>OW026367.1:103184576-109174484 GCA_932273885.2 Leucozona laternaria
CGAAACGATTGACCACTTGGAGGACAACATTCGCCACATTATTGACGATATACGGCCATAAATGTTGGAAAAAGTCATCGAAAATTGGACCTCCAGATTATACTACGTCCCATCCCAAGTAACATCGTTAGAGCTATTTGAAGCAAAACTGTTTTTCAACAGCTCCAAGATAGTGAAATCGAAAGCTATAGCTCTGTAAGAGATTATTTCACAGCTCCCTACATTGAATTTGAAAATAATGCTCTATAATTGAAAATTTACAACACTTTCAGCTCTATTAAATTTACGACGCTTACAGATTTAAAAATATGCTCCTTAAGGCAGTTTATAAGATCTTGAAACGAGCAAACTCTCAATATCAGCATACTTAGGGACATTGTAGAGCTGCTTACAACACATGCGTAAAATACTAACGCATGTTCTTTCGAAATGTCAAAAATAGCATTAACAGAGCTACACTGAAAGCGGCTTTAGAGTGGAATTACTAATATTCTCACACAACTAATGTGGTGTCATCAACAGAGCTACAATAAAGCACATATAGAGCCGAATAAATACTAATCCTCTTTTAAAACGATTCTAGGTACCACTTATATTAAAGGGTGTTACAAACTAGAATACAAACAAAAATTATTTCAACTGGAAAACTTACAATAGTTGAAAATTAATTAATTCCCTTATCTTTGTTAACTTAAGATTCGAATAAGACATGGAATTCACAATTTTTTTTATTAAAATAAATTAACTATGCTGTTTCCTAAAAAAATTAAATCATAAATAAATAAATTAATTAAGGCGCTTACAAAACCATATACACTTCAATGACAAGTACTCTTTGAACTAAAAGTTATTTCTATAATTTAGATTTTCTATAATTTAGATTTACATAACATTCTCTAACTTTCAATTCCCAAAACACCCTATTTTCTACAAAGCCCTGAACAAAAAATTGTTTCATTGCTGCAAATAGCTCTACAATAACAGAACAAAACACTCAAAGCGATATTGCAGCTCCATTGAAGAGAAATTCCGTCCATATTAAAAAACATGGCGACATAAATGAAAATTATTTGATTTATTTGTTTTCTTTCATTTTAATACATTTAAAATCTTCGCTTTCAATATAAAACACAATATCTGTTGCAATGTAAAAAAAATATTTTATTTCGTGCTTCGATATATTTATTAAACAAATTTTTACATTTTTCAACTTATTTTTTTTTTCGTATTTCACAGCGTAATATAAAAAATTTGGAAGGCGCGTTATAATTTTGCGAAGTACTTCCAAAACATTTATGAAAAAACTAAGCGCGCACTTAAAATTCACTGGCATTTAACCGAAAAATATTAATTAGATACATTATTTTCCCAATAGGAATAAATATTAACTAGCTTGTTGACTTCACAATAAATGAAGTTTACGCTTCCTACCATTACAAACATATAACTATTATATTTATTTATCGTTTGAATTTCACAAACTAATACAAACAAAAAGCTGTCAAAAGTGCTCCTTTTAGGATTTCATATGAACATACTTAAGAGCTTCAAAGCCACCATAGTCACTGATAACAAGCTGATTACGAGCTAAAATGTGCTCTCAAACTCAATGATTTAGCTGTGAGCAAGCCCTACAATTGCTCTAAGGGTGCATCTAGAGCTCTTTCTTAAATAAACGAGCTTTAAGATAAGCTCTGGAAGCGCTGTTAAAGCATTTAAACAGCTAAAATTGTTTCTTGGGCAGCCAACAGTGGCGGTCATATGCCAAAAATCATATTTAAATTATAATGCCAGAAAATTATCTTTCGAATAAAGTAAATTTTATGTCAATTTAAAAAATCATCTTTGTTTTATTCCATTTCAAAGTTCTATACCTCTTAAGAAAACACCCTTTATATTCAACAATCTATACAGTTTAATATCAACTAGAGCTGTGCATCTCCATGGATTTGGCTCTAGATATTTATATATATTCTGCAAACTCATAATTTTAAAGTCCGACTTCTGTTTGCCAAATTACAAGTAGATGGGAATTATACCCGCTCTCGGTATCTACACCAATTGCGTCAATACCTGAACGTTGCACATAACATATTACATACCATATAACCGTTATTATCCAGCAGAGTCCAGAAGCAAAGAGTTTAAGTGTCCGTTGTACATTGTATACAAAACCACTAAGCCATACCAGTTTCCAAAGCTATTTGTTCCTGGTTTTTCGAAAAACGGTCATCCCAACGCTTGGTCATAGTCATTTATTGTTATTAGACCAATCTATCCCTTGTGAGGTTTTATAGGTACCTTCGTCTTCATATACCTTAACAACAGCCAACTCATATATTTCTCCCTACCCCGCCCCATTAAATATACACAACGTGTATAAGGATTCACTCTTTTATGGGTGTGAAATCGTGTGTATTTGGCTTACAGAAGAAAAGCAACGCAACAACCAACGGGGAGATAGAGTATACGATCGTCCTTTTAAAAAAACTAATAAAAAATAATTACGAACCAAAACTAGAACGCTGCGGATACCTAATACAATTCAATACGATTTTATACTAGGGAGCACTTTAAGTGCACTGAATGTATGTAAAATAATACACCTACCAACATGGCGAAAGTATTTCCTCATATCATTGTGTGTGAGTGAATGAATAAAAGGAGAGGGATATAAGGACGACAACAAACAGTCAGTCGGTCGTTGGGGGTGGTGTTAATTTTGATGGTCTCCAGAAATTCTTTGTCTCTTCCGGTGCTAAAAATTATTTTGATAATTTTATCTGTCTACCTGTCCTTTGGCAGGTCTTTTTGTTTGTTTGTTTGCACAGCTGCCCAAAGTAGTTAGGTATAGGTATACCTTCAAAATGGCCTTGTGCTCCTTGATAGTTCCACAAATCTGCCATAAAGAATTTTTGTTTTTATTTTAATAGATATTATGTCGGTTTGCCCAATCCTGCCAGGATGTGCGGTGTCCTTCCTAGCCTATAGCACAGCTTAGCTTCTATGACAGTTCGGTTCGAGCAGGAATTAAATGTGTAGAAAAGAATGTCAGGTTTATTTTAATAGACACATGAAAATACATTTTTATGTCGGGTCGCAGAAGTGCACTGCTGTTTTGTGTGCGAAGATGTGAAATGATGGCACCCCAAGGGGTATTTAAGTGTAACGCAAATCCTCCGTAGAAACATTAAGTTTATATATAAATTAAAACTTTCTTCTCTAGGACGGAAATACTTTTTATAAAAATGATCAGTGCCGAGGTATTTGTTTGGTTGTTATTGTTATTTTTTTGTCAATAAAAAGAAAAGGTATAACTACTTGTATACCTGTACATTTTGTTCTCATCGGAAGTGGAATATTGTTCCATTTAATTGGAAATGGAATTTCCTGTTTTTTTTTTTTTATTTTGGCTAAGAAACAAATAAGAATCAAAATCAAACGTGTTTTGATTTATAGTTGGCAATTTATTTTTGGACGTGAGTTGTGTATTGGTATGGGTTGGAATTATTGCCTGGCATGATTGCCAAAGAGATATTTTATTGCCTCATAGTAACCTTTTGTTTATGAGAAAGTGGCTGATGGTAAATTTTATCGTTAAGAAAATATATGAAACAATAAATAAATAAAAATAATGATTATAACAGAAAAAAAAAACTGCCCTTAAGACGAGGGAGGAGAATATTGTGTGATTTAGTTGTTCGCCCTAACGCGTTTAGTTTCTTACAAGAAATAAATAAATAGCTTATATACACATACCTATTTATTTAAGTGTATTGCAAGTCCTTTCTAATGCTTGACCAGAATAATATCAACATCTCAGTGACGCTTTAGGCGACGTCACTCATTCTTTTGATTTCAAAAAAGGGTTAAGAAAATTTGAGAGTAGTCTAAAACTTTTCCCCCAATGTCATCAGAGGCACGATCTATTTAATCACCTTTGAACCGTTAGCATACGCCGACGATACATATTGTTGTCAGTGATGATTTTTTTGATGAATTTTAAGACGGAAGCGATAGAAATTGTTCTGTACCGAATTTCAAGCAAATTGACTTACCAGTTTAGGCATAAACTCGAATATCAGTGGGGACGCACGGATAAAAAGATTCACAGACCTATGAAGATGGTATGACTTCATGAAGAAACGAAACCCATCACAGACGTCTTGGACAGAAAGTTACTAAAGACAGCTAAAACTTTGAGGTAGTTAGGGATTTTTTCTGCACTTTTTTCTCACTATGAAATCAAACAACATTATCAGCAGCGCCGATATCAAACAAACAATAACTCTAGTAAATTGCTCCATTTCGTTGGGACATAAATCCAAAATCTGATTTATTAATAAATTGATTAATTATATTTTTTTTTTTAAAAGATGGGTCATAATTCGATATTGTTGCCATATTGCCTACATACCTCTGACGAGCGGTGCAGAGAATTTATTCCACACATCAGGAAATCTGCTCCACAAAGGAATTTATACAACTTTAAGTGGGAATCTGTTCCACTTTTAAAGAAGAGTTCAGTCCCACAGAGAAAGAGTAGAAAACTTATATTTTGTGGAATAGTTTCCCATCTGAAATTCGAGGGATTATCGATTCCTAAAAAATAGAAAATCTGACAACCCAAGATACTTTTGTTGAAGAATCCTATTGACATAGGCGCTTGCGCCTGCCTGGCGACTGAACAGACCCTAAACAGAGTTGAGTGAGAGGGATGAGCACTTAAAAAAGGGAGTTAAAATCCTTGGAACCCGCGCCAAGGTACTGTTGTCCAAGAAAAAATATTTCTGAACATAATGTAAAAATATACTAAAAAAAATCAAGAAAAAACAGTGAAGTTCTTTTTCGCACTCAGTGGGAAACAACTCCACTTTTTAAAGCGAAGTTCTTTCTTACTAAAAAGTGTAATAAATTATTCTCTCTCTGGGTGGGATTGGCTTCCACCTTGAAAAGTGGAATAGATTCTCACCAAAAGTAGTAAATATTCTAATATGGACCAGATTCCCTTGGAATTATTTCTCTCCACCGTGAAGTGCCTCTTGGACCTGTGTAACAGCATATTGAATTTTTTGGTTTCAAAAATCATAACTCTTAAACGGATTAGGATATCGTAACAATTTTATTTTCTGCTTAAAGAAAATTTTCAAAGAAGCTGCAAAAGTGGTGATTTTAAAGAAAAATCTTTAACAGGGTGTTTCAGAATCTTCTGCTGAACTAATTTTTTTTTTTAAAACTAGGAAAAAACAATATATGTATTTAACGTATAGAATTGTCAACAATACACGATTTATTTAAGCTAATTTGACCAAAACAGTGGTACATTAAAGTAATCGGACCATTTTTTTTTTTTTTAATTATTGTAGAATATCAAAAATTAAGAAAAATTATATTTATGTTGACTAAAATAAATTAATCTGCTTTGTCTAGGTCAACAAGCATAACCAATAGATGTTCCAAACTAAATAATTGCTTAGGGACACTGTGGGCGGGTTGAATAACGCTTTGATTATATTAGCTATTTCGATAGATTTAAAAAAAAATGATAATTTTTTTAAAAAATAAAGTTTTTTTAAAATTTGGTTGCAAAATTTACTGAAAAAAGGGCTATAAATGTATGATTTTTTGCACAGCTTTGAAATCATATTCTTTAAAACCTTAATTTTGAAAACCAGGTTTAAAATAAACGTTGAATCGAATCATTTTCGTTGGATTATTTTTGCAGAGTTTTGCAAGCAGAATTTTCAAAAAAATTAATTCCAAAAAAAGTTCTTCGAAAAATAGATTGTCTAAAGGAAATTTTTTTTAACATTTACCAAGCAGCTTTTCAAAAAATAATTATGATTTTCCTTTCATAAATTTCATAAATTTTTTCTTATGGGCTTATGTCCCACTTAGTTGAGAGACATAAGTGCATAATCAGATTGTGGATGTATTAATTTCTTACCTATAGATGTGACCGTGGTGGGGTTATGTCCCTTCGCCGACATTGGCGTACGCAAAACAATAACGGAGCAACGAGTGAGATAGCTAAGTCATGTAGAACGGATGGGATGGATACTATAATGCTCCGAGCTGCAAAATATTTGAATGCATTCCCAAGGAACTACACCCTAGTGGAGGAAGAGTGCGATCTAGGTGGCGCACGCAAGCAAAGGATACCTTAATCAACCTATAGCCCATGATGAAACTTAAGGGAGCTACATAGCTAAAGATCATGTTGGATATCTTTTGAAATTAAAAAAAATCAAATCAAATATTACAAATACAAAATTGTAATGACCTTCAATATTAATCCAATCCAAAAGTTCCTGTTTTGAGTAATTTTGTTTCTTTAAGAACGAACGATTTCTATCAAAAAATTAATGTCTACTGTTTATCACATTGATTGCATCCTCTTCTCGAAGCTGCTGACTCAAATACTATAACAAATATTCACACGTTTCATTTTCCTAAAATACTACCAAAACATCATACATCGCTTTTCCATCAAATTCTACAATAAAACACCAAAATTCGCAAAAAAAAAGGACTCCAAATATAAAAGCATGTGAAAAATTTAAAAAAAATCCAAAGCCAGGATAAAATACGTAACCAAACCAAATCTCTCATCGATAACACATGAATTGCAAGGCGCAATTATTATTAAAAGCCGACACGTTTGTCTCTATATTGTTGCCGATTATATTTCCCGGATCAATAATCCATGAATGGCATCCTATATTCACAAAAGACTCTCCTGGGTCCCGCCACAGGCAGACAGGATACCAGCAATAGGCTATATAATCATCGTATACAACTAAACCCTCTCCTCTTATTGGGGTTTAAGGATTAAGTGCTGCTGTCAATGTGACATCATCAACAGCAGCAGCGAGCATCATACGATTGCAATTTGCCAATGCCGATATTGGAGAAAAACGGGAGATATTAATAATTATTTTCTTTCATTTTTTACTTTGTTTTTGTTTTCCATTAAATCTGCCAACTCATTAAGAATTTTATAGATTGATCTACAAATTACGCTCCTACTGATTTGCTCTATAAGGACATCTCTGCCTCCCTCTGCTTCCGCATATACATATATGTACATAGAGCAATCGCTCTATAGAATAGAATATCTCTTGAGTTGACAAGGAGGCGAGAAGAAAATAATGAGAAAAATAAAGACGATGGATGATGGCTAGGATAATAATCCTTGAAGATGAAGAGCACTTCATCCTTCACTTTTGTATACCCCAGTCGGGATTTCTTCTTTCCTCTTAGAGAAACACACACCATTCCATTAATACGCCAATACCAACACACTAATCCAATACTAACATAAGCACATGACCAATAGCTCAGTGCCATAATCGATTGAATCTCTATTTTTGCCTCAAGATGAGTTGAGAGGATTTTCATTTTGAAAATTTCCAATCACAGGATCGAGCATCAAGAATGAGCTGAGCACGAGCACAAGAGGTTGGCAAATACCAAGTGGGGTTTAATTTTTCCTGAAAGTGTTCATAATCTTTGGTGATTTCTTGTATTTCTTAGATTATTTTTTTTTTGTCTGTATTTTTGTTCTTAAGTAGCCATTTTGGGTGACTAAAATTAACTGATAAATGAGGACCGCAAAAAAGAAGAGAAAATTATTCTATTTGACAATGTTCTTTTTTCTGTTATTAAAAATGTCTTAATTATCCTTTTCAAAATCTCAAGCAGAGCACACCTAGCTTATTGTCCTTATGATCTCTTTGTGAGTTAATTTATTTTTTTTTTCAGGAGAGAATTACTCAAAGAAACGTGGCATTTCTCCTCAAGGAAATTACATAAAAATGCTCTTAACTAAATATACAGCAAAATGTTCCTTCAGCTCGAGCTCAAAGTACAATCGATGCACAGATGGACGTACAGTTTGAACCGACTTTTATCCGTTTTGTTAAACAATAATTGAAATACATTATACTCCATCTCTTCTTCAGAGAATAACTTAATTTCTTTAAGCTAATGCTTTGAGTTGCTTTTCATCGAATTTTCCAAAAATTTCTATCAGTGTGCATTGAGCGTTAGTGTGTCTCTGAAGACTATTAACTAAAGGGTTTGTTTTTTTAAGACATGAGGTTTTCAAGAAGAAATAAAACGCATATAATTTAATGTTATGGTCAAGAACTTTTTCGTGCAAGTAGCCGCCGCGGCTGGCTCCAGCCGAGAGGCTCAATTTTCGACCACTTTTTGCAGCAATTGGGGCCGTATATCAGCAATAACGTACCGAATATTCTCTTCCAAAGCGTCAATCGTCTCGGGATTATCTGCGTAGACAAGCGATTTCACATAACCCCACAAAAAATAGTCCAGCGGTGTTAAATAGTCCGATCTTGAAGCCACGCCACAGGCCCACGGCGCAAGATAATGCGCTTACCAAAAGTTTCCTTCAATAAATTGATTGATTCTTTGGCTGTATGGCGCCGTGTTGTTGGAACTAAAGGTCGTCCAAATCAACATCCTCCAATTCAGGCATGAAAAAGTCATTAATCATGGCTCTATAGCGTTCCCCATTGACTTTAACATTATGGCCGGCTTCATTTTTGAAGACATATGGACCAATGATTCCCTCTGCCCATAAAGCACACCAAACAGTGACTTTTTGAGGATTTAACGGCGTCTCAACAATGGCTTGTGGGTTATCATCACTCCAAACACGACAATTTTGCTTATTAAAGTACCCATGGCGATGCATCACGCGAACCGAACCATTATTTTGGTGATAAATTTGTACGATTTGCAAACGTTGTTCAGGAGTAAGTCTGTTTATTATGAAATGGCAAACCAAATTGAGCATAAATTAAGTGACAGCTGTCAAAAAGACCAACTCCGAAAAAAGCATTGCCAGACTGAAAGCCACACGTCTAAAAAAACACCCTTTACAACTATTTAAACTCTATATTATATACACTTCATGTAGATCTCAATTTTCCTGCCTAAAAGAATTGCGATTTCCTCAAAAATCGATGTGTCCTTAACTTAAATTAATTTTGTCACTTCGACATGTCACATGCAAGGATTAAAATATAATGAAAAAAATGTTAGCGACAACTCGACGGTGAGATGGTGAGATTGATTCTGTATTGGCCTAAGCCTATAACTATTTTTTTGAAGACATTTCTCGACAAAGTTTAAAGCCTCTTCTTCTCATTTCAATACTATTTATGCAATGATGTCCTTTCATATAGCTTAAAATAACACAGGATTTGATGCGAAACAAAAGCCGGACGAATTGGTTTTCTGGAAAATACATGCACTCCACTGCACAGTGCACATCACCTCCTCAGAGATTAGACAACATTCCTTCACACAATTTCTACTCTGATGCTCGGGCATCTTTTTTTGTTCAGTTTTTAATTTCCTTGCCAGGCATGGGATGACAACGACAAGAACGACACGGTGATGTTGTTGCACAAATACAAATACAAACACTAATACAACACACAATACGACACCTTCGTTGTTCCGTTCGGTTCGTTTTGTAACGAACGAACGTGCAAATGGATGCTAGGTTAAGATGATTTGAATGCGATTATTTGACGACAAAACAACGCCTCAGGATGATGATAGGTATTGTTCTTTATTTTTTTTTGTTCAGTCAAAGATGAGAGAGGACGACGACGATGACGCGTATACATTTCTTCATTATAGAAGCTGATAAATTGCTATGGGATAGGCTTTGTTCGTTGTGCTCAAGCTGAACATGTTCATTTTAATGATTTGTCGAAATTGAAATGGAACACCGCCTGAAATAATTACAAATAAAGCAGAAAAACGAAAAAAAATTGTGTCTTAAATTAAAAAATTCAAGATAATGATAAGGAAGGTAAAATCATCAGATTAGGATATTGGGATATTTTACGGATATTTGCCAAAAAAGTATAATATTTGCAAAATCAGTAATTGGTCATAAAAGGTCAACAAGTATCAGAAATTAATGAATTTTTGAAGTTTTATTCAGGTCGTATGTCACCTTGAACAAATCCTAAATATTCATTAAAAATACCTATGGCTGACCATTTGTTTTTTTTAAATATCCCACACATGGGGTACTAAGATCCCGGAGCCAATGAAATTTCTATTGATCTGCTGATTTTATCTACCTTGAATTTTAATTCCATTTTAATTGCATTTTCCAAAAAAATTATAGGCTTGAAGGAGTTTGACTATGAATCTAGCACTATAATTATGTACGTTACTAGGAATGGAAGGGACCAACAATTTTCACCCGATGGTGAGAGACTAAGTATCTTGACAAGAGATACTCGTGGAGACTTTGTCACTTCCTCACAAGAGGCAGTAGCCGATTTTTTTTTATTTTAGGCGGATGAGCCTGGGAATCGAACCCAGAATATTTTCAAAATTATCGATGCAGGATGCATGTAGGTTCCATTATTTTTCAATTAGAAATTTTCGTTCCACAAATATTAATTCTTTCGAGATCGAGACATTTAGATTTGTATATGAACGTATGTATTCTCCACTTTAGTCTCCAAGTTGTTTTTATAGTTAAATCCAGGGATATTTATAAGAGCCCTTTCAAGCTACCTATAGATATAACCTTTCCGAAGAACAATATCCAATCCTCAAAACAAATACCCTTTGAATCGTTTTCAATTATTTTTAATTTTCCTCCTTCGAACAACTATCTGATTAGTTTAATTATTTCGAGTCTCAGTTTACCTTTCTTCATTTTTATATAAAAAGGAATTCCTGTCTCAAGCAGTTGGTAAGTTAAATTAAACAAAAAAAAAAACCTTAACTTAGATATCTACCGAAAGGTGGAGAATTTGAATTAAATCAGAATCAACTATCCTTTTAAGATGGAAGTCTTTTTTGAAAGATCCTTCGAATAAGATTACAAAGCCCTTCAGGACAATAGTAAAATAATAAAACTCCATTTTGTATAGCTTTTAAAAGGTACTATCATGGAACTTGCATAATGGATAATAGAATAGAACACAGCATCTTGAATTATTGCACAATTGTTATCCAATTTACTTTGAATTTGAATCCTTGTTTTACCTAAAGGTATGATATAAGTAGTTCGAATCAAGTCACAATCATCAACGAGTGATATGAAAGGACTCTTTGAGTTAAAATAAAAAGATTCAAATTTTTAAAAAGCATAGAGTTTTAATATTTAAAAAAAAATACCTGTTAAAAGTTAAGTAACCTTGTTCAATGAATTCAACTTACCTGAAATTAAACATAAAATAAATTATGTTAAAACAATGTTGTGCGTTTAAATTGTAAGGAAATCAAAGAAAGTGACGTTGATGAACTCTTCTTTCTTGTTAAATTTACAAGGTGAAATCACACAAAAGTTGACAAGATGTCGTCCACAGTGCTAATTTTTACCAATTGGATGCTATTTTAACATGGTCTCTTGTTAATTTCAATTTTATTATAAAGTCTGTTGACGTTGAAAGAGTATGCAATGTTATTTTTACAATTGTTTTCTGATGAACTTAACCTGGTCTTGTATTAATTTAACGCTTTTTCTGTTCACTTAAGCTCTTCTCTGGCATAAGTGTTATCAACACTGTTTTCAGAAATCTGTCAGCCAATGCTGTAACTTTCAACCGGTTGGACCAAACTAGCCAAAAAGGAAACAGAACAATGCAAGAAAGTAATATTTTCATAGTAAAATACACAACCTTATTAAAAATATGTGCACAACTGGATTGTACGAACTTGCTCTCGTAGTTAAAAACTGTTTATAGCCACACATTGAAATTGAATGTTTTTGTTTAATTTTTTGTTTGTTTTAAATTGTTTTTCAAAACTTTTAAATGTCATTTTGTTAACATTGAGAAGCACCAGATAGCTAAATTTTAATAAAATTGGTCTAACTATCAAAAAGATTGTATATCTACGTGAATGACCCAAAAAAGACAATTTTCTCAAAAAAAGTAAAATGCCTATTTGTGTTATGTGATTTTTTTTGCCAAAAGCCTGATATGCCGTTTTATTACAATTACAGGTTCGAAGTTTAATCAAAATCGTTGAGAATCACATGCAAGAGGATATCTATGATAATTTTTAATAAATTTTATCAGATTCATTGTTGATTCATCAAGATTGAAATGAAATAGTAACATGACCACTTGTTTAATATGGCAAGGAGTCAGGTAAACTACACAGGTAAGCATTGTTTAAATTACAGCTCTCTATTATTTTTCATCCTTATTCCCGGGCAATCTTAACATGACAGCTTGTTTAATTAAACATTGAGTAATGTTAGTTACACAGGGAATTACTGTCAGTTTAATATTAGACCGAATTAATTTACCTAGATTTGTATGTTAATTTAACAGGATTGTTTGCTTAAAAATTGTCATGTAGATTGCGTAAGTAACTTGTGTAGATGTTATTAATATTTACCATTATCAACCGGTGCTGAAAATTAGTAACCTGATAATTGGTTAATATTTCTGTTTGATTTCGCTCTGATTCTTTCTCTGAGTTTGAAATACCAACAGAATATTTTTCTTTCAATAAATTTAAATTTTTTTTCAGAAACTTTTTGTGTGCTAAATTGTGTCAAAATTGTTTATGTCATAAATAAGATATATGGGAATAACCCAAAAATTAAACAATTTTCTTTAAAAATTAAATCACTTGTGTATGTGAATTTTTAACTACGAACCTAAAAGGCACTTTTATTGCAATTACTTTGGATATCAAAGGTAAAAAGTTTAATCAAAATCGCTTGAGCAATTTTCGATGGAATTTGAATAAATCGAAGTTTTTATTTGGGAGCTTTTCGTTCTAGATGAACTAACTGAAAAGTTCCAATTTCTCTTCGGAGTTACAGTGCACGAGCGACGCAAGGACGCACATATCAAGAGATGCACAGTTCGATGGACGGTATGATGAAAAACTTTTTTTGGACTTCTCAATTATCGTAATGTTAAGAAACCCCGAAAAATTTGTTTGCTCGAAGCAAGTGAAAAATCGAAGACGGGAAATTGTGAAGAACGTGTGCGTGATTAATGGCCGATTTCATAAAGCCCATTTAACTATTTAAGAGGCTTTTAAATTTTAAAATGATTTTTGTTCCATACAAAATACGTCATTTAAAAATTTAAAAGCCTGTTAAATATTTGTGAAACCGACCATAAAACCAACAAAACAATGGTGGGATTAGTTAAGTGGAGGGCATAGAGGATCTGAGACTTTTTGATGTTTCCTTGTTCCCCGATGGCAGGTACCATGAACATCGTATATGATTGGATGCAACACATACATTTATAGAACGTTCTCATAAAAAGTTTGCATGATCGTTCGTCGTGAGAAGATTAGGGACTTTCTAGAAAAATCATTGTATAATTCTGCGGGGGTTAAGCCGGTGTTCAAGACTTGGTCCAATTCTATTCAAAGAATTAAATCAAAGGATTAAATTTAAAGAATGTGTAGTGTGTAGCCATACGGATTAATGCAAAATCATAAAGTCCTTATAGTCATGGTTACAGAGTATATGTAATAATTACCAACGAAAAACCTTAGAAATTTTTCTCGAGGACCACTTCATATTGACTTTCAATATAAAATCTACTTTTCCTCTAATCAAACGGTTACAAATGTTTCTTCTTTTTTTTTCATTTGAATTTTAACACTCAAAATTACTCCGCTTATCAATCAGACATGTTGCAATAAAATTGGCAGAAGTTGTTCACCTTGTTTTCACCACACCACTTGCAGATATAAAATTCATAGCAAAATTAATTCAAATCAATTAAACTCTCACATTTGATCAAATCTATACAAATATAGGTACATATGAGTAAATATGCATACAATGTATAGGTATTCCTTTTCCTGGTCCTGCGGTCCACTTGCACTGTCATCGAATGCGGTCACAAAAAAAAAAATAATAAAAGAAATAAAAAGGATATTGCATATTTGAATACACAGTGATAGCAATAGCGACAGCGATATACACACGCAAATACACAGGTTACTCGATTTGACTGTGCCGGATGCAGAACAAGAATTCATCTGTTTGTCCAATTAAACTCGAAAAAAGCAAATCAATCGATGAATGGACATAAAAGTAAAAATTTCAAGTGTAGAATGCGGACGAATGGATAAGTGCGCAGATTGTGTTTTGAGTGTGTTTGTGTGTGTGTATGTGTATGTGTATGTGTGTATTATAAAGGACTCTCAATACGAACAATGATCATCATATATCCTCGAGCAAACAAATTGATTTGGTTTTCATCTTTCTTTTTTTCTGTTGTTTGAATGAATTCCTCTACATTGCTCACTTGTTCCAAAAAGGAGAGACTCTGTGTCCTTTTTTTTAACGGTTGGCTTGGAATAAATTTCAATTCAGTTTTTTTTTTTTTTTTTAATTTTTTTCTTCATCCTTTGGAGATGCATCCTCAACTTTTCGTTTGATTTTTTTTTTTCTTTTTTTAAATAAATTCTTGTTGAGTCGATCGGATGTAGTAGAACTTTTGACCCAAAGTTCATTGCAACGATGCGCACCACATATTTGTGTGCGGATTGAGGGAGTGGTGCGTGGGGTGTGGTAGGTATGGAGCAAGGCAGCAAAAAGAGGAGGCAATGATGTGACTAAGCCGGTCCGGGGCTGAAAGGATACTTTAATTTGTTCGTACAATTGAACCTTTTCACTTTGCCGGACTATTGAGGATTCGAAGTTTGGAAAAATTGTGCATACGATTTTTTCTTTTTTTCTTTTCTCTTTTTACTTTGGCAACTTTTTCGTTTTCAAAGTAAATACTGAAGAGTTTTATACCCTGCAGTTTTTTTTTTTTTTTTTTTTGAATAAAAGTTAAAATGTTAGTTTCTTGGAAATTTGCATACCAACTACAATCTTTTGGTATGGGTTAAGGTAAAGGACTCTCCCGATGTGTGTTTGTGAAAATTAAATTCCATGTTCTTTTAAATTTGTTGCTGATATGACCTTTATATTGAAAGATGCAATCAGAAATCGCATATATGTTTTATTATAGGATGTAGGTACAGGTAGATATAGATGTAACGTCAATATGTATTGAATTTTTAAGTTAGTGGTTGACCTAGTTTATAATCTATATATTAATACGTTAACAATTTTTTGTACTCGCTTTTTAATATACTTAAACCGAACGCCCGACAATAAAAAATATACCATTTGAAAGCTAATATTAATTAGAAGTGCCATCAGAAGAGATTATGTGAATCCGCGTCGACGAAAGTGGAGTAAATAGAAAATTCCTGGAGTAGATTTGAAAACGAAAGAAAAAACCTTCAAAAATTGTATTTAAAAAAAAAAAAAACAAAATAAATCACAGATGGTCGAATTTCAACCACAGACGATACTAGTAGGAAATAAATTTGATGCCATGTTATATCGGAAAGGTATCTGTATCAACATTTACATATTTATCTTTAAAATCAGAAATTCCATTTCAGTGTTATAAAATATTTAAAACTCGACTATTTTTTGGAATTTGAAATGTGTTATCTAATATTTCTGTTTAAAATTATTTATGTATAATTTATATGAATTTAGTTTGAAATAGTCCTATAGAAGTCTTTATGTTTAATTTTTAATCTAAAATTATGGCAACTCGAAATTTGTCAATTATTTAAAGAACATGCTTTTCACTTTTCCATAAACGACTGATGAGTCCAAATTAAATTTATCATAACTCCTAAGTACATACATGTAGGTACTTCTCTTGATATGGGTTTTTGCTATTTAATCAGCGTTTACCTATGATTAAGGGAATATGTAAATTAAACAAAAGCATTTTATACATATAAAATTACAAAGCATACAACACAAAAAAAAAAAAAATAAAATAAAATTCGTTATTTTATTATAAAATAACAATAATTTATTGTGGTGATGTGCAGCATTGGAAATTTTATTTCAATTTTTTTTATTTATTTAACTTTGCCACATTTTAAAATGCACTGAAAGAAAAAAAATATGGTTTAAACAATTTTCAAAAGTTCACAAAAAAATAAGAAAATCTCTGCAGAGAAATTCTATAATTCATAAGTACTCTTGAATTGGATGTTTACCAATAAAAACTAGGTGTTATTTTGATTTCTTTTATTTTTTGAGGTTTGCCAAAAAAATTTCGTGGCGGAATATAATCATACAAAATGCAGAATAAACAAAATAGAATTTTTTCTACAACTTTAACTCCCAACATAAAAGGAAATAACACCCTCGGATTCTTTTCCCTTTTTGTTGTGGTAACAAGGCCAACCACAATTTATTTACTTAAATTTTTTTGTTGAATTAAATCCACATGAAAAAACAATGAAAACTCACAGCTTTTGTATGCATTTCAAAAACAAAAAAAGCCCGTGGATGCTATTTCATTTGAAGTTGGGAAATAAGATCCACGGGCTTTATTTCCATGGCTTTTATTGCACTGTAACATAAAAAAAGACAGTGAGATTTGTCGTGGTTATTAATTTTTATTTTAAGAATTTAATATGTATGTGCATTGGTTTTTTCTAGATTATTTTTTTTTTTCAAAAATTCACTAATTCTTAAAAGTACACAGTGAACCAAAGAAATCTATGCTTAAATTCTTATTTAATTTTTTTTTTGAATTATTTTTAGTTTTTATTATTTTCTAGCCCAGCTTCCCATGGGTAGACAAATATTTAAGCTACTTTTTGTAATTGAATACTACTTATTGAGTTTTGATCCACTTCACGTTATTCGTAAAAATATGAGCATCTATAAGTCCAACCTTTATTACTTTCCCAAAGCAGAACGAATTTGTGTAATCAAAAACCACTTTTCCACTCCACCACAGGTAGAGTTTTTTTTTTAATTGGATACGTCTTTTTCATTTTACCCAATTTCAACCTACAAATTGAATTTTTTTCGATATTTGTATTTAAATCAAAATCGGTCCAGCCGTTCTTAAATTATAAGTGTTGTGACTAAAACGACTTTGTTTTATTTATTAAGATTTTGTTTGTTTCTTCACGTCGGCTTTTAAGAAACAAGAAATGTAGGAAAGTAAATTTCAGTAATTTATTTATTTTACTTGCTTTCTTTTTTATATTTTACTGAATGTTTTCAAGAAAATTTATAAAAAATGATTTATGTATTTTTCAAATTAAAGTTTAGTTTGTGATTTGTTTTAAAAGAAATTTTTGTTTGTTGTCCACTTTTTATAGCTTCGTATTTGTGAATACAATAAATAAACATTATTGGTTCACTGTGTACCACCATGTGATTCACTGTGTCTGTCTGGTACAAACAGTGAACGAATTGTTATACTAATGTTCGATATTCGTGGTACGTGCACGTACTCGATCAAAAATATCGAGCCAGCTTTAAATATTCATTGTGTTTGCGTTTAAACATTACTGACTGAGCACAATAGACGCGCGTTCGAAAATTATTTAACTCCTCCCAGTGTCGCGTTAGCTACTGCGGCACTGCTTCAGTTATTCAGCATTCAATTCCTGAAAAATTTCTCCAATTTAATCCGATTAATCAACATAAATCGGAATATCTGACGAACACTGTTGTCAAATTTAATCCGTCTCAGTCAATTTATTTCATGACCTGTCTAAGAACACAAAACACATGGCATTAAAATATTTCGGTCTCTAGGTATATAAAAACGAATTTTAGCAATATTACGCTATGCTCAAGCCATTCTTGGAAATAATTAGTATAGGATATTAGGATCTTCGGCTGTTTCGACTAGAAAGCCATAATGGAGAGTGCTTGGCTCAAATTTATATTCCAATAAAAAGGATGATTCCACCTTGACATTATATTTCAGATTGAGTTTTTATTTTATAATTTTTTGACGTTGCACAATAATAATTACACAATGAAAGTTTAAACATGACTTTCCAAAAATTGTGACTTTGACATAACAGAATAATTTGGACAGCTCGACATCTTAAGGGTGATTTTTTAAGGTTGCAACAGATGGTCTTTTGCGGTATACGTCTTGGTCAGCAAAATTCGATTCCGTAATTACGTAAATGGACTCAAAGGCAAGTTTTGTTACGCTAGGTCCTAATACAATTGCCTGATCTGCTTTCACTTTAAATCGTTACTGTTATCTTTCTATATTACACACGAAAATGGCGTCATTACAAAGTGTTGACCTTTAGCAACCATTTTGAATACTATGCGCTTTGAGCATATCAAAACTTTTTTTTTTTGACTTTGCATGACTTCTTTTTGTTCAGTGTAATTTGAGAGATATTTTTTTTGTTTATTTTCGCATCTCTCATATTTTGCTGGGCTTCATTTGAATTCGTAATCATCAATTATTTAATGGTCGCTTAGCGTTTTTTTTTTTGTTCTGCAGTGGTTTGTGGTGAATTGTGGTTGTGAAAATGTTCAAAAAGTAGATACATTTTTGTGTGCGTACTTAGTTAATACTTTTATTACTTCTGCAATATTTAAATGATTCCACTAATTCAGTTGGGAAAAGCCACACAAAAGAAAAAAAAACAAAAATTAAATTAAATACCTAAATGAAATAATCCAGAAAAAATGGGATAGCTGATATGGTTTTGTTTTATTTATAGATAATTGAAAATGCTTCTAACGAACGAATCATAAATGCAAATATAAGTCCATTATACTCTGAGCATTTATATTAAATGCATGGCAAATAAAGTTGCATTTAAAATGTAAGATTTTAAGTAAACTATGTCATTCATATTTGTTTAAATTTTAAATATTGACCATGGCCTCGAATCGCTCGTGCCGTGAGCTGTGTGCCACGTAGCGCCGACCTGTTGAAACCACATGTCGTTGGTGTCCATATCATCCAATTCAGATCAAATGAAGTGGGTAATCATCGACCTATAGCGCTCGACATTGACAGTGATGGCCTGGCCAACGTCTTTCTCAAAGAAATAGGGATCGATGAAGCCGCCGGTCCAAAATCCACACCAAACAGTGACTTTTTCGGGATGCATTGGAAGCTCTTGGATCTCATATGGATTGGTATCGTCCCAAATTCGGCAATTTTGTTTGTTGACGTACCCTCGAATAGCTCGTGCATGATCGCTGAAGATGGGTGAAGCGCGCTGAACGTTGCCCCAAAACGGAACACCCATTTTGATAAAACAATTTAATCATTTGCACGTGTTGTTGTTTAACGCTATATCCGTCCATATTGATTTGGCAAATAAGACTAAATAAATGACAGCCGATTTGACAGATGTAGCTTCAACAATATGGCCACTATCAACTGTCAATATCAAAACGGCGCTTTTTGCGCTAATTGGGTCAGCGAGCTAGTCGGCTCATTGGCCGCCATTTCTACCCATCAACTGTCAAAGTTCAGAAGTCGCTATTGGAAGACCCTTTACAAGGGAAACCATTTCAGTGAGTAACTCTAATTTTTAACCTCTGAACGTAATATTTTCAGCCTTTACCCACTCTCTTAGAAAACTTATGGATATTTTAATAATTGAAATGATTTTACCTGAGTACCTACTAAATTGAACTTCAAACATTATTTTTCTCATTAAAGTCGTAAGCCGAATACCGTGCATCTTCGTTTATTCCTATAAAAAAAAACTTTCCCTTACCAAAAAAAAAAAAAACTAAAACTATCTCAGAATCCTTTTCTCGTATTTAAATACAAATCGATTTTAAAATCTTCCGTTTATTTAAAACTGCCCAAATGTCACCGCTGTGTCACACGTGCCTCTCCATTTAAACATCTTAACTTACTATAAAATATATTGCCTCATTTTCACAAAAGCCCTAAGGAGCTATTTTATTTTGAAAATAGTGCTCCAAAATATACACCCAATCCGTCCGTTTATGCCTTTTGCTGCTGTGACATATTTAAGAACCAAAGTAGAGGTATATAAACTCAACGCTTTTTCGTGTCTTAATTCAGGCGCGTGAGAAGCATTGCCAATGTCTCTATTTCACTTTGCTATATTATTGCTCACAAACAAACAAACGAAATAACAAACATACACATTCTGCAGGGAAAAGGACGAAGGACACCTTTTAGATTACCATCACCACCACTATCACGACCTGTGTTAATGGTATTGATGGTGGCACATGCAGAGACAAATTAACAACACGGAAAATTCAGACATCAGCAGACTTAACCTGTATCTAAATGTCACTACCATGGGATAGTAAAACGTTTTTAAAATTATCCAATCCTCTGCACTTCAGATCCTTTGATTCGAAATTGTGTATAGTTCTAAGGAAGGCTTCCTATAGACACCTAGGTAAGGTATAAAGCTGCTGCTGCTGCCTAACCAACCAGACGCTGATTTATCATTGCAGAAGGGGGATTTCAATCCGTTTCACTATAAGCTCGGTGGAATGTCAAAACATCGCCGGCGTGGCGCGGCGTGGTGTTGTAGAGCCCCACAGCAGGAGCAGGAGCAGGACAATCTAAACAGCACAGCTACGAATACGACTATTTACATCGCGAAGTGGGTAATGTGTATTTTTCTCTCCTATTTTCTAACCATCAAGGGAGCAGCAAGGACGACACTCCCTGCTTCCCCTCAGCATGGAACAAAAGATTACACTGGCATCTTGTTTAGTTAGCAAAAAGTGCCGGGATGAATCCCTCAGATCCCGTAAAGGATTTCACCAAAAGGCAGGTGATAAAAGGATAACACGTGACAGAATTAAATTTTCTTAACCAAACGTCACGATCCGTACTTACTGCGCCGTCAAACGTTACCCCACCTCAAACCCGCACACTCTCAGGGCCTTTATGCTCGCGACAAAGTGAGGAATGGGAAGAAATTGTAGTTGTAGAAGGAAACGGGGGTGGTTTGGTGGTTTGGTTTGGTTAGTTGACGCAATGTTGGACATCGCTTTTGGCACTTGAATGACTCTGCATACATTTTCAGAAGCATCAACAGAAGCCCACTGCAGCGTCACTGTACAGATTGTACAGGGCCAGAGAGCAAAAGATAGGTATAGGTATAGGTATAGGTATAGGCTGCGTATACGAGTAGATGTAGGTACATATAGAACCACTTAAGCCCCGGGGATACGGTCTTACGTGCTCGAGACCGAATTTGAACAGATTCGATTAAAAGTAAACAACTGATTTAAATTCGAGAGTGAAATACATTTGATGTTTTGATGGCCTCAAGCGATTGAATGTCAATGAAGTGCAGTTAAAGCGTTCGAACGTGATATGTTTTTTGAGAAGATTTCGTATTCAGTTTCAGTTCAGTTCGGTTCGGTTCGGTTCATACAAATAATAAAGGGATGCTCTTTCGTTCCAAAAATTGTATTTTCACACACATTTTCATCTACATACATACATATGTACATACTACGTACCAATGTACCAGTATACATACATACATGAATATGTTTACAGAATAAAGTATCTATGTACATTGGTGGTTTTTTTTTTTTGAATTTTTCGCATTTGTTTGGTCTGTGGAAAACGAAAACACGACTACGACTTCAAAAACGACAGCGACAACCGACGCCAACGATGATGATGACTCGAATTCTGTGGTGCGTTTTTTCACTTCGATTGTTCGTTTTTTGGATTTAATTTATGTGTATTTGCTCGGTTTGGAGTCCCCAAAAGTCCTGTATATTTTTGGTTTTGGTTTGTTTTGCTATCCATTTGGGATGTTTTATAACAAGTTGGTGTTTGTTCACCGAATTTTAATGCTCGTTTACGGTACGTGCGAGGAGGTCTTTTCTAAAAATATAAATCAGAATAATTTCGTCCCTAAAGGAGTATTGACATTTTTATGGGATGCAGCAAAACCAATGTCCTTGGGGGGGTGATATATAAGAAAAACGATTTTTTTGCTAAAAAAAAAGTTTTTTTTCATTTTATTTATAAAGTAAATCGAAGAATCCCAAAATATTAAAAAAAAAAAAATAAATATACTTGGTAGAAAAAGGTTAATCAAATCAATTTCTTTCGAAAGCCGCACCTACAGAAATAATTCGTCTGGCTTTGAAATTCAGTGAATTTATCGGACGAATACCAAACTTTTCCAAGCTAAACAACAAAAACGTGACCTAAAATATAGATAACTTAAGAAAAAAGAAACAAAAAACCAAAGCTTCTCCCGGCGAGTTACATCACATTAAACCACATCAACATGACACAACAAAATGCAGTACCTAGCACACGTTCTCTCTTATTTGGAAATAACTTCACTAACAACTTTCCATAATGGAAATTATTTAAAAAAGTAAACAAATCAAAACCAAACTTCACTACATCATAGCGCCATAAATTTAATGGAAATAGTCTGGGAGGTAGCTCTGACTTTCTTGTATGAATGTTGAGTTAGTGTTGTATATTTTCAGGAAAATAAACACAAAAAGCAAAATAATATAAGCGCCTTGAAATCTGTTGTGGGGGTGATTTTGTGTAATACATGAAACTAGATCAATAAGGCAGGTGTAGAAAAAAATACTTTCCATAATCAAATGTTAAAAATAAATAAATAAAAGTAATTGAAGTGGGGTTTTGCCTGAAAGATACTCTGAACGTTAACACTTAATGCATTCAATGCCCCATTTAATAATATTTTTTTATTAGCTAATTTATTTAAAAAGGATTTCACACCAAATTTAAATTTAGATTTCGAGCAAAATGATAAAAGGCTCATATCAACAAGATTTTTAATAGATTTTCAGATTGCAGAATTTGGGACATTAAAGTCGAGTTTATCAGTGCGAGATTAAAATTAAACTAGAGTTAACTCATCAAATGTGGTGAGTTAACTCAGGATTAACTGAACAGATGCTTTTGATGCTTTATCCACCGAGTATTTTAAGTCATTCCGGATGCATTCTCCATCGAAAAACTGCTTCCTCAGTTTACTGTGGGTTAATTTACTTCTAGAGTTAGCTAACTCTGGTTTAACTCACCATTGAAAACTGGGCCTAGTCAGAACATGATCAAAATATTCTTCAAAAAGCAGATTGTATGTTTTTAGGACGAAATGAAAGAGAGAGAGAGAGATAAAGAGATTTTTTTCTTAATGGTATTCAGATCGTGGAATTTCTTTCTTTTTCGTCTGTGGATCTTTGCGTTTGTACGTCCGAGCTTCCGTGCGTTCACTGTTATTTGAGCTAGAACCTAAACGGGTGGGCCGATATGCCTCAAAATTGTTACAGAGCATTTTAATGTGATTCTAAATTCTTTCGTAGCTCATCTAAAACTAGTAGCTGTCATAATTTTCTCAAAAACGATTCTAACAATTTTTATCAAACTTCGTACCTGTAATGACCAAAGTGATTGTAAGAAAACTGCGTTTCAGGTTTTTGACAAAAAATTCACATAATGGAAATAGACATTTTTCTGTGTTATTCACGTATATCTTTGAGATTTTTAAACCGATTTTGTTCAATCTGGTGATTCTGGTGACTAATTTGAATCATAGCATCTCCAATCTGTGACTTTATGCAGTTGTTAACCAAGAGAGCAAGTTAATGCGATACAGTCTTGCATATTTTTTTTTTGAACAATTTTAATGTACATATAAAAATTACGAACTTTTTTCTCTTAAATTATGGCTAATACTTATCTACGCCTAAGAACGAAAATATAAATATGGAACGGGTAACGTTATGGCTGAAACAGATGTGCAGCGTCTCTGCACGCAGCGATGCATACAACGCTGCACACAGAACACAATGTGCATACTCTTACTCTTGGACATTTTTAATTCATAGTTCTGTCAAAACGAAATGGTAACTTTTTTTACACAAACAAACAAACAACTTTTTGCGAAAAAAAAAAATTAATTTGATTGACTTTTAAAATACATGTTGGCTTAATACCAAGATAGAAAATAAGTCAGGATTATGTCACAGATCTTTCTTCTTACACCAACTGTATTAACTTTTCTTCTAACGAAAATCGAAAGAAAACAATTACGCAAAATTTTAGACGATTTAGTAAAGTGTTAAATCATTTTTAGGATGATACTAGGTTAAAAAGAGGATTTTGCTAATTTTAAACGAGTTTAACATAATACTATCTCTTAACATTTTACTAAAGTTAAAATCGCCAGATTGCTGTTTTATCTTTTTAACATATTACTAAATCCATATGTCACTTTGACATAGACAAATTTTAAAAAGGTATCTTTGCTTCATTTATTGCACGAAATTACACTGTTTTAGGCGCGTTCAGCTTGAGTTTCGTAGGAAAATGGGTTAAGTATGAAACTAGTTAAAAAGTGTTTAAAACTATCAATATTTTACTACAGAGTTTTAAAGCTAGTAAAGTGTTAACTAGTATCATGCTAACACCTTAACATCAGGCTGTTTAAAATTTTGTGCCAGTGTGTTCTTTTTTTTAAGAATGACAGATACTGTCAATAACAGTAATGCCAGATAACAATTATTTGATATGTTTTTGTTTTTTTTTTTGTGGCTACAATGAGGCTGCGCAGCTAATTTCCGAAATAGAGACATCGTGCAGCGATAAGCTGCATACAGCCTTTGAGTGAATCCGCTCCCATAAGAACCTGTGTAATTAAATTTAGCTGCACTCTAAAAGCTGCACATCTGTTTCAGCCATTATACACTTTTATTTTTTTTAAGTTGGTATCATCCCAAATGTCATCAGACATTTTATATACAATTTAGAGTTGCCACTGTAAAATTGTGCTTTAGTATACAAAAATATTTGTTTTGATACTTTTTTTGACGTTGTGCAAAACTACACCTGTCCTAATAATGATTTTGAGAAAAAGTTGATTTTTTTAGAAAATAAAGGGGTGAAATCCCTTTTTATTATTTTAAGCTTTGAGTCAGTAATGACATTTTTACATTGAAGTTTATTTTGACGTTTTTATTGACTGCCATCGTAACGCAGGATGCAGATGGGCCATTTTGGTGGCTGTTTAAATATTGCATGGTTGCGTTCAACAAACACAGTTTTTTTTTTTTCATCTTTTCAAATTGAAACGAGGCAGTGTTTCAAATTTTAGCTAATCTTTAGGTTATGCTTAAGACGTAAAAATAATGTACTAAATATACCAAAAGCCAGCTTTGTTGGAGTTTCTGTTCGAATTCAATGTTAAATTTTACTGGGTTACTACTGAAATTACAAATGCGTGACGCGGTGATTTTTTTTTTCAGTTTCGTGATGATAAGCTTTTTATTTTTTTAAACAAATATACCATTATATGTAATAACGACATAGGGGTTAGACACAGTGGCGTAGCTAACATGGGTGGCACCCGGGGCGGCAATTATGGTGTCACCCCCAGAATGAAAAACAGTAAAATAAATTAAATTCCACTATTCCATATATTTAAAGTAGATGATAGAAGCAGAGCTTAACAAACAACCAAATAGAGCAAAAACAAAAAACGAGTAAGTCAATCGTTGGGGGTGACACGATGATGGACTTTATTTACAAAAGAAAAAAAAAACAAAGGCTATAGCCGATAACATTTTTTGTCTCCAAATAGAAACTGATAGGTAGGTTAGTTAGGTACAATGTCGCAATATTTTGTGTAATACTCTGCCCATAGTATATATACACCTTGGTAGCTTTCGGGTTTCATCCCCAAATGGGTGACACCCGGGGGGTCCACCCCCACGCCCCCCTTGCTACGCCACTGGTTAGACGGTCTACATACATATCCATACGTAAAACGTCAAAATACCTTTGAACTATAGAATATCAGTATTATGTTTTTATTTAAAACTCTTTTTGTTGCAAATATTGCGCTGAATACATTTCTATATGATATAATTTCTTTGATTTGATTGACGTTGTTGATTAGTTTTTTTTTTGTTTGTATGCTTGCCACATAGCTGAAACGATGATGTTTGTATTGCTAAGCCCCCAATAACGTTTTTCTGTCTAATTACCTTGAGTTTTTTTTTTAATTTCCTACTAAACATAAATAAATTTATAAAAAAATGATTTATAAGATTAATGTTTTATATATCATTATATAGTATATGTGGGATAAGAATTCTGGAATCTGTTCCCCCTATAGTCTCGTTCGTCGCCATCACCATCACCATCATGGGGACATAAAGCTCTAACAATAATATACAACACTTTACAGCCATATTATTGACTTTTTTTCAAAACTAGTTTTATCGAAGTTTGGAGTACCAAGTTTTGCACGGTTTTAATGAATTTATAGACTTTTATCAAAAGCTAGTTTTAAGTTTTCGAGTGCAAGGTGTCAAAATATTTTTGAATAATAACGATTTGAGCACCTCTACACATCTATAAAACTAGTTCTGCCATGAAACTAGTTTTAAAACAAGTCAATAATATGACTGTTAGAGCAAAAGCATTAAAAGCAATTGAACTAAGCTGAAACTGTACTAGACTATTGAAGTGCCTATTATATTGTGCCTATTTTATTAAATTAATTAATTAAAACTAAATTTTGATTAGTTTTATCATTGTGTTCCCTTTTTACCCTACATCACATACATATCCAGTGTTTTAAAACATTTAAGATTTGAGTACGAATATAATTGTATTGCTCTCATATTAAATTCATTTTAGGAATCAGCTGTGAGTGTGGGTGTAGTCTTAGCCCCTATAGTCTCCCCTGAATGATCCACTGTATTCTTAAATACAGGCACAGATATGCAGAATGTAATCGAATGATTTTTTTCCATAACAATGATAAATGAATAAATATTATTAAAACCACTTAATGTTGTTGTAAATATCTATAGTGTGATCTAACAACTCAAAAATCAATCAAAATGCAATCAATTGATAGTTTGAAACTCCATCTCTTAAACTATTCCATGGAAATGACAAAGCTCATGGTAATTTTAATTTTTCATACATACATTCAACTATGTTAAACTCGTAATTTAAAATTTAAAACAAATCTAACACATAATTAACCAAGTAATAAATTTATATTTAATATCGGTAATCAAAAACCTGTGCTTTTTGCAGCTCATTAATTTCAATTAAATTATAATAATTTAAACAGACAAAAACAGATGCACTTCAAATAATTGACAAACAAAAAAAAAATAAATAAATAAAATCATGTCTGTAAATATTATTTTGTTGAATAAAATTATTATCTTTATCAATTCAGATAAAAGATAGGTACATGTACATATATCAAAGGGATGATAACACACTCTGTGGAATATATCAAATTCAAGGTCGACGAGATAATGAAACAAATGATGATACTCTCGTGTACATAAAAATATTCGAATGACGGGCTCTTTTAAAGTTTATTTTCGAACCAAAGGTGTTTCAAACAATTGTGTGGGATTCTTTGGTTTTTCTTTTCGATTTCGATGATTTAAAATAAAAACTAACTCAGGACGATGAATCACCATACGAATATTCAAATTAAAGTGAAAAAAAAAAAAAAAATAGTTATACGTACATTTTTGGGTTTCGGATTTCGTTTTTCATCACAATTTACCTCAGTTGATAATAATTTTAAGGAATTCTTTTTTTTTCTTATAAAATATATTAATGAACTATAAAAATCTTATTTAAGAATAACGAATTAATTTATTCAACAAAAAAAAAAACACCTTATCGCGTTTGATTGCAGGAAAATTCCGACATTCGCGAATATAATTTTACCCACTCGAATGGATAAACAATAAAATACTAAAATTCATCGAAAGCTTCTCGAATCGGAAAACCCATCAAAGAGTAGCAGCCGTTTCGCGAATTAAGATTCAGATTTGGATCTCACCGGTGTGGTGGCAGCAACAGCAACAGCAACAGCAACAGCAACAGCAACAGCAACAGCGGCAGCGTCAGCGGTAACAGCAGTGCTGCCTCATATACTTACCTATTTGTATATATTATAAAAAAAAAGATACACTTGTGCTCTATGGTATAAGCGTGCATAGATAAATCTACAAAAATGGAATCTGAGTCAGCAAAAGATACAAGAGTATTTTAATGAAGAAGACGAAGTATAGTTGGTAGTATACGTATAGTGGCTCACCTAAAAACCGCCATCACTCATACGAGTAGGTACAATTGCTATAGATATTGTATTCCTGTACCCCACTCTGTCTGCCGCCAGATTGCAGATTTACCAACAGCTTCGTCTTTGCCAGTCGACTCGAAGATGACGATGAGGAGCACCAACAACTGCAGAAGCATATTGTATCTGTTTTTAATATGCGTGCATCTTGCAGATACTTTAATGTTTTCTTTAGATTTTGTTACTAGTGTTGCCTTGCCTTTGCTTTCCCTTCGGTTTTTTTTAATTTTTTGTTTCTATAACTTAGACAGATAATACACTTGAGTGCACTGATATTGGAATGGGGGCTACTTCATATTATGATTGCTACTTAAGAAAAAGTTACACAAATTTTGATTTTCCCCTAGAAGTTCAGTAAGATTGTGGCATGACCGGGGAGTAATGATTGATATTTTTTTTGACCTAACCCGAATGTTTGTTTTGAAAAAAATTATTGAAATTAACGTGAAATGTCAAAAGGCGTTCAGGGAATAATTCAAAAGAACAAACATAGTCACTTTTAAACTCCAGTTTATCTTATATCTAAATAAAATTGAATAAACCCCAGTCTAAGATAAACTGGAGTTTAAAAGTGACTATGAATATGACCCAATGAAAGTTCAGGTCGTACACGCAAATGTTTAGCGAAAAATTTCTTAAAATAATACTGCTATCTTATATTGTCGCTCTAATCTACATATTTATATTATTTTATTTAAAACAGGGTGATCTTTATGGAGATTTAAGCATCTATGCTCGTAGGCAATTGGATGAAAAAAAAGGAAGTTGGAAATTAGTAATTTACATCTAAAATTACAGACTATTTTTTAGAAGTTTCTGTCAATTACAGGATAATGTTATTGGCTAATTGGGGTCAATGCATTTTTTAATTGACCTAATGACATCTTTTTCAAAAATTAAATCGACGATATCAAAATAAAACTAGATAAAAAGCCCGAATATACTAGAAGACCAAAGTGGTAACCATGTCCCTCATTCCCTTACCCATTATGAAAATGAAAACGTATCTCTTACGAAAACAATTAAAGATAAGTGATGGTTCCAATGGATTCCCATAGAATAACTTTATTCTAACAGAACATAGAGCTGTCTTATGGGAAAGATTCCACTTCTTGAGGAAATTGTAATACAATAACAATTGAAGAACCATCATGCTCAAGAACGCATTGCTTGTTGTTTTATATAGAGAAGTGTATACAAAGAGTACCTACTACATTTGAAGGTAATTGATGACAGTTGTCAGCTTTTCCTGGATTAATAAAGAAAATGCGTCGTATGTTTGTAAGGCAGATAAGTGTTTGATCGACAGTATAGTTTATAAGGAGTTTAATCAAAGATACAATATGTGAAGGAATGAAAATTGTACGAGTATTATGACAATAAGAGTTTTTAATTTCGTTAGAAGTGTGAAGAGTATTGAACAAAAATTTCACGGGATACACCTTGTTATTAATATGAATGTAAAGGTTGGAGGTTCTTCTTATGAGTAAGCGAACAAATTCGAAAATGAAGAATTATTAAAATACCCTCATATGAAATGGACAAATTTTTTTAATAAAATTTTAATTTCAAACCTTATAAAGGTTTTCCAATAAGAGGTGTTATTTTGATATTCAAAGAAAAATGGCATTTTTTGAGATAAATGATCGGATTTTTATTTGATTATAAAGAGGAAGGTATGCCGTTAATAATGGAACACAACATCAGCCAAATAGCCGCCACGACCACGCTTACAGGACCTTTTCATGAAATTTTCCATAACCAAATCGCAAAGTGGCTGCCCTATGTCCTCGATAGCCTCACGAATTCCATCTTTGAGGTCTTGAATCGACGCTGGGCTGTTGGCGTAGACCTTATCTTTCACGTGGCTCCAAAGGAAGAAGTCGCAAGGTGTTGAAAGTAAACGTTGTCCAGATCAATACCATCCAATTCCGGCCATAAAAAATCATTAATCATCTCTCGATAGCGCAATCCATTGACCGTAACTGTTGCTCCAGCCTCATTTTCGAAAAAGTAAGGTCCAATGACCCCGCCGGACCATAAACCGCACCAAACAGTCACGCGTTAAGGATGGAAAGGCTTTTCAACAATAACTCTTGGGTTTTCCGAGCCCCAGATGCGACAGTTTTGCTTGTTGACGTAGCCTCCGAGGTGGAAATGGGCCTCATCAGTCAAGATGATTTTTCGATGAAATTCCGGATCATTTTCATGCATTTCAAGGACCCAATCAGCAAAGACACGACGTTGTTGATGATCAGCCGGCTTGAGTTCTTGTGTTAACTGAACTTTATAAGCCTTAAGACCCAAGTCTTTATGCAAAATACGGTGTAATGACGTTTGTGGAATGCCTAATTCCAAAGAACGACGAGGAATGGACACACCTGGGTTTTCTTCAACACTTTGGGCTACAACAGCAATATTCTCAGTTGTTCTTGAGCGACGTGCACGGGTTTTATTCTTCACATCACTAACTTGTCCCAACAGCTCGAATTTGTCCACCAATTTCTGTATTGCGGTCCGACAAGGTGCTTCACGACGACCCAAAAATGTTTTAGTTTTACGAACCGTCTCTGCCAAATTTTCACCATTTTTATAGTGAATTTAATAATTTCAATGCGTTGTTGAAGCGTGTATCGGTCCATTTTTATTAATGGCGTAGTTTTTACTTGTCAAATGTCAAAAAATGACAGCTTCAAAAGTGACAGCTACCGAAATAGCAGGCTATTCAAAATAACACCTCTTATTGGAAAACCCTTTAGATATCTGAAGCTATTGAGTTTCCTATCTGGTTTTATATAAAGAGTGTTTTTTTTAGACGTGTGCTTTTTTAAAAAGATAAGGGTTTGTCATTATGTTTTAAAAAAGATTTGGGGCAAGTGGCCACCGTGGCAGGCTCGAATAAATTCCAGCCGAGAGGCCCAATTTTCGACCACTTTTTGCAGCAATTTCAGCCGTATGTAGGGCTCTGCGTAGACAAGCGACTTTACATAACCCCACAAAAAATATTTCAGCGGTGTTAAATCGCACGATCTTGGAGGCCACACCACAGGCCCACGACGCGAGATAATGCACTCACCAAAAGTTTCCTTCAATAAATTGATTGTTTCGTTGGCTGTATGGCATGTAGCGCCATCTTGTTGGAACCAAAGGTCGTCCAAAAAGTCATTAATCATGGCTCTATAGCGTTCCCAATTGAGTGTAACATTATCGCCGGATTCATTTTTGAAGAAATATGGACCAATGATTCCCTCTGCCCATAGAGCACACCAAACAGTGACTTTTTGAGGATGTAACGGCGCGGAGTCTCACCAATCACTTGTTGATTATCATCACTCCAAGTACGGCAGGTTTGTTTATTGACGTATCCATTTCAACCAAAAGTAAGCTTCATCGCTAAACAAAATCTTCTTTACCATTGTTTTGGTAATAAATTTGCACGATTTTCAAACGTTGTTTAGAAATAAGTCTATTTATAATAAAATGGAGCATACATCAAGTAACAGTTGTCAAAAAAACAAATCCGAAAAAAGTATTGCCGGAGTGAAAACCACACGTCCAAAAAAAACACCCTTTAAATGCTCGGCCATGCAGTGAGCGACAAGGGACTGAACGGCCGGCGAGTGACTGAGCGATAAGTTCAAGCTAGAACTAGCCATTTGCGACGATTAGACGGTCAACGTTTATGTCAGAATGACGTTTAATATTGTCCCAAAGTTGCAAGGTCGTGTGTATTTTACATTATTCTGACGTTGACCATTTGAGTTGATAGTCTAATTGTAAAGCTTAAGTAACGTTCGGAGACATTGCAATCACTCCGGAGAAATAATATTTTGTCGCTCAGAAGTCAAGACTCAATACAAATAAAGAACAGATTTGAGAACAGCGCCCTGTCGCTCAGAAATATCGACTGTCGCTCATTGACAACGTGGCTGCAACCATATAATCTCATATTTTTATATTTTTTTCTGTTACTCACTGCGTGACCGAGCCCTTCGATAGTCATTTAAGTACTTAGCTATAATTTAAAATACAATAAATTTCTTGATTTTTCTAAAACATGCTCTTATGCCCGATTTCACAAATATTTAACGGGCTTTTAAATTTTTAAATGACGAATTTTGTATGGAACAAACGTCATTTAAATATGTAAAAGCCTGTTAAACAGTTAAAAGGGCTTTATGAAATTGGCCATAAGTCCGTAAATAATATTAAAAATTAAAAAATTCGTAAAATTGGAATTTCGAGAAATAGCTAAATAGAAAATATCTCCAAGAAATAATTGAAATGTGATTCGGCAAAATTTTAATTTCTTTATTAAGAAATTATTCGAATTTATTGAAAATCAGTGAACAATTAAATAGAAAAGACCCTAATGTACAAGTATGTAAATTTTAAAATTATATAAATAGACAAAAACCACATCATTACTTTTATTACAATTGCAATACCTATACTTCGTTCTATTTAAACAAAAAAAAAAAAAAAAAATCACAAGTAATAAAATACATCGAAAGAAGAGTGAAAACAAAGAAAAAGCAGAGATGTGAAAATTCGATGATGCTCTAGTTGGCAAATATTTGCCAGACGTGTTCCACAAAAATCTGCACCACACATAATCATTTTTTTTCTTTTATTATTTTTTTTTTCTTTCTTGTAAACGTTTGGTTTTCATCGTTGTCTGGCTTTGTCGCGCTTAATACATAAGTTGTGTTGAATTGCATGGTTAAGAGGGGCGCAGCGGGGTTTCATTGGTTTCCTCATTCTCATAGTTAAATTGCTGATGGCGCACATTATAAAAATAAGCGACATCAACAGAGATAGATGTGCATAAAACAACCATCAGCACAAGCGAGTACATGTGTGTTTACCATGATTATTTGACGAGTATAGTTTGTATGCCATTTGTAATAGGTATGTACCTACTTTTAAGTCGGATGATATTTAATAATAATACACCTACTTTTGGCATTAAAGGAGTTTAAATTGAACGAAGCGGCATTATGGTGATAACATAAACTGAAGACGAAGACTTGGTTATTGAGAATAATCATCAACAATAGTATTAACTTAATTGATCAGCAATGTACAGTGGGGCTGAATAGACAACAAATCTGACAAATTCTTCCTTAAAAGCTGAGAAGTTAGTTTTATGATTGTCTGCGTTTAGTTAAAACAATAGACGCCAGTGAAATAATTATAAATAAGGTGCACTTCTTCCTATGAACAATCATACTGTTGTTAAACATTTACAGGATGTCCTGTAAATAATGGATAACCTTGCAACCGGTTAAAGAAGGCTTAAAGAACTTTCAGAAAAAAATATTAAAAAATATTGCCCATGTGGACTTTATGTTATAATGGTTTTTCAAAAAAGTGTTAAGAATTACGACTTTACTCAAAAATGATTCTGATTTTTATTTTTATAATATTCTAGAATAGAGGTGTACTAATAGACTAGCAGTCAAATTTAATTCTAGTTGGTTGGATTTTTTTTAAATTTAAATTTTAACAATAATTTTTCTATACAAAAATGATAAAATATTTATTATCCTGAAACAAATTCGATCCCACGCACAATTCCGTCTATCTAAAGCAGTTTTTTTAAATGTTGAACTTAAGGTATTTTAGTGACTCTCTAGTGGTGAAATTGAAATTTTAGGTCCAAAAATGATTATGTCGGAATGGGACCTAACGATTTTGATAAAAAAAAATATTCGTGTACTATTTTGCCACAAATTTTGCATAGGCCACAATCTATAAAACTTCAACTTTTGAGATTGTAAGGTTAAAAAATAAATACCAATATGCTATAATCACAAAATCAGAAAGTGTGTAGACTAGACATATCACTTTTAGGAAATGAGCGGCAGTATTGTATGTAGGGGTTGCATTTTGGTAAAATAAAATAAAATAAAATAAAATAAAATAAAATAAAATAAAATAAAATAAAATAAAATAAAATAAAATAAAATAAAATAAAATAAAATAAAATAAAATAAAATAAAACAAAATAAAATAAAAAAAAACTAAAGTAAAATAAAATAAAATAAAATAAAATAAAATAAAATAATATAAAATAAAAAAAATAAAAAAAATAAAATAAAATAAAATAAAATAAAATAAAATAAAATAAAATAAAATTAAATAAAATAAAATAAAATAAAATAAAATAAAATAAAATAAAATAAAATAAAATAAAGTAAAATAAAATTAAATTAAATAAAAAACTGTTATTAACGGAAAGAACCTCTAGCAAACAACAATGGTTTTTTTTACTTTCTCGCTTACAGTTTACACAATTTTGAACAAAATTTGTATACAAGAGGTCCATTTCAATCAAAACACTTACTAACTGAATATAAAAATCTTTAAAAAAATATTTTTTGTGTATAAAAAAAAACCATTAAATGTTTTATTTTTTCTTTTAAATTAGATTTTTAATGTTCTTTTACTATCTGTTTTACTTACTCGGCACATAAATATAAGATAATAATCCAAAACAAAACCTAGTCAGAAGAGTCAAAAGACGATTGTGATATTTTCACTTGTGGACTTAATGTTCTGTGCCAATATATATGTGGCGAGTAACTTTACTCAGAAACTGTGAAACAGGTACCTACGTTTTTTTTCTACTAAGTCTAGTACGCAAATCGCGCTTAATTTAAGATTTCATACAAAATTTTATTCAAAATTTAACAAAATATATTATAGCCTAGTGGTACGCTGTGGCTAAAAAATCAAATTTTTGTTTCTGACTGATGCCGCTATTATCTGCAAGAATTTAGCGGACCTCGAGCTAGATTTTGCTATATTTTGTAATTCTTAAAATTTGTTTAAACTTTGCTCTATGTGAAAACTAAAAATAAAAATGAAGGAATATAAATATAGAAGTAAATGTTTTATCTGGGACAAAGAAAAAAATTCATTTATTTTAATTTAATTCTCTTCAAATAGTAGAAAAAATTCTCTAAATTTTTTGAATATAATTTCTTTTCAGAAAACAGCTGCTTCTCTCACATATTCATGTTCTTATGTAAAAATTATAAGCTAGGAGTCTTAGCTGATGTTCGGAGAAAAAAGCGGGGGCTAAAATTTAGCTCGAGCTAAATTCCTTCCATTACTATAGTTTAAGACACTGTAATTGTAATATCCATTTTATGTTATACTTTAACAATAAACAATCCACTGTGAAATTGTTGAAGAAGTCTAACAAAAAAAAAAAAACAACATCAGATGCCAATGTCAAACAAAGCGCCTAGATTGTATGAACTGCCCTCCCTATTGAATTGCTGACATATTCAATTGACGATTCATCAGATGAAGATTTGCACCGTTCATGTTTAAAAGGTCAGATGTGAGAAAAGAGCCGGTAGATAAAAGAAGAACGATAAAGAAAAGTGATTTTGTCTTATGTTGTGATCTTATATGATTTAAGATCCGGTTTTTTAATGAAAGCTCTGGGGTACAGGTAGACTCTCGTATTTTGATTGTTTTTATTTGGCAGCAATAGAGAGGACCTTCAGGACTAAGGCATAAGGCACTTTTTCATGACAAAAGATAATCAAAATATTTCTGACGTTTTAGGTTTGCTGGAATTTGACTTATTAAAATACTATAAGCACATAAAGAATTTTTAAAAATATTAAATAAATAAAATTAAAAGAAAAACTGATTTTGTTTTATTTTATTTAATTTTAATCAAATTACTAACACAACTTTATTTATATTTTAATATATAAGCTACGCGTTTCGGAGTGTTATAGCTCCATCATCCAACTACTAAAGTAGTTCGCCTGATGATGGAGCTATAACACTCCGAAACGGGTAGCTTATATATTAAAATATAAATAAAGTTGTGTTAATAATTTGATTAAAATTAAAATTAAATAAAATAAAACAAAATCAGTTTTTCTTTTAATTTTATTTATTTAATATTTTTAAAAATTCTTTAAGTACCCACAACTTGGAGACAAAAACCATAAAAAATGTACTATAAGCACCACTAAAATGAAGTCTGCGGTGCCTAGGAAAAGTTGATGTTTCTGAAAAAAGCTTTGACATTTCCTTATTTGTTTTTGGTTTAAATGGTTCGATTTTAAGTATTTTGTGCTACAATTAGAACCATTTGCTTAAACAAAACTAAATATTCAAGTTCAACTTTAGAGTTTATGTGAGAGCTTACGCCGAAAAACTAGACGCTAAAATAACCTCACCTTTCAGCAAATTGTCCTTATTGAATTCAAATTTAAAACTGCAGTAAATGTCCACGCTACTTTTTTATTTAAATAAATGTTTATTTCCATTCTTTCTCAATGTCTCATTTTAATTAGTTCACAAAACTAGAAAATCAATTAATGAGTTCCAGAGATCTATCTATCTACCTGGTATGTACATATTTCCTAGTAAATTGTAAGAACATTTAACCTTTAACAAAAGTTCTCGCTAACACCAACAAAAAGAATTTAATTTTTCATACAAAACGATGCAAAAACACAAAACAAAAAAAACTCTTCAAATTGATTGCATGGCAAACTCTCTCACACATACACACACAAACACATATAGGTCTACGGAGTCAGATAGAGATAGATAACAACAAAAATATAAGAACAATCAGAAAAGCAAACAATCGAAGACGATGCAAGAAAGTAATACCAAATGAGAGAAAAAAAAGCATTCTAAAACAAGACAAAAACGGTCCAAAGGGGAAACATTCTCGATGCTCTTCCTGTGATTGGTTTACGTGCTGCACCTCCGGTCCGGTGACTAATCGCATTGATTGCGATTTTTCTGTTCGAGAAACGATTGTAAACAGCATTGCTTTACAAACTCACAAAACAGATCGAGAAGAAGAATCTCGGTCCAAGGACTCACATCGATTAAGTGCACATACATTGGTCCACCTGGGCGTATACGTAATATTTGTATATTCGGTATTCTTACCTGCACGCTTGCAACAAAGGTTCTAGTAGTGCAACCATGAAAAAAAAACTCAGCCAAGTTATTCGTTTCGAACGCAAATAGTGAAATGTATCTTTCGAAGAAGAGAGTGGGGGGCAACTCATTTAAAATTGTTATAAATAATATTTCATACACAGCTAGAAGAATTTCGAATTTAGAACAAAGATTTGCCTACTCACATCTATAGAATTTTATTGCACCTCTGGATCGCACGATTTTGCGGCTAAATAGTACACAATGTGGGGCAAATTGAATGTGGCACAACTTTTGTTAATGGCGCCAAATCTGTCTTCAGACTTTGCGATTGTTTTTGCCGCAAGTTACTGATTTGGGTCTCCAGCATATTGTTGGTCCGCGCAACAATGGATATTTTGACACATTTATTTATGATATTGTCAAGAGTAAGGTACCTACTACCTACCTCAACTTTGCATAACGTACCTAGACATTTGAGAAGTACCTATGATAATATTTCAATAATGTAGTGATATCTTTAAGGAAAACTTTTTTTTTAACGTAAAAAGTGCAAAAAATTAATTTAAAAAAAGTAAGTTGTTTAGAAAAAAATATAAAATAAATAATTTTTGTGGTGCGACAGCTTGTGAAGAGCCAGAGGACTTACAACTTTCAAATATTCCTGTGTGCATGTTGTTTGTTTGCAGTAGTGAATTGGAATAAAAAGAAAACATATTTGTAAATGCAATATCGTTTCAACTTTTAACAAATAGTAACAAAATCGATCTGGCCATAAATACGATGTTTTTAAATAACTCAATAATTTGGAAATTTTCTCAAAAAATTTGCAAAACCTATTTGCGTTGTGCGAATATTTTTGTAAAAACCTAAAATACACTATTATTTCAATTACCTTAAACATTACAAATACGAAATTGAATCAAAATCAAAAGAGGAGAAATTCGAACAGGGGCTTCAGCTCATCTTTTGCGGTCATACAATTATTTTATAGTTTTTTTTTTTTAAATTTTCTTTGATTAAACTTCAAATCTAATTGTAATTCAAAGTGATTGTAATGAAACTTTGTTTCAGGGATTTTTGCAAAAAAAAAATCATATGACGAAAATAGCTTACTGACGATTTTTGAGAAAATAGCTTTATTTGTGAATTACCTTAAATTTCGTTAGCAGAAAACTTAAATTTGGTGGTGTGAATGTTCGTGGAGAACCAAGACCATTTTATGCATTTTATCGGCAAAAGAGAGGCACTTTTTCTTGGAAAATTTGTCAATTCCTTGCAAGATACAGTACCTACCTGTAAAAACTAATATATCTGTTTTTAGATGGTAGAGGCGGGAATTCAAATTTACCACCTACGATGTGACAGAGTCTTATGCTCTTAATATTACGCCTTCAACATTAATGGCTCCACCAATTTTATTAAAATTTTTGATACAGCAAATTCTCGAAATTAGGTACAAATATGTAATATAATACTGAGTGCCAAAAAAAAAGAAATAAATCATTTTCTCTGCAGACATTTTTTGTTTTATCACGTATGGAGTGGTGTTTCCTTAAAAGAGAAAGAGGGAAATCTAGGTTTTTAAGACTTAACTATTTATTTGGTTCATTTACTCTTATTTTTCTTAGGTAATTACACGGGTGTTTATTACACAAATTCTAAATACACGGGGTTTTTAAGATGCATTTTGTGTATGGTATTTTTCTTAATAAAAAATTAATAAACAATCCATGGTATAGGATTGTACAAACTTGATTTTGTTTCAAATAGCCGCTCATTCAAATACATAATTATATCTGTATTATTCTAAATGGGCCCAAATAAAATAAGATTTATATGATCAGTCGATCAAGAGATCGTTGTTTCGTTGATTGCTCTATCTATGTATCTCTATAAATGCGATAGAGACAGCTTTTGTCGAACGATTGGTTTAATGTTAAGTGATCTGTGTCCTGGATTATTGCAAAATTATTACATTAATTCGCATTCGAGAGCAGGTTGTTGCGGTAAAATTTACCACAACAAGTTTCACCAGCCTATTCTTTTCCTTAATCCATTTTTAGCCTTCCTTTTTCATTGCGGCTCCAAAATACCGGTAGAGTGCAGTTGAAACCTGGTTTCCATCAGCCAGAGTCCTGCTCTTAAGGTATCTTGGAAAAGCAACACAAATAGGTCTTCGTCGTAGTTGTGTGACGGGCGGTTCACACTGACCGGTAATATAATCGTGTGACAGATGGTCCACGAAATCATCGAGTGTACGACAGATGGTCCACATAAGGATTAATAACATGATGAATTAAACCCATGTTCAACGACATGTGTGACACCTTGTTCACACCATCCTAAATTTAGTATGGCTTAATGTCCAGCCTAAAGTGTCTTGAACACAAAAGTAAAATCACTTTGCGATGTGTTTCCCTTCCCCTTTCAAAATCTGCGCGAAAGTCTACGGGTTTTGCTTAATTTAACTTTCGCGAAAGGCAGTGAATCCTGTCTCCTCATTTTAGTTGGAAAAGGGTGGTGATCCCATCTGACAAAATGTTTTCTTCCAACTTCGTAGTCTGGGCCGGTTCGCGCTGGGGGCTTTGTTCGTAGTTTTAAATAATTTTTCGCTTATCTTTTAGCTATAGGAATTGACGGGTGGGGACTGAACTTGTCCATTGAGCTACTTTTAGAAAGAGATCGCATGCGTGGATCGATTCGACAACAGCGCACACTTCAGCTAATTGGCGGAGTGCTGCAGTTAGACTGTGACCGAAAAACACACGGACAAGCGATCTGAAAGAGATAGCAATATATGGAATGGACGAGCTAGGTCCGCCATTTTTTGACGACTTTGAAAAAGGTTACAGAAGCGAGGAGTTGAAAAAAAAGATTAAGCGAAAAATTATTTCCGATTTGAGCGATTTTGTTTTTCTAGCAGAAAATATTGTGGTACAAAAATCCCAGTTCGGGGAATAAGAATAAAAAAAAAAATAGAGGAGCTATTTTTTTTGTGTAATTTCATAGAGTGTGTATCTCATAGAGTTTTTAACTATCCTTGTAGTAAAGAATTCATGTTTCTTTCTATTGCAAGGCTCAAAATAACAACCTTTTTTTGATGGAGTGTTTTGTTAACTTAGTATCAATTAAAAAAACATAAAAAACATTGCACGACAAAGTTAAAATGGTCACAATTATTTCAAGAATAACTAACGGCAAATTGTTGAGCAGTCAACCATTCAATACAAGAAGTTTTTACCCATTTTTGAGAGGGTGCTTCGCTAAGTTGATATACCAAGTTAGCAGATACCAAGTTAGCAGCCAAAACAAACATAAGACGACAAATTCGAAATTATCACAAGTAGTTATGGGCACATTATCCGCCTAACCACTTCTTGACCGGTGGATGTTGTTTCGCTAGATGTATCTAATAATCTTCAAGTAATTCTCCCTCAGCTTTGATTAGATATCTTCTTAACTGGCACACCATTTCTACCACGTAACTATCTGCCTTCTCTATCAGCCCTTTCTAGCGATCATAAAGGCAGCCACTTAGGTACCCTTCTTTTTATTCTCACTATTAACGATTTCGAATTTGTGATCAATTAGTCATTTATGTCACTTATCGCTGATACGGTACCAAGTACTACTCCACATCGCTCTACGTATATAACGGGTGATTTTTTAGCTGGTTTGGTTTTGGCAACACTGGTTTTGACAGCTGACGTGTGTTTAGTACCTTGTGTCACTGTCAAACAGCTTCAGTTTGGTTTGCAATTTAACCATGGATCGTCTTACAAATGAACAACGCTTGCAAATTATTTAATTTTACTATCAAAATTCGTGCTCGGTTCGAAATGTTCATCGCGCGCTGCTTGTGTTCAGCGATGAGGCTCATTTTTGGTTGAATGGGTACGTAAATAAGCAAAATTGCCGCATTTGGAGTGAAGATCAGCCAGAAGCATTGCAACAGCTACCAATGCATCCCGAAAAAGCCACTGTTTGGTGCGGTTTATGGGCCGGCGGCATTATTGGGCCTATTTCTTCAAAGATGATGCGAATCGCAGCGTTACTGTCAATGGTGAACGCTACCGAGCGATGATAACAAACTTTTTTTTGCCCGAAATGGAAGTTCTTGACTTGCATGATATGTGGTTTCAACAAAGGGGTGCCACATGCCACACAGCACGCGAAACAATGGCGCAATTGCGAGGCGAGTTTGGTGAACAGTTAATTTCACGTTTCGGGCCGGTCAATTGGCCGCCTAGATCGTGCGATTTGACACCATTAGATTATTTTTTGTGGGGGTATGTCAAGGCTAATGTCTATAGGGACAAGCCCGCTTCGATTGACGCACTGGAAGCCAACATCCATGCATTCATTCGTGAGATACCGGCCGATATGTGTGAACGAGTATGCCAAAATTGGACTCAGCGGATGGGCTACCTGAGACGCAGCCGCGGTCAACATTTGCATGAAATTATCTTTAAACATTAAATTGCAAGGTTCAAACTATCGATTCAATAAATATTTCATTCATTTTTTCGAATTTTTTGTGTTTTTTTTTTAAAAAAAGTTCTAAACCTCTTAAAAAATCACCCGTTATAACCGCTGTTTATCCCCTCCTTGAATACGCCTTTTTACAATATAGTTACTTAATTAAGCTGAAAGCTGAAGAGAAATAGTCAACATTTTTTGGGCGTAGATACAATTTTTTTTTGTCAGGAATTACTAATAATGTCACCTACTTTATATTGACATCAAAATATTTACTGATCTTACTTTCTAAACTTCTCAAGTTAAATATTAAAAATTTTCAATAAAAGGTATATGGCGCCTAGGACATGTTTGTAATTTGTTTTAAGCAGAATAAATGTGGTCTAGCATCACCAACATTAGTATTTTTCAATGAATACTGTGCCATCCCCATTAGGAATTTCCCCTTGTTTTGTGAATGAGGCCCATTTTCTGATAAGTGTTTAAGTACTTAGAAATTAAACGGGTCTAAAACAAACAATTTTAAAAAAATTTGAGAACATTTATTTTATGAAATAATTTGTTTTTGAGATGATTTATTAACTAATTTACGTGTCGACCCTAATTAAAGAGCAAGTGCATGCGACATGTCACTGAAACATTTTATCAAACCCTTTCATATGCTATCGCATTGATTTCAACATCGATGTGTCTATATACATGTCCACTGTAGAGTATAGATCTCCTTGTAGTTGTGTGTTTTGTGTTTTTTTTTTTTGTTTGGGTGCATGGTGGCTTGGCCAAACTATTATTATTATTTTCGTGAAGATATTTTCAATCGGTATGAAGCCCGCACGAGATACCATAGCGGCGTGAGTTTTGTTGATGGCGTTCATGAACGACAGCGAATGATTCAATTTGCTGACCTCGAGTGAACAAACAGAAAGATACGATGATGTTGACAATTTTTTTTTTTTTTTTTACTATTTTGTTTTACAACTTCGTGTCCTTGGAAGTGAATGAGTGGACTCGGAGTGCATTGTCTAGATTTTATAAGCCAATTCTATACCCTTCTTCGCGTGCCCCCACCTCCCACCACCCACTACCACCATCGTCATCATCATTTTCGTTGTGAGAGTTGACAAATATGTGACGAAGAATCAAAACGGAAGTTCACCCAGGGCTGTTTGTTTGTTTGTTGGAATTAATTGCGATAAATTACAGGAAATTGCTGATGTACGAGTATAAATTTTATTTGAACTTCTTGTTTTCTTCAACTCCATATTTCATTAGAATGTTTATATGTAGGTGTAATTAAACTATGTTGAGTGTGAGAATTTTGATGAAATTTTATATTTATAGCCATTGTGGCTTATGAGTGCGTGCCCATGCATGCATATCATTTAAGTTGACACATCAAATTTTCGTAAGAGTCTGGGAGGTAGGGTTGGGAATGAAAAAAAAAAGAAATGAATAACAGCAAAATTCAATAACAACTCATTTGTCGTGTCTTTTGACAACCAACTCAGCTAAAGGAGTTATGGCTCTTCTTTTTGAGGCATTTTGTATTTGTTTGAATGGTTCTATATATGGGAACAACTGCATTAAACTTGGCTTCCTGTTCTGGTGTTTAGCTTGAAACAGAAGAAGAAAAGAGATGATAAAAACTTTTTAGTAACTCAATTCATATGTCACCTGTCAAACCACACACAAATGGGTTGAAATTTTTTTTATTGGGACATTGTTGCATTTCTTTTTAAATTGCGAATTTTGGCACAAAAATTGTAACCTGGTGCACAAATTAAACACCACCGAAGAACTAATCCCAAAAAAGTTGAATCAATTATTCTACGTTCTTAAGGACTCATGACTTGTTGGGGTGTATTTAGGTCCGCCAAGCTGGGTCCGCCACAACAGAAATTCAAAATTCTAATGATGCAGGAATTTAGTTCCATTTAAGTGCTAATTTAGTACCGCATTACCGATCTGGAACTAAAATCCCCTCTATCTCAAACCTGTGGCGGACCCAGCTTGACGTCAAGCTAGGACGACTACGCCTCCAAACACAAAAATTCAAAAAACTAATGATGAAGGAATTTAGTTCCGATTTTAGTGCTCCCAATTTGAGGAACTTCAAATTAAACACTTGAAGATCTGACCTTGAAATTAAGTGTTGAAAATACAGTATCGTGGAGACTTTCCATATTTGACCTTAAAAAATAAAAATAAATTAATTACCGAAAAATTTCCATTCGTCAAACCGTATAGAATTTAATTTGGAGTTTCGAAAAGTAGAAGCATTAAAATCGGAACTTAATTCCCTCATCATTAGTTTTTTTTGCAATTTTGTGTTTGGAGTTGTGGCGGTCCTAGCTTTACGTCAATCTGGGTCCGCCACAAGTTTGAGATAGAGGGGATTTTAGTTTCAGATCGGGATTGTGGTACTTAATTACCACTTTAATGGAACTAAATTCCTGCATCATTAGAATTTTCAATTTCTGTTGTGGCGTAACCAGCTTGACGTACCTGGTGTATTTTGTATCCAAAGAATGCGGAATAATTCGTCGGTGGTGTTCAAATTTTGCGGTTTTGACAACTTTTGCACCACCTTGTAGAACACATAAAGTATTACGTTCTCACGCACTGCTACGTTTTAGTACATATATTCCTAGTGGAACATTTGTAAAAATTCATGTATGAACAGTAGAAGTATACACAAGCCAGACCGCAGGCAATGTCATTTCTAGGTGTATGAATTTAACCAAATTCCCCTAGAAAAATATAATACAGAGTATGTGCTGCTAAATATATTTGTGTCGATAACCATCGGTATATTTTTACCTACATTTTAAGAAAATTCAATTGAAGTGGAAATAAAATGAAAATAAATCCGCGTAAAGTAATTATTTCAAACACAAAACGGTATTTCATCATTGACTATCACAAATTGAAGTGAATTTAAATATGTAATTAATGTTAGGTGTTTTAACATAATATGTATTTACGAATCGTATATATATTATTGAATATTTAATGCAAATTTGCGAGTAAGTTTCAAATAAACGAATATGTATATTGATTTTATATATATATTCAGTTATCTACCTTCAATAATCAACGTAATGTCGATGTATGTCGGAATTTTGAGATTCAATGAAGTATGATGAACATGAACAGTAATTAGCAGAGATATTGAGTGTTAGAAGTGCCATAGAGCCAACGGACAATGGTTAGCTTAATTGACTGATTGATTGATTAATTCTCACAAAATTATCGGAGATGACAAACCCTTATCTGGACTAAAAATTGAATTTTTGAATTTAAATTATTATTAAATAGAATGTAATGATATTGATACTTTTTCCTTGGAGGTTTGTTAAGGGGTGGGGCATTTGAGAATGATTGTTTGAAAAGTATTGATTCTATTGAAAAAAAAATCAATTAATATGAATTTCAAAAATTGTATATATTTTTGAAGATGAGTTTTTTTCTTTAAATCATTAGACAAATATCATTCAAAGGCAGATGGCATCGCCATGCTTTATATGATTTTGTAAATATTAATAAGTTTATAAGAAATTAAAAAAAAATAAAATCACCTAAGTCACAATCATTCAAAAGCATTCAAGGATTCATTAGCTGGACTATTTAGCAGGCGAATTTATTTAATTTTTGTATGTTCTTGGTTTGTTTTTTTTTTTTTTTTGAATAACTATGACCATTGATATAAGGACAAGGATTGTTATGATGGTAGGAGTAGAATGACTGTATGAAAAATGCCGCATTAAGTTGTTGGTTAGGACAGATATGCAACCAGGAAAAGGTGCTTTCCAACGAGTTTTCTCGCACCCAAGATTGCCATGGTTTTTTCTCTGCGATTTTTATATAGGGTTAAAGAAGTAATTGCCTATTGATTCATGGAGTCACGTGGCATCTAACAGTTAGTGCGTACGTGAACCCTGAAAAGGCGATACAAAATATTTTGATTTGACGTTCAATGTAATTCCCATAACATTAATGTTTTTCAGAACTGTTTTCGATTTTCTCTACATACATTGACTGTCAAATCGGCAAAAAATTTATCCCTTTTTCAGTGTTAACGCACTGAGAAACAGGTAATGTGGAAGCCAACTTACCAGATGTCAATACTAGGGCTGGCCACGAGACGAGAAAATTCTCAATTTTACTTCTTCAAAAGCATCCGAGACGACAAGGACGTATGGAAGATTTTAATTAGTTGTGGGTGGGAGTGGGGGTTGGGGTTTCTGGGGTTCTTTGGAGGGGGGGGGGGCAAAGTCATATTTAACTAGAATTTTTTGAACGAGATATCAGTGGTCGGGTCCAAAAATCCTGAAACTAATCTAAATGAATAGCGTATTTAATATCTTAATTAGTGCATACAATTTTCAATTTCCATATTTCAAAAGAAAAAACATGTCAAAATTCATTTCATCGAGAAGCAAAGGTAGCTTAAGCAAAATTAAAATCAAACTTATTTTATGAAAGAATGTATGAATCTTATGAAATAAGTCCTCGGGAACTAGGTCTATTAAAGGTACGCCCTTTCGAGAAGAGGCAGTATTTTTTGGACTGAAATTGAAGGTGCATTGTTTTATTTTTAAACTTTTTTGCTGAGACCACGTAGTCAAAAAGGTTAAAAATAATTAAATGAATTTTTTAATGTTTATATAAAAAATGCTTTTACATTCAAACGATATTTTATCTAAAACAATACCAAACAAAAAAAGGACTACCACCTAGATGATACAGAGATACCGAGAGATAAAATTGTATTTCTAATTTTAATATTCAATGCTGTTATTAATTTTTATACGTGAGACTTAAGAGTTTCAGAACCTCAAAAGATTTCTGTAGGTTTTTAAATAGCTGGTATATTGAAAAACTGAGAGGGTCTAGAACTAGAACTCTCAGAAACACACTACCAACTTAAAATATAAAAATATTACTCAAAGATCCAAACAAAATGTTATGAATTATGATACGTACTTTCATTATTTTTTATCTCTGGTGCAGTATTTTCAACCAAAAAATATCAATTATAGTTTTTAAGATTATTTTTTAAAGATTTTCCCAACACTTACCTGGAAATAAAAGAAAAAAAAATTATTAAAAATAAATTAATTTTAATAAATGTAGTTTCCATGCTGATGAGCTATTAAATTAAAATATTTAATCGTTTTGATATATAATTATTCAACTGATTTATGGGCGCCATTTTCAATTTCCTAAAACACATAACAAATTTTACGTGCAACGAAGAAATAACAATAATTCGTGTAACAAAAAAAAAATCCTCTTCTATCATCAAAATCCCTCCAACAAAAATTACTCAATTTCAAGCGCATAGTTTTTATTTCGAGCTAAACTCAATGACAAAGTACTTCTTTCACCTTTAATCGTTCATTTTCTTTCTATCAAAGTGCCCAATAATTATTAGAGAAATATCTGGCCTGGCCAGCACAAATTTCGAAACTATTTACCTTCCTATATTCTGTGCTTACTCACATTCTTTTCGAAACTATTCAAACCAATTTATGAGTTAGAGAAGTGAAAGACCATTTATCCAATTGGTCCTCACTCAATTTCCAATAAAATCGAACAATTAACTAATTAATTTCCGGACTACCGAAGCATGCCATCGCCATTTGCCATTTGCCAATGTCCTTTCCATTATTGGTGATGTCGACAGCGTTGGTTAGAGTATCGTAGTACTAACACAACATCCTTGATATGGGGATGTATATGAAATAATCGCCAATAAGGACTGATAAACTTTTAATTGTTCAATAAACCGAAACCGGATCTGGATCCGGAAAACCACAAACTATTTTGCTTCGATTTGAACAATCATCATTTCTAAAAAAAAAAAAAAAAAAAAAATACTGGCAACAATGGCCCGGAAAAATGGCCAAAGAGGCAGCCAATAATAATAATTAAACGAACTGCCAGATCGAACTGTGTGCAGATGACAGAAGAGCCCAGCACTGAGGACTCCCTCTCCAATGGGCCGGCAAATTAAAACAAACAGAACTATGGACACAACAATTTGCCACAATTTAGCCGACATTCATTCATATTCCGTAATTTTGCTGTGTAGGTATATAAAGTAAGTGGGTTCTCTGGGGATGAGGGTGAGGTTGCCTTCAAACACAAAATACAATTTTTTAAATTGTATTCCGATCCGGTAAATTTTTGTACGGTTGTTTTGCCAGACACCCGACCAATAATTCAGGTGCCTACTAATACATCTACGAGTAGGTATATACCTACACGCAAGTATTCCCTTGCGTTATTCGAACGGAAGCCATAAAGCTATACGCGTTCCCGTTCGGGTCTTGAACTGCAAAGAAATAACCTTACGAACTTTGAGGATTTCGTCCGAAACCGACCGAGAGGGTCTGATGATGAAGATTATAGGTACTTCGACTGGGCCACCCCCAGGTCGTAAAGTATTGAAATGCTATTGCAATAAGTAATTTCTGTTGTTATTGTAATCGACATTTCGGTGGATTCAGATGGAAAATAGTGACAGGCGGGGGGATGGGAGAGTTTGTTCGACTAAGGATAGATGGTTTGGCAGGAAGTCGATAGTTATGTTAGCACTCCTCCTATATTGTTACTTGCTCTCGGTAGTTGGTAGGTACGGTGATGTTTGCGCAGACCATTGGGTGTGGTTTAATAGCCAATAAATCGGACAGAAACAAAGAGAAGGCATTATTGTATAGTATATTTTTTCATAATCTCTCGGTAAGGTAAGGTACAGGTACCTGCAATGCAGCGCCATCATTGAAGTTAATGCGAGAACCGCTATGATGATGATGATGACTTTGGCAGCAAAGATGGCGCGTTCTTAAGTTTTATATGTTTGGCGCAGAAAGGTTTAAATGCAGAGGATGAGTTTCTTGTTTTTATTATTCAGTTGCAGTAGTAGGAGCAGATAAATGGGAGCAGAGCATGTATGAGCAGATACATGGTGCTTAAATAATAAACGCATATAGATCTGCAAGTTGAGATGACCAACTAGGCTTTTGTTTTAAACCTAGAAAGTTATTTGTACAAAGACCTTTACTTAAGTCTGAGCTTTTGATATTTTAGTATAGCAGTATGTTATTTTCTATGAATATCAGTAACAACTAAATTTAAATTTTTATTTAATTCATAAAGCTAAAGGAAATCAGGCTTCGGCTTCTCAGTAAATCTAATAGATTTGTGCTGGTGGGTTACCAAGCGAATATCAAAGATTTGGTTGGCTTAGAGGAATGGTTTCAGCAGAAAATGGCTTATAACTTAAAACTTGCAAGTTTTATTTCTCAGACTCCGTGATAGTTCTGAAATTGTGAATTAAGGCTGAATTAATGGCCAAGAATTTAGCTTTATTATAAAAATAAGAGTTTGTCATTATGTTTAAAAATTGATTTCGGGCAAGTGGCCACCGCGGCTGGCTCGAATAAATTCCAGCCGAGAGGTCCAATTTTCGACTACTTTTTGCAGCAATTGGGGCCGTATGTCAGCAATAACTCGCCGAATATTTTCTTCCAAGGGGTCAATCGTCTCGAGCTTATCTGCGTAGACAAGCGACTTGACATAACCCCACAAGAAATAGTCCAGCGGCGTTAAGTCGCACCATCTTGAAGGCCACGCCACAGTTTCACGATGCGAGATAATGCGCTCACCAAAAGTTTCCTTCAATAAATTGATTGTTTCGTCAACATCAACATCCTCCAATTCAGGCACAAGAAAGTCATTAATCATGGATCTATAGCGTTCCCCATTGACTGTAACATTATGGCCGGCTTCATTTTTGAAGAAATATGGACCAATGATTCAATCTACCCATAGATCAAACCAAACAGTGACTTTGAGGATATAACGGCGTCTCAACAATGGCTTGTAGATTATGATTAACGTACCCATTCAACCAATAATGAGCTTCATCGAATATTGGACGCAGCGCCCGATGCTTCGCACGAACCGAACCATTTTTATGTTGGTAATAAATTTGCACTATTTGCAAACGTGGTTCAGGAGTAAGTCTATTAATTATAGAATGGCAAACCAAACTGAGCATATATCAAGTGACAGCTGTCAGAAACACCAACTCCCAAAAACTATTGCCAGATTGAAAACCACACGTCTAAAAAAACACAATTTATGTCCGCATTTGAAGTCAATCGAATTGTTTTAGGTGAGGAATGTAAGGGGAGCTATTTCACTTTAACACTGTTTACAAAATATTGATTGAGTAATGAAAGACCTGAAACATTGCTGCGGTGTTCGAGAATTGCAAATGCTTCCGTTATAGTTCTATCGCCTATCATTTTTCAAGCTGTTTTCTGAATTCTATCCAATCTTAAAAACTTAGGACTGGTTTTGGCGACATCAAATGTGTGATCATTTGGCAAAAGGTATGGTCTGTGATGTACATACTGTTGAAATACCATGCATCCATACACCGACCATCGTTTGTGAAACCCATATACATATACATATCATGTACACGAACCATATAAAGGGTTTTACAATTGGCGCGGCTAGAATTTGGCGGCCTGTGGTGACCATGTCGTTTTGGTGACATATGTCAAATCTGTTATTTATTATTCTTTATAATTAAAATTTCTGGTGGCAACGATTCGAGCGTATCATATTTAAAATGGAACAATTACACTGAACTCTCATAATAACATGTTGGTCACCTCAAAACATAATTATTCACCTCAGCATCATAAATCAGAGCCACATGAGTCAGCAAATAGGCATAGCTCCGCCCATAAACGATAAAATAGAATGGAAGTGTGGTGAAACTGACTTAGTTTTTCTAACTTTTAGGAAAAATACGTTGTCACAAACGTTTTTATTTTTAAATTCAGGAGTCACAAACGATTTCTGATCGATTGAACACAAAAAACCCTATGTTAGTTAAGTTTTCAGAAATATGTTGGCTAGCTGGTACTTTTAATTTAAAATGTTAATAACTAAATAAGTACATAGTCACAAAACTTTATATTGTTGTCACAAACAGTCACAAATGAATCACAAACGATTAGCATCAAAACAAATTTAAAAAGTCCATTTTTTTAAATTTTTGTTGGCTAACTAGGATGAGCTGCACCAAATTTGGTCTAACAACATGGCTGCTGCGAGTATAACATTACACATTTTGAGCGTCCATATTCAAACCCCTTTTGCTTAAGATATTGTTTCTCAAATAAAACCTCAACCAAAAAGTTTGTTTTTTTTATAATTTTATCCAGCAAGAAGTTTGTATAGGTATCATCTATATGCGAAATGCCAATTACAATCCTCTAAAACAAGCTAACAATAAATGTTGAAATATGAATAAGTATTTATATAGGGTTTATTAAAAGTTTATGTAATTAAGATATTTATAGTGAAAAATAGTTCAATCATTTCCATCGCACTAATATGCCTGATATGCCCATTATTATTTTAAGTAATTTATTACATTCTTCTATATGCTTGCAAAAAACAACGATTTTAATGTTCAGCATATTTAGCATACTCCTACCATATCGATACAACAAAACGAAAGCATTGTTAACGATGTTTTAATGGAAATAACCTTCAGTCAGTGTACATAATAATGGGGCGCAAAGGTCCTTGTTTGTTCGGTTTGGTTTAAAAAAAAAAAAAAAAAAAACCCAAGATAGCCATATCCGCCAAAGCTAAATGAAAACTTTCTCCCTCACACTCCAACTCTTGATCCTTCATCCATCGGATGCGAATAAGGCATATAAATCATGAGATACGAGTCGGGGAGAATATTAGTTGGTATTATTATTGTTATTACTTTTCGGTCTGGAATTACAAACTATTATTATTATGTGCCCAGCGTACCGCACACCACCTATGATTACAGGTTGGATACAATGGAAAGCAACAATTTGTACCTTTTATTGAAAACAAAGAGCCAGCTTTAATGTATAATGGCGCAGGTGAATGAATGGCGAGAATGGTTAAAGGATATATGTACACGAGTATAATACAGGGTAGGTTCATAATATGAAGGATTGGCGATTGAGATTAAGGGAAGGTTATTGTTTTGCAAACTTTGTAATTAGTTACGAAAACCGTTGTGAAGTTATGCAGATGGTATACGCAGGTGAATTAATATAAAGTCATAACAAACAACTGTATCTACTCTGTATGTGTGTTTCTACCTATATATTCAATATTCATGTTTGAAAAGAGCCACTAAAGCAATAGATTTCTCATCATTGGATTGGAAAATTATGCAAATTGGATATGGAAAACTTTTCCAAACAGATAATGAGGATATAATAATCTTAAGAGAATCAAACCTTTTCTTTGAATTACCTTTTGCTCGGAGGGACTTCTTATGGAATAATAATTAAGAGCGATATTGAATTTCATTTCTCCAAGGTATTGATTATTGTTTATATTTATGAGATGCAAGGGATTCATTAGAGACAAAAACGCTGTAATTCTTTTAGAAGTCGACTTCAGTTTCTCAAACTTTTCTCAGACTATTTAGAAAGGATTATAAATTGAAAAGAAAAACCAACATTCATCCATGCAACTCTCTTGACTCTGGCCGCTGGTCGACTGATGAAGGCGTGTAGCACAGAATAACTTAAGTAACAAAGATTTGAGAATTCTAAATCGGTTACCTGCATTCTTCTCTAAGTTCATATTAAAGTAGAGAAATAGCGCAAGTGGGTGGTCCGTTCAACCAAATTTTAAAAACTAAATTGATTATTAAAATCTTCTTAATTCGAAATTTTTATTTTTATTTTTATTATTTTTTTTTTTATTTTTATTTTTTTATTTTTTTTATTATTTTATTATTTTTATTTATTATTTATTTGTGTTGGTCTTTCATTTATTATTTGTGCTTTTTATTTTCTATTTTGTCAACCTTTTCCTGTAGTGTTTTTATTTTTAAACTTTGTCGTTAAAGAAAATCATTTTTTTTTTTTATTTACTTGTGCTTCTACCGGCATTCGAACTCGAGTACTTTTGCATGCCGTTCCTGTGCGTCAATATAAGAAAAAAACAATTGATATTTTTTTAAATCCAAAAACTATTTTTTGAAAATTTGTAAATAAAGGGTGTTTTTTTAGACGTGTGGTTTTCAAGAAGAAATAAAATGCATATTATTTAATGTTATGGCCATCAATTTAGCTTTATTACAAAGATAAGGGTTTGCCATTATGTTTTAAAAAGATTTCGGGCAAGTGGTCGCCGCCGTGGCTGGCTCGAATAAATTCCAGTCGAGAGGCCCAATTTTTGATAGCTTTAATTGTTGCGCGCGATGGCGGATGGACTCATTCGGGTCTTCTTCGATACTCTGCTCCACAGCAGCAATAGCGTCTTCAGTGCGCACTGTACGGCGCACAGTGGTTCGGTTTGTATGGGAGAGCGGAAAAAAGTCTGTTTTATCTGAACGGTTCAACGGATTTAAATGAAATTTGGCAAACGTGTTTAGACTAGTCTTGTACATATTTGGTCAAAATTTGGTTGAAAAAAAATAATTAGAAACAAAGTTATTGAGATTTTTCTAAAATTTGAGGGTTTTGATGTTTGTATGGGAGAGCGTTAAAAAAATCTGTAACATCTGAACTGTGTAATGGATTAAGATGAAATTTGATTCGCATTTTAAAATTAGTCTTATACACATTTTGTCAAAATTTGGCTAAGAAAAAATCATTAGTAAAAAAGTTATTGACTTTTTTTCTAAAATTTGAGTGTTTTGATGTTTGTATGGGAGAGCGGAAAAAAGTCTGTAAGATCTGAACTATTTTACGAATTTTAATGAAATTTGACACACAAGTCAAGATTAGTCTTATTACAAGCTTGGTTAAAATTTGGTCCAGAAAATATTATTAGAAAAAAAGTTATTGACATTTTTATAAAATTTGAGGGTTTTGATGTTATATTTAAATAAAAGTTTTTTTAGTAAAATCTTAATTTTTTATTTTGAATAAAATATTATTATTAACTATGTATGTTATAAAATTAAATAAATAAATAGATAAATACATACAAAAAATAAATAGAAAACAATTATGAAGTAGTGATTTTATAATGCTAAAATGAGGTTTTTAGCGTCTGCGCTGATTGGAAGTATTTTCTTTTTTGCCTGTGGCCTTAAACCTGTTATTATTTTATCTGAGGATATGAATATATGATGCATCACATCTTCATTCGTCGCAATTCGGCTGCATTTTCTCAAATGAAACCTGCGGTAGGCTTTATAATCCTTATTTCGGCATTCTTGGGCTTCCTCGGAGAGCTATCCAACAGGAAATGCACAGATTTTATTTATTTCTTCTCCATGGATCAAAACCTTATGTACGGTTGCTGGCATATTGTACCATTTATATTTCTCAACAAACAGTTCAGCAGTTTCCCACGTGTAAGCTGCATATTTTTTTAAGTCTAATTGTTCATTCGACGTTATTACTTCAAGGATAACAGCAAACCGCCGAATTAGGGATTCACTAACTCCAGTGATTTCTGAAGTCATGGTTGGATTTGCAAAAAATCTTCTGGAGGTGTTGCCGTCATTACTTGTCCCCGTACCTTGTTTTACAAGATCGACAATGATGCCCAGTTTTTCACGAAACGCCTGCTGAATTTTCTTCTTCTGAGCATCTCTAATATGGCGGGTCTCATTGTTGGTTCTCCATGCTTTAAATGGCAAATTGTAGGCAACATGGAAGATACACTCCTATTTATTTTTGACTGCCCTACTTTGAGCGAAAAATAATAAAAAAAAAAAGGATTATCCCTAATCCTTTTCTTTATTTTGTATTAAGCTCTATCATATAATTCAAAATATCATAAAACTATATTATTTTTCGTTTGTTGTTTTCAAGAAAATTGAGTTGAAAGTTGAAAAATTTTCCAGGCAGAAATAAATGGTTTCGCAAAAATCGAAATTCTCAGCCCTGGGTCAATGTATTAATTTTGTTTTATTTTTAAAATAAAGTTTGACATTTTTTCTTAAAATAATGGGCTTAACTAGTTCATTCTGACAATTAATACCGAAGTAATCAAACTTTTTGGTAAACACCACCGTCAAGACGGAGTTTTTTGAAATCCGATTAAGTGAAACATTTTTGAGCATAACTTCCACATCTGCACGTATCTGCAGCTGATTTTTTCTGTGCTTTAACATGAACGTATGGAGCATATGGTGGCATACTTACTTTCTTGGTATCTTTTGGAGCTGTTTTTTTAAATCAAAAAGTTAAAAAAAAAAAGCATTTTTTCTTAGTACTAAAGCTTCAGGCTACTTATAGAAGGTATCTTTTATAAATAATCAATATTTTTTTTATTTTTAGATAATCGAAAATAGACCAATTAAATTATTTAAGAAGCTAGAGAATTTATCTACAGGAACTTCGGAAAAAAATATCTCAAAATTTGTTGAAAATACGGTTCGCGATTTGAGTAAAATTATTTTTCAACTTTGAGGGCTTGTAAATCAGAACATACAATATATATGTTAAAAAATACTTTTAAATCATACGCTCGGGTCATCTAAGAGTACTTAAACATAAAGTTTTAAACGATAGACATGACTTTTTCAAAAGACTTTTTTCCGCTCTCGCACCACTGTGCGGCGTGTCTGAGGATGTGCATTATTCACTACAGTAAACGTGGTGCGAAACCGATCAATGGTTGGTCGAATTTATCCGATTTTGCGATTATGTCGAATAAATATTGGACGCAGCGCACGATGCGTCGCGCGAACCGAACCATTATTTTTGTTATAAATTTGCACGATTTGCAAACGTTGTCCAGGAGTAAATCTCTTAATTATGAAATGGCAAAGCAAACTGAGCACAAATAAAGTGACAACTGTCAAAAAGACTAACTCCGAAAAAAGTATTTCCAGATTGAAAACCACACGTGTAAAAAAAACACCCTTTACATAGGTAACTTAATTCCAGTTTTTCTTTAAGTTTTGAATGCTCTTATCAATTCTTGAACCAGATAAGATAGTTGTATGTCATCTATGTTGATACTTTGGTCACGCAAACAACTCAGTGATTCCCGTTATATAGACAACCCGACAGGACTCACCAAAAAATAAAAAAACATCATTAATTCTAGTTTAAGAAATGTAATTGCCCTTAATATAGTTGCCAGGTTTGAAACTTCTTCAGCTCTTAAATTGGAAATCTATCTTGACATTTAATTTGATTCCCAGTGTTGGAGTTTCAATTTATTATGTTTGATAAGAATATTTTTCCTGTGAAGCAATAACAGCTAAAACATTCAACTTAAATTGCATTCCAATTTATAGATATGCTTAAGTTAGAGGTGCAGAAATACATTAACAAAAAAAAAAAAACAGAAATTCTTTTTAAAACTTTAGCTGCACTCAAGTGGTAATTTATTTCGCAAAAGTCTCTTCGCCAAAGTATATATCTACAATTTTTAACTTCTAGACAAAGAGATACAAAATTGATATCCATTTTCTTTAAGATTGTTTTTTTTTTCCTTTTTTTGTATTCGCTTTTGTTGTACAGTTTCGTGTTTTTTTTTTTTTTTTTTGATTTTATTTAGAACACTGCGCGTTTCTGCAGATGAAATAAAATTTCTGCGAATCCAATTCGCCAAAAAGGAAAAAGAAAACGAATAAACTTTCAAACTAATAGATTAAAATAGCAACACAGAAAAACGAATTGCATCATAACCTACCTAACCTAGCGTTCTATACCCCTGCTTGTCATCATGTTTGTGAGGAGTTTTTATTTCCAATTTAATTTTTTTTCCTGTTTATTTTCAATTTGAAGTTCTAGCTTCTTTGGGTCTGAGTCTGGGTCTGGACAGGGACATTATTATTCCTTTTTAGCAGCGCTCTGGATGAATTATTCCAGTCTTCAGGAGGCCAATTAGCCAAATAGCTCCGTTGCCACCAGAGTTCTACTTCTAAAGAAAGTTTTTTGTACTTTTCTGTGTGTGTGTGTTTTTTTTTTAATTTTTTTTTTGAAGTCAAGAGTGAGAAAATGGTTTTGTTTCAGTTGGTGCCACAAAGAAAAGTCAAATGGCACCCAAAAGTCGGAGCGAACTTTTCGAACTCGCGAACAACGAAGAAGAGTGAGTTCAACTCCTCCTCTCTCCTTGGATATGGCGCGCGGCGCGGCTTCGGGCATACGGGCTAAGGCAAATTGCTTCTAAGGGCTGAAAGAACTGCTGCAGAACAGTACAATAATACCCCCCTCCCCAAATCTCCCACTCCCCCATCATTTCACTAAGTGTGATAATTTTATGATTTTATTGTTTAATTTAGCAGTTGGTCGGGTCATGCCGGAGCGGTGCTATCCGACATGGCATAAAGACGGTGGCTTGGTTATGGCAGTGGTGGGCGTCATCGTCGTCACTTTGTAGGCAAGGTATAGATTCTTTTAGACCAAAAGAGTATTGTGGGTCGGGTTCAGCAATAGCGAAAAAGTTTATCTGCGGATAAATGGATATTTCAGCTAAAGCTGTTATTTTAATTATTTTTTTACCAGCAATAGTATCTTAATTAACTAATGCGGTGGTGGAAAGGACAGAGCAAGGGGTTTGATTCCATATATATGTAGATATAGGAATCTGGACCGTCTTTGTGTTTTGCAGAGTTTATTGTGGCACGAAAAAATGCCACTGATGCTATATCTCGATGCCATAGACGTCCGGGTTAGTGTCGTAAATGGGTATCTATATATAAAAATGGCCGACATCTGATGTTGGCATAGTCGTGTCGCCACCGCAACCACCTGGTAGAAAAAATTCTGATTATCATGAGGACTGCTTATAATTGCCATAGCTTAATTTTTTTTGTAAAGTGGTTTTATTATTATAAATTATATTATTCGACTGAACTCATGATTAAATGTTTAAATAATGAGTTTATGCTCGCCTAGGAAATACTAGCAATTTCTTATTAGGTAATTTGGATCATTTAATTCCATTTTTAGTTTTATTATATAGGTCTGGTAAAAGCACTTATACTTGCACTTTTTTTTTCTAGAATTACAATTTTCTTGATCTGTGTATGTATAACGCTGTCAATAATTAAAAAAATAAATAAATAAATTTGACGGCGTGGCAGCTCGTGGGGAGCGCCATGGCCTAGTGACTTACAATTCTAAGCCATTTCTGCGTGTGCATGTTGTTTGTTTTCAGGAATGGAAGGGACCTAGTATTGTATGCTGAATCCAAACGCCTAAGGTGAGAGGTACTTATTCATGACAAGGGAGACTCTCGGAGGATTTGCCTCTCTCGCAAGAGGCAGTAGCCGATTTTTTTTTTTGGTGGACGAGGCTGGGAAACGAACCCATATCTCCGGCATGATAATACAACGCACTAACCATCACACGTATTAAAGAATTCAAAAAATTGTTATAATTATTTCAAATTCCGTTTTAAGAAACTACATTCATTTCAACCAACGCAATAAGCCACTGTCAATAAAATAATAGACACTGAGGTCCAATTTTTCATTGGTGAGTTAAACTTAAGTTAGCTAACTCTAGAAGTAAATTAACCCACAGTGAACGAAGGAAACAGTTTTCGGTGGAGAATGCATGCGGAACGACTAAACAAACTCGGTGGATAAAACATCAAAAGCATCTGCTTAGCTACTCCTTAGTTAACCCACCAGATTTGATGAGTTATCTCGGGCTTATCTTTAATCTCGCGCTGAAAAACTAGACCACAGTGATTTAAAAAAAGAAGAATTTAGCTCAAGAAAATTGGCTTACCAAAAGCAAAAACCACTTCCGTGTGATAGAACTATGGGTATAGAAAGCAGCAAATATTTTTCCTTTATTCCAAATATACCCCATGTATGTACTTATGTATGAGCTTTATGTTAACCTTTTTAAAACCATCAAGCCTTATAATGATGGTGCAAAATAAACTCCTCTAAAACCTTAAAAATCTTTTTAAGTTTTAATTAATTTAAGTGGTCTTGTTCTCATCGTGTATACTATGCACTTATTCCTTTTCAAAATAATGCATTAGCATTTTAAGCGAAATTCAAAATATACCTTTGTTAGAAAACAAACATTAGTTTTTAGTAAGAGAGGTGGTCATACTGCGAATAATAATGACCAAATTCCTCTGTATACATCAAACACGAAGAGTTACCAACCAAACTTTAACTTGCATGAGTAGTTTTCTAGTTTTCGTTGTAATGAGTTTGAATTTACTCTGCGCATAATTTGAATTAACTTTTCATACATCTTTGCTTCGAAGAATATATTATTTTTTGTGTACCTATATACATCTACATAATATACACCTATTTTCCACATAAATACCTGAGCTTTTATGCTAAACTTTCTATACCGAAATTATATATTTTTATACAAACATGATGGAACCGAGTAAATGTGGGTTTTCGATTGTAGTTTTTTTTGTATTTTTACGGAGATGTAATTTCATTTATTGAGTTGCGAAAATTGTAATAGTTTATTTTCTGTGTAATAGTTTATTTTCTGGCTAAGCTCTCGAAAAAAAACTTTTTTTAAAGTTATTTTGAAATAATTTAATATAATTTAGTATTTAAAAAAAAGATGAGTGGCATGATTTATTTTTAAACTTTGGTTTTGAGGTTAATTCTTTTAAAAAATAATAATTGAAATAAAATAAAATTAACGAAAATAAAGTAAAAAAAATGTCGAGCGATAGCACATAAGAGCAAGTTTGAGCTACCCAGTTGTGCATATTTCCGAGTTTTAAAATATAAGTTTTTTTTTGTTTTATGTGCTATTCATCATCATCGTCGGCTCGACAACCGGGGTCTGGTCCTGGCCTCCTTCAACAAGTCTCTCCACCCATCCCGGTCTCGAGCCGCCGCCATCCAGTTGCGCACCCCAAGGCTCCGGGCGTCCTGGTCTACGCCATCTCTCCAGCGCAAGCATGGTCTACCACGCTGTCGTCTACCATAGAATGTATCACAAAATACTTTCCGAGCAGGTTCCTCTTCGCTCATGCGAGCTAGGTGCCCTGCCCACCGGAGTCTACCGAGCTTAATTTTTGTCACGATATCTGCTTCAAGGTAGATTGCGTACAATTCATGATTGTACCGTCTCCGGAATCGTCCTTCTTCACATATGGGGCCAACAATTCTCCTTAAGACTTTTCTCTCGAACGCGGCTTAAAGGTCGGAGTGCCTTTTGCTAAGCACCCAAGTCTCGGATCCATATGTGAGTACCTACTGGCAGGACCATAGTCCTGTACAGCAGCAGTTTTGAAGTTATGGTGAGATTTCTGGATTTAAAGAGCTTTGACAGACTATAATAGGCTCTGTTGGATTTGAGAAGCCACCCGCATATTACTTCTTCTATATTGTTATCGGCTGCTACTATTGACCCAAGGTATTTAAAGGATTGCACCACTTCAAATTCGTGCTTCGCTACCTTGATTGTTTGACCAACTGTTCCTCTCGCATTCATTGCAATGTGCTATTTGCCTCCCCCATTATTCTCCACTCGTTTCTGCTAAAGGTTTTTTGGAACCATAGCCTGTCGAACGCATTAAGCTCATCTCTCCACATTCTTAGTTGAAGCCCTACAAGCCTAATACCATTAAAAGGTGTCCACTCCGTACATTCTTTTGTCCATCTGCCATCTGAATTTCGCATGACATGGCCTGCCCAATCCCATTTCAGCTTTGTTGTCTTCCAAACAACATCTTCAAAACCTGCCCATTGCGTATGTCGACGTTTCTTACTCACTGCGATCTTACTCTTAGGGTTGCTCTTTCCATGGACCTTTGAGTTATTGCAAGCCTTCTTTTCAACGATACGTTGTTACTCCGTGTCTGGGACCCATATGTAAGTACTGGCAAAACCGTGGAGTCGAAGATGTGTTTTTTGGTAGCTATTGAAATTTTTGAATCCAGCATTGGTTTATAGTTCAAAAATTGCCTCCAACCGTTTGTTATTCTTCGAAAGAGTTCCTTATTTTCTCTTCCATTAAAAGAAACTAAGTGTCCCAAGTATATGAAGTCCTCCACATATTGCAATATCTCTCCATTTATGTACATACATAATAGGTGTTCTAATCACATTTGTCATAACTTTCGTTTTGTTTTCATAAGCCTGTAGACCTGCTTTCGAGAATTCAACAGAAAGTCCTTTCATCATCTCCTGAAGATCTTCAGGATTATCAATCATCAGGATAATATCATCAGCAAACCTCAAGCTTTAAAGATATTTTCCATTGATTTTTATGCCAATGTTTTCCCAATTTAATTTTCTACAACTTTCTTCTTATATGGCTGCGAAGAAAGGTGGTGATATTGGGTCTCCCTGTTTCGCTACACGTTGTAGTTTAAAGGGTTTTCCAAATATCTCTGTTTTTATTTGTGCCGTAAAAGATTCGTAAATATTTTTGAAAATTCTTACCCAACAACCATTTACACCTCAGTTAAGAAGTGAATTCCACATGAAATTTTTATTCACAGTATCAAATGCCTTTTTAAAATCAATAAATATAAAATGAACTGGAAATTGATATTCTCTACTATTTTCGATAATTTTGATTGACTGTCTGGAGGTAGTCCATAGTCGAGAAACCTGATCGGAATTCACACAGAGAATCTGCAAGATGCATTTTGTAAATTTTTAAATGAGATTGATTGGTTGATAGTTGTTGATGTCATCCTTTTTCCCCTTTTTAAGTAACAGAGTTATATAATGGCTTTTTTAATTGGCTTGGAATTTCTGAAGTTGGTATTACTTCGTTGAAAATATCTTTAAACCAGACTGAAGATGTTTCGATTCCAAACTTTAGGATTTCCGCTTCGATCCCATCACTACCTTTGCTTTTTTTCACTCCCAATCCCAAGATCTAATATAGCCTTTTGTATTTCGTCTTTCAGAAACGGTAAAATTTCTTTGGATTCTACTTCTGATCTCTGTTCTAGATTACTGTTGATTGGATTTTAACGATCGTTTGAGTATAGAGTCTTATAGAATTCGTTTGCAACTTTGGATATTTGCTTTCTGTTTTGAATTTTTTCGTTATGTTTTCAGAAACACCTAACACCCACTCTTTATCTAATTTCATGCTTTCCTTCACTTTCTTTATCTCCTCCTTTCTTAAGATTCGAAGTTCCATTCATTCGTTTTACGATATACATATTTCCAATTTTTCTCAAAAATTCCATTCTTCTTATCATATTTTGAGTAGCAATTCATATTTTCTCATTTTTACTCTCTCTACTTTTGAATACATGTTTCGAAGATATTATTTTTAAAGAAAAGGTACATAACAATAAGTTCAACTAATAAAATGCTAAAAAAAAATGTTATTTCCGTGCTAGCAAACACATTTTCTTTCAACTTATTTTTCTAGTCAACAGCAAAAAAAAACCTACTTTTCCAATCAAGTCATCTTTTTCATTGCAAAAACTACCAATTGCACTTAAGTTAAAAGAACAAATTCTGACTGAAAATAACTTTCATGTTCAATTTCTCAAGTCATATATGAGTCGTGAAGAGCGAGTCTTACGACAACGACAAGCTTAATAGGCTAAAAACTTTTCCTCGAACAAAAAAAAAAAAACAAACAAAAAAATAGCATTCGCGCATCATACAACTTTAATTCCGCAAACGCAACCACTATACCGACAATGAAATTGGGTGGTTCCCGCCTCTGAGAGATGTTCTAGTAGCCGAAGAATATCAAGTTCTTTCTGCTCCGCAATCTCAAGTCCCTCATCTCATACCAAAACTCCAGCACTTGGAACCCATTTGTCATACATGCAAATAACGAAGAAAGAAAACAGAGAATGTGCAGAAATTTGTCATCTGATTGCATTATGAAAATTTGCAAAAATGATGGTGAAAATAAGAAAAACTAGGAAAATCATGAGAAAATCCTTTTTCTTTTGTCTCTGTTGGTCCTTGTTCCTGCATCATAACACTCACATTTTACAACAAAAATAGAAAAGGGTAGAATTGTTCTATAACCATAAGATGGGGCACTTTGGCTGCTGGAGGTGTATACTGTATATGTGGATGAGCTGGCATTACAGTCTTGATACCGAGCATATTTCAATAAAATTGAGAGCTATATAACATGCAGAGCAATTTTTCCATTTCTTCATATCTCCATCATAACTGGGAACAAATGTACCAAGATGTCGGCTGACAGGCGAAATATGATTGCCAGGACTATTTTTTGCGTTGGCTCCATATACCTATACAAGAATTCCTGTTTCGGTTGGTGTTGGAGCCGTTCTCCCCCCCCCCCCTCATCATCCACGCCATCAACAATAGAAACCATCAGACGAAGACGAGGAAAATCACAATACCTTATGAGAGGAGACCTCGCTGCGATATCCTTGTGTTTCTTTGGGAATTGTGGAAGATTAATATTTTTAAAAGGATAAACACATGTATGGAATGAAATGGCGAAGGAAAGGATTCTATAGGAAAGAAGTGAGATAAATAAAACATTTTCCCTAACACAACAAAAAAAAAAAACAGATAAGAATTACTTACTTGTACTAGCTTTTGGGAAATTTTTAAGGTTTCATGGCGAATCATTGTTCGTTGCAGGCAACAAAAAAAAGACGAAAATAGCTTCGAGCGGTTTTATGTGCAAGGAGATGTTATTTATGAAGCAACAATTGTTTTGAAGGGAGTTTCACATAAAAAAAAAGGATTTTACTGCACTAGATTTCCCTTAACTAAAACTCTATTTTTACTGACGACACATGAGAGGTGGCAGTAAGTGTGGGGACCTTAAAGATTATTATTATATCCATGTTCCTGATGTAAGGTCCTGTAAGGATGTAGATTTCATTGCATAGGTATGAGTCATAGTAGGATATATGCAAGACTGAGTGTGAATATCACAAAATGTGCAACAATCATGCCATGATTATGCCATGTGGGCTTGAGTTTAGATTTTTAAGTTCTGGCTACAAGTTGATGGAGCCTATCCTGAGTTGCATTGTTTTTTTTTTTCAACTAAATTCTTCTATTGATGCATTTTATTAGCTTGATGTCAATACCACTAGTGAAATTCTTTGAGATAAATAAAAAAATGTGGTCCTGTATGCCATAAAAGTTTCAAGTTTCATCGTTTTATAAAAAAACTAAGAAAAAAAATCCCAAGATGCCAAAGCTTTCAATGATCTGTAACAAAAACTGTTCATTATAGTTCTTCATTTTGGTGCAAATTTGCTGGTAAACTATTTTTAAGAGTCCATTATGAACTATTATGCTATCACCAATAAAAGTTTGAAAGAGTAATTATAATCCAGTTTTCAGGGCTCTCAGACTTAAAAAAAAAAAAATATACTCTCGTTAAACTTTATACTGTGGCTAAAATGAGATAATGATATTCACTGCGCCTAATATCCACGGAGAGTTTAAGCACAGATAAAAGGAACCACAAGACAACCACACACACACACAAACACACACACTAGACTATGCAATTGCTAATGTCGTGGGTAATTAATTAAACTCATGAACAAGACAGTGTTAATGGCTCTAGGAGTTAGTATAACCAGCATACCGTCTTCATGTCCTTGGTGATTTCGTTCCGCCAGTCACCGCGTCGAGTTGCTTCTACCGCAGAGAATCTTTCAACCATCGCTTGAGCGGTCAATTATAAACATAAACCACCGAAAAACCGAAAAACCGACAAACCGACAAAATGACCCCCACAAAAATAGTCCTTAATTAAGATTAATAAAAATTACTCGATTCATTCATGTCCTGAATTATTCATGTAGCCAGAGGGGTCCATAAAAACCATTGCGTGTACATAAACCCATATCAAATTAGGATTCAACCCAAAACATAGATACTATAATTAGATATTTATAAAAAAAAAACACACAAAACCAATAGCAAACAAAAGTAAAAAAAAAACAAAATGATACTGTATCGGAAGAACGAATGAATTATTCGAAACAAGTGGAGCATCCATCAGATGCCATCAGAGAGGAAGAGTAGTACAACAACAAAAAAAAAAAAAGATACAAAATCTAAACATAAATCGATCATTCATTTGAATCGAGGACTATATAGGAACTATAGGATTCTTTGGGAAAAAGAGACATTGACGACAACGACAATGGCAATGGCAAGGAAGTTGCTAGTTGCTATCCACATCGACGAACAGTAGAAGCAAATCAATTTTTTTCATTTATAAAATTGGAACTTTCAAGTCTCGCAGGGATTTTAAATGGGCCTTCATATTCATCAATAATTATGACTGTAGCTTCAGAATTTTATCTTTTAACTTGCAATTGCTATAAACTAATTTCTTATAAAAGGGTCAAAACAGGGGTAAGCGTTGGGTTGAGGGCATACGCCACGTCGGCATCGTCCGCTAATTGGGTATCTTTAAACCTTAAAGAACAAAAGCTTTCATATGGAAGTGTTTCCAATGGAGATTTGTTTCAATTTTAGAAAAGCAAGTTCAAAATTTTGTAAAATGTCCTTAAAGAATAAGAACTACATACCTTTTTTCCTAAATTTTAATGCTTTTTTTTTTACAAAATATGATTATTCATTTCAAATCTGTTCGAAATTTATATTTTTAACAGTTGAAAGTTGCCAACGAACTAGCAATTACTAAAAAATCTGAGCTAACATTTTTGTAAATTTTGTTGTATGCTGACTGACAAATTTCAGCTGTCGAAGTTCGACGTCAGATTCAAAAGATTTAAATATTTTACTTTTCATATCTAATCGACAGTTTATATTTTTCAGAATTGAAAGTTGCCAACAAACTGTCAAGTACTCAAAAATCTGAGAATATATTCGTCAGAATTTAGTTTTTTTTCGGGTTTCTGTACGAATTTCAACTGACGTTTGACGTCAGATTCATATGATTTTAAAATGTTTCATTTAAAATCTGTTTGAAATTTCTTTTTATAACAGTTGAAAGTTGCCAATAAAATGTTAAGGACTCAAATATCTACATAACAAATAAGAAATTCTAAATCTGAAATCAAATAACCAAATTTTCTATGATTATTTTCAAGTTTCTGACATATTAGTTGGTTGGCAACTTTGGAGTGTCAAAATGATTGAATTTTGATCAGATTTTGAATTCTTCTTAATAAAACAAAAATATCAAAGCAATTGCATACAAATTTGTTTGAATCTTATAAGAACTTTCCGCAACATTTTGGACTTGTTTTTCTAAATTAAAAAAAAAATCTGACTTTTAATGACTTTTATATGAAATTATTCATACATTCAAGCATACATTTTGAGGCATTTTAGACATCGATTTGTCAAAATTTCTGACTTATACAGTTAATGAATTTTCCTATCTCCGACCAAAATTTTGAAGCATACCCTTGTTGAAAAATAAAATTTAGACATAAACCAAACATCCATTTGTAAATAAATTGTCCCATTTGTACCAAATTTCAATATTTTAGTCAAAAATTGAAGTATCAAATGAGTTTTGTTGCCAAAATTCAACAAAGAGTCGTCTCTACATTAAAGAGATCTGGTCTTGTGGCCGCATAAACATTACCTTTAAAAACTGGAAGTGACTCTAACCATGCCAACTTATAAAAGTTCTGCTTACACGGCCAGGACTCTCCACCAGTGGGCATTCTTCAGGTGCCTAGAGTTATTTTTTCGCGCGAAGAGCGTTGATAGGCAAATACCTTAATGCCAAAAAAATAGTTAACAAAAGCATAACCATGCTTCACGTGACTTGAACAAAAAAAATCTGGGTTCCCGAAGCAGATATGCCCACCAATGGAACGCCCTGGCCTAGCCGGGAGGCGGAAAGGCCTCGTAAACAGTACCTACTTTTATAAATAAAACTGTAATAAATAGACATGGTTAAAGTCACTTGCGTTATAAATTGGCCTATCTTTAGTCACATCCTCATGTCTACTTATGCTGCCTCTCCCGAGCCGAGACATCATTTTACAGAACCGAATTCATTCCCACCTTTTAGATATTGAGCCCTACTGTTCTATCGTACGCTGATGCCAATGCCGACAAAATGCATGAGCCCGTTTTCTTTGAGCCGAGTGCCGAGAACATGATTCCACTTTGCCAATTATTGTGCCGGCAACATTAATCTTTGCCATAAACATTAAATTATTACATTTATAAAGTATAATGTTCGTGATGGTTTCATTTATCAACCGAGATTCAACCAAACGAATCATTTATCTTTGTTGTAGATCTGTTACGGTTTTTTTTTTTTTTTTTTTTTTTCTGGGAATATAGCTGGGATATACGTATTCTCCCACGAGAAGCAATGTATATAATGCGGTATACGGAACGGTACGTCTTTGCGGGAATTCTATTATTTTTTTTTTGTTGTTGTTGCTGATGATGTCTTGTACTCAGCGTATATACCTTCTATAGAATGTCATGCATACACCTCCACAGCCGCCACCGCCACCGCCACCGTACCCACCACCACCACCACCACCAACACCAACTTGCTTATTCGTCGTCCTTTTATAGATTCCTTTTTTGCTTTTTAGCAATGAAAAAAAATATACTTTATCTAGAATGCAAGCGAAGAGGGAATAAAATGATGGTTTCCTTCAAGATATATACGCTTGAATTATTATCCTTTGTAAGGGGATGAGAGTTCCCTCTTGCCCTCATAAATATGCGAAAGAATGATGCGTTCTACTTTTGAATCTACTAGAACTGGCTGGCTTTGACATCGATCAAGAGTCTTGTCGAGGCTATTTATTTTTTTTTTCTTTTGAGGCAGCTGAACTACTTAGTGTCAAATATAATTATGTTCTAGGAGATATGATAAGCTCGTTTGTGCGTCTGTGGAAGTTTATTAATTTATTATGTGTCATAGAGGCATATACACTTTATACTGATGCTTTTAGTGTAGACTGTAGATATCAGGAACAAATTTCGGTTAGAGAATACAAGTATCTATACAAAGTGTCTTAACACTTTCAAGGCAGGACTCAATGGGGCACTTTCTAAAAAAAATGAGTTTATAGGATCCGCGTCTTCTTGTTTTGATATCTTGGGCGTTTGTGCAGAAAGGAACTCACCAATACCTACATTTGATGTCGAAAAAGGATTTACACCCAAGCCCACGACACTTACTGTGTTTTCTTTCTCGTGTTGTCAACTCCGATATTTGAAAAATGATATTTAATTCAAACTTAATAATATAGACCTTGAAGTATGGCTGCGCAAATCTGTGTTATACAATCATGTACAGGGTGTTTTTTTTTATACGTGTGGTTTTCAATCTGGCAACACATTTTTCGGAGTTGGTCTTTCTGACAGCTGTCACTTGATTTATGCTCAGTTTGCTTTGCCATATTATTATGAATAGACTTACTCCTGAACAACGCTTCCAAATTGTGCCCAAATGGGCCCAAAACAAGATTGCCGTTGATCCCAATTTTCATAAGCGAATTTTGTTTAGCGATGAAGCTCACTTGGTTAAATGGATACGTCAATAGACAAAATTGTCATATTTGAAGTGATCATAATCCACAAGCCATTGTTGAGACGCCGTTAAATCCTCAAAAAGTCACTGTTTGGTGTGCTCTATGGGCAGAGGGAATCATTGGTCCATATTTCTTCAAAAATGAAGCCGGCCATAATACATCTGTTCGTTTACTTTCCAAACCTGCCAGTTTTAGTCCGAAGTTCTGTCAAAGTCCATATAAAAAAAAAAAATTGGACCAAAAACGGTAAAAATGGGTAGTTTCGGACTAGTACGCGAACACACCTAATTTTACAGTCAATTGGGAACGCTATAGAGCCATGATTAATGACTTTTTCGTGCTTGAATTGGAGGATGTTGATGTGGACGACCTTTGGTTCCAACAGGACGGCGCTACAGCTACATGCCGTCCAGCCAACGAAACAATCAATTTATTGAAGGAAACTTTTTGGTGAGCGCATTATCTCACATCGTGGGCCTGTTGAGTGGCCTCCAAGATCGAGCGATTTAACACCGCTGGACTATTTTTTATGGGGTTATGTGAAATCGCTTTTCAACGCAGATAAGCCTGAGACGATTCACGCCTTGGAAGAGAATATTCGGTGCGTTATTGCTGATAACAGTATTCGAAAATTTGGCCTGTCGGCTGGAATTTATTCGAGCCAGCCGCGGCAGCCACTTGCTCGAAATGATTTTTAAAACATAATGGCAAAACCTTATCTTTACAATATTGTTAAATTTTTGGCCATAACATTAAAATATATGCATTTTATTTCTTTTTGAAAACCACACGTCTTAAAAAAAACACCCTTTATATAGGTAGACAATATTGTCTTGGTCAACAAGAGACCATTCATTATATTTGTAATTATGTCCAAATCTCCCCACGTTATAATTTAGGCAAATTCTAATGAGCCTATGGCTAACTTAAGCCCATCAATTGCTCATTCAAATGACAGCAGTGCATGCAACAATTTGATTCCCACACAATTGTTTGAATCCTTTAAAAGGATACCGCTTGGCTTAAGGACGACGTAAAGAGCATAATCCCTACTTAGGCAAGCTCATGGTATTTCTGAAGGAGAGGTTCAGCACTGAAGTGTATACTATGGTGGTGGTGAATTATTGTTTATGCTAGAGCAGGTATCAAATAGTATAACATTAACATAAAAACGAGTGGAACATCCTTAAATCGATCCATATTGTGGGCAGGGTGAATTCTGGATAGTTTTGCTATACCATCAGTTACCGCACGAACGATGAAAAGAGTAAGGGATGCGACACACAGCTCCAGGAATTGTCCTTTAAAATATTTTGTCGAGAATATGATGTAGAATAAAGATGTAGATACATATTAATAGGTGTTACAGCAACTTGCAACAAAATATTTTTGTAACATCAGAAGTGGAAGAGCACCACCACACCATCAGCATACGGTACGGACAGATGTGTGTTTGGATGAAAATCCCAATGTGTAGTATGCACTCTATTCTCTGTATATAGCAACCTTTTTATCCCAAAAGTAAAATATATTTCCAGTAATGTCATTTGTATCTATAGATTCGAAATGGCATGGCATAGGAAATGCAACAAAGCGACCGAGAGTTATGCTCGAAATATTTAAAATATGCAAATGCAAACTAGTTTGTCATAATGTTTCAATACGAATCTGGATAAATGTGGGGACCGGGAAGTTTGCCGAGCAGAAGGATGGAGGGGGATTTTCAAAAATTGTAAAAATATTGCAACATGCCATATTTGTCCCTTCTTTGTGCTGTGTATATAGAGTCAAAAAAACATGGTTATGCAATGACATTAATTCCGCTCGAAGAAGGGTTACCTCTGCCTCCAAAAAGTTTAAAAAGGCTACAGATTAAATAAGCACCAAACATTGGGTAAGGAAAAAAATGGTATTACGGTATTTAAAGAAGATAAAAGATTTGAATTCAATTAAAGAAATGGACTGTAAGGAACATTTTTTTCAAAAAATATTAAAACAAAAATTATTTGTTCCTAAAAGGAAAACTCATTTTATTATGAAGGCTTGCCCATCAAGAGAGTATTAATACGAAGGAGTTTAGTACCAAATGAAAGGTGACATTGTGCTTGTTATAAAGGGTGCGGTCCAACCATAATGCACGATGTTAATTGTGAGTCACACCTTAACGTCAAGTTTTTTGCCCAACTTAATTCGACATTTCTTTGCTTCAGTGTTTGACAAATTCAACCTGGAGAGGTACACAATTGAGCAGCGCGTTAAGATTGTTGAAGCCTTTTACGAAAATGGGCATTCAAATCAAAATGCATTTCGTGCAGTTCGTGATTTTTTTGGTCAGCACAATTTCACCTCAGATGGTTTCGTTAACAAGCAGCATTGCCGTATTTGTTAAAATGAGAATCCACAAAGAGTGACTGTTTGGTGCGGTTTATGGGCTGGCGGCGTCACAGGGCCGTACTTCTTCGGCAATGAGGTCGGCCAAGCAGTTACGGTGATTGGTGTTCGCTATCGCGAGATGATAACGGACTTCTTGTTGCTAGAAATTGAGCATATGGACCTGGACGATATGATGTGCTTCCGACAGGATGGTGCCACTTGCCACACAGCCAACGAAACAGTGGCTCTTTTGCTCTCTTTTCAAAATCATTTTTGGCAAAGTCGAGATATTTAAGCTTGAAGTTTCCGATTGTAAATTAAAGATTATAGTGTTTTTTTCCAACTTTGTAATTGTTCATAACGTGCACAATAATTGATGCAGAAATATGATATTGATATCAAATGAAAGGTAGTTTTTGATGTGTAAGCATCTATGCTGGCGGTAGAGTGAAATAAAACGTGAACGTTCGTGTGCAATGTTACGATCTGCATACTAGGATGGGTGCGTTCAGTGAAAAAAATCTTAAGATCCCCTTCAAGCAAAAACAAGTCCGTTTTGGATCCGCGCACGCTGATGTTTACACATTTAATCGTGAGTCCCGGCACTCACATAATTTTTTTTTTGTCTCAGTGGAGTACCTAGAGACAGGCTCAGGAGGCTCACGGGAGGCTAGAATCCTCCTAAGCAATTAAAAACTCTTCTAACCTATCTGCGCTTACATTCGGAAAATATTTTTTCTTATTCGTTTTGTTCCAATTAAATTTCCCATTTATTTTCACGGAATTTCTACGAATATGTTTTTTTTTTTGTGACACCTAAATCGTGCTTCGAAATAAAGCCTTTTGCCATGCAGATAAGGAACCAAATATGGGCTGATGAACTAGAACTCAGGCATTCTTTTTTGAAATTTTTAAAAAAAGTGGCTGAGAGAGAACTGAAACTAGGCTAAAGAGATTCGCTGTGGTACACAAGAAATCCAATAAAATCATGAAGATGTGGTGGAACGATTCTCCGGCCAAAAAAAGAAAATTAAAAATAATTTGGGTTTCAAATAAAGTATGTATTTAGGAAAAAATAACGCTAAAGGCGATATTACACTGTCAAGTATACATATATGTCCCTTTATGCCATATAGTATATGACACTTTTGAGACATTATTTATTTGACAAAATTGCCACATTTATTTGATTATGTATAATATTGCCTTAAGCCCTCTCGCCCAATAGCGGATCCTCGGAGAAGGGGGGCACACTCATATATGAGGTTTTTTTTGTCTAGTCCCGGAGGGCTGGGGCCAAACAATATTAAAGTGGTAAATGCAACAATATAAGTTGCAATGATTTTTTTCAGCAAATTGTTGAAATTTTTAAGGAATTTAAAGTTACCAACTATATACCTTTTAACTTTGTTTAAGTAAAAACAAGGCTTCCATGTCTATTCGCACTCTTTACTTCGCTTAATTTAGATCGAAAGACGAATTGTGGATAAAAACATACTCGAACAGCATTATGAAATTGCATCGTTTGAAAGTAGTTGTACCAACTTCATAAATTTTGTCTTCACACGCCAACGCCATCAGACACGTCTGATATATTATCGTCTGTTAACATGGACGTTTAACATAAACTTTTTTTTTTCAAGATCACCGTGAAAAAAAATCCTTTCAGTTAAATCTACCTTTCCCTAACTCACGCTCTTATAATCTATAATTCAGCTGTGTTGAGTTTCGTTTTTTGACAGATTGGGTTAAAGAGGTATGTATGATTGTATGTATATGAATGTATAGGAGGAATGAAACTTCGTTTCAATCTGACAAAAAGCCGAGACGACTGAAAAAAGAAATCGTGTAACTAGGCTCCCACACACAATTAAAAGTTTCGTGCTGAATACGAGAATATTTTTTAAACTAGCGCATCGGTGAATTTTGGGTGGATTTTAATCTGTCTTACATAAAATTTACATGGCTAAATGGGTGCGCCTTTCACTAAAACGAACATGTAAGCAGGCACTTATGGGGTTTAGGCCGCCCCCGTTACCTACGAAATGACAGTAATGGAGTTTTCCAGTGGTATTTTTTATGGACGAGACTAGAGACATGCCAATTTATAACAGTTGTTTGCCATTAAAAGAGGGCGTAACTTATAGCACTTCGCGCGACTTGAAAAAAAACTGTGGGTGCCTGAAGTATGCCAACCGGTGGAGGGCCCTGGCGGTCCGCATTAACAGTAGTTTTATTTGTTTTATTTATTTGTCAAAAAGCCGATTTTAACCATTTTTGCGTTCCATTGGGCAAAATATGTAGTGATTTATTTTTGATTTAAAATCAATTTTCCAGGTCTAATTTATAGCCTGTCAGTTTGCAAATGTGATTTTTGATTTGTTTAATTTTTTTCGGGTGTGAAAGTCGTGTTTAAAATATATGAGAAATAATGAATCACCCATAGTAAATGGAAATAATTTAAATCTTCATCAAGCTCATCTTTCTCGTCTAAGAATTCATCAAGAGATGGAGATTTTTTTAAATATGGATACAGAGACGAAACCAAGCAAATATAAGGAAAACAAATCTAAATTTGCCAATAAAAACCACAAAAGTCGGTTTTTGGCCTATTTCATAAAGCCCTTTTAACACTATTTAACAGGCTTTTAAATCTTAAAATGACGTTAGTTCCGTACAAAGTACTTCATTTAAAAATTAAAAAGCCTGTTAAATATTTGTGAAACCGACCATTAGTCTGAGTTCATGTATATTGCCCGATTTTCCCACTAAAATTTTTGCAGAAATTGGGCGAAATGTACACACGAAATTCGCATTTGTATGCCGAAAATTGACAATTGAGTGTTTGTTTTTGTTGTTTCTTTCAGTTAATATTTTTTAGTTGGGTTTTCGTTAGCCTTGTTGGAGACGGAAGACAAATTTGTAATGACTGAACACGCCACATGAAGGACGAAAGAATCCGGTTTATTTCTCAATCAGAAACAAAAAACGGTGATAGTAGATATAGTTGGAGCTAAATATATAATCCATTCGCTGCTGACTAAATTTAATTACAGTTATCAAATCTTGAAAATAAGGCCAACATTAAAATATCTATAGATCAGTGCATCAAATTTCAGAAGGTACTGATTTCTATGTTTTTCTAGCTTCTGTTTCTGATTGGCCTGTTAAAAGTTAAATGAAGTTTAGTTACTTCTATTTAAAATTTCAGATGAAAATTCTCAACTGAAAATTAATTAATATTTCAGTGATTTAATTTAATTTACTAAATATTAGCAATTTCTCAAGCATATTTTCAAAAAATTAATGTAATTTAAAAATTATTAATATTAAAAAAAAGGACATAATATTCATTTTTAGTATAAAAGTATTTAGTCATTTAAAAAGTTTGTCTCAAGCGGAGACATTGGTGGACCGCCATTTTTGATTTTCGTAAGAAAATATGTTTTGCTTGAGTGGGCACATTGTCCAACTTGTGCTACCATGTTCCGTGAATATTAAAAAAAAATTGAAAATTTGGAAATTTTGCGGATGAAATTTTTGGCAAAATTGCAATTTTCTTAAATATAAAAGTTTTGCTGATTTGTGCTCATTTTTTCGTCCTTTCGTATAATTGCAACATTTACGGCCGAAACTAATTTTTGCGCAGAGTCCTAAATTGAAGTTAACACCGCCATTGAAAAAAAATTAAATTGTGCTGTGATGTGCTGTGGTCTATGCTCAACTTGTGCTGCTTTCTACGAAGTTCGCTAGTTTGTAAATTTTACAGATAAAATTTTATTCAAGATTACGATTTTCTTAAAAACCAAAGTTGTGCTGTTTTGTTCTTAGCTCGTGCTTCCATGCAAGTTATACGGCAAAAAATTCATTCATTCAAGACTCTTTTCACGAGCAAATCGGTAAAATTTATGTCTTGAGATTGAATGATCGGATCTTCAGGTTAAGGTCTTTAAATAAATTACAATTTTCTTTAGAAAGAGTAATTAAACTACTTTCAAAATAGAAAATTGGTCAGTAATATCATACTCTTATAGTATATTGCATAAGTCTATTAAAAATGATGAGCCAATTACTTTCTTGACAAAATTGTCAAAATATCACAGTGGCAACCCTAGCGATGCTCTAAATGTATATAAATTCAATATTAATTTACACATTTCTTCCAATCTAACTTCAAACTTGATTCCCTGTTGTAGGTTTTTCTTTCGAATCCAGAAAAAGAGTAGACATTTATTTAATGCATTATGGCTAACTTTTTTGTGTAGGTACTTTTTAAGTATTTTCATACATTCTTTTTTTTAATAATAAAAGTTAAAAATACAAGCTACATACCAACAAACCATAGCGCTATACATTTATGTTAACGTGTCATGTTTTCAATTTTTTGTTGCACTATCTTCTTCCATATGATGGCGATGGTCTAAAACTATATATGACCCCTTGGGAAACGTGACACCATTTCTTTTCACCATCTAAGAAGTGTTAGATATACTTTTTATAGTTTTTTTTATTCCTTGCTCCCTGATGGTGTTTGTTTGGTTGGATTTTCGAGATAAACTATTGCAACTTGCAAGAAAATTACAGCTTCTTCATGTTGCTATACTTATTTTTTTTTGTTTTGACTAAAGACTAAAGCTACTGTGACTCTGTTTGGCGCGTCACCACGAGCCACATGAGTTCCTTGTTCTTTTGTTTTAAGTGTTTCATGACTTGCTCTTAAGGCGTGAACCTAAAGTTTAAAGCAAACAAACTAACTAGGATAATTTTTTGTACAGAAATATGATTAATGTGATGTTTTATAAAGTATTGAATTTCAGTCTCAGTATTAAATTTCAGAATATAAAGGGTGATTCGTCAGGACCAGTTTTTTTTTTTATTTTAAATAAAACACATACCTACATAAAATCAATTTGAATGGTAGAAACTGTATTATGGCCTGAACGAACAACGCCTGATATTTACTTTTTAAATATTATTCCGTGTAAATATTACCCGCGCCTATGCCGTACATATGTTCCATTCTGAAGGTCCTATTTTGGATAACTGATTCCAGCGTTGCGACCGGTATTTGCCGAATCGCTCGTGTAATGTTGGCTTCCAAATAAAAATTCAATAGAAATCGTATAAATGTAAAATCGGTTTTTTTTTTATTTCTACATCTACTTCGGAAATCTGGAAATCTACTTCTCTTTCTTCCACATTTGGTTCGAAATTTTAAATCTGAAGTCCGATCCCTGCACGACACCATGAGGCCAATTACGCGTGATCTGTCAAAAAAAAAATTTTAATGAATCACCCGATATTTGACGAACAAGTCTTGCATTTTATTCCTTAGATATCCTCCATATTTTTTTACTAATTGTAAGATATTATCGAGTCTTTTTTTTAAACTTCTATCAAGGACTCTGTATGTGTATGGCGAAATGCACTTATTTTCCTCTAAATTGCTTTTGCGAATTATTTGAGAAATTCAATTACTAATCGAGGCACGCAAGAAAAATCATCAATTGATCCATCTCCACATCACATTAAACGCATCCATCTCTCTGTTTTTCCACTCGGTATTCAAAGACTTTTTTTCGTGATGCGAAGTATGCGGGTGGTGGTAGTGGTGCATTGCAAATTGCAATATAAGTGAATCGATTTATTGCATAGAGTTTCTTGAGTATCTTTTTGCTTGAAACCAAACGAGTAACAACCCTGGCGCGACCTCTGTCTTAGTTTATATCCTTCAATCTCCTTCTCTGTCAAGGAAATCGATGGAGAATTTATTTTAGAGATATACCAACCAATTCGTCCTGGTAAACAAGAGTCCTTATAGTATAAATCCCGATTCGATGTAAAGATGAATGATAAATAAATAAAATGCACTCTTCTGCTATACTTTTAACTGTTTGTCTGTGTGGTGAAGAAAGATACGCTTCTATAGGGTCTCAGTGGCAGGACTAGGAAGAGGAACATCATACCAATACCAATATTGTATTATTTACAATATGTACAAAATATTCAGACTTTGCATTGTTATGACAATTTATACGCTTGTTTGTCGGCTATTACTGTATGATTCACAATGCGGATATAAATGCTAGAGTACCTATGTAGATGTAGATGTTATTTTGTTTACTTTTTTGTTGCAAACTAAATTCGAATATTATACAGGATGCCATTTAAAATTAAATGCAGAATAAAAAGAAATAAAAAAATAATACACAGGAAACCAACGAACACAGACTATTATATTATTATATATACGCCATGCCATTGGGAACGAAGTAATTAAACGTAATTGCATCGCAATTATTGGACTTTTGGTGAGGTTTTTACACTTTGGTTTGGTTGGTTGGTGAACTATACGAGTTGTACCTATATGTTCTGTGGATAAGGACATTTGTATATTTTCAACTGGATGGCGTTTAATTAATATGTTTGCAGCCATTAATTACTATTGTTGCTGCTAAAGGATTCTGCATTTTCGTTGAAACAGTGTTCGCGGGCAAAAAAAAAAAACCAAGCCGGCCAATGCACATCAGAGGAACAATTTAATTTTACTTCTCGGTTAGGTGGTGGTTTTTTTTTTTTTTTGTTGCGCGGAAATCATTATTATAGGGTTTAAATCAAAAGGATTTTATTTTAAATTTTCAGTTTTGGTGTTATTAAAATATTACAAACTATATTCTTGCTTTAGCTATAGCTCAAAGGATTACAAAATTGGAGTATTTCTTAGCAGACTTTTGGGCCAACTTTTAATTTGCGATGTAAAGCAAATGAAGTTATGTATAGGTGCTAGGTATGGCAGGCTTGCAAGCTTCCACTAGTGTCTTTGCTTTCTCTTTAGAATCTTCAAAATTAACGATATCTCTTCCCAAAATGGCTTTTTCTAGCTAAATGCCTGCTTTCAAATATACACGTATTTCTATCTTGAATGGAACTTTTGGAACTTACATGGTTGGGATACAAAAACAATAAATTAGCTTTGCTAGCGGATCCCAGTGAACGTCCTTCAACATACAAAATAATTGCGTACCTTGTAATCTATTACAGGTATTTGTCTATAAATGAATTTTATAGTCTATATAAGAGGGTTATAGACTCGCAAACTACTGAACTAATTTATCAGAAATTTAAAAAGTTTGCTTCTTTTAGCAGCGAGATAGTTTAGAATGTGGTTTGAGTAAAATCCGACACGACCACTTTTAACATAGGCAAAAAATTAGTTAAAAGCTGAAATTTAGAAAGTTTCTCGCCAATCCGTTAACAGCTTTGTTCAGTTACAAGGGGTCAAAGTTCATGAAAATAAGTTTTTTAGCAAATATCGCAAAAACGGCAGATTTAAGAGAAATATTTTGTTATGGAAGCTTGTAGCTTAGACTTTTTTCCACAGAAATGATCTTAAAAAATTTGTTCGTAGCATTTACCCTTAAAAAGTTACATAGCAATTCAGAAAGTCAGTTATACATTAAGTAGTCATAGGTCATGAAAATAGATAGTTTTTTGAGTATATCTCAAAAACGTTACATTTTAACGAAATATTGCGTTCTACAAACTTGTAGCTGAAAAATTTTCCACAAAAATAGTTACAAAACTGTTTACCTATCATTAACTGTTAAAAAGTTATAGCAATTAAAAAATCACAAAATTAACCAATTCGTTAACTTTCTTCCACCACCACCTTAGAGATGAAATGCAAATAAAGGGTCCGCCAAATAACTTCTTTTTTTTTTTGAAAATGGCGCAAAACATCGAGTGTAGCTTCGGCTGTGTGGCACGTAGCGCCGGCCGTCCTGTTGAAACCAAATGTTGCCAATATCCTCCTCTTCAATTTTTGTGAAGAAAAATTCGTTCAACATGGCCCGATAACGATCGCCATTGACTGTAACGGCCACTCCTTGCTCATTTTCGAAAAATGGCCCAATTATGCCTCTGGACCAAAATCCGCACCAAACAGTGACTCGTTTTGGGTATATCGGCTTTTCAATGTATGCGTGCGGGTTTTCTGTGCCCCAAATGCGACAATTTTGCTTGTTTACTACACGCCAAGATCAAAATGAGCTTCATCTGAAAAGATGATTTTTTTGGCAAAATCGGCATCTTCTCTAAGTCGATCTTAGGCCCACTTAGCGAGGCGTACGCACACAAACATATTCGTTCAGCGGAAGGATAAAACTAATTATCTGTCAAATAAGACATGAGCTAAGTGTTACCATTCACGAAATAAGCACTAGTTGAGAAAAAAAACGTTAGATGGCGGACCCTTTATAAGCAATGTGCGTGCGAAAATGTTATTTGTATAATAAAAAAATCAGAACACCGTATATATTGAAATGTGGGATATCGCAGTCCATAATTATAGCTCTGATATAAGTCTACCACAGAAAAAAAAAACTTTATAAATTCACCACTAACGCCAACTTTATCGAAATGGGTGATTTTAAAAAGCTATATAATATTTAAATGCAATTTTGCATGAATTGCATTAAAAGTGGAAGTGGTATAAAACTAAATGAATAATAAAAAAAACAAGTCTTTTCTCTTAGAACTGAACTCTGAAAACCAATTTGTTAATTGCCCCAGATACTCTTATTTCGTAGGTATATGCCTCTCAACTACACCCTGTTGCATTTTTCATTCAACATTTCCACATGTTTAGGTTTATCTAAATCCTTCTAACAAGTATGTATACACACAAATAGACATCTCTCTCATCTTAAACGACCCAACCCAACCAACAACCAACGAACTCATTCTGAACTTAATTAAGAATTTTAGTGAAATAATTGTTTTCGAAAAAAAAAAAATATAATTGAATGCAAACAAAAGCTAAAATGATGTTTCCAGAAAACGATGATGATGATGCCTTCGACTATACGACTACGTATAGATAATAACGACGAATAATCAGTCATAATTTTCTGTTTCAGTGAGCCGAAATGTTGTCCTTGTCTCAACCATATACCCCCACCCACCCCTCTCTCCATTCCATACTAATACCGGTCGAAAATGACAATGGAGGATGTTTCGAAATAATAATAATTTAATGAGACATCTAATGAAAATCATTTTAAGCAGCGGATTAGTAGCTCGAATGACAGTTTGTGCCATCTGACAACACAAAACAGCGCACTAGAGCTTATAAATAGGTTCTTTTTTTTTTTGTATTATCGTTGGTTTCGTACATAGGGTAATAGGGGGTTTTCTAAAATATCTAAATAGAAAGGGGGTAGCATTAGGAAGTTGTTGGTGTGTTTCTGGGAAGCGAAATCACTAGGATTATATTGGAGCACTTAATTGGTGGATAATGATGACGACGAAGACAAGGAAAAAATTTTACAAAAAAAAAAATATAAAAATGTATTAAAATTGATGAACGTTTTATCAATGAACTGCAATGAATAGACCAACTTTATTGATGGGATTATCATATTTTTGACGAAAAGATTTCAAATATTTGCTTGTAATTTAATCGGGTATAGCTGAGGGGGGGGGGGTTATTTTATATAGACAGCAGAGTTAAGTTGATTGATTAGGCAGAAACATAATCGTGGCGAAGTGAAGTGATGGCGAGAAGATTCACAGAACGATTCACTTTATTTCGGAATTTATACATTTTAAATAAAGGGTGTTTTTTTTAGATGTGTGGTTTTCAATCTAGCAATACTTTTTTCGAAGTTGGTCTTTTTGACAGCTGTCACTTGATTTATGCTCAATGCCATTTCTTAATGAATAGAATTATTCCTGAACAACGTTTACAAATTGTGCAAATTTATTAAAAAAAATAGTGGTTCAGTTCGCGCGATTTTCACGAGAAAATTTTGTTCATCGATGAAGCTCAATTGTCGTACTTGGAGTGATCATAATCCACAAGTCATGGTTGAGACGACGTTAAAACCTTGAGGTTTGCTCTATGGGCAGATGGATCATTGGTCCATATTTCTTCAAAAATGAAGCCGGCCATAATGTTACAGTCAATGGGGAACGCTAGAGGGCCATGATGATTAAAGACTTGTTTGGCTTGGAGGATGTTGATGTGAACTACCTTTGGTTCCAACAACACGGCGCTACATGCCATCCAGCCAACGAAACAATCAATTTATTGAAGGAAACTTTTTGGTGAGCGCATTATCTCGTGTTAGGGGCCTGTGGCGTGGCCTCCAAGATCGTGCGATTTAACACCGCTGGACTATTTTTTGTCGGGTTATGTGAAGTCACTTGTCTACGCAGATAAGCCCGAGAAGATTGACGACTTGAAAGAGAATATTTGGCACGTTATTTCTGACATACGGCCCCAAGTGCTGCAAAAAGTGGTCAAAAATTGGGCCTCTCGGCTGGAATTTATTCGAGCCAGCCGCGGTGGCCACTTGTCCGAAATCATTTTTAAAACATAATGGCATACTCTCATCTTTATAATAAAGCTAATTTCTTGGCCATAACATTTAATTATATGAGTTAAATTATATGGTGAAAACCACACGTCTAAAAAAAACCCTTTACTATACAAATATCACCTTTTACCATAGTTATGCGTAGGTAATTGTAAATTGCTCTTTTACGTATTTTAAATTACCGTCGAATTTTCTTAGATTTTAAATTGTCATGAAATTATTGTTTAAACATTTTTTTTTCTATAGGTCACTTAAATACAAAATATTATTTCTGTTTGGGGTTTTAAATAAAAAAAATCAATTGTACTCACCCATCTTGGCCGAATGCTTTGAGTTCCCTATCAAGAGTCTCCTTCACATTCTGGGCTGAATACAATCCCATTGGAGAGTTGAATTGTTTGTGTACAAGTTTACGTTGTGTTGCTGCCATTTTAAGTTTATTTTTTTTTTGTTTTTTGATTTGAATACGAAAATTTCTGTTGAACTTTATTGAATTATATTTCGCTTTAACTCTTAATTCGAATTAATTATCGCTGAAATCAAAATGAAAGAAAAAAAATATATATATATTGAATTCTCTACTTCAACTCTATACTAATGCTTGCACGACTATCCGCACATTCACCAATAAAAGAGTGAGTATACGTATATTTGCTATTTAATTTAATTTAAGCTTAGATAGAAAAATCCTTTTATCCGTTTGTATTCATTTATAATCGGAAAATAAACGCGGAAAATGAAATTTAAAAAAAAAAAAAAAATACTAACAACCCGGACCGCCGTAGTTCTTTCAATACAATTCTCGTCTCGTTGTCTTCGTTGCTGGGTATTTATTCAATTTGGTTCCGTTTTCGTTCGGATCGATTTCTGTAACAAAAAAAAAAGAAGATTAAAATACAAAATAAATGAGAAAATGAGAAAAAATTAATTCGTACACAAACACTTGAGACAAAGGAGAAAAGGACTCAGGAAAAGAACATTGTTCTCAGAAAACTGCAGTAATGAATATAACAAAACACCTTGTTGAAGGAAAATACAGTTCGTGCAGCAAAAACAGTAGCAGCAGCATAATGAGTTTTTATATTAATGTTTGACGCCTGAGGCAAACACGCCAAGGACATTTCTGCATCCTTACACGAGAAGTATTTCCTTTCATCAGTCATGATGGAGATGAGGTCTTATTTTGATATTTTCTCATGAACCCTTTTCCTTGCTGGGTTACCTAGGTATCTATGGATATACCTATCCTACCTAGCAAAAAGGTTGTCCTGGATGCACTTCCTGTAGATGCTGCAAAATACGGAAGGTTTTTCTCTAAACGGTTTTTTTTTTTGGTATGAAAATATAGAAAAGGGCGGTGGAATAAGGAACGATGTAGGGGCTATTGTATAGGTATGGTGCCTAGTTGAATTGGTTCTTCTTTCACTCTTTAGATTGAACCACTTGACAAACATTGTGGTGTTGTCAAAGGTTAATCATTATGCAGGAAGATACATACCACCGTGCCACAGAGCATAGGTTGAGTAGTGTACATAAGAAAGGATATGCACTCCTTTCTAAAGCTTGTGATGGTACTGATGGAATAGAAGGAGGTTTTGCCGGTTGACTTCAATGTTGACGATGACGATGTTGGCATCGTCTCCATCAGGAGAAACCAAGATGAAGATGAATCTTCTCCTATACCCATATCTCTATAAACATAGAAAAAGGAAATAGTTGTTGAAGTACTGGAATGTGTTTGATGGGAAAAATGATTAATACAAAAAAAAAAAAAAAAAAAACAACAAATAGACGACGCCAATGATGAAGATGCAGACTATGCAACCACGACGAGACTATACTCTGCTGCAAAACCAAGAAGTGGCTGTTGGGACTAACCTGTTTTACAAACGTTGCTTCATATCAAGTAAGCAATTAAGTTGAACAAGGAAAACGATGGGAAATAAAATGACGAGCCTCGAAGGTGATGGAAAATTCTAATTTAAGTTTCAATTTTGTTCTCTATATAGAAGGGAGAATGAGTGACTGATGGACCAAACGGTTTCAAACAGTGTTAAGAACATCAAGTAGATCTAGTCTTTTATGCATGTGATCGCTTAGTTATCTAAAAATAAAAGTGCTTTATGATCTTCAGTTTGTAGAGAGATTGTTCAGCTTTTACAACAGCAACAGGAATATATCTAAGTATCAAATATATTATGTATAGATAAAGTATAATATCGAAACAACTCTAAGGCCCAGTTTTTCAGCTGTGAGTTAAACTAGAGTTAGCTAATTTTAGAAGTAAATTAATCCACAGTAAACTGAAGAAGCAGTTTTTCGGTGAAGGATGCATGCGGAACAACTGACGAAACTTGGTTGATAAAACATCCAAAGCATTAATTCAGTTAACTCGCCAAATTTGATGAGTTAACTATAGGGTTTAACTTTAATCTCGCACTAAAAAACTGAACCTAAGGGTCTGTTTCAAAATGTCCGATTAGTTACCCGGCGCATAACAGGAACATAAGTTCACAATTCAAACAAAAATTTGCTTGGATTTTTAACCTAATCAGGTGGGTCAAAGAGAACAGTGATTTTTGCTCTTGTGGACTTATAAAACCCTGTGCCAATAATTATGTGTCGCGTAACTAATCAGAACTTTATTTATACATTTTGAGACAGACCCTAATTATGATAAAAATTTGTTTTTTAAATAACTGACTAAAATGTGGTAGCTTCATTGGTCAAGTTTAAGTTTTTTTTGAAAACGAGATTAATTGAGTAATAAAGTGAAAATTAGCCAAATCAAAACATATTCCTCTTATAATTCGGAGTTTTTTCACACAAAAAGACGTGATTTCACTACTTTTTGGCAAAGTTTTCGTTTCGTCTTATGAAAATCTCGCAAGTGACTCTAGTGAAGTTCTTGCAGTGTGGCACTTTAATGGACTAAACTAAAAACAGAATTTTAAGAGTTTACGATGATTGCAGGTGCTCCGTTTGTTTGAAAAATAAATATGTATGAATGAATGCCACGCCCTTTGAATGTAAATTACAAATTTTCAATTTCTCTCCTCTTTGCATGCATAACAAGTCCTCAGGCTTGTAAAAGAATGCAATCTTTTGTGAATGCATTCTTTAAAAATATTTATTGAATTCACTGTGAGTCTTAAAATTATGTAATCACCATTTATTTGTCTTCAAAAATATTGCAACAATTTGCTCTGTATTTAATTCTGTATTTAAGCACAAATATAAAGTTTACAGCATTTAAATAGTGAGGTAGGTATGGAGACATGCTGATCCCGTGCAACCCTCCTTCTTGGGTTCACTATTTGAATTGAAGTACAGCTATGCAATGTTTTTTTGGAATTAAAGAAAATTAAAAAAATTTGTTATTTTGAAGTAATAGATTGTCTTAGTCGAATTTTCCGAAGTCATAATCAATTGAATGTAATCTTCGGGGAATTCATGTATTCTTTGCATAGTTTTGCTTTTTTTGGAATATCTAATACTAGGAGTAGGTAAGATGTTGTCATGTCACTGGTGAAATAGATTAAAGGAGCCAGAGAGCATGTAAGGTTTATGGAGGGCAAAAATAATGCAAAGAATGAAAAAGAATGCATGGATTCCCAAAAGATTGCATTCAATTGAATGCTGTAAAATAAATGGGAAAAAATAATATCTCTTTTTGATGTCAAATAAATTATGATTGCATAACTTGAAGTCTCAAATAGAAGGAAATAAATGCATTCATTGTATTGAATTGATTAAAGATTCCATTCACAAAAGATTTGATTCTTTTAAAATTTAAGGTTCTTCAAACTGCAACAATTGGAAGTGTTTTATAATATTTAATATAAGTTCATTGTATCCCCATATCTAAGTGGAAAACGTCAAAAATTTGATTGTAGGAAATTACAACACATTATACACTGTCCGAAAGTGCTTCATAATTTCTATTATCTGTCGATCTGTCGGTCAGTTATAATAAGCGATTTTTTTAATTTAAGAAACCACTGCTAAGGAATTAAAGTTATGGGGCGACTGTGCTTGATCAGCTTAGAAAATAACATAGGTATAGCGAATTTTAAGTTTCTAAATTTATTGATAATGAAATTAAAGTTGTCAAAAATTGCTTCATGTACACAGGGGTGTAGTTGCTTACCTGGATACTTGGCGATGATATGTCATTTTTGTAAATACGAATATGAACAACGACTCAAATTTTTAAAAAAAGATTTTTTTAAACTTAAAGTAACCAAAAAGAAAAATCGAATTTTTGAAGAATAGGAACGCGGATCCTTTAATTTTCATAAAAGAAATGTCTGTTTGCTCTTCATAAAATCCTTATAATAGTCGTATGGTATAACAAAATTTTCAAAAACTGGTTTCGGAAAAAAATTTTAAATGGTTTTTTTTTGAAAATTTCATAGTTCAAAAGAAAATTGATGATTTTTTAGAAATTTAATTTTTAACAACACTTTAGTAAATATCTTCTTAAAATTACTGTATACGAACATTTGTATAGAATTCAATGCACACTTACAAAATAATTTCTTTTTTAGAAAACTTCTTGAACTACCTACTATTTTTAAAATTTTAATTTTTGACTGGCTGTTCAATTTAACACGTGTTTTACTGGCTATAGCTAGTGCAGTCAAAATTCCTTCGACTAACAACACAAAAACTAGGATCGTGTGGATAAACAAGCCAGTAAAAAAGTGGGTAGCCATTGGTTTAGCTATTTTTGTTATTGTTTACAGAATAGAATTAAACTGCACTAGCTTTACTTTTTTCAATATAACACTATGCGAGTATGTAATCATAAATATGAAAACTTTGAATTCTTAGATTGATTTTTAAAGAATTTTCCTAAACATCTCAGCTTCATTTATAATTTATAACGAATAAACAAAAAACTAATCATCGAATGAGAATCCTTAAAAAAATCCACCTACGTCGTCGTTACCATTTTAACGTTCAAACTTATTTTACTCCCACACAATGTTTCACTAACTACATATATATATATAACTTCGTTGTGCATTTACAACTCTGATTTATTTTATACGATTTGTAAGTAAAGTTATATTCCAATTTGCATCATAAAACCAACGACTCCGTGTCTCGTCTCTTCTCGTTCCCTGTGAATAGTAAAGTATATACCTATCCAACCATTTATGTCCACTAACAACATAACCAACAAATTCACCTGCTAAAAAGGATATAATGAATAATGAATATATTTCATTGTCTCGCACATAGATCTCATTTCCGTTTCTCGAAAAATATTTTACCTTTCACTGATGGCTGCTTAAGCAACCCAATCCAACCAAACCAACAACTATAAAGATGAGGGGCTAAACGAAAATATTAAACAATTTACCATACCTAACTATACTCGTTTACATACATAGGTGCTAGAGGTATACCTTTTCTTTGTTAAAGACGAGAAGGAGCATTTGGGTTCCTTTCACTTTTTACCCAAACACCGTTATAATAAAGTAATAATGTACCATAAATATCACGGCATTACCTTATACAAATCTTGCAATTTAATGATTGTGCTATAGTGCCTAGGGCAAACATTTGTATTCTTTGTAATTCAGTGTTGCCATTTAAAATATTCTGTCTTACTAAAAACTTATGTGTTTTATAGATATGTAATATATTTTATTAAAGGCCCAAAAGTTATTAACAACTTCACTGTCCCCATACAAACTGATTGCAAAACGTCTCTACGTTCATTATTTTGTATCAGAAATAAAGACATTACCTTCACGTCCCATGAATCACATTTGATACATTGAACATTTTTTGTACCGTGTTTCCAGCGTCTTAAATCACCACTAAATATATTAAAGGTTTAAGTACAATTACAAGTATTTTAAACTTTTTAAGTACAGATACAAATCCTTAGAACTTGTTCTCAAAAATTCCAAAAAAAAGAATTAAGTACAGTTCATAAGTACTTTAGTATTCATAGTACAATGTTTTTAAATACTTTTTTGGAATTACGGGTAAGAAGTTAAGTGGAACTAAAAATTTAAAATTAAATTATAATGAATTATCTTTGTAGTTAAGAATTCACAGAACACGGTAATTGTACATAAGTTGTACACAATTCTCAACAATAATTTGACTGCTGTACATCTCTGCAGTAAATGATATTATTTTAAAGCGATTGACCCTGGAGAAATGCAATAAAATTGATATTATCAAACAATTATTTTTTTTTTATGTTTTGAGACTTAAAGTAAAAAAAAAACTAAGTCTATCATATTTACCCTTCTATTAGTAAATGGCGAACAAGGCCTTGATGTAACTTACAAATCTGTCAATTTGTAATTCATATTAATAAATGTGGCCTGTGACACTTGATAGCGAGTGGATAACTTTAACTCACCAAATTTAGCGTTTAAGAGACTTCTAAGCACAATACCACAATCATAGTTTTTATAAATCAGAGCATGTAGCTATGTGGAATGTCTGTTACATTTTCATGAAGAGTTAGCGTACTTCCAGTTATAAAGACTGGAAAAATATTGGGTCTTGTAAATAAAAAAAAATAAAACTGGAATTTTTAAGTAAAAGCTAGATTTTTGTTGAAAAAAATAAGCTTAAACTAGCTAGTTAAAGATGTCATGTAGTAATAGCTATTTTAAAATAGCCAACGCTTGATTCATCCAGTTTTTACTTGTTTTTCCAGCCTAAGCTTCAATTTGTGTGAATAAAAGTAGCTTAAACTAGAATATTTTAGTTAAGGGTAGATAATTAAGGATCTTAAGCTTGATTTATTTCGAAGCTTTTACTATTTCATACACACGTCTTGAATTTAAGTTTTCAATATATATAAGAAACGGCAACACTATTAATGGAGCCTGGGATGCGTGGGCGCCATTAAATACAAGTAACACACAGATAAACACACACATCGATCGAAATTCTTAAATTACTATATACATATTTATATAGGGAAATATTTTATTGGTACAAAGTGCTTTGCTGCGATACAAAGAGTTACATGAAGTTCAGAGCACAAGTTACCGATACCCAACTCTTGCAACCAACACAAACAACACCTCCAGCCCCCCCTCCCCCCACCACATCGTATCGTAAATAGGCCTCTGATTTATGCTTACAAGTTAAACGTGACAATGTTTAAAATACGTGCCAAATTGTTAGAAAATTTTGAAAAAATGCATGATGGCAGACGCATTATTACCTCTGATTGGCGCACATGGAAAATTATTGATATTTGTTTAACGGTTTAACCCCTTCTCACTGTAGGAAAATTGTCCAACTGTCTGATGAGTATTGCAATTGGAAAAGTTCTAATGAATTATAATGATTGTCACCTGGGGGTGTTTTCATAATTTGTGTTTGCTATTTCTTGTCATTTTCGTCAGCGTTTTGCGTTTAGTCTACCAAATTTAATTGGCTTTGTTAATTTATAAGCAAATGGGGAGGAGTGTATTTAATTAAACTATTCTGGTTTTAAGGCAAGAAGCGTTCCGTATTTGACGTTATGTATAAATTATATAGAGCTTATCTAGGAGAAACTTTACTACTGACTGAGATAATAAATCTGTTTGTTTACTGATTCGTTCGTTTTTATGATTTTTGACAGAACTTTAAAATCGGTAGAAATTGTCAATTTTGGGAAGTAAATGATCGGAAATAAAATCAAAACGGAATGTCAAAAATCCAGTAGTAGGTGTTGCTGCAGCAGAGGTGTTAGATTTCTCACAGCTATTTCAGAGAAAATCCTGATCCTGATTCAACTCGGAATGTCCTACCAAAAGTCAGAACGGAAGGTTTAAGAGGTTGTGGGAAAATAAAAGCATTCCGCCAGCTCAACGTTGACAGAAAAGGCATAAAATTCGCTTTTACTTGCTCTATAGAGCAAGCAATGGGCATAAGCAATAGCTTCAACAACCAACAAAAGCCTGTCCACTAGTTTCATAAAAAGATCAGTCTTAGGTTAATTTGATACCCCATTAATGGGTGTCCGGTGTCCCTAATAGGATAAGTATACTAAGCCTAGAATATAGTGCATCTTAACCGAAGCAACCTGAAAAATCAAGTTATTGTTTTGACTAAAGCTATCGCCATCGGTTGGTGTCCTCTATTTTTCAGTTGTGATGAGAGAGGTAGCCTTATAAGGTCGCCTTCCGGACTATGAAGTTCAGTTACAGTTTAGAATAGCCAAATAATCTTTAAATTCAATGTATAGTTTAAACACAGCTTCTTCTCTTCAAACTTATACCGAAAAGTCTTAAACTCTTAAAACTTAAAATATGATTATTATTTGATTAAAACTTACAAAAATCTTGAAACTTATTTACACTTCACCATAAAACATTACTTTTGAAATCAAATAAAATTTCAAAACTATAACCATAGCTTGTTGGTGATGGAAAATGCAGCAGGTAGGTATGAAAGCTTTATAATAATTATAACCATTTGTTTTAAAACTTCTCAAATCCAGAGGTCGATGAGGGTCTACATCATTCTACATCATATTCAACACTCTCTACTCTCTCAACTTCAACTGGTCTTTTCTTACTTGGAACATGAATTATTTAGGGCAAACAAATTACGAGCAAGTCCTGTGGAAAACTCAATTAGAGAAAAAAACTTTTCAAATTATGAATTAGATCTCGGTGGCATTTTTGTTGACTGTGTGTCCGTTTTGAAAAGTTTCATTTATGTTTTGGTTTTGTTTTGTTTAAAGAAAGTTTTCATGTTGCCTTTGCACGGTGCAGTGTTGTTTTACCTTTAAATAAAATATTAATCAGTCTTAGGTGGTATATATGGACAGGGAAGGGCAGATCATGATGGGATTAAAGGGGATTATTCAAGAAATTCTATAGGTAGTCTAGTCTGTTATAAAGAGTATTTTTGTTTTTAATTTTTAATGAGGAATTAGAGACACAACAATTAGGCTTTGGAGAAAGGAAAACATCTATTTAGCTGAACAAAATTATGGCTGTAAGATGAGAAAAAATTCCGCTAAGAAATTTCAAGTTGAAGTGTGAATTGAAGAGCATAAAAGTGTTAGGGATACTAACAATGTCAAACACACACTTAAAAGCTGTCTTTGGGATTTCGAAAAAATTGAAAATATTGCTTCTATTCATACACTTTTTTATTAACTCACTTCTATGTATGACTGAATTTTTCTTGTTTACCTGTTCAAAATAATATCACAGATGAGCTTTCTAGAGACTTTAAATCTTAAACATGTCTACATAGCTCGCAGAAGTTATTGATAACGCACTTTTTCTTTAACATTTCAAGCTTCTTGCTGATTAAGAAGTAATTTTAAAATCGACTGAAAAATGTTTACCAGAAGAGACTGTATTTTTTGGACTGACATTTACGGAAGGTCTGGGCGTGGTGTACGTGGTATAGCGAAAAAACATTAATAATGAAATAATGCATTTTTAAATTTGAATTTTTCAATGCACTACCTTAGTTTGGTATTTCTTCAATAAAAGTAATAAAAATATGCCAAAAACAGATAATTAAAAAGTTAAATTTTTAAAAATTAATTATTTAGGTAAACTTACTACTTTTTAAAATTTACCAAAGACCCAAATGACCGGGCAAACTTGTATAGACTTTGGGTCCACTTTCAACATTGATGAAACTTATGTCATATGAAAGCATATGGAGAGTACTTTTTGGTAGTTTTTAGTGTGTTGCCATTTTTTTAAATAATTTTGTTTCCATTTTACATAGGTACTTCTTTTTATTAAATGGGCCAAAATACTATTTTCGTGATCGATTTTAACTAAGCTGGCATAGGCAATTATTTCATGGCCCATTTTATAAAAAGAACTTAAGTATGCAAAATAGAAAAAAATTATTAAAAAAATGGCAGCACTTACCAAAAAGTGTTTTATATACCTAAAAGATAAGACCATCTGATTTTCAGTGTTCAATCAAGAATAATTAAAACTGAGTACTAAAAGCAAAATAAAAGATAATTTGGGAGCGCATAGCGTAGTGCGATTGGTTCTGAAGACGCTTGGTCTTTGTTCAACTCTCAGCTGGGCAAAAAGATTTTCAAATTAAAATTGAACGTAAATAGACTAAGCACCACTAAAAGGAGTCTGATGATCGGTCTGGCAGTCGTGAAATAGCTATAACTCCAGCCTATAATAAATTGGTGGTAGCTCACTCAAGTGGTTGTTGTTTCATTCAAACCTTCAAAAGATAATTTAATTGTGAAAAAGTCAGTGTTCAATTTTTTGTTTTTATCGTTTTTTAGTTTGAAAGTGTTTTTTCGAAAACTATTAATAGACATAAGTTCATTTAAAAATACAATAAAAGAACAGATTTCCGGCTTTCAAAAAAGGTAAACAAAATTTTTTAGTAAGTGTTGCCATTTGTTTTTAAATAATTTTGTTTTCCATTTTAAATACTTTTGTGGATGCCATATAATTAAATAGAGCAGGTACTCTTTATAAGATTTCAAATGACATAAGTTTATCATCATTGTTGAGCAATATAGAAATTGCGCCTAAAATGTCCATGGTCCTTTTCAACAAAACGGTTTTAGATTTTTTTTCTCAAATTTCGGAAAACAATTTTGGAAATTTATATTTTTTAAAATTTGGCAACATTTTTTTTTTTTCTTTTTTATTTTAAACTAAACAATTAAACAATTGTTAAAACACCAGGCAACATTAAAGAAAATTACTTATTTTCATGATTATTTGTAGAATAGCGATAGGTTTACTAAAAAGCCATTAAAACTAATTTAGGATGAAAATAAAAAAAAAGTCCCCAAAAAATTAAGAATGACTCCAAAAATGTTGCTATATGAAATTTTTCCCCAAACCCGAAAATGGAATATGACAAAAAAAAAACTGCGTTATCTTAATAAATAATCTTACAAAAAAGTTGCGCAATTTTCTTGAACGATAGAATTATCGTTTAAAACTTTGAGAAATTGTGTGACCTTTTCGTACTAATCGTATTCAGTTTTTTTTTTTTTAATTTAAAACGATCATTCTGTGAATTTATCGAACGTAAATCCAGAATCAGCGAAATTAAAAGCTAGAATAGTTCTGAATTATGTTTGGGCATAATTTTTTCGAACATATTTTTATTGAGGCATATCTTTGGTTTTAGAGGCTTTTTGAAACTTTGAATTTCCATTTTGCAGCCAAAACGCACATACCGACTGAGATTTCGCAAGTTAAAATCTCCCATATTATTCAATCTCTCGATGCAGATTAAAAATTAAATCCTGATTTAAATTAATTTTAATCCAAACATTAAATCCAGTTTCGTATTATTCACTCGTCAAATATACATATTTAAATCCAGTGTAGATAAACCAGGAGACCAAATTAAATTCTTTATTTAAGACAAAGATATTATGGACATAGGATGGTAAAATATAAAGTAAAACTCAGTTATTCAGGGCTAGATTAAACTAAACCCGAATAAACTGCACCCGAGTAACTCACCACTGAAAAACTGAGCCCTTATTGTATCTTTATCAAGAGCAGAATTAAAAAGCTGGTAAATGTATTGGCGGTTTGATTTGCAGAGTCAGAAATTTGGGTAAGCTCGTAAACAAGCCTAGTCAGGTGGTTTAACTCAGCGAAGACCGCAATATACCTTCCTTCGGGTGTTCTTAGATATTAAATGTCTGCATGGATATATTCATTTGCCTTCTCTAAACAAGTACACTAATTCAGTGTATTCTATCCATGAATATCAACTTTTAAGGAACAAATACTGCACACTATTTGATCCCTTTAAAACAAATTGAATTCACTGTTTGGTTTTTCTCCTAAGCTCAAATCAAAAGGAACAAGTAAAAACCTAACATTTGTAAACACACGGAATACACCGAGTAATCCAGAAAGATTTCAGTGAATAGAGTGGTTATTTTCATTTTGTATCTGGTTTTGATGAAGAGCAAGTTCTCTCCCACTAACAGATGATGGTTAGCGACGGACTTAACTCGTTTCACTCAATGTGTGCATTAGGTGTATTTGGTGAATATGCGAACAGTATGCATCTTAATATATAAAACAAAGTCGGTATAGTTACTCCATTTATAACTCAGGAACGGCGGCACCGATTTTAATGATATCTGATTTGCTAGATTCGTCTGTGCCCCGAAAAACTATTAAAATATCGGAAAAATTAATTTTTGCAGGGTGAAATGGGGTAAAATGAAAAAAAAGTATACTATTAAAAAAACTTTACATGCGCGTTTAAAAAGTTATTCTTAGGAAATGGCTTTAAGGATATTTTTTTTTAAATTTTGCTATTTGTAGGGTGTAACAGGGTAAAAATAAAAAATTGGCCGGTTTAAGAAATTCTTTTTGTGTTTGAAAAGTTATTTTGAGTGGATGGATGCTATTTATAGAGTGAAATGGGATGAAAATAAAACAGTGGTTTTCGAATACAAAAATTCTTTCTGTGTTGGGAAAGCCATAAAGGTTAGACTAAGAGGATGATATTTTTACAAATGTTAGCCTTAAACATAACATGATGTGGATTAAAACACAGAAAGTAGTTTGCGATTACAAAAAGTCAAAAAATAATATTTTCTTTTGTAATTTTTATACGACAGCTTTGGTTTGTCTAACCGTGCGAAGACGGCGGCTCGCGGGCCAACTAGTTTATTTATGAATATACGATTCTAATTTTTTGGTATCCATAAGTGATCCATTTTTTAGGTTTTGCAAGATGTGAATGCACTGAATGGTGTGTTTGAAAATATGCTTTGAAGGTAGTTTCAATACATTCGTAGCAGATGTCTAGTTCGTATTCCAATCATCTTACCACTGATTGCTGTCTAAGCAAAAGTTATTCAAAATATTAAGGTCGTCCTCATGTAATTTTACCATTCAAACTTCTATTAATGAGTTAATTCTTATAAAAATATTTCTTGAATTTCTTGTTTTATGAACTAAACAAATGTCACCATTTTTGCAAATGAAAATTCTTATTTCTTTAGTTTACATTACTTGGTATGTATAACGAGTTTTATTGGAATACTTAAGGCAAGTGAGTAAGAAATTAATTAAAATTCATCCATTAGACGTAGTGGAACGCAGATTTAATGACATTCCGTACTCTGTTTGTCTTTCATATGAAACCTTGAAAGTTGTAAGCTTTTGTTTTTATTTTTGTATAAATGCAATAAAACTTATCATATAATTTTGATTTCCTAGTATTTGTTATGATTTCTCCGAGTAACATACAAAAAAAAAATAAAAACTTTTCGTCCATTATCCCCAACGACATGGGCAGGGATATTTTTATTTTTTTGTATGGTTTTGCTTTCGGGGTGAAGATTTTTGGGAACATAACAATTTGCTGCAGCTGCTCGCAATATTTCTCATTCATTTTTCACACTCTCAGCAGTCTTTGTCTACTTTTCATGGCGAAAAGTTTTCTTTTGTATGAAATTTTGTGCACGCCGGAACCATGTTTTAGCACCTTTCTCGTGTCGTAGATGTTAACGTAATATTCATGTTGTTTTTACTTCTTGAAAGGACTTTCAACAAACCGTCTGGACTTTATTATCAAAAAAAAAAGAAAAAAAAAAACATAAGCAAAAACAAAACATTCGAAAAAATAAAACTATGCGAAAACTATTTTCAAGATAAGGGAAAAGTTAGACAAGGTATGCAAGTAGGAGAGAAGAAAAAGGTAAAGGGTGACTTTTATTCGAGGAAATCCTTCCCTTTCCCGAGATAGAAAGTTATGATAATAGTTTATGAATCACAATTCTTAGCATTTGTTGCGACATCCTCGAACCAATGTATATTTTTCTTTTTTTGGCTTAAGAAAATGCTTATATTTAAAAATTATTGCATATTTGCCAATAAAATTGTTATTTTTTTTTTAATTTCCACTAATTTTACCTCAAAATTTAATTTTCACTTCGTGTTAATGTGAAAAACCAGAGCGAGAATTAACCAAGGAAACAAACAAAAAAATAACATCATAAATAATTAACATTTAATTTATGATTTTCAAAGCAATAAATTTTCTTTTAAAATCTAATTTTTAAATTTAGCTCAAATATAGTTTTCATATAAGCAAAAGTGTCGTAAACGATTTTAGCTTTGATAAAATTGTATGTTAAGTTCAAACACTTATTTTAGAGAACATTGTCACCACTCCTACGTGCTGACTTGTTAGCATCGACCATCAAAAAAAAAAAAAAGCTCAACATGCATTTTTATGAAGAGCAATAAAATTGCTATAAGATAATATTGTCGGAGATGATTTTGAAAATGTTTTCAAAATTTTAAATTAAAAACATGTGCAGAAATGCAAATGCAGATACCTGTATTTAGATTTAAATCATTAGCAATGCCATTTTATTTATATCTGTTGCTATTAAAAAGAGAGAGTAGAATGACGTACATTGACTCACTGTGTTAGGGTTGATCTTAAATATTTTTTCAACATCAACATTTCTTAATTGACAATAGATAGCAGGGAAATCTAATTTTAAAATAAATAAAACAAAAATTGAGGTGGCTGGTAGGCAGGAAAGCTTGACACACCTAGACCATAGTTGGTCTATTGTGATACTACAATAATCCAGGAACTTTCCTCCTTATTTGTTGAAGCGTGCGAAGTTACTTATGTCACCATTTGCCAGATCACTTAAGACGGTGTTCACATTGGACTCACTCCGCGCGACTCATATTGACATTTCATTGTTTTATCTCACTCCAACTCATGATGAGAAAGAGAGAGTCTAGTGAGGCAGGATTTTTTCAAAAAAATTAAAAATCCTGCCTCACTTTCTCATATAGTTGTGTAGAGTGAGATAAAAGAAAAAGATGTCAAAATGAGTCGCGCGGAGTGAGTCCAATGTGAACACCGTCTAAGGATCGTTGTAGTAGTAATCTCCAAGATGGAATTTATGTCAATAGAGCAGGACAAGTCCAGAGGAGATGAGGAAAAACAAAGGGAACAATAAAATAAAACGATGCAAAACGAAATCACTATAGAAAACTCCGTTGTTGAGTTAAGCATATGAGTCGAAGGATGTGGTTAAACTGATGACCAGAAGTCTTGCAGATCGAGGTTTAAGTGAGCAATAGTACGGTGTACGGTGTCAACCCAAAAAAATTGGCCTTAGAAGTAGTTGTATGAACCAAAACTCGTTTTTAAGCTTTCCTTATGGCTTTTAAATGGCCCTTTCTTGACATTCTTAATGTTGCCGTTGTTTCTTAGTAACTTTTATTTCATATTTTATCAATTTCTTATAGAAAATTTAGTTGATTTTTGATCGTGGTCTTAGGCCGTTAAATTGTATCCAATGTTTAATTTCTGATACTATTGAGGTGAATTTGTACGTGGAAATGCCAATTTTATAAATTAAATTCTCAAAAACTTCCAATTTTTTGGAGGAATGTCAATTTTCAAAATTGTAGTTTATACACCTAAAAAAATCTTCGCTACACATTTTACAAAATGAGGCAGCAAATGCGCTCACATTGACAATTAATTGAAAGTCTACAGCGTTTCCTTTAATTTTGATAGACAGTATGTACAGTCATTATAGTAGTTGTAAACTATACACTGTAGTAGCCGGTGGCATTATGGTAAAAGCGTAAGACTGTCATGCTGGACGTCTTCGAGGGTTCGATCCCCAGCCTCTTCGACCTACATACAAAAAAAAAACAACGGCTACTGTCTCTTACGAGGAAGCGACAAATCCTCCAAGAGCGTCTCTTGTCAGGAATATAAGTGCTTTTCATCTTAGCCTTAGGCTTAGGCATGAGCTATCGTGCCACCAAATTTCTTTTATATACCTATTTATACTTTAGGTACATTCAACAATGAATGCTGTTGTATCGACAAATTTTCCCACTGTAAAATTTACAACAGATGCTGTTATTTTCAGAATTCAGTTTTGGAATCCACAGCCATGTCTCCATGAATGAACAGCGTTTTTCAAAATTTCTACAACAAATTTTGGTGGATGTACAATTATTTCAATTTTTCTCAAAAACGTTTCCGAAAGCCATCGGTATACAGGGTGATAGCGGAAAGTCACCACACTATCGCAAAATACTATAATTTTCGGAATTGGCGTCAAATGTAAAATCTACCTTGAAATTTGTAAAATAAACAGTTACAAAAATTAAGACATTAAATAAACACAATCCAAAAGTAAAATCAAAGTTTTTCAATCATAAGAAAAATTACAGCCAAAGAATAACATAGGGTGACAACTTTTCCGCCACCTTGTGCATAGGTAAAGGGTGTTTTACACAAGATGCATTGAAAGGCTGCGAGGTGTGTAGTTGTGGTCCAGAAAAGAAAAAAAAAACGTAAAGGAGGGGGTTCCATTTCCCCCTGTTTAAAACATAAACATAGTCCATGTTTAAAAATTCACGAAAATCGCCCTACCCGGTTTGTTGGCTCTAGCAATTTTACTGCACATTTCTCTATCAACTTTATATATCATGTTGAATAAAATTTTCAAAAGTTCAATTTGTTTAATAGTAACATAAATCCTCTAAAAGACCAGTGCTTTTGAAGTGCTGTTATCTTCATCTCAACATGGAATACTTTGAATTAATCCTCCCCCGGGCGCCATTTGCTATACTAAGTAATTACGACGGTATTCTTCGGAAATGTTCAACACTCCATTTTATAATTGTGCCCTAGTTGCACGCTTATACGCATGCCACGTGTTGTTATGTTGACACTGGCCGTAGAGTATACCCCCAACACTCCACTCAATTAAATTTATGCATAAGAATCCTTAATCAATTCAAAATTTCCTTGGAAAAAAATGAATGCACGATTACGAACACAAAATGCAAATAGAGAGATCGAGTTTGTCTGCAGAGTTCTTTGAATATGTCAGTGCTGTTCATTTAGCTGTCAGTGCGTTGCTCATTCGTTCTGAAGTGTGTGAAAGAAGGCTTCATCTTGCCCCGCTACCGTTGCCATATACATATTATGCCGAGGCAGAGGATTATGATTAAGTTTATTTGAAATGCATGATGTGACATTGCTCGGTATTAATCACATGGCTTTTATTGACACTATGGCCTATATAACCAAGGAGGGCTTATACACGGCCAGGATTTGGAATTAACTTCTATCCATATAAGTTGCAGAGGTTTCTGTACCAGTGAAGTTTTGCTGAGCACTGCAAGTTTGTTGTAATCAGGCGCCTATAGAAAGGTCCATGATGCACAGCAGCAAATAAATGCGATGCACGTTTGGGAATTCTATATCTTCTACCAACGACGACGAAGACAGCATATGGTGTCAATCTTCAGGGCTTTATAGTTCTGAAATGCATAAGGCTGTATGCCTCGAATGCATATAGAGTCATCAGTGGACTGGTAGGGACATCATGCATCTCAAACCCAAGCACTGATTACTTGTCTGTACGCAAATGCCTCAGACAGACATAAATGTAGTTCAAGGTGAATTTTACCAGTGTAGTATTGTTGCTTATCGCGACTTTTGGGGAAAAATTGGTTGGTTTAATTTAATTTCAACAAAGTATTTCAGTTTTGGTGTAGAGTTAAAAAGACGCCCATTTTGAATAATAAAAAGACTTCAAGCTAATAAAAATTCTTCAAGTACTCTGAGGCACATTTGTTTAAACTATATGACAGTTTAAGCTAAGGAAAATGTAGCACATAAGCGTTTACGTTGAACTTAAATATTTAGCTTTCGTATCAGCAGCATTTCTGTGATATTTGGTCGATGACGCGAGTGTAGTTAGTTTTCAATTCTTCAAATATAGCCGGCTTCTCTGGAAAAGTCCAAAAAAGTTGATATTAAATTATCTAAAGGATGGCCAAGTCATCAGTCCAAAGCATGAAAATAAATATTCACCGAATTGTTTCACGTAATTAGTGCCATCTTTTTGAAACCAACATTTCATCTAGATCCAGGGCTTCAATTTAAGACAGCAAATAGTTGAGGCGATAGCGAGCTCCATTCACAGTAAAAACCTGGATGTCCTCAATTTTGAAGAAAGAACCGATTAGAATCAGCCGAAACAGTTGTTTTGTTTGGCAGCACTTGAACATTCTTCGGGTTGCTCTTCAGTTTATTGACGTAGCCATTAAGCCAGAAATGGGACTCATCGCTAAAAAAATTATTTAAAAACAGTGAATCTTATTCAAACTAAGTATTGTATTCAAAAGTTCAAAGACTGAAACGCTGACGATTCAGAAGGTCGGCTGGCTTCAATGATTGGGCGAATTAAAGAGAGGGAAATGAAGTTTAGTGTTTTGTAAATATCTCGAAAACTATCAATTTTGTTTTTAAAAAAAGTGATAAAATGAATATTGTAGCTTATGGGATTCTTTACAAAAAAACATTGGACCATGTTTTTTTCCGTAAGAGCAAATGACTTTAAGCAACGCTTACTGGTTGCACTAAATAAAAAGAAATTTAGCTGTAGCTGCAGTAGAAATTGACTCAACTTCTACTACACCCTGCAATTTCTTGGTATATAGCTTACGATTCAGGTTTCTCCCTTTTATCTTCAATTGAATAGGCCCAACAAACATTCCTTACATACTCATTCTCATTTTTGTCCTTGCCTTCTACGATTTGGTATGAATTCCCATTAATATTTTCCGCATTTTCGTTGCCTGGTACACTTTGACTCAACACGCAACCATATTCATAGAACCATACTTACCTAGACGACTGATGATAATGTAGAGCAAACTACACATTAAGTAACAAACAAGCAGATAAGTATGTTAGTCTGTAACCTGTGGCAGCATTAGGTTAGGGCGAAATGGGTGGCCACCTAGGGTGCCAGAGCTAGAGGGGCGCCAAATGAATGAGAATTGGGACCGAGAACAATTTATATTATTCTTGAATTCCTCCCCGTTGCGATATCCGGCTGTAACTAAGGCTAATGAGGCGCCAAGAAATTCATGTAATATTTAAAAAAATAAAACGAAGTCATTTACTTGCGATTAATTCATTATTTTTTGACCACAAAAGTTTTTCATACATATTCTCAACAATACTCACAATAGAAAAAAAGGAAGGGCGCTGAAGAACATTTCACCCAGGGCGCTCAGATGCTTTAGGCCTAAACTGTTGTGTTCTTTGATATATATAGTCGAAAACGCTAAAGCTATTTTTCGATGTGTAAACATCTATGCTGGCGGTAGAGTGAAAAAAACGTGAACGTTCGTGTGCAACGTTACGTCGTGCACTTTACGTTGTAGCACGTTACGTAACGAAATCTAATTTTCCCCGACCAAAACAAATTGTTTTTAGTGCGACCGACGATTTTATCATTTTAACACTTATATTTTTTCTTTAATTTTTAATTATTCCCCGAACAAAATGGACGCGACACAGTTAATTAAAAAGAAAACAAAATCAAAACAAAAATAATAATAGTCAGCTGTAGGGATTGACAATTGACTGTAGGTATGGTAGGTCAATGGCTGTAGGTATGGTAGGATATCGGGTCCGTTCAGTGATACAATCTGAACTTAAATTCTACGTTTGCATTATACTGCTTTTAAAAGATGCAATTTCTTCTTGCAATTTTTAGGCACGTAGGCGAGGGACGTAGGTGGCTGGGATTTACAAAATAGCTGAGGTTGAACAAATTGCAGAATTACTGGCTACTTTTGTACTTGCACAAACTTAACATTCATTAAAAATCACAGCGTCCAATTCTATAGGCGATTGATGGTGTCAATCGATTGAAACTGCGATTTTAGTGATTTCCACTGACAACAACTGCAACTGAATATTCTAAAAACTCAAGATATATAATTCGCCGGCTATCTCATAATGCCATTCATTTGAGGTTCGTTCAGTATAAAATTAAGACTGAACTTTTTGTAAGTTTTACTCGATGGAAAGATGGAGTTTCATAAGGGTTAAAAGTTCGTTGACAGTTCTAAGTGGATATTTTAATTCGGCCCCTGTCAGTCAAACCATTAAGTTCCTTTGGAATTTGGGTACGGTGTGATTTAATTGAAACCACGATTTTAGTGCTCTCCGCTGACAGTTGTTGTTTGTCGGTGCTCAGAGAGTGATTACCATAAACAATAACCATGTGTAATGTGAAGTCATCTTAAAGTTGAGAGTGATCTACGAAGCAGGACCTTACAGTACCGAACCTTCATCGTTCGTTGGACACTTCACCACCAGCCTTTTAGTGCTTGGAAATTTCGTTACAGCGGTTCCCCACTGGGTATTTTGCTGCCGTTCTTTCAACACTAAGCTTTTTAAGCACTGCCTTCAGATAGGTAATGTAGTGTTAATTATTCAATATGTTTCTTTTGATGACGTTCATTAACAAAAATCAGGCACTTGGACAAACGTTGATGTTTAACCGTGAGTCCCGGCACTCACATATTTTTTTTTTCAATCTTGGAACTTAAGATTTTTAGCTGTTTTCCTAGAATTTCCTTGATTTCCTAGCCCTAAGGATAATGGTACTTAATGTTAATTTTTTTAACTGTGTTGAACAATACAAAGTCTAAGCTTATTTAAATTTGTGTTTCTAGGTTGACAGTACTTTATTAAGTCTGTTTCTATTGAGACCGTAAATTATAATTAAATATACACTTACATGGAGAAATTCTGCAGGAAAATATTTTTTCCTCAATGCTTTTATCCTGTTTTACTATCTCAAATGTATATGTATATTGTATATATGCTGGGTGTTTCTTTTATATACACGAGAGTATTCCATGCTTGTTCTTTAACCGTGAGTCCCGGCACTCACATATTTTTTTTTTCAATCTTGGAACTTAAGATTTTTAGCTGTTTTCCTAGAATTTCCTTGATTTCCTAGCCCTAAGGATAATGGTACTTAATGTTAATTTTTTTAACTGTGTTGAACAATACAAAGTCTAAGCTTATTTAAATTTGTGTTTCTAGGTTGACAGTACTTTATTAAGTCTGTTTCTATTGAGACCGTAAATTATAATTAAATATACACTTACATGGAGAAATTCTGCAGGAAAATATTTTTTCCTCAATGCTTTTATCCTGTTTTACTATCTCAAATGTATATGTATATTGTATATATGCTGGGTGTTTCTTTTATATACACGAGAGTATTCCATGCTTGTTCTTCGCATGGTCTCATTCACAGATTGTTTTATGTATAGTTCTTATTTGTATGTCACTTTGCAGCTTCTGTTAATTTCAACACATTCTTTCTCGAAAATCCCAACATTTTGATGAACACCGTCTAATTAAAAGTTTGTTAGAATACTATGCTATAGCAACCATATAGAGTCTGAATTTTCAATTGAGAAAATAAAATTAAAAAAAAAAAATATAGCAAGGATGGAAACAGGACAACCGGTCCACTGATTATCTTTTAAGACTCTGTAGGTGTATTTTCATTTTTGTTTTGTTTATAACTTGCTCTTAAGGATACTTTGAAGATTTTTGCAAAAAAGGTATTAGGTTATATTAAATTTTAACTCTAGATTATCTCCATCTCAGCTTTCAGTTGAAATAAAATGTTTGCAAACCTTTTCATAGTTGTTCAAATGGTAACGCCGCCGGTGCCATAATGGTTAGTGCATTAGACTGTTATGGTGGAGATCTGGGTTTGATTTTTAGCCTTCTTAACTTAAATAAAAAAAAAACGACTACAACTGTCTCTTGCGAGGAAGTATCAAAAGTATCTCTTTTTATGCAAAAGTGCCTCTCACCTCAGAAGTTGAGAGTTGTAAGTCACTAGGGCCTCCACGAGCTGTTGCACCAAGAAATTTAATTTAATTTTTAGAAACAACCTTAAGTTTTCTAAAAAAATATTAAAATTTTGAAGGATATTTCAAGTTTATGGCTACAGGTTTGGACTTAAAGAAAATCATTGAAATATAAAAATAAAAATTAGATACAAATATTCACGTAAGTTTCAAAGGTTTAAAAAAAAAAAAACAGAGCAAATACATGCAACCACGGTCGTGAGTTTTAGTTACTATTTAAGAAAAAACAACTGTTGACTTGTCAGAAAATGCGTGCTCAGCCTTGCTAATTTGAATGCAATGAACATTAAGGTCGCATGTGTGTAGATGCGTCTATACTTCAACTTACCAGCATGCAGTATTTCATATGAATGCGTTAAAAATTAAACAAAAAAAAACATTTATATTTCACACAGTATATTTTCTATGGCATTGACTGAGAGAATATGTTATTCAATTTTAATAAAATATAATAAAAATTCTGAGTGCAGAATGCATGATGAGGTAGTATTTTGCATTCGAATTAAAAGTTCTTGTTAAAATGAATTTTTTTTTTTTTTTTTAATTTTAGTTTTATTTCAAAATCCACCTGTTGACTGAATTAATATTTTAATTAAGAGGAACGTTTAGTAGAATTTTTTGAAAAGAGCAAAAATGAATGTTGGCATTAGTTTAACAATTTCCATTTTGACATTAGGTATTTTATCCTTTGCATTGACACACTTAGCATTGTTAAGTGAGAAACCCAAATTTAAGTTGAATGACGAATATTTTGTTAGTCTTTTTATACAATAAAGAGTGACATATTTGAAATGATAGTAGTTGCTAATTTCATCAGAAGGCTTTTTCAATCTAATCAAGGCCACGAGTTGACGTTTTAAGTGCATCAGGAGGTTGAATTTTTTTTCCCTTGCGAAGCAATTATTTTTCGAAATAAGTTGAAGGGACTCTTCCAGCACTCCAGTAAGTGAATGAAGTTCCAACAGATTCTTTGATGTTTAAGCGCTTACGAGGGATGGATTAAATCGTTAAATTTTTGTTAGCTTAGATTAGTCGTATATTTTACCAAAATACATGCATAGGTATCATAAGTATTGTAATTTTAAACATTTATATATTATTATTTTATAATCATTATTTTTTTAAATTGATTAGTAATTATTGTAAAGGGTCACTGTGACGTATGTGGAATATTTTTGTTCAGATATTTATTTTTTTTGCTATGACTTGAGGATTGGATTCGTTTTATCACTTTTTGGAGGATCGAAATGTCTGAGATCTCATTTTCTTGAACGCGTCTAATTTGTTTAATAATTCACTGGCAGTCAAGTCTTGAATAATCATAGTCTAAGAGCTGACAGCATATTTTTGGTTTGGAAATATAACCAAACATTGTGAGTACGAGGGTTTGTAGGTGTATGCGTCGTTATATCGAAAACAAAAGTCTGACAGGTTTTTTTTTTGGCGCCGGTGGTGGTGGTGAAGGTTTGAAAATGGTGTTTTTTTTGATGTAATATAAAAATAATATTTAATTTTTGCATATATGTAGGTACATAGAACGACATAAAGGGTGTTTCAAGATAAAATTGTAATTGCAGTTAAACTAACATTGTGAGGTAGGTAAGTGAAAGGGATATCATTTGAGCCGCATGGTTTGTGGTTTTGCCAGACGGAATGAAAACATGTATCTCACATTCGTTTATTTATTAATTTATTGTAAATTATTTTGAAAAAAAAAAATATAGGATCGAACTCCGTCTCTCTTGTGGCCATAGTTCACTACTCAACCCACTCAGCCATTTGTAGATATATGTTTTTGGAAGATCGAAAACGTAAACATAGCTAATGCTAATTTATTGATTTGCGATATTTTGATATTCAATGTTTAAAAAATGTGAGATTTTGTTTTTCGAGCTTCAAAAGCAAGAAAATAAGTTTTCGTTCAATGTCACGCTCCATTTTAAAAAGTATGTAGATAGAGATCCATGGTGTTGTTTGAGTTTTTTTTTAAATTGAAAATCGTCTATGTATACAGAAGAATTTTGTTAGCGCGCATTTCTGGGAGCTTATTACTATTTTGGAAGCAGCATAAAAATAAAATAAATTTGTGGCGCGACAGCTCTTGGAAATCGAAGGATGAGTGACTTACCACTCTCAACCATTACTGTGTGCGTGTTGTTTGTAAGCAGGAATCTATTGAGTACCTCTGCTTAGTACAATAAGCACACGTCTTTCATCGCAGTATTTCATCATACAAAATTAAAGATCTCATTAAGTTTGAAATTGGCAAACTATGATTGGAAATGGTAGTTAGCGGGTAAGCTTCTTAAGGACAAGTTTATTAAGTTCACTCAATGATCTAGATTTTTTCAAATATGAAATAATGATAGATCAGGGGTGGAATCGGCCCAGGTGATAGTTGATTATCAATTTTTTTATCGTCGCTTTCACTATAGCTGTCTCTATCCTATCTATAGGGAAGGATAGAGTGAGCAATTGTAAAAACAACAATCACTTTCTAAAGTGATCACTTTAGTGTTACGCGATATGGGCCGGGGTTCATGATGTTTGACAATTTGTTGAGTTTGTTAAGCACTTTCTTGTTTGGCATTGTAATTTTTTGTAAACCAGGACCTACCGTTAGCCAAATAAAGTCTAATGTTGCACATAAAAGAATTTTTGTACATTCGCTCTAGAATATCTATTAAAACTGTCATTTTTTCTCAGACCGTATATAAATTTTCTAAAAACTATTTGTTTTTTTTTTTTATTTTTAACTCTCACAATTTCTTACGACCACAAAAGACTGCTCCTTAGGATAAAGTTATCCTAAAACAAACATTATCTAAATAGGCACTTACTGTGCTCTAGTTGATCTTCTCCACATGTTTTATCTTGGTCCATAGGAAGGTACACCCACCTACCTATACCTACCTACCAACCTACCTGCTTCTGATGCTGTCTTGCTAGTTGCATCTTTACACTTATCAAACCCACACCCTAAGCAGCAGCAACAACAACAACAACAAAAATAAAAAATAAAAATAAAATAGTTTAATGTAGCTAAGCTTAAATTGCACCTTAACATAGTGAATGTGCAAATTACATTTCATCAAATTTTTCTTTTCTGTCTCTCGCCTCGGTCCTTTTAGATATAGCAGGTCCTTATGATGGGAATGAATCTTCAGCATAAAGGATCTAGGATCTAGGTAAGGTATACAATACACACCTTTCCGTGACACAAGACATCCACTTCCTCCTATCTATACGCTAGGTATACCTATTACCTACATCTATATTTTTTAACTGCTGCTGCCTTGTGCCGTGTTTAACATGACCAGTGCCAACGATGCTTAACGAGGACTTCAATGTTTGAAGATGGAAGTTCTCTCTGTACGAGATTTCCTTCTTTTCCTTTTCATTCCTCTAGCCGAAACAAACCAACTAAAAAACCAACCATAGCTCCGCCATCGCCACCACCATCATCATCTTTCAAGAAAATAAAATGGAAGCACAAAAAGCCATTTTAAAAAACGTGACTTCTTCGTAATTTAAGGATAAAACTTTGCTGCACAAGTTAGCGTGCTTGGTTTTATTTTTAAGTTTTTTTTTTGTTGCTGTTGTTGTTGTTTTTGTTGTTGCTGTGCATGCTCTTTAGGGAGGTGTTTTGTACTGATGCCGATGCAACTGCCGTCAACGTTCTCTTCCTTTGTTGAAAAGTTTGAGGGGCATATAACACAACGCAAATGCACCAAAATGTTAGTAGGTAACTGTACCTACTTATCCAGTACCGGAAAGGACACCACCCAATGAGTTCTTCTTTTCTCCTAGATTTTTCAATTCATCCTTTCCTATTGTGTTGTGTGCAGAAATGAGGAGTTACAGTGAGGTTCGAAAGTAAGTACACACAAACGAGTAGACTTCAAATATTTAAAACAAAACAAAATATTTTTTTCGTAAAAAATAAATTTTAGACAACGATTGTTTAATTAAGGATAAACTTCAGGCATTTTGTTTTAATTTTTAAAATAATTGATGATTTTTAAAAAATTAAAAATGTTATTTGAAGTTGTGGTAGATTGACGTCAAGTTTTGAAGAGGAAGAGATTTTGGTTGCAAATCAGGATTGGAGTTTTAAATTAGCACTTAAATTATCCTGATCATTAAACTTAAATTTTTGTTATGGATCAACGGATCTGAATTGTTTTTGTCGAAAATTATTCTCCTGCTTTTTTTTAATTAGGATTTTCCAAAATTAAATTAATGTAGAGAAATGAAGTTATTGATTTTTACTAATTTTTTGAAATCTTTCTTGAAAATGCTTCAGTACCGATGCCTTGGAAAAATGGAAAGCTGAAATTTGGCAGAGTGCTTCATTTGTATGTCTTAAGTAATTCATAAAAAACTGCATTAAATTTCGACCAGCCCTTTTCATTTTGTGTTTTGAAATTTTATGCGCAAAATTCAATTCTTTACTGGCAATACATGTACAAATGTATGTGTGTACATGTACGTACAACAAAAATATATGACAAGTTATGGATTCGTGAAAAATCGATCTCGAGATATTGATCAAACTTGACACTACGATGTTAGGGAAGACGAAAAAAATGAGTTTCGCAAAAACGTTCGTCTGTCTGTTCGGCTATAGCCACTAAAGGGATGGGTCGATTTTCCTTAAACCTGGTACCAAGCGTTTTTTGGACATTCTTCGGACACGTTATTTTTCAATTTTTCAGGACCAAAAATGACGCTACCTGTCATACAAAAATGATTTATAAAAAAAAATTAACAGACTCTAAATAATATTGCGTATCATAATTTAAAAAAAAATATATTTGTTTGGATTTTTAAAAAATGTTAACATTTTTTTTTAAACTCAATATATTTCAAAACAGACTTGGTCGATTTTTATTAAAATTCGCAAAATGTTGTTTTTTTTTCGTAATATTACCCACAAGATTATAAAGAAAAATAAAAAAATAATTAAGGAAACTTTTATTTTGCTCAAAAATATTTTGTTTGTCAAAATAATTGCGATTTTCGACTAGGTATCTCATTATCCGATTAAAATAATTTTTATATAGATGATTTTAATAAGTTCCAACAACATTGCATATACAAATTTGTAAAAAAATATTTTTGTGTATAAAAAAAATTCAAAATCATTTTTTTTCAAAATATATTGCTTTTACAAGACGCGTCTTAGAGGCCTAGAAATGGCTCACTACCTTATCTAGAAAATGCCACTTTTCCATCTAAGTATCGCGGAAAACCTTGAAATTTAGAGCAAACCTGAAACCTGTTTATTCGATTTTCAGCTTACTTAGAACCCCAGAAACCTACATTACAATTTTCTGGATCTAGAAATTTCAATCGAGGTATCCCACCATAAAATAAAATATTAAAAAAATCAACCTTTTCACTCGATAAAAAAAAAATAATTTTAACCTCCTTAAACGTGATTTTCCACTTAACCAAACTTCCCAAGGCCGTAAACCGAGCATAATATTAACAATAACCTACTTTTGAAATATTTGTAATAAACTAGCCGCTACCCCAGTATTATTTGCTCCACAAAAACTAAATTTATTTTTTGAGTTTGTCTTACTGACCTCTGACAGATAACTTCTAACACCCAGTGTATCTTTAGAGACGTGGTTCAGTTATTTTCTCTTATTTATTTATGCTTAACTAGCTATAGCTCTAGCTGGAGGAGAATATTTTTCGGGCAAGGTAGAAATTATGTCATGAATTTTCAACATCTTGCGACTATTAAGTGTAAACGAGCACAAGTTTTCTTCACGTATTATAATGTTTGCTTTTATTGGTTAATTTAACAGGCTGATGAATTTTTATATGCAAAACTGGATGCATTTGAATACGAAAATGGGAAGCCTTTGCTCTTGCTTAACATTATTTGCTGATGCTTTTAAGCTTCAATGGCGATGGTGTGGCGTGGCGGTGGCGCTTGGTGTTGGATGCAAGGCCATTAGAGGTGTGCTGCATCGTAAATTATTTTTATTTATTTTTTTTTTGGATTTTTAACCGTCGAAACGTGGTTGTTTATCAAGGCATCATTAAATTTTTCAGGCAACTATTCCAGTTATGAAAAAATATGATTTAATTAGATGTTATGTTGTAATTATTATTTTAATCAGTTGCACAGTTAGAACTATCAAATCCGAAGTGAAAATTAATTATAATCATAAATTCTGCAGAGTTTTTAGACTGCCTACAGCATTTATAGAGCGGACTGTTTAAAAGACGGATGCACGTGTTCTTCAAGATCTGGGTTTAAATCTGTGTAATTCATGTTTACGTGTGCAGGTAGAAGAGTATTTTAAGTATCCGCGCATGAGTTTATTTTTAAATAATCCATTTAGCACAGAAGGAAAATTGCATGGGAAAAAAATATCATACAAAAAACCGATGGAAAAACCCATGTATTAAGCATCCTTGTAGTAAGGATCCCTCGGAAAATATATCCCCGGGAAACTAGTAGCCCGGGAAAATTCTCCTATTCTGAATTCCCCGGGAAGACATTTTTTCCCATCGAAATCGGGAATGAGCAATTTATTCTTCAAATAAGCTGTTTTGCAGTATTTGGCTGGAAAATTAACTCGCCAACAATATTTTTCAAATGCGGTTAAATATGGTGGTTAAAAGTTGTGTGTAACCCCACATTAAAGATGCATAATGTACCTATATATTTAACGAGAAAATATTGAAAGAGTCAAAAGCACTAAAAAATTGACTTTTGTTTGATTTTCTTTTTGTTTCTTAAAAAAATGTTTTCAAAAATTCTTAAATTTATTATTGTTTAACCATTGAGAAGCATCAGATTGCAAAATTATAACAAAATCGATCCAATCATGGATAACCCAAAAATAAGACCACTTTCTCAAAAAACCTGGAATTCCTAATTCCGTTTAATGTGAATTTCTTGAGAATAACCTGAAATGCAGCTTTTATAAGGACAAATAGTATGTACTAACATACAACTATTCTATACTTTATTTAAAATTCTAAGTAAACCTTTTATATATTTTTTTTTGATTATTCTTAAAAATTATTATTTTTCAACTAAAGCTCAAACAGAGAAGAAGTATTTCTTACAAAAATAAATAATTTAATTTATAAAGAATTGCTTTTAATGCATAAACAAAAGACCATTTACATTTTCTTACAATTGACTTGGTTATTACAGGTACGAAGTTAAATAAAAATCGTTAGAGTCGTTTTCGAGAAAATTTGAAAAAACCAAAATATTTGTATGGCAGCTACCCGTTCTAGATGAGCTAAAACAAAAATTCGAATTTCCCCTCTAGAGAATCACATAAAAATGCTCTGTACCAAATTTCATGTAAATCAGCCCACCCGTTTAGGCTCTAGTTCAAATTACAGTGGACGCACCGACGCGACGCACAGACCGACCGACGGACGGCATTACGAAACCCACTTTTTCGGATTTCTCGATTATCGTAGTGTTAGTTTTGATTATAACCTCGATTTTTTTTTTTTTTTACACGAAACAAATACTTGATCCATAGAGCATGTAAAAAATCAGAATTTTACTTCAAGAATAATATGAAGAAAGCCAACATGGACAACCTAGGGCTATTATTAGATCGTTCGAGTCCCTTGGAGTTGCCTCAATTATTGTAAGTATACATTCACAAGTTTATTCAAATTTTGTATATCAAGGCTTCGTTTAAATATTTGTTGGATGTTCTCATCACGTCCTGTGAATCTACTAGAAGGAGGGTATCAAACGGGGGCTGGAAACAAAAACAGTGTTAGTATGGGTGAGTCTAGTTTCAGTAAGTAATATGGGTCCTCCTTACTTCCTTTGTGGAATCCTCATGCAATATGGCGGTTAGCTTCCATAAAATTCAAAAGAATTTGAAGCTGGCACTTGTATTTGTTGTTTTTGACCAAAAAAAAAAATTAAAAAAATCTTGCGGTTGAGTTAAATTCTCTAGCAAATGTTCGCCAAATAAATATACAAAATTCCATATTTTAACATTTAGAATGCATACCTTTTTCCAGAGTATTTTTTTTCAATATTCGAAGTTTGTTAAGGATAGGGGAAAAGGGTACAAAATTCCCGGTAATTATTCGTTTAGAGTAGGGGGAAGGAAAAAGGGGAAACATTTCCCTGGGAACAGTCATTTAGCATTGGGCTGTATAAGAACTTAAGGTAGAACTATAATAATAGTCGGAAGGTCACTTAAGATCATGTCACAGAGCTAAGAAAGCTTTCAAAATGATCAAAAGGACATCAAAATTGAACGAAACTTGACGATCTGCATGAATTGGAGTGTTATATGATTTCAGTGTATTCGCTTGTTTCTACGATACAACCACTTAAGTGACCCTCCAAAAATTAAAGTTCTACCTTTAATGCAGAAGATTTCGTTCGTTTAGTTTAAGAAAACAAAATCAATAATTTAAATTTAAAATGTGAAAAGTCCCTTTTCAATGAATTTACATTTCAAAGAAAATAGGGCATTCTTTTCTAAAAGGATTTCCTCCCTTGCTTCATTTTGTTGAATCAAAAAGATTTTTCTTCTGTCAAAGTAAATAACAAATAATAGCCCAATATTGGTAATCCTTAAACATACCACCGGAATAATTCCCTGACCACAATTCCTATCGATATCCTATCCAATATCTATCGTTACAAACCTTCCCAACATAAAGATACCTTCATTTTAGAATGCCATCGTCGTCGTAGCTACCATAGCTACGAGTATAGATTTTATGAAAACAAACCAAAACAACACACCGAATCTTTATGCTTTCTATAGTGCTGACAAAATTTATGCAGATTACGTTTCATTGTGTTTTGTGAGCCTTATATATAGTCATAGGACGAAATACACAAAAGTTTAAATCAAGGTATTCATTTAAAATCGAACCTCCAGGAGCTAAAAGATATGTTTTTGGCTATGCAACTTAATGTAAGTAATGTTAAGAATGGGACATGAGGACAGCCTCGTGGTATGATTTTTCGTTTAAACATAAAATTTCACTGCCACAAGCAGGTATAATTGAAAAGATTTTCCATACAAAGAAAAAGAATATTTCTACACCAAACAAGGTTTAAGGGTTTTTTTTTTTTTTAATTTAAAAGAGAAACCAATTTCACTTGAATATTACACTTTGGGTGTTTTTGGGCGAAACATTCAATTTAATAAATGTTGAACTCTAAACTATCGGTTTCAAGGATGAATTTAGACCGAATTCTAACCCATCTGGCAGGCAATTTGAATATTTAGGACCATCTGACCTATTCTTGTAGCTAATAATTAGATACCGAATTTGATGGCTCAAATGGCAAATTAGAGGTAACAAAACAATCTTAAATGTTTGAAGTTTTCCAACCTCAGAAAGATATATTATTGTCTTAAGTGGATCTGACAGTGATTTGGTACTTAAATGTGTCATCTCACCCTTTTGTGCTTTTTATAATCCTTTGTATAGCTTTAATCAATATCTTAAACGCTGGACTTTTCCAAATCTCAAGAAGACACATTTTTTTGAATGCGTCTGGCAGGAATTTGGCACATTTGAGACCATTCCACCTTCTGTTGTTGTGGACCAATCAAAGCTCAATCAAGATCAAGAATATTTGACGTATGCAGACCTCAAGAATTCATATTTTCTTCACTGCATCTGGCAGGAATTTGCCATATTTTAGACCATTGCACCTTAAGTTGTTGTGGACCAATCAACCAGACCTCAAGAATACATATTTCCTTCACTGCATCGCAAGAATTTGGAAAATTTGAGACCATTGCACCTTCTGTTGTTGTAGATCAATCAAAGCTCAAACAATATCAATGTATCTGGCAGGCGTTTTCCACTTTTAACACCATCTCACCTAGTTTTGTACTTTTTTTTTTCAATCCTTCGTTTGGCTTAAATCGAAAGTCGAACAAAATCTTAAAAGTGCTTTTTGTGTCTAAAATCGAAGGTAAGATAAAATCAAAAAATGTTTGACGTTACCAGACCTCAACAATACATATTTGATTGAACCCGTCTGGCAGGCCTTTGGCACATTTAACAATCTCCCATAATCTTTTCTAATTTTTTGTATGGCAAACATCAAAACTCAAACAGTTTGCAATGAGTACATATGTACATATTTAGATTTAATTTTGGTCTCGCCTCTATCATGATTATTAAGACAGATGGAATGTTTTTTATCTTTGAATGTTTGTCCATTCTTAATTTTCTTCGAAATCTAGGTGTTTTCCTCTGAAAATTGTATTTCCCATAAAACATTTTCATGAGTTATATAAAACCTTCTTTAAAAAAATTTTTTTCCAGAGTGATAATGATAGGTAGATGAGAATTCAATTTTTACGTATACAAAATTCCGGGATATTATACCGCACACTCCATACCATAACGGCTATGAGGACTAAACAATAGATCAAAGGACATTCTTACTCATAAAGCACTATTGTGCTGGGTGTTTCATCTGTCAGCTGTGCAATAAATCATTCCTGTCACAGGTGACTGTGCTGATGGTGCATTGAATGGAAATTTAAAGTAGGTATACTGAGTGCATACTGCATATGCTATGGATATGAGTATAAGCATAAGCCCTCTATGCAAAACTCAACACCCACTTTGGGGAACGTCAAAGAAGAAATCTATGGGGGAATAGCATTAGAAATGGCAATGTTGAAAGCGACGACGACACCAACACGACGCGACGAAAAGGACGTTTAAAAGGGCAGGAGGAAGAGCATTTGCCTCCATCACCATAGATAGATATAGTGTCTTCGGTTGATTCACACAATTGTTCGGTGGATTAATGTCCTTGGCGCACCAACACAAAAATTCAATAAAAGTGCGAAAATGCAAACCAGTAGCAGCAGGAGCAGCAGCAGTGAGCACTTCTGAATGAATATTCCTGAACTCTATACCACTCTGCTGCCGCAACACCTGTGGCTTAATGGAATTCTGTTATTTTATTCTCACGCGGTTTGGCTCTTTCCCACCATCCTCCTCCGGTCCTATGTCCTATACTCGAGGTCCTCGTGCCTCGTTCTTTTCCTTTTGCTTTGGCTTTGGCTGACATCCGTCGTCCTGGGTCGTCGTGCATTCATATGCCACTGTACGAGTACAACAATTATTGGGCAGGGGGGTTGCACAATGCACATGCACATTGCACTTACCTTGGATAGGTATTATTCCATGGAACGATCAGATATTTCATTTTTTGTTCTTTGTAATTTTTTTTTATAGATTATTGCAATTCATAACCCACTCTGAGTTCTGGAGTTTTTTTTTTTTTTTTTTTGGTAATTTCTGATCCAATTCTGTCTAGCTGGTTTATGAAGGGCTCTTAGAGTCTTAGAGCGCGTTGCGGTGGGTGAAGATGGAAATTTACATTTTAGCTTGATGTGTTTGAGGTAAGGGAAAACGTGTGATAGAAGATCTGCGGTTGATAGTAACCTCTGCTAGTTGTTACCTTTTAAAGATTTCAATATAAAGTTTTTTTTTGGTAATCATCCATTAAAAAAAAAATAATTAAATTGTAAATTGCACACGTACCACTTCGAATGATATTTTAATAAATAATAAATACAAAAAGGCTAATGTAAAAATATTTTTAAGTAAAAAATTTCATGAATTTCAGTTAGATAATGTGTGGCAAAAAGCCAATATCAACTTGCTCTTCGGACACTTTCTGAGCATCAGGAAAACTCACCATAAAGGTCGGTAAAGACCTCACCGATTCATCTGGTGCCAAAAATGCAGTACCTATGTATACCTTGTCATGATAAAATGACTCTTATCTATAAGCCGTTAAGAGTTAGCAGAAAATTGTAGGTGGTCTTAATTCCTTCCGGCAACACGCACACCATGCATATGGTTGCGAACAAAGTCCTGATTTTCCATGAACTTTCGTGAAACCAAATTTTAGTATTTGTTCTTTAGAATTCAATCAAGCAAAACCCTTTGGAAAAGGAAAAGGTTTCGGCACCAAAAAAAAAAGAAAAGTTTATTGTTTTTTTTTGATGTGGAATGACCAGATATTTAGCGTGTCCCAGAACACTGTGCACTGCCTAGGTTTATTTCACAGGTGTAAGATATTTTAACTTCCTTCTGGTTGGCATTTTCAAAGCCTAAACGATTCCAAATGTTAGTTTTTGCAATATTCAAATGGTTGTCTATAATACGATACATGTTTCAACAGTATACGTTTTTGTTACCTTTTATAATTTAAGCATCAGTGGGCTGGAATTTAAAATTATTTGCGGTGTACCTCTTATCAATTTAGTCTTAAAATTTTATCCATTCAATATTGTTTTCTATTTGAGTGATGGTCGACTTAATATTTTGAATTAAATCTTTTGTTTTACAACATTTTATTAAAAAAAAAAAAAAACAAAAAAATAAACCAAACCAAACGGAAAACGGAAAAAAACTTTCTAAATCACTTCGCTTTTCTGACAACTTTCAACAACAATCCATCACCGTATAGTGGACAAATTCAACTGTCTATGGTCGACCAAGCGACCGACCGATGCCGACGTGTCCTTACCCTAAGCCATCATATAAATTGTCTTTGTCGTCGTCGTTGTCATCTTAGTTCGTCCATCTACTGTGCCATGTACTGGTGATGGCACATCTGCCCTCCATCTATATGCGGTATATTGTCTCTAATTTTAATGGATTATATGATGAATGAGGACCGAGATGAGATATGAAGACAAAATGTCCAACATGCGGGTGAGGGTTTGGGTCCAGTTGCGGACATAGAGAGCTCTACTTTTCTTCGTTGTTATACCACCACCCCCCAACATCAATGCGCCTCCTACCAATCAACCGAGCATCATTGCACACTTGGATGCTTCACAAACTCTATATGGTGGTTGTCATTGTGAATGAAGTTAAGTGACGACCGTCAAATACCCACACCGAATATATGCGAGGATATGCAATGAACTCCGCATCTGAATTCGCTTTTCCTTCATTTCTATATCATCCGTCGTAACGTAACGTGTACAGTACATGGAGTCTATGTCCATCAGGTCGAGTTAAGTGCTTTTGTTTGTTATCAATTTGCATAAAAGATAAATGCGTGCCTAACAAAGTTATTACGTATTCATATTTACGTTAAGATATCCACCGGTGGCCTTGCCGATTTATGTAGATGAGTATACGTCGATATGAACATTGAACAACTTTAACAGCATACTTGCCTCCTTGAGCTTGAGTTTGAGTGTGTCCTTACATGTTATTCCTTCTTAATGAGGACAATTTGAATTTTCTATTGAATTAATAGCCATCAACCGTGTTCGTTTGTTGCACTAATGACGTGCCTCTAATATAAGCTCATCAATTAATCAATCACATATCACTTCGGGATAATTGATATCTGTTTACCTGATTTTGTTTATAATAATAATCATCATCATTAACAAACATTAGTTGAATTGTGGCTAGTCGGTGTCTGAGCAACAATGAGCATTATAATTAAGTTTTAAATGCACTGGAAACGGTGTTCAGAGAGACAAAAAATTGATATAGGAATAGTAGCAATGGCGGCCACGAGAAACATATAAAGGGTCCGCCATCTAACGTTTTTTTTTTTTCAACTAGTGCTTATTTCGTGAATGGTAACACTTAGCTCATGTCTGATTTGACAGATAATTAGTTTTATCCTTTTGCTGAACGAATATGGTTGTGTATACGCTTCGCTAAGTGGGCCTGCGAGCGACTTAGAGAAGATGCCGATTTTGCCAAAAAAACAAAAAAACCATCTTTTCAGATGAAGCTCATTTTGATCTTGGCTGGTAGTAAACAAGCAAAATTGTCGCATTTGGGGCACAGAAAACCCGCACGCATACATTGAAAAGCCGATACACCCAAAACGAGTCACTGTTTGGGGCGGATTTTGGTCTAGAGGCATAATTGGGCCATTTTTCGAAAATAATCAAGGAGTGGCTGTTACAGTCAATGGCGATCGTTATCGCGCCATGTTGAACGAATTTTTGTTGACAAAAATTGAAGAGGAGGATATTGGCAACATTTGGTTTCAACAGGACGGCGCCACGTGCCACACAGCCGAAGCTACACTCAATGTTTTGCGCCATTTTCAACCTAAACACAGTCTACTAGGAATGGAAATAAATCGATTTAAAAATTAAAAGGGAAGATCAACCCGTTTTTAAAGTTTTAATTTTCTTAAACAGAATTGATGTTTATTTATTGTAAACCCAATTTCATATTTCTTTTTCCTTTGAAACTTTATGTTTTTATTAGAAATAAGATTTTGGTAAAATATACAACTCCATTGTCACAATTTTTTATTTTATTCAATCTCTATGCGAGCTGCATTAAACAGAAAATTTCAGACTTAATTCTAGAGAAATCCAATGAAAGGTGCAATCTACTTGACATGGGTAGCACAATGGATCTACATTGATCTAAGTGTGACAATAACAACACCAATTGTCAACCCAACAACCTAACCTAACCTTTGCGATCTGCGAGATTTACGAGGGGTCATCAGACTTATGAGTGTTGAAGACCACTCTTAAGTTATGTTAAGGCTGTTCCGAAATTTAAATTCGAAAAATATTCGAATAATGACCTTAAGAGTGGTCGATAATTACTGCCCTTAGTTAAAAGGGATTTTGGTTTGCGGTAAATTGTAGCGTTACTCTCTTCCTCCTCGTCAGAAAAGCCCACTATTATTTTTTTTAACTAAATTTAGTTTATAGTTTTTCATCTGATTCCTGTTTTTTTTTTTTTGAAAAAAAAAATACTATACACATACATATAGAAAATTGACCGCATATTGAGTCTTAAATAACCATAAGACCAACAAATTTGTCCAAGATTGCTTACTCAATTCATTGTTCTCATCTGATATCACTTTTTCGAATCTATACATACATGTACCTTCAGTTCAAAACTTGTCTAAACTTCGAGAATGTCAAGCTTGATTACAGAATTCCATTATAATGTAGGTATTTTAATACTTTAAAAAGGTTATGCCATGAGCATCAAATGCAAATTCTGTGAGTGTTTCCTAGGAGATTGTCCTGTGATCCTAGTTCTTGGAGATGAACTTGTAATACTTCTTCGGAATTTGATAAAAAAAAAAATAAACATGCAACAAAAGGAAGGCGGAGTTTCTTGCAGATATGGAATATCCTCATCTATATACACAATCGATGTAATATAGAATCTAAGGGGGATTGTGAATGAGAGAATTTATCATATAAAATGTCACAAACTAAATTTTAAATATTTGATGTTATTTTACTTGAAATCAATGCGAACTAAAGTGGTGGGGGGAGATGGAAGGAAATGGGAATTAGGGAAGGATTGTTTCAGTTTAAGTTACTTTTAAAATTGAATTAAATTCAGAGATACTAAGACACAACTTTGACCCAAAACGCTTGGAACTTTTTAAGTTTGTATAGAAATAGAAAAAGGAACTGAATAAGTCGTCTACTTGAATTCCTCTCCCGCAGAGTAGATTTACCTATACAACTGCCTACCTGCCATTTACAAAATTTAAAAACTTACAAGATTGGGTCTCTGAGGGATGAAGAAATGCAGGGACACATGAAGAGTCTTCTTTTATAACTCATATCTCTGCGTTCTCCGAACGCAGGGGAAAAATGAAAACATTTTTGGCCCAAATCAAAATGTTCGAATAAAACAAGAAAAATAATTAAAATTGAAATTCATGAATATTCGTAGAAAATAATAATCGGACATCAGATTTTCATTGTTGGAAAATTTGAGATTTATGTTTTGCTGGAAGCTTCATAATGTATAGGTATCTAGTGATGAGGAAAATTTGATATTTTACATTGTTACCGAGTCCTTGTGGGAGGAATTTGATACTTTTCCAAATATTTACACATTTAATATCATAGGTAGTCTGTATGCTTGTATCGAATATTTTCCATAAATATATTTCATTTGATTTTAGATTTATTCAAATGCAAATACCGAACTCCTTATTGATTGTGGTTAGTTAAAATGGTAAATAACAACGTCAATAATTGCAGTTTATAGGTTTTTAATTATTGTAAGCTGATTGTTTCAAAATTTGAGCTGTTTGTACAAAGGATCAGTGTGAGTTTGGGAACTTTGATTGTGATTAGACAGGGTTCATAGTTCAGAGTTTAAAGTTATAGTTAAGTTTGTGTGTTGTATTTTGTACCCATAGTTGAAAAATCAAGCTGCTCCGTACATAAAATCGACAAGAACTCTTTTAAAAAGTAACCTAAAAATTCTAAACCAAAAAGAAGAAGAATTGTATAAGCAATAATTGTTGTCTTCATTGAATTTGGCCCTTTTCACGGCTCTGGGATCTTAGAAACCCATATGTGGGATATTCGCAAAAAAAAGTCGGTATTCCATCTGAAAGGTCAGTAATTGGTCAAAACAGTTAAAATAGTTTCAGAAATTTAACAGCCACTATACAATTTTAAATCTATAATTAAGTTTTTCAAGGTAATCAGCGATTTTAAGCATCTAATTTGTGGGATATTCGAAAAAACAATTTACCATCTGAAAAGTTACTAAATTCTCGTAAAACGTCAACTTGTTGCTATAGATCTGCCATAGATTTTTTTATGAAATTTGTTTTTTTTTTGTCAAGGTCATAGAGATTTTAAGAACCTCATTGATGGGATATTCGCAACAAAAGTATACCACCTTCAAGGTCTTAGAGATTTTAAGAACCTTATTTGTGGAATATTCTTAAGAAAATATGCCATTAAAAGTATACCTCAAAAAGGTCAATAAGTTTCAGCAATAGAATTTTTTGCGAATTTTGTAAAGTTTTTTTCAAGGTCGTATAGATTGTGACCTTAAAAAATTCATAAAAATAACCTATGGCTGACCAATTATTGAAACTAATTGACCGTTTATCAGGTTACTAACACCTTTCAGATGGCAAACTTTTTTTGCGAAATCCCAGAAATGAGGAGATACAAATTTCTACGACCTTAAAATTTTTTTTATACAGTTATTGAAAAATCCTAGGGGTGGCCAGTTTCTGAATCTAATTGATCATTTATGAGGTCACTAAATCATTCAGATGGCATAATTTAATTGCGAATATCCCACATTTGTGAGGTACTAAGAACCCTACAAAATCAAAAGCAGGTGTTAAAATTAAGAATAATATTTACAATGTGCTTAAGACGTCCAAATAAAGCTCACTACAGCACTAAAATTCAGCTCTGTTCGATTTTTTGTTCGAAGTTTGATTACGTTTGCTTAATTTTCCTCAGCTATGAACCCTAAGGCTCAGAAGTGTTTGGCCTATAAAAAAGAAGAATATCAGGTAAATCTACACTCTTGTCCCATCTTTTTTTCCCTAACTGAAAACTCCGAAAATAGTGTTCGAATATTCTATTTATTCGAGCCAATACGCCTTACCCTTGCTTATACCTATGTACCTACATACCTATACCTATACATAATTTGAAGAGAAATACCATAAAGCGGGGTATAGATCGATGAATGATACTTTTCCGGTTTCCGGGAACCAAAGTTAAATTATCAAAACATACCTCGTCCGCACACTTTCATGACAAATATGTTGGACTTATTTACCGGAAGCAATGACAGGAGAAAATTATTATTCCATTTGAGACGCGTTTGGCACTCAGGTGGCAGCAGCAGCAACAGCAACAGCAACAGCAACCAAGGACATCACTCAATATGAGCGCTTAGTCAGTCGAAAAAGTTATAAATACATGTATATAGGTACGACTGTACGAGTATAAGTTCAGAAATTCAACAGCAAAAAAATATCATATCCTCCATCAGCGAGAGCACAGAAAGGACGAAAATAATAATTTTTCGATGACGTGCCGGAGACATGACATTCGTCTGCCATTTATATACAGGTAAGGTATTTATAAAAAAAAATGGTGTTGCTAATTTTAATGGGTCCTGATGCTAGTCCTGGTTCTGGTCCTGCTCCAAGTTCTACAGCCATTCGTACCTACGTCACTTTCTTGCTGTTGTTGTAGATTTATTTTTATTTTTTGTCTGACTGCTTATTACTTTTTATATTTAGATGATGTGGCATCATTGCCATCGTCATTGCACGTCGTTCACCGAGATTCTTATAGATACCTCGTAGTAGAAGTAGAACAACTCATCGTTTTTTAGAAGATTACCATTTCCGTCAACTTCCGATGAGAGGGTGGCATGCCGGTGCCGGTGTCGGTGCTGGTGCCGGCACGAAGTTATGATGTTGGGTACCTCTCTATTGAGGTGGTACAAGTCACTCTTTCAGATTTGTCATTCTTTTGATGCCTAATTGAATTGCCGTCGATAGGGCGTGATAATGCTTTGATGCGAAATTTTTTCTCTTTTCTAAGTTATAATAAAAGATGAAGAATATTATTGAGAGCAATGGGATGTGTAGTGTATGTATATATACAATAGAAGCTTCTATATTTCGATGTGATTATTAGATTAGATTTATTTGGGAGGAAATTTATGCATTCTTTGGATAATAATCTAACGACCTTTATAATAGGTATCTATCTACTTTTTGGCTTACAGTTTTCGGCAGTTTCGTGTTTTGAATTGGTAATTGATTTCTTTTATGGAAAAAAGCATTCATCGTCGAAAGAGAATTTCAAGAGAGATATGAATTTGATTTCCGCATTCGGTGACACTTACCTGTAAATAAAAGATATTGGAATAGTAAGAATAGTAGAAGATATAAATATATGAATAGATTGAATAAGGATTACAATTATATACAATGGTGAGCTTCTATTGAGTAAAATACATAAAATTAATCTATAGTTATTAATCACAATTAATGCTTGACTGGTATGGTAAAAAATTGATAAAAGTTTTATTTATAGTAAGTATTAAATCAATTGCTTAAAAGAAGGTATAGTAAAGGGTGTTTTTTTTAAGACATGTGGTTTTCAAGAAGATATAAAACTCATATTATTTAATTTATGACCAAAAATTTAGCTTTATTGTAAACAGAAGAGTTTGCCATTATGTTTAAAAAATGATTTCGGGCAAGTGGCCACCGTGGCTGGCTCGAATAAATTCCAGCCGAGAGGCCCAATTTTCGACCAATTTTTGCAGCAATTGGGGCCGTATGTCAGCAATAACGCGCCGAATATTCTCTTCCAAGGCATCAATCGTCTTGGGCTTATCTGCGTAGACAAGCGACTTCACATAACGCCACAGGCCCACGACGCGAGATAATGCGCTCACCAAAAGTTTCTTTCAATAAAATGATTAATTCGTTGGCTGTATGGCATGTAGCGCCGTCTTGTTGGAACCAAAGGTCGTCCACATCAACATCCTCCAATTCAAGCACGAAAAAGTCATTAATCATGGCTCTATAGCGTTATTTATTGACTGTAACATTATGGCCGGCTTCATTTTTGAAGAAATATGGACCAATGATTCCCTCTGCCCATAGAGCACACGAAACAGTGAATTTTTTGAGGATCTGATGGCGTCTCAACAAACGCTTATGGATTATGATCACTCCAAATGCAACAATTTTGCTTATTAACGTACCTATTCAAAAAATAATGAGTTTCATTAGTATTGGGCCGAATATTGGACCATTATTTTGGTAATAAATTTGCACTATTTGCAAACTTTTTTTCAGGAGTAAGTCTATTCATTAAGTAAGTAAGTAAGTAAGAAAGTCAATGGAAAACTAAACTGAGCATAAATAAAGTGACAGCTGTCAAAAAGACCAACTCCGAAAAAAGGATTGCCAGATTGAAAACCACACGTCTAAGAAAATCACCTTTTACAATTGTACATAATATGCCAAAATAAAGTCTTAAAAATTCCATGACGCTTTAAATTTAAGTTCGTCTAGTCGTGCATATTATTTTTGTCCTTTGGCATTATAATTATGTTTGTTCCTCTTTCCCATGAATGTGCGTATACCCACTTATATTCAGTTACTGGAAACTCTATAGTAACTAGTTTTTAAAATTCAATTGAAAAATCAAAATGGAAACAAGAAACTTTTCTAAATGAAATTAAGTGAATGGCACTGTGAAGAAGAAACTGAAAGATAAACCAAAAGCAACATCAAAAAATAGTAAATGAAATGACTGTCATCAATGTTTACTAAAAAAAAACAAAAGTTTTGTGTCACCTTAGAGCTTATATAGAGAATGGAATTGAATTTCAAAAATTACTACAAAAGCCAAAAAAATCAAAAAAAAACTAGCCAAAGGACTCTGCGAAATAATAGAGAGGTGATTCATGTGTGTTCCGAGAGAGAAAAAGTTGTCTTCTTGCTCGAGTTCCGTTGCAGACACTTTGGAACTATCAAATCAACACCTTCTCGATTATAGGACTGTGTAGTATATAGCATCGTCAAGTCATCTTTCGCATTTCTATAGACATATATCTCTAGTTCTGCACGTGAGTCGTCAATTAGAAACTTCACCGACTGAACAGAAAACACTGCACACCCCGAAACACACAGCTATAGACAGAGCCAGAGTAGAGAGAAGGAAGATATTTTTCTTTCACGTCGCCCGTCATCATCTCATCAGTCGTCACCGACCGACATGAGATATATCGTACATGGTACCTACATCTGATGTAGTTTTTATTCGGTAGTGGATTTTTTTCGTACATCCTACAAAGCAGAGTTTCCTGAAAATTAGTGTCAAAGGAAATTCTTAATTAAAACATTCGGTGCACAAGTAATGGAATTAAAAGTATTTTGCTATCCGACACTTCATCCGTGAGACAAGAGAGAGAGAGAGTCTATCTGCTATTATACAATCCAGGTTCCGGGATGATATTTTTATTCGACTTTCAAATAGGTACATAGTGCTGCTCGTGTGTGAGCTTAGAACTTCATCTCAATTTATCTGTTAATGAGACCGTGTGTATCTTTCAGTTTTAGTTTAATTAAAGTCATAAGTGATGTTAGCTACTGATGCGATGGAGATCGAAACATTGTCACTTCGTTTGAAGTTATTGAGAATCAGAGAAAAATTCACGTGCAATTAGTTTGCTGCAAACGTAAAACTCCTTTGACAACAAAATCGGATTATTTAAACTTGGATTTTGCAGTACCTACCTCAATGAAAAGGTAACAATTCCTAGATCATGATTGTTGACATTTCGCATTGAAGAGGTAAAAAGGTCTATTTTTCAAGTATCGGAAAATATAGATATAGATACCATCAAAAAAAAGCTTAAAGGGTTTTTCAGTAAGAGGTGTTATTTTGAATAGCCCGCTATTTCGGTAGTTGTCACTTTTGAAGCTGTCATTTCTTAACATTTGACAAGTAGAAACTACGCCATTAATAAAAATGGAACGATACACGCTTCAACAACGCATTGAAATTATTAAAATTCACTATAAACATGGTGAAAATTTGGCAGAGACGGTTCGTAAAACTAAAAAATTTTTGGGTCGTGGTGAAGCACCTTGTCGGACCGCAATACAGAAATTGGTGGACAAATTCGAGCTGTTGGGACAAGTAAGTGATCTGAAGAATAAAACCCGTGCACGTCGCTCAAGAACAACTGAGAATATTGCTGTTGTAGCCCAAAGTGTTGAAGAAAACCCAGGTTTGTCCATTCCTCGTCGTTCTTTGGAATTAGGCATTCCACAAACGTCATTACACCGTATTTTGCATAATGACTTGGGTATTAAGGCTTATAAAGTTGAGTTAACACAAGAACTCAAGCCGGCTGATCATCAACAACGTCGTGTCTTTGCTGATTGGGTCCTTGAAATGCATGAAAATGATCCGGAATTTCATCGAAAAATCATCTTGACTGATGAGGCCCATTTCCACCTCGGAGGCTACGTCAACAAGCAAAACTGTCGCATCTGGGGCTCGGAAAACCCAAGAGTTATTGTTGAAAAGCCTCTCCATCCTCAACGCGTGACTGTTTGGTGCGGTTTATGGTCCGGCGGGGTCATTGGACCTTACTTTTTCGAAAATGAGGCTGGAGCAACAGTTACGGTCAATGGATTGCGCTATCGAGAGATGATTAATGATTTTTTATGGCCGGAATTGGATGGTATTGATCTGGACAACGTTTACTTTCAACAAGACGGCGCTACGTGCCACACAAGCAATGAAACCATCGATCTTTTATACGGGAAAAGTTTCCGGACCGTGTTATCTCTCGAAGAGGTGATCACAATTGGCCACCGAGATCTTGTGATTTAACACCTTGCGACTTCTTCCTTTGGGGCCACGTGAAAGATAAGGTTTACGCCAACAGCCCAGCGTCGATTCAAGACCTCAAAGATGGAATTCGTGAGGCTATCGAAGACATAGGGCAGCCACTTTGCGATTTGGTTATGGAAAATTTCATGAAAAGGATATGGTCCTGTAAGCGTGGTCGTGGCGGCCATTTGGCTGATGTTGTGTTCCATTACTAACGGAATACCTTCCTCTTTATAATGAAATAAACATCCGATCATTTATCTCAAAAAATGCCATTTTTCTTTGAATATCAAAATAACACCTCTTATTGGAAAACCCTTACTTTGTCTATACATTAGCTCTTAAAATACTTCACAAAATGACACCGGAGATAATCTGTACTCAACTGTACTTTCTCAAAAAATATATTTTTACTGTACAGAAAATTAAAAAAAAAGAAATAAAAAGCAGATATATTAAGACCAAAAGTCTCTATTGTCAATCGCTGATGCTTCGTTGGATCGGACTAAAAAGCAATTTCTTGAGATTTTTCAATTAAAAATAATATGAATTTACCTAACGAAAGGAACGTGATAGAACCTACCTTAATTAAAGTCTTCAATCGGCAAGAAAAACTAAGTAAAACTGGGGTTGATTTTAACTGCATTTCAAATCAATAAGCAAGTTTTTTTTAAAAAGATCTATATTATAGAAAGTCGAAGTCAATTCCTTAAAAAAAATGAAAAATGCAAAAATCCCTGACACAACCAGAAATTTTGATGACATTGTGCATACATGTTAAAAACATTATTTTGTACACCTACCAGCTTCCATACCCATCACATATGCAAACAAATTTGATAAGAAAAACCATACGAGCACACTTCCTTCCCGCTTCGTCTTATCTTCCTTTATATACAGAAACAGAAAAATTCTAAAAAGAAAACCATTCGTGCGTATCTTAATATCGACAATCGTAAATATCATCACGAAATCCATTGAGGAATGTATCCCTTCGATACCAGCAAACACACACACACACAGGCGCATTTTTTCACGAGCCCTCTCCGTGTTTTGAAAGTGCAATTCGTGAAGCGATTTCCTTTAGCGCTTCCGGGAATATCAATACCAAAACCCTGAGGATAAGAACATCATCCTCCCACAAAACAGAGCTTCAACAACAACAACAAAAACTGATTCCTTGAAAATTTATAAAAGATGTATTTGCTTCTCAACCATAAATGAAAGCATTTTCGTTACGTCTCACTAGTTTTAATCCCTTATTCCTCATCCTATCCACGAGTACTTCCAGTGTATTTATTATAAACAGGAAATGAGAAATCTAACGATGCTTTTATATCCTTGATCGGGCAAATAACGAATATACATTTTATATCTACTTTTTTTTTTCATTATTTCACTATATCATGCATTCGTGATTTAGACATCGTCGTGAGATCAAAGGACATCGACTTCACCATCTCCATGTATTTTGGTATATGCAAGTATAGAGATAGGGAAAGGAAATAATTTTTTAAATCTTCTTGCATGTCAAAGTTGCAATGTCTGGAAATTGAAACGTAGCGTTGTATCTATTTTCATTTCAACAGGGTGTCATATTTTTAAACGCGTATCCCACTTGATGTTAAAGAAATTTGAGATATTGGAAACTTCTGGAAGACATATTCATTTGTATAATGCATATGGGCAAAAAAGAGATATTGGATTTCCCGGTGGAGCTAATATCTCTTGATTCTGGATATATTGCATTTTTTCCATTGATTGTGTTGGCTTCTGCAATTCTTAATTTTAGATTGCTTGCTGTATACAATACATAATTTTTCCTTGACATTTTGGAGATATTAAACTTTTTCTATTGATTGTGTAGTGTTCTTTAATATATCTTCGTTTTAACATGTATTCAGAAAACAAAGCATTATTAGATTATCCGCTGTACGTAATGCCTCATTTTCTATTCAAATCTAAAAGTTCTTGCACTTTTTTCCATTTATTCTGTAGGCTTTTTTCATGAAATTTAGGAGATATTGCATTTTTTCCCATTTATAGCATTGCCTTCTGTAATATCTTCACTCTAACATGTATATGAATAGAAAAGCGTAATTAGGTTGCCTGCTGTATACAATACATAAGTTTTCCTTGACATTTTGGAGATATTGCACTTTTTCTATTGATTGTGTAGGGTTCTTTAATATATCTACGTTTTAACATATATATAGAAAACAAAGCATTATTAGATTATCCGTTGTACGTAATGCCTCATTTCCTATTTAAATCTAAGAGTTCTTGCACTTTTTCTCATTTATTCTGTAGGCTGTGTCTAATACCTCATTTTCTCTCAAAATTTGAAATTGTCTGCAGAACTTGACGATTAGTAGTATTAGCTTTCTATTATAATATCTCCATCTTAGTTTGTATGTTATGACTACAGAAAGCTTCTTGAGTTGTCCGCTGAAGCTTATACACCGCGTTTTTCCTTAAAATTCTCAAGAGATCTGGTGTTGGAGATATTTGCATGAAGTGTAAACTTCTCTACAATATCTTAATTTTAATTTACATAAGGTTCTTGAATTCCTTGCTGTAGCTTATTCCACGTATTTTTATGAAAAGTCTCTGGAGATTTTGTTTTGCCGTTATTGATATTTTTTTTCATTTCCTCTTCAATAACTTAATTTTAAAATGCAATAATCTCGCTCTTGATTCAAAGTTGTGTGAAGATTTTGGCCTTGGAGGTAATGAATTTTTATTCAATAAATTGTAGATTGCTTTGAAATATTTTCATCTCAACAAGTATATATGTGTACACTGGGGTGTTTAAAGTGGCTGTTCAAGTTAATATCTCGTTTTAACTTCAAAACTGTGTAGATAGTTTGGCGTTGGAAATATTTTTTTTTTAAATTCTGTTGGTCTTTGTGACATCTGTATCTCAAAATGAATTTGGATACAGTAGAGTTCTTGTAGTGAGTTTTGTTGCTAATGCCTCTTTTTCACTTCAAAGCTGTGTTGATAGTTTGGGGTTAGTAATATTGAATTTAGTCAATTAATTGTGTAGAGTTTTTATGATAATTTCATCCTCACAAGAATACAAGTACACTAGAGTCCTTGCAAAGGCTTCTCTAGCTAATACCTCGTGTTTGCTTATAAAATTTTTTAAATGGTCTCCTTTTTATCACCTTCATTATGTGGATCTATTTTAAACATATACAAAATGAGTTGATTTTGTAAAAAAAAAAAACAACCTAAAATAACCTTACTTAACTCAAAGCATTGTATAAAACTTTTGAAAAGTCATGCTGTCAGATCTTTAAGCATAAAAGCATATCCTGTAAGCTTTATATTAGAAAGGTATCTACATATATAAAATTCATGCTATTTGTCATTGTTTTGCTACCTTAAGGTTCAATTCATGTCTTGGCCCAAAAGTAGCAGCTTATGTTGTATCTACTCAAGGGAATCCGAAAATCGGTTAATACATCTTGGATATAGAGACAGAATGCAAGTACCTTCTATACACGTATGTATGCTTTTGTGGTGATGTAAACATTCATTTTGTTCAAAACTAAATTCTTGCAAATCGTACGGATAACAAAATAAATCCTTTTGTCCTATGCATAGGGCCACAATATGCATCCCCACATATAATGTATGTATAAACATTAAGAGAATGGGTTCAGTTCAGGGCTCCCGAAAACATCCATTTTACTATTTGCTTACATCTTGTGTATAGTATAGCATTGTATCTATCCGTCGTTTAATGTTTATCTACGATATTGCCAAGTTGCAACATACGTATCTATGTGTGTATAGCTACTCCAAAGGACATCAAGGAAGGGAAAAGAGGCTCTTAATGTATACACAGGACACTTACATTGGGAAATATATTGGGGCCGCATTGTGGGAAATCTGGAGATGTAAAATCAATTGTAATCGGTTGTTTAGGATTATAAGAAGAATAAGTAGTGAAGCCGAAGCTAAAAGTGTGTGCGGGTGATGGCTTTATAGTAATGGGTGGAGAGACATCGTCAGCCCATATACAAATGCCAAAGAGGTGCAAAAATATCCATAAAATGCAACAAGGACATTAGGTATTGTACACAAATATCCAACATAGGACGGGTAATAGTTATGGGACGTTACCTACAGATACACCTACCATCACAGAGCAGAGAGACCAAAGAAATTTGTTTTTGTATGCAACATCGAATCCATAACGAATCAAATGAAATTTGAAATTAATTTAATAATTCAGTTTTTGATTGGAATTCCAAATCAGGTATGGATTTTATGGGCATTGAAAGTTAAATTAAATGGAACAGTTGTTATCGGAAATGATTTTCGATTTTTGTACGAATATTCATGGGAACACTATGGTAACAATTCCTGGAGTTATGTATAGGAGTTTCGATCGAAAATATTTAAATTCAAAACTGAAGGTGAATACAGATATTTATGGAAAGTTTTTAGTAAGAAATAGAAGATACTGTATCTTATTCATGTGAAGGGAATATATTTGCGTCTACATATATGAAAAATGTTTTTCAGGCTACAATTCTCAAAATGTTTACGTATTTTCAATAAAGGTACATGCATAAATAGAATTTCTCATCACCGAGATTTTCGTTTCATAAAAATGTTAGGAACACGTCAAAAGAATCACAGAATAAAAGACAAAACGTTGAAGACTACAATAAGTTCCTGGGTAATTTCGAAAACCATTTTATAGTATTTTTCATTTTTCATTCCTGAATAAAAACAACACACACACAGGAATGGTTGAGAGTTGTAAGTCACTAGGCATATTTTGAGTCAAGCTTCTTAAAGTAGATTCTGGCATGGACAATAGTTGACATTTAAAAACCATCTGAAACGGAAGTACCGTGACCAAAGTGATGATAGAAAAAAAGCGATTCTCTATCTTGCACGAACTATGGACGCTTAACGTCCCAAATAAGGTCTGTAATACTTGAATTAGGAAGTAGCAGTGTGGCATTCGGCCCGACATATCGACCATAGACAAAATTTTCACATTAAGGCTAATTTTGGAAAAGAACAACGAATTTCAAGTCGAGGCTCACCATCTTTTGATCGACTTAAATGCCCTGATAAAGGGTGTTTTTTTAGACGTGTGGTTTTCATTCTGGCAATACTTTTTTCGTAGGTGGTCTTTTCGACAGCTGTCACTTGATTTATGCTAAGTTTAGTTTGCCATTTTATTATATATAAATTTAATCTTGAAAAACGTTTGCAAATAGTGCAAATTAACAACCAAAATAATTGTTCGGTTCACACGACCCATCGCGCGCTGCGTCCAATATTCGATGAAGCTCATTTTTGGTCGAATATAGGTACGTTAATAAGCAAAATTGTCGTATTTGGAGTGATTATAATCTACAAGCCATTGTTGAGATGCCGTTACATCCTCAAAAAAGTCACTGTTTGGTGTGCTCTATGGGCAGAATCATTGGTCCATATTTCTTCAAAAATGAAGGCGGCCATATAATGTTACATTCAATGGGGAACGCTATAGAGCCATGATTAGTGACTTTTTTGTGCCTGAATTGGAGGATGTTGATGGGGACGACCTTTGGTTCCAACAACACGGTGCTACATGCCATACAGCCAAAAAAAAACAATTTATTGAAGGAAACTTTTGGTGAGCGCATTATCTCGCGTCGCGGGCCTGTGGCGTGGCCTCCAAGATCGTGCGATTTTAAACCGCTGGACTATTTTTTGTGGGGTTATGTGAAATCGCTTGTCTACGCAGATAAGTCCAAGACGATTGACGCCTTGGAAGAGAATATTCGGCCCGTTATTGCTGACATACGGCCTCAATTGCTGAAAAAAGTGGTCGAAAATTGGGCATCTAGGCTGGAATTTATTCAAGCCAGCCGCGGCGGCCACTTGCCCGAAATCATTTTTAAAACATAATGGCAAATCCTCATCTTTATAATAAAGCTAAATTCTTGACCATAGCATTAAATTATATGCGCTTTATTTCTTCCTGAAAACCATTTGTCTAAAAAAAAAACACCCTTTATGATAGCATTCATCCTTATGAGCTCTACACAGTGATGATGGTCAAACCCTGGATCTCGAGTTGATGTAATTAGTAACTTATGGCTATTTCAAACATGCTCTGGCTTTCAGGATGGAGATTTGCTTTAACGTGTCTTCTAAAATCTCGTTCAGAAACAGATAGTGAGCAGGGTACAGGGTGTTAAAACAGAGTGAACTATTTTACGTTCAACCACTAGGGGACGCCCTTTGAAGGTACGATTGTAGAGTCCTTCACAGTGATGGAGCTTGAAATGTTGGCCACCAGCACTTAGCTCCGTGAAACAAGTAGCGCTAGAGTACACCGTTTTTATAGCATCATAACTCGTTCAACCTGGATGAAAATTGATCTATTTGTGACGGAACGGTGATTAAAGAAAAGTCAAAACTTGTTGGCTAAAGAAGAAGCCGGAAAATCTGATGCCAGGGTGATTGGTCTGGGGTGATTAGAAGCAGCAGCGTGTTCGGTGTCGTTGAGGATGTAAAGCTGAGACCGTGTATACATAAGGCTTCACAAGTCATTTGCCAATTAAAAAAGTAAAAGCCTGACTCCCGTCATTGCGGAATCGGAGTGATAAAAATGTACAAAATGGCCAAAATCTGGGGAAAAAATCATCAACACTGTTATTGAACTGACCAAAGTGATGTCTGAGCAAAACATAAAGCATCATAAAGTAGTTAAAACCCCATTGTGGCCTAAGCTTAAATATCTTGCTGAACATCAGGATAAAGATGGTTATAGTAACTACACCCATAGTATGTTTTATTTTTCTTACGGTTTCTTGCATAGTCAAAATACGAAATAACAGATTTCTTTTAAAGAATTTCTAATTTCATGCCTTCTTAATCTCCCACGCCACTTTGGTATACCTCAACTGCATCATCCCATCAAGATCTCCAGAAAGTTAAACAAACAACAAACATCATTTTAAATTTTAATGATATCCCCAGAGTGAGATGTTCCTTCAGCTATAGTAATTAATCGCTTCAATGAAATCAACGAGAAAACAAATTCCTCCCAGAAAAGGAATGAGAATTCCCATTGAATTAAACACAGAAATTCTAATCTAGCAAAATTCACTCAAAAACATTCCCCAAAAGCCACACCGCGAAAATCCCCGGCGAATGCTCTATTGCTAGCGGATAGTGATGCAATCTCAACGAAACGATTTCCCATTTCACCGGAAAACCTCCATCGCATCGTGTCGTTGTCTTCTTCTTCTTCTTATATTTCTTCTGCTGATGTCCTGGCCCTAGGTATGTGTAAAGCTCTTTCCCCAAACTAATTGTTAATACAGGAAAATTGTACTGAACGTTGCATCGCGTCGTGTTGAAAAGGTATGATATAGCAAAAGCATGCAGAGGTAGAAGAGATTGTGGGGCAACCATTTTCATTACCGCACAACTATTTCCAGCAGTAATATCCTGATTAATTCCTTATATTCTCAAAGATGTTTAAACTGAAATAACGCGCTCTTCCTCTATCCTGTATAAAATAGCAATGCATCAGCCAAAGTATACACAAAACCGTGGACGATGAGCGATGAGGAATATCCTTGTTCATCAGAAATGCACAAATATTGGGAAAAATTGAAATCGCGATTGCCAGCGAAGCGAAATTCAGACCATTCATTGGATGTACGAGCTAAGTGGTCTGAGTCTGATGCTGGTCCTGAAGCCTTTTTCACTGGCTCATTGGTTGTTGGCGCGTTTGTGAAATTGCCCTTGCGTTTTCTGTTCGTTTGCGAAGTTCAATCCGCCAGAAGGCAGTGGGGGCGTGGCGGTGCGGTGTTGTGGAACATTACCATCAGCATAGATGTGAGCACAATACCTACTCTCCTTTTGCCATGACGCCTAGCTTTTCCTTCCTCGCACCAACGAGTATACCACAGCCCATATCGCCATCATCAGAACCTAAATTGATGCTGTCCTCTTGCTTCTTCATTATAGGTACCTAGTATACCGAAAATCGAACATCATTTCTTGGACCAGCAACATTATTATTATTATTTGACGTCCATGACTTGAAGCTAGCTATTTCACATTCAAAATTCAAACATCGACAACATGAGCAAATGCTTTTGCCAAAGGCAATCTCCCCTTACAGCACCAAATATCACATCGAGCTCTATAGGTCTCCTGTAGCAACCTATTGCACCATTGCCATTACCCATCATCATCGACATCACCATGACGCCAATTTTGGAATCGCATTTAAGTGCAATCAAGCAATTTCTGAAGCGAAATAACTTCCTCTTCGTTGCCAGGACACCACTATTTTCAGTTGGAATTCGCAGAGGATATTCGTTGGTGCACATAAGTACATAAATTTGGGGGTACAAAGTGCAGAGACCATCACCACCCGGAGGAAGACATTCAAAGAGTGATATGCCGTGTCGATGATTGCATCGAAGGATGTATAATTCCTGTATACCAACGGTTATCAGTTAGGATGGAACAAAGAACAAAATGTTGTAAAAGCAAACATCAATGTGAATTTCACAACTGTTTAAAATTATTTCAGCTCTGTCTTAGGCTATGGAAGAAACAGATGTTTTTTTTTTTAAGGGCTATTAAAAAGGCCAAATCAAAAGTTAACTTTGGATCACTTTTGATGGCGCTTAGATACAGTCCAGGGTGGACCATATGGTCTCAAACAACAAACCCCTCCTCTAGACTCTTGCTAAACCTGCTGAAATTATGCACACCAGATTGTCGAGATGGCTCTTTAGTTACTTGTTCGCATAGAAACTATAAAGGGTTTGGGGTCAGAATTCCGAAAACCAATCTCCCGAAAACCCAAAATCCAGATATCTCAAAAATCCCAAAATCCCAAAAATTCAAAAACCCAAAAAACATAAATTGCCGAAGTCAGAAAATGTATACTTTGTTTGTTTTATTTATACTTTTACTTAAATGGTGTTTTATTAATGGTTTTGTAGCTAAAATGAATGTTTCGATTGTCAAATCGAATAAAAATCGTGAGAATAATTGTTGTACAAATCACGGTTGAGCACAATAATCAACAAAAAAGTATCTGTCATCTTAATAAAAAACTGTCATGAGCCCTTATCATACTCAATATAAGTGTATGCAGGAAATGAGCCCCTGCAACTGAAATCGTCCTGCAAGTCTAATTGATTTGTTAATTTTAATTACAGGATCTTGGACATTCGAGACAATGGATTTTTGAGACTATGGATTATCGCAATTTTGGGTTTTTGGAGTTATGAGTTTTCTGGATCTAGGGTTTTCAGGATGTGGTTTTTTGCACACGTATAATTTAATCATTTTGTTCTTAAACATCAAGCTTTTATAGGGACGATTTAATTTAACTATTGAAATTCTTCCCGTGTATAGTAGGATTGTGAGTTTTTTGAAAACTGTTTTGCTCTTACACTTATCACCTTTCGCCAGAACGCCATTAAAAAAAAACATGACTCTTTATTATTTATAAAGCAATACAAAAAAAAATAGGATCTTATTAGAGGAAGCTTCTTTCTTCCTATTTTATTTTTTTTGTTTATATATTCCGTGCCGTGGTGTTTAAGGGAATGAACTTACCTGTTACCAATCCTACCCAGTTCCCTGCCACAATAGATTGCGCATAATTGGCAAAAAAGGAAAAAAAAATTAAGAAATTTTTAATTAATTGCAAGTTGCGCGGTTAATATTATTAAGGCAAAGCCTTTAAGAGATATCACTGTAAAAACTTTTCCTTCAAAGTGCATCACTTTCCGGGAAAGGCTATCTCTGTCTGAAAGTAAAGGAGTTGTGTAACAACTTCTAATTAAAAAACAGGAAGAATTCTATGAAAATAATTTAAATCATAAAATTGAGTTTCGAACTGAATTTGCTTTTATTTTGTAAAATTGGTCCGCTGTTGGTCTATCTTCTATTGCATGCTATTGGAACAATATGAAATGGATGCGGATAGAGTGGTTTTATTCATTTTTCGTTCTCAAAGTCGTGAAAATCGATGCAGTTGAAATCATTCAATTCATAAAATTTGGACTTTAGATTAAGAAAAAAAAAAAAACAAAATTTATTGGTGCTGACAAAGTTGATATCATACAGCTGCCACACTATTAGGTCCAGTTATTCAGTGCGAGATTAAAGTTAAACCCGAGTTAACTCATCAAATTTGGTGAGTTTGTTTAATCACTCTCTGTTTAAGCATTCTCCACCGAAAAACTGCTTCCTCAGCTCTATAGAGTTAGCTAACCCTGGTATAACTCACCACTGAAAAACTAGGCCTTAGTATAGCAAAAGATTACTGACGATTAATTGAATAGTGTGGAGGAGCATAACAGAGTTACGGGAAACGATTCTAAAGGTATCAGAGCTACTTGAAATCCTATAAGACCAGAACCAGAAGCTGGAGGTCATTCGATTTACCAACTTTATACTATACCTGCTCAATCATGTCTTAAAATGTCATCATAAACGGTGCAGTGGTTCAGAATTTATCGAACTAAGACTGCTTCCAGACGAAAAACGTAAAAAAACAAAAACGCACAAAAAGTTTGCGTGTTAAAAACTTTGGATGTATGAATTTTATAACACAACACATTTTTTTGTTTAAAGTGAGAGTGGCAATGGGCGGGAATTAGTTTTGTTGATTTTTCCTTTCTTTGTATATGACTGGAAATTTTCATCACCATCGGTTAATTGATTTGGTTGTTATCAATTTTGTCCACTTTCACATACAAAATGCACCACTATGTGGCAGTGTTCCCAAACCAGCGACTTTGGAAATACATTTTTTTTTTTAATTTTTAACCTCTGAATAGAATGGTCCATTTCATAACTAGAATCAATGGAGAATTATGACATTATCTTCATAAAAGTGGAATTTATAGGAAATAACAGACCTGATAAACCTGTAAAATCCAGTTGTGACTCAGTTTAACTAAGTATATTTTATTGTATTTATGAAGACTGTTTTTTTTTACACGTGTGGTTTTCAATTTGGCAATACTTGTTTCGCTGTTGGTGTTTTTGACAGTTGTTACTTGATTTATGCTCAGTTTGGTTTGCCATTTTATACTAAATAGACTTACTCCTGAACAACGTTTGCAAATTGTGCAAATTTATTACCAAAAAAATGGTTCGGTTCGCCCGACGCAATATTCGGTCGACATAATCGCAAAATCACATAAATTCGAGCAACCATGGATCGGTTTCGCACTACGTTTACTCTAATGATGGATAATAAGTATCCTCAGAGACGTCGTACAGTGCGCACCGAAGACGCTATTGCTGCTGTGGAGAAGAGTATCGAAGAAGACCCGAATGAGTCCATCCGCCATCGCGCGTAACAATTAGAACTGTGCCCATCCATGATTAATGACTTTTTCATCCTTTAATTGTAATTGGAGTTTGTTGATGAGGACGACCTTTGGTTGTAACAACAACGGTGCTACATGCCATACATCCAACGAAACCATCAATTTATTGAAGAAACTTTTGGTGAGCGCATTATCTCTCGTCCGTCCTGGGCCTGTGGCATGGCCTCGAAGATCGTGTGATTTATCACCGCTGGACTATTTGTTGTGCGGTTATGTGCAGTCACTTGTCTACGCAGATAAGCCTGAGACGATTTACGCCTTGGAAGAGAATATTCGGCGCGATATTGCTGACATGCAATTGGGGCAATTGCTGCAAAAAGTGGTCGAAAATTGGGCCTCTCGTCTCGAATTTATTCGAGCCAGCTGCAAACCCTTATCTATATAATAAAGCTAAGTTCTTGGCCATAGCATTAAATTATATGCGCTTTATTTCTTCTTGAAAACCACACGTCTAAAAAGAAACTCCCTTTATTTGAAGCCATATTTAAAGTCTGACAACTACACTAACTAACGATTTCTCGAAAAATAAACAAAGCCTTGGAATTATACGAGGTTAATTTTGGGAAACAAAATTGAAATTGAACTGTTTATCTTTAATCAGAAACATTTTCATTTTTCATATTTATAAAAATTCACTTAAAACCCCAATTTATGGTAAAATCAAATTTTGATCTCAAAACTATTATCACAGCTAGCGTTACCTTCGTGAGCCCTATTGGCTCTTTTTTAACTCTGGAACTCCATTTTATTTGAAATTACTTTAAATTTGACTCCTTTTAAAAATTTGTGATTTTTTTTTTTGTAAACGGACAAACGCAATATTCATTGAAGTCCTACTTCCGAAATGAATTCGCATTTTGAAAAATGTTTTTTTTTCTCCACCTCAGCCCCACTGTGTTTTCTTAGTTTAATGCAAGTAAATAGTATTTTCGTTGTTAAGTTACCTTTGCTAATATGTTACAAGAAAAAATTAGTTCCTTCCAAATACCTAGATAGTTTAGGTTTCTTCTAAATATGTACCTACCTTAAATTAATTTGTTCTTTTAAAATATTCAAATTTTATAAGGAAGGTAGGTATAGTTATCTACCTATGGATGCTTGCCTTTCTCCATGAAAAATTTCAACCATATCGCAAGCTTATAAATTCTAATGTCGTTTTAAAACAAGAAAAAAAAATATCCAAAGAAATCAAAATTATTAAAATGTTTTTTTGTTCTCTTCTTTCCTGACATAAGTCATGCAAAATTCTAGAGATTTTAAAAGTCAAATTCAAGGACGAACAAAATCCATCATCTCCAGGAAAACCAGCTGTCATCCAGAGCAAAACCGCTCCTTCCTGTTATGTATATGTATGTATGTATTCTATGCTTCTTTGTTTTTTTTTCCACGGAAAAAAAAATATATCTACATAATCCACAAATGCAATAATATTCAGCAGACCAGAACAGATGGCACGGTGGTGGTGGCGCGCGGCGGACGCAACTGATTTTTGATCTAGAAATCTTTCCGCAAGAGTATCCATTCACCACAACACACCACACGGCACAACGACTACGGACGGCACGGACACGGAGTGTGCTTTCATTCATTTCGAAGGAATTCATCCACAGAATTCATAAAATCCATATCCCTATACATACCTACCTATGTATTAAGGTATATAGTTACGTTTATACGTTCATACGATGCCGATGGGAGTACTTCTCAGAGAGGCAGATCTGAATGGAACGCAAACATTTCAGCCTCAGAGAATTCAATCTTTTTCCAACTTCAACGTCGAAGTCGGTTGGTCGTCGTTGTGTCCATCCTTTTTCGTTTATTTTAACACTCCGTATCAATTGAATGAGGTCGGTTTTTGGGTAATATGGTTCTTTGGCTTTCACATACTTTTCCGTTAAGAATGTCGGTATTCCTGACTTTCAAAATAAACATACACTTTATACTCCCATCCCAACTCTTGACCGTATAGATTTGGACCACAAATGGCAAAGTAAAAGTCGAAAAAGAAGATGCCATTTCTATGTGACAAAAATTTAAAATCACTCAATCCTATATTGCAAGTTGTATGGGGCCAAGCTCTATAATTCCGGTGCTGTTTTAATCTTCAATTGTATGAGTTACATTATGAATTTGCTAGATGCCTTTTGGGTTTCTCTCGGGTATATCTATCTTCTACCCGATGAGGTAAATGATACAGATCTATCGGACTTTTGCCTCTCCGTCTATTGCAATTAAATAATTTTGATTATGAAAAATATCTAATAAAAAAAAAATAACTATAATCCATCGACCGACGCGTAGTGTACCCACATGCAAGAATTGTTGAAGCCACCTTTTACGCCATGCACCGGATATAGAAATCACGTTTGCATCGTAAATATAGCGTGTAGCATCTTTTGCATTCTTTTGCCACAATTTCAATGCCACCCAGCTCAGATAAAAAAAAATGAGGAGTAGAAGAAGTATGCGGATATAAAGGATGATTTTTAAGGATTCTTTCACAATCCAAATGCCAAGAGAGATATCCTTTTGACCGTTTCCACTTTGGCGTGATGATGAATATTTTTTGTGACATGTATTATTATTTTGTATTTATATACATTTTATGACAAACACGACAAGAATGTTCACACAAACACACTCACAAATTCTTCAGCAGGTAGGTATAGCACAAATAATATTATAAAAAGTAGTTATGATGGTCAAGGAATGAGAAAAAGGGCGTACAAAAGAAGATGCATCAGAAACTTTGAAAATGTGTTTGAGAATTCCTTTGGAGAAAACACATTGAATTTCTGTATTAGGTGTTGTTTTTGACGATTAAGAAAGTTACATATCATCACATAAATTATATTTATAGAAAATGTTGTGCCGAGGCAGTTAAAGGACATTTTTTTTTTAAATTCAATTCTATTTTTCATAATAGGTAAGCTGCATATTCATAGAATTTGAGGAGTTTCAAATTGATATTGAAGAGCTAGATATATAACCGACCGTGTCAATCATCAGGCGCGGATCTAGGATTGCTTGGAGGGGGTCACGTTGCCCGAGGACAGATCACCGACAAAATGATATAAAATGCATGGAATTCCTGGAGACGAGAAAAGTATCATCAGTCGCTTACCCCAAACTACATACCTCCAAAGGATTCAAAGGCGAGATCGTATTTTTTGGACTAACATTTAGATATCGATAGTATAGTTGACCAAGAAGATGTTGGCAGAAAAGATACAAAATTGAAACATTACAATTTTTAATTATAAAATTGATTTTTTCAATGAATATAGTAGGTACTATGCAGTTTCTGTTTTATACAAGTTAGTTTAAGAGGACATAGCTTGCAGAAGAAAGAATATACCATCAGACCAGTGGGACTCATACGAGAAAAAGGTTCTTATTATACCCGAAAAGCCATTGTGACTCAAATTAACTAACCCATCAGAGATAGGGGGTCTCTTATTAAACCGTCAGACGACTTTTATATACTGGATCCGCCCGAAATTTTACTAGTTTTTCAGAGCTTACTCAAACCGCCCCGCGCCGCCATCCATCTGCCTATACAGTACACACTTAAGGTTGCATGGATTTTTGCGTCAATATTGTGGACTACAGCTGCCTAACTGCAAAACCATATTTATAAATATTTTCTGTCTATTGTCCAACTTAGACACTGGAATTGGGTGTCCAAACCTATTTTAAAGTGAGTATACGTGCAATGCCAAATTTAAGTCTAGTTACGAATTGAAAAATTATCTTGAAACGAATGAAACGTTCATTGAACGTATCCAGCAAAAGTCCACGAAATTGACAGATTAAAAAGAGTGTTCTAGGGAAGAGTAAAATAAATACGACTGTTTATCTTTTGCTCTAGCCTTCTTGGGGGGGGGGGGGGGGGGGGGGGGGTCATGACCCCTATGCCCCCCATCTGGATCCGCCACTGTCAGTCATGCGTCCGTACTTTTTTTTGATTTTTTTTAAAAACAAATTTACGTCTCGACGAACTGTCGCTGCCGGAATGACATGAAATTTTGACATGTTGTTTCTTTTGAAATATGATAACTGAAGATGGTACGTACCTACTAGTAAATAGAGAAGTACCATCCATCTGGATTGGTTTCGGGATTTTCGGAAACCGACAGATATCTTTTTTAACAAAATTAAATTATATATGACTTTCCCCCCCACCCCTCCAGATTGAAATCCTTCATAAGACCTTGGCTTCGTATAGCGTATTAGTTTTTTTTTCCTTTAAATAAATATTTTATGATGATTAGATTTTATTATGCTCTTTTGGTCTATTTGTATCTTGAACGACTAAACAGACTTTACTCCATTTTTCACTCATAGCTTCGTAATAATTCCTAACCTTTTCAGCGGTTTTATTTTAAAACATCAAAAGCATCAGTTCAGTTAATCCTGAGTTAACTCACCAAATTTGATGAGTTAACTCGGGTTTATCTTTAGGGCCAGTTTCACAGTCGACACTTACCGGAATAAGTGACACTCAAGTTTCCCATATTAGCAATTTAAGCTAAATTTCATAGCCAGCGTAAGTGGAACTTAAGTCACCAACATCGGAGACTTAAGTGCCACTTATACAGGTAACAGTGCACTGTGATATTGGGAATTAATCTTTCACATTCCTCACTTAAGTGTCATTTTTCTGACTGTGAAACTGGCCCTTAATCTCGCACTGAAAAACTGAACCTTATACTTGGCTTGTTTAGAACGTTTATGCTTAGCTTGGGGGCACTATTTTCTTGGAGCTTATTTTACAATACCCATTTATTTTATCATTATAACTTCGTTAAACGGGATTTGTCTTGTTTAAGATGGGTGAGGGTAAGTGTTTGATCGAAACATCAATATGATATTTGTATAATGCAAAAACTACGAACAAAAAGTTAACTAAAAAACAAAATCGACAAAAATGTTGAAAATTAAATCAAATGTAATGGAAGAAAAAGACTGAAACTATAAGCATAGAAATAAATTGTCTAGTTCGGAATATACCTCAATTTATACCCATTTGAAGATATTCTACGGACTATATTGTAGAAAAACCATCCTCCATCCAACTCTAGATTAAGTACATAAAACTATACCTACTTAAGTCAAGTTAATGCGCAGCTAGCTATATACAAAAACATTAAATCCTGGGACCACACAAAGTTAACATAAATAAGGCATGACAGCATCATACATAGGTACACAAAGAATCAGCAACAACAACAAAAAATCGCATTCCTGCTAGGTTCCTCGATTTCAATTAAATGTCTCCTATGAAATTACGTGCGTCTGAAAGTTTTTGTCATCTCAGTTTTTTCAACTACAGCGACGACGTTCTGCAGGGTGATTCGCATAAGGTGTGAGAAAAAGCTAGAGAATGTTGGTTGGGTCGATGAAAGAAAAAGAATCGTAAAGGAGGGGGTCTAATCCACCCGTTTAGCCGGGAGGTGCATTTTTCTTTAAAAATTGACTTAAAAAAAATTATTATAAAAAAACAACGGTAAAACCTACAAAGCCATGTTATACGGTTTTGTATAGCCAGAAATCTCTTCTTTTATTTTTAAATAAAGTTGTTTGTTTGAGTGACAAGTTTTTGAAAAAATAAATTTTTAAACTCAAAAATTTGAAAACAAAAGATTAAATAAAATTTTTGAAACTAGTTTAGTTCAAAATTGAACGTAATTTGGTAGTATTTTTGTTTTTAATATTCAATGTTCTTAGTAATTTTTAGTTAAAAAACAAAAACCGTATGCTAAAATCTCTTCTAATTCTTTAGAAAATTGAAAATAATAGAAATAAAGTTCAATTAGCTTGACTCGAATTCATTGCTCTAAAGATCCTATTCCGACTTCACAACGTACATAGGTAGAAAAGTAGATGTAGACTTTTTCAAAAGAAAAAGCCATTTAAGCATCAAGTTTTATATTTCGTTAATTTTTTAAAATTTTTTTACAAGAACATTGAATTTTGAAAACTTAAATTACACTTAATTACCTACGTAAAATTATGTAAAAAAAATTCTTTGAAATTTTTAAAAACCGTTCAGTAAAACAACTTTATTTAAAAAAAAGATAAAAGAAGAGATTTCTGGCTTTACAAAATGGTATGGCATTGTAAGTGATATTGATGCTTTTTAATATTTATTTTCTGTTTTAAATCAATTTTTTTTAGTAAGTTGCCCCTCCCAGCTGAACGCGGAGAATAGCCCCCCCTCCTGTACGATGTTTTTCTTGTCTTGACCCAACCTACACGCTTATATAAGCTTTTTGTCACACCCAATGCGAATCACCCTGTTTATCCACTGATATTCCTGCTTGCAACTTTTTTGTGGCAATTTATTTATCTGCGGCACAGTAGTAGTATATAGTAGAGAGAAAGATTGAAAGACTGAAAAACTGCACGTACACAACCTGCCACACATTTTCAGTTATCAGAATATAATATTCTTGTGGAAAAAGTTGGAGGTAAGAATGTTCTTTTATCAAAGTTAAGGTAAAAGGCGAAGAAGAAACATGCTATGTTCCTTAAATAAGCTCAATTATAATGAAATCAAGACTCATATTGGAACAAGAACATCTTATAAACTTCTTGAAACTCCTTTAAATGTTTTAATCTTGACTAAATAAACAAATATTTGAATGTATGTAGGTATATTATGTCTTAAATGCATCTTTTTAAATGAATTTATAAAACTTAGTCTGAAAATTTTGAAAGTTGAATCACACTTATTAAAATACTTTGTTTTATAGTTTTAAAATAATTGTACAGGCAGGTGGGTACCTTTAAGTCTAAAATTTCACAAGCAATTGTTGGCGTAAAAAGAACCCAATACCAAATATCGATGTTATCTTTTCTGATAGAAGTTTTGGCCAAGAAGATAATAGTGAATACAATCTTGGTCATGGAACTTTATACAATAAACTACAATGGCTAAAAAAACGAAAAATATTCAGTCTTTAAAATTACATGACACCAATTACCCGATCATTGGGTTTTTTGTTCCAGGGTGATTTGCATGAGATGCATCAACACGCAAGAGCATATATTTATGTTGGGTGCGGAAAGGGACAGAAGACAAAATCTTATTAAATTGATCAAATTTTCAACACAAAAATTGAATTAAGAAAAATTAAGGAAAAATAACTGCGCAACAATAAATTGACACTAAAAACTTTTAAAAAAAATTCGAATATTTCAAACTTATTTATTTTAATTTTTTTTTGTTTTGAGTTTTAACGTTATTGGCCCACCACCACGATGTGGGTGAAGTTATCACCGCCATTTTCGATTTTCCAAAAAAAGCATGAAGCATGATCTAATGTTTTTGACTTTAATGTTGATATTCAAAATCTTTGCATTAAATACCGAGATTTTAAACAAATTAACTATGCTTTACTTGAGATGAATGTAAGTAACATATCATGGAATAATATTTTTGAAATTCCATCGCCTTGTGGGCAGGTAGATTTTCTAAATAGCAATATCTACAGACTTTTTGAAAACCATGTTCCCTTAAAAACTAAAACTTGTGCCCCGGAAAATAAACCTTGGTTTACAAATGAAATTCGATCACTGATAAGACAACGTGACTTAGCCTATAAACGATGGAAAATGTTTCGTATTAACACTCTTCATCAAAAATTTACAGCTCTTCGCAACAAAACTGTTAAGGAAATCCGTAAATCATAAGCCTTTTTGTATTCAAGTCGCATCAATGCTTCTTTAAATACCAAACAAGTCTGGAAAAAATTGAAAAGTATCGGCATAGGGAGTAAATCTTATGTCTATCCAGATGGCATAGACATAATAAACATCAACGCTCTAAACCAATCATTTGTAGCTAACCTTAATATAAGCAATCATTCTTCAGGATATTTACAATTTTCCGAAATACCATCTTCATCCTATAATTCAAACATGAATTCAAAAAAAATTCTTTTACCATCTCTTCTGCCCTATATAACCCATGTTATGGAAGAAATCGAAAATTGTACCAAAGACATCAAAAGGAGACGAGTTTAGGTCAATTTCGATACTACCATTTTTATCAAAGGTTTTTGAAAAAGTCGTTCAAAAACAGATAAGCGAGTTCCTTGATTCATTTTATTTACTGACAACTAAACAATCAGGATTTCGAAAGAAAAATAGTTGCATAACAGCTTTGTTGAGTGTTTCCAAAGATATTAGAAAAGCTATTGACGAGGATAACGTTACATTTTTGATACTTCTCGACTTCTCCAAAGCATTTGATATGGTCAATCACGGTATACTTTGTAGAAAACTTCTCAATTCGTTCAATTTTTCTAAAACAGCAGCCAAGCTTTTATTCTCTTATCTTACAAGCCGAATGCAAAGAGTAACACTTAATAACGCCCTATTTGATTTTTTATCTGTCGTTAGTGGCGTCCCGCAAGGTTCAATTCTTGGCCCTTTGCTTTTTTCAATATATGTTAATGAACTTCCTACAGTTTTAAAACACTGTTCAATACGTATGTATGCAGATGATACCCAACTCTACTTTAGCTGTCCTTTGAACACTATGTAGCCTGTATAAATGCAGCACAGTTTGCTGTTAATTCGACGCTGCCAGAAGAAGATATGACTCCACCTGTTCTTGAGAGCGTAAACGATTGTATGGGGCAAATCTTCTTTCGCACTCTTGCAGTTGCTAGAGTTCTGAAAGATCTCGACATTGACAAATCCGCTGGCCCGGATAGTATCCCTCCCATTGTTCTGAAGAGGTGTTCTTCAACGCTGGCAAAACCACTGCGTAAGCTTTTCCATCTGTCCTCCTCTACTGGTCTCTTTCCGAGTGGATGGAAAACAGCATTTGTCCAGCCTGTCCCTAAACAAGGCGTGTCTTCTTCCCCCTCTAACTATCGACCAATTGCACTAACGTCCCTTCTTTCCAAAGTCATGGAAACGCTGATTAATCATCAGCTTAAGAAATATCTCGAAGAACGAAAGCTTCTAAATGACCGTCAGTATGGCTTTCGTAGCAATAGGTCCACTGGTGATCTGATGGTATATCTCACCGAACAGTGGAACAAATCTTTACATCGTTTTGGCGAAAGTAAGACTATTGCACTTGATATTTCAAAAGCATTTGATAGAGTTTGGCATCAAGCTCTCTTATCGAAAATGCGTGCATTTGGTATTGATGAATCTCTTCTTCGTTGCAATAGAAATTACCTTTCGGACCCCCATGCCGCTATCCATGAGTGGTACTTGCATAGAGGAAACTGAACAGCTTTCAATATCTCGGTATGTATATCACAGACCACCTTTTGTGGAACGACCACATATTTGACATAGCCAAAAACTCTGCTGAGTGTGTAGGTTTCCTTCGTCGATGCAAGAAATTTTTCTCCCCTTCTGATCTGGCTGTGATCTACAAAGCCTTTATTCGTCCAAAACTTGAGTACAACTCGCATATTTGGGCAGGTGCACCAAAAACTCACTTGAGCCTATTGGATAGAATACAAAAGAGAGCCCTGAAAATGATAGGTGAAATAACTATAACGGAAACATTTACATCTCTTGAGCACCGTCGCAATGTTTCATGTCTATCATTATTTTACCGCTATTTCTATAAACAGTGTTCTAGTGAAATAGCCAGTTGCATTCCTCCCCTTAAACAATTCAACCGTAATACTCCCGCTTCTAGGAATGCCCATCAGTTTACCCTTGAGCCCAACTTCAGACGTACTGTTAAGTACAGAGATTCTTTCCTCAGTCGCACTACACGAATGTGGAATGCTCTACCCAGCCCGATTTTCCCCTCCCATTGTGATCTTCAGAGATTTAAAACCAATGTGCATCGGTATCTCCTTTTCAATCCCCTTAAATCTACCTAATCGCTCGTGCTGTGTTTATCATTTAAGGGTAGTCACAACCCCTTTAGTGCGCGCTAAATTAAAAAAAAAAAAAAATATTAGAACGCTGGTCACTCAAAAACGTTTTACTTCTGAAACCAAAGAAATCAAAGTGTCTCGTGATTTCAAAAACCAAAATTGATTTGTCTTACTTTTTCCCAATCCTGTTAAATGATTGTCCAATTTCTTTCGTAGATTCAGCTAAAAATTTAGGAGTTCCTTTTAACCGCAGCCTCACCTGGACGAACCACGTAAACAGCACCATTGGTAAATCGTATGGTGTCCTTCGTACGCTATGGTCTAGTCAGCACTATACTCCAACACACGTTAAAGCCCTTCTTGTGAAACGCTGGCTTTACCTTTGATTACTTATGGATGTGAAATTTTTTGCAATTTAGATTACGAAAGTAAAAGAAAATTAAAAGTTGCTTTTAATAGTGCTCTACGATATGTTTACGGACTACGACGCTACGATAGAGTTTCGCATTTTTCAATGCAATTTCTTGGAATGTCATTTGAAAACTTTATAAATTTCCGCACAATTACCTTGTTCTCTGATATACTTATAACGCGCCAGCCTGATGATCTGTACATTAAAATAATCTTTATAATTTCTAATAGATCTCTACATCTCGGAATCCCGCGTTTTCGTTGCCTGACATCCGAACTCCAGTTTTTTGTCAACTCGGTAAGAATTTGATAATCAATCCTGTAGCAATTATACATGTCAGTAGCTTCACTATTTTATTAGATATTGTATCTTACAGTGTAAGCTTTCCATGAATAAATAAAATACTAAAAAAAAAAATACTAAATAATTTGACTTTCAAAGGGCTAAGGTATTTTTTAAACAAACATATTATAAACCAAAAATAAAAAAAAATATCCCTGTTTTATAGAATTTCCAGGAATGGGTATTTTTTTTGTTCAGGTAGGTACCTTTCCTTGGACGGACACCTAATAAAATCCCTTTAAGCTATTGGAACAAAATGATTCTTTAATTTAAAATAAAGATAAGAATAAATAAAAAAATAAAACTTTTCTATTATCTATAAATCTCAACAACAACAACAATAAAAACAAAAAAAAACAAATTAAATCTGAAAACCCTATGGCTGATGGAAATCCAAAATAATATAGAATGCAAATCTTCATTGTCTTGTGTCTGCGCAATAAAAAAGTCTCAAGATTATAATTTTAATAATAAAACCATTTCACACTTTTCTTAGAAAAAAAAAACAAAAAATATTTCCTATCCATAAACGGGAGCACAATATACAATCAGATCCGGACTATCAAATGAGCAAAACAAGAACTTGACTGTGGCCCTTTTACTGGAGCGCCTATATGATCAATTGAAATTCGAATAATTAACTCATGACATTGAGTTTTAACTTCCAAGATAAGGTATTCTCTGGACATTATTGGGTGATTGTATAGATAAAGGATGTGACCCTACCCATAACAATTTAGGATAGTTTTGTTCATAAAAGTACTGCATATGGGGCTCCGCAGGGCCAGGGCTCTCAGCTGGTTCCTCATACTTCGGGCACCAACAGTCTTTATTCAAGCCACGCAAGAGGCCTTGAATATTTCACACTTTTAATAGAGCATTAGCGTTATAATTGTTATAAATTGAACTTTTTGTTTTCGCATTTGGAATCTTGCAATTACAAAAACCACGCAAACTAAACTCTCGAAAATTAAAATCTAACATTAAAAAAAATAAAAAGTTGTTACCTTTGTCAAGTACCTATAAGCTAAACAATATGTGTTGCCCCGATATGACGGTGTATATGAGATTTTATGTTGCGATATTTCGGTTGACATTTGCGAAATTTTTGGGTGTGAGATATGTAAATGCGAGATTATTAAAAGCGGGATTTTTAATTGCGAGATTATGAACATTAGGATTTTTATTTTTGTGATATTTGGATTCGTAGTGCTTCGCAAACATTTGTAACAGCATGGACTTGGAGTAATCTATCGTTTTTCAATCTTTCAAGCTCCTTGTCAATTTTCTAAAAAAAAAAATATTTATATACCTACTGCAAATTCTGAACAATTCTGGCTAAAGTTAATTTTTTTTTAGCTAAGTCGGGTTGAAATAATCATTTCGCAATTTCTTTTCTTGTTATTCAATCACTTCGCATTTAATTGTTTGACAGTTTTTGTTGGCCTTTTGTATTTACCAATGTTACTGTCTCGCAAAATCATCATTTCGCATATATTTTAAATCGGAAATTGTAACTTTGAATTATTTTTCATTTCGTATTATATTACTTATTGGTCATTATTATTTTGCATTTCAATATTTCTCATTAAGAAAAGGGTGTAGTTTTAGAGGTATAGAACTTTAATTTGGCAACACTGACTATTTTAACTGGCTGCCATTTTGTCAGCTGTCAAGTGATTTATTTTTAGTTTGGTTTGGCATTTCAACATGAATAGACTGACGCCTGAACAACGCTTCCAAATTGTGCCCAAATGGGCCTAACACAGGATTTCCGTTAATCCCTATTTTCATAGGCGAATTTTGTTTAGCGAGATGAAGCTCACTTTTGGTTGAATGGATACGTCAATAAACAAAACTGCCGTATTTGGAGTGATGATAATCCTCAAGTGTATGTTGAGGCACCGTTAAATCCACAAAAACTGACTGTTTGGTGTACTTTATGGTTTGGTGGAATAATTGGTCCGTACTTCTTCAAAAACGATGCTGGCCAGAACGTTACAGTCAATGGTGACCGCTATAGAGCCATGATCACTGACTTTTGCGTTCATCAATTGAACAGCCATGATGTGCAGGAGCTGTGGTTTCAACAAGACGACGCAATATGTCACACAGCTCGTTCCGCAATTGATTTATTGAAGGAAACATTTAGAGACCGCATAGTTTCACGTTATGGACCCATGAATAGGCCTATAAGATCACTCGATTTAACGCCGCTTGATTATTTTCTGTGGAAATTTGTGAAGTTGCTAGTCTACACCGATAAGCAGGAAACTTGGAGGACAACATTTACCATTATTGCCGATATACTGCCACAAATGTTGGAAAAAGTCATCGAAAATTGGACCTCCAGATTAGACTACGTCTGAGCCAGCCGTGTCAGTCATATGCCAGAAATTATATATAAATTATAATGCCAGTAAATCTTTCGAAAAAAGTAAATTTTATGTCAATTTAAAAAATTATATTTATTTCATTTCATTTTAAAGATCTATACTTCTAAAAAACACCCTTTATATTACTTCACTAATTATTAATTCATTTTTTTTATTTTGCAATTTCTTTTTACGAGCTATTTATTTCGTGAAAAAAAAATATACAAAAATAAAGAGTTTTCCAATAAGAGGTGTTATTTTGACATTCAAAGAAAAATGGCATTTTTTGAGATAAATGATCGGATGTTTATTTCATTATAAAGAAGAAGGTATGCCGTTAATAATGAAACACAACATCAGCCAAATGGCCGCCACGACCACGCTTACAGGACCATATCCTTTTCATGAAATTTTCCATAACCAAATCGCAAAGTGGCTGCCCTATATGTCCTCGATAGCCTCACGAATTCCATTTTTGAGGTCTTGAATCGACGCTGGGCTGTTGGCGTAGACCTTATCTTTCACGTGGCCCCAAAGGAAGAAGTCGCAAGGTGTTAAATCACAAGATCTCGGTGGCCAATTGTGATCACCTCTTCGAGAGATAACACGGTCCGGAAACTTTTCCCGTAAAAGATCGATGGTTTCATTGCTTGTGTGGCACGTAGCGCCGTCTTTTTGAAAGTAAATGTTGTCCAGATCCATACCATCCAATTCCGGCCATAAAAAATCATTAATCATCTCTCGATGGCGCAATCCATTGACCGTAACTGTTGCTCCAGCCTCATTTTCGAAAAAGTAAGGTCCAATGACCCCGCCGGACCATAAACCGCACCAAACAGTCACGCGTTGAGGATGGAGAGGCTTTTCAACAATAACTCTTGGGTTTTCCGAGCCCCAGATGCGACAGTTTTGCTTGTTGACGTAGCCTCCGAGGTGGAAATGGGCCTCATCAGTCAAGATGATTTTTCGATGAAATTCCGGATCATTTTCATGCATTTCAAGGACCCAATCAGCAAAGACACGACGTTGTTGTTGTTGATGATCAGCCGGCTTGAGTTCTTGTGTTAACTGAACTTTATAAGCCTTAAGACCCAAGTCTTTATGCAAAATACGGTGTAATGACGTTTGTGGAATGCCTAATTCCAAAGAACGACGAGGAATGGATAAACCTGGGTTTTCTTCAACACAAGGTGCTTCACGACGACCCAAAAATGTTTTAGTTTTACGAACCGTCTCTGCCAAATTTTCACCATTTTTATAGTGAATTTTAATAATTTCAATGCGTTGTTGAAGCAGGTATCATTCCGTCGTAGTTTCTACTTGTCAAATGTCAAAAAATGACAGCTTCAAAAGTGACAGCTACCGAAGTAGCGGGCTATTCAAAATAACACCTCTTATTGGAAAATCCTTTATTATCCATAAAAATCAATGATATTTTCCTCGTTTTTTCAAAATTAAATTCCTGGCGCGCGGCAAGATAACAAAAAAAAAAACGGGTGTAGACACTTATAGAAAAATGAAAACATGCAAAACAATAAATTACCACCCCAATATCTAATAATATTATACGATTTAAAAATCCACGAGCTACCTTCGGCCAAATAATTATTTTGTATAAGTTAGTTCAAAGGCAAACAAAAATTTTCGAAACAACTATTGCGAATCAATTAAAATTTGATTCAAAAGATTTGCGAAAAAATGTTCATCCAAAGCAAATTATATAAATTCTGGTTTAGTTAGCTAAGGACTTTATCAGAGAACTTAAGGGGCCTTTCAAAACCGACCTCTCGAAGTCCGGCACTGTGTGCAATCAAAGTCGTCAACGTCAAAACCTATACGGTGCGGCGGCGTTCTCGTTGTTGCCTCATTTTATTTTATTTCCATTTTTATGACTTGGAAAAAAATCTCTTTCTGGCGAAAACACCTACCCCATTGCCAACACTGCCACCGCCACCAACAACTAAATCTGCAATTTCTATCCCGAATTTATTCACCTGCGGCTTTTTTGTGTGGTGCGTTTGATATGTATATACAGAATGTGCGTTACAAAATGCCCGTATACCGTAATATCCGATGCCATATTGCGCACTTGATTTGATAACATTCGAGCTGTTTCTATCTGCGATTTTCTCTCTTTTAAGGCGGATATCATGGTGGGATTATCCAATGATTATTTTTATTATTGTTTTATCATATCCCACCCCAATTGGATGGCATATATACGTATAAGTATAAGGGTTTGCGTTGAGTGTTGAACTGAGGTATTGGGTACTTTAAAAGGATCATTATTATAGTGTCCATTGGCAACAAACACACACATACATAGGCCAGGGTACGAACACAGAAGTCGACTTCTTTCTTATTCCATTCGAGCTCTTCTATTTCAATTCGATTCCTAGGATTATGCATAATTTATTAGTGAAAATAATGCCAATAAAAGAAATGCGAAACTCAGGTAGAAATCCTCTCTCGACGAGCGAATAGAAGTAGACAATTACTATCAATCATCATTGAAGCATATCGGTTGGATATTAATAAATTTATTATAGGAGCATAGGATAGTCCTGGGAAATTGTAAATAAATAAAGGAAAAAGGAGTAATCTACTTTTGCTCATCCTCATACCCTATGCAACGAACTTTGTAATTTAAATGAAAATATAAAACGAAGTGACCGAAAACATGTCAATTATAACAGTTTGGTTTATAACAGTATGGTACAGGGTCTTCCGTCAGCGGTTGGGCATACTTTACGGCATCCAGAGTTTTTATTTTTATGTAGCGCGAAACACGTTACTGTTATAAACTGTTATAACTGTTATAAATTGGCATTTTTATAGTCTCATACTTGGGGTATTATTATTTTTAGAAGAGACTAAAGAGAAGCCAATTTATAACAGTTATAACGGTTTAGTTCATTATGAGTATAGTTTAGCGCTTGACAATGAATGGCCGAAGGCTAAACAGACTGAATAAATGACAGTCAATTTGACAGATATTGCTTTAACAATATGCCCGCTATCAAGTAGTGTCAAAGTTCGGAATTCCCTATTGGAAGACCCTTTATAACAACAAGAATTGATTGCTTTGTGAAACTTTTCTTAGCAGATTGACAATGATATAGTGATACAATAATACAACATACAAGAGTATAACAAATCAAACAATTTTAAACTCTTAAGTCGCATATTAATGTATAGGAGTAGATGTGTGTAGAATTCGCACGTAAATATAATCACGATTCAACTCGACTCGACAAAACCGCATAACAAACTTTCTTAATGATTTTGATAAATGTTTGTTAAATATCATTTAAGTCAGCTTTGTTGATGTCCTCATAACTCTACTCGCTACAACAGTTCTACACCTATGTTGGTACTCGAATAAAATGTGTACGCCATACATCTTCCCTTTTTTAAAACAAATGAAATAAGTGCCTTACACAAAAATACTAAAATTCCACTTCCATGCCAACAAAATGTCAGCTTCATATATCAATGTCGCATAAATGGCGACATTGGTCTACAGCCACAGTAGTATAGGTTGTGTAGGATGTATAGCTAGGTACTTTCTCTCCCTGCCTGTTTCCCTGCCTGCATATCAGTCTTTCGTATATGTTAGCAATATGGGTATACCAACCTACGTAGGTACAAATAGAGCCTTCTAAAACTCAGGTAGCTTGCTCCCTATGAAGCGAAAACGGAAGTTCACGTTCCATCATTTCAAATAAATAACTTTTCCCTCCTGCCACCACGTGCCTCCTTATTTCTTACCATATTTTTCACCCGGGCGCCAGTTAAGGAAATATGTATATAGGTAGAGGGAGTAGGATTTTGAGTTACTCCCGCTATACACTTAACATGAAAAAAAAACTGAAAAAGTGGAACAAATGTTTTGGCAAGATGATCTCCTATAATGTTCACCTTAAGCTTGTGGACCTTTTATGTTTGCAACATCCGAAAGGAGCTTCGCAAAACGGAACATTATATTAATGACGCATTTTCCTTCAAAAAGTTATTCCCGTATCCTGTTCCTGTATGGGGTATAGCGTTTTTAGGTAATAGAAGGTTGTTGTCTGCTGTCTTATGGGATAGATAGCTTTGGCAGAATGTATGTATATGTATATGAGATACTATATAGCTGTCTCCCGCTCTCTTGCAAGCAACAGCAACCAACACGGTGTTATGTTGTTTAACAAAATGATAAATCACACGCATTAGGTATGGGAGCGGGCGACTCAACGTAAATTACTGGAAATTGTTGCCCTCTTTAACCATTAACACTCTTGTTGTTGGGAATTGGATTTTTGTTTTATTATATTTCGGTTGTAACGGGTTGGAGTTGGAATTGTTTTCATATTGCATCACCTTAATGTTAAACGGGCTGTTGGCACCTTGTATAATGTGTCTTTAAATGGAAAAACTTCTTCCATTTGATTATAATTTATTTTTTTTGTGTGTTTATTTCTCAAATGAAATAAAAAGCCTAAAATGAATAAATTATTTCGTGTGATTTAAATTTTTTATGACACACTTTTCACAGCACCTGTTCCACCAGTTTAAATGTTCTTTTCTGTTCTCTGTTCCCAATCTCATTTCCATTTCCAGAACCGACTTAGAGATGAAAAGGGTATTTAAATCTTTTCACCCCTTCACTCCTTCAATTGCGATGAGATTCCCTTGTTGAAAGCCACACACATATTGGCTCAAATACTCCCAGATCGCAGTCATATTGTGTTTTGTGTGCACACTGAGTGGCACTCGTTTTCCCCGGAAATTGTGGCTTTCATTGTAAAATGGCGTACAACACAACTCTGTTATCTTGAAATCAAGTAACCGCCACTCTCTTTATGCTGCTTGCTATATGCCATGATGGTGGTGTGGAAACGGATAACGTATAATCAAAAACTTTCAGTTGAGTAGTGAAACATAAAACAGGATAAAGTTGAATGAAAATACTTCTTTTCAGCAAAGTCATCGCGCGCAGCAAATCAAAAACGTTACAATCATTCCTATTCCCACAGCTAACATCACAGGCACTTTGAAATGTAAAATTTCTGGGAGGCAACCTGCTGAAGCTCGGTGGAGGAATATTGAGTGGGGGTATGTGTATTTGCACGGGCGGGAGGGGGGTGGTTAGTAAATGTATATTAAAGCCAAAAGTTTATTATATAGCCTTTTTGGTTAATGTCTGGATACCTGTGGCAATATTCATTTTCTGTTCATGAACTTTGTTTGCTTGAAATTTTGTTTTTCCTTCAGAAGTTAACGTGGCTGTGCTTTATTATTCTCTGAAAGTTTTGTTACCTTCGGGTGTTAAATTATATTTGAAACCGCAGAGATGAGCAATTAGATATTGATTGTTTGCACTTCTTGGTCTTGGAGCTTAAATCAGAACTAGCTGTAGCAACATTAAAATTTATTCAATAACAGTTTTCCATTCGCAAAAGCGTTTCACTGAAAAAATAATTGTGTTAAATCAAACAGATGACTGTTTACATTTCTTATGATAAAAATTTGAATGGTATCATTCGCTCTGGCTCAGCTTTGATTAAAAAAAGAAAGAAGGCCATCTGTAGCTGGAGATATTTTAGCCTTAAGAGGTAGATTTAATTCTTCAAACATCTTTATATTTCCATCTGGATAGACTCGTCATAGATTGAGAAGTGAAAGTACGAATGGTGATTCACATGCGTAAAAAAGATAAGGTATGTGACGGTTGATTTGTAGCCTCGCGAGCCACAATATTGAACAAATTTTGGCTCCATAACATGCTCCTTAGCAATACAGAGATTTCAACCCCAAGAAGAACAAAGCCATTAGAACTGTTGAACTACGCCGGAATTTATCCAATGATCGGTGAATAAAAATATCCATCATCATCAGATTCAGACAGACAAACAGACAGATTGCCATTATTTCAAATTTCTCATTGAAATAGTAGTCCAAGAAAATTAAATAAATAAAAAAAAAAATCAACAAATTTGACGTCTTAAGCATTTCCTAAAGATTGGATACCCTTAATTTACACGGGGAGTACAGTTTTTTCTTAAAAAACTATCATTTTACACTTGCTAAATGTAAGTATATAGGTACCTCGAGAACTCGAGATTTTGAACAAATTTGACATTCCAATTAAGTATATATAGGTAGGTACATATGTATAAAGGGAAGACACAAAAAGTGGTCCTCGCAATTCTGTTCATCTATCCGTCTGTCTGCCTGTTCGCCTACAGCCTAAACTGATGGGTCAATTTTCGTCAAACTTGGTAGCTAGTGTTTTATCGAAATTTCCCGACACTTTTTTTTTAATTTTTTTAGGATCGAAAATAATGGTAACTACCATACAATTTTTGTTGGCCGATTTTGATACAAAATTTTCTGCGTGTCAAAATAAGAACGATCAACCATTTAACATCATTATAAAGGGTTTTTCAACAGGGACGCTACAAAAGTAGAGCAACAGGGACAGCAAACGACGCCATATTTTTTGCCGCTCTTTTGACATTTCTCTTCAGTAAGGTTTGCCATTTCATGATGGAAAGATATACGAGCCAACAACGAGTCGAAATTATTAAAATTTACTACCGAAATTCGGAGTCAGTGGCCTCAACGTTAAGAGCGCTAAAAATCGAAAAATCATCTTCAGCGATGAGGCTCATTTCTGGCTGAATGGCTTCGTCAATAAACAAAATATGCGGTTTTGGTCAGGCAACAATCCACACGTACTCCATGAGTCATCATTGCATCCCGAAAAAATTACGGTTTGGTGTGGTTTATGGGCCGGCGGCGTCATTGGGCCGTGCTTCTTCCGTGGTGATCAAGACCGGCACGTTACTGTGAATGGGGATCGCTACCGTTCAATAATAACCGAATATTTTTGGCCCCAATTGGATGATATGGACTTGGAGGACATGTGGTTCCAACAAGACGGCGCCACAAGCCACACAGCGAATGTCACAATCAATTTATTGGAAACCATGTTTGGAGAACGTGTTATCTCACGAAATGGTCCAGTCGCTTGGCCGCCTCGGTCGTGCGATTTGACGCCGTTAGACTATTTCCTGTTGGGCTACATCAAGTCTATGGTCTATGCCATCAAGCCAGCGACGATTGATGAACTTCGCACGAATATCGAACGTGAAATTGCAGCAGTATCGGCCGATTTATGCTTGAAAACCGTCGAAAATTGGGTTCAGCGTCTGGACTTCTGCAAGCGTGCCCGTGGTGGCCATGCAAAAGAAATGGAGTTCCATACATAATGGCATTGAACGCACTTTCACAGGAATAAAGAATTTCATTGATATCCAAAACCGTCTTTCTTTTATTTAAAAAGAAACTTTTGTAGTGCTCTTATTGAAAAACCCGATATTATAAATTTACATATGTAGAACGTTTTTGTTTATTTTTTATACTATCTCATTAGCTTGTAATAAGTTTTAATGATGGACGTGACTAGAGACATGCCAATTTATAACAGTTATAACAGTTTTTTGCCATTAAAAGTGGGCTGGCGTTAACGAGCTTCGCGCGACTTGAAAAAAAACTCTGGGTGCCTGAAGTATGCCCACCGGTGGAGGGTCCTGGCCCTGTGGGGCCGCATAAACAGTACTTTTATAAACCAAAACTGTTATAATTGTTATGTCTAGACTCACTTCCTTAAATAATAGGTAGTGCATATCAATATTTTCAAAAAAATTATTTTTGGATTTAAAAAAAAATTTTAAAATTATAGTTTGAAAATTCGACATTTTAAAAAATGGTTAAACGATTTTTCTCAATTAAATTTTTAACTCCTTTTTAAAGTTGAAATACCTATATTTTTCTCAAAATACAAATGGTAACTCAAGAAAAATTGAATATTTGAATAAAACGAATACAAACCACGTCTAAGATATTGAGCAGCAGAGGGTGGAATTTTCGAACATTTTTTGTAACTCGCTACAAACCAAACATAAATAATATTTTAATTTTGTTTTATTTTGTTTTATTTCTTGAATTTCCTTTTTTCTGTTTTTTTCAAGTTCAAGTAAATTTATTTGCAGTTGAAAGTTTACATCAGTTCTCATTGAATGTTTACATAATTTTAGAGGTTTAGAAATCTCATTCTTTACATCTATAATACCTATAAATTTATAACAATTTTTTTTATAATAATAACAGAAAATATAATCTTTAAGGGAAAACACTACAAGGAAAAAACCCTTATATGTAATACTTAAAAACTAAAATTGCACAAGAACCCAAAATTACGAAAGCCGTATGAGTTAAAGGTTAAGTATTAGTTCATTATCTGAGTAAGAACATCTTTCAAAGAACTTTTCTTGCAGCTTGTAAAGAACAAATTTAATTGGGCTGACGTTTGCTCTACTGTGAAGCCGAACAGTCGAATAAAACCATGGCTAATTAAGCATTAATTTAAGTATTTTGTTTTGGCATACTTGAAGCTTTTTTATGTGCGTCTCAGCACAGTCAAACCATACTGGGCCACCATACGTAAGGACTAGTTGGAATACAGATTTAAAAATTAAGATTTTATTATGTATGCTAAGTCCAGATGTTCTATTAATAAATGGATATAGTATTTTAACTAAAAGATTGATTTTATGCACTGTGGTAGATATATGTTTTTTCGAAAGTAAGTTTTTTATCGAATGTGACACCAAGGTATTTGCAACGTTCACACCATTGGATATCAATTGTGTTTATTTTAAGCGTGATTTGGGGGAGAAAACTTTGTTTTCTGCGTCGAGTGAACCACATAGCCTGACATTTATTAGCATTAACTTTTATTTTCCACCTGTTAAAGAAATTTAGAAGAGTGTCTAATGAACTCTGTAAACTATTTAATGCTTCTTGAGGGAGAACACTAGAGGCAAAAAGCGCAGTATCATCTGCAAACATAGCCACTTCTGTATTGTTTTGAAAATGAGGTAGGTCTGACATAAAAATATTAAAAAGAATGGGTCCGAGCACAGAACCTTGTGGAACTCCGTAATATAATTATATCATGCATGGAAGACTTTGCAGTTCTGGTGTACACACAAAATTTTCTATTTTTCAAAAAGTTCCAGACAATTTGAAGAAGGTATTCAGAAAAATTAAACAGAATTAATTTGTAGACAAGTGCCTCATGCCATACTGTGTCGAAGGCTTTTTCAATATCCAGCAAAACTAAACCAGTTGATTGTTTTGCACTAAGGCTGTTTTTAACATACTGTTTTATTCTGAGTATTTGATGATTAGTGGAGTGACTTGCTCGGAAACCAAATTGTTCAATAGGATATATAATAGTTGCCTCGACATGCATAAATAGACGAACCTTTAAGACTTTTTCGAAAATTTTTAAAGTTTTAATTTTTTATTTTTTTAAGACAGAAAATTGGGCTTTATAATAAAAAATAAATGATACTTCGTGTTTTTGAAAAAAAAAAAAAAAATTATAGCAAAGTCAAAAAAACAACCCATAAAAATAGCAAACAAAAATTAGTTAAATACTAAACTTCAGAAAAAACTTTATCCGCATAGACAAAATGTGGGATATTCGCAACAAAATCATATCATCTTTTAGTTTAGTAATTGGTCAAAAAAGGTCAACTAATTTCAGAAATTGACCTGACCAGCCATATAAATTTTTTTAATTAGGTAATGGTTAAAGTTTATCAAGGTAATTAGTGATTGTTAGCACCTCATTTGTGGGATATTCGCAATACAAGTACATATACCTTCCATTTTTGGTTCTAAGAAATTGAAAAAAATAAAACTTTTAAGGGGAGTGTCCAAGAAATGCTAGGTTCCAAGTTACAAATAAAAATTCACCTATGCGTTGAATATACATACATAGACATCAGACGGACCGAATTGCGAGACCCACTTTTTATTCATTTTCTCTATCATTCACTCGAGTTCGATTTGTTTACGAATTCATAACTTGCCATATAGCATAACTACACATAGCATGTTAAAAAAATGGAGCAAAATGTAACGCTTGGTTAGAAAAGTATTGAGACGTCAAAAGGGCAAAATGTTTCTTTCGACGTCAAAATTTACAATTTAGAATTGTCCGCCATAATTTTTACTATAAATAGCAACAGCCCCGGGTACAATTGCTTAAATCTTAAAATATAGGTACACAAATTGCTTCAGCGACTCGGGGTGTAGTGGTTGAACGAAAAAATAACTCGTTCACTTTTTCATCATCGATCAATGTCATGTTTGTACAAAAAGTCAGTTCTTTTTTTTTTTCTAGGAATTCAAAACTTATCTTGTAAAACGTAGGTATGCTATGAAGGCATGTAAAGGGTCCGCCAAATAACTTCTTTTTTTTTTTGAAAATGGCGCAAAACATCGAGTGCAGCTTCGGCTGTGTGGCACGTAGCGCCGTCCTGTTGAAACCAAATGTTGCCAATATCCTCCTCTTCAATTTTTGTAAAGAAAAATTCGTTCAACATGGCCCGATAACGATCGCCATTGACTGTAACGGCCACTCCTTGCTCATTTTCGAAAAATGGCTCAATTATTCCTCTGGACCAAAATCCGCACCAAACAGTGACTCGTTTTGGGTGTTATCGGCTTTTCAATGTATGCGTGCGGGTTTTCTGTGTCCCAAATGCGACAATTTTGCTTGTTTACTACCCGCCAAGATCAAAATGAGCTTCATCTGAAAGATGATTTTTTTGGCAAAATCGGCATCTTCTCTAAGTCGATCGCAGGCCCACTTAGCGAAGCGTATATACACAACCATATTCGTTCAGCGGAAGGATAAAACTAATTATCTGTCCAATCAGACATGAGCTAAGTTTTACCACTCATGAAATAAGCAGTAGTTGAAAAAAAAAACGTTAGATGGCGGACCCTTTATAATATCACTAGAAAAAATACTATAGGTACAGCCCAATTTTTGGAATATAATTTTCTAGATTGTGAATCAATCTCATGAAGAATTTAAAGTACTTAACCAGTAACTTCATGGGGTTGAAGAGGAGAAAATAATTCTAAAAACAAAAAACATCTCAAGCTCCCTGTAGTTGTTGTATAGGTAGGTGTATGGTATAGCATAAACAAGCACCTTAAATTCTTCTTATGTTGTCCACTTAACGACAAAAAAAAACACACACACAAGTCAAGTCACTGTAGCACACAAGAACACGTTCCAGATATTTATTGAAGCAAAAGAAGAGTCAACATACGTTGTTCTCATAAATTCCTTCCGTAAGGTCACACTCTAGTTCCTTTCCCGGGAAGCACAAATAGTAGCTAGGTGTATGCTATAGTATACGAATACCTAACTGCAAAACAAAAAAAAATGTGGCAAGGAAATCCTTCATCTGTTACGGTTGTAAATTCACATCGATTTCTATGTATAGGTAAACATATTCTTCTGTTGTCTTAGATATTTTTTTATCTCGATTTTATCACAAATATATGATTTTTCTTTTAAGTATACAAAATGTGCATAAATAAACTACAAAAAAAAAAAAAAACACAGATGATAGAAAAATCAACTTGATTTATTTTTTTTTTGGTGGAAACAAAAAATATTGAAAAGCTTGAAGGGAAATTTTGTGCTGTGTACCTATACCTGTTGTTTGCAGGTGTTGTTGTTTTTTTTTTGTTATTTAAATAAGAGTTGTTGTAGAATATTTTTTTTTTAACAGATCAATATACATTAGGCACATATGTTTGTATATGAAAAACATTCAAAGTCAGAATTATCAGAAATGGAGGGACAGAATTTTAAATGCTTTAAATCTAAGTCGTGATATACTTGAAGTCTTCTTCTTTTTAAGTTCGGGTTTTATCATTTTTACTTGCAATATAGGTAGGTAGATACTGTATCGTTGCTTTTATGTAAAATCCTCGTTAGTTTAAAATAAAACATGTTTCAGGAGACACATAAGCCGATTTGAAAAATAATAAAATTAAATTTTTCTGTAAAATGGAAGAAAGAGGCAAAAGGAGTCATGACGCAGTTTCCAGATATCGCTATATTACTATTGAGGTTTTGACAGAAAGTCCACGAAACTGAAATTTTTATCCAACTTGACCATCATTTTACAATGATAGGAAAGTGCCACTCTAAATCAGTGCAAATCTAGAGGCGTGGGGTTATAGGAGTCATAAGCCCTCCAGAAGTCTAGAGCAAAGAATCGAAACAAAAATCTTCAATTATAATCCCGAAAAATGAGGAGAGAAAGAAACCAATTGTTAACCTAGGACTTAAATGTTCGTAATTATTTAGAGACAAGATTACCATTTTTGGTCAAGATTTAACCCATAATCGTTTGACATAAAATATGAATCTAAAGACTAACTATTCAACTCTTTCCAACACATTTAAAACTTCCTAAGAAATTTCGATCAAACTAAAAATAAAATGAATCTTACCAAAATATTTATATTCAGGCGACTCTTGATAAATGTCAATCGAAAAACTTAGATCTCATCTCGGAAGCCTTGAAGGTAGTTTTGGGGAAGCGGAAAGAGACCGTGCCTTTTTTTTGAGAATATTAAATTCCATGTACTTTCATATTTTATAATGCTTTGTCATTTGGCTGTCCGCGGGCAACTTGACCCCCTCCCCTTTCCAAAAATCATGGATCCAAGCCTACACACAATCTTATACGTGTTTGTCTGTCTGTCTGAATGTCTGCTCAGCTGTCTAAACGAAAAGAATGATTTTCTTTAAACTTGGTATTTAAACTGACAAAGAAGCATTACACTCGTTCAGTTCTTTAAATTGTTAAACCAACTCCTTAAAATGTTTTAATCTCAAAATGAAGAACGCCATCTGAATTATTTGCTTCGTTCTGAAATTAATATGACAAACCTTCTTGTAGCAATTGGTTCTTTATACCATGTTATTGAGTGCAGGTCCCATAGAACCTTCTGAATCTCATTATGTGATAAAATTATTGTCTAAAGCAAGCGGACCAAGTTTAGCATATTAAGAAATTTACCAAAGGAAAAAATGGCAAAAGAAGCAGTCTTTTAAGCTTTAATTTAAGTCATAAGGGCGACACATATCAAAATTTTCAAAAAATATGTTTTGGGTTAAAAAAAAAAAATTGAAAACATCTTTTTGAAAATTCGATATTTCAAAAACTGCTTTATGATTTTTTTTTAGACTAAAATTGTTTTTTCTTAAGCTAAAAAAAAATAATATGCATACAAAAATATTTTTTTTTTTAATCTCCACAGATTTTTCAAAAAAAGTTCAATAAATTTTAACAGGTAATGACTGCGTTTCAATAAAAACAAATGGTTCCGAAAAATGGTGGCACCTCCCAAAGTAACATTTCTTATTTATTTTCGCTTTTCTCAAAAACTTTTTAACTAATTTTGATCAATTTTTGTTTTTTGTCTTTTTTTTTAATATAATTTTTTAAAAACAACTTGGTCGATTTGTATTAAACTTGGCAAAAAGCAGTTTTTTTACAATTCCTAGAAGATTTTAAATAAAAATTATTCATATAATCAAAAATAATGGTACCTTATTGTTTGAAAACCGCTAAGGAAATTCTTTTTTTTTTTTTTTTAAATGACTGCATCGATTTTGATAAAATTTGGTTGTGTATCGAAATCAGCACCGTCTACCATTCAAAATTATTAAATTTAACATTTTTCTTTAACTAACAGTATCTCAAAGAACTTTTTTTTTTTATTTTTGATAACTCATTATCTGATACACGGATTAAAACTACATTTTTTAAACAGAAGCTTATAATAAGTAAATATTATTGCATATCAAAATTTTCAAAAAACAAATTTGAAAGTAATTTTTTGAATTCGATATTTCAAAAATTGGGTAAATGATGTTTTGTTTAAATTCAATTTTTAAGTCCATTATAATAAATACTTAAAATTTTTGTACCAATTTTTTTCTTAAAAATGTTTATAAAATTTTATACCTATATAAAAAAAAAAACTAATTAATGTTAAGACCTCGGCAACGATTTCGAATTTTTTTTAAAGAAATCAGATGGTGTACATCGTGTCGAGTTCAAAACAGTTTCAGAAGTATTTTAAACAATATTTTTCTAATTTTGTTGACTTAAGACGATTTTCCAGTTTAAATAATATTATTTCCATGCATGCATTAGTCCAAAAAAGTTAAGTTTTGAAATAGAAAAAATTTGAGGCAAGCTAGAATTTTGCAGGGTGGTTCAGGTGATATAAAAGAACTTAAATCTCAGTTTTTGTATTCGAGACATGAAGTATTGCGGACAAGAAGTTAGGCGGCCACGCCGACTTTTAACTCCATTTTAGTTATATCCTTGTTTCTCAATGATTTGGATGAAATTTTCAAAATTTGTTTATATTAGCAAGAAAAAAATTTTAAAAATACTTTTAGCAAAATCCGCCCTATTATTTAGAGACGCGGCTAGTCCGAAATGTTAGAATTTAAATAAACCGTCAAATGCCTTTATTGAAAATATATTTTTTGGTGTTATCATGTTTCTCCCATATACATATACTTACATGCATTACAGATATTTTCAAAGCTACTCAACGGTAAATTTGTTGTAGGAAACCCTAGCTGAATGAAATGTATGTTCTGGGAAATCACAAAATGACAATTATTTTTTTCCCAGAAAAATCATACGCCTTTTGAATTCAGTTTTTTATTTTATTTTTCTTAGAAAAAATTCAATGAATTTTCTTATCTACAATTAGAAAAAAATATGTATGTTTTTTCCCTTAAAAATAATAATAAATTTAACATAATATCAATCTTCTTTGTATAAAATTAGATCATAGTTGTAAAGGATTAAATGTCCTAAGTCTCCATAATAATTATAATTGATGTAAACTAGTCTAAGTCGATACTACTGTACAACAAATAAATACATATATGTATATGTTGTGTGTTACGAAGGAAGTGGCGGCCAACAGTGCTTTAAGACTAAACCAATGTAATAACTGGTTAGGAGGCCATTTTGGGCACAAGACCATAATGACTTTCATGGACAAAGACATTCAAACGGACTATACTGCACCGCACATTGATTTTAATCCAGTGGCCTTAACAGATGTACCCTCAAGGGATCTCTGGGCAGCCAACCAGGTCATAAACACTAATCATGTTTCGGTTTTTACAGATGGTTCCAAGATGGTTGATGGGGTAGGGTCAGGCATCTTCTCAGATAACCCACCCCTAAATAGATCAATAAAACTTCCAGATTTTTGCAGTGTTTTCCAAGCGGAAGTGCTTGCAATTTACGAGGCGGCAAAAAGTCTTAACACTTTTGAACTTGTAATTAGAAACATTAACATCTTCATTGATAGTCAGGCGGCAATTAAATCAATTGCTTCAATTGTCACAAAGTCTAAACTGGTAGAATGTTCCCGAAATGAGTTAAAACTACTCAATGCATCAAATACAGTTACCCTTCGATGGGTCCCAGGACATCGTGACATATATGGAAACGAAATGGCGGATAAACTGGCCAAAATAGGATCTTCTCTTGATCCAAGCCAAACTGATTCTTCCGTTTCTATGCCACTAGAACAAGAAAAAGGCAGAATTCGCAAATGTTTCCTCGAAGCCGCAAACGATAGATGGTCAGCTCTTGATACTTGTCGGGTCTCGAGGAATCTATGGCCAGACATCTCAAAGAAAAAAACAGACTTCCTTCTCAAACTAAGCAGACCTCAACTATCCCTTTTGGTTGGAATCCTAACGGGTCACAACTCAATGGGAACCCACATGCGCAGAATGGGCATCAGCTCATCCGACTTGTGCAGAGGGTGTCAAGATGAAGAGGCGGAGGAGGGCTCCTATCACTTCCTTTGTGAATGTCCCAGCTTATTAAGAACTAGAAAAATGGCCCTCGGAGATTACTTCTTTGACGAACTAAGCGACATCTCGTTTTTGCCACTAAGAAACATCCTGAAATTTATTCAATGTTCGGGTTGGTTCAAGGAAGCCCTTCATACCCACACTTAAACTCCTCTAACTCCTTCCCACCCATCCTCTTCCTTCACCTCAACTCTTCCTGGGGACCACAATGGATCCATTGAGATCCGAGTGCGATGATGCGGCTCGCCGTATTTTCACCCCTCCTAACCTAACCTATATTTTGTGTGTGCGTAGATACATTTTGTGCAAACTGTTGAATGTCAATAATTTAAAACTAATGAAAGTTTGGCACTCTTAAAATCAGATTATAATTAAATTCATAGTCCCTATAGGAACTCAAAGGAATTTCTTCAAATTCAAGCAGTTTCCACAACTTTCCATCTTGACCTGAGGTTTGAAGGTTTTTTTTTTAAGATTTATTTTTTTTTGTGTTGGTAAATTTACTACATACATATATACTTATGCATGTTCCCTGCCCACAACTTATTTGTTGCGTGTAATATGAAAAGGCATTGTGAGGACTCAATGCCAGATGACGTATAGTCAACATCATATTCGTCTTTATGGATGGATAACTTTGGCTTTGAAATAATAAGTTTTGTTTGTATAGGCAGAATCCGAAACAAAAACAACAAACATATGTACATTACTAAATACAAAGATACTTCCTACATTTCACAAAAAAAAACCAACAAAAAAACCTTCAACAAATAAATATAAATAAACAAAAAAAAAACAACAAAATTGAAAATAAATCCTGAAAAACGTAACAGTCTGGCTAGAAGAAGAAGAAGAAGAAGGATATGCCAAGTTGATCCTTCGGATACGAGCATTTTATGAAGAAGATATTTTGGGTGTTTGCACGCAGGGAAGTAGAACAATTTTATGCCTGAATAAAATTTATGACAAATTGCTATTTTTTGTAGATTTTCTTTTTTTTTTCTTCTGGTGTATTTGGTATTTGGTATTTTTTTTTTTTTAATTTTTGAAGCAAATATGTTTTTTAAACTTACTAAAAAAATGAATGAAAGAAATATGATTGAATTGTTGTTATGCTCTACTTGTTGCAGAATTATATTCTTCTTTTGGGATAAATTGGTTAGTCCGAGGGGAAATGTCTATGACTATGGTATAGTGGGATGGTTTTTCGTTGGGGATTAGGTAGAGTCGTCGGTTTTCAGAATTCTTCTATAGGGAACCAACAACAAAATTTGAACATGAGAATTCAATTTTTGAATAATATTTTTGTATTATGTACTTTTATTATACTTTCGCTCGAAGTTATGAATTAATTTTAAACTACTTAACATAATATTTCATTTTAAATTGAGAATAAAGAACTTGATGTTTTTAAATTAGAAAAATATTGTCCCAAGTATGTATATAGCTGCATATAAATAGAAGGCTAGTACACATCAGCTAGTACACAAAGCAGTTTTTAATATGGCATTTTGTTAACTTTCAGTCTTTTAACTGTTTAAATGAATGTAGTGCATATTAAAACCTTCAAAACTGACAAGGAATGTAGAAAAAGTATGTCATTCCATTCGTAAAGACCAGTTAATTGATTGGGATTGGTAAGGATGAAATACCTACCAAATGATTGCATTCTTTTAAAACTCTGCTCACCTAGACAATTTAGTTTCTGAAAGATGTAGGTTAGGCTGCAAAGCTTACGCACCATCATAATTAATATGGAAGAAACAACAACCCCTTGAGTGAGCTACCACTATAAGTCGTTATAAGCTGGAGTTATAGCTATTTTAGCCTATAATGACTTGGTGGTAGCTCAAAGTTCACTCAATTGGTTGTTGTTTCATTCAAACCTTCAATATAGTTTCTGTTGGAACTATCTCGCGGGAACTTTGTCCATTGACAAAGTTGTCTTTTTTTGACATTTATTAAAAATTACTTTCGATTCGTACGACGGTGTTCACATTGGACTGTCTCCTCCGATTTTTTTTTTTCAACGTCTCTCTGTGCTTTTGCTCACTCCCACTTCATGTTGAGAAAGAGATAGCCAGGAAAGGCAGGATTTGTCAATTTTTTTCAAACTAGTGTATTTTTTTAACCCCAAATTTCTTCACAGAAGTACTAAGACAGCTTAGTACCCAGTCTATTGCCACTATTTTGGCATTTCAAATATTATTTTTATTGAGAGATATTTTATTTTATTTTCGAATTGATTATGTCTATATTAACAAAAGAAAGGACATAATATCCATTGTACGATGACTGGAGTTTTTATATTTTTATGAAGAATTATTGAAGTTTCTCTGATTCACGTATTAGCGCCACTAGACTTGGCAGAATTGTTTCATTAACATGAGAATGAAGACTTAAAATTATACTCCGAGATAGTAATAGTAGATAGCACCCCATATTTAAATGTGGGATATTCATATTCAGATTCTGCAAAAATAAATTTTCTGTCCGACAAAACATTACCTTACCCCTCCCCATTCTTAATAAAAATCACATTTTTACTTTAATTAGTTATATGGACTATTTTGAGGCTACAGGATCTTAGTACTCCTTATTTGGGATATTCGAAAATAGGAATGATATTCAAAAGGGTACTAATTGGTGGCAAAATTTCAGTTGATTTTAGAAGTTGGTCGTTACTCATGTAGATAAAATGGTTTAAAATACAAAAAATCCCTAAAAATTGGAACCTCGAATTTGGTTATGAGTCCTTGTTGAATTCTTAGCTCCCTTTTTTATATATTGTATTTTTCTTTAACTGTATACACGGATATCTATTATGTTGGTTAACAAGAGAATTGATATGCGAGTATACAGAGAATTGCTATAGTTTTCATCGTTGCCGCACTGAAATAGTCTTCCCCCCCAAAAAAAAATCAAGAGATAGGACCTAGTGGACCAGGCAGCATTTCGAGGACGATTAGGTTGTAAAAAAAACGACTAGAGCGAAACTAGGGGATGGCGCGGATAATTTTGTATTTTTTTTTATTTTTTATTTTTTTTTTTAAACATTTCCATCTCCCTCTTCCCGGATATCTTTTGCTAACGAAATTTATGTAGTGTAAACTTAATCCTATAAAATGTTATGGTATTTGTAGAATGGCTTAATTTACACAGGCGCACAGATTTCCAGTAAGCTTTATGGTCGGGTGGGTTGCACGTTTCGGCTTCCTCCATAGCGTCGCGTCGTCGTTCTTCCATTTTCACAATCGACATTTTTTGTTCTCTCTCTGCCCTTTTTTTTAATTTTTTTTTTGTTTGCGGTCGTGTACATATAGCCAAGGACATTTATGGCAATGTAACTTGCTGTTTTCTGGTTTTTTTGTGTTTTTTTTTATTATTTTCTTCAGCCTTATTATGTTGTTTTGTATACAGCGGTTGTGGTTGGGCGCTCAAAAACAAGGTTCTTTTTTAATTGCAAATTACTTTTTAAATCTAGGAAATGCCGAAATGGAATTAACGAAGAGTAATCAAATAGATGTTCGGCTTCTTGTTGTTGCTTAATATAAAATTAAGACAGCAGAAGAAATTGGTAATATTGGCCGGGCATCAGCAGCGGCGCGATGGTGGCGGCGGGCGGTGGCGGTGTGAGTTAAGGCTATTCAAGGATTTTACAGGCCAAACAAGATTTCTTTTTTTTATTGTTCAAGCAATGAAAATGTTTTGGTTAATTCTTGAGTAACTAATCATTTGAATTTTATGTCACCACAAGGAAATGTGTTTTTTTTTCGGGAGGGAATTTTTTATTTGGTTAGATTAATTAAATGGAAAATTGTAACAAAAGAAGTGAAATGAGTAAAACAATTTTTGAATGTTTTTAAATTATAAAAATTAGTTAAAGAAGAGAAGCCTTTGGAAATTTGGCATATAAGTGAGAATTAAAAAGTTTGGTAAGGTATTTAACATTGCCCAGATGCAGATACAATATTTATATTTTACAGTGTGTCCGAAGCTTAAGGACAATTGAAAAGCATTCCTGGCTTAGGAAGTTTCCAGGAAAATTAGTTCAGAGGAGGATTGCAACCGCTAACGGGGGAAGTGGCATGACTATAGACAGGGCCGGCCCCAGCCAAACTTGCTCCCTATGCAAGATTTGCAGAAAGCGACCCTTTTCATATTTGCATACATACACTGATAAACATGCAAAAGACTTATCGACATTTCCCTAGAAGCCGACTTTCAATGCGTAGTTCTAGTGGGATCTTTAATTTTACAATATTTTGAGCTAAATATTCCTTGAATGCAACACCAGTGAAAGTGATGTTAGTTATTATTGAACAAGAAATAACTAACCACAGGGATTATTTGCACTAGTTATGTGGTTAAAATGCAAATAGCAGTACATATTTGTCTCAGCAAGATCAAATTACATTTTCTTGCTCCTGGTATTGCGCCCCCGAAATTTCGCGCCCTGTGCATTTGCACATCTTGCACATATGGTTGGTCCGGGCCTGACCATATGCTTTCAAATCGCCCCACAGTCGTTCATATTGTCATGTTTGGTTGCAAAAATCATAAGATATTGCGACAAATATTGCTTGAAAGAAATTTTTAAGGGTGTAAAATTGAATCAAAATCTCAAAATCTTCCACTGAACTTCAACTTTATTACCACAAGGAATAAACATTTATGTATACATATTTGACTTTAGGAAATGTCAAAAAACCACGATTGTAGTGGTAGGTATATATCCTGTTGTCTTCAAGCTCATCTGAGCAAAACAGTGAAACGCAATAAACTTCCATGGTGAATTAACATACCTACATATATGTATGTGTACTTTTTTAAAATTCACAACAAAAGCGTATCTATATTGAAACACCCTTTATAATCTATTTTCCTCCCACAGATACTGATATGTAGATGGCAAATGAAAAATGTTTGCTTTTTTTATTTTATTTTAAACTAGTTAGCCTGCCCGGCTTCGCATGGGTCTTCGCATAAAAATTACAAAGGAAAATATTATTTTTTGACTTTTTGTAATCCAATACCTATCTACTACTTTCTGGGTTTTAACCCACTTAACATTATGAAAGGCTAAATTTGTAAATATATGATCCTCGAAGTCCAACCTTTATTGCTTTCCTAACACAGAAAGAATTTTTGAATTCGAAAACAAACTGTTTTAATTTTATCGCATTTCACTCAATAAAAATAGATTTTTTTTTTAAATAATCTTTGACACAGATTTTTTTAAATCGGATACCACTTTTCTTTTGTACCCCCTTTCACCCTTTAAATACCAAATTTGGAAAAACAAAAAATATCTTCTTTAAGCCATTCACTCTTAATAACATTTCAAACACAAAGAGAATTTCTTAAATCGGACAATTTTTTATTTTTACCCCAGTTCACCCTACACATAGCAAAATTAAAAAAAAAACATACTCGAAGTCGTTTCCTATGAATAATCTTTTAACCGCAGGTAGAAGATTTTTTTCAATCGGATACGTCTTTTTCATTTTACCCCATTTCACCCTACGAAGTAAATTTGTTTCCAATATTTTAATAATTATTCTGCTAATTGAGACGGAGACGAATCCAATTAATTAGAGATCATTAAAATTGGTTCAGCAATTCTGGAGTTATAAATGGTATAACTAAACCGACTTTGTTTTATTAAGATTGATAAATAAGGCGTTGCGTTACACGTATAGAAGTCTGATATTTGTGCACTTTATCATATTTCCCAATATACTTATTTAATTACCTAAATTGAAATAATGTGGACAATTCCCAATACAAAAATATAAAATTCTTTCTTTAAAATAAATATTGCCACACAAATGATAAACTGTATAAAATATATTTAATATGAATCAATGATCGTTTTGACATCACCTTGAGCATTTTGTCTCAATTAAATTGTAAATTTGAAATTTACGGAATTTGAATTTGAATTTACGGAATTTGAAATCAATATTTTAAAATTACAAATTAAGCTCCGAGCTCATCCAAAGTATGTAGGTATTTATTGTGTGCATTCTGTTTCAATCTTTGTATTGTAATTAAAATATGTAGGTAAATAATATAAATTCAAAGGACATCTAACTTGCCGTGATGGTGATTTCCAATCAAAACTCTGATTGTTTTACTTCTTCTGAATAGCAAAAGTACATATGTACATAAATGGAATAATAAGAGTATAGGTACCTACTTCTAGAGCTTCTCATTTATAATTACCAAAATCAAATTAACCAGAGAATACTGTCAACACAAAATGTTCTAGCTCTACACAGAAATTATTTACAGTTTAAAAATATTTCGAAAGTACCCTTCCTTTGGTGAAAATATTTACGACAGAAACATTTCACCCATCATAGTAAAAATGGGTCTTCAAATAAAATAAAAGAAGAAACTTCAACAAATTTGTCAGCACTTAATTTAAATAAATTTAAACTTAAGCCCCAAAGTAGTGTCTTTCATAAATGAAAGAAAGGATGATGGTTCTTTGCTTCTGTGCATATTATTCTCTTTCTTCTCTTTTCTCAAAAAAAAAAGGACTATCGTACATAAAGGTCAATCTCTTATTGCTTTCGGTTGTGTCACACGAAAAGGGTTAATTTTGAAGGAATATCGTTTTTTTGGTTTTTTTTTCGTTTGGATTTTTTTTTAATATCTTTGGTAACGACTCCTTCACCAAAGCCTTTGCCTCTTTAATGTTCGTTTGTAAAACAGAAGAATTACTAAGAGAGAGCCCACCCATAATGCTAAGGGTTGTCATTAAGCTTATTTATTGAGGCTTATTGCCAATTAAACTAATGGAAGAAGTCTTGTTTTGCCGGGAGTGTGCCCCTTCAAGACAAGGGTATATACCTACTCGTAGGTTGGTAGTTTGGTTGTATATGTATTTTAAATAAATTTACTGTGAGATCAAAAAAGGAAATACCTAAATGATATTAAATATTATAAAAATGATCCTCTTCTCGGGCTTGTACAAATTATTATAAATGTAAAGGTTTTAAACGATTATTTAACTTGAGGGTCATTTATTTTAAGTTATAAAATAAGAATATTGGTGAAACAATCAGAGAAGTGTATAGCAGAAATTTGTAGAAAAAGTCAACTACAATCGTGTGGAAGGATGTATTGTATCAGTCGATAACATTATGGACGGACAGCTGCTGTCAAATCCAATGAACTGTATATTCTTTTTAAATTGTATAAAGATTATATACCAGACCATAAGTGATTTTGTGGTGGTGTGAGGGTTAGTGAGTAGGACTAACATGCCGGAAGTCTAGGCTCTACTCCCAGTCTTGTCTATCTAAATAAATAAAAACAAACCTGGTACTGCCTCTTTCGAGGAAGTGACAAAGCCTCCAAGAGAACATATCTCTGTTCATGCAAAAGTGCCTTTCAACTTAGCAGTTCAGATTTATCAGAAAATTGTAGCAAAGAAACCACGCGTACACAGGAATTGTTGAGAGCTGGTAATCACTACTATCCACGAGCTGTTACACTGATTTAAGTTCAAAAGAGCTCAATAAAATATTCCAAGAAAAACTGGGACTGTGATATAGTCTTAAGCGCTGATATAATAACAGACAGATCATGGCCCTATGCGAACTAAATCACAAAAAACTAACTTCCATTTAGCGAAATTAACTCACTCCAATTAAATTAAATTTGTCATAAATTAAGGAGTTAGTTCAAAACGAAATTAAAGTCTCACTAATGAACTAACATTTTAATTTTGGGACTTTTATGTTACGTAAGGGGTAAGTTCATAAAAAAATGAGAGTTGATGTGAACCAATTTCCAAGTTTTCGTGGGAGTTAGTTTATTGGGAGGCAATTCCCAACGAATTGTAACTCCCACTTATGGAAGTTAGTTCATATTTATTTTTGGGCTTTCATTTTACGTGTGGCACTAGTTCATAAACAAATGAAATTAGTTCATTTATGAACCAAGTCACAATTTTTCGAAGGAGTTAGTTCATTGAGAGTTAACTCTTTTGAGTGTTATTTCGGGGAATCACAGACCATCATCTCTGTTTTATATTGTTCTATGTCTTTTTTTCAAAATGTTGGGAATTTTATGTCAAGCTAAAGTTGATGAGATAAGTGCCTTATTGGTCTCCATAGGCTCTGAAGACTAAAAGAGAAAGAACAAAATGTTTATTCCTGGCTCAATTTCGTAAAAAAAATAGTCTATCAAACAAGATGGTACCCAGGTAATTAGACGTAAATGTTATGTATTTTTTAGCGGTTCCATGACAAAGAAGAAATATAAGACCTAAAGAGAACTGTTTAATCTAGAGTTTGTGAAGACTGAAGAGGTTTGCCAACGTCAAGCTACGCAATGGGGATAGAGGGTAATGTTAACGCTTTGAGAACAAAAATACTCTAGGTAGTTTCCTTTTGAAGCCTTTATTTTGAGTTATAATGATCCTATCCTCAAGATTTAGGTGTTTAAATCGAGCAACAATAAAAAACTAGATTTTTAATATGCTTTTGAAGTGCGAATGTCAAATAATTTTCAAATAATTCGGTGGTATGGTGACAAAGTCGACTCCATTTTCGAAATCTTAATATTTAAATCTAATATTTTTAATTAGGTATTAATGATAGATAAAGATAAAGGTCGTTTCAAACTATTATGGTATTTTTGATCAGTAATAATGCAGCATCTACAAACTATTCAGCTGTAGCATGAAAAAGATCCATTGTTTTTTCAAAATTCAAAACCTGTCATTACATTCAGACAAAATAACGGTTTGGGATAGTTTATTACATGGTGGAATCATGCACATAATATACAAAATTTTAACATTTAAATTTTTAGTATTTATGAATATATTCTAAGGCCCATTTGCCGACACAAAACTTAAATAAAGTTAAACATAGGAGCTTCTTTGGCCGTTTACGCTGATGAAAAAGGAGAACCTAATATAAGCGCTTATAAAGGGTCCGCCATCTAACGTTTTTTTTTTTTAACTAGTGCTTATTTCGTGAATGGTAACACTTAGCTCATTTCTGATTTGACAGAAAATTAGTTTTATCCTTCCGCTGAACGAATATGGTTGTGTATACGCTTCGCTAAGTGGGCCTGCGATCGACTTAGAGAAGATGCCGAATTTGCCAAAAAAATCATCTTTTCAGATGAAGCTCATTTTGATCTTGGCGGGTAGTAAACAAGCAAAATTGTCGCATTTGGGGCACAGAAAACCCACACGCATACATTGAAAAGCCGATACACCCAAAACGAGTCACTGTTTGGTGCGGATTTTGGTCCAGAGGCATAATTGGGTCATTTTTCGAAAATGAACAAGGAGTGGCCGTTACAGTCAATGGCGATCGTTATCGGGCCATGTTGAACGAATTTTTGTTCACAAAAATTGAAGAGGAGGATATTGGCAACATTTGGTTTCAACAGGATGGCGCTACGTGCCACACAGCCGAAGCTGCACTCGATGTTTTGCGCCATTTTCAAAAAAAAAAGAAGTTATTTGGAGGACCCTTTACATTATACATACAATAGTGGGCACAATATATTTTTCAAAATTTGTATATCCTTTTTTTCGATAGAATACCTTTTTCCTCAGGGTTGTATGAACGGTTTCGTTAGTTTTGGAGATAAATCTCTCCAGTGGCCTATAGGCTGTAGCTGTAGGTCAAGGTACAGACCGACAGAATTGCCGGACCCACTTTTTGTATGTTCTCTATCAATTTCAGGTTTGATTAAAATCCAGAAGTTGATTTCTTTATGAATCCTTAACTTGCCTATGTATATAACACCTGCATGTGGCTTGTAAACAATGGGCCTTCTATTATTTTATTTTGTGCCACTGTATGTGCATTTTTTGACTTACTTTTACATAACCATTCTTCCAATAATCACTTCTGAACTTTGGAAGTTAATACCGGCCATATTGCTGAAGCTACATCTGTCAATTTGGCAGTCATATATTCAGTCTGATGTTTTGCCAAATCAACATGGAAGGATATAGCATTCAAAAACACTTGCAAATGATAAAATTGTTTTTCAAAATAGGTGTTATGTTTGGGCAACGTCCCACGCACTTCGACCATTTACGGTCATCTTCATCAGTGATGAATCCCATTTCTGGATGAATAGGAACGTCAACAAACAAAATTGTCGAATTTGGGACGATACCAATCCACATGAGATCGAAGAGCGTCCAATACATCCCGAAAAAGTCACTGCGTAGTGTGGATTTTGGGCTGGCGGCGTCATCGGTCCATATTTATTTGAGAACGACGTTGGCCAGGCCATCACCGTCAACTGCGAGAGCTATAGATCGATGATGACCAACTTCTTTTGGTCTGAGTTGGATGATATGGACAAAAACGACAGGTGATTTCAACAGGACGGCGGCGGTGCTACATGCCACACAGCTCATGCCATATTGGAAATTCTGCACGAGCGATTCGAAAGTTAGACTTTTTCTTGTGGGGTTTTCTGAAGTCGGTTTTCTGAAGTCTATGCTAATAAGCCACAAACTACAGCGGCCCTCAAGGCCAACATAGCCCATGCCATCAGTCAGATTCAGCCTGATTTATCCGCCAGAGTCATGGAAAATTGGACATTTCGGATGCGCCCCACCCAGAGAAGCCGCAGTCGACATTTTAACGATGCTATAGTCCATATTATGTACATAATAGCATCGATGTGTCTTTCAAACGAACACAAATTTGGATGATATCTCACACACACTTTGTTTTATTTAAATTTAAAAATAGCAAGCGCTTAATGAAAGACCCGTTAAAAGTTCCAGTACGTTTTCCTCACGTAAGGATAAGGAGGTGGCATCATTTTCCGGGAAACCTTGTGAGTAAATGTAAATTATCTACATTTTGAAATGAATTCATCCAGAAGATTTTTTTCGCATTTCACTAAAACCATCTTTAAATTTATACTTCTTTACTCTTGGAAATATTAAATAATATGAACAACCGTGAATTTCATGTGTTTTAAAAAGAATGCGTTATAATATTTCATCAGATTTTTTTCATAACACTATAAATAAAGGTTTATTTTGGTATTTTTTTTCGTTGTTCCATGGAAGATTTTGCAATTTGTTTTTATTATTATTGTTGTTTGTTGCTGAGCTGTTGCTGTTGCTATTGCCATTACTTAAAATCCAACCCATCCTCGAGTTAGTTCTTTTTCTTCGTTCATTTTAGCTTTTTTTTTTGTTGAAAAGCGAACCTTTTACTTGTTGTTTTTTTCTTTTCTGTTTGATTTTTTTTATTCTTCAAGCTACGATGGTCTTATTGAAAAGAATTTCACTCGCCCCTATCATAAAAGAAAACATGGTAACACTTACAGGAGAGGGTGGCTCTGTCCATTCAGCATTTATGATGGTAACATTCTTGTACAATGACGACGCCACCGCCGACGTTTACCTACGATTAGGTGTGTGTGTGTGTGTGATTTGTGCTTTAATATATTTTTCTTTTTTTTTTTTCTTAATTTTTTTACTTTTATTTTTTATTTTTATTGATGTTCAATGCCATAATGCGTTAAAGGAGGCTGAACTTTTTTATTTATGATATTTTTTTGTGATAAATTAACTCTGTCGGCACAGCAGAAATCTTAAGAGAGTACGAGTGCGGTAATGAATTTTATGTTAAAGTTTAACAAATCGGAGATAGGTAGTTACCTACGTTACATCATTAAATTTCTGTTTTAAAATTAACAGACATTTCTTTCGGTTTATTTCATTTTATGAAGGATTAGGTACACGTCTTAAAGCAAATATTTCCGTTAAAAAAGTGCTTAGGCATAATGCTACTTCAAATAATTGTTGGACTTTATAGGGTGTCACTATTTGATAAGAATCATAACATGATTTTAAATCATAATTATCAGTAGACAGCGTTGCCGCCCAAAAAGAATTTGTCACATGGAAACAAAATTTACTCAATTTTGTTCAAAATTCAATAAAATATCGGGTGTTATATTTTATTGTCCAAAAATAATGGTTTCTGACAATATCTATTCAATTTTGAGCAATTACTATCACGATCATGACACATTGGCAAAATGCTGTCTGTAGAATCTTAAGCCCGTTTTTTTTCAGAAGAAGATTAAAGTTAAACCAGAATTAACTCATCAAATTTTTTGAGCTAACTCAGGTTTAACTCAACAGGTGCTTTTGATGATTTATCATGCAAGTTTTGTTTAGTTTTGCTTTTTGAATTCACTGTAGATCAATTTATGTTCAGAGTAGCTAACTCTAGTTTATTAACTTATCACTGAAAAACTGGGCCTTAGATTGGGTGTGTTTTGCTATAGATATTAAAATTTATTAGTTTTTAAATAAATTCACTTTATGTACTACGTTTTTAGTTGGAGTGAAATGAGCAAATTTTCCAAATTCACAAAAAATTTGTTGTTTTTATTTAAATGTTGTTTTCCATCTTGTTTCATTTCCGAATTTAATTTGGCAGAATGGCAGTGTTGGCTCCTTAGTTTTCTATTTTCGGTTTTCTGTTGTCCACAATAAAATTTGTTTTTTTCGTTAAAATTCATTTTAGGTTTTTTTGTTTTGTTTTCAACTCATGTTCAACATGATTTGTGTTTGAGAAATGAGATAATTTCGAAAATTATATTTATGAACATTTCTTACACATCGATTTAAGACCTTAAGTGAAAGATCCGTTAAGAATTTTCAAATAACAGATTTAATGAATGCTTATACTTTACCAGAAGTGATATGACGTTACATTTTTGTACAATATTGTTCGAAATACTGAATTTTGTATAAATTTTTGAATTCATTTATAATTAGGTGACCCGAGCTCGCATTTCTGTGCAAATTGTGAACATTAGTGGTTTTTTTTTTAAATTCCATTGTCAATTTTCAAATTTATTACTAATTAGCAGACCCGCACTCGCGTTGCTTTACATACTTTTAAGATATCATTTTGTATATTAAAAGCATAAATGAAACCCACAATTATTGTCTTCACTTCTCCAGCACACCATAACGTATGTGGGGCTTTATCTAATGGCGTAGGCTGGCAACTTGACACATCCCCACAGAAAATAGTCAAGTGGTCCTAAATCGCAGGATATTGTAGGCCAATTCACGGGTCCGTAACGTGAAACTATTATGCGGTTACCAAAAGTTTACTTCAATGTATCAATTGTGGCACGAGCTGTGTGACATTTTGCGATGTCTTGTTGCAACCACAGCTCCTGCACATCAAGGTTGTTCAATTGATGAACGAAAAAGTCAGTATTCATGGCTCTATAGCTGCCACCATTGACTGTAACATTCTGGCCAGCATCGTTTTTGAAGAAGTACGGACCAATTATTCCACCAAACCATAAAACACACCAAACAGTCCGTTTTTGTGGATGTAACGGTGTCTCAACATACACTTGAGGATTATCATCACTCCAAATACGGCAGTTTTGTTTATTGACGTATCCATTCAACCAAAAGTAAGCTTCATCGCTAAACAAAATGTATTTCGAACAAAACCATGATTTTCAAAATAAATTTGCACAATTTGGAAGCGTTGTTCAGGCGTCAGTCTATTCATGTTGAAATACCAAACCAAACTAAAAATAGGTCTCTTGACAGCTGACAAAATGGCCGCCAGTTAAAATAGTGTTGCCAACTTAAAGTTCTATACGTTATAAATTATTTCGTAAAAACAATTGGTGGTAGCACCTTTAAGTTGTTGTTGTTGTTCAAAAATTCAATAAAGGTCTATACCTCTAAAAAAATCACCCGTTAGAACTTGGAAGTGTGGTATTTATAAGGTGCCCCATCTCGACTCGAGACATGCCATACAATATGACGGTGTCGCAATATGTTAGGTATCTTTGGCTTTAAGTGTGTCAGTGGGACATTTTTGGATATAATCTGATTTAAATGTGACAGAGTCGAAGTCTAATAAAAGTATTGAAATAAGCACCTTCCTGGCGACTCAACATATCCTAAGCGGGGTAAGGGAACAATGGAGTTGCCTGGAGCGGGATGATCACCCAAAAAGAGAGTTAAAATCCAAGGTACTATTGCTCCACCTCCAAATGTGGAAGAAAACTCACATGTATCTCTACATTTATTTCCACATGTAGAAAAACCTCCGCATTATCCAACTTTACCTCAAACTGGTACACTGCCACACGAAAATATACCACTTCACACTTAAAGCTGGAGATACCCGACACATTGTAACACTCTGTCACACTTTTGACATGAGTCTCCAGTCAGAGCCTATTGATTTATCTCAAAATTGACTGAATTGATTTTTATAAAATACCTTCTGTGTAGTGTATACTATTTAAGGTATAGGCTAGCAGTTGGTAAATTTTGATAAATTCTGTTTAGGTACCAAAAATTGTTGTTTTTGATGTGTAAACATCTATGCTGGCGGTAGAGTGAAAAAAAAACGTAAACGTTCGTGTGCAACGTTACGTCGTGCAACGTTACGGTGTGCAGCGTTACGATCTGCATACTAGGATGGGTGCGTTCAGTGAAAAAAATCTTAAGATCCCCTTCAAGCAAAAATAAGTCCGTTTTGGATCCGCTCACGTTGATGTTTGCACATACTAACCGTGAGTCCCGGCACTCACACAATTTTTTTGTATATAACTTGGTCCCTTGAAACCTGTTAGTTTAGCCATTTAAGAGAAGGTAGAAAATATAAAAAAATGGGCTAATTCACTTAAGTGGATATATGTTGGGGTCGATTTGCATGCAGCCAGACAAACAGCAAGCCTTAACTAAGGTTATTCTTTTTTTTCAAACGATAGCCCAAGCAGTGTTGGACCGGTTTACCTGTTATAAACATTTCCTCCCTAAAAAGCACAAATTATCGGTTCTTTGTCTTATATTTGACTTTTTTCAGTTAGCAAATAAATAAAATAAAATGACAGGACATCATTTGAGTTGAATGGGTTGAGTGAATGAGGAAGCCATCAGCCAATTTGGAATAATTTTGTCATTTTTGTTAAAATCTTTATAATAATTCTGCTAAAAAAGGAGCGAAACTAGGAAATGCTTTGTGCCAAAAGATTAATCTAACAGAGTTGGTTGAAGGAGGAGCATTACCGCCCGCCAATAACTGGTGAAGCTCCCTCTGTGCGATACCTTTACTCACAAATAGATAAGAATGAAGAGAGGGCTTTTAAATATTATTTGTGTCGAAGACATACTTTTACAAAAGTTGAATAATGGAATTGGAATGCGTGCGGCATAATAAGAAAATCTCAATTTAGGTTTAATGTGGAAGAAGATTAATTATAGAGACCATCAGCAGCCACTATCCGCATAGAGCAGGAGCAACAATAAACCAAGGATCAAGGAACCATCAACAATCAAAAGCTCGATTCTCGTTGAGACTTAATTCTCATGAAAATGAAAGCAATATAATCGACCGAAAAGTAACAGTAGGCATCCAATTTTGGTCACAGCATGAGTTTTCATTTGTATCTACACCTTCCCGAAGAGTATAAGCTGGCTAAGTTACATAATGCGTCTACTCTCAATCAAAAGGCCTGGATCTAGCGACCAACAAGAATAATACACACAGAACTAGGTTTATAACTCTCTATGCAGCACAAGGACCAAGGATTGTATGGATGTGGATTTCAGCCAATTTTTAGGAGCTTAATTTGTTGGTTCGTTAAAGAAGCGTAAATTGTGAAATTATGTAGAGTTAGGGGTTCGTTGATTTTATACGACTATAAGGTTTGTGTTTTTTTATTTTATTTTTTTTTTTTAAATGTCATTTCTATTGGTGTATATTTGTTTTGTTTTGTTTTTGCGTTGGTACTCGGCGTGTTCGTTGTTCCGTGTACAGGTTTAGTTTTGAAAGGGAAACAGATAAAATGACTGAAAGGATATTACATTGATGAATTACCTTTCTCGTCAAATAATGTTGTATTAAATTGAGTTGTGTTCTATTGTTTCATGTTTGGGCGATGTATATTGAGATTCAAAACACAAACAGAATGGATGACATTTCGGGACGCACCACTGCCCTCTGCTACCAGCGGGAATTCAAAACAAAAGAATAGTTAAGTGGGCGGACAATAATTGTGGTTATTTTGACATTCAACGATGTTTTGAGCGCATAGTTTTCTATTGATGGCTGCGGCAGTAGAAAATAATAAGTTGATTTAAAAATTAAAAAAAAAATCGAGTATACGCCATAGTGTACCCGCCTGTCATAAATATAAATAAATCAAATATGTAAATGAATGTAAATCTTAAATTCTTATTATTTGATGATCACAACATCAAATGTTTAGGAACAATACAATCTTTAAATTAAGTTAGCTTGTACAACTTTGACCAATTAAGTAAGTAAGAAAAATAATCTGAGTCCGGTTGAGAGGTGTTAACAGAGAAAGATTTGCTGAAAAATTGGGCAAATAAATTAGTTATAATTTTTTGATCATCTGAACTTGCGTTCAAGTACGTTAGGTTAGGAGGGTAGCTATCGGATTTTCTTTTAGCATTAATGAAAATGAAAACAGTTTTGGGGTCAGATATAATGTTGGATTGCATTCTATTCAGGTTTTCATGGTAAAGGGAATTACATACTTCAGAAAAGTGAAACTAGTTGATCTTTTTGACCAATTACTCACTTTAAAGATGGAAAATATTTTGTTGGGGAATATCCCACAAATGAAATCCCAAAAGTCGCTGATAACTGTAAAAACTTTGAGTATTGATTTCTGAAATAAGTTGACCCTTTTTGACATACATACATTACTGACCTTTTAGATGGCATAATTTTTTTTAAAAATATCCGACAAATGGGGAACTAAGATCCCGGAGCCTCAATAGTGTTTTATTTATTTAAAATTTATTTTGTAAAAAAGAGAATACCGTGCGAAGCCAGGACGGATCAGCTAGTTTTTTTTTTTTTTAATTTTTTGTATCGGGTTTTTCAATAAGAGCGCTACAAAAGTTTTATTAAATAAAACAAAAACGGTTTTGGATATCAATGAAATTCTTTTTTTCTGTGAAAGTACGTTCAATGTCATTATGTATAGAACTCAATTTCTTTTGCATGGCCACCTTGCAGAAGTCCAGACGCTGAACCCAATTTTCGACGGTTTTCAAGCATAAATCGGCCGATACTGCTGCAATTTCACGTTAGATATTCGTACGAAGTTCATCAATCGTCGCTGGCTTGTTGGCATAGACCATAGACTTGACGTAGCCCTACAGGAAATAGTCTAACGGCGTCAAATCGCACGACCGAGGCGGCCAAGCGACTGGACCATTTCGTGAGATAACACGTTCTCCAAACTTGGTTTCCAATAAATTGATTGTGACATTCGCTGTGTGGCTTGTGGTGCTGTCCTGTTGGAACCACATGTCCTCCAAATCTATATCATCCAATTGGGGCCAAAAATATTCGGTTATCATTGAACAGTAGCGATCCCCATTCACAGTAACGTGCCGGTCTTGATCATCACGGAAGAAGTACGGCCCAATGACGCCGCCGGCCCATAAACCTCACCAAACCGTAATTTTTTCGGGATGCAAGGATGACTCATGGAGTACGTGTGGATTGCTGCCTGACCAATACCGCATATTTTGTTTATTGACGAAGCCATTCAGCCAGAAATGAGCCTCATCGCTGAAGATGATTTTATGATGAAAATCCGAATCATTTTCAATTTGTCGCTCAGCCCAATTCACGAACATACGACGCTTCCGGTGGTGAAGCGGCTTCAGTTCTTGCGTCAATTTAATCTTGTTAGGATGTAGGCCAAGATCTTTTCGCAAAATTCGCCACAACGACGTCACAAAGATGCCCAACGCTTGAGAACGACGTGTGAGAGACACATTTAGGTTTTGTGCAACTGAAGCCTCAGCGGCAGCAATATTCTCGACACTACCGGCACTTCTTTGTCACGGGAACATTTTGTACTGTGCCAGTGGATTCAAATTTTTCCACTAGACGCTCAATTAATGATCTGCTAGGACGATTATGACGACCGTAAATTGGACGTAGCGCTCTTAACGTTGAGGCCACTGACTCCGAATTTCGGTAGTAAATTTTAATAATTTCGACTCGTTATTGGCTCTCATATCTTTCCATCATGAAATGGCAAACCTTACTGAAGAGAAATGTCAAAAGAACGGCAAGAAATATGGCGTCGTATGCTGTTGCTGTCCCTCTGGCTCTAGTTTTGTAGCGTCCCTGTTGAAAACCTTTTTAGTTAAAAGCTTTTAGTTGGAGAGAAATGCATTTCATTTCATTTTCTTTGAATATTTTTATTTCGCAAATATTTTTTTCGAAAACTAAAAAAATAAATTTGAATAACGTTAATTGTTCTTCTTTATTTATCAATTCCAATATTAAGACAAAAGTTATAATAAAAAATAATTGTTAAGACTATTAAATTCCTGATGGTATTTTATGTGTTTCCGTTGCAGTGGAGAAGGAAATTATGTATTTGTATAATTTTCACTCATGAGCGTAAACACTGATTCTTGAACGCTTGCTGGTGTTTTTCATACAGTAGATATAGTATTATTAATGTTTCTTGTTGGAGATTTCTTAAACATTTTTTTAGTTTTTGAGATTATGTTTATAGTTTTCTTTTTATGATTTATGAGAGAAATACATTATCAAAACGTATGAACCTAAAATTTTGTCATTTATTACCGCCCACCTGAATATTATTTTCAAGTAGCTAAAGGATGATATAGACTTTTCAAAATGTCTTCAATAAATTTAAAAAAATACAAAAACAATCTCAAACAATTTTAAAATCATTTCGCTCATGCAATTCGTATTTGAAAAAAAAAAAAAATTAGCAAAACATATTTTATTGGGCCATAGACGCTATAAATTTTAACTTCATAGTGCTGACAGATTTAACTATGTACACCCCTATGACACCACCAAACCTATGACAACAAGACATTTTCAGCCCCGCAATTACATAAACTGATGCCATGCTTGAGTATCTATTATTTTGTCAACAGTTTTTGTTCCACATTTACAAATTATTTCCAATAAAAAAATATAAACCCTGCCTACGTGGAATATTTCTATAAATAAAATTAAAATATTTACAAAAAAAAAAAATACAAATCTCGTAACTCAAAAGTCATTGATTTTGCACGCAAAAATCCACTCACTCCATATACATACTCCATACAACTCATACTCAATTTGAGTGAAAAGATAATTGGAAAAGTGTAACGAATCCAACAAATGGCAGTTTTTATAATAAAAATTCCAAGATACTCGTACCTATCACAAGGTGGTGAAAGATATACAGGCGGCCGCGGCATAAAAATTTAATATTTTCTCATCGCAGCGAGAGATTGCCGAGCAGTGTCTAACACAATTTGTGTTGATATCATTTTTTTTTGTTGTTGCTTCTCTTTATTTTGTTTTTGCTGTCTCAGAGTCAGAACTTTATCTATTTTTGTAATAATATTTTTATTTTATTCAAAATTTATTTTTATATAAAAATAAAATGGTGAAATCGTTTTTGAGGTGCAAATTATACCTCTCAGGCAAAACTGCCCACATATTTTTCACACCTACACAAGAACTGTGAACGAAATTTTTAACGAACTATAATTTTTCATATTCGAGAATACATGATTTGAAAAAAATAAATTTAATGCATTTGGTTAGAAATTGGCACTGAGTTATAAATTAAAAAAAAAAAATTCATTTGAGTCTTGAAGTTTGAAGATATTTTTGCTATAAATTGAGTATAAAACACGTGTAATATACAAAATATATCACATCGCACTTACCGTTATATAGAATAAAGATGCGAGTTCACTTTCGTTGCACAAATATAATGCGCGTTGTCTAAACACTTTATCTAAACTGACAAATCCGAAATATTCCTGAACGAAACGCACCCGAATTGAATATTGGATTTCCCTTGCTCAAAAAAAGGAAAAAAAAAAAAAATAAATACAGGCAAACCAAATAAAAACGAAATTAAAATGAAACTCTAAGGAACCGAATGAAAAATTACACAGAAAAGGAGAAAACGAAACGAAAATTGTCACAAGAAAAAAAAAAAAAATGTGTGAAAATACCGCACTATATAGGAAATGTGTTTTCTATTTTTTTTTTAAATTTAATTAATTTTTTTTTAATGAAAATTATTCTTTTTTAAGAGTAATTGTCACTCACACTTCAGATTCGGGGGGCACGCTCTCGCTAAGATGCTTGCTTTCTAAATACGAAATCAGAACAGGATGAGTTGTCAGAATTCGACAAAAAAGTGGCCGTATTATTTTGGCAAATAGATAGTCGTCGTCGTGGTTGTTAGGCTAGGCGGCAGCAACGGCAGCAGCGGGGATTTATAGAGTGGGTAAAAATAGAGGGGTATGGAGAGGGGATGATTGTCTATGTTATTTTTTTTTCTTCAAATTTTTAATCCAAACACACTCAAAATTAAAGTGTGTTTAAAAGTGAAAATTTCAAGATATTAAGTGCATGACTGGAAAATTTGCTCATGGTGAGTGGAATTCAGTTGATGAGTGAAAGAGTAAACAGAATTTATTACAAATGAAGTAGTTCTGCTTTAAATTGGGTACATACATATTTTAGGGAAACTAATTGATGTTAACATAATCATTTAAGTATTGTTAAAAAATTGATAATGTGAATACTGCTTAAAGCAAGAATTAGTTACATTGTTTGGTTTTTCTTAGGGTTTTTCATATTGAGCTGCTGGAAAATATGAACTTTAGCAAATTCCGTCATCAGTTTGGTGTTGATTGTTAGTAAAAAAAACTAACAATAAGTCTGACCCACCACTAAAAGATCGAACACAAATGAGATATTATTTTTAGAAGTAACTTTCGGTATGCAAAATTAAAACAAATTCGGTAGAGCCATTGACGAAATATACGGGAATAACCCAAAAATTAGTTAATTCATTCTTCTGAAAAATTGTCAATTGGCTTTTTCTAATCCATGTGAAATTCTCGCCAAAAATTGAAGACACAAAAGTTTAATCGAATTCATTAGAATCATTTTTGAGAATATTTTAAAATGTATGGCAGCTACCTGTTCTGGATGATTGAAAACCGAAATTCGATTTTATATTCTAGGAATTCATTTTCAAAATTGTTTGTATTATATTTTAGGCATATCGGTGAACATTATTAAGGCTCTGGCTCGAATGACAGTGCACACACGAAAACACATTCGAAACTTTTGTTTGCAGGAAACCAATACTTGCCCTTTGAGCAATATCTGTTGGTTTTTATTGTCTCCATTCTTCATGCGAGTGAATGGTTTATTGGGACAATAATAAGTGTACGATAAAAGTTGAGGTGAAAAATAATGTCAGATTTTCGAGAACTGTGACTTTTCACAATTAAAAGAATTCGCTATGATAGAACCCATTAATCAATAGAACTGACCACGATTTGATGTCTGTAAGGTTTGCATAGCAATTGTCAACTACTTATAGAATAACGGGACCAAAACAGGAGTTTGCAGTTTTTTTTTAAATTTTTTTTGCATTTCCATTTCGGATTTTGCAGTTCACCAAATAGTGGGTGTAGTCCCATGTACTGCTAACTTCACTGTGAAGTTAACCATACATGCTGTTTTTTCAATAAAAAACGCAAGCTAAAGAAATTTCCAGTAAAATCGACACACTCGTTTCGACTGTTACTGAACAGACAGACAGACTGACAGACAGGTTGTCAGCATTGCAAAACCCATTTGTTTATCTTCCCTTTTATGTCAAGTTTGATGAAAATTTTAAGTTCTATTTTTTGTACGAATGCATAACTTAACAAATCTACACCTATGTTTTAAAATAAAGTTATTTTAAAAAACAGTTTTTGAAGAATAATTTTTAAAATTTTAAAATTTTGGAAAAAAAAATTTTAACAAAATTTCAAACTATTTTTTAAAAATTTTACGTAATTAAGCACTGGGACCGAATTACCCCATCAGTTATCGAGAAATACGTGACTGAATTATGTGAGTTTGGCATTACCGCCCAAGTTATGGAGCCGTCATCCCCATAGGTTTTACTCGTTCATTCGATCATTGATGGCACTCACTCGATCAGTTACTTATGCGGTAATTTGGCCCCTGATTTTTTTTTTTCAAAATTTAATGCGTTTATTAGTATTTTTAGTCGAAAACGGAAAGCCGGATGCTTAAATGTTTTGTACTGTTTGAGGAAATTGAAAATAACTAAATCTACTTTACTATCGACGCAGTAAAAATAGGATCTTTAGGTCCAGTTTTTCAGTGCGAGATTGAAGTTAAACCTGAATTAACTCATCAAAATTCGTCAGCTAACTCAGGATTAACTGAACAGATGTTTTTGATGTTTTATCCACTGCATTTGTTTGTTCGTTCCGAATGCATTCTTTACCGAAAAACTGCATCCTAACTTCACTGTGGGTTAATTTAATGCTATAGTTAGCTTACTCTGGTTTAACTCACTACTGAAAAACTGTGCCTTAGAGCATCTAAAGCAACGGATTAGAGTCAAACTAATTCTGTTATTTTCAATTTTCTAAAGATCTAGAAGAGATTTTAGCATTTAATTTTTGGTGTTTGACTTAAATTTAATAAAGGCATTGAATATTAAAAACGAAAATACTACTTAATAATGTAAAATTCTGAACAAAATTATTTTTTTCAATTATTTTTTTTCAAAATTTTGAGTTTGAAAATTAATTTTTTAAAAACTACTCCCTAAAACAACTTTATTTAAGAACACAATAAAAGAAGAGATTTCTGACTTTACAAAAAACTGTTTCATGGCATTTGTATGTGTAACTGTTGTTTTTTAATATTTTTACTTGCGATATAGGTACTATATCGGAAGTTATGGATTCGTACAAAAAATCGATCTCGAGATTTTGATCAAACTTTACATTACGATGATAGAGAAGTCAAAAAAGTGGGTCTCGCAAAAACGTCCGTCTGTCTGTCTGTCTGTTCGACTACATCTTAAACGGATGGGTTGATTTTCTTTAAACTCAGTACTTAGCGTTTTTTGGTCATTCCCCCGATCCGTTGTTTTCTTTTTTTTTTAAGACCAAAAATAACAGTAGGTACCTGTCGTACAATATTTTTTGGCCAAAATAGGAAATCTTATTTTTCTCAGAATCGGCTCCACAGATTTTTTTTTTTTAAAACTCAAAAAATTTAAATAGTTATAAGCTGCCGTTAAATGAAAAAAAGGTTCTGAAAAATGGTTATTAATGGTACCTCCTAAGGAACCATTTTTTTGAATTTCGATTTTCTCTAAAACTGTTCAACTGATTTTGACATTTTTTTTGTGAAGAAGGATTGTGGTATTCTAAATTAGTATGGTGTACCAAAATTTTCAAAAAAATTATTTTTCGATTTTTGAAAAACGTTTGAAATTTTTTTTTGAAAACTCAATATTTCAAAAATGACTCAATCGATGTTTATGAAACTTGGGATAAAAAAGTTTTTTAAATATCGTCTAACATATTATTAGCGAAAATGGTGCTTATATCCAAAACTAACGGTACCTCCCATACAAATGTTCAAAAACCGTTGAGGAAAATTTTTTTTTCTCAAAATCGACTCCTACGATTTTGATAAAATTTCTTTTGTGTATTGATATTAGTACGAACTACTTTTTTAAAATTTTAAATTTAACATTTTAGTTTTATTAACACTACCTCTCATAGAACGGTAGTTTTGATTTTCGACGATCTCACTATCGGGTACTGATTAAAATAAAATTTTGTATATAGAAGCTTGTAATCAGTTAAAGTAATATTGTATATCAAAATTTTAAAACAATATATTTTTGGGTTTTTAAAAAAAAAATTCAATATTATTTTTTGGAAATTCGATATTTCAAAAACGGGTGAATGATTTTTTTTTTTAATTCAATTCTTAACTCCACATTAATAAATACTTAAACTTGGCGTACCAATTTTTTTTTCACACATGTTTACAAAATTTTATAAATAAAAAATTAATTATTTTTGAAACCGCTCCTACGATTTTTAAAAATTTGTTCACATAAATTAAGATTAACACAACTATTTAGATGTTGTACATCGCGTTCGATTCAAAACAGTTTCAGAAGTGTTTTAATCAACTTTTTTTCTAATTTGGTTGACTTAAAACAATTTTCCAGTTTAAATAATATAATTTCTTTGCATGCATGTTGCATATGTGCAACACTGGGCTATATTGTTAATTTTTGTTTACTCACATAATTCCACCTGAAACTGAACTAAGATTTGGCAAATGGATAAAATATATACTCCTATAGCTAATTTATTTCAGACTATAGAACCACAATGTGATCGCGCATAAGAGCAAGTTCGTGCGACCCAGTCGTGCATATTTTTTTTCTGTTTTAAGTAATTTTTTTTAGAAAATTGCCCCTCCTGGCTAAACGGGGAGGAATAGATCCCCCTTCCCAAACGATTTTTTTCTTGTGTCAACCCAACCTACACGCTCTAGCTTTTGGTCATACCGTATCCGGTCTAATGTTCCTTTTCTCTCTAAATCTGTACTAACTATGGAAGAAAAAGATAAAAACCTTTTGAAATTAGTTTATCTACTGTACAATTTCCACGAAGAAAATTTTAAACTATTTGTAATAATATATTTCATTAGTTTTTGTCTTTTCAAAAACGAAATAGACTTTTGGCCCACCCTGTACTTTAATATAATATTTTTTGTACTGTTAGTCCCTATTTTCTATAGTTGGTCTCACCTATGTATTTATAAACAAAACAAAAAAATTGCATTTTAAAATAATAAAATTAAATTTTTTTATCATAATCGTCGGCTCGACAACCGGGGTGCGGTCCTGGCCTCCTTCAACAAGTCTCTCCACCCATCCCGGTCTCGAGCCGCCGCCATCCAGTTGCGCACCCCAAGGCTCCGGGCGTCCTTGTCTACGCCATCTCTCCAGCGCAAGCATGGTCTACCACGCTGTCGTCTACCATAGAATGTACCACAAAGAACTTTCCGAGCAGGTTCCTCTTCGCTCATGCGAGCTAGGTGCCCTGCCCACCGGAGTCTACCGAGCTTAATTTTTGTCACGATATCTGCTTCAAGGTAGATTGCGTACAATTCATGATTGTACCGTCTCCGGAATCATCCTTTTTTTATGGCAATATTAATTTAGAGAATCTAGATTTTAGAATCTAGGTCGTAATTTTTTTCTCAAACGAGAAACGAAACCTATACCATAGCGATGCTAGTTTTTTCGATTATAAGACAAGATCGCGACTAACAAAAATCTCGTCTTATCCCATCTCGTGGCCAGACCTAATTTTCCCCAACGCCCCTTCTTTTCAATGTCATAGAAACTCATCAGCTAAAAAATACCATAAATGCACTATAAGCTCATCAAACATTGATCACATAATACATAAATCTAAAAATAAAATATAAAATTGGAATTAAATTGATTTCACGCGATTTCTTCTTTTATTAAACGCAGGAGCGAAATTACAAATTCCATACATTTATTTTTTTTACATCCCGCTCTCGAAAATCTGACCTTCCTCAACATTAAAACACGAAGGTTTAGTGTTTAGTGAAACATAAATATATCTACACATAAATCCATAAAACAGTAAGCATACACAATAATTCATATACATATGTAGGTATGTGGCTTTATGTATGTATGTACGTAAATCAAATATATACAAACGAATCAGACATTGATAAAATTACAACTCTGCTAACGATCACAGCACAGGTATATTTTATTTCCTTGAGACACTTTGCTTTTTTGAATTAATTTGACAGTTTTCCTCGAGTATCTTTTTTTTCTAAAAATGTATTTTCCATTGGCACATGCGTCATCCACATTTACGTTTGAGCTGTTTTGATATAAATGTATTTCTTCTGAGTCAAATTCAAAATAGACACCAAGTGTAGGTAGGCAGGCAAGCAATAGTTTTTCTAAATTCTACATGACGCTATAATTTTTTTTGGCAGTGTGTCACGCGGATAATAATTCATTAAGATGCCACATGACCTCAGAAGCCTCAAGTGAACGTGTATTCACCAAAGTGAAACAGATTTTAATTTAATTAATTCAATTTGTTTTTATATTTAAATTAAATTTTAAAATAAATTCTTGACAATCAAAATTTTTCGTCTTGACCATTGAGAACAAAAATTAGAGGACACGAACAAAAATATGAAATGAATAAATTGTCAAAAAGAAAAAAAAATAGTAATAATATTTGAAAACGCTTAACATATAGAGCTTTGAGAAAAAAAATAAAATATGGAGCCGTGAAAAGTTGCGTGCAATAAGTTAATTGATTGTTTCATTAAGTTACAGCAAGTGTCATGCCCTTCTCCTGAACAATTTGACAACAAACTTAAATCCAAATAAGAATCATTTGCACTGGCAATATATGTGTAAAGATATCTTTACCTTCCTACTTATTAAAATGCAAAACTCGTGCTGGCTTTGAACGCAAGAAAGTTTCCAAAGACCAAGGTTCACATTCCACAACAAAAATTGAAATGGAGATTTTAATCAATTATTACTTAAGATATTCCGTGGGAGGTGGTTAGGTTGAACCTTTATAGCAGACCGAGATAGTGAAGGAATTTAGCAGAGATGGCTTATACAATTCAAAGGGAATGAGTAAGTACCTTGACTTCTAAATTAGCAACAAATAAATTATGAACTCGTTTAAGGACTTTGAGATTATCCAACTCCTTTAATTGCAGTTTTTGTGTCTTTTGTCTGAAACCTCTATAGGTATATGAATAGGAGGTAAAGGGTTTGTGAAACATTTACCTAATGAAATAGTTTTTTTTTTCTGTTTTTTTTTTGCAAAATATCTTAAATAGAGTCCACAAAGTTGTTTTACCCTTATGAATATTATACTAAGCACAAATAATCAGCCTTACGAACGTAAGAAAAACTAAAATAATAATATCTGCTCATATGGTTTCCTTGGAGAGTAAACATCCTTTTTTATCACTTTCACAGTAGGTATAGTACTAAAAAGCATTTTAATTAAGATTAATTTTACTGCTATATTAAATCCCTAAAGTCCTAATGTTATTTTTCTTCTCGTCTTTTGTTTCTACCTTTTTTATGTTTAATGCAGAAAAGGTAGAATGTGTACCTACAATTACTATGTCCTTTTAAGTTGCAAAATCTCTGAGATCTCTAATAGGAAATTATGAACTCTCAAAAAAATAAAACTAACGAGTGTTTTTTTTTAAGACGTATGGTTTTCAATCTGGCAATACTTTTTTGCAGTTGGTCTTTTTGACAGTTTTCACTTGATTTATGCTCTGTTTAGTCTGCCATTTTTTAACAAATAGACTTACTCTTGAACAACGCTTCCAAATTGTGCCCAAATGGGCCTAAAACAAGATTGCCGTTGATCCCAATTTATTCATAAGCGAATTTTGTTTAGCGATGAAGCTCACTTTTGGTTGAATAGTTACGTCAATAAACTAAACTGTCACATTTGGAGTGATGATAATCCTCAAGTGTATGCTGAGACGCCGTTACATACTCAAAAAGTCACTGTTTGGTGTGCTCTATGGGCAGGGGGAATCATTGGTCCATTATTTACAGTCAATGGGGAACGCTATAGAGCCATGATTAATGACTTTTTCATGCCTGAATTGGATGATGTTGATGTGGACGACCTTTGGTTCCAACAAGACGGCGCTACATGCCATACAGCCAACGAAACAATCAATTTATTGAATTAAACTTTTGGTGAGCCCATTATCTCGCGTCGTGAAAGTGGAAGTTCAATTTTACTTCAAAAAAAACAAGCAGGTACTTGCAACCCATTCGTGTACTTTATTTTTTTTTTCACCTTAAATTTTAATGCTTTGGCTAAAAAGAATTTACTTACCACCTTCCGGTTCCACTAAAAGTACCTTCACTACCAGGATCAGCATTAAACTAAGATAGGAGCCTTGTCTCAAAAAGCCTTTCAACCTATAGTATAACTATACCTGTACATACAATACAGTTCCTTTGCCGAGATACTGTTGCACTTTTTCGAGTTTGTTGATGATGTTCATGTTGTTGGTCGCTCTTTGTGGCGCAAGTCCTACATACTTTTCATTTAGCAAAAAGCGACAAAACAATTAAAAACAACACTTTTGTATCATTGTCTTTAGGTATACTATGAGAGAGAGAGTATAAAGCAACACCGCATGCACCAAGTACCAACAACAGGCAAATCAGCAACAGGGAGCTTCGTCATCTCGTTAGGAAAAGGGATTTGTCGTCCACGACGACGACGACGCACATTATACAACGACAAGGATTTCTACTAATCCAATTAAAATTGAAGTTAAGTTGGTTACATTGCTCCGTGATAAGGATTTGTTTTATGTGGCATAAAATAAAAGGATGCGCTTTTCGCTTACATTCATATAGACTTAAAGGTATACCTTCCTATCCTATACTATATGCAGACATCAGACATACATCACTAGGACCAGACAACGACAACGTAGTGAGAAATCCGCTGCACATCCTCTATTTAAACTCAGCCAAGGACTTAGCAATAGCTTGGTCGGTCAGAGACAAAGACTGAGAGAGAGAGAGAGTGAAAGCCTTTAACAATGAATATCCTTTCCACAGCATTGCCTCGTCTTTATACTCACTCGCTCGCACTCTGAAATGACAATGTATGAATAGTTTTTTTGCATTGAAAACTGCTCACAATGAGGCAATTCACTTGAGTTTCAAGCATTTAAAGGGCTAACCATTGCCAGCTACCGGAAGCGGATGAGGTTCCATTAATCCTCTTATAGATGGCAAACGCAATAGATGTAATGCTATGCTTTGCACAATGCACAACGGAACGCAGCATACCGTGGTGGTGGTGGATGAATAATGGCACGTGTTGTATCTTAAGTGGCAGGATGTGTCAATTTGCGTCAATGAGTCCTTTTTATGTTCACCGTTGTATTCATTTTCCATGGCCTAATTTCATTCGAGAAAAATGCGTATAATTTTTCAGTTTATTTTAAAAATGTTAAAAAAAAGAGATTTTAAGGAAAAATGAAATAAAGCCATAGATAAGGTAGCCTTGATATCGAAAAAAAGCAAGTGATTGAAAATATGTGAGTTTTTAGTTCAAATCAATACAATGCAGAGTATCGAAGAAGACCCGAATGAGTCTATCCGCCATCGCGAGCAACAATTGGAGCTGTCGTAAATTGGGACTCTCGGCTGGAATTTATTCGAGGCAGCCGCAGTGGCCACTTGCCCAAAATCATTTTTAAAACATAATGGCAAACCCTTATCTTTATAATAAAGCCAAATTCTTGGCCATAACATTGAATTATATGCGTTTTATTTTTTCATGAAAACCACACGTCTAAAAAAAAACAACTTTTATATACATTGTGTCCGCCGGGAAGGTATACTACTTTGTTTGTTTATAATTTTTGATTAAATGAACGAGAAGGGATCTTATATTGATAAATATTTAATTTAATGTCGGCAATTATGTATGAAATACAATATCAGGTAAATGTCCGCCTCTGTTAGTCACACAAATGCGAGCCCTTTTGAGAACATTTTTCATTACATTCTCACATATTTCACGCGGTATTTCATTAATTTCATCACGAATATTTTGTTTGAGTTGCATAAACCTTGCTTTTCAGATATCTCCACAAAAAGAAGTCCGGAGCAGTCGAATCAGGCGACCGTGGAGGCCAATCAACATCACCATTTTTTGAAATAACTTATTGTTGTAGAAAGAGGTCTCGCAGTAATTCCATTGTAATCCTGGCTGTATGCGATGTGGCACCGTCTTGTTGATACCACATGTTAATCAAGCCCATGGCATGCAGTTGTGGCGTTAAAAAGTTTTCAATCATGTCACGATATCGCTCCCCATTCACAGTTAGCGTTACGCCGTTTTCATAAAATAACACTTCCTTGAGCAGCCAGTAATGTTTTTAGCCGATCTTGCAGTACGTTGTGGTCCGTGCTTGGGCCTATCACCTACAGACCCTCTTTCTTCAAAATCATTCACTACACGATAAATAGTGCGTTTTGTAACTTTACGTAACTTTCTCATCGTCACAGTAATCGATGATTGATTTTGATAAAATGTTTTAACGATTAAAACACTTTGGTTTTTCAAATATGTTTCCATAATAAATTTGCCACGTGTGTACTTCACGACTGCCAAATATGAACTGTCAAGACTAATGTTTACCAAAATGGCGGCAAAACAAAGTAATATACCTTCCCGGCGGACACCCTGTACTTATTATGTATTTCAAAATTCTGTTTTTTTTTTAATTCTGCTTAAGAACATGGAATTTCTGTATAACATAAAAAAATACCATTTTGTAACACTTTGTGATTGTGGGTACCGGCGGCATTTTTCAATACTTAAATTCTGTATTTCCTTAATTTTGTGTATTTAAATAATAGAAAAATCGTTTTATTATTGTATTAAGAAATTTTCATTACAAAAATACTGTGAATATGTTGTAAACTTTCATCGAAAACAAAAAGCCATTTAGTTCGTGCTTTGTTTAACATAATTTAACCCCTCTCCCCTCCATCCCATTTCAACACTATATTACCTCAAAATTTCCGTTGTTTTTGGTCTTAAAAGTAAATTTGTAAAACCACCTCGACAAATGCATATGAAATCCAATTCTCTAATGCTACATCGAGAAGCAGCAGCACGATAACGAACCGAACCCAGCCAACCAATTCCATCGCAGCTCTAGAGCCAAACGATCCCGAATCGTATTTACTCTACGGAAACATGTGTACGGCATAGAGTGTGTGAATGTATAGTAGGTGCATACTAACACATATCGCATGGATGTGCCTGTTCAATGACAAAAGTGTCAACCACTGCCATAAGTAGGCACAACAAGGCTTTCAAAAGGCTCTAACTAGAAAAAGGACATGACCAGACAACCTCCATACCCATTCCCCCATCATCGTCAGCAACTGACTGTTGTTTCAATAGCGATGCAATCCAACACAGTTTTCAGTTTTCACAACCTCTATCTGAAAAGTGCAAACAAATGGCCAACATTTATATGTAGGATAGGTCCAAAGAATTGATGAAATTTTGGTTTGCTAGTTCGGCCACCAGGATATACCAAAAACCCAACCCTTCTCCCGACACCGCACCTATACCTAACAATAAATAGCCGTCGACGTATATATATGTATATAAAGGAGCGAGGAGGAGCGTTTTCAGAGTATTCAAGTTCCCATTTGCATGCGGACAGAAGTTGAACAATAGTGACAGGTATCTCTACCGCGTGTGATCGCCGCATTGTTTTGCATTCCAGGGATACTCGCACTACAAATGTGCAAGAGAATAAACCTAGCTATATAGGTATCCACCAATCTATTCAGGTGTGCTGGTCGTCAATGATATAGCAATGCTACAAAAATCAACCGTCAATTTTTGGCCAGTTTCAATTCGGTGCTATACCGAAGGTGACTATACGGTATAGATTTTCGTGCCATATACACATACATACTTTAATCAACATACATACATACATATGAGAATGACAAGCAAATACCTACAGAACGATTTTTGTATGAACGAAGCAAAAAAAAAAAATAAGACCGATGTCAGAAACGTTGAAACAAACTCAATTCTGGGAAAGAAGGATGGTTTCGGTTTAGTAGAAACATGTCAAATAGAAAATGACTTTAATGCTTTTGTGATAGTCGATGAAGTGAGGTAGGCTGAAAGATAGATTGTTTTAAAAAAGCATATCTAGTTAGCAGCTTCATAAAGATACTTCATAATAATGATTGAATATTAACCACTTTTTTGGTAAGTGTCCTACTCTATGGAGGAAACTCTGAGCAGCGTTTTCGGGGACAGGAATCCTTAGTGAAGATGGAATGCCTACAGTTTGTAACGGAGTTGATTCGAAAGCATTCTTTCAATTTGTTATTTATTACAGAAATCAAATTATTGAAGAATTTTTTCCAATAAAAAAACATAGCTAATGTTAAATGAGAAAACTTTAAAAATTCAAGAGTGCCAAGAACATTTTTTTTTTGTTTAATTTCTCCGAAATACAACAAAAATTCTTTCGAAAAACGTCTTAACTCTATTTCCGTTATGCGATTTGTTTGGCAAAAATCTGAAAAGCAGTACCTATATTTCTATTGCATAAGATTTAACAAAATTTTAATCGAAAACCGTTAAAGCCGTTTTCGAGATAATTTAAAAACAACCGTTGTATGTCAGCTACTTTCAACAAAAAATCGAATTTTTCTGTTAGGAAATCACATAAAAATGTTCTACACCAAATTTGAAGCAAAAACGCCGAAGCGTTAAGGCTCTAGTTAAAATTACAGTGGGTTGGGTTGAAGAAAAGTTTGAAATTTTTGCCAAAGTTTTAGCTTGGAAATTAATTTTTAAAAGCTATTTACCAAAAGAACTTGATTTTAAACACAAAATATTTGCCTTTTATGGGCTGATATGGTAAGTGTTTTTATAGTTTTTAACTTGCGATATACAGCTACATTTATGTACATATAAGCTATTTACTATTTATAGCAAGACATGGATTCGTAAAAAAATCGAACTCGAGATTTTGATCAAACTTGACATTAATATGATAGAGAAGTCGAAAAAAGTGGGTCGAGCAAAAACGTCCGTCTGTCTGTGCGGCTACAGCCTGAGCGGATTAGTTGATTTTCATTAAATTTGGTACCTAGCGTTTTTGAACTTTCCCCCGACACATTTTTTCAATTTTTCTAGAACCAAAAAATAATAGAACTTTTTGGCCAAAATGTAAATCTTATTTTTCCCAAAATCGGCTCTACAGACTTTAAAAAAAAAATTAACATTTTATTAATTATGAGCTGCCGTTAAGTAGAAAAATGTTTATTGATGGCACCTCCCAGTGTACTATTTTTTTGATTTTCAGTTTTCTTTTGATCAATTTATGTATGAATTTATACATTTTAAATAAAATTGTTTACCCACACCTTCAAAAATATATTTTTTGGATTTTTAAAACAATTTTAAAATTTTTCAAAAATGACTTGGTTGATTTTTATTAAACTTGGCAAAGGCAGTTTTTTAATATAAATTATTCTAATAATAAAATATTAGGGTACACGTCCCATACTATAATGTTTGAAAACCGTATAGGAAAATTTTATTTTGCTCAAAAACGACTTCTACAATTTTGATAAAAATCTCTATCCACGATTTGAACCTCTCGTAGAAAGATTTTTTGATTTTCGACTATCTCATTATCTGATTAACCGATTAAAACTAATTTTTTTATACAGAAGATTCAATGATATTGAATATCAAAATTTTCCAAACAATATTTTTTGAATCAAAAAAAAAAAATTAAAAACAGAAAAATCGATATTTAGAAAACGAGAGGAAGATTTTTTTGTGAAATTCAATTTTTAACTCACATTAATAAATACTGAAAGATGACGTACCAATTTTTTCCTCAAAAATGTTTACAAAATTGTATAATATGAACAATTTATTATTCTTAAAACAGCTTCTACTATTTTTTTTATTTTTTTTTCTCATAAATTAAGATTTTTATAAGAAAAATATAAAGGTTGTGTAGCCCGCAATGGGTTCAAAACAGTTTCAGAAGTATTTTAATAAATTTATTTCTAGTTTTGTTGATTTAAAACAATTTTCAAGTTTAAATAATATAACTTCCATGCCTGCATATGCATTATGTGCAACAAGGGGCTATTATGTCAATTTGTGTATGCTCACATAAAACTTATTGGATATTTCAGACTTTAGAACCACGTGTGATAACACATAAGAGCAAGTTTGTGCGACCAAGCCATGCATAATTTTGTTAAATAATTTTGTTTTTGTTTCTATTTTGAGGAGTTTTTTTTTAAATTCAAAGTAAATGTAACATTTCATTGGTATAATTATTACTCCTACAAAAAAAAAGTGATAAGATTTTGTTTATGTAGAATTTTATAAAATACAACTTTTTTGACTTTACAGTTCTTAAATTAGAACTGAGTTTTTGAGTAATTTACATAAAAAATGTTTATCCCATTCACTCATCAAAATCCAAAGTTTTGGTCCAAATTTAGGGTACTTTTTAGGAAATTCTTAACACATACAAATAAAGCTCTACACTAAAATTAAGCTCTTTCGGAATTTAATTGTTGCAAAGTAAAATGCAAATACACATATGTATCTCCCTGGGAGAGCTACTTTTGAATTTAAAAATAATTTTAGACTTAAACCTAAAAAAATATATATTTCTATTCAAAAACAATATTTTAAACTTAAATTTATTAGATGCGTATATCAAATAATATTCTTGTACCACTATTTTCATTACCTACAATGTTTTTCTATTTTTTTGAAAAGAATTTTAAACAAAAAATATTGTTCCACAGTCCACACCCAGCCGTTTCAATTGAATTATTTTTGAAATTGTTTTTTTTTTTTAAGTTTGATGAATGTAAAAGAGAAAAACTGTCAAATATGACAGAGACATATGCGTCCTTGAATTAAAATTAAATTTCAATTCCGCGATAGGTATTGAAAATCATATATTTCCTCTGTGTGTTGTGTGTAGATTGATTGATGTTCAAATTGGGATGTCGCGCAGATCTCAACGACAACAATCTATACTTACATTATTTATTTGTCATCAAATAACATACATATGTACCTATATATACATTCAGTAGCGTACGCAGGATTTTTTTGAGGGGGCTCAGTCTGAATTGTGGTATAGAAGTCTTTTTTAACTTATCACTTAAACTTGCACAAAAAATCCTTGCACTTTATATGAGTAACAAGTTAAATTTACATTTAAAATTAATTGTATTCATATTTTTTCTTTGTATGCAAATAGAGATATTTTTTAATAAAAATTTTATATTTTTATTTTTAAATAGTAAATTTATTACGTAAAATTTGGTGAAAAAATGATATCCATTCTCCTTTTTTTTATTTGCAGATTGATTCAGGGATTATATCGATTTCTTTGTGAATATTTAACAAAGCTAATTCGTTAGGCCTGGTTTCCGTTGTTGTGGCCCTAATCCACGTTTTTAATTGTCTCAAAGTGGAAAACCAACGATCTGGCTATACAGACGTAACTTGCAGCACACAAAGAACTTCAATTACCTTGCTCAAATTGGGATACAAGTTCGGATTGCTAAAACGAAGTGAAGCTAAAATAGTTTCTGGTATAGTTATTTCGGTTTCATCCTTCCACATTTGTTTCCATATCTTAATATTGAAATAAAAAAACCTTTTGAAAACAACGCGTGTTAAATAACCCCTTTCACCGATGCTGTCTAAACGCTTACAACAGCTGTTTTTTGATGAATAAAACTTAATTTTTTTCAAATTGCTTGTTCGACTTATATCGACTCGATTTTTTTTAACAACGGTAGCAGGAGTATGTTATTCATATTTAAATATATATTGATGGAATTATTTTTTTTCTTTAAGTGATCTTATACATAGTTGTGTTATGTTTTATATTACAATTTAAAGTAGCGCAAGCAGTAGCAAATGCAATAAAAAAAAAACAATAAAGTAAGATTTTTAAAAGGAAATTCTGGGCTAATTCATAGTGGTTCGCTAAACTCGTGTTTTACTTAATCCCAATTCCATTTCTGTTTTTATAAAAATAAAAATTTACAAAGTTATTCGACTTCAAAAATAGTTTTGAGTTTCTTTAATACTGAGACTCACTTGAAATGTCAACAAAATCTAGATTACCTACATGTGTTATGATCTAGAGAGCTTTCATTACGATATCCATATCTACAGTTTTTTTTTAGAATATTGTTAAAAATAAAATCCAACAAGAATTAAATTTTGAACGAAAAATATAAAAAAAAAACTATTCTTCTATTTTATTGAAAATCTAAGTATACTAATTAATTTAACTTGGAGGGGACTCGAGTACTTGAGCCCCCCTCCCCCTGGGTACGCCACTGCATACATTATCTATCATTTTTAAAACTTTTTAGTACTCTACAGATGTAACTCTATGCTTATAGTCACAAAAATGAGGCAATGTGAACTGAAGGCTGACAGAAGAATTAGAATAACCTCGTGGGTTAATCAAAACATCAAAATGTGTAAGACAACCAACAGATTTTTTTTTTTAATTTGTAAAAGAGTTGTTTCAAAAAAAAAAAATTGTCCTTTGTCGAAGTTCCAGACCCGCCTCCAGAACTTTTGTCTCAGTTCCAACACCCCAAGGCCAGAACCTATTTCCCAGGTTTAGGGCCAGAACCTATGTCCCAGTTCCAGACCCACCCCTAGAACCTCCCCCGTTAGACCCACTGCCGTCGACCGACCAGATCCGCGACACCAGACCATAGTCGTCGGCCCAGAAAAAAAAGTACCTATAGAAACTTCATTCTTCGTGATCCTCATACAATCGAGGCACCAATTCCTATGGGAAAAAAAATTTGATGCGGGATTTCGTGATACGGGATTTTATGATTCGGGATTTCGTACCCAACCCCATTGAAACCTATTCACGATCTTGTGACGAAAAGTAATCTCAGTGCTAAGCCGGAACCAGGGGCCTATAACACAATACATAAAGTATTTGTTGAACAAGTGAAATTCAACAACTGTTTAAAATTTGTGTAACACGTAACAACAAGTCTCGGGGAACTATAACAATTGTTTTGGCATATTGCAACAAGTGGGATATTTCACAAATCCGCCATTTCTGTAACTGTAAACAACAAGAATTAAAAAAAAGAGAGAATAAACTTGTTGAATAGTTGATAAATTTCAACCGAGGATCGGAAACTTGTTCAAAGTCAACAAGTTAGGAAAAAACACTTGCAATAGTGTTTATCAAGTAAAAGGGTCGGGTAGCTTGTTTAAAATTAAATTATTTAATGTAAAGAGGAAAATTTGAATAGCTTTGCATTGGTTTGGATCTGGATCTCGACTTATAAAATGAAATACGAGATTATCACACGAGTTAAGTTTCCTATATTTACTCCTTGCTGGTACTGTTTTTTTTGGAGTTATCTACTTTGGCTTTCACAAATATTTTTTTACTTTTTGGAAATATATTCTTTCAGTTTATGCTTACCATGGCATATTTTTTACAATTTTCCCAAAAAATATCCCTTAAGTAGGTCCAATCTTTTTCATCAGGAACTATGTTCAAACTCTGAGACAACAAAATTATCTCTCGCCATTTATCACTTTTGTTGGATTTAGTCAATGACTCAGAGGAACCACCGAAAAGAACATGTTTGTTTTCTCTTATCTTAGACAAAATGCTTAATTTTTTTTTTGCGGAATCTTACGACTCGTCATATAAGACTTACTTATTCAACTGGTTCAACAAGTCGAGGGAAATTTTTGTTATTGACAATTGTTACAGTTTTTGTTGTGTTACAGAAATGATCTTTACTTGTTGGACAAACATAGTTGAACAAGAAATTGTTGACTAGTTTACTTGTTGTTCTGTGTTATAGGCCCCAGATATATGTTTCGTGTAGTGTGTTGTTGAGTCATGTGTCGCTATCGCTGTAATGTATTTCATATTCTTAGAGCCATATTTGTATCGTGTGATGTGTTGTGTCGAAATCTATGAAATACATTGGAATGACAGCGACACACTACTCCCCAACACACCATACAAGAGTAGTGTGGTTGGGGCTTAAGTGCAGCATATTATAGGACACCCTTTACATTCGAAAGAAAATATTCTTGAACGAGAAAGGTCCCTATATTGGTCTCATTTTCAAAGTTAAAGGCTTAAGACTAAATATAAGAAATCTAAGCCCATAGTTAAGACAGTAAGACCATCAGATAGAAACAGCAGACTAAATTCCTTCATCTTAAACCCTAGCATTAAATGTAATAATAAAAAATAATAAAATTTATCATTTCAAAGTGGATATAATTTTTTAAAAAAATTTATTCATTTCAACGCACCAATACCGGGTTATTTATATCACAAAAAAAAAAAACCTTTCTTCTCATCCTATCGGCAATATAATCGTAATTCTGATATCGTGCAGGCTTTCAAGCAACACTCATCAGCAATGCCACCTCTTCTTTTTCTAATTTTTCCGTTGACACGGATTTGAAGCTTCGGAAAAACTACTAATTCTCCAATTCCAGATTCTGAGTTATAGTCATTTTCTTTACCGTCAATATATTCAAAAGGTTCAACTTTTAAGAAAGAGAAGAAAATATATTAATAAATTTTTCCAATTCAGGTTTATAAAATATTAAAAAAAAAAAAAAAAACAACTCACTTGACCGCCTCAACTTGGCTCCGAATCCTTTTCGGCAAATCAAATTCAGAGTATAATTTAATTTTCTTCCACACAATTTTTGAAAACCATGACCCGACGGTAGTGTCACGCAAAGAATAAAAATAAAACTTAACGAAAACAACGAATTTCTGAACGAGTATAACATTGTCCTTAAAAACATATACCTCTATAGGTCTGATTAAAGAGGTTCACCAATGACAGCTAGGTGGGTATTAACGTTATGTTCTTGAGTTCAGCGAGTTTTTATCCATGATCTGCGAGACATATTGGAAAATAAATCACCCTGATTTAAATTAGAAATCATAAAAGTTTCAATATTCCATTTTCTTATGTAATCCTAATCAACTCTGCTGTTCCATTAGATGATGAGATGAGGATTTATAACTTTACCTATTGAAACTTTGAAAGTAGGTAATTAGAAATGAGGGATTATATTTTTAAGAATTTCGATCATCAGGTAGGTAGCGTGCGGTGTTTTAATTGAGGGTTATTCCCTGAAAAACGACTGAGCAGCAACAGGGACGATTTAGGGTTTAATAATTGTTGGAATATATCCATCAACGTCTAATCAGCATATAATCGCACTTAAATGTTATACAATTACGTCTTTTAACTTAAATGATGGTTTTCATTCCTCACATTAAGATTGAATCTTAGATTGTATGTATAGATGTATATGTATAGATTTTACTGTTCCCAAATGCATACATGCATTAGGACACCTTTTTGTACCTGTGATTGCCATGATAACAGTAACACTCATCGAATAACCAGTATGCGGTTCTGGTCTTTTCGAACCTCTACTCGTTTCAGAATTACCATCATCAGCTACTCTCCAAAATTTGTATAAAGTAAACATTATGATCAGGCCCGGGGTTAGACATACTGGCGCCCCGGTCAAAATATATTTTGAGGATCCCCTCCTTTCAGGTGTTATTTCTTGCTCTATAGGGAAAGTATTGGTTTCGTGTTAATACTATACGATAATCGAGAAGTCCAAAAAAGTGGGTTTTCTTCCTGCCGTCCGTCGGGTCGGTTTGTGCGTCCATTGTAATTTGAGCTAGAGCCTAAACGGGTGAACCGATGTGCTTCAAATTTGATACATAGTATTTTTATGTGATTCCCTAGAGGTGAGAATATAATTCTTGTTTTATCTCATCTAGAACGGGTAGCTGCCATACAAATATTTTGTTTTTTTTTTTCATATTTTCTCGAAAACGGCTTTAACGATTTTGCTTAAATTTCGTACCTGCAATACAAATTAAGAAAAAAACAGTGTTTCAGGTTTTTCTCAAAAAATTCACATAACGGTAATAGGTATTCCACGTTTTTTGGTAAAATGGTCTTATTTTTTGTTGGTTATTCGCGTATATCTTTGCCATGGTAAAACCGATTTTATTATAATTTTACAACCTGATGGTTCTCAATAGTTTAAACAGTAATGCATTTCAAAATTTTTAAAAATATTTTTTTATAAACAAAAAATAAATCAAACAAAAAATAAAACTTTATTGGCTCTTGTTCGAATTCGGTTTGTTTAGTCTGCTTGATCATAAGGGCTCATTACTCATCGATACTTGAACTAGTCGCAAATATTTTTTCAGAGAGTTGACTAGAATTTATAAAGGGTGAAAGATCAAATCATTTAGAAGCATTTTGAAGATGATCAAGAGAATGCTGATAATTTCTTCAAACCGTTTTGGGAAAGAATTGAAACATTTTTCAGTGAATAAGGTATTGAATTGAGCTGCCCGAAAATTGTAAAGAAACAAGCTCACCGATTTAATTTTCTTTCGTCTTCACCCGAAAATTATTTTAGAACATCGATTTTCGTTCCTTGCTTGGATTCTCTAATGTCCCTTAAAGAGAGGTTTTAAGAGGAAAATAAATCAGCATATTATTATGCAATATTTCAGTTATCTCCTAAAAAATATGCAAAGCATGGACACATCCGATTTCAATTTGATTGTTCAATAGATATCTGATAAATATGAATCCTTTCTGGATAAATTTTCTGCCGTAATGTAGTTTAACCACAATAAGATGAGTATATAATATTATGTGATGCGTTCAAAAATGCAGAAGAATTTTATAGGTTTTTGCAGCATTATCTATATAGGTATAGGACTTTTCAATCCCGTCATAAAATTTAGAGAAGAGCCATCTTTCAGTACATTAAAAGAAAAAACGTGAGTACCAGAAACAAATTTAAATCAATTTTCAGTGAAATATAACATCGCCTTAAAAATTTTATTTGCCTATCCCTGGGGAAAATCCTGCGGGTGCCTTCAATCTTCAATGTGGGGTTACACACAGACACAGTATTTAACTTCAAGAGCAAGTTCGTGTGATCGAGTCGTGCATATTTTTTATAAATTGTATACCACTGCTAGATATCGGAAACGAAGTAATAAATGGTCCGCCATCTAACGTTTTTTTTTCAACTAGTGCTTATTTCGTGAATGGTAACACTAAGCTCATGTCTGGTTTGACAGATAATTAGTTTTATCCTTCCGCTGAACGAATATGGTTGTGTATACGCTTCGCTAAGTGGGCCTGCGATCGACTTAGAGAAGATGCCGATTTTGCCAAAAAAATCATCTTTTCAGATGAAGCTCATTTTGATCTTGGCGGGTAGTAAACAAGCAAAATTGTCGCATTTGGGGCACAGAAAACCCGCACGCATACATTGAAAAGCCGATACACCCAAAACGAGTCATTGTTTGGTGCGGATTTTGGTCTAGAGGCATAATTGGGCCATTTTTCGAAAATGAGCAAGGAGTGGCCGTTACAGTCAAAGGCGATCGTTATCGGGCCATGTTGAACGAATTTTTGTTCACAAAAATTGAAGAGGAGGATATTGGCAACATTTGGTTTCAACAGGACGGCGCTACGTGCCACACAGCCGAAGCTTAACTCGATGTTTTGCCCCATTTTCAAAAAAAAAAAGTTATTTGGCGGACCCTTTAGGAAGCATTTAAATGTTCCTTTAATAAAATCTCCTCAAATAAACAAGTACCATTTATTTTTAAATAAACGCTGTTCTTTTGCTTGGCTCCCCATTAAACACACCTCAAAATTTGTTTACAGTCAAATATCACAAGAGGAAGGGATCTAAGAAACATATGATTTGAACTCTGCTCTTCCTCGAGGGCTTCTTGCTCGAAAAAGTCATTTATCATTTCTCTATAGCGTTCCCCATTGACTATAACATTATGGCCCGCTCATTTTTGAAGAAATATGGACCAATGATTCTATCTGCCCATAGAGCACACCAAACAGTGACTTTTAAGGATGTAACGGCGCTGCGTCTCAACAATGGCTTGTGGATTATGATCACTCCAAATACCATTATTTTGGTAATAAATTTGCACGATTCGAAAACGTTGTTCAGGAGTAAGTCTATTCATTATAAAATGGTAAATCAAACAGAGCATAAATCAAGTGACAGCTGTCGAAAAGACCAACTCCGAAAAAAGTATTGCCAGATTGAAAACTACACGTCTAAAAAAAAACACCCTTTATATGGACGGGACTAGAGAAATGCCAATTTATAATAGTTTTTCTCCATTAAAAAAAACTCAGGGTTTCCGAACTATTCCCACCGGCAGAGGAGTCCGAATAAACAATACTTTTATAAACCAACACTGTTATTGTCATGTCTATAGTGTCACTTCCTCTAAAAAACACTTTGTTTACTTAAGATCATCGGGTTGAAAAGGTGTCATATAAATTATTACTACTTTTTTTTTTTGTATCAATATTTGATGGCACTTCAAAAATGCAGTAGGTAAATAGATTTTCTTAGTCTCAGTAATATTTTAAGCTGCTTACTTAATCCTCGTTAAATAGAATAACATTTCTATGGATTATAAATAAACCAACAACAAACAAAAACTAAAACCGAAAAGTATAACACGAAAGTTCCTAAAAAGTTCATACAAAATATATCCCGCAGTCATCCAGTCATCAATTCCCACTTTTTCTGTGCTCCAGTGGAGAATGCCCCTGGTTCTCTAGAAAAATAAAAAAAAATTCCTCCCCCTAAAAAGTTTTCTAACTAAAAGATGCGACACTATTTATAAGGATACTCTGGTTAGTTCCAGTATTACCAAAAATCCACAGATTCTCTTTCATGTCCACAATTTCACAAAGGAACTTAACAAAAAAAAAACTAGACTTCTTCCTGTGACAGGGGGAAGTGGTGTCAATTTGACAGAAAATCACTAAAAAATCGTGAAAAGAATTTCAATACAATATTCACAAATGCACAGCACCAAAAAACCCAGTTATGCATCAACAGAAGGAAAGGGAAACGGACCAGAAGAAGTATCCATCCTATCGCTATAAGAATTTATGTAGTTGTGAACGCGCGAAAACTACTGCTCTTTCTGAGCTAACAACCACCACCGCTACCCAACCACAGTCAATCTCACTGCGTGATGGTGTTGGCTGCAATGCAGCATGCCAAAAATATATATTACGACACTCTGATCGAGGTCAAAGGAAATATGAAAAATATTTTTAAGGATTTCCTCAATTTTCCTCAATTTTCCGTAGGATTTCTTTTTCCAGTTTTTTGCGCTCCTGAAAAAGGATGCTTAGCGTGAAAAATGCTTATTAAAATATTTTCTTGAGGAACTTCCACTTTTGTCCATCATATTGTTGAATGCAACAATGATCCCAAAGTATCCCTTTATCGTAAAAAGGTCAGAGTCCACAAAGTTAATGTAGATAAAATTCGACTGATTTTCTTCCTTTCCTTTGGTATTGAGTATCTGCTCGAGTGGAAGTGACAAAGATCAGAGCTTAAAACCGAACAAAAGGCAACCAAAAGGACTCTGCAAACTCTGTGTGCTCATAAGCCCTTAAGCAAAACCTGCTATTTTTCTTATCAATTGAAGGTTAAGATCGCTTAAGTGAATTTCATCAATCAGAACATGCCTAAGGCTTCTTGTTGGGCGCCATTTTTTTTTTCAAAAAAAAAAAAAAAAATCAGAACTCGCTGCTTACAGCAAAAGAATCACGAAGAAAAAGAGATGCGACCAGTTGAAAAAATAAGCTACAAGGACACGACCAAACAGACAGAAAACTTTTCCGATTAATTTCCCCAAGATGATGGAACTTAAAGCATCAACTGTACTGAGACTGAGAGTGAGGTTATATAGCTTAGGAACCAGGGATTACCAAGACATGGAGCACAGGAATCGATTTGGAATTGATTATCATAGCCTAAAGGGGGTAATCAAGTAGAAATCAAAAGTTCTTCTGATTCCAAGTGTGCCTATATTCGCTGGCGGCAAACGGTGCTGTGCTATTCTCTGCTAAGAGCTGAGGCACCTGTGGGTTGTTCAATGCTCATATCTCTTGAACGATTGTTTCTGGTGGTTTTTTGATTTGTGTTTTTTTTGTTCTTCTTTTGACTTTTTCGTATACTTTTGGTTTAGGTTTTCTTAGCTGGGATTTGTTATCGCAGGCAAACTTTGTGAACACACACAATATTGAAGGATTATTGGTGGGTGCTTTGTGTGTTCTTTTACCTAGATACAGTAAGATTTATTTCGTTTTTCTTTTTTTTCGCTTTTGATAATCAAAATGTAATGTTTTCATTTATTTGGGATTTGGTATTCTTTTGGTTTGGACTTATTTCGAGGGATTAAGTATGGATAAGAAGAAAACTGTGTTTAATCATTTCGGATTTGGTTTAGTTTTTGGAGCACATATATGATTCTACATTCGCAGCACAAATGTTAATTAAAAACAAACAAGCAAAATAAGTTTTTTCTTATACACAACACAAAAAAAACATTGTTTTAAATAAAAGACATCTAAGTGCAACAATTGGAGCTATCGAAAATTGGGCCTCTCGGCTGGAATTTATTCGAGCCAGCCGAGGCTGCCATTCATTTATCATCATAACATTAAATTATATGCGCTTTATTTCTTCTTGAAAAGTACATGTCTAAAAAAAACACCCTTTATAATGCTCAATCGTATACGGCTGGTACAGCACAATTAGCACCTTTTAAAAAAGTCCGTTATTTCTCACATCAGAGAAGCAGAACTTTATATATTGCACAAGCAACACACTCACCATCTCCGAGTTGAATTTCACATTTCCTCGCATTTAACGGTATATTTAATTAAAATGCATATAAATATGAAAGCAGCAGAACTGAATGGGGAATGCGCTTCCGTTTGCTGAGGGAATTTCTCATTTCTGTTGCATTTCCTTTTTGTGATTTCTTCTTCAACTATTCATATACCTACCTAACCTATATCTACTTGTATACAGAGACACGTATGTGCTGCCTCTGAATTCTCAATCCACACCCAGACCCACCTATCCCTTGGCACAGCCATTAAATATATTCCCGAAATCAGTCAAACGAACATTTTAATCATCATCACTCGCTCTGTTCCATCAAATCTGTTATACGCTACTCCGTCTTTCAATGTATTTTCTGTGCAAATATACATAAATTTATCTGTATTTCAGCTTCAAAGTGAGGAAGAAAGTCAAAAGATACGAAAACAAAAAAAAAATATTCTAGTACACAGATTGAGATTTAAGCAGTAAGATGCTAGTTCTGTCAAATACAGACGAACTTTCTAAATATACAGCCTCATCTATAGAGAGAGAGTGAAATATGACTGCCAAAAGGACACAAAAAAATGATAACTTCTATGATTTTACTCGTCAGAACGCACGTGCAATATGCTGCAGCATCCAGCATCCAGCATCATCCTCAATCCTCATTCTGATTCTCAAGCTATGCGTCTTTAGAAAGCAGTCTTACTTGAGGTTGACACGTACTCAAAACTGCCTTAAATGTCTGTGACAATATTCTGACGTCTTCGTCTTATAGCAAATATGACTCTTCCTTATTTTGGTTTATTTTTTTGGCACGAAGCAGTTTATGCACACAGAAATCTTTATTTTGTATGTAAATCAAAACATGGAATTTGCATCCTGCAAACAGTTAGATCGGCGACGCATGGTGGCAACCAGTCAACCCATCAGCATCTTTTTCACATCTCTTAGACCTCACATCGGAGTGTAAAATAAAAAAAAATACCTTTTGGAACAAAGTTAAATGGTTTTTTTATAATTTTTTTTTCTTTACTGAAAAATATCGAAAAATTCTCACGTCAAATGGTTTGATATGCATTTTCTGCTTTTTATGACTTTAGAGCTTCAAGTCACCCACTGGCTGGAGTCGAATTCTGAAGATTGTTTCCAGCTTGATGTGAGGCAAGGAGTAACTAAGTCTATATTGGAATACTTGGGTAGGTATATATTCGTCACTCAAAAAGTTCTTTGCCTTCATAGTTGCACATCTCAGCGATAGACGAATAGATAATATTTTTGGTTCTTTGTCTCCTCAGACCTTTTTACACCCAAAGAAAATCAAGAATTTCAGATCCATTTATATGTAAATATTTTGTATCTCTTATAATTTTCTTATAATCACTGCAAAACTCGGTCACCTTTCCGAAGGTGACCACTAAGAAATTTATCCGCTTCGTCAAAGTCAGCAAGAACACCACCGAATCCTTTGAAGTCGAGAAAGATTCTAAGGCAAAGCGACACGCTATCCAACCTGGTTAGATTCGATCTCGTGCGTTATTAAATCTAAACTTGTGGCTTACCAATTTCTATAACTAGTTGACCTTTTTTAACCAATTACTGACCTTTTAGATATAATATAGGTACTCTTCTTGCGAATATCAAACAAATGAAGTGCTTTAAATCTTTACTGTTAACTTTAAAAAAATTCATAAAAAAACAAACTATGGTTGACCAATTACTGAAACTAATAGACATTTTATGAGATCAGTAAGACTTTTCAGATGGTATACTTTTTTTGCGAATATCCCACAAATGTCTTGATTAAAATCACTGATGACCTTGAAAAACTTTAACTATTGATTAAATTTTTTCTCTGGATGACAAATTTTTGAAATTATTTGACCTTTTTTGAACAATTCTTAAAATTTTATATGGCATACTTTTCCGCGAATATCCCACATAAATGGGGTGCTAAGATCCCAGAGCCCAGTCAAGCTAACTCTAGAATAGATATATTCAATGAGGACATAGTATCTTTTCATCACACCATTGCCCTAACGATTGTCTTACGGAAGTAATTAATGTAGAGTTCTATCCCCATCACCAAATATATCATTACAATACCATCGGCATGGCAATGGCGTTCAAAATTAAAAAAAATCTAAACAGGGAACAATATCTAGATACCTTAATCATCCCAGTCCTGCAGTATGAGATAATGTTAAAATGTTGTCTGAAAATTAGCTGAGTCGGTTTGAATGGAAGATTCTTCGGATATCATATTGATACCAGTGAAGTGTAGAGGAGAAGATTAAACTACATATACATAATAGGCTCTACGGGCTTCAGGTGCGACCGTGCGTCAAAAGCCTTTAAATGACTTCTCGATTCCACTGACCTCGTAATTTAACAGCTGTTTTTATTCTTAGGACATTCTTTTTAAACCTCATATTACCCAGAGTAATTTTCTCTGAGTGTATATCAACACCTTACACCTGCGGCAAGTGATGCTATAGATGCTTGTAAGGTAATGTTGTTAGTGTTTATTTCCGCACCGGCAACGGTAATGGCATGAATAACAGTAACTGTATGTGAGACTAAATCATGCATGCATTTATTGAAGAGCTATAGCTATACTACCTATACTACCTACTACCTACTTCCTGACAGAAATGTGACTGAGGAAAAGGCTTTATATAGAGCAAATGTGTTTGTCTGTCTGCTTTTATTTGTCCAGATCCAGAGTGCGGTATCCTGATTCGTGACGATGTGATGCGATAATGGCTTGGTTCTGTTCTGTATCTCTCACTCTTTACTCTTATTTATGCGATTTCACGATGGAGGATTTTCCGTTTGCCTGTGTTTTGATATTGATTTGTCACAATATGCTACAAATATTGTATGTGTATCTATGAAGGTAGAGGTACACTACTACAGAGAGATACAAAAAAAAATTATCTAACTTTCATTTGAAAATGCCCTTTGATGCGTTGCGTTGTGAGATGAAGATTGTAATTACTATACACAAAGGTATTTTCCCTTTATAGTAAGATAGCTATACCTATGGCTTCACCTATACATAAGTAGGTATACCTACCTTACTCCAATATACCTAACCTACTACAAATCTAGGCAAAATGAAAACCTTTTTAATTTGTGTTCCTTTGTTTTACTTTGATAAATATTTTCAAAATTGATAGGTTTCCTAGTTATCTGTTACTGCTAGGTATATCAAATAGATAGATAGGTATATATTTACGGATAATAGATTGATAAAGATTGAGTTTATAAAGACTTTTAGTTATGACATAAAAAGGCAGAATGAGGCAGAAAGTATCTAAAGGGATAGGAAGTTGTTTTTTTTTTTGTTGAGAAGAATGTTTAATTAATGTTTCGTTTTTAGCAATAAAAGACTTTTGTGGAAAGTTCAAGTGCAAAGAGCTTATAGGTATCAATCGTCTTTATATTCTTATTGAAAGTTGACATTTTGTTGATGGGTGCCTTCTAATTATTAATATTTTTGATTTCAAGTGTTTCACATTGAATGAAATGTTAAGGACATTATGTTCGTAAGAGTAGATTAAATCATACTAAAACTCAATTAAAAAATCCTCATTATAATATTATATTTATTATTTTCTAACTGACGAACCGAATTAATGGGTTTTTCTTTTACAAAAAAATATAAACAGAAACACAAGAACACGCAAGACACCGTCACGAATGATCTAAATGTAAATCTTTTGTGCAAAAAAATGCAGTGATTTCACGTATATAGACAAAGGATGTGACTCTAGACATGCAAATTATAACAGTTTATAAAAGAACTGTTAATTTGGACATACTTCAGGCACCCAGAGTTTTTCTTCAAGTCGCGCGAAGAACGTTAACGCACGTCTACTTTTAATGGCGGAAAACTGTTAAAACTGTTATGAATTAGCATGTCTCTAGTCTCGTCCATAGACAAAACACAAACAATTTTAAACCAATGTTGGAAAGGTCAAAATATTGTAAAAAACTTCAAAATTAAAAGCATAAAAAGTTCAAAACAGGTTAGTGTTAGTGTGTATGGGACAAAAACTAAAAATTTTCAGTTTCAAAATTCTGCGAAATTGTAGTTGTACGAGATTCTGTATGTTATTCAAATTCAGTTTTCAATATTCTGCTTATGTAATTCTGGTTTAAAATTTTAGTTTTTTAAAATGTAAATATGTTTTAAAAGAAAAATTATTTTGGAAAACAGAATTTCGCACATTTAGAATTTTTCATTTACAGAATTTTGACCATACAGAATTCTGACCATACAGAATTTTGAGCATACATACATAATTTATATTTATATTTATATTTATATTTATATTTATATTTATATTTATATTTATATTTATATTTATATTTATATTTATATTTATATTTATATTTATATTTATATTTATATTTATATTTATATTTATATTTATATTTATATTTATATTTATATTTATATTTATATTTATATTTATATTTATATTTATATTTATATTTATATTTATATTTATATTTATATTTATATTTATATTTATATTTATATTTATATTTATATTTATATTTATATTTATATTTATATTTATATTTATATTTATATTTATATTTATATTTATATTTATATTTATATTTATATTTATATTTATATTTATATTTATATTTATATTTATATTTATATTTATATTTATATTTATATTTATATTTATATTTATATTTATATTTATATTTATATTTATATTTATATTTATATTTATATTTATATTTATATTTATATTTATATTTATATTTATATTTATATTTATATTTATATTTATATTTATATTTATATTTATATTTATATTTATATTTATATTTATATTTATATTTATATTTATATTTATATTTATATTTATATTTATATTTATATTTATATTTATATTTATATTTATATTTATATTTATATTTATATTTATATTTATATTTATATTTATATTTATATTTATATTTATATTTATATTTATATTTATATTTATATTTATATTTATATTTATATTTATATTTATATTTACTTCACTATTATTTCAACCTTTTGCACTCAATTTCTGAGCTACAGTTAATTTTTGACTTGGGAGCCAAAACTCATAAATTTGAGAGTATGCTATTGTTTTGCTTGTGCGTCTTAACGGACTAAAGTATAAATCTTTCTTCGATTTCGTAATTCTGACTCAAGAGTTTGCTAGATTCCAATTAAATGCATACAAAATGGTTTCTCAGAAGCCTCTTCTTTACCTTTTATTGACATGGATTTTATGTGGGAAGACCAATTTAACCATTTAGTGTTTATTTGAAGGACAGCTAACTATACAGATAAGTATTTCAAAAACACCTCTTTTACGTTAAGTCCCTCGCCAATGGGGTAAATCCCTACTAAAATCAGTTCAAAACAGCTTAGCTGTATAGGAATGATACCTTTGACTATCAAGAGGAATAGGTATGTATATAGATAGGTATCGATTACTGTTTTAAATACAACTCAGTCGTTTTATCCTACTCAAACGTCAAACATCCCTTAAAAGATTCTCCATTTGTTAGCTTAATACCTATTGAATAGCTATCGCATTTCTGTCAGTCCTATTTTTTGAATATGGATTCCTCATTCCACTCCATTGATTTCCCCACTAATTCTCCACTACTTCCTGATACACGAAAAAATATCAAAAGAAAAAATAACAAATTCTAAATGCAAAAAAAAAAAAAACTATAAATCTTTCCAAAAAGAATTCCACTGACTTATCATTCCATTTAGATGTTTCCTCCGGAGATGTTTTACAATGCATAGAAAAGCAAATCCGGCTATATCGGTTTTGAAACCACTCCTCTTACAAAAATCACCCCTTCAATCACAGCCACAAATAAATATAGATAAATAAGAAAACAGAATTATATGATAAAAAAAAAGAAGAAATATTCGATATCTCAGATAGGTACTCATTTGGAATTCTATACTCCAGGAATTCCTCACATGAAGCATGTCTGGATATTGGCTTCACATTGGCACGCCTACACCTATCTTTATTCCCTGAAGCTGCTGTTGAAAAAGCCATATTTTGGCATACACAACACACAGTCCGCACCTCCTCTTTCGTTTGGTACATTTTTATACCATAGAATACCGTTACTAAAGTCGTTTCGATGGCGAGTGAAAATTTTATTTCATGCATAGATGAATAATTTCAAAAGAATACCAAGAGCCAGGACTAAAAACAACTCGACGTGTTGTATAGGAGAGTCGAGAGTGGGAGTGTGCTACTACATGCACTTCATTGGACCTTCTGAGTTGAACCTTTTGTCTGTTGTTGGTGTAAAAATGAATTCAAGCCAGAAGGGGCGACCATAAAAAATACAAAATATAAATGATCATTTTCCAACGAAAGAGTATAGATCCCTCTTATGACGAAAGACCGTCCCTAGGTGTATACATATCGTTCAGCTTGACTAAGTATAACATCCTTTTGTATTGTGAAAGTTCTATAAGGTGTCCCATAGTGAATGGTCTAAACTGAAACTTGTTTGAGTTGTCAATACCAAAACATAACGGTTTTCAATTAACACCTGTTTTTTTTTTTTTTTTAATTTGGGAAAAAACCTACTTAAAACCAGTTTTTTTTTGTTTTTTTTTTTTTTTTCATTCGTATACTGTTCTAGTACGACCAATTTTTGTCAGTAAAATATTTTTGGTTGTCTGCACCATTTTGTTAAAAATTAAATAGATAATAAAGGTCCCGCCGTCTAACGTTTTTTTTTTCAACTAGTGCTTATTTCGTGAATGGTAACACTTAGCTCATGTCTTATTTGACAGATAATTAGTTTTATCCTTCCGCTGAACAAATATGGTTGCGTATACGCTTTGCTAAGTGGGCCTGCGATCGACTTAGAGAAGATGCCGATTTTTCCAAAAAAATCATCTTTTCAGAAGATGCTCATTTTGATCTTGGCGGGTAGTAAACAAGCAAAATTGTCGCATTTGGGGCACAGAAAACCCGCACACATACATTGAAAAGCCGTTACACCCAAAAAGAGTCACTGTTTGGTGCGGATTGTCCTGAGGCATAATTGGGCCATTTTTCGAAAATGAGCAAGGAGTGGCCGTTACAGTCAATGGCGATCGTTATCGGGCCATGTTGAACGAATTTTTGTTCACAAAAATTGAATAGGAGGATATTGGCAACATTTGGTTTGAACAGGACGGCGCTACGTACCACACAGCCGAAGCTACACTCGATGTTTTGCGCCATTTTCAAAAAAAAAAGAAGTTATTTGGCGGACCCTTTATATTATTTTGATCAAACCTATTTTTGCTTTAATTTTTGAAGGAGAATCCTGTAAAAAATTTGTATTACTCAACGCTATTTTTTACTTTTAAAAATTACAGGTTTTTTTTGTGTTTCTCAAAAGCTATAAAACTTACCAAAGCTAGCTTCAGATCGAAACTCATAACAATTTCAACTCAATCAGTTTTTCTCGCAGATATAACTCGGACACAATGCACATATTATCGAAAACAACTGAGTCCAAAGTTATCCTACCACATGACTCAATATACACGGGTCACGTACAGCAGAAAGTGGCACGGTAAACCATAGGTAGCTAGGCAAAATGGCGGTTCTAAGAACACCTGTTCCCGAATAACCCAATTAGCGCTGTTATGCGCCGTTTTGATAACTCGTTTGACCTGATTTGCTCACAACTGAGTGCTAGGTGTTTCCGGTAGGGCTTAGATCCGACCATATAGCCCTTCACCAGATCTACTCGTGGCTGAGCCTGTTCCAAAAAAGGTAATACCTACTGGGTACATGTCAATGTTTTAAAGGCTTGCGCCAATTATAGAGTAAGTGATTGTCCGAAAAGTTAACTACGAATTCGTTGATTGATGGGGACTAGGTTTTGGTCTGTGACCGCAACCTCAAGGGAATGTTAAGCTCACACTGTTTGCCAGGTAGTTCCATTGGGGTCGAGAGCCGGCCGTATTTTTTTTTCAAAGTCAAGGCAAACCTACCTAGGTTTTGGCAAAGCTTGAAGCCCGCTTCACCAGTTATATTTAGATTAAGTGGTTGTCCGGAAAGTTAGTGACGATTTTTGTTTATAAATATTATATTTGTAGTGTTATTACCTAAACTTATGAGGCCAGCAATAGTCTATCGATAATCGGTCCGAAGCAGGAGTCAATAGCGATACAGTCCATGACTTCCGAAACACCGAACCTCGGTAGACCACTGCTAGTCTTTACACTTCAAATCGAATGCAAGAGTTGAGGAGAAGATATTGTTTCATTTCTTAGATACATAGGGTGCTGTTTAGGAAAGAGATAAAATCGTTTATCCTTTTGTTCGACAGCACGTTTAGGTTATCCAAATGCCAGGAAGCGAGACCTGGCCACGGATGGGCTGTTACAGAGAAAGTGTTCGATGGTTTCTTTCTCTAGAGGGTTCTTGCAGCTAAGGTAGAAACTATTAAAAGGTATGCGTAGCTTAGCCGCATTTTTTCCTATTGGCCAATGGCCAGTGATGATTGCAACGATCCTGACCGTATCTGTTCTATTTCGCTTTATTTAATCATTTGATCTGTTTTTTGCCATAGGTATAGGCCATATCTTCCTAGATATCTTGCAGATTGGCAGACCTTGATACCGTTTTATTGATTCTGAGAGGAAATGGTCATATATTCTGCCCTTCACGAATCCCAGTGGAAGGTCGACTTCTTCTGCCTGAGAGACGAGAAGGCCTGATCCCTGCCTGGCAAGCTCATCCGCTTGCTCATTACCTTGGATGTCGCTATGGCCAGGGACCCATATGAGTGAGATTTAAATACTATCACTAAAGCCTGCGAGCTAAATTCTGCATTGATTTACTAACTTTAAGGTTACCAGGCAGCTAGCAATTGCTTTGATTGCAGCCTGGCTATCTATACAGATGGCCACATTGTGAATATTTTGGTTAGATATTGTTTTTTGTGTGTACCCTTCAGGATTCTTTAATGGCTAGTATCTCAGCCTGAAATACGCTGGAGGTATTGGGCAGGCGATAAGAGTTATTTATTTTTAGTGCCTCCGAGAAAACGCCAACGGTTTCTTTATCTCTAGTTTGTATATTAACTCCGTTACATTTACTAAAAATTAAAAAAATCCTATATTTTGGCGAAACAACCTAATTATTAGATAATCAGTTTATTTCATTCTCTTACCGTGTTTAGAGAAGAGTACCCATATGAAGATGAGAATGTTTCGTACGTTTCTACCTCCAAAAACCCATTTGCTTACATTGTTATTTTTGTAATTTCACCCCATGCAGATGAATAGATGTGAATTGCAACATCAATTTGACCAGGGGTGTGAAGATCTCTACTGTCTATGTGTGAGGTTATTTTATACACACATTCTCATTTTTTTTCTGCAATCTGACAGTTCAAGCTTGTAGGCAAATTAAAATGGCTGCCGGGGATTCTCTTCTTCATGTGGGTAATCTATTTCTCAAGATGACATGACTCAACTATGTCCTAACAAGAATTTCGTAGTTCGTGATCCTGTGTTCTTTTTGATAAAATGGAATGTACACGCAGTATTCACCTGGATGAACTTTTCCAGGAGTCAGTGAGCCAGCATGAGGTCCACGTCCCAAATAAACTGGTTTACCATCTTTCGTTTGTCCAGTTGAGACAGCTCCAAATAGAATATTATCTCCAGAATGCTTTCCTTTTACCCATCTATATCCATCACCTACCAAAACCCCAAATTCTATTTTGAAGACATCACATCCACCGAAACTAACGTAGCACAAGGATTTCTCGGGTATAACTTTTGCTGGAAGGATCTCACCTTCGTGATAAGCGCGACCGACATAAATAGCAGTTCCATCACTGTCTGTGCCAGCACGAACTGCGTTTGGAGGAACTTTTCCCCAAGTCGAATGTACCCAATTGTGTTGTTCGGCTGACACATCAACATCAGAAACTCTATTCTTCACATCATCTACAACTGCATTTGACTTCAAACTATCCAAAACGGTAAATCGCAATGCCTCACCAACTAAACCCTCGCCTTTCCCACCAGTTTGGCCTCGAACTAAAACTTCGTAGGAATCTATACAGTGTTCTTTAACATCAAAGGCAACCAACAGGCACTGGTGGATAGGATGAATTTTACCAATAACCTTATTCCCATCCACGGTACCACGTCCCACCCACAGTGGCTCACCATGGGCGGTATTACCTGCGCGGACAGGCCAAAGTGGTATCCCACCAGCGGGGTATTTTAAAAATCTGTAGTTCTTGCCAACCAGGATCTCAAAGTCGGTCTTCTTGATTTGACTGCCTCCCCAGCTGATGAAGGCACAGTGTTGCTTTGAGTCCACTCTAGCTGGAAAAGTGCCACCTTCATGAAATGAACGGCCAACATAAGTTGGAGGACCATCACAGTCTGGCTCTCCAACAACAGCAAGAGGCGTTAAGCAATAACGCCCAAATCAATTTGGAAATATCGCCCAAATTGTTTGTATCCCCCAAAAAAAACCAAAAATGTTGAAAATATCGCCCAAATAATTTCAATTTAAATTGTTGTTGTAAAATTTGGGCGTTATTTCCTGAATTTTGGGCGATATTGCCAAACATTTTTTGTAATTTGGGAGATCTTTCCTAAATTTTGGGCGATATTTCCAAAGTGAAATTTCAATGAAACTTGCGGCGCATAAAGAGTGAGGTATGTATGGTCATTGTGAATTGAACCTGCAATTTTTCACTCCGCTGACAGTGTGATGGTGTGTTTCGAGAGATGCCTTTCAGCAAATGAATACTAACTCATTTGCTTATGGGTTTTTATTGCTTTGCTTTTTAAATAGGACGAGACTAGAGACATATGCCATCTTATAACAGTTATAACAGTTTTTCACTATTAAAAGTGGCGTGCGATTTTTTTGAAATTTTTTCATAGTAAAAATCAATATTAAGAAACGAAATTCTGGTACAATTTCGAAGAGCCTTAGAACAACCTAAAACAATTTTTTGATCTTTTTTATTTCTTAAAAGGTGGGGCCAGAGCAAGGTTAATAGGATATTTTCATTTAAAGTGTTTTTTTTTTTCGGTTAAAATCTTCAATTTTCAATATTTTTGGATGAATCTTTGGAACAATTGAGTTTGAGCGATTTTGAATTTGGAACAACTTTTGGATTTGTGATTTTTGAAAAAGGGGTCTAAAGGAGTTGTCTTTGTTTTTTTTCAAATTCGATTTTAGGGTGATTTTATAAATAATTTAGGGACACAATATTTTTCCTACACATGTATTTATGATCAAAAAATATGAATTAGTTTTTTTTTTAAATAATTTTCTCGTTTTTGAAAAAAAGTTTTTAAAGGCCTTATCTTTAAAAATAGGCTTTTTGGGCAGCTTTAATTTGTTGGAACAATGTTCAGAACACTTTTTGAAAAATTGGGGCTAGAATTTTTTCGAGTTTTAGCCATAACTTTTGTAATTTTTATTATGGAGGTCCAAAAACTTGGAACAACGTTCAGAACAACTAGAACAATTTTCAAAAATTTGATTTTCGAAAAAAAGGGGGGCTAGGTCAAAAACCGTTTTTTGGATCTAAAACCCCCATTTTTTTAATATTTTTCAAAAAAAATTGGAACAATACGGAACAAATCGGGAACAACCTGGAACAACTTTCAAAAATAGCAAATTCAAAAAAAGGTGGGCTAACTTCACACACTCGAGTTGATCAAAGAGTAGGTATCACTACGGTGACCATATTTTTAAATTCCAAATAATGAACAAAAAATAAACCTGGTTTTTAATTATTATTTTTAAATATGCCTCAATAAATAAAAACAACACAATGATTCAGTCTTTGCTTTAAGTTAATTAAAATTAGTATTACAAAAGGAACTCTTAATATGTATGTAAGGCAAAATAAATAAAATTCAGTCTTTATTTTAATTAAATGTTAGACTAAACTAAATAAATATTCTTATTATTTAAAATATGGACCTAATGCAGGAAAGATAATATATTAGTTTAGCATTTTGTTGGAAGAATTTTGGTTTGGTAAGTTTTTCGATTTTGTTTAGCAAAATCGAATAGCGTACTGAAAATATTATAATGAACAGCTTTAATAGTCGATTCTGTGTTGCTTGAAGAAAGTTTTGACATTTATTACATGTCTTTCTCGTACAGTTAGAGGGTAGATCGCAAAAATATCAACACGAAAACCATGCACCGTCCTCGGCGCACCGTAAACGTTCGCACGCGCAATTTCGTTTCCGATTCTTTATTTGAATAAAAAGCTATATTTTTGTGATCGCAGAAGATCACAATCAACAATTAAATAAAACGCATTCATGTATTTTAAACTTAATATTATTTATTAAATCAAAGCTTCAGATCCCTTACCACTGGTGGGGGGAAATCTTAGGCTATACGTAGAATGACAAACTGTGAACTGAACTTGAATTGATCGATGAAACCCTTTTTATACTTATAAAATGTTTACTAAGCAAATCTATCTTCGACTGAAGATCGTTTGCTTTCCTTTGTCTTTTAAAATTGCTGACACAAGAATTCTTTTAGAATTATTTAAGATGCTTTGGGCACACGAGTTACTGAAGGCAAAAAGTGCTGATATGATATTTATAATATCGGATATCATCATCCGCTATGAGATGAAATTATGAATCAATGTGTGAGCATTACATTTTGTTTATATAAAGATACTTTGTATCTTTCTTCATTATTATAGGGTGTTTAATAATTTTACAAAGTTATGTGAGGGTGTTCTGATAATGTAACCGCGCGCCTTATACCAGCTGAATATTGATAATGTTTTTCATTGATAAAAGCCATAACAATTTTCAATGAAAATGTGATTTATTTGCTGAATTTCCATCTAAATTGTGGCATATATGTGCTTACCGACAATGACAGCCTCAACTTCATCCCTATGTGAAATTCATTGACTGACTGCTCGATCTCTGTGCTTTTGCTCACTACCACTACCAATTTTTTCAAAAATGTATTAATTTTTTTTTAACGTTTTCTTTTGTGACATTTATTTTCTCTGCACTTTTTCTTTATCACTCAAATCCTATCGAATCCAACTTTTTTCATTTGGAAACATACATGTTTATTTAATTAATTTTTAATTTTGCAATTAAAAAATTTTGAATTAATGCTTCAACGGGCATAGATTTGAGTTTTGTTTGAACAACCGCTGATCGTCAGAGGCAGTCGAATTTGTTCACATTATAGTTTGTGTCTGCGAACAAAAAAAATTGGATTCACGTACAAAAAAATCCAGAGGAGAGAGTCCAATGTGAACACCGTCAAGGATTCAGCAGGTAAAAGCGGGCACAACTTTGCATTCATTTAATTTTAAGAAATTACTTAAAGGACATCAACCAAAATCATTATATGGAGGTATTATATGTAACCGCGTACAGTACCACCCATATAAACTTAAGCATAAATCACGTCCAAGGGACATAATACATTTACCTATACGTATCATAAATTGTATTTATTACATTATGCTGAATTGCTGATGAGGATGACCATACATATGCCCACCCGCTCCTTTTATTCCATCACTCAATTTGCTTTTGATATTCATACCGATGCATTATTCCAAAATACGCGTCTCCCCGCAGGATAGGATGAGGTAAGCACAAAAAAATCATTTTTCTTTTAGTTTTTATTATTATTCTAATAAAGAAAATCCTTCGGGGTAATTGATGCTGAATGATTGAATTCAGATGACAGTGACGAGCCACACACATGACACAAAAATATATATACATATGTACGAATGTTTGCTTGATAATAAGGATGTTTGTCATAATATATATAAAGTATATTTTGTGTCAATACAGGAAACCCCATACTAAAGTTGTTTGTTACCTTTTAGGCGGTCCAGTGAATTTACTTGAATTTGACTGCCTGATACATACAATCATACATACATATCTACATATACGTACGTGATGATATGAAACTCTGAATCGAAAAGATTCGATATATAATTGAATTACAAATGTCGAATCCACATAAATTCCCTGCCAGGATACCTGTCAATATGTCATACAACAGCAATACCTTGATTTTGATGGGTAAATTGATATAGCTTTTAAGAATGATATTTCGAATGCATTTTACCGCAAAGATGATATCAGCAACTACCTATACAGCTTGAAAGAAAGGTAAAGTACGTATAGTATATAGATATCTACCATTGAATATAAGGACATTATTTGTTATAAGGATTTAAAAGGACTATCAATTTATTTAATAAAAGGATGTTTATGACAATATGTTTCCCTTGAAAGCTAAAATTTAGGTAGGTACTGAATTAAGGGCAAAAGTCAGTGAAACATAAAGATACCAAAATAAATCGGCAAATTCATTCAAGCAACCATCTGTCAGGTGTTTCCACGGAATAACAAATATTTTCCAGATGTCATGTATTTTTTTTTTAAACAAAGTTGCGTAATGAATATCTAATGTGGTGGTGAGTCTGAGTATAGCTAAATATTAAATGCAAGCAGATGCTTAGAAACCAGAAATTCAATTTGTGAGCATGGCTGAATAAGAATATACCTATAATAGGCTAGCTTATTGTCTCTCAATATTTTTTTGAAATGTATTACACGTACGTAGATACGCTACAAGATAGGCTTTCAGATATAACAACACTTTATGTGCGAAAAGAGGAAAGAAAAGAAAACAAGTGCGCAAACAAATTAAAATGGCGGATGAAGCCGTCGACACCCTCACAGAAGGTAAGCAAATTAATAGCATTTGATCAGTGGCAGAGCCTTTAGACTTAAGATGAGCGCACAAAATACAAACAAATCCAACTGGAGCGACGCGACGCGACGATGACAAACCTAATCGTGATGCATCAATGTGCTGAACCGTCAACCATCGTGGAGATTTCGGTCCCAAAGAGCGTTATCTCGTACCGCACCAAGATCAACAAACTAAAAATTGAACAGCTGCAGCTGCAACCAAGCAATCAACATAACAAATGTGCTACACAATGCACGTAACCAAAGCCAGAAATACAAGAACCCTTCTACTACCAGCTGTAGCTTTGACCGGCAACAATCATAATCTTTATGTGCCTGATAAAATGGTCTTTTTAGTGAAAGTCGTTTAACTTAACTCAATATATGTTTGTTTGGTAATACTAGTGAAACGTCGTATTATGTCGCACAACTTGCTGCCAAGTTTTGACAAGTAGCAAGAACTCGCAAGTTAACAATAAGCAGACATAATAGGTTTGTTCGGGTATACTTTCTGAACTAAAAATGTCAATCTGTCAAATTTTGAGGAGTGGGGATGAAATTCTCAGAAACTGTCAAAATGTATAGGAACGCCTTGAACAAAAAATGTTGTCCACTTTTTAAACGTCCGTCAACAAAAAAAGAGCCCCATGAAAAATCGATTACAACAACATAGAAAAATCGGTATTTAAAAAATCGGGCAATGTAAATCCCGAATTACCTGACCCTAAAAAAGTCAATGAACGAAAATATAAATTAATTCGTATACCTACAATGCAAAGCCAATTCTTCAAGAGCATGAACAAGGAAAGATAGTCCCCTTTCACACGAGGAAACAAGTTGCTGGATATTTTTTTGACGTTTTCTTTTAATTTCCTTAATAATCTCCTGTACCTTTCACACGAAGAAACAAAATCGTGGAAACTTTCTGTATTTTCCTTTTAAAATAGCTTGGTTAAACACACTCTACTGTGTGTGTGAAGAGGAATGTCAAAAAAATCTCCTCGAATCGTTGACCGGGGAGATTCAATTTTTCCCTCTTACTTCTTGCCGTTCTCACCAACAAACTGATTGTTGCTGGCAACTCAGTTTCCTCGTGTGAAAGGGGACATACATAACATTCTGCCTCCAATGGGGATTAACGATGCTCAGGTTATGAACATGTCTAGAAAAAAAAAATGGAGGCACACAAATTCGTGTCATGTGGTGACATTATCCATACAAATCAGATTGTGGATTGGATTGTGGTTGTGATGTTGGACCTCGTTCATGTCCAGTGGAGGTGGCAAGTAAGAGCCACTCAGCCCATTGTCCAAATCTTGGGCTAGAAATAGAAATTCTATCAACCAACAAAAAGTAAAGGATCGACGACGCGACGGTAAACATGAATATCATCATCAGCTTCATCATAATTTCGATTCCAAATAGCAGTAACTGGCAGCGCCGCGGCGCGGCGGGCGGTGCAAGAAAATCTTTACTCATCAGTCATTTCATCAAACACCAGCTGCAATTCAGACCAACCGAACGAGCAACAACAAAACAAATGGGCAACCTTCCATTGATTGAAGAATATACAGTAATACAGATACACACACGTTACGATTATGCAAAGCAACAGTTAGATAAATCTGAGGAGTGAATATTCTCAGATCAGATCACGGAACTGTCAAAAAAAAAAATGTATGTTTTTTTTTTTAGCTCAGACTCATATCAGAGCATAAAAAGAGTGTTTCTTTTTTCCATCGGAGCTAGCTCAGAGCTTGCTCAATTAGCTCAGAATAAAATGAGCGAGCAAATCGAGCGAAACGCTGAGCGAAGCCAACATATTTAAGAATACAAAATGGATTCCCTATGAAATGACAGTTCAGTGCTCAAGTGTGTTTCATAATTAAATCTGAGGATTCTGATCATAATCTGCTCAGAACTCTGATCTGATCGCTTAGCCTCTATTCAGAGCTTTGATCAGCGCCAAAACAGAAAAACGCCAAATCAGAAGTTCCAATTTATAACAGTTATAACAAAGTATTGCCATTAAAAGTAGGCGTGCGTTAACGCAAAAGCATTGTGGGGACGTAAAAAAAAGCAATTGTTCCAGTTGCAGTATTTTATTGTGCTCAGACTGTTAAACGCACATAATGATTTTGACAGTTGAAACAGTAGTCTTTTAACTGAGTTTAGGCGTTTTTCTTTTTTGGTTCCGAACAGAGTCAAAAAAAAACTGTGTTTCTTTTGTTGCTCAGTGCGTTCAGGGCCTCAAAGTTGTGTAACTTTTTTCGTTCGGAGAATGATCAGAGCTTGTTCAGAGCCCGAACTAAGATTTCAGAAAAAATCGGCTGAGCATTCTGAGTAAAAAGCTGAACACTAAAACACTTTATGTGCGAAAAGAGGAAAGAAAAGAAAACAAGTGCGCAAACAAATTAAAATGGCGGATGAAGCCGTCGACACCCTCACAGAAGGTAAGTTTTATTCATAAATTACATAAAAATATATTATTTTTTAATGCATAAAAACTTATTTCAGTGTTCAAATGGACCAAGCCATCCATTTTGTTTTAATTTTTGTAACTTCAATTTTCTGTCTTTTTTTGCTTTGCGGAGTTTGACAGCTTAAAATTGACAAATGTCATTTGTTGACAGCTTGGTTCTCAAATGTGTTGCAAAAATCTATCTGAGCGCTCAGAACGCGTCCAGTTCAGATTATGTTCAGAGCTTGTTCAACATGCTTGAGCTCTGTTCAGAGCCTTCTTCTGAATGAAAATAGAAAAACGCCTTTTATTTAGCATTAATTTACTTGACAGCTGAGTTGACAACTAACTTGAATTGTGTATGGACTGATTTAAAAAGCTCTATGTACTTTGAAAAACAAAACTTGATCACCTGGCCTGACTGTAGACGGGATGATTAATATAAAATGAAAACATGATCCAGATCAGCTCCAAAGATAAAATATGCTTTAAGTGTCAACGATTTCATCCTGTGACATCTCCCTCTCACTTGCTACGATAAAGTGCCTGTTATCTTAGCCGCTCTGATTGTAAGAAAATTGTAGGTCTCGTGTCTCGTTTACACTCAATACACACAGAGGAGGACTGGAAGTGAGTTGTAGATAACTAAGCCGTGTGGTTCTCCACGATCGGTTGCGCCACAAAATCTAGTTAAGTGTCATAACAAAAATTATTTGATTTTCTGTTGAAATGGGCTTTTCATAAATCTTGTTATCTCCCTCGAAATAACCTTATCATGTATTTAAAGCCCAGTTAACATTCACAGGAGTGTTTCCGGTTTTATTTTAAGGTTAAAATAGATGCTTGTGAAAGATTAAAGTTTACTACCTAATCACTGAAGATTTAACAAAATAGTCTACGATTGTAGACCACGCGCCCATTGTAGGACTTAGGGTACAATAGAAAACTTGAATGGGTTCCTTTATTTATCACGTTCGCGATTGTATATATTTTTCGTAATAAATTTATTCTAAATTTAAACTTAAGTGGATTTTATTATGACGTCTGCCAGCTATCTAGACAGAAAATAAAAAAAAAACATTCGTTTACAACTAACCCGTGTATAGTTATCTGAAAAATGTGTCCAATATAAACTTCGATATGTAAGATGTAACTGATATACCCAATCAGGTAGTTATAGATATAGTATCTCGATAGATAATCCAGACAACAGTGGGGCAGCTAAATTTACTCTGAGCCAATTCACACTTAAAATTTAGCCATGAAACAACAACAAGGTATACAGGTAGGTATTGATACCTCCTCAGCAGCGTATAGTTGAATTAAAAGATTGAACCATGCATGGGTCAGTCTTGCTTGTAAATTAACAGCGGCAAGTTGAGATCGTGTCTTGGGGATAAAGACGATCTACGACTTGCAAATAAATAATTTCTCCTAATTTCGCTTTAATACCCCGTCGCGTGTCGTCATACCAGCTAGCTGCTATAGACTTTAATACCAATTATCACCTTTTTGAGTAAATTAATATTTCAAATTGATCGTGCCGGTATAGATTGATCGTTTTTATATACATACATACATACGAAAAAGTGTGCCATGGCAACGCAAATTGATTCGAACATCTGTAAGAGAAATGATTCTGGTGATTTCACTGCCCTCGAGCCTACAATGACGGTGAGTTGGGTCGTCTAGTATGGCTTGCTGAATTACATAAATTTGTCGTATAGATCATGCTTATCTGTATTTCGTGTATCTCTTGTGCGTAACTATCCACTTACATACCTGTTTTGGAAAGCTTTCGATTTTGTGTTTGTTTATTGAAGTAGGTTTGTTTGTATCTTTCTATGACGATGGGTTATTCAAATAGATATGATTGCTTGAGGCGGTAGCTAGGGGAGTTCGCAGGGGATACGTCATTTCCTGAGAATCTGAGGGAAAAACCAAAAACTGTGTTTCATCTTTCAAGTGCATTTTTATTGATTAATTGAGTGAGTCATTGTTTATCTCTATGAGCAGCGATTAGTAAAAATCTTAGAACTGACAACATAAATTAATCATCATTGTTCTGAGTTAACAACGGTAGTTAAACGATAATGAAATGAAAAGAAGTAACTATAGACGATTAAAATTAAAAAGGTTTTTCTTTGATAAGATAAAGGTTTTATGGAAAACCGCTTCCCATATCTGTAGTAGATGATTAAGACTGCTCTCGAAAATTACCTGGGATATTTTTTCGGAAACAAATGCTTACAAATTCTTCATGCGAATAAGGGTGCTCTCTCAAAAAAAAGACATTTCTGACAAAATTTCAAAAATGTTTGCATGTTTTCAATTTAAAAAAAAAGAAAAAAATCTGGGAAAGAGAAAATAACAGTAAAATGTAAAATTAACAATAGAAACATATTAGTTTAATCAGATTCACATTTTGTAAGTGAAAAATTTTTAGTTAATCAATCCTTCAAAGAGCACAGATTTGTGTTTATTTTTAACGACTGCTGAACGTCAAAGTGAGTCGCATGTGTTCATTTTAGTTTGTGTCTGAACAATACAAGTTGAACAAAACAAGTCGGAGCAGTGAGTTCAATGTGAACACTGTCTATAATTGAATCAGTGAGTAGAAGAACAGTTAAAGCACCATTGAAGAAAAATTAAAAATTGACAGTGATAGGTATACCTATCTAGTAGGGGGATTTCCAAAAAAACAAAATATACAGTTGGTAAGGTACTGTGAGATTTGATTTGAATGCAGAGAAGTTACTTATAAATATCGTTTATTTCAAATTATATCATTTGGTTTAGATTATTAATAATTTTTTTTTATTAATATTTAGTAAGAACAAGGTTTATCAATCACTTTGGTCATGGCTTTTATTCTTTTTGCCGTGGAATTCGTCAGATTCTTGCAATTTCCTCATACTGCCTCGTCATATGAAATTAAACCTGAATTACCGCTTCCATCAATTTTGTTTTTGTTGTACAACCCATCTTTGCAGATTACTCATGCATTTTCAATACAATTGTGTTCTAGCCAATTTTGTGGTCAATCTTAAATGTCAATCCTCTTCACTTGAAATTATTTCATCGTTGTCCGGGAAGTGGCATATCTTTGGTCTGTGTATAGAGTTACACCAACATTTTTCCAAATGTGCTCCCTTGGGAATTCTTCAACAACTTTAGAGCAGATTTCAGCGAAGTAATGAAAACTTTTGCTATCAAATTTTGTAATGTTCTTTTAATTTTGAAAAAAAAAACTTATACTTATTATTTATATAAAATGCGATTTTAAGCAAAATAAAATAAGCCCTAACATTATAACATCTAACATAATTTTAAGTGAAATATTTCATAACTAGAAGGTATTTAATTCGTTTGCATAATTTGAGAAGTTATTTCACGATGAAATATAACCTATAAGTCCTAACAATAAGTTATGGAGCACGTCCTAACTTTGATGATAATAAACCTAACATTAATAATGTTTCTTCATTTACCTAAATGTTTATAAAAATGTTAGGGAGAGCCCTAAAAACCTCGCGCATAGACAGAAGGGATCATCACACCCCCCCCCCCCCCCTTATATTGTTGTTCCAATTCACATCTATTCATCGACACGAAATGAAACTACTTACAAAAACAACAATGTAAATAAATGGATTTTGGAGCAGTCTTTGCTTTTCACAATATTAAAAAAAACTATTCACAAAAGTTCGACGAACGACCGACGAATGAACGAATTAATGTGATTTAAAACAACAATTTATTAAAGTAAATTTTCCACAAATTCTAAACAAAATCGTAGAAATATAATTTTGTATCGGGTTTTTCAATAAGAGCGCTAAAAAAATTTTCTTAAATAAAGCAAAAACGGTTTTGGATATCAATGAAATTCTTTATTCCTGTAAAAGTACGTTTGATGCCATTATGTATGGAACTCGATTTCTTTTGCATGGCCACCACGGGCACGCTTGCAGAAGTCTAGACGCTGAACCCAATTTTCGACGGTTTTCAAGCATAAATCGGCCGATACTGCTGCAATTTCACGTTCGATATTTGTACGAAGTTTATCAATCGTCGCTGGCTTGTTGGCATAGACCATAGACTTGACGTAGCCCCACAGGAAATAGTCTAACGGCGTCAAATCGCACGACCGAGGCGGCCAAGCGACTGGACCATTTCGTGAGATAACACGTTCTCCAAACTTGGTTTCCAATAAATTGATTGTGACATTCGCTGTGTGACTTGTGGCGCCGTCCTGTTGGAAGCACATGTCCTCCAAGTCCAAATCATCCAACTGGGGCCAAAAATATTCGGTTATCATTGAACGGTAGCGATCCCCATTCACAGTAACGTGCGGGTCTTGATCATCACGGAAGAAGTACGGCACAATGACGCCGACGGCCCATAAACCACACCAAACCGTAATTTTTTCAGGATGCAATAATGACTCATGGAGTACGTGTGGATTGCTGCCTGACCAATATCGCATATTTTGTTTATTGACGAAGCCATTCAGCCAGAAATGAGCCTCATCGCTGAAGATGATTTTTCGATTTTTAGCGCTCTTAACGTTGAGGCCACTGACTCCGAATTTTGGTAGTAAATTTTAATAATTTTGACTCGTTGTTGGCTCGTATTTCCTTCCATCATGAAATGACAGACCTTACTGAAGAGAAATTTCAAAAGAGCGGCAAGAAATATTTCGTCGTTTGCTGTCCCTGTTGCTCTACTTTTGTAGCGTCGCTGTTGAAAAACCATTTATAATGTTTAGATAGTGATACATATTTGTTTTTTAATTGCTAAATAAGATAGAAAGAGAAATTAAATTGATTGTCGCGAATTGCCATCTGATTGTAACGAACTGTCAAACAAAAATTCGCATTCCATAAACGATTTATTTCTTCAATGGACAAATTGTTCGCTCGCGACTAACCTTAAAATCACTCTTGTTTTTGTTTTCTTTATGGCTGGCCATTCACTTCGAATTAAAAAAGCCATGTGAAAGAAATGTCAAAATTGACGTTGTCATTCGTTGGTCGTTTGTCGCTCTTCTGTGAATAGTCCTTAACGTAGTCTGCGTTCGACCATGGGTCATCTTATGGAAACAACAGAAAATCTCTTCCAAGTACTAAAAGAAAACGTCAAACAATATCGAGCAACTTGTTTCTTCGTGTGAAAGGGGACAAACGAATATTGGGCGCGTTCCAATGCTTATGGCTTAGGTACATTTTCTCTTTTATGGCATATTCACATCGGTTTTAATAATTAAAAACAGAAAAACAATGGGCCTTACTGATAAATCAAACGCTTATGTCAACTATTAATAAAATGGAAGGTTAAAACAAAGTGCTGAGATTTAACTAAATGCTACCAATTAACAATTTCACCCTTTCACTTACTAGTCTCCGGACTTTCCTTGAATCTATTACAAAATCTACTACAAATGAGAAAACAAATTGAATGAACTGAGAATTTCCACCAAGGTCTGTCAAAGTTGAATTTTTTGTTTTCGTGCAAAAGCAAAAATATTTACATTTTGAAAAATGAGATCCACCACCAGTTTGCCTTGCCTTTTGCCTTTGGTAATTGTGTTCGACGGTTACACTGATCGTTCAATTGTTTACTGGAAGTTTGATGCCCATTTGCCTCGAAGGCTTCTTAATTTTTTCCCAAGCCTCACTTTTTTTTTATTAATCATAGACAAGGCTGTTAAGCTTGCGACCGATCCACAGACACAACATAAATAAAACAAAGCAAGAACTGTCATAATTTGCTCTCTACCACTATACCTTAAAAGTTAAGTATTGCCGTTTTCTTTTTTTTTATTGAAAGTATTATAGTACTAATAGTACGTCAATTGAGCTACTTTTCAATTGTTTTTTTTTTTTTTTTTTATTTATAACACCAGTTTTTTTAAAAGGAAACATACTTCATATAATTTATTTTAATATTTTTTATTCCCAACGTACATATTAGGTACCTAAGAAAATCTTAAAATTATAAGGTTTTCTATTGTTAATCAGTAAGGGCCAGTTTTTTCACAGTGTGTCATCTGTAATCCATGATTATTTCAACTTGTATCAACAAATCCATAATTGGAGTTGTTAGTCATGGATTAAGTCAATTAGCTGATTTCGGTTGATTAACACCATTTAACCAGAACCTCTGAAAGTTGTATCAAAAACTTGGCCTACTGTTACTCTGAACAAACTTTCTCTAAGAGTATTCAGGAAATGCTGTTTAGTAGTCGTAAACGTAAGTCTATCAAAATTTGTATGTAAAATTTGACAGATTTACACTTCTTTTTCACTTATCAAACTCTTCTGGAAGTGGTTCAAGTTATATTTTTTTTTTTCAAAATATACACAATTTAACCAATGCAATAACAAACAAAGTAATCTTAAATCGATTCCCGTTCAACAAAAAATATTACTTTTTCGATATACGTAATTATGTTAAAACACGTATATAAGGTAAAATCTAGACGTACTAAATATTTATGAATACATTAAATACTCTGTTTCTGTTGCACATACCTAAACATATTTAGGTACACACTAAAATAAAGTATTTCTAAATAAAACACTTCTTCTTCACTTTAAAGGAAAAGTCTGAAGATTGAAACCAACTCTTGAATATACCTATGTACCAATTGAAATCGACCTGATAATATGGGAGTAGATTTAAGTATTAAATACAAATTTCGGTACCGTAAAAACAGTACTAAGGCAGCACTTTTCATTCAGTATTCGACTTTAAACATATGGATTTCCGTGTATTAAATTTTGACATATTGCCAACGACTAAACTGGAGAATAAATTCGTTATTGGTATGAGGATTTTATTAAATCTGGAGATTTTCTGTAAATCTTAACACTAAATTTGATTATTAGTAAGGCCCAATATAAGTAAAGAAACCACGCCATAAGTGCTATGAATTAATTGTAAAATTTCTTTGTGCCCTTCTCTCCAACAAACTTTAAGTTTCTGGAAACTCAGTTTTCCACGTATGAGAGGGGACTATGTACTTAAAATAACACTAAGGTCCAGTTTTTCAATGGTGATTAACAGAGTTAGTAAATCGACCCATAGTTACCTGAGGTAACATTTTTTTTGCTGGAGAGTGCATGCGGAACGACTAAACAAACTCGTTGGATAAAAAATCAAACGCACTTGTTGAGTTGATCCTAGGTTAACTCACCAAATTTCATGAGCTAACTCCTGTTTAACTTTAATCTCGCACTGAAAAACTGATGGACTATTGAATTTCTGTTTGTTTTGAAAAATTCGAATGAATGAAATAAGATGCTTCGTAGCATTCAGTTTAGTAGTTCAAATACTATTTTATTAGAAAATTGTAGAAACAATTGTACAAAAAAAAAAAATTATTTTTTTGTACCTACATTTGACTTCTTTAAAATTATTTAACAAGTTTATTCAAATTGACCCACCCTTTTAAGCCCTATGTATTTTTATGTTTGTATACTATACTTTCAACTTTGAATTAGGCAATAGACATACAAAAAAGCTAATTTAAAAAATATTTCTTAAATGTCCAGAAATTGAATTTCATTTTCATCATCGCATTGCCCCCTCAAAATGTTTTCTCATAGCTAAGTTCTTTAACTAGCTTCACCACACAATACTCTTCTTTTTGGTTGTGAAATTGAATATTTTAGAAGTTTGACCTCTCAAGTTGAGTGAGAGACATTAGATTTTTGTTGTTTTCATCAATTAATTCTAGAAAAATGTATGAAACATCTTTCACTATAGTAGATATACCTGTTCTAATTTTATAACTCAATAGATTTATTCAATGACACATATTTTAGTTTAATTACTTAGAAGTCTACTATCAAAAATACCTGTTTTCTTTCTGAAGCAGCTATACCTATAATGTTGATATTTTTTTACTAACTATTATTTTCAATGTTCGGATAGTAAAATCGTTAAAGATAATCTAACCGCCTGTAGATTATATTGTTATCTTAAAATTTTTTGCACAACCAAAAGTTTTATTTATTAAATACTTTACAAAGTACATTAATTGAATAGGTACCTAGAAAAATTAAGAAATCAGATATTGACAGCTCTAAGAAATTAATTATTGACGGCCATATACTACTGGGCGTAAACATCATACTTAAATGACACACTTCTAGATAGTAGGTAAACAATTCGAAATGGAGTACAAAAATTGATAAGCTATTCATACTATATTTTAAACAGAGGCGGGTTAAATAATTTTCGCGCCTCTATACATAAATTTCTCAAAAAAAAAAAACGGTTTATTTTGAAAAAAATACGGATTCATACAAATAAATCATGAGTGACATAATTTAGCAAAACAACATTCACCGATCGAAAAGTGGTTAGGTGCGTGATTTGCCATTTATTATTCGTTAATTAATTGTTACAATTTAAATTTTTTCTATGTTCTTCTAGCTTATTTGCTAAATTTGTATGAATTTATCGAAGAACTCCCCAAAAAGTGTTAAAAGATTTTTATATTGTTTAATAATTTGCCGTTCATCAATCGTGAAAATTTTTTGTTTCAGTTTTGTCGTGCTATATTTTCTATGTTTTTTCTGCTACTTTGCCAAATTCAAAGTAAGCAAAACACCCCTAAAAGTTAGCAAAACTCCCCATAAAGGGTTAAAGTCTTCTTATATTGAATGGTTTAATGCTCTAAAAATTTGCCGTTCATCATTTGTAACAATTTTAATTTTGTCGTGCGATGTTTTCTATGTTTTTTTTTTCTAAACTTATCCTAAAAAAGTAAAAAAAAACTTTTTATATTGAATGTTTTATTGCTTTATAACTCGCCGTTCATTAGTTGTGGCAATATCGATTTTGTCGTGCGATGTTTTCTGTTTTTTGTTCTGGCTAAATTCATATGAAGTAATAAAAACATCCTTGAAAATGGGGTAAGTAGTAAACCATACAATATAATAAATGTTAAACTCTTTTGCGGGGTGTTTGGCTAATTTTATATGAATTTGGGAAATACGCAGGAAAAAACATAGAAAATGTAGCATGGAAAAATTGAAATTCTCCACAACTAATTGACGACAAATTAACTTCAAATTATTGAGCAGTAAACCATTCAATACAAGAAGCTTGTACCAATTTTGGAGAGGGTGTTTCGCTAAGTTGATAGGAAGAGACTATTGATTAACTAGTCGTTTCTAAGAAGAACAGTCGACTCCGCTTATTTGCAACATAAAAATTGTAGAAAAATTGTTGCAATTAAGAGGAGTTTTCATATAAACGAACTTCGGATATATGGAACTTTGTTGCATTTAACCAAACTTCATATAACTGCATCTTTATTTCCCCTTTAAACGATGTGATGTGAAATTTATTTCCCCAGATAGAAAAATAAAACATAAATTATAACCTCGAACAACAAACAAAACAACTTTTAATAATTGTGACAGTTGAAAGCATTGGAACGATGGGAATGGAATGAAACTTTAAATGTCATCTTTTAGGTGTGTTCAAACTTCAAACATGTATGGATGCTTTCAGTGTTTCACTTAAAAGGAGTTGTTTCAGAACAAAATAATTATTGGGGGGAAATAAAAATGATGCAATTAAATTGCGTTTTCAAATAAGCGGAGTGCAGTTATCAGTACTAATTTGTGTGAAAAAGCCCTGTAGAAAAGGTGGTAAAATGTTTGTTGCATATAACCGAAAGTTTCATTTGAACGGAGTGCATATAGGCAGAATCTACTGTATATATTCTGGTTTTAAAATAAGTAACATGACTAAACAATTGAATAGATTGAAGAACGAATATTAATAAAGTAAAGCATTGTTACTAACTAGATTATAAATATTTGCGCCATACCTACGCAGATTTACGGTAAATCCGCTGTTGGCCTTGAAGCAATTTTAAATGATCGACTTTGTGAATGGCTTATCAGCTGAATTTAGATTTATACCATAAAAAAGGTTTTGAAAAAAAAAAGGAAAGAGAGGGGTTTTATCTGTCTTTTTGAAAATGACGTTTAAGATTATAAAAAGAAAATCTAAAAGCCACATGATCATGATAATGCAAAAGCTAAACACTCATAATAATAAGACGACAAACATGACATTTGTGATAAGTATCTAGTAGAGATGAGCTAAACTGTGATTTTACAATCACAGGTATAACTGTGATTGTGATTTCTGAATCACTGTAAGTTTAACCAAGTTTGGAATATCTTTGAGGCCAAAAAAAAAAATTCTCAGTAAAATATAAAGTATGTAATTAAATGAGAACAACAAATAAGTAATTAAAATTAGCTCTTAGGACATAACCATGAATACAAAAATGCTAAAAATCTCAAGTCCCGAATTCCAAATTATCGAATAGCAAAATCTCGAATGTCTAAAATATCGAATGCCCAAAATTTCCAATACATACATACGGCGGATCGAAAAACGGAGTATGCCAATCGATTGAGGAGGTGAAAATTACCTTGTCTCGCCCAACTCTCTAGCTCCAGTGGAAACCCGAAAATTTGCACTGTTGCAAAAATATATCTGAGCTCTCAGAACGCGTCCAGTTCAGAGTATGTTCAGAGCTTGTTCAACATGCTTGAGCTCTGTTCAGAGCCTTCTTCTGAATGAAAATAGAAAAACGCCTTTTATGTATCATTAATTTACTTGACAGCTGAGTTGACAACTAAATTGAATGTGTGTATGGACTGATTTAAAAAGCTCTATGTACTTTGAAAAACAAAACTTGATCACCTGGCCTGACTGTAGACGGGATGATTAATATAAAATGAAAACATGATAAAGCTCAGCTCCAAAGGTAAAATATGCTTTAAGTGTCAACGATTTCATCCTGTGACATCTCCCTGTCACTTGCTACGATAAAGTGCCTGTTATCTTAGCCGCTCTGATTTGTAAGAAAATTGTAGGTCTCGTGTCTCGTTTACACTCAATACACACAGAGGAGGACTGGAAGTGAGTTGTAGATAACTAAGCCGTGTGGTTCTCCACGATCGGTTGTACTACAAAATCTAGTAAAGTGTCATAGCAAAAATACTTTGATTTTCTGTTGAAATGGGCTTTTCATAAATCTTGTTATCTCTCTCGAAATAACCTTATCATGTATTTAAAGCCCAGTTATAACATTCACAGGAATGTTTCCGGTTTTATTTTAAGGTTAAAATAGATGCTTCTGAAAGATTAAAGTTTACTACCTAATCACTTAAGATTTAACAAAATAGTCTACGCTTGTAGACCACGCGCCCATTGTAGGACTTAGGGTACAATAGAAAACTTGAATGGGTTCCTTTACTTATCACGTTCGCGATTGTATATATTTTTCGTAATAAATTTATTCTAAATTTAAACTTAAGTGGATTTTATTATGACGTCTGCCAGCTATCTAGACAGAAAATAAAAAAAAAACATTCGTTTACAACTAACCCGTGTATAGTTATCTGAAAAATGTGTCCAATATAAACTTCGATATGTAAGATGTAACTGATATACCCAATCAGGTAGTTATAGATATAGTATCTCGATAGATAATCCAGACAACAGTGGGGCAGCTAAATTTACTCTGAGCCAATTCACACTTAAAATTTAGCCATGAAACAACAACAAGGTATACAGGTAGGTATTGATACCTCCTCAGCAGCGTATAGTTGAATTAAAAGATTGAACCATGCATGGGTCAGTCTTGCTTGTAAATTAACAGCGGCAAGTTGAGATCGTGTCTTGGGGATAAAGACGATCTACGACTTGCAAATAAATAATTTCTCCTAATTTCGCTTTAATACCCCGTCGCGTGTCGTCATACCAGCTAGCTGCTATAGACTTTAATACCAATTATCACCTTTTTGAGTAAATTAATATTTCAAATTGATCGTGCCGGTATAGATTGATCGTTTTTATATACATACATACATACGAAAAAGTGTGCCATGGCAACGCAAATTGATTCGAACATCTGTAAGAGAAATGATTCTGGTGATTTCACTGCCCTCGAGCCTACAATGACGGTGAGTTGGGTCGTCTAGTATGGCTTGCTGAATTACATAAATTTGTCGTATAGATCATGCTTATCTGTATTTCGTGTATCTCTTGTGCGTAACTATCCACTTACATACCTGTTTTGGAAAGCTTTCGATTTTGTGTTTGTTTATTGAAGTAGGTTTGTTTGTATCTTTCTATGACGATGGGTTATTCAAATAGATATGATTGCTTGAGGCGGTAGCTAGGGGAGTTCGCAGGGGATACGTCATTTCCTGAGAATCTGAGGGAAAAACCAAAAACTGTGTTTCATCTTTCAAGTGCATTTTTATTGATTAATTGAGTGAGTCATTGTTTATCTCTATGAGCAGCGATTAGTAAAAATCTTAGAACTGACAACATAAATTAATCATCATTGTTCTGAGTTAACAACGGTAGTTAAACGATAATGAAATGAAAAGAAGTAACTATAGACGATTAAAATTAAAAAGGTTTTTCTTTGATAAGATAAAGGTTTTATGGAAAACCGCTTCCCATATCTGTAGTAGATGATTAAGACTGCTCTCGAAAATTACCTGGGATATTTTTTCGGAAACAAATGCTTACAAATTCTTCATGCGAATAAGGGTGCTCTCTCAAAAAAAAGACATTTCTGACAAAATTTCAAAAATGTTTGCATGTTTTCAATTTAAAAAAAAAGAAAAAAATCTGGGAAAGAGAAAATAACAGTAAAATGTAAAATTAACAATAGAAACATATTAGTTTAATCAGATTCACATTTTGTAAGTGAAAAATTTTTAGTTAATCAATCCTTCAAAGAGCACAGATTTGTGTTTATTTTTAACGACTGCTGAACGTCAAAGTGAGTCGCATGTGTTCATTTTAGTTTGTGTCTGAACAATACAAGTTGAACAAAACAAGTCGGAGCAGTGAGTTCAATGTGAACACTGTCTATAATTGAATCAGTGAGTAGAAGAACAGTTAAAGCACCATTGAAGAAAAATTAAAAATTGACAGTGATAGGTATACCTATCTAGTAGGGGGATTTCCAAAAAAACAAAATATACAGTTGGTAAGGTACTGTGAGATTTGATTTGAATGCAGAGAAGTTACTTATAAATATCGTTTATTTCAAATTATATCATTTGGTTTAGATTATTAATAATTTTTTTTTATTAATATTTAGTAAGAACAAGGTTTATCAATCACTTTGGTCATGGCTTTTATTCTTTTTGCCGTGGAATTCGTCAGATTCTTGCAATTTCCTCATACTGCCTCGTCATATGAAATTAAACCTGAATTACCGCTTCCATCAATTTTGTTTTTGTTGTACAACCCATCTTTGCAGATTACTCATGCATTTTCAATACAATTGTGTTCTAGCCAATTTTGTGGTCAATCTTAAATGTCAATCCTCTTCACTTGAAATTATTTCATCGTTGTCCGGGAAGTGGCATATCTTTGGTCTGTGTATAGAGTTACACCAACATTTTTCCAAATGTGCTCCCTTGGGAATTCTTCAACAACTTTAGAGCAGATTTCAGCGAAGTAATGAAAACTTTTGCTATCAAATTTTGTAATGTTCTTTTAATTTTGAAAAAAAAAACTTATACTTATTATTTATATAAAATGCGATTTTAAGCAAAATAAAATAAGCCCTAACATTATAACATCTAACATAATTTTAAGTGAAATATTTCATAACTAGAAGGTATTTAATTCGTTTGCATAATTTGAGAAGTTATTTCACGATGAAATATAACCTATAAGTCCTAACAATAAGTTATGGAGCACGTCCTAACTTTGATGATAATAAACCTAACATTAATAATGTTTCTTCATTTACCTAAATGTTTATAAAAATGTTAGGGAGAGCCCTAAAAACCTCGCGCATAGACAGAAGGGATCATCACACCCCCCCCCCCCCTTATATTGTTGTTCCAATTCACATCTATTCATCGACACGAAATGAAACTACTTACAAAAACAACAATGTAAATAAATGGATTTTGGAGCAGTCTTTGCTTTTCACAATATTAAAAAAAACTATTCACAAAAGTTCGACGAACGACCGACGAATGAACGAATTAATGTGATTTAAAACAACAATTTATTAAAGTAAATTTTCCACAAATTCTAAACAAAATCGTAGAAATATAATTTTGTATCGGGTTTTTCAATAAGAGCGCTAAAAAAATTTTCTTAAATAAAGCAAAAACGGTTTTGGATATCAATGAAATTCTTTATTCCTGTAAAAGTACGTTTGATGCCATTATGTATGGAACTCGATTTCTTTTGCATGGCCACCACGGGCACGCTTGCAGAAGTCTAGACGCTGAACCCAATTTTCGACGGTTTTCAAGCATAAATCGGCCGATACTGCTGCAATTTCACGTTCGATATTTGTACGAAGTTTATCAATCGTCGCTGGCTTGTTGGCATAGACCATAGACTTGACGTAGCCCCACAGGAAATAGTCTAACGGCGTCAAATCGCACGACCGAGGCGGCCAAGCGACTGGACCATTTCGTGAGATAACACGTTCTCCAAACTTGGTTTCCAATAAATTGATTGTGACATTCGCTGTGTGACTTGTGGCGCCGTCCTGTTGGAAGCACATGTCCTCCAAGTCCAAATCATCCAACTGGGGCCAAAAATATTCGGTTATCATTGAACGGTAGCGATCCCCATTCACAGTAACGTGCGGGTCTTGATCATCACGGAAGAAGTACGGCACAATGACGCCGACGGCCCATAAACCACACCAAACCGTAATTTTTTCAGGATGCAATAATGACTCATGGAGTACGTGTGGATTGCTGCCTGACCAATATCGCATATTTTGTTTATTGACGAAGCCATTCAGCCAGAAATGAGCCTCATCGCTGAAGATGATTTTTCGATTTTTAGCGCTCTTAACGTTGAGGCCACTGACTCCGAATTTCGGTAGTAAATTTTAATAATTTTGACTCGTTGTTGGCTCGTATTTCCTTCCATCATGAAATGACAGACCTTACTGAAGAGAAATTTCAAAAGAGCGGCAAGAAATATTTCGTCGTTTGCTGTCCCTGTTGCTCTACTTTTGTAGCGTCGCTGTTGAAAAACCATTTATAATGTTTAGATAGTGATACATATTTGTTTTTTAATTGCTAAATAAGATAGAAAGAGAAATTAAATTGATTGTCGCGAATTGCCATCTGATTGTAACGAACTGTCAAACAAAAATTCGCATTCCATAAACGATTTATTTCTTCAATGGACAAATTGTTCGCTCGCGACTAACCTTAAAATCACTCTTGTTTTTGTTTTCTTTATGGCTGGCCATTCACTTCGAATTAAAAAAGCCATGTGAAAGAAATGTCAAAATTGACGTTGTCATTCGTTGGTCGTTTGTCGCTCTTCTGTGAATAGTCCTTAACGTAGTCTGCGTTCGACCATGGGTCATCTTATGGAAACAACAGAAAATCTCTTCCAAGTACTAAAAGAAAACGTCAAACAATATCGAGCAACTTGTTTCTTCGTGTGAAAGGGGACAAACGAATATTGGGCGCGTTCCAATGCTTATGGCTTAGGTACATTTTCTCTTTTATGGCATATTCACATCGGTTTTAATAATTAAAAACAGAAAAACAATGGGCCTTACTGATAAATCAAACGCTTATGTCAACTATTAATAAAATGGAAGGTTAAAACAAAGTGCTGAGATTTAACTAAATGCTACCAATTAACAATTTCACCCTTTCACTTACTAGTCTCCGGACTTTCCTTGAATCTATTACAAAATCTACTACAAATGAGAAAACAAATTGAATGAACTGAGAATTTCCACCAAGGTCTGTCAAAGTTGAATTTTTTGTTTTCGTGCAAAAGCAAAAATATTTACATTTTGAAAAATGAGATCCACCACCAGTTTGCCTTGCCTTTTGCCTTTGGTAATTGTGTTCGACGGTTACACTGATCGTTCAATTGTTTACTGGAAGTTTGATGCCCATTTGCCTCGAAGGCTTCTTAATTTTTTCCCAAGCCTCACTTTTTTTTTATTAATCATAGACAAGGCTGTTAAGCTTGCGACCGATCCACAGACACAACATAAATAAAACAAAGCAAGAACTGTCATAATTTGCTCTCTACCACTATACCTTAAAAGTTAAGTATTGCCGTTTTCTTTTTTTTTATTGAAAGTATTATAGTACTAATAGTACGTCAATTGAGCTACTTTTCAATTGTTTTTTTTTTTTTTTTTTATTTATAACACCAGTTTTTTTAAAAGGAAACATACTTCATATAATTTATTTTAATATTTTTTATTCCCAACGTACATATTAGGTACCTAAGAAAATCTTAAAATTATAAGGTTTTCTATTGTTAATCAGTAAGGGCCAGTTTTTTCACAGTGTGTCATCTGTAATCCATGATTATTTCAACTTGTATCAACAAATCCATAATTGGAGTTGTTAGTCATGGATTAAGTCAATTAGCTGATTTCGGTTGATTAACACCATTTAACCAGAACCTCTGAAAGTTGTATCAAAAACTTGGCCTACTGTTACTCTGAACAAACTTTCTCTAAGAGTATTCAGGAAATGCTGTTTAGTAGTCGTAAACGTAAGTCTATCAAAATTTGTATGTAAAATTTGACAGATTTACACTTCTTTTTCACTTATCAAACTCTTCTGGAAGTGGTTCAAGTTATATTTTTTTTTTTCAAAATATACACAATTTAACCAATGCAATAACAAACAAAGTAATCTTAAATCGATTCCCGTTCAACAAAAAATATTACTTTTTCGATATACGTAATTATGTTAAAACACGTATATAAGGTAAAATCTAGACGTACTAAATATTTATGAATACATTAAATACTCTGTTTCTGTTGCACATACCTAAACATATTTAGGTACACACTAAAATAAAGTATTTCTAAATAAAACACTTCTTCTTCACTTTAAAGGAAAAGTCTGAAGATTGAAACCAACTCTTGAATATACCTATGTACCAATTGAAATCGACCTGATAATATGGGAGTAGATTTAAGTATTAAATACAAATTTCGGTACCGTAAAAACAGTACTAAGGCAGCACTTTTCATTCAGTATTCGACTTTAAACATATGGATTTCCGTGTATTAAATTTTGACATATTGCCAACGACTAAACTGGAGAATAAATTCGTTATTGGTATGAGGATTTTATTAAATCTGGAGATTTTCTGTAAATCTTAACACTAAATTTGATTATTAGTAAGGCCCAATATAAGTAAAGAAACCACGCCATAAGTGCTATGAATTAATTGTAAAATTTCTTTGTGCCCTTCTCTCCAACAAACTTTAAGTTTCTGGAAACTCAGTTTTCCACGTATGAGAGGGGACTATGTACTTAAAATAACACTAAGGTCCAGTTTTTCAATGGTGATTAACAGAGTTAGTAAATCGACCCATAGTTACCTGAGGTAACATTTTTTTTGCTGGAGAGTGCATGCGGAACGACTAAACAAACTCGTTGGATAAAAAATCAAACGCACTTGTTGAGTTGATCCTAGGTTAACTCACCAAATTTCATGAGCTAACTCCTGTTTAACTTTAATCTCGCACTGAAAAACTGATGGACTATTGAATTTCTGTTTGTTTTGAAAAATTCGAATGAATGAAATAAGATGCTTCGTAGCATTCAGTTTAGTAGTTCAAATACTATTTTATTAGAAAATTGTAGAAACAATTGTACAAAAAAAAAAAATTATTTTTTTGTACCTACATTTGACTTCTTTAAAATTATTTAACAAGTTTATTCAAATTGACCCACCCTTTTAAGCCCTATGTATTTTTATGTTTGTATACTATACTTTCAACTTTGAATTAGGCAATAGACATACAAAAAAGCTAATTTAAAAAATATTTCTTAAATGTCCAGAAATTGAATTTCATTTTCATCATCGCATTGCCCCCTCAAAATGTTTTCTCATAGCTAAGTTCTTTAACTAGCTTCACCACACAATACTCTTCTTTTTGGTTGTGAAATTGAATATTTTAGAAGTTTGACCTCTCAAGTTGAGTGAGAGACATTAGATTTTTGTTGTTTTCATCAATTAATTCTAGAAAAATGTATGAAACATCTTTCACTATAGTAGATATACCTGTTCTAATTTTATAACTCAATAGATTTATTCAATGACACATATTTTAGTTTAATTACTTAGAAGTCTACTATCAAAAATACCTGTTTTCTTTCTGAAGCAGCTATACCTATAATGTTGATATTTTTTTACTAACTATTATTTTCAATGTTCGGATAGTAAAATCGTTAAAGATAATCTAACCGCCTGTAGATTATATTGTTATCTTAAAATTTTTTGCACAACCAAAAGTTTTATTTATTAAATACTTTACAAAGTACATTAATTGAATAGGTACCTAGAAAAATTAAGAAATCAGATATTGACAGCTCTAAGAAATTAATTATTGACGGCCATATACTACTGGGCGTAAACATCATACTTAAATGACACACTTCTAGATAGTAGGTAAACAATTCGAAATGGAGTACAAAAATTGATAAGCTATTCATACTATATTTTAAACAGAGGCGGGTTAAATAATTTTCGCGCCTCTATACATAAATTTCTCAAAAAAAAAAAACGGTTTATTTTGAAAAAAATACGGATTCATACAAATAAATCATGAGTGACATAATTTAGCAAAACAACATTCACCGATCGAAAAGTGGTTAGGTGCGTGATTTGCCATTTATTATTCGTTAATTAATTGTTACAATTTAAATTTTTTCTATGTTCTTCTAGCTTATTTGCTAAATTTGTATGAATTTATCGAAGAACTCCCCAAAAAGTGTTAAAAGATTTTTATATTGTTTAATAATTTGCCGTTCATCAATCGTGAAAATTTTTTGTTTCAGTTTTGTCGTGCTATATTTTCTATGTTTTTTCTGCTACTTTGCCAAATTCAAAGTAAGCAAAACACCCCTAAAAGTTAGCAAAACTCCCCATAAAGGGTTAAAGTCTTCTTATATTGAATGGTTTAATGCTCTAAAAATTTGCCGTTCATCATTTGTAACAATTTTAATTTTGTCGTGCGATGTTTTCTATGTTTTTTTTTTCTAAACTTATCCTAAAAAAGTAAAAAAAAACTTTTTATATTGAATGTTTTATTGCTTTATAACTCGCCGTTCATTAGTTGTGGCAATATCGATTTTGTCGTGCGATGTTTTCTGTTTTTTGTTCTGGCTAAATTCATATGAAGTAATAAAAACATCCTTGAAAATGGGGTAAGTAGTAAACCATACAATATAATAAATGTTAAACTCTTTTGCGGGGTGTTTGGCTAATTTTATATGAATTTGGGAAATACGCAGGAAAAAACATAGAAAATGTAGCATGGAAAAATTGAAATTCTCCACAACTAATTGACGACAAATTAACTTCAAATTATTGAGCAGTAAACCATTCAATACAAGAAGCTTGTACCAATTTTGGAGAGGGTGTTTCGCTAAGTTGATAGGAAGAGACTATTGATTAACTAGTCGTTTCTAAGAAGAACAGTCGACTCCGCTTATTTGCAACATAAAAATTGTAGAAAAATTGTTGCAATTAAGAGGAGTTTTCATATAAACGAACTTCGGATATATGGAACTTTGTTGCATTTAACCAAACTTCATATAACTGCATCTTTATTTCCCCTTTAAACGATGTGATGTGAAATTTATTTCCCCAGATAGAAAAATAAAACATAAATTATAACCTCGAACAACAAACAAAACAACTTTTAATAATTGTGACAGTTGAAAGCATTGGAACGATGGGAATGGAATGAAACTTTAAATGTCATCTTTTAGGTGTGTTCAAACTTCAAACATGTATGGATGCTTTCAGTGTTTCACTTAAAAGGAGTTGTTTCAGAACAAAATAATTATTGGGGGGAAATAAAAATGATGCAATTAAATTGCGTTTTCAAATAAGCGGAGTGCAGTTATCAGTACTAATTTGTGTGAAAAAGCCCTGTAGAAAAGGTGGTAAAATGTTTGTTGCATATAACCGAAAGTTTCATTTGAACGGAGTGCATATAGGCAGAATCTACTGTATATATTCTGGTTTTAAAATAAGTAACATGACTAAACAATTGAATAGATTGAAGAACGAATATTAATAAAGTAAAGCATTGTTACTAACTAGATTATAAATATTTGCGCCATACCTACGCAGATTTACGGTAAATCCGCTGTTGGCCTTGAAGCAATTTTAAATGATCGACTTTGTGAATGGCTTATCAGCTGAATTTAGATTTATACCATAAAAAAGGTTTTGAAAAAAAAAAGGAAAGAGAGGGGTTTTATCTGTCTTTTTGAAAATGACGTTTAAGATTATAAAAAGAAAATCTAAAAGCCACATGATCATGATAATGCAAAAGCTAAACACTCATAATAATAAGACGACAAACATGACATTTGTGATAAGTATCTAGTAGAGATGAGCTAAACTGTGATTTTACAATCACAGGTATAACTGTGATTGTGATTTCTGAATCACTGTAAGTTTAACCAAGTTTGGAATATCTTTGAGGCCAAAAAAAAAAATTCTCAGTAAAATATAAAGTATGTAATTAAATGAGAACAACAAATAAGTAATTAAAATTAGCTCTTAGGACATAACCATGAATACAAAAATGCTAAAAATCTCAAGTCCCGAATTCCAAATTATCGAATAGCAAAATCTCGAATGTCTAAAATATCGAATGCCCAAAATTTCCAATACATACATACGGCGGATCGAAAAACGGAGTATGCCAATCGATTGAGGAGGTGAAAATTACCTTGTCTCGCCCAACTCTCTAGCTCCAGTGGAAACCCGAAAATTTGCACTGTCAAAATTTTATCACGGCGGATCGAAAAACGGTGGAAATTACCTTAGTGTCTCGCCCAGCTCTCTAGCTCCAGTGGAAACCCGAAAATTTGCAATGTCAAAATTTTATATTCACTTTTCCTTGTCCTTGTGTACAAAATCACAACCAGGCTAGGACCTCAGTTCACAATTCAGTTCTACCTTCTAGATCCTTAACTAAAAATAAAAGAATTAATCTGTTCTTGATATTTTCATCATGAGTCCTGAGATTTTGTTTTTCTGTATTGTGATTTCGTTCAGTTGCTAAAATAATAACTAAATCACGACTACAGTTCTCGTTCTGATTCATTTTACTCATTGTTGACTTTTCTCTCGTCGTGATTTTGTTCACAGTTCATAAAGTTCATTGTGCGATTGTCGTGATTTGTGAATCGTTTCTTTTTGTTGTGATTTTACTACAGTTGTGATTTTCAATCACATTTAGGGCACTCACAGGTTTATTAAAGAGTCGCTCACAGGTAGTGATTGTGATTTTTGTCTCACAGGTCGAAAATCACAGGTCGTGATTTTTTGCTCATCTCTAGTACACTTTGTGATTGTGGGTTTGTTAATAAACGGATGGGCATAAATTATAGACATCTATGTACATTTATGTAAATATATCGATGGAAAGGTTTTCAACTTTGTAGAAATACAGAATACAAACATTAATTAATTAAATTATTTAACCGTAAATTGATAAAAACAACAAAGGAAAAGTTCGATAGAGTTCGAGCGAGGTTCAACTTAGCTGCAATCCATTTTCATATACCTGCCTGCGTTGGGTTGGGTTTGATTTGGCTTTTGTTTTGTTTTTTTTTTTTTTTTTTTTAATGAATGTTGAACATTGATGAAATTAAGTTCTGTTGTTACTGATAGACGCGGCAGACAATCAATATGGCTTATGGGGTATCATCAAAAATAAAGTAAGATCGACTGAGGTGATGGTTGAAATTCTTAGAATCTGGTGCGTTTTGCCTACAGCTAAGACCTGGCAATAAAAAGGTGTCAAAATCGTTGCAGAAGTGGAACAATTTTTCACCAAACTAGTTGCACTATAGGAACCCATTTCCACATGTCAGCCATGCGCGCCAAACAGAACTACAGGCTTGGCATTTGGCCGCAACTTTTTTTTATGTTCAATTCAGTTACGCGCTGCGTAGAATTTCTGTGAACTCAGCAGTGGTTCTATCTATACTCACAGAGTCCTGTAAAGTACTGCTGTCGAGTGTGCTGATCAGTAAGCTCTGCGGCCAGCGTGGCGTTAAAGGATTATATAAATATAATGACTTTGTAAGAAATGGTTTCGCATTTGAAAATTAACGAACATGCTTAAATGTATAGCGTGGATACTAGCCTCTACTCCATACACTAAGCCGACTCTAAACGTGCGATACTTCCGCGCATAATTTACTGAAAATATACTTCTTGTTCAATGCCCTCGAACAACTGCACTTTACAGAAGAAAAAAAGCTCAATATTGTATTTTAAAAATGTCTGTTCTTATCTGAGGACGTGTCCAGTTTTTTTCGGCAAATCAAATCAAAACAACTTTCCCAAAAGAATTCGTAAAAAAATACAAAGGAATGCATAAATCCGATTGCTAGCTATTTCACTTTTAACTGATGCTGTCCATCAAACTAACACCAACCAGTTTCCATAAATGCAACTGTCAGGAGCCCATGCAATCACTTACATACACAATACGTCCAAGAATCCCTTGTCCCTTGTCCCTTGTCCCTTGTCTACGATAAGGATATTTAATGTTGGGGTTTCGGGGTAGGTAAAATTTTTCGTTAGCCTCGATTTACAATTTCAAACAACCACGTTAACACACTTTTTTCAGGGATGGACATTTTTTTCTTACACCCCCCAATTGTTGTTGTTTTTGGTGTTGGGTTTCAATTCTTCATATATTTTAGTTGCTGATGATGTTTTTGGTTTTTTTTTTTTTTTTTCTTTTTTAGAAACAATCAATTTTGTCTTGCATAGGCTCAAGTCCATCCGTCAATACGGATGCTGCCCTTAATGCTGGGAAAGCATCCGGCTTGGTGACGGCAGATGACGCCAGAACGACGCCAATGACCACAACCATGGCTACAGAACCAGACCGAGGCAATTGGTCCAGTCAACTGGAGTTCATCATGGCCTGCATAGGCTATGCAGTGGGGCTTGGAAACATTTGGAGGTTTCCGTATCTGGTCTTTCGCAATGGTGGAGGTATGTTTTATTTATGTGTCTTATGGGGATTTGTTGTTTTGAAGAAGAGCACCACCGACGCCAACGCGACGCGTTGCGTTGGTTGGACTTGGTTCAGCAGCAGTTGTCCTAATGTGCCTTTAGGCACACATATGCGCCCCCCCTGTATCACTTTTTCCTGTTTTAGGTTTTGGTACGGATGGTGCGGAGTGCAAATTTTTTTGTTCCATCTAAATTTTGTGCAATAGTTTATAGTTGGGAGGGAGTGGTTGGTTAAGTGCGAAGAAGAACTGTGAAAGATTTATTATTCACCAGCGAATCAGTGGGTGGAAGGTATACTGGTGGTTTATGTGTCCAATGATAATGGAGTGTTCAGAGAGGCGCTTAAGGGATGACTTTGGGTATTATTTATGATACCTACTCTTTTTATTGCAAAATACCATTTTCCCTAAATGAAGATGGGAAATGAAAGGACCTGCTGTACCTATGATTTTGCCTAGAAATTCTGTTTCACAATCTACTGTAGTTTTTTTTTTATTATTTCTTAAATGTTGTCATCTATTAAGATTGAATTAAAATTTAAACTATTTCAATTTATAATTTATTCAAATGTATGGCTATTTGTATATGTGGGTATCTAGAAGAAAGGGCTAAGAGAATCAGCTAATTTCGAATTCCTTCCAACCAAAAAACTCGATTCCGTTTAGTAAAAAATCAATTTGTTTAGAAAAAATATCAGTTTTTCTAGACAAATGAAATCTTTAATTTTTAGAAAAATTTTCACGTTTTTGCATAGACACGAAGTACGTAGATTTTACATTTCTCATATCAAGTTGAAAGTTTATTTTTTGGTGCCGTTGAAATAAATCAAATTAATTCGAGAGTGTTTAATTCCACAATTTCAAATGTGCTTCGGTTGGTTTAAAAATAGGACGAGACTCGAGACAAGCCAATTAATAATAGTTTATAACAGTTTTTTGCTATTAAAAGTGAGCGTGCGTAAACGCGCTTCGCACGAATTGAAAAAAAAACTCTGTGTGCCTGAAGTATGCCCACCGCTAGAGGGCCCTGGCACTGCTGAACCGCAAAAACAGTACTTTTATATACCAAAACTGTTATAATTGGCATGTCTAGTCTAGAGTCACTTTCTTAAAAATATTTAGAAATAGCAAACGATTAATTCTATCAGCTGAACAACGTGAGTCGCCCGTGTATTCCTTTCCTTGGCGAATTTTAAGAATCCCGAATACATTGCTTTTCATTATTGAATTGTCATTTTTTGCTACATGCACAATTGTTTTTTGTTTTGCAACTATTCACTTAAGTAAATTTGTTTTAATCTGATCGAAATAACGCCATTTTAACTCAATGCACTTTCGAAAATGTGTTGTAGTTTGGAAGGTTCACAAGTCTTGTGTCGAAATTCCTGTCAAATACCATATCATATACGTATAAGGAAAAATCGATTTTTTCACACTTATTGCTTTCAACTTAAAAAAATATGCACGACTTTTGTGCGATCATATTGTGGTTCTATAGTCTGAAATAAATTAGCTATAGGAGTTTATATTTTATCCATTTGCCAAAACTTAGTTTGCAGGTGGTATTATGTGAGAATACAAAAAATAACAATATATAGCCTAGTGTTGCAAATATGCAATATGCATAAAAGGAAATTATATTATTTAAACTGGTAAATTGTTTTAAATCAACAAAATTAGAAAGAAATTGATTAAAATACTTTAAATCTGTTTTAACCCAACGCGATGTACACCATCTGATTCCTTATTTAAATCTTTATTTATGAGAAAAAAAATTTGAAAATCGTAGGAGCGGTTTTAAAAATAATTAAATTTTTATATATAAAATTTCGTTAACATTTTTGAGAAAAATAATTGGTACGCCAATTTTAAGTATTTGTTAATTTTGAGTTAAAAATTGAACCTCACAAAAAAATCTGCTACCAGTTTTCGAAATATCGAATTTTCAAAAAATTATTTTGATTTTTTTTTTTAAATCCAAAAATCATTTTTTAGAAAATTTTGATAGGCACTTTTATTTATATTTGTTACAAGCTTCTGTATAAAACATCTAATTTTATTCGGTTGATCAGATGTTGAGATAGTCGAAAATCAAAGAAACCGTTCTATGAGAGGTACTGTTAATAAACGTAAAATATAAACTTTAAAAATTTTAAATGGTGGATCGTTCTAATAAAAACACACAAAAAAACTTTTATGAAAATCGTAGGAGTCGTTTTTGAGAAACAAAATATTTTTCTTAACGGTTTTTTAACATTTGTATGGGAGGCACCGTTATTTTTGGGTATTAGAATAATTTTTGTCAAAAATCTTCTAGATAAAGTTAAAAAACTGCTATTTACCAAGTTTAATAAAAATCGACCTAGTCGTTTTTGAAATATTGAGTTTTCAAAAAAAATATTAAAACTTTTTTTAAAAATCTAAAAAATATTATTTTTTGGAAATTTTGGTACACAATATTATTTAGAATGTGTCAATACTTCTTCATAAGAAAATTGATCAGAATCAGTTTGACCGTTTATCGAGAAAAACGAAAATCAAAAAAATGGTTCTTTGGGAGGTACCATTAATAACCATTTTTCGGAACCATTTTTGTTATTAAACGGCAACTTATAACTATTTAAATTTATTGAGTTCTTAAAAACAAATTCGGTAGCGCTGGATTTGAGAAAAATAAGTTTTTCCTTTTTGGCCAACAAATTTTGTATGACTGCTACTGTTAATTTTGGTCCTAAAAAAAAGAGAAAAAAACGGGTGGGGGGAATATCCAAAAAACGCTAGGTACCAAGTTTAAAGAAAATCGACCCATCCGTTTAGGCTGTGGTCGAACCGACAGACAGACGGACGTTTTTGCGAGACCCACTTTTTTGACTTCTCTATCATCGTAATGCAAAGTTGGATCAAAATCTCGAGTTCGATTTTTTGTACGATTTCATAACTTGCCATATAGTACGTATACCTATATTCGCAAGTTAAAATAATCGATCCGAAATGGTTGGTTTTGTGTACCTTAAAGTCTACGACACTTTTGCTATCATTTATGTCGGAAAAAGATTTTTGGCGACTTCGTCATAACTAATTTTTTTCTTCGTAATAAACAGTGTTGGCCGGCTGCGCGGGTTCAAGGAGTTTTAAGTTTTAACTCCCTTTTGGATCCATTATCGGTAACTCAAATCCGTTACTACATTTAGGGTATGTTCAGTCGCTAGGCAGACACCCATTGACGTATTATACCTGCCTATATGGACTGCTAGTAACCAACTTCACTCGTGTTACCCGGTGGGACCCGGTGGTGGTTGCATGAAACTCGCCTTTAAGATACTCTATTGTTAACAAGAAAATGGTAACATGGAAAATAGGCACTAGCAGTAGGGTGTAGGTAACTAGCAGTCCATAATATATAATACGTCAATGGCAGACATCTATGAATGTATGAGTTATAGTTTAACAGTATAGGTACCATAGGTTGCATACCTACATTTAGGACGTAAATCATTTTCGATATTTTGCTAAGGCAAGTAGTTTCATAAGAAGGGGCAGTGAAAACTTAAATTATTCTTTATAACTTTGGTCATAATAATTTCCGCACTAAACAACTTTTATTTTCGTGTTTTGTATACATCCCAGTTGACATCTTAAGACACATTTTTTTATATATATTTTTTTTTTTTTTTAAATACAGACTTTCGCCTTTTTTCTTTTAAAAATATTAAACACTTTGTACATTAAATTTACTTTTGGGTTGTTCCATTGTACTCGTAAGTCAACAAAAAAGGCATAATATATACACTCATACAAATTCGATATTAACAAAATACTAAGTTCACAGAATAGATGATAGTTACTTCAAACTTTATTTAAATTTTCTCCCAAAGTTTTTGAATAAAAAGGTATTTGGAGAATCGCTTAAACCATACAAGTTCCCAGAAACTGACATCTCAAAGACGAACAAGAACAACTCGAAGCCACAAAATTGCCTTCTAAACTTAAATAATTATAATTTCAAAATGTTCTTGTAATGCCTCAACTTTGCGTACCTCGTATATATCAAACGCATGTTTAGTTATATGTATATGTACCTATCTATATTTCGTTATAAGATTTCAGGGCGAATGATTTGTTATAATTGCCGTTGTCATTACCAATACCAATGTCATTGTCTACGCCACCATCACCCACCGCATATAGAAACCAGCTTCATTGTAATCATCGCCAAAGCTATTCAACCACATACAACTTTACACAAATATTACAAAATCCACTTCAATGCTATTTTACAAGTCGTACCTATGTAGATTGTAGATATATGTATCTTATTGGAATTTCACCATCATTATTTTTTTTTCAGATTAAACTTTTTAATCCGCTCTAGGCCAAGTAAGTATATTGGTTTCGTGGAAAATAAAATGCAAGACTGATGGAGTCGCGTGTACTTGATCTCATGTACTTAAAAAACATTCATTTTTTTTGTTTTATCAAAATCGTTAGAGCCGTTTCCGAAATAAATTATTTCTTTCATATGGGTGGTATAGCATTTACAGTTATTTTTAATGCTAAATTTATTTAAATATCCGCTCTATTAAGTCACTATAATGAACCTTAAGTTCAAAATTGCAAGAAAATCACTTCAGTCGTTTAGGTTTGTAGGCCAAGGCTCAGACAGACATATCCCTGGCACTGGTGGTGGTTTTTTGTTCAACTAGTGCTTATTTCGTGAATGGTAACACTTAACTCATGTCTGATTGCAAAAATAATTAGTTTTATCCTTCCGCTAAACGAATATGGTTGTGTATACGCTTCGCTAAGTGGGCCTGCGATCGACTTAGAGAAGATGCCGATTTTGCCAAAAAAATCATCTTTTCAGATGAAGCTCATTTTGATCTTGGCGGGTAGTAAACAAGCAAAATTGTCACATTTGGGGCACAGAAAACCCGCACGCATACATTGAAAAGCCGATACACCCAAAACGAGTCACTGTTTGGTGCGAATTTTGGTCCAGAGGCATAATTGGGCCATTTTTCGAAAATGAGCAAGGAGTGGCCGTTACAGTCAATGGCGATCGTTATCGGGCCATGTTGAACGAATTTTTGGTCACAAAAATTGAAGAGGAGGATATTGGCAACATTTGGTTTCAACAGGACGGCGCTACGTGCCACACAGCCGAAGCTACACTCGATGTTTTGCGCCATTTTCAAAAAAAAAAAGAAGTTATTTGGCGGACCCTTTACTTATTTCACATTCAGACCTTTCAAAATTCCTTTTAAATTTTTGCACACTGGTGAAATTCCCCTTGAATAAAAATAATCATAATCGTCCTGTCATTATTGTCTGTGTACTGGTGTCCTTTCTACCTCATCGTCATCGTGTCTCCAGACATTTCTTCAGTCAGATTATTAGAAGCCATCTACCGAGTTTTTAACTTCTCTAGGACCGGATCCAGTGGAATCTTGAAAATGAGGATAATTCATTTTATGAGAGTGATGCAAAAGTATACAAATGAACATGACGACGATTATCATGATTATGATTATCCTTAGAGTGTGCGGTATTATTTTAAAGATGGTGGGTTGGCGGCGGTGGGTGGCGGGCTGGAGATGGAGAATGGAGATGACTCCTTTAATGATGGCAACTCGCAGCCGCCCGCAGGATGTTAAACAATTTAAGGGATGAGAGAAAATATTAACGTTCTTATAAATGTTGTGTAGTGTGTGACATTGAAAAGGGGAGGACGCAAGGATAATGGATTCGGATTCATGTGAGGTGTTCCTTTATTCATTCTGAACAAACAAAAACAAAAATCATCAGGCTCAGAGATGATGGAGGCCGCACACACCATCACGGACAAGGAAAGGATCACTTCACTTCTGTTGACTACAATACAATATACAACCCTCTCTGAGTGATGGGTTTATGTTGGGGTTATGGGGTGAAAAAGGAATCGGTTGTGTTGCACAAAAAAAAAACGTTTCCACTTTTATGCCTCTGATGAAGTAATAAGTAATATCTCAGTTTGAACTTTAGCTCCGGGTTCGGGTAGGTATACCTATATATTTTGTGTGTCCTTACACATACCTATACAACATCTAACCCTTAAAACTCAGACAAATTATTATCAAATGGCAGACAAGGTTTAGGGTGTTAGGATTTATTAAAAAAAAAACAGAGCAAGGCCACGGATGAAATACCTTGTGAAGTAATTCTTGACGCGAAAAGTTCAACAGACTCTGTTGATGTACGAGTATGCTATACGCTATGCTGGAGCTGAAGCTGATATGTCTGTTGTTGTGATCGTAAAATGTTTTGCTTTGTTTTATGAGATTCCAGACTCGATGGGGGTTGTTAAAAAGTAAAAAAAAAAAAAACTTTATAATGCAAGTTCATGTTTTAAACAGAACTTGGTGTTTACCCTTTAGACTGCAATCAGAATCATATACTCGTAAATGGCATTTTGTTTAACGTCTGCAATTATGCGTGTTTATAGGTGGAATTTATGTATTTTTATTGAAAAATGGGGGCAAATTAAAAAATAAGCTATAAATAGAATAGGTTTTTCGATTTTTTTTTTTATGAAATACAGTTGGAGTGGAGGAAAAAATGTTAAAGGTACAGTATAGACATTTACCATTTTTTCTTATTTTGAAATGCATTATCATCAGGATCCTATACACCATCACTTTTCAGACAAGCATTCACATTAGGCTCGAAAATTGTTTTATTTCATTAAAAACTTATACATATACATCAGTGTCATGGTGAAGCGGGAGAGAAGATTGGATTTCAAAGCTATACAAAATGTTGCCTAGCCACAGAGTCACCGTGTAAATTGAAGTCTTATTGACTATGGCGGCTCCTTGATCTTAGCATTTACCATGTATCTGAAGTGGGATATTCACAATAAAGTATGCTTGATAAAAGGTCAGTATTTGGTAAACAAAATGTCAATTAGTTTCAGAAATTGCCCAACCACACTTTACTTTTAAAATAATGTTTTAAAGTTTCTTCAAGGACGTAGATATTTTAAGCATCTCATTTGTGGGATGTTTGAAAAAAAAACTATCTGAAATGTTTTAGTTTCAGTAATAGAATTTTTAATAGTTTTTCAAGGTCATAATCTATACGACCATGAAGAAATTTTATAAAATCGTAACAAAAATCTACGAAGCCTCAAATTTCTGATACTAGTTGATCTTTTATGAGGATTTAGTCACCTTTCAGATGATATATTTTTTCGGATATCCCAGAAATGAGATGCAAAAATCTCTTCGACAGTGAAAAAAATTTTTAAAATCTATGGCTAACCAGTGTATGGTCCCAGTTTACCTTTTATGAGGATTTATTCATCTTTCAGATAATGTATTTTTTTTCGAATAACCCACACAAAATGAGGTTCTGATAAATCGCTGATGACTTTGAAAAACCTGAACCATTGATAACAAAATTCTTAAGGGTGACCAATTTCTGAAAGTTCACGTTTTGTGACCAATTACTGACCTTATAGAGAGCAGACCTTTTTTTTTAGCGAATATCCCACATATAGGGTGCTTAAATCCTCAAACCACAGGGTGCAACACGACAGACGCAGTTTTTTTTTTATTTTTGTTTGTTTAAAAAATGGAGTGGTCCTTTCAGTAGCGTGCTTTTATTTGGCAGCCTATATTTTCCACAATCTGGATTCATCATCGCCGTGCCGTGGCCGACTAACTGGTCGAAATGGGATTATTTCGATGGTAAATGTAATGAGTCTAGAAAACAACGAGTGAGTTAAACTTGTAGATAAAGTAATAATGTATTATATCAATTATATAAAGGGTGTTTTTTTTTAGACGTGTTGTTTCCAAAAAGAAATAAATCGCATATAATTTAATGTTTTGGCCAAGAATTCAGCTTTATTATAAAGATAAGGGTTTGCGATTATGTTTTAAAAATAATTTCGGGCAAGTGGTAGCCGAAGCTGGCTCAAATAAATTCCAGCCGGGAGGCACAATTTTCGACCACTTTTTGCAGAAATTGGGGCCGTATGTCAGCAATAACGCGCCGAATATTCTCTTTCTATGAGTCAATCGTCTAGTACTTATCTGCATAGACAAGCGACTTCACATAACCCCACAAAAAATAGTCCAGCGGTGTTAAATCACTCGGTCTTGGAGGCCACGCGACAGGCCCAGGACGCGAGATAATGCGCTCACCAAAAGTTTCCTTCAATAAATTGATTGTTTCGTTGGAACCAATATAGCGTTCCTCTTGGCATGTAGCGCAGTCTTGTTGGAACCAAAGGTCGTCCACATCAACGTCCTATAATTCAGGCACGAAAAAGTCTTTAATCATGGCTCTATAGCGTTCCCCATTGGCTGTACCATTATGGCCGGCTTCATTTTTGAAGAAATATGGACCAATGATTCCCTCTGCCCATAGAGCACACCAAACATTGACGTTTTGAGGATGTAACGGTGGCGGCGTCTCAACAATGGCTTATGGATTATGATCTCTTTAAATACGACTGTTTTGCTTATTAACGAACCCATTCTATCAAAAATGAGGTTCATCGCTGAACAAAATTTTCTTGTGAAAATCGGGATCGGTGGCCATATTGTTTTAGGCCCATTCACCGAATGTGCGACGCGCTTGATTTGTATATTTGTTATGAAATGGCAAACCAAACAGAGCATAAATCAAGTGGCAGCTGTCAAAAGGACCAACTCGAAAAAAAGAATTGCCAGATTGAAAACCACACGTCTAAAAGAAACACCCTTTTTGTGTGATTAGAGTAAGAACCTAATTTACTGGACTTACAAAATTAAAAATTACACGTTCTTAGCCATTTTTTTAAATTATCTTCTTAACCATTACACGTAAGAGATGTGTCGGTTTGGATGGAAGTTGTTAAATGTTGGCTAAATCATATATCCCGCATATTATGGTATAATTCAAACTCTTCATTAATGATAAGCTTAATCCGAACAAAGTCAACTGAATCTTAATTAGTTTCTGCATTCTTAAATAAGCTTCAATTAACAACAGTTTAGGGATGCATCTGATCAAAGCAACATAATGCAGCTACCTTTATATCTTTATCCACTCAAAATACCATATAACCCCTTTTAAGAGGATTTTCAGATGCTTCAATGGTTTGGTTTTTGGTAAACACATTATAATATTCTCGAAGAACATTCATCCAAAGGATTTCGAATGTTTCATTCATGGTTTGCATCCATGCGTCACTTGGCAAATGGAAGACGAAGGTGGAAAAGTAAAGCTATCTATATATATAGGATATACCGAAAAGGAATATCCTTACAAATGGCATCGTTGAGTGATTTCATTCAACTCACTGAGATCATTCGTCGATTTGTAAAACTCTATACCTTCGATTATCGTTTGATCGATAAGCTTAAGGAATGTCCTTATTGGAAAAGGTATATGTAAAAGGTAGGTTAGGTAGGTAGATAACTATCAACCTTCTTCGTGTGTTGTTTTTGAAATAAGGTATAAAATGTGTCCTGATTTAAAGCTAGACAATCCAGATTTTCCCCACATCTAAGTCAGATTAACTTTATTTAGGAAGTGCAAATAGGTATAAACATTCTGTAAGGAAAGGTTTTTCTGTGTCGAGCCCATCACAATCAGCATGTGACATTGAGGACGGCGCACACGTCAGACCACTATCACAAGTATTTCTTTGAATTCACACAAAATCTTAGCTTAGATATTAGAGATATAGAGCATCAGACATGGAAGGAATCAATTTAAGAAATCCAATATCAGCAACAACAGCGCACCAATGTATTACCCACATGCATCTTAAATTACATAAGAAGGCAAAGTGGAGAAGTCTGTGGGAATGGGAAGCAATGGAAAAATGTGTGTTTTCACAGATTTTCAATATTGGTCTTCTCTTTCGCATCATCGACAAGGACTTACCGAGACGTTATCCTTGGCAAATTTAAGATTCAGGTTTCCAGACAGAAGCAACAATATTTTGTCGCCCGAGTGCAGCACACATCAGCGATACTGAAGAGAGAAAAGTTTGTTTGAAAACACAACATCTTGGCTTTTTGAAGAATTGGAATGGGTTCCTGAAGGTTCAGGTATTTTACTATGCTGTGAAAAAAAATTATAAAATTATTTTCTTTTTTAATTTTGTTAAATTTCATGCGCAGTAAATTCATGTCTTGATGCTTTTTGCAGATTTAATTTTCTTAGGCCCAATTTGTTCGTATGAATTTATCAGAGTCCCAGGGTTAAACTCAAGTTAACTCCTGCAATTTATTTCTTAATCAATTTTAATCTCTAGTTAAACTTGCAGTTAACTATAAAAATTTTGTTTCTCAAGATTTTATGGAGAGATATTTTTGAAAATTCTGTGGCACTAAGGCGAAACCCAATAAGTCACAAATATCAATAGTTTGGATTGTTTTTTCCGAAGTTCAGACGAAGAAGTAAGAATTTAATCAAATTCTTTCTTGAGGCGTTTTTCTAATATTCGAATGAAAATCTTGAGATCCGTCAAGTTTGGTACACGACAACATCAGGAAATGAAAATTCAAATAATGCAGGAGTTAAGTTCCAATTAAGTGTAAATTTAGTACTTCAATCTCGATTTGGAATCAAAATCCCTTGACCTTTAAGCTTGACGTCAAGCTGGATAAATCTCTAGTTTGAAGGTCGAAGAATTTTATTTCCAAGTCGGGATTGGAATACTAAATTAGCACTTAATCGGAACTTAATTCCTGCATAACAAGAATTTTGATCTTCTGTTGTGGTGTACCCAGCTTAAAGAACCTAAAATCTTTTTGATTTTTAGTCGTGGATTTAAGGAATTGCTGCCGAAAAAAAAAATTGACATATTATTTACAGGCCTTTTTGATAAAATCAGCTGTTGTCAAATTTGGTAAAACCTGATTGACATTATACCTGACCAACTTTTTGATTTCGATGGGTACACGTCGTAAAATGTTGAACAATTTTTTTTTTTCAACATCACTGTACTAATTGTATATTAGATAATGTTTTGTTTATTCTAAGTTAAGTTGGCATTGAAAAGGTCAAATAACAAGAAATTGGAGAACTTCTCCAAAATATTTTGCAACTCCGATAAGATATTGGGTTTATGTAAGGGTTTGTAATTTTAGTAGGACCCTTACGGATGGTTGGATGAATTTGGAATATGCATTTTACCTTCAAGCCATTTTATGATATAAAATTTTCTATATAGAATCGCTGAGGTTCAGATGACATGACGATGTGCATAAGATTCGCGATGCATAAGCGAGCATATAGGAAGTGACTTGAAAGTTTAAGTTTGTAGTTAACGTTAACATGTATAGATATACCTATGTACATATACTAATGTATAGGTATTTAGGAATAATTATTATTTGTATCTACTCATGGCTTGATATCAAAAACGATGGAATATGTTAAGTATCTGAGTGAGTGACTTTAAATATTTTTATTATCATATAGGAATACCGAAATATTTGTTTTAAATTTAAGTACGAAACGATTGTTGATAATTCCTTAAAAGTCGATTATAAGGTTTTAAATTATTTTGTGAGGAAACGCAATTTAAGTTTCATTACAAACAATCATTGTGAAGTGAAACAAATTTTTAAAGCGCTGGCACTACTCCGATCAAAGTAACATCTATAGGTACATTTGGATTATAGGTTCAGATCTTTCCAAATTTCAAAAACATGTTAATGGAATATGCAAGCAATAGCAAAACTTTTCACACATAAATAGGTTAACATTGTCAATACTCTCGAAAATGGTAACTTAGGCATGATGGTTATTATTGGTTTATCAATACAATATGACATACCTAATAGAGGAATGTGAAAAGGATTATTAAAGGAACAAAATCGGTAACGCCATTACCGAGATAGGTACCTAAATAAAAAAAAAACCTCAAAACTCTATTTCCCTTGTGTAATTTGTTTTGCAAAAAGAACTTAAAATCAGCTTCATGTAGGCCCAGTTTAAACCACAGTTAGCTTTCTCTAGAAGTAAATTAACCCATAGTGAGCTGAGAAAGCAGTTTTTCTGTGGAAAATGCATGCGGAACTACTATGAAAACTGTGCGGATAAAACCTCATCATCTGTTGAGTTAATGCTGACGTGACTTACCAAATTTGATGAGTTAACTCAGGTTAAACTTTAATCTCGCAAAATAACTGGACCTTATACAGTATTAAAGTTTTTCGATACCATAAACATAAGTTCTCGTCTTTCTTAAAACAAGTGCGGAAATCTGTTAGGCTACTCTGCTTCTCATGGCCTCATATAAAGTTTAAACAAAATTGTTGGAATCGTTTTCGAAAAAACTAAAATCACTGTATGGGAGCCATTTCTTCTATTGTCTTAAACAAAAAATTGAATTTCTTCTCTGGAAAATCACATAAAAATGCATTGTACCATATTTGAAGCAAATTCTTCCAAATATTTAGGCTCCAACTTGATGTACTTATACAGGTGGACCTATGCACAAAATGACTAAAAGGCGATAACTTTGTTTTTGAACTTCTGGAACACAATTCCTAATAAAGCTTACCGTCTCAGTGCGAGATCATTATTCCAGTCTCTTAGTTAAACTCAAGTAAAACCTTTAATTTTTTTTACTAATCTCGTGTTACATCCCACACTGAAAGAATAGACATAAGTGTAAAGTAAAAATTAATAAAAATAATGTTTCATGTTTGTTCGCTTATACTGTCCAAAACTGGGAATTTGTTCGAATTTTTGTCCAAAATCCTTCCAAATTCATATAAAAAAATTCTTAGAAATGCAAAATTTTAGACGGTAGATAGGTCCGCGAACTGACGTCTAAATAAATTTCTGAAGTTCTAATTATTTACCAATAATTAAATTATATGAAAACTAAATCCTCCCTTTAAAGAACTTTGCGTTACTACACAATATATGGCGCAAAACATCGAGTGTAGCTTCGGCTGTGTGGCACGTAGCGCCGTCCTGTTGAAACCAAATGCTTCCAAAATCCTCCTCTTCAATTTTTGTGAACAAAAATTAGTTCAACATGGCCCGATAACGATCGCCATTGACTGTAACGGCCACTCCTTGATGAGAAATTGCGAAACAATCACTGCGAAATTGCAAAATTGTTCCCAGATGCCCGGAAAGTTACAGGTTACAGAGGAAATAGACAGGGGGCACCCTAACCAATACGGTAACTAAATCGAATTTTCAAATGAAAGAAAGAACTTTGTCAACAAATGGAGCGTAAATTAATTAATATTTTTTTAACAACCTTACTATCACAACCATCCAGTGATGACATGCTTATGCTTTTATTTTTCAAATCCCAATTTTTTATGTTATTACAGGTGCGTTTTTGGTACCATATTTGTTGATGGTGCTCGCTATTGGATTGCCGATTTTTTTTTCCGAAATGTTTATTGGCCAGTATGCTGGATTAGGTCCAGTAAAAGCCTACGCTAATTTGGCACCATTTTTTCACGGTAAGTATTCTCAAATAATTTCTTTTTTTTTTATGAAAAACCATGAATATTTATTGTGTCTCGAGAACAGCTTGAACAATTCTAATGAATCTGAACAGGTCTTCTGTTAAAAGTCAACTAAACCAAAAATAATTGTTTAATGGCATTAATATTGGTATATTAAAAAAAAAAAATTAATATCTTGTAAACCTCAACACATTACATAAATCACATTTAATTCTTAAAGTTCCAACGAGCCCTAATTTGTTGAAATAGATCTTGAGTTGAAAAGCTGCATCATCATCAGCTTAACTTCTGCCCTGCAACAGATGTCACATCAGGGTGCTCCTGCTGACATTATTATTAATAATTCTTACTGTTTTTTTTTTAATATGTTTATTTATTGACAGGACTTGGCTTCTGCACGCTTGTGGTAATCACATTTGTCACTATTTATTACATGGTGATAATCGCTTGGATAATTTTTTACTTATTCGCCTCATTTCGGCCGCGTCTCTTGTGGGGCTACTGTGATAATGAATTCAATTCGGACAGTAAGTATATATCGTTAATTAATTCATTTATGGGCAATATGTGGTCATCAGGACTTTGCAGTTCCCGATTCCACCGCACCTATACACTTATATACTAGGTACTCGAATATCGAATGCGTTCCAACGAAGACTTTATTCATCAAAGGCTACATACACTCTTCTCTCTTCCTGCGTATATAACAGATTGCTACAGCAGCTTGGAGGATAAAATCTGCAAGGAAAATAACCAGCATAATGACATGGACAGGATATTCTGGAATCGTACATGCACGAGTGTTCGGGATATTTGCGGGTCGAATAATTTGATAGGCATTAATTCTACATATTGTTTTAATGTGACCGCAGAGGCGGAAGTTCCTGTCAGGAAAATAATTAAGAGGGTCCTGGCTTCTGAAGAATATTATTAGTGAGTAAAATGTTTATTGTGTTTTTATTATATATTCGTCCTTCTTCTTGCTGTTTATTTAATTAATTTCTTATGGTTTTTGTAATTATTTGTTTGATGTCATGCCACAATACAGTCACTTGTATGATTGGGAGGATTCTTGTATTTTTATGGAAAGAAAAAGACCCTGATTATTGTTTCTCTCTCTTTATAGGTATGCCTTTTATACTGATAGTGGAAAGTGTCACTTGCATGTATAGTTGAGATCAAATCTGTAGTTTTTGTGAGCAATTATATAAGTTATTTTGGAAAGAAAATCTTCATTGCTTTTATTTTAGTTGTTTAGGTCAAAACATGGACAAAACTGATTATGTATTGGAAAGTTTTTAGCTCTCTATATATGATTATGGGTACAGAGAGGCTGACCTTCCGCTTCCTGACACGAAATTTTCAAACATTTTAACAATTGGCGGGTCAAAGTGTATACAAAAAATATTAATCTGCGTGGAAAAGTATTTGATGAAAAGCTTTTAGGCCCAGTTTATCAGTGGTGACTTAAACCTGAGTTAGTTAAATCTAGAAGTAAATTAACACACACTAAACTGATGAAGCCGTTTTTTTTGGTGAAGAATGCATGCGGAACGACTACACAAACTAGGTGGATAAAAAATCAAAATCATCTATTCATTTAATACTAAGTAATTTCACCCAAATTTGATGACTTAACTCGTGTTTAATTTTAATCTCGCACTCAAAAACTGCACCTTAGTTCGAGAAATTTTCTACAAAATTGGTTCTGAAACTTTATCGCGTGTGATAAATCGTCTATGAGAGATATATGGCCATTTAAGAAAATATCGGTTTTTCACGTTTAGTTCATCTAATACTGGTTTCGTCATATTTACTATTAATTGGTAAAGTTATTGAAAAATATAATTTCGGTTCACTTTTTTTGTTGAAAAAATTGAAGATTATGTAACTATATCTACAAATAACTTCAATACATTTACAGCCATATTATTGACTGATTTCAAAACTAGTTTTACGGGAAAACTAGTTCTATAAAGGTTTCGAGTTTCAAGTTTTGCACAAATCGGTATTATTCAAAAACGTTTTGACATTTAAAACTTAAAATCTTAAAACTAGTTTTGGATAAAACTCGAAATGTACAAAACCAGAAATAACTAGTTTTAAGAGCTTTAAAACTAGTTTTGGCGTTGATTCATATTATTCATATAAAATTCAGCATTTCACTTTAAAAATTTGACAGATGGCACGTTATGCATTGTTCCACGAATTAGGGATATAGAGTTTCTTATAGCAAGAAGAAGACAATTTGCTCTTCGAAGACTTTTATTTTCTGAGAGCTAACCTTATGAGTGCCGGCAACCATTGACTTTGCGCAGCCATGCAAACGTTGATGAATGGGACGATTTGTCGTTTTATCAACGCTTCAGGTTGACAAAGCGCACTTTTGAGCGTGTTGTGGATTTGGTGAAGCCACACCTAGAAATACCAAATAGACGATGAGACGCAAATATAAAGTGTACAAGCTATTTGAATTTAATAGGGAAAAGTGTCCTTCAACAGATCTTGTTATCTTGGCAGAAAGTAATGATTCTGCTCCGATTTATGGCTTCCGGAAGCTTCGAATAAAATGTTGGAGATACAGTGCGGGTATCCCAGCCTACCGTCAGCAACTAGGCCTATAATGTGTGATGCGTTGTTTAAGTAAGTTCCCACATTTATTCGAATTCCAGAGACACAAGCGGAACGGCAGTTGAAGGGTGATCGTCCGTCCGCCGTCAATTTTTTTGATTTTTTTTCCATAGGCCTGATTTGTGTTCATGTTGCAGGTGGGGTTAAGTTTCATTCCATCACAGCTTTTTCGAAACACTTTTTTGCTGCGTGTCTTTCACTTTCACGTTGGCCCCTTTCGGCCAAAAATACCTACTGCTGTGAATAGATGCAACTTGTATAGGGTGTTCAGCGGGAATTTTTCAACTTTTAAATGCGATTATCGAAATACTATTGGGTTAAGGTAAGCAGGAGGGGTATCATTCAAAGCGCAGGATTTGCGGAATTGTTAGTCGCCATGAGTCACGTGAGCGCACCGCGCGTTTGCGGTAGAGCTGGTACGTGCGCATCGCGCTTTTTGTACTCATTTTAATATTCGACGACTAAGTGATGGTCCGAGCACGTCGTGGGTACAAATATTCAGGCGAGAAGGCACAATGGTCAAAAGAACTATTGCTGGACCATCAACGTCAGCAACAACACTAGAACATGTTGTTCGAAATGAAATTATTTGACCAGTGCCTCATGGCGACTAATAATTCCGCAAATCCTGCGCTTTGAATGATACCCCTCCTGCTTACCTCAACCCGCTAGTATTTCAATAATCGCAATTTAAAGTTGAAAATTTCCCGCTGGACACCGTATATTCTAATTTAAGGCTTCCAAACTACAGTTTTTTTTATTTTCTTCACATGAAAATGACGTAAATAATAATTTTAATTTCAATTTGTTGTCAAACTACGAGAAAACTAGTTTTATGTCTGAAACTAGAAATGAGTTTGAAAATTAAAACTAGTTTTTTTTTCCAAAGTGAACAATACCGATTTATTGTGAAAACTAGTTTTAACACATTTTTTCAAAACTCGAAATTAAACTAGTTTTAACGAAATCTAGTTTTATTTCAAGTATTACAAATTGTCAATAATATGGCCGTTATACTTATAGCGATCATTCAAAAGATTTCATTATTTAAAAAAATACTGTTTTTTGCTTTGAAATGGCAAAAAGGCAATGTTTTCGAAAAAAGTGTATGCTCACTATATGTAGATATATATTGATGCCCCGTATTAAGCCAAGAATTATACTACTTTTTTGTAGAAAATATATTATAACCTATAAAGTGAGTTTAAATAATGTTTGGGCAACTTCGCTATTTAATAGAGTAAAGAGCAAAAAAAACACTATTTTTATAATTTGACTAATTTTTTGGAATAATTACATCTATAAATTACAGGTACTCAAAAAAAAACTTTTTAATGGTTTCTTATGATAAGTTTAAATAATCTACAAATTTCGTTAAAAAAAAATCTAGAAAAAATTTTATCAGTATGCGAAAAACCTATATTTCCGACACTTCACCATTTTGAAGTAGCAATGTCTGGCAATTGATGGCTTCTGTGGAAACGAAATTTTAGACATAGTCTTTTTTGTAAGGAATACTAAAGTCTATAAATTTTGTTTCAATAATTTCACCATTTAAGAGTAAATATCGAAAAACCAGTATTTTTTACTACTTTTTTTAAAGTAGTGATATTTCTTTAATGATCGATGTTTAGAAACAAATTAGAAAGTCGACATGTACAAACTTTGCTTGAATATATGTTTTCGAGAAAGTTCATTGCTTTCAAGCTTTACGTAAAAATCGATATTTTCGTAACTAAACTCTTCTTTTAATATAATTGAAAGGATTATAGTTCCAGAAGAAGAAGAAAGAAGTGAGCCTAACCTAACCTTTGCATGAAGTACCTACTTTTCTCTAGCGGTTTTTTTTCGACATGCCATCTTGAATAGATTTGTTTGCAAGCCTGATTAGCAATGGACTTTTTAACAAGTATTCCTAATGCCAAAATAAAGATAATTGTGTTTCAAAATCTCCACAGGCGCAGAACGCTTGCAGTTAACGAATGCTTTCTATGTTAACGAATGCTTTCTATGTTTTTTTTGCTGTTGCTATCGATTTAGCGAAAGCACTCTCTCAAAAAGGGGTAAAAACTTCTTACATTGAATGGTTTATAACTCAATAGTTTGCCGTTCGTTAGTTCTTAATTATTTGTGACAATTTCAATTTGTTCGTGCGATGTTTTTTTGTCTGCTAATTTTTGCTAAATTGATATCAAATTAGTAAAGCACACCCCCTCAAAATGGGGTAAAACCTTCTTACATTGAATAGTTATAGTTGTGGAAATTTCAATTTTGACGTGCGAGGTTTTCTATGTTTTTTTTTTGTTTTTTTGTTTTTCTTAATTCATAAGTTAACGAAGCACCCACTCAAAAAGGGGTAAAAACCTGTTATGTTGTATGTTTTAGTTAAACTGCCGTTCATTAGTCGTCCATTATTTCTTAGAATTGAAGATTTTTAGCATGTGATGTTTTCTATGTTTTTTTTTTAAACAAAAAAAAACATCGCACGACAAAATTGAAACTATCACAACTAATTGACAACTAAAACGTTCAAAATATACTAACAAGTTGCTTCACAATCAACTTATCAATTTAGCAAATTAGTAGAAAAAACATAGAAAACATTGAACTTCAAAGTTAAAATTATCACAACTTATTAACGCCTATTTAATTGCAAATTATCCACCTAACCAGTTTTCGATCGGTGAATGCTTCTTCTCTAGGTTGACACCCATGACATAAATGTTTAGGCATTTTCTTTAACATCGTCTCTGCGTCTTCACAAATGTTTCATGATGGAAATTATAAATTTCCGGATTTCTTAATTTTCTTTAAAACGCTTTTAAAAAGTATACAAACATGTACTATGCCTATCTTATTCATGCTACCTATACCTATACCTACAATAAATATCAAAAGATTTAAAACCAGATGGAATGGTAAGAATTTTGTTTAAAGGAATTTTCGTCAAATATTATACGAAAAAAGGTAAAGCTCCAAAAAATAAGATGAAAAAAACTCCCATGAGGAAAAAACAAGCCCAAGCCTCTTAATGCTCCTATCCACTTTCATTAAGATTAAGAATTTTTGTTTTTTTTTTTTTGTTTATTTTTACCTTGAGATATCCAATCGGTGTAAAACCGAATATTCACGCACGTGAGGTACCGAAACTCTAATTTGAGTCATAATTTCAAATTACTTTTTCCATATTGCATGTGAGAGTGTGTCGTATAGTAGGTAGGTTAGGTATATTATGTTGCGTACGTATTTTGTGATGGTATGTCATCAACGAAGATGAATACGAACCTTGAACACGCTGGCTGATGCCACCCAACCTAATATCTACCATCAGGTAGAAGTATAAATATTTCGTCGTCCTCCCAGAGGTCCTATTTCTTCCCTGCCAGAAATTTATTGATGGATTGGGATCTTATATAAAGCTAGTATCGTCTTATTCGTATATTTGTACTCTTTTAATGCAGAAAGGCATTATTGTGAAGAAAAAGATGAAGACATTTATAGGTACTCCACTCCCATTTTGATTTAGTCCCATTTTCACAAAAGCCACTAAATTAAAAGGAATGAGGACACGCTTCGGAGCGGATGTGACATCAATATTATGTAGATACAAAAAAGAAAGAAATTTCGATGGTGCTGCGGGAGGGGTGGGCGGTGGAGGGGGAGGGGTGTTAAAGTGGAGGCACTTGTTCGTAGGGGTTTGGTTTGTGTGCGAATGATATTAATAATTTAAGTGATTTATTCAAGAATCCATTAATATTGGTGTTTCAATTTTTTTTTTTGTCATTTTATTAAAAGCATTTGTGCCTTTGTGGTTTTTCTCAAGTATAAAGTGTACCATATTTTATGAGAAAGACGATGAAACCACCTGGGAACCTCTACAGTTATATACATATGATTGTATTTAGGTATACTTCACTGCAAATGATAAAGGTAATTTTATTCGTGCCACTTTTGGTATTTATAGATGATTCGTCTTGTGTTTCTATGTTTTAAACCGTGATGGTGGCAAACATTTTTGTTTTTTAGAATTAAATAAATAAAAAGTATGCACGGCTGGATTGCACGAACCTGCATGGAGATGCATTCATAACGAGAAAATATTAAAAAAGTCTAAAATATGGATTTTTTGTTTGATTTTTTTTTGGCTTAAACATAATGGGGCATATTCATAGTCACTTTTAAACTCCAGTTTATCTTAGACCTGGGTTTATTCTATCTAAATAACATTAAATAAACCACAGTCTAAAATAAAGTGGAGTTTAAAAGTGACTATGTATTTGTATTTGTATTTGTATGTATTTTTAAAGGAACTTAATATTAAGATTAACATCTTTTAGATAATTAAGCTTTTCCAAGGAAATTAATCTGAGAGCATTAAATATGAATATGCCCCAATGTGTTTTAATCATTTTTGAAATTTAATATTGTTTAGTGTTTTAGCACCAGTTCACAAAATCTTGATACAATCGGTGGAATTATTAAAAAGATATACTCGAATGACCCAAAAATAAGACCATATTTTCTCCAAAATCGGGAAATGCCTATTTCCGTTATTTAAATTTTGTGCGAAAAACCAGAAACTCACTATTTCGGACTTCTCGATCAATGTAGTATTAGTTTTGATTAAAACCTAGAAACTTTTCGTTAACGACTTAACTGATACACGGGTAGACATATCAAAGCTTCGAATGTAAATTACAAAAGAAAATATTAATACATTATTATTATTTTATTCTTATTTTTGGAATCGAATACCTACTACCTTAAGGTTTTAACCTACTTCACGTTATGAATGGTTAAATATGTAAGAACATGATCCTCCAAGTTCAACCTTTATTACTTTACTTTCATGATGAAAAAGAATTTTAATAATCAAAAACAACTTTTTTGTTTTTATCTTATTTTACTCTATAAACAGGAAGTTTTTTGAGAATAACCTTTCAAACACAAAAAGAGTTTTTAAAATCCAGAAGCTACTTTTCTTTTTTACCCCATATCACTCTATAAATGCCAATTTTCTGAAAAAAATCTCTAAGGTCATCCACTAAAAGACAACCTTTCAAACACCAAAAGAATTTCTTAATTCGTATTTTTTTAAATTTTACCCCACCTTGCAAATAACAAAATTTGAAAAAAAGAATTCTTACCACTAGCTAGAGCTATTTCCTAGGAAAAACCTTTCAAACAAATAAAAGATTTTCTTAAATCAGACATTTATTTTATTTTTACTCCAATTCACCCTACAAGTAAAGGGTCCGCCATCTAACGTTTTTTTTTCAACTAGTGCTTATTTCGTGAATGGTAACACTTACCTCATGTCTTATTTGACAGATAATTAGTTTTATCCTTCCGCTGAACGAATATGGTTATGTATACGCTTCGCTAAGTGGGCCTGCGATCGACTTAGAGAAGATGCCAATTTTGCCAAAAAAATCATCTTTTCAGATGAAGCTCATTTTGATCTTGGCGTGTAGTAAACAAGCAAAATTGTCGCATTTGGGGCACAGAAAACCCGCACGCATACATTGAAAAGCCGATACACCCAAAACGATTCACTGTTTGGTGCGGATTTTGGTCCAGAGGCATAATTGGGCCATTTTTCGAAAATGAGCAAGGAGTGGCCGTTACAGTCAATGGCGATCGTTATCGGGCCATGTTGAACGAATTTTTGTTCACAAAAATTGAAGAGGAGGATATTGGCAACATTCGGTTTCAACAGGACGGCGCTACGTGCCACATAGCCGAAGCTACACTCGATGTTTTGGGCCATTTCAAAAAAAAAAAAGGTTATTTGGCCGACCCTTTATTAAAAGTTGAAAAAGAATATCCCAAAAGCCATTTCCTAATCTTTAACAGCGCCACCAGTAACCTGTTTAACAGTTATTGAATGGACCTGGAAAACGAAATGAACCTTTTTTTTCAACCTTTGCGTAGAAATTACGAACAAACCCGCAGAAGGAAGTATATCCAATTTGGTTGCGTTGTTTTCAAGTTTTAACATTCGAGCACACCACTGTCCATTTTTAGAAGATATAAATATATAATTTAAAAAAAATATTTAAAATTCCAAGCCATACTTGCACCACAAGAGCCCAGTTTTTGCGATCCATTTGTGGATTTTATTAAAAAAAAAAAAAGAATTAGAAATCTCTTGAGAATTAAAACCATAAATAGATTAAGGATTTGACAATCTGTCGATATGAATGTTATGCTAAGCTAATCGCCTTAAATAATTTCTTTCCCACTTTTTTTTTTTAAATATATTTACATAAAATCTAAAAGCTTCCATAAAAGGGTATATACAATACACCCTTCATGTATTCTGCATCCTTCTCCTGCTCGCACCGCCAAACGGGAGCACTCAAAGAAATAAAAAAAAAAATAAAAATTAGTTGAAATGCATTTTCACCCAAAGCTGCTCAATCCACAATCCATTAATGTCTCAGAATGAACGACTAGGTATATAACATCAGCTCTATATAGCTCCAGCTTCAGCCCCACCGACACCAGCACCAGCGAATGCTTTGTTGATTGATTATGATTGCAGTCACATTAAATCTTTTTCGTTCCATTTGATCCTGAAGAAAAATAATTGAGCAATATACACAACTATGCACTTATCATTCCCTCCTCTCCATCTTCTCTGTTTTCTCCCATACCCGGTATTTTGGCATCCGCAACCGTCTCAGGCCAGTGCTCCGGTGAGTCGCATTTAAACCAGATCTGAAAGGAACACCACATATACACCGCGATATTATTATAGATACATGCATACATGTACACTATACACCCGCATAACCTATACGAGTCCGAGAAACGGTATAGATGAACCGACTATCCCATCAGCCAAGGATACAGGATCGACATGTCTGAAATGTGACTATAGTGGCTACCAAATCAAATCGAATCAAATTGGTATAGCAACCTCTAAGAGAGAATCCCCATGGCAACCATCAGCCCGCATCACAACTTGCAACCGAATTAATCGATGTTAGACAAATCTACCTTATCACTACATAAATACAGAATACTGAATGTCCTTCTGCTGGACACTGCACAGCCCAGCCCAGCCATCATGTCCTGACCGAGTTGATGGTTGGTCGGTTGCAAAGGTTTTCATTTAGCCTACCCGGCTGGCCCTCTCAAATGCCATTGGACTTGACTCTCCCTCATGTGATGTCCAAGAGAGTGCAGAGATTGATGGAATTCTAATTGATTTGGCAGCATATGTATAGGAATACCACACAGATGACCAACGACGATTTCAACTTCAACTCCACCGATAACGAATCGTATACCTTCGTCCTTCGTACTCGTCCTCTTCTACGTTCTCGTCCTTTCTATACCTACCATCGTCGTCGTTGTTATCATCGTTCAAACCAGAGTTCGATGATTTATTATTGTTGAGTTTAATTTGAGCTTTCCTCTGAAAGTGCCCTTAATGAAGGGAATTTTCAATTAAATCTCCTTCGCAGATGTTAATTAACATCACTCACTTACTCCCCCATGGCTCCTGCTGCTCCTGCTCCTGCAACAGATGCCTTACAGGATTTTTAGGCATAAGCATTGTTAAAATGTCCCAGATAGATACATTTTTTTTTTGTAAAGGTGTCAATGTCCTTGCATTCCTTGCATATAGTGCACATGGAAGTATTCACCATCACGGAAATAATTGTTCCACTGTCATTCTGTTAAATTTCCTCAATAATTGTGCCAGAGTAGCTGTAGCGTGTAGCTGGTCTATACACTACACTAGCTCCAAGGAACTAATTTAATACTAAAAATCACATCGAAAACTTTTTGGGACTCTTCCAAATCGATTTCCATTGGAATTTGTAGAACTCAGGAAAGTTTTGTATGCCTCTGTTTAATAGGTTTCATCCATGTCCTGCACACATGAACAATAATGGTGTGTTTTTGGCTAGAATAGAGTATGGGTATACTCGACGTAATCAAAAGCAGTTTGTTGGACATTAAGTTGAATTAAAAAAGAAAAAAAACTAACTATTCGAAAAAGAAGACAAATTCAGAAGTGGGATATTGTCTTGTCGTTAATGTTCGTTTTAATGATGCTAATGTAGAGAAAGAGCTTTTGGAGAGCCTCTTTCTATATCATCGGGTGGTTTGAACTATTTTTGTCTTCATGAGGAGTTGAGGTTAATTATCATAAAAATAAAAAAAATTAAAGTCATATGTCAGGAACAGTTATCAATGGTTCGAAGTTTTATTAATGAACTTTTGGTTTTGATATAAGTTTAAAATGTACATAGGTTTGACTGAGGTTTATGGTGACGGGAGTTGAAAATTTCCTCAACTGACCCGTTATCCATAAGAGTGCTTCATCGACATCTTGATAGATCCATTCAAAAAAGTTTAGGCAGACCAGATGAAGATTAAAGGAATCCCAGAATTGTATGGAGCCGATGAAAGACCCTTTAGTTTAAAAGCTTGAAATTATTTGTATAAAATAAATTTATTACTGAAATATAAAAATTTTTCAAGTTATAAAATTACAAACTTCAAATAGTACCACGGGAAAGATTGATTTTTTTGTTTAAAGAAACATAAAACGGCAAATTTGTTAATATCTATTATAAGTTCAGGTTTTCGGAGCGCCCTGGATAGATTCACCGTGTTGGACATCGCGAACTGATCTAACTCTCCAGAGCCAGTGAAAAAAGGTAAAAAACCGAAAAAAGACATAACCTCAAAATTATTGTCCAAGCAGACAAAAAAAATGTATGCACAAATAAAACAAAATTGTATAACCAACAGCTTTGATCCCAACAACTTTGCTAAAACTTGCTTAAACCCATAATGTCGAAGATATAGATCAATTAGCGTATTTCAAAATGGCGGATTTTTTTGCACAGAAAAAAGAGGTATATGTATTTAAATTTCTTATCGTGCGATACCTCTATTATGGAAAGGTAGCAACTTAAAAATCACGAATTTGCAAATTTTAGATTGCTAGGTTTCTGATGAAGAGGTAAAAAACGATTTTTAAGTCGCTTTTTTTAACTGTCTAATTAATATATGGAAGTCGTTGCGTTGGTCTTTTTTATCAATCGATACCTAGATTAATAAAACAAAATAACAATTTGATGTGGCATTTCAAAATCACCATTCTTGGATGCTTCGTTCAGCTAAGAGTAGTGGGCTTTTATAGAGGTAAAAAGGCGATTTAAAAGTCGCTTTTTAACTCTCCGATTTATTGGTCTTGTTAATCGAAACCTACATTACATTGATAAAAAAAATAACGATTTGACGTTAACAAATTAATATGCGTTGAGCCTCTGGGAAGCTTGGTTTGGTAGCAAATTGCGTTATCGCGTTTAAATAATGGGTGATTTTTTACCCAACAAAAAATGTTTTATAAATGTAGACTCAATTTTAAAAACATTCTATTCAAAAGTTAACCTTTTCAATGTTGTTTTTTTCATTTCAGTCAAAACGTCCTGGCCGTTGGTGATTCCTCTTGGACAAACTGGGGCTATCCAAGATGGCAGCTGGTACTCTGCCTACTTCTTGGTTGGGTTATTGCATTTTTATGTCTCATTAAGGGCGTCAAAAGTGCTGGAAAAGTCATCTATTTCACTGCTCTATTTCCGTATGTTATTTTGACAGCATTATTGGTTAGTAAAATTTTGTTTATAAATTAATTTCAAAAACTCAGGCTGAAATACCCACCGGATTAGTCAAAACGTGTTTCTGTTTATGTCTTATGAAACAAGATTCCATTAATTCGGATGAACCAAAAATCACCAACCAGGCGAAACAAAAAACATGTTTTTGTTTTTATGACTGGTTGTCAAAAATGCATGACTTTGTATACGGAACACGCACACCGAATGAAAACATTTTGTTTTAAGCCATTAGCATCATTGCGGATTTTTACACACTTCCTTATGGTGCAACCCACACCCCAAACGATAAAATAAAAAAAATTGTGTGAGTGCCGGGACTCACGGTTATTATGTGTAAACATCAACGTTCTCGGATCCAAAACGGACTTGTTTTTGCTTGAAGGGGATCTTAAGAATTTTTTCACTGAACGCACCCATCCTAGTATGCATATCGTAACGTTGCACACCGTAACGTTGAACGACGTAACGTTGCACACGAACGTTCACGTTTTTTTTCACTCTACCATCAAAGCAGGCAAAACAGAAAAACATGTTTCGTTGTCGATGTCTGGAACTCCGTTTTTCAGAAACGAAATTTTTTTATTGGTCATTGTTTATTGTTTGCCACTGGCGTTTCAATTATTTAGAAGTTCTCTTTGAAAATTTTGTTTTGTTTTGTTTTGTTTTATCTGAACCACACACACCAAACGAAACAAAAAAGTGAAATTATTCGGTTGGTGTGTGTTAAAACAAAACACGTTTTCTCGCCTTATGAAACAAAAACGTTTTGTCCTCATTCGGTGTGTTTTTAGCCTCAGACGCCTATCAAAAGAAGACCTAATTAAAAGAAGACCTAATTAATTTATACCTAAATATCTAATAATTTAGACCAATCGGAACGTTTGTTACTTTTTGAACAACAAAATTATTTGGAGTAAAATTTAAAATCATCAAAAACATAGCAGCTTTTAACTATGCGAGGAGTACCTATATTAAAGTTAAATAAAAGTTTAGAAGAAGTGGAATATTTTCTTCTTCTTCTTCGTCTTCTTCGTTATGGTTGCCTAGATCTTGAGAATTTTAATTTGATTTTCCTCGCAGATTCGTGGAGTTACTTTGGATGGAGCAAGAGAGGGTATCCTGTTTTATGTTAACCCAAAATGGGAGACACTTGGGAAGGCAAGTGTTTGGGGCGATGCTGCATCACAAATATTTTACTCATTTGGCTTGGCATGTGGTTCGTTAGTTGCATTCGCCTCATACAGTCAGGTATGTTCCTTTAAATATTTTCTAATTTTTTGTTTGTGTTGTATAAAACAATTTTGTAATTAAGGTTTCTTTGAAGTAACAATGTTCTGTCACGTCATTTGGTGTAGGTTACTCTGAATAAATTATTGATGTTGTAGATTTGTGTCATTTGTTCGAGCTTTAAGCATAAAAGTGTATGTTTTTTTTTCAAAACCCGTTTGAGTTTGCTTGAGTTGGTTTATTTCTAAGAGAGGGCTCCCTTAAGGAAGCCTGAGACCCTGGGAGCCTATGAATTCGGCTATCTGACGTTGAACTTTGGGTGTATATAAAATTCAAGACAAAAAGTAAATTCATCTGAAATAATAAATTTTACAACAAAATGACTTTTACAGGAGGTGAAATGAAAGTAAAACCAAAACTATATACAAAAAAAACACCTCCCTTTTTTCTTTTCGTTTTCAGTTCCATAACAATTGTCATCGAGATACGATCTTTGTTTCAATTACGAATGTTTTCACGTGCATTTATGCGGGCTTTCCCGTATTTGCCTTCCTTGGCTTTATGGCAAAAAACATTGACGTACCAGTGGACGAGGTGGTGCAGTCGGGGCCGGGCTTAGCATTTATAGCGTATCCAGAGGTAAGTTGGTTTTTTTTTGTGCACAACGAGTGTCCTTTCATAAATTTCCATATTATTTTTTTTTGTCTACCGAATATTTATTTTGTGTCGGATTTTATTAAAATATTTTTATTTTCTGTCTCTTTTGCTCCTGCAACATTTTTATCCTGCTTGCCATGAACAAAAAAAAACAAGGCTGTTCTGATGATGCCTCTGCCACATGTGTGGTCCGTGGCTTTCTTTTTGATGATGTTCACGCTTGGCATGGGCTCTCAGTTCGGTGGCATCGAAGCTATTTGTACGTCGCTCATTGATCAGTGGCCGCATCTGAGGGACCATCACTGGCGTGTCACGGCCGGGGTGTGTATGGCTTGCTTTGTTGCCGGAATACCAATGGTTTGTAATGGTGGCATTTACTTGTTTACTTTAATGGAATGGCATACAGCATCGTGGGCTATTCTACTCCTGGGACTTGGTGAGGTGAGTTTTTTTTACTTGTTTTGTTTTTTTTTTTTTTTTTAAAGGATGTGCCATTGAATGGCGACGAATGTTCATTTATTTTTATTGACGGAGAAGATATTTGATATGTGTGAGTGGAAATATTTGGTGGGGCGGTAAAACTGTGTGTACGCAGTGTAAATTATTTTGAAGCTTAAACCTACGGAAGTTGATTTGAACAAATGTTTAATTGGATGTTTCTGCAAAGAAAAATGTTCGAACATCATAGGTATGGTAACTCTTCTCTAAGACTTTGTTTAATAAAAAAAGGTTTAACTTTAAAATCTAATATTTTCCAAAAATTATTAATTTTTCTAAAACAAAAATTAAACAAATTCAATCCTATTTGCTCTGATTGATTGCGTGAATAATACAAATTTTCCGAGGTTTCTGTAAAAAAATCGAGAAGATCGAAAAGGTTGCTTTTGTCATACCGCCCCACGGTCTGAGCGTCCCCTATAATAAGCCAGAGCTTAAACGGATGGGCCGATTTGCTTTAAGTTTGCTACAAAACATTTGTTTGTAATTCCCTAGAAGGATTTTTTTTTCGAACTTTCTCGAAAAGGTTTTTAGCGATCTTGATTAAACTTCCTAGGTCAGAGTGATTGTTAGAAAAGTGCGTTTAAGGTTTTTGGCAAAAATCGCATAACTGAAATAGAAATTACACGTTTTTACTTGCGAATATAGGTAGTATGTACATATATGGCAAGTTATGAATTATTCGTATAAAAACTCAAACTCGAGATTTTGATCAAAATTGACATTTGGATGATAGGGAAGACGAAAAAAGTAGGTCTCGCAAAAACGTCCGTCTATCTGCCTGTCTCTTCGACTACAGCCTTAACGGATGGGTCGATTTTCCATAAACGTGGTACCAAGCGTTTTTTGGACATTTCTCCCACCCGTTTTTGTTTTCTTTTTTTTTAAGACCAAAACTATGTCATACAAAATTTATTGGCCAAAAAAGAAGAACTTATTTTGCTCAAAATCGGCTCCACAGATTTTCTTTTTTAAACTCAATTAATTTAAATAGTTATAAGTTGCCTTTAAACAAAAAAAATGGTTCAGAAAAATAGTTATTAATGGCACCTCCCAAGGAAGCATTTTTTTGATTTTCGCTTTTCTTGAAAACGGTTCAACAGATTTTGATGAATTTTTTAAAAAGAAGAGCTAATATATTTATAGCAAAATTGTGTACCGAAATTTTCAAAAAAAAAGTATTTGAATTTTTAAAAAAAGGTTTGAAATTTTTTTTTGAAAACTAGATATTTTAAAAATGACTATGTCGATTTTTATTAAACTTGGCAAAAAGAATTTTTTTAAAAATATCTAAAAGATTTAAGATAAAAATTATTCTTCTAATTAAAAATAACGGTACCTCCTAAAAACCGCTAAGGAAAACTTTTTTTTTCTCAAAAACAACTGCTAGGATTTTGATAAATTTTTTTGAAGTAACGTAATAAGTAAGGTTAAGCATTTAAAATTATCAAATTTCATATTGAACAATTAATAACAGCACCTCCCATAGAATGTTTTTTTTTATTTTCGACTACCGCATTATCTTATCTACCGATTAAAACTTAATTTTTTAAACAGAAGCTTAAAATTTTCAAAAAAGTAATTTCCGGATTTTTAAAAAAAATTTCAAAATTATTTTTTTAAAAATTTGATATTTCGAAAACTGGTGAAAGTTCTTTTTTTCTAAAATTAAGTTTTTAGTTCCACATTAATAAATTCAAAATAATTGACTCAACAATTTTTTTTCTTACAAATGTTAACGAAATAAACTAAGTTTTGGCAAATAATGGATAAAATATAGACTCCCATATAGCTAATTTATTTCAGACTATAATGGGTGATTTTTTTAAGAGGCTTAGAAATTTTTTAAAAAAAAAACACAAAAAAATCGAAAAAATGAATGAAATATTTATTTGAATCGATAGTTTGAACCTTGCAATTTAATGTTTAAAGATAATTTCATGCAAATGTTGACCGCGGCTGCGTCTCAGGTAGCCCATCCGCTGAGTCCAATTTCGGCATACTCTTTCACACATATCGGCCGGTATCTCACGAATGAATGCATGGATGTTGGCTTCCAGTGCGTCAATCGAAGCGGGCTTGTCCCTATAGACATTAGCCTTGACATACCCCCACAAAAAATAATCTAATGGTGTCAAATCGCACGATCTAGGCGGCCAATTGACCGGCCCGAAACGTGAAATTAACTGTTCACCAAACTCGCCTCGCAATTGCGCCATTGTTTCGCGTGCTGTGTGGCATGTGGCACCGTCTTGTTGAAACCACGTATCATGCAAGCCAAGAACTTCCATTTCGGGCAAAAAAAAGTTTGTTATCATCGCTCGGTAGCGTTCACCATCGACAGTAACGCTGCGATTCGCATCATCTTTGAAGAAATATGGCCCAATAATGCCGCCGGCCCATAAACCGCACCAAACAGTGGCTTTTTCGGGATGCATTGGTAGCTGTTGCAATGCTTCTGGCTGATCTTCACTCCAAATGCGGCAATTTTGCTTATTTACGTACCCATTCAACCAAAAATGAGCCTCATCGCTGAACACAATTTTTCGATAAAAAAGCGGATCCTCGGCCAGCTTTCCAAGAGCCCATTCACCAAAAATTCGGCGTTGTGGTAGGTCGGCTGGCTTTAGTTCTTGCACCAGCTGTATCTTAAAAGGCTTTACGCCCAAATCCTTCCGCAAAATTTTCCACGTAGTGCTGTAACAAAGGCCTAACTGCTGGGAACGGCGCCGAATCGACATTTCGCGGTCTTCTGTCACACTAGCTGATACGGCCGCAATATTTTCTTCACTACGCACAGTACGTAAACGTGTTGGTGGTTTAATGTCCAACAAAGTAAATTTGGTGCGAAATTTGGTCACAATCTTCCGAATAGACTGCTCAGAAGGTCGAGAATGCCGATCATAAAATGGAAGCAGCGCGCGATGAACATTTCGAACCGAGCACGAATTTTGATAGTAAAATTCAATAATTTGCAAGCGTTGTTCATTTGTAAGACGATCCATGGTTAAATTGCAAACCAAACTGAAGCTGTTTGACAGTGACACAAGGTACTAAACACACGTCAGCTGTCAAAACCAGTGTTGCCAAAACCAAACCAGCCAAAAAATCACCCGTTATAACCACAATGTGATCGCACATAAGAGCAAGTTCGTGCGACCCAGTCGTGAATATTTTTTTTAAAGAAAATGGTCTTATTTTTGAGTTATAGAAATAGTTGGACTGATTTTGTTACAATTTTTGCTAGTATATACCTATATTTAAAATAGAATTTCAAAATTTCGTAAAATAAATTTTTTTAGTTTGTTTAATTTTATTAACATTAAAGATACCTTTTGTGGCTGCACTACAGTTGTTAACTACAAGAGGAAGTACGTGCGATCCCGTCGTGCGATATTTTTTTCTTTAGTTTCGATTTTGTCTAAACTTTTTCCTCCCAGCTAGCAGGCTATAATTATTTCAATTCACTATCACCTTAAGTATGTTTTAATTTAAACTTTTTTACAGCCTTGAATCTTAAACCCAAACATACAAAAGCAATTTCGTGTTTTCGGAATCGATAGTTTAGGGATTTTAATGATTATAAACAACCTCCAAGGCAAGTTAAATAGGTACAATTTGTTTTATTAACTTTATCAAAAGTAATTTAATTTCTCAAAAACTTCTCCTTCTCTATATCTGTCTCTCTCTCTCTCTCTCTCTTAGTACTTACAATGAAAAACATTTCGAATAATTTAATGCATTTAAACTGTTTCGAATCCATTAAAATTACTTTCGTGCTATGAGTAGAGTAGGTATGTGTAATATTTATAACTATACCTTCTATACCATTTACATAAAGCGCTTTCCTTGTTAAATTTATTATTATCCTTGCCGGGTTGGGTTCGTTATCAACAGTTTGCAAAACTAACATTTGGTTCAACAGTTTGAGCAAACCACCAAATCACCTCTGCCTGCAACCACCCCCACACCTGAACTATACAATTTACAGTATCTATACTGTAACTTGGCTTAATGAACCCCAGTATACCCAGTTTGCCCTGAGTTTACCCACAACAACCGACCAAAACTAAAATTCAACCAGATTGACCCATCTGGGCGAAGCTTCTGCTTTCAACTTCTATATGTTTCTGCTTCCTCCTCCTTGCGCTTGCACACATATGTAGGTACTGATTATAACTGCATCTCTGTGTAAATTAGCCCTAAACCACTCCAGGGGCACTGTTAGTGTTTTAGTCTAAATTATGGAGGCACATATCGGTGTTGTGCCATCAGGCGATTGTCAAATAAAATATTTGTCATGAGTGTAGATGTACGTATGTTTATGAGAACCACCATATAACGAACGGACGGACAGGCGGACGGTCGGATGTATTTGTATGGTCTAATGTTTCGAGAATCGAGATCCACTCCCAAGTCCCAATAGGTCGCAAAGGTATACTAATATACCTACTACCGCCCTCTGCAGTTGCTCTTAATTAGCCCTACAATAATTAGAACTTATATGCCATATGGGGAACAAGTCACACCAATTTATTGTTCCTAATTCCAGCTCCGACCGTGTTGTCGGTAAAAGCCAGAGAAGTTGTTTTAGCTGCCAATTGCCTAAAACCCACCAACTAACCGCCTGACATACCTAAACTATATGATGGCTGGTATACGAGTACTGTAATGGCATTGATTGTGGCACTGAATGACAACCCGGCGACGTCGGTGGCGCTTGATGCGGTGGTGGCGAGGCAGCAGTAGGTCTCCCCCAAACCAAAAGAGTTGTCGAAAAGGGGCTGCATAATTTCAGAGGCAATCAAAATCAACAAACCTTGCTGAAGATTGATTAACGAAATCAATAATTAATGGCTAATTTGTGTTGAACATTAGTTAGTCGGTTTACTGTGTGGTCGATTGGACATAAACCAGTGGCATGATGGTAAAGCTTTTGTACAAATATGTATGTATAGATACTTTTACATCTTTCAGTTTCGAGGGTTCATATATGGATTTCGAGTTTTCTCGTGAAATGATGTTGAATATAGTTTTCCTATACCATATCGCATCGGAGCTTTTGGAACCTAAGCGAAAATCAATAAAAGTACATATATCAAATTATTTCAATGAATGCTTAAAGGGGGAGTTTGTAAATAATAAAGTCAGAGAACGGCAAGAATTGACTTAATTTAGGTTGCAATCAATTAAACCTTCATAAATTGCCAGGAGCTATAGGATAGACGATAGAGGGTTGAGTGGCGAAGATAGTTAGTTAGTTCAATATAGTTAAATGCAAAATTAAACAGTAATCAGAATAATAATTTTTTGACTCCAATAAGTCTAGGTTAGGTTTAAGGTATGAAAAATGTCTTTTATAGGGGTTTTTCTGATTGGCGCGGGTAGATTTTGGCGGCCTGTGTCGGCCATGTTGTTTTTGCGATATCTGTCAGATCTGTTGTTTATTATTCAGTATTACTGATGTAAAATCACAATGGCAATTTACACGATTGAACAGCATCACGTCCAAATGAAAAAAATTTAATATCAAAATCTTTTGGGGCAACTAAACGATACGTGCGTTGCACCCATTTTACGGTTTACATATGGTTGACCATCCAATTCGATTATCCAACGCTCATGCGTCAACGAAACGCAAGATCTGTGAGAGTCCGTAATTCTTCGAAAACGACGATGTCATTGCCATCAGCATCAACGGATAGCGTTACTGATCGATGATAACCAATTTTTTCTGGCTCCAAGTAAGTATTGGTTTCGTTAAAAAAAAAAAAAAAAAAAATTCGAGGTTATAATCAAAACTAACACTACGCTAATCGAGAAGTATGAAAATGTGGGTTTCGTCATGCCGTCCATCGGTCTATGCGTCTGTGCGTCAGTGCGTCCACTGTAGTTTGAGCTAGAGCCTACACTGGTGGACCGATTTGCATGAAATTTGGTACAGAGCATTTTAATATGATTCCTTAGAGGAAAAATCCTAATTTTTGTTTTACCTAGAACGGGTAGCTGCCATACAAATATTTTGGTTTCTTCAACATTTCTCGAAAACGGCTCTTACGATTTTAATTAAACTTCGTACCAGTAATAATCAAGTCAATTGTAAGAAAACTACATTTCAGGTTTTTCTCAAAAACGATCACATTACGGAATTAGGAATTCTTGGTTTTTTGAAAAATTTGTCTAATTTTTGGGTTATTCACATATATCTTTGCCACGGTTCGACCGATTTTGTTATAATTTTGCAATCTGATGCTTCTCAATAATTTAAACAATAATGCATTTAAAAATTTTCAAAAACATTTTTTTAGAAACAAAAACAAAATCAAACAAAAAATCAATTTTTTAGTGCTTTTGACTCTTTCAATATTTTCTGTTGGGTTACATACAGTATTTAACCACAAGAAAAAGTTCGTGCGACCGATTCGTGCATAATTTTTAGACTTTTTCTTGTGTTTTCTGAAGTAACACGTCTTATGGGTCAATACTCAATAAACCCGAATCGACCGATGCCCTCAAAGTTAACATAACCCAGACCATCGCTCAAATTCTGTTGGATCTATGCGGAAGAGTCATTGAAAATTTGACCACTTGTGTCCGTGCCACCGTAAGAAGTCTTGTATTTGAACGATGTAATATTCTATAAATAATAGCACTCATGGACCTATGAAATAATTTTGTTAATACCTCACACACAGCTTGTTTTAATCCATTTCAACATCTACCCGCCCTTATTGAAAACCCTTTATATCTCGGTGAACTATACAGTTTGAGTTTGGGTTTGAAGCAAACTAATGGTCTAAAACTGCACCAAAAATTCCCTGTTTTAGACCACATGCAACCAGATTTTGGTATAGGTAACCGATGTCCATTTTGTTTATCTTGGGTAAATCAAGCGATTGAGTGGCATTAAATTGTGTTAACTCATGAGCTAAGTGATTCGACCTAGAAATGAGTAAGTGAAAATGGGTTTGACTGGAAACTTAGAAACAAGCTTGTTCTCACAAATTAGCTTCACTGCTCACTGAATATGGGAAGGTTTTAATTTTAAGTCTGTCTTCAGGCGACTTTATTGTCCCCTTTAACATAATATACCGCTTCACCAAAATGTTATTATTTTTGTTGTGTTTTAAGGCTAAACTATATTCACAGCTTTTTGCAAAAAGTGGAAAAGTGAAAAACAAAATTATACTCAGTCTAGAGATGGCTGTATATGAAACAAATCGTGTTTTATCTGTCGAATCAATCTTGTATGAGAGATCAACCATAATTTTCGTCCACTTTTTCTTGCCTTTAAGTGGTCTTGAATGTTGTTATAACTCTTATGAGCCTTAACTTTTTAATTTTCACTTTTAGGTTGTCATAATTTCATGGGTATATGGTATGGAGCGAGCCTTCAACAACATGCTCGAAATGGGAATCGATTTGTGTTCAGTTGCACGGTTTTATTGGAGTCTTGCTTGGAAGATTGTCACACCGATTGCATCATTTGTAAGTGATAAATAAATAATTTTAAAAATATATTTTTTTTTTTATACAAATTATATTTATTTATTTTTAATTTAAATTTAAGTTGGTGTTTGTATTCATCCTTTATGATATTGCTCCAACTTCTTTTAATGGATACAAATTTCCGGTGTGGGCTGATAGTTTGGGATGGCTAATGGGAGCATGTACATTGATTCCGTTTCCTCTTTTTGCTGCCTACCGCATCTTTAAAGACGGATGGGTAAGTTAATTATTATAATTAAAATTTATTGACATGAATATGATAAAGTAAATAGGATTACCAGTACATAGTATGTATCTAAAAACGGAAGAAGTAACCATTTACCACTATCACCATACATGTATGTATAGAGTGTGGTGTCAATGATGATTATATAATGTGTTCGACGGTCAGGTCAGGTGAATTAATTGCGAACAGGGTTAATTGAGTAATTAATTGATTGCAACAAACAGGCAATCTTTAACATGAATGCCCCCGAGGTAACATGATGATGGCTCATTCGGGTTTAAAACAATTTAAATGGAAATTTCATGTCATACGTTTTTTTTTTTGTTTTTATTTTCAGTTAAGAGTGTGATGGGTACAATTAAATTGGTATATTTGGTGGACTTAAAATACAATCATTTCCTTTAGTTGTAACTTTTTTCACAATAAACAGCATTAATAGATATGTTGTGTTTTGTTATGCGTTCAAAGAATGCAAATTATTTAATTGATTTTCAATTTAAATGTACTGAGCAAATAATTCAAAACTGTTACAGGGGCTGACACATAGGCGCCCGGAGGCACTTGCCCCCCCCGGCTCTGGACAATACTTCACAACAAATTTTTCATTTTTTACTATGAATTTCAACAAATACTTGTCTTCTCTCCATAATTTGCCCCCCCCCCTTGGCTCTGGATCATGCCAAATGTATCTGAAAGTATCATCGGTTAATATTTAATCAAGGATAATTCACAACGTTTGAAAAAAATTTACAAACTACCTTTGAAAATGTGTGTCAGTTAAAGTGTAGTATGCCTCCAAAACAAATCGGAGTTTAATGTCATAAGAGCCAAACTCATGAGTTTGACGTTTAGAAATGAACAAGACAGACATAGAGCCTGATAACACGATTTGTTTTTTCGGTCGTTTCGTGTTTCGTCTTTTTGACACATTTGCTGAGGGGTGTAGAAATGTAGAGGAATGAAGTTCAATATATACACCGTAGTCTCTAGAAAATAAACATTAATATAATTTTTTTATTGCGTAAGCATACAATTTTAGTTTAAAGCTGATCTGTTTTGTGGGCTATTAGGTCAGTTGTTTAAACGGATATTATATTTTTATTTGATAATCAGCCCTATCACGAATTCCATCTTAATCGGATTTGTTTAAGAATCCCGAAAAAACTATCGTCGAATGTGCTCTTGATGGCAATTTGTCTGAAGTTTCGCACTACGATGGATTCTGTGAGTTTTTTTTTCGGGATTCGTAAAAAGTGTCCGATTACGATGAAGTTCGTGTAAGTAAATATTTAAATTTTGTATACATATAAAAAGTGTAGATCTTCGAAAAACTTAAGTTTCTTATTTAAAAGAAAACTTTTGATTTGGAATTCGAAATTTTTGTTTTGAATTTTCAAATCGTTAAGTAATTTTCTCGAAATCTAATTCAAGTCTGATTATTTATTTTCATTGCCTAAAAGTAGAACTTGGGTAAAGCCATACTTTTTCATACAAATTTGAATTCCAAAAGTTTTAGTTATTATTGTGTATCAAAATAAAAAACAAATATCTATATATATGTATTAGTACGTAAACACTTTTCTATATCTAAATTTTTAACTGACTTAATGGCCACGTTTTGAAAATATTTTTTCTATTTTAATTCAGAAATCTATCAAGGAACAATGAAGGTCAAAGGATTTCGAAACTTTTTTTTTTTGAAACTGTCTGCGTAACTTTGGCTTTTTGAAACTTTTTTCCTTTTGTAAAATTACATTTTTCTTTTTTATTTGAACGGTTCGTTAATGGATCTTCAATAGTTCTCGCATGATAAATTCGTAACGAACGATATTTTATAGATCCACATCCTAGTGGTTCGATCGTGAAAATTAATTTTATTTTAAAGAACCAAAAAATAATATTCGCGATCGAATCAAAAATAAAATTCCCTTTTGAATTTTTCGCGAGAGAACAAACGATATTTTATCGTTCTATGAACTTTGCTTTCTATACAAAAAACTTCCAAAAAAATTTCCATGTGCTTAAATAAGTAAGTACGGTCTACTATTAAATATTCAATATCTTTACGCTGGACAACTATTAACAGTACCTCCCATAGATCGTTATTTTAGATTTTTTCATTATTGGCTGAATGTAATTTAATTAAATTATTTATAGAAACTGCAAAAAGTTCAAATTATATTGCATGCCAAAATTTTCCAAAAAAAAATTTTTAACACACATTTTTTTTTGAAAATTCGATATCTCCAAATTGGGCTTGTGTCTGCATTTTTTCAAATGTATATTTTTTTCGAATATCCCACAAATTCGGTGCTATCAGTCTATATCTATGACCTTGAAATTCTGTTTTAGATTACTGAAACTAATTTTGTTCGAATATCACATTAATTTGGTGCTAAAAACCTCTGCGACATTGACAAGAAAAAATAAAAAAAAATATGACCGAACAAAAGAACAACCCATCTGTGACGTCAGTGGTCTCAGGCGGCGGAATTCGTAGTTTATATGGCTTCTAAGACTGACCAAATCTGATATCGTGGGTTCGATGCCCACATGTAGAAAGTTTTTCATAACAAAACTGGATTAAAGCGGAGCACCATTAATAAGAGGAGACTGATGATAGGCGGCTTGGCACCCCTTGAAACAGCTGTATCTCTAGCCAAAATAAACGATTTATAAATTATTTTTGGCTACGTAATAAGCAATTTGTCGTATTTGGAGTGATTATAATTCACAATCCATTGTTAAAACGCCGTTAAATCCTCAAAATGTCACTGTTTGGTTTGCTCTACGGGAAGAGGGAATCATTGGTCCATAGTTCTTCAAAAATGAAGCCGGCCATAATGTTACAGTCAATGGGGAACGCTATAGAGCCATAATTAATTACTTTTTCGTGCCTGGATTGGAGGATGTTGATGTGGACGACCTTTAGTTCCAACAAGACGGTGCTACATGCCATACAGCGAACGAAACAATCAATTGATTGAAGGAAACTTTTGATGAGCGCATTATCTCGCGTCGTGGGCCTGTGGCGAGGCCCCCAAGATTGTGCGGTTTAACACCGCTGGACTATTTTTTGTGGGGTTATGTGAAATCGCTTGTCTACGCAGATAAGCCCGAGACGATTGACGCCTTGGAAGAGAATATTCGGCCCGTTATTGCTGACATACGGCCCCAATTTCTGCAAAAAGTGGTCGAAAATTGGATTTCTCTGTTCGATTTTATTCGAACCACTTGCCCGAAATCATTTTTAAAACATAATGGCAAACTCTTATCTTTATAATAAAGCTAAATTCTTGGCCATAACATTAATTAATATGCGTTTTATTTCTTCTTGAAAACTACACGTCTAAAAATAACACCCTTTACTTAGACTTCTGCTGTATTTATTCAGACATAAATAATCGACATCTACATAGATACTATTCCAATTCCAATCCTTATTTCCCTATCCGGAAAAGTGCAATCGTCAAATAATTATTTCCCGTTGCGCTTTATTCGACAAATTTGTGCTTCGTGTGGAAAATTTACTGCCACCCACAACCACGCCCCAACCAAATTTGTCGTCACAACAAGCTACATCGAAATTCACGGTTTTGTTTTATTATCCTCAAACTATTGTCGCACACACAACACAACATCAGAAAGAGCAGCAATCTATTTTAGATTAAATGCGCACACAATTTTGGCGGAAACACCAAAAACACTGGACCATAAATTCTAATCTGATATAATGCTACTTAAAGTCAGAAAACTATATTTTTCGGATTCTTATACATGTGTGTGTGTGTGAGTGTGTGTTTGTGTTAACAGTGCTTGCATGATAGTGAATATCGCAAAGCCACAACCGACCGTGTTTGTTGAGTTGGAAATGCAAAACAGTAAAAGTGTTGCCAACATTTTACAAAAAACACACACTTGAATAGTTTACAATGGTTAATGGTATTGGTGTAGGTATAGATATAGGTACGTATGTACCTACATAAAAAAGTCAATGGGAATAATCGTCTTTCCGGATATTCTATAGAATCATCATTGAATTAGTCGATTGGAGAAGCCTCTTTCGAGAATCCTGCTGCACGTTGCAGCTAAATGTTGTATCGACCGGTTTTCACATGCAGAGGGAGTGAGTGCATAAAGTTTTAGGGAAACGTAATGTGTGTGTGGTGTGAAAATCACATTAATAACAGCAAAACACTCGCAATAGAAGCCTATTTGGCTGGCTGATGCTAAAACCCTTAACAAACCCGGATTTGCCTATAAAACTCAAAGTGAGATAATGTAAAACCTATTTAGTGCGGTTGTCACTACCAATCGAAACTTATCCAACGGCTAAACTTACATTTTGCTGGCTGTTGGTTTTGGTGCATTACGTGTTGAAGGACCTTTCCGTCCCAACCCTTCCCACCTACCCCAACCATAATAACCCTCGCCGCATACTCTTGCTTCGATCGCATTATCATTAGTTGCAGTGCAGGGATGCAATGGTTCACTATATGTTCTTACTATATATGTATCATGAATGGATCGAGTATAGTGTTTCGAATATAAAGGACACATTTTATCAGCATGGAACCAGTTAAAATATGGAAAATGCTTTGCATATTTTCTTCTTTCTTGATATAAGGGGTATGCGGTACAGCATGGATAGCGTATTGGTACTGCCATTTAGAGTTTCTCATAAGGGTAGGTAGTTAAAATTTTTCAAACAAAAGAGAAAAGGAGATATACGAGCATGGAACTTCTGCTATAATGATGTGGAAAATTAGCTGACCATTTAGTAGAGGAATTGTATTTTGACTAATCATCAAACTATATATGTATAGGTACTGATCACACTGCCCTAAGCTTGTCTTTAAGCAATCAATCTTAAATCAATAAAGATAATATTTTAATCTGCTTTTGGTGGCACTGGTTCCTAAGGAACTGTTGCTGCACGTCAAATAAATATTTTGGAAGAAAAGTGATAAACTCAAGTGTCAATATCGCAAGACCGATACGCTTAGGCAGCTAAACCAAATTTTGGACTTTATTGATTTTGGACTCTAATTTTTAACTTCATTACACCTTCGCCCCTCTCCTCACCAGTCGGGGAAATTTGATGAATTGGAACGTTTTCTTATACCAAGAGTATTCCTTATAAAGGATGTTTTTTTTAAGACGTGTGGTTTTCAAGAAGAAATGAATCGCATATAATTTAATGTTATGGCCAAGAATTTAGCTTAATTATAAAAATAAGAGTTTGCCATTATGTTCTAAAAATGACTTCGGACAAGTGGCCACGGCGGCTGGCTCGAATAAATTCCAGCCGAGAGGTCGAATTTTTGACTACTTTTTGCAGCGATTGGGGCCGTATGTCAGCAATAACGCGCCGAATATTCTCTTCCAAGGCGTCAATCGTCTTGAGCTTATCTGCGTAGACAAGCGACTTCACATAACCCCACAAGAAATAGTCCAGTGGCCTTAAATCGCACGATCTTGAAGGCCACGCCACAGGTTCACTACGCGATATAATGCGCAATGGCAAACCAAGTTGAGCATAAATCAAGTAACAGCTGTCAAAAATACCAACTCCAAAAAAAGTATTGCCAGATTGATAACAACACTTTTAAAAAACACAATTGATTTGTTCTATTTATGGATGTTATTTCCTACATTTAAGATTTGGACCTAACTGCACTGGACGGCTCCGTGTAATAATACCCCTGGTTATAAGGCCCCTAAAAAACAAAAATGAAAAATTTGGCAAAAAATTTTATAATCAAATTCTGCCCCATGAAATTACCCTCGACGAATTGCAAACAATGACCCGAGAAGAAATGGAATAAAACAGCAATTTATATTGTCCAAATTGAAGTTTAATTTCAAAAATTAAACAATAACGAACCAATCCGTGTTTGTCAAATATCAAAATTTAAAAAAACACCCCAAACTTTCATACAAATTAATACCTAATCCGATGGTATCGTGTAAAATTTGTCTGCAACAAGGACATTTGTAGTTCTCTGTTCTCCCGCCCTTCGGCAATCGCTGAAATGTGTATGTTACATTCAGCACAAATTTTTAAAATGCTTACAAAGAACAAAACAACTTTCGCACTCAAGTACTTTAGATACATTTTATACACAAATATGTTTGTCAACATCACTTTATCGGTGAAGTTATAAATGTTTTATTCACGAAGTTATGCCGCTTCCCTTATCTTGGAGAGTGATAGGTTTTGAGTTTTTTCTTCAAGTTTTCACATCGCCTCGATTTCACATTGAATACTGAATCATGAATGCTGATGGGTCTACAACAAGCGTTTCATAGCCAGCCGTTTGTTCTCGATTAGCCGATGTTCATTATAATTTTTGTAAAAGAAAATGATGTTTAAGCATTTTGAAGTAAATTAAGAAAATAAATTAAGACCCCAAATACTCTTTGAAAATAAAAATAAAAATGTATGAAATTAGTAGCTAAAAACGATAAAAGGGTTTTGCTTCAATGAGGCTTTATTTCAGTAAAAAAAATTATTTTAGGACACAAAAAATGAATTAAGACCCCAAAATTTTAAGATTTTCGTTTTTGTTTTTGATTTGTGTGCATATTGGTGGGGCTTATTCACTTTGTTTGGCCTTTTTTTTGGCCCTAGTTTCGCGGAACTGAACTGGATATTATTTCATGGCACCATACAGCTATAACCAGCTGTTATTCAAGATTCGAACTATACGAATTTTTTTTGGGTCTTACATAACATTAGTTCGATTCTATACCTGGCAGAGTAGAAGCCGCCTTCAAATTATCTTCGGTCCACAGGTTTAAGATCAGATCAGATTTTGTTTTTGTTCACCAAAGTTGATTTTGCTGGGTTTTCACCATGCTATAGCTCACTAAAAGCAAAATCCGAGACCATCAGGCATCAAGACTTGGATTTCTTTTGATTCATGTGTTTATTTTTCGGTATACTTTCACACCAAACAATTTGCTGTGTGAGCTCTTGGTCTTATATGCATTTTCTTTAATATAAAATCTTAAACATTCAAAGGAAATTGAAACCCAAGAGCAAAGTTCGTGCGAACCACTCGTAATTTTTTTTAATTTCATAATTTGAACTTGAAGAAAATACATAACTGTGCCCGACAAAGTTCCCCTTTGTTAAATTCGGATTTATTCTAAGCCCCGATATTAGTTAAACGGTTTTTGTATATCAAAATACTCGCAGACACTACCTAATAACAATCGAATTAAACCGTAAATCATGTCCAAAATTAATTTCTCATTCAAGGTCAATTTGATATGCACGCGTGTTTACACGGAATGCAATGTGAAAATGAATTTATACAAGTATAGACGGAGAATGGCATCCATTCCCCATCATATATACTAAATCACCACTCAACAGGACATTATCGAAATTGCTGAAGCAATTACGCCTCACGAAAAGCCATCTTAAGGTTGAAGTGATGTCATCATAAAACATAAAATGCCCATTTTCTATCTATGTATATAATGTAAAAAACGTCTTTTAACGTTTTTTCATTGAGATAGATTGCCTGGATGGTCTGGACAGGCCATATCGGCCATTTCGCTTCCAAGTGCTTTGTGCAGAGGCGACCGACCCTGCAATTATATTTGAAAAAAAAAATATATATATATTTATCCATTAATGGAGGCCATCTAAACACTGATGGCCGATGAACATTAACTAGAATAAAATATGACTTTTGGCTCAATTAAAGTCGGCAGTGGAAAACAATAAAAAACACAGCTACATTGATATTTAAAAAAAAAAAAGAAAAGAAAAAAATTTTACGATTTAAGTTAAGTACTTTAGGTATATATTTTTTTTTTTTTTTTTTCTGTGTACTTATAGCCACTTCTGAAAACGATTTTTTATCTTTATCCTTGCTTGCGTGACAGAGGTTCATTAATTTAAATTTCCTTATCCTTAAAGCTACTGAGCGGGTTAAATGCCTAAGTTCATTGTCATCACATGAATTGCTGTCAACGCCACCGTCCGTCGGCCGTTTGCTGGTCAGTTTTGTTGCGAAACAAAGTGGATATTGTAATTAAAGGAACCCCTTTCAATCCGCTTGTTGTAATTTGTTTTAGTTTTTTTTTTTTTTATTTTATCCAGACATTTGTCATGTTTTTTTTTAATATCATCCATCAACCTGAGACAGAATAGTGAGAAGTTACTCTCCTATTTGAAACTACAACAAAAAAAAAGACTCCTTAGCTAAAATAAAACTGCGTTTGCGGACTCATATAACCAGTAAAGCTTAATTTAAAGCCATTTATTGCAGGTCTATAATAATTAGTCACTTTAGTGCTTGAATAGTAAAGTTAAGATTTCGTTATAAGTATTACAATGGTTTGTAACCGCACGATACAATATACAGGGTGATCGGTATAAGGTGCACCAAAAAGCTAGAGCAAGTAGGTTGGGTTAAGAAAAGAATAAAATCGTAGTAGAGGGGGGTCTATATCCCCTCGTTTAGCCGGGGGGGGGCAATTTTCTAAAAAATTGACTTAAAACAGAAAAAAAAATATAAGAAGGCAACGGTTACACTTACAATACCATAATTCACCTTATTGTATAAAGCCAGAAAACTTTCATTTTATTTTTTTTAAATAAAGTTGTTTTATAGAAGAGTTTTTGAAAAAATAATTTTCAAACTCATAATTTTGAATTAAAAAATGGAAAAAAGAAAATTCAAACTAATTTTTTTTAAAAATTTTACTTTTTTAAGTCCTATTTTTGTTTTAAATATTCAATACTCTTTATTAGTTTTAAGTTGAAAACAGAAAACCGGATGCTTAAATGTCTTTTACATTTTGATGACCCCTTTTAAATGATCTGGTATAGCAAAAGCCGCGCCTCCAAATGGTCTTAGATCTGTCATTTGGGTATTGGAACGTTTGCGCAAGTTTTTTTTTTATCTAAATCTATTGCTGCTACGAAATACCTACTATTTTTGTCTTCATACTTTTTAATTTTTTTTTTTAGATATACAGTGGCTCACAGCTTTTTTGATACGGTGACTGATTTTAAATTTAAGTTGCAATAACTTGTAAACTTGAAAGATTATCGACAAAATTTTAGTTCTAGTAGGAAGAGAAACAAATGCAATTAAAAAATAAAAACAATAATTTATTTAAAAATATTAATATTTTACAACATAAAAATGAACATTTTAAAACACCGTTAAATTTCATCTCACAGCTTATTTGTTACACAATGATCAGTCTTAAAGGCTCTCCCAAACCAACGCGAAACATTCGGCGCGACAACGAAACTTTCGCCTGTCTTAATTTATTTACATGAAGATTAATGGGAGCACCCACACTGGTGCGATGCGAATCTTCGAACATTATTCAGTCGTCGCATATTCGCGCGAATGTTTCGCGTTGGTTTGGGGCAGCCTTAAAAATAACCAAAAGTTATTAGCTTTTCGTGGTAATTTTAATAATTCGTGTGGTACCCTTTGGCCTTTTCAAGTAGAGCCTGCAGTCTTTTTAGCATGGAATCAACAAGCTTCTTTGTAATCTCTGGGATAATTTTCTGCCATTCTTCCAGAAGTGCCATTTTGAGGTCATTTTTGTTGGAGATTTTTTGTTTTCTAATATTGTTGTCCACAAATTTTCAATGACATTCATATCAGGTGAATGCGCCGCAGGTGTCATCAAGTGAGGGTAATTCCAAATAAGCCAGGTTTGCACAATTTCTGACTTGTGCTTCGGGTCATTGTCCTGGTAGAACCGGAAATTCCGACGAATACCCAACTTTTCGGCACTTTGAATCAAATTATTTTTTAGTATATTGAGGCTCAAGAAAATCCAAATTTCCCACGCCGCACAGTGGCCCGTTTAGGCAAAAGTGCTTGCGAAATTCATTTTTCGGGTGGGTTTATAATGCAAAACTTTTTCTTTTTTTTAATTGACAAATGTTTGGAGCTCTAGTAATCGAAAAAATTATTTCATTTGTATGAATGGTTTGACTTGTAGAGCGAGTCAAAGTTGACAAATTTGTATGTTTAGAAAAAAATCTGTGAGTGCCGGGACTCACGATTAATATGTGTAAACATCAGCGTGCGCGGATCTAGTATTCAGATCGTAACGTTGCATACCGTAACGTTGCACACGAACGTTCACGTTTGTTTTGCACTCTACCGCCAGCATAGATGTTTACACATCAAAAAACAATTGTTTTTAAATTTTTTTTTAAATTTTGAGTGTAAAAACTATGAAAAAGGTTTAAATGAAACTTTTTTTTTGTTATTTTTACTTGATATATGTGTTAATTGCTATAATCAGAAATGAAAAAAAAAATGATAAATTTTTTTAAACTGCTAAATTTAATGTTTTTTTAGACACCCATTTTTGCACCGTCTTTACACTGAGTAGAAAAAAAAAGTTCAAACATTTTTTCCCCCACTGTTTCACTCAAATTGGTTTGTTTTCTTTTTTCCAAACTGTTTCACTTAAATTACCCTCAAATTACCTCATAAATTGACTTTCGACCTTTTATAGAATTAAATACCAATTATGTTAACCACGTTAACAAAAACATCTTATTTCAGCAGCAGATTCTGAAACACCCTGTACAAATTTTTTCTTAAAATTCACAAACTTTATAGCCTTGGAAATTTCCTTCAAAACCAAAAAAAAAAATTTGGTGATATCTTTATTCGTTTAAGAGATATGATTTTTGCAACCAAAAAAGTCAATACGGGCCACTGTGCGCCGGCTACAGACATACAGGCCCATACCATAACGCTTCCTCCACCATGTTTCACAGTTGCTTTAAGGTTCCCTGTTTGAAGCTCTGTATTTGGCTTCCGCCAGACGTAAGACATCCCGTCAGAGCCAAAAATATTGAATTTCGATTCGCCCACGAAAATTGAACTGTCCCAGAATTTGGAGTCCTTGACAACTCATGTTCCTTGGCAAAGGCAAGTCAGATTCTTAGCTTTTTTTTTTGCTAATAAGGGGCTTTCTTCTAGCATCTCTCCCATTAAAATCATGCTCGCAAAGCACACGGCGAATGGTCTCAGCATAACATGTCTTCCCTAATTCTGCTGAGCCTCAGTAGCAAGTTTCGGGGCCGATAACTTCGCATTCATTTTAATTTTTCGAATAATATAACGTTTATCAGATTGGTTGAAAATTTTGTTCGGTGCATTTTTACTTTTGTTTTCAACACGATTTTCGTGAACGAACCGCTCCACAATATGCTGTACTGTAGAGGCACTCAAGCCAACGCGTTTTCCGATTTGCCGAATACACTGTCCACTTTTGTAGTGTTGAATAACCAGTTCGCGAACTTAAATTGTTGTGCGGCGACCCATTTAAAAAAAAGACGGGAATTGCTACTTTTGCTCACAAAATCACACTCTAAATTATGAAAATTTTATAGGAAACAAACCTTAAGTGACAGCAAAAACATAAATTACAATCAATTGCGTGAAAATTAGGAGCGTAAGTGCACTATAATTGTTAGCTGTATCAAATAAGCTGTGATTTGATTGATACAAAATGAATATTCCCTATTACTAGGGTTAATAGGTTAATTTGTGAACCATAAAATTTGACTTCATGCTCTTTAAACACAGGCCTACAAGTCTTCATTTCAATTTTGTACATATTTATGTATACCTTTTACCTTTGAAGATACACCGTTTTTACTTTGGAAAAAACACTGTATCAAATAAGCTGTGAGCCACTGTTGTTTTGGAGATAGTAACAAAAATAAACCTTTTATACCCCCTCCCCCTCTCAAAAATGTCTGCCCTGGTCTTAAGGGTATATTTTAGGTAATGCTTCGACCAAAAATTCAACTTTTTTTTTTAAGTTTAACCTTTTTCTTGACTAATTTTATTGGTATAGTTTTCCAGAATTTATTTATATTTTATTTTAAAATCTACTTAACATTTCTAATAATTTTTGTTTACAGGACAAAGATGCCTTATTTTCATCAACGAAAAACTGGAAACCGCAAGGAGGACAAACTGAAAAAGTGCCACTAGAATTAGACAGTAAGGTTTTGGAAGAAAAAGGAGTTTGTAACACTGCTTTCGATGATGCATAGATTAAGATTAAACACAAAAATTTAGCAACAAATGTTTTTTTTCATATTAACTCTTAATAAAAGTATACCTTTACCTACATATAAGTATTTAGAGGAGACAATTATGATATTTATTTTGTTTTAATGTTGGTAATATGGCCCACTGTAATATTTTTGTAAGTGTTTTTATACTAAATTTTGCGCAAATATTTTAATATTTTTTTGAGACTTTGTTGTGCTTAGATATAAAGGGTCCGCCAAATAACTTCTTTTTTTTTTTTGAAAATGGCGCAAAACATCGAGTGTAGCTTCGGCTGTGTGGCACGTAGCGCCGTCCTGTTGAAACCAAATGTTTCCAATATCCTCCTCTTCAGTTTTTGTGAACAAAAATTCTTTCAACATGGCCCGATAACGATCGCCATTGACTGTAACGGTCACTCCTTGCTCATTTTCGAAAAATGGCCCAATTATACCTCTGGACCAAAATCCGCACCAAACAGTGACTCGTTTTGGGTGTATCGCCTTTCAATGTATGCGTAGGGGTTTTCTGTGCCCCAAATGCGACAATTTTGCTTGTTTACTACCCGCCAAGATCAAAATGAGCTTGATCTGAAAAGATGATTTTTTTGGCAAAATCGGCATCTTCTCTAAGTCGATCGCAGGCCCACTTAGCGAAGCGTATACACTAAACACAACCATATTCGTTTAGCGGAAGGATAAAACTAATTATCTGTCAAATAAGACATGAGCTAGGTGTTACCATTCACGAAATAAGCACTAGTTGAGAAAAAAAACGTTAGATGGCGGACCCTTTATTATTCATTATGTGAAACCAAAATTTTAAATATAGTTTTTAAAGGTGGTTAAAATTAAAAGTACAACGAAAAGGCTATATGCAAGTTGTTTTTTATGTTTTTTGTTTGCGACACTTACTCTAGGTATCCCATTTAATTGTATTATGAGCTCTCCCAGTTGACATACTGTCATCACTAATTTATTATATTTAATCTGTGAGTTAATTGAGAAATGTTATCAATAAAACAAAATTAGAATTTATTTTATTTGTCTTTATTCACCAAGGCAGATATAGATAGATTAACGAGTGAATAATAATTAAGTAAAGATTTCTATAATAGGGGCAGGGCCCGATCCAGCTTTTTCGCCGCCCTGGGCAAAAATTTAATTTTCCGCCCTTTGCTATGACAACATTTAAGTTATAAATAACATGTTTTTGTAGAGATGGTGCGAATTTTAACCAGCTTTTAAAAATGGAGGTAATCATTTTGACCCGATTATATTCACATCCATATGTTAGTCTGATATGGCTTCTAAACGAGTAGATAAAGTTACATGAGTGTATGTGTCATGTTTGTTTACATATTTGTTAAGAAATTTCTCAGAAATTACTGATTTCTTAAATAACTTTTTTTCATTGAAATACAAAATTAATCAAAATCAGTTTAGTAGTTTAAAAGAGATACACCAAAATGTTTTACTAAGTAAGTTTATATTTATGAATATTTTGCTTGATCCATTTTTTGTCTTCAGTTTAAATCATTGAAAAAAAAACACAAGAAATAATATTTTTTTCTTATTTTATTCAAATAAAAATACATAGTAATGAAAATTATGTAAGGCAACAAGTTAGTCATTTAAAAAAATTAATTAATTAGGAACATATGTACATATATTATTTAATTAATTAGTTTCATTAATTTTTTTTTTTTTGAAAATATTTTAAATGTGCGTAGTAACTCAAATGATTTTCTTGGAAATTTCTGTTCTGCAATTTTTCAGTAATTTCCAATAAATTAATACTGACGCAAACATTCTCTTAACTTAAAATATACATATGTTATACAAAAAAGAAAAAAATTTAGTATGCTCATTACTCTGGGAAAACCTAAGCTCGAAACAGTTTATAGCTGTATCTATTATGAGGAAAAAAACTTCGACTTTATAAATATATCTGACGGGGATCAATGATTGGTTCATCATCACACTCGTAACCAAACTGCCTCCTTTTGGAGCGAACGCGATGCTAAGGTTATGGCATTTTAAGAACTTGAATGTCGGGCACAATGTGCACACAAGTATCGTGTGTATTGTATTGATTAGAATATTATTTCCAGAAGGTATTTAAGAAGTTAATTTTTTGAGATTATCCTCGTACCTAATAAATTTCACTATTTTCGCCCTGATGTTGTTAATTAGAAGGAAACAAATAAAAATATCTTGGAAATATTTACGCAAAGTTATATTTTTAGTAGGCACCAAGCCCTCAATTTTCAAATTTTGCCGCCCTCAATAGTGCCGCACCGGACAAATGCCCGGCGCGCCCCCCCCTGGATTGGGCCCTGCTATAATAGGGGGGTTCACATTCAACGACGTGTCATTCGACCTAAGTCGTTTTGCTAGCGTTCACATTCAACGACTATCTTACCGACATCATTTTCAAGAAAATTTTTAGAGAGCCAACATGCTGCGAATTTCGTTATTTGCACCAATTCTACCGCATCCATTTTATTTTTTGTCGCTTTCTTTTTGTTGTTTACTTCGATTGTAAACCATTTTCTTCAAATCTTACTTAAAAAAAAAAAAAAAAGATGTAAAATTGAAATAATCGGCCGTTCCACTGGAGTTCACATTTACTATACAGCGGTTGTCCGACAGAGAAAATTATTAAAAAAATTGAACTAAAGGGTTTTCCAATAAGAGGTGTTATTTTGATATTCAAAGAAAAGTGGCATTTTTTCAAATAAATGATCGGATGTTTATTTCATTATAAAGAGGAAGGTATGCCGTTAATAATGGAACACAACATCAGCCAAATGGCCGCCACGACCACGCTTACAGGACCATATCCTTTTCATGAAATTTTCCATAACCAAATCGCAAAGTGGCTGCCCTATGTCCTCGATAGCCTCACGAATTCCATCTTTGAGGGCTTGAATCGACGCTGGGCTGTTGGCGTAGACCTTATCTTTCACGTGGCCCCAAAGGAAGAAGTCGCAAGGTGTTAAATCACAAGATCTCGGTGGCCAATTGTGATCACCTCTTCGAGAGATAACACGGTCCGGAAACTTTTCCCGTAAAAGATCGATGGTTTCATTGCTTGTGTGGCACGTAGCGCCGTCTTGTTGAAAGTTAACGTTTTCCAGATCAATACCATCCAATTCCGGCCATAAAAAATCATTAATCATCTCTCGATAGCGCAATCCATTGACCGTAACTGTTGCTCCAGCCTCATTTTCGAAAAACTAAGGTCCAATGACCCCGCCGGACCATAAACCGCACCAAACAGTCACGCGTTGAGGATGGAGAGGCTTTTCAACAATAACTCTTGGGTTTTCCGAGCCCCAGATGCGACAGTTTTGCTTGTTGACGTAGCCTCCGAGGTGGAAATGGGCCTCATCAGTCAAGATGATTTTTCGATGAAATTCCGGATCATTTTCATGCATTTCAAATACCCAATCAGCAAAGACACGACGTTGTTGATGATCAGCCGGCTTGAGTTCTTGTGTTAACTGAACTTTATAAGCCTTAAGACCCAAGTCTTTATGCAAAATACGGTGTAATGACGTAAAGAACGACGAGGAATGGACAAACCTGGGTTTTCTTCAACACTTTGGGCTACAACAGCAATATTCTCAGTTGTTCTTGAGCGACGTGCACGGGTTTTATTCTTCACATCACTAACTTGTCCCAACAGCTCGAATTTGTCCACCAATTTCTGTATTGCGGTCCGACAAGGTGCTTCACGACGACCCAAAAATGTTTTAGTTTTACGAACCGTCTCTGCCAAATTTTCACCATTTTTATAGTGAATTTTAATAATTTCAATGCGTTGTTGAAGCGTGTATCGTTCCATTTTTATAAATGGCGTAGTTTTTACTTGTCAAATGTCAAAAAATGACAGCTTCAAAAGTGACAGCTACCGAAATAGCGGGCTATTCAAAATAACACCTCTTATTGGAAAACCCTGTACAAAGTAAGTCGATCAACAGTCGTTCGACTGGTGTTCACATAACAAAAATCTGACATAACGACACGTGTTGATGAACATGTCGTTAAATGTGAACCCCCCTAATCGTTCGTGAAGCGAACCAAAAAGCTTGCAAATGAACCAATTCGATTTTATCTACAATATTATAGCGAACATTCCTTAGGTGAATTGCCTCAAACGTCAAAATTAAGAACATGTAAATTGTTAGTGACTGGGCCAGCAAACACAAATAACACACGAATTTGTCAGCTAAAAGCGTTATTTTTTTCAAACCATAATAAGGCCCTTAGTGGACAAAAATAAAAATTTCTTACAACAAACCGTAGTTTCAACCATACATGAGCATAAGTTCGTGCGATCCAGTTGTGCATAGACTTTTTTTTTATTTTCTGGCAAACCGGATCATACGATCTCCTCGCACCTTTAAGTTTAAATTTGTAATTTTAATATACCCAAACAGAACTTGCAGATACTTTTGAGATTCATAAAAATGGTATTATCCACCTATTCTACATTAGATACATACATACATACATAGATAGGTACCTACTCAAAAAGAAAACGACTTGTATAAATTTCAGTGTTCGTTTGTTGTATAGAAAATAAGATTATTATAAAATTGTCACGTTGTATAAAAATTGCGTATATGTAAATGAAATTAATTATAATTTTGCAATTCCAAACACCACCATCCAGCTGAGGAAATTAACTTGCGTTTCACATTCAAATTTCCATATTGCACATTATTTTCATTTTGCATCAGCATCCAACCTTGCATCGCCACCAAAAATATTTCAATCCAAAGCATAGACTGCAACAACAGCCCCACAAACAGCAGCAATATGATGAAAAAGCTGACACCAACACCATTGGTTGCCTGCCATGCTGACCCGACATTTCGCAGAAAACCTCCAACATTTATCGTCCAGGCTTGAGCGTAGGTTATTAGCCAGGGTGCCAGGCATATCCAGAGGTACTTCCTGTATCCACCGCTGAATCGGTTGAATATTTGGGTCCTTTCGCAATGTAACACACTCAGGTAGCCGGGCAGGGCGACAAGACTGAAAGTAATTGCTTCAAACAAATCCCAATGGGATGTTAGAAATTCATTGTGGGCGGTCTTTTCATATTCGAATTGAAAGAATGACTTTGGCATCCATCGGGATCGTGTGAGGGTGGTTATGCTGGTCAAGTTCCACCACAAAGACAAAGTAAGGTAAATGTAAATGAGGACGGCTTTTGCAATCACTTGGGGATGTTTCATTATACGATTTGATGACATTAATTTTTGAGAGATTTAATTTTTATTTTAAACGTTTTTTTTCAATGACGAATTGTTATTTTTATGTGACAGTAGTTTTTTTGAAAGTGACTCTAGAGATGCAAATTATAACAGTTTTGGCTTATAAAAGTATATACTGTTTATGCGGCCTCGCAGGGGCAGGGCCCTCCATAGTTTTTTTTTGTTTGCACAACACGCGAATCACATTAACGCACGCCCACTTTTAATGGCTTAAAACTGTTATAAATTGGCATGTCTCTAGTCTCGTTCATTTTTACTTGCTCCATATGCCAAGTATTGGTTTCGTGTAAAAAATAATTCAAGGTTGTAATCAAAACTAACACTACGACAATCGAGAAGTACAAAAAAGTAGGTTTCATCATGCCGTCCGTCGCGTCGGTCTGTGCGTGCGTCGGTCTGTGCGTGCGTCGGTCGGTGCGTCTGTGCGTCCAGTGAAATTTGAGCTAGAGCCTAAACGGGTAAACCGATTTGCTTCAAATTTGGTACAGAGTATTTTTATGTGATTCCCTAGAGGTAAATTCCAATTTTTATATTTTAGCTCAACTATAGAACGGGTATAGCTGCCATACAATTATTTTGTTTTTTTCAAATTTTCTCAAATTAAATTTCATACCTGTAATAACTAAGTCAATTATAAGAAAACTGCATTTCAGATTTAAAAAAAAAAAAAAAAAGTCACATAACGGAATTAGGTATTCCACGTTTTTTTGAGAAAATGGTCTTATGTTGGGGTTATTCGCGTATATCTTTGCCATAGTTTAACCGATTTTGCTATTATTTTGCAATTTTATGCTTCTTAATAGTCTGAGCAAGAATGCATTTAAACATTTTTTTATTTAGAAAAAAAAATCAAACAAAAAACTATTTTTTTAGTGCTTTTGACTCTTTTAATATTTTCTCGTCAAATATATGAAACATGCATCTTCAATGTGGGGTTACACACATTATTTAACCACAAGAGCAAGTTCGTGTGATCAAGTCGTCCATATTTTTTACTTTACAGGGGGGGGGGGGCAAAAGTCCTTATTTTATGCAAACAAATAATAACTTTTTTATTCAAAGAGAAACAAAATTATTTTGTAATATGTAAATGTTTTAGGCGAACAAAAACTGTCCAATTATTTTTGGAAAATCGCTGGGACTAATTGCTGTTGACCAAATCTGAGTGATATGGAAGCGTTAGAGATGTGAAAAGTACGGGTCGACCTCATTTTAAACTATCGGCCGAAAACATCAATGTCGTTTATATGAAAGTTTTGCAGCTGATCCTGAAACATCGATACGACGACATTCAACACAGTCTGGTATAGCGCGTGGTACGATTTTGAAGAAAGAATTGCTTCACCTGTACCCTAACAAAATTCCAGTTGGTCCAAAAGCTCAATCCTGGTGATCCAGAATAACCTTAAGAGTACTTCAGAGCCGTTTATATTTACTTAGGAAGTTTTTAAATGGCCCCACCCTTTAGTTTAATAAATGTTGTGAAAACCTTATTTCCTATTTACCGAAACAGTTCACATAAGTTTTTGCAAAATGCTTTCAAAATCCCAATCAAATAGACTTTTTTTAATATGCCAATGGCACAATTTCCTGAAAAGTTGTTTCAAAATTATTTCAGGATATTAATTAAAAGAAAAACAATAAAATCTATAAAATTCTATATACAGATGTGTGAAGTTCTCCCCTAACCCTTTCCAATGTCATATTTAGAGAGAACCAGATTAATTTGTAGGTTTGGGCTCATATACCTACAATAACACGTTTTGCCTCACTTTGAAAATTCCAATATTCTTCTTATAGATACAAAATACCTACTCGATGTATTGGCATACCTACCATGATGCATAAGTGCACACCTCCCAAGGCCCCATGGCAAAAAACAACATTCCAAAAAACTTCTTCTGGCAATTATTCCCAGTTGAAAACAATTTTCATTTTGGAAAACTTTTCAAAAACGTAATTTAGTTTTCCCGCGGCATCTCAAAGGTGTCGAGTAGATGATGATGGTGGTGCACACCATGCCAGCATCACATATAGTTCTCTCCTATGCTATATCCCATGATGATGTCCCATAGTACATATGTATGTATACGCTACATGCCCAGCCCATCCAACACTCTGTTTCTGTCACCAGAAAAGTTTAAACCTTTAGAGCAACTGAAAAGTTTAACATTTTCTACTTCTTATTTTCGATTCCCTGTCGAAGGAATTCAACAACGCTATACCAACGTCACCATCACCATCGAGCATCGAGCACTGAGCACAGGATACAAACTGCTCGCAATGGTTCATCACAAAGAGTAGATGCCAGGGAGCTGTGGTTCTATACTGGCTTTTTGTGCTACTTCATCGGTAACTTGGCAACCCGTTCCGCCGCGTCGCACGGGTTTAGTGTGGCGGCAAACTGCTGAACCAATCAAGGATGGCAATTATTCAGTTAAGGGAATCGAGTAATTAGAAACACTCAGTTTATGTGATTATGCCAGCCATATAAGAGTTAGACGAGAGTAGTGCTACTGGATCAAGCGATGACGGTGATGAGGTAACTTTACTCGAGCTCCTCCACCTAAACAACACCCGGCTATTGTTTTAATACAATTTTAAGGGGTGTTAAATCGTTCATAAAATTAAAAAAAAAAAAAAAAAAACAAAACAAAAATGTCCTTGCCACAAGAATATTGTAAAAGTGCGAACGAATTTGTCACCCGTTCCTGCGTTGTCGTTATATTGTCGTTGTCGTCCTTCTTCTCAACAAGTTGAGCCTTGAGTTGATGGAAAACGAAAAACTTTTTCATGTCAGCTTTTACGGAGATGAATTTTCATGCGAAATTGGCACATTGTATATATCCCAAAAACTCTTGATGCTGATGTTTAACCCCTTGAATCCTATACCTATAGCTACCTTCATACATAAATTTGAGATTGTAGAGCACATCTATAGTCTACTTATAATATATATAATAAGAGCTCTATGATCCTAAGTGATTAATTAGGATACAAATTTGCAACGTTTACCGATTTTGTCGACTTAATTTGATTTGAAGCGGAACAGAGCGCGTATAATAGGTGTCATGTGGCGATGAAGTTTATTAATTAAATTTTTGAGCTCCTTCAATTTTTTGACAAGAGTCGTCAGTTTAGTTTTGAGTGTGTATTATTTTGAATATATTTGAGGATATAGGTATATGTATTTGATAGTGCGATGGTGGAAAATTTATTAAAAAAAAATAAATTACATTCTAGGGTTACCAACTCTTAGTATTTTACCACTTTTTTTCATTTTATAGGATTTTTTTTTTATAGAAAAAATAAATAAAATCCACGATTGGGTCTAACTTAACTATTATTTATAGTATTGTATTTTAAATATGAAATATTTGAAAATTATGTAAAATATAGTTATGTAGATAATTATGCAATTTTAGAAAATTGTTAATAATAATGCAATTATAGTCTGTTCAACAAAAATTGTCAGTACAGGGAAGATAGGAAGTTTGCCTCTCAGTCTGGTAACATTGGCTTGCATAAGCTCGTCCCTCTTTAAAGCTCTCACAGGGGTTTCGTAGTTTAAATTATAAATAACACTTCACAATTCAAATACTTAACTTCTCAAAAGCTTCAAATCCCAAAAGTTTCTTAATAAAATCCACAGAAAAAGCTCTTGAATTTGCTTACAAAAACTAAAAAATTATTCGAGCATGTGGTATTTAATGTTTAAAAAAATTGTTCTTAAAAACATAAAATATTGAAAATAATTAGTTATAAGAAAAATAATTTTAAAGCTGAGGTATGATTTTAATGCAGATTTTTCAGTTATTGTTTTATGATGTTTTTTTTTTCTATACTAAGTCAACAGGGCGCAATTGGCCCATTCACATACAACCAAACCCAAACACAATGTATTTATTAGTATACTGTTTATTTCACTTCTTACATATTATCTTACATTTTTATAAATAAATTGAAAGATTTTGAAAATCTGTTTAGGTATTTTAGAAACTATTATGTCTACAGACAGTGAAAGGCTCAAATTGAAGGAAATTCAGGGCGTCAAACCCTATACTTTGGGAACTCTGGCTCTATCATTTCCACGCATTGTGGCTTACAATTATACAGTTTAGAATTCGGGCAGCCGTCACCTTCGTTAGCGAAATCGTATTATTCGGGTAGCTAAATACATTTAAGGTGATAGAAAATGTGATTTGAAGGAAACACATGTCCAGAAAAAATCGAGGGGGTTCGAATTTTAATTACTTACTTGGTAAACAAATCTTAACCAAAGTTGCAGGGAATTCAATTCTCTATAAAAAAAGGTGTTAACAATTTTTTTGAGAGACCTTTGATTGTGAAACTTCCCAGAGCCGTAAAACGAGCATATTTGTTTATTTCTAGTTGCTGTCTTTCTTTCAGTGTATAGGTATCGAACCACGCGTCTTAGCTGGCGTTAGGCAATAACGCCCAAGGAAATAACGCCCAAATCGATTTGGAAATTTCGCCCAAATTTATATGTTTCCAAACCTCAATTTGGAAATATCGCCCAAATATTTTCAATGTAAATTCTTGTTGTAATAGTTGCGCGTAATTTCCTAAGATTCGGGCGATATTTCCAGTTTTGGGCGTTATTTCCCATTTGACTCTTAAAATTTTTATTTTGGCCGTACGTTTGATGGCAAACGTGAAACCCGTTTACTTGATTTACAGCCGAACTAAGAGCCCTAGCAATCTAAAAAAAAAAAATATTCGTGATCTATGAGTTAGTAGATATTCTTTTCAATCGAGGTGTAAGTTCACTTCAATATTGTTGCTCGATCCTTAAGGTCAAACGTTCACAAATGCAAACATTTGTGAACGCCCTAGACGTCATCTGTTCATTATTGTAAGGTTTCATAAACTGGACCCATGTTCTGTAACTCTCGCATCGATAAAATCAGTCGAGAAACGATGAAAATTGAAACAAATTATATGAGTTTTGTTCCATTTTTCATCGTTTCTCGACTGTTTTTAACCATGCGAGAGTTACAGAACATGGGTCCTGATGCCTGTATTTTAAGCAAAAAGAGTAAATTCACAAACGTTATTCTTAATGTTGTACAATACGTAAAACAAAAAAATGTTCCAATTCAATCGTCTATCTTCTGAGTTTCGTTCCAATTTAAAAACAATATGCATCTGCTGAAGTCTAAATACCTACCCTATAAAAGGATTCAATGAATAAAATACTTCTGGGAAATATGTAATTTATTGTAAATTGAAAAACAATCTCGAAAAAATAATTGCTTCCCTAGAAATACAACAATATCAAAATCAAGCCATTCACAATACACACAACTGAGATACGTATCTACATACAGGGTGTCCCGTAATGAGTGGATAATACTGCAGCTGGTGATAGCAGGTCTTATGACTGCTCAGAAAAAAAATATAAAAAAAAAATTTTTTCTTGTGGTCTCCATGGTATAATTTATTTTCGAAAAATGTTAAAAAATTCAGGGTCTCCTAAAATACCTAATTACAACGGCCACCCATAAAGGATTCTTGTTATTTTTGTATTTTTATAATATTCTTGAATAACCGTTCTAAATGATGGGTAGTAAATTTTAACACCAGCTGATGCATTTTTTGTGTTATAATTTTTTAAAATTATTTTTTTATTCAAAAATAATTCAATATTTTTTTTCACCAAAGTTTGAAAATTAATAAAGAGAAAAAAATGTATGAGAACATAAGTGGCAAATTTGATAAAAATTGGCCTGTTTAATGTACTTTCCAAAATGGTATAACACATGTTTGTGTCTACAACCATGACCAATAAAATTGGCATTTAATCTACTAAAGTAGTTTTTTAACATTTTATCAGATGAAATTAAGTTACAAAGTTAAGTAAACACTATGACGACGAATGAAATAAATTTTTATTTTTATTGCATTTAAAAATAACCGTTATTAAATTAAGGCACTAACATTTAACACTAGTTGCTGGATTTTTTTTTAATAATTTTTTTAATTAATTTTTTAATAAAAAAATGATTAAATATTTATTTTGATGTTTGATGACAACAAAAATTGAGTTGGAAGGAAAAGTCAATAGATATACCAGTGTCACTATTATGTCTGCTAAATTCACTAACTAAAATAATAGTATGCACTTTCAAAAAGGTTTTGATTTAGGTATGGGAAATGCGTTAAATAAAACAACAGTATTAAAAATTATGATATATTTGTAATTTAAATAAATTTATTTTAAATGTTCAAACTGTCCCCCATTCACTGTGATACAGGCTCTGCATCTTCTAATGAAGGACCTCTCAATAAAACGAGCATATTGGCGCTCATTTATTTTCATCACAGCGTCTTGAACACGACGACGCAATTCCGTAATGGATGTAATTGGTTTAGTATAAACCATTTCTTTCAGACATCCCCAGTAGAAAAATGCAAAGGATTTAGGTCTGGCGAACGTGGTGGCCACAAAATTGGGCCCAGACGGCCTATCCACCTGTTGGGATACTTTTGATTCAAGTACCTCCTTACATCTACAGCATAATGAGCACGACATACATCGTTTTGAAGCCACATTGAATTCCTTAGCTCCTCGGACACTTCTTGCAATAGAGTTGGCAAATTAGTTTGCAAGAAATTAAGATAGGCTTCACCATCTAAGTTGCCTGGTAATTCAAAAGGGCCTATAATTTGTCCATTCAGGATACCTGCTCAGTAATTGATTTTGAATTGGTACTGCGATCTGTCCTCGTTTTTATTTATCGCATTTCCCATACCTTAATCATAACCTTTTTGAAAGTGCATACTATTATTTTAGTTAGTGAACTTAGCAGACATAATAGTGACACTGGTATATTTATTGACTTTTCCTTCCAACTCAATTTTTGTTGTCATCAAACATCAAAATAAATATTTAATCATTTTTTTATTAAAAAATTAATTAAAAAAATTATTAAAAAAAAATCCAGCAACTAGTGTTAAATGTTAGTGCCTTAATTTAATAACGGTTATTTTTAAATGCAATAAAAATAAAAATTTATTTCATTCGTCGTCATAGTGTTTACTTAACTTTGTAACTTAATTTCATCTGATAAAATGTTAAAAAACTACTTTAGTAGATTAAATGCCAATTTTATTGGTCATGGTTGTAGACACAAACATGTGTTATACCATTTTGGAAAGTACATTAAACAGGCCAATTTTTATCAAATTTGCCACTTATGTTCTCATACATTTTTTTCTCTTTATTAATTTTCAAACTTTGGTGAAAAAAAATATTGAATTATTTTTGAATAAAAAAATAATTTTAAAAAATTATAACACAAAAAATGCATCAGCTGGTGTTAAAATTTACTACCCATCATTTAGAACGGTTATTCAAGAATATTATAAAAATACAAAAATAACAAGAATCCTTTATGGGTGGCCGTTGTAATTAGGTATTTTAGGAGACCCTGAATTTTTTAACATTTTTCGAAAATAAATTATACCATGGAGACCACAAGAAAAAAATTTTTTTTTATATTTTTTTTCTGAGCAGTCATAAGACCTGCTATCACCAGCTGCAGTATTATCCACTCATTACGGGACACCCTGTATATACATTTATATCGCACGTAATAATATGATGCCTATTAATGCCCTGCTGCCTTTTTTTGTATGTATAGTTATAAGAGCTTGTTGGCTATGGCCGGATCTCACATCCATTTCTCATTCATTTTTCATGGAATCGAGAGTATACCTATCAGATGACCCCAATAATGAACATGAAAAACGTCCAATTTCATTCATTCACTTTGACACAAAACCAACACACTTTAGCTGCACGATGTCGTCCTGGGGTATTTCTTTGGGTCCACTAGAGAGACCATCAGCAGACAATCCTTATAGGTATACATTGCAAGACCCCCATCGCCAGCCGCCACCGACCGAACAACGCACGGGGCCATGCCTTGACGTCTTAACATCTCATTTCCTTCATACAAAAGGGTTAAACATCCACTCTATATATAGGTGTACCTATAGGAAGGTACTTTACATCCTTTCTTTAGCCCACAAAGATATGCAACCCTAAGGCGCAAGCAACTAAATATAAAACTACTGCATCAGCTATTAACACAGCCCGAGTAAAAAAAAGAGATGGCAATAGTTTGTGCCTCTGTTTTTTTGCAACCTATAGGGACCTAGAATGTAATAATGTGTCCTTTTCGGAGGATGATTCTGGCACTTCCTCTATTTGTTGGTATCCTCCTTTTGTTGGCCATAAATGCAAGTTGAGCGCCTTTATTATTCCAGGATTTAATATACACCATTTTATGACTTCATAAACAGTAAGGTTATGGCTTATATTCATTCCAAGCCCCCAAGGCGGACACTTTCGGACTATGATGATGGTGATGTTTGTATAGTGTAGAGTAAGGAAATATTCCTTTATATGTATGTAGGTACATAAGTGTATATGTCGAGATGAAGATGGGGGTAGACAAACAAGGGCCATATCCTGGGGTCGTCGTCGTCGTTGAGAATCATATTTTATGCGAATCCTGGTTAGTGATTCCCTGCGTGGGAACCTTAAGTTCATATTGAGTGGTTTTCCATTATAATATTTCTGTTTTCCTTTACTCACACCCCGCTCTTCCTGCCACTGCCCCAGCCCCTCACGCCTTTACGTTTTTATTCTTTTGTTAGTTACTTCAAGATATTCTGATTTGTTTCCTTTTCGCTTTACCAATCCCTCTCTGATGACATCGAAGACGAGAAAGCATAATAGTCCTGCTAGACAAACTGTAGTGTATATCCTTCTTCATTATACACTTAAAAAAGATGGTGAGTATAGTGTATAATGTATGGAGTTGCAGAGTCCTGTTCTATTTAACAATAGTCAGGAAATTATTTCAATTAAACCCAGAAGAACCTACTCATGTTTCTCCTCTTCCATACCTTCTCCTTCTTCGTCTTGTCACTTCTTTAACCTTTCTATACTTTTCTTGCCACAATTATTATTTTTATTGTTCAAAGTTTCATTATTCGTTTCTGGGTATTGTTGTTTTTGTTGTAATGGATGTTAGGAATAACAATACTATGGAACGGCTGGCTGGCCCAGAACCCTAGGTTTCCTCAACAACCATCATCAACCCAGCCAGACCATCATCAGAATAGGTCCCTAAAGAAGCATAGTATCGCGGGGCACTCTTAGACACAGGAGTTCATGACTTGAAAAATTTAAACGAAGAAAACGGGATTCATACATGAATTATTCACGAGTCCACTATATATACATTCACATCTCTCTCTATCTCTCTCTCTACTCCTCCTGATCCTGGATGCTGATGCTATAAGGATGAAAATTCTGTCTGAAGTATTCGTCCTTTGGACACTTTAAATTTGGCCATTTCACTTAGATTTACTTCTTTTTATTTTGTTGTTGTCTTTTAGTTCTTGCAACTTGCACTCAAAAGAAGATTGAAAACGGGAAACCTGGCTTCAAGTGCGATGGGAGATGGGAGTGTGGGGGAGAGGGTGGCCGGTGCTGGGAAGTATTTTAATTATTTATTATCTGGAGAGTATAGAGCAGCATGTTTTCAGCGCCATGGTGCACGAATGATGTTTGATGATGCAAACTACTGCTACTTCAGGGAGAACTGGGATTCAAGTTTAAATTGGGGAACTTTAAATAATAATAATAAAAAAAAAAACAACAAAAAGAAATTCTTCTAGATGAAATTCCAAGGATTTTTTGCTTTGCTCTGATATCTCTATATAATGAGATTTGTTGATGAATTAATTGCATTGGGAGCACTATACTGAATACCTATAAAAAAAAACCGTGGGTTATTTATTTTTCATAGAAATTTTATTTAAAAAAAATTGCAGCGTGGGAGATGGACATGAACACTGAATGTTAATTCAATCTATGTTAAGGCAACACTATAAGGATTTTTTGTTCAAAAGACTTTTTTGGCAATGTGCCCGAAAATTACTAAGTTTTACCGGTAAGTTCTAGAAAATTCACTTTTCAGAGTTTTTCAGCAAATGCCTCGTAAGAAGTTGCGGTTTTCAGTGCCTAATACAACCTTTCGAGAAGTTGAAAAATGCGTTAACACATTTTTACTTGCGAATTTAGGTACTAGATATATATGGCAAGTTATGAATTTGTACAAAAAATCGAACTCAAGATTTTGATCAAACTTGACATTATGATGATACGTAAGACGAAAAAAGTGGGTCTCGCAAAAACATCCGTCTGTCTGTCTGTTCGACTCCAGCCTAAACGGAGGGGTCGATTTTCTTTAAACTTTGTACCTAGCATTTTTTGGACATTCCCCAAACACATTATTTCTTTTATTTTAAAGACCAAAACTAACAGTAGCTGTCATACAAAATTTTTTTGGCCAAAAAGGAAAAACTTTTTTTCTCAAAATCGGCTCCACAGAATTATTTTTTTAAAACTCAATAAATTTAAATACATAGTTATAAGTTGCCGTTAAATAAAAAAATGTTTCAGAAAAATTGTTATTAATGGCACCTCCCAAAGAACCATTTTTTTGATTTTCGCTTTTCTCGAAAACGGTTCAACAGATTTTGATGATTTTCTTTATGAAGAAGAACTAATACATACTAAATAATATTATGTACCAAATTTTCTAAAAAATAATATTTGAATTTTTAAAAAAACGTTGGAATTTTTTTTTTTTTTAAACTCGATATTTTCAAAAACGACTTGGTCGATTTTTATTAAACTTGGCGAAAAGCATTTTTTTAACACTATCTAAAAGATTTTAGATAAAAATTATTCTTCTCATTAAAAATAATGGTACCTCCCATACAAATGTTTAAAAATCGACTCCTACGATTTTAATAAAAAAAATTTGAGTAGCGTATTGTCATATTGAACAATTAATAACAGCACCTCCCATAGAATGTTTTTTTTGTAATTTCGATTATTGCATAGCTATTATATTATCTACAGATAAAAACTTAATTTTTTAAACATTGCTTATCAAAATTTTCAAAAAATTAGTTTTCGGATTTTTAAAATAAATTTCAAAATTATTTTTTAAAAATTTGATATTTCGAAAACGGGTGAAAGATTTTTTTTTTAAATTAAGTTTTTAGTTCCACATTTATAAATTCTTATAATTGAAATTTTATATATAAAAAATTAATTATTTTTAAAACAGCTCCTGCGATTTTTTAAATTTTGTTTCTAATAAATTAAGATTTTTATAAGAAATCAGATGGGGTACATCGCGTTTTATTCAAAATAGGTTCAGAAGTATTTTAATGAATTTATTTCTAATTTTGTTGATTAAAAACAATTTTCAAGTTTAAATAATATAATTTCCTTGCATGCATATTGCATATTATGTGCAACAATGGGCTATATTGTTAATTTTTTTTATACTCACATAATACCACCTGCAACTAAACTAAGTTTTGGCAAATGGATAAAATAAAGACTCCCATAGCTAATTTGTTTCAGACTATAAAACCACAATGTGATCGCACATAAGAGCAAGTTCGTGCGACCCAGTCGTGCATATTTTTTTTATCGATTTTTGATAAAAGTTAAAGGTTACCCCCTTTGTAAAAAAAATTATTTGTTTAACTTTTTGCGAAAATGTTTCCGAAACCCTTAAACTTAAATTAAAAGCTTGTGGAAGGTCTGGTTCCCGAAAAATGTGCATCCAAATTAATTTTACGATTTAACTTAATTCTGTCCAAAAGCCGAAAAAAGTGTTTGGATAGCGATATTTCTGCAATCGAGTCTTCAAATCGGTTGCGATTTTGAAAATTATTTACTATATTTTCACGACGCAAACCAAAATATTCTTTGAAATATTCCCATCCATTTAGGCAAACCTTATAAAGGCTTTGGATGACGATATATCAGCAACCAATCCTCGTAAGAGGCTCGGGTTTTCAGTGTCGAATGGAAAATTAACAGACGGCGATTTAAATATTTTAACAGAACTTGACATATATATTTAACTTACAACTTTTTGAACATTAGGTTTTCATAAACTTTTATCTTGTAGCTCACTAGAAGGAGATAAATTTTTAATTTCTTATATGAACGATCGTTTAAATTTATTTTTACTAAAGGGTTTTCCAATAAGAGGTGTTATTTTGAATAGCCCGCTATTTCGGTAGCTGTCACTTTTGAAGCTGTCATTTTTTGACATTTGACAAGTAGAAACTACGCGATTAATAAAAATGGAACGATACACGCTTCAACAACGCATTGAAATTATTAAAATTCACTATAAAATGGTGAAAATTTGGCAGAGACGGTTCGTAAAACTAAAACATTTTTGGGTCGTCGTGAAGCACCTTGTCGGACCGCAATACAGAAATCGGTGGACAAATTCGAGCTGTTGGGACAAGTTAGTGATGTGAAGAATAAAACCCGTGCACGTCGCTCAAAAACAACTGAGAATATTGCTGTTGTAGCCCAAAGTGTTGAAGAAAACCCAGGTTTGTCCATTCCTCGTCGTTCTTTGGAATTAGGCATTCCACAAACGTCATTACACCGTATTTTGCATAAAGACTTGGGTCTTAAGGCTTATAAAGTTCAGTTAACACAAGAACTCAAGCCGGCTGATCATCAACAACGTCGTGTCTTTGCTGATTGGGTCCTTGAAATGCATGAAAATGATCCGGAATTTCATCGAAAAATCATCTTGACTGATGAGGCCCATTTCCACCTCGGAGGCTACGTCAACAAGCAAAACTGTCGCATCTGGGGCTCGGAAAACCCAAGAGTCATTGTTGAAAAGCCTCTCCATCCTCAACGCGTGACTGTTTGGTGCGGTTTATGGTCCGGCGGGGTCATTGGACCTTACTTTTTCGAAAATGAGGCTGGAGCAACAGTTACGGTCAATGGATTGCGCTATCGAGAGATGATTAATGATTTTTTATGGCCGGAATTGGATGGTATTGATCTGGACAACGTTTACTTTCAACAAGACGGTACTACGTGCCACACAAGCAATGAAAGGTGTTACGGGAAAAGTTTCCGGACCGTGTTATCTCTCGAAGAGGTGATCACAATTGGCCACCGAGATCTTGTGATTTAACACCTTGCGACTTCTTCCTTTGGGGCCACGTGAAAGATAAGGTCTACGCCAACAGCCCAGCGTCGATTCAAGACCTCAAAGATGGAATTCATGAGGCTATCGAGGACATAGGGCAGCCACTTTGCGATTTGGTTATGGAAAATTTTATGAAAAAGATATGGTCCTGTAAGCGTGGTCGTGGCGGCCATTTGGCTGATGTTGTGTTTCATTATTAACGGCATACCTTCCTTTTTATAATGAAATAAACATCCGATCATTTATCTCAAAAAATGCTATTTGTCTTTGAATATCAAAATAACACCTCTTATTGGAAAACCCTTTATATATCTATAATCGATTCTAAGGTCTTCCCATTCAAGCTTAAGGGAAGTCTATGGTCATCCAGTCATTCAATGAAAATTTCTTAAATCTTTGGATTTCTTCCAGGGAACTTTGAATTTGAAATTTTCCCTTAAATACACCATAAATATTATTTTTTTAAATATCGAGATGTAATTATACCTTAATTGATAGAGAACCTATATCAGCGCACAAATGAGCAATCACGTGTAAAACCCACATTCGTGCATTTTATTTCAATTGAAGTCACCCTCACCCTCGCAAAAAAAAGTAAATTGTTCAAAGATGCATATCTTGATCGGTTGGTATGTTAACGTGTTCTTGCATGCGATTAAAATTAAAAAAAAAAATAAAAATATTATTTATATACAAAAAATTGCGGACAAAAGAGACGTTTAAATTGTTTCATAAATATGTTTACCTGTCAATTCAATTCGTTCAAGCGTTTGTTTGCCAGTCCGTAACATTTACAACAAAATCTTTAGTTATTTTTTTTCATCACCAACTACGAAACAACCACGCAATCCAACAACTTAACTTCGCTCGACACTACATATTATTATATTATTTCCACCCTCGATGTTGGAAATTATACGATAGGATCTAGGGTTGACATATCGCAAGGCCCCAGGGTTAAACCGCTTGCTTGTATAGTTAATGTCACCGTCAGCGTCGCCGTCGTCATGCTACCTCCTTTTTCTCACTCACGAATCACGACTTCAAATCGTATCCTTGAAATTGCGAGAAAAATACCAAAAACGGAATTGCTTATGAAAGAAGTAATTAAATTGCCAAACACCTCCGAACCCTCTATAGATGTTCATAATCAGCGCTATTTAAGGACTAAAAAGTAAGGGAAAGGACCTGCAATTGAAACGAAAGAAAATATAGGTAGCAATTGAAAGCTAATACCAAACTCGCTCATTGCAAGGACCTCATTCTTCATATATACGCATATCGTACACACACATTTCAATGGGAGATATTTCGTTTGGCAGAATTGGTAATTAGAAATTCTTTTGGCAAACACTTGCATAGAATCAAAAACACTCACCCACACTCATATAAATATACCTCTACTACCATCACTAGGTTGAGTCGAGTACTCAACCTCACATAGATGTATATTATATCAACGGAATGGGCAATTAAATTCATTTTTGAATTAAAAATAACGGCTTTTCCTGCCATTACACATCGTCGTTCCGAGCCATAGACTCACGACTCACCGACAATTGACACAGGCACCTCCCTATTATTCTACACCTACTTTTACATTCCCCACACGCCACACCCGCACCCGTACCCGCACTCACCATCACATCCCACAAACCTCCAGACCTCCTTCAATTGGGAGAACTGTTTTTGGAACGGATTATTCTGCAATTAATCTTCGACAGTTGTTCTTCCTGCACAGCGAGCGGAGAACGATTCTGGAATATATGAGGCTTCCATCTAAATGTGCGGCGACCACTCCTGCGCTCGTAAATTTCTCGATGCTATAAATACTCGGTATACGCGATGTTTTATATCCTTTTAATTTTTTGGATTAAAGGGGGCTGGTATTTTGGGTGCGGCTGAGGTCAATTCGCAGATCCTTTAGGTATGCATTGCCTCTTATAAGGATTATACTGGAAGAAAGGTAGTTTCTCAAATAAGGCTGAATTGTTCTACAGGCATTTTTATTTGTTTGACTGGATTTCCAACCCGAGAGTCACCTGTCCCCTCCTATAATCCATAGACATCGATTTGGAAAAACAGTTCTACTCTATGATTATAGCTCCCTCTTTATGTGTAAGTATGCAACACTGTTGTACAATGTGTAAAGCTCTTAATCTAAATTACGATAAACATATATTGTTGGATTTATCATGACAATTATTGGTGGCGACAATATTAGGTACAGGTCGAACTTATACTCAGGGCAAGTTTTTTTAGTTGCGAGATTGCATCCTAGTTGAGGAGTTTAGCTCGAAATAATACTATAGGGTTGAATGTAGATATATAGTAAAGAATGCTGACTGGAATAGGACTCGAACCCATACCTCTAAGTAATCCGGTAAGCACTACATCAACTGTAGCACTGATCTATTTATTTTGTGTTGAAGACCTTAAACTTGAAAAATCTGAAGTCTGAAACTTTTACCCGGAACCATACCTAATTTTTTCGTCAGGTTTTGAAGCATTTGTTCTACAAAACTCCATAGGAGTACCTCCCGCCCCCCTCCACACTGCATTCCATGATGCAATGACTCCTAACCCGCCTTATACAGGGTGATTCGCATTAGGTGTGACAAAAAGCTAGAGTTGGGTCGAGACAAGAAAAAAATCGTAGGGGGGTCTATTCCCCTCCGTTTAGCCAGTATTGGTAATTTTCTAAAATTTTGACTTAAAACGGAAAAAAAAATTATTAAAAACAACGGTTACACTTAAAATGCCACGATACAGCTTTTTGTAAAGCAAGAAATCTCTTCTTTTATTATGTTTTTATAAAAGTTTTTTTTAGAGAATAGTTTTTGAAAAAATAATTTTCAAACTCAAAATTTGGAAAAAATTCTGTTCAAACTAATTTTGTTCAAAATTTTACGTTATTAAGTAGATTTTTTGTTTTTAATTATCAATGCTCTTATTATTTATAGTCAAGCACTATAAACAGGATACTAAAATCTCTTTTAGTTCTTTAGAAAATTGAAAATAACAGAAATAAAAATCCCTTAATTTGACTCCAATCCGTTGCTGAAGTTGCTCGAAAGATCCTATTTCCACTACGTAGCTAGTAAAGTATAGCTAGCTATTTAGTTATTTTCAATTTTCTCAAAAACTAAAAGACATTTAAGCATTCGGTTTTCTGTTTTTGACTGAAAACTAATAAGAGCATTGAATTTCGTAAACAAAGTTAGTACTTAATAAAGTAAAATTTTTGAAAAATATTAGTTGAATTTTTTTTATTTTTTTTATCAAAATTTTGAGTTTGAAAATTAAATTTTTAAAAACCATTCTATAAATCAACTTTATTTAAAAATTAAATAAAATGAGAGCTTTCTGGTTTTACAAAAAAGGATATTTTGGTATTGTTAGTCTTACCGTTGTTTTCAAATAATTTTTTTTCTATCTAAAGTCAATTTTTTTTAGAAAATTGTCCCTCCTGGCTAAACGAGGGGGAATAGCAACCCCCCCCCTCCCTCCTATACATTTTTTTTCTTGTCTCGACCCAACGTACACGCTCTAGTTTTTTATCACCTTTTATGCGAATCACCCTGTAGATTTTGGCGTCCTGTGGTGGCCATGTTGCTTTGGTGACATTTGTCAAATCTGTTATTATTCAGTTACTGAGGCCAAATTACCATGGCAATTTACACCATTGAACAGCACTCCCAAATGATGAAATCTTTTTAGGAAACGGTACGTGGGTATAGCGCCCATCTTACGTTTACTTGGACATTCTGCACGAACGATTTGAGGATAAGGTTATCTCTCGCAGAGGTGACGTGAATTGAACACCAAGGTCATGCGGTTTAACCCCGCTAGATTTTTTTTTGTGCATCTAAAAGTTTTGCAATTGATTTTGAGTGCATAGAACCTTTTGAACCACAACATTACAACAAACGCAGTTATGGTAAAACATAACTCTTTTACTATAGCTGAATTATCAACAACAACAACAACGACAACTGTTATTCTATAAAATTATCATGTAATAAATGAAAGTGGTAGTGTTATGCTTAAAGCCCACCCAACACCTATAGAGGAGCAAACGGAAACAGACTCATGGCCATATAGCCTTCCTTATTACATTTCAGCCAGTGCCAGACCGTTAACTAAAGAATACTTCACTGGAAAAATTAATTTCCCTGATCACGAAAATATGATTTCATTTTCGCTGAATGAAAATAAATTGCCAATGGAATTGGATTTCATATTCTCTTCTTCTCATTCCCTTGGCCTTGTATTATTCGATTGTTGGCAAAAAGGACATAGACACTACTTGTATATGTGTGTGTGTGTGTGTGTGTATTTGTGTATGTATGAAAGACGGCCTTGATTTTCCACACTTTAGCTTTAGGGTCGAATTGGATTATGCTCGCTGCTCAGGGATCATAAGTGAAAAAAAAGGGATTCTATACACTGAGACAAATAAATTGGTAGGTATTGAATTACTTGTTTAAAAGGCCTAATAACTTTCTAAAAAAAATAAAAACATGAACATTATAGTGAAAAATAGATAAAATGTTAGGTTAGTTTTTGAAATAATCATTAGAAGTAGTCTGATCTTTTAATTTCATATAAAGGGTGTTTATTTTAAGACGTGTGGTTTTCAGGAAGAAATAAAACGCATATAAGTTAATGTTATGGCCAACAATTTAGCTTTATTATAAAGATAAGTGGCCGCCACGGCTGGCTCGAAAAAATTCCAGCCGAGAGGCTCAATTTTCGACCACTTTTTGCAGCAATTGGGGCCTTATGTCAGCAATATCGCGCCGAATATTCTCTTTTAAGGCGTCAATCGTCTCGGGCTTATCGGCATAGACAAGCAACTTCACATTACCCCACAAAAAATAGTCCAGCGGTCTTAAATCTCACGATATTGGAGGCCACGCCACAGGCAAACGACACGAGATAATGCGCTCACCAAAAGTTTCCTTCAATAAATTGATTGTTTCGTTGGCTGTATGGCATATAGCGCCGTCTTGTTGGAACCATAAGGTCGTCCACATGAACATCCTCCAATTTAAGCATGAAAAAGTCATTAATCACGGCTCTATAGCGTTCACCATTGACTGTATCATTATGGCCGGCTTCATTTTTGAAGAAATATGGACCAATATGATTCTTTCTGCCCATAGAGCACACAATTTTATTAACCGCCTATATTTTTTTTAGGTTTTAGCTTTACTATCTTAGTTAGTTCTTTTGTCTGAGTGTAGTTACAAATTCAATGTTGGAATCAAACACAAATAGAATACTATGATATATAGAGAGTAAGTGTATGTATAAATCTGTATGGTTGTGGGGAAATTGACTGCAAATTTTCGCACATTTTATTAATATTTATAGCCGCCGGAATGTGGCTGGAGACTAAAGTCCCTTCGCTCTTTGGACCAAAAATCGAATTTCGGCAGCTGAGTTGAATTATTAAATAATATTTTTTTTTTTTTTTTTGTTAAAAAAAAAATATCTAAAAAATGTGTAGGCAAAGTTGCAAACATAGAAAAGGATATTCAAATCGAATTAATGGTGAAAGAGCCAAAGGAAATATTGAAACGTGGTTTGCATCATTCACCAAAAAGGATTCCTCTTCCAGATGGTGCTGTTATATATAGAGAATCAGTTAAATATTATAACTATTTTTTTTTTGGAAGTGAGAGAGAATGTAACAGTTTAGCATGTTCCCGAGGGACATATTTTTGAAATTCATACAGATTCTTTGGCTATAAATAACTGGTTTTTTTGCACGTAGTAAAAGATTTTCAAGAGATCTATGAGATCTAAGTTGGAGTTGGTGATGCAAATATTCTAAACCTATGGAATAATTTGAACGAACAAAAAATATTAATGTGCCGTTAAGGGAAATTCAAATTTGAAAGGAGTATGATTCAGCTATATGAGGTTTTGATATTATTATCACTTCTTTAAACAACATTTCTAAAGGGTCCACCAAATAACTTCTTTTTTTTTAAAAATGGCGCAAAACATCAAGTGTAGCTTCTGCTGTGTGGCACGTAGCGCCGGCCGTCCTGTTGAAACCAAATGCTTCCAATATCCTCCTCTTCAATTTTTGTGAACAAAAATTTGTTCAACATAGCCCGATAACGATCGCCATTGACTGTAACGGCCACTCCTTGCTCATTTTCGAAAAATGGCCCAATTATGCCTCTGAACTAAAATCCGCACCAAACAGTGACTCGTTTTGGGTGTATCGGCTTTTCAATGTATGCGTGCGGGTTTTCTGTGCCCCAAATGCGACAATTTTGCTTGTTTACTACCCGCGAAGATCAAAATGAGCTTCATCTGAAAAGATGATATTTTTTTTGGCAAAATCGGCTTCTTCTCTAAGTCGATCGCAGGCCCACTTAGCGAAGATTATACACAACCATATTCGTTCAGTGGACGGATAAAACTAATTATCTGTCAAATCAGACATGAGCTAAGTGTTACCATTCACGAAATAAGCACTAGTTGAAAAAAAAGAACGTTAGATGGCGGACCCTTTATAATGAGAACTCATAACTGATTTGGACTACATATACTTGAGAGTATTCTCCTCTCTAATCGCTGAAACATAGAAAGATAGCTCTGCAATGGTGTGGGATAAATGCGGCAAAATGAGCTTAAGGCCTCTATTAGACTGCGCAAATTGCAGTGCGTCTTTTAGATATTCCGGGCACCTGCCATGGATAATATTATTTAGTTGTTTCAACCGCCCGTAATTATTACCAGAAAAAAAGGAAAAAGCCAACGATGTAAACCAAATTTTATTTTTAAATAAAATGCGTTAAATTTTGATTGGAAAAAAACATTCAAAAAAACTCAATATTTATTTTAACCAAATAAAATACCAAGCCGATCTTGCTTCTCTAAAAGCCGAAAGAAATATTCTCTTCTAAAATAAATGACGCATTTTCTTTTGTATGCGCTTTCGTATAAAGAATAATTGAATGCAACATTTAACTTACGTTTACTATTATAGTCTGAGCACGGGTAAACTGAACAGTTAAATATAAAAAGTGGTTGTAAAAGAGTTTTAACCAAACGAAGCTTCGTGTCAGGTGAAAGTGAGTTGAGTATCTAAGACTTCGAACACCTGTATATATTTTTCTAATAGTAACTGAGATTGCATTACAACACAACAACTAAGACGGCTATTTAAAGTTAAGGCTAAATATTTAACCTTGTCTAAGTGAGGAATTATTTCTCCATTGTGGGGAAATCCACTCCAAATACGGCAGTTTTGTTTATTGACGTATCCATTCAACCAAAAGTGAGCTTCATCGCTAAACAAAATTCGCTTATGAAAATTGGGATCAACGGCAATCTTGTTTCGGGCCCATATGGACACAACTTGAAAACGTTGTGCAGGCGTCAGTCTATTCGTGTTCAAATGCCAAACCAAACTAAAAAATAAATCACTTCACAGATGACCGAAGTGGGCGTTAGTTAAAATAGTGTTGCCAGCTTAAAGTTCTATACCTCTAAAATAATCACCATTTAATAGACGAAGAGATGCATTTGAGAACTTGAATATGTTTTCAAACTTAGAAACAAGAACAAAGTGATCATAATACAATCGAAACCCTTTGAGAAGTTCAACAGCACTAAAAAAAACGAATGCAAATCGAAGGTCATAGGTTACTTTCATAACAACAGCTGACTCGATCACAACTATGTAGGCTCCTTAAATCCATCTGCCATTTAAAGAGGTTTTTGGTGGGTGTTAAAGAAACTTATCATTTGGTTGTACATGAGTTTCTCAAAAACTTTCGAAACATGAGAACGCTAAAGGGTCTGAAATCAACTGGAATAGCTACATGGGTTTGTTTTTTTAGGTATTGGAACTATTTTTGCTGCTTTCCAATCTAAAGGAAGTTGAGAGGAATGTATGCAAAAGTTTACAATATGAAAAACTAACGGCAAAATAATTGGCAAAATGAGTTTAATAAAGTTCGGTGGAATGTGATAACAGCCAACAGCATTTGACTTAATTCAAAAACATCACACTCATTAACACATTCAAACTAGAAAGTCTCAACATTATTGTCATTATTTACAGTATCTTCAAAATCATAAAAGTTAATTGGATCATCTGACAGTTGAGGTGCATAAAATGTACATATTTCTTCGGCACTTACTTGACATTTATGCGATTTAGTGTTTTTATAAAACTCCTGCCACTTTAAGATTATTCCATAAGACTTAAGAGTCATGCGCTGGGTTCAAGATTTTGATTAAATATGTACGTAATAAGTATTAATATTGCCTTTTATTCACACGAGCAAGCGTTTAGGAAAGTTGGAGATGATTTGAAAGGAGATACCGAAGCAAATTGATTTTAAATGTCTGAACATCACAATTGCAAGGAAAAATTGAGCAGAGTTAATTATTTCACATTTGTGTAGTACGACTAAAAAGAGAATTTCTGTACTTAACAGAGTTTACGCTCGAAGTTGGGCTCAAAGATAAACTGGTGCGCATTGCTTGAAGTATGAGTACTACGGTTAAATTATTTTATTATGAAGCAGCCACAAGGAAAACTCTGCTGCAAAATAAACTTCATATTTTTTTTTTTTAGAATCATAACATTTCACACAAAAGTTTCTTTTTTTTAGAATTTCCCTGCTCCACATATGCTTACATACACCCACAAACCTTAAACCAGTCCAGTTTCAGAATATTACATAGACAACAAATCCTGCCAAACAAGATAGAAGAAAAAAGATAGTTTCACCTTAACTTTCAAGTCAAACAGAAATACATTGCTTTGCCCCTGTGTTGCACTTCCCAAAAAATGGAGGTAAGGTTCGTCTTATATGTATCGACTATGTGCATTAGTTGAAGTATTTGGAATCGCCAGGACGAGAATATGATGGAAGAATCTTTCGAGCTATACGAAAACGAACACGAACTGAACTTGCCCAGTTCGGGCACAACAAAACTGTGTAGGAAAAGGGACTTATGTACGACATATACTTGGGAAGGTAGCTATGGGTTTTCTTTTAGTTTGGCAAATGAAATGAATTTATTTATACATGAATTATGGTGCTGGTTGTTTGCAGGAAGAACAACTAATAAATCAATGTCAAAAAAAAACTTAAAATGAAGAATGGGAGCAAGATGAATCATAGTTCTTTTGATTTGTAGCTACAAAATAATAAAAACAAATCGATGTTGGAGAAAGTGCGGTTGACGGTCGATGAAAACTCAAATATTTTTGTATTTTATTATAGATGAAATGTTATTTAGTAGATACATTTAGGTTCGGTTTCACAATGTCTGAGTAAAGTTCTTATTAGTTACTGGACACATAAATATTGGCACAGGGTGATAGGGTCATAAGTTCACAACCCAAACAAAATATTTTTTGATATTTAACCAAAAACCAAATGTGATTTTTCTCCTGTGTGGACTTATGACGCTGTGTAAGTATCTATGTGTTGAATTACTAATCAGAACTATACTAAGACATTGTGAAACAGGCTCTTACGATGTGTTGGATAATTCAAAATAAAATATTTTAAGTAATATCTATAAAAAAATAAATTTGGTGGCGCGAGACCTCGCGAAGAGACAGGGCCTATAGTGACTTATAATTACAACTCTCAACCATTCCTGTGTGAGTAGTGATTGCTTTTGCAGGAATGCAGGGGACCTACAGTTTTCTGCCGAATATGGACAGCTAAGATGGGAGGCGTTTATTCATGACAAGTGTTTGTTTTTTATTTAGGTGGACGAGGCTCGAACGATAATTCAAAATACTTTATAAATCACGGGTGTTTTTTTTAGACATGTGGTTTTCAATCTGGCAATACTTTTTTCGAAGTTTGTTTTTTTTTTACAGCTGTCACTTGATTTATTCTCAGCTCATTTTATAAAAAATGGACTTACTCCTGAACAGCGTTTGAAAATCGTGCAAATTTATTACCAAAACGAGATGGCCACCGATCCCGATTTTCACAAGAAAATTTTGATCAGCGATGAAGCTAATTTTTGGTTGAATGGGTACGTTAATAAGCAAAATTGTCATATTTGGAGTGATCATAATTCACAAGCTATTGTTGAGACGCCGTTACATACTCAAAAAGTCACTGTTTGGTGTGCTCTATGGGCAGAGGGAATCATTGGTCCATATTTCTTCAAAAATGAAGCCGGCCATAATGTGCCAGTCAATGGGGAACGCTATAGAGCCATTATTAATGACTTTTTTGTGTATGAATTGGAGGATGTTGATGTGGATGACCTTTGGTTCCAACAGGACTGCGGCGCTGCATGCCATACAGCCAACGAAACAATCAATTTATTGAAGAGATATTTTTTGGTGAGCGCATTATCTCGCGTCGTGAGCCTGTGGCGTGGCCTCCAAGATTGTGCGATTTAACACCGCTGGACTATTTTTTGTAGGGTTATGTGAAGTTGCTTGTCAACGCAGATAAACTTGAGACGATTGACGCCTTGGAAGAGAATATTTGGCGCGTTATTGCTGACATACGGCCACAATGGCTGCAAAAAGTGGTCGAAAATTTGGCCTCTCGGCTGGAATTTATTCGAGCCAGCCGCGGCGGCCACTTGCTCGATATCATTTTTAAAACTTAATGGCAAACTCTTATCTTTATAATAAAGCTAAATTCTTGGTCATAACATTAAATTATATGCATATTATTTCTTCTTGAAAACCACTCGTCTCAAAAAAACACCCTTTAGATTCTATCAGCTAAATTCTATGAGTTAGATTCTAGCAGCTTCCTCGCAGAAAAAATATGATTTTCTTAGGTGGCATAAACTGGGCCATCGACCCATCAGACAGTCTATTGCACTTACTATTATATACCAATTGACAATTATAGATGATCATATACTCGTAGAACTTCTTATTGCTCTTCTGTCGATTTCGTTAACAACTGCTGTTAAGTTCGAATACTTTTGGTAATTTAAACATTCAATATGGACGGCTCATATTCTTTCTGAGGGGATAACTGAGTTAAAAAAAATGTTCGACGTCAATGCCCATCTTTTGTTGTGTGTTTTATTTTTCGATTTGGTGATGGTATATAAGGATGAGGAAGACCATACTATCAGATTTTGAACATACAAATGTCACTTCTATAGAAGATAAACAAATTCCTTACGTTGGTATCCCCTTCCACTCATACTCATACGAGTATATACTCTTGTACATAATGCACATACTCATAGGGGGATTATCTTTGGCAGGAACTCACCTGATGGACACAATTCGTTCAGCTATAGACTAGACATTGATAATGAAAGGTAATGTTCCAGAATTCCTCGAAATATGCAGATACATCAGAAGCAGAAATAGGATGACTGAAAAAGAGAGCAAGGCAGAGAGAATTGAAGCTCCCTCTGCCTCTGTATCTGATGTGTGTGTCCTACAAGAGTGTCCCATGACATGCCCCACATTGCTATTGGTGTCAGATATAATATTATGCTCCTTCATATAGGTACCAATATGCTGTTCTTGCTTTCCTATACTATATTCTCAGTTGTCCTCATCGGCATCCATATTGAATATGAATATATGGAAATGTTTTATCTTTCAAGGAAATCAACATGGGCGACATCTTGTGTCGGTTTATTTATCAGTAGGTACGAACTAGAATAGGGTTACCGGTTTATGGTCAGAGAGACAATCTTGTGTCCATTCACAATATGGTTCCTTTGAAAGAGGATGCAACTTTGACGTGCATATTGCACAAGTCTATGGATGGATGAATGCTTTTTATTTGTTTTGTTCCTGGGGTGTGTGGAGATTGAAGATGCACCGCAATGGTACACCTGTAGGTTTAGTCAATTCTGGGAATATTTGAGTGCACTTAAATAACGAATACTGCAGAACCGAATCTGATGTTCATGCTGATGCAATTGAGAAAAAAATGATTTAAACTTGATTTATTCTCTGGTCTTTAACTTACAGATCAAATCTTTGGGAAATCTCTTTTGTGGCCAGTAAAAATAATACCAATTATAAAGGTATGCTTTTGGAGCTTAAACTTGTGGGAATACAGCATTTTCATGATATTTAAACAAATAATTACAGAAGGGTAGTTGCAAGTGAAGAACTTTTATTGAATTTTTAAATAAAGGGCCTTAATAAGGTCTAAAGTGTATCACGACTCACGAGTAGATATAGTAAGAACCGTTTGTTGACAAACAAGGGAAGCGTACGAATGGTGGACACAAAAAATTCCATCGACTGTTAAAATGCCGAATGAAGTGAAAAGTTGTCGTTAAAGATGTCGACTTTTATCCAAAATACAGTAGAATAAAACAAGAATGCTGTCTTTTAAATGTGTTAACTTAATTTTATTATTAATTCAATTAATTCACTTTGCCACTGTCGAACTCTCTACGAGTCGATATTTTCAAAATCAACTTTATAAGAGTCGACATTTTGATCAGCCGGTATTTTTAAAAATCGAATTTGCAAAAGTCGATATTATGACGGTCGATTTTTTTAAATCGAAATTTTAAAAATCGTACCCAACCCGATGTGAACATAGTATTTAGATATGCATCCCTTACTTTGGCAGACACTTTTTAGAGGAATCAAAAATTTTGATATCTCAATTTGAAGTTAATTAAATACTCATTTGTTGTGCAAACCAAAAATTGGCAGCTAGAATTAAAATTCTCTTAATTTGACTCCAATCGGTTGCTTAAGTTGCTCTAAAGATCCTATTTTCACTGCGTACCTAAGCAGTAAAGCACATTTAGTTATTATCAATTTTCTCAAAAAGTGCCATACATTTTAGCATCCGGCTTTCTCTTTTTAACTAAAAACTAATGAGAACATTGAATTTTGAAAACAAAATTAGTACTAAATTACGTAAAATTTTGAAAAAAAAAATTGTTTTAATTTTGTAAAAACAATTTTTTTTTTTTAAATTTTGAGTTTGAACATTAATTTTTCAAAAACTGTTACCTAAAACAGCTTTATATAAAAAAAGACATTACTGGCTTTATAATAAGGTATATCATGCAATTGTCAGTGTAACCGTTGTTTTTTAATATTTTTGTTTCTGTTTTAGAAAATTGCCCCTCTCATCTAAATGTGGGGAATCGACCCTCTCCTACACGCTCTAGCCTTTTGTCACATCTTATGCGAATCACTCTGTACAGATGGCAAAAACCAATATTGTGAAAATGTAAAACAAAGAACTCGTTAAATTGTTAAATAAAACACAGTTTTACCATCCAGTTTTGTCACTATCGGAAATCCAAATGTCAATTTAAAAATTTTCAAAAAAAAATACATTTAAAAAAAAAAAAAAAAAAACCGTTCTAAAAGGTGCTGTTAATAACAGTTTTTGGTAAACATTTTTTCTTGCCAAAATGCATTCGATACCTACAGTAGTACACACAAATATTTGTATCAAAATCGTTAGAGCCGTTTCCGAGATATATAATTTTGTTCACAACGGTTGATATACCGTCATTTTTAATTCTAAACAAATTTCAATTTCTCCTATAGTGACTAAAAAACTTGAAGTTCAAAATTTCAAAAAAATCGTTTCAGTGGTTTCGAGGTACAGGCAGACAGACAGACATAATTTTGGGACCCACTTCATTCCTGGGGATAAATTACCGCTTCAGTGACTGAGTAAGTGAGTGCCATCAGTGATCGAATGAACGAGTAAATAATAAAAACAATTTTTCCTTCAAAATTGGCATCCATTACACACTATCAGTCGGCTGTCCATCTATCGAATGAAATTCGGTTCGATTACTGATAAGAAAATGTCAAATTATGGTAGGTACGCGATTGCGCGATAACGTGAGCGGTAATCCCAAACTCGCATAATTCAGTCAAGTATTACTCGAAAACTGATCCGGTAATTCGGCCGCAGTTGTCTATAAATCATCGTAAAAAAAATCGTGGTGAGGATTTTTTTACAATTCCTAAACTTACCCCCCAGTACCTAGCAAGTGAAAATTGTAATTAATTGCAAACTAAAGCCTTCTCAAATTCAACCCAACCTATATACATAGGTATATAAACAATCTGAAATTCCCCTCAGTTATCCTTAAAGGTGTCTCCTTAAATCATATAGCCAAGGTGTTTTCTGCAATTTTCGTTAGTAAAAACCCACAAAATAAATATGCCTCCACAAACCTCAAATAAAACTTCATTATCATCATTTACGCATTAGAGACTAAAAGTTTATAGAAAAGGAGGTTAAACCTAAACAAAAAGCAACCACCCTCATCCATCTAGCACATATATCTTATACCTATGCATGCCCCTAAAATAATCCAAAAGCCAAAAGATGTGATATATAGAAGCAAGAGGTCGACGACGACTATATATACCTACGATGAAAAACTATACCAAAACCATCTTAATTACTTTCAAGCTCAATTAGTTACTCAAATGCCCGATAATCCTTGGAGTGGCACTTAACTGCTTCACCTGGTTCACACAGGGTCTTGCACAGAAGAGCAAACAAAACACTGAAGAAATGACTACAAAGTATGAGCTCTAGCTAGCATATAGCGCATAGGTTGGTATAGTCTTCGTCTTCATTACCGTCGAGCGTCGTCCTCATCCTTCTTATTGTCCTTGTGTATATAGTTTGCTAATGGTATATATGTAGGTAGGTATAGTCTTTTTGTTACCTACTGTCATCCCCTTTTGCGTGTATCGTTGATGTTCAAAGTTGCGCCATCCGCATTGTCTCTATATGTTGTGTATGTGAATCTTGGAAGTCGTGCATTCTCTCTATTGATATGAATCCAAGACATCAGTCCCAAACGATGAAGTTTTATCCTTTTACGCCTTCGAAAGCACTGTTTTCTAAAAGAGTTCTCAAACAACCTTTATTTGAGGGCTCTATCGAGTTTATCGCACTTAAACTATACACACATCACATGGCCATGCAGCAAGCAACTTTACCACGCCACTGTCGGCGTCGACCTATAGCATCGTCGATCCCTATGACAGCATAATAATCATATTAAGCACTTCCAGGTTGTGACTGATACACGTGAAGTTGCCTTCAAGTGTCCCTATAAGAATGTGTATATAGTTATAAGCATCAGGGAAAGTCTTCAGAAAGTTCCATCTTCTATAAAACAGAAACACAATCTTCAACAAGCTTCGTATGCAAATTTTGCCAGAATAGCACAGAATCCCAGAATCCAAGTTGGGAAAAAAAGGAAGAAGCCGATAAAACTTCATCTTCTTAACCGACTCTTGGCTCAAATCTTGAGCACTTAAAAGGTGTGATGAAGATTTAACAATGGGGTGTATATCGCGCATCAATCGCTTTATGCCTGTCTATTATGTCATCTCTGCTTGACATATAAATAGATACATACATTATTAGTTCAGCAATAGCACTGACAAACATGTGCAGCACAATCGGGAATATTGTGTGGTATGGTTGGAAAAAAAAATTAAGGACTATTACAACGATATGAAAGTCAAGAAGTTTAAAGTTTTAACTAAAAAAAAAAAAATAAAAAAGCACACACTCAATTTACACACAAATACATATACCTGCATGGAAGGAGGTAACCTATGAAGACGACGACGCACGATGACGTTAGTTTATATTATGGGATCAAGGTCTCAAGGACTTTTTGCATAGCAAGTGAATTTTCTAGGTTAATATAAAGAGAACTGATAAGAAAAGGGGTTACTCTGGAAGAGCTATTTAATGGGTATATTTACTATTAACTAAATGTTGCTTGGGAAAAGTTTGTACAATCCTCTCCCCTTAAAATTAAACGTAGGTATAGGACGAAGTGGAATAAAACAAATTTAAGTTACCTACTCGCAAAAAGTTTTTGGTATATGCAAAGAAGGCTTACTAGGAATATTATGCTTAACAAATGTTGTAGACTTAGCTCTTAATGGCTTCAACTATAAGGGCTTTGACAAAACGGTGCTAAAACTTACAACGTTGATGCCTTCGAGTTTGGGGAATACGAATACTTATATAAAACATACATACATAATTTGGTTAATGAGTGTTTTAGTAATTTTTGACGAGTCGAGTACTTTTGATACTTTTTAAGTTGTTTAATTATATAGAGAAGAAGTTTTTAAATTATACAAGAAATATTAATGTATACCATTTTAAGATTACATAATGAACAAACGCAGATGAGGCGTCTGAGAAAACTTATTTTTTTCACTTAATCGATATGTAGAGTTTCGTAAAGGGTTTTTCAATAAGGTCGGGTAGATGTTGAAATGAAATAAAACCGCAACCTGCGTGTGAGTTATTAAAAAAATTCTTTTTTATTCGAAAGGCCCATGTATGCCATTATGTATGGAATATGACATCGTTTAAATGCTCGTCTCGACTTCTTACGGTGGCACGGATTTGAGCGTTCCAATTTTCAATAACTCTGCTGCATTAATCGGGCTGAATTTGAGCGATGGCCTGTGGTATGTTCACATTATAAGGGCCTCGGTCTATTGTGGTTTGTTCGCATATAGACCTGCAACTTCACGAAACCCCACAAAAAAATATCTTAAGGGGTCAGATCGCAAGATCATTATTGGCAATTCACGTCACCTCCGCTAGAGTGAGCTTTACTCTCAGGTCGTTCATGCAGAATGTCCATTGTGGCGTTTGGTGTGCGGCACGTAGGACCATTCTGTTGGAACCACATGTCGTTCACATGAATGTCATCCGATTTGGCTAAAATCAATTTTTTATCATCGATCGTTAGCGTTCTCCGTTGATGGTGGTGGCAATACCAGCGTCGTTCTCTCTCAAACATCGGCAATGTTTTCAGTAGATCTTGCGTTTCGTTAAGGAACAGTGTTGTCTGATTGTTCACTGAATCAGTCGACTCAAATTTGGCCACCAAACGTTGAATAGTCGAATGAGAAGGCCAACCATATTAACAGTTAAATGGGCGCAGCGCACGCAACTTTGCCACAAGAGATTTTGATAATAAATTTTTATCATTTGGACGTGTTGTTCAATCGTGTTTGATTTGACAGATGTCACAAAAACAACATGGCCGCCACGTACCACCAAATTCTAACCACGTAAATTGAGAAACCCTTTATAAAGGCTGTTTTTTTTAGACCTGTGGCTTTCAAGAAGAAATAAAATGCATATAATTTAATGTTATGGCCAAGAATTTAGCTTTATTATAAAGATAAAGGTTTGCCATTATGTTTTAAAAATGATTTCGGGTAAATGGCCGCCCCGGCTGACTCGAATAAATTCCAGCCGTGAGGCCCAATTTTCCACCACTTTTTGCAGCAATTGGGGCCGTATGTCAGCAATAACGCGCCGCATATTCTCTTCCAAGGCGTCAATCGTCTCAGGCTTATCTGCATGGACAAGCAACTTCACATTACCCCACAAAAAATAGTACAGCGGTGTTGAATCGTACGATCTTGGAGGCCACGTCATAGGCCCACGACGCCGACGCGAGATAATGCGCTCACCAAAAGTTTCGTTCAATAAATTGATTGTTTCTTTTGCTGTATGGCATGCAGCGATGCCTTCTTGTTGGAACCAAAGGTCGTCCGCATCAACATCCTCCAATTCAGGCACGAAAAAGTCATTAATAATAGGCGTGTTTTTTTGCAAGTCCATATGGATTTCTCGAAAAAAAACGACATCGGAACTTAGGAACATCTTACTTACAGTACGTAAGTCCCGATAATTATGTGGACTTAGCTAAGTCCATATGGATTAAAGTTCTTGTTGTATTTACGTGTAAAATTATTAGTTCCGATGTTATTTTTTTTCGACAAATCCATATGGACTTGCAAAAAAAACACGCCTAATGGCGCACGATGGGAAATGAACTCATTCTGGTCTTCTTCGATTCTCTGCTCCACGGCAGCAATATCGTCTTCAGTGCGCACTATACGGCACGCGTCTCTGAGGATGCGCATTACTCGCTAGAGTAAACGTGGTGCAAAACCGATCCATGGTTGCTCGAATTACCGACTCTGCTGGGCGATTATGTCGACCGAATATTGGACGCAGCGCGCGATGCGTCATGCGAACCGAACCATTATTTTGGTAATAAATTTGCACAATTTGCAAACGTTTTTCAGGAGTAAGTCTATTAATTCGAAATGGCAAACCAAACTGAGCATAAATCAAGTGACATCTGTCAAAAAGACCTACTCCGAAAAAAACTATTGCCAGATTGAAAACTACACGTCTTTCTTACATTATTTAGGATGATATTCACCGAACGCTCTTAAACGGCTCTTAACTTGAAAATTATTTGTGGTATTCACCAACCACTCATAAGTACTTTTCGAAGTTCGAAAATGAGAGCCGCTCTCACAACCAGACATGCCCAAACTGTGAAATGCAGATGTTTTTTGTTGAAAAAATTTAAAATCTTTTCACAACAGCTAAAATGAATTTTAAATCACTTTATTTCATTGCAGTTTTGCATTTTTTTGCATATATTTTGTCATTTATTTACTTATTTTCATTGTATTTGTTTCAATGGCGTGTTACTTGAATGAAATTTGAATTTAAAAACAATGAAATTGCAAAAAAAAACTCAAGCAATGTGAGATTTGGTATGTGGAGTTCGAAAATTTTTTACGAGAGCCCTCATAACTTAAGAGTGATCGGGACCACTCATAAGTCTTATGAGCGCTCGTAAATATTCACTATTATTGATTGGTGAATAGGTTTAATAGCCTATTAAATTATGAGCGTTCGGTGAATACCGGCCTTAATCTTTAGAATCTCTGTCTAGAATCTAAGGTTCTTAAATATTAAAATTTTCCATAAAGTGATTTATTTTATTAATTAAACCCATTTCTACTTGAGTGTTGTTAGTTGACATGAATAAAGGGGATCTATAGAATATTTTGTGGAATCCGAAGAGAAGATGAAAAGTACTCTTTCATATGAAAAGATATACCCTACTCTTCGGGCATTTTTTTGTCACTTCCTTGCAAGAGGCAGGCAGTAAAAATGAAAAAAATTATTTTTAGGTCCAATATTCTTTAATTCGATCCCCGACCTCGTTCGCCAGTACACCAGTATGGTTCAATTTCAATTTACAAAAGAGGCCTCATAAGTTCTTTTAAAAAACATAAAAGTTGCTTAGGTCTCAAATATGAGTATGAAACTGCTCAATTAATTTTTTCTCATTTTTTTTAAATTCTTCAACAATTCTAAAAAGTTGTTGTGCCAATGGTGGATAACAATATTATTTCCATTGGGAGAGCAAATATAAATGTCATAAATAAATATTTTTCATACATGCACCGTGCACCCATCAATAAAAATCGTGTTCGTGTTCGTGTTACGTTTAATTTCGTTTTTTTTTTCCACATCGTCTGGCTCATTGTGAACTGTGAAATGCAGATGTTTTTTGTTGAAAAAATTTAAAATCTTTTCACAACAGCTAAAATGAATTTTAAATCACTTTATTTCATTGCAGTTTTGCATTTTTTTGCATATATTTTGTCATTTATTTACTTATTTTCATTGTATTTGTTTCAATGGCGTGTTACTTGAATGAAATTTGAATTTAAAAACAATGAAATTGCAAAAAAAAACTCAAGCAATGTGAGATTTGGTATGTGGAGTTCGAAAATTTTTTACGAGAGCCCTCATAACTTAAGAGTGATCGGGACCACTCATAAGTCTTATGAGCGCTCGTAAATATTCACTATTATTGATTGGTGAATAGGTTTAATAGCCTATTAAATTATGAGCGTTCGGTGAATACCGGCCTTAATCTTTAGAATCTCTGTCTAGAATCTAAGGTTCTTAAATATTAAAATTTTCCATAAAGTGATTTATTTTATTAATTAAACCCATTTCTACTTGAGTGTTGTTAGTTGACATGAATAAAGGGGATCTATAGAATATTTTGTGGAATCCGAAGAGAAGATGAAAAGTACTCTTTCATATGAAAAGATATACCCTACTCTTCGGGCATTTTTTTGTCACTTCCTTGCAAGAGGCAGGCAGTAAAAATGAAAAAAATTATTTTTAGGTCCAATATTCTTTAATTCGATCCCCGACCTCGTTCGCCAGTACACCAGTATGGTTCAATTTCAATTTACAAAAGAGGCCTCATAAGTTCTTTTAAAAAACATAAAAGTTGCTTAGGTCTCAAATATGAGTATGAAACTGCTCAATTAATTTTTTCTCATTTTTTTTAAATTCTTCAACAATTCTAAAAAGTTGTTGTGCCAATGGTGGATAACAATATTATTTCCATTGGGAGAGCAAATATAAATGTCATAAATAAATATTTTTCATACATGCACCGTGCACCCATCAATAAAAATCGTGTTCGTGTTCGTGTTACGTTTAATTTCGTTTTTTTTTTCCACATCGTCTGGCTCATTGCTAAATTCGCTAATACCACTGTGTCGATATTACGAGCTTTTATGTAGCTAATACTGGTATACCCGTATACCTATACACATTTCATGAAAAAAACCATTAAACAATGTCTCAAAATGGAACGTGTCACTTGAAATATATTTCCTGTATGTGGTTCCCTGGCAACACGACGTGTCATTCCCGAAGAAGATTATGTACAGTCAAATCTCTCAAAGACTAAATTTGATAAAATTCGGTAGTAGGTTTAGGTATTCCAAAATTCTAAACAAAATATTAAATAAATTTATTAGTAAGCTTTAAGAAAGTATTTACATACTAGTATGCTGATTTTCTGGATTAAAATTTTTGGGAATTATGACTTTTCCAATTCGACTATTCGGAATTTTGATTTTTTTTTAATTAATTTTTTCAGTATTGGCAATGAATCTTTATAAAACTTTAAAGCAGAATCTGGACAAATTGTGTACTTATGAACACTTTCATAGTGCAGACTCTAATTTTGGGAACTTTAGTATCAGACTATAAAACTTGACCTGAAATTTGAAAATAGAATTTTAATTTATTTCAATTTTTGTCATGTCTATATGTCAACGGTGTTTTCCTCAGGCCGTTTTTGAATTAGATTAAAATCCTAGTAAATCATACTCGAAGTTTAATTTTTGACACTAATGAGCTGAATTAAAACTAAGTTTAAACGTCAACATTTAATATCGGATGCAATTCAATCGAAATTTTAATCCAACTCACACACACGGCCTTGAAAGTGAAGGTCAAAAAATGAATAAAACTTACGAACCATAGTGGAAAACCTTGAAGGCCTTTGAGTTAAAGGGTTTTGACTGTCGTTTGTTTAGTAAAAATAGGAAATTTAAAAAAGAAACATCGTCTCTGAAAAACCTATTCTCTTTCTGAATCAAGATGCCAATTGCACATGTTGTTTGCTGCTGAACACTTCTAATGCAGTTATTTGGCAAAGGGTAGGGGACGAATGAAGGATATAGCCTGCTTAGTGTTCATCCAGAAGGACCAGCCAAAAATAAATGCATATACGAGTGTACCTACATTATTAAGTACTCCGACAAGAACTTTTTACTCGTATATAGCATATATATGTACCTATACATATACAACATCAATGGATGATGAATATGACAAAATGCAGGGTCCGATCAATGCCCACACTTTTTATCAGCCGTTATGTGTACCTTCATGCATCCGATACAAGTCAGACAGGATATTATATCTATGTACACCTTTGCTTCATGGCATCCTTTGAATTTTTGTTTCATTTTTGTTTTCTGCCTTTTTGGGGTGTCATCATCCACAACGCGAATTATTCCACCAGGACAAAAATTACTCCGGAGGTGGCCTGCCATCGAGCGCTTTACGAATCGGACAGCTACATCCGTCACATAAGGATCGGATCGGATAATAGTTTGCGGAAATGGATCAATTATTTACAGCCCTCAACAGGATTTCATCCGATGCCGGATGGTGAAGGTATGGTGCATGGCTGGGTTTTCGATGACGAGCGACTAGCGACGGAAAACGGACGGACAGCACTCGCCTGTGCATGATGATGATGACGATGATGAGGAAAGGACCAAAACTGCTGAATGTAAAACTTCGAAAACGATGTTGCAGGAGAGATTGAGATGGATTGGCTGGTCCTGGGTCAATTCCAGGGACCAGCATGACATTTGGCTTAGGATGTTAATGTGTGATGCATTATTTGCTGGCGAGAGTTTATTGGAATTTTTCCATGTAAGCCATCATGTAGGTCTCTATACTTCATCCACAAGATCTACTATATGCTCCCTAGATGGCGTATTGGAGTTCGTGCGATGTGCTGCCCCGGTACGAATGTCCAGCATCTGATTTATTATTGACGTCGGTCGTCCCTTGGAACCGAAAACTCAAAAAACTCTAAAATTCTAAACAATGGTCGGGCGGGGTAGGGTGGTGTGTTGCGCAGAGGAAATAATATCCAATCAAGTCATCAGGGATTAGGCTGCCATGACATCAGGAGCCCCTGATCTACCTCACTGCAATTCCTTTGTCCCTGACATAGTGTAACAAAAATGTAATGCGTGCCAATTTACCTAACCGAACAAATAAATGTCAAAGTTGCTAGATTTGGATTATATGGCACACATATGTATGTGAATTGATGTGTGTGTGTGTGTGGTTCGGTTAGTGCCAGGTCGTGATGTGAATGGAATTTCGAACGGAATTCCCTGAAAACTGCACACCACTGATCCACGGGCTGCTGCAAAAAGGCGTTACAATGGAATGAAGAAACGAACGCTATCACGCTATGGCAATTCAACGCCAATGGCAGCATTCAGCGACGTGGAATATAAATTGTCACCCGGGCCGAGAATTGTATATAGGTATATACGGAATCACAATATGTTTTGTGATGAAAATTAACGGAAATTGAGGAAACTCTGCATGACGGATGACCAAATCACCAGCAGTCAGGTCATTGATCCTGGTCAACGTAATGAACTAAAAATGAGTTATGGCGTGAGATATACCTATGGCGTTGGGGGTGGGTGGTGATGGTAGAGTGTGGAATAAGGGTGATGGAATATAATATTAGTAGCAGTTTGGTGTTGAAACTTTTGTAGGTTCATGTTGGCTGCCCTTACATGGTGTTTTGAGTTTTGTTAATCCTACCTACACAGCATGGCGCCTATGTTAAATACAATGCCATTTAAGGGGAGTTTTAACTAATATGATGATAAAATGGAAGCTATTTGGAGGGTACATCATAGCCTGATGGTCAAGGCTTCGGAGAGTATCATTATTATTTATCAGAATATTTTAACATGATTTTGAAATTTTTATTACATACTACTTATTGGGGAGGTCAATTAAACTGAGCTTGTTTCTATCGCACATATACTACTTTCTGATGGTTTCATATTTTACATACTTAAAAGCTTTAAAAGGTAAATCTACTGGGGGAGATAATTTAATGTAAATAATACTTCTAAGTTTCAAAAAGGTATGAAGTTAGGATATTATGGTAATTATTTTTTTTAAGGGTCTCAATAAGGTAAGTACACGATAGTAACGAACTTACTTTGAGATTTAACAAAAAAAAAAATACATCCTTAGCAACGAAGCCCATTTTTGGACAAGAAGATGTGTGAAATGCAAAATTTTCAATCAAAGCTACATACACCAGCACTAAATGCATCCCGAGAAAGTCAAAGTGCAGATGAGCGGTGCATGCACATTCTTCTTCCCAAACAAAAAGTTCAACGGCGAGATACGAGCGCTATACAGATCGATAATATACAACTTTTTATGCCATGCATTGGATAATATCCGACGACTCATGGTTCCAAAGGGATGGCTGCGAACTACGTACTAAACACCGCTACATAAACAATGGACATTCTGCACATTTCCAAAAAAAAATCAAATGGTTTATGTTCATGATATGATGATGATTAACTTCAAAATTCAAAACTGAGCGTGGTACCTAGGTATAGAAGCAGATTTTCAAAAAAAAATTTAGGCTACATGTATCTACACATTTTCAGCTTTCTTAAGTTTATACTCGTAAATATGGAAAAAATAAACGATAATTGAACGCAAACGATTTTTTCAAAAAAATTATTCCACACGTCATGCTTTAAGTAAGAGAAAACTTAATTAATTTAAATAATTTAGAATACTGGAGTAGTGGGGATTTCCAACTAAATTGTATACAAGTATCTAAAGGTTGATTGATTGATTTAAAAAAAAATAATTTTCAAAACTGTCGATTAAAACAATTCAATTTGAGAAGAATATAAAAGAATAGATTTCTGGCTTTCAAAAACTTAAGCGTTAGGTAGGTATATATTGTTTTTTTTTTTTAAATTTTTTATTTTAAGTGTTTTATAAAATCCTCCTTCTAAGCAGGAACAAATAGGTCGCCCCCCCGTGAATCTGCTCCCCATCAGGGGAATTTATTCAACTTTAAATGGGAATCTGTTTCACTTTTATAAGTGGAGTTAATTCCCACTCAAAGAGAGAATGTACTGCACCTTAAATATTGTTTGAATAGTTTCCCACCTGAAATTATTAGGTCAAGTTTTTCAGTCCGAGATTATGAGTTAAACTCAAATTAACTTAAAAAATTTGGTGACTTAACTCAGGATTAACTAAGCAGATGCTTTTGAAGTTTCATCCACCGAGTTTGTTTAGTAGTACTGCGTGCAATTTTCCACTGAAAAACTGTTTCCTCAGTTAACTGTTTGTTAATTAACGTCTAGAATAAACTAACTCTGGTTTAACTCAGCACTAAAAACTGGGTCCAAATGGGAAACAATTCCGCTTTTTAAAGTTTATTTCTTTCTCACTAAAAATTGTAATATGTATTCTCTCTCTGGGTGGGAATGAACTCCACTTTGAAAAGTGGTGTAAATTCTCATGTAGAGCAGATTCATATGAAATAAATTCCCTGCACCTATTTCCTTACGATTTCTTATTTTTTATCGACTCAACACTCAACCTACACGCTCTAGCTTGTTGTCACAATATCTTTTGCGTACAAAAATGATTGGGGCTTTTACGAAGACTTTTACAAATAAAAATTGTGTGATATGTGTAAACATCATAACGTTTGTCCAAGCACAGTTTTGAGGATCTGTATGCGAAGTCATCCATACATTGTTGTCTACGTGCACGGATTCAAAACGGATAACTAGTTTGCTTGAAGAGATCTTCAGATTTTTGGCACTGAAAGTTCCCAATATCCTATAAGGTATGCAGATTTTCGTAACGTAAAATGCTACATCGTAAAATATGACCTCGTAACGTCTCACAGGGGAAAGTCCACGTTTTTATTTTACTCTACCGCCGCCGGCATAGATGTTTACACATCAAAAAGCAATGAGCCAAATCGGTAAAACTTTTAATTTCTTTTGTAAACTTTCAGAGACTATTTTCTAGCTTTGTAGTAATTTATAAATTCGTTGCATGCACCATACCAAAACATCACTTTCGTATTTGGAGAGTTATGTTTGGGTTGACAATTTGAGCCCGCGGGCTCTGAAGGTTTTCAATTCAAGATGGGGAACCGTATAACTGATGGGTCTACTTCATTTTACTGATGGAAGTGAGTTCTTTATAATATTGTTTTAAATTATATCAGTAAGTTTTTATATGCTAGAGATAAAAAATCTCTTTTTGTTTTGTGGCGCCCACTAATTGTACTTGTACTGAGGAATTATTAAATCGGGACGCAAAGCTGATGCACTTTACTATATTTTTTTTTTTTAGAAAATCTTCCAAAAACATAATTTATAAAATAACAAATCTTGTTTAACGGGAACTTTTTAACAAGTTTTTAAAGTTATGCAAAGTTTACATTGTAGATTGCATGCCAAATTTAGTTAAGAGATTTACTGGTAAATTAAACGAAGTGATGGTGGCTAAAGGAGAACAGAGGAGAATAGGTGAAATAGACTTCGTTCAAAAATTGGATTTGAAAAGGTGTCAAGAATTTCACACATATTTTCACTCAGCCCTCTAAACCTTTCCAAAATATGAATGACGTACATATGCCACTTCTATATTAGAAAAAAAATCCAATTATCTATTAAAACAGGAGTCTTACAAGCACAGCCGCTGACTTCTCTCCATCGAGCATTTAAAGAGATAACATTACATATACTAAATAGAATCTGTCCAATGTAGTTTGTTGGATTATGCATGCAGCATGCCGTATCAAAGTTTCGCCGACCTAAATAAATAATTAGATTTTACATAATTTTCTTAACGACTGACGCGACCTCTTCAAAAAAAAGTATCATATTGTTATGTTCGTTATCCTTTTACATTTCCTAAACAATTTTATCCACGGAAAAGAAATCACTTACATACCCCATGGCATAAATGGTGGATGAAGATGATGTAATATTTATGTCCATTTTGGCAGCAATGAAATATAAATGGACCTTCTACCACATTTGAAGTTCTTATTTTTTTACCCGCCCATACTTCTGGGAATAAAGCTTAACCCATAAGCTTCCTTTTGTGTGTGATGCTTGCGCGATTCGCACTCTCTTTGGCATTCATGGTCTGTGGTCTTGAGTTAATGGAATTCCAACGCATTCCCTTGGTTTGCACACTGAATTTCCACACAGGAATGAATTTCAGCATTTAGCCATATTTGTAGGTAGGTAGATGAGATTCAAGAGTCTTTCAAAGGATTCAACCCGTATCCCTATATATAAGATTGGTTGGTGAAAACGGATGTCATGCAATTTTGGCCGGTGTAGGTATACAGTTGCAGTTTCCTTCAAACGGAATAAACTAGCACTATGGAATGGATACTCTGACCAAACCTGCGACTGAAACTGCATCCAGGCCACCGAAAGCCACAAGCATGTTGTCTATGCGATGTTCCATAAAAGCTGATGATGGACTACTCTTATTCCACTTCAGCGTTGAGGTCTTTCACGCTGATGAACGAACGCTGAATGCGATAGGTGGAAATAGTGCAGATTCCTTGAATCATTAGGCATTCACTTTGGCTTTTAGATTTTCCCTTTTCACCATAAAGTCCTTGTCAAACAATGAAGGTAAGGTTCATGATGGCGTTGATGTGTTTCATGCTGAAGGATATTGTAATATATGATCCTTCCGTTTTGCGTTCATCGCATTATGAATTAACTTAATTTTGTTCAAATGAGCAATAAACCCCATGTGGAAATTGACATTCTTATACACGTACCTATTTCCTGATGTAAGTAAGTACTATACTTGTCGACATTATTATACACTCAGAAAAAAGAATTCATTATGTAAATGTGTGAGTTAAAAAATACAACTTTCTGTCGACTACCCAATGGCTAAAGATGAGAGGCACATTTTCATGATAAGAGATACTCTTGGAGGATTTGACTCTTCTTCACGAGACGCAGTGCCCCTAAAAAAAAACATAAATGCTGGGATTTGATCCATCGACCAGGGCTGCCGTTTTGAGCATGGGAGTATTTTAGAGGATTAGAGGGTAGTATTTCATGTTTATTAAAATATTTTTAAAAATTTTACCCTGCTTCAATTCATATATGTATGTATTTATGTGTACACATAGGTTGTGATATGCATTACTTAAAAGTTAAATAAAGAACACGGTCCGCCCCGATCTTCAGCGTATCTATATTTTATAGGATGTTTATGTATTTTTTAGCGGAGTAGCAAGTTGAAAAGAGGTCACAGGGTAAAGTTTTTCAAGGTTATCAGAGAATGTGATACCTGTATGCACCATCATGAGCCAAAAATATTGCAACTGAAAAAAATAATAAGCCACTGAGTTACGACTTACCTACAAAATTTGTTGTTGTAATTCTTCGCAAAAATTCAAACAATCCATCAGCTGACTGACTGTTCGATCTATTCTTCCTCGCTCTGTGTTTGGAATTTGGAAAAATGAAAACAGTGTTATCATACCAATTGAACCAAAATAGTTACAGCTTTTCCTGTGGGTTTTGTCATAGAGCTTTCAGATTTTGATCGAAATTTGAAAATAAATTTATGAAAATTATTGAGTAAGTGTAGTGTTGCAGGTTGGTTTTTCTTCTTTTTATTTATTTGGATATTTGTAGAGAAACGCAGTATAATAATTTTTTTATATTTTAATCTTTTAGAGAAAAAGCGTTCTTAAAAGATTAAAATAATTCCCAAGAATTGGGGCACTTAATAATGCAAACAACGGAAACCCTGTGAAAGCTTAAAAGAAGGATAGGTGTATGCAAGCCAGTACAACCAGAATAGAGTGATCAACCTGAACGTCCTATCTTCCATGTACTGACAATTTTTGTTGAACGTAGTATGGTTTCAGTAATCAGTCAGACATTGGTTTTTTAATGAATTTTTAAAAATGTTTGTCAAGGTCAAATATCCCACAAATGGGCAAAAATCTCTACGACCCTGGAAAATAAAAAAAAATTCATACCAAAAATTTATGACTGAACAATAACTGAATCTATAGGTCGGTACGTCTACCTACTTAATCTTTTTCGATCAATTTATTAATCTTGACATGGCGCCCTTTTTTGCGAATATCCCACATATGGGATGTTAAGATCGCGGAGTTCTTTACGAAGAGAAAAAAAATATAAATTTAAATTTGTATACCAATGCAAAATATTTGGGATTAGTCAACAAACAAAATTCATACTACAGGGGGATGTGCCAAAAATGTGATGATGATTCTCAAATTTTCATAAAATTTTCCATTTTGAAAAACAATTTTCTACAATGTTTTTGCCCACAATTAGGAAATTTAGGGACATTTAAGAACACAGGTAGGGAAATTTTATGGAATTTTTAAAGAAAAAAATCGATTTTGATTAAGAAATTATGCAAATTCTGTGTCTAACAGTTTAACTTAGAACTAAAGTCCTTAAGGTATAATTTTAAAGCTTGGACTTAAAATTCCGATTAAAAAGCAAGCTAAATGTTTTAGTACAAATTATTGCGATTATCATGTATTCATAGTTACCAAATGAGTCTTAAAAAAAAATATAATTCGATTTTATCCAAAAAATAACTATTAATTATCATTTTCCTTTGCCGCTCGTGGCGTTTTTTGCGACTTTTACTGTCAGTGTAAAAGCTTGTACAAAAAATCACGACTCATAATGGGAAGAGAGCGTGGCAGGTTCCTACTCAAAAGATGAAAAGTGGATGTTTCAGGATGATCATTAGCCTCTTTAAACTGATAATCGAAATATTGAAAGTCATTTTTTGCGGACGGCTTCGGCAAAAATCATTTTTTTTTAAAGAATAATAATCATTCAAGTTATAAGCTTTATTTTGGTATCAACATAATGACTTTAGTTTCGCACATACCGATTAAGTACATCAAATATTATTAATAGCTAGTTTTTTTTTTCTCAGTGTAGCTTCGAACTAGAGGAATTAGCTGTGAGCGGTGTTGCTTTTTTTTTATTCGTATTTCCTTTGATTAAATATCCAAGAAATTCCAAGTGACTTTACCAACCATATACAGATAGTTGAATTCTCTTCACTCTTTCTCATATATCCCGTATGGGCGTTGTCCTTTGGGGATGTTCGTGTTGGGAACAACCATGTGAGGACAATGGATAATTAGAGAAGTAATTTGTAATATACTTTTATCAGACGACAACCATCGATCTAGATACAGAGACAACCGGGCGACAATTTAATGAATTAAAGTGGGTAAGGTCTATATATAGGGTGACATGGCATGGCGCTCTGTGGTGCGAGGCGTAGCGGTCGGCCGGTAGGTCCGGATTAAACGGATAGCCAGAGGGAATTCATCCTTACTCTACAGAATATATGTATAACATGATGCTATTTAATTATATTAAATTTGTCCTGATACTCAACTGCTAATGTTAATAAAAATAAAATTGGAACAAAACAACAATCCAATGAATGTATCCTGGGGTGTGCAATGATTTTTTTTTCTAAGACTCCTTGAAGTCGCCTGTTTGACATTTAACAAAAAATAACAAAGCTGATTTTGGTTAATAATAATCGAGTCAGCGTTTTTTGATTTTGTAATTATAAAGGAAATTTATATAATAAAGGGTGTTTTTTTTAGACGTGTGGTTTTCAATGTGGCAATACTTTTTCGGAATTGGTCTTTTTTTAACAACTGTCACTTGATTTATGCTCAGTTTGGTTTGCTATTTCATAATTGATAGATTTACTTCTGAACAACGTTTGCAAATCGTGCAAATTTATTACCAAAATAATGGTACGGTTCGCGTGACGCATAGCGCACTGCGTCCAATATTCGGTCGACGTAATCGCAAAATTGCATAAATTCAACCATGGATTGGTTTCGCACCACGTTAACTCTAGTGGATGATGCGCATCCTCAGAGACGCCGCCGACGTACAGTGCGCACCGAAGACACTATTGCTGCTGTGGAGCAGAGTATCGAAGAAGACCCGAATGAGTCCATCCGCCATTGCGCGCAACAATTGGAGCTGATAAGCCCGAGACGATTGACACCTTCGAGGAGAATATTCTGCACGTTATTGCAGACAAACGGCCCCAATTGCTGCAACAAGTGGTCGCAAATTGGGCCTCTCGGCTGGAATTTATTCGAGCCAGCCGGGGTAGCCACTTACCCGAAATCATTTTTAAAACAAAAACTAATTTCTTGGCCATAACATTAAATAAAATGCTTTTTATTTCTTCTTAAAAACCACACGTCTAAAAAAAACACCCTTTAAAAATATTTTGGTCTAGTCAGAATTTATTGACTTTCATGAGAGTGGTTATATAATATGGGGAGGTGCTTCATTATACTTTGAGTTTTATTTCTATATAATTTTGTATGTGTACTATCTATATATTTTGAATTCGCTAATATGTTCTTTTTTATATTCCCCTTTTTGTAATTCGAAAGGTTCAGTTTTTATGAAGGATAAGACGCCATATTGTTGATTAAATATTTGCTTTTTTCTCAAATCTGAAGGTCCAATTGCTGAAACGAAACTTAAACATTATTTAGACTTAAGAACAAATAAATATATTAAGAATGAATTTCAAAGAAAAATGCGAAAAATGGAATGACAGAAAAAATTAAAAATAAAATAAAATAAAATAAAATAAAATAAAATAAAATAAAATAAAATAAAATAAAATTAAATTAAATAAAATTTAATTAAATGAAATTTAATTAAATGAAATTAAATAAAATTAAATAAATTTTAGTAAAATAAAATACCTACCTAAAATAAAATAAAATAAATTAAAGTAAAATTAAACAAAATTCAATTACGTTCAATAAGAAATAAATTAAATTAGTAACTTAAACGAATTAGCATAAAATAAAATAAATATTATCTAAATTTAAAGATATTTGTTCAGGGTATATTCAGGAATTTTATCTTTACCCTGAACTTTAATATCCCAGTTTTATATACCTAAGTGATTAATATACTTACATAAAAGGTACTCCACTCTTCCCTATGCAATTGATTTTACATCATTGATTGTGGTAGTTTCAATCTCATGTGGTCACGAAGCACATCATAAAATTCAAAACAACACAATTATCCACTGTTTTTGTAGCAAGTTATATATATATATCCTCGCCTGATGCCCATCATGATTGCAATTGCATGTCGAATGAAGTTTATAATCAATATCAGACAAGGGGGGCTGCCGAACGTGGAGGTAAATACTCAGTGCGGTAAATCGGTTACGACATCAAATCATTGATTTTAAAGCAATTTTGTACCAATTCATGCCGACGCCATTGATTAGTTTCAATTCTGGTATATGGCCACAACCAACAAAGGGAACAACTGACGCCTTGCAGCCATATCTATCAGCTGGGGACGAGGTGTTTTTGCGCTGCTGTTTTTCCTGTTTTTCTTCAGGCTTCAAGCTTCAAGCTTCAAGCTTCGGGAATCAATTTCACTCCCTACAGTCCCCAGACCGCAGTTCAATTTCAATTTGTTATTTTCCATTGTTTTGTATTTTGTTGATTCTCAATTTGAAACTAACTATAAGATAGGCATGGAGGTAGCCCGTTAGTCTAGAGTAGAGGAGAGGTCTATGGGGAATTAGGTCGTATGTTGGAGAAAATAATTAAGGAAAATCGTATTGACTTTATAGGATGTGAGGTAAAAATTGTGTTTCTGCACTTGAAGTTTGTACTTGTAGTCTTAACCACAACTACCTTCATAATGTGAACATCGAAACTCTGTATCTGGACGCTTGGGATTGGAAGCAGGGTTGCCATCTGCCATGTCTTGAACTGATTCGATAGCCCAATTTAAAAAAATCTTGTAACCCAAAATCAGAGCCGAAAAAGTAGCCCAAATAGTAGCACAATACCAAACAAAAATATTTCGATAATTTCAATCACAATTTATTTTAAAAACAACGAAAAATAATATATATTTTTGTTCATTAAAAAAAAGATCAGTTAACATAATATTATCATATTTAACTGCGTTGAAAATCTGTCTAATAAATGTTGAAATGCTCATCAGAATCATAGTCAATGTCATCCTCGTGGACATTGGTACACTGTACAAATGAGAGTGAAAAGTTTTTACAGAATTTTTTTTTTTATCCGTGGTACGTTTAGGGGGAAAAAATTGTTTAAATATTTCCTTTTTGTTGACCTAAAGCGGAGGAGTTGAAAATAAATATCGCCCAAAATTAGATTTGGGCTATTTATAGCCCAATATCTAATGGTTGGGCTGTCATACTGAAATTATTGTCAGAAATTTTGGAAAAAGATAGCCCAATTTCCGACAAATAGCCCAATCTGGCAAGCCTGATTGGAAGTATAATGTACTCGCAAATCAAGAAATCTATAAGTTTTTTTTTGCACCTAAATTTTTAGGTCTGGCAATTATGATTTTCCGGAGGGTTTTAGTTTTGACAGTTTTCGCCAAATAGTTTTTGCTAGAAACAAAATATTTTTTCAACTTTTTTCCAAAAATGTTTCCGAAATCCATCGAGGTTATAATATATACTTAAAAAGAAATGTCTTTTCAATTCATAGCGGCATATCTTTTATCAAAAGCTTGTGGAATGTCTGGTTCTGGAAATATTTTCATCCAAAATGATCTGACCAAATTTATAAGCGATAGCTATATTTTCGCAATCGAGCCTCGAAAGGTGTTATATATTTATATTACGGCCTTAAGCTTATTCTGTACCAATGAAACATCGAATGTGTTATAAAATGGCTGCTTTCCTTTTCACTCTCTTACTCCTTTTTAATAGGCTAGATCTGCTTGTCAAAAAAGAGAATGAACCTCTTCTTTCTTAATCCATCAGGCCGATCACACGCCTCTGCCTAAGTAGCTTAATTATTCGTAAGCCTAACATAGGGACTTCCGAACTTTGACAGTTGATTATGGGAATATTGTTGAAGCTACATCTGTCAAATTGGCTGTCATTTATTCAGTCTGTTTTGCTAAATCACGTTCAACAACACGTGCAAATGATAAAATGTTTTATCAAAATGGGGTGTTCTGTTTGGGAAACGTTCCGCGCACTTTGCCTATTTACAGTCATTTTCAGTGTTGAGGCCCATTTCTGGATGAATGGGTACTTCAACAATCAAAACTGTCGAATTTAGGACAATAACAATCCGCATGAGATCCAAGAGCGTCCAATCCATACCGAAAACGTCAATATTTGGTGTGGATTTTGGGCTGGCGTCGTCATCGTTCCATATTTCTTTGAGAACGTCGTTGGCCAGGCCATCACTACCTTCAACGGCGAGCGCTATAGGTCGATGATTACCAACTTCTTTTGGCCTGAATTGGATGATATGGACACCAAAGACATGTGGTTTCAACAGGACGGCGCTACGTGCCACACCAGCTCACGCCACATTGAAAATTCTGCACGAGGTCATCTCACTTGGAGGTGATGTGAACTGGCCACCGAGATCGTCCGATTTAACCCCGTTAGACTTTTTTGTGGGGTTTCTGAAGTCGCAGGTCTATGCGAATAAGCCACAAAGCCAAAATAACCCATAACATCGGTCAAATTTACGCCAGATTCATGGAAAATTATACATTTCCGATGTACGCCACCCAGAGAAGCCGCCGCGGACATTTGAACGATGTTATATTCCATACATAATGGCATCGTAAGGCCTTTCAAAAGAATTAAAAATTTCGATGAAATCTCACATACACTTTGTTTCGTTTAAATTTAAAGATAGGAAGTGCTTAATGAAAGACCCTGTATTTGTTCGTCCTGTTGACTGTTTAAAAAGTCTATACATTTTCTTATAGGTGTGTATGTATCTTCTCAAACTACATCGTAGCCTTTAACCATTAAATAGACTAAGTAGTCCGACGAATTCGTGCTTTTTATTTTAGTAACTTTGATAAGCTTTCAATAAGCTCGGTTTCCAAAAATGTAAAAAACTCGTTAACATTTTTGTTAAAAAATAAGCTCGTTTTCTCAACCAACTTAGGTTCTATCAAATAATCATAAATTCGTCCAAACAGGTCATTCACAAAACTGCCCCTGTTACAACCAAACACGAACTTATGATATAACAAAGATAAAGAGCAATGGCCTCGGCGAAGGCTTAGAATCCCGACGCGGCACGGCCGGCGCGGCGTTGGAGCCCGACAGGACGTGCCATGGATGTCGACAATTACCCTCCGTGCAGCGTTAGCACAAAACTATGTTGTTTCAATTTTTTGTAATTTTGTTTTGCTGTTCCTTTTGTTGTTGTTATCAAGGCCAATCATAATTGGAGCGCGAACAATATTGTTATAACGGTATATCGTGTATTAATGCACCACAAGTACCAGGAGGGCAACGGGGATAGCAATATGTAGATATAGCTAACTGAACTAAAATTAAGGTGTTCATGTAAAATTGTACCCTGGCCATTTCGTGTGAGTGAGTGAGTGAGTGAGTATCGCGTATCAAATATCGATTTGGTGAAAGTAGCGTGATGTATTCGGATTGCGGATAAGGTGCGGAGGCGATGTAACGCCCTACATATATATTTATATATTCGTGTGTCTAAAACTGCCAACAACACACAACAAAAAACAACACGTAACATGAACCAAAAATACAAAGGAAAACATTTACGAAACCGAACGACTCGCTCCTTGTTTGTGGGTAGTTTTTTCTCGGACCCACACCATATTATACAGCATTTCATCGAGTAGGTAATCGTGGTCGACTATAACTACACCTACTGTAAAATGTGTGTCGTGCAGCGTGCTCGTGTGTTGTTGCAGCAGTTGCATGCATGTAGCTCCTCCAATTTCCAATTTCCAGTGATAATTAGAAATTTGCATACAAAATTGTTGGTTAAGTTGATGGTGGCTGATTGCTAGGGATGGTTGTGAAATATACTAAATGTGCAGTATGCAATATGTGTGGGTGCTGCAATTCAATGAGGTGTCTCTAACGTGATATATAAGGGAGGGATAGAGGGTGCCTCTGTATCTATAATGTGGACATATTGTTTCGGGTTAAGCGTATATATGCACCTATAGACCAAAGTTGACAGAAAAGTTTGAGTGAAACGAAGGTAATTTTGACACTTAGTAGTGTAGGGCGGATGAGGTAAATTTTACTAAATAAACCAACCGAATCGACGCCTATTAACACCATTCAACTACTGTATGTGTGGGGGCAAATTAAAGCACGACTTTTTGAAAGCATTTTTGGCCTTGAATGAGTTGAAAAATAGATTTAGTAGGTAAATGAATAATGAATAAATAATTTGAAAAAATTATAGGTAGCTATTTGTATACACACAGTCAAGTCCGCTTATTTATGACCTACGATTTTTGATTGCTTGTGATTTTTTCAACTTCTCATGCTTAGACCTGTGGTTCAGATGGAAATAGCTTTTAAAGAAGTACAAAAGTCGATCGAAAGCCTTGTTTTTGTTACCGTTCGATAATATCATATCTCAAGCAAAAATGGGGCTTGAACTTGAGACTCCAGGATCTTAGAACCAAATATATGGGATATTCATTAACAAAAAAATAAGCCGAAAATGTTAGAAATAAAGTATGCCACCTGAAGACCTCATAAAAAGTCAGTTACCTTGCTTAAAAAATTGGTCAGCCAAAAGTTTTTTTTTTTGCGAATATCCCACAAATTGGATTAAAAATTTTCTATGGCTGCCCTATTTCTGCAACTGGTTGAACTTTTTTATCCAATTACTGGTGACATTTAAGATGGGATATCTTCTTGTTTTGCGAATATCCCACATTTAATGTGCAAAATCGTGGAGCATGAAATTGATAGTTTTTTCTCTATCTTCCATAATATTCCGACTTATTTCCCAGTTCCTATACACATTTGAGAACTGGAATATGTAGAGTTTCCAAAGTTTCTTGTTGTTTTTGTTAAATCATTAGCAACAAATAAGTTGTGCCTTCGTTGCGTCAATTCATAAATTTATTTATTTGGTTCACCCATTCATGCGTGCAGCTATTTTTAGTTTTACTCATAATAATAACCCTCATTGTGTCATTTAAAAAGAATTATGTTATTCACGCCCCGTAAAAAATTAAATTTAATATAACAAAATACGAAATGACAAACGACTTCCGCTTCTCACCAAGTTACACAAATAAAAAAAGAAATGTCCAAAGTAATAAAAAAAGGCACACCGATTTATCAAAAGTAATTACAATCAAACTATTCTACTCCCTTCCGCATCTCAAAAAAAAACAAACAAAAAACCGAAATAAAAATATGGAAATAATTAATAGATACATTTTCCCCGCATCGCTTTGTAGCATTTATACACTCAATGTCATTTGATTCCATTCAGATTTTTTAATGGACATTGAAAACTTCAATGCTTTTCTTACACAGAAACTTGTTCCTTCACAGAAAGTTCTTAAAAATTAAATTTATTATAAGAAAAGAAATGTAAAACGAATTTTGAGTCCAAGCAAAAGTTTGTAGAATACTAAAAAAATAAGGGCCGCAAAAAATCGTATGGGGCAAATTTTACGCGCTGGGATTTTATTTTATTTGTAACAAATTTAAGCAATTCCATAAGATACGAACAAAGTTCCATAAGTGAAAAGAATAGCGATTTCCGGTTTCTTACGATAATCTATATAAATAAAAATGTAAATGTTGGTTTGTTCCTAATCGCTAATCTCTAAAAGTTCTTAACCGATTGCTTTGAAATTTTGGCACACCATTGCATTCGAATACGCGCGTGTTTATATATACTTTTTTTAAAAAAAAAACCACAGGATATGGTGGTTTGGCATAACAACAACACCTTCTATAGTTACATACATATAATTAATCAATACAGGAACTTTATTTATCAGAAATTTTTTTCAGTTTTAATGTCAAAAAATTGATTAAATATAATAATATAAAAGAGCTGAAAGAACATTTTGGGTGGAAATATAACTTTTTAAGCGAACCAAACCGGAATTTTTTGGGGACTTGTGTTGTTGAATATTTGCTATGTATATAAAGAGGAATTCGCTCATAGAGAACCTTCATGGTATTTGATCTTGCTGCTGACCGAATATAAATAGCCATCAAACAACGGTATGAAGTGAGGTATAATTTCGTATTTGCATTCAAAATATAAGATTTTGACTCAAGGCTACGTCGCAAATTTCATAGTTTTGCTGTCAAAATACTGAAGAAAATGTATTTACTTAATCTCTTTCTGACGGAACAAAATATCTGAAATCTCATTTTTGAATTTTGATTTAGTTATTTCGTGACATTTGTGAGCGGAAGCATTGCCCTGAAATTCAATGGAGACAAAAAGATATGTGTTCTGCCACCGGAAAAATGAAACTGCTTCAACTTGGAATTTGCAAAACCTCAATTATTTATTTGCCTGTCAGTTTTAAAAAAAATTTAAATTACAAATGATGGATTCTTGGAGTTTTCCATTGGTAAAATAAATCAATTTGTTTTGATTTGGATCGGTCAAAAAGCAGATTTTGGCCATTTTTGAGTTTCATTGGGCAACAAAAATTTGTTTTTTTATTTATTTAAAACCAATTTTGCAAATCTTAATTTTTTGGCAGTTTTATCTTTCCATATATTTAATATGTACTAACACCAACATAATTTTCAGCAGTAAGTTTCCAAATGCGTTTTTTGATTTGGTTAATTTATTTCGGGTGTGAAAATTGTGTCCAAAATATGTGAGAAATAATAGTTCATATCAAAGGGAAGAGTATGGTTTCAAATGAATCGGTTACTTCATTAAGCTCATTTTATTCTTCTAAAAGATTTTTTGAAATATTGACACAGAATCGTATTCCTTTTTTCACGCACAAAAAATAAATTTTTAAATTGAAATCTGGAATTTACCAAAGGAAAACCCCATTACACGATTACTTTTGTGTCGTGGCTCTTCTTCGAATTCTTCCTTGAAATTTCAGCATGTGAGATGTGCATATCTAGGTCCTTGGCATCGAAACTCAGACAGAAGAGCAACGATTAAATTCACAATATTATATCGGCACTATATTTGGCTTCTTCTTCTACTCACAGAATGACATTTTGCTGAACTGTGAATTTCTGTCCTCAGAAATTGATTGAACAGAAAATCACAGATAGGGGAAATTTTCAGGTCTCTCGAGAGGACGATTTTCTGTGTAAAACAATGAATTTCTTGAGTACGGCTCAAAAAAATTGTATTGCAGGTGTATATTTCCTCCTACAAAAAACGTTTCCGGGGAATGTAAAAAGCTAAGAACCAACTAAAAAATCAATCCATGCGTTCAGGCTGAAATGAATTGGATGGAAATGAAATTGTACCAAATCGCAAATAAATATTATGACTACAAAATTTTAAAACTAAAATTTTAAATCATACAAAACAAAGTATTGCTAAAATAAAATTTACTCCCAGCGAAGCGGGAGGGTAACAGCTAGTTTAAAATAAAACAGGTGTTTTTGTTTTTCTGAAAATTCCCAAACAAATGACATACCTACGTCTTCTTGCAGTATTCACAACGCTATGCTGTAGGGTGTGACGTAACATTCGTCTGGTCTCGTCGGGTTTTCCTTATTGTTTCCCCATTTCAAAACTTTTAAGAATTTTCACTTCAATAAACATTATCAATAAAACAAAATATAAAAACTTATTTCTTTTATTTACGTTTAATGTTCTTTCTCGATTAGTAAATGGAATAGTTAAGAGATAGTGTATAAAATAAATGAAAAATGATCCAAATATTATTCCAAAATTTCCTTCTTCTACCTATATGTTCATTTTAAGTTAAACTTAAAATTTCAATTGTTTTAAAATTTCACACAGCCTATATAAAAAGCCATAGAAAATCTAATGATCCGTAGTGTAGGTACCTATTCTTCTGCTTCCATCTTGTAAGATTAAAAAAAAAAAAATGCGAAGTAGAACACCTTCCACCAACCAACAACGGATTGTGAAGTTAAATCACAAAACACAATCAATCAGATTACGCAATAATTTGTGCCTTTAATTTTGTTAGGCGGCTTGACCCGGCACGCCGACCAACGAACAGCGTGTAACGTCTCCCTTTATTTAATTTCATCGCACCGCGCCCGCCACCAGCCGCTCCAGGCACCGACAAGCCATCACAGAAACAAGACCAAGGGTAAGATACAGTTTTACTGGCGTTATAGCTTTTCATTAGTATTTTCCTTATTACGTCCTTCTTTCATATTTATGAATTTACGACTCTATGTTCCAGAAGCGAAATTATTAGATGAAAAATCGGAAATGACTATCGGTCTACGCCAATGGTGTGGCAGTGGCAGGGCAGCTCCAACGACACCGACGTGCGTATATGGAAGCACGAAAGCTAAAGAAAAAAAAACAGCAAATTTTGAAAAATTGCGAACCGCAATAAATCACGATATAATCTGTTTTTCCTTCTATTTTTGTTTTAATTTGTTTTTTTTTTTTGTTTTTTGACAAATAACGGGAATTGAAGCAGCTAGAGATTAGAATCTGGACAGAAGTTGAAGTTTGTGAGCATTTATATAGTTCAGTTCAGAGGCTGGGCTTTTGCAGTTCCAATTTGTTGAAGATTTCGACAGGATGTGTGTATCACGCTACTCAAATGTCAAAAAACAAAATTAATTTCATTACACGGATTATGTTCGTATCCAGTTGATGCAGAAAGGGAGTAAAAGATTACTTATTCGCCGAATGATCATTTTATTTTTGTGTGTTGATTTTCTTTAAACAAATGAGAGATGGGAATTCAGAGGAAGGGACTTATTCCAGAGAAGGCTTACAACACTGTTTTAAAAGAGGGAAATTCAACGTGTGAGAGCAAAGGTAAGGTGTAAGGATACTAGAGAAAGGCCAGCTAATGAGGTAGCTTGGTCATACAAAATGGACACCAATAAGCCAGCTCGGGTAATCTTTGAGCGCACCGAGGGAGCGTCAACCAATTTGGTGTTCCAAACATGGCAAGGAACCGCTGATGGAGAAGCTTATTGGTTTAATACAAAAATAAATAAACATTTGGTGGGACGACAGCTAGTGGAGAGCCAGGGTTGGCATAGTGACTTACAACGTTTAACCATTCCTTTGTGCACTTGGTTTGTTTGCATCAGGAATGGAGGGGTCCTACAATATTCTGCAGAATCCGAATGGCTAAGGCACTCATTCATGATAAGAAATACTCTTGGAGGTTCTGACACTTTTTCTCGCAAGAGGCAGTAGCCGTTTTTTTTTTTTTTATTTAGGTGGACGAGGCTGGGTATCGAACCCACCGCTGCGGCATGATAGTCCTCCGCATTAACCATTACGCAACCGGCTACTACTTTTTATATTTTTTCTTTCCTAACTAACAAACATCAGGTTAATACCTATAATTTAAGGATACCTAATGTTAAAAAAAATATATAAAACCATTTTTTGATTTTTAAAACTGTTCAACTCATTTTGATCACACATTTTCCGCATTAGAAGCATCGATCCATAGAAGGTAGCTATTTCAAATGTTTACCAAAATCATCAAATTTGGTGAGTTAACTCATAATTAACTAAACAGATGCTTTTGATGTTTTATCATCCGAGTTTGTTTAGTCGTTCCGCATGAATTCTCCACAAAAATAACAGCTCCCTCAGTTAATTCATGGTTAATTTATTTCTTGAGTTATCTATCTCTGGTTTAACTGGGCTGCAGTCGCATAAATTGAGTGGTCCGTTGAGCAGCACGCTTTTGTTTCGAAACCTTTACGATTCTAACGTGCGCCAGCCGCCTAGCCGTATATCATGCTTTCCAATCACGGTTCGCAATATTCGGTGTCGCCATCGATTTGTTGATTAAAATCGTATTATTTTGTCGATAAATGTATTTAGAGCGAGACAAGAAATGATTCTACTATAATAAGACGAGAAACCCAGAGGAACAGCGCAGAATAAGTCCAGAAAATCATCTGTTCGGAAATAAAAAGGTGTTCCTAGTATTTCGGGACTTCCATTCAGTGCGGATCTTCGTGAACGTCTTCATATGCAACCTTAAAATATCTCAACTTGCCCGCACTCTCTTCTGTGATTTGACCCTTTTCCTGTGGGGATATTTTGTCTATTGTTTTAAATGATCTTTCTAGAACTCTGGAACCTGCAAACCCTTAAAGATATTATCCGTACGGAAATTACCAAGATTCCATTCAAAATGCTCGAAAGAGTGCATGAAAGGTTAGACTCTGGAGGGCGCCATTTAACAGACATTTTTTTTTCGGACTATGTAAACTTAAATTTCCAATGTTGAACAGTCTGGGAGAAATTAAAAATATTGTCATTCAATCGTTCCAGGCCCACTTTTTTAGTGGTAAACTCACCAGAGTTAGCTAACTCTAGATAATTTCGGTGGAGAAAGCATGTGGAACGATAAACAAACTCAGTGAATAAAACATCAAAAGCATCTGTTTAGTTAATCCTGAGTTAACTCGCATCAAATTTGATGAGTTAACTCTGGTTTAACTTTAATCTTGCACTGAAAAACTAGACCTAAGTGTAATTACAATTCAAAACGAATGCATCTGCCTCGCTCTACTTTTTCCATTTCTGTCGTATTTTTTATGATATAACTCCCTCTCTGCTTTGAGAAGCTGTATGCAAAAAGGCCAATCCCAAGTTGGACTATCAAATCATCAGCAAAAAACCTTAAAACAAAATCTTAAAACAGTCCCTTGGTTAAACTTACCTCGTGGCATAGCTTTCTCTGTCAACATAGTCCATCTTCCATCATTCCTCTAGTTTCATATAAATGAAAAACCCAAGTCAGTTTATTTATATTGTAAATTAATATATGAATATATATTTTATTTTACTTTAATTTAATATACATATTTTATATACACGTAACAAACATTTGTATAGTTTTTTTTTTTTTTTTTTTTGTTCAACTTATATTCTCATTCATGTTTTTTTTTTATAAATTTTATTTGTTGGTTTGCATTTTCATTTCAGTGAGTTCCACTTTTTCATTTTGTGAAATTGCACATTATTAACTTTATAGCATTAAAAAATGTATATAATAATAAACAAACCGACAATTTTCTCAGCGATTAACTATAACCAGAGCAAACCAAACAATATGCCATGTGACACACAATTTGTATTTCTTAAACAAAAAAATTATATATATGTACACAAATAAAAATACATATTATGTAGCTATACGAGTATTAATAATAAAAAAAATAAATAAAACAAAACTACAGACAAAAAAATATAAAAATAAAGAAAAATCGTACCATTAAGTTGGTATGTGCTTGGGATGAAAAATTAATTAATTGTTACATTGTTTCCATATATGAATTAATTTATATAATTTATTTACATGATTTTTTGTATACAAAAGACTGAAAGTGTAAAAAAAAATAAAAACACAATAATACCATCACCAACGACACGTATGTAGGTAGAAGCAAAATAATTAATTCCCACCAATTGGTGTCCATTATTTGCTTGGCATGTGTTTTATTGAGTCCAGGACAAAACACGCCGATAACTACGAACGCGTGACGTGTAATTTCGGTCATCATTATCATCCTTTGCAGCATCATGCAATATTTAATTGGAAATTAATGCACATTGCTATGCTTGTTTATGTTTCGTGTTTGTGTATTTATATTTTACAAGAAATTACCTTACTGATTAATGTTAATTTAAATTATTACATTTTTTTTTTTTTGTTATTTATTTATGATTGGGAAATATTTTGTGATGCTCTTTTTTCTTGTTTCTTTTGTTCTTGAAAATGTTAATTTACATTTAAATAGAAACATAAATACTAAATTATACATTCGTTTTTGTTTTCTTCTGTTTTTGTTTTTTTTTTTTTTATGTGTAGCAGTCATGGAATTCAGCATTCATATAAAAATATCAAACTAATTATTTATTTATATTTTAATTATGTTTTGTATAATAGCTATTACTATTTACTATAAGAAAGATAATAACAACATTTAACAATTACCTAGATTAATAAATTACAATTAAATAATTACTTTTGTTTTATTGTATGTTTATTTTTTTTTTAGTTAGGTAATACTTAATTTTAGTTTGTAGGTTTATTTGTTATGTTTTTTTTTTTTAATTTTAATCTAGAGAAAGCGTTTGTATTATTTTTGTTTTTTTTTTAAAATAAATAAAATAAAAGTACGTTTTTATTGTTTATTTATTTATTATACATTTATTAATATTTATAGATACTTTAAACAAAAATATTCAATACAATTTGGTAAGATTATGTAGGTAGTTATTTATTTGAAAAGAAAATCAAAAATTTGAATGGATAAATAAATACAAATTAAATAACAAAAGCTCCAAGAGAATTGTTTACTTCAAAATATGTGTTTACATTTAAAATAAATATATACGGGTTGTCGTGAACTTTAAAATAAATATTTTTTTAAAGCAATTAATTATTTGCAATATTTGTAAACAAAAAAATGCTTTTATGTTAATCTAGAATTTATCAAAAAGCTTTCTTTAGAGCAATCTGGACTTTAATCGTTCTATAAAATCATCAGATAAAGGAAACCACGAAAAAACGTTGGAAACGATATCCAGCTTTTTATAATACTGTTTTTCAAAACCCCATTTTTTATAATCCTATTTTTTTTTTTAAAACCCCCTTTTTATATAATCTCGATTTTTATATTCCCCTTTCTTATTGTACCGTTTCTGCAATCAAAACAAATATTTTGGATTGATAAACGGGATAGTAAGAAACTTAAAAATAAGTGAAATAAAGAGAGATTTTATAGAAAGTAAACTTAATTTTATTTTAACATAAATAACAAATATTACTATGTCACAAAATAAAATATTAAATTCTTAAAAACAAAACAAAAAAGGAAATTTTAATTTTTAAGGAAATTTTATATTTTTCATAAGCATGTTAGTTCAATTGAATAACTTTGTGGGCGATACGACGCAAAAGAAAGTTTTTTTTTAAATTTTCTCATAATTTTTTTATAGCCCGTTAAGTGTACAGCGCTGATCAAAAACAGCAGTACATGCGCCTACATATTATTTTCTTTTAATCTATTTATCCTCCAATCTTAGTTAAGATTTGAAAAGTATAAAACCTTTTAATCATGTATTCTAAGAAACGTGCTTAGCGGGGTAGGACGGGATTAAAAAAAAAAAAAGCGATTGTAATAGACGGGATTTTGAATAAGTAAATGGGATTTTAGAAATCAGTACATATTAACAATATTTTAGGAGATGGTATTAACTTATTTTCGGGATTTTTGAAAAACGGAATTTTAAAAAGTGGGTTTCCGATACGCCCCCGCATCAAGAACTCTGTTTGATTTTTTTTTTAATTAGAGATGACCGATGAAAATCGTAATACGGGTGTTAAGGGTGTTAAGTTGAGTTGGTTTTGAAATATTGGATAAAATATTTTGTAAGAAAAGCTTCACAAATTCATCGAAAACGGTTTATTTTTTAGTTTCGATTATCTAAATGTGGACAAGCAAATGGTTCTCGTTATACGCACAGGTCTTAAAATGGTGTCTGTGCATAAATATATATTAAAATATTGTAAAGGGTGGTCCAACCATAATGCAGGATGTTAATAATTGTGAGTCACACCTTAACGTCAAGTTTTTTACCCAACTTAATTTGACATTTCTTTGTTTCAGTGTTTGACAAATTCAAGATAGAGAGGTACACAATTGAGCACCGCGTTAAGATTGTTGAAGGCTTTTACGAAAATGGGCGGTCAAATCAAAATGCATCTCGTGCACTTCGTGATTTTTTTTGGTCAACATAATTGACTACTTTCACTTCAGTGGATTCGTTAACAAGCAGAATTGCCGCATTTATGGGCAAATGAGAATCCACAAGTGATTGTTGAAAAGCCAATGCATCAACAAAGAGTGACTGTTTGATGCGGTTTATGGGCTGGCGGCGTCATCGGGCCGTACTTCTTCGACAATGAGGTCGGCCAAGCAGTTACTGTGAATGGTGTTCGCTATCACGAGATGATAACGGACTTCTTGTAGCCAGAAATTGAGCATATGGACCAGGACGATATGTGCTTCCAACAGGATGGTACCACAATGGCTCTTTTGCGAGAGAAATTCAATGGCCGTGCGATGTTAAGTGACCACCACGATCATTTGATTTGACACCGTTGGACTTCTTTCTTTGGGGATATTTAAAAGACGAGATAAATCGGCACATTAACGACATTGAACCTCAATTAGGTCTCAGAGTCATTGAAAATATGGGCCATCGGATAGAGGTGTGCCAGCGAAGCCGTGCGAACATTTGGTTGATATTTTGTTTCACACTAATTGCCATAAATTCTTTTATCATAATAAAAAATATTAAGATTTTATATTTTATTTACAATTACCATCGTGCGTTTTCGTTGGACCACCCTTTATATATATCTTATTTAAAATTCTCTAAAAAAAAAAAAACTAGAAGAAATTGAGGCTCCAAGATCTTATAGTAGATCCCCATCTGTCTGATATTCGCAAAAAAAGTGAAGTAAAGGTTGGTTAAATAAATTCCCGGCCCGGGAATTAAGCCCACTAAGGTCCAGTTTTCAGCGCGAGATTGAAATTAAACACGAGTTAATTCATCAAATTTGGTAAGTTAACTCAGGATTAACTGAACTGATGCATTTTATTTTTTATCCACCGAGTATTTTCAGTGGTTCCCAATGCATCCCCCACCGAAAAACTTTTTCTTCAGTTAACTGTTAGTTAATTTACTTCAAGAGATAGCTAACTCTAGTTTAACTCACCACCTAGTAAGAAATTAACACTTTAACCGAAGTGGACTTAGCTTTCATGCAAGGTTTTTGTAGGATTAGGTGATTGGTCCTATCTGCCTTCCCCCATTCCGTACGCCCTTGCTTGCTTTGTGTATTGAAGATACGTACACCAAAACAGCTAGTGTTATTGTAACCACTTGGGATAAAGGCTTACTGGAGAAACCCTTTAAAAACACGCCTATTGTCTTACAGCTTGATATGGTGAAGATAATAAGGCTATTGCAACTATAGGCTGAGATGCAAATGTCTTATATTTACAGTCCCTGTTTCAACAGTTTTTGTTGGAAAATCGTACATAAAATAAGTAAATACAAAAATAAATTTGTGTGTGTGCTTGCGAAAAACCATCAAGGTCTCGTGACTTACTACTCTCAACCATGTCTGATGTGTGTGACTGGTTTGTTTGCAGGAATGGAGGGACCTACAATTTTCTGCCGTATTCGAACCGTACATTTTTATGATCCAGATACCAACATAATGGTAATTACATATGTCTTTAAGCATTGAATTTCTATATTTAAAGTTATTTAGTTCTATAGCTAGATTTTAATTTCGACAGGTAGTTAGACAGATAGACAGGTATTTTTACTGTTACAACCCCTGCCCATTTGTTCCTTATATAAACCTACATCAGAATTAGATTACAAATAATTTTTAAAGCGTATAGCGTCCTGTCAATGTTACTGATGCAGGAGTGAACAAAAATATCATTTATTTGTATTTTCATAAATTTTTAAGTTTAAACAAAAAATAATGATATGGGTTTTAACATTTTCCACGGAAACGATGTTTAAAGTTAAAAAGAAAAACTTTTGACTTTGTAATTTTATTCATCTGTTGTTATTTTAAAAACACAAAAATGCCATTTTATGACATTTTTGAGTGATATTGAAAACAATGGTAGATATACTCGTGTCTCGTTCACCTGCCAATTCATCATCATTTTCTAAGTCAATGTCGTGCAGAAAACAATATAAATATTTTCCACGTACCTAAAACAATTGCCATAAATAAACTGATGTATTTCTTTTTTGCTTCAATTTTATTTATGTGTTCATAACGCTTCACTGTCATCGTTTCAAATCCAATATTCCAACCTACATTTTTGTGTGTAGTATAAATACAACTTCAAACGACCAACCCATCAACCACCCTCTGTCAGACCAACTCAACTCAGTAGCCCACTTATAGATCCCTGTAGCACATCCTTCTCGTTCTACCATCACTCTGCCACAGTCATGTGTCAATTTTACATTTATCTCATTGTTACGGGATATTCGCATTGTTATTGTTATTATTTTTATTGTTATTGTTACAAAAGGAAGAGGTCCTGCATTACAATAGAATAGCACAGCACAGCACAGCACAACAATATAAGGCAAAAGCTGAATAAAATGGCTGCGGCAGTAGTATAGTCAGCTCTATTGATGGTATTAACCCAAGTCACATTGGAACGGAAGTCGTGTGCTATAATACTGCCCTCGAGATGATGGAAACGAAAAAGTAAGCAAACGACCCAGTGATGTCTTATAGAAGTGGTAGTGGAAGCAGAAGTGGTGGAACTGAGCTGCGTGTAGGGAATTCGAAATGAGCCAGGAAAATAATATATATGATGATGTCTCAGTTGAAAAATCGAAAACATTCCTTACGACATTAAGTGCCTCAACATGATATCTAACCAAGGCCAACAGATGTCGCTATATGTGTTGCTTTCACTGCCATTCTTCCACCACCACCACCACCCGCCATTGCCGCAGGAGTTTTTACCATTGTTTCGCGTGTGTGCACTTATTTTGTTGGTTTACTTTTATTTTATTTTATTTCTTTTTTCTTATCTTGTCCTTAACCGAAAACCGAGTCCTGATATTTCGAGATTGGACGGCGCGGCGCCGATGCCGATGGCGGCATCAGGTTTCTAGTACCTACTATTTTCGTTTGATATTTATTAGGTATTTCGGGTTTTTTTTTTTTTTGTTACCAAAGCATCGAAGTATAGTAGCCTCGTGGACCTCAACCTAAGAACATACATACAAAAAAAAAAACCGAAGCTATAGGGGCTGAAGTCGACAAAAACAAGAATAAACAAACAAAAACGAATATCCTCCACATCCTGGACTGATGATGATGATGATAATGAATTCGAGCCAAGGAACGAAGACGATTCGATGATGAGGCCAAAAACCAAAAACCAAAAAGTAGCAACGCAATGCTAATGTACATTTTATTATTTCAAATTATCCTTATCCCCCACATGGATGGTGATGATGGTGATGGTGATGGTGATGGTGATGGTGGTGTTTTTGTTGCTTCAAAAGATTAGAGACCTCCGGGCTTGACGAAAACAAGAAATTCCTTGAATCGTGTATTAGGTATTATTTTTTTTTTCCTTTGGATTTTTTTTTTTTTTGAAACCTCCAGTAGATTGAATTAAGGCCATGACTTTGATTATTTTATGGCAATATGTGGGTGTGAGAGCAGATGGTGTTGAATTAAAATACTATAACACACACAGCACAAATGTTTGACTTTTTGTTTCTTTTGTGCTCGACATTAGAAATAGCAAGGCTCAGAGGGAATTCGTCGTGAAGTAGGAGTTAATGGAATCTTAATGGGAAAATAATTTATTAATATGAGAAAATGTGTGATGGCATTTAGGTAGGTATGTATGTACCTATGTAAAGAGCAGAAATGCTACTGAGGACGATGGCAAAATCCTGGGTGGGTCAAAAAAAAAAAAAAAACGATAGTATGAATCGTTGAAACTAAATCAAATACGTACATAGAAATCTCTGGCATCAGGGGCGTGCTTGATAATTAAAGAATTTTTGACAACAAAAATAACCATTAGTGAATCCCGCAGTGAATTTATAAATTTGTAAAGATGGGAAAGTCTTCTAAATGACAACACAGTTATTACGTCGTTTTGCCTTACACTTATTTAATTTTCTTTTTTACTTGCTCCACATACATAATGTATAGGGCAAGTATTGGTTCCGTGTGTAAAAAAAAATTCGAGGTTGTAATCAAAACTAACACTACCATAGTCGAGAAGTCCGAAAAAGTGGGTTTCGTCATGCCGTCCGTCGATCTGTGCGTCTGTGCGTCGCCGTCAGTGCGTCCACTGTAATTTGAGCTAGAGCCTAAACAGGTGGCCCGATTTGCATGAAATTTGGTACAGAGCATTTTTATGCGATTTCCTAGGAGTTAAATTCGAATTTTTGTTTTAGCTCATCTAGAACGGGTAGCTGCCTTTCAAATATTTTGGTTTCTTCAAATTTTCTCAAAAATGGCTATACAAATTTTGATTAAACTTCGTACCTGTAATAACCAAGTCAATTTTAAGAAAACTGCATTTCAGACTTTTTCTCAAAAAAATCACACAACGGAATTAGGTATTCCAGATTTTTTGAGAAAATGGTCTTATTTTTGGGTTATTCGCTTATATCTTTGCTATGTTCAGACCGATTTTGTTATAATTTTGCTATCTGATACTTATCAATAGTTTAAACAATAATGTATTTAAAAATTTTTAAAACATTTTTTTATAAAGAAAATAAAAAATCAAACAAAAAATCAGTTTTTTAGTGCTTTTGACTCTGTAATATTTTCTCGTTAAAAATATATATATCATGCATCTTCAATGTGGGATTACACACGGTATTTAACCACAAGAGCAAGTTCGTGCGATCAAGTTGTGCATATTTTTTATTCTGCAGACAAATTGGCTTAATTATAGCACCGAAATTTACGCACGCGTAAATGATAAAAGTTTATACAAGAAATTTTGATATATTTTCACAACGATGCAATTTTAATGTTTTAATAAAATGGCGTCGTCCTTCTCAGGCGGTTTGTTAAACCGTTTGGTGGTAAAATTCAAGACATCCGACGCGATAAGTGTGAACAATCAACTAACTCTTGCTCTTCAACGAAACACAAGATCCGCCGAAAACATAGCCGATGTTTGTGAGAGTTCGTTCTTCTCCGAAGAAGACGATGAGATTGCCATAATATTGAACATAGGGCGCTACGGAGTGATGATAACCAATTTCTTTTGGCCCAAACTGGGTATGAACGGGTATGAGATTTCAACAGAACAATGCTATGTGCCACACAACTAGTATCACCAAGAACATTCTGATGCACGATCGATTTGAAGGCATGACGTGAATTGGTCACCGTTATTGCGCAACTTGACCAAGTTAGACTTTTGTAGAGTTTTCTTAAGTCGCAGCTCTATGCCAAAAAAACGGCAGCCAATGATGCCCCCAAAGTCAACATAACCCATGCCATCGGCTAAATTCAGCCTGATTTATGCACCAGAGTCATCAAAGTAGACCTTTTGGATACGCGCCACCAAACAAAACTGCGGCTGCGATTTGAACGATGTCATATTCCGTATACCTATGTATTTGAACATATAAAGGGTGTTTTTTTTAGACGTGTGGTTTTCAATCTGGGAATTCTTTTTTTGGAGTAAGTTTTTTTGACAGTTGTCACTTGATCGATTTTTTTTTTGCTGGCGAGCTTGAAATCACTTAAGTTCATTTTTTTAGCAATTTGATTGTACTTAAAAACTGAACAAAATGAACCTTGTGCTCGAATACGATGAATATCAAGGTCATTTTGCATTCATTTTGTTGTAGTCTGCAATTCCTTCTATATTAGTTCTTCAACCTGTCAAAATTTATTATTATTTCTTTAATTTAAACTTATCATGAATAAGTTTACTTTCGCAGACGTTGTTGGATGAAAAAAGCGACGGCCTTAAGAGTTTTGGAATTTCATACTAATGAGTAGCCAGCCTTGACAATTTTATGAAGATTTACTACCCAACCATGAACAAAAACTTAGAATTACCTGTCTGCAAGATAATGTCTTTGGAATGATTTGAAGGGCTTATTGTATTAGTATGACAAGCCACATTTTCCAGTAAAATAAAAATTTCAAATATTCAAATTTGACTGTACCGATGCTTTACAAAATGTCAACTTCAATCTGCATCTCTATTTTACTACACGAGCAGACACGGACAAAATGCATAGCTTGATTTGCTGGGAAATTTATTCCTCTCTGAACTAAAATTCCATTTGTTCCCAATAGATACCAAAATATAAAAATAAAAAAATACTCAACGAATATTTCAAAATTCTTATCTATATAGAGGAAACTTTATAAAGCCCTTCTACATTATTCACACTGAGTAACATCATTTATTTATACAGTTGTTATGATAGATTGTATATAATAAATAAAATTTATTTTTTCAACTGAATATTACAAAGTTATCCTCGAGGCCCATATATGGGTCGTTCCATTAGACCCAAACATATATAGGACCTAATAGTGTTTAATCTTTAACTAAAGGACACAAAAACTGACATATAGAATGTTGGAGCATTAATAAAAGAACTTTTTATCAGTTCAGCGCATTGTTAACAGGAAGCACAAACAAAAATAAAACAACTTCGTATACAAACTTATACCCAAAAAAAAGTGTGAAACTCAAAAAATCGACAGAAAACAAAAATCCCAAGCTTTGACCCTCATGGAGTTTTTGGCAGAATAAAAACTCCCATTTCCCAATAGGGCCAACAGAAAGAAAATAAAACAAAACAACAACAAAAATCCAGGAAGATTAAATCACCAGCTAATATCCTGCTGCTTCGTTTTTGTATACAAGTTCTACTTCAATCGATAAGCCGCTGGGTTTTTTTTGCCCATTCCTACTCCTACTTCCTTTACCAAACCACCACTGTCCTCTCCCCTTCCCAAAAATAACATCAACAACAGAGAAAAAAAACGGTCCAATTTAATTCACATACAAAACATTTTAACGACAGTTTGAGAACAGAGGGAATAAAATTTCCAATAAATCATCAGAATAAACGAAATCCTTCAACAAAATAAAAATCACAAAAAAAAAAATAAATAAAATAAAAGGACTAAACTCGATCCTAGAGAATAAAATCCAACCGAAATAAACCTCTCTTCCACCCGACACACGCCATCAAGTGCAATTCGTTGCTTATACTCATACACTGTTACCATATCTCATAGAAGTGTGTATGTGTAGGTATGTAGATATACTTATCCATGGAAAAACAATGTAGGGGCTGTGAAACTCAGGGAAAATAGGCAACTGCAACTGCAAATCATCGAAATAAATAATCGAAACCTTTTAGCTTATATTCGAGGAACTTTTTGATCATTTTTCATGCGACCTGGTTGAAAATGTCCAAAACTACAATAACAACAAACGTTAACATAAGAAATAAAAAAAAAAAATAATAAAAATAAATAAAACCATGGATTTCCCACGACCCAACAGGACAAAACCATAAAATGCAATAAACATAGGAAAAACAATGCAAAAATATAATCAAACAAAAACGACAAAAAAAGGATACAAAATTTAAAATTGAAGAGAAACGTTCATAAAATGGAAAATTGCAAGCCCTGTGTGCTGTGTGAACTGGCACTCTACTAGAGAGAGAGCTACGTAGGGTATTTGGACTCTGTATAGTGTGTATGTCCAGTGTCCACTCTAAGGACACCCAAAACACTATTGAGATTACACACAAAAGCATCAGAGAGGGAAAAAACGACTTAAAATCTAAAAACCGGAAATAACAAAACTTTTCGTTTTAGAGCAGAGATTTTGGAATCTGGCGGCGGTGACGACGCTGCCGTTTATCCTTTTCTGCTGAAAACATACCAGGGCCGGATTTGTGAATTATTCATATGGTTTCATGAGTTGTTATACAGATGTCGCGTGTATTGGAAACAAAATGAGTTAACACTACAGAATGTATAGTAGGTACCGTACCCGCACCTAACTTTGGGCTCAAAATTCTTAGCTTAGCCACATTAGATTGTAATAAATCAACAACACAAACTAGTTTCTCCTGAAATATGGTATCAAATTACATGCCTCGCAACTAGCACGTCAGGTGGCATCGCAATAAAATTAACTCAATAATAATAAGAGTGAAAAGGACAAATTTTGATTCGATTAATAGCGCACTGGTGACACTGATACGTCATAATGTATGTATTCGTTTTGTTCTGCTTCGATTTTAATTTCCCCAGTTCAAAATTACACATACACGAATAAAGCTGAGCATGTGCTCAGAGCAGATGCTCAATATTAAGAGCTGAGCAAACATATTTCGTACTAACAAGGCCCTCAAAATTCAACTGATCAATTTAAGTGAGAAAACCAAGACGAAACGCCAATATTGTGGACTAACGGTGGTTAAAAGCTATGTTGAGTCTTTTAAAAACTGAGCAGGTGCTATGAAATGCTAGTATTCAAGAATTTGGTTCATACCAAATAGAGAACCTGCTCCGAGAAGGAGAGTTTTGAGCATATGTGCTTCGTATTAATATAAAACGTTTTCCAATAAGAGGTGTTATTTTGATATTCAAAGAAAAATGGCATTTTTTGAGATAAATGATCGGATGTTTATTTCATTATAAAGAGGAAGGTATGCCGTTAATAATGAAACACAACATCAGCCAAATGGCCGCCACGACCACGCTTACAGGACCATATCCTTTTCATGAAATTTTCCATAACCAAATCGCAAAGTGGCTGCCCTATGTCCTCGATAGCCTCACGAATTCCATCTTTCAGGTCTTGAATCGACGCTGGGCTATTGGCGTAGACCTTATCTTTCACGTGGCTCCAAAGGAAGAAGTCGCAAGGTGTTAAATCACAAGATCTCGGTGGCCAATTGTGATCACCTCTTCGAGAGATAACACGGTCCGGAAACTTTTCCCGTAAAAGATCGATGGTTTCATTGCTTGTGTGGCACGTAGCGCCGTCTTGTTGAAAGTAAACGCTGTCCAGATCAATACCATCCAATTCCGGCCATAAAAAATCATTAATCATCTCTCGATAGCGCAATCCATTGACCGTAACTGTTGCTCCAGCCTCATTTTCGAAAAAGTAAGGTCCAATGACCCCACCGGACCATAAACCGCACCAAACAGTCACGCGTTGAGGATGGAGAGGCTTTTCAACAATAACTCTTGGGTTTTCCGAGCAACAGATGCGACAGTTTTGCTTGTTGACGTAGCCTCCGAGGTGGAAATGGGCCTCATCAGTCAAGAGGATTTTTCGATGAAATTCCGGATCATTTTCATGCATTTCAAGGACCCAATCAGCAAAGACACGACGTTGTTGATGATCAGCCAGCTTGAGTTCTTGTGTTAACTGAACTTTATAAGCCTTAAGACCCAAGTCTTTATGCAAAATACGGTGTTATGACGTTTGTGGAATGCCTAATTCCAAAGAACGACGAGGAATGGACAAACCTGGGTTTTCTTCAACACTTTGGGCTACAACAGCAATATTCTCAGTTGTTCTTGAGCGACGTGCACGGGTTTTATTCTTCACATCACTAACTTGTTCCAACAGCTCGAATTTGTCCACCAATTTCTGTATTGCGGTCCGACAAGGTGCTTCACGACGACCCAAAAATGTTTTAGTTTTACGAACCGTCTCTGCCAAATTTTCACCATTTTATAGTGAATTTTAATAATTTCAATGCGTTGTTGAAGCGTGTATCGTTCCATTTTTATTAATCGCGTAGTTTCTACTTGTCAAATGTCAAAAAATGACAGCTTCAAAAGTGACAGCTACCGAAATAGCGGGCTATTCAAAATAACACCTCTTATTGGAAAACCCGTTACCACTAAATTCCCCTTTAAGAATAGTTGAAGAGTTGTAACTCAATAATGAGCTGAGAGTGGGACATTACACATGAGTTATTGTTATGTGCTACACAATTTACTATCAGATCGACATATGAGTACAACTTCAGCATAGATAGTCCTGCTTATAGTAAATATCTCAGATAATTTTTGGTTAATCTCTATTGGTCAGCTGATTTTACCAACTAATTTTCAAAATACAAATTCAAACCTATTTTTACATCATGTCCTACTCAAATTTAATTAAAAGTATTTCAAGAATATAAAGCACATTTTTAAGTGAAGAATACTATTTACTCTTGTATGGCAGCTACTCGTTCTAGCTGAGCTAAAACAAAAATTCGAATTTCCCTTATAGAAAAACACATACAAATGTCCTGTACCAAATTTAAAGCAAATCGAGCCAATCATTTAGGCTCCAGGTGAAATTACAGTGGAAGCACAGGCGCATAGATGCACACACAGACCACTGCATGGCATGACCAACTCTTTTATAATTCTCGATTATCGTAGGGATAGTTTTGATTACAACCCCCTACCTCCCTCTACAACAAAAAAAAAACTGTACGCCCTAGAAGCGTGTTGGTTATTAAATCCGCTGCTGTTATCCCCCAGCACGTCCTGATTTTAAGAGCCATCTCAAGCTATACCCGGTAATATTTTACAACACAATTAAATATTATTAGGTTATCCTTATAGAGGCTCTGCCACAGAGAACTAAAATGCAATATCCGTTCTGATAATCATCATTATCATCTGGGGAAAAGGCGGAAAAGAACTGATTGGAATGGGGAATGGAGGAGATTGTGTTGGAGCAATATTCTCATTGCCATTGTTTAAAGAAGGCTTCTTTTTCAGGCTGCTCGTTGGCACCTTTTACAGTTGGCCGCCTCCATGTTGTTTTTTTTTTTTGTATATGTATAGATAGTACTATATTTTGTTATATATGAATGTTCCGTTATTACTAAGATTATGCTATGTTACACAATACAATGTGGAGCTAAATGCAAAGCAATGGTCCTTTCTCCATCATTGTGCATTGTTAGATTTCCATTATTTGTAACCTACACACACACACAAACATATATTGCCTTTTGCGTCTGCTCTATCATTCTTTTAACTGTAAACAGAATAGTGAGTGCATTCCCTTAATATGTTTGTGCGGCGAAATGTAACAGGGGCACAATGGCGCACATGTAATTTTGAAAATCGACATGCAATGGTGCACTGGGGGTATATAGGACAAGAATTGTTCGTTGCCGGAACCCTATATAGCGCCATGCCCCATAGATGTGAAATCCAAAATGGAATTCAATTCACAGTTGACTATAGGAGCAGAAAGCACCGCAGCACATCAGGATTTCTCTATGAGGAACGACCGACCGACGACGGCGACGCCTCTTGTTCTGTCCGAAAGGATCTCGGAAGAGGTGTTAGCTGATGGGATTAGATCGAGAGTGGGGGTTGATGGAATAAGAGTTTGGCATTTTCCATTGCAAACGGGTCATTGCAGGCGTTAAGTTTAATATTATTTTTTTTTTAGGGGTGCTGGGTATTTGTTCAACCTGCGTTTGATTCGATTATATTGGAAGGAAATGCACTTGTGGTGCAGGTGTGGCAGAGAGTGGTATAAATGGATTCTTTAAGCAAATTTGATTACTTTGTGTTGAACGAAGGAGGATATACAAATAAATACATATATACATAATAATATGTGAGTGTTTTTTTTTTTTTTGCTTTTTTGTTGCTAAAAAAAGAGGGTCATATAGAATAAGGAAGTATATAGGTAAACAAATTGGATAATCATTTGCAAAAGAAAAAAAACAAAATATTATAGTAAAGATTCTTTGTTGTTTCCAAGGGAATTGGTTAAGTGGGTTTTTTTGGACGAATTATTTATGAAGAAAAAAAAAAAAAAAACAAGGAAAAGGTAGGAAAATTTAGCATTACATATGTCTATAGAGTTTATTTAACGTGAATTAATATGAGGTTTTGAACACCAAATCTGGGAATTGAGAACAAAATTTAATCATATCTATATTATACTCTGAATCTGAAAAGTAGATACATAGGATGTAGGTGTAAGTTCTATAGGCATGTACCTATGTTCTTGAGACTGAAGGCATGAAGTGGCTTAAATTTGTTAGAAATTAATCTCTTTAGATGTTTAGAATTTTGCTTAAGACTATTTAACTGGCGGATGGAAGTGAGCTGTCCTATTGGCCTATTTGGAAGTATTGAAGCAGAAGGACAGAGTAAAAAATGCTGTCATAAAAAAAGAGTGTCAACGCTATAATGAATGGCTATAACATCTAAGTATATTGGAAGATCTTGTCCACCTAGACGGGGTACTAAGTGTCTTTCCATAAGCACGCTCGATTTTTAAATGTAATTAAAACAAGTTGTGTGTGAGAGATAAATACATATTAATTCGATATTTTTTTTTTAATTGAAAGAACATTTTATGGCATTAATTATAGGGTATTTAAGAGGTCGAATTTTCTATGACTTAGTGGCATAAAACTGGCTGAATTTTCCCTTGATGGACTTCGTTGCGTTATGTTGGACCTTGAGGTCATCAACTGTTTACAGTTTATTCACACATTCACCTGAGAAAAATGTAAACCAAAAAGAAGCTTCGGTTAACTTTCGATGCACAAAATAGCGTAAGAAGGTCTTAATTTTGTATAGGTACCTTACCAATAGCAGATAGTTAACATAACCAGACTGTTGGATGGAGGAAGTAATTCAAACTGGAATTCAACTACTACCTGAGTTAAGTAGTAGAAGTGCCACCCAGTTTCAAAAAAGTTATTGTACATTGTATGTAAGTTTTCAATTTGATATGCCTAGTTTGCATCACAGGCCTTTGCTTAGACAGGCTTATTGGTTGGGGCAAAGTTATTAATCTTATGGAGTATTGCCACCAGTCAAAGTAAGTAATAGACAACATAAAGTAGATTGCAAGATTGTCTGCATGTAGAAAATATATACCTTTTTTTTTAATTTAACTTTCATTTCATACAGGTTTAGTACATCGACACTTTTTTCGAAAATGACTTTTTGACGTAAAATTATACTTTGTGCTAATTGCCACGTTTTAGTCTGGGTTCGGCTATGTATACAAAGGAAACCAGAGAGATATTAAAATTGTAGTAACTGCCAAGTGTACTCACTGGAATAATGTTGCTTTATGAAATGTGTACTATCCGCCGAAATAATTATAAAGGGTCCACCAAATAACTTTTTTTTTTTTGAAAATGGCGCAAAACATCAAGTGTAGCTTCGGCTATGTGGCACTTAGCGCCGTCCTGTTGAAACCAAATGTTGCCAATATCCTCCTCTTCAATTTTTGTGAACAAAAATTTGTTCAACATGGCCCGATAACGATCGCCATTGACTGTAAAGGCCACTTCTTGCTCATTTTCGAAAAATGGCCCAATTATGCCTTTGGACCAAAATCCGTACCAAACAGTGACTCGCTTTGGGTGTATCGGCTTTTCAATGTATGCGTGCGGGTTTTCTGTGCCCCAAATGCGACAATTTTGCTTGTTTACTACCCGCCACGATCAAAATGAGCTTCATCTGAAAAGATGATTTTTTTTGGCAAAATCGGCATCTTCTCTAAGTCGATCGCAGGCCCATTTTGCGAAGCGTATACACAACCATATTCGTTCAGCGGAAGGATAAAACTAATTATCTGTCAAATCAGACATGATCTTAGTGTTACCATTCACGAAATAAGCACTAGTTGAAAAAAAAACGTTAGATGGCGGACCCTTTACTAAGCGACAATTGAGTAAAGCTCATTGTTGTATACAACAAAATCTCTGTACAAAAATTTTGTTGCATGGCGCTTAGTTTAACCGAAATTGTTGCTTAGAACACTGGCCGAACTAGAATTTGGCCCATTTTTGTCGCTTAAGATATTCCGTTCCAGTAATGATTGTCTTTGATTTGATATATTTGTATATGAAGTAGGCTACTGTTATGTTCTGATTTGTTTTGTTGTTTTTTGTCTCCTCAGTTTTCAGCGTATTTATTTCAATTTATTAAATTTTCTTAGCTTTATTGTTTGTCCAAAAAAATTTATAAAGAATTAAGTTTCAATCTTATGTTTTGTGTGACCATGTCAATGGTTCAAGCGTCTTTTACTGTTGTACCAAGCGACAATGTCTTGACCGGAAAAATGTACTAAGCGACAAAAACTTCTTATCTGATTAAATTCAAGTTTTGTAGGCTGAAAATCAATTTCGAAATCTATTTCTTCCAATTAAATACACAAATAAATAACTGAAAAAGATGTTTTTTTTTGTTTCCTGAAAATTTGAAAAAAATAATTTAAAAACAAAAGCTTTTAATTCAATTTGCTCTATCAACAAAAATAATCAATTCAAATTAATCTGAGTCCATCAGACATCAGAGTGAAAGCCTGTGCCTTCTTCTATGCTGTGATATGAAGAGGCTTCTTTTAAAGCTCAAGCGTAAGGCGACTCCTCGATACGGTTGCACATATCCTGAACTGAAAAAAAAACTATCAATTTTGTGCGAAAGAAGAAGGAATTTGTAAAAGTTTTCTGGTTAGATTTTTCAAATTCTAGTGCTGCACGGCAGCCATTGTCGAGAAAATTATTGTTTCTACTAAAATAAAGCCTAGCCTTAATCTTCGACCTTCCCAACACTATATCTTTACATCCACCCATTGTTCTGGTATGAATTACATTTATTTGCAATTTTACAAGTTTGACATGTGACAGCAATTGTTGACACTTTCTACATAATTGTTGTCATTTTTGACATTGTTTACATTGTCGAGAAAATTGTGTAAGTTTTGAGATTTGAAATGAAACCTCAAACGATAAAAGAAGTAAAATTTCCTCACATTATTATAATATTTTCTGTATGATTTCTGAAAAGTAAGAACCCATACCTTTTCGGCTATTTCTTAAGATTACAATAATTCTTTGACTATCCATCAGTATCTAAGTTTTTGGAATTTCGATTTTTTTAGGAAATGACTTTAGACATAAAAATTTATAGCAGTTTTGTTTTTTTAAAGTACCTACTTTTAATGACAAAAAACTGTTATAACGCTTATAAATTGGGATTTCTCTAGTCTCGTCTTTTTTCTTACACAAGAGGAAAGTTCGGAAAGATGACACTTCAGAGATTTTGCTCCTCAGTATTTGACAGCAAAACTGTGGAATTTCGCTGAGACATCTTGCAACCTGAGATTATTGAATTTAATATTTTAAACGAGTATATAAATAAAAAATCAAATGTGACTTATTTTGAAAAAAAAAATTATACGCATTGTAGTGATGTCAAAAAAGTTTTATTTTTGGAAAATTCACTCATAAAATTCATATGACTTCTAAATATCAATTTTCTAAGTGTTTTTTTTTTTCAAATAAGAAGTAATTCTTCGTTTATCATCTTAAGTCGACTTATGTTTCAGCCCCTTTGAATATTGCTCATACAGGTTTAAACGAAATACTTTTGTTTTCCTAAATAGCTCGTTACATTTTTTTCTAGACTAGTCCTGACATTTTTTTTACAAAATTTGAGAAAAGCTTATAACCTTCGATAATGTTATTTTTCTTATTACGGAAGACATTTTTCAGAAACTCTAACTTATCAAACGGGTTTTGATCGATTTCCATCGCACTTACTCTTAAACAAAATTCGATGCATATAGCAGGAGCTAAATAAGGAGGCCTATTTTAAATATTGAAAGTTTATTGGAGATGAGGTGAAGTTAAATAATTAAAAGAATCAATTTATTATTATGATCAAAAGAATTAAAAAAAAAAATAATAAAATAAATACGCTGATTTTTAAATTTTTTTGATATTACAGAAAATTATATCAATAAAAAAGTGGTTTCTGGCCAGTATTAAATTAATCACCGTTTTTCGTTCACATAAATTACTAAAAAAATTTCATAAATTTAACCTTTATTTAAAACATTAATAATTCATCAGAACCCCGTAAAATTTAGCAGTTATTAAAGCCATTAAAAAATAAATGTTAATAAAATTGTATTAAAATTATACTTATGCTTATATTGTTAGTTATAATTATATTATATTGTTGATTTATATTTCCCAAAACTGCACTTAATATACCTATTTATGTATTTATAACACAGATAACCTCTTCATCGCTTTTGTTTTGTTTATTCTTCTTTTCAATACGAAAAAAAAACCATACACACAGTCAAGCAAATTATAATTGATCAATATTTGATGCTTGTCAATGAAGATTGACCGTGTGTAAGATCCCTTAGCAAATCACCCAAATCTTCAACTTTGCATCATATTATCATAAAGGTCTAAGTTTTCTATTAATGGAATTTTGAATAAAAATATCAATAAAACAAAAAAAAAAACTAATTTAAGAGGTACATACACATACATATATCTAAATTTAATTTAAATAATCATATTATTGGTTCTCAATCTTAAACTAATGACAACTCGATTGCCGTTACCTTTTGTTGTGCCGATTCACAAGCCGAGTTTAGGTTAAAGTTCATAAGCCGCAAGCACACCATTGACATCCATTGACTACACTTAACTATTCCTAAGTAAATCTCAATGCAATTACATCTAACTAATTCCGCTAAAGTTAAAAACAGTTTTTGGCAACTGAAAATCCATTGTTTGTGCATTTGAATTGCACCGTCACCGGCACCGTCCCGGGGTAGTAGCAGCATTAAGGACGACCAAAAGTACCACACGCAGGTGATTCCACATTGAGGCCATCGTATGACTGCTGTTGATGGCGGTGGTTTAGTTAGGATGCGGTTATGGCCGGCGTCGTCGTCATCATTGTTTTTGTTGTTGTTGTTGTTGTTGTTGTTCAGTGTCGACTTGGTTGTCGACCTGCTGAGTTGGGAACTGCAAAAGCCACCAGTGTTGAAGGTTTTTGTGCTTACACAGGAGTAACCACCAATCAATTTGAACATATGATGCTCGCTATCATCTTCGCCATTCACTTGAATCTGGAACTGGAGAGTGTCCTGTTTGGATGATGACGATGGCGATGACGATGATAATAGAGCGGTGGTAGCATTGGGCGCCATTTTTAATGAATAGTGAAGGTATTGACCAGGTCTTTGTAATCCAGGAAGAATCCGAAATAAAATTGTTCGCAATGCCAAAACAAGAGCCACAGACGTTGTATGTAGCCAATGATGGATGCACTTGGGTAGAATTTGCATTGCAGCATTGCAAGATAGGGCCACCGAGAGCAGGAGTATTAACAACGAACATGATTGCATGGCAGGCGAATGGGAACGTAATGCGCTTTGCTCCTTCTCGAGGCATTGTCTGAATTCCTTGTAATCAACACGAGTTATTGCGCAATAGTGATTTAACATGCAAATACCTTCACAAGGATCTGTTTGGTAGCGCACTGTGTTTGCTCGGTAATATCTGAAAAGAGAATTAAATCGATAGACAACAACATTAATAACTTGTACACGAAAGTGATTTACATAATTGAAAGGTTTTCGGGATAATTATTTTGGTATACTATAATTAATATATTTTTATATAATATAAATAATATAATATAAATCTGATTGAGCTTCGACACTACCTTGTTAATTTACCTTTATGCAAGGTTATAATTAATTAATAAATGAATGTATTACCTATAATTATTATTTAGTACGTTCAAGGCATTACGTTTTACATCTGAATTTTCAGATTTCTGAATTTTTAGAGCTTCTGATTGGCCAGCTGCCATAAAAAGTGAGATGACTTTTAGTGACTTTTAGTTACGTTTGCTTACGTTTCATCTGAATTTTCAGGCAAGAATTCTCATCTGAAAATTCAGTTTAAGTGATAGTGGTGGGGGAAATGTTGGAGTACAATACAAAGAAGTTGAACTTTATGATTTCTGCTCTGGTTAGTGGTTGATTTGAAATGATTAATTTTCGTCACGAACTAATTAATACTTCTTTACATAAAAGAACTTATTGTTTATTGATAAGTGAGTTCTTAAATCAAAAGATTGACCATTTTTAGCAACATTTTCGCAGAAGTCTATATCGCAGTATGGTGTAATTGATTTTGTCATTAAACTTCACATAGTCTTGCTGTATTTTGATGCTGATTTAGTTAAATATACAACCATCAGAACTACTGACAGTTAATTTTTAATTTAAGAATATAATATTAAATCTATTATATTCATTTTAAACGTACATCATCTAAGTAAATACTAGGCTTTGACACAACAACTTTCGACTGAAAATTCAGATTTTTTGTGCGTTCAACAGCATAAATTTAGATCTTAATTTTCAGATTTTTTGATTCAATGTGCAAACGTGTCTGCAATTAAAGTAAAATAAACAGCACTCATACACCCCAGTGTCGCTCCAGAAAACAAAATACTAGCGTCACAATAAAAATTTTCAAGCAATCTGCACCAATATTATTAAAAATATTCCTTTGAATTCGCCTATGGGGTGTCTCTCTGCGAGCCAACAGCAGCTATCCCTTAACCGGGACAGATTGTTTTAATAAATTAAATAATTTTCCGATATCGTTTTCTGAATAAATCTTTTTGTTTCCTTTTCATTCCGGTCATCAATAGAAAACTGTCACTTATCACAATAATAAATGATTGATTGTTATTTATTTGATTTACTGCGGAGGGGATTTTGCTTTTGTTTGACACGCTTCCTTATTAAATTTGTTGTTGCATTGTATATACCCTTGTATAAAAATATTAAACGGATATATTTTGTCAATTTTCGAAAGGACACCATCGTGACCAACCATCAATATGGCATACACAACAGAAATAACAAGTTAAAAAAAAATATCAATTTATGTACATAAATTACAATTTGGTTGGTTTTGGTTCTTTTATCCTCTCTGAATATTATCCTAGACAGAACATAGAACTTTCTTGGTGATTTCTCATTCGACAATGACAATCATTTTGATTGGGGTTTCTGTTTCCTGTGTTGTTTGTTTTTTTTATTTTTACTTTTTCTTAAGGGCAAGTATTGTATTGGTGAATTTTCTTGGTTAAATTCCAAATTAAGGATGTAAGGTTTGTCTGGAAGCCTTACAATTTTATATCAAAATTGCGTAGAGCCATTTTATTTGTTATTTTCTTTTCTTTTTTGAAAATAATCGGTATATTGTTTTTTTAAAGACAATAAATTTTAACTTGCAAGCAATATGAATGCTAATGAAAAACTTATTATTTTTTTACTCAGAAACTGCTGGAACAATTAAATAAGTAAAAGTTTTAGTTCTTATAAGAATATTAATTTAATTTAATTTTAAATTTGTTTTTGTGTTGCCACTGGAAGGCCAGTATTCTATTTAAAAGGTCAACTTGTTCCAAAAATTGGCCAGATATTGTTTTTTTTTTTTTAAATAATTTTAGCACCTCATTAGTGGGATATAGATTGTTACCTTGAAAAAATTATGAAAAATTCATTAGGTTTTTATAGCTGAAACTAATTTACCTTCTATAAGGTCACTAAGACCTCTCAAATGGTATACCTACGTTTTTTGCGAACATCCCACAAATATGGTGCTAAAAATATCTGCGACCTTAAAAAAATTAAAACTTAAAAATGTTTGGCTGACCATTTTTTGAAACGATATGGTATACCTTTTATTAGTATTTAGTGACTTTACAGATAGTATATATCCAGATATGGAGTGCTAAGATCCCGGAGCCCAACATTAGCCTTTAAAATTATCTGTAATTTTAATGATTTCGTGGTAACACCGATCTTTACTTATGGCTCTTTTGTTTGTTGGCCCGCAATTAACAAAGCGTAAATCTAAGAAAGTTCAAAGAACAGCTAGCATTGACACCACAGGGGCCCTACCATCCTTCCCGATGGATGCCTTAAGCGTCTTTCTGTACCTCTTCCCACTTGATTTACACATTACAAACTTAGTATCCTGCAGCGCGTTGAGACTTAAGGAGTCAAACTATTGGATTTCTAAGCCATATGGTCACAGCAATATCACAAGTTTGATTCCTAATGATATGCTTTCAATACAGATCGACTACTGATGCACTACTGCTCTGGATCTTAGAAGGGATTTTTAGGTCTTATTTCCATCCAGAAAAGACTGGAAAGATGACGTCGTGACGAGAGACTTCGACACAACTTTTTTACTGATGGTTCAAAGATGGGGTGTGGTATTGGTTCAGAAATTTTCTCCGAATCGTTGAACATCTCTAAGTCTTTTCGGCTACCTGACTTTGCTAGTGTATTTCAAATTCAATTACTAGCAATGAGGGAAGCTCTGCTCTGGCCAGAATGAGAGAGTAGTCAATTGGAAAGGCCTTTCTTGAAGACCCAGGCGAACTTTCTGATATAAAGATGAAAGATTTGATCGCTTTTCTCAATATGACGAACTGGATCTTAGGTCTAGCTTAGACCACATCCGTTGGACTCCTTAGACAGCGCGCAAGCTGAATAAGGGTGTCTGAGGACCCGTAAGAGGGTTTCTCCGCAAATCCTTCCAATAAAACCACTTTAAGCCAACAGGTCAATACGAGTTATGGTATCAAAACGGTGAGCTCGAGCGCTAATTGGGTCACGGAGCGAGATTGCTCTGAGTCGCCTACCTAGTAATTCTTCGGGGTCGATTTTTTTCTTAAATTTGACCTGCTTACTCATATAGTTCGGCTTTAGAACTTGGTCAGATATTGTCAGTCTCATGAAACTACCTCATAAGAACACGGAAATGCATAACGGACCTCGTGTAGTCCAAGAAAATTAGACACAAAATCCCTAAAAAAACCTAAATTTTGATGGATAGCTTTATTTGTATACACCAGGCATTTTCTTAAAAGTAAAGAAAGTAAAGCAATAGATTTAAGAAAAAAGTGCGTAAACCATTTTTTTAATGTACTATTTTTCACACCAACGGCAACGCTGGGATAAAGATAAAGAATAGGTATGGGCATATGCACACGTCTTACTCAAAATCTATATCATTCTTAACGAAAAAAAAAGTCTTATAATCTTTTTTATATACACAATTTCATAAGTTGAGATTTTGTCCAAAAATAAAAATATGTTTCATGCAATTTACAAAAAAAAACTTAAGATTTTAAGATTGGATCCATATCTCAATGAAAAATACCCGTAGTTTTACTTACATTATCCCAACAAGAGCCTACGACATAGGCGACTAGGCGTATATTAAATTTTCATTGAAATTGAAAAGGAAAGATAACAATAATTTTGCAACGTAAAAACGCCAAATTTGAGCGATTTGAATGAGAAAAAGAAGGTTTGAAACGGAAGAATATAATTTTTCTATTTATATGGAAAGTATAAAAAGGGACTAGACTTAAAAGCATTTGCTTTTTTTTTTGTTTATTTTTTTTTCTTTGTTGGAACCTACTCAAAGATATAGAAAAGAATATGACACTTTTGCGTAAAAGCTAAATTGATGTAAATTTTTTTGTTTGTGTGTTCGTGAGTCGTCAAACAAAAAAAAAAACTCAGGAAGGACGATGAATATAAAATTAAGTCGTGAGGTTCAATAAATGTGACCAAACACTGAATATCAAATAGATGAGGGTATAAGCTCTTAAAAAAAAAAAGAATACAAAAATACAAAACGAAAAACAAGTCCAATCAAATGGATGTTCTTTCGGGTTGGATATTTTAAAATTGATATAGGTAACATTATAAGGTCTCAGAGGGTAGGTAATACGCAAAGAAATTGACAAATAAATATTTTTTTTCTCTCGATTTCTCGAGCACTCATGATGATATTGGAATTACAAATATAACCGAAAAAATGGAATGAAAAAAAATAAATTGATTTTACCACAGTTATTTTCGAAATCACTTGATTTCTACGGATAGCTTCCCCTAACTTACTGTAGCCACGATATAGAAAGGATAGAAAAGTTTTCGAACTATAACATTATTTAACTTTCTTGATATTTCACCCCATCGTCGTTTTGTGAAGTGTTTGGATTGGAAAAAAACTGTTGACAGCTTCTGTTAATAGTTTGGTAAAGTTTTGATTAAAGGTATGTAATGTTGATATATAATTCAGTGTTTAAGCTCACGCGTCGAGCAATTAACTTAATCAACTATGACACTTGTATATAATTATGATTAAAGATCTATAACAGTATACAATAATGATACAAATGTTGACAAAACTGTGAGGCAAACAAAATCAGGTGTATAAAGACACCCAATTTCTTGACGTCAAAAAAGCAGGATGCAAAATTTCTCGGAATCCGAAAGTGGGATTAAATTTTTGTTGAGTAGGTATCTATCTAATTAGCGATTTATTCGTTTTTAACAAATATTGAGAACGGTGTCTTGCTATCTTGATGTCAAGCTAGCAAGACACCCAATTTCTCGCAATCCCACTAAGCGATTAATTTTTTTTTTGCGTAACTAATTAGCAACTAAATACCAGCTAATTACTACCCAAGCAGCACATAAACTCTTAAAGAGTATTACAAACAAATTTATCACCTCTTAACAAGCAGTTAGTTCAATATTCTGAATACCATCCCAATATTTTTTATGTGTGATGCTGGATTTACACGACTCACAAATTGGTAGTATTCTGTCAGTAAACTGTCAAAAATCTGTCAGAAGAATGGAAAAATTCATTCTTTTGGCTGTTTACCGAGCATAAGTGTAAATGGGGCATAATTCTTGTTCATAATGTGAACATTTCCGGATTTTCAGAAGTTTTTTTAACTAAACTAAACTAAACAGATGTTTGAGACAAATGATTTTGACACATCTAGAGTTTGGAAGCACTCGCTTGACACATAGATAAGAATGAAGACAAATGAAATTGACGCTTTTGTGTTGACGTATTTTCCTATAGGAAAGTCTCTTTTGTATATTTTAAGTAATTTTTGCATATTTTACTTAAATTTATGCCGTGTGTGAATATTTTATAAAAATTAAATTTAACGTTTCCATGTACAGATTCAACTCATTAATGTCAAAAACTACAACTTACAGCAATTTTATTCCCATTCACACACCGCCTTATATAAAAAAAAAAAATCGCTCATAATTTGACTTACATAAGTCTTCGATGCTGGTGATGTTGGTAAGTTCGACTTAGGCTATGAAACTAAGCCTATTGTACTAATATGAAAAACTTAAGTGCTACTTATTCCGGTAAGTGTGGACTGTAAAACTGGCCCTTAAATGTAAATCGCTCAATCTGTTAAGTTTTGTTGCATGATAATATTATAAAAATCCCCTAAAAAAAAAACTTGTTTGAATTCAGAAAACGAGTCACCCTTTAGGTAAGAATATTTTTCGATGCATACACAAAACAATTATTTCGCCGTTTTCATTTATTTTAATAATGGTGGAACTTATTTTTTAAATAGATTTATCTAATTTATCATCGTTGTGAATTGTATAGTAACCCTTTGGGTTTTGGGAGACAAGTTAAAAGAATTTTCTTTTTTATCGTCAATAGAATTTTATTATTATTGCATTATTTTTCTCGATATTTAACTTATAAACACGTTTCTATTCCAAGGCGTGTTTATTTTAAGTGGGGTAGAATATGCGATTTCGAAGAAATTATTTCTGGCTTATCAAAACACACGATCATTAAACTGATAAAACGCGTTTAACGTCCCTTATTAAATGAATTATATATCTAGTTGAAATGAAAATAAATAAAACGTCATGTCTTTTGTAAGTTAGTGCCATTTCATTTAAATTGTATTTAAATTTTATTTGTGTAAAAGAGAAAGAAATTAATTCTTTATACTTTTTCTCCCTCTAAGTTTACACTATTCACAAGAAAAAAAAAACATCTTCAAAACCATTCCCGCAACTCTTTAAAGATCAATCAAAAAATAGATCTTTATGAGCTCTTACAAACACTTTATGAAAAACTCTTCGTCCCATACAATAAGCTCCTCCCCTTTAGGCCCTTTTGGGTCTTAATGACCTCTTTAAGATTGTTATTGAAGAGTTGAAAGCTCTCAGAAAATAACTTTTCAAGAAATATTGAAGAGACAATTGTGTTTCTTGGGTACATGCTTTTAAGTCTGGATTCTGAAAAGTGTCCTACTAACTTTATAAACTTTATAAACTTTACAAAACCAGAAAAACCATTGATGTTATAACTGAAAATATTGAATATATGACTTTTCAGTTTAGACTCCACGATATTATTAGCAACCCCGATGTGGGATATTTGCAAACAAAATATGCCATATGTTAAAGCTCAGTAAACTGTCAAAAAAGGTGAACTAAAGTCTTAGACAAACATAAAACATTTTAATTAATGATTACAGTTTTCAAGGCCTTCACTGATTTTTAGTACTCCATAAGAGGGATATTCGCAAAAAAGTGTACCATCTGAAAGGTCACGGCTTATAATTCAGCCTGATGAGTCAAAATTACTTAAAAAAAAAATCTGTAAATACAAATTTCGAATATCCCATATAAATATGAGGTGCTAAGATCCTAATGAGTTTAACCCATTTTTGACTTACATTGCGAAAAGGAAACGTCTTAAGTTTTGATGCCTGGAGTTAAAACCTGTTGACAAATTTCAATAACAAAATTGTTAAACATAACTTTTGACTATCATATAGAAATTGCCGAATAAGTGCGCTTAATTTGCGTTTGAAGTTTGAAGATTTCAAGTGAACGCATTTAATTCTACCCATATGACTTTGGATATGGATAAAGAGCCACATTCTCAACGCACTGATGAGACAAATCAGTCATTTGAAGGCCAATGAAAGTTGAATAGAAATATAATATAAAGCATGACAGTCGTTTTTATCCCTTCAAGTTTTGCACTTTAAAACATAAAATCTATACATTTGACCTTTTCCCATCCGATAAGGATTCAGCACTTCTCTTAATTAAGCAAAATGTATCTTATATTGTCTAACCGTGTCCACCTTCAATTTATAACCATAAATTCAAATAAACTTGACATTAAACACTTTTCCCGACACAAAAATGTCACACAAAACAAATGATGTTTGGGGCACGGGCATCGGAGAGGAATGTTGTACACAAACGAGATGTCAAATAAAACTCAATACAAGAATATTTTAGTATAGCGAAGAGCAAAGAAAAAGTATGGAGGTATGTATGTATACAATAAGAGGTTTTGGTTTAATAAGAAAAAAATAAACTCTATGAAGATTGGACAAGGACATGGGTTATATTTCATATATCTACGACACTGCCTGCTTTATTGTTCCTGGTCCCTGGTCCCTGTCCACCATCATTAATCATCATCTCCCTTGTTCTTCATCGTCTTCAATCCAAGTCAACTGTGGACTTCGTGTTTCTCTATAGTTCCACATAATGATTTTCTTGATAACAAATCTGCATAAATTTCTCCTCAAATTTGCATACAAATAATCAGGGAAATCTCTCTATAAAGAAGAAAGTAGAAAAAAAGGACATAGGTACCCAGTATTCAATCTAGAGTGGGGCGGGGGAGGGTGATCCACACAACAACATGAAATGGACAGCAAAAATTGAGGCAAGTATACGAAAATAAGTCGTCGCTCACCACGATAGACCGGATAACAAGCTCGCTGACGAAATAACGACAACAAGGACGATATGACGACTACGGCAACATCCGCCGACAGACGACAAACAAGGAACAAACATCATGTCTTACCGTTAGCTTGTTTGCCCTCAATTTGCAGCAAAATAGCTGCTTAAGTCCCGTCCTGATCCGTTCCCGTGCATGTGACTCTCGGCTGATAGCCAGCCAGTCTTTGCATATTATAGGAACCGACCAACCGACCGACCATGGTTGTCCTGCCATATAGGTAGATGGAATTATAGTGCTGGTCATTTTTGGGTTGTGCTTTCTTGTTGACAGCAAGGAAACACAACAATCTACCCCAACCGCACACGTTGAGATAGGGAGAGTCCTTTTTTTGCAAATATTTTCCTTGTCGTTTCTTTAAAAAGATGGAAATGATATGCAGTCGGTTGTGTTTCGTATTCGTCCTCCTGCTCCTCCGCATTGTAGTCGACGCCGACGTCCTTATTTTCTTGTTCTAACTTCGAATGCATAAAATCAAAAGAAAATTCACGCGGAAAAGGCAAATAACAAGACTATTGACCGCAAAGTATTAACACACAACATAATATGTACTAGAATTACGTATTCGGAAAAGGTAGAGCAGCTACCTTCTTTCTATGAATGGAAACGGTGCGGTGCGGTCAAAATGAAAGACACGTCTTGTTGCGATATCTCACTGTCTGGCATGTATGTATGTAAATGTAGATAAAAGCTTTTTGAGTAGGAATATCCATATGAATATGAAGGAGGGGAGTTTTATTTATGATTCATGTTTTTCGTACGCTTATTTTTTGTGTGTGCTTTTTTTTTTTTTGAATTGATATGGTTGGAGCCTGTGTGTGTTTCCTTAATATAGGTAGGTACATAGCATAATATGATGTCTAACGCCGGAAGCCCCATCAGACAAAAAACATGAAAAGGATATGCTTGGGGTCGAATGACATTAGGATATCCAATATTAAACACAAGAAGGTGTTGAGTTTGTTGAGTTATGGCATTTAATTTGAATAAAACAAGCTTCTATCACATGCAGGTGTTTAAGACGTGACCACAATTTTTTTTTTTTTTTTGGTTTGTAGATTACATTATTCTTCCAAAGGTTCTGAGATTTGTAGGTTCCTTTGTGTCGGTGACAAAGGTTTTTTTATAATGATGTAATGTGGTGCATGCAATATAGCAGGATTTATTTAGCTTGGTTTACAGATGATATGTATCTACTATGTATTTATGTACATAATATTTATGTACATAAATTGTTATTAATTGTATTTTCGGTTAAAGTTCATTGAATGGTTAAAATAATAATAATATTTCTTACTAAATACCTGTGAGATCTAAAGCAACGTGGATTGCATAACTTTCATCGGTGGTAATTATTATTCCCTTTTTCTTATTTTTAACATAGTTAGTCTAGAAAATACAAAATCATATTCCTCATTCCTTTCATAACTTTTTCCATATCTCTAATGATTTCAATTTTGACAACCTGTGCTATACATACATATATTAGCAAAGATTTGTATACTCTGTCTTGTCTCACCAAAAAAAAAACAACAATGAAAAGCTTTAACTGTGCACATAATGTCGTATCTCGCATCGCTTTTTGCATTCGCACTGCTTTCTATAATCGCATCTTGTCTCACTTCTCGCATTGTTTAGCTTCTTGCACTACTGTGTGCTCAGCCTAAAGCTACGATCACACCAAATAAAGCAAAAATGCATGTTCCAAATCCAAGCAAAATAAAACGGCACAAACAATTTTTTTCCATCTTTCTATTTGGTGTGTGTTATAGTAGGTTCTACGGGAATTTGCTCCACATGTGAATTTATTCCACTTATAGCGAGAAACTGTCCCATCACTTTTAAAAGTGGGAATCAACCCATCAAAAAATGGAATTTATTACAACTTAAATTTGTATGGAATTGTTTCCTATTACATGAAATTTGAGGGATTATTAGTACCTACTGTTCTTCAAGAAACCTTCCAAAAATTTGGCATTACATACATTATTTCGTTTTCAAAAACGAAATAAGCTCAAATTCTCAGTTTCTATTTCACTTAAGAAAACTCAAATAAAGTAAAGCGTTTTTTTTAAAAATGGGAAGTACTATTAATAATGTTATTTTTTTGGGAAAAAAGATAGCCTAGCGCCAGCCTATTATTTATAAAAATCTTTGAAGCGAAACGGAGAAAAATTGGCAAATGGATGGCAAAATTTGATTTGATCTCGCCAGGGTCGTTCTGAACAAAACACGAAACTTCTAAGGAAAAGGTCTTAGAACCTTATTACAAAATCTTCATTGAAACAATTCATACATATATTTACTATAAGACATAATATTCGGTTACTATACTTCACTAGTACTTCGGTTAAATCCGGTAACTAGATGATTCACGGATTTTCGGATGACTTGGGCTTCTAGATCCTAATCTAGCTGCCTTGAGATATGCTATTAAATTCTGGTGTTCGGCCTAGGGCTATCTGGCTCCTGATGATTCAACCGTTAATACTGGCTCCACTATTTCGATGTCAGGTCTGGCGGACGGAAACAGGCAGTAATACGCTTTTAACAGCAGTCTAAAGCATTTGGGTATGCCAGTAGGTACCACGCCCCTATTGGCACTCAAAACAGCAAGCAAGAACGCTCTGGTACATCAGCAGGTACTACGCCCCTGGTGGCACTCAAAACAACAGGCTAAAACGCTCTGGTACATCACCAGGTACTACGCCCCTGGTGGCACTCAAACAGCATGCTAAAACGCTCTGGTATATCAGCGCAGGTACCGAAGCCCCTGGTGCAAATAGGACGTTTGATTTCGAGCTTTGACCCCTTACCACTGGTGAGGGGAAGCCTTAGCAAGAAACAGCTGGACAATCTCTTCTGCCTCACTTTGTCTTTTAACGAACCCCTGGTGGGGGGGGGGGGAATCACCGAGAACGCAAAAGAAGCTATATGACCGGATTGACTCGACTTGTCTACGACCGTAGTTAAATTAATCGATGAAAACAATTTTACTAAGTCGTCTGACTTTGCACAATTTGCTTATAAGGGAGTGCGCGACAGTTTATGCGGGCGGGCTCACATATAAACCCATAGTTCTCAAAATCGAAACCAAACTATTTAGTTGTATGTGCGCTCCTGGCCTAAAGAGCGATATCGCATTTTCTTTAAAAATATCCAATATCTTGGAAATTTTGCACTCTACCTACTTAAAATTTGTATTATTTGATCGAGGAAAATGTGAAAAACATACAAATTAAAACAAAAAAAACCTCTCTCAAAATATTTCCCACATAGAAAAAAAATCCACAGATGCCAATATGTTTTTTTTTTTGGCTACAGTTATGTTCTTGAGAATAGTAGAATAGTTTTGGAGATATTGATCGTTTTTCAAAATGTTGGATTATACCAGGGTGACAGCGGTAATGGTGGCGTCCTAAAAACCTGGACTTAATGTTTTGTAACAGCCCCTTTTTAAGTATGACAAAAAAAGCCTTCCAAAACTTTCCACATAACGGGTGTAATTTGACTAATTTTCCAGCACCTTCATAATAAAGGGTCCGCCATCTAACGTTTTTTTTCAACTAGTGCTTATTTCGTGAATGGTAACACTTAGCTCATGTCTGATTTGACAGATAATTAGTTTTATCCGTCCGCTGAACGAATATGGTTGTGTATACGCTTCGCTAAGTGGGCCTGCAATCGACTTAGAGAAGATGCCGATTTTGCCAAAAAAATGATCTTTTCAGATGAATCTCATTTCGATCTTGGCGGGTAGTAAACAAGCAAAATTGTCGCATTTGGGGCACGGAAAACACGTACGCATACATTGAAAAGCCGATACAACCAAAACGAGTCACTGTTTGGTGCGGATTTTGGTCCAGAGGCATAATTGGGCCATTTTTCGAAAATGAGCAAGGAGTGGCCGTTACAATCAATGGCGATCGTTATCGGGCCATGTTGAACGAATTTTTGTTCACAAAAATTGAAGAGGAGGATATTGGCAACATTTGGTTTCAACAGGACAGCCGAATCTACACTCGATGTTTTGCGCCATTTTCAAAAAAAAAAAAAGAAGTTATTTGGCGGACCCTTTATAAACAAATTTTACCAACATAGCAGCAATCATCCACCATGAAAATTATAATTTTTTAATATTTCGTTACTAGACGATTTGTTCTGTATATAGACTATAGATATTGCACTGTGTTTCTGTCACTTTTCGACTGTCTGCCATTGTGAAAATAACAAGTAATTTAAAACAAAACGATCAGACGACTCACCCGCGTTCATAACGCAGCTAACTCTCACACTATAAGGTCCTTATATCGTAGTATAGGTTTAATCAAACAAGAACTCATATCATATTTTAAGAGTATTTGCGTTGCTTGTCGATTGGACATTCAAATAAACTTTGCTTACAAATCAAATTACTATATCAACTGCGAAAAGCTTTCCTGAACCCTGACAACGGCTGTAACAAATTAGTTTTTGCAACTAATTTAGATGGCAAGTGAAAACGAAATAATCTATTTATGTATACAACTCGACTCGTATACGAGTTACAGCTTATAACACAATCGTACCTATACGAAAACAACTAAAATATATTGTTCACCAGTTAGCAGATATTTCTGTTTTCACACGATAGCTATACCAAGTCCTTTTTGGTCCTTTTGAAAACACACGATATAAATGTAGCGATAGGTATACGAACAACCCATCAGCAAATTCGGGAAAATTTGGTTGGCTCTCTTGGTTCATCATTTCGTTTTACGTTTGTTTTAGGAAAGCGCGCGCCGTACGCTAAAACCATAAAACAAGGTCACAGCCGCCACCAGGATAGCTAGTCCTCCGTAACTCTGACACTCTGACATCCTGGTTATTATTCTTTCGCCAGATGTGTCAGCCATTAGCTATATTTGGCAATGTTATAGGCGTCTGTATATCTGTATATGAATACAAGCTCAGTGGCTGGATCATAATTAAGTTATGAATATCAAAATATTTTCCCTGTCTGACATTCACGCGCTCACGCTGGCAATGGTTTGGTTGTTCGGTCGTAAAGTGTTTTTTTTGACTGTAAATATACACAGGACACTAAAGTATGCTCCTTATATTTATATGAATGTATACATTAACTGACGCAGCTTGAGGTGAGGTAATTGGATTTCAAGTCGAAAAATAACTGTATTATTGCGTATCTACCATTGTGGATCTGAGTTTTAGGACTGATGATGGTGTAGGAAACTGTTGCTTGATTTAAGTCAATTTTTCCTAATAAAATAATAAAGTACTCCGAGCCTTCAACGTTACAAGCACATATATATAAAAGTCTCGTCTTATTTTCAGAGCCGCAGCATTCGATGTAAAATATTTTGTCACCAGATATTGTGGAAGTGTTTCATATCAATCGATGAAATTGTTATTTTTTTTTTATAAAATTAAATTAATGGTGCATAGCTAGCTATCTATATATTTTGTCAATTGCAAGAAATTGTTGGTGTTTTTTTTAGACGTGTGGTTTTCAAGAAGAAATAAAACGCATATAATTTAATGTTATGGCCAAGAATTTAGCTTTATTATTAAGATAAGGGTTTGCCATTTTGTTTTAAAAATGATTTCGGGCAAGTGGCCGCCGCGGCTGGCTCGAATAAATTCCAACCGAGAGGCCAAATTTTCGACCACTTTTTGCAGCAATTGGGGCCGTATGCCAGCAATAAAGCGCCGAACATTCTCTTCCAAGCCGTCAATTGACTCGAGCTTATCTGCGTGGACAAGCGACTTCACATAACCCCACAAAAAATAGTGCTGATGTGTTATCGCACGATCTTGGAGGCCACGCCATAGGCCCACGACACGAGATAATGCACTCACCAAAAGTTTCCTTCAATAAATTGATTGTTTCGATGGCATGTAGCGCCGTCTTGTTTGAGTCAAAGGTCGTCCACATCAACATCCTACAATTCGGGTCATTAAACATGTCTCTATAGCGTTCCCCATTGACTGTAACATTATGGCCGGTTTCATTTTTGAAGAACTATGGACCAACGATTCCCTCTGCCCAAAGAGCACACAAAACAGTGACTTTTTGAGGATGTAGCGGCGCGCGTCTCAACAATGGCTTGTGGATTATGATCACTCCAAATACGACAATTTTGCTTGTGAACGTTCCCATTCAACCAAAAATGAGCTTCATCGCTGAACAAAATTTTCTTGTCAAGATCGGGATCGGTGGCCATTTCGTGACCATTATTTTGTTAATAAATTTGAACGATTTGGAAACGTTGCGTTGTTAAGGAGTAAGTCTTTTTATTATAAAATGGCAAACTAAACTGAGCATAAATCAAGTGACAGCTGTCAAAAAGACCAAATTAAAAAAAAAGTATTGCCAGATTGAAAACTGCACGTCTAAAAAAAAAACACCCTTTATACTTCTAACAGCAAAATAGAAGAATTTCGTCGAAAAATTATATTCCGATTTCTGAGAATATTGTTGAAAGACCCGAACTTAAAGAATAATAAATTCATTATACAAATACATACATATGTAGGTAGGCTTACAAGAGTAAAACTTTTTTAAGAAGAAGAATAGAATTGGGTCTTAAAAACTTTGAAGTGCATTTAAGCAGCAACATCGGGATATTTATGTACCTATATATTTAATGTCTTTAAATTGATATCATATCTCAGGGGAATTAGCATAAAATATTAAATTTCCAATCATTCTATTAAATTTCAGCTTTTCCAAAACATCAAATCCTTGAACTGTTTACAATTTCATCATCAAAAAAAAAAAAGAAAAATCAATCACCGATAGAAATCTCTGGCGCACTTATTGAATCCTTGCTGACTTGGCTTACTTAAAACATTTTATACACAAAAAAGCTTAAAATTCGAGTATTTTCAAGGGAACGGTATGAGTATTCTCTTGAATAAAAAAAAAAAAAAAAAACAATATTTCAACATATTATTTTGAGGGCCTGATGTATATGGACATACCCACTTACCTACCAAAAGGTATTGAAAAACAAAATGTTTTTATATAAGACTTGTTTTAAGTTATAACCACCGCTACACCTCCCATCCACCCATTACCTCTCCCCTACCCACTCTCCACATAAAATTTGAATTGCTTATAAATCCCTAGTGTTCTTCTGCCAGTTTACCTATTGCTTTAACTCGTGTCGACCTGCCAGTGGGGTTTATGTAAACTACAAAAATAACATGCCTTTTGGCCAAAAGAAGAGTAGGTTATAGGCTTCATCTTGGTAAGAGTATGATGGGCACATATACCCTTGAAACAACTGCAAGCCATATAATATTCTCCCTGAAAGCCCTCTACAGCCCCGTGTCCTCCAAGAAGTCAAGAATCTGTGTAAATGAGGTCACTAACAACCCAAAGGCTACGAATGAAACATGCAAAAGAGGTTGTGCTCCTTGTTGGTTGTAATACTTCTTCTTGTGTTATTATTTTATATGGGTTGAAGGATGAAGGACGCAGGACGATTTTGTTTTCTATCATCTTGAGGCCCTGCCTTCTCATCTGCCGTCATAGGCCGCCAGTTTTATATGCCTTTACAAACTTGAGTTCAATATTTTGGTATACAACATTTGAAAGTGATTTAATATCGTAAGGATAATAATTTATTTTCGAAGGCAAAATTACCAGAGCGCCTACCCTTAGATATGTAGGGACGTACTCGAGCATATACATATATATTTGTGTAATAGAGAAAATATACACAGCCCCAGGAGGCCATTGAATCAATGCTCAGGATCTAATAGAGGATCTTTCGTATATTGGTGATGGAGCGAGGTGGGAGCTGGAGTTGCAGGGGCAAAAATTGTGGGATGGGTGGTACTGCTGTTAGTCCCTTTAAAGGTAAATGAGTGGCTGGCTTTGGTTTCTTGGCCGGATTCCAAAAAGTGGTGACATAAAACAAGAGGTATATGTAGATACAATTAGGAAAGTCCTTAAAGTACCATTAAAAATCAATTTGTATACTAGAACTAGTAGATGAAGGCTGAGTGGAAGTGGTGGTGGTGGTGCTGATGGTAGAAATCCTGAATGAATAAAGGCGACATCCAAAAAGATTGTCAATTATTCTGTTGTTCAGATGGTATACAAGATTATAAGCCTTAAGGGGAAGAATAATTTTTGTGAGGGTGACAACAAAAACGCTTATCTTCTACAGCACATTGTGGTAAATGCGGAACATACTGTTTTGGGATGTTTTTTTTGTCTAAGCTTTATAAGTCTTGTTTTTATTCCAGGTATGGTATTTTGTATATTAAAACGATGCATATCTCATTTAATACGCTAAGTCTATTGAAAATAAATTTTCAACAAGGGTAGAACTTTTTTTTTTATTTTTTTAAAGGAAAGTCTTTTGTAAGGCCTCAGTTCTGATTTGTGAGTTAATTCTTAAAAGTTAAAAGTTGTCCCTATGCTATTTATGTGTATTTATGAGAAGGTACTTTTTAAAATTGTAAGGAAAATGGGTTTGTATAGCAAACCTGAAAAATGGTTTATGTATGAAAATTATTCCGAAAAGTTTTAAAAGAAAAGAATATATCGTTGAAGAAAATTATGGGGGGTGCCATTGTGGTGTTTTTAATTGAAAACTAAACCAATTTATTTTACTAAAATTTAGGTTTGAAAACTTAAATGGGATCCTTAAAAATGTTTTACGATATTTTAAATGTTTTTATAACTTTTCATTCTATGTGATGTGCTTTTTCCTATAAAAATCTTTTTGTTTTTCTATTTATTCGAGATGTATTGGTATTTCGATATTTTCATGCGAATTATTTTGCATTCCAAATTTACTGATTGTCATAACTACTCATTGAGCCAACAGTATTAGTCAACTTAAATGACATTGAACCCATCTGATTTCTTACATAAATCTTAATTTATGAAAACAAAATTTTAAAAATCGTAGGTGTGATATTAAAAATAACTAATTTTTCATAAATAAAACTTTGTCAACATTTTTTGAAAAAAAAAATTGGTACACCCATTTTAAGTAATGGGTGATTTTTTAAGAGGTTTAGAACTTTTTTTAAAAAAAAAACACAAAAAATTCGAAAAAATGAATGAAATATTTATTTGAATCGATAGTTTAAACCTTGCAATTTAATGTTTAAAGATAATTTCATGCAAATGTTGACCGCGGCTGCGTCTCAGGTAGCCCATCCGCTGAGTCCAATTTTGGCATACTCTTTCACACATATCGGCCGGTATCTCACGAATGAATGCATGGATGTTGGCTTCCAGTGCGTCAATCGAAGCGGGCTTGTCCCTATAGACATTAGCCTTGACATACCCCCACAAAAAATAATCTAATGGTGTCAAATCGAACGATCTAGGCGGGCAATTGACCGGCCCGAAACGTGAAATTAACTGTTCACCAAACTCGCCTCGCAATTGCGCCATTGTTTCGCGTGCTGTGTGGCATGTGGCACCGTCTTGTTGAAACCACATATCATGCAAGTCAAGAACTTCCATTTCGGGCAAAAAAAAGTTTGTTATCATCGCTCGTTAGCGTTCACCATTGACAGTAACGCTGCGATTCGCATCATCTTTGAAGAAATAGGCCCAATAATGCCGCCGGCCCATAAACCGCACCAAACAGTGGCTTTTTCGGGATGCATTGGTAGCTGTTGCAATGCTTCTGGCTGATCTTCACTCCAAATGCGGCAATTTTGCTTATTTACGTACCCATTCAACCAAAAATGAGCCTCATCGCTGAACACAAGCAGCGCGCGATGAACATTTCGAACCGAGCACGAATTTTGATAGTAAAATTCAATAATTTGCAAGCCTTGTTCATTTGTAAGACGATCCATGGTTAAATTGCAAACAAAACTGAAGCTGTTTGACAGTGACACAAGGTACTAAGCACACGTCAGCTGTCAAAACCAGTGTTGCCAAAACCAAACCAGCTTAAAAATCACCCGTTACTTAATAATGCAGGGTTGAAAAATGAATACAAAAAAATCTTTCACTCGTTTTTGAAATATCGAATTTTCAAAAATTATTTTTGATTTTTTTTTAAATCCAAAAATATTTTTTTTGAAAATTTTGATAAGCAATATTATTAAAACTTATTATACAAGCTTCTGCATAAACAATTTAATTTTAATCGATTAACCCGATAGTGAAAATGATGAGAGCTACCGTGACTTTTAGATATAAGAACAATTTTTATTCAAAACAAGTAGGCCCGTCCAGTTTTGCACGGGTAGACAAAACAAGCTTCGCATAAAAATTACATAAGAGAATATTGACTTTTTGTGATTGACTACTACTTTCTGGGTTTTAACACACTACACGTTAAAAGAGGCTAAATTTGTAAAATTATGATCCTCTTAGTCCAACTTCTATTGCTTTCCCAACACAGAAAGTATTTTTGTATTCGAAAACCACTTTTTTATTTGTATGCCATTTCACTCTATAAATAGCATTTTTTTAAATAACCTTTCAAATACAAACAGAATTTCTTAAACCAGACATTTTTTTAATTTTTATCCTATTTCACACTACCAATAGCAAAATTAAAAATAAAAATATCTTTGAAGCTATTTCCTAAGAATAATACCTTTTAAATGTAGGTAGAGTTTTTTTCAATTGGATACGTCTTTTTCATTTTACCCCATTTCACTCTACAAAGTGAATTTTTCCAATATTTTAATAGTTTTTCGGGGCAGAGACCAATCCAAAAAAATGAGAGATCAGTAAAATTGTTCCAGTCGTTCTTGAGTTATAAATGGTTTTACTAAACCGACTTTGTTTAATGTATGTATATATTAAGATAATGTCAAAAAAAACTTCTTGCTACCAAAGCGTAATAAAAATCGGTTTAGTTTTTTTTTTAATTTAAATTTTACTGAATTGGCCCAAAAAATTGTACGAAACGTATACCGTTAATTTTTGTCCTAACAAAAATGAACAAAATGTTTCGGGGAAATGTCCCAAGCTGGCTAGATACCAAGTTTAAAGAAAACCGACTCATTCCTTTAAGGCTGTAGCCGGACAGACAGACAGACAGACGTTTTTGCTAGACCCACATTTTTCGTCTTCCCTATCATCGTAATGTCAAGTTTGATCAAAACTGAGTTCGATTTTTTTACCAATCCATAACTTATTGTCATATATTTAGTACATAATAATGTATATCGCAAGTAAAAATAAATACATTTCAGAACTAAAAACTAGAAGAGGTTTAAGCATCTGATTTTTGGTGTTTGACTAAAAATTATTAAGAGCATTGAATTCTTAAAAAAAACGAAAATACTACTTAATGACGTAAGGTTTTTTCATCAAAATTTGGAGTTTGAAATTAATCTTTTCAAAAGATATTAACTCAAACAATGATTTGAAACAGATTTGAATAATGGAATTTCGTCTTTAAAAAAACATTGTAAGTGTTGCCGTTGTTTATTAATGTTGATAAAACACGGAGAAATAGATCCCGCACCATCTCGCCCCACTACCATACGATTCATTTTTCATCTCGACTCAACCTACACGCCATAGCATTTTTTTATAGTATGAAAAACATCCTGTAGGTATATACATAATTGCAATATTTTTAACTAAATATTTAAATTATGTAATAGGATTGAAGTTTTCTCTCGTCAAATATTTTTTTCGAAAAAAAGTAATCGGTTATTGTTAAATAAAAACACTATGCCTGTACAATTGTGTGGTTCAGAAACAAAACACATTATATCCACTTTTATAAGTTTCGAGTAAATCGAGAAAAACTTTTGTCTTCTAAACCAAACATCTTTTAGAATAAAAAGGTTTTTGAATTAAAAGTTTAAAATTAAAAATGTTTTTCGAATGGATAGGTATAATAAACAAAAATATGTGGATATAATGGATTTTGAGTGGATAAAATGGGATTTGAAATTAAGTACAGATTTTGGGGTCTCTTTTTTATGGTATTAAATGCAATTTGGGATGCAAACTTGAGCCCAACATATGTGTTTGAACGATACAAAAAAACCTCATACTCAAGTATTTTTTTTTTTTTTTTCAAAAGTGAATATAATTGGTTTTGTTTCTTATCCACACAATTGTGTATAACTCTTTTTTGTTGTTTACAGTAAATAAATTTAAAAACGTTATATCAGGTAGGGCAAAAGTAAGTTAATATTGTCATAAATTGGTGTTTCAAAATCTCCCGAGTTGCCCGAGTTGTATGAGCGGTTGCTCCGTCTTGCTGAACCAATTCAGCAATTTATGGTGCATTCACGTTCACGTGTATACTAATTTATTTATAATTACTATAGGAACTAGACTAAAAAATTGATTCCTCATTTCTTCCTTGTCATTCTCATTTCCCATCAGAAACATTAATTTTAAATTGCGTGAAACCCTCAAAACATATCACCCCAATTTTTTAAATTAAAAATTCGCTCGCTCCCCCAACCCAACATGATAACAACATAGATAAAACTTACTTTGGAAACCATGATCCATCATTGCTTGTAAATCGATCAACGAAATTGTGCAATGAAATTGCTGATATATCATTCAATCCATAGTAATGTGTCAGATTGTATTCCGATGACCAATTGGGTTCGCCCAGTGAATTTGCCAAGGCCAGATCCAGATAATATTGTGTATAATCAAGAACCTGAAAATTATCAAAAAAAAAAAATCAAAATAAAAGAAAAACCAATGAATCAATAAATAAAAATAATCTTAAAATATCTCATAAATTTTATATTGTGCCATCAGTTTTGGACATAAAATGAAAGACAGCAAAAAAAAAAAAACAAACAAACAAAAACACACACACCAACACAAATCTGATAAAATAAATCCAAAAATAGCCTAAAACGATGATTGTGTCATAAAGTTTGGAAGTTTAAAAAATCAATAAATTAAAAGAACAGCTACAATGTACACATTAATATAAATAAACTTAGAAGCCCAATTTTCACAAGGACAACGAAGAAGACGATATTACTAACCTGGCCCGAATCCGTATCGAACTTGTATAACCGCATTGCTGGATTATTAGATCCGACGCTCATTTTCCTCGGTGTAACAGATGGCGAAATCATCATCCATGACACTGGCTTTCCTGTGAAATACCCAAAGAAGAAAAGAATCAGTTATTAGAGCAACTTTATAGGACAACCAGCGAGAGGGCGAGGGAGGAGGTTACTTAAAAACTTTGCGTGATAAAATGTTGAAGGGCCTGTACGAACGAAGACGACGAACAAGCAGTGATGTAGAAAGCAGAATGAATGTTTCGCACTCAGAATGATATTAAAGCGATTTCGCCCCAAAACTCACATCACATCCATCTACTTCTACATCCCTTCCACCAGGATATATACTCAACACAGGAAAAGAGAACGTAAAAGTGGCGCCCACTGCGAGGGCTGTCAATGTCACAACCGAATAAACGCAGTGACCCAAAAATTTTGCCAATCCCCCCTAAACCTACCCCCACGTGAAAAATCCAATGTCTAAATCCACAAAAGTTGAATGGATCTGATGTCTGGCGAACCGGAATAGTGAACTATGTGCCGGTGACGGTGAGGGTGAGGGTGAAAGGGAATTTATTTTATACATAGGTTAGCGTTAGAGTATTAAAGAAACAAGGAATAATTTCGGCAACACTTCATGATGAATTAATTAAATATCCTTCGACCAGATATATAGGTAGTATCACACCGGAGCGGAGGAGCAGCAAAGGACCGACATTTCGTTATGATCACGTGGAAATTAAATTAGATTTTTTTTATATCTTAATATCTTCACCCTTCCTTCTCCGCTGGGGAATTTTTATTTCCTAAACTTTTAATTATTTCCTCTCCGTGTTCACCTCTTTTGCTCCCACCAAAAACATCCGGGATTAAAATTCCATTGGAGAAGCAAAAGGAAGGAAATACCGAGCATGTGGTTAGAAAGAGTTGTTAACCCCATAATTTGGGTGTAGTATGGCAACATTTTACCCGAGCTGAGCACAGATTTCGGAAGAAGAAAAATATTTCTCGTACGTGAGAGATGACCCCTCGAAAAGTTATAGGACACTGGGAAGGTCGAAAATGAAAAGCTGAAAAAGGAAGCATCAGCACACTTAGGTAATCCTCCAACAATATTGGAGATATCAACCTTTTTGTATAGAAAAGCAACAAAAAAAAAAAAAATAAAATATATTGAGTTGGGTTTTTTCCGGTACATTGGTGTGTATCGTCAGCGTCGGCATCGCCTTCGTGGGGATGGGGAGGAAGACAAAAAAAATATATTGGTCTACAGCTATGTGGTTGCACGTTTTCGATTCTCCTGCCACAAACACACACTGTGTTGACAGGGTGGTTTATTATGACATTATTAATATTAAATTAAGAAATCAGAAGCACGAGTAAAAGGAAAAGCAGACAAACCAAACACGAACGACCATAACAACTCGAGCAAAACGATCCAAAGTTGTAATCTTGAAAAAGCTTGGAAAATTGTTATAAATATGTGGCTTATACCCCAAAGAACAATATATTATAAGACAAATTTCGGGGATTTATTTTACTAAAAGACGTGTGTATAACATTAAAGAAGCACCACCAGTAAGTATTGCAGAAGCTATCGAAGACTGAAGTAAACTTATTTGGACTAACCAAAGTAAGTTACCAAGAATTTAAGAAAACTAATTTTTCGATGTTTGCTGATCATTTAAGATTAAAAATGTAAAATTGACAAATTAATACATTTTTTGGAAGAAGCAGTACCTAGTGTTTTACAACTCTCAGCCCTTTCTGAGTGCACTCTGTGCGTTTAGCGGTTGTCTACAATTTGTTGTAGAATCCTAATGGCTGTATGGTGAGATGCGCTTTTACATGACAACAAAATACTCTTACAGGATATGTATTCCCTTGAAACAAACAGTAACCGTAAAAAACATAATATGTATAGTAAACAACTTCAGGATGTGCTTCTCAAAGTTCTTGGTTGAGCTTAATATCCGTTTATTTTCTGACCAAATGGTATGCTACCTAAATAACATTTTTCCTCTCATAAGATGCTCCGAAAGCCTTACTAGACTTATTTTAGGGAGCTAAATGCACTCTTGAGGAGTTCTACTAGATTCTTGTAAGATTGTTAAAAGCCTTAAATGGCCTAGTTATGGGAGCCTCTTGATCCTATAGTAGGATTTTTATTCTTCTTATGCGAATATAGACGCCGGTTTGTAAATCTAGTAAAGCTCTCTGAACTCTTTCTATGAGAGTGCGTCTCTTCCTACAGAAGTTGTTAAAAAGAGCCAAAACTGCACTCGCTATAGTTATGATATAGAATGTGGTCATTCTAGTGATACTGAAGGTGTCAAAGTTCATCAAAACGAAAAACACATTAAAAGCTTCACATTCTAAATAACAAAAACAATATGAATCGCAAGCTGGACACACAGAACACGACGTTTATCAATGGTGTTTAAGTTTCTTAATTGTAAGCAGTCTTCGTAAAAGGTTAAACAAAAGGGATCACACCAAGGGAAAGTGCGTAGAGCAAAGCGATAAAACCTGCGCCTGATGAGGTGAGCAAACCTGACTGGCATACTCAAGAAAAGGTCTTACATATGTGGTGAAGAGAGATTTGCTAACGTAGGGATTTGAATATTCCGTAGACCAACGCTTTATAAAACCAAGAGAAGAATTCGCTTCAGTAATAATTTGATCGATATGGGAACGGAAATTCAGTTCTTTATCACAAATTATGCCAAGATCACGAATATATGAAACTACGGGAGCACGGACGTTGTAAAAGTGATAGGTTCGATGGAGTGAAGGCAGGCGTTAACGAGAAAAGGTCATAGATTGACATTTACTTACATTGAGTTCTATAAAATATTGATTGCACCAAGTAAGAAAAGAATTTAGGTCTTGTTGAAGTAGGGAAGAATCCAACGATGTGGATTTCATTATTTTTATATCATCGGCATTGTATATATAGAAAGGTCTGAGAAAGAAATGATGTTCTCAATATCGTTTATATCAACGACAAATAGAAGTGGGCCAGGATGTCTGCCTTGAGGGACACATGAGATAGAAAAAATTGGATCGGACACAGGACATCTAAATACTACATTATAAAGGCGGTTCTCCAAATAAGATCTGACCCAAGATGGTGGATAACCAAAGGCCTTTAGCTTGATATTAATAATTTGATGTGAGAAATTATCGAAAGTCTTACTGAAGACTGTAGTAATCACAGCAACATCATAGCTTTTTTCCATGCGACATAGAATCAAACTGAGTAAGATTTGTGATTGATGTAGAGTAGAACAAAGATTTAAAAAACCATGCTATAGAGGCGAAACTATTGATCTACAGTGAAAACTAAGAGAGTTGTAGGCGATGCTTTCAAAGAGCTTGGGTATTGGGTATTGAGGAAAGTTTAGCTATTGGACGATAATTTGATATTTCAGTCTTTTTGTCTTTTTTATGAATAGGTAAAATAAACAAAAATATTGGTTCTAACTCAAATTATTACGTTTTTTCAGTTGAGTCAATTTTGTACTGCGTTTGCGATGTGTTAACATCAACGTTTGTCCATCAAGCGAAGTTTTGAAGATCCATGTTTGAATCCATATATGCAAAGTCGTCCATACTTTGTGCATGGATCCAAAACGGACTAGTTTGCTTGAAGGAAATCTTCAGAATTTACCCAATATCCTATTATGCAGATTTTTGTAACGTTAATGGGCTACATTGTGAAGTGTAACCTCATAACATCGCACAGAGGAAAGTCCATGTTTTTATTTCACTCTACCGCCGGCATAGATGTTTACACAGCAAAAATTCAACACTACCGAGAAAAACTGGATTAGATTAGATTAGATTTAATTAATGGAATGAGTTTAAACAAGCTAGAGCACCACCTGTAAACAATCAAATTTGATTTTACACATTTTTTTCCAAGACTTAAACCAACTGCAAAAAATACTCATACGTCGGTAAAAATGGTCATTTTTGAAAAAAAAAAAAAAAAATAGTTCTTCTAAAGCTCATCTTCAAAGGCACATCTGCTCCCCAGTTATTTGTCAATTCAAAAATCAATTCGTGTTTTTTGCCATAGCGGATTTTGGCACGGTCATAAGAAGGCTTCCTTAATTGCCCTCATTCAGATATGAACAAATCAGTCTTCATAAATAGAAGATGCTAGTAATTTTATTAAATCCCCCAAAACCTTCTCACTTTTCTCTACTTTATTGTGAATATCGAAATTGCAATGTATTTAAATTTTTTAACTTTTATTTTAAAACAATATTGATAACTTTGGAACAGTGTATTCCAAGGAATAATTTTATCTTGCCCTGGACCCATGTTCTGTAACTCTCGCATGGTTAAAAGGATTCGAGAAACGATGAAAATTGAAACAAATTATATGAGTTTTGTTCCATTTTCCATCGTTTCTCGACTGATTTTATCGATGCGAGAGTTACAGAACATGGGTCCTGAAGTGAGTATCTGATAAGAAGATAACTTAATATCTCTTACAAACATAAGTTATGGATTTATATATCTGACAGTTGAGCTAATTACTGCTTTCTAATTGATTGCTTTCCACCTATTGAAATATTGAATCTAATTCGCTCAAGTTAATGGTAGTAATATTACGGGATAAAGGCACTCAACTGCTCCGAGTATAAAATGAAAATCCTACTTCTTCCTAAGAAACAATAGTTCATTAATATCATGTTGAATCATTTTTGTGGTAAAAGCTCTGGAACACAACTTAGTTAATTAACATCGAAATATACAAACATTTTATAAAAATTCATAAGCAGTTCTTTTAAATGTTAACAATATGTTCATATACAAAAATATCAAAACCCCGCCTGCTCTCATTATTTCTCGAAAATCCGAAAAATGTTTCGCTCCACGTACTCCATTTAAATATTGCAAGAACTTTATGAAACCAGAAAAAAAAATCATTCAATTTATTTTGATAAATGATTTCCACTAAACAACGAAAGTAACAGTCATCGATTTTAGTCTCTCGTCTCGTTCAATATCTTTACCGAAAGAATAATTTCTGACTTTGACACATTAAACAATCCGTAAAGTACTAAAGTAGAGTATATTGAGTACCAAAGAGCGCATGTAGGTACCTCTACTATAAGCCAATACACATAGCTATATAACATTTTACAGGATACAAATGGAGTGTTCTTGAATGTGCCACAGCACCCAATAATCATAAGAGCCAAACGAAGAAGCAAAAAAGAGACTTCCAAAGGACATAAAACAAACAAATCCAGAATCATTAATCTTATAAAAGACACCTGGTATTTGTGTTTGAACCAATCCACTTTTCTTAGCTTTTTACACTTAGAAAGCATATACATACACAGACCCAACAAAAAAAAAAAAAAAAAAACACATACACAATTGGAGGCACTATACTCATGATATCCTTCTTCCTTGTTATAGATATATAAATGTATGGGTTCTGGGAAAAGAAGTCCTGTTAAGGGGATGACGATAAATTAGCTTAAAAGCTACAGATAATTCAATTTATTTCTCCATCTTCGGTTCCAAAGGCTAAAAAATGCAAATCGGATAAAACTACATATAGCTAGCTAGCACCCAGAGGCAACAAGGACTATACGAACTCTTACAAAATCCTCGACCTCGAAATCCAATACACTACGACACACAAAAAAAAAAACTGAGAAACTAAGATCTTTTTGTGTGAAAAAAAGGAGTGGGTCAGGACTCAGGACTTTGTATAGCTTTTTGCAGGCAGAATAAGGATATAGATAACGCCTTATCTCGCTTGATGCTATAATGTTCTTGATATAATGTTTCACTCTCCCGCCGCCGCGCCGACGAAATTTCTTACCTTTATCATCGTAGATAATTCTAAACGAGTCCGAATGCAAATGTCCGAAAAACTGACCCTGAATAATTGATGAATACTTGCGAATGAGTTCCAGATATCGCATGTTATTGCTCTCGGTGAAGGTTGTGTGTCCATTTTGTTGGCTACCAACGTGTCTTTCATCCGATCCGGGTGGTATGTGTCCGACAATGTATACCTGCAGGTGATAGGCACAAAAAAAAAAAGAAGAGAAAAATGAAAATGAAAACCAATATAAATGTTAAGATACATGAATATCATAAAAAATAAACGAGTCAAAAAGGGGAGAAAAACGCACGGCAAAAGGTGAATGGGGACGTAGATAATAATGTTATATACTGGTATTCCTATATAGAATCGTATTCAATTAAGGGAATTGAAACAAATCGCAACTAGGGTTTGAGTGGAATTTATATATATTGTTGGTCTTATGAAAGATTCCTTGGTGTCAGAAATTGGGGAAACAGAAATACCAGCTTAAATGTTAAGAATACAGCGAAAATTTTGTAGTAATGTAATATAAATGAAAGGATGTGTACCTAACCTACATCATCTAGATCTAGATGTACGCAGCATCATATAAACCCGAAAGGTATATAAAGGGTCCGCCAAATAACTTCTTTTTTTTTTTTTGAAAATGGCGCAAAACATCGAGTGTAGCTTCGGCTGTGTGACACGTAGCGCCGTCTTGTTGAAACCAAATATTTCCAATATCCTCCTCTTCAATTTGTGAAGAAAAATTCGTTCAACATGGCCCGATAACGATCGCCATTGACTGTAACGGCCACTCCTTGCTCATTTTCGAAGAAAAATGGCCCAATTATGCTTCGGGACCGAAATCCGCACCAAATAGTGTCTCGTTTTGGGTGTATCGGCTTTTCAATGTATGCGTGCGGGTTTTCTGTGTCCCAAATGCGACAATTTTGCTTGTTTACTACCCGCCAAGATCGAAATGAGCTTCATCTGAAAAGATGATCTTTTTGGCAAAATCGGCATCTTCTCTAAGTTGATCGCAGGCCCACTTAGCGAAGCGTATACACAACCATATTCGTTCAGCGGACGGATAAAACTAATTATCTGTCAAATCAGACATGAGCTAAGTATTACCAGTCACGAAATAAGCACTACTTGTTCAGGAATAATCATTAATAGTAAATAGTTTCAACTTCTCCCAAGATCTTTATTTAGCAGTGATGTTAGTGATCGGAATTTTTGAGTAAATCCCTCCAAAATATCCATTTATTCGCCAGATCCAAGGCCTCTCGAACCATTTCTTGAAGAATCAGAGGTCTTAGATCTAACCATTAGTAGCGGTGCCTAAAAAAGACCTTATTTTTGAATTTGTTTTACGTAAGGTCTGATCCATTTCAAAAGCAACAAATGAACACTAAAACAAAGATCACAGTTTGATATGACAATCCCAATATAGGCACGCACCGCACGTGGGTCTACATAGGTATAACGAATAATGTCCTGGCCTCTCTGTTTATGTAGAAATAATAAAAAGTTCAATATTTAATTATTTTACCTATTCAATCAATTCAATTTAAAATTGTAGTTTATTCATTACATATGTACATTTTTTTAACAATCATACAATTCAATATCATTGACTTAAAGCCGTCGGCCTGAGTGAACAAAATTTGAATATAGGTACTGAATTAAAGTTTCATCATTATAGATTTTACAATATAAAGAAAATAGCTATTTAAATAAGTTCGTTAATTATTTTATTTCGATAGTTAAGAAGGTCCTTACAAAATTTGAAGAATTTCAACCAGTGTTTTTCGTTTAAGAGTTCCAATATTTTGATTGTATTATGACAATTGACACTCCAACACACCCTTCGAATTTTCCTTAATACAGCACATTCTCCTAGAAAATGAATTATATTTTCTCTCGCCCTTGACTTACATAAGCTGCAAATAAGTGGAAGATCTTCTCTATGTGGCACAAAGTTCAGTCGCAGCAGTTCACTTCTCGCTTGAAAAATGGTTGATATGACTTCCGTATTGAATTTGTCACTAAAATACGAATTTTCGCCAAGAAGATAGTTCAGCGAGGAATAAACTTCTCTGTGCACGGATTGCCTTGCTTTTTCAACACACATCAAAAGACTCAATTAAATTGTAGAATTTCTCTCTGCATTCTTTAACGTTTCCAATATTGAGCTCAAAAGTTTTCCCACACTGAATAGCTATCTCCTTCTTGTATACCAAAGTTTTTGTTTAGATATTGCTATTTCTGTTATTATTTTGGACAAACGACTGACTTCCTTCTCGATGTAGAGTGGTGGCAACGCTGTCTCCAGGTGAAGCATATATGACGGTGTGGTTATCGGGAGTTTAAAAGATCTTTTCAGATAAAAAGTTAATAGTCTCATGTTTTTTGTATCCCCATTATTGTGCTGTGTAGAATTGAATTGACTTTCACGTTGCCTCGAAAATTCTGTGCTTGGTCGCATGAGATACTTGGTTGTTGTTAAAGCAACTCCTCCATGTCCTATTAATGGCAGCTTTGGCTTTCATCCATATTTCTCCAAACTAGGTTCCAGAGTTCACAATGGTCGCGTATGGTTTATCATAAATTGTAATGTTTCTGGAGATTCTGCTAGCAACACTATATCATCGGCGTACATCAACACTTTTAGCGTCAATTAGTTGAAGTGAATTCCACCAGGTAACGTTGTTGGTAAATCCTCGTTGTAGAGTGAGAACAATGTCGGGCTCAGTGCACAATCTTGTTTCAAGCCTAGTTCAGTTCTGAGGTACGCTGATAACATTTCTCCATCCCATACCGCTGCACTTCTTTTCTTATACATTGCTTCGATAAAGTTGAGCAACTTTTGCGAAAGTCGTTTATTGGATAATTTATAGAGAAGTGAGCCCACTTCTATTTAATCGAACGCGCTGCTTTCAGATGCACAAAACATGCATACCTACACTTTTTTTCTTTTGTCAACTCAACCGCATTTCCCAACACATAAATGTGATCCACTGGGGAGAAGACTTTTCGGAAAATTTCTGCTTGAAATTCTGACAACAGTTCATTCTCTTCTTACCAAAAGTTCAGCCTTTGTTGTATAATGGTTGTGAGAATCTTTAATCCCGAGTTAAGAAATGAAATTCTGTGATTTTCAACTTAGTTTTTATCACCGTTTTTAAAAATTGGAAAGATAATCGATTTCAAATATTCTATTGGCAGTTTCCCGGTATTATAAATATTATAGAGCGCCTTTGTCAAAAAGTTTTGCAAGTTCAAGTTGCTGTATTCCACAGAAATTTGTTTTGATCCGTGTGCTTTGTATGGTCTTTGCTTGTTTTCAGCGCTTCTAAAACATCTCCAAGTTCAGTTTCCATGTCGATGTTATGGATGTATATGCGTTTGGTAGTGCAAATCTAAATCTTAATGAACGTATTAGTGGGTTCATTAGGCTCTCAAAATAATATCGAAATTCCTCGGCCTTTGGTACAACTTTGTTTGAACTCGAATTTAAGTTTATTAAGTGTACTTGCGTCTCCAAAAATCCTTATTGCTTTGAATTTCTGCCAAAATTTGAGCTTGTTATCATATTCTGTTTTTTTTTTTCAACACATATCTTTGTATTTCTTCTTGCATCCAATAAGCTCAAGAACAGGTTACCAAGGTACACAACGTTTAAACGTGCTGAAACCTCATTTGCTTACAATATTTAGTGTCAAATCTAAATAAGTGGTGCATTTTCTTGGAAATATGGAGTGTGGTATATCAAAATTTTCGTTTTGAAGAGAGTTCTAAGATTACATATTTTTTGTTTGCTTCAAATCATCTATTTAAAGAGTTATAGCTAGTTAAATTTTACTGAATATTAAGACCATATAGATAGAAGCCTCAATAAGATCTCCAAAGGTTTATATTTGGTTTTATATCAAAACAGCACTAAAAACCAATACTACTTTTTTTGTATTTACTTTAAAAGAGGTCTAATTTTATTTTTTGGTAGCAAAGATACCTAGATAAAAACAGAAAGCAGAAGAAATTTAGTCACATTATCATTATATCATTATAGTTAAGAAGCTGTAGTTTTTTGCCCTTTTGATTCTAAGCGTTATAGTATTTGTACATTTGGGACAATGATGCTTGATATTATTGTTTTCACCCTTATCCTATTATATTTGTTTCGACTTATAGTACATACATATTTAAAGTTGGATACTTTTAACCTTAACGGTGATTAGTTTTCCTAAATGAAATTCGCATAGAAAACACCAGATTCAGTAACTTTCCAGAAATGCATATGAATACATAAAACGACACCCAAACTCTTCGATTCCATAATGTAGATAAGCTATAATACTATGCCTTAGCAAACAGTGTCAAAATGGTTTGAGAAAAAGGATAAACTTTTTCTCCATTATTAGGAAGAAGTTCAAGTATTACGCCGAAAAAGAGGAAGAAAATCAACCTAACAAGCTTTGCTTTTATTTCTCCCCTTATAAAAGGATAACAGAGACTACCAGGGAGCCAACAAAAAAGAATTTCCACAAGATTCCATTTTGAGCAAAATTTCTCATATATGAAATTTGAATAAAATGTCCTCCTTTTTCCTTCGGGTTTTTTTTTATTGAATCAAGTAGATATAGGTATTGGAAATGTTATTAACCTTTTTTGTTGTGTGAAAAGTGCAAAAAAAAAAGAACTCCCATCGCACGAACATCGAACATCGTACATCACCACAATTGAAGTTTATTATAAACTTTTAACTTAAAAGTTTCACTTTCGATTTTCTATTAGAATATCAAAAAAAAGTTTTGTTTTTTATAGTTTGGCGATGAAAAAAGACTACAGTTTTTTTTGTTTTGTTTTTAACTTTCCAAATAGGGTAGGTTAGTTTGAAATACATTTTACAAAATTGACTTTTTTTTGAATAGAGGAAGTTTTTCTTTTGTTCAGTATCATGTTCTGTGTAGTTTCATTTTATCAGTGTTTGGGTCTTATTTTGATGAGATCTTCAACCAAATTCAAACTTTTTAAAATTCCTCTTCACATTGGTTTGCTTGTATTCAGAAAAGTGATCTTAAAAAAACAATTGGCCTGCGCAGCGCAGTCATAAAAGAAAAAAAAACCCTTAACTGTGGAATATTATTTGTTGGACCTAAAATCTGTACCCTTAGAAGAAATGTTAACAGAGTTTTGTCATTATAGTAACTCCTCCATACACGAATTCCAAGACAACAAAAATCGGATATTTTTGGCCAAAATTCGTAAATTTGAAGGTTTAATTTTTTTTTGAAACTTCTTTCATTAAAAAAAATAGGGAAAATCCTTAAAATAAGTTCAATTATAAATTATAAAAATATGCACGACTGGGTCGCACGAACTTGCTCTTATGCGCGATCACATTGTGGTTCTATAGTCTGAAATAAATTAGCTATAGCAGTATATATTTTATCCATTTGCCAAATCTTAGTTTAGTTTCAGGTTATATTATGTGAGTATACAAAAATTAACAATATAGCCCAGTGTTGCACATATGCAATATACATGAAAGGAAATCTATTTAAACTGGTAAATTGTTTTAAATCAACAAAATTAGAAAGAAATTGATTAAAATACTTTGAATCCGTTTTAACTTAACGCGATGTACACCATCTGATTTCTTATACAAATCTTAATTTATGAGAAAAAAATTTTGAAAATCGTAGGAGCGGTTTTAAAAATAATTAATTTTTTATATATAAAATTTCTTTAACATTTTTGAGAAAAATAATTGGTACGCCAATTTAAAGCATTTATTAATGTTGCGTTAAAAATTGAACTTCACACAAAAATCTGCTACCAGTTTTCGAAATATCGAATTTTCAAAAAATAATTTTGATTTTTTTTAAAAAATCCAAAAATCATTTTTTAGATAATTTTGATACGCACTTTTATTTATATTTGTTACAAGCTTCTGTATAAAAAAACTAATTTAATTTGATTGATCAGATGTTGAGATAGTCGAAAATCAAAGAAACCGTTCTATGAGAGGTACTGTTAATAAACGTAAAATATAAACTTTAAAAATTTGAAATGGTAGATCGTACTAATTTTAACACAGAAATAAACTTTTATGAAAATCGTAGGAGTCGTTTTTGAGAAGCAAAATATTTTTCTTAACGGTTTTTTAACATTTGTATGGGAGGTACCGTTAGTTTTGGGTATTAGAATATTTGTTGTCAAAAATCTTCTAGATAAAGTTAAAAAACTGTTATTTACCAAGTTTAATAAAAATCGACCATGTCGTTTTTGAAATATTGAGTTTTCAAAAAAAAATATTAAAACTTTTTTTAAAAATCTAAAAAATATTTTTTTGAAAATTTTGGTACACAATATTATTTAAAATGTGTCAATAATTCTTCATAAAAAAATTGATCAGAATCAGTTTAACCGTTTTCGAGAAAAGCGAAAATCAAAAAAATGGTTCTTTGGGAGGTACCATTAATAACCATTTTTCGGAACCATTTTTTTTATTAAACGGCAACTTATAACTATTTAAATTTATTGAGTTCTTAAAAACAAATTCGGTAGCGCTGGATTTGAGAAAAATAAGTTTTTCCTTTTTGGCCAAGAAATTTTGTATGACAGCTACTGTTAATTTTGGTCCTAAAAAAAAAGAGAAAAAAACGGGTGGGGGGAATGTCCAAAAAAAGCTAGGTACCAAGTTTAAAGAAAATCGACCCATCCGTTTAGGCTGTAGTCGAACCGACAGACAGACAGACAGACAGACAGACAGACGGACGTTTTTGCGAGACCCACTTTTTTCGAATTCTCTATCATCGTAATGTAAAGTTTGATCAAAATCTCGAGTTCGATTTTTTGTACGAATCCATAACTTCCCATATAGTACCTATATCGCAAGTAAAAAGGGTGTTTTTTTTTAGACGTGTGGTTTTAAAGAAGCAATAAAACGCATATTATTTAATGTTATGCCCAAGAATTTAGCTTTATTATAAAGATAAGAGTTTGCCATTATGTTTTAAAAATGATTTCGGGCAAGTGGCCGCCGCGGCTGGCTCGAATAAATTCCAGCCGTGAAGCGCAATTTTCGACAACTCCAATTGTTGCGTGCAATGGCGGATGGACTCATTCGGGTCTTCTTCGATACTCTGCTCCACAGAAGCAATATAGCGTCTTCGATGCGCACTCTACGGCGTCTCTGAGAATGCGCATTATCCACTAGAGTAAACGTGATGCGAAACCGATCCATGGTTGCTCGAATTTATGCGATTTTGCGATTATGTCGACCGAATATTGGACGCAACGCGCGATGCGTCACGCGAACCATTATTTTTTTAATAAATTTGCACGATTTGCAAACGTTGTTCAGGAGTAAGTCTATTAATTATGAAATGGAAAACCAAACTGAGCATAAACCAAGTGCGTCTAAAAAAACACCATTTATATTACCTTCATAGAAACTCTGGAATATATTATTTCAGAGACTTGTCAAATCACTCCAAGCAAATAGTTATAATCGATTTAACAGTTTTATTTAATTGAAATCTCTTAAATATGAAATAAATAAGTAAATTTGGAGGCGCGACAGCTATAGTGATGGTGAACCAAAATAGTAATATACAACTCTCAGTCTCAACCATTATCTACTGATGAGTGAGTGTTATCAACGGGAATGAACGGGAGCGGACCTTCATTTTTCTGGAAAATCCAAATGGCTGTGATCGCTTAGGGCTTAGTTTTTCAGTGCGATATTATCCTAGTTTCGGGATTAAGACCGAGTTAGCCCTTGAAACAGGTTTTTCAGTCAACTTAGATATACCGAGTGAATCAAAAAATTTGTTTAGTTAACTCTGGATTAGCTGAATAGGTGATTCTGAAAGAAGCATGTCAAAAATCTACACAAATCTAGGAACGATACTATGGAGAGGGTGATTTTCATAGTGGTGCTATCTCGAATTAGCTAGCGAAACATTGATTTCTGAGCTGTCGCACTTTGATTTCGATAGATTTTTGACAACTATCTGGGAGTTAAATTTAATTCTCCACTGAAAAACTACTTTTGAGTTAACTCGGAATTAAAGTATTTGCAGGATTAACTAACTCTGATTTAATTTTAAACACATCTAACGCGAAAAGAAAAAAAATAAGTGCAACTTACCTTAAAGGTTATTAATTGATAATGCCCCTTAAATGTTCGAACTAATTATCAAAAAAAAAAAAACAAAAAACGTACTCACTCAAACTTATTTAAAAATCATGTTATTTACGGAATTTAACTTCATCAAATTTATTTATTTTTATACATAAATAATGCATAATATTCCCTTTCAATATTTAGAGTGGGGCTCTGTAATACTTATGTACATACATATGTATAACCCAAATCTATTTTTTAACCTTTATAATGTCAGTAAGACCCTTTGAGACGCTCTGATGTTTTAAGTATAGCTAAGTTCTCACTTTGCTAACACAAGTATGCATTTATCCTGTATTATATACATACATAATGTACAAGTAGGTACATATACCTGATGCATTAGGCAAGCTCTTAACGAACTTTTAGTTTTGGTTTGTCTTCCGCCATACCAGTCGGTTAAGCAAGTTTATAGTTTTAATTCAAACAAAGTTCATCTAGCTAGCTTGTCGACTTTGCAAAATCGAAATAAAAACTTCTACCCATACATATACTATAGCTGATGGTTATAAGAAAACTAATAAAGTCAAAATGCAAAAACAGCTTATCTCGAATCAAGTTCTCTGCTGCATTATATCCTCTCTTCGAACTTTAAGCTAAAAGTTTGTCAAGAATTTCCAAAGACCCTGGCTATTAGATATGAATACTTCACAAGAGCCAAGCAAAAGCAGCAGTTGTTTCCTTCCTTCCCGCATTCATATGGAAACAACAAAAGTCTTGTACTGAACTGATGCAGTTAGTATATGTATATATATAACTAGGTATAGGTATGCTTTTGCATATGTATAGTTTTAATGCAAATATTCATCTGGGATCTATCGATTAAGTTTCTCTAAAGCAAAGAGAGATTCGCTTGGAATACATCCTTTTTGTGTTTGTGCATTACATTGCATAAGGACCATAGTTTTGCAATATTGCGTGCTCTATTAACCTTGCCTTGTTTAAATTTGGAATTATTTATTTCAAAAGCACATAACATTTCTAAAGAAACAAACATTAAGTGTGGGATCAATCACGGGGACTTGATTTCGATAAGCGAAACTGAAACTTTGTCATAAGTAAAGGGTGTCCCAAAAGTCATGCAAAGACCTGCGAATTCAGGAAACCCCACAAGAAAAATTTTAACGGGGTCAAATCGTATGATCTTGATGGCCAATTCACGTCACCTTTGTGAGAGTAAGCCTTACTCTCAGATCGTTCATGCTGAATGTCAATTGTGGCGTTTGGTGTACCACATGAAACCCCATGTTCACATGCTTGTCATCCAATTTGGGCTAAAATAAATTGTTTATCATATCGATAAGTGGGGTTCTCCTTTGATGGTGATGGCAATGACATCGTCGTTTTGGAAGAATATTGGCGATGTTTCCGGTAGATCTTACATTTCATTGACGTACGGGTTTTGGCTGATTGTTCACTGAATCGGTCCATTAAATTTTAGCCACCAATTGTTGAATAGTCGACTGAGAATGCTAAACATAAATGGTCCGCCAAATAACTTTTTTTTTTTTTTTTTGAAAATTGCGCAAAACATCGAGTGTAGCTTCGGCTGTGTGGCACGTAGCGCCGTCCTGTTGAAACCAAATGTTGCCAATATCTTCCTCTTCAATTTTTGTGAACAGAAAATTGTTCAACATGGCCCGATAACGATCGCCATTGACTGTAACGGCCACTCCTTGCTCATTTTCGAAAAATGGTCCAATTATGCCTCTGGACCAAAATCCGCACCAAACAGTGACTCGTTTTGGGTGTATCGGCTTTTCAATGTATGCGTGCGGGTTTTCTGTGCCCCAAATAAGACAATTTTGCTTGTTTACTAACCCCCAAGATCAAAATGAGCTTCATCTGAAAAGATGAAGCTCATTGGCAAAATCGGCATCTTCTCTAAGTCGATCGCAGGCCCACTTAGCGAAGCGTATACACAACCATATTCGTTCAGCGGAAGGATAAAACTAATTATCTGTCAAATCAGACATGAGCTAAGTGTTACCATTCACGAAATAAGCACTAGTTGAAAAAAAAACGTTAGATGGCGGACCCTTTATAAGTCTTAAAATGGGCACAACTCGCACGCATCGTTGACTCAAAAGATTTTGGTAATAAAGTTTTATCATTTGGACGTGATGTTCAATCGTGTAAATTTTGCCACCGTGATTTGACATCAGTAACTTAAAAATAAACATTATAGATTTGACAGATGTCACCAAATCAACATGGCCGCCATAGGCCGCCAAAATCTAGCCGCACCAATTGAAAAACCCTGTACAAATCTGTTAGTCCCTTGCCTGTTATGTCGATGTCATACATGTATCTTATATGAAGTTCATAATACCACCTTCTAAAATAAAATAGTTTAGTTGTGTGGAAAATTCCTCGATTCTTTTCATTGTTCAAACAATAACAAGCAATGGAGGTCACATACGAGTTAGTTAGAAAGGAACAAAAACAATATGTTCGCTATTGTTGCTTCTTGTTTTACCTATAGCATATAATAGCAGTCTATTACCAGTTCCTGCTCAATTTAAGCTCAGTCGGTCATGGTTTTTCTCTCAATTGTATTTTCCCTCCAAAGTTCCTTCTGCTATGATGATGTTTCCACCTGCTCCATATAACAATGTTTGGTCCCAAAAATATTGCAAAGATAAAAAATAAAAATACCTAAAAAGGAAATGTGCAATGTCGACAATAAGCACAATAGACTAAAGGCATTGTGCAGATTTTGTGGTGTTGCCCGATGCTCCCACAGTGTTTGCCTCCCGTTTGGCAATCAGAACACAAAATAGAGAACGACGAAACGAGCAATGGCAACTCTAGACACAAAAAAATGTATTATATTAAAAAAAAAAAAAAAATATGCACAAGAGACTAAAAGAATGAGTCCATAGAACTGCATACAATGCACAAGAGCACACAACACAGACGCTGCTCTGAAGCTGGAATACAATGCCAAAGACTATACCATCAGTCGACTTAGTTTTTCAGATTTTATACCCATGAATTGTCCTGCAAGGCCGCGAGCGGGGGTGTATTTGGCAAAACAAAAGACATCGACTCTTATTCGAGTCCTGAACCTGATGCTTTCTTTCCATCAAGAGACGATGCGATGCTGCAATTTAAAAATAAATGAATAAGAAAAAAAAACAATACATAATAAGAACGAAATGGTTTTTTTGTTCAATTTTAATTCGAATAAGATGCATTTAATTAGTTTGATTGCATCTCAAGGGGCTTTTGTTTTTTATGCTATTTTTCAATTTTTATTTTTAAGTTGTGCTCAGGAGATACCAATTTGTAGAGAAGATTAAATTTATACGCTTATGTGCATTTCAAAAGAATAATTATATGTACGGAAATAACAATACAAAATAATAAGCTGCTTATTTTTTCGCTTTTAAAAGTTGTTTTTATGAAGACCACTGTCCCTATACCCAGGTAGGTATGTGCGCACTTAAAGGGAATACCCTTAGTTTGAAATATCAACGAGTTAAAATTTAGATCATTGCAAGCTTCATTGTTAAGAGACTTCTCTAATTTTCTTTAAGCCATTTGCAATCTGTATTTGAGTATAAAACGCAGAGTTGCCAAATTCATCGAAGATATTCCCATTAGTCATGATATTAATATTGAAAACGGAGTTATTTCTGAATTTTGGAATTTAGTGGGTGGTTATGGCGCAGTGGATGTAGTGCTTGGCTGCTAACTAAGAGGTGTGAGTTCGAGCCCAGTTACGACTGGACGCCATGCCACCCGTGGGATTCCATGAGATAATCAATACCTTATTTCTCAGTCCACTTGTTCCAGCAAACATTCTTTCCTATTCTTCTATTCCTTCTAAGTTCTAACTAGTGCCGTGCAATTAAGGTTGCATTCAACAGACCTTAAGTCTTACAGGCATATAAAGTTATAATAAGCTTTCATACAGCATTTTAACGCGAAGCTATAGACGATGGTACAGTCGGAAAGTACAGCTTGCACGACTTCGACATCATACTTCTGATAACAGATTCAAGTTGACCAAATTTTCTTCGAGGCAAGACATTGGTTTAAGCTTGTACGCAGTTCCCACATCTCTGAATGGAGATCTTCTGATCAATCATATACTCATCCAGATTGACAACACAATAATGAGATTTCCGGAAAGCACTCTTTGAGTAGCATGGATGTCCGATCGATTCCAAACACCACAAATGCAATTGCCCAAAAATGCCCAAAACTCCGCGAAACCTTTCTCAATTCTTCGGGATATCTTTCAGTCGATAACTTAAGCCATTTTTTTCTTCTTCTTTGGATGCGCAAGTGGACGTTATACATAACTAAAGGGTGTTTTTTTAGACATAAGGATTTGCCATTATGTTTTAAAAATGATTTCGGGCGAGTGGCCGCGACGGCTGGCTCGAATAAATTCCAGCCTAGAGGCCCAATTTCCTCCCACTTTTTGCAGCATTTAAAGCCGTATGTCAGCAAAAACACGCCGAATATTCTCTTCCAAGGCGTCAATCGTCTCGGGCTTATCTGCGTAGACAAGCAACTTCAAATAATCTCACAAAAATTAGTCCAGCGGTGTTAAATTGCACGATCTCGGAGGCAACGCTACAGGCCTACGACGCGAGATAATACGCTCACCAAAAGTTTCCTTCAATAAATTGATTGTTTCGTTGGCTGTATGGCATGTAGCACCGTCTTGGTGGAACCAAAGGTCGTCCACATCAACATCCTCCGATTCAAACACGAAAAAGTCATTAATCATGGATGGGCACAGCTCCAATTTTTGCGCACGATGGCGGATGGACTCTTCTTCGATACTCTGCTCCACGGCGTCTCTGAGGATGTGCATTATCCACTAGAGTAAACGTGGTGTGAAACCGATCCATGGGTGCTCCAACTTATGCGATTATGTCGACCGAATATTGGACGCAGCGCGCGATTCGTAGCGCGAACCGAACCATTATTTTGATAATAAATTTGCACGATTTGTAAACTTTTTTCAGGAGTAAATCTATTAATTATGAAATGGCAAATGAAGTTGAGCATAAATCAAGTAACAGCTGTCAAAAATACCAACTCCGAAAAAAGTATTGCCAGATTGAAAACCATACGTCTAAAAAAAAACCCTTTAGTAATTTCACAATCAAATTAAAATCTCCATTAATTGAAAAACTTTCGTCATATTAGCGCACTGTTCTTCGATTTTCGGCTTATCTTTATTTCCATTTTTATCTCGTCTCTTGGAGTTCGAACAAATTACCTTTAAGTATCCAACAGTAGGTAACTGACATTTCAACACACAGATCCTGATGCCGAATTATTTCGGTTACATTTTATTTTCTCATGAATCTATGAAGATATCACAGTCTAACAAGAGATTCCTCTGAATATTTTACCCCAAAAACCAACCACAAATCCCTCCGACAGCCAATAATAAGCCAAATACATTTTACCTCTCTCAAATTCGCGTAACCTAGCCTATCATCGTTTGTTTATATAGGTATAGCTCTTTTAGGACTTTGGATATCTATATCTATGTTTATCTCCTGTTTACTCCTGCCACAGTTGTTGTTGGTTTTGTAGGCATCAATTATTTTGGAGTTATGTTCTTTGATAAATTCTATCCAAAAGCTTTTCCAATTGTGCAACTTAATCTTATAGATTAAGATTAAGGTTCGCAAAAGCTGCTTGAAATATTCCCATACCCCACAAATACCTAGAGGACAAAAGTGTGGGCTTGGATTCTGTACAGACAGAGCATTGTCCCATCAACGTTGTGCAGAAGGATGCTATAAAAGAAAATTAAATAAAAGCCACAAACCATTCCGACCAAAAGATATAAAGAATCGATAGTGAAAACCTCCAACCCCCAAACTAAGCTTACAACCACACAACTCCCATCCGTTCACCACGACTCCAACTTGCCCTTGTTAATGTCAAGATACAAGAAACTGATTAAAAAAAAAAAACTAAAAAGGGAACGAAAGGAAAGGAAAGAAAACCAACACTAGGTATACTGAAAACTGATGGAAGAAGCTGCAGCTGTGAGAGGATAGAAATCCTGAATAACATTAGAAGTCATTCCTCAGCCGGTGTTTGGTGTCTTTTGGTTTGGACTTTCCCGACAAATATACACCCCCCCCCCCACCACCACCCTGTCAACTCCTTCCGAACTGTCTTCTTTTTCGAAAACGGATCTACTATGGAAACGAGAATGTGCGGTAAATTGTTTGTTATACTGGCCATATCGATCCAAAGGCGGACACCCAACACCAACATCGCACACTGGGACGGATAGAAGCGCTTAGACAAAAAAATAAGGCCGCATGTCAGCCAAGAGACATTCACCACCTTCTCCCACAAGGCGATCCATATCCCTTCCTATATACCCGCAACCATATCTGACGGACAAAGTCCGCTCATCGTGAAGGAGTAATTAAAAGCGGAAACTTTTACACCCCTCTACCCCCTCCCAATAAAGGACCCATCATCATCCTTTTTCTGCTCTACTATACTAGGAGTTTCTTTTCCTTTATATCATCCGAGTCGTCCTGATGGGCAACTGGAATTTGTCTCCATCACTGGTGAAATGCGGTGAAGATGCGGATGCGGAACGGAACGGAGCCTTCCTCTTGCGACGAACGATGGTGTTGGGCTATGCGATGGCGAACACCTGCTTGGCGTGTATTTTAAACTTCTGCTTTAATTTGCATAACGACATTTAATGAAATGTCAGGAGAAAGCGAGTTGCGCCCAGGGACAATACCACCAACATCCGTATCTACATATTTTTCTTTCTGCTAGGTACACCTACCTACTTTTTTCTTGTCTAAAGCCCTCAGGAACTAAAACTCAAACCGAAAAGGACACGTATACCTAGCAACACAAAAAGAAAAACCAATCCTCAGAAAAGAATAAATTTACATATAACATGGCAACGCTATCCTGCGAACTACTAGAAAAAGGTGGTTTTACTTTTATTTGCTGAAGTGCTGACCAAAGATGTTTGAATCAATAAGGCTACAAATATAACAACCCAAATCCCCCCAGACTCATCCTATATAAGTGGACCGAAAAACAAAGCTTGCTTCTAGAAGGTGATTCTTTTTATCTCCATTCATATGCATCGGGAAACTTTAGAAAAGTATCTTCCGCCCATCTACATATATCAAACAGGGAAATTCTTTAGATAATTTCCTAACTGCAAGAACTAGAAAAAACCGTTTACTCTACTCACTTGGCCCTAATGGACAATTAATTACCGTTGAATAATTAGTTATTTTCGTGAGATCTTCTGCATAAAGTCCCTGATGCTACTTTCGCGGTGGATAAATGTGTGATGTCTGGAATTCAACTCACGCCGCGCCGGCCGGCCGCAGCCAGGATAAGATCCCCAGAGATAGGATACTGTTACTTTTTTCGCCAAACCAACCGAACAAAAAGAATGTTACACATCCGCAATTGCACTTATTCGCTAGTTTTTCGTTTCTGTGTTCCCAGGGGTGCTTAAGATACCACACCTAAATTCGGTGTTGGACTCTGTTTAAATGTTTTCGTTAAGGATCTGGAGAAACATCTATGTATACACACTACACAGACAGGGAGCCACTTAACGAAAGAGAAAAAAAAAACCAATCGGGCAGGAACTTGGGTGGTATCCGGATGAGAGAGGGAGGGCGAAAGCTTACCGCAGTGAATTATTACCATTGTGAAGTGGTTGAGGTATTTCTTTTTTTTTTTTTTTGTTGGGCTTGTGTGATGCAGTTGAAGGTAATTTACGCCAATGCCACATAAAAATTGCTCCATTTTGGTGATTTGGTTTAATTTGAGCATTTAATAGAGTTTTTTGTTATTTAATTTTTTTTTTTTGTTGTACAACTAAGGTACAACTGAATTTTTCCCATTACTGTAAACTATTAATCAAGATTTGGATTCAAGGGCTGATTTATATGAGACGATTTGGATTGTTAAGTGGTCTTTTGGGTCAGTTCAAAAAAAATAAGTGAACGGATACATAAAAATGTTCGTCAAAATGGGAAGAAAAAAAAAATTAGAAATTGACCAACTGGGATTTCATATATCGGTAAGTCTACTGTAATCACATTTCACACATTAATTGTTGGAATTTAATGTTAAATAAGAGAAAATCAAGCTTAATTTCCCGAAATATTTCCATACGGATTGGTCTAAGAGGAAAATTGTATAGGCTTCAAATTCTTCAAAATCTAGTGATGACGTCATGACGAGAGACTTCGACACAACTATCTACACTAACGGCTCAAAGGTGGAGTGTTGTGTTGGTTCAGGGATCTTCTCTGATTTCTTAAATATCTATAAATCATTTCGACTTCCTGACTATGCTAGCGAAATACTACAATTTTGAGAGCCATTTAGGCCTCTGTTAAGGCCATTGCTGCGGCTACATCATTTTCCAAATTTGTCCAGCAATGCCACGATGATTGCGGAAGCCCGATTGTCAATCTTAGTGCCACTCTTATCTGGGTAGCGGGTCACTGTGGCATTGAAGAAAATGAGCCAGCAAACGAACTAGCTAGCCAAGGATCAGCCCTTCATAGCTCACTTGTGGAAATAGTTTACGTTCTTCTGCGAGTTAGGAAGGGCAGTATACTCTCAATTTTTCTCACTAAATCCAATCGTAGGTGCAGCAGTCTTTGCAACTGTGTTATATCTAGAAAGATGTGGCAAAATGAATCCTGAGCAAAAGATCTTATTTTCAGACCAAGGCAAGACAATGCTGGGCAATAGGAGAGCATGCGGCGAATCTGAATATTTCTTACAACACGCATTGTCGTAGCTGTTCGAAAAGGAAACATTAGTTCACTTCCTCTATTGATGCTCTGCCCTAGCCCGTTTTAGGGTACAATCACTTGGAAAGGCTTTCTTTGATGAGCTTGACGATCTTTCCGAACTGATGATCAAAGACTGGATCTCTTTTCTATAAAAGCGACGGAATGGCTCTGAGACGAATTAATGCAGCTTCTGCATCGTGGCCTCCTTTCCTAAGACCGCTTGCAAGCGGACTTCGTATCTTTTAAGAGGACTCGGAAGGTGAAGTGCCTAAATGATCGCACATTTTAGTTAGCTTCCGCTTCAGTGCCAGCTAAAAAAGCGCCTAGCATGGCGCAGTGACAATGGTTTCTCGGTGGATGGTTATCTTCTTGGACGAGTGTCTGTGTCAATCCACCTAATGATTGTACTTTTTTTCAAATCACATACGACAACTATAATGTTTTATAACAAACCCCTGTGATAAAAACCTTATGCGTCTCTGGGTCTTACAGTAAAAGTGCCTAGTCTGGAATTTAGCTGTCTGACTCTGGGCGTTAGATATGGTTGTTCCACCAGACGGTATTCCCACAAACCCATTCCTAACCCATAGGCTTAAACGAGTTATGGAATCAAAACGGCGCAATTTTGCGAAAATTGGGTCAGTGAGCTCGTTGGCCGCCATTTCACCTATCTACCTGCCTAGTGGATAAAAAGAAAGTTTCCAAAAATCCGTTTTTTCATGTTTTGGTATACAAAATAAACTTAAAACTGGGAATTTTAAGGACCTCTACGAAAGTGTTCAAAATTGTGGGTTTATCCAAGAACTTTCTGAAACTGGAAACCAAAATATACTGCGAGGTTTGATTCTCTAAATATTCCCTTCCAAAATGATATTACTGTAACTACTTCGATCCAACCATAAAAAAGGCTTTGGATGCCAATATTTCCGCAATTAAGCCTCATAAGAAGATTCGGTTTAAAGTGCCGAATAGAAGATACAGACCTCTTCGGCCATGTAAATATTTTGACAAATCTTGAAAACAAAATTTTTATTGATTTTTGATAAAAATTATGTGGGCTTGCAAAAAAAATATTTTATCAACATCTTTCAAAAAAGTTTCCGAAAGCCATCGATGATTGAGGTATAACTACAAAAAAAAAGGTTCTTTTCAATTCATAGGTTCATTTTTTAACCAAAAGCTTGGGGAAGGTCTGAGTTCTTGAAATATTTGCATCCAAAGTGATTTTATACTGAATTTCTGTCCAAAGTCCTAGAAAAATGTTTAGATAGCTATATTCTCGGAATGGAGCCTTGAAATTGGTTGCGGTTTTCAAAATTGCTTTGTATCTTTTCAAGATCTTTCTAAACCTGAGTAGCTACCAATATATTCTGCGAACTTTGTTTATCGAAATATACCCATCCAAAAGTGATACCTGTATTTTGTTTCAATCTGGGTTAGACATACAGTTTTGAGTATGGTCTTAAGCCACCCAAAAACGACCCGTTTCATACCCCATGAAACCAGAATATGCTATAGGCAACCCATGGTATACATTAGAATTTGTTTCTTTTGAATAGATAAATCGATTAAGTCGCATTAAAATCTTTTCTATACAAGTGAGTGTTAGTGATTCGAGGGTCGTTGCTTGGGCTCAGTTTCAAACCCACAGAAAGTGACACTTAAGTGGCCTAGGTAAATGGACGATATCACAATGCACACTTGCCTAAACAAGTGGCACTGGAGTCTCTCATGTGGTTAATTAAGTGCCACTTACTCAGGCTATGAAACTAAGCCTTAAGATGAAATATTGAAAACTTAAAATCCACTCATTCTGGTAAGTGTGCACTGTAAAACTGGCCCTAAAACTATTAGATAGTTAGGTAAGGCTTATAAATTTACATTATATAGGTATACCAATAAATTTTAAAAATCTTTTAGAGGACTTAACACGTTTGAATAATAACTGACCCACCGGTGGGTCAGGAAAATTTTTCTCAGGAGGCCCACATGACCCACCGGTGGGTCAGATACTATATGTTCTTAGAAGTGAATTTTTTCGATGGCCTGCTGAGAAAACGTAATTTTTTCTTCGTTGGCATGTAGTTAAAAGTCCGCTCTTTTTAGCATCTTTTTGTTGAAGTCTATTTAAAAAATGTGAAAACAATTCCAACAGTAATATTGTGAAACAAGTGATTTGCTTGTGCAGTCGCAGTGTACATGCTTAAGCCAGTAGCGGTTCAAGGGAAGATATATAATAGCTCCCAGAAACGTCCAACTTGTCTCAAATATGCGCCAAGCGTCAGACTTTAACTCCCTAAGAACAAACAATTCCACTGTTTTTGTTGGTAATATTCACAATACATGCTACATAGATTGGTATGTTGTAGTGAAATAACATTAAAATAGTACTAAAAAAGTATTGAAATTCAGGATTAATACCGATTGAACTGAAATTTTGGATTTAGAAATTTAGGATTATTGTTATGTCTCCTCATCCGAGATTATGTTGTTATACACTTTTTGTTAAAAAAAAAATAAATATAAAGGGTTTTCCAATAAGAGGTGTTATTTTGAATAGCCCGCTATTTCAGTAGCTGTCACTTTTGAAGCTGTCATTTTTTGATATTTGACAAGTAGAAACTACGCCATTAATAAAAATGGAACGATACACGCCTCAACAACGCATTGAAATTATTAAAATTCACTATAAAAATGGTGTAAATTTGGCAGAGACGGTTCGTAAAACTAAAACATTTTTGGGTCGTCGTGAAGCACCTTGTCGGACCGCAATACAGAAATTGGTGGACAAATTCGAGCTGTTGGGACAATTTAGTGATGTGAAGAATAAAACCCGTGCACGTCGCTCAAGAACAACTGAGAATATTGCTGTTGTAGCCCAAAGTGTTGAAGAAAACCCAGGTTTGTCCATTCCTCATCGTTCTTTGGAATTAGGCATTCCACAAACGTCATTACACCGTATTTTGCATAAAGACTTGGGTCTTAAGGCTTATAAAGTTCAGTTAACTCAAGAACTCAAGCCGGCTGTGTCTTTGCTGATTGGGTCCTTGAAATGCATGAAAATGATCCGGAATTTCATCGAAAAATCATCTTGACTGATGAGGCCCATTTCCACCTCGGAGGCTACGTCAACAAGCAAAACTGTCGCATCTGGGGCTCGGAAAACCCAAGAGTTATTGTTGAAAAGCCTCTCCATCCTCAACGCGTGACTGTTTGGTGCGGTTTATGGTCCGGCGGGGTCATTGGACCTTACTTTTTCGAAAATGAGGCTGGAGCAACAGTTACGGTCAATGGATTGCGCTATCGAGAGATGATTAATGATTTTTTATGGCCGGAATTGGATGGTATTGATCTGGACAACGTTTACTTTCAACAAAACGGCGCTACGTGCCACACAAGCAACGAAACCATCGATCTTTTACGGGAAAAGTTTCCGGACCGTGTTATCTCTCGAAGAGGTGATCACAATTGGCCACCGAGATCTTGTGATTTAACACCTTGCGACTTCTTCCTTTGGGGCCACGTGAAAGATAAGGTCTACGCCAACAGCCCAGCGTCGATTCCAGACCTCAAAGATGGAATTCGTGAGGCTATCGAGGACATAGGGTAGCCACTTTGCGATTTGGTTATGGAAAATTTCATGAAAAGGATATGGTCCTGTAAGCGTGGTCGTGACGGCCATTTGGCTGATGTTGTGTTTCATTATAAACGGCATACCTTCTTCTTTATAATGAAATAAACATCCGATCATTTATCTCAAAAAATGCCATTTTTCTTTGAATATCAAAATAACACCTCTTATTGGCAAACCCTTTACAACACAGTTCATTGCCAACACCCAATCCCGCCTCACTTCCTAAAATCAAAACTTTTTTTCTACATAAATGACCCTTTAATGCAAATACCGACCCAGTTTAAAATTCGAAAGGACGACAAATTTAATAATTCGATCTGTTTTAATGAGAATCACTTCAAAAATATCCTTTTTCAAATTGTCAATATTTATCGAAGAGCTTAGGACTAAATGCTTTTGGCCCTGTGTTGTCGCCTATCAATAAAAACAAGAACAAATAAAATTTTGAGAGATGCTTAAGTAAAGAAGAGATTTTTTTTTTGTACACAGTATTTATAAGTAGGATGCCCCAACCCCAACCTGGCCTCGCCTAACCTATCGTGAGCTAAAATATAATTATAATTAATTGGCAAAAACGATTGGACAGCAGTATTATTTCAAGTTTTTGCTCGTTACCGCCATCAGGATTTTAGATAAATGATGGATCCTGCTCCGTGCGTTTGCATTGCGTAATTGTTATTTTTTTTTTTTTTGACAACCGTCAATTTTCATTCTCTTGTCCTCGTGTTCGTCGCATTAATGGTGATGGAAGAATTAAGTCGAATGTAACAGCACTCCGACTATATCCTTCGCCGCGCTGGCCACCGAAGGATGTTTGGTCTGGTTTCCATTTATCGTTTGTGTTTCCTTGTGTCCGTCCTTTTTTGAATAAGAGACATTTAATTAGAGTCAAATATGCAGACGCATTTCCGGAAACAAGTCAATGGTGTATGTATAGCTTCATATATATTGTTTGTTTGGACTTGGGAGTTGCAAGAGAAGGGCAAGAATGAGAAAACCAAGAATATTTATGATGTTTACAAATTTGTCGACGACGCCGACGACTGATACGATGCGAACGGACGTCTAAAGTTTTTTTTTTTTTCGAGTCCTTAAAATTAATGCAAATTAAAATGATTTTGACAACATTCTCATAAAGTTTTAATTTAAATTATGTTTGAAGAGAGACGAGCAAAATGTTTGATGAGATCTTATGACATAATCGAAAGCAAAGAGAAGAGGGAATATGGAAATTTTTCACACTTTGTATAATTTTAATGTAATGTCAATGTTGGTAATTTGGGAATATCTCTATACTGGAATGATAAAAACGTTTTTATATAAAATTAACGACTGGCGCGCGGGTCATACGAAGTTGATCTTGTAAACAGTTTTAAGCTCAGACCTAAGACTTGATAGTTATACATGTATTAAATGACTTAAGTTTTATACTGCTCGCGGTACGAATCAACTTTTTCTGAGCTCCTCCCAAATAGGAAGGGGTAAGATAAGGTAGAAATGGCAGCCACGAGAAGATACGTTTTGCACTGGTAGGTTAGGATTTGACAATCTTTTCGAAAGGGATTTAAGGGAACTCACTTATGTAGTTGGATTGCTTTTAGCATTTGACTTCATCTACATTTTATTCTAACTAAGCAGCCTCGTGACTGGGGACTTGTATTGTAAGAACACAGCATATAGAAGTACCTACCCAATCTAGAAGTCTGGTCCAAAATAGTCGGAGGAAATGAACTTCTTATTGCTGGTTCCCACAATTACGGTATTGAATGTTATAAAATGAGGAATGCCCATAGCTTTGCCACTAGTCTTCCTATAGTGACCATGAGAGCTACAGGTTGAAATTATTGGGTCTGGCCACGAGACAAGACCTAAAAATTGAAAAGTTGTAGTATATCGTCTCAATAACCATAACGGTGCCGGTGTCGTATAGATTAGTAACGATTAGACGGTTGTAGAAAATATTCAATGCATTTACGTCAAAATGACTTCAAATGCTGTATCAAAAATTGTTGAATAAGGTGACCCTTGACAGGTGCGTTGACGGCTGCGTTGACAGCTTTGACAGCTGCATTGACGACTCCGTTGATTCTTGCGTTGACATGAATTTTATGGTCAATGGTTTGTTTATATTTTCGATGACCCTGTAGGCAACAGATTTCGCGTGTTAGAGCGTTGACTGTATCACAAAAGTTGACACAGTACAATTTTCTGCCGCATCAACGTATAACCTTCATCTTAATATCGAAAATTTCAAATTTCGTTAAGGTCTATTTCATCCAAAGACGTCGTAGCCACCGTTTATTGGAATTTGATAGTTTATTCTATTATAAATACTTCATATTCCACTTCTGAGCAAGAAATTCAATCTTAAAATATCGGATTTTTGTAAAATTTAGTTTTAATCCAACGGCGTCATGTAGCTGCCTTTTAATGAAAACTGACAGTTTATACTCCGACAGTCTATACAAGCCAACAAAATTTCACATTCACTTAAAATGTTATTGGCTTTTGCTAAGGTGTCAACTCTGCCTCTGCGTCAACGCTCAAATTGTTCGTATTTCGTCAAATCGTGTGATAGAGATAAATATGTAAATATGTAAGCATTGGCACCAAAGGGTATGAGCTGATAGAATTGACCCACAGGCGTCATTCGTGTGGTGGTCAACGTTTAATCCATTAATGATGCGTCAACGATTGATTAAGGTTTGACGATATTTTTGGTGACGTCATGGAGTTAAGTCGTGCATTATTTTAACATTGACCATCTAATCGTAGGTTTAGCCTGTTCTTGGTCTCACTCTTCGTTTCTGTGAATCTAGGCATTGCTAAATATTAACATTGAAAAATTCATTTTTGCCTTAAATATGCAATTAAAAAAAATATTCACGACTGGGTAGCACGAACTTGCTCTTATGTATGCGATCACATTGTGGTTCTATAGCTGAAATAAATTATCTATAGGAGTCTATGTGAGTATTATGTGAGTATACAAAAACTAACAATTTACCCTAGTGTTGCAAATATGCAATATGCATAAAAGGAAATTATAATATTTAAACTGGTAAATTGTTTTAAATCAACAAAATTAGAAAGAAATTGAATAAAATACTTTAAATCTCTTTTAACCCAGCGCGATGAACACCATTTGATTTCTTATATAAATCTTAATTTATAAGAAAAACATTTTGAAAATCGTAGGAGCGGTTTTAAAAATAATTAATTTTTTATATATTTATAAAATTTCGTTAACATTTTTGAGAAAAAAAATTGGTACGCCAATTTTAAGTATTTGTTAATTTTGAGTTAAAAATTGAACTTTAGAAAAAAATCTGCTACCCGTTTTCGAAATATCGAATTTTCAAGAAATAATTTTGAATTTTTTTTTAAATCCAAAAATTATTTTTTAGATAATTTTTCTACTCAGTTTTATTTATATTTGTTACAAGCTTCTGTATATAAAATCTAATTTTATTCGGTTGGTCAGATATTGAGATAGTCGAAAATCAATGAAACCGTTCTATGAGAGGTACTGTTAATAAACGTTAAATATAAACTTTAAAAATTTTAAATGGTAGATCGTACTAATTTTAACACACAAAAAAACTTTTATCAAAATCGCAAGAGTTGTTTTTGAGAAAAAAATATTTTACTTAACAGATTTTAAACATATTATGTATGGGAGGCACCGTTATTTTTATGGGTGTTAGAATAATTTTTGTAAAAAATCTTCTAGATAAAGTTAAAAAGCTGCTATTTACCAAGTTTAATAAAAATCGACAGAGTCGTTTTTGAAATATTGAGTTTTCAAAAAAAAAAATTAAAACTTTTTTTAAAAATCTAAAAAATACTTTTTTGAAAATTTTATTACACAATATTATTTAGAATGTGTCAATAATTCTTCATACAAAAATTGATCAGAATCAGTTAAACCGTTTTCGAGAAAAGCGAAAATCAAAAAAAAATGGTTCTTTGGGAGGTACCATCAATAACCATTTTTCGGAACCATTTTTTTTTATTAAACGGCAACTTATAACTATTTAAATTTATTGAGTTCTTAAGAACTAATTCGGTAGTGCTGGATTTGAGAAAAATAAGTTTTTCCTTTTTGGCCAAGAAATTTTGTATGACAGCTACTGTTAGTTTTGGTCCTAAAAAATAAAAAAAAAAAACGGGTGGGTGGAATGTCCAAAAAACGCTAGGTACCAAGTTTAAAGAAAATTGACCCATCCGTTTAGGCTGTAGTCGAACCGACAGACAGACAGACGGTAGTTTTTGCGAGACCCAATTGTTTCGTCTTCGCTATCATAGTAATGTCAAGTTTTATCAAAATCTCAAGTTCGATTTTTTGTACGAATACATACATAACTTGCCATATTGTACCTATATTCGCAAGTAAAAAAAACACCGAAACTCTGGGCTAATTTCAGTCTAAAAAATAAGGATATCTCTTCTTTCTGAGACTCTCAGAGGATTTCTTTGTGTACTTATAACTCGAGGTAATAAAGCTCGTTTGGCCGCCACTCTTGAATTAATACAATTCAGTCAAGAGACTGAAATGTCAATAGAAGTTTAATGGAACGCTTTGTTGAGTTAACAATCACTTTAAGTCCCAAGTTGATAATTTTTTTTATATCGTTCAAAACCTGAATATCTTTTATTTCGAGTATATAAAAAATCTACCTAAACTCTTATCTCTCATAGCAGCAGCAGTAGCAGCAGCAGCAATAAACTTGCATCTTAAAAAAAAAAAATGTAAAATCGTTTCTATATTTGTATTTGTAATATCTTGCGCTACTTTCATCATGAATATAACAATCAACGAATTTCTTTTCTTTTCATTTTTTTTCTTACATTTTTGTGTTGCCCGTAAAATTTACCATCAATCCCCGTGCGCTTTATTTTTTACCATAACATTTTCCACCTTTAATCCAACAGAATATATCCCGATTAATTTACCAGGACAACCAACGACGACGAGAACGATGAAATTTAAGTATTTTTTCATATTTTTTTTCGGCTGTAATAACCAAGCAGCCATTTCGTCACAAAAATGTAATTTAATTTCTGCCATAAAATTTCCCTGCACACTAAAATTAATAAAAAAAAAAAAGGGAAAATTAATTTACCTCGCGCAAAATGAGAATAAAAGATGAAAGCAAATCCCATCATAACAGAGAAAATATCGCACTAAACCAGTAGCTGGAGCCAGCAGGGAAAATAAACATACATAAATTGACAAAGGTGGCTGGCAGCACCCGACTTGATTCATTCGCTCCTCCACCGCGTATCCCCTTACGCCCTATGTAAGCGTTGGCTACACAACACCTTAGAAAAATAAGAAAGACTTTTACTAAGCGATGCTCTGGAATAAACCGCTCGCCACTGCCCCCCGATCTGATGGAAAAAGTCTTGAATTTTTACATTTTTTATGGAGTAGAAGATTGTATTAACTTGAATTAGAGGCAAATGATGACAATGAGCGGCAAAAGGATAATTTAACATTGGTACATTGATGTAGAATTAAATAAAATAGAATTGTAATATTTTTTTTGCAGATAGTCAGAGTGCAATACTCTCTTTGGTTGGATCTTGTGAGTTATAAAATAATCTAATACAGAGCTATGTATGTTACTTTAACTTGAGTTTAATACGAAAGTCAGTGAGAAATTTGGCTATTCTAGTTTTTTTTCTATTGGTCTAATCACTTCTATTACAATAGTTATTTTTATAAAACGACAGGGAGACAGAAGTGGAAATTGGCGTTTCAGTAAAGGGAGGGTGGTAAGGTTGATTCCAATGTAAATAAACACCAAGACTTCAAATTGAATACAAATTGGTGATAAATTAGTAAAAAGCTTCCAATTTCCATTTCAATAATTCAATTTGCAATTATTCATTTTAATATCACTTAGCAGTTTATTGTCCCACAAGTTATTTTTTATTAGCATACTTAAATATTGCATTTCCAATAAATTGTTGTCCATTTGACATCCGTTAACAATTTACCATTTAGGTGTATATAAATTATCCCTAAGAACATTTTGGTGTAATGTAGTTTTTCAGTATTAAAACAAAATGAGTTAAAGGATAATTGATTAATAAAGTGAAAAGTTTCACTGCCGTAACAAAATTATATTAATGTTTCATTACTTTAGAAATAGGAAAATATTGTGATTCGTCAGCCGAAATTTCATTAAATTTGAAAACTATACTGATCACAGATTCAAAGTTTAAAGATTATGTGTCACACAGCCGTAACAGGTTGGCACTTCAAAAAGTTGTATTTTTGATAAAAATTTTGTTTTTAAAACTCATTACAAAAAAGTCTATGGCGACAAATCACTGAATAGCAATGAAAACTTGCCCTACAGCAGCTATGGAGGTCATCCTTCATTTGTCCTCTCTACACAAGGTCATTGAAACTGCTGCAAAGGGAGCTAGCATGAGATTTTCCAAAGAGGAAACTGAGACTGGCAGGTGTATATAAGTCTCAGAACCAGCGACTTTATGCCAAAGTCTACAACAACAAACCTCATAGGCAATCCAAGAGATGGAATGATCAAAATATACAATTTCGAGAAAAACTTTCAAACGGAGTTAAGTTGGAAAAAATATTCGCTTTAGGTGAAGCAGTTAACCACACTTTCAAAGCAAACGCAATTTTATCGGACAGCCAAGCCGCACTCAAAGCACTAAGCTCCTACGCCATCAACCATAAAATAGTGTGGGATTGTATGGGCAAGCTAAATGAACTTGGCAAAAATAAAAAGTTCCCACTTCATTGGGTACCTGGTCCAGGGTAGTGAAGAGGCAGACTCTTCAGCAAAAATGGTAGCATCAACGCCTTTAACAGGGCCTTAGACCTATTGCGGTGTAGGAGAAAAAGCGATTAAAATGAAATCAAAAAAGAAGAGAAGGGCAAAAGATAAAAAAATCGGAAAGAACTTCCTGAGCTGAGACAGGCCAACTTCCTTTTTGGGAACTATAACCAAGAGCGCTTTGCAAACTGTATCAGCTTAAGTAGGAAAAACTTCAGATTAACGACAGCCCTCCCTACTGTCCACTGTAAACATAGAAGACATCTAAGTATTCTTGGTTTAGTGAGAAGTGCCACATGCAGATTCTGCAATATTTAAGAAGAAACACCGGACCATCACTAACTAAGCAAATGTGTTGCAACAAGAAAGAAACACCTGGAATACTTCCAGGTAGAAGAGAGCGACTTATCCCCTCTAAAGATGCCTCCAACACTCAAATTTCTTAGAGAAATGTGTTTGGAGGAAGGCTGTAAATGAGGAATGTAACTGGGGCACAATAGATCTTCAAGTCACAGTGCAATAACCCCCAAATTTTGTTCATATCTATATAATTACTGAATGAAATTAACTTACCTTTTATAACAATGGTCAGAGGGTTTACTTTTTTCAATATCCCGAATTATGAGGTCCTAAGGTCACAGAACCACATAATTTTTCATGAGAATTTCGTTTTAAAGTATACCTATTGTTCGTGCGTAAAAATTATGCATGTTTGTTCACAGCCGTATTAGAAAATTGTCACATCCGTAACATTTTCAAACAAAAATTTGTCATTATTCTTCATAGTTTTGTTTCTCATTTTTAAACTGATTTTAAAAGATATACGCTACTAAAACGTAACACAAAAACGTGTAATGGCTTATTCCATTATTTGAATTTTTCACACGAAACCAATAGTAACATAGCCTATATAGAGCAACTTAAATATCACTTTTATAAGGACCACCCTAATGTACATGCTAATATTTTAAAAGGACATAATATGTCATGTTTTTTTATTTATTTAGAACACGGTTGGAATAATTTATAAAATCATGAGTATCAGTGTCACATCCGTAACAATGATGGACACTCATAACCATACTTCATCATTTCTATCACACAAGTTTGATCGAAATTTCAAAGCCGCAAAAAAAATATTTAAATGCCTAAACTTGGCAAATACATAATTGGTCCTTAAATTCTTGAGGAAAAGAGCAAATTGGCCTATCATCCATTTTCAGTTTTGTTAAAATGAACTGATTTATTTCGATTTCTGCACTTGTTGCACAATTAGAAACTCAAAATTTAGAACTTTAAATTTCGACAACGTGACTTCTAACAAACTCTCTGTAGTTAGGTATTTCCTAAAAAAAGATAGATGACATCAAAGCTCCCAGCACTGGGAGCTAGGTTTTGAACATATTTTGAACGAATTTATTAACCAATCTGAGTATATTTGTATTTGATATGCCGAATTTTAATTACTACCAATCTCACAACTTACATAAATCCAGTTTACATCGGTTTAGGAAAATCTTATAAAACCCAAAATCGTGTAATTTATTTGCTGAGCACTTTTATTCAAAACCAATTAACACCCCTGAATATACAAGTTCTTTCGGGATATTTGTGCTGTGCTCTTCCGGTACGCACAACGCTCTGCTAACGTCTATCCTGCCTGACTATGTAAGCCAACTTCAATTCTGATAGCTTCAGTTCAGCTGGTGTGAAATGGAAAAAACTCTTGCGAAAACACGAATGTAACTTGTATACCTTACAGTTTGTCAGTTTTTGTCTATCAAAACGTTATCCATCCCGGTGAGTGATGGATATAGATACGATGGCATATTGTACGTACCGTACGTAACCTACCTCAATATCCAATTACCTTCCGTAGAGCTTCCTATTCATGTTGCAATACACACTCGAAGGGATGCTTTCAATCTCATTGAGTACTACTCAGCCTTAATCAAAAGGTCGTCCTCTGACCTATCCCACTAGTCCTAGAGTCCACCACCCCCCCCCCAAACTATATGCATAGAAGAGTATACATCCCTCAGGAGCGACACGCAATGAAAAAATACTTCCGGATGAACAGGAAAGCATTTGGCAAAGATACGAGAGACACACAATACAACGATGGGAGATCGACAGGAAGAACTGGGGAAAAATTGCTGAAAAATCTCTTGCTGGTGTGTGAACATGACAGGATTCATTTTCTATTTTCACAGGATTTCTGGAGTTGTTTTTTGTTTGTCATTTTTATTTCAAGCCGACTATTTCTGGTTCTTTTGAACTTCACTCGTGCGAAAGCGAAGGATGCTTTTCGTTCGTCCCATTCAAATGCCACCACCGCCGCCGATACACCAATGACAAACGGGTGGAAGAGAAAATGATTGAAGTGGCTTTAAGGTCGTTTACGCTATGGATAACGGCTCGACTTAAACAACAAGTTCGAGTTTAATTTCAAAATAAAAATAAAATCATTTAAGCAAAATAAACAAACGGTTCCTGGTTGTCCTCTGGGCTTTTTATTGAAAAAAAAAAAAAACAATTTTATTTTGTCCTTTGCAGCCTTAATTCAAAGACCCTGGTTCTATTTATTTGTTTTTTTTTTTTTTTTTTTAAGGGGGAATAGCTAGGTTGCTAGTCACGTTTGTATTTCTCAATTAAGTTGGTCAATTGTAGCAAAGTGGGGTTCGAGGCTTTTCAAGTTGTATATTTCATTAAGCGTTCATATAGCGAGGGCAGCACAAATATTGGGCTCAAAGAAACACTAAAAAAAGAATATATGTATAACATACCTGTTTTTGAGAAAAAAAAATATGCAGAGTTAAAGGCATGTCGCTTTGTGTGGTTCTTGATATAATTGAAAATAGTCGCTATTTCGGACATCACTGTGGCTGAGAAAATTAGGTGGGAAAAATATGGTTCTGAGAAGCACAACTTTTGTCATTTTTTTCTTTTTTCCTCACAAACTAAATCTAGTTATCCGAAGAGTTCTAAAAGAATGTAATACTTTGGTGTTTAATTCTTTTGATTCCCAGTCAATAAGCTGTTCTTCACGAATGCAATCATTTTTATTTGTTTATTCAAGCTAAACAAATTGAATTCTCAGTCAATTTTAAAGTCCTTAATAATACAGTTAGGTCCAGTTTTTCAGTACGAGATTAAAGTTAAACCTGAGTTAAGTCATCAAACTTGGTGAGTTAACTCAGGATTAACTGAACAGATGCTTTTGATGTTTAATCCTCTGAGTTTGTTTAGTCGTTTCGCATGCATTCTCCACCGAAAAACTGCAAACTGAAAAAAACTCGAAACCATATCAGACTTTTGCCCATATAGTATACCTGCAACAGAAAAATTTAAAAATATTGAATATGAATGAAAAAGTAAAAATATATTTAAGTACTTCAAGACCCCAAGACTAAGAAGATTCATTAAGAAATTAAATATTTTAAATAATGCTTGTTTTTCTCACATACTTCTCAGAGTAAATATTTATTTTGTTTTCAAATTGATTATTGCTTCGTTTTGTTCTTGTAGAAAATTCCATGTGTAATCGTTTGTTTCAACCTAAAGAAGCTACATTAAATTCTTGGAAACAGTGCTAATAATATTCAAACATGATAAACAAATTATTATTATCTATTCTTGAAATTTTATCGAAAGATTGTTGTTGACATTTTTGTTCCAAATGTTCAAATTCTGGTTAAATGGATTAAGATTGAGTGAATAATCAACACCACACCGTTGCACGCCGCGCCACGCCAGCCGGGCCGCCTACACACGTTTTACAGCTGAGTTTACTTCAATCGTCTCATAGACAAATGACGCCCAAGGGATAGTCCTTGAAACAAAATACCTATACATACATATTATAAAACTTAGACAAGAGAGTGTTGGAATCCCTACACTGACAGGAAAACCACACAATTTATATGTATTTGAGAATTTTGCTCTTTTTTTAATTCATTTCAGATTTGTAAGGCGGAACTTTGTGTTGGTTTAATAATGTAATTTTTTTCTTTCATGAGAAAAATAATTCGCTTTAAAATTTTATGAAATGCTTTCTGATCTTTAAATTAATATACACCACAATGTGTGGCCTTAAGGAGAAATATTTAAAGTCAATATTTTGAACATATTTTAGAAAAGCAGTTTGAAATTTTTATGAGACATTTGAAATTACAAATTTGAAATTGAAAATTAGTATAGAACTACAAGAACCTATAACCTCTCTTTGAGTCAGGAATGTGGTTTAATAAAAAATATTGCAATTGTTCTCAAGCGTTGGGCATCTCTGTGACGTCGTTGTGGCGAATTTTGCGAAAAGATCTTGGCCTAAATCCTAACAATATTAAATTGACGCAAGAACTGAAGCCGATTGACCACCAAAAGCGTCGTATGTTCGTGAATTGGGCTGAGCAACAACTTCAAAATGATTCGGATTTTCATCGAAAAATCATCTTCAGCGATGAGGCTCATTTCTGGCTGAATGGCTTCGTTAATAAACAAAATATGCGGTATTGGTCAGGCAGCAATCCACACGTACTCCATGAGTCATCATTGCATATCGAAAAAATTACGGTTTGGCGTGGTTTATGGGCCGGCGGCGTCATTGGGCCGTACTTCCTCCGTGATGATCAAGGCCGGCACGTTACGGTGAATGGGGATCTCTTCCGTTCAATGAAAACCGAATATTTTTGGCCCCAATTGGATGATATGGACTTGGAGGACATGTGGTTCCAACAAGACGGCGAATGTCACAATCAATTTATTGGAAACCAAGTTTGGAGAACGTGTTATCTCACGAAATGGTCCAGTCGCTTGGCCGCCTCGGTCGTGCGATTTGACGCCGTTAGACTATTTCCTGTGGGGCTACGTCAAGTCTATGGTCTATGCCAACAAGCCAGCGACGATTGATGAACTTCGTACGAATATCGAACGTGAAATTGCAGCAGTATCGGCCGATTTATGCTTGAAAACCGTCGAAAATTGGGTTCAGCGTCTGGACTTCTGCAAGCGTGCCCGTGGTAGCCATGCAAAAGAAATCGAGTTCCATACATAATGGCATCGAACGAACTTTCACTGAAATACAAAATTTTATTGATACCCAAAACCGTTTTTGTTTTATTAAAAAAAACTTTTGTAGCGCTCTTATTGAAAAACCCGATATATAGGTATCTTAACAGAATTTTACAAACAAATCTAAAATCTCAAATTTGTTAGATACATTAAGGCGTTTTCCTTTTTTAACTCAGAGCATATCACGGAACTGTCAACAAAAAATTCTATGGTTTCTTAGCTCAGACATATCAGAGCATAAAAAGTGTGTTTCTTTTTTCCATCGGAGTTAGCTCAGAGCTTTTGTTCAATTAGCTCAGAATAAAATGACAGAGCAAATCGAGCGAAACGATGAGCGAAGCCAACTTCACTCGTCTTTTTTTTAGTGATTTGAGATACATGCCTATGAAATGACAGTTCAGTGCTCAAGTGTGTTTCATAATTAAATCTGACGACTCAGATCATAATCTGCTAAGAGCTTTGCTTCGAGCAAATAAAGTGCAGTATTCTTAGCTTTTAATGCCAAATATACATGCAAAAAGTGCTAAAAAATTTAGAACTTAAAAGTTGGTTCGAGACAAGAAAGAAATTGTATAACAGGGGGGTCTATTACCCCCCGATTAGCCAAGGAGACAAATTTTCAAAAAAAAAATTGTCTTAAGACCGAACAAAAATTATTATAAAACAACGGTAAGACTAACAATGCCACGCTTCAATTTTTTGTTAAGCCAGAAATCTATTCTTTTATTTTATTTTTAAATAAAGTTGTTTTATTGAACAGTTTTTGAAAATACTAATTTTCAAACTCAAAATTTGAAAAAGAAAAATAAAAAAGTTCTAAACATTTTTTTTTTTCAAAATTTTACGTTTTTAGGTATTTTTTTTTTGTTTTTCAATTTTAATGCTCTTATAAATTTTTAGTCAAAAACAGAAAACATACAGACGTAGTAGAAATAGGATCTTTAGAGCAACTTATGCAACTTATTGAAGTCAAATTGCGGAATAATTCATCGGTGGTGTTCATTTTACAGCTTTTCCTCCAAATTATATTTTTTGAGAATCTTTAGTGTTTGGAGTATTTTAAGAGAGGTTAATCAGCATTTTTATATATACTGACTTTTGAGATAAATGTGTTGGTTTGATGGACAAGTAATCTTTTAATGTGGTTCGAAGTCTACTAATGAGCGTTGCAGAATGTGCGAGTGGCACTGTCCCCCAAGCCACAAATATTAAAGTGTCTTCTAAGCATTTGATTCTGTTTTCTTTCAGTGTACAGGAACCTATGTATAACCCTTTTACCCCATCATAATAATCACTATCGCGCGAATATTCTAAATATTCTGAATAATTAAAAGACCTCTCTCACAAGGAATAATTATTTGAATTTGAATTGCAAATGTGTTAATATGGGGGATTTCTTAATAATTCTAATCAACTCTCGCAGAATTAAATTATTTATCCCTTAACTTGAACACTATTCCCGAGGTATAAATACCCCGAGCAATCAAGTAATGAGCATTAGAATTGATTCATCTACAGTGTTGCTTGCACACATCAAATAAATCAGCTGAGCTTAGAGAAATAAGTTTTAACAAGAAAAGAAACTCTATAGCGATGTCGTCTCCATCATCAGTTAAGATCATTTTTACCCTAAATTGGTTTTGTTTATTTTTGATTGTTTGCATTAATACGCCATCTTGTGAGGGATTGCAAAAGTTGTGCGGAAAAAAATTACCCGATACATTGGATTTGATCTGTGAAAAAGGTTTCGGCACCAAAACAAAGAAATCAAGTAAGTTCCTTCATCAACACTCATATTTTTCATATAATATGATCCTTGAAACCAAAAGTCCTTAACTAAATTTTTTTTATTTTTCATTCAGTTGAGCCAGCAATGGAGTATTATAATGAAATCGAAGATGATCTTGATGATCAATTTGCATTTGGTCAATTTCCATTCATTTCAAACTCCGAGGCTAACGCTTTGGCCAAAAGTCGCCGCAGGAGATTTGGCATTGTTGATGAATGCTGCAAAAAGGCATGCACAATGTCTGAACTTCGAAGTTATTGCCTTTAGGGGAATATAGTTTTGGCTGAATTGTATTAATTTTTATGTGCATTCGAAATAACTTGAAAGAGTTTGTTATGCCTGAAATAAATTTAAACTTCGCTTGCGGTTTTTGATCATGATAAAAAAAAATTAACTTTGAATAATAAAGGTGAAAATATGTGTATAAATAAATGTATTTTGTTTACTTAATCTGAAAAAAAGATCCGATGTACATCTAACTTTTTGTTAAACTTCGAGCTGTCTGGAAGTTTTTAAAAATATTGCTTTTTTAAGTTCATTTCATAGAAAATTACCCAGAAGTTGCTGAAGACCACTCGATCAAAAAAGTGACGGCCATGCCCCCTAATCTGGCGGCTGCACAATTATACTGGTAGCCTCTATGAGTGTATGTACAGAAGTCTTTGGTGGAGCTGCACGGGGTGAGTTTTATTGTAGGCAATAATGAAAATCTGCCTCTTTAGAGAAAAAAAACGATACCGTTTGGATATAACGAAAAGTAGATTTCAATACAACCCCCACCCTTGTCTCCTCACCAATCTTAGTAATACGGGAATACAAAAAAATCCGTAAATCTTATGTTATAGCTTTGTGAAACAGTTGAAGCACTATGGAAAGTAAACAATCCCTTCTGAGGCAGATGGCAATTCTGGATGTGCGTGAAGTTAGAACCGCCATTTTTGTTTTTTGTTAAAAAAAAAAAAATTGGGTGCTCAAATGTACCTACCCAACTTAAAGTGCCATGTGCTGTAAATGTTAAATTTTGCCAATCTTACGGATGAAAGTTTTTGCAAAATTATGATTTTTTTACAAATCAAAGTTGTGCTGATTTGTGTTCACTGCTCTGCTCAGTGCTAACTTCAATCTCGCAAAATTAATGTAGTGCCGTAAAAGTTGCAAATGTGCGAAATTTTGTATCTCTTTTGCTTATGGGACCAACAACTGAGCATAAATAAGCACAACTTCATTTGTAAGAAAATAGTAATTTTGAAAACAAAACTCATCCGCAAAATTTGCAAATTTACGATATTTTTTTAAATATTTACGGCACAAGGCAGCTCAATATGAGTGCATTGCAGCACAATTTTTGATGTTTAGACTTCTATGCTGGCGGTAGGGTAAACTAAAAACGTGGACTTTCCTCTGTAATACTTTACGAGGTCACATTTTACGATCTACCACCAGGGCCGGCCCTGTGCAAGATTTGTAGAAGGCGCCCCTTTTTTATATTTGTATACATATACATACATACTCGGATACACATGCATAAGACTTTTTCACATAGACTTTCAATGCGAAGGTCTAGTGGGATCTTTAAATTTAACGATATTATGAGTTAAATATTCTCCTTGAATGCAACAATGAAAGTGAAGTTAGTTATAGTGCTTAGTGTGCAAGAAATAACTTAGCACAGTTGTGATGGATGGTATTTTGGGATTATTTGAACAAGTTTTGTGGTTAAAATGCAAATGGCTGTACATATTTGTTTGCGCAGGATCAGATTACATTATCCTGTGCATTTGCACATATGGTTGGTCCGGCCCTGTCTACAACATAACGTTACTATAATATGCATAGAAAGATATTTGGTACGTTAAGTGACAAAAATTTTGAAGATCCCCCTCAAGCAAACTAGTCCGTTTTGGATCCTTGCACGTAGTCAACAACGTATGGACGGCTTCGCATACGGATCCAAATAAATATATGGATCCTCAGAACTGCGCTTGGATAAACATTGATGCTTACACGTCATATTAACCGTGAGTCCCGGCACTAACAATTTTTTTTTACGAAATTCAGAAATGGCGGTGCTAGCTTCACGCACATCAATTCTCGAGCTTAAAAAAATGTATTCAAGGATCATATCTGCAGAAATATTGATTGGAAGCCACGAAATAAAGATTCATCGCAGTTGAGCGGGTTTTGTATGACAACATACGTGCAGTGTAGGCTTCGAAACATTTGCAATATCAGACACAGAGAATTTTTTGAATAAAACAACAAAATTTTACTGTTCCACAATAAAATTTCATAGGTTATGGAGTTGTAGAGTTGTGTCAGAACAGAACCATGAAAGCTATTTGCTATATGGTTTAAAGGTCGAAAATAAATTGACGGCCAGGGTTTCCTATTTCAGAATTATGAATTGATAGAATAATTTGAGTTAATGATAAAGGGTATTTGCATAATCATTAATCATATATAGTGGTCATAGAAACCGACGATGTAGGAACCATTTCTTAGTATGTATTCAATTTTAATTACCTATATAAAGGGTTTTTTTTTCCTTGAGACATTTAAAGCCCATTCTACTATTTTAAATTATGAAAACAAACAAATCTTAGAAAAAGGTTAAGATGTAAGGAACGAAGAGAAATCATTTGAGTGTGATTCCAATTTTTTTTTTATTTTATATAAGCTTCCATTTACAATTTACATTACTACGATTTACGATGGTGACGTCTGGCCTTTCTTTGTATACAAAATTCAAATATTTTTAATCTTAACATATGACTTTCCAATAACCTTGTTTTCAAATTTATCCTGGGTCCCTTTCTACTTCAATACGGTGACCATATATCTACTTCAATAAATCGTATAGGTGACCTTTGATTTAACTTGGCAAAAGTACAATTTATAAGAAATGCTAGCTATCCTCTGTGAAAATTGAAATTAAAATTAAACCCAACCCGTTCTCTAGACCTATTTTCTCCCCCCGTTATGGTTGTTTTTGTCCTTAACTCTGATGTGTAGAAAATGAGAACGTCCGTTTTCATTCATAAATTATTATTTGAAAAAAATAAAAATACACAGGCACATATACATATATAAAAAAAAGGGATAATTTCTTCCATTCTAAAATGTTCATACATTTTATGAAAAGGTGCACAGACATTATTACAAGCAAAGATAGAGAAAGGAAAACATTTTCTTGTTTGTTTTTCTTTTATTTTGTGTAATAAATGTAGAACAAGGGCAAGGGAAAGAGTGTGTAGGTATAAGTACTACTTGTCGAGGAGAAAAGATTCATACCTAATAAACCCAATGTACTATTGTAAGTACTTTAGAAAATCTTTTGAAATTACTAATATAATGGCCTATATAGCGCATGAAGTAGGGATTTTAAAAGAAATGAAGTACATAGTATATACATACAAACTGGGTCACAGAGGGCGCTTCCTATTCCTTTCTAGGACCTACAAAATTTTCATCACTTAACTGAATTTCAAACCTGAATCGATGTTTTTTTTTTTTAATAAATCATCAAAAGTTATAAATCTATTGATAAAAAAGAAATTACTAAAGTGAGAGTACCTACAGTAGGTTCAGATAAATAATTTTCTTTAACCGATGTATGCATCATCGTTTTGAATTTGGGGTCCCCACCATTAGCAGCAGTCATACAAAAATAAACATATTATTCCCATAGTCAGGACCAACTGTTTGGTATGGATCAGTCTTTTAAGAATGCTTCAAAACACCATATAACACAAGCAATAAGGAAAGGAAGTAAGCCTTTCCCGTTCCCCTGGTTCAAATTTGTTAGCATTACTATATTCTTACTCGATCTACAATTATCACAAGACTAAATAATAAAAATATGGAGATGTATACAATACAGTTTTATTTTAAATATATTCAGGAAAATTTTCCGTGCACTAGGGCGTATGTGTACTTTTATTGATAAGATTGTGAACTTTTTACTTCAAGTGATGATATGATTTTGTACAGCTTTGATAACAAGAAGATATTCGCCCTATACATATATGTATGTATATCTAAGAGTTTGAGCTGAAAGAAAGAATACAAAAAAGTCTGCAATACAAAAAGAAATATCATCATCGCACAGTGACATATCCCCTCTGTTATAAAGTGTTACTCAACACTCTCATCCTCTGAACGAAAAACCTGCCAATCTGATGATCGTTATTTCAACAAACAAAGTGTCCTTTTTCTTTTTTTTTCTCCACACACGATGATTACATTAAATTGTTTGTTTGATAAGATTATATACGTCTTTTTAACTTTAGACCGTCTTGCTTAAAGCTTGCTTGCGTGCGTCGTAAATTTGCATCCAGGGATTTGAAAATAAACTTATAACAATTTATTTTCCACACATGATTATGCTGTGACATATAATTCTTATCACACTTATAGACGTGTTATGTGAGGCTTTTCTTAAAAAAAAAAAAAAAAAAAAAAAACTTGATCTTATTTATTTTATTCGAGGCATGGTGGGTTGAGAGCAAAGTATGCTACTGTTGCCTCCGTTGCTGTTTTTTTTTTGTTATCCCTTTATCGCTAGAAAAAAAAAACAAGGAAAAAAAGAAAGAATAAATATTATAATCCGAGTCGAGAAAAAGAAATTCTTTATATACACATCGGGTTGAATAAGAAGAAAAAGGACTCGCTTTTACCATAAGAATAAGCAGATCTACCCGAATGAGAATGTACCATAGTTGTTTATCGACAAAGAAAAGTCACATTGCGCCCAACTTAAATGAAACAAGAAGAATCCATAGAATAACAATACCAGCGTGGTGTGGCGGGACAGAGACGGGAGAAAGGAACTCGTTCGCGTATGTGTGAGGAGAATACCAAAGTTTTTAGCGGACGTCATGTACAAAACACGTTCATCGCGACGCGGTTAGTAGTGGCGGTGGTGCTGCGGGGGCGGAGGAAGGTAATGGAAAAGCAAACTTTTTGCTCCTTTATCACCGTCATATTCTACACAAATATTTCACCTAGATATACAGACACATCAAAAACGTGCAACAATACTAATTCTGACCAGTGTTGTCACTTACAAAATTTTAGTTTGCAGTAGGTTTTTAAAAATCGTACAGGTAGAAGTTTTGGGACTTTTTATACCTCGAGAATATGATATTAGAAAGGGACCAGACTAGAGAAATACCAAATTATAATAGTTATAACAGTTTTTCGCCATTAGATGTGGGCGTGCATTAACGCGCTTTACGCTACTTGAAAAAAAAAACTCTGTGTGCCTGAAGTATACCCACCGGCGAAAGGTCGAAACCCTGCGGGGCCGCATAAACAGTTTTTTTTATAAAATAAAAACTGTTATAATTGGCATGTCTAGAGTCACTTTCATTAGAAAGAGAAAATTCAACATTTGGTTCATAAGCTTAGGTACTTATAGATTTCAGGTGCTTTCGAGTGAAAAAAATTAATTTCCCCTAAGATAGTTTTATGATATTTCTTAACCATCTCTTAATTGAGTTTTAGCAGCTCAACAAAATGTCTGAATAAACAAGCGATTTAAAGAATTAAAACTTCTGATAAAATTCCAAAAAAATCGAAGTTAATATTCTTAAAAAAGGCTGTAGTTTATTTTGTAATTACATAGCTGCTAACTTTAAACTTAAGGTTCAGGCCCCTTTTTAGATAGGATTCTTTTTTATAATATTTCCAGTTTAAACTGGAGGCCAATTATGAAATGAGGGAGTGAGAACCACAGTGGCCTAACTGATTTTTGCACTACCTTTATGAAATGGCAAAAACTAATATTTACAGTTACGAAAACAAACTTTTTTGAAGCAGTTATATGCTTCATCATAATCTATAGATATTATTGTTTCAAAATAGTTTCGTCCTTTTAAAAACAAGTGCGTAAATCATAAGATACTGACATTGTTATATTCGCAATCCTTTGTGCCAACAAAAATCCTTTCCTTCTACTGACTCTTATGCAATCCACGTTGAATTTAAAAGAACTCTGAGGTGGTATTCAAGTTGAATATATTGTTCTTATTTTATATATAATTTTTAAAGAACAAATGTATTTCACATAAAGTGGCAACGCTGATTTTTATATCTGACTCCAACCCCATATAGACTGATGCATGACAATAGGTTTGCTGCCTATATATCCCTACCGCACGCGTGCCAAACAAAGTCAAAACGATAGGATCATTATTCTGGCTCATCAATCACCAACTACATAACATTATCAAGCAATGTGCTGTCATAATCGAATGAATCCTTAATGTCATTTGCCCGATCTCAGTGTGGTTGGGTGGATGTTAGATTATGAGAATGACGAGGAAGACGGGAATGGGCCACCATTGACGAGAACTAAGGACGAAAACGAAGACAACGTCGTCGTAGAGCTGTCTCGGGGATCTTCTTCCATTTTTGTGTGTGTTCGGTTTGGTGATTGAAGCTTATGCTATTTTTGTTTGCCAATGCGAGGGCGAATATCCTATACCCTTCCTTTGGGGTGCTCAAAAGGACGAAAAATAGAATAAAGACTGTGTGTGGGTCGTGTGTGTGGTGAAGCATCAAATTTGGCAAGTGGATGTGTTATTATAAGGAGATGGTTGGGGTAATGGTGATGTTGCTGATGCTGATGCTGGCACTGGCTGGGGCGTATATATGTAGTAGCGAAAGTACTATGACGGATAGCATTTGACTTCATACATGCGAAAGAGCATTAATTGAGATCAATTTAGATGGAGGAAACGTCTAATTCAGAAGGATTGAAATTGGAAAGGAGGAGGCATATTGGGAGAAGCTGCCATACTTACTTATACGTATATAGAGATACAAGGAATAGTTTGGTTAATATAGAAATATGATATGAGTGGGCATTTTGATTTCTGGTGGAATCAAATTTGGTTAATTGAGAAAAAAATACAAACTTCATTGATGACCTTAGCATGTAAATTTAAGCCAATTATAGATATGTTGGGGCGTATTCATAGTCATTTTTAAGCTGCTGCTAAGTTAAAAGTGAATTTAACTGAATTTTCTGTTACTAATTTTGATTTTTTTGGTTTTATTTTTCAAAATTTGGAGCCAAATAAAAATAATCAACACAGGAGAAAATTTGGTTATAAATATAGGTTCTTTATTTGTTGATCCATTTGATTTAAACCTTTAGTTTAGTAAAATATGAGTTTTGCAAGCAACTATTATTAATACGCCCCATTATGTAAAGGGTGTTTTTTTTAGACGTGTAGTTTTCAATCTGGCAATACTTTTTTAGGAGTCGGTTTTTTTGACAGCTGCCACTTGATTTATACCCAGTTTGGTTTGACATTTTATAATAAATAGACTTACTCCTAAACAACGTTTGCAAATTGTGCAAAATGGGCTCGAAACGAGTGTAAAACCTCACGAATAATTTATAGTTAATTCCGCTTATTTAACGCGCTAACTCGGTGAGCGCCCATTGATGGTCAGATATGGAATGCGATCTTAACTCAATCCATCTGCCACACTCACCGAGCTGCACAAGCAGGACCTACCCTAACACTAACACTACCATGAACAGCAGGGATTTTGCCTGCTCATATTCCTAATTTTATCGATGCACCGTTTGACTGTTAACACGAGATCGTTGTTGGTCCCGATTTTCACAAGAAAATTTTGTTCAGCGATGAAGCTCATTCTTCATGGGTTGAATGGGTACGTTAATAAGCAAAATTGTCATAATTGGAGTGATCATAATTCACAAGCCATTGTTGAGACGCCCGCCGTTACATGCTCAAAAAGTCACTGTTTGGTGTGCTCTATAGGCAGAGGGAATCGTTGGTTCATATTTCTTCAAAAATGTCTGTGTGTGTGGGTGTCATGTGAATCCACAGGTACACATCAAACTAGAGCCTTAACGGATTTGGTTCAAATTTTGCACAGACCATTTTTATGAAGAAAATTTTTCATCTTGAAAGTGTAGCTGCCATATAATAACTTCGGTTTTTGATTGAAATATATATCTTGAATGTTTCTGTAATATACCTACCTACTGTTTTTTCCAAAAAAATCGCAGATCTTACGGAAATAGGGTTTTGACGTTTTTTTTTGTTGAGAAAATTGCCATATTTTTGGGTTATACAAAAAATTAATTACTTACTGATTTTATTACTTACATGTACCTCTGCACTTATTTTTTCAATATCCTTCATATTTTCTTGTTAAACATTTCATATCATTACATATTCAACATTTACCAGAGCAAGGTTGTGTAAGTCGCAATGGTACATTTGATTTTTTCAACATTTATTTTACGTTTTTGATACATTTGATCGAAAAGTTACAGTTAATGAAGAAAACTATAGGTACCTACTTAGAATTAAATAAGACGTTTCGCACTCGAAGAGTTATAAAAGTTCAACAAAATAAAATTATTCAAGACTGTTAACTTTAGTTTTAATAAACAAAAGATAAAACACCATAAAAACAAATATTTGTGTTCTTATTTAACTTAAATCCAATTCCATTTTAATTAAATAACTTCCTTGGGATTATTATATCCCATCATTTAATCCTTTCACAAGATTTTTGTTTAGTTTCAATTTAGTTCGTTTGGGAAAGTTCATTCTCCCATTGAAACAGAACAAAAGATCTGAAAGTTTCATAGTAGCTATATACTGGTCAAACCATAGAACGAAACGAGACCCAAAACTTGCAGTTAGAATTCAAAAGAAATAATACCTTAGCTACTGCACAAAGCTTCCTTGAGAATAATTCAATCTCAAAAAACAAACCGAAAAAGAGTCTTTATTGCAAAATACTAGACAAGAACATGGCTTTACCATAACCACTCATTTTCAATAAAACTGAACTTTAAAAGCATCCAACTTGACTTTAATGGAAACCCTTTAAATATTCCACAGTAGCTACATAGGTATATACTGTAGGTTTTCATCCCATATCGCAGAACCTAATGTGAATAATAAAAACAAATCACAATTCTCATAACGAGCATGCCAGAAAACAATAAAAACAAATAGCGAATAAGTTATACCTCCACGTACGACCCGAATCTAAGTAGGTATATTCACCGAAGGACCTTCCTAGCATATAGAAAATAACACACAAACGTGTGAGTGATATGGTTCTGTTCGAGGAAGGATATAAGGTACTGTGTTGTTATGCTTCGACAACTACTCCTTTTGGATAGGTACTATACTCGTATATAAAAATAAAAACAAACTTAGAAAATATTATAACTTACGGTTTCCTTGTTATTCTTTGATTTCGTAAGGACATCCTCAAGCCAAATCCATTGTTTTTCCGTATCCTGATTTTCATATTCCGATAGAGCACTAACACGTCCACCACCATCCACGACCATGCCCCCAACGGCCCCAATCCCACTATTACTACCACCCCCACCAATCTGACTGCCACGGGACATATGGTGATGTGATGTACCATAACCGCTGCTGCCATCACCATGGTAATGATGCTGATGCACTCCGCCGTGGTGATAGTAAAAGTTTTTGTATTCCGTTGAATCCATGCTGCCACCGCTGTTGGATCCACCATTGCCACCTCCGCCGCCATTTGGCTGCCTTTGCCTAACTGCAGCCAAGTGGCTCTGGGAGTATTTCGGGTCATGTCGCATGAAATTTGTATTCAAGGCGATTATCCTTAGACGACTTTTTGTTTGTTCAATTGAATAGTAGCCACCTACATTTTTTTTTTTTTTTTTTTTGGGAGAAAAGAGAAGAAATAACGAAAATAACTTAAGTATATGTACAAACATGTACAAAAAATAAATAAATACATATATACATAAGGAAGAGTGTACAACAGAGATCAAATACCCCAGGATCAATATCAATGGTGTGCTGGTTGCCGGATACTCTTTGGCCATTCGAGAGTTCACCGGAGTTTGACATGCGGAGGTTTCAGGGATATGACATGGATTTCACTCCAGCCATCCATAAAAAAAATATAAAGAATATCGAAACTTTTGTGATGGTTGTCTTTCGGTCTGTGGGGATTAGAGTAACTGCATGAAATGTTCTCCCTTAAATTCGAAATGGTATTTTATTAAATAATATTTTATACGATTGTCCCGAATCCATCCATCAAAATCTATTTGTTGATTTTCCCTTTTTTTCTTTTTTTTATATAAATGTTTATACAAACTAACAAAAAAGGATATTTAGACTTAGGAAATGGACGGACCTTGGGAGGTATGGAGAAAATGTCAGTAGTACGAGACCATAGAGTTTCAAATCAGAAAAATTTAAATTAATTTGTTGTCTTTGTTTGTTATTCTTTTGACATATGTAGGTATGCGCAACTCCTGTAAAGACTGTATAAGTTAGTAACGGATGCACTCTTTGTCAAATTTTCAAGAAAATACTGTAAATGGAGTACCTACGTTTAAAACACCTCCACAATACGGATATTTTATAATTTCACGAGAATATTTGGTCCTTCGAGCCGGATTTTCCCCTTGAAGGGCAGATAATTCTGAAGCGATATGAAAGATTATAGGATTTTATTTTGACTTGGAAAAAACAATAAGGCCCAGTTGAGTCAGTGGTGAGTTAAATTATAGAGTTACCTAACTCAAGAAGTAAATTAACCCATGATGAACTGAAGTTTTTCGGTGTTAACTCATCATATTTGATGGGTTTAACTTTAATTTCGCACTGAAAAACTGAACCTAAGATATATAATTATAAAACTTATGGAAATGCTTATTCATCGTTAGATTATCCAATAATTTTGTTTAAAGTGTTACACAATTAGGCTCCCTTTTAAATTTGGAAATACTTCAGTTCTAGAAATTATTTCGGTAATGGCTTGAAATATTTTGGTTGATTACATAAACAAAATTTCAAGTTGCCTTGCCAAAAATAATATTCAAGTTAAAATTAAAAAAGTCTCCACTAGTGTAAAAATTACATATAAAAACATCAAAATTCTTCGTTGGACAGGAACAAATCTTCGATGGGATATAACTACGCAATTCGATTATAGGCTTATGTCCGAACTAAGTGGGATATAATAGCAAAGCTAAATCAAAAGTTTGATTATTATAAAAAGCTTAATCTTACATTTTCAACTAAAAAAACTTAATTTTGGAGAACATAGATAAACCATATAAGCAGAGTTTCCTAAAGGAGATTTTTTTATCAATGCAGTTTAAAAAAAATAAAATTTTCACGGAATTTTGTCAAGAATATTGTCAAGGTATACAGGATTTCGTCGAAACTCTAGATCTACGTCACACCAAAGTGTCAAGCAAAAATAATAAACGGTACAAACTTTTTATATGATCTTCCCTTAAAGCTTTTAAAGCTAAATTGAAAATCGGTCGGTGTAAATTTTGGTCTCAAAAACTGAATTGCTACCTCACAGACTATGTAATTCTGCATATCTACTGCCATGACAGGATAGAATATTTTTGTTTTGTATACATAGGAAGCTCACAAACCTTTTTCAAATGTATGTAATGCCTCTGATGGCAACCAGTGTCTCCATAGTTCTCCCATCCTTCGAAAGTTTGTATTTGTGCCATCCTCATGGCCCAGCACAGGAAATACGAATTGTGATGGAAATGTTCGCCCCAGTAATTCGGTTATATTTCGCAGGATTTCCATTTTTTTTGTTTCGAACATAGGATGCGCTGAATGTGATAAGCCATCACTGCAAAAAAAAAAATAAAAAATACAAAAATATGAAATTAGAAATATTGTAGATAATGGATATGTAGTATAAAAATATCGATGTGGAAATGTGAATACATTTTTTTAAAGAAAAAAATAAAAAACTATAGCTAAAGTCAATACGAATAATGCCTTAAAACTATAAAACAAAATGCATTTTGATTAGAGAATGTAAAGGTAAACATTTTTTTTCTTTTTGGTAAATATTTAACCAAATTTTAATTTTTGAATTGATGAATGGTTTTTTTTTTTTAATTTTATTTAAGGAAGAAATTAAAGTGGCTTGGAATAATTGATTCCATTTCAAGCCACGAAATTAATTTTAGTAAGATATGGGAACAAATTTTTTTTAACTTTTTCCAAAAATGTTTCCAAAACTCAACACCACCTATACGTCAAAAATTAAAAGAAAGGTCTTTAAAAAATTAAAAATCCGCACATCTAAACCATAAGCTTGTGGAAGGTCTGGTTCTCGAAATATTTTCAACCAAAGTGATGATTTTCCTAACACACTTTTTACGATTATCAATTATCAGTTGATAGTTGAACAACTATTCGGTGATAATTATCAATTTTCTTGTAACTCACGATGGTCTGCATCTGCACCATTCTCAATGATCAAAACTTTTATCAATTGGTTTGTTAAATATCGATTTTCAATATTTATCAACTATCAATTGATTAATTACAACCATAAAAGGGGTGTAAATTTCTGTCCAAAACCCTACAAAAGTGTTTGGAAAGTGATATTTCCGCAATCGAGCCTTGTTTGCGGTTTTCAAAATTATTTATTATAATTATTTTCAAGACCTTCTTTGAACTGAAAATCAAAACATTATTTGAGGTTCAGTTGTCAGCATATTCGCATCTAAGTGATATCAGTGTAGTTTGAACCAACCTTAAAAAGGCTTTCAATGGCGATATCAACCAAAAAAATTCAACAAAAAATTGCGTTCGACCGATTTGTCTTAAGGCGTAATGGATTATATGAAAATTTGAGGCTTTTCTAAGGTAAAAGGACTATATAAAGGGTCCGCCATCTAACGTCGTGAATGGTAACACTTAGCTCATGTCTAATTTGACAGATAATTAGTTTTATCCTTCCGCTGAACGAATATGGTTGCGTATACGCTTCGCTAAGTGGGCCTGCGATCGACTTAGAGAAGATGCCAATTTTGCCAAAAAAATCATCTTTTCAGATGAAGCTCATTTTGATCTTGGCTGGTAGTAAACAAGCAAAATTGTCGCATTTGGGGGACAGAAAACCCGCACGCATACATTGAAAAGCCGATACACCCAAAACGAGTCACTGTTTGGTGCGGATTTTGGTCCAGAGGCATAATTGGGCCATTTTGCGAAAATGAGCAAGGAGTGGCCGTTACAGTCAATGGCGATCGTTATCGGGCCATGTTGAACGAATTTTTGTTCACAAAAATTAAAGAGGAGGATATTGGCAACATTTGGTTTCAACAGGACGGCGCTACGTGCCACACAGCCGAAGCTACACTCGATGTTTTGCGCCATTTTCAAAAAAAAAAGATGTTATTTGGCGGACCCTTTACAAAGCAGTATAATATCCATTTCACCGCGCACCGCACCGCCCACTTCCACTGTGCAAATCTCCATGTTGTATAGTCGATTTGTCTTTTGGAAGCTGAAATTTACTATGCACAAGGGCAGTATATTGAATAAATTTATGAACGTATAGGTTTGTATTAGATTCTCGAAATTCATTAATCAATTTAAATGTTATTCCGAAAAATTCTATAGCCATTGTTTTTTTTTTTGTTTCTTTGTGTAGAATTGCATGATGGTTTATGTATTCAATGTTGCATAAATAATTTTTTTTGTTTTTTTTTTAAATAAATATTCATAGGTATTTCATAAGAAGTGAACCATCCAATTTATTGATTTTGAACTGTAAATAAATAATTATTTTCTTCAATGACTTCTTTACTATGAATTTTAGCATTATATTTTCCATGAGCAAATATTCTGGAACTGCAGTACTTCGTGGCGTTATGGTAAGTGCTTACTCTTATGCTCTATTTTTTCCTCAACGTAAACTGTCACATATGCTCTTATGTTGAATATAAATTCCTTAGTTTCGTTTCAGCATCTTTATTTTATTTTTTATCTTTAATCAATTTTTACATTTTAGCAACGTTACTCAAAGACCTCTTAACTTAAACGCCGTCCACCATGCTTTAAGGTTACTCGAAGCCATCTTACATGTACAGGGTCTTTGATTAACCGCTTCCTATCTTTTAATTTAAATAAAACAAATCGTGTGTGAGATATCATCGAAACCTTGTATTCGTTTGAAAGGCCTATCGATTTCATTTTTTATGGAATATAACATAGTTCAAATGTCCACCGCGGCTTCTCTGGGTGGCGTGCATCCGAAATGTCCAATTTTCCGTAACTCTGGCGCATAAATCAGGCTGAATTTGTCCGATGGGCCATTGTGGTTTTTAGGTTATTCGCATAGACCTGCGACTTCAGAAAAAGTCTAATGGGGTTAAATCGCATGATTTTGATGGCCATTTCGCATCACCTCCACGTGAGAGGATCATGCCCTCCAATCTCTCGTGCGGAATTTCCAATGTGGCGTGAGTTGTGTAGCACGTAGCGCCGTCCTGTTGAAACCACATGTCGTTGGTGTCCATATAATAAAATTTATTCCAAAAGAAGTTGGTCGGTGGTGGGTGATGGCATGGACCGATGACGCCGCCAGACCAAAATCCACACCAAACGTAGTGACTTTGGCGGGATGCATTGGACGCTTTGGATCTCATGTGGATTAGTATCGTCCCAAATTCGACAGTTTTGTTTTTGACGTACTACCCATATTCATCCAGAAATGGGCTTCATCACTGAAGATGATTTTCGATGAAAATTAGGATCAACTGCTCCAGATCCCATGTGAACACATGTCGTTGTCTACGGTTGTTAACCTTCAGCTCCTGGGTCAGTTGAATTTTGAACAGGTGAGGGCCCAAGGCACGACGCAAAATTCGCCAAGTTGTGGTCTGGGAAAAGCCGAGTTCTTGTAAGTGACGCGAAAGCGACTGCCTTGGATTCTCCTGCACATTTTCACGGACAGCGGCGATGTTTTCGACAGATCTTGCGTTTCTTCCACTTACGGCCGGCGAGTGTTGGTTGATTGTTTACAAAACCAGTGGACTCAAATTTATCCACCACACTGCGAAAAGTTCCCTCAGTAGGACGATTGTGATGACCTTAAAATCGGCCAAGTGGGAACAGAACACCCATTTTCATAAAACAGATTAAATAAATGACAGCCAATTTGACAGATGTAGCTTCAACAATATGGCCGCTATCAACTGTCAAAGTTGGGAAGTCTCTTTTGGAAGACCCTTTATTTTGACGTCTGAGAAGAACTTTTTTTGTATTATTAGTTAATGTGAATGTGTAGGTAAATAGATTTTTCATTTTTTTGATTTAATTAAAAGAGATTTCTGATTAGTGAGTTGTAAATAAAATTGTTTTGATGGTTTATTAACAAACTCATATAAAAAGGCAGGGCGAGAAGCTTACACATAAACCCGAGATATATAAGAACACACACGAAAAACATCGCATAGCAAAATGGAGTATGCGTTACGTTACATTACTTTCGTTTATTTAAGTACCAAAAGAAAATCTATTATAGATATGAATTTAAGTAACTTTGTTCAAAGGCAAATAATTGAATATTTAAGCAAACTTTACTAAATAACCTTTAAGAGGCATTTTAAGAAAATCTAATAGATACGGCTGCTACTGGTATGAGTAATAAACGGATCTACCGCTCGTAAAAAAGAATATTCCATCAATATCAAAAATAATTGTACCCAAAACAAAAGTTTTTCTTAGAAAATATCCTCCTTGTAGTTAGTGGTATTCCTATTTTAAACACCAACGGGGTGGGAAAATATTTATTATAATATGCTTATTAGAAAAGTGAAAATAAAATAAGTGAAGGTTGAGAGAACATCATCAAGAAAAATATTACTCTTCTTAGAAATTAAGGTAAGATTCGAAAAAAAAAAATAATTGGGATAAAAGGTTAAAAAAAAACTAAAGTTAATACCTAATATTTAAAAAAATAAAATGTAGGTATAGCCCTTAAGCCAGCGATTTAGCCATCGACTCCATACCACCGGTTAACGCCGACCGACCGACGCGACGCCTACGGCTGCGACGCAACGGTTGAGTCAAAAACAAAATATCGTACCACCTCTCTACTTGTATAATATTTAATTACACCAAAAGAGACGACTTAATTTACCTTAGAATATTTTTAGAAGTCTCTTTAATTTTCAAGTAACACGTAAATTATTTACCCCTTTCACCCTTTTTTCGCATTAAAAAAATATACTTACCTTCATAAAAAAAAACCACCGGGACGTTGAAGTTCATTAATTCCGTTATTTTTCAATGTAGAACCCATGTTATTTCGCTTTGCCATATTTTAGGTATAATACTTTGAGAGGTAAAATATTTTGAGTGGGTTTTTTTCATGCTTGTGAATTTAAATTCTTATTATTATTTTTTTTTTTTTGCTGACGAGACCAAGGTCAGGAAGAGTAAGTTAGATGGTGCAAGGATGGTTTTAACCCTTATTATTGGATGCTTTCAGGGCGTTATGTTGACGTCGACGTTGTATCGTCAGCGTCACCTCTTCACCGTCATCATCATTGTCGTCGTCAACATGACTTCACAACAAGGGTATACATTTTTGTGTCGTTTAATACAAATAATTAGTGTATAGAACAACCAAACTGGAAAATATGTTAACCTTTCATAACTTGCCCTACTCACGCACTATCGACAGTATCAATTTTTTCTGTAGGCTCTCTCTCTCACTCTCGCTCTCTAAGGAAACATCATGGTAACAAAGTCCTTTTTTGGTTAATTTTAATAGCTAGCTATTTCTCCTTTTTTTGTAGCACAATGTAGCTTAGTGAGAAGGCGTAGAATTTGTTTTTAAAATTTCCAGGATTAGGTATTTCTGTCTTTAAAAGGAAATTCTATAAAATCTCCTTTGGGTTTGATGCGTGTTTGGGCGTGGTGTATCATTACTCTGTATCTATAAATGTATTATATTTTAGTAGCTTAACAAAGCATAGGTAAATTTCTCTTTTTGTTGCCATAACTACACCTTAACCCTTTAGGCAACACATGTATGTATACCTACAATTTTATCTATATCTTTATAAGTCGCCATTTTTCTTAATATATTAATATAATTTGTATTAGATTCCTGTTTCATTTAAATTTATTATTTGTACAGTGTCCCCGCATCACAGACAGATAAATTATTACTCTGACGGAAATATAATTATGATAAGAAATATCTAGTTAATATGAAATGATAATAATCAAAACACAATACGCGCACAGTTTAGGTCATGTTCTGAATTTTAATACAAATTGGTGTATGTTCTACCAGGACCGTATCAAGTGTAGGTTACAAGGAACAAAATTTACTTATAAAATTAACAAAAAAAAAATGCACACATATTAGAAGATTCATTATGCATATAATAAATTAGAGAAAATGGTAAAGAAGTGTGAAACTCGTTCTGTCAATTGCTAAAACAACTCCTAAAAATTTTGTATTCTCAAAATGAAGTGCAATATGGGACGTCTGAATTACATTTAGTAATCTTTATAGAATTTCTGGCTTTTTTTCTGTATATATATTTTTTTCAGAAATAGAAAAAAACAGCTTGAGGAAGAAAGTAAAACGATGTTCGGTGGTGTTGTTTGCAGTGCAAATTTTTTTATAGTTGTTCAACCACCCTTTTTCGAGCTCCATCCAGGGGTGAAATCGCCTCACAACGAATTCTTGTTCTGTATTTACTTTATCAACTTGAAACTGTTTTCTTTGAAAATAAAACATTTTCTGTCGTAATTTACAAATTTCATTTCGATCTCACTTGTGAAAGTTCTCAGCATTTCTTCTATTGGTGTAAAATTGTGACATCCAGAATGTAAGGAATATCAAACTCGTAGCATACTGTCAGCTGTTTCAGCACCCATACGATTTCTCAGCTCTAAATGAATCCCCCCAGATTTCCCCCCAAACATCTCGTCCCCCTAGATCTAAATCTAGGGGGAAACCCCTAAACTGGCAACCCTGCATTCACTCTCGTTTTAATCGAAATCTATTGCTTTTACGAAAAAAGATGTTGGTATAGTTTTAGTGCAGAATTTTAAATTTTTTCTTAAAATTTTTTGACAAAAAATTGATAATTTTCGGAAAATTTACAAGAATTCCAATTTTACCCCTCCTGCCCTTTTAAAAACCTTAGCGTGAATTTTGTCCACAATATTAAAGGGAGCGGTTGAAATAAGAATTTCATAACCTACAATTTTATAAAGTTTAAATAAAGTTGATAGCTTTCGAAATAGTTACAAAAAAAACTTAATTCAATTATTTAAAATGTGACCTCTGTTTCAAATAAAGGGTTTTTTTTTTAAAGAAAATGCTTAAGATATAAAAATAAAGCTCTCCATCAAAATTTATCTTTGTTTGACCTTTTCCGAAAGTTTGGCTTCATTGTCTAATTTTCTTGGGCTATTCGGCTAGATCTTTTATTCTGTTATTCTGCTATTCTGTTATGAATTTCCATACAAAAGTTTGAGCCAAAAAATCTTTTATGAATTTTAATTTTGGTATTCGGCATGAAAACTCTATTATGAGATCTCCTATAAAATCTGCTATGAACTGTCTAGGTTCGAACTCTCACAAAATTCATTTACGATTCGCAGTTTTGGTATTCAGTAGGAACTAAGATTTGAAGGTACTATGATTTGATCTTCCCAACAAAGGATTCTAAGGGAAGCTTCTCCGGTGCTGCGAGTCGTTGAAACTGTGATCACAGCTTCTCGGGAGAGTATCTCCCAAATAAGTCTCAGCATATTCTCCTTCATTTTTGTCAGAACCATTGAGCTGATTTCCTCGGAAGCGGAAGTAAATGTCTATTGCTCCCCCTTGAACTCAACACTGATCTTTGTTTTTCCACAATCGCTCAAAACTTTATCTTGAATCTTCTGATCGTCAATTTTTCGTCCAATCAACGTCTTTTATTTTGGGTAAATTTCGATTTATTAGGCAACGTCAGCGATGAAATTTTATATTTAAAATAGCTGATATCTGACAACAGATTTTTGTTCTGTTTACTTTACAGAATTTAACAAAAGATCGAACTCCTGAAAACCAATTATATTTAAAACATCTTTTATGTTGAAAATCTCTTACGATTGATATCACAAAAGTCATAGCAGAATAACAGATGTGACTTATTATGAGAAAACAGAAACTGTTAAAATGTTTTATTTTTCTACCAGCTTTTTGCCTAAAATAAGGTAGTTGATACTTGATACATGGCTTCACCCTGCAGGATGATAAAAAAAATATAGTAATTTATTGAAATCTGTGCGGTTATCATCTATTTCCTTTTCAGGTCAACAAGTTAAGACTGTTGTTTTCTAACTTGGTGAAGCCTTACAAAACAAATTTCGGATTTTCACTAATCCAAAAAGACGTAATTTCATGATACGGTCCTGGTTATGGTATAGTTCTCTATTTGTTCACACTGAATGTTATTTGGTACTCTGGAAAGTTATATAACCATCATTCACAAAGTAAATGTGTTTGAATGCTAATTATGATGTAGGTAGGTAGCTATAACGTAGGTATATAAAACTTTATAAATACAAACGTTTTATATTAAACAATGAACATTAACATTAACATGACATGTTTCTCTTGATGGGTTATAGGTAGTTGATGTGCTTTGAATAATTAATAATAAGAGTGTATGTACTATTGTATACAGCGAAATAAATGTCATTAGTAGACGAAATCTAATGCAAAAGCCCTAAAAGTTCTTAAAAAGGATTCGGAAGACATTTAATAAATTGTTTTCTTGATTTTGTTGATACAATTATTTTTTGTTGATAAAATTGACGCATCAGTCACCGACTAGTTTCGAATCTTCTCCTGATGAAGAAAGGGGTTAAGTATTTTAAATAATTAATATGCCATACAAAAATAAAATCGTTTTTCCAAACTCAAAACCTTTGAAAAAATGTTTATTAAAATTTCGCTTAAAAAAAGTATGTGTGCAGTTTAAATAGAAGTATTTTTGTATTATTTGTCATATTGGGTCATCTAGTGGTTTCTTTTTAAATCATATGTTATGTTGACACTGACAGCTGTTTCCCGCCCGAAATCTACGCAGAAATATTGGGAAATATTGAAAACTTATTTAAAAAGTGAGTGCTGTGTAGATAGCCCAAACAGTTCGTTTTTTTTAAATCGCAAAAAACCATCTTTTCTGAGGAGGCACATTTTCATCTCGGTGGCTACGTTAACAAACAAAATTGATCTGGAGCTCGGAAAACCCGCACGTTACTGTCGAGAAGCCAATGCATGCACAGAGAGTGACAGTTTGGTGCGGATTGTGGAGTGGTGTCATCATTGGACCATTTTTCTTCGAAAATGAGGCTGGAAACAACGTTTCGGTCAACGGTGGGCGTTACAGAGCCATGTTAACCGACTTTCTTTTAACTGAAATTGAATAAGACATGGATTTGGACGACCTCTGATTCATGCAGGATGGTGCGCCATGCCACACAGCCCATGCCACAATCGATATTTTGCGCACCAAATTAACAAATCGTGTTATCAGCCGTCTTGGTGATGTCAATCGGCCGCCTCGGAGCTGCGATTTAACCCCTTTGGACTTTTTTTTTGTGGGGAACCATGAAAGAGCGATGTTATGCTAACAATCCGATTCAAGCACGAAAAGCCAATATTGTCCAAGCAATCCATGATCTACAGCCCGAAACCATCAACAAGGTTTTGGAAAATTAGAGTGACAGAATGCCGAGGCAGCCACTTGAACGGCGCCGCGTTGTGTTTCATAATTAATAGGAATGTTTGCTTTTACTAATAAAGCCATAATATATGGATACAATTTAATTTTGTCCATTTAATTGCATTTTTAAAAAGAAACTTGTATTTGATCCACCCTGTACATTAAAACTAGGATTTACGAACACATAAATAAATAAATTCGAGAATTTTTTTTTTGAGATCTTATACAATATTCTGACATGAATTTTGAAGCTTCCGTTCCGTTCCGAAAAGGAAACGTTACCATTCCTGTGTGTGCTTGTTATCGTCTGAAATGGAGGCTTTCAATCTACATATTACATAGAATTTGAATCAGTGCCAGTGAACCGAATTTTATGTTTTATTTTTTTTTACAATTTTCACCATAGAAATTTTAAAGCTCGCCTACTTTTTGGATCTGTTTTGTAGAAAATCATTTCAATATGGGTATCTATGAAGGGGTGTATTATTTCAATATAAAATTCAAATAGCATTTCCATTTTAAACTTTCAAAAACTCTATACCTATACAATTTAAGTCCTCCAATCCTTTTAACTTAACTTAAATTCCATTTGCTCTTGTATGGTATTTTATTTCCATTTAATTTTTCCAACACTGATTGGCAAAATTGAAACAAAATCTATTTTCAACAGAAATTATTTTATTTTTAAGGGTGTTGTAAAGTCCATAAAGGTTATAAAAAAAACAACACAAAGTTCACACTTGCTTTATATAGTTGACGCAATTGTTATTTTTTTTTTTTGTTTAAAACACTCCCGTTTTTGAGTTAGATTTTAAATGGTTTTACAGAGCTTAAATTAAATAAAAAAAAAAAAAAAGTTGAAACAAGCCACTGCACTGGTGGCATCTATTAAAACAATCGCTGTTGAATTCAATGAATGTAGAATGTATGTAACACCAGCATGTATTGATGTGTCAAACAAAAGGATTTTTTAACGCGACTTTATACCTACATATTCTTTCTATACAGCATTTGTATTTTTTGCTTATGTTTTTAAAAGTTTTATATAGAAAATCGGCTTTTAAAACACTGACGTACGAAAGTGATGAATTGAGTAGGTTTTTGTTTTGTCAGGGCTGGAAAAAGATTAATTCAGTTGAAATTGTTATTATTTTCATCTGCTTTTTTATGTATGTAAAAAAATCAATGTATTAATGTTTATCACCTTACACACTCAAAATGCCTTACGGATTTCTATGAAATTTTCAGAGTTTGTTTTTATTATCGGCTAAAAGGTTTACAGTGTAATTTAGGTAAAACAGCAGTGGTTATACGAGGATTACCGTGTTGAATGAAACAACCTTATAATTCAGTGTCTGGATTACAAGTGATCTTTATTATATTTATCTTATGTTATAAAAGTGAAAGTAGGTACAATAATAGAATAGAGTAGAACTCCTTTTTATGCCACAATTAATTCTCTTTTATAACTGTTGTATGGTAGGTATCGTTACTGTTATCTTTGGAGCTAGATACAATTCAAGTTATTAAGAATAAGTGAATCTACCTATGTAATTACTCAGGTACTAAGAGGAAATTTGATCATCAGAGGATAACTTAACCAACGGATTAAAGTCAAATTAATTTTGTTATTTTTTAATTTCCTCAAAAACCATTTTGTCAGCTGTCAAATGATTTGTTTTTTAGTTTCGTTTGGCATTTCAACATGAATAGACTGATGGCTGAACAACGCTTCCAAATTGTGCCCAAATGGGCCCAAAACAAGATTGCTGTTGATCCCAATTTTCATAAGTGAATTTTGTTTGTGGATACGTCAATAAACAAAACTTCCGTATTTGGAGTGATGATAATCCTCAAGTGTATGTTGAGACACCGTTAAATCCACAAAAACTGACTGTTTGGTGTATGCTTTATGGTTTGGTGGAATAATTGATCAATACTTCTTTAAACACGATGCTGGCCAGAACGTAACAGTCAATGGTGACGGCTATAGAGCCATGATTATTGACTTTTTCGTTCATAAATTGAACAACCATGATGTGCAAGAGCTGTGGTTTCAACAAGACGGCGCAACATGTAACACAGCTCGTGCCACAATTGATTTATTGAAGGAAACGTTTGGTAACCGGCATAGTTTCACGTTACGAACCCGTGAATTGGCCTCCAAAATCGTGCGATTTGATTCGCTTGACTCTTTTCTGTGAAGATATGTGAAGTCTCTAGTCTACGCCAATAAGACCGAAACGATTGACCACTTGGAGGACAATATTCGCCGTGTTATTGCCGATATACGGCCACAAATGTTGGAAAAAGTCATCGAAAATTGGACCTCCAGATTAGGCTACGTCCGAGCAAGCCGTGGCGGTGATATGCCAGAAATCATATTTAAATTATAATGCCAAAAGATTATCTTTCGAATAAAGTAAATTTGATGGCAATTTAAAAAATCATCTTTGTTTATTCCATTTCAAAGTTTTGTACCTCTAAAAAAAACACCCCTGATAAGCATCGCGTGTTTGATTTGAAATTTACAAGAGCATTTAACATTAAAAACAAAAATGCTACTCAGGCCGAGTTTTTAGTGGTGAGTTAAACCAGAGTTAGCTAATTCTAGAAATAAATTAACCCACAGTGCACTGAGGAAGCAGTTTTTCTATGTAGAATGCATGCGGAACGATTAAACAAACTCGGTAGATAAAAAATCAAAAGCATCGTTTTTTATTAATCCTGAGTTAACTCGGGTTTAACTTTAATCTCGCACTAAATTTTGAAAAAAATAATAATTTTAACAAGTTTTTTTTTTAAATCTGAGCAGTTTTAAAATTAATAATTATTTCGTCATAATATCCGTTGGTCTGTACACTTCTCCACTGTAATTTCAACTAGAGCCAAAATGGGTGGTCCGATTTCCTTCAAATTTGGTTCAGAGCGCTTTTATGTGATTCCCTAGAGAAAAAATTCGAATTTGTTTAACATACAACGATTTTTTTTTTTTCAATTTTTCTCGAAAATGGCTCCAAAAATTTTCATTAAACTTCGTACCTGTAAAAGTCAAAGTGATTAAACAAAAAAGCTGACAAGAAACTCAGGTTGTGATGTTGAGTGTTTATTTTGTATAAATATGCCAACAAAACGAAGAAATATATAAGTCAACTGCGATTTTTAAATTAATAAGTTTTAAAATGGCAGCACCTGATATTTTTAAGAATTAAGAATTTTTATCTTTCAGAAAGTGTTTTTATAGATTGAAAAATTAAATTTAGTAACGAAAATAGATAATTTTCTTTTAACATACAATTCTTTTATCAGTGTACCTACGGCTAAGAGATCTTTCACTGTAATGGATTTTGCTTCCCTTTAGAATAAGTAATAACATCCACAGCCTTTGGTCTCATTTTAAAAAAGTTATAAATCCCGTATTTATTTTTTTAAATTATATCAACAGACTTTAAATCACTAAATCCGTTTTTAATATACCTACATACTGATTTTTCAAAAAAAAATTAATACTAAGGTTTTAAATATACAAACACTAATTTCTTTAAACTAACTAATAAATAAAGCTAATACTGAGAAGCTTCAATGTAAAAAATTAACCATATTTTTCTGTTATTCAAAATTTTATTAAAATTTCTATAACAGTTTTCGAGAACTTTCTTCCCTATGCTTTATTTATAATTTAAGACTTTATTTAGACTTACTTTCAAACTCCACTATAGGAGGATTTTTTTCCCAAAATTAAGTAAGCTATTGTGCTGCATATACAGATAGAGAGGTATCTGGTGTGTATTTTGAAATTGTATTGGATTAATCAAAGCAATACAATTGTTAGTATGTGCAATTTGAGTGCCAAAAAAAATATTTCGTTACTCTGTTATTAGAATTCCTGCTATTCCTATACCTACGAGTATATACAATACATACATAGATAGATCCCAAATAGACGCTACAACTATAAGAGTCCTTCACAAGCATGAGTTCTAAATTTTAGTTTTAACTATGCATCACCATCAAAAACGACTAAAAAAATTATGAAGTGAAATGAAAAATAACAAAAAAATCTCGAGAGTTAAAAATAGATATACACAAAAAAATAAAAAAAGAAAAACTTCAAAGTATACTGAATAGCAGAGTTCTTTTACCTCTGGTATTATCTCATTGTTAACCAAACTAAATGGGACGACCCGCATACAGTGGGTTAGTTAATCATTCAAAATCTTATTAATCACAGTTTTATTTGATTATTTATTGAAAAACAAGGCCAACAAATTGTAGGACAGGACTTACACTATAGGCTACACTGTAAGTCTCTGTCTGGTATAAAGGGAAAATTGATGTCGCGGAATATAAACTTTTTGCGAATTAGTGATGTGAGATTAAGTTCTTTTTTATTTAATTTATTCCATCAGTTTCCACATTTAACATGAATTTGCATTCATGTACATAATATACCATATGATTGGTATAAAGTTGAATTTTAGCAAAATTCTAATTTATCCATCACTGTGATTCGATCCAGTTTGTATAAAACAGCGAAAAAATACGTATACAACGGTTTATTGATTTTTTTCTGTACAATTGAGACTGGTGCATTTTTTCTGATGATTGGTATAAACTGGTCAAATACACATAGTGAATTTTGTATCATGATTCCCTTTGAGTCTAGACCAAAACCAATCAACGGATAAATAATAAGTACAAGCATCACTAGACACCAGAAAGTTCAACATGAAGTATTTATTTTACTGTTGAATTTTCTGATAAATGGTATAAACCTAGTCTAATTTTTATTTTCGACATTAATTAAAGCCTAGGTAGTGAGTTTATAGTAACACAACAGTTCAAAGTAATCTCACAATATTTTATCATTAAATAACCCACTGTGGCGTAGTTTGGTTGCTTCGACGAATGATGGTCTGGTCTGTATGAATTTATTTAAATTTATTCAACCTGACATGCTAGTCATCGCCCGGAAGTCCAATCAAAGGTTCCTCAATGTTTCCAAATATGTATGAATATACAAACATTTTACCTTTGTTGCAAATGGCTTTTTCCAGGTGGTGTATATAGGTGCCTATAGTTTGAGTGTGGTAAAGTGTGTCGTTCAAGGTTTCCCTTCCCTTCAATATCCCTTCATCCCTTCAATATTCTTTTCATGATATGGACTACACTGCTCTCTGTGTTACATATATGCTTTCTTAATTAATTGTTCAAGCTCCGCTATGGTAGGTAGCTATACAAAAAAAAAAAAGAAAAAATATTGCAAAATTGCATTTTGTATTATTAATGATTTCTTTATGCGCCCTTATAGGTAGATGCATACTCCCATTATAGCCTGCAATTTTACGGTGCAGATTTTCACTTTGAGGCATATCTAGTAGGTATGCATTTGTACATATACGCGATGTAACGCATTTTGTATCGAATATTATGACGAGCTGAATTTTTATCTGAGGAGAAATTGAATTGCAAAAGAGTAAAGAAATGAGCTGCTGATCGATGTGCAAAGAGCTGCTCTCTGAAATGTTAAATTGAATGTCGATTAAATATCGTTCCTTTTAATTAATAGTTAATTTGTGTTTAAAAAGGACTCAAAGGCCTGATTTCCTTTTTTCTGTTGATTTTAAACTTGGAAGTTGATGAAAGAGCTATGAAAATATCGACTGTGTATAGTGAAGGTATATAAGTTATTATATGAGATGCTCGAACTGAATTATGAAGATGATTAAAACTTTAAAGCTCCAAAGTGTTTGTTTGTGATTTAATTGTAAACGTTTTGTATAGGTATTTATGTATATGAACTTATTTATTTTACTACATATGAAACCCCTTTGTATAAAAATAGTTTTTTTTTTTTATAAATTACAAGGTATATCCGTCTGTTTGTGAAGGGAAAACTTCGAAACCTTAGAACTGATTTTGACGCGACTTTACATACAGGACGTGGATTTTCCAAACATAGTGATCTAAGCTACCTTTTGTTCCTACAATTATTTGATTGTTACTTTGTGAGCAAAGTCATAAGCAAGTTATGCTGAATGAAAAGAGTTAAAATTATCAATTTCAATTGTGTCAAATATATCTTTTCAAATAAATTCGAAAAACGTTTGTTTAGATGTATGACCTTCGTACGAGCGAAAACTGCTGGTCGAATTCTAATGAAATTTTATCTTGGAAGTCGATAAAGTCGTGGAATATGACTATAATTATATGATACGTTTTTAAAATGCAAGAAGGTTGCGGTAGAACTAGCAAAGTGGACAGGTAGTTGGAAACAAGTAAATAGGTCCCTTCAAATTACCACCCAGGCTGAAGTTTACAAACTATCTGACGTTTTCGGGAAAAGATTTACTAGAACTATTGGAGAACATTCTACATTTTCATAACTTTATCATATTTTCAATAGAATGGTGCTCCACCCCACTTTGGTCGAGGAGTTAAGAATTGCCTAACTGAAGAGTATGTACGCTAATCCTTGTATAGGAAAACATGGAACATCACTATTGGATTTTTTTTGTATTGGGCAGAGTGAAAGAACTTGTTTATTCAACCAACATAGCGACTATAAGTAAATTAGAATAGCTTATTCTCGAAGCGTCATCAAAATGAGGCAGCAGCAGTAAGCATCAATAAGTTTATCATAAATTGCATTTGGAGCTTAAAGCAAAAAGCAGGTTGTCCAAAGTAAATTTTATTGGGTTTTTCCGCAAAATTGATGTTGATTTTTGTTTGTTCCTAAGAAAAAAAAACATGGACGACCTGATCGCTTGAACTTGCTCTTTATAGGTTAACCATTCTGTGTAACAACACATTGAAGATACATGATGTATTATATTTAACGACAAAATATTAAAAGAGTCAAGGTCAAGGGCACTAAAAAATTTATTTTTTGTTTGATTTTTTTTTTCGTTTATAAAACAATGTTTTTCAAAAAACTTTAAATGCATTATAGTCTAAACTATTGAGAAGCATCAGATTGCCAAATAATAACAAAATCGGTTGAACCATGGCAAAGATATACGCGAATAACCCAAAAATAAGGCAATTTTCTTAAAAAAAAAAACGTGGAATACCTATTTATTTATTTATTTATTTATAAGCTTAATACAAGCAGAACTTAAAACTTAACATAATATTTCTTAAATCTTAACTTTAACATATAAAGGTAGAAATTTTCAGTATGGGAGAGTTATAATAAGTAAAAAGGGACTAAGAGAAGGATGAGTTAAGAATAGTTTGTTTTAAAGCAGGCTTACTCATGTTGGGGTTGAAGGTATTTATGTGAGGAAGAAAGGAACAGATCTTAAACTGACGGGTGTTTGGATTCAGACAGATCTTTTGGAGAAGAGTAGGGCAATCAATGACCTCATTTAATAATTGGTGAACAAAAACGATGTCAGCAGTATCACGGCGTAATTTGAGTGGTTTAAGGTTCAGAAGTTTAAGACGGTCTGCATAAGACGGCAGGTTATAGGGATCATCCCAGCCAAGACCAGGCTGGTGAGGCATATTCTAGGAGAGGTCTAACAAAAGTCATATAAAGGGATTTGGTTACATATGGACAGGAAAATTCTTTTGACCAGCGTTTTACGAACTCGAGTGTTGAGTTGGCTTTGCTTATAATGCTGTCGTAGTGGGAGCGAAAATTGAGTTGAGTGTCACAAATGACTCCCAAGTCGCGAATGGAGGTTACAATAAGAACAGGTACTCCATTAATCGAGTATTGTCTTTGGGACAAGGGAGGGCGCTTTCGAGTGAAGGTTATGGTTTGACATTTCTTAATGTTTAGCTTAAGAAAGTTCTTTTGGCACCAAGTAAAAAAGCTATTTAAGTCTGTTTGCAGCATAAGTGCGTCGTCAGGGGTAAACATTCGTTTCGATATTCTCATATCGTCAGATTGAGGTAAAATCAGCTCAACGTCATTTATAGTGAAAACAAAAAATAAGTGGTCCCAAATGGCTTCCCTGGGGTACTCCAGAAAATGCATAAATAGGTTTGGAGATACTCCCTCTGAAGAGCACTCGATACTGACGGTCATCTAGGTATGACTGAATCCAAGAGGTGAATAAAAGAGGAAAACCAAGCTTTTTAAGTTTAAAAAGAATGATATTGTGGGAAATTTTGTCAAATGCCTTACTAAAATCTGTTGCAATGGCATCAACTTCTTTACCTTCTTCTAAGGCAGACAGCGTTTTTGAAACGAATTCAGTGAGGTTAGTTGTTGTGGATCGTCCTTTTAAGAACCCGTGCTGCTTAGAGGTACAATTTGCTTTACAGTGAACAAACAGCGACTCGTAAACTATACTTTCAAAAAGTTTAGGTATACAAGAGAGTTTGGCAATGGGTCTGTAGTTAGAAATATCATTTTTGCAACCTTTTTTGTGGACAGGGTTAATGAAAGAATTTTTCCACATCTTAGGAAAAATACCACTTACAATGGAGAGGTGGAAGAGTTTTGTAAGAGGCTGTGCTAATTTTCCAATACATTTTTTAAGAACGATTGCTGGGAGACCATCTGGACCAGGGGAATAACCATCTTTCAGTTGGGTAATTTTACTCACCACTAAATATAGGGAAATGTTGATATCAGTAAAGGAGGTATGAGGATAATTGAACAAATAACTAAAATAGTTCAAGTCTACCTCGGTATCGTTAAAAGAAAATGCTTCGCTGAAAAAATCTGCAAAAAGATTGGATATGGTATGAATGTCAGCAGACATATTTAGATTCACGAAGTCTTAAAGTGGAAGGATAACCATCCGATATTTTCTTGCAATTAATAAATTGGTAGAACTTTTTTGGGTTGGTAATAAACCTAATTCCTAATAACCTATTTCCGTTATGTGACTTTTTGAGAAAAACCTGAAACTCAGTTTTCTTTCAATTGACTTGTTTATTACAGGTGCGAAATTTAAACAAAATTGTGTGAGCCGTTTTTAAGAAAATTGAAGAAACCAAATTATTTGTATGGCAGCTACCCGTTCTAGTTGAGTCCACCCGTTTAGGCTCTAGCTCAAATTACAGTGGACGCACTGAGGCACGGACTGACGGACGCGACGGCATTACGAAACCCACTTTTTGGACTTATCGATTACCGTAGTGTTAGTTTTGATTACAACCTCAAAATTTATTTTTTCACGAAACCAATACTTGCCCTATAGAGCAAGTAAAAATAAAACCTAAGCTTGTGTATTAGTTAATAATGTTTAAGAAACTTTGTGTGGGTGATGTCACCATTTTAAAAACTGTGAGTTCGCTCCTGGAGGTACATGAAACTTAAGCAAAACAAAAACTTGTGTTTCCTAGCAAAATTATTTGGATATAATTCGCTAAGAAGTGACAATGATAAACAGAATCATCAGAATAGTTGAGGGCGAAAATATACGAACGACAAGGACTAATAAGGACTCAAGCCACAATATAATCAGTAATATCAGCACCAACTGGAAATAAAACCCCTCTATGCCTAGGTGTTTATTTAAGTTTGTCAGCAGATACAGATACAACTATGATGGCTGTGAGAAGAATAACAAATTTTAACACCTTTATGTAGATTTAATGAGCTCGTGTAGCCATAGCCAACCATCTTCTGCCTCTGTCGCAGATCGTCCATAAGTTCCTTCCGACATGACGACGACGACGAAGAAGAAGCGATAGATGATTGTGTGGTAAATTTCAAAAATAAAATAATGTAGGAGTTACGGCAAAGCAAAAAGGCAAGCGCCATGGAATAAGGTATATTCGTCTTTAATTTCACAGTTATATACCTTCTTTTGTTTTGTTTCTAATATTACCAAGTTTCCTTCACAAACTTCCGTTGCTCATCCTCTGTTTTCTGTGAATGTTTCTGGTTTTTAAGTGACAGTTCGAGAAAATGATGGTAAAAAAAGAAACAACAAAACAAAAAAGAAACAAAACTTTTCGGCGATGAGTTGTGAATGAATATAAATGTTTGGCTTGACAAAAAAAATTGAATGCGGATGCGGTGTAAGGTGCGTTTGGAATGTTTTAAGATGGAAATTTATATTTATGTAAGGAAAGGACCTCGCGTTTTCAGTAATAGGTATGAGTACCTACTCGTAGAAATAAGATTAAAGTATTTTTCATTTTTCCATTTTAATTTCTTTTTTGTTTTACGATGGTTGAAAATAGCTGCGAAATGTGCAAATGAATTTTATTAAAAGTTTTATTTTAAATGCATAATATATTACAGTACAAAAGTAACACATGAGAGCTCAATAAGACAGAGAAAAAGGATATTTTTGTTTTTGTTTTTCATTTATCTATCTCTATGTCTATAATTTCAAAAAACCATTTCCGCTTAAATTTATCTCTGGGGAATTAATGAGCGAAGTGTTTTTCGAAAATGGGTTTTCATTCTTCGAATAGAGTAGGTACATACATACATTATTATACGCGGGAGTAATTGGCTTTTTGCGTTAAACACCAACGTCGCCGCGCGCCGTGCTTCGTCGTCGTCACTTGGCCTATAGCATGGCACGGTTGGTATAGTGCCGTAGATTCAGTATAGTCAGTGTTGGGACCAAGCAGAACAGTGGGAAGTTAGGGAGTTCCTTATTTTTATTGCATTTTGGAATTAGCATGGAGATTAATGGTTTGAATTTATTGAGGCATTCTGTGATGTGGCTGCTCCAAGGACTGTGTAGAGTACAACATGTACGTACAACAACCACGTTCAGGTTTTCGTTTAATTGGAAAGTGAGGTGGAAATTTCAAAATATCTAAGCTGCCAAACGCATTTAAATAATTAAATGAAGAAAAACGTGATTTTCTAAATTCTGTTATTTTTTTCCTTATTTTATAAATTCATAAGGTGAAAACTGGGAAGCTTTGCAGAGACAGTGAAAAGGTACATATAACATGAATATAAGGACGCAGAATTTTGTTTAATAAAATCAGTTTAAACAGTGAGAAGATACTTAGTAATTTTGTTAGTTAAAATCCATTATGATTGCTCAATTTCTTTGTTAAAGGTGAACCATTTTTTTTTCCAAAAAGTAAAAATCGACCGTATTAAACTTCGTTTTGGAATACAAGGTTGGACAATGTGCTTAATTGAAATGACATGCAAGAGATTAAGAACTCTTTCTTAAAAATCACAAAGTGCTTTTTTCTTGGACTGTTCTTTAACAGATGGCTAGTTAATTAGAAGAATAGTTTTTGAAAAAAAAAAAAAAATATGGATATAGGTAGATATGAATTTTTGAACAACAACAACAATTATAATTCGTTTATTTTGGCTAGAGATACAGCTGTTTCAAGGGGTGCCAAGCCACCTATCATCATAGTCTCCTCTTATTAGTGGTGCTGAGCTTTAATTCAATTTTATTATGAAAAACTTTCTATATGCCCATCATAGGGATCGAACCCACGATATCAGATTTGCTCAGTTTTAGAAGCCGTATATGCACTACACATTCCGCCGCCTGAGACCACTGACGTCACATATCGAAAATGGGATGTTATTGTTTATCAAATGCATTTGGAGCATCAGCATTTTTTTAATTTTTTTTTATTGGTAGATATGTATGTACCTTATGTCACGTGACAATTAGTTTATCCCATAACCCACACTGATCACAAAAAATATTTGAACGTTGGTTTTTACCACATCCATTACTTTAGTGTAGATATTCGAACAAAATTGCATTCATTAATTAATTAATCTGCATTTTACTATAAGAGGAAGCTCAATATATATGTTTAATCTTACTGCAACGGTCTTGATGTTTTGACAGAAAGTCATGCTCGGAGAACGACTTTACAAGTGTGTTAAATAAAATGTTGCACAATCTTTTACCAGTGAATCCCAATGTAGGAACTCTCATATTTTGGAGTGATTGGTGTGTACCGCAGAGTAGGAATAAAATTAATTCCACCTCCACGCCCTCTTGCCTTTCAGATATCTTGGATCAGAATTGTTTTGTAAAGGGTGTTTTTTTTAGACGTGTGGTTTTCAATCTGGCAATACTTTTTTCGGAGTTGGTCTTTTTGACAGTTGTCACTTGATTTACGCTCAATTTGGTTTGCCATTTCATAATAAATAGATTTACTGCTGAAGAACATTTGCAAATCGTGCAAACTCATTACGCTGCGTCCAATATTTGGTCAACATAATCGCAAAATCACATAAATTCGAGCAACCATATGGATCAGTTTCGCCCCACGTTTACTCTAGTGGATAATGCGCATACTTAGAGACTCCGCTGAGTGCGCACCGAAGACGCTATTGCTCCCATGGAGCAGAGTGTAGAAGAAGACCCGAATGAGTTCATCCGCCATCGCGCGCAACAATTGTAGCTGTCGAAAATTGGGCCTCTCGGCTAGAATTTATTCGAGCCAGCCGTGGTGACCAATTGCCCGAAATCATTTTTAAAACATAATGGCAAACCCTTATCTTTATAATAAAACTAAATTCTTGGCCATAACATCAAATTACATGCGTTTTATTTCTTCTTGAAAGCCACACGTCTAAGAAAAACACCCTTTAGTTAATTTCACCTTGCCTTATTTACAGAAATAGGTAGTAAAATTTAAAAGGTGTCACATGAAAAAATATTTCAAAAAGCAATTCATTTTGATTAAATGGTCATTATGGGCAGTAAGTATACATAGGTGCAGGAGGGATCAAGAGTTCGTAATTTTATGCCACAAAGTATAGGATCATAGACCTTTATAATATCAAGCATAAATGAGCAATTAAACTCATTGATGATGCCAAAGAGTTAACTCTCAATATAAATTATAAGCTACTTTATTCCAATTAACATATTTTCAAGAATTCAATGCAATCAAAAAGATTTTTCTCCATCAACACTGTAAATTTTGCCTCCTAATACCATCCACTTTATAAAATTCCTCCATTTTAAGAGGTCGCTTCGGTCCGTTACCGTTGTGCCATAAGCACTTTTACACACCCCGAAAAGCATAGCGAAGTATTTAAACGATTCCGCCAACAGAAAACCGACTTATAATCCTCTTAAAAAGTTTTCAATTTAAATTAGTAATATCAAGTGGATTGTGAATTAAATTCCTTGAAAGCCAATAAATATTCAGCAGATTTGTTTTCGTAAGCAATTATAATTTTACACAGAATCAAAAGTCAGACATCCAGAACCAGATATCAGAGTCAGAGAGGGCGGCCCATTTTGGCCCAATACAGTAGATATCCGTTTCTGTTTGTAGACAAAACCATATAGGTATAGGTTCGTATATAGGCTTATGTTTGGAGTTGCAAAATTATAATTATTGCTGTTCGTTTGAACGCCAAATGTGATGCGTGCAGTATGCACTGTGCTTGTGCATTTGTGCAAGTTATCAATTGCACTAATTAAATTTTTTGATTACAATGAGCAATATAATCGCACAAGTCATAAACGCAAGCAATTAATTAAGACTCTATAATATATGCCTCTTGCTGGCTTATTCATTTGCTCCTCGCTAGATGGCTCTCTGTCGCTCCCATTGTGTTGCTGATTGTGTGCCCCGGAAATTCATTATCCTTGTTTTTGTAGTTCTGTTCGATTCACCCTTATGCGAGCCGGAATACAACCGCATTGTTATTGCATTGATAGCAGTGACAGAAACAATAACGAAAACAACACCCAACGGTAAACAATTAAACTCAATAGGCAATTAGTTGTGTGTGTGTGGATGTGGATGGCAATGATAATGCTGCGTTTCTGTTGGCTAAATTGCTCTCTAAAAATCCTTTTGCACTGCATCTGCATGCCTGATACTGCTTCCGGTTGCCCATTGCCAGTGCTGTCGTTATTATATAAGTTACTGTTAGAACGTTTTTTTTTTAAGAACCGCAACTTCTTCATGAAGTGCGGGTTCTAAACGAAAGCTCTGATGGGAAAAGGGAGCTGACACATACAAACTGACTGGATACATAAGTAACATCAAGGAGATGAGATCACGCTTTTTAGCATAAAGGAGAAGTTTGAAACCCAAACACGAGCTTTAGTGGAGATGCCATTAGTTTTATGAAAATTCTTGTCAAAAAAATAAGGTGATATGGTTCCCGTTCGAAGCATTTAACTTCAGTTTTTAATGACAGATATGCTTTATGTTAAGATAATTTTTATAATTTTCGGTAATTGTTTGATATTTTAAATTCAAAAGATAATGAAAAATTTCAAAATTTTGAAAAGAAATGTACCTACTAACACAAAATTGTTGACACAATACTCTTCTAAAATATTGCCTGTATATGTAGCAGTACCCCAGCAGGATCTATGCAATTTTTACAAAAAAAAAAAACAAATATTTTTATCAACAAAAAACTCGGAGTTCTTCTACTCATATAATTCTGTAGCTTGATAAAATGCTTGACGGATCTTCAAGTTTAATCTCAAAATAGCTACTAAAGCATCAAAACGTATCAATTTTATTAAAAAATATTTCCAAAGTTGCAACAATTACTTTGACTAAAAACGTACTTTGAAATAATGTTAATATCCATATATTTTTCCAAGAAGATTAAAAAAAATGGTTAATTTTTTTCATAAAAGCTTTCACCCACTCTTCCCATCAAAGAATCGAAATAGTACTAGATTATACTAAGTAGCACTTTCGACAGCATTGTATCTTTTATAGTGGGGTATGAATAGATCTACAGTGTGCTGCTATGCGTTTTAGTTTTAAATGAATTTAAATCAAATGCAATTCATTGCAATCTACTATTATGTACGTGTATACATTGCTCTCTGTGAATGCGTTGCATATAAACGGAAATGCTTTAGAATCCAATCAGCCATTTTGAGAAGCCCATTATTTGTACCAATGGCATCCGGAAATCTCAATCGCAAAACCTCAGCAGCATTGGGTATAATTTATTATTATACATACACCTACACCTGTATATATATATGTATCTATTCTCCATCCAGTTGGATATATATGTACCTAGATACACAATTACTAACCATTAGAAATTAGAATAGTTTTGCTATTGAAAGCTCCTGACACAAATTTAATGCAATTTTCTAACGTTCATTCAATTTATTTGGGAATACACGTGATACATTGTTGATGTGTTTGTCTGCATTTTTATGGAATTAATTTTGCTTTCAGGATTGTGATATTCATTGTTGCATTGAATTGATAGTTTGTGTTCTTTTGTAATTATCCATGATCATTTTGATCAACTATTAAAGTTAATTATCTAAACGACGTTAACACCATTTTTGAACGTACTTGCTAATTAAAAATCAGGATGTAGGGCGTATGATTGCGGAATATATATACACATATAGCCATATAGCCATATACCAAAGTATCAAGAAATTTGTTGAATACCTACAAGGTGGCGCAAAAGTTGTCACCCAGTGACGAATTATTCCGCGAAACAAAAAATCGAAACAATTATTCCGCGTTTTTTATAGGAGTATAGTGATTCATGTTTTTTGTTTCATTTTGTGTCTAAGGAACGCGGGATAATTGTTTCGATGTTCTTGTAAAATAATTCATCGGTGGTGTTTTGCGCAACCTTATACTTTATACAGACAAAAAAAATAATAATGATCAGAATTAAAACCAAAAATATTGGATACTTCCATAAACTTTCCCAATACTACGATTAGACGCAGTAAACGCAAAAAGTTAATGCGTTATCAAAATAATCGCAACGATGTCCAATTCTCTCCTAAATCTGTCAACTTATGTGATCGTCGGCACTGACCATCAACGCTGTCAATGCTTTGACGACGGCGCTGACGGCTGTATTGACGCCTGCGTTGGTGGCTGCGGGGACGGCTGCATTGAACTCATTTTGACACGAATTTTAGGGTCAACTCACTGATTATTTTCGTTGACAGTGTTAGCCATGCTGTCAACGCAGTTAGGGCACTTTGACAGCCTTGACGCGTCAGCGTGTCTGTGGCGTCAAAGTAGACATTTTTTTGCTGTTGTGACATTTATTGTTCTTCGTTATTTTCGACTTTTTCACACAATTTGAAAAACATTGACATTCAAAGCATAGTTTAACGTAAATAGGGTATTTCCAGAGTTTTTGATTGGTCTTCCAGAAGCTTTTGCTGAATTGTTAAGAATGGGAATTCTTCTCCTAAAAAAAGAAGAAAAAGAGTCCTTCTAGATTTTATTTCAGAATTAAAACAAGATTTGATGACCAATCGAAAATGTCAGCTACTCTATTCGTCTAAATGTCTTTATTTTAAAAGTATATTCAATCCGTTGATATAATCATTTATGGCTTGACAGATGGAGGGCAGACTATATTTACAGTACCTAAGTAGAATCTTTCGTTCCAAATTTTAATTGAACCCTAAAACTGTTGGAGCAATTAATTTAAACTTAGATTTGTTGAAGTTTTTAGAATTTTTTTTTAGTCGAAACCGGAGCCATCACACGATGGAATTTGACAGTTTTTGATTTCACAGAAATATAAAGAACTATATTTTGGCGTATTTATTAGCAGTAGTATTTCATCCCAAATATCACATGCAAAACACCTTTCTGCACTCTTATTGCACGTACAAATATGTTGGTAAAACATTGGCTGACTTAGCGTCTTTCGTCTGATAGCTAATGTGGTATATGCGTTGACACCGTGGAGACAGTACGTTGGTTTATCAATTTGTTGGTGGCATTAGAAAGACGATTTAACGTGCTGTGTAGGACAATATCCAAATATAGTCCGTTGGTTTGTGTGTACGTCTACTGTACAGCGAGCTTGAACTTAAACAGGTATGCCGATTGACTACAAATTTTGAACAGACCATATTCAAGTTATTCCTTAGAGGAAAAAATTACATTTTTGTTTTAGTTCACCTAGAACGGCTTTCGCAATACAACATTTTGATTTTTTTCAAATTTAAATTCGCATCTATAATATTAAAAGTGCGATTGCAATATAACTTCATTTCATGTTTTGTCAAATTATTAACATGGTGGAAAACGATATTTCAGGAAATTTCTTATGGAAAGTGTGAAAAAGTCAAATTTACTAAAAATTGAATTATTACATTAATTTAGAGTTTTTTTTTTAATTTTAATTTTTTAAATGTTATATTTTTAATACTACTTTAGAAGTATCATATTGCAAAATTGTAACAAAATCCGTCTATGCATTAACGAGATACATATCTTACTGTTAATGCCCGGATTGTTTGAAATGTTAGGAGCCTTTTTCAAAAAAGTACTAAAAACTTTAATCTGTGTTTGACAGCACAGCCCTATAGAATAAAATTAATTTTTACAACTTTTACCGTGATGCTCTAAAGTATTCCTTATGTTTTACCAGCAGCCATAGGATTTTGACCAATCCGGGAATTTACAGTAACATATATATCTCGTTAATGCATAATCGAATTTTGTTAAGTAATATATACATATTAATAATATTATTTTTAAAAATTTTTAAATATTTTTTTTATACACATATAAAATTAAAAAAAAAACGATTTGCTTGATTTTTATAATTTAGAATATAGGTACCTATATCTAGGCACATAATACTAGTTTTGAACCACAAGAACAATTTCATGCATTTTATTTTATTTGACCAAAATTGGCAGGAAGGTGAACTGTTTTACAAGCTCGTATTCGCTCTCTTCTGCCGAAGACTACTTTATTTTTCCGCGAATGAAAAATGTTTACCTAAATTTCATAGAAATTCGGAGATAATTTATTTATGAGGGAAACCAAGATATTATTGGGATCCTTTATTTAAATATTCGTTTGCAAAAATAATGAATTTGAAATTCATCTAGATTCTAGTTTGTTTTTTTTTTTCCCAGTGTAGATTGAACAAAAATCACGTTAAAGATGAAACTACGAATGATATAGGCTTCGGATTGGCATTTAAATGGAACAACTGTTGTATTAAATCCCTGCTGAGTATTATTTATGTAGGTATACGTGTGTGCACGTTAATAAACTACCTCCCTCACCACCCTCCTGACTGCAAGAACAAAGGATCATTGATGAGTTCTGAAAGCGTAGCTGGCACTTAAGAAGAAAATAATATTATATAGTATAAAGCAGAGCTTGTACTAGTTTAAATTACGCAGTCCGTTAACCATCAGCCATGCTGTTTCCGGAATCTGAACAACACAATTCGAAATGAATAATGATATCTGAGAGAGAGAGATTTAAATTAAAAGCCAGCGCCCCATCATGGTGACCAGGTGTGCATTGCGAGTATTACACTGTTGGCCTAGGCCAGATTTCATGTAATCCGAGAAACAATTCGAAAAGGGCTTCTGCTCCCGGTATTAACTATACCTACAACCTACATAAGTATATGGCTTGAGAGGGAGGTGTTTTTGGGGAATGGGAGTGGAAGAGTTGAACCAACATACTCTATTCAGCTCATATACCTACATAGTACATACTATATAAATGGATAAGATATAATATTGATTTTCGTAAACAGCATACAGTTACAAGATTATACAGAATTGAATTTTGTCGATTGCTGTCATTACATTCTTGTTTGTAATTTAATGACAGAGCCTGAAATATAACATTAACATACAACATTCAATTATTGAAATTTTCTTAAGGGTATAAATATGTGAATGTTTGAATTATACCTATACCTAGTACCTACATACATATAGAGGCTTGAATTGAGGGAAACCTGTGAAGTCCTTATTTGAGTTTTATATCGTAGATAAAGGTGCCTAAGGGTGATTGAAATTGCAATTTGATTTAATGTTCAAAGTGAAGGGATTAAGAAAGAATTAAAAGAGAAACCCAATTACCGAGAGGGATCTGAATTCGATAAATCCCTTTAAGCGCTTTTAATTGGTAGAGATATGTATGTGTACTTTGCCATTTAAAGTTTTCATTTTCTGTTAAAGAAAGGTCGAATTTAGTTTAACTTTGGAAGTTATAACTACACATGGAGGAAATTTAAATCGCCTTACTCGTCAGACGGAATTCGTTAAAATTTCGACTTACGATACGAAGATGAGGGAAAATTATCTTCTGATGTATAAGCGAATGATGTTGAGTGTTGACTAACGCTCATTATAAATCACCTTTATCGATTCTGCTCAAGATTTTTGAGTATGAGCACACAACTTTCCAAGTAAATTTCAATCAATTGGACTTCTAAATCACATCTGATCAATCATGGACAAAATTGGAGACCTATGTGTCTCGAGATAATATAAGTTACCCACAGGCACCTGTTGACGCAGAGAATACATAAATCAAAGGTTTGTTTTATGGAATCAAGCTGGATAGCAGACTGAAGGTGATTTGCCACATGACCCTCATTAGGCTGATGATAACCGGGCATCCGGTGTTGATTGGACATTCCCCAAACCATCGCAATATACAACAAAATCGGGTGTTTAAGAAGGAAGTGACTCTAGACATGCCAATTATATGACTTTTGGTTTATAATACCAGACCCCTTTGCCGGTGGGCATAATTCAGGCACCCAGATTTTTTTTTTTTCAAGTCGCGCGAAGTGCGTTAACGCAAGCCCACTTTTATTGGCGAAACACTGTTATAACTGTTATAAATTGGCATGTCTCAAGTCTCGTCCGTTTAAGAAATGCAGTGTCGTAGAAACCGCCTTGATGGATTATAAAGAACACCACGACACAGAACAGACAATTTTTTGTTGAAGCAAAAGGGGTGTCCTTGGATAAAAGCTCAAATTTTGGGGCTTACTATACTCTAAAGACAAATATTATGAGAGTGTACATCTAAGCCGCTTATATCCTGCCAGAATATATGTTTGAAAGTTGACTTAATTTTTGCCATAGTTCAGGCATATGTGTGAGAAAAGCAAGAGCGTATAGGTTGGGTCAAGACAAAAAACAAATCGTATGGGAGGCGGGGTCTATTTCACCCCGTTTAGTCAGAAAGTCAATTTTCTAAAAAATTGTCTTAAAAGAGACAAAAATTAACAAAAAAACAATGGTAACCCATACATTTCCACTCTATACCTTTTAGTAATGCCAGAAAGTCTTCTTTTATTTTCTTATTAAGTAAAGTTGTTTTAGTGAAGAGTTTTTGAAAAAGTAATTTTCAAACACAAAATTTAATAAATAACATTTTTTTAAATTTGTTCAAACTAATTGTGTTCAAAATTTTTCTTTAATATTCAATATTCAATATGCTCTTATCATTTGTAATTCAAACAACAAAAAACATACTACAATCACTTTTAGTTCTTTAGAAAATTAAATTTACCGGAATATAAATTCTCTTAATTTGACTCTAATCCATTGCTTAAGTTGCTCTTCGGAGTGCAGATCAGAGATCAAACAAAATAGAACTCTTGACATTCGCTGTTTCTTTTTGGGGGTCAAACCAGTAAAAAAAGCTAATTTTTCTTCATAAAAACTTAGAAAAAATTCTCATTTACAAAACTAAGAGAACATTATACTCTTCGACAAGTATAGTAGTCGAGAAAATCGAATTTTAGTGTTGTATGTAACGTTTTATAAGTATTAAATGGCGGAAAACGCGGACATATTTTTTTCGGTAACTAAATAAATTTGGAGGCGAAGAAATTAAGGGGACCTATAATTTTCTGCCCAACGGCTATAGTGGGAAGCACTTATTCATGAAAAGGGATACTCTTTGAGATTTTTCACTTATTTGCAAGAGGGTGGGTATCGAATCTAAAACTACTTCATGACAGTTCTATGCACACTATTTATTACGCCACCGACCGGCTACCAGAAGTTAGAAGTTTTTAGTTGAGACTCTTAAAATTTTGTAGACATTTCTTCCTAGTCGGTATTAACATTGCCCGATTTTTCCAATGCCGATTTTTCTTTGTTGTTGTAATCGTAATCACTCGGAGCTTAAGTAAACACTCCATTAAAGTGAAACTACTAATGATTGATGGGAGAAAATCGAATAATATTTTTTTTGAGTCCCACATTTCTTGTTTTAATTTAATTTTTTTATTTTATTTTGCCACATATACAGGATTTTTCATGACGCCACCGTTGTGTATTTTATTTAATTTTCACGCTATGTGAAATTGTTTCAGTAAAATGATGTCTTTGCAATAATGGTATTCCATTTAAGCGGAGTTGACTGTAATTCAATTAGTATTTATTTAGTTCCTTATGAAGTAGCCCCCAGAAAACTAAGTTAGAACAAAAGTTGTAGTGGAAAATATGTAGGCAGATGCTTCTCTGAGGCCCACTCAGTAGTGAGTTAAATCAAAGTTAGCTAACTGTAGAAGAAAATTAAGCCACACTGAACTGAGGAAGGAGTTTTTCGGTGGAGATAGCAGGCGAAACTCGGTGGATAAAGCATCAAAAGCATCTTATCAGTTAACCCTGAGTTAACTTAACAAATTTTTGAGGAGTTAACTCGGGTATAACTTTAATCACGGACTGAAAAACTGGACCTTAGCAGGCTTATTAGTAACTGGTTCAATAAATTCTATTTTAGTTTCCAACCATTCCATTTTTCACAAAAATAAAACATGAAAGTATAAGAACGATGCAAAACCAGAAAGTCATTAGTTGTGATTTTGGATCTGGAAATTGCCTTCCTATCGACATAAAACCGAGTTTAAAACTAAAAACCGAAATAAAAAATATTACTCGATTTTATGATCTTTTTGTATGTGTACGTGTCTGTTATTTCTCCATTATAGAAAAAGCCCAAAAAAGAAATTATTTTCGAGTCCTTCCCAAATATTATCTCACACAAAACTAAATGTGCTTTTAAACGATGACGATGAGGACGAGTATCTATCTATGAGCGGACAACGACACTGCCCAAAACCAAAACCCTCTTTATCTGCTTCCGAATGATGCATCATTTGAAACTATCATATACCTACCCTTCGTCGGCATAGTAGGTATAGGTCAGGTCAAGTTGAATGCACCAGCGCAGCTTGATAAGATAATCCATTACTCCCTCCCCCCAGCCCTCCTAAAACTTAACCCTTAAGTGCTTAGTCCATAAAATCCTTTATGCTTGGAGCCTTTCAGTCTACCTCATTCGACTATATCGATTAACTATTCGGGGTTGATCCATTAAGGACATACACACAAGACACAAACCATTTACCCTTCACTTTTCAACTTACCTTCCTATAATATACCATATACCTCTGTGTTAGTTAAGTTAGATGCAAAATTATATTCACAAATTTGATAACATTAAACTTACCCCGTCCACAGGACGAATTCAACGTTGTCACCTTGTCTAGATTTCATTGCACGAGCCGCTGACTCGATTAGGCTCCATGGGCTATCGCAAAGGTAATCACCGAAACGACCCGGTGTTCGACCCGATGGACTCGTTTGTCGGTCCATCCGCCAACAACCTGAAATTATAAAACAAAAAAAACTGTCAAAGGAAGTTGAGCACACCACCACTGTTCAGTTCAGATTCACAGTTAACCTAATAATATTCAGCAAAAATTTACCTACCTACCTATACCTTACCAAAAATGGCGGAACAAGACACAAATTAAAAAAAAAAAATCTAAAACACATTTTCATGGATGGAATGGAATATTAAATTCAGAGATTCTAACCTGACTCTGCTTTTAATTGGTTTTTATATAAGAGCTAATTTTGTGGGACTTTGAGATTATGGCAGAATCGAAATTTTTGATACCAAAGGTCGAACACTGTTGCTTTTGAATGAGGAAAGTCGTTTAATAGTAGATAGACATCAAAAAATTAAGCACTCGACTGGGTCGTATGGAATAGCACAAACACACACACCTATACTTATAGGGATATTGAACAGGGCCTGCATGTACTGGTTACATGACATCATCGTGAGAGCTCTGTCTAAAGCCTTTCCCTCGTTATGCGAGGACCTGTACAAAGTATAGCCAGGCAATTGGATGCAACCTTTAATGTGAACGATCTTGACTTTGCGCCAGTTCAGGGTAAAATCATCATGGTTGTACATCATGGAGTTACCATAGGGCGTGTGCAGGATTTCAATTGGTGGAGGGAGGAGGGGCAATACATGGTTTCCGGCTTCTGAAGCAGCACTTCAACTCCGTCTGGAGCAAAGAGGGCAGCAACAAAATCCTTCCATCTGTCCCGATTTGACTTTGACGCAAGGGGCTTCAGCTGTGACCACATTTAAACATTTTGAGACATAGCTACTCCAGTAAAGTTGACCTCCATGTTGTTTTTGGTCTTTCAATATGCCTTGCACCCTGCTGATACCAGTCAAAAGACTGCGATTTGCAATGTTATTGTCTGGTTTCCTTAGCGTATGGCCAATCCAGCTCCATTTTCGCTGATTAATGTCTGCATCCAGTTTTTTCTGACCGTTCCTATTCCATAGTTCGACGTTGGATATGGTTTTTGATCAACGAATATTGAAAATATACCGCAGATACCGATTAACGAAACCTTTTAACCTACTCGAGATGATGGCAGAGCAATTTTTCCATGTTTCACAGGCGTATAGTAGCACGGCCATCAGTCATATCATAATCAATTTCCGGTAAAAATGGAATTGGCGATAGAATATCTCTCTGTCTGACACCCTGACGCACCTCGAAAGAATCGGAAAGCTGACCATTGTGCAAATCGAAGCACCTTCTTAGGGATACCCCTCGCAAAAAGCGATCTCCTGATGCGAACCCCGATCGAAAGCTTTTCTAAAATCTACGAACTACCTCATGAGCGTTGATTGAAACACTAATGTTTGTTTAAGTATGCGTATGTGGTATGGGGGGAGGGGGGTAGACAAACTAACATCTTATTATATTATTTCAAACAAGATATCCTTCGGTTCAAAAATTCTGACTTTTCCAGGCAAAAAATTGTCGCGACAAAAAAAAATTGACCTAAAACAGTTAAAGTGGAGTGTATAGCGGATTTTAAAACATGTAAAGGTGTGGCAAGAACTTAAGATGCTTTAACAAATAAAAACCTAAAATTTTAGTGAGCTACATGTTTTTTAGGCATTTTAAAAATCCCAATTTGAATAAAATACCAATTTGAAAAAAATATAAATTTTAGGACTACATAATTTTATAACTAAATAAATATAAAGATATGAACAATTTAGTCAGAATCCATTTTTTAGAGAATTTTATTAGCTGTTTTTCTGTCTCGAATTATTTCTGGACAGGACAATTAATTTTTAAGGTATAAACATAAAAAACGACATGTTACACTTTTCAGCCGCTAGAGTTCGCCTCGGATTCACAAGTATACGTTCTAATACTACTTCATTACTTAGACTTCTCTTTTTAAGTGTGTCGAGTTTTAAAACTGTTGAATTTTTTTGAGGTGAAGGCATTTATTCCCCTTCATTGATTAGACTACGAAAGTGATTCTGTGAAGTTTGTTCAAAAGCGGTCAAGTAGTTTGCCACTATAAGGTGCAGAAACGCACTCTGCGCGGGTACCGGCAAAGTAGATTTTTTTGTTTATTTTTATATGTTGGAAATTTCAAGCTAATCTCAGAAACCATAACATTGATTATTTAAAAAAATTCTTTTTGTGTGGAAAAGGAAAACATTTTTGAGGTAGATCTATTTATAAATCTCTAAGACCGATTAAACTCAAATTCGCAGGCAATCTTTGCTACTGAACCGGGAGTGTTTTACAGGTCAAAAACTCGTTCTGGCAGTTTGCCAACAACTGAATTTTTAGTGAGAAAACTTTTTTTTTTTTATTAGGCTCAGCAACGTACTCAGTGGCTATGGGTACCTACTATCACTTATAGTCTGTAAAGACAACTGAACCAAAAATCTTTGAAATTTTCAGAGTTTGCTTCTATTAGGGGCTTATTAGCGGCCGGAACGATTGTAATGTGGGTTCAATATGTCGCCTCTGCCACGTCCAATTTTTCTTGTATTTGAATTTTCTACTTTTTAAAGTTTCTACAAAGCCGAAAATTTGTATAAAATATTATGAAATGTGAAATATGTTTGGAAACCCACTCACTACCACGCTAACTTGCCAAATATCTGAGTTTTCTCGTTATTGAAGATCTACTAGAAAATTGAAATTTTGCAAGTGAGCTCCTTTGTCACTAAATTGCATCTTAGGAGCCCGCCTACTACCACACCCACATTTCTTGAATTTGTATTTTTCGCATTTGATGTTGCGGATGGAAAAATAAAATGTATACATATAAGGAGAAAAAACTCACTTGTCGTTTTTTTTTTATTAAACGTGTGTGTATCACCTTTTTGTTTTCAAAACAAATTTTTTAAAACAACATACTTTCTATGTAGTAAGGCGATGCAATGTAAGCCGGGTACCGCTAGTAATCATATACATACACCACTCGAAAATTGAAAAAAAAAAATATATAAAACATAACGACTATTAAGGCCGGTTCTTCGTATACAGGGTGATGCGTGACAAAAGACTAGGCTAATAGGTTGGGTCGGGGCAAGAAGAAAATCAGTAGGGAAATGTGTATATCCACCTGCTTACGTATAAGTGTGAAATTTTTCTTAAAAATCGACTTGAAATACAAAAAAAAAAACATTGAAAAGAGAAATCCATTCTTTAATTTTTTTTTTTAATCAAATTGTTTTAGTGAATAGCTTTTTTTAAAAAATTAATTTCCAAACTAAAAATTTCGAAATTGTTTTTGAAAAATTGTTCACCAATTAAAAATGTATAGCCCTACATTGTTAGTAATGCTGTTGTCAACAATTTTTTTCTATTTCAAGTCAATTTCTCAGAAAATTGCCAATCCCCCTAAACACAGGGAAAAAAAAGACTCCTCCTTCTCTTAAATTTTTTTCTGGTCTTTAGTCGCATATGATGCAAAACACCCTGTATGAAGTATATGCAGACTGGTTACACTGGTTTAAATTTGACCCATCGCATCGGTTTGGCCCATGGACTTTTAAGTGAAGCCTGCTGTTCTCAAAAACAAAATCTGAAAAATGTCATTTTTTCGTATCTCAAAAAAAAAAAGAAGAAATGTATGACTTTTATAAATCATCATCAATCATCTTCATTTTAAAAGTTTAAAACAAAGAAACATGTTTTTCATCGTATTTAGATCAATCATTCAACACTTATTGTTCAGATTTGACTTTGAATATTTTTTTTTTTTTAATTAATTTTTGAATCCAATCTAAATTATAATGCCAACCTGATGAACATAATAATTCTTAAAAAAACCCACAATATCCCCAAATAAGATGTTAAGACCTTTTGAACGGTTTTATCATTGATAAAAATTTAGGAGTTCGTAAACAAAAAAAAAAACACAAGGGCTCAGTTGCGTAGGTACCTACTACTTAAAAGAAAAAAACGATATTTCATTAACTGTGGATGTTGTGCCTTTCATCCTTTTTAGTCCTTTCTTTTGTATGAGCGTTTTGTTGTTGTCAAAAAGAATTGTTTTCCAAACAAAAATCATCATTATCACATCCATTGTTCAACACCGCGGCATCCTTTTCGGATTCATTCATTCGTTCATTAATTCATGCTGGAAGCCTTTCTCTCGTTGTCTGGTTTGAATTTTGTAAACTGAATTTTCATCAGATGGAGGAGCATGGAGTAGAGAAGTTGGAGTAGGTTGTGTTAAATACTTCAGCATTGGGCTGGGGGGTGGTGGCGTTTACATCAGGCAAATAATTTTGCTGCTCCTGCTAATGCTCCTGTCGTCGTCATCCTTGTCGCCGGCGTCGCCGTCGCGTCGGTTGTAGTCCTTAAACACGAACAGAACATGTGGATCAGTGTTTTTCTCATGCGTTATTGGTTTAGAAACACAGCAGCATATTGATTAAAGCCCGTGAAGCGGCGCGGTGATGGGAATAGTAGTGTTTTGGCGAATGACAGCGTTGTCGTCATAGGCTTATGTATCTATCACTACTGCTCTTCTGGTGGAAAATTCCGATGAATTTTCCAAATCTATGTATATTGTTCTCAATATGGCTTTCACTTGATGGTGAATTTTTGTTTTTGTGAGAATCGAATGTGAGTTGCAATTATTGTATGCATGAGCTAAATTTGATTGCTTCTGAATGCTGAACATCATTTCGCTCGATTTAGAATGCACAGTGCACACTCTCGTGCCGTGCCCCATCATGCCACACACTCGAAAACTGAAAAACTGAAAAACACACTTAAAAGCGAAAATCATCTCGACCAAAGGATCTCAAGTTTATTCGCAGTCAATCAATGCACGTGAAAGTAGGTATACGAATGAGCAAGGATGACGATATACTCCGACAAGGAGGACGCCATTTGGTTTTTCGTCCTGTCTGTTGCATCATTGATTCATTATTGTGCGCAGCGAGTTCGTCCTTTTTAATTAAATTTAAGTAACAACAACTCAAAACAAAAAATAAAGAATTTTCGTGCTAGAAAGATAATTTCAGGAAAAATTCTGTGTTGTTTGGCCAAAACGAGGTCAACATACCGCATCACTGATATAATATGCAATTTCTGTTGACTTGTTGTTGGTGCAGCTGATGCAGCTGATGGTGGTTCGGTTAGGTTTGTTGGTTGAAAATAAATGATGCAGCATTGCAATCGATGCTCATACTATACTAGCTATCTACATATATATATGAGTCAGGTCCTGGGTGGTCCTGATCCTGATGCTTTTCTGTGCGACATCATCCATCGGGCCGATGTAATTTATTCTGATTGTCATCGCATCTAAATCATTTTTCTGACAGCAACATCGGATTTGACCTAGTTGTAGATGTATAATCCAGAAAGCTGATGGTAGTGGCGGAAGTAATGTGCGGAAATCTGTTGGGCTTGTTGAGCCTGATGGAAGTGGAACTGGAAGCTCAATTCAAATAATGTTGATGATTCGCAAAAGCATCAGCTGATTGTTTTGTGTTTGCTGCGATGAATGAGTTTTTCTTGCCTTACGTCATTGTTAAGATGCGATGCTGATGTAATATTGTTCAAGGCATCAGGAGCACTTACTCTATATCATCGATTACAAGGGTTCTCATACAGTCTTAATTTTAAAATTGATTTAAAGTCCATATATGACAGAATTGTGTAAATCCTATTAATTTTAACCTTAATTAGAGCTTTTTCAAACAAACAAAAAAATACAGATTTTAGCTCATTAAATTTAAAACCCAGGATTTTGGTGGCCGCTTTAATTCATCAAGACTGAGAATACTGGTGACTTACTTGGGTAAGGGATACGCGAATTGTTTTTTTTTTCTTTTATAATTGAATCTAATAATAATTGAATTTTAAGCAAAAAAATTACTTACTTCGAAGAACATCCCCTTGTGTGGAGTAAATGGTATCCAAATGCAGGTCTGTTATGTGCCAGAAATATCCTGAAAAAAAAACATAAAATAAAACAAGCTTGTTAATGATTAAAAATAAAAATGTTGTATGTCTCAAATAAATTTGAAAAGTACTAACTAAGGGTGAGTCTGAGTATTACTGAGTAAGACGCAATGGACAACCGTGGGAAAATTTAATAATAGGTACTATCTAATTATTATTTTTCTTAAAAATTACCTTTAAAGCACGAAGGGACAATCATAGGAAACGACGTTGAATGCCCTCAATTCTAAAATGTGTAGATATATATGTATAGGGGCCCAGACTTGACAGGCATATTCGAGTAGAGTATTGATCGCGTCACGTAGGGGTTAATTAGAAGGGGTGATAATACGGCAAGCCTCATCATCTCACCCGAATCTCAATGAATTCAATGTGGTCCCCAGGATGAGGATGGGTATAAAGAAAGGAGTAAGTAGAGCTTAAGTGTGGGTATGAAATGCCTCTCTGAACTTTCCTTAAATTTTGAACAAATTTGAGGAAGTTTCTCAAAGGCAAAAACGAGATGTCGCTCAGTTTGTCAAAATAATATAATCTCCGAGGGCTGTTTTTCTGGTAATTGCTAAGCTAGGGCATTTACAAAGTAAGTGATAAGGAGCCCTCTTCCGCCTTTTCATCTTAACTCCCTCTGCATAAGTCAGATGGGCTGATGACCATTCTAATCATGTGGGTTCCCGTTGAGAAGGGAAAGTTGAGGTCTGCTTAGTTCGAGAAGGTAGTCTGTTTTTTTCTTAGATAGGTCTGGCCACAGATTTCTGGAGACCCAACAAGTAACAATAATTGCTGACCATCTACCGCTTGCGGCTTCGAGGAAACATTGGTCATTTCTACTCTTTTCTAGTTCGAGTTCCATACATTAATACGGATAGGATTCAGTTTTGATTCAGTAGGGGTTGGAACATTCTTTGGACCAACGTTTCACAACGCCAAGTGTTGGCTTAAAGAATAATATTATCGTCGATATGTGTCAAAAATTTGAGCTCTCTGTCACATAAGAAATGTAATTAATTGGCATTTCCCAATATTTAGCTTCAAGCTATTTTTAAGGAAATAGATAGAGAAACTGCTGAGGTCTAGTTGAAAAAGAGTATTAACACGTGTCGAGGAAATGGTCTTGAAATACTTTATCATCCTTGGCATAGAGTGAGATGTGAGGAATGATTATTATACCCATCTCATAATCGTTAATGGTATGAATAAAAAGAAGATGACCAAAGTGACTTCCTTGGGGGACCATAGAGGTAGCTATAACAAAGGGATGGGGAGGATCAACCTGGTATGAAGAAATGTATTTCAAGAAAATAGTTTCAAAGCCGAGGGTGGACCAACCTTACTTTAAAAAAGGGGCTTATGAGGGCTTTACTGCTAGCGCATGAATTCAGATCACACAAAACCCTATTTCACTTTTCAGTTAAATTGTTAAATTTGATTTAGTGTTTGATATAAAAATTAATAAAAAAGTGTTATTGTGTGTAACCATTATCTCAAAACCTTAGAGTAAGTTAAGAAGTACCTACTCTGATATGTTTTAAGAATATTAATGTTGGTGGAATAATAAAAATTCCTTAACGCACATTAATCCTTTTCTCCACTTTTTGTATCTGTCTATTCAATAGCCTAATTATTTAAATGAAGTAGATAATAAGTTATGAAACCGAAACTCGCTCCAAGTATCAACAGTAATACATACCTTATAACTTCGTCATCATGGCACGTTTTGTTAATACTGCAGTGACACAGTGTTAAGTCACATTTGAATGTTTTACTTATTTGAACTCTTTTATTGTTGCCACGTGTTATGATTCAAGAGCTCATATTCATATTATATCCTTAAAATTCTACCACAAACACTTTTACATATGCAGAGTACACCTAGTAGCTTAATTATAAATTCCAAAAATTCCTCCGGGTACACTTTAAAGCTTTCTATGTCACAAGCACATCACACCATTGAACTGCAAACAAATGGCCAAATCCAGCTCAAACGCCCTCCGTTGCTATAGCTTAGCTTAGCTATAACCTTCGCCGTCCTCGCTATACCATCATTGTATAGGATGTAGATATATGTATCTACTTTTGTGTGTCCTTGCATTTGAAATCAGCATATATGTATATAGGGAAATATGCGCATAAAATTACTCCAATTCCCCAGCTGTTTGCCCTTTTTCAAGCTCTATCGCTACCACCGCACCTTTCCGCGCTTTGATGTTTCAAGGATTGCACTTTGCGCACATTGGGGTAGGGTATAGGTTTGCCATGCGAATACATTACAAAAATGTGTAGATTCTAGATTATAGAATCTGTGCATAATACCCTACCCATTCTTTTTTGCAGCAACAGAAGCAGCAGCAGCGCAGCATCAGCTTGTATAGATGCGATACATATACTAAAATATTATATTTATGAATATAGAACCTTCGAAAACCTAATGAAACTGACATTGATTCGAGATGAAATATTGAAATTTACACTGTGAAATTCCCACATCTCGCTCCTTCTCCCTGATGGGGAGCAATGCAGAAAAGTTTGATATATTATTTGATAAATGCTCGGTGAATTTTTGAAAATGAATTAAAACGGCCGTTACCTACTTTCTAGCCGGAAGAGAATGTAGAATCATTTTTCGATTCAAAATTCGATTTGTTATTTACGAAAAACAAATTTATTAATAACTTCATGATGATTGTGTGCGACAAAGTCAGCATGGCAGTAGAGTGCAGTGCACCCGGGCGGCCGTGTATGTTTTACCTGCGCGTGTGATCTAAATAAAATGCATTACGGAAACACAATATTCCGCTGTTTTCCGATGCCTTATGCAGCTTGACCATTTAATTTCGAAGGCAATAATTATTATTTCGCTTTTACCATTTTGCCAATTTGTATTTCGCATTTAATTTTGAATTCAGTTCGACGAGCTAAAAGGTTATTAAAGCGGATTTCCGCTTTATAATGAAGGAACTGTGATTATTTTCCGGAAAATTAATATATTGTTTGTATTACAGACTCGATTTTTGTATTGATACTAGCTGGTCCGCCCGGCTTTGCACGGGTAAAACAAACTTAAGCTTCGCAAAAAATTCCAAAAAAAATATAAATAAATATTTTAGCTACCTTTTGTAATCAAAATACTCTTTTCTGGGTGTTAACCTACTTCACGCTATGAATGACTTATTTAAAAAAAATATGAACCTCTTCGTCCAACCTTTATAACTTATTGGTTTTCAATTAGTTAACCCTCGCCCTATGCATTATTTGTCTGAATAGGAAATACGAAATCGAAAAATTCAAAGAGATTTATCACTTTTTCCTTTTCAGAACAAAGCTTTCATTAATTCTTTAGGCGCAGTTTTTCAATTCGGGATTAAATTTAAACCCAAGACAATTTGGTGAGTTAACTCTGGAATTGCTGAAAAGATGCTTTTGATGTTTTATTCTCAGAGTTTGTTAAGTCGTTCCGCATGCATTATCCATTAAAAAAAACAGCTTTTTGAGTTAACTGTAGGCAAATTAATGTCCAGAGTTAGTAAACACTGGTTTAACTCACCACTGAATAACCGGGCCGTAATGTATTTATTGTCAAAATTCCATTGGGTATCACACCTAAAACCTATTGACTACTGTCGCCAAAACTTTTGACAGAACTATATTTCTTTTTTGGTCAACTGAACTTTAAATAATTTATTTCTGCTTGGCGGATTTTCAATTTTTTTTCCAAACCATCTACAAATGGTATATTTCATTTAAACAAAATTATAGAAATCCACCCAGCCGGATTCAAGATATATAAGGTCACACAGAAAAGTTACACTTGTTTTTATAAATGGTGTTTTTTTAAGAGGTATAGAACTTTAAGTTGGCAACACTATTTAAACTAGCGACCATTTTTTTAGTTTGCTTTGGCATTTCAACATGAATAGACTGACGCCTGAACAAAGCTTCCAAATTGTGAAAATTTATTTTGAAAATCATGGTTCTGTTCGAAATACGGTCATAAGCGAATTTTGTTTAGCGATGAAGCTCACTTTTGGTTGAATGGATACGTCAATAAACAAAACTGCCGTCTTTGGAGTGATGATAATCCTCAAGTGTATGTTGGGACACCATTACATCCACAAAAACTGACTGTTTGGTGTGCTTTATGGTTTGGTAGAATAATTGGTCCGTACTTCTTTAAAAACGATGCTGGACAGAATTTGACAGTCAATGGTGAAAGCTTTTGAGCCATGATTACTGACTTTTTCGTTCATCAATTGAACAACCATGATGTGTAATAGCTGTATGGTTTCAACAAGATGGCGCAACATGTCACACAGCTCGTGCCACAATTGATTTATTGAAGGAAACGTTTGGTAACCGCATAGTTTCACGTTACGGACCCGTGAATTGGCCTCCAAGATCTTGCGATTTAACGCCGTTTGACTATTTTCTGTGGGGATATGTGAAGTCGCTAGTCTACACCGATAAGCCCGAAACTATTGAACACTTGGAGGACAAGATTCGCTGCGTTAATGCCGATATACGGCCACAAATGTTGGAAAAAGTCATCGAAAATTGGACCTCCAGATTAGACTACGTCCGAGCCAGCCGTGGTGGTAATGTGCCAAAAATCATATTTAAATTATAATGCCAGAAAATTATCTTTCGAATAAAGTAAATTTCATGTCAATTTAAAAAAATCATATTTGTTTTATTCCATTTCAAAGTTCTATACTTCTAAAAAAAACATAATCATAAATAGATATAAGCTTGCCCGACAGTGACAGTGTAAAAACATCAACGTGTGACAGTGTGCCGAAGATCGCATGATACATTTTTTATATGATATATTTTTCGCATGATAGATTCTCTTATCTCAATATACCTATATATTACTCGCACCGAAAGCCAAAGATACCCCACACTATCAAACTATTGTCATGTCTCGAGTAACACCCATTCATTTTAAGTTAAAAAAACGTTTTTGTTTTAAACATTTATCGCATACATTTTTCCTTTGGTTTTCACGGAGAATGGACTATTTTTATTTAACAAATGTTATTCTTCAAAATCCACAAAAATTCGTTATAAACATAAACCGTACCAAACGCAAAAACCCAGATTCATATTTCATGACAAACCATCAAAAAATGAATGCTAATAGGTACAAGCAATTACTGCAGAAAAATATATATTTTTGTTCTTCTCCTTGTGTCCTTTCACTACCGATTTTTATGTTTTCACTTTAGGAAACCCAAACTAAGTACTCAAGGACTTAAGAGGTAAAAAAACTCTCCCTTAAATACAAGGGAGTTTTTTTTTATAAATTGTAAAAATATTAAAAAAAAAAAAAAAGTGAAAGTTAAAAATAAAAACAAAAAGTAAAAGTAAAAGTTACGAAAACACTAGAAATGTTTTTAAAGTTCAGGATTTTTTTTTATAAATACTTTTGTGCCGAACATTATGCAGGCAGGTACCTACCCTACCTACCTACATACAACAACCTACAAAACAATATTCTCAGCTTCCTAAGTAATAATGACCTTCTCTCTGTGCTCCAGTTTCATGGCAGTTTTATTGTTTTTTTTTTTTTTTGTTTTTAATGCAGTAGATATATACCTAGCAACCTACCTACCTATACCTATACGAAATACCTATACCAACTGTTGGGTGTTGATGTTTTTAAACAACCCTTAACCCTGTTTTGAGTGTTTGAAATGTACAAAAAAAAAAACCCTTGACGTTTTCAACACCATTTTTCATTTGGTGCTTATAGGCTCACAAAGCCCCTTACGAGTGCCTATTTCAATTGAAAATGCTTGAATAGACTTTAAGCCAAAATAGTTTCATCCCGCAGCCTTTAGCCAAAAACATCCCTCTGAGTATACTGAGTTCAAGTTTTTTAACACTTCTCACATAGCTCTGTAGTAGGTATAGCTATACCGATACAACTTTTTCATTCTTCTATACGGGGTGTATATGGTATGACTTCCACTACTATTCTATTACTTTTAAGAATCACTACTTAGAGTTGGATAGAAAGAAAAACTTCTTAAATATGTTTCAAAATTTAATAAAAAAAAAAATACAAAACAAGATTTTTTTTTGCAAAACTTAAAGAAAACGCTTAACGAGAAAAGTTTTTTAATAGGATACCAAAGTAGGTGGAAGGAAGAAAATAAAATAAAAAAAAAAATAAAAATAAGAATGAAAGCTTTTCTTGTTCGCTTTGGTCCACAACTTTGCAAACGCAATTAAACTCGCATCAAGCAATACACCTACACACACACTTAAATAAAATATATATATGACGAGCTTCACAGCATCAACAATAAAGATGCAGAGCTGAATATCTGTGTACGTATATAGGGATGAAAATATCATCACACCAACAAACATCCTTTAGATCCATTCCCATCATCATCAACCACCCTTCTATGCTCTGCACCTCTCCTCTTCTGATGGCGACACGGTGTGAAGAGAGTGTAAAAGTGCAACATGATTGCAACTAAATGGAAGGGAAAATGCGGCAAGAAAAGCAATTTATAATCAACAAATCCTATTTCTTTGCATCTTCTTTTTTTTCTGCATGTGATGCGGTTCTTACCTAAGGTGACCATATTATTATTTTTATAACGTTAAAAATTATTAAACTAAATTTTAACTTGGTTTAACTTTTTGATTTAATTTGTATGCCAACCATAAAAATTTAGCTATTTCTGGCTAATTTTCATTAGCATATTCAGAAATCCCATTTGGCCATTTTAAATAAATAGCAAGTGGTATAATTTCATCAGGAAAATCAGACAAAAAAGACCAAATTTAAAAGAAATTCCGACAAAACTGAATTTAAGAGGAAGGCGAAAAAACGATATTTTCGACATTTTCTAATTTTTCTGAAATAATGATATCTTTTAAATTATAGCTACTTTAATAGATGTATATGTTTTTTACTTATAAAAGCCAAATAGCTAATCTTTAAATTTTGTAAAAAAATACGATAAATTGATAAAATTTAACATTTTTTGAGAGTTGTATCCGATAAACTTTTATTTTCGACACTTTGCAATTTTGATTCATCAATTTTTTGTAATATTATCGCTCATCCTGGAGAAAAATTTCAGAATCTTTTTTGTATAGAATAAAAGGCGTGTTTTTCGGAAAAGTGAATCGTCAGTTTAGCAAATTTTTTCACGCAAACAACAACAAATCGAAAAATAAATATATAGGTAGTTATTTTCCGGAGCAGAAAATAAAATAGAAAAAATTTCGAATTTTTCACGGTGTTCACATTTGTCTCCTCCTTTTGCAGCCGTCTATCTGCTTTTGCCCACTTCCACTTCATGGTGAGAAAGAGATGGCCAGGCAGGTTTTTTTTTTTAACGTTATATTTTGACGTTTTCTCTTGTGGCATCTGTTTTCTCTGACTGTGATTTATCTTACTTAAATTCTATTGAATCCAATTTTTTACTTGCGATTTAAAGGAACTTTGTGGTTATAGATTCGTGCAAAAAAACTAGGTGGGTTTCGGAAAAACTTCCGTCCATTTTTACTTTCGCGTTTTTCGACAATAGTTCAATAGTTTTTGATTAATTTCCTTATGAAGAATGATTAATAGATTTTTAATAATATTGTGTGCCAAAATTTTCAAAAACATATTTTTTTGATTTTTAAAAATAGTTTGAAATTTTTTTTCGAAATCTCAATATTTCAAAAACGAATAAGTCGATTTTTATTAAACTTGGTGAAATTTAACATTATCTAGAAGATTTTAGACAATTGATATTCTTATAACCAAATAATTACAAGGGTACCTCCCATACAAATGTTTAAAAAGCGATAACCGTTTTGCTCAAAAACGTCTCCCACGATTTTTATAATTTTTTGTTTCGTGTATCGAAATTAGTAATTTCTAACAGTTTAAATTTTACATTGAATTACTATTTACCTACAACACATCATAGAACATTTTTTTTTTTTTTGATTTTCGACTATCTCATTAGCTATTTGACTCACAGATTAGAAATAATTTTTTTAAACAGAAGCTTGTAATAAGTTTAAATAATATTGCACATCAAAAATCTCAAAAAAAATAATTTTTGGATTTTTAGAAAATTTTTCCAAATTATTTTTTTGAAAATTCGATTTTTCTAAAACATCAATAAAAACTTAAAATTGGCATACCAGTTTATTTTTTCTTAAAAACTTATATTTATATAGCAAATCAGATGGCGTACAACGCGTTGAGTTTAAAACAGTTTCAGAAGCATTTTAATCATTTGTTTAATATTAAATGATTTAAAACAATTTTCCAGTTTAAATACATAATATAATTTCCTTGCATGCATATTGAATATGTGCAACATGGGTCTATATTGTTAATTTTTACATACCTACATAGTACTTCCTGCTACTGAGTGTTGGCAAGTCGATAAAATATAGGCTCCCATAGCTGATTTATTTCAGACTGCGACCCAGTCGTTTATAATTTTACTTGCTCTATAGGGTCTGCAATTGCTGTTTTCTGAAATTTCGGTAGGTCATACGTGCTGATACTGTTAGAGTGTAGTAGTTTAAAAAATCGTATGAACTGTGTTAAGGAACATATTTTTAAATCTTAAAGCGTTACAAAGTTACATTAATAGATCTCAAAGTGTTCCAAAACTTCGATTAAAGAACATACGTTATTTAACTATATAAAATGTAGGGAGCTGTTAAGTTATCTCTTAAGGAGCTGGAGCCTTGGATTTCACTATCTTAGAGCTGTAGAATAACAGATTTGCTTCTAGTAGCTCCAACTTAGTTAGACACATAATGTTTACAAACACCACTGTTAAGGCGTTGTATGCGAAAAACCAACATGTTCGTCGCTTAACGTATTTTTTTTAAATAGCGCTATCTTTTAAACGGTCAGCTCGATAAAGAAAAGTTTCAGAATCTTTTTTGTATAGAACTGCATAGTGTATAGGTTCTGTAATAAGTACTTTTCGGTAGCGTACACCATTATTTGAGAGTTATACGTTAAAAACGATATTTATTCGACAAATTTTTGCGGGAATGGACTTTTAGATAGTAGGGGAGAGTGGGTACGAAAGTAACATTTTTGACATTTCGTGCCGTCATTTGATAACCAATAAACATAGCAAAATAAAACATAGTGCATATTAATAAATGAACATTTAGCTACCGTTAAATACTAATTTGGTTTCCAGCTTTGTCTTTCATTTAAATGTATGACTTGAAAATAAGGACAAGGTCAAATGTTACAATCGTCCTTTTCGGTGTGTCGATTGTAACACGCTGAATGAAGAAAAAATCTAAAATGGTGGTTAGACTTAGAATTTAATTCTAAGCCAATACTATAAATTAATTATGTATTATTATAAAATAAATGAATGCCAATAAAAAGGCAATCTTATTCAGTGCTGATAATAAATGGATTTATGTAGTATAACATTATTTGGAATTTATTTAAAAAAAAAAATAGTTTGATCTCTATCTCCAGCTATTGAATAAACAAAGACGGTTGTAACACAAATAATTATACAGCTATTTTTGCTTGTATTATGTTACAAACGTCCACACAAAAATTGTTACAACAGTCCACCCAACGCTTTTTTATATTAAAAATCAAAGTAAGAAGAAACCGGTATGCCTATCGTAAAGATATTGAATCTATTCGATTTAAGAAATATTGGATCACGGTAGCGTCGCATCCATTCAATGAATTGTTTATTTTTTTCAAGAAAAAATAATGAAAAAAACTCAAGACCAACAAAATTACGTTTTCACTAAAATTTCATATTTTTGGCTTTTGTTGGTACTGACTTTTGGATTTTTGTGAGTGCATTCAGGACCTAATTGCAAGAATGCAAAGAATTGTGCATTAAAAAATGAATGAACACAGTTCTAGTTTTTCGTAAAAATTGAATTTTACAACCGACCCACCTTTAATTTCGTACCCACCCTCCCCTATTTATTATGTCAAAATAAAGATACAAATGCTTAAAATCTTCCCTTTTATTTTTACCCAGTAAAAGTACCTACAATTGGGCTATTTGTGCACATGCGTAAATGTGCCCTAAGTTTGAACAACTGATTTTAATTTCGTAGAGTGAAAGGAGGTAGAATTCAATTTTATGTAAATATCTTCCAAAAACAAAAAAATTGTAGCTAATGAAATTATTCATACTTTTTTTTTAGGGTAATATATTTTGTAAAAATATATGGGCAAAAGTTACACTGTCAGTTGTTTCTTTTAATGTACTTTTTTCCATATCACACCATATCATTTCAGCATTTTCGAGAACCACCTCCACCAACTTCGCTGATATCTTAAACTAATTTTTATGACGATGAACGACTAAGGCCCAGTTCTTCAGTTTTAAGTTAAACCAGAGTTAGCTAAATTTAGAAGTAAATTAATCCATAGTTAACTGCATAAGTATAGTTTTTTGGTGAAGGATGCATGCAAAAGACTGAAAAAAACTTGGTTGATAAAATATCAAACGCATCTGGTTTAACTCTAATCTCGCACTTAAAAACTATGGACCTAAGTGTGGAAAAAAATTTACAAAAAAAAAAGAACGAATGGCAACCTTATTTCGTCTGTTCCTAGTTTTGCACTTCAACGCAGGAAACAGTATTCATTCCTTCTATACAAACTATTGTACATAGGTCCCAAAAAGGAAACAAAAAGAAAAACTATACCTACCTACAAAAAAAGAACGAGTAACCGAGAAATAGCGTCAGTGCTGGGGCTGACGGAGCGAGGAAGGGCGAGGAATGAAAATGGTGACATCCGTAATTAGCAAAAAACTTTTCCCTTCTGACACACGCCAACTGTTGGAAATTATAAAAAAAGGACTAATAACAGAAAAAATGAAGAAAAAAAAATTACAAAAAAAAAACGAAATTAAATTTAACCGAGCTTAAGAAAGAAACAAGCGAGAAAATGTGGGGTAAACTAAATTAAGGAAACGCAAAAGGCAAAATTAAAACAAAAACAACGAAGCAACGCCAACGTTAGGAAAAAACATTTAAAAAAAAAAAAGCAAAACAAAAAACTATAAACGAATCCAGTTAATGATTAATGAAAATTGCAACAAGAAATTACAAGTTTCTTTGTACTAATCCTGCCTGTGTGAGAGAGACCAAGAGAGTGTTCTGGTTCAGATGGAGGTTTGGTGAGGATGAAATACATACACATAATATATAAAGCTAAAAGGATCCAGGATGTGATTATGACACAGAAAGAGAAGTGGCGGCAATTCTTAATGATTTTTTTTTACTTTTTTTATTTTGTTAAAAAAATTCTATAAGTGCGTTGGAAATATTAAAGAGAGCTTGTGGGTGTGCGCTCTGGATACAATTTATGTTTGCCATTTGGTTTTTCTTCAAGAATTCTGGTTAATTGAGCGGATTTTCCGAGGTGTTTTGGCGAGACTATTTTAGATCAGCCAGTGTAGGTGTAATTAGAAAGAATAAGAACAAGTGTATGTTTCACACAAAACTTTGTTAATTTTGATATTATGTATAATATGAAACACCCACAAAGAATGTCAGTTTTTATGTCTCAATGTTGCTAAAGATAAAGAGCAGCGTATAGGACTAGTAGAACCTATTACCTACTGACGATGCTAATGGTTCTTTGCTATTTTTAGCCTCAGCTAACGCGCAAGTATTACGTTATACCTACTATGTGTTTTGAGGTATTCTTACCTCAAGGTAAATTTACATTTCTAAATTAGACACAAAAGTGCAGCACTTTCAATTTCGTTCGTGTCAGCTCTAAGAAAAAGAGCTGATTCCCACGCAAAAATTTCCTCAGAAAACCCATTACACGCGGAAGAAAATGAAAATATCTAGATAGCAAAAAAAAATTATGGGATACCGGGAAAAACGTGTTTTGCGTCAGTGTCACAAAGCTGAGATAGAATTTTCATGGAATTATTGAGACAAGAGAATGTTTTCATTACCTTGTTAACTTTTTGATATGCATTGGATCAAATTTGTGTTCGTTTCCACGAATTAATCGATTTTTAAGAAGGTAGGTACGAGTATAGCGCTGGGAAGCTTATCGATTGATTTTTAATAAATTCAATGAATAATACACCTGAATAACGGAATCCCATTGTTCTGCATAATATTGGTCTCCTTGCGTATAGGTATAGGTATAGTCGGGGTTAAAGGTTTGTTTTTATTTCGCTATAAAAAATAAGGATTGAAGACACAGAATGGAGTATTCCATTGTTAGATATGTACGTGTAATGGGATATTTGGACGAGTGCGGGTAAGTCGATTACAAACATTTGATCTGGTCTTACAACTTAAATCCAAGTAGATATAGTCAGAAGCTAATTTTAAAAATTATAATGAATCGAGAGATATTTTAATAGGATTTAAAGTTTAAAGTAGGTATTTCAATTATAGGTATTCAGAAGGTGCAAAGAGATCTTAAAATTAATCCAATAAGTTCTTGGAAATTCATAAATAGTAGAATAAAGTCATGTCTTTAGGTACCCAACAACTGTTCTAAAGTCAAATAACATTTCAAGTTTTATAATCCTCAGGTTAACGCAACGTTTTAAAACTGTTTTCAAAGTGCCTTCAACTATGATAATTTAGATTGTTATAATTCAAACTGTGATATTTATAACTGTGATAAACAAGAAGAAAAAGTCAAAATCTTTCACTTACTTTACTGATATAAATTTCAATATTAATACTGACAACATTAAACAGTTTATGTCTAATTTTGACGAAAGTTGCGTATCAAGCCTTGATTGTATACCTTATTATTTTGAAGAATTGTGTTAATCTTTGTCCGTTTTTTTTTTTAACTTTTCAATATCTTTTTGTGTATTATTCCATCTGTTTAGAAATGTTCTTTTATAATCCCTCTGCATAAGAAAGGTAAAAAAGACGAAATTAAAAATTATATTAAGACATATTGCAAGATTACCGGCTATGCTTAAGTTTTTCGAGGCTATTATTTGTGAATTTCTATGTTTTTATATTAAATCATTGCTCCAAATCAACACGGTTTTACCAAAGACTGTTCTGCTGTAACCTTTTTAATGGAACTGGCAAAAAATTGTATTGACTCATTTAAATATAGGATACAAGTAGATTGTGTCTTCACAGACTACAATAAGGCTTTTGACAAACTCTCACACCGAATTTTGCTACATAAATTAAGGAAGATATGGGACTTAGCGACCATTTTGTAACGTGGATCCAATCTTATTTATTTGATAGATCTTACTTTTCAACGTTTGCGAATCAAAAAAATTTATAGTAAACTCTGGGATACCTCAGGGAAGAAATTTAGGACCCATCTTTTTTATTTTATTTATTAATGACTTACCATCTGTGTTGAAGTATTCAAACTGTCTCATTTATGCGGACGATCTTCCCAACTATTTCTAATATTCGTGATAGTGAAGAGTTGCAGTGTGATCTTAATTCATTTTTTGACAAGTGTGATTGTAATTTTTTGATTCTTTACATCAAAAAAGACTTCTGAGGTTTGCCCTCAGAGGCTTGGGTTGGAAAAATCCATATGAACTCCCTCCTTACAATAAAAGACTAACATTTATTGACTTGCCTAGTCTTGAGAGCAGACAGTCGTATTTTTATTTTTTCTTCATTGTCTCGCATACATTTTAATATTCCACAAATATTTTTGGAGAATCTGGCCGATTGAAAATTTATTTCGAATTATCGGACTTATTATGAACGATTTTCTCCTCTTTTTTTCAATATTTTCAGTAGTATTTACATATGTATCTAAATTTGTTTGATAAAACTATAACAGCCATATTATTGACTTTTTTCAAAACTAGCTAGTTTCATAGCTGAACTAACGGGTGATTTTTTGGCTGGTTTGGTTTTGGCAACACTGGTTTTGACAGCTGACGTGTGTTTAGTACCTTGTGTCACTGTCAAACAGCTTCAGTTTGGTTTGCAATTTAACCATGGATCGTCTTACAAATGAACAACGCTTGCAAATTATTGAATTTTACTATCAAAATTCGTGCTCGGTTCGAAATGTTCATCGCGCGCTGCTTGTGTTCAGCGATGAGGCTCATTTTTGGTTGAATGGGTACGTAAATAAGCAAAATTGCCGCGTTTGGAGTGAAGATCAGCCAGAAGCATTGCAACAGCTACCAATGCATCCCGAAAAAGCCACTGTTTGGTGCGGTTTATGGGCCGGCGGCATTATTGGGCCTATTTCTTCAAAGATGATGCGAATCGCAGCGTTACTGTCAATGGTGAACGCTACCGAGCGATGATAACAAACTTTTTTTTGCCCGAAATGGAAGTTCTTGACTTGCATGATATGTGGTTTCAACAAGACGGTGCCACATGCCACACAGCACGCGAAACAATGGCGCAATTGCGAGGCGAGTTTGGTGAACAGTTAATTTCACGTTTCGGGCCGGTCAATTGGCCGCCTAGATCGTGCGATTTGACACCATTAGATTATTTTTTGTGGGGGTATGTCAAGGCTAATGTCTATAGGGACAAGCCCGCTTCGATTGACGCACTGGAAGCCAACATCCATGCATTCATTCGTGAGATACCGGCCGATATGTGTGAAAGAGTATGCCAAAATTGAACTCAGCGAATGGGCTACCTGAGACGCAGCCGCGGTCAACATTTGCATGAAATTATCTTTAAATATTAAATTGCAAGGTTCAAACTATCGATTCAAATAAATATTTCATTCATTTTTCGAATTTTTTGTGTTTTTTTTTTTTTAAAAGTTCTAAACCTCTTAAAAAATCACCCTTTAGTTTTATAAATGTTTGGAGGTGCTCAAAGCAGTATTATTCAAAAATATTTTGACACCTTAAATTCGAAAAATTAAAAATAGCTTTGCATAAAACTTTTAATTCATAAAACCGTGCAAAACTTGGGACTCCAAACTTCTATAAAACTAGTTCTGCTATGAAAGTAGTTTTGAAACAAGTAAATAATATGGCTGTTAATATTTCAAGTCAGTTTAAATCAACTTTTTTCTCAATTATAATACTAATAGCTAGGTATACGGAAATTCATATTAATTTTCTATTTGAATTTTGCATAACTTCCAATATTAAAAGATTTTGCTAACCAAGAATTTGTCCATGCAAAGCTTTATCCATTTATTCCATTTCGGTTTCTCTACGACTCAATGCGAAAGATTTACTTGTTCAACAAGTCGGTGAAATTTTATTTTTTAACTATATTGTAACTATTGTTGTTGTGTTAAAGAATTGAACATAACATGTTGAACTCGTACAGTTTAAACAGTAGTTGCTGACTTATTTTTCTGTGTTATAGACCCCTGATAACATAATTCTTAGTGTTAAACACTGTCACTGTAGCATAAATTTAATATTTAATATACATATATATTTAATAAAAATCTTATATGTTATCGATTTTTTCATTCCAAAGACGCAAAAAAGAATTATCTGCCTACACATTCATCATAATTTCATCGTTTTATTTTTCCAAAAAAAATATATTACTCACCACATACTGAGTAAGAAAACTGTCACTGACATCCTATTTTATTCCTCATATCACAAAATGCTGTGCTCTATTTTCCAGGTAAGGGTAAGAAGAAAAAAACAATACCCCAGCACTTATTTACGGCCAAGTTATCAAATATGATGCCCAACACCTTGTCAATTACAATACCATTTTCCTGAGTCATGGTCGCCAAGATTTCATTCATTTTTTTGTTGTACCTTAATCAAAAAATCCTGATAATGATGATGAGCTCAACAAAAATAAAATATAATCACACTAGAGACTCAGCACAATTTTGTTTGCATCTTCCTTTCGGAACCAAAAAAAATGAAATAAAAAAAAAAAACTAAAAGATGAAGAGAAAAACAAACTTAATGACGAAAGGACACATTTAGACGATTTGCAGGATTACTTTTTTTTTTTTTTTTTGATAATCTTTGCAGATATTTTTTTTGTAATTTGCTCTGGGGATTTTTTTTCAAAGTGACTTTAATTTCCTATTGTAAATGATGTGCCCAACATTCATTCTTAGAGACTTTTTTGCCTTTATGTTTTTTTGTCTGTCATTATTCCCTCTCTCTCGTATATTCGTGGTGTTCTTATGGCCAAATACGATTTTGGATGGAAAAATGGAAGTGAGAGGGTAGAATATTTCTCGACTTGGTGCTTCTTGGACAAGGTAACATCGAAAATGTCCTTTCAAAATGGACTACGAAATGAAGATTAAGTATCTTTGGTTGGCTGCCATTCCTGGCTGGCTTATATACTTGCTATGCTGGCAGCATGCTGCGTTTCCTGCCAACTGCACACTTTCACGCCCTCAACTTATATTCCCGAAGAATGGATGTCGTTTGAACGGCAATGAGCGAGGAACGACGCACGGCAGAGACCCATTTGACGTCATGCCACATTGAAATGTTGGCGGAATTTATCTTGTTTTTGAATTTATGGGATATTGGCTGTTCTCGATATTTTATTAGATATACGATTCCATGAATATGTTTTTGTATATATGAATGTGTGAACCAAACTCTCATATATATATAGTTAGCCTTGCTTAAAAGCTAATTTACCCAGGTCCTCGAAAGGTCTAAAGAGGTCTTGGGAAGTCGTGGACTGAGAGTAAATTAAATTGCATTCTTCATTCCCGGTGACAGCAGCTGGAACTTGGCCATTTCTCTGACAATTCAATAAACCCAAGTAGGTATATGATATCTTTGTGCATCACGTATGAGGATAGGGGATTGTTCGGTAGAGATGACTTTTTCGTCTTTGTCAAGTGTCTAAAAGATGAATGCTTTGAATTTTCCTCAACTAATTGCCTGCAGTTGGTCAAATCAAATGTATAGAGCGTATGTATGGGTATACGGTATATTTAAGGGAAACTTTTCCTTGGAACTATTCCAAAGGACTTCTTCGAGTAATTCAGTCGCCGACCATCTGCATAATGCTGTGCGTTAATTTCTTACATCTTTATTGATCAACTTCATTGTCCTGCTGCTGAATGCTGATAAAATAGAGCATTGTATAATATATGCACCTCATCAGGATAAAAAAGGATTCAGTTTGAGCATTATAGAGATGACGAGAGTAACATCAGGAAGACATCCAAAGGCTAACTGCACACAAAGGGACAAAATGGACAAACATGTACATGCCGATCACACATCCAGAACCATCCCTGTCAAAGCTCGCAAGGTAATATATCTAAGGACCACACAGAATAATATGTAAATGTCGAAGGATAATGACATTGTTTGACAAGCTGTTCTTCATCAACTGATGGCAACTACTGGAATGAGTACACACATATACCATATGTCGAATAGGGATAGACGACCATGGATTTGCCTTTTGCGTCATTGTTGCACTTTGCTCGACATAGACACATCACAGGCTCCCAGGCATGCATATAGTACCTATACGTATGGTCCTCAAAGGTGTGTATTTATGTACAATGGTAGGTGCCTACCTTGTATGCAGAATGTGAATGTTCTTAAATATTTACCATACACACATTTGGCATAGGCTTAGAGCCTTTTTAGAATTTTTAATTCCTTCTGTTTAACTATAAGGAACAGCATTGGACGCACACATATATACTTCTATATGCCTATACATATGTGTGCCTAGCAACATTAATTGCTAAACATAGGAAACACAAATATTTGACAATTAAGAGAGTCAAATCCTTTTGGCATGAAGCATAATATTGAGAGAGGCCACAAATAGAAATGCTTTGCGTACAATAGAATAACAATGTGTGCTGTAGATCCTATATGTATAAGTATATCTACTTTGGTTTTACTCTTCAGAGAATCTGAATCAAAGGGCTGCATACCTAATTGCCAAAGGGACCTCTACAGACCTTTGAGTGGAGCTAAAAGAATCAGTTTTTTTGTTTATTTCACTTAATGCTGATAGAGAAGTCCTTTAAGAGTTTAAGAGTGAAGTCATGGGTAAACATTTTCTTAGAGCATTGAATTGGAATGTAAATTATAAGAAGGAAGGAGCTTGTTTGAATTTTATAGCTTTGGTTGGCATCAACCTCTGAGTTGGTTAGTTTTGTTGGGTTTTTTGGTAAAGATTACATTAAGAAAATTTAAACAAGATTAAAGTTCAAGTTGATAGATGCATGAAATCAACTTTCCAGTAAACTCAAACTTTTAAATAACTTTTAAGTGAAATTTTCTGAAAATTGTTCGATCCTAAGAAAACAAAGCTGGTTTGGTTAAGATCGCCTCTTGGCCTTATGGAATTATGTATACCTAGATGGATAGTGACAACTTACATTAACCGTGGAGCCAAAGTGGAATACGTATCATCCCGCCTCTTCTAACCTAATCTAATCAAAAATATCTTTTTTTTATTTAACATCAAGTAAAGGGTGTGTTTTTTTTAGACGTGTGGTTTTCAATCTGGCAATACTTTTTTCGGAGTTGGTCTTTTTGACTGCTGTCACTTGATTTATGCTCAATTTTGTTTGCCATTTCATAATTAATTGACTTACTCTTGAACAACGTTTGAAAATCGTGTAAATTTATTACCAAAATAATGGTTCGGTTCGCGCGACGCATCGCAGGCATAAATTTGAGCAACCATGGATCGGTTTCGCATCACGTTTACTCTAGTGGATAATGCGCATCCTCAGAGACGCCGTAGAGTGCGCATCGAATATTGCTGCTGTGGAGCAGAGTATCGAAGAAGACCCGAATGAGTCCATCCGCCATGGTGCACAACAATTGGAGCTTATTCGAGCCAGCCGTGCGGCGGCACTTGCCCAAAATCATTTTTAAAACATAATGGCAAAACCTTATATTTATTATAAAGCTAAAATCTTGGCTATAACATTTAATTATATGCGTTTTATATCTTCTTGAAAAACACACGTCTAAAAAAAAACACATCACTTTATTAGGATTACCACCTTTTCATTATTCACACCAGAAACACAAATATTTCTTTTAACTTCTTTTAAATTAATAAACGTGGGTAACTAAACTAGTTGTATGTCTCTATGTAAACTTCTCAAGAATTCAATGTATAGGTTATAGGTATGTTATGTACTGTATAGGCACTGTACGTGTAAAAGGTAGTAACAACAAAAAAAACTGTATAGTTATAGGGCCTGATCCACTTTCTCGTCTAGCGAAATCCTTTTAAATTTTAAATTCAAAGTTCAATCTCAGTAATGAAAGTCTATCGTGCCAGTACCTACCTAAAGCCGGTTTTTTTTCTTTTCAATTTCAATTTTGTAAACCAAATACCAGGAAGAGAAAAGTCAAAGCCCTAAATTTTACTCACTTCACCTCTATACGAGCATAATATGCCTGACTAGTTTTCTTTCCTCTTTCGCCTGACTTCTAAATTTCCGATATCAAGGCCTCAGAAGTTTTGTATGAAAGGACTTGGTACACACTATACACATATACATATTATGTTAGGTATCAATAGAAGAACAAATGAAACCCATGTGTACGGAACCTTCATTAAGAAATCAAAATGTAAACCTCACACTCATGCTTATACGACGCGACGACGCCCGCTTACGCCCGCTTACGCCCGCTTGCTACCCCTTTCCCCAACACACACAATGTTACAAAAGCAATCGCAACTTTGGCTTCAAGTTTCTTTTATATCCAAAGTCACACCATCTAATGGCGTTTAGTTTCTTAAGTTCTCGAATATACAATAAAACAAAAAGGACCTTTTTTCATATCCAACAACAACAACAACAAAAACAACACCAACAGAATACGATCCAAAGCTCAGAAATGAAAGGAATTTCTCTGAGGAGTTGAGTGGGAAAACAATAAACATAAAGTGAAAGAAAAGCATGAACAAACAATGAGGACACACGACAACGAATTGAAATACATTTATCTGAATGGTGACGGTAAGTATGTGTGTTCTTCGTCCTGGAGTTTAAGTTCCCAGCAGCACCCATTGCCACCACCGGGCGCAGCCGAGTGAGTGTGTGTTTGATTTAAGCTATATCCAGAGCCGGACTTAGACCACCTCTGGTATATATGCCCTCCAAAGTCCAATTTTTTAACTGACTTTGAACTCAAAATACTGTAATGAAAAGCGATTGCATAGTCAATTTTTAAAGCTTTTTCAAAAAATCTTTTTCATCATAATTTATTAAATTTTTTACGGTATATTGTTTTCTTAAAATAAGAGCAACAGTCTTTAATATTTTTATGGAAAAACTAAATACAAATTTGAATTCAACATTCTTGGTGCGGCTGTCTGATGCGTTAAAAAATTTTTAAGTTTGTCAACGCGTGGGCATGTCACATACTAAATGTCTATGGACGGGACGTACCTATAGCGTTTTTTGGTTCTATTAGAAAAATGTCAAACTTTTGATTTATGTGAACTTCTCGCTCGCACTCCATAAGAAATACATTGCGTAAGTTTCAGCTCAATCGAATGGTTAGTTTTTAATTTCCAAGCAATGTCGAGATTTACGTGTTTAACGCCATCTATCAAACAAATTTAAAACTTTTAATCTACTTTGAACTTCTTATTTGGTAAAAAATGTATTGTGTAAGTTTCGGCTCAATATTAGAGTTAGTTTATGAGATTAAATATCATAATAACAGCTGATTTGTATATGTTACTAGCTGACCCGCTCCGGCTTTGCATTGTTAGACAATTCTAAGCTTTGCATACAAGTTTCCAAAGAAAAAATGTTTTTGAAATAGAAGAGCCCGGCTAACGTTATGCATATTTTGTATCGACCTCAAAATGCATTTTCGAGCAAAGCTTTTCTAGGCGTGATTCATGCTGGGCTGGTGTTTCAGCTACTATGGAATTTAGGAGCTCTGATCCGTACTTGTATTATTCGTGAATCATGTTGATCGGGAAACCGATCGATCAACAGATCAAAACAACTATAAATTATGAAATATATTTAGCACTTAAGGCATCCTATATTTCGCTTGAGCATAGGCGCCTGCAGGATTTTGTCCAGGGGGGGGGGGGGGGCAAACCATGAACTCCATAAAGAAGCTGTGAAGAAAATATCCATATTTTCCAACAATATTGAAAATAAGGACATTTTCAGATACATTTGGCATGGTCCAGAGCCAGGGGGGGGGGTCAAATCATGTAGAGAAGACAAATGTTTGTTAAAATTCATGGTAAAAAATGAAAAAAATTGTTAGTTCTGTGGTATTGTACAGAGCCAAGGGGGCGGGGGTCCCTTTGCCCCTACCTCCAGGCGCCTATGCCCTAGAGGGGTAATTCGAACGGGTAGCTGCCATACAATAATTCTATATTACAATTTTATCGAAAACGGCTCCAATGACTTTGATTAAACTTCGTAGATTGTAATGACCAAAGTGATTGTATGAACACTGCGTTTCAAGTTTGTGCCAACAAAAATAACATAATGGAAATAGTCATAGTAGGTTTTTTGAGAAAATGCGGTCTTATTTTTGGGTTATTTGCGTATTCTCCTAAATCTCGCAGGACCGATTTTGTTATTATTCTGCAATCTGGTGTTTATAAATAATTCAAACAATATTGGACTTAAAAATGTAAAAAGAAATTGTTTAACCAAAAAATCAATTTTCCTTATTATTTTCAACTTTTTTTTTAAACTTTTCATGATATTACAAACCATTTACTTTAATCTTCAATGTGTGGCTATATTCAGTTCACAAGATCAACTTTGTGCGATCCAGTCGTGAATATTTTTTCTAATGCACCAAGCACCTATACATACATACATAATATGAAGCTTATTCAGAAAACCCTGTTAAAATTAGTTTGTGGTTTCAGTGGTGGCTTCTTCGATGTAATGCCTTTGGAAGCTATTTTAGTGCACTTATTGCGAAATCCGGGCTAGTGATACTTTGGCAGGTATGCACTCTTCGTACACCTACACATTTCGCATTCCGCAAGCTTTTTTCGCTGGTCCTTTTGGCCTGGCTCACTCTTGTCGTCGTTTCGGTCGTACGTTCCTTCAAACAATTGAATCCTGAACAAAAGAAAATCCATTTACCATTTGCCACCACATTTCTATTTTTTTTTTTTAAGTTTGGTTTTTCTTCTTTCTTTTAACACAATGACCCGGCTTATGTGTCGTCATTTTGGTGGCATTAATATAAGAATATAACCATTAGTTGGATTGAAGAGGATTTTTTTTTTGCTCTATATTTGCTCTTTGTGTGTGATTGTTCGTTTTATTTTATTTTATATATCTAAATGTGTGTGCATAACCACTGGAAATTTGAAATTGTAAGCAGAATGGTGCGAATGCACAGCTTTAGTGTTAAATAGTGCAACCCGGTTTTTTTTTTTGTATATTATTTCCTTAAGGTTCAGTTTTTTTAATAAATAAATTTTCACAATAAATCCACCACGAAAATTCAATTCATAATAGCACGCTCGGCTTCGCATGGGTAAACAACAAAACTAAGCTTCGCATACAAATTACAAAATAAAATATGAATATATATTTAAACTACTTTTTTGTAATCGAATACTACTTTCTGGGTTTTAACCCACTTTATGTTATTAATGACTAAATTCTTAAAAAAAATATGGGTTAATTACAACCTTCTTTGTAACTTTCCCAACACAGAAAGAATGTTTGTAATCAAAACTCACTTTATTACGTTTATCCATTTTACTCTATATAAATAGCAATTTTTTTTAAATAAACTTTCAAACACAAAAATTTACTCCACTTCACCTAAATTTCCTAAAGATATCCTTCAGAAAAAACCTTTGATATCAACATAATTTGACCCCATTTCACCCTATGAGTACCAAATGTTTGAAAAAAAAACCCTAGAGCCATCTACTTAAAATGATGTCTCAAACACCAATAGAAATGTCCCTTAAGCGATTTCCTAAGAAACACCTTTCAAACAAAAAAAGAATTTCTTAAATGGGACAATTTTTTTATGTTTAAGTACCCCATTTCACCCTACATATCGTTACAGACATTTACTAAGAATAACCTTTCAAACGCAGGTAGAGTTTTTTTAAATCGAAAACCTTTTTTTCATTTCATCCCATCTCACCCTACAAATAGCAACACTTTGAAAAAATAAGAGTAGCCTATGTTTATGGTCATGATCCAAGGACTTTTTTCACCAAGTTTCGTGAAAATTAGTTTAGTATTTTAGACGGTATAGTAGAACAAACACATTTTCACATTAAAAAAGGGTGTTTTTTTTAGAGGTATAGAACTTTTAAATGGAATAAAACAAAGAATGTTTTTTTTTAAATTGATATTAAATTAACATTATTCGAAAGATATTCTTCTGGCATTATAATTTAAATATGATTTCTGGCATATGACCGCCACGGCTGGCTCGGACGTATAGTCTAATCTGGAAGTCCAATTTTCGATGACTTTTTCCAACATTTGTGGCCGTATATCGGCAATAACACGGCGAATGTTGTCCTCCAAGTGGTCAATCATTTCGGGCTTATCGGCGTAGACTAGCGACTTCACATATCCCCACAGGAAATAGTCAAGCGACGTTAAATCGCACGATCTTGGAACCCAATTCACGGGTCCGTAACTTGAAACTATGCGGTTACCAAACGTTTCCTTCAATAAATCAACTGTGGCACGAGCTGTGTGACATGTTGCGCCGTCTTGTTGAAACCACACCTCCAGCACATCATGGTTGTTCAATTGATGGACGAAAAAGTCAGTAATGATGGCTCAGAAGCAGTCAAAATTGAATGTAACGTTTTTAAAGAAGTACGGACCAATTACCACCAAACCATAAAGCACACCAAACAGTCAGTTTTTGGGGATATGACGGTGTCTCAAGCTCAACATACACTTGAGGATTATCATCACTCCAAATACGGCAGTTTTGTTTATTGACGTATCCATTCAACCAAAAGTGAGCTTCATCGCTCAACAAAATTCGCTTATGAAAATTTGGATCAACGGCAATCTTGTTTTCGGCTCATTTGGGCACAATTTGGAAGCGTTGTTCAGGCGTCAGTCTATTCATGTTGAAATGCCAAACCAAACTAAAAATAAATCACTTGACAGCTGACAAAATGGCCGCCAGTTAAAACAGTTTTGCCAACTTAAAAAAAAACATCCTTTATTGCTATTAAGATTAAGATGTTATGCTACTCACAAGATCAGAGCGTTTCGAAAATTCAATCTGAAACAATATGTTAATTCTGGTCTACAAAGCAAATAATCCCAGTTGCATCCATTGAAGTGTACCATGCCAACAAAACTCCTTAAAGTCCGACAACATCACATAGACACTGCAATTAACACATAGTTCATTTTCATTCCTTACCTGAATCTGAAACAAAATCACATTTTGGCATACGAAATTTCTAGAAATTAAATTCAAAATGCAAAATATTTTGCATGTGGGAACAATTTCAATAAGATTTTGCAATTTATATCGTAATTCAATGCGGTGACATTGATTATGCGACCTCTCTCTCTCTCTCTGATGGCCAAGTAAAAGTCCTTAAACAATCATCCACCATCTCTATTCTCAACTTTAATCATCTCGATAACCTGGTTTTATTCTATGCCCGGCCTGTTTTGCAATTTTCATTTACCTCAACATCACAATCACGGTCACAGACTTAGCCAAATCATATAGGTATACCTACCCCCTACACGAAACAGAACTCGAAGATCTGTTAGTGCATCATTATCAGCTCTTGTGAATGTTCTAAAATATTAAAATGAAATTTTCATTTGCAAAAGCCTTATAAAAAATCAATGTTATAGAGTATAGAGCCCCGAAACAACGCCCCCTGCTTGCCACAAAATCCCCCTCTTCGTCCTGATTTCGCTCTGGATAAAACAGCGCAAATCACCTCTGGGTATATTAAGCATAAGCAGTGGCTGTGCATATTCGAAACGTTTCAAAACTAGGTAGGTGTGCACTATACAACCAACTAGGACGAATTCACAATGCAGTACCTAAATACACACAACCAAAACTCCACAGGACTGTATTCTTATGTGGTGATATGCTTTGCGGTGATGATGCGATGGCGGAACTGAGCTGGGCTTTAAGGGAATCCCACTTCGATTCCATATAAATCGACCGGAATCAAATCGATTCTAGACTAAGTTTCCATGCATTCGTTTACACTAATCGAGGTGCAGAATCTCAAAAGGACTCTTTTTGGTTTCACCCGTTTTTTTATAAATTTCTTTTTTTCGTGCTCATAGTGTTCATGTTCATCTTTCTTTCATTTATTTATACGAAACGTTCTATCGAGGGAAAGGATGATAGGATTTTGTATAAAGGTATAGGCGAATGAACGTGGGAAAGATCCTTGAAAAACTTGTACCTACTCCTTTGGAAATAAAAGCGAATTGAGCTGAAAATCTATTTCACACTTTTGGAAATCATAAACAGTGCCTGGGGGTTTTCACCAACAACAAAAAAATCGTTTTTAGTTCTGTTGTGTTTTTTTTTTTTTGGAACAAATATGTGTTTTGGCTTCGCGCCGGATGTATAGGTACCCAGTTCTGAGTTTAGCCATATTTTCCCATAGCGCCACCATAAGGAGAAAAGTCGAAGCAAGAAAAAAAAAAAAACTTCTTGGCATAGAATGTGTTGTGCTGTCAAATGTAAGGTTTGAAGGGAGAGCGGGGGGGGGGGCTAGATTGCTCCCGGTTGAATCAGAGTTGGAGGAGTCTGAGTCAGTGGACATCTAAATTGGAAAACCGTGTGGAAATTTCTTAATTTGTTGAAACTGTGTATTCCTTTCAGATAGGCATCGCTCGATTGGGATCGGGTCCAAGCAGGGGAAATTAACTTTGTGTTTTTTTTTCCTCCTCTTATTTTTCATTTCAATTTTATTTGGAATGTTTCGCTTGTATATACATTTTTGTTGTTGTTATAGTGTTTTTGTTGGTAGGTAGGCAGGCAGCGGCACATATTTACAATGGCGTTTAGGAGCGTTTCAAGTGAAGCAATTTTGGTTGAGTGCAAAAATGTCTTATTGTTTTTTTTTTTTTGCTCCTTTTTTAAGTTTCCTTTTGTGTTTATGGACAATGACTGGGGCTACTTGGAGGAAAAGTAATTTAAATTTTTTTTTTTAAAAAAAAATTTTTTCTAAATGGTGATATGTACCCAGGGGTATTTAACACGATTTTATGGTGATTTCGACTCGTTTCGTTAATTGGTTTTGATTTTTTGTTTTACTTTTGTTGAACACAATCAAGTGAGAATACCTCGAGGTACCAAAATCTTTTTCATAAATATTAACTTTGGGGTTTTTAGATAATTTTGGAAAACTTAACTTAAAGACAATTTCGACAAGGCTTTCAGTATTTTAATAAAATCATATTTCACTTGTATTGCTTGGTTACAGAAAAAAAGAACATTTAAGGCTTTAGATATGAAATTGTCTTTTTGGTAGGATTCTCATAATAAGTATTAAATCAAGTAGGTATAAGCTATAGGGTATACTTGTATATCAACGAAACGGTAAATAAGAGCCAGATCAAGTTTAAATTTTAATATTCTATTTTGACAGAAATTTTGTATCTATTTTCAAAAAAAAATGAGTACTAGGCCAGTCACCGTAGACAAAAAAATAGCGTTAGGTTGCAAAAAATTGCACTGCACTGATTTTTTTGGGAAGTTGTTAGGATAGATAGGTACCAATAGTGTAAAACTAAGTTTGCAGCTTGGAAATACTTGTGCTAACTGCGTGGTGCTCGAAAAACCTAGATATGTATATTTTAAAAACTGCATTCTAGAAAAAAAATTGGTAGACCTTTGAATAATGCAAAATTTTCTATTATTTCAGTGCAACTAAAGCTCTATAGGTTAAATAGGTCTCGAAATAGAACACTTCAAAAATTGACAATTTTTCTTAAAAAGTTAGAAATCGTTGTTTTGGCCGTCTTCGGAGCAGAGCATCGGCCTAAAATATACTTATCCTATGAGGCATGTTATCCAGCTTTGATTCTAAAACAGCAACATATCATTAATTTAAGGATAAGCGGAAACATGCTTCGAATTCATTTCGATGGCAGAGATTGCTATAATGGCTGCTTAGCTGCAATGAAGAAGGTTATATCATCAGCTGGTGGTAAAGCCAACGTTGATAGCCCTTCAGCAGCCTTGGTTACTGCCAAAACCTCAGCTTGTAAGACGCTGCTATTGTCAGGGAGTCTATAGTATAGGAACTGGCTAAGTCAAGGGTTTCCGAATAGAATCCCGCTCCAACTCCACATTCCATTGTTGACATATCTTCAAAGACTGCTATACCTACTGTTGGGCTGTTGATGTGTAGTTCCTTGACTTCCCATTCTTGTCAACTATAGGAATGTTAGAATTGATTGGTCTATAGAAGTCTGTTGGGAGTAATATATTCTGTGCAAACATTACTACCTACATATATTTATTAAGAATCTGAGCGTGGCCTACTTGACTGTGTTTCCAAAAGATTGTTTGGCTTAGTCGTAGTGTCGTAAGTCGAGTGGCTTAGGATTAAGTATATGGCTTCTATCCGTCCCGCTGTTGGAGTGGTTCTCATTGCTCCTGTGATCCCTATAGATTTACCTAATTCTTTGTACTTTGGTTAAAGTTTTAAGATTGGTAGTTTTTTCTACCGCATTCCACCAAACTATACAACCATATTTAAATATCGGTCTCACTATTGCCGTATACATCTATAAGATGATTTTTGACTAGGTCCCCAGGTTCTTCCGAAAATTTGGTTACAGGAGTAAAAGGCAAACATTGCCTTCTGAGCAATGTCATTTATATTTAGACTCCATGTTCATCCTTTTATCTAGGATTACTTCTAGATACTTTGCCCTATCTGAAATCATAAGTTGTATACCATCAATCGATGGAAAGTGCTATATTATTACGACTTATTAGAAATTTCTGTTTATAAAAAAATTTAGTTAAATCAGTAAATAAGATAAAGAGGTAGGGAGTTGAAGATTTAAAAAAAAAAACTGCTCTATGATTGAAACTGTTAGTAACTGTTAATGGCTAATTACTAATTTAAAAATACAAGAAAATTGTATACAAATCTAAGAGTCGTTTAAGAGCAAAATATGATTTACTTAAGGTTTTCAAACATTTATATTTAAGCTACCGTATTATTTTTTTGTTTAAAATCTTCTAGATAATGTTAAAAAAAAATACTTTTTGCCAAGTTTGATAAAAATAAAACGAATCGAAGAAAATTATTTCAATATCTTTCGCTGTATAGGACCCAGTTACATTCAGATAGTATTTCAAGCCTTTGTCATACTGTATAGCATACTGTATACCAACTATATTTGATTAAGATCTTGATTAAGTTTTCTTTTTTATTTTTAGGAATGTAAAGCTTACCCTGCCGTTATAAAATCTTTGTATCGCAAGTAAAAATTTATTTGGCAATTCCCCTCTATACACACCTAAGAATGTTTTCTGTCTTCCAAAGACGAAGTACCTATACTCTCTTTCTTCTGCCTTGAAAAGGAAAAAGGTCAATTATTGTCAGAAGAAATAAACCATTCGTTGACATGTCCTCAATTTTCTTTCGCTTTATTTATGTGCCCACCCTAGAAACCCCATTTTGGTGACTGTATTTTTTTTTCGTTCAGGACCTGCCAGAGTAAAAGGACCTGCCAGAGTCTATATAGTGAACAGCAGACTAATTGCATAATAAATCATTGACTTGATGTGTGACGCGCTAAAAGAATTACGTCCTGGCACTCTCTACATTCGAATTACTTTAAAGAAGGAGTAGAAGGCAACTTTATTCAAACTAACCTACATAGTAGAGTAGTACAAAAATACACAAAAAAAATATGCTGTATTAAATTTAAAACCACATTTCATGTTCAGAAAAAAAAAATGGAACATGCAAGGACAATAATAATTATTATGTTGCCGCTTATATAGATACCTAAGGTCCTTCAAGGAACACAAAAATGCAATCACCTTTAAAGTAAGAAATTCTTAAGGTTTTCATGATTTTTAATTATGTGTTTTCTCATCAAAAAACTTCTTAAGGACAATATGAAAGAAGAAGAAAAAAAAGAATGAATGGATTCAATAGAAGCACCGTACAAGAGAAGCTCTGTATATACATATATGTATACACTATTTATAATATATCAGCGACAACAACCTTATAATATTTTAAATGTCCTTTCAGCAGCAGGAATACATTGTACGAGTCGAGTATATATATATACCGAGTTTCTTTCATTTCTTCCTAACAACGTCATAAATTGCATTCTATTTTAATAGAGTTTCCTCTGTTAGCGTTGCTAGTTGCTACCGTGCGTCGTCGTCGATCTCGGTCGTCGGTCGTCGTACGTATCTTCGCTAGCTTGCTGCGCTTTCAGCAATTCAATTAAAGCTCTTTTCAGTTTATATTCGTATAAATGTGTGAAAGGTGCTATATATTGTGGTGCGGAAAGGAAGTTAGAGCTCTTTTCTTAGCGCGGCTGGCGGCCGTGGTGGCGGTGGTTATCAATGTCGAACGCAAGACTCTATAACATACAGTTGCAGGATTCAGGTTGCAGCCTTTCAGCCAGCAGGCATCGAAGGCGGATATAACTTTTCGTCTAGCTCTCCTCTAAGACTTGGAATGCTTTGTGGGATGGCAAAGTTTTTTTTTTGTTTATTTGACTTCGGAATTAAAAAAAAATTGAAAGAAGTCCTGCCATCGAGGACGACGACGCACGGAGATGACAGTAGAGCTCCTCTTGAGTTCTCGACAAACTGCTCATTTATAGAAGTTATGTTCTTATTTTATCAAGCATCAGCCGGAAAACATTACCTTGGTTTCAAGTTAATTTTGTTAAATTATGACACTATATCTTCGATCCAATGATGATGATTCAAGTTTAGTAGGCGAGAGTTAATATGGTTTCAATGGAAAGTATCCTTGTTTTTCATCGTTTTCACATCATTTCTTTTCATTATTTTCGCCTTCGTCTATACTTTATTTCAAGAAATTGTAATTATATTTAATAAGCCTTCGTCGTCTACTCTTTTCTAATTAACCATCCATACTATGGCTATGTATTCTACAGTTGGGCTTGTCAGAATGTTTTTCTATTTAATGTTATAAGAAACAATCTTTACTCACATACATCCTCTAAAAGATTTCTTTATTTATGTAGAAAATATAAATTCCAGGCTTTTCAGAGTGCTCCTCAGGGCTGTATGAAAGTCGCATTCTGGCAATGCCTTCCTGCTTGCTCTGTAGGGAACGTGTTGTTTACGTACGAGGAAAATTGCATGCATCGCATTAATGCAAGTTGATCCCATTAAATTCTTATTATAAACATTTATTCGACAAACGTGAAACGTTTTTCCTGAATAAATAACTTTTTTAGCTAAAGGGTGGTTTTTTAGAGGTATAGATCTTTGAAATGGAATAAAACATACATAGATGATTTTTTTAAATTGACATGAAATTTACTTTATTCAAAAGATAATCTTCTTGCATTATAATTTAAATATGATTTCTGGAATTTGACCGCCACGGGGCTCTAACGTAATTTTATCTGGAGGTCCAATTTTCGATGACTTTTCCAACATTTATGGCTGTATATCGGCAATAACGCGGCGAATGTTGTCCTCCAAGTGGTCAATCGTTTCGGGCTTATCGGCGTAGGCTAGCGACTTAACATATCCCCACAGAAAATAGGCAAGCGGCCTTAAACCGCACGATCTTGGAGGCCAATTCACGGGTCCGTAACGGTTACCAAACGTTTCCTTTACCTTCAATAAATCAATTGTGGCACGAGCTGTGTGACATGTTGCGCCATCTTATTAAAACCATACAGCTATTGCACATCATGGTTGTTCAATTGATGAACGAAAAAGTCAGTAATCATGGCTCTATAGCGGTCACCATTGACTGTCAAGTTCTGTCCAGCATGGTTTTTAAAGAAGTACGGACCAATTATTTCACCAAACCATAAAGCACACCAAACATTCAGTTTTTGTGGATGTAATTTTGTCTCAACATACACTTGAGGATTATCATCACTCCAAATACGGCAGTTTTGTTTATTGACGTATCCATTCAACCAAAAGTGAGCTTTATCGCTAAACGAAATTCGCTTATGAAAATTTGAATCAACGGCAATCTTGTTTTGGCTTATTTCGGCACAATTTGGAAGCGTTGTTCAGGCGTCAGTCTATTCATGTTCAAATGCCAAACCAAACTAAAAATAAATCACTTGACAGCTGACAAAATGGCTGCCAGTTACAATAGTGTTGCCAACTTAAGGTTGCCAACGGGGTCCGGTCCTGGCCTCCTTCAACAAGTCTCTCCACCCATCCCGGTCTCGATCCGCCGCCATCCAGTTGCGCACCCCAAGGCTCCGGGCGTCCTGGTCTACGCCATCTCTCCAGCGCAAGCATGGTCTACCACGCTGTCGTCTACCATAGAATGTACCACAAAGAACTTTCCGAGCAGGTTCCTCTTCGCTCATGCGAGCTAAGTGCCCTGCCCACCGGAGTCTACCGAGCTTAATTTTTGTCACGATATCTGCTTCAAGGTAGATTGCGTACAATTCATGATTGTACCGTCTCCGGAATCGTCCTTCCTCACAAATGGGGCCAACAATTCTCCTTAAGACTTTTCTCTCGAATGCGGCTAAGAGGTCGGGGTGCCTTTTGCTAAGCACCCAAGTCTCGCGGATCCATATGTGAGTACTGGCAGGACCATGGTCCTGTACAGCAGCAGTTTTGAAGTTATGGTGAGATTTCTGGATTTGAAGAGCTTTGACAGACTATAGTAGGCTCTGTTGGATTTGAGAAGCCGCCCGCGTATTTCTTTGTCTATATTGTTATCGGCTACTACTATTGACCCAAGGTATTTAAAGGATTGCACAACTTCAAATTCGTGCTCCGCTACCTTGATTGTTTGACCAACTGTTCCTCTCGCATTCGACGCCACCATGTACTTTGTTTTACCTTCACTAATGTGCAGCCCCAGGTTTTGTGCCGCCTGCTCGATCTGGATGAAGGAATCATGTACAGCTTGCTCGGTTCTTCCGATGATGTCGATGTCGTCTGCGTAAGCCAGTATCTGGCTGGATCTGTTGACGATGGTCCCTCTTGTTGCCGTGCCAGAGTCACGGATTGCTTTCTCCAACGCCAGGTTGAAGACGAGGCAGGCCAAACCATCCCCTTGTCGGAGTCCATTAAAGATGTTGATTGGTTTGGATAGCAATCCGGCTATTTTTACTTGGCTTGTTACGTTGGTCATGTTCAACCTACATAGTCGTGTCAATTTATTTGGGATGCCGAATTCTCTCATGGCTTTGTAAAGTTCTACCCTGGCTATGCTATCGTAGGCGGCCTTAAAGTCTATAAACAGGTGGTATGTTGGGATGTTAAATTCTAGACATTTTTCCATCGCCTGCCTAAGGGTAAAGATCTGATCAGTTGTTGATTTGCCTGGAATGAAACCACACTGATATTGTCCGATGATGGTTTTAGCGTATGGGGTTATCCGGTCTTGTAGGATAGAGGAGAGTATCTTATAGGCGGTACTCAACAACGTGATACCTCTATAATTGCTGCACGTTGTGACATCTCCCTTCTATACCTCTAAAAAAAACACCCTTTTCAACTTTAATGCATTAGCTGGTTTTCCGAAGCCTCTCTTTCGTTCAATACAAAGCCAATCATATCCACTATCTGAAGTTGCACTTGTTGAAGAGTTCACTCTTGATTTGAAATTCATAACGACTAAAACTCTTACATAAATCATTGTTCGTTCACAATTCATTTGTTCATTTGGTCCAATTTACCATTGAATATGGGTCTTCAATAACTAAAAATTAATCTTACAGACCGCCCTATACTCGAATCGAGTCTGCCCTTATTGGCTTCTTTGTCCTTCACCCGGTTCTAATAATTCTTAATCTATATCTCTGCCGTGTATGTTTACTAGCTTTTCTAAAGAAAACCGAGCACACTGGTTGCGCTGCTGTGTTGGCGTTCAAATTTGCGGATAAGCCTTTAACATTTATCAATTGGAAATAGGATTTCCCGTTAAAAAAAAAAATAAGACTTATTGTGTATTGTGTTTTTTGTATGCAGCATGTTGTGTATGTTTGTCGAACACAATTTATGTAACAAACTATAGCGGCAAAAGGAAGGAAAAAATCAATGAAATGATTTATCAATGTGATGCAAAAGAACAGGGGGACCAACATGACAATATATTTGTGTACATACATAACACGAAAAGGACACTTATCGAGGAGTCCTCCTAGAATCTAGAACATATAGTATAGTGGTGGTGAAATCAACCTCATCAAACTACAATTTCTTGCCAAACCAAACAAGCAGTCGTCTATACTAACTAGACAACGACAACGTCGAGCATGATGATAATGATGGTGACGATGTTGTTGATGTCGATGAGTGGGACATCGCATCCGACAATGTGAAGGAAGACTAATTTTGCCCAGGTCCTGGCTGTGAACCTTCCTTTGGTATAAATACAAGTTCTTACAACAATGGCTGGCGACGAGGACGAGGACGAGGACGAGGACGAATGATGTAACTCTAACCCGGATTCTTGTCGTAATAAATGTTCATCATTTATATGCAATAGTTCATCTTCTAACACTGGTTAGTAGGAGTTGTCCGAATTGGAAGTTGAAGGAAATATGTGTGTTAGGTTGGCGGAAGGATAACAAACTCTAGATATATGTATCTTCATATAAATGTGGTTGCTGAGTAGCGTCGATATAATGTTACACACAAAACGTTGCTCTCCCTATGCAATATACATACATACATACATATACATTGGGGTCAATACTAAATTAGAAATGTATATCTATCTATATGTATATGTATATCAGTCTTATGGGACCATCAGTAGGAAAATGTTTACCACACCTTTAGTAAATGACATTTTGTTTCGAGCCATTCTTCTAACTTGATAATGTTTGATGTTGTTGGTAATTATACAATATATATTTTCTGTATGCCTATCTATGTATATACAGTCGATTCCACCTATATGCACTCCACATGAAACTTTCGGTTTTATGCAACAATAAATTTATCACGGTTTTTTCAAGGCTTTTTCACACGAATTAGTACGGATAACTGCACTCCGCTTATTTGAAAACTCCTTTTAATTGAAACATTTTTCTTTCCCCCAAATAAATATTTTATTTTGAAAAAAACTCCGCTTAAGTCAAAAACGCATCCATACATTGAACACACCTACAAAATCACATAATAAGTTTCATTCCATTCTCATCCTTCCAATCCTTTCAAATGTCACAATGATTAAAAGTTGTTTTGTTTGTTGTTCGAGGTTATTTTTAAAATATTTCACATCACTTCGTTTAAAGGGGAAATAAAGTTGCAGTTATACGGGGCTTGGTTAAACGCAACAAAGTTGCAAATATTCGAAGTTTGTTTAGTCTCCGCTCAGTTGCAACAAATTTTCTGCATTTTTTGTGTTCCAAATAAGCGGAATCGACTGTATATAAAAGTATTTCAGTTGAAGTTAGCAAATTGTAATCAATTGGTTGTCATTGCGTTGATTTTAATAAAGGCCTATGGCTACAGTGAAATTGAATGTAAGTACATGAAAATCCCGTGTTCAAATAAAATAATGGCTAAGGTTTTAAGGATCATTTGAATTACCATCAAAACCAAAATAATTGATTGGAAAATACTAACAACAAATATAAGGTGATAATCATAATTTGAACCTTTCCAATAACTGAGATCTTCCCATAAGAAGAATAAGTACATAGTAGGATAAGGTTCTAGTGAACTGTCCGTTTTTGTAAGAAACGTCGAAATTCTGTACGACACGCAGGAAAATTAGACTTTCACTTCAAACAAATTTCAACAAAGCTGAATTTTATAATTTAGACATTTCTTAAAAAAAACTACGTTGAATTTCGACTGCAGCCCTATTTGACTTAACATCATATTCATCACAAATAATGTATGTTCCGTTAAATAGGGCCCATATAAGTTCGTAAATCTTTCCAAAAGCCCAAGAGCTGCTAGTGATATTTATATATATATATTTTGGCCCAACCGTCAACATAAAATGGCTTTATTATTTGAATGATTGACTACCTCACCTATACCAATGATTATTGAAAAATTAAACTTCATTTTGTGGCGAAGTTCGGACCCGAATTAATGTTTGCATTGAAATAATTACTGATGACTTCACTTTCTAAGGGCCTGTTTCATAATTTCTGGTGTAAATTTCTGATTAGTTACTCGACACATAAATATTGGTACAGGGTCATAAGTCCACTGGAGGAAAAATCACTGTTGTCTTTTAACGCACCTGAATAGCTCCCAAATCCAAAAATAATTTGTTTGATTTGTGGACATTATTATGAATTTCTATCAATATTTATGTGTCGAGTAACTATTCAGAAAATTGTGGAACATACCCTATCCGGCTCAAAAATGCAAATTTAAATTTTCGATAACTGGCGCCTACAGACAAACAATATATAAAGGGTGTTTTTTTGTAGACGTGTGGTTTTCAATCTAGCAATACTTTTTTCAAAGTTAGTCTTTTTGACAGCTGTTACTTGACTTATGCTCAATTTGATTTGACATTTTATAATTAATAAGCTTATTCCTGAACAACGTTTGCAAATCGTGCAAATTTATTACCAAAATAATGGTTCGGTAAGCACGACGCATAGCACGCTGCGTCCAATATTCGGTAGACATAATCGCAAAATCGCATAAATTCGAGCAACCATCATGGATCGGTTTCGCACCATGTTTATTCTAGTGGATAATGCGCATTTTCAGAGACGCCGTACAGTGCGCACTGAAGACGCTATTGCTGCTGTGGAGCAGAGAATCGAAGAAGACCCGAATGAGTCCATCCGCCATCGGGCGCAACAATTGGAGCTGTCGAAAATTGGGCCTCTTGGCTGGAATTTATTCGAGCCAGCCGCAGCAGCCACTTGCCCGAAATTAAAACAGTCTAAAACAGGGTTAAAAAAAACACCCTTTAGAAGTAAACATATATGCTCAATTTACGGCTTTATGAAGTTTGGTTTACTGGAAAATCACGATTGGAGAGATTTGAAGAGGTGAAAATGCCTGTTCCTGCTTAATATATTTTTCTCAAAGTTGATTTTTTTAAATAATATTGTTTTTCTTATCGTTGGATACCTCGATTAGAAAGTAGGTACAATAGGTACATAAATGAGCAAAGCTCTGGCTCCAGGATCCAGCAGCTTATATGTGGGATATTCGCTTGTAAAATTACATCTAAGTCAAGATGATAGCACCACATTTCTGGAATTTCATAATAACAAATATTCCATTTAAAAGGTCATTGATTGAATAAATCTTTTAAAATTCACTACAAACAACTTATGGCTGATCAATTACTGGAAATAATTAACTTTTCAGCAGTATTATGTGGTTTCAGGTGGTATATTTTATTCAAATATATCCCATAAATGAGGTGCTTAAAATTACCTTTAATGAGGATTCAGTGACTTGGTATTATAAATTATACCACAAATGAGGTCCTAGATATCACTGATGACTGTGAAAAACTCTAACAATTAATTCAAAATTTTCTATGGCTGACGAATTTCTGAAACCTTTTTTGAACAATTTATAGCTACTGGCTTTCTAAATGGCATCGTTTTTTTGCGAATATCCAAATATTGGGTGCTAAGATACCGGAGCCAAAAACTCTGCAGCTTTGGCTGTATCTGTTTATGGATAATACTAATCTCTGTTTGTTCAGATAAACAGATAGCTAATTTTTCTTAATAAATTATACTTGAGTGATGTAGGGTTTAATTTTTTTAAGTGAAGGAACCCTTTAATTCAAGCAAAAAATATTGACAATAGATCAGGAAATGTTATTGTAGCTGCAGCATGCCTGATGCTCTTACTAAATATCTATAGCTAATAAAGTCCCCTTCCGGTGGACTTACATTGATCTTCATGCAATTTCTACAAAAAAGGGATGTAAGATACAAAATTAACATTTTTATTGAATAGAGAGAGAGACCAAAATGCCAAGATCTTCATAAATGCAGATTATAGGAAGTGCCATAATGCAGATATGAAGACGAACATGTTCATCTTCATAATGGTACTTTTTCACTAATTCGTTTTTTAGCATTCATCCATTCCGCTATACTTTTCTTAAAATGTTCAGATGCAGATACATGTAAATCCATCATTATAAACCATTTAACCTAAACATGGGAAAGTGTTTAATAATACCTTAACTTTATAACGTAACCTCTTAAACCATAATCTACATATTTATGCATATTTAATCAAGAAGACATCTCAAGTCAGCCATTTATTGGTACACAATGTGGCATATTATGGGGATAGGATGATAACTTAAGAAATTAATTTTTTTATAATATATTCATCCAAATGGCTCCCGCGGATATGTTGTTGTTGTTGTGTTTTGAATAATGCATTGGTATGTATACCTTACCTATATAGTATATCGAAGACTTTTCTAAGAATCTGCAATGCAAAATAAGTTGGTATATACAGCTACATTTTATATACCTTGTGTGGGGGAAGAAATCGAAGGATTTAAAGGTTGTGTCTCTTTTCTTTTATATCAATCGTTTAATTTGTTTATGAATGCTTGGTATAAATTAAAGAATTTTGTGTAGATATAATGGGCAGAGGAAAGAAAGACAGACTTATAAGATATTTTGATAAATGATAGAATATCCTTGGAATAATACCTATACCTCTGGATCAGAAGCGTACGCAGGATTTTGAATTTTTTTTGGGAGGGGGGGGGGGGGCTCAGTCTCAAATATGGTAGACATTTTTTTTAAGGTATGGCTAAAACTACCACAAAAATGAGCGCCTTTCTTGTTATTGTTGAATATAACATTCATATGATATACCTCCAGTTATTCACTATAACATACAAAACATAAATTACTCTGAAAACACATAGAATTTTATTCATATTTTATCTTTACAAATCTAAATATTTTTTAAAAACTTGTTAATATTTTTTTAGTTTGAACAAACAACAATTTTTAACACAAAACAACAACGAATTTAGGTAGTAAAATTTGGTGAAAAAATTAAATCCATTCTCCTTTTTTTTGATTAGCTAATTGATTCACTACATCTTCAGGGATTACATTGATTTCCTTGTGAATATTCAAAAAAGCTAATCCACCGCTAATCAGCCACGTTTTTAAACGTCTCAAAGTGGACAACAAACGTTCTGGCTCTGATGACGTCACTGCTAAAAAGGCATAGCTACGTTGGTTTCAGCCTTCTACATTTGTTTCAATAATCTAAATATTAAAAAAAAAAACCTTTTGAGAGCAATGCGTGTTATAAAGGGGCCGCCATCTAACGTTTTTTTTCAACTAGGGCTTATTTCGTGAATGGTAACACTTAGCTCATGACTGATTTGACAGATAATTAGTTTTATCCTTCCGCTGAACGAATATGGTTGTGTAGCGAAGCGTAGCTAAGTGGGCCTGCGATCGACTTAGAGAAGATGCCGATTTTGCCAAAAAAAATCATCTTTTCAGATGAAGCTCATTTTGATCTTGGCGGGCAGTAAACAAGCTAAATTGTCGCATTTGGGGCACAGAAAACCCGCACGCATACATTGAAAAGCCGATACACCCAAAACGAGTCACTGTTTGGTGCGGATTTTGGTCCAGAGGTATAATTGGGCCATTTTTCGAAAATGAGCAAGGAGTGGCCGTTACAGTCAATGGCGATCGTTATCGGGCCATATTGAACGAATTTTTGTTCACAAAAATTGAAGAGGAGGATATTGGCAACATTTGGTTTCAACAGGACGGCGCTACGTGCCACACAGCCGAAGCTACACTCGATGTTTTGCGCCATTTTGAAAAAAAAAAGTTGTTTGGCGGACCCTTTATATAACCTCTTACCACTGCTGTTTTCGATGAATAAAACTTTATTTTTCAAATATTCCGAAATGACAAAAATCGTCTTTTATCGACTCGATCTAAACAACGGCAGTGGGACAATGTTATTCATATTTAAATATATTCATGGAATTTCTTTTTTTCTTAAAGTGATCTTGTGTTTTATATTATAATTTAAAGAAGAGCAAGATAGCTAATACAATGAACAAATTTTCAGAGGAATACGAATTTTTACTGGGGCGTATTTATAGTGGTTTGCTAAACTCATGTTTTACTTAACTACAGTATAAATAAGATCAATTGATACAAGTTCTTACAATTCCATTTCTGTATTTAAAAAATAGAAGTTTAATAACTTATTCGACTTCAAAAATATTCCATTAACCAAAATAAAAAAAAATTAAAATTGAAGGCTAAGGTTTACGTTTTTATGATGATTTTTATAAGATGATCCATATATATCATCAAAATACATGCATCACATCAAAAACATGAGAACGTTTCATGAACCAAAAGTTTAGTTTTTGCTTTGCAAATGGTTAGGAATTGTGAACTGTAGTGTAAAGAAACAAGACAACGAATAAATGAAAAATAAATAACCGCAAGGAAAAAAGAGATAGGTACCCAACACAGTTGTCACTATGATCCGTATTTTTTTTATTTTCAGCTTATGAATACGGCCGGCCCATTACCTTTATAAAATGTATGAAAAGACTATGAGAAGATTGTCTACCTCTGATTCAAGTCGAGGTTTAGTATGTTAACGAATGCAATGTGGTGGCATTTCATTTCGCTTATCGTTTTTTTTTTTCAAATGCAAAAATAAAGAAAAAATATGCACGACTGGGTCGCACGAACTTGCTCTTATGCGCGATCACATTGTGGTTCTATAGTCTGAAATAAATTAGCTATAGGAGTATATATGTTATCCATTTGCCAAATCTTAGTTTAGTTTCAGGTGGTATTATGTGAGTATACAAAAATTAACAATATAGGCTAGTGTTGCACATTTGCAATATGCATAAAAGGAAATTATACTATTTAAACTGGTAAATTGTTTTAAATCAGCAAAATTAGAAAGAAATTGATTAAAATACTTTGAATCCGTTTTAACCCAACGCGATGTACACCATCTGATTTCTTATATAAATCTTTATTTATGAGAAAAAAATTTTGAATATCGTAGGAGCGGTTTTAAAAATAATTAATTTTTTATATATAAAATTTCGTTAACATTTTTGAGAAAAATAATTGGTACGCCAATTTAAAGCATTTATTAATGTTGCGTTAAAAATTGAACTTCATAAAAAAATCTGCTACCAGTTTTCGAAATATCGAATTTTCAAAAAATAGTTTTGATTTTTTTTTTTTAAATCCAAAAATCATTTTTTAGAAAATTTTGATACGCACTTTTATTTATATTTGTTACAGGCTTCTGTATACAATATCTAATTTTATTCGGTTGATCAGATGTTGAGATAATCGAAAATCAAAGAAACCGTTCTATGAGAGGTACTGTTAATAAACCTAAAACATAAACTTTAAAAATTTTAAATGGTAGATCGTACTAATTTTAACACACAAAAAACTTTTATGAAAATCGTAGGAGTCGTTTTTGAGAAACAAAATATTTTTCATAACGGTTTTTTAACATTTGTATGGGAGGCACCGTTATTTTTGAGTATTAGAATAATTTTTGTCAAAAATCTTCTAGATAAAGTTAAAAAACTGTTATTTACCAAGTTTAATGAAAATCGACCAAGTCGTTTTTGAAATATTGAGTTTTCAAAAAAAAATATTAAAACTTTTTTTAAAAATCTAAAAAATATTTTTTTGAAAATTTTGGTACATAATAATATTTAGAATGTGTCAATACTTCTTCATAAAAAAATTGATCAGAATCTGTTTAACCGTTTTCGAGAAAAGCGAAAATCAAAAAAATGGTTCTTTGGGAGGTACCATTAATAACCATTTTTCGGAACCATTTTTTTTATTAAACAGCAACTTATAACTATTTAAATTTATGGAGTTCTTAAAAACAAATTCGGTAGCGCTGGATTTGAGAAAAATAAGTTTTTCCTTTTTGGCCAAGAAATTTTGTATGACAGCTACTGTTAATTTTGGTCCTAAAAAAAAAGAGAAAAAAAACGGGTGGGGGGAATGTCCAAAAAACGCTAGGTACCAAGTTTAAAGAAAATCGACTTATCCGTTTAGGCTGTAGTCGAACCGACAGACAGACAGACAGACAGACAGACGTTTTTGCGAGACCCACTTTTTTTGACTTCTCTATCATCGTAATGTAAAGTTTGATCAAAATCTCGAGTTCGATTTTTTGTACGAATCCATATCGCAAGTAAAAATGATATGTTTGAAATCGATTTTTGTTTTTTCCCTAATTGCAAATCAATGAACTTTATGTTGAGTTTCTGTGAATACTGAGATTCATATGAAATTTCAAACAAAATAAAGGTTACGTGTGGTATGAGCTACTGCTTTCATTACGATATCCATACCTAGTTCTTTTTTAAATTAAAATTGAAGAATATTATGTTTAAACTAAAATTTGAAGGAAAGAATAATAATAAAAACTATTCTCCGATATACTTGGAAATCTTGGCATTATATTTAATTTTGCTTATTGGGGGCTCTAGTCCCCAATCCAATTTAAATGGCTATTAAATGCATAAATTGGAATATCTCTATAGTCTCGTTCAAAAACTAATGAGTTTATTTCGTAAACATTTGTCACATTATGTATGGAAAATTCTGAGGGTTAAGTGGCCATCATTAGATTTCATACACTCATCGGCTGTTTCGAGAGCATTTTCCATGACTTTTTAAAGTGTTGCCGGTTGAGATTTTGTAAGAATGTTTATTTTAAGCAATTCTGTATATAGTCTCCCTCCTGTATAAGAAAAAGTCTAGAGCCAAAAGATTAAAATATCGTTACATCAGACATTAAAAATTGCAGTTTTTTTAAGATGATGCTCTGCAGTGCTCTAAATGTTTTTCTGGGGACCCACATTTGAGCTGTTGGACCAACTGAATTTTTTAAAGATGTATAGGTGGATGTCTTTCTTCAAAATCCGACGAATCGTGCCACACACGGTATACCCAACTGTGTTTAACGGCCGGCGCGCGTCGTGTCGATGTTTCAGGACCAGCTACACAGCACTTTCACGAACTATCTGGATGCTTTCGGCCGATTGTCCATAACGAGGTTTGCCGGTACATACGTCTCACATCTCCATAAATTCATATATTTATAATGTAACTTAAATTTTTCCACCACAGCACCAATTGTGGGAGCTGTTGGAACATTTTGAACTCCATAAAATTGCCAGGATGCACGTTGTGAGTAAATTATTGACCGAAAAAAAATTTTATTGGATAATTTTTATTCGCTGTGCAATAGTGCAGTACTCCAATTTTTATTTCCTCAACCCTTGTGTCAGAACAGAAACAATAAAAAATTATTCAAAAATATCTAGTAAGTGGCGCAAAAGTTGTCACCCGATTTTAGGATGAAACTATTATATTACATACATATAATTTTTGTGTGAATGAAAAACTTTGTTTCTGCTTTTGGGCTATGGTCATTTTTTGATGTTTTAACTTTTGTTTCCATTAAGTCGAGAAAATGATATCGGCTAAGCGACCGCCTCGCACCAGAATTGATGACCATTCAGGCCCGATTTATGGCGCTTTCCATCGCTTTTGCTAGAACTTCCAGCTATAGGTGCTCGCATTTTTAACGGATAATATTCTCTATAAGGGTTTCAAGAGTCTGAGGCTTGTTGACGCATAGACTCGTGCCTTAAAAAAAAAAGAAGTCTAATGGAACGGTTAAATCGGGCGGGTGCCGCAGAAACGATAATATTCCTTATTCAAATGTCCACTGAAATCGAAATGGGCATAGTCGCTCACGCTGGAATTTTTGATGAAAAGTTATCTCCCTCGTGGCCGAGATTCAGGGTGGCTTGTGCGTAGATTACATCTTACACGCGCTTGCCGATCAACAGTTAACGGCTGCACTTGTATTTACCAAAATTCTGGGTAAAGACCGGCGCGGCGATTGATGTCCAATTGCGTGGTATGCCATCTGGTCGATACTCCGGGGTCCTCTGCGACATCTTAGCCACAGCTGCGATATTCTCAGCAGAATGGCTACTCGGGGACACGCCAAACCTGGCAACATCTCGTGTTGTCCCATACTCTTCTAGTCGAGTAGCTAAACGTCACGTCGTCGTAGTGATTGCCCAGCTGGTGTCGGGCGACAGGAACATCAGCGCCAAAAATACCGACAAATTATTCTCGAAGAAAATCTAAATAATTATTTCGCGTTCCTTAGGAGTACCTTACCTAATAGTAATTTAAGTCTTGTTGACGTGCGTGTTTTATATCTTTTTATATACAAATGTAAAAGTAGAATCGACATTTTTCCTGTCATTATTTGTAAAAATTGTAGGGTGATGACTTTTGCGCCATCTCTGTATAAACAAAAATGTTATTTATTTTCTATATAGAAAAGGAACTTTTAACCCACCCTGCACCTACTTTAAATAACAAATATACCTACCTATACATAAACATATAAAAGTATCCCTCATTAAATTTTAAGTAAAGCAATTCTGTTCCAATAAATAGGACTTAATTTAAAAAAAAAAACAAAAGTTACAAAGAATATGATATTAAGTTAAGATCAGCAAAAGTCGATAACGTTTTAGAACTCCTTAGTTCGTCATTATTTTTGTTAAACATTTTCTCTTAAACAAAGTTATTCACATTTATTTTTTTAATTTGAAAGTCATTAGAAGCATTCTTAACATCATTCTTACCTAGCCACACATCCAAATGTAATACATGTACAAACGTATCTAGGTATGTATAACTTTATCCCTAATTACCTTGAGCAAGACATGTTTTCTTGTTCTTGTTTTAAATCATATAACCCGCAGGCTGCAGTAGTGGATGCTATACGTATATACAATTATTTTTTGTTCCCAACATTTTGGCATGGTGCTGCATGATGTGTTTGAAGCAGCAACCTACATGACCTAATTTATGTTAGCAGGACAAATCAACGTTTGCCACTTCAGCAATAGGGTCACTTCCACAGCAAATAGACGTTATCCTTACCATTTGCGAATATACCACTTGCGGCATCTTGCACATAATACTTCCTCGTGACACGTAGTACAATTTGTTAGTGTGCTATATTATAGTATAGAGAGTAATTGTAGACTTTCTAGCTCGGGAGATGTTCTTCAGGATATGCTCAGTGCTCACCAATTAAATGTGAAGTTTTATATATATGCAGAGGGGAGAGGGAGAGTCAGAATATGATGGTGTGTTGCAAAACATTTGAGTGTGTGTCAGCTGATGAGTACACACAAATGTAGCTCACTATAATTGTGTAAAATTCTACAAATTCTTTAGGACACACTATGAACCCTGAAGGGGGTTTCGAGTGTATATTCTTACATTATATCCATACTAGCAACGTTATATCAACACCATAACCGAACATATACAATATACATCCTTCATAAACTATTCTATTTCTATTCTTTGCTTATGGCTTGACGTTATATATAATAATTTGTTCACTGAAAATGCTCATGGCTATGATAAAATCTGTCATCACACATTTTAATTGAAAGGAATGTGATTTTTCAACTTCCTGTTGCGAGAGGAGAATGCAATTACTGCCACAAAAGCGTAAATATAAAACTTGAAGGATATTCCATTTGTAGACGTAGAGGTGATATTTGAAATATCAAATTATAGTAAAGAACTAACAGGATATGAAATGTTGAACAAATAATATTTTTTTTCTTTATACTCGCACCTGTGGATTTCTTTTTGCGTTTGACAGATCAAATATTAAGGAACCTACATAATAGCTGTACCTACCTAGTTTTATTAACTTGTAAAGAATATAACACTTCTAAAAGTACTCAAAACCCATTTCTGACATATGTCCATACCTATAGTATAATTAATAATAAATTGATTTGAATTTTGATATAAACTAGATTATATTTTTGATTTTTAAATGAAAGCTTTAAGTGAGTGTCAAATAAGATTTTGTAACGTAGGTACCGGTCCTTGAGAATCTATCGATTTGGTTGTGAAAAGATAAAAGAATTTATAATTTTGTTCTCAATTAACAAAACTGATATAATCTTTGAATTGAGCTTAATTTTATAAAAAAAAAAAACTACTCGTATTCACCTTTTTTCAATAGTCTAATGGAAGTTGGAATTTTTGAATGCAGCACAATATGTGTATGAGTATGATAGTCCGGATATCCGCCTCTATAGTTGATATTGATAAAGGCATACCTTCACTTACTAAACGATGAATTTAGTTTATACGAGTATTTATCTATTGTAAATGGTGTTTTTTTTTTAGACGTGTGGTTTTCAATCTGGCAATACTTTTTTCGGAGTTGGTCTTTTTGACAGCTGTCACTTGATTTATGCTCACTTTGGTTTGCCATTTCATAATTAATAAAGGGTCCGCCATCTAACGTTTTTTTTTTCAACTTGTGCTTATTTCGTGAATGGTAACACTTAGCTCATGTCTGATTTGACAGATAATTAGTTTTATCCTTCCGCTGACGAATATGGTTGTGTATACGCTTCGCTAAGTGGGCCTGCGATCGACTTAGAGAAGATGCCGATTTTGCCAAAAAAAAAATCATCTTTTCAGATGAAGCTCATTTTGATCTTGGCGGGTAGTAAACAAGCAAAATTGTCGCATTTGAGGCACATAAAGCCCGCACGCATACATTGAAAAGCCGATACACCCAAAACGAGTCACTGTTTGGTGCGGATTTTGGTCCAGAGGTATAATTGGGCCATTTTTCGAAAATGAGCAAGGAGTGGCATTTACAGTCAATGGCGATCGTTATCGGGCCATGTTGAACAAATTTTTGTTCACAAAAATTGAAGAGGAGGATATTGGCAACATTTGGTTTCAACAGGACGGCGCTACGTGCCACACAGCCGAAGCTACACTCGATGTTTTGCGCCATTTTCAAAAAAAAAAGTTATTTGGCGGACCCTTTAGAACATGGTATTTTGAACCACGTTTTTCAAATCGTGCAAATTTATTACCAAAATAATGGTTCGGTAAGCGCGACGCATCGCGCGCTGCGTCCAATATTCTGTCGACGTAATCGCATAAATTCGAGAAATAATGGATCGGTTTAGCACTACGTTTACTCTAGTGGATAATTCCCATCCTCCGAGATGCCTTACAGTGCGCACCGAAGACGCTATTGCTGCTGTGGAGAGTATCGAAGAAGACCCGAATGAGTCCATCCGCCATCGCGCGCAACGATTAAAGCTGTTGAAAATTGGGCCTCTCGATTGGAATTTATTCGAGCCAGCTGCGGCGGCCATTTGCCAGATATGTGATTTGCCTTATATTTATAATAAAGCTAAATTCTTGGCCATAACATTAAAAAATTACATGCGTTTTATTTCTTCTTGAAAACCACACGTCTAAAAAAACACCCTTTAGTTCCTATCTTTCTATCAATATATCGAACGATTTTAAAAAGCAACGCCTTCGATGCATCGGACAATACGAAAATGAAACTAGAAAATCGCCTTTTTTAGTCCATAAAGAAGTTAGGCATACTTAAATATAAATATTGTATGAACCTTAAGATTATCAAAGAACTTCAAAACTATGAATTGAATCAAAACACTGGAATGACTATACAAGACAAACATTTTCAGGGACGAAGGGGGGAGGGGGGGGAGGGTTGAAAGCATAAATAAAAAAAAATTGCTAAACTCGATTAATAGCTTGACATATTCCTACACAGCCGGGTGTTTTCAACAATAATCTTAAATATCTCAGAAACAACCCTTGAACTCTTGAATTCTTAGAAGTTGTTGTTATGAAAGAACTGAAGCAGATTTAAATTAAAGGCATAAATGCTTTGACAGATTCAAGCTAATTGACAGATAACATTGAAGTACTGTATAAAGCGCTTATGCCAGGTAACGCCAAGCACCAGTAGGTAGAGGTACCCCTTACAGCCATGAGATGTCATCAAGGAAAAATAATAAAGATAAATTGTACCTAAGTTAAATTAATATTTCCTGGAATTTTTAGTATTTTGTATTTCTATTGGAAAGCAGGGTATAGCTCTAAAACTGATTACGTGGATGTAGTGGTGTAAATGCCTTGAAAAAAACGTAGAGGCCCATTTTCTGAAACGAAACTTAAATATATAAGTTTAAGTTTCGTATTAGCAAACGGTTCTTAAAGGCAAACAAAAGCTTAAATTATTTCAATTTAAAATGTATGACCAAGGAATTAAAAGTCAGATCAGAAGCTTCCGAGCAAAGTTCTCAATGATAATCAAAAATGTATGCTAATTTCAGTAACTAAAAAGAGGAAGGATCCATGAAATTAATTCTGAGAGAAATCACAGTAGATTTATATGGGAAATCAATTTTAAAAGTCGGAAGCGGTACGGTTGACCAAAAATATCGCAAAAAATCGGATTTTAAGACAGAAATCTTGCAAATGCAAAAAATTCTCTGCAAGAATAGATACTTACTATGAAAGCTTCTTGCGAGGTCTGGATCTCGATATATTTCTACCAAAAGTGATTTACTGAATTTCGAACCATAAAAAAGTGTTTGGTCGGTGATATTTCAGCAACAGACCGGTAGTGGTAAGAGACCTTTCCGGTGATTTAGAAATGTTTACACATCTCGAAAGAAATTATAGGGACATGATATTTTTCTTAGAACATGCCGAAGAATCATGTCCCAAAGTGTTGTTCATTTATAAGGAAACACTCTGTTTTGAGTTAACTCTGAGTTGAACCAGAGATGGTTAACCCTGCATTTCAATTGATTATAATTAAATAATGCTTTGATATTAGGTAAAAATGAGTTTGGGTAGAAACTATTATTTTCCTTAAACGAACGTAGGGACACTCAAACTTTGGTTTAAAGGCAGGTTTACCAGAAAGTAAAAGTCATTCTGAAACTAATTTGGATTTTCTTTTTTTTTCATTTTGCGCTATCAGGGTGTTGAAGATTTTCAGAAAATTGCGAAAATACATCAAAAATCTTGACGTTATTTTCAAAAAAGAGCAACCAATCGCAAACATATATAAACTCCAGCCTTGAACTGGTGTCTCAGCACCCTCGACTTAAATGTTGGTTTCTGGGACATACTCACTCTCCGTACATGAATCCAATTATCTTTTTGTAACAAAAAAAAAAAAAATTGCAATTGCAAAGTGCACTTTTGAGTGCAATGAATTCAAAAACAATGCTCTAGCTCGAGCTTAATTCATTCTACTTTTTTTTTGCATCTATCTATCTATCAATGTCGACTCTTCGACAGCTGCAATTCACTTAAGAGCTCGTTAAACATTAAATGTTGGACGAGAGTTGTACGAATCAAGCAAGATCTTAAAGTAAAAAGGAAATAATGTATATAAGTATACGAAAGGAAAAGCTACACACTTGTTGTGATCTTTTTTTTTGTCTGCATTCGTTCTTCGGGGATTTCAATCGTTTGTGTTTTTTATTGAGTAATTTTTTTTTCCTTTGTACCTATTACAGTATGTTTAACTGTTAATTCATCAGTTACAATGTAACCTTTTAAGACTGTGATAATGCATTCATGGCATAAGGACTGTACTGAGTACAGTTACTTTATATCTTAAAATCAATTAATAATGTGGGGTCATTTGGTAAATTAAAGGATTTTCTTTCACAAAAAAAAATACGCACCATGTAGAAGGACCCATTTAATTTTCTCGATTTGTTTGGTTTAGTTATTGGCTCGTTAAGTTGTTAATTCTTCTCCATTCACCGCCCTCGACTGCTTTGGTATATGGACTCCATTATGTAGTTTTACATTGTTAATCCCGTGATTTCTGAAGGTACCCAGTATCTGACCCTATAAGTAATTCTTTGAAAAAAATATAAACCCATAAATTCATTTTCAAAATTTCAAGCACACCTTGTTTCTCCGAAACATAAATTTCTTGTGAATGCATATTCTGTATTCATAACTTTTTCAATATGTTTTTGGTGTTTAATCACCTATGCCGGGAGTAGGGTAAACTAAAAATGTGGGGCTTACGTGTAGCACCTTAAATCTACTTCGTTTTGTGTAATACTTCACGTGATCACAGTTCCAAAAGTGATTTTCGAAATCCATTCTCCAAATATGTCCTTTCAAACACAAAACAAATTTTCTATATTAAATACCAATTGTACCTTTATTCCATTTCACATTATAAATTTTGAAAATATCTAGACCTTAATTTATCATTGAAGTCTATTCTTGAATCTCATATCGTCGGTTAAGAGTGAAAATCTATTAACTCCACTTGGATTTGTATCATCAAAGACATCAATTATGGAAATATCTGGCCCACATGTGATCCTTGGAGTCCACCGTCTAAATATGACAACTCAAACACAAGAAAGAATTTTTTTTAAAATCGTTTACCATAGTTTTGTGTTTACACCATTTCATCCTATAAACAGCTCAATTTAAAAAAAAATTAAACTATAATATTTTAAACACGAATAGGAATTTTAAAATCTGATACCATTTTTTAGTCAGACCTCATTTCACCCTAAAATAACTCAATTTTGAAAAACATATAGGCCCGAAAGGTGTAATTCTATGTCATTCTTCTAAATATGACGAATTTCAAACACAAAAAATTGTTTTACAAAATCGGATACAATTTGTTGTAAGTTTACCCCAGTTCACCCTATAAATATCCCATGTTTTAAAAATATCTTACCCAAAATTTATTTTTATCTAGGGCAAACCTCCCAATATTAGCTTACAATCATAAAAGTATATTTTATTTTGAAACAGATTTGTGCTTGATTAAACCAAGCCACTTAGCAACCCATTGTTAGATTAAAGAGGCAATCTAGCTTTATACAGGTTGATTAGCATAAGGTGAGACACAAAGGTGAGAGAAAAATCGTATAGGAAGGGGTTTCCCAGCCCCTTTAAACCTTGTGGGGAAATTTTTTTTAAAAAATGACTCAAAACAGAAAGGAAATAATTGAAAAACAAAGGTAACACTTACAATGTCATGTTATAACTTTTTGTAAGGCCAGAAATTTTGACTTTTATTTTCTTTTAAAATAAAGTTCGTTTAGTAAATAGATTTGGAAAAATTAAATTTCCAACTCATGATTAAAAAAAAAAATTGAAACTAATTCTTTTCAAAATTTAACGTAATTAAGTACAATTTTTGTTTTCAAAATTCATTGCTCTTATACATTTTGAATCAAAAACAGAAAACCAGATGCCTTAAAGGTCCTATTTCTCTTTGAGAAAATTGAAATAACTAAATCTACTACCTACTACTTTACGTAGTGGAAATAGGATCTTTATAGCAATTGGAGTCAAATTAAGGGAATTTTATTTCTGTTTTTTTTTTTTTTTAATTTTCTAAAGAACGAGAAGAGATTTTAGCATCTGGTTCTTGGTTTTTGACTTAAAATTAACAAGAGTATTGAACATTAAAAACAAAAACATTACTCAATAATGTAAAATTTTGTACAAAATTAGTTTGAACATTTTTTTTTAATTTTTTTTTAAATTTTAAGTTTGAAAATTAATTTTCCAAAAACTGTTCACTAAACCAACTTTATTTAAAAAGAAAATAAAACAAAAGATTTTCGGCCTCACTAAAAGGTGTAACATTGCATGGTATATGTTGTTTTTTAATTTTTTTAATAATTTTGTTTCTGTTCTAAATCATTTTTTTAAAAAGTTGCCGCTCCTGGCTACATGGTGGATGAATAGACCCCCTCTCCTATATTTAAGGGTTTTTCAACAGAGACGCTACAAAAGTAGAGCAACAGGGACAGCAAACGAAGCCATATTTCTTGCCGCTCTTTTGACATTTCTCTTCAATAAGGTTTGCCATTTCATGATGGAAAGAAACACGAGCCAACAACGAGTCGAAATTATTAAAATTTACTACCGAAATTCGGAGTCAGTGGCCTCAACGTTAAGAGCACTAAAAATCGAAAAATCATCTTCAGCGATGAGGCTCATTTCTGGCTGAATGACTTCGTCAATAAACAAAATATGCGGTATTGGTCAGACAACAATCCACACGTTCTCCATGAGTCATCATATTATCCCGAAAAAATTACGGTTTGGTGTGGTTTATGGGCCGGCGGCGTCATTGGGCCGTACTTCTTCCGTGATGATCAAGACCGGCACGTTACTGTGAATGAGAATAGCTACCGTTCAATGATAACCGAATATTTTTGGCCCAAATGCATGATATGGACTTGGAGGACATGTGGTTCCAACAGGACGGCGCCACAAGCCACACAGCGAATGTCACAATCAATGTTTTGGACACCAAGTTTGGAGAACGTGTTATCTCACGAAATGGTCCAGTCGCTTGGCCGCCTCGGTAGTGCGATTTGACGTCGTTAGACTATTTCCTGTGGGGCTACGTCAAGTCTATGGTCTATGCAAACAAGCCAGCGACGATTGATGAACTTCGTACGAATATCGAACGTGAAATTGCAGCAGTATCGGCCGATTTATGCTTGAAAACCGTCGAAAATTGGGTTCAGCGTCTGGACTTCTGCAAGCGTGCCCGTGGTGGCCATGCAAAAGAAATGGAGTTCCATACATAATGGCATCAAACGTACTTTCACAGGAATAAAGAATTTCATTGATATCCAAAACCGTGTTTGTTTTATTTAAAAAAGCTTTTGTAGCGCTCTTTTTGAAAAACCTGATATTTATTACTTTCTTATCTTAACCCAACCTACACGCTCTAGCTTTTTGTTACACTTTATTCGAATCACAATGCATAAAAACGGTACATACTTCATTTTTTACGAATTCTCGAATTTGTAAATACATACATTTCTTTTTTATTTTTACAAAATCAACACCTCAAACTTATTTTCCAAATTATTTGTTAAAATAGTTTTTGAGGTGTATTATAGGAACGTGCTTCAAAAACTATTCCCCAAAGGCTTCTTTGAATCCAACTTCTAGCTATCCGCACTTCTAAAAGCTTACTCAAACATTTTATTGCAAGGAACTACATAGATATACATACAACTTTTCCCTATAAAACTTGTTTGACGGTTCTCTCCAAATAATTTAAGTTTAAACATTATTCTGGCATATTTCCAATATTTATTCTGGCTGAATGTTACTTCCCCGACATATTGTTCCACCAAACTTTTGCAGTCCCATTTAAATTGTCATCTTGGTATACTCGGAGGAGGCAGGAGGGTAGGTATATAGTTTTGAGGGCACGTCAACGGATTATGTGATGCACATTTTGAAGGATTTGTCTTGTGTGACATTTCGTAATCTCATCAGTGAGAGAGGAGAGAAAGAGATTCTTACGTCACTGCTTCCATTTACGCACATATCATCCTTCCTTCCTAATGATGCAATCCAATCAGTATGAATGGAAAGAGGGGTTTTGCCATCATAACTGGAACTCAAGACACATATGAAAAGGGTGTAGATGTAGACTCTGTAGAGTCTTCCGATGTGTCTTTCCAAAACTAGTTATTTTTTTTTTCTCGTTAATGTTGTTTTCTGGGTTCCAGTGCTTAATCCATATGCTTTAACATTTCAACAAAGTTGCTTCTATCCTATAGTCCTAGTACTACCTACTTCACTTAATTTAAAGAAACACAAAAAGGGAACTTTAGTCTATCAGCTTTCGGCTGGCTTGTCTCTCTGCCTCGACATTACCGAATATAGGTTGAGATATATTTATATACCTATGTACCTACTCGTTTGAAGTTAGTTAAAACTCAAGTAGTGACTTGATGGGAATTCTCAAGGAGTATCGCTCTGACACACATTTTTGTGACGACACTTTATGCCTTAAATATATATTTTACACTCTCTGCTGTAATGTTTGAAAGACAGAAACAGCTTTTAGCTTGAGAAATTCTTGCAATACCACACATAGAGCAATATCCTGGCAGAAAAGGAAGTATAGGTACCTATATCAAACGAGACTTTAAAACAAAGTTGCAGATTTCTGTTGCATAATTCCCATTTTCTGATTGCATGCAACGTCAACGACTGTAACGTTCTGTATTATGTGCCACTATATATGCAGCAGTACAGGGTGTGTAGTATGCGGTGGCGGGTGTCGGTACTCGGTGGTGTATGTGTCATCTTGGAGACTTGGAGGAAGCCATTTGGGGGCTTCGGAGGCTTCATTCCCTTTTCTGGGAATTAGGGTGTCGTGTCGTTGGGTTGCTTAAGTTTTGCCTTTTCCTTTATGAAAGTGTAACACGAATTCAGCTGGCACACTGTTTCCATATACTTTTCAACTCCAACTCTCCAAGGATGTGAAGCTTAGTTTACAGATGTTATAAAAGCCACACTCACAGCGGATTGATGTGTGCGAATAATCATGCCAGTGTGTTTGTCTGTCTCTGGGAAATGGCTGTTGTATAATATGGGCGTGCGTAATGGCACTTCGCATGAGGAAATCATAAACATTTTACTAGCGATGATAAGACTTACATAATATGAGTAGTAGCATGAGTTTAGTTTCTATAGCCATTGGTAGTTGTTGGTGTTTGTGTTGTTACTTCGCTTCTTGCGCTTCAGCAGTTGTTAGCGAAGCCACAAGCCGAGTAAGGAATATATGTATAGAAACAGTGGCAGGAACCAACGAATTTGATGGTGTCTTTCGTGTTGACAGGAAGAATATTAATTTGTTGTTTTATTGCCAGCTAATGTTGCGGTTATAGCATGAGCGGCGCTTTGCAATAATTGTGTTTTACGAACATGATTTCAAGTCAAGGGTATCCTATATGCCAACTACTTTCTATTTGTTAGGCGAATTCATTTCGGAAAAAGTTTTCGGAGGGCGCAATAAAATGGTTTTATATGTGTATTGTATGTTTGTACATATACAAACATTCATAATATGAAGGATATAATGACATGGGAAGGATTTTAGTTATTTCGGTTGTTTTCTGGGTTTAATTGATTTAGTCATTAGTGGTTGCGGTATGATGATGACATTATGGGAATCGATGGAGATAAGTTTTTTGGTCATGAAATGTCTAAAGGTTTAAGGATTTTTTGATTAAAAAAAATGGGGCCACTTTAATTCAATTACTTTGGATACAAATTGAACTTTTTCACAAAGTTAAGCCGCATAGGGGTGCAAAAGCCGACAAATCTCCTAAAATTAAATTTATTATTTAGTTTTATATTCTCTATTATTATTATTAGATATACGTAGGGGAGACTGGGACAGAAGTAACACGTCATGAAACATGAAAGTAACAAGCGCATTCACTGTATACATTTATTGAAGTATTTCCTTGTAGGTAAACACTTTAAGTCTTCTCTTTACTTAACACTTGTTGTCGATCGGTTCTAAGATGGACACATGTCACAAAGAAAAAAAAGAAAAAGTTCATTATTTGAAATTTGTTAGGTTGTATTGGTGACGGCCACACTAGAAGTAAATGTTTACCTGAAAGATATGTTTTTGTATTCAGAATGGCCAGTACTCAAATAAGAAGAACTTACCGGGGAACGATTTACACCGTTATTTATAAACAGGGCGCTGAGAAAATTCAAGATAAGAACAAGAGTGTTAGGTTCAACGCAAAACATAGAAAACATCGGACGACAAAATTGAAAGTGTCACAACTAATTCACGACTAATGAACAGCAATTTATTATGTAATAAACCATTCAATAGATGAAGCTCGTGATGCCCGTGACAGACATATAGTATGGATACCATGGTATGAATACCATGCCATACTCAATTACGTAGTATAGTTTGACAGCTTGTGATGTTCTTGCAGCTTCCAAGCACTTTTCTTCTTTTACTATTCGCCATTTTGGATTGAATAAACAAGTAAATATATATCTACTGATGGACTTCAAAATGACAATTTCTTAAGTAAAAATACTATCCACTTTAGGAGAATGGCGCTGTTTCGGTAGTGAGATAACTATACCACGCAAAAAACCCTAGTATAGATACCAAGCTCATACCATCTTGCTCGGCTGGTATTACCTTGGTATACGCTGACAGACATGTGGTTCATTCGCATACTATGGTGTCTATACTAGATGTGTGTCAGAGGCCCCTCCTCCATAGGGGTCTTTTGCTTACTTCATAAGAATTATATAAACTAGCAGACAAAAACATAGAAAACACCGCATCGCAAAATTAAAATTGTCAAAACAATTTAAAGATTAACGGTTAACCATTCAATATACAAGAAGTTTTACCCGTTTTTGAGAGAGTGCTTCGCTAAGTTGATACCAAGTTAGCAAAGCAGCAAAAAAAACATTGAAAACAAAGCATGATAAATTTTAAATTACCATAAAAAAAAATTAAAATCTAATTAATGAAAGGCGAATTATTAAGTAGTAAACCATAACATGTAAGAAGTTTTTACCCTCTTTTGGGAGGGAGGGAAATCAAAGAAAACAAATCATAGAAAACAACAAATTCGATGTTATCACAACTAATTTCTGGCTTATTAACGGCAAATTTCCCAATTAATCACTGTTCGATCGCTGAATGTTGCTTCGCTAAGTTGAAAATCTTGATCAATGAAATTGACGGAATAAAGAATGGTCAAGTCTAATAAACTGACATTCTAGTATGAATAGTACAATAAATAATAATAATAACTTAATAGTCTAGTCTCTTACCGATCTTCCAACCTCTCCCCCTTTGATACGTACTACTAATTGTAGTCTATCGAAACAAGGTATGGAGAAAAATGGAGGCGGAACAAGACAGCATACTTCAAGGCGCTTAGAAAAATGCTGATGCTCCAAATGCATTTGATAAACAATAACATCCCATTTTTGATATGTGACGTCAGTGGTCTCAGGCGGCGGAATGTGTAGTGCATACAGCTTCTAAGACTGAGCAAATCTGATATCGTGGGTTCGATCCCTATGATGGGCATGTAGAAAGTTTTTCATAATAAAATTGGATTAAAGCTCAGCACCACTAATAAGAGGAGACTGATGATAGGTGGCTTGGCACCCCTTGAAACAGCTGTATCTCTAGCCAAAATAAACGAATTATAAATTAATTCGTAAACAATTAGTGGTAGCACCTTTAAGTTGTTGTTGTTGTTCAAAAATTCAATCTTGAAAATAGTTTGTGAATGTTACTCTCGAAATGAGTATGATCCTATTTTGGTGAATTTCGATAATTGTCTGCCATGTTTTATTTTTTTTTTAACTTTTTTAAGAAATACAATATCATAAACTTTCTTCTAAATATTTAATGGTATTAAACAAATATACAAATTTCATAATTCACCAAGTTTGATTAAAATTTTTTTTTGGGACAAACCGCAGAGCATGATACTTTCGCCCTGGATATATAGAATGAAAATAACAACAGAAAAGTCATTCAAAAATTTACACAGCAGCTGTATGTGAATTTGTCATTATATTGCATAATAAGCCATCTTTTAGATTACATATTTCATTTTCTATTATTTCAACAAACAAAAATCTGGAGCTCCAAAAGTAAAAATGATAACATAACATCAAAAATGTATCGCTGTGTGTGTTTTATTTGGCTTTTCTTTCGAAGCCGAAAAATGAATGACCCTTTTTAAGCTTAGCTCATACAAATTTTGTACAGTGATGGATACGTCGATTATGCCCATTTGCTGCAGCGAAACTTTAAAATGTATGTTCAACATAAGAGCTTATGTGACAGTTTACGCCGAAGAAAAAGTAGAACTGAAGCACGTTTAAGTGGAACATATATATTTATGTTTTGTATCAGCAAAACAGCTCTATTTCTAAGTGCAAAACCACGCCCGATTTCAAGAACTCGATTTTCGAGATTTCCGGATCGCTATCTAAACGCTTTTGTAGGGTTTTGGACAGATATTGAGTAAGATCATAAAATCATTTCGGAGTAGAATATTTCGAGAACCAGACCGTCCACAAGATTTAAGCTTAGATGTTTTGAGTGGATAGAGAATGAAAAGAACTTTCTTTTGATGTATAGTTCTATAGGTTTCGTAAGCCCACAATTTTTTCACAAATCAATAAAAATTTGTTTGTCGAAATGTATCGAAATTTTATACCGCAGGTATTATATAGTGCAGGTATTTAGTTTTATGGTATAAAAAGATGAAACATTGGGATGAAATTATCATTGAAAACTTGAACGAGCAGTTGTATAAGGAAAAATTATTTAAAATGGATATACCATACAATATTTTGTTTGTACTTTTTGTCAAAGATGAGAGTCTTGAAGAGTTCTTTTTTGCCGTAATAAGTGAATACCAACTTACCGGTAAAAATTTACCGGAAAATGAAGCAAATTTAAAAAGTTTTTATTACAACATTAATAAAAAATGGGTCGCAGCCCATAGATCGAGATTATATACATTTCATAAACAAAAATGAGGAATCGCTTTCTTCATCTCTCCATATAAAAACCGGACAAATGAGCTTGGACTTGTTGTAGATAAACCAAAGCAAGGATTTGGAAATAGCAATGATGGAAACACTTTAAGGAGATTTTTGAACAATGAGAGGCAACCACTTGAATAACTAGAGTCAATAAAGAGGTTTTAACCAGGATAAAAATAATACTTAATGTTTTGAAGGGAAGCAGGCAGGGAAGTAGTGAATACAGTTAAATTTGGAGAGTACACCAAAAAAACAGCAGAGTTATTGAAACAAAAGTACCCTTAAAACCAACTCACACCTACTCTTCATAAAATTTTGTTTCATAGTCAAAATATCATCGAATACCAATTACTACCACTTGGAGAATTGTCAGAAGAAGCCCAGGAGTCCAAAAATAAAGACTACAAGAAATACAGATATCAAAATATGTGCAAAGTTTCAAGAATTCGACAGAATGAAGACCTGTTTAACATGCTAGCAATCTCATCCGATCCACTTATTTCTTCCTTAAGGCATGTAAGAAACCAAAAAGATCTGAAAGCGCAATACTCACCGGAAATTATATTATAAGATTATTACGCATTACCCCAGACTTAGATGATGGTTTCCAAGAAATTTAATGTTTGTATGTAAATTTTTGTTCCTTTTATTTTGTTTTTATACTTTTTGAATTCTAATCTATCAATAAAATACTTTATAAATTCACTCTCTTATAAAAAAAAAGAAAATAAAGAATCACTAAAAAAAAAAAACAAAAACTGATTTTTTTCCCCACTGTTTCACTCAAATTGGTTTGTTTTCTTCTTTCCCTGTTTCACTTAAATTACACTCAAATTACATCATAAATTGACTTTCGACCTTTCTAGAATTAAATACCAATTATGTTAACCACCTTAACAAAAAATTCTTATTTCAGCAGCAGATTCTGAAACACCCTGTATATATTTTTTCTTAAAATTCACAAAGCCTTGAAAATTTCCTTCAAAACCAAAAAAAAAAATATTGGTGATATCTTTATTCGTTTAAGAGATATGATTTTTGCAACCAAAAAAGTCAATACGGGCCACTGTGCGCCGTAAAGAAAGGTCTGTTAATTATCTATGCGGCACTGAAAATCGCAACCTATTGCGAGGCTTGGTGGCGGAAATATCGACATCCAAAGCCTATTTTATGGTTGGTTCAAAGTACACTAATATCAATTTGGATAGACCTCGAAGAATATTTTGTTTTAAGTTTTAAATGGTCTTGAAAAGATTTGTTAAATTTTTTAGTTTTAACTTTTTTAAAAAATTGTTTATTAAAACAGCTTTATTAAAAATTAAGTAAAAGAAAGAATTTCGAGCATTCGAAACGCTTCTGCATGATACTGCAAGTGTTGCCGTTCTTTCTTTTTCAATATTTACTAACTATTCGTTTTAAGTCAATGTGTTCGAAAACTGATCTTTCGCCATAAATGGAAGTAAATAAACATTATTCATATACCATTTTTTATTTAGAACATGCTGAAGAATCATTTCCCAAAAGTATTCTTCAATAACTAAGAAACACCCTGTATAGTGAAAAACTAACGTTAGAGGACCACACAAATCATGAAATCTTTTGATTATAAGTTTCACGAAATGAAGACAGGTTTTAAAAATTAATTTTTAAGGTTCTTCTGTGTAAGTCTAATGGTTGGTTAAATATTATTGAATTTAAAAGTCAAGGATTTTTAAAAAAGTGAAGACTTGTTAAGATTTTTTTTGTTGGAATTTCTATGTATCAGTTGCTTAAACGAATCCGTGTACCTGAATCTTTAAGACTTTCAAGGAAAGAAACAGATGAACGTACATAGATAATTAAAATTATAGTTTTTAATAAGTTTTCATCATTCCTTTTGGGGTTAGAAATTTTTTTTTTTTGACATTTTGAAGTTGTTTTTCAAAGGTGGTTGTCAGTTTCCTTGTAAATTGGATCATATATCATAAACGAAAAGGATTAAGAAACAACAAATATTATGCATTTTATATTTAAAACTAATTAAAGTTTGATTCAGTAAAAAAAAAGTAAAAAGTACAAAAAATTAAAACTGTTGTGTGCGGTGTATCCCCTAACGTAACAAACCTTTGCGGTGTAATCAAGTAGTGGCAAAATTTTAACATCAGGTTTGTTTGGTTTGTTTCTATTATGCATGTAGATATAGCCAACCCAAAGAGCAAATCATAGGACTTTGTATTGTATAACCAACCATATAGAACTGTTTGACTAAAGAGAACTTTGTCATAGAATTAGCGCGAGTAATACCTTTATAACCAAACAAAATTATTTATTTTAGTACCTATAGGACAACAAAATTAAACAAAAATGATTTCTCCCCGAAATGGTGGAATTTTGACATTTTATACAATTTATGAGGTTTTTATCACGATTAAAACATACCGCATTGCATAATTGTTACGTAAGTTCAAAATCGAACTCTATAGATACTCTTTTATATGAATATAGATACTGACTGGATACTGGATTTTAAAAACCACAACACCAACAATGTGGTAGACTGTAATAATATTATAGGTATATTCCATCAGCTATTATATACGCGGGCTGTGTATAGAGCTGGAGGTAAAGTAATCATATTTATTTGCATTTAGTTACTTGAAAACATGGAATAAATAATATCAAAACCACTTTAGCTCGACAAACAATACAAATCGATTGCATAGATGAACGCTTTTGGACGCAGTATAAATAAATATTCTAATTTTATATTTAAACATTTACAAAGTAAAACAAACGTTCGATTATTTGTATTCGACTAAAATAATTTTAATTAATTGTTACTCTTTAAATTGCATACTTTATTAGATTAATGTTATTGATTTAAAACTTCGTCATAAATGTAAACAAAGGATTTGTCCTCACACATTTTTTTTTCTAATTTGATATTAATAATAACAAAAATTTAATTCAAATGTTTTATTCAAAAACGCAGGGTATGGGTGTTTAATTATTATTTTTCAAGTGCACAGCTTTTAAGTTATACTATGGCATACATGCACATCAGATCACCAATTCCGAACGTACTGAAGGTGGACAGCATGTTATCTATTCAAACTTAAGTCCTGGAAGTTAAGGTGCTGGAGTAAACGGCTTAGTCGGCGAGATGTTCAAAAGGCAGATGATGATTTCACTAGAACAAAAGGGTGTTTTTTTAGACGTGTGGTTTTCAAAAAGAAATAAAACTCAAATGATTTGATGTTATGGCCAAGAATTAAGCTTTATTATAAAGATAAGGGTTTGCCATTATGTTTTAAAAATAATATCGGTCGAGTAGCCGCCGCGGCTGGCTCGAATAAATTCCAGCCGAGAGGCCCAATTTTCGACAGCTCCGGAAATGGAGGATGGACTCATTCGGGTCTTCTTTGATACTCTGCTCAATACCATCAATTGCGTCTTCGGTGCGCACTGTATGGCATCCCTGAGGATGCGCATTATCCACTAGAGTAAACGTAGTGTGAAACCGATTTTTGCAATTATGTCGACCGAATATTGGACGCAGCGCGCGAGGCGTCACGTGAACCGAACCATTATTTGATTAATAAATTTGCACGATTTGCAAACTTTGTTCAGGAGTTAGTCTATTAATTATTAAGTGGGAAACCAAACCAAAAAGACCAACTCCGAAAAACGTATTGCAATATTGAAAACGCCGAAGAACAAACAATCATCCTTGGCGTAGTTCTATATTGACTCAATAAACATAAAGTATCCGGCACAAAGATAGGTATAAAGGACACAATAACATCCTTAATCCCTCCAGCTAACAAATAAAATTACCCTCCTAATTTATTATCAAACATTGGTAATCGATAATATTAACATCCTTTTTTATCAACAAAACAATACCATTATAGACAGTGTTATGTTTTGTTGTTATATTTGCTCTATATGTGTATGTGTGCATGTGTGTTTGTGTTTGGGTATATCGAAAAACAAAACCATGACAATTCAATTTATGTTTTCTGCAAAAAGGTTTATAAATTATAATTTTCCTTATATGGTATTTCCGTGGAGACCTTGAGTACTTGGGTTCAGTTCCTCAAAATACTTGGCACAGGTTTATATATTTCTTCATCTGCTTCTTAGCGACTTCGCAATTCAATAAAACTTTTGTATTTTTTTTTTCTCTTTCGTCTGTGTTTTGTGTGGAATAATTGAATGAGAATCGCTTATGAATTCCAACAGAAGCAATAAAATATTCAAATATTCCGCCACAAATTTACAAAATGTCTCTTCTTTCTTATTTGCGTTATTGAAACGATATCTTTCTCCAGTGCTATATATAATGCTCTTTCTCACAACCCAGACTGCACACAGCCAAAGACACAAATACGGTTTTATCATAAATTCACAAAATACATTGCCCCTAAAACTGTCATTCGGTTATAGTGGGTCGGTGTCTCGGTGTAGAGAGGGAAAGGAGCTTTGTGCTAGAAGGGTATCTAAATTATCCTAACATCTCTCCGCCAGCGTTGTATCTGCTTGTGTGCGTTAAGTGCGTTTTGTGCTTACACAACTGTCTAATGTGAGAAAGGACAAAAGTATACTCCTGATGGTGTGCTATGCTATCGCATCTGCTTTTCAAAGGCACCCACTAGAGGACTCGCCCAAAACCCTACTCGCCTCAAACCCCACAAACCCCCTACTGCCTGCTCCCTGCTCAATCTCACCCTCTTCCAACTCATTCAATTCACATTCGAAAAGCCGATTAGACATGACATTAATTTTGTGGCTGTAATCTGGGAACGCAAAATGTTTCATAGAAGATATTTTCCCAAATAAAGGCACGCACTCGCATCGTATTCGGTCGTTCATCACTTGGATTTCGGATGATGCATGGTTGGCATGGCAAACGGGACAGAATGTTGTGCATATCACGCATGAAGGCAATATAATAAGAGAAATGATAAGCAGAGTGCTAGGGAGACATCATGAAAAGAGTTTCAAGCGTTTAGAATGTTGACATTATGCCAAAGGATTAGCGAGAAATTTCAAGGAAACTAATTATAACGAAGATATTTGAGGATACATATGTATTATCTACCTTTTCATTAAGGATTTGCAGCTTATTCTATACTTAAAGTTGTTGGGAGTTAAAGGGACTTTAAGAATTTCAAACCTTAAATAATAAAACAAATTTAAGTTCAAATGTTTAAATTTTGATTAAGATAATCAGAAACGAAAAATGCTAAACGACTAAGGCGACTAGGTGGATGGACACTACATAATACGTATGGCAATAATGCCCAAAGATATAACGTCCAAATCGATTTGGAAATATGGCCCACAAAAATTCTGAACAATTGTTGTTGTTTTTTTTTTCTCGATTTGAGCGTTATTTCCATTTTTTTTTTAATTTTTGTTGAACGAAAAAAACAACCAAAATAAAAATTTTAAAAGTTAAATGGGAAATGGGAAATAACGCCCAAAATTGGAAATATAGCCCAAATTCTAGGAAAAAAACGCCCAAATCAAAATACCTAATTGAATACTGAAACAACTCCGTTTTAAATCAAATCAACTTTATTTCACTTCAATAAAATAAACAGTGAGGTATATACGTACATATGAGGCAACCCCCTGCTTGGGCACACTATATAGGATTTGGGGTAGGTGCAAGGCTGGGTGTGTGCAAAGTTTCTTTAAATCACTTTAAATGCAAAAGAGAATTTGCATACACTCGCCTTGCACCTACCCTAAATCCTATAGTGTGCCTAGGCAGGGTGAAGAACGCCTCCCATACATACCTCACTGTTTATGCGCCGCAAGTTGCATTGAAATTTCACTTTGGAAATATCGCTCAAAATTTAGGAAAGAACGCCCAAATTAAAAAAAAAAGATTGGAAATATCGCCTAAAATTGTGGAAATAACGCCCAAATTTTACAAAAACAATCTACATTGAAAATATTTGGGTGATATTTAAAGCTCGATATTTTTAAAAATATAGATTTGGGCGATATTTCCTTTTTTTTGTTTTTTTTTGGGCGTTAAAAAAACATTTGGGTGATATTTCCAAATTGATTTGGGCGTTATTCCCATAAGCCAGTACTCTAGTCCATCACCAATGGATATCGCAGAAGAGAAAACTGCAACTCAGTTGTCGCACGCAAGTTGAAAGGGACTTCAAGCAAATGAGAGTTCCGACCTGCAGAAAGCTAGCTAAAGGGGCCGAGCTGGCCGGAGAAGAGCCTTCTGAAATAACCTACAATTTTTTTGAAAAGGGCGTGAAGAATCTCCATAAAACTCCGGTATTTTTCCAATGAAAAAAATATCTATTTGCAGAGGATTTTTGCCATTTAAAAAAAAGGACCTGTAGCCGGTGGCTTCATGGTTAGTCCCGTAGGACTGTCATATGCCGAGGAATGAGTTCTATTCCCAGCCTCGCCTGCTTAAAACAAAAAAAAAAAACAACGAGGTAGTGCCAAATCTTCCAAGAATATCTCTTATCATGAAAAAGTGCTTCTCCAGCTTAGCCGTTCAGATTCGGCAGAAAATTGTAGGTCCCCTCCATTGCTGCAAACAAACAACACGCACACATGAATAGCTCTCAACGAGCTGTCGCGCTATGAGTGTGTATAATTTTATATGACCAATATTGCCCACAGCATTCACATAACCTATCTTCACTTTATGTTTGGGTATTATTGGTGATTGCGGTTGCGATTGCACCCACATTTATCTCAGAGCGTGGGTATATTCATCAATCTTCTTTAATTTAATGAATTGATATTTATTTTTGTCATTATTTGCTTGGAAGAAAGATAAATACTTGTGAACTATCATATAGTTGTATGTATGTATATGTTTTGCGCTGAGCTTTTTCTCCCAGCATATACATACGGAAATGGGTGATGTAAGTACATTGTACAACACCTTCCGCTTCCTCTGTGGAATGTGAACAAATATAGAGATTGTCCACACCATAGAAATTGAACTTTGTCACTAAACCTACACTAAAGGTTTAATGCCCTGATTGAGATTTATGCGTTGCGTAAAGTATTATATGAGATGTCAGTGCGATGTAAGCGAGTGTAATATGGTCGCATTGAAGGTTTGAGAGGTTGAAGCAAGCGAGTGTGAATTTGCTTTTAGTTTTTTTTTTTTTATCTTAATGAAACAAAGAATATTTATATATATTTGGTATAGTGTTAGTTTCAGCAATGAAAATACTTTGTTAATAAAAATTTACTACAGCTATCCCTGATTTCTTTGTATTTTTGATGTATAAACATTTATGCCGGCGCAGCGGTATAGGGTAAAATAAATAGGTGGCTCTTACCCGCAATACATTCCGTGTAGCATGTTACGTGAAGCACATTACGTGTTATACGTTACGGTACGGTTGCATTATGTGTATTGGGTAAACTTCTTAACTGGGAGTCCCGGCACCCAAGCATTTGGTTTTAAGGTTATAATTACTTTTATATTGTGAAACCATACAACTTTGCACTTATTTCCTAAAAATAGCCGTGTTTTTTTTTCAATCTCGATTAAGCAAAAACGAGATTCGTTTCCATACAAACTCTCGATAACAACTATGAAATTCACGCCGGTAACACAGTTTTTCTCCGTGCTTAAGTGAAGCCCCGAGAAATATCCGCACTTAGCCAAGCCTGAAGGAGATAAGTTGTTGTTGCATTTAACATGTAAATTGCACTACCAGGACGTCGTCTTTTCAACAAATTTCCTCGGGGCTTGCAAAAAAAACATGGCTACTATGAAGACAAAGCTTCTCAGCTAAGCTGTTTTTGTTGTAGAGGTCCACTCCATTTTGCAGATTAGAAACATTCACTAAAGAATAATTAAGTTAATTATGGACCCTGATTTATCACGAACAGCCGTGCAATGAATTTTATTTCTCTTTTATTCATTTAATATCTATTCATTAAAACTGTATCTTCTTTTATAATTAATTAATATGTTCTTTTACTATTTACTAGATACACAGGGTGTTTTGCAAAAGATGCAACAAAATGCTGGGCTAAGGTAGGTTGGGTTAATTGAACCATACACATTTAATGGGAGGAGGGGGGTTATCTATTTGCACCCGTTTAGTCCATTTTTCTAAAAAAAAAAACGACTTGAAATTTAAATAAATCATGAAAAGCAATAATGATTTTTTTTAAAGCCAAAAATATATTTTTTAATTTAGTTTTTATACCAATTTTTTGTATTTAATAGTTCTCAAAAATTAAAAAAAAATATGAACAAAAATTTGTTTAAACGAATTTGTTTTAAAATTTTACGTTATTAAGTAGTACTTTTGTTTTTAATATTCAATGCTATTATTAATTGTTAGTCAAACACTAAAAACCAGATGCTAAGATGACTTCTAGATTTTAAGAAAATTGAAAAAAAAACAGAAATAAGTTTCACTTAAGATCATAATTTCCTCTTATTGTTTAGTAGCTACATAGCTATTATGTAGTTGACTTCAATTTTCTCAAAAACTAGAGAAAAAAATGTATTCATCTGGTTTTTGTTTTTGACTTAATAAGTCATTCAGTATTAAAAACAAAAAATTTGGAAAAAAAATAGTTTACACAAAATCTTTGTTTTTTTTTCAAAACTTAGAGTTTGAAAATTAATTTTTCAAAACTTATTCTCTTAAATTATTTTATTAAACATAAAAATAAATTTATGGATTTCAGGCTTTTTAAATCTTTTGGCATGATATTGGAAGTTATGGAATTGTTTTTAAATTAATTTTTTTTCTATTTCAAGTTTCTTTTAGAAAATTTCCCCTGCCGTCTTGTCTTGTCTCCATCTCCATACACAACCTATACACCCTCTAGTCTTGTGTCACATCTTATGCAAAACACCCTGTATTTATTCTAAAGGAAAGTTAAGCGACCTTAAGACTTTAATAAATCTAGTGACTTTGTCGTTTTGCTTGGACAGACTTTTCAAAGACACATTAAGAGCAATATTTCCTTGGCAGTCGACCTAAATTTATGCAAGTAAGTTTTATCATTAGGTATACCTATCCTTAAATAAAGTCTTTTTACTTGCGATATAGGTACTATATGGGAAGTTATGGATTCGTACAAAAAATCGAACTCGAGATTTTGATCGAACTTTACATTACGATGATAGAGAAGTCAAAAAAAAGTTGGGTCTCGCAAAAACGTCCGTCTGTCTGTCTGTCGGTTCGTTTTTTTCTCTTTTTTTTTAGGACCAAAATTAACAGTAGCTGTCATACAAAATTTCTTGGCCAAAAAGGAAAAACTTATTTTTCTAAAATCCAGCGCTACAGAATTTGTTTTTAAGAACTCAATAAATTTAAATAGTTTGAGGTTGCCGTTTAATAAAAAAAATGGTTCCGAAAAATGGTTATTAATGGTACCTCCCAAAGAACCATTTTTTTGATTTTCGCTTTTCTCGAAAACGGTTAAACTGATTCTGATCAATTTTTTTATGAAGAATTATTGACAAATTCTAAATAATATTGTGTACCAAAATTTCCAAAGAAATATTTTTTAGATTTTTAAAAAAAGTTTTAATATTTTTTTTTGAAAACTCAATATTTCAAAAACGCCTTGGTCGATTTTTATTAAACTTGGTTAATAGCAGGTTTTTTACTTTATCTAGAAGATTTTTGATAAAAATTATTCTAATACCCAAAAATAACGGTACCTCCCATACAAATGTTAAAAAACCGTCAAGAAAAATATTTTGTTTCTCAAAAACGACTCCTACGATTTTCATAAAAGTTTTTTATGTGTTAAAATTAGTACGATCTACCATTTAAAATTTTTAAAGTTTATATTTTACGTTTATTAACAGTACCTCTCATAGAACGGTTTCTTTGATTTTCGACTATCTCAACATCTGATCAATCAAATTAAATTAGTTTTTTATACAGAAGCTTGTAACAAATATAAATAAAAGTGCGTATCAAAATTATCTAAAAAATGATTTTTGGATTTTTAAAAAAAAATCAAAATTATTTTTTGAAAATTCGATATTTCGAAAACTGGTAGCAGATTTTTTTGTGAAGTTCAATTTTTAACGCAACATTAATAAATGCTTTAAATTGGCGTACCAATTATTTTTCTCAAAAATGTTAACGAAATTTTAAATATAAAAAATGAATTATTTTTAAAACCGCTCCTACGATTTTCAAAATTTTTTTCTCATAAATAAAGATTTGTATAAAAAATCAGATGGTGTACGTCGCGTTGGGTTAAAACGGATTCAAAGAATTTTAATCAATTTCTTTCTAATTTTGTTGATTTAAAACAATTTACAAGGTTAAATATTTGCAACACTAGGCTATATTGTTAATTTTTGTATACTCACATAATACCACCTGAAACTAAACTAAGATTTGGCAAATGGATAAAATATATACTCCTATAGCTAATTTATTTCAGACTTTAGAACCACAATGTGATCGCGCATAAGAGCAAGTTCGTGCGACCCAGTCGTGCATATTTTTTTTATTTTGAATGAGACTTTTATCAAAATATAATTATGTACCTAACATAGGTAGATAGGTACATACTATGGGCTTTAACTAATTATCAAGCACTAATATCGACCAGTACCTACCTATCTGAAAGATTAAAATAAAATCCCAAGCTTGAATAGAATCCTACCGCAATGATATATTTAACATTTTTCTAAAAAAGTCCCCACACTTTTCTTGTAGAAGCAACAGTCCGAATTATTTCGATCCCTTATTTGCAAGTTAGTATTGCCATAGTCTTTTTTAATGCAGTACTTTTCTAGGTACGTCATTGATAAGAGTTTTAGAAGAATAAAGATTTAATTTTGTTTCAAATAAGGAAGGATATGCATTTTTAAATGTACCTACCCTATATTTTACTACGAACAAATAATTTTCCGTTGACTTTTTTCACTGCCATATTTTTTAACATCACGATTTAATATGTGAGCAAACAATTTGTTAGTGAAAGTTAAGTTCATTTAAAATTATGTTTATTTAGAAAAGGTAAGCTGCTATTTTACAATGGAATTTCCTATTTTAATGTTGCAATAATGTCAAATAATATTTAGTTTGATCGAAAAAGCATAACTTAATTCTTTGAGAAAATTAATTTTACTTTTGGCAGTAACTAATGTCTTCAGGTGTCAGACAAATGTACGCTTATTGTGATGTTTGCCTTTTCAGTGTCTCGTATTATTACGCTTGTTACGAGAAGTTTGTAAAAAATGTACTTTTTTTTAAACTTCCATTTTAACAAGTGTAAATACCTTGTTATGTAGTATGGATACTTTAAATTATAACATTTCGTTGTGGTTTCAACGTACCATGAAATACTACTGCTACAGGCAACACTTGCATTGAAATGCCAGTGAAGTTTACGACTTAAACATGATTTTTTAAGTGAGTAACCTGGCAACTATATTCGTTATTGGTATAATGATTTTTTTTTAAGTATGGGCATTTTAACTTAAACAATTACTTAAGTTTGATTATTAATAATAGATAAAGGCCCTATGTCTAAGGTGGTAAGGCTAATCGTCATAGCTAATCCCAGTTTTTTCAATACTAAAATGGTAGTACATTTTTTTTTGTTCATTCTTTGTGAAAATTTCAAAGTATTACTGCATTGGCTTCATAACTGTTACTAAGAGAATTAAGCATTATAAGAAAGTTAAATTGATATTAATTAACTCTTTTGCTCAAATAAGTTTTCTTAATAAAACCTTACCCATAATTCTTATAAGAAAATATTCTTTTCATCTTCAAACTTAATAACAATTCTAAGCACACCAACATGCTCCAGCATAATACCCCACAGCTTAATTTCTGAAAACTTTTTATCCTTTTTTCAAAAAAAAAAACGTGAACAAAATAAATGTGCTCGATATGAAAATTAAGGGGAGCAGCTACTTTCGTTTGGCAAAAACCTTAAAAGCAGTGAGGTACACTATACGAGTATAAGCTGAAACTTATTATAAATATATTACTTCAGGCACATATTTCCATTTAATTATGAAATTCCAATTAATCGCATCGGCACACTCTTGTTCATTTCATAAGCAAAAAGGATACAAAATAATTTACCCATACATACCTATGTACTAATCACCGTATAATCAAGGAAACAATACAAATATGAATATCGGTACCTACCTACCTATGTATGTATCTTTAAATATTCACAATATTCTACTTTTAAATTTACCCTTTTAGCAATGCATGCCTTAATAGGGGAGTGGTTGAAGGATTGTTATTAAAAAAAAAAAAATATAAAACAAAACATTATCGAATGGAATCAAAATTACATTATAAATAATTTCATTCTTTGTACAGTAGGGTGACAAAATTGTATCTATTTTTTGGGGGTTTTTCTTGTTATTTTTGACTTACTTATAACGCAAGTAGGTATTGGTTTCGTATCAAACAAACATTTCGATATTTGATGGAAAGGTCCAAAATAAAACAAATTACTTATACGTTATGCCGTCTGTAGTCTATGCGCTTACGTTTATGCGTCCAAAGTACATTGAGCTAGACCTGATATTGGTAGAGAGTATTTTGATGTACTTCCCTAGAAGAGATATTCGAAATTTCGGTTAAGCTCACATCTCGAACGGGTAGCTGCCATACAACTATTTTTTTTTAAATTTTTTCCAAAACTGCTGAAAAGTTTTTGATTAAACTTCGTACCTGAAATTTTTTTAGCAGCTTCAGTAATACTGGATAACAGGTTTTTGCACATAATGGAAGGTTTTAAGTTTTCTTTTCAGAAAATGTCCTTATTTTTGGGATATTATCGAATTTCTCGTTAGGGGTTTAACTAATGTGTGTATAAATTTTGCACTTAAACCTAAATACTTCAATTAATTTTTGTTTTAAAATAATCTATAAATAATTTTTGTGTGAGAAATAAGAAACAGAAAAAAACAATTTTTTTCTAATATTTCTTAATTTTGCTCAAATTTTTATCTAATACAAAAAATTTGCATTTCTTAGCAGTAAAACAGGAGACTTTTATCAAGTTTTTATGAAGAAAATGCGATTTTAGTTAAGAAACTTTTTGCAATGTTTTACGCTTTACCATTGGAGAAGCCCAATTTGATTTTTTTAAAAAATCCGACAAAGCTGGAATTTCGGTGAAGAGATTTATTAGGTAGGTATATAATGTGTTAAGCATTTCCTTGATTTGGACAATGGAATTTGATTTTGTGGGGTGAAAGGGCTTAAATTCTGTTTTATTTTACTGCTCAAAAATTATAAATTTTTTGAAAAAATTCTGGCTTTAAAAATTCTTTTTAAAAAAATGTGTCAGAATTTAGATTGTGTAGAGTTGTATAAGCTTCACCTTTTGACGAAAAATCCCATCACAAAAATGGCACATCAAAATCATAAACAAAAATTTCGTTTTTCTTTTCGCAGTGTGGTACCTTATAATTGTAACAGATTATTTGGAGAGGTCTCCGCACTTTTTTCTAATAACTCCGAACGGAAAAGTGACACTTGAGTTGTATTCGTCTTTTTATTTGATATTTTTTCTGTAATTTCTTGTACGTTTGCAATTGGAATTGGTAATATGTACTTTCAACGGATATTTTTTCTCTCTGATTTCCGTAAAAATTTCATTGTAGTGCTGGAGAACAAAAAAAAAATTCGTTTAGCATCATTTTAACCAAGAAAAAGCCTTCCAATTCTACCATTTTTTCTGAAAACAAAATTGGGTGTTTTTTAATCGGTTTTTGGAGACTTTTATTTTATACAAAAAAATTGAGGGATTATTTCATAGTGAAACAATCAAACCTCACAAAATTGAATTTAGTCTTCAAAAGTGCGGAATATAAGTGCCTAGAGCATTCATATAAATGGAGAAGGTCATTTAGGAAACAGGAAGCTATAAATTAATACTTTTGAAAGCATATTTAACTTTTCGGCACACAATGCGAAATTTCTGTTAGGTGAGTCGCGTGCTATTAGATATACCCTACCCACTGAAGGTGGAGAATCCTGGACTTTCAGAGCTGCATTTTTTGTATTCCAAATAATTTTGAAAACTTTTTTCTTAATTCTTAAATTCATACATGAGTTTTTGTGGTGCAACCATACAACAACAAAAAACTCTCCAAAAATTGGAAACTTATTTCATACCCATTCGAGGAATTCTGTCATGACTGGAAGCTCTTCATTTTTTAATTTTACTTTCAGAAACAAAAAATTGTATACGATACTTGTAAAAATTCTGCTTTTCTTTAAAATATAATATTTAGAAGATGGACTTCAGATAAAACTTCATGTTAATTAGCTATTAAGAGTGTGAATTGGGGTGGAAATGACAGGTTATCCGTATTTTAATACTTCTATTTTTATAGATGGCTTTAGGGCTAAATATTTCAAATTGTGATTGAAAATTAGCACTTATAAAAGGGCTTTAGGTCTTAAAATTTCTCAAAAAAATTTAGTTATTGTATATTTTGTATGTAAATTACATAAACACCAGTTGGTAGAACTTAATAGTTTTTGTATGTCTCCAACGAAGATTGTTTGTTTTTACCTTGAGATACATAAACCACTGACACAAAATGGTAGTGAAACTAGTTTTCCGTTGGAAATTACGTTTTTTATTTTAAAATATATATAATAATGTTTCTTTATGAATAAAAATTTCACCCCTTTTTCGTAGAAGAGCTCACATGCAGTTCTTTTTCAATTGATTCGAAGAAGACAACTAAATCCGAACTTTATTTGTTTTGAAGTCAAAGATCTCATACAGGCCCAAAAAAAGTAACATCCTTTGAAAATAGAGGACATTTTTCACAAAGTTCGAAAAACTGTCAAGTCGAAGATCTAAGTTCAATTCCCATCCTCGTCCACCTAAAAAAAATATCGACTACTTTTTCTTGTGAGGAAGTAACAAATCCTCCAAGAATATCCTCTTATCAATAATAATTGCATCTCACCTCAGCCGATTGCATTCAGCAGAAAATTGTAGGTCTTCTCTGTTCCACAAAATAAACAACACATTCACAGGGATGGTTGAGAGTTTTAAATCATTGTCAAATGTTTTCATAAACTGCAGCGATGGCGTTCTTTTGTTATTTTCGTACAAAAGAACATTATATTCTCAACTTCTCTCATCCTTTTAGCCAATGTCAAGAAAGATTTGAAATATTACATAAAACAAAAAAAATGTCTTTCTTTATTCTTTTGATCCAAGTCGTTGTAAGTAAATGTGTAAAATAAATTTCAAATAAAACTCGTTTACTTCGAATATGAAACAACCAAAACAAACATTCAAAATAAGCCGCCATTACTTAAATAAAAACTATGCACGGCACTGTACGTGCACATTCGACACTACTTCCAATGTGTGTGTGGGTGGTTAGATGTATGTATACATTCTAAGGAAGCTTGGAAATTGTATTATTTTACTTAAAAATGTTTTCCTTTGCATTGTATGCCCGCAGGGTGAATATATCCCTATTTTATTGTCTTAGGTATCATCACCTTTATTTGGCTGTAAAAATTTCATCCTCACCCTTAAGATACAAAATATGTATAAAAAATAAAAACAAAAAAAATCTGAAAACAAAGGGGAGAAAAAAAACAATTTATTTGGTACTTACCAATTCTAGCGTGCGTATTTTCCATAAGTAAGAGCATAAGTAGAAATCCCGTGTACAAAAGATTTACCGCTTTTGATATGAAATTGCTCCCCACTGTTTTCAAGGATAACGCCGATGAATATGAAGACAAAGACGTTCTCGTTCTCGTCGTCGTCGACGACGTTACCCACATAGAGCTTCGCATTTTTCTATTTTTTTTTGTTGTTTGGTTTATTTGTAAATATCTTTGAGTTTATTTTTGAATTATTTTTTTTTTATTCTTCTGAGAATGAAAAAAAGAACGAACCCTTTTATGCGTTGGTTCTTGGTTCTATCGATTTGATTACGTGCCATCCATTTAGTATTTCCGCCTCAAACGAGAACGATTTAGTTCGATACCTTCTTCTTTTTTTTCCTTTTGTATTTTCGAGACCAGCTCTTTTGACTTTTTCACCTTTTATTGAAGTTATTTAGAAGTTTTTTTTTTTTTTTTTGCAAAAAAAAATGTGGGTATATAATGGGATTTCGCCCTTTTTCTCGTTACATTTGTGCGTTGATGTGTGTGTGCCCCGATATGTTGCTGATGGTTGTTGCTTCTTTTTCTATGCTCTTCTGTGCCACATGTGGGATGAAGCATTCAATATAATAGCAACAGAATATGTGTATACATTTTTCGATTTCATTTCCACAAACAGAAAATTATTTGGCAAAAAACTTCATTCAAATCACAATTTAAGAAAATGTATCCGCAGGGGTCTTGTGGGCCACCTAGGCGTATGCGGAATATTTTTGCGATTTTTTCTTTTTTGTTTGTGTGATGGTTTTGCCAGAGGGTAGTTGATTTGGTTTGGTTATTTTGTTAATTACTGTTCTATTTATATTTTCTCGCTTTGATGTTGTTAGTGAAAGTTATTAATTTCATAAGAGATATGTATGCATATGCATACTACAATACACTACACGGCCTCTAGTGGCGAAAATAAAGTTTTTAAGTGCTCATTTACTTATTCCACCGAATAAATGGAGGTGTGGATATGATTTTCAAATTTTGGTTGGTTCTGGTTCTAGGGTAAGGAGAGGAAAAACTTTGAAGAATTAACTTAACTCAAAGAAATATTTTCTTCGACACCAAAGATTGGGGGAACCAAAAAAATGGGAGATTTTCCTAAAACACACAAAGCTCGCGTATAGTTCGTTGCGCTCGAATAAATCATTCACCGACATTCATGATTGAAATTTAAATGTTAGCATTCTAAAAGAGGGATTTTCTTCAGCAGCAGCTAACTTCTTGCCTCTTAATGTAAACTTTCTGAAGAACATTTTTGGATATTTCTCCGTGTGAACATATTTTTTGTTTTTTTTTTTTGTCTTCTCCTTCTTTTATTGTTTCACCGTTACGCTTTGAAGTTTTCTAATTTCTTATGCCATAAAGTTGAAATTATTATTATGAAAGTGTTGTTTCCGCGTTATTTTATTTTGAGCAAGGAAAAAATGGTATTGAATTTGTTTATTGTTTCAAAAGTAACCCAAAGTTTTTCTTATTCTTCGAAAGCACTCACTCACTATTATACACACACACACAATTACTATTATGCTAACAAAAAAAATAGTCCTTCAATTTGAATCTTAGCAAATTTTCACTTGTTTCGTTTGTAAATTTTCTCTACGACTTAACGATGAGGATACAAGGACGAACAAGACGTGGATTGTATCAATCAGAATCGTAACTCACAGAGAAGGAAGAGGATTACAGAGAGTTTTGTTGATGTAATTTGTATAAAATTTGTGCTGCTTTTGAGCCTTTATGCTGATGATTTATATTCTGAAATGAGAAAAAAAAATTATATATAAAAAGAGGGAAATATTTTTCATAGACTTGTTTCTTAATATCTTTTTGTAATCATTTTTATTTCTTTGATTCAGTTGAATATTTGATTTTTATTTTTATTTTTATTTCTATTTATTTTTTTTTTCTTATTTGAGAAGAAAATAAGGAAGAAATTACAAAGATTAAGTGGTCGCATAAATTAAAAAAAATAAAAATATGAAAGTCAGAGAGGAGAGCGAGGGAGTGAGATAGAAAGATATTTGTTTACTTTGGGATTTTATGTTTGAGGAACTCCATTTGTTTTGTGGAAGGAATTGATTTAAAAAATATTAGAAAATTTGTTGAAGATATCTTCAGGCAATTAAATATAATTGAAGTGTTATTGAATATAGAACCTTACAATATCTAAACAGAAAAAAATGTAATTTCAAATTCTGATTGATGTACCTACATATGTATCAATATAAATATGTAATTAAGTTAATAAAAAAAAGTAATGTCAAATAAATACAACCTACTATTAACGGCTGATTCAAATTTAAATATTGTTCGCATTCCACGTTTGGAATTAATTTTGTAATACCTTATATATTTTTACTGATTGCAAATTAACCAATTACATAGATTGGGTTATGTAGGCAAAACTAATTCCAAGTTTGGAATGATATTTACTTGCTCTATAGGGCAAGTATTGGTTTCGTGTAAAAAAAAAAAATTCGAGGTTATAATCAAAACTAACACTAAGATAATCGACAAGTCCGAAAAAGTGGGTTTCGTCATGCCGTCCGTCGGTCTGTGCTTCTGTACGTCTGTGAGTTATTTGAGCTAGAGCCTAAACGTGTGGACCGATTTGCATGAAATTTGGTACAGAGCATTTTTATGTGATTCCCTAGGGGGGAAATTCGAATTTTTGTTTAAGCGCATTTAGAACGGGTAGCTGCCATACAAATAATTTGGTTTCTTCAAATTTTCTCGAAAACAGCTACGATTTTGACTTAACTTCGTATCTGTAATAAACAAGTCAGTTGTAAGAAAACTGCATTTCAGTTTTTTCTCAAAAAATTCACATTACGGAATTATTTATTCAACGTTTTTTGAGAAAATATTCTTATTTTTGACTTATTCGCGTATATCTTTTCCATTGTTAAATCGATTTTGTTATTATTTTGCAATCTGATGCTTCTCAATAATTTAAACAATAATTATGAAAAATAATTTTTAAAAACATTATTTTATAATAAAAAAAAATCAAACTAAAAATCCATTGTTTAGTGCTTTTTGCTCATTTAATATTTGCTCGTTAAATATATACATCATGCATCTTCAATGTTGGGTTGCAAACAGTTTTTAACCACAAGAGCAAGTTCGTGCGATCAAGTCGTGCATATTTTTTATTTAAGAATTTGTATTTAATATTGTTTCATAAAATTCAATGAAATATAATTTTATATTTTTCAAATTTGTATTTTAAATATTTTATTACGATATTACAACAAAGTTATTCTGATCAGGAATCGTTTATACTACCGATCATATTAAATAATTTATTTTTCATTTAATAATAGTCTAATCAGGTATTCAATATAGCAATCATTGTATGGTCTTGTAAAAAGTTACTTTTTACAGTACTTTATAATTTCTGATTTATGGCAAGGCTTCGCACAACACTCATGTGCAATGCCTTCCCTTCGGCGACGAATCTGGGCGATTCCATTGCTTTCCATGTTCCTTAGGAACGGCATCATATCAAAGCTCAAGCCAAAATTAAAGTCCTCATCGTTGTTTTCATAGCTTAAGTCTTCATCGAGAGGATCTGAGGAATGCATGGAAATGCATCATAGACATCTTTTAGATTGTGTTTGAGTGTAAATATATATATGTACTTACTGAAGCTCCGTTTTGTATTAGGATGTCCATTGACACCTTTTTGGCAAATCATTTCTATAACGACACTCAGATCATGGCCACAAAACTTTTGTTGGCCAACTGAAAGATTCACTATTGCCAGGCACACAACAAACAGAAGCATCCCTCTGATTCCGGAATATATCTTTGAAGATGCCATTGTATTATAGGTATTGGATGATAGCAAAGCTGCTGTCGTAGTTGCTACACTGAGACACTGCGTAAGGCTCTAAACTAATGATACTTTTTGCATTGATGCAGCTCCTTAAATATAATTCTTTTGGATATTTTCCATTTGGATTAATTCAAGTAGTTAATTTTGCAAAACCTCAAAACTATAGGTAGACGCAGGTTTTACATAAATATAAGTGCGATCAAAATTTATTTCTGCTGACAAGTTGTGTGGGCTCATTTGTCCCATTAATTATGCAAATTTAATTTTACCCCTGTCTTTAACTAATTTATGCACAGGTTTTGTGGAAGCTGAAACACAAGGAATTTCCAAACTTAAGTTTATTTAGTTTGTGTCTGGAGGCTGTATAGTGAACACACAGAGAGTTTTATAGTCTTCGTATACAAAGGGTGCGTTATGTTTGTTCAATTTTAAGAAGTTCGTAAAGTAATCGGTTAACCTTTGTAAAAGTGAATAAATCTTATAGATAAAACTTGAGTGCTTTCTAAGTTGTTAATTATTTAAGCTAAATGCACAGTTTCAGATGTGATTTTGAACCAAAAAGGATGTCTTAATTTTACATTCACATTTTGTAGGTTTGAAAATGTTGGTTTTTGTAGTCCATTTGATGTTATTATATTATTTGTGTTGATTGGTTTTATATTGTTGGGAAACAACCTCATTTACTTTTCTACGCAGAGACTTGTATATAAATAAAAGAAAAATACAATACACGTCTGAATCGAACGAACTTGCTCTTTTGGTTCAAAAAGCTTGCTCTTTTGGTTCAAAAAGCTTGCTCTTTTATTGTGAAAAAGTCAAATGTACTCAAAAATTGTTTATAAAATAAATAATTTTAAAAATTCGTAATGTAATATTGTTTATGTATTCTAACTTAGAACTACCAGTTTGCAAAATTGTAACGAATTAAGTGTAATGGCAATTGGAGATCAGCAATAACACAAAAATAAGGCAAGTTCCTCAAAGAATATTAAAACCCTAAATTTTCGTTTTTTAGGCAAAAACATAAAATTCCATTAATTTAAATAAAATAAGTACGCAATTTAATTAAATTCATTTAAGTCATTGTCGGTAGCTACCCCATTTTAATTTAAAGAAAATTTATTTATTTTTTTTATTTTAGCCGAGTGAAACTTCTACTACAAAAACAAATTTATGTTTCTTACTGTTCATAACTTACTTATCTGTGTCAAAATTTGGCTCACGAGATAATTTTTTGGTACAATAATTTTGGATTTTTGAATTTTGTGTAAATTTTGTTTTGTGAAAAAAAAAATTGAAATGGAGGTTTATTTGGAAACATAATATTTATTTCAGTGAAAGAAAAAAATCAATTTTATTTTTTTTCTAAATCCACTTGAAATAATAAAAATAAATTGTTGGAAATAAATTAAAATAATTTTTTCTCAGAGAACTGCTGATTTCTGTGACATATTCTTCACAGATCTCTCATATCAAAATTTAGCTAGAGTTTTAGTTGATGTTTGGAGAGAAAATTGGACGCGTTCTACGAACTAGGCTTGATTAAATAAAATGGTAAATTTTCTGGGGATGAAATAAATAATTTTTTGCTCTCAAATATTATGCATTTCAATATTTTGTATTTTCTCAAGCCAAATTTACAAAAAATTCATGTATGCATTGAAGAATCTGTCAAAATTTAGAGTGCCTCTCGGCTAAATTTTTTGCGATTCAAGAGGGAAATTCGAATTCTTGTTTGAGATAATCTAGAAGGGGTAGCTGGCATACAACAATTTTGGATTTTCGAATTTTCTTAAAAACGGCTATTAGGGTTTTGATGAAACCTTGTACCTATACTTGAAATGACCAAAGGACTGCATTTCAGGTTTTGGCAAAAAATTCACATAACTGATATAGAAATTCCACATTTTTATTCGCGAATTTTCAATGGTGGTTTCAAAATCCACGACTGGACATAGAAATGTAGAAAAAATGCAATCAGTTCAGAACTGCATAGTTAATTAAATAAAAAGACTTATTTTAAAACGTTTTTTTTTTTCATCTCAGTATACTTCAACTTCAAGTAACAACTTCCATTCAATTTTGATGTCTTTAATAATACAATAATTTTGAGCATTTTAAAAAATCCAAGACTAAAGTCTGCTTGAATTCTTTGAAGTCTTTTACATTCCTTGCATTCTTGGAGTCTTTTGATTGCAGTTAAGAAACAAAAAAAATCTTGACTGCAATCACAAGACTGCAAATATCGTAAAAGGCTTTGAAATGACTTCAAAGTATGCAAGCAGTCTTAAGTATTGCATTTTTTTAGTTTCAGTCTTTTAACTGCTTAAATTGATTCCATTCTTAGAGACTTTAAAATTGACTAGGAATTAAATGTTTGAATTAAAAATACTTGTAAGAAGTATTTCAATGCCCGTAAAGAGCTGATATTTCAAAGAATGAAAACCAATGTTTTTAATAAACAATTGGTTCAGAAATTTGTTTTTAATTTTTAAGTGACTCTTGAAAGGTTGTAATTCCTTAAGTTCGTAATGGTTCTATTGAGAAAAAAAAAAAAGAATTTTAAAATATTTTCTTTAAAACTTTGAAATATAAAAATCGTACAAAAATACATAGTGTTAAATTTTGTCCTTAAAAATTACAGGATCTTATGTTTATTGTAACTATGGGGTACCGTGTTGAACATTGATACTAAGTTGTTTCTTTATTTTTTATAAAATTTCGCTTTAAATACTGATCCCATATCAATACAAAATTCAAGTCTTGAATTTATATACCAAATTTGGTATTTTTTTCAAAATTTTAATTTAGTTTTTCGATATTTGATCAGTATTTAAATTAAAATTGTTAAAAGATAACGAAAAAAATTATCATAAAATAATGTTTTCAACATTAAAAGCTTACGCTAATATAAAAATATTTCATACACCAAAAGAATAATTTCTTAAAAAAAACAAAGGTACAGTTTTTATAATTTTTGATGTTCTTATAATTACAAGAACATATAACAAAAAGGTGGATTTTCTTTAAACTTGGTACCTAGGGTTTTTTGGGCTTTCTGGATCACATATTTTTCATTTTTGTAGAACCAAAAATAACGAAACCTATCATACCAATTTTTTTGGCCAAAAAGGAAAATCTTATTTTTCTTAAAATCGGCTCCAAAATTAAAAAAAAAAATATCAATAAATTTCTCTTGCTTGCTCTTATGTTCGATCACAATTTGGTTCTAAAGTCTGAATTAAATTGATCATGAGAGCCTATACTTTATCTATTTGACAAAAACATAGTTAAGTTGCAGGTAGTATTATGTGAGTATACAAAAATGAACAATATAACCCCGTGTTGCACATTGCCTGCATGGAAGTTATTTTATTTAAACTGGAAAATTGTTTTAAATCAACAAAATAAGAAATATATAATTGGTTAACTTCTGAAACTATTAAGAACCCAATGCCATGTACCCCATTTGATATCACATATAAATCGTAATTTATGAGAAAAAATTTAAAAGAATCGTAGGAGTGGTTTATATAAAATTTCGTTGATATTTTTAAGAAAAAAAATTGGTAGGTACGCCAATTTTAAGTAAGTTATTAATGTGGAGTTAAGAATTGAAATTTACAAAAAAATCTAAATATCGAATTTTAAAAAATGATTTAGAAATATTTTTTTTAAAAATCCAAAAATAATTTTTTTGAAAGTTTTGATATGCAATGAAATTAAAACTTGTAACAAGCTACTTTATAAAAAATTTTGTCCTAATCGGTGAGTCAGATAATAAGATAGTCAAAAATAAAAAAAAAAACCTTTCTATGATAGGTACCGTTAATAATAGTTTAATGTAAAATTTAAAATTTTTATCAAAATCGTAGAAGTCTTTTTCTTTAACGGTTTTAGACATTTGTGTCGAAGGTACCGTGATTTTTGGTTATAAGAAATCGACCAAGTAGTTTTTCAAAAATGTATAAAGTTGTCAACAAAAAATGTTCAACCTTTTGTTACAAAAATGGTTTTTTGGGAGGTGCCATTAATTAACCAATTTTCTAAACCATTGTTTTAACTATACCGCAGCTTATAGCTATTTAAATTTATTGAATTTAAAAAAAAAATTGTGGATCTGATTTTGATAAAATTAAAAATTTTCTTTTTGGCTAAGAAATTTTGTTTGGCAGGTACCGTTATTTTTGGTCCTAAGAAAATTTTTAAAACGTCTCGGGGAATTTCCAAAAAACTCAAGGTACCAAGTTTAAAGATAATCGACCTATCTGTTTAGGCTATAGTAAAACAGACAGACAGAAACAGGTAGACATTTATGAGAGACCCACTTTTTTCTTCTCCCCTATCGTTGTAATGTCAAGTTTGATGAAAATCTTAAATTTGATTTTTTTCACAAATCCATAACTTGCCATTATAGTACCTAAGTATATATCGCATGTAAAAATGATTATTAATACCAAAGAAGCATTTTTTTTATTTTAGCTTTGAAAAATGATTGATACATTTTTAATAATAATGTGTACCAAAATGTTCAAAAAACATATTTTTTGGATACAAAAAAAATCCGATATTTCAAAAACGGGTGGAATATTTTTCTGTGAAGTTCAAATTTTAATTCCTCAATTAATAAATACTTTAAATTGGCTGAAAAACGTTTCAAACTCCAACGATTTTTAAAACGTTTTTACCACAAATTAAGATTTATTAAAAAAATTAGATGGTGTACATCGCGTTTGGTTCAAGACGTATTTTAAACAATATGGTCTAGTTTTTAAAATGTCCAGTTTGAATAATATACATAATTATCATGCATGCATAAATGCATATGTGCAACATGGTGGTATATTGTTCATTTTTGTATACTCACATACACTACCTTGAACTAAACTATGTTTTTGGCAAATTTAATTCAGACTTTAGAACCACATTGTGATCGCACATTAGAGCAAGTTCATGCGACCCAGTAGTGCAATTTTTTTGGAAATACTTTAATGAATACCGACACCGTGCATTGTGGTGTCTTTTTTTCAATTAACACTTAGAATCGTCTTAATTATTTAAGCAGATGCTTTTATATTGAGCTTTATTTTTAAATAACCATCCGCCAAGTTACTAAAGGATCCCGAATAAAATGAAATTATTCCATTCGAGCCAAGGACATTATGTATAGTGGATTCATTAAATTCGTTTTTGCAAACTACATAGAAAATTGGAACAAAAGTAAGTCAGTCTAACTTTTATTGTTAAAATTGTTGGTGAAGTACTTTTGTGGTTTTATCCAGTTCAGGACTCGAGGCAAAATTGCCACTCTCCTACGTCATCCCTCTCGCTGCTCCGCGCTGGCCTACGAGACTTCCGTGGCCCTACGCCCCACATTCTCTCTGTTTGCCGCTCCATCACTCACCATATTACGAGTGACCCACAAGTGGTTTATGTTTGGTATTAAGCATAAGACGAATGTTCTGTTCGTCCGAAGTTTATCCTGTGTGCCCGTCCCGTTTTTGTGTTTCATTTTTGTTAAGCTGATGTGTGTGCAATTCCTGTTCCATAAAATATGATGGGAATCGGTGTTGGAGTGTGTGAAAGTATAACCGCATCACATATGTATGTTGTACGTCCGCCTTTGAGTTGAAATGAGTATACAGGACAATGGAGGGATATTTAAATAGTTGTGTATACTCTATGGCGTAGATATATCTATGTATGTGTTTACTTGTTACTTTTACTTTAAAACTAAACAGGACCTCATCACAAAAGAAGCAGATTTATAAGGACGAAACTCATAGGACCATTGCTGGGGCTATTGTGATGTGAAATAAATTTAATTTTAGAAAACTTTCAACGGATATAGCTAAAAGAGAGGTACAACACTTGTTCGTTGCCAACAAAGTTCGTCTGAAAAATGGACCTAACTTATATCTCTCTTATGTTTGTGCATACCTATACCTACTCGTATAAACATAATGTTTATGTTATTAGGCTTTGGTTTGAATGTTTTCGCTTGTTGTTTGTTTTAACTGCAATAATATAACTTCAAAATAAAATGAACTTCAAAGTTGAGAAAAAACAGTTCACGGAGAATAAAGTTATTTTCCCTTAATTGGAAAAAAATTTGCTTGTTAAAATATATATAACACACAATAGACATGCAAAAAGTTTAAATCTATAAATGAGAAAAAGTGTTAAGTTTTTTTTTTCAGAAAGGATTGTATCGTTCAAGGATTTTACTATATAGCTATACATAATATAAATAATTGAATTACAAAATCTAGAGATTTAATTAAATCAAAAATGTTTTTCTTTATTTTTTATGAAACTTTGGTTGGTAAAAGTTTTTCGGGAAGCACTATACGCTACTGAAATACATATTAGTAACTCTCAATTGTGATGAAAAATAAAATATAGAAGACCAAATCACTCATACTTTCAGAGTTGTGAAATAGATAAACATTGATGATGTATAAGGTACTAGCTGGCCCGCCCGGCTTCACACGGGTAGACAAACCTAAGCTTAACGTACAAATTACAAAAGAAAATATAAATAAATATTTAAGTTAATTTTTGTAATTGAATGCTACTTTATGGGTTTTAAACTAATTCACGTTATGAATGGCTAAATATTTAAAAACTTGATCCTTTCCAACCTTTATTACTTTCCCAACACAGAAGGAATTTTTGCAATCAAAAACCACTTTTTTGTATTGATGATTCCAATTTTCAGTTTACCCCATTTCACTCTATATACATGCCAATAAGCTAAAAAATCCCACTAAAAAGCAACCTTTCAAACACCAAAAGAATTTCTTATACCGGATATTTTTTTATTTTTACCCCATCTCACCCTACAAATAACAAATTTGAAAGAATTTCCCTAAAGCTAAAAAATAATTTCCTAAATCGGACATTTTTTTTTATTTTTAAAAAGAAAATCCCTAAAGCCATTTCATAAGCAAAACCTTTTAAGCAAAAAAAGAATTTCTTAAATCGAACAATTTTTTTTACTGTACCCCTTGAAATAACAAAATTTGCAACAAAAAAAAACCCTAAAGCCATTTCCTAAGGAACCATTCAAACAAAAAAATTATAAAATTATTTAATTTTGACCCCATTTCACCCTAAAATTCACAAAAGTTGAAAAAGAATACCCCAAAAGCCATTTCTTAACCGCCTACAGCGCCACCTGTTGAACGGTAATTGAATTCAACTGAAAAACGAATTGTGAGCTTACAGCGCCACGTGTTGAGATTTTTCTGACTTTTCTTTTTTCTTAAACCTTCGCGGATCAGTTATGAACAAACCCGCTGAAAGAAATATATAATTTGGTCCAGTCGTTCTCAAGTTTTAAGCATCCGAACACACCACGATCCATTTTTATATAGAAAAAGATTATAAATGAAACACCAAAATTTTTGACAACTTTGGCAACTGGAACTATTTAGAAGCTATTGTGTAGATTTTTTTAATGAAATCGCCTAGCTAGCATCTTGAAATAAATATATGAACATGGTAATTCTGTTGTATCCAAATATTTTACTTAAAAGAAAAAGAAATAAATGACACAAATATTTTTTTTTAAAAAAAGAATTATGTATTTCCACTCTTAAAATTGATTTAACATGGAAAATTTAAAATGGGTGGGGTGACACTTTAAAAATAAATATTAAAGAGAAGTACAAAAAAAAAAATTGAGTAAGTGCCGGGACTCACGGTTAATATGTGTAAACATCAACGTGCGCGGATCCAAAACGGACTTGATTTTGCTTGAAGGGGATCTTAAGATTTTTTTCACTGAAGGCACCCATCCTAGTATGCAGATCGTAACGCTGCACACCGTAACGTTGCACGACGTAACGTTGCACACGAACGATCACTTTTTTTCACTCTACCGCTAGCATAGATGTTTACACATCAAAAACAATTATTAATTTACACAATGCGTACGTTCAACGCATTACGTTTTACATCTGAATTTTCAGATTTCTGAATTTTTAGAGCTTCTGATTGTCCAGCTGCCATAAAAAGTTAGATGACGTTTAGTGACTTTTGCTTACGTTTGATTACGTTTCATCTGAATTTTCAGCCAAAAATTCTCATCTGAAAATTCAGAGTAAGGTGATAGTGGTGGGGGAAATGTTGAAGTACTATACATAGAAGTTGAACTTTATGATTATCGCTGTGGTTAGTGGTTGATTTGGGATGATTTCATCACGAGCAAATTAATACTTTTTACATAAAAGAATTTATCGTTTATTGATAAGTGAGTTTCTAAATCAAAAGATAAACTATTCTTAGAAAAATGTTCCCAGAATTCTACATCGCAATATTGTGAAATTATTTTTTCATTAAACTTCACATAGTCTTGCTGTAATTTGTTGCTGATTTAGTTAAATAAATCACCACCAGAACTGCTGACGCTTAATTTTTAATTTAAGAATATAATTAAAGTTTTATTTTATTTCGTTTTAATGTAAGTACTTAAGGTAAATGCTAGCATTTGACATAACAACTTTGGACTGAAAATTCAAATGTTTTGTGCGTTCAACAGCATAAATTCAGATCCAAATGTTCAGATTTTGTGATTAAACGTGTCCAATGAAGGGGTGAAGGGGCACCTAAAGATATTTTTTATTTTACAAAAATCCTCCTTGGAACAATCATGCATCGAAATATCCAATTTATATTTGAATGACGTTGTTCTTTGATATTTTACCTTGCAAATAGATGACCTATCATACCTTAATTTGTATTTTATATCGGGTTTTTCAATAAGAGCACTACAAAAGTTTTTTTTAAATAAAACAAAAACGGTTTAGAATATCAATGAAATTCTTTATTCCTGTGAAAGTACGTTTAATGCCATTATGTATGGAACTCGATTTCTTTTGCATGGCCACCACGGGCACGCTTGCAGAAGTCCAGACGCTGAACCCAATTTTCGACGGTTTTCAAGCATAAATCGGCCGATACTGCTGCAATTTCACGTTCGATATTCGTACGAAGTTCATCAATCGTCGCTGGCTTGTTGGCATAGACCATAGACTTGACGTAGCTCCACAGGAAATAGTCTAACGGCGTCAAATCGTACGACCGAGGCGGCCAAGCGACAGGACCATTTCGTGAGATAATACGTTCTCCAAACTTGGTTTCCAATAAATTGATTGTGACATTCGCTGTGTGGCTTGTGACGTAGCCCTCTTAACGTTGAGGTCACTGACTCCGAATTTCGGTAGTAAATTTTAATAATTTCGACTCGCTGTTGGTTCGTATATCTTTACATTATGAAATAGCAAACCTTACTGAAGAGAAATGTCAAAAGAGCGGCATGAAATATGGCGTCGTTTGCTGTCCCTGTTGCTCTACTTTTGTAGCGTCCCTATTGAAAAACCCTTTATATAAATCTATTTTGTTTGCATTGAGTAAACTGAAAATACTACCTTTGCAAAAATTTATCGCAAGATGCAAAAACAAAACCTTCAAAAAATCCTATTTTATGGTCTGTACCTATAATTTAAGAAAATGAGAACCATAGGGACCTAACTTATTTTTGCACTTCTTTTTAAAATGGCAAAAACTAATATTTACAGTTAAAAAGCAATTTTTTTTTTGAAGCAATTACATGCTTCATTAATCTATTTCGTATTCAGTATTCAGTAAGTGCGAAAAGCATTTCGGCCACTCTACTTTTCATGGCCTCATTTCAATTTATTAGAAGCTTCTGTAAAAAAATGCAGTTTTAATCGGTTACTCAGATAATGAGATATGAGAAAATAAAAAAAAATGCTATGAGAGGTGCTCTGTTTATAATAGTTGAATGTAATTTTTGGTCACAAGAATAATTTTTGTTTAAAATCTTCTAGAAAATGTTAAAAAACTGCCTTTTGCCATATTTTTTTTTATCCAAAAATATTTTTTTTAAATGTTGGTACACAATATTCATAAAAAAAATAAAATCTATAAAACCGTTTTTGAGAAAAGCGGAAATCAAATCTGTGGAGCCGATTTTGAGAAAAATAATATTTTCTTTTTTCTTTTTTATGACAGAACCCGTTTTTTGTAGTCATTTATCCATTTATTTACTTAACGTTACATATTTTTTAAAATGATATAACATGTACGAAAAAATTCTTATAAAATAATTAAATTCTTAATGTGTATTATTATGTGTTATAAAACAAACCTTTAAATTTAATACATTTAAAATTGTCATTTACGGAAAATACTAGGAAGTAAAATTTATTAAAAAATTGCAATTAATTGATTAAGAGGGCAATATGCACCATAGTACGATCTATTAAATAATGGGATCAAAGGCTGTTGTCTTCTTAAACTTGACTGGCTAATACTAAAATTAATCTTGCACAGAACTGATGGAGATGTTATTGAACCACTTAAAATTCCAGCCATGAAGCTAAATTGAAGATATTGCCTATATGTTTAGAGAGTAATGGGAGGTCTGTTAATTTGAATCTATGAGAATAAGGAGGTAGAAGAAGTCTTTGTGACCATGGGAGAAGTCGAAGGCAGAAACTTAAAAATTTTATCTGCACCGCTTCTAATCTAGTTATATGGACAGAGTAGAAAGGGGCCCATATGACACATCCGTACTCGAGAATTGGTCTGATCACTAAATATCAGTTTTGAATCCAGAATTATGCCAAGATCAGAAAATACGGACAATTTATTCAAGAGAGACAAATCAAACATGTAACTATGTGTAATTGTGTCTTTTTTACGTGAAAAACACATAGTTTTGCATTTGTTAATATTTAAAAAAAAGACGATTTAAATTGCACCATTCCCTAAATCTGTCAAGGTCATCTTGTAAAAGTATACAGTCAGTGGACGATTTTATTCTTTTGTAAAGTTTAATGTCATCAGCATAAATAAGGACAGAAGAATTTCTAATGATCGAGTTTATGTCATTTATAAATAAAATAAATAAAACTGGGCCCAGGTGGCTACCCTGAGGAACTCCTAAGGTAACGAAAAACTGAGCCAACCGCTTATTTCTAAAAGAAACACTAACGCATCTATTTTCTAAATAAGACGAGATCCATTTTAAAAAATTATCATTAAATCCCTGGTTCTTGAGTTTAAGTAATAGTGTTCAAGGCCGTCTTTACCCTTTTGGGGACCCTGGGCACTTTTCGAAAATGGGGCCCCTGTATGATTATATAAAAATGTTTTGTTGTGTAGTAAAGATATACAGAAAAAATCACATAACTTTGAATTAATATTTATTCTTTTAATTTTTTAAATAAATAATATTTGTTAATTCATTAAAAAGATAAATAATTATTGCAGTATTTAAAACATAAACATAAAAATAAACATAAACAATGTAAAAATAAAAACAAAAAAATAAATATTTTATATAAAAATTCAAAAATAAACAAAATTTAAATAACAGAAGATTAAATAAGTTATTCAGAATGTAATTTAAAGAACAATATAATAATATGCAAAAAGTGACACAGACTATATTTTTGTAGGTAAAAGAGAGAAATTTTTATTGATGGAGTCTTTTTCTTGATTTGAGATTAGCAAAATCATTGATCAAATCTTCAAAATCGATGCCTCTGAGGATGTCGCTTTCGATTGTCATCAGCGACAAACTTGTCAATCTTTCTTGAATCATTGTAGTTCTGAGTTCGTTTTTATTCTTTTTAACTTAGAGAAGTAACGTTCCCCACTGCAATTGGCCACCATCGTACTTAACAACATTCTTAGTGCAATTTCAACATTTGGAAATTCATCTTCAATTTTATTTGTTTTTAAAAATTATAAAGTGCTAGAATATTGTCAGTTTTTTCATTTTCGTGTCGACTAATTTTCAAGCAGTCTTTTAAATTCAGGCATTTAGCATGTAGTTCATCTCCGTTCACATCTTCGGTGTAAAATTTAACAAAAGATTTGGAGTTTTCTTTTAAGTCTTCTGAATTCAGATTTTTAATCGAAAAAAAAGTCAAAACGTTGGCCAATCTTCGTATACGAACCTAGTCGCTGTTTCAAATGAAAGCTTAGAGTGTCGAAAATGGGAAAAAAGGTTTGAATTTTGAATCTTTCTTTCCCAGTCAGAATTACTGAAAGTCCAGAGCCGTCAAAAAAAGTCTGGCGTGAGCTTCTACACTTCGTCCTTTCAGAAAGGTCCTTATATTTGGAATCCGGGTTTTTTTTTGTCTGGCTGATGAATCAAAGTTATCAAAATTGTCCCTGAGTCCAATTATAAATTCATCGATTGCACTCAGCAAATTAATTGCAACATCCAGGGTAATATTTTGTTTTTGAAGTAAAGTACTTGTTTTATTAATTCTTTGCAATACAGAGTTCCAAAGTTCTGTAAGTATGGTAAATTCAAGCTTGGACTTTTTTTGCAAAGACTAAGTGCTTCCTCTCTGGCCTCACGTGCCTGTCCTAAAGCGAGTATGCATCACCGCCGACCATCTTGTTTGAGAATGACTTTTTAAAACTTTTTTTGGACCACAGACAGCGACATGCACTCCTACCAATCTTAAACAATTGAAAGCCGTTCATCCGACGGATAGTTAAATCGCCTATGTATGAGTTACTGCGTTGATGCAAACTTGTATGCGCGTTGCAAATATAGAAACACCATTGTCTTTATTTTTCCATAAAGATACAGTGATATTCAAAATGTGTGTGTTTTTTTTTTGTTGTTTCTGTCAGAAAGCAAACTGCATTGCCACTCAGTTATTAATTCACAGCGGAGCATTGTTTATAGGTGCTTCATATTTCTGTTTTAATTTGAATATAATTTCGCAGGGAATGTGATTTAAAATGTTCAGCAAAGGTTGTTGTTCAGCAAAGAAAGTACGCATTCTGATCATTCTATATGCATCTAAAATTGTATCGAAATATTTTTTTTTCTTGAAAATAGACCGATAGAGGTTAAGTGATGTTTCAGCAATTTGGGGGCCCCTGGTGATTGCGGGGCCCTGGGCCCGGGCCCAGTGGGCCCAGTGGTAAAGAGGGGTCTGATAGTGTTTCATGACATAACTTGGCAGACGCTTTGCTTAAGTCAGTGAATACACAGTCAACTGACTCCCTATCTTCAAAAGCATCAAGACAAAAGGACGTGAAATAGAAAAAAAATTTTATAGTTGATTTTTTTTTTAACTGATTATCGCAAATAATTGAGCTGCAGTTGAAAGAGAGAGCCTTAAATATGATTGACTCAAATAATTTTGGAATCACAGACAGTTTAGCAATAGGTTGGTAATGAGTTATTTCGCTTTTTGATCCTTTCTTATGGATGGGCGTTATAAATGCGCTCTTACAAAATTTGGGCAAAATTGAGCTTTTTAAAGATTCATTTCTTCAAAATAAAGGATAGCACGCCATTAGGCCCCGGGCTATAACAATCATCAAGTTTCTGAATGTTTAAAGTTATAAAATCTCCACTAATTGCAAAATTAATTGAATTAAGGTGGGGGAAATTAAGTACGGTGGAACAGGAGGCAGGTTCATTCAAATTTGAATTGTCGAAAGCATTTTTGAAATTATTTGCAAAAATGTTAGCTAAAACTAGGAACTCATGACTAGTTGTATTTAAATATGACATAGAAATAGGGCAGCAAATTCTAAAAGTTTTTTGGGTTAGTTTAGAGTTTATTTTCTGTTTTCTGAATATAATTTTCATATAAAGAATTTGAATAATCTGAAAATAGTTGTTTAAGGTTCATAAAAGTTCTAAGACCTTCATCAGTTCTAGTTTTGATGTATTTCCCCCAAGCTTTGTTTCTACTGTTTTTGTAATAATACAAAAATGAGAAATGGTTAAGGCTGTTGCTGAACAGACAGACGGAACGATGCGTTTGCGAGAACCACTTTTTCGTCTTCAATATCATTGTAATGTCAATTCTGATTAATTAGCAAAATTATGTATTAGATCTAAAAATGCTAAAAAAAAAACTTTAAAATAATACATTCCTACATGTGTGTTCAAAAATTATGCTTAATACACAAACAACGTTTATTTAATGAATGAGACTTTTTTTTACAAATTTTTTACTATAAAAGAGCCTTGCCTCATATTATGTGGTTTAACTACTTTTCCCCTAAACATGAATTCACACTGAAATATGCACTATCCACTATAAATTCAATATTTTTCATTGATGTTTTTTAATTAGCTTAATCCCTTAATAGTTTATCAGATTAATTACAAATTTGATGTTAATTTAAAAGGTATTTAAATTCAGAAAAACTCCTTCTCTCTCTCTCTACCACTTGGGCGTAGATTATAAAAATTAATAATAATTATTATTTAAGTATCATATTTTTTTGTTACTCTTCTATTTTGTATTCTGGCGAGTGTGATGTGGTAAAATGGCAGTGGTTTTTAACCCGAACATAGAAATGGCAATAAAACATTTTTATAATATTCTACCCAGTTTACCATCACCACACATGCTTTGTATATTCGTTTATTTTTTTGCATTCGGTACACATATATCGGTTTTGAGTTTGTGAATTTGTTAAAACCATTTAATTGGCGGTTACCCACATGAGAAGGGACAAAAAAGCACAACATTTCGCAAATTCTTTATATTATGCATCACTTGATTCGAAATAGGGTGTTTTTGATAAAATACAGAATTTTAGCTGTGAGAGGTGAGACCTACCCAACACTGTTTGAAGTTTGCTTAAGCTTTACATCATCCAGGCCACAACTTCTTTCTTATCCTTATAACTTGTGCCATCCAATAAAGGGTCCGCCAAATAACTTTCTTTTTTTTTGAAAATGGCGGAAAACATCGAGTGTAGCTTCGGCTGAGTGGCACGTAGCGCGCGCCGTCCTGTTGAAGCCAAATGTTGCCAATATCCTCCTCTTCAATTTTTGTGAACAAAAATTCGTTAAGCATGGCCCGATAACGATCGCCATTGACTGTAACGGCCACTCATTTTCGAAAAATGGCCCAATTATGCCTCTGGACCAAAATCCGCACCAAACAGTGACTCGTTTTATGTGTATCGGCTTTTCAATGTATGCGTGCGGGTTTTCTGTGCCTCAAATACGACAATTTTACTTGTTTACTACCCGCCAAGATCAAAATGAGCTTCATCTGAAAAGATGATTTTTTTGGCAAAATCGGCATCTTCTCTAAGTCGATCGCAGGCCCACTTAGCGAAGCGTATACACAACCATATTCGTTCAGCGAAAGGATAAAACTAATTATCTGTCAAATCAGACATGAGCTAAGTGTTACCATTCACGAAATAAGCACTAGTTGAAAAAAAAAGGTTAGATGGCGGACCCTTTAGATACAGTTTGCATTAAAAAGATCGTAAGTCTTGCAGATATATGAAATTAGTTATTATAAAGTAAATTCAGAGGTTGTACATTTATCCTGATAAGCCACTCCTTTGAAAATCAGAGGTAAATTAGAGAACTTGAAATAATAGAACACCCCTCTGAAATACCCTGTATCAAGCCAGACAAGATTGAAGTACTTTCCTATGTGTATGCAGTAATTAGAAGGATATATTATTATGATTCCCAAAAGTTGTGAATTCCAGATTCGTATAGATGATACATATTTTAATTAAGAGATTTAAAAAAAAAACAAGCAAAAAACATGTAAAATATAATATGATCTCATTTTCATAACACACTACGTATAAAAACACACATAAACACACACATATATCCAATGCAATGTCACAAGCATAATTTAATATTTCTTCGAGCACGCAAAGGGTTGACATTCAAATTGTGTTATACTCTGTTTTGTGTGTAGGTATGTATGTTTTTTTTTCTTTTCACTTTGTGTGTGTTATTTTTATAAATTGTCCTTGTTACCACAAATGATAGACTTTCAAAAAAAAAAAAAACAACCAAGAGATACATATATATTATGTCACATGTCAAAAGAATAGGGATATTTTTCTCGTACCCTTTATTTATTATACTCATGTTGGTTTTGATATATATAACTTCATTTATATACGTAAACGTGTATAAGAAATTCGTTGACAAAAAAAAAAAAATAAAATAATGAAAAACATATTGATCCTTTGATGCGAGGAAATTTGTGGGTAAACGCGTATCACAGATGTGGAATTAAATTATTGAATTTTATTTTGAAATTCTCATACAAGAAATATATACAAAATATTTGATGGTTCTTATTCTTTCTTTATGTTTTTGATTTTTTTTTTGTCTATCGTAGTATAGGTGTGGGTATACTTTAGCAGATGGGGCGATAGGTAAATATACGCAAGGATTCTTATTAAAATCTAGGAAATGAATCAAAAATGTCGTTTTTTTTTCGGCCATCTTTTCGAGGAGGCAACAGCGCACATCACACCGCACTGACATATGGGACATGGATTTAGATTGAAATAGCGAAATGGTTTTTCATTTGTGTTGAATTTATGTGTTTTTGTCATGGAACCATTTGTTTTCTTTGTAACGAGTTAATCAAATTTTCTTTTTCCTTTATAATACCTATTATATGGATGATACATTGATAGTGGTTATGTATTGTAGAAATATAGATGACAATAGATTATTGATACAAATTATGCGTACACAGAGCATATAGACAGAGTCGGATTAGTTCTTTGTCACATAAGAAAACTGAACATATGGACCTCGGGTAAGGTAGTGGTGTGTAACTCATACTTGAGGTGCTACTACAAATGTCCCATCGACAACAGGACAGTGTGATTAAAATATAATGAGAGAGTTAAGATTGATTATTTTCATTACAATCTACATATTGTTCGTATTTTTAATCGTTGTCTTACTTTAGACAGCCGCACTGTGGTCCAAAATTACTTTTGTCGTTCCAAAAATCATAGCTTTTTGAACGCAAAGTTCAGAGTTTTGCTGGAATTTTTTTCGAATTAAAAGTCTAATTTTCCTGTTTGCAAATAATGGGGCGGACTTTTAAATGATTTTTCCTCCATTGTTGAGGCATGTCTTTTGCACTATCAATTCTTTTAAGAACTTTGTTTAAGAGGTCACGTGGCACTGAAAGGACAGCACATCGTATTGCTCTTCTTTTTTTGTTTTGTTGACCTTGATTGATCACCGTGCGTTCTCCTCCGTCATCCGTCATAGGATCTAACCAGGGCCGGACCAACCATATGTGCAAGATGTGCGAATTCACAGGGTGCAAAATTCTGGGGGCGCATTACAGGGAGCAAGAAAATGTAATCTGATCTTGCGCAAACAAATATGTACTGCCATTTGCATTTTAACCACACAAAAATACCTGTGCTAAGTTACTTCTTGCACACTATCTAACATCACTTTCATTGTTAAATTCAAGGAGAATTTAGCTCAAAATATCGTAAAATTAAAGATCACACTAGAACTACGCATTGAAAGTCTACCTTCTGGGTAATGTGGAAAAGTCTTATGCATGTGTATCAGTGTATGTATGTATGAATGCAAATATAAAAAAGGGCGCTTTCTACAAATCTTGCATAGGGCGCAAGTTTGGCTGCCGCTGGCCCTGGATCTGGCACAAACGAACAAGATTAGCAGCTGGCCGCTATACCAAAGGTAGACATTAATATTGTAATACTCAAACTTATTAAAGTCAAAGAAGAGGTGATGGAGGTCGATTTTTTTTCCAAAAACTGCCATTATATGAATATTTGGTCGATGGTTTAGAATTTTGTGGGCTAAAACCAAAGTGATATGACCCAAAGATGTATTTTTCATACTTAACTAAAGGGTGTTTTTTTTAGAAGTATAGAACTTTAAAATAGAATAAAACTTAGATGATTTTTTTGAATTGACATGAAATTTTCTTTATTCGAAAGATAATCTTCTGGCATTCTGCCTGGCCCGGACGTAGTCTAATCTGGAGGTCTTATTTTAGATGACTTTTTCCAACATTTGTTGGAATTACCGTTGGATAGCCTTATATCGGCAATAACGCGGCGAATGTTGTCCTCTTTTGGGCTTTTCGGCGTAGACTAGCGACTTCACATATCCACACAGAATATAGTCAAGCGGCGTTAAATCGCACGATCTTGGAAGCCAATTCACGGGTCCGTAACGTGAAACTATGCGGTTACCAAACGTTTCCTTCAATAAATCAACTGTGGCACGAGCTTTGTGATATGTTGCGCCGTCTTGTTGAAACCACACCTCCTGCACATCATGGTTGTTCAATTGATGGACGAAAAAGTCAGTAATCATGGCTCTATAGCGGTCACCATTGAATGTAACGTTTTTAAAGAAGTACAGACCAAATTACCACCAAACCATAAAGCACACTTAACAGTCAGTTTTTGAGCATATAACCGGGTCTCAAGCTCAACATACACTTGAGGATTATCATCACTCCAAATACGGCAGTTTTGTTTATAGACGTATCCATTTAACCAAAAGTGAGCTTCATCGTTGAACAAAATACGCTTATGAAAGTTGGGATCAACGGAAATCTTGTTTTGGGCCCATTTGGGCACGATTTGGAAGCTTTGTTCAGGCATCAGTCTATTCATGTTAAAATGCCAAACCAAACTTAAAATAAATCACTTGACAGCTGACCAAATGGCCGCCAGTTAAAATAGTGCTGCCAACTTAAAGTTCTATACCTCTAAAAAAACACCCTTTATATCAAAGCTGACGTAATATTGAATATAACCCAGATTCCCACTATATAAATAGATTTTTATTTCGAAAATTGGATCATTTTTTTATATTTAACATGAGTATTCATTTCCAACCAGCAGCACTCAAACTGACATTTCCACGATGGCTGATGGGTTATTCCCCTGCATAACGAACTTTATCAGCAGAAAACTTCTAAAATTCGGCACAGCAGATCCATATATCTCATGGATCATTGAGCTTCTCTGACGGCTTAGCTATTTAAGCTGATATTCACAAAATATTCATAAACTATGCGCCATCATTGCCTCTATTCATCTCCGTTATCCTAGGATTTTAGTTTGCTAAAAGTTCCTGTAGGTAGTTTTTTTTATGAAAACGAGCTTTTTTTGTTCCATAAGGTAATCGATCTTTTGAGAAAAAAAAAAAAAAACACTGTACGGTAAGTGATACGCACATTTATTGCACATACAAAACAAAAACTTTGTTCTTACTTTGAAATAAATAAACTTAAATCAGCACTAAGAGGGTAGAAAGCAACTTTCTCCAAAGTAATTCACTTCCCCCAAAAATAGATAGAAGTGTAGGAGGAACGAATAAAAAATAGTGGCGAATTGCGATGGTTGCAAAACAATGAATAATATATAATACAATTTGTTTCCCAACAAAATAGGTCCTTCAGCCAGAGGTAAGTAGGTACCTAGGTACAACAAAGTTATACCTTACTTTTGGTAAAATATGATTAATATCTTGTGTTGCCAAGTTAGTGGCTTGAACATCAATGCGTACAAACTTTAACAACATCGCATAGCTCGCTAAACTCTAACTTGATTTTTGTTTGTTTTCTCTTTCCCAGACTCCATCCCCGCCCTGCCAGAATTTTTTTTAAGCTTTCGTTAAAACCTCAAGCCATTTTAGTTCATCTGAATATAAAGAGAATGCATTAAGGATAAAATTTTATTTCTTCGTAATTTTTTTGCTCGACGACTCCAATATCAAATCCCTCTCTCTATACAGGGTGTCCCGTAATGAGTGGATAATACCGCAGCTGGTGATAGCTGGCCTTATGACTGCTCAGAAAAAAAATATAAAAAAAATATTTTTCTTGTGGTCTCCATGGTATAATTTATTTTCGAAAAATGTTAAAAAATTCAGGGTCTCCTAAAATACCTAATTACAACGGCCACCCATAAACTATTCTTGTTATTTTTGTATTTTTATAATATTTTGGAATAACCGTTCTAAATGATGGGTAGTAAATTTTAACACCAGCTGATGCATTTTTTGTGTTATAATTTTTTAAAATAATTTTTTTATTCAAAAATAATTCAATATTTTTTTTCACCAAAGTTTGAAAATTAATAAAGAGAAAAAAATGTATGAGAACATAAGTGGCAAATTTGATAAAAATTGGCCTGTTTAATGTACTTTCCAAAATGGTATAACACATGTTTGTGTCTACAACCATGACCAATAAAATTGGCATTTAATCTACTAAAGTAGTTTTTTAACATTTTATCAGATGAAATTAAGTTACAAAGTTAAGTAAACACTACGACGACGAATGAAATAAATTTTAATTTTTATTGCATTTAAAAATAACCGTTATTGAATAAAGGCACTAACACATAACACATTAAATTGGCTATTAATCTACTAGAGAAGATTTTTAACACTTTCTCAAATCAAAATTGACTTGTAATAAAATAGGCATTAAAATGCATATAAAAGTATTATTTGCAAATATTGTCAATTCTCTGTCATTACGTAACGTATAACGTTGTTATACTGGTTTCGTCACTTAAACGAATTTTTGAATTTGATTAAATTAATACTGATTAAGAATGTCACAGTATACGCCGCTGGAGTATGCGAATATGCGGGGAATGTAGAGGAAGCGCTAACGCAGCTGCAGCTCTCTATAGAGAGCGATATCCAAATGCGCGACATCCGGACTATCGAGTGTTCATCAGAGTCCACCAATGTTTTTCAGAAGGACGAATGCCTGGTAATGAACTGGGCGGTACTAGCGGAGGACGTTTACCGCGAGAAGAAATTGATCGTATTGTGCTGAATGAAATTGAAGCAGATTCAACTACATCACACGGGTGATTGCAAGACGAACAGGGATAGGCCGTCTGGGCCCAATTTTGTGGCCACCACGTTCGCCAGACCTAAATCCTTTGGACTTTTTCTACTGGGGATGCCTGAAAGAAATGGTTTATACTAAACCAATTACATCCATTACGGAATTGCGTCGTCGTGTTCAAGACGCTGTGATGAAAATAAATGAGCGCCAATATGCTTGTTTTATTGAGAGGTCCTTCATTAGAAGATGCAGAGCCTGTATCACAGTGAATGGGGGACAGTTTGAACATTTAATATAAATTTATTTAAATTACAAATATATCATAATTTTTAATACTGTTGTTTTTATTTATCGCATTTCCCATACCTAAATCAAAACCTTTTTGAAAGTGCATACTATTATTTTAGTTAGTGAATTTAGCAGACATAATAGTGACACTGGTATATCTATTGACTTTTCCTTCCAACTCAATTTTTGTTGTCATCAAACATCAAAATAAATATTTAATCATTTTTTTATTAAAAAATTAATTAAAAAAATTATTAAAAAAAAATCCAGCAACTAGTGTTAAATGTTAGTGCCTTTATTTAATAACGGTTATTTTTAAATGCAATAAAAATTAAAATTTATTTCATTCGTCGTCGTAGTGTTTACTTAACTTTGTAACTTAATTTCATCTGATAAAATTTTAAAAAACTACTTTAGTAGATTAAATGCCAATTTTATTGGTCATGGTTGTAGACACAAACATGTGTTATACCATTTTTATACCATTTTGGAAAGTACATTAAACAGGCCAATTTTTATCAAATTTGCCACTTATGTTCTCATACATTTTTTTCTCTTTATTAATTTTCAAACTTTGGTGAAAAAAAATATTGAATTATTTTTGAATAAAAAAATTATTTTAAAAAATTATAACACAAAAAATGCATCAGCTGGTGTTTAAATTTACTACCCATCATTTAGAACGGTTATTCAAAAATATTATAAAAATACAAAAATAACAAGAATAGTTTATGGGTGGCCGTTGTAATTAGGTATTTTAGGAGACCCTGAATTTTTTAACATTTTTCGAAAATAAATTATACCATGGAGACCACAAGAAAAATATTTTTTTTATATTTTTTTTCTGAGCAGTCATAAGACCAGCTATCACCAGCTGCAGTATTATCCACTCATTACGGGACACCCTGTATAGAATCAGATATGTTAAAATATTCGTAGAATAGAAAAGGAAAGAACCAGAAAAAAAAAATAAATTATAATAAAAGCAAAATACACTTTGAAAGACTTTAAAAAAATTGGATGTACAAAAAAAATTAAAAGGAAGTCCAACAAGAGTAGGGCAGGTTTAAAAAAAAAAAAAAAACTCCAACCAACCAACCGCACCACCGACCGGCCGAGACAAGAAGGACACCACCACCATCAGGAAGACCAAAGCTATACCCCCTGCTCCGGATAGGAAGAGCAGCTGTTGGCATTAATTCGTTTTTCCCATGACGAAGAAATCTCAAAGAAACAATCCTCGCGGTGATATGAAATTAAATGAAGACAGGTGATGTCAAAGGGGAGAGCACAGAGAGCCACCAACTTCAGGAGCAGGATTTCGCATATACACCCTTCGTAATGCCCTCTCGTTTCTTTTTTCTGCTGTGACAGGGTAGCTACATACATATATAAAGTATAAAGTGAATGATTTAATTTTTAATATTTTTTTTATCATTTCCACAGGAAGAAAATAAACATGACTTCTAGTTTTTCTCTCCTCTAAAGGGGACACAATTATGGCTAAAATTATGTTGGACTTTATGACAAAGCTTAAATAAATGCAAAAGGACATGATTTGTTAGCATTTCCGGTGATGCAGTGTCAACGCAGAAGAACGACCATTATCAGTGATGGAGGAAGGTGCGGGCAAAAGGTTTTGCACATCAGGTGGGGAGCGCAGCTTTTGAGAATTTTAATCGAGACAATTTAGATAAGCACCCGCCTGCAGACAGTAGAGCAGAATAATATAAAAATTCGCACCAAAAGTAACTAAATCATGTAGCAACCTTGGATTTTGAGCTAAGTCTGAAACTGACGGCACAGCCACCAGACTCTTCTGGTTTTGAAAGTTTTGAAACTAACTTGTTTTAAATTCTTCTGTTTATTGTTCCAAATCATGAAAATTATTTATTTATAAAAAAAGTCACAAAGTCCAGTTTTCCAGTGCATAATTAACGTTGAACTCGAGTTAACTCATCAAATTTGGTGAGTTAACTCAGAATTAACTGAACAGATTCTTTTGATGTTTTATCCACCGAGTTTGTTTAGGCGCTTCGCATGCATTTTTCATTAAAAAAAAACTGCTTCCTCTGTTAGCTGGGTGTTTATTTACTGCTGGAGTTAACTAACTCTGGTTTAACTCACCACTGAAAAACTATGCCAGAGAAAGCCTATATTATTTTTTCTGTGAACCAGAAAAGTGATGCAGCATACATTTTACTGTATCATAAACCCTTCTAACCTAACCTAACTTAACCAAACATGCCTTATTTTTTTAATTTTTTCCAACTTCCCATAATACGATGTCCACTGTATGGAATTTGTGAAATGAGGTGGACATTAATTTTCTCTTGATTAAAGCCGTTTTTTTTTTTTTGTTGGTCACAAGATTCCACAGAAAAAAAAAAGAAAACAGCAGCTGAAGAATTAAGGTAAGCTAAAAAGAACTAAATCACCACACTCAATATTAAGACTTGGGCTAACAAACGAACTGCCAAGACAATTTAATTAAGTCTAAGTATTTTTTTTTTTAGCAAAGTCCATCCTGCCAATATTTTGCACTTCAAAGAAGATTTGCTGACGCATTTGAAGCAGATTCATATCAACGTTTTTAATGGTATTGCTTGGAAATGATTTTTGGATGACTTCACCCACACTAGAAATCGATGAATTTAGTACACTCTTATCAACCATCTGATAATAGTATTTTTAACTATCAGACAAGAGTTTAATTATAAAGAGCAGACTTAAAGATGAAAATAAGACAAACATAGATTTAAAAAAATAAAATAATTAAGAAGATCTGTTATTCATAAAAATACACTCACTTATATCAAAAAATTATTTTATAATTAGCAGACTCGCGTTCGCGCATTTTTTTAGAAAGTTTTTGACTATAATTTTTTTTTTTTACCAAATAACCTTAATTAAGTCAGGTGGGCTCGAGAGTACAAAGATAAAAGTATGGTGCTTAGAGTGGGAACTCAAACACACAGCTTGTGAAAATAATCGACCTCGGGATTTTAATCAAAGCTGACATAACGATGAAAAAGAACATGAAAAAAGTGGGACCCACTTTTGTGTACCTCAACCTACAGCCTAATCCGGTGAAGCAATTTTCTTGACATTTTTGAATTTAATGCATTTTAATCATTGTTTAGACGGAAAATTGACATTAAATTTGTTTAGCTTTTAAAATAACGGTACTTTCCATTAACCTGGTATGAAAGAGGTAAGTTATTTTTGTGTAAAAAAAAATTCAGGTTGTAATCAAAACTAACAATACTTTAATCGAGAAGTCCAAAAAAGTGGGTTTCGTCATGCCGTCGGTCGGTCTGTGGGTCTGTGCGCCTGTGCGTCTGTGTGTCTGTGAGGCATCTGGGCGCCCACTGTAATTTGAGCTACAGCCTAAACGCGTGGACCAATTTGCTTCAAATTTCGTACAGAGCATTTTTGTGTGAGTCCCTAGAAGAAAAAAATTATAATTTTTTCTGTAGCTCATCTAGAACGGGAAGTTGCCATTCAAATATTTTGGGTTTTTAAAATTTCCTTGAAAACGGCTGTAACGATTTTGATTAAATTTTGTACCTGCAATAACTAAGTCAATTATAAAAAAAATGTGTTTCAGGTTTTTCTCAAAAAAATTACATAACGGAATTAGGTATTCCACATTTCTTTAGAAAATGGTTTTATTTTGGGGTTATTCACGTATATCTTTGCCATGGTTCTACAGATTTTGATTTAATTTTGCAATCTGATGCTCCGCTATAATTTAAACAATAATGCATTTAAAACTTTTTAAAAACATTTTTTATAAAAATGAAAAATCAAACAAAAAATCAATTCTTTAAGTACTTTTAACTCTTTTAAAATGTTCTCGTTAAATATACATCACGCATCTTCAATGTGTGGTTACACACAGTTGTTAACCACAAGAGCAAGTTCGTGCAATCAAGTCATGCATATTTTTTTTTTTCTTGATTTTCGAATTTGTCTAGCGCTTACATCTTACAATCCGATTTCAATCAATTTCAATCAAAATTTGTGAACAAAAGTTCTTTTTTCGTTTAATTAAATATTGCTCGTACAAAGTTTAAAAAAAAACATCTATTTTTTGGATTTTAGTTTTGACGATACGACTAAAAGAAACTCCAGAGAAAAGCTCTTATGCATAGCAAAAAATCGACAAAAAAATGCTGATAAGGTTCGCTTTAAAGCTTATATCTTGAGTTCTATTAATCAGATCTTCAAATTTAAAGCCTTTGGACTCAGGGACACCAGCATTTCCTACTTCAAAAAAAAAAAAAATTAATTTAAAGCGAAAACAAATTGAAAAAATCGCTAGTTATTTTTATTTAAACAGAACCTCCGAGCAAAATCTTCTAAGCAGATTTTTCCTTTCAATGAGGAAATACTGGAAGCATCCAAAATATCAGAACCCTTATCCTTAGTAATGAATTTGAAAATGTTCTATTTACAATCGAAAGTATAGTCATCTTTGTCTGATAACTAAATCAATTATTGCAATAACAGACTCACTCCATCTTCATAAATATCAGCTACATTCAACATTCAAAAATGATGCATTTTTAATCTATTGAAAATTTATTTGAATTTTTTTTTTTTCAAAATTTGTCAAAAAGCAGATAACGATCTCTTAAATGTTCAGTCCTTAGACAAAAGTATGACAACAGCACACAAAAGCATCACACGAACAGTAAGCCATTTTCATATTTAAAATATTTTCTACATCCAGAACAGAAAAGTTTCAAAAAAAAGTTCGATTGGAATATTAGTCCTGAAAATTAAAAAAAAAATTAAAGAAGAATTTTTAAAGTTAATATTTTAAAAGAATTCAAGCATTAAGTTGAAATTTCATTCAAATATTTAAAAGTAACTTATACATAATTTTATTCAATCCGACCGACCGATGTAGAGGCATTCAAAACAATCTCAAGTTTCCAATTTTTATGGACTAAAGGCTGTTAAAAGCTATTTTTAATCAATAATTCAACAAGTCCAATTAAATAGTGCTAAGTCTTCTACTTGGCTGATGTCTTTCAGTAGTATACAGAATTTGTATTACAAAAACCTTCATTTAAAAAAAAAAATGATACCCATAGTAACGTTCGAACCAAAAATTATCAAAAGATCAAACACGCCTTAACCTCTGGAAATAAATCAAACAAAATGGCGTTTGAGTAAGACATCTCTTCGAAGGATCCTTTATATTTTTAAAACCTATATTATTTACATCTTTTTTCTTTGAATTTTTACAAAAGTTAAAAAAATTAAAATTAATTGATGAAAAATGAAAAAAGATATCAGATTCTGCTGGCCATGTGGGTTATTAAAACAACATAGCCTTACCCCAACCATACTTCTTTTCGTGTTTATACATATAACGATCGTTATTAAAAACCATTAACTTTTTTACTCTTGAAATTCTATACACCAACGAAACGTTTATAATTTTTCTTATCCATCCCAAATGCTCCACAAAATGACCCTCATTATAGTTAAATTATCTTATTCATCCGTTGGGTATAACCAAAATAGAGTCCGGGATTTTTTTCTATAACCAACAAAGAAAATATTATGTAAGTCCCTTGTGATAAAAATCAAAACCTATCACCAACAAACCACAAAAAATTCATTTGATAGAAACTCAACATAATTAAACTTATTTCAAGCTATGTAGGTATAGCTATATAGACAATTCCGAAATAAAATCCCAATGCTGCCTGGAGATATCCTTTCCTTCGTAACAACAAAAAAGAAATATATGAAAAAAATAAAAATAAGAAAATAAAACCAAATGATGAAAAAAAAAACGAGTGTTTTGGGGGTGATTTGTGATCTTAACACCCGCCTAAGCAACAAGAACGACAAACTCTATGCAGCAACTCAATTGGCAATTAAACGATTTCCATAGTTAAAATGTAAATTTCTAGAACCCAGCCCGCATAACCAAAGCATCCTTCTTCGTTTTTCGAACAAAACCCTTGGAAAACCAACAAAAACAAAAAATTCTCACAGTAACGCAGTATAACTCTATGGGGAAATAATTGTACGATAGAAAAGTTTATTTTATATGCGACCTCTAGCAGCTCATCGCCATCATCATCATTGGCAGCAGCACCAGCACCAGCAGCAGTATTGCCCTGCCATGGCCATGGCTATGGCTACGGTGTTGTCGTTTTCGTTTTTCGTCTTTGCAGCAATAATAGTAAAAATAAGCTCACAAATTCACCTTAAGGGATGGTTTCTTTAGCTTTATGGCTCCCAGCTCTGTCATTTTGATGTCCCGTTCATTCTCCTCGGCATATTGAGCCCCATCACACGCTGCTATACACAACACAGCTTTATCTCTAAGCCCAATATTGACATTAATACCATTTCAGATTTTGTATTTTTGTGTAGCTGTGTGTCTGGGCGCTATGCTCAAGGGTGTCAGCTCATTATGCATCCCTTAAAACTCGTTAATATTCCCTTAGTTTGGGATTTTCGTACTACGAGTAAATATGCCGAAGATTGTAGCAGAATACACAGGGGGTCATCTATCTTGGATTATTATTGTTCTTCTAGCCCGAAAACATCGTACGAAGACCATAAATATAGAGAGAGGTATATTGTTTTAGTTGTTATGTGTTATTAATACTAATATCTCTGATTAACCCAAAGTTGTGCCTTTTTGTGGAGCAAAAATATCTGAAATTTAATTAATTAACCAATTAATTTGCTTCCTTTTATGTGGTAGTTTAATATGTAAGGAGGATGAGGAGATGATTAAATGGTAGCAAAATGAGAATTTTACAACCGAAGTACATAATTGTAAATAAGAAAAAAAAAAAACAAAATATTCTTTAACTAACTGGCCCTCCCCGGCGTCGCAAGGGTACATTGCATAAAAAACGTTGAATTTTTCGTTCGTTCCGCACATCTACGTCGTTTGGTGACAAAACCACAAACAATTAAAAAAGAGAATCAAAAACACATGTGAAGTAAATTACGTCACTTGGTGACAATTAGCGTGAGAGAGATAGGATAACAACATGTTCAATATCATACCATGTATTCTAGTATAGCTGGCCATGCGTCTGCAAGGTAGCAACAAAGAAATCATTTAAATTTAAAATTGTCCTTAAGCTTCTTATTATTAATCATTTAAACAATAAAGGTCAGAGGAACCTGCTATAGAAAAAATATTTTTTACAAAAATACAAAAATTGGTGTTCGATTAACTAATACCTTGGTATGGGCAGATACGAACTGTAAGTTGCATACAAATTTTACTTGTTTGTCAAAAAATTTGAATGATTGAAAAGTCAATACATATTTTATTTTATTTTGTAAAGATTTTAATAAAAAAAATTAGTAAAGTAGGTGTTTGGTGGATTTGAACGAAAAAATTCGCGTCTAATGGCTTGAGTTAGATATCTTAGCTTCAAAAATTCAACTTCGAAGCGTATTTAATAAGAACAACACTCGAAAAATATGAGAAAATTGGGAGTGGCAGAAGACAAATTTTCAAAAAAAAAAAACACAATTTAGGTTGCAGATATCTTAGTGACACATTTTTACCTTTATATTTTTTTTTAAATTATATTATTTATTTTATTTTACTTTAGTTTATTTTATTTTACTTTATTTTATTTTATTTTATTTTATTTTATTTTATTTTATTTTATTCTATTTTATTTTGTTTTGTTTTATTTTATTTTATTTTATTTTATTTTATTTTATTTTATTTTATTTTATTTAATTTTATTTTAATTTATTTTATTTTATTTTATTTTATTTTATTTTATTTTAGTTATTTATTTTATTTATTTTATTTATTATATTTATTTTATTTATTTTATTTATTTTATTTATTTTATTTATTTTATTTATTTTATTTATTTTATTTATTTTATCTATTTTATTTATTTTATTTATTTTATATATTTTATTTCTTTTATTTATTTTATTTATTTTATTCACACTAATTTTAACTTCTAGGAATTCTAATGAATGAAAATCGAGCTAAGTGAAATTCACCACAACTAAATAAACTTTGAGAACATAAAACAACGCCCATAACCCCCATTGAAGACTAAAATTGAAATACCCACGCACATCCTCTGACTCTCATCCAGGTCCTTTTTTTCTGGGCCAAGTGGACTTAGTCTTATTGGAGAACCATGTTGTGCTGTGATGTCTGTGTACCTATGTCTATGTTTATATATGTGTTCTGCGTCCGGTGTATGGTGTCAGGAAATTAAAAGGCAACGAACAACCAAACAACAACAAAACAAAAAATAGAACGTCCGCCCGAAACCGAACACCCCGTACTGAAAATCGTCGTCCTTTGGTTTCGTCTATACTATAAGGATCTAGCACTAACTATCCAATGAAAGAGAAAAACCATCGTTAAAAGTCCTCCAAAGCCATACAGAGAGATTGTAGGTAGTCGTTGAACTAAGGGATGCTGCAATGCTGGTAACCAGCTTACACACTGGAAGCCTGTTCTTACCAATAAGCCTTTTTTTTTTGCTGTAGTCGATAATCGGGTAGCTAGGACTCTTGGACTGGAGCATAAAGGTAACATCTGCCAATTAATGAGTTATTCGATGTAATCGAAATCCTTTTGTTATTTCAGTCCATTTTCGGAACTGCTATATGTGCTGCCTCTCATAAATGGACTCCCAATATCAAAAGATGTTTTTTGCACCGACCAACACACACAAAAGATGTGAACATGACAACCAGAACAAGGCATCAGGGCTGTCTTCCTTATCAAAAGGGTGTGCGGTGTGACGTGGCCGTAGTGTGTGTGTGCGCCCCGAGGACAAATCGGAAATTTAATGATTTAGCAAATCTTTCAAGAGGATACAAGATTATGTGGGTATCTATTTGGGAGTATATCCGGTACCTTAAAATAGCCAAAGGACATTCCCAAAGATAGTGTGTGCGAGATACTTTGCCATTTGCCAATCGATTGGGCCGATAAGTCGCAAAGGGACTTAGTTGTGTTTATTTTTTTTTTTTGTTGCTGTCTTTTTTTCTTTTTTATTGTTGGTGTTCGAGAGTGAAAGAGGAACAAATAAAACGAAGTAAAAAAACTTTCCTCAAGGCTTTGCTGAATATTGAGAAAAAAAAATATAAAAATTGTGCACACGTACATTTTGTTGTCTTGCTTATATGGTGAGAAATAAGATTTTATGTTCAAAAAAAAGGTCCTAGAAATTCTCTGTCAAGTCGAGATTTTTTCCATGCTATAATAATTTATTGAATTGATGAAAAAAAGAAGACAAAAATTAATGATAATAAAGGATATCGGTAGGTTATTTGACAAAATAAACATTCTGAATGCCCATGCCCACCCAGCAGAATTCAAAGGACGCATCCGTTTCCGTTAGAGCTTTATGTTTATTTCCACAAAAAAAAAAAACTAATGAATTGAAAATATACAATACAATAAATCGTGCAGAATAAATGCAAAAAAAAGTCAATTTTGAGATAAAATTATTTTTAACATTAAAAAAAATAATTTTTAAGCGGAGGTAAAACTGCATAACCATAATGTAACTATAAGAAATTACCATAGAATTTTCAAAAATTTGAAACACCGTGATAGCAAAGAGGCTGAAGCGTGATGGCGGTGATACAAAAAATTTCATCCTATTTGTGAATTCTAATTGTGCTTGACTCCTTGTTTGTTACTACATATATGGCGGGAAATATTTTGTTCACCGTCAACCGACGAGCTTCAGTGGACAATGGTTGGTTTTTTTTTTATAATCCTAAAACCAGTCGGCATGTTTGTACAAAGCCAATTACTTTGGTCAGTTATCAGATTTTCAGTATTTAGTTTGGAAATTGGAGGTAAAATGTATGATTTCAATTAGGCATTAAAATTATTGAAAAAAATCATACGTATTTATATTAAAAGCGGGATCTAGTTGTCTTAACAATCCCCGCAAATGAAAGACAGGAGAATTATAACAACAAGTAAAGGGTCCGCCATCTAACGTTTTTTTTTCAACTAGTGCTTATTTCGTGAATGGTAACACTTAGCTCATGTCTGATTTGACAGATAATTAGTTTTATCCTTCCGCTAAACGAATATGGTTGTGCTTAGTGTATACGCTTCGCTAAGTGGGCCTGCAATCGACTTAGAGAAGATGCCGATTTTGGCAAAAAAATCATCTTTTCAGATGAAGCTCATTTTGATCTTGGAGGGTAGTAAACAAGCAAAATTGTCGCAGTTGGGGCACAGAAAACCCGCACGCATACATTGAAAAGCCGATACACCCAAAACGAGTCACTGTTTGGTGCGGATTTTGGTCCAGAGGCATAATTGGGCCATTTTTCGAAAATGAGCAAGGAGTGGCCGTTACAGTCAATGGCGATCGTTATCGGGCCATGTTGAACGAATTTTTGTTCACAAAAATTGAAGAGGAGGATATTGGCAACATTTGGTTTCAACAGGACGGCGCGCGGCGCTACGTGCCACACAGCCGAAGCAACACTCGATGTTTGGCGCCATTATCAAAAAAAAGAAGTTATTTGGCGGACCCTTTATAAGAACAAAAAAATTCTAACAGAACTATCAAATCAACCAAGAATTTATCTATATGATTTATATTATATTCAGTGATGGTGAAAGGGTTGGCGGTGAAAACTTACTTTTGAAGTGACCTAGTAGAGGTTGTAAGTATGACTGAGTACATCATATTATGGCACTTGAAAACTTAAGAGACCTTCAAAATTTCAATTTATTGTAAAAAACATTTTTTTTAAGGTTTTCAGGCTTCACCGATTTTTTAATCAGTCATTTTTCATAGCTTCCACAATTTTGAAAAATGATAACTCATTGGATTTGGCATAAAAAGTACCTACACTAAAATTAGAGATCGAGCATTTTTTTTCAAAATTCAAAATTTTGCTTTAAACAGTCTAAAAATAGTGAACAAAATTTTGTAATTTTTAGTTTCAATCCAAAAAATCTACACTTGATTTTGTAGTACGTATGAACATGAACACTCCTCTTTTCAAAACTGTAAAAATCGAAAATTAGTCAAAAAATGAAAAAATTTGAGGGTCTATGAAAGATTTTAAGTGTAATAATATGATGTACTCAGTCATACCCCACAACCTATACTAGGCCATTTCAAAAGTAATTGAACTTTTTTTCTAATTTTGTAACATAGCGGTTACTTAAAAATTATAATTAATATAATCGTAGTTAGGTAGTGCGAATAAAAATGGTGATACAAAAATGGCGGAGATGCCTGTCTGAAGGAACCAATAACTTCTGTTTTAGTTGTCCGAACTGTAAGGATATTATTTTAAAGTGGAGGTATAATGTCAAGCTATATCAATTAATACAGGTAAATCGGCTAGATTTATAACTTGAGTTAATATGGTATGAAGTAAAATATGAAAGGGTTGGGCTGGGCTTAGATGTAAATTTTCAATGGAGATACATATATATATATATATATATGGATATATATATATATATTGTTTAAGCAAAAACCCACCAGCAAAAATGTGAATAAGCTGATCAACTTATTTTTCAGCGTCTTTAGTATTCAACTTTAATATCGTTTAATTTTAACCTTGACTAGCTAACGAAGAACCAACTTTTGTTGAGGACTTGGACAGATTATTTAATTCAAATAAATAAACTTCAGATGAATTTCAAATTTTCCAACAAAAAAATATTAAATTAAAATAAGATTTTAAATATAAATTTCAAATATTCAACTTACTTTGAATTTTTATAACACAAATATTTATATTTTTAACCATTGTCTCCAACATATCTATAAGTATTTACCTGCAAAAAAAATACAAAAATAATCATTGTAAATATTCAGAATATAATATTAACATTAATTGTTATAGGAAGTAATTGTTAAAAATGTTCTTTTTAAAGTAATTTTTTTTTAAATTATATTTACATTTTCATGATAGTATTCTAAAACGTTGGTTGTGCGTCAAAAGCCAAAATATTTCAGTTTTATTAGGATAGAATTTAAAGTAATACTTTCATGAAAATCTTAATTGAATTTCTAACAGAAATTATTAAAAAAAAAAAAAAACAATATCCCAAACAGGTTCTACGTCACCATTTTCATCGTATGGGTTAATATGAGTCGCCCTATCACTGCCAACGTTAAGACAACAACGAAGTACCTTGGAGCCATTTCACAAACCGCTTTTAATTCAACAAGCACTCTGCCTTATGCTATTCTGATAAAAAGGGCCAACTTTTCCTTGCATCTGTTCCATCTGCTTTTTAGAGAGAGAAACGGACTGCGTAGAAGAACAAAGCTTCTGGTGTATAAACAGCTTTTTCGGCCCGTTTTGACATACGCCACCCCATTTTGTTTACGATTTAACAAACGTACATGACGAAGATCCAGGACACTTCGGACCTGTACAGGACTCCACGGGCACCCATAGTAACAAGAATATATGCCCCAAATAAGAAGCTTTATGAAGAGGAAAATTTGATTTCAACAAAAATCATTAGGAACTTGGCAAACCACCCTAACTTGGAAGTCCAGCAACAACTTATGATCCCAGAAATCGCTACCGTGCCATCACAGACCACCGAAACGGGGATATCTTTCACAACTAAGAAACCCACTTCTACGTTAGAACCAACAACCGACATTACCGAAGATAATGAAATCCGCAACCTATAGCCGTAATTTTTTAACTTAATCCAACACTAATTATAATTCTATTATGAATTGCATGTAGTAGATTAAGTAATCAAAAACAAATATGATGATTTAAAAATATCATTGTTTAGAGTAATTTGAAGTACGTTATCCAGATCCTGTTGTTGAGCTGACATGATTAATTCTTAGTTATAAGTATGTTTTTAAGCCAAATTTAAAGGGTGTTTTTTAGACGTATGGTTTTCAAGAAGAAATAAAATGCATATATTTTAATGGTATAGCCCAGAATTTAGCTTTATTAGAAATATAAGGGTTTGCCATTATGTTTTAAAAATGATTTCGGGCAAGTGGCCGCCGCCGCGACTGGCTCGAATAAATTCCAGCCGAGAGGCCCAATTTTTGACCACTTTTTGCAGAAATTGGGGCCGTGTGTCAGTAAAAACGAGCCAAATTTTCTCTTCTAAGGCGTCTGCGTAGACAACCGACTGCACATAACCCCACAAAATATAGTCCAGCGGTTTTAAATCGCACGATCTTGGAGGCCACGCCACAGGCTAACGACGCGAGATAATGCGCTCACCAAAAGTTCCTTCAATAAATTGATTGTTTCGTTGGCTGTATGGCATGTAGCACCGTCTTGTTGGAACCAAAGGTCGTCCACATCAACATCCTCCAATTCAGGTACGAAAAAGTCATTAATCATGGCTCATCATTCAATCAAAAATGAGCTTCATCGAAAACCGAACCATTATTTTGGTAATAAATTTGCACTATTTGCAAACGTTGTTCAGAAGTAAGTATATTCATTATGAAATGGCAAACCAAACTTAGCATAAATCAAGTGAGAACTGTCAAAAAGACCAATTAAAAAAAAAGTATTATCAGATTGAAAACCACACGTCTAAAAAAAACACCCTTTATATAAAGCCAATTGAAAAATAAAAATTCTTAATTCCGCCCTCGGCTGAGTTCTGCGGCTGAAATCTTCGGCTATCCATGTGGAACAGAATAACTATTTCAAGGTCATTAACAGCAACCAAGTGAATGTATATATTTTCGAAGCAATCGGAGAGGTGCTTCTACTGAATTTTGTGCATCAAAGAAGTGAGCTATACAACTCTATTGCTCAATAAGCTGCCTTTTTCAGAATTCGGGTCAGCATTCAGATCAAAAAGGTGATTCCTTGGTGAATACAAAATAATTTTGAGGTCAAAATCTCTCTCTCTCTCTCTCTTTTCTGCAAGTCACTAGCTAAACATGAAATGTTTAGAGTTTCAAGCTAAATACAATATTTGTCTCCTTTCAATAAAAATTGAAATTAAAGGCTGGGGAGGGGGAAATGCCAATTTTTTTTATAAGTTTACATCTTGAGAAAATCTGTTACAACCTTTTGTGATGACACAACCTTGTTTTACTGTGTATATTGTATATTAATAGTTTGAAAAAGCTCTCAGAAATTACGCCAGATTTTTTTTCTGGAATAAAACACCTAGTTTCCATTTTGCTTTCTGGATCATTTTCGACAACTCTTATCACAAACATCAATGAGCACAATTTTAGATATATTTCGGAACTATTTTTTCAAATACAATTCTGCCTCTTTTTTCAATCTTGAGTAAACAAATAAATTTCGGGAGCAATTTGAAACTTGAAAAAGCCAATCAAAACTCTACATTTTGACAGACTTATGGCCGATTTCATACACCCCTTTTAACTGTTTAACAGGCTTTTAAATATTTAAATGACGTTTGTTCCATACAAAATACTTCATTTAAAAATTTAAAAGCCTGTAAAATATTTGTGAAACCGAACATTATAGTAGCCCATTTGGCAGAAACAACATCGATTGTACATAATGCAGCAATGCTCATATAAAAGTTTTTTTTATCGGAATTGTTAAAACGTCCCGAATGAGCAACTATATACACAAATTATAATAGCGGTTTAGCTGAAGTCATATCAATAAAAGTTTTGTTGCCGAATTGTGTCAAAATTTTAACATGAGCGAAAACTTCTGTTAATTTTCTATTTGGCAGACAGAACTTTACAAACATTTAAGTTGCAGGTAAAAAAAAACAAGTTTTACTAACTATTTTATTCTAATCGTACAATCATAAAAGTCACCCTTTTTTTGAAAAATTTATTTATTCAAAGTATTTATCTAAAAATAGTATCGTGACAGAATGTGTACTTTATCAACCAATGAACAAAAAATGCCTATTCTCTTTCCTTTGACTCTTCTCATTTTCATTGTATTCAAATTCCAAAAATATGGTCAACACAAACCATCACTTGAAAAAAAATGTAATTTCTGTCAAATAATACATTTATTTAAAGTCTCTCTATCTTAAGTCTCGAATTATAATTAACAAATCCTGTCTTTCATGTCTAAAAATCACCTATCTACCGCACTTACTCCATTATACTCTGGAAAAAAAGTCAAAGACCAATAAATGACTTCAAATGTCTTAATGTCAAGTTTATCCAAGAAACTTTTCCCCCCCCCCCCTATCTAATAAAGAAAAATTTATAATTTACCGAACCACTTTCACAGAATTGATTGAAGCAAACGAACAAAAAATTCCCTCTAGACTTCAATTAATGCACTTAGTCTTTTCAAAGAACCCTCTTCTTCTTCCAAAATCAATCCGCTATTTGAAAATTTAATTTTTCCCCATTTCAGTCCCCTTTTCTGTCAAATAAAATAGTATCCAAACTTTCAAATCCTCAGCGAAAAAAAAAAAGAAAAAAAAAGTTATAGAAGAAAACTTTCGAGTTTTGATCCCACATCAAACGTCAATTAAATCATGTCCAAATGCCCATTAAACACCTTAATTCCCTGTCACTCAGAATACATAAATAAAAAAGAGCTACTAGCGGCTATATTACTAGCCCTTTTTTCCCGGACGGGTTTAAATACAAATTTACCCCACCCGAAGTACACACACACACACCATTGAACTCCAGTTGATGGTTGGTGGTGTTGACCAAACGATGGATAACATCAGCGATGTTTTTTTTAATTTATAAACCATATTCCAAATGCATACTTAGTTCTGTTTCATTTAAAATTCTCCTTCAAAGCTTATGTGTATGGGGAATATCTGACAGCGAAACAACAACAACAAATATACGAAAAGCGCCAAAACCGGGGATAGAAACTTTTTTGAGAATTGAGCAAACATTCAAGGACTTTCAAAGATGCACTCTGAACATAAACTAAAGACCTAATCCTTTCAAGGAGATTGCATATGTGTATATGAAGATACAAAAAATAAACTTACTATTTAGAAAGGATGCTATGGGGAGCAAAACAAGGACTCTTAAACCTGATATACAATCCATGTGCTGTGCACCGTATCCTTATTGAACTCTCTTTAAGTGCATGTGAACCCAAACGCCCGCCCATCCTCCCATTTGGTTTTACCCACATGAACAAGTTCCTTCTGATGCAGCGATCCTTGATACCCTTGTATGGGTGTTGTCAAAGGATATGGTGGTGGTGCTCAAGCAGCAGCAGACTCCAGCACCTTAATATGCTGAAATATTGAATGGCGGATTTGCACCTGTAAATTACTTGTGTGCCAGTGCATTTAAAGAAGCATCCGCTTGGGTGAGAAAAAATAACTCTCCATTTACCTACAGTGGAATCAGTGGCCCGTGGTAGGGTGTCCTTACATCAGCCAGTTATAGCTTCTACACTGCTTCTGCTGATGCTGCTATACTGCTGCTGCTGCTTTTGGATGGTTAAGAAGAATTCAATTCAAGTGGGATCTTCTTTCATCCAATTTACATCCATAAAACAGGATTAGGTATCCTAGTATTTATTGTACACATATAAGGATATCAGAGTAGCAGCTCTGTGCATGTGCTTGTGCATCATACAAGGATTCATTTTATTTCAACTTTTTTTCAAATTCAATTTTTGTTGTGATAAAATTGCACTGGTTGTGACATTATATAGGTAGGTAAAGGTACCTAAGTGAAATGTTAGGTGACGTGCACACTGTCCGGATTCCCATTTTAGTATTATTTCCCCCGAGGATATGTGTGTGGGAAAACGACCAGAGCAGAGTTCCGGTATTGCATATTCCAGTCTGTTAGATGGATAAAAATAACAGTCAATAAGGGATATGCTAACAACACCCGACTCAACTATACACCTTCACCAGGACTCTATAATATGCCACAACGTCATGTTGGGAAGAACAATTTTAGGGCACATTCCCATTTTATTTATTTTTTTTTTCTGATTCCATTTTCAATGGAGTTAGCGCAATGACCATTATGGTTTTTATTTTATTTTTTTTTTATATATATTTGCTTACTGCCTTAGTCAGAATTTTTATGATATGGTTTTTATGTCCTTCGAATGACCAAATGATAAATTTATTTTTATGACCTCCTTTTATCGCTAAACAAAATGCAGAGCACTGTGTGCCGCATACTTCCAGCCCGGCTAGCCTACCGATGGCTATGGCTACACCTGGATTGTTTTCTTTTAAGGCAAATAAAAATAAAAACTGGACAAAATGATGATTCCCTTCTACTTGTAAAAGGTTGTATAGGCACTAAGCGAGTATACTGCGTGAAAGGAGTTATAATTGTATATAATCTTTATGAAGAAACAAAAATATTAAGGCCAGAAAAAGTTTATGGTCTTTAACATTTTAGAATTTTGTGGCCTGTCCTGGATGGCTTCTTATTTTCTTACAAAAACAAAATTAGTTTTTTTTTTGTTTTCGAAAGAAAATGCTGAATGATTTATTTTTTTTTTTTGAAACCTATAAAAAAAAGTGACAAGGCACGTTACAAATAATTGTAAAATTGAAATCGTAAAAATAAAATATTAACTTTTAACCAAGCGGGTATACCTACAAGAATGCATAATGAAGAAGAACGATTTCAAGAGTAAAATATAATGTCTTTTCTACTACAATTTATTATTTTTTATACAGGGTGGTTCGCAGAAGATGAAACAAAGAGCTATGACTTGTAGATTGCGTCGAGACAAAATAAAATGCACGACTAGATCGCACGGACTTTCTCTTGGGCTTCAAGTTGCTTAGAATTTTAAAAGTTTATAGATACTATTTAACAAACAAATAATAAGTTAGAGAAAATTATAAGAAAACTCAATTTTAAAATTGCTTAAACAACAAGGAAAAAATGTGTTTTATGTGCCGAATTTTTTTTTCAAAAATTCGCAACTTTGCAAAGTTTACGAATACCTATATTTTGTTTCAAACTTAGGATTTTCTTAAAAATCATAGAAGTGTTTTTTTGTGCTTAATTTTTGCTGCTGAAACCCGAAGAGATAAGCGATAAGATAAGAGACAACGCTTCGCAGAATTAAATTTCGGCCATTAAAGTTATGCATGGTTGCAAATATGCGATTTTTTTAATCTTTTTGGTTTTTTGAAAAAAAACTGAGCACAAAACAGACAAATTTTTATTTTTAAGAAAACCGTAATTTCGCAAAAAAATTCATGCGTAAAAATTGCAAATTTGCAAATTTTGGAAAAATATTTACAGCACATAGCACTACAATTTGAGCTCAATATAGCATAATTTTTTTTGAAAATCCTAAATGGCGGTGCTAACTTCACGCTATGGCCATTCGCAAAATCTAGTGTTGGCCATAAAAGTTGCAAATATGAGATTCTTTTTTATCTTTTGGGTTCTTATGATGAAACAATAAGCACAAAACAGCGCAATTTTTATTTTTCAGAAAATCGTAATTTTGCAAAAAATTCATCCGTAAAATTTACAAATTTACTAATTTTGCAAAATTATTTATGATCAGCATATAAAACAGCACAAGTTGAGCACATTACAGCACAGTTTTTTTTTTGAAATCCAAAATGGAGGTGCTAACTTCACCCAACGCACATCACTTTTTGGTGCTCTTTAGTCCTCACTATTGTAGTGTCGCATGTTTTTTTTTTTTAAACTTTGCCTTTTAGTAGGTACCTACTTATTTCGCAAGTAAAAATGGTATGGGATGGACTGGGAATTATATTTCCTTCTGTTAGCCTAAAGTATAAAATATTCAACTTGTGTACCATCTTTAAGGGCAGTTCATGCGGAGAATCATGGAGGTTTCATCGGGTAGCGGTCATCGGAATGATGATTTTGCAATGATCATTTTGCATTTTCTTGTTTCGCAAATTAGTCATTTAACATTAATTGTCAGTTTTTATTTCGCTATGGTATTGCTTCACAAAATCATCACTTCGCAAAATTTCACATCGCAATTTAATAAAATGCGAAATTCATCATATTCGCCCCACAAAATCAATGTTTATTATACTTCAATACTGTTCTCTAAATAAAATTAAATGAAAAATTAAGCACGACTAGATCGTATGAACTTTGTCTCAAAAGTAATCTAGCTCCAGCTCAAATTATAGTGGACGCAGAGATCGATGGATGGCATGAAGAAACTAAACGAACGGGCATATAATACAACAAGTTTTAGTTGCTGGCAAATTTTTACGAAGCTGTAACGTTAGAATTTTGTTGGTTGTTTTTCATTTCGCAATTTTCTTAGTTTCGTAATTATAAACAACTTGCCAATCAAAATACGAAATGATTTTGATTGAAAAGTTGTTACATATTTGGTTTTGTTATACTGTTATACAAACCCACCATTTTGCATATTTCGTTTGGCTCGCAATTTGCAAATTGTACCTATTTCATTATTTCGCATTTTATTTAGTACACTAATGAATTCTTCGCACTTCATTATTTCGCATTTTTGCTGATAACTTCGCTTTCAAATTTTTTTCATTTCGATTTTTAGTTAAATTTTAATGAATTTCTTGCTAAATGTTATCGTATGTCCAAGACTTTTAACAAAGCTTAAAAATCCCTCAAAGGAGCCTCATAAAGACATGAGAGTGTGTTGTTAGGTATATAAGGGGCCGACTATAAGTAGATATGCTCTGAAGTCTTCTGAAAAAAAAGGTAAAATCTTTACAAAAATCAGTGAAAAATCCTTGAGCTATTCATTCTATACCTAAATTTTCTCATGCTTTCTTTTTAGATTAATTCCACCCACACAAGAGTAACTCGAGCAAAAACATAACCAAGAATTATTAGATTATTTGATTGGCAAAGCAAACAACGTTATAGCCTCACATGCACTACACATACCTAACGTCACATCATAGCATCATATTCTTCTCGTCTCGTTGCATCTTAGGATAGCTCGCAATTTATTGTGAATTCAGTGAATTGGAAAATGTCATGTTGCCATGATGATGATGATGATGATGATTTGTAGGTATTCACTCTACTCTGAAATCAGGATGATTTGAAAAGCCAAGATCCACATATTATAATGTTTCTCCGCAGGACTTCATGATGTAGAGTGCGGATATAGTAAGTAGGATAGGAATAGGTACTTACAGAGTGACATTCAGAGTCAGTCATCCGTTCCCATAATCAACACGCCACAAAAGTCAGTTCTCAGACTCGAAAGCAAAATGGAAACACACTGTCTCAGAGTTGGCAAGATATTTATATGTACATTATAATCATTGAAGGCAAGTTATTTGTATCAAAAATGTATAGCAGCACTTTGGATGGGTTGAGTTGAGATTATGAATCAAAATATTGGAGTACAACTCTGGTTTTGTTCGGAAGGATATGTGTGTCTTTTTTGTTTTGTTTATAATGTAAATCCTCTTCATAGTATCGCATCAGTGCCACTTGGTTTTTACTTCTTATTGTATCGGTGATGGGAGTTCGTTTTTGTTTTGGTGATTTTGACTTTCGAGTTTTGATGCAATAAGTCAAGCTGTGGACAAACTTTTTAACCAAACCAACGATATTCTGTAGTAGAATTCAAAACTAGGATTTAGTTTAACTTTCTCATTTATTTTCTTACTTTCTGCTGAAGTTTTCATTTAATTTTATGCAACATATTTAGGAATTATACTCAAAGCTAGATTTTAATTTAACTGATAGTCCATAACCAAGTGAGATGGACTGTACATTACAATAAAATTACCCCAATTTGTGAATTAGATTAAATTTTTAAATTAACACGTTCTTACATTGAAATTAAAATAATAAAACAATTCTACCCAGCCCCAGACAATTAAAGCAAATAGCGTGGGGTGCATGCAATAGATAACAGTAAGGAGTGCAAGAAGGATTTATCTCTTTGGGAAGTTAGATTCAAATGGCAATATTATAGCAAATAGACGGAAAGAGAAAAAAACGTTAAAGAATCACTTTCTCAAGCCTGAACGATTGCATTGGTCGAAAAATTTAAATTGGTACATGCAATTTGTAGGCCATGAAATTGTCTACAAGAATGATTTTAAGGACTATTGTATATTACAATCCAAACAAACAAGTTAAGGAGTTATTGCGCTGTAAATTGGGAACATTTTGCAAAATATCGATTTTGTTTGCCTTTTTTGCGCGAGCTTCATAGCGTCGTTAGTATTGGTTGTACAAAAATACTTTTAAAATCATATTTGTAGAACTTTTTTTTTCTACAAGTTGTTGTAGAGCTTTGTTTTGCGAAAACATACACCAGACAAATGTTACGAACACACTAAAAAAGTGTCAATTATCAGTGTTTTTTTCAGGACTATAATTTATTATACAAAGCTTTATTCACTCTTTTTAACATGTTTTGTATAAAAAAGTAATTACTTAGTATTTAATGCATACATATGCTTACTAATAAATAAGATAAATTAAGTTTAATTTATATATTTATATACAATTTAAAATTAATTTGGTTAAAGATAAATTAATAATTATATCTTTTGATTTTTATTTCCGAATGCAAATTTTCTTATGTATTAAGAGTATAAGCCTCCCCCATAATTTTCCACGTCTCCCGGTCTCTTATGCACAATGCTGCCATCGAGAATTTGCTCCTTGGAGATCATCCCTCCATCTTAAAAACAAATAGGGTTTTAAGATTCCAAACCTGTTTCTAACTATTTGAAACTCTTATTTGTGTTTCTTTTTCCATTCTGTTTTTGAAAGATATAATTTGCCCTAAATAGATGTACTCCTGTTCGCTTCTCAAGCTTGTCTGATGTTCCTAACTTAATTTCAATTTCCATGCTGTTGGCCATTAGTTTAGTTTTCATCTGATTCATTTCTAAGCCTACTGGTTAACATCCTTCCGATAGTTTGGTGATTACTGCATGGAGCTTATTTGGTGTCCCCGCACAGAGAGCTATCAGCTAAGTCATCTGCAAAGCGAAGGTTAGATAGTTTCTCTCCATCTATATTTATGCCAAGGTCTATATTTCTGAATATTTCCTCTAGTAATGCACAGAAGAGTGCTGGTGAAAGAGGATCTCCTTGTCTCACTCCCCTTCCTATTTTAAAGGTTGGACCTCCTACATACATCAGTAGTAATTTTTGAAGTACTTTTTTCATATAAAACTCTAAGGATTTTGTGTGGGATGCCTTGTTTTTTCTAAAGCTTGCCATATCTTCACATGTTCTACGGGATCGAATGCCTTGTAGAAATCTATAAACGCTATATATAAATCTTAACGAGTTGATTTATTGTTTGTAGGTGGTCAGCTGTAGAATATCCCGAACGAAAACCTGCTTGCTCTTTTGGTTGGTTACTGTGGAATATATTCTTGCATCTTCTTAGTATACATTTGGCATAGACTTTGTATATTATTATGATGCTTATTGGCCTATAGTTTTTCACATTGGGGCATATTCATAGTCACTTTTAAACTCCAATTTATCTTAGACCTGGGTTTATCCTATCTAAATAACATTGAATAAACCCGAGTCTAATATAACCTGGAGTTTAAAAGTGACTATGAACATGCCTCATTATCTTTATCACCTTTTTTGTGAATCAGAATTATATAAGACTCTGTTGACTGCCTAGGCAGTTCTTCACAAGCCAAAGTTTGATTAAATATAAATAAGTCATAACATCTATGATCGAACTTTTTCCATATTTAAGCATTTCTGCTTTGATGCCATCGCTACCAAAGCATTTTCCTGACTTAAGTTCGTCAATGGATTCTTCAATTTCCGATTGAAGAAACCTTGGGAAATTTTCATTTTCATCGCCATCTACACATAGCTGGCATTTCTGATATTGTTTGATCGTGAGACATTTTGGATTTATACACATCTTTGAAAAAAGTTGTGGCGGATTAAATTATCTCCCTCCTGTCTCTTATTTTTCTCTTCTTTGCCTCTAAGGCAATCATCCATTCTTTCTTTAGCTTTCTTGATCGATTTGTTTTCTTCTAGATGTTGTTTTAGCTTACCACTTTCTCGTCGTATTCCTTGATGTCTTCCGCGATAAGTTTTTTTTATGTTTTTTCTTTACTGTTTAAGGTTTCCTTTTTCGGTTTTATAAATATTTCCAGAGAATGCACTTACAAAAATCACTTTGCTTTACAAAGGCAACGGGATTTTTCCAAAGTTTGTAAACAGAGTCGGAAAAGCAAGCAATGAAATTGGCTCAGTTGTATAAAGGCATTTGTGAAATTAATTGAATACGTGAATATTTGTTAAGGAAATCCTTGAAAAATTATAGTTTCGTGAAGTTCAAGAAAAAATAGATGTATTTTGACCAAAAGTGGGCCGAGAAAGCAAAAATAGACGTTTACCACTCGGAAGGTTATTCCAACCGCAACATCGCAAAAAAAATTGAGCGAAGTGCAACTTCTGTTGACAATTATCTAAAATATCCTGATTCCTATGGAAAACAATACAAAGGAAGAACATCTACAGTGATATCTTCAGCTGATAGGCTTAAGATCATTCGGTGTGCCTCAAATTCCAGCTATTCTTTATCGAAAATTAAATTCGAGGCTGGAGTAAATGCCAGCAAGTCGACTGTTCGGCGTGTGATTCTTGGTGCTAAGAATCTGAAGCGGTTAAAGTTGACGAAATAACCCCCTCTAAACGACGTGCGCAAGAAGCTTTTACTAAAATTTGCCAAAAATCACATGGCTTGGGTTATAGGAAAGAGTCAAATTAAGAACGACTGGCGAATGGTTGTCTTCACGGATGAAAAGAAGTTTAATTTAGATGGGCCAGATGGCTATAACTACTTTTTTCACGATTTACGTAAAGAACAACGGTTTCTAACGCGTCATCATAGCCATGGCCCGAGAGGGGGGAGTCATGGTCTGGGGTGCGATCACGTATTATGGAGCACTTGAGCTTAATGTTCAGAGCACTAAAATGACGGGAATTTCTTACAAAAGAATATTGGAGTTAGCTTTTCCTAAGTTGAACGAGTTGTTTGGACCTTTGCCTTGGATTGGACAGGATAACGCACCAATTCATACTGAGCGTGTAGTAAAATCGTTTGTTACAAGCCAAAAAGTGGAATTGTTGAATTGGCCGCCATATTCACCTGACTTGAACATTATAGAAAATGTTTGGGGATGGCTAACCCGAAAAGTATATGAAGGAGGGAAGCAGTACGATAGTAAAGAATCACTTCTCTAGGGTATTAAGTCAGCTAATAACCAAAATAACAGAGAAAATAATAAAATGTAAATATTTTCCTTAATTAACTGCCTTTGCCTTTATTCATGTGAACCGATTATATTGCTTGCTTTTCCGAATCTCTTTACAAACTTTGGGAAAATACCGTTTCTTTGTACAGGTAAACTATTTTTGTAAGTTTATTCTTTGGATAGATTCCGAAACTTTGTTTACAATCAATAATTATAGTTTTTTATTGATTTTCCTGGTCATGACTCATTTTTTAGTGAAATTTAAACGTTAGCTTTATTCAAGTGAACCGTAGTGTATGTATGTACCTCCGTATGTATACTGTCGTGTTTTTCACGTTCAAACTTAAAGTAAAAGACTGTAATTTACAAATATTTAATTCATATGGTTTATTTAACTCAAGTCAAGTGATGGGTGCAGTCCAAACGACTGCGTCTCTAACTGGCTATCAATCGAATCATCATTAATTATATATTTTTGTATGCGCACTAGTGTTACCAGACTGCGTATATAACATATACCTATAAATAATGTATGTGCATTTATGCAGGTCACTTCAACTTTGTCATTTCCTTATTACCACATTTGAATTGAAACTTAACTGACACTAATTAAATGAAATACATTTTAATAGGCAATTTAATCCAAATTAAATTAAAAAAGAAATTAAAATGATTAAATCCTTACCCATATTCTTATTACAAAAATATATTAGGTAGATTTATTTGGCATTAGCAGTACTTATACCTTTCTCGAAACATAGTGGCCCTTCATTTATAATTCAAAAGAGGATTCTTCGAGAGGAAAGTTCAAAATTTATAATTAACCTACATAAATAAACCAACAGTGGCTATAGCTACTTACCTTGATTATGGGAAACTATTTAGGTATTTATATTTTTATTTCTTCTAGAGCATAGGGCAATTATTGGTTTCGTGTAAAAAATAATTTCAATCAAATCCATTCCAATGATGGAGAAGTAGTGCAAACTAAATTTTCTTGCCATTCTGCCGCCGCGCCGCACTTTAGTGTAAATAGATATTATATGTTTTTCAAAATCGATACATACCTACATACATTTTTATTTAATTTTCTAATGGAAAATTTTTAATGTTATGTTAAAGCTTCAGCTTAATTTATTAGAAATCGCTTAACACCTCTAAACGGCTGAATAGTAGTGCATAAGCATTTATGAAGCCACTATTTAACGTTGCATAAATACTAATTCATAAAATATTTCCCTACACATTATACCTAGTTATAAGGCGCTTGTGTCAAATAACGCCGGTAACACAGTTTTTCTCCGTGCTTAAGTTAAGCCCCGCTAATTCTCCGCGCTTAGCTAAACCCGAAGGGGATAAGTTGTTGTTGTATTTAACATGCAAATGCTTAGCTCCAACGTTGTTTTTTTTCGACCAATTTCCTCAGGGCTTGCAAAAAAACACGACTATTGAATACGTAATTGAATTTCTATATGTTGACAGTTTGCAATTGTTTTCCCTTTGTGTGTTTTCCATTAGAGTTAAATAGTTTATGTGTATAGAGTTTTATAGACCATTTTGAAAAGGGTTATTTCAAGGGTTTTAATTAATATATTAATTTACTGGGAATAGAAAAGTAGTTAGGGATCTTTAATGCATTTCGTATGAGTGAATATGTAATATTATATAGTCTAGACTACTTGCTTAGAAAAAATGTTTGTGGTAATAAAATGTACCAGTAAAATTGTCAGAAGAAAGAGGCAAGGTTTGCGTGACCCCGTTATGTTACTTTTAACAACTCAATATGCCATGACGATGATTTTTGGGATGAAATCGTTGAGAAGCTATTTCCCCCTCCCCCCTCACGATCGATATGGCGTGCCGGCATGTAGTAAAAAAGTAACAATTGAAACATTGACTTTAAAAATAAAAATAAATAACAGCGTTTTTTTTTTAGTTTTGCAACAAAACCATCAACCGGGGCCAAAATAATATTGTACTTGAGTACATTATTTTTGTATACATTTTGGTACGACTACATAATACACAGGGAGTCAGTAGTCGGATCGTGACTTTATCGAGCTGTCATCAGGGCTGTCGTTTCATTTTTTTGAGAAAGCAGTAATTCAAGAAAAAGAAGCTGTAGGTACACGGCAGTATCTACGCCAGTAAAATAAAAAAAATTCACATAGCTAACTATTTTTACTTTAAAAATAAGGAACACCAAAATCATTTCACTCTTCACTCAGATTCCAGATCGTCAATGCTTTTGTTCTTCCCAATGTTTGTAAATTTAAGATATGAGTTCAACGGTTGTTTTTTTTTAGAGGTATAGAACTTTAAGTTGGCAACACTATTTTAACTGGCGGCCATTTTGTCAGCTTTCAAGTGATTTATTTTTAGTTTGGTTTGGCATTTCAACATGAAAAGACTGACACCTGAAAAACGCTTCCAAATTGTGCCCAAATGGGCCTAAGACAAGATTGCCGTTGATCACTATTTTGATAAGCGAATTTTGTTTAGCGATGAAGCTCACTTTTGGTTGAATGGATACTTCAATAAACAAAACTGCATTATTTGGATCGAAGATAATCTTCAAGTGTATTTTGAGAAACCGTTACATCCACGCAAAAACTGACTGTTTGGTGTCCTTTATGGTTTGGTGAAATAATTTGTACGTGCTTCTTTAAAAACGATGCTGGCCAGAAAGTTACAGTCAATGGTGACCGCTATATATAGAAATGATTACTGACTTTTTCGTTCATAATTGAACAACCATGAGTTGGGGTTTCAACAAGACGGCGCAAGATGTCAAACAGCTCATGCCACAATTGATTTATTGAAGGAAACGTTTGGTAACCGCATATAGTTTCACGTTACGGACCCGTGAATTGGCCTCCAAGATCATGCGATTTAACACCGCTGGACTATTTTTTGCCTGAAATCATTTTTAAAACGTAATGGCAAACCCTTATCTTTTTAATAAAGCTAAATTCTTGGCCATAACATTAAATTTTATGCGCTTTATTTCTTCTTGAAAACCACACTTCTAAAAAAAAACACCCTTTAGAAGAATAAAGATGGTAGAAATCTATAAAATTTCAGATTTTATTTAATCAAATCGTTAAAAACAAAGTGCTCTTGAACTGCGATAGTGGTGAACAAAACCTGAAAATCCATGATAATATAGTATAGTAATTTATTTCTATCTGCAGGCATCGTGCCGTTGTTTATGAACTATTGATTTTAAAAATTGTTTTTAAAAAATTTTATTATAAAATCATTTCCACTTTCTAGCCTAAAACAATTATATCAAAAACTATATAGTTGGCTTAATCATATTTTCCAAACCAGTACATATACACGAGAACTATTATTTTCTTCATGAGTTATTTTAAGTTTAATCCAGTCAGTTTAATTACATTTACATTTTTTATTTTCAATTAAACTCAAGCCAAATGTTTTGTTGATGTTTTGGCCTAATATTTTCTAAATCGATATATATATGTATGTATCTATAAAGTGCTTTATTAAAATTCCAATACCTCATTTTTGATTCAATTTGAATTTCATTAAATTTATCCGCACCACAAAAGTATAGCCTCATGAAAAATCAAAATGTGATTTCCATAATTAACGATTGAATTAATTTAAATCAACTTATAAGGATATACCTAATAGGGTTGCAAAATATTTCGGTTAATATTTTGTTTTTTTTTGTTATGGTTTTAAACTTTAAATGCCAATTTGTTTGTCATTTTAATCATCACCAGCTAAATAGATTACTCATTGCTATACACGTTACATTTTTGTGAAATTAAGGGCTGGCAAAAAGCCTACGATTAATAATTAATTTAATTGAAAATTAAATTAAATGGCTTATACTGGTGATGCAAAGGGATTATTTTGACAAAGGCAATGTGATTGCTATGGCAGTAGGTATAGCATAAGCATAATAGTATTTTTGCGTCCTTGTCCGTTGCCCTAATGCCCATATCTCGCCTTATTTCACATGAAAATTAATTGCGAGGACATCGTTAATTAAATTTATTTCACTGAGTGGATTTTTATATCTTTTTTTATGGGCACTTTGCCATCACACAGTGATAACCCAGCAGAAGTTCACTCTCAAATGCTAATATCGTGACACTATCATTTGAATTAGCAAAAAATAAAAATAATAAAAAGAAAAACATCTGCCATCATCAGAATGACATATACCTACTATCTACTCGTATCTGATGGCCGCTGGCCGCCCGGCTGGGCATCAGACATCAAAGGCCACGATTTTAATGCTTTGAGGTGTCAACTTTTCTTTGTGCCAGATTTAAGTGGCCATAAAAATGAACACGGTTAACAATTTTTTTTACAGCCCTCGGACCAAGAGCTCTTTCAAAACATATATACGTATAATATCCATATGACACACACATTTTCATCACCCTCTCGGTCCTCGGATCGACAGAAAAAAGAAAAGGACACCCTCCCCATGTATTTAAAGGAAGGTACACTTTGTCGTATTTATTTTATTGCCTGTTTTACGGGCCTGAAAATGTTTAAGTGGCCATTTGCGAGAACATTTGAGTTGAAATAAATCGAAAAACACCATAATATTGATCTATGGTGACGGTGACTGGCGGAGAGAGTGATTGAGGAAACGTTTTTAACGCTTTGGATACGAAAACAAAAACAAAAAAATTATAGATAGGTAAGAGGTAGTAGGTAGGTCCCTTATATCTACACGACCTACATAAAAGCATAGATCCTGATTCTGGGCAGTTTTGACTATATTTATATAAAAACGACAATAACTGCCTTTGTTTGCCATAAATACTATCCATAGACAAGCAATCCATTATCGAGGGGCAGGCATATATAGAGAAGGTAGTGCTACTTACGAGTATATTAGATTGATGCCGTTTATTTTACTCACGTGTAACAAGCTATAATGACACTTAATTGACACTTCTACTATGGCTATAAATTGAGTTATTCATTACAAATGAACATTAACATCACCATACAATTGAGTTGAGTTTGGCTATATAGTTGAGTATATGATTTGATAATTTCCTTCATTTAGTCATCGATAGTTGGGTATAGGGTTCAATATATGCTTACAAAAAAATAGGTACTTGTGGTGTTTTATTTTCAATTCAAAATGATTACAGGTGTATTTCATGCCTATGCGTTCGAAATTAGTGCATATCTACGTTCGAAATTAGTGCGTCAATAATTTATTATAACATTATTTAGGTACCCCTTCCCCGGTAGGTAATTATGAGTATCTGTATGTGGGAAGATGTTTTTTGTGTTGGGTGGGGGAGGGTTTGGTGTATCGAAAAAAATTGTCGAAAACTGACAGAAGAATGGAAAAATTCATTCTTTTGGCAGTTTGCTGACGAAAACTGCCAATTTGTCAGTAGTGTTAATCCAGCATTAGGACAAATGCGCCATTTGTCTTTCAACAAAAAATCAAAAGAATCCATACAAATATATCTTTGTTGAAAAAGAATGATTTTTACAATGTACGGTACAAATGACTTTTAATTAACTTATAGACTAAGATCAGTTAAAAAATACTGCAGTTAGTTAACTTAAAGTTAATCAACTTTTTTTTTAACTGCTCCAGTCGGAATATTAGTACATACTGCCACTGTTTTCTTTGCAGAACTTGTTTTCCCCTACTAATCTAGCTACAATTCATAAAGCATACATCCGCCCAAAGCTAGAGTATAACTCTCATATATGGATTGGTGCTTCTAAAACATCCCTGCACTTACTGGATATAATCCAGTAAAGAGCTTTAAAGCTGATAGATGACAGACCAATATCCGAATTTGTTTCGTTGGAACATCGTCGAAAGGTCTCTCTTTAAACAATGTTCTAGTGAAATAGCCATTTGCATTCCTTCCCTTAAACAATTTCCTCGAAATACTAGGTCCACCAGGAATGCTTATCAGTATTTTTTTGAGCCTAATTTTGGACGTACCGTTAAGTACAGATATTCTTTTTTTAGCCGAACAACACGAATGTGAAATTAATTACCCAACTCTGTCTTTCCTTACCATTTCAATATCCAGACATTCAAGCCAAATGTACATCGTTTGCTCCTATTTATTTTTCCCTCCATTTCCTTAATTTCTAAAACGGTCGCACTGTTTTAAAAATAACATTTAAAGGGTGGTCCTTACCCTTTGAGTGCGTGTTAATTATGAAAAAAAAGTATTTACTTAAAATGCCTAATAAATTGCATTGAAAAATTAAGTTGATTAACAAAATCATTGATTTTGTAAACCAAATTTAAAAAAAAACTTACTGATAAGTTAAACTTAAAATAAGTACCTATAGACTTTCTCAAAGAAACCTTATCAACTGATGAGTCAAACCATCAGACGGAATCTTTTCTATTCTTTTAGTTTTTTGGTTAAATAGTTACAGTAGTTATTAATTAGAAGCTTGTATAGAACATTATGTACTGTTTTGTAAATAATTAGATATTTATCAAGGTAATTGCTTCATTTTGACTGATACTTATGAGCTAAGAAAAAGCTCAATAAATACAATAGCTCTCCATTATTCAGAAATAATATTAACTGATACCTGAAAACACTACAGTATACAAATTTCTGCATTCAACAATATACATAGGTATGAAAACTTGTTTTTTCTTTAAAAATCCAAGTTACTAATTTTCACTACCTACAAAACTTTCCAAGAGATGTTGTTATTTTAATTGGGATGAACAACCTAATTTTTGTATTTAAAAAAAAAAATGATCGAATGCAAAAAATCACTTTTTTAGGAGTAGATATTCAGAAAATATGTTTTTGACCCTTCCTACTTGTTGTTAGATATTAATGAATTTAAGAAAATGTTTACTATGCAGTTGTTGTTGTTGACAGTTACTGACAGAGCTACCAAGGAAATTTATATTTTTTTTCAATTTCGAAGTGCCAATTTTTTTAGAATTAATTCTTTCTTTGGTTCTGCAGCCAAGAAAAATGTTGAGTTCTTGTATTTTGTTCATTCTAATATGAAATTCCAATCATCAGCCTTAACTTGGTATACCAGTTTTTGAAATATAAAACAATTTCGTGTTGTGATCTTTCTATTTCTTAGTATAAGTTGTGTGACGAGCTATTCACACTCACTAACATACCTAATAAATAATAATAATGAATAAGTGTGTAAAGGGTAATAGCCGGTAGCGTTATTGTAAGTGCCTAGGACTGACATGCCGGAGGTCTGGGTTCAATTCCCAGCCTCGTCAACATAAAAAAAAAAAAAAATCGGATACTGCCTCTTGCGAGGAGGTGACAAATCTTCTAAGAGTATTTCTTGTCATGAATAAATGCCTCTCAACTAAGACATTCGGTTTCGGCAGAAAATTGTAGGTCCTTTCCATTCTTGCAAATAAACAACGCACATATAGGAATAGTTGAAAATTGTAGGTCACTAGACCTACTCCAGGAGCCAAATCATCATATTTTTTTTTTTGTATTTAACTGTGCGAAGGATACAAAATCTACAAAATGTTTTGCACCAAATTCCTAGTCTGGCTCTGGGCTTTTCTTTTAAAATAATTTTTCGTTTATTTTTAAATAAATTTAATTGATGGAGAAAAGTTTAAATTGTCTTTTGAGCTATAGTTGGTAAGAGAGAAAATATTTTTTTTAGAAAGTGTTGAAAAACGTTTTTATTTCTCTACAAAATATTTTTTAAGAAAACTGCTCTGATGAATTTTTAAATTTAATTTTTCAAAAAGTTTAAAGAAGTATGACCTTACTCAAATACCTGAATACAGTAGTCCCTCGGTATAATCTGAATTACCGATATTGTGAATTTTTCTAAAATGTAAACCGCCAGAACTTTACATTGCCATCTCAATAATTTGAACTTGAGAAATTTTCCCAACTCTAAAATGTGAATTTCTTTGTAAGTTTTTATATTTCTCTTTTTTCTTGTTAGTTTTGCGTGCATGCGATATTGGGGACTAATTTACTGTTATTTTTCTAGACATATTTTAAGGGTTTTAATGCAGCTGTCCAGAGAGTGTTTCCTGCCAGTTGTATAGGTAAATTTTACATTTTTATGCTTTTGCTATGATGTTTTATCATCATTAATTAATACCATTTTATTTTCATTTTTTTCTTAACTTAATAAATGCTGAAATTATGCTTTAGTAAATTATTTTGTGTTGTTATAAGTGAATACGAAAGTTGTTTCAATCAGTTTATAAGGACTGAAAAAAGTTCCAGTACTGTGAACCCCTCTAAAATCCGAAAACAACTTATTTTAATTAGTTCACATTATCGAGGGACTTTACTGTACTACGACAATAGTGGTGTGTAATTCTTTTTGTTTTCTTTTTTTAATTTTTATAATATTTAGTAATAACTGTGCTATAATAGCAGTCAAATTTAACAACAGTTGTTGTATTTTTGCATAATATTTTCAATATAAGGTGGACAAAAAGAAGGTGGCCAATAACTATACATGCATTATTATATATTTAATGATAATGACTTTCCAAAATGATCAAACACAGCTTGTGTTTAAAATAATAACCAATAAAATTAGCTTTTAATGTCCAAAGGAGATTTTTATCATTTTCTGAAATCATAATGAAGCTACAGTGATTAGTCAATTATTAGGCCTGTAAAATACTATTTTTAAATAATAAAAATAATGTTATAGTATGTCACTCTTAATCTAAGCCAACCTTAATTTGAGTACCTGATTCACAGACATCATTTTAAAATAAAAGGGAAAGCTGTTTTGAAAAAAAAAATAATAATGGGCAATATTTTTCAATTTTTCTGAATGGTCTTAAAGCGCTATACCCGGTTGCTCTATCCCTAAATTCTAATATAAGTTTATTTAGCTGGAATGTTGTTAAGTCTTAAGTATGTCAATGAAATAATCTTTTATCTGGTAAGTACCTATACATCTGGCAACATTTTCGAGGCTATGTTCTAATAATTTTTATTTTTATACTTTTTCGCATTTTCTCGTCATTTCTAAGACTTACGTTAGTTTTTTCAGTAGGTAGGGGAGAGTGGGTACGAACGTAACGATGGGCCGGTTGTAACATTTAATTTTTACAAAAAACTAGAAATATGTGTGTTACTTATTTAATGCACAATTCTTTGAAATTAGGTCCTGAATGCACCCCAAAAACCCAAAAGTCAGTACAGTCGAATGTACCAACAAAAGCCAAAAATGTCAAATTTTAGTGAAAACGTAATTTTTTTTGGTCTCGAGTTTTTTTGGTATTTTTCTTGAAAAAATAAAAAATTCATTGAATGGATGTGACCTTGGCATGCTGCAATATTTGTAGAATAGAATAGAGTAAATACTTTGAACATAGGCACACTGGTTTCTTTTTAATTTGATTTTTAATATAAAAAAGCGTTGGGTGGACTGTTGTAACAAATTCTGTGTGGACGTTTGTAACATAATTCAAGCAAAAATTAGTACATATAACTATTTGTGTTACAACTGTCCACACATAGTTTTTGCTGACTTTGTTTATTCAACAGCTGGAGATAGAGATCAGAATAGTTTTTTTTTTTTTTTTTAAATCAATTCAAAATAATTTTATACTATATAAATCCATTTATTATCAACACTGATTAGAATGGAGGTTTATTGGCATTAATTTATTTAATAATAATACATATGTTATTAATGGTATTGGCTTAGAATTAAATTCTAAGTCTAGGTACCATTTTTGATTTTTTCTTCATATATTTATATGGTGTTACAACCGTCCTTTCAGCGTGTTACAATCGACACACCGAAAAGGACGATTGTAACATTTGACCTTGCCTTCTTTTTTAAGTCATGCATTTAAATCAACGACAAAGTTGGAAAGCAAATAAGTATTTAACGGTAGCTAAATGTTTATTCTTTAATATGCACTATGTTTCATTTTGATATGATTATTGGTTATCAAATTATGGCACAAAATGTCAAAAATGTTACTTTTGTACCCACTCTCCCCTATACCTAAAGTAAATATAAACATAAAATGTCCAACATTTTTGAAAGTTATGCGATATCGCAGTTCAAAGTTACAGCTATGAAAAGTCGACTGTGAAATTGGATTTAAACCATATACAAATCTGCCTCCCTATAGGTATATTTCGTTTCATCACACAATCATATATCGTATGGGTGTTTTAGCTCAAAGTTGATTCTGGTCAAGCAGAAATGATTGAATAAATCATCAATCAACAAATTTGTTTTCCGTTAATTAATGAAATATTTTCATTGACTTAACGAAAAATTCATTAAAAAAGAGATTTTAATTAAAAATAAATACCTACATCACGTAATTTTTTAATTTAAAGTTTTAAGATGTCTTAACTCAAATCATTTTGTTCAGTGTACCTACAGACTAAAAATAGTTTAAGATCATGTTCCATTGAAATATTTGATTCGGTTATCCTTTTAACTTCCTAAAGCACCCCTACTAAGTGTTCTTATTTAAAGTCATTCTGATGTGCGTTATTTGAAATTTGTTGGCTGTAGATTGGCGTGATGGCTCCCACTGTAAGGTGAATAATACTACTTAAAAAAATAACGGTATTCTTCGACCTACTTATAACTTTTTATAAGATCGAATTTCATTCTATTTCTGTTTTTTTTTTTTTTTTTAATATGTAACTCTGGATACCCAATTTACTGGCAAAATTAGTTTTGCTACCTCTCGTAGATCTCATCAACTGACTCATCCTCTCTATTCGTTTTTGACATCCGAGCGTCAATTTCTTGTAAATTCAGTTCGTCTTTGGAACTCTTTACCATATAATATTAAACAAAATTCAAAAAGCAACAAGTATTAAAAAGGTTTTACAAAATCATTTTTCTATAAATATGTATCTAAATGAAATTGTAAAAATTTAATTAATGATTTAAATTTGTTTGATTTTTGGCTTCAATTTTTATTTTATTTAACTCTTTGCTTGCTCTTCTTTGTAAAATTAGCTTACAACTATCTTATAAGATATTGTATTTTACAGTTATTTAGCATTCACGAAAATAAAATAAAAAACAAAAACATCCGTAGAGACTAAACCCCAATTAGCTTCGTATAAAAAAACTGTAGGTACTAAAACCCAATTAACTTTGTATATTGTAACTTTCTGGCAAATAGGCATTTTCGCTAACCAAAATTCTCTTACTTCTCCATAAGTACTTAATTTCTAGCTTCTTGAATGAAAACGTATGTGGGTACATACTTACATATATTTCATATTATTTCTACAAGGACGATACGAATAAAATTCCTAAATTCTTGTAACTATCCATTCCATTCAAAAACCAAAATTCAAATTTTGCTTTGTTTTGAAATCACTGTTTTTTTTTTTCTATCTTTCTCTCAAAATTACTCATAAATATATATATACACATATGTATGTAGTTTCAAGGACATTATTATTATTATTAATTAACCTAATTGATTTTCTTAAGCGAATCTGCACACAAAATAAATATTCTGTCAAAACCAAGGAAATATGTATATACCTATCTAACAACTAACCTAATTCTTAAAGAACACCCTCAAAGGACGAAACGAAAAATTGAATAACGAAAAAAAGAAATAAACGTCTACAAAATACACTCAATCCTATACCCACCTACAAATCAACGCCTTAAAGAACTTCCATATAGCTAGCTGCTGTTCTTAGAAGAGAAATACTACAAAAAAAAGACTGTAAGCCCAGACATTTCAGTTATACCTATACATATAAAATATACTTTTTGTATAGTCACCTACATAGACATTTGTACAACTCTGAACCTAATAATCATCAATCTTTTAGAGACCAACAAACAAGAAAAAATTGACAAAAAAAAAAACTGTGCCCTCTACAGACCAAAACCATTATCTACCGCTCCCCCTTAAGCTTAAATAAAGGTTCATACTTATAAACCTATATACTACTACTAACCCACCTACCTAGAATCATTGAAAGAAATATAATTTATATAAGTCACATAAATTCCTTCCATTCCATAGGACAAAAGGAATTTCTTTGGCTTTCTGAGTATTTTTTGTTTGTTTCATTATCCGATTCGACACACCAAAAAAGGATCATATATACACAGGGAAAAATTAGCTTTACACTAACTGGTACCCACCTAATACTCTGCTCCTTCCTTTGCAGCTGACATGGTCTAATCTCATGTTATACACACACTTTCCACTTTCCAGGTATGTTGATGTGTTTAGTTTTATTTTTTTTTCTTCAGCTTAAATCCTTGAACATCAAAAATGCAGGTTAAGATGGATGCATCCTTTCTTTCTGCAATTTTCTAGTGACCTTCACACGGTTTTCCAAGAAAGGACACACGTAGAATTAGCATAATCTAATATAACGAAACCAAACCCCTGTTCTTATTCAAGCCTTTTTTCATGCCCATCCACACCACGAAACTTAGGTGGGGTAGGTACGAGTACCGAGTTATAATTCCAGAAGCATATTTTCTCTATCAACACACAAGAAAATCAAGCCTTCGTAGGCTGGAGGGCCTTGAATTAATTCATGAGATGGAGATCTCTATATACCGGAGGGATCGGTGGGTGGTGGAAGGTGGTGGATGGCGGGTCGAGTTAGCTAATATACTAGGTACACGCAAAATTCCAATGCTTATTCACATACAGGTATGTAGGAGGTGTTGTATAGGCATACAAAAGGACACATTCCTATATGTAATAGGCACACTATACCACTTTATCGCAATTGTCCTGCCAGCCAAACGTCCACGAAACTAACCCGAAACAACCGAAGAAGAGAAATTATTATCCTGTAGTAAGTTAAACCACATAAAATGCCAGCTTACTTTCTCACCGCTTGCTTGTGTATATCCTTTTTGGACGAAGAAAAAAAAAAACAAAAAAAAAAAAAAGGACACGGATCCAACACTCCCGACTACCGGAGCACAAAAACGAAAAAGTGACTTTTTACGACGAAGCCACTACACCAAAGACCTTACGACAACGACAAATGAATACTACGACGACGACGACGACGACAAGTACTAAAGGACGAAAAACTGTGACACAGATTTTGTTGTATTGTAAGCAGGATATCAGGCCAGGCAGGATATAGAGTAAGAGTGGGTTTAGTGGGTTGGTTTTGTTAAATTTTTCCCAAAGGTATGCAATTATAGCTGCTTTCTTTTTGGCCAACAAAAGGACCTCACACTGGAACAAAAAAAAAAAACAACTCGATGATGGAGAGGAAAAATATCGAAACAATTCCAAGGACGAACAGGATAAAATAAATATTTCAGCTATTCACAAGGATCAGCACTAAATTTCCTTTTTCTTTCTTTTTTTCTATTTTTTTTTTTTGTTATTGGTGGCAGCGTGTGGCAAGTTTTTTTTTCTTGCTTTAAGGATTCTCACAGAAAAAATACTTTTCTATTTGATTTTCTAAGCGTTAAACTGAACAGCCATAAGGATATACGCTACTTCACCGCCGACGACGAGGTCAACAAAAAAAGATAAAGCTTGTCGCTGTTAAGTTACTATACTTTGATGTTAAGTAACTTTGCACACAGGATAATTATTAATTCTGCGGTTAGCACAGAATTGAAAGACAAATCTGACTTTTTGGTTGTTGAAAAAACATGCGACGCTTAAATAATGCCGTCCGTCCGTTTAACGGTTACGAAATAGACTGACTTTTGAACTCACCTTGCAGAATAGTAGTAGACATTTTTGTTGGTTTCTTCGAAGGGGGAGGGTTTGCCAGCTTGCTGGGCTGTTTTGTCCTAGGTTATATTTTGGTAGTAATGTCAAAGTTTGTGTGTTAAGGATGGATGGGAAAGAGCTTTTTAGGCATTTGAGTGGAAGTTTTGAGTGAATGGTGAATTTTTGATGGCGCATGATTGAGCTCCGCTTCGGAGAGGAAGCAGCTGCAGGAAGAGCACGAGAAAAAAGAAAACATCGCATGAGTATACAGGATGTGGAACCAGTCGAATTTTGGCTAACCTTGATTTGAAACTTGATCCTTGTTCGAAATGGTTATATTTAGTTACATTTTAGGATCTGCGAAGACCAGACAGGTTGTGTATTTGTTTAGCTAGATATTTTAAAGACGAAAAAATGCAGGGTATCTGATGCAGTAAATTGACTAAAACCTTTCAGTGATGGTTAAAACTCTGACTTAGTATCTACTTAAAATTAAGAACTAGAGTCAGCATCAATTTTAATATTCTGACTTTGCAGTTTAACTAATGCAGTCGATTGTCTAGCTTTTTTAACTAGCAGTTAATTGAATGCGGTACACTTTTTGGTTATTTCTATAGTCTTCAAGGCAGCAGATTTTTGACAAAATAAAAAGATATTTTGAGCCTAAAATGTTATCATTCAAAATTTTTAGAGGAACACATTTTTTGGGCATCACATTAGACACAATTATGAAAAATAACACAATAAAAAATATTAAAATTTTTGTTTCAAATTAGTACCTATTTTCGACTCAAACAAATGTTCCCGGATTTTCTACGAGTGGTTTTTTTTTTTTGTTTCTGTGCGTTCCATTTTGGAAACATCTGAAATATCAGTTTTTGGTGAAAAGTTGCATTTTATTTTTGACCATTGATAACTCTGCAAAAACTGTGTCAATCTCATTTTTATAATGACAAAAAATAATTATTAAACTTATGAATTCGTGTTCGTAAACACTTTGAAAGTGTATTCTTTGATTATGTATTTAATTTTCTATATTTACGTACCATTTTTTCACAGAAGTACTTAGCCAGCCTAGTACCCAGTCTAGCTAGATCAGTTACTAGCTCTGGTACTCGGTCCTAATGAAAAGTAAGTATACCTGAGTATTTCTTCACATCACTATAGTACCGGATCTAAATTCACCAAGCGGTTCTAGGACTTAATACGGCTAATACTAGTCTAATACTGATTTTGATGATATTTTGGCATTTCAAATATTATTTTGACTTATTTTCGAATAGATTATGTCTATTTTAACTGTCTCTCCTGTTAGCAACATCAACTATGAAATTTGTCGGAAGTGACTTCAACAACTGCCCGGTCTTCGATTTACGCAGTGGTCGTCGTTGCTACAAAGAGAGTGGGAAGATGCAGAAAGGCAATGAAATCCTATGGACATTTACAGAAGTGATCAGCCAGCGGTGCTCTGTTCTGAAACAGCTTCCAGATGAAGCATTTGATTTAAGTAGAACATTTCGTGTTATTTTTTGCGTGGAATTTTGGATATTTTTTGTCTGTATAGGTATGTGTGTGACAGGCTTGGATAAATGCCCTTTATTGTGTGCATTTCATGTTGGGTTCATCCAAATTTCCCGTTCAGGGAACTATCCACAGCTTAGGGATAGGTTTTCTGTTTGTTTTAATCCCTTGTAAAAACAGGTAATGCAAAAACAACAACCCATAATATCTGAAAATATTGGGATATGTATGCAGATAGCCTTTATGATAGGCTGTCGAAACTGTCTAAAACACTATTGGTCATTTCAGATGGGAAGCTGTTTCTTCATATAATGCACATAAACCATGGCAATATGTACTTTAACAGCTGTACAATAAATATCCGTTGGCATTATGTCATCCCACTTATATAAATGGAACACTTATCCTTCAATTTGTAGTTGTACGTATAGAGTATAGTTGCAGTTGGAGTTGAAAAAAAAAATAATTCATTATGCTCCAAAGAGTAAAATGCATTAACGTTAAAGTGGGATCAGTACGAAGTCTACTTGCAAACAAATATTTTAAATTGTCACCATCAAAAATTAAATCAGTCCTAAACATATCACGCCATTACAAAATATGTACACTTACACCTACAAGCATAATGTACCATAGCAAATAAAAATCCACAAAATCATCAAACCTAAGCTTCACATAAAAATTTCAAAAGGAAATATAAATAAATATTTAAACTACTTTTTGCAATCGTATTTTATTTTGTGGGTCTTAACCCACTTCACGTTATGAATGACTTTATGCATAAAAATATGGTCTTAGTCCAACCTTTATTACTTTCCCAACACAGAAAAAAAAAACATTTTAATATAAAACCACTTTTTTATGTTTATCCCATTTCACTCTATAAAATCGATTTATGAAAATAACCTTTCAAACCCAAACAGAATTTTTGAAAGCTGATATCCTTTTTCTGTTTTTTACTCCACTTCACCCTATGAATTTCATTTTTTTGAAAAAAAAATAACCCTAAAGCCATCTACCAAAAATTACCTTTCAAACACCAAAATAAATTTCCCTAAATCCATTTCCTAAGAAAAACCTTTTAAACAAAAAAAAAGAGAAATTCATAAATCAGACAATTTTGTACAGACTACAAATAACAGAGTTTTGAAAAAAAATATCCCTACAGAATAACATACAGTTATTCTAACCTTTTAAACGCATTTAGAATTTTTTCAATAGAATAGATACGTAGTTTTCACTGTACCCCATTTCACCCTACAAATAGAAAAACTTTGAAAAAAAGAGAAGACTATGTTCGTTTTCATGATCCAAGGAATCTTTTCAGAAAGTTTCGTGAAAATTAGTTTAGTATTTAAGAGGGTATAGTCGTATAGTGAAACAAACAGACAAACACCACATTTTCACATTTATAATTTTATTAAGATTAAGATTATGATATATATTATATTAAGATTTAGATTAAGATTTAAAAAACAACAACCAGGAAACAATCGGAATTGAGCAACTAATTATTGAAGAAAACGATAGAAAATTGCTCTGATTCAGGAATTAGCGCCACTAGACTGCCGATTTTTAAGTCCTAGCTAATACCGAGTAATAAATAGTACTCACTACTAACTAGACTAGGACTTAGTACTTATGTTAAGAAATCATTTATTTGTATAATAACCAGGTACTAGCTGATTTGGAGGAGCTAGTCAGTACAGAGTTCTTATTCTTACTATAGTACTCGGTGACAAATTGATAGGACTAGGACCTAGAACTTGTATGAAGAAATGGGTTGATACCAATTTGTGTACTGATTTCAGGACTAGTACCGGAACTAGTGTTAGGACCACAGATTAGCCATATGAAGATGAGAATGTTTCGTACGTTTCACCCTCCAAAATACATTTGCTTACATTTTTGTATTTGTAATTACTTCCCGCGTCGATGAATAGATGTGAATTGCAACAACAATTTAACCAGGTTTGTGAAGATCCCTACTGTCTATGGGTGAGGTTTTTATACACACATTCTCAATTTTTATCTGATAACTGCCAGTTCAAGCTTGTAGGCAAATTAAAATGGCTGCCGGGGATTCTCATCTTCATGTGGCTAATCTGTGGTTAGGACTATGTGAAGAAATTGGACGTTAAACTAATATATTCACCCTTAAAATTAAAAACATAAATATAAATAAATAAAATTAAGTAGATACTATAATACCAGCTTGGCTTTTTCGTGTGAGAAATTATAAGGCAATTAATTTAATGGAAGCCAAGAAACGGCAAATGTGCTTATTTATAAAAAATACTTCTAAAAAAAATATAATTATTTATGAATGAAGCAATGGTCTAGAAACAAACCGTAAATTAAAAAAAAAACGGATGCTAGAGAATGGTCAAACCATGAAAGCATCCAAACCGCGAAATGATCTTTCAGCGAAATGATCTTTCAGCGAAATAATACTTGACGGCCTGACGATATTAACAAAAAAAAAAGCTAAACAATAAATTGCCAAATGAATTTTGAGAAATGTTTGTAACGACTAAAGTGAAAAAAAGAAGTGGCTAGTAAATTTTTCCAAAATTCCATTGTTACTGCAGGCGAAATTATTTATGTGTCCATCTGAATTAAAAAATGTGTCCTTTTGAAAATAAATGAGTATTTTTGAAAATAAATATTTTAAAAATACGAATTTAAGTAGGTAATATATAAAGTATTTTATTGTTTTATAAAAGAAAAAATTTAACAGAAAATTAAGAATAAAGTTAAATCATTTTATTACTCAATGTAATAGTCAGTCATACATTCTATACAAAAAAATGTATACATATCTTTATTTATTAGTTATTTCATCTTCGTTCTTTATTTTTAAATAAATTGAAAGATTTTTGAGGTTAAATGGATCGTTAAAAAATGTGTCTTTTTTAAAAAAATGTGTCCCCGGGTCCCTTAAAAAAAAAAGAGTCCCCGGGAACACTATATAGTGTACCAGTTGTAACTCTGATGGTGACCCTTAAAATACATATATGTCAAACCCATTATAGGTATGTTCGAAATGAATGCACAGCTGGTAACCTAGGCTCTTCTAGTAGGGAAATATTACGGTGGGCGATATTTCCAACATGGCTCATATTTGCAGCATGGCAAGTAAAATTAAAATCAGTAGAATAAGGGCCAATTTTTCAATAGTCAGATAAACCATCAGTTAGTACTTATTCTTCAGATAGACCAAAAATCGGTTTTTCAACAATCAGATAGAATTAATTCCTAGGAATGAATCTTTTACTACCGGAATAAAGTTATCTGCTCATTTTAGAGCGGGATAAGGAGTTATTCTCAGGTATAAATAAATTTTATGTCAAAACAATAGCTAATTGTTTTTCAATTCATATTTTTTTTGGAATTTTATATGAAAATGGACTTCTTTGAAGTTATCGATGATTTCATTGTTGAAGAAGAAAATTCAAATGGTCTATTGGAACCATTTTCAAGAAAAAAAAAGGTCTTTAGGAATAGACCTAATCATTTTTAGCTACTAACCTGTGACTGTATCACTGTCATTTGTAGATTCCAAACCACCAATGTTGGAACACATTCCTAGAATCTTCTCTTCAACTGTTGTATAAGGAAAGTAATTGGCTGGTCCTCCATCGGTTTTGTATTATATAGGCTGCTTTTTTTTTTGTGCTTTTTTTTAGGGTCTCATATTTTAATTTTAGGGTTCTTGGGTTTCTAGATGAAACCCCACTAGATGCGTTGAATAGGAGACAAATTTCTTTCCAAGCTGCTTCTTTTTCCTTATTGGTCACCGCGTCAGTCTTTTTGTTTTCGATAACACTTCTGAATTTAAAGGCGATATCGACCAAGCAGCGTACTTCAGGCGATGAAAAGTTGACCGACCTATCTCTTTTTTTAATAAATGTTTTATTTTCCATACCGATTTAAAAAAAATGCACTTTTTTAAATTTATTCAAACACGAAATACAACTAAAAGTGACGTTTTAATTTAATTTTTTTTTAATTTGACATCATCTCTCATTATTCTATAGAATAATTAACTGAGTGTTTATTTTTGATTGAAAAATTCAATCTTGTTATCTGACCGTTTAAGAGTCTAATAATTTTATTCCTCTCATAGTTAACTGACTCTTTAACTGCCGATTGAAAAATCGGCCCTAAGTATTTTAAGTTTGTTATTCACACACAAATTTTAAAACTCTGCTCTTGTTATTAACATACCTAATAAGAAAAGAGAAGATATTGCCTCTTCCGAGTAAGTGAAAAATCATCCAAGAGTATTTCCTGACATGAATAAGTGCATCTCGCCTTTGCCGTTCGGATTTGGCAAAAAATTGTAGGTCCCCTCCATCCCTGAAAACAAACAACACTCCATACATGAATGTTTGAGAGTAGATCCAGGCTCTCCAATAGCTGTGGCGTCACTAAATGTTTTTTTTTGATGTGTAAACATCTATGCTGGCGGTAGAGTGAAAAAAAACGTGAACGTTCGTGTGCAACGTTACGTCGTGCAACGTTACGATCTGCATACTAGGATGGGTGCGTTCAGTGAAAAAATCTTAAGATCCCCTTCAAGCAAAAACAAGTCTGTTTTGGATTCGCGCACGTTGATGTTTACACATATTAACCGTGAGTCCCGGCACTCACACAATTTTTTTTTTTTAATCTTATAAGTAATTTCTATTCCAAATAAGTTAGTTATCAAATGAAAGTTAATGCTTCCCTCTATGCGGGACCATTGGATTGGTGTGGCCAATTTTATAAAAATGGCACTTTTTAACTTCTGGTTTAACACCTTCGTATTAGCATCAATAGACTTCAAATAGTTTGTATAATCAAGTGACTTGCCTGATTTATATCAACATCCACACATGCTATTAATTTGTAGAATTATAATACACTATATTATTAGTTTTAGGTCATTGCGTTTGCCTTCTCAATTTTCCCAAAAAAAAAATCAATATAACCCAATTAATACCAACCAACTTATATGATAAAGGGTATTTAATTGTTTTTGTTGATTAATTTAATTATTTTGTCATTACAAACACTTTGCGAGGAGCCAACCTGCCACTTCTGCCCCCACCTGAAACAAAAGTTCAATGAAATTTCACATTAGGAAAATATACATATACATATACCAGCTAGTAAAATCGGCCCTTGTCAATAGTTGGTTAATTAATTCACCCATTCATTAATTGTTAGAAATTTGTTCTAATTGTCATTAATATTATAATGCATACCTTTGATCATATATAGTAAAGAAAACTATAGGTCATTTACTCCACATCATCCACTACTCATTTCTCATTATCATTATAGGTAATGGGGTCCAAGTTTGGTCAGCCACAAAATATCGTTCAACAAAAACTTCATACCAACCTTTAATATATTATTAACGCACATATACATAAATATTAACCAGATTGAAGTGTTTTTGGAGGGAAAAACAACGACTTCAACTATAAAAAAAAAAAAAAACAAAAATACGAATCCAAACACACACCATTATAGGTAAGCCAATAGAAAAGAAGTAATGGGATTTATTTACACACATTGTGCCAAAGTAACGTTGTAGAATATATACGCACTTAGAGAAAATTAATATACAAATTAAAAATTAAGAGTGTCTGCTATAAATCTTAAACATATTGAAGAATTCCAGACATTTTAAAAACTAAGCCCCAGTTTCAAAGTGCACACTTACCGGGATAAGCGACTCTTAAATCTATCAAATTGTGCGGTAAAGTCACATTTAGCTTAATTTTTAAACAAGATTTCAGTCAGTCCACAAATCCTGGAACTAATTATGGATGACGCTTTCAATAAGTAACTGGTAAGCAGTAATTTTCAGTGGAGACAATTATTCAAAAGAAACACACATGTCCAAATTTCATGGCTTCTGACAGTCAGTTAAGTAATAAAAGTGGTTATTAGACAATGAATGCAGTGAAATTAATCCCCGTGAACTATTTTCTTACCTAGTCAGAAATAAATACATTAACTGAGGAAGATTAGCTCTCCTGCAAGATTTTTGTAAAATAAGTGGGAGGGGGGGTCAAATGTTCCTACATACAACCCCCACCCCTTTGGGATGTTCTTGAATATGGACTGTCAGTCTGAAAATAACTTATGATTCAAAAACAAACCTGCAGAACTACAGATTTATCAACCATTTAATTACAACCATTACAAAATAAACAAGGACGGACCAATTATACTTCCTTGCGGTACACCGAACATCGAATATACCAACAGTTTGTTGTTTCACTTGAAATAGTGTTATTTTAAGGCAGGAATTTTGATAAAATGACAAATACTTGTACCGAAAAGACTTTCGTAATTTTTTCATCAAACTTTGATATCAAAACTCATCCAAAGTTTAGCGTTTCTTCTCGCCTATTAACGATTAAAAAAAAAGAAATTGCTACATTTATTGAATTAATTACATATGCTTCCAAAATTTTATTTTTCATAATGGGGGCTTAAAAATATTGGTCGAAAATTTTACGGAATCGTATAATTAAAAAAATTAATGATTTTGTAAAATTGATGACATAAATCCTGAAATGAATGTGAAAAATTTCATATGAAAATGATTCAAATGCAATTTACCAATTTATTTTTAGTAAGGAAGTCCAAAATGTTGAGCAAAATTTCCAGCCATTAAAGTACTTATTTTAGTACTTTAATATTTGTTGGGCTTACTTTTCTATATTCGGTAAAAATATGCAATGGACAATAATAATTATTGTTGAGGTGCAATGAGTTGTTAGGTGCAGTTAATTTTGAAGCACCTATTTAAAAAAAAAATAAAATTTAAGAAGAGACACTAGATTCAGTGTACCAAATTTAATTCACTTTCATCAAAATTGGAATGGTAAATGAGTTTGTTTACCAAAACTTCTGTCAGTAAACTACTAAAAGAATGAATGTTTATATTCTTCTGTCAGTTTTCTAACAGGTATACTACCAATTTGTAAGTCGTTTAAAATTAGCATAAAACTGTGAGTGATAGATGTTTTAAGTGACGCCAAACTGTTGCCATATTATGCGATATTATGGTTTTTAGCTGCCAGAAAACTGGCGACGCTTCAAACTTCACGTAAATATTCATTCTGGACACGAGACGAAACAATATAAATTTTCGTATATCGTGTGAAAACTTCAAATATTAATATTGTGTATATCTGGAGTGCGTTTGTCAGGCTTCAGGCCATTGCTGCGGCCACATCATCCTCCAAATTGGTCCGGCAATACCGGGATGAGTTCGCAAGCCTGAATATCAATCTTAGTGTCACTCTGATCTAGGTACCAGGTCACTATGGCATTGAGGGAAATGAGCGGGCGGACGAACTAGTAAGGCAAGGATCAGCCCTTTATAGCTCACTTGCGGAAAGCGTTTACATTCCTCTCGGAGTTATGAAGCACAATTTACTTTCAATTTTCCTCACCAAATCCAATCGTAGGTGGAGCAGTCTAAGCAACTGCGTCATATCTAGAAAGATGTGGCCCGCCTACAATAAAGCCCTAACAAAAGATCTAATGTGTAGACCAAGACAGGACATAGCCAGGGTCGTTGCAACATAAACCGGGCGCTGGTCAATAGGAGAGCATGCGGCGAAACTGGGTATTTCTTACAACATCCACTGTCGTAGCTGTGCGAAACACCAGGAAAAGGAAATATTAGTTCACTTCCTCTGTGAATGCCCTGCCCTAGCCCATTTTAGGATACAATCACTTGGAAAGGCTTTATTTGACGACCTTGACGAACTTTCCGAACTGAAGATCAAACACTTGATCTCTTTCTTAAACGTGAAGAAATGGCTCTGAGACTATACTCGCATTTTTGCTGTCTAACCCGGGGCTTTAGATTGTTGTTCCACAAACCCATTCCTCAACCATATCTTCAAACGAGTTATGGCATCAATCAGTGAGCTGGTCGGCTCGTTGGCCGCCATTTGTTTTGCCACCACTAAACGCCATATTTTTGTTCAGTGTAACACTTCAAGCACGATACCATCGCGTCGTCGTCGGTCGTATTCGTCTAGTTGAAAAGGGTAAAACGTGAACGGATATAAATGTACCTTAGTAGAAGTCTGGTTTGGAAGGCTATAATTTCGAAAATAACTGTTCATAATTACAAATGTCCGTGTGATACAGAATCGATTAACCAAAAATCAAACACCATACTTTGGAAAAGTATTAGTTGTCCCCCATTTTACCGGTGAAATGTTGTATAGGTCTGTCACTATTATTATAGAGGTATACCTACCACACAAAACTTTGAAGCTATGTAATTGTTTATTTATTTTTTTTTTTGTTTCTTGGAATGTAAGTTCCATTTTTATGTCGCCTTTGTGAAGTGGGAGGACTCTTTGATACTAAAAACAAAGCACAGTTTTTAGAAAACAATCCAATGACGTCATTTCAATTAGAAAAGGTAGGTATGATGGTAGGGTGGTAAAGGCAGTGGCAGTCCAGCGAAGTGTGTCCAGAAAGGCTGAACCCAAATTTTGATTGAAATAATGAAAATTAAATTTGACTCTAAGGCAACACGCGATACCAAATAATCATACCTACAAACAGTTATGTGTTGAAGAGAGGAGTTTTTCCGTTTGATTTGCTTTGTTAGAGCCTCTACTATGTTCATTATTCATTATTATGCATAGGTATACCTTATGTACATTACGTTCTAGTGCCTATATGGATGTTAATCGACGCCTAGTCTATGCAACTACATAGCTTCTTGACATTTTTTTTTAATCAATGATCGAAAAACAGTTGAAGACAGATCATTCAAGCTAGACAACCAATTTAAGATAAGCTACGCGTCACACTACGGAAGTATGTACCTAAAATTAAACACCGCCCCAAGGAATTTACAAATCGCACAATTTTAAAACAATATCCTGGAAGGCATCACTTACTATGACCATACCAATAAAAACCAAAACCGATCCATTCAACCCTGGCAAACAAAAAGTAAACTTGTTGACATATTTATCCATTTTCTGACCTTTCGGATCTTGGAGCCTCGAATGTGTCAAGGTTATCCTTAATGCTAGATTCACACGACTGGACTGCCTTACCCAACTAACATACTCTTGAATTGTGGTAAAGTTAGTAATTTTGGATATTGATAAATAGCACGGTTAAAGTGGGATTATAAAAATTGTTTCAAACTAGTGCTCCACGATCGTGATTTTTTTTTTTTAATTCTTGACAATAGTAACTTTAATTGTTTTCTTTATAATTTTGTATTATACCTAGCTTAATTATGTAAATTATTTATTTATTATTATGCATGTGTTATTTTACAGTGTTTGCCACTGTACTAACCACTAACACATGCACTTATGATGAGCCTCTGATTGTAGCTTGCTCTAAGCTCACTACAACATAGAATCTGAAGTGTAAAAAAAAAAAATTTGTCGATTTTTTGTTCTCTTTCTTTCGATAAACCTAATATCGGGACTGTAGAACTGATTGTAATGGTGTAACTACCAATTTTTTGATATTTATTTATATGTACAAGCACTGATTCCAATTTATTATAAAAGGAATTTGATCATAAATATTCAGGCTTATTGTGAGTTTCACCCGAACAACATTCCACCAGGAAAATTTGACATATTTCACTTTTCGCCTATTGTGAATTTCTCCCGAAATTGCATGATCGTAAAATTCCCCTTATTGTGAATTTTTATTTCGGGTGGACTGTAATGCCATTTTCACTCCTTTTTTGTAGGCGAACAAAATGTCATTCAGGCGAAACTCACAATAGCTTTTAAAATTCGGGGCGAACAAAATATTTTAAGGGGAAATATTTTTCGGGTTAAACTCACAATAAGGCTGATTATAACAACAATTCTCACCACTATGATGATATTTTATGATGGAAAGATATACGAGCCAACAAAGAGTCAAAATTATTAAAATTTACTACCGAAATTTGGAGTAAGTGGCCTCAACGTTAAGAGCGATCCGTCCAATTTACGGTCGTCATAATCGTCCTAGAAAAATTTGAATCCACAGGCACAGTACAAAATGTTCCCGTGCCAGTGAGACAAAGAAGTGCCCGTAGTGTCGAGAATATTGCTGCCGCTGAGGCTTCAGTTGCAGAAAGCCCAAATATTTCTCTCACACGTCCTTCTCAAGCGTTGGGCATCTCTGTGATGTCGTTGTGGCGAATTTTGCGAAAAGATCTTGGCCTACATCCTTACACGATTAAGTTGACGCAAGAACTGAAGCCGCTTGACCACCAGAAGCGTCGTATGTTCGTGAATTGGGCTGAGCAACAACTTGAAAATGATTCAGATTTTCATCGAAAAATCATCTTCAGCGATGAGGCTCATTTCTGGCTGACTGGTTTCGTCAATAAACAAAATATGCGGTATTGGTCAGGCAACAATCCACACGTACTCCATGAGTCATCATTGCATCCCGAAAAAATTACGGTTTGGTGTGGTTTATGGGCTGGCGGCGTCATTGGGCCGTACTTCTTCCGTGATGATCAAGACCGGCACGTTACTGTGAATGGGGGTCGCTACCGTTCAATGATAACCGAATATTTTTGGCCCCAATTGGATGATATGGACTTGGAGGACATGTGGTTCCAACAGGTCGGCGCCACAAGCCACACAGCGAATTTCACAATCAATTTATTGGAAACCAAGTTTGGAGAACGTATGTTATCTCATGAAATGGTCCAGTCGCTTGGCCGCCTCGGTGGTGCGATTTGACGCCGTTAGACTATTTCCTGTAGGGCTACGTCAAGTGTATGGTCTATACCAACAAGCCAGCGACGATTGATGAACTTCGTACGAATATCGAACGTGAATTTGCAGCAGTATCGGCCGATTTATGCTTGAAAACCGTCGAAAATTGAATTCAGCGTCTGGACTTCTCCAAGCGTGCCCGCGTGCTGGCCATGCAAAAGAAATGGAGTTTCATACATAATGGCATCAAACGTACTTTAACAGGAATAAAGAATTTCATTGATATCCTAAACCGTTTTTGTTTTATTTAAAAAAAAAACTATTGTAGCGCTCTTATTGAAAATCCTTTATAAAAATAAAGAGAAGTTGGACCCAATATTGAACCTTGTGGGATTCCACAAGAAAAAGTTAGGGAGACATAAGAAAAAAGAGCTTAACTGAATCTGGACAGAAGTTATACACTTTGAAAAGCTTGCGACACATTATGTTGTGATCAATAGTGTTAAACGCCTTCGCCTATCGCCCGAGATTAATCATTTAACCAATTTATAGCCCAATTATGGTTGGGCTGTCATACTGGAATTGTAATCGGAAACCTATGAAAAAGATAGCCCAATTTCCGATAAATAGCCCAATCTGGCAAGCGTGATACACAGCTCAAAATCTCATAATGCATGTGAGAATGTGTTAGTAAATTCTTTTTATACACACATCATGCATGAGTCTTCAATCATTAATTATATTGTAAGTAATTGTTAACATGCAAAGACGTAGAGTTTCTTCTCGGCTGCTTGTTATTTTGTAATTTTTACTTCGTCAATTTTAAGAGCTTGTGTGTTTTATCCAAAAAAGTAATTTGTGTCAATTTCTCACAATAAGGCTGACTATCTCAATCTTCAGTACCAGATTGAGCGAAAATCCAAAAGTTTTGATTTTATCTTCAACGACACAAAACGTATTGGTACGTGTGGATTTTCACTATCCACACTCTTACATGCATGATGAGATTTTGAGCGGTGTATTCCGCATAGAGGCATCAATTCACACGAGAAGAATACATTTTTGGCTATTATGTAGGTTGAAAGAGCAGGGTTCCAAACTCAACAGCAAAATGCCCTAGCAGATTTAAAAAAAAAGTTTAGTAAATAGAAAGAAAAACTCATGTTTTCAAAAACTACTTATGTATCTATATTTTTGACACAATATATTTTTCAACTAAAAATAAATTCCAATCGTTTCAGATTTGAAATCTTGAAAATATCTTATATATGTATGTATGTACTTCGATCTATCCACTAAAATAATTTAGGAAATTGAATAAGATGCTATGGTTGTCATTTACTTTCATATGGTTTGTCTAAAGATTTTTTGAATTTTTCATTGTGGAAAAAAAGGAGTAGATAGGTCTCAAAAAAGCAGAATGGCGGAGTAGATTTATTTTCTTTTTTTAAAATTGGAGCATATTAAAAAGGTAGTAAATAGCTAGACAATTTGAGGATGTTTGTCAAGTTAGCAAATAAAAATGTTGGAGAAGTCGTAATGGAGGTGGTGTAGTGGTAAGTGCGTGGGAGTATCATGCCGGGTTCGAATCCCAGCCTCATCCATCTAAATAAAAAAAAAACGACTAATGATGGCTTTGCGAAGAAGTGACAAATCCTTTAAGACCATCTCTTCTCATGAATAAGTGTTCCTAGTCATTCGGATTCGGCACTAAATTGTAGGTCACCCCCATTCCTGCAAACAAACAACACGCACACAGGAATGTTTTAAAGTTGTAGGTACATAAGTCACTTGGCCCCAATTCTCCACGAGCTGTTCCGCCACAAAATTAATTTTTTGTTAGGTATAAAAAAACAAAGTTTTGCTTCAATGTGCTCAGCTTGTGGTGCTATATGCCGTATTTAAAAAATGAATCATACTTAGCGGTTAGCACCGCTATTTTCAAATTAATAAATGTTGTGCTATAAGTAATGTGCTCGACTTCTGGTGTATTGTCCCGTGAATATTTTTTTAAAAAATTGACAAATTTTAAGGATGAAATAATTTGCAATATTTCAATTTTTTCTAATTCAAAAAAATTAAATATTTCAAAATATTTTTACGTTTAAATCTTTCAATGAATCTTTGTGTTCTTTGCAAAATTTATTTTTTTGCCGTAAAAGTTAGAAATAAGCGACTTTTTTATATTTTCGGTGTATGGCAGCACAAACTACACAAATTTATGTGTTTTAGAAAATCGTAATTCTGCAAAAAATTCCATCCTTAACATTCAAAATTAGACATTTTTTAAAAAAAATATTTACGGCACAAGTTGAGCACATTACAACTTAAATTTTTTTAAAAATGGAAAATGGAGGTGCTAACTTCACCAATCACATCATTTAAGGTTTATAACAATATTATAACTTTAGAGTGCCTTAAGATCCCTTAAATAGTCTTATAAGGCTTTCGCATCATATAATATGATGAGAATGAAAATGGTACTTGGGTAATGACATACAATTACCAAAAGTCAAATAATGGGGATCTGATGCTCTGGCATTAAAATATTGCAAGAAGGAGAAGATTCATTCATCATTGTTAGTTGCCATTATTTTTGTTGATATCTATGGTGTTAGCACGTACATATTTGCACGACGTCAGTATAATGGCAAGATTAAACGTCACTTGCACTTGGTCAGTAATTTTCTGACAAAAATATATGACCGGTTTTGGACCATTCATAGGATTTGGGCATTAATGGACAGAATTACTGCCAATTTGTCAGTCGTGTACCTACCTAAATTCCACTTATAATACACTTTTCACAGGGAAACCGAACCGAATACTTTACAAAGAAGTGTGCTATGTATACTCAGCCTCCAGACGCTATAACTAAAGGTAAACTTGAAATTTTAAATTCCTTGCGCTCCAGATAACCTGTATGCATAAATTTACTAACGGCAAGGGTAAAATTGAATTAACATAATTAATGGGACAAATGAGCACACATAAATTGTCAAAAGCAATAAAGTTTGATCATCTGTATATGCAAAAACTTCGTCAGTGATTTTCATTTTATAAAATACATACATTATAACACTTATTTTGAAATCAAACAAATTGAAAAACATCTAAACGAAGTGAATATAAATAGCTGGAACAAAGTAAAAGGTTTCATTAGTTTAGAGCCTACGGTCTCAGCAACAATATAGCTTCTCAATACAAACAGAACTTTGTTCTCATCCCCAAGGATAATGACATCTTCAAAAATCTATTCTGGAATCAGAGGTTTGCTTTTGTGTGTTGTGAGCCTGGCAATAGTGAATATTTCAGTTGGCCAAGAAAGGATGTGTGGGTCTAAACTACGCAACGTTATAGAAATAATGTGCCCACATGGTCTCAATGGACACGAAAACTCAAAAAGAAGCTCATGTAAGTACACTTTTTTTTATACAAACGCATTCTATAAGAATAAAATTAATTTAAAAATTAATTTTGCATTTTGTCCAGTTTCCCTCGACGACGACGAAGACTTAAGCAAAGAAAACACTGAAGATGAAGAGGACTTCAATTTGGGCTCGAACTTTGATATGTTGCCATTCTTTAGAAGCATGGAGAACAATGGAATTGCCAAGATGCGCCGCAGAAGGCACGGTATTGCACATGAGTGTTGTGTTAACATTTGCACACCAAAACAAGTTCGAAAGTACTGTAAAAAGTCATCTAATTAAGGTCAATTATTGCAGCTTTGGATACCTGATAAAACAAAATTATTAAATGTTAAATATATTTTTAAATAGAATCAATATATATTTGTTGTGGAAAATGTTTGTAAATTAAAATGATTATTATAGCCCTTATATCTTAAACAAGTTTTTATAAGTTATAAAGGGTGTTTTTTTAGACTTGTGGTTTTCAAAAAGAAATAAAACGCATAGATATAATTTAATGTTATAGCCAAAAATTTAGCTTTATTATAAAGATAAGGGTTTGCCATTATGTTTTAAAAATGATAATAATAATGTAAGTGGCCACCGCAGCTGGCTCGAATAAATTCCAGCCGAGAGGCCCAATTTTCGACAGCTCCAATTGTTGCGCGCAATGACGAATGTACTCATTCGGGTCTTCTTCGATACTCTATGCTCCACAGCAGCAATAGCGTCTTCGGGGGGCACTGTACGGCGTTTCTGGGGATGCGCATTATCCACTAGTGTAAACGTGGTGTGAAACCGATCCATGGTTGCTCGATTTTATGCGATTTTGCGATTATGTCCACCGAATATTGGACGCAGCGCGTAATGCGTCGCGCGAACTGATCCATTATCTTGGTAATAAATTTTCACGATTTGCAAACGTTGGTCAGGAGTAAGTCTATTAATTATGAAATGGCAAACCAAACTGAGAATAAATCAAGTGACAGCTGTCAAAAAGACCAACTCCGAAAAAAGGATTGCCAGATTGAAAACTACACGTCCAAAAAAAACACCCGCTACTTAGACGATTTATTTTTTCCTATAAATGAAAATGTTATACTTTTGCACTTTGTCAATGATGCAAGACCAGTTGCACCAAATCGTGAACATCGCTATTTAGAATTTGAGTTAACACCAGTTTTGGTAGTCCTAAGGCTAGGTCCGTTAATAAACTCGCATTTTGTGTTTAATCTATGTATTTTGGGTTGCCTCGAAACGGTATCGTCTCTTTATCTAACTAGGCACATTTTTAACTTCGTTTTTTTTTTTATTTTATATTTAACGCGCACTCAAGGGGTTGTGACCACCCTTATAATGATAATGCACAGTGCGAGCCTTTAGAGTTTAAGAAAGTTGGAGAGGATTTGAAAGGAGATACCCATGCACCGTATTGGTTTTAAATATCTGAATATGGAAATGGCAAGGAAAAATTGAAAGCATTCCACATTCGTGTAGTACGATTAAAAAAAGAATCTCTTTACTTAACAGTTCGTTCGAAGTACGAGTATTAAGGTTGAATTGTTTTATAGGGGAGGAATGCTACTAGCTATTTCAATAGAACACTGTTTATAAAAAATAGCGATAAAATAATGAATGACATGAAACAATGTGGCACAGTTATAGTTCTCGCATTTTTAACACTCTCTTTTGAATTCTATCTAATAGACTCAAGTATTCCATATTTGGACAAATAGTGGCTTTCTAGATTACAGCTAGATCAGGGGGAGAGAAGAATTCTTACATCGACCCTAAACACTTATCAGAGTATTTGGCGACATCGAATACGTGATCTTAACATAAAAGATATGGTCTGTGATACACATACCAAGAACTGAAAGCCGTTCAGTCTCCTCAAGTGCCGCTCGTGGATAGTGGCATTGGGGGTGGGTTCCACTTTAATGGTAGAAGGCAGAATTGTGATTTTTAAGGATTAAAATCCTCGAGATTTTTAGTTCCCCTATTGACAATGCTGTTAAGATCAGAATTTAATGAGCTTATCATGCCCTGCCGTATAAGTTACACATCCAAAGGACAAGAATGTGAATATAAAAACGAATATGAAAAGCTGAGGTTACATTCGTCAGCAAAACAGTTTAATGGTTTAAAAGTTTCAGACTAGAGATCATTTATGAAAATTAGAAGAGAGATTCGGAGACAAAGCTGAGCCTTGCGGCACATCAGCCAAATGCTGGGTTTTCGATAAGAGAGCTTGCCAAACTCTATGAAATGCGTTTGAAATATCAAGTACAATAATCTTACTTTGGCCAAAACGATGTAAGGATTTGTGCCACTGTTCAGTGAGGCATACCATCAGACCCCCAGTATGGACATTTTTCTACGAATGCCATACTGCCGGTTATTAATAAATGTTCGTTAATGGTTATGGTTAATCAGCGTTTCAGTGACCTTCGAAGGAAAGGAAAGCAAGTACAATTGGACGATAGGTAGGGGCAAGGTGGACAAATGCTATTTTCCATCCTCTCGGAAAAAGACCAATAGAATAGGAAAGAGAGTAGGTCCAAGCTTACACAGTGATTTTGCCAGCGTAGAAGAACACCTCTTCAGAAGAACAGGAGGGATAATATCAGGGCCAGCGGATTTCTGTATATTGAGATCTTTCAAAAATTACATTTTCAACTTTTAAAAAATGTTTCCAAAACCCATCGAGCTACACATCAAAAGAAAGGTTTTTTTCAAACTCTATCCGGACGTCTAAAACAAAAGCGTATGGAAGGTCTGGTTCTCGAAATATTTTCATCCAACCAAAGTGATTGCTCGATTTACTGCATTTCTGTGCAAAACATTCAAAAGTTTTTGTGTTTGGATAGCGATATTTCCGTAATCGAGCCTCGAAATCGGTAGCGGTTTTTAAAATTGACTGTTAAATTCCTAAAACTGAAAACCAAAATACCCTTCGAGGTTTGGTTCTTGAAATATTCGCATCCAAAGTCAAATTACTGTATTTCGATGTAACCTTAAAAAGGTCTTTGGATAAGAATAATTCCGCAACCAAGGCTTGTTAGAGGTTGCAGTTTTCAAAATAGTTTGGGTTATCTAATTTTTATCTATTTAAAATATGCATTCAAATCCAACTTTTCAAAAACACAAGCAAGACAAGTTTCTTTTTGTATGATGGGTAGGTAGGTAGAGATGGCGGCCCAGAGCAAACTCGCTCCGTGACCCAATTAGAGCTAGAGTGCGCCGTTTTGACACCATAACTCGTATTGACCTGTTGGGTGAAAAGCGGTTTAATTTTTATTTTTGAAGGGTGAGGTGAAGGTATTAATGTGGAAGCTTGACCTAGATCCATTTTGTCGCGTTGAGAAAAGCAATCAAATCTTTGATATTTATCTCAGAAAGTTCGTGTAGATCTTCAAGAAAAGCATTTCCAAAAGATTTCGCTCTCGATCTGGCCAGAGCAGGGCATTTACAGAGTAAGTGGGCCACTGTTTCCTTCTCCTGATGGTCCCCACAACTGCGACAAAAAGTATTGTACGGAATGCCCAGCTTCGCCGCATGTGTTTCTATAGGCCAGTGGCCAAAACATGTCGCAACAACCCTGGCTATGTCTCGCCTGGGCCTAAAAATCAGATCAGTAGTTCGAGATTTATTATAGATGGGCCATATCTTTCTGGATATGACGCAGTTTGTTAAACTTTCCCATCTGCGATTGGATTCAATACGAAAAATTGAGAATAAATTGCCCTTCATAACTCCAAGCGGAATATTAACTCTTTCCGCAAGTGAGCTATGAAGGGCTGATCCTTGCCTGGCCAGTTCGTCAGCCCGCTCATTTCCCTCAATGCCACAATGACCTGGAACTCAGATAAGAGTGACCCTGAGGTTGAAATTAAGGCTAAGTAGTTCATCTCGGCTTTGCTGGACCAGTTTAGATGATGTTATAGCCGAATCAATTGCTTTCACAGCTGCTTGACTGTCTGTCAGGATAGCAGTGTTTCGGTTTTGGTTGGGATCTTGTTTGAGTATCTTGCATGCTTCCCTGATTGCTAGTAATTCAGCTTGAAATACGCTTGCGAAGTCAGGTAGCCGAAAGGACCTAGAGGTGTTCAAGGATTCGGAAAAATTCCTGAAGTAAAACCACACTCCATCTTGGAACCATCAGTAAAAATAGTAGTGTCGAAGTCTCTCGTCACGGCATTATCCTTCCAATATTTTCTGGATGGAAATTTGACCTTAAAAATGTTTCTCAAATCCAAAGCAGGAGTACAGTAGTCGGTCTGCATTGAAAACATATCATTAGGAATCAAACTTGTGATATTGCTGTTACCATACGGTTTAGCAATCCAACAATTTGACTCCTTAAGTCTTAACGCGCTGCAGGATACTAAATATTTTATATGTAAATCAAGAGGTAAAAGGTGCAGGAAGACGCCTGAGGCATCCGTCGTGCAGGAGCGTAGGGTCCCTGTGGTGCCAACGCTAGCTGTTCTTTGAACCTTCTTGAGTTTATTAATGTTATACGCTTTGCTAAGTGCGGGCCACCAGACAATAGAGCCATAAGTAAGGACCGGTCTTAACACGGCTGTGTACGTCCACAGTATCATCTTCGATTGGAGGCCCCATTTTTTTCCGAAGGTCTTACTACAGGCATAAAAGGTTATACAGGCCTTCTTAACCCGTTCTTCAATATTCAGTTTCCAATTTAGCTTGGGGTCAAGAATAACGCCCAGGTATTTCGCATTGGAAGAAAGTGAGAGAACTTCGCCGTTGAGTCGGGGCAGCGTGAAGGGAGTTATTTTTGTTTTGGTGGTAAAAAGCATCAGTTCCGTTTTGCTTTGGTTAACACCAAGTCCACAACTCGTGGCCCTGTTACTAACCTTCCTCAAAGCCATCTCTGTGATTTCACTGATCACAGTTGGGAACTTTCCTGAAACCAAAATCACCAAATCATCCGCATACGCAACTGCCTTCACCCCGCATCTCTCCAACTTAACGAGAATTCTGTTCATGACTAGGATCCAGAGAAGTGGAGATAGAACTGCACCCTGTGGGATACCTCTATTGACGTGTTTGATCAATTTATTATTACCTAAAGTAGCTTGAATCCTCCTATCGCTGAGCATGGATATTATCCACTCCCTGATGCAGTCCTCTACACCAAAGTCCACGAGTGATTCCAGAATGATATATATGATACTCAAATGGTTCCATGTTCCATCTCAAAAATTGTGAAATCCTCTGCAGGTTTTAACATAATCCAATGTTGATTTATCTTTTCAAAGGGTCCAACAATTCTAAATCTTCATACAAATTTTAAATAAAATAAGAACTTTCATTTCATTTTATTTTAATTTTATTAATTCTTTTCATTTGAATTTTAATTTCCAATTTCAATATAACTTTATTGACATAATGATTTGTCCCGAAGAGAAAAAAATCTGAAATTTTTCATTTACGTATAGCGTATTATAATTTCTATTAAATTAATGTCGTAGATATTTACCAATATTGTTTAAGTTTTTTTTTTCTCTAAATTTTCAGCGACTAAAAACAATTACGGTTCGTTTTTGATGGTTTCCATCGGAAAATATGCAATTCTTTAAAATATTTTAATTTTTAATTAATGATAATATACATGTCTTATTAATTTTAACTGTATAATTTTTTCTAAGTGTTGTACACTGGATCACTCGAAAAATATAATCTACGTAGTTATGAATTTTTTTTTTTAAATAAGTTTGTAGCATGCTTCACTTTTTATAAAAGTTCTTTCAACCACTCTCAGGTCTTATCCCAGGTCGTAAAAATATGGTCTATGTATTTTGTGATAATGATTCATTATGATGAAAAATCAATGTTTTGTTTTTTAAACTGTTTAACAGCTTCTTTTTGTATAGTTTTTTGTTTTTTTTTTTACTGCGCTAAGGTACCATGATTAGTTTTTAAGTTACAATTTTTCTTAAGTGCAATTTTTCTATATGAACAATTAGTAAAAGTTGTGTAAATACAATTTGATTTTAGTTACGTTCAAGGTACAAAATTAGTAATCTTGTTTTCCTAGATGAAATAAATTTAAATCTTTATTAATTTTATTTGTAAGAATTTTTCAAGTTTCGATTTAAAATTTGAATACCAATGGGTCTCTTTTTAAAAACAAAAAAAAAACTTCTTCTTTTTGAAATCGCTAAAAATAAAAATAAATAAAATAAAACATCACTACGAGATAGTAAATATATATATTATTTATTTTTTGCAAAAGAAATAATCACAAAAATATTTAATTTATTTATGTTTAATAAGGTTTTTTTTAGGTTATCCCTTAATATTTCTTTAGGTAAATTTATTTTCAATTTAAATTTGTTGCTCCCGCCCATATAATATGTATATAAATAATTTTTATAAACTTTTTCTTTTAACATTCTATCTATACACGATGTTTACACAATGCAATCTTTATTTTCTTTACAATCGAAAAAAAAAATATATAATATATAATTTTTATTTAATTTTAAAACTAAAAATTATAATACTTTATAGACATTACATTCTAGTTGTGGGTTTAAGTATTTTTTTTTTTTTTGTATTTTAATTTGTAATTATGTTTGGCTTAGGCCGGTATTGTTGCTTCTTCATAGAAATCTGGTTCGTCTTCTTCTGCATTTGCTTCACTTCCATCCAACTGAATTGAGAAAATAAAAATTTTTAAATCAATTTTAATTTTTATTACAATTAGAAATTTATAATATTTACAGCTTTCATCTGCTCCACAGTATATAATGCTGCCAATTTCTGCCGCAAAGGAACCATCATTATCAAGAAGAATGGAAAAGCTAGGGAGATTTTGGAAGATTTAACCGCCCAAAGAACAGCCAATAGGAGTACTTGAACGCTGGTGAACATATGCATCTTCCAAGTTGGAACTCGTTTGACATAGGGTGTAGGTGGGTAATGTTTCACAGGCATGAAATAAAGTCTCACCCTGTAGAGGAGATGGTTAAAAAAAGAGACCATAGGTTTACAACAATAGATTTACCGTTCAAAGAACTGAACCCCACTCATCGAGGCTATTCCCATATACAAGAAAACACCAAAAAGTACGGCCATGGGAATGAGCCTGAGGAGTGGCGCCATCGTCACAGATAAGCCAACCATTAAAGCAACACAAAAACCGGAAATTCTCTGTTCTTTCACATCAATGATGCGGGGTGATTCACCAGGTGCGTGAGTTCTTAAAAAAAAATTTAATTTAATTTAATTTAATAAAAATGTTTAGGAAAATTAAAAAAAAAAAACATAACCCACCTGGACATCACTGTCAAGGACGAAACATGAGCAACCGAACGCACTGTAGCCGCACAATGCCACGGCATTCCAAAGAATCCGCATATCACATTCATAAAGCATAATAGCACAATATCAAAATGCAATCCGGAGCCCTTTTTCAGGCCACGCTCCGGCTTGTCAACAATCAACTCGGATATATGAGATTCCATGAAAATCAATATATACACGAGAATAGCCGGAATACCTGTTATAAAGGGTATCCAAACAGGTACAGGTCCCAATGGCACAAACCATCCACCTCGAGTAGGATCACTAGGTGATATACCCTCAGGTACACTTAGTTTCTCAGTATAAACTTCTGGGATGAAATAATCTATGGCAACGAATATGGCAATAGCTATTGGCACACCGAAATCTCCCAATGCGCGACGTGCATTTCTGCCCAAGAAGTGGGAATTGCGGAAGAGTTTTAGATAGTAGGCTAGCGTGAAAGTGCCCAAGGTGAGAATCGTACAGAAAAGCGCCGTATTTGGCATGTTGATTGGCTTGACAGGTGGAGCTATTACTGATGCAGTGAAATTATCATGGATCTCAAGTGATGAAATGTTCATCAGTGAAGACTCGTTTCCCATGAGCGCATCTGCAATGGCCGGTGGAGGTAGATTGTAGTCTGCCAACAACGGATGCCTCCTATACACGGAGAAAAGCTTTGTAATGGTCTCGACTATGTAAATGAGCGTTATGAGGGCTGAGAAGATCTCCTGGGTGAACCTTGTGAATAGTCTCACATAGACGCTTCCTTCGAAGGCCGATACTGTCAACGCGATTACGGCCAGCCAGATACCAATGTACGCCCTAACCGTGAGGAAATTAAAGTGATTCTCCTGACAAAATTGGTAGAGAGCTTCGTCGAAGAGCAGCAGTGGCCCCGTAGTTCCGATAATAACTAGCGGCTGTCCAGCCAGTGAATGAAACACCACTCCGACTACAGAGGCGGCTAGCAGTGTCTCCGAGATGCCGATCAAATTGTGCGTTTTATCCGAGGCCAATCCGCCAAAAGTGATGGCCGTCGAAAGACAAGCGAAATACATGAAGACTGTGGCCGCCAGAGTTTCTGTGTTCAAGCCATCCAAAATATCACTTTTGTACATCGGCATACGCCTCTTAAGATCATTCCGAAGACCACCCCAAAACTTATGGGTCTTCTCCAAAGGATTCATTTTCTTCTTTTCATCTTCATCGTCCTTCTTCTTTTCCATTATTTTCACATCTTTCTGCAACTGCGATTGGATTTTGGCCTCTTTAGCTTGCTGACTCTGCGGAATAAGTTCGAGATTGGTTATTTTCGATGGGAGGTTCTGATTTGGGATTTACCTGAAGAGCTTTTGTTTTGCGTGATCGAATCCAATCCTTCTTGGCCTTAAGCTCGGAAAATGGCAATAGATCGTGACGATCCCAATTACCAGGCGGAAGGACAATGGAATCATCAAGGAACTCATTGATGGCCGATAGAAGATCCTTACGGTCGTCTGCCTTATACGCAATTGAATGAAAAGTCTCATTGGCCATTAGAGTGGCGATGGAACGACCGACTTCATGGTAATCCAGATCGACGGTCTTTGGCCCCAAAAGAATAAACATGAATCGAACAGGTATGGGAACTTCAGTGATGTTTTGCATGAATACACCTTCGGCTAAGCGCACGAAGGCAATTGTCGGCGTTTCGAGGAACTCAACAGCACCAACCTGCATAATGAATACAAAAAAAAAAACGATGAGTCATCGCCCTTAAAAGAGTATATCGATTGAGACGTTGAGTCAAAAACTTACCAAAACGGTTGTAGCTTCAGCGCCAACAGGAATCCTCTTGAGAATAGTGTCGTTTTGTAGCTTCTTTAGATCTTCTTGCGATGAATTGTAAGTCATGTCGTCTTTCATATCGATTTTTAGGTCATTGCTCTTCTTGCTGCCAGCTATTTCATTGGCAGGCATGATCTTTGGCTTCTTATCCTCAGAAAGGTTCTAAGAGATCAAAATATTTTGTTTTAAAATTATTATAAAGTCTATATTTATTTAAACCGCGCTGACAAATAAAACAACAAACAAAAGGACATTCCAAAAACAATCCTGATCCATTTTGAATGTATCTTTGGGACACTCATGCAAAACATCGAAGCATAAATATACGTATTTTTATTTAAGAAAAAAAATATTTTTTTATATTGCTTATGTCTTATAGGAAGAGCTAATTAGGCAATTATAAGAGAATTATAAGCGAGCATTTTACAAAAAGAAGGCAAAACCTCCTATAGGTTTTAAAAGGGGTTTTACTTCTTTTTCTCCAAAATCTTTACTTTCATGAAGGGTTGAAAATACACATACTCATATTAAATAAAAAAAAAAAAAAAAACAACTAGTAAAAACAATCTTGTAATAGTAAAACGTAAGAGTTTAATGAAAAGTCAGCTATTGTTTTTATATATTAATTAAACGAAATCTATAGAAGCAAGCAATAACTTTACGCTTATGTAGGACATTGTTGAATGTCGCCTGTGGGATCGGTCATTGTATTGTGGTGGAGCTAAAGTTGGGGGTGAGTAAACATTTCGTCGAATCGGCAACTCAGTTCGTTGATCATTTCCCATCCAAAGTAACTTTTTTTTTTTTGTTAAAATATTGAATTTTTTTTTTTTTTTTTCAAAAAAAAAAAAAAAAAATTTATGAAGAAAAGGAAAAAGAAAATACATAAATCCATTGGTTTTTTGTTCTATCTAGTCAAGATTTTTAAAATTTTACTTTGGTTTTTTTAATAAAAATTAAAAAAAAAAAAATATATCAATGACATGAAGGATATAGAAAGGACGAGACTAGAGAATTGCCAAATTTATAACAGTTATAATTGTTTTTCATCATTAAAATTAGCTGGGGATCAGCAGCTATCGCGTGACGCCGTCGGTTGGGGGTCGATAGTATGAAGGGCCCTGGCCGTATACAGGGCGCATAAACATTATTTTTGTAAGCTTTTAAAACTGTTATAAACTGACATGACTAGAGTCGCTTCCTTAAACAAAAATGAGAGTTTGAAGGGCCCTGGCCGTACGGGGCGCATAAACATTATTTTTGTAAGCTTTTAAAACTGTTATAAACTGGCATGACTAGGGTCACTTCGTTAAAAAAATGAATTTTTGTTTTTTTTTTCGAATATTGGAATTATGATATGTTTGCAATCAAAAAATTAAAAGTATTTTTTTTTTTTGTAACTGAATGAACGATATTTTTCGAAATACATGAGCATGACCTTCTATTTGAAAAAAATTCTACTTAAAACAAACATTATTGGAAGTGTCCAAAAGAGGATAACCAAGATACAAACAAAATTATACAAGAATTTGTATGGGAAATGTGATGATTTTGAAATATCTAGAGGGTGTATCTTTGCAGCTGAGTTTATTAAATCTTAAATAAAAATCTAATATTAAGTACTAAATTTGTTTCTTTTGTAAAGAGTGTTTTTTTTTCAGACGTGTGGCTTTCAAGAAGAAATAAAACGCATATAATTTAATGTTATGGCCAAGAATTTAGCTTTATTATAAAGATAAGGATTTGCCATGATTATTTAAAAATGATTGCGGGCAAGTGGTCACCGCGGCTGGCTCGAATAAATTCCAGCCGAGAGGCCCAATTTTCGACAGCTACTAGAGTAAACGTGGTGCGAAACCGATCCATGGTTGCGTGAATTTATGCGATTTTGCGATAATGTCGACCGAATATTGGACGCAGCAGCGCGCATTGAGTCGCCCGAACCGAACGAAAAGTTATTTTGATAATAAATTTGCACGATTTGCAAACGTTATTCAGGAGTAAATCTATTAGTTATGAAATGGTAAACCAAATTGAGCATAAATCAAGTGACAACTGTCAAAAAGACCAACTCCGAAAAAAGTATTGCTATATTGAAAACGACATGTCTAATGAAAACACCCTTTATATAGGATCAATTTTGAATCTTGGTAATAACTTTTTATTTCTTTCATAATATATACACAAAACCCCACACTCACCTCCTGCTAAATGAAATATCAGCATATTCCAAATCATAAGCGGAAAATCGAAGAGGACAAATTTTATTATATAAAGTTTTTTTTTTTAAATAAAAAGATATTCTACATTTCCTTTAAAACAATCTGAATGGCTAGCGTTAAACTTGACCGCAGATTTTTTCCGATAGCTCAGCTACATTTTTTATGTCGTCTTAAAACAAAACCCTCTTTCAGTTGTTTCTAGTAAAGTTTTTTCGTAGTCTATTTTTGTTCTATCTACAACAGTGGCGATGGCGTGGCGTCAATTTAATACAATTCCTACGGTCTTCCCTTTTAAAATGTCCACTAAACAACATATAATCGCAACTATTAAAATTTCAATTTTGTTTACATAAATAATTTGTCCATTTAAATAAAGCCGCTCTGTTATTCACCCGTGATTTTAAGATCTCAATTTTAAGGAGCCGACCATCAGAACTCAAGTTATAAGCTTCTAACACGAATCATATCACCTTTTCCCGAAGGTTTTGAACAAAATAGCTATGAATAAGACGAAAAGAAGCCGTCTTATTATTTAACTGTGTGTTGAGCAAAGAGGGCTAACATACAAGGCACAGGAAAAAAGGGATGAAAACTAATTTTTTTCACTAAAGAGTGGTTGCGGAGCAAAGAGACGGATAAAGAGGGAATTTGGTTGGAAGACGATAGACGATAAAAATAGATATATAAATTCATTTAATAACTTATGTTAACACGTTTTTCCCCGTTTTATTTATGAAAGTGACTCTAGCAATGCCAATTATAACATTTTTGGTTTATAAAAGTACTGTTTATGCAGGCCCGAAGGTCCAGGGCCCGTCTGCCGGTGGGCATACTTCAGGCACCCAGAGTTTTTTTTTTCAAGTCGCGCGAAGTGGGTTAAAGCACGCCCAATTTTAATGGCGAAAAACTGTTATAACTGTTATATTTATATTGGCATGTCTCTAGTCTCATTCTTTATTTTTAGTTGATCTGTTAAAAAGTGATATTGTTGATGTAAGAAGCTTATAACTTAAGTTCTCATACTCGGATTTTTAAGATATAGGTCTTAAAATCACGGTCAAATAATATTATAAAGCAAAAAATAGGGACTTTTCAATAAACCTGTCAATTTCATTAATTTTCAATCTTAAAAATACTCTGCATTAATTTGCCATAATTTGGCTTTAAGGAAAGGCTTCTTTGGATAGTACTATATAACTTTGTTTTAAGTTCAATGTAAATTTAAATCTGTATTGATGACTAACTTGAACTATATAAAAAATCGCTTTTTATCTTTTTATGGAAAACAGATGTACCTTTACGTTTTTTCGACTTCCCATTTAAAATTATTTACGCCAAGCCACGCCACTGATCAACAGTTTTTCGTCGAATAAATTGTTGAAATTGAAAAAAGCTTAAAGAAGGCATTTTAGATTTTAATAAACGAATTTTTATTAGGAAAACAAAACATTTTGTACTTTAACCGCAATGTCTTAAGTCTAAACTGCTAAATTCTAGAATTTCTACATTTCGGAGTTTTTTTACTCTTTTTGAGTCAAAATTATTCCAAATTTGAAGTTTTAAACCTATTTCTTATCACTGCAAGTTCTTGTGAGTACAGTTATGATACTTCTATTACCCTCTTTAAATTCAAGTTCTTTTTATTCGACTAGAGAGATACGACTGTCCTATGAAATGAAAATCAAAAAACTAAACTAAATTTTAATACCTAATTATTATGTGTAGAGTTATAATATGTACAGTGAAAAAATTATAAATAAATTTTGCCAATAAACATTAAAACATTAAATTAAAAAAAAAAATTAAAATACATTAAGCACAAAAAAAAAACAAAATAGGACATGAAGACATGAGTACATTATTACGATTGATTTTTGATTATACTTGTATTCATATGAATTTAAAAAAAAAAATATTACCTGTAGACTCGTATAGCTGTTGTACTTTTTCTTTGTGAACGGAAAATGTGTCATAGAATTTTCATTCACATGTCGATGCCGCAGCAACAATGATCTCATAACAGTGGGCTTGTCATTACTTGATATCAAATCATCGACTACCATCTGAAAATATAATGATTTAGTATTTAAAAAAAAAACCTCTTTAGGGAGCCCGAAATTCTCTTCTTTCTTGAATTTAAGTTCAACTTAAGAGCTACACACTGAGGTAGAAGAATATACATAAGCGTTTAAGTTGAAAATAAATATTTAAGTTTCGTATCAGTAAATGGCTCTTAGAATAATACCTGTTCTACAACTCTGTAAGCAACAGCTGGTAAATCCTTCTCGTCCAAATCTAATAGCACCACACCAGTTTCCAAACATCGTCGCAGATTCAGCAACGAATGGAAGGACAAAGAAGCCACATGGGGCTTACCCCATCGGTCTGATCCTTCTTCGAGATCTTCTTCATATTTGATCCAACGAGCTGTCTCTCTCCATTCGCGTTCCTCACCATGGCCAACCAATTCATCCAATTGAACGAAGATCTAGAAAACCGATCCATTAAAGCAATAATTAATACGAACGAGGATTTATTATTATTTACCTCATGGGGACTATGGTCGAAAGCCTTCTTGGCTTGAAGAGCTGCCAAGCTGATTTGTGGTAAGTCACGAAGTTTAACTGACGAATGACGAACTTTATAACGCCGCAGTCCCCTTGGATCGTCTGATCGATGTGAGGTCAGCTCATTGAGATCAGCTTCCTTTAAAATGGACGAGGAATAAAAGAAATCACATTAGAATCAAAAATAATTTATTCAAAATATTGATTAAGCTCAAAACAACCTTCTTCGGCTTTTTCTTTTTGGCAAAATACACACACACAAGGATTGTTAAGCAATAATAAGGGATAGAGATACATTTTTAAGATTAGCAATATTTATAATGGTCTTCTTAAGGACTATAATAAAAGCTTTAAATGGGAATTAATGTTTTTGTATTTTATAAAAAAATATTAAGTACCTCCAATTCATTATCCTCGGGTTGAACTGATACTTTTCGAGCATTGATATCTCTTGGTTCGACTCCATTTTCTTGCGGACTTTTGGCGGAATCGGATGTGTCTTGGTGAGAGTGCTTCCGCTGTCGATAATACTGATGGCGACTGAAATATAATTAAATATATTTTTTGATATTATTTCTCTTCCATAAAAACAGAGAACTATTAATAATTTTCTTTAAAATGTTTAACTCGATAGCAGGAACCAATAAATCAAATCAATTGAGGTTGAAAGACTTTCCAAGGATTAAATTATTATTTGTGGAATTGATAATTTTTAATTGATTTAAATAAAATTTTATTTTAATCACTTAATTTTATTGAAATATTCCGTAAACATTTTTAGTATTTTTTGAAACAGTATAGAGAAAGAAAATGTTTTTTTCAAAAAATCTGATGCATTTCTGAAATGAATGTGTCAAGTTAGCGAAGCAACATTCACCGATCGAAAAGTGGTTAAGTGGATAATTTTTATTAGTTTTGATGATTGCAAAGTTTGCGTTCAATGTTTTCTATCTTTTATTTTTGCTGCTTTGCTAAGTTGACATGAAGTAAGCTTAGCACCACTTTAAATAGGGGTAACATCTTGTAACATTGAATGGTTAAGTGCTTAATAATTAACCGTTCATTAATCGTTTATTACTTTATTAGTCTTGAAAATGTTATTTGTCGTGCGATGTTTTCTATGTTTTTTTTTTAGTTTGTGAAGCCTCATTCTTCGAAAGAAAAGCGGTTAGGTGGATGATTTGCAGTTAATTAAATATGATCATTTCTCGTGCGATGTTTTCTATGTTTTTTTTTGTTTTTTTTTTCTAAATGCATGCTTTATACGTTTTTCATAAAATTTAACAAAAAACAAAGAAAACATCGCAAAGCAAATTCGAAAATAAAACATTTAATTAACTGCCAATTATCCACTTAACCACTTTTCGATAGGCGAATAAATGAACGTTTTAAAAATAACGATGTCCCTGAATTCTTTCTTAAAAAAAAACATATAATCAAAACTAGCACTACGATAATCGAGAAGTCCGAAAAAGTGTGTTTTGTCATGCCGTCCGTCATTCTGTGCGTCGGTGCGTCCACTGTAATTTGAGCTAGAGCCTAAACAGGTGGACCGATTTGCATTAAATTTGGTACAAAGCATTTTTATGTAGAGGGGAAATTTGAATTTTTGTTTTAGCTCATCTAGAACGGGTAGCTGCCATACAAATATTTAGTTTTCTTCAAATTTTCTCGAAAACGGCTCTAACGATTTTGATAAAACTTCGTACCTGTAATAACCAAGTCAATTTTAAGAAAACTGCACTTCAGGTTTTTCTCCAAAAATTCACATTACGGAATTAGGTATTCAACGTTTTTGGAGAAAATGGTCTTATTTTTGGGTTATTCGCGTATATCTTTGCCATGGTTAAATATAATATAACTTTTTAGTGCATTTGACTCTTTTAATATTTACTCGTTAAATATATACATCATGCATCTTCAATTTTGGGATACATATAGTATTTAACCACAAGAGCAAGTTCATGCGATCAATTCGTGCATATTTTTTAATATTTATTAAAAATAATAGAAACTCACCTCTTCCGTCGCTTTCTTTCGTGTAAATTCTCATTTGGCTTTTCTTCTAAACTCGGTGGAGATACAACAACTCTTTTCTTTGCAAACTGTACGTGTTTTTCATCACCTGAATCCTTTTATAAATGAAAAAAAACAAAATTATTTTTATTTAATTTTAATATCCAACCCAGGATGCACACAGGTATAAATATAAAAAAAAAACTTTTGTCAATGTATAAATATATGTAGTTAAAAAAATATATATATATAAATTTCCTTACCGAATTATGACCATGTTCAGCACGTTGCGATACTAGCGGACAATCTTCTGGAATATCATCATAATTTTGTATTGTAATCGTGCAACTTGGCTCCGTACTATCATTTTCCGAATCTTCTCCAACTGTAAATTCTGGGCCACTCTTTTTCCGCTGTTCTACAAAATTGTGTGTGTTTGATAGAATAAGAATAAGATTTATACATTTAAATTAAAATTTAATTTTCAATTTATTTTAATGTTTTTTTTTTTTCAAAAATATAAGATCTTTGGAAGAATTATTTTGTTCTAAGGAAGTCACTTAATATTTCTGAATGAGCAGAAAATCAGCTTAATGAATAGATCTGTTCGTTTACTTTCAAAAACTAAAATTTTGAGTATAATTTCTATATTATATTATGGACTTTGACTCAACTTTGGACTAAAATTGATAGATAATAGGTTGGCAGTTTAGAGAAGTAAAACGAACAGAGGTAACATTTCTTCCTAACTTGAATACTTCACAGTTGAAATTCAGACTTCTGCTTGATAACGTGAGATATGATTTGCCAAAAAATATAATTTTATTTTTCGATATTTAAGAATTTTTGCTTACGTTTCTGTTTGAAGGGTCCAACTGCGGACTTTGGTTCATTTGCATCTAGAAACGATGATACATCAAATTTTTCTTTAAGATTATTAGAACTGGCGAAGACCTTTTCCATTTCCGTATCCAGGAGGACCAAATCTGGGTCTTCATTTCCTCCTGCCTAGAATAATAATAATAAAATATTTAAAATTAATAAATTAGAAGATTTTATTTTGTTGCTAAGATCTAGAATTCCGACTCTTGTCGGAGGATTTAAGAATTCTAAAGCGTTGTCTGCATTCTTCTTTGAAACGGATTTAAATTCGTATTAAGTAGATAAAAGGCGCAAGTGGGCAGTCCGATAGAAGGAATTAAGAAGCTTAATTGATTCTTAAAATCTTCTTAATTCGGAATTACATTCGTCTGAAATACTTCTTTACACCTTCTTAAATAGGTGTTACATTTTCTTTCCCTTCTTAAATATTTCTTTACTCCTTCTTTAACAATATTTTCAGTAATGACCTGAGTGGCCTTTTTCTGTAATAATATTATTACTTTAGACTGTAGTTGAAGTCAATTTTTTTTATTTACCTGTGCCTCCACCGGTATTTGAACTCGAGTTCTGGGAATCAAACCAGGCCTCTGGCATGACAAATATACACACTAATAATTACGCCACCGGCTACTCCTCGTTTCAAGTGGTACAATAAATAATACTTTTTTTAGAAGACTTAAAGAAGTATTAAAGAATTACAAAAATGCCGATTTAATTCCTTAAGAAAATTATTTTTAAATGGATTAAAGAAGAAATAAAAACTCCAATTTAAGAAAAGCCATTTTAAGAAGTGTTTAAGAATGCTTTAAGTAGAAGTGAACATACCAATTTAAATTCTTAAAGAAAATACCTAATTAAGAAAAAATAAAGAATAAATAAAGAAGCCATAAATTGGTATACCAATTTAAGATTGAATGAAGTATGAATTAAGAAATGTAATACCAAAATTGTTCTATTTTGTGCTACTTGTGAAACTAGAGTTAGTTAACTCTAGAAGTAAATATTAAGCCACAGTTAACTGGGGAATCAGTTTTTTTTGGTGGAGATTGCATGCGGAACGACTAAACAGACTCCAATTTTATGATGAAAAACTTTCTGCATGCCCACCATAGGAATCGAACCCACGATTTGAGATTTGCTCAGATTAAAGCTCAGCACCACTAATAAAGAGGAGACTGATGACAGGCGACTTGGCACCCCTAGCTGTATCTCTAGCCAAATAAACGAATTATAAATTAATTCGTAAACAAATTGGTGGTAGCACCTTTATGTTGTTGTTGTTGTTCAAAAATTCAAAAATTGACGGAATAAAGAATGGTCAAGTCTAATAAACTGACATTCTAGTATGAATAGTACTATAAATAATAATAATAAAATATTTTTGTTTTTACATATTTGTTTACTTTACTAAGAACAATGAAAGTTGTTTTGATCCAAAATGACATTGATGGGTAGTTTAATAATAATTATTTTGAAACCTTCAAATTGATAAAATGTAAACAAAACACGCAAATTAATAAATTGATGTTGATCGTTTTAAATTGATGATAAAAACATCTCGTAACTATTTTTTTTTTTTTTTATTACGCTCTTTATTTTATTTATGGATTGTTTTCAATCTGCGAACTTGATTCGATGAGAAAAATGAGATTTTGTAATGACTTAAAATGTTGTATATGTTCTTGAAAGCAAAATAATAACAAAAATATTATAAAGCCTTGTAAGCTTAATTTGAAGAATTTGGAGGAAAGAAGCTTCCGAACTTGGTTTAAAACTACAACATGAGATCAATTATTATATTTTTGTTTGTGAAAAGAGAGGCCATTTTGGTAAGTTAATTATGCAGACAACCTTAAGTTCTAAGACGAATACAAATTTTAAAATTTGTTTGGAATATTATATATTAATAAAGGAAGAAAATGACAATTAAATGATTTATGTGTGCAAAAAAAAGTTTTAGAAAGTTTTCATTGCAAAATTACATACTTATATACTAACGGAATACAATTTTACTTGCTTAAGACAAAATTTCGACAATACAGTAAAAATTAACATATTTTGACAATTTATCAAACTGTGGCTATCAGCCCCATATTTTCATTTTAGGTATGAGCTTAAGACCTCAAATGCAACTTTCAGCCAAGGACTTTGGATATCAGAAGAATCGTTACATCCGAACACTGAACACCGGTTAAATTCGCTACATCAAAATCCAGCTTTGTCAGAATTTTCGTTACAGTAAAAGTCTAATTTTACCGTTTAATGCATAAATATGAATAGAAACTAAATATAATCGAGTTTCTTAAAAAGTGAAGAGCTGAAGGCAGGGTTGGTTATACTGTGCTTCCAAACTTTAAGCAGCAGCAAATTTTGTTGATTGAAAATTGAAGAATAAAATATTTGTTAAGAAAAAAGTAGTTTTTATAATTAGCAATTTTCTTTAAAAATCTAGAAGACACAAATCAGAAAAAGTGTTCATTCATAATGCAGAGTCAAGCGTACCTTAAGCACAAATTGTTTTAACACGCGGTGCAATGTAACCTATAAATATATTTTTGAACTTTTTACATAAGAAAATCTCGAAAACCAGTGCCAATTACGTAACTTTAAGATCGAAACTCAAGTTCAGGGCATCAAAAACATTTGAAAAACTATAAATCACTCTATAAAAAAAAATAAACATTCTAAGATATCGTATAGATACTAAACAAGTTTAAAGTTATAGTTCAGAATAAGTGTTGAAAACTCCTAGTAGTTTTTGGATAGATTTGTCGTCATCAAACAAACACCTTCATTAATTCGACCATTTCAATATTTATGTTAATACTTTCTATTTAATTAACACATAAAGTTGTTAAAAATCACATCCAAAGGATTAATTCATTCTTCTTTAAAGTTTTTCTAAAAAGAAAGCAAAGCTCGGGCATTTTTAAAGAAGTTAAAGAAGTTCAATAGATCAGACACATATCTAATTCTATGCTACTTTTTGTTTTTGCAAATTCAATTCTAAAATGCTGGCAAATCAAAATAGCTAGTTCGTAATCAGCGCTCTTAGTGTCAGTTTTGTGCCAAAGGAAACACCTCAGACACGACACACAGACGCACATAATGACGGTGACCGTATTTTCTTCAATCTTAAGAAACTGACTTTCAATAGAAAACTTATACAGAAATAAATAAATTAATTAATAGCACAGCAAGTCGTGAAAAGCCAGGGTCTATTGATTTTGAAGCACTTAAATTAAAATCCTTTTAGATCAGCTTTTCCAAATATTCCAGTTTAGAAATGAAAATAAGCATTTTTTGATATTCTATGTTATTGGTATTGGTAAATTTGTTCATCGAAATGTTAAACGAGTTCTAAAAGTTAGTAGGTACTAATATTTTTCTATAAAAGTTTAAATCTCTGCAATATATTTTTCCATCTCTAGTAGCATATACATTTATATCTCGAATATCTCTCCAGATGGAGTAATTATGAATTTGGATTCAAATTTAGCACATGAAACAACTTCGGAAAATTATGGTCTAGTTATCTGTTGAAAGCCTTGTTGTGTTGTGGATTGAAACATGAGTAAAGTTTTGCGGATTCCAAAGTCAACATGAATATTTTTAATTTTATTTATTTCTTACTACAAGAAAAGAAGGTTGAAAATAGAACCGCGCTTTCGCAAATATAAGGCAGATGGTCATCTATTTTATAGAGCCACAGAAACTAATGTGGATCGATTATTTAATTTTGCATTCATGTGGATTAAATTCTAAACAACGGTTGTTGATTTCGAATACCTTTGCTTTAATGTAGTTCGCCTTAGCCATATATACTACACTATCAATATATAGGTATAGTTTGTCGATAGAGCATAACACAATTTATCGATTGTTTTCATACCGTCCAACAGAATTGTCAACGTTTGTGTCAGTCGTGGGTGGATAGTTCTTTTGTCTGCCGTTCTATAAATAGAGCATAGATAAACAAATATCAAATGTATGCAACGCTATAACGGCTAATTGAAGCTTTATTTTTGTTCTGCTATATATCCGATTGATAGTATATATGATATAAAATACGTTAAAAGACTCAAATTTAATTTGCATAGGTAGCATAAATGCATAAGTAATTTTAAACAGTTAATTATATCAGGAAAACACAAAGAATGTTGTTATTGAGAGATCAATAATAATTCCAGGAATGTTAAGTACATTTCGATAAATTGATATTTCTTCCGTAGAGAGAATTTAAAAAATTAGAAAAAAATTTTTTGAGCACCAGTTAATATATATGTAAACATAAACGTTTGTCGAAATGAAATTTTGAGGATCCATAATTGGATCCGTATGCGAAGTCGTCCGTACTTTGTTGAATACGTTTACGGATCCAACACGGACTAGTTTGCTTGAAGGGAATCTTCAGATTTTTGTCACTGAACGTTTCCAATATCATACTATGCAGATTTTCGTAACGTAACATGCTACATCGTTAAGTGTGACAGCGTAACGTATTACAGAGGAATGTCAACGTTTTTAGTATACTCTACCGCAGCGCCGGCAAAGAAGCTTACACATTAATGATGCTCGTGTATTTATAAAGGGTCCGCCTAATAACTTTCTTTTTTTTTTTGAAAATGGCGCAAAACATCGAGTGTAGCTTCGGCTGTGTGGCACGTAGCGCCGCTGTCCTGTTGAAACCAAATGTTGCCAATATCCTCCTCTTAAATTTTTGTGAACAAAAATTCATTCAACATGGCCTGATAACGATCGCCATTGACTGTAACGGCCACTCCTTGCTCATTTTCGAAAAATTGCCCAATTATGCCTCTGGACCAAAATCCGCACCAAACAGTGACTCGTTTTGGGTGTATCGGCTTTTCAATATATGCGTGCGGGTTTTCTGTGCCCCAAATACGACAATTTTGCTTGTTTACTACCCGCCAAGATCAAAATGAGCTTCATCTGAAAAGATGATTTTTTTTGCAAAATCGGCATCTTCTCTAAGTCTAATGCAGGCCCACTTAGCGAAGCGTATATACAACCATATTCGTTCAGCGGAAGGATAAAACTAATTATCCGTCAAATCAGACATGAGCTAAGTGTTACCATTCACGAAATAAGCACTAGTTGGAAAAAAAAAACGTTAGATGGCGGACCCTTTATAATCATCAATTTTAAAGAGAAATTAGACTAATATTATTCTCAACGCTACAGGTATACTGGCTTTGAAGCGACCAGCAACCAAAAGCTAAAATATATTCAGTGACTGAGATTTTGGGCCGCTGCGCTGGGAGCTGGAGTCATGAACCAGTGGCGTAACTACGGGTGGGGGGGGGCAAAGTGTGTTTTAAATCAACTTGTTTGTCTGAATACTTTTTGTGAAATTAATTTTATTTTTAATATCACTTTTTTTTTGCTCACAATTTCACTATATTAAATACTGCCTCCGTTTACTATTCAATGCTCCTATCAATTCAAAGTCAAGCACTGAAAACTCGTCCTTTCTCTTATTTTATTTTTAAATTAAGTTGTTTTAGGGAACAGTTTTTGAAAAATTAATTTTCAAACTCAGTTTTCAAAGAAAAATGAAAAAAGAATTTCAAACAAATTTTTTTGAAAAATTTACGTTATTGATTAATATTTTTGTTTTTAAAATTCTAAAATTTAATGCTCTTATAAATGTTTAGTCAAAAACAGAAAACTGGATACTTAAATGTCTTGTAATTTTTTAGAAAATTGAAAATAAATAAATCTTCCTTACTAATAAAATAGGAAATAGGATCTTTAGAGCAACGGAAAGCGAATTTTATCTCTGTTATTTTAAATTTTTTAAAGAACAGATTTTAGCGTCTGGTTTTTGGCGTTTGAAAAAAAATAATAAGAGCACTAAATATTAAAAACAAAAATATTACTGAATAACGTAAAATTTTGAACAAAAATTTTTAAATTTGTTTTCTTCAAAATTTTGAGATTGAAAATTATTTTTTCAAAAACTGTTCACTAAAACAACATCATTTAAAAAGATCATTTAAAAATTTCAAGCTTTACAAAAAAGTATAGCATACCATTGTAAGTATTACCGTTGTTTTTTAATCTTTTTTTTAGAAAATTTGCCCTCCCGGCTAAACGGATGAAAGACCCATTTTTTCCATCTAAACAAAAATGTTGCCCCCCCCCCCCACAGCAAAATCCTAGTTACGCCACTGCGTTTAACTCTTGAAAGCGCTTTAAATTGCAGTTTTCGTTCACTTTTACTATTTTATATTTAAAGAGCGCTTACTAAACTATCAGAATAACTTCAGCAATTCAACAACAAGTCCAAACCATCATTAGTAAAATCTTTCCTATTGTTAAAAGACCAATGATTCAAATGTTGTTTTGAATCCAGATTATGAAAAAATGTCTAGAAATTCTCTAAGTTCTTGCCAATCCCTTAGAAGAGTGATGCAATAATGACTCAATTATTTATATACATATAATAAATATTCTTTATATTTCTATCAAATTTACTTTAAAAAAAAAGCTGATACAATGATAAGCAGTGTTGTCAAGGAATTTAATTGTTTAATTTAATTCCTTAGAGTAATTTTGAATTCAAATTTACATGTGTCAGCACAATTGAATTCCAACTCCTAACGTTTTTATGTAGATACAACACGGCAGCAGACAGGACCAAGACCAAACGTATATAATATGGGTGAGCTTAAATTTGTTTTGGGTGGATGAAGATTATAAAAGTCTAAAAATATAATTTTAATTTTTGTATTTAATTTTAAACAATATTACATCCAAAATATACAAAATGTTAGATACACAAAATTATGTTAGGGCCCTATTATGACTCACGAGTCAAACGTTCGACTCATGTCGTGGAATTACGAATAGCGAACTTCGAAGTTCGCATTTGAAGACAAAACTGCCAACATTTTCACATTAAAAGCGAACTTCAGCGATTCGCAAACAGTAATGCCAAACAGTCACATTCGCCAATTTTTTAATGTGACTCGCGAGTCATAATAAGGACCGTACTTAAAATACAGGATATTTTTGGAGCTCTATGTTCATATTTGGAATATATGCGAAATTAAAATAAACTAACCTACCTTTTCTGAAATTCAAACTTTCTCATCGTGTTTTGAACAGTTTTCAAAGTGGTAAAATGTGCATTTTGAAGAAATGAAAAAAGGGCTCCTAATTATTTTTATTTTTGGAAATCTTTGAACTTGAATATTTTTTGATAAGTAGGTACCTACACGGGGTGTTGAGAAAATATTGTGTCCTTACTCATGGGTTGGGTTTTTTGTTGGGTTAAGCCTATGATTACATATACCTACATATTTTTGGATAACATTTTGGAAAATAGGTAACATAAAAAAAAGGGTTTAACTTGGAGCAACTTTTGGATTTTTGAATAAAAGGACATAATGTAGTTCTTACAAAATTCAAAAATTGATAATGATTTTGTTTAACCTTTTTTTTAGACTGTCATTATTATTATGTATGTGAAGACATAGCCAGGCACACGCATCACTCAACGACTTAAATTTTTGAAACAATGGTCAGATAGAACACGTTTTTGATCCCGAAAAAAAAAAAAAAAATGGGAAACTTTTGAAAAAGGAGGCTAAATTTTTATTTTTTATTTTTGCACTTTACTTTTGAAATTTTGAACATAGAGCTTCAAATAAAAAGGGAGAGGGTCAAAAGCAATTTGGGTGTAAAACCCAGAGAAATAGAGATTTTTAAACATTTTTTTTTTTGACAAAAATTTTAACTTTAGAAATTCTGTTTTTTTTTCGTGTAAGATTAAATTTTGCAGATCTTAAAAACACAGTTTTCTAACAAATATTTTATGGTAGTTACAAGTGCAAAGTTTAATCAAAATCGTTTAAGTTGTTTTTGAGACAATTCGAAAAAACCCAAAATTGTTGTATTTCAGCTACTCATTCAAACATTAAAACGCTCTATACCAAATTCGAAGCAAATCGGCTTACACGTTTAGGCTCTAGCTCAAATAACAGTGGAAGCACGGAGACACATACAGACCGACGCACGAACGATATAACAGAATCCACTTTTTTTGACTTCTCTATTATCGTAGTGTAAGTCTTGATTACCTATACAACGTGAACGAGTCTCCTGGATCTCCAAAAATTTAAGGCCGTTAAAAAAAAAAAAATAATCAGTTATAAAAGATATTTTTATGGAAAAATAATTATTATTAAGATGAAATGTTTCAGATGATACCTTCTAAGTAAAAAGAGGTTGAATGAAAAAGCATATTCTTAAAAACCCATTTGCAAAGGGTCAAAATAAGAAATTATTTCTATAATTACCTATCCCACCGAGATAATTGCCTAGGTATATAAAGTAAAAGAAAAGAAAAGATACTTACACCTACATTAATTTTTATTGTCGCTTATTCTTACTTTGTCGCATGAATACAAAAATATCATCGCATTCTACCCACAGAGCTGGTAGATTTAAAAATAACCTGCATAGTTAATTATCCTTTTGAGCTTCTTTTTTATTTCAAAATCTCTTCACTCTGTATAATTTTATTTTGAAGGAAAAACCTTCATCAAAAGGATTAAAGATGTTAACATAATTTCCTTAGAGGAAGGAAGGAATTGAAGGACATTTTATTACTAAAACCAGAAAAAACACCAGTTGTAAATAATATTATTATCTAACTAGCTAAACCTCTAGCTCTTATATACATCTACTAACTAATAGAGGTTAAAATTTTTTCTTGCACAAGGAAACAGACTTCGTGCTTAAAGCAAAGGAAGTAGCATCAGATTAGTACACAATGCGAGTCCTATAATAGTTCTTAAGACATAGTTCCTATAAAAAAAAATATACAAAAGAAAGCCACTTCATAAATAATATTTTCTTGGCCAGATGATTCTATTGTCATTGAGTTTTTTTTATGACACAGTCTAAGCACATCCCTGACCTACTTCCTTGTTCACAATAATGAAGACGCAAATTCATCTCCCTGCATAATAAGTTCATTGTTAATGGTTGAGCTATGTATGCGTTCAAAACAGTTAATTAGATGCATATCTAATACATAAACTATATTTTATGTTTATGTTTAGGTATAGCAAGCATTGAAGATTCAATAGAATGAAAAATTTACAGAGATGTTCTGAAGTTTTTCCTTTATATTTTTAAATTTTGTCAAATGCAAAATATTTTTATTTCGTTTTAAATCTTAAATAGATTTTATTTATATACGACAATGGATGTATGGAAAAATACATTTTAGGATCCTTTGATAAAAATAAACCAACACGTCATTTTAATTATTGTTCTAAATATGCATTCAACCACAAAACCTTGCACAGGGTGGCCCAAAAAAAATTTCGTGGTTATAATCAAAACTAATATGTACTACTAACGGGTGATTTTTTAGCTGGTTTGGTTTTGGCAACACTGGTTTTGACAGCTGACGTGTGTTTAGTACCTTGTGTCACTGTCAAACAGCTTCAGTTTGGTTTGCAATTTAACCATGGATCGTCTTACAAATGAACAACGCTTGCAAATTATTGAATTTTACTATCAAAATTCGTGCTCGGTTCGAAATGATCATCGCGCGCTGCTTGTGTTCAGCGATGAGGCTCATTTTTGGTTGAATGGGTACGTAAATAAGCAAAATTGCCGCATTTGGAGTGAAGATCAGCCAGAAGCATTGCAACAGCTACCAATGCATCCCGAAAAAGCCACTGTTTGGTGCGGTTTATGGGCCGGCGGCATTATTGGGCCATATTGGGCGAATCGCAGCGTTACTGTCAATGGTGAACGCTACCGAGCGATGATAACAAACTTTTTTTTGCCCGAAATGGAAGTTCTTGACTTGCATGATATGTGGTTTCAACAAGACGGTGCCACATGCCACACAGCACGCGAAACAATGGCGCAATTGCGAGGCGAGTTTGGTGAACAGTTAATTTCACGTTTCGGGCCGGTCAATTTGCCGCCTAGATCGTGCGATTTGACACCATTAGATTATTTTTTGTGGGGGTATGTCAAGGCTAATGTCTATAGGGACAAGCCCGCTTCGATTGACGCACTGGAAGCCAACATCCATGCATTCATTCGTGAGATACCGGCCGATATGTGTGAAAGAGTATGCCAAAATTGGACTCAGCGGATGGGCTACCTGAGACGCAGCCGCGGTCAACATTTGCATGAAATTATCTTTAAACATTAAATTGCAAGGTTCAAACTATCGATTCAAATAAATATTTCATTCATTTTTTCGAATTTTTTGTGTTTTTTTTTTAAAAAAAGTTCTAAACCTCTTAAAAAATCACCCATTATAATCGAGAAGTCCGAAAAAGTGGGTTTCGTCATGCCGTCGCTCTGTGCGTCTGTGCGTCGTCGGTGCTTGGACCGATTTTCATGAAATTTTATACAGAGCATTTTTATGTGATTCCCTAGGGGAGAAACTCTAATTTTTGTTTTAGCTCATCTAGAACGGGTAGCTGCCATACAAATATTTTGGTTTCTTCAAATTTTCTCGAAAACAGCTCTAAAGATTTTGATTAAACTTCGTACCTATAATAACCAAATCAATTGTAAGAAAACTGTATTTCAGGTTTTCCGAAAAAAATTCACATTACGGAATTATTTATTCAACGTTTTTTGAGATAATGGTATTAGTTTTGGGTTATTCACGTATATCTTTGCCATGGTTAAATCGATTTTGTTATAATTTTGCAATCTGATACTTCTCTATAATTGAAACAACATTATTTTATAAACAAAAAAAAAATCAAACGAAAATCAAATTTTTAGTGCTTTTGACTCTTTTAATATTTAGTCGTTAAATTTATACATCATGCATCTTCAATGTTGGGTTACATACAGTATTTAACCACAAGAGCAAGTTCGTGCGATCAAGTCGTGCAAATTTTTAAAATATGAAATGATGTGCAAATGTAGTTAGTACATATCAGATTTAAGAACTATGAATGCAGTGTGGCACTGCCTATTTCTTTTTTAATTTTTTTTAAATTTAAAGGCTTCACAATAAATTTAGGTCAGCAAATGGTACGAAATTTCAAAATTGAAAAAAAAGCATGTGTTAAAGTCAGGAATTTAGTAAAACTTGTGTTTGAAATTGTATTAAAATGTGTGAAAAGCAAAGCCCATAATGTTGCGCAATGTTCCCAAAGGATGAGAACTAATTTTTGTGCTTTAGTTTTAATATCTTTTTATAGAAAATGAAGGGTGTTTTTTTAGACGTGTAGTTTTCAAGAAGAAATAAAATGCATATTATTTAATGTTAAGCCAACAATTTAGCATTATTACAAATATAAAGGTTTCGAATAAATTCGAATTAATTCCAGCCGAGAGGCCCAATTTTCAAATACTTTTTGCAGCAATTGGGGCCGTGTGTCAGCAATAACGAGCCGAATATTCTCTTCCAAGGCGTCAATCGTCTTGGGCTTATCTGCGTGGACAAGCGACTTCACATAACCTCACAAAAAATAGTCCAGCGGTGTTAAATTCGATCTTGGAGGCCACGCCACAGGCCCACGACGCCAGATAATGCGCTCACCAAAAGTTCCCTTCAATAAATTGATTGTTTGAACTTTTGTTTGAAATTTGTTGGAACTAAAGGTCATCCACATCAACATCCTCCAATTAAGGCACGAAAAAGTCATCAATCATGGCTCTATATAGCGTTCCCCATTGACTGTTCCGTTGCCGGCTTCATTTTTGAAGAAATATGGGTCAATGATTCCCTCTGCCCATAGAGCACACCAAACAGTGACCTTTTGAGGATGTAACGGTGGCGTCTCAACAATTGCTTGTTGATTATGATCACTCCAAAAACGACAATTTTGCTTATTAACGTACCCATTCAACCAAAAATTAGCTTCATCGAATATTAGACGCAGCGCGCGATGCGTCGCGCGAACCGAACCATTATTTTGGTAACAAATTTGCACGATTTGCAAACGTTGTTCAGGAGTAAGTCTATTAATTATGAAATGGCAAACCAAACTGAGCATAAATCAAGTGACAGCTGTCAAAAAGACCAACTCCGAAAAAGTATTGTCAAATTGAAAACCACACATCTAAAAGAACAGCCTGTACTTCAGAAAAATAAAAAGCAATTTATTGTTGAGTTTTTGCTTTCATATTATACACATTTGAACAGTAAGTCCAGTATTATAGATATTATGTATGTACCTACCTATATAATTATGTATATCATTTTTAAATTAGTTAATACTTTTACTTTTGATAAGAAACTATGATTGAACTTTGGATTAAACAAACAATATAATACCTTCCCCCTTTCTACCATATGATGAGAAATATAATAGTGTTGGACCTTTTACAATCATTCAAAAATTTCACTTACAGAGAGTATATTATAGGACCACCCTGTAAATTGTACCCATAACTGTGTGAAAGAATCACCTTGATCAGGTGTGTACTTATATGCCGCATTGAATGTTTGCAACCCCATCATCAATTTCCCCAAGGACATCATGTGCCAACATCACAACAAATGGAAGCATGTTACCAAATTTTTCTCTCACACTTCAATAAATATAGGTATAGTTATAGATATATGTATGTAGGATCTAATTAACACAACTCACCTACATATCTTGCATCCTTAAATCACTCAGGACGAGCCATGTCCAACAAATTGAAGTGTATTTCTAATTTCATCGTCACAGTCACAGTTTGCTGCCACAAGATGCGAATAAAAAAAAGAGAAGAAAATCTGTGCTTTCACACGCGATTGAAAATTCACAATATCCCTTAACACAATATATATATACACAGGTATTATCTGAACACACAAAAAAATAGAATTACTCCTATTGAGTTGTCGTTCCAATCAAAAGGATGCTCACTCAGGAGATGTGCAAATAATATTTTCTCGAACAAGACGAAAAATCACTTCGAACACCATCGACGAAAAAAAAGGATACTATTTATTTTTTATTGTCCAAGGTCCTTGCCGGAGCAAGAAAAGCACTCGATAAACTTTCGATTCTGTTTATTCCAGGATATTATTTTTGTATCTACACAAATGTATATTGGTGCTTGTTTTTGAATTTCACTAGGTACATATATCCTGGAATTCTCGTAGTAGGCATTCGAAGCAGAAAGGACGAAATAATAATTTCACCGATGAGTAAAACACTTTTGACCTGGACGACGGACGTCTTTCGATTGTATGCAAAAAGAATTCGGTACGTGAATAACAACACAGCTACTACTCATCATTTTATATTATATTTGGTCCTTCGGTTTGGTTTGGTTCGAATGATGAGAGAGGAAATGCATGCGTGAGAGCTTTGTTAAACTTACATTAAGTTTTATAGAACAATATTTCTCGTATTTATGTGTGTATATCCTTTTGCGAAGTAACTCCGTAGTACACGTCTGTATTTAAGTACATACTAAGCAAATACATACTATACATACACTTGTCACTGTAGGTATATATTATAACACAGATATCCTTTTTTTGTTTGGGGCAAAAAAACAAAACAATGCAAACGCACTTCAACCGCTAAGCGTTAAGTACTTGTCACGGCCACTTAAGAAGATTAGAGAGTGTGTCTAAATAAATATACCTATAATGGGGGTCGGTTGCACTCCACGAGTATTTTTATTGCGAACACAAAAATGCCAAGACACACTATTCCGTATCCGGGCCCGAATTAAAGAGCTTCTTATTGCCGAAACAAACACAGACTCTGATGGCTTTTTTTGGAAACAATGTCAAACGAAACAGAAAGTGGCGCGCACACTCGTCCTAAAAGAGTGTGTAGAGAGTACTATAGGACAAGGAAACAGAACACACGTTTTATTGCTACGTTATACCGTTATACATATAAATTTTTTTATTTTGCATTTTCCAATCAGGTATATATAGTTGTGTAGTAGCTGTTGGCTGCTGCTTCCAACGTTTCGGGGGTTGTGTTGTTGGAATTAAAAATTATGACGTAGGTAGTTGAACTGCCATCACATCTTTCACTATATAGTAGAGGGAGGCACAAGAGGAGCACAAAAAAAAAAAAAAAAAAAACAATGTGTACAGTAGGTATATAGGTACTCGTATATAGTGTGCCAAAGACTTTAATGCACTTACATTTTCCAGGCGCACAAATGATTGTGTGAACATTTAGCTTGAGCTCCGGTCAAGGCCAAGCAAGGCCAAAACTGACGCTAAAGCTTTTTGTATTAATTTTTATGTGAGTTTGAAGCTTTTTGTGTTCTGGCTGGTGGAGCTTTTTGTACTGACTGGAATATATACAAAATATAGATACCTAACCTACGTTGTTTTTGCTTACAAAGAGGAACTAGCTGCTATGGTTGCCTCTTAGGGTAATATTGAGATAGTAAGTGCTCTTTTTGTCACGCCTGAAGTTCAAATTCCTGCCTATTTCACCTAAAAAAAATATATATTTTTTATTTCAGAGGTACCTACTGACTCTTGGGAGAAGTTGAGAAATCAACTAAGGCCCAGTTTTTCAGTGGTGAGTTAAGCCATAGCCAACTATCCTAGAAGTAAATTAACCTAAACAGTGAACTGAGGAAGCAGTTTTTTCGGTGCGGAATGCATGCGGAATAATTAAATAAACTCGGTGGATAAAACATATCAAAAACCCCAAATTTTATGAGTTAAATCAGTTTTAACTTTAATCTCACATTGAAAAACTGGACCTATAAGTATATATTTTCTCATGAACAAAATGGGCTCCGGAATCTTAGCACCCAATATATGGGATATTCGAAAAAAAAGTATGCCGCTTAAAAGGTCATTAATTGGCCAAAAAAGATCAACTAACTGAAGTAATTTTTAATTTAATTTTTAAGATATTCTCAGGGTTGTTGAGGTTTTTAAAAACTCATTTGTGGGATATTGGAAAGTAGAATCTGAAAAGTTTTAGTGACCTCATGAAATTCATCAGAAATAGGTTCTTTTTGTGAAAGTTTAAAGTTTTTTCTTTAATTTAAGAAATCATTAAATTTCATTAAGAAAAATCCATTTTTAAAACTAGTTGACCTTTTACGAGGTCACTAAGGCCTTTCAGATGGTATACTTTTTTTTTTGCGAATATCCCACAAATGAAGTGCTAAAAATCGCTGATAACCTTGAAAAAAACTTTAATCGTTGATTAAAAATTTTATATTTCTGACCAATTTCTGAAACAAGTCTAGGTACCTTTTCTGACCATCATTTACTGAACTTTTAGCTGGCATACGTTTTTGCGAATATCCCACATTTATGGGATTTTAAGTTTCCGGAGCAAGAAAAATGATTCTCATCTCAGCAGTTCAGATTCGACTAAAAATTGGAGGTTTCATATATTCTTGCCTAGGCCTTAGCTCTTCTCAAGTTGTCACCCCAACAATTTTTTTTATTTATATTCTCGATCTTATATTGTTTTGTAGAAATAATCTGGAATGGAAAAATGTTTCTCTTCAATTTTGGCATTTTATTTTGAATCGGAGAACTGTGACGAATTCATGACGAAATCTCTTACACCAAAAAAAAGAAGAACTAATCTTTAAATACTGGTTGCTGGGGAAGACCATCACAACATTTACATTTAAACATAGTTGGCAATCATATTTCTGCTAGAAGTGCTTCCAAAACTACGTCACAAATCGAAAGGAGAATAGGTACCTATAGGATAGGTTATGGGATCTAATAAAAGTAACGAATAAGAAAAAAAATAAATTGTATTCCTTCAGGCAAATTGGAAAAAAAGCTTTTCACTTTAATGAAATCGGTAGGTAATGTACCTACCTACCTACCTATGCATTAAGAGGATAATATTACGTTCAATGTTCATACGTTAACGGTATTATAAAGACAAGAAGACTTAAAGACTATTGACCATCATACATATTTTGCTATCATATAGCCTTCATCTGTTGTCATTAACACTTGGCTGGAAAATTAAATGAAAATAATGTCTGGAGAAAAAAAATAATGATAATAGCTAGCGCCGCCTGTAATGGCTTTTAGGATGGAAGAAGCTGAAAGTGTCAATATTATATTCTATATGCGAGGGATAAAGGTTAAGTCTGTATTTGGTTTTGTTGTTGTGGATTTTGTATTTGATAAAAAAAAAACAACAGGAAAAATGACACTTCAAGTACGTATATAAGGAAAAGCTTTAAGGGAAACAATGTCCCGCATACAAAAATGATTCAGATAATGCAGTTGAGCGAGGTATTTGAACTTTGACTTATTCGTATGGTAGGAATATGTATCTTTATCTAGGATCGTGTATGTGATGTTTTGTTATTTTAACTTTTTGTCTTAACTCTTTTAAAATAGGAACTTATGTGCGATACTGGGTTGGGTTGAATATGTTATCGAGTTATAACACTTGCATATGTAGGTATGTTAATTTAGAATACATTATTTTCTCTCTAGGATGTGTTAGTTATTGTACATATAATGGTGTATAGATACCTGAATTTAGACAAGGTTTTTGACGAATCAGGTCATAAATGTACTGACCACGTGCATACACCCATATCCTTAAAGCTCTCTAAATATGACGCACTCGTCATTTAAATTAATATGGAAATCAAACAGCTCGCATGGGGGAGCTATGTTATAAAGGGTGTACTCTAATTTTTTTTTGACTTACGATGACACGAATTACGTAAAAGGTCAATTACAAGAAGGATTATTTTATTTTTAAAAATTTAACACTTTAATGAAGTTTCGCTCGAGGTCAGATGAATTCAATTTGGAATCTGGGCTTCATGTACAAAAAATTGATGATTTAATCAAACTTCGTAGTAGATAGAGTTTTCTAAAAAAAAAACTGAATTCGCCATACCATATCCGAACATAAATTTAATGGTGGACTCCTTCTAGAGTGAAATTGTATACGCTTCCTAATAATTATAATAAGACACAAATGTAGCCTATTAAGACTTCACCTGTATTTAAAGATTTCAACCTTGAATATCAGACTATAAGGACTAAAGTTATAAGCTTTTCAAGTATCGATAGTTTTCTGAGATTTTGTATATAAATAACGGGCTCTCCCCTCTCCAAAGTATGCTTCCTTCTTATCTACTCCTATTCTAACATGTTTAATATTTAAAATTTTGTATCCAGCGGAGAGTTAGCCGCTTTCAGAGTGATGAGAAGATGAAACAAATTTGTAGAAAAGAAACAACTAAATTTTCTGTCTTTTGTAAGGGATAACCTTTAAATATAAATTTTGTTTGGAAAATAGCAATACATACTTTAATAGAAGAACTCCCAGCCATTTTGTAATTTACCGAGAAGTAGATTTGAGTGAAAGCCTTCAGCGAAAATCCATACATCTGGCCGTGCCCGTCCTATATCTCACTTAAGGGCTGACAAAACAGAGCGCAGTCTAGCGTTTTTTGTAAAAATTAACAACAAAAATTTGACCGTCGCGTTCTTTTCTTGCTTGTGACTTGTTGACCGCACCGCCCGACCTAGGGCTACCAGATTGAAAATAACGAAAAGGGGGACATTGAGAGTTTTCTAGGGGTGACAAGTGTTCAAAAAGGGGAACAAGACATGTGTTTGAAAAATATAAAACCAGAGTTAAAAAAAGGTGAAGTGAGATGAGTGGATGCGTTCAGCTTTGAAAGGATTTTGAACTGCAAATGAAAATGTTCACAGAAATATTTAATGAAAATAGTTATTTGTACAGTTTTCAATTGAATGTTTTCTCTGTTTGAATTTTTACTTAATAAGGGGACAAAGGTGTGTATAGGTGGGACAAATAGTATTTTGGTATAAAAAAGGGGGATTGCCCCCATTAAAAGGGGGCGTCTGGTAACCCTAGCCGGACCGCATTCTACTTGGCAGTTTTCAATTGAATGTTTTCTCTGTTTGAATTTTTACTTAAAAAGGGGACAAAGGTGTGTATAGGTGGGACAAATAGTATTTTGGTATAAAAAAGGGGGACTGCCTCCATTAAAAGGGGGCGTCTGGTAACCCTAGCCGGACCGCATTCTATTTGGCCAGCCCTTATTTAGAGTATCGAAGCATAAATGTAATGTTCAAAGTTCAAAGACTAACGTTAAGCTGAATGTAGTTTACGATACGTTCGGTATCTGTAGTGAAATGAGGTTGTTGGGACATAAAACCCAAGGCCTGCGATGTACCGGATAGTTTAAAGTAACTTGAAAATCGCCTTTTTTATCTCTTAAAAAGCGATTTAAGGCTGAAACAAGCTTCCAAACGATCAAAAACTAGCAGAACTGTGATCTAGAAAGTGAGACCTTTAAATCTAGGTATCACAAGGCCCAAGGAAACAGCCTTCAAAGAAGTTGTACGTTTGAATAAGCAAACGCGAAATCTGTTTATTCGGTTTGTGGCTTACTTACCAATCTAAAAAAATCATATTCGTGATCTGGCAGTTGAAACCTCTCCATCGAGGTATCGCACACTATAAGAAATTTATAAATATTTTCGTTGGGGAAAAATCGAATCGTCTTTTTCTTGCGATTTCCACCAAACCAAGCTTCCCAGTTACGCGATTTAAGAAATCATATTAATTTTAAATCTTCAATTTGTTAACTTTTTATCAATGTAAGTATCGAATAATAAAAAAGACCAACGCAAGACTATAATGAACCTGTGACTATAATGATGTATTCAAATTCCATTGAACTTATATCTTTATTAACCTAAGTGACAGTGGAACAATAAATTGATCGGGTTGACTTAAGCTGAGAGGAAGGCTTTATTCCTCCGTTGTGCGAGAAGCACTGATTTATGGCTCACAATGTTCGACAGCATTCTAAGAGCATTAGAGCAACTTGGCAGTAGCTAGGATAAAGATGCTTAAAATGGCATGATTCACTTGACATCCGGAATGAAGCTTTCAATATAATAGTTCAATGAATTGTTTTAGGCTAGAAACGCACATGCGATTTTATGTCATCATTATCATATTCATTTATGTCCTACTAGCTGACCCGCCCGGCTTCGCACGGGTAGACAAACCTAAGCCTCGGATACAAATTACAAAAGAAAATATAAACTAATATATTTAAGCTAATTTTTGTAATCAAATACTACTTTATTGGTTATAATCTACTTCACGTTATGAATGATGAAATTCGTAAAAATATGATAATCTAAGTCCAACCTTTATTACTTTCCCAAAGCAGAAAGAATTTTTGTAATCAAAAACATTTTTTTTTGTATTTATCCCATTTCACTCTATACCTACATATCAAATTTTTAAAAACAATTTTTCAACTCAAACAAAATTTTTGAAATCAGATAACACTTTTCATTTTTACACCCTTTAGCCCTATATAAATACCAAATTTTTGAAAGAAAATTTCCTAAAGCCATCCACTCAAAATAACTTTTCAAATACAAAAAGAATTTCTTAAATCGGTCAATTTTTATTTTACCCCATTTCACCGTAAAAATAACATTTAAAAAAATTAAAAATAACAATAGACCTTAAGCCATTTTCTAAAAAAACCTTTCAAACAAAAGAAAAATTTCTTAAATCGGACAATTTTTCTTATTTTTACCCCATTTCACCCTACATATTGCAAATAAAAAAAAAAATCCTTAAAGCCATTTTCTAAGAATAATCTTTCAAACGCAGGTAGAATTTTTTTAATCGGATACGTCTTTTTCACTTTACCCCATTTCACCCTACAAAGAATTTTTCCGATACTTGTATAGTTATTCTGCTATTCGGAGGGAAGACAAATCCAACAAATCAAAGATTATTAAAATTGGTCCAGCCGTTCTTGAGTCATAAATGTTGTAACTTAAACGACTTACTTTTATAACTATATTAAAATATATAATTTTTGCGAATGAAAAATCAAGCAACCGAAATCAAAACAAAAACACAAATTTGCCATGAATTTAAGGATTCAGCATTTCAAAATTCCGGTTTAAGCCCTTATTTCTATAGAAATCAAATTTGTACTTAAAAATTATTTTCACGTAAGGAAAAAATGTGGGGAATTAAACACTTTGCAAATTCGAATTTTCTTCCGTTGCTTGGTGATGCATTACGTGATGAGCAGGAGAGCGGGAAAGGCTGATGTGATAGTGTGATCCTATACCGATTTTAATAGAGATCGCAAAACGTTGGCAAATGAAGAAGAATTGTAAGTATTTGATATTTTAATTTTATAGACTTAAAAAGACTTCGCCATAAGACTTAGTATTTGTTTTCCTCTTAATGTTATGAGTCGAGACTTTAACAAATTTTATAGTTTAATTGATTTCATCAAATCTGGACCTTGTTTGAAACTTATTATGATAGCCAAATTAAATATGATTGTATCTTTGTAATATTCATTATTTGAATTGTAATGTAAACAAATTGTTATATTAAATTGTAATACATTTTAAACAACTTTGACGTGATTGTCTGTGGTTGAAATAAATAAATAAATAAATATATGCTGATGTAGGTACCAGAAACCTAAACATGAATTTAACTATACCTACTCGTACTTTTTTAGATATCAAATGAACTCAATTAATGTTTATCTATAAATTACAAACATTTCTTTTCTTTTGTCTCCTATTTTTTTCCATATCCTATATTCATAATTGCTTTATTTTTAAACCTATTGAGTTTTATTTATTTGTATTATATCGCCTTCCCCCCTCCGACCCCTCACTATATAAACCAACAGCCATTTTTATCGGATAAATAAATAACTGTAAGCCAACAATGAAATTATTATAGCTTTGCTACATGATATGGCAGTAGAAGTAGATATAGACAGGTATACAGTATAGCCAAGAGCCAACAAATGGATTTTCAAAGTCAAGGCCATTTTGTAGGGTGTGGAACTGCTGAGCACTGAATAATGTAATCTATCCAACACACTCATGGAAAATGGGAAACTAAATATAATGAAGAGTTGTTGCACCAGGAAAAAAAAAAACTTGTCTTTACATTCAACAAAGTCACTAAATTATTTAATGATACTCAAGCTGTTGTGGCAGTATTGCCAGGTTCACGGTAAAACAAAGTGTTTAAATGCTAAATTTAAAGCATGGTTTTATCTGCAAAAAATAAACTTGTTCATTTTGCGATATATTGTTAGATCTTTACATAGAAGCGTTATATATTTAGATAATCCAGCAAAGGGGTTTTTGAAATTCTTTTTAGAACCAAAAATAATGGTATAATTATGTTCTACAAAATTTTACAACCGATATGGAATATCTCCGAAAAGGGTATCTTTTTTTAATACAAAATGTTTTGTCTATTTATTGTAGGTATGTTCTACTGTCTAGAGTCAAATGTTTGAGGGAAAAAAAATATTTTCAAAAAGTCAAAAAACTGCTAGTTACTAATTTTAAGTTAAAATCAACCTAGCCATTATAGCATGTACCCGAATATACAGAAAGAATGGCAGACTTAAGTAAAAAAAAACTCCACAAAAAACATAAACTTCTATACCAGCAGAATGCAAACGTTAATGAGATTGCTCAAAACCTTCATTTAACTTTATATAAATAACCGTCTTCCCTTTTAAAATTTCTATTTAACAACATTTCTACAATTCAAATTAAAATTTTTTTTTTCATACCACACAATGTCCGTTACTCATACACTAGTAATTCGGATTTAGTTAAAGTTATCTAAAGGGTCCGCCATCTAACGTTTTTTTCATGTCTGATTTGACAGATAATTAGTTTTATCCTTCCGCTGAACGAATATGGTTGTGTATACGCTTCGCTAAGTGGGCCTGCGAACGACTTAGAGAAGATGCCGATTTTGCCAAAAAAATCATCTTTTCAGACGAAGCTCATTTTGATCTTGGCGGGTAGTAAACAAGCAAAATTATCGCATTTGGGGCACAGAAAACCCGCACGCATACATTTAAAAGCCGATACACCCAAAACGAGTCACTGTTTGGTGCGGATTTTGGTCCAGAGGCATAATTGGGCCATTTTTCGAAAATGAGCAAGGAGTGGCCGTTACAGTCAATGGCGATAGTTATCGGGCCATGTTGAACGAATTTTTGTTCACAAAAATTGAAGAGGAGGATATTGGCAACATTTCGCTTCAACAGGACGGCGGCGCGCGCTACGTGCCACACAGCCGAAGCTACACTCGATGTTTTGCGCCATTTTCAAAAAAAAAAAAGTTATTTGGCGGACCCTTTATTTTAAAACGATTTTTATACAGGCACAAGGACTCTCCAAGAAAACGTGTGTAAAGAATATTTTTTAAACTTATACCTTTAAGGAAAACTATTGGTAAGCAAATTTTAAGTAGATATATATTAATCTGAAGTAAAAAATTGAACTTCACAAAAAAATCGAGAGGATACCGCCCTACTGCGTATGCTTAACATCTAGTTTGTTATTGTTACCAAAATCCACGGTTTTTAGGTATGTAACGGGTGATTTTTTGGCTGGTTTGGTTTTGGCAACACTGGTTTTGACAGCTGAAGTGTGTTTAGTACCTTGTGTCACTGTCAAACAGCTTCAGTTTGGTTTGCAATTTAACCATGGATCGTCTTACAAATGAACAACGCTTGCAAATTATTGAATTTTACTATCAAAATTCGTGCTCGGTTCGAAATGTTCATCGCGCGCTGCTTGTGTTCAGCGATGAGGCTCATTTTTGGTTGAATGGGTACGTAAATAAGCAAAATTGCCGCATTTGGAGTGAAGATCAGCCAGAAGCATTGCAACAGCTACCAATGCATCCCGAAAAAGCCACTGTTTGGTGCGGTTTATGGGCCGGCGGCATTATTGGGTCTATTTCTTCAAAGATGATGCGAATCGCAGCGTTACTGTCAATGGTGAACGCTACCGAGCGATGATAACAAACTTTTTTTTGCCCAAAATGGAAGTTCTTGACTTGCATGATATGTGGTTTCAACAAGACGGTGCCACATGCCACACAGCACGCGAAACAATGGCGCAATTGCGACGCGAGTTTGGTGAACAGTTAATTTCACGTTTCGGGCCGGTCAATTGGCCGCCTAGATCGTGCGATTTGACACCATTAGATTATTTTTTGTGGGGGTATGTCAAGGCTAATGTCTATAGGGACAAGCCCGCTTCGATTGACGCACTGGAAGCCAACATCCATGCATTCATTCGTGAGATACCGGCCGATATGTGTGAAAGAGTATGCCAAAATTGGACTCAGCGGATGGGCTACCTGAGACGCAGCCGCGGTCAACATTTGCATGAAATTATCTTTAAACATTAAATTGCAAGGTTCAAACTATCGATTCAAATAAATATTTCATTCATTTTTTCGAATTTTTTGTGTTTTTTTTTAAAAAAAAGTTCTAAGCCTCTTAAAAAATCACCCATTACAAGAAACCCAAAAATGATATTCAAATAATAATAAAATTGAAAAGAGCCAAATTAGCGCGTTTTGCGTTTTATAAATCGAATTAAAGCTAGATTGAAAATTCGATATCTCTTCGAATGAAAAATATACTTTCATCTGGCAATTCTGTGACACAAAAATAAATACAAACAAAAGTCTTATAGCTATCTTGAGGGTTTAAAGCCCACATACAGTACAGGCAACGCACATTCAGCAAAAATAATTGCTACCTACTCAAGAGACCAATCTTTCAAACCCATCCATGTCAATAGCTCCACACGGCAAACTGTAATTAATGACTATTTCATCAATAGCGGAGGTTGAAACTACACTGCATCACCGATAGCTCTATATCACAATCTAAAGAATGTTGTATAGTACTAACTATGTAGATAGACAAAATTGAATAAATGCATTAGGTAGATAGGATATCTTTGGGGCTCAGCAAAACAATCTACGAGTAGCTAGGTATGTATATTATGTAAATCAATAGTTCGATGTCGTTGGGGTTGAGGTCGGGTTGGCGGTATAAGCAAGAGGGATAATGGGCTTTAGATACTATACGGGTGTTTGGTTATGTGATGGGAATTATAAATAGTCTTGCCAAAACCCTTTATGAAGTGACCAAAAGTTCGCAAGGGTGGTGTGGCCTTGGGCCAAACGACCTTGGCCACGACTATTGATTTCCTGTTGCGCTATCTGAATTCCGCATGTATCTACACTACTTTTTAGAAGGTTTCCTTAAAGTTGTTTTTATTTTTAAGTTCAAAATTTTGGAAGGTACATATACCTACCGCATATTTTAATATGGTGCAAAAAGCTTTTCCATATAGAGCTTCTATCGTCATATCTGTAGAATGTCCTTCTGACACAGCTGGAAGGGGTTTTTACCCGGAAAGCAATAACATTAACTCGCCTTGGAGCTTCTGAGCCAAAGTTAGCTTTATTTATGGTAAATATACGGTTTTTTGTTTGTTTCGTTTTGTATGGGACTTGAAAGAAGTATCACAAGCAAGACACTTGAATAGAAAAAAAAACATAAAAATGATAGGAATATGGAACGTGTTGCAAAGAGTAAATTTATTTTCTTTGGCAATTAGTTTTAAGCAAAATTGAATGGACGAGAAAAGTCCTCCTTAGGTGTTTGGTTTTATTGTAGACAAATAGAGATAGACACTTAGAGTATTCAAAGATGGATTATAAAGTTTAATGCTCTTAATGTCAAAGTGGGAATTTAATATTGCGTCAAACTGAGGTAAAACGGTTTGAAAAATGAATCTAAAAACACAAAATTCATTTCATTCAGTTTTGGGCTAAAAATTAAAATTCTGCTTATGTAAAAATATTTCATGTTGGTTAATTCAAAATATTTCTCCTCCAGTTTTTTTTAATGTTTTGTCAAAAATGGTTGACCTACCTTGATGTCAATGTGGGTCTGTCACAAGTTTGTCTTCCCAATTAGGATTGCAGTACTAAATCAGCACTTAATTGGAACATAAATCCTGCATCATTTAAATTTTGAAGATCTGTTGTGGTGGACCTAAATAAATTGACAGACCTCAAACACGACCTCTTTTGAAATGAATTTTCAATCGTAGGAAGGAGTGACAGTTCAAGTTTAGCGCAGAGATATGACTGATGGTGATTTTGGGACCATTTTTACACATATTTCCATAAACTTCAAATCATTTGTCAAAATTGTAATGAATAACGGTTTGCATTGAGGGCCAATACATGCACATATTAGAATGCCCAAGATCTCGAAATTTGTTGAAATTTTCGTCACTTTTTAGTTGCTCTATGGGGGCAAGTATTGGTTTCGTAAAAAAAAAATCAATGAAGAAGTTCAAGTTTTTGCCATACTCCTTCGTTGGTCTGGGTACATGCGTCAATCCGTCTGTGCTTCAATGAGTCTGTGTGTCAGTGCGTCCATGAGCCGTCTGTGATTTGAGCTATATAGAGCCTAAACGGGTGAGCCGATTTGCTTTAAATTTGGTAAAGAGCAATTTTGTGTGATTCCCTGAAGTGATAATTCGAATTTTTGCTTAAGCTCATCTAGAACGTGTATAGTTGTAATGACCAAAGTGATTGTGAACAGCGTTTTAGGTTTTGGCAAAAAAGTTCACATAACGGCAATAGGCAAAATTGGGGTAATTCTAAGTATTATACAGGGTGTTTTTTTTAGATGTGTGGTTTTTAATCTACCAATACTTTTTTCAAAGTTAGTCTTTTTGACAGTTGTCACTTGATTTATACTCAGTTTGGTTTGCCATTTCATAATAAATAGACTTATTTCTGAACAACGTTTGCAAATCGTGATCAAATGGGCCCAAAACAAGATTGCCATTGATCCCAATTTTCATAAACCAATTTTGTTTAGTAATGAAGCTCATTTTTGGTTGAATGGGTACGATAATAAGCAAAATTGTCGTATTTCGAGTGATCATAATCCACAAGCACAAGACGCCACCGTTACATCCTCAGAAAATCACTGTTTGGTTTGCTCTATGGACAGAGGAAATTATTGTTCTATATTTCTTCAAAAATGATGTTACGTCAATGGGGAACGGTATAGAGCAATGATTGTTACTGAATTGGAGGATGTTGATGTGGACGACCTTTAATTCTAACAAGACGGCATACCGCCAACGAAACAATCAATTTATTGAAGGAAACTTTTGGCGAGCGCATTATCTCGCGTCATGGGCCTGTGGCGTGGCCTTCAACATCGTGAGATTTAACACCGCTGGACTATTTTTTGTGAGGTTATGTGAAGTCGCTTGTCAACGCAGATAAGCCAGAGACGATTGACGCCTTGGAAGAGAATATTCGGCGCGTTATTGCTGACATACGGCCACAATTGCTGTAAAAGGTGGTCGAAAATTGGGCCTCTCGGCTGGAATTTATTCGAGCCACCCGAAAACATTTTTAAAAACATAATGGCAAACCCTTATCTTTATAATAAAGCTAAATTCTTGGCCATAAACATTAAATTATATGCGTTTTATTTCTTCTTGAAAACCACACGTCGAAAAAAACATCACATATATCTTTTTAATGGTTCTATCGATTTTGTTATAATTTTGCAATCTGGTGCTTCTTAAAAGTTAAAACAATAACGCATTTAAAAATGTTGAAAATACATGTTTTGAACAACAGGTATAAAATTTGTATGTGTTATCATTTTTACCAAAGACCCAGTTGAAAATGGATTTTTGAAGATGGGTTTAATTCATCTAAGTTTTGGAACTTTATAGCAACTCATTATCAAAAACGAGCAAATAACTCAAAACCCACTCTTTTATCTAGTTTTTTTCTTGCAATACAATCTCAATTTGTATACAAAATCAGGCAATCCTTGAACATCATAACATTAATCATGGGTTGTCGGCCTAAGCTAAATCACATAATATACAGTGCAGAAAACCATTGCGAGTGAAATGACGTTATCAATCAGTAACAAAACGATTCTGATTCTGTTCTGCTTTGATGTTTTGCTATAGTTTTCCCGGCGCTTTTGTAAGGTTCAACGAACATTGTTGTATGAGAAAAGTTTATTTTTTGTTTAAGTTTGCCTCATAAAATCAAAAAGTCAAAGAAATCTCCTCGCACAGTATTTGCTATAGGTATATTGGATGAGGCGCAAACAAGCTCGACAAATTATCCAACAAATCAACGAAAATCCTTTATGAAAAAAAAAAAAAAAAAAAAAAAACAAACAAACAAATTAACTTCAAGGTTTTCATTTTCTTTGCTTCATTTTACTGGCGAATCAATTGACAGCAGAATCCATTGAGTAGAAAAAAAAATCGTATATGAAAAAAAAAACACAACGTAAAAAAGTTAAATTCAATTCTAATCGAATTATCTGATTGTGATACTACGGACAAAAATGTATCTACGACGTAAACGAGAGTATAAAAAGCAATAAAAATAAAAAGGAGGAAAAATTGCTTTTGTTTGGATTAAAGTTTTCTGTTTGTGTTTTTTTTTTTATTTAACATTTTTTTTTTCATGTCTGCCGTTTATTGGCTTACGCATTTATTGAAGAAGATTAAGTTTTACAACGCCTATAGTTTGTGATACGTCATTGAACATGAATAAAATAATTTGTTCTTCTTTACTCGCATCGGAAATGAGTTGGTTGATATTGTATGATGCTATTATAAAAGGCAAAAAAGAGTCATTGAGTTATGATGAATAAGCTAATGGTCGGATTACATCATCTCATATAATATTACATGTTGTATATTATGATGTTTCATATTTTAAGGGTTATATTCTTTTTTATTGAATACAATCACAAGACCGAGTGGCACCGCATGTACTTGCTTTTTTAGCTAAATTGACCCTCGAATTAATAACATAACTACTTTACCTATGAATTTAAAAAAATTTTATGGTAACCCAAAAAACATGTTCAAAATCCAGAAAACAAACCTGAAATCCAAACGCGAGTGTGTGAAGTAAACCCACCTTTTTTTGGAATTTGTTATTTTTGAAAATTGTTTCAGGTTGTTCCTAATTTGTTCCAAAGTTTTTTTTCGAAAAATATTCAAAAATGGCGGTTTTAGACCCAAAAACGGTTTTTGATGAGGTCCCCTTTTTTCGAAAATTAAAATTTTAAAATTTTAATTAGGGATACTTTATTTTCTCAATACCTACATATTTATTGTAAAAAAAAATAAATAAAAGGTTTTACATAAAAAAAAAAATAAAATATTGAAGAGCCGTTTCTTGATGTGTTTTATGGACAAAAGTTTTGAAGGCATTACCTTCAAAAATAGACCTTTCACAACTTTGATTGTTATTGACTATGCTCAAAAAACTTTTTAAGAACCTATGAAATGAAAAAGTTCGATTTTCGAGAAAGAGAGGCTTAGAATTTTTCGAATTTTGGCCATAACTTTTAAAATTTTCAACATAGAGGTCAAAAAACTTGGAGCAATGTTCAGAACATCTAGAACAGTCTGGAACAACTTTCAAAATTTCAATTTTTAAAAAAAGGGGGACTATGTTAAAAACCGTTTTTCGAGCCCAAGACCGCCATTTTTGAATATTTTTCGGAACAAATCGGAAACATCCTGAAACAATTTTCAAAAATACCAAATTCAAAAAGGGGGGCCAACTTCACAGACAAGATAAATTAATAAAATTAGGTGTTGTTGCAATTTAACATGCAGGTACCTAAATTGTTAAAAATGTCAAAATTTTCAAAAATATGTTGTGTTTTTGGTTTTTGTTTATAACCCAGATTGCAAAATTGTAACAAAATCTATTGAGCTATTAAAAAGATAAACATATTTACGTGGAATAACTCAAAGCCAAAATCTGAAACGCACTAATGTATATTACAATTACTTTTATTATTACAAAATCCTTAAAGCCGTTTTTGAGAAAATTTGATAAAAAAAAAACTATTGTATAGCAGATACCCGTTCTATAGATGAGCTAAAGCAACAATTCAAATTTCCCCTCTAGGGATTCAAGAAAAATGCCCTGAAATGAAGTCAATCGGCTCACCCACTAGCTAGCTCCAATTACACACACGCAAACCCACAGAGCGACAGACGGTATGATGACTTTTCGATCTCTCGATCATCGTGGCGTTGATTTTAATTACAACGTCCCCTTTTTTTCTACACGAATATGGTTCTATTGGAAGTGCTATTAATTCCGATAAGCTTAAGCTTTAGCATTAGCATTAGCATTAGCTTCTAAAATTAACTGAATTTTTTTTAAATAAAAATCTGTATGCACGTTTTTAGTAAAAATTTGATTTCTATCGAGTAAGTATTGGTCCTCAAACAAAAACGAAAAAAAGTGTTGGGGTTGGGATAAAGTCCAAATTTCGCTAGGTACCAATTTCCAAGAATATTTTATCCATGCGTTTTGGCTGTAACCGAACTATCTGCGTTTGGGCAGAATTGTGAGGCCAACTTTTTGTTGAGTTTGATCAAAATAGAGTTCGATTTTTGTAGGACTTGCCGCATATAATTATGGACGAAACTAGAGACATTCCAATTTATAAGTTATAGTAGTTTTTCGACATTAAAAGTGGGTGTATGTTAACTTGAAACAAAACTTTGGGTGCCTGAAATATACCCTGACCCTGCGGGGCAGCATAAACAGTACTTTTTTTTTAAACCAAAACTTTTATAATTGGCATGTCACTTACTATAATAATTATAGTACGTATGTATATTATAAGCATAAAAGTGGTACTCACAGTGACTTTTTTTATAGCAGCTATTGAAGAAGAAATGAGAATCCTTGCCTAGGATTCTTTTTCGTCCGTTCTTTGTTGGAAAGTCCGGGATTATTTATGATTTGGAGGCAAGGTCCTTAAAGCTCAATGTTAGCTTTAAAGTTGAAATGTTACAGCGATGATTTTTGACTAATAATGTTTCTTTATGTATACGTAAGCATACGAGTATATTTAAACAAATTAATATTTAAGAGCTGTATGTAGTAGCGAAATCTACTGGTCGATAAAAATAACGTAACTTCAATTTATTATTATTTGCTTCGCGGATTAGACAGGTACTGAATAAGTTCGAATTTGTTTGTCTATTTCTTATGGCTTTTCAAACAGTAATGAACACATAATGTCAAAGAACTGTCAAAAAAGACAACACGGTTTGAATTTAATCTTTATTGGGAGATCTACATATAATATAGGTATTAATTTAAAAAGCAAGCCATATAACAATTACAGTTATATCTATACTCTTTTATAGGTTTGTTTTTGTTGTTTTGTTACCTTTCTTATTAATTGCTCTATAGGGCAGGTATTGCTTTCATGTAGAAAAACATTAAAATAATGAAGAAGTCCATCTATCTGCTCCGCGTCTGTTCTTACTGTGTACATCGAATAAGAACATTTAAATGTATAGACGAATTTGCTTCAAATTTGACATACAGATCACACAAATTGGATCAATAAAAACTTATTTCATTCCTTTCCTAACATTTTGTAAGTATTCCTGACTAATTCAGAATCTTATAAAATGTTTCGTACTCCCTTAATTCCCATTTTAGCATCATCCCGACGACAGCACTGACACAAAATTAAAAACAGCAGGTATTTTGGAGTCCAAAGTACCTGTTGAAGCTGAAACTGTGATAATAAGTTAAATATCATTTATTGTTAAATTTGGTAGTTATTCTTGTTTCTGCGTATTTATTTTAAATTTTTTGTCATCAGTGCCGTCGTTGGGATGATGCAACATTGGTAGTTAAATTGACAAAAAAATCACCAATGTGTTAATTTTTACTGAGCACGTTTTTTCACTAAATCTATTGGCTTACGAAAACAAGTGTTTTATAATTTTTTTTGTGAAAAAATTTACAAATAACAATTTGTGACTTAACATTTCTTTTAAAAAAATGATGTTTTTTTTTTAAAATTGAGTATTTTCTATACCTACACATTGTATCGTATTAAATCAATTGTTTAACAGATTAATTGTTAATTCTTAGTGAATGAACAGAACTGAATGTAGCTGTAGCTTGTCATTGCCTTAAGTTGGCTCAACTTCTACTACGCATAGTTTTCTTACTATACGTCCTACACATTCACTTTGTATCACTGAATACTATTTGTGTACCTTTGAACTCTGACAGTGCTGTCAACAACTCAGCTACAACTACACAATAATTAATTGTATTCATGAACAACAAGAGCAAGTTCGTTCGATTAAGTCGAGCATTTAATTTCTTTTTTTTATTTGTCGGTTCAAAATCTCAATAAATAATGCGAAACAATATTTATTGTCAATATAAAATATCAGATATCATTTCGTTATCTCTTATACCAATTGAAGATATACTGATTTATGAGTTAACATATACATATTCATACACATGTGTATGAGTTCATAGTACGTATGTATGTACATATGTATATGTAGCTATGAAGATTTACACAATTTTATTTGTTTACTTTTGTGCATACATTTTTTTTTGTTGACAAAATCAAAGAAAATCACTCGCTTTTTTTTTGATTAATTAAGATAAAATATGAATATTGATTGAAATAACGTTGTCAGAGGGAACGAAATAATTAAAATTAATGATTCATTTGCGTATTCACTTTGCTAAATACATAATATATCCGGATTAAATAAATAAGCATAGAGGTTTCAATTCAAATATTTAAATTAGCAACTAAAGGGTGTTTCAATTAAGGACGTCTGGTTTTTAAATTTTAATGAAAAAAGTTGAGTGTATTTTTTTGTGTGCTAGTTACCTATGTATGTACATGCAGCATGCATATAGGAATATGTACTATACAGAGTGTTTCCTAATTAATGAACACTTTGGTAAATGATTCTTGGACAAGTTCTAAGAAAAAATTCATTCAGGGGTATTTCTTTCCCTTTATGCGGGAAAACCAATTTTTAATATATAAAAAAACAATAACAGCAAGACATCGCAATAGCGTTTTATATTGCCAGAAGTTCATTATTTTATTTTTTTTTTTAAGTTGTTTTTGAAGAACAACTTTCTTAAAAAAAATATTTTCAAAATTGTCTTGCCTGCCGACTGAACTGAACATACCCTGAGCGGAGCATTGGAGTTGCGAGAGCGGGATGAACACTTGAAAAGGGTGTTAAACTTTTTGAACCCGCGTAGCGATACACCCAAGGTATGCTGATGTCCAAGAAAACGAGTCCGGTGATTTTTTTTTTTAAAATACCTTATATGCATTATGAAAATGTTCAAAAAGTAATGGAATTTAGTCCCACCTCTTTAAAAATAAATTATAGATTCATGAACCACTTGAGTGGGACATACGTCCATTACTGAATTGTTTACTTATATATGTGATGTCTCACAGAAATGGGACATACATATATAAATAGGTCCATTATGGACTCTTATGTTATGTGGAGTTATGCCCCTGCGACTTTTCAGCAGAGTTTTCACTATAGTATATGTGATGGCAGTGGCTAATTATTTATCAAACCATTTGACTGGAAATAATCGACTCCGCAGGACGGTTGCGGCGGGAATAAAAATCACGTTGATATGTAATGTCCGGAACATTTCTCGAAGTGATTTTGAAAATAAAATTGTATGATTTGCTTACTCGTCGATAAACGGTTTTACCTTCCTTGGGACACTGCCATCTATATCTACTACTGAACAATTTACAAGAAATTTGACAGGTGTTGCTCTAAAAACATGGCCGCTCGCTATTAAGCCTTACAAATTTTGAACGTATCTATTAAAAGACCATTTAATAAATATTTGAAAGGTTATTACAGTCGCAATCAGAAATTGTAAAATTTGTAATCTATTACATTTTGGGGCGATGACAATAAGGCTAGGTAAGGTATGCAATTTTCAGTTTCGCAAAAGTTTGGTTGCTAAAGTGACTACCATATGGGATTGTCAGAGAGTCTGGCGCACATGAAAAAAGTATTCAGTTGTCGATTTTAGCAACTACAAGTTTGTGTTTTGACACAAATTGAACGATTACGATTGAACGGCCCCACAGGCCGCCAAAATCTACCCACGCCAATTGCAAAACCCTATGTGAAACTACGAGCACATTAAATCTTTGAATTTTTTTTCATTAAAATGACTTAAAAAACAACGGTTACACTTACAATGCCATGATTTACCTTTTTGAAAAGCCATAAATCTCTTCTTTTATTTGGTTTTCAAATAAAGCTGTATTAAGGAATATTTTTTGAAAAATAAATTTTCCAACTCAAAATGTGCCTATATTTAATTATTTGGTAAAGGCCAATCTCTCAGAGCTTTACAATTTCCTGGAATCCCCCCATTATATGGTCTGATACCCAACAGATACGAATATTGAACTGCCGCGTGAGCCATTTCTATGAAAGGCGATCGTATGTTAAAGAGTCTGTGGTTGTTTGAATTCCTAGACGCAGATTCCAGAGATTTAATAGCATGCTAGCTGCGGGTGAAGATGTGAACATTACGTTTCATTTTGTATCACCAAAATGTCTACCTGAAAATCTCTGCAACGCAATTATTATTGGAACGACGTACTATATACGGAAGTACATAAATAGATTTTTAGCCTCTGTCTGAGTAACACACATGACACATCCGACAAATGCGTCATTGAGTTATGGAGCATGTAGGCCAGAAGCGTAGCTACTTTTTAGGACGTATGTTGTTAGTTGCAACCAACCCACTACACAAGCCCTCTCCATCGGAAAAGGGTTTGCCATACATATACTGGAATTTTTTGAAGAAATTTTTTCCGGTTAAGGATATTTATATATCTATACATCATATATGTAGAATTTACTAAAAATATATAAAACATTGGAAAATATATTTAACGAAAAGGAGCTTTTTGAGAACTAAATCAAAATCAATCAGCCCTTTATTAGAGAATCCCACATTTTATTTGAAAATTTTCTACGAATGACAAAAATCTTTCACAGAATCCATTCGTTTACAAGCACATTCATCTACCTTCTGAAAAATTTCTATGAATTTCGAAATTCGTGGACGAATTCGCCAACTCAGAGAGCCACAATTTATTGCTCTACAGTGATAGTATGTGTAGAAGGAAAAAAATCCTTACACGTAGGGACTTTCACACTGTATAAAAAAAAGTTCTTTTTCATATTTATTTATAATCTCATTTTCTTTTTCAGAATAGATATATCTACAGAATACAGAACATTTTCTTAGCTTAATTAGTATTTCAAAATTAATATTTATTTAAAAAAAAAAACCTACGTAGAAAACCTTTTAAAATTTATTTTTATAATGTATTAGTTATCAATATAACCTAAAATAATAAATTTACAAAAATATTAACATTATCTCAATTCTTTTAAAAGATTTGAATATCGTTCTTTTTGCATTTGGTCATATGGTGTAGCGAAATAAAAGGATTTTTTTTAAATGTCGTAGGAAATTATTTTGCTCGATCTATACCAACACTGTTTTTTGTAGAAATTTTCAGGACAGTTTCACAGTCGATACTTAGGGAAAGTTCCACAGTCGACACTTACCGGAATAAGTGGCACTTAAGATTCCCATAGTAGGCCTTTAGTAGGCTATGAGCCAGCGTAAGTGGAACTTAAGTCACCAACGTCGGAGACTTAAGTGCCACTTACTCAGGTCAGTGTGCATTGTGATATTCCGCATTAATCGTAAACATTGCCCTCTTAAGTTTTTGTGATAGGGCTAGTTCCATTTTCATCGAATTAATTGCTGTAAAAATGATTAAATGCATCACTTCGGAGTCGCACATTCTTGCTCTTATATCCTGATTATGTCGAAAGCGCAATATACTTGATAAGGGTCAGAAGGGGTGATTTTTCCTTTTCTTTTTTTTTTGTTAATTTAAATATAAATATTTAAAAAATAAGTTAGATTAAATTAATGAATTTATTTATTTAAAATTTAATTACGGCCACACCTTGGCCGTTAAAACTAATGAATAATAAAAAATATCTAATTTAATTTAAAATAATTTACAAAAATAAAATCTTACTTTTTTTGTGTTGAATCCTAAAAAGGAAAGTTTCCTTCTATTGTTATCGTATGGTGGTGGGCCACTCATTTTGACTGGTGGCCTAGGATTTTGATCAGGTTTTTGTTATTTAAATAATTTTTTCTATTAATTTTTAAGTTTGGTTCCACTGTTGAAATCTTAAGTTTATATAAATTTAAAAGGCTTCCAGTATTCGTCTTTGAACAGTCTAGGCATACGGATTACGATCCTATTTCTGGTCTGAAATAAAAAAAAAATAAATAAGTCAAGTAATATATTTAAAATTAAATGAATAGTAAACATAATAAATAAAACTTAATTTTCAAATCAAAACAAGAATTGGCGTTTTGTCCCGCAGTGCCTCGCTTGACAAAAATACCGTATTTACAAGGTCCTCAGCGAGGAGTTCTGAAATCGGTTTCGAGTTCAAGACTTTCAAAAAAGATAATTTGGCCTACGCAACGAGGAAAAATGTTAACGAAAATCCTATCTATCTTCAACGAAACAGTCCAACGGTCTTACCCTTAGGCGACACAGGACATTTGTTGAGTCTACATAATTTAAAAAAAAGTCCACAAAAATGAGACTCCTTTTCAGCAACGATTTAAAAAATCTGACAAGCTGAATTTTTGTTAAGGGCTTTGTTTTGACGTCAAAAGCATTTTCTCAAAAGTGACTTGGGCTAAAAGTTGTGAAGGGGGGGAAGATACAAAACTCATTAAGAAAAAAATGTGGAGGTAAAAATTGTAGCTTATTTTATCCTGCCAAAAAGAGATTGAAACCCATGGGAGGCTTAAGTGCCACTTATTCAAGGAAGCTTACACTGTTCTATTGCGACCTCATTTTCGATATTGGCAACTTAAGTACCACTTCCTCTAAAACTGGACCTTAATGTTCTATTTTTCACACGATCAACACTTGCGCTGGGACCACTACTTTTGTGGTTTTCCCAGTAGACAGACAATTATGGAGAGTTTTCGATTTTATCGATATAAACAGGGTGATGGGGCATCTTTTATGTCGGTATGTGGCTTTTTGGCCGTTTTCCAGGCACCGTGGACAGTCTGTTGGCAATATTCTTTGAGACAATTGCACTTTATACCGAAATAAATGTAAATCATCCTTCAAGATGTTCTGTAAGATGGTTTCTCGGCAACACTTTCTCTTCTGGATCGGCTGGACCGATTTTAATGATCTCTGATTTGTTGGATTCGTCTCCTCCCCGAATACCAGAACAAGTGAAATGTGAAATGGGGTTAACATAAAAAAAATGTCTGATTTCAGAAGTTTTTTTTGTTTGAAAAGTTTTTCTGAAGAAATAGCTCTAGGGATATTATTATTCAATGTATTTATTTTTTTGTTTTAAATGTTATTTTGAGTGGATGGCTTAAAGGGATTTTTTTTTCAAAAAATTGGTATTTATAGGGTGATGTGGGGTAAAAACGAAAAGTGGTATCCGATTTAAAAAAAAAATCGTTTTGTGTTCGTGTTTTATTTCTGGGAGATGGCTCAAGAGATATTTTTTTTAATTTGCTATGCATAGAGTAGGATAAAAACAAAAAAGGGGTATTTGATTTTGAAAATTGATTTTGTGTTTTAAAGCTTATTTTTAGCAGCTGGCTTTAGGGATATATTTCAAAAACTTGATATTTATAACTTAATGTGTTGTCGTAAACACAAAAAGGAGATATCCGATTTCAAAAATTCTGTTTGTGTTAGAAAGGTAAATGAATAGAATGAAATAGGATAAAAATAAAACAGTGGTTTTCGAATACAAAAATCCTTTCTGTGTTGGAATTAAAGGATCATATAGTTTTCGATTACAAAAATTAGTTTAAATATTTATTTATAGATATATATGTTCTTCCAGAATATTGAAATAGTCAAAAACTACAGGTACCTTGGATAGATGCAACTCCGACCTTCAATATGAAACAACATCTCTCATCAAAGCTTGCAACGTCAAAAAATGCAATCAATCTTAGTTGGAATCTATTGTTAAAAAAGAAAGAGGTACCGAATTCAGCTAAATACAAAGAGTATGAGACGGTATTACGTTCAATGCTGTGCTATGGAGCCCAGGTATGGGGTTTTCAAGAATACGAGGAAGTCGAAAAGCTACAAAGATTCTTCATTAAAAAAGTATTCCAGCTACCTGAAAATACACCAAACTACATGCTACATCTCGAAACTGGACTGGCCGCTCTTTACTTATACACCCTAAAATTACATGTAGATCACATTATAAAAGTTATAGCAACCTATAGTCAAGACAGATTACAGCGCGTTTTAGGACTATACGCTATCAGGAGGAACCACTCCTTTATACAAAAATGGAAAGATTTAGCTGACTCAGTTGATTTACCTTTGGTTATAAATCTTGAAAGACCGATGGAACTAAAAAATCAAATGTTTTCAATAATGAGCGAAATAGATATTAAACAGAGAGAAAACTACACGCAAAAAGCATATGCATCGGAAAACCGCCTTATATACCCAACTTTAGTTCATAACCTCAACGAAAACAATTATTTCACAGATACAAACAGTTGCAGAAAAATATCCTTGTTGTTTCGAGCGAGAGGAGAACTGCTTAACCTGAATGGAACATCTTTTAACAACTCCGAAACCAATTACTGCACACTTTGTAACCAGCATGCGAGAGAAGACACGTTTCATTTCATAGGTATTTGCCCTATATTGAGAAATCGGTGGATCCAATATTTTGAAAAACCAACATTAACCCTAGAGGAACTCAAGAACTTGCTAAATGTTCCACACTGGGAGGCTATTTATAAATACTGTGAAGCAGCATTACGATATAGAAAACTTATTATATCAGAATTTATGTAAATATGTATTAACAAAAAAAAAAAAAAAAAAACATTTATGAAATCAAAATTATAGTTATTATAGTTATTTTTCCACAGACGGCAAATTTCGCCATTGTCTTCTTATTCATTTAGAGCATTGTATCACAATCACGTTAGTTAACAATTATTAATTGCTTAATAAATGAATCATCTATCTATCTATCTATATTTTCTTCTGTAATTTTTTTGCGAACCTTTTGCTTGTCTACCCGTGCAAAGCCGGTGTAAATTTAAATCTGAGAGCTCTTTTACAACGTCTTAATACACATTAAAATACGTTTACTAAAAAATATATGGATTTCGGGAGTTTTCGTGTTTCTTCCAAAAACCATACAGATATTTTTTTTCATCAACTCGTACAATATATAAATCGTTATAGATGCACCTGATTTATTTACTTCTACTAGTTTTAATTATCGTGAAGTGGGGCTATTTTTGAAGAATTCATAAGCCCTTTAATCTGCGTGACCAATCTTTGGACTTAATTTGAAACCACTTTGATTGCAACATAAGTAAAAAATAGTCTCAAAAATGCAGTAAGGTACAATTTCACCACGATGTTTTAATATTTGTCTATGTTCCAATTGCCTGGTATTTATACTAAATCCATGCACTATGCACTATCTAATCAGCTAGATGAACACCTTTATTTTGTGTTGGCAAATTTTCGGTCACAAGATTTCGCTATAAACTCTTGTCGGCAAAGATCTGATAGCGTTTAATATTAAACAACAAACCTAAAAAAAATATAACGAACATTTTTTTAGGACTAAAAGCTTATTTGAATAAACAATACAACAAGTCCAATTAAATAGTATGCTGTCTTTATTTGTTTCAGTAGTCTCTAGAATTTGTCTTCTAAAAATATTCTTTCACAAAATAGATAAAGACTTTTATTATTTGAAAAAAAATATTTTAATTTTTTTATTGTTTCGCAAGAAAATATACAATAGGTTCCTAGACACCTAAGTTCCTTAGAAGATTAGACATACTTAGTAATAGATAGAGAAAGATGACCATCATGCAAGGGCTGCAAAAACAATGTAAATACATTAATAAATTGTAGCAGTTATCACTTCAATACTGAGCATGATGTTCAATAAGATGAGGTCGTTCCGAAATGTAAAAATATTTCAATTTACTGCTGAGTTTCATATATTGGGATTCAAACTATGACTATAAACAAAACTCATAAAACTTACGAAATACCAAGATAACCATGATGCTCTTAGTCACAACCTCATCGCACAATCAATTAAATTATCTGCAAGCCTTTTTGTCTACGTTTTATCATCATCAATAACAAAAACAATATACGAATTGATAAAAACCATACGCAAAACTGATTGGCTATGCAAATAAATACTCGAGTATAAATTAGACCACGAGTTTTTGATTCATTAATTAAAGGCAAAATGTATCAGCGAGCTCACATGATGATTGTTGAAGTTCATAGCAATTTATATATTTGTCGAAGATTTAACAGATTTGTTTCATGCATATGTAAGCACGTGACTAGCTCCCATCAGCTGTGAATGTAGATAGGTTCAATAATATAGAGATCAGAAGATCCGTCGAGCAAACCATCATCAGGAACATAATTTTTGACATGGGCCATGTTAAAATTTCTCTTCGTCGGGTCAGTCTTTTCCCGTGTCGTCGTGATAAATGAAGAATCAAAAATAATCGAACATTTTTATTTTGAATTAAATTTTTTGTTTATAAATTTAAAAAAAATGTTAAGATTATTTTTTATCAAAAAAAAAAAAAAAAAACATTTTGTTTAAAAGTTTAAGTTATTTTGGATAGCAAAAGTGTTGAAGGATATTAAAATTGAAAACACAATGCTACAAGCTGCACCTGAGGAAACTGATGATAAACTTTCGAATAGTGCAATTTATGGATTCCTATGGAAAATTGAAGCTCAACCAAATATTGACACTACGATGGCTGTGAGGCCCTTTTTGTCTATAACATCTTTATCTTCTTTATGTAAGTACGTTTGAGATCTTAGTTGACTTAAGAGTTCCGCTTCAAACTTGGAATTTTGCATTTATGAAATAATATTCAAGGGAGGTTAAATGATCAGCTCTAAAAATAACACTTCTTGGCCGAAAATCCTATTCCTTTTAATTATAATTAATCGTGGTAATGGTACAATGAATTTGAGGAAATTTAATTTGATTTAAAAAATGTTGGTTAAGTCTGCTGAGCACATTATATACATATTTACTTTTGACGGTGTGGAGAAAAAGGCTTTTCTATTTTTAATCAATTTTGCTAAGTTCTATTAAATTTTGTCATCCTTCATCTTTATCTTTAATTCTTAGCTACTTTAAAGTCTTGAATAAAGAGAGCAAGTAGGTACGTGCAACATATCGGTGCACTTTATTCCTTTAAGCATAATTCTCAACACAAAAGACGAAAGATTTAATATCAAGTTGGGAATAGAAACTAAAAATTCAATCATAGATAATATCAAAAACTTACTTCTTAATAAAAAAAATATTTCATCGAAATCGGTTCAGGCCTTGATTGATACCGTATATTCTTAAAGCCATGTATCGAATATTGATTTGAATGACAAAATCTGTCGGTACATTTGCGGGAAGCAAAAATTAACGTAAACGGGGTTTTACAGTATAATGGTGAAACGAGAAGAATATACGACTCTACAACTTCTTCTAACATCAGTTTCAGCAACTTGACCAATATTTTCATTCCTTGATTTAAAATTTTGGCTGGAACTTGAACTTGGTAGATGTTTTACTGCGATAGACTCATCTACCGATTAGTAAAACGGGCTCAACAGAGGTAATGGTGTCGTAGTTTCTGGATCCTCAATGGAGAGAGATATTAATTTCATCAATAAATTGTTACGGACGATAACAGCTCGAATTCATAAAGAATATCATCGGAAGGTTGTGACTCCCCGATCACGAATTTTTGTTTTAGGGCCGATTTTATTGACTCAAAGTTGAACACAACTTGAGGACTTTTATTTTCAACTTGTGAATTTTTTTTTATTCTATAAAAGTTTTCGTTTTCAACTTTCGATTTTCAACTCTAGAGTTGATCAACTTCAAATTTCTCAACTACTGGAAAAAGTAGAAGTTGGCAGAGAAAACTTGAGATTTTACGTAAGAAAGTTGTTTTTTTCTTTTTATTTGTGTTTCAAATGCAATTATTGCAAACAAAAATTATAAATAAATATATATTTATTGAATAAAAACTTATTTACTACTAAAACTTATCACTAACTTGAATATTCTTGCCTTACAGCTGCTGTTAAAAATATCCCGTCTGAGAATTTAGCAAGATATTCTTCGAATTGAGTTCATTTATTGAGAGTAGCCAGTCGGGCTGTAGGCATTTCTTTTTCGAACTCAAGTTGATTCTTGTATCTCTGCAGATTAACGTATTGATAGTTCTTTTTTCTTTAAATTAATGCATCAAGTTTAGATATTCAATTAACAATGATTCATACTGCAACTACCTGGAATGGTGGTGGAACATTGAAAGCATTCAGGCTTCATCCTTGTCGCGTTTTGTGACAAGTTTTTGTGACGGTTTTTTTATTTTCATTTACTTCACGGTATAGGAGAACATTTTTGAGTAACCAATCTTCCTCTTCCAGTGAATAAATTACGTTGGGAAGTTTGGGATCCTTGTTGTAACGGTTTTTTTTTTTTTTAGACGTGTGGTTTTCAATCTGGCAATACTTACATGTGTCACTCGATTTATGCTCAGTTTGGTTTGCCATTTTATAATAAATAGATTTACTCCTGAACAACGGTTGCAAATCGTGCAAATTTATTACCAAAACGAGATGGCCACCGATTCCGATTTTCATAAGAAAATTTTGTTCAGCGATGAGGCTCATTTTTGGTTGAATGGGTACGTTAATAAGCAACATTGTTTAGACGCCGTTACATCCTCAAAAAGTCACTGTTTGGTGTGCTCTATGGGCAGAGGGAATCATTGGTCCATAATTCTTCAAAAATGAAGCTGGCCATTATGTTACAGTCAACGCTATAGAGCCATCATTAATGACTTTTTCGTGCTTGAATTGAAAGATGTTCATGTGGACCACCTTTGGTTCCAACAAGACGGCGCTACATGCCATACAGCCAACGAAACAATCAATTTATTGAAGGAAACTTTTGGTGATCGCATTAACTCGCGTCGTGGGCCAGTGGCGATGGCATGGCGTGGCCTCCAAGATCGTGCGATTTAACACTACTGGACTATTTTTTGTGGGGTTATGTGAAGTCGCTTGTCAACGCAGATAAGCCTGAGACGATTGACGCCTTGGAAGAGAATATTCGGCGCGTTATTGCTGACATACGGCCCTAATTGCTGCAAAAAGTGGTCGAAAATTGGGCCTCTGGGCTGGAAATTAATCGAGCCAGCCGCAGCGGCCATTTGCCCGATATCATTTTTAAAAAATAATAGTAAACCCTTATATTTATAAAAAAGCTAAGTTCTTGGTGATGATATTAAATTATATGCGTTTTATTTCTTCTTGAAAAATACACGTCTAAAAAAAATACCCTTTATATTTCATCTGTCAAATGAAGGTTTTTTTGCGTAGTTTTCCTTCAAAAATATTTTCTTTTGTCATTCCTAATCTTTATCATCATTTTAAATAGTATTTTTCAGTTTTAAGATATAAACTTAATATCATATCTCTGTGCAAGCTGTGTATTCACAAAAATCGTGTAATTTGTAAAGCTTTATTCTACGAAAATAAATATATTTATCTATCTTTATATTTCAGCCATTATTTTCCAATTATTTGTTTGCAATTTAACACAATTAAACACAAAATAACACACAAAAATGACATCGATATGATTGACAGATTTAAATTTGAATTTGAAAATGGCAGTTTTTGTTTTATATTTCACAAATATCCCAGGGATATTTTTCAAACTGGAAGTTGGACAACTTTAGATCTTCAACTCGAGAGTTGAGAATATTATTAGTGAATAAAAAGAAATTTCATCTTGCGTTTCAACTCTCGAGTTAGTCAACTTGAGAGTTTGTCTCAAGTTGAGCAATAGTGAATAAAATGGCCCTAAGTCTGCTAAAGCTCGATATCATAACATAATGCATCTTCAATGTGAGTCTACATATACAGTTGTTAACACAAGAGCAAGTTCGTGCAATTAAGTCGTGCATATTTTTTTTTTTAAGTTGAAGAAATTTTATATACAAACAAATTTTTTTAAGAAAATCACTCCAACGATTATTGAAAATTTTGTTCATTAAATACATTTTTTTTTCAAATTTGTAGACGGCCTCGGCCAGGGTTCTTAATTTTTAGGAGTTGGTTTAGCAATTTACAGAAATAGTTTCATGTTTATTTTTCAGTTTCTTATATGAATAAATAAATAATAATTATTCTTATATTTAATTAATTAATGTTAAAAATTTAGTATTTAAAAGTAGTTAATTACATTTATGCATGGGTTGGAAAAAAAATATACCTTGTGTGTAGGTATAACGGCACGCTTGAACGGTTTAATTGTCTATAATTTTGTTCATGGTTCTAGTTCTAAAGATATTTGGTATAACTTGGGTATTCCATCAGAAACTAGGACACTTATTTAGAGAGCAACACTTTGTTAGTGTTGACACTTGACACCTAAAAAAATATTTTGGCTTTAATTTTTCAGCAGTTTGATATTTTTAATAGGCCTATTTCACTGGGCCTTAGCTTTTATGACTAAATATTGATCAATATTTAAAAATATAAACGAATGCTTTGGTTGTATACAGCATAATAGTTATATAAATCATTATTTGATGCCGAAAGTTTTAAAGCAATTATTATCATTGAAAGGACTTATTCTATGTGTATACAACGAAAACATCAACACTGACGATGACGGTCGTATTTCTTACTTTTCATACTCACATTTAAACCGTCAAGTCGGAGTTAAATTGTATTATTTAATTTAAGCAAACAACTTTGACTCGATTAACACTATATAGATCCAACTTATTTTTGCAAGACTATCAATCGAACTAAAAACCAATATTTCGCCTGAATAATCTAAATTAACAAACTCTCGCGCAATAATCTGCGATTTAAATTATTTCATTTGAAACCTATATGATCCGATCTGTTTTCGCATCATCCGCCCCCATAAAGTTTCATTAACATAAGTTTAATTATTATTGTTTTTCTATATCTTTTATTGTATTTTTTGTATTAATTTAATGTTGATCGTCTCAGATATATAAAAACAAAGCGCAATATCACATGCTGGACCAAATTGAAGCAATCGTTGTCGAAGTTGAAGTCACGGCTTAAGCAAACATATATCAATTAGAATGGCCATAAACCTCAAGTAGATTCTCTGTGTATATCAAATTCGACCTTCGAGCTCTTGTAGAGCTGCACAGAGCCATACACACAGCTAAAGACGTCACATAATCTAACATTTTTTAGAGTGTGATGGCATCTTTTGATGATTTTTTGTGCCCGGTTCTCGATTCTCGGGACCTATCGCGCGCCACACACACAATTGAACAGAACACATCCCCATCGTGAGCGGCCATCAGAGAGAAGGCTCTTCAAAGGCATAAATTAAACGGAAGTCTGCCATTCAATCAGCTTTAATTGGTGTCACGCATCTCGTTTAGTCATCACACACTAGTAATGCTACCCCTATTACCATCAGTGCAATCACTCGCTCGTTCCAAACATACCACAGAGGGAGATGGCGATATATGGGGCCTCTATATGGGCGGTATTATATGGTGTGATCATTTGATGTATGCACCTCTGCGGGCAGGGGTACGGGTACGTCAGAGTGACATAGTGGCAGCACACAGCTTTTAATTAAGAGCCAGAAATATATGAGGCCAATCAATTATACCTCGAGGATCTGTGATGTTGTTGTTGACGTTTCATATCACATTGATCTTTTTGTTTTTTATATTCTTACTCGGTGAACTTCAAGTGAATTGTGATGTAAACAAGTCATGACAATAGCGCAACACTAGCAAATCATCACCATTAACTCTTAACCGTGATGATGCTAAAGAAGAGCGCACGTTTGGCACGTGATTTAATTTATAGGCGAATGCGCGATTTGCTACCATCAATGGGCATTTTATAAGCACCCCGCGCCACAACTCTGCTGACGGCATTGCCATCAGGTAATGTCATTAATTTCAACTAAAATTTTAAAATAAGGAACATTTGTCAATAAAAGATGTCACATTTAAGCTTCAATTAAAAAGTCCATTGAGTAGGGAATGGGGGGCCCTTGACTTTTGTCTGTCTATACTCTATACCTTCAAATGCGCAGCCTTAGTCGCTGAAGCGATTTTCTTCAAACTTGAAACTTTAGGTTTTAGGGTGAATTTTGTGTATATATGTTCAAAAAATAACTGTTGAGAAAAGGTTAACTAATTTTGAAAACGGCCCTAACGATTTTTATGAACAAACAAAAATTTAAACAAAATCTGTTATCGAAGGTATCTTCCAAAGTAACTTTTTCTTTTTTATTTCGCTTCACCAATTTCGATGACATTTATTTGTCACTGACAACTGTTATTTCCGCTCAAAATCTTGGCAGAAAGTCAGTATCATACCCCCTCGTAGTCGCTTAAAGCTTGAACAATGTTGGGAAATATTGAAAGCTTATTTTCAAAGTGAGTGCTGAGTACTGTGTAGCCCAAACAGATTTTGGGCGAAAAATCATCTTTTCTGAGGTGGCGCACTTTCATATCGTCGGCTACGTTAACAAACAAAATTGCATCTTTTGGATCTCGGAAAACCCGCACGTTATTGTTGAGAAGCCAACGCATCCATGGAGAGTGACAGTTTGAGGCTGGGAACAACGTTTCAGTCAACGGTGGGGGTTACAGAGCCGACTTATTTTTTTTACTGAAATTTAAAATATGTATTTGGACGACCTCTGGTGCATGCAAAATGGCGCACCATGCCACACAGCCCCTGCCACAATCGATCTTTTGCGAACCAAATTCCCAAATCGTGTTATTTGCCGTCTTGGTTATGTCAATTGGCCGCCTCGGAGCTGCGATTTGACATAATTGGACTTTTTTTTTTGTGGGGAAGGTCCGATGTTATACCAACAATCTGGAAAATATTCAAGCACTTAAAGCCAATATCATCCAAGTAATTCGTGAGCGAGCTACAGTCCGAAACCATCAACAAGGTCTTGGAAAATAGGAGTGACAGAATGTGCTACTGCGAAGCTAGCCCCGAGGCAGCCAATTGAATGACGTTGTGTTCCATAATTAATGGGAATGTTTGTTGTTACTATAATAAAGCCATAATACATGGTAAAAAAAATAATTTTGTGCACTTTATTGCATTTTTAAAAAGAAACTTATGTATTCTGCCTACCCTCTGTATATTCATCGACTCGAATTGATGAAAAATAAAATAAAATAAAATAAAATAAAATAAAATAAAGTAAAATAAAATAAAATAAAATAAAATAAAATAAAATAAAATAAAATAAAATAAAATAAAATAAAATAAAATAAAATAAAATAAAATTCAATTAAATAAAATATATGTATGGAATTTAGTCTTCAAAAAAAGCCTTGGATAGTTTTAGAAATTTTGGCATAATTTTGAATAATTTTGTTTTTTTTTTACATTTTTAACAATTTTTTTAAAGAAAATTGTACCTTCCGCTTTAACGGGGTTTTATTTTTACCAACCCTACTAAATATACACAAAAAAAACCTCTCCAACGATTCTATACATGATTTTCGAATGTTGTACCTAGCTCAACTATTCTCTTAGAGCCGTTTGCTGATACGGAACATAAATATTTATGTTCTACTTAAACGCTTATTTTCTACTTTTTCCTCAGCGTAAACTGTCACATAATTTCTTATGTAGAACATAAACTATTAAGTTTCGTTTCAGCCTAAGCCTAAGTAGGTATTCATTGGGGAAGAAAAAAAATTGTTTAATTCAAATTTACCGACCATACGCCGTTTACAGTATTGCCACTGTATTAAATAATATGTAATTAGGATCGTTTTTTTCCCGGAATATCATCCAATTTATATGCATAGAGTAAAGAGAAAAAAATTGTATTTGACATAAAAATATAAATCCAATTTTTTTGAATACGAGACTCATTATTCGAAACTTGAAAAAAATTATATAATTTTCAAAATTGTAAAAACAATTTTCTGGTAAATATCAGTTGCACGGTTTTTGTTCGCGGAAAAAAGAGTTAAATCTTTCAGAAAGAAGCAAACCTGAAAGGTGTTGACTGTCCCATAGTTTGTAAAAGCCCTTTACACAAAATTTCTGATTTAAAGTTCATATACCTATAGCATATTTCGAGCTACAGGGCATTGCCTCCTATTTTTTTTTTTTTTTGTGTTTATTTTCAAACTCTGGATCATCCAATAAGGGCTTGTCTGATGATCTAGCGTTAAAAATAAATACAAACAAATCGGGGACAATTCTCTAGCTCGAAATATTCTGTAAGCTCAAAATGGAAAATTTTTAGATAAGCTATTTTACGAAATAGGCAAACATAAAAAATTATATAGTACTTGAACAATAGCAATACAAAATGTTCATAGGTTAGTACCTAAAATCACTTTAATAAGGTTCTTCTCTACTCTACGGTGCATGCTGGTAAACCAAAGTTTAAACAAAAGGCCGAATAACTAATTTTTATCATCACTTCCCTTAAAAAGATGCAAAATTTAAAACTATTGAAAATTGACTTCGAAAAATGTGTGTTGTGCAAAAATTCTCTGAGAAATATATTTTTCCAATACTTATATACCTTTCCAAAAATATAAATCCAATATCATCAAACATCATCCCGATTTATTGCAAATTATATCTTAGACATCTACATACCTATGTACTTTCCCTTTTTTGGTTTTTAATTTTTATAACTTTCTTATGTTTGAAGAATCTATCCATTTCAAATATAAATAACTATTAACCTACCTCCCCGTGTTTAAAAAAAAAGCAAAAAACGACTTAACTCTTTAAGTCAGGATGGTGGAAACCCTGCTAGGGGTTGAAGGTTAAAAACTCGGATCTAAGCTTTTTCTTTAAGGTACTCCAACAGTGACAAAACAAAAATGTCTTCCTCACTAAAACATTAAATTCCCATAAGAATCTTATGGGAATAATACTGGTCTATCTTATTAATGCTCGCAGTGTGTTAATTAATATTTAAAGAGCGCAAATTAATATAAATTATTACAATCTAACAATGATCGAAATCGTTGGAATTTCAATTAAAATTCATTTTTAAACCTACCTCCTACCTGGCAATATTACATTAACAATTTATTAAAACAAATTTGTTTAAGTCACTTAATGTTTAATGACCCTACCCCACTAGGAAATTTCTTGTCCATGAAGCTTTGATGAAAAATCGTTTTGTAAAACAAAAAAAAAAACAACAAAACTTTTTCCAACGAATATTATTGTACATAAATGTCTACAATTAAATTGAAGAAAATTTGCTTGGTCATGTGAATTAAGGCACCAAAGCGCTTTTTGTTTTTTTTTTTTTTTTATTTTGTTCTTCGAATGAAAACAAACGTCATTAATTGGATTTGTGGATCTTTATTGTTGCATATACATATCATATTATACATTGCATTGCATATTGTGTCAGTGAAGTGAATATACAATTTTTTGTAATTCATTTTTAATTTTTATTGATTTCACAATGCATTCGGGATCATAATTGCAGAAATTCTGCATCAACAACAAACTGCTTATGGCTAGGAATAATAATCTGGGTTTGTAATGTTGCAAATTACATATTTCTAAATCGTAGAAACCGTCTGCATAAAATAAGATTTTTCTTAAACGGTTTTAAGTAGCTGAATTGTAGGTAGATAGTAATTTTTGATTCTTAAAACTTTTTTTTTTTAATTGTTTAAAACCCTTTAGTTTCGAAGTTAGAAAAAATCAAGTTAATATTTTTAAAATATTTATTGAATTTTCAAAAAAAAAAAAACGATTTGTTTTAAATATGTGTGTCCGTTGTTAATTTTTTTATTTTGCAATTTTCTACAGTTGAACAAAAATTTGTATTTTAGCTACATTTTAGCTTATTGAAATCTTGTCAAAACCTCCATTTTGTTCTTATAGGCATTCATATTTTCTAACGAAAATTAGACAATTTTTTCTTAAATTGTCATTTTTTGGGTTATTATTAATTATTTTATTTTACAGACAGAAACATATAGTATAGCAGGTACTATTGCATATATGAACATTTTTTTCAAATATTTTTTGTATAAACAATTGCAATTTTAAAAGATATTTTTTTGAATATTTTTTCTTAAGGTCCATTTTAGAGTTATGAAAATATTGTAATACATATATTTAAAATTCCAATTCCATTGCGGTATAACAGCAAGTTCAATACGTACTTTCGATGTAAGTATTTATTATTTTGTTTAACCAGAAATGCCATATATTTTATATTATGCATTTAAAAAACGTATCGCTAAATACTCGCAACACTACCTCGCATACTATAATTAAATTAATTATTTTGAGCCACTGACTAGCGATTAAAGAGTCGCTTGCTGCACCAAATTGTGCAATGTAAAAAGTAGCTATAGTATTCGAATGAAGAGACATTATATGTATGCGCTCACAACTCGTTCTTGGTCAATTAAAAATCAATTATTATTATTCAGTGGATTGGTTCTGTTATAATCATTTCATACAAGATATATTTGTGAAAAAAGTATTAATGTAGGAAAAAAAGGAAGGGTAGCAGCGTAAGGAACAGGCAAAAAAAAAAAAAAACAATAAAGTGATGATGATCTATCATGACAGTGTGATGGAAACTTTTGTATGATATTAATTTATGAATATTGTCGTTCGTCAATTTCAAGTCAATTTATATTGTACCTCCATAGTTTTTATTTTTATATTTAGATTATCAGTTGCTGTCTCAAATAAAATATATGGATTCAATATAGAAATTAATAGAAAGCTATGAGGTCTCATGTTATCTACCTACCTACTATTGTGAATGATTTTTTTATACGTGGCTTTTTACCTGGGCTATGTTGGATTTAAATGACTGCCAAATTGGTAGTATTTCTATCATTCATTATGGTGACAACTTACTGACAGAAAACTGCCAATTTGTCCGTCGTGTAAATAGAGCATTATATACTTACCTGATAGTTTAACATTTGATGGATGCAAGTTAATATCAAACCAAGTTTGCACTTAGTGGTGGTTGTGTAAAGAATTTGCATTTCAATTTTCAATGGAAACGACAATGAGTCTCTATGAATTCCCCGAGCCCCTACGAATCATTTTCAAACCAGAAGTTAATTGTGCCTTCGTTCACAACCAGGACCACCAACCGGGCATTTGCCGGGGCGGCAATATTTGAGGGCGGCAAAATTTGAAAATTAAGGGCGGTTGGTGCCTACTAAAAATATAACTATTCGTAAATATTTCCAAGATATTTTTATTTGTTTCCTTCTAATAAAAAACATCAGGGCGAAAATATTGAAATTTATTAGGTACGAGGATAATTTCAAAAACAGAACTTCTAAAATGCCTTCTGGAAATAATATTCTAATCAATATACACGATACTTGTATGCGCACTTGTGCCCGACATTCAAGTTCTTAAAGATGCCATAACCTCAGCATCGCGTTCGCTCCAAAAGGATGCAGTTGGTTACGAGTGTGATGATGAACCAATCATTGATCCCCGTCAGATATATAAAGTCGAAGTATTTGTCCACATAATAGATACAGCTATAAACTCCTTGGAGCTTAGATTTTCCCACATTAATGAGCATAGTAAAAAATTTTCTTTTTGTATAACATATAAAGGGTCCGCCAAATAACTTCTTTTTTTTGAAAATGGCGCAAAACATCGAGTGTAGCTTCGGCTGTGTGGCACGTAGCGCCGTCCCGTTGAAACCAAATGTTGCCAATATCCTCCTCTTCAATTTTTGTGAACAAAAATTCGTTCAACATGGCCCGATAACGATCGCCTTTGACTGTAACGGCCACTCCTTGCCCATTTTTGAAAAATGGCCCAATTATGCCTCTGGACCAAAATCCGCCCCAAACAGTGACTCGTTTTGGGTGTATCGGCTTTTCAATGTATGCGTGCGGGTTTTCTGTGCCCCAAATGCCACAATTTTGCTTGTTTACTGCCCGCCAAGATCAAAATGAGCTTCATCTGAAAAGATGATTTTTTTTGGCAAAATCGGCATCTTCTCTAAGTCGATCGCAGGCCCACTTAGTGAAGCGTATACACAACCATATTCGTTTAGCGGAAGGTTAAAACTAATTATCTGTCAAATCAGACATGAGCTAAGTGTTACCATTCACGAAATAAGCACTAGTTGAAAAAAAAAACGTTAGATAGCGGACCCTTTATTTCAATGATAAAAGTTATTTAAATCTTATCATTAAACAAATATGACATACACTCATCTTATTTAATCTACTCGTTTAGAAGCCATTTCAGACTAACATATGGATGTGAATATGATCTGGTCGAAATGATAACCTCCATTTTTAAAAGCCGGTTAAAAATCGCTCCATTTCTGCAAAAACATGTTTATAACTTAAATGTTGCCATTGCAAAGGGCGGCAAATCAAATTTTTGTCCAGGGAGGCGAAAAAGCTGGATCGGGCCCTGCCACCAACCAGCACCAATTTTCTCAGTATTTTTGTTTTGTTCGCCCATTAATTGAGTGACAATGAACTAGAAGAGTATTGGAGTTAATTACAACAACCAGTTTCATGAAGCATAATGCAATAGAAAATTGCCATCAGTAGCGATCCTAATATGAATTTTGACAACTTCATCAGTAGATAGTAGTTAAATTCTACATTTTTGACACGAAACAACAAAAAAAATGGAGAATTGGCCACATGGTTAACACGCGTGTAGTCATGATTCAATAACTACCGTCCGTAAAATTGAACAAAATTTTCTTGTGAAAATCGCGCGAACCGAACCATTATTTTGGTATTGAATTTTGCCCAATTTTCAAACTTTGTTCAGGAGTAAGTCTATTAATTGTAAAATGGCAAACCAAATTGAGCATAAATCAAGTGACAACTGTCAAAAAGACCACCTCCGAAAAAAGTATTGCCAGATTGAAAACCACACGTCTAAAAAAAAAACCCTTTATATGGTCTAATCTCTTCTTATTTTTTGTATTTCTTATATGAAATTATATCAAAAACCTTTAAATTTCGGAAAAGTAAAATCTGGTTTTGGCAAAAAATATTGACCTGTGTTATTATTAGGCATTTCCGTTAATTCAAGATAAGTGACTCCACAAAAAAGAAAACATTGATTTAATTTTAAAGTTAAATATCTCTGTTTGATTAATGTAATTAAATACTTTTTTTTTATCGATTAAAAAAAAATCTTGGCAATACACCGCAGATGTTTGATCTTATCTTAAACGCTGCTTGGTAAACTGTAGTAATCGCAATTTCAACTGATCGTTTGGCGTTTCTAAAAAAGAAAAGGCAAAATTAGAAGGCACATTGCAGTAACGACAGTTCACTCCGAAAAGTTAGGAAAAAGAAGCAAAAGGCTGTGGTTTTTTTTTTTTTTTATTTTTTTGTGGGTGTTTGGTCAATAAATGAAATAAAATGTTTATAAAGGGTTTTTCAACAGGGACGCTACAAAAGTAGAGCAACAGGGACAGCAAACGACGCCATATTTCTTGCCGCTTTTTTAACATTTCTCTTCAGTAAAGTTTGCCATTTCATGATGGAAAGATATACGAGCCAACAACGAGTCAAAATTATTAAAATTCAATACCGAAATTCGGAGTCAGTGGCCTCGACGATAAGAGCGCTACGTCAAATTTATGGTCTATGCCAACAAGCCAGCGACGATTGATGAACTTCGTACGAATATCGAACGTGAAATCGCAGCAGTATCGGCCCATTTATGCTTGAAAACCGTCGAAAATTGTATTCAGCGTCTGGACTTCTTCAAACGTGCCCGTGGTGGCCATGCAAAAGAAATCGATTTTTATACATAATGGCATTAAACGTACTTTCACAGGAATAAAGAATTTTATTGATATCCAAAACCGTTTTTGTTTTATTAAAAAAAACTTTTGTAGCGCTCTTATTGAAAAACCCGATATTTAAAATATTTCGGCCATTTCTGTGAACAAAAGCCTAAAATGTGTTTTCAAACAGAAAACAAAATCAGGAAAACGTATAAAGCTGATAAAAAGTGCCCTCTAGTTTCATTAATTAAGATTCAAAAAAGCAGATAATTTCGAAAATTAGACATACATACTTTCAGTTTCAGAACCGTTTAAAATTTGTAAATAAAATTTTGAAAAATATTTTAACCAAGAAATGGAAAACTACGGCAACAAACAACACCCAACGAAACTATTCAAGCACCATGAAAATAGTATATTTATTTAGGATACAGGAAATCACTGAATGAAATCAATACAAGAATGATGAAATGAAATCGCTCCAAAGTCTCTTAACACGGCCCGGAACGGCACGGTACCAGATATCGAAACCCACTACGAAGGGAGCAGAGAACCAACTGATTTCCTTGCACCAAAAATGATTTATTTATTAGTTAATTTTTTCTCAAATTAGCTGTTTTATTCTTATTCACTCTTTAATTAAAAGCCATTTTCAGAATTATTATTATTGATCTAACGATACGGTGACTACGGTGAGAGTCTTATCTGCCAAGCAGGCAAAAGTGCCTGTCGCATACGTTAATTACTGTGATAAAATAATATTCACACATTTTACGGTGCATATAAAACCGGGAAGTTTAGAAAGTATCCAAGATACATTGTTCACTTTTTTTATTCAACTACCGCCATACTGTCAAGTTTATGGCTATCTATCATCACAAAGCACATACACCATGTGCATAAATTTTTTAAAATATCTGATAAACAAATTTATAAAAAATAAAAATATCTCAGACATTTTTTGAAGTTTTTAAGTCCATTTAATCGGCTCCTGAACGACACCGCCACTTCAGGAGACTCTGTGTCTATCTTTCTATGTATCTTTCTATCTATCGATCTAGCTTAAGGAAAAAACAATGTTTTTTTTTTTTTGAAAAATGAATAATAATTCAAAAAAAAATGAAAATCCAAAACTAATCCAACCCGCCAGTCTTTTGCTTGTGCTTGTTGACAATTGAGCTATCAATTTTATAATGGATTACTAAAAGTTTTGAGTGCCAAAAACTCTCGATGATTTATTGGATTTTTCAGTCGTGAATTGTGATTTATCTTCGTTGTTCGTTGGACATTTTTTGTTTGTTATTAGTTGAAGTTTTTTTTTTTTTGTTTTTAATAGAATATAGGGTGACTCCAGTTTAACATGACAACCTCAAAGGGGTGATGGATGATTCGATAAAATTTAGCAAGTATTTTTTATAAAAAAAACTTGTGATTAAGGATTTAATGAATTTAATAAATTAAAAATATTATTTTAAAAAATGTAAGAAAATAATAAAACTCAAATTAAATGTAAAGTTGTCAATTTCAAGTAATTTCAAACTTTAAATAAAGGTAGACATTGTGTAGGAAACAAGTGTCGGAACTTTACCTCTGCCCAAAAATTGCTATTACTTTCACCTAAACCTAAAGTGTCTAGTATCTGACACCTGATGACTTGAGATTGGACATAATTTTTGAATTTTACAGTATAAAAAATAACGGTCCCTTTAAAAAAAAATAATATTTTAGGTTTTTCAAAAACGGTTAGTTAAATGTTGACTACAAAAAAATTCAATTGTTGTATGCATAAGCTACTGTTAAAAGTTATACTACCTCTACCTCCGACAGAAAATTTTTTTATAGGCAATTTCACCCGTAACGGCTACAGCTGTTTCTATTTAATTTTTATTCAGATTCTTCTAGAAATATTAACTTCTATGTATTGCAAGACAATATTTTCCAAGGTGTTTTTTTAGAGGTATAGAGCTTTAGGTTGGCAACACTATTTTAAGAGGCGGCCATTTTTTCAGATGTCATGTGATTTATTTTAAGTTTGGTTTGGCATTGCAAGAATTGAAGCCACAGGATCACCTAGCAAGGCGTAGATTCGGTGAATGGGCCCAAAACAAGTTTGCCGTTGATCCCAATTTTCATATAAGCAAATTTTGTTTAGCGATGAAGTTCACTTTTGGTTGAAGAATGGATACGTCAAAAAACAAAACTGCCGTATTTGGATTGATGATAATCCTCAAGTGTATGTTGAGACACCGTTACATCCACAAAAACTGACTGTTTGGTGTGCTTTATGGTTTGGTGGAATAATTGGTCCGTATTTCTTTAAAAACGATGCTGGCCAGAACGTTACAGTCAATGTTGACCGCTATAGAGCCATGATTACTGATTTTTTCTTTAATCAATTGAACAACAATGATGTGCAGGAGCTGTGGTTTCAACAAGACTGGCGCAACATGTCAAACAGCTCGTTCCCAAATAATAGATTTATTGAATGAAACGTTTGGTAACCGCATAGTTTCACGTTACAGACGCGTGATTTGGCCTCCATAAGATCGTGTGATTTAACGGCGCTTGACTATTTTTTGTGGGGATATGTGAAGTCGCTAGACTAAGCCGATAAGCCCGAAACGATTGACCACTTGGAGGACAACATTCGCCGTGTTATTGCCGATATACGGCCACAAATGTTGGAAAAAGCCATCGACAATTGGACCTCCAGATTAGACTACATCCGAGCCAGCCGTGGCAGTCATATGCCAGAAATCATATTTAAATTATTTTGCCAGAAGATTATCTTTCGAATAAAGTAAATTCCAGTCAATTTAAAAAAAATCATCTTTGTTTTATTCCATTTCAAAGTTCTATACGTCTTTAAAAAAAACACCCTTTACAAGACTTAATTCACCGAATGAAAAAAGGCCCATTTGCTAATACGAAACTCAAATTTCGAATCAGGGATTTTTTTTAATTCGAAAGAAACTGAAACCACCCTGTGTAACAAGACTTAAATGTCGGTGACTTTTAGGGGTTAAATGTACAGCAGCACCTAGAGTGAGAATACTTCCATTCATTCGACAGGTAAATGAGTTAAGGGTTTTACAAAAGAGTGTTCAATCAAAGTGTAAGTATGTATACCTATAAGTTTTGTTTCAACGTGACTGTTCGTTTGTAATTAATAGTTTTACAGGTTATTTTTTATCTGACATTTACCAAAAGAAAAATAATATAAATATTTAAACAAAGGTCTTCGTGACAAGATTAAGACAGTCTTTATCTATATTTACTTGCGATAGAAATGTACTATTGGTCGATTTCGTGATTTCATTATTTTTTGAATCCAAAAATAACGTTACCTCCCATCCCATACAACTGTTATGAAAAAAAATTATCTCGGAAACGGATTTAAAGCTTTTTGTAGAAAAAATGTGTGCACTATTGTAGGCACAGTAAGCCTGCTATTCACCATTCTTGGCAAACGAAAATTAAACTTTTATTAATTTTTGACTTTCACGTTATCGGCTTGACCAATTTTGTTCAAATTTAAAATAAGTAATTTTGCACACAAAAGTCAATAGTGATTTTTTTTTTGTAATTTCGTTTGTAAGTTTATATCATTAAATACTTAAAAGTGGCATCACAATTTTTTTTGGTTAAATGTTCATGAAATTGTAGGTAGGTACAATACAAAAAATTAATTTTTTTAGAAAACCGCCACTATTTTTAATGTGTTTTTTTCATAAATTAATTTTTTTTAATGATTCAGACCGCCTCATAAAAATAACTATAATTATAATTATTTGTAATAGTTACAACACACAAAGGTATCAATCATGACTATTATAGGTATATATAAATATAAAATATTAAGTTTGTCAGGCGTAATCTCAGAAAGTACTAAACTGATTTCCTTGAAATTTTTTCTATTTATAATATTTGTTATTTTTATAAAAATGTTTAACATTATTTTTTGGTTTGTTTAATTTTTTTTAGTTGCATTAGATAATTCATTTTTTTTTTTAAATTTGGTGCCCACTTCTTTGTTAAATATTTAAGAAATACAAGAGTTGTATTATAAAGTCAAAAGTTGTACGCAAATTTTAAGCCCTCAATCTTTTCTTATTTATACGTACAAGCTGAGAAGAATGAGGCACTAATATTCTGATTTTTTTTGTCTGTCGACCTTGAAACTCAATAAATTATTAAAAAAAACCGCAAAAAAGGTTTCCATTTTTATGAAATTGATTTTTGTAAGTGTGTCAAGGTAGCAATGCAGTTTGGGAAATTAAAAAAAAAACGAAGTACGCAATTAATTGTAGCTTTTTTGTTGAAAATTAGTTGTGTAGAGAAAAAAATATTAAAAATTTTGTTGACGAAGTTTTCAAACAAAAACTGGAATTATTTTTGGTTTTTTTTTCTCTCCACAACTAATTTACAGCAAAAAAGCTACAATTAATGCCGTGTTTACATTTTCTAATTTCCTTTTCTAATGCCTGGACTCAGAGTGTCAACTTAGCACTTACTACCTAGGTTTTTTGTTGAAAACTTCCTCAAAAAAAATGTTAAGAATTTTTTTCTCTCCACAAATAGTTTACAACAAAAAAAGCTACAATCAACTGTGTTATTAGGTTTTTATTTTCAAAAATGGTTTCCATTTTTATGAAATTGATTTTTGTAAGTGTGTCAAGGTAGCAATGCAGTTTGGGAAATTAAAAAAAAAAAACGAAGTACGCAATTAATTGTAGCTTTTTTGTTGAAAATTAGTTGTGTATAGAGAAAAAAATATTAAAAATTTTGTTGACGAAGTTTTCAAACAAAAACTGGAATTATTTTTGGTTTTTTTTTCTCTCCGCAACTAATTTACAACAAAAAAGCTACAATTAATGCCGTGTTTACATTTTCTAATTTTCTTTTCTAATGCCTGGACTCAGAGTGTCAACTTAGCACTTACTACCAAGTTTTTTTGTTGAAAACTTCCTCAAAAAAAATGTTAAGAATTTTTTTCTCTCCACAAATAGTTTACAACAAAAAAAGCTTCAATCAACTGTATTATTAGGTTTTTATTTTCTAAAAGTGTAATGCTAACTTGACACACGTGATTTTGCTTAAAACAAAATATAGTAGAAATTGCAGTCAGTCCTATTGAACACTATTTTGATATGTTAAATTCTTAAAATTTTGCGAAGCAAAGCGCACACGGATCTACTAGTGTTTTATATGCAGTCTTTGAAATACCTAGCAACTTAAACTGCAGGAGCAAGTTCGTGTGACAAGTTTCCAATTTTTTAAACAAAATTTTTTCGATAGCAAACTCATTCGTGTACGCTCTTGGCCAGCAATAGGCAATTCCCTTTAATATTTTACTATGCAAATTAATTAATACTTAAATTTAACTTAGCACATTTTTTTTATTACAAAAAGCCCTGTTTGTATTAAAATAACGAATGCTATGCCTAGCCTATACCTACTTAGTAATTATTTTTGTTAGAAAAGGTTAACTAAAATTTTAGTGCACTTTAGTCTTAAATATGCCTATATCTTTATCATGTAATCTTCCTTAAAAAAAAAAAATTGAAAAAAACTCTCATTAACTGTACCTACCTTTTAAACATTTAAAACAATTAACATTTTTTTTTAATAATTTTAAATGGTAAGTGAGACATCAGTTTGAAATACAAAACTAGAAATTTGTTCAAGATAAACAATCAATTAAATGTTTGACAAATTAACCAGTTTAAGTTCATTAGCTTAATTGGTATATAATTATCATTGCTTACAAAGATTTTCTAATGCTTATGAATAGTTTAAAAATCTCCAGATCTAGAACTTATTATAATAAATGTAGGTAGGTAGGTCAATTCTTTTTTTTTTATTAAATCACAGTATAGTAGTTCAGTCAATAGGGAAAAATCCTTACATTTTTTGAAAAGATTTATAATTCAATTTAAATGTGGTGGGATATATATATCGAGACCAGTGCTGCCACCCTACTCCCTTAGCAGTAGATCTACTGCGCTCAGTCCCAAACGAAAATCTACTGCGCAGCAAAACGAATCTACTCCTCTTTTAAGAATTTTGATCACTACCCAAAGTTATCTCTAAGAACGTCCATCCAAAATTTGAAATGCGCAACAATGTTCACTCTGAATGCATCAATGCACCGGCTATCGGCTCAAAAACATCAAACTGACACATTACCTATGTCATTTGTTTTTGAAAATGAACAAATTCCTAATTATAGATCTGAGAAACCAAGGTACTGTTGCAGTATTAGTGTGTTTGATGATTAGTTAATTATTATATAGGGTAGCAGTAGCAAAACCAATGAGTCGACGGCAAATAGGATATCAGAAACAAATAAAAATGGAAATCCCCGCATAACAGAAGCTCGGCCAAGCAAAAGATAGCCAGCGTTGTCAACCACTTTTGTCAAAATAATGCCTCACTTGCGAAAAAGATGCCTTCTTCAATAAAATAAAAGCCTCTCCTAGTATTTTTAAAATTAAACTTGGATAAATCACAATAAACATCTTGTTAAGGAATATTAATTACATCAGTCATTTAAATTACAAAATATATATGCACATTTTTAATCGAGATCATTCTATTCCTTAAATTCATTTTTTTTTTTTTACTTAAACTTCAGATCATAGCAATTTTTATTTTTGAAAAGCGCCTTTGCGTGAAGAATTCCACTCAAAGTTTCTGGCTTAAGTCTATTATTTCTCAGCTTTGTTTTATTTAAATATATATATGCCTTTCAACCGTCGCGTCTTCGAGGAATGCGGTAAGCATACTATTTTTTTTAAAAAAGAAAACATATTAAAACCATCTCCTTTTTCCAATTGAAATGCCTTCCACCAAAACTGGGAAATAAGTTCTCGTAAAGTCGATACCAATATTTAAATTTCTCAAAGAAAACCACAAAAAAATTAAAAAAAATTTAGTTTTATAAAATGAAATAAAAAGTTTTTGTATTTTTTAAGATCTACTGCGGTATAATGCAATCTACTGCGTTTTTTTCTGATATATACTGCGCTCAATCATCTATAGGGTGGCAGCGCTGATCGAGACTAACCTGAATCTCAGTTTACGGCACTGAAAACAGTGTGAAAGAGGTCGCCGTTTTGAAAAAGACGTTTATGCGGTTTTCACGGGTCCTATTAACCCTACAACTGATTTTTGTATATGGATTTGTAGAAAAAAATATTTTCTAAATCTTTTGCCTACAAGCAAATAAATAAAAAAATATTGTCAAAAAATTGTAAAACTATTGTAGCTACTTGAAAATTGTCTTTTCTGACTGAAAAAAAAATGATTACAATAATTCTTGAAGACCACTAAATTTCCTACATTTCTGTATATCAAGATTTTCTGTGCGTTCTATACAACTTAAGATATGAGCTTAAGAGCATTACAATTATGTTTATTATGTGTTCAGACTTAAGAAATCGCATTTTGAAGTGGACTGCAATAAAATCGCTGTGTCACCGACTAGTCTTGATATGGGGTTAATGAATTTTTGCGAAGAATTACAACAACAATTTCTTTATGTATAAGTCAGTGATTTCGTAATATTTGCAGTGTATGCACATCAGGCACAACTGTTTTGAAAAAAAGTTCCTCCATTAGCCCTTTACTGACAATTTATTGAACAGAGTATAAAGAAAGATGGCGGTCAGCCATCAGCCGAATAGGGGGAGTAACATATAGCATACGAAAACATGCACGTGCCGTAACTATTCGGGACTGGTGGAAGTGTGATCATAGCCTCCTCGCGGCGGCCGCTAGAAACAAGCCTTTAAAAAGGTTTGGCTAATATGATCGGGCTGGTTCCACAGGTTGGCAACAGGTTAATTCCCTGTTCCGTAAAACTAAAAGAATTTCGAGACCAACAACAAGCCTCACTTGTTGCAGAAGGCCAGGACCGGACCCCGGTTGTCGAGCCGACGATGATGATGATAAAGAAAAGCCAATTTGAATCAAAAAAATATTTCAAAATCTTTGAAAATGTTGTTAATATTTGTTGTTTATATCTACATTTAATTATAGCAGTTTCTAAGTAGCTATCTTAACAAAATAATTGTAATACTTTTATTTCGAACAAATCTAACACAGTTACCCTAAAATGGGTCTCAGGACACAGCGATATACATGGGAACGAAATGGCAGATGAATTGGACAAAAACGGGTCATCTCTTGATCCAAGCCAAATTGTATCATCGGTACTCATGCCACTGGAGCAAGAAACAAATAGAATTCACCAAAACTTCCTCAAAGCCGCAAACGACAGGTGGTCATTACTCTGGACACTTGCCGGGTTTCAAGGAATGTTTGGCCGAATATCTCTAAGAAAAAAACAGATTATCTACTCAGGTAAGGCAGACCTTTCTTGTTGGAATCCTTACGGGTCACAACGCAATGGGAACCCATATGAGCAGAATGCGGGCATTGGCACATCTGACTTTTGCAGAGGGTGTAATGATGAAGAGTCGGACGAGGGCTCATGTCACTTCCTCTGTGAATGCCCCAGCCTAGCCAGAAACAGGAAAATTACCCTCGGAGAATACTTCTTCGATGAACTATGCGACATCTCAACCTTGCCACTGGATAGCTTCCTGAAATTCATCCAGATTTGATAATGGTTCAGGGAGGCCCCCATACCCTACTCATACCTGAAAGTCCCGCTCACTCCCCTCCCTAACTATCATCACAACATAGCTTTACCCCGGGGAATGAAATGGATCCACGGAGATCCGAGTGAGATGATGCGGCTTGCCATAGCAACTGAATCCAACGGTTTTCGTGCAACTGCTCATGTTATCTATCTAAAATAGCTCATGTTATCTACCAAATATCTAGTCCATTGAAATGTTGAAAAATTTTACCTGAACTTTGCATTTTTGGGGAGACAATATTTTGTATTTGATGTGCAGCGAGAGTATTCAAAACCATTTTTCGTCATTAGGACTGTAAAAAGTTTTCCGCGATATCCTAATAACCGTATTAGTCCCATATGTGCTTTTTTTCCCATTTTCAAAATTATTCAGAGCCAGGAAAGTTACAATGCTTAAAATTTTGCTTGACAACTAAAAAATATAAGTAGCTACCTGCCTATAACAACATTTTTTGAAATAGAATTATTAAAGCGTTCAGATGAAGAGAGAGGGTTTAGTGACATTTGTCTAATTTTGAGATAGATATGAGGCTTTTAAGCCTAATAACTTTCATTTAGCTACTTCATTGGGCAAGGTCTTAATTATCACCTCCCCTCCCCCCCCTCCCCCTTCTTCATCAGAACACTTCAATTGTAATATAAAATATGTACGTATATGCAGGTATATTATTAGGTTTTGCTTGGAGTCAGTTGTTGCTTTTGTATATAAGAAGAAGTAAAATGAAAATAACCAACAAAATTTCTTTGCATTTTTCAAGGAGAGATATTTTTTTTATTTTTAAATTTAATCTTTCACCAGCTGTGGCTGCTTTTACTACACGAGACACAAAAATATTCTTAACCTTGGCATGTTGTTTTTGCGATTTTATATTTTGTGATGTCAAACATATTATTATTTGTTTTGACGGCAAATTGACCTTGACGAGATATTAAAATATCGGTGAAAGAGAAAAACAAAATACGGGACGTATAAAAATAATTTTCTTCTCCATATTTAAAATATGTATATGTACCTACAAATTCATCATCCATAAATCCTATTTGTTAATGTTTCATCTTTAATTTTGGCATCAAACCTATAGCAACAATAGGATTTTTTTTTTAAGATAAAGCTTAAACTTTGAACAAAAAAGTGAAACAAATAAACAAACCAAAACATTTAGTTGCCAAAAAAAAAAACAAATATTTAAATACAATCCCGGACAACGTAGCAATGTCCTTGACAGGCGAATTTTTGGCATTGTGAAGGTCATATCCGGGCTGGGCTGAGCCCAGTTCATCTCCAAATTCAAATTTCTAATTATAGGCCGAAGATGTTTTTTTTTTTTTTTGATAGAAAATAATTTTGAGAATTCGAAGAAATACAAATAAGAATTTCTTCTACCTACCAGATGAAGAACCAGTAGAATCATTTACACTCAGCCTTTTAAATTACCCAGCGTCTTCAATGAATTTTTATAAAAAAAAACAACAACAATCGAAAAACATTTACCATTTTCATATAATGTATACATTTAGCCATTCATTGACAGAACAACATCACTACTTAATAAAAAGAGTATCTACAATAAAAGTCTCAGATTGATAAACGATTATAAATTACGTTAAATTGCTAAAGACAGGCAGCTAGCGAGTAATGAGACTTTTTAGAGGGAATAAAGGTAAAATTTATCTGAAGCTGAATATTTATACAAAGCTATCGGTTTGTTGTGGTTCCGGAGAATGTTCTATTTTCAGCGGTTTTCAAGGTATTTAATACGAGTACATAACTAAAACTACACTCAGAGAAAAATGTACTTTTAAAATTAAAATTTGCTTTGCAAATTGACAAGCCAATAAAAAAATTTGCAAGATTTCGAATAAATACCATTGGCAATGTTCAAGGAGCGATGTTGTATCTCAATCAATAAAGAAGTTTCTAAGAAGACAATTAAGAAATTCTCAAAAATTCAAATTTGTAATAACAAGAAAATCTATAAAGTATTATGTTTTAAATGTTGTAAGTAAAAAAAAATGCCCGACCTTTATGAACGTTTACACTACTTGTTAACCCCCCATTTCGACTCAAACAAAATCGTAGTATTAATTAAAAATAGGTAGGTAGGTACCTACCAAACAAGAGAATTTCAAGATTCATTTTGATATTGCACAATTTTTTTCTCAGTGTGCCTGTGCACAGTATACACGTGAATTTAACAATGAATCAGGAATCACGATTACTTAACAGTGTGAGGACGCCGGAGAATGATTTGCGCGTCTAAAACTGAATCAAAATCAATCACTGTCATAAGATTTTTAGCTTTGAAAATCATAAATTTCTTTTGATTTAAGAACGCATTGAGTTTTGATTGAATATAGTACAATAAAAATATTATAATTTGTCATACTTTTGATTTTGATTGAAAATGATTTGAAATAAAATACTTACATATGTATATCAGTCGTATTTTTATCAAAAAAAAAATTGTGATTCATATTTTTGAGAAATAGAAATAATTATCTTTGAAAGGCTATATGCAGTGGCGTAACTAGGATTTTGCTCTGGGGGGGGCAAACAAAACATTATACAGGGTTATTCGCATACGATGTGACAAAAAGCTATTGCGTGTATGTATGTAGGTTGGGTCGATACAATAAAAAAAAACTTATAGGAGGGGTGTCAATTCCCCCCTTTAGGCGGGAGGGGCAATTTTCTACAATATTAACAAAACTTGTTACAAAACAACTGTAATAGGTACATACTTAAAATGCCATGCTATACCTTTTTGTAAAGCTAGACATCTCGTCTTTTATTTTCTTTTTAAATACATACCGATGTTTTAGTGAACAGTTTTTAAAATAATAATTTTCAAACTCAAAATTGTGAAGAAAATTTTTTTTAAATTTTGTCCACAATCTTAAGTTATTAATATTCAGTGGTCTTACTAATTTCTTATTTTCACTACGTAGCTAAAGTAGATTTAGTTGTTTAAACAATTTTCTCAAAAAAAAGTTACAAGACATTTAAGCATCATCCGGTTTTCCATTTTTGACTAAAAATTTATAAAAGCATTGAAATTGTAAAACAAAAACAGTAGTTAATAGCGTTAAATTTTGAAAAAATTTAAATATAGGTAAATATTTTTTTTCAAAATTTTGAGTTTGAAAATTTATTTAAGAAAGAAAGAGTTTTCAGTATTTGACTTTGAGTTGATCAGACAATTGAATAGTAAAAACAGAGATAGTAGGTACCTACCTACTTAACAAAGTGAAATTTTGAAAAAAAAAAAAAAAATCAGATTAAACATAAAATTTATTTCACAAAAAGTATTCACTCAAAAATATTGAGAAATGGAATTTTAGCTTTTTGAAAATTTTTTTTTTTTTATTTTAAAACTCTTTTTCATAAAATTGCCCCCCTCCACCATACTATTTCCTTTTGAACCAGTCCACATACTTAAGGTTTTTGATGCATCTTATGCAAATCACCCTGTATATCTGCCCGCATAAAAAAAAAATCTTGAAGCAGCAAAGAGAAGCAGGATGCTTATTGAGTACAGGATAGTTATTATAGCGTTACCTAATGGAAGAGCTCTTTTTCACAGTTTATGATAAAGTGGTGTCATATTTGCAGCTCTATTCTCTTAAAATGTTTTTTTGAAACAATTTCTCAAAATGAGCTTAATATCAAACATTTGAATAGGAATTTTGTATGGTTCTGGGGGTAAGGCAATTGCCCCCTTTGCTCACCCCGTAGTTACGCCACTGGGTATACGAGAAGAAATCTTCTTTTATCTATCTTGTTCAACTACTCTTTAAATATGTTTGACACTTAGAATCAAAATGGACCTATATAAGGTTAGAAACTATTGGAGATAATTATGTGAAGTAATTTTTTTTTTAATTTGTTGGAAATCGTTTATAAGATTAAACAATAAATGAAATATAAGGACATTGTCAGGACTTTATAAAAACAAAAGGATTTTTTTTAGGCCTCTTTGCGATCATGAAAAATACAAATAAGCGATTTTTAATCTAAAATCCAAAATATAGTACCGTTTTGATTCTGAAATGCATAGAAATTGAAAAACCAGATTTGAAAGTTTTTTTTAAAGAAAAATAAAAGAGTATTATACACAAATAAGTTCATTGATCTATACTTTCAAAGTATTGTGTTTATTAAAAAAAAAATAAGTTTAATAACAGAGTTTTAAGGGAACTATAGTTTACAATGTAGTTAACAACAACTGTTTTCCAGGACGTAGGACGATTGATCTTTGCAACACCATTATCCGATTTATAGCTTACTTCTGCCCTTATTTTTAGAACACCCATCTTCTGAGTCCGCACGAAACTTTAGGTATATTCTCGATCAAACTACGTCCCTTTATTTTGGCGGAAACTTATTGGAAGAATCCAAAAATGTCGATACCTGAATTTGTATAGCTAGTTCTAATGCGATATGTCGTTTTTTTCGACAAATTCTCACGAGACTTGCAAAAAACACACATTTTATTTCTTTAATTCCAAATGCATTTCTCCCAGCCACGACAGTTTGGCTCAATAACTAGTTGGTGTCGTACCCTGCTATAGGTTGTTTTAATACATTATTGTTTACAAAGGAGAATTTGTATTGAGATTTTCAGGTCTTTTTAAACAAAGAAATCGGGCTTATTTATTAAAGCCTAAGGTCGTTCTTGTAAAAGCCTATAATCACTTAATTGCAACTTTTAAGACTACATACATATCTATCTACATTATATATCTTCTATATATTTTCCGTCTCCTAAACTTGCACACTCTTCCCTAAAAACGAACGCACACAAAATGTTCCCTTTTTCAAGAACTTTATAATTATTCACCTTTACCACTCAATATCAATATTCATTTCCAGTACCTTCTTCCAATTTCTGAAACTGAAGCAAAAGACATGCGAAAAAAAAGAAAAAAAAATTACGGCTAAAAACTTATTCAATAAGAAACTTTTTCTTTCCATAACTCGCGCAAGCTAATTAATAAATTAGTCTAAGGGAAAATTGTGTCAGTAATTAAAACTAAAACAAACAAAAAATACTAAAAAAGAGATTGCTAACTAATTGGCTACACCGACACCCAGAACACCTAATAATAATAATTATTCTAATTTGAAGAGCAATAAACTTTAAGTGTAAAATTACATCAAGATAGCTGAGGTGAATAATATAATTCCTATAACTACTTGGTATTTTTGGGGATATTTAAAATTGACAAACTGTTCTATTTTGTTCCACAAATAATCTATAACAAAGTTGATGACTCATAAAAGCGTTTAAAAATATCTTTTTTTGGTTTTTATTATGAAAGCAAAGTATCTTTTGATCTATGGAGTTGAATGTTGACAATAAGAACCTTGCTTTTATTTGTAAATCTGTGATAGAGCTTTGTTTTATGGACTAATAAAAAAGTTGTGTTTCATTTTAGTGCTGGAATTGATTGTATAGTTTTGCATTTAAAGCCCTTTCAGTGGCGGATTGGTATTACGAAAGCCCATTTTGTTTACTTCATTTTGTGTACGTTACTTTTGTCAAGCGCGAAAATAAAGATTTCAACGAAAACAAAAACTTAAATTTTAATTTTAATCAACGACTTGATGACACGCGAAACTAGTAATGATCTTGTGATTCAAAGCTACAACGTAGCTAAATATTGAATCTATATATTGAATATATGCTAATGGCTTAATGATAAATATTCTAACCAATAAATTGTGAAAAAAAAAACAAAAATACAAAACATTATGGGCTTTTAGCCCATACAAATTGTGACCCTCTTGGAGTGAGGGCCTTGTCAATAAGCAATTTTTATTAAGTTCAGTTCCACTTACATGAATTTTTTGCCAAAAATTGAATGTGAACTATATCCAACAAGATTAAAATTCTTAATCATTAGATAAACTGGAAATGTTTGCCCAGGGCCATAAGCTTTTTTTATTATTTATATATGATTTTTCGTATTCGTAGTAAAAAGATTGATACAGGGTGTCCACCGAGAAGGTATACTACTTTATTTTGCCGCCATTTTGGTAAACATTAGTCTTGACAGTTCATTAAAAAATTTATTATATTTATATATTTATTATCAAAATCAATCATCGATTACTGTGACTATGAGAATAAGTTACGTGAAATTTTTGGGAGAAACAACGTGCCAACAAAACGCACTATTTATCGTGTAGTGAATGATTTCTGGGCAATGGAAAACCCTCAAATTATTCATCAGTCACCTTTGCATCCATTAAAAGTTAGAGCTAAAAAATTATATCGAAATCGATTAAGCCATTAACGAGATATTCAGAAATAACCCAGATTTTAAGAAATTTTCTCAAAAAAACCTGAAAAACTTTATACCGCTATGCGAATTTTATGCAGTATTATTTAAACTGCTTTATAAATTACAGGTTCAACGTTTAATCAAAATTGTTGAAGTCGTTTTCGAGAAAATTCGAAAAACCGAAATCCTTATATGGCAGAGGTACTCGTTCTAGATTAGTTTAAGTGAAAATTCGAATTGCTCCTGTATAGAAAATCACACAAAAATACAAAATTAAAATCAAATCCTCGATGGACACAAGTACACCTGGATGAAGAGTGGATGGAGAGGATGATTTTTTTGAAATTATCGTAATTTCGCACAGCGATATGTTTTGTGGTACATACAAAGGAATAAAATGAAAATTTCAAATTTTGTCTTCATTACCCATGGTATCCACTTTCTCAGAATTGTTATCAATTATATGAGAGAGCACTTCTGATTGTTGTAAAATGGCCCTACGAACTAACTCCTTAAAGAGTTAACTCGCAATAAACTAACTTTCACGCAAGATTCTGGAGTTAATGAGTCCCACTGACAAATTTGGTGGGAATAAGTTCATTTCGGCTTTATATTGGAAGTTAGCTCTTTTGGGAATATTTCTTATAAATATAATGATGAAATTTGGTTGAGCGTTGTGCTGCTGAACAGCCTACAAAGGTACAAATTTAAAACTTGAGATTTTCCATTCAGGACTATCCACTAAAAAATGAAAAAAATGTCCTAAAATATGAAGAACCGTAAAAATATATTAATCTTTATTTTCATTGGTGTTTTCTTTAACATTTTTGGGACATCCTTTTTTTTGTATCAATTTTGTTTTTTGATTTTTGTATTACGAAAAAAAGGCATCAGTTTTCGCTCAATTTTTAGTATTTGTTTTAAAGCCATTTTCAGCCAAATTTTATGTAGCCAATATTGTTTTACTGTTAATCCAGCACTGATGGGTTTTTTTTTTATTTAAGTTAAAACTAAAATCAGCAGAATTTATTCAACAACACGCAGCATTGAACATAAATTTATTTAAAACTGTTCGAGCTATTATATTCTTTATAAGTGTGGATTAGATTTAGATTAAGTTGGATGCGACCACCACACCAGTTGGTTGCAGTTCTTAAAAATAAAAAACTGACGACGAATTGTCTCGATTGGAAATTAATGTTTTTTTTTGTATTAACTTTTTTGTTGCTCTTTCGTGCACTGTTCGAATTGTTGGTGAGCATGTTTTCCAATAGCGTGAATGGCAGATATATATTCTAACTATAGATACATATGTAATGTATGTTATGTACCTATACCTACACATAAACTACACGATTTTTTTTTTATTTTTATCTATCAAGTGACCAGAGCTTAATGATCTCATTAAAACAAAAAATGAAAAACTAAGTTAACGACAGATAATGATGGTGTACAATGTCAATGTACGTATTTTTTTGTGACATTTTTCATACGTGGGCCTGACGCCTCGGTATAATATATTTATGGGATAAAGTTTTCATGGTTTGATTAGTTGGCAATTATTAGATGAAAATGGTTGTAGACTGATACACCCAATTACTCAGTTTTTTTCCCACATTATTGGCAATTTACAAGTTCTGGTTCAATAGAGAACAATAAGTTTAAAATTTGCGGCAAAAATGACATAGATATAAGGTATATCTAAGTATGTACCTATACCTATTGTTAATTAAAAAAATTAATGCACGGTTTCGCTTTTATGAAAAAATATAAATATAATATTATAATTTTTAATTGAACCTATATTCAATCATAATACAAATATGCAAGACGCTGAATTCTGAAAAAACACCATATTACGTAGTTGTAGATAGGTATACGTAATAGCTTAGTGTTAAAATTAAATGGGCTTAGAATTATCAAGATTTAATATTATGGTTAATGTAAGGCAAAATGTCAAATGCAAGCCCCATCTTTAGAATTTTTAGTTCGTTATACCGCGTGGCACGATTTTAAAGAAAAATCTGCACCTGTAGGGGAGAGTGGGTACGAAAGTAACATTTTTGACATTTCATGCCATAATTTGATACCCAATAAACATATCAAAATGAAACATAGTGCATTTTAATGAATGAAAATTTAGCTACCGTTAAAAACTTATTTGGTTGGCAACTTTGTCTATGATTTAAATGTATGACTTGAAAATGAAGGCAAGGTCAAATGTTACAATCGTCCTTTTCGGTGTGTCGATTTTAACACACTGAAAGGACGGTTGTAACACCATATAAATATATGAAGAAAAAGTTAAAAATGGTGCCTAGACTTAGAATTTAATTCTAAGCCAATACCATCAATTATACTTATGCATTATTATAAAATAAATGAATGCCAATAAAAAGACATTCTAATTCAGTGTTGATAATAAATAAATCTATTTAGTATAACATTATTTCGAATTTATTTGAAAAAAAAACTTATTTGATCTCTTTCTCCAGCTTTTGAATAAACAAATTCACCAAAAACTGTGTGTGGACGGTTGAAACACAAATCATTATACATTAATTTGTGCTTGTATTATGTTACAAACGTCCAAACCAAAATTGTAACAACAGTCCACCCCACGCCTTTAAATTTTAAAAATCTTATTAAGAAGAAACCAGTATGCCTATCGTCAAAATATTTACTCTCTTCGATTGTAGGAATATTGGAGCACAGTAAGGTTGCATCCTTTCAATGAATTGTTAATTTTTTCAAGAAAAATACTGAATAAAACTCAAGACCAAAAAAATTACGTTTTCACTCAAATTTCACATTTTTGGCTTTTGTTGGTACATTCGACTGTACTGACTTTTGGATTTTTGTAGATGCATTCAGGACCTAATTGCAAAGAATTGTGCATTAAAAAATGAACGCACAAAGTTCTAATTTTTCGTAAAAATTGAATGTTACAACCGGTCCACTGTTACGTTCGTTCCCACTCTCCCCTACGTGTACCAACCCTTACAAAACTCAATTCTGGTGTTCCAGAGCAGAGAGCTGCTGTTTACATATACCACCCTGTATATGCTGCTTCTTGAAATATTTAGAGGACCATATCGTGGTAACACAGCTATGGGTCCATGATGATTGGGTATCAGGATACAATCACAAAAAATTATATTTGTGGTTTTTGATAAAAAGATACAATAACTTTAATCAATTGAATACCGATCCAAGGGTCTATTACCGGACTGTCGATTTTTATAATTTCAACTGACTGATCCAAAAATCAAAAAAAACTGTATCGAATTTTTAAAATTTTCAAAATGTCGACAGAATCGATATTTCAACAGACTAAATTTTGAAAGTCGACAATTTAAAGGTCGACATTTTCATCAGATTATGGTTAATGTAATTATAGTTAAGAACACAAGCTTGATAACATCATTCCCTAAGCCATGATCTAATCATAATTAACTTCTTTCGTATTGTAATAATCAATCACCTCACCGCATTCAACGGCACTATATAATTAAAAAGGGTAAAAGAAAAGAACCCAAAAGAAACGATTATATATTTAGACCCAGTTTTTCAGTGATGAGTTAAACTATAGGTAGTGTTAGCTAACTCTGAACATATTTAGACCTACAGTTAATTATAGAAGCACCTTTTCAGTGGAGGATGCATGCAGATAGACTTGTTAAGCTCGAAGAATAAATAATGAGAAGCTCCTGTTGAGCTAATCAAGATTAAACTCTCTAAATTTGATGAGTTAACTCGGATTTTAAAGTTTCGACTAACTTTCAAAAAAGTCGATATATAGGGTTTTTCAATAAGAGCGCTACAAAAGTTTTTTTTTTAAATAAAACAAAAAACGGTTTTGGATATCAATGAAATTCTTTACGGAGTACGTGTGAATTGCTGCCTGACCAATACTGCATATTTTGTTTACTGACGAAGCCATTCAGACAGAAATGAGCCTCATCGCTTAAGATGATTTTTCGATTTGTAGAGCTCTTAACGTTGAGGCCACTGACTCCGAATTTCGGTAGTAAATTTTAATAATTTCGACTCGTTGTTGGCTCGTATTTCTTTCCAGATTTTTCTTAGAAAAATGCTTAAAAGAAAATTTAGTTTTAGCATTCCATTACAATTTTAAAAAGCATTTTGAAAATTGTTCATTAAAATATGATCAAAGCCTTTAAAGCTGTTTTTTTTTTAAATATTTATCACTTAAAGTACCTACATTTTTTTCTGATCACTGCGGTACTGTTTAAAGAAGTTAAAAAAAGTTCAAACCTCCAAAACGATTTTTTTCTTTTCTTTAACAAAAATATTCGCTATATTTTGTTGCATCTTAAGCAATTCACCCTGCATATTAGAGCAGTGATTTTTTTAAGGAATTAAGTTTTAATCACTATAATTCATTCTTAATTTAATATCAGAGCATGTTCAAAAGACCATATTATTTCTTCTTCATCGAATTCTTCAATCGAATTAAAAGAAATTAATATAATTTTAAGCTTTTTAAGTAATCCTGTACTGCAACAAATCAACATCGAAGTCTCCAAATACCCAAATTAATACATATGCGTGCACTTAAGACTCTTATAAGACGATACCATTAAAACACTTTAATATGGATTTACTGAATCTAAATTTAAGACCACAATTCTGAATAAATAAATTATATCATCTCTCAAAAAAATGAGAATTTTGATTTCATTCAAAAAATTTCAAAAACTGATTTCGAAAATGTTAGTTTTTTCTTCAAAAATTCTCTATGCCCAAAAAAATATATCAATCAAAAATTCTTCAAAGATGCGAGTAAAATATTTGAGTATCTACCTATTAACTTTCTTAAAATAAATAATTTACAACCATCGTCTACTATCTCGTTTTCGACATTAAAACTTTCATAGCTACATATCACGATTCTAATTTTTTCTTCGAGTTTTTTTTAAATAAATATATCGTTAAAAAATGTTTATACTTTTCTGCTACCCCCGTTTAGAAAAAAGTTAATACCAAAATCACTCTTTAAACCAAGATGGCGTAAACCCTGCAAGTGGTTGATGGTCAAAATCTAGGTAGGTTCTATAAGGTAATCTGACGATGGAAAAACAAAAAATGTGTTCCCCAAAGAAGCATTAAATTACCATATAAGAATCTTGACCAAATATACTGTACTATGTGGGAATCAGACCAGACGCTAATCAAAGTTAAAAGAAAAGCGACGAGATTGAAAACTATTTACAGGAAATACGAAAACATTGAAGATATTGCAAATAAACGATATACATATTGAATTCGCACCACTGATGAATTGGACGAAACTAAAATGCACTCTTATGATTCAAGGCTATTAAGTTATGTGATTAATTCGTGCTTTTTGTTTAATTTATTAAAATCATTTGTTTACGAAACTACTTGACGGCTCCAAATAGTTCGTGTTATTTTTTTTTTAAATATTTTTAATGGTGGCGAACTTGATTAAAGACGTGGATTAGGATTAGGACCCCACTCAAGGCAGTACATTCTTTTCAACATCCTAAAAATGGGCTCTAAATAGCATTGGCGTTACCAGGATTTTCCTCTAGGGGGTGCAAATAATTTTTTTTAGATGGACAATAAAAATATAAAACAAAACATTATACAGGGTGATTCGCATAAGATGTGACAAAAAGCTAGAGCGTGTATGTAGGTTGGGTAGATACAAGAAAACAAATTGTAAAGGAGGGGTGTCCATTCCCCCCTTTTAGCCAGGAGGGACAATTTTTTTAAATATTAAAAAAAATCTTACAAAACAACTGTAATACACACTTACAATGCCATGCAATACCTTTTTTTAAAGCTATAAATCCCTTCTTTTATTTTTTTTTAAACACATGATGTTGTTTCAGTGAACAGTTTTTAAAAAAATAATTTTCAAACTCAAAATTTTGAAGAAATTTTTTTTTAATTTTTTCCACAACCTTACGTTATTAATATTCAATTCTTTTACTAATTTCTTATTTCAACTACGCAGGTAGTAAAGTAGATTTAGTTGTTTTCAATTTTTTTTTTTTTAAAGTAGCATCCGGTTTTCTGTTTTTGACTAAAAATTTATAAAATCATTGAAAATGTAAAACAAAAATATTAATTAATTACGGAAAATTTAAAAAAAAAAAATAAGGTAGACATTTTTTTTCAAAATTTTGAGTTTGAAAATTAATTTTTCAAAAACTGTTTACTAAAACAAGTTTATTTAAAAATAAAATAAAAGAAAAAAAGAGTTTTCAGTCTTTGACTTTGAATTGATCAGACAATTGATTTGACCCCTTTGCTCCCCCCCCCCCCGTAGTTACGCCACTGCTAAATATAAACTATAACTTATTGTCAATCCACTCAACTCACCGAAAATATTTCTATTCTATTCACACTAAACATTGGCGTGCATTGCAGGTTGAATTAAGAAGACCGTATAGGTTCTACAGTGTGGAAGTGCATCCGAATTTTAAAATAAAATTGGAGCTGAAAATGGCCCACTCACTCACAAATGATGTACAAGAATTAGAAAATATTTTGAATTTATGTGTATTTCTGTAAACTTCTCAATGGCAGCTCTGTTTTGAGGGTAAAGCATAAAAGTACATACTATAGCTAATTTTATTCTCTTTGTTTTTGTTCTCTTTTTTGTATCCAAGAAAATATTTATGATAAGAAATGTCTCTTTCATTAATTTTACCATCAGAAGAGCACTCACATTCATTATAGGTAAACTACAATTATAGTTCTTGCTCTTTGAGCACACCATCAACATTTAAGCAGGTAAGCTAAGCGGCTTCTGCTGTTAATTGCCTATAGCCCTCGAATAGCAATCCGCTATAATCAAAAGTCTATAATATTTACAATGTTAACGAGTATAATTTATTGAAATTCAATGTGGGCTGATTGATACAATGCAAATATACAATCATCTACCAGCGGGCTCGTCCGATATCTTCCCCTCCCCACCCCTGCACAACTCACTCTCTGATTCAAATTAAATTACCGGGCAACCGAATATACCTATACCTAACCAAACCGATATTTAGGTAGCATGTTCTTAAAATGTTTATAAACAAACCGAAATCTTAAACCAACAAAATTCTTCAATCTATCTATAATTTGCGGTTAGATTGTATTAATTGATTACGTATAGCTTGAACTGTTTACCTGATTCCCAGTTGATAATAAGGAGACGAAAACGGTATAAGCTGGCTAAGTATAAGTATATGAGAACGATACGAAGACCCAATTAAGAGGCAGTCCGCCAGTTGTTAATCCGATCTGAACAGAAGCCATTTTATTAGGTGTGAACAGACGTAAAATTATCACAATTATTGATGAGTAAGTTGTCTAGCAAGCACGTGCTTAAAGTAAAGGTGAAGGGCAGACAAAATAGCCGCTAAAGCTCTACCCACATTTTTTCTCCTAAGCTGCTTTGGAACTTATTTTTAGAACGTCAACAAGTTCTCGCTTTGAACTGTCTCACTGATTTGGATTTGGATTTGGAGATTGGAGTGAGCGATTTGGTTTCAATGCAAGCGAACACGTGAATGCAATTATGTGCGGGTTGTGTTGAAAAGTTGCACTTACAACCAGGTTGATTTCATCTTATTCTGTGCAACAGCTCCACTACTACTTAATGCGTGATTGTGATGCCATCGCCATGCCGTTGGCAAAACGAGTTTATTTTTTTCATCTGCGATTTATGCAATTTGAAGTTCAGTCGTGCAATGCTTTGTGTAAGAGCAAGAGGGGTGGGGGGGGGGCAAAGTATTAGTGCAATAGAAGTAAGAGATTCATCTGAAGTATTAAGAGAGTGACTAACATTCGGTTGCGGACTGCCAGTCTGGGACCAAATGTTCTAAAACAGTTCAGCAGACAATCCATTTTCTCGGTCACCCTCAATGGCATCCTTGAAATACTTGTATTTTGATTTTTAGAATACATCAGCATTTACTGAAATTTTTTTAATTTCTTTTTTGGTTCGAATGGAGTCGCTATATTATGTGGATCGAGGTTGATTTGGTTATATTTTGTACGAATCATTTTGCTAGAGGTGAATGGCTATTCAAAGTGAATGTAGATAATAATTATTATTGTTGGAAATCTGTTCTACGCACAGTGTAAAATGAATATGAACATTTTTGTTTGGCTATTTGTTTGTTTGAATTACTTTTTTTGATTTTTTTGTTAATTTCGTTAAGTAGAAATTTTAAAGAACTTACGTTTCGGAAACAATTTAAAAGTTCGATGTTAAGACCAGTGCGATCGATGAAAAGCGGCGTCTAAAAATAAAAAATAAGAGAATTATTAAGTCATTTATATTAGTTCTTAAGGTAAAAAATATTGTTAAAAGTTTTGATAGGGCTCTCCAAGAACAGATTTTAAAAACAAGTTCGCACTTATAATGACAACCTTTATGTGCTGAAGACTGAATGGGTCAGCCATTATGTAAAAAGGGAGAGTAATCATAATAAAGGGTTTTTTTTTGTGATTTTCAAGAAGAAATAAAACACATATAATTCAATGTTATGGCCAAGAATTCAGCTTTATTACAAAGATAAGGGATTGCCATTATGTTTCAAAAATGATTTAGGGCCGAGAGGCCCAATTTTCAACAGCTCTAATTGTTGCGCGCGATGGCGGATGGACTCATTCGGGTCTTCTTCGATACTCTGCTCCACAGCAGCAATAGCGTCTTTGGTGCGCACTGTACGGCGCGTCTCTGAGGATGCCCATTATCCACTAGAGTAAACGTGGTGTGAAACCGATCCATGGTTGCTCGAATTACCGACTCTGCTGGGCGATTATGTCGACCGAATATTGGACGCAGGGCGCGATGCGTCGAGCGAACCGGACCATTATTTTGGTAATAAATTTGCACAATTTACAAACGTTATTCAGGAGTAAGTTCATTAATTACAAAATGGCAAATCAAATTGAGCATAAATAAAGTGACAGCTGTCAAAAAGACCAACTCCAAAAAAAGTATTGCCAGATTGAAAACCACACGTCCAAAAAACACCCTTTATATCACACTCAACCTTTTATTGCTGGCCCAGAAAGAATATCCGGCAGAAACAAATAGGTACAGTCGACTCCGCCTGTATGCACTCCGCTTAAATGAAACATTCGGTTATATACAACAAGAAATAGGGTTTGTTCAGTGCTTTTTCACACAAAAAACTGCTAACTGCACTCCGCTTATTTGAAACCTTCCTTTAATTGAAACAATCTTCTTTCACCCAGATAATTAATTTGTTCTAAAACAATTCCGCTAAAATGAAACACTGAACGCATCCATACATTTTTGAAGTTTGAACACACCTAAAAAAAGACATGCAAATAATTTGGTGACGTTAAATATGAATTTATTTGGAAGTCTGGAGCACTTTTTTTTCCCAAGGAAAATCAATAAATTACTGACCAATTGTTTTGTGCGAAAATAAAAATATTCGGTCAAATTGAAGGTTATTTAATTTCGATTCAATAAAATGCATTTTTAAATTCAAATAAATTTTCAATGCACAATACAAAAATGTTTGCACTGAAAACAAAATTTTAATAAAATGAAAAAAAATTGTGCATGCAAAAAAATTCCCGATTCCCGATGTTTAATTTTTTTACTATTTTTTATAAAATTTTTCCTCCCGCCTAATCTGAGGAAAAAAGGCCCTCTATTGAGTACGGTTTTTTTCTTGTTTCAACCAAACTATAACACGTTTCGATGTATCTTTCGAAAATCATCCATTTATACATTTTTTCAATTTTCTAAAACATTGACTTAAATCAGAAAAAAAATATTAAAAACAACAATAATACTTACAATGCAATTTTTATCTTTTATTTAAGCCAGAAATCTCTACTTTTATTTTCTTTTTTTTTTAATAAAGTTGTTTTAGTGAACAGTGCGAAAAAAATAATTTTCAAACTCAAAATAATTTAATTTTTTTTTTTTTAATTTCAAACTAATTTCTTTTTAAATTTTAATTATATGTTTTTTTTCAAAACTGAAAACTGGATGCTTAATTGTCTGCTCATTTTTGAGAAAACTGAAAATAACTAAATCTAATTTAATACCTACGTATGTAAAGGAAATAGGATCATTACAGCAACTTAGAAATGTATTGGAAATTAAGTGAATTTTATTTCTGTTATTTTCAATTTTCTATAGAACATTTTTACGAGCATTGAATTTTGGGATAAAAAATACTACTCAATTACGTAAAATTTTGAAAAAAAAAATTAGTTTGAAATTTGTTTTTTTTTTTTTTTTCAAGATTTTGAGATCGAAAATGTATTTTTCAAAAACTATTCACTGAACAGAGAGAAGAGATTTTTGGCTTTACAAAAAAATAAAGCATGGCATTGTAAGTGTTATCGTTGTTTTTTATTAATTTTTGTTTCCTTTTTAAAGTCATTTTTAAGAAAATTGCCCCTCCCGGCCAAACAATCAGAACTCACAAATAAATCAATACCTGATATGTTTGCTTGGGAAAAGGCAAGTACACCATAATTTTAAGCAGTTTCTGAGAAAGGCAGATTTAAATACAGAAATCAATGTAATGGATTACGTATTGGACATTTCGACTCTTCGGACCTGATTTCAGTTGGGATAATGTGGAGGTAGATAGAATCTCATACTGTGGTTAATAACTGCCTCTTTGATGTCGATTTTAAAATTGAATAAAACAAGTTGTATATGAGATATCAATAAGGTTTTATCTTTATTTGAGAGACTATCCATGACATTATGTGCGAAATATAACATCGTTCAAATAGCTGGGTGGCGCGGATTCGAAAGGTCCAGTTATCGATGACTTTGGCGCATAAATCAGGCTGACTTTGACCGATGGAATCGATTATGTTGTCTTTGAGGTGGTTTGCGGCTTTTTCACATAGACCTGCGACTTAAGAAAGCCCCACAAGAAAAAGTCCAAAAGAGTCAAATCACACGATCTTGGTGGACAATTCACGTCGCATCGGCGCGAGATAATCACACCATGAAACCGCTAGTGCAGAATATCGATTGTGCCTTGAGCTGTGTGCCACGTAGCGAAATCTTGTTAAAACTATATGTCTTCGGTGTCCATTCAATTCATTCAATTCAGGTCACAAGAGACAAGAAGTTGGTGATCATCGACCTATAGCGATCGCCGTTGAAGGTGATGGCCTGGCCAGCATCATTTTCGAAGAAGTACGGGCCGATGACTCCTCCAGCCCAAAATCCACACCAAACAGTAACTTTATTTGGATGCATTGGCACCTCGTGAATCTCGCGTGGATTGGTGTCATCCCAAATCCGGCAATTTTGCTTATTCACGTACCCATTCATCGAAAAATGGGCGTCATCGCTAAAGATGATTTTCCACCAAAATTGGGATCAAATTCCAACTGCTCCAAAACCAAAAAGTTTTGTCATTAGCACGTGTTGCTCGACCCTGTAACTTGCCATGATGATTTGTCTTTAAGTAACTGATTAAAAGACGATGTTTTGACAGAAAGTAAAAGAAACAATATGGCCGCCACGAGCTGTCAAAATCAACCCGTCCCTATTGGAAAACCTTTTATATATATATCTTTGTATGAAGAATTTGGCCCTGCTTCACAATGTCTGAGCAAAGTTCTGATTAGTTATCTGACACATGCATTTTGGGACAGGGTCATAAATATATTCAAAAGTTAAAAGTATTAATTTGTGGATTTATAAGCCATTGAGGTGGGTGAAATAAAAATTGGGATTTTGTTTCCTATCAGAATTTTTTCTAAAACAATTTAGTAACATTTAATTACTAAAAAAAATAAAAAAATATATGATCAAATTTAAGTCGAATAAATAATTCAATAACCTACTATTAATGTATCTAGGAGGATAAATAACAAGCCTATGCTGCTTTTCTATCTATTATACCAATGTACGTAAGCAATTTGTTAAACTAACTTCATTTGGCTCAAAATGTCAAACAATATCATAATTTATAAACCACATAATAACAACTAAATCCATTAACATAATAAGTGTTAAGAATTTGAAATTATTTTTAATGGTGATTATTGTATTAGGTACCTGCCAATTTGTTATTAGTGCTACTTTTGGGTCGATCACCTCTGATGTGTGCGTGTGCGTCGCGTCGGCGTCGGTAGCACGGTGGCGGTCAGCGGCGCGGCGTCGTCTTGTCGCGTGCGTCGTCATAACACCCATCTATCGTTATATTTTTAGCTAACTAACACTGTCGTGTAATTTTGTTGCTATTTAATGATATATCTCTGTTAGAATATTTGCAAGACAAAAGTCAATAACTTGAAGAATTTATAATGAACCAATGGCAACGATTCATTTAAGGTAAGCTGATGATTAATGAACAAGAAAATTTTCTAGTTGGATACAAGAAAGAGCAGCTTTATATAGACTACAAAATTTAATTATATTCAAAATTGTATTTCATAATTTTAATTTATTTGGTAATTAATCAAAAACAGAATTTGAAACTCGAGTATAGTCCAGTCAAAAAATATGGTGTTCCTTTACAAATATTTATGACTTTAAAGGAGCTTTGTTCAGAGGTTATTTGTGATGAATAGAATACCAAAAGCCCTGGGTTGAATAGGGGAGAAAAGTTGTAGAAAAAGTTTGTTTTTTTAGACGTGTGGTTTTCAATCTGGCAATACTTTTTTCAGAGTTGGTTTTTTTGACAGCTGTTACTTTATTTATGCTCAATTTGGTTTGCCATTTCATAATAAATAAACTTACTCTTGAACAACGTTTGCAAATTTTGCAAAATGCGCTCGAAACGAGATCTTTGTTAATCCCGATTTTCACAAGAAAATTTTGTTCAGCGATGAAGCTCATTTTTGGTTTAATGGGTACGTTAATAAGCAAAGTTGTAGTAATTGGAGTGATCATGATCCACAAACCATTGTTGAGACGTCGTTACATTCTAAAAAAGTCGCTGTTTGGTGTGCTCTATGGGCAGAGGGAATCATTGGTCCATTTTTCTTCAAAAATGAAGCCGGCCATAATGTTACAGTCAATGGGGAACGCAATAGAGCCATGATTGATGACTTTTTCGTGCCTGAAATGGAGGATGTTGATGTGGACGATCTTTGGTTCCAACAAGACGGCGCTACTTGCCATAAATCCAACGAAAAAATCAATTTATTGAAGGAAACTTTTGGTGAGCGCATTATTTCGCGTCGTGAACCTGTGGCGTGGCCTCCAAGATCGTGCGATTTAACACCGCTGGACTATTTTTTGTAGGGTTATGTGAAGTCGCTTGTCTACGTAGATAAGCCCGAGACGATTAACGCTCGTTATTGCTGACATACGACCCCAATTGCTGCAAAAAGTGGTCGAAAATTGGGCCTCTCGGCTGGAATTTATTCGAGCCAGCAGCTGCGACCACTTACCCGAAATCATTTTTAAAACATAATGGCAAACCCTTATATTTATAATAAAGCTAAATTCTTGGCCATAACATAAAATAATATGCATTTTATTCCTTCTTGAAAACAACATGTCTAAAAAAAAAACACCCTTTATATCCAATTTTTGTGATTTCCGTCAACGTTTTTTTTCGCTGTTAAATATTTCTGTATTCGAAAATCGAAGGAATAACTTTTGTTTAATAAATTCCTTCAGATTTTGTTCTATAATTGCTATGAAGTTTAATAATAATTACTTAATTAACTTCAGTACTCACAAATTTATTTCAACTGCATCACTAACTCTCAAGAGGAATTACGTAAAGCTATTCACTTCCCTAAATTAGCTGCATAAAATAAACGATGAATTTGTTTATCGGTTTAAAACAGCACTGATGAAGTTAGAATGATTTTTTTTTAAAGATAATTAAGTAGAACCAAGTTATGATGATTCATTGCTTCAAAAAAACTATAAATTTTAATACTTTTTATCAGAAAAAAAATATAAAAAAAATCTTTAAAACATGCACTAAAACGACACCGTTCGGTCTTTCACTTCCAATTTTTGTCACTGCATATTTTGTTCATAACCGTGCTATCAATCAATTCTTAATTGCCATTATAATTATATTATCTCCACACTAAAGAAATATTTTAGCACTGATTAGCAATTCAGATTAGAAAACCTTTATTTTAAATGGAGAACAAGAACAACAATGGACTACGTCACCGATTAATCAGCATAGTCATTGAAAACGCTTTCCGATTAATTAAGATAAAATTCAAAATACATATTACTCTTGCAAACGCAGACCTAAACCGATAACACAGCAAGAATTAGAGCGCTTATTAGAGAGAAGTTGGCAGCATATTGAATTTTTGTAAATTCATTTTATTTACTAATTTATTTATTGATAGCCATAAAATATTTATTTAAATTCTAAAACGTAAGCTTTTACAATATAAAGTGAATTTGCGAAGTGTCACGTATTTTTCTGTTTGAGGGAGTATAAGAATGTCTGAGAATTAAAGTCTGTTCGAATTGGGTGTATTTGTAAGGTTCAGTAATTAAATTAAGTATTAGTCATATATAGTCATGCAGAGGAATAAAGTAGGTAGGAATATTATATGACATTGGAAATACTAAGAAGGGAATGCCATGCCAAGAACATCTCTTAATAGTAGCTTCGGTAGACTGAGTATACACGAACAACTCCTCGTTCAAGTAATCAGTTTTTTTTTTCTTTGAAATATTATGGTAATGTAAGAAAGAAAACATACAAAAAATGAGTCACAAACTGGCAGAAGATTATTTACTTTCTGTATTTTTTTAATGGAATGGGAGAACTTAATGTGCACTCTGCACATTCTATGTTTTTTTTTTTATGAAAAATGTACGACTGTGAATTTAGTACAAGAGAATATAGTAAACAACAACAAAAGAAATAGCGAGATAACAAAACGGCAAGAAAACGAACGGTCTGGTAACGAAACGGCGCAATAACAAACCAGCAGAATAACGAAACTGTGCGATAACAAGCGAAATAAAATCTATCAAACAAACAAATGCGATATGAGAAACCGCGATATAATTTTTTGGGGAAATTATAGTTTTGCGGTTTGACTCAATGACCAAACAAAAATTCGGAAAAAAACGTATTCAATTTCCCTCAAGGGAAACGCTTACAAAAACATTAAATATCAATTTTTACAAAAATCACTTCTGTTCTTTAGGTTGCAGGTCGAGTAACAGATCGACATACACACAGAATTTATATTTATATTTATATTTATATTTATATTTATATTTATATTTATATTTATATTTATATTTATATTTATATTTATATTTATATTTATATTTATATTTATATTTATATTTATATTTATATTTATATTTATATTTATATTTATATTTATATTTATATTTATATTTATATTTATATTTATATTTATATTTATATTTATATTTATATTTATATTTATATTTATATTTATATTTATATTTATATTTATATTTATATTTATATTTATATTTATATTTATATTTATATTTATATTTATATTTATATTTATATTTATATTTATATTTATATTTATATTTATATTTATATTTATATTTATATTTATATTTATATTTATATTTATATTTATATTTATATTTATATTTATATTTATATTTATATTTATATTTATATTTATATTTATATTTATATTTATATTTATATTTATATTTATATTTATATTTATATTTATATTTATATTTATATTTATATTTATATTTATATTTATATTTATATTTATATTTATATTTATATTTATATTTATATTTATATTTATATTTATATTTATATTTATATTTATATTTATATTTATATTTATATTTATATTTATATTTATATTTATATTTATATTTATATTTATATTTATATTTATATTTATATTTATATTTATATTTATATTTATATTTATATTTATATTTATATTTATATTTATATTTATATTTATATTTATATTTATATTTATATTTATATTTATATTTATATTTCACTGGCAGAATCTTGAATGAATGAGCATTGAACCAATACCAATCAACATCACTACATTTCACCACCCTTATAAGTCTGAAGTGCCTATAAAGTATTTAAGTGTAAATAATTTTTTTTAATGGAAAAACGTGTCTCTTTTCCCGCAATTATAGACGCAATCATAGACTGGGACATTATTTGTCCAAATATTTGAATATCTAGTTTTATTTTTGTCCCATAAAAGATATAAGATACGTAATAGGAAAATGCGCATCTGATAGCATTTATTTATTTTTATTTTTATTTATTTTTGTTTTATTTTACATCTTAAATTCAACGAAACAGTCTGTGTGGAATTTATTTATAGTTCGATCCATGTTTTTAATTTTTCTTTTTTTTTCTCCTATAAATCAGACACAGTCAATGGTCTATCCATCCGCCCAATCACAGTTCATTTGCTTTAATTAACTACCAATATAATGAATCATTTGAAATCAACAAGTCGGACAAAACGGATTTTTAATTGAAGACAGCAGTGTCAGAGGGAGAGGTAGAAGCAGAGAGGGAGCAACAAATTCACGGCCAATATTTATGTCGTTTTAGATTTTTAGATAAATTTCCATTTAATGACGTATTTTTTTTGTTTGTTTGAGGTGATCGACTGTGGATGCAGCAAGAAGTGCAGTGATTATTGCGTCAAACTATTTTGCAGCAATGGAAATGTTTTTGATTAAATTGCTGTGGCATGGCAGGACTATAGCGATATGGCGCTGACATGGCTTGATTGTTTCAAATGAAAATAATGATTTGTTGCTAAGAGTTGCGGAGCTGGTGTGATATAATTTAATTTTTAGGTAGAGGCATGGAAGTTGGCCAAAAAAGAAAAAACTATAAAACTTTTGCGTTGCTGTAAATTAAAAGAATCATCTTCTATTCATACGAAGCTTGATGTACCTATCAAAGTGTTTCATGTTTGTATGGCAATTTAACATGCAATTATTAATTAAAAAATTATTATTTTATAGCTTCGTCATTTAAAATATTTTTTTTTTAGATTTAGTCGTAAACTGGGAAATAAATATAGAAATAGAAAAAAGAAAAAAGAAAAATATAACCATTTTGATTCGAAATTTGCCAATTTTGTAAATTTAAAAAGTTTTCTTGACAATAGTAACACGGATCTTTGTTTTAAGATGTTCCAACGTTTCAGATCTGTCGGCCGGCCGGCGCGGCGGCGGTCCCAGCCAAGACTCTTAACAAAATCTTAAACAAACTGAACGTTGTTCCAAATTTTATTCTGAACAGTATTGCGAGGGTCTGTAAATTGATCACGAAAGACGAAGGCCTGCGGAGGGTAAACGGTAAACTGAATAAATGTACGTTGTATACCTATAATTTTACGGGCTGGCGTACTCGAAGAGGGATCACACAGTGGCTTAAGGGTCAAAAATTCCTTAGAGCAACATTTTATAAAATCGAGAAAGGAATTGATTTCAGATGATTTTATTTGAACAAAATGGGAAGAAAAGTTAAGTTTACTGTCCCAAATAATTCAGAGGTCTCAAATGGAACTACCTATTGCAATAATTGCGTTATGCAAGTAATAAGTTTTTGAGGCTGACATATGACGTTAAGCTAATTAAGGTCGTTTTGGAGTAAGGGATAGTCAATGGGGGTAGATATGACTTTAATAATTTTCATATCATTTATATATACGTAGATATGAAACATTTATGATATTCTCCGTTTATTAATAAGACAAATAATAGTGGGCCCAACTGACTGCCTTGAGGAATGCCTGACGTCACATTGATGGAATCTGAGATTGGGAACCTGAAGATAACTCAATACTGACATTTCTTAAGGTTTTAATTATAGCCATGAGATGAAAATGTGTGCAACTGCGAAAGCTTTAGGTTTCAGGTAAATAGATTTGTCAAAAGCTGTGCTAAGATCGGTGGTTTCAAAGCATTCAGACTATGAGAATGGAGAAGTTAGAAAACAAAACCTCCTGGTATAAGGACAAATCTGAAACAAATCTAGATTTAATGTAAAGCTCCCAGAGTCTATGTTTTTCAGATATGACGAAGTTTTCAAAGTTCCGTGTGTATCAATGGGGGATGGCAAAGTAGGCAATTGTCCCCCAGAACCATACGAAATACCTATTAAAATGTTTGATATAAAGCTAATTTTTGTAAATTGTTCAAAATCAAATTTTCAAAAGAATAGAGCTGCAAATATGACACCAATTTATAATAAACTGTACAAAAGACTCCTCTACTATACCTAATATCTAGCCTGTACCCACAAAAACATCCTGCTTCTCTTTGCTTTTTCAAGAGACTTATGATTAAACAGGGTGATCTGCATAAGATTTATACATCTAAAGCTAAAGCATGTAGCAAATTTATTGTTAAAAAAGTTCATTGGAAACATTTTTTACAGAAACGCATGACAGCCTTAGCCATTAATGATCATGATCAGTGTGAGTGACAATTATTTTATACAAGTCAATTGGATCATCGATTTTTTTGCTTAGAAAAAAAAAACCCGTCAAATTCTCATAATTTTATGAATTCTTACCACAATAATCGAAATACGAAGTTATTGATAATAATAATACTTATAACAGTAATATACAAGGTGATTCTCAAAATAAAAAAAAAAAAAATAAAAAAGAAATTTTAAAAGAAAATAAAAGAAGAAAGTTCTGGCTGGTATAGCAGACGGCATTGTAAGTGTTACCGTTGTTTTTTTATAATTTTTTTTAAGTCAATTTTTTATAAAATTGCAGCCTTCCATACGATTTTTTTCTTGTCTCGACTCAACCTTCACGCTTTAGCTTTTTGTCACATCTTTTATATTTTTTTCCTTGTAAAAAAAAATTGTTTGCCCCTCCCCCCAGAATAAAATCCTAGTTACGCCACTGCATATGGGACACACTGAATTATACAGTTAAAATGACTGAGTAGAAGAAAGGAGCAATGACCATTGATGTCTAAAGAAAACTTAATCAATATTATTGAAAAATTAACCGTCTTGTCAGATGGACGGAGGCAGCTTTAAAGTAAGTTGAACAAACGATAGTTTTCAGAATCAGTTGTTAGGAGAATAAGGAAGTATTTGAAAGGAGATATACATGCAAATTGATTTTTAAATTCCTGAATATTACAATGGTATTGAAAGCTAGGTAAAGTATTCTACATTCGTGTAGTGCGGCAAAAAAAAACAATCTCTTGACTTTACAGTTAGTCAGGAATTGGGATCAAGAGTAAACTAATGCGCATTTCAAGATGAAAGAATATTTACATACCTGAGGCTTTCTATTTTGAAAAGTGCGACATATTTGGGGTTGAGCTAACAAATAAAGTTAAAGGCGGTCAGCCATCAGCCGAATAGGGGGAATAACATGTAGCATACGAAAACATGCACGTGCCGTAACTATTCGGACTGGTGGAAGTGTGATCATAGCCTCTTCGCGGCGGCCGCTAGAAACAAGCCTTTAAAAAGGTTTGGCTAATATGATCAGGCTGGTTCCACAGGTTGGCAACAGGTTAATTCCCTGTTCCGTAAAACTAGAAGAATTACGAGACCAACAACAAGCCTCGGAAACGGACTGATCTCACGACGACAACCCACGCAAAGAAAACGGAATAACGATTTACGAATTTTCTTATGGAACGTACGATCGCTCTATAGAGCTCGAGCTGCTCAGCAGCTAGCCGATGCCCTGTCAAAATATAAAGCTGACATAACAGCACTTCAAGAAATAAGATGGACAGGGAATGGTGTTCTACAGAAGAAAGATTATGACTTATACTACAGCTGTCATACAAAACACCATGTGCTCGGGGTAGGCTTCCTAGTCGGCGAAAAAATGAAGTCTGCCATCATCGGCTTTAACGCTATAAGCGAAAGGCTATGCACCCTTCGCGTGCGAGGCAAATTTAAGAACATCAGCCTCATTAACGTTCACGGACCTACGGAGGAGTCCTCAGACGAAGAAATAGAGACTTACGACGAACAAGTCGAGAGGGCCCTCAATGCCTGTCCAAGGTATGACGTAAAAATCATCCTTGGGGATTTGAATGCAAAAATAGGTCGGGAGCCGGTATTCAGGCATTACGCAGGCACTCATAGTTTGCATGAGAACACTAATGACAATGGACTTCGAGTCTTAGAATTGGCAGCATCGAAAAACATGGTCGTTGCGAGTACCAGGTTCCCGCGTAAAGATATCTACAAAGCCACCTGGGTATCACCTGATGGAGTCACTCGTAACCAAATTGACCACGTGTTGATAGACCGTCGCCACTACTCGAACTTGATGACGGTACGAACGTACCGAGGTGCCAATATCGACTCGGATCACTATCTTGTTGGTATGGTTTTCCGAGGGCGGATTGCCTTGCGAAGACGTATTGCATCCGCCGATCAGGTTCGAATCAACACGGCTGCTCTGCGCAATGAAAACACCAGTAACACCTTTGGTAATGCGTTAGGACTCGCCCTAGAACTGGGTAGAGTAAGTCCTGGAGCCAGTATGCTGGGCGTAGATGAGAAGTGGACACGCCTTAAGAATACTGTCATTAGTACTGCCAACTCCATCTTAGGCAGCAGTCGTAGAAATCGGAACGACTGGTTTGATGATGAATGCAAGCTAGCGACTGAACGTAAGAATGTTGCGTACCGAGCAATGCAACAATCTCATAGAACGCGGGCACGCGAAGACGAATATAAAGAGCTCAGAAGAATTGAAAAACGGCTTCACAGACAGAAAAAATCAGCCTGGGAGAAGAACATAATCTGTGAAATAGAGAAAAGCCGAGAGCGAGGTCCGCACCAGGCGCGGAAGTTCTACCAATCCGTCCGAAACATGACGCAGTACACACCACGCTGCACATAATGCAAGGACGGAGAGGGAAATCTGATCACCGATCCTCGAAGCATACTGGAGCGATGGGAAGTGTACTTCAATGAATTGCTAAATGGTCAGCTCACTGCAGAAGTGGAGGCTCCACTACTTCAAGAAGAGTACCCTATGTTGCCGCCACCAAGCATAGAAGAGGTTGAGAAGGCTATAGGCCGGCTAAAGAAAAACAAAGCCCCGGGAGCCGATGGTATACCAGCTGAACTATTTCAATACGGTGGGCAAGCTTTACGTCAAGCAATTCATGAGATTATAGTGCACGCGTGGGAGCATGAAGAAATTCCAGAAGACTGGCGAAAAGGTATAATTTGCCCCATACATAAGAAGGGAGATGTCACAACGTGCAGCAATTATAGAGGTATCACGTTGTTGAGTACCGCCTATAAGATACTCTCCTCTATCCTACAAGACCGGATAACCCCATACGCTAAAACCATCATCGGACAATATCAGTGTGGTTTCATTCCAGGCAAATCAACAACTGATCAGATCTTTACCCTTAGGCAGGCGATGGAAAAATGTCTAGAATTTAACATCCCAACATACCACCTGTTTATAGACTTTAAGGCCGCCTACGATAGCATAGCCAGGGTAGAACTTTACAAAGCCATGAGAGAATTCGGCATCCCGAATAAATTGACACGACTATGTAGGTTGACCATGACCAACGTAACAAGCCAAGTAAAAATAGCCGGATTGCTATCCAAACCAATCAACATCTTTAATGGACTCCGACAAGGGGATGGTTTGGCCTGCCTCCTTTTCAACCTGGCGTTGGAGAAAGCAATCCGTGACTCTGGCACGGAAACAAGAGGGACCATCGTCAACAGGTCCAGCCAGATACTGGCTTACGCAGACGACATCGACATCATCGGAAGAACCGAGCAAGCTGTACATGATTCCTTCATCCAGATCGAGCAGGCGGCACAAAATCTGGGGCTGCACATTAGTGAAGGTAAAACAAAGTACATGGTGGCGTCGAATGCGAGAGGAACAGTTGGTCAAACAATCAAGGTAGCGGAGCACGAATTTGAAGTGGTGCAATCCTTTAAATACCTTGGGTCAATAGTAGCAGCCGATAACAATATAGAAGAAGAAATACGCGGGCGGCTTCTCAAATCCAACAGAGCCTACTATAGTCTGTCAAAGCTCTTCAAATCCAGAAATCTCACCATAACTTCAAAACTGCTGCTGTACAGGACCATGGTCCTGCCAGTGCTCACATATGGATCCGAGACTTGGGTGCTTAGCAAAAGGCACTCCGACCTCTTAGCCGCGTTCGAGAGAAAAGTCTTAAGGAGAATTGTTGGCCCCATATGTGAGGAAGGACGATTCCGGAGACGGTACAATCATGAATTGTACGCAATCTACCTTGAAGCAGATATCGTGACAAAAATTAAGCTCGGTAGACTCCGGTGGGCAGGGCACCTAGCTCGCATGAGCGAAGAGGAACCTGCTCGGAAAGTTCTTTGTGGTACATTCTATGGTAGACGACAGCGTGGTAGACCATGCTTGCGCTGGAGAGATGGCGTAGACCAGGACGCCCGGAGCCTTGGGGTGCGCAACTGGATGGCGGCGGCTCGAGACCGGGATGGGTGGAGAGACTTGTTGAAGGAGGCCAGGACCGGACCCCGGTTGTCGAGCCGACGATGATGATAACAAATAAAGTACAACTCTCACATCTTGGCAGGTGGTCCTTTTACTTATTTGAATCTCTTGGATAGAATTCAAAGCAGAGATTTAAAAATGATAGGTGATAGCAGTATAACAGAAACAATTACAACTCTGGAAAACCACGCGCGCCGTAGTGTTTCATGTCTCTCTCTATTTATCGCTACTTCCACAAACAGTGTTCTAGTGAAATAGCCAGCTGCATTCCTCCCTTAAAACAATTCAACCGTAGTACTCGCGCTCTTACAAATGCTCATAAGTTTACCATTGAGCCCCAGTTCGGACTTACCGTCAAGTATATAGAGATACTTTCTTTAGCCACACTACAAGAATGTGGAATGCTTTGCCTGTCTCTATTTTTACAACCCATTTTGATATTCACAACTGCAAGCCAATGTGCATCAGTATCTTCTATTAAATCCTTTATTATTTTCCTTCTCTAACACTGTGTTAACACATTTTAAGGATGGTCAAAATCCCTTTAGTAACTACAAAACAAAAAAAAAAGGCAATTCAACGCTCATTCTCATAATTATTGGTGTTACGCATTTCTCTTGTTTCACCGAAGTTAACGTTGGTACTTTAACTTTTTTTTATTGAAGGTTTTGAAATAGGTCCCTACTTTAATTATATTTCAGTCTTAATGTTTTCTTTCTGAAAGGCAAAGCAAAAACTCTGCATGATAATTTAATTAAAAGCAGTCTGCATCTATATGTCCCTAATTGAATATTCAGTATAATAAGAAGTTTTGCATATTTACTAGTTTTATTGAACATTCCTTACTTAGTCATAAATAATATTTTCAACAGATAAAATAATATTGGAAATAATTTTAATTTAAAAACAAATATACAAAAAAAAAAGATACCTTTGCACAAATAATATCTAATAATAATTCATACCTTTGTCTCTATCAATATTCTTTGTGAATAAATTTGTTTAGAATCATTTTTGATATTTAATTTGCCAATATCGCCAAAATAAATTATTGTTTATTTATGTTTTTGTTTTTGTTCTTCCAGTTATAGTTGTTTTAATCAAATTCTCTTCAAGTTTGTAAAATGAATATTCTATTGAAACAACTTCTTGATTTTTTTTTTTTTGGCAAAGCATTAAAATTGCAAATTTTATTCAGTAGTATAGATAGGTATGAATTATTTTTGATTTTAGCTGATATTTGATTATTCAATAAGAAAAATAAATAATAAGAATTTATAAAGAAAAATACACAAACTATGATGCCTCCAAACTAAAATATGAATTTCCATTTATGTAAGAATTTCTATAGGTAAAGAGGGTTTTTTTTTAGACGTGTGGTTTTCAAAAAGAAATAAAACGCATATAATTCAATGTTGTGGACAATAATTTAACTTTATTATAAAGATAAGGGTTTGTCATTATGTTTTAAAAATGACTTTAGGCAAATGCCCGCGCGGCTGGCTCGAATAAATTCCAGCCAATAGGCCCAATTTTCGACATCTCAAATTGTTGCGCGCGATAGCGGATGGACTCATTCGGGTCTTCTTCGATACTCTGCTCCACAGCAGCAATAGCGTCTTCGGTGCGCACTGTATGGCGTCTCTGAGGATGTACATTATCTACTAGAGTAAATGTGGTGTGAAACCGATGCATGGTTGCTCGAATTACCGACTCTGCTGGGCGATTATGTCGACCGAATATTGTACGCAGGGCGCGATGAGTCGTGCGAACCGGGCCATTATTTTGGTAATAAATTTGCACAATTTGCAAACCAAACCGGATCATTATTTTGGTAATAAATTTGCACGATTTGCAAACGTTGTTCAGGAGTAAGTCTATTAATTATAAAATGGCAAACCAAATTGAGCATAAATCAAGTGACAGCTGACAAAAAGACCAACTCCGAAAAAAGTATTGCCAGATTGAAAACCACACGTATAAAAAGTCGTTGCAAAGTCGCCTGAAGCGCGTTGGCGTACACCTAATTATAATGATGAAAAACTGATGTTTTATCTTTTGAAACTGGTATTTCTCTAGTCTTGAGCCAAGATTGTACCTGCCTGGGTGAAAAGGTTAGAGTTCAGTTTTTTGACAATATCACGAAAAATATCAGTTTTTTGGATAAAAATGTCTGGTAAAAAATTGTAGCTTACACAATTTTACACAAAAAATATTATAACGTTTTTTTTCCTATGAGTATCTAATAGATTTTGAATAAAACGTCCGCAAATTGAAGTGAAAGTTTAATATTGGGTTGAGTTTTTCATCCATGCGAAAGATTAAATGCAATATAATAATTGTTTGTTTATTAAAATAAATAATTCACAAGCCTTAAAAGTTCTTCAAATCATTTCTTATAAATATAAATATACCGCTTGAGTTTATCATTCATAAAGACAATATTCCCTGATTTCGGCGTTACTGCAAGACTTCAAACAGCACTCATAATAGATTCCCTCACGCCTTCTGCGAAGTTTGGCCAAGCTATTGACTTCCATAATCCTCCAAAGTGGTATCATGCCAAAGCTGAAGGGAAAATTGTCTTCCTCATTGTTGTCCTCAAAGCTTCCATGCTGCACTGTTTAAATATCACAACATATTTAGTAACTCGTTTTTTCATTGTTGAGTGAAATGCATAGATATACTTACTAGAGTTGCGTTTTACATCATGAGGCTTAGTCCCATTTTTACATATCAAACGCAAAACCTCATCAATTTCTGCGCCGCATATTCTTTGATCCGACAAAGTATCTTGCAATAGGTTTAAACAAATTACCAACACTAAACTTACTTTGGCCACACCAGATACAGATATACTCCTTGCCATATCGAATAAGTTCGAGTTGAAAAATTAAAATATTGAAAACTGCAATTTTTGGAGCGATGAAATTGCTTCTAACTGAAGCAATTACTTTAGAGGTAATGATTAATCCTTTTCGTAATTCTGTCTATTTATACCCTGGGCCCAGGTTATGGTCTATTTTAAGACATACGCACATCATACACGTGGGCTAACGAGATTCCAAGTGATATTTTAGATGACAAGTGGTTTACTTATTTGTCACATTAATTATACAAAATAACTTTGTCCTTGGTACTGGCTAATTTATGCCTGGATTTCTGGAACACGCACAGATATTCTCCATGGGCTCATTAGTTTCGTATGTGGAGTGCAGAGCAGAGGCTTTAGTGTGCGCACAGCTGAAGATGGCCCTAGCTGGATTTAATTTCAATGTAGTTAAAACTTCTTTTTTGCACAGATAAAAATAACAAGTTTGCGCATTCCTCTATTGGTAAGTTATTAGATACTTTACTAGAAATTCTATTTTTAGTTTAATCCACAAGACTGGGAAGTTTGATGTTGGAGAATCTTTTTTTAGTTAAATGTCGCAGGCTCAATAATTAACTTGTGCATTAATTAACTCTCAATTTATTATGATATCTGTTTTTTTTTTCGAAAAGAGTGTCGCACAAAAAAAATGTCCAACACGTTTCCAGCTGCTTTTAGATTTGTCGTATAGGTAAGTTAAGGATATTATTAAAATAATATCGAAATCTATTTCCTTGACTACTTACATAGGTAAATATTTATGTCTCGTATCAAAAACGGGTTTTAGGCGCCAGTTATGGCTTTGGCTATCATTGAAAACCATCATTGGAAATTTTAATGTTAATTTTAAAAGCAAAATCAGCGATTATTTTTGATGGAAAAATATAACGTACGACTTGAATTGTTTCAAAAAATTCCTTTTCGTCCTATCGTGAGGGCGTGTTTGCATCGCGTGGGTCTGTGCATTCAATTTAATTTTTCGTGGACATAGAGTCTAAAAGGAGAGACTGATTTAGTCTAAAAATGGTACATATCATTATGATGTCATGCTAAAGGAGGGCAATTTGAATTTTAGATTTTACTCACTTAGACCCGGTTTTTCAGTGGTGAGATAAACCAGAGTTAACTAACTCTAGAAGTAAATTCACCGACAATTAACAGATGAAAAAGCTTTTCAGTGGAGAATGCATGCGGAACGACTAAACAAACTCGGTAGAAAAAACCTCATATGCATATGTTCAGTTAATCCTGAGTTAAATCACAAAATTTAGTGAGTTAACTTGGGTTTAACTTTAATCTCGCATACTAAAAAACTGTACCTTAGACAACTTATATTTTTTAATATTTCTGAAAATGGCTTTAATGGTTCTGTATTTTGTATTTTGGGGCCACCCGTCAACATAAGAGTTTAGTCTCTCTCGTGGAGAGAGTTTTTCTATAATCATGAAGAATGTGTCGACTAGCTAGCAGAAAGCCCAGGTAAATTTAAAAACTCTAAGAAAGGAATTATGTGTAATTGCAGATTTGATTTCAATTCAAAGATTGCACTCATTGGCTTTACTTTTATACTTATTCGATTTAAAATCATGCAATTATCATACATTTTGAGAATTCATGCATTCTTTTGCTTTCATTGTATTACTTTGCATTATTTTGAATTGTTTTGAATTATTTGCATGTGTTTGCCCTTCATAAACCTTACGTGCTCTGGTCTCATTAAACTTGTTTCCCAAATACATGACAACATCTCCCGCCTAGTATTCAAAGCCATATGAACCATGCAAAAAATGCATAAATTCCCAAAAGATTGCATTCAATTGATTGGTTTGTAATGTTTGTAATCTCTTCGATGTCAAATGAATGGTGATTGCATAATTATTTAAGTCGAAGTTTAAAAGAAACGCCAATGAATGAAATCTTATTGAAATTAATTTAAATATTTAAAATTAAATAAATTTAAAGATTGCAAAAATTTAACAAAATCGGGATGAACATCAAAAAGAAATACGTGTTTAAGAAATTAGACCATTTTCGAAAAACCATTTTTACAAAAAACAACCTGTAAACCGCAGTTTTTTTTCTGAAATCACTAACTTATTGATCATAGATACGGAGTTTAATCAAAATCGTTAAAGCTATTTTCAAGAAATTAAAAAAAAAAAAACAAAACTGCACCTACCCGTTTCAGGTGAGCTAAAAACAAAAATTCGAATTGCTCCTCTAGGGAATCACATAAAAATGCGCTGTACTAAATTTTAAGTAAATCGGGCGAACCGTTTAGAATCTAGTTCGAATAACAGTGGTAGCACAAATCAACGGACGGCATGACGAAACCTAATTTTTTGGACTTCTCGACCTAAATTTCTACTTTTTCCCTCTCCCCTTTCTGTTGCCTTTACCTGTCCTAGGGAGTACAATGGATCCATTGAGATCAAAGTGCGGTTTTACGAACCTAACCAGACCTAGATCTCAAGTTCTAGAAAGAATTTCAATAAAAAAACACCCACTTCCCCAAATGATTTATTCAAAAAGTAGGTACCTTCTGCTTAATAACGACGCTCTTCTAAAGGGTCCGCCAAATAACTTTCTTTTTTTTTGAAAATGGCGCAAAACATCGAGTGTAGCTTCAGCTGTGTGGCACGTAGCGCCGTCTTGTTGAAACCAAATGTTGCCAATATCCTCCTCTTCAATTTTTGTGAACAAAAATTCGTGCAACATGGCCCGATAACGATCGCCATTGACTGTAACGGCCACTCCTTGCTCATTTTCGAAAAATGGCCCAATAATGCCTCTGGACCAAAATCCGCACCAAACAGTGACTCGTTTTGGGTGTATCGGCTTTTCAATGTATGCGTGCGGGTTTTCTGTGCCCCAAATGCGACGATTTTGCTTGTTTACTACCCGCCAAGATCAAAATGAGCTTCATCTGAAAAGATGATTTTTTTTGGCAAAATCAGCATCTTCTCTGAGTCGATCGCAGGCCCACTTAGCGAAGCGTATATACACAACCATATTCGTTCAGCGGAAGGATAAAACTAATTATCTGTCAAATCAGACATGAGCTAAGTGTTACCATTCACGAAATAAGCATAAGTTGAAAAAAAACGTTAGATGACGGACCCTTTATCTCCTGTTCTACTGTATATACCTACTGTTCCGAATTATTAAATCTAGTTTTCTAATGGTTTTATTTTTGGGTCTATTGTTTTTTCCTGGCAGTAATATAAATTATTTCCATGAAAAATTCCATCTCTTAAAGAACAAGTTATCGATGATGTTAGGTATTATAGCAACACGATAACACATCGAAATAAGAAATACCTTTGCAAAAAAATTAAATGCTAAGCAAATCTAACTGCAATGTGATGGATTGCAAAAATAAACCCGTTTCCACTAGATGCATTTAATTTCATTTCCAACAGTGTTAGAAATATTTAGATCGTTTTGGTCTTGTTCTACAGGGTCATACATTAAACGCTTGCTATCCTTAAATTAAAATGAAACAAACTGTGTGTGAGATATCATCGAACTTTTGTATTTCATTAATATCGTTAAAATGTCCGCCATGGCTTCTATAAGTGGATGGCGTGCCTCCGAAATGTTCAATTTTCCAAGACTCTGACGCAGAAATCAGGCTGAAATCAATCGATGGCATGGGTTATGTTGGTTTTGATGGCCGCTGTGGTTTGTGGAGTATCTACATAGACCTGCAAGGCCAACGTCGTCGCGTCATTCTAAAAGACATATGGACCGATCACACCGCCAGTCCAAAATCCACACCAAACAGTGAGTGGATTGGTATCGTCCCAAATTCGACAACTTTGTTTGTTGCCTAACCCATTCATCCAGAAATGGGGCTCATCGCTGAAGATGACCGTAAATGGGCGGAGCGCGCGGAACGTTTTCCGAACAGAACACCCATTTTGATATAACAATTTTATCATTTGCACGTGTTGTTGAGCGTTTTATCCATCCAAAGTGATTTGGCAAAACAGACTGAATAAATGACAACCAATTTGACAGATGTAGCCACTATCAACTGTCAAACATCGGAAGTAAACTTATTGGAAGACCCTTTATAGCCACTTTCTGCTAGATTTGAATGGTATTTCAATGAAAGTGATTGTTTGTTCTTAATTTTTGATTGAAGAATGATATCTAAATATATAGAAGAAAGTTGTTTTAGTTACTACACTTATAACTCAAGAACGGCTGAACCGATTTTAATGATTTTTGATTTGTTGGGTTCTTCTCTGCCCCAAATAGCAGAATAACTATAAAAAATATTCAAAAAAATTACTTTGTAGGGTGAAATGGGGCAAAATGAAAAAGACGAATCCGATTAAAAAAACACAACTTGTGTTTGAAAGGTTATTCTTAGAAAATGGCTTCAAGGAATTTTTGTTTTTAAATTGCAATTTGTAGGGTGAAATGGGGTAAAAATGAAAAAAATTGTCCGATTATCAAAATTCTCTTCTTTTTAAAAGGTTTTCTTAGGAAATGGATATTCTTTTTCAAATTTTATCATTTGTAGGGTGAAATAGGGTAGAAAAAAAATGGTGTCCAATTTAAAAATATTTTTTTTGTGCTTGAAAGGTTATTTTTGAGTGAATAGTCTTAGGAATATTTTTTTTCTTCAAAAATTTGGTATGCATAAGGTGAAAGGGGGTAAAAAAGAAAAGCGGTATCCGATTTCAAAAATTCTTTTTGTGTTTGAGAGATTATTTAAAAAAAAATGATATTTATAGAGTGGAATTGGATAAAAATAAAACGGTGGTTTTCGAATACAAACATTCTTTCTGTGTTGGGAAAGCAATAAAGGTTGGACTTAGAGGTTAATATTTTAACAAAAAAAAATGCTTTCATAATGTGAAGTGGGTTAAGACCCAGAAAGTATTATTCGATTACAAAAAGTAAAAATTAATATTTTCTTTTGTAATTTTTATGCGAAGCTCAGGTTTGTCCGTGCGAAACCGGGAGAGCCAGTTTATGAATAAATCAGTTAATTATGCAAACAACGGAAACCTTTCGAGAGCTTTAAAGTGGTACAGGCTTATGCAAGCTAATGCAATCAGACTATTCACACTATTAGAGAAAATGCAGCAGTTTTTTTCATGGAAGGCCGCTTTCTTATATTTCATCTTCTAAGTCTTAATCATTCCAGATCATTTGAGTGGACGGCCTTAGGAATATTTTTCTCAAAAATTTGGTATTTATAGGGTAAAAGGGGGTAGAAATGAAAAGTGGTATCCGATATCAAAAAATATGTTTGTGTTGAAGAGATTATTTTTAAAAATTTTATATTTATGGAGTGAAGGGGATAAACACAAAAAAGTAGTTTTTGATTACAAAACTTCTTTCTACGTTGGGAAAGTAATAAAGGTTGGACTCAGATGATCATATTTTTACAAATTTCACCATTCATAACGTGAAGTGGGTCAAAACTCAGTATATAGTATTCAATTACAAAAAGGAGCTATCATTTTTATCTATATTTTCATTTGTAATATTTATGCGAAGCTTAGGTTTGTCTACCCGCGCAAAGCCGGGTGGGTCAGCTAGTTAAATATATTTGTGTACTTACATTATGTACCTACACCATCTACTTTTGTTTTTATTGTAACGATAAAGTATCTACATAATGTCTATGATTAAAACAATATGTGACTTAGTACTAACATAGTATTTAACAACTTCATTTAAGGTAAGTATATCTTGTTCTCTGATATCTAAACTGAAGTATACATAAGTAAATAAATTGTTTAAATGTTTACATGTTGACAGACAAATCGAATTCAAGTTTATTTGCGTTGATCGTCTTTGATATAGTAATAAATGACAATTAAAATTTTAATCAAAATGAAGTTCTTATATCATCAAAAGTTTATTAATAACTGGTAAAATCGACCAAGTGTGATTTTATAATTACCAATTAACTGAAATAAAAGTTGCCTGAAATGTCAAAGGTGTAGCGAATTTGAATATTGTTTGATTGCAAACAATGAAACTTGGCTATTGAATTAAGAAACCTACAGGGTGATCTTTGTAACTTTGGTGTCTGAACTTGAGATACTGCAATACAAGATGCTCCCACATATTGAAATCGGCCCATAAACCGCACCAAACAGTGGCTTTTTCGGGATGCATTGGTAGCTGTTGCAATACTTCTGGCTGATCTTCACTCCAAATGCGGCAATTTTGCTTATTTACGTACCCATTCAACCAAAAATGAGCCTCATCGCTTAACACAATTTTTCGATAAAAAAGCGGATCCTCGGCCAGCTTTCCAAGAGCCCATTCACCAAAAATTCGGCGTTGTGGTAGGTCGGCTGGCTTTAGTTCTTGCACCAGCTGTATCTTAAAAGGCTTTACGCCCAAATCCTCCCGCAAAATTTTCCACGTAGTGCTGTAACAAAGGCCTAACTGCTGGGAACGGCGCCGAATCGACATTTCGCGGTCTTCTGTCACACTAGCTGATACGGCCGCAATATTTTCTTCACTACGCACAGTACGTAAACGTGTTGGTGGTTTAATGTCCAACAAAGTAAATTTGGTGCGAAATTTGGTCACAATCTTCCGAATAGACTGCTCAAAAGGTCGAGAATGCCGATCATAAAATGGAAGCAGCGCGCGATGAACATTTCGAACCGAGCACGAATTTTGATAGTAAAATTCAATAATTTGCAAGCGTTGTTCATTTGTAAGACGATCCATGGTTAAATTGCAAACCAAAAATCACCCTTTATAACAATTTCAAACTTTTTCCGTAATAATTTATGCTAGTTTTTTTTTTTTGATAAATACTCGTATGTCTAAGATCGAGAAAAAATCAACAGTTACCTTCAAACAGACTTTTATTTTTATTTTATTTTTTTTTTCATCCCAAATGTCTTCAGACATGTTTTTAATCAAGAGTTATGCCACTGTAAAATTGTGTTTTAGTATTAAAAAGTATTTGTTTTGATAAATTTTTGACATTGCTTAAAACTGGCCCTGCCCTAAAATGTATACCTCTTTCCCTTAAGTGAAGTAAAGGGTTTTCCAATAAGAGGTGTTATTTTGATATTCAAAGGAAAATGGCATTTTTTTAGAAAAATGATCGGTTGTTTATTTCATTATTAAGAGGAAGGTATGCCGTTAATAATGGAACACAACATCAGCCAAATGGCCAACACGACCACGCTTACAGGACCATATCCTTTTCATGAAATTTTCCATAACCAAATCGCAAAGTGGCTGCCCTATGTCCTCGATAGCCTCACGAATTCCATCTTTGAGGTCTTGAATCGACGCTGGGCTGTTGGCGTAGACCTTATCTTTCACGTGGCCCCAAAGGAAGAAGTCGCAAGGTGTTAAATCACAAGATCTCGGTGGCCAATTGTGATCACCTCTTCGAGAGATAACACGGTCCGGAAACTTTTCCCGTAAAAGATCGATGGTTTCATTGCTTGTGTGGCACGTAGCGCCGTCTTGTTGAAAGTAAACGTTGTCCAGATCAATACCATCCAATTCCGGCCATAAAAAATCATTAATCATCTCTCGATAGCGCAATCCATTGACCGTAACTGTTGCTCCAGCCTCATTTTCGAAAAAGTAAGGTCCAATGACCCCGCCGGACCATAAACCGCACCAAACAGTCACGCGTTGAGGATGGAGAGGCTTTTCAACAATAACTCTTGGGTTTTCCGAGTCCCAGATGCTCGAATTTGTCCACCAATTTCTGTATTGCGGTCCGACAAGGTGCTTCACGACGACCCAAAAATGTTTTAGTTTTACGAACCGTCTCTGCCAAATTTTCACCATTTTTATAGTGAATTTTAATAATTTCAATGCGTTGTTGAAGCGTGTATCGTTCCATTTTTATTAATGGCGTAGTTTCTACTTGTCAAATGTCAAAAAATGACAGCTTCAAAAGTGACAACTACCGAAATAGCGGGCTATTCAAAATAACACCTCTTATTGGAAAACCCTTTATTAATTTTAATCCCTCTTATTTTCCTCGTAAGGAAAGTCGAAACTTGTTTATGTTTATATTACGAAATAAATACAACCTGACTTATTTCATGCCATCCTATGGATATTTTAGAATTTGCAAGAAGGCGAATTTTGAATAAAACAAACCTAATAGAACTTCTATTTACAACAAGTTACGAAATAATTCTTCTTTAAATTAGTCAACCAGTTTAGGATCGTTTAAAAATAAATAAAAAAAAAAAACAAATATACATATAAGCTATAATAACATCCTAAACTGAGCCCATAATTAAGTAATAGAAGTTTTGCCTTCAAAATTCTATAGGCAATGCATAGCTACTGTATAATTTTAAATTTTTAATTGGATTTTACAATCAATTTTTTTTTTTATAAAACGTAATTTTTTTTGGATTGACGACATCATTTAATTTTATTAATTGATATCACTATTAGTAACTCAATCTATATTAAACAGATAAAGACTGGTTTTGATATGAATGTGACATTTTAATTTATTTAGCTTTAATACAAGCGAAACTTATTAACTTATTATTATTCTTAAAACTTAACTTACTCTATAGTGTGTTTTTCTTTGTTATGTTTTTGTTTTTTTCTTTTTTTGTTTGTTTATTTCATAATATATTTTAATTTAAAAATTTAAATTAAGATTTGTTTTAGAAAAAAAAATTTCTGGCACAACACCTGACCCACTGGCCCACTGACTCTCAACCTTCCCGTGTGCATGTTCCTTTCTACAGGAATACAGGGGACCTACATTTTCCTGCGCCAGATCCAAACGAATAAGGTGGGAGGCACTTATTCATGACGAGAGATACTTTTGGAGAATTTGTCACTTTCTTGCAAGAGGCAGTTGCTGTTTTTTGTTTAAAGGAGCGACACGACCGACGCTGGGAATTGAACCCTGTCCACATCAGGCTACTGCAATAAACAAACGGATGTAATGATTTTAATAAAAATTATTGTGTGCACTATTATAAGTACTATGTATAGGCATTTTGATAGATAACATTTTTGCCAATAATTGTTTTTAACGGTACCTCTCATAGAACTTTTGTACGGCTTGTGAGAATTCGATTTCTTAATTTTTACACAAGAAGTCCTTTTAAATTGATATAATATTGCGCAAAACTGTTGAAAAAAATAGTTTTTTGGATTTAACCAAACATAATTAAAATTTTTTTTTAAAAAATCGGCTTATAAATATTGAAATTACCTACGATTTTAGTTGAACCTACATTATTATATACTTAGAGAACATTTGTACATAAAAATATTTTTAAGAAAACAGCTCCAATGATTTTTGAAATTTTGTTTGGATAAATTTATGGCAAGTTATAGATTCGTACAAAAAAAATCAAACTCGAGATTTTGATCAAACTTGTACATTTTTTGGCGAAAGAGGAAAATCTTATTTGTCTAAAAATTGACTCTACTGAGTTTTTTAGTTATAAGCTTGAGTTTAGTAAACAAATGGTTCCGAAAAATGGTTATGAATGGCACCTCTCAAAGAACCATTTACTGATTTGTGCTTTTCTTGAAAATGGTTGAATTGATTTTAATAAATTGTTTTTATGAAAAATGATTAGTAAATTCTGTGTACCAAAATTTTCCAAAAAATATTTTTTAATTTTTTTTTTTTTAAAGAAGTATGAACATTTTTCTGGAATACTAATAGTTTAAAAATAACTTTGTCGATTTTAATTAACCTTGGCAAAGAGCAGTATTTTAAAATTGTCTAGAATATTATAAAAAAATTATACCAATAACCAAACATAACTGTCAAAAACGACTCCTACAATTTTGATAAAATTTGTTTATGTATTGAAATTAGTACGAACTACCATTGAAAACATTATATTTTACTATTATTAACAGTACCTCTTATATAACGGTTTTTACTTTTCGACTATCTCATAATCTGATTAACTGTTTAAAACTATTTTTTTAAAGAAACTTGTAAGAAATAAAAAATAATATTGCATATAAAAATTTAAGATGTTATTTAAAAAAAAATCAAGTATGTAATTATGTGTTTTTTATTTCAGAGTGTTAAATGGTAGTAGTTTGAAAATATGTTTTTTTTTTATTTTCAATTTTGTCTGTATTATAATAAAAATCAAAAAAATATTTTCAAACTCAAAATTATCAAATAAAATAGATAATTAGTTCAACAATTTTTGTTTCGAGTTTTTCCCAAAAAATTATGCAATCAAGCACTAATTTGTCTTTTAATTTTGTAAGTTCTAATTTCGAATTCATGTTTAGTCAAACGTTAAAAATTACACCTATCAGGTCCTTTAATATTTAAGAATATTTAGTTTGAAAAATATTCTTTAAAACTATTTATTTTAGAAATAATATAAAATAGGGAATTCTGGCTTTCTAAAAGATCACTGCATATGATATTGTAAGTATTGCCGTTGTTTTTCTTTTTTTAATAATTTTATATAAATTTTATGTTAATGTTTTAATAAAGTGCCACTCCCGCACAAACGAAGGGATATAAACTCTTTCTCCTTTTATATTTTTTTTTAAGAACATGCTCATAAATCATTTCATCATTGAACTTAAAAACAATAGATACCCTGCATAGTAATTAAACACATTGGAGAAAAACCTTAGACGATTTAGTATCGTGTTTAAGCAGTTTTAGTGTGATGCTAAGTTGCAAAGACGATTTTCAAAATTTTAAATTAATTACCATTTTTTTAACATTTTACTAAAGTTAAAATCACTTAATGGCAATTCTGTCTTTATTATTTTTGGTATCATACTAACTCCATATTTCATTTAGACAATACAAAATGTGAAAAATTCATATTTGCTTACTTTTTTGCACGAACTGTCAGTGTTGTAGGTGTGTTCAGCTGGAGTTTATTTAGAAAGCAGGCTTAGTATAATACTAATACTAGTTTAAAATTAGTTATTTGTTTACATTTTAAACAAGAGCTTTAAATTAAGTAAATTGTTAACTTAAGTATCATGCTAAGACTTTAACATCAGCCTGTTTAAATTTTGCGCCATTGATTGTTGTTTGTTTATATTCCTACTTGGTGTTTCTATATCTGACGGTTAAATCAAAATTTGTTGTCAAAATGTAAAGCAAGAAACTGCTATTGTGTGTTGCATTTGAATTTTGCTACTATACCACCGGTCACAAACACAAGTAGGTATGTATTTACGGCGCGTTAAAAGACTTCATCTGAAGTAAAAAGAGGTACCTACATACTTACCTACCGACACTTACTCAATTCTACACATCAGTTAAGGCTAAGCTACATATACATAGGTATATCTACATAATCATTTAAGAGAATTAAAAAAGCAGTTTAGGTCCAACCGGTGGATTTCCCCTTTAGTTCAATGCAAGGTATATAGGGACATTATTAGGATAAAGGTGTTCCTATATATAGTCTATGGTTGAACGATTACTTAATGTATTAGGTATTTGTATGTTTGTGATTAATGGCACGTAAGTATTGAACCAAGTGAGACGAGGAAGTATATTATTCTCGTTGCAATTTGCAACCCTTAAATTTTAGCCTTGAATTTAATTTTTTTTGTTGACCTTTCTCAATTTATGCACCACAGTCCCTTCATAAACCTTACCCTATATTTGTTTTGAAAGGCATTTTTGTATTGATAAGAACTGTAAAGATAAAAATCGAGTTGTGTTTGGCAATTAAATGGGGCTAATCAATTTATATTGCATACCATACAACAACAACGATTCCTATATGAACCCAGAATAACCCTGATAAAAATTGTGCAACCAGAGTCGAAATATCATCTTATTTTTTTTTTTATCAATAATAATTTGTATAGAAATGTCAAATTGACTTTGTGTTGTAGTAAACCAAACCTGCGCTATATGGCCAAGAATTAGATGTGTTTGAAAAAATGTTTATACTATTTTCTACATAGAAATACAAAAATATAGGTATAGTGTACCTATTTAAAAAAAATATTTGACATTATAATACAGTTTAAAAAAAAAAAATATTTAATTCTTCTAATATTTTTTTTTTTTTGTTTTAAAGAACAAACAATAATTTAAGAATTTTAGAAAAAAGTACATTCCATTGCATAAACGACATTTCAAAATTTCTATCACAAACTAAATGTTAGGCTTGAATCTTTCCAAGCTATGATTTTTATTTTAACTTAATTTTTAATTTTTTTTAGGAAGGAATCTGACATTAAAACAACAGTTATTCGAACAAAATTTAATGTGCCCTTTGTTACGTACGTAGAATTTTAAATACTGTAGACGGGATGTAATCTATTTTAATTTTTGATTATATAACCTCTCACCAATAAATATTTATATATTATGTTGATAATATCGTGTGTGTGAAGATACCATCAGAAGGTACTAATTTAAAAAAAAACTAAATTTTGAATAAATTTATATTTATATTTGTTTACCCGTGAAAATTCAATACCGGTGGTAATTTTCATCCGATCACATAAAAACCTCTATTGACATCATGACTTAAGTTTCCCACATTTCAGATGCATGATGTACATATTGTATATTGCTGCCAATTCTGGGCTTAAGGCTATAACTTTTACACACAACACAAAGAATACCACAACCAACGGCTATTTGAGTGGGAACATTCCATTCACCATTATACAATACTGAATCCGAGTAAAGCCCAGCCAAATTTTGCAATAAACATTCCCAAAACCGACATAAGAATAATGTTTATTCGACTCCGCCTTGGTCATACAGCATACACCCACCAGCACCTGCTCGAAAGGGAATCTCCACCTACCTGCCCCAACTGCTTCAACAGCGTAAATGTAGCGCATTTGCTAAGTCATTGCTTCTTGTCATCAATCTCTTCACTCCAAAACAACTTTAACTTCAACCCAAACCAAAACCAAAAATTACTATGGAACTCCTCACAGAACCAAGCCAAGCTAATATCAACAAATTAACAGAAATTTTAAACAAGCTGAAAATTATTATCTGACTATACAACATTTTAAAAGAGCCGCAAGCATTTGCTGCTCTTGTTCTTATTATTAATATTAGTAACAATTTTACATTATTACTATATTGATATTTTAATAAATAAATAAATACAAATATTTAACGAAAAAATACTATAAAAGAGTTAAAAGCATTAAAAAATTGATTTTTTGTTTGATTTATTTTTGTTTTAAAAAAAAATGTTTTTCAAAATTTTTAAATGCATTACTGTTTATACTATTAAGAAGCATCAGATTGCAAAATAATAACAAAATCAGTTTAACTATGGCAAAGATATACGCGAATAACCCAAAAATAAGACCATTTTTTTTTTCAAAAAATCGTGGAATACCGAATTCCATTTTTTTTATAATTGACTTGGTTATTGCAGGTACGAAATTTAATCGAAATCTTTATAGCCGTTTTCGAAAAAAAATTAAAAAAAAAAACAAAAATTTGTATGGCAGCTACCCGTTCTAAATGAGCTAAAACAAAAATTCGAATTTTCAATCTATGGGAATCACATAAAAATGCTGTGTACCAAATTTGAAGCAAATCGGTTCACCCGTTTTGGCTCTAATTCAAATGTCAGTGGGAACACAGACGGCATGACGAAACCCACTTTTTTTGGACTTCTCGATTATCTTAGTGTTAGTTATTATAATTTAACAGTTTTATTATAATTTAAAGAGGGCATAGTGTCATAAGTCCACGGGTCAAAAGTCTATTCTGGACTTGGATGAGTAATAAGTCCACAAACCAAATGTCAAATAGGTTATAGTTTCTAATTTTAAGTTTTAATTTATTTGAGTTGAATTATAAAATCATTTTTAAAAATGTATAAGGTAATAGTGAAAAAATTCGTGCGAATTTTGTTGTTTCTATACATGAAGATGACAACTCCAAATTAATTATGGACCTATCACCCACCTTGAGACCACAATCTGCGGGTCGTAAGTCCACAAAGAAATTCTGTGGACTTCTGACCCAATGGGATGGCTTATAAGTTCACAATGGATTTGTGGACTTATAACTCGTCTAATAAATCTCAATAAATAAAGAAAAAATTGGGAACCATTCACACTTTCTACTGATGTGTAAAGTTCTGGTTACTGCTAAATTGAAAAAAAAAAAACTAAATGCAATTTGTTCTAATGTGTAGACTACTGAACTGTAACTCATCGCCTACTGAAATCAAAAAACTAAATTTTGACATTGGGGCATATTCATAGTCACTTTTAAACTCCAGTTTATCTTAGACCTGGGTTTATCCTATCTAAATAACATTGAATAAACCCCAGTCTATGATAAACTGGAGTTTAAAAGTGACTATGAATATGCCCCATTGTATTTTTTTCTATGACAGGCAAAATGCACAAAGTCAACTTAGTGCGTTTTAACAGTATTATAAATTATTTAACTGACATAACATAACCTCAAATAATTCACGTTTAAGGTTGAATAATGACTTAGGAGGTGATTAACATTAAGGTGACTTAACATTAAAATGTAAATATCACAGATTAGCCATATGAAGATGAGAATGTTTCGTACGTTTCACCCTCCAAAACCCATTTGTTTACATTGTTGTATTTGTATTTTCTTCCCACGTCGATGAATAGATGTGAATTGCAACAACAATTTAACCGGTGTCCGAAGATCCCTACTGTCTATGTGTGAGGTTTTTATACACACATTCTCATTTTTTATCTAATATCTGACAGCTCAAGCTTGTAGGCAAATTAAAGTGGCTGCCGGGGATTCTCATCTTCATGTGGTTAATCTGTGGTAAATATCCTAAAGTGGAGACTATGGCGCTGAAAATGTGCACGGAAAAGAAGGTTTTAATTTTTACATTTTCGCTATAATTATTTTGTTTATTTGTTTAAGATTTATTACACTAAATTTTGAGCAAATATTTAAATATTTTGATTGAGACTATTTTGTGCTTAGATTTATAGGTACCTACTTCTTTGTGTGAAACCATTATTTTTTTTTAAAGTGGGATGAAATTTACAAAATAAAACTAAAATGCTACGAGCGGGTAATATTGCCCGCCACTGTTAACATATGGACTACCCTTGATCATATTTTAATACTGGGTGGGCCATATTAGCCTAACTTTTTGAAAAGTGTTTTTTAGAAGTTCCTTTACTTTTGTATTTATATGTATATATTAAATTTTGAATTAAAAAAATTCTAGCACTATTTAAATATCTAATAATGAATTAAATCCAAAATAAATTCACTGTTTTATTTCTAAGAACATTAAGAGTGGGTCATATTTAAAGTAGTAGTAAACTCTAATTGTGACAGAAATATTTTTTTTTATTTCATGTTCTAAGCGCATTAAAAAAAAAAATAGAACAAACAAATAAAATTTTAGTACAGCACGTGTTTAAAACGATACAAAATAATAATTGTCCTAGGCCACATTCAAACTAGAAATGTTGCTATAATCAAAATACATAAATAGTAAGATGCATGCAACTCTGTTTCCCCCTCTTCGTTCTAGGTAAGTTTTTTGTAATCATTTTTATAATAATTTTTCGATAAGCTGGCGACTTGAAACTTTAGACAAAAGTGAGCAATGCTTAAAAATTTCAAGTTGCTAGCTCATCCAATTGAAAAAAAAACTTGTACCGAACCGAACAAACCGACAGAGAACAAAGTGTGTTCGTAAGAACTTTTCAAATAAGTATGATTAAGTTCGACAATTTTTTTTGTTAATATTAAACACACAGACACACACACACAGGTGCAGCTACAATGCCGACATTAATTCCTGGAAAAGCTTTGTTTTTTATTTTTTTTTTCACGATAGTGATTAAAGTAAATTTAACGGCGATCGTCAGCGTTGGGATATAATTTACTGAAAAAAAAATTTATTTCGTTTGTTTTTAGTTTCCTATTACTCATATTTTATTTTCCAGTCTTCAATCAAAAAATACAAGTTGATGTCGGATGAACTTGTTCTCGAGTCGGAGTCGAGTTTATAAAACCTATTGATCTCAATTTAAAAGAATGAAAAAATTGCTATGAGAGCTTTATACTTTGTACTTAAAATATACTTTAGAAATTTTTTTGTTTGTGGCCTTTAGTCCAAATTCATTTCACCCAGGCACGACAGTTGGGCTCATCAGTTAGATGCTGTCGTTCATCCTTTTAAGACGATTTTTATCGACCCAAATATACGCTGTAAATTGTATTTTTCTAAGTGAATTTGGTTAAATTCAGACACCTAGAAATGATTGTGGTCATGCATGTGGTCTGGCTTATGTATACTTTGACGCCAACTAGAATTACAATGTATCTGGATATTTACAATATTCAGGTACCTACCCGCAACAGATCAGGATATCTGAAACGGATCCAGGATAAGATATCTGAACTTGGATCTAGGATCCAGGATCCGACACTACCCGGATAGTGTTGGATGCCCGGATACAGATTCAAATCTAGTTTAGACTTGGTTATCAAGCGTTTTTCAGACAATCTCCAAAAATATCGCTACCTGTCATACAAAATTTTTGGACAAAAAAAGAAAATTTTTGTTCATCAAAATTGGCTCCAGAAATTAAAAATAAAATCAAATTCAATAACATTAAATAAGTATAGGCTGGCTATTAATTTAAAAAAAAAATGGCCCAGAAAAAAAGTTATTCAATCCACCTTCTAAGCTTACATCTTTTTTATTTTCGCTTTTCTCGAAAAAAATTTAATTGATTTTAATAAAAAAATTTATGAAGAATAACTAATAAATTTTTAAAAATATTCCATACTAAAATTTTTAAGTATGAAATTTTTTTTCTGAAAACTCAACATTGAAAACCGAATCAATCAATTTCCATTAATCTTAGTAAAACTCGCTTTTTTACCCAAATCTAAAAGATTTATAAGCAAAAATTATTGTTGTAACCAAAAATAATGGAAGATATTATTGCGCCAAAAAACGGCTCCTACGATTTTGATAAATAAATGTTCTATTTCAAAATTAGTAGGCCGCTCCTCTGTTTAAAATTATTAAATTTTACCATTGCCAAGATTATCCAAAAAAATATTTTAAATTAAAAAAAAAAAAAACATTCCAAATATTTTTTTGAAAATTCGGTATTTCGAAAACGGGTTTATAAGATTTTTTTTTGAAATTCAATTTCCAACTCTATATTAATAAATACTTAAAATTGGTGCAGGTACCAATTATTTGTAATAAAAATGTTCACAAAATTTCGTATGTAAAGGGTTTTCCAATAAGAGCTGTTATTTTAAATAGCCCTCTATTTCGGTAGATGTCACTTTTGAAGCTGTCATTTTTTGACATTTGAAAAGTAGAAACTACGCCATTAATAAAAATGGAACGATACACGCTTCATCAACGCATTGAAATCATTAAAATTCACTATAAAAATGGGGAAAATTTGGCAGAGACGGTTCGTAAAACTAAAACATTTTTGGGTCGTCGTGAAGCGCCTTGTCGGACCGCAATACAGAAATTGGTGGACAAATTCGAGCTGTTGAGAATATTCTGTTGTAGCCCAAAGTGTTGAAGAAAACCCAGGTCTGTCCATTCCTCGTCGTTCTTTGGAATTAGGCATTCCACAAACGTCATTACATCGTATTTTGCATAAAGACTTGGGTCTTAAGGCTTATAAAGTTCAGTTAACACAAGAACTCAAGCCGGCTGATCATCAACAACGTCGTGTCTTTGCTGATTGGGTCCTTGAAATGCATGAAAATGATCCGGAATTTCATCGAAAAATCATCTTGACTGATGAGGCCCATTTCCACCTCGGAGGCTACGTCAACAAGCAAAACTGTCGCATCTGGGGCTCGGAAAACCCAAGAGTTATTGTTGAAAAGCCTCTCCATCCTCAACGCGTGACTGTTTGGTGCGGTTTATGGTTTCGAAAATGAGGCTGGAGCAACAGTTACGGTCAATGGATTGCGCTATCGAGAGATGATTAATGATTTTGTATGGCCGGAATTGGATGGTATTGATCTGGACAACGTTTACTTTCAACAAGACGGCGCTATGTGCCACACAAGCAATGAAACCATCGATCTTTTAAGGGAAAAGTTTCCGGACCGTGTTATCTCTCGAAGAGGTGATCACAATTGGCCACTGAGATCTTGTGATTTAACACCTTGCGACTTCTTCCTTTGGAGCCACGTGAAAGATAAGGTCTACGCCAACAGCCCAGCGTCGATTCAAGACCTCAAAGAAGGAATTCGTGAGGCTATCGAGGACATAGGGCAGCCACTTTGCGATTTGGTTATGGAAAATTTCATGAAAAGGATATGGTCCTGTAAGCGTGGTCGTGGAGGCCATTTGGCTGATGTTGTGTTTCATTATTAACGGCATACCTTCCTCTTTATAATGAAATAAACATCCGATCATTTATCTCAAAAAATGCCATTTTTCTTTGAATATCAAAATAACACCTCTTATTGGAAAACCCTTTAGATGTAGATACCTATACAAAATTAATTATTTTTAAAACCGCTCCTAAGATTTTCAAATTTTCTTTCTTTTAATTTTGAATTGATTACAAAAAATTATATGGCGTACATCGTGTTGAGTTCAAAAATGATTTCACAAGTATTTTAATCAAATTTATTTCTAATTTTGTTGCTTTAAGGCAATTTTAAATAATATAATTTTCATGCATTCATTATGTTCAACGCACATAATTCTCACATAATACCTACCACCTGCAACTAAACTATGTTTTTGGCAGGTGGATAACATTATATGTATGTATAGGCTCTCATAACTAATTTATTTCAGACCTTAGAACCACAGTGTGATCGCAGAAAAGAGCAAGTTCGTGTGACCCAGTCGTGCATTTCATTTTTTCTACACAAAATTGCTTAACTATCACAAAACATTATTTTTTTGAGATGTATTACTTTCCTATTTTCCTTCAGACCCACAATATAGGTATGTAATACCCAAAATAAAATTAAAAGAATAAATTTAGAAAAATTGGAACCGTTGCTTTTTCCACATCATTTCATCTTTGAAGTTTCTTATTTTTGATTTAAATCTTATTAAGTATTTTTTTGTTTAAATCCATTGAATTTTTATAGATCATATTTTTCTAGAGAAAATTATCGACTTGGCAACCCTAAAAGTATTTTCCTATTCATAACAACACAACTTATATTTTCTACAGTTATACTGTCATCGTATTGTTCTACGAAGAGTGAATTTATTTGTTGAGTTATTTTTTTTTTGTCATTTAAATTTCTGCAACAGGAAAACATATCAATCTAGTTGTACTCACCCTTCAATAAATTCAGCGTTTTTTCGATTTACTCTTAGATAGGTATTCCGATTGTTGAAAGCATTTACACCTGGCTAGTTTCACAAACGAAAAAAAAAAATCTATTTTTTTTCTTCTTCAGACAGAAAACACTTTCAATTTTGTTTTTTTTTTTTTTTTTATTTTTTTTTCAAAGAATGAAACACGAAAACTTATTTCAAAATAAAACAGAGATTCAAAATGAAAACGAAATTATTGACATTTTTGTCGTTCACGGTTCATTTGAATCGCGTGAGCCTCCGCCAGCGACCGTTCAACGTTGGGCCCCCGCTTAGTAGGTAACGGAAATGATTTTATAAATTCACAACAGAAACAATAATATTTTAAATACAAATGTGGACATTTGATTTATGTATAATACGTTGTCATAGGGTGTGTTGTTAATATGTTGTATTTTCTTCAAATTTTCCACAAAACAGAAACGCCTCCGGAGGTTGTTTTTTTTTTTGTATTCCAATAAAAATAGAAACACTGAAATATCAAATTGTACGATTAGGAATTGTGACTAAACGATCGACTCACTTTCAACAACAAAAAAAAATACAAAAATTCACAGTGCCAAGGGCGTATTGCCTCTTTTTTTTTATTTATTCATCTAAAGATTCTTTTTATCGAATATTTTTAATCTTTAGCACACCAAGCCACAGGAGATTCTTTGCCCCACAGAACAGAAACAAAGACAGACTTGCAGAATAAACATAAATTCTGCAACAGAAAAAAAGCAAAACGTATTAAACCAAACCAGAGAAGTTCTAGACTAATCGACACGCAGGGTTCTTTTATTATACAAAAGACCGAATAAATAAAACACAGCAAAAAAAGTTCCAATAACACGATACAGTAAATTCACCAGTGTGACTCCTTTGCCGATTCTCTCAACAATGATTTACTGTTTCCCAACGAAGCACGTTTTTAAGTGAACAGTAAACTTGCTGCGGTAGCGGTCGGTGGTGCGACTCTCTCTCCAGAGTCTAGAATCGAATCCAATAGCTAGGAGGGCACCATAGCACCATGTGACAAAAATGCCTCACAATCACCACCAATTTACCATCAGCAGGCACAATAATGATTATTATTACTTTTGAACGGGTTGCCGGAGCAACAGACTTCACGAAGGAACGACGACGAGCGAACACGAACACAATGACAACTATCGAAAGTCTCTACTTTGTCTACACACTCTTGAACACTCCGGTTTTGTGAGAGCTGCGCATTCAGCTGTTCGACGCAGTGAAGTATGCCATAGCAGCCGCTCAAACTGACGCAGGCAATAGTTTTTGTTTCTTTTTTACCCTTTGGTATTACTACCAGTCGCTCTCACCCTCCAAACCGATCAGTGATCATCACCCTTTCCAGATCCACAACAACAAGAACAAATTATATGGCCTTGCTCGAAAGCGTGGTTGATGATGGTGGTGGTGAGTGGTGACGATACCGATGACGATGACGATGACGAATAATTAAATCAAAGAGCCCATTGAAGATTGAACTATGATAACATGGTCGGGTCGGGCTGATCAAAAGAAATAAATTCAAGAATTTTGTTTAAGAGCATCACACACTCACTAACTCTTTAGTCGATATTCGATGCTTACTCAGATAAAAGTGAAATTGAAGAGAAAAGTAGGAATCGTTAAATTTTACATGAATCGACGCGACGGGAGGCGACGCCGATGCTCCGCGTTGTCTGCTGCAATTGAAATTGAGTGAGTTGGTGCTCGGTGATTGATAAAATCACAAAATGCAAGTGATCATGACGTCAGTAGTGTTGCCGTATATTTAAAATGACTTGAAAGAGAAAAATAATTTTGGGGTTGTTTGTTTTAGAGCTAAGTTTTTCCGGAGAATAAATAGGACGAAATGTTTACTTTATCTGAAGAATAAGTAGGAACTAACTGATTTTCAAATGTATATTGAAAAATTGGCCCTTAAAGTATACCGTATTTATTAATTTGTGTTTCAATTATAAAAACTTTGACTTTCGCAAAAAAGTTTTTAACTTCCATGACTTTACCTCCGGCGCCGCCGGCGCTGGTTACAGAATTAATTTAATGCTATGATTGACTCATTAATAGTGACGAAATTGCTTCTTCGAGATAAATGGTTATACATCTATCTGACATTAACCGCCTTTCTCCTCCCAATACCTGAGGCTCCACACTATACTTTCAGAAAGTTTTTGATTCCAAGAATTCGAAATTCAGAGATATTCTAATCATATGAGCAGAATAATACCGTTTTGAAAAAAATTTCAATTAATAAGTTTTGTTTTAACAAAGATGAAATATCAGTATGGCTGTTGTGACTAAGGGGGTAAATCGAGGTATATTGACTGGGTCGCACGAACTTACTCTTATGGCCATCACATTGTGGTTCTAAAGTCTGAAATAAATTTGACAAAACTTAGTTAAGTTGCAGTGCAGGCAGTATTATTTGAGTAAACGAAAATTGTATTATTCAAACTTTAAAATTGTTTTAAATCAACAAAATTATAGAAAAAAATTGAATAATTCATTAAAATACTTCTGAAACTCTTTTGAACCCAACGGTACACCATCTGATTTATTATATAAATCTTAATGTATGAGAAAAAATTTTAAAAATCATAGGAGCGGTTTTTAATACTATTATTTTTTTTATATAAAATGTCGTTAACATTAAAAAAAAAAAAAAACAAATTTAATAATTTAATAACCAATTTTATGTATTTATTTATGTGAATTTTACAAAAAAAATCTTCCACCCTCTTTCGAAATATCAAATTTTCAAAAAATTTTGAAATATTTTTTTTAAAAATCGGAAAATAATTTTTTTGAAAGTTTGGATATGCAAAATTATTTAAACTTATTACTAGCTTCTGTATAAAAATTTCGTCCTAATCGGTAAGCCAGATAGTTAGATAGTCGAAAATAAGAAAAACCGTTCTTTTGGTACTGTTAAGTTCAATGTAAAATTTAATAATTTACTTCACTAATTTTGATACACAACTTACCAAAATGCTAGGAGTCGTTTTTAAGAAAAAAAACACATTCCTCTACGGTTTCTAAACATTTGAATCGGAGTTACCGTTATTTTTTGGTTATAAGAATAATTTTTGTCCATCTTCTATATAATGTTAAAAAATGCTTTTTACCAAGTTTAAAAAAAATCGACCAAGTTGTTTTTGAAATATCGAGTTTTCAAAAAAAAAATCTAACTTTTTTAAAAATATATTTTAAAAAATTTTGGTACACAATATTATTTAAAATGTATTAATCATTCTTGATACAAAAATTAATCAAATGCTTCATTCAAATCAAAATCAAAAAAATGCTTCATTCGGAGGTGCCATTAATAACCATTTTTCTAAACCATTTTTTTCAACTAAACAGCAGCTTATAACTATTTAAATTTATTGATTTGAGATTTTGAGAAAAATAACATTTTCATTTTGGACAAACTATTTTGAATACAGGTAGGTAGAGGTACCGTCATATTTTGGTCTAAAATAAATATTTAAAAACAACTGTATCGGTGGAATGTCCAAAAAACGCTAGGTATACCTACCAAGTTTAAAGAAAATCGACTTATCTGTTTAAGCTGTGGCCGAACAGACAGACAGATACACAGACGGACGGATGTCTATGTAATCCACTTTTGTTTGATCAGAATCTCTAGCATAGAGTACCTATATTACCTAGAGAACCGACCGGTACCCCTCTTGCCTTAAACACCCGCAAATTTTATTTGAGGTGAGTAAGTGAAAACTCTCTTAGTTTACTCTTTCTTCCTTTTCCGTGAATCCGTGTGAATGGTGGATATAAAAACAAATTGGCGCATAAGTTCAAAAAGGTACGTGTCTACGGTTTAATTGTGAACAAAGTGGTGGCATTAGCTCAAAAAGGTACGTGTCTACGATTTGCACACCTAAATCGTAGACACGTACCTTTTTGAGCTAAGAAACTAGAGTGCGCTTCCAATTTTCGGTAGGTGTTTTTGTTTTTTTTTTAAACATAAATATACAAAAATATTATTTAATTTATTACCCGGGAGCAACAATGACCGATATTCTTCATAGTTTAGGTTGACAAAAGGTTAAAAAAAGAAATTTGACTACGAAATTAATAAATTTCTCAATTTTTGAATTTAACGGATTTTTTTTTTGAATCCCTGGGCGGTCTTATCCACCTTATTGAGCACTTTGAGCAATTTGAGCGAAGTCCTTTCAATTGAAGCCATGTTGGTTCGGTCCCATTTAAAATGCATTGGACAACAACCCCATACAAAACTTAATGGGCATTTTCCTCTCAGTACAGCTTGTAGGGTGGAAGAGAACGACCGCCTAAGTCGGTTCTCTAGGTAATATAGGTACTCTATGATCTCTAGTTTGATTTTTTGTACAAATCTAGAATTTGCCACATATGTATGTATGTATATGTAAATATGTATGTCGCAATTAAAAATCGTGCTGCAGGTTCTCCCAAGTATGTATCATAAACTCTATGGAGGGTTTCAAACTAAATATTAATCAAGAGGCACCCAAAATTACAAATAATTATATAATGTATTCGTGTTTGGAGATAAATAACAGGAAGCTTTCATCAGATGTGATTAATCTGAAACTGATGGATAGTAAAAAATGCATACGATGTTTTTTGTATCAATGTAGATCTCTTATGGTCGCATATTGAAAGCATTTCATTATTATTATCATTTCATGATAAATTTGTTTTATTGAACAGATGTGTTTAGCTGGTTATGAATTTTTTTAACTCGTTTAATCACCACTGAGAAATGGAATAGCAATTTAAAGAAAATGTTTCATGCTCCTTTTCAATTTTCTCATATATATCTATAAACGTACAGTAATTTTATAATTATTATTTAATTGTTTATGTTATGTAATATATAAACAAATGTTTATTTTACGTTAAGGCTATTTACAATATTTCTCAAAATGTTTAATAAAAAGACTTTGAAATTCCAAACGAATTTAACCATAAGAGCGAGAGTTCGTGCGATACATTTTTTAACGAGTTCTCTAAAAAGGATGATTTTACAATCAAAATCATCAAACAATCAAGAATTACTGCTTAAGTTAGAGAAACAAAGGTAAACGTAAAAAGTCCAAAAATCACATCCAAATTTGTAAAAGAAAAGTATGGCCTTAGAGGCACGGGTTAATGACTTTGATTGATAATAATTGAAAGTCCACCATGACGTACTAAGTGCTAAGCATATAGGTACCGTTAAGAAATTAACATTTTCTTTTTAAGTTTGCTGCCAAAAAGTTTTAGTCTGGAGTTATTTATAACTATTTCATGCAGATGCAATACTTATCGCGCTACTGAAGTCACGTGAGCTCTGCGCACCAATAAAGGTGCGCGGTTTATTATTCAGGTAATATAAAATGCATTGGACGGACTAGGATTTAAATTTCCCTACACATGTATTTTCTTGTTCATTTTTATTAAAAATTTTCAATACAAATTTACATTCGAATCAAAACAAAATGTATAATAAAAATAAAATTACGTATACGCCTTAGTGTACCAGCAATTTAAAAACCATAAGTATTCCTTTTGCGATAAATATACTTGGTGTACTTTCTTATTTCCTATATTTTTTATTTCTATAAAAATACTAGCTGCCTCGCTCAGCTTCGCACCGGGTAGACAAACTTCTCAAACAAATTACAAAAGAAAAAAAAAGTCAGGAAACGGAGAGCGATAGCATTACACAATCATTTATCTGAAATACCTTCTTGAGCTATAGCATTGCTACTCAATCAAAATTTGTTGTTAAAAAAATGATGTTTAGCTAGAAAGTACTTTTTTGAAATTTTTATCCTAAATGGGCTTTATCTTTCGTATCCTTCTTATCTAACAAATTAAACAAAACAATTTTTTTATAATAATTGTCTAAATTTCGTAACGTAACGTGGTTCATCGTAAAGTGTGACCTCGTAATGTCACGCAAAGGAAGGCCAACGTTTTTATTTCACTCTACCGCCGGTATTTAAGTGTTACACTTCAAACATTTTCTAGGTTAAAATCAAAACTAACACTTCGATGATCAAGAAGTCCGAAAAAGTGGGTTTCGTCATTCCGTCCGTCGATCTGTGCGTCTATGCGTCGGTCTGTGTCTCCATTGTAATTTAAGCTAGAGCCTAAATGGGTGGCCGGCCGTTTTGCATGAAATTTGGTACAATGCATTTTTATGTGATTCCCTAGAGATGAAATTCGAATTTTTGTTTTAGCTCATATAGAACGGGTAGCTGCCATACAAATTCTTTTCTATGGTTATAGCGATTTTGTTGAGATTTTGCTTTCTGGTGCTTCTCAATAGTAGCTTTTAAAAATCTTGAAAACAAATATTTATACTGAAAAAAAAATCAAGCAAATTTATCCATTTTTGTATTACTTTTGACTTTTTAAGAGAGGTTTATCACCATTAACTAAGTGGAATTGTTGTTGTATTACATTTTTTTAGCGATTCATGTGCATGTACATACACTAAACAACACATCTATTATTGAACCATTAAAATTTATATTTACGGTGTGTCTGCATTACAGTTGCTAACCACACGAGCAAGTTCGTGCGATCCTGTCGTGCATATTTTTTCATATTAAAAATAAATTATTTTAAAAAACTCGACTGTACGAAAAATCATTTTTATATATTTCTCGACTATAAAGGTAAAGTATCCTAAGTTGACTTAAGATGATTTGCTTTTTTTTAATGAACCCTATTACCAACACAGAGGCGCACGGTTCTGTCTTATCCGAATTCTTCTATCTCATTCCCTTTCCTTTTTATAAAGGAAAAAAAATCATCTTATGTTGGAAAATAGCATGGCGACATAAGGTAAAATATCTTAAGTCCACATAAGATGTTGTGTTGTAGTGAATTAAAAAATTTTAAGTATACTTAAGATTATTTCATCTTAAAAGTTTGTGATAATTCTGAAAATGTGAAACATCTTAAGTGGACTTAAGATACCTTACCGCGTGCAGATAAAGATAAAATAGGCAAAATTTGTTTTGAAAACTGAGAAAAGCAAACTATCTTAAGTCATAATTTGCCCTATAACTGAATAAATATTAACAATATCTTTCTACAATAAATTTAAAAAAAAAGTTCACAAAATTTGACGTCTAAAAAGTTTATTCTAAGAAGTCTATGTTTAAAAAGGTTTTTTGGGAAGCTTCTTTCCACAGTTTTTTTCCTCTCTTGAAAAATGTTAAAAATTGACTTAAGATAATTTACCTTTTCAGTCGAGATTTCATTATTTTTTGAAAGTTACATTTTAGGACCAAAAATTATTTCTTAAAATTCTCGAATCAAATTTTCCTTTTTTCTATTTGGGGTTTTCAACAGGGACGCTACAATAGTAGAGCAACAGGGACAGCAAACGACGCCATATTTCTTGCCGCTCTTTTGACATTTATCTTCAATAAGGTTTGCCATTTTCTGATAGAAAGATATACGAGCCAACAACGAGTCAAAATTATTAAAATTTACTACCGAAATTCGGAGTCAGTGGCCTCGACGATAAGAGCGCTACGTCCAATTTATGGTCGTCATAATCGTCCTAGCAGATCAACAATTGAGCGTCTAGTAGACAAATTTGAATCCACAGGCACAGTACAAAATGTTCCCGTGGCAGTGAGACAAAGAAGTGCCCGTAGTGTCGAGAATATTGCTGCCGCTGAGGCTTCAGTTGCAGAAAGCCCAAATGTGTCTCTCACACGTCGTTCTCCAGCGTTGGGCATCTCTGTGACGTCGTTGTGGCGAATTTTGCGAAAAGATCTTGGCCTACATCCTTACAAGATTAAATTGACGCAAGAACTGAAGCCGCTTGACCACCAGAAGCGTCGTATGTTCGTGAATTGGGCTGAGTAACAACTTGAAAATGATTCGAATTTTCATCGAAAAATCATCTTCATCGATGAGGCTCATTTCTGGCTGAATGGCTTCGTCAATAAAAAAATATGCGGTATTGGTCAGGCAGCAATCCACACGAACTCCATGAGTCATCATTGCATCCCGAACAAATTACGGTTTGGTGTGGTTTATGGGCCGGCGGCGTCATTGGACCGAACTTCTTACGTGATGATCAAGACCGGCACGTTATTGTGAATGGGGATCGCTACCATTCAATGCTAACCGAATATTTTTGGTCCCAATCGGATGATATGGACTTGGAGGACATGTGGTTCCAACAGGACGGCGCCACAAGCTACACAGCGAATGTCACAATCAATTTATTGGAAACCAAGTTTGGAGAACGTGTTATCTCACGAAATGGTCCAGTCGCTGGGCCGCCTCTGAATGCGATTTGACGCCGTTAGACTATTTCCTGTGGGGCTACATCAAGTCTATAATCTATTCCAACAAGCCAGCGACGATTGATGAACTTCGTACGAATATCGAACGTGAAATTGCAGCAGTATTCCAACAAGCCAGCGACGATTGATGAACTTCGTACGAATATCGAACGTGAAATTGCAGCAGTATCGGCCGATTTATGCTTAAAAACCGTCGAAAATTGGGTTCAGCGTCTGGACTTCTGCAGCAGCCCATGGTGGCCATGAAAAAGAAATCAGTTCCATACATAATGGCATCAAACGTACTTTCACAGGAATAAAGAATTTCATTGATATCCAAAACCATTTTTGTTTTATTTAAAAAAACTTTTGTAGCGCTCTTATTGAAAAACCCGATATATGTAATTACATTTATACTTTGAAAAATATGTAAGAAAAATATATTTTACATATTTGTATACATTAAGCAGCTTGAAGTACATACAAACAGCAAGTATAGGTGCACGCAAGCAACCCAGTCCTGCATTATATTTTTTCCACTCAGTGTGGTTTTCTTCTTCACTTCTAATTGCGTGTCTTTGCCCCAACATTTTCACCCCTTATTATTTTATCAAAAATATGAAATTACAGATTATACACAAGGACCAATATTATCAATATTATATGTATAATATATAAATATGTGATTCCAGACAGAGATGGATATGAACATATTTTTTTTTATTGTATACAAAAGACTAAAAAATCTTAAATAAGTACATCTGGCTTCAATTCATTTTATAATTTTTCTTCACATCAGAGGCATTCAGTCAGTAATTTATTGGCAAGACATCTTCCAAAACTTCCAGGTAGAAGAATGCGCAATATTATATCCCCAACTTCATTGCAATCCATTTCATTCATGGAACTATGTTATGCAATGTAGGTATGAATATCCCCTTGTAAACACACTGAACATTTTCCAAATGAACTACTTCCTTATACCTAGAGTCGGACGAACAACTTTTTTTCTTACTTTTTTTTTATATTCAACTACAACAGAACTGCATTTTTTGCCTGCGCCCTTGATGATTTGAATCCTAATTTCTATTGCCATGTCCTTTTTTCAGTTCTGGCATTCGTCCAACTCACCTTCTTTTATACAACTATTTAATTTTTTATTTCTATTTCTTATTTAGGTATCCTGCGTACAAGAAAAAAAACGGCATTTGGCTCAGGTTGCATGGAAAAAGGACCTGCCACAGGAACACAGAGTATTTCTTAATTAAATTCCTTTCGATATAGTACATACATTTTAAATGATAAAGTAGATAGGGAGATCCTTTGGAAATGCAAATATTAATGAAATAAAAAAAACATAAAGAACCATGATAGACTTTTGCATCTCATTGAATGGAATTTTTGTTCATTTCCTGGAATTCTTTTCTATAATTTATATAATCGAAAAATTATATTTATAGTGCAGTCAACAAAGGAATAATAAATGCAAAAAAATTATGTAGGCTGAGTTATTAATGGGGTAAATTTGTAAAGGTTATTACCAATTTGTTTAGATTTGTTGACATTTCTTCACCCCGAACGTCCGTGTAGTATCGCTCAGGGTTACCTTTGGGGACACTTTAGTGTCATTTTGACACCTTTTTAGCACCTGGACACCAGGACACCTCTTTTTAAAAATACATCGATTTTGGACACTTTTTAGAAATCTAGCAACCCTTTGGACACTATTTAACAAAAAAAAAAAACAATTTTTTCGAAAAATTGAACCTAACCCGTTGTCAATCAATCAAAAAATAAAAATACCTTCACCACACATATCTATTTCTTGTTCCATCTTTCATATTCTAAATCCAAAATTAAAGACCACTAAGTACTTTTAATAAAAACCAATGTTTGGAAATATTATCAAAAAATATGTGAACAAGTCACAGCTAGGATTGATATTAATGATAAGAAATTATTTGTGTAACGTTTCTTGGACCCAGAAATTAAAAATTGGGAAAAGAATCAAACTATTTTGATCTGAATTTAAAAAATAAATTTATAATCTCGAGAAAGAGTTCAAAGCTTGGAAGTTAAAATTCAATGATGTTGATTTTGAAAATTATTTTAAAATTAAAAATATAGCATAGTTTTGGTTCTAAATAGGAAACTTAAGAAATTATGTGATGAACTTTTAGACTTTTTTAAGACTTTTTACGCAATTTCTGAAATACTGTTGTGTCTTAATTGAAATTTCTAATGGACACCTTTTTTCCTCTCGGACACCTTTTTTGACACTATATGCAAATTCTCAGGGGTAACACTGGTATCGCTTCTAGGGAAAATATGAACAAACCTTTTTTTTAAAGCAAATTTAATTTACTCTCATTTTGTGATGTGGACTTTTCCGCTAGTACGTTTGTTTTTCAATAATTCGTGAAACATTTAAATACTACAAAAGGAGGCCCTTACCTCCACCAACTGACTATAAGGGTCCAGGGCCTGGGCTGGGGACTTAGTATGTTGTACCTTGTATGGTCACCCCTACCATTTCAAACAATAACTCAGGCAACATGATTTTTTGGATTTGTTTTATGATTTTAAATCTTCGTTGACTAGACGCTAATAGATAGAAAAATTCATTTTATTGTTTGAAAGAAAATTATATAAATGAAAATCAATAGCTATTAGGTTTAAGAAAAGCATATATTTTAACATTTATAAATTTTATGGAAAATAATTTCAAAATACCTTCATTTGAATTTTGTTTACAACTAGAGGGTGTTTTTTTAGACGTGTGATTTTTAAGATGAAATAAAACGCACATAATTTAATGTTATGGCCAAGAATTTAGCTTTATTTGCCATTATGTTTTAAAAATGATTTCGGGCAAGTGGCCACCGCGGCTGGCTCAAATAAATTCCAGCCGAGAGGCCCAATTTTCGACTACTTTTTGCAGCAATGGGCCGTATGGCAGCAATAACGTGCCGAATATTCTCTTCTAAGGCGTCAATCGCTCTGGACTTATCTGCGTAGAAAAAATTTTTCACATAACCCCTCAAAAAATAGTAAAGCGGTGTTAAATCGCACGATCCTGGACTTGGAGGCCACGCCACAGGCCTACGACGTGAGATAATGCGCTCACCAAAAGTTTCCTTCAATAAATTGATTGTTTCGTTGGCTGTATGGCATGTAGCGCCGTCTTGTTGGAACCAAAGGTCACCCACATCAACGCTCCATTTCAGGCACGAAAAAGTCAATAATCATGGCTCTTTAGCGTTCCCCATTAACTGTTACATTATGGCCGGCTTCAGTTTTGAAGAAATATGGACCAATGATTCCCTCTCTCTGCCTATAGAGCACACCAAACAGTGACTATTTGAGGATTTAACGGCGTTTTAACACTGGCTTGTGGATTATGATCACTCCAAATACGACAATTTTGCTTATTAACGTACCCATTCAACCAAAAATGAGCTGCATCGCTGAACAAAATTCGCTTATTAAAATTGGGATACGTATTTCGAACAGAACCATGATTTTCAAAATAAATTTGCACGATTTGCAAACATTGTTCAAGACTACGTCTATTAATTATGAAATGGGAAACCAAATTGAGCATAAATCAAGTGACAGCTGTCAAAAAAAACCAACTCCGAAAAAAGTATTGCCAGATTGAAAACCACACGTCTTTAAAAAAAACACACCCGTTATAATGTAATTCAATCAAGGAATTGTTAAAACCCTTTTTGACACTTAAATAATATTTTGAACTCATGAATCACATCAGGCAGTCACAGGTTAAAATCACATTGAATCTTAAATCACGGTCACAGTTATACCTGTATGATAGAAATATCACGACTTAGCTCAACATTAATCTTTGAATTTCCAACACCATCAGCATAGAAGAGACTGCTCCAACCCACAGATGTATGTATGTATGTATAATGATTTTTTTAATTTACAAATCATATAGGTAACTACCTTTTTTAAAATTCATGCTTTCAGGAACTTGCACGTAAACAAACTTAACTCTTGCAATTCTATACATTTAGGAAATCCTACCTTAAGTGAAAATGTACATAATATCTGTAATAATAATTAATCGATTTAAATTCACCACTGAAAATTTTAATACATACCTGAATTTCAATATTTCAAGCACATAGGTAAATAGTTACCGACTTTCCACTTAGATTAAACAAAATTTCACATCTCATCTCAGTTTCAGCTCTCTGATGCCATTCGACTTATATACCTATTTATGTAGGTATAGAAGACCTCATCAATAGAGATAAATAATAAGCACAGCATGTTGTGTGAGTTGTTTTGTCTCGTCAGTGATTCACACTCATCATCTCATCATCTCATCTTCTTCATTAATTTGTAATTATTTTTTTGATGTTCTTCTGCCCATCTGGTAATAAATTAATACAATTCATGCTGACCCAGGTCATGGATGGATGTGTTTACCTCCAACTGACTCTGCCAGCTGCCAGCTACCGCACAGCACAATCCCACCCTCAACAATTCATAAGGTATAGGTATACTAGGTGTATGTACCTACTGCTACACGCACATGAACATATGTATTCAATCAATTGTTGTGTATTATTGCTAACTTTTCAACATGTATGTATATGTCGGTTTTCTCGGATTATTCCCTGAAGAGCAGCCGACAGGTGTTTTCGAAGATGAAGTTTTTCAAAGAGTTTCTCTGAAAAGTTCAAGAAAAAAAAACATCGCAAAAGAGAGTAAGAGAAGCTCGTTTGTATTTTAAAAGAGATTTCTAGCGCAGACTCAATCAAAATCACTCAAAAGGTTTGTTGAAAAGCACCTTAAAAGTAGCTATTCCTTGCCGTCTGTTATCTCGTTAACGTTTGACTATAAAAGCTTCCAATTTTCAGACATCGAATTTACTTTCAGCCAAAAACTAGGCAACGGGTAGGTATCATCGACTTTGTCGCCACCGTATACAGATTTTGCTTTTTGGGGTTTGTTTTGTGTTTTTTTTTTTCTTTTTATTTTCCTTATAAAATGTATGTTTTCCTTTATGTTCGGGGACAATCGAAATAAGTGTCTGAAAGGTTTTCCGTCTTAAATACACCACATAGAAACCCCCCCCCCCACACACACACTTTCAACACATTCATCTCATTCTCCCCGAGTCTTCATTCAGCTGTCAGCTTATTTGACCACTTGAAATATTATGGCGAAAGTGAAGGTACACCTAATTCATACGAAAAGACGAACTTTTACGTAGATACATGTACAAGTAGGTATGTATGGTTACTTTTTTGTCTGCCTTGCTTTTCTTGAAGAGAGTGAATGATTTTTATTTTGAGGGTGTAAATAAGAGGAATTCAATTTGTTTGACTGTTAAGTGTCATTCAATTATAAGACAAGAAAAAATAAATAAACAATCGATGTTGATGATTCAATATAGCTAGGTAAGTAATTCTGCATAAAAATTAACTTTGCGAGTAAAGTATAAGTGAAGAGTTTTTTTGAACCATACAATTTACAACTCAATTATAGAGAACATAGTTTTAGGAGATAATTTGAGTAGATTTTAGATTATTTGATTTCTTCTTTTGATTTAAGATTTGATTTCGTGTAAAAAAAGAAACAAATTTTATCAATCCAGTTTTAGGTGATTGTCCGAAAAGTTAATAACGAGTTTGCCGATTGATAGGGATTAACCTATCACTAGATTTACTTGTGGTTGGGCTTTTTCAAAGTCAAGGCAAACCTACCTAGGTTTTGTCAGAACCTTAAGTCCTTCACCAGTTATGGATTAAGTGGTTGTCCGCAAAGTTAGTGACGCTATTTGTATATGAGTTTTGTATTTGTAGTGTTTTACCTAACTTATTAGGCCAGCAATAGTCAATCGGGAATCGGCCCGAACCGGTGTCAATAGCGATACAGTCCACGGCTATACCGATTCACCGAACCCCGTGTGAGATGCTTTTTGTCATAGGCTGAGGTATGCTCGTCGGGTCCAGGGTTTTACCAAAGAAGCAACAAACTTTAGTGTATTTGAGGTTGTTTTTATTCACCAATCGCTGGTTCTTACAATTTCTATACAATTCTTATTGTCTTATAACTATATTTACGGTTATACAATTCAATATATATATGCTTATAGTTATTTACATTTATATAACCTTATAAGCTAGATTTATACAATTCAAATGTTTAGCAATATATCCTAAATTACAATCTGAGATAGCAGACGTCACTAAATTACAGTCTGAGATAGCAGACGTCACTAAATTACAGTCTGAGATAGCAGACGTCACTAAATTACAATCTGAGATAGCAGACGTCACTAAATTACAATCTGAGATAGCAGACGTCACTAAATTACAATCTGAGATAACAGACGTCACTAAATTACAGTCTGAGATAGCAGACGTCACTAAATTACAATCTGAGATAGCAGACGTCACTAAATTACAATCTGAGATAGCAGACGTCACTAAATTACAGTCTGAGATAGCAGACGTCACTAAATTACAATCTGAGATAGCAGACGTCACTAAATTACAATCTGAGATAGCAGACGTCACTAAATTACAATCTGAGATAGCAGACGTAACTAAATTACAGTCTGAGATAGCAGACGTCACTAAATTACAGTCTGAGATAGCAGACGTCACTAAATAACAGTCTGAGATAGCAGACTTCACTCTAACTACTTAAAACCTGGGCTTCCACTGTCGCTTCTGGAACCTAAGTCCTTCAAAATGGAGACTCACCAAGTACTCGGGATTGGTACTGATTTCTACTGTGGCAGAGCTCGATTTTATGGTGCTCATCCACGGTCTCTTATATATATTTCGGTTTGAACCGAGTTTGAATTATAATTTCACAAACAAAAAGTATTACTTATTAATATTTTCTTATTCTTATGATTGGTTCCTTCTAGAGTCGTTGTTAACGGTGATTCGGGATTGCTTTGTATGCAATTTAATAAACGGCGGCGGTGAAGAAGAGGGTTTAATGCATCATTACACCCGATAGACCATCGCTAGTCCTTACTATTCCAATGCAACAGCTGTGATGAAGTTATTGTTTGAACTATTATATCCATCCGGTGCTGTTTAGAAAAGAGATAAAATCTTTTATCCTTTTGTTCGACAGCACGGTTAGGTTATCGAGAAAAGGGCTTCCAAATGCAAGGAAGCGAGACCTGGCCAGGGCTGGGCAATTACAGAGAAAGTTTTCGATGGTTATTTTCTCTAGAGGGTTCTTGCAGCTACGGCAGAAACTATTAAAAGGTATCTGCAGCTTAGCCACATGTTCTCCTATTGGCCAATGGCCAGTGATGATTGCAACGATCCTGGCCGTGTCCGTTCGATTTCGATTTATTAAATCACTTGATCTGTTTTTGTCATAGGTAGGCCATATCTTCCTAGATATCTTGCAGTTTGACAGACCTTGCCACCTTTTTATTGATTTTGAAAAGAAATGGTCATATATTCTGCCCTTCACGATTCCGATCCCTGCCTGGCAAGCTCATCCGCTTGCTCATTACCTTGGATGTCGCTATGGCCTGGGACCCATCTGAGTGAAATTTTAGTGCCTTCACTAAAGCCTGCGGGCTCAACTCTGCATTGATTAACCAACTTTGAGGTCACTAGGCAGCTATTAATTGCTTTGATTGCAGCTTGGCTGTCTATACAGATGGCCACATTGTGGATATTTTGGTTAGATATTGTTTTTTGTTTGAGTATCCTGCAGGCTTTTTTAATAGCTATTACCTCGGCCTGAAATACGCTGGAGGTATTAGGTAGGCGATAGGAGTTAGATGTTTTCAATGCCTCCGAGAAAACCCCCGCCCCAACTCCAACATTCATCTTTGAGCCGTGTCGGTGAAGATTAATGGTGTCATTTATACATATGTATAAGTCTGTAATTCTATTTGTTCAGGGTGTTTGTATGAGCATCAGGTTTAGAGCATAAGCTTATAGCAAAATTAAGTTTTTCAGTTTTTATTCAACGCAAAATTATCCTTAATACTTAGTTGCTTGATTAGATTTCAATAAAACTGCGTTTCATATTTTTCGTTTGTAATGGAAACAGGAATTTGACGTGATTTTGAGGAGATTAACTTATTTTTGCATATTTTCAAGATCTGTCGTTAAGCTATGAGCAGACGGCATATAAAAGTCGCAAACGCTTAGAACTCTGACATCATGTAAAAAGTCACAAATGTGTTGCAAATTCTATATCTACATCTCAAACTTGCATATGGGGGTGTTCAAACAAAACTGCCCCGAAAGTCACAAATGCATTTGCGATCAAGGCACTCGCACATCATGTGTTCGTAAATGTGATCGTGATGAGTCCGTATATCACCCAATTCCAAGCATTATGAAGGTTAGCGAACATTTCATAATTTTTTGAAACTAAAAAATTCTCATGTGAAAATTCATAATAAATAGATTGTGGTGGAGGAAATGTCAAAAACAGCTGGGATACTATCCGTATCTCAACTTTATGGTGTTCCCGGTACTATACATACGTAGTTGAACTTTATGATGTTTCCAGAATCGGTCAAATGCGTAATAATTTGTTCATTGAACTTAACATGGTTTATTGCTGTGTTTTGTATATAAAAAGATTTTGAAAAAATAGAAAGAAAAAATGTACTGCATATACCTAAGGAAACAATTTTAATGAAATTTATAAATCCTGTTGCTGAGTTGCTTATAATATATCATCCCCAGAACTATACCTACGCTTAATTTTAAATTTACGAATATAATTAAAGTGCAATTTTATTTCATTTAAATGTATAAATCCTAAAAGTAAATTCAAGAATTTGACACAACTCTGCTAGTAAAATGAAGAATCACAACAGCTGATATGCAGCGTATGTGGAGATGTCCAATGCTCTGTTTTCGTGCCATCGCCATTTTTTGTGGCTCAATTTATTGCACTGATATTAACTTAACCAAATTCTCCTGCCAATGTTGAGAGAACTTGTTTTCTGATTAACTTTAACAAAACAAAAATTATAAATGAACTTCAAGTTAACAATTTATAAGGATTTTTTGAGAAAAAACAGCAAACTATATATTTCAGGTGTATTAAGTTAGCAGGACACTTTTCATAATTCGAAATAAAAAGTATGCAGTAATTAGCTGCTATTTAATTGCTAGTTAAATACCCAAAAAAAAATTAATCGCGCTTTCGGATTTCGAAATATTGGGTGTCCTGCTTCGCATGGGTAGACAAACCTAAGCTTCGCATAAAAATTACAATAGAAAATATAACTTAATATTAGAGCTAATTTTTGTAATCGAATACTACTTTATGGGTTTTAACCTACTTCACTTTATGAATGGCTAAATAAGTAAAAACATGATTCTTTAAGTCCAACCTTTATAACTTTGTCAACACAGAGAGAATTTTTGTAATAAAAAAACACTAACTTCTTTGTTTTTATCCCATTTCACACTATATAAATAGCAACTTTTTTTTTACATAACCTTTTACACACAAAAAGAAATTTTGAAATCAGATGCTACTTTTCGTCTATTTCATTATATAAATGGCAATTTTCAAAAACAAAAATCTCTAAGACCATCCACTAAAAAAAACCTTTCAAACACCAAAAGAATTTCTTAAATGCGATAATTTAAAAGCCATTCCTAACCGCCTACAGAGCCACCTGTTGGACGATAATTGAATTGAACTGAAAAACGAAATGTGTGCCCACAGCGCCACCTGTTGAATAATTTCTGACTTTTCCTTTTCTTAAACCTTTGTGAAGCAATTACAAACAAACTGGCAGAAGAAAGTATCCAAATTGGTCCAGTCGTTTTCAAGTTTTAAGCATCCGAACCCACCACAATCGAGGCAGGAAAGTAGTCGTATGTGAGCAGCATCTAGTGTCCCCCGTTTAGGCAGGAATAGTAGTTTTCTAAAACACTGACTTAAAATCGAAAAAATATTAATCTGCACAAAATGTTAGTAAGTCGGAATAAAAACCGTATAACAATCAATTTTGTTTCGATATCTATTGACCTTTCTACTTAAATTGACCAACAAAGCCATTCCTACGATTTTAACCCTAATTGTTGTAGTGTTGACTGTAAATTGAGTTGATTTATTGTACCCACTTGTTTTCAAAACCATTCTAGTCATTCTTATAGAATGTTGATAGTTGGATAGTATAATCCTGTTGCGATGTTACTAAACGTGCCAGTTGAGCTGATGCTTAGTTATCTATGAACAACAAATCCTCATTAAGATTTAAAGATTTACCCAAAACCAACTATTTCTTTTTTTGTTTATTATATCTGAATCGTCAGATTATTTCTTAGAAAGTTATCCTTAACTACATGCAAGAAGTGTAAATATTAAACATACAGCACAAAAAAAAAAAAAAAAAATCAGATTAGATAAAAACATTTTTCATGCAATGCAGTAATCTCTGTTGGCATTGAAAAGCAAACGAACAAGGGTCCTTCCGCTGAAGACCCCATAGCAACGACCAACGAGATCCCCGCTCTTTACCATCATACACAAACGACACAAACGACAAGGACGACATAACGAAAATCTGAAACAAGTGACAATAAAAAGTTCATAGTTCGGATTTAAAGAGTGTTCCAATCTATGGCTTACTCGTTGGTATCCTGGAAAGTTTTCCTCCTGTTTTTGTTCTTGTTCATCCTCAAGGATTTTTCGGGCTACGCCATGTGGTTGTTGTAGAGACGTGTGTGTGTTTGTTCCTGCCTGTGAGTTGGTTTCCTGTAGCTACACTTATATCTTTTTGTTTTTGTTTTGGCTTCTTTTTTTTTTTTGCCATGCACTTTTTGTCAGTGGAATTTTTGGTTTTGGTTGGGGCATTCGACATTCTATACAACTCAGCTTCTCTAGTATCGTTTTGCTTTGTAGACTTTTGGTAAGGAGAGAGAGTGTAGTGTTCTGGTCCAGAGGACTTTCGTTATCCTTCTCAGGTATGCTTTACCTATGTTTTTCGGTATTGGCGATAAAACTTTTGCCATTCGTTTCACATGCTGGACAAGAGGACACGTACCGGAAATTGTCTGTGTGCATGTTGTTTTATATTTTTTTTTGTGTGTTGCAGCAGCAGCAGGTAACTAGTTCTGCAGGATGACATACACTTTCCCGAATGACGGCCTGTGATATAGTATAGTAGAGGATGAAGATGAAGAGCCCTCTGGACGAGAGGATCAAATATTTGAAAAATAAAAAAACTTCGGTTATATTGAGAGGGATATTAATTAGTGCTAATATTGAATTAACTAAAAACTGCAAAGGTAGAACATACCTACTCTCGAAATTAGAATTTGTTTGAATAGTTTTATTTTTGAATTGGATGGATCTGAATATAGGTATACAATATTAAAATAGTTGGATTTTGCACAAAAAATACATTTTTCACTAGTATAGGTATCTACTTTAATATGTATACATATATGCAATGAAACTTCACATTTAATTTTAAAAGGATAGTTTTAAGCATTTTAATTCGAAACAAAAATTATGCATAAAAGTCTTTGAAAATCCGATATTCAACTATAAGATAAACTGATTGCACAATTCAAAAATTCAGAATGGCAGATTTTGAACCAAATCCATTTAGGTTTTAGCTAGATGACCCGATTAATGCTCAAAACCTCCTTTCTTTCATGTGAAACTACTATATGAAGATTTACAGTAAAAGTTTTAATTATTTAAAAAATAATCATCAGCAGTTTTTTCGTTCCATCATCGCCGTTTTACAGTTTTACAAAAATTCATTTTCCATATCCTCAGCATCATCTAAAGGGTGTTTTTTTAAGACGGGTAGTTTTCAATCTGGCAATACTTTATTCGGAGTAAGTCTTTTTGACAGCTGTCATTTGATTCGTGCTCAATTTGGTTTGCCGTTTCATTCTGAATAGACTTACTCTTGAACAAAGTTTGCAAATAGTGTAAATTTATTACCTAAATAACGGTTCGGTTCGGGCAACGCATCGCGCCCTGCGTCTAATATTCGCTCGACATAATCCCCATTCGAGCAACCATGGATCAGTTTTGCACCACGTTTTTTTAGTGGATAATGCGCATCCTCAGAGTCGCCGTACAGTGCGCACCGAAGACGCTATTGCTGCTATGTTGCAGAGTATCGAAGAAGTCCCGGATGAGTCCATCTGCCATCGCACGCCATGATTAATTTTTCGTGCCTGAATTGGAGAATGTTGATGTGGACGACCTTTGGTTTCAACAAGATGGCGCTACATGCTATACAGCCAACGAAACAATCAATTTATTGAATGAAACTTTTGGTGAGCGCAATACCTCACGTTGTAGGCCTGTGGCGTGGCCTCCAAAATCGTGCGATTTAACACCGCTGGACTAATTTTTGTCTACGCAGATAAGTCCAGAGTGATTGACGCCTTAGAAGAGAATATTAGGCGCGTTATTGCTGACATATGGCCCCGATTGCTGCAAAAAGTAGTTGAAAATTGGGCCTCTCGGCTGGAATTTATTCGAGCCAGCCGTGGCAGCCATTTGTCCGAAATCATTTTAAAATCATAATGGCAAACCCTTACCTTTATAATGAAGCTAAATTCTTGGCCAAAACATTAAATTATATGCGTTTAATTTCTTCTTAAAACCAGACGTCTAAAAAAAAACACCCTTTATGATTCTACTTCGATGTACCCTTGATCATCCTTGGAGCAAGCTTCGATTTGGGGGTTGTAAGTTTTTAACCACGAAAGTGTAAACTTTCGCACTTCATTCCTGTTATGACATACCACTCTATTACCTCGATCGAGCACTTCTTTTTCCTCCTGTTAGATTCCATAAAATAATAATAACATTATACCTGCTCAATCTACTTTTCTAACATAGTTCTTTCCAATTTATTTCTATTTATGCCATCGTAGTGTTGGGCATTTAAAGTTTTCATACAAAATCATCCATGTTTTTGTAAATATATATATATATGTTTATATACATTACATCGTTACCAACACTTGAAAAATTCACAATAAATTTTAGGCATAATCATCAATCAAATTCACCAGGTTTATTAAAATAATGTTTGTGCTTCCACATCAGTATAGCTGGGTAGGTATTGGTATTTGTTTCATTCAGCACCAAACCGACACGTAGAAAGGACATTTAAATTGAAAACATTGAATAATGTCTTCTTAAAATATTCCTTCGCTTAATCGGAATCAAAGGCAATAAAATTAGGCCCATAAAACAGAATAATAACATCAGAATTGTATCGAAAACGATACATTCAACGAAAATGAAATGGCACATACTTTTGACAGGACACGCAATCCTTATTATATTCGAACACCGATGAACCAACAACAATGAAAATAAGACAACAACAAAAAATCTCACGTGTTAACTGCTTCCATGATGATAGTCTTCCATAGAATATTTTTGCTGTGCGTATGTTTTATTTATAAATAGGTTATATTTCACCACTTAAATGCTGGAGAGCTCGCTCATAAATCACCCCTCAAACTTCAGCCTATTTAATATGAAGGCAAACAAATCGGCCACCACAAAAATGTACAATTGAAATAAATCAGACGGTCGGACAGACAGACGGAACGGTCTCGCTCTCCACCGCACCGAGTGACTTCAACGTTCAACCTCAACGGTAGGTTAGGTAGCCCCCTAGCGCCACCAGAAGCCAAAGAAAGAAATCAAAAAGTCAAGAGATTCATTGCATTTTGGTGGGACGTGTAATTTGGGGCTTTTGGTTTTGTTCGTTCTGCGATTTCGTGTCCAATTGAAGGGCTGCCAGAACCGAGCCCTCAAAAACTTACATGCAAAGTGGAGGCAAATATGCCTTTGCATGTGAGCTTATAGGAAAGACCCCGATCATAGCTCGTTTATTTAACAAGAGGACCATGCAATGGTTTGTTACGTAACGAATGCCCAAAAATCGAACTGTTAAATCCTTTTCGTCCTTAAATACACAAGGACGTTTTGTAGGACCTATACTATTGGCATTTTGTGCCATTTGTGGCCTATACAATAAGAATGGCATGCATTTACTTTGGTCATCGTCGTCGTTTTCGTATCTTGAACTAAACTATGACTGGGGCCACGCAATCGATAAGCGTGTTGGAATATTAACGCTTATTGCTGCCCGTAGGATGTCTATTGGAATTATGTTGGCTTTTATGTTTGCTTGAGATAGTTTATCTAGGATATTGCGTTGAAACAAACTTTTGTTTTCGATTAGTTTTGTTGTTGTTGTTACTGTTCTGGATGGTTTGGGGATAGGCGGAATGGTTGATTTCTACGAAAATTTATTGCATGACAGGAATCAAATCGATATGTACAAGTACACACGTACCAAAAGTACGTGCGAGTGTGTGGAAAATGTGATTTTAAAACGAATTCATTGGTGTGTTTAATTTGTTGGTATTTTGGGTGATGTTGGAGCAGAAACTATCCCGACAAAGTTAACTTTAACGGAAATTAAAATGTAATAGTTATTGGAATAGTTTGTTTTTTTTTGTTGCAAAATACCATTGAAGTAGATTTGATAAGAATAGAACTTAACTCCATAACGGTGGGTATTTATTTTATAGGTATGTGTAGAAGCCCGTGGGGAAATGATTAGTGAGTAGGACTGTCATGCTGGAGGTCTGGGATTGACTCCCAGCCTCGTCCCACCTAAATAAAAAAAAACGGCTACTGATATGGATCTTGCGAGTAAGTGACAAATCCTCCAGGAGTATCTCTTGTCATTAATAAGTGCCTCTCACCCTATCAGTTCAGATTTGGCAGAAAATTATATGTTCCCTCCATTCCTGCCAACAAACAACACGCACACAGGAATGGTTGAGACTTGAGAGTTGTAAGCAACTAGGCCCTGGCTCTCCAAGAGCTGACGGACTCGACACCAAATTTATTTTTTTTTTTTTGATTTATAATTCTTGTTTGAATTTTTTTTTTCCAAAACCAAGTAGGAAAGATAAATTTTAATGTTAACACTGACAAAAAAAAAATAAATTAGGTCCCCTAAAAACTACCTCCTATATACTTTGTAATCAAACTTAAGCTTTTAAAAACTATAAATAAGCAGATTTATTATAAGTATGTATTCAGATATTCCGCAGCCAACAACAACTCACGGCCAAATGTCAAACTAATCGATAACTTTGGCTCTTCAATGCAGAATTAGCTTAAATCATATTTATCTGCCATCAAACATTTTTGTAAAATTATTTGGACTTAGCCTATCTGCTTTGTATTGACCATAAGAATTAAGTATAGGGACAGGTCAGTATAAGGATATAGGTAGGTTTGTTTTGCACTAATTTAGGACAGTAGGCATGATTTCATCACTCATTCATAACGGCGTCCGGGTGTCATAGACCCCAGGGTAGGAATAGTGTACTATTTTTTTTAGTTTTTGTATTTGAACGGACGGACGAAACGGTGGCCGTTGGCTGTGTTTTATGGTTAACTTAACATAGCGGGTGTTAATTCATATGTTCTTTTGGAAATGGAATCACATTAGCCCCAAAAAAGGCGTCATTTCCTCAAAAAAAACAACAGTGGATTTCATCACGCCCCATATGGATGAATGATTTACTTATCCAACTTTAGCTAAGAATCTCCATGTTCTCCTGGGAGATATTTATAAAAAAAAAAGAAACGTCCATTAGTTCAGCCCAATCCTGCTAAACACACAAAAACAGATTTGCAGTATGTCCAAGGGGTTAGGACCGGAAGACAAAAATCTGGTGTGGCAGGTGCCGAAACCCCCTTTGTGGCGAACATAGCCAGCGGTGTTTGCCAAGAGTGCCTCGACTGTAAAATTGAAATTTTGTTTAACAACTAAATATGTGTATAAATTCAATAAAAAAATATTTATTTTTAAATGTTTCTTTATTCTTGAAATATGGGCAAAAACAGATGGACCCCAGGGTAGCAATAGTGTTTCTCCAGGGATGGGTAGGGTGTGAGGGTTAAACTAGTTCTGCATTGTAGCGCCGACTTGCTTGGTTTGAAAATAACCAGAAAATAAACAAGGACAAAAAATTTGCCACTTTTTCCACTTTTTTATTTCGAATAAGTTTTTAAATAAACTTCTGAGGTGTTATTTATTGGTTGCAAATTAACTTATCTAATTCCAAGTTTGGAATAAGTATTTAAATACCCCCTTTTAATACAGACTGATATTTTAAGTATGGATTTGGTTTTAAAATAACTTTTTCTTTTACCAAGTGCGAAATAATTAAAAATTACGAATGTTATTTTGACTATTTTTGTATCTAGATAATATTTGGATGCTACGATCAAAAGTACGAATAATGTTATAGCCAATATCTTATAGTTTGATTTTGGTTATTTAACCAATTTAAAACCTTATGTACAATATTGGTTATTTTTTTTTACTAAATAATCCCTAACTACCTGCTCGAAAAAGATTTCAAAATAAACTTGATTTTTTGGTTTATTTTAAATTTGTATCACATCTTATGTAAATCAAATAAAAATAAAGTCAAAATTTAACTATGTAAGTTGTCAACAAAAGAAATATTTATAGAGGATGCACGAATATTTTCTCAGGAAACATTTTTATTCGAAAAAGTCTGTCTTTCTTGTAGTTACTTTTAGAAATTTTATGGTAACCTTGATTTTTACATTATCGATGACCATCGAAATTGTACTTGAACTTCAATTTTTTTTTTTCTTTTTGGAAACCCTCTTTTTTACATCAGCAATTGATAGAGCGCCAAATTTTACATTTAAATATGTACTAAGGCCATATTTTGAACTTGAAGGTCACTCAAGGGTTAATTTAATTATAACAAGATGTGGATACTGATGACCTTTATCATGATCCTGATATTAACTTCTAGGATGACTTTGACCTTTTTGAAAAATTCAGGTGTCATATTTCTTTTTCGGCACCCGTCTTTGCCAAATTTAATCAGATTTAAATATTTCAAATCACACAAATAAATCTCAAATATATCTAAGTCTGAACTGATATCTAAGTGCGAAATAAGTTGCTTGTAAGTGGGCCCTGAATTTTTTAAATTGGCTGATTTCAGGTGCTCAGTTCTAATTTTTATGTTAGAGAGTACCTACATCTTGTAACGTATCCTTAATAATTTTTTTCGTATGTTCGTAAGTTGAGCACATCTACGGCGGTATCCACCGTAGGCTGAACATTGAAGGCTGACCTTTTAAGTTTTATAGAGAAATTAAGTGGATGAACACAAAATTAAAATTTTAATGACACTTTAACTCTACCTATTAATTTAGACTGTATATAGTGAGCTAGAGCTTATTTTGATTTAATTAAAATTTTGCACACAGCTTCATGAAAATATCGATTAATTACCCAAAAGAAAAACAGTCTTCTGAGCTTTTTTGAGAAAACTCCCTTATTTTTAGGCTCGTACATACACATATTTAATATTTAATTTCAGTTAGCTACATTCTCACTGTTTTACCCAAAATCCCTGTAAAACTAAAAATACTAACAAATGGCATGTGTATTTTTTGAAAACTTTCTTTAAACTTTTAAATCGACACAAAATATCACGTCCACGCCATGGTCACCCAAATAATAGAATCAAACAAAAAATACCATCATTCATTTTTATTTTTACTTTTATTTTTTTCAATTCTGTTAAAATAAAATTTAATATTTCCTTCTTTTGAAAAGCAGAAATATTCAATTATTATTATTTGTTATTATTTGTAGTGAATGCTCAACAAGCTCATTTACGAAACACATTTTTCTGATGCTGTCTGTTCGAAATATATACCTTCACAAAAAGTAACGACCATCGGTATTTCCCATACACATACATTTTAAATGAAAAAGCAAAAATGTTCTTCGTCACAAAGGGAGTTGAAAATAAAATCAGAAATTTAATTTTATACCTAGCTATGTAGATAAAAAAAAAAAAAAATTCATGGAATATCATTGGCGACAGCAATTTTCGTTTGCATCAGCTGTGCTTAAGGAGAATATTTTTGTTGCTTTCAATGTTGCCTGATGATTGAAGTTAATAAGAACGAGTGTGTCTCTCATTTAAATGTCTGATATTTGAGCGTTATACATAATATTTTGTTTTATCCATAAGTTAATATAAATAAACTCCCCAATTACCCGTCAGCAGAAAGACCAAAATACCTTTTTGCTCCTGTGCATAACCTTGCAAAAAATACACTTCCACAAAATATTGTCACAATAAGTAAGTTAATTTTATCTGGAGGCATTGACCTAATTTTTGTTTCGCAATGAAAATCCTCATCCCAGCAACATGGCTGAATGGGAATAATAAGTCACTTAAGGACAAACGTTTCACCTCTAATTCATTGACCTGGAGGGTTCTTAGCCCCTCTGCCATAAAAATACTTTATTCTTCTTCGCCTGCTGTTGTATTATGAGTGATTTTCTGCTTTTACTCAATGGGGGTTAAGTGTGTTCGTTATACTTCATGAAAGATAAACCATGAAATTGGTCTCCTTCGGGCGGCTATACCGGGCTATCACTATTTTAATATACACTAACATCAAAACCATTGGCTTTGGCTTCGACTCCGACAGAGAGCTTAAGGCATCAAAAGTGTCGACCCGAATATTCATGATTATGGAGTAGTCCTCGAATGGAGAAGTGTGATCACTCGTTTTATAAAAGAGCTAATCACGCACGAATATACTTAGAGCACGCGGGGGAGCAAATTTCTTCTTTTTTATTCTTTTTCTATTATAAAATCGATGGCCTACTCTGGCTTTAACGTTAGGGTTTAATGGGGGCGGTGCGGTGGTGGTGGTGGTGGTAGTTGTATTTGTGTCTACGCGGATAAGACATTGCTAGGAGACCTTTATTATTCTACATTGTGCATTATTTCAAGTAGACTTGTTGACATTTTGAGATCAAGTAGATTGTTGATGGTGGATTGGTATTTTGTTTAACAACCACAAAGATACAGCGTAATGTCTGGTTTGTGTGTAATTAAAATGCTTCAAAATTAAGTACGGGTATAATTTCCAAGGACTTAACAACAATTTCGATTGAAATCAAAGCTAAAATAAAAAAAAAAAAACTTATATAGTATCGTTATTCTTCCTTAGTTAGCCCGCCAAAGTCAATGAATCATTGGAATGTCGCTGGCAGAAATTTAATTGTATTGATTTTGTGTAGTAGGGCGAATTAATAACGGCTTGTTTGTCCTATGGGGATAAAAGCACACACCATACTTTAACATTCCCTCACATATTATTGTTTGTTTGTTTGCACATAATGAAGCAGGGAGCCCAACATCATATTCGAAACAAGAAAACAAAATTAAATGTACAACTGGGTTGCACGTTCGTGCTCTTGTAGCTAAATTTACTTATAAAGGGTGGTTTTTTTAGACGTGTGATTTTCAATCTGGCAATACTTTTTTCGGAGTTGGTCTCTTTGACAACTGTCACTTGATTTATGCTTAGTTTGGTTTGCCATTTCATAATGAATATACTTACTCCTGAACAACGTTTGCAAATCGTGCAAATTTATTACCTAAATAATGGTTCGGTTCTCGCGACGCATCGCACGCTGCGTCCAATATTCGGTTGACATAATCGCCCAGCAGTGTCGGTAATTCGAGCAACCATGGATCGGTTTCGCACCACGTTTACTCTAGTGGATAATGGGTATCCTCAGAGACGCTGTACAGTGCGCACAGAAGACGCTTTTGCTGCTGTGAAGCAGAGTATGGAAGAAGACCCGAATGAGTCCATCCGCCATCGCGCGCAACAATTGCAGCTGTGCCCATCCATGATTAATGACTTTTTCTTACCTGAATTGCAGGATGTTGATGTGGACGATCTTTGGTTCCAATAAGACTGCGCTACATGCCATACAGAGAACGAAACAATCAATTTATTGAAGGAAACTTTTGGTGAGCTCATTATCTCGCGTCGTCGGCCTGTGGCGTGGCCTCCAAGATCGTGCGATTCAACACCGCTGGACTATTTTTTGTGGGGTTATGTGATGTTGCTTGTCTACGCACATAAGTCCCAGACGATTGACGTCTTGGAAGAGAATATTCGGCTCGTTATTGCTGACATATGGCCCCAATTGCTGCAAAAAGTGGTCGAAAATTGGGCCTTTCGGCTGGAATTTATTCGAGCCAGCCACGGCGGCCACTTTCCCGAGAGCATTTTTAAAACATAATGACATATACCCTTATCTTCATAATAAAGCTAAATTCTTGGTCATAACATTAAATTACATGGGTTTTCTTTCTTCTTGAAAACCACACGTCTAAAAAAAAACACCCTTTACTACAGCTTTGCAGTTTTTATGTTTCCAAACACGGGTGTAAAGAGAGCATGAAATTCACTCTTTAAATTGATTTATACTCTGTTAAACAAAAACTTTCAGTACAGGGAAGATAGGACGTTTGCCTCTCGGTCTAGTTACATTTGCTTGCATATAAAGCTTTCCCTCTTTAAAGCTTTCACAGGGATTCCGTATATAAAATTATAAATATCACTTCACAATTCAAATAATCAACTTCATAAATTGGTTCTCAAAAGCTTCAAAGTTCAAATCCCAAAAGTTCCGAAATAAAATCCACAGAAAAAGCTCTTGAATTTTTTACAATTGAGAAAAGTAACTTCGTTTGGAAAGGCACAATTTCAATACACACATCTTAGATCATTGATCGATGTTCATCAGTATTGCAATCCTATCAGCGGTGGGATACAACGGTCATGGTAAAGTGTACGACTTTTTGCGGAGAATTACAACAACAATTCGTACAAGTAAGTCAGTGGGCTTACTAATTTTTTTAGTGGCATTTTTCCAAATGCAATTTCGTGATCGTGCATCAGGCCAGGCACCACTGCTTTGGCAAAAGATAACCAATAAGCCCTTTACTGACAAATTTTGTTGAATAGAAATTCCAAAAATTGTTTCAACCCCAAAGCAAGAATTACGTTTGATTTCTTGAATTAAGCAGTTTTCGTTAAAACAAAATCTAATCTTGCCAATTCAGAAATCTGCAACATCTTACTCATGTGGAGTTAAGGACTTTAAACAAGTGTTTGACATTAAATGTGTATCAAAATGTGTGTATTGCTTTTTGGCCAACAACACACTTGGAATGGATATGGAAAGAAAACATGTTTTTTTCAGAGCGAGTGGTATTTGAGTTATTCGCAGCTCAATTTTATTTAAGAATCCTAAATTTGTCTTTTTGTTCCTATCGATAGTGACATACCCACTTATGATATGAACCTAAAAAGGATTGAATTATAGAAAGAAGGAAAAGAAACTATGGCACATGTTTCCCATTATTTCTGTAAATTTGCACGTTCTCTGTAAACCAAGTAATTTGTATTTGTATTCTTATTCATATTCGTATTCGTATTCGTATTCGTATTCGTATTCGTATTCGTATTCGTATTCGTATTCGTATTCGTATTCGTATTCGTATTCGTATTCGTATTCGTATTCGTATTCGTATTCGTATTCGTATTCGTATTCGTATTCGTATTCGTATTCGTATTCGTATTCGTATTCGTATCCCTATCTCTATTTCTATCTCTATCTCTATCTCTATCTCTATCTCTATCTCTATCTCTATCTCTATCTCTATCTCTATCTCTATCTCTATCTCTATCTCTATCTCTATCTCTATCTCTATCTCTATCTCTATCTCTATCTCTATCTCTATCTCTATCTCTATCTCTATCTCTATCTCTATCTCTATCTCTATCTCTATCTCTATCTCTATCTCTATCTCTATCTCTATCTCTATCTCTATCTCTATCTCTATCTCTATCTCTATCTCTATCTCTATCTCTATCTTTATCTTTATCTCTATCTCTATATCTCTATCTCTATCTCTATCCCTATCCATATCATAGCGATCTGTATTGGGTTCAACATGCAAGGCGACTCAAGACTGCATTTTAACCTAGCTACCTATAGATATACACGTACGTTTTAAAAACATCGAAATCTCGTTATGAGTGTAAATTAATAAATGTAGGTACATAAGGGCCTACTTCCTTCACCAAAACTAGCCCACAGCATTATTTTGAATCATATAATATGGTAGAAACCTCAAAAACCATTACTTGATGCGTAATAGTGAAGGAGAACACCAGGTTCTTACTGGGCTCATTTTCAAATTTGATATGTTTGTACCACATTCAATTAAAAAAGATGACTACTTGTGTAGGTATATGATACCCAATTCAAATGGAATAAAATAAGTCTTTTAAGCCCGGTGGTGGTCTAATTCTGTAATTTAAGGATCCTTTTAACAAATGTATATATCCCCAAAACCACATCAAAAACAGATGACGACGACCATACTCATCCCTACGTGTGTATGATTTATTTCGAAAATTCCATATTTATTTACTCAAATTTAAGTAGACACAATAAAATAATACGAATAATCTTCGGACAATAAAATAATTTTAACAGAACTATTAGTATTAAGAAAGCAAAGCTAATTGAAGCATCGGTAGACCATAGACCATAGACCATAGACCACAACAATTTCCCATTTAGCCAAAACTATGTTCCATGGAATATTTTGTATTTCTCTCATAAATAAAGTATCCCAAGCTGCTGCCATTGTCGTCGTCGTTGTCGTCATGTTGGCATCTTTTGTCAAAGTGACAGAATATCCTATCAAATGCTATACTCATGGCTCCTGATAGAAGGGTTATGCTCGGGTCCAATGGTTTAGGATAGGGCGTGCAGAGCACACTCAACCCATCAGCAATGAAACCACATTCATATTTGCGAGTTTAAGTTGATTTAAGGAGTGGGCCAGTTAGGTGGTGGGTGACGGGTGGCGAGTGGCGGATGGCGGTAACATCATCATCGTCATGCACAACTGTCCCGTCCATCTACCATTCATGCATATCCATCCATCCAAATCGTTCGTCGTGGTTGCTGCAAGTGAGAATGAAGATGTCGGTGGCGTGGCGTTATAGCAACTCTGATGGCAACAGTTCGGAAAGGAGAAGGCAAATTGTGGCATAAGTGATGAGAAATAAACCACCAGATGGTTGTATGTGGTTGCCATAATAGAGACGCTATCCTGTGAACATCATAATGTGGTATTTACCCATCCAACTCATGAAAAGCCCAAGCGCTTTTCTGATGGTCTCTATGGTTTTCCATCATGACAACGAAGAATGAAGAACGAAGACGATGCGACGAGAGGGAAGAAGGCGACATCAACATCAACATCATCCTTCGTCTTGTTGATCTGGAAAGGGAAGAATCGCTCCAACAATCCATGATCCTGCCTCCTGGTGTTTTCCTTCCACAACACAAAATTCAGTGGAAATTATTAAAATAAATCATTGCAAAAGTTTTTTGCAATATTTTTTGCTGCCGCACACCATGTGTTTGAATGCTTAGAGGAATTGTTGCGGACGATGTTTGTGGTAGGACCCATTTTGTGCCACAAAAACCATGTTCCACTGCCCTTTCTTCTCCTCTCCTCCCCTCAACTCATTCCATCTCCTCATTCAAGGATGTAAATAATTACCTTTACCAATGAAAATACCAGCTTAAGCCGAGGGGAGAGGGGAGCGCCCTCTGCCAGGTGCACACAGTATCTAACCAAGATAGATCAGACCAGAGAATTATGTTTCTTTTTGTTGTTTCGGTATAGGATTTCGGAAGGATATTGTAGAAATGAATCTCACGTATTGACAACCCTTTTTGCTTCATAAATAGCCACTGTGTATACGGAACATGCTCTGGTGGCTTTTTTGATGTTAGCTTAACTAGTTATGCTCTCGTAAACAATTCAAATTTAGGTTTTAGAAAAACCTCAGCATCTATGTATGTATATATGTATCTACGTGACAAAACTTTGAAGTACTGCAGAATTCTATGCCCGTTCCGGTCTTGTGGCGGTGAATTATTATTCCCACGATAGTTGGAAAGAGTTGGGATGGATGGTTGTATAGTTGGTAGGTTGTGTTGTATAGTATGCTTCCTTCTTGTCAATAGAATTCTGGGATGTATGACTATGAGGCATATGTTGGCTCGGTAAATCTAACAATCGTGGTCATACATGAGGTATTTTTATTATTTTATTTTTTTTTTTTATTATTTTAATAGAGAACCCAAAGCTCAGGAGGTAAGCAGATTGTACATATTTCCTATATACATAAGTATGTAAAATAGTATGCCATGTTTAACAGCTGCTTTGAAGGGATTTATAAAAAGAGGAAATCTAGAAAATGCATTTATAAGTTTGTTCCAATGGGGTGTGTCCCAAAATGTCATATTGGTTTACTTTTTAGTTGAATTTAAATATCTACACAGTTATTTTGAAAGGATACATTTTTAAAGTGCCTAACCATACATTATTACTTTGTAAATTATGAAAACTTCCTTATCTGGATGGCCGGGTTAACATATATATTAAGACCCCAAAATCGTATTTTTTCTATTTATTTGAATAAAAAAATTAAGCAGATGCACTAACCAAAATTAAACAAAAACCCTTTGTTTCCCTCCAGGACTCCAAGACGCCTAGCCATTTGGGCTCAGGTTATCAGGTACTAGCCCACCGAGAGTATTTCTGTGAAGTTTGGTCAAAATTTGACAGGCAGTTTCTCAACGAGACGCAGCAACAAATGCCGGTTACCCAAAATGTATAGCTTTGTTTGATAAAGTCGTACAGATACTATACCTATTTGGGCTTATATACCATTAAAGGATGGTTTCAAAATTTTGATTTACTGGGTGATGTTTCCAAATTGATGAACGATATTTTTGTAAATGATTATTGAGCATACTTTTAGAAGAAAAAAAAAAGCCCAGGAATAAAGCGATTTCAAAAAAGAGGCAAAATACGATTTCTGGAGAAGCCATATGCAAATTGCATATTTTATATAGACAACAATTTAATATTTTAGAAACCATTCTGAAATCATTTAAATGCAAATTCCTACCACCAACAAAATTTTTGTTGTAAATTTAACAAAATTTGGCAGCAAAATTTACAAGTACTTCCAAATTTGTGTTTTTAACAGCAAATTTGCTTACACTCATAATCAATGGCAAGTCTAAAGACCCAAAAAAAGGCGCATGAGTAAACATAAGCTAGTGTCATAAGTGAACAAATTCTTTCCTTTTGCCTTGTTCCTATGGGTGTTTTTCTTTTTTAGTTCAGAGCAGAGCCTGAACTGTCAAAAAAAAAATCGTGTTTCTTTTTTCGCGCTCTGAGCATGTTTCGAGCGCGCTCTATGAGCTCAGAATAAATTGATTGAGCAAACGGAGTTGAATAGCTGAACAAAAATTTGACAAGTGGAAAAAAAAACATCAAAACAGTAAAAATGGCGAACGAGAATAGTCGACCTGCAAAAGAAGGTAAAATAATTTAATACATTTACTAATAGTTATAAAATTATTGTTTTCAATCGTTTACATTTATAACAGGCTAGAAATGGACCTCTGGAATGACGAAAATGCTGATAAACTTGGTTAAAGAAAATGCAGCGATAAGAATCCGCTTCATCATAAAATTGCGAATATTCTTAGCAATGAACTCCAAACAAAAATTAACTTTGAGCAGGTCGACTCAAAATGGAAGGGCCTAAAAAAATATTATTAAAAAATCAAGGCTGAAAATGGGGCAACTGGAGGTGCAAGAAAGTATTGGGAGTTTTGCGACCTAATGCATAGTATTTTGCACAAAGCTCCAGATCAATCCTCCTTGTTACTAGTTGTCTGCTTTTTTTTTGTGGTAAAGAAAATGACAAATGAAAAAGTGACAGCTGGCGAAGCGTGTTTCTTGAAATAAATCTGAACTCTCAGAGCAGAGCACGCTCAGTTCAGTGATCGCTCAGAGTATTTTCAGAGTGTTCAGACTCTGTTCAGAGCTCTGCTGTCAACTGTCAAAAAAATTCTATGTTTTTTTTAGCTCAAACATATCAGAGCATTAAAAGTGTGTTTCTTTTTTCATCGGAGTTACCTCAGAGCTTGCTCAATTAGCTCAGAATAAAATAACCAAGCAAATCAAGCGAAACGCTAAGCAAAGCCAACTTCACACATAATTTAAAATTAAAAATGGATTCCCTTTGAAATGACAGTTCAGTGCTCAATTGTGTCTCATAATTAAATCTGAGGATTCTAATCATAATCTGCTCAGAGCTCTGCTCTGATCGCTCAGCCTCTACTCAGAGCTTTGCTCAGAGCCAAAAAAAAAACCAAAAAGTTGGGTCTTAACAGTCTTTGCTTTCATTTTCACAATAAAATTGTTAAAATGTCAATTTTGGTTGCTAAAAATACAAATATAAATTTGTAAAATCAACAGCGCGAAATTGTTGAATCTGCAGTCAATTTCTATAATGATTATAAGTAACAAGTTGTAGAAACTACAGAAAGTTTACAGTCAATCGACATACAACATGTTTTGAAAAATACAACAAAAGTGTGTATTTTACTGACAGTATGCTGTACATTCAACAATGAATGTTGTTGTATCGACAAATTATCTGACTGTAAAATTTAATCTTAATTCGATTGTGAAACTGTCATAATCGTCGTGTCGATTATGACACTTAATGCAGTAGAATAAACAGCACATTTCAACAACAAATTTGCTTGGGTGTAACTTTGAAAACTTAACTGATGGTGTGATACGTTAAGATATTAATTTGTTGCGGTTAGACTTTGAGCCTCAGGTCATTATGTAAATGAAACAATTTTGTTTTTTGTTGCTTAAGTGTGGAACTTTCCTGCATCTGTGTGTTAAATACAATATATTGAATTTACTGCTATTTGTGTGTTTTCGAACCAGCGAGTATACTTCTATACCACATGGTCGGTCAATATTGGTCCAATTAAACTAACTAAAATTTTAGATTAAACAAAAGCTTGAAATAAAAATACACCAGCAAATTACAAAACGAAGTTTGATAGAAATACAAAAACAAAACAACAAAAAAAAAAAACAAAAAATATCTAATTCAATTGTCATGGCAATTCCCAATGGAATATCGATCGCTTGGTGTATGTATCAACACCATTTTTATTGTTCGAAAATTCCCCAGAGTATATTTGGGCTGAGTAAATTTCTGAAATCCAGTTTTTTTTTTTGTTCATTTTTATGTTTGTGATGGCCTGCCGGTATATGCAGGGCACGTATAAAGGGTTATTACATGGCCTATAGCTACAGTTGATATTATAGTTTATGGAAGTGGATTGTCGGTATTTACAAAATGATATTGTTTTAATTACTAAAAAGGATGTAGTTTCACATTGGCGTTGGTACTAATTAGATGTGCATAGTTCCGGGAATTATGCATAAGTGTTGGTGGTGTGAAACCAGAACACATACAAAATAAAGTAGACACAATTTAATTTTAATATAAATTATTATAATTATTGAGGTGTGATGCGATGTACATTATTAGGGGCTTAGTCAAATTGGGGTATATTAGAAGGGCATTTTAACAGTTTGTTAATAAAACAAAAACAAAATTCGAACCTAAGTAAAATTGAGTGTTAACTTATTAATTAATTTCGTTATAAATATTTGAATAAATTGTATACCTGGAGAAAGAGGGTGTTGAATGTTGATCCGTGAAAATTAAACAACATACGAGTAGAATTTTTGAATTTGTGTATAAAATAAGAGTTTTTTTTTTTTAATTAAGTATGTAGGTAGATATATTCAACCTGGTTTTGCCTATTGAGTTCGAGCCTGCTGTTGAATTTCGTTTAAAATAATCACAAGAATTAATATAAATACTTACATTATATACACGAAACGCTATATGCTCTTATAAAAACATAAATAATTTCATAGTATATGAATTAACTCTATCAATAGATTGATTTTAAAATGTTTATTTTTATTTTCGTTTTGAATTAAATATTCCTTAAACTATTTCGAAAATAAATTATTGTTTAAAATGACATTTTTCAGTTACGACAGCTGTTTTTGATTATTCAGATTTTCTTGTTCTTTGAATAACTCAACAGGTTTTCTGAAGTAAATATTATATATGACTAGCTGTCCCGCCTGGCTTCACACGGGTAGAAAACCTAAGCTTCGCATAAAAATTACAAAATAAAATATAAATAAATATTTAAGCTAATTTTTGTAATCGAATACTACTTTATGGGTTTAACCTTCTTCACGTTATGAATAGCTAAATATGTAATAATATGATCCTCTGAGTACAACCTTTATTTCTTTCTTTTTGTGATCAAAAGCCACAATTTTTGAAATTAGATGACACTTTTTACCCCATTTCACCCTATTAATGCCAATTTTCTGAAAAAAAAAATCCCAAAGGCCATCAACTAAAACACAACCTTCCAAACACCAAAAGAATTTCTTAAATAGGAAATTTTTCTTATTTGTACCTACCTACCGCCCATTTCACCTTATAAAACACGAAATTTTAGCAATTTTTTTATTGTTGCCAAATTTCACCCTAAAAATAACAAAATTTGAAAATGAATATTCCAAAGCCATTTCCTAACCGCCTACAGCGCCACCTTCTGGAAAAAAAACAATCTTGTACTTAATGGTTATACCTAGATTGTTTAACAGAGATACTGACAAGGGTCTATCAGCCAGAGTGACTGTCGGAATTGGCTAGATTCTTGTCAGTTATGCGAAGAAGGGGAAAACGAAAACAATAGAAATGTCAGTTATTCGAGAGACACTAAAAAAAAAGAAAGAAATCTGGTTCGTTTGGACTTAGCAGTCCAATATACCTATCCACTTCCGGAAATAAGGCGAAGTAGATTTGAAGAAAAGAGTGAAACTAAAACAAAAATTGAAATTCCTACAGACTTTATACTTAAATATATATTTCTCTATATTTTTTAATAATACTTTTTAAAGCAAAGGGAAAAAAAGAAGGAACTTGCCTTTTTTAAATTGAAGTGGGTTGAAACAGAGATTTTTAAAATGATGAAGTTTTCAAAATTTGTGTGATTGTGCGAAGTAAGAAGTAGATTTTAAATGTAAAAAAAAAGAAGTAGATCTACTTCAATTAAAGTAAAGTGGTATCACTGGAAACGCTGCGCTTTGTGCCTCAAACCTTAGATACAAATCTCTTAGTACATTCAATGGTAGTTTAAATTACCAATTTGTACATTTTTTGAAAAGATTTGAAATTAAAATTAAATGTCGTGGGGTAGGTATATTAAGATTAAACTAAATCTCAGTTTGTGGGACTGAAAAAACGTGAGGAAGGCGCCGCCATTTTGAAAAGGGTGTTTATACGATTTTATCGGCTCATTAACCCTATAACTGTTGTTAACAAATATTTTTGACAACTCTTTAAATTAGTATAATATTGTCAATAAACTGTCAAATGTTTGCGTTTTAAAACAGTTTTCACCGTTTATCTCGTATTTCGTTGATCTGACTAAAAAAAGGATTATTATAATTTCTTGTAGATCACTAAATTTCCAATATTTCTATAGGGTAAAGTCGGGAGAGATGGTATACCTTTTTTGTTTTTCCAATATCATCTAAAATAGACAATATTTAACTTTTTTAATTTTATAAACATATTCTTTGTTGAATAATGTATTTAATACTAAGTTTAAAAAGTTTTCTAAATAGTAGTAATATTTTTTAGTAAACAAATAAAAAAGTATTAAAAAAAAACCATCTCCCCCTATAGGGTGGGGGAGATGGCATACCCTGGTGAGTGAGATGGCTCATGTTTCACTTTGTATTTATGATTGCACAATTTGCATGAGTGCTTGAATGATGTGCCCTGCCCATCTGTGGCACAAAATACACTGCAACCACCCATCATTTTTTTGTGGAACTGTACTCCTCTCCGAAATCAAAGCAGTTGTTTTGGCAGAAGTCTTGGGGTCCTTCGGAATCATTATGGATGCATATTTAATCTTCGGATGATGACGAGTTGTTGATCTGCACTATAAAATGAGGATTTCCACTGGTAAAATAAATCAATATATTTTTTATTTATTAGATCTCTCAAGAAGCCGATTTTGACCATTTTTGAGTTTCATTGGGAAAAATAAATTAATTTATTTATGATTTAAAATCAATTTTGTAGATTTAAATTTTTCGGCAGATTCCCTGTGGTATCACCAATATAATTTGCATTTGCAATGGAGATTTGGAGTTTATTTCAGAAGTGAAAATTGTGTTCAAAATATGTGAAAAATAATCGCTCATTATGAATGGGAGAGTTTAAAATGAATCGGCATTTTCATCAAGCTCATCTTTCTCTGCTGCATTAAGAGATGAAGATTTTTTTAAATACCAATTGACACAGAAACGAAATTACTCAAATACAATTGCAAAAATAAATCAATTTGAAATCGTGTTCCATTCACTACAAAAAAATTAATTTTTAAATTGAAATCTGAATTAACCAATGGAAATCCCTATAAGTTTCAATCATAAAAAAAAACTTTAGCGGGTGAGATGGTGTACCGCCGCAGCAGACAGAAGTGAAAAAGTGTTCTATGTAATGCGCCATCTCCCTTTTTTTCTCATTTTCACTAAATCTTTAACACAAAAAAAGCAGCTAAATTTGTTTCAAAGTTTTTATAAAGAGGTCATAGCCAATACTTGTATGAATGTATTGCTGTAACATAGGCATCTAAGTACCCAACAAAATCAAAAAAAAATCAAGAACAAAATTGGTGCACGAAAATTTTTCCAAAATATTCTCTACTTGTTTTTGTTGTAATATTTTTTTCTTTTTTTACATCACACACAAACCAAAGAAAACAAACTACTTCGATTTGAAGTGATAAAATGAATAGAAAAAGGATGTAAGGGGTTTGATTGAATAATAAATGTGCGAGATATTAAAGGTGCGCCATCTCTCCCGCTTTTACCCTATATTAAGCTTCTATGTGCGTTTACTACAACTTAAGATATGGGCTTAAGAGGAAGACAATTATGTTCATCTTGTCGAAAGATAAATTATAATAAGGGCAGATGAAATTTAATGCCTTTAACAGTGTCGGTGTTGTGCGTACAATTCTCATTTACGATTATAAGAATTACCAAGAAAGAAGGAAAAGAAACACATTGCTGAGTAATTGGTGGTGGTGCACTAAATAGTGGTCCAAATTGTTGAGTCTCTGCTGTGCATTTATTTTTTTTTTTGCCTTAAGTTTTGACTACGGCCGGATCTTACAGTCAAAAGATGAACAGATGTGTTTGATATTTTATTCACTGAGTTTGGTTAGTCGTTCCAAATTCATTTTCCACCGACAAACTGCTTCCTCAGTTCACTGTGGGTCAATTTACTTCTAGGATATACTTAGCTCTGGCTTAACTCACCACTGAAAAACTGGGCCTTAATAATGAAGTCTATTATAACCAGATCTTTACCAACTACTTAACACAAATCACGTTTTCACAAAGCAGGTGTAGGTATATGAACTCACTATTCAATTGGTGATTCCAAGTGAGCTCAACCGGATGAAACGCATAAAATCCGTTAAAAGATATTTCCCAAACGCATTTCAACGCCACTATTCAATTTCCACCAAATTATGTTTAAAAATCTTTTATTGTGATATTTGAGAAAATAATGAAATGAAACATTACTTTCAAATATAAGTATAAAGTCATAATTCAATAATTTATTACTCCCAAGAATCAAATCGAAGAAATAATTAATGTCAAACCAAAGAATATTCTAACAAAACCTAACTATACCCTTGACAAATATACCATACCTTCATATATCATTAAAGTATATTTATGCGCATGTAAGTATACTCAAATGACTTATAAGTGTCTATTAATAACCGATAAATCTGTGTTAGCTTTTCGGTTAAATGGCCATTAACACCAATACCAAGAATTTAATCTTAAACTTCAACCAACATAATATATCTATATACGAAAAAGTTCCCCATATTATCAAAATTATAATCTGAAAAATATTAAACGAAAAAAAAATCCAAGTAACAAAACTTTCCTTTTGTGCAAAAGTAGACACAGATACCTAAGTAAAGAAGCAGACATGAAAAGTCTCAAATTCGGGGCCAATTTCTATATAGGTATACCAACCTTGCATTATTTGAATCCCAAAACAAAGACCCGATTCTTTTCAATATGAACAAATGAAAATAATAATCCCCGACATCACATTTAAATGTAAGTCCCTTAAGTCTTTTGCATACTAAGACTTCATTCAGACTAATACTTTCTTACAATACAAATCTCCTTCTCTGGCTCTCGCTCCGGCTCTGCTTTCTTGTTTTGTTCTTCAAATAACCACATTTTGGACAGGCTTAGAATCTCGTTGCTCACATATCTAGTATCTACACTGTCCGTATGTTTGTACAGTATAAAGGTTCGTTCCTTTTTCCCCTCCACCTTTAAGCCCCCTATCCAATAGTCCTGCCTCTTTATATTCAACAATGGAATAACAATGGACAAAAAAATCCCAGCCCTCGAGCCCAAACCAATTCCTGCCCTGCCTGTGCAACCACACCACACAACCAAATAAGTTATGAAGTTCAAAATAGATTTGAATATATTGTCCTCTTAAGTATACAACGGTTCTTTAGGAAACTTTTTAGCCAAAGTAATAATAAATTACGAGAGTGTGTATATGAAGGTATGTGAGTCATATCGTATGTGGAAATTTTTATATCCAAACAAACCTGAGTCAATGTCGCACAAAAAATTGGGCTAAGGATATGAGGAGAGAACGACCTAAATGCAGTTCCGCTTTCTGCGTTCCCATCACATAATTCAGGGTTTATTACTTACCCAGCAGGATTGGAGAATGGACAGGGGACATAATACTCATTAAAAATTATTTTTAAAGGACTTTTTAAATCGTTGGCGTTGCGTTAAAATTCATTCATTTTTCTAGCCAATTTAAAAAAATTAATTTGGTTTCACGACCGATCGTGGAGAGCCATGGCCTAGTGACTTACAACATTCAACCATTCCCGTAAGCGTGTTCTTCGTTTGAAGAGACCTAGAATTTTCTGCCGAATTCGAACTACTAAGGTGAGAGGAACTACTTCATCATAACAAGAGATACTCTTGGAGGATTTGTCACTTCCTAGCAAGAGGCCTCATAATAGCTGTTTGTTGTTATTTAAGTGGACGAGGCTTTAAATCGAACAAAAACCTGCAACATGACAAAGACCTTTACGCATTATCTGTTACGTCGCCGGCTACTACTTTTTTGATAAGTAGTCCATAATTGACCAAAAAGACATTAAAAGCTTTAAGAGAAGCTCAAACCAGTGCATCTTCAAGATTTTTAAATATATCTATCTGTGTATATGTACGTATATGCGAGGGCTGGAACTTAAAGATAAAATATTAAACTAACAAAACGCTGGACTTGCTTGGTGTAAGCAGGCGCCTGGTCACATTAAGCATCGAAAACAAGTTTTGTTTTTTTTTTTTTCATGCCCAAAAGAAATTAGACGAAAAGACGAGGTTGGGACTAAGGGCCAGTTTCACAGTCAGAAAAGTGACACTTAAGTGGGGATTGTGAAAGATTAATTCCCAATATCACAAGGCACTGTTACCTGAACAAGTGACACTTAAGTCTCCGATGATGGTGACTTAAGTTCCACTTTGGCTGGCTATAAAATTTAGCTTAAATTCCTCATATGGGAAACTTAAGTGCCACTTATTCCGGTAAGTGTCGACTGTGAAACTGGCCCTAAGGCTACTTTTAAGTTAAATTCAAGAACAACTAATCGTCTACGTGTTTAGCAAACCGCACCGGGATCCTAGCACCCGCATATGTGGGATAGATATGCCATCTAAAAGGTCTTATTAACCTCTTAAAATTTCAATTAGTTTTAAGTATTGGTAGTTTTTAATGAAGATTAAAGAATTAAAGATTTGTTCAAGGAAAAAGCTATAAATCTATGACTGACTAATTTCTGAAACTAGTTGACCTTTTTTTAAACAATTACTGACCTAAATTTTTTTGCGATTATCCCACACATATAGGGTGCTAATATCCTGGAGCCCAGTTAAACCAAGAAAATTTTCAGGCCTTAGAATTGACCCCAGACAAAACTATGTTATCGGCGTGAATTTCCTCGTTGTTATCGATATTTTGTATGGAAATGTCAATTTATTTCTCTGATGACGTCCCCGATGTCATTTTTTCATCCAATTCGCTTTGCAACAAACTGTCCAAACACCAAGCCTCTTAGCTTTCTCTGATCTGTACACTCCCGGTATAAAACATCACACCGTGATCGACTTTGTGGCCGGTCAAAAAGGAGATGTAAAACAGAAAAGGACTTTAGCAGTATCCAGATCCAAATTTATCACGGTACGATCATTGAAATTTATATGCTATTTCTTGAGATTCCGTGAGCAGACGCGTGCGTCGCGTCAGTTTTTCGAATAATAATAATTGAAATGACGAGACGATATGACGAGAAACGCTTTATAGTCATCTCTTTCACAAATTCCATTGTAGTCAAAAACTTGTTACGAATCCCGAAAAAAACTATCACAGAAGCCATCGTAGTGGAAAATCCCATACAAATTTCCAGTAAGACCGGATTTGGTGATTGTTTTTTTTTCGGAATTCATAAACATTTCCGATTACGATGGAATTCGTGATAGGGCTGAGTGTAGGTATATTTTTATTTTCATTATTGGAAACTGTTTTTTTAAGAGAGGATAACTACGCAGAGATTTGCTGGGAGACCAGCCCGTGACTTAGTCAAAAAGTTGAAAATACAGTCGCTACAAGTGAAATGTACATATAAAGGGTGTTTTTTTTAGAGGTATAGAACTTTGAAATGGAATAAAACAAAGATAATTTTTTTAAATTGACATGAAATTTACTTTATTCGAAAGATAATCTTCTGGCATTGTAATCTAAATATGATTTCTGGCATATGACCACCACAGCTGGCAGGGACGTAGTCTAATCTGGAGGTCCAATTTTCGATGACTTTTTTTAACATTTTTTGGGCCCATTTGAGTACAATTTGGAAGCGTCGTTCAGGTGTCAGTCTATTCATGTTGAAATGCCAAACCAAACTAAAAATAAATCACTTGACAGCTGAAAAAATAGTCGCCAGTTAAAATAGTGTTGCCAACTTAAACCTCTAAAAAAAAAACACCCTTTATGATAAACAACAATGCATCACTCCGACCATCTTATGAACAACGTGACATAAATCGACCGCCTCGAGTCTAACATACAATTAATAGAGAGACCTTAACCCAGTTTATGTTTGCTATTGAGGGAAATCTTAGGTTTTGGTGGTTGAATCCTCTGTCTCTGAGCTCTGACATGGTGTACGACTGTAAGTGCTATATCTGAAACAAAACTTCCAACAAACAAATATTTCTGAAGGGCAAAAAAACCGCAAATCCTGCCCCTCCCCCAACCCGAACTTTCTCGACAAAACTTCTTACGGCCGTTCTGCTTATAAATATAACTAATATTCGTTTGGCCTTCAATTGACGAAGGTTACAAAATTTATAGAGGTCACATCACATATTACATGACTTCCCAAAAAGTTCTGTGCTTCTTGGTTTTCCACGTGTGCATCAGTATTTGACTTGAGACACATTTTTTCACTTTATTTCTTTTTTTTCCGAGGTTATCACGGCAGGGGAGATGTTATTTTGTATTATGTTTGTCTGCTTCTACATATATATGACAGTTAGTTGCAAATACTTCGTCGAAGTCCAGACCTTTTTGCTTTGTGACGAATGATGACAGAAAAAGCAATGCTCTAGTGGCTCGCCGTCACCGCACACCCTCTTAAAATTTATTTTCGTATAAAACAAATTTAAAGTGCTTAACTTTGTTCCAGCTATATATAGTATGTTTATTGTATTTTTTTGAAATTAGTTGGAATTCCAATTGAAAACAAAAACAACAACAAAAAAACTCCAGAGAAATCAAAAAGCTAACATTTCCATTTGACTTGCTGCGAAATCTGCAAAGCAGAGTATAAAGCATCAACAAAAGTAGATAGTTGTGATTTATTTTTAATACAGGGTGTTCTTAACTATTTAAAAATGAGTTAGGAAATAAAAATTTCAAAAATTTTGTTATTTAAGTTAATTAATGTTTTAACAAAAATAAAAAATTGTCAGCTGAATTTTCAAAGTACTGTCATTTGGAATAATATAAGTTGTAACATGTGATTTTTCGAAGATATTCGTGATTTGAGGGGGAAATATTTGTGATTTTCTAGAATAACCCGTGATTTGCGTGATAAAAAACGTTACTTTCCATAACAATCTCCGATTTTCCAGTGTAACCTGTGATTTTCTGGGGAAATTTTTTGACTTACTAGCGTAACCTCTGATTTTCTAGGGTAACCTGTGGTTTGCTTGATTAATCATTGGAATTTCCATATAAATCTCCGATTAGTAAGAGTAATGTGATTTGTAGAGTAGAATAGGTAATGATTTTCTAGATCAACCTGTGAAATAACATTGTAGTATGTGATTTGTCGTAATTTCTTTTGGAAAGGATAACCTATGACATGCCAGACTAACCCGTGATTTTTCATAGAAATGTCTGATTTTCCAGGGTAACCTCTGTGATTTGATGGAGTTATATTTAAATTTCTTGGGATTTGCTGGAATAATCCGTGATTTTCCTGCAGCAATCATTGATTAGTAGGAGTAAATGGTAATTGTAGAGAAGATAATTGATAATTCACCAGAATAACCTATGCTTATCAACAGTGAAACAAGTGATTTATCAAAGTCATTCGTGGTTTGACGGAGTTTTCCGTGTTATACCAGTTGTGATTTTCGACAGTAACCCATGATTTTTCATAGCAATCTGAGATTTTCAAGATTAGCCTTTGATTTGCTAGAAAAATAAAGGGTGTTTTTTCAGACGTGTGGTTTTCAATCTGTCAATACTTTTCTCGGAGTTGGTCTTTTTGACAGCTGTCACTTGCTTTATTCTTAGTTTACCAATTCATAATAAATAGACTTACTCCTCGGTTCGCGCGACGCATCGCACACTGCGTCCAATATTCGATGAAGTTCATTTTGGGTTGAATGGGTACGTTAAAAAAGCAAAATTGTCGTTTTTGAAGCGATCATAATCCACAAGCCATTGTTGAGACGCCTTTACATCCTCAAAAAGTCACTGTTTGGTGTGTTCTATGGGCAAAGGGAATCATTGGTCCATATTTCTTCAAAAAAAACCGGCCATAATGTTAGAGTCAATGGGGAACGCTATAGAGCCATGATTAATGACTTTTTCGTGCCTGAATTGGAGGATGTTGACGACAATGTGGATGACCTTTGGTTCCAACAAGACGGCGCTACATGCCATACATCCAACGAAACAATCACTTAATTGAAGGAAACTTTTGGTGAGCGCATGATCTCGCGTGCGCCGTGGGCCTATGGATGGCGTGGCCTCCGAGATCATGCTATTTAACACCGCTGGACTATTTTTGTTAGGTTATGTGAAGTCTACAGGGATAAGCCCGAGACGATTGACGCCTTGGAAGAGAACATTTGGCACGTTATTGCTGACATACGGCCCCAATTGCTGCAAAAAGTGGTCAAAAATTGGGCCTATCGGCTGGAATTTATTCGAGCCAGCCGCGGCGGCCACTTGCCAGAAATCATTTTTAAAACATAATGGGAAACCTTTATCTTTATAATAAAGCTAAATTCTTGGCCATAAGATTAAATTGTATGCGTTTTATTTCTTCTTGAAAACGACAAGTTTAAAAAAAAAAAAAAAACCGTTTACTTGATTTGACAGCGTTCTATGTAGGTATTTGATTTTCCAGGGGTATTTCCCGATTTTTCGGAGTATTTCGTAATTTTCCGGGGTAATCTATGATTTTAAAACTGTTGACAAAGTCAAAAGCATAAACCTTATCAACGTAAACTATTTATTTAGCAAGGCCTTTTGATACCGTCGTCTTGCGGTATAAGAGGTTCATATACCTATCACAGATTTGTTATTTAACTAGAAAGATATTGAACCGATTTTTTGAACAAAAAAAATGTTTATTTTCGAAAGGACACCCTGTACGGAAGAACACAAAGCTTTCTAAGAACGAAGCTATTCTCAAGCATACTGGAGCTACTTTGGAGAACGGGGACTTCTGTTGCAGTAAAAATTCCCCAGGGGAATTTTGTGTGATTGTTGGTTTTCCAAAAGAGCAGTCCTGACGCAAAACTTCCTTGACGAAAAAAAAAAAAAAAAACAGGAAATGGGTGGGTATGTTTACGTTATCTCTATGATTTTTTTTTTTTCAATAAAAAAAATATGTACATTCCTGAAGCTAGAACTGCTGTTTGTTTATTTTACTCTTTTTAAGTTTTTAGAAGAAGTAGGATGTACATAAATAGAAATAAAAACAGGATCTATGTGATAAAAAATGCATTCTGCTCCTCAAAGTGAAGGCGGCTTGTTTTTCTGATGTTGGTTATGTTGTTCTTGCTGATAGATAAAGTGAAAAGTTTACAAAAGCAATTGGCTAGGTCAACGTAGTTTACGTATAGTTGTTAGGCATTTGTTTAATACATTTTTTGCTTGTTGAGGAAATAAAAACCAACATACATTTCTCTGACCACAGATTTTGTAAAGGAAAACAAAATAAAATAAATGTTTGGGTTTGATGGTAAATTCGAAACTCTTTCGGATTTGAAATGTTTCAGTAAAAATGTGCGTGGTTTCTATATTATTTTTCAATCTGTGGCTTTGTTCTTTTGTGGAAAAACTAGGTAAAAATCATCAGTCTGATAAAAATTTGTTTTATAGTGGTTTGGAGTTTCTATTGTTTTTTTAACAAATCGGCCAAAACCAAAGGCAAACACAAGGAAGCATCTGTTTACCTTAATCTCATATTTTTTTAAGGTATGACGCTCCAAAACATTAGACGACTGAACAAACTTATGTCCCTCATCTGTATATATGTAAACGCAAATAAATTGATAAATGAGCATTCCAATAAACACTCTAAATAATTCAACTGGCTATTTACGAGAAGGTATAGGTAGAGGTAAGGTATACAAAGTAACTTAGCAGCATAAAGTGTTCCTATTGAATTTATTACAGCAATTCAATTTCTCCACCCTCGTCACCATATACCCACACTCTACCTCGTTCGTGTTTCAGCTTAACGAGATGAAGTTTTGTAATTGTGGCATAAATCATAAATTCCCAAGCGAAAATTAGCACATTCATTGGAAAACTCAAACAATATAAATCAAATAACCTATATATTTGTATATACGTACATAAATTGTACATAAAGATGAAACACGCGTTTACTCCCACAAACGCCATGGAAGGCTCAGGTATCGAGACCCTTTCAGGACTTCCAAACAACATACCGCAATAACAAACATTATGACACTTTTGAAAGTGTTAATTAATTAATTGTTCAGTGTAGCTAAAACTAACCGATGTGTTCGTTCCACATCGTTGCAAATCATTTCATGATATGTAACGGTTTGTCTAACAAGTCCTCATGAATAAATTACATAACCATTTTGGAACTAAGCTTTCAGGATAATATTATAAAGTCGATGGCACTGGTACTACTATCAGTGGTGCTACCATAGTAGTAACTTTTTGGTATTATAATTAATTTTGTTTTTAAAATACTACAATTTCACTATTGAATGATCTCATTTGCCATAAAAACTCACATTTCGAAAGGGAAAATTCAACCAAATGTACACAAAATGAGGTTCGAAATTATTTTGAAAATTAATGCGCTGGTCTATTTTATAAGCTTTGAAAAGCTAAATTTATCTGGAGGAGGAGGTGGAGAATTCGGATAACCTAACACACAGCAGACAGGACAAGCAAATAGTTATTTTTTCGCAAAAATTCCGTCGAATGCAATCTAATATTATACTTACTTTCTTCTTTCTTCTTTCTTCTTTCTTCTTTCTCCTTTCTTCTTTCTTCTTTCTTCTTTCTTCTTTCTTCTTTCTTCTTTCTTCTTTCTTCTTTCTTCTTTCTTCTTTCTTCTTTCTTCTTTCTTCTTTCTTCTTTCTTCTTTCTTCTTTCTTCTTTCTTCTTTCTTCTTTCTTCTTTCTTCTTTCTTCTTTCTTCTTTCTTCTTTCTTCTTTCTTCTTTCTTCTTTCTTCTTTCTTCTTTCTTCTTTCTTCTTTCTTCTTTCTTCTTTCTTCTTTCTTCTTTCTTCTTTCTTCTTTCTTCTTTCTTCTTTCTTCTTTCTTCTTTCTTCTTTCTTCTTTCTTCTTTCTTCTTTCTTCTTTCTTCTGTTCTTTTTCTTTTTTCTTCCCTTCTTTTTTTTTGTTTCTTATTGCTTCTTTCTTAATTCTTCGTTTTTATTTCTTCTTCTGATTTCTCTCTTATTTCCTACTTCTTTCTTTATTCTTACTTCTCTTCTTGTCGTTCTTTTGTACTTCCACTAACTTTACCAATTCTCTTTTTCTTTCGAAAAAGTACATACGACACCACTGATCCCATGTTGTTAAAATAAGTAGAACTTCAATCGAGACCGGGAACAATGCACTTCAAATAATGAACAAAGCTTCCCGTCTCTCTAACTCTATTGTTGTCGGTGCGGACCTTTTCTTTTCTTTCATTTTATATTTGATGAAAATGCACCCAAGAAACCCTTTTATCCATCAGAGAGCACGAAAGTAATGGTCCTTGTTGTAAGTTGGGCGTGCATGAAAACCCCAATAAGGGTCGTGATGTTTCTATTCAATTTGGTAAATGAAGTCAGAGGATACCTATCTGTTTTTTTTATATTTTTTTCTTACATTCTTTTGACTCATCGAATCTGTGTTTAGTGTTTACCTTTATATTGTTTGTTGAAGGTACATGAGTTGTCCAAACGAATAGAGGGTAATCGATTCTTTATAATTCAAGATTCATTGAAATAGATTGATAGGGAGAGAAAGAGAGAGAGAGAAATAGAGGGGAAGAGAGAGACCCAGAAAGAATATACTTTTAGATTCTTTGCCTCGAAGAATAACAAACAATAGACTTTGAAGAAGCAAGATGTGAAGGATATATTTGAGCAGAAAAGGATTTCAACTTTAAAAGAAGATATACTGTAACAGTCAACAGTTTGAAAACATTTAGTAGTTCTATTATTTTCTTTAAGGAATATCCTTAGAGACAGGTATTATGTGTAATTAATTGCAAATAAATTGGTTCAATGCAATAGGATAAAGCGATTTCCTAAAATTGAAAAGCTTCTATATTCCCAGTGGGTAATTGCTAAAGTTTGCTTTGGTAACATTGTTCTCATTTCGTTTAGATTAAACTCATTGGAAACATTTCTAGAGGAATTGTGATCGTTAGAAAAACTATAGACGAAGAGAAAAAACCTTAAACAACCTGTCAACTCATGAGTCATTTGTAATTTGTCTTCACAAATCTCATCAACTTACTCGCCCTGAAAGCACAAGTCATTGGTATCTAGTACTATAGATTATCATCTGAGTCTTCTCTTGAGAATATTTCGCTGCTTCCAAACCAACAGGCTATAATGTCGATTCATTCTAAAAAAAAAAAATTTTCACCAAACTTAGTCGTCAATGCATGAAAACCCATATATGGGATTTTGGAAAAAGTCAAAAGAAAAGGCAATAGTTATTATAAAAACATGAAATAAAGTTTACAAATGTAAACTTTACGAGTAAATATACAAAATTTTGTTTTATTTGGATGAAACTAACCTGTTAGGTAATTCAAAAAAAAAACTAACATAAAGAACACACTTTTATTTAATGAGCCTAAGTTGAAACTTTCTTTATTTGGGAATCGCGATTCTCTTACTGGTAACAAAAACCGTTTTATTGTAAAAAATATGCACGACTTGATCCACTCATTAAAGATGCATGATGTATATATTTAAAGAGAAATTATTAAAAGAGTCAGAGAAAATTTATAAATAAACGTTTTTAAAAAATTATGAAATTATTTTTTAAACTATTAAGAAGCATTAGATTGCAAAATTATAACAAAATCGGTCTAACCATGGCAAAAATATACTGGAATAAACCAAAACCGTGGATTGCCTAATTCCGTAATGTGAATTTTTTTGAGAAAAAACTGAAACGCAGTTTTCTTATAATTGACTTGATTATTACAGGTACGAAATTAAATCTAAATCTTTACAGCCGTTCTCGAGAAAATTTGAAAAAACCAAAATATTTGTATGGCATCTAGCCGTTTAAGATGGGCTAAAACAAAAATTCGAATTATTCTATGGAATCACATAAAAATGCTATGTAATCGCTTAGGCTCTAGCTCAAATTACAGTGGACGCACAGACGAACGGACGGCATGACGAAACCCTCTTTTTGGACTTCTCGATTATCGTAGTGTTAGTTTTGATTACAACCTCAATTTTTTTTTTACATGAAACCAATACTTGCAAACAAAGTTCCATTGTAGATTGCTTTTTTGACCCACTTTTGTGTAATTATAACGGAAATAATTCATGTAAAATAAAAACCATATTATATGGGTTTGTATGGGGTAGAGGGTTAAGAGGTATTTATAATAATTAGGTATAATAAGTATATTAGTTCGTTGAACTTTTAAAGAAATTACGTACAGTAGATAGCTCGATATAGTGAATCTTGGTACAGTGAACTATCCAATATAGTGAATGCACACAATGGTATACAGACTACTCTAAATAGTGAACAAAAAATCTCGATATAAACACACATTTTTCTCAGAACATAACTAGGACTAGAACATTCGACTGACTTTAAAGAAATTTTATCGTCCACGAAAGAAGGTATGCTACTTAAAACTCAGAATAACACAAGTTAATAGTGTTTCAAACTTTTATGGCATATTATGGTTGACTTCGGTGAATGGAACTAAAATAGAGTCTTGTCCGAAATTCGAGAAGCCGAAAATGAAAATGTTAAAGAAGATGTGCAATTCAAACTGTATTACTTTCCCAACGCAGAAAAAATGTTTGTAATCAAAAATAATTTTTTTTGTATTTATCACATTTAACTCATACGTACAATCAAATTTAAAAAAATAACCTTTCCAACACTAACAGAATTTTTGAAATCGGATACCACTTTTCGTTTTTACACCCTTTCACCCTTTAAATACCAATTTTTTTGAAAAAAAAAGTTTCCTTAAACCATCCACTCAAAATAACCCTTCAAACACAAAAAGAATTTCTTAAATTGGACCTTTTTTATTTTTACCCCATTTCACCCTATACAAATAATAAAATTTGAAAAAGAATATCCCTAAAGCTATTTCCCAAGAAAACCTTTTTAAACAAAAAAAGAATTTCTTAAGTCGGACAATTTTTTTTATTTTTAACCCTATAAAAAAAAATATGCACGACTGGGTCGCACGAACTTGCTCTTATGCGCGATCACATTGTGGTTCTATAGTGTGAAATAAATTAGCTATAGGAGTATATATTTTATCCATTTGCCAAATCTTAGTTTAGTTTCAGGTGGTATTATGTGAGTATACAAAAATTAACAATATAGCCTAGTGTTGCACATATATGCAATATGCATAAAAGAAAATTATACTATTTAAACTAGTAAATTGTTTTAAATCAACAAAATTAGAAAGAAATTGATTAAAATACTTTAAATCCGTTTTAACCCAACGCGATGTACATCATCTGATTTCTTATATAAATCTTTATTTATGAGAAAAAAATTTTGAAAATCGTAGGAGCGGTTTTAAAAATAATTAATTTTTTATATATAAAATTTCGTTAACATTTTTGAGAAAAATAATTGGTACGCCAATTTAAAGCATTTATTAATGTTGGGTTAAAAATTGAACTTCACAAAAAAATCTGCTACCAGTTTTCGAATTTTCAAAAAATCATTTTGATTTTTTTTTAAAAAATCCAAAAATTATTTTTTAGAAAATTTTGATACGCACTTTTATTTATATTTGTTACAAGCTTCTGCATAAAAAATCTTATTTTATTCGGTTGATCAGATGTTGAGATAGTCGAAAATCAAAGAAACCGTTCTATGAGAGGTACTGTTAATAAACGTAAAATATAAACTTTAAAAATTTTAAATGGTAGATCGTACTAATTTTAACACACAAAAAAACTTTTATGAAAATCGTAGGAGTCGTTTTTGAGAAACAAAATATTTTTCTTAACAGTTTTTTAACATTTGTATGGGAGGCACCATTATTTTGGGGTATTAGAATAATTTTTGTCTAAAATCTTCTAGATACAGTTAAAAAACTGCTATTTAACAAGTTTAATAAAAATCGACAGAGTCGTTTTTTAAATATTGAGTTTTCACAAAAAAATATTAAAACTTTTTTTAAAAATCTAAAAAAATATTTTTTTTTGAAAATTTTGGTACACACTATTATTAAGAATGTGTCAATACTTCTTCATAAAAAAATTGATCAGAATCAGTTTAACCGTTTTCGAGAAAAGAGAAAATCAAAAAAATGGTTCTTTGGGAGGTACCATTAATCGGAACCATTTTTTTTATTAAACGGCAAGTTATAACTATTTAAATTTATTGAGTTCTTAAAAACAAATTCGGTAGCGCTGGATTTGAGAAAAATAAGTTTTTCCTTTTTGGCCAAGAAATTTTGTATGACTGCTACTGTTAATTTTGGTCCTAAAAAAAAAGAGAAAAAAACGGGTGGGGGGAATGTCCAAAAAACGCTAGGTACCAAGTTTAAAGAAAATCGACCCATCCGTTTAGGCTGTAGTCGAACCGACAGACAGACAGACAGACGGACGTTTTTGCGAGACCCACTTTTTTTGACTTCTCTATCATCGTAATGTAAAGTTTGATCAAAATCTCGAGTTCGATTTTTTGTACGAATCCATAACATCCCATATAGTACCTATATCGCAAGTAAAAATTCATTGAAGCCATTGCTAGGAATAATCTTTCAAACGCGGATAGAATTTTTTTAATCGGATACGTCTTTTTCATTTCACCCCATTTCACCGAACAAATTGAATTTTTCCCATATATTTATAGTTGTTCTGCTATTCGATGCGGAGAAGAATCCAACAAATCAAAGATCATTAAAATCAGTCCAGTACTTCTTAAGTTATAAGTCTTTTAACTAAAACAACTTTGTTTTATATATTAATAGATAGAATGTATTTTGTTGTTGTGAATCAAATGATTTTTTACCTAATTTAAACTTAACACGGGACAACATTTTCATTTTGAATCAAATTCTACTGTGAAAAACCTTTTAAGGGTTCTCTCTCGAAAAAAGTGAACAATCTCGATATAGTGAACATGTCTTTCTTTAATTACATCAATATATCGAGCGTCTACAGTATTTCAATTTTACAATTCTCTTTTCTTTTTACATGTAATGACGTTCTTACAGACTTCGAATAACAAAATAAAAAATTAACAATATTGTTTGAGGAATCTTGAATAGTACAGTGCCCCAGACAACTTCAGTGACAATAGCATCGCCACTGTTTTCTTAGGGGACATAGAATCCCCAATATTAGAATAGAAAAAAAACATATTTAGAGCCGATTTTTCAATCATCAGTTAAAGAGTCAGTTAACTGTCAGAGGAATAAAGTTATTAGACTCTTAAACGGGCAGATAACAGCATTCAATTTTTCAATCAAAAATAAACACTAGGTTAATTATTCTATAGAATAATAGCAGATGATGTCAAATTCAAAAAATATTCAAATCAAAACGTCACTTTTACTCGTATTTCGTGTTTGTTTTATTGTTTTATACCAAATACCATTGGTATTTGAATTATGTTTTTAAAAAAGTGCATTTTTAAACATTTGTTATGGAAAAATATAAGAAATATTAAATAAATAGCTAATGTGGGTTTCGGCATGCCGTCCGTCGGTCTGTGCGTCTGTGCGCCCATTGTAATTTGAGCTAGAGCCTATGGACCCGGATGGACCGATTTGCTTCAAATTTGGTACAGCGCATTTTTATATGATTCCCTAGAGTTGAAATTCGAATTATTGTAAGAAAACTGCATTTCAGTTTTTTTTTTTTAAATTTTTAAAACATTGTTTTGTAAACAAAAACAAATTTTTTAGTGGCTCTTTGAATATTTTCTCGTTATATAAAGGGTGATTTTTTAGCTGGTTTGGTTTTGGCAACACTGGTTTTGACAGCTGACGTGTGTTTAGTACCTTGTGTCACTGTCAAACAGCTTCAGTTTGGTTTGCAATTTAACCATGGATCGTCTTACAAATGAACAACGCTTGCAAATTATTGAATTTTACTATCAAAATTCGTGCTCGGTTCGAAATGTTCATCGCGCGCTGCTTGTGTTCAGCGATGAGGCTCATTTTTGGTTGAATGGGTAGGTAAATAAGCAAAATTGCCGCATTTGGAGTGAAGATCAGCCAGAAGCATTGCAACAGCTACCAATGCATCCCGAAAAAGCCACTGTTTGGTGCTGTTTATGGGCCGGCGGCATTATTGGGCCATATTTCTTCAAAGATGATGCGAATCGCAGCGTTACTGTCAATGGTGAACGCTACCGAGCGATGATAACAAACTTTTTTTTGCCCGAAATGGAAGTTCTTGACTTGCATGATATGTGGTTTCAACAAGACGGTGCCACATGCCACACAGCACGCGAAACAATGGCGCAATTGCGAGGCGAGTTTGGTGAACAGTTAATTTCACGTTTCGGGAAGGTCAATTGGCCGCCTAGATCGTGCGATTTGACACCATAAGATTATTTTTTGTGGGGGTATGTCAAGGCGCAGCCGCGGTCAACATTTGCATGAAATTATCTTTAAACATTAAATTGCAAGGTTCAAACTATCGATTCAAATAAATATTTCATTCATTTTTTCGAATTTTTTGTGTTTTTTTTTAAAAAAAGTTCTAAACCTCTTAAAAAATCACCCATTATTATACATACGACGCATCTTCAATATGTGATTACACACAGTGGTTTTTCAAATGACCTTCTTTTTCTTGATTGATAATTCGAATAGACTATATTTGCATTTTCTTCTTCATAATAACATCGTCAATAACTTCAAAGCAGTCCATTTTCATATATATTCAAAACAATATGAATTAGTTTTTTGACATTTAATTTTTTTATTCCTAAGAATTACTCCTTATCGCGGTCTCAAATTAGCAGATGACTTTATTCCACTGGTAAAAGATTTATTCCTAGGAATTAGTTTTATCTGATTGTTGAAAAACTGATTTTTGGTCTATCTGAAGAGTAAGGACTAACTGATGGCTTAACTGACTATTGAAAAATTGGCCCTTAGTCAAACAAAATCAAACACAATCATATCTGTCAACTATATATGTATTCATCTATAAAAATCATTTAAGTTCAACAAAAACTGCTCTTATTTCCTTCCAACTTGTATACCTTACAATTTTCCGCCAATTCCAAGTATGACCAGAGTGTTTAGTTTTATCACATTTTCAATGATGACCATTAAATTTTCTTCTTGCATTTTACAATCTCCTTCGATTTCAAATCATTAAATGTCGAAGTTGTGTATAATCGAAGGAAATAAACGCGATTCAACAATTTTGGCACAATCTCAATAGAAATTCTCCACAAAAGTACCTACCAACATTCACATGATGTATAAAATTTTATGTTCCAATTTCCGGCAAGGAAACTTCAAACCTACCTACACACCATGTGCCGGGAAAAAGGTGAGAAAATAAAACGACTTTCAGTTACAACTAAACCTATAACACTAGATACCACCCAAAAAATTGCAGCATATAAAGTAGTAAGGTCGGTAGGACTTGGAAATTTCCGACAAACTAGCAGATTTGAGTTTTGATATAATAATTTTCTAAACATTTAGGTTGATTTTCATATCCTTTTTGGCGATTAAGAAAACCCGATTGAAAATTTGGGGCGAGTATTAGATCAGATATGGAGATTAGTATAACATTTTATTTCCCTTAAATGCAGTGTCCTTTTATTTTAAAATTAAGTTTTTTAATAGCTCCAATGTACAATGGTAGGTATTTTATCTTTTATTCCTTTGTATCCCATCCATGGAGTTGATGGTCAGGCGAATGTGAAGGAATAAAATTAAAATGTTCACAACGGCCAAGCCATGGTAAAATGACCATCACACGTTTTCGAAAAGGAAATCCTTTTTTGGCTTCAAAATGGCCGGGGTAAACAATGTTTATCGCGTAATCTTATAAGGACTCTGCCGAAGTGGCGCCATAAACGTTTTTTTTTTTCGTTTTCTTTCTTCTTCTTCTTCTTATATTATTATATTCCTTTCCTCTATATTTTCTTGTCGCCTCAAAATGCTGTCGTCGACTATAATGATGATGGTAGTGCAGAGGTATCCATTAAGAAGTTTACACTTTTTTTTTTATCGAAAAGTATCTGTACGTATAATAGTACCCACCTAAAACTGCTTCTGTTGAAAGGAGAAAAGAAAAACGGGTAGGTTAGCGCTATGCACTTAACATTACTCCAAACTGTAGCTCTCAGAAAGAAAGTAGATTGTTATGTCAAAAAAAAAAAATTATAAAAAAAATAAAGAAAGAAAGCCAAATTGCCATAGCACTAGGATATAATTTTCTAATTTAGTTATAGCATAAAATTTCATAGCCTTACGACTTCAAATCATTTTCAAGGACTATTTGAAACCGGGTGGACTGTCTTGGTATTAATTTTTAGGAATATAACAAATCTTTAAAGGGGTAGAACAAGGGATGTTTTCATTTCTACAGGTCGGCATGAGTTGGATTAGTTTTTTTTTTCTTAGGTGGAAGGACACAAATACTTCACAGAGTTACCATTTCTTGATCAAAAGTTGCCGCTTTAATTATTTGTATCCAAATTTGGTAACTTATTTATCACTTGGTCCATGGTAAGATTTTTCTCTTTCTTGGTGAAATGAAAAAAAAATGAGAAATGTAAGCTTTAAAGTTTGTGTCGAATGACCGTAACTATTTGTACAGGGTTGAATGTCGTAAGTATGACCTTCAATTTGAAAAACGTTTATATATACGTACATACAAATACGATTGAATGCTATTATTCGACCAGCTCTTTTAATCGATGTATAAATGTAGTCCAGTTTCCTAATTTATATACTCACCAAAGTATCTCAGGGTTCCATTTTTGGGTCTATATTATTTTCTTTCGATTTGAATACTTATTACCTTACAAAAGAGTGTACCTACACTGTCAATTAAATATTTTCTATTGCTACTATTCTTCTGTTAATTCACGGGCGTATAGTCAGCGATACACCACCATCAACTCAGCTCTGTTACTTAAATAGTATGTACAGGGTGTTTTTTTTTTAGACGTGTAGTTTTTAATCTGGCAATACTTTTTTCAGAGTTGGTCTTTTTGACAGCTGTCACTTGATTTATGCTCAATTTGCTTTGCTATTTCATAATAAATAGACTTACTCCTGAACAACGTGTGAAAATTGTGAAAATTTATTATAAAAATAATCGTGAATGGGCACAAAACGAGATGGCCACTGATCCCGATTTTCACAAGAAAATTTTGTTCAGCGATGAAGCTCATTTTTGGTTGAATGGGTACGTTAATAAGCAAAATTGTCGTATTTGGAGTGATCATAATCCACAAGCCATTGTTGATACGCTCGCCATTACATCCTCAAAAAGTCACTGTTTGGTGTGCTCTATGGGCAGAGGGAATCATTGGTCCATAATTCTCCAAAAATGAAGCTGGCCATTATGTTACAGTCAATGGGGAACGCTATCAGCTATCATTAATGACTTTTTCGTTCCTGAATTGGAGGACAACAAGACGGCGCTACATGCCATACAGCCAACGAAACAATCAATTTATTGAAGGAAACTTTTGGTGAGCGCGTTATCTCACGTCGTGGGCCTGTGGCGTTGCCTCCAAGATCGTGCGATTTAACACCGCTGGACTATTTTTTGTGGGGTTATGTGAAGTCGCATTTCTACGCGCAGATAAGTCCGAGACGATTGACACCTTGGAAGAGAATATTCGGCGCGTTATTGCTGACATACGGTCCCAATTGCTGTAAAAAGTGGTCTAAGATTGGGCCTCTCGACTGGAATTTATTCGAGCCAGTTGTGGCTACCACTTGCCCGAAGTCATTTTTAAAAAATAATGGCAAACCCTTATCTTAATAATAAAACTAAATTCCTGGCTATAATATTAATTTACATGCGTTTTTTTTCTTCTTGAAAACCATTGTCTAAAAAAAACACCCTTTATTTCTGTCATTCAATCTTTTATTAGAACTTTTCTGTTGCTGGGAACCTTGAACCCTGACCAAGTGATTCAAAATCACTTGTTTCATTCCCGGACTCCAGCTCAAGACTGGCATTTGTTTGTACTAAAACACTTCTTGCCAGCACATATACAGGGTGATTCGCATAAGGTGCGACAAAATGCAATAGAGCTTGTAGGTTGAGTCGAGACCCCGTTTAGCCGGGATTGGCAATTTTCTAAAAAATTGACTTAAAAATAAACAAAATTATTAAAAAACAACGGTAACACTTACAATGCCATGTTATACTTTTTTGTAAAGCCAAAAATCTGTCCTTTTATATCATATCTAAATAAAGTTGTTTTAGTCAATAATTTTTAAAAATCTAATTTCAAACTCAAAATTAAAAAAAATTTGTTTAAGTTTAAAACTAATTTTTTTCAAAATTTTACGAAACTAAGAACTTTTTTTTGTTTTCAGAATTCAATGCATTTATACATTTTTAGTCAAAATTTTTAAGAGAAATATGAAAATAACTAAATCTATTTTACTAACTACGCGTGGTGGAAATAGGATCTTAAGATCAGTTCAAGCAACGGATTGGAGTCCAATTAATTTTTATATTCATTTTTCTAAAGAACTAAAAGAGCTTTTACCATCTGGTTTTTGGTGTTTGACTAAAAATTAACAACAGCATTTAATACTAAAAACAAAACTACTACTTAATAACGTTAAATTTTTAACAAAATTAGTTTGAAACAAAATTTTTGAATTTTTTTTTTTTAATTTGGAGTTTTAAAACAAATTTCTCAAAAACTAATCACTTACACAACTTAATTTAAAAATAAAATAAATGACGAAAATTTTGGATTTACAAAAAGGTATAACATGACATTGTAAGTGTTACCGTTGTTTTTACTACTTTTTTCTCTTTTAAGTCATTTTTTTAGAAAATTGCTCCTTCTGCCGCAGTAGGGAGAAGAGATCCGATTACCATACGATTTTTACCTTGTCCTTAACTAACCTACAAGCTCTAGCTTTTTTACACACCTCATGTGAATCACCTTGTATTTATAAGGCTTGAAAACCCTCGTATCCCTTGGGTACAGATAGATATCATGTGTCATCAATTATTGGAAGCTCACACCCCTCTGGGTATTAAAATTTTCAAATTATCTCAAACAAACAAAATTAAAAATAAAACGCCTCACCCTATTTAACACTTCAAAATAAACTTCCAACACGAAAATATACTTTTCGCCCCCGAAAATTCCCTTTATTTGCAGAACTCAGTTGTATTTTAATTATCGGATTAGGGTCTCTATTTTATTGAATTTCTTTGTAGTAAACAAGCAAAAACGATAAACCAATGAACTAACACCACCAACAGCAAACAAACAAAAAATGCCAAACGGACCCATTAATAGTTATAGTGCTCTTGTCCAGCTAAGACTTAAATTAAAACAAAACACAGAAGAAAAAAAAACTTAAACCCAGCCGAAGAGAGAACTCTGAACTGAAAGCGATTAAGCCGTCAGATAAAACGAACAAGTTACGAGCCTTGCAAAAGGATTCCCATGATACCTATACAACACTATACTAGGGATATAAGAAGAGAGAGTAAACAGAGCCTAAAAAAGAGTTATTAGGTGGGTGAGGGATGGGGTCGTGTTTCTGTTTATTTGTTTGTATATGTGTGGCGGTTTTGGTATTGGGTTAAGTTTTTTTTTTTTTTTTTTCATTTTTGTCGGCCAAAATCAGAAGCAACAAAAACACTCTTCAACCATTAATGACCATGCTCATATACACCTGCCCGAGATACGGTACCGGTATAAACGGGTCAGTTAAACCGAAAAATGGATTCCACATTCCAGTATACAGTGTACCAACAGGATTAGTATACAAGGGTAGCAGCTTAAGTTCAACAAACACAAAATTCACATATCGTTTGCTGAGTAATTCCTCCACGAGGGGCAGAGTGGTCTGAAGCTGTTATGGGCACCTAAAATGAACAAAAAACAAGTTGGAAGGTATAGCAAAGGCTGTGATTTTAAATAATTGTAATGGAGATTACCTAATGGACACTGGACGGACAGTCCCTCTGGAGCTCTAGATGGTGTTGGTTATTCTATATCTATGCCATAAAAGAGACAAAACTTTATTCTGGGTAGTGAAATTTATACTTCCCTGCTGACGGCTGAATGGGGTAGAATCGGGTATACGTATGAGACAATAATAGGGCAGTAAACGGATTTCTATTACCCCTTCACTTATTGTGAAGATATAAAATCTCCTTCTTTTTATTTAATGGGTAACTGGTGGCTGAAGGTAATAATTTGAATACGAAATTGAGATTTTGAAAATGAAGATTATAACAAGACTTTTAATGATTATTATAACAGGGGTCTATTACAACGGTGAATATAATACGAAAAGATAAGGAAATCATGACATGGCTTTTGTAGAGTTATGTCTGGTTTTAGTAGTGACAATAGAAGGTATATATTATGTGAGGTTTGTCATAGGCGAATAAAATAGGGTTAACCACGCCGCGCGCCGCCCCGCCGGGGGAAATTGACTTCAATGTGGAGTTTCAAATAGTTCTTTAGGGCTTAGCTTTAAGAGTAGGTATATCCCCGTATACCTATAACTAGGGGTATAGATTATAAAAATATGGGAAAAAGAAGCACATGTGGAAGGAATATTATAATGCTTAACTTTCGAAAGGTTGCTTTAGTCACTAATTAATGTAAATCATGAATTCAATTGAGCTTAACATTTCCGACATCATTTAGCTTCAAATAATTTATCGCACAAACAAAAATGCAGCACCATATTTATTCAATGAATCTCAAATAACCCAAAAGTATGACCACATTTTCTCAAAAAGCGTGTAATACATATATTTCCGATATGTGAATTTTCGCACAAAAGTCTGAAACGCAGTTTTCCTACAATTATTTTGGTCATTTTGGGTATGAAGTTTAAACAAAATCGTATTTCTCCTCTGGGGAATTACATAAAAATGCGCTTGGAATTTTCGATCATCGTTTTAGTTATTATATATTTTTTTACACGAAACCAATAGGTGTTAAACATTTTTTTTTTTACGTCCAAAGATTGTGTTTATATTTGCGATACATTTTTTAAAAGGTAGAACTTTTAGAATTAAGGATGTGTCGTTTTTAACTCGCTAGGATGCTTGATTCAGCAGTAAATCGCTGTTAAAGAAAAAAAGCATGTAAAAAAGGCTCTTGTCACAAACCTACCACTTCTTTACGGACTATAAAATTGGATTTTTGAAGGTTTTAGTTTTGCATCTTGCGATACATGTTTGGAAAAGTATTATTTTCAGAAATAAGGCTGTGCCATTGTTAGGTTGCTAGGATGCTTACTTCAGTAAAAAATCGCTATTAAAGAAGTGAAAATTCAATTTTTTTTTAAATATTACATCTTCTTTAACCTCCAAAAATTGGATGTTAAATTTTTTATGTTTACGATACATTTTTGAAAAGGTAACACATTCAGTATGAATTATTTTGGAGCTTGTAATAAGTTTAAATAATACTGCATATCAATTTTTCCAAAAATATATTTTTGGATTTAAAAAAATAAAATTCAAATTATTTACTTGAAAATTAGATATTTCAAAAATGGGTGGATGTGTTTTTTGAAATTTAATTTTTACAAATATACAAATTTAGTAGAAATTTTTATTTAAACAAACAATTTTTTTTTCGTTTTTAACAAAAGACGTCTTAAAACAACCCAAAGAAGTCATTTTAAGTGTTTTTTTTTATTTTTTTCCTCTTTAAACAATAATAAATTTTTGTCTTGAAAATGTTTACAACATTTTATATAGAAAAAAATAATTACATTTTTTTAAAACCGTTCCTTTTCCTAATAAATTAGAATATGTTAAAGAAATTAGATGGTGTACATCACGTTGGGTTCAAAAAATTTATTGGAATAATAAAAAAGTTTATCAATACTCTTCCAAAAAACAGGTTTGTTAGGCCAATAAAAAGCAGTTTATTCATATAATAAACGTTTATTGATACAAACAAAAGTTTATTGATCCTGTTTATAAAGTTATTTATCTTTTACAAATTTTGTTTGTTGCGGCAATGTACTTTTTGTTGAACTGGTGGAATATTTTATTGCGTCAAAGAACGAATTTGTTAGGACAATAAATAGATTATTGATTTGACTAATTTCGTTTGTTGATCTAAACTATTTCGTTGTCTTTACAGAAAAAGTAATTTTCTTTATTTTATTTTCACTGTCCTTTGTGTGCATTTATTTTGTAGTCTTTTCCACTATAAAGAGGTTTTGCAGCTACTTCCCTTTATTCTGAAATGTAGGTAGGATCTAGGGCTGTGTCAATATGGAACGATTCGATTTTTTTTGATCCGATCATCGAAAAGTATTGATGATTGAAATCACAAATTTTCGTTTCAATCGATCCAAATCTCAATCATTTCGATTCTCGATCTCATCCCAATCTCAATCATTTCGATGATTCTCGATTTTCCATCCCAATCTCAATCATTTCGATGATTCTCGATTTTCCATCCCAATCTCAATCATTTCGAAGATTCTCGATTTTCCATCCCAATATCAATCATTTTAATGAATCTCGATTTTCGATATCAATCTCTGTTGAATTATAAATATATATAATCGGAGAAAAGAAATATGGGTCAGATTGGATTCGATCAAAATTGGTACAGTATTCGTTAACTATGGAGATTGAATTTCATCAAGACCGAAATAAAAAAATTGTCTTAGTTTGACAGGTGTCAAAATATGTCAAAATTTTTGGTACGGCGGATCGAAAAACGGAGTACGCCAATTAAGGAGGTGGAAATTACCTTAAGTCACACCAGTTCTCTAGGTCCATTAGAACACTTTTAATTTGACAAGTGTCAAAATGTCAAATCATTTCCGAGAATACGCGCTACGTAACCTTGTACATAGTAGCGTCGCACAGAGGAAAGTCCACGTTTTTATTTCACTCTACCGCCGACATAGATGTTTACACATTAAAAATCGAATCGGAACAGTGTGAAATAATGAATTGAGTGGAATGAAAATGATCGAATGATCGATTGATTAAAATGATCGAATCATACTGGTAATCGATTCGATCATTTGAAATGAACGATTTACACAGCTCTAGTAGGATCTACAATTATATTTTATTTGAAAAAAACTTATATTTTAGCTACTTGATTTTTCTGCGATTCGAACCTGGGACCTTCCACACAGCAATCCAGCACGCTTCACACTGGGCTACTTCGCAATACGTAGAGACAATTTTGAAACTTAATCACTCTATACTTCGCACAAATAAGGAATTTGTTTAAATTTTTTTTCCCAACAAACGGTTCATTAGGGCAATGTATGAGTTTATTGACACAGTAAAAAAAATTCTTACGATCAATTAAAATGTTTATTTTCACTCAATAACTTGATTATTGCGCCAATAATTGCATTATTTATCAAGGTAAGAAAAAGTCGTTTTATGAAAAAATTGTTTGGCCCAATGAACGGGTTTATTGTGTCAAAGAAAACGTTAATTGATATAAGCAATCGTTAATTGATTTTTCAATTTTGATTTTTAATAACCAGAGATTCATTGAGCGAATAAACCGTTTAGAAAGTAGGAGTTTGTAAACCAAAAATTATTTGTAATATCAACAAAAAAGTTATTGGGACAGTGAAAAAACAGTTGATAAACGATGTTTATTGATATTACAAACGATTTTTTTTTGTTAAGTGCATAAGAGCAAGTTCGTGGGACCCAGTCGTCCATTTTATTTTATCTTGTGGACTTATGGCCCTAGGCCAATATTAGTGTGTCAAGCAGGGTTGCGAGTTTTTGAATTAAGAAAACAATAGCTCTGTGTTCCATTGGGCCTTGCAAAGTTATTTTTAGTATAGGTACTTCCCATAGTAGCCTAAAGAAACATACCTAATATAAGTCATAAGCTCGTGTAGGTGAGTTATGAATTTAAAAAAAAAATAATCCATAAGCTAATGGGTGCGTTACAAACAAATTTTATTAATATTGGTTCTTATTTAATTTGGTTATATGGAATGCATAAAAGGCAATTCACTCAAAATTCTTCAAAAGCTTCAAAACCACTAAGATTATGCACTAAAAACAAGCTTACAAATTTACAAATCAACAACTAGCTTATGAATTAATTTTTTTTTAATTCATTAGTCACTAACTAGCTTATGCTTTCATTTTTTTTTTCAATTCACAAGTGATCCGCTATCTTGTGAATTTAAGCTAAGAAGAGAATTATGCTTTTGCAACCCTGATGGTCTCAAGTAACTAATCGGAGAACCCTTAGAAAATATACTAACTGGCGAAAAACCATAACTTAAAATCTAATATATCTACATACCTATTAAGTTATGTCATATAGTAGGTATGTCAACTTACTTCAGACATCAGCCTGTCTTTGTTTTATACATTTCCAATAGGTACGTAAAAACATGTGGCAAATCTATAACCATTAATTTTTAAACCCGTAAAAAACTGTTTGTGTACACGATTCAAAAATAATTCTGTTTGCATTCTTGTTCCTCCATAAAATTCCGAACAATCTAGTACACAAAAACAATTTTTGAAGATATTATCCACTAAATAATAATGACCAGCATAGATACTGACCTCCACCCAAAACCATGGTCGTAAAAAAGGATACAAAAAAAAAAAAAAAAAAAAATAGAGGGAAGCATAAAAACCGATTTCAGTTTCGAAATCCACAGCCACACAGCTTCGCTTCAAGCATTTTCTATATTGTATCCTGTCTGTTGACACACAAAAAGCTATAAATTTTGATCATGAGGAATTCAAAAGTAAAAGTTTTCTGATGGCAAACGTTTCCGGTTCATTGCATATCGCCCAGCGCCCACTATCTAACTACAAAACGGGTTTAGGTTTGCGAATTAAGCTGCATCATAGGTCCTTGTACAATTTTATAGCTACAGCAGTGATGTTGCATCACGTCATTAAGAGATCCTCTTCGTCAAGATGCCTTAGTGTTAGTATAGCTCTTTTCTGCTGCAACACCTGATTTATATTCGAGTATGTGTCTTTTTTCTGTCAAAGGACGCCATCCACTTTTTTTTTCTTTTTTTTTTTGAAAATGGTTAAGCCAACATTGTAAAAGTCTACCCCGTTTAATACCTAGCCCACTGATAATGCGGAAGACTGACTATAGTGCGACTACGCCCGCCGCCGGCCGCCTGCTTTTATGGCAAATAAACATTTTCTCCTCTTGAGAAATAGTAAAAGTCTACTTTGTTTATAGACTTTTGTGTCCTGGAAAAGAACGAAAAAGTGAAAAACCGCAGAAGAAAAAAACTTACAGCATTTTAAGGAAGGATAAGAAAAGACTACGAAGAAAACGATGATGGCACGAGGATTGTTAAGTTTCATATTTTGTTGTCTTGTAACACTTTTTTTTTTTCCTCGGGGTCGGACGGTCCTTTTTGGCTGGCTGATCTGCAGCTTCCACAGTATTTTTTTATTCTCCATCCCTTTATTTTTTTTATTTTTTTACGACGGTGACGACAATGATGGCGATGACAAGGAAGATGGAGGCGACATTGATGGCGGTCTAAGTCGTAGTCGTATATGTATAGTTGTATAGTGTAGAGCCAGAGAACAAATAACAATAATGATATAGCTGAGTGGTTTCTGGTTGAATGCAGTGTCATCAAGCGATTTTATATCCCTGGTGACAAGGGAATAGCAAAAATGCGCCTTAGTTTTATTATATTTATTATATATTTTGATCCGAAGTGTTTTCGCGTTTTTTATAACAATAAAATAAAGAATAGGGCTAGGTAGTAAAAAGGTTAAATATTGTCTATGGTCTTTCATTGTTCATAAAAGAATATAGGCGGGTAATAATTATAATATCTGTGTCCCTTTTTGTTTCTAAGTTCTAGAATGTGTGATTTCATTAAAAGACCGCAATTTAACATGATCAAAATAAAAAAATCGAGTTATTTAAACGGCCTATATAGGTACTCTTCTCGAACCAAAGTTATCACATTGGAACAGTCAATGCCTGCAAGTCGTCCTTTCCCATCGTCCTTCTAACGAAGACGGAAGACACACTAGGGTTGCTTAAACATCGATAGTCTATCGATAGTATCGATAGTAAAAAACTATCGAATGTATTGATAGTTTTAAAAATACTATCGATAGTTTTTCGCCCCACATCTTTATTAGTGGTTTAACCTATAATAAGCAACATAAACTAAAAAAATACACACTAACACTCACGGCCATATTATTCACTCGATTCATCCAGATTAAAAATTTAAATCCTCATGTAAAGCATACAAATTCAATGTAAATACACCTGGATTTAAGCTTTAATCTGGATGTATCTAGTGAGTAATATGGCGGTTGTACATTTATACGAGATAAAAGATACAGAAACTGCAATATCAGCTATTACACTCAAGAGTCATGACTCTTTTCGAAATTTAATGAGTGGGAGTGATAAAAGAGATCGGATCTCACCTTCCAACTCGTTTAATTTCAAAAAGAGTCATGAGTCGACGTGTAACTCTTGCATCGATAAAATTTGTTCGAGAAACGTTGAAAAATGGAACAAAACTCATATGATTTGTTTCACTTTTCATCGTTTCTCGACAAAATTTTTTCGATGCGAGAGTTACAGAACGTAGGCACTGTAGAAAGTGGTATCACCTGTTGTTTTTGTTCTACGTGGTAAGTTTAATCAAATTCAGTGCTTACGTTCTGTAACTCTCGCATCGATAAAATCGGTGGAGAAACTTTGAAAAACGGAACAAAACTCATGTCATTTGTTTCAATTTTCATCGTTTCTCGACTGTTTTTTTCGATGCAAGAGTCACAGAACGTAGGCACAGGTTCGAATTCGTATGGATAAATTACAAACCAACGGCTAGGGCTTTTGAAATAAAAAATACTATCGATACTATCGATAGTATCGATAGTTTTATCTTAAAATTATCGATACTATCGAAAGCGCCGAATATATCGATGTTTAAGCAACCCTAAGACACACTGATCTCTATAATACACTGGATAGCGTATTCATACAAACAAAATGACTCCAATTGAAGATTGTTATACGGTGAGCTTGGCACCAGGTTTGTATAACAGAATAACTTCTTTTTGTCAAAGTGGCTAAACACAATACACGCGAGTCATGGCACGCGTCCTTATCTTACAATGTTAAAATACATAAAATCTCGTTATAGAATGGTGTTCACATTGGACTGTCTCCTCCGACTTTTTTTGGCGTATCTGTAGTTTATCTCACTCACACTTCATGGTGAGAAAATTATGGCGAAGAAAGTAAGAATTTTTGATTTTTTGCTTAAGATTGTTCATTTGTTTGACGTTTTCTTTTGTGATATCTGTTCTCTCTGTCTGTACCTTATCTTTGGCACTTAAATCCTACGGAATCCAATTTTTTTAATTGAAAGCATTTTCCTAATAAGATTTATATTTTGTAAGTGAAATGTTTCTAATTAATCCTTCAACGAGCAAAGATTTTTGTTTTTTTTAACGACTGCTGCACCCCAGAATGAGTCGGATGTGTTCACATTAGGTTTTGTGTCTGTAGCCACAAACGCGATTCTGGGAGTTAAATAGTAGGTGACATTTCTTGCAAATTTGCACAAATTGTAACTAACACTGAATTGTAATTTTTTGTTGTTTGGATAAACGCACAATTTTTTTTTTTGTTTTTCATCTATTCACTAAAATAAATTTGTACTTAATCTTATGAAAGGGACATGGTAAATTAAATGTAGTTTGAAATATTTGTTGTGAATTTGAATTTTATTTTTTGTGTTCAAATTCCTGTCAAATAGAACTCACACCATCATATACAAAAATAAGCCATCTGAAGTGGTTGAAAGAAATTCGACACAAGTTTTAAAAATCACGCTCATGTGAACGCGCGCCCTGCCGCGTGTCCTGACGCGCGTACTGTGTTCAACCAGTGAACTGAAAAATGTACGTCAAATAACTTTTTTTATTTAAAGACAGACGTCAAAAGGTGCGCTTGGCACGAATGTCATCTTCAATTGGAGTCAAAGAAAACTGTTATACATAAAGGGAATCCACTATCCAGTGTATTATAGAGATCAGTGGGAAGACAACGTTGACGGCGCCGGCCGCGGACACGCCTTGCTTGGCGGTAGAAAATGTCAAGTGATATTAAGAATTAAGGTGGAAACAGAGAAGAACAAGGATACATAGAATATATGTATATCAAAACTTTTAGCTTCGCATATCTGCAGGATGCACAAGCTAACATATCAGATATCACAAAATGTGTTGTTTTTTTTTGTTATTTCTGCAATGTTAGGTTTTTGTTTTAGTTTTCTAAAGTTTAATTTAGGTTTTTATCCCTTTTCTAAGAAGAAAAGGAAGAATTTCTATTCGAAACTGGGAACCCGTTGTTACTCAAAAATGCCTTCCTTCCTGCTGCTACGCTATGTGGATGTTTGTTTGAGCTTTTGTTGTACTACCTTTACTCGTGTTTTAATTTTTTTGTTCTTCCTTGTTTGTGCGATTGTCTTTGCATTCCTGGCTGCCACATGCTGCCAGAGGGCTGTTTTTTTTTTTCTGTGAAAAAAAAAAATACATGCAGTTCCTACAAGAGATACGAAATACTAATAAAGGACTAAAATGCCCGAAGATATACGCAAACAAATGCAGTAGACTGCATTATTACCAACACGCTTTTAAAGAGTGTAACTCTCACGTAAGGATGAAGCGATATATTATAGCAGCATGAAGATGACTATGACTACTTCTTCGGATTACGCTCAGCAAGTTGCAGTTTTCAGGACCTTAACTTACGTCCTTATCCGTATGCTTGTTTTGGGGTTAGGTGTATAAGTTTCTTATTCCTTTTCTTATGACAGCCAAATGGATGGGAAAAAGGGAGCTGATGGGGGCACATTAAGCCAAGTAGTTATAAAAAATAACACTTGGAAGCACTTACAGGCGGAATATACATGAATTTCAAAATTTGTGTGGCAGATATGTCACTTGGTGGCAGTTGCATCACACGCGACAGTGCAGTGTGATGCACGTCAAAATGAAGAGATGCTTGGAAGAGTTGTCATTCAAGAGTTGGTTGGGAGTTTTTTTTTTATAATAATAATGCTGTTGCTTGCGTTGCCTTTGCGTCATCAAGACCACCGAGTGGTACAAAATGTGCAACATATAAATATTTAAGACGTGATGCATTCACATAACTTCCTCTGGCATTCTTCTGATGGCAGAACATTAAAATAAAATCAACTTCTTCAACACGAGAGAGAGAGAAAGAGATGATGATGACGATGATAAGCGATTTCTGAAAGTAATTTAAGATTATGTTCTTATCTCTGAGCCACAGTACCTACAGGTACTCGTTTCTATTCATCTTAAACTTTTTTGAAGTTTCTTGCAAAACCATGAGTTCATAATATGGAAAGAAGTTTTGAAATATGGAATGACATGTACCTTGGTACAGAGGGGTTCTACACATTTGGCATAGTTGGAAAAATTGTCAAAACAAAATCAAGATGTAGGTATACCTACCATGTAGAACGAGTGAAAGGGCGACAAAAGAAACCAACTGTAGTTAACGAAGACTCAGTTGCACGAACCAGGATAGAAGAGGAAGACTTATTTGGCCACCGCCCCGTTCTGATGTTAGTAGAGGAGCTCTTCAAAAAGCACGGAGGGGAGGTGTTAAAAGGATGCATGCATTTATCAAAACAAGTAACTATCAGCACCTAATACTACTAGTATATCCCTGCCTTATAAAAATAAAAATAATGTTTGATTCACTTAAGTGCCTTGCACATGAACGGCGACCTGCGAATACGAATAAATCTTTTAAATCAATTTCTAGAGCAAAACCAAAAAATTTTTTGTGTCTACTTTTCGACAACTAAATAATTTATCCAATGAACAAATTTAAGTATTCTAAACACTGCGTTAAATTAGTTTAAACTGCAAAATTTGTATTTATCTGTTTTCTACGCGACCAAAAACTTATCTTCTGCGAACTGTCAAACAAAAGTTCACAATGCACAACATTGACCTTTTTCAATCAACGCATTCCACAAACTGGCGAATAGAAAATTCGCTCGAGTTTAACCTCAAACACACTCATTTTACTTCTTTATGTTTTATGACAGTTCGCAATTGTCAGCGACTACTCATGTGAATGAAATATCAAAACTCGCAATCAATTCGAATTCGCAGGTCGGGTCGTGTCTCATGTGCAAAGCACTTGAAGCAGTTCTTCGACACTATAAGTGGGAAATACATACCTTCCCAATCGGCAGATCGATCAAACATCAACTCCCTATTAATAAACGGCGAACAATGGCTTGATAGAACTTACACTTCTGTCAACTTGTAATTCATATCAATATTTGTAGAATTGCCTTTGACATATGTGATAACGACCGTTTAAATCCATCTCTCCAAATTGTACGTCTAAGGTCCAGTTGTTCAGTGCGAGATTAAAGTTAAACCCGAGTTAACTCATTAAATTTTGTGATTTAACGCAGGATTAACTGAATAGATGCTTTTGATCATTTATTCACAGAGTTTATTTAGTCGTTCACCGCGTGCATTCTCTACGGAAAAACTGCTTCCTCAGTTAACTGTTGGTTAATTTACTTCTAGAGTAAGCTAACTCATAAAGCATCATAAAGCAAAAAATATGTTTGTTAATAAGAAAAGTTAACAAGTGGGCAAGTTTTCTATCCATATGCATTGTGCAAAATTACACGTGTTTTAAGGAGCAGATAGTGTTTTTTTTTATTAAAATAAGGGCAGCAAATCTTCACACTGCGACTCAAGTAAATACTGAAAATAACCAAAGAATTTCAAGTCAAGGCACACCATCTTTTCATCGACTTCAAAGGAGTATAATTTGGTAGCATATTCATCGTCAGAAGCTCTATATGAAGATGGCTGTACTCACGGTCCTTCTCTCAAAAACTATTTGGGTGTCACAAGCTATCCAAAAACACCCGACTCCGTCCTATGTCCCACCCTAGAAAATGATCACTATTAATTCGCAAACCACCAGTTCCAATCAAAAATATTCACTTGACAAAAAATTTACTAAAGGAGAATTTGACTGTTCTTATTTAGTTTCTTCACTTTGATAGTTGGAGAATTTAACTCAAAATATCGTAAAATTAAAGATCCCTCTAGACCTACGCGTTGAAAGCTTACCTCCTCGGTAATGTAGAAAAGTCTTATGCATGTGTATCTGTGTATGTACCTTTGTGTGTATGCAAATATAAAAAAAGGGGACGCTTTCTACAAATCTTGCACAGGGCACAAGTTTGGCTGGGGCCGGCCCTGGCTGAGATTTAAATACATATTTGAGATGAAAACGCTCGGTTTCTGTAGGTAACTTGGGAAATTAACGAATCTCTGCCATTTACAATATTGTACCATTTGGCCATAATATTGTGAAGGGAGTTATGCTTTTCAGGAATTTTATTTTATAGCCTGATTAATTTTCGCGAGGAAAGATTTATAACACCATATCGTACTAACTTCTGCAACTCCAACCATCTTTATATTTTCTCCTATAAAACTTTATTGTATACACATATGTATGTGTTTAAAGGGGTTTTGTATTATAACATAAGTTATACATATACTTTTAATTTTTCAATTTTCCTTACAAAATTTCTAACACGCCTTGCACATTTTGGTTATTATTCGCTCCAACTGTTTTCCAATTAAGCTAATAAATAGCTTTGACAGAGACGACTATAACATACCTACATATACACATAAGAGGGTTCACTTTGCTCAGTCCATTATTGAGCACGTTAAATTCTTCAAGAATCTTTTAAAAAAAAAAATACCTACCGACATTAATAGGACACACACAAACATTTTGACAATCCAAACAAAGAAGGATCTTTTTTTTGCTTTCAATATGGGAATAAAGCAAAAAGGTCAATTTTGTACCTACACTTTGTTCCATTTCGTGCGCATTTTCCTTTGCAGGTTTTTATATTATTCTCATATTAAAGTTAATAAAAAAAAACTAAATTAAATTCAAAGCTGGGTCGCATGTATTCGCTCCGATGCCTTACAAATTATTAAAGACTCTGAAAATTGTAAAGCAGGTGTGCACGTGCATCCATTAGACTGAACGAAATATTTAATGGCGTTTTCAATCGGTCAACTTTTCATAAAAATGTTGAAACTCCTTAGTTTTTGAAATCCCAAAAAATTTTTTCACATAAGAAAATCGAGCTCGAGATTTTGATCAAACATGAAATTACGATGATAATGGAAGATGAAAAAAGCCTAAACGTAAGGGTTAATTTGTTCAAATTTGATACGGAAGGTTTGCGTGTTTTTTCAATACTTAAGTGCCTGCCAGAGGTACTAAATTTTTTAATCGAAGGAAAATTTTAATTTCTTAAAAACTGTCCAACAAATAAAATAAACAAATTCAATTAGAAAATACTATTAGTGGTAAACAGGGTGCTTTGCATATGTGAAGGGGATATATTGACAAGATATTGTAAATGTTGCCGTTATTTCTTGATAGTTTTGTTTCTATTTCAATGCGATTTTTTTTGAAGATTGCCCCTCCCCTCTCTTACGTTTTTTTTCTTGTCTCGACCCAACATACACGCCTTGGCCATTTGTCGTATTTATGCAAAACACCCTGTATAAGCTAAAATGAAGTTAAACATCCTAAACGTATGGATCGACTTTCTTTTTTCGACAGTCTCTCGACAGACTTTTTTTTAATTTTTTTAAAGCGAACAATATCGGTACCTACCTGTTATACAAAATTTTTTGGACAAAATGGAAAATCATTTTTATCTCAAAATTGGCTCCACAGATTGAAAAGCAAAAAAATTCAATAAATTTGAATGGCTATAAGCTGCCTTCCAGTAAACCAAAATGGTTTCGAAAAATGGTTATTAATGGCGCCTCCTTAAGAATAATTTTTTTGATTTTTGCTTTTCTCGAAAACGTGTCAACAGATTTTGATAAATTTTGTATGAAGAATGATTGTTAGTTAATTTCTAAACAATATTATTTGCCAAAGTTTTGAAAAACGTATATTTTGAATTTTTAAAATATGTAGTTTCAATTTTTTTTTTTGAAAATTCAGTACCTAGTACTATTTCAAAAACGGCTTGGCCAATTTTTTTTTATCAAATTTAACAAAAAATTATTCTAGTAACGAAGAAGAAGAATAATGGTAGGTTCAGTACCTACCATATAAATGTTTAAAAACCGGTAGGAAGAATCATATTTTGCTCAAAAACGACTCTTGCGATTTTGATAAAAAAAATTCTGTGAATCAAAATTAGTACAATCTACCATTTAATATTATTAAATTTTACATTTTGAGATTATTAACTATCTCATTATCCGCTTAACCGATCGAAATTATTTTTTTATACAGAAGCTTGTACTAAGTATAAAAAATATTTTACATCAAAATTTTCAAAAAAAAAATAATTTTTGTATTTGAAAAAAAAAAAAAATAAAAATAATTTTTTGAAAATTCGATATTTCGAAAACGGGTGGGAGATTTTTTTGTGAAATTTAATTTTTAACACTCCACATTATAATAAATACTTAAAATTAGTGTACCAAGTTTTTTTCTTAAGAAAGTTTATATATACAAAAATACAAAATTAAAAAAAAAAAATTATTTATTTTAAAACCAGTCCATCGATTTTTAAAGATTTATTTAAAAAATCAGATGGTGTACCGTTGGGTTCAAAAGTATTTTAAGCAATTGTTTCCAATTTTGGATGTGTAATACTTGCCTCAGGCTATACTCGAAAAGTTTTAAGTATCTGAAATATCTGATTCAATTTATTTGGCTTTCTTACATTGATTGACATTTCCCTGACGTTTTTTTTTTTTTTTTTTGTTTAAAGAATTCATAACTTTCCAATAACGAACCTTTAACACAAAAAACAAAATATAATATCTAAAGCAACAATAAAATTCAGAGAATAATAATACAAAAATGTTGAGGAAAACAAAAAAAAAAAATCATTCAGATATTTATGTGCTTTCTCCTTTCTTATGGTCTACTGCCAGTAGACATCCTTGAGGTTGACAGATTTAAAAATCATTTTGTCCTTATATTAGATTAGCTTTCGTTTTGGTCTTCTTTTATAAATATATGTATTTGTTTACCTAAAATCGTTTCTTTCTCTTTGAAAAAAAAAGTTATAACCTGTAAGAATTTTTCTTAGGATTTTAATTTTACCCACTTTTTGTTTGTTTTTTTTTTAGTAGCCAATCAGTATAAATGAAGGCATTTATACCTTGTGGAAAGTCGGTATTTTCTTAATGTGTCAGTGGTGGTTTGATGTTTTTTTTTAAAGAAGACTTTTTCAGAATTCGCCACTTAAGCTTCCTTTGATAAATAGAATAAATTTGGTTGCACGACAACTCGGCTAGAGCCAGGGCCAAGTGATTAACAACTCCCAACCAATCCTGTGTGCGTGTTGTTTGTTAGACAGAATGGAGGGGACCTTCAATTTTCTACCGAATCCGAATGGCTAATTCGTGAGAGCTGGGAGGCAATTATTCATGACAAGGGATGCTCTTAGAGATTTTGTCACTTTCTAGGAAAAGGCATCTGTAGCCGATTTTTTCTGAAGGTGCGCGAGGCTGGAAATCGAACCTGCTTCAATCATTAAAGCCTAAAACAATCCCTGGTGATGACGGTATAGCGGCTTTTATTTCTCAAGAATTACTCGACATCGCTTTGCTTTTCTTTGCTTAACCGATTCAAAAAAAATTCCTTTCTGAAGGAAACTTTCTTAAGGAATGTTAAATCTCTTACATTGTTCCTATTCATAAATCTGGGTCCAAGAATAAAATAGAAAATTGCAGAGGTATTTATAAACTATCAGTAATTACTAAATTGTTTGAGAGTATCTTGAAAGCCAAATTAGAATTCTTAACTAGGGAATCTAAATCTATATCAGATCTACAGCATGGTTTTGTTTCTCGGCGTTCTACCACAACAAATATGGTCTTTTTTCAAATTATATTAAAAAATCCATTAAGAAAAAGAGTCAAGTTGATGCAATTTATACAGACTTCAGCAAGGCTTTTGATTCTGTGAACCACACCATATTATCGAATAAACTAGAACAATTTGGTTTCCACTCTACATTCTTGAATTGGATCTCATCCTACCTCATTGCTAGGTCTCAAAAAGTTATTATCAATAATTATTTTTCGAGCTTGGGTGTGCCTCAGGGTAGCCAATTGGGTCCCCTTTTTTTTCAATATTTTTATAATTGACAATACGTCTGTAATAAAATATTCCCAGTGCCTCCTTTATGCAGATGATCTTGAACTATTTTTAGAAGTCACTTGTGTTGAAAATTGTTATCTCATACAGTCTGATATTAATTGGGTCTCAGAATGGTGTAGTTCAAATTTCCTGAAATTGAACGCAAAAAAATGTAGTGCTATATCCTCTTTTTAAGTCTAGCACTTGTAATTATTTATAAGCTTTGATTATAAAGGGTTTTCCAATAAGAGGTGTTATTTTGATATTCAAAGAAAAATGGCAGTTTTTGAGATAAATGATGGGATGTTTATTTAATTATAAAGAGAAAGGTATGCCGTTAATAATGGAACACAATTTCAGCCAAATCACCGCCACCACCACGCTTACAGGACCATATCCTTTTCATGAAATTTTCCATAACCAAATCGCAAAGTGGCTGTCCTATGTCCTCGAAAGCCTCACGAATTCCATCTTTGAGGTCTTGAATCACCTCTTCGAGAGATAACACGGTCCGGAAACTTTTCCCGTAAAAGATCGATGGTTTCATTGCTTGTGTGGCACGTAGCGCCGTCTTGTTGAAAGTAAACGTTGTCCAGATCAATACCATCCAATTCCGGCCATACAAAATCATTAATCATCTCTCGATAGCGCAATCCATTGACCGTAACTGTTGCTCCAGCCTCATTTTCGAAAAAGTAAGGTCCAATGACCCCGCCGGACCATAAACCGCACCAAACAGTCACGCGTTGAGGATGGAGATGCTTTTCAACAATAACTCTTGGGTTTTCCGAGCCCCAGATGCGACAGTTTTGCTTGTTGACGTAGCCTCCGAGGTGGAAATGGGCCTCATCAGTCAAGATGATTTTTCGATGAAATTCCGGATCATTTTCATGCATTTCAAGGACCCAATCAGCAAAGACACGACGTTGTTGATGATCAGCTGGCTTTATAAGCCTTAAGACCCAAGTCTTTATGCAAAATACGGTGTAATGACGTTTGTGGAATGCCTAATTCCAAAGAACGACGAGGGATGGACAAACCTGGGTTTTCTTCAACACTTTGGGCTACAACAGCAATATTCTCAGTTTTTCTTGAGCGACGTGCACGGGTTTTATTCTTCACATCACTAACTTGTCCCAACAGCTCGAATTTGTCCACCAATTTCTGTATTGCGGTCCGACAAGGTGCTTCACGACGACCCAAAAATGTTTTAGTTTTACGAACCGTCTCTGCCAAATTTTCACCATTTTTATAGTGAATTTTAATAATTTCAGTGCGTTGTTGAAGCGTGTATCGTTCCATTTTTATTAATGGCGTAGTTCTACTTGTCAAATGTCAAAAAATGACAGCTTCAAAAGTGACAGCTACCGAAATAGCGGGCTATTCAAAATAACACCTCTTATTGGAAAACCCTTTATAATGGAGTCTGACCCACTCTGTCGTGTAGACAAAATTAAAGACTTACAGGCATTATGTTCGACTCAACTTTCTCTTTAAAAACTCATGTTGATTATGTGGTCGGAAGAGCTAATTCACTTGTTGGATTTATCAAGTGAAATTGTGTCGATTTTAGTGATCCTTGCGCATTATTATCCCTTTATATGGCTCTAGTAAGATCTATACTTGAATATGCAGATATGTTATCTGGAATCCCAATTTTAAGACTTTCTCTCTTCGTGTCGAAAAGATCCAGAGATGTTTTACGAAACTTATGATATTTTATAAAATGAAATCTAGATTTATTCCAAATTTTAAAGCGAGATATTTATTCCTCGGAATTAAATCGCTCTAACTATTCATGCTATAATGCTTGTAAGGGATATATTAAGCTAATATTAGATGCTCGGCCTTACTTACTCTAATGCCAATTTATGCACCATTAAGATCTTTACGTTCCAGGAATTTGCTTTAAGAGCAATATCACAGAACAAGCTATGGTAATAATGAACCAGTGTGCAGATCAATTTGGCATTTCAATGAAGTTTGCCAATTTATAGAACTAAGCAGCTCTAGAGATTTGTTTAAAGCTAATTTAGGCCTATTATATTCTTTTTAATTATATTTATTTTTTATATGTAGGTATTGTTATTAAAAATAAATAATATTTAAATATTTTACCCATAACCTGTTAGCTGATAACGCTTGTAGATATAGATAAATAAATAAATTTATTTTGTATACAAAAAATATATCTACCAGGTAAGTCAACGTTATGAAACTTGTGGTATTTTAAGATTAAATGGCAGGTATGTACAGTTTTATAAGGTGAGCTTTTACATCAATCTATATAATTATGTACGTGCTAAATGATAGTTAGGTCTCACAAACCTTTTCAAGGCATTTGTCACGCTAAATGTTGCTGGTTGTCGGTTGCCGTTGCCACCTCCTCTATATATTCGTCAGTCTTCACCCGGTTATTCACTTCACTGCAAAAAATAATTCACATATGTTGAATATCTCCTGCCGTGACAGGACAATGCTATCTTCTCATAGCTATGAGTATGTTATAAAGTGGAAAAGCTGCAATCAAATTACATAACATGGTAATGATAATATCCTCGTACTTGATGAAACACTTTATAACATGAACAATAATATAATTTTTTCCATTTAAAGTTGGTGACAAAAATTACACGTTAACTCATCAACAACTTGTTTTAATTAATTTATGTGAAACACGAAACACGATTTACAGAGATGCTTGGAATGATAAAAGATGTTTCGACTTATATTTGGGTTCGTGACGTACCTATACAGGGCGAAAGCAATTACATTCTTCAGAGTTCTGTGATTCTTATAAGAAGAGACCCTATGATTTGGTGTATCAGCGATTGGATTAGAAAGATTACGGGAGGCGGTCAAATAATCAAAATGAAAATACAAAACCATGATGATTTTCCTCAGTGCGTGTGTTAACAAACAGAAAATGCGTTATTACAGTCACCAGTTATAATAAAGGGTGTTTTTTTTTTTAAACGTGTGGTTATCAATCTGGCAAAACTGTTGTCGGGGTTGGTCTTTTTGACATTTGTCACTTGATTGAATTGGAGGATGTTGATGTGGACGACATTTGGCTTCAACAAGACGGCGCTACATGCCATACAGCCAACGAAAAAATCAATTTATTGAAGGAAACTTTTGATGAGCGCATTATATCGCGTCGTGGGCCTGTGGCGTGGCCTCCAAGATCTTGCGATTTAACACCGCTGGACTATGTTTTGTGGGGTTTTATGAAGTCACTTGTCTACGCAGGTAAGCCCAAGACGATTGACACCTTGGAAGAGAATATTCGGCGCGTTATTGCTTACATACGGATCGAATTGCTGCAAAAAGTGGTCGAAAATTGGGCCTCTCGGCTGGAATTTATTCGAGCCAGCCGCGGCAGCCACTTGCCCGAAATCATTTTTAAAACATATTGGCGAACCCTTATCTTTATAATAAAGCCACAGTTTTCGCCAAAAAATTAAATTATATACGTTTCATTTCTTCTTGAAAACCACACGTCTAAAAAAACACCCTTTACTTATTTCGTCAGCATTGTGTGGCAATCGGTAGCCGGTATATTAACAAAAATCGGCTTTTTTCTAAACAGTCTTATGCTTCATCAATCTAAAGTTATTGCTGTTTCGAAAAACGCAGATTTTTTGTGTAACAAATATTTGCTTTTGTGTTTTTAAAAATAACTTCAAAGGCCAGTTAAGCCTACTCTGCTTCTCATGGCCTCAATCGAGCTTTTAAGATTATTTTCTAAACTTTTAAATGGTTTACTTAATTTTCTTTTTATGATCCAATTGCGTAGCGTCCATTGAAGTCTCAATATTCTCTAAGGATCTTGAAAAACATTAAATTTATGTAGTGGCAGTTGTTTAGATTTATGTATTCCAAATGTTAAAATTTTGAAAAATGTTCAATACGAAGTAATATCATGTCAAAGTTTTATATCATTGCGCCTACAAACTTATATTGTTATGGACGAAATTCTGACTGTTCGACAAACATAAGACCGACCATAAACGTCGAGTTAGTGTTGTGACAATAAAAAACTATACTGGTTTTTTACGTGCATAGGTATTAATGTTGATAATTTTCATGCATAAAAACAACTCTATAAAGCTCCTTCAAGTCATCCGTTGTAAAAAAAACTAACTTTATCTAATGCGACTGTCTTCAAAAAATCATCGCAAGATGACATCTGACAGCACATCATCATCCATCCTCAAAGCGTGAAAAGCTAACTGCAAACATTTAGTTTTGATAATATCTTCAACTTTCCAATGATATCTCTCGCCTTGATGCTCCCATAACAACGACAAGGCTATATCCTCCAAGTGTCATAAAAAATCTTCACCTCTATACCTCTACCCACTTGATTTTTAATGTTTTAATTTTCAAGAAAACACCACAAACAAAATTTAGGAAAATAAAGTAAAAAAAAAAAACAGACACAAACTTTTCTGTCAAAACTTTTTTACACTGCCAATATATCATTTTTGTGTGTTGGGTTGGGTGTAGGCAAACCATCAACCAGAACTTGGACTCAATTTTCTCTTCTTAATTTTATTTTACTTTTCTATTCGTTTCGTCCTGGCAACTTTCTTTTTTTTTTTCTTTTTTCTCTCAGTTTGTTTGTGTTCCTTCGTCTTTCAAACAGTTTACTCAATTTGCATTTACAGGGTAACAGGGCGGAAAAAAACTGAAAGTTCAACTTAAATGAACATGGAAAAGTTTTGAGACTCAGTAACAACCGCAATCTCAACAAAAATATACTTCAACCTAAATGTTCACTATGAATATTTTTTTTCTCTTGTCCTTATTTTTTTTATTTTCCATTTTTTTTTTTTTTTTTTTTTTTTGCCGAAGAGAAGGAGGTTGAAAATTGCCTAGTTGTATGGTTTGTCTCAATTGGTCAAGCTCCTTGTGTGTGTGTGTGTGTGTTTTTTTACTTTAGTATTTCACTCCTTGAACGTGGTGTATCCTAAACCCAAACCTAAACCAGAAAAACCGATGCAAATGTCGACCGTCCTCAAGAATTCGAAAGAAAAACCTCAAAAGTTAAACCAGATGGAAAAGTTTTTTATCCTTAGAGTCGTTGACTGTTGACTGGCACTGGATAGCTATCCAGTCTATTTGCTATATTTTCCATTGAGTGTTCAAGAGTTGACACATAATACAGGAGCATAGTTCACAAAATAAAATTATAGAGTAGTTGGCAGTAAAATAGTCAACAGCCATTAGCATAACTTAAACTCAGCGACGAAAGATATATGAAATTATGGCCATTCAAATAATAGAGATACTAAGACCATCATTATTGTGATGAGGCTTGTATATAGGTTGTTAGATTTTGACTTCAAAATTAGAGTTATTGAGGGGGGTACCTATACGCTATACCTAACCTATTTGAAGTAATAACTTATTCTAAATGATTCTGATAGACTTTTAAGCTCAAGTTTCTAATTTCGTGTAGTATTTTTACTTTTCGAGGTTATAAATTATAATCAGAAATTCAGAACTAATGATATAGTGAAGTCAAAAAATGTGGGTTTCCTAATACCGTCCGTCGCGTGGGTTTATGCGTCCGTGCGCCATTGCGTGCGTCTGTTCTTCGGGACCTATTTTATACAACAACTTAACAATGTCAAAATCTGTTCCATAAACAATTTCGTAGAACTGTCGGAAAATACCCGACAATTGTCAACTTTTCGGTTCAGAAAAAATGTTCATGAAATTAAATTGTCAAGTAATTTTCGGCAATTGTCAGGAATTTTTGACAGATTTGTACTGACAATTCTTTTATGAGATGAAAAAAAAAATTTAGAATTTACATAATTCTCAGTATATAATTGACAATTATGACAGAGACCTCGGGTTCGGTCAAGTGTTGACAATAAAAAGACAGAAATTGAGCTAAAATGCTAAATAATATTTGTTTTAGTGATGACGATTCTCAGTTGGAATTTCGTTTGATTGTTTTTCCTCAAAAACCGCTCTTACGATTTTGATAAGACTTCGTATCTGTAATGACCAAAGTAATTGTAAGAAAATTGCGTTTCAGAGTTTCGGCAAAAAATTTAACATTAAGGAAGTATCTGCATACCGAACGTTATTTGAGATACTATAGTCTCATTTTTGGCTTATTCACGTATACAATACATACGTACAAGCATACAACATACAGAAATCATACACGCTGTCCAACAATTTCAACTAATTGTTACTAAAAGGTGTTTTGTTTAAACGTGTGGTTTTCAAGAAGAAATAAAACGCACATTATTTAATGTTATGGCCAAGAATTTAGTTTTATTATAAAGATAAGGGTTTGCCATTATGAAAATTTCAGAATTAATTCTAGAGAAATCCAATGAAAGGTGGAATCTACTTGACCCCTGTCATACTACTAGGAAAATATGGCCTTGCTTTAATAAGCAGAGAACAGAAAAAATTATGCAACTTTGAGTTTTGTCATGTACCTCGCGGTTTAATTAAAAAAAAACTTTATCGTTTCTTTTTTTATTTATTTTTTTTTTTTATTATTATTTATTATTTTCTTATTATTTATTTATTATTTTCTTATAAATTATTTATTATTTTCTTTAACAAAAGAGGCCGCTGTCCAAAGCAAGGCTGCACCTCTTAGGTCAAAGTTACAAATTAGACTGACTTAAAATAATAGTTTGAGTTTTAACGAAAGTTACAAAAGAAGAAAAATGTGCCGCGTTTACAAAAAGTATATTTGTTTTTAAAATATTCATATTTCGTTTATTTAAAGTGAAATATGAGTAAATAGGAATGCGCTATTGGTGGCGTGGAAAGGGGTGTATCCGCTTGGGATTGGTTTTGCAAGGTTTGCAAAAATGGCGTGGGAACTGTAAATATGCCGTTAGGCAAAGGGGAGTTTCCGGGGAAACGGGATTATTGTTTCAGGTGGAGTCTCGGACGTAACTCCTCCCCCCTTAAGATTCTTCTCCGGAGAATCATTATTTCGAATATTTACTTTAATTTTACTTTTTGTTGTTCTTTTTGTGAAACAAATAATTAAAAATACAATTATTAAACTCAAAATTAAAAAGTTAAAACTATAATGTATGCTCGTGTTTATTTTATGTTTAAATTTAATTTCCTCAATGAGCTTTCGATTTTCTATTTGTTTTACATTAATTTCAGCGCTAGAAAAATTCATATCAACTGCTTTGATTTTTACGTTACTTAAGCTAGGTATTATAAAACTTTCATAATATATAAAATTTTCGTACTTAATATTATTTATATTTATTACACAATTTTGAAATTTAATAGCATAATTGCCCATCAATTCTAATTTAAAATTATTACAGTTATGTTCAATAGTTGTCTTGGGCATATTTTTAAGTATTATAATATTATTTGCTAATTATTTAATTTCTATGTTTTTGTTTTTTATAAAATTACAACTTGTATTTTTTTTGAAAATATTCTTAATACATTCATCATCAATGATTTTCAATTCATCTTTTCTTAAAATTTTATTATCATCTTTATAATTAGTTTTTCCATCTGTTATTATTGTTTTGTAATTAGAGTTAAGTTCAAGAAATTCTAAATTTGGAATTGGTTCTATAAATACACGGTGAAATTTTGTATTATCATAAACTGGGATCATTATAACAAAGATTATTTGGTTTTTGTGAAATATACTTGAACTTTTGATGTCTTTAAAGTTTTCAAATGTAATATTAAAATTTTCAACTTCTTTTGGTGACAAAATATCTTTTCCTAGGAGACCTAATTGGCTTAGTAAAATGCTTTCCTTTACTTTTTTAACTTGATTGCTAAGTAATTGAATATCGTACTGAATTTGAAATGCATGTTGCATTGTGGTTATTTTAAAGTTTTCCTTTTCGATTGCGTTACTTATTGTTGAAAATTGGTTTTTTATGTCTTGTTGTTGTTTGTTTATGTGTTTTGTTATATTGTAAATGTTTTCGTAAAATTCAGAATTTATTTTAATTTGGTCGTTCAACCCGTCAATTAGATTTTTACTGTTTTGTTCGTTTAAGCTAAGTCTTGTTTTTACTTCGCGTTCGTCTTCGTAGTCCATTGTTCCTGCCAAATATTTTAAACTTGTTCCTAAAAAATTGAATAAAGCTCTTTTTTGTCTATGTTTAATTAAACTATTTATTTCTTGTCCTAGTTGGTTTAATCCATGTATAATAGTTGGGAATTCGTCCTTGTCTTTTAAGTTTTCAACGTTGTGTTTAAGAAGTTCAAAACTGTCCGTCCATAGTGTTAAATTTATGACGTGCAAAATTTTATAATAACTTTCAATGACTTTTGTTTCTTCGCCTCTAATTGTTATAAATCCATTGCCTTCGTTTAAATTCTGTATGTCAATCTTTTGTTCGGTTGTCGTTGTAATTAATAGGAAGATTATGAATAAAATCTGAAAGGAAAATATCTTAATAATAATTTTTTTTTTTTTTTTTTTTTTTTTTTTTTTTCATCGATCTTCATATTTGTATTTTCTCTTAACTTGTGTCTTATAAAATTTACTACCTTTCTCGTTCTGTATATAATCTTTGTTTATAACAACTGGATTTGATTCTGTGTGGACTGGCTTAAGTTTATTACTAACTCTATTCTTTAAGTATGTATGTTTATCTTCTGTAAAATCAATGTCTTCTCTATTTTTATTTAACTTATCTATACATTTAATTTTATTTGTATTTACTAGTTCTACAATTTTAGGGTATTCCTCTTTTGAAACGTTTCCGTTTAGGAAATCTAAGGGTCTCTTTTTGGTTGTTGAATGGATGGTATTGTTATATATTGCAACTGCATTCAAAACCTTATTACGTAAAGTATCTCTGTTGTTTTCATCAGCAGAGAAGGTTCGAATGTGTTCATTCAGGGTAGAATGGAACCTTTCAATATCAGAGTTACCCGTTTTATTGTATGGAGTGGTGATGTGTAGGTGGACGTTTTTCTCTTTAAGAAATTCCTTAATCATTATTGAAGAAAAACCTGTTTCTCCATCAGTTATTATTTTGGTTGGTGGGCCAAAATTTATAAATCTATGTTTAATTGTATTAAGAAGGCTTATCCACGTTCTGTGTTTTATTTCTTCTACAGTCACATGTTTGGTAAATTTATCTATCATGGTAACGTACATCAGGTTAATATGCGCGTACCAGATATCGATGTGGAGGACTTCATTCGGTTTTTCGGGAGTTTCCGTTATTTTTAATGGAATTTTGTACGGGTGTCTTTCGTATTTCGATTTGTTGCAAATTTTACAATTATTAATAAAACTTTTGATTCTGTCTTTTAACTTTGGGGCGTAAAAACTATCTTTAATTTCTTCGTAGGTTTCATTGATACCTCTATGATTTAGGTGCTCATGTGTTGTAATTATTACATGTGCCAATTTTTCCTCATCTTCTAAGTCTCCTAAAAACTTACTACACTTAATTACTCTTAAACGTTTGTTTTTACTAAAATATCTCACATAAACATCTTGAAACTTTGCAAATAAATGGTCATCCTTAGAGTAGACACCTACTATTCCTTTTGAAGGTATAAATTTCTTCATTATATCTATAATCAATTTTTCATTAAAATTTTTCATTTCTACTACTATTCTACTTTTTTTGAAGACGTGGTATACTTTATGGTTGGTTGTTTTGTCTGTAGTATTAAGGATTATTTGGGTTTTGTATATGTTGACAGGGGATTCTACGATTGGAATATGGTTGCTACTATCCTCATTTGCACTGTGAATAGTTGCCACCATTGATTCTTCGTCTTCATTCCTTGTATTGTTATGTTCTGTAAACCTACTTGTACTGCAATGTGGTTCTTCTAAATAATCGCTGGAATTTCCTGCATTTTCATTAAAGTATGATTCCATTCTGGATAATCCATCCGCCACTTGATTATCCTTACCTTTTACATATTCGATCTCAAAATTAAACTCTTCCAGTTTAATTTTCCATCGTTGGAGTTTAATATTGGGTTCTCTTAAAGAACTCAACCAAACAAGAGGACGATGGTCTGTTCGAACTGTAAACTTCCTTCCATAGAGATAGGGCCTAAAATATTTTGTGGCCCATACTATTGCCAATAGTTCTTTCTCTATCGTGGAGTACTTAGTTTCGTGTATGTTAAGTGTTCGGCTAGCAAAACACAATGGGTGATTATCCTGTGAAAGTACAGCGCCCAACGCATAGTTTGAGGCGTCTGTAGTTAAAACGAACTTTTTATTAAAATCTGGGTACTGAAGTATAGGATCTGATATTATTAACTTCTTAAGACTTTGGAAACTGTCGATATATTCTTGATTGTTGATGTCAATTTTAGCATTTTTTTTCAAAAATACTGTCATCGGTTTTGCTACTTTAGAATAATCTTTTATAAACTTCCTATAATATCCGGTTATACCTAAGAAAGCTTTAATTTGTTTTGAAGTCTTTGGTAACTTATACTCCTGTATTGCCGCAACTTTGTTTGGGTTTGGTTTTACACCTTCAGTTGTGACAATGTGCCCTAAGAACTCTGTTTCTTTTTTTAAAAATTCACACTTGTCAAGTTGTACTTTTAAATTAACTTCTTTTAACCTTCTAAAAATTTTATTTAATGCTAACAAATGTTCATCAAGACTTGTGGAGAATATAATAATATCATCTAAATAAACCCAACAAAATTTTCCTACGTAATCTGCCAGTATGGAATTCATTAACCTCTGAAAAGTTGCAGGAGCGTTTTTCAAGCCGAAGGGCATACGAACAAACTCATAATGTTCGTCATCGGTAGAAAAAGCTGTTTTTTGTATATCTTCCTCTGCAATTTCAATTTGGTGAAATCCTTTCGCTAAGTCGAGGGTCGTGAAGTACTGAGCTCTACCTAATTTGTCGAATATTTCATCCATATTACGCATTGGGAATTTGTCGTCTATTGTAACGTCGTTTACTTTTCGATAGTCGACTACTATCCTCCATTTTTTTTCGTTTGATGCGTCCATTTTCTTTGGGACTACCCAGATTGGTGCTGAGTATGGCGAATTGCTATGCCTGATAATGCCTTGTCTCAGCATATCAGTTATTTGTTTCTTTACTTCGTTTTTGTGCACTTCCGGGTATCTGTAAGTTTTGGTATATATTGGTATCTCATTCACTGTCCTTATTCGGTGCTTAATTGCACTAGTGAATGATAGATCACTTCCTTCTTGGTAGAATATAGAAGCGTTTCTTGAAACAATGTTTAAAACTCCTTTTCTTTCTTCTTCGTTAAGGTGTTTGACTCTTATTTGATCGAGAATTGGGTCAGTACTTGTTTCTGTGTGATATATTTCAAACTCGGGGACTATTTGTTCATAGTCTTCAAGTTTGGGGTGTACACTGGATTCTAAAACTGAAACTACTTTTTCGCAGTTATTTGTTGTTGTTTCTTCATTTCCATTGAAGAAAATCGGAATTTTCGTTTCCTTTATTATTAGTAATTTATTCTCAAAGTCAAGAACAGCTTTAATTGGAATTAAAATGTTATTACCAATCAGACCATCGAAGCAATCGTGAAATTTATGTTCCAGGAATTCAGCAGTTTTGTTTAACATGCCTAACTCTTTGAATAATGGAATTTTCACTTTGCTATATGCATATATTGGTGTACCTGCCGTTTTGATTTCAATTGGTTTTTCTAACTTTGCTTGCCATTTTGGGTGGCATAACCCAGGATTGAGGATACTAGTTTCTGACCCTGTGTCAATTAGTATCCGCAATGTAAACTTATTATTTTTTGTCTTTATGACTATATAGGGAAGTCTACCCCTGGGCTTTCTTCCCGAAAATCCTCAACGTCATTGAGAGTGTTTACTTGACGTTGATGAGATATGGACAAGGTGTCCATCTGTTCAGAGTTATTACCATAATTGTTATAGTTTTTATTATTAGAGTTGCTATTATTATAGTTTCGGAACTGGTTAGAAGGATTTTTCCAGTTTCCGGAGTTATTATTGGGGTTGTTATAGTTTCGGAACTGGTTAGAAGAAGAATTTCTCCAGTTTCCGGAGTTATTATTGGGGTTGTTATTATTATTAAAGTTTCGGGACTGTCCCGATCCATTACTTTGATTAAAGGGATTGTTATTATAATTATTATTGTTATTATTATAAGAAGGATTTTGATAATTTTGTGAAAATGTTTGCCTTGGTAACATGTTATTGGGATTTTTGTTTAGTCTAGAATTGTTATTTGGATTGATTTTTGCAGTAATTTTTGTATAAGCATAGCCAGACTCATGAAGAATGTCCATGGCTTGCTCTAATGTTTTTGGCTGTCTGCATATCAGTATGCCTTTCATTGGCTCTGGGATTTTACTTATGAATAGCCTAAGTGACATTTCGCAATTTTTCTTTATTTCTATTGAAGAAATAATTGTCTTGTCCTGATTTGTCTTGCTATTAAGTCTCCTAAGTGCTATCTTAATTCTATCATAGAAGTTCTGGCAACTATCGTAGAATTGTAAACCTCGCAGGTCATCGTATAGTTGTTCTACAGATTTTCTGTCACCAAAGTATTGATAAAATATTTTTTTTATTTCTTCCCAAGTGGAAGCACTATTGTTTATTTCTATTGCTTCTCGAGCTCTTCCTATCAATTTACTTTTGATTATGTCTAGAAAAATGAGTTGGATATTTGGTTCAAATTTGCAGAGGGAGGGATAAGCCCTATCTAATAAATCAATGAAATTATTTAGATTTTCGAAATTACCATTAAAGGTAGGTAATCCGTTTAAATATTTTATCGGATCTAATGTTAAAGTTAGGCCGTGACTTACTCCTGTTTCCGTTGTTATTGCCGCCGCTGCTGCTGCTGCTGTTGACTTTGGGTCTGCTGTGGTGTTCATCTTGTCACTTAGTTGTTGCTCTGTGTTGATTCACTTGTGTCAATTTTTGTGTAAGAACTTTTTTTCTTTGATTTGTCACTTCCCTGATCACCATTCACTTTTGTTCTCGCATTGGTGTGTTTTTGTTTGAACGTTAGTTATTCTTATTTTTTCCGCACTTTTGTTCTTTTCTCGAACGATATTGATTTGTATTTTTCAGCTCTTTTTCGAACTGAGTTATTCGTGCGTTTTGTTCTTTTTCGAACTTTTGCACTTTTAACGCATTTATTATTTTTCGAATTGTTCGCACGTTTTTTGCACTTTTTGTTCTTTTTCGAACCGTTGTACTTTAACGTATTTATTGTTCTTCGAATTGTTCGCACGTTTTTTGCACTTTTTGTTCTTTTTCGAACCGTTGTACTTTAACGTATTTATTGTTCTTCGAATTGTTCGCACGTTTTTTGCACATTTTGTTCTTTTTCGAACCGTTGTACTTTAACGTATTTATTGTTCTTTTTCGAACGACCGACTGCGCCAGTTTTGTCATGTACCTCGCGGTTTAATTAAAAAAAAACTTTATCGTTTCTTTTTTTATTTATTTTTTTTTTTTATTATTATTTATTATTTTCTTATTATTTATTTATTATTTTCTTATAAATTATTTATTATTTTCTTTAACAAAAGAGGCCGCTGTCCAAAGCAAGGCTGCACCTCTTAGGTCAAAGTTACAAATTAGACTGACTTAAAATAATAGTTTGAGTTTTAACGAAAGTTACAAAAGAAGAAAAATGTGCCGCGTTTACAAAAAGTATATTTGTTTTTAAAATATTCATATTTCGTTTATTTAAAGTGAAATATGAGTAAATAGGAATGCGCTATTGGTGGCGTGGAAAGGGGTGTATCCGCTTGGGATTGGTTTTGCAAGGTTTGCAAAAATGGCGTGGGAACTGTAAATATGCCGTTAGGCAAAGGGGAGTTTCCGGGGAAACGGGATTATTGTTTCAGGTGGAGTCTCGGACGTAACTTTTGTAAGAAGTCCCTTCGCTCTCTTACGAGCATAATCACCGGACATAATTTACTAAAATATCATACATTTAAAATGAAACTTAGTATAGATGACATATGTAGGGGATGTGGTGATGAAGAGGTGCATGAAGACACATCGCACTTTCTCTGTCATTGCCCTGCACTCTGCCACCAAAGAAGGAAATTTCTTGGTAGTTACTTCTTTGATAATCTAGAAGATCTATCAAATATTTCGGAAATTAAAATATTGAACTTCGTCAATGCCTCAAAATTGCTTGACTGATTAAAGAACACATAGGTTTTTATCACAATAGGAATAGAGTGATTACACTCATGGGTAGCACAATGAATCTACATTGATCTAAGTGTGACAATAACAACACCAATTCAGCCCAACAACCTAACCTAACCTATGTTTTAAGAATGATTTCGGACAAGCTCAAATACATCCCAGCCGAGAGGGCCAATTTTCGACAGCTCCAATTGTTGCGCGTGATGGCGGATAGACTCACTCGGGTGTTCTTCGATACTCTGCTCCACAGCAGCAATAGCGTATTCGGTGCGCACTGTACGGCGTCTCTGAGGATTCGCATTATCAACACAGATTAGCCACATGAAGATGAGAATCTCCGGCAGCCATTTTAATTTGCCTACAAGCTTGAACTGGCAGTTATCAGATAAAAAATGAGAATGTGTGCATAAAAACCTCACACATAGACAGTAGGGATCTTCACACACCTGGTTAAATTGTTGTTGCAATTCACATCTATTCATCGACGCGGGGAGAAATTACAAATACAACAATGTAAACAAATGGGTTTTGGAGGGTGAAACGTACGAAACATTCTCATCTTCATGTGGCTAATCTGTGATTATCAACAAGAGTAAACCTTGGTGCGAATAACCGATCCATGATTGGTCGAATTTTTGCGATTATGTCGACGGAATATTGGACGCAGGGCGCAATGCGTCTCGCGAACCGAACGATTATTTTGGTAGTAAATTTGCACGATTTGAAAACGTTGTTCAGGAGTTATACTTTATTTAACAAAAATTTTCAGTGTAGGCAAAATAGAACGTTTGTCTCTCATTCTGGCTGCAGTGGATTGCATTAATCTGTCATTTATTAAAGCTTTCACAGGGTTGTCGTAGTGTACACGATCAAACTCATCATTAAAAGCTTTTTCTTAAAGCTCGAAAATCAAAAGCACCTTTACAGAAACTCAAGGAAAAAAGCTGAACGAATTACCAAATGCACACGGGTAACTCTGAATGTACATCAAGCAGCAGCCAATCGCCATTGGCCACAGCAATTCAGTGCACACTCAGATGTGCCTTGAATAGGGCGTTGGGTCTGTGTCAGATGCTATTTGAAATTCACGGGCGGGCAAACACTTTTTGTGGAGGAGTTATTTCAATTTAATATGGTGCAAAAATATGGCACGCTACTAATTTTGAATAAGCTTTCCCATAAGACGTGTACTGCTTTTTTTTTGTTGGACAGAGCATAGTCTAATAATTATGAAATGGCAAACCAAACTGAGCATAAAGAAAGTGACAGCTGTCAAAAAGACCAACTCCGAAAAAAGGATTACCAGATTCAAAATCACACGTCTAAAAAAACACTCTTTATCTTTAGACTTTTAAAATTTCAACTTCAATTTTATTTTGTATCGTACAGTGTCAGTTTAGCCTAATAGACGCGTATTCTGTGTTCTTAAACCTTAAAGGCTCTTCGCAACAATTAATTTTACAACACTAAAATGTTGAGAATATAAGTTTAAGAAAATTTTAAAATATCTATACTATTGTTAGTCTTCTCAAACCCTAGGCTCGACTTGGCTAACTCCAACATCTACATATGTGAACAAATATTTTTAAACTAAAACACTTCCTTTAAATCGCCCCTTTCACATTCTTAAAGGAAGTACTACCAAATTTGTTTCGAATTCCTTTTATGATAATTTCAACGTTCATTTTAAGTTTACAAAATAATTTATCAAAAAGGATGACCATTTTTTTTTTGTTGACAAGGGAAAGGGTAGTATGGCTCGAGATTGTTGTGAGTTTTTTTAGTACATATAATATGGTGACATCTTTTTCTTCACCTATTCAGCGTTTCAATTTGTTTCGAGAGTGTCTGAAGGTAAGGTATATTGGCATGTAACAATCATGTTTTTTACAAATTTACATTCTTATGTTATGGAAAAGGTTGGCTATAAGTGGGGTCTAGCTTATATCCCACAAAAGTCAATAAGTATATTCATATGAAGCTATGTCGTTTTTGTTTTTTTTTTTTTTGAGAATATATTGTAATGGGGGGAAGAAACGCTTCTGGACATAATATACAGGGTTTTTGCTTTTTGGGTTTACTTTTTTATTTTTATATCATTTTATGGAATGTAAAACAAATTGATTGAATGTTTTATTGAATATTGGAAGTTACAAGTGCATCTGAAGTGAGGAATCTTTTTCGTATATTTCAAACTTTATTATTCGTTGGTTTTGTATCGATTTTTGTATTTCTTTATTTTTTGTATGGCTTGTTTGTAAAATCAAGAAAACCCATACAAAAAGAAGTCCGATGTTATTCAATCCGGCCCGCGGCCTAGTTGGTGGAGGTCGACTATTAACAATTCATTTATTTTTGGCTTCGGGATATTAGCACTCCTTATAGGTACCTATGGGATATTCGCAAAAAAAAATAAACCATCTTAAAGACCAGTAGGTCTTCATAAAAGTTCAACTAGAGTTTCAGAAATTGGTCAGCCATAGATTTGTTTCGCAGGGTGTCGGAATCCCGCTTTTTAAAATCACATTTTTCAAAAATCCCGAAAAAAAGTTTTGCAATAGGTACCGTCTTCTTAAACACTGTAACATAATAAAAAATATGCACGACTGGGTCGCACGATCTGGCTCTTGTGGTTAAATACTGTGTGTTACCCTAGATTGAAGATGCATGATGTATATATTTAACGAGAAAATATTCAAAGAGTCAAAAGCACTAAAAAATTGATTTTTTGGTTGATTTTTTTTTTGTCTTAAAAAATGTTTTTTTGAAATGCATTATTGTTTAAACTATTGAGAAGCATCAGACTACAAAATTATAACAAAATCGGTCTGACCATGTCAAAGATATGCGCGAATAACCCAAAAATAATACCATTTTCTCAAAAAACGGGGAATACCTAATTCCGTTATGTGAATTTTTTGACAAAAACCTGAAACGCAGTTTTCTTATAATTAATTTAGTTATTACGGATACGAAATTTAATCAAAATCGTTAGAGGCATTTTCGAGAAAATTTGATAAAACCAAAATGTTTGTATGGCAGCTACGCGTTCTAGATAAGCTAAAACAAAAAATCGAATTTTCCCTCACATAAAAATACTCTGTACCAAATTTCATGCAAATCGGTCCACCCGTTTAGGCACTAGCTCAAATTACAGTGGACGCACCGACGGCGACGCACAGACGCACAGACCGCGAGACGGCATCACGAAACCCACTTTTTCGGACTTCTCGATTATAACCTCAAAATTTTTTTTTACACGAAACCAATACTTGCCCTATAGAGCAAGTAAAAATTAAACCATAAATGTAACCCTCAAATGAAATAGATATATGTACCTTGGTGTTAGCAGATTTACGTGATTGAAATCAATCAATTTTCATAATACATAATATGGAGCTTCAAAACATCGAACGCATTTCAATGTCAATCATTTCATAGTGTGCATCTATTTATTTATTCTATACGTCCATCATTTGTGGGTGTGCAATCTTAATTTTGCTACTTTTTTGACACATTAATATACGCGACCATGTCACAGGGTTGACTTTATCTCGTAACTTTGACATTATATGATGTTTCACTTAACATCATTATATAATCTGCAACCTTTTACCGCATTTTGTCCATCACTCATGTTCATCTAGCTTTAGCTAAATTTTTCAGGATATTTTCAATGTTCGAAACTCACCCGCTGTGTTAATAGTTCGGGTATATAGAGTTGCAATGAGGTAATGTTCACCTGTTTTTCTTGGATCATTTTTAGTTACAAAAAAACTTTGACCCACACTCCACAGAAGCTTGAATTGTTGATTAATTGTTGCCGAGTATTTGACATTTGTAATGATTTTTAGTATTCTTTGACAGTAAATTAAAATGTCAATATGTGATGCGACCGTATCTTGCTACCAGTATATTTACAAAAATCTTTGCTTTTCTGATGAGATATAGAATCCCAAAACTCGTAATGGCTCCCAACTTCGTTCACATGCAACTTTTTGAGATATTTATTAATTTTTGAAGCAAAGCCCCCTATAATGATACGACAAAAGTCGATCGCATCAAAAAGATGGCCGCGTTAAAATTGTTATCAAAAGCTTTCTGTGTATAGCTTTATGTTGTTGTACTGCTATTTGAAAACATATAGCTGATAACACCCGATGCAACAATACAGCTTAAGATATCATGAATTTGCGATGATCGACAAAAGTCGTTTATTGATAAGCAAACGACATCTTATTGATAGATTAACACGAAATAAATAAATTTTCAATTTAAAATGTTTCCCAGGCCATTATACCTACTAACTTGGTTAGCCAACTGATAGTATAGCTTTTCTCATCAGTCGATAATAAATCGGAACGTTACCTACATTTTTTTTATGGAGAATTTAAATTCAACTAAACCTCCCAGTCTATAAACTCGTAACATTGATGTGACATAGCATGTGTGAGCTTAATACATATAAAGGATAAAAGACGATCGGAACAGTGTTAAACTATACGACATTGTTGTTGCCACCGGAAGTGACATAAAACAGAAGATTTCTAGATGGCAAAAAAGAAACCCGATGACGATGACGCGACGCAGTCTAAAGAATTTTGTCGCATCTTCTCACAAATCATCCTTGAATTCGCACTACCATTGCCGTCGCCGTAGCCTTCACCGCCGACGATATACACATCCATCGACCATGTGGATTTGCTTCAATAAAGCATCAATCGTAATTTTACGATGAAAAAGCGTGACTTCGAAGATGATGTAGGTACTCGTATGGATGTGACCTCTTTTGCTTCTGAGGGTGGTTGTTGGAAGCAAGCACCATGTGGGACTTCGAAAATAAAGAAGAAATAATGTGTTTTTTTTTTTCAAAGAACCATTCAGTTTATGACTTTTATGACCGTAGTATTGAAACAAAATGAATATGTAGAATCCAAAGACGAAACCTATGTATATGTACGAAGAGTTCGTCAACGTTAGCATAGGACACAAAATAAGGATAAAAGACGGGCTAGAATGCGTTACACAACATATTATGCGTTTGTACTAGAATTTGTTTTACGACAGCAATAAATATCAAAAAGAGCTTTGTTTTTTTGAGAATGAACCGAGAAATACGAGATCGGGACAAAAATAAAAAACAAAAAGACTCAGGACTAGGGTTGTCACTTTGCTTTAATTGCAGTAGATCTGCTTCACTTTTTTCGAAAAATAAATCTACTGCACTTTTCTTACAAATCTACTTCGGATTTTTTGCAAAAGGTGGCAACTCTTATGTTATGACTTATGAGTGTCAACTTAGCGAAACAACATTCACCGATCGAAAAGTAGTTAGGTGGATAATTTGCCGTTAATAAGTATCGTTAATTAGTTGTGATAATTTCGAATTTGTCGTTCCATGTTTTCTATGTTTTTTTTTTTTTTTGCTGCTTCGCTAAGTTAATATCAAACTTAGAAAACATAGCATAACAAAATTTAAATTATCACAAATAATTAAAAACTACCTAACGGCAAATTGCTAAGCAGAAAATAATTCATTTAAGGAAGTTTTTACCCATTTTTGAGAGGATCCTTCGGCTAAGTTGATATCAAGCATAAAAAACATAGAAAACATGGAACGACAAATTCAAAATTATCACAACTATAATTAACGAATAACTAACCGCAAATTATCCACTTAACCACTTTTTGATCGGTGGATGTGGTTTCGCTAAGTTGACACTCATAACATATAAGGTCCTGAGTCATTTTGTTTTGTTTTACAGACTGCAGAGTTTAAGAGTGGGTAGAATGTTTTTACATTAGTTTGTGTCTGAACAAAACAAGTTCGGGTGAGTACTGTATTGAACTCGCTAAATATTAAATATTTATAACGCGGCTAATCCGAAAAAATTTAAAATGTCTTATGTAAACAACCGCGAAAGCCTTAAAAGTTATAAAAGAAGTTCAATTCAAAAAAGTTCATGTCAAAAAAGTCAGACGAGCAAGTCCCATCTCCCACGTGAACACCGTCAAATGAATGAAAATCTGAGAAACAATTAATAAGCACTCGACTCCTGGAGTCTGAAGCACTGCAATTTAGTTGATGTGGTGCTGCAAGAGAACCCTAGGGGCATTATAAATACAACAATATATATCTGTGTACCTATACTCTCTGGAACCGCAACAAGAGTGCGAAACTTCATCACCTCACCACCACCATAATGGTCGTCATTAACATTCGCATTAAGTGAATTGAGTGAACAAGTGCCAGGCTTACCATGGTATTAACGGTCCGGTCATCAATAAGAAAAACTTTCGTTTCGTATCGTATCATATGGTACCCGCACAATGAAATAGAGAACAAGGTGACAGCGACAGCTTTAAGTCCTTGCATATGTCGATGACGATGTCAGAGGCTTGTTATGTACATTAGGAGCAGGACAGGAAAAGGAGGTCAGGAGGAAGGACATTTTAGTGATGTTATTGCGTTAAAGATTATCGCGGGGGATTTATCAGAAAGTTGTGTGTTTGTCAGTGGTTGAATGTGGCATTAATGATAATGATGTCGCATTTAAGCATATTATAATGTGTAAAATTTTAAAGGAAAGGGACATGGTTTGGCTATAATGGTAAAACTATTATTCTTGTTAAATTGTCACAGCACTGGTTGCGTATAAGAATAATAAAAAAAATGTCCTACGTTCAAAATTCGTCCGGTGACAGACCGAATGTCTTATTGGTTTTATGTACTCTTAACGACAGAGTCTGATACAGCTAGCTTTTTAGCCGAATATGAACCAAAATAAACTAGTGAAGCGATCAAATGAAATACACAAAATTTCAATATTGAATAGAAATAAAATTTATTTTAGAAATAGTTGTTGCCTTGATGGCGATTTGTGTATTGGAAATGGACTGTCTTCTTTTTGTTACCTATTTAGGCTTTATAATTATTGCAATCGACTTAGTTTCTTCTTAATCGGTCCCAACAACAGCTTTTTAATATTTTCAAAAAGTTGACGTCAAACGCACACTCAATTAACGCTATTTAGGAGCGACCGATGTCAATCATGCTAAGGCAAAGTGCATTATATTTATTATCGTGGCCTTAGCTTACTACGATGACATATTGCAGTTGGTAGGTAGTCCATTGAAATGTTACAAATTTTGGCCGAAATTATGGTTTTAATGTGAAGGGTGGGTCCAGTATGAGTATATACTCACCTAGTTTTCGGGGTTGAAAGCCCCTCTATTTGGCCGCCATCTTGGAAAAAGTGGTGTAAAATGTTTTTTTCGTCAAAATTTTGAGGTTGAAAAATAAGTATTCAAAAATATTAATTAATAATATTAATTTATTTAAAATTAAAATTACAGTTAAGAGATTTCTGGCTTTACAAAAAGGTATAACATGGCATTACTAGTGTTACCGTTGTTTTTTAATAGTTTTTTTTTGTTTTAAATTATTATTTTTTTTTAAATTTCACCTCCCGGGTAAACGGGGGGAATATAACGGGTGATTTTTAAGCTGGTTTGGTTTTGGCAACACTGGTTTTGACAGCTGACGTGTGTTTAGTACCTTGTGTCACTGTCAAACAGCTTCAGTTTGGTTTGCAATTTAACCATGGATCGTCTTACAAATGAACAACGCTTGCAAATTATTGAATTTTACTATCAAAATTCGTGCTCGGTTCGAAATGTTCATCGCGCGCTGCTTGTGTTCAGCGATGAGGCTCATTTTTGGTTGAATGGGTACGTAAATAAGCAAAATTGCCGCATTTGGAGTGAAGATCAGCCAGAAGCATTGCAACAGCTACCAATGCATCCCGAAAAAGCCACTGTTTGGTGCGGTTTATGGGCCGGCGGCATTATTGGGCCTATTTCTTCAAAGATGATGCGAATCGCAGCGTTACTGTCAATGGTGAACGCTACCGAGCGATGATAACAAACTTTTTTTTGCCCGAAATGGAAGTTCTTGACTTGCATGATATGTGGTTTCAACAAGACGGTGCCACATGCCACACAGCACGCGAAACAATGGCGCAATTGCGAGGCGAGTTTGGTGAACAGTTAATTTCACGTTTCGGGCCGGTCAATTGGCCTCCTAGATCGTGCGATTTGACACCATTAGATTATTTTTTGTGGGGGTATGTCAAGGTTAATGTCTATAGGGACAAGCCCGCTTCGATTGACGCACTGGAAGCCAACATCCATGCATTCATTCGTGAGATACCGGCCGATATGTGTGAAAGAGTATGCCAAAATTGGACTCAGCGGATGGGCTACCTGAGACGCAGCCGCGGTCAACATTTGCATGAAATTATCTTTAAACATTAAATTGCAAGGTTCAAACTATCGATTCAAATAAATATTTCATTCATTTTTTCGAATTTTTTGTGTGTTTTCTTTTAAAAAAGTTCTAAACCTCTTAAAAAACCACCCTTTACTTCATATATTTCAAGTTGGTTTTTTGTATTATTCGATTCATCGAATCCGTTGGACCTTTTCATTTTATTTTAGGTTTGCTCTTAACGTCAGAAATATTTACAACTTTAAAAAAGTCAAATTTTTTGTTACATGTTAATGACGGAACAAATCGCCTTTTGGCAATACTACTTTAGACTTAGGCACCAAACTGAGTAACTGTCGAGATCTAATTGAACACAAATATACCTCAGTAAATAATATGTCGAAGAAAAATTGTCTTAAAAAACTTAGCATCGTTAGCGTAGGGTGAAATAATGGAATGTTTGATGAACATGTCAATATCGTTAATTTAGAAAAAAAGAGGAGTAATCTTAAAAAGTTGAAAATAGAAAAGCTTAATCCAATTACAACAACTCAGATTGATCTTTTCTTGCACCTTTAATAATATTCCTTAACTTCTCTTTTTTTCAGTCCTCATGACCCAATTTCTCCAATCCAATCCTGTCACTCTTGTGTAATTATAATCTGAAGTGTTGAATGGAAAAGTTATGACTTTTAATTACCTTCAATTCAAAAAGTGTTTTTGTGGTCGATTAAAAACTATCAAAACCCAAAACAAAAAAAAATGAAACAAACAAAAAAACTAATTGGACTTGAAGCAATAGGTATAGTTTCTCATTGTTTCGTGTTTACTTGGCACTGGCAGTTTTCCTTAAATATACCCGCCCCTTCCTTTTTCGGTTTGTGTTTTCGTAGTTCCCACGACATTTTTGTCTTCGCCATTAAACCTTTCACCGAACGTAATCACTCGCAATTAAAAGCGCAAACCACATTTGTTCTATATTATAGCAATTGAAAATTGAGGTCCTTTGGAGTGTTTTCATGTGTGTGGGTCTGTGAGTTGAAGGAGAGGGGCAACTATACACTATACTTGTTTTATATGGCTACTTATGGAGCATATACATATATGTATAATCTATATGGTATTGGGGAATTATGCGGGTTTCACATGTTCATACATATATAAGAAAGTTGTATGGATATACTATGAGAAAAGGGCTTCCTAAGCCATCAAACAATTTGGTTGGAAATTTATCAAAATGTCACCAGCATGGATTCTCCTTTTCGTCCTTCTTACTTTAAACAAAGAGAAATTGGCTGGCTGAGGTGCAGAGACTCGAAGTGCAAACAAATAACACACAGTGCTATATAGGTATGTACCTATAGTCCTTTCCGACAGTATTTGTGGTATATGTATGGACTTGGAGCTTAACTTGTTTATGTCGAGCTATAGTGGTATCGCAGTAATTTGGAGCTTTAAGTGGCTCACTTTGGCCCAAGAGAAATACCACAGAACAACTTACACTCAACTCACATAATATATAAACTAAAGTTGTAATGGCGTATCTACAAGTCATATATCTAATACCTTACCTCTTACCTATACACATGTTGGTATGAACATGTTAGAGAAAATCAATTAGAAGTCCCTATACAGAGGCTTTGGTGGTCCTTGAAGAGTAGGTATTATGGAGCACAGTGCCAGGAAATGCAGTTCACGTGCTGCAAAGTTAACAATAAACAAGCAACATTTCAAAATGGCTTGAGTTCAGTAAAAAAAAAAAAAACAAAAAAGAAACTAATATAACAAAATAAGAAAAAAAAAGATATTTGGCAGGTGAGTATAGGTATGTGCGAGAGTATAGCACACGCGAGTTGTATTTTGTGAGCTGTCGTGTGAGAAGGTTAAACCCATCATCAGAACACATTATACATACAGTGGGGCGGGTAGTGTGAACTTCTTATCTGAGTACGCAGAACTTTTCAAACAATCCATTTAAAGTTTGCGGTTGTAATTTAAATTGCTAAGCTGCATCGGTAAATCTTAAATGAGCACACAACTAAGGTCTTATCGTGTCATGAGTTGCAATGTCAGCAACGGACGTTTTGCGTGGAGCTCTTGCGGGTATGGATATGGTGGGTTTTTGAGTGTGCAGTGTAAGATTCTGGATATAGAGGGTTTAAATGCTTTTTGAAATAACATTACTTTCTTGTTTCGTATATCCCTTATTAAATTATAGTTGAGGTTTCACTTTTTTAATTCGCCATTTTATGTGCGTGTGACTGGTATAAAGATGAATGCCTAAGCCACAGGAAGTATAGAAAATGAGATATGTAGTTATTAACCTGCTTTTTTCACAAATACCTAATGTGTTAAATTATAGTATAGTGTGGGCTTTTACAATCATAGAAGACGAAGGCATAACACAGATTATTATTTATTTCAACGCTGATTAGTATAATCTGGTCTAAATGCAGAAACTGTTTGCTGATCTTACTTCCCTTTAGAAATAATTGAATACTCAACTATTAAGTTAAATGCCTTTCATCACTGATAACTCTTTATAGCGAAGATAAATTGATAAGAAAGACGTTAATGATGGCCATTTAAATTAAACATCGCATACGACTAAATTGAAATTCTCACAATTAATTAAGGACAAATCAGCAGCAATTTATCAAGCAAGTTTGTATACCTTTTCGAGAAAGTCATGCTTTGCTTATTTTTGATATCAATTTAGAATATCAGTAGAAAAAACATAGAAAATATAGCAAACGACAACAATGAAATTGTCATCACCACTAATTAACGGACACAAATTATGCAATTAATCATTCAATATAACAAGGTTTCTTAACCCGTTTTCGAGGAGGTGCTTAAACAACGTGATATCAATTTAGCAGAAAACATAGAAAACATCTCACAAAAAATTAAAACTAATTAACAACTTATGGAACCAAAAATTATCAAGCAATATAGCAAAGTTCATACCCCTTTCGAGAGGATTATGTTTCGCTAACTAACCCGATCAGCAGAAAAAAAAAAATAGAAAATATAGCACACCAGAATTGAAATTATTGTCACAACTAATTAACGACTAATGAACGGCAAATTATTATGCAATAAACCCTTTTTGAGAAGGTGTTTCGGCTAACTTCATATCAGTATTACAAATTAACAGAAAAATGTAAAAAAAATCGCACGTCAAAATTTGAATTGTGACAACTAACTAACGACTTATGTATGTTGATGAACTGAAAATTATTAAGCAATAATCCATTCAATATAATAAGTTGGTTTCCCTTTCCGAGAAGGTAATGCTTCGCCATCTTGATATCTATTTAGCAAAGCAACAGAAGAACATAGAAAACATAGCACGTCAAAAAATTAAATTGTCACAACGACTAATAAACGGCAAATCATTAAGCAATAAACCCTTTTTAAGGAGGTACTTAGCTAACTTGATATCAACTTACCAAAGCAGCAAAAAAAAAAACATAGAAAACATGGAACGACCAATTCAACACTATCACAACTAATTAACGGTAAATCATTAAGAAATAAACTATTCAATGCAACAAGTTTTTACCATTTCGCGAGGGGGATGCTTCTCTTACTTGACATTTATTTATAAAATCAGCAGAAAAAAACATAGAAAACATCGCACAACAATTTTGAGTGCTGTATTGATCATTTTCATTTCGGATAAACGCCTGTAAATGAACCATATAAATCATAAAACTTGGTTAAAATAGTGGCAATGCATAGGACGCATTATTTTTAGATATTCTATCAAAATACCACAATGCCGTGATGCATGCTGAGCTACTACTTTATTCGCTACACAATTACGACATTAAGGTAGTACCTAAACGTACCTTTACCTGTATAAAATCTGTCTGCAAGTCTTGATCTAGATATATATGTACGTAGGTATAGATACGACATCAAAATTTAGTTTAATATTTTATTTCTTGTCTTTCAAATTTAAATCATTTAGAAAAATAATAGATTGAAAGAAAAATATGTATAGGTATTCCAGGCTTTTCTAAAATTCATTATCCTTTCATAGATACACAAAAAAGAAAAAAAAAAAAACAAATCTTACCAAATAAGTACACTGGAAAGTCGTCGTGTGCTCATTAAATTTGTGAACTCCAGTAAGAAGAGTCTCTGTGAATTGAAATTAAATTTTCATGGAAAGCGATCATCCTGTTTCCTCTTGGAAACCAAATATTTGTAAAGACTAGGGCATATTTCCTTCTCTGTGTATGCTGGTTTCAAAGTTGTATTAATGTGTGTGTTTTTGTCATTAATGCATTGAAATTTCTTCCCTTTTTTTCAAAAAAAAAAAATTAATGGTGTTTCATTTCATACTGAAAAAAAAAACTACCCGCTCAGTCCTACATATCCATTCATTTCGACTTGCAGCAGCCTAAGCGTCGTCGTGTTGATGGCGAAGACACGACACTCACTCTATTCAGATGTTTTTCGTTAGAAAAATGTTTTTTTTTGCCTGACGTATGATGTATCACTCCCCCTCTCCCCCACCCATCTACCTTTTCCTCCTTCGCTGGAGTGTGACATTAAGAAATATCTTCACTTTATAATATTGAAGTGCCAAAGATGTAATTGCAGCGCCCACAATTTCAAAAAGTGTCCTTTTCGCCTGAAGGAATATATATGAATCATTTTCTTTTCTTATTTAGGTGTTATTTTTTTCTTAGCTTGCTTTCAAAGTATAATGCAGCTTATTAACAGGCTCTGAGACTGAATGCAGTCCGAGCTGACACACGGAGCGTGGTGCAACAGAAAATGAGAGGATTTTCCCCAAAGAATCTTCGACCACCATCAGCCACCACGCCCACCCTAACCTGCTGGTGTCGAGCAGGGAGGTTTCTAGTACGACATTCATGGCCTGGCATAGATAAACAAGGACCAGACGACGACGAGCTTATGTTTGCATTCTCACACCCTCCATACTCGCAAAGCTCTTGGACTGAATCTGGAACTCACACACGAGACACATGTGAAGGGTGGTTCTGCTGCATTAGGGACGACTCGGAGCGGAGCTGTGATATATTTCAAAAGAAGACGCGTCGACGACGACGCTGGTTGGGATTTGGTTGGCATTATAAAAGCGATGCTAGAGGAATGGGAATAGTGATTGCAGCTGAGAAGAAAAGTTTGTCTTTATAAAAGTTTGAAATCATCTTTTGGATTCTTGGGATAGCATCTTTGTCGTTGGCATCGCCTTCGCCCTAAGAAAGTTTTCTTCTTCTTCTTCTTCGTTATTGTTGTTGTCGTTCTTCATTATTCGTCCTGGTCTTGGTCGTCGTCGAGCGCATTTGTCAAGTGAGATTCATTTTTAAGGCAAAATAATGACAGCAATAAGTGCCTTCATCATAGTCCCCTATACTATTATAGTGGAACTTTCTGAAGACGTAGCAGGTCATAGGGTTATGTTACTGTTTACTTGAGAGCGTAATTTCACTTCCGGAAATGATGGAAAATTATTAAAGAACTCAAGTGTAAGTTTTTTTTTTTTTCTTTTTTTTTTTAATGGTTGTTTTGTTTCTGTTGTTGTTTTTGTTTGAACCGAGTTTATCTACATGAAAGTCCATTATGTTTTTCTTTAGTAGCGAAAAACAACCACTAACAAAAGTATGAAGTTGTACTCGTATACATACTTACTTGAATGGATTCTTAAACTCTTTCCAATGTAGGTATACCTATATTTACAATATCTATATGTTACAATGAAATGATGCTATATTATGACGATAGTAAAACGGCTTACACTGCGATTCATCATATATACATAGGTACTTAAATAATATCCGCTGATTTGTTCATATCTGAAAAAGGGCCAAAAGGAAACTCCAAGTTTTCGGGGCCACGGATGGAGAAATCCACCATTTTGAAAAACGTCAATTGATCTACCTATATATATCTTCAAAAGTACGTACCTATTGGTTTTTTGCTGAAAAGCTGTTGTTGGAAAAAAAATTATTTTTTATTTTCACATAAATTTTTTGCCTTCACGGGAAATATTTTAGAAGTTTTGTTATTTACCATTGCCAACATTTTGATACATATATTTGTTAGGATAATGCGATATTGGGTGTTGTGAATAAAAAAAAGTAAACACTTTTTTTAAAGGATGGTAAAGCCAACTAGTCATAGCTTTTACCAGCAGCTAAAGCTTGACAGTTCTAGTTATGGTATCAAAACGGCGCACTCTAGCGCTTATTGGGTCACGGAGCGAGTTTGCTCTGGGCCGCCATCTCTACCTACCTACCTCTAGCTTAAGCTTTGTTTTATGTGAATAAAAAAATGATAACGCTTAATAGCTTGAGCTGGAAAATTCTAGCTTAAGCTTCGTTATTTAATATCTCGATTTTATATTCACATGTTGTGACTTTGATATAGCTTGAGCTAGGACTATTTTTATATAGACCGAAGCGAAAAGGAAGGTTGTTTTGCCATAACTTTTTATCTGTTATAAAGGGTGTTTTTTTTTAGACGTGTGGTTTTCAAGAAGAAACAAAACGCATATATAATTTAATGCTATGGCCAAGAATTAAGCTTTATTATAAACATAAGGGTTTGCCATTATGTTTTAAAAATAGTGTCGGGCAAATGACCGCCACGGCTGGCTCGAATAATTTCCAGCCGAGAGGCCCAATTTTGACACCTCCAATTTTTGCACGCGATGGCGGATGGACTCATTCGGGTCTTCTTCGATACTCTGCTCCACACCAGCAATATAGCGTCTTCGGTGAGCACTGTACGGTGTCTCTGAGGATGCGCAATATCCACTACAGTAAAAGTGGTGAGAAACCGATCCATTGTTGCTCGAATTTATGCGATTATGTCGACCGAATATTAGACGCAGCGCGCGATGCATCGCGCGAACCTCACGATTGCAAACATTTTTCAGAAGCAAGTCTATTAATTGTGAAATGGCAAACCAAACTGAGCATTAATCAAGTAACAGCTGTCAAAAAAACCAATTCCGAAAAAAAGTATTGCCAGATTGAAAACCACACGTCTAAAAAAAACACCCTTTATATAGGACAAGTATTGGTTGCGGGTAAAAAATCAGACTCTGCTGAAGCTTTTTCATTTCTGCACTGCTGCCCTCGTCTACGAAGGTTTATTTCGCTTGAGTTGTTATCATCAATTTGGTGTTCATCTAGTGGTTGTTCTTGTTGTATATATCTAGTCTATCTGGCAGGGAAGAAGCTTGAAGATCGTCAGGTAATAACTCATTCAAATATTTTGCCAGATTGTGGAAAACCTCTGCTTCACTTGGCCAAGACACCTCTCTATCATAACGCGCTCTTGGCAGAATAATTAATTGTATTTTTTTTCTGCATCTGTTTAAAAAATTTTGTAAGTGTTTGAAGCCAAGGTGTAATTCCGTACCCAGAATCTCCGAAAATTATAGCATTTACGTGCAAATTCTCGTCAATTGATGCATAAATTGATGATCTTTTCAATATCCGTGAGTCGTGAGCTGACCCTGGCCACTGGGCCTCCTTACTTGTGAATTCTTCGGCTGCATTGCATGTGGCTTGTACATTAAGGCTGTGGAAGCCTTTCCGATTAATGTTTTCATCAAAAAATCTTTTGAGTTTGGAGATAGCAATATGGGTGCAGTCTATGTCTATTGCCCCAAAAGCTCTGGGAAACGTTTATTTTTCCGCCCATTTGGCCTCTTCTGTTTCGATTTCTCTGTGACTCGACGGAAATCTAATATGAATGTGAGCTTTTTCCATAACTTGGTGGCCACGTGCTTAACAGTCTTGCATGCAGAAGAGCATTCAACTCCAAGATCTTGTCCTACACCGCACTGAAATCTCCTGAATCTCCTTAAAAGTAATCAGAAAGCAACTGAACATTATCTTTTGAAAACTATGAAAATCCCCATCACTAATTTCCAAACGTTTCTTATACAATTTTGGTTTTCTTACGCGTATAAACTCGGCCATATTCGCACTATAACTAAACACAATAATAAAAATAAGAGCTAGTCAAAGGTTTCTAGACAAGTAAAAAAAAAATCTTGATTTGTTTGTAGCTTTAACTATAATATTCTAGTTTAAGCTATTTTTATTCACACAAATTGAAGCTTAGGCTGGAAAAACAAGTTAAGACTAAATGAATTTAGCGTTGTCTATTTTAAAATAGCTATTACTAAAAGACATCTTTAACTAGCTAGTTAAAGCTTATTTTTATTCATTAAAAATCTAGCTTTTACTTAAAAATCGAAAGTTTTAGGTTTAGCTTTATTTTATTCACAAGACCCATTGGAGTCGAAAGTTATAGCTCTGGCTGCTTAATTAGGTACAATCCATATACAAATCTGTCTCGATTTGAGTGCTTTTGGAAAGCTGACTGCACCTTTATAATAATTTGTGATCTCAATAGGTAATAGGTATAATCGTACCACTCAATCATATCAAAAATTAGACATTATTAAAAAAAATTGAAATACAAGAAATGAAAAGGCTAGATATTGCATTGGAAAAGGACCACTCTTCTGTATCTGTTCCGAAAAAAAGTAGGCGAGAAGCATCGAGAATCTTGTAAGAACCTTCAAAATTTTTAAGAGAGCTAAACAAGAATCTTAGTGTCATTCGGTCGCTGCAGAACGTGGATGGATGAGGTCAGAAAACAGTCTTACACCGATTGCGATTTTGAATGATGTAAAGGGTCCGCCAAATAACTTCTTTTTTTTTTGAAAATGGCGCAAAACATCGAGTGTAGCTTTCGGCTGTGTTGCACGTAGCTCCGTCCTGTTAAAACCAAATGTTGCCAATATCCTCCTCTTCAATTTTTGTGAACAAAAATTCGTTCAACATGGCCCGATAACGATCGCCATTGACTGTAACGGCCACTCCTTGCTCATTTTCGAAAAATGGCCCAATTATGCCTCTGGACCAAAATCCGCACCAAACAGTGACTCGTTGTTGGTGTATCGGCTTTTCAATGTATGCGTGCGGGTTTTCTGTGCCCCAAATGCGACAATTTTGCTTGTTTACTTCCCGCCAAGATCAAAATGAGCTTCATCTGAAAAGATGATTTTTTTTGGCAAAATCGGCATCTTCTCTAAGTCGATCGCAGGCCCACGTATACACAACCATTTTCGTTCAGCGGAAGGACAAAACTAATTATCTGTCAAATCAGACATGAGCTAAGTGTTACCATTCACGAAATAAGCACTAGTTAAAAACAAAACGTTAGATGGCGGACCCTTTACATTATATTGAACCATAGAAGAGATCTATACAAAAGATGATTTCCTGTGGATTTAAGAAAGATTGTGGTTATGGTAGAGTGTGTGAAGTTAGCCCACCTTTTTTTATTTGCGATATAGGTTCTATATGGGAAGTTATGGATTCGTACAAAAAATCGAATTCGAGATTTTGATCAAACTTTACATTACGATGATAGAGAAGTCAAAAAAAGTGGGTCTCGCAAAAACGTCCGTCTGTCTGTCTGTCTGTCGGTTCGACTACAGCCTAAACGGATGGGTCGATTTTCTTTAAACTTGGTACCTAGCGTTTTTTGGACATTCCCCCCACCCGTTTTTTTTCTCTTTTTTCTTAGGACCAAAATTAACAGTAGCAGTCATACAAAATTTCTTGGCCAAAAAGGAAAAACTTATTTTTCTCAAATCCAGCGCTACCGAATTTGTTTTTAAGAACTCAATAAATTTAAATAGTTATAATAAGTTGCCGTTTAATAAAAAAAATGGTTCCGAAAAATGGTTATTTATGGTACCTCCCAAAGAACCATTTTTTTGATTTTCGCTTTTCTCGAAAATGGTTAAACTGATTCTGATCAATTTTTTTATGAAGAAGTATTGACACATTCTAAGAAATATTGTGTACCAAAATTTTCAATAAAATATTTTTTAGATTTTTAAAAAAGTTTTAATATTTTTTTTGAAAACTCAATATTTCAAAAACGACTTGGTCGATTTTTATTAAACTTGGTAAATAGCAGTTTTTTAATTTTATCTAGAAGATTTTTGACAAAAATTATTGTAATACCCAATAATAACGGTGTCTCTCATACAAATGTTAAAAAACCGTTATGAAAAATATTTTGTTTCTCAAAAACGACTCCTACGATTTTCATTAAAGTTTTTTTGTGTGTTAAAATTAGTACGATCTACCATTTAAAATTTGTAAAGTTTATATTTTAGGTTTATTGATTCAAAATAGCTTTTAACGGCCTTTAGTCCATAAAAATTGGCGTTTCGTCCCGGCGATCTCACTTGGACTCATCAGTTGACTAGTGAGTGCCTTGTCAATACGCAATTTTTATTAAGTTCAGTTCAACTTACATGAACTTTTTGAGAGAGTGAGATCGCCGGGACGAAACGCCAATTTTTATGGACTAAAGGCCGTTAAAAGCTATTTTGAATCAATAATTTAACAAGTCCAATTAAATAGTGCTAAGTCTTCTACTTGGCTGATGTATTTCAGTAGTATATAGAATTTGTATTATAAAAACCTTCATATTTAAGGTTTATTAACAGTACCTCTCATAGAACGGTTTTTTTGATTTTCGACTATCTCAACATCTGATCAACCGAATAAAATTAGATTTTTTATACAGAAGCTTGTAACAAATATAAATAAAACTGCGTATCAAAATTTTCTAAGAAATGATTTTTGGATTTTAAAAAAAAAAATCAAAATTATTTTTTGAAAATTCGATATTTCGAAAACTGGTAGCAGATTTTTTTGTGAAGTTCAATTTTTAACGCAACAATAATAAATACTTTAAATTGGCGTACCAATTATTTTTCTCAAAAATGTTAACGAAATGTTATATATAAAAAATTAATTATTTTTAAAACCGCTCCTACGATTTTCAAATTTTTTTTCTCATAAATAAAGATTTATATAAGAAATCAGATGGTGTACATCGCATTGGATTAAAACGGATTCAAAGTATTTTAATCAATTTCTTTCTAATTTTGTTGATTTAAAACAATTTACCAGCTTAAATAGTATAATTTCCTTTTATGCATATTGCATATGTGCAACACTAGGCTATATTGTTAATTTTTGTATACTCACATAATACCACCTGAAACTAAACTAAGATTTGGCAAATGGATAACATATATACTCCTATAGCTAATTTATTTCAGACTATAGGACCACAAAGTGATCGCGCATAAGAGCAAGTTCGTGCGACCCAGTCGTGCATATTTTTTAATATGTGTTACCTATTTTTGAAAATTGTTTCAGGTAGCTTTCGATTTGTACCGCATTGTTCCAAAGTTTTTTTTTTTTAATATTCAAAAACGGGGGATTTGAACCCGAAAAAACGGTTTTTCACCTAGCCCCCTTTTTTCGAAAATCAAATTTTTTAAAGTTGTTCTAGTAAATCTGAACATATTTCCAAGTTTTTGACCTCTATGTTCAAATTCTCAAAAATTATGGCCCAAATTCGAATAAATTCTAGCCTTCTAACAATGATAAGAACAGTTTTTAAAACTTAAAAAAAAAAAAATAAAAAGTTCGATTTTCGAAAGAAGGGGCTAGTTTTTTTTTGAATTTCGGCCATTACTTTTGAAATCTTTAGCATAGAGGTGAAAAAAACTTTGAATAATGTTCAGAACAACTAGAATAATCTAATCCAATCAGGGGTATGAGGCCCCGAAAACCTGGACTAAAGTTTTTCTATAGGTGCTTTATACAAAAAAAATTGCTTTTTCGATTCTTAAATTTGTTGGAATTTTGTATTATATTCACTTAATTTATGTAGGTATCTTATATGTATAAAAAAAATATATCGATAGCAAAAAGTAATATTTCTCTCCTCTACCTACCGTTTATGAAAAGCGAAAACCGAGTTCGGTCTTAAAATTAAGATGGCGGAAACCCTGCAAGAGGCTAATGATCGAAAACGCGGAATTGTGTCAAAACAAAATATCTTCCCCATTTAAATATTAAATTTTCATAGGAATCCTGAGTAAATATTGTTTGGGAACTGCTCTTAAATCGACTTTAAGAAAAAAATATTTCGAGACCTATCGCCATTATTATAATGATGACATTCACTTACCTATATTTATATATAGAGCCAACTATCCCGATCAGATCTCTTCTCAATTATGCTCTTCAATTTTAACAATAAAATTAGAATAGGCAACATTATCCAGGTGCTTTGCAGAATAAACCGGTAATTGTGTATCCACGTACAGCCTGGTTATGTTATGTAGGTTTATATGTATATCTGTTAAGTTTGTATATGTTTTAGGTAAACCAATTAGCATTTGATGCAGGTACATTTCAAAGCTGCCACTCTTTAGCATTGAACCTAACCACGCTATATTGGTGTCCCGTTCCCGTCCCGGTGCCATCAGACTCATTAATTAAATCCTCCATGGAATCCCAAATGTATACATAATACAGCCACCGATATATACGAACGTGAATAACTGAATATCAATAACAAGCTGGAAAAAACAGTGAGAAGTCATTAGTTCCATCGAAGATTATGTGCATAATTTAATGCTGTACCTACTACCGCAGTAGCAGCAGAGTTTTGTGCGGACAGTGGACAAGAACTTCAGGATAGAAGATAGGAATGTGTGTTGCTTACGCCTCTAAATTGACAGTCAAAACTTCCTTTTTGAAGTATGTAAGTTGTCTCATACGTACATATAACTCGATTTTCTGGTACCCTAGTTATTTGGAGAAAAAAAAATTGAATGCTATTAAAACGAGTTCAAGAATGCAAAGACAAAATAATATAATTCAAGTTCTGATTTATTATACGAGTATGACTTATTTTGCAAAGGTACACGAAATCTCCGTCTTGATTTCAAATTACCAGCAAAAAACTAAAAGAAATACCGAAGAACGATTCAATGCTAAAGCAGCAAATCCGTTGAGCAGATAGTTCGAATTCCACTGTAATACAATAAAACTATAGCAAAAATACGTAGGTACATATGTATTTACAAAAATTTCTTAGGTCCAGTGCGAGATTGAAGTTAAACCCGAGTAACTCATCAAATTTGGTGTGTTAACTCTAGATTAACTCAACAGATGCTTTTGAAGTTTTAGGAATAGAGTTTGTTAAGTCGGTTACGCATGCATTTTCCTCCGAAAAACTGCTTCCTCACTTCACTGTGGGTAAATTTACTTCTAAAGTTAGCTAAATCTGGTTTGACTCACCATTGAAAAACTGGGCGTTAGTATTTTTGTTGTTGTTTATTAAGTGTATACCGTTTGGTTTGATTCTTAAACCACAAATCTCGAACACAAAACTTTCTGCGCTGTCTGCCATTAAGAGTTAAATTTGTTTTTTAACGTCTGTAGAAAATAATATTTTCTTAAACTTTTGCTTACAATCAAAACAATTTTGATAACTCTCCAAATAAAAAATCATTCATAAAAGCTTCAAAATTAAATTTTGCGGAACAAATAAGCATTTCAAAAGCTATAAATTTAGACACTAAGAAAATTATTACTTTCGTCCGCAAACTTCAGACTTATTTAGCGGAAACTTTAATAACTATAAGAAACTATGTGAGAAAAAAATTACCAATTATTTAGCTACAAACAAGCAGATAGCAACATTTTTCGTTTTTTTGGAAATTTTGAAAAAAAAACAATACAAAATTGTTTTATAGCTAAATCGGAACTTTGCACCATCCTAGTATTCGCATAGTGTTAATTTTGATTAAAAATATTGACATTTTCTCATCACGAAATCAGTACATGCTTGCCTTATAAAGCAAGTAAGAACTACTTTTTGATATACTTTTATAAAATTCGATAAAATCGCATAAACACGTTATATGACACTTTTTGTTCGACTTTCGTAGATTTAGAATTGCCAAGGGGTATTTACGGAATATTATAGTTTTACGTCATCTAATTCGGATAGCTCTCATTACATTCTTTCTTAAAAGTTCCGGAAAACGGCTTAGACATCTTTGATTAAACTTTATATCTGGTAATGTCTTGAGTTAAAATAAGTTTTGTCCGCACCTAGTTTCAAAGAGTTTCGTATTCGTAGGTATAATTAGGTAGAAATGGCGCCCAATGAGCAAACTAGCTCGCTGACTCAATTAGCGCAAAAAAAAGACGTTTTGATACCATAACTCGTTTAAACAACCCCGAGTCAGACAGCTAAATGGCGAAATTCGTCTCAAAACCATTTCGTCACGTTTAGAAAAGAGATAAAATTTTTGATCTTCAGTTCAAAAAGTTCGTCAAGGACGTCAAAGAAAGCCTTTCCGAGTGATTGTATCCTTACGGGCTAGGGCAGGGCATTTACAGAGGAAAGTGAACTACTTATGCCCGATTTCATAAAGGACTTTTAAATATTTAAAAGTCCATCTAGAGTTAAAATGGGATTTTTCGGTTTCACCAAGTACTTTTAAATTTAAAATGCTTTTAAATGCCCTTATAAACTAAAAGCCCATTTTCGTCTCAATAAATTTTAAAAGTGTGATTTGTGAAGTCTTATATGTCAGATGTCAGCCGACGAGTAAGAAAATTATAGATGATATTTTGCAGTCACTTGCAAATATAAATTGTGAATAGGTCGAAACAAAAATACAGTTTGTGTGTAGATAATAATCTTTTAAGGCTCTCCCAAGCCAACGCGAATACTTCCGAACGACGACAAGACTTTCGCCTTTCTTAACTTATTTACATGGAGATAAATGAGAGCACCCACATTGTGATGAGAATCTTCAAACATTGTTCAGTCATCGCATATTCGTTCCGAATGTTTCGGGTTGGTTTCGGAAAGCCTTCATAATTTGTTTGTTTTTAGAACAATTGATTGTTCATCTGAGGATGAAGAGCAACATAAAGTAAGACGTCCAAGTATATTCCGAGTTCATATTGGAATCCGTTCTTCAAATATAATTTTTTTCGCAGCATTTTTTTTCTACATATATTGCTTTTTCACAACCTATTTCCATATCCAGGGATGTGAGGCAAACCCAATTTTAACTAAAATTTCCCTAAAATTTCCTTTTTTTAGATGGTGAAACTGGAAATATCTAAAGGTCTGATAAAATTTAAGAGGACTTTAGATAAAAGGGATTTTAGTGTATTTTTATGAAATCGGGCATTAATGTTTCCTTTTTCTGCGCTGGTTCACACAACTACGACAGTGGGTGTTGAGCGTTCTGACTTGTGTTTCCTTTTTCAATCAGGGCTAGCTTGGAGCAAACGGAGGAAATCACTGAGCACAGCCAACTTTATACAAATTTCAGATTATTATTCATATGACAATTCAGTGCTCAAGTGTGTTTCAAAATTGAATCGGAAAGCTCTGAACATTACATATATACTCTGCTCAGAGCATTCTCGGTTCGCCTAGGCTCTTCTCAGTCCTAAAATATAAAAACTCCTAATATCGACATTATTAAAAATTGGAAACTATTGAGTATAAGATCGTTTGAATCATTTGAAACTTCTTAGGAATGCATTGGAGTTATATCGGGTAATTGATTATTGGAAAGTGAAATAAGACCAAATTGGCCCTATTTTGCTTTGTGAAAGTGAAATAAGGCCAAACTCTCATATTTTGCCATATTTCACTTTCACAAAGCGAAATAATGCCAAATTTTATCATTTGGCCTTATTTCACGGGACCGTTTTAGTCCGAGAAAATTTCTTCTGTCTATTTCACACTGGTTGTCAAATGTCAGGTTGACGTATAGCAGATGACAATATTTGTTTTATGAATTTAAACAATAATGTTGCCATAAAGTATTAATTTTACTTTAGTTTTTTTTTTTGTAGTTATTTTACAAAATGTATACTTAGTGTCATTGAGCAAAACCGTTTCTAATGGCACAAGAAAATGTAGGATTGACAATTTTGTATTTCTTGTGTAGTGATGCATTTTGAAGGAAAACACCCAAACAGACAGTGACAGAGTTTCATAATTCAATGTATAATTGAAGAATTTTTATTTTTTTTATTTTTTTTTTTTTTATTAATAAACTTCGTTCTAGTAGATAAGTTTATTTTTTGTAATCTTTTATTTTCTTGAGTTAGGATTCTTGGTTATGTTGATCAATATTTATATATTATAGACCTGTGGCAACTCTAATTGAATATAGCTATTATCTTTGAACCTTTGTTTAGGTTTTGTGCAAACTAGTGTGCAAAACTGCAAACCCCTCCCGATATTTTGACATTTTTCCTTCTTTCTGAGAGTATTTTAGTCCCACTCCTCAAAACTTTGCATTTAGCCAGATTTATTGCGAAAAATCTTGGTAAAGACCTGAAAAAAAAACTGGTGTTTTTGGCGAAAAATCCACACAACGGTAGGAAGGGTTTTTTTTGACAAAACATGCTTTTATTCGGATTTTTATATGTCTACATAATTCTAAAATTTTACAAAAAAAAAAAAATAATTTTTCACAAACTCTAGAATATTTAGAATAGAACCTCGCCTACAATATTTTCTCTTACTCACTGTAGGTACCTGCTTGTAATTCTTCCATACATTAAATCACATTTGTTGCTTTTTTCTAACGTTCCCTTCTATAAATTCTTTATCTTCCGTTTACTTTTTCAATTAATATTTACGCGTGATAAAAATAAATAAACAAACAAACAAAAAACCAAAACAAAATAAACAAAACAATATTTTTTTTTCAAAGAGAGTATTCTGATGATAATCGTTAGCTAAAGTCGGTACTCGGTAACTCCACTAAAAATCGCTTTACAGGTTGCAGTCTCAACTCAACTCTCAAGTCTCCAGCAAGTTGCTAACGATCGTCAGACCAGTCAGCAGTTATTAGTTTACAGTGGCTCCTCAGTACGTTTCGTATATTTTGACGGCGCGATTCGGTGGCTATTACGCGGATAAGCGAAACAAATTAAATTTTTATTTAACTTTGTCATGAGTTTGAATATTTTTAATGGAAAAATCGTGATAACAGAAAATAAATTGTGAATTGAAAAAGGAAGGAAATTCGAAAAAATATGTTATTTTATTTTTTGTTAATATTTTTTTAATAATAGCAATGATCTAATATAGGTAGTTAAGTGAGCCAAAGCCAAAGTGCAGTGAAGTGAGGTGAGTTATATGTGTGGGTGTTTTTGATAAGAGTGGAATAAAAAAAAAAATATCAATCACACCGACATACACCGAGATCGGACAACACTGCGTGGATTGCAATTACAACGCATCAACTTTATCATTTTATGGATATAAATTTGAATTCGGATAAGATAAGCGCGGTAAGTTTGTTTGTGTATTTGTTTTTTTTTTTATGAATTTAGTTTAACTCTGAAAATATTTTATCACCTCATCTCATTTCAAACACCATTTTGTTTGATTGGGCAGGATAAATTGTTTAAACAATTTAATCAGTCAATATTGACAGGTTAATTTAATTTTTCTCTTTTTATGATGACTTGCACTTGTGTGCAGTTATTAACTTGAAAGTGACGTTTTATTTTTTATACCTATAGGTACCTACCTACCTTCTACCTTTATTCTCTTTTTTGTTTGTTTTTGTGTTTATGATTATGATGTCGATGTGGTTGCATTGTCAGTTAGTTGATGTCACTTGTCTTTTTATTTAACCGCACATTTTTGGAGCGTGGTTTTGTGATAATTGTGGGTTGCGGTTGCAGCAGTAGTTGAGAAAAAGAGAGTTTCCAACTAGTAAATACAGTGCTGTGTAAAAATCGTTGTTAATAGATTTTAATGTTACACAAAATTGATTGAATGGAGAATTTTAAAGGCACCACTTCCAAGCAGGATAAAAGCTGTTGTTTAATTCAAATCAATTTTTATTTTTGTAAGACAAGGTACTAGCTCCAAGATTATTAGATTAATTAGACCAAAAAAAAGGGTAAACCTGGAAAAAATTCCGAAAAATATCTGAATTTGCCCAAGAACTTTGTTTTGGTTGTCTTAAGCATTTTTTGTATTCTACTAAATTTGGACCTAGGCTCAAGATTTTAGGTGATTGAAATTTAGTTTTCTATAAGTCGAATATTCACGGAATATCAAAATTAGTTCGAGTTAGAGGGATTTCTGAAAAAAATCGAGTTAGAGGGATTAATATTTTTGTTTGGTTAAACGTATTTTATTGAGTTTAAAATAAAGGTTACTGGTTTGGAACCCAACCAACAACACAAGTAAATATTGCACACGTTTACATTGTCTAAGTTTTTTTGTTGCTTTGCAATTTTTATGTTACCTATATCTTTTAAGGTTAGGATGCACCCAACAAAGAGAGTCAGAGTATGCGAGTGTGTGTGTGCTTGATGTTCATTATAATAGGTAATACGAGCTGTGAGAAGATGATTTTTTAATATTGTTTTCCGCAAAATAAAAAAATTGAACTTACATAGAGTAATTGTAAATAGGCTAGAATCGAAAGAATGTAAAGGGTCCGCCATCTAACGTTTTTTTTTTCAACTAGTGCTTATTTCGTGAATGGTAACACTTAGATCATGTATGATTTGACAAATAATTAGTTTTATCCTTCCGCTGAACGAATATGGTTGTGAATACGCTTCGCTAAGTGGGCCTGCGATCGACTTAGTGAAGATGCCGATTTTGCCAAAAAAAAATCATCTTTTCAGATGAAGCTCATTTTGATCTTGGCGGGTAGTAAACAAGCAAAATTGTCGCAGCATTTGGAGCACAGAAAACCTGCACGCATACCTTGAAAAGCCGATACATCCAAAACGAGTCACTGTTCGGTGCGGATTTTGGTCCAGAGGCATAATTGGGCCATTTTTGAAAATGAGCAAGGAGTGGCCGTTGCAGTCAATGGCGATCGTTATCGGGCCATGTTGAACGAATTTTTGTTCACAAAAATTGAAGAAGAGGATATTGGCAACGTTTGGTTTCAACAGGACGGCGCTACGTGACACACAGCCGAAGCTACACTCGATGTTTTGCGCCATTTTCAAAAAAAAAAAGTTATTCGGCGGACCCTTTATTTGAGATAGAGGGATTTCGACTTAGAGGACGGTTTTTGTATGGCAAATTGAGGGGAATACCAAAATCTGGTGAACAAATTCGAGTTAGAGAGAGTCGACATTTTAAAATCATATGTGAGTACACAAATTGTGGAGATTAAATTCAGTTAGGTAGGTACATCATATCTCATTCTCTGCAAATATAAATGAAAAATTATATACAGGTACGTATTTACATATGGTTGGTTGGTGCTGTGCTTTATTTAAAAAAAATTATTCTATAGCTAATAATAATTGCTATTTAAAAAAATTTAAATCACTGCAATTTTGAGCTTAAAAAAACAGCTTTCGAAAAGGAAAATGTGCAATGCAAATTCAAAGATTACCAAACTTGAACCTATGAAATTAAGACTTTGACTTGGTAAAAATTCCGATAAAGCTGAATTTTTGTGGAGAGATTTATTTTGACGTCCTAAGCACATCTTTAGAACGACCCTAAATTTGAACCACTGATGCTTTTAATTTTATGGGGTGAATTGCCATGCAAAAATTCTAACCTAAAATTCAACAAAAAAAATTGTTTGCATAAGAGCTATAGATTTTGATAAAAACGTAAGCAAACTTTGTAGCCTTAAGAGTAAAATAAAGAGTTATCAAAACAATAAGTCACCACCTTTATATTAGCATCAAAATATTTACCAAATTTTGTTTTGAAGTGCCTCAAAAGTCAAATTAAAATTCTCAATGAAAGCTATAACTGGCGTCTTTAAGGATAAACTTTGATATTTCATTACTAATACTTACAAGGCTAATTGTTTTCAAATAAAGCACAACGCCAACCTACCATAAGTAAATATAAATATTTTATATTTTGATTACTTTCCGGTACTTAGAAAATTTGCATAAACAATTAAAACAAATTTCTGTCAAAACATTTTACACATCACTGTTTACAGTGTGGGCATGAGTAAATACAAACATGTGGAAGAGAAAAAATGAGAAATGGCAAAACTGGTTAAACTGTCATCTGGCAGCGGAATCTGGGTAACGGAATGTGTTTATTTGAATGAAATATGATGCACGAAATGACGTGTTTGTTTATGTAGTCTGTTAGTCCCTGAGATATTAGATATATTGTGCGGGCTATAAATTTTAAAATTTTATTTGATATGCAATTGAAAATAAATTTTCTTTTGGTTCAACAAGATGGTTTCTGTCGTATTCTCGTACATACATACTCATACAAAGATATTATGTATATTGTTGTACTCGTCGTAACTCGTATAATAAGTAGGTAGGTATGTTCTTTTGGTGGGATAGGTAGGTACATCAAAAACACACTTGAAGGGGCATTTTCAAAATAAAGCAGTAAATTTTATTTATTATACTCAAACACTCATGTCATTATTATTCGTTATCGTTTATGTTTATTATTCCCTACTATAAGAAAATATCTTTTATATAGGAAGGTATTAACTTGAGTTTGTATTGATTCAATATAAAATGGAAGCATGTTAATAAAGTTTTATTATTTTTAAATTGAGACACAGGTGTATGTTGAACTAAAGAGGCTTACGAAGGACTTAGTGCTTGGATGCAAAAAGGCAAGTAATTTTAATGGTGGTTTTTATTTAAATTATTGTCGTTAATTTCATCAAGAACGCATACCTATGTACATACCTTACCAATTTTTTTTATTCTGTGTTTGTGTTTCTATCTTGTGTTTGAATAACGTAAGCAAAGCTAAACAAAGCGATTTCCAGAGACTTACTACGAATATGTTTTTAATATAGCACATCTCACCAATTTAGTGTACCTGCAAAAATGTCATCGTAAGCAAAGCTCTTAATGAGACAAGCTACACGAGTACCAGTATACATACCTATGTGCTTTATTGAATTTTGACAAAGGGTGGGTGTTATTTTACTTATGTCGTTTTCGTTTGGATGCTCGGAGTACTCCTTTTACACTCCTTTTTCACTCCTACTACTCCAAAGGCCTTCGATTGGCTGTTCCGAGTAATGTTTTTGGAGTGTTCTTCTGTCCCCAATTTCATTTTGGAGTAGATGAGGAACACACACATACATATAAAGTTTTTCGTTGGATTACTTGTCAAAAGTGATAAATACTTGAAGAAGCCATTTTGTTAAATGGCAGCTTTGGTAATGTGTGTGTTAATTTAGGAAAGTCAGTGTTTTCATATTCGATTGGAATTGAAAAGGAGTACAATTGACCGAAAATTCAATCGAAAACGACATTAGGTAGCAATTCCAGTCAAGAATCTGTAATATGAAAAAGTTGGCGTACCTACATATCTTTAAGTTTTTTAAAATATTGCCATTACAAAACGCATTTTATATTTCTATGTAAATAATTTATGAGTTTTTATAGTAGGTATGTATACCTAATACCAGGGTGTTTTTTTTAACACATGTGGTTTTCAATCTGGCAATACTTTTTTCGGAGTTGGTCTTTTTGACGGCTGATGTAACTTGACTTATGCTCAGTTTGGCTTGCCATTTAATGAATTGAAGCCGGACGACCATCAAGCGCGTCGCAGGATCGGTGAATGGACCCAAAACGAGATGGCCACCGATCCCGATTTTCACAAGAAATTTTTTTTCAGCGATTAAGCTCATTCTTGGTTGAATGGGTACGTTAATACGAAAAATTGTAGTATTTGGAGTGATCGTAATCCACAAGCCATTGTTAAGACGCCGTTATATCCTCAAAAGGTCAATGTTTGGTGTGCTCTATGGGCCATATTTCTTCAAAAATGAAGCCGGCAACAATGTTACAGTCAATGGGAAACGCTATAGGCCTGTGGCGTGGCCTCCAAGATCGTGCGATTTAACGCTGCTTGACTATTTTTTGTGGGGTTATGTGAAGTCGCTTGTCTACGCAGATAATCCCAAGACGATTGACGCCTTGGAAGAGAATAGTCGGCTCGTTATTGCTGACATACGGCCCCAATTGCTGCAAAAGTGTTCGAAAGTTGGGCCTCTCAGCTGGAATTTATTCGAGCCAGCCGCGGTGGCCACTTGCCCGAAATCATTTTTAAAACAAAACAGCAAACCTTTATATATAAAATAAAGCTAAATTCTTGGCCATAACATTAAATTATATGCATTTTATTTCTTCTTGAAAATCACACGTCTAAAAAAACATCCTTTATTGTTGCTATATATCAATTTTCCTTACCAAATTTAATTTTTTTTCATTTTAAAAAAATTTGATAAGCTGAAACAAAAACTCATATCATAACTCCTCCACAGCACAAAAGTGGGATAAAATACTTTAGTAGTATGTTTGCTGATTGGATTTCATCAAAAAACTGTTGACAGTTTGTCAAAATACATGATGTGCATCAATCAAAATGTACTTATTCTTGACAGACTAATAATATTTGTCTTTATTTGTAGTGTAGATGTGTCAGTGGGGTTTTTTGTTTTTGTTCTGTCTGAATATAGAGTATAATGCATATCAATTTGATGTCTTTCAATATAAATTCTCAACTCAATTTAGCTATACGTTAGATCAATGTAAAAGAATCTACCTACTTGGCAATTTTGGCATGCAAAATATTTTTGTTATTGATGCATGTGAAGATTTCAAATTGAAATTTATTCATCTGTAATCCAGAAAATAGTAGGTATAAGCAACAATTGGAAAAATGGTTGAGTGGGTATTGGTGATGTTCTTCTTGTCTCGTAATCCGAATCTGAATTCGAGTAACTCACATGACAAACACATCGCATCAGAAAGTTCATTCTTCTCAGATGAACACTATAGACGTGGAAGTAGAGTTGCATTCTGAGTATAGGGTAAAGTATAATTGTTAAGAAACCCTTTGAAAGAGGGTTCAAATTATCACAGCAGACCCTTCCAATTAATATTTTATAAAAACAGACAAATATAAGCCCTTGGGATAACATGTCTTAGGAATACTATGAGTCTTAAAAAAAGGCTTAAAATTTCAATAAAAACAGGAACAACAACAACATGTCGAAAAATAGGTTAAAAACAAACTAGTAATGGCTGCGATTTACTTTTTTCAATAATTAAAAAAAACATTCAATTTATTACATTAGGTATATTGATTATCATACAAAATATAACCATTACATGTTATATTTACATTTATTTTTTAAAGTTTATTTCAAGTATATTGACTCTAATGCGGCTAATAATGGTCCATTCAGAAGTTCCAATTTTCTTGAAGAAGATGAATAGTTTTCAACTGGCATTTTTTCAGAAATATGGCCCATTTCTGGCCTAATCTACGTCAATAAGCAAAATCGCCACATTTGGACTGAAGATGAAGAGCAACTCCAAATGGTTCAAGAGCTGCTATTACAACCAGAAAAAAAACAGCGGTTTATGCTTTGGTTTATGAAATGATTCCAAGTGAGCACCCAGGGTAAAAAGTCACAATTTATAATAAAGCTATTCAAGAAACCGCAAGTATACAAAAAACATTTTTGCAACACTACCTGCTGGACTTTTGAGAGGTATCGGTACCTACATAATACTGAGAATGTGCCAATTTCTTGATTGCATTTTCAATTTGAATTTCATTGTACACACAAAATTTTTGTCCCGGTACATCCATCGGTACACTTCACATACATATGAACCTATATAAGTGGAAGTTCGATCAAACAATACAAATGCTGATGATATTTACAATTTCTCCATACCCAGAAGAACTTCACCATCATCGACCATGGCAGTGAGTATCTTTTGGGTTAAAACTTATATTCCCCCGTGTCATCGTCGTTGTCGTAGTCATTGTCATTGTTTGTTATCATGTTATTATCTGATGCTTATATATGGACAGTAAAGATATAGTCTAGTTTAACAATGCAATTTTAGGATTCGATAGTTGCTGCGAAAATCGATTTACTTGTATATTGTAACTGAGGGCACATCAAACACACTTTGTAATACGCTCATTGTAAGTGGTTCTAACACAACCATATCATCTAAAAGGATATTGGTACTTGGAAATAGAATTTGATTAGATATCTATGTTTTTTTTTTTTTAAGTAGAAACGAATAAAATGAAAAGCGATTCCTTGAACTCTGTTCTAATCAATTTACGAGTAAAGCTTCAAACGTTTTGCTGTTTCGTGAACTATTGTAATATGTACTTTGACACGTAAAAAAAAACCAAATGAATTGAAATAATTGTGAAAAAGCTTTAACTGAAATTGCACTCATCTCGATTAGATTTAATGCATTGCATTCACGTTACGAGTCCTTAAAATCGGGACGAGACTATAGAGAAATGCCAATTTATAACAGTTATAAAAGTTTTGTGCCATTAAAAATGGGTGCCCGAAGTATACCCACCAGTCAGCCGGTCAGCGGATGGCCCTGGTCCTTCGGGTACTTTTATAAAAATAACTGTTAAATAATATTGGCATGTCTAGAGTAAAGTGAATTAATTGTCGTGAAAGGTTAAAATTTTTCTCGCTTTACTCTTTCGTGAAAAGAATTCACGCTTGTTTTGTGATTTGATTCCAAAAAACCTTGAAATTGCATTTCTGAATAAATCCATCACTACCGCAACTTCAATATGCTATTTTTTTTCTCTTCGTCTAAAATCCACAATAGACTTAGGAAAATGATGGGACCAAGTGTGTTCATTTGTCCACCTCTTGTTTATGATTGTTTACGAAGAAAAATCATTTGTCCGGCCTTAGTTAAAAAAAGTATTCAAGTTATGAATTATGGATTTTAGACGAGTTTTTTTTTATTTTGGGGGTGTTGCTATGAAAATAAAATTCACGACTGGGTCGCACGAACTTGCTCTCATGTGGGATCACACACTGCGGTTCTATGGTCTGAAATGAATTAGTTTAGGTAGGTAGAATTATGTGCGTATACAAAAACTAACAATATAGCCCCGTGTTGCACATATGCATGCATAGAAATCATACATATAAATGATATTAGGTATTTAATCACGAAAATTGTCTTAAATCAACTAAGTTTAAAATAATTGGATTAAAATAAAGGGTTTTTCAACAGGGACGCTAAAAAAGTAGAGCAACAGGGACAGCAAACGACGCCATATTTCTTGCCGCTCTTCTGTCATTTCTCTTCAGTAAGATTTGCCATTTCATGATGGAAAGAAATACGAGCCAACAACGAGTCGAAATTATTAAAATTTGCTACCGAAATTCGGAGTCAGTGGCCTCAACGTTAAGAGCGCTAAAAATCGAAAAATCATCTCCAGGGATGAGGCTCATTTCTGGCTGAATGGCTTCGTCAATAAACAAAATATGCGGTATTGGTCAGGCAGCAATCCACAAGTACTCCATGAGTCATCATTGCATCCCGAAAAAATTACGGTTTGGTGTGGTTTATGGGCCGGCGGCGTCATTGGGCCGTACTTCTTCCGTGATGATCAAGACCGGCACGTTACTGTGAATGGGGACCGCTACCGTAAAATGATAACCGAATATTTTTGGCCATAATTGGATGATATGGACTTGGAGGACATGTGGTTCCAACAAGTCGGCGCCACAAGCCACACAGCGAGTGTCACGATCAATTTATTGGAAACCTAGTTTGGAGAACGTGTTATCTCACGAAATGGTCCAGTCGCTTGGCCGCCTCGGTCGTGCGATTTGACGCCGTTAGACTATTTCCTGTGGGGCAACGTCAAGTCTATGGTCTATGCCAACAAGCCAGCGACGATAGGTGAACTTCGTACGAATATCGAACGTGAAATTGCAGCAGTATCGCCCGATTTATGCTTGAAAACTGTCGAAAATTGGGTTCAGCGTCTGGACTTCTGCAAACGTGCCCGTGGTGGCCATGCAAAAGAAATCGAGTTTCATACATAATGGCATCAAACGTCCTTTTACAAAAATAAAGAATTTCATTGATATCCAAAACCGTTTTTGTTTTATTTAAAAAAACTTTTGTAGCGCTCTTATTGAAAAACCCAATACTTCTGAAACTAATTTGGACCTAACACAATTTATCCCATCTGAATTCTTTAATAAATTCTTAATTAAGAGAGAAAAAAAATTCAAAATAATTCATTTGGTATTTATGGAATCTTGTAAACATTTTTTTAAAACAAAATTTGGTAAGCCAATTTTATGTATTTATTAATGTCAAAAAAAATCATCAAAATGTTTTGGAAATATCAAATTTTCAAAAATTTATTTATATTTTTTTTTTTAAAACCAAAAACATTTGTTTTGAAAATTTTAATATGCAATATTATTTCAGTATAGCTATTACAAAATTTTCTATAAAAATTAATTTTAATAGGTTAACCGGGTAATGATTTTTTTTTTATCAAAATCGTAGAAGTCGTTTTTGAGCAGAATAAAATTTTCCTCAACTGTTTTTAAACATTTGTATTGGGCTACCGTTATTTTTTGTTATATGAATAATTTTTCTTCTAGAGGATGTCAAAAACTACATTGTACTAAGTTTAATAAAAATCTACAGAGTGGTTATTGAAATATTAAGTTTTCAAAAAAAAATTTCAATCTTTTTTTAAAAATTAAAAACGGATTTATTTTAAATTTTTGGTACACAATATTATATTAAAATATCAATAATTTTTTTTAAAAATTGAACAATTTTCGAGAAAAGCAAAAATAAAAAAAAATGCAACTCTTTGCACTATAATAATTATTTTTTCACTTAAAATTATAAAATATTACTGAATTTTTGTTTATCTTTCTTTCTTGGCATAAGAATTTTGTATGGTAGGTACAGTTATTTTTGGTTCAAAAAAAAGAAAAAAAAAACGTATCGGGGAAGCTCCAAAAATCACTTAGGTACCAATTTTGATGAAGTCATCCTAGTCCCTTGTGTTAGCTAAACTAGATAGGTATTAGAGGTGGGATGTATCTATTATAAGGGATAACGGAGGTTAAATGTTCGAATTTTGTATACAGTTAGGGGCTCAAAAAATTCAAAATAAATACAAAAAATATTCTCCAAGTTTCAAGGCTCTATCTAAATTTTAACCTATGCTTACTGAATTTTCAATTTTTTCCATACCTACATTAATATTTCCGTATTTAACAGAAATGTAAATATTAAAAAAAATCCATTTTTTTAAATGCAGATTACAAGTAATAGGTAGACTAATGTTAATTGTTTGAAGAGTTTTTTGCACGAACAAAAATAAAATCTCCTATCTGATTCATCTCAAGCGCCATATCTTAAGGCATTCTCTTCTTAGTGCTCTTATGTAACTATTATTCTATAGGAAAACTCAATGTTGACTGCATAAACTATAAACACAAACCGTAACAAGATAAATAATGCAATAATTTATAAGCGTGCTGCCATTACATTAGGTTAATGTATATGCCTACCGGCCGGCTTCAGTATATTTATTTAACCTCATGTTTGGCCACTGGGGGCCTATACTGTCTCTTGTTGGTCTATGAAACAATTTACCTACTCCGTAATCACTGATTGCAGCGATTAAATAATTCCAAACATGCATACATACATAGTCCGAACATAACCAACTGCGAGTTTACACAAATTAATTGCGTCCAACGCATTTGGTGCGTGCGGGTTTCTATACTCAAGTGCCAAATTAACAGTACACCATATTAGCTTCATACAAAAAGTATTCTTTTCTTACATATATACAGCTGTATGTTTTTTAATCTTTAAGAACTTGAAAAAAACAGAAACATACTTTTTAGAGAAAAAGTGTTAACCTTCGTAAAACTGATTGCACTCCCTTTTACCCCCTACAAATTAGGGAAATGCATAAGACAAACAAATAACACTCACCACTTAAATTCAGAAGTGTTAAATTTTGTTTTTTTTTTGTAAATTTCCTGTGCTAAAAGCTCAAACTCTAGATTTTGTTTCAAAATTATAAAATTGGGCAGATAAATATTCACCCAAGTGTATTATGGCTGCCCACAGAAGAAGGAATTGCATCTTATTGTGTGTGCTCTGCCTATAATGTCATTAGATACGAAAAGGTGTAATGTAATCTGAGTGTCTGGGATGGGAGTTATGCACATAATCTTGTGTAGGAATGACAATTTGCATTTTATAGTTGGCCAAAGTATGTCCATAAAAAGAAAGTGGGTACTTAATGTCTACCTTTCGGAATCCCATTTTGTGCTATGTGTATAATGTACATAACTTGTGTGGCAACAGTGACAGATATTTCAAATACTTTTTCAATTGAGTTGCATTTTTTTTGTTTTTCGTTTATTTGCATCACATTCTGTATCTGTTGTGATCTGTGTCAGGTTGCAGTAAGCCCATCGCAATCAAATATACTACCTATAATCTCTATAGAAACTAGTGTCGTGTGGACTCAATTTCACTACGCTTTTTTTTTGTCATCCTTTCACCTTTCTATTTTGGCGATTCATCGTGTCGCGTTGTGGTACTTTCGTTGTTGTTGTTGTTCCTGTTCACTATGTGATGGGGATTTTACTGAAGACAAGTGCCTCAGCATGTGAGTTGTGGCTTGTGGATACCAAACAAATGCAGGAATTAACAACAACTTGCCGAGGGCTTTATTGATCGTTTTTTCTTATTGTCGTTAATGCACGGTTACCACTTTGGTTTTTGTGTTTCCTTTGTTTTGAAGCTTGTCTTCAATTTTTGTCGATTGAGTGATTTTTCTTACAAATCATAAAATTCAGGTAAATTTTGTATGAAATTGGATTTCACAAATGAAGATACTTGTTCTTTCTCAAAGCAAACAATCATTTATGCTCAGATTTTCTACCATAGTCGATTTTTTTCTTTGTTAAAATGATACGTGTATTCAAAACTTAAGGCCCGTTTGCTCATAGGAATCGATATTTTTGAGGACAAATAGATTTTATGTCAAACTTAAATAACTGGTGTTTTTTTTAGACGTGTGGTTTTTAATCTGGCAATACTTTTTTCGGAGTTGGTCTTTTTGACAGCTGCCACTTGGTTTCCGCTCAGTTTGGTTTGCCATTTCATTAAAAATAGACTGACGCCTGAACAACGCTTCCAAATTGTGCTCAAATGGGCCCAAGACAAGATTATCGGTGCTTCCAATTTTTATAAGCGCATTTTGTTTAGCGACGAAGCTCACTTTTGGTTGAATGGATACGACAATAAACAAAACTGCCGTATTTGGAGTGATGATTATTCTTAAGTTTATGTTGAGGCACCGTTACATCGTCAAAAAGTCACTGTTTGGTGCAATCATTAGTCCATATTTCTTCAAAAATGAATACGGCCATAATGTTACACTCAATGGGGAACGCTATAGAACGCTTTTGGCCTGTGGCGTGGCCTCCAAGATCTTGCGATTTAACACCGCTGGACTATTTTTTGTGGGGTAATGTGAAGTCACTTGTCTACGCAGATAAGCCCGAGACGATTGACGTCTTGGAAGAGAATATTCGGCACGGTATTGCTGACATACGGCCCCAATTGCTGCAAAAAGTGGTCGAAAATTGGGCCTCTAGGCTGGAATTTATTCGAGCCAGCCGCGGCGGCTACTTGCCCGAAATCATTTTTAAAACATAATGGCAATCCCTTATCATTAAATTATATGCTTTTTATTTCTTCTTGAAACCACACGTCTAAAAAAACACCTTGTACGAGTGCATGCAGAAATGAGCTTTGTGTTTTTTTTTCTTTTTGATTTCAACAAATTTTGACTTAGAGTTGGTGTCCATCAGTGGCAACCGTGATCATGACTCTCACTCTTTTTGTAGTTCAAGTGAATTAAACGGTCTTACTAAAAACACAAAAAAACCCAACAACTGTCGTTAGGTTTAAAATGGAAATTAATATCATTAAGTGTCACAGATAAAAAGATTTTTTTGTTTTTCATCATGAATTATTTTGTTATTTTTTTCTATATATGTACATACATATACGACAATTATAGAAAGAGAGATGCTGATTTGAAGGCCCAGAATAAAATGTCTTGTGCCCGCAATGCCAATACCAAACAGTGAATCTCTGATGCTGATGATTGCGGTTGTGGCCATGAAGCGTTAAATCAAACTCACTTAGAATTGGGGGCTTTCAATTATTTTGCATAAGTAAATATTCCTATAAGGAATATTTTATCATTTCGTATAATGTGTATGTATACGTATATAACAACAACAAAGCGAACCTTTTGTCTAATTTATTATGTATGTCTGATTTTGGTTTCTGTGTTTCCGTCTCGATGGATATGTGTATTCCATTTGGAAAAACATTTTTATATTATAATCGGTTTTGGTTTCAAGATGAAATACATATAATATGTGGAATTTTATGAAAACAATCTTGTACTGTCTTTTTTTTTTTTTTGGGATACGAATTTATTTTTTATTGAATAAAAAGTTCTGTCTTTGTTTTTTTTTTTAAATTAAAATAAAATAAAGGAGAATTGAATTGGAAACCATATATCAAGTTAAATTCAAATTCTAATATAGTACCTATTTATAATATTATGAATTTTTGTTTTGCTTTTACAGTTAAAGGTATAGGTATATATGTGTATCTTCTTGTGCTCAGAATCTTACGGACTTTTTTGTTTAGGGTTGTCGTAAATAAATGAAGATCATTTTTAAATCATCACATTATGTTATTCCAGATGTAAATGACTCATTTTGCAGCTATCACTCTCGTACCTTGGTACAAGGCATTTTAATTTTAAACATGTTGTTTTGGGCAAGAAGACAAGAAAATGGCTTAAACGTGAAGATATGTTGTGTTAAAACCAGAAACAAGACGCTAGGGGTAATAATTTTCTAAAACAAAGTGATTTAAAATATATAAAGGTTGTTTTTTTAAGAAGTGTGGTTTTCAAGAAGAATTAAAACGCATATACTTTAATGTTATGGCCAAGAATTTAGCTTTATTATATAGATAAGGGTTTGCCATTATGTTTTAAAAATGATTTCGGGGAATTGGCCGCCGCGGCTGGCTCGAATAAATTCCAGCCGAGAGGCCCAATTTTCGACCACTTTTTTCAGCAATTCGGGCCGTATGTCAGCAATAACGTGCCGAATATTCTCTTCCAAGGTGTCAATCGTCTTGGGCTTATCTGCGTAGACAAGCGATTTCCCATAATAATCCCATAATCCCACAAAAAATAGTCCAGCGGTGTTAAATTGCACGATCTTGGAGGCCACGCCACAGGACCACGACGCGAGATCATGCGCTCACCAAAAGTTTCCTTCAATAAATTGATTGTTTCGTTGGCTGTATGGCATGTAGCGCCGTCTTGTTGGAACCAAAGGTCGTCCACATCAACATGCTCCAATTCAGGCACGAAAAAGTCTTTAATCATGGCTCTATCATCATCATCGTCGGCTCGACAACCGGGGTCCGGTCCTGGCCTCCTTCAACAAGTCTCTCCACCCATCCCGGTCTCGAGCCGCCGCCATCCAGTTGCGCACCCCAAGGCTCCGGGCGTCCTGGTCTACGCCATCTCTCCAGCGCAAGCATGGTCTACCACGCTGTCGTCTACCATAGAATCATGGCTCTATAGCGTTCCCTATTAACTGTGTAACATTGTGGCCTGCTTCATTTTTGAAAAAATATGGACCAATGACTGCCTCCGCCCACAGAGCACACCAAACAGTGACTTTTTGAGGATTTAACGGCGGCGTCTCAACAATGGTTTGTAGATTATGATCACTCCAAATATGACAATTTTGCTTATTAACGTACCCATTCAACCAAAAATGAGCTTCATCGAATATTGGACGCAGAGCGCAATGCGTCGCGCGAACTGAACCATTATTTTGGTAATAAATTTGCACGATTTGCAAACGTTGTTCAGGAGTAAGTCTATTAATTATGAAATAGCAAACTAAACTGAGCATAAATCAAGTGACAGCTGTCAAAAATAACAACTCCGAAAAAGTATTGCCAGATTGAAAACCACACGTCTAAAAAACACCCTTTATTATATTCACTGTGAAGCTAACATCAGCACATGCTGTTGTTTTCAACAACCAATTAAGCTGAAAATTTCCAGTTCCACATAAAAAGTACTAACTTTGATATAATTTAATATTGCAAGAGCCTTACTGCAAGTTTCTAATTTCTACATTGAAGTCTGTGCGCGGTGCAATATGAAAATATGGATTTTTTTTAAAATGGGAACTTCAAAATTTTGGCAAATTTCTTCTTGAACAAATTTTGGGCCCTCTATTTCAAGGTGATAGCTTGCCTGGTTGTTGAAAAATCAGCATATTTTCACTTCAATGTGCAGTTAACAGTAGGTACATGGGATTAAACCCACTTTTTGATTCTTGTTGTGGTTCCGTTAGTCTAGGTGAAAATTGTAAAGCAATTTTACTTTCTTTAGTGCTTTCTAAAGGTCCTTTTTCATCTGTTTGAGCATTTAAGTCATGCGCGATCATCCTTTCTGGAGAGTCTGATAGCTAACTAATTATATAGATCGTCAATATCTATTATGATTTGATTAAAAACTAGAAGTATACTAAAATTAAAAAAGGTAATTTAATAATTCACATAAAATTCTTCTTCATCACTCAAAAAAAACTGCAATTTCTAAACTTATTTGAATAAGAAGTAAAAAATCTCTACAAACAAAAGTAACATCTCTCCTGATGATGGTCCTGGTCCCTCACCCTTTTAAGTAACCATTTATATTTCCTAAATTACACTTTAAACAATTTGCTAACATCAAAAACCCTAATCCCATGACAAGGAAATAGAAATAATAAAACAAACACAGAGAAAGAATAATTGAAATCTCTTGGAAATATTTTTCTATTTCCTCATGGAATTTCCGGTAAATAAAGGTGAAAAAAGTCCCATGACTTCCGAAAAATAATATCACCTCTCTATTACACTATAAATAGTGTTGGAAGGGGTGAGGGAGGGAGCGGGTGGTAGGTGGTATGGACTGGACATTGCCTCCAGAATAAACAATGCTGGAGGGATATACAAAAAACAATGATTCCTGTCACTTTTTGCCAATTTATATGCAAAGCAACAACTTGTAAATCATATTCCCCCCCCCCCCCCCTTCATATAGTTTTATTAAATTTTTCTATCCTAAAGGAGATAGGGAGAGGGTATGGGATCATGTATCTTCTCTTTTTTTTTTTGCTGTATTATCTTCTCACTTGCAAGGTAACATTTAGATGATGTGTCGGCAGGAGCGTATATCTACAGGTTAAAGGGGGTTGTTTATCTTTCCACCATTCAGGCACGAAAAAGTCAATAATCATGGCTCTATAGCGTTCCCCATTGACTGTACTGTAATATTATGGCCGGCTTCATTTTTGAAGAAATATTGACCAATAATTCCTTGTGCCCATAGAGCACACCAAAGACTGACTTTTTGCGAATGTAACGGCGCGCATCTCAACAATGGCTTGTGGATTATGATCACTCCAAATACGAAAATTTTGCTTATCAACGTACCCACTCAACCAAAAATGAGCTTCATTGCTGAACAAAATTTTCTTTTGAAAATCGGGTTCGGTGGCCAGCCATCTCATTTTGGGCCCATTCACCGAACGTGCGACGTGCTTGATGGTCGTTCTGCTATTCATGGCAAACCAAACTGAGCATAAATCAAGTGACATCTGTCAAAAAGACCAACTCCGAAAAAAGTATTGCCAGATTGAAAACCACACGTCTAAAAATCAACCTTTGTAAACTGATTTATTTAGTTAAAAGACTGCAGTAAAATAACTTCTCTAACTGCTTTAAAGGACTGTCTTAGTCCGATGGTTTTTAAGAGACTTAAAGACTTAAAAAATACTCAAAAGGGACTGCTTTCAATTTACTGCTATAGTCAATTGCCTGCTTAAGTTAACTTCCAATTAAAAATTTTGTAAATGACGATTGGCAGTTATTTTAAAGTTGTCATTTAGAATGTGAAAAGACTTGTTCAATTATTTTTTCCAGTCTAGCAACTCCAGTCAATATTGAATTAAGTTATAACTGATAGTTCAGACGGTTGTCCTTCTTTTATTTTATATTTAAATAAAGGAAATGGAAGTTTAATTCACAGCTCCCATTGTATCCGCACCTGGGTATGTGAGATATGATTTTGACTTCCATATTATGGGCGACGGATAAAACATCAAATTTAATCTTACTTGCTTATATGAGTATCCTTAAATACAAAAATGTCCTCTCTTTCCTTCAGTTGGACACACTCAACAGTAAAAAAAAAAAAAAGTTCAAACCGAATAAAAAATTCTCACAAGTGAATAACAACAATGAAGACTTTTTTTCATACCTTTTAACATAATATCAAATGAACGAAAAAAAATAAAAATAAAAGGACGAGCTCGCCGACGGCATCAGGCATCATGCAGCAGGGATATAATAGTATATTCATATCCTTCTTCTATTATAATAATTTAAACAATACTATGGCACAAGGTTGTAGTACAGTGAACCATAATATAATTTAGATATGCTTTTTCACAATAGATTGGTTGGATTGGTGTGTAGGTGTAGGAGTAGGAGGGCTGGTGTGGCACAATATAGGATACAAGATCCTGGCCATGCCATCAACAAAAAACACACAGCTAGAGAGCTAGTTCTATGGGGCTGTGCTTCCTCCTTTGCCTTAAGCTGTGTGTAACCGGAATTCGAGGCGAACAATAAAATTTCCATTTTATGCCCACGCAATGTATATTTGGTGCGGTGCGAAAAAGTATCTATATACGAGTCATGATGGCGATGGTAATAGAACACGTCAAGGCAGGGCTCACTCCTCCCCAGCATATAGGGATATTATGCCAACACCCTTTAGAAATTCAACCCTTGTTCTACGGCCAACTTGTCTGTGTCTGTGATGCTCTGTCCGTTGGTTGGAAAGAAAATTATTCGTTTGGGTTCTTGAGAAATTGTCGGGTCCCTCTATGGGGGATAAATTTTCTGTTCTGTTCCCCCGCCCGTTTACTGAAATGCACGCGCAAGCAATTCAATACGTTACGTTGGTACCTTGCTAATATATTGGATTGGCTTGTCTTAAAGATAAAGAGCTCCCTTCTAGAACGGTCTGTGAGAAGTGTGTGCGCTGGAGACAGGAACAGGGACATAGACAGGGCACAGGGAGGGCAGGCGTCCATGCTTATAGCTTATTGGGGGTGAAGTGTTTGGTAAAGAGGTTGTGTACATTGAACATGTACGTACATATAACATGTAGGTACACCCTTAAGGCATCAGCTTTGCATGGCTTTAAAACAAAACACCACTTCCTCGCTCTCACTTGGGTTTCTATATATACGTATATTATGATGCTGACATCCTGGGAAATCATCACATCGCCCCCAGGGACAATGATACGTTGGGTTTGATCCTCTTGCAATGTGTACTGTCTCACAATAACAAAAAAAAAAACAACATTTTACGAGTGATAGTTGTGGTTTGTTTAATTTTTTTTGTATTTTAATATTACCCCCTATTGTTTGGCTATTAGCTTATTAAGTTAAAATGTAAATCAAAAGAGTTGGCTTTGGAGAGGGAAATATAACGTTAGACGAGAGGTTAAAAATTAGTTTTAAAGAATTTTAGTCCCAGTAATTAAAGAAATTTAGGTCCGGAAAGCTGGATTTTGGAATGAATAGCCTCCTCAAAGGTCCCCATAGACAGGAGCGCCGCTAACAAGAAGAACATACCAGAAGACCATAGTGTAAGACCCAAACGAATCCAATTTTCCAATATTATACCTAGCTTTATGTAGGTATATCCAAAACTCTGTATTCCTGAACAATGGTAAATTTTCGTACGCAAGAAACTCTTTGGACGTTTGTAGAAATGCTAATGGAAGGTTTCTCGTCGCGTCGGCCGTATCTAAATCTAACACTATTACAAGAGCTTTTAAGAAGGACATGGAGTGTGGGAAATGATAAGGAATACATCTTTTTAATGTTTGAGACTTTTTAGAACCGCAATAATAAAAATGCTTTTAAAATATTTACTTTATCTTCAATCCAACGTAGCTCACAAAGATTTATGTCGTTTTAAAAAAGAGTGTTACATGACAAAATCAGCTTCCAAACTTTAAGAAAACAAAAACTCTAGATCATTTTGGAAGAATGTGGGGGAGCTTGGAGGCCAGAGTAAATCTGTCACAAATACTATTAGTGTCGACCGGCTGCCAACACATTTTGAAAACCTTCTGGTTTCAGATGATTCAAACCACTCATATAACGAGTTGGATATTCTTTTTTCAATGCTTGAACTTCTATCGGCTCTAAAGAAATGGAGAAATAATAAATCCCCAGGCTTAGATGGTAAGCAATTAAGTTCTTCATAAACGCTAGTTCACAGTTACTGAACTATATCTTAGAGTTTTTTTTAATAAATAGAATGTTCAGTTAAGAGAACTTTCCTTCTCCTTTGCTTGCGCTCTTCCAGCATATTTGCGTTATTTAAAAATAAAGATCCTGATTTACCTGAAAATTATAAATTTCTGTGCTAAGTTCCATTCGGAAATTATTCACTTAAATTCTTTATCATCGGCTTGTGAACTTGATCACAAGAAATAATATAATCAGCTGTTTTCAGGTAAGTTTTAGAGCTAAGTTTTTGACTGTAGATCAAATATTCGCTCTTTCGAGCATTGCAAGGCGCTTTATTAATAAGAAGAAAAAATTGTTTGCACTATTTGCAGTGTTGCCAGATGCAAAAAAAATTTCCCCCACAGAAAAATTAAGAAACCCCCCAGATTACCACATTTTATCAACAAAAACCCGTAATTTTTTTCAACTTTTTAATTTTATTCACAGCTCTTAAATTTGTTCTTAATTTTATATTTAATTAATTCACATAGCTACAATAAAAAACATTTGTAAAAAAAAAGTACTAAGTAGTAAAAGAAAATTTGTTTAGGGTTTTCTTAACAATTTCTGAGTAAAGTTCTAATAATTTACTCGACATTCAAATTATCCGCAAATTAAATCCTCCCAGTAAAAAACTTAGCGTTTCACATTTTTTTCGAAATAAAAAATGTATGTGTCAAATAGATGTTCCAGTTTTAAAGACAAAATAGTTTTGACTGGAAAAAAAATAATGAATAATATTTAAATTGCCAAGTACATGCATTTGCTAATCCTAATCGACACTTAATCGGGCTATTAAAATACTTCGAACTTTAATTATAAAATATACTATTCAGATATTGTGAAACATAAGTGAGGTTGATAATAATTGACTAAAAAATTACAAATTGCTTATTTAGAACCTTAATCAGACATTGTGAAACAAGCCCTTAGGTCCAGTTTTTCAGTGCGCGATTAAAGTTTAACCCGAGTTATATCATCACATTTGGTGGGTTACCTCGGGATTAACTGAACAGATGCTTTTCATGTTTTATGCAACGAGTTTGTTTAGTCATTTCGCATACATTCTCCACCGAAAAAACTTGTTCCTCAGTTCACTGTAGGTTAATTTAGTTCTAGAGTTAGCTCACTCTGGTTTAACTCACCAAAAAATATTATGAAAATATAAAAGAATTAAAATTTGTTTTTGGACTTGTGTAAAAATGTTCTAATATCGTCATTTTCGTTTTGGTTGTAGCGTCGGTTTGATACATTTTCTCACTTGTGAAAGTTTTTTAGCATTTCTTCTGTGGGTTTAAAATTCTGACACCCAGAATGTAAGGAATATCTAACTCGTGGAATACTGTCAGCTGTTTAAATACCTATACGATTTATCAACCTTTTAGCTCTGAATTAATCCCCCCAGATTTTCCCCCAAACATCTCGTCCCCCTAAATCTAGGGGGGGAAACCCCTAAACTGGCAACCCTGAATATTTGTCGACTTTAAAGCACCATTTGATCACTTTTATTTAAACTCACTGCTCATAAAACTTATTATATAGAAGATATGAGCCATACACTTCTTGTAAATACGACTGCGGTGGTATCCAATAGTAAACATCACACTTAATTTAAAGCTGCGACAGGTGTACCACAAGGTTGCATTTTGAGTCCACTTTGTTTGGTGATCTACATGTCAAGATTTTGTTAAATGCTGATGACCTCGTTATGTTGACTAATGATTGCGGGAACAAGCAGTCTCAAATAAATAAATTAAAGCAATTTTTCGATATGTGAAATGAATGGGTAAATAGGTTGTTATTATATTAAAACTCTGAGAAACAATGAAATGCAAAGTCCAGCCTGTTACAACTTTTTTGTTGTATCTTAACCTAGTATAACTGTACTCTATAAGAGAAATATTTGCTTCTTATTGCTCGCTGGGATACCTACTAAAACTGGAGCTCTTGTTTGATTGAAATAAATAGCTTTAGGTGGCGTTATAGCTCGTGAAGAGGCAGGGCTAAGTGACTTACAACTTTCAACCATTCCTGTTTGCGTATTTTTGTTTGCAGGAATGAAAGGGACCTATAACTTTCTGAAAAATCCAAACGGTTCAAGTGAGAGGCCCTTATTCATGACCAAATATACAAATGAAGCACTATACACATATTAAAGGTAATAGCGTAATATTTTAAACAGCCTAATGTTATCGATTAAACATGATATCTTCTATTGTTAACAATTTACTAACTTTAAAGCTCTTTAAACTAAAATATTCTTAGTTTTAAACAATTTTTAACAAGTATCAGAATTAAGCCTGTTTTCTTAAAAAAAACTCCAGCTGAACACACCTAAAACCAGTTACAGTTCGTGCAAAAAAGTAAGCAAACAAAACTTTTCCACATATTTTGTACTGTCAAAATGACATTTAGAGTTAGTTTGATACTAAAAAGATAAAATTGCCATTTAGTTAGTTTAACTTTAGTAGAATTTTGAAAAAGATAATAAGATGGTTACTCATTTAAAAATTTGGAAAATCGTCTATTTAAATGATCTTTAAAAATGCTTTCACACAATAATAAATCGTCTAAGATTTTGGAATGCGATAATATCAATAGATTCAATATAGCTATAGCTATAAAGATAATATCAATAGCGTTTTCATTTTTTGTTCAGTTCTTAGTCTCTGCGAAAATGCCGGATCCAGTGCCTCTTATATCACTTGTCAAAATGTTAGTAAAGGGTGATTTTTTAAAGTGACATGAAATTTACTTTATTCGAAAGATAATTTTCTGGCATTATAATTTAAATGTGATTTCTGACATATGACCGCCACGGCTGGCTCGCACTTTTTTTCCAACATTTGTGCCCGTACATTGGCAATAAAGTGACGAATGTTGTCCTCGAAGTGGTCAATCGTTTCAGGCTTATCGGCGTAGAATAGCTACTTCACACATCCCCACAGAAAAATAGTCAAGTGGCGTTAAATCGCACGATTTTGGAGGTCAATTCACGGGTCCGTAACGTGAAACTATGCGGTTACCAAACTTTTCCTTCAATAAATCAATTGTGGCACGAGCTGTGTGAGATTTTGCACTGTCTTGTTGAAACCACAGCCCCTGCACATCATGGTTATTCAATTGATGAACGACGAAAAAGTCAGTAGTCATGGCTTTATAGCGTATTTGTATTTATTTAGGTGGACGAGGCTAGGAATCCAATCCAGACCTCGGACATGATAGTCCTATACACACAAACCGTTACGCCTTTAGTCTTCAAAAATTGGCGTTTCGTCCCGGCGATTTTACTCATACTCATCACTTGACTAGTGAGGTCTTTGTTTTCAATTTAGTTCAACTTGCATAAGTTTTTTTGACAAAATTCCAGTCATAAAGCTGGAAATGTTTACCCAAGCCCAAGGTTTTGTTTTCAAATGAAGGTTTTTATAATACATTTTCTTCATACATTACATTTTGTACATACGTTATAAGGTACTTCTGAGCTCTTTCTTCTAACTTGCTATGGGACAACATAATTTTATTGATTTCATATAAAAAAAAACGATGCTGGAGATGTCAAAGAAAGTTCTTTTAAGTGAGTATTTTTTCATTTTATGACACATCAAAAATTGTGCACATCGCTATCATACCCTCTGACGCGATGTCATCATCAAATTCACGACTTACCTATACTTTGAAATAGGCAGGCACTTAAAGAAAATCTTCAAACGAATTGTCTAGCTATTATCTAAATTGTTGCTGTAAATGGTTGGCTGCCTCCAAAGGCTAAATTTTGTCTGTTTAATATCAACAAATACAATAAAGTTTCAATGTTTCGAGCGTTGTCTCTGAAGCATTCACCTTGAATATATACGAGAGAGTTTTAAATTCAAGTACATCTACTCTCGCAAGATGTATACATATGTATGTACTTGTCATTAAATTGTGTGAAGTGGTACGCAACTTCACTTCAAATAATCAAGAAAAAAAAAAAAAAACAATTCGCACATGAATAACTTTATGTCACGAAGATTCTTATCGAGAAATCCCCAAGTTTATTTAACAATTAATCTTGCAATTATTGCAATGCACAGTTTCTCCGCCTACTCACTACACGACTCGATGTAGCTACGACCGACATTTCGACATAATAATCATGTCGGTACCTATACCATACCTACTCCGATTACTTACAAATTAAATTTCGCCAAGGTGTAGACTGTAGACGTAGAGGCGTAGGCGTGCAGAAAGTTAAAAATTGAGAATTTCAGCAAACTATCATAATAATTTTGTTGTAGGCGCAGGTATAACAAGTCACATCATAAGATCCGTGATTTTATTGTGACAGATGCATTTCTAACGTGTATTTTCACTATTTGCAATGTGACGACGCACGCGACGAATTTTGAGAGAAAAAGAAACGCATTTTGTATGGCATACGACATTTTGTATGGCACGAATAAAGATCTCATAGATTAAATTTACCATGAAACAAGTAGTAGCGCCCCCGAAAACATACACAAACAAATGCTTTCGAAGAATGCTGCATGTTTTAAGCTCATATCCATAGTATACCTACCTACATATGCTCTATGCATGCTAAGTGGTAGTTCACAATAATATTTTATGAGATTTAAATTGGCTACCGACATCAGAGAACTTCAGAAATACTCATGAAAATTCAAAGAGGAGGACGAACCGCAGACCAACTCAAGAACGATTTATGCAATCAGCAGCACGTCACCATGTGATTACGGTAAATTACATAGAAATGAAATAAGAAATAACAGTGTTTGTGGAGCTTGGAGTCAAGAGATATACAATTCTCCGATTGAGTTACAAACAATATCCATCAAAGAGAACCAAGTATGTACCTCCTAGCCATTAGTTCTTAACACACTGCATTGAGTACTGGCCCATGGCCTCCTGGGACACATTTGTGTCCAAGGAAATGAAGAGACAGACTCTAGGGAAAATTAATACAATAACTCTTAACGGAGAGCAGGAGAAAATAAAAACAGAAGAAGAGACTAAAAAATCGGAAAGTTGGAAAGAACTCCCAACAAAATACCAACAAAATACCCCCTAAAAGTAGGGCCGGCCCCACAGGCCCAGCCCACGGATCACGGATCCCAATTACCGCCCTGGTTCATTTCCATTGCCTTCTTTGGTATTTAAATCGACCATGATCACTGATCAGTATGTGATGTCTCAGTTGATTACAATAGTCTTCTTTCTCTCCACTAGAATAAGAGAGCTCTGTAATTTACGAAAGGCTCGCAACCCGCAATGAACACCACTTACTTCTTAGGCGTACAATAGCAACATTAAGTCATCTCAGTGTGATCAATTCTTCTTTAGCGTTGTTAAAGTGGTTTGCTTAAATTGTCCGTTTAAGGAATAATCGAAATCAGATATCAATTTCAGTTAATTAATTTACGGATTCACATCTTTTATGATTGTATAGCTTATGATAAATCTATATGTTTAGTTCGCAATTCTAACTCTGCATTGAACTTCGAACTGCACAGTTTACACATCACAATTTACACTTCACAGACGTCTGTGAAGTTGGCATAACAATTTTCACCTGAGCTAATGAGACCATAACAGGAATTTGCAGTTTTTATGCATTTTTTTGGCATTTCCTTTCCGGATTTTGCAGTTCACCAAATAGTGGTTGTAATCCCATGAACTGCTAACTTCACTGGGAAGTTAGCAGTATACAGGGGTTTTTCTAATCAACCAGACTTAGAAATAGGGCTTCAAATTTGCAGTTTTTCTTGCAATTCCAGAAACAAAAATTTTGAAGTCGTCGATTAAAAAAAAAAATCATACAAAACTCCTCAAATTATTGTGAAGTTAGCAGTACCTACATGGTTGCAGTAGTAAAAATTGCATGCAATAAAAGTTGCATCAATGAAAATTGCATGCAATAAGAGTTGCAGCAATAAAAGTTGCAGCAATAAAAGCTGCAGCAATAAAAGTTCCAGCAATAAAAGTTGCAGCAATAAAAGTTGCAGCAACAAAAGTTGCAGCAATAAAAATTGCACGCAATAAAAATTGCACGCAATAAAAATTGCACGCAATAAAAGTTGCAGCAATAAAACCTGCAGAAATAAAAATTATGGCAGTAAAAAATGCAGCAATAAAAGTTGCAGCAGTAAAATTTGCAGCAATTATTATTATTATTATTATTATTATTATTATTATTTTATTGTTGCAACTTTTATTGCTGCAATTTTTACTGCTGCAACTTTTACTGCTGCAATTTTTATTGCTGCAGCTTTTATTGCATGTAAATTTTATTGATTTTTATTGCATGCAACTTTTATTGCATGCAATTTTTATTGCTGTGCGATGGCGGATGGACTCATTCGGGTCTCTGCTCTACAGCAGCAATAGCGTCTTCGGTGCGCACTGTACGGCGCGGCGTCTCTGAGAATGCGCATTATCCACTATAGTAGATAAACGTAGTGCGAAACCGATCCATCGAATTTATGCTCGAATTTATGCGATTTTGCGATTATGTCGACCTATTATTGGACGCAGCGCGCGATGCGTATGTAAAAAATCGGCAGCAAATCTTATGTACCTAAAAGTTAAACATTGCAAAAAACAACTTAAAACTTATGGTTTTACAGATATTGCATGGCTAAAGCTTCAAAAGTTCTAAAATCGTTTCAGTAATCGCATGAAAAAATCCACTTTAACGAAATGTATGTATGTATGTACGTGCATTTAAGATCTTATATTTTTCTTACATAACAACTTTTCAAGGAGTTAATACAAAAAGTGAAAAAAAATATTAATTACTTTGTGTATATCTTATAATGAAATCATTAAAAAAGTAAAATGTTCTCCTTTGATTTGTTAGACTTGGAAACTTAAAACTGCGAACATGATTCCATAACCCATACCTATACCTTAGGTCCTGAGAATAACATATTTATCCCCACCCTACATCTCCGACTACCTACAAGGAGCTTAAAAACATCGTAGTTCCTTACTATAGGTACACATGAAGCTTTTCTTTTAATTATTTAAATATCTCAACAATGCTGTGTTGTGTGTGTATCAAGGACTCGCCCCTCTTATACTTATTTCGTGTTAATCTTGAGTGAAAAAATATTAACACGAATCCTTGTTAATAAATCCCTTATACAAACATCGTATAAAGAAAAGCGATTGGGAAGGAAACGCTCCTCTAAAGCGGCCGTCCTCGTCATCATCATCATCATCTTCATCGTCGTTGTCCTCGTCCTCGTCCTCGTCCTCATCGCTGGTTTTACACTCTTTTAGTCGGCACTTCGGCAGCGTGGCGATAATGATGTGAAAAGGACCCCTAAGCACAACGACATACACTTTACTTTCTTGGTGTACAGTGTACACCTATTGCGGAATATGCGGTTATACTTTGCACTTCATATATTGAAAAGGATACTTTTATTTATTTGAATTTTTTTTAATATCTAGATAATATTTGTGTCGCTATTGAACATAATGCAGTCCTTTGCATATAAAGTCATTCAGTTTTGTCGAGTCCATATAATCCCTGTATTGCAACTTGTGATTCATGGTAATCTACCATAGGGCAAAATTGTATGCTTCTATTATATGTTTTTTTTTTTTGCTATAATGCTATAGGTACAAGGATAATACGATGGTTGAATTTATAATTGAAAGGATATTCTAAAGGGAGCATTTGGGTGTGCGTGATGGACAGTTTGAATGCAAGAGAAGGGGAGCCAGACTTGTTCTGGGTGAAAATAATACCAATGCTACTTTTAATTAACTCATGGCAAAAGGATTTCATTCGAATAATCCTTCAGGTTACTTGTTTTTTTTTTTTTTAAACAAAAAACATGGTTTACAAAAGAGTGCTTTATGGGAAATTCACTCTGGTTTGCACCCTTTTATAGGTAGATCCCAGAGTACAGAAGATTGATTCATTTAATATATATACCTACTATCGGTCGTGATGTGTACTCATACATATATACATACCTATACCAGGTATGTGCATATAATATAGTTTAAGCTTACTGCAATTAAGTTACGCGCAGAGTTCGTTACGTTAAGTCCTTGCTATTTAAACGAGCACCTAACTCTGAACTCGGGGTATAGTATAGAAGAAATGTATACAACTTGTCCTAATTGCAATTAAAAATGATTTCAAGGAAAACATAATAATGAAGCTGCTGCGTTAAGTATACCTAATGTTAATGCCTGATGTACTTGATGATATATATTTATAATAACCCATGAGTAAGGGCTTGATTATGAAGATGAATATGAAGTGGTTATATCTTAACCTTATACTGGTTCGTTCTCTACAACTTACAGAGCGAAGCTTAAGAAATGCATTTTTCATTTCTTAGAAAAGTTCAAGTATCGCCAGTGTACCTACTTGTAGTAAATATAAATATTTCTTTTCAGCTTTTGAATTTGAATCAATTAAAAGAGCGAATATGAAGGAGGTTTATAATACATACATTATACGTATTTATTTTAAGTTTTCATTCCGAGGAATATAAAATTTTTCGAGTGCCTAGAAAGAACTACTTGTGTTTATAGTTTTTTGTTTTTATTTTTCTGAAAGTCCATAGAAAATCTATTTAAATGAATTATTTTATGAATTAATCTGATGCTTTAAACACAATCTGTGAACATATTTTTAGCTTGAAGGAAAAGATTTTTTAAATTTAAAATTTTGAAAATGACCAAATTTATGATCCCGGAATCTTAGCTGATCGTTTTTAAGATTTTCAAAAAAAAAGCATGTGTACCATTCGAAAAGTCATTGAATAGTCTTAAAAAGTCAATAATGGTTACAGTAATTGGTGATTCAAAAAAAATAAGAACACATAGTAAGAATTATGTATGCTTGTTCAGTGAACAGGGTGCGCCAAATACAAATTTCTTTTTAAACATGCAATAAAATGAATAAAATTAAATGTATTCCATGTTTTTTTTAGAGGTATAGAACCTTAAGTTGGCAACACTTTTTTAACTGGTGGCCATTTTGTTAGCTGTCAAGTGATTTATTTTTAGTTTAGTTTGTCATTTCAACATGAATAGACTGACGCCTGAACAACGCTTCCAAATTGTCCCCAAATGGGCTCAAAACAAGATTGCCGTTGATCCCAATTTTCATAAGCGAATTTTGTTTAGCGATGAAGCTCACTTTTGGTTGAATGGATAGGTCAATAAACAAAACTTCCGTATTTGGAGTGATGATAATCCTCAAGTGTATTTTTAGACACCGTTACATCCACAAAAACTGACTGTTTTGGTGTGCTTTATGGTTTGGTGGAATAATTGGTCCGTACTTCTTTAAAAACGACGCTGGCCAGAACATTACAGTCAATGGAGACGGCTATAGAGCCAAGACTACTGACTTTGAATCATCAATCAATCATCAATTGAACAACGATGATGTGTAGGAGATGTGGTATCAACAAGACGGTGCAACATCTCACACAGCTCGTGCCACAATTGATTTATTGAAGGAAGCGTTCGGTAACCGCATAGTTTCACGTTACGGACCCGTAAATTTTCCTCCAAGATCGTGAAATTTAACGCTGCTTTACTATCTTCTGTGGGGATATGTGAAGTCGCAGTAGCTAGTCTACGCGAATAAGCCCGAAACGATTGACCACTTGGTGGCCAAATTTGCCGCGTTATTTCCGATATACGGCCACAATTGTTGGAAAATGTCATCGAAAATTGGACCTCAAGATTAGACTACTTCCGAGCCAGCCGTGGAGGTCGTTTGCCAGAAATCATATTTAAATTATAATGCCAGAAGATTATCTTTCGAATAAAGTAAATTTCATGTCAATAAAAGAAAATCATCTTTGTTTTATTTCATTTCAAAGTTCTATACCTTTAAAAAAAACACCCTTTATATGTATATAAATTTCAAAAATTCAGGATGGGATAGAGGTGGCATTTTTTTTGCAGTCATCTCTGCGGTGAGACATTTGAAAATTCTGTAAATAAATGCTAACATCTTTTATTTCTGTCAAACATTATGTACATTGTACATACGTCAATAAGTTATTAAATCATGTTTTGAACCGCCCCATATTATCTTGGCTCGCTGCCTGGTGTTGGAGAACTTTCGATTTTTTTTTCAAAAACTCAAAATAGAAATACATTTTCTAAAAATCTTTGTCAATTTGTTACGCAAATGAATGTTAAGGTTTCGTAGTGTGGCATCCTACAATCTTAGATTAAAAATAAGGATTCGAATTATAATCCATGAACTAAAAGGCCAAAGCCATATAGCTTACATGATATCAAAACAGGAGGCCAGAAAGCTTACATATACAACCTTAATTTATTTACAATCAAAGTTGACTTAAATGAAGTCAAAGAAAAAAAAGGCACACAAAATCAGTTGTGAGTTCAAAAACGTTCAATGGCCGTGAAAATTAGTAAATCGCATGTCGAAAATGAATAAACTTTTATAACTTTCCCATGAAAAGCTCATCAAAAATTCAGTTCATCCTCATATGGCCATCACCCAACAGCCAACACCTACCACCTATACCTACCGACAAAGTTGCAGGTTTAACTCTCCACTATACCACCACCAATCGTACTAACTATACCTTCCTAACCATATTCAGCCGCAATGGCACAACGCAACCATTAAGAGATAGAAGAATAAACAAAAAAAAACTAAAACATCAATGAAACTCTAATGCCTTGTGTCGTATCGAATTTCAAATGAGATTCCTGAACATGACTAAATTTTCGAACATTATTATTTGACATCACACACACACAATATGGCTTATCTAAGGAAGAGAAAAAGAAAAGGTGTACAGTGTACACCTGCCTACAATTACCCACAAAAACATCCACATCCACACAGGAACACATGTCGTGCACTCTCCTATGACTAAACTTTCACCTTTTCAATGTAAATAAATTCAATTTTTAAATAACTTGATTTTGAGTAAATCCTACGAAGTAAAAGAAGCATTTAGCGGGGTGATAAGGGCTTGAAACAAGGGGATGAATGAATAAAAGATAACAAACCCCCAACTAGAACTAGAAGCACGCGAACATTGCGCAAAACACAAATTGGGTGAAAGGACGATTCTAAACAGTCAAGTATGTATGTAGGGATGTATATAGTTTGCTAGCTATCTTAACGTTTTTGGGAGAAATCACATGAATTGCCAGAGAAATCCATATACAGTGCGTGATTGGACATAATTTGCATACAAAAATATTGGGACCCACTTTAAAAATGCCTTAAAGTAGCAAGTAGGTAAATCGCGCATATGATTGCGGTAAAAATTTATGCACAAAGGATGTTCCTGCGAAAGTAAAATATAGGATTTTGCAATTGGTGCGGATAGATTTTGGCGGCCATGTTGTTTCGGTGACATCTGTCAAATCTGTTGTTTATTCATGAGTTACTGATGCCAAATCACAATGGCAAGTTACAGGATTGAAGAGCACGTGCAAATGATAAAACTTTAACATCAAAATCTTTTGGGACAACGATCCGGTGCGGTGCGCCCATTTCACAGTTTACATGCGGTTGTCCTTCCAAGTCGATTATCCAAAGTTTGGTGGCCAAATTTGAGTCGACCAATTCAATGAACTGTCGCGCTTGCGTCAACAAAACGGAAGATCAACCGAAAAAATCGTCGCTGTGTGTGAGGGTCCGTAGATCTTCGAAAACGACGATGACTTTGATGTAACCAATTTTTGCTGGCTCCAATTTGACATGTACGACATGTATGGTTCCAACAGAAGGGCGCAACGTTCCACACAACAAACGCCACAATGTTCCATTTCAAAATCAACCCGCCATTATTGAAAACCCTTTAATAAGAGCTTATATGAGATATTCGTAAAAAAGTATGTAAAGTATATTTCAAGTTTTTTCAAGGTCTTAGGTATAGATTGTGACCTTCAAAAAATCACTGAAACTAATTGTCCTTTAATAAGGTCACTGAGACATTTCAGATGTTAAACCTTTTTTGCGAACATCCCACAAATAAAGTGCTCTTTAAAACCTTTATAAAAACTTTTAAAAGTTTAAAAAAAACCTATGGTTGACGAATTTCCGGAACAGAGTTGACCTTTTTTGAACAATTACTAGGGCACATTTTTGTTTGCGAATATCCCACATATGAGATATTCTGACTCTCTAGCCAGAATGGTCTCTACCTATCTGTCTCCATTTTCGGCACCTGAGTCAGGGTCTTCTTTGACTGTCAACCCCGTCATGGTCACAAAGGGACGTCAAAAAAATTGCATACATAATTTGCCGATACCATGCGTTGAGAAGTTTCAATACAATTTCCTACATTTAGATATATATCGGGTTTTTCAATAAGAGCGCTACAAAAGTTTTTTTTAAATAAAACAAAAACGGTTCAGGATATCAATGAAATTCTTTATTCTTGTGATTTCTTTTGCATGGCCACCACGGGCACGCTTGCAGAAGTCCAGACGCTGAACCCAATTTTCGACAGTTTTCAAGCATAAATCGGCCGATACTGCTGCAATTTCACGTTCGATATTCGTACGAAGTTCACCAATCGTCGCTGGCCTGTTGGCATAGACCATAGACTTGACGTTGCCCCACAGGAAATAGTCTAACGGCGTCAAATTGCACGACCGAGGCGGCCAAGCGACTGGACCATTTCGTGAGATAACACGTTCTCCGTAATTTTTTTCGGGATGCAATGATGACTCATGGAGTACGTGTGGATTGCTGCCTGACCAATACTGCATATTTGTTTATTGACGAAGCCATTCAGCCAGAAATGAACCTCATCGCTGAAGATGATTTTTCGATTTTTAGCGCTCTTAACGTTCAGGCCACTGACTCCGAATTTCGGTAGTAAATTTTAATAATTTTGACTCGGTGTTGGCTCGTTTATCTTTCCATCATAAAATGGCAAACCTTACTGAAGAGAAATGTCAAAAGAACGGCAAGAAATATGGCGTCGTTTGCTGTCCCTGTTGCTCTACTTTTGTAGCGTCGCTGTTGAAAAACCCTTTACTTATAGGTTTTTCAAAAATCTGAAAACCCTGCTGCTGATCATTGCAACGTTTCTTAAAAAATTTCGCTTTAAAAAAAAAGAAGAAAACTTCCCCATTTACAGAAATTTAAAAAAAAAAACTTCGCTTCCTCATTTTCTTAGGAATACAAAATTAAATTCCGCAATCATGATTAACTTATAGATAAAATTAATAATTAACTTTCCTCACGATTTGTTCCATCGATAGTGTATTCCTTGCGCCACTGTCCTAATCCTTGTAGTTTGATAGATAAAAAAGGAATTATCCTTACAACAAAAGGACATCGTCTTCAGCTACCGCCAACGCCAATGTAAACGCCACTGCAGATGACTATACGAGGATATTCACAGAACTTCTTCTGTTTTTTTCCATTATCATATTATACCGAGAGTTTCGAGTGCGGAATAATACAATGAGAAAAAAAATCAAATCTCAAAACTGTGTGGTTTGCTTTTGAGAGAAAAAAGAAAAAAAAAAATGGACGATGATGGGCATAAGTAAATGCAAATGATGGTAAATGTCATGCTCGTGGTGGAATCCTTTAATTCCAACGGACAATTGAAAGGGCGATTTTCCATTGGAAATGTAAATACATAATATAATTTTGTCTGTCCCTTTGTTTGCATTAATATTTCATCTTCGTTATAGAATTAAATCTCACTTCCGCATTTCGCTCTTCGTATTACGTCTTTGTAGGTCATCGTTCATTGAATCAGGAAAGCCAATGAAGTTGCTTCATTCCATCCATTGTGTCGGTCTCGGTCGTCTTAAAATTAATTTCGTTTTGTTTTTTTTTGGATTCTCCCACAAGCACGTTTTATTTACTGAGAAATTAAAAGAGATATGCGTTGTTTTTTTTTTTTCGTTTTTCTTCACACAAGTGCTTTTTGATATTTTAGATTTATTGCATTTGTTTTTATCGCAGGACCTTGTAATAGTTGTATGTCTTTTTTTTTGCTGTTGTTTGTACATCACTTAAAAAAAAGCATGAAAAACATCATCGCTTATGTTGATGAGAAAAGGCGTGGGCCTTTTACAATGTTGTCTTTTCTTTTTTGGTCCAAAAATAAAACTCTAAAAATAGACGAGCCATCCTTAACCAAAACAAACAAAAAAACAAACAAAAATAGCGCATTTCTCTATATTCCTTTGTTTGATGGTTTCATTTTAAGCCTTTCTCTATTATCCTTGCATTAATTTTTTTGTTCAAACAATTTTGTTTGTCTCAGCAAATGTGTGTGGGTGGGGAGTTATAATGTGTGTATTTTTAAGGCTTTTCAGGCCATTTAGCAATTCATAACACTCACATATAGGTAGGTTAGGTATACCTATACTCGTATAGAATGACTTTATTGAAAGGATTTTTTTTCTGAATCCTTAAGAGGATGTTGTGTCGCTATATTGGGCTTTGGAGTGGTTTGGTTTTGTTTTACTTTTATTTCACTTAATGTGAGTGAGTCTATAGTATGTATACGAAATCAGGTGAAAACTGAACACGACGAACATGTATTGTGACAAAAACCAATTTAAGGCATTGTTATGCTCATTAAGGTTTGCTGTTTTTTTTTATTTTTTGTTCAGGTAGGCATAAAATTAGTTTACGAGTCGTACACAACTGCCACCGCCGCCGCCGCCACATGCTTTGAAATTAACGTAATAAAAGAACCAGTGGCGTATTTACGGGGGGGAGGGCAAAGGGGGCGATTCCCCCCTTTTCTGTTTAAAATTTTACGTACTTAATTACCATTTTTGTTTTTTATAATTCAATGCTCTTATAAATTTGTAGTAAGAAACAGAAAACCGGATGCTGAAATGTGTTGTACTTTTTGAGAAAACACTAGATACCTACGTAGTGGAAATATGACCTTTAGGGCAACTTAAGTAACGGAAAGGGAATTTTATGTCTGTTATTTTCAGTTTTCTCAAGAACAAGAAGAGATTTTAGCATCTGTTTTTTGGCGTTTGACTAAAAATTAAAATTATTAATTATTATTTAAAACAAAAATACTACTTAATAATGCAAAATTTTGAACATTAAAATTTGTTTTCAAAATTTTTAGTTTGAAACTATTTTTTCAAAAACTGTTTACTTAATAAAAATTATTTAAAAAGAAAATACAAGAGGAGATTCCTAGCTTTACAAAAAGGCATAGCATGGCATTGTAAGTATTACTGTTGTTTTTTAACAATTCTTTTTAGAAAATTGCCCCTCCTGACTAAGCGCTGAAAGACCCCCCCTCCTATGCGTTTTTTGCTCTAGCATTTTGTTACATCTAATAATAATGTTTTGTTTTATACTTTTTTCCATCTAACACAAATTGTTTACCCCCTCCCCAGGGCAAAATCCTAGTTACGCCACTGAAAAGAACAACACAATAGAAGAAAGTTATTGTGATACGTGAAAATAAATGTATAGAACACTGAATAGGAATAGTCTGTGATCTGTATAGTCGACAAAATAAGAGGCTTTCAGACACATATCTATATATGTATTTTAATTATGATTCTTCTTGTCATGTCGGATTAAATCGAAAAATCGAGTTAACAGTTTTCGAGGTTGGCACAAACCTACGGCTTCTTTACGGACCAAGACATAAAATTTTTTGAAGGTTGTATTTTTGTATTTTTGCGATACTGAAAGGTTGCAATGCTAAGATCACGGCTGTGCCGTTTTAAGGTCAGAAAGACGCTTGGTTTCTCAGAAGATTGAAAGAAGGGAAAGAAACGTGAAAAAGTGAAACTATTTTTTTTTTGTCGTGTGCTTTTGGTTAGTAATTTAATTTAGAGCGGCTTAAAATCTGTTCACGATAAAAAAATGCGGTTACAAGTTCAGATAATATCGATTCAATTGGAGCTGCAGGTGTTCTTTGAGTTTTGAGACGTTCTGTATTAATCGGATGATGTATGAACATCTTCATTTATGGTAGGCATCCACGAACTGCTGCCTTTTAATTATGTATTATTAAGCCAGAAAACTTACTATTTAAAACTTCAATGCCGCACCAACTAACAATTTAACTTGTATATAAAGTTCTAAACAAGCTATTTTTATACTGCTATAGAAACAGTAAAAGGCCTTATGCAAGTCATTTTGGCGCACATTACGCAAGCTATTTAACTGCTATAAGACTATTTTTGACAGGCTTTATAGCAGCAAATAGCAGATTTAGAAATAAAAAAAAAATTATATTATTTTTGTATTGTTTAGTAGGTATTGTATTTTTATTGCATTACTTGTATTTGTATTGTACATATTTATAGATATATCCCCTCCAGTCAGCTCTCAAAAGCTTTTCCACTGCATTCTGTAATGATTGAAATTGTATTTTACTTATAAAAATTTAAATTTACCTTGGTTTGAACTCGAGACCTTTCGCGTACCACACCAGCAATCTACCACCACGCCACTTTGTCGTTGAGAAAAATATCATCAAATGGGAACTACTTGATACCATGTAAAGAAAATATAAGGAGTGAAGAGAGAGCGAGGGAGATAATTATGTTTGTTAGCCTTAACCACTCACGAATTTTTTTTCATTTTCTATAGTACGGACAGATGACGTTAATACGTGTCATAATACGGTTTGGTGAAAAAATGGCACAACAAAAAAAAATAGCTAACTCTACTTTAGAAAAACTTTTTCAATAAACTATATGAATTTAGTATTCAAGTCAACTGTTATTAATTTAATTTGTATAAGGCCTCTATAGGGAAGCATTACAAAAGTTATTTGCATTGACTTGTTGTGAAGAGCCTTATAGCATCAGCTATGATTTTTTTTAAGTTTAAGTAAATAACATCGGAACGCCTTATCCAGGCAATTTTGAAACTTTATCCACAAGCCTTGTATAGAACCTGCCAACTCAGATTTATAGGCCTTATAGAAGCTGTTTTTTTTCAATTGTCAAAGTTTAAAATGTGTAGCCTGCGAAATTTTGGCTTATACAAGCTCTATACAAGCTATTACTGGCCAAATTAGAAAAAAATGGACCTTATACAAGCCATTTTTAGTTGGGGCGAGTTGATCTCAACTAGTCCGCAATTTCTCTTGATGATTTGACCCCCTGTAATTTTTTTCTGTGGATCCTCATAAAATCCCTAAAGATAACATCCGAACGGAAATCACCCATATTCAACAATTTTTAAAAGAGTTCACGAAAACTTAAAAAAAAGTCTTTGGATCGCATGAACATGCTCTTATGGTGAACAACTGTATGTAACCATACATTGACGATGCGTTATGTATATTATAACCACAATATATCTATTAAAAGAGTCAAAAGTATACCTACTAAAAAATGGATTTTTGTTTCTAAATAAATATTGTTTTAAACAAGAAAATCAGTAGTTTTCAAAATTTGCAAACGTTACATTGTTTAAACTAATGACTAGCAAAAGATAGCAAAATTATAACAAAATCGGTCTGACCATGGAAAATATATGCGCGAATAACCCAAAAATAAGGCCATTTCCTCAAAAAAAGGTTTCCTTTATGTGAATATTTCAAGAAAAACATATGAAACGCAGTTTTCTTACAATTAGTTTGGTTATTCAAGTACGCAGCTTAATCAAAATCTTTAGAGCAGTTTTTGAGAAAATTTGAAATTATTTGTATGGCAGGTGAGCTGAAACAAAAATCCGAATTTCCCCTCTACGAAAACACATACAAATATTCTGTACCGAATTTCACGCAAATCAGACCACCCGTTTAGGCTCTAGCTCAAATTACAGTGGACGCACAGACGGACGGACGACACCCACTTTTTCGAACTTCTCGATCATCGTAGTGTTAGTTTTGATTACAATTCGATTTTTTCTTACACGAAACCAATACTTGCCCTATAGAGCATGTAAAAATGATTAAGGATTTAACCAAATATTTTGTTTTATATTTCAAAAATCAATTAAGCAAAAAGTATAGCCCAAGTCAATTCGGCTTTCAATGGAATTTTATGACTAACAATAAGTGGAATTCCAAACAATTTTCAATTACTTACTCTTGAGTCTGTGATCGATATGATCATATGAAACAACTTTTTGAACTTAAATATTTTATATAAATTAAATATTTAACAATGTCACTGTGGCAATCATCATTACAACAAGTAATATAGTGCAGATTTAAGGCTTTCCTGAAAAAACAATTGCAACGTCTATTACCAAAGGAATGCCAAAATTAACCTTACCCGAATAAAATGTTTCTCTATACGTATATGTATCTTTACGTATAGAAAAATAATCGAATTGTTTTACTTGTCCTCCCCCTAAACTTCGTAAATGAGTGTTTGGTTATGTGATTGCCTGCTTTCTGTGGCGAAGTTGCGACGGCGACGCGCGCGGCGACGTCGATGATGGCAACGACAACTTCGAATAACCGGAAAAAAGGACTTTTACCGTACTTTTGATTAATGACAACTTTCCAAAGTGGCAAATCCATTCACTTTCACTTGAGAAGTTGTGAAAACTCTCATGGTCCGGTTCACATCAGGGATCAGTTGTTGTAGTTGTATTTGTAGTTGGGGCAATATACATAGGTACGTGTGGAAAAAGTCCTCGTAATCGAAAAGAATACTAAAATCAATTTCAGACGAAAGTCATTGGTCCGGGATTTCACAACCTTCCCGTGCGTTGCCGCCGGCTGTCATCGTCGTCACCATCGTCACCATCATCATCCAGCAACGAGGACTATATACGTAGCCCAAAGTTCTATCCGGGTTTTGTCCACGCACCGGTCTCTAGGTTTTGAGTTGTTAGTGAGTGAAATCCTAGATTATCCATGAAATCCTTTTTCTAAAACTGAAAAAAAAAAAATAAACTTCTGCTTTTCCATGTTCGATGATGATGGCGATGGCGGTGGACGAAAGTTCCTTATACGATTTATACGTTATGGCGCTTATGGGTATTGGACAAGGATTAGAGTGATGAAAGTTTTGGTCTTCTCTCACACACACACACATCTAGATATACAATACAAAAAGTGGGGTAGTAGCGAATTCTAATCGAAAATTCCACCTCACCAGGGCAGACCGGGACCATCATCAAAACCAAAGGACCGCAGTGATATTCTAGTGGATTCCGGATAGAACTCCATTGCCAGAGTCTACATCTCCATACTTGACATTCGAGAGATTCCGGGCAATAATCGTTTCATTAACATGCTCCATGTCAATGTTAAACGTGAATGAAACATCTATCTATCGGTAGTAGCTATATGCATTCAGGCAGCAAAAAGGACACTATAAGGACTCGAACTCGCAGAGACGACTACAGTAGTCTTACACGATGAATAATCACTTTGTTTTCAAAAGTTGAAGAGAACTTTTTTATGGGATATAAATAAATATATATGTATAATATATGTTCGTATTTAGGATATGAAAATGGATAGGTATATAGGTATGAGTTTTGGAAATGCGGATGCTAAAATTTTCGTTGGGAGGATAAAATTTTAGATCCCTTTCAATGATTAATAGCGGGACAGGGCAGGCAGAAAGGAGGTCACTGGCGTTTGTTTTTCTGTTATTCTGATGTTTTTGTATGTTTTATTACTGTTTTATGCTGGTTTTGCATTTTTAGTGCAGTTTGATGGTACCTATACTGCATCTCAATTTGAGGAAGTTCTTTCAGGGAATATATGTATATCTACCTTTAGAGTAGTATACGAAGTTTAGGCAGTGCATAAAGTTGTTAAGGCCAGTAGTGAGATAGTCTGTTGTAGTGACTTAGTTAAAAGAGCTTTTCTCCCAGTAAAATGTGTAGATATGCAGAGAGTTTTGCATAATATGGGACAAGAGGCTAGGGCGTGTAGGTTGGATAGTATAAAGTAGGAGCGGGTCTATTTCCTCCTTTTTATTTCCGTTACTTTTTGATGATATTTTTCTTATTTTAAGTTAATTTTTGAAAAAAACAAATGCCCGTCCCGCCTAAACAAGCGGAAATAGATCCCCTCTCATATGATTTTGTCAGCTCTCGACCCAACTAGGCCAAAGAAGTAGCACAAGGATATTAATATACCCGGGCAGTAAATTCCAAATTGAGTTCATTTTTAACTAACGACGTTTTCAAAAATAAAGCTCTTTAATGATACCTATAATTGAACCAAAAACGATTTACAAAAATAAATAAAAATTAGTCATTGAACTATGTACTAACCCCCGAGTAATCTTCAGTAAGCTTCAATCGCACACGAGATAATCAACGCTGAAGGAAAATTGTAATCTTTAGATTTTTCTCCGCCTCGAAATAAACAACTTCTTTGTAGTCAATTTTGTTATTCCATTCCAAACAGGGGGGAACATTTTGCTTTTTTTATTCCCGAAGCTTTTGATAATTTTCCCGCCTGCAAATGTCGTGTTCTACAGTTCGAATTGCCGGTTGGTAAATAGTGAAAGGGTATCTCAACCAACTTAGCTTGTGCAACTGTATGCAGCTTGTTGAAGAAGGAGCTGACTGAAGAAGATTGTTGGTTATTGTTATTTATGGTTGCAGGGGAACGCTACAAAATCCCAAATGACTAAAAATCCCGAATTTTTCACAGACAAAAATTACACAATGCCAAATTACAGACAGAATCCCGAATTGAAGAACCCCTTATTTCAAAATCCCTAATTACAAAATCCCAAAAATAAAAAAAAAATCCCGAATTCAATCGGGATTTACTATTTCCTTGAAATATAAGTTTTATACTTTTTACGCGATTTTTAGTTCAAAATACTAGTAGTAAAAAGTACTAAGCCATTCGGCGATTCTTAATTCGGGAATTTGTAATTCGGGATCCTTAGATTTTAGATTTGTCATGCAGAGTTTTGTAATACCAGATTTCGTACATAACTGGGTCTTAGCCGACAAGTGGGTGTTATCTAGTTTTCGTCATACTGTCCGTTAGCGTTTGCATCCTTCAATACATCGATCCAAATTTCAATTTCAAAACGGATGAACGTATTTGATGGTTCCCCGTTCTTACCACCCCATATGTGGGATATTCGCAAAAAAGTATGCTATCTAAAAAATCTATGGACTAAGAAGATTAACTATAGTTTCAAAAATTGGTCAGTCGTAGAAAATTTTTGATCCATTATTAAACAGCTTCAAGGTCATCAGAGATTTTTGGTACTTCATTTGTGGGATATTCGCAAAAAAAACTATACATTCTGAAAGGCTTAAGTGACCTGATAAAAGGTCTATATAGTCTTGGGCCACTGATACTAGCCGTTTAAATTGTTCCAAAACGTTGGTTAAGACTTGCAAGTCACTTAGACCCTATTTCTTCTCGACCTGTCACGGCAAGTTCCTTTTTCAAAGACTATATGACTCCTTAAAACTTCCGACAGAAGCTAATTATATAGGTAATTTACTTCAATTGTTTCAGCAGTTTGCCTTTGAGCCAATTTGTAGCTTTTAGAGGAAAACAGCTACAAAATAGCTTAGGTTTTTTTTTCACAAAATAATTATTATTTAAAGTAAAACCTTAACTTAGCGGAGTAAAAGGTCTTTAAAAAGTTATTAGGCTCAGACCCTTCGCAAGAATCGCACTTCTTTGAAAGATTATACGATGTTACAACTCATTAGCCTTGTTCTGTTCTAACTCAATGCGTAGGAGTATAAATTCAAAAACTTGGATTGAGATCTATCAATTCTACATAAATCCTTACGATAATCGCTATCTTGAAAAAGCACATTGAAAAATGTTATTTCCTAAAAAAAAAAAAAAAAAAAAAAAACAATACACTAAATAATAATAATGGCTATTAAATTCATCTGACGTAAGGATTTCCTTTTAACCATTTAACAAAAAGGTTATCATAAACATCTCCCCTTTAAGACTTTGCATAATTTATTAGATGAATTTTCGGGATCGGTATTCAGACAGAACACAAACAAAAACAACAACAACAACAACTTTAGAGAGATACAATAGATCTGGTCAATCAATTTGTTTTGTAAATGCGCAAAAAGACGAAACAAAAGTGAACAACCATTTCAGTATTTCATATACCTAGATGACGCATATAATAAAGGTAGATATGTATATATACACAAATATAATAAAGCTCCGTCTATATATTTTTAATGATTAATGACAATACTTAGGTGATGCCTTGTTAATTATTCCTCCATCCGGATATAATCTATCATCTGCTTGATATACGAAAATAATTATGCTCGAAACAATAATACCGTAAAGTTACCTTTTATCATTTTTCATTTTATTTAATTAATTTCAGAAGATCAACTTTGGCACGCAAAAAAATTAGTCCTGGATTTTTATATCTTCTTATACCTAATACGTATATCTAAGATTATTTATGATATGGAAAACATCAGAAAAACAAAATGCCATAGATATCTTTGACCTCTTAAAGCAAGAGCATGACCTGATACGGATTCTGATGATAATGTGGATTCCAATAGGTAGATTAAAACCAAGAATGCCAGTTTGTCTTCCTAGCTTAGAAATATTCAGCCGAAAATTTCTCCAAACCTGCCATAAAGGTTTTTATTCTTGACCAATCAAAGAGAAGATGGAGGTTTTTTCACCAGAAGAGGCGGCCACCATCTTGAATTGCATCAGGCGCGGATCTATCAGTTTGGAGGGGGTCACGTTGCCCGAGGACAGATCACCGAGAAAAACATATAAAATGAATGGAATTCCTGGAGACAAGAAAAGTTTCAGTTTCGTTTCGCTTCGCTTCGCTTCCCCAAACTACATGCCTCTAAAAGATCCACAGACGATCGTTGACCAAGGTCGTGTTGGCAGAAAACATACCTACAAATTAAAACATTGCAATAATATACTAACAGCCATGTTATTGACTTGTTTCAAAACTAGTTTCATGACAAAACTAGTTGTATAGATGTTTGGAGGTGTTCAAATCGGTATTATTCAAAAATATTTTGACACCTACGTAGGACTCGAAATATTTATTATTACAAGTAGCTCAAGATAAAACTCTAAATCCATAACACCACCGTGCAAAATTTGGGACTCCCAACTTCCATAAAACTAGTTTTGAAACAAGTCAATAATATGGCTGTAAGACGTTTCTAGATTCAAACTCTAGTTCGATATTAATCCACAAAAAAAAAAAAAACAAATAATGCCCCAAGTCCAAGACTATACGTAGACGAGATAAAGTGATATGAGACCGACACGACTTTGACATCTTAAAGTGACCTGAATGAAAATAACTATACTTTTTTGTAAAATTCAAATCATTTAAAGTTTCATAAAAACATCTTAGGAAGTTTTTAACGGTCCATTAGTTTCTGAGCTAAGAATATTTAAATCCACAAAGATATTTGATGAGGGATTAATGGAGGCAATTAAAAATATTTTTAATCGAGGTAGTTTAAGAGGACATATCTTACAGAAGAAAGAAGATACTAGACCAGTGGGACTCATATATACCCGAGAATCCGTTGTGACTCAAATAAACTACCCCACCAGAGATAAGGGGTCTCTTATTATTCTGTCACACGACTCCTATTCCCTGGATTCGTCCGTGATTCTATCAGCTTCGGATGTTATTTGACCAGATCCGCCTGAGATCTTACCAGTTTGTCAAAGCATACCCAAACCGCGCCATTTACTTACCGAGAGTATGTATGTATGAATATCCGATGTACGGATTCATATTGTAAATAACAAGAATTGGGAGAACGCCTAAGACCGTTACCCGTTCCTGATCCAGTATCCAGACATACCAGATAACATCAAAATATACTTAATATAATAAAGTTGTAAATTAACAAGTTAGATCCATAACCCAGGTAGACCAGCGAGCAAAACTCAGCCTTTGATAAAAAATTACATCAAGATTCCCTAGATGCACAAAATAAGATACTATTTATATGCGTTTGAAACCATTTGTGGATTTCGGTACGGAGCACTTTTTTCTGAATACTTCGGACTACAGCTAAGAAACCTATTTTTAAGTGTGTCTAACTTTAGGCAGCTGCCAAACTCCAAAACCTTATTTATAAATATTTTCCATCAATTATCTAACTTAGACACTGCAAATGGGTGTTCAAACCCATCTTTTAGTCTAGTAACGAATTGAAAAAATTATCTTGAATCGAATGAACATTTGTTCATTGAACGTATCCAAAAGTTAAGGATGATAGTATAGGGTCCGCCAAATAACTTCTTCTTTTTTTTTTTGAAAATGGCGCACAACATCGAGTGTAGCTTCGGCTGTGTGGCACTTAGCGCCGTCCTGTTGAAACCAAATGTTTCCAATATCCTCCTCTTCAATTTTTGTGAACAAAAATTCGTTCAACATGGCCCGGTAACGATCACCATTGACTGTAACGGCCACTCCTTGCTCATTTTCGAAAAATGGCCCAATTATGCCTCTGGACCAAAATCCGCACCAAACAGTGACTCGTTTTGGGTGTATCGGCTTTTCAATGTATGCGTGCGGGTTTTCTGTGCCCCAAATGCGACAATTTTGCTTGTTTACTACCCGCCAAGATCAAAATGAGCTTCATCTGAAAAGATGATTTTTTTTGGCAAAATCGGCATCTTCTCTAAGTCGGTCGCAGACCCAATTAGCGAAGCGTTTACACAACCATATTCGTTCAGCGGAAGGATGAAACTAATTATCTGTCAAATCAGACATGAGCTAAGTGCTACCATTCACGAAATAAGCACTAGTTGAAAAAAAAAAACGTTAGATGGCGGACCCTTCATATCAATAAGAGGATATATTTAGAGAACTGTTACAGGGTGTTTATAAATAAGGAGATGTCCAACTATTTTGACAATTACTTGTTGTCCCAGAATGTTCTAAGGAAATCTAAGAATTACGATTGTAATCTTTTCTTCTCGGCTTCTGTGGGGGGGGGGGGGGGGGGGTTTTCCTTAAACAAAGGTTTTGACAACAATGATTTTAAACAACAGAGTATTTCCACCAAGTTGTGTATGAAACATTTGCATACATATCTACATATATAAAAGGTTATAATTATGATCAAATGGTAGATACATACTTCCCATTGATTGATTTTTTGACGAAAACATCATTCATAGTCGAAATCTACAGATTTCATGAGATTCTTCAAAGCTCGATTAGACCTGTTTCCCGACAGTTTTTTTTTATTTTAAGCTATTCCCAGATTCAGAAATTAAAAAATGTAAGAAATAAGGCCAAATAGGCTTTCATGTGTGTGGAGGCATCAGCACTCTGAACTCAAAACTTTTGGGGGAGGTTTATCAGGTAAGGCTCGTTTATCCAGGCAAACAAATCGTTTCTCCATCCTCTGGCAAAAAGTTATTAAGGTTTACTTTTTAGAAGCAAGACCCCTGAAAGCAAAATATTCGTCTACCGCCTGCAGTTGTTGAATATTGTTTGATATGGACAATCAAAGTTTTCAATTCTGGGTTCTCTGGCTTCACATACTCTCTCTTTTTACTATGTAATTCTATACATTTCCAATATTTACCGTATGTCACGCTATCCATCTCGCTCGCCACACATCCAGCACCAGCTCCAGCACCCTATTTAAAAACTTTTCACACTTAAATCCTTCGAGTGAAAACTAGCATTCCAACACATTATAACTATAACACAATCTGGCGATGTAATGTGCTCCCCTCTTTTGATTGCTATCACTTTGTTACAAAAGTGTCATTACACAATCGTTTTACTATATGCACTGAATGGCAATGGCAGGATTGTATCATGCCGCACGAAGTTGATGGTTGACTCTTTATTCCTACTCTGTATATCTGCCTGCCACACCCCGCACCAATGAGCGCTCACAAATATATTCCTCCTCTAATCTTATCAAATATACTTTTATGTAGCTTGAGCTATGTATATGTAGATAGCAAATAATATCGCGTGCTGATGTGTAATTTGCAAAGATAATTGTACAAGTTTCTGCATTTTTCAGAACTTTTGCTGAAATTATCTGTTCGTGATTTTAGATTAATTTTTGAATGAAATCGTTTGTGTTGTTAAAGATTTGTTTTGCTTTGTAATTTACTTTGGCAAATCCTTTTTGTTTTTTTTTTTGTCGTGTCACGAATAATATTTTATCGAAACTTTCAAATGATTTAGTTTAATTTCTCATATTTTGTCCTTTTGATTTGTTTTGTGGTAATTTGGCTGGAACTGGCGTCACATGATTTATTGAATAATTTTTTTTTTATTTAAAGAAGTGCCTATTTGACAAAGAACAATGATTAATTTTCAAGTAAATAATACTTATAAGTTATTTAATTTCTTTTTAATGCAAAAATCATGCTTCATAAAATAATATGGAGAAAACGTTCATGAAAGGATGGAACTTTTATTATATCATTATAGGTATCAATATTTTTTTAATTGTGTAGGACGATATGTTGTTATACTTTTTAAGAAATAAGGTTTTAAGAAACTATGAATTTGACCAAGAATATTTAAGTTTTTAAAGGCTTAGGTAAGTATATCTTAAAAAAATTGAAAAATTTTGGAAAAAAGTATGTAACATAAATTGTTGCAAATCTTATTTTGGATATTTTTTGTTTTCATTTTTTATTCTCTTAAACTAATATTCACCGAGATAATTGCATTAACACTTAAAATGCCAAATACCAAATTCAAGATGGCGGCCACCCCTTATGGAAAATGAAGGGGGAAAACTAAGTGGAAGTGTTCTGGTGATACCCCCTACCTATACAGTTAAAATTTCATTGGACTCCTATTAAACGCAAACCTAGCGTCCCATTTGACTATGGACTATCAACTCTTCTTAAATTTTGTCAACTCTCGGTTGCCGTTCGAAGATTCAAAAGAATTCTCCATAAATGATTGAACTAATGCAGGCCGCTGTTCTAATTTCCTTGCCAAGACCTCGATATTAATGTTGTATTTATATGTAAAGGGTGTTTTTTTAGACATGTGGTTTTAAATCTAGTAATACTTTTTTCGGAGTTGTTTTTTGACAGCTGTCACTTAATTTATGCTCAGTTTAGTTTGCCATTTTATAATAAATAGACTAAATCCTGAACAACGTTTGAAAATCGTGCAAATTTATTACCAAAACAAGAAACTTTTGTTCAGCGATGAAGCTCATTTTTGGTTGAATAGGTACGTTAATAAGCATAATTTTCGTATTTGGAGTGATCATGCTCCTCAAGCCATTGTTGAGACGCCACCGTTTCATCCTCAAAAAGTCAGTGTTTGGTGTGCTCTATGGGCAGAGGGAATCATTGGTCCATATTTCTTCAAAAATGAAGCCGGCCATAATGTTACAGTCAATGGGGAACGCTATAGAGCCATGATTAATGTTTTTTTCGTGCCTGAATTGGATGATGTTGATGTGGACGAAGTTTGGTTCCAACAACACGGCGCTACATGCCATACAGTCAACAAAACAATCAAGAAAACTTTTGGTGAGAGCATCATCTCACGCCGTGGGCCTGTGGCGTGAAGTCGGTTGTCTACGCAGATAAGCCCGAGACGATTGATGCCTTGTGAGAGAATATTCGGGGCGTTATTGCTGACATATAGGCCCAATTGCTGCAAAAAGTGGTCGAAAATTGGGCCTCTCGGCTGCAATTTATTCGAGCCAGCCGCGGCGGCCACTTGCCCGGAGTCATTTTTAAAACATAATGGCAAACCCTTATCTTTATAATTAAGCTAAATTCTTGGCCATAACATTAAATTATATGCGTTAAATTAATTCTTGAAAACCACATGTCTAAAAAAAATACCCTTTAGATATAAAAGTGTTGCCTTATCATCATCACAACCAAAAGAAGTGGGACCTTTAACTCCACTACTTCCTTGACCGGAATGTTGCTAAGGAACAGACAGATATTCTTTGAGGGAAAGCACCACAAAACCACTCTGTAAAATCAACTTAGGTATATACTTCTACAATTCTAAATGAGACCCATTTACCTACCTAAAAAAAATAATCTTTAATATACTTCAAGATAGATACAATTAGTGTCCTTAATAAGCCCAAGTACCATATCAAATTCAATTTATCCATATCCTTTGCTTTGCTTTGCTTCCCTCATACCCATCAAAATTCTTTTGAAACCAAAACCCTGCCTTATTCAATATGATGCGAGACATGAGAATAAGATAAGGCACTTCTTCCAGCAGATAAGCACTAGGATTTAAACTCTCCCCCTTCAAAATCAAGAGATTCCTCAGAGATCTTAGATTGTTAAGATAATAAAATACAACCAAACTATCACATCATTTTGTACTTTGGATTTGGATTTGTGTTTGTATTATTTTGAATTGAAGAGATGTAGATTAAGATTGTACACATAGATGTAGATGGATGATATTATGAAAATGTGACCGCATTTTATGTATCTATGGAATAATCCAGGACGAGCAAAACATCCTCGTAATCGTGTATATGAAATGCTGTCTAAGTCTACCCGTATAGAGACCTATAGTATACATAAATATACTTGTATACGAGTATGTATCAGGACAGCATCTAAATCGGTGACATTCAGCATTAATAAAACAGCACACGAAGCTTTGAAAATCTCATTTTATACTTGATTTGATATCCGTAATCGTTTTGGGGGCAGTCTCGGACAGTCTTCGACGTCCTTTTGCAGCAAATCCTGACAGATTATATGACATTAATTTATTGCATTGCATGAATTCTGTGATCGCTCTGGGGTGGTCAGAATATATACGAGACGAGAGTAGGTATATAGCTTACCAGTCTAAAACGAGTGAAGTATGGCTGATATATGGTACGAGTTAGAGTATATGTCCTGGCAAACAATCACAGTACCCGAAATGGGATTCAAGTTTAATTCCAATATTAGCCTAATTGTTTTGAATTCAAAATGATTGATACAATAGCCTGTCTGTGTGTATATTTGGATTGTGTATAATAGTGGGTGATGTGTGTGGTTGGTATGGAGGGTTTTGATGTTGTTATGTGAAAAGATAAAGACCAAAAATTCTCCTGCAGGCTGCAGGTCACAGCGAATTGATCCGAGTTTTGGGTGGCAAAAGGAGGACTGATGTCTCATATCGCACAATGATATGAATATTTTTGATTAATTTGCAGCACGACCAGCATACGTGAGTTGAATGATGAGTTTGTTGGCAAACAGTGCTGTGCATATGGAAATTTTGTCAAACAAGATATATTTATCATCATGAGTGAATATGCACCTGTGCTGTAGCTTCGATTCGAGATTAAAAGAAGATAAAAGACAATAACAAACAAAATTGGAAAATTAACAGAAATCCTACGTTAAACCTCCACTAGGGCCTAAAATCACTTTAAAAAAAACCTAATTATGTCGTTTAATTTATTTAGCAACAAACTCATGAGGAGAGAGGGGGCATGACCCCCACCCATCTCAAGAATATGTTTAACTTTATTAGCTTAATAATACAAGCAAACGTATGGCTAAATCTAAAAATAACTTACGACTAAATTTACAAAAAAGCTTAAAAAGTACTTAGCTTAAGAAGGGTTTGGGGCTAATAATTTTTGTATAGAGATTTTAAGGGAAGTCAAAGAATTTTCAGTGGAAGTCAAAGAATTTTCAGTGGAAGTCAAAGAAGTTTTGCATACTATTAGCAGCACGTAGCATGCGATTCATAGGTTCGTTACATCCGTAGCAGGTGCGGTGAAAGTTGAGATCAAAGAGTGATACCGATCTGAGACTTCTAGGGTTGGTGTAGAGTGACATTTTTTGAAGAAACGCAGGGCAATCGATATTGCCAGCTAAAAGTTGATGGACATAAACAATGTCTGCAACTATACTGCGTATATCAAGGGGTTGCAAGTCTAAAAGCTTTAGGTGATAAACATAGGGTGGGAGGTTAAACATATCAGGCCCACGAATAGCAAAACGAAGGAATCTACGTTGGACGGCTTCGATTCGAAGTGAATGGGAAGCATAAAATGGAGACCAAACCTGACCAGCATATTCGAGAAGGGGCCTAACAAATGTGAGGTAAAGGGATTTAGTGACATAGGGATCTGAAAATTCTTTGGACCATCGTTCAACGAAACCGCGTGCGGAGTTCTATTAATAGAACTAGTGATATGGGATCGGAAGTTCAGTTCCTTATCGCATAAAACTACAAGATCACGCACGCACCGAATCAACTTGTATAACCGGCTCATTATTGATAAAATAGGTACGAGGAGGGAGTGGGGAGCGTTTCTGGGAATACGTTATAACGTTGGTAACGTTTAGCTCGAGAAAGTTTTTCCGGCACCAGGTAGAAAATCTGTAAAAGTCGAGCTGAAGGAGGTTGGAATCAATAGGGGAGGATATACAACATTATATTTTCTTACCGTCGGCATATATACAGAAATGGAGGAGTCTTTGATGACGCCGAGATGGCTTGCTTGTGGAACACCCGAGGATGCTAAGATTAGGTCAGATTCTGAGTTTTTAAAAAGGACCTTGTACTGACGTTCATATAAATAAAATTTATGTTACACATACAATCGTGTTTTCGAATAAATAGATTGTTAGTAAATTGACAGCATCCATTTAAATCCCTAAAGGCGGTTAAAGAAATGAAATTTATTTAAGTTGATACCTACATTTCACAAATTTAATGTCAAATTTAAATTTAATGGAGAATTTATAAGTTAATGCTAACAGCCATATTATTCACGTGGGATTTAAACATACTTTAAATCCAGATTTATTAAATCTATGACATATTGTCTTTTTGCAAAATAATCCAGATGTAAGTAGGTACATATTTAAAATGGTCTCTTGAAAGCAGTTTGATTTCAATTGGATTACAGAATTTGATTTAAATGTGAATTTCTACGAGTGAACAATATGAAATTGGATTTAATTTTTAAACTGGATTAAGCAAGTGAATAATATTTGAGTAAGTGGAAATATACTCTACGTTTAAAACCTAAACGAACTTCCTGAGACTTTCCTCGACGCGAGGAAGTGCGGATCTAGGCTTAACATCGACTTCAATTCTTTTAACACATCCGTTGGACTGGTTAGACAGCGCGTAAGCTAAATAATTGTGTCTAAGAGTATACCACTTTCAGACCCGTAAGGGAGTATATCCGCAAACCCCTCCAATATAACCACTTTCAATTCAACCCACAGGTCAATACGAGTCTATATGGTATCAAAACGGCGCACTCCAGCTACAGCTCTAATTGGGTCACGGAGCTAATTTGCTCTACGGCTGCCTTTTCTACTTACCTACCTTAAAAATGAAGGTAAAAAAACGACATGGTTTTACAAACAAAATCACAGAAATATCAAAGTCAAAGCCAGAAGACAACTGGGTAAAGATATTCCAATTTTGTTGATGCGAGAGAAGTAAAATTCAAATTAGATCTTCCTTTAAGCTTTATCTAAATTTTCTTTAAACTCATCAATAATCATTTAAGACCTATAATTGTTAGGCTTTTTATGAATTTCTTTAAAATTAGGGACAAAAAATTTATATTCTAGAACTATGTATGTAGATCGACAATTTTAAATAAATTTTAGCTTAAGCTCTATGCTGAACTTGAATACATATACCCTACTATTAATAAACGGCAAATAACAGCATGATAAAACTTACACATCTGTCAACTTGTATATCATATTAATAAATGTGGAATGGCCTATGACATATGATAGTTAGCGGATAACTTTAACTAGCCGAATTTGGTGTTTAGGGACGTATTTCTTCTTAACACAAACAAGCATACATCTCATCATAAGAACCGTTTACCTACTACAATCATGGTTTTCATGAATCAGTGCATGTATGTATGTGACACACCTACTAGTATATTGCTACATTTTGATATTATAAAGTAAAAATATGTTTATTAATAACAAAAGTTATCAAGCGGACAAGTCGTCTATCAGTTTGCCATCAGGTACGCGTCTGTTAAGTAGCGGATGGTGTTTTTTTTGTATTAATAAGGTTGATATTATGTATTTATTTATGAATCGGTTGAGTAGAAAATCTTCAGCTTGCCTATTGAACTGCCATACAAAACAGTAGGTACGAGCTACGAGCTTAAAAAGCTTTCAAATTTTTGTTTCACAATACTGTACATGACTGTACTCCTTGTCAAAGAAGGGATAACTTAAGTTTGCCATCAATGGGGAACTATTACCCACTCTCTTTCTCTCTCTATCTCTCTTTCTGTTGAAGTTTTGGACAATGCCTATGTGATTCAGCTTAATTTGTAATTGAAGAAGTATAGAAGATGTCATTTCTGTCTGCAACCTGTCAATTACTTCATTTATAAAAAGATAAATCGCTTGGGCAAAAATATCTTCTCTGCTGTTACCCATACCCAAAGTGTTGTCTGCATATTCAGATTTGTTATATCAAATTTGATTCCGCAAATTAATTGGAATCTGTTATGAAATATATCGGAGCCATTATGATTTCTGGATACCTATACTTCATGTAAAAGTAATAATCCTGTAAAGGTAGTTGTTTGTTTCAAACCTAATTCCTCATATTTGAGATGGTTCATACATTTTTGAAGCATAAGTGACAATGACATTAGTTGTACTCTTGTACTCATACTGTTTACAATACCTTCAGAATGAAATTATTGGCAAGTGATATGAATTTTCATACGTGATTTTGAAAATGTTCATAAATGTTTTAATCTCACTTCATGTATTTGGCTCTTATGATGGGATGCGTGTACATATTATAGTCTATAGTGTACATTTCAGTACTTCGACGACCAGACCACAAAAGTTTGATCTGAAATACGATACGTGCCTAAGGTAATGGCTTTTTTTTTGTCAATAGAAAAGTCTTCTTTATCAAAGAAATGTGTCAAAGAAACAGCGTGTAGAAGTCTCGCATCTTCTTCGAGATTATATCCAGTCGTATATTTTAAAATTTATCTGAATTGCCAGTCTCTTAAATTAACAAATACCGAAAATCTCCACAAAGTTTAAAAAAAAAAAAAAAAAACAAGATTTATTAACTACAAGTTGTTATTTGCCACTGTTACTACTCTGCACCATCGCCAACATCGTATTCGCTAACAATGACACGAAAATAGTCTTGCGTTTGCCCGTTTTGGGGGCGCGGAAATAGTTTTCTTGTTCCTTAAAAATATAACTTCTTGTTTGTTGTAAAGAGTCACAAAGTTGCCTTGAAGTTTCTCCACTTTTCAGCTTTCTCACAAAGGACGACAGAGACGAACTAACAGTTTTGGTATAAGAAATAATAGAAAGAAACTTTAAAGTCACTTTTGCAGTTTCATTTCTACTTGATTTCCCCCACCCCCTACACCCCCCTAACAACAATGAAATAGGGTAAGGCAGGCGAGCTAGTTCTATAAGGGTTTGTTATGCTTTGGGACACTCTTGAATCTTGATGCCTGTGCGCTACGTTAGAGGAAAAAAATTGATGATGGTGATTTCTTGCGCTTTCTAATTTTTTTCTTCTTCTTCTTCCTATGCGTTATTTGCTTATTCTTTCATTTTTATCATCATAGTAGTTGTGTAGTAGTCAGCAAAGCTGCTCTTCTTCGCTAAAGGTTCTCATATCATTATGGCAAATAATAAAATGAAAACTATCTGAGACGACAAACAAAAAGAAAACTTAGATATCATCATCATCGTGTCATCTTTCGCTAGAAGTTCTTCCGGCTTTTTGACGATATAACGTTTTATCATTTTTCTTTGTCAATTTTAACGTTTAGATTCGTTGGGTGTGTTTGCTTCCCGGTCGGTCGGTGGTAGTGATAGCGCAGCGATAGCAACAATCTATCTTTATCTATATATGGTGTTACGCTGCTTTCTTGCATGAGGGCGATAAGGAACGGGAAAAAACTACTTTTGGTGGCGTGTATACAGTGATGCGTGCAACCCATCAGAAGAAAAAACTTTCTTGCAAAGCCAAAAAGTTTGGTTGAAACTTTTGACTGAGAGGTGAGTAAAATTGACAAGAAATCGATTTCATATAGTTTTACCAAGTTTGCTTGATTTTTCTTCCAGTGTTGTCCTTGGATGTGGATGAAAATGTTCTTTAAGGTGTTGGGTTTTCATAGTAAATATTGATTAGTTATTTTAGTATTTAAAAACTTGTAGTAAATTTGCGTTTTAGGTATATTATTGCAAGGCTTACTATGGGTGCTTTGTGTTAAAATAAAATCCCTTTTAAATATGTACTTAGTATTGCCATATGCTCATGACTTCAAACCCTTTATGCTATTGTGCTGACGTCTGCTATCTGAGCCTGTAATTTAGCAATATCAGTTTCTTTGACACATTTCTTGATAAAGAAGACTCTTCTATTGAAAAGAAGCTATTACTTTGGATAGGTACCACCAGAATGTATCGTATTCGAGTACAAACTTGGGTGGTCTGGTCGAAGTACTGAAATGTACACTATTTATTATACGCACCCCGTTAGAGCCAAATACATGAAGTGAGATTAAAACATTTATGAACATTTTGAAAATCACATATGAAAATTCATATCACTTACCAATAATTCCATTCTGAAGGTACTGTAAACAGTATGAGTACAAGAGTACAACTAATGTCATTGTCACTTATGCTTCAAAAATGTATGAACCATCTCAAATATGAGGAATTAGGTTTGAAACAAACAACTACCTTTACAGGATTATTACTTTTACATGAAGTATAGGTAGATATCCAGAAATCATAATGGCTCCGATATATTTCATAACAGATTCCAATTAATTTGCGAAATCAAATTTGATATAACAAATCTGAATATGCAGACAACACTTTGGGTATGGGTAACAGCAGAGAAGATGTTTTTGCCCAAGCGATTTATCTTTATATAAATGAAGTAATTGACAGGTTGCAAACAGAAATGACATCTTCTATACTTCTTCAATTACAAATTAAGCTGAATCACATAGGCATTTTCCAAAACTTCAACAGAAAGAGAGAGAGAGAGAGAGAGTGGGTAATAGTTCCCCATTGATGGCAAACTTAAGTTATATCTTCTTTGACAAGATGTATATCCATGTACAGTATTGTGTAACAAAAATTGGATAACTTGTTAAACTCGTAGCTCGTACTGTTTCGTATGGCATGTCAAAAGGCAATCTGGATCTTAAGCTATGATTAGACGGTCAGTATAAATGGTCAACGCACTGACTCTCTGACGTCGCTAAAAAAGTCATCAACACACTGCCAATATGGACAGTCAAGGTTGACTATGTCAATGCATAACACCTTGACGATCACACGAATGACGCTAGTCCCTCAATGTCACACGGAAGTCAACGCAGACTACCTTGACGTGACATAAGAACATGCCATGTCAACGTTGGGATTATGGTCAACGCTTTGCGTCAATGTGTTCTACATTTACTCAGAGTGATGACACGTTCAACGAAAAAAGTCAATGCGTTTATGGTAAAAACAATGTCAACGTGCGTTGGTGTCAAAGCAGCCATCAACGCATGAACAGCATTCTGCGTTGACGATCACACGAGAAGACAACTTTGAGACGGAATTTGACGTCATTTTGACGTCAGATTGTCAACGCATTGACCATTTTAGTTGACCGTGTAATCGTAGCTTTACACTCAAATCTTAGCAACATATTTCAGTCATTGAATTTTATAAAATTAAGCATTGAGAATATCTGAATATATATATAATTGGTGTAGGAAGACGTGATTATTGTATACAAATTAAATTAAAAAAAAAATCAACAATTCTTGTGAGAAGCGATTTTTGTTATTTTGAAAAAAAAAATTCTTATTTTCTTGAGCTATTTGTTGACATTAATACAGTTTCCATAAAGTTTATTTCAAATTTTACCAGTTTTTTTTTTCAGTGGATGAATATCGGTGTTTTACATTACGACCATGTTTCTGAAATTAATTCATGCTTTCTAGAAAATATCTTTGACAGCATACAAGAGGTCATTTGGTAAACCATCGGCTTTCTATTTTTGTCTTTCCACGCCTCCATTTTGTTGGAAATGTTTAATTTTAAGCCTTCAATAGGATTAACTGTTCTATACTCCAGCCAAAGTCAGTCATTATAAGTTTGAAAGTTCTTCATTTCCAATTCAAATTCTCGAAAAAAAGCTACTTTTGTTGGAATAATTTTGTTCACCAACTCATGAAATGACTTTCAAAATAGGATCAAAACAATTGCCTAGCACAAAAAAATAGATTAAGAAGATTGCGTTTAAGGTTTTGGGTTTATTTCTCACAGTCAACTGTGCTTTCCGAGGCTAAAAGAAAACGTATAAAAACGTGAATAAATCGCAAAATAAAATTACTAAGCACTTCAATTAATTTTGTATACATTATGTACAGTGTATATAAGTATAATCATATCAGAAATGACCCACTTATTTGATTCATCTTTTAATAGGTCGAATTGCTTATCATCACCCTATAGGTCACATTTGTGCTTCTGCTCATTCTATTTCTCTTCTTTTTTTTTGCCAACTTCACTTGCAGTTTTAGGTCAAATCCCGAGGCAGTAGTCATCAGCAGCTAACAAACCAACAAACCATATAATAGGACCATACCTACGACATCATACAAAATGAAAATGACTACTAACTAAACAAGGACAAAAATATTATAAGAGAACGGCAGCGGCGGGACGAAAAATTATAAACCGTTTCTACTCCCTGTTTAAGCAAAGGGATACGGATGCGGGTTGACAACAACACAAGGACATTCACAACATTATAGATTATATAGCAGCAGCAGTAGGAAACTGGCGGGAATTGCCGCGTACTATTGTGAATATTCTATAAAAGCATTCATAAACCGTTTATTTAATGGAAATTTATATATTTAAGGACACAATCGTAGTCGTTCTCGTTCTCGTTCTCTCATCGTCATCGTTGTCGGTCGTCGGAAGCAATTTGTCCTTTGAAATGTAATTGTAACTTCCTTTTAACCTTTTGCCGCGGCACTTTCTGTTATTCGTGTTTTTATTTTTGCTACTTAAAGGATAAATTTGTGCTAACTATGGTTGAAGGAGTGCAAGGAGCCGTCCCTTTGCTGATGCTCTTTCAGCACAGATCCGCATTATTGGGGGCTTCATTTGTGTGGAAAAAGTATTTGAGGAAGGTTATTGAAGGTGTGTTTTTCAATTTTGAAGCGAGAACTTACTGGATACTTAATTTTAAATCACAACTTAAAGGTTTTTGGAAATGGTCTATTTGCAAAAATAAGCTTCACTTAAGCTCTATGCCAGCTTAAGTGAAGCTTTTATCCAAATAGACCATTTCCGGAATATTTTAAAACTTCAAATTTAGGGACATCAAGCTTGATTTCTTCAATTTCATATATACTTATTGAAAATAGAAGATAAACTAAGGTAACCAAAATCCACCATATGTAATTCCTGAGCATGGGTTTGTGTCAATGACGCTGACGTATCCGATTGAAAAGGTTATTCTCAGGAAATATTATTCAAGAATATTTTTATATTATTTGATATTATATAAATAATATAGAACAAATATAAATAAAAAATATATTCGTGTAGTAGTATTTAGTTTGGATGAATGGTTTTGCTTATAGAGCTAGTCAAAGTAGATACTTTGGTGACCACATACTTTGGTTTCAGTACAAGAGAATCCGGGCGAATTCCAAGTTATCTCTCCAAACGGACCCAGAAGGTTGTGGTTGGAGAAAAAGTATCTCAAAACCCAGTCATCTTCACTGTGGAGTACCTCAGGGCTCCGTATTGGGACCTCTCCTTTTTTGTCTTTTTATTAATGACCTACCTAGCGTTTGTAAGAACTGTTCGTTTCATCTGTATGCTGATGACATGCAGATTTATTTATCAAGACCAATAGGTCTTATGGAAGACCTCATATTTCTAATCAATAAAAATATCTCAGCTTTCCATGAATGGGAAATATCTAATGGCCTTACACTAAACCCAAACAAAAGCCAAGCAATTGTCATCTCTAACAAAACATACGTTGTAAATAACTTTCCACCTGTTTATTTAAATAATACGATATTTATATGTGCGCATTCTGTGATGAGTCTAGGGTATAAAATGAATAATCAACTCGCTTGTGAAGAACACATAAACTATGTCGTTGGGCGAATCTATGCCACACTTAGAAAACTTTGGGTTTCTGGAAATTTTATTCCCGTTCAAACTAAACTACGTCTCGTGAAAACATTTATAATTCCAATTATTTTATACTCTGAAAATGTATACCCAGTGTTAGATTCACTTTCCCAAGGCAAATTGGAAGTCGCTTTTAATGATATTGCTAGGTAAGTCTCCGGGCTAAGGACGTATGATCATATATCTAATCAACGAAACAATATTCTTGGGTGCGGTCTGCAGCAGTATCTCAAAAGTAGAAATTGTATCTTTTTCCATAAAATAGTCCAAACAAAATCACCTAAATACTTGTATGATAAGCTTTTGTTTTGCCTTTCAATATGAACAATGAACATATCATCTCCTCCCTCAAATTACTTGAATTCATCGTGCCTTTTTTTTTTTGTTGAAAGAATTTTGATATTTTCGCAACCAAAAACGACAATATGGGTCACTGATGGCATTAGAAATCAACACAATTGATTTCAGACGCCTGCCACACCAAAATTGTAATATCTTCGTCAAAATTGTCTATGTAAACCTTATAGATATTGAATTTTTTAGGAAAATCGGTTAAGTGGGTATTCGAAGATTTTTCCCACGCCCATTTTTTGTTTTTTTTTTTCTTCTTTAACTTTGTTGTATAGAGGAAGTCTTAGTTCGATTAGTATAGCCGGTAGAGGAATGGTTAGTGCGCAGGACTGTCATGCCAGAGGGCTGGGTACTGACTCTTGCGTGGAAGTGCCGAATACTCCACCTCCACGAGTATCCCATCCCATGAACAAGTGTCTCTCACCGTAGCCATTTGGATTCAAAAAAAATTGTAGGTCTCCTCCATTTCTGCAAAAACAAACAACACGAACACAGAAATGGTTGAGCGCAACCAAATTTATTTTATAGTACCTACCTATTAGTTCGATGAAATCTGAAACACTTGTCCGACTTGAATAAAATATTCAGAATTAATAAGAGATATTAATGGAATGTTCACAGAACATGTCCACCCACTGACACGCACGTCGATATAGTTCATAGCTGGGGTCAGACAAGAGGCAAAGAATCAGCTAATATATAGAAATAGGCACTTTCCACCTCGGCCCCACTGTGTGTTGATGTGTGAAAGAGATTTTTGATAATACGACTAGAAGGGGTAAGGATATACCTACCCATTACCCTGCAAGGTACGTATCTCTTCCTATTGATTGGAGTATAAACTTGTGTTACTCATACCGTTTATTCAGAAAAGTCAGAGTGACAATGATGGAGCTTCTTTTAATAAACCGAAGTTGAAGTTCGATATAGCTTTTAAGGGCCTATAGTCCATACAAATTTGGCGTTTTGTCCTGGCGATCTCACTTGGACTCATCAGTTGACTTGTGAGGGCCTTGTCAAGTTGAAGTTAATTCAGCCATCTGGGCGAATTTTAAAATTTGCTCTTATTATTATTAAAAACTGCAGATTGCCAATATTTCCGCAATAGATTCCTTATACGTTCAATACTTGACACACGCATATCTATATTAATAGAATCTCAACCTTTTTAATTAATTAAATAAACCAGGTTTTTAAAATCGATATACACAAACAAAAAAGAAATAACCTACCTAAAACCATTTCTAGTGACCCAAACAAATATCCCTTAGACTTGTGTTCAGATCTTGATTTTTATTTTTTTTTTTGTTAGCAATTCCCAAGTTAATTTACATTCATGGTCTATTTTTCATATAATGCCCTCAATTGAATTTGGAGGCCAAACGGTAGTAAAAAAAAGCGTCTATGTAAACTTGTTCTTTCGCCTTCGTTTGTATGTTTGATGTCGGTGTACCTATGTAGGTAAGGTATAGCATTACGAACACACATACGTAAGTACCTATATCTATGTGCCGTCGTTTAAGTGCTTACACCAAATACAATTAAAGTAATTGCCTTTTCCGCTTCTTTTCTACCAAAACATCCCTCCAACCGACCAATCGACCATCAAGGACCGACATTACGTGTGTCCTTATCTATGCAAAAGGTAACGTTACAAGTTATATAATATCTACCTAAGTGGAAGTGTTTTACCTTCTGCAGGTTCATAAAAACCATCTTCTGGTATTTTTATTTCAAACCGTCAAGTATAGTAACAACCCCTAGCAACTTCCACCATCATCTATACCCATCATCAGTTTTTTTTTTTTTTTTTATTTTTTATTCTTTATCCTGGGCAAGTTCTTTGGTCGCTTATGAAGCGTCTTCAATTTGCGGTGTAAATGAATTTTATTCATCTACTCTGTGACACCCTTACTCCGTCCTGCTGCTTCTGCTTCTTCTATACTCTTTGGCTATACAACGTGTCCAGAACAATTGAAATTTGCCTGCGTGTGCACACAATTCCAAAGGAAAGAAATCAAGGACTCAACTAACCAAACGACCAAAGCCAACATTGGGGGCGTGGAGTTAAGAAAAGTTGGTTTATACAAAAAAGGTAACGAAAAAGTAATAAAAAATTTATTTTATTAACTTTTTTAATTTACCACCATGCCATGGCTGTGGCTATTATTGTATCTAAGGAGATCATCACGACTTTAATGGTAACCTTCGAATGTAATTGATTTTATGACATTTTTTGTCCTGAATTCTTGCGGTTGAACGTAATTTGTGCGATTCGTTATTTCTTTGAATAAGAAGAAGAACAAGAAGACCTAATTATTGTAAATTTCTTGTTAAATAAAATGAAAAGTAAAAAAAAATTGTGTTTATCTTTTTTATAAGAGCAAAAAGAAGGACATTGTTTATGTCTGGGTGTAACAAGAGTTTAAAGATGATAAGTCACTGCTAATGGCTGGAATTGATAAACTATACGAAAAATAACTTTTTGTTTCCGTAAAAAAAGAAGATTATGATTGAACTCGACATGAAAATAACAAGAAAGGCCAAGATAAGGACATATAGGACCAGCAGTTCTGTATGTCTGTCTATGTAGGCTTACAGCCTTAACAACTAGGTCGTGAAAGGTTTTTGATCCATTTTTAAAGGCGATTTATGTCAAAGTTCTGAATGTCTGTGTATGTAGGCTTACAGCCTTAACAACTAGGTCGTGAAAGGTTTTTGATCCGATTTATGTCAAATGAAGAAATTTTATTTATAAATATTGTAGTTAAATACAAGTGGTCAGAGAGGGCTACCTTATAGTATTTCATTCAAAACTGTTATTATTGTCTTATACATATAAAACATTTCCAAGTTTGAAAGCTTAATAACTAATTCAGAAGTCGGATAAGTAAGAATGCTAAAACAATAAATGTAAGCTACTAAAAAGGCTAAAAGACTAAAATAAACCAACCGAGGGAACAGGCAGGATTTCGGTCTGGTTTCTCGACAACTGACCACCTCCAAAGCATCAATCAACTTATCGAAAAATGCCAGGAATATCAAATACAAATCTACCTCTGCTTTATAGATTTCACAAAAGCGTTCGATACAATTGAACACCAAAATATATGGGAACCATTATTGAATCAAGGTATAAATGCCAAATACATTAGGATTCTTCAAAACCTTTATCAAAACTCAACATCAAGAGTGAGAACTGAAATAACAGGCACGGTTTTTAGAATTTAACGCGGAGTACGACAAGGTGACCCTATTTCACCAATGTTATTTGCTGCCGTCTTAGAAGAGGTGTTCCGATCTTTGGCGTGGAATAGTTACGGCATTACGATAAATGATGAAAATTTGAATAATTTACGTTTTGCAGACGATATTGTACTTATAAGCTCTTCAGTCACAGATCTTCAAAAAATGATAATCGATCTAAATGAAGCATGTACCACAACTGGACTCCATATAAATTTGGGTAAAACCAAAATGATGTCAAACTCCGAGCAAATACCAATTCAACTAGATGGTCAACGGATTGAATATGTAGAGGATTTCACCTATTTGGGACAAATAATTACATTCAACAATAAAGAAAGGATAACAAATGGCTGGAAACAATTCTGGAATATTAGAGATATCCTTGAGGCAGATTCAACTCCAGGAACTATAAAATACTTAATGGATACTGCAGTTCTCCCAGTGCTGACTTATGGATCACAAACATAGAGTAATAATAAAACCACTATGAATAAATTTGCAATCTCGCAAAGAGCAATGGAACGGTCTATTCTTAAAGCCAACAGACGGGATCACATTTCAAACGAATCACTTAGACAAAGAACAAATATAGATGATGTCGTTGTTAAAGCAAGGAAAACAAAATGGGATTGGGCTGGACATATTGCGAGACTAGAAGATAATCGTTGGACAAAACGCCTAACTGATTGGTTACCTGCTGACAAGAAGAGAAAAGTTTGCAGACAACGGAAAAGATGGAGAGACAACATAGATCAATTTGCTAACCGATGGAGAGAAAGAGCTTCCGATAGAGACGTCTGGAGAAGTCTGGGGGAGGTTTTTGCCCATTTAACTTATTAAAAAAAAAAAAAAAAATTAAATTGTAATTAGGGTTTTTTTGAGCTAAATATAACAATAATAATATAATAATAATAACTAAAAACTAATGGTAAATGTCATTAAATAATATTATAAAATTTGTACAAAAAATTATCAATAAATTATTGTATGAGATTAGATGCAGTGCGGAAACCCGCAATTGTGTACTTTGATGTTAGAGTTTATTTCTCCATAGACATGAGCTAGGTTCTGGGCTGAATTCCGTTGGAGAGCTTCTTTTTATGTCATAAGCATTTCCTAAATGGACGAGACTAGAGAAATGCCAATTAATAACAGTTTATCACCATTAAAACTTAAAAAATAACCTTGGATGTCCGAAGTGTACCCACCCGCGGAAGGTCCTGGCCCTGCGGTCTGCCGGGAAGCATGATATAAAAGTTTTGTGGGCTGAAAATTGTAAAATTTACTTTATTGTAAATTACTTGAAGCTATGATTTTTTTTTTGGAAATGTGTGAAAAATAATTTGTAGCCTAAAAAATTCTATACAAAAAAGAATATTTATTTCTTAAGAGACAATTGATTTAAGAAAAAAACGTTCCCGAATGATACAACAGCGTTCGGACTTTACTGTTAAAGAATGTAGATCTACTTTGCTTTTTCATAAATTAAATCAACTGCACCACTGCGCTTTGCTTATAATCTACTTTTTTGTCGATTTTATTGAGTTGAGAACAAAGGGAATGCCCATTTTACTATGGAGCCTTGCCCCAGAGTGTACACGAACCAATTAAACGATACATAAGTACACTTCATTGTATATGTTATTAAAGATAATAAAATAAGCTTTTCATTACAGCTAAAAATAGTATACGCAATCTCTGAATTTTTTGAAATATCGGTGTGGCAAAGACCACGCAAAAAAAGTGGCTTTTCTAGAAGTTAAAACTTGATATCTCAAAATATGTTTAACATATCAAAATAGTTTATGTATTTTATTTTAAAGACAAGAAAATACCTTTCTTTTGATATAAATATCATTTTTTGAATTATTTCGGCCGTTATGGATCATTATTTGGAACGGCAACTTCAAGCCCAAAAATCTCGACTTTCCCATGAACGATTTTGAAAATATTTAACTTATGTATCGGGCTTCACGTCACCTTTCATTTGATATGCAATTCTTTGTGTACATTCTGGGCAAGAAATGGGCAATTCACTTTTCTTCTCAGAAGCGTCGGTTAATTGTTTTTGCCCATTGAATAGTTTCAGAAGAGTTTTTGTTTTGATTCCGGACGCTTCCAGGCGTACACTAAAAAACAACATAAACTTGCTGATTCTAATTAATTCTCGATTTTTGTATGCCAGCGGTGCACAGTTGACACATACACGTATTTGCTTTCTTTCTTCTTTGGGATAGCAAGGAACTATGAGGGTAACTTATGGATTCTTTAAAAAAAAATTTAACAAGATATCGAACATGGCATTACGATGATAGAGAAGACGAGGAAGAGGGTACTAAAATTCTGTTTGTCTGTCGACCCTGCACCAAATTAAATTTTTAAAAAATCAGCAAAAGCTTTACTTTAAAAAAAATGAGTTTGGTTCGAAACATAAGCATACAATAAACTTTTTCATCAATATAATAGTAAAAATTGTAGTTAGCCCTACTGAAAATTATTTTTATAAGATAATATTATTTAGTTAAACAAATTATTTATACAATTTTGGCGAAAAACAACGCGAGCACGGGTCTGCTAGTTGGATTTAAAAATATTGTGCTACATTATGTAATAACTTTTTCTCAAAATTTGTAAACGTATATTTGCTCTTTTGAATAAAAAATCTGAAGCTTAAACTCCTTAAAACTTTGCTTTAGTTTTTTTAAATGATATTTTCAAATGAAAGAAGAGATTTTTAAAGGGTGCTTTTTTAAGACGTGTGGTTTTCCATCTGGCAATACATTTTTCGGAGTTGGGGTTTTTGACAGCTGTCACTTGATTTATGCTCAGTGTGGTTTGCCATTTCATAATGAATAGACTTTCTCCTGAACAACGTTTGCAAATTGTGCAAAAAGGGACTCGAAAGGAGATCGTTGTTGACCCCTCATTTTTGGTTGAATGGCTACGTTTATAAGCTAAACTACCGCATTTGGAGTGAAGGTAAACCTCAAGCCATTGTTGAGACGCCAGCCATTACATCCTCAAAAAGTCACTATTTGGTGTACTCTATGGACAGAGGGAATCATTGGTCCATAATTCCTTCAAAAATGAAGACGGCCATAATGTTACAGTCAATGGGGAACGCTATAGAGCCATGATTAATGACTTTTTCGTGCCTAAAAAAAGAAAAGTTCACATAAATCCATCAAATTAAATATTGTCATTATGTTTAAATTGTAATTCTTGTTATGCCACCATAATTTTCATAACAAAAATACAACAAGCCCTCTTAATAAATAAATACTCATGGAGCAATAAAAATATATTTAAAAAAAACAAGACTGTCTGAAGATATAATATAGCCTCCGTGTCCCAACAAGATAGGTACCTATAAAATTATCATGTTTCTTGTAACAAAAAACCACTAGCTACTCATTTTCCAATGGAGGCGGAGAACAACTTGAAATACCCATTCTATTCCAAGGACAACACTTAAAGCCCGCACCCTCGCGAAAAAAAAACATCAACAGAAATACCCTACCCAGGCCAGGATTGTGTTTCTTTTAGCATCACTAACAGCTGCAATTAAAAACATGGCATTCAACTTTGTCCGCAGACACCCACGCATCTGTAATTTCCACTTAGGCTCGTATTGTTTGGTTCTTGTTATATTCCCATGCCCAGCCCAGGGCCCCCTTTTTTGACGCAGGCACCTTTTATATTAATTTAATAATAAACATATTTTTTTTCGAAATATATCCTTGCTGCCCCATCAAGACAGGAAAGTCAAGAAAATTATTTCGAAATGTTCATTTTACTTGTATAATTGTGGAATATCTTATTTCCTTTCGTCTTTCTTAATAACTTCTTGCACAATCATTATCTCATGCTCTGACGTATATTTTACTTTCAGCAGCAGGACCTATTACACAAGGCATCTTGTCCCCAGATTCACATAAACTATGCCTATGCCGACCCTAGTCAGTTGCTGAACTCCAATTATTTTTTGCATCAAGGACGAAGTCCGATAGGACGAATAGCGGAACGGAACCGCAGTTGCAACCCTATGGGAAAGTGCATCTCCAAACAACCCTCGGCTATAACAATAGCACTGTCCACGACAGATTTGGCAACAGCGAGTCATATTCTGAGTAAATTCTCGGACAAAACTGATTACATATCACTCAAGGACGAGCTCGGAAATCCGCTGTACGAGTATTTTGGCGAAGGCAAGACTGAAATATTCTACAGGCCAAGAAAGGACAACACCAGCTCGACGGCGACGGTTTGTTTGAAAAGAACAGCAACTGCCACTTCGACTGAGGACACCAAAAATAACAGGAATTATCGACGTAACAGACAGGAACGGGGAGTTCCGGTTGATTGTAACAGCTTTGGTGACACTGGATGTGGTCTAGATAATGAGGTAAGTTCGTAACACTAATTAGATTACACAATCGATTAATTATTTTCAGTTGAATGGAACGTTATATGGAACCAGGGCATATTGTCTCTCTTTCATTCTCTCTCTCTCTCTCTCTCTCTCTTTCTTTGTTTCTCCCTTTGTGTTGCGATGCTTTTGAATGATGCTTAAGTGGGGAGATTGCTTTGAATTCGAGACTAAGGCAATCGAGGGTGGTTCCGTTCCGGTAGCTGGTAGCATCCGTTTCAGAATTAGCAATACTTAAAAAGAAACTTTAAACAATGTCAAGAAAAGTTTGTTGTGCCCCGAAGACCGAGTATAGACGATGCGATGAAATTAGGGAAATTAATTTTCTGACATTGTTCAGAGATAGATAGTATAAATGATACGATAGGATAGGATAAATAAATGAATGAATATTGTTGCTCTGTGCAGGCTGGAGAATGGGAAAAGTTCTATCTTCTATGGCCAAAAGATTAAACAAATACGGTTCTGTTTCCCTTAAGAAAACTGAGGGAAGTTAAGATTAAAGATCACGCATAACTTAACAGAATAGTACTTATAAAGTTAAATTAGCCAAATTGAGTTGAAACTAAAGCAGAAAAGTCTTAATTTTCAATGAATCAGCAACAGATTGAGAGAATTAATTTGCTTAATATAACTACACTATAAGGGGATGGATTCGCATCTTGTTTCAATGAAGACGAAATTTCTGTTTCTGTTGATATTTCTATTGTTTTTTTTTTTTAGCATCCTTCATATGAAAGTTCACAAATATATATTTGGCTAGGTTTTGGATTTTATTGTTTTTATATATAGCATACAAAAAGGGTTTATCCCCTCTGAACTATCGGTAACCCCTATTTTTCGATTTCTTAGTCGAAAATAGAAAAATCGTGTGGAAGAAAAAATTGGATCTTGAAGTTTTGATAATTTATTGTCTTATAGCTCGAACCAGAGATTATCCACATGAAGATGGGAATCCTTGGCAGCCATTTCAATTTGCCTACAAGCTGGAAATGTCAGTCAAAAAATAAATATATTATATGTTGTTTAGAATACTTCTGAAACTGTTTTGAACACAACGCGATGTACACATAGGTGCCCAGAGGTAGGGGTAAGGCGGGGCACTTGCCCCCCCCCCCCTGGCTCTGGACAATACCACACAACTAACAAATTTATCATTTTTTACTATGAATTTTTACAAATACTTGTCTTCTCTCCATGATTTAACGCACAAACCCCCCCCCCCCCCCCAGCTCTGGGGTATTTGAAAATGTCCTTATTTTTGATATTGTTGGAAAATATGGATACCTTTTTTATGCACAACTTCTTTATGGAGTTCATGGTTTGCCCAAAATCTTAGAAGTCGTTTTCAGTCAAAAAAAGATTTTCCTTAACGGTTTTTAAACATTTGTAAGGAAGTACCCTTATTTTTGGTCATAAGAATAATGTTTGTTAAGAATGTTCTAGAATTGTTAAGAATCTGCTATTTTCCAAGTTTAATAAAAATCTTGTGAGTAGTTTTTAAAAATTGAGTTCTCAAAAACAAATTTCAAACTTTTTTTTAAAATCCAAAAATATTTTTTTGAACATTTTGGTACATAATGTATCAATCGTTCTTCATTAAAAATTGATCAAACCCAGTTCAAAAGTTTTCGAGAAAAGCGAAAATCAACAAAATGCTTCTTTGGGAGGTCCCATTTATATAAATAGCTTGATTATAACTATTAAACTTTATTAATTTTTTTTTTTTGATCTGTGGAGCCGATTCTGAGAAAAAAAAAGATTTTCTTTTTTGGTCAAAAATGTTTTATGACAGGTACCGTTATTTCTGGACCTAAAAAAAATTAAAAAAGATGTCGGGGGAATGTACAAGGCACCAAGTTTAAAGAAAATCGACCCATCTGTTAAGGAAGGCTGTAGTCCAACAAGACAGAAGGACGGACGGTTAAATTCCTAGAAAACGCTCACATTCAATTATAAATGAATATAATACCCTGTTATTGTAAAATCAAACCAAATATAATGCGATCACAAGAAATCAGTAAAACTGCATATGAACACATCTAAAACCAGACGATTTTGCGAGACCAATTTTTTTCGTCTTTTCTATCATCGTAAAGTCAAGTTTGATCGAAATCTTGAGTTAATAGGATATTCGTAAACAAAATTATGGCATCTCAGTAATTCGTCAGTAAAAAGTCAAAAAAAGTCAACTAGATTCAGAAATTGGTCAGCCATACTTTTTTTTATTGAATTTTTTTAAATTTTGTTCAAGGTCCAAAAGATTTTCAGCACCTCAATTATGGGATATTAGACCATCCTCATAAAATTCAACTGTCTACAAAATTGGTCAGCCATAAATGCATTTTTACAAATTTGTAAGGTTTTTTTCAAAGTTGTATATGCAGATTGTGACCTTGACAAAAACAAATTCACAACCCACAAATTAGGTGCTTTTAAAAGAAATCCCTTCAGCCAGTTCAAAAATTCCCTTAAGTTCTAAAGAATCGTTTATCTATAAATTCTTGATAATCTCTTTGTTAAGGTATAGTTTTATAAACAATTTTGAATTCCCACAAAATAAGCCAGATTAACCTTTGTCCATTTAAAGATCAAAATTCCACAAGGGATTTTTATTATGATCCTCCCGCACTGGTTTTAATACTTGTATTTATCAATAGTAAATTAAATCGATCCAACGCAACGGAAGAGTTTTTGCTTTCTGTTTGCTTGAGGGAATTAAATAAAATAATTTCTAAGAGATATTCTTGTCCGCACCCGGGCAAGGGTATGTAACGGCTAGTTAATTACTTTACTTTACTTTAGATGGCGCTTACAGTCCAGGATGGACTAAACGGCCTCAACCAACAAGCCCCTCCAGCCAGCTCGGTCCCTAGCTAGCTGCCTCCAGTTACGCACTCCAAGTTGGCTGAGGTTGTTCTCCACTTGTGTGCGCCACCTAAGGTGGGGTCTTCCTCTGCTGCGCAGACCATCAGGGGTAGATTCGAAGACTCGTCGGGCTGGTGCGTTGGTGTCCATACGCTCCACGTGTCCCAGCCACCTCAGCCGGTGTTTTTTCAGCTTTTTTACCAGGTCGACTTGCGTCGCTGTAACGGCTAGTTATCTATTAATATTTTATATATATTTTTGCCTTCTGTTTCGTAGCGGCATCCACTGTAAATCATATACCTGCACTGCATACATCAGAATGCGGTAATGTCCGAAAGTGGAGCGATGCAGTAAATGATTATGAGTGTGGATATGATTTATAACTTCAAAATCTAGCTCTACTTAAAATACTGAGTAGTTTTCCTGTTTTTTGATATTAATGTCAATCAATTATTATTATTATTCGTTAAATAAAATTGATAAGTTTCTTTTCTTTTGGCACTGGATTTCGATGAACTCCTTAAGAACACAAAAGGTTAATGGGTAAAGATGCTTTCACTGTCCATATTTTTTCTCTACTAGCTGAACTATCGACACCTTCATTATTTTTGTGACCAAATTATGGGAAAATTGTTAGTCATGTCAAGAAGGGCTTTTAAATATAAATGATAAAATGTGTACGCGCATGTATACCTTACTTTAGATGCGAGTAACTACCCGTTACAAAAATATCGTTACTCGCAACTTATACCTAGAGGGTGTTTTGCATTGCAAAATTGACTTGAAACAGAAAAAAAAAACTTATTAAAACACAACTTTCATTGTCATGCTATACTTAGGACCCCACCGAGGGTCTTAGATTAGGAGAAGAGTTCGTTGTTTAATTGTATCAAGAATCACCTTAAAGACAAAGTTTGGCGTTTAATCCGGTTAATTACCCGAAATGCAAAAAAAAGACAAACGGAAGACGATAGAGCGACATAAAAAAAATCACATGAGATTGTATGGTTGTACTCATTGCTTTGGCTGATTAAGTTGAGTGGTAGGTATACCTACACACAATTTGTTTGGTAAAAACTTCATGTGATATAATTAACAGTTAGTCCATAATTTTGCAAAATAAGTTGAATTAAATCATATTTCTAATTATTTCCATCGACAAAGTATACCTACCTATATAATCGTTGCCACGTGAATCTACTTGACCTTGTCTCAAACTCAAACTCACCATCCATATAATTGTTAAACTTAATCCCAATTTTATTGCTACCCAAAATAATCAATATTACCTTCTTCTATCCATGGATTGTGCTTATATACCATATTATGTAGAAAAAAAACCTATCTTGTACTTTTGCTTTTTTCTTTCGAAACAACCATCCCAAAAGAAGACTAAAACCAGAGGACTTCCCACACAGGAACTTGATGCCCAAACTCTTTTGAAAATGTAATCACATCGAGGAAAAAAGTTTTATTTGCCCAAACTTGCACAAACAAATAAACTTTCCTTATCGGTAAAATCAACACTTTGGCATCTCAAACCCTTGCTGCTGCACGCCAGCAAGGAAGAAGAAGTAAAAGTTAACGATTAAGCACATCATAGCAATAGCACAATATACTATACCTACCTACAGGGTTAAAGCCCATAGTTAGCCAAAAAAAAAAAAAACAAAGAAGTCAGAACTCAGAACTCAGAAGCCAACAACAACTTTTCTTGTTTCACTGGTTTCATCTTCTTATTATTTCCCCATCTTGTCGTATCGTTGTCGATAATAAGGGTTTAATAATATAAGGGCTTATACTATTTTCGGAGTTCTTTCACATTCGTACCAATCCCAACACATCCTTGTTCATCTTTTCTTCTTTTTTTTTTTGAAGGAAGAATGCACTTGTTTCAGCCGCGAAATTTTTTCGAACTAAATAAAAAAAAAAAAACACAATACCCTGCTGAAACGGCTTTTCATATCGAAAAAATGAAAAGTTTCATCGGACGGGAAGGGCACGATAGGCAACAGAAAAAATATGCACGACTTGGTCGCACGAACTTGCTCTTATGCGCGATCACATTGTGGTTCTATAGTCTGAGTGTGAGTATACAAAAATTAACAATATAGCCTAGTGTTGCACATATGCAATATGCATAAAAGGAAATTATACTATTTAAACTGGTAGATTGTTTTAAATCAACAAAATTAGAAAGAAATTGATTAAAATACTTTGAATCCGTTTTAACCCAACGCGATGTACACCATCTGATTGAGAAAAGAAAAAAATTTTGAAAATCGTACGAGCGGTTTTAAAAATAATTAATTTTTTATATATAAAATTTCGTTAACATTTTTGAGAAGAATAATTGGTACGCCAATTTAAAGCATTTATTAATGTTGCGCTAAAAATTGAACTTCACAAAAAAATCTGCTACCAGTTTTCGAAATATCGAATTTTCAAAAATTAATTTTGATTTTTTTTTTTTAAATCCAAAAATCATTTTTTAGAAAATTTTGATACGCACTTTTATTTATATTTGTTACAAGCTTCTGTATAAAAAATCTAATTTTATTCGTTTGATCAGATGTTGAGATAGTCGAAAATCAAAGAAACCGTTCTATGAGAGGTACTGTTAATAAACGTAAAATATAATTTTTAAAAATTTTAAATGGTAGATCGTACTAATTTTAACACACAAAAAAACTTTTATGAAAATCGTAGGAGTCGTTTTTGAGAAACAAAATATTTTTTTAACGGTTTTTTAACATTTGTATGGGAGGCACCGTTATTTTTGGCTATTAGGATAATTTTTGTCAAAAAGCTTCTAGATAAAATTAAAAAACTGCTATTTACCAAGTTTAATACAAATCGACCAAGTCGTTTTTGAAATATTAAGTTTTCAAAAAAAAATATTAAAACTTTTTTTAAAAATCTAAAAAATATTTTTTTGAAAATTTTGGTACACAATATTATTTAGAATGTGTCAATACTTCTTCATAAAAAAATTGATCAGAATCAGTTTAACCGTTTTCTAGAAAAGCGAAAATCAAAAAAATGGTTCTTTGGGAGGTACCATTAATAACCATTTTTCGGAACCATGTTTTTTATTAAACGGCTACTTATAACTATTTAAATTTATTGAGTTCTTAAAAACAAATTCGGTAGCGCTGGATTTGAGAAAAATAAGTTTTTCCTTTTTGGCCAAGAAATTTTGTATGACAGCTACTGTTAATTTTGGTCCTAAAAAAAAAGAGAAAAAAACGGGTGGGGGGAATGTCCAAAAAACGCTAGGTACCAAGTTTAAAGAAAATCGACTCATCCGTTTAGGCTGTAGTCGAACCGACAGACAGACAGACGGACGTTTTTCCGAGACCCACTTTTTCCGACTTCTCTATCATCGCTATGTAAAGTTTGATCAAAATCTCGAGTTCGATTTTTTGTACGAATCCATAACTTCCCATATAGTACCTATATCGCAAGTAAAAAAAATATGCACGACTGGGTCGCACGAACTTGCTCTTATGCGCGACCACATTGTGGTTCTATAGTCTGAAATAAATTAGCTATAGGAGCATATATTTTATCCATTTGCCAAATCTTAGTTTAGTTTCATGTGGTATTATGTGAGTATACAAAAATTAATAATATAGCCTAGTGTTGCACATATGCAATATGCATATAAGGAAATTATACTATTTAAACTGGTAAATTGCTTAAATCAACAAAATTAGAAAGAAATTGATTAAAATACTTTGAATCCGTTTTAACCCAACGCGATGTCGCCATCTGAATTCTTATATAAATCTTTATTTATGAGAAAAAAATTTTGAAAATCGTAGGAGCGGTTTTAAAAATAATTAATTTTTTATACACAAAATTTTGTTAACATTTTTGAGAAAAATAATTGGTACGCCAATTTAAAGCATTTATTAATGTTGCGTTAAAAATTGAACTTCACAAAAAAATCTGCTACCAGTTTTCAAAATATCGAATTTTCAAAAAATAATTTTGATTTTTTTTAAAAAAATCCAAAAATCATTTTTTAGAAAATTTTGATACGCACTTTTATTTATATTTGTTACAAGCTTCTGTATAAAAAATCTAATTTTATTCGGTTGATCAAATGTTGAGATAGTCGAAAATCAAAGAAACCGTTCTATGAGAGGTACTGTTAATAAACCTAAAATATAAACTTTAAAAATTTTAAATGATAGATCGTACTAATTTTAACACACAAAAAAACTTTTATGAAAATCGTAGGAGTTGTTTTTGAGAAACAAAATATTTTTCTTAACGGTTTTTTAACATTTGTATGGGAGGCACCGTTATTTTTGGGTATTAGAATAATTTTTGTCAAAAATCTTCTAGATAAAGTTAAAAAACTGCTATTTACCAAGTTTAATAAAAATCGACCAGGTCGTTTTTGAAATATTGAGTTTTCAAAAAAAAATATTAAAACTTTTTTTAAAAATCTAAAAACTATTTTTTTGAAAATTTTGGTACACAATATTATTTAGAATGTGTCAGTACTTCTTCATAAAAAAATTGATCAGAATCAGTTTAACCGTTCTCATGAAAAGCGAAAATCAAAAAAATGGTTCTTTGGGAGGTACCATTAATAACCATTTTTCGGAACCATTTTTTTTATTAAACGGCAACTTATAACTATTTAAATTTATTGAGTTCTTAAAAACAAATTCGGTAGCGCTGGATTTGAGAAAAATAAGTTTTTCCTTTTTGGCCAAGAAATTTTGTATGACTGCTACTGTTAATTTTGGTCCTAAAAAAAAAGAGAAAAAAACGGGTGGGGGGAATGTCCAAAAAACGCTAGGTACCAAGTTTAAAGAAAATCGACCCATCCGTTTAGGCTGTAGTCGAACCGACAGACAGACAGACAGACAGACAGACAGACGGACGTTTTTGCGAGACCCACTTTTTTTGACTTCTCCATCATCGTAATGTAAAGTTTGATCAAAATCTCGAGTTCGATTTTTTGTACGAATCCATAACTTCCCATATAGTACCTATATCGCAAGTAAAAAATCAAAGGTCAAAGAATTCAACGCGCAGGGATTTAAAGGATTTAAAGGATTGTCAGGATTGCAGATCCCATTGAAAGGCCCAGCCCAGCGAGCTATTCATACAATTCGGCTCTGGCTTCGAATAAAAAAAAGAACTTTTTGTAAATAGTTTTTTGCTTGTTATGTATTTAGTTTATACTGGATTCCCTACACTGACTCAGAGAGTTTGGTGTATTCTGTTTACCAACATTAAATATCAAGTTGAAAATATAATAAATGGAAGGTTTTTATGTATCGACATCGAGTTGGGTATTGAGCGAACATCGAACTTTATCAGAGTATGAGCAGGATATAAAATGAGGAAGGAGCTTCCACCCGGGTTATCAACCAGCAGCGCCGGATACTTAAAAGTTTCCTAATTTGCAGAGTTTTCGGTTTTTTTCTTGTTTTGTGTTGCCCTATCGACTGGCATTTCGAAAATGAGAACACAGACAAAGGGCAGGTTTCAGGACAGTGCATTTTGTTTTTTTTTTTTTTTGCAATTGCAACGGGTATATTGAGACTGCTTTTATAGTTTTGGGTTTGTTTTATAATCCAGGCAGAGAACTGAAAATCTTTGCAAATTATAACTAATCTTGATTGAACAGCTCGGCAGTAGCAGTTGGGGAGTTAAAAAACATAAAAATGACAGGCGTTTAGCTATCAGTCGAACAAATTTCCGCCAGTCTTTAAAATGTTTATCTTCATGCAGAGTTTACGGAGTAAAAAAAACAGCCTTATTGAATAGAAGCTTGTTATTAGCAAATCTTTAGCACGGATCAACAAAAAAGTATTTTATAGGAAATTTTATTTTTCTACACATTCTGATGGAAAACGGTTTTATACAGGGTGATTCGCATACAGTGTGAAAAACTTAGAGCGTGTAGGACGGGACGGAGGGGCAATTAAAAAAAATTACTTTCAACAGAAAAAAATTATTAAAAAACAGCGTTAACCTTTTTGTAAAGCCAGAAATCTTTTTCCTTATTTTCTATTTAAATACAAAATTTTCAGTTAACAGTTTTTTTTTAATTAATTTTCAAGCTGAAAATTTTGAAATATTATTATTTTTAAATATTATTTATTAAGTTGTGTTTGTTTTTTTTTAATATTTAATGCTCTTATTGATTGTAAGACAAACAACGAAAACCAGACTTAAACTTAAAAAAATGACTTAAAACATACAAAAAAATATAAAACAACAACGGTTGCACTCACAATGCCATGTTATATTTTTTTGTAAAGCCACTACTTTTATTTCATTTTTTTTATTTGTTTTTGTGAATAATTTTTGAAAAATTAATTTTTAAACTCAAAATTTTGAAGAAAAAAAATTTTAAAAAGTTGTTCAAACTAATTTTGTTCAAAATTTTACGTCATTAAGTAGTATTTTTGGTTTTAATATTCAACGCTCTTATTAATTTTTAGTCAAACACCAAAAACCAGATTTCAAAATCTCTTCTAGTTCTTTAGAAAATTGAAAACAACAGAAGTAGAATTCCCTTAATTTGACTCCAATCCGTTGCTTAAGTTGCTCTAAAGATCCTATTTCCACTATGTAGGCAGTAACATACATAAATTTTTAATTATTTTCAATTTCCTCAAAAAGTAAAGGGTATTTTTTTTTAGATGTGTTGTTTTCAAAAAGAAATAAGACGCATATAATTTAACGTTATGGCCAAAAATTTAGGTTTGCCATTATGTTTTAAAAATGATTTCGGGCAAGTGGCCACCGCGGCTGGCTCGAATAAATTCCAGCCGAGATGTCCAATTTTTGCACCACTTTTTGCAGAAATTCGGGCTGTATGTCAGGAATAACGCGCCAAATATTCTCGACTTCACATAACCCCACAAAAAATAGTCCAGCGGTGTTAGATCGCACGATCTTGGAGGACACACCACAAGCTCACGACGCGAGATAATGCGCTCATCAACAGTTTCCTTCAATAAATTGATTGTTTCGTTGGATGTATGGCATGTAGCGCCGCGCCGGCGCACAGTGGTGCGAGAGCGGAAAAAAGTCTTTTGAAAAACTCATGTCTATCGTTTTAAACTTTATGTTTAAGTACTCTTAGATAACCCGAGCGTATGATTTAAAAGTCTTTTTTAAAATATATATTGTATGTTCTGATTTACAAGCCCTCAAAGTTGAAAAATAATTTTACTCGAATCGCGAACCGTATTTTCAACAAATTTTGAGATGTTTTTTTCCTAAGTTCCTGTAGATAAATTCTCTAGCTTCTTAAATAATTTAATTGGTCTATTTTCGATTATCTAAAAATAAAAAAAATATTGATTATTTATAAAAGATACCTTCTATAAGTAGCCTGAAGCTTTAGTACTAAGAAATAATGCTTTTTTTTTAAACTTTTTGATTTAAAAAAACAGCTCCAAAAGATACCAAGAAAGTAAGTATGCCACCATATGCTACATACATTCATGTTAAAGCACAGAAAAAATCAGCTGCAGATACGTGCAGATGTGGAAGTTATGCTCAAAAATGTTTCACTTAATCGGATTTCAAAAAACTCCGTCTTGACGGTGGTGTTTACCAAAAAGTTTGATTACTTCGGTATTAATTGTCAGAATGAACTGGTTAAGTCCATTATTTGAAGAAAATATGTCAAACTTTATTTTAAAAATAAAACAAAATTAATACATTGACCCAGGGCTGAGAATTTCGATTTTTGCGAAACCATTTATTTCTGCCTGGAAAATTTTTCAACTTTCAACTCAATTTTCTTGAAAGCAACACACGAAAAATAATATAGTTTTATGATATTTTGAATTATATGATAGAGCTTAATACAAAATAAAGAAAAGGATTAGGGATAATCTTTTATTTTTTTTCAATTTTTCGCTAAAAGTAGGGCAGGTAAAAATAAAAAAGGTGTTCTTTTAAAGTTTTATTGCTTTGTTTTTGTTCTGTATTGCGTAATTTTGTATTACCTGTAAGGATTAGTAATGGATTATTAGAATAAAATCTCTTACTTAAATCTATATATATAACGGATTAGTGAAAAAAAAGTCAGTATTGAGTTATTGAGCATTTGTGCAAGGTGCAATAAGTGAAAGTGAAGTTAAATACAATAACAAACATATATAGTGAATTCAATACATTAAAATGGATTCAATCGAAATTCCTTATTCGGTGTTGTGTAGTGAACTTATTACTAATGGTCATGATGTTCAAAATCTTCGACCATATTTTGTGAGGAAAAACCCCAACTTAATTTCTGAGCAAATAGAAACTGTGCTGTCAGAATTAAAGAAACGTTTTATTTCTCATTTTTTAAGTCGATGGAACGCAGTTCATAGGACAGTCTTTAACACTGTACACTAACTGGGGATGCGATGGTGCCTCTGGACAACCACAATACAGTCAAACATTTGACAATGAAGAAACTTCGGACGCTAATATGTTTATGACATCTTTGGTACCAATTCAAATGACTATGGAGGAAAACAGGGATATTATTGTGTGGAACAACGATCGACCATCCTCTACAAGATACTGCAGACCCATCCAATTTTCTTTTGTTAAAGAAACTGCAGAAATCATACGAAACGAGAAACAAAGAATAGATACGGAAATCAGTAATATAACATCAAAACCCTCAAATTTTATAAAAATGTCAATAACTTTTTTTCTAACAATTTTTTCTTGACCAAATTTTGACCAAGCATGTATAAGACTAATCTAAACATGTTTTGTCAAATTTCATTAAAATTCGTTAAATAGTTCAGATTTTACAGACTTTTTTCCGCTCTCCCATACAAACCGAACCACTGTGCGGCCGCCGTCTTGTTGGAATCAAAGGTCATCCACATCAATATCCTCCAATTCAGGCACGAAAAAGTCATTAATTATGGCTCTATAGCGTTCCCCATTGACTGTAACATTAAAGCCGGCTTCATTTTTGAAGGAATATGGACCAATGATTCCCTCTGTCCATAGAGCAGACCAAACAGTGACTTTTTGAGGATGTAACGGCGGCTCAACAATGGCTTGTGGATTATGATCACCTCAAATATGACAATTTTGCTTATCAACGTACCCATTCAACCAAAAATGTTCTTCATCGCTAAACAAAATTTTCTTGTGAAAATCGGGATCAACAGCGATCTAGTTTCGAGCCCATTTTGCACGATTTTCAAACGTTGTTCAGGAGTAAGTCTATTAATTATGAAATAGAAAACCAAACTGAGCATAAATCAAGTGACAGCTGTCAAAAAGACCAACTACGAAAAAAGTATGGCCAGATTGAAAACCACACGTCTAAAAAAAGCACCCTGTACAAGATATTTAAGCATCCGGTTTTCTATTTTTGATTTAAAACTAATAAGAGCATTGAATTTTAAAAACAAAATTAATATTTAGGGCCAGTCGACACTTACCGGAATAAGTGGCACTTAAGTTTCCCATATGAGGAATTTAAGCTAAATTTCATAGCCAGCATAAGTCGAACTTAAGTCACCAACATCGGAGACTTAAGTGCCACTTATTCAGGTAACAGTGCGTTGTGATATTTGGAATTAATCTTTCACATTCCCCACTTAAGTGTCACTTTTCTGACTGTGAAACTGGCCCTTAATTACGTAAAATTTTTGAAAAAAAATTGTTTCAAATTTTTGTTCTAATTTTGTTGTCAAAATTTTTAGTTTTAAAATAAATTTTCGAAAACAAACTAATCCCTTCTGGGTTTAGCTAAGTTCACAGGATTCTCCCACCTTAACTTAAGCACGGAAAAAATTGTGTTACTGGTGAATTACATACGTACTTATTTCGTTAGTTTTTATGGAAACTTTGTTTGGCGTTGCTAATCCCAAACATCGTTTTTTTTTCAACCAAATCCATCCGGGCTTGCAAAAATACACGGCTATTAATTGTGTGGAAGTCTACATCCAACAACTTGTGTGAAAAAATGACTAACAAATCATGAATTTGCGACCTCTTAACGAAAAAAAGCACAACTCATACTATTCTATCTCTGAACCTTTTTAAATTAAATCACATATTCAACCCACAAAAAAACCAACCCTCATGAACAAAAAGATGTCGCTAGCATTTCCATATCGATTTTTTACCACCCTCATCCAATATGGCGCTATTATCCCCTAATGCGCACACTCCTACCCACCAACTTCTACACTACAACTACACTTTCTCTCACAATGCGTCGACATACTCATTCATTTGAAAAACGGCTTCGAGTACATTCACAAGGACTCGTGTCCTTCTCGGTTTTAACAAAAAAAAAAATGCAAATATTTTCAAATGATGAAAATTCTTTTAAAAAAACCCCAATTCAATGTAATCACAGAGAGCCGGTTAATTTGTTTGTGCTTACATAAAATCTCAAATAATTGCTCAAAATCAATTGTCAGAGGTGAATAGTGTGAATCATATACCTCAACACACGTCTACGAGAAAATATTTTTACATGTTCAAGGACTACAATTTTTTTTTTCTTCTGCAAATTTCTAACTGCGAAGAACGCATAGGTACTATAGTATTTGAAGGATATCTTTAAGTGAACCTTGTTGAAAACTATAAAAACAAAAACGGAAATCAAGGGAAACTTCCCTTATTAGTGTTCTCCAGCATATTATTTTGTGTTCTTAGCCATTTTTGGGTTATAAGTGAAAAAGAAAAGATCCAATATTAGATATAGATAGGTACCTACCTGCAAAGTGAGTCTGCAGAAAAAGTCTGCCCAAGAGTGACCCCCCTTACCCCAACTACTTTAACTTACCAGTCGCGTATATCCGCAATGTAGATAAAAATATAGATATACAATAGAAGAATACAGGAAAAAAGAATAAAACCCCAAAGTGGGTGTAAAAGCCCTCGGCCGTCGATAGGACTATTGGCGACAACAACAACAAACCAAACATCTGCCACAACGGGGGCAAACACGGGCTAAAAATGGATGAATGTGAGAACCTCGTGATCGATCCAGAAGATTTCGAGGAGTCACCATTTAATGACGAAATAGCAGACGAAGGCGACGTGATGGTAAATATAATTTTTCATTTTCTTGCTCTAGGTAAATTTTTATTTTTATTTGATGTGTCTTTCTTATAATGTGTATGACATGACAGTTTCTATAGCGTCGTCGTCGTCCCTTTTAAAGCACCCCCATCACAGTATAAGACAAAGACACCCTCCCCTGTAAACACCCTAGATTTTAACGACCGACGACGACATCGACGATGATTCATATCGGGAGCACTCATAATCCATGGGCGCAAATCACGGCTAGAGCCTCGTTAGCATTGAACAGACAGCCGAGCCGGTGCGGTACCCTGAGGCCCGAGTTGATACCTTAAAGCTCGGCAAAAAAAGAAAAGAGCACAATCTGATGTGTGTGTTATTTGTGTTTGTACACTTGCAAACAAAATTATTATGTGAAGTTATTTGTATTTCGGTTTGTGTGCGTGGGAAAAGGATTTAAAGTGCTGCTGTTAGCAGACTCAAAATCATTCAGGATACCTAAAACCTAACACAAGTGCACTTCTGGGTGGATACCTACTTAGAAAAGGGTGGAGAACCTGTATAGTAAGTTTTGTCCTACTGAAAGTGCATTGTTGTTTAAACAGTGTGTTGCGAAAGAAAATTGATGGCTTCTATTACATTTTGTTTTGACATACAGAGGGTTGTTTAAAAACCACGTCATAAAAGAAAATTTGAATAGCAACAAGTTGCACTCGAAAATGTAAATGAACTTCGAACACAAGTGCCTAGCTTAATGCAGGGCTGGCACTGAATACATGATTTAAAGATTTTGGCTTTTCAATTAATTTAAACATGAGCACAACTATTTAAAAAATATTAGTAAGAAACTTGAAATTAAGATGAACCTCCGATTTAAGGTTGTAGTTAGCTTTAAACGCACTTAAAACCTTTGAAAATAAGTAAAGGATTGATATGAGTAGTTTGGTGCTTGTCTCAAAGCGCCACCGCGCGCCCGCGTAAAAAGTACTGAGCAATATTGTTATATGGAATACAACCCTGGTAGGAAAAGGGTCTTTTTTCTTAACAGAACTCAGTTAGAGATTATCTCGTCTGGCGGAACCGCTATTTCTTACTTTCCACAAGAGAGAAGCAATATATTCAATGGAATTTGTACAAAAATAAAAAGCCTTGGTGGTTCAAGGCCTTAACTTGGCTAAGTATTGTTAAATAAAGCTCCACGTTTCCCAGCCATCACAGGGACTGTTTTCAGCTTTTGAACAAGGGCCACGTCGCTGATGTATAATCTTTATACAGCTCGTTGTTTAATCTTCTCCTTCAATACACACCAAAATCACCCGTATAATCTTCTTTACAATACACCCAAGGCAACTTTAATTCGTTCTTGACAAGATTCATGCTTCTGCCCCATACAGGAGGACCGGGATGCTCGGCAGGTCTTGGATAAAGTCCCCTTGGTTATCTTAACTTAACTTTAAAGCCGTTCATAGCTCGATGAAACAGCGATTGGTAAGAATGGTTTTTCTTTTGATCTCTATGCTGGATTTACACGACTGACAAATTGCCAGTATTATGTCAGTAAACTATCAAAAAATGGACAAATTCATTCTTCAGTTTTGTGTTAGCAAACTGCCAATTTTTCTGTAGTGTAAGTCCAGCATAACAATGAGGTTATCATGGAGCACATCAGTTACTTCGAAGTTGTATCCTTCCATTGTGCCGTTTTGTCCGATTCCATCATTTTGGTATTTTTTTTCTCTGTGACAAAATTAATTCGTCTTGTCTTGGTAATTAATGTCAAGCCTGTTTCCGTTTCCTCCACTTCAATACTTGCAAATGCGGCAATAACAGCTACTACAGATAAGCTGATAAGCAAGGATTTGAAAGAAATTTTGAAAAATTCTATACCTTTGTTGCTGGCTGCGAGTGGGGTACAATGGCTTGAAGAACGATGTTAAGAGGTTATATGATAAGGTTTGATGGATGGAGTTTTTGGCCATCATTATCCAAATTGAATGATTGCTTACAGTGTAATGTTTGCTATCTTCATCGTTTAGCATTTTTCGTTTTGTTTTAGTTTTTATATTTATAAATAAATTCTTTTTCCAGATCCTCAGCATTGACTGTGTATATCTGTCTACTACCATATTCCCCCTATCATCTCGGCAGGCGTCTTTTCTAGCCTTGTATACATTGGTAAAACGTTTAACCTTTTGGTAGAAGTTTCAAACATCACCCGCCCTGCCGCCTCGACCCTCAATAGACTCGACTACCCGCTTCCCGTGCTCTCTCTTTTTTTTCCTGAGAACTTGACGTTCCTGCCTTCTTGTTTGAACGTAGAGCTCCCGCTCGGCTCTCTTATCAGATCTAGTTCTAGTCTTTCCAATGACAGATGGAACTCACTCGTAACTTGTACCACTACAAAGAATCTGTAGCCTAGCTACAGTAAGAAAAAAACGGACAAAATCATGAACCTGTAAAAAAGATGACTGAATCATTTGATAGGAATTATCACAGGGCATAATCACGATTTCATAGAAAGAATATTAGACTAAGTACTGAAGACATTTGCAGAGGCTGCGGAGACGAAGAATTAGAGGAGGATACCCTTCACTACCTAGGTCACTGCCCGGCACTCTGCAATATAAGGAAAAAATGTTTGGGTAGCTATTTCTTCAACGATCTAGCAGAAATCTCGAAGTCAACAGGTGATAACATCTTAAATTTAATAAACTTCATCAACGCCTCCAAATGGCTTGATACTCCATAGGATTTCATAGGTTATATATTTAAAGGGATGCTCCAATCCATCAGGGTACCACAATGGATCAATATTGATCGAAGTGTGACGGGAACAAGATCCACTGTCAGCCCATCAACCTATCCTAACCTATCCTAGTCTCTAATGTTGATTGGTATAGGCCTCGTTTTAAGCTGCATGCGCCAGAGGGTACTCTTCATCGAACCAGGAGATTGGATGTCGTCGCCTTTTGCCTAGCGAAACCCAGCACATTATAGTTGCCTCACTTCTGATGGCGTGTTGGTAGTATTTCCACTGGTCATATCCCTATGCACTTGGTGCTGGTTGTTTGCCGAAAGTTTAAAGGAGATGTGGTCTTCTCACAGCAGCCGCTCAGTATTTTTGGTGTCATGTCTATCCGCATACTTGAGCTTAAATGTATATACCGAGGAGTGGTCCGCGTCTATGTTGGCCCCTTGGAACGTAAGGATATCCCAGGATACTGGAGAATGCCTGGCTTCTATCGCAAAATGATCAATTTGGTTTTGTCGTTTTATTGATATGGAAACCACCGGGTGGTTTCCTTGTGTACATTGAGCCGTTGGAATCCAGTTCCTGCTTTGATGAAATTTTACACACCCGCAAAGTCTATCAGCCTAAAATCGCTACCAGAGGTGGTTTCTGTAGGCTGTATCCTCCGACTATCGAACCAAAAGATGTTTTCCTTTCTGATTTTTGAGTTCAAGCTGTCAAGAATAATCTTCAAGTCGTACTTCGGGCACATTTCATACACGTGTTATCGAGAAGATCGTAAAATGCCTTCTTCGTTGAGTCATCTTCTTCATCCATACGTAGTGGACACTGATCAAAGTGATGTTTTTGAATTTGGCTTTTATGCTCATTGTGACCAGGCACTGCCTTATTCCGAAAGTCCAAGACTTTTCCCTACTTCTTCCCTTACCAAAAAATAAAAAAACCACAACCAAAGATAGATTAATAAAAAAATGTATAGAAAATAAAATACATGCATAATAAATTAGAAGCATGAAACAAGTTCTATAAATTGCTAAAGCAACCCCTTCAAAAGTATATTCAACTTAAAATAAATAACACTTGCCGTCTGAATTCTTGATTTAAATTTAAATTTATGCCAAAACAATTCAAAAATCGTAAGCGTGAAAATAATTTTTCATTTAAAAAATATTTAATTTTCTTATTTTAAGTGTTTTAAAATATTTAAAAAATTCAAGATATGTTTTCAACACATTGATTTTTCAAAAAAAAAAAATGTTAGCCAAAAAAATATTTTTTTTGAAAGTTTGTATGTATATGCATCAAAATATGACTTTATAAAAGGAACTCCTTCATAAAGTTTTTGATTAAAACCAGTCAAGCCCTTAACGAGGAAAATCAAAAAAACTGTTCTACTGCAAGGACGGTTAATAATAATTTTCAGTAAAAATTTGTTTTACCAAAATGCACATAACCATATACTTAAATGTACCTACTATTGTAAGATTTTATCAAAATCGTAAGAGCCATTTATGAAATAGCTAACTTTTTTAATAATTTAAAAACGGCTGTGTGGCTGGTGCCGGTATTTCTGAGCTAAAAAATTTCAAACTTCCCTCTAGGGAATTACCTAAATACCTTAAGTGCCAGGTTTGAAGAAAATCACTTTACTGTAGGTCGAGACAAAGACGAACGGAATTGCGGGACCATTTTTTTTTTTTTTCATTTACTTTATAGTTGTAATGTTAAATTGAAATCTAGAGTTCGATGTTTTTAGAAACTTTATACCCAGCCTAGCTAGATCAGGAACTTGCGTTGGTACTCGGTCCTAATGAAAAGTAAGTACCTGAGCATTTCTTCACATCACTAGTACTGGATCTAAATTCACCAAGCGGTACTAGGACTTAATACGTCTTAAACTGGTCTAATTCTCATTTTGACAAATATTTTGGCATTTCAAATATTATTTTGATATTTATTTTGACTGAGCGATTTTTATTTTATTCTATTTTCGAATGAATTATGTCAATTTTAACAAAAAGGGGACTTAATATCCATTTCACTATACCGCGCTCATCAAGCATCAACTATGAAATTTGTCACTGTGATCAACAATTTTCCGGTCCTCAATTTACGCAGTTCATAGCAAAACGGCTGTCGTCGTTGCTACAAACCTATAGAGAGTGGGAAGATGAAGAACGCCATTAAAGTCCTACCGATACTTACAGGAGTGATCAGTGGTGCTCTGTTTTGAATCAGCTTCCAGATGAAGCATTTGATTTGAGTAGAGTATTTTTCGAGTGCAGTTTTGAACATTTTTCTATGTTGGTACATATGTGTGTAATAGTCTTGGAGAAATGCCATTTATTGAGTGCATTTCATATGCGGTTCATGCAATGCATTGGTTGCGTTCGGGAAAATATCCTGAGCTATCAGGATAGGTTTTGTGTTTGTTTTAATCCCTTATGAAAACAGTAAATGCAAAAACAACAATGCATATCTGAAAATTTTGGGGTATGTGCGGAAGATCTTTTTAATAGCTTGTCGAAACTGTCTACAACACTATTAGGGTCAGTTTCACAGTCGACACTTACCGAAATAAGTGGCACTTAAGTTTCCCATATTAGGAATTTAAGCTAAATTTCATGGCTATCGTAAGTGGAAGTTAAGTCACCAACATCGGAGACTTAAGTGCCACTTATTCAGGTAACAGTGAACGGTGATATTGGGAATTAATCATTCAAATTCCCCACTTAAGTGTCACTTTTCTGACTGTGAAACTGGCCCTTAATCGTTTTAGATATGACGTTGTTTCTCGAAATAATGTCCATAAACAGTGGCAATATGTATACTTTTACGACTGCATTAACATGCAACGAATTCATTGAAGAAAATGAAAAAAAATTACTCTGATTCAGGTATTAGCGCCACTAGACTGCTGATTTTAAAGCCCTAGCTAATACCGAGTCCTGAATAGTACTCGGTACCAACTTAACAGAACTAGGGCTTAGTACTTATGTGAAGAAATCATTTGGTACCGATATGAGTACTAATTTTGGGACTAGTGCCGGTACTAGCATTAGGACTCTGTGAAGAAATTGTCCGTTAAACTTGCTCTATAGTACCTATATTGGAAGTAAAAATATAATACCAGAAAATTGTTGAACTGAGTGAAGAATTCCTTAGTAAAAAAAATAAAGATTTGCTGCAGTTTTTTTTGCCATTTCATTAAATTTCCTTAAACAAAATTGCACCCGCCCGCCATACCAATTTTTATTTCTACTTTCCCTTACCCTTCAACCTGTATTAATTTTGCAAATCTACTTCTGCAGTCCATCAGAATTTGTTACATTATCTCGTTTTTGTATCTTTTTTTATTTTTTAGCATCGAAGTCCTAGTTTCATAGTTTTAACCCAAATAAGATAAAATTGGCAACGTACATTTTTATCTTGTCAACCACACTGCTATAGGGTATTGAATGCGCAGTGTGTCTGTGTATAGAAATTTTTCTACACATCAAGGGTGATTTTCTCTAAAGCAATGGGTTATTATATTTCCATTTCCTCTTTCTTTCCTCTCTCCCTCTCCCCTCTCGTCTTTTTTTTATATTTATTCAACGAAAGAAATTACAATTCAAAATGTTTTTTAATTGCATGGATGATGGAATTCGTCCTTTCCTAAGTAGTTTTCTAAAGAGCTCAAACCAGGGTTGAGTGAAATTCACCTGCAATTACATATGTGCATAGGTATATCCACCTACGTTAATGTAGATATGAATATATCGTTATATGTGAAACCATCAATTACTCTAGCTATGTAGCACATATAAGCTAAAGTTATAATATGAACTCAAGGGGTTGGAATGAACTCAAGAAGTTGGAATGACATTCGTTTAGGATGATGATGAGTTTGTATATACTTTTTTGTTTTATTTTTGTTGCAATAATAATTGAATTTTCTCTTATTTCTGAATGTCCTTATTCTCCTGGTGGGACTTCTATTTTGATATGAGTTACAAAAATTAAAATGGTTCTGATGATATTTTCGAATAGACAATCAGAAGATACAGTTTCATCCAGAACAACAATAACGAAAAAAGGGATTGGCATTGTGTCTGTGTCGTTTGTGGGATTATCATTCACATTAAGGGTAGAACAACGCCCATTGGGCCACAACCTCACTTTGTATGACTTAAAAGTGCAATGTTCGATTTTTTCCTTGTTGGTGTTGCTCATGACTTGACGCCTGAGTTGGGGCAGCATAAATCTTTTTTATAGTTAAGGAGATAATGTTGAAAATATAACAACGTAATATCAGGCCGTTTTTTTGTTTGTTTATATTGAAAAAAATGTCTTTTTTTTGAAACAGTCGTATACTATTCAAATTTCAAATAAATATTAATTTTCGACTTTTTAAAAATAAACCACTCTGCTTCTCATGGCCTCATATAACCTTAACAAACTTTCTTATACGTTCTCACACGTTACAATAGTTTAATCAGGATGAATGGCTCTTCTTTGGAGAGAATAATTAGATTAGTCCTCGATGCTATGTAGGTATGTATTTACATAGGTGCAGTCCCTCAGCATCGACTGCAATCTTCCAATATGTACTCGTTTAGCCTTGATAGGTTTAAGTCACATGCTCCTTCGTTTATCCCTTGTGAGATGTATGTGTAAGTCTTAGGTATTCCTCTATGGCAAGTAAAAATACATTTTGTTAACATATAAGGTTTTACCTTAGTAAAGGTACACCAGTTATCCAGGAGTCAAAATATTCGGTAAGGTTTGCCAGTTCAAAATGCATTGTAACACGCTTGCTTGCACGTGTGGAAATTATTAAAAAACATTATGGAAATTCCGGCTCAGTTGTAAATACACACAATGTCCGGTCGTCATAATGGCTTCAATACGCAGCCAATAATTCGTCGCACCGTGGAAAAGTTTGAGCGTGAGTACGTACTCTTTTGGACCTTAATCCACCAACCAGATAGAAATTGGAGAATAAATAAATAAATATAGCTGCTAGCCGTAGCGAACAGTATCGAAGAACACCCTGAAATGTCGATTCGGTGATACCGATCAGCAGAATTGGGTTTTGCTAGAGAGTCAACCCGGCTTAATTTGCGGTTGGATTTCAGCCTAGATTCATATAAAGCTGTGCTGACGCAAGAATTGAAGCCAGACGACAATAAACATTGCCATGAGTTCGCTAATTGGGTGCTAAAAAAGTTGGCAGGAGATCCGGATTTTGGCGAAAAAATAATCTTCTCGCACAAGATGGCGGCAAAATTGACGTTATTAGAGTGAACACAATCCACAAGTGTTCGAAGACCAAGTATCTAATCCAAAAAGATTGACTATTTGGTGAGGTTAGTGGCATTGTACGCCGCCGCCGCACATATAGGACCGATTCATCAAAAATTAGACCGACCGCTTAAAACACTATGCCAGCGAAGTCGAGGCGGCCCGGCCATTTTAATTATGTGCTATTCGATACATAGTGAATGAAGCTTCAAAATAAAGCCAGAATTAAATTTTATATCTCACATCGTTGTTGCTTTATTTAAATCTTCTTCTTTATCTTGACACACTATACTTGCCACAGATCTTATACACAGGTATAGCAAATGAAGGTTGATTGACAAAATCGATCGATGAAAAATCTTAATTTTTTCCAAAATACAACTCGACCTCCCTGGCTATGTCAATGTTTGTTGTGATTTATATCTATATTGGCTACCACGCAACCCGATACTCCGAATCGGGTATTCCTGTCAACAGTCAGAACAAAAACGAACTTGACGTCATTTCATCATAATTATACTTATACATTTGTTGTCTGGGCAGCATGATTTGGTTTAAGCCCAGGGGGTAATTAAATACGTACCGAAAGCAAAGTGGCAACTGGCGGCAAACCTTCCCTATTAGGGGTCGCATTGAGAATTTTCAATGAACAGAATGGTGCGTTCGTTGTGTGGATTTGAAGTGGATACAATATACTTACATTATTTTTAAAGGTCGTTACACCTTTTTACCAAAGCAATCTACTCGTATATTGGCGTAAATTGGCTTGAAAATTTAATATCATTGATATGAGTGTCACGTTACATATTGGTTCATTCATTTGTATGGTTATAGCCATCTGCATCAGGCCTCGGATTTAGGTATATGTTTATGTACCTGTATTGTCTATTCTAATCCAGAATTTAGGAACTGCAGGATGTTATGGTATAAGTAGGTATAAATTTAAAACTTCAAATGTTATGACTTCATTAAGTATTTAAATGGGAACAGATGATGTTGAATTATGCAAAACAATTAGGTAGGTATTATGAAATCATTGGTTTGGATTGTAAAAGTTTATATTTTTCGTCGGACAAACGGAACACATGGATTCACCCCAACCCAACACGAACACCAACAAAAACTAATTCAAGGACTTGCGTTTCGTGAAATAAGTTCTTTTTTTTTTTTAAATTTCATGCCTATGCCATTATACTACCTGCTCCTACACAAACATATGCACATACACGAGTATATCAATATGTATTTGTGAACCTATATGTACCTTTATACACAAACAGAATCAAGTTCAAGCTTATGTTTGTGCTGTTTATGGAGGATTATAAGAAGGCCATTATTGGTTTGTGCCATGAGTAAAGTGACACAAGAAGTTTGACCTTTTATTTTCATGTTTTTTTTTTTTCTCATTTGGAAATACATATATTATGGGCAAGGAAATGGTGTGCATTTTCTAAAAATTTTCGAATCACTGAACCGTAACAATATTTTATTATTTGACTTATGGCTTGCAGCATATTCATTCGCTATGAGGAGCGAGTGCATATTGATTTAGTGTTTGAACTTTGCGACAAGTTCTTATAATTTATGTACATAGGTAGGTTTATAGGTATCTTATTTCTGAAGGCTTTAAAATAATAAATTATGTTTATAATAATAGAGCAAGTTATTTTATAGAATTCGATTCATATAGTACCTATAGATTTGTAGTACCATAATATGTTTGGGCCTACGCGTTTGCAACGAACGAGAAAAAGCCTAACTTTGAAATCAAGATTTCAACTAAAAAGTTATTATGACTTCAATAAAAAGATTTATTTGTTTTATTTCTGTATTTTTAGCTACACCCACAGTCAAAAGTTAAGAACCAAAGAAAAAACTGTTCTTTCTTAATTTTTGGTGCCATCATATACCTACACTACTTAGGCTCATTTGCTGAAACAAAACTTAAATAATATTTAAGTTCAACATAAGAGCTGAGTTTACGCTTAGAAAAAGTAGATCGTAAGCGTATACGTGGAACATAAACACTTAAATTTTGTATCAGCAACAGTTTATTTTTTTTGAATAACAAAAATTAAATACTATCGCGATTAGAAAAAATATGCACGACTTGATCGCACGAACTTGCTCTTGTGGTTCAATACTGTAAGAAGATGCATGATGTTCATATTTAACGAGAGAATATTAAAAGAGTTAAAAGCACGACAAAATTGATTTTTCGTTTGATTTTTTTTTGTTTATAAAAATATGTTTTTAAAAAATTTTAAATGCTTTATTGTTTAAACTATTGAGATGCATCATATTACAAAATTATAAAAAAATCAGTCTAACCATGGTAAGGATATGCGCGAATTAACCAAAAATAATACCATATTTTCTCAAAAACCATGGAATATACCTAATTCCGTTAGGTGAATTTTTTGAGAAAAACCTGAAACCTTATAATTGAATGACTGAAAAAAAACCGAAATATTTATACCTATAGCAGCTACCCGTGCTAGATGAGCTTAAACAAAAATTTGAATTTTCTCTCTTGGGAATCACATAAAAATGCGCTGTACCAAATTTGAAGCAAATCGGTCCACCCGTTTAGGCTCTAGCTCAAGTTATAGTGGACCCACAGACGCACAGACCGACGGATGGAATGACGAAACCCATTTTTTTGGACTTCACGATTATCGTAGTGTTAGTTTTGATTACACCCTAATTTTTTTTCACACGAAACCAATACTTGCCCTATAGATCAAGTAAAAAATTCAAAGTAATCACAGAAACTTTTTAGAATTCTCTTGAAAACAAATGATGTTATTAGCAGCGTTGCCTCCCAACTACAATTGTAATGTTTTTGCTACAGTAAAATATTCGTAAAATACTACAATTCAAAATTTCAGATATTAAAAATCTAGTATTTGACATCGACTTTTTATAAACCATCAGACATGTTTTCAGTTGACTTAGACTTTAGAAGTGAAATTCATCATTTGCCATATTCGTCTATCAATGTATTTCGGATTTAGTTTCGAAGAATTTTGCTCACAATATCTAACAATAAGTCAATTCCCAACTTTATCAATACTATGTAAAATTGTGTGAAAAACTTCATTAGAAATTTGACCTTAAAACTGACAACAAGATTATAGATACTTAATTGTGCTAGACCCTTTTGAATCGCCAAAGGTGAAATTCCGACTATAATACCTTTACTTAAAATTTTCCTATTTTATTGCGAATAAAATAAGGTTGCCTTAAATGATGAATTTTGGTTGCTAGTTGGTTCTTAAGAACTCTAAGACGAATTTTATCACGAAGACGTTGAGCGATTCTGGCTTGATTTAAGGAAAGCAAACAATTTTGAAGGAAAGCCAGCTTTCGAAAATTCATGCTAACCCTATGCAGTCTGCCTCATAGCAGTGCAACTGCTGAAAGGAGTTTTTCGAGCGTAATAATAATTTAATAAAAGATAATCTGAGAAGTCATTAAATATTTCAACTGTGGATGCAATAATGCAGTCGAAGGAATTATTAAGCGATGTTGAAGGTGTTTTTGACCCACCTTACATACATTACATACGCTCAAATTTTTTTTACCATAATGCAACACATTATAGAAATACTAATGTGTAAAATTAAAAAAATCATAATGAAATTGCAATAATTTCCAAGATATTTATTTTTACATTATACCTACTAAGTATTAATTTTCGTTAAAACTCTTTACTAAATAGTATCTATTATTATTTTATGTTATCGTTATTATTTTTCTTTATTTAATTATTTACTTTTGTTGTTGAAACTCCTGAAATATAATTTAAAATTATCGTTAGCTTGATTTATGTGCTTTTTATTTAAACAATTGGAAATGTCGTTTTCAAGAAAACGAGGCTATACTACATTTTTAATCTGCGACGCTACATTTTTCACCAGTTAGGGGGGCAACACTGGTTAGTAGCCACATAATAACATAAATTGTTTGCATGGACTTATGTCCCAATTTCTGTTTATGTCCTACTGAAATATGACTAAGGAATATGTTGTGGGCTTACATATGTACCTATGTATATGTAAGGTACATTATGACCTGTGATGGAATAATGCCTCTACGCCCGTTTTTATGATTTTGTTTTTACAAATTTTGATTTGACAAAACGCATAACAGGGTTGTACACATTTGCTTTTGCATCGAACTGTCAGTTTTTCCCATACAATTTAAGCTGTATTATCTGAAAATAAACACGGATATTTAATAATGGGTGATTTTTTAAGAGGTTTAGAACTTTTTTAAAAAAAAAAAACACAAAAAATTTGAAAAAATGAATGAAATATTTATTTGAATCGATAGTTTGAACCTTGCAATTTAATGTTTAAAGATAATTTCATGCAAATGTTGACCGCGGCTGCGTCTCAGGTAGCCCATCCGCTGAGTCCAATTTTGGCATACTCTTTCACACATATCGGCCGGTATCTCACGAATGAATGCATGGATGTTGGCTTCCAGTGCGTCAACCGAAGCAGGCTTGTCCCTATAGACATTAGCCTTGACATACCCCCACAAAAAATAATCTAATGGTGTCAAATCGCACGATCTAGGCGGCCAATTGACCGGCCCGAAACGTGAAATTAAACTGTTCACCAAACTCGCCTCGCAATTGCGCCATTGTTTCGCGTGCTGTCTGGCATGTGGCACCGTCTTGTTGAAACCACATATCATGCAAGTCAAGAACTTCCATTTCGGGCAAAAAAAAGTTTGTTATCATTGCTCGGTAGCGTTCACCATTGACAGTAACGCTGCGATTCGCATCATCTTTGAAGAAATATGGCCCAATAATGCCGCCGGCCCATAAACCGCACCAAACAGTGGCTTTTTCGGGATGCATTGGTAGCTGTTGCAATGCTTCTGGCTGATCTTCACTCCAAATGCGGCAATTTTGCTTATTTACGTACCCATTCAACCAAAAATGAGCCTCATCGCTGAACACAGGCAGCGCGCGATGAACATTTCGAACCGAGCACGAATTTTGATAGTAAAATTCAATAATTTGCAAGCGTTGTTCATTTGTAAGACGATCCATGGTTAAATTGCAAACCAAACTGAAGCTGTTTGACAGTGACACAAGGTACTAAACACACGTCAGCTGTCAAAACCAGTGTTGCCAAAACCAAACCAGCCAAAAAATCACCCGTTATAAATTAGAGCTATTTAGCAGCTGCAATATTCAAACTCTTACTTGGCACTTTTTCAACAAAAAATCACAAAAAAACCTGATGATACTGACAAGATTTTGAGACGAGACTGAGAATTGACCGACCGTGAGTATGATGGCTAACCGTAGATCCATATTCTGATGAAAATTGAATTGTTTAAAAAATAACTTAAAAAGAAAGCCACACTATAATTTGGCAGATCAGATACAACGTTAAATTTTTTTTGATTTTGTTCAAGAATATGTAAATATATTTGAAATCAGGAGTGCCAGCACATAAATTGATACAATCGAGTTAACTCGATAAAATAGAGCATAGGCAGTTCCTTATTTGGTTCAATCGAATCAAAAACAATCGGCTAAGGCAAATAAAGAACTGCCTATACTCTATTGTATCGACTGAACTCGAATGTATCAAGTTACGTGCTAGGCCCCCAGAATTGTTGAATAAGAATAAAGAAATGAGTTAATCGCTTATAGGCACCCGATTCTGACAAACTTTTCTTAAAAATACGTCACCTTTGCTCGTTAGATTACGCATCCACTGTAACCGTAGCAAATCTCGTTACTTCAACGAAAAAATTATCGTGAACAACACTCGCAACTCCCAAAATATAAAATTTTATTTGCAGAGGATACAAAATAAAGTTAAAAGTTCAACCTGTTACAAATTAGTGTGGTTTATACCATCCAGTTTTTGTCTAGATTGACTTTACTCTACATTATACATTGTGATTGTAGTCTAAATGTAGTCGACCTAAAAGAATCAAGTTATTGTGGCAAATAAAAAGGCATACAACTTAATTGCCTTCAAGGGGTTGTACCTACATGGAACCTTTTCAGACTCGATGTCATGACAGATGAAACTGACGCTCGTACTTATGTTTTGGGTCACTTCTACTCCGAAAATATAATGTCGACTCTTACGGCCTATTTCTTCACAAAGTTCTAATGCTATAGTACCGGTGCTAGTCCTAAAGTTAGTACTCAAATCGGTATCACCTAATTTTTGTACACAAGTTCTAGGCCCTAGTTTTGTCAATTTGGTACCGAATACTAGTTAGAACTCGGCACTAGTTGACTCCTGAAAATCAGCTAGTACCTTGTTATTATACCAGTTGTTAGTACTCAAAGTTGGTTCTGTCAAGTTGGTACCGAGTACTATTTAGGACTTGGTATTAGCTAGGACTCTTAAATCAGCAGTCTAGTGGCTCTAATATACCTGAATCAGAGAAATTTAATTAATTTTCTTTCGTTGCTCAATTGCCCAATATAGCTTTTTTTCCAATTCCAACTGGAACGTTAGAACTCCACAGTGAAGAATAAGTGTTCCTTTTAGATATATATACGTGGTATGATATAATGACACTGGATATTTTGTCCACAATGGACGTTAATGCTGCCATAAAATCACATATTGCCCATTGTTTATGGATATTATATCAAGAAACTGTCACACGCAAACGTATACTCTGAAAAAAAATTAAAACTTCAGAACAGGAGCACCACTATTCATTACTGTGCATGTCGGTAGGATTGGATTGCCATTCTGCATTTTCCCACTCCCTATGTGTCTGTATGTAGCAACGACGACCGTTTTGCTATTAACTTGCGTATAAATCGAAGACCAGAAAATTGTTGAAGTCAGATTCGAGAGTCAAATTTGATATAGTTGATGCTGCTATCAGTTATCGTACAATGGATATTATGTCCTTTTTTTTGTTAAAATAGACATAATCCATTCGAAAATAAAATAAAATATCTCTTAATCAAAATAAATATCAAAATAATATTTGATATACCAAAATAGTGTCAAAATCTGAATTAGACCAGTTTTAGACGTATTAAGTCCTAGTACAACTTGGTGTATTTAGAAGAAATTCTAAGGTATCTACTTGCTTTTTGTTAGGACCGAGTACTAGTACCTGTACTGCGTACTAGACTGAATAGTAATTCTTTGAAGAAATTGGGCATTAGTCTACTATCTAGACATCAAACCGTTTAAGAAATCTCTTTAAAAATTTCCGGGAAAAAAACTTGAATTTTTTGAAACTAAGTTCTCGATTGACATTGGCTGTACATTGATGCCGATTAACTTTAAAATATCATTAGTAATTTCGATATTGTTAAATACGTGTAAGTTTTTCGTATCCAAACAAAAATGATTGATTCAATTGAATTTTCCATCGATTTTAACTTTGGAGCAGAATTGATGACGACTGACTTTGTTGTAGAGGAGAATCTCTTTAATTTGGACCAGTTTTTAAGTGTGAAATTATTCTTATCCGGGTTTAACTCGAGTGACATACCTCTGGAAACTTTAATTAAAATCTGTAGTTAACTAACTGGTAACTTAAGCTAAGATCAGACGGTTTGTGTATATACACAAATTTCATTTGTGTATGTTGTACACAAATGCTAAACAAATTTGAACACAAATGCTATTTATTTATGCCACAAATATTTGTGGTTCAGACGATTTGTGTATTTTTTTTAAAAAAACACAAATTTCATTTGTGTAAAGATATACACAAATATGCTATACACAAATCAATTTGTGTATACAAATTTATGGTTCAGACGATTTGTGTATTTCTTCACAAATGAAATTTGTGTACTCATTTGTGTTTATGTCATTCTGTTTATTTTATAGGGAATTGAAGTGTATCCGGTTCAATTAAATAATTTCAATCAAACAATGTCAAAAAAATGTCTTGCCAATAGTTTGGCCGCGTATTTACTCGAAAGTGAAGAAGAAGACGAAAGCCAACAACAGGTCGTAGAAATGGTGCGCAAGCGGCGAACTTGTTGGAGAAAAAATTGGCTTGGCCACCGTGAGACGGAGGGCTTTTGCGCAAAATTACTTGTGGAACTACGTTCCGAAGAGCCGCAATTGTATCGAAATTTCGTACGAATGTCGGCCGCTCAGTTCGATTATTTGCTGGCTTTGGTAACGCCATATATAGAGAAGGCCGATACATTTATGCGCCCCAGTATTCCGCCATCTGTGCGGCTAGTCTTGACGATGCGCTTCCTGGCATCTGGCGACAGTTTTCGCTCACTCCAGTATCTTTTCCACATTCCACAGAATACAATTTCCACCATTATTCCAGAAGTTCTGGATACAATCTACAAAGTTATTGTAGACGATTTTCTGAACCCAATAGGAGTTTTGTCTCCGTGAGCCGCCCAATTTGGACGGCAACAAATCGAATACCACTCCTCCGATACGATTTTTGGTTTAACGTAAATGTGTTCATTTCATCTACTATAAATCACCCTGCATGTCCTTATGGTGCCATTTTACAAAACAAATCATTACTATCATAGTTGCACATTAAAATTCGAAGAAAAAACCTTTATTGACTCGGCTGATATTTAATATTCAGTTGAATTTACAAAACCATTTGTGTATTCTCACGAAATTTGTGTATGCTTAAATTTTCAGAAAACACAAATGATGTGACATACACAAATGCTGCCCAAATATACACAAATAGTCATAAAATGATTTGGGTACCCGATCAGACGATTTGTAAATGTACACAAATTCGATTTGTGTATTGAATACACAAATGATACATAAATCGTTTCTGTACGTCATTTGTGTACATCAAATTTGTGGTTCAGACGATTTGTGTATTTTTTTGTCAATAATACACAAATTTATACACAAATCGTGTGATCTAAGCTTTACTTTGGATTAACTATAACGATATTTTTTACATGACGCTAAAATAGCTAAATATCAAACATTTTTTCAATTGGAAATGCTTTTAAAATCATTCAAATAATTTCGAAAACTATTCCTTAATAATTAAAACCGTGCATAGGCTTATTTTTGTATCCCATTAGCGATAAGCAGATACCTTTCTCAAATTCTGTCTGATTTCCTTGAAGTAGACAGATAAAGATATTATTTTTCTATATGAAAGAAAAACTTGACATAATTTCTGCAGACACTATAAATGTGTGCCACAGAGCACTTCCTTACTTCTCTCGATAAATATACCTAAAACAAAAATGAAAGCAGCACATTATAATCAAATGCTTCCATCAATCTTTGAGGGAAGCATCATCGTGTTGACACGCACTTCCGTGTTTGCATCAACAACACTTCAACATTATTCGTGAATTATATAGTTTCATATCAATATACTCATTTCATTATCTACCACCACAATAGTTAGTGCTCTCATTTTTTTTTTTTCCTTTTTAACATTATTTTAGCCAAATCAATAAACCAAAATCTATTTTTGTATCTTTACAGGGTCAATCAGAAAGTAAGAAAAGCTCCAAAAAGGCCGGTGGCCCGGAAACTAAGGGCACGGCCATGTCATTCGGTTTCCGAAAGAAGCTCAATAACACACCGAAGAAATCTAAGAATCTTCAAAAACAGAAAGAAATGCTCGAGAACAATCTAACGCAAAATAATTGCGATGAAAAGACAAAACAGAAACACAATTTTGATACTGTGATAACGAATACCATACAAGTGGTGGAAAATATTAAGACAGCAACAAATTCACAGAAAAATGATAAAAATGGGAATACAGGTGAGTTGGGAATTAAAGTAATTTTTGCGGGATGCCGGTTAACTTTTTTTAAGTATCTGCTAATGTTTCTGAACATGCAAGTCGCACTGCCACGCCGAGCCTCACGGTTACGAGTGAGCAATATGTGTTGGTGGTGGAGTTGTTTCAAATTTTGTCAGACGCTAATAATAATGTAAGAATTGCATGTCGCTGTGACGGAAACTGATTTCAGCGATAACACTATCTCTGAGACTTATTTTTAATCTACACTGTGTTTGCAAAGAAACTACATATTTTCAATGTTGGTAATGGAACTAACAGTGTTGCGAGAATTAGTGTCAAAATAGCTCGAGGTCAAATTTTCGATGATAGTCACATAAATCAATTGTTTGCGGTTTATTCGCATAGACCTGCGATCTAAAATTCTCCTAAAAGAAACAGTCTAAAAGCTTTAAATTGCACAATCTTGGTGGCTAGTTCGAGATATCAACCATACACTCGCTCGTGCAGAATGTCCACTGTGGCATGGGAGTTCTGTTGACGGTTATGCTTCCGCCAACCAAAATTCGCACTAAACAGTGACGTTATCGGGATGCATTTGATGTTAGTTTATCTCGTGTGGACAAAAAACGTCCCAGATCTAGCAATCTCGAACACACACCCGCATTTATCCCAAAATGGACATTATTGCTAAAGATAATTTTTTTGGTGAAATTTAGTCAGTGCGCGGAACGTTTCTCAAACGGAGCAATGATTTTGAAAATAAAGAGTGTTTTTTTAGACGTGTGGTTTTCAATCTGGCAAAACTTTTTTCCGAGTTGGTCCTTTTGAAAGCTGTCACTTGATTTATGCTCAGTTTAGTTTGCCATTTTATAATGAATAGACTTATTCCTGAACAAAGACAAACTGATCATAAATCAAGTGACAGCTGTCAAAAAGACAAACTCCGAAAAAAGTATTGCCAGATTGAAACAAGCACGTCAAAAAAAAACATCCCTTACAATTTTTTTGATTTGCTGATGTGCACCCGTTGTTCAAATCTTTCACCTTCCATGTTGCTTTAACAAAATGGCCGCTATATGACCTAACAAATTTCTACCGTGTCCCAACCGAAAGACCTTTTATTATATAAGTTCCTTGTTCTGCAATACACACTGTAGTCAATTACTGGAGAGTTCCATTATGTTATCTTCAAAGTACCTACCTTCCATCAATTTCACAAAAAACCAAACATTCAGTCAATACACATAATATCTTTGCCTCAATCACAACCAACAGCATATATACTCGTAGTCTCCTTCTCCTGCCACCTTGAAAGAACCTAATAAATTCTTTTTTTGTTATAATATTTTTAGAATCAACTACGACAATGTCAGCACAACCACCACCAACAACAGCAACAACAACCCCAATGGTAACCTTTGAGAAAGTGGGTGCGGGAAAGACGACTCAACATCAGACAATTCCATCAGCAACAACTCAAGGAGTGCCAACCGACAACACGGTTGTAGTTGGACGTTCCATCCTAACCAATGGCGGTGGTGGCACCGGTGCCATCAACCGGAGCAATCGCTTCGGCTTCAAAGGCACAAATACAGTACGGCCAGCTTCGACAGGAATCACTCCCCGATACCAGAGCGATTTTCAAGATAACATTGACAACAATAATTACAGCCAGGCCGGCAACTATAACAACAGCAACAATAACATCAATTCCACAAGTAAGTACTTCTTTTTGTTTGCGTTTGTTTGATGCCACTCGTGCCTAATGCTGATGCCATCACACCAACCTGTGAGCTCTGAGCTGTGATATTGCGTGTAGGCAGGGTGTTGGGTGTGTATCTATTTTTGTTCCTTCTTAAATTGATTTGTTCCCTTTGAATTTTTATTTATGTCTGCCTCGTGCATCTGCCTCTGCCGTTGCCGTTGCCGCCATTACAGTCAAACGCAGATCGAAGAGCGCACATTCTGGTCGTGCAATGACACCGAATCTATCGAATCTCGATCGGCAACAACAATTCGATGAATCAAGACATCAGCTGCATGCTCCCAAAATAACTCAGAAATCACTCAACTACCACAGTAATGAGTATCAGCGGAGCCGGCTGCAGTTTCTGCAGCAACATCCCCATCAGCAGCAGCAGCAGCAACAGCAGGCACACAGGCCTACACCATGCCTGGTGAATCCACCTCAGTACACGTTCGTCAACACTGGAATGCACACAAATGTTATGTAAGTATCTCTCGCAAGTGATCTCTGCGTATCGCCTTCTTCTTATCGGAACCACTCCACTCGCATTTACAGTGTCCGACCAACACCTCGTCCACCATCGGCAACATTCTCAAAGTTCACTCTGCAGACAACAAGTCTCCCGAAGCCGGAGTATCCAGTTCCAATCCGATTGGCTCCTTCTTCGTCGTCTGCGTCAACAGGAGCGTCATCTTCCACAACAACAGCAGAAGCAGTAGCAGCATCAGCATCAGCATCAGTTCCTCCGATGGATCAAAAGACCGCCAAACAGATGGCCAACAATAATCGTAAGGGATTCCAAGGCAGTCGAGAGATTTCCGCTGATTCGGGAATAGCAAGTTTGGATACCACTTTGACTGAGCCGCAACCAGCCCAACCCGGTTCGCCCAAGAGGAACCGCAGTCGCCCTCGCAATCTGCAGATGGTCATGAGTGGAAGACACAAGTTTGAGGTGCGCGATCTGGAAGATCCTCTGTCCAGTGATAGCGCCGTCGAGCCATTGGCATTGCCTAAGCTACCCAGTGCATTCTCATCGGACAATCAGACAGTGCCACTGAGTGGACTGATTCGTTCCAATACCGTTTTGACTAGAGAGGCGTTTTTCCGATCGACTGGTTCGACAGATGAACAAGGTTAGTTCTTGACTTTTGTTTTTATTATAAATTGAAGTGGTTAGATTTTTATTTATTGCTGTTTTCAATTTAGATTCAGCTGATACTGGACAGCATCAAAAAACTCTCAAGAATACGTCAGACAATGAATGTCTAGAGGAGGAGAAACTATTTTTGGACCGATCCACTTCGGAAAAGTGTGCCAAAGTAAGTGAAATTTATTTTGTTTAAGGTCTAATCTCTTATGGTTGGAGGGAACAATAGTTTGAAGAGTTTTGTATTATGAAATTTAATTAGAAGCGAAAATTATTGATCAGACAGCTTAATATGTTTAAAAATGATTCAGGTATCGGTGCTCCCACTGTTTTATTTTTTTTTGTATTAGAATGGTCTACATAAACGAAAATATTATTCTAGTTTAATTCCTTCTCATTCTTTTCTGGGCATTCGATTTTGTATGTTTATTATTTTATAATCGGAAGGTTAGACGTTTTCCAAATTGTCAACTAAATGACGTTCCATTTGTTTGAAATTCTACCAGGATTTTAAGGCTCCGAGATCTTAGCTCCCCAAATGATATTCGCAAATAAATAATCCAATCTAAAAAGTCAGTTATTGCGGTCAAAAAAGGTCAATTATTTTCAGAAATTGGTCAACCATAGACTTTAGCTTCGTTCGTTGAACTTTACCCAGGGTTGACCCAGGTTTTCTTGACAACCCCAAGAATTGTCAAAAAAAACTGGGTTTTTCGGTTCTCAAAAAACGTTGAAGGGCTGCTGACATTTAAAGCAAGAAAAAAAAGTTCTGTGCTTTGATAATTAGAACTTAAAATTTGTTTCAAATATATTTTAAAAATGAATAAAAACAACTTCTACCGTTTCCATTTTATATTGCTATTTATAAGCATTAAATTAAATTTGAATATTCTTCCAATTTGTTTTCCAAAAATAAACAATAACCTGCAGCACGGGAATCCACAACAAAACATATGCATAACAATTCATGTCACTTTGGCAGTTTTTGCTTTACCTCAACTCGCCACCGCAAAATACCTAGTTCTACTTCAGGGCGAGTTCAGGGCGACCCCAGGTCTCAAAAAACACAGAAGTTTTTCACCAGGGTGATTTTAGGTTTTTCAAAAAACGCTTTGGGGCGACCCCAGGGTGACTTCAGGGCTCAACGAACAAACTTTTTTTTTTAAAAGAATTTTTAAAGTTTTTTTTTTCAAGGTCGTAGGTAAAGGTTGTAACCTTGAAAAAAACCTATTGACCTTTTATGATCCCGGGGCTAGAGTTTTAAAATTAGTTTTCTAATTATTTGGCTTTGCGATGGAGTTAAGAAGTACTTTTTTAAGGATTATGTTCCTTCAAACATGGCAATTTGAATTCAACAACAATTCATACTTTATAATTAAAAGTTTGTTTCCTTTAAGAACTTTCGTGTTTCCTTTAAGAACTTTCAAATCGAGGTTGGGTATTCTTTTCTATCAGCTTTTGAAATATTATTTAATTCAGAACGCAATGTTCACAGCTTATTGTAGTCATTGAAGGTAGATACATTCCTTTACAGAGTAAGCTTAATCTGGTTTAACACACTACTGAAAAACTGGGCCTTATTGATGATTTGGATACCTGTAACTCCCAAGCCAAATCTTCTCAAAGCTAAATCTCCGCAGTGGCAAATTCTAGAAAACATAATGTTCAGAATGACTCTCATACACGTAAGTCAGTTGACCGTGGTATTTTTGCGCTGATGGGTGATGGGGTGTCAAAAGAGAAATGGTAGGAATAGGGACTATATTCTGTTCTACAAAAATTGTAAGTACAGGACTTATGGGGGAGCTTTTTTCAAAACAGTAGTGCTTACATGCACTATCACGACATTGAACCAATAAGATTGTCAATTCTTCAAAAAAATTCATATATTCCATCATGACCATTCGGCTACGCATCTGAGAGCCGACAGCTGACCAGTGTTTTTATAAAATATTTTTTTGAAATCGCGAGATAACCACATCAGTAATCAGTCATCAGTTAAACTCAAGAAAAATAGACTCCCACTTCCCATCAAATTCCGCAAAAAATTGAATTTTAGTGGAGGACTCTATGTGTATGGGCTAAGCATTTTCAAGAAAGTACCGTTAACTTTGACCAGGGTTTTTATTTTGTGGTTGACAAACTATCAGTTTTTAAGAAGATATATTAAGGCAATTGTGGGTACCATATCAAAGAGGCAATAAAGTGCGATCAAATTTTTTGTTGCGTAAATAATAATAAGCGATTTATTCTTTTGCAACAAATATCAACTTCCGGATCGTTTATATGTATTTTTGGGAAAGGTGTCCTGCTAAGTTGACGTCAAGTTAGCAGGACACCCAATTTCTCGGAATCCAAAAGAGCGATTAATTATTTTTTTTCCGTAACTAATTAGCAACTAAATAGCAGCTAATTACTACATGCTTTTTATTCTGAATTATTAAAAGTGTCCTGCTAACTTGATGCACCTAAAAAAATTGATGTTCTATTTTGTAATGCTTCGCACAAGTTTTTCTCAAAATCTATTGCTTTGAAAAAAATAAAGTACTGTGTAGAATCGTCATGTTCACACTTCATATTATATTTACAAAATTCCCGAATTGCACCGTCATTCACTACCCCATCAGAACTACAGCCCTAGCACGGATTCAGGGAAATAATTAAGAGTTAAGACATACAAATTAAGATCTGCGCCAAAAAACAAAAACATTTGTATCTCCTTCTGATATTGAACTTCCAAAGTCAAGAATACCAGCTGGAGGAAAATGTACAAAATAATTTGAAGTACTTTTTTATCATTTATTGATGTTGAACATCGGGAGAAAAAGTTATGTTTCCATCAAAAATTGAGTAATCAGAAATAGCTCTAAAAGTCGAGAGAAATACAATACTTCGATGTTTCTGGCATCACTGCAGCTGACTTACTGATCGATCTACTCTCCCTCGCTCTTCGTTTTGACATTAAAAACAGTGTTTTCATACTAGTGAAAGCAAATCATTACCGCTTTCCTTGATGTGGATTTTGTCACAGAGCATTCGGGTTTTGTTGCTTTTTTTTAAGCTTTTGAGAATAAATTTATGAATTTGAGTAAGTGTAGTGTTGTAAGTTGGTCTTTATTTATGTCTAAGAGGAGTCTAAAGCGGTCGAGGACATAATTCACAATTGAATCATACTCATCAGAAGAATATCTTATGATATTTTCTGGATTGAAAAGTGTTAGCTGAAACACATCCAATGTTTCACGTTGGATGCTTTCTCGCAAATCCGTAAGAACAAAATCCAGTAACGGTAATATATAGGTATTGATGTTGATGTGTCCTATCGCTGTCCTGTAGTATTCCTCAGCTGAGTTAAATAAATTTGGTTTCCACCATGACGAGGTATTCGAGGAGTTTTAAGCTCAACATCCAGTTGACAGCTTGATTTTTGCACGCCAGTCGTTGTTAAAACTAGCATCCATATTCTGCTATCAAGTGCGGTAGTTTGTAGCAATTTGCTCAGAGACTGGGATAGTGGTAAAACACCAATTTAACTCTTAAATACAATACTGTAACAATAAACTGTGTGTTACATAAAGTTGAAACAAGTGAAGAAGCCTGGCCAGCTGTGCTCGGAATGCGGGTACTTTGGAACTTTGCGACAATGAGTATTTCAGTTAGTGGCTGTAGCAAGTTTTTGGTTCCTGCAGAATCTTCTTCATCAGACTCGAACTCTTCACCAGTTTAAGCATAAGTTAGTTCCTCAAACGTATCCACGAAAACGTTTCGTAAGGTAAGGCTCAGCTAGGAGGGGTGAGATATACATCATGCTCTCTCATCGAAAAGTATTGAATACATAAAACATAATATGTGCATAACATGAAGAGAACAAAGTGTGATGCGTGTTTGTTGTTGAATTTGGTCGAATATTTTCTTTCCTCCTAGTTTCCACGCACCTTTCACAATAATTATTGTAAGGAATCCCACAATCCACATGGTCCCTGTCCTGGCCGTTAATTAAAAATTAAAATAAAAAATATCTTAATATATAAAACATAGTCGGTTAAGTTACAACACTCATAACTCAAGAACAACTGGACCGATTTTAATGATCTTTGATTTATCTCCGCCCGGAAAACTTCACTTTGAAGGGTGAAATGGGGTAAAATGAAAAAGACGTGTCCGATTAAAGAACTTTAGCTGGAAGGTAGTTCTTAAGAAATGACTTTAAAGATATTTTAATATTGTTTTTATTAAAAAAAATTGGTATTCATAGGGTGTAAGGAGGTGCAAACGAAAAGTGATATCCGTTTTCAAAAATTCTTTTTTGTGTTGGAAAGGTTATTTTTAAAAATTTGTTATTCATAGAGTGAAATGGGATAAACACAAAAAATTGTTTTCCGATTAGAAAAATTCTTTCTGCGTTGGGAAAGTAATAAAGGTTGGACTAAGATGATCATATTTTTACGAATTTCGCCATTCATATCGTGAAGTGGGTCAAAAGGCAGTAATAAGTAGTATTCAATTACGAAAAGTAGTTTAAAAATCTATCTTTATTTAGTTTTGTAATTTTCATATGTGAAGCTTAGGTTTGCCTACCCGTGCGGAGCTGGGCGGGTCAGCTAGTTAATAATAAAGACTATAGGGAGTCCGATATTTTTTTTGAAAAGCTCATTTTGGAATGAGAACAATCAGATCTAATAATTTGTATGCAGTTATAGCCGTATGTATTCAAACTTCTATAAAACTGATAAATATTTGTTTCTATTTTTCCAGCAGAACCATCAATTTAAAGACATTAATACATTTAGTAAAAATTCATCTCCTGGAAGCTCAAGGACATCATGGTGTAATGCTGGAGAATCGTTAGCCATAAAAGATTGCAGTAGTTTAAGCATAAGCAGCAGTGATGAAAGCAAGGATAATCAGAATGAAAAGACCGATGCTATATTGCCAATAACAGAGGACATCAGTCCAACGATGATCACCGACATTGCAATAAGTTCCATTTGTAAGTTTGAGACCTTATATATTTAGAAGAATCGAATGGTTTATCTTGATTTATTATAAATTTTGTTTTATTTCAAGCATCCATCACCGAATCTGGGCCGAAGCTGGAAGAAGACGACGAACAGCAAGATGAGAATATGCAAAAGGATTTCGAATCCAAAGTCGAAGCAAAGCCTGAGCGACCAATATCACTCACAAATATCACCGAGTCTAAATTCGCTGAAATGGCAGCAGCGGTTGCATCTGAGTTCCTTTTGGACGATGAGACATCGCCCACAGACAGTTTGGTCAGCAGCACGGAGTCAGAAGATGTGGTCTGTAAGCGGCAGAAAAAGAAGAACAATCTTGAGATCCAGGAAAAGGACATCGATGAGATTTCCCCTGAGTTCGAGGTTTGTTCTCCACTTTCTCCAGGTACTCCGACGCATGCTTCACATTCGCTATCCCTCTCCGACTGCGGTCGGGATTTTCTAATTGACGACGAGATTGCTGATCAGCCAGCACTACTGTTTAATGAGTCCAATGAAGGTGTTGAACTAGGAGGACATGTAGGCCATTCGCACACCGACACACCGACTTTGATGGAAACCGGCTCGATGCGGTCCCTCAAGAGCCAGTCGAAGGCTAGAAGTGCCCTTCAAGCAGCCATTGAACTCAGTCTCAGGACACCGGTGTCACTGCGAAAAGCAGTCCTAAATCGAGCAGAATCCCTGGACACATTATCACCATGTGAGTCCATCTGCTCGGATGACTTGATGATGGATTTTGACGTCAACAGCAGTATGGACTCGATTGATAAGTAAATCCACTATGTTTTTTTTTGTTGTGTTTGTGAAAATACTATAAAGTAAATTTTGTCGAATGACTCTCAGCAGGATGTCAGCATCGATAAGGAGTCGCAGCGGATCGGCTTTGCACAAAATGGACGATTCACAAATGCTGTCGGAGCTTGAAGGCAAAGGCAGCGATATGATGAGGGAATTGAATACAATCCTAAGAGTGCACAATCGCAATGAAAAGGATAATAATATGATGTAAGTGCTAGAATTTAAGCCTTAAAAAAGCAGAAAATGCTTCATCATATACATAAAATTTTTCTAAGGGCTATTTTAAAAGTAGCCAATGATCATGGGGGAAAAGCTGTTATTGATCAAAAAACGTTTAAGCATAAGAATATTATAGGTCGCCCTTAAAAATAGGACGAGACTAGAGACATGCCAATTTATAACAGTTATAACAGTTTTTCGTCATTAAAAGTGGGTGTGCGTTAACACGCTTCGCGCGACTTGAAAAAAAACTCTGTGTGCCTGAAGTATGCCCACCGGCGGAGAGCCCTGGCCATGTGGGGCCGCATAAACAGTACCCTTATAAACCAAAACTATTATAATTGGCATGTCTGGAGTCACTTCCTTAAAAATAACCCATATTCATTGTATACGTAGTTAATCGTTGTCTAGTAAATCGTGAATAGAGATTTTAGTTGTACGTAAATTTTAAGACACCATGTCAAAAAGCCCTAAAAATAGAAATTTCAAATATAAAAATTGGCGTGTTTTATCAGATAAAAAACTCCAAAACTAACAAACTTAAAATCGGGGAATCACAGATCAAATAAGCTAGATGTGTTTTAAAGCTTTGAATTAAAGGACATTTGGCAGTCAAAACTGGTTACATTGACACTTGTAAATCACTTCTCTAGGACTATTAGTTCGCCAGAAATTGACAAAAATCCTGAAAAATCTAAGATGGTGGCGGTTTCTTTGATATTGGTCCTACCCGCTTGGAAAGTTACAAAATTCAGTTTGTTGCTCGAAAAATATTTAATGTGAACAAAACATTAAAACAAACAATTGATATTTTAACGTTTGCGCAAGTTTTTCTCGAAGTCTATTGCGCCTAAGGAAAGTTGTCGTTTTTGCATAACCTTCAATTTTAATCTTCACACTTAAAAAAAAAAAAAAACTGATATTTCTTTCGACAAAAAAAATTTCAGCAATTTAGCTCTGGTCCAAATTTAGCTTCGTCGAATTTTGTTTTAGAAAATTGGCTAGGTAGAGCATTCCACATTTATGTAGTGCGGCTAAAGAACAAATCTCTGTACTACGCAATCGGTTTCAATGTTAAATTGATGTGCATTCCCAAAGGCGTTCTGCTTAAAACGATTTAAAGGGCGTGAAAAAGTGCTACTGTACGACCAACTGTTATGTAATACATTATTTCAAATTTTCTCAGAAATTCCTCTATTTCTTGTAGATGACCCAAATGAATTGGATTAAATTCTCAGGGTTTGTTCTTTTGTGCAAGAGAAAAATTAAAAAAATAGTTTTAATGCAATCCGCCCATTGCCACGCCCACTTTTATCATATCTTGTTTTTTTTTTTAAAAAACGGCTCTAACGATTTGGATGCAATTTTTCAGAATTTGTTTTTATGAGTATGGAAATAAAATTAAAAATATCATAATCTAGATCCGCCCACTACCACGCCCACTTTTCTTATTACTTAGTTTTTTCGGAAACGACTAAACGATTTTTATCAGAGTTACTTTTTATGGACGAGAAGAAAATTAAAATTTAAAACTTAGTAAAATCCACGCCAACTTTTATGATTTGTTGGTTTCTCTAAAACGGCTCCAACGATTTGTTTGAAATTTAAAGACTTTTTTTCCGTGGGCCAGAAATAATTATCAAATTGGCTTTATCTAAAATCCACCCACTGCCACGCTCATTCTTATCATTTATATAGGTTTTTCGGAAACGGCTATAATAATTTGAATGAAAATTTCAAAGTTTGGTTTGATGAGCAAGAACAAAATTTTCAAAATGTTTTAAGTTGGATCCGCCCACTACCTCGCCCACTTTTCATATTTCCAAGTTTCTCGGAAACGATACTCAAACTATTTTAGTGAAATTTTTCGAGTTTATTTCATGTACGAAGAAAAAATGAAAAGGTGCGATTTAGGAAAATCTACCAACTGACACGCCTACTTTTATGATTTCTGGGTTCTCGGGAACGGCGCTTAAGATTTGGATGACATTTTCTGTTTTTTTCCATGAGCGAAAAAAAAAATAGACACTAGTATTAGTTAAGTTCACTTACGTTTCGCTAATATTTTTCGTTAAAAAGTATATTTAACAAAGTTTTTTTTTATGAAAAACCGGCAAAATCAACTGATAATAAACTTTGTTTTTAATTGTCTGATCTTCAAGTTTGTGATGAAATTTCAGGCTACATTTAAAAATTGTGACTAAGGACATTAACCATGTGATATTAATTTGATTTTCTTTTTAAAAATGCAAAAGTTGATAAGAAATTTCAGATTTTCGAAAAATTATATAAGTGGGTTTTATAAAGATTGATGCTCATACACATATTTTTGCTATTCATCCACTCCCAAAGAATGAAAATGTGCTGTCGGGTCTTGTTCTATAAGGGGATTACTTGGGATAGAGCGAAGATGAGTTTTTTTTTTGATAAAGGCGTACATTAAAAGCTGCAAAATTAATCCTTCAAAACAATCATGATTTCGCCTTTGTCCAATACTTTTTACATAGTTTGACACCTAGCCTGACACTTGAAATTTGTTTAAAGATTTTAATCTTTACGATTAGAAAAGAAGTTTTCTAAAAAACTCAATCGATCAAAAATGTAATTTTGATAATTTTAAACCATCATCCCCCAAAATTTCAATCCATCCCCTTAATAAGATAAAAATCAGAAAACCTATAAATATAAATGTCCACTGTAGTGACGACAGTACCTATAAAATTAAAATTTAACGCTTTTTTGTTAATATTTTCGTGCGAGCGTATTTCCGTATATTTTTGTAAACTTTTCTCAGGCCGTAACTAAGATGTTAAGTGCCCCATGCACTTTTCCAGTGCCAACGCAATGAAATATTAAAAGACAACACATTTTCATTACAGAACTGTTTTTTTATTTTTCATAAAAATTGAATTTTCTTTTATTACATTTTACATTTTCACACGTAAATTTTCCAAGTTACAACTTTCCCATGTGAAATTTCTAAGATCCCGAGCAAAGCTCGGTCTCCCAGGCTATTAACGGGTGATTTTTAAGCTGGTTTGGTTTTGGCAACACTGGTTTTGACAGCTGACGTGTGTTTAGTACCTTGTGTCACTGTCAAACAGCTTCAGTTTGGTTTGCAATTTAACCATGGATCATCTTACAAATGAACAACGCTTGCAAATTATTGAATTTTACTATCAAAATTCGTGCTCGGTTCGAAATGTTCATCGCGCGCTGCTTGTGTTCAGCGATGAGGCTCATTTTTGGTTGAATGGGTACGTAAATAAGCAAAATTGCCGCATTTGGAGTGAAGATCAGCCAGAAGCATTGCAACAGCTACCAATGCATCCCGAAAAAGCCACTGTTTGGTGCGGTTTATGGGCCGGCGGCATTATTGGGCCTATTTCTTCAAAGATGATGCGAATCGCAGCGTTACTGTCAATGGTGAACGCTACCGAGCGATGATAACAAACTTTTTTTTGCCCGAAATGGAAGTTCTTGACTTGCATGATATGTGGTTTCAACAAGACGGTGCCACATGCCACACAGCACGCGAAACAATGGCGCAATTGCGAGGCGAGTTTGGTGAACAGTTAATTTCACGTTTCGGGCCGGTCAATTGGCCGCCTAGATCGTGCGATTTGACACCATTAGATTATTTTTTGTGAGGGTATGTCAAAGCTAATGTCTATAGGGACAAGCCCGCTTCGATTGACGCACTGGAAACCAACATCCATGCATTCATTCGTGAGATACCGGCCGATATGTGTGAAAGAGTATGCCAAAATTGGACTCAGCGGATGGGCTACCTGAGACGCAGCCGCGGTCAACATTTGCATGAAATTATCTTTAAACATTAAATTGCAAGGTTCAAACTATCGATTCAAATAAATATTTCATTCATTTTTTCGAATTTTTTGTGTCTTTTTTTAAAAAAAAGTTCTAAACCTCTTAAAAAATCACCCTTTATTTTATATGGTTTTTAGATTTCCTTGCACACACTCACATTTATGAAGAAAAATTAATGAAAACTGAGTGTTTTTGCTTTAAAGAATTTGTAGGATCTTTGTGTTCATTCATAATTCATTCTAATAACTGAAGGTTTGACGATTTTTATTCTTCATTTTTGTTGATCATAATCTGAACATTCGGAAAAATGTTTGCTGGAAATTAAATTAAATATATAGGGTCCGCCATCTAACGTTTTTTTTCAACTAGTGCTTATTTCGTGAATGGTAACATTTAGCTCATGTCTGATTTGACAGATAATTAGTTTTATCCTTCCGCTGAACGAATATGGTTGTGTATACGCTTCGCTAAGTGGGCCTGCGATCGACTTAGAGAAGATGCCGATTTTGCCAAAAAAATCATCTTTTCAGATGAAGCTCATTTTGACCTTGGCGGGTAGTAAACAAGCAAATTTTCGCATTTGGGGCACAGAAAACCCGCACGCATACATTGAAAAGCCGATATACCCAAAACGAGTCACTGTTTGGTGCGGATTTTGGTCCAGAGGCATAATTGAGCCATTTTTCGAAAATTAGCAAGGAGTGGCCGTTACAGTCAATGGCGATCGTTATCGGGCCAAGTTGAACAAATTTTTGTTCACAAAAATTGAAGAGGAGGATATTGGCAACATTTGGTTTCAACAGGACGGCGCTACACTCGAGTTTTGCGCCATTTTCAAAAAAAAAAAGAAGTTTTTTGGCGGACACTTTATTTAGTGGTGATTGCATTTTTTACAGTTCATCGAGTAACCTTAAAGGTAAAAGGATTACGTTCCTTAAACTATAAGGCGTCTTTAAATAATGTTAATTGGCATTGTCTAATGGCGAATTCCTTTCAAAAAAGAAATCGATTTTTTTCTGTCAATTGAAAGGAATTCGTATTTCGTAATAGAATCGATTTTTTTTTTTTGGTGTGATTGTGTTTGTGTTACTTTATAGCTGCAATTGACGCAAAACGTCAAGAAATTATTCACTAAACTATTAAGGTTGTTTGCTTTTGTTGTGAGAAAAATTTTTTACCAATAGAATTAAATTAATAAATAAAAGATATTAGCCAATTTATTGGTGCATTTTATTTGTTTGAACTTCTATTTGCACATATATTTTTAAAGAAAATTGTTATTGAAAAGTTCTCACTTGCACTGAAAGTTTTTGACACGTCTTGCACTCGCGAAAGCAATTTTTGTTTGTCAAATTTGTGCTTGATAATGAACAACGCACAATCAATTATGTTTATAGCTGTAATGACTGAATATATTGTTGAATATTTTTTTAAATTATGTAGAATTCGTTGCAACCAAAAAATAAACAACTCGTCCTCCAAAAATTCCACGACTTTCAATTTGACCTATTAGAAATGTCAAGTCTTCATAGTGTGTGTGCAAATCAGTGTGAAATCTTGCTAAAAACGCAAGATTGGTTTTGACAGAAAAGAATCGATTTTGTTTAGAAAAAATTCGATTCTGTTTAGAAAAAAATCGATTTCTTTGTTGTAAGGAATTCGCCATAAGATTGTTTCATACCAAATTGAGAAATTTGTACTCTCTATTTTACGTTTAAATATCTAATTTTGAAACACTGAAATTACAAATTTATCTTAATATTTGACATACAGTGACTGACGCCAATGATATCATAATTTTCCTTTATCGTCTGTAGTTTTTTTTAACAACTTTTTTCCGAAATAAAAATAAAAATGAAACCACATTAACACATTAATTTCGTCACAGTAAACTGACCTTAAACGACCTGTATTAATAAAACCATCAATTTTCTTCTTTAAATGAGTCATTTTAGAAATCGTAAATCAAATTCCAAAATCTAGAATCCACATAGACTGTCAGGAAGCCCTTCCATATTCATTAGGCATAATCTCATCGTCCACCCACTAACCCGAATAAATAATTTCAATTCTATTTTTTGAATACGAATTTACATCAAGTAGAAGACACAAAACCACTCTGGTGCCCTTGTTCAACTTTTACAACTACAAAAAAAAGTCAAATCAAATAAATTGGCTTCTTGGCTCGATGCCATTTTAGAGTATAATGCACTCAAATTGTATTTTTTTTTGTTTAAATGAAAAACAAAACATAAGATTAAGTTAGGTAAGTACGACGAAAATGTTTGTAGTGCAAGTGACGCCGGACAAATTTTATCGCATTTATTATTATGTTTAACCGGCAAACTGAAATAGGAGAACCTTTCGATACAAGGTATGACAATTAGTTTCATTTTAGCTAGAAGCTCTGATAGCAAGTAGCTTTAAATAGGATTGTGTACATTTATGTCAAGACTAATAAATAATGATAATAATAATTTCGTTTTACAATATTATGGTTGTTGCATAACCAAATTTTATTTTTTATTATATTTTAGTAGATAGGTATTCTATCACTGGTGTTGGCCGGGAAAAAAATCGCCTCTACTCCCATTTTATTTTCATGAGAGGAGAATATTATAAAACTTTGAATTTATGTATGTATCTGTTAAATTATCAAAACAAAAAATCGAACGTCACGACACTATGTTTTTGAAGTTTCAAATATTACACCAGAACCGTGTACTTTCACAAATACTTTTATTTTACTGCACAATTTTAAATAAAAACGGAGTTGTTTGTAGACTTGTTACGGTTTTTATTTGGACTGACGATACTATAATATACTTAATTTGCGGTATTCAGGGTAATTCGCATAAGGTGTGACAATAAGCTAGAGCGTGTAGGTTTGGTCGAGAAAAGAAAAAAATCGTTTGTAAAGCCTGAAATCTCGTCTTTTATTTTTAGTCTAAATAAAGTTGTTTAGTGAATTTTTTTGAAAAATTAATCTTTAAACTAAAAACTTTCAAAAAATTTTAAAACTAATTGTTTTTCAAAGTTTTATGTGATTGAGGACTTGGTTCACAATGTCTGATTATAGTTTCAGTTAGGCTACGTGGAACTTACTCTTCACTTATCAACCTCATTTGCTTTTCACAATATCTGAATAGTAAACCTTATAAGTAAAGTTCTAAGTATTTTAATGGCCAGATGAAGTGTCGATTATCAAATTTACATGGCAACGAAAATATTTGTTATTTTTTGTGAATTTTTCATCAATAAAAACAATTTTGTCTGGAAAGCTAGAAAACTAACTGACACATATATTTAATTTAAAGATAAATTGTGAAATGCAAAGTTTTTAACTGGAAGAATTTAATTTTCGGGTAATATAAATGTCGAGTAAGTAATGGGAACTTTCCGAGACATTGTGAAACAAACCCTTAGTATTATGTATTTTCGTTTCCAAAATTCAATGCTCCTATAAATTTTTAGTAAAAAACAGAAAAATGGAACAAAAATGAACAGAAAGTGTATTGTAGTATCGGAGGAAATTGAAAATTATTAAATCTACTTTCCTACTTCGGTATAGTGGAAATTGGATCTTCAGAGCAACTTGAGCAACGGATTGGAGTCAAATTAAGGGAATTTTATTTCTGTTATTTTCAATTTTCTGAAGAACACGAAAAGGTTCAAGCATCTTTGATGTTTGACTAAAAATAAATAAGAGCATCGATTATTAAAAACAAAAAAAACTGCCGAGTTACGTAAAATCTTGATAAAATTTTTTACAAAATTTTGAGTTTAAAAATGAAGTTTTCGAAACCTGTTCACTAAAACATCTTCATTTGAAAAATAAATTAAAAAAAGAAATTGCGTTGCCTTTCCAAAAAGGTATAGCATGGCATTGTTAGTGTTACCGTTGTTTTTAAAAAAAAAAGTCATTTTTTCTAGAAAATTGCCCCTCCCGGTTAATCGGAGGGGAAAAGACCCCTCTCATAAACGATTTTACGACTTAAAACCTAAGGTTTAAGGTATTGGTGTATACAAATCACAATAACATAGAAAAATCAAAAGTTAAAAAAAAGTTAGAACAGTCTTATGATGTTTTATAAAGAAGTAAAAACATTTTTTTTTTAATTTTAGTATGTACTATTATTTAGATATATGTATAAGTGTTGAAAAAACTGCAAAAAATTGATTAATCGTTTTTGTGAAATCTTGAAAAGTGTTATAAACGTCATAGATATACTAACAAAAATGGATTCACTTTTCGATTTTTTAGTGATTGAAGAAAATTTTGTTTGTAATATGTGTTTTGGAATGCAGTAGGTATTGCTAAAAGTAATAAGAAGTATGAATGTACAAAATAAGAAAAAAAATCGGTTTAGCCATTAAGGGGAAATATAGGAAATATAGGGCGAGTAAGGGATAGAGATAAAATTCTGAAAAAAATTTTAGCATTTTTTTTATTTAAAGTGTTTTCCAATAAGAGGTGTTATTTTGATATTCAAAGAAAAATGGAGTTTTTTGAGATAAATGATCGGATGTTTATTTCATTATAAAGAGGAAGGTATGCCGTTAATAATGGAATACAACATCAGCCAAATGGCCGCCACGACCACGCTTACAGGACCATATCCTTTTCATGAAATTTTCCATAACCAAATCGCAAAGTGGCTGCCCTATGTCCTCGATAGACTCACGAATTCGATCTTTGAGGTCTTGAATCGACGCTGGGCTGTTGGCGTAGACCTTATCTTTCACGTGGCCCCAAAGGAAGAAGTCGCAAGGTGTTAAATCACAAGATCTCGGTGGCCAATTGTGATCACCTCTTCGAGAGATAACACGGTCCGGAAACTTTTCCCGTAAAAGATCGATGGTTTCATTGCTTGTGTGGCACGTAGCGCCGTCTTGTTGAAAGTAAACGTTGTCCAGATCAATACCATCCAATTCCGGCCATAAAAAATCATTAATCATCTCTCGATAGCGCAATCCATTGACCGTAACTGTTGCTCCAACCTCATTTTCGAAAAAGTAAGGTCCTATAACCCCGCCGGACCATAAACCGCACCAAACAGTCACGCGTTGAGGATGGAGAGGCTTTTCAACAATAACTCTTGGGTTTTCCGAGCCCCAGATGCGACAGTTTTGCTTGTTGACGTAGCCTCCGAGGTGGAAATGGGCCTCATCAGTCAAGATGATTTTTCGATGAAATTCCGGATCATTTTCATGCATTTCAAGGACCCAATCAGCAAAGACACAGCCGGCTTGAGTTCTTGTGTTAACTGAACTTTATAAGCCTTAAGACCCAAGTCTTTATGCAAAATACGGTGTAATGACGTTTGTGGAATGCCTAATTCCAAAGAACGACGAGGAATGGACAAACCTGGGTTTTCTTCAACACTTTGGGCTACAACAGCAATATTCTCAGTTGTTCTTGAGCGACGTGCAAGGGTTTTATTCTTCACATCACTAACTTCTGCCAACAGCTCAAATTTGTCCACCAATTTCTGTATTGCGGTCTGACAAGGTGCTTCACGACGACCCAAAAATGTTTTAGTTTTACGAACCGTCTCTGCCAAATTTTCACCATTTTTATAGTGAATTTTAATAATTTCAATGCGTTGTTGAAGCGTGTATCGTTCCATTTTTATTAATGGCGTAGTTTCTACTTGTCAAATGTCAAAAAATGACAGCTTCAAAAGTGACAGCTACCGAAATAGCTGGCTATTCAAAATAACACCTCTTATTGGAAAACCCTTTATTTGGAGCCAATTAGGGGGCGTCTCCATTTTGTTTATTTTAAGAACCATCCTAATGTACACATCGCTCATTTGCTACAAGACCGACATAAATCAAAAATTGACGATTTTGAACTAAGCATATAACATTTTGATTATAATAATTTGTTCTTTATATGATATACATCTATATATTTTCTTAATTTCAAATAAGAGCGCATTGTCTTTTGCTTACCTATACTTACTTTACTTTAGATAGCCCTTACAGCCCGGGATGGACTACGGCCTCAATTTTTTCACTACAGTCATTTTTTATATATTTTTCACGAAAATTAAATTTTCTATCGCATTTATCTCCAAACAATCAAATTTTGAGTTATGTCGGGCTTGTAGCAAATGAGCGATATGTACATTAGGATAGTCCATAACATAAACATAAAATGGAAACGTCTCCTAAATTGGCTCTAAATAAATTTAAAAAAAATGCTCAAAAATAAAAAAACCTTATTTTGATCAATTTTGTTTATGAAAATCATTAATATGTTTTAATATTGTATACCAAAATTTTCAAAAACAAATATATTTTTTGGAGTTTTAAAATAACGACCCAGCCAATTTTTATTATTATTATTTACTCAGAAAAAAAATCGTTTTTTTAACATTTTCTAGAATATTTTAAGCAAAAATTAAATCTGGTCTGTTACCGATCTTCCAACCTACCTCTCCCCCTTTGATACGTACTACGAATTGTAGTGTATCGAAACAAGGTATGGAGAAAATAGAGGCGGAACAAGACAGCATACTAAAAGGCGCTTAGAAAAATGCTGATGCTCCAAATGCATTTGATAAACAAAAATAACCCATTTTCGATCTGTGACGTCAGTGGTCTCAGTCAGCGGAATGCGTAGTGCATACGGCTTCTAAGAATGAGAAAATCTGATATCGTGCGTTCGATGCCTATTGCGTTAACCAAAAATAACGTTACCTCCCACATTCACATGTTTAAAAATCGTTAAAGAAAACTCTTATTTTGCTCAAAAACGACTTCTACGATTTTGATCAAAAAAATTTCTGTGTGTCATTTAACATCATAAAATGTACACTTTCCAAATATTAACAATACCTCTCATAGAACAATCTTGACTATCTCTTTATCCGATAAACTGATTAAAATAATTTTTTTTACACAGAAGCTTGTAATAAATATTAATATTATGCAATATTATTGCATTATTAAAATTTTCAAAAAAAAAATGGATTTTTAAAAGAAATTTCAAAAATGGGTGAATTATTCTGAATTATATTTTTAACTCCACATAAATAAAATCTTGTTATTAATATACAAAATTAATTAAATATTTTTAAAACCGCTCCTACAATTCTTAATTTTTTTTCTCATTAAAGAGGATTTTTTAAAGAAATTAGATGTTGTACATCGCGTTGGTTTCAAAACCGTTTCAGAAGTATTTTAATAAATTAATTTCTAATTTTCGTGATTTAAACCAATTTTCTAGTTTAAATAACATAATTTCCATGCATACATTATGTGCAACACAGTACTTTATTGTTCATTTTCTTAAACTCACATTAGCCGTGTTTTATTATCTACGGATCTGGATCAAGATCATCGCATGAAAATAAAACGAAACGGATCTTAGTGACAATTGTGTTGTATACCTGTCTCTATTTTCCTTACGTTGGTTTATTTTCATGTATTTGCTGTCTTTTTTCTTTACACAACATTTCACACTACCTTACCATCAAAAGCCATCTACCCGCAAGAGTGAGAATTAATTTTCGAATCTTTAAAAAAGATCCAGATAGAGAGCAGGATCCCAAGTTGTTGTTGAAATGATCCTGATCCAGATCCGTAGATAATAAAACACGGCTATTATACTATATCCTCAACTTAACTATGTTTTTGGTAGATGGGTAAAATATGCGCTCTCATAACTAATTTAATTCAGACTTTAAAACCATATAGTGTGATAGCTTAATATTCTGCGAAGCAACGCGAGCACGGGTCTGCTAGTGTATCATATTCTGATCTGAAAAAAATCTCTAATGAAGGTTCTGTGCGTATGTTTTTCCATGTGTAAATGAACTTTTTATTTTTAAATAGAAGGACACACTTGCATAAATTTGGGGCCGAATTACAATCAAATTCGGGCTCTAGCGCTCGATGAAATGCAGAAATAAAGACACAAGGATGAACTTTTTCCATTATCATGATGTTAAAATTGTTTAAAACCTGGAAATTTTACTAACACGACAAAGTATGTATTTATAAATATTTAGGTACATTTTTAGGCAATTAAATTTCCTGCAAGTTTGGGATCATGACTGAAAGTTAAAATTTAACGGGTTATTGGAAAAACACCAACCCTCCATGTCCAATACCTACAAAATTTAAGACAAATAGACTTTCATCATTTTAATGATCTCGTGAAAGTTTTATATTTCTCTGTTGTGTATACTAGCCTAAGCACCTCGTTTATTAAGATTTATGTCTCGTCTTTATAAATTCTTCTATAAATGTAATTACTTATCTCCTATAGTCCCTCATCATCTCTATAGTACATGAAGAAAGTTTTCATCCATTCACATTTTTATTAATATTAAACATTCATGAGCCAAAACCATGTTAGATGATAAAAGTACTTGTATCGTTTTTAGATTTAAACATAATACATATTCATATAAAAATGTCTGCATCGTCAAATGACAATTTTTACAAAATAAAAATAAACACTCGTAATCAATCTTACCTTTCTTATCCGCCTCTATACAAACATATACATATATGCAGGGTACATAACCATTGCAATGAATTCTACGATTTGATTTATTATTTAAAAAAAAAAAAACTCAACAACATGCATGAAATTTATTTATCTCTCATACTTATGTACTTTCATGTTCATCATCATTGAACTGGCCCGTATAGGGTCAAGGAGGGGGAGAGGGCCTAGAGGGAATTTCAATCTTATGCTTTTGCTGTGAGCCGAAATTGTATTTTAACTTCCTTTTATTTATCTTTTTGCAATAAGATCAATATCAAAACATAGTTTTGAATTATGTTCAATATTTTACGAGTAAAATAGCAATTCAATTTCGAATGTCTAAATTTGTTTTTTTAAGTCCTAAGGAGCTCTTCGAGCTATAAAAAATATTTGACATAAAACAAAATCATAAAATATGATTCCGATGAATTATTTTTTCCACTTCGCAACTGTTTACCAACTATTTCGCAATTTCGCAAATATTTTAAGTAGCCAAAATGCGTAGCAAAATTACAAATACATTTATACAAAATTAAAAATTGACATTTATTTTGCATTTTTTATAAAGTTCAAAATTAGCAACGTGCGTAATTTGCAACTTTGCAAAGTAATTCTGTTTCCCCAATCACGTAAATATAGTTTTTGGTTTATTCTTGTTTCTCTACAATTTTTATTTTATAAAATCATAATTCTAAACTGCCCCCGCTTCATAGAAAAATGTCTGCGCACGCCTTTGCATCATGATGCAAACAATCATGCAGAGAGAAAGATGCAGAATTGATAACCTCATTAAGGTAGCAGACTGTAAAATAATCGGCTTTGAATTTAAACTATTCCACTTAGCATGGCTAACAAACCATGCCAAAGCCACTTCACATCATCATGCGGGTTCCGACTTTTTAAGACCCCAAGTACTTTGCAACTATCTCCGAAATACTATCTCGCAATATAATATACTATCTCTCTTTTCTATGCAAGCTCCATTCCACCTTTGAATATCCAAAGCCAAACCAACATGGCAGCTTGCTATTTTGTTATTTTATCGGCCGGAGAATTTATTACAACTGCAGCGTGGCGATTCCTTGGCTTACCACTCCACCACCTCTTTCGTCGTGGTGGTGTAGAACGTTGGGGTTATCACGGGATCTGACGGGGGGGAAATCGTGCCTGCATGGAAAAACAACCTGAGAGGACCTTTCGCTGGCCACGGTGCTGATGGTGCTGGTGCATTCCTTGTGCACCTTACTTTTCGACAACAACTGTAAATGGCCTCTAAGGTGGTGCGCCTTTCCCACAACTTTATCTCCACCAGCATTGCAGCAGCAACAGCAAAGGTGGAAACATAATATTTTCCGTTATGTCCCGCGTTTCTATGGGTTACCTTCTACCAGGGCTCCATGATGATGATTCACCCAGCAGAGTAGGTATGTAAGTGGATTCGAAGACCTCACGGTCCGTGGTTGGGTCTGATGGTGAGCGGGTGGCGTCAGTACCGTTGATCTATCGATGGAGGGCATTCCACTGACACCAGCACTCAGCGCAGACCAAAATCGTGCGAATCGTGAACTCCTCTCTCTGTCTCCAATTCTCCATGGAACGGGCCAAGTTGTGTACCTTGTATAAGTTCCTCCGCACCGCTTTGAGTGAAGTGACTCGTGGTCTTGGTATAAGAAGTGTGCAACAAACGGTTTGATTAGAACAAGTTGCTTGTTCATGAAAATCAAGTTTTTTTTATGATTTGCTTAAGTGCTGCCGTGCCGGAGGGCTTAGCCGCTTTTTGGTCGTATGACGAATTAAGAGTTCGTGAGAATGAAAACGAAAGTCCAATTGAAGTTATAGATGAGGCTCCATAAACTTTATTCCAGTTTGAAGTTCGTGTGTTGTGTTTGTTTAATTTGTTGAAAAAAAACGCAATTTATTGCTCACGCTTACTCACAGGTATCAGATATCTTTATGAAGTGTTGTTGGACTTGTATACTTAGTGCACTGCACGTGTACATTGTGCTTCTTCTTGGAAGAGAAGGTAATGAAATATACCCTCTTCTTAGAAAAAAACTAATTGACAGTCATGATGGTAAATAGTGTACAGGTTTCGTTCTTATACCTAATACTAGGTCAAACAAGCTTGATTAACACTGTATGGTTGAATGATAATATCCAAAGGTCACGCATACCTTCGTTACAAATATTTTCTTTGAAGATACGAAAAATGCCGCTCTTCGAGGTATAGAGATTTGAGAGCCACATATACCTAGATCATGTAAGCTATATTTATGTCATCCGATGCAGGTATGCAAGCCGTCCAACTTCCAAAGTATGAACGAAAGTTCGTTTTTCTTGCATTTAAGATTTTTGATTTTGAAAGTTTTTTTTCAAACATTTTTCAAAGTATTTCAAATATAAAATAAAAGTGTTGCCGTTGGTTTTTAAGAATTTTTTATTCATATTAAATCAATTTCTAAAAAAATCCTCTCTTCCCCCTTGATCCTCATCTTATACGATTCCTTCTAGTTTTAATCCAATCTATACAGTCAACCTATAGGCTTTTCTGCATTTTATGTGCATCACCCAGTTTATACTGTTTTAAAACTTTTAAACTTTTCAAACGGAAATGGTCTTATTAAGCCTACTGATCTGGTTAAAAGGGGACTATTATTTAGATAGGGAGAAGTGAAAATTAATTTTGGATCATAAAATTAGCCCAAAACTTGATTTTTTTTAGTCTATTCCATACTTTTACTAACTTAAGCTACGGCCAAGGACTATACAAGTCTGTCATTTCGCTAGTAAGCCTTACCACAGTTTTTGACTCATATGCTTATTTTAAGTCAACTTTTTAACATTCAAATCTGTCTTGGTCTAATTGAATTCACTTGCCACACAAAATTTGAATATTGTACATTCTTTGGGGAAATATCAAAAATAAATCCGTTTCTTAAATTGCTCTAAAGATCCTATTTCCACTTTATGTAGGTCGTAAAATAGATTTAGTTATTTTCAATTTTTTTCAAAATGTACAAGGCATTTAAGCATCCGGTTTTCTTTTTTGACTAAAAATTTATAACAGCATTGAATTTTGAAAAAAAGCAGAAAAAAAACTTGTTTGAATTTTTTTTTTTTTAAATTTTAAGTTCGAAAATAAATTATTTAAAAATTGTGCACTAAAACAATTATATTTAAAAAAGAAAATAAACTAAAAGATTTCTGGCTTTTCAAAAAGTTATAGCATGGCATTGTAAGTGTTACCGTTGTTTTCTAATAAAATTTTCTGTTTTAAATCAGTTTTTGAGAATATCGCCCCTTCCGCGAATCTCTTCAAACTTGGAACTCAAGATTTTTAACTTATTTCTGAGAGGCTAAATAATTATTTTTAGCACAAAAAATAACGTAAACCTGCAATACAACCGTTATGAAAAAGGTAATTTATCCCCTAAAAGCCATCAACGATTTCACTATTTGTGTGCACTATTGTAGGTATGGCATGCATTTTGGTAATACAGTAGTCCCTCGATAATGTGAATTTCTCTAAGAATGTGAACCGCCAAATCTTTACATTTTCATCTCTATAATGTGAACTTCAGAAATTTGTGAATTTATTTTGTAAAAGTTTGTACCTACATACCTATATGTCTCTTTTTTCTCTTGTTAGTTTTGCGTGCGAAATAAGGGAATAATTATCAGTTATTTGTCTAGACATATTTCAAGGTTTTTAATGCAGCTGCAGTCTGCTGCTGTGAAGGTATATTTTACATTGTTATGTTATTTGTTATAATGTTTGTTTTATCGTCATTAATTAACACCGTTTTTTTTCTATTTTTTCTAAAGTTAATAAATGTTAATACTGTGCTTTAAGAATTTGTTTGTGTTGCTATAAATGAATACAAAAGTTGTTTCAATCAGTTTATGAGAACAGAAAAGGTTCCAGTAATGTAAATCCCTTTAAAATTCGAAAAGGCCTTTGTTTTAATTAGTTCACATTATCGAAGGACTACTCTACCAATTTTTTTTTTTTTTATAATTAATATTTTAGAAAAGTGTTACTGACTATTTTTAAGCTAACTTTTTGTATGAATATTTTTTTAAATTTTGTTTTGCATACATTCATTTTTTTTCAGGAATTCAGACAATGTTTTGGTTTTGAGATTCAATTTTTTTTTTAATTGTTTAAGTGATTTTAACAAAGATTTTCATCCTCTTCTTTATCATTTTGTCAAATTTATTATTTGTATGTATGTATTATTGGTATGTATGTAATTCTAATCACATTAAACCACAAAAGCAAGCTCCTGTAATCAAGTCGTGCATTTTATTTTCTCATACAGCGATGGTATTTATTTGTGCATATTTATTTTAATCGTATATTTATCTTTTCACCATAACATGTTGGTTTGGGTTCATTAAGTATAGAAACAATAAAACATTTCTTTGTCAATTTCAAAATTTTGATTAAAACTCTTTTGGATCTTTACAATCTATTCAATGTTGCAGTTAAAATCGTGTCATCCATAAGTAAAGCTTCCTGCCCATATGGAACCATAAAGCTATGTGTAAAAATTTAAATATGTATCAAGTCCATCGTACCAGATAGAATATCGATTGAAGAGTTTTAAATTATTTGTTCTTCATCTATAGAATTCTCATTTTCATTAAAGTTATTCTATAAACCTGATTCAATAAATTGGTGAACGCTAAGTGGTTATTAATTCTTGACTCCAAACTATGTTGATCTTTATTGTTTAAACGAAAGTATATATAGCTAATTTAATATTAAGAAGAATGTAAATATTTCTTTTCGTTTGGACATTTTTACCGGTTTTAGAATAGAACCATAACCATATGATTTTGTTTTTGTATTTATGATTCCCTGGCTATGTTCTGATCAAATCAGAGATATTTCACATTTAAACGTTCTGATTAATGATGTATCAAACCGAAAATTTTTCAAACCGAGTTGAAATTTATGCAAACCGAGAAGCAAAATAGGTGAATACTTTTCATTCAAGCAAAGCGAGTTGCGAAATGCAAATCGAGTTGGCTAACTCGGTTTGAAGCGATATCGGTGGATGCTTTTGTCTCTTCATACGTTCTTTTTGAATAATATGTCTCGGTTTGGTATTCGTTCGGTTTGTTTCCAATTGCAACCCAGCATCATCGGCTCGACAACCGAGGTCCGTTCCTGGCCTCCTTCAACAAGTCTCTCCACCGATCCCGGTCTCGAGCCGCCGCCATCCAGTTGCGCACCCCAAGGCTCCGGGTGTCCTGGTCTACGCCATCTCTCCAGCGCAAGCATGGTCTACCACGCTGTCGTCTACCATAGAATGTACCACAAAGAACTTTCCGAGCAGGTTCAACTTCAAATATCACCCAGTTGCCCTTAAATCACATTTTCCGGAGCAGTAAAAAAAAACTAAAAATTTCTGATTTTTTAAAACTTTTTCCAAAAATAAATAAATTGATGATAGTTTATGTAATATATTTACAATTTAATAGTTAGTTTATATTTTTTTAAATGATTATCTGCTGTAAATATGCGAACTGACCACATGTTTGTTCCCAAAAGAGGATTTACCGTTAAAATGTACATAGGCACCTAATTTTCAAATAAAACGCCTCAAATATCACCTAGTTCTTTTATCAGTTTTGAAATTCCAATTGCTTAAAAGTTTCTTCAGGGTGTTTTATATCTGACGGTATATGATATGTAAAAAAATATTGTTTGAATTTTTGAAAAATAAAAGTTTTGGAAAAGGTCGAATAGAAAAGATTTTGGTCGTTTGAATCTATAACCTAAAGATAAATTAAAATACATAGTTTTGATCTCAAGATCGCAGTTGCATGCTCTACCACCTTAGCTTAAGAGGTTTCTTGAATTTCCGTTAAAATTTGTCTACACAACTAAGGGCGTATTCAGGGTTTTGATTACGGGGGGGCGAGGAAGGAGGTAAACACTTTCAATGCAAAAAAAAATCCTTTTGACTCCAATTGTGTTAACATTCATATCGATTGGTTGAAGGTCTAATGGCGGATCTATCATAGAAAATTCGTACCTCATTGAAATATCATTATAATACCGGCAAACACTTTAAGGCATCCATTTTTTTCTAAAACAACTAAAAAAGAATTTCGCTTTGAAAACCAGAATTTTCTCTAGGTGCAGTGTAATATATTTATTATTCCACGGGAACTATGTAGATTGATTTTTTTGTTTGGAATTTGAAAGCATGCTTGCCAGGTTGTGCTATTTATCAAAATTAAGCTATCTTTTTCGTAAATTTCCGACAGTAATTTCAGTATGATAGCCAAATCACATTTATGGGATGTAAATCGGTTAAAACCCTTAATCTTGGGCGGTATATTTATTTAAATACATTTTAAGCACCCTCTTGCTATTCTATAGTATTGGCTTTTCTTTTTAAACTCATGTGTAATAATAAAAAACATCCGGAATATCTATTTGAAAAACTTGTTTTTCTTGTATCTCAAAGAAGTAAAGTTCTCATTTTGCTTGCTTATTTAAGTATAGAAATTCTAAACAACAACAATTTTTGTGCATGCAGCTGGTCTTTGGTCTTTTCGCTACCAGCCGCTGAGAGGACTTACCAGCTGCAAGACTTTTGAGGTTTCTTTGAAAACACATTACAGATGCTAAAATTTTTTTAAACTTTCTTTTTTTCACATATTGAATTAATGTATTTTATGAAAATCTATGAAATCTATTACTGTTATTTCTATTTTAATTTTATAATTATTAATTACGATGAAATAATTTACTAACCAAATATAAAGTATACCAAAAAGATACCATGTCTTATGATTTAATATCAATAAATACTAAATACTATTCGGTGTTTCCATCGAACTTTGGTACAAATTTGGAAAAATTTCAGATAAAATTAGTTAAAAATGAAGACAAAATTTTCAGACGATATATTTTGTCTGATGTACATAATACATTTTATCAAGCAATATACCAATAAAAATGCTTAGTATGATAATAATTGTTGAGTTTGTCTAATTTTTTTTCAAAATAAAAATAAATTCAAAGTGAAATAATGAGAAAAAATAGTATTAGTCTGCTATTTGGGCTTCTTTTTTACCGATTTTGGGCTAAAGAAAAAAAACTTTAAATTGGGCTATCGAACTATAGTTGAAGGCATGGCAACATGGTTTTGGAAGTATGTAAAACCAAACCATTTTTCTAAAAGAGCTTCTCTTTGACCTCAAAGCCGATTTTTATTCTTTTATTTATTACTTTGAAAAAAATGTAATATTCTTAATAAATTGCAACTTTAGAAATTCTAACTTTTGTGAAAAAGAGTAAAATATAGTAATAAGTGTTCGGGAAGGGTAGGTATACGTAAATTAAGTATTTTAGGCTTTACACTTAAAGAAACCAAAGTCTGATTGTGTATTAATAATTTTTTTTATCAATGGTTTTAATGTACTAAATATGCATCCCAAAAGAATAATTTTCTAAGAAAAAAGTAGTTTTTATAATTTCCGATTTTCTAAGTTACTAAGATGTAAAACTGTCTGGTTTTAAGCGTTCGAATTAGAATTAATAACAGCATTGAATATTATAAGACAAGTTAGTACTTAATAACGTGTGAAAGAATATTTTTCAAAAACTGTTCATGAAACAACTTTTTTTTTAAAATAAAAAACTGAATTTCTGGATTTAAAAAAAAGCTATTGTATAGTATTGTAAATATATAGTTGCCATTGTTTTATAGTATTTGTGAGTTAGCAAATTGCCCCTCTCGCATAAAGTGGCGGCGGAATAGACTCTCAAAATAAAGCGGTTTTTTCTTAGAATATGCACAAACAACATTCAACAAAGTATTGTTAATTAATTAGAAAACACCCTGTAAAACAGGTGGGTAGATAACTCCCTATTAGTTGGGTGTCAAAAACAAACTCTAGGCATTCTTCCAATATTTCGAGAATGGAGAAGTCCAAAAAAATTGTGTTCACCAAATGCCTGTTGGACTTTCTGTCTGTGCGTCTATTCTAAGAAAAAACGTCCACTGCCAAAAACTCCATTTTTTACTCTTTTTCTTACACGAAACCAATACTTTCCCTACAGAGCAAGTAAAAATGATGTTGTTGTTATAATTTTTGTTATCGAAAGTTTTGTCTTATGAGCACAATTGTACTAGTATACCTGCTCACAGTAGTTCCCTGATACGTTAGTATTCGAGAAAAACCAATACAATTTTTGGGACTTAGTGCCAAGTTAATACCAACGACTTTGTATTGATATGTATCTTGAAAACTTATATATCGTTAATTCATCCATTGTTTGAAGGGTTTAGGCATAAATGTTTTATCAACAAAGCAACATGCAATGTTTGTTGTTGTTTTTGTCTAGTAAACTCACACTTACATACCTCCAGATTTCAGATTAATTTTCCTCCAACCATTTTTCAGTTTGATATGTGCCCCAACTGTTCCCCTAATTCGATTTTCATTTTTCAACAGTAAAGTCGATAAAAGTCGAACTTTCTCTCTCACAAAATCAATGAAGTTCGAGTTAAAACTCCATTGGCATCAGCTTCATACAGAAAACTCCACTCAATAAGTTGAGTTTGTTGTGTGCCACACTGCCACAGCACATCCAAGGCACATCCACCACACGACTTACCTTACCTTTTGCTTAGATATTTCTATACTTATTTGTTTACCTTTCGAGCCGAGACGTGTAAGAGTAATTCCCCGCTACTAGGCCAAGAAAGGTATCATCAAAGTCACAAACTCTCACACTTCATGGTGCGCACAGGTGGTGGACTGGTGAGACCAATCCGACTCTGGGTTTAGTTTGTTCAGAGACTGCGTCGCGTGTTCACGGTTCGAATCATATCGGTAACAATCTGTGTCTGAACTTTTGTTCCATAATAATTTATGCGGCGTTATAGAACGAAAAAAAAAAATACAACCATTATACGATTAGATTAACCTAAAGAAGAATAAAAAAAAAAAACTAATAAGTAAATTTATGCGAAATGCCATTCGCGCGAGTACTTTGACCCCAACAATATTGTCGCATTGTGGAAATTTGACAAAAAAGCTGAATCACTCAGCATTTTTTTTTTTTTTTTTCTGTTAGGGGAAGTGCGTTTGAGTTACCAATATTGCAGGGCCTCTTTTAATTATTCGTTATTCTGTTTTTTTTTTTTGTTTTGGGCTTCTTTGACCCTAACCTTCATAAAGTGGTGTAAGACTTTGAAGGGTTTCGTAGAGACAAGTTCACACCATCATCATCGTATACTTCCATGGTTATACTTCTTGATACGAGATACCTTGACTGAAGTCGTTTATGGAACGGCAGTGGTAGGGTAGGTAGTGCGTCATCAGGAAGAGATTTGTTTTAGTGCAGTGGCAGTGATTGTGGTCGGCGTTGGAGGTATCTTTTATTCAGAGGTTTCGGGTTACCCACAAAACGACGAAAGAGATACCCATCAAAAGTCACAAGAAAATTAGAAGAAAACACAGCCTACGATGACGACCTAAACGCGGTATTCTGGTATTCGTAACAAATCTTCCTTCTTCTAAGAATTAATTGCATCGACCACAAAAAAGTGATTATAGTGTTTGAGTGTTCGTGTTGTAGATGGATGGAAATTATAGAAGATACTTGTATCTTTTTTTTTTTGTTTTGATTGTGCCCATGTCCATAAGCCTTTGTCGTTTATCTATGGCAAGTTGTTTTGCCATTTTTCATGATTTAAAAATATAAATTGTAATTGCGGTTTGTTGTTAAAAAAAAATATTAAAAACGTGAGCGTGTTTTGGTTGCAAAACAATTATATTTATTATTCTAATCCGAAAAAAAAACAACCACAGCTGGACTTGCGTTGGCTTAGAGAAACATGAAAACCAACGATGGATTAATGTTGGAAAATCCACTCAACTGGTAAATGAGATTTATTATTATGTACCTATATTTTTTTTTTTTTGTATTTTTAACTTTTATGATGGGGTGTTTTGATTTAAAACAAGTTACTTACCTATGCGTTTAAATGTAGATTGAGAGTAAAAATGAACTTAGAAGTGATGTTGATTTTTTCGGTTACTATATTATGTAGATATGAGCCATCTGGTGGTGAGTTGTTTAAGAGAGCAGAAGGATTGAGATGCCGGCTCTAATTTTTATAGGATTTTAAAATTGTTTTATGTTAGGATATTTAAGTCATATACAAATAAAACTCTATTAGCTAAAATTTGAAGAGACAATGATAATTAATAGCAAAATTTAAATGTCCCGTGTCATACTGGTTGAGATTATCAAATTCGTGAAAATAATTTTTAAGGGCTTTTGTAGAAAATTTGTTTGATTGCATTCTATTTTTAAGAATGCTCCTCGAATGACGAATGAATGGTGGTGATCTGGAAAATAATTACGATAGAAAACCGCTGCTTTTTTGATTTTGCAATCAACCAAAGACATTTCACTCCAATATTAATTTTTTTGAAAACGATGTATGGCGTATGAGTGTTTTTTTTGCACAAAAGTGCGCAATTAATGCACCTAGAATACGGTTTGTAGTATGAGAGTTTTGGCAGTTAGTTCCATTGTTTTTATTTTAAGAAAAAAGCACTACCCAATAGCACTTAAAACAACTGCCGAAATAATTTTCCTCTAGGTGTAGGCTTTAAGGATTTTTCAAAACCAAACTTTTACTTCTTTACGCAGTTTTTTTGTTAAAATTAGAAAATTTTTTATTGGAAATACTTCTTTTGACCACGATTCTTTTACAACCACAGTCCATTCTTGGCTTTCTTCAACAAGTTTCTCAACCTATACCGCGATCACAAAGTCAAAGTTAAAGTGTTCTTGTCCATTCTTCCAGCGTAGTGTAATCAAGATCCTACACGCTTTTGTCTACCATAAACAAAACTTTCTAAGGGAAATAAAATTTGGATCCTCTTAACATATACGAGCTACACGCTTCTTTTTAGCCAACGAAATCTGACAAGCACACAATCTTGTAGTATTAACATAAAGGTTTATATTTAAAAAAAAAAAGCATGGACATTCCTCCTTTCGAAACTGTAAAAAATTACTGAGTTCTTTGACAATAAATTGAAATTCATGAATTCAGTCATATACCTAAACTTTAAAATAAATAAATTTTTCAAATTTTGTAACACAGTGTAATTTTTGGGATTAGCCGCCGGTAATGTACTCATAGAGTGCACTTTAGTACTCACACCGAACGTTTCGCACTCTATAAGTTCATTACGCGGGGTGAGTACTAAAGTGGAATCTAGTAGTTCATTATGCCGCGCCGGAAAATTCTGGAAATCTCTTAATTATATACAGGGTGTTTTGCATATAAGATTGCACAAAAGGATAGACCGTGTAACTTGGGTTAAAAAAAGAAAAAAACAATTATATGGGAGGGAAGTCTATGTCTCTCCGTTTAAGCGAGAGGGACAATTTTTTTAAAAATCCAGTTGAAAAAGAAAATAAATTATTAAAATAAACAACGGCAACACTTATGTACAATGTCTTGTTAAATCTATTTTAAATTCATTCTTTAATTTTATTTTCAAATCAAATTGTTTTACTGAATAGTATTTAAAAAATAAATTTTCAAACAAATTTTGATGAAGCAAATTTTTTTAAGAACTTTACATCCATTACGTTTACCTATAGTAGTTTTGCTTTTAATATAAGTTTCCCTTAATTTGACAACAATCTGTTGTTTAAATTGATCTGAAGATCCTATTTCCACTAAGTAACTACTAAATACTATAGGGTGACTTATAAGCAGAGTTACCACTGGGACAATATAATGCCCCCCCCCCCCAGCTACTCTTTTTTCCTAATGGAGTTCGGAGACACAATTTTTTAAAAAAGGACACATTTTTTCACGATCATTTAACCTCAAAAAATGTTCAATTTATTTAAAAACAAAGAACGAAGATGAAATAAGTAAATTGAAATATGTTATAAATGAGGTTATATAACTACAAACTTGTTTTTTTTTTCATAAAATGTGAGACCGACTATTACATTGAGTAAAATTATGCATTAAATATTTTAACTTTATTTTTAATTTTCTGTTAAGTTTTCTTTTATAAAACAATATTATTACCTGCTGAAATTCTTTTTTTTTTTTTAAATGTCATGAATTTATTTTCAAAAGGACTCATTTATTCTCAAAAAGACACATTTTTTCATTCAGAGGGACACATTAATAATTTAACACTGCGATTTACTAACGTTATGATTTATTTTATGAATAACATTTTTCTTTCTGATTTTATTTAACCTTGGTAACGACGTCGGAGCTGAGTAATTTTCATGTTAAATGCAACAATAACTTATCCTCTCCAGGCTTCGCTAAGCGCACAGAATTCTCGGAGCTTAACTGAAGCACGGAGAAAAACTGCACCTATTACCGGCGGCGTGAATTACATACTTTTCGCCATCGCTATTTTGCATCGAAATTCCATTTTGTTTCTGTAGTGGCGTCGCTAATCCCCAATGTAGCTTTTTGTCAACCAAATCCCCCTGGGCTTGTTAACAAAATACGGCTATTATGTTTTAAAGATAATTGGCGCCCATTTTTTGCGTCGACCTGACCTTGAGGTACTCTTTCCAGAGCATTTTCCATTACTTTTCTTGGAATTTCAGGTCCCAGCGCCCTCACCTCGTTTCGGATACATTGGCCTTAAGTTTTTGTATGGCTTTTGGCTTATTGACATACAGCCATACACCTCATTTTTTAGGTAGCCGTTAAATCGGGCGAACGTGGTGGCCAGTCAAAATCAGAAAACGCGATATTATCCGATTACCGAGCATACTGAATGCGTACTTGTGGATCATTTGCTTTCAACTCGTGAACCGATTGAATATTATATGGAAAAAGAGGTAACGTCGCCTAGTAGAAGTTTCAGGGTTTTCCTCAATACGTGTTTGCACCCGAGCAATGCGTCCACATCATTTAGAACTGCACGAAGTCATCCAGCACGCGGAAGATCACAGACAGTCCCTTGTTTCTGAAAACGCTGGACCAATCGGTAAATTGTTATGCGCCCACTACGCATTTCGAAAATGAAAAAAATTTCGATATGATCTTTGTGTCTGAACAATTACATTAATATGTCGACTTTCAAAATAAAAATTACCACCTTTGGTTCTTTGTTCTGTGCTGAGTCTTTACGTCATAAATTTCCCTAGTTTTTCAAAGTTATAATTCTGCAAAAAAATAACTTTACTTTGAGCTCCACTCTTTAGTAAAGTCTTACATCTTATAAATACTCTCTTGCTTATGTTAAATCTCAAAATTATTTGTCTCTTTAAAAGTCGTTGTCGCATCAAATGTTATCCTTGTTCCTTTCTCTTAAGGCTTAACTGCATTGAAGCAAAAAGTGAAAAAGTAGAAAAGAACCATCCAAAAGAGATACTTGTGTGCAAGAAATCTTACAAAAATTGTATTTGATCTGTCATTTCAGATTGACTTCATAGATCAAACCCAATTCTTTCGCACACTGGCATCTCTAGACAATGTTTTTTTTTTTTTTTCTTCACTTTTATACTTTTTCACTTTTAAAAAAGCAAGGAAATCGTTGGTTATTTTTGAGCTTCGCCTGGTTCTATATTTAGTTCCTGAAAACACCGACATCAGCTTATATTTTGAAAATTGATGAAGCAGCAGCTTGAAAAAGTTGCCGATTCTGTTAAAGAAATTCAAATAAAAAGAGTTGATGGTGTAAGAAATTAGATTTAAGAAAAATGCTCAACAAAAATTCACCTTTACCTACCTTATAAATAGCTTAGTCATTTATTAATTTCTTCGATTAAAAAAAGAAATAATAAACATCTGGTTCAAAGACCTCTCTTAAAAAAATTTCCCATTCCGTATTTTTATTGAAAAAGAAACAAATAAAAAAAAAATTTGAAAACATATTTATTAAAATTTGATTGAAAGCTCTTAATGGAAAATAGTCAACATTTCGACCTGCATTATGTAGTAGGTCTAGGTAGGTATGTTGAACTTTCTATATATTGATAATTGCAACCTGGCTGGAAGGCCTGTCTGAACCTTAAAGGATTTCAATTTATCATACCATCTATATGATCATTTTATCGTCATATCTATCTGCAATAAAATAAAAAAAAAAACAAAAATGGAAATAAACTGCATATTACGATCAATCAAAATGTCATGTCAACAATTCTCCTTTATTAGTTGCATACATGACATCAATAACAATGCATCAGAGCTCCACATTGAAGAAATATTATGGACAACCGACGCTAAATTGAATATCTTATGACATATTCGCTTCAGCATAATTGCTAGTAACGACTCGTAGTTTCCATCGCGAACTCTACCCGAGCAAATATAAATAAAGCCCACGACTTGGTCGCAGTTAGATACTTGTTATTTTTTGTTATGACATACATATACAACAGGGTGTATCGTATACAAGAGCCAATATAGGTTGTGTCAAAATAAGAAAACATCGTATTTAAGGGAGGTCTATTTCTTCCCGTTTAGGTGGAGCAATTCCCTCAAAAATTTACTCAAAATAGAAAACAGAAATTTTAAACACAACGGCAGCACTAACACAACTTTATGATTTCTGTAGGTTTTTTATAGCCACAAATCCATTAATTCATTTTCTTTTTTAAAACATGACTATTCACTCTATTGGAAAGGAGCAATGAGTAGGGTTCTATTGGAGTTCCTCAGGGTTCCATTTTGGGGCCAATACTATTTTCTCTCTAAATAAAAGAACTCTCTTAGTGTTCATGTGCTGACTACGCGACGCATCTTGATGTGCTATGCTCGACATGATATGTGGATTGCCATGCTATTCAACTATGAACTTAAGGCTTAAACATTTTCAACGTCTATCAGTTTATCCAGCGAAGTGAAAAGACTTTTTCGTTTATTATCAAAAATAAGATACTTCGAGATTTATATCAACAATAAAGGGTGTTTTTTTTAGACGTATGGTTTTCAAGAAGGAATAAAACCTCTATAATTTAATGTTATGGCCAAGAATTTCATCATCATCGTCGGCTCGACAACCGGGGTCCGGTCCTGGCCTCCTTCAACAAGTCTCTCCACCCATCCCGGTCTCGAGCCGCCGCCATCCAGTTGCGCACCCCAAGGCTCCTGGCGTCTTGGTCTACGCCATCTCTCCAGCGCAAGCATGGTCTACCACGCTGTCGTCTACCATAGAATGTACCACAAAGAACTTTCCGAGCAGGTTCATCTTCGCTCATGCGAGCTAGGTGCCCTGCCCACCGGAGTCTACCGAGCTTAATTTTTGTCACGATATCCGTTTCAAGGTAGATTGCGCACAATTCATGATTGTACCGTCTCCGGAATCGTCCTTCCTCACATATGGGGCCAACAATTCTCCTTAAGACTTTTCTCTCGAACGCGGCTAAGAGGTCGGAGTGCCTTTTGCTAAGCACCCAAGTCTCGGATCCATATGTGAGTACTGGCAGGACCATGGTCCTGTACAGCAGCAGTTTTGAAGTTATGGTGAGATTTCTGGATTTGAAGAGCTTTGACAGACTATTATAGGCTCTGTTGGATTTGAGAAGCCGCCCGCGTATTTCTTCTTCTATATTGTTATCGGCTGCTACTATTGAACCAACGTATTTAAAGGATTGCACCACTTCAAATTCGTGCTCCGCTACCTTGATTGTTTGACCAACTGTTCCTCTCGCATTCGACGCCACCATGTAGTTTGTTTTACCTTCACTAATGTGCAGCCCCAGATCTTGTGCCGCCTGCTCGATCTGGATGAAGGAATCATGTACAGCCAAGAATTTAGCTTTATTATAAAGATAAGGGTTTGCCATTATGTTTTAAAAATGATTTCGGGCAAGTGGCCGCCGCGGCTGGCTTGAATAAATTCCAGGCGAGAGACCCAATTTTCGACAGCTCCAATTGTTGCGTGCGATAGCGGATGGAATCATTTGGGTCTTCTTCGATACTCTGCTCCACAGCAGCAATAGCGTCTTCGGTGCGCACTGTACGGCGTCTATGAGGATGCGCATTATCCACTAGAGTAAAAAGTAAATGTGGTGCGAAACCGATCCATGGTTGCTCGAATTTATGCGATTAAATCGACCGAATATTGGACGTAACGTGCGATGCATCGCGCGAACCGAACCATTATTTTAGTAATAAGTTTGCACGATTTGCAAACGTTATTTAATGGTTAGTCTATTAATGAAATGAAATGGCATACCAAACTGAGCATAAATCAAGTGACAGCTGTCAAAAATACCAACTCCGAAAAAAGTATTGCCAGATTGAAAACCACACGTCTAAAAAAACACCCTTTATAAGGTCATTCATATTGAATATGTTGCAAGGGTTTGAAATTTAGGGAGTCTCCTCAAACAACACTAACGACAAACAAAGTACCAAGATTGCTCGAATAGCACCAGAACAATGTCTAAACTGAATTTCAGAACAATGTCTAAACTGAATTTCACGCCTTCTAATGGTCTTATTATGTTATCATTTCAGAAGTTCAATTTGTTTGTTAATCCAAAACGTATCCCTTTAGAAAAAGTTGATACCCGAAGCTAACAAGGTAAGCTGTTAATTTTATAGCTAATGCAAAAAAAGAACTCAACTCAGCTGAACTGAATGATGTACAAGTTGCAATATTCTGTTCGCTGGGTTACTAAATGCTGCAAATTAAGCTATTTTATTATTTTTTTTTTTTTCTTTCGTTCATCGAGGTTTTATTTTTTTTTTTTTTTAAATTGTTTCGTTTACCAATTTTTCTTTGCTGAAATAAGCATTATTCCGCATATTAGCAATTTGAAAATTCCAGTGTACTCTATCGTCTCTTATTTCAACATAATTTCCAACAACTTCAATCACCATGACCGTTAGCCATCTAAGCTTAACAATTTTACTTATTTTTTCTTGTGATTTTGTGTATCTGTGTGCCTGCATCACGCTTACCAACTGCGGACTTTGATGTTGTTATATGGGAGAGCATATAGTAGATATTGAACTCGGTGAGTTGTGCTTTGAGACTCACTTCTTGACGTGTTCAATTTATTGTTATGACAGTAATTGGTATGACTGATGATAGAAAGGGCGGGACAAAGAGATTGTCTTGAGGCTTATCCTATGCTTAAGCCACACAGGTTAATAACATCGAAACGGCAGTCGTGTAATATTATGAGCAATTAGATCCGAAATTTATCTATCTGATTTATAATGAGAAGTTAATGAATTACGGGAAAATGGGGTATAATGTGCATATTGGGTGGTATAAATTTAAATACTGTAATTAGTATTAAGTATACCTTTATAATGAACTTTTCGTATTTATTAGATTTATACTCAGATAATTACGATTGTCTAGTTAGACAGGGTTAAAATAGATTGAAATATGTTCAAATCCGAATTTTTAATCATCAATTATACATTGAATAAACTGTCACAGGAATAAATGTGTAAAGAGTAAGAAAAATCTGATTTTTTACTGACTTCTACAAAATTGGACATTATTGAATTAAATAAAATACCAATGCCGTCGAGGTTTTAGACAACCGATTGCCGGTGTCTGAGTTAGACGGGTCTGATAAATGTTAATTAATAATTTTTGAAGTTACGCCTGTTTAAAAATTGGCAAATTAAATGTATGTTAATGATTTTTGAAGTTAGACGGCTGTCTAAATTTAAAGACAATATGTAGATATTTATAAATAGTTTACAATTTCAATACCGTCACAATAAGGTCCAGTTTTCAGTGCGAGATTAAAGTTAAACCGGAGTTTACTCATCAAATTTGGTGAGTTAACTCAGGATTAACTAAACAGATGCTCTTGATAAGACTATTAATTTAGAAATAGGTCGATGATACAGACCCCCAACTTCAAAAGATTGTGAATATAAAATGTTCATGGTTGTCTAAGAGCTATCTAACTTTGACACCAGATTTTTATTGTTGTCTAATAACTGTCTTACTTAGACAAAGGGCATTGATTGATTTAAGCCTCCACTAAAGAAGTATTTGATGTAATTAAATAGAGAATAGTGCTCTTTGTAAAACTCTAGACACTGTCTAACTTCTTCTAACTTCTAAAGAAATCTTTTAAATATGAAAATTAGTCTGTGGGTAGGCTATGTACCCCTTCATTACAAGACTTGACTTAATGATTTAACTTATCACATTTAGAAAAATCTCTTCTCAACGTTGATTGCCCACTCTTCCCCTAGGTTATTTTTGTTTTTTTTTTTTTTTATCGGTTCGATCATTATTGCTTGTAACACTGGTGATTACACAAAATAAATAATTAAACATTTTTTTCGGCGGAATTATTGTGTTCACTTTCTTCGTTTAAAAAGATACAAGTAGGTATTTAAGATCTGAACAACATAAAAACAAGATAGATTTATCCTGATGGAGTATAATTGATGCATAATTAAAAAAGTCGTTCCCACATTTTATATTCGATAAAGACTACAAGAAGTGCCCTCTGTCTTACACTATGGCCTTACATGTCTAGACTTAGGTGCCAATTGCTAGGTGGGTATGGTTATATGGACTTGGACTTAGACTCAGAGATTGGCTATCAAGATTTCAAGTTTGGTGTGATTTTTCTAACCTTTAGTCAATTGCTACAAGTCATACAATAGTAGGTATATATACGAGTATGTATATATGTTGTATATGCGATGCAAATAGGTGATCTTGCTAAACGACACTGTGTTCAACGTATGTACATATATACCTACCCATACTTATAATTATATAGTTATGGTGGAATTTCATTGAGAAGGCTTTTATATCTGATGTAAAAAAGAAAGGAATGTTAAGTGGATAGTCAAACTGGATCAGAAGAGCTAATGAGATTTTCTTTGGAAGTGAATTTCCTGCGCATACGAGAGGAAAATATCTGCAGCAAGCTATATATTATATACAGAAAGTCGGCGAATTATTCATGACTGCGGTGATTTTATCGAAAGACCTTGGAATTAATTTGGAAAAATAAAGAAAACAGAACACAAAAACTAAACCTTACAAGACCAAAGAAGGCTTGATGAAGGACTATAAAAGGAATGTTGGCATGCAAGCTCTATAGGTATATAAAAGAGTTACTTTAAAAACACGCCATCAGTTCTTTATTGTTTTGTTTAAGTTTTTTTTTTATTATGCTAATCATAGAAAGGAATAAGTAGATTAAATCAATAATTTTCTTACGTTGTTGTTGTTGGTTGTGGTTCTCCTTTTTTTTTGTAGACATTAATGCAGCTTCAGGTAAAGAGCCATGTTCGTACTGAATTAGTTCAAAATGAAAACTTTTTCTTAAAAATTAACATAAATTGAAAAATGGGTAGGATGTATTAAAAAACGAGAAAATATTTAAAAAAGTTTTTTTTTTTTTAGCTAATTCTAGTCTGCTTGGGAATTCGCAACTTACCTAAAATTGATTGCTTGATAAAAATTTTAATGATGATGTTAAATGTTTTATTAATGTTGCTTATTATTATAAAAATGACGTCAACTCAATGAAACAACCTTTTTCGGCAAACCAAATGAGAAATTAATAATTTGTATGCATTACTAATTTAATTAGCAATAAATTAGCAACAAATAATTTATTTATTTTTGTATCTGAATTCTGGAAAGTATTTTATTGTTTTGGTTTATGTACCTACATAATTTTCAAGTTGACTGGTTAACCGGTTACGGTCAAATCGTTTGCTAAAAAAATGTTATTTTAAGATTTCTTTAGTATTTAGACCTCTATCAATATTGAAGTACGGAAGTTTCATATAGTGACTGGCAGTAAGGCTTTCGTATCAATAGTTCTACACGTCCGTCGCCTGGTGATTTGATGGTATGCAAATTTATCACCGAACAGTAGCATTAATCTTAACATCATTCTGAAGAAAGTAACATTATTTCGATGGGTGTTTCAAAAAGGATTTGATGAAGTTTGGCCTCAAGCTTTGTTATCAAAAATACGTAGGTATCTAAATTCCGTATCAATGAATCTCTTTTTCGTTGAAGAACAAATCACCATTCACACCACTGAATATACACTAAGCCGTGTATTAAATCTGAAATTCTCAAAATAAATTCTGAGGGTGCCCCAGGGCTGTGTTTTGTTACCAATTCTCTTCCTCATAGTTAAAAAAGATCTCCTATCTGCAACTTCTTACCTATTAACACATTCTGATCTTCACTTCTGATCTGCACTATCAACCAGAAAATTAAAAACATTGTAGAATTAAATCTTCAAAAACTCAATTTTTGGTGATGTGTCATATTAAAGATTTGTGAAACAAGGCCGCCACTAAGCATCTTGCCATTCCTGATATTAGTTTAACAAATCACCTTCTCTGAATTCTGGAATGACCGCACATAATCGTATTTGACGTTGCCAAGAACGCTGTTCAGTGTTAAGGCGTCCTTCGACGTATCTAGAAATTTGTATTTCCTTTTAATCTTACCGTAATTGTAATCTATAGCTCGTAAAATCACCGAAAGCTTGAATATAATTCCCATTCTTTGGCAGGTTCTCCACCCCCACCAACTTGAATCTTTTGGACAAAACTAAAAAAATAATGGAAAGTTTTTAGTAATGTTTTTAGTTTTTTTTTAAAATGTTTTTAGTCTCTCTTTATTGTATCGCTACTTTTATAAACAGAACTGTAGTGAAATAGCCTAACCAGTGGCATTCCTCCCCTAAAAAAAACTCAAAAGATAATGCTCGCGCTTCTCAGAATGCTCATCCATCAGCATCACACAAAAGTTTTTTTGAGTTTATGATAAAACTAATAAAAATAGAAATAACTTGCTTCACTTGAAAAACCATATCAATAGCAATTAATGATATGATTATGTGTGAAGTGTGAGGTGTGACCCGTTTTGTATTGTTCTTGAAAAAGTAGTCGCCATATAATACTGACTGAACCTTTACTCCAATATATTTTATCGCTGAGCAGAATTTTTAATTAACTTAACAAGAGACTTCACTTAACTGACTTACTTTAATTGCTAATCGAACAATTCACTAGCAATTGAAAATATATTTATGATGTAATAATAAAAAAAAACTTGAGCACTTAGCTCTCGCCTACACAAAGACTTAAAAACATTTCCTGTTTGGCGTAAGCTCATAAGCCGCTTCTAGTTTTTCTTCTTAATTAATCATAGCAATGAACACAAATACAAAAATAAGTAGCTATACTTCATTACAAATTACAATCAGTGTCGGCTTTAGGGTAGGGCGATCCAGGCGGCTTATAGAGTCGCCAAGCTAAAGTGCACCGCCCAGGAAGCGCTCGAGGAACAGAAGAATTTAAATAATTTTTCTTAGTTTCCTCCCTTTTGCGATATTTGACTGTAACCAAATTTGGCGGTATGAATAATGGGGCGCCAAGCAAAAAAACAGCGTTCATTAAAAACAAACGGTACCTACATTTCTATTTGCGGAGATTAAAATTCAAATTCTTCTTATTACTTCGTTTTCGGATTTCTAGCAGTTGAATAAATTTTATAAAAAAGTTGCTCTAGAAATTGCTGTGTTCTTAGATTTTACCTTCGGGAAGGGAAAAATATATTTATCAACTTCTAAAAACTCAATAGATACTGATTTTTTAGTAGAGAACTTCAAAATATATATAACGGGTCCGCCATCTAACGTTTTTTTTCAACTAGTGCTTATTTCGTGAATAGTAACACTTAGCTCATGTCTGATTTGACAGATAATTAGTTTTATCCTTCCGCTGAACGAATATGGTTGTGTATACGCTTCGCTAAGTGGCCCTGCGATCGACTTAGAGAAGATGCCGATTTTCCAAAAAAAAAATCATCTTTTCAGATGAAGGTCATTTTGATCTTGGCGGGTAGTAAACAAGCGAAATTGTCGCATTTGGGGCACAGAAAACCCGCGCGCATACATTGAAAAGCCGATACACCCAAAACGAGTCACTGTTTGGTGCGGATTTTGATCCAGAGGCATAATTGGGCCATTTTTCGAAAATGAACAAGGAGTGGCTGTTACAGTCAATGGCGATCGTTATCGGGCCATGTTGAACGAATTTTTGTTCACAAAAATTGAAGAGGAGGATATTGGCAACATTTGGTTTCAACAGGACGGCGCTACGTCCCACACAGTCGAAGCTACACTCGATGTTTTGCACCATTTTCAAAAAAAAAAAGTTATTTGGCGGACCCTTTATTATTGCGTTGACATATTTTCACTTAAATGGTATTCATAATAAAAGTAAATTTTTCTGATGGGCCTGAGTGCTGCAACATGCAAATAACGTTGTAAGTTTAAATAAAACCGTCCAATTGTTTAGACTTTTACTAGAGCGCATAATAATTGCTAAAAAAATAATTTTTAATGCACTACTTTATTGTTTGAATAATTAAAGTATAAATTACAGCTTGCGGCGTCAGACTTATGGATAACACAATACTTACATCGAAGTGTATAGATGTTACATAATTTGTATCGTTTCACCGAAACCGGCATATTCAATTTAAAACAAAATTAAATCCATGAGTTACATAATTTACATAAATGTGCACTGACCCACAACACAGTAAACTTATATTATCTTAATCTAAATTTTCACGCTGTAAAAGATATTCATTTGAATTTTATGCAAATTATCTTCATCACTGATGGTTTTGCATTTTTTCCATCTTATTTTGTTACATAAATATAGGGTTATAGCCATAGCTTCACTCGGTTTCGACATGCTTCGCTTCCGAGCTTTAGAATTTTGTTTATTACATTTTTTTAAGCGCATATTATTGTTTACATTCCGGGATTTATTTTTAAATATAAAATATTTATATTTTCAATTGGAAAACCTTTATGATACCTTTGTACGTGATTTTAAGATCAGTGCGATAGTGAAAAATATCTTCTAGGCTGCAATCGTTGAAAGTCGTATAACTTCAACTCGTTCTCTCGTCATTATTTGTGATTATGAGTGCTAAAATATATCTGCAGTGATCGTTTGCGGAGAAAATATCCATCTTTTTTTGTATTATTTTCTGCAAATAATCCTCATTCGGTCAGGTATTCTGGCACTTCTAGAATTTTATTTTTCCTACTTAGATGCTGGTTTGTTTTTATTTGTTATACAAGTTGTTTAAGGGCAAGTTATGTATTCATGAAAAAAATTTAATTTGGTTAACAAAATTTCGTAATCCCTAAAATTCTGTGTAGATATTCTAATGGTGTTTTGTGTTACATTAAACCCCAGTGGCGTAAAATTTAAGTCGTTGGACCCAGAAGGGATCGAATACTATAGCCTTTTCCACGTAAAATGTTTCCAGGGGCACTGAATTTTAAGCAGAAATCACAAAGGTACATGATGTAGTAATAAGTAAATCTACACTAGTTGTAAAGGTTGTTTTTTTAGACGTGTGGTTTTCAATCTGGCAAAACTATTTTCGGAGTTAGTCTTTTTGACAGCTGTCACTAGATTTATTCTCATTAGTTTGCCATTTCATAATTAATAGACTTACTATTCAACAACGTTTGCAAATCGTGCAAATTTATTACCAAAATAATTGGCTATGTCCAATATTCGGTCGACATAATCGCAAAATCGCATAAATTCGAGCAACCATGGATCGGTTTCGCACCACGTTTACTCTAGTGGATAATGCGCATCCTCAGAGACACCGTACAGCGCGCACCAAAGACGCTATTGCTGCTGTGGAGCAGAGTATCGAAGAAGACCCGAATGAGTCCATCCGTAATCGCGAGCAAAAATTGGAGCTGTCGAAATTTTGGCCTCCCGGCTCGAATTTATTCGAGCCAGCCGCGGCGGCCACTTGCCCGAAATCATTTTTTTTAAATATAATGGCAAACTCTTATCCTTATAACAAAGCTGGGGCCGAATTACCGCATCAGTTATCGAGTAATACGTGACTGAATTATGTGAATTTGGCATTACCACTCACGTTATTTAGTCATCATCTCCATAGGTTTTACTCGTTCATTCGATCACTGATGGGACTCACTCGATCAGTCACTGATGCGGTAATTTGGCCCCTGAATTCTTGGGCATAAGATCAAATTATATGCGTTTTATTTCTTCTTAAAAACCACACGTCTAAAAAGAAACACCCTTTATAAATGGCTGTTTAAAAACAATCAAATTGTTAGGGAGAAGGTTCCCCTAATGTTGGTCAGCATCCATTCTATAAATCCTCGTAAAACTGGGTCTTGTTTCAAATAAAATACCAAAGAAAACCAAGAACAAGTACGTAGGACCCAGTTTATTGGTGTATTTTCATATCTTAGGGCAATCAGTCTTAAGAGCACTCCATCAATTTCCCGGCTCTCACGTAAAGATATATTTTCTATTCAACACTGACATTTGAACGGCGGCGGCGGCGCGCGCGGCGTGCGGCGCGCGGCTTGCCGGTCCCAGTGATGATTATTATACTAAAGTAAAAAAGTAGTTACATAGAGGTATAGATACTAAGAAAATATAGGTACCTAGCGCAAAAAATATAAGTTTGAAAAAATAATAAAAAATAATTTCATGCAATCGTCATTCTGCCTGTCGTCAAGATGATTGTTAAGTTAAGTCGACTGCTGCTGATGCTGCTGCTGTTGCTAGTTGATGTTGCTGTTGCTGTATAGACCACGGATGTTACTTCAGCAGTGTTGCAGATCATGGATCGTTGAATGGTTCATCTTCTTCGTGTATTTATAACCATTGAAACAACATTCTATTCCATCATCCAACCAACGAATAAACGACGCGACGGACGTCTCTTCGTCTTTGCTTTGCAATGTATAGTATGTGCCCCTCTGTCATGTCGTAATATTAACATTTTATCCATTCTTCTTCTATGACGCTTACACAGGGTGTAGCGAAAATGATCAATATTTTTCTTTTGAATTTCTGAATTTCAAAGTTCTGTTGATTTTCTTCCAGATCGAAGTTATAATACTGGCTTCTTTCAGGTTGATGTTGTTTTGGAATTAAAACTACAACCCATATCTGGGATATTCGCAAAACAAGTACGCCATCTAAAAGGTGAATAATTGGTTAAAAAAGGTGAACCACATTCAGGAATTGGTCAGCCATTGAAAATTTTTAATAAATAACTAAAGTTTTTCGATTTTAAGCACCTAATTTGTGGGATATTGGCAAAAAATGCATACCATGTGAAAGGTCTTAGTGACCTCATAAAAGGTCAACTAGCTCCCGAATTTGGTCAGCCAGTTTTTTTTTTTTGAGAATTTCCAAAATATTTTGAAGGTTGTTTAGATCTTAACGTGGAATGAATCTCTTAAATTATCGCAAATATCCCACAAATGAGGTGCTAAAGATCTCAAAGACCTTTGAAAACTTTTTAAAAATCTAGGGCTGACCAATTTCTAAAACTCGTTGACCTTTTTTGACCAATTTCTGATATTTTAAATGACATACTTTTTTTTGCGAATATCCCACAAATGAAATGCTAACAATCTATGCTGTGATCGTGGACAAATCTTTTTTCTTCTTCTTTCGACCAATTACTGACCTTTCAGATGGCACACTTTTTTTGCGAATATCCCACATATGGGGTTCAAAGATCCCATAAACCTTGATTTTGGGTTATTCGCGTATATCCTTTCAATGGTTGAACTGATTTTGTTATAATTTTGCAATCTTATGTTTTCAAATAGTTTCCTGCGAAGCACGTTAACTCACGCCCTCTTTTAATGGCGAAAAACTGTTATAACTGTTATAAATTGGCATGTCTCTAGTCTTGTCCAAATAAAAGAGCGGATATTTCAGCTGTACTGTAAGTACTGAGGTGAATATTCTCTGTCTCTGTTACCATGAATCACTTTTTTAATAATTAAAAAAAAACACGAATATATGTTACGACCATAAACGTATCTACCCCACCCTGTGTAAATTTTTCTTTTGTTTTTGTTTCTTTTTTTGCTTTACACACCAACCATTGTTAAGTGTGTGATGGGTTCTTCTATTTTGCAAAGATCCACATCCACATCGTAATTATATTTATTTGTTTGTTCCAAGAAATATACCTATATAAAGACTATAGGAGGAACTAGATACCTGATGTATCTTTTATGGAGCTAGATTTATTCACAGAAAAAAAAATTGAAGATTCATGGGGAGCATTCGCCGTAGTGATACTTCTTGTTTGTGTCATTGCAACGACACACTGAGTGGCATATACCTATGAGTTGAAGATGTAGTAACCTGTGAAGCGTTGGACGGGCCATTAAATCTTATTTTATGCTCGTAGAGCAACAAAAAAAAAAAGTACCTACATAAGAAGTGATGCCGTCTGCTCTGGAACGCTGACGCTGACGAACCCACCATAGAGAAACATTTTGTTGTAATGCTTTACAAACTTCACAGATTTACACTAAAGATTGAGGTTAACATACATTAAATCTATTATTTGTTTTTTTTTTTTTTCAAGATCCAAAGAACTTTACATTTTTATGAATCTTCTATATTACAAAGCTATTAAATTGGATCTACAAGATAATAGTATAGTTAAAGACTATCTACGTTTAATGACTCAAATTATTATATTCAAAGAGTATATAATTTTGTTAACGGTTGATGTTGATGGTACCTATCATAATAAACTTATTGAGAAAATGACCGGTAGGTCAGGTACCTATAGTTCATAATGGCACCGGATGAGACTAACGGAGTATTAAGCGTTAAGCAATTTCCGATGGATTAGGTACCTTTGTTTGGAAGTCCAAATGTAAAAAAGAACTTACTTTTTTGCAATTTTTGCATATCCGAAGAAGATGATAAAGGCTTACATCAGAAGATATTCAATTATCAGTTTTCTTATGGTAAGACACAGTATTATTATCTTCATAACGTATGGCATATTGGATTCCGCTGCAATTTCAATTTGAATTTCAGGTGTTTAACCATTTTTAGCTCGCAAATATAGATACCCTTCCTACCTACTTACCGTGGTCAAACGTGATAAGTTGATGAAAAAGAAATTTTGGCTCGAGGAAGTCCCGATCGAGGGTGATTGACTGGACTTTGCACTTTGCAGAAAACCTGAATATCTATAGTCACATGTACTTATTGAAATATTTTCAAATAAATGACAGATGGAACACTGGAATTGATACTCAGCTGAATCAAAAGATGGCGCTGTAAACGGTTTTATAAACTTTTAAAAATAATACAGCGGTATTCACCTTTAGAATCGTTTTAAAAGTCGTTAAGGATTTTCCAAAAAAAAAATTCTAATATGTTTGGAGTGTTTGATGACAAGCCTAACTTTTAATCAAACCTAAAAAGACTTTGGATGGCGATATTTCCGCAATCAAGCCTCGTAAGAAGTTGCGGAAAATCTTGATAAATCTTGATACCAAATTTTTTATTGATTTTTGAACAAAATTATGGGCTAACCCCTTGCAAAGTTAAGTTAATTTTTCAACTTTTTTTCGAAAATGTTTCTCACACCCATCGACCTGTACATATAAACAAATGTCTTTTAAAACTCTATCCGCACATCTCAACCAAAATATGGTGGTAGGTGAGGTTCTTGGAATATTTTTTTCACTGAATTTCTGTCCAAAACCCTGGAAAAGTGTTTGGATAGCAATATTTCCGCAATCGAGCCTTCAAATCGGTTGTGGTTTTCGAAATTGTTTGTATAATTTCAAGACCTGTGTCTAGAATTGAAAACTACAATATTCTGTGATGTTTGGTTCTCGAAATATTCAGAACCAAAGAGATATTAGTATTCAATTTTCTCAAACATCTAGCGATGGAATTTAATCCACTAATTTAAATGCTTGTTTCTAACCTCACTTATCTTGATATTGGTATGCAAGTCAAACGATTGTATCATATCTTCTTATTGGTTTTGCCAACAAAATCAACCAAGGAGAACCTTTTATGGAGGTGTGTAAAGTTAGATGCTATTAAGTTGCTAATTAGTTACGCACACACAATTTAATCGCCCTTTCGGATTCCGTGAAATCGGGTGTCCTGCTAACCTGACGTCAAGTTAGCAGGATACCTTTCTCAAAAATACGTGTAAACGATCCGGAAGTGGATATTTGTTCAAGCTGAACCTATATCTCCAATATCAAAGAAGCTTAGTATTTAGTATTCACGTTTTTATGTACATCATTGGGTTACAATGTAGACATTTTGGTATACACATGCACAATAAGAAGGGTATAATTACCTTTAAAATTATTAACCTTGGCCCCATGTATTAAACACAAACAGGAGATGGTTGGGATTAGTAAGAGATACCGATAAACATTATAATACCCGCATGAAGCTTGGTACAAATGGAGAATGAAGAATCAAAAGTGTCTCTGAGAATACCTAAGATGGAAGGATATTTTATGAGGGAATACAAAAGTGTTAGATTTTTAGCAAAAACCCTGAGATAAAAATGGTACTTTCATAAAATAATGTTTAAATTTTCAAGCTAATCAAAAATCTCCATAAATATGTATGTATCGGGTTTTTCAATAAGAGCGCTACAAAAGTTTTTTTAAATAAAACAAAAACGGTTTTAGATATCAATGAAATTCTTTATTCCTGTGAAAGTACGTTTGATGCCATTATGTATGGAATTCAATTTCTTTTGCTTGACCACCACGGGCATGCTTGCAGAAGTCCAGATGCTGAAATCAATTTTCGACGGTTTTCAAGCATAAATCGGCTGATACTGCTGCAATTTCACGTTCGATATTCGTACGAAGTTCATCAATCGTCGCTGGCTTGTTGGCATAGACCATAGACTTGAAGTAGCCCCACAGAAAATAGTCTAACAGAGTTCCTGTTGGAACCACATGTCCTTCAAGTCCATATCATCCAATTGGGTCCAAAAATATTCGGTTATCATTGAACGGTAGCGATCCCCGTTCACAGTAACGTGCCGGTCTTGATCATCACGGAAGAAGTACGGCCCAATGACGCCGCCGGCCCATAAACCACACCAAACCGTAAAGTTTTCGGGATGCAATGATGACTCATGGAGTACGTGTGGATTGCTGCCTGACCAATACCGCATATTTTGTTTATTGACGAAGCCATTCAGCCAGAAATGAGCCTCATCGCTGAAGATGATTTTTCGCTCTTAACGTTGAGGCCACTGACTCCGAATTTCGGGAGTAAATTTTAATAATTTTGTCTCGTTGTTGGCTCGTATATCTTTCCATCATAATATGACAAACCTTACTGAAGAGAAATGTCAAAAGAGCGGCAAGAAATATGGCGTCGTTTGCTGTCCCTGTTGCTCTACTTTTATAGCGTCTCTGTTGAAAAACCCTTTATATTTACCAAAATTCTTAAATAAAAAAAAATTCAAATTCTAAAACTACCAAATATTTAGTTGTTTTGTGACATTAAAAAAATAACACTTCTGTTGGAAGTTAAGTTTGAGAGAAAGTGCAATCAAACTTGTATTTTATTATTATGTATTTTTTCTCTAAGATGAGCTGACCTGCAATAAATCAAGTTTGTTTTGTTTTTTTTTTTTCAACGTGAAAAAGATCAAAAGATTTTATAGTTACCATTTTTTCTCAATACAACAAAGCCAGATCATCAATTAAAACATACAAAAAAAAAATACATATTCCTCATCATGAAAAACACACATAATAAATTAGAATTGAATTGAATTGTATGGCCTATAGCCAAGCCCGTATATCTATAGGAGGGTGTATCGAATTTCATATACCTAGGGGCCTGATCTCTTCCAGCTTATTCATTTTATTTTTTTGTTTTCTTATTGACTTATCATTATCAAATATACAGGGTGTCCCGTAATTAATGGATAACTTTATGCAACTGGGTAAAGCTGGCCTTAAGACTTTTCAGACAAAAATTTAAAGAGAAATATGTGTGAGTGCCAGAATTCACGGATAATATGTGTAAACATCAACGTTTGTCCAAGTGCAGTTTTGAGGATCCATATTTGAATCCATATGCGAAGTCCTCCATACGTTATTGACTACTTGCACGGATCCAAAATGGACTAGTTTGCTTGAAGGGGATCTTCAGATTTTGGTCACTAAACGTACCCAATATCATACTATGCAGATTTTCGTAACGTAATGTCTAAATCGTAAAGCGTGACATCGTAACGTATTACAGAAGAATACCCTACCGCCGGCATATATGTTTACACATCAAAAATATTGCCCATGTGGCTTTTTTTCAAAAAAAATTTAAAGAATTACGACTCTACTCAAATATTTGAGCAATGGCACCACGAGTGAATGATTCTTATTGTTTTTATATTTTTATAATACCTACATATTTTAGAATTTTAGAATATTTGTATTAATAAAGGGTGTTTTTTTTAGACCTGTGTATTATAAAGATAAGGGTTTGCTATTATGTTTGATTTCGGGCAAGTGGCTCGAATAAATCAAGCGACAGCTGTCAAAAGACCAACTTTAAAAAAGTATTGCCAGATTGAAAACCACACTTCTATACAAACTTAAAAAAATTAATAACTAGCTTAAAATTTAACTGACGTCTTTTTTTGGGGTTTGGTCTGGGAAAATTTAATTTTGTATCATTTAGCTAGGCTTAAAAGTTACGGCTTTTTTTGAAAAAAGGGGTTGGCTATACCCCGCTTTTTATAATCCTTTTTTTTAAATCCCGTTTTTAATAAGACCCTAAAAAAGGTTTAAAATATCGTCTTCAAAAACACTGTTTTTTTAAATGTTTTTTTTAAAATCCCATTTAATCAAAATACCGTCTATAATAATCCTGATTTTTAAAATCCCGTTTTATCCCACTAAACCCGTTTTTTAGAATATATGATTGAAACTTATTGATTTTTTGTTGGTTATTTTCCACGTTTTAAACTTTTCAAGTGTTAACCGATATTAAAATGCGACTCGACTGACGGGATTACAAAACCGGGATTTAAAAAAAAGGATTATAAAAAGCGGGATATACTCAACCCCTTTTAAAAAAAAAACCGTAAATTTTAATACCAAACTCCTCCCTCCCGCAACAATTTCCTGACTACGGCCTTGAATACAACAGGTATCAAAAACAAAAAAAAAACAGGCCCCAACAATCTTTTCAATCAATATCGTCTAACGATGCTATTCCGATCATTAGTTTTTTTGTTTTTCTCTCCGTGCATTGCTGCATATTGTTATACCTGCATGCCCCTACTATAAATACCAATACCATATAAGCCATGAAAGAAAAGCCTTAAAGGCAAAGAAACGGTTCGGCCATCAACCATGCAACAGATCAATCGGATTAATATTCAAATTTTCATATATTCAAATGAGTTTCTTTGACTCGTTGTACGTTTATATAGCTTTTTGCTCTTGCATCGATGACGCTGATAATGATGATGGCAAGAAATTTGTTATCGCGGCCCATTAAATCTCTGCTTCTTGAATTTCCATTATTTCGATACGCGGTAGCCTAGCCATGCCGGCCGTGACGTGACGTGACGTGGGGCTTTATAATATATATTATGATGGGAATGGAAAGAAGTGAAATAATAAAATCAACTCGAGATGATGTATCTTCGTGTTTGAATTCGAATTTGAATTCCGTGATAATTATCAGAGATCGTGATAAAATTCACTCCTGGCAGTTGGCAGTCTGGCACACATATTATAATATTCTGATTCGTTTTGTGGAGGCACCACCCTGATTGGTGAGATAGGAGAGCTAACTGCTGCCGATGCAATTACTTATACATGAAGATGCATTTGTTTGGACAGTGAGAGGTAGGTTAGGTACCTTTATTTGTATCTCAAACTTCAAATGGGGTTTGAATCATTCAACCAAACAAAACAAAAACAAAAAAAAAACAAAAACACCAAAGAGAAAGGTTGAGACTTGAGAGAGAGATGGTTTTGTTTTCATACAATGTTGGGATTTGCACGAATTTTTATATATTAACTGCCAAAGTTTCTACTTTAGTGAATGGACTATACGGATACAGACATTCAAATCTCAAACGATTTGTAATGGAGACAAAAGTAAAAAGAATATTTTTTTTTCTCTGCAAAGACAAGGATGATTGCAATCACGTTTTCATAACAAATGTTTCTTTTTCGTTTTTTGGCCAAATGGAAAAATGTTCGTTCCTATTTCCAATTTCAATTGAGTGAGAGAAAGGAAATAAATTGCAAATTTCACACTGAGTCACTGAATCACTGTGAATGGTTTTTAGTCTGAAAGATTAGAGATTGGGAATAAAATGCAAGTACTTTATAGAAAGGGTGTATGAAACTACTCCTTTGTAATAGACGTCGATATACCTTGGGGCTTTAAATAAGGTATTTATAGACAAACAAACAAAAAGGTAAGTGAATGCTTTTGTTAAGTAAGGAGCAATTGCTTTATAGGTATAACTAGTATTTTATGTTATTCGAGTTATCAACTTAAATTAAATTTGTCTTGTCCTAGGTGCTATTTTATGGTAAATTACAGAAAAAACAACATTTTAATACAATTCGAATTATTTTTGATCCAACCTGTAACTACGATTATAGGGAGACTCCGGGATCTAAGCATCCAATATGTGGGATGTTCGAAAAAAAGGGGCAATCAATTGGTCAAAAAAGGTGAACTAGTTTCAGAAATAGGTCAGCCATCGATATTTTTGAATCAATGGTTAAAGTTTGTTAAGGTTATCAGCGAATATCTCGTTTGTGGGATATTCATAAACAAATTCATCTAAAAGGTCTTCTTGACTTCATTAATGGTCAGCTAGTTTCAGAAATTGGTCAGCCATAGAAAATTTGTAACCAATGGTTAAAGTTTTTCAAGGTTATCAGCGAATGTGTATTCTTTTTGTGGGATATTCATTAACAAATCCATCTGAAAGGTCTTATTGACCTCATAACTGCTAAACTAGTCTCAGAAATTGGTCAGCCATCGATATTGTTAAATCAATGGTTAAAGTTTGTTGAGGTTATCAGCGAATATCCATTTGTGGGATCAACCATATATTTTTTAGTTAATTTTAAGGATTTGTTCAAAGTGCATATTTGTTAGTACCTCAATTATGGGATATTCGCAAAAAAAAGCCAAACCGGTTCAATAACTGGTCAAGCATCTATGTTGTAAGTTTTTTTTTTCAACCTCGTCGTAGACTTCACTTCGTAGCACTTCATTTGTGGGATATTCGAGAAAACAATTACTGACTTTTTATATGGATACTTTCTGCGAATATCCCTGCTTAAGTCCCGGAGCCTGATAGGAAAGATGACAAATATGGGACTTGCAATAATGTCTGTTTGTTTGCTAAATGGAGATGGGTCGATTTTCTTGTTATTTTTTTTTTATTTTTAGGGTAAAAAATAACGAAACCTGTCATTCAAAACCTTAAATACGGTGTTCACATTTGACTCGCTTCATTCTACACATTTTGATATATTTTCAATTTATCTCTCTCACCTGATGGTAAGAAAGAGATAGAGGCAGAGATGGAGTGAGATAAAACAAACAAATGTCAAAATAAGTCGCTTGGACTGAGTCCGTTGTAAATACCGTCAAAGAAAACAATTTTTACAATTTTCTACTGCATCCGATGAATAATACTTTTTATGAAAAAAGTTAAGAACTTAGCCGTTCGGATTCTGCAAAAACTTGTAGCTCCCGTTTATTCATTTTGACTAACAATAGGCACGGCGGCGTATATAGAAATAGTTGAGAGTTGTTAATCACTAGGCTCTGATTCTCCCAGAGCTGTGACGCAACACAAATTAATTTAAAATAAATGTTTATTGAAGGTTTGAATGAAACAACAACCACTTGAGTGAGCTACCACCAAGTCATTATATGCTGGAGTTATAGCTATTTCACGGCTGCCAGACCGATCATCAGACTCCCAAAAGTTTTTCAAATTAAAATTGAACGTATCTAATAGACTAAGAACCACTAAAAGGAGTCTGATGATCGGTCTGGCAGCCGTGAAATAGCTATTACTCCAGCCTATAATGAGTTTTTGTTTCATTCAAACCTTCAATATTAATATGATGGTGCGTAAGCTTTGCAGCCTTAATGCAAGTGTTATATCACACAAAAACCAACTTTCTAAATCTTTATATTCAAACAAACAAAAAAATAATTTTCTATCCAAAATACCTATGGAATATTAAATGAATTTTTCAAGTAAAACCAGTGGATACCTATATTATTGTCATAACAGGTCATTCACCCCTTTTTAAGTCTTCTAAAGGGACTATTTGATTAAAAATATCACTCTTCCCAAATGATTTAAAAAAATATTGATTTATTTGAAACATAGGCGCCACAAACGACATGACTCTGACTCCTGCTAGACTACTGTATATCCTTGCAGTGCGCCGGCCGACAAAACATTGATCCAACAAGTAGTTCCTTTTTTTATATTTGCCTGTTTCTTTACACACGGACTAGGTAGACAAAAATAGTCTTCGGTGCCAAGAACTAATCCATTCTTCTTATTATTATATATCAACCCTTAAGCATTCCTAGTAGACAACTTGTTCGTCTTGGCAGGATTAAATGGTTTTTTTTTCTATAAACATGTTGCTAAGGCTTGTAGACATAAAACACACAATATCCCCTCAACTTTTGACATCATTTCTGTAGGTAGGTTGAAGGATGATTGTGGGAGGATTTTAGTTGTCATGCGCCGATTGTGTCATACATCAGGGATGGCTTATAGATTACTATACCACACCATTTGACTTCACGTACGTCCTCGTTAAAGTGGTGCAACGGCCGTGATTACGTTTTTTATTTACTTCTAATTTCAAAAACTCTTTAAGTTAAAACATACATTTTACTCGAATCTCGCATCGAAGAGATACATACAATTTGAAGGAATTTCAGTGAAGACAGCTAAGAAAGTCCCAATTTGATTGTGTTTTTTTTTTTGGATTTTAATTAGAAAAAGTGCGTGCATATAATTAAATGTATCGAGAATGAGTGTAGCATGTCATCACCAAATAGTGTTAGACGCGTCAGAACCGATTTACGAACTTCGGAAAACGTTTTCCTCAGCAATAGTCCTCGAACCTCATCGCCCATATCGATACCCCAAACTCATGAGGCAACCGGCATCGGAACACAACAACCCTCACATCGATACTCCACAAGGCGTTGGGGCCCAACAATGGCAAGGAATATATCCTCCAGTGCACCACATACTTCATACAATAGGTGGGTGGTACTTGTATACAATGTATCCACATTCGAGCTTATTAAAAAAAATAAGAAATAATAATAATTACAATAGGGAAGGGTGTAAAGCTCTACCCCTACAACTAATGGTTTGGGCTTCTGTGGAGAAGGATACAATGTTAAAACAATGAGGGTTTGAGGAGTTTATTTATAGCTAAACAATGCCAAACAGTAATTGACTTTGTTAAAAATATGATGAATTAAAATAGGCTGTGTTTTTTATTTTAAAATAGTGTAGTTCATGTTGGTGGGTGTTTGTTTATTTAGTGACTAAAATAACAGAGTAATGAATTTTACTTTCAAGCATTGCCAAGGCTTGGTTCAACGACACAGACAGAATCGAACAAAAATATTAGGCACAATGATTGCTGCTAGAAAATACAACACGAAAAACACTTAGTTTTTCCATGAATCATATGCACGGATTCGCACATAAGCTGAGTCATTATAGTGCCCTAATATCCATGTGGATTCAGGATTCATATACAACTTGTTCGGGTCTTCTAAAATGATGTCGATAGACTATGCAGACACCCATAATATTGATGGATTTGATGACGATAACTCTTTTTCTCAACCTGTATGAGTCATAAATTAGCACATTTAAATGCTGGCTGGGTTGAACAGAAGGCAGGCCAGAACCAGGCCTATTCGGAATCTATTACAAATGTTGATTGATCTAAATAGCACCCCAAATACTTTAAACTAGGCGATTTATATTTTGGTCATTTTCATGTCAGTGTATTTGGAATATTGATGTCTACCCTACTTTCGCATAATTCATATCTTTAAATCGCCCTAATTGATCTAGTGGAAGTCAATTCAAAGGCTGAAATACAAATAGGGTTAAGCTATACCAACCTATACAATTTATGATTGTTGTCCAAATAATCAGGGTCAATCAAAGTGTTCGAAGGATACAAAGGTTAAAAAAATGATTTAAGATTAATCGAGGGTAATAGTAGTATTAATGTTAATATTATGATGGTCAGCGGTAAAAACAAAAAAGAGTGCGATGTAAAAATGTCCAAAGATTTGTTTTGCTATCAAATTTTCTCAGCTCCACCATCTTAAAGCTTATTTTAACCTTGCAAACTAATCACACTCATAACACTATACATTAGCTGTGTTTTATTGGTAATTTATAGCTAGCGCAATAATCAAGTACCAATAAAACGCTTTGGCTGTATTAATAAAACGCTTTAGCAACTTTAGGCTGTGTTCACTACAAATATCATAGTTCACATCCATTTTGTCTCCACCAAACTACAAATATCATAGATCACATCCATTTTGTGAGTAAAAAACAACATTAAGGTTCAAGTCATGAATACTTTTCAAGAGCGCCATCTTCATCTTCAAAGTTCTTTTATCCACTCTTTTACTGGCTAATTTATTGACACTCTTTGTCTTTGTTTTTGTTTACCAAAGGAAATTTTACTGCGCTGGCTATAAAATTACCAATAAAACACGGCTAATGTTAGAAGAAGGAAATGAAATGATTATCGTCATACCGTGAGTGGCGGCTGTGCGTAAGTGCGTCCGCTGTAATTTTAGCTAGAGCTTATAAACGCGCACCCGATTTGCATCAAATTTGATACAGAGTATTTTTTTCTGTGATTCCCTGGAAGGAATATTCGATTTTTTGTTTTAACTCATCTAGAATTCGGTATAACTGCCATACAACAATTTTTTATCGAAAACGGCTGTAACGATTTTGATTAATCTTCGTACCTGTAATGACCAAAACAATTGACAAATAATTCACCGAACGGAAATAGCCGTTCCACGTTTTTTTTTTCAGAAAATGGTCGTATTTTTAAGTTATTCGCGTATATGTTCTCAATGATTGGACCAATCTTGTTATGATCTTGCAATGTGGTACTCATTAATATTGCAAACAATATCGCATTTAAAAGTTTAAAAAAAAATTAAATTTTGTATTACTTTTGAATTTTTTAACATTTTCTCGTTAAATATTTCATGATATTAATCGTATTATTGTGACTATATTATCCACATGGGCAAGTTCGTGCGAACCATTCGTGCATATTTTGTGTATTTGCCAAGGTTCGCTTAGCCTTTATTAAAAATTGAACAATAGAAGTTCCAAGCCCTTAGAAAGCAAGCTTGTAATCCAAACCAACTTGCAAACATAAATTTAAAAAAAAAATACAAATCTTTCTCAACACACTGTTCAATCAACTCTGATGATTAACCTTATATTAAGGTTCTCTCTCTGCTAATTTATTAACTTCCTTGAATAATAAATTACCTCTACCGGGACGGGATACCATGTTAATGGAAAAACTTTGCTCTGGCATCAATTTAAATCTCATCTTCTATTTTTTTTTTTATTTTTTTTGTATTACAGCGCACACTTGCCAGCACGTGCAACACGACTCCTCAATCGATCCCGCCTGCAACAGTGCCAGCTGAGTAACAACGGCTCTGACAGTCCAAAATCAACAGATAGCTTCCGCAGAACACCATCCCGTGCGTCATCGCTGCACCACAGCCAGAGGGATACCAATAGTTCATCAGATGATTTAATGTTGCATGATAAATCGTTCAGGAATGCAATGATACAGGATGTCTTGCATTTCAAAAAGCAATTGTTGCGTCTGAGGCGGATCCTTCAGGAGGTATGTTTTGTTTTTATTTTTCTAATTCACTTACTTACCTTATTTATTTTTTTTTAAACTTTTACGTTTATTTAATAATTTTATAATTTTGTGTGTTAATTTTGTTGCATGTTTCACATTTTCTTTTATTTCATATTTTATGTTGTCACACACATCGAACTTTCTTCTGCTATGCCTATATATTCTACTTTTGTCATCCCACCTGATTGGGGGGGGGCTGCTTTCATATGGACATTTTAATGTTAAATAAACATAAATAATCTACTACATACACCATCCAAAAACATCTCTAATTTATATCAAAAAAGGACGAAGAATGTTTGATGAGGGTAGGTATTTCAAAACTACAATAAAACTTACACATACTTACAATGTTTACCCTTCGAAGAGATAAAATATACAGTGTGATATGCAAGAATAGCTTTTATGTAAAAAATCGTATTCAATAAAGAAAACAAATTTTTATTTTAAGAGAATTTACTCCTCAAGTTAACTTTATAAAGCTCAGTTTAGTCGTAAATATCTCCAAAAATATATATCAGTTTTTTTTTTTTTTGATAAACAAGTGAAAATTAAAATAGTAGCTCAGATAGGCATTTCTACAAAAAAAAAACTTTCACTATTTATCGTATAGAGCAATAATTCCCGGAATTTACTCGAGGCATGCCGAATTTTTAACTGTTTTATTTATAAAAGAACTGTTTATGCGGGCATACATAGGCCATAGAGGCACCAACAGTTTTTGTTGCAAGTCACCCGAAGCACATTAATGTCCGTAAAACTTTAAGTGGCGTAGAACTGTTATAACTGTTATAAATGGCATTTATCTAGTCTCGTCCATAATTCGAACCAAATTTTAATTGACAACTCATTCTCGGGATGTAACTCAGTAAATCCAAAAAGCTTTGACTGCGACAAAGCTGGTTGAGAGCTTTGTTTCGATGTCATGAGAATATCTTAAAAAGTATTCTTAATTTGAGTAACATGCTTATAACTTTAGATACAATTGTACATGGTGATTCGCATAAGGTGTGACAAAAAGTTAGAGCGTGTAGGTTTGGTCAAGACAAGAGGAGGGGGTTCTTTCCCCCCCCCCCCTTTAGCCAGAAGAGGCAATTATCTATAAAAATTACTTAAAAAGAAAAAAAAATCATTAAAAACAACGGTAAGACTTGCAATACCATGTTATACCTTTTCGTAAAGCCAGACATATATATGCTTTGATTTTTAAATAATGTTGTTGTAGGTTTTAAACTCTTTTTAAAAAAAAATAATTTCCAAACTCAAAATTAAAAAAAAAAAAAAAAAAAATAATTTTTAATTTTGTTCAAACTAATTTTATTCAAAATTTAACGTAATTAAGTAGTATTTTCGTTTTAAATATTCAATGCTCTTATAAATTTTTAGTAAGAAACAGAAAACCAGATGCTTAAATGTCCTGTACTTTTTGAGAAAATTGATATTAACTAAATTTATTTTACTACCTACTTAGTGGAAATAGGATCTTAAGATCAACTCAAGCAACGGATTGGAGTTAAATTAAGAAAATTATATTTCTGTTATTTTAAATTTTCTAATGAACTAGAAGAGTTTTAAGTATATCTGGTTTGTTGGCGTTTGGTTAACAATTTATTAGAGCATCGAAAATTGCCAACAAAAACACTACTTAAGAACGTAAAATTTTGAACAAAATTAGTTTGAAGAAAATTTTTTACATTTTTAAAATTTGAATTTGAAAATTAATTTTGCAAATAGCTACTGTTCACAAAAACGACTTTATTAAAAAAAATAAAATAAAAGAAAAAATTCTGGCTTTAAAAAAATGTATAGCATGGTATTGTAAGTGTTACCGTTGTTTTTAAATATTTAATTTTCTGTTTTGTGTCATGTTTTTTCGAAAATTGCTACTCCCGGCTAAAGGGTGGAGCTAATAGACCCCCCCCCCCAACGATTTTTGTTGTCTTGACCCAACCTACATGCACTAGTATTTTTTCACACCCTATGCGAATCACCCTGTATAAATAACGTAGGTAGTTAGCACAAACTATTTATATTAAATTGATACTTGTAGGAAATTGATCGATAAATAATACTTCATACAAACGAACACGACATGTTTGCCAAACCAAAAACTAACTTTTTAGTAGCTATATGCCAAGCAAAGGTAGCAAGAATCAGTATTTTTAATTATAAATTTACCTACAACATAATGTAAATCTCTGCTCCAACATAGGTAGCCTTAGTTCCCAGAGGTCCAACTGCGTTAATTAAAAATTATTATTCCCTTTTCTTAGCTTGGGAGTTTATGTATATAAACACGAACTATAAAGAGCAGTATCTCAACTGAAGTACATATATAGATACTTTATGCACAAAGTGACATGTGAATAAATTGATACACATATTATTATTTGTAACTTTTTGTTCTTCCATTATTATTATTTTCTTTTGTATGTCCACTGCAAACCATAGCTTATTAAATTTCTATATTCAAATAGGTTTCGAACCAAATTATATCCCCATTTTTATTAATTTACATCAATGCAATTATTTCTTTTCTTATACATTTATTTCTATATATTGGGAATTTGCAGACAGATACTCTCAACCCATTCGATACTAACAATGGGCAACTCTTTGCATCCTGTGGATTGGATACAAAATTTTTAGAAGACATTGATGTGGCTAGCTTGACATCATCAACAACTGACGATCCCGTACAGGAGTTAGCTGATCTACGAAGACAGGTGGTTTATCTTCAGGTATTTGCACGTGCTTTCATTTCTTTCATTTTGTTACAATCTATAATTTCGAAATTAACAACAACCACAACAACAGCAACCAAGACATTTTGAAAAAAAGAATTAGAATTCCAAAAAAATGTAAAAATATTTAAAAAAAAATATAGTCTATAGAATATCAAGCAGAACTGAGCACTTTATATAATTTTTACTTATGATATTTGTAGGTGTAGGTTCTTTAGGGTAAGTAAAGGGTTCGTAAAAAAAATTAATCGACCCCGGTATTATATTCAAACCGGAAATTATAGAGATAGAGAATTCAAAAAAAGTGGGTGTAGCAATTCTTGTTCTCTTGAAATTTTGAACTTAAGGTCTTTTAGTGATTCCCTAGAGGAGAAATTGAATTTTTTAGTTGCGAAAATAACGGTATAACTGTCATACAACCGTCATGAAAAAAACATAACCTATATCGAAAACGGCTTTAACAATTCTTATTTGTGCGTGCACTTTTGTAGGAATGGTACTCATTTTGGTAAAAACAAAAGTTTTAAAAAAAATCGCTGTTTGATTTTCGACTTTTTTCTAAACGACTTAACCGATTTTGATCAAAACTTTTATACAAGAAGATATTCTTTTAAAATTTAAATAATCTAATGTAAAGGGTGTGTTTTTAGACGTGTGGTTTTCAAGAAGAAATAAAACACAGATAATTTAATGTTATTTCCAAGAATTTAGCTTTATTATAAGGATAAGGGTTTGCCATTATGTTTTAAGAATGATTTCGGGCAAGTGGCCTTCGCGGCTGCCGAGAGGCCCAATTTTCGACCACTTTTTACAGCAATTGGGGCCGTATGTTAGCAATAACGCGCCGAATATTCTCTTCCAAGGTGTCAATCGTCTCGGGCTTATCTGCGTAGACAAGCGACTTCACATAACCCCACGAAAAATAGTCCAGCGGTGTTAAATCGCACGATCTTGGAGGCCACGCCACAGGCCCACGACGCGAGATAATGCGCTCACCAAAAGTTTCCTTCAATAAATAGATTGTTTCGTAGGCTGTATGGTATGTAGCGCCGTCTTGTAGGAACCAAAGGTCGTCCACATGAACATCCTCCAATTCAGGCACGAAAAAGTCATTAATCATAGCTCTATAGCGTTCGCCATTGACTGTAGCATTATGGCCGGCGTCATTTTTGAAGAAATATGGGCCAATGATTCATTTCATGCTCTGCCGTACCGTTCATCTGCTTGCGAAACAACTTTGCCAACATATTGCCTGCCCTTGAGCTAAGGATAGGAATATTTGTTTCTTCAAAAAAAATTGGCATTTATAGGGTGAAATGGTGTAAAAACGAAAAGCAGCATCTGATTTCAAAAACAAAAAAATTGTGTTTGAAAGGTTGTTTTTAAAAAAATTGCTATTTATAGAGTGAAATGGGATAAAAACAAAAATACATGGTTTTCGATTGCAAAAATTCTTTTTGTGTTGGAAAAGTAAAATAAAATGATTGAAACGGTCATATTTTTACAAATTTACCTACGTGAAGTGGTTAAAACCCAGAAAATAGAGTATTCGATTACAAAAAGTAGCTTAAATATTTATTTAAGTGAAGGTTAGGCTTATCTTGTCTACCCGTGCGAAGCTGCAGTGGGCCAGCTAGTATTCCATATACAAATATTTTCAATAAAATATTTTTTAGAGTAAATAATTTTTTTTTTTAAACCAATACAATTTTGAAAACGGGTTAGTGAATATTTTTTTAAATTACGTTTTAAAGTGTGTAGTATAAAATACTTAAAAATGGCATCAAATGGCACAAAAATTATTTTTTAAGCAAACCACTCTAACAATTTTGGAAATTTGGTTTCATAAATTAATTTGTTAAAAACAAAACTTACTTTGTCTGAAAAGAAATGTATTTAAAACAACGGCAACACTTACAGTATAATCCTGTTACTTTCTTTAAAGCTAGAGGCCTAGAAGTTGAATTTTGCTTATATTCAAAAATCAAACAGTTCTAATAAATGATGTTTGCATTTAAGTTTTTGAGAAAATTGATTATAACAAATTTATGTACATTGTTTTCTTATGAAATTTGCATTTTGGCGCTGACAAAAAAACGGCGTTTGTAACCGAACTTATTTTACATAATATTTCAATTTTTTTCAAATAAAGTGCTCAGTTCTAGAAAAAAAAATCATCACGAGCCTCAAAAATTAAACAAATAATAATTAAAAAAAAAAAAAAAAATTCTCAAAAATTCTTCAAAAATATATTCCCAAAACAAATTTGTTTTTCCATTTTAGTTAAATAGTTTTTAAGGTAACTTCTTCTTACATTAATTAACTTTAAACCTTTAATTTAAAATACCCACGTGTAATTATAAATTTAGTTTTAATTATTAGTTTCATTTTGAATATTGTAAAACTATTGTTAAATTATTTATTTTTTTTTATCGAATTCCTTAAACATATACCATTTGTTGAATAAAAAACTGCTAACAAATGTTAATTTTCATTGAAAACACTCATAAGTAAAAAAAAAACATATTTCAATTGCAAACAACATCGCATGTACAGCACAGATGTTAATTTAAAAAAAATTAAATTTAATTCTTAAACAAAATCCAAGTTATTTTTAAATTCATAGTTTTACCTTATACATAGATTTAGATTCATTATTATTATAATTATTATTATTATAGTAAAAATAGATTTTTTTTTGTTTTTGTTAATTTAAATTTAATAAATATTGTAAAATCAATTTGGATATATTATTTAAAATATTAAAACAATTTTTTAAATTTGAATTTTTTAGGGACAAGTTGATGATCGAGACAGAACAATACGAATACAAAAAACCCTAATTGATAAACTTGAATCGGACAATGGAAAATATCCACAAATTTTATCCGAAAAAGAATGCGTGAACACAGCAACACAAACCGAAAGGGTAAGAATAATAAATTAATGTTAACAAATTGCTTATGAATTTTTCAGAATTCTATTTTTACTCTATATTTTATTATACTTGCGCAGTAGACAACACTGCTTTTCCACACAATTATGCTATCTGTCACTACGCTTTGTTTAGATATTTATATTATTACAAAATCATTGCAAATCGCTTTTGTGCTTTTTTAGCATTCCCGTTTGTTAAATTCTAGCGACAAAAATCATTTCCCACGCAATTCTTAACGAAATTTAATGAAATTTCGTTCAGTTAGGCCCATTTTTTGAAACGATACCTTTCATTTGATATCAATATCATTTTTCTACGTCAATTATTTCCCCCGTTATGGACAACTATTTGGAACAAAATCTAAAATCCTTATTTTGCAATCGTCAACTTCAAGCCTAAATATCTCAACTTTCCCATGAACGATTTTGAAAATATTTTACTCGTGAATCGGGCTTCACGTCACCGTTCATTTGGTACCAAATTCGTTCGTATACACTCTGGGCCAGAAATGGGCAATTTCCTTTGATGGGTTAACTCGGGTTTAACTTTAATCTCGCACTGAAAACTGCAGCTGCAGACTATGCTGACACTATAGCTATGTTGTGTTAATGTTGTCAAACAGGGCGATTATTACAGTGAACAAAAACAATCAACATGTTGGCCCTAAACCTTATAGTCACTGCTGCTTATAGAAATAATGCTATGTTTCCACCGAAGTTTTATCTCAATTTAGACTAAATAAATCTGTGTAGTGTTTCCACCACACAAAAAGATTAAAAAATAAATTAACTTTGACAGTGCCTCTCAAAATGCAAATGTTTTTTTTTTTCATTTTTTCGTATGAAGTTGAAGTGAGACAGAAAGTTTCATGTTTGGCAAAATAAGCAAGAAGGGTTGGATTTTCCAATGAATGCGTTCAGCGCGACATAAATTGGTTTGTTCGACTTGTAAAACTATTTGCCCTATGAAGATTTAGCAAGATTTATTTGAAATCTTCTATTTAGATTTACGAAATAAATTTGTATGGTAAATCTTCGAGATTTGAAGAAGATTGTGGCAAATCTTATCAAATCTCGGTTTAGTGGTCGGTGGAAACATAGTATAAGACACAATGAGTATTTTTTCGCTTAAGGCTTAGGTAATTTTGAGGTACGTACGACGCCGTGAAGTGACCTGCCGCGTTTGGCATAACGTGCTATTATGTTTTCTACCCACATTTGCTTGGATTCGCGTGTTTTATGTACATTTATTATTATTCGTCTATAAGAAGTAAACAAAACACGTGCAGGCCTCACAAAGACAATTATGTTGCAATCACTGTGTCACACGTCTTTTTGTAAAACACGCGTGGGGTCATGTCGCGATACACATTGTCCACTTGATTTATATGATTTACAAACAATCGTGATGAATTGTGTTGCGTCACTCGCATCAGAAGTCAGAAGCGCCTAGCTTTAGGCCGCAGTTATAGCTATCATTGAAAACCATCATTGAAAACTTTAATGATTGGTTTTGAGGGACTTAAAAAGCAAAATCAATGCATATTTTGATGTCAATATGAAGGCGGTGATTTAATTATTAATTTTTGTCAAAAAAAATTTCGTTTTGGCCCAACCGTCCACATAAAATGACTTTTATTATTTCAATGATTGAACTACCTTACCAATAATCATTGAAAAATTAAACTTAATTTTATGGCGAAGTTTGGGATCGAATTGATTTTTTTTTCACCAAAGTAATAACTCAATCCATCAGCTTTATTTTTGCATCAAAATAATTACTGATTTTACTTTCTAAACGTCTCAAATTCATTCATTAAAGTTTTCAATGATAGTTTTCAATGAAAGCTATAACTGGCACCTTAAAGTCGTGTCAATGCGAGTGTCAAAGTAAACACGCTGATAACGTTGTTTATGGACGATCACATGACTTGAAAACTTTGGAACAGAATTTGACGTCATTTTGACGTAAGTGATTGAAGGTGTTAACCATTTGTGTTGTCCGTCTAATCGTAGGTAATTTTTCTCAGATTTAAAGATTATGTGTTCCCGGTTTTGGAGCCATTTCTGCTATTTTGCAATGTCGTGAAACGCAGAAAAACTCTATTTACTACTATGCAGTTCCGTTATCAAGGAGTGTTGATGTTTTTTTCTATTTTATTGCCTTGTAAATTTCTGACAGTGAACAATTCTTATGGTTTTATATATATTTCCAATTTACTAGGGTTTAAATGTTCCATCAAGATATTAGATATTCAAACTACTTTCTTTCCATACAAAATATTTCTACCCTACACAAAAACTCCTGATTCTATAGAAGTTTTAATTCCACAACCCTCAACGAAGCGTGTTATCTGTAATTGAGTAAAATATTTGTATCAATCATGAATATTTTTATTTTATTTTTTTTTTTTTCTAGACCCGTCCACTCTCAATTGGCCCTGAAGGATTATCAAGGTAAAAATTATTTATTTTTTATTTTTCAAAATATTTGTCTCTTATTATTTTCTTAAGTTTTATATGAATTTAAAATTTAATTTAAAAAAAAAAATAAAAACCAAACCCATCTTCCAGCTTTACGCATATGAAACTTCTACTTTCCAATCGATGCAGAGCTTATTTAACAAATGCGTTTTTCATTGTAAAAACTTCAACTTACACTATTTTACAAAAAACTAAAAACTATTTTAGAATCATTCAGTTTAATACATTTCAAGCTTTGGTCAGGTTTTACTCGTGTATTTTACAATCAATCATAACTTCGTTAAATAGTTTTAAAAGTAAACTTAATGGTTTCTATCAACAAATTACTTTGCATACGCAAAGACTAAGGTTTTCCATCGAATCACCTTTGAGCTTAGTCCTGAGAAGGATTAATTTACTAAACCTTCAAAACTATTGGACTTATTTATTATCATCAAGTCGCTTAAGCCGGGCTTCAAATGAGTTCAGAACTAACTTGTTTCATATATTTCATTACATTCAAGGCTACATATCGTAAAAATTAGTATATTGGAGCAATTCAAGGCCCAAGTAGCCAAACAATTTCATTTAAACTTCTTGTCTATGGAATTATTTGTTTGATTTAATATTTATATTTATACAATTTTAATGCATTTAATATAACCAAAATGTTTTTCTCTTTTTTTACAATCGTTACACGCTGCGCTTCTATAAAAACTTAATTAATTTTCTTTTAATTTTGGATTTTATTTCAAAATAAAATGGTATAAAATGTCCTTCTTTCTAAATTTCAATTAAATATATGGTACTTGTAATAAAAACATTAAAAAAACAAAAATCACACAAAACACACACAACACACTTAAAACACTTCACACAATGAAATTCGTCATTTTAAAATACAAAAAAAAAAAATAAATGAAAATTAAAATATTTAATGGAAATTATTCTGATTTTTGTATAAAAACAGAATACAATTTGGCCAGGTACTATTTTGTGATGTTGTTTTGGCAATTGTTTTATTATGTGCAATTAATATAATATGTATTCTTCATATAACTTATTCGTGTATTGATCCTTGTTCGTCGTGTGTTTAATAGAATTTTTTTTTAAATAATTTATTTTTAAAAATATTGTTATACATTTATAATTATAAGGAAAAGCTATGAATAAAATTCATAAGAAAATTTATGTATAAATATTTTTTTTTTGATTTTCGTATGTTATTTAAAGATTTGGACCAGAAATTGATGAAGCTAAACTTTATTTTTAACTTGAATAAAACATAAAAAGAAATTACAAAATATACTTAAAGAGAGACAATAATATTAAGTAGTTGGTAGGAGTTTTAATAATTCATTGAATGCCAGAAACACCAATTTTCAGTCAAAAGGATCTTCATTTGTTTTCTTACAACATCACCTACGTCCAAATTTGATAAGCATCAGCTTAGTAGCGAACTTGAATTTGCAAAGCTATTACAAAAAAATACTACCATTTCATTGATTTCAAAAATGTTTTTAAAAAATTTTTAATTTCAAATGAGTTGGTACAATGTATACCAACTCCAATGTATTAAATTTATTATTAGAGATTTTCTCCGAATTCACAAAAAATCTTAAAATTATTTGAATACAAATCCTTAATATTGCCTATACTGATATCTCACAACAACAAAAAAAGTACGACACAGCATATAATATTTAGAATACAAAATTTCTGGTGCATATGAAATTGATGTCAGCATACTGACTTAGCGGCCTTGTGCATATTCTTCATAAACTTCTCTGTTTGATTTTATTTTGCTAAATTGATGCATTTCCTTGAAAATTTATTACAAAAATAAATACTGGTAAGATTAGCAGGGCCAGCAGTGTGGCATAGAACTCCATCTATCATTTTTAAGGAAAGCCTAGCGGAAAAGTATAAAATTTATATTGAGACAACACATATTTTTAGGACATTTTATATTGACTGCTAGAGGGAGAAAAATACTGACATATACGTCTGTGGAGTTAGCTTAACAATTTTCAACTAAACCAATCTATTACCACAACAGGAATTTTCAGTTTGCATTTTTCTGGATTTTGCAGTTCATTAAATAGTGGGTGTAATCGAATTTACAGCTAACTTCACTGTGAAGTAAGCAGTATATAGATGCTGTTTTTGCAACAACCAGGAAAGCTATCAAATTGAAATAAGGCTCCAGATTTGCAGTTCGAGACAAAAATTTGTCAAAATGTTGAACTTTATCAATTAAAAAAAAACATACTTGGAAATATTCAATGGATGGAGCTCGAGGGAGTAAGATACATATGAAATTCTACAACCAAAAAATTTTGAGAAATCCATTTGCAAATGCATTCATTGCTTTACCCCAAAGATGATGGTGTCAAAAATAGTACTTACTCCTATATTAAAACAAGAAACTTATTTGCGTACGATTTTCTCAATAAATAAGTAGGTATAGCTTCCACTTTTCCACGAACAAAATCAATTACAGTGTTTTTTATGAAGGATACGCAAAGCTACAATTTTTATATATTAGTACATTTTTCAAAATTATTAAAAGTTTTCGAGTTGTTTACAAAAAACTAATTTTTGCCCCCTAAGAAAGATTGGCCCTGATCCAAATTCAGGCCCTAGAAAATTACACCAGAAAAAATTCTGGTTTCGATACAATTCCTGACTTTTTCCCAATGTAGTCTTCAAGTATTTTTTTAGATTTTCAGAAATGAAAAAAGAACCAGAAAAAGTTTTTTGGTAAAAAAGCATTTTTTCCTCTTTAAAATTGTAATTTAAATCAATTTTTTTTTTTAATGAATCACCGGTTATGTTTTGAGCAGTTGCAGATACAAATGTCCATGCTGCCAGGAAATCGTACCAGACACACGTTGCATGTTAACATAATTAAATTTTACCTCTTTTGGTACATGTATTTTAGCTGTCGTTATAAATACTTACAAATAACAAGACACACGTTATTGAAAACAATTGCAACCCTATTAATAAATAACGCTTATTCCTCTTTTATTCCAAAAGTTAACTACACCATAGAATAAGAGTCAAGCTAAGGGTTAAAATTGTCCATCAATAAAAAAAAAAATATTCCAGGAATAGTAAAGTAACGTTTACGAAAAATCTCTTAAGAAAATTTACTACAATGAGTTAGTTCCCTTTTTGGTAGCGTGAAAGTTGCGCAAACTTGTTTTTTTGTTGTATGAGCTTTGACAGAAAATTGTGATTATTTGTAAAAAAAAAACATAAAGCTCATGTTACCAAGGACACCTAATAATTATCTTGTTAATGTTATATTTCTGTCAAAATTATTTTTATTTTTCAATTCCTCGTTGTGTGTCTGTTGTGTTATGTCCACCTTTTTGAATCCCTATTTTGGTTATCTTCAAATTTTTTTAGGACTTTCCCCATATTTTTCTTGGAAAACTAACATTTCTTCTTCAAATCCAAATCCACCTCACTTATGTAGCTACTGCATTGGATTTATCTGGTTTTGTATATTTTTTTTCTTTTTCTTCCCATTGATGGCTCATTGTCCAATAATTGCAAATGGCTTAAGAACTCGATAATTTTAGTTAACATTATTATTTTTATTCAAAATTAAATTTGCAATCTTCACTGATATTTTTTAATTTGATATATCTGGTTCTTATTCCTTCGGTAAACCACCTTCTTCGGTGCTTTAGTTAGTAAACGTTACTACAATCATTAGACATTTTGTTTTATTAATATTTTGCATTAAGTCCACGGAATAAGGCTTATCTTTCGCTATTGTCCTCTCTTTGTAAATTGTGTCTTGTTGCAAAATAAAAGCATTTTCTGACTTATTTCTGCTGTTTATTCCAAAAATATTTTCTGGCGTAATTTCTAGGACCTCAAATTTCGGGCAATGAAGTAAAAACCAAAAAAGAAACATGAAAGTTTTCTCGTTATATTTTATGTTCCTTTTTAGGATATGCTTAAGACTTCAAATCAAAGCTCTACACAAAAATTCAATTTTGTCACATTTTTTTCGAAGTTTTGGCCACTCATTGATTTTTAAAACGTTTATACCTATTTATATGTTATAAGGACCAGTGAATTTTCATGTTGTGAAGTTAAAATATTTTAGAATTATGTAGACATGGTGTGTCTACCTACTGCGCTTAGAACTAAGAATTATTTTTAAAAATGTAAATCCAGTAAAATAAAATCTTCCGAGTCACATTTTAACATTTTATTTTCGTAAACGATCCCAAGAATCACTATAGACTATAGACTGTAGAAAGTTAAACAAGAATGAATTAAGAAAAATTATATTATTTTTTTTAAATACGAGGTCATTCGCTATCATTTGCAAGTCATTATCAAATATTTACTAAATGACATAATCTTCATTTTCATTTCGGTCCAGATCTATAGAATATAGGTATTTTAAAATCAAAATTGAAAGATTTATTTTTACAAATACAAAATTAAACAAAAAAGGAAGAATTTCTTCTTCAAATGTTTATAATAAAATTTATAATTTTATACGCTCTAAACTTTATACACAAAATACATAATGTAACAAATAAATTAGTATTAGTGACATTTATTTAAAACATGTCAAACGTATTACTCTTGCATGCTGCAATTTGTAGTCCAGTGAGGTAAATTTTAACATTATTCTCCGACTTGCATGTAATATTAATACATTTAAAAAAAAAGCATACCACCTACATACAAAATACTATAGCTATAAGCTTTCCAAATTCCAAAAAAAAATCAACAATTGCAAATATTTATAAATAAATTAAGTTGGCTTTTAACCCTGCTTTCTATAACCTTGTCTTTGTAATAATTTATTCTTTTCTATATAAAACAACTTCATAAAACTAATACATTTTTTTTCTTTTTCTATTTATTTATTTTATTTTTGTCTTATAGAAGTAAACCTGAATATACAAGTTATACCACACATTTCCCTGCCACGACGATAATCACAACCACAACTTCTCCGCTCAACAATAACAGTAATGGCACGACGGCAACGCAGGCGTTAACACCGACGAATAATCAGACTCGCCGCCATACTGTTATTTCAACAACATTCACCAACTACAATCAAATCTCGCCATCGCCGAGACGAGCATCGATTGCTTGGGAACAACAACGTCCCAATGCTGCCACGGTTGTTTATAAGCCCGTCAAGATAACCCTTATTGGTGATCCAATGTGTCAATCGCCAGAGAGCAAACACAATGGATCAACAATAAAATCACCAACATCATGCAACGGTGGTGATGTCAAAAGTAATAGTTCCTCAAATACTAATAGTAAAAGTGATTTAGTGGATGAAGAAAACCGAAGAAACTTACTAAATGGTATCCATTATCATCATCATAATCATCATGATCAGCAGCATCAATCGTGCAATGGAAAAGAAAATGGTTATGAAGAAAGTGAAGTCAGGAATCGCAACCATCATCATCAGCAGCATAAAAATATAAATCATTTAAAAAAACATAATCATCATCATCATCAGCTACATCTTCCGCAGCAAAATCAACATCAACAAAAGAAACAACAAAATCTAACCCCTACTGTTACGATAGTCTGACTTTAGTGATTTGTACTCGATAGAAAATTAAGTATTAAAACAAAATAACAACATTTAAAAATAGCAAAAAGTTATATTAAAATAACAAACATTATTTAAAAAAAAAATGCTCTTGACTATTAACTTTAAAAAAAATATAATAAAATATATACTCATAAAAAAACCCTTCTTAAGGTATATCATATTTTAAAAACAACAACAACATACAAAACATGAATAACACTATATAATTAATATTAAAAAAAAAAAAAACAAAATATAGCTTTTTCAATAGCATTAAAAGCAGGCGAACTAACGGTGATTGATTTTAATGCTCAGCATAAAGTCGTGTAATAATTAAAAAACAAAAACAAACCATCAGACGCAAGTGTTGAGTTTCCCATTCATAAAAATTATTGTAAGCAATTTGTTTTATTAAAAAGGCCAGTGGCTAAGATAGTTTCGTTACGAAGAATACACTACTCTTAAGAACAACCACAAAAGTACTAGGACACTAGAAAGGCGGCGCTGCATTTTTGGTAGTGATATTGCATTGATCGGCGCCATCTTAAACTTTGTTGCTCCCAAACTTTTTCTAAAAGGAAACTAAATAAAAAGCATTGTCAAAGTCAGGAATGCTATCAAATTAAGGTTTAAAATGTCTTAAAATAAGTACAACGACTGAAAAATTAACAGTTACACAAAAATTATCAAATTCATTCTTGTACCAGTTATTTGCAATAAATTCTGCCAATTTGTCAGTCATGTAAGCCCGGAATAACAATTCTGACAGTTGACAGTTTATTATTAAACAGTTGAAAAAATAAGGCGCGTTCAGGAAAATGACATCTCATAGATTTCTATCCGTCAAAAAGTGAGTGAGAGAATCCACAATTTTTGTTCTCATGATTTTGACGGCAAAACTGAGTTATTTTCCTGTTAATATAACTGAAATTGCTGAGATCCCCTAGATTTAATTTTCCTGGAAATTCCTTATCGTATTACATCATAATTTTGTTAGCACTGTCAAAATATTAAATCATTCATAGACGGTGTTCACATCGGACTCACTCCATTCTACGCGCGACTCATTTTGACATTTCTTTCTTTTATCTCACTCCACTTCACTATGAGAAAGATATAATCAAGCGAGGCGAGAAAAAATCCTGCCTCACTAGACTATCTGTTTCTCATTATGAGGTGGAGTGATATAAAACAAAGAAATGTCAAAATGAGTAGCGCGGAGAATAGAGTGAGTCCAATGTGAACACCGCCATAGAAATTGAATAAAATTTTTAATCCAACCGACAGACGTCAGATTTAAATAAACAACCAGAAAAAATAACAATATTATTAAAGTCATTGACCATGTTGATAAACATGTTTATATACAAACGTCTCGTCCATAAAAACAGCTAAACAGGGAGAGAGTTTCTGTTCTTGAACCGGGAGCAAATATAATTTCTAGCAACAAGTAGCTTTTCAAGGTGAGCGCCTGGTTTGAAGACAATGGTTTTGTTGGTCAGTGTTCTTTAAAACATAAAATGTATGCTCTTTAATAAAACACGTAATGCTCCCTAAAATTATGAACCGCCGATTATAATGCTCAAATGCTTATATGCTCAAGACTCATGTTGATGCTTCTATTGTTGTTGCTAAAAAATTGCTTTTGATTGCAACATTGTTGCAAAAAAGCTTGTTTTTAAATAAATTTTTGTGATTTGCATTTTTGACCTTCAAATCACCTTAGCCCCTGCCTGAAGAAGATACAAAGTTATTGACAGAAAAACAATAACTCAGCAACAGAAACAATATTTTTTTTCTTTAAATAAAATAAACTTATGTATATTTTTTTCATTGAAAGATCACAAGAAAAGCGACTATCTAAAATTGCACAATGTTTTATAAATAAAACTTTTACTATTTACTAATTTTAAGGAATAGAGACGGAATATTTTTAATTTAACTATTATTAAAATTATTTCTAAGATTAATTATTTGTATAAATTTTAAAATAGAATGCATAGTTTAAAAAACAAAAAAAAAAACTTAATAGATTTTGCCACGCGGAGACTATTTTATAAAGTTTCTATAGTTTATAACTTTTATTTAAGTTGAATATTTTTAACATCCATCCATGAATAATTATTATTCTTTGAGTTTGTAATAATTTTGTTAAAAGTTATTTTATTAGTGAATTTAAATCTTAAAAGATTTTATTATTTTTGATTTTTAAGGTTTTTTTTTTCCTAATTTTTGTTGTTTTAAGATTGATAATGAAGAAAATGCGAAAAGAATTCATTATAATATCATAATTTAATTTTAAATAAATTTATTAAACTTAATATTTATTAATGTTGTTATATTATCATAATTATCATTAAAACTTATATTGAAAATAAATCATTGTAAAACAGTATGCAAAATATTACTTTATAATCTTGTAGTAGCTAAATATACTTAAAATATTAATTATATTTATAATAATAATAATATCTACTATAAACAAACATGTATAATTATTGCAATTATATTTAATATTTAAACAAAAAGTGCGCGTGATTGAAGGACTTAAGCAGCAATTAAATGCAAACAATTAAAATGGTGGAACTTTAAGTTAAAAAAAAAAATATAAAATAAAAATGGATAAATAAAATGGAAAATGAGAAAGAGAAACTTATGAAATAAAGAATGAAAAAATAAAAATGATCAAATTTTTGATTTGTTTACTATACTGAACATTTTTGTAGTTTTATTTCTTTTGTGACTTTTTGTCTAAATTGAATAGTAGATACCTATACTGCATGTATGACAGATAGCTATCAGAAAAGCTAAAGTCTAGGTTTTCGGGATGCCATGACCCCGGCGAAAACCACATTTTTGGAAAACCTTATAATCGGTGTTAACCTCCTGGATTTAGCGGTTAACTTGTCAGGAGTAAGTACAATTGTAGAATTTGTATTATTTTTTTCTGCGAGAGAAATATTACAACATTTTATACAAATTTGGCATTACATTAATTGTGTCAATTAATGGGTGTTTTTAGAAAGCTAACGAGGGCACAAATCTCCCAATACCATCAACAATTATCGGCCATTTTCAGAAATGATGCGCAATCAATTTATTTGCGTCACTACAAAAATACAACTGAAAATGAAACTCACGATTCATTTGTTTAAGCCCATTGTACCTACTCGAGGACCTCGAGGATATGCAAAATGTATTATTTTACAAATTTTCAAGTCATTCCGACCACTACTGGTGCTGTCCTTGGGATATGATGCGCATTAACATCCTATACATATTTTCATTTTAAAGATTAAAATTTTATTTATACAAAAAAGCTTTAATACCTTTATGTAATTTCAACTTTTTAAAAAGTTGTTTAACTAGGAGTGGGTATGTGAGTTTGGAGTGGGTGTTTGCCGGAAACTTTTTGGCGAAATCGAAAAATTTTGATATCTGTATTTGTAGCTACATAATAATAATTATGTTGCGCAAATCAAAAATTTGTAACTCGCATAGTTTCGCAGCTATTAAAGTTTCGGCTTAAAGTCTTAAGCTAGCGGACGGAAATAATAATTCTTTTGGTTCTTTCTTTCTTTAAATGCAAGATGAATTGCAGGGCACTAGTTAAAAGGATAGGAAAGAATTTTTTGTGGATCATTTTTTACTATAATTTTACATAATTGTAAATCACAATTAAGTTTTCGAAAGCACCTTTCAAATCTAACCCATATATTGACTTATGTATATAATAAATACTTATAAAAATTAAACTGGTTGCAGATGAGTTCGATTGAACATAATTAAATTTTAATTGAATTAATTGAAAACCATCACTGAAAATTAAAATTGATTATTTTGAGATGTATGTATTAGTATTTTGGTGCCAATATGAAGGTGGTGACTTAATTATTAATTCTTGCCAAAGAACTATTTAGTTTTAGCCCATCCGAAGACCAATATATCAACACACCTAAAGGGTCCGCCAAATAACTTCTTTTTTTTTTAAATGTCGCAAAACATCGAGTGTAGCTTCAGCTGTGTGGCACGTAGCGCCGTCCTGTTGAAACCAAATGTTGCCAATATCCTCTTCTTCAATTTTTGTGAACAAAAATTCGTTCAACATGGCCCGATAACGATCGCCATTGCCTGTAACGGCCACTCCTTGCTCATTTTCGAAAAATGGCCCAATTATGCCTCTGGACCAAAATCCGCACCAAACAGTGACTCTTTTTGGGTGTATCGGCTTTTCAATGTATGCGTGCGGGTTTTATGTGCCCCAAATGCGTACATTTTGCTTGTTTACTACCCGCCAAGATCAAAATGAGCTTCATCTGAAAAGATGATTTTTTTGGCAAAATCGGCATCTTCTCTAAGTCGATCGCAGGCCCACTTAGCGAAGCGTATACAAAACCATATTCGTTCAGCGGAAGGATAAAACTAATTATCTGTCAAATCAGACATGAGCTAAGTGTTACCATTCACGAAATAAGCACTAATTGAAAAAAAAAAAGTTAGATGGCGGACCCTTTACTTTTAATGGCGATAAACTGTTATAAATTGGCATTTCTCTTTTGGAAGTGACTCTAGACATGCCAATTATAACAGATTTGTTTTATAAAAGAACTGTTTATGCGGCAGGGCCAGGGCCCTCCGCCGGTGGGCATACTTCAGGCACCCAGAGTTTTCGTTCAAGTCGCGCGAAGCGCGTTAACGCACAGCCACTTTTAATGGCGAAAAACTGTTATAACTGTTATAAATTGGTATGTCTCTAGTTTCGTCCTTCTCTTTTCCCGTCTGTATTGTGTACATTACAGATTTGAATTTTGTATTTGCAACCAGTCCGTACTAAAAAAAAACCGTCAGTACACATTCTTGCCGAAAATTTCGAAAAATAGAACAACATGGTTGATGAATTCAATATCTTTTGAAATAATCGAATCGTCGCATGTCGGTTTTTCAGATTTTTTTTCCAATCAACGGAATCTACATTATCACATCGGGTCAGTGATACAGTGCATTATTTATACCATTCAAAAAAACTAGCACTAGGTGGCTCTGAAACTACGCGAAAGATATATCCAATACACAAACCAGCTCCTCGAATTTTCGATGTTATTATTTGTATGATGTGTTTACCATCCACTTTACAAAATCAACTACGAAGAGAAATTGCATTCTCTTTTTCTATGGATTCTCGTAACTTTTTTTTCTTTGAAAACAAATCAAAAAATGTACAGCTGTGTATTGCAGAAATAACTTGCTCTTGTGATCCTGAGCTGTAAAGTGGATAAAGTATTCAAGATGTATGGTAATGGTTCATGATGATGGACATAGAGTACCTACCTATTTACCTTCTCATTCAGCTTAAATACCAAATTTAGGTAGGTAGACACGAATAAGTCTTTTAACCAAATTCAATCTTTTATGGAACTTGTTTTAAACTGAAACTCTTATTTTTTGGAGCTTCTTTTGTTTGGCAAAAACCTTAAATGCAGTATTATTGCAATTTCTTTATTAATTACAGAAAAGAATTCAAAATTTGTATAGCTGCGTTTGAGAAAATTAAAAAAAAAAAAAACTGCACTCATATGCCAGCTATACCCGTTATAGATGCCTTAACACATTTTTTCCAAATTTGAAGCAAAAATCCGTCCTACCCTTTAGGATCTAGCTTGAGTTTGGTATATGTATCCACAATTCGTCAGCGTAGCACGAAATTGGTCTATATCCACTTTTTTGTGAAAACAAGGTTATGATGCAGTTTTAGTAATTTTGGCATGCTCTTCCTGAATTTGAAAACCATTTTGATCTAACTCTTTCGGTTCTGCAGATAATTTACAACCATTTTGTTCAAAGAGCCATTTTTTTCAAACTAAATTAATTCCAAATTGTTCGAAGAGTCATTTTGGTATGGGATAGAACAATTTTTCATTCATTTTTCAGTTTCTATAGTAAAAATTCAAAAATAGTCAAAATCCAATTCTCAATATCACTTAGACTAATTGGGAATTACATAGTATACATAAAACTAGCAATGAAATTTTGTTCTAAGCGAAAAATAATTCTCACAATATGGAAATTTTAAACGGTTTCGTTGTCGACGAAAAAAAAAGTTGATATTACGGAAATTTCAAACGGTTTTTCTGCTGACTAAAAAACAAAATCATACAGATTTGTTTAAACATTTAGGTTCAGTTTTTCAGTGCGAGATTAAAGTGAAACTCGAGTTAACTCATCAAATTTGGTGAGTTAACAGATGCTTTTGATGTTTTAGCCACCGAAATTTTTTGGTCGTTCCGCATGCATTCTCCACCAAAAAATTGCTTCCCCAGTTAACTGTGGGTTAATTTACTTCTAGAGTTAACTAATTCTGGCTTAAATCACCACTGAAAAAACTGGCCCTTAGAGTGCTATTGGTTTTGACAAAATAAAGTTGTATAAAGTGCATTTTGATAAGGGAAAAACAAAGAAGTGATGGAGACGAAAAAGAAGTAAAATAAGAATGAAATTCAATTATGTATTATGGTAATAGAATAAATATGAATATTTTTTTAATTTAATATTTTAGCAAGAATTTCACTTCTGCTATATCTGATAGCTCTTTTGATATAGAACTGTCGGCAGCACTACAAGAGTAAATATTAAGTTTTTTAATGATTCTTGGTAAAACAATTTTTATAGAATGATGGATTCTATACTGTCTAAGGAGGATGATAATTTAGAACCTCAAGATGGAGCAAAAAACATAGAAACAATAAACATAGAAAATGAGTGAGTGGATGTTCAATTTTACAGAACAGTCCTTAAATAAAAACTTCAAATTTTCTCAATGAGTTTTTTTTTTAATTTTTTTTAATTTAAGTTTCCAAGTTTAACTTAATTTATTTATAAACTTTTAATAAGGATTCACATAGAACACTAAACTAAGAGTTAAAGTCATACTTTAATTTCAACAAGATTATGCTCAGTTGTTCTTACTGCCATATATTTTGTTCTAAGTCCATGATTTATTTCAGGAAGATTCAGGGTTGTATGGAAATTGTTCTATCTCCAATTTTTGGCATTTTATTTATAAAATTATTTAAAATTAATAATTATTTTATTTACAAAACAATTTTTTTATTTTTAGAAACAAAAATAGTTAAAGAAACTGAAAAAAACTATACGAACAAAATACGAGTCGAAAAGTCCAGCTAAAATTCAATTCAAACCTTAAAAATCGTCTCATGTAAAATTCAGTTTGTGTGACTTAGACCAATTTTGCTTTCCGCTGACGAATTTTCAGCGCCAGCCGCACAGTCAAAATCTATTTGATATTAGTTTATACCTGCTAGGTACTTAGATAAGTTGACACAAAAATCAGAATTTTCAAAAGGAAGAGACTATAGAAATGCTAATTTAAAATAATTATAACAGTTTGTCGCCATTAAAAGGTGGTAGTTTGCATCAAAGTGCAAAGGGTGCCCGAAGTATGCGTAGCGGGTGGCGGGGGGTCCTGGCTAGGCCGCATATACAGTACCTACATTTATAAACAAAGTACAAAACTGTTATAAATTGGTAAGTAGAGTCAGTTTTTTTTTCAAAAACCCAACATAAGGTAAGGCAAAACAAAGTTGTTGCAATAACCCTTTTCTAAAATAAAATAATAAGTAAGAAATCTGGGTACTTAATTCCCTAAAACTGGTATACCTACTTAGTTGGAGAAAAACTAGGTATAAGAAATACAAATATCAAGACGCTTTAACTTTAAGGCCCAGCTTTTCAGTGGTGAGTTAAGCCTGAGTTAATTGAGGAAGCAGTTTTTCGGTGGAGAAAGCATGCGGAACGACTTAACAAACTCGGTGGATACAAAATCAAAGGCATCTGTTTAGTTAATTCTGAGTTAACTCACCAAATTTGATGACTTAACTCGAGTTTAATTTTAATCTCACTTTAAAAAACTGGATCTAAATGTACCTAGATATTATGGAAGGAAGTGACTCTAGACATGAAAAAATTGTAACAGTTTTATTTATAAAAGTACTGTTTATCCCATCCACCGGTGGGCACTTCTACTGAATGGCGAAAAATTGTTATAAATTTTCATTTCCCTAGTATCGTCCAGATATTATAGTCCTTCAAAAATTTACCATTTTGCTAGACACGAAAAATTTCACTTAAGAAACACTCAGCTATTTAGTCCAACTAAATGAACTAAGAATTTTGTTAACAAATCAATAACACAGCATCCCGCACTCCGCATTCGAAAAGTGTTTTGAAATACAAGTTACCCAAGAACCAAGATCCAACTCGCACTAAACATATTTGTACGGTCTTTTTTTTTTTATTTCTTAAACTTTTCCTAACTTTTTTTTTATTGAAATTTGATTAATGGGGCGCACGTATAGATTCACTTCACTGATAAATAGATTCTCTTCCCCACTCGGATGGCATCATATATGAAGAATATTTTTACCCTTCGGCATAAGAGTGCATCGATGAGAATCCAGGTGGAAAACAACATCGCCCTTTATCGTATTTTATAAGGACGACATCGTTTCGCAATCTTTGCAGACGACAGATGATGACGACGTTAAATGTCAAACTTATCTACGTCTGAGAACATCATACCAACTCTCGTCGCCCGTATCACCTGCCATCAATCTAAATGTGTATAAAGAAATCATAGATGGTATACCTACCACCCATCACATAGCTATGTATGTTATGTGTTAATAAATTATTTGTAACTGCTGGTCGGATCCTTGAATATTTGGCCTTCGATCATGTTGTACATACATACATACATATCTGATGCATAATGCATCATCATGACTTTGAAAATATTTAATGTGGCCACTTTTGCAAATTGATGAATACCTATAGATGCTTAAGGAGCGACTCAAACCCTTTCTCAAAGAGTGCATAGACATTGAATGAAAAGCAGCCATCAAAAGGTGTTAGGACAATTTAATTGTTGTTGTCTCAGTCGTCAGCCCTAAAGCCTAACCATTTATTTATGCACATACTAAATGGAAATGTAGGTAGGTACCTGCCAAGGTGGAAAATAAAACTCATTCTACCTATTTTGTTTTTATCTAAATGATGTCTTTTATTTTGAGCAAAAAATTTTGCAGACAATTCGTGAGAAGGTACTTCAGACCAGATAGAGGTAGTAAGGTAGAGGGGAAAGGCAATTAAGATGTATAGCCAAAGATACCCCATACAGATTTTTATAGAGTACTTTGTACATAACCTTTTTGAATATGAAATAATCAGTATGTGGTGGTTTTGTTTCAGGCTACGAGGGAACTGGACTAAAAAACAGTCAGTGCTAAACAATTTCCACGTTAAATGCAACAACTACTTCCCCTAAGGACTTAGTTGAGTCCAGATACGAGCCGAGTTTTTTTTTAAGCCCGGAGGGATTTGGTTGAAAAGACATCGGGAATTAGCGACGCTATTACAAAAACAAAATACAAACTATCGATATCAAGCATGCAATTCACATCGGTAACACAGTTTTTCTCCGTGCTTAAGTTAAGCCCCGAGAATTGTCCACGCTTTTGCTAAGCCCGAAGAGTACATATTGGTTGTTCATTTAAACATGTAAATTGCAGGACAGGGCTTCATTTTTTTCGACCGCAATTTCCTCGGTGCTTGCAAGACAACACGGCCTATATATCGGGGTTTAACTTAAGCGCGGATAAAAACTGTGTTACCGGCGTACTAATTTGCATATGCTTGTTAACTTGTTATTGACAGTTTGGAAACTTCAATTTTTTTCTGTGATGGCGTCGCTAATCACCGATATCTTTTTTTTCATCCAGTTAGCTCCGAGATTGGAAAAATTACCTATGCCTATTATCAACTGAAGATGGAAATATTGCAACCACTTCAGACTTCAGTTGATTTATAAATTATAACACAGTGGGTCTATTGGCAATATTTGAGACAATAAACTGCCATATTTCATTGCCATTGCCTTAAAATGGCTTAGGGGGGGCAATGTAATGCCCGATGCTTGACGGAAGGCAATGAAAATTTTTTCCAATCGAAAGGCGATGAATTATGCATTTTGCCTTTTTCAAAACAGCTGAAAATAAAATTGAAATAAAAGAAGCAAATCCTAGTGCCGTCAGAGAAAGGTAAGTTATGGCTCCCTAAATTAGGAATTTGAAAAAGAATTTATTTTTTTTAAATTATCATTCTTAAAATTGACAAAATGACAAAATTTGAAAAAATTACTTTCTGTTTAATTAAAAATAATTCTTTTAAAATTTCAATTAACCTCAACTCTAAAATGAATTTCGCCCAGGTACTTATGTACCTATGAAGTGGGCTCGTCAGTTCGATGCTTACCGTCCTTTCCTTACATAGAGATCGATGTTTACCGACTCTTATAAAAGTCACAGCAAAGAGATACTGGGAATTTTATATATCTAAAAGAATTAGGTCAAACCCCTAGAAAATAATTTCAATTACGTGCGACCCAGTCGTGCACCAATGGATTAATGGATATACCTAATGCAGTTGCAATAATTATGGGTAAACTTTTAATTATAAAAATTATACACATTAATTTATTACATTTTCAAATGTTCTATTTAACAGGCTGATATACGTACATACCTAGACAAGACAACATGAAGTTTTTAAAAAGAAGATTCATCATTTTTGTGTAAGAGTGTTTGAACTTGTCACAGCTTTTTACTAGAATTCTATTTTACCTTAACCTTCGGATGTGAAAGTCACATTACAAATTATTCACAAGCTTTTATGCACCCATTAGGATTGTGAAAGGATTATCCATTCAATTGAAAGAATTCAATTTTCCAAAAAGACCACTTTGAGGAGGGTACAAGAAAAAAAGAATAAAACAAACTTGGCAAGTCAAGACGAAGTAGTTCAACAAAACCTAACCACACACACAAGAGACAACACCATAATAGGTATACCTACCTAAAACTTTGTGCAAATGCCAGTAAAAATGTTAAAATAAAAGAAACAAAAATTGCGGAGTGTTTTCTATTTGCAAGTTTTATGATAATAGTCTAGGAGGTAGCGTTATAAGTGAAATGAAAAGAAAAAAATCATTTCAATGTCAAATTTAATTTTTGTTAGAAAACTCAAATATGTATGAATTGAAGATTTTTGTGTTACATTTAAAAAAATTTATAATTGTACTTTATAATTTATTGGTAATCAATATATTGATAGTCACTCAGGTCCAGTTATTAAGTGCAAGAGTATTCTCGTTTTGGAGTTAAGCCCGAGTTAACTACCGAAAAATGTTTTCCAGTCAAGTTAGAACTCAAAATAATTCCGATTAAACTCAAAACATTGGGTAAGTTAACTCTGAATGACCTGAAAAAATATTTTTCTGGAAGGTTTCTGTCAAATTTTTGTAATCGAAGTCGATAGTGAAAGGACAATTTCCACAGTGTTGTTGATTTGGTAGATTTTTGACAACTTGAAGTTAAAATTAAGTATTAATTAGTATTACCCGAAAATTATATGTTTAAGAAGAATTCAATACAGATGTAGGCCAGCATCTACAAACACAAAAAATCAGTAGGTATCTACGCATGCATAAGAATTATATATTTTTCCAAAATGCAACGCTACCTCCTAGACTATACGATTAACGTACAAAGGCATATAACTGAACTATAGACATACTTAGAGCGAATAACATATTACGGTACGGATAAAGGAAGTGTCTTTGGCAGCGAAGAAACAACTTTGCTCGACTTTGCAATGCCCATTTACGTTTAAGGAAAATGCGCAACCAAGTAGTGTCGATTATAAAATGGCAGATTATACCTACCTATACTGTTACTCATACAAAAGGAAAAGAAACAATTCTGTCAGTTTAGAAAAGTATGCTTGCGAGGGGACGTATTTTTTTTGTAAACCTATAATGTGGTAATATTTTATGCAGACAATAGACAAACTTTGAATATGCAATTGGCATAGGAAGGTACCTATAGCTTGATATATCTATTTTTTCAGCTAAAGCAATGTGAATAAAGATGAAGCGAAAGAGTAGATGCTGAAGTAAGTGAAAGATAATTTCTAGGAGCACTTGTACATTTTTAAAACCAATTTTTACAAATTAGGCTTGGATTGATGTTAATAAAAAAAACAAAACTTTAGCCAGGATATTAATTGTTCTTATGTCATATTATAGAAATATCAAGATTGTTAAATCCCTGGCTTGTATAAAAGCCGTTGACAACCTTTTATTAAGAAACCCAAAATTTATCTTAAGCTGGTCACATGGGTGAAATGCTAAAAACATTATTTCTTCGTCAGTCGTAGAATTTTATTAGATTTCCTTAAAACACTCTTGGACAGTTGTTCAGCTCTAGCCACTGTGTAAATAGATGGACATCTCCTTATAATCGCATTTGAGCACTTTTCCAAATAGACGAGACTATACTATGTCCAACAAAAATAGGCAGTACACGTCTTATGTAAAAGCTTGTTCAAAATCAGTAGCGTGCCATATTTATGCACCATATTAAATTGAAATAACTCCTCCACAAAAAGATTTTGCCCGCCCGTGAATTTCCTATAGCATATCTGACACAGACCCAACGTTCTATTCAAGGCACATCTGAGTGTGCAGTGCTTTGAATTGGTGTGGCCAATGGCGATTGGCTGCTGCTTGATGTGCATTCAGAGTTACCCTTGTCCATTTGGTAATTCGTTCAGCTTTTTTTTTCTTGAGTTTCTGTGAAGGTGCTTTTGATTTTAGAGCTTTAAGAAAAAGCTTTAAGAAAAAGCTTTAAATGATGAGTGTTATCGTGTACACTACGACAACCCTGTGAAAGCTTTAATGATGGACAGATTTATTCAATCCACTGTAGCCAGAATGAGATTCAAACGTCCTATCTTGCCTACACTGCCAATTTTTGTTGGACAGAGTTTAGAGACATGCCAATTTATAACAGTTATAACAGTTTTTTGCCATTAAAAGTGGGCGTGCGTTAACGAGCTTCGCGCGACTTGAAAAAAAATATGCACGACTGGGTCGCACGAACTTGCTCTTATGCGCGATCACATTGTGGTTCTATAGTCTGAAATAAATTAGCTATAGGAGTATATATTTTATCCATTTGCCAAATCTTAGTTTAGTTTCAGGTGGTATTATGTGAGTACACAGAAATTAACAATATAGCCTAGTGTTGCACATATGCAATATGCATAAAAGGAAATTATACTATTTAAACTGGTAAATTGTTTTAAATCAACAAAATTACAAAGAAATTGATTAAAATACTTTGAATCTGTTTTAACCCAACGCGACGTACACCATCTGATTTCTTATATAAATCTTTATTTATGAGAAAAAATTTTTGAAAATCGTAGGAGCGGTTTTAAAAATAATTAATTTTGTATATATAAAATTTCGTTTACATGTTTGAGAAAAATAATTGGTATGCCAATTTAAAGCATTTATTAATGTTGGGTTAAAAATTGAACTTCACAAAAAAATCTGCTACCAGTTTTCGAAATATCGAATTTTCAAAAAATAATTTTGATTTTTTTTTAAAAAATCCAAAAATTATTTTTAGAAAATTTTGATACGCACTTTTATTTAAATTTGTTACAAGCTTTTGTATAAAAAATCTAATTTTATTCGGTTGATCAGATGTTGAGATAGTCGAAAATCAAAGAAACCGTTCTATGAGAGGTACTGTTAATAAACCTAAAATATAAACTTTAAAAATTTTAAATGGTAGATCGTAGTAATTTTAATACACAAAAAAACTTTTATGAAAATCGTAGGAGTCGTTTTTGAGAAATAAAATATTTTTCTCAACGGTTTTTTAACATTTGTATGGGAGGCACCGATATTTTTGGGTATTAGAATAATTTTTGTCAAAAATCTTCTAGATAAAAATATAAAACTGCTATTTACAAAGTTTAATAAAAATCGGCCAAGTCGTTTTTGAAATATTGAGTTTTCAAAAAAAAATATTAAAACTTTTTTTAAAAATCTAAAAAATATTTTTTTTTGTAAATTTAGGTACACAATATTATTTAGAATGTGTCAATACTTCTTCATAAAAAAATTGATCAGAATCAGTTTAACCGTTTTCGAGAAAAGCGAAAATCAAAAAAATGGTTCTTTGGGAGGTACCATTAATAACCATTTTTCGGAACCATTTTTTTTATTAAACGGCAACTTATAACTATTTAAATTTATTGAGTTCTTAAAAACAAATTCGGTAGCGCTGAATCTGAGAAAAATAAGTTTTTCCTTTTCGGCCAAGAAATTTTGTATGACTGCTACTGTTAATTTTGGTCCTAAAAAAAAGAGAAAAAAACGGGTGGGTGGAATGTCCAAAAAACGCTAGGTACTAAGTTTAAAGAAAATCGACCCATCCGTTTAGGCTGTAGTCGAACCGACAGACAGACAGACAGACAGACAGACAGACGGACGTTTTTGCGAGACCCACTTTTTTTGACTTCTCTATCATCGTAATGTAAAGTTTGATCAAAATCTCGAGTTCGATTTTTTGTACGAATCCATAACTTCCCATATAGTACCTATATCGCAAGTAAAAATGTGGATGCCTGAAGTATGCCCAACGGCGGAGGGCCCTGGCCCTGCGGGGCCGCATAAACAGTATGTACTTTTATAAACCATTTATAATTGGCATTTCTAGAGTCACTTCCTTTCCAAATATGTCCTCATATATTCACTAACATCCCTATAATCTGTCAATTTCGTGATATTTTAGACAAAAATACTCAATATTTTTCAGCTATTTGTTTACATTGTCAAAATAAATCGCTATTGTCGAGCAATTTGCTCACATCAGTTGCTGGTTGAATCCAACTCAGCCTCTTTGTAGGCAATATATGTATATACCGTCTAGGCTCTAGCTCCATGTACGTGTTCGCACAGATGTGCAATGCCCCTCAAAAGCCCAAAAGTCGCCTTTTCCCAGAGCAATTAATAATATAATGTTCGATTTTTTTGTTAATTTTGACAGTTCATGAGTTGAAAGATAGAGGAAGAACTATATTTTGATTAAGTGACTCTATAGACATGAAAATTATAACAGTTTTGGTTTATAAAGTAGGTACTGTTTATACGGGCTCGCAGGGCAATGGCCCTCCGCCGGCCGGTGGTATACTTCAGGCACCCAGAGTTTTTGTTCAAGTCTCGCGAAGTGCGTTAAAGCACGCCCACTTTTAGTGGCGAAAAACTGTTATAACTGGTTTAAATTGACATGTCTCCAATCTCGTCCTAATATTATATTGGCCAACATTGACTGAAAAGTCTCATTTGTTTGATTGTCAATGGTTTATGCGTTGAATCAATTCACGTTGACAGTGTGTATATTTCGGTGACATTAGGTTTGTTCGTTGAGTCCTGAAGTCACCCTGGGGTCACCCCAAAGCGATTTTTGAAAAACCTAAAGTCACCCTGGTGAAAAAATTCTGTGTTTTTCGAGACCTGGGGTCACCCTGCCCTGAAGTCGCCCTGAAGTAAAACTAGGTATTTTGCTGTGGAGAGTTGCGGTAAATAAAAAACTGCCAAAGTGACATGAGCTGTTAAGCATATGTTTTGTTGTGGATTGACGTGCTGCAGGTTATTGTTTATTTTTGGAAAACAAATTGAAAGAATATATACAAATTTAAATAAATGCTAATAAATAGAAATAGAAAATGAAAATGGAAACGGTAGAAGTTGTTTTTATTCATTTTTAAAACATTTATTTGAAACAAATTTTAAGTTTTAATTATCTAAGCACAGATTTTTTTTTTCTTGCTTTTAATGTCAAGAGCATTGAGTGATTTTTGAAAACCAAAAACCCATTTTTTTTTTGACAATTCTTGGGGTTGTCGAGAAAATCTGGGTCAACCCTGGGTAAAGTTCAACAAACGAAGCTATTAGCTAAACAGCTTGTCGATGTGTGATTTTAGTTTGTATATTCAAAAGAGTTATCGATATTTGGTATATGAGGTGTGCTTCGGAAAAGCAAGATAAGACTGTTTTATGCTATTTTTAAATATAAAAAAATGATTGATAATTAAATCGATATGGTTTTATAGATGAACGTTTAATACATTCAAGTTGGAACATAAAAGCAACTCACTGAAATTCTTTTGAAATCGTATCCTTCCCCAAACATTAATGTTTCATTGTTTTGTTTGCAAATAAATCTGCATCCAATTTGTATCGAATTTTCTGTATTTAACAAAGGGTTTTCTAAAAATTCTTTTTAACTTCTGTCTCAATCATCTAGAAAAAAAAAACAATATCAGCAACAACAACACCAAAACCAACAACAAAAAAAAAAAACTCACGTCAAGAGCACACTCTGTCGGAACGATGATAATAATAATTTAACTTGAAATGATATTCTGTCAATAAAGCATTTTGTCACCAAATTACGTGCAAATAAATCAATTTCCTTTTTTCAAGGCTCCCAAACAATACCTACCAAGCCGAGAAAAAGAAAAATAATATCTACCAATATGTACAAAATTCTTCTTTTTTTTGTTGATACAAAATTACATTGGTCGGTCAAGTAGGCTCTGACTAGGCATCACATGAAATGAACAAGCCGTGTCCATGTCCATGTTCATGTTCATATAGCCAAGCCTGATTTTTTTATACTTATAGGCAATCGCTTACACAAGTAAAAATATTCCGAAGGAAAACGTAACACTTGGACGTTCGAACATATAAGAAGGACGAATCATCTATCATAGCATGGAAATGGAAATGGAAACAAAAATGAATCATTTTCTGAATTATTACCCTCTTCATCTCTTCAACCTTATTATAACTTGCCAAATGCCATAAGCATTGAGCAAGCTACCCATATCTAACAAAAACGTAGTATATAGGTCCATTCCATTGTTTCTTGGGTCTTGAGTCTTGGGGGATATCATTTCGATGACACAAGTGAAATCTGTGTTCGCAGACATGCATATTATTTGAATAACTGTATAGAGGCTGTGATGGGTTTTGGTTTGGGTCTAGGTCTATGTCTAGGTCTATGCCTTCCATGTCAAGACAATTTTTTTTTTCGTTGATATGCTTTTTATGTTAATGATGTGTGGCATATTTTGCTGGCCATTTCCTCGCCCCCATCCTTAATCTTTCGCTTCCGTTGGTCGTCCTTGTCCTTGTCACGATTGTTTTTTTTATTAAAATGTTCATCAAAAATAATTTCTATAGTCATTTATATATTCGTTGAGGGAGGAGGTTGAAATATTATGCTTTTGTGAGTATTTCTGGGCTCTTTATATTAAAAAAGTACATTTAAACTCCTTCGTCCCACAAGCGTTAAGGACTCTAAGCATTAGACCGCATATGCAGAAGATCTAGGGAATCAATCGTTAGTATCTACATCGTGGTAAATGGGAGTCACCAAATATAGGTGGCGGGGCGGGGTGGTTGTTGCATGGCACTTATCTAGAGCTTTAAAAATCGGGTTTCGTACAAAGAGCCTTATAATAGACTACTCCACCTTGAGAAACCATGCAGAGGAAAGCAAATTAAATAACGCTGTACAGTAGACGGCTTAATTGTCATAGAATGGGTTTCATAAAAAGATGAATAAAGTTGAATTTAACATAAATATCTTTGTAGTCTAGTAAAAGTATGAGATTTTAAATTAAACTGTTAATAAATATTTTGAGAGCCCGCAGTGATTGCAGAAGGAGTTTTTGCTTTACAGGGGTGGATAGAATTTTTAAAGATATTGGGACATATTCATAGTCACTTTTAAACTCCAGATTATCTTAGACTGGGGTTTATTCAATATTATTTAGACAGGATAAACCCAGGTCTAAGATAAACTGGAGTTTAAAAGGGACTATGAATATGCCCCATTAAATTTGATGTAGGTATTTATGTATGTTCGTACATATATCCCGATTGGTGGGTTACGAAAACGTTGTAGAAAACTACTTTTTATACCAAAGGATTTTTTCGAAAACTTTTAAAAAATATTGTCGAGATTTATAAAATTAAGTTAATCGGTGAAATGGTTTGTTAATTCACAATCCGGCACTGAAACCCGCAACCACGCATGAAGCTGAATTGTGAAAATGTGAGCATTCAAACATATAAGGATTAAGGACAAGACACCTGTGACAAAATTACACACAGAAGGACATTGAAAGTAGGAATCAACTCTGAGAGTGATTTTAAAGAAATGGGGCAGCTAATAAGACTGTGCAGAAAACAGAAATATGTGTGAAGTGATAAGAAAGGGCTTGTGTGAACAAACTTGCGGAGAACTGTAAAAAATCACCAACGACATTGTTGGTTATTGTAGCAATAACCATCATGAACTGGTGAGCTTTTAGTGACGAAAGAAGATCAGCTTTGAAGGTGGCAGGAGCATTTTTGTACAATGCTCAACAATGCCCAGGATGCAAAAGTGAACCTTCAACCAAGAAACGCGCTAGGTCTTCTAGGGGTATTGACACCAGTCCACCAACAAAAACAGAGATAAGAACCGCTATCCATCTTCTAAAGGCAAAAAAAGCAGCTGATGGACTTGACGCCATACCTGCAGGTTTCCTGAAGGCAGATATAGAATCTGTTTGGGTGAATGAAAGCTTTCCCAGGGACTGATAGTACGGCGTTATTGTTAAGATACCAAAGAAAGGTGACCTTAAAAACTGCATTAACTTCCGTGATTTAACCGTTTTGTTCGTATTCCCGGAGTTAATGGCGACTATAGTTCTCGAGAGGATAAAGGTCAGGATCCAGTCTATATACGCTCAAGAGTCACCAAGCGGTTTTTCGAAGTGTTCGATGGTGCGTCGATCACATTAACACCTCGCGAATCATCACACTTGAACAATCATTGGAGTTTCAATCACCGCTCTACCGCTCATAGCGTGAAGGCCGTTTGGTATAAGCTAAAGCCATTTAGGCTATGTCGATGATATCTGTCTCCTTGCGAATGGAACTGCTATTCTAGCTTGAATCAAATGTGTCAATCGCTGCAAGTTAATGGAGAGGTATAGCTGGTTTAAGGGTTAACGTTGATAAGATCAAAATAATGCACACAGAACAAAACATACCGCAGCAGATTTTTCTAACGCAAGTAACCTTAGAGGAAGTCACGCAGTTTAACTATCTTGGCAGTTGAATAGCAATTGATGGTGGAACAGACCCCTCTAGATGTTAAAAATAGAATAAACAAAGACCGTTGGGCATTTTAGAATCCTACCTTCTGTCTGCAACTCGAATTAAATATCACTACGCACCAAGTTTAAAATCTTCGAATCTATCGTAAAATCCGTACGCTGTGAAACATGGAAATGCTCTGCCATCATCTCGAGCAGGTTACAGGGTTTCGTTAATCGGAGTTTGCGGTACATTCTCAAGATCCATTGGCTACAAACCATAAACCATATCCAACGTCAAACTCTGGTCAGAAGAAACTGGGTGGAGACATTAATCAACGCATATGTTGCTGTATTGGCCGTACACTAAGCACTGAGGAAACCGGACAGAAACATATCGAAGCAGTCTTTTGAATGGAATTCGCAGGTCTCAAAAGACAAGTTGGAAGACCGCAAACAACATAGAGGTCAAAAAATTATATTGGTGGAAGCTAGCTCTCAGAATGATCAAACGTGATCACAGCTAAGGCCACTTGCTGGTCAAATCCGGACAAATGGAATGAATTTGTTGCTGGCCATATGCTCCAGACGAAGCTTAAGAGCTGCTTTAGGCAGCCGAATATCATACATTATATAAACATTTGAAGGTTGGATCAAAATTCAGTGAAATCACATTGCAAGCAAATATTTCAAGGACCACACTTCGCAGAAGCTTTCATTTCCATTCGGGGATTTTGCATAAAGAAATGGTCTCCACTGAAGCTGGTCGATTGCAAAAGCCGAACTGCCTGCACATGAGGCTTTGTAAATTATCCAAGCAGCATCAATTTTTGATATTTTTTTGATTTTACAAACAAATTTCAAAGCATTCAAATTAATAAAACACAAATATTTGATTAAGGCAGTATTTTACATTATCATATGAATATAGCAAGTTTGCTAAATAAATATGGCTCAAAAGTGTGACAAAAAATATACGGAACGTTACTAATTTGTCATACAACAAATTGTTTCATATTTTATATCGAATAATGGGACATATATGTATATTTATGACAGTGTAATATCGCTTTCAAGAAAATGCCTCTAACTGGAACAAAATGTCAGCCCTTTTTATGTAGGTAGAGACGAGTGTATATTTTCAGTACAACAAAGGACTATTTATCTCTTTTTAGGGCGATCGTATCGTCTTGGTTTTAAATTTAACTGGATTCAGCATTAATATAAAATACTTTATACTTAATCAAAAAAGATTTAAATATGCTTATTGACCTGCAGCTTACACAAGAGGTACTAAGATAAATTCCCATCATTAATTTTCTTGTCACAATTTTCCTCCCTCTATTAATATAAGTTGAGTGTGATAATTTTCTGCACATACATATCTATATCTAAATGTGATTATGAACCAAAGGATACCTAGGTGTATATGTACGTAAGTTGGTGTATGTTCTATTCTTTGACGCACTTAAGCTCTCCAGCTATCGATAGAAGATGGAATTATGTTGTTAGTTAAGCATATTCAATATATTCACCCTTAACAATCTCTGTCGATACAGACAAGAAAGTGTATATGCCCTAGAAACTTATTTAAATGTACTCAAGTCGTTCAAAGCATACTTCTATACTCCTACAGCACAGCCTCTATCCACACTTTCAAAATGAAGAGGGTTCGCCCATAACACTTCATAATCATGCACTTTCACTTTATTTGTTTCTTTATGTTAGGGCCTTCTGACACGCCTAACTTATAAACGTCAATGTGTATTAGAGTATATAGATACTGACTAACTTAACTTGTCTGTTTTCGCTATTTACGGACTTAGCTGCTATTGTTTTCCTTTTAAGGACACTTTCCATGTAGGAAGGAACCGAGAAAAAAATATATTCTCTTGGTGTTTACTTAACTTTGTATCCTGTTTGAGTTGAGTTCGGAGAAGAAAATCATAGTGAAGCATCTCTCTATATTTTTCGAGGGTCATCGTGTCGGGGCTTTCTTGAAAACTGTAATTCTATTCAAAAGGATATTTTTCTTCAACATTCGCACGTACACAGCACTTTTAACTCTCAAGGATGTTTCAATGGAAGCATATTGATTGAAATTGCTTGCAGAATTTACTCCGAAGATTCAATAAACTCATCTAGGATGTAGGACCTGCTGCATGTCCTAATCATGATGATAATGCAACTAAAACTTATAGCATCACGTCACGTGTACTAAAAACCGCATAGCTATAATATGCATATATTGTTTTGTATTTTTATGAAACAATTGAATACCGATTTTTATTCTCAAAGGACGAAAAATGTTTTGCGGTAGGTATATAGGAGTGAGATTGCATGCGCGAATAAAAAGTGATGCTTCTTTGTTGAAACAGTGCTTTCTCTCCATATAAAAAGGATGTTAAAGTATCATCAGCAGAAAACAAAGAAAGCCAAAGTGAAGTAAAACGAAGTCATCAATCAGTCAGATGATGGAAAAAAATAGTAAAGTGCATACGACAAGGACACGAATATGTGGGTCGATGGCGTCAAGTTCTATTGAACTGATTTTTTTTATCATTTCTTGAGAGGACATTTCGCATTTCCTTTGGCCTGAATTTGAAGATTCAAAGGATCTCCATCGCAGAGGATTCAAAATGAATGACAAAAATGTGTGAAAAAAAAAATGATTGCTATCGGGAAATTGTTTTGATTCAAAGAGAAGTTAATTCAATTGACAATTTGATTTTATGCCATTTGTTGTAGGTATGCCAATACAAATTTGAGCGGAAATGATGTGGACTGATTTCTGTTTCAGTGATGCTGCTTCGATCAGCATTCATCACCTCAAGGCTTTGGATAGTATGCGAATTATATAATATGCGACAAAAATATCATGCGAGAAAATTATAATGCGAGAAATATATCATACAAGAAATATATCATGCGAGAAATATATCATGCGAGAAAAAGTGCAAGCGAGAAAAATTGCATGCGAGATAAATTGCATGTGAGAAAAAGTGCATGCGAGAAAAATTGCATGCAAGAAAAATTACATGCAAGAAAAATTGCATGCGAGAAAAATTTCATTCGAAAAAAATTGCATGCGAGATAAATTGCATGCGATAAAAACATCATGCCAGAATTGCATGCGAGAAAAATATTTGTTGTTGTATCCCAAATTACACGCTCATAAGTATTTTGATGCATCTTATACACACCTGCATACAATTCATGAAAAAGTATAATGCACATAAAGATTCACACAAAATGTGAGAAAAGGAAGTGTTGTTTTCTATAAATGACGATCATCGGACCAATTTATTGCCGAATTACTGCCTAGATTTGAATATGTTAAAAACGGCATAACAGTTCTGATTTAAGAAGCATTTACAGGTAGGTATATCAATCGAAAGACCCTTTATTGGGGGTCAATAGTCTCTTTTTGATTAAAAACTAACACGAAATCGGTTTTGTGCAATTTATTTTCAAAACACAGGTACAGCTGAAAGAAGAAATTTAAAATTTAAGCCCCATCTTATAGTTTCTCTGGTGGGATTTTGGGAGCGGTGTCCTTGCAAATGCTCTGGGCAACGAATTCAATCATTGTGCGGGTGGGTCTGCCGCTCATTCCTTCACGGATGTACTCGAAACCTTTTCCATTGGAGTACATTACGTTTGTTGCATCCTGTAAATATTCGAATATAAAGTAGACTTATAAGTCGAGAGAATCTACTCAGCAAAACTGATCTTACAATATGCATCCATTGTCCGCACGGCACGAACTCCCTCAAGAAAGCCGCCGCCTTGCATGGATTTCCCCCAGATCCACCTCCGTAGTTCTGTACATCTGATGCAATACAAGACTCAGTTACCAAATTCGAGTAATAATTCCACAGCGGAAGCCTCCAAATTCGATCTCCGGTATGGATACCGGCATTCTTTATTTGCTGCCACAGAATTTCCGAATTGGTGAACACCCCACAAGCCGACTCGTCCAGTGTCTGACGCATGGCCCCCGATGTCGTTCCAATATCAACAACACATTTCGGACAAAAGTTCTGAGCGTAATGCAAAGCGTCTGCGAGAACGAGTACATCTTCGTGATCGGTTCCTTGGATGCATATACTTTTGCCATTGCGACACTTAACTACATCGCCTGGGCGAAACGAATTGCAACCCATGACATTCTCGCACAACGGTATGAGGGCACGGATATTGACAGGCAGACGAAGACTGGAAATGGCCTTACAAGTAGCAACCACAACAGCCGCTCCTGTCATGTCGCCTCGCATGATTTTCAGCTCAGGTTTCTCCTTCAAGTTCAAGCCACCGCAATCGTAGGTGATGCCTTGTCCAATGAGGACAATCGGTCTGTCATCCCTAGAACCACCATAATAACTTAGCTCTAAGAAAATAGGAGCTTCGCAAGAGGCCTTCCCCACGGCTAAGAAGGCATTCATTCCTTGGCTTTCGGCCCATCCCTCGACCTTCACCTCGACGTTGACACCCGTCTTGCACAGGACCTTTATTACTTTTTCGGCAAAAGCAGTTGGAGTCAATAGATTCGATGGGGTCTCCTGCAGCTCTCTGCACAAATTTTGTGCGGCGGCCTTCTGAAGACCAATACGCCATCCCTCAATATCACAAATTTCATCCTTGTGCGTGTACAACTCAATGCTTGACTTCTCAAGGCGTTTTTTTGCGTCCTTGAGCTCTTGGTAAGCCCAGACTCCAAGAGCTGCTCCCTCAGCTGCCGATTCCGCATGGCCACATGACTCAACTTCTATCCGATCTGTATTGAGCGCACTTAATTTCATACAAGCTGCAGCTACGGATCTTCGGATCGCCTCCTTGCGTTCGTCAATCATTTCAAACGAATCAAAGCCCAAGCACTCGTGTCCGAGCCCAACAACGGCCACTGCAGAATAATATGGCACTTTGTCCGATTCGACCGCAAACAGAATTCGTGCCTCACCTCTTTTCGGCATGGGGCCAGACATCCGCAGTACCTCGAGCAGTCTTCCATCGGTTTTCAGTGAATTATAACGCAATGCAGCTGGAGTCAAGTGGCCGGCATCGTATTTATCATTTTCATCAGCGTACACGCCCAAAACTAGTCCTCTTGAAGGGGACTCAGCGCATATTTCAGTTTGCGACAGAGCCAGCAGATGGCTGATGGCTTGATTTGAATAACTCCTTGTATTTGAAGGCTTCCTCTCAAAGGGTAATCGCAATGATTGTCTTAACACACCTAATAACAATTTAGAAGACATTTTCTTACTTAAAATTTTCTTACTAATAATTAAGATTTCTTTAATGAATTTGTATTAATCTTCAAGACTCTTGGAGCTATAGAGAAATAAATTTAATTTTAGATATATTTCTGAAAACTTATTTAAGAAAGTTTGCTCAGTTGACTAGAAAATAATGGTTGAGAGTTGAGTTAAAAGCGAACAAGTAAATGTAATAATAATCCTCAAGACTTGAAGAATGATTTTCCGCCACATTCAACTTTTAAAAAAAACTCTTGATCTTTCTTTGCTGCTAAATTAATGTCGTTTTCCATTGGTTTCACTCAGGGATTCACTCAATCTAAAATCCATACCACTCCCACTCAAGTTCGAAATTTTGTCATTGTATTGGTGTTGTGTCGATGTCGGTGAAATACCCTGCCAGGTTCAGTTATTATGATTCATTATTTGTTATTTGTCTGCAAAAGGAGTACCTATATAGCATCGACATTTGAGTGAGTTTGTTTTGACGATAAAGCTTAAATGTTTTAGTGCTTCTTGAGTGAATTCTGATTTGAAATCGAGAAGCAAAATTTTCTTCGCAGAAACGTGGGTTGACTTTTGTTGCCAATGGAATTGTTTAAAAAGAGTTTTTTTTTTTGATTCCGGACGCTTTCAGATGTCCAATGGAAGACGACATAAGAAGCTTTGACCGACAGCTGTAGGAAAACTTAACTTGTTATTCGAAAATAAAAGGTTATCGTTAAAAAACGGTAAAAAAAGTCCTGAATTAAAACTCCCGGGACTCCAAATCATAAAAAAGGCATGTTTGAGCATTTTGTTTTTAATTAACTAATGTCGTTTTCCATTGGACGTCCGGAAGCAACCGCAATCAAAAAGAACTCTTCTGAAACCATTACATTGGCAAAAATAACAGTCAACCGAAGAAGAAAAAGAGAAGATAATTTCGCTTCTCGATTTGAAATCAGAATTCGCTCAAGAGGCACTAATCCATTTAAGCTCTAAAGCCAGAAAAAACTCACTCAAAATGTGGTGAGTTGTCGACGATTCACGAATACAATGACAAAATTTCTAAATTGAGTAGAATTAGTTTGCACTGATCCATTGGAATTTAGAATGAGTGAATAAATATGAAATTCGAATTTCTCATAAATTTAACTGTTTTAGTTTTTTTTTCCAATTTTCTCGGAAACGGATCATATAGTTTTAAGGGTTTTGCTTCGAAGTAAATTAATATCAGTTTGTACGCGAATATTTCGAGAACCAAACCTTGAAGGTTTTTTTTGTTTTCAGTTTTAGAACGGCCTTGAAAATATAACACACAATTTTGAAAACTGCAACCGGTTTTTAGGCTCGATTGCAGAAATATCGCTATCCAATAACTTTTGTAGGGTTTTTGACAGAAATTCAGTAAAATCACTTTGAAAGAAAATATTTCAAGAACCAGACCTTGCACAAGGTTGTGAATAGAGTTTTTAAAGACCTTTCTTTTGATATTTAGGTCAATGGGTTTCGGAAACATTTTTGAAAAAGTTAAATTTTAATTTTTTCAAAAATCTATAAAAAATTTTGTACTGTGTTAGGTGTACACACGTATACACGTATTTACTGCAAAGTACTTCTGGCTGCAGTTAATTAAAGGGTCTTCCAATATAGGGACTTACGAACTTTGAAAGTTGATGGCGGCCACATCTGTCAAATTGGCTGTCATTTATTTAATCTGTTTTGCCAAATCACCATGGACGGATATAGCCCTCAAAACAAACATTATCTACCCATGCCATCGTTCAAATTCAGCCTGATATGCGCCAGAGTTATGGAAAATTGGACCTTTACGGATGCGTTCCAGCCATCAGAGAAGCCACGGCGGATATTTGAACGTTGTTATATTCGATACATAATGGCATTGATAGGCCTTTTAAACCAATTAAATCTGAAAGTAGAAAGGTGGAAGTATATTCAAGAATACTGGAATTTCGCTTTGCGCAAAATTAAAAAAATCCATTAAAGTTTTCTTTTGAAGCTTAGCTATACTTTTTTTGAGTTCTAAAGGATGTTTTTTTTAGACGTGTGGTTTTCAATCTGGCAATACTTTTTTCGAAGTTGGTCTTTTTGACAGTTGTCACTTGATTTATGCTCAATTTGGTTTGCCATTTCATAATATATAGAATTACTCCTGAACAACGCTTCCAAATTGTGCAAATCGTGTCGAAAGCAAGTTTGACGTTGATCCCAATTTTCATAAGCGAATTTGGCGATGGAGCTCACTTTTGGTTGAATCCGCAATCCAAAATTGAGACGCCGTTACATCCTCAAAAAGTCACTGTTTGGTGTGCCCTATGGGCAGAGGGAATCATTGGCCCGTCAAAGGGGAATGCTATAGAGCCATGACTAATGACTTTTTCGTACCTGAATTGGAGGATGTTGATGTGGACGACCTTTGGTTCCAACAAGCCGGCGCTACATGCCATACAGCCAACGAAACAATCAATTTATTGAAGGACACTTTTGGTGAGCTCATTATCTCGGGTCGTGGGCCTGTGGTGTGGCCTATAAGATCGTGCGATTTAACACCGCTGGACTATTTTTTGTGGGGTTATGTGAAATCGCTTGCCTATGCAGATAAGTCCGAGACGATTGACGCCTTGGAAGAGAATATTCGGCGCGTTATTACTGACATACGGCCTCAATTGCTGCAAAAAGTGGTCGAAAATTCGGCTTCTCGGCTGGAATTTATTCGAGCCAGCCGCGGCGGCCACTTGCCCGAAATCATTTTTAAAACATAATGGAAAACTCTTATATTTATAATAAAGCTAAATTCTGGGCCATAACATTAAATTATCTGCGTTTTATTTCTCCTTGAAAACCACACGTCTAAAAAAAACACCCTTTATTAAAATAATCGTCAAGGATAAAGTTTTAAGAATTATTTTACCTATATACCTACGAAATATATGCCTCCCGCGAAAGTAGGAACTTCGTGCTTTAAGTATAGCATATGTATGTCTTCATCGGAGTCCTAACTGGAACTAAGGTAATTTCCTCTTAGTAATGTCTTGAGTAAATAACTAACACTAAGCCAAATGACCTAGAGAACATACTCATAACAAGTATAAATGTAAATAGGACCAGGTGGGTACATAACATACATATACACATAGTTTCATTTATCTGTCTTACAAATAAAAGCATTTCAGTGAAACATAATAATTCACAATTAAAAATTAAAACCTTTCGAGGAAATCATGCTCTATAATAAGGATGAAATATTTTTTCCCTTTCAATGCAGAAGTGCTCTAAAAGCCTTTCCTGACGGTGTTCTTTAATCTAGCTTTCTATTATTATTTTTTTTTTTTTTTTGCTTAATTCCAATTATTTAAGAACAAAAACAAATAGTATAGCGACTAAATGTAGAATACAAAAAAAAAAAATTAAAAGCAAAAGCAAAAACAATCTACCTACACCAATTTCGTTCTTATATTGCCGTTAAGTAGCGATAATTAAGCTTTTTAAAAGGATTATTTTTAATTAGCAGAAGTAAACAGATTATCTGCAAAAAGTTTTTGCTTGCCTAGCAATTAAGCGCTTTTGTCTTTTTGTGGGCTTGTCATCATTTCCCATCAGGATGATAGGAAGGTATATTGCTGTCGTCCTATATACATACATACATAGAGGATAGGGAATAAAACGCAAAAGGACTGTAGGTATCTATATAATATTTGTTTCATTCATTAAATGACATTAAGTAAATGAGAGGAAAAACCCTTGTCTTGTTATATTTATTCAAGGAAGAGCCATATATTTTTGATGAAAATATGATGTTAATTATCCAAAACAAATGAAACGTGACCAAAGCTCTGCGTAGGTATACACCAGAGTATGTGGGAAACTAATTTAATTTCGAATGGTTTTTTTTCAAAAAAACAAAAAAAAAAAACACACTAATGGGGTCAGCGGAAGTTGTTATAGGATAAGGGTATCATTCTATGCAAACAACTTTTATTGTGCCTAATCAAAATTTATATTTTGATGACGTAGGTAAACGAAATTAATATTAATTATTTGATTTTTTTGTTGCCAATACTACCTACGACGAGAAGAATCTCAGGGTTGACGCTGGTACCATTATACAAATTGTACGTGAAATATCTCACAATACCACAAATGAAAGACATAATAAGGACTCTGGAAACGTGAAACGATTTAATAAAAGTGAAAATCTTTATAGACTTTCTGAGTCGCTTATAAAGGATGTTTTTTTTTAGAGGTATAGAACTTTAAGTTGGCAACACTATTTTAACTGGCGGCCATTTTGTCAGCTGTCAAGTGGTTTATTTGTAGTTTGGTTTGGCATTTCAACATGAATAGACTGACGCCTGAACAACGTTTCCGAATTGTGCCCAAATGGGTCCAAAACAAGATCGATTTCAATAAGCGAATTTAGTTTAGGGATGAAGCTCACTATTGGTTGAATGGATACGTCAATAAACAAAACTTCTGTATTTGGAGTGATGAAAATCCTCAAGTGTATGTTGAGAAACCGTTACATCCACAAAAACTGACTGTTTGGTGTGCTTTATGGTTTGGGGGAATAATTGGTCCGTACTTCTTTAAAAACGATGCTGGCCAGAACGTTACAGTCAATGGTGACCACTATAGAGCCATGATTACTGACTTTTTCGTTCATCAATTGAACAACCATGATGTGCAGGAGCTTTGGTTTTAACAAGACGGCGGCGCAACATGTCACACAGTTCGTGCCACAATTGATTTATTGAAGGAAACGTTTGGTAACCGCATAGTTTTAGGTTACGGACCCGTGAATTGGGCTCCAAGATCTTGTGATTTAACGCCACTTGATTATTTTCTGTGGGGATATATGTGAAGTCGCTAGTCTACGCCGAGAAGCCCGAAACGATTGACCATTATAAATATAACTTACTTTACTGACTTAGGTGGCGTTTAAGTTCGAGGTGAACCTCGGTACTACAACAAACAACTCTCTCCAGTTATCCCGGTCTCATGCTAACTGCCACCATCTATACGAACTTCAAGTAAGATGAGGCGCTTTTTTCACTTGTATGCTCCACTTTAGCTATGTCACTCCTTAATGGGGGTTAGACTGTTAAAGGGGGCTAGAACCAAAAAGTCTACAAGTCAAAGCACTTATGTTCATTCACTTTAAATTTCCAGCCATAAGTCGATAGATTGGTATTGGCTTGAACAATAAGATGTCACTTTATAACTCGTAAAGTTCGTTGTTAAATCCCCCCTCCAGAGCCCATCATCCCAAAACGGGAGCAAATAATTTTCCAAGAATATTTCGCTTGAAGCGTCCAAGAATATCTTCATCTATCTATGATCTATGCCTAATCCCCCCTTGGGAAAGTTTTCCAAAATGCGTCACCCTTTGTTTAAATACTTTTTTGACATCGAAGGTTCCGCTGAGTTCGCTATATACCTAACGTCTTTGATCGAGCAGTCTCCATTGTCATTCTATAAAGATGAAAGATTTTGGCTTTTGAAGTGAATGCCAAAACTAGAGATAGTTCTGTATAGCTCATCCCTTTCATTTATTCGGCTCCGGGATCCTAGCACCTCATGTGGGATATTCGCAAAAGAAAGATTACCATCTTAATGGTCTTATAATAGTGACCCCATAAAAGATTAACTTTCTCTAGAAATTGGTCAGCCATAGGTTTTTTAATGAATTTTTAAATATTTTTGAAGGTGCTGAAAATCTCCACAACCTTGAAAATACTCTAAAAAAAAAAGTATGGCTGAACAATTTCTGGAACTTTTTATATTGCATACTTTTTTTGTGAATATCCCACATATGGGGTGCTATAGGTTCCCGGAGCCTATTTATGCGGCTTTAAGATCAAACTCAAAGGTGGCGGAGGGTATCGACTTTTTTACTTCTTAGGTTTTCTTAAAGATCTGGTAGTCCCGGAATATAAAATTTGATCGACTCTGGACTTCCTGGCTTATTACCACACTGATAGAGATAGATCAGGTCGTTGATGAAGGATTTCAATTTTTCAATAACCACTCACATAACATGGAAGATAAGGCTTTATACGATTTAATACGTGAAAATTGAAATGTTCACACATTTATATCATTTTTCATTGGTTTCACTCATTTTAAAATCTAATGGATTAGTGCTAACTACTTCTACTCAATTCAGTGCTAACTACTTCTACTCAACCTAGAAATTTTGCCATCGTATTGGTTGCGTATGTGTTGCACACTCTTGCCGTATTTGTCACCTTTTCACAAGAGGCCTTGAAAATTCATTTTCGAGTGGAATATAGGATGAATCCCATAGGGTATAGGTAAACACACCTAAACTGTAAATTATCATCAAACCATTTGTTTTGAGAATAAATGTTAATTCCTTCAAAGACAAAATGTAAATTCTAATGAAAGTACAGCAATTCGAGTTTGAAAAAAAAACAACAATAACAAAGAGAGAGAGAGAGAGAGAGAGAGCTCCAAAAATGTCAGGCATAATTTTAAACGACTTTCTTTCATTTCCTGTTTTTTGAGACATTTAAAGCTATATGGGTGAGCTAAAATGTACGAATTCAACAATTTCCTTTTTCACTTCCGACGGAAGATATAAATGTTTAGTTTTCCTGCGCATATAGCCTGTCAAATAGGAGTTTTTTTTTTTTTTTTTTTTTCTTACCCAGACATTCCGATTTCCATAGCGGAGCTAATGAGTGTACAGGATATACTTTTCTCCATTTTCAAAGCTCTCAACCTCCACCTATACACAAATACATAGATTGTCATTGTGCCGCTGCCGCAACACAAATGTTCACTCCTCAGGCATATCCTTTTGGATACTTTAACCGTCTCGCCTGGTTCAATGTTGAACATAAATTGACTTGACTATGACTATGACTACAACTATAGGTATATGACTGTCCATATGCATTCCCCCATGACATTCGGTTTTGGCTTTGGCTTTGGCTTTGGCGTTCACGTCCATGTGCCGACCATTTTGAAAGGAAAACTCTATTTTCACTTAGAAATTCAAATTCGAACTCGGAAATAGGAAACAGATGGAAATTCAACAATGGATGCGGCAGATAACATTGTGTCTCTGTATTTGTATATTTACGAAGAAGTAGTCCTACTGATGGCTTTTATATGTTTCTCGATCGATAAGTTTGCTTACATTTTACACAAATAACCCCCGCACCAGTCGGTGCTGGGGGGAGGGGGGTTGAGTGGCGACTGGCGACAGCAGCGTCCGTGCATGTGAGATTAAGCGTTTCGTCATTAACATTCAAATGTAGCTAGAAGCTAGGAAGGCCGTATTGTTTTGCTGTCAAAACAAAATCGAATCAGGGAAGGAATATTATGTGAAAGTCATACATTATGTTAATATAATATTCCTATTCTATGCATATATTCTGCACATGGACTTGGGATTCCTAAACAGTTATTTGCTGTCTAATTGGAATTAATCAACATTAGCTTAAAATAACAATCAATGGCTTAGCCAAATAAAATATGTTTTTCTTTTGGGTCTGTGTGAAAGGACTGTGTGAAAGGACCAAAGATTTTTTCCTTAATTAAATAGAAGGGATTTCCGTACTTTGACAGTTGATAGCGGCCATATTGTTTAAGCTACATCCGTCAAATTGACTGTCATTCATTCATTACCATGGGTGGATTAACCGTTCAAGAATACGTGCAAATGATAAAATTGATTTATGAAAATGGTTGTTCTGTTCGGGCAACGTTCAGCGCACTTTTTATCGAAAAATCATCTTCACCGATGAGGCCCATTTCTGGATGAATAGGTACGTCAACTAATAAAATTGTCGAATTTGAGACGATATCAATGCACATGAGATTCAAGAGTGGCCAATGCATCCTGAAAAAGTCACTGTTTGGTGTGGATTTCGGGCTGGCGACGACGTTTTCCACGCCATCACTGCGTCAATGGCGAGCGCTATAGATCGATTATTACCAACTTCTTTTAGCCTGAATTGGATGATATGGACACCAACGACAGGACAGCGGCGCTATACGTGCCGCACAGCTCCCGCCACATTGGAATTTCTGCACGAGCGATTCGAGGGCATGGTCATCTCACGTGTATGTAATGTGAACTGGTCACCGAGATCGTGTGATTTGACCCCGTTAGACTTTTTCTTGTGGGGTTTTCTGAAGTCGCAGGTCTACATATGCAAATAAGCCACAAACCACAGCAGCCCTCAAAGCCAACATAACCCATGCCATCGGTCAAATTCAGCCTGATTTATGCGCCAGAATCATGGAAAATTGGACATTTCGAATGCGCGTCAGCCAAAGAAGACGCTTCGAACATTCGAACGATGATAATATTCCATACAAAATGGCATCGATAAACCTTTCAAACGAAAACAATTTCGATGATATCTCACACACACTTTGCTTTATTTAAATTAGACATAGGAAGTGCTCAATGAAAGACCCGTTATTAGTGCTTGTTTGGATATTAGTTTACTCAGGGAAAAAAATGGTCGAATTCCCCTCTAATTAAAGCTCTGATTTTTTTCAATTATTACCTAAACAATTTTTCTAACATTTTTTTAAGAGAATTACTTATTTGACTTCATGAATATCAGTAAGATCACCAAGAAAATGCGACAAAGCTGTGGTTCTCGAAAATTCCCATCCCAAGTTATATTTGTGTATATCTTCGATCAAACCTCAAAAAGGCTTTGTATGGCAATATTTCCCTAACCAAGCCTCGTTAGAGGTTGTGGTTTGAAGAGCCGAATAGAAATATATAATTAACAGATCTTTCCAACGATGTTAACATTTTGAACATTTTTTTAACCATGATACCAAATATTTTATTGATTTTTGAAAAAAAAAAGTTGGAAAAAAAATCAGAATTTTTGGAAAAAAATTATGGGCGATCCCCAACTTTTTTCAAAAATGTCTCCCAAACACATCGACCTGTGCATCAAAAGAAGGGTCTTTTAAAATTCTATCCTCAAAAATCTCAACCAATAGCTTGTGGATTTCGAAATATTTAAATCTTAATTGTTTTACGATTTCACTGAATTTCTGTCCAAAGCCCTACAAAAGTTTTCGGATAGCGGATATTCGGATATTGCCACAATCGAGCCTCGAAACCGGTTGGGGTTTTCAAAATTGTTCATTATATTTTCAAAACCATTCTAAAATTGTAAACAAAAATATTTTTCGATATTTTGTTTTCGAAATATTCGCATCTAAAAAGAAATTAGTGAACTTCGAAGCAACCCTCAAAAGACTTTGGATGTCGATATTTCTGCAACCAAGCCTGGTACGAGGTTGCGGGTTTCTGTCCCGCACGCCTTTCCGCCTATAGAAACAAAGTTCCGTTCTTGAAATATTTGCATCCAAACTGATATTACTTTATTTACTTTGGTCCAACCCTAAAAATGATTTGGATGGCCATATTTCCAGGACCAAATTGAAAATTAACAGAAATTTCGACCAATATTGACACCTTGACTCTTGCAAAAAATTACATGTTTCAACTTTTTCCGAAACCCATCGAGCTATACATCAAAAGAAAGATCTTTTCAAACTCTTTCCGCAAATTTCAACCAAAAGCTTGTGGAAGGTCTAGTTCTCGAAATATTTTCATCCAAACATTCAAAGTGATTTTATGATGTTTTTGAATTTCTGTCCAATATTTTCATCGAAAGAGATTTTTTTACGATTTAACTTCATTCGTCGTTTATAAATAGGTGGGTAGGATTTGAAAAAAAAAAGCCAAATAAACTTACTTGTTTTGTTTGGATACTGCAACCAAATGGATTGTTTAGGAAGAAATCATTTCAATGTCAATTTTCATATTTTTCTAGTTTCCTTTTTTTGTGATTGCACAAACAATTTTGTCCACTATTTACATTAAGCTGTAACAAACACCTTCAGGCATCTATGTATAGATACCCTCCAAACCCTCAAATCCTTCATTGTTGTTTCTCATCATTTTTGCGTTGTTTATATTCGTTTTACAAAATTAAACCATTTATCAATGCATTCAATACACGTAGATATGTTTACTTTCAGGGATATTCCTGTTCATATCCGTACACTACACTCACCGAATATTAAACAAAAACCATATACTCGTATGTATGAAATTTTGAAACACTGTTGAAGTATTTTAATAGTTGTTTGCTAAGTTCCAAAAAAGTGTATCCAATTGAACAAAATTAAAACGGTCTATATACGAGTAAAATAAGTCCATCCAAACAAGAGGATTTATTGTGCAAATTGAGTGCACAATTGCAATTGAGATTGCCAGATCCTTCGGCATTTTAAAGCAAAATCCAATTATTCAGTTTGAATTGGCAAAAGTGTTTGCTGTCGCAGACGAGCATTAAGTGAATTTTGGCTAGATTGTGTTTGTTTTTTGTTTCGAAAAAAAGATTTTCTTTAGTGCAACACAGAGCAGAGCGCAGCGTTGTGCTTGTGATTAATTTAAGCATTTCAAAGGACTATCTTTGGAAATTCTGTGTTTTCTTTTTTTTTTGTGTTAGAGAGAGAGAGAGAGAGAGAGAGAGAGTTAACCTTTTTCGCTAATTTAATTCATTTCAATTGAGAGAGATTCTTTTGTATTCTTCCATTGGTAAACATTTGAACGAACTCCTTTTTGAAAAGGATACCTTGCGGGTGGCACTGAGCAATGTATAGTTCAGTCAATGTAGTGCTTAACATCTGCTAACTTAATACAAAAAAAAAGTTGAAATCACGCTAAAATGTAGCCAAGATTCTTATCAATCCATGCACTGTACTTCAACTGGATGCCGCCTAAGGATTTCATGAGATAAAACCACATTATTCTCAGTTCATTTTGCTGGTAAAAATTCTTTCATATCGTTCATCCTTCTATTTATTCTTTCTATTGTGCTGCACCCCGGCGTTGAATTAAATTGGCAATTAAAAGACCCTAAGGTTACAATAATTCAAATTATTATAAAGTTATTTTTCTGTATGATTAGGAATTTATTACTCATAGAGACGTTAACTCATTCGAAATTTAAATACAGTTGACTTTCTCTAAGTCGAATTTGCACGGAATCTCAATATTAGATCGAGTTAGGGGGATTTTTGGAAAAAAATAGAGTTTGAGAGATTAGTATTTTTTTTGTTTAATAGCATTTTTTTATTGAATTTAAAAATAATTTTACAAAAATTAAATAAATATTGAGAAGCTTCTTGCTATTATGGCAATACACACTCACAATGAAGCAAGAGAACGTTTCAGTTATACAAGATCCACTTTTTCAAATTAAAAACGAACTGTTAGGAACCCAACCAACAACACAAGTATAATGCGTTCTTATAAATTGTCAACTTTTTTTTGCTGCCTTGAAATAGCAATATATTCTCAATTTTTCTTACTGAATCCAAGGTATGTGGGTCGCAAAGTTTAACAAATTGTGTTTTATCCAGAAGGATATGGCCCACCTATAAAAAATCCCGAACAACTGACCTAAAAGTTAGACCCAGGCGAGACATAGCCTCGTTGGTTGTTGCGACCTGTTCTGGTCACTGGCCAATTAGAGAGCATGCGGTGAAGCTGGGCATTTCCTACAACACTCATTTTCGTCGTTGTAGGGACCAGCAGGAAAGGGAAACAGTGGTTTAATTCCTCTGTAAATGGCCCGCTCTGGCCGGAATGAGAGTAAAATCAACGAACGAACGAACTTTCTGAGCTAAAGATCAAAGACTTGATCTCTTTCTTAAACGCTACGAAGTGAATGTAGGACTTCAGTTTAACTCCTATTCTGTATTCGTTGGGCTCCTACGACCGCGCAAAAGCGGACTAAGGCTTTCTAAGCATTCATCCCTTGTCAGATCCGTAAGGGGCTGTATTCACAAACCCTTCTATTAAATTCACTTTATATCCACATGTCAGTACGAGTTATGGTCACAAAATGGCGCACTCCAGCTAGATTGCTCTGGGCCGAAATATCTACCTAACTATCTACCAGAGGGTAAAGGAAGGTGGAAGCCCATCAGCGCACCGGCGCACGGTCTCGCAAAAAAACAATTCTATCTATTTAGAGAGATTGAAAATAGGAGAGTTTTTTGCATGAAAAATTGAGGGGAATGCCAAAATATGGCGAAAAAATAGAGTTAGAGGGATTTTCGACTTAGAGAAAGTTCCACTTTGAGGGAGTTGACTGTATTTATGTTCCGCTTGCGTTTAACTTCCTCCTCAGCATAAACTGTCACATAAGCTCTTGAGTTGAACTTAAATTATGCAGGTATTCAAGATAGTTTCAACAAATGGGCCTTAAAAATTCCCTCCCAATTTTTGATAGTTGATCTTTATTTTTGAGTAAGTTTTTACGTTAAAATGATGTCAACTTAGCGAAACAAAGTTTTAGACTCATACAAAACCGAACTCGATATTTTAATCAGACCTAACATTTATGATGATAGAGAACGCGAGTGCTGACAATTCTGTCTGGCAGTACCCGACCTACAGCTAAAATGAAACTTAGGTGAATCCCTAGATGGGAAATTGAATTTTTTAGCTTAAAAATAACGGTATCTGCTATCATACGTTAAGTAGAAGCTTACCAAAACTTATCTCGAAAACGGCTCTAACAATTTAATTCCACAAATATACCTATACCTGCTATACCTGCCATAGACATTGTTTTTTTGATTTTCGGCTTTCTCGTTAACGGCTGTACCGATTTCGATTAAAATTTATACGGAGGTGTTCCTGTAAAATTTTAAATAATATTGCATGGCAAAATTTTCCAAAAAAAGTTGGCCATTTTTACTTGCTCTATAAGTACGGTGACCATCCGTTCATTATTATAATGAACTGTTCAATGCTTGAAGTAGATTTTCATTATGAATTATTTTGTATTCAAAAACATAAAAATTTTCATTATTTTAAAAGCTGTTCATTTTTGTTCAGTATTTAATTTAATTTTGTTGAAAAAACTAACCAAGCCAAAATTCTTCCAATAATTCAAATTCTTCCAATTTACTGAATGACGAGTCGAAACTATGAAATCTATTTCAGTTACTAAATTTAACTATGAAAGGACCTGTTTAGAGTTATAATATTTACAACCAGATTTAATTAAACAAAATCTATACCCACTTCAGGAAAGTATTCAAAACTGAGTTTAATTTTTTTTTTTTTTTTATTATTTGTAATTTAAAAATATGGTCACCGTATCTAAAGGGCAAGTATTGGTTTCGTGTGAAAAAAAATTCGAGGTTATAATCAAAACTAACACTACGATAATCGAGAAGTTCGAAAAAGTGGGTTTCGTCATGCCGTCCGTCGGTCTGTGCGTCTATGCGTCTGTGCCTATGTACGTATGAGCGCCTGTGCGTGTCGGTGCGTCCACTGTGATTTGAGCTAGAGCCTAAACGGGTAAACCGATTTGCATGAAATTTGGTACAGAGCATTTTTATGTGATTCCCTAGAGGAAAAATTCGAATTTTTGTTTTAGCTCATCTAGAACGGGTAGCTGCCATACAAATGTTTTGGTTTATTCAAATTTTCTAGAAAATGGCTCAAACGATTTTAATTAAACTTCGTACCTGTAATAACCAAACCAATTGTAAGCACACTGCATTTCAGGTTTTTCTCAAAAAATTCACAATACGGAATTAGGTAGTCAACGTTTTTTGAGAAAATGGTCTTATTTTTGGGTTATTCGCCATATATTTGCCATGGTTAAATCGATTTTGTTATAATTTTGCAGTCTGATGCTTCTAAATAATTTAAACAATAATGTATTTAAAAATTTTTGAAAACATTATTTTATAAACAAAAAAAAAATCAAACGAAAAATCAATTTTTGATGTGTAAACATCTATGCTGGCGGTAGAGTGAAAAAAAAAAACGTGAACGTTCGTGTGCAACGTTACGTCGTGCAACGTTACGGTGTGCAACGTTACGATATGCATACTAGGATTGGTGCGTTCAGTGAAAAAAATCTTAAGATCCCCTTCAAGCAAAAACAAGTCCGTTTTGGATCCGCGCACGTTGATGTTTACGCATATTAACCGTGGGTCCCGGCACTCACACAATTTTTTTTTGTGCTTTTGACTCTTTTAATATTTACTCGTTAAATATATACATCATGCCTCTTTAATGTTGGGGTGAATACAGTATTTAACCACAAGAGCAAGTTCGTGCGATCAAGTCGTGCATATTTTTTTAAATTAGGTGAACCGATTTGTTTAGTAAAGGGGCCGCCATCTAACGTTTTTTTTTCAACTAGTGCTTATTTCGTGAATGGTAACACTTTAGCTCATGTCTGATTTGACAGATAATTAGTTTTATCCTTCCGCTGAACGAATATGGTTGTGTATACGCTTCGCTAAGTGGGCCTGCGATCGACTTAGAGAAGATGCCGATTTTGCCAAAAAAATCATCTTTTCAGATGAAGCTCATTTTGATCTTGGCGGGTAGTAAACAAGCAAAATTGTAGCATTTGGGGCATAGAAAACCCGCACGCATATATTGAAAAGCCGATACATCCAAAACGAGTTACTGTTTGGTGCAGATTTTGGTCCAGAGGCATAATTGGGACATTTTTCGAAAATGAGCAAGGAGTGGCCGTTACAGTCAATGGCGATCGTTATCGGGCCATGTTGAACGAATTTTTGTTCACAAAAATTGAAGAGGAGGATATTGGCAACATTTGGTTTCAACAGGACGGCGCTACGTGCCACACAGCCGAAGCTACACTCGATGTTTTGCGCCATTTTCAAAAAAAAAAAATATTTGGCGGACCCTTTATGTATAGGTACCTACTTACCAATAAGTTTTATAAGAACCACCCCATAAAATATGTATATAGATGCTGCTGTAGAAATTGGGAACCTTTTGCACTGATAAAACGGATGTCTTAACCTAACTGATTGTTAACACTTCTTACCTTCTTATATTTTCCTGGAGAAAGGGCGCCTTTCTATATAGCTACAATTTTAAACGTAGAGCAACAAGTGAAATCAAAACAAAACATTGAACAATCCAAAATTTGATATCTATACCCTGGTCGTGTTTTAAAGTCGTGTCGAAACATTGAATATTTTCTCTGTTTGAATTCATACAAAGCAAAACTCTGCTCTTCGCATATCGAAAAACAACAACTTGAGAGAAATCTTTCGTGAGCCAAAACAATGATGCAACAAATAAATAAGTTTGGAGCATTATTCTTCTCGAAGTATAAAGTTAACTTCCTCTTGCAATCAAATTTTGGAAAAACAAAAACAGGAAGTCAACGTTAATGGCCAACAACAAATGTTGACGAAACTTGCTCTTCATATTCCCTCCAATAGTTTTGCATCATTCCTTCTGAAATACCTCAAGCCATAATTATACCTATATAGAGACGAGGAGGTATATAATTATGTATACGTATATGGAGGTCTTTGTATATTATATGTAGGAAGGGTACGTGTTTTAAGTTTCATCCTTTTGTGCGTATCCTTTCTTCCTTTCCAAACAAAAGTTTTCCGTTGAACTACGCGATGCTTCCTTCTTCCTTTTTCCTTCGACACAAGGTACCACCTCGATATTTGAGACTTGATGGGGTAGAAAATTGAAAATTGTCTCAAGCTCAAGTCGGACGTCGTCGATGAAGATGCAGATGGAGATCGAGATCGTGATAGAGGGAAGGGGGGTGTAGGAGCTACTTGAATACAAAAATCGAAACTTCTTTGCAAGGCCAAAGAATCCAACCAACCAACATATATTTTTGGCACGGAAGGCTCCGTGTGCTGTGCAATAGTCCTTGCAATAGTGTAGGAACTATGCCCTGCTCAGAGACGATGGCGTCTTCGGTCGTCGTCGGCCAAAGTTGAAACTTTTAAGCACATCATCGCATTCAGCAGAGAGAACACAATTTGACACCATCCGTTGTACTTAGTCTATTTTCCCTTAGGTTTAATCTTTGGCATACAAGGTTACGTTATTATGCGATGAAATTTCCAAACACCAGGCGCATAACTATATAGTTGGATATGCATGCATGAATTGAGTAACTACATATACATAAAACTATATATTCTTATGTGACACTGTGTGTAGGCATGTTTGTTTGAGTGTGACACAGCACAACTTTTTTTTTTGTTGAAGTATGCATTTACTTTTGAGTTCTGAGTGCTCGGCTTTCATTATAGTATAAAAGGGAACAACTTGCATTTCCACATAAAACACAATAACTTCATACTTCATTGTTTTGAAAGTTTTGTTTAATTTTTCCAACACAAAATTTTTCATTTTAATTTTCATTTTATTATGCCAACACAATGAAAATCAAAAAAATCAAGGATTTGGGTTTTCAAAACGAATTAAAATAATATTAAATTTTCCACAAGTTGACTTCTTGTATATATTAGGCATATGTATGTACAATAATCATCGTTTGAACTAAAACCATACATATAAAGTGCGGTAAAACGATTATGATGATGGTGAGGGGATTTTTTAGTTTTTGACATGAATATGAATATGTGTGAAAGATGCCAGAACTGATGGGGATGGCACATCCGAAGGAGTTTTGGATAGTTTTTAGCTTTGGAAAATGTTTTGATTGCGTTAAACTAGCGGTTTGCCCCGAGGACTTAAGCTACCAAAAACCTATCTAATAGTAGATACGTTAAAACTTTGTTGCATGGAACAACTACATCTAGGTACCTGCAGAGAGTTTTATTGTGAATTTTTATAAAAATCAAAATTACGAATTTTTGCGATTAATCTTGCAGTTAATCTTATCCTTAGCCGACTAATACAATCCGTTGCATGCGTTGACGTATATAACTGACAGCTGGATTAAATAAAACACAAGTTCTTATCAGAAGCGAACCATAGGCATCAACGCATACAACGAAAGCAACAAAAAAGTAGCTAAGCTTTTAACTTTTCTTTCCGGAAAATCCGTTTTCATCAGTATTGCCAATTGTTTTTTTTTCGGTTTTGTGTGGATGTTTGCAAACATTTTGTTCGTGGCAAGCATACAATTAAATAGAATGGTATGTAAAGGGTCCGCCAATTAACTTCTTTATTTTTTGAAAATGGCGCAAAACATCGAGTGTAGCTTCCGCTGTGTGGCACGTAGCGCCGTCCTGTTGAAACCAAATGTTGCCAATATCCTCCTCTTCAATTTTTGTGAGCAAAAATTCGTTCAACATGGCCCGATAACGATCGCCATTGACTGTAACGGCCACTCCTTGCTCATTTTCGAAAAATGGCCCAATTATGCCTCTGGACCAAAATCCGCACCAAACAGTGACTCGTTTTGGGTGTATCGGCTTTTCAATGTATGCGTGCGGATTTTCTGTGCCCCAAATGCGACAATTTTGCTTGTTTACTACCCGCCAAGATCAAAATGAGCTTCATCTGAAAAGATGCAAAATCGGCATCTTCTCTAAGTCGATCGCAGGCCCACTTAGCGAAGCGTATACACAGTCATATTCGTTCAGCGGAAGGATAAAACTAATTATCTGTCAAATCAGACATGAGCTAAGTGTTACCATTCACGAAATAAGCACTTGTTGAAAAACATTGTGTGAGTGGCGGGACTTACGGTTAATATGTGTAAACATCAACGTGCGCGGATCGAAAACGGACTTACTATCCTAGTATGTAGATCGTAACGTTGCACACCGTAACGTTGCACACGAACGTTCACGTTTTTTTTCACTCTACCGCCAGCATAGATGTTTACACATCAAAAAAAGTTAGATGGCGGACCCGTTATGTAGGTACCTAACAAAATGGCCAAACAAAAATTTTACCAAAAATCTTTAGCGACGTGGCCTGTTTTTTCGACGAATGGATCTGTGAATAAGAAAAATTGCATATAGGACGATAACGATACCAATCCGTCAATGGCATTTTATGGGGAAACAAGAAGTGGCCTTCCACTAATAAAATTTTAAGACGTTGTTTTACGAATTTGACAATTTAACAACAAAAAAAAAACCACAAAAACAACCAAACATTTTTTGACATTTATTTAGCGACATGTTAGCATTGAAAGTTGAAATTTTAACACATTGTATATTTCTGTGAAAACAAAATAAACAAAAAATGCCTTTTTAATTTGTGATGTTGAAGTAAGTTATGAGAAGCATAGGGTTTTTCAATAAGAGCGCTACAAAAGTTTTTTTACATAAAACAAAAACTGTATTGGATATCAATAAAATTCTTTATTCCTGTGAAAGTATGTTCGATGCCATTATGTATGGAACTCAATTTCTTTTGCATGGCCACCACGGGCACGCTTGCAGAAGTCCAGACGCTGAACCCAATTTTCGACGGTTTTCAAGCATAAATCGGCCGATACTGCTGCAATTTCACGTTCGATATTCGTACGAAGTTCATCAACCGTCGCTGGCTTGTTGACATAGACCATAGACTTGACGTAGCCCCACAGGAAACAGTCTAACGGCGTCAAATCGCACGACCGAGGCGGCCAAGCGACTGGACCATTTCGTGAGATATAACACGTTCTCCAAACTTGGTTTCCAATAAATTGATTGTGAAATTCGCTGTGTGGCTTGTGGCGCCGTCCTGTTGAAAAAAAAATGTCCTCCAAGTCCATATCATCCGATTGGGGCCAAAAATATTATGTTATCATTGAACGGTAGCGATCCCCATTCACAGTAACGTGCCGGTCTTGATCATCACGGAAGAAGTACGGCCCAATGACACCGCCGCGCAGGCCCATAAACCACACCAAACCGTAATTTTTTCGGGATGCAATGATGACTCATGGAGTACGTGTGGATTGCTGCCTGACCAATACCGCATATTTTGTTTATTAAAGAAGCCATTCAGCCAGAAATGAGCCTCATCGCTGAAGATGATTTTTCGATTTTTAGCGCTCTTAACGTTGAGGCCACTGACTCCGAATTTCGGTAGTAAATTTTAATAACTTCGTCTCGTTGTTGGCTCGTAGATATATCTTTCCATCATGAAATGGCAAACTTTATTGAAGAGAAATGTCAGAAGAACGGCAAGAAATATGGCGTCGTTTGCTGTTCCTGTTGCTCTACTTTTGTAGCGTCCCTGTTGAAAAACTCTTTACAGTCTAAAAGAATTTTAAATTCAAAAATAGAGTTATCCATCCTTCTCTTCACTCCAAAATTATGTATCCAGCCTAAGAGCTCATCCATACAAACTTCACATAAGACAACCTGCAATTTGACTTGAAATAAATTTTAATTAAATTGCCTTCAATGAACCAACGCCCATAGCAATCACCAATACGATAGGTAGCTGATAAGTAAACATTATCCAAAGAAAAAAAATGGCCTCTATTTATCAAGACACAACCAACACCGACCATATCGCCTCCCCATCAACCAGAAACAAATAATAATAACGGCACAAAAATCCACCACCTAAAATATCACTTCATAAATAAAAACACATTCCTCAAATACTCAAAAGTCCTAACGTGTCTCTTTATAAACGCCTCCGGCAGTCATAATATAAATTTTTGTCCTTCCTGTCCATGAAAGTTGTGTTATTCTTTTTCGTTTTTTTTTTCTCTCGATAATTCATTTGTGTTTTTATATTGGTACACCTCTCTATTTAATATTATTATTATTAGGCCGGGTCAGTAGCCCATCATTACTTGCAGCTTATTATACTTTGTTATAAAAAAATGCATAACCGTTAAACATAATTTTGACATTTTGTTTTTCGTTTTTGTCTCAGTGACACTGTCAGTTCAGCAACAGAAATTCCCTTTTTCACATGAGTATGAGTAATTCAAGGACAATGAGCTATTAGGGGAGCTTTTTTTAAAACGTACTTCTCCATTGGGGTATTCCAGTTCGTCAGAATTCTCCATGCGCCGAATAAAATATCCTTGTCAAATCAAACCTGTCAATGTAATGTCAAAAATTTCGAGCTTTAAGCTCTCGAAAGCTCTTTTTGCAAACGAAAAAATCCCTTTTCTGGCTGACATGCTGAAAAAATCAGTGATTGCCTAAAGCTTTAGAGCGAGAACGGTTACAACGAAATTCGTGGGGAAAGAATTGGAACAACAGAGATAGAAGAAGGCAAGTAGGTATACGATGATTACAACAAGAACAATTCACAGGACACAGGAAAATTCCCTTTAGCAATACACAAGTAATTATTATTAAATCAGCTTCAAAACGCCTTGAACGTGAATATCGTCTTCTTGTGTATCGCATGCCACACTCTCGAACTATATCGTTGAAGATTTTTTCTTCTCGCACTACGAAGGTGTACGTTCGGTTATCGGTGGTTCAGAAAGGACCTTGTTTTTACCACCTGCTTTGATGTAGGAACGCCAATAAGTGAATTAGTGTCTCGCTGATGTCAATTAGATATACGTTTTCTTTGATCAATAAAAAAAAAAGTGAAACAAACAAAATTAAAACAACCGTACGCGACACAACCAAAGTCAAAGGAAAAGCTTTGTAAATAAAAAAAAATACAAAAATAAAACATAAACGAAATAAAAACTGGCATGTCCTTGCAAAATTCAATGAGAAACGTGACCGTAAAATAATAACAACCAAATTAAACGATACATAAGTTTCCTGTTTTGTCAGTCTTTTTGTTATCTTGAGCCGTGAGTAGTTGTACGTTCTACTAACCCAGAGTTCCGTAACGTTGCGTAACTGTATAGTAGCAGTGCACACAGAAAACAAAACAAAAAAGAAAGCAAAACTCCTTCGTGCCATCGTGAGTCCTTCCGGAATCCGGATAAGAGGATAAAGCATAGTTGTGTCTTCCTTATTATTTTTTTTTCTTTCTTTCTTTCTTTCTTTCTTTATGTTATCCTTTTCAATAGCATAGCAAATAGAAGTTCATTAAGTCAAACTTCCTCTTAACTTTAAGTCTGGGCGGGTACGGGTATGTTCGTAGAGAACAATGACAGTGATTACGTAGCATAATGGATGCGATAAGTGCTTCTTAACAAACAAAATTATAACTGTACATGTGCATCTCTAGTCTTGTCCTGGAATAAATAAACGCCAAGTGGAAAAGTTCCTGTCAGCAAGGACTATACTTACCTTACCTACATTCTTTCTAAAAAAAAAAAACTCCTTAAAGTGCTCGGTGTTGGGCCAGAGTCCCAGAGTTTTCTATGGTCGGTCACCCCGATGCCAAAGAGTCTATGTAAACATAAAGCTTTCAGGTTAAGTTTTTCTCAATTAACAAGAAAGCCGTGTTCCGTGTTATAATTTAAACACAAGCATACAAAAATATAAAATAAAAAAAAAAAAAAACAAACAAAAAAAAATTAAAATTGTAAACAAGGATGTTGGGTGAATCCTTGTGTCTATTTGTGCGAAAATTGTACCCACAAATCACATTTTACGACGCATACATAAGTGCAGTTAAGTAAGTGAGCGAATAAAATTGTAAACAACCAAGTTGTAAAGTAGATATTGAATTAAAAATAAAAAAAAAGTGAAAATGCATGTGAGAAATGTCAAACAAAAAATCGAAAGAGGACAATTGAAAAACGTCAGTCATCGTCGTGCTGTTTTGTAAACACACATTTTCGGTGAATATTTTTGTTTTGTTTTTGGTCTTCTATTTTCGAGCGAGGATAAAACTTTTCTGCGAATAAAATCATTTTCAATTCAACAAAAATAAATAAAGGATATCTATATCCTCACCGAAGGATAAATACCAATGAGATACAGTTTATATGGAAAAATGATTCTGTAAGTTTGAATAGATTTTGTATAGATTTTAATTGGCATCTGTATATTCAGTGTGGTAAATAATTATTATTTATTGTGATACAAGTTGGTGTTTGAGGACATTCATAATTGATTCATTTTTTGTTGACACTTATACAGGAATATGGATTAAAATTTCCAGAAATTTAGATACTTTTTTGTAAAGTTATTCTTAATTTTTCATCAATCCGGAACTCGGAGGAAATTTAGTTTTTGAGAATTAAAAAACAACTGCAATGTTATCGAGGAAACTGTTATTATTAAGAAGAACTTGTTCCTACCTTAAATCAGAATAAACACCAGATAGGATAAGTCTTATGATTGTATTTCAGGAATAAAATTATTAACTGTGTGATATCGTTACTGCATAAAATAGTGGTGTTTTTTTGTTACTTGTTGCTGAAGCTTTTATTGAGGAAAAAATGTTTTATCGTTGGTTTCTCGTTTATTTTGCGAATACAAAATCGAATTTCCAGATCATAAAAAAAATTGGACATTATGTATACGATGATAGAGAATTATCGTCGCTCTGCTCAACTCTTGCATCATCGCTATGCTAGCAGCTCCAGTATGTGTTCAGCCTTAGTCAGAAGTGAGTTGCGCTCCCTTAAAAGGGTGTTTAGGCGGCGCAAGTGAGGTGATCAATGTTGCTCAGCACAGGAAGCCATTTTGTTGGTGTTGACCTTATAGTAGTGCCCAGCGTTAGAACCTTACTCCAATCGGATTAAATTTACTCCAATTTTGAGAAAGAAAATAAATCTACTCCAGCACTTCGAATTTTTTGAGATTTTACTCCTTTTTTTCCCCACTCTAAAAAAATCACTAATTTTTTAGGCAAACTATATGAAAGGGCTGTGTTGTTCAGTTTTCTAACCAACCAGTTCTGAAAGTGAATTTGATTTATTTTGTTTTTGTTAAAAATACAATTTTTGAAGGTTTTTTCTTTCGTTTTCAAATCTACTCCAGAAATTTCCTATTTACTCCACTTTTTTACAAATCTGCTCCGAAATTTGACTACAGAGGTTCTAACCCTGGTAGTGCCGGATATGAGCCGCATGGTATTGTTCAGTTCTCAGTTGCCAGCTTCTGTACATAGGCACTATTCCGCCACACTATAGAGCGCAGTATTCCGCTGTAGAGTAGACAAGTGCAAGTCTTAGAGAATACATAATAAATGGAGTGCTTGTTTTTTATTCGAATGCGAAGCTTTCATAGGGGTCGCTGTTTCGGCAAGTTAAAAACGCTCAGTTTTCTGACATTGGAGAAAACAACTAAAAAAGAACATCTCAATATCTTTAAAATAATAAACAAACACTAATTAATTTTAAGAATTTCTTCAAAGTAGAACAATTTAGAGAGAAAATAAGCAAGTTATGACTTACAATTGATAGCAGCTGTAGGATATCCTCTAAGACTTTATCTTATCGAAAGTGAAACAATGCCCGCTATCTTAGCTTCAGGCACTACAATGTATTAGGGATAGAAATGAGCACTCCATATTATATATCCTCTAAGGTGCAAATGCTGCAGTACGAAGCGTTGATGCACATGAACCCCAGGTCGATCCAGTTGGTTTTTGCAGGATGTTATTGCGCGTTTTGAGTTTGCCAGCCACGTTTGTTAAGTTTTGCTTGTAAGTGATGGATCTGTCCAGTATAACGGGAAGGTATTTTGGGTTTCGGCTGTGGTTAAGTGCAGTGTTGTTAAATTGAACATTAAGTCTGAAATTTGCAATTTGGCTTGTTAGATAAAAGCAGCAGACTTCCGTTTTAGACATACTGGGACACAATATCCATTGTTGAAAGTTTATGTTGAGTTGCTCGAGGTCTAAAATTAAAATCCTCTCTGTCTTCGTTATGTCCTTATCCTGCGTAGCTATTGCCATAGGATCTGCGTATTTTGTTGCAGTAACTTCTTAACTTATTTTTTATTTCAACATCTAAAATGCCCAATCTACTCTAAATTCGAAATACTTACTAATTGTTCTTTTGCAACTGTTTCAAGAAATAAACCGCACCTTAAGGTTCAAAAAATTATTATTTTTTTTTCTATATGCCTAAAGTGTTAAAAAATGTGTTACGAAAAATTGTTTCAAAATTTTGAGTTTGAAAATTAATTTTTCAAAAATTATTCCTTAAAACGGCTATGTTTCAAAACAAAATAATAGAAGAGATTTTTGACTTAACAAACAGACATATATCATGGCATTGTGAGTGTAACCGTTGTTTCTCAATCGTTTTTTTTATGTTTTAGGTCATTTTTTTTTAGAAAATTGCCCTTCCCGGCTAAATGGGGAAATAAACCCCTCTCCCATACGATTTTCTTCTTGTATCAACCCAACCTACACGCTCTAGCTTCTTGTCACATCTTATGCGAATCACCTTTTTAAACACAAGAGCAAGAGTGTTTCTTATTTCCTCGTATTTTCAATTAGGTATTCAATTTGATCAAAAGTTCAAAATCTCGAGTTCAATATTTTTACGAGTGAAAAAATGAAAGTGGAATACTTCCCCCCTTTGTTACCTCTTGGGGACTTCTATTTAAATTTTAAAAATAATTGCATTTGTTTTCATTATTCAGTAATTTAAAATTTTGTGTTGCTATGTTCTTATAAAAAGTATGATATTTTAAGTCTTTGCATTATAGAAATAACATTATAGAATTATAGACATTATAACATTATAGAATTTTTTTTAATCTTTCTGGTGCTCTTAATTACAAAAAAAAATCCAATGCTCATATATCATCGATATTTTAATAAAGAAAAATTCACATGGATTTTTATAAACTCCTGTGGCTCTCGCTGCCATTTCGTTGATTTTTATCCATCAATAAATTAAAAATAAAATCCCCCACTTAATAATAATTGATACAATATCAATCCAAATAAAAGGAATAAAAAGTTCCATATTTAAATAAAAAAAAAAAAAAAATTAAATTAATAAATAACAATGGTATTGGGAATTTATTTTTCTTTATTATCTTATCGTAAAGCTTTTCTCCGAATACGACAAGCGTAAGCTTATACAAGAATTTCCAAAAATTATATCTCTTAATCCTATTGAAAAACTTTGTCTGTGAGCCTTGTTATTTTTTTTTTTTTTTCTTTTTTATTATTATGCCACACCACCTTTAATGAAGTAGGTAGGTAGGTACGTAAGAGAGAAGAAAAAATCACGCTTTCATAACTCACAGTTGGGAAATGTATAAAAATCGAAACAATCGAGAAAATATGTCGAGGGGATATACAAAATATTTCTTTTTTTTTGTACAAAATTATAATTTCCTTAAAAAAATAAAATGAAAACATATTCAGAACAAAAAATGAAATAAAAAACAAAAAAGAAAATATGTATGGAAACTTTTTCGGATTCATCAGCACACACAAACGCAAAGAGAAAAATTACCGCGCGTATATAACTTTGGAATAATAAAAAGGCTGCCACCCCACCTCATTTCTGCTAGCAGTTATTTTTGTTCTTTTTTTTTTCTTTTTTTAAAAATATGTTTTATGTTATGTTGGCCCAGCTCAGGCTCACCCCATCACCCGAACTTCAATTTTTTTATTATTTCGTTGCTGTTTCTGTTATTACATTCACAAAAAAATATATCATAATGGTTAACTTCTGGTTTCGTTATTTCAATAATAAAGTCCGGGCAGTTAATATTCAAGCGGAACTAACAACAAAACCACAACCAGCCCCGGGAACACCCAAAGGATTTAGTTCCCAGCTCCAGCAAAAAAAAAAAAAACAACAACTTTTTCAAGTTTTTTTGTTATTCCTCCTCTACGATGTCCTTCTTTTTCTCGCCGCCGCCTCCCTGTTCCCAGGAACATACACACACACACACACACACATACAGAATTTACAAACCGGAAGAAAATTATACGCTACGGGGATTTTATCACCACCTGACAGTGACACGACGATGGGCATTATTACTCAAAAAATAACAACAAAAAATCCCATCAAATGGCGTAACGGACTTCGTGTACTAAATTTCAGGAAACATTAGATACAATCCCGTGTCATTGCATCGAATGAATGATGTACGATCTCTCGTAATAGTCAGGGCCAGAATAACTACCAAAGGAAATTATTTCGGAAATTGTATAGGGCCCAATAGTTATACATGTGAAAAAAAAATAAATTGATTAATTATACTCTATTGAGTCTGGTTGGATCAGTGATGTTTTAAGATGTCATTAGTTAAGAATTTAAGTACTCCGCCCGTTGTCTTGCCCTTTTTTGTAAAAATCCTTGAACGATTAAGTCAATTGATATTTAGATTTTGTTATCTATAATATTAGGCTCCAAAGCGATTGGCTTTAGTCGGAAAGTCGTAAAGAAAAAAATTGTAAACAAAGAAATCATCTTTTATTTTTACAAACTTTTTTATTTCGTCTTTTAAATTTTTTTTTTTTTGTTCGCTTTTTCTTGTTTCCATGGGAGTAAAGGTGAATTATTGTTTTCAACAAACAAATTTAGAGCACCAAATTTCCAACATTTTGGTATTGTTTTGAAGATGATGCAAAGTTATTGTTCTTAAAAGTCGGTCGCCATGTAGTTGGATAAAAACTTTAAATAAACAGTGGATCATATGAACTATTTTGTTTGCAAAATTCATAACTTTTTTAACGAATAAAGATATCGTGACAGTTTTTTTTTGTCTGATTAAAGAATATTTCTAAGGTCCAGTTTCACACTCGACACTTACCGGAATAAGGTGGCACTTAAGTTTCCCATACGAGGACTTTAGGCTAAAGTTTCAAGCCTAACCACCAACATCGGAGACTTAAGTAAGTGCCATTTATTCAGGTAAGTCTGCACTGTGATATTGCGCCTTAATCTTTCACATTGCCCACTTAAGTGCCACTTTTCTGACTGCAAAATTGGTCCTAAGCCTATCGAAATAGCAAAGATAAAAAATGCTAGGACAGCGAAATACTTACAGAAGCCACAGCAAAAAGATGACACTTGAAATAAGTGTCACCAATTGTTAAGGGGCCTACACACCGTCAATGTTACTTGACAATATTATTTACTTGAACGAATCTCGATTCAGGTAACATTGATCGTGAGTAGGCATTTCAATATATTGTAGCAATAATTAGCAATAATTAAGGTTAAAAATAAAATTAACATTCTGAGATCAAATTTCCGGGAGAACTTAAAAAAAATTAACATTTCTTAAAAGTCAGGAGCAGGAGAAGAAGAAAGGATGGTGTGTAGGGCCCTTTAAAAACATGAAACGTGAACAAAATTACAGAGCAGCCATGCTGTAATGAAAGAAACAACAAATACAAACATAAATATAACTCAAATGTCACTTTTTCGCACACAATTAAAGTTTCGGGCAATTGATTTAGTGCAAAAACAAAAGAGCGGAGACTTTACCAAATAATCTGCAACAATTATTATCAATTTCGCGAAGAGAGCGGCCGACCGGCGTACTGCAAAACACGAAAAGGAGAACGAAATTTTTCATTTATGAGTTCGTTTTGTCATTTTTGTATGGGATTTTTAATTTCGATTAAAAACAAAAATCGAGGTTGTACTCGTTTTAGATGTTTGTCAAAAAACTCACATAACTAAAATAGGCCTTCCACATTTTTTGAGAAAATTGTCTTATTTTTGGGTTATATCTTTATCTTATATCTCGTGTGAGAATCAAAGTCGAATAACCATTGTTTTCTTCGGAGTTTAGCTGAATGTGGGCCCAAAACCAACTGGCATTAGATCCAATTTTGTGTCGAACAATTGGGTTCAGCAATTAGGTTCAATGGTTATGTTAGGGCCCTATTATGACTCGCGAGTCACATTAAAAAATCGGCGAATGTGACTGTTTGGCATTACTGTTTGCGAATCGCAAAGTTGAAGTTCGCCTTTAATGTCAAAATGTTGGCAGTTTTGTCTTCAAATGCGAACTTCGAAGTTCGCTATTCGTAATACCACGGAACTGTTAATTCGCCAAATCGTTCGACATGAGTCGAACGTTCGACTCGCGAGTCATAATAGGGCCCTTAATAATAAAAAATGTCGCATTTGTCAATTTATACAAATCACTTAGTCGAGTCAAAAGTTACTGGCTCTTTTCAAAAATGCGTTCAAAAAATGTTATAGCTATCAAACTTTCGATACAATAATTGTATATTAGCGTTGGATTTATATTAGGTTTTTAGTGGACAACTTTCGACTCCAATTTCGTGATCTATGAAATATTTTCCTGCCTTTTTTGTTTTGTACTTGCTCTATAGGGCAAGTATTGGTTTCGTGAAAAAAAAAATTTCGAGATTATAATCAAAACTAACACTACGATAATCGAGAAGTCCGAAAAAGTGGGTCATTTTTCGTCATGCCGTCCGTCGTCGGTCTGTGCGTCTGTACATCTGTGAGTCGGTGCATCCACTGTAATTTGAGCTAGAGCCTAAACAAGTAAACCGATTTGCATGAAATTTGGTACAGAGAATTTTTATGTGATTCCCTAGAGGAAAAATTAGAATTTTTGTTTTAGCTCATCTAGACCGCGTAGCTGCCATACAAATATTTTGGTTTGTTCAAATTTTCTCGAAAACTGATTTAACGATTTTGATTAAACTTCGTACCTGTAATAACCAAGTTAATTGTAAGAAAACTGCATTTCAGGTTTTTCTCAAAAAGTTCACATTACGGAATTAGGTATTCAACGTTTTTTTGAGAAAATGGTCTTATTTTTGGGTTATTCGCGTATATATTTGCCATGATTAAATCGATTTTGTTATAATTTTGCAATCTGATGCTTCTCAATAATTTAAACAATAATGTGTTAAAAACAAAACATTATTTTATAAAAAAAAAAAATCAAACGAAAAATCAATTTTTTTGTGCTTTTGACTCTTTTAATATTTACTCGTTAAATATATACATCATGCCTCTTCAATGTTGGGTTTAATACAGTATTTAACCACAAAAACAAGTTCGTGCGATCAAGTCGTGCATATTTTTATTATTTGAACTAGTGCAAAGCACTTTATTGCAAAACTATAACAAAATAGGTTAAACCATTAAAAGTTATACGTGAATAACTCAAAAAGAATTACATTTTCTCAAAAAAATTGTGAAATTCTCATTTTTATTGTGTGAATTTTTTTTGGTTCAAGGTTTAACCAAAAACTTTTCAGCTTTGTATGGCAACTACACGTTTTAAATGAGCTTTACCAAAAAATTCTATTTCCCAAATTTTAAGTAAATTGGTTTACCCGTTTGAGCCATCACGCTCAAATTACGGTTGACGCACAGATCAACGGGCCGTATGACGAAACTCACTTCTTCGGACAAAAAATTACTATTTTAGATTTTTTACTTCCTCTAAAATTGTGGTTGTAGCAGAGATGAAGCTTTAAAAATGATTTTTCTTTATAGAAATGATTTTGGTTTGGTTCGTATATAACTTCACTTCCGCGAACAGCAGAATTCGGCCCTGGTGATAGTGCGTCACAATTACCAACTGGACCAAGGCTGAAGCTAGTCAAGTGGTGCAGCACAAATACCCAGGGATTTATGTACATAATCTGGTATTTCAGAATTTCTAAAAAGGGTTGGTGACGCGATTTTTTGCCATACATATATCTATAGGTGGAGGCTAATCACAGACAATGTCGAGTTTTACCAATATACCGAGTATAGAAAGGCATCGATATCTGGACATCTGAAAATCCCTAGCAATCGAAAAACAGGTGATATAATAACTAATGAATGTCCCTTATACTCTGATACTGCTGATGCCGATTCATATATAAGCTGCTGCATGATACTGAGTTAGTTAAAAGGATTTTTATGTTCAATAAGTGAAGAACGTAATCGCATTTGTATGGTGGCGAATTTAAGCTTTTTTCCATTCAATAGAAGGAAATACCGATTAACAATTTTTCTTTTTTCTAAATTAAATTCACCAAAAAGCGTATAGCTGTATTTCGTGGAGTACACGAAAGAGTTTCAGGTGTGACCGAACCTTTTGAGTTTTAATGTTATCGCATAAAATAAAAGAACCAATGAGCCGAATGGTTTTAAGTGTTCAGTTCAAGCATAAATCTTTTTTTTTTGTTAAAACTCTGTTCAGTTTTCCGTTTGTTTTCAACTTTTTCAAATCGAAGAATTGTGTAGTTTTTTTTTTTTTTGTTGGAGAAGAAAAAAAATAACAAAAAAATGAAAATCACTTATCATGACATGACATTCAAAGGAAAAAAGAAAGAAACAATAATTACATTTTATCGATACTAGCTAAAGCCCATCAGTGTACATATTTCCACTTAGCCTTTTCATTAAAATTTTAGAGGTATTTTCTGGGCCTAAAAGCTCAGTGTGTCTGTAGGTATATAGAAAATCGAACCTTCTCTAATTTCTATGGATTTTTTTTTTTTTTTAGTCATGAGAACAATATTTCGGCAACATATTCTTTCTACTTGAACACGGATTGACTTTCTTTGAAGACTTTGGTGTTGGATATGTCTACGGATACAGGGGGAAGCAAAATTAGCTTTTATTGATTTGATATTCAATTTCTTCGTTTTGTTTAAAATTGAATTTAAACCAGAGTCCGTATTTTGATAGATTTGATTAAGTCTATTCGCAAAGGCCTGATTGGTTTTTGTTCTATTTCTCACAGAAACAACAATAAGGCCTAGATGTACTAGCATAATTCTTATTTTACGGGTAGATTATTATGGATTATTTGAAGAGAATGGGAGTATTGTAGATAAAGCAAGGGGTTTGTATTATTATGGCCCCCATTTGGCCGATAATATTGCCGAAGACTAAAATTTATTGATTCATCCGCGTTCGTAAAACAATATTTACACAGATTGGGCATTAGAGTATATTATATAGCAGCAAATTGATTCTTGTTTTTTTATTGGCAGCTTCTTGACGAATAAAACATCACTTTAATCATTATGGAGTGACGCGAAGTCACGGAAGGATTATTTTAGAAGAAAGAATTTGATTGGGAATCATTTCAAAATCCTGGAACAATGAGCTACCCTAAAACCAATGGTTGCGACTCTAGACATGCCAACAGTGTAACAGTTTCTTTGTATCTTTATATCTTTGTAGCTTTAAGTCTGATAGTGTGACAGTGTGACTTTATCAGTTAAAGTCTGTTTTAAAAGCGACAGTGTAACAATATAATAGTAAAACATTGCGGTAGTGTAACAGTGTAACACACTCACGCTCTCTCACTTTTTTATTTTCATACTTTGCTACTGATACACTGTCACACATAAAACCAAATATTCCCACAGTACAATGTTACACTATAACGCTGTTCTCTGTTACTCCCCCGCACTGTATTACTATTATACTGTTACACTGTCGCTCTTTAAACACACTGTAATCGACTGTATAACACTTTCACTCTGTCAGACTTAAAGCCAAAAATCCCCAATAAACCCGACACACTGTCACACTGTTGGCATGTCTAGAGTCACTTCCTATTTAAATATGTTATTAGGTTTACATCGTAGTATCGTGGTTACATTTAAGCAGGTTTGACTGTTCGTGCATTTATAAATTATAACAAGTGCCAAGTTAAATCGTTTTTGGTATCAATCATATACATATTTTGTTTAAAAGGTTGATGGTAACACAATTACCAGCTCAAATTAATGATGCTAAACTCGTCAATCTTTTTTCGATTCAATATTATTTTTTTTTAACGCTAAAGAAATGTATCCCCATCGACATCGGATTGCATATTTTTAGCTGTTTCCATTTTTGTTTCTTTTGTTGAAGCCTTTTTTTAAATTCCAAAAAGAGTCTGCTCCAAAATGTTCCATCGCATAAATTCCCTTCTATGGTACGTCGCTGTTTTGAATTGCACGTGGTAAAGTATGAAAATTTTCAAATACTCAACAAAAAATGATTCTCAAAGGATGCACGGGTATTTGTTTTTTTTTTTTTTTTTTTAATATTTTGTGTTTGTCTGCCATTGTATTGAAATGCAAATATCGTCCTCAATATTCAAACCAATATCATCGACAGGCCAAGGTATGCGCTGATGTTGAATGCTAAAACAACAACAATACTGTGTCTGTGTACTGAAAAGCTGGTGTTGACTTTATTTGAAGAAAATAGCAAACAAAAATGCAATTTAACTTAGTGCTTTGTTCAGTGTGCAGATGCAAAAATTCCAGCGCACCAAACAAAGATTTGAAATAAATTTCTGGGATAAAATTCGCAGGTAGAATATGAAGACTTATTTTTTTTTTTGAATTTTTGCAGGGAAAATTTTTATTAAACACAATTCTTGAGGTGAATTCGGGAGAAGAATGGTCATAATCTGTCTTAATTTCTGTATTGGTAAACAATTTTTAAAGATTTGAGGTTTTTTTCTTGAAACTTAGTAAACACTGCCGCAAAATTTTAAATAGCCTGACTTAATAATTTCCCAATTCGAAAGCCCTTTATACTAAAATTTTCTTATAGTATCATTTTAACAAGGGCGTACGCAGGATTTTTAATTAGAAGGGGGAGAGGGGTGGCAAACTGATCCAAGAAACAATTTAAGTGACTTTTAATATAATTTTTTTTTGTTATTATAAAACTTAAAACAATAATTTTCAGATGAACAAGTAAATAAAAATAAATAAATTAGTTGAGGAAGTTCCGTATGTGACAAATATATTTTGAAAATAGGCAATTCTCTTTTACTTTATATTTTAAAAATGTACCTAATATAAGCACAAAGAAAATTGCCATTTCGGGCCAAGAGTGTACAGACACGCAAGAGTTTGGTATCAAATGAAAGGTGACATTAAGCTTGTTATATGAGTGAAATATTTTGACAATTTTTCATGGGAAAGTCGAGATATTTGAGCTTGAAGTTGCCGATTGCAAAATAAATATTTCAGTGTGTTTTTCCAAATAATTGTTCATAACGTGCCCAATAATTGACGTGTGAAAAATTATATTATCAAATGAAAGTTGTTTTCCTGTCTTTAAAATGTTAACAAAAAATTTTAAAATATTTTATTCATTTAATTAGCTCAACGTCACCTTTTATTTCACACCAAACTCGTTCATGTACACTTGTGGCCAAGGCTCCATAGAAAAATGGGCATTCCCTTTGATAGTTTTAATCGCAGGCTTCGGTTTAGTTAAGCTGAATACAGTTTCATTAAAAAACAGATTGTATTATTTCAAAAAGTCATTTTCACTTTTGTAAAAACGAAATTTTTAAGTTTAAAACTTTTACTAACGAATTTGCTTGTAAAGGATGTTTTTTTTAGACGTGTGGTTCTTAAGAAGAAATAAAATGCATATAATTTAATACTATGGCCAAGAATTTAGTTTTATTATAAAAAAAAAATGGTTGGCCGCCATGGCTGGATCGAATAAATTCCAGCCGAGAGGCCCAATTTTCGACACCTCCAATTGATGCGCGCGATGGCGGATGGACTCATTCGGGTCTTCTTCGATACTCTGCTTCACAACAGCAATAGCGTCTTCGGTGCACACTGTACGGCGGCGGCATCTCTGAGGATGCGCATTATAGACTAGAGTAAACGTGGTGCGAAACCGATCCATAGTTGCTCGAACCGAAATATGATTTTGGTAATAAATTTGCACGATTTGCAAGCGTTGTTCAGGTGTTAATCTATTCATTATAAAATGGCAAACCAAATTGAGCATAAATCAAGTGACAGCTGTCAAAAAGAACAACTCCGAAAAAAATATTGCCAGATTGAAAACCACACGTCTAAAAAAAACAACGTTTACTAAATCGTTTTTAAATGTTCCCCCTTCATCTTAAATTTCCTTCTCTGTAGGAAACAACTCCCCTCCGCCGCGCCCTTTCCTATCGATGGATTTCCCGGGCGCGTATGAAATTTCATTTTATTATTTTCTGCTTTATTATATGTACATTGAACATAGCTGTCTCTTTTTTGACAACGGTTATTTCGCCGTCGTGGTGTCGAAAGTCTTTTGATATAAAAAGCTCTTAACATTTATTTCCTTGCCTAATTCGAAGGATTATAGGGACCAAACATTATTCCCTGCTGAATTAAGGGACTATAAAAATGCAATTAATAATTTCAAAGTGTTAATTTTAGACTAAGAGATACAAAAAATAAATCAACTTCGTGATATCAACCACAGAAGAAGGAAGAGATATCTACCTATAATACGCCTTCTTTCTTTTAAACTGATGAAATCATCCTCCACAATAAACATTTAATTTTTAATACTCATTCTGTTGGGTACAATTAAATGTTAAAAACCCTTGCAGCAACAATGTGTCTTGGTAAAAGTACCCGCACCCGCATAAAAGCCATATGGGAACATTCTTAATGCCACCTCTCAGATTTACATGAAACCAACCTCCCACAGTAGGTACCGAAAATTGCAATAAATTATGTATGGTAATTAATTTTCAAATGGGAATAAGCTGATCAATTCAGCCAAATCCATGGAGGCACTCGACCTCAAAGCTGTATAGGCCAATCAATTTGCTCTTATCCGCATACGCAACAATAAAGGTATGTGTTGTGGAGGTTAAGATTTAAATAGTCCATTTGGGATTATACTTTTAAAAGTTTAATTACATTGTATGTTGTCGTAGTCGCTGCCATCGTCACCGTCGTCGTCGTTGTGTCGAATAAATAAAGCCCCCGCGGAAATTAATTTATACCCAACACATGTCTGTTACTTTATCTTAATTTTTTTTGTTACTTAATTTTTTCTTTCTTTATCAGGAAAATAGAGACAAAAATGTATGTACGCATGTCGATGTCGCCCTCCCACACATTCATATTTTAATTTCTCAAGTTTCAAAAGAGTCACTTTTACACCCTCGACGCAGTTTTCTTTTTTTATCGAAGGTTATATATGGGAGGGAATCATCAGTTTTATAGCAAAAGTTTTGGGCATAATTCAATACAGTGTGACGGTCGTTTAATGTGTCACCCGGTTTTATTGATTTACTTTGGAAAGAATTTTATTTCTTTTTTTTTCTTCTCTTGGAGACCTATGAGTTTTATGGGGCTGAGGGATGGGTCTTGCATAGTTAAGATAAGGATGTAATAATCAGAAAGGTTAAGAGTGCTGCTTATACATATTGAACCAACCAGCCAGCCAGCGTGAGTAAGTTTGAATTATCGTTTTGGATTTATTTATAGTATATACTGTCATGTTTATCAGAAAAAAATCGTATTATCAGATTTCTCATTTTTACTGAGAGTTGTACACAATTTGTATTTTATTAAAACACTAAAGTTGAGTGTATTCAAAATGAAATTATTATTTAGTATATGGGTTTGAGTAGGTGAAGCGTTAAACTAATGAGACTTAAGAACAAACTGTAATGTTCTACCTAGGTTCGATAATAAAACTTATTTCCTTTATATAATAACTTCCACTTATTTACTTTTCAAAATAAACACACTTTATTTCACAACCGTTTTTATTATTCATTAATCTCAATAGTATGCAATTTAAAAATTCACTTCCGGATACACTTTTACTTTATAGTTACTTTACACTGTCACATTCAAAATTAAACTGTCCCTACTTGCTCGAAAACATCTCCTTATAATGGGTGATTTTTTAGCTGGTTTGGTTTTGGCAACACTGGTTTTGACAGCTGACGTGTGTTTAGTACCTTGTGTCACTGTCAAACAGCTTCAGTTTGGTTTGCAATTTAACCATGGATCGTCTTACAAATGAACAACGCTTGCAAATTATTGAATTTTACTATCAAAATTCGTGCTCGGTTCGAAATGTTCATCGCGCGCTGCTTCCATTTTATGATCGGCATTCTCGACCTTCTGAGCAGTCTATTCGGAAGATTGTGACCAAATTTCGCACCAAATTTACTTTGTTGGACATTAAACCACCAACACGTTTACGTACTGTGCGTAGTGAAGAAAATATTGCGGCCGTTTCAGCTAGTGTGACAGAAGACCGCGAAATGTCGATTCGGCGCCGTTCCCAGCAGTTAGGCCTTTGTTACAGCACTACGTGGAAAATTTTGCGGAAGGATTTGGGCGTAAAGCCTTTTAAGATACAGCTGGTGCAAGAACTAAAGCCAGCCGACCTACCACAACGCCGAATTTTTGGTGAATGGGCACTTGGAAAGCTGGCCGAGGATCCGCTTTTTTATCGAAGAATTGTGTTCAGCGATGAGGCTCATTTTTGGTTGAATGGGTACGTAAATAAGCAAAATTGCCGCATTTGGAGTGAAGATCAGCCAGAAGCATTGCAACAGCTACCAATGCATCCCGAAAAAGCCACTGTTTGGTGCGGTTTATGGGCCGGCGGCATTATTGGGCCATATTTCCTCAAAGATGATGCGAATCGCAGCGTTACTGTCAATGGTGAACGCTACCGAGCGATGATAACAAACTTTTTTTTGCCCGAAATGGAAGTTCTTGACTTGCATGATATGTGGTTTCAACAAGACGGTGCCACATGCCACACAGCACGCGAAACAATGGCGCAATTGCGAGGCGAGTTTGGTGAACAGTTAATTTCACGTTTCGGGCCGGTCAATTGGCCGCCTAGATCGTGCGATTTGACACCATTAGATTATTTTTTGTGGGGGTATGTCAAAGCTAATGTCTATAGGGACAAGCCCGCTTCGATTGACGCACTGGAAGCCAACATCCATGCATTCATTCGTGAGATACCGGCCGATATGTGTGAAAGAGTATGCCAAAATTGGACTCAGCGGATGGGCTACCCCATTATATTGAATTAAATAGTTCTAGTCTTTACTAGTATCCACTGGAATATTCGAGTACATCTCCTTCTAGTAGTTTCCATTCCAGTCGCTGACAGATGGAACACTGGAATTGATACTCACCTGAATCACAAGATGGCGCTGTAAACGGTGGAAGGTTTGCTGTTTAGCTTTTCCAAGAGAAGGCGCTGCAAACAGTTAGAGAAATTCTTTTGTTTCAAATTCAAAGTAGTTAGGTAATTATTAAATCGTTACAATACCTTAAATATAAATATTTAGAATAAAAATATGCACGACTGGATAGCGCACGAACTTGCTCTTATGGTTAAAAACTTTAATGCAGACACACCGTGGAGATAAATGTTAATTATGTATTTTAATAATAGGTGTAATGTTTTAACGTGAATGTATACCCACTAAAAAAATAATTTCCATCTAAAGTACAACAATAATCCCGCTAAGTTAATGGCGGTAAACCTCTCCACTTATGAACTAAGAGCATATAAAAACAAAATAATAAGTATTATTTCTGCTATAGATGGCGTGTTTTTAAGCACTTTTCTTTGAAGCGAATAAGTGAGTACTTACAAAAAAAACACACCTTTAACGAGAAAATGTTAAAAAATTAACACAAAAATGTGTTTTTGTTTTCAAAATTTTTAAATGCAATATTGTTTGAACTATTTAGAAACCCCAGATTGCAAAATAATAAAAAAAAATTGGTCTAACCATGGAAAAGATATACGTAAATAACCCAAAAATATGACTATTTTCTCGAAAAACATGTAATGCCTATTTCCGTGAATGTGTGAATGTGAATTTTCGTTCATTCCATCCAGGTACGAAGTTTGAGCAAAATCATTAGAGCTGTTTTTGAGAAAATTTGCAAAAAAAAATAAATTTCTATGTGTCAGTTATAGGTGAGCTAAAATAAAAATTCGAACTTTCCCTCTAGAGAAACATAAAACTGCTCTATACCAAATTTGAAGCAAATCGGCAAATCTGTTTAGGTTCTGGTAAGGCCTTTTCAAAAACACTGGTGCCTGCTGCTGCTTGCAGGCCTACTTAACTTAAGAAATTGCCAATGAAATAAGAAACAGAATCACTGACTTACATTTAAATTGTTTGTGTAATCTTGTTTGAGCTCAAGTACATCCCACCATGACCTATCTGCTCCCCGGGTTAAAGGAGAGAAGGAGACTGATCGCCAATTTGCAACCATCCCGTATTGACATTGTGCTGAATCAGAGTTACCATTACCTAGTGGATGGAAATTCATATGACATTTTCTTTGGTTTTTGCTATGTAGCTATCAGGATTTAAGCTTTTTTAGAGCTTTTTATAGCAATATTTTTGTGAGATTTGCAGCAATTTTAAATGCTCACTACAGCAACCATGTGAGAGCTTTGAAATGGAGATAGCTTATTGCAATCCATAATAGTATGGGTGAAAGGCCATTATCCTATCTTCCCTGTACTGCATATTCAAATTTAACAGAGTATTATAGTGGACGCTTACATTTTTTTAATTTTTTAGGACAAAAAATAACGGTACTTGAAATACAAAATCGGCTCTACAGATCCAAAATAAAATTAGAAAAATTTAAATAATATAAGTGTTCCGAAAAATGGTTATTAATTGCACCTCCCAAACAACAAATTTTTCTAATTTTTGTATGAAGAGTGATTACAACATTTTTAATAACATTGGATACCAAAATATTCAAAAACATTTTTTTTTGGATTTTTAAAAAACGTTGGAAATTTCTTTCGTTTTAAAAACTCAATATTTCAAAAATGACTAAGTTGACAAAAATTTATTTCTTTTAATTTACATATTCTGAAAGATTTAAAAAAAAAAATATTCTTATAACCAAAAATAACGGTAATACCTCCCATACAACCCGTTAAGGAAAATCTTATTTTGTTCAAAATCGACTCCTACAATATCGATAAAATTTGTTTCTGTTTCAAAATTAGTACGATCTATAATTTAAAATTACTAAATTTTACTCATTTAACAGTATTCATCAGAATGTTTTTTTTTTGATTTTCAATTATCTTATTATCTGAATTACTGATTGAAATTAAATATTTTATACAGAAGCTTTTAATAAGTTTAAATAATATTGCATATCAAAATTTAAAAAATTATTATTTTAGGATTTAAAAAAAAAATATTTTTTTGGAAATTCTTCGCATAAATAAATACTTAAAATGCGAGTAACAATTTTCTGTCTCAAAAATGTTTACAAAATCTTATAATATATAAAAACTAATTAGTTTTTAAAACCACTCTTACGATTTTTAAAACTTTGTTCTCATATATCAAGATTAATTACAAAAATCAGATCGTGTATATCGCGTTGGGTTCAAAACAGGTTCGGAGGCATTTTAATCCATTTATTTCTAATTTGTTGATTTAAAATTTCCAATTTACCTAAATAATATAATTTCCATGCATGCATATGTGTATCACCGGGCTATATCGTTTATTTTTTTATACTCACATAGTAAAACCTTCAACCAAGCCATATTTTTGGCAGGTGGATAAAATATAGGCTCCCATAATAAGTAACTTATTTCAGACTTCAGAACCACAGTGTGATTGTAAATCGGTGAGATCCAGCCGTGCATTTTATTTATTTAAATATTAACTGTGCATTGTGTAATGATGAGTTATTTGTTTGTGATATTCTTTGTGGCAACACAAACCAAGCTCATGTTCAAATCGTATATATTTATTTGTTCATTTTATCATTTTTTTAATACCATCGCAAGATAACCGTTAAAAATACTCTGTTTAGAAGAGTAAATAAAATAAAGGGTGTTTTTTTTTTAGAGGTATAGAACTTTAAGCTGGCAACGCCGCCTGACTATTTTCTGTGGAGATATGTGAAGTCGCTGATCTACGCCCAAAAGCCCGAAGCGATTGACCACTTGGGGAACAACATTAGCCGCGTTATTGTCGATATACGTCCACAAATGTTGGAAAAAGTCATAGAAAATTAAACCTCAAGATTAAACTACGTCTGAGCCAGCCATGGCGGTCATATGCCAGAAATCATATTTAAATTATAATGCCAGAAGATTATCTTTAAATTTCATGTCAATTTAAAGAAATCATTTTTGTTTTATTTAATTTAAAAGTTCTATACCTCTAAAAAAAAAACACCCTTTCGGGTTTTTAAAACAATCTTTACAATGCCTGGCCTGAGTACACATTTTCAGATTTAGTTGAAGCTTAAAAACTTTTTGAATTTTAGTCAAAAATCATTTTAACTTGAACCAAACTTAACATATTGGCAAGCGGCCGTCTTCACTAAAGTCAGCTGATGATGATTTGAAGTGAGATATGCCAAATGAAACGCCAATTTGACTGGACTTAAGTCCGCGTCGCAAGCTATTTTCATTGAATTAACCAATTTATTATCACTCTTATTATTTCATCATCAATTTGAATTCCTGGAATTCGGTCACTAAGATTTTTCTTGGAGCTCTAATATTGACAACGTAAATTAAAATTTCAAGTTAACAAATCGCTTCTTTCTTGGTCAACGATATTTCATTTGCAGACCCTTTTTCATAATTTTCTTTTTTTTTACTGTAGCTTCAAAGTAAAGGCCCGAAGGCTGTGGTTTGAAGCCAACGCTCAGTTTTCCATTGAAAAACCCCAAGATGATAAATGAAAGTGCTCTTTGACCTTTTTGCATAAAAATATAGATAAATTCTAAGAAGGAAAAAAATTATATTCTTACCCAAAGTCTGGCATGTACCTATATACATACATATATGTAATCAGTTATATTCGATTTATGTACATATTAGAATTCTTGCTTGAATTTGAAATTTTCGGACTCCTCATGTACACCATCACAATATAACAAAAAGTTATGTTTATTTCAGTTATGTATATAAGTTCTGAAGTATAAAGGTTGATTCCATTTTTATATCTGATTGATTCACTCATATGCTAAACTCACGGATCCAAACGAAATCCCCTTTTATTATTTAAAGCCCTTAAATACATTTCATTCTTTAGCAAATCCGTTTTTTTTTCAAGGAAAAAAATATATTTCTCAAGGATGAGCAGATTTACGATGATTGTATAATACTAAATGATTTATGTGGAATTTAGAATAAGGAGTAAAAACTGGATATATCGTCATTAACTATAACTATATTTTTTATATTTATCCATTATGTATTGAGGGATGGATTATATCTAAGGAAATAGTTCAGATCTCATAAAAAGTATGATGGCCCACTTAAATATATATTTTTTTTTTATTTTTTGTTTTTTTTTTGTTTTTTAACGAGAAAAAACTTCAAAATAATGAAAAAGTAGGTACACGCTTGAAGAAAAGTAAAGTAGCTATCCTGAATGGAAAAATCAACAAAAGCAGAAAATAAAGCTAAAAGCAAAATATTGTTTTTACCTTTTTTTTTATTATTTTTTTGGAAAACTTAAGTACCATTTATCTTCGCATTCTTTTATTTTATTTCTTATCTCACAGGAAAGAAAAGGGATATTATTTGTTCTGGATTTACAAAGATAGTAGGTTTAGCTACCCTTTTTCACAAAATAATGGTGATGTTTGTGTGTTTGAGCCTTATTGTATCGACTTTTGTGTAGACGGAAAAGGATGTTGGCTGTGAAAAAAAAAATAAGACTTCGTTTTTAAAAACCATTGTTGACTTATTGTGGTAAGGGAATGCTAAGGACCAAAGTTGGGATATTTTAGCAGAAGATTGGGTTTCTAATTGAAAAAAAAAAAGATTAAATTTATAAGTCAAGTTGAATTGTTGATAAAATGACTCCGAAGCCTCTTGCATCTGAATGACAATATTTTAGCGGTTTTTGTTGGTTTTGTTCATCCTGCAAATAGAAACATAATTTATGAGATTTTTGATATGAGGCCATGAGAACCGGAGTTAGCCTAACTGATTTTCGCACTTATTTTTAAAAAGCCTAAAACCAATATTAATTAGAACAAAAATATGCCCTTTTTGAAACAGTTATCTATTTATTAAAGAAGTATATAACTGTTTCAAAAAAAGGCTGATTTTTGTTTTAATAAATTGCAAGTTTTTGACTTTTGAAAAATTGGTGTCAAAATCAGTAAGGCCGTTCTGGTTGTCAAGGCCTTATATTTATAATAAAAACCAAGAAAGGTATGTTTTTTTAGCCACCAAGGCGATTTTAAAGCCTAAAGCCCATATAAGATCTTGGAGAAAACTTAGGAACTTCAAAATTGACGGCCATCACCATCCTTTCATCGATTTCAAAGCCCTTGTCCAGGATGGAGATAACGATGGGGAACGATGGTTGCTTCATTAATGTTTTAGATAAGCCGAACGAGACCGACACGACGCCACGCGAAGTATGGATGCACTGCACAGCACAGTGGTGCACTTTGTATGGAATAGCGAAACAAAATTATAAAAACTGGACCATTCAACCGATTTGTGTGAAATTTGAAGTCATGCAAGAGAAATAATCACAATTTTGTGTTCTTAATATTTATAGTAAGAGATTCACCGTTAGAGAGAAAGTGTAAGAAAGTCAATTGAACTAAAATGGTGGATTTTCTTTGAATTTTGTCTGTCAATTAAAACAAAAATAAATTTAGTAACTCTTTAAATGCAACATTCTATTAAATATTTAGAAGCACTGAACTGCAATTTTATAAAAAAAAAAATTGGTTCAATAATTATAAAAATATACGGGGATAACCAAAAATTAAGACGATTTTCTCAAAAAACGTCAAGACCCTGTTGGCCCCTGCTATCATTGGAATTTAGTGTGTAATCATATTAAAAACCATTAAAAAGCATCATAAAAGCCTTCGTAAAAGTAAATTCTAATTTCGGCAGCAATCAAAAATGCTATATCTGTGTAATTAGTAGAACAAATTTTTTGTATTATGTCAGCGAGTTTTTGTGAATATTGAGATGAGAAGGGCGGAAGATGGCTTCAAAGGTCACTGAAGGCAATACAAAGTATGCTGTCATTAAGAAAATACCAACTCAACTTCACCAGAGATGCCTTATATAACTAAGATGTAGTAACAAGGACTATTTTTACCTGGGTTCGGCTATAAATACAGACAGCGGTACCAGCGCTTATAACAAGTTAAGAGATAAGCTCTTGCCAATCGCTACTTCTTAAGGCTATAAGAGGATTTGAAAAACTTATCGCCGAAAAACTAAAATATTCCTTGTCAAAGGTGGATGATAGGCTTGTGTAGCTCACTGTTTAATAGTTTAATTATAGTTAAGTAATTAAGCCCTCTCAACTTTTCAATATGGAGGTAAAGAGAAAGCTAAACAAAAAATTCAATTACGTTTTTAGAATAATATTTTGTGCGCTTTTGCAATTATTTAATAATAATTAATGCAGAATCTTAGACTTTCATTTGAGCTTTAGTTAAGTACCTTTTATGTTGATAATCCAAGTTTTAGAACCAAAGTTATAGGTTTTTAAGTGGAATCGTATCGACTGTTTTTGAGATTTTATACAAAACCAACCACATGCTTTACTGAAGCTCTTTCGGTTGACGATAAGCAACTAGACTTTTTTTCCAGTTTGTCTTGACAACTTTGATGTCGACGAATCTGCTAATTTATGCATTACGTCCACCGCATGCGTTGCCTATGGGTTGCTTTTCATAAGAACATATGTAATTTTTTTTTTTGTAAGCAACTTTTTTTGGTTACAAAAAATGCATGCGTAGTGAGTAATTATGTTAATATTAACAAACATATCAAGGTTTATTTTCTGTTGAATTAAAGTCAGGGAATGAGTTTTTTGTAACAGAAATTAGGCCCATTTGCTGAAACGAAACTCAAGAGTTTATGTTTTACATAAAATGTAATGTGACAGTTTACGCTGAGGAAAAAGTAGAACATAAGCGTTTATGTAGAACATAAATATTTATGATTTGTATCAGCAAACGGCTCTTAAAGTCGAAAAAGTGTGTTTCGAATAACATAAAATTAAATGCTTTTAGAAAACAAATTTAAAAAATGTAGGTACATATTTACATTTTATTTGATTAATATATGTACAAATATATCAACCAAAAAGAAAACAAAAAGATTGATTCAAAATAGCTTTTATCGGCCTTTAGCCCATAAAAATTGGCGTTTCGTCCCGGCGATCTCACTTGGACTCATCAGTTGACTAGTGAGTGCCTTGTCAATACGCAATTTTCATATAAAAACAAAGCCTGGCCCTGGGCAAAATTTCCAGCTTAATGATTAAGAATTTTAATCTTGTTGGATATAGTTCACATTGGATTTTTGTCAAAAAGTTCATATAAGTTGAACTGAACTTAATAAAAATTGCGTATTGACAAGGCACTCACTAGTCAACTGATGAGTCCAAGTGAGATCGCCGGGACGAAACGCCAATTTTTATGGACTAAAGGCCGATAAAAGCTATTTTGAATCAATAATTCAACAAGTCCAATTAAATAGTGCTAAGTCTTCTACTTGGCTGATGTATTTCAGTAGTATATAGAATTTGTATTATAAAACCTTCTTTTGTTAACATGCCAGAGTCGCGGGTAAGTCTTCAATGCTTTGCCGAAGAGGTAGCTGGCCCGATCACCACAATGTCAGAGTCAATTGATCTTGACAGAAATCTCCGTCCCATCTACTTGCCAATCCTGACTCACTGCAAATATTCATCAGAAAAAATTGTTGTTTTTTGCACATCGAACGTATCATATTCTTCAAATACTTTCCCTACTTTTACACTCCAAACTAAAAAAAAAAAACCTTCAACATAAATCTACTTTCACTAGCTCTACAAACAAAACCATTAATCCAAAGTACATAATTTTTTTTTAACTGCGATATATTTAATTTAATTTAAGTGGCGTGTAATTTGTAACTACCTATTGTTAAGGTACAAGTATGATACTGCTTAGCATCTTGCTAACTTTAAAACTCTTTACTAAAATGGTCTTAGTTTTAAACAATTTTTAAATAGTATCATACTTAATCTATTTTCTGAATAAACTTAATCCGAACACGCCTAAACAGTGACATTTCGTGCCAAAAAGTTAGCAAACATACCTTTTTCACATCTGTCATTGTTAAAGTGACATATGGTGGTAGCTTATGATTCTTAAAAGATTAAATGATATAAAGAAAGTACGATGCTTTTTTAAACATTGGAAAATCCTCTACTTAGCCTAGAATCATACTATAATTGCTTTAATAACGTACTAAATCGCCTAAAACTTTTCGCAAGTGAATTTTCGAGTATGGATTATAGACTACCCCGAAAGTTGATTTTTGGGCCCACTCTTTTCTAAATGAGCCACTGTACGGCGGCGGCGCTGCGTTTGGATGAGAGATTCAACAACAAACTTTATGAGCTGTTTATCAACCTTACTGACAGTCGTTTACAGTTTTTTTAAACCTTGTGTCTAACTTTAGACAGCCGTCAACCTTCAAATCTTTATTAATAAACAATTCTTTTCAAAGAGCTGTACTTGTCCGTATTTTAACAACGGAATTGGTTATGGAAATTTATTTAATTAATTATTTAAATAATAGTACCTACTTGCAAAAAAAATGGTGACAAATTTAAAGAGATAGCTTAAATTTGAACTGCGTTTAGCTGCAAAAAACTAGGTTTATACGATTATAAATGTCCCAGTTTTCCGTCCTGAGTTAACTCTCAGTTAAACCAGAGTTAGTTCATCCTTTAATTGAATTAAACCCGAGTTAATTCAGAAGCAGTTTTCAGTGGCAAATTAACTTTAATTTTAAGCTGTCAAAAATCTATCGGAATTCTATGTGCGAAACAGAAAACCAAACTTTGACTATTGTCATCGAAATTGCCCTTCCCATAGTGTAGTATATTGATTTGAATAGATTTTTGACACGCAGATGTCACTAAATCACCAAATTTGTTGAGAATTAACACGGGATCTAAATTGACTGAAAAATATATTTCAGGAATTAACCCCGCAACTAAATAGGATGACCTCACATTGAAAGTATTGCACTTGGAAAGGGACGCCATCTCGATTTAGATAGTGAAAAAATCCAAAGTCACTTTAATTTTGATAGATTTTTGACAACTAAGAGTTGAAGTAAGGCCTGCACTGAAAAACAGCTTCAGATTTAACTCGTATGGAATTTATTTGTAAGCTTGACTGACTGTGGTTTAAATCAGAATTAACTTTTAACTCAGAACTTAAATACTGACCCTTAGTTGTCAAAAATCTGCGCGCATCAATTTTGACAGTTTTGTTGACCGTCATCTGTCAGAAATGTTAGTTAAGTTAATTCAGTGTCAAATTTGAAAAATGCTGAGTTAACATTGAAACTAAATTGACTAAATGTTTCAAGAGTTGTCTCAGGCTGAGCTCCGAAACAAGGTTTTTATAGCTTCTCTCCCAAATGCCGCTATTTTTTTAAAATTGATACTACTCTAAGATGCTAAGTCGTTGTTATGTTTGTATCGTTAAAGGAGGTGTTTATTAGAAAGTAAAAATATCACACTACTGGCAGCACCACCGCACCGGGATCAAGGTGTTTTGGTATTAATATTTTCGACCTATACCCACACAAATAAAACATAAAACTAAAAGCTCCGTGCACAGCAAGTTAAGATATGGAGTGTAGGGTATAGAAGGTAGTACCTTATCTACAGAAATTATTTTTCTCAGCCTTGTTGAGATGAAAGTGTTTTTTTTTTTTTCAATTCCCACTTACACCATCTTAAACTAAAAATAAAAAATAAAAGATAATCTAGCCATTTTATAATTCTAACAAATTTTCTACAACAGATTCCCACTTCCCACCATCAGGGACCAATTTATCAGAGAGAAGTCATTTTAAAGCTTCTTATATAGTATTATCCCCTCTTTTGTCCTTTAAATGACAACTTCTGCCACTGTCTTACGAGTATATAGTAAAATATAATTGTCGGTATGGTGATGGTGGATCCCTCTTAAGACCTTCTTTTTCAATTTGTGTCAACATTTTCCTGAAATAACTACATAAAAAAAAAAATGTATGCCTTAAAAAAAATCCTTACTGCCGCGCAAGACATCAGACAAGTCACCTGTCTGCAGCTCTGAAACGGTTTTATTGAAAATTTAATTCGAGTATCCATTAAATTTTCATTATATACATATAGGTATGTCCCTTATTTATAATATGGGATTTCTTACAAGAAATGGAAGAAAAACATTTTCAGAACCAGGACTTCGTGTTTAAAAATTAAATTACTTTGCAATTATATTGTTTGGTCAGTGCTCGTTTTAACAATTCAGCTTCTTTTTTTGTTTTTTTTTTTGTTTTTTTTTTTTTTGAAGTTAAAAAGGTCAAACGCCGCTTATGGTTTGAGAATGACAGCTAGAGTTGATGTTGGGACTGGCACTCTGGCAGGGGAGATATGGAGAATGAATGAGATTAAAAGAACACATTTACTTTTAGCTTATTCTTCCCGACAGGCAACATCTGGTTGTCAGATGTTGTAGAAGAATATGGTGTTGTTTTTTTTTCACACACAATTCCACGACTTGTATTTTTGGGGTAGAAGCTTTTAAACATTTGTGTGAAGTGCATTGCATCTTCTAGACCTTGTGTTTTTATCAGTTTGAGTACTTTTCATTCAGTTTTTCCCTTAAGGCAAATTAAAAAAAATTATTATTTCAGACAAGAGATGTGAGCGAGGCGTTTGATTGTTTTCTTTTTAAAGTTATTCTTCCTTTTATACATACATTATAAAAATACTTGTATAATTTTACAATGCACGTGAGCATTCGTTGCATATTTATATGATCATAACACAAACCATAAAGATTGAAATCAAAACCAAGGCTGCGTGGGTTGGTATCTGTAGGTATGAAGAATTTGATAAGTTAGAAGGACTGCATCAGCAGGACGAAACTTTTTAATTATGGAATAAACTAAAAGACAAGCCACTAAATTAAAAATTGTGTATATTTAAAATACGAAACATTGCATATGGCTAGGATTGCCTAAGAGAATAAATTAACAGAATGTTGTCATTGATTTGCGTCGTTGACTTTGAATTATTGAAGAAATGTTGTTGTTATTTGATTACATAATTATCGTCGTGTAGGTTCAAATGTCAAGCTTCACTAATAATTATTGTAACCAACAAATAAACTACATGACTAGGTCGCACATACTTGCTATTATAAGTAAACCGTGATTTTAAAGCCTGAACAAATAAAGCTATGCATCTGATTGCAAAAGAAATAAATAAGTTATGGATAAGATAAACTTACTTTTCAATATTCGGTACAACTACATTATAAATATTTTCTAACTAGCTGACCCGGAGAACTTCGATCCGCCTAAAATTGATTAAATTTGTATTGTCCCTATTGACAGAATGAAACTCTTTTGGAATTAAATTGTATTAAATACACGGAAAATAGTTTTCACACATTTCAGGTCTCTGCAACGCTCTGTGATAAACAACGTTGCTTTATGTTGCTGCCAAAAACAATGCAGATGGGTTTTGATTCGCGAACACGCCACTTACAATCGTCGATTCGAAAACTAAGGAAATTCGTAATTAAAGCCACACACCTGCATCGATTGATTTGTTGATTGTCATGGTAAATGCTAGTCGAACGGGAAACTGAATGCGCTTAAACTCAAACGGAAAATCGGTCGGTATCATTGCTGAATTATTGCTGAATAAGAACTTCTATTTAAACTTGCCTTTGATTATGGTGGCTTGGATGACATTGATCATGAGTTTCATCACTTTAAGAAGATCGAATATACTACTCAGCTGTCTAACGTGAGTCTGTGAGCATAACGCCATCTGTTGGCTTGTTGGCTATTAAATTGTTGTCAGGGACAAAATTAGCCGATTGTCAATTCCGTAATATTTGTTATTATTTAAAATGAATTTTTTCTCCTTCCCATACAAAAAGGAATTTTCAAATATCACGATCGTCACCATCCACCCCTGAAAGTATGCAATTTCACGTTTTGGTGATATTCTAACATTTCCGGTTGAAATTTTAGCCGAATTATGCACGTCCGAATGAAAACCCAATTCAATTGTAAATACCTATTTAGATTAGAGAGAAAATAATTGTCCACTTCTCGCATTTCTCTGACGATATGTGTAGGTAGAAGAACTTGAAATATTTTCCAAGCTTAAAGTTAACCTTTTACCAGACTGTGGATGACTTAAACTTAAAATATAGGGTCATTAATTTTTCGATTTCGAAATTAAAGCTAAATAAAACACACACAGCGATACATTTTTGATGAAAATTTTATTTCATTATAAAGTTTGGACTTTGCCATTTTAAGTGTGATTCGCAGCATGCGATTCTTTTGAAGTAATTTTTAACAACTTTTTCACACATTTCGGGTGGTATCTCAGCTGTTACTAGAGTAATAGGAATTGGTTTTTAATGCGTCTAGAGTTCGGAGATTATTCGTGTAAATACGGCTTTTTGGGAAGCCCCACAGAAAAAAATCTAACGGTGTCAAATCGCATGATCTTGGTGGCCAATTGACGTCGCCAAAACGTAAAATTACGTGAACAGGAAACTTCTCAAACAATAAGGCCATAATTGGTCGTGTTGTGTGGCTTGTTGCCCCGTCTTGTCGGAACCACATATCGTCCAAGTCATGATCTTCAATGGCCGGCCAATTCGATAATTTTAACGAGTTGTTCGATTGTTAAGCGATCCATTATCGTAAATGGCAAACATTCAACTAATATTGTGACACTTCAAATGATAGCTGAGTTTGACAGGTGTTAAATGCTAGCGCTTCCAACTTGAAACCACGAAATGAATGACCCTGTATTAATATATTTTTAAAAGCTCCTCAAAACTTTCAAGTTAAATGATGAAAGCACGATATTTCGAAAATCATGTATGAACATTTTTCAAATTCATAAACGCCATTAACATAGACAACTTGCCTATATAAATAGGAACACCTTAAAACGTGTCAAAGTCATGCATTTGCATTAAAGGTAGTCATGAGATATATGTAGATACTTTCATTTTGTTGTTGTTTGAATCAGGCACTGCCAGGCTTTATTTTTTTATAACAGACTTTAATTTAATGGAATCATTGTCAACCATGACACTATAAGAAAGCAATAACCATTGCTAATCTGAAGAAATTGTCTGTCATCTGGCTCAGTCAGCAAAAAAAAAAAAACGAACATTAACGCTTCATATCATCATTATATCCCTCCTGGTTGTTCCCGCCGCGCAAGCCCAATAAAGTCCAGTCCCCCAAAAATTCCAAAATGAAAGCCATTCCAAGAATATGCTACCAGACATTTAGGCATTTCTTACACGTGTAGCGTATATCCATATAGCGGGACATGCAGTACCAAAGGCATAAAATATTCACTCTCACATAAAAACTCTCATAAGTTCGCTGGGTTGGGTTTATATGTACATAATAGAAAGAACAAGAAAGGATATAAGGATGTGGGTTTTTCACAATATGAATTTTTGCTTGTCTCAAAAGAAAAACAACAGCTCTAGGACGATATATCACAACAAGGGGCAATAAAAGTGCTTCCAGGCATGTTTCTTCTGGACACCTTACCTCGTACTCTCCTATATACTAATAAACACAAAACAAATTTTCATATTTATGGCTGCAACTTTGACAAGGTTATGTACGGCGAGTACGACAACAGCAAGAACAACGACAGCAACAACAACAGTAACAACAAAACAACGACTACACGACAGCGACGCTGACATGGATGGACGGACGTTATGTCTACATCCTTTGAATTAGGATATTATTTGGATCTGTGTGTTTTGAGCTTGTGTATATTGAAAGAAGAGCAAATAATAATTCCAGATGCGTGTAATCCCACATCCTTGTTTATGTTCAAATCGTGTTTCTACGCTTCGGGCTATACGTATGCGATTTGAATCTTCTGATGGTGATAAATTATGTTCTTGACAAAAAGTTCCTTAGTTCTTGATGGTTTAGCCTCAGCAATTATGTAAATATTATCGAAAGCAAAAAAACATACAAATCTGCGAATTTATTTAAATATATGTACCTAAGTACAGCAAATGTCTGTGGTTATTTGTGTGTTGAGATCAAAACTTTCTATAGAGCTGCCATCATCATTATAATAAGGCAACAATTTAGCTTCGAGACTATTTCGAGTTAATTTGCAGAAACGATAAGAAAAATCAGTATTGGAAATTTACAGGATATTAAATAAAATCCACGACTGCATCGCATAAACTTCCTCTTTTGGTTCAAAGCTACATATAACGTGGCTAGAAATAGAAGATGTTTGGTACTGGAACTCAAGCCTTCGGTCTGCGGTTAAAAATACTGATTTTTCTACATTTGTTCAGGAGGATTAGAGCACTTGATTTTTTGTTTGTATTTAACAGGAAATGAAGTTCTTTCATATCCTTAAGTTCAAAGATTTCAATCTTAACTATCTGATTTATAATACTTTTAAGCTAACGTTAACGACTTTGTTGGGAAACAGTTTTGAGTGAAACTGTTGCTTTGTATAAAATCTTCAATTTATAATTCGCTGAAAAAGATCATATCTAGAGTTCTAATAATAAGATTAAAGTGTTAAGGCTTAGGGAAAACGACAGAAAATAATTTCCTCTTTTAAGAAAATGAATTGATGTGGCTGCACTCCAAAATTAAGTTGCTTGCCCTCGCTCACTAGCAACTTCCGAGCAAGTTTTGTGTTTTTAGTCGATCGAAATGTTACATTAATACCTTGATTTTCGAGTTGAATTGACTACCACCTTAGAATAGCGACAAGCAACAGAACCACATAATCCTGAGCGACAGAAATAAAATTTAAAAATAGTCATTGAGCGGTAAGCGACATTTCTGAGCAATAGAGCGACCTCGCTCTGCTTTCAAATCTGTTCTATTATTTTAATGAATCCTGACTCCTAAGTGACAGAGTACTATCTTTCTAGAGCGATTAAATTTTTTTTGAGCGTTACTTATAGCAAGTTCACAACTAGCTGCTTAAGAAAATTGTTACTCAATAAATGTCCAGATGTAGCTTGAACTTGTCGCTCAGTGGCTTATCGCTAACTGCGTTGCCGAGCCCTTAAGCTAAAAATGTATAACCCTATTTACCTAGGCCAAATATTATTTGGAATAGGAAACAAAAAATAAATTCGTTTTTTAATGTTTATTTGGGCATTTTAGATTTATTTTTGATTTCGAAAAAATCCGACAAAGCTGAATTTTGGTGGAGAACCACTGCACTGGTTTTAATGTTGTAGCCAAAAAGATAAAAATTCAGTTTTGTAAAAAATATCTCAAAATTTATCTCAGTTTTTTGGAAAAATATCAAGGCAAAAAAATTACTCGAATTTCAACGAATTTTAGTCCAAAACCCTTCAAAGTTCATATATAGGGTTTTCCAAAAAGGACTTGACAACTTTTTTTTAAAAATAAAAAGCAAACTATTTGGGATATCTCGAAAATTGTACTGTTGGTTTGAAAAATAATCAAAACATTTATGTATTGAATTTGACGTTGTCCTTCACGTTTTCTGCGGTTGATTTTTTTAACCCAATTTTCGATGACTTGGCCAAACATTTCGATGGAAACGGTCGATGGAAACGGCTGCTATTTCTCGCTCAATATTGGCTCTGAGCTCTTCTTACGACGACGCGGGCTTGTTGGCATAGAACAATGATTTAACGTAGCCTCAAAAACGAAAGTCTAGAAGATATTTAATCATACGATCTAGGCGACCAATCGACAGGTTCATTTCTCGATATAACACGTTCATCGAATAAGTCGATTATTACACCCGCTGTATTACTTGTGGCACCATCATGTTGACAACACATTTTATTAATGTCTAGTCCAGGCAATTGGCCAAAGAAATAACGTTCGAACATCTCTCTGTAGTGATCTCAAATGACTGTGACGTGACGGAAAAAAAAAACACCCAATGACACCACCACTGGCATGAAAATAACACCATACAGTTATTTTTTGTGGATTAAGTGGTGTTTCTTGAAGCACATGAGAGTTTTCACCTGAACAATAACCCATATTCTGTTTGTTGACGAAGCCGTTTAGTTAAAAATTCGCTTCATCAAAAATTGCGGCGTTAATGATATTGATAAGTTGCCGTCACCGACTCAGAATTTTGGAAGTAAATTTGAATTAATTGTAAAAGTTCTGAGTTACAATGAAAATGGTGTTTTTAATGAATGTTTTGACATTGACAGTTTATTCATTGGTTAAGGGTGCGTTCAAATTGGCATTACTCCGTCAAACGACACAAAAAGAGCAATATCGATCCGTAATTTGTTTTTATTTTTGGATAAAAAAATGCGAAGGAATAAAAACGTAGTTGGAGGCTATCTATTGAGACCTTTCATCATCTTTGACAATAGTTAAATTCTGGTTCAACGAATTTAAACGAGGTCGTACATTTGTTTTTGATGAGGAGCGTTCAGGCCGCCCGCCAGACGTGGTTACCGATGAAAGCTTTAAAAAAGTTCATTACATCATTCTTGCTCATCGCTGAGCTGACGAAAAAAGTTTTATTTCACCATGATAACGTAGCACCACATTCATCTAAAATGGCCATTGTAAAATAACATCAATTTCGGTACGAATCGTTGCCACATGAACCCTACTTCCATGATCTGGCACCCTGCAACTTCTTTTTGTTCCCCAACATGAAAACATGGCTCGGGAAAAAAATTCAGCTCAAACGAGAAGGTTATCACCGAGACAAAAGCGTATTTTGAAGTGTTATATAAATTTTATTTTTTTTGGAGGGCTTTAAGTAGTGGGAAAACGTTGGAATAAGTGTATCGTTGTATCGATTACGTTGAAAAATAAAAAAAAAAGTTTTTTAAAAAGCGATTTTTATAATTTTTTTGAGAAGAATTCTCACTGAAATTCATAATGCCTACGTGTAATGACTTTTATCTTGACGATCCGATTAATAGAAATCAAGATACAAGCTTTTAAAGCTAAACTTATCGGCTTTATTTGGAGATTTTATGCATAGAAAAAAAAAACAACAACAAAAGTCTCCAAAAAATTCTGAAAACTTTGTAGAGTTTAGCTATATAATTTAAATCATGATAATTCTTCCAGGAAACTGATAATTTTTGATAAATTGTTTCAAGTTTTGCTCCTTTCACCTTACAAAATCAAAAGCCGTGTTTCGAATTTGGAATAACATTTTAGAGAAATATCAAACACATTTTTTTGCAAAGCGGAAGTCTAATTTTCCTGGACCAATTGAGAACTACCGATGTTGTGACAGTCTTTATAAGAGTTGTGCGGCTAAACGCTGTATTGAATATCCTTTAGGAACCAAAATCAATGACTAACTATTCATCAAAAACAACTTGAAATCTTAGAATCGTCCAGTGAATTACCTTATTTATTCCCCAATAAATCGTCATATCAGAAAGTATCAAACTAGAAAAAAATTCGCTTGCAGGAATGAAGTTGTCTTCACATCAGATTCACCAGACCTGTATTTGTTGTTTTCTCTTTGATTGTATAGGTATGTTATATTTTCTTCAACATCCTAATCTCTATTACTTTTCTGCCCATTTACTTAACTAATTCCTTTAGCAGAAACAAAAAAATGGTAACCAATCATAAATTGTGTGCTTCTTTTTTCTTTTAGAATTTTCACAAAAAGTATATAAAATTTAAATTGCACAGTTCAAATTTGCAAAGATCCAAAAAAAAAACCTCAAAGAAGCCTTATCTCTTGTCTAATTAATTCCTATTTGTTTGATTGAAGGATTTCTTCAAAGAATTTTCACAAAAACACAAAACGAAAATCCTTTTAACTCTTGTTTTGTTCCTTATCGCATCATCTTGAATGTTTTATTAAAATAGTTTCATCCTTTCTCTCTCATTGCAGACACAAGCAAAGAAAATAAAAAAAAAAAAAACAAAAAGGACAAAACTCACAGATAAGTTTAACTCTGAATGAACTACTTTCAGCGCGGCATCAGAAGACAACCGCAAGGACAACAATAACAACAAAAATTAAGATAACTAATCGTACCATCATCTCCTCAACTCTCACTATACTACTACAACAACAACAACAACAAAAACAACTATATCAAGGACTTCTTTGCAAATTATTCAAGTTGAAGACGAAGAACGTAGAAAAATGTAAAAGTTACGTGGAATTCCAATTTGCAGTTAAATTTGAGTGTATAGTTATGGTGAAGGATATAACCAGGATATTTTTTGAGAGTTTTCTCATTTTTGTGATATCTTTAAACGGTAAGTGAATTAAATTTAATTCTATCTATAATTTTTAATTTTTTGAATTTTTGTTTTCTTGTTTTGTCTAAAATGAAAAAAAAAACAGTTCAAAGAAGAAATAAAAGAGTTTAGATATAGCTATACCTACATGGGTACCCTCCCCTTTTACTACTTTGATTTAGGGGCAGGACATTTTTTTTAAGATGAGAAAGGACCAAATCTTTCGCTCAGAAGAGGTGTTTTTATGAGTTTTTTTTTTACTTACAAAATCGTTTAGTTTTTTAATATTTCAAGAATTGGAGTGCGGGTCAATTGGAACCTTAATTAAAATTCTAATTTTAAATCATGCTGAGTTGCTCCCAAAAACTCAAACAAGAAAAAATAAGTTCTTTTTGTTGACCATAGACGATTTATAGGATCAAATAGTATATTACAACCTCAAGTTTGCCCACCTACAGAGGGCTCTGGCATTTGCCTTAACCTTGTACAGTGGCAACTACGCAGAACTTCTAAAATGGGTACATATTTGCTGATACTAGTATTAGTTTAATAATAGAGTAGGCAAAATTGCGCATTTTGTTCAAATAAGGTTGGCGACAATTTTACAAAAGTGATAATCTTTAAGTTTTCGTTTCAGAACAAATTTATCATTAACTTGGCTCCAATTTTCGCTTGGAAACCGCTATGAGCTAAGTCGTGATAAAAAAACAGCGGTGCTATATTTAAGACGATTTAGTAGGTATGACGTTAAAGCATTTTTAGTTCGATGTTAGGTTGAAAAGAGGATTTCCGAAATTTTAAACGAGTGAGCATCGCACTATCTTTTCAATTTTTTATTAAAATCAAATTCCTAGGTAGGTAGGTAGGTAGAAACGGCGGCCCAGAGCAATCTAGCCCGTGACCCAATTAGCGCTGGAGCGCGCCGTTTTGATACCATAACTCGTATTGACCTGTTGGTTGAAATTGGTTACATTTAAATTCCTTTTTAAATAGGAAGAGGAACAGTTGGTCAAACAATCAAGGTAGCGGAGCACGAATTTGAAGTGGTGCAATCATTTAAATACCTTGGGTCAATAGGAGCAGCCGATAACAATATAGAAGAAGAAATGCGCGGGCGGCTTCTCAAATCCAACAGAGCCTACTATATAGTCTGTCAAAGCTCTTCAAATCCAGAAATCTCACCATAACTTCAAAACTGCTGTTGTACAGGACCATGGTCCTGCCAGTACTCACATATGGATCCAAGACTAGGGTGCTTAGCAAAAGGCACTCCGACCTCCTAGCCACGTTCGAGAGAAAAGTCTTAAGGAGAATTGTTGGCCCCATATGTGAGGAAGGACGATTCCGGAGACGGTACAATCATGAATTGTACGCAATCTACCTTGAAGCGGATATCGTGACAAAAATTAAGCTCGGTAGACTCCGGTGGGCAGGGCACCTAGCTCGCATGAGCGAAGATGAACCTGCTCGGAAAGTTCTTTGTGGTACATTCTATGGTGACGACAGCGTGGTAGACCATGCTTGCGCTGGAGAGATGGCGTAGACCAGGACGCCCGGAGGGTTGGGGTGCGCAACTGGATGGCGGCGGCTCGAGACTGGGATGGGTGGAGAGACTTGTTGAAGGAGGCCAGGACCAGACCCCGGTTGTCGAGCCGATGATGATGATGATGATTTAAATATAGAGTATCTATTTGGTGAAACATGAAATGTACGAATAGCAATCAAAACAAATTGCTAATTGTACTCAATGAGGATATACATTGTACATAATACTGAACAATAGCGAGATGAATAGAATTTTTGTACTGACCAACAAAAAAAAACATATAATAAAGCTGAAAAGATGGATATGTATAATTGTATTTCAAATATATTCTGCGATATGTTCGAAACATACACTCGGGCGTATACGTACTTTTTTTATTTTAGAGAACTGTGAAGTTATATTTGTATTCATATTAAAAAAATCTTCAATGTTATGCAGCTGATATAATTGTAAGGGCCGTTTTCGAGAACATCAAATTGGCTTACAAAATGTCCTTAAACTAAAATTGTAACCGTGGAAAGTGCAAATATGTTCCAAAAGAACAAGATTGTAGATTGTGTACTCGACGATTGATGATTGTTAACGTTTTAAAAATTGGCAGAAGGTATATTTGCAAAATAGGTTTAATATAAAACAGCTGAGTTAACTTAAAACCTCTCATGGTAACTAAATTCGGCCGTTTTTGAAAACGTCATCTGCGTCAAAAATGAGTTTGCAAAATGTTCTTAAACGCAAACTGCAATAGTCTTCAGTTCGAAAACGCAAATACAAATTCTACTGCATTAGCATTATGTTCGATAATGCTGTTTGCTAAAGTCACGTGTTCGAAAACATCATCTGCGTTGCAGCTTTGCAGTAAAAAAAAATTGCATATTTGACGATTTCAACTTTTGCGTCATAAATGACGATCATTTGCCGGTGAAATTGACTTTGATTTGACGTTTTCGAAAATGGCCATATTCTGCGAAATGTAATAAATATACACTCGGGCGTATACGTATTTTTTTTTTTTATTTTATTTTACTTTAACTTATTTTATAGAATATTAAAAAATCTTCAACCTCTCAATGTAACTAAATTCAGTTCACTGGAATTTCATAGAATAGTAACAATTATCAAGAGCATTGTGGATGGAATTGCGACTTTTTAATCACAATTGTGAAACGTGTATTTTTTTAGTTTGGTTGTCGAATTATTCGCGTCCAAAGTAATATTAGTGTAGCGGTTTTCAGTGCCAGCAGTGCTTTTTTTCTTCAACAATAAGGTATACAGAACACATTTTCATACAAAAAATGTTGACCAAAGTGACAATACATAAATAATTATCTTACACGAAATACAAGGTACCACGTTTATAAACATTTTATCCATATGTTACTATTTTCTACATCATTATCGACACTTTGCATGATTTAAATACTCGAAGAATGTCCTACAGAGCAAGTACTCTATAAGAAGCAGAGTATGAGCTTAGTAAAAAATACCTGCTTCAGTTTTGTATAAATAAATTTATACACAAAACGATGAGCACTTCTTCTACATTTGAAAAAATTAGGGTACTTTTTGTGAAATGTTTAAAAATAAATAAATTTAATTTCATTCTGTAGGTATATTTCCTTAAGGACTTTCTTTAAGTCACATCGAAATACCTTTTGAAACAATAAATACCACAGTACGAAAACAAACTGAAACAACAAGAGCTGATTAAAAAAAAAAAGACCATTCCAGAAATTACCAGTTTATGTCAGTTTAAGTCACCTAATCCATTAAGTTCGTGTTGCACCATATTTAATTAGGTTCAGTGTTTTGTTATTTTTTCCTGCGGTCACAACTTTTAAATGTTCTATAGCTATGATAAATCTGTCAGAGCTTTTACGAAGCCCAAACCAAATAAACAACATCCAAACTCTGGGCATCATTCGAAATTAAAAAGATAAGAAGTTGCCTCCTCGGTTAGGCAATCTCGCTATGTGGTAAGTATAGCCAACTAATCGCAGCTGGAAATCTACAGATATAGCATGACAGTTGTTTCCCTTCGTTTTTATTTACTCACCACCCCCTTCCCCCCACAGGAAACCACACAAAACTTTATTTCCACAATTAAACATGTCACACACATTCATGGCCAAAAACTCAGTAAAATACTTTTTCGGTTATTTGCTTCCACTTATAGCTTAACCAGACCTATATTCATATAACACACCAACTTCTCCATTCCCCACGCCGGCCGCCGCTGGCTATTCCGCCGCACAATCGCATAATTTGAGTCTTCGTTCTAACATTTCTGGAATTTTAACAAGGAATTGCCGAGAAATATTTCCGACAGTTGTTGTTTTTGTTTGACCGAACAAGAATAAGAGGGGCGAAATAAGTTTCCAGAATATTGCATTGCATTGTTCCTCCACTTCACTTCCACTTCCACTTCCACTCGAAACTCAAGACCTTATCGCCTCTACTTTGGGAACACACACACACATACTTCCTTCCTGGGTGGCCAGTCCGACCATAAAGGACCACCAGGAGGACCACAAAAACCCACCCAACGAGAAGGAGAACCTACTTAGGAACTCTATTGCGGATACTAATTGAGAGTTTTGCGAAACTTTGATTGCTTGTAATCGAAACCCGTATCCAAGTAGCACGAACATGGAGCACGAGTACGGGCATATACGACTATCGGGCGGCTCGGCGTGATTCTCATATGCAGCATTCAGAACTTGGTACAGGGTTTGTATAGAGCGTATGGCAGCTGTGGAGGAACAACGAGGAACAACGTCCTTGACAAAGCCCTTCCATAGCTTCCCGTTGATAGTTTTCTCGGTTTTGTTTTTTTTTTTTCCCCGATCAAGGATGTATGGGCTGATGCGACTATTGGGGATTGGGGTTCTCCTCGTTCTGGTTATATTGGCCGAATTGCTTACGTTTCGATATTTACCTTTTCGGTGGAAGTTATTTGTTGTATATACGTGACTTAAATGAATGTCGGTTTCGATTCCATTCTATTGGATACGATTTGACCTTTGGCGAAGGATGAAGGCGAAGGAACTATAGGGAAAATGCGCTGTATAGGGTATGTATAGGTATAGGTGTATAACTGATCCTTTTTATTTGTATTCACGATATTAAGTTGAAGTACGCAATATCATAGAAGTATCGCTTCACTAAGTTTCCGCAATGTTTTCCGCTTTTATATTTATTTTTATATATACATAGGCCCTTAGAGGGGAAGGGTGATGGCATACAAGCGGGAGAGTTCTAAATTTGTTTCTTTGTTCTGCAACTCTGATCAAAGAGGTGCCCCCGAACGCTCTTTCTTCCAACGACCTATACCTACAGCCTCTCGACGTGATGTAAGTTTGCGTCTATTTTTCTTTTTCTTCTTCTCCTTATTTTGTGTGCAGAAAAAAAAAGGGAAATTGATGTAATTCGGTCTCATTGGGTGTTTATGGATAGAATGGGGAAGTATTTCAAGTAATTTCAATTCAGCTTGCAAAACTTCCTGCAAAGCATTCTTTTACCTTTATGTCATTTTTGTTATTTTAATTCGCTCCAGGGGACGTTGCTGGGGGCACGTATTGGTTTTCTGAAAAAAACAATACATTTATCAAACCACATTACGATGAGAAAAAAACAACGATTTTAGAAAAGAAACCGATAATGCATACATATTTATGTAAACATTTCGTATGTAGATTATAAGCAGGGATAGAAGATGCTTACCTTTGAACTAGCTTATTTTTTTAAAAAGGTTCAATTTACATAGAAAGCCCACCGGTTGCGATAGAGGTAATCTAAGGTCTTCCCCTGGATTGAAATTTCAATTTCCATTAAGAATCTTTTAAAATCATTTCCGTCCGTAACCGGTTCTAAAGTTATAAATTTAAGAAGCAAACAAAAAAGTTCCCTTAAAATTTGTATGGAAAATAGAAAGCAGCAATTAGCGACCTCTAAAAATGTATCTAAAAGGCTGAAACTAAGCAAGGCTTAATATTTCACTAAAGCCTTAATAAAAAGCTATAGTGGCATTGAAAATCGAAGACAATTGTATGTTTTTGAATCAGTCATGTAAGTTAAACTGATATTAAAGCTGCAATATCGCACAAATAAAATAATGAATATGAATAAATCAAAGGTCAGTGTAGAGCTCAGCCAAGCTCTCGGCACTAAATCTTGTAACAGGAACAAACTCTCGTGCTTTTCGACCCCCCTCTAACTTCAGGGGCCAACTATGTAACTCGATTCTACAATATAAACGTTCTCAACTTGCTAATTCTATTGCAAGCGCTTATAAACTGAAATAGAACAGTGCTAATTGCAGATTCTGTGGCTAAAAGTCGGAAGCACTAACATTTGATCCTATATTTATCCATATTACCACTTATTTTTAGCATTGGAAACCACTTTCGAATAGATTCGAAAGTAGAATAAAGTTATATAGTATGGTCTCACTACTAATAAGGCGATTAACTTCAAATTCATAATATTTGCCAAGCTCAGCGGCATCACAACATTTCAACTCCTTATAGCATTATTAGTTCCTGAGATATAATACTTCAAACATAGCTAAGACCGTTAACCGTATAACTAACCGACTCACTGACAAACAGATCCGACATCGTAGAATCTTCTAATTTCTCATAGTTATTTTGAATTTTTTTATAAAAATCCAAAAATATTTTTTTTTAAATTTTGCAATATTATTACAAACTTATGTATAAAATATTTAATTTCAATCGGTAATTCGGACAATGAGATCGAAAACGAAAATAAAAAAAAAACCGTTCCATGAAAAGTAAAATGTAAAATTAAATAATTTAAAATGGTAAATCGTACTTATTTTGACACACAAAATAAATTTAATCAAAATCCTAGGAATCGTTTTTGAGTAACATAAAATTCTCTTTAACGGTTTTTAAACATTTGGTATGGGGGGTGTAGGTACTGTTATTTTTGGTTATATCTTAGAATAATTTTTGTTTAAAATCTTCTAGATAATGTTAAAAAAGCTAATTTTTGCACAGTTTAATTAAAATGGATGGAGTCGTTTTTGAAATCATGAGTTTTCAAAAAAATTTCAAACTTTTTTTAAAAATCCAAAAAATATTTTTTTTTAATTTCGGTACGCAAAAACTTTTAAAATGTATCTATTAATCATTTTCATTAAAAAAAATTGATCAAAATCAGTTGAACCGCTTTCGATAAAAGCGGAAATAATAAAATGTATTTTGGGAGTAGCCGCAACCATTTTTTTGAAACAAGATTTTACTAAAAGACAGCCTTTATCTATTATTTTACGAATCCAGAACTTGCCGTGTAGTAAATATGTATGTATATATCGCAAGTAAAACTATCTTTGCAAATAGGAGTGAAATTACAAATCCTACTAGTATCTAACAAGTCAGTTGTGAAATGTAATGAGATCTAAAAGTCAAGTTTTAAGTTTTTGAAGGTTTAGATAATATCAAATATGTTAAGGAGAGTAATATTGAAAACGACTCCGAAATATATGAGTTAAACATGTTATTTCATGGTTGCCGACTAATATTTGGTAGGTTTTCTTGTAGGGCTACCTGAAATCCATTGTGAATTTAAGTAATCAACCAAGGACCCTGGAAACCCTACACCCTACAACATCCAGACCGTAATAGCCTAAAATACGGTCAGAATGATCGACAGAGTGCGCAAGAAAACTGCGAAAAAAGGCCATCTGTCTTTTTTTGTCGATGCATCCAAACCTACAGACTAAACGTCTGGTTCGATTTTCATAAAACTTTTTCTTTTATTTCTAATTTTCCGGCTATCGGCTTTTGATTATTTCTTTAACGTGAATGGTTTTAAAAATAATTTTTTTATTTATATTTCGGTTTTTGATGTAAAAAAAATAAATATTTAAATTTAATTTATGAAAAATTTTTTCTCAATTGTTATTATTAAATTTTAAACATTTGAATTGCATAGTACAAATGTTCTATTTGAGTTAAATCATTCTATGCAATTAGGCTGCAGCTCGATGAGCAGCTGGTCCCCTTCACCCATTATGAACGAAAACCACTTATCGAGACTTCCATATGACTATATGTTTGATCCAAAACTTGATCTTTTATATATGTATGTTAAAACAGTTAGATATTTTCAGAGAGCAAGTACATGCAACCAATTACTTCCTTTTATTATGTTTGTTTTTGTTTTTTTGTCATATACCAATGCCCCTAGTGGTTTCAAAGGTCTAACAATTGTAGATTGTCGGGGGGTCGAAAAATTAGTTTTTCGACAATATTGTTATTCGCCAATTCGAAAGGTTGGAGGCTCTGCATGAAGTTTTGTTTGGGGATTTTTGTTATTAAACATTGCGGGAGGGGAATTATTTTGTATATCTTATATTTGTTTGTATAAATTCTATTTTTTTTTTTTTTTTATTTAACTTTAAGGTAATAACCGGAAATTGGTAACGGTTCATGCTCTAAATTGAACTTGTTAGGTTGAATATTTATGCGTCTTTTATTATTTTCAAACATAATAGAGACGCAATTTTCAAGAGCTCTTTAGAATCTGTTTTTTTTTTTTCAGTTTTAAATGTGAACATATGCAAGTTATTTTAGAGTAAGGTTATTCTTTTAGGTATTTCATTTATTTTTATTTAAATGTGTATTTTTTTAAATATTATACGCTTTAATGTTTATCAGTATTAAAACAACATTAGCGCATCGAGTCAAATGTGATGAGGTTAGTTTGGTAAGGTGAGGTTAGGAAGGACGTGCACAGCCAAGAGGCTGTTGCGTACACCGAGGTATATTGGTCCATTGTGATTCCCTTAGCGATGTTCCTAACTAATGGCTGACATAGACTGCTTCGTTTGCGAACCCGCCCGTGCTTTCTATATTTTTTGTTTATTTTGCCATTGAAACCTGCGCTAGATCGTTCAGTTCTCCATTAAATCGGTTTCCAAAGTATCGGAGGCAATTTTTTTGGAGGTCGGGATAGTTACAGAGCAGGTTTTAATGGTTTCTAGTTCTCCGACATTCTGGCAGCTCCTACAGAAATCGGGTACTTATACACCCATTTTACCAATGGCGCAATATCGAGTTAGTACACCTATAAAGGTTCTAATATTCTTTTGACTCAGCGATAGAATATACTGAGTTTTCTTTTTATTAATTCTTGGCCATAAGTTTCTAGAGATAACGCAGTTGTTCCTGGATATCCAGGAGTTCTTGGTTTGCTCTTTTGTTATTATGACTATCTTCCTTTTAATCACTCCAATCGGAATGTCTGGTCCCATATCTAATTGGCTACTATTTTCCGTACTTGATACTGACCCTTTTCTCGGCAGTTCATCTGCTATGTCCTTCCCTTCTATATTGCTTTGTTCAGGAGCCCAGCAGAGTTTGACTCAATTGGTGTTGCAAATATTGTTCAGTATGCCTCGGCATTTTGCAACCGCCTCGGTCCTTATAGTCTTACTGGACATTGCTTGCATGGCAGCAAAAAATATGATCTCCGACGAGTTCATTTTTTTGTTGTGAACTATTTCAGCCGCATTTTCAATAGCATGGTTAGAAGGATTATGGAGTTCTCGTAAAGTTAAGAAACTGATAACCATATTCAGAAAGATAGATAGATAGATACATATAGATTTATTTTGTTTCTCAAAAAATGCTCTTTATCACAACCATATTCACCAAGCTACAATATTCAATATTTATGAGCATTCATACGATTTACGACTGCAGTTACGACAACTTTTACATATCTCTTCTCCCAAATGTCATGGAATGCAATTTGCTAAGCAGCGATTAAAATATACCTTTTTCCATTGACAAAAGGGTTGAATCTCTGCATCTTTTTAAAGACCGCAAGATTATTCCACTTCATAGAGATTGGCATCAGGATATATTTTCAAAAATTTTTGCGTTTGCTATGGATGAATTAATTTTCTAGTTGGATTAGAAATTACACATATCTCAGGTTGCTTCCTAAAAGTCATAACGGATGTTTTATGTCTGAAAATCATCAATTGTGGAATACTTCAAGGTTCCGTTTTGACTCCGATACTCTTTCACAATTATTAAGTGTCTCTTGTTTGAAACTTTTGATCTGCTTAAAACAGAGAAAGATGAAAAAGAAAAAGAAGCAAGCAATTAAGACGATGGTCTGACTGTTTTAATGGAATTTTAAGGTGAAGAATATTAGGTAAGATTGTGGATTTTAAATAAATTTAGAAAAAAAAACATAGTTTCTTTCACCTTTTAATCATTTTTTAAATTTTCGATTTTCTTGGAAATGATAAAGCTCGATATTTGCTTCAAATCTACAGTTCTTCAAATCTACAAACTAAGTTTAAATTCTTAGTAAAAACTAAAATCAGGTATTTGCGAACACACCCATTGCACTTGAACCTCCTCTGTACCCGAACTTTAAATAGGATATAATTGGTTTTGTTGTAAAAATGAAAATATTGGTATTGGAAAAAAGGCCTGTACACTATACAGTGTATATAAACTGCATATGCTAGAGAACTATACAGGGTGGGCCAAATAAGAGCTTCCGATGTAAATGTAACCAGAATTGAGATCTTGGGCCAACTGGAATTTTGTAAGGCTACAGGTGCGAATCTTTCTTGAAAATCGTGCCACGTGGTATAACCAACTGTGTTGAACGTCGAGTGGTCGTTTGAATGTTTCTGGGCCAGGTGCACAACTTTCACGAACGACTTGAATGTCTGCCTTTACTTCTCACATCTCTAACGTTCCCATATCGCTGAAATTCGGTCACCACAGGCCGAATTAAAGCGGCTGTTGGAACATTTTGAACACTATAAAATGTGTAAAATTTTCTAAATTATTCACCGGCCATTTTGCAAAAATATATTGACTGTTTTTTTTTGCTATGCGATCGTTTAGTATTCCATTATTAAATTTCCCATAAATTTCCCAATCTGAAACATATTGCAAAATAATTTGAAAATATCTATAAATAAAACATAAATTTATTCGTGTTTAACATTGGTAGGTCGTAGTTATGGGCCACCCTGTAGTTAAATTCAGTGCCTATTCAGGACGCTATTTCAAAATGTCCACACGAGAAAAATACAGAAGTAATTATTATCATGCAGTGTTTATTTCATTTGCGATGTATTTTATACTTTGTATTCAAACATGGCGACAATATTGCTACATTGATTGTCATACAAAATAAGAATGGAATTGATTTTTTTATTTTTTTTATACACAAAATTAATTATATTAGATAGCGTGTTGGAACATGGGTGATGTTTCATATGAAAATGACATTTGTATTATTGCATTGGGAATTTGCTTCTTTTTTTTATAACTAATGAATTTCACGTGAAATTAAAAATAAAATTGAAAATTTTACTTGTTAATAGACTAACAACAAGTGCGATGTGCGAACACACTGATGTGCGAGTAACGAAGTGAAGTAAATATTTTTAAACTATTTATTTGTTTTTAGCTGTAAAATTATTTTAAGCAAATTATATTTTTTGTATTAATTTTATTTAAAACAAATTGTATTTAAATTTAAAATGGCGGTTTAAATAGTCTTGAATTTAATTTTTCTTCAAAACTAGCGGTCTCAAAAATGAATTTAATTTTAAAGTATATTGATCATTAAGTTTGTTCATAAATTGTACGATTTTTAATTCTACATAATTTTGTATATATTTATAAACAATAAAATGTCATCAAGGCACAGATTTCATTAAATATGTTGTTACTTTTTTGGCAAAAATTATTACAATTTGTAATTTGTCACTTGTGTAAATGCTGCTCTGCAAGTTCATTACAAATCTGAATTTCTATAGCTTCTGATTTTCGTCACTTATTGACATGCGATTTAGTGATTAACTTGCAGTAATTCCATTTTGCCTTTCCTACGAAAATAAACGGAGAGTTTGAATTGCCAATATTTTTTGAGAAAATAGAATTAGTATTATTTAATAAATAAAACTATTATTTAATAGTTAAAATAAAATTAATTCGATTTTAAGTTTTTTTTTTCAAGAATTTATGAAAATTTGTGTATAAACCTCGCCGTTGTTAGTTAGTTAGTTGTTGGTACAACGAAATAACACTTTACTTTAAGGCTCCCGGAAATTACGCCAGAATTTTTTGTGGAAAATAAGCCAGAAACATTAGAAATTGTGCCAGACAGAAATGGAAAAAAAAGCGAGAAAGCAAAATGGCCTAATTTCCTAATATCAATTTGGAAAAAAGCCAGAAAATGGTTTGCATTTTAAAAGTCGCTACTTGGTCAATATTGTAGACATTTTATCACAATAGGAAAAAAACAGCCCCTGACATGCACCCATGGGGGGGGGGGCGGTCGCTGGTGCGGGCGCGGGCACGGTTACGGCGTGGCTGCCACGCAAAAAATGACTAAAGTTTTCAATAATTTTTTTTATTTGTAACAATTTATTTAACAAAATACAAAAGAACAAAATATTTTTTACTATGTGTAAACTTGCAAAGTGTCTGCTACGATATCCCGGTAGCATGGACATTTGTAATTTTCGTTTGAATCTGCAACTGTTTGAGCTTGAAACTTTAAGTTGCACTCCGAGCATATTTTCATATGTCTGCACGGCAACAACACAACGTTTGGTGGAAGGACCTGACATATAATACATAATATTACATCCGCTTCATTTACGTCTTCAGGATGTTCCTCCGCTTCTTCATCGTCAGAGTAAACGTTAGTGTCAACATCATTAGAATCTAGAAAAGTGCATAGAAATTATTTAAAAAATACGATTTTTAATTAGAAAAGAAAAACCTTCGAAAACGTCATCGAACGACTCCATATCTGTATATATACAGTTTTTTTCGTACACCATCCTGTTGAGAAACATGATAGGTGTTATCTTTTTGTCTGCCAAAAGTTGGCTTGCTTCTTTAATTTTCGCGTTCTTATCTTTGTGATGATGAATTCGCGAAAGCAACTCAACAATAATTCTTACAATAGATGATAGAGACAAAGAATGTGTAGTAAAACTGTTTATTTATTACAACAATTTATACAAAATACAGTTTTCTGGCGTTTTTTCCAAAACATGAAAAGGAAAAAACACCAGAAATTTTATTTTTGGCTTTTTTCCAAATATTTTTTTCTGGCCTTTTTTCCATTTCTGTTAATGGAACAAACGCCAAAAAATTTTTAGGAATAAATGCCTGAAATTCCGAAATTTTGCCAGAAAAATTTGGGATTTTTTCCTAGGAAAAAAAGCCAGAATTTTGTATGAAGAATTTTCTGGCCTTTTTTCCAAAAAAAATTCTGGCGTAATTTCCGGGAGCCTACTTTTATATCAACTTGCGTTTGAAAGGTTATTCTTAGAAAATGGCTTCAAGGGTATTTTTTTAATATTCCGATTAAGGAAATGTCCGATTAAGGAAATTCTTTTTTGTTGAAAAAGGTTTTCTTAGCAAATTTCTTTAGGGATATTCTTTTTCAAATTTAATTATTTGTAGGGTGAAATGGGCTAAAAAAAAAATTGTCCTGTTTAAGAAATTCTTTTTGTGTTTGAAATGTTATTTTAAAAAAGTGCTAATTTTAGAGTGAAATGGGGTAAAAATAAAACGGTGTTTCTCGAATACAAAAATTGTTTCTGTGTTAGGAAAATTAATAAAGGTTGGACTCAGATGATCACATTTTTACGAATTTCGCCATTCATAAGGTGAATTGGGTCATAACTCAGTATTTAGTAGGTATTCAATTACAAAAAGTATCTAAAATATTTATCTATATTTTCATTCGTGGTTTGTATGCAAAGCTTAGGTTTGTCTACCCGTGCTAAGCCGGAAGCTTAATAGTTGATTATTAGATTAAGGTCCAGTTTTTCAGAGTTAACTGAAGAAGCAGTTTTTCGGTGGAGAGAGAATGTGGAACGACTTAACAAAATCGGTGAATAAAATATCAAAAGCATCTGTTGAGTTAATCCTGAGTAAACTCACCAAATTTGATGAGTTATTTCAGGTTAAGTTTTAATCTCGCACTAACAAACTGGGCCTAACTATATATTTTAAATTTGATGTAATTAAAATTTTACAAGCCAATAATTGAAGGATCAAATTATATTGCTCTCAAGCCTTGTGTACCTACTGGTCTTTTTTTCACAATTTCGTATTAGTTATTTGTTGAAATTTAAATGAAAAACAAAAAAATTGTCTTAAAAATCCAGAGCAAAAGGCTCTTTTTTGTCATTCAAGGTCTGATATCTCATCAAAATCTTGACGCGTCAGAAGGACCAAAGAAATTCCTGATAAAGTTGAATCAACAATTCATTTGATTCATGCGTTGGTTGGTTCAACTGAAAACATATGTCCCACCCCGTGCAATCTTCAAAAACAAAACTTGGGAACAATTTTTTGTGTGCTAATTTTTATAGGATTGTGAAATAAAAGTTATTAAAAAAAAATTATTAAACAATCTTAAAATTAAAAACTAAGAATGATTTTTGCTTTAAAATGCTCTTCTTAAAAAAACACTAAAAAAAATTGTGTGAATGCCGGGACTCAAGGTTAATATGTGTAAAAATCAACGTTTTTCTAAGCGCAGTTTTGAGGAACTGAACGTACCCAATATCCTACTGTGCATATTTTGTAACGTAATGTGCTTCAACGTAACGTGATACAACGTAACGTTGCACATGAAAGTTCACGTTTTTTCACTCTAACGCCGGTATAGATGTTTACACATCAAAAACAATTAATGAATGTGTCCATTCTCCTGTCAGTTTTTTGAGAGTTTGTCACTCACGTAAATCGAGCATTGTGCTTACACGATTCACAAATTGGAAGTTTTATATTAAAAGCTATTTTCCAAGCTTAGAGAAAATTGATCCATGAGTCTATAGGCTGCAGCTCAACAGACGGACATCAGAACTATAGGAGACCCACCTTTTTCAAACAATGAAAAACAATACAAAAGAATGCATCATGGATTCCCAAAATATTTTCAATTCTTTGCTGTAAAATGAATTTAATCATAATGAATGCAATTTTTTTGATGTCAAATGAATGGCGATTGCATAAATAGAAGTATATCAATGCAACTTTTCACAAAAGATTGCATTCTTTTACAAATCCTGTTAATTTTGATCACAATCTCTACTAAGTTCAATTTTTTTTACGTATCCATAACTTGGCTTAAATATTGCAAGTAGAAAAGTATTCGACTTGGTTCGTTTGACCATCAACAATACTTAATCTTTCATGTACCCATCTTAACAAAATTATCGAAAAGCGAGTAACTTCCTTTATTGTCAACTTTCAATTCATGAAACCTTAAAGTTAATGATGCTATACCCTTGTGTACTTCCTCATGAAGACATAGTTAAGTTTTAATAAATTAATTTAACTTTATTACAAATTTATTTTACACATTTTACCTTTCATCAAAAAGAAAAGTAATATCTTCCCTACTCCTTTTATCAAATTTAAACATTAAAGATAATTTAATTTCCAATTTAAACTCAAATAGGTATGTATGTACCTTCTCGTATTTTTTGCAGAACCATTATTTGTAGTTTGCTTAAAATACTTCCGATGTAGGCTTTCAATTATCCTTACAAAAGTTACTTGTTTTTAAAGTGATGCCAAGACCATTAAGACCAGATGGAATGTGGTTGTGGTGTAAGGGGCAGTGCGCCATTGCCACAATTCAAAGAAATAGCTAAAACACTCTCTTTATATATATATATATACACTTACACATAACAAAAGTAATTTTCCCCCAAATTACAAATGTCCAAGAAAATAATTTCTATTGTTTAAGCCAAAAAGCATGGTACGAGTACCTATACCTACAAGGCGAGTACAAAAATACAAGGACGAATAAATATCTTACCTCAGTTTTAATAAAGAACATCATACACACCTCTCTGCCTGGCATTTATACATAATGAAGATTGAAACATCCCTCTTCCGTTAAATTTAAAAGGAAACCAAGAACAAAAAATAAAAAAATAAAAAAACAATAGTTATAATGAAAGGTAAGATAGAAAGATATACGCTCTCTGTTTGAGCCTTACGGGCTTTACTTTCGGGCAAAAATAAAACAAGACAGCAGCCCAACAAGGACACAATATACCTATACCTTTCTACGAAGGGAAAAGTGATGTTTCGAGAGATAAGAAATTTATTCTCGAAAAGAGCCTAAAGCACTGAAGGAACTTCCTCTTGTCCTGCGTATACTTATATAAACTATAGGTACAATTGCTACAATATCTGTCCATCTATGGCTCCTTAGCTTTCGGAAATTGGGTTATATATTTTGCCTTCAATGGCAATGGAACACAAAATATATATATAATTTCATTTATACAATAAACCAAGGGATTTATGAACATTATACCCCCGGTTTCTCGTTTTTAACCACAAAACAAAATTCAGTTTACACAAATTTAAATATAAATTTTCAAAGAGCCCCAGCTCGCAAACAAAAACGCCAAGCCGCTCCGACCGGCCAGCCGGGCCGGGCCGAGCCGGACGAAAATATAATGCTTAACCTAATTTTAGCTGCGGCCGAATGCACGTTTTGTGGACGAAAAATATCCTGAAAATCTATTCTTCTCCTAGAAAGAACAAATATAGAAGATGATGTAGTTCTAGGACCTGGCCTTTGCCGGCATCCCAATGAGATGAGAATGAAAGATTTTTCGTCTAAAGGATTTATAAAATTCATATTGAAAATTTCACTGACCTCTACTAAATCTACTGACCAAACAAAAACCAGTAGGTACCGAAGTCTGGGTTTTAGGCACCACAAAAGGCAAATTATGGCTACCGCCTACCATATGATGGCTTGGTTTGACGTGGAGAGTACCTACACTGAAAAAGAAAAATTGTTTAATTTTAACACTGTGGCAACACCTGTTATTATTACACCAACTCGGTGGGACTCGTGTTAAAGCTGATACAAAGGCAGCACGAAAATAATTACAAGCAGATGCTACTTTAAAATTAGGTTACCTTCACAAGAGGTCAAAGTTTTTTAAACTGACATTTTTATTTTGGCATATGACGTGAGGATATTTTTTTTTTTTAAATTTGGATCCTATGAGCCGAAATTAACACGATGCGATCCGATCACCAACACCATACAAAAGTTAAAGGCCTGGTTATTTTATGTTGCTCTGATAAATTAGACAACAAAAAATGATTGACTTCGAAAAAAAATCCGACAATTCAGAATTTTGGTGGAGAGCTCTATTGTTTTGTTCTTATCATTTCTTAAAAAATTACATCGGCTAAAATTTAAAGAGGGGCTAAGAGGGGTTGAAATTCAGTTTCTTGCAAATATCTTCAAAATTTTTACTTGCGAATATAGGCACTACAATGGAAAGTTATGGATACGTACAAAAAATCGAAATCGAAATTGATCAAACTTGACAATACGATGATAAAGAAGACGAAAAAGGCTACAGCCTAAAGGGATGGGTCGATTTTCTTTAAACTTGGTACTTAGCGTTTTTGGACATTCCCCCAATACTTCTTTTAATTTTTTTTTTATCACCAAAAATAACGGAACCTGTCATACAAAATTCATTTGCCAAAAAGGAAAATCTTATTTTTCTCTAAGCGGTTCAACAGACTTTTTTAAAAAAACTTAAATAAATTCAAATTATTATATATGTACTGTCATTTAGTAAAAAAAAAATGGTTCCGAAAAATTTGTATTAATGGTGCCTCCCAAAGAACTATTTTTCTGATTTTCGGTTTTCTCGAATAGGGTTTAACTGATTCTGATCATTTTGTTTATGAATAATTATTGAAACATTCTGAATAATAAATTGTATACCAAAATGTTCAAAAAGATTTTTTTTGGGTTTTTAAAAAAAGTTGAAAATATTTCAAAAACGACTTTGTCGATTCTTATTAAAATTGGCAAACATCAGTTTTTTGACATTATCTAGAAGATTTTATAAAAAAAATTATTCCTATAACCAAAACTAACGGTACCTCCCATACAACAAAAGTTTAAAAATCATTAAGGACAATCTTTTTTTTTTGAAAAACGACTCCTACGATTTTGATAAAATTTTTGTATGCGTCGAAATTAGAAAGGTCTAGCATTTAAAATTTTACATTGATCTAAATAATTATTAACAGTACCTATCTTAGAACAGTTTTTTTTTATTTTCGAATATCTCATTATCTGACTTACTGATTATAATTTAATTTTTTGTAGAGAAGCTTGTAATAACTTTAAATTATTTTGCATATCAAAACTTTAAAAAACTAAATTGTTTGGATTTTTAAAAAATATATCAAAATTATTTTTTTGAAAATTCGATATTTCGAAAACGGGTGAAACATTTTTTTTTGTAAAATTCAATTTTTAACTTTATATTACTAAATAATCAAACTGGCATACCAATTTGTTTTCTTAAAAATGTTAATAAAATCTTATAAATAAAAAAAAATAGTTATTTTTAAAACCGCTCCTACAATTTTTTTTAATTTTTTTTCTTAATAATTAAGGTTTATAAATAAAATAATAAATCAGATGGTGTGCATAGCGTTACATTCAAAACAGTTTCAGAAGTATTTTAATAAATTTCTAATTTTGTTGATTTCAAACAATTTTCTTTAAATCATACAATTTCCTTGCACGCATATTAGCATACTCACATAATACTGCCTGCAACTTAACTAAGATTTGACAAATGGATAAAATATAATGCTCACATAGGTAGCTAATTTATTTTAGATTTTAGAACCACATTAGAGCAAGCTCGTGCGACCCAGTCGTGCATATTTTTTTAAGTGACTCTAGACATGCCAATTATAACAGTTTTGGTTTATAAAAGTACTGTCTATGTGGCCCTGCAGGGCCAGAGCCCTCCGCCGGTGGGCATACTTCAGGCACCCAGAGTTTTTTTTTTTCAAGTCGCGCGAAGCGAAAAACTGTTACAATTGTTATAATTTGGTATTTCTCTAGTCTCGTCCATTAAATAAACTGCGATTCATATCTCCGTTTTAAAATCAACCTACTTGAAGTGCAGGTACGCCAGTTCGCAGAACCTTCAACTTTTTGCCCGAATAGCTACCACTTTTTTTTTAATGGAAAGCCTTTAAAAATGAAACTTAATTTAACATCAATCATCGCATTGCAAAAAAAAATACATATCAACACGGAAAATTGTGAAGTCATGTTGATTTTCCATTCTCTCAGTGTATGTGACAACGATTATGACGATATGGTGATAGTGAACAAAAAAAAAAAAAGAACTCAAGAATAAACTAATCCTACAATTGACATAACCGCCATCGGGGTCTAAAAAGGAAATCCTGTGGTTTTGTGTTTTATTTTTTTTTTTTTTTCATTTTATTCCTCAGAACACATTTATCCTTATTTGGTCCTGTACTTGAGAAAATAATGGAATTTTGCCCATGAATAAGCTCAATTGCATTGGCCAACAGGATTAAGTATGAAGGAAGACGACCGAGACGGCAGAATCATATCATAAAAAAACCACAGGACCAAATAAAAAAAAAATAGAAAAGAGCTAGAGCGAGCACAAAAAGAAAATATAATTCGGAGGATGTTTGAATATCCCTCAAGATTTGTCAATTGAGTGTAATGGAAGCCATTCCTTGTTATAAAGTTTTTTTTTTTTTTTTTCTAAATATCCCTGAGTTCACTCTTTCGTCTCAGAGATGAAGGACACAAAAAAAATGGGATGTAATTTTGTGTGGTTTCGTGTTCAAGCAATTGAAAGGGAAAAAAAAGGCTTAAAGATGCAGTTTTTTTTGTTGGGCATTTGTTAGGCAGGAGAGGCATTTTTGTTTTGGAATTTGTTTGAAATTAGAGTTGTTGGCTGTTTTTTTTTTTAAGAAATTAAGGTCATGTGGAGCTGTTTTATATTTTTATTTTTTTTTTTTTAGAATTGAAAGACAAAGTTTTTGTTTGATAGTTTTTTTTGTTGAACTTTTCAAAGGGATACTTTAAGTAAAAGAGGCAGAATAATATTGTTTCATTTTGATAAATTGCTAGTAAAAAAAAATTACAATTGCTATTGTGCAAGTGAAAGTGAAAGTGAAAGTAAATTAGCTAGAATTAATTTTATAAAGAGTAATACTTCAAAGGCTATAACCAGGAAATAAACTAGGTCAGAAAGTTGGTTCGTGATGAAGGAACCCTTTATGATTTTGAGTGCCTTGTAATTGTATTATAGTCCTTCAAATACCACCATTATCTATTCAAATTGGCTCTGATGTATCAATATATCCAGGTTCTATAGCAGTGGTTCCCAACCATCAGTGGGGCATGTCTCCTAGGGAGGGGCGTGTGGACTGTAAAGGAGAGGCGTAGAAAAAATTAAAATTAAAAATTGCACCAAGAATATCAGAGCTAGTAAGCAACCCCAGAAGTAGCATTGACATACTACACTGTTCTACAGGGTGGAGCGTGGTTTTGAATTGTCATCCAACAGGAATGAATTGAATCAGAACTGTTTTTTTGATGTGTAAACATCTATGCTGGCGGTAGAGTGAACAAAAAACGTGAACGTTTGTGGGCAACGTTACGTCGTGCAACGTTACGGTGTGCAACGTTACGATCTGCATGCTAGGATGGGTGCGTTCAGTGAAAAAAATCTTAAGATCTCCTTCAAGCAAAAACAAGTCCGTTTTGGATCCGCGCACGTTGATGTTTACAATTATTAACCGTGAGTCCCGGCACTCACACAATTTTTTTTATACTTCTTTCACTCAATATTAAGCTGGTTCTATGGTAACAAGTCATTAACATATAGGATCCGTAAGCTTGAACATTGCAGTGACAGTTTGCACTGAATAATATAATCACATCGGACTCACTCCACCTATATATTTTTGACGTCAAAATATATCATCTCGCTGCTATCTACTTGTTTTGTGTGAAAAGCAGCTGCACTTGGGCACCTCGTTCTCGTCAACTAAAAAGTCGAGTCAAATGTGAACATCATTTTATACTTTTTAAACGTCAAACTATAGTTCATTCTTAATTCTAGAAAAGCTGAGATGTCAATAGATTTAAATAAAACTTTGGAAATTTCCAAGGAAATCACATTATATTTATCGTCCGAAAAGTGATTTACGATTAATTCATCGCCAATAAACACTATATTTTTAAAATTAAAAAAATTAGTTGTCTCTGTAAAGCCATTTACTGTCAAATTTAATCAAATGCCTGCTACGCTATTTTTACATTTAAAAAGTTATAAAAAAAACCGAATATTTTGGGATTTTAGTAATTGCTACTGCAAAGAGCGATTTCAAAGTTTTCGAGTGACATTTGGAACAAAATAGGCTATATACGTTAAAATATAATTTGTTTGACATCTGTCAAACCATAAACTGTCAAATTCAGGGAATTTAAAAACCTGAACACACACAAAAAACATTATATGTATATACTTCTCGGTTCGGAAAAGAAGACCTACATACTTTGGTAATTTCAAGTGACATATCAAATAATAGCATTTCCTATGTTTCAGAAGAAAACTGTCATTACTCATAAGGAAAAACACCGTAAAACGCTATTAACGTCAAAATATTTTTAAATTTAAATTCATTTCCAGATTAGATTTGAGATTAGATTAGATTTCTTTATTTTATAAAAAATTAAAATTCGTTTCCATAAAAATGGCTAAAATCACACAGAACAAAAAATGTCAAACAACTTTAAAAGTCATAATATATCGACTAAATTTCTAAATATGTACATAACTCCAAGTTGGACAGTTTGCATAGCTAATACAAACATTTCATGTGTTGTGGATAATTCAGACATAAAATTACACATTAAATCGGCTTACGAGATTTTTCACACTAAATCTGGCTAAATGTAAAATTTTTAGGAGTGGGGGATGAAATATTCTCAAAGACAAGGAAAACTGTCAAAATGTCAGTAATGGTTTGTGCACTACTTTGCACTAATTCGGACCAAACGTCAACAATTACACCCGACTAGAGTTGCCGTAGATAAATGGTAACTATTGATCCACATTTTCGAGAATCACAATCACAAGTTGAGAAAACAAATGTTTACAAAAAATAAACGTACTTATCTAAATACATAAAAATGAATCGTGGTGGGTTCGGATGCTTAAAACTTGAACTTCTGCGGGTTTGTTCGCAATTGCTACACGAAGGTTTAACAAAAAAGAAAAGTGGGATAATCCTCAACAGGTGGCGCTGTAGGCGCATATTTCTTCTGTCGGTTCAATTCAATTACCGTTCAACAGGTGGGACTGTAGGCGATTAGGAAATGGCTTTTTGGATATTCTTTTCAACTTTTGTTATTTGTAGGGTGAAATGGATTTAAGAAATTGTTTCGGTGTTTGAAAGGTTTTTCTTAAGAAATGACTTAAGGGATATTCTTTTTCAAATTTTGTTATTTGTAGGGTTAAATGGGGTTAAATTAAAAAATATGCGATAGAAAAAATTCTTTTGGTATTTGAAAGGTTGTTTTTAGTGAATGGCCTTAAGGATTTTTTCATAAAAATGGCATTTATAGAGTGAAATGGGGTAAAAAGGAAAAGTGCCATCTGATTTCAAAAATTCCTTTTGTTTTTGAAAGGTTATTTAACAAAATTGCTATTTATAATGAAGTAAAATGGAATAAAAAAAAGTGATTTTTTATTACAAACAAATTTTCTGTGTTGGGAAAGTATATTTATATATATATTTATATTTAGTCATTCATAACCTGAAGTAGGTTAAATCCCATAAAGAAGTAGGTATTCGATTACAAAAATTAGCTTAAATATTAATTTATATTTTATTTTGTACTTTTTTATTCGAAGCTTAGGTTTTGTCTATCCGTGCGTAGCCGGGTGGGCCAGCTAGTTTATTAATATATACAAAATTCTTTAATTATTCCGACATTAAGAAAATAATTATGTAGAAGAAATACACAATAGTCAATTCTACACTTTATTCTTCAGAAAAAGTTTTGCTAAATGATATATAATTTTTTAAAAATTATTTTAATAGTTAAAACATTAATAAAATAATTCAAAAAGAAATGCCCAACTACCAAAACTAAAACTTAAAAAAAATTAGCACTTGGGCAACCTTGTTATTTGAATTAAAATGACAAATCCAGTCATCTGGCATACGTCAATCTGGCATTTGGTAATCATCGAGAAATAGCTTAAAACAGGTAAGCGCTCTCTTTAGCAAAAAACATTGCCCAATTTTCGATGTGTGGAACAGCTTCGGACTAAATTTGACTGAATCTGGCGGGTCTGAAACTATTTGAAACTTGGTGCAGAATACAGGTATGTGCAGACAAGGGAACAAAAATACTTTGCGAACACAGCCACAGAAATAAGAAGTGTATATAAAAGTGGATATAGCGATTTATTAGAACTTTTAAGTATTGCTTCGCTAGTAACAATATGCCAATTAAACTCTCCATTCTATTGGAGAGTTTTGTTATTTGACGCAACTGACGAGGTATCTAATCGTTGAGTATTCATCAATAATATTCCAAAACTACAATATGCCAATTAAACTCTCCATTCTATTGGAGAGTTTTGTTATTTGACGCAACTGACGAGGTATCTAATCGTTGAGTATTCATCAATAATATTCCAAAACTTTGGAAAAATATAAATTTTGTCTTGGTTTTCTGAATTTAAGTATTTTAGGTATTTTGAATTTCTAATCGAATTTCCCCCATGGTAAAGTTAAATAAAAAAATGTTGAATACTATAAAAGATTTTAGAAAACTTTAAAACAAAAATAAAGTATACCTATTCAGCGTGACGGAGACATTCACAGTTCTGTACTTAACGTCAGTAAAATAAAAAAAAAAAAAAAACTTTGGCGAAATCTTCATCATACTTCAAAGAAAACCTTAAACTTTGTTATTCTGTTTGCTTTTTAACTTTGTAGCTAATTTTTGTAACATATTTGCAAGTCACGTAAGAGACAAAGTGTCATAGTGACAAGAGCTATATTATAGTTAATTAAGTTAAGAGCACAAGAGCTCTTCAAACTGTCATTTTCAAAAACAAAACTTCGCTTCCATATCTATCGGATGAAGACACATTGTCATAAGGAAGCACTATTGGCAAACTTTTTCTTTCTCTCTCTTCTTCGTCTTATACCCCGAACCCCATAAAACAAATAGTCTGTACAGTTTCAATAAGTTTGCCGTACACACGTATACAAAGACAAACTTCCCAGAGTGCATATTAAATTGTTTCTATTTAATCATTTAATGTGTATGCACGCGATTTTTCGCGAAACTAAAAACGGGAATAGGTAGGTAGATACCTACTATATAGTTACGAGTACTACGCGATTTTTTAAAAATGCCAAATTTATAAAAAAAAAATTCATTCAAAAGATTCACTTCAAATACAATGCACGTTCGATGACTTGGCTCAACTAAATTGCTAAATCATTGCTCTCGTATGCCATCTATTCGCATGGTCCCAATGTGTATAGTCGAGTCGTTGAAGAATTCACATTTTTTTCCTCAATATAGGTCTCAGTCATTCAAATTCCACCATCACTTTAACTGCCACAAATGATCACCCACTCCCATTTCTATGCACATTCACTTCAAATAGAGTTATGGAGATGAACCAACTATGCCAGTAGCGCATCTCTATACTATGTGGGGAGGGAACATACGCCAGAGATGACTGTCTGGGGCGCCATGTTAAAGGGGCCGATTTAGAGAAATTTTAAGTCATCAGCAGAAGCAAACCGTAGGCTAGATTTTAAATTATAATGTCAAATTGGATATTCTATACAAAATAAATACATAATACTTTTGCAATAAGACAGTGCTGTCTGCTACGAAAACTGGATTATAGCATGGAACGCTTTCGTTACAAGCTTCTGGATAGCTTTTCCTTATTATTTTTTTTTCACGCAAATCCTTAATTTTGTGAAGATTTTTGACATATTCTACAAAATAAATAATAAGTACTTTTGCAGGAAAGCATTGCTGTCTGCTACAAAATGTTAGATTATAGGATGGAACGCTTCGTTACAAGCTTCTGAGTGTTTCTTTGATATTTGTTTATCAAGCAAATCCTAAATTTTGTGAAGATTTCTGGCATTTTCTACATAAAAAATAATACTTTTACAGTAAAGCAGTGATGTCTACTACAAAAACTATACTTTCCTTACAATCTTCTGAATATTTCTTTTTTGTATTTTTTAATTAATTTTTTAAGCAAATCCTCAATTATGGGCATATGGTATTAGAGGTTTTGGTTTGGATGTTGGTTAATTGAGTTAGCGTACTTCATTAGTCCAGTCGGTATGTACAGAAAAAAGTGCTAAAATGGAAAAATTAGATTTATTCGTTAAAAGGGTTTATACGTTTATAGCAGTCTATGGTCACCGTCTTGGCTACCTAGCACTATTACGTTGGCCACAGCCTTGAATTTAAAGAAAATTGGGGTTCAATAAATAACTCGCTCATTTTCAACGTCCAGCAAAAATAAATGCACATAACAAAATTTGTTCGAAATGAAATTATCTAAAAGTTTAATCATATTTTCCCGATTAATTCAAAAAATATCAATTGTACAAAAAAAAAACTGTTATGACCAAAATTGTAGAAAATTAAATTATAAACATTTAAGCATTTTTTGTCAAAACTTGAAAATGAGCGAATTAATAAATAAAAAAAAAAACAAATTCAAGATGACGCCCAACGAAGTATAGTCGCCGAAAAGTGCACCTTCCACTCTTTCGCAACTTTGATATCACTTTTATCCCGAATAGATGAATCAAGGGACTAAAGGGTGGCAAGTTCCTTTTAAATCCGACTCTGGTGCCACCAACAGCGACGAGTAGGTATTGTCATGAATAATTGCCGCAATAAACCAAATCTTCAACGAAAAAGCGGTTCGAAGGATAACAGAGCAAAAAAAAACAAAAACACACCAGAATCCTGAAATCTCTTTATTAGACGAATCATTCAGATTCAGAATGAAGAATGAAGAAGACCTTCGCGTCCTCACGCTTGCCTCGGATTGTTGTGAAATTTTATTCATTTTTCTTTCTTTTTTATTATATTTTTTATTTTTTTTTGCATTCAATAGCATTTTTTCATGCTTAACTTGTCGTTTGTCCTTCAGATTTTCTGCGGATTTCTATTCAAAAACAAATTTAAGGAAGTATCGGCTTCAATTTAGCTCGACTTTAGCTCAACTCCCCACGCGTCTGACGAACCCGATGGCAGCAGCAGCACCGACAGAAGCGTCGTCCTGTGTGCACTATGTTATGCTGGTATTTTGAGCAAATCCTTTTGGACACAAACTACCAGCTATATTGGCATTCATTCTAGTCACGTTTTAGATTGGAGGAATACATCACAATTGGAATAGATATCACCTCGTGTTCGTCTTTTGAATGGCTTTTTCCCAAGCGGCAGAGAGTTGTATCTCTATGGAGGATCTCCTCCATTTATATATACCAAACCCAAGTCTGCGAAACGACGAAGGATACGATTCGACTAGGTACTACATTTTGTTCGTAATTTTGCATTCACTTTCCGAAAGAAAGGACAAGCGAACTGCATTGTGAATTTGTGATGGTGATGTTGATGGTGAATCTAAAAACGCGAAACGTAACGTTCTACACTCGTATGGATATTCAATCTACCGTTAACGTATGAGGGAATAGACATATTATCAAGTTCATAGTGGCGCCGCGATGGTACATAAGTGCGGGGCTTTGGCAGCACTTGGATTTTCTGACACATTAAATATCTTGGGTATATCAAATGAGAGACCTTGGTAATAAATAAAAAAAGCAGAAAGAACTAACTCTCGCACGATCGCACTCGCTCGTGGTATCGCGATTGTGAGTGGGGGGGGGGGGGGGAATAAATTACCCTCTGCGATATTTGATTTTGTCGGATGCGATTATCCTAGGATTTTTGTTTTGTTTTCCCTATTTGCATCATTTTTTTTTTTCTGTTTGTTCTTTTTCAAACTGTCAGTCTGTGTTTATAGCTCTATAAGCATATCCAAGGGGATTTAGTCCTTATTCTATTCCTCTATCTGTACCTCCTCACAGATGTGTCAATTTATTTGTCAATTTAGACAATCATACTCCTCTATATTGTGCTTGGAAAAAAAACAAGGACTAGAACAGGAAAGGGGAGAATTTATTATAATATTGTGGAAATTGCAATATATATATCATTCAAGGCATTCGGCAGAGAGTGAGAGATAAAAAGATGGCAAACAACAAAAATACACCCGCATACACATAACACATTGAAATGTGTAGAATTTAACACATACGATATACCTACGCCAGCAGATTGACTTGACTTTAGGAATTTTGACAGTTCATGGTTTATGATGGTGAATTTAATAGAGCGAATTATATTTTATTGAGACATTGCGGTATGTGTGTTACATGGAATATTTTAAAAACGATGCCCTTGCCTTGTATATGCAAACAGATAAATGATACTTTTCTATACTACATTTATAAAGCATGAACGAGTTGAATAACAACGTTTGGTGCGTGGTGTGGTGTGGTGTGGTATATGTTGTGATGTCTGATGGTGAACTTGAGAACATACATTTAGGTTAGGTAGGAGTTTATGTGGATGTACATAGATATGGATATGGAGGAAAGAGTACTTATATTTTTGGAGCAAAACATAATGGACTCTTAAAACAGGTTATTCAATGGAGTGTTTATTAAGGAGAAAGGTTCGTAAAGGATTGGGTTTTTAGAAAAGTGGTAAATATTTATTAAGTGACAGTTAAGTTTTAGGAGCTTTGTATTATGATCTTTTAATGACATACATATCTACTCCACACATAAATTGTATCAATATTTATGGAATAATTTCATTCAAAATGTTTTGAATATACAAATATGGCAAATAACACAATGAAAATTATATAAAATAATAAAAATAAAATTTATTTGTTGCAGTTTTAAAGGTACCTATACCTATATTAGAGCAACTTTTGAATGCTACAACTAGGTAAGTTTTATTGGCTGGAGTTAGATACTTCATCAAGGGTATACCAAACCTTTCATCATTCTCCTTAAGTGGTGCTTGCCTAATGTTTAGTCTGTTCGTAATTTGTTTTTAATTGATAACCGTTTTATTTCACTAATGGCTTTCGAATCTAAACCAAGGGTTTCAAAGCTGACGTTCTATGCAGGAATAAAATTCACGATTACATGAACTTGTTATTGTGGTTAAAATAAAACTAAAATGAATGAAAGATTTGAATTTGCCGCCATTTGTGTAGGTACAAAAGTCTCGGCAACCCCAATTTGACAGCTGACAGTTTAGGGTAAGTAAAAATGCACGAGACAACAATGGTTAAAAAAATTCAAAAACAAAAATAATGAAAGAGCTTCTTGAAATTTGCAATTCTTGTCCACGACGCCGAATTGATGTTCCTGTACTTTCACCAACACTGTCACCCACTGCCACTGCTTCGATATTGCCATTCGAACAGTTTATTTTTTGACAACATGTGTGTGTTAAGAATCACCAATCGATCCAGTATCCCTTAATTTTTTAATTAATCTCTTCACCGTTGAAGAAATTAAATCAATATTCCGACCATACTCTAAACGAAATTTTTGAACTTTGGCCGCCAAACTTTCATTATTTTCAAATAATATTGTTCAAAAATGAGTTACGTTCTTCTCTCGCGTAACACTCCATTTTTATTTATCTTTAACAATCAACTGTCAATTTGTTATTTTTTTAAAGGGTTGCCAACACTTTACTTCACAAATGGTGGAAAATTAAAATTTAAACATCCTTTGAAATGATCGTAAAATTATACAACAAAGAACGTAAATTTAACGTTTTATAAATTTATTTTTTTTAACAATATTTAACCTCAAAATATACCTGGTCTAGTATTAAACTAGAACTTTGTCTGTTCATTTAGAACTTGTTAATTTTGTCTACAATTTACCTGATCGAAGCGTTAATTTATTTTTAGTATAATTTACCATGATTCCTACCCGTAATTCAATATTCCATTTAGGGAAGAGAGATTTTTATTTTGCCTTTTGTTGCAGGGTTTCTACTATCTTATTTAAAAGAGCAGTTGTAACTCGGGTTTCGCTATTTTCTAAACGAGGGGAGGTGGAAAAATATTATTTTTTTTTATTATTTGATAGAGCTTTAAAATACAAGAAAGTCGTGTACCATTCTAAGAATCGAGATGTTAACTTTAAAAATCGAAAACTGGTAAGAAGGCATTAAAACAATAATATAAAATAAATCAGAGTGAATTTTATATTTTCGGAAAGCCGATACACAAAATATTTCACCCATGTTTGAGGAATTTTTAATGTAAAGGGTGTTTTTTTTTAAAGGTATTGAACGGCTGGCTCGGACGTAGTCTGATCTTGAGGTCAAATTTTCGATGACTCTTTCCAACATTTGTGAATGTTGTCCTCCAAGTGGTCAATCGTTTCGGGTTTATCGGCGTAGACTAGCGACTTCACATATCCCAACAGAAAATAGTCAAGCGGCGTTAAATCGCACGATCTTGGAGGTCAATTCACGGGTCCTTAACGTGAAACTATGCGGTTACCGAACGTTTCCTGCAATAAATCAATTGTGACACGAGCTGTGTGACATGTTGCGCTAGCCGTCTTGTTGAAACCACAGCTCTTGCACACCATGGTTGTTCAATTGATGAACGAAAAAGTCAGTAATCATGGTTCCACGTTGTCGCCAACATCGTTTTTAAAGAAGTACGGACCAATTATTCCACCAAACCATTAATCACACCAAACAGTCAGTTTTTGTGGATGTAAGGGTGTCTAAACATATACACTTGAGGATTATCATCACTCCAAATACAGCAGTTTTGTTTATTAACGTATTCATTTAACCAAAAGTGAGCTTCATCGCTAAACAAAATTCGCTTGTGAAAATTTGGATCAACGGTAATCTTGTTTTGGGCCCATTTGGGCACAATTTGGAAGCGTTGTTCAGGCGTTAGTCTTTTCATGTTAAAATGCCAAACCAAACCACAAATAAATCACTTGACAGCTGACACAATGGCCGCCAGTTTAAATAGTGTTGCCAACTTAAAGTTTTATAACTCTAAAAAAAAACACTCTTTATATGGTTTTTTGCATAGTGTATTTTTTAAAAAACACACGTTTTTCGAGGCCAGTTTTTAATAATTTTGTATTTTTAAGCGAAATTTAAAAATTTGACATTTATGAGATTATATATACAATTATACATACATAAATTATTCGGATTTTGGTCTAAAATTTGAATTCATTACGCATCGTTGCGGACGTGGTCAAAAATCATTGTTAACTCTTTTTTAATTATACACAATTTGTAAAGGACTGTTCAAGAGAAGGTATTTGTTGGACTGAAATTTACTTAGAGCCTCAGCGGACAGCTGTATTGGTGGTCTCAATGGAAAATATTAAAAAAAATATTGTATTTTTAATAATAAAAATGAATTTGACGTAGGTACCAAAGTCTCGTCCTACCTCTTCTCTTAACCAGCATTAATGTTGTTTAGATCTAGATGTTAGAAAAGACCAAGTATAGATTTTACTGTGTCTTGCTTATTCATTCTTGTTCTCCTTTGTCATTTTTTCTGTTTGTTATTTCCATACGCTTTATTTCACAAGGAGTCACGTAAACTACACAGGTGCATATTGTTAAAGTTACAGTTTGTCTTGTTAATTCAGTCTGGTTCGCATCCAAAGCGTTATAAGCCTACTACTCGGTTAGTTAAACATTAAGTAATATCAATTGCATAGACAAGACTTTCAATTTAACAGTAAACAAGTTAATTTATCTAGATTATCATGATACTTGTATGCATATTTTAAGTATTTAATAGCTTTTTAATATTTTAAAATATTAAAAATGATCGACTCTGTTAGAAAAAAAACAAACAAACAAACTCATAGCTGGTTGATTTCTGTTTAATAATTTGACATGTTAAATCAGGGATTTCAGCAAGAAAAAATATGGGAGTCCAATACATTTCGATATAATATAAACTTATTTATCTACGTTTCCAGTGTATCGGTTGACATATTAACAATTGCTGTTGTCTAAAGACTCAACCAACAATCCTCTCCAGTTAGCCCGGCCCTTAAATATAACTGCCTCGAGTTTCAGACTTTAAAATAATTGACATTTTTCTTCCACTTGTGATTGGCACCTTAGGTTGTGTCTTTTTCTACTGCACTGCCACTGCAAATATAAGACTCTGCGAGCTAGATCATTTGAGTCTTCGATCTCCATGCACTATAGATAAATTATCATATTCGTGTGACTACCGCTATGTCACTTTATATCTCGTACAAATCATGGTTTTACCTCTTCCTCAAGAAACCCTCTCAAAACAAACGCAAATGAAGAATTTTTCACTCTTGGCGCCCAAGGATATCTTCATGTGTTTTCGTTAAGTGCATGCCTCAATTTAGTACAAAAATGATTGCGAATATCATTGAGTATATCTATCCCTATCCTGAAGAACAACGATTGCACTATGGACTGGTGCTGTTTCTAGATGATATAGGCGGGCTAGCTGTCCATCATGGTGACATTCTGTCCTTTTTTTATAAAATGTCGATGATTTTAGTTGTCCCTTCTAGTTGACAGCATTTAAATTTAGTTTTGGCCTCTTTAATAGATAATCAGATTTTCAATAAGGAAATGAAGTGATGATGGTTATCGATTTGCTTGTACGTCTTGGGTTTTCTCCAGGATCTGCTGTAGTGTAAAAATTCTATCGGTTGTGGAATTATTTCCTTTCCTAACCTGAAATCCCACTCGTAGTTCATTTTTTTGGGATTAATCATAGGAGTGCCTATGTACATAGACATAATGGAGCTATGTAAACTTTTTGACATGCGATTGGATTCAGACATATAAATTGAGAGAATATTGCCTTGGAGTTAAGCTACTATATGAAAAAAATGCTTAGTGCTCATCCTTGAATGGACAAGACAGTTCAATGCCGCTTTAGAGTTCGTAACCCAGACTTTCAATTTTGAGGTAATATAAATGGTCTGTAGCAGATCTTGACATTGTTTTTGGTTTTGATTCTGTTTAAGTATTTCGCATATCTTATTCCTTAATGCTAAAGTAAAGTACTCCTCTTTCACAAACAGTAGCTTCAATATGACTTATAGAATGAAAGAAAATGAACCAATGCAAACCCAGTAGGTCAGTATTTAAACAGAGTTCCTTTTATCGCTCATGAAGTGACTTAGGCTAGTTATTTAGAACTGACCACCAAGATGCGAAAGAACCAAGGATAATATCGAAATCTAAATACAATAAAAATGAAAACGTGAACATAATCCACGTTTCTAAAAGCTCCAGTAAGCTCAGGTTGTTCAAAATCAACAATTTTAAATCTAACTAATATCATTGAGTGCACAATAAAGTGCCAAGAACAATTTGCTTCTCGATTTCTGTTTCCATCATACCTTTAACTAAAACATAATCTCATTCTCATCAAGTGCAAACTCCTCACTACATCAAAAGTTCCACTGAAATATTGTTGTATGCACCCCAGGGGCCTTTGAAACCTCAGCCTGAAGTACTTTATACTGTAAACATCTCCATAAACCATAAAAATGATTAATGACTACAGCAACCCAGCACTCAAGCTCAAGCTGAAGCCTGCGGCCATCCTCTATACCTTGCGTCGTCGTGCCGCACCGCACCTCTTAGTTCTCTGATGCCACAGACTTATTGAAGTGTAAGACAAACAAAGTTGATTGATGCATTTTGCTTGCTAAAAAACACTGAATGACCACGGACTCATTAGTCCCAGGTGAGTTTCGAATCAAACAGGGGGTTTGTGCCGTGTATATCCCACCTAGAATATCAATATATCACCCCCTCCTCCCATAGCAACATATATAGAAACATAACATACTCACCGCCGAGAAAGATTGAAGAACAATATCATCCTTCCCCAGTGTAATCTCTCAACCGTTAACCTTTTCTTTTCTTTTTTTGTTTTTTTTTTTTTTTTTACAAAATCCTGTGTAATGTCCAATGCAGCAGCATCAGCTTCGGAACAAAGTCGAAACTCTTCAAACCAAGACTTTAGCATGAACTCAAGGATCCTCTGTGTGTGAAGGTAAAAAAAGGAAAAACATATATCAAAGCTTTAAAATAAATTATCTGAAAAAAAAAAAATTGAGAATTTTAGTCGAGAATCGAGATCAGGACGGTTATAGGACAAGGCAGAACGGCCAGCCGACCCACTGATGGTTGGAGTATAGGAAAATACAAAATCACTTTGTCCTACTTGGCCACTTTGCCATAAATAAGTCATGACCGGGTTTGGAGAAATATAAAAGGAAAATTCAATTTTTTGTTTCTGTCCTCAAACGTTTCATATTTTTCTTCCTTCCTCCTCCATTATGGGTAAAGGTATATGGTATACAGTGAAGGTACATATATGCCGGACTTCAGGCCGGAGCAAGATATATCGGCAGCAAAATAAATTGTAATTGGCATGAATTTACACAGCCAACAGAGGCAGGCGGGACTCAGGTGGACCCTCGGTCAAGGAAATTTAAAGGAACGAACGCGACACCGAAGCAAAGGTTTTCAACTCGTGTATGTCTGTATAGTTGGTCCTTCCGAAACAAACGAACAACTGTACCCCGGTGCAGCCACATATATGGAACTGGGACGGACAACATGCGACAGATATCTTTGGACAAGTGACTTACAATTAAATTATATACCATCACCTGCACTATAAATGGTCGTGCACTAAAATGCTGCCTTCTCATGAGAAGGAGCACGAGGAGTTCCATCAAGTCTAAAATAGTGAAGGCGTTCTTTTGTAGCTACAAGTAGAACCTAACTCATATACTTAGAAGATTTATTGGACTTTTATGGAAATGCCGTTTGCCTTTTATAATTGCTACTTCCAGAATAATAAATTAACCACCAATCGTATACATGCCACGGAATCAGAAAAAACTTACCCTTAGAAGTTGTTGTTGGCGCTCCGAAGTTTCTTGAATGATTTTCAAAAAGCAAACACAATCTAAGATCTACGATAACAGGGTTTATTCATTCGCAAGAACTGTCAAAGGTACCTACATATGTAGTAGATAGTTAAGGTTTATAGGAAGCAGTTTAAGTGTGTGGAATTAAAGGAAAAGATTGTCTTTGTGGAATTGCCTTATAACCAGACATGTAGGATTTATATTTTCAAAGAGTTCACTGGCCTCCCTTATTGGACTTTGTGGAAAGTATTTTATCTGCAAAAGCTGTTCTTTTCAGTTCTTTGTGATGTCATTATTCATTTTGTCCTTTTTTCAAAAAAGACTTTTCGTCGTATAAATTAATTGAAAAATTTAATCACATATCTCAAGGAGCTTTAGTTGGAGCTGATTTATAAAGTGAATAAAATTGAAAGGATTTCTCTATAGTTTGGTGAGTTCCTTATGATGATGATTATAGGGGTGTGCAAGAAATCTGGTTCCGGTAGAGTTTTACTTACAAATAACTACTTCCACTTTAAATGATCTTTTTGTTATCAAGGACTCTAACTGTAACTAGAGAGCAGAGCTGTAAAAGAATGCAGTACTTTGGTACGTGGAAGTTAATAAATTGACTGCTTATTGAGTAAAGTTAAAACCATAGCAGTACAAATGACATTGAATTGACTCTTTTAGTCTACAACTAGTTAAACAAAAACTGAGCCCAGTAAAGCATTCCACATTCGTGTAGTACGACTTAAGAAAGAATCTCTGTACTCAAGGGTAAACTGATGCGCATTCCTTGAAGTTCGAGTATTACGGTTGAATTGTTTTAGGGGAATAGAATAAAATATCTATTTCCCTTGGTCAAGCCATAACTTGAGAACGATTGACCGATTTCGTTCAGATCAAACTTTGTAGAAGGTTCTTACGAAAAGAAAAAATTAAGAAATTACATACGTGGAAAATTGGATAATTTTAGAAAACTTCACGACTTTTTTAACTTTTGAATTTTTTAAATAAGAAGTGTTTGTTTATCGCAGTAGTTCACCGGAATAAATCCTTATATTAAAAGTTTAAATTATTATTGATTTTCAAAATGCCACCATTTAGATGTAACAACATAGGTCGCAGAATTCGAGAATTCGTTGCAAGTCAAAGATATATACTAGTAAGTCAAACTGACGAGCAACGCGAAGCTCGAAATAAAGTTGAACGTAATCGGTGGAATCGAAATCAACTATACGTAAAAATGATGCATTTAATCCGCATCGAGCTGCATTCAATTATTATAACGTTCACACCAAATCGTTGCTATATTGGACCAATGAACGTTCTATGTCCACATTGCAAGGCATTGAAGTTTAAACATGAAGAACCTGGCCAAGTCAAGTTTACGCCATTTGTCCCATTTGTTCATTGGTTTCCGGAAATGGGCAAGATTCTATACATTTTTTGACTCATATCCAGCAATACAATAACTGCTTTCAAGTGACGTCATTTGGCGCAGCAAAAGTTAAAAAAAAGTTGCAGGTTTTTTTTTTGTATAGGGTGAAGTGAGGTAAAAACAAAGAAGGGATATCCGATTTTCAAAATTCATTTTGTGTTGGAAAGGTTATTTTCAAAAATTTGATATTTATAGAGTGAAATAGAAAGAAAACATTTCGGGGTGTTCGAGAGTTGCAATTACTCCCGTTAGTTCTATCACTTAGCATTTTCAACGCTCTCTTTTGAATTATATATATAGTAGACTCAACTGGCTTATTGGAGCACATGCCCAAATATAAGAATTTTATTCCATTTCAGGACGAATAAAGGCTTTATACATTTCAGCCAGATCAGACGGGGGGGGGTAATTTCATGCATCGACGGAGAAAACCTAAACACTTGTCAGCGTTTCTGGCGACATCGAAAATGTTATAATTCCTCAAAAGGTGGTCTGTGATGCACAAGAACTAAAATCCGTTCAGCCTCCTCGATCCAGGACCTATGTTCTGTAACTCTCACATCTTAAAATCAGTCGAGAAACGATGAAAATTGAAACAAATCATATGACTTTTGTTCAATTTTCCATCGTTTCTCGACTGATTTTATCGATGCGAGAGTTACAGAACATATATGGGTCTAGGTGCCGGCCATGCGGATCGTGGCATTAAGGGTGGGTTCCGTTTTAATGACAGAGAGTACCTATAGCATTTTGTTTTTGAAGCATTAAATTCTACGCGATTTTAAGTTTCCCTTGAACAACTAACCATTGATAAAAAATTGTCTACTTCTGACCAATTTCTGAATCAAGATTTGAACTTAACTGACCTTATAGATGCCATACTTTTTTTTGCAAAGATCCCACATACATTAGAGCTGTGTAAAACGTTCATTTCAAATGATCGAATCGTTCAAGAACCGATTACCAAAATGATACGATAATTTTAATCAATCGACATTCGGATATTTTCGTTCCACTCAATTCATTATTTCATACTGTTCCAATTCGATTTTTGATGTGTGTTTGCACACATCTATCCCGACGCACGATAGAGTGACATAAAAACGTAGAGTTTCCTCTGTGAGACGTTAGGAGGTAGCACGTTATGATGTAGTATGTTACATAATGAAAATCTGCATATTTTTTTTCTGCCATCGCACCTCCATATGTCGAATTAAAAAGTGTGAGTTTTTTTCATTTTTCCACCTACTTCCAACTGTCAAAGTAAAACCTCGTATTCTCGGAGTTCTGATTTTACATTTTGACTCCTGTCAATCTAAAAGTGTTCTGATGGACCTAGAGAGCTAGGCGTGACAATAGGTAATTTCCACCTCCTAAATTGATTGGCTTACTCGGTTTTTGATCCGCCCACCGCCGTACCAAAAAATTGGCATATTTTGACACCTGTCAAACTAAGACAATTTTGTATTTCAGTATCGATGAAATTCTATCTCCGAATGTAACGAATACTGAACCGATTTTGATCGAATTCAATAATCTAACCCATATTTCTTTTCTCCGATAAAATATATTAATAATTCAATAGAGATTGATATCGAAAATCGCGATTCATTGAAATGATTGAGATTGGGATGAAAAATCGAGAATCATCGAAATGATTGAGATTGCAATCGATTGAAATGAAAATTTGTGATTTCAATCATCAATACTTTAAGATGATCGGATCAAAAAAATCGAATCGTTCCTAATTGACACAGCCCTAACATACATATAAGACTGCTAAGATCCCGGAGCCCTTAATCATACACATACTTGCCCTCATGGTTCAAGTCTTTAAAGAGGATATTGGTTGATTTAAACCTTACACATTTCTCTACATACAAAACTAATGCCTCCAGCTCTATAGAGCAGATTTAAAAATAAATTAGACACTCTGAGATAGCTGCCTTAACGTATTACCATTTTAAAAAGTAAGATGGTATCAATTGTTTTAGGGACACTTTGTTTATTATTATCAACTAATAAGATTAAATCATTTCCCTGAATTGCCAGCTTGTTTTCCCCCATTCCTATAAAGAAGTTGAATAAATTGCTTCCAATTTTGTTCATACCCTCGAGTCTGATGAGTTTATCATAATCTAAATGGATGAACGTATTATCCTAGCTCCTAAACACCTGTCAAAAAAAAAATACAACAACAACAATAACAATTTGCGAAGTAATGAGCAATCAATTTACATCTTGTCCATGGAAGTACTCCATTATTTTTCCAATTTTGAGGTCGAGTTGTGTTGGCGCTTAGAAAGCTATTAAGATTTTTTCCTTGCTTATACGTATATTCTTTTTGTCTGGCGTAGAAGTGTTCATTATCATAGCTCAGAGCGGAAAGCTGAGTAATGTGCAATTTGCTTTTTCCTGAAAGCGCTTGCACCTTCATTCTTCATACCGATATGCGATGTACTTATCTGGTTTATTGATCCTTTTCAACTCGCAGAGCTGTGTTATGGTGTGAATATAATTTTTTTTTTTTTCTTTGTCTATTTCGTTATAAGGGCTTATTGTTTCATCCTTAATGAGTTTTGCTAGGGAATCGGTACCTACAGTGCAGAAAAAAATAAAGAGAACAACCAAACGATAAAAGCAATCTCACTGACATAATGAAGAGCGAAACACTCCTTCCGGGGTGGAAAATCTTAGCCACGTTTATTTATTTTTCTATATGTGTGTTGAGTGTATCTAAGCCACTCAAAGCGTCGAGGATATTAGACGCAATTTTATTCGTGGGAGTAAGCTGATGGCTAACTGAAGGATGAAATCCTTAAGAATTTAAAAATGATATGCATAATACAACAATTAAAACTTATCTACACTGAAAAAAAAAAACGTAAAAAAAATATTTAGAAATGCCAATCATAGCCCTGAAATTACATATTCAAGGTTGGAAATATACTGTTTTTGCAAGTATTTCACATACTCGTATCTCTTATGTAAAGGGTGTTTTTTTTAGAGGTATAGAACTTTGAAATGGAATAAAACAGAGATGATTTTTTTTAATTGACATGAAATATACTTTATTCGAAAGATAATAAAGAAAATAAAAAAATTTAAATATCATTTCCGGCATATGACCACCACGGCTGGCTCGGAAGTAGTCTAATCTAAAGGTCCAATTTTCGATGAATTTTTCCAAGATTTGTGGCCGTATATCGGCAATAATGCGGCGAATGTTGTCCTTCAAGTTATCGATCGTTTCGGGCTTATCGGCGTAGACTAGCGACTTCACATATCCCCACAGAAAAATAGCCAAGTGGCGTTAAATCGCACGATCTTGGAGGCCAATTCACGGGTCCGTAACGTGAAACTATGCGGTTACCGAACGTTTAATTCAATAAATCAATTGTGACATGAGCTGTGTGACATGTTGCGCGCGCCGGCCGTCTTGTTGAAACGACAGCTTCTGCACATCATGGTTGTTTAATTGATGAACGAAAAAGTCAGTAGTCATGGCTCTATAGAGGTCACTATTGACTGTAACGTTCTGGCCAGCATCGTTTTTAAAGAAGTACGGACCAATTATTCCAACAAACCATTAATCACACCAAACAGTCAGTTTTTGTGGATGTAAGGGTGTCTAAAAATACACTTGAGGATTATCATCACTCCAAATACAGCAGTTTTGTTTATTGACGTATTCATTCAACCAAAAGTGAGCTTCATCGCTAAACAAAATTCGCTTGTGAAAATTGGGATCAACGGTAATCTTGTTTTGGGACCATTTGGGCACAATTTGGAAGCGTTGTTTAGGCGTCAGTCTATTTATGTTGAATTGCCAAACCCAACTAAAAATAATTCACTTGACAGCTGACAAAATGGCCGCCAGTTAAAATAGTGTTGCCAACTTAAAGTTTTATAATTTGAAAAAAAAAACACCATTTATATGGTGCTAAGATCCCTGACCCCAATAGAACCTGATTTCTGAGTAAGGTTCAGTTATAAAATTTTCTAACATTCAGATATCAATTCCAAAATCTGCCTGAGCTATGTATATCTGTTTTTCAGTACGTGATCATTGTTGTTTTGGGGTTATACCCGAATCACTTCCTGAAACATGTTTTTCAGTTAATTTAGATTCCGAGTAACATAATTGAACAAATTTGGCGAGTTATAACTCTGGATTAACTTAATAGGTATTTCTGACAGATGCGTGTCAAAATTCAATTAAAATCGAGGTGCAAAACTATGAAAAAGGTGATTTTAAAATTGGCGCCATCTCAATTTTGTTAGCAAAACGGTGATTTCTATAGTAGGCGTTTTAAAATCTCTATAGCTGGCTCAGTAAAATTTCAAAAACCAAAATTGCCAATAAATAAGCCAGCAAATTAGTGAATATAAAAGGGGCAAAGATTGCCACGAACGAAAATCTGCATATTTGTTTTTTGCCATCGCGCCTCCATCTGTCAAAGTAAAAAGTGTGAATTTAGTCATTTTTCCACCTAATTTCCAATTGTCGAAGTGATATATATATATATAGCGTTTTATTGGCACTTTCATTGCTGCGGTAGCTATAGCGCATTTTATAACCCAAATAAACACGTTTAATTCTTGGCTAAAACATATTTAACTTAAACAACGGAATCGATTGCCTAATCCTTGACTAATGTGCCAATATAAATATGTAAGTATCAAATACAGCATATTTCTAACTATTTCAAACTATTAAGACACTGTCTAACTAACCTTATAGTAAGTAACGTAGGAAATGAACCCACTTTTGTTACTAGAAATCGACAGGAAGTTCTAGATATAACTCTTGTCTCAGATACTATTCATCACATGATTACAGATTGGAAAGTATCGAGGGAACACTCGTTCTCGGATCATAGATATATCCAATTCGGTCTGAAAGATGAACCTCCTAGCCAGTTAAAATTTCGTAACTACAGGAAAACTGATTGGCTTAAATATAGGAAAATACTTGAAAGTCTAGTTAAACCTACACTTTTGAGCCCACCCCCTAACATAAGTGAACTAGACAATAAAGTCAATGAACTCACTCTGGCCCTGAACAAATCTATGACAATCTCCTGTCCTCTTACTCAAGTAAGGGGCAAGAGGAAGCCGCATTGGTGGAACTCAGGACTTGAGCCGATTAGGAAAAACTGCAGGAAGCTTTTTAATCGAGCAAAAAGCACAAGAAATGTGTCAGACTGGGACTCCTATAAGGAATCCCTAAAAATATATAAGAAAGAATTAAGAAAATCCAAAAGATCCTCTTGGAGGACCTTCTGCGACAAAATAGAAGGAACCTCAGAAGCATCTAGATTAAGAAGAATTCTTTCAACTAATCCAGCCATGCCCAGCTGTTTGAAAAAAGCAGATGGCTCATGGACCAATTCTTGCGAGGAATCGCTTAATCTGCTACTAGATACTCATTTCCCCGGTAGCACTCAAATTGCTATAAACATTGACCATCTAAGGTCCGCAAATAGGTTTACTTATCCACAAGATCTAATCACAAGGGACAAACTACAATGGGCAATTAACAGCTTCGAACCATACAAATCCGCAGGACCAGACGGTATAATACCAGCCGAACTCCAAATGAACATAGACATCGTTCTACCAATTTTGGAGAAGCTTTTCAATAGCTGTTTAAACCTGCGTCACATTCCCTTGTCTTGGAGGGAGGTTAAAGTTGTATTTATTCCCAAAGCTGGCAAATGTTCCCATGTAAACCCAAAAGATCTCAGACCTATCAGTCTGTCGTCATTCCTCCTTAAGACTTTTGAACGACTGATTGATATCCATCTTAGAACAAGCATTGACTCGAGGCTCCTGTCTACGGCTCAACATGCTTATTGCAAAGGGAAATCGGTAGACACTGCCCTACACACACTGGTCAGTACCATCGAATACTCCCTCCACCATAAGGAGTACACTATGGTTGCCTTTCTAGATATTGAAGGTGCTTTCAATAACGTCGATACATCTGCGATCGCATCTGCGCTGTCAGGTCTGAATGTGGATGTTCCGCTCGTCGAGTTGATTAATCAAATGCTGATGAGCAGGAGGATTAATTCAAGACTGGGCGGTTTTTCGACAAGAAGATCCGTCAGTAGAGGTACGCCGCAAGGCGGTGTTCTATCTCCCCTTCTTTGGAACTTGGTAGTAAATGCGCTGCTGACAAGCCTGGAAGCGGAGAGCTACAGAGTGATCGCCTATGCAGACGATGTTGCTATTGCTGTATCAGGAAAGCATCTCAACACCTTAAAAGAGCTCCTACAAAACGCTTCAAACAAGTTAATAAGATGGGCAGATCGCTGTGGACTGGGTGTTAACCCTCATAAGACAGATCTTGTCCTCTTCTCAAGGAAATACAAAATCCCTCACATAGACCCTCCGTCTATCAAAGGAATTCCACTCAAATTCTCAGACGAAGCCAAATATTTGGGCCTTATCTTAGATAAGAAGTTAAGTTGGAAGCCCAATATACAGGAAAGAGTTAAAAAAGCAACTGTTGCACTCTTTTCATGCAAAAAAGCCGTAGGGAACAAATGGGGTCTTAAACCCAGTATTACTCATTGGCTATACACCTCGGTTGTTAGACCGATTCTTACGTACGGTGTGACAGTATGGTGGACCGCTTTAGATAAAGCGACGAACTGCGAAAAACTAAGCAAGGTCCAACGGTCTGCCTCGCGTTGCATGGGTGGAGTACTTCGTACAACACCCCCTGCTGCATTAGATATTATGTTCTATTTAGCACCTCTCGATATATATGCTAAACAAACAGCTGCAAGCACAGCCATTCGTCTTAAAGCCTCCTCACAGTGGACAAATAATGATACTGGTCACTCCACTATTCTGAATTCTTTCGGAACAATTCCAAGTAACATTGTTTACACCATCCCCCAGTTACAGTTCGATAAAAACTTCCAGGTCACCATACCCTCCAGATCTATCTGGGAGGATCGGGCATTTCTGGAAGATGAATCAATCCACTTCTATACGGATGGCTCAAAAACTGATGACGGGGTTGGTGGAGGTTGGATGAATTTAAATCTCTCCTTTCGCCTTCCTAATCACTGTAGCGTGTTCCAGGCGGAACTTTTGGCGATAAAAGAAGTACTATCTTGGCTTAAGGAAAACGTGATATCTAACACAGATATCCGCATCTTCTCGGATAGCCAAGCCGCCATAAAATCCCTGGAATCTGTCTCTACCAACTCAATAACAGCCCTTAACTTTCGATCATCTCTCGTTGAGATGGCACATCAGTTTAATTTTCACCTCTGCTGGGTGCCGGGCCATAGGGACATTCCAGGAAATTGCAGGGCTGACGAACTCGCCAGAAGTGGAACAATACTACCTATTTCACCAAATAGGTCAGATATAGGTATACCCATTGCTACATGTAAACTTATGCTGAAGCAGGATGCAATAGAGAAAACAAACCTTAGGTGGAACAACATCTCCACCTGTATAGCGACAAAACAGATGTGGCCAAGGTTGGACCTGAAGCGCTCGAAGAGTTTAATATCTTTAAGCAGACTGCATATCAGCTCCGTCATAGGTGTCATCACCGGTCACTGCTTGATAGGCAAGCACGCAACGAGGCTTGGAGTATTCTCAAATGATTTCTGCAGAAGCTGTATGGATGAAGAAGAGGAAGAATCGATTCCTCATCTCCTCTGCACTTGCCCTGCTCTATCCCAACGACGTAAACTCCATCTCGGAGAATACTACTTCAACGATCCTAATGATCTGGTAAATGTTGACATAATTGATCTCGCACGCTTCGTAAGGAGCTCTAAGTGGTTCAACGAATAGGAAGAAGAGTTTCAAGATTCCTGTGGTATCATAATGGGCCAACTATGGTCTAAGTGTGTCTAGCCTAACCTAAGACACTGTCTAACTACAGCAAAAAAAAACTTCTAAGTACGGGTGTATGAGTTTAAGCCAATATTCCCTTGAAAAACTGCTTCTGAGTTAACTCGGATTTCATTTATTTGCTAGATGAAGAGCCAGTTGTACAAACATGGTTCAAATATTGATCTATGATTCAGCAATTTGAACTCACCAATTTTGGCGGATTAACTGGGGTTTAACGATGGTTCAAGGTTCAAGTATATTATCATTTACGTGCTTGACCCACCATTGAACCTCAGTTAATTCGCCGAAGTCCGTGAATTAAAATCGGATCAATATTTTAACCATCATGATTGTAAAACTCGCCCTAAGTAACTCTGGTTTAACTCAGATTTAAATCAGCACTGATCATAACTTAATATTTCCGATATAAACTTTAACATATTTGAATACCATAGGCATATGTACTAAGGTCCCTAAGCTTTTTGCTAAGTGTATGCGGGAAAGCATCTTAAACACTCCCTTCCACCTGTTATTGGTATCTTTAAAAATGTAATTAAAACTCTTCCTGTTGCCTGGCTGTATTCTTTGGCAGAAAAAAGGAGCTAAATGCTCGCGCGATACAAACTATAATTTCCTGGCGGAAGGACGACGAATTAAAACACATGTCTAACTTTGTATGTCTGATGCCTCTGATTGCAACTTTCTACCTATGGTATGGTAATATTTTATTTTGTAATACAAGGAATTAAAAAAGTTTATTATAAATTCTGGTATTTTATTTATTTATTTTTTTTTGTTGTTGTTAAAAAGGACGATGGACATGGAATTAGTTTCTCGAAAGGATACAAATATATTCAGAGTTTTTTTGATTTATGCTGACAATTGTAATCTTTTGCGTTTCACTGTTGTTTGTTTGTTTTTTTTTTGGTATGTGAGGATGTAAGTGTCGAGAGTGATGAATGATTTGTGTTGCGAGTTGCGACTATAGTGCGCGATTTCTATACCTACGTTCTACCCCATCTAAAAATTCAAGGAATGAGTAATGTAGGATTAGGGATAATAAATTACTCCTAATTCTACTCATACAATGCGCAGGGAATTTGATGTGTGTTTCATTTTGATTTCAGGATAAGTGTGTGAGGAATTTCCGATTTAGTGAGAATGAGAGAGATTGAAAGTATAGAGGGAAATTTTTGTACAAAACAGAGTAATATTTTGTGATTTGGATAAACGAGGAATAAAAATAGATCTGTTAAATAAATGATGAAGGACTATATTTTTGTATAGACTCGGATCGTTAAACCCTATATCAACTTATCATCTACATATTTATAATTTTGTTTTTTTTTTTTTTTGTTGTTTCTTGTTGAGTGATGGATTTGTTTTTCCTGAAAATTAAATATAAATATGTACGTGGATAATTCTTTAACTCAAGGTTCCTGCCGAAGGATAGTTTGGAACTGTTTTTTTTTTTTAATATTTTCATTTAAAAGCTCACATCAGGAACAATTTTATGGTACAGAAACAAAACTAATTCCATGAAAGTGAACATTTTTTGATTTACGAATTTGAATTTTTACCAAAAAAAATATTCTTATTTTAAAAAATCATAAATAATTTTGAATAAAACACTACTCGTACTCAAATTCATAATTTTTTGTCTCAATAGCTCAAAAGCAAAAACAAAAAACTGAAAGCTCTGTGACAAATCCAACAGGAAAAGCTCTTACGATTTGCTTTCAATTCGTATGATAACACTTTTTTCTTGTATCTTGTATGTGTTTAATTTTCAAAACACTGAGCGAGCGAATGTTGATCGAACAGTAAGTAAAGGTTCTGACTCATACAATCAGTCGAACGCGTTGCGGCAACGGATTCATTGACGTGGACAGGGTGACCCAACGAATACGTTGTTACCACGGATTGAAATTATTTTCATAAATAAATAAACATTCCCAAAAAATTTCTAGGTATACCAAAGTATTTTTATATTTATTTTATAGTAAACAAACCTATTTAATGTCGCTGTGAATGCATACCCTGGAAAATCTTTTTTGACAAACATTAAACTTTCTGTCTAACTTCAACTTGATGCGAAAAAATGAAACAAAATTAGCGTTTTGAAAGTTACTGTCAAAGTTAATCTATTTTTTTATCTTTTTGTGTGTTTTAAACCCTACATGGATTTATGTAATCTAAATTGAGATAAGCCTTTTTTTGGAAACATATAGTAAAACAATTTCTAATTAATCCTTCAAAAACCACAGATTTTTGCTTTAACGACTGCTGAACATCAAATTGTGTCGGATGTGTTCACATTAGGTTATGTCTAAACAATACAAGTTGGATTGACGTAAAAAAAAACTCGGAAGAGTGAGTCCATTGTGAACACGGTCTTAGGTGCCAGTTGTAAATAGCTTTCATTGAAAACCATCATTGAAAACATTAATGACTCATTTTTGTACCTTTAGAAAGTGAAATCAGTAATTATCTTGAGGCAAAAAGAAGGCTGATGGCTAAGCTATAATTTTTGTAAAAAAAAAAATTTAATCTGGTCCAAACTTCGGCATAAAATGACGTTTAATTTTTCAATGATCACTGATAAGGTATAGTTAATTCATTGAAATAATAAAAGTCATTTTATGTGGACGGCTGATCCAAAATCAAATTTTTTTTTTTTGGTAAATCTATATATTAATACGTTAACAATTTGTTTGTACTCCCTTTTTAATATACTTAAACCAAACGCCTGACAATAAAAAATATACCATTTGAATGAAGAGATTATGTGAATCCGTCGACTATTTACATGTAAAATGTTAAATAATAGATTCCCCATACAAATAGTCTCAAAAAAAAAAAACAAATTCACGACACACACCGCTGTTTGTCAACACCCGAGCGTAGTGTACCAAAAGTTCACTTCCAACGTGTTTCATGTAGCTTAGACGCAATATTTGCTGTTTCGTTCCGAATGATGTACTCTACATCTACTTACAATGAGTAGGGATCAGGGTTAGAACCTCAGTAGTAAAATTTCGGACCATATTTGTAAAAAAAGGGGAGTAAATAGGAAATTTCTGGAGTAGATTTAAAAACGAAAGAAAAAAATAATATGTGAGTGCCGGGACTCACGGTTAAATATGTGTAAACATCAACGTTTGTCAAAGTGCCTAATTTTTGTTACTGAACGTCATCAAAGGAAACATATTGAATAATTAACACTACATTACCTATCTGTAGGCAGTGCTTTAAAAGCTTAGTGTTGAAAGAACGGCAGCGAAATACCCAGGGGAACCGCTGTAACGAAATTTCCAAGCACTAAAAGGCTGCTTCGTAGTTCACTCTCAACTTTAAGATGACTTCACATTACACATGGTTATTGTTTGTGGTAATCACTCTCTGAGCATCGACAAACAACAACTGTCAGCGGAGAGCACTAAAATCGTGGTTTCAATTAAATGACACCGTACCCAAATTCCAAAGGAACTTAATGGTTTGACTGACAGGGGCCGAATTAAAATATCCAGTTAGAACTGTCAACGAACTTGAAACCCTTATGAAACTCCATCTTTCCATCGAGTAAAACTTACACAAAGTTCAGTCTTAATTTTATACTTAACGAACCTCAAATGAATGTCACTATGAGGTAGCCGGCGAATTATTTACCTTGAGTTTTAAGAATATCTAGTTGCAGTTGTTGTCAGTGGAAATCACTAAAATCGCAGTTTCAATCGATTGACACCATCAATCGCCTATGGAATTGGACGCTGTGATTTTTAATGAATGTTAACTTTGTGCAAGTACAAAAGTAGCCGATAACTCTGCAATTTGTTCAACCTCAGCAATTTTGTATATCACAGCCTACAAATTGCAAGAAGAAATTGCATCGTTTAAAAGCAGTATAATGTAAACGTAGAATTTAAGTTCAGATTTGTATCACTGAACGCACCCGATATCCTACCATACCTACAGCCATTGACCTGCCATACCTACAGTCAATTGTCAATCCCTACAGCTGACTATTATTATTTTTGTTTTGATTTTGTTTTCTTTTTAATTACTAGTGTCGCGTCCATTTTGTTCGGGGAATAATTAAAAATTAAAGAAAAAAATATTAAAATATAAGTGTTAAAATGATAAAATCATCGGTCGCGCTAAAAACAGTTTGCTTTCGTCGTTGGCAAAAACAATATAAATATGAGTGGTCGCGATAAAGTATAATCTAATTGTCGGTCGCGTTAAAATCAATTTGTTTTGGTCGGGGCAAATCAGATTTCGTAACGTAACGTGCTACAACGTAAAGTGCACGACGTAACGTTGCACGTTCATGTTTTTTTTTCACTCTACCGCCAGCATAGATGTTTACACATCAAAAACCTTCAAAAATTGTATTTTTAACAAAAACAAAATAAATCACATACACTAATTCACTTTCAGAACTGAATAGAATTTTAAATTTAAACGTTCAGAGCCAGATTTGGTTAGAAAACTGAACAACACAGCCCTTTCATATATGTAATTATTTTGGTTGTGTAGCAGAAACAATACTTTTGTGTATTGATTTTAGACAAATTCTACCTGTTGTTCCACATGGATCACGAGCAACATTAATCGAAAATTGTGTAACAAGTTGGAATGAACTCAGATCTTTTCATCATGTAACTTTGACACAAAATATGAGAGCACATATCCATCTATATCTATCTTTTAGCATCAAAATATTGGCATCAAAATAATCACTAATTTTGCCTTTAAAGTGCCTCAAAACCAAACATTCAAATTTTCAATGATGAGTTTCAATGAAAGCTATAACTGAAGCCTTAAAAAATCAGCGTTTCTGTTCCGTCCGTCGTATGCGCTGCCTTTGGGTCACTTCTCAAAAGAACAGTCATGGTAACTGTAGTAGAATTTTTCCACGATGTCAATGTCATCTTCGAAACCTAATAACTGATTGAACTTGATGACGATAGTTTCTTTTCAAAATAGCTTTTAACGGCCTTTAGTCCGTAAAAATTGGCGTTTCGTCCCGGCGATCTCACTTGGACTCATCAGTTGGCTAGTGAGGGCCTTGTCAATACGCAATTTTTATTAAGTTCAGTTCAACTTACATGAACTTTTTGACAAAAATCCAATGGACTAAAGGTCGTTAAAAGCTATTTTGAATCAATAATTCAACAAGCCCAATTAAATAGTGCTAAGTCTTCTACTTGGCTGATGTATTTCAGTAGTATATAGAATTTGTATTATAAAACCTTCTTTTGTTAACATGCCAGAGTCGCGGGTAAGTCTTCAATGCTTTGCCGAAGAGGTAGCTGGCCCGATCACCACATTGTCAGAGTCAATTAATCTTGACAGAAATCTCCGTCCCATCTACTTGCCAAGCCTGACTCACTGCAAATATTCATCAGAAAATTGTTGTTTTTTGCACATCGAACATATCATATTCCATCGACTTAGTACCAGTTCTTAAGTACTAATCTTACTATCAGATATAGATTAATTACCAACGCCCAGTTTTTTTATAAGTGAGTTAAGCCAAAGTTGGATAACTCTGGATATAATTAATAAGTCTACAGTTAACTTTAGAAGAATTTTTTCAATGACAAATGTATGTGAAACGACCTAACACACTCGATCGATGACAAATTAAAAGCATCTGTTCAGTAAATCAAAAGTTACTCGTCAAAGTTTGGTGAGTTTAACTTTAATCTTGCACCATAAAAACTGGGTCTAACTATTACGAAGTTGCTTACTTTGATACAAAATACTTCAAAAATATATCTTTAGCTAAACAAGATCTAAGGAAGAAAATATCTTACATTTAATTTAAGAATCAAGAGTTTTTTTAAAACATTTTATAAAACCCTTCTCAACACGTTTCCGGTCCAACGAAGTCTACCTACATTTCTATCTGCTTGGCGCCTTCATCAACTTAAAACACCAAAAGTGTAAAAAAATAAAATACCAAGATATCATCGCTGATGCGTTCTAAAACATTTTTCATCTCATAAATCACCTTGTCTATTCTTATCATAATTTTCTTATAAGTAAGTTTTGTTTGGCCCAATATCTTACAAGGAGGCTTTATTGTATAATTTACATCCCCACCCCCCATCCATTCCCATCACTCTTTTCAACTCAATATCATATAGAATCCAAGTTTGAAAAATCTAAGCAAACAACCCGATAGCATTAAATACAAGGTCGACGGCATGTGGGTTCACCTCAAAGAAATAACCTAAAAATATATCACCCACAGTCATATTCAAATCTCTTCCATCATGCATAAAAAGTTTCTTGCAAAAACTTTTCTATCAAAATGTATAATTCCTTCGACAGAAGAACAAACACCCACACCACAGCCCAATATACCTATACCCGAACTTAGTGTAAATAAATAATCAAGAGTAAAATAGACACAATCTCGACAGAAAGTATAGCTTCTCCTGCGATATATAAATCCTCAAAACCCGCACCCAAACCAACTTAAAGCAACAAAGAGAAAAGGACAACCAAAAAAAGAAAAAAAAAAAAAGAAAAGCAGCTAGAAATCCAGAACCTATCACGGTTTGTTTTCAAATTATTCCTTGTAGTGCCATGAATTATGATTATGTATCTAAATTTTTGGGTAATCAGATTTTGACAAGGGATCCCAATTCCTTTCCTATCCCACACATCATCGCAAAGTTTCAAAAACTCATCCTGATTTTCATTCGACGAACGTCTCATTATTGTTTTGTGTTTTAGGTATAGGTGGCCTTCATCCTTGGGTTCTCCTGTCTAACAAAGCCGCGCCTTCCTCTTTGCTAAAATTGCCTTTTATGTTATTACCTATAAGACAATCTCAATGAGAATTATAGTTTCGTCCTTAAAATTTTCAAACAAACTTCGATTAAGAAAGGCGATTCAGCAAAAACACAAATCTACCGCGCTGATCCCGTGCGTCACACGCCTCGTCGCGTCGGTCGGTAGTCCTCTTCACAGGGAATGCCTTGAAAATTTTCCAAAAATTCCGATGAGAAAAGTTTTCAAACAAAACAATAATTTGACAGCCAGCGCGCGGGGACGTGGCGCAAGAAGGCTTTATAGGGTGAAAGGTAGTTGATTGCCGTTATTAAACATTAATTTTCATTATTTTGAAACTTTCTACTTAATGGCTTTCATCTTCCAGTTTGAAGGTATTAGACGAACTTCACACGGGTTTTATATTGTTATGATAAACTTTTCTTTGCGGGAATGACTAAAGTGATTTGAAAGATTATATTCCATTGATTTGATTTTTTATTTTCATGGTTTTAAGATATCCGTTTTAAAGAATTCTTGAGGTAGAAACTTAAAAAGTAGTATTTAATGTTCGAGAAACATTATTTGGCTTTAAACGTTAAAATTAGTTGATTTTGTGTTGTGACAAAAATGATATTCCAGTTTCATACCTCTAAATGACTAATAAATATGAAAGATTACACACATTAACAAAATTTGTTCGTTTGTCTGTGATTTTGAAAGAATTGAAACAAATTATTATTATAAACGTTTTTGTTTGAAAACAATGTCAAACCACAGTCAATGTTACCAATTGAACGCATAAAACACTGACGATCACACGAAGGGCGCTAGTCAGTCAATTTTCTCACGTGTTGACGTGTTATATGTGAATATCACTAGATAAGCAATTTTTACCCCTCAATGTCAACGCATTCAAACGCAACAACATTTGCACGACTTGACACTTAAACATCCAAACACTTTGACCGTTGGCAATGCGTTGACATGATCAAAAATCATTTTTCGCATTGACGACCACTACGACGCACGTTGGCATGTTACGTCAATGTAAATTGACTTCATTTATTTTATGGCGTTTTCTAAAAAAATCCAAAAATTTTAAGATTTTATTAATTTAGAACTTTCGTTTGACATTTTGAACAAAAATACTCTATGTGCTCTAAATGTTATCTATCATTTATGTGTCAAGTCCAAAATTGTCAAATTCCATTGAATAATGGCTATACGATGTCAACGCATTCAAACTCCTATCGGAAAAGTAATGAAATTTTAGTTATTGTACCAGAAAATGGGCATGGATTCGTCATATCCGAAAATATCACATTGTGTCAACCAAATAGAAGGTTAACGCAAGCTACGTTGATGCGACAAAAAATCCAGTTGTGTCAATATTCCTTGCGTTCGAGAATCTATATGAGAGGGTGTCAACCTATCCAAAAATATTCAGATTACTGGAGTTGTTGTTGCGTCAGCTGTTTTTTTTTTTTGCACAAGGGATTACAGCTTTGGATTTAACCCCGAATGCGGCCATTGAAATAAAGTCAACGCGCTGACAGAAGAGCAGTCTGTGAAAGTGCGTTGACAGGGTTGTTACAAAGTGAACGAAAATATTCAACGCATTGACCTTAAAAGTCGCGAATGTAAACGCAACCCTCAACACGTTGATAGTATTCTGCGTTGGACGATCATACAATTTGAAGATTAATTTACGACGGAACTTCATATCAGAGAGTCAACGCATTGACCATTTGCGTTGAGTGTCTGTTCTATAGAAGTCAGTCCGTCCAGACGTCATAGCGTCTTCATTCAGTTTGACGGCAGTTCTACGACTGTACATTACAGTAGGGAATTAAAAATTTTGTAGAATTTAATTCTTCAAAAAAGTCAATGCTATTAATTTGTTAAAAGGACAAAAACGTTGCAAAATGTATTTGCTTTCTTTACTTATATACAAATTGTAAGCCTCTTCTTTACCTCTGACTAGAAATACTTACATCTGACAAGAAATAATTATTATTTGTTCTTATTGTACTTGATTTAACTGTAGTAAAATGAATGAATTGAAATGAATTATTAGAAGCATTTGCCCTTACTGTACAAACATTTCAACCAATGTTCTTCTTTTTTAGTCGATTTAACGTACATACTTTATTTGACAATGAGAATATGCCTCTTAGGGGACACAGGCTTCCTTCTTCAAAGTTTGGGTACAATTCACGTATCTGGAGAGGTTCTTCTTCAATAAACATAAGTTCTTAAGAAAAAATTCAGAAAAACACTTAATACTATGTGTGATAGAATAGTTACGTTTCTGCAGCACCTTGTCTTTGTAACGTTTCGTGTCTCTACAGTGATCTATTAAAATAGCCATTTGTAATCCTCAGGAAATGCCCAATACTCTATCCTGGAGCCTCATTTTGCCCTTCAGTTCTTCCTGGAGCCTGATTTGGACCGTATTGTTAATTATGCCACACAACACGAATGTTAAATTTTTTTTCCTAAGCTCTATTTTTCCCTCCCATTGTAATGTTCAGAAATTCAAAACCAATTTGTCTAATCTTTCATACTATATGGAACTGGTGGTATCTGAATAATCGAAGAGCTGACATTTTAAGTGGAAAATTGTTGTTTAAATATCGTTACTACAGGTGGCGCCCAACGTAGTACCTGAACCTACGACCCTGTGATCAAAAGTCGCATGTTCTAATGAGTGAGCTAGCAAATTTTGACCCAAATTGTCTTCTCAAAAATGAAATAGATGAAGAGGCTAATTCCAGAGAAGGAACAAGTTGGTGGCGAAAAGTTCTTTAACATTCTTAAATGCATTTCTTTTCTTTTTTCCTTCTTCTTATTTATCATTAAAAATAACGTCCTAGTTTATTTATTTTTTGAATTTTGTATGCTTTTTTAGAGCAGTTTTTAGACGGTAGTCAAGCCAGATAGATACCAACCAGGCCAAAAGATAAAAGAACTCACCCAGCGAGCCAAAATCATAAGAAGAGAAACATAAGATCATAACATATTAGAGAGAAGTAAGCTAAATTTTCAAGAAGAAGATTAGAACTAGCAAATTTTGAAAAAAAAAACAATTTCGCGATGTTACACTACCGGTTTTAATTTCCCATTTTCTACTGGCGGAAAACATATGACGAATTATGTATAGTTCCCCCGTTCAACATCCAAAAGTATGCTACGAAACACTTTTGTCGTCTAGTCTCCAAAATTTAACCAAAGTTTATAAGCCTCCGTGTTATTTTAGGGCGCAGTTTTTATTATTGAATTCGTACAAATCATCATATCATTATAATAACAAACCTTGTATAAATTTGAAGAGTTTGAATTTAATCTTTTGTAAGCTTACTGTCCTTTTTAAACTGAATGAAATCCTTGCCATACCTTGCCTATACAACTTCAAATGGAAGCCTTTTCATTTTAGATTTGATTTGAATGAACACGACGACGACGTTATAAAGGTAGGAAAGGCTATCTCTAACAATTTTCTAATCAAACAAATTTTCATTCATTTATTCTTGTGTTGTGAGCTCAAGATAAATGTATAGGTACCAAGCCAAACATGATGTTGGATAAAATTTATTCAAATTCATACATACATATTTCAATTTCAATTCAGATCATTTTGTCAGCAATATCGTTGGATTCAGCTGAATTGGAAAAATCCCTTATTTTATTACATACAGTTCTTAAACAATCATCTTTTTCAGTTTCTATTCAAATAAGACTTAAATAATAATAAGACATGTGTGTGTGTGTGTTCGAAAATGTGTATTGAATGCCTTTGCCTGGCTATAGTTGCTTATTTATGCAAAAGGTAACTATACATACCTTTTTACAAAATTGAAAATGAATGCAAATCAGTTTGACAAGATGAATTCAAAGTTTTCCTCTTCAGCTAGTTTAACCAAACCTGTCCATAGGTTTTTTTTTGCCTCATATAGTCAAATTCTTGAATTCCAACAATGATATAACGAAAAACGAAGGTTGGACGAAGAAATATAGGCTGATGGTCAGCAAAGCCTTGCACTCTATGATGACCATATTCTTAATGGCTGAATGAAAATTCCATGAAAATAAAAAGTAAACAACTCACACCCAAACAGTTTTAGGTAACTAGATGTTCGAAAAAATGTGCCCGAGTTTAAGTGGCAGGGGCAATTTCCTAATCAATCGACTTGGAATAAAATAAAAAACATTAAAATACAACAGCGCAACACTTACAATAACATGCTATACCTTTTAGGACAGAAATTCATTCTTTAATTCTGTTTTAAGCCAAATTTTTTGAGAAAAAAGTTTTTGAAAAATTAATTTTCAAACTCAAAATATTTTTTTCCAAACTATTCCCTTAAATAATTTGATTATAAAACAGAATTTAAAATGAATTTCTTTTATAAAAGGTATAGCATGACATTATAAATTTTGCCGTTGTTTTTTTAATTATTTTAAATCCAATTCTTAGAAAAATGCCCCTGCCACCTAAACAGTGCGAAAAAGACCACTCTCCCATGTGATTTTTTTCTTGTCTCCACTCAACTGACACTATGAGCTTTTGTGACATCTTATGCATTTCTTGTGTCTCAAAAAAAAATTTAAAAAAAAAATCTTGCTACAAAGTCACTTTTTTAAATCCTTACTTAAACAAAAATAAAACCTAAATTAAGCTTAATATTCTAATTCAGTGAATAAACTTTCACAATAATTTTTAGTTGCTTTATAAGGCAGTACATTTTGGAACAAGAAAGAAGTGATTGTCCGAATGATTGCAGGGATTATTTTTGTTAAATACCCCACAGAGCACTGGTTGAATTATTTTATGTAGAAAGATAGCTCAGCGACAATGTATCAAACTAAATACAGTTGAAGCCAGCAATACGCAAAACATAAAATTCTGACACATTTTAAAATTAATAGCGGACAATTTTAAACAGACTGATGTTAAGGTATAAGCATGATACTGCTTAACAATGTTTACCAATTTTATTAAGAAACTCCAGCTGAACATGCCTAAAACAGTGACAGTTCGAGCGAGAAGGTAAACAAACAAAATTTTTTCACATCAATGTACCTAATTGTCAAAGTGACATATGGGAATTCGTATTATTCTAAAAAATTAAAAGACACATTTTGTGATTTTAACTTAAACAAAATGTTAAAAAGATATTACGACGCTCATTCGTTTAAAATTTGGAAAATCCTCTTTTAAACTTATGATCATTACTAAAAACTTTCACATCGTACTAACTTTTCTCAAATTGTGCTCCATTAAATTTATATTTAATTGAAATTTATTCGACTTGTGTGGGGAAATGTAAAAGACTTGTGAACTGATGAACTGATGAATAATTGTTGAAACATTTTGAATGCAGCTGATGAAATATGTACATCAATTAAAAATGATTGAGTAATAAGATAAAATAAAAGGTATTTCTTTGTATAGATTTTTTGGTTTTTAAATTGGGAACACTGCTTCTAGTGACAGTAAATTTGACAAATTATTTTTTGAAAAAAATACATTTTCTGCGATATCAATGGCAGCAAATTATTTTTTTTTAAATAAAGCGAATATTAAAAAGTCATAAGGGTGAAAAAGTTGACCCCAAATTTTATATATATTTGTTATTTTTTAAACTTGTTCAACCCCTGTTTCCACTTTGTTTGGGATTGTTTTAAATTTATTTTTATTTTTGAAAAATAAAAAAAATTGTTGACCTGCACCTCTTTATATGAAAATCTAAATTTTTCTGGTTGTCTAAGATTGTTCTGAAAATTGTTCCAAATTGAAATTTCAAAAGCTAGACAAAAATCGAAATTCGAATTTCTTATACGGATTTCTAATACTGTTTTAAATAGTCGTTAAGATGTATTTATGTACACACATAAGGGACACAATATTTTCTAAACACATGTATATTCAACAATTTCAAAATCAAAGATTTTCAAAAAAATATTAAGACGCGCCGCACAGTGGTGCGAGAGCGGAAAAAAGTCTTTTGAAAAAGTCATGTCTATCGTTTTAAACTTGATGTTTAAGTACTCTTAGATAACCCGAGCGTATGATTTAAAAGTATTTTTTAACATATATATTGTATGTTCTGATTTAGAAGCCCTCAAAGTTGAAAAATAATTTTACTCAAATCGCGAACCGTATTTTCAACAAATTTTGAGATGTTTTTTTCCGAAGTTCCTGTTGATAAATTCTCTAGCTTCTTAAATAATTTAATTGGTCTATTTTCAATTATCTAAATATAAAAAAAATATTGATTATTTATAAAAGATACCTTCTATAAGTAGCCTGAAGCTTTAGTACTGAGAAAAAATCCAAAAGATACCAAGAAAGTAAGTATGCCACCATATGCTCCATACATTCATGTTAAAGCACAGAAAAAATCAGCTGCAAATACGTGCAGATGTGGAAATTATGCTCAAAAATGTTTCACTTAATCGGATTTCAAAAAACTCCGTCTTGACGGTGGTGTTTACCAAAAAGTTTGATTACTTCGGTATTTATATTATATTATTTTAAGAAAAAATGCCAAACTTTATTTTAAAAATAAAACAAAATTAATACATTGACCCAGGGCTGAGAATTTTTGCGAAACCATTTATTTCTGCCTGGAAAATTTTTCAACTTTCAACTCAATTTTCTTGAAAGCAACACACGAAAAATAATATAGTTTTATGATATTTTGAATTATATGATAGAGCTTAATACAAAATAAAGAAAAGGATTAGGGATAATCTTTTATTTTTTTTTAATTTTTCGCTAAAAGTAGGGCAGGTAAAATTAAAAAAGGTGTTCTTTTTAAAGTTTTATTGCTTTGTTTTTGCTCTCTATTGCGTAATTTTTTATTACCTGCAAGGATTAGTAATGGCTTATTAGAATAAAATCTCTTACTTACATATATATATAACTATAAAGGATTAATGAAAAAAAAGTCAGTATTGAGTTATTGAGCATTTGTGCAAGGTGCAATAAGTGAAAGTGAAGTTAAATATAATAACAAAGATATATAGCGAATTGAATACATTAAAATGGATTCAATCGAAATTCCTTATTCGGTGTTGTGTAGTGATACATAGTTAATAATAATATTTTATTCAAAATAAAAAGTTAAGATTTTACTAAAAAAAACTTTTATTTAAATATAAGATCAAAACCCTCAAATTTTATAACCAACCAAGCATGTATAATACTAATCTTAACATGTTTGTCAAATTTCATTAAAATTTTACAGATTTTTTTTCCGCTCTCCCATACAAACATCAAATCCCTCAAATTTAAAAAAATGTCAGTAACTTTGTTTCTAATAATTTTTTTTCAACCAAATTTTGACCAAATATGTATAAGACTAATATTTATAAACATGTTTGCCAAATTTCATTTAAATCCGTTGAACCGTTCAGATAAAACAGACTTTTTTCCGCTCTCCCATACAAACCGAACCACTGTGCGCCGTTTGTCCTTTACTTTTGAAAATTCGCAATTTACAATGTCATTTTTTTTAATCAATGGTTAGAACTTTTTTTAAACCCGACAAAATTATAATTTCTACAGAAAAAGGGCTACATTTTTTTTAAGTTTTGCTTATAATTTTTGAATTTATAGAAATAGAGCTAAAAAACCGAAAAAAAACTAAAAAAGACTTCAAACAGTTAAAAGACTCGAAGCAGTTAAAATAATTCAAGAAGCAGTTAAAAAACGCACTTAAAAGATTTCAAGCTGTTAAAAGATTGCAAGCAGTTAAAAGAGTTTGAAGCTCTTAAAAGGCTCCAAGTAATTAAAATACAGCTTAAAGTAAAACCCTAATTCATTGCAGTCGAAAGACTGTCAAAGTCTTTAAAAGACTTCAAAAAATTCAGCATTTTTTTTTTGACTTTTTGACTTTAAGCTGCTTAAAATTATTGCATTTTTAAAGACTTCAAAATTGACTGTGAGTTAAATATTTGGAGTAAAAATACTTATAAAACATATATGAATGTTTTATAATACAAATTCAATATACTACTGAAATACATCAGCCAAGTAGAAGAATTGGCACTATTTAATTATTGATTCAAAATAGCTTCTAACGGCATTTAGTTCATAAAAATTGGCATGAACTAAAGGCCGTTAAAAGCTATTTTGATTTTTTAACAACTCTCGGGGAGTTTGGTTAACAACCGGCATTTTTACATATTAAAAAAAAAAAAAAAAAAAAAATTGGGAACAATCGCGACATTGACGAAAAATCAGCTCAACCAAACAAATTTGAACTCACCCGTACAATTCGTCCTTATACGATTTCGACCCTGATTTAAGTTTATCAAAATCTATGGAATTTTTTTTTTTTTCAGAATAATGAAATATTTCTTTACGGCTTAAACAAGTTGCTATCAAAAACTTCAGTTCTGTATAAAATGGAAAGATTCTGGACGAAATGAAAAGTATTTTCCAAGTAATAAAGGTTATTCTTCGAAGTGCAACAGATTGCAGTGTGCGTATATGAATCGTGCAATTGTCATTGTTTGGCATTCCTAGAGTACGGCATTCAATTCCGTATTTTTCCATAAGCTTTGATAGTAAAATTCTATGCACCTCATATACCAATCATGCAAAAATCCATCGAAGTTTCATGGCAAAGGACCCAAAAGATTTTCCTAACAATAAAAGATAGTCAAAGAATTCTCGTAGGTATACTACTGTGTGCATACATAAATACATACATACTAACGGGTGATTTTTTAGCTGGTTTGGTTTTGGCAACACTGGTTTTGACAGCTGACGTGTGTTTAGTACCTTGTGTCACTGTCAAACAGCTTCAGTTTGGTTTGCAATTTAACCATGGATCGTCTTACAAATGAACAACGCTTGCAAATTATTGAATTTTACTATCAAAATTCGTGCTCGGTTCGAAATGTTCATCGCGCGCTGCTTGTGTTCAGCGATGAGGCTCATTTTTGGTTGAATGGGTACGTAAATAAGCAAAATTGCCGCATTTGGAGTGAAGATCAGCCAGAAGCATTGCAACAGCTACCAATGCATCCCGAAAAAGCCACTGTTTGGTGCGGTTTATGGGCCGGCGGCATTATTGAGCCTATTTCTTCAAAGATGATGCGAATCGCAGCGTTACTGTCAATGGTGAACGCTACCGAGCGATGATAACAAACTTTTTTTTACCCGAAATGGAAGTTCTTGACTTGCATGATATGTGGTTTCAACAAGACGGTGCCACATGCCACACAGCACGCGAAACAATGGCGCAATTGCGAGGCGAGTTTGGTGAACAGTTAATTTCACGTTTCGGGCCGGTCAATTGGCCGCCTAGATCGTGCGATTTGACACCATTAGATTATTTTTTGTGGGGGTATGTCAAGGCTAATGTCTATAGGGACAAGCCCGCTTCGATTGACGCACTGGAAGCCAACATCCATGCATTCATTCGTGAGATACCGGCCGATATGTGTGAAAGAGTATGCCAAAATTGGACTCAGCGGATGGGCTACCTGATACGCAGCCGCGGTCAACATTTGCATGAAATTATCTTTAAACATTAAATTGCAAGGTTCAAACTATCGATTCAAATAAATATTTCATTCATTTTTTTGAATTTTTTGTGTTTTTTTTTTAAAAAAAAGTTCTAAACCTCTTAAAAAATCACCCATTATATATACAGTGTGTATTCAATTTGATTAAAGTTCAGCGAAGCGTTTTGAAAAATACAAAATGATTTTAAAGTTACAAAGAAATCTAACAGAGAATCTACCTGAAGTAAATAAGTATTTACTCCGGATATTCAGTAAGTTGGAATTTGTATGTAGCGAATATTTGACTGACAATGGATTCTTAAACAAAAAAATATTGGAAACTGATGGAGTAAGCCCTAAAATATACCTACATTACACCTTATGTTAAATACCAAACAGATGGTCACCATGTGCAAAAATTTTCACGGGGTGGCTTATCTGTAAATAGATGTAAATATTTCCCTACAAAGCTCAAAATCCACAAGCTCCTATATACACAAAACGACATAAATCCAAAGGAAAATTGAGACGATTCTAGGAATGCCATTCGTATACATATTTTATTTTTCGAATATAGGAGTGAAAGTTTTGTCCTCGTTTTCTCAGATTTGAATGTTTTCCCACAGTCGAGTCGTCCTGCTGTTCAGCAATGCGTAGGAATCGTCGTCGTCATCGTCGTCGTAGCCGTGTTTTATCTGAAATTCAATTCACTTTTGCATTTTGGTCATGCTTTGGCTTTATTGTCCTGAGTTTTTTTTTCATTTTTTTTTTGTTTGTATGTAAGGAATGTTTTCTCCGGGATATTTTTACCTCTTGCTGATATATCTTATGACCAGTGAGTACTCATTGTTCCGTGCTTCGAAGATATTCCAAAAGGATTGCTTTCACAAAACGACAAACAACAACAACAAGACAAATAAATATATGCAAATACTTATATACTTCCTATCTATGTATACATATGTATACCCCGCTATACCTTTGCATTCAGATCGTTTGAAAGTTTAGGTTATACCTGGGTGGGCTGTCTAATACCGTCAGTCTTGACATGCTGAATATATACAAACACATAGGTACATATATAATATACCTATTTAAAGCTATTGTTTTAAAGAATTTCAAGGGAAAGAATTTCGAAACGCTCAAGGAATTTCTATTGTGCTATTTAGTGAGAAAATTAAATTAAAATGAACCGCAAATTCAGTCTTGGGGTTCTTAACATACTTTCCACATACTTTCTAAAAGTAGACCCAACGGAATGTTATGAGGGGTTGGTGATAATATGTTGATGTATCAAGCTATAATAAAGGGTTTTTTTTGAAAATTATTTAGTATAGATAATGATATAGCCAATAATAGAAGAATATTGTGGCATTAAATAATTTTATTTTTTATTTTCAAAAAAATTTCGATTCATCTCCAGAGTTTTAGCTATTGCTCCACGATAAATTATCACGTGTATCATGAAGTTTAACTAACAGATTTTTAGAGCTAATTCTACAATTTAATTCTTCAATTTATAGAACTGTCGCCAGGAGCATTGAGAGATTTCTAATTCGAAAAAAAAAAAATATCACAAAAGTCAATTCATCAACTCTAGCAAACTTTACAAAGTTTAAAGGTTTCTTCAACTTAGTCAAAATGTATCATCAATCTCTGAAAGAGAAAATTTTGAGACAAGTTTAGAGCAATATTTTCTGAAATTCTGCCCCAAATCTTATCCAGTTTTATAGTCTAAGACTCTGGAACCAATATGACAGACTAATGGTATTTTAATAAATAAACATACATTTTGAGGAGCTACAGCTTTTGGATAACCAGCAGGAATGGAGGGGACCTACAATTTCCTGCGGAATCTTAACGGCTATATAGCGAGAGACACTTTTTTATGAGAAAGCCCTACCTACTATATAGATTTATTGCGACTTCCTTTTACTTAATGTATGCTTGACAGATAGGGAACGAATCGAGAATATTTCGTTCCAAATGTCAACCGATTGCCCCGAAAAAGAAAAAGCCTAACGGGGTCAAATCGCACGATCTAGGTGGCCATCAGTTCACATCACCTCGACGTGAGATGACCATGTCCTCGAATCGCTCGTGCAGAATTTCCAATGTGGTGTGAGCTGTGCGGAACGTAACGCCTTCGTGTCGTTGGTTTCCATATCATCCAATTCAGGCCAAAAGAAGTTGGTAATCATCGACCTACTATAGCGCTCGCCGTTGACGGTGATGGCCTGGTCAACGTCGTTCTCAAAGAAATATGGACCGATGACGCTGCCGCCAGCCCAAAATCCACACCAAACAGTGACTCTTTCGGGATGCATTGAACGCTCTTGGATCTCATGTGCATTGTTATCGCCCCAAATTCCAGAATTTTGTTTGTTGACGTGCCCATTCATCCAGAAAGATGATTTTTCGATGAATATTAGGGTCATTTTCCAACTGCTCCAGCGCCCATTCGGCGAAGACAAGTCGTTGTCTATGGCCGTTTACTCTCATATCATGGGTTAATTGAATTTTTTTTATTTGCAAAGTTGTGGCTTGCGAAAGGCCGAGTTTGTGTGAGCGACACAAAATCGAGTGCCTCGGATTCTCCCGCACACTCTCACGGACAGCGAGGATGATTTCGGCAGAAGTTGAGTTTCGTCGATATACGGGTGTATCCATCACCAAACTGCGAATAGTCCTCTCAGTAGGACGATTTTGGCGACCGTTAAATGGGAGAAGCGCGCGGAACGTTGCCGAACAGAACACCCATTTTGATAAAATAATTGTTGAACGTTATTTGGCAAAGAGACTGAATAAATGACAGCCAATTTGACAGATGTAGCTTCAACAATATGGCCGCTGCTATCAACTGTCAGAGTTCGGAAGTTCTCATTGGAAGACCCTTTAGTTAAAAAAAATATTTATAACCAAGTTAGAAAACCATTACACAATAGTATCATGCTAAAACTTAAATATCAGGCTCTTTAAAAATTTTGAGCCATTGGTTCTACTTGATGAAAGAAGTTTTTAATTTTATAGAAAATATACCAATGAAATAAATTTTTACATAAATATGCATAGCAATAAATTCCGCACCTACTTTAATTTTCAACATCTTATTAAACTCATTTCCTTTAACCATTAAAAAGTTACCAAATTACAAGTAGCTTATAGCTATACCTACGAGTATATCTGCTATATATGTATGTAGGTGTTTGCGTCCCAAATCTAAAACCTGCGTTTCCGGGGGGCTAGGATATACTCCTGTACACTTCAATCAAAGTACAACATCACGCAATCACTCTAAACGTGAGGTGAATATAATATTTTTTTACATCCGATTAGTAGCGTTGGTGGTGATGGCGGTAGGGGATGTTGATGGAGGAATTAAATGTTTTCTTCAACGTAACTACCTTCGACTATTATATAAGGATTGAACGAGGACGCCAACGAAATCTGTGTTTTTTCTTCCTTTTTTTTTTTGTTGTTGTTGTTGTTGTTTGGCATGGGGGCATTATAAAGTGATTACATTGATATTCATTTTCAATCAAAACAGAATCACGCTGAATGGCGTGTCAAACTTAACTGTTCGAAAGTGACGAATGGTAAAAAGTGCTCCAAAGAATAAAAAAAAAACCAACAGTTTCTCACGTGATGTAACCTGGAAATATATGATGGTATAAAACAGGTTTCTTCGCGCAAACGTGAGCCAAATAATTAATTTAAGAGCGAATTCAAGGGTAGATAATCTTCTGGTGAAATGTTTGATATTTGGTTATTTATTATTGCAAAGGGTGATATAATTTTGATGGAAGTCTAAAATTGGCTCCTTGGCATTGGCACCTCAAGAATATGATTCCAGAAGTATCAGTTCTAAATATATTCATATTAAAAAGGTCCTCATAACAGCTTTAAGTTCCTGCTTGCTCTATAGGGCATCATGTGTTGGTGTTGTGTAACTATAACAAAACTAACTTTAAAATCATCGAGAAGTTTGAAAATGTGGGTTTTTTTTCAATACCGTGTGCGTCGGCGCACAGTGGATCATATTGACTTTGTTGGTTGCAAAAATCATAGCAATTAAATGATATCAAGATATCTGCTAGAAGGATATTCCCAAGGCTACAGAGCTTGTGAATTTTAATAAAAACTATTCACAGGGTGTTTCAGAATCTTCTGGTGGTTTAGTGCTATAAAAGTGATAACATTTAAGAAAAATGATTTACAGGGTGTTCCAGAATATTTGTTTTTAGTGAAGCAAAAAATTTTTTTTTATTAAGTGCCAAATCAACATAACAAACTACATATTTCAACAGTATTGTTAACAGTCAAACGGTGCATCGATGAAATTAGGAATATGAGCAGGCAAAATCCCTTCTGTTCATGGTAGTGTTAGTGTTAGGGTAGGTCCTGCTTGTGCAGCTTGGTGGGTGTGGCAGATGGATTGAGTTAAGATCGCATTCCATATCTGACCATCAAAGGGCGCTCACCGAGTTAGCGCGATTAATAAGCGGAATTAACACTTAACTATTGAGAGTTTTACAGTATATTTCAAATTTATAAGTGGAGAATCTTATATTATAATAAAATATAAAACAAAGTCGGTTTAGTGACAACACTTATAACTCTCCGCCCCGAATAGCAGAATAACTATTCAAATATCGGAAACATTCACTTTGTAGGGTGAAATGGGGTAAAATGAAAAAGACGTACATATCCGATTTAAAAAATTTTACCTCCGTTTATTCTTAGGAAATGGCTTCAAGGATATTTTTTTTTTTAAATTGCAATTCGTAGGGTGAAATGGGGTGAATATAAAAAAATTGTCGTATTTGAGAAGTTATCTTCTTTTGTTTGAAAGGTTTTTCTTAGGAAATAGCTCTAGGGACATTCTTTTTCAAATTTTTATAATTTCAGGATTGAAAAGGGTAAAAATAAAAAACCAAAAGTTGTATCTGATTTCAGTAATTCTTTTTGCGTTTGAAAGGTAATTTCGAGTGGATGGCTGAAAGTGGATTTTTTTTAGTGGTTTCCGATTTCAAAAATTCTTTGTATTTGAAAGGTTATTTCTAGGGGATGGCTTAAGAGATATTTTTTAAATTTGATTTGTATAGGGTGAAGTGGGGTAAAAACAAAAAAGGCGGCGTACCCAATTTCAAAAATTAGTTTTTTTTTTAAACGTTTATTTTTAGCGGCTGGCTTTAGGGACATTTTTTTCAAAAAAAAAAAAAATATTTCAAGGGTAAAGTGAGTAAACACAAATAAGATCTGATTTAAAAAAATCAATAAATGTTATTCATAGAGTGAAATAAGATAAAAATAAAACAGTGCTTTTCGAATACAAAAATTCTGTCTGTGTTGGACACAACGTGAAGTGGGTTAAGACCTAAAATGTAGTATTCGATTACAAAAAGTAGTTTAAATATTTATTTCCAATGCATTTTCTTTTGTAATTTTTATGCGAAGCTTAGGTTTGTCTACCCGTGCGAAGCCGAGCGGGCCAGCTGGTAAATGAATAAATAAGTAAAAATAAAACGAGATTTTTTGCAAACTTGCGTCAAAGTCCGGGTGATTTCTAATAAACTAATCATTTCTAGAAAGTATCGTGCTTTGAGGCCTTTTTCCAGTTCTGACATGCTCTAGCGAAGAAAAAAATATGCACGACTGGGTCGCACGAACTTGCTCTTATGCGCGATCACATTGTGGTTCTATAGTCTGAAATAAATTAGCTATAGGAGTATATATTTTATCCATTTGCCAAATATTAGTTTAGTTTCAGGTGGTATTATGTGAGTATACAAAAATTAACAATATAGGCTAGTGTTGCACATATGCAATATACATAAAAGGAAATTATATTATTTAAACTGGTAAATTGTTTTAAATCAACAAAATTAGAAAGAAATTGATTAAAATACTTTGAATCCGCTTTAACCCAACGCGATGTACACCATCTGATTTTTTATATAAATCTTTATTTATGAGAAAAAAAATTTGAAAATCGTAGGAGCGGTTTTAAAAATAATTATTTTGTTATATATAAAATTTCGTTAACATTTTTGAGAAAAATAATTGGTACGCCAATTTAAAGCATTTATTAATGTTGCATTAAAAATTGAACTTCACAAAAAAATCTGCTACCAGTTTTCGAAATATCGAATTTTCAAAAAATAATTTTGATTTTTTTTTTTAAAATCCAAAAATAATTTTTTAGAAAAATTTGATACGCACTTTTATTTATATTTATTACAAGCTTCTGTATAAAAAATCTAATTTTATTCGGTCGATCAGATGTTGAGATAGTCGAAAATCAAAGAAAAAGTTCTATGAGAGGCACTGTTAATAAACCTAAAATATAAACTTTAAAAATTTTAAATGGTAGATCGTACTAATTTTAACACACAAAAAAACTTTTATCAAAATCGTAGGAGTCGTTTTTGATAAACAAAATATTTTTCTTAACGGTTTTTTAACATTTGTATGGGAGGCACCGTTATTTTTGGGTATTAGAATAATTTTTGTCAAAAATCTTCTAGATAAAGTAAAAAAACTGCTATTAACCAAGTTTAATAAAAATCGACCAAGTCGTTTTTGAAATATTGAGTTTTCAAAAAAAAATATTAAAACTTTTTTTAAAAATCTAAAAAATATTTTTTTGAAAATTTTGGTACAAAATATTATTTAGAATGTGTCAATACTTCTTCATAAAAAAATTGATCAGAATCAGTTTGACAGTTTTCGAGAAAAGCGAAAATCAAATAAATGGTTCTTTGGGAGGTACCATTAATAACCATTTTTCGGAACCATTTTTTTTATTAAACGGCAACTTATAACTATTTAAATTTATTGAGTTCTTAAAAACAAATTCGGTGGCGCTGGATTTGAGAAAAATAAGTTTTTCCTTTTTGGCCAAGAAATTTTGTATGACTGCTACTGTTAATTTTGGTCCTAAAAAAAAGAGAAAAAAACGGGTGGGGGGAATGTCCAAAAAACGCTAGGTACCAAGTTTAAAGAAAATCGACCCATCCGTTTAGGCTGTAGTCGAACCGACAGACAGACAGACAGACAGACAGACAGACAGACGGACGTTTTTGCGAGACCCACTTTTTTTGACTTCTCTATCATCGTAATGTAAAGTTTGATCAAAATCTCGAGTTCGATTTTTTGTACGAATCCATAACTTCCCATATAGTACCTATATCGCAAGTAAAAATAAGAGGGTCTGATGAGGCTGCAAGCATGTTAAATAGGCCTTAATTCTGCCGAATCTTTGAAACCTTGCACGTATTTTGGTACATTACATATATTTCTTACAGTTTTTATTTTTGGATTCCTGAGCTTCTTCTGGCAACTCTCCGATTAATAATTGCAGCTGAGCTTCTAGGTGAATGTTCAAAAATACACATGTTCTAAATTTGCGTTGAGTTTAGACCAAAAGACATTAAAGCTTCTTTAAACACTCAACATAAAGTCAAAAAAGTGTGCTAAAAAAAATTAAATTAAATTAAAATCGATTAAATTTCCAAAATTTAGGTTTTTAAAGGCTTATATCTTAAAAATTATGCAAGATTTTGGAAAAAAGTATTTGACATAAATTGTTGAAAATCTTATTTTGAATATTTTGTTGTACAATTTTTTTTCTCTTAAGCTAAAATCTACCGAGATAATGGCATTAACACTTAAAATGCACCAAATTCAAGATGGCGGCCACCCCTTATGGAAAATGAGGGGGGGAGGAAACTAAGTGGAACTCCGATTTAACGCAAACCTAAACTACCATTTGACTGGACTTTTAGCAATCAATTTGTATTTAGCTCATCTAGAACGGTTTGAACGATTTTATTAAACTTTCTTCCTGTAATGACCAAAGATATTGTAGGTGAAAAAAAAGTTAAAGATTTTGTCAAAAAATTCAGCTACTAACGGAAATAGGCATTCTACATTTCTTGATAAAACTGTCTAAATTTTCGCTTATTCAGGTTTATCTTTCCAGTGGTTGAACAGTTTGTGCTACAATTTTGCAGTTTGATGCTCTTAAATATTTCAAACAATATGGGTTACCCTCGGAAAAGCCCTACACCCTATCAACACGCGCCACCCGATAATTTAAGAGGTTCAAAGAAAAGAATGCTTCTTGGAGCATCATATCAACTCCACTGTACGATTGCCACCCCAATGGCGGTAATTACTAAAAAACAAAAATTCCCAGTTGAATTATAATAAACACTCAACTGGTGCTAGCTATAAATTAATCTTTAGAATATACATAACATATGCAACCCTATACATACTTAGGTTTCCTACATCTATCTTCATACACATATCACTCAGGTATGTCCTTACCATCAGTTTTAAACAACATATTTCTTCATTAATATGTTAAATGGACACAATACATTCATATACCCATACCAAATTCTGGGTATAATCATTATTTATATTTCCAGCATATACCTAGCTCAGACTTCTTCTATTAACACTCCCAGTCCTTATTTCTAAATGAGCTTGTAGCCTTAATGGCTTTTCACAAAATTTAATGTAACCAAATTCCAAAAAACCAACATGCCAATGTTAATGACTTTTGGTTTTCACCTCAAACACGTCCGTCTCCAGCCTCCATCCTTATACTCTCCACTCAAAACTTCCTTAAAATTGTCTTCGTTATAGAGATCGACTTTTCCAAAGTCAATAACTTATCCCACTTCAATCCCAAGCCAGATATACTTACTGGTATAGATATTATAATAGAAAATCGGGAAATGAAAAGCAATTTCATGAAAATTCCATCTCTTGGGATTAAATTTATTTATTATATATACAGGTGTACTCGTGCTATCTATAATATACGCATATGAAGGATTGAGTATACGAGACGAGAATCAAGACCCGGCACCAGACCAGGTAACCAAACCATCACTGATGATGATTATTATGATTAAAATGATGGAATGGTAGCCGGTCCAAGTGCATTCCACTGTGAAATCTTATTAACATTTCTACAAAAGAGTATAGGTAGCTTTCTACCCGTATGTCCATTGGGACCAAGTCTTAGGCTAAACAGGACGACACCATCAACACCAAAAACGAGGACGATGGCGATGGCGGTTTTTCCTCCAGAGAAGAGATGATGGGTGGGAAAATGAAGATCCATTCGCTGAGTGTAAAATTGAAAATTGAAAGATTACACTGAATCCCCTGGGTTCCAATCCGACGATGATATATATGCAGGTATAGCAAGATGCTGATGAGAATAACATCACTCTTCATACATACAACGAGCCCCATCACTATAACATACCTTTGCCAAAGTTCTATATATGTCGCGTCGCTTCGTCCACGACTTCCATCATCGCATATGAATGAATATGAGGAAGGTTCACACCATCATAATGAATACTGTATTCCATTTCGCTTTTCTTCGCTAAGTTTAGCAAATATGTATTCAGGTAACGGTAGGAAATCACATCCATACCTAACGGAGAGATGAAAGATGCGCAAATAAACTCGTACGTCGTCGTCGTACGTATAACGTATATACAGCAAGAATGATGACAAGACCCACAAAAAAAAAATTCAGAGAAACAAATTTTAATGAATATTCAGCGCTGAGGGATTTGACGGCACACAGTGACACAGTCAGCGCACAGCACAGTTAGAGCTTAAAACTATACGCCAAAAATCAAGTCAGAGAGGTGAAAATTTCATCTCCCAGAATCTACACCTTGCCCGCAACCAACCGGAATCTCTGTTCGCGAGATATCTTCATGCATCCAGGAAAGTGCTTTAACCAGAAATTAAAAATAAAAAAAATATGTGATAGGGGAAATATGGGTATACTTTAGGGTTAGAGGCTGATTTGGTTACCCGCAGTTATATTTAATACCCTGGGGTTTTTCAAGAATTTCAATATCCGATTTAAGTTTTTTTTTTAAAAGGAAGAGGTGGGTCAGGCTTGCATGGCAGACAAAATTTCATGGGGGCAGATCGTGATGAAGGAAACAGGTCCCCATCATTGGGAAATTACTCCACTCAGGGTTTTAGTTCCTATTAAATGAGAAATAAATCCATCTAGGTGAAAAAGACCTAGTTTTCATGAGAGGTGGAAAATGAGTTTGAAAAAATGGTTCAGGGAAATAAGTCTCCGAGAACTGAATCCATTGAGATTCTTAGTCAAGGCAAAAGCCCTACGGTAGCCAACAGTCATTTCTATTCCACTTGGTTTGGTCGGAGAGAAAAAGTGTAAAATAAATTATGTTGAAATACAAAATATTTCACATCACCAATGACAAAAGTAAAACTCTCTCAGTGTGGTATTTATAATCGCATTCTAAAGCCTTGCTAACTTTAGCACACTATCCAACTCCAAAATCCTAATTATAAACATTTTCATTTATTCATCTTAAACACAGAAATTGGTGTTCTAAACCAGTCAATCCGAAATTAAGGTAATGTGTGTTGAACGTACCCAGTGACATTTGGTTGACAATTGTTCTTATCTGTCAATTGTTTGGATTTTAACAACTAAAAAAAAAATTCCAAATTAAAAATGCCTTTTGCTGCAATTGATTTTATCTAAGCAATATTGACATGATAAATTTGTTTAATTTCTCACCTCATACCATATCATGGTTATCCCAATTCTCAAACCTTTTTCTCTTTGATTGATTTTGCACTTTTATTTTTGATTTGGATGCTTGAATTGAAAATGTTTGTAATAGTTGAAACAGCTGTTTTAAAAAGTTAACTCAAATTCATTAGTTCATTCTCCAGATTGACATATTACAGATATGTCAGAGAATATATGAGGACGTATTTCGGTAACAACCCTGGATAGTTAGACAACTTATGGAATCCGTTTATAAAAAGGAAGATGGGTAAAATATTTAGCCAATGACTAGCTGGACAACTGTCGAAGCGTGTTCTAAAAAAAATCTAATAAATACGACTGTCTATGTCTATAGATAAGAGACAACGTAAATGGTCAATAAATGGACTCCTTCACGACACCAAAAGTATCGTCATAATATACTTTCAACATACGTCATATATATTCAACATAGACTGCGTCAACGCATGCAACTTTCACTATCACACGAACGCCTTAAGCGGGTGAACTGTCTTTTTTTTTTGCTTTGAAAGGGCGTTTTATAGAGCTTTTGGCTGGCATTTAAATCGAAATATTCAATATACGTCAAAATTTAGTTTGTTTACAACTTAATTGTCAAATTCCACTGACGGATATCTTAAATATCGATATATGAACAAACCTTTTAGAAATCAGATATGTTGATTGAGATGAAAGTCAGTGCAGGCTTTTTTGACGCGGCAGCAAAATCTAGCTGTGTCAATGTTGGGATACAGTCAACGCGCTGCGTTGATGATCACCAGTATGACGCTGTGTTCCAACTGCATTGACAGGGAGATTACACATACACAGTCACATAAAATACTCAACTGGTTGACTCTAAACTTCATGTCAACCGCTAACGCTTTTTATCTGCAAACTGACATTTGAGGCTTCTAAGCAAATCAGAAATGTGTAGAACTAAAGATATATTGACGTAGATTATTTAATTCGAGAAACTGTCAGCGGAAGGCAGTGAAATAAGTTTTTTTTTTTTTTGTTCCAGAGGGAAAGTATAGAACTTTTAGAGGTTTCTTTGTTTTTTTTTTCATTTATTAATAATTAATCAATTTGATACCAAATGGAACCATCCTCTTATATAGCTCTTTGCCAAATAGCAGCACCTATATCGCTCTCAGCTCCTTTATTCACAAACGTCAAATTCATCACTTCGCGGAAACTGACATTTTGTTTATATATTTTCGAAAGCAAATACTAGCTTTGAGTGCGATACGATACAATACGTATACATATGTCTTTATTGTTCTTAAATTAAACTATAAACATCAAAATTGAGCAAATTTTGTGCTTTTAAGATTTAAAAAAAAAAACGTCTTTTATTTTCAATTTGTAATTTTGCTTTTGTCAGTTTCCACAAAGTGATGGCTGCAACTTTTGACACAGACATATTAGTTAATTTCCAATAAATTTGACAGTTAAATATTTAATATTCCATTGAAGATAGCTATTGATATCCTCCAAATAAATTTGACAATTTGTGGTTTGACAGATTCTTTAATTAGAACTGTCAGCGGCAGCAATCAAATCAGTGTTTTACGGGGCAAAAAATTAAATAATTTATTTTGATTTGATAAGATTTTTCTTAATTGTTTTTTTGTTGAAATTGCGTTTAATTTGTAGAATGGCTTTCAGTGGTTCTAATCGGCTGATTAGCAATTTCCATGATTAACAACTCAAATAATGGATTCTTCAATTCAAACTTTGTGGGTTACATGCGCATTTGCTATGATTAACCAGTTGAACTAGTCCTAAAAACCGATCGCGCAAAAAGAAATAATAAAATTCAACACAATTCCTGACACCATAGCAAGGATAACAATATTTTTCAGAATTCAAAAATATATCCTGATGAAATTACCCCTTGGCGTAATCGTAATGGTTAGTGTTGTTAAGCAATTCTAAAAGCTGAACATATATATGATTCCATTCTCCCCTATAACAGAAACAGGTGTTTAAATTTCAAGATGGAACAAATGCTCCCCTTCGCAATAGTTTTCAAAATTTTCCTTTAATTTAGCCCATACACAATCCGCAACTCATGGAATGCAGCGTCAGTTGCTAGTGATGCCAGGAGTAAGCAGCGAAGGAATGCCATTTGGTTTTTGCTTTAATCAACTACCACCTTAGCCGTCCGTTATCGGTACATGTTATGCCCCTGATTCCTTTCGCAATTTAAACCAGGGCCACGATGGAAACCACCATGCATCGCACAGTCAGTGAATCACCTTAACCGCATGATATCCCATTTTCACAGTTTTTTTTAAAATGAAGACCATCAGCCAGCACCGAAGAGGGAAAGGATGATCTCTGATAGGATATGAATATGATATCTCTTTTCAATTCCTTCCGTATGTTGTCTTCATGCAGAATTTTTAAAACTAAACTTCCACGATTTTTACGTAACCTCTTTTCTTCGGGGGTTTCTGGGCATCATCGGCTGAACGTCAATGTGCTCACACTAGTTACACTTATGTACATATATGCTCTCACCCCTCATGCTCTAAGGAACCCACAGGACAGGATAAGGTGAAGAGGATATACAAATTTCGAAAATAGTTTAAACAATGAGAGCCTGTGGCTGGGGCTGGTAGGAAAAAGGTATAGCGAAGTCATGTGGTTTCAATTAAAGTGAAGCGCTTGGAATGTGTCTATATAGGATTTTGAGTTATGATGGAAGCAGAAAACGGACATAACGTGTGTGTGTCGGCTCAGGGCTCATCAGGAGCGACTCCTATATTATATAGTCATTTTGGTAATTCCTTGCACATCACATACCCACTCGTATATGCATACATAGTGAAATACTTAACCATAAAAAGGACCAAGAACCCCGGATTAAGATCAGGTTTAAAGAACCCACTCATGGCGAATAGAGTTCTTCACAAAAACGTGTCAATTAAGATGATGAGTGCGGGTATAGCATAAATTGAGTAAGTTTTCTTTTTTCTACCTATACCCACTTTTTTTCCAAGTCATGAGTTTGGAAATTTATTACTTCTTTTGCCAGGAAAAATGTTTATTTTTGGTTGGTTTCGTTTTTCTTTTAATTTAATTAACTCGCAGGGAGATTCTTTAACAAATCAATTTGAAAAGGATATGAGTTGGTTTATAGGATATTATATGAACATTTTGATGGTGCCTTCCCATATAAAAGCTGATGGATGAGCGTTTGAATATGATGGTGTTGAGAAATTATGATTTACTCGTATAACATGCCTCATCGTAATATTTTTGGGAGGATTTTTTAGAATTTTTAACAAAAATTCATATATTAAATCAGTTTCGTTCGTATAATGGATGTGTTCATGAGTTCTAACGGGAAATCTCATTAACAAGCTCATGATATAGTATAGAACAGCGAATAGCTTAATTCATAGGTTGCTTAACAACCTGTGTTGCTGTTGGTGGAACATTTTAATCTGATATGGTGGAAACCGGAAAAATTAAATTTTTTTTTATTCACTTGATGGAACATTTTTCTCAGAGTTAGACATTGTTTTTATAATATATTATGAGAGTTACCCTGGTTATCTAAACTTTTAATTTAAAAAAGAATCTTTTGAATGAATCTTCTTCATAACTATGATATAGTAGATTTATTTTATTTTATTTTTTTTTCTTACAGATATGACAAATGGTGGTGTCCAAGGTCCAATTGATGGCTATAATTCTTTGGCTGAACTAACAACACCTCAACCAGTCAGCTATAGTAATCCGAAATGGGTAGAACCATATTTTGATGCGGCAACATTGAAAAACGTTACAGCCCTGGTGGGAAAATCGGCATATTTAAGCTGTCGAGTTCGGAATCTCGGCAACAAAACAGTAAGTTTGATTATTTCTTTTTGATTTATCAATACTTTGTTTTGAAAAAAAAAAAACAGATATAAATATGAAATGGATTGGTCTTTCTATAAAAACAATTGAACTTATTTACTTTGCGTTTTAAATGTTTTAAACTATCTAAAACGATATAGAAGCGATAAATGCGGCTTTTCAACATTTTCGATGCAAATAAAAAAAATATGCACGACTGCATCGCACCAACTTGCCCTTGTGATTAACAACTGTAATGCAGAAACACCGTGAAAATAAATGTTACTGGTTCAATAGTACATAGATGTGTTTTTTTAGTGCATGTTTGTATACCCGCTCAAAAAATAATTTCCATGTAAAATACAACAGCAGTTCGACTTAGAACTAAGAGCATATAAAACAAAATAATATATATTATAACTGTTATACATAGCGTGTTTTTGCGAACTTTTATTAAAGGAAGTGACTATAGACATGCCAATTACAACAGTTTTGGTTTATAAAATTACTGTTAATGCGGCCCCGCAGGGCCAAAGACCTCCGCCGGTGGGCATACTTCAGGCTCCCAGAGTTTTTGTCAAGTCGCGTTAACGTACACCCACTTTTAATGTCGGAAAACTGTTATAACTATTATAAATTGGCATGTCTCTAGTCTCGTCCGTACCAAAAACCACACCTAATATTATGATGTTTATCTTTAACGAAGAAATGTTAAAAAGTCAAAAGTAACTCGAAAATGTATTTTTTTTTTTTTTCAGTTTATATTTTTTTTCTTCAAATTTTTTAAGTGCAATATTTTTTGAACTATTGAGAAGTACCAGATTGCAAAATTACAACAAAGTCGGTTTAACCATAAAAAAGATAGACATACGTGAATAAGATGAAAATATGACGATTTCTTCAACAAAAACGTGGAATGGCTATTTCCGTTGTGTGAATATTTTGCAAAAAAAAACCTGAAACGCAGTCTTCTTACAATCACATTGTACATAATAGGAACGAAGTTTAATCAAATTCATTAGAGTTGTTTTCGAGATAATTTAAACAAAACTAAAATTGTTGTTATAAATAAATAACATTTTGTTTTCTTTTCATGAAAACACCAAACGAAATTGAAACATATAATAATATGACAAATGAGAGTAAAATTCAAACGTCAAGGATAGGGCAGTTAATACATATTTATACGCACAATTAAATTCCACCACTGGCAACAGTTTTCTTGAAATCTAATCTCATATCTGTCTGCTGCAGTGCTAGGGGGCGTTTTGAAGAGAATTCCGTTCAGAGAGTGGGAAAATTCCCTTTTTGTCTTGTTTCCCTTTTTATTTCCCACTGCCTAAAAGGTATTTTTTTTAAGTACGAATTAACATAGGTATTTGGATTTTTTTGAGTAATTTAAATTCCTTGTGAAAAAAATAAACAGGATTCAGTTTTATCCCATAAGTCTTCTATATTATTGAAGGAAACGAAAGAAAGTAGTCATTTCTTAAAAAAAAATAACTTTAAAAAGTTTCTTATTTTTGCTAATTTTATCTTTCAGTTGAAATAAAGACTTCTTCAGTTATCTTTGAGATTAAATCGGTTCTTGTAACTTTTATAAAAATCTATGTATTTAATATTAATCAACTCAACGATTATTTTTAGTCTCTGTTCCGATTAAAATTTGATATATTTACAAGAAATTCCCACAAAATGAGGTCGAAATTCCCTGAAAAAGACATTTTTCCCATGATCCCACAGCACTGGTCTAGTGTACCTATAACTTAATCATACCTAATCTCTTTGTTTGTACATGATTGTTCGGAAATCTAAATATTTTCGTTTTACACTAATAAAAAAATTTAGTTATTATTAGTAAAGCCCATCATCTGCAAACCTTAACCTCTGTGATTGTGTTCGTGTTCAAAATTCTGGAATAGTTTCTGTATTTCAATTAATGCCTTCTCTTTTTCCTTTTCACTATAGATTTATCAACGCTCTCGTTAAGAGCGCCCCCATTATGTACGGTGGTAAAACGCTCACGTAAAGAGCGCTTTGATTATGTGCATTGCGATAGCAAAACCGCACTCTCATGAGAGCGTGGGACGAGAGCGAGCCAATGTAGCGCTCACGAGCCTTTAAATGAATTAATAGTTGCATAAATTAAAGAATTAATTTCATGAGAAATGTCTTACATATCCCTCAATTTTAAACAAATCTTAAGAAGATGTTTCTATTAAATCGTGATTTAATTTATAAAGGAGCACAAAATAAAATAGAAACATTTTCGGATTTTTTAGCGGTCCACTGTCATAGCAGCCATCCTCCTATTGAATTTGACAGTTAATAGCTTGACAGATAGTTGACATACAATATTTTGACGTGAATGACGAGAATATTTCTTTTCAAATGTCAACCGATTGCCTTGAAATCGCAGTTTTCCGGAGCAAAAAATTAAAAGTTCAAATTTTTGAATTTTTATTGTAAATAATATTCAGATTTTTCAAATGTTGTTATCTGTTTTCATTGTCAACATGTCAAAAACCCACGAGCCACATGGCTCGATCTATTATAGCCAGCTTACGATTTAGTTTTTCAAAATATGCGCTGAGAGCGTCTTATGAAAGCTCGTGTGTGAGCGTTTCCGTACCGTGTAATATGCTTTTTAATTTTTAAACTAAGTGAAGCGTTAGCGAAAATGCCTTCTTTTTTATTGATTTTTTGCATTAGCATATTGTAGTTTTTTAGTACATTGTTTCCGGGGCCCATAACCTCTCAAGATGGCGTTGATGCGAACTATGCATCGCCTTAACAATTTTCCCAGAAGCCTGAACCCATCTTGATTTGCTCGTTATAAATATTTGAATTTTAAAAATTTCCATACAAGCTACGACAGACCTTAATGGAATTGTTTCTAAGATTAAGAGCTATTCTCTTATTGACCATTTTAACTTGCTCTATAGGGTGTAAAAAAACAAATGTCGACGTTATAATCAAAACTAACACTACGATTATAGAGAAGTCCGAAAAAGTGGGTTTTGTCATTCCGTCCGTCGGTCTGTGTGTCTGTGCGTCTGTACGTCTGTACGTCTGTGCGTTGCGTTGGTGCGTCCACTGTAATTTGAGCTAGAGCCTAAACGGGTGGATCGATTTGCATTAAATTTGGTACAGAGCATTTTTATGTAATTCGCTAGAGGGGAAATTCGAATTTTTGTTTTAGTTCATCTAGAACGGGTAGCTGCCATACAAATATTTTGGTTTCTTTGGATTTAAGAATTTTAAAAACATTTTTTTAGAAATAAAAAAAAAAATAAAACAAAAAATCAATTTTTAAGTGCTTTTGACTCTTTCAATATTTTGTCGTTAAATATATATGTAGGTAGATACATCATGCATCTACAATGTTGGGTTACACACAATATTTAACCACAAGAGCAAGTTCGTGCGATCAAGTCGTGCATATTTTTTTGTAAAAAATTCGTTTTTCAATTACAATAATTGCTCTTCACTCATAATTTCTTCAAATATGTAATATTTATTCTTATAATATCTACTAAACATTCAGTAACTAAATGTCATTGTACGAAGTTCTATCGCAAACCTCTTGTAAAATGATGATAATACATACAAAAATCAGTTAGACTTCTTAAACCAATATTTTGAATGAAATTGTTCTGTATAATCTAATTTTTCACAAAACATTATTTTAACATTAAAAATAATTTTTAAAATGTTTTTTTTTTTTGGTTATAATTTCAATTAGCACCATACCTATAGCTACAGAATAATTAAATGCCAGAAAGAATATTTTGAGATTAAGGGAAACGAAAGTAACAAAAAAAGTTTCTCTCCGAGGCTTTCTTACTCTTGTCAGTGGCAGAATAAATTAAAAGTATTAATTACCTATATGATAAATTACCTACATTAGCTACATAGGTACTTTCTTAAGCTCAAATGCAGAAGATAAGTTGTAAAATTTTTATGATTTTTATACATATGATTAATCACTTTTATAGGCACCGACCCTTATGGCATATAGTTTTTAACAAATTTCCCATTAGATCTTTTATAATTTTGTTTGGTTTTTGTGTTTGTCAGCAGGATGAAAAATATCACAGCTCATTAATTCTTTATATTTGTATCTCATTTCAAAAACAAAATTAAATTCACGCGTTGCACGCACTTTCCCCGCACATATATGCCAAACCTTTTTACGAGAAATTACTTCGTGGCTTACATTTTAATGACGTACATAATGTACATAAATGTGGTTTAAGAATGAAAAAAAAAAACAAACAAAAAAAATGTAAATGTAAATTAAAATACGCATTTAAATTAATTTAATGTCAAAATCAGAATTTGCCCTCCAATACTTTACAGTTGCTTCAATTTTAACTAAAGGGTGTTTTTTTTAGACGTGTGGTTTTCAAGAAGAAATAAAACGCATATAATTTAATGTTATGGCCAAGAATTTAGTTTTATTATAAAGATAAGAGTTTGCCATTATGTTTTAAATATGATTTCGGGCAAGTGGCCACCGCGGCTGGCTCGAATAAATTCCAACCGAGAGAAGCCCAATTTTCGACCACTTTTTGCAGCAATTGGGCCTATATGTCAGCAATAACGTGCCGAATATTCTCTCCCAAGGCATCAATTGTCTCGGGCTTATCTGCGTAGCCAAGCGACTTCACATAACCCCACAAAAAATAGTCAAGCGGTGTTGAATAGCACGATCTTGGCGATCACGCCACAGTCCCACGACGCGAGATAATGCGCTCACCAAAAGTTTCCTTCAATAAATTGATTGTTTCGTTGGCTGTATGGCATGTAGCGCCGCGCCGTCTTGTTGGAACCAAACTTCGTCCACATCAACATCCTCCAATCCAGGCACGAAAAAGTCATTAATCATGGCTCTATAGCGTTCCCCATTGACTGTTACATTATGGCCGGCTTTCATTTTTGAAGAAATATGGACCAATGATTCCCTCTGCCCATAGAGCACACCAAACAGTGACTTTTTAAGAATGTAACGGCGCGGCGGCGTCTCAACAATGGCTTGTGGGTTATGATCACTCTAAATACGACAATTTTGCTTATTAACGTACCCATTCAACCAAAAATGAGCTTCATCGCTGAACAAAATTTTCTTGTGAAAATCGGGATCGGTGGCCATCTCGTTTTGGGCCCGATAGGGCACAATTTGCAAACGTTGTTCAGGAGTTAATCTATTAATTATGAAATGGCAAACTAAACTGAGCATAAATCAAGTGACAGCTGTCAAAAAGACCAGCTCCGAAAAAAGTATTGCCAGATTGAAAACCACACGTATAAAAAAAAAACACCCTGTATACAATATGTACTGGGTATGGGAAATGCGGAAATTTATTGTTAAAATATTAAGTTTTCACAACAAAGTCCTTCAATTCCAACAAACAAAAGGGATTTTTTACTATAGAATTATAGGTCTTCGCATCCATACTAACCTCTTGGGTTGGGTGTGTACCCTTTTTCACTCTCAGACTAAGAGAATGGCGTGAAATTTGTTATTATTGCAACTTTTCAAATTATCCACTCATCCACCTGCAAATTGTTATTATACAATGTTTGTTTCTTTTGCCCTCTATAGTTCTTTCTCAGCTAAATGTGGAGTCCCCCAAGGCAGTCATTTAGGTCCTCTTCTCTTAATTCTTACCAGCAACAATGATATTTAAATGGTATTAAAATATTCCTATACAAATTTCACATTAAAGGTATGCCAACAATTCTAAACTACTACTAAACTTTTCAACTATAGCTCGAAATTTCTTCAGTCTTGTGGCTCAAAAACAATTATGAGTTTAATATCGCCTCTTCATTCTCCATAAACAACCTTTACTCAGCGTTCAATTTATTGGCAACCTTAGTGTACTACGTGACGAGAAGTTTAGTACAAAACAACATTATAATTCTTTATGTCAATTCAACACTTGGTTTGTAATCTTACCTTCCCATTTAGACCGTATTTAAAATGTATGTTAAAAACGAGTTAACTCATCAAATTTGGTGAGTTAACTTAGGATTAACTGAACAGATGCTTTTGATGTTTCATCCATCGAGTTTTTTTAGTCCTACCGCATGCCTAATCCTCCTTCCACCGCCATATTACTCACTAGATACATCCAGATTAAAACTTAAATCCAGATGTATTTACATTGAATTTGTATGCTTTACATCTGGATTTAAATTTTTAATCTGGATGTATCTAGTGAATAATATGGCAGCTACAGTTTACTAACTCTGCTTTAACTCATCTCTGCAAAACTGGGCCTCAAACTTCTAATTTTTGTAATAGACATCAAAAACAAAAGTTTAAATTCTGGAACAATCTAAATATTGCAAAATAATAAACCTAAAATCCCCAAGAAGTCTCAAGTCTCAACAATAAAAAAAAACTTCTTCAACATTAAATAAATCATGGGAAGTAGAGTGGAGTTGAACATCTTCCAAAAAAACTTCTCCCATCACAAACCCTAGGGTGAACCACAATCCCAACTAACGACTATACACACGTCATATAATATACGTTCATATTTTATGTAATAAAATACCTTTACCGTTTATTATGTCCTGCAAAACCTCAGGGCAATACCCACTTAGTAACCTATACAAATATTTTCCACCATCGACTATATATTGTATGTTAAAATTAATTGGTTTCATATTTATTAACATCAAAATGACATGAAAAATTTTGATGACAATTAATCGATGATCAGCCCCTGGAGCATCATCATCAGCATCCAATGAACGATGGTATTTTAATGGACTTGAATATCCCGTAGGTTCACATTCCACATTTAGGGATCATTATTTATATTATAAAAATCCCAGAATGTCGATTAGTATTTATAATATTTATTTTTCTCACACCGAGATGGTGACACATAACATTTTCAAAAGTGATCCTTAATTTAGTTTTTTTTTTAAAGTTCCTAAGAAGGGTTTAAAACATTGCACGTGTTAAGAAACATCTTAGATGGTTTGAAAAAAAACAAAGCGGTTTTCTGTTACTGCTATCTTCTAGCTCAAAATTCATAAATAGCTACTGTTAAGTTCGTTCATCAGGTATATAAATGTTTCATACCTAGTAATTGGAATTTCACTCAATTCAAGTAGAACTCCATCTTAAATCCTGCAGCTGCAAGGCTTTCCTAGTATGAAACCCAACTCTTCCAATGAAAAACATTTATTCATTTTGTTCTGAAAATTGATCCTTTTTGGGTGTGTTTCTCATATAGCATTTATTAGATAGAAGTTTTGTTCATTTTGTCCTGCCTGAGCCAAAATGCAATCCCAACTTTCGATGATTTAAAATTCGAGGAACTGGATGCTGGAAGCATAATTCTTGGAGCTTAACCCGACATGAACAGCATCAGTAACGAACAGAAAACCAATAACACACGAAAGAAAAAAACCGAAAAATTAGCAGACAATTTCACTAAAAGTTCTCAATATTTAGGGCAAAAGTGGGTAATACGCGTCACCCTTGTTTCTCGTTTTTTTTTTTTTTTTAATATTTAACGCATACTAAAGGGGTTGTGACTACCCTTAAAATGATATACACAGCACGAGCGATTAGGTAGATTAGAGAGGAATAAGAATAATCTTACAGGTTATTGAAAAAACTTGTGTGATTAATTTTCAAACTGGGGAATATAAGTACCCCTACTGCCTCTGCTATTCGATTAACCCCTAAATTAGCACTGACAATTCTGTAAATGAGGGTTAAAGATATAGGCTCAAAATTTTAGACGATTTAGTTAAGTGTTAAATCATTTTGAATATGATACTAGGTTTAAAAGAGGACTTTACAAATTTTAAACGAGTTTTACATGAAACTATCTCTTAACATTTTACTAAAGCTAAAATCGCCAGATTGCTGTTTTATCTTTTTAACATATTACTAAATCAATATGGCACTTTGACATAGAAAAACACGAAATGTCACTGTTGAATTTCGTAAGAAAATAGGTTTAGTATGATACTAAATAGTTAAAAAGTGTTTAAAAATTAAAACATTTTAAAAAAGAGCTTTAAAGTTTGTAAAGTGTTAACTAGTATCATGCTAAAACCTTAACATGAGGTTGTTTCAAATTTTGCGCCATAGGTTTTTGGGGAATATTATTTTTTTCAAAATTCTGAAATTTCTTATATCAGCTTTACTATTTTTTAAAGCAAAAATAAAATTGACTGTGGCTTAAAAACCCACTTAGGTATGCTCATAGTATGACCTTTTATCTCCAGCGAAAATGTACATAGTTCGATATTTGTTCTTGATTTGAATATCTTTACCATAAATATACGACTATTCAACTTCAAGCTGCAAGCTTTACAAAGGAATCATATCGATAGTAGTCCATATGGCTATGAAGACGCTTGGTCTATGAGCCCCAGCCGGGCAAAAATTTGTTCAAATTAAAATTGACTAAGCACCACTAAAAGGAGTCTGATGATCAGCCCGGCAGCCGTGAAATAGCTATAACTCGAGCCTATAATAACTTCGTGGAAGCTCACTTAAGTGGTTGTTGTTTTATTCAAAAATTAATATGATGGTGCGAAAGCTTTGTAGCCTAACTGCGAGGGTGTTATCTATCATATAAAAAAAACGGCTTTCAATATCGATTGCTTGCAGAACTTTTGCATAAAATAATAGGACTCTCACGCTGCTGGTTGAATGGATTTGAATGCATATTGTTTATTTTTGAAGTGATTGTGAGGATTGTATCCCACCAACTTACTTTAAACCAAATCAATCCCTGTAACCAATTAAAAGTTCGCTTAACGGCAAGTTAAAAGCTTCAATTTTTTAGCAAGATGCTTAATCAATTATATCTGTCATGCTCCTTAAAGTTCAGACTCCTTAATCCGGTACACACGATTAAGATGTGTAAACCTTAACGTTCGTCCGAGTGCCGGGTTTTTGTCATTGAACGTACCCAATATAGATAATTCAACCGTATCGCAAAGTATTACATGTATGTACTTTCTATACGTATCATGCTACACGGAACGTATTTCACGTAAGGCTCACGTTTTTTTAGGTTACCGCGTACCGCCGCGCCGTCATAATTATTTACATATCAAAAACAAATAAATAAGCCTTAGCGGGTTCATATAATATTAGCCATCTTTTGTTGAGATGACCCAGCCCATCAAGTTCAAATTGAACACGTAAAGCAACAACAATAAACGGCTGCCAATTATACTTTACGTTTTTTCTCTAGTCAAATGTGACTTCTAATGAATACGTTGGAATAATTTGGAACTATGGAATTCGCATATTCCCATCGTTTTGTTGCAAAGCTTTTACTGAGCTTTATATAATTCTCAATAAAACACGGCTATTGATTCTCGTTTTGTGCAAATCTGTCAAATCTCTTTTTATCTATGCCCTTTTGCATATAATAAACCCAAAAAAACTAAAGTCAAAGTCAGTGGCGTAACTAGGATTTTACTCTAGGGGGGCAAAGAATTTTTTTTAGATGGACAAAAATATAAAGCAAAAAATGTTACAGCGTGATTCGCATAAGGTGTGACAAAAAGCTAGAGCGTGTAGATTGGGTCGAGACATTACAAAAATCTCATGAGAGCGGGGGTCTTTTTCTCCCGTTTAGCCGGGAGGGGCAATTAAAAATAATTTTCAATCTCAAAATTTTGAGGAATACAAATTTTAAAATTTTGTTCAAAATTTTACGTTATTAAGTAATATTTTTTTTTTTCAAACGCCAAAAACCAGATACTAAAATCTCTTCCTTAGAAAAATTGAAAATAACAGAAATAAAATTCCCATTCCGTTGCTTAAGTTGCTCTAAAGATCCTATTTCCACTACGTAGGTAGTAAAGTAGATTTAACTATTTTCAATTTTCTCAAAAAGTACAAGACATTTAGGGCCAGTTTCACAGTCAGAAAAGTGATACTTAAGTGGGGAATGTGAAAGATTAATTCCCAATATCACAGTGCACTGTTATCTGAATAAGTGGCACTTAAGTCTCCGATGTTGGTGACTTAAGTTCCACTTACTCTGGCTATGAAATTTAGCTTAAATTCCTAATATGGGAAACTTAAGTGCCACTTATTCCGGTAAGTGTCGACTTTGAAACTGGCCCTTAAGAATCCGGTTTTATGTTTTTGACTAAACATTTGTAAGAGCATTGAATTTTAAAAACAAAAATAGTTATTAATGACGTACATTTTTGAAAAAAATAGTTTGAAATACTTTTTTAATTTTTTTTAGAAAACTGAGCTTGAAAATTAATTTTTCAAAAACTGTTCCCTAAAACAACTTAATTTAAAAAAGAAAGAAAGAGATTTAAGTAATTGACCTTCAATTTATAGGTTTTTGAAGGATCTTATGCATTCACCCTATTTATGTTCCTACAAAAAAAATTTTTTGAAGAGAAAAGGAAGCAGCACGGTTAGTGGGTATACAAGTACAGGAATTTTTCTTACAGTTTATGATAAAGTAGTGTCATATTAGCAGCTCTATTCTTTTAAAATGTTTATTTGGAACAATTTCTCAAAATTTCAAACATCTTAATAGGGACTTTGTATGGTTCTGGGTAATAAGGGTAATTTAACGAAAATATTCAAATATTTATGTACGAACAAATTTACACCATATTGAAAGAAACTAATACAACTTTAAGCAGTGGCGTAACTACGGGGGGAGTGCAAAGGGGGCAATTGACCTCCCGTTCGTACATTTTTGAATATTTTCGTTTAATTACCGTTATTGCCCGAATTCACCCTACACAGACAAGACATAAAGTCATACCCAACCAACAGCAACCAATTTTTTTAACTTCACTGTGCCAAGAGAAAAGCTTTGTATTGACAATTACTCTATCGTTTGCTCCGAGCTAATACTAGCTGTCAAATGAACTTTTGTTTTTTTTTCTTCGTTTTGTTTCTAACTGAAAAACAAATAAATCAGATGTATTCTGAAGCAGTGTGGCTGAGGCATAATATGTTGTGTGTCTGTGTATGTATGTATGTGACATTTCTTGATTACAGCCAAACCGAAACGAAACCAAACCAAAAGAACCCCAAAATCAATTCTCGTGTTTGAATTTGAACACTGTGACCACATTTACCAGCCTGATGACGTCAACGTACATATGTGTGTGTGTTTGTGTGTGTGTGTGCACTCCTGTGAAACAAAAAGTTGACTTCTATGCCATGTCGAGGTCGATCCTCTTTCATTTTGCTGATGCTATACAACTGGTTTAACTGCGATGCTGCTCCTGTCCTGAAGCCTGCCGGGTGTATTTTGACTTTGTCTGTTTATCCCTTTGCTCATTTTGAATTGTGTGAATTTTGTTCGTTTAAGGACGAGGACAGGAAGGCATAGTTGATACAAAATGTCTCTAATTGGGATAAAAACTAAAACTTCAAAAGCTCCCGCAGAAAATTATCTAGAAACATCACACGTATGTGCATAGGTACTGTCTATACTTACACGGAATACAAAATGTAAAACCCCAGCAATATAGGTGTAGGCTTAGGTATAATTAGAAACACATTCCCGTTAGAGGCAGCATTATATTATACATACATAGCTACGCTTCGTTTCGTCCTCTCATCATGTTCTCAACGGAAAAGGTTCTTTTGCAACTTTTTCGAAGTCATTAACTAAACTCGTCCTTTAATATTATATCAAGCCGTTTTTGGTTTTGCTTTTTTGCAGGTATCCTGGATACGACATAGAGATATACACATCCTTACAGTAGGAGCATACACATACACATCAGACCAGCGATTTCAAGCCACTTATCACAAGGAGACAGAAGACTGGACATTACAAATTAAATGGGCCCAAAAACGTGACGGCGGGATGTACGAGTGCCAAATTTCCACCCAACCTGTGCGGAGCTATTTTGTCCGTCTAAATGTTGTTGGTGAGTACCTTTTCGAATTCTGTATATCTATACTTGTTTTTATTTCAAACTAAGCTATAGTGATGGGCTCACTACTATATGATAAAGAAAAGTCGGGTTATCGGAAAACGATAGCAAAAAATCGAAAAAATATCAAACCCCCCAAAAAATTGTCGGGTGATTTGACTTGATTTTTTGTTGATCGAATTGAAATCAGGTGTTTATTTTACCATTGTAGGTCGAATTGTTCAAAAATGTTGGACGATTTATGGCAAAAATTCAAATGTCAAATAGCCCAAAGTAGGAGGAATGGGTAATCTGTTGCAAATTTTGTTGGATGATTGGAAAAGTTTTAACAAAATCAGTCTAGCCGTTATCGAGATATACAGCAAAAACCCAAAAAAAGTTATTACCCTATTTTCGTTATGTGAATTTTTTTGTTTTTCAAAAAATCTGAAACACAGTTTTATTGCATCACTTTTAATATTATCGGTACAAATTTAAAATAAAATCGGTAAAGCCGTTTTCGAGAAAATTTGAAAAAAAAACAAAATTATTGTATAGCAGCTACCACCCGTTCTAGATGAGCTAAAACAAAATGTCGAACTCATCTTCTAGGAAATTACATAAATTAACTCTTTTCCAAATTTGAAGCAAATCGGCCCACCCGTGTAGATTCTAGGTCGATTTACAGTGGATGACAGTTTGGTTATGGGATATTAGCACACAATATGTGGGATATTCGCAAAAAAAAAAAAAAACTATATTATCTGAAATGACTTCAAAAAAGGGCAGCTAGTTTTAGTAATTGGTCAGCCATAGATTATTTTTAAATTAACGTTTAAAAGGTTTTCTGTTCAAGGTCGTAGAGATTTTTAGCACCTCGTTTGTGGGATATTCGTTTATACGATCTGAAAGGACAGGGAAATTAGTTAGGTTTTTGGGAATTTTTAAAGTTTTTTCAAGGTTGTATAGATTGTGTTCTTGAAAAGTTCATTAAAACAAAAATAATTGACATTTCATGAGGCCGCTAGGATCTAATGGTATACTTTGTTTAGCGAATATCCCACAAATGAGATGCGAAAACAAATTTTAATAATTATTTAAAAAAAAACTATGGCTAACCAATTTCTGAAACTAGTTTAACAAATTACTGACATATTTGTTTTTGCGAATATCCCACTCATAACGGTATGTCAAAAATCCTTTTTATGGGACTTTTTTATTATCCTAATGTAAATTCTAATTTAAACCTCAGAATTCTTCTTACGCGAAACCAGAACTTGATATAGGTTACAGTTACGATAACCGATTGCATTGTATTATATGCCTAGCCCTCTCTTTTATTTAACACAATTAACACAAAAAGATTATGTAGAAATCAATATTGGCTTTTGGCATGACTATGTTTTTTAATCAAATTTATGGTCAATTCATCAATTGTTGCATAATTAATTGCCGCAGGGATATGACACATTCCATCGAGTCTTTGCCTTCATCAATCGTAGCAGCACCTAATGAAACGATTCTTCATGCGTCAAATTGACATTAACTGGAATAATCCCACTAAGTCGTAGGTATTAAGCCCATCACTAGTCTTAGAAAACATTCTGTATGTAAAAGTCGTTTGGATTGCTTTTTTTTTTTCTTTGTTGTGTTGCCTTAGGGTCTTTTGTGATTCACCATCATGTATAGAAAAACATTTTTATAGCAATGTGTGAAATTGTTTCTTCCTTATTTGCAGTGCCAACAGCCACAATACTTGGAGGACCCGACCTTCATGTAGACAAAGGCAGTACAATAAATCTAACGTGTACAGTTAAATATAGCCCGGAACCACCTGCCTACATTTTCTGGTACCACCACGAAGAGGTGAGTTTCTTGTTTATCCATTTTATTTTGTAGTTGACTTAAAAAAATCAACAACAAAGAAAGCAAAAAATAAAGTTCTTGGGCAAAAAATGGTTGACTTTGCGTTCAGACTTCTGAAAATAAAGGATATAACCAAAAAATAAAAAAAAAAAAAAAGGATACAGTAGGTACCTACCTAGTAGGCTTAAAGGTGAGAAAGAAAAACATGGACGTGCGTGAGATGTTTTTAATTTTTTTTGTTTTGTTTCCTTCTTAATGGGGGCGGTGGAGGTTATGGTCATGAAAAATGAATCCTGCTGGGTGACTTTTGCATATTTTTTGTTTTTAATGGAATCATTTTTTGTTTTACTTTTGTTTTGTTATTTTTTTTTTTTTGTTGTTGGTAAGGCTTTACTTTCAATAGGAAATGAAAAAGGATATTAAATGATATGAAGTGTGGTCACTGTGGGTGGGTACATACAGATAAGAATTCAGTTTTTTGTTATTATACTGTTGGTGGTTTCCTGTTTATGTAGGTACTCTCAAATCTCAAATCTTGACCACTGTTATCATCAAGGTGCGGTCTTTCTGCTTTATTTCTAGTTGACTTTAATACCTTTAATTTTTCATAATATGATAATTCAATTTCTGTGCGAGTTTTTTTTAAGGCAAAATTTTAAATAAAATTTAACTATTTGGTTATTTTGTTTAAAAGTGTGATTAATTACAACTACTTTTGGGCTTGTTGTATTTGAAGCCTGTTTCACAATGCGACGAGGAGGCGCGACCTGAGCGTGACGAGAAACGCTGTCATCTTTTTCTACTTACACAAAATCATTCCCCAATTCACAATGCAGAGAGCTTGTTTACGACAAAAACTCATTTTTGAAAAAAAAAAAACAATAAAATATAAACAAAATAACTAAAAAAAAACAAACAAAATATTTTTTAAATACATTTGATGATTTCTTTTTTGAAAAATCTGTAAATTACTTAACAATTACTTTGACGTGATGACGAGAAACGCCTTATTGCTTCATTGTTTGAAATTGGTTTGACGAGTTCTCGTCACGCTCACATCCCGTTTCCTCGTCGAATTGTGAATGACTCATATCGTTCTGCGGAGGTATGATACTGACGTTCTGTCAATATTTCGTTCGGGAAACAGCTGTCAGTGTCAAAATAACCTATGATTTAAAATGAAACCACTAGATGGCCCATCCGTTATATGAAATCATTTCAAAGAAATCATTTCATTATTTACGGTGCTTAGTGTCACAAAGCGCATGCCACGATGCACATTCTGCAAGACCAATTTTAGGACACTGGTATTTCGCGCGGTGCCGAAATAGCCATCGAAATCATGCGATTTATCGCCTTAAAACTTCTTTCCTTTAGAGATATTTTCAATTGCACGTCACAAAGTCAACACAACAAACGCCATCCAGCAAATACAGCCGTATTTATGAGCAAAAGTCATCGGCCGGAATTCGAACAACATTCCATGCAAGTCTTCTTTTTCTTCTTGATTTCCGGAAACTACTATTAGTAGCAACACTTTAACTCCTACTGGAGCATAGGGTGGAAACCAGTTTCTTGCATCTCTCTCTCTGTTCCTAGCACGATACCTCAGCTATGACCACGACTCCAAATTCTGGGACTGAGCTTCCTTTTCATAACAGATGATTTCCAACCCGCCTTGCACCTTGAGGATTCCATTCAAAGCACTGCTTTGCTATGTTGTCATCAGGCTTCCTTAGTGTATGGCCAATCCAAGTAGCAAGTAGTTTAATCAAAATCGTTAAGGTTGTTTTCGAGAAAATTAAAAAATAAAAATAATATCGTTGTATGGGAGCTATCCTGCGGAAATATGCTACAAAATATTTTTAGAAACAAATTTTGTTTTATCAATACAACAATATAGCATTCTTTAATTTATTAATTAAATTATTTCTGAATTATATACGCACATCACTTACAGTTATGTAAATGTCAATGTTTAGGTTTAACTATATACGTACCGAATTTACATGTATAGTATCCATGTGTATGTAAATACATTTGTATTACACTTTCAAGCATTCCATTGAATTCAGTTTCTCCAATTCCGGCCAATTTGAATTTATATAGAAAACAAAGTATATAGCTTATTGCCTGGCAACAAAGTTAGAATATCAAATATATATTATAAATTTCTACTTACCTAGACCTACATACATTTTGTTAGAAGCATGTTGTAGGCACACAATTCCTCTGAATTTTAATTTGCAACCTTTGAATTTATTATTAAAATTTTACATTGCGAACCACCGACCCAACCCGACCCGAACTAGAGCAAAAAACCAAAACAACCATGCATTCAAAAGAGTAAGTTTAACCTTTTATTCAACAAAATGCAGATGGTTGTTCTGTCTCATATTAAATCATTCAAATTAATAATGATTTTCATTTCTGATATGCACAAGCACATTCATTATTATGTTTAAAAATATACCAAATAAAAATTAAAATAAAATATTGTTTACATTTCATCGTGGTCCTCTTTGTTCGGTCTCTTAAAATTACAAACTCAACACTTCACATCAATAAAATTTTTTAATTAATTATTATTATTTATAAGAAATAACGAGTATATTCCTACTATAGCACAAACCATAGTAAAAGTAACTTGTAGGAACATTTCAAAAGGTTTTTAGATCTTTTCATGAAATAATACTATGCATTTTCTATATTTTCGGTGTTTGCACAAGTGTTTATTTAAATTTTTTTTTGCGCATACAACTCTTAATGGATAAATTTTGATGCGATTGGTAGAATATTTGAAATTTTATCTTTATTTCTATCGGTATCATTTTCAATGGTATCAATTTCAATGGTATCATTACTTCGAAAAAAAATTGGTGAAAGTCAAAAATAACGGTTTTTCTGTATCTTAAATATAATTATAATTTTAGCACGAAAAACTGATGTTTTCGACATTTGATGTCAAATACATTTATTTCGCAATTGCTTATTTTAAAAATTAATCATTTAAAATTTAATTTATTTGGCAATTTCTAAATGTTTTCCAACTTTTAATTTCGCTATGTAATTGTTTCGCAAATATCATTATTTCGGAAATTCCATATCGTTATTTTTAACTCGCATTTCATTATTTCGCATTATGTTTAAATTCGCTTATTATTGTTTCGCATTTCATTATTTCACATTTCATTATTTCGCATTATTTTACTTCGCTAATTATTATACTGCAGTTCATTAATTCCTAAATTATTATTTTACATTATATTTTTTTGCATTATATTATGTTGCACACCTAGAATTGTTAGGTTTTCAATTTTTTTTTTTTTGCGAAATTCATTAACATAACATTAAGCAGAATAATGAAATCCGGCGAGATAACAAAACGAAAAGCGAAATAAGATCTTGTAAAACAAAAAAATTGCCACCTTTGGTTACATGCGAAAAAGGAATCGTTTTGTGAGTCGATTAAAATTTATTTCGATAATTGCAAAGTAAGCTTTTGGCACTCCGGCACTCCGTCAAAATTCAACTTGACGGCAATTTTTCCACAACTTTTCTGAAATACAGTTCAATAAAACTGAACTAAATAATTCAGTTTAATTTTAATTAAATTGAATACACGCTATTTTTCTCCAAAACCGCTCTTGGACATTGTTTGACATTTTTTATTTTGTAAAAAAAATTAAAAAACAAAAATCCAGCGTCAATCAAACAACCCGCAGTGTGTACTTTCCATGTTGTTTAATTACATTAAAAAAAAAAAAAAATTGAAGATAGAATTTCTTTTGTCTGTCTGTGCTATACGACCGACCGCATGTTTCATTTCAGAGAAAAATAATAACTTCTACCAATTTAAGTAATTATTCTCCTCCTCAACCACCCCAACTCCATCATCCCTCTCACTATATACCAACCACCTTTATACATCGACCACAGAATTTCCATGGTGCAAATTTGTTTTCCTTAATTATGGATGAGCAGGTGAATGGCAAACGGTTTGCCCATCAAAGTTTCATCGCTACTCAGAAGTGGTTGTGGATATGGCAGCCATGTTTAAATTGATAGACATCCCAAAAAGAGAGGTTCTCAGCCTAACATTTTTGCTCATGTAATTTGGATAATTGACTTCAATTAATATATGCGCGCACCCAGGCACTTTGTTCTGACCAAGGCTTTTATTAAAATAATTTTAATTTATTTTTTTTTGTAGAACAGTAAAAAAATTAAACAGAAAAGGTTCAAAGTTTTATTCCAAGGGCTATACAATGTTTGTTGTTATTTTGAGCTAAGGCTATCGCATAACAAACCAAAACATGAAATTTTAATCTATTTTATTTGATAAATGAGACCATTTTCGAATTAATCCGCTGGATCTTGGAATTAAAAAAAAAAAAAACTCTCAAGAAGGAATAATTCGAAAAATTAACTTAACGAAATTTCTGAATGCCCTAGGTATGAATTACTTTTTTTTTATGAGTTTTCTAGCAAGAAGAGAAAAGGGAGAAGAAACATCTCAAGGAAATAAAAAAGCAATTAACGAGATAAATGACTGAACTTATAAATAAAGTGTGAAGAAGTTTTGAAATATTTTAATGGCAAAATGTTTTTTTTTTAATATTCTTTTATTTTGAATTCTCCCGGAAGAAAGTTTTTGGACATGGTTGTTAGATTAACTGCGAATTATATGCATAACGACTCTCTAAGGAAGGACAATGAATAGTCTTGCAAGGTTTTAATGGTATTTTCTTGAGGAATTATTGAAATATTTATAGCATATTTCCTAAGTTCTTGGAGGAGTAGGGAGTAGCAAGGTAGACATGTCAAGTACGACGCCGACGGAGTGGCTGGTCTAACCAAGAACCAATTGTGATTTGAATTTTATGGGAGAACGTTGAACATTCAAACTTCAAAACCAAAGTATTTATTTAAAGACGTTTCTCAACAGGGTGGTCGCAACCCCTTTGTCTTACTCCATTTTGACCGAAGAAAATTTGTGTAATTGACCTGGCAAGTCTATTCATTAGTGTTTTTACTCAGTCACTCTGCAACAAATTTGTAAAAGATTGTAATCTTTTGTAAATGCTGTCTCATTTATAGAATTAAATCAAAAGATTGCATTCTTTGACTTCACATTGAAATTTTAACTTCAAATTATGCAATCAGCATAAATTTGACATCGAAAGATGGTTTTTGTGTGATAACACTTTCGCACCATCATATTAATATTGAAGGTTTGAAGGAAAAATCAACCACTTGAGTGAGCTACCACCAAGTCATTATAGGCTGGATTTATAGCTATTAAACGGCTGCCAGGCTGATTATCAGACTCCTTTTAATGGTGCTTAGTCCATTACCTTCAAATTAAATTTGAAAAACTTTTTGCTGAGAGTTGAACCTTGACCCTTAACATCGAAAAGTTTGGAATAATTTTTCCCCCATTCATTTAACAGCAATCAATTGCGAATGCAATCTTTTGGGAATTAATGCATTCTTTGATTTAGAAGTAGAGATTTACCTCGCAAGATTCACAAGAAGGTTTAATATATTCTGCTAAGATGTACTGAAGGATTTTTTGGATGCCTGGTATTTTTGAGTAAAATGTATTACTAGTTGGATTTGTATGCTATGCACACCATATATTGTGCAGGAGCTTCAATGCGTAGATTTCAAAGACAAACGCTTATAATCTTATTAATGTACATTACGTACATACTACCTATCCTACGTAAATTTCATCTGAGAACTTGCTACAAGTTTTTCATCGAAAAATTCATTAGTTTGAAGCAACTAACAAATCCACACATATAGTATGTATTCCCTTCTTCAAACTCACAAAAGAATTTTATGTAAATCGTGAATCTTACATTAGATAGGGTGGTATGCATGAAACAGAAGGTAGTGATGTTTTTACTATAGAGAAATTTCAAGTATCAACTATTTATGATATTCATAAAAATGAAAATAAGCATAAAAGGCATTATTATCCTTTCTTAATACCTTTATACCCAACCTGTGTGCCCCGTAATGCTTTATATAAAAAACGAACCATTTTTCTCAGAATAAATTTGATTTTTCTCAATCTGCAATTGCAAACAATTTAAATATAAGACACATTATACAGTTTTGGCAGTAGGTGAATTTTCATTAAATTACACCATGTCATACTTTACTAAATGGTGTTTTTTTTTAGAGGCAGAGAACTTAAAATTGAAATAAAAGAGACAAAAATGAAATTGGCTGAAATAGGAGCTGTACTTTAGAAGTTCGATATATATTGAAACGACACACGACTTACTGTTTCTTATCTTCCGAATAAAGGAAAGTGTATATGTAGATACGTACATATGTAAGTAATTTTTATCCCTGTTTAAAAACAGCCCAGTCAATGAGGCAATAAATTGCCTATACTTTAACCTTATAGGTGGTTGGGTGAGTCTAGACTTTCCCAAAATAACCTATTAACCAGAATTGATTATACAGTAGATACTATATTTATTTGTTTTGGTTCTTTGAGCTGAATTGCGTTATTTTAATCAAAAATATTTAAAAAAAAAAAAAAAACCAAGCAATAAAAATAATGAGCGAACAATAGGATAATTTAAAAATGAAATTGTAAATGAATTAGGTGAAGCGACAGCTTGTGCAGGACCTGGGTTTATATAGTGACTTATTACAATTCTGAACGAAGCCAGACTATTTAGTTCCGAACTTTCACCGTTGCCATAATGTGCCCGATCGGTCCATTTGGCCCACTGTTTTTCATTTTGGCCCTTGGTCCTTGTTTTTCTATTTATTAAAAATATATTCCACAAATACACATTCCATCACAAAAATCAACAAAATGTTTCCGCTTTAACAAGTTCAAATACTTTTTGACGGCTTAAAACAAAAAAACAAAACTGAATTAAAACAAATGTGATACCTACTAAGGGTCCGCCATCTAACGTTGCTTATTTCATGACTGGTAACACTTAGCTCATGTCTGATTTGACAGATAATTAGTTTTATCCTTCTTCTGAACGAATAAGGTTGTGTATACGCTTCGCTAAGTGGGCCTGCGATCGACTTAGAGAAGATGCCGATTTTGCCAAAAAAATCATCTTTTCAGATGAAGCTCGGTAGTAATCAAGCAAAATTGTCGCAATTGGGGCACAGAAAACCCGCACCCATACATTTAAAAGCCGATACACCCAAAACGAGTCACTGTTTGGTGCGGATTTTGGTCCAGAGGCATAATGGGACATTTTTCGAAAATGAGCAAGGAGTGGCCGTTACAGTCAATGGTGATCGTTATCGGGCTATGTTGAACGAATTTTTGTTCACAAAAATTGAAGAGGAGGATATTGGCAACATTTGGTTTCAACAGGACGGCGCTACGTGCAACACAGCCGAAGCTACATTCGATGTTTTGCGCCATTTTCAAAAAAAAAAGTTATTTGGCGGACCCTTTATTACCAACATATAGCTATAGAGGTTGAACACAAAATATGGATTTAAATTTGAAAAAAGCGATAAAGCTTCAATGTTTTATTTCAAAAGCGTAGCTATGCTGCTCCAGATGTCAATTTTCTTTAGCATGCGTTGAAAACCTTGCTTTTCCAATTTTATTGTTTATCGATTGTGCTAATTCTGACGCTTTTAACAAAAATATGAAACTATGTTCATATATTTTTTATTTGTACATATCCAAACATTTTATAAAACTGTTGATGTTGGGAAGTAGGGACTGATCTATCGCTTGTCGAAATTTCATTGAATTTAAAATGTTTGCTTTTCCCGAATTTACAGTCTAAAGTCTCTGTTGTGTCCCACCCGTAACAAGTTGCCATATCATAAAAATATGGTATTACGACAACAAAAAAATCGTGGTAGTGAAAGAATATAAATACCTAGGAGTCCAATCCAAAGCAGTTCTTCAAGCCATACAATGCAAACCACGATGGATTAAAGACTGGTTTGGGAGCTGGCACATGAAACGGGTGTCGAACTGGATCTCAACGAACGCAGTTCTTGGAAGGCGACTCTTTATAATGTAATAAGTCGTCTGGATGACAACGCTAGAGAGATGTACAAGGAGGAGGCCTCAAATTCTCTATATCGGGTAATCTATAGCAGGCTGAATCATAACCTCAATCAAAAGAATTACTTTCGAGACGATTGTACAACAGATCAAATATCATGCATGTTTCGTTTAAGGGGGGAACTCCTTAACTTAAATTTTATACCACATCGAGAAGAGTTACCAATAATTTGCCAAATTTGTAATATGTCAGAGCGGGAGGATATTTTTCACTTTGTAGGAAGGTGCCCGGTCCTAAGGGAAACAAGAAGGCACATATTGGGGAGTGACTTTCTAGTAGAGAGTGAAATAATAGTCCTTCTTAATGAAATGGACCCAACAACGCTATACAAATTTTGCGACACGGCACTTAATTATAAAAGCAGGATATTAGGGGAAAATTCTTAGTAAATAACTGTAACTTAATTTATTCAATATCTAATATTTAATTCATATTGTCAATCAGGCAGACGGCAAAGCCATGCTTTTGTACATATATATTTATTTATTGTAAAAGTATAATAAAAACAATATAATCTAAATTTAATTATAAAATTATTCTTTCTATTTTTCAACTCATTTTGAGTTATATTGTTTCTTGACACGGAATTTAAGATGCATGGATATAATCCTAGAGAAATCTACTCTTCATGGGAATGTAATCCAATTTATGTGGGAATCCTCGTCACTTAAATAAAAGAAATAAACTTTTGATCGATGTGAGATATGTATTAACTTTTATGGAAGAAAAGCTTCACTTTACAACAGGAAGCCTTATTCCACTTCATGTGAAAAATTAAACTATCGTTAATTACCTTTTAATGTGTAAAATTAAAAATCATACTTGGTCAGAGGCGTAACGTAACCTTTCACAACCGTAACAATTTAAAAATAAAATTTTTATGTCTTACAGATGACTCAAGTTTTAGTTTATTAACTTAGAATAGGTATTATGATAACAATTTATGAAATCATATGAGTAAAACTGTCACACCCGTATGTTGTTTTCAACAATGGTTAGTCACAATAGAATATAGATTTGCCAGTAATAACCGTGTTTTTTTGACAAATTTTGCATTGTGCAACATTGAAGAATATTTTATTCATTGCAATGTAAAGTGAAATCTTGCTTAGCAAGCGAATTCTGTATGTTTTAATTTTTGACGCAAATTTCAATTTGCTATTATTGACAATAAAATATGAAAAAATTGCCTCCCGCCAGTAAAAATATTGTTATAAATGATTTTCTATTAATTTTCATCATTTATTTATAATGTTCGTGTTTTATTTTGCAAAAGTCGCTGTTCTGCTAAATTTCCCAAATAAAATGCAAATGATTAAATAAGCTGAAAAACAACACGATTTGTTATCGAAAACAATATACATAAATTAACTCTTATTGTGAATTAACCATTTCTAATAAAATCTACACTACTTTGCCAACACGAAAACAAAATATCCAGACACGACAAATCTGACACTTAAATTGGTGGCACTCAAATATTGAGCACTAAATGGCAGCACTTAAAGATTCAACACTCAATTGGCGGTGGTGAAATGGCCGTCTATAAATTTGCGATGGCCAATGGTACTATACCGACTCTGAACCATTTCTGTTGAGAGCGTGTCTGCGAGAATGGATAATTAAGATTTTGTAAATATGATTGCAAAACGGTACACATCCACGCTGTGTACCGTCTGTGTCTCTACATTAACATATATCGGGTTTTTCAATAAGAGCGCTACAAAAGTTTTTTTTAAATAAAACAAAAACGGTTTTGGAAATTCTTTATTCCTGTGAAAGTAAATTCGATGCCATTATGTATGGAACTCGATTTCTTTTGCATGGCGACCACGGGCACGCTTTCAGAAGTCCAGACGCTGAACCCAATTTACGACGGTTTTCAAGCATAAATCGGCCGATACTGCTGCAATTTCACGTTCGATATTCGTACGAAGTTCATCAATCGTCGCTGGCTTGTTGGCGTAGACCATAGACTTGACGTAGCCCCACAGGAAATAGTCTAACGGCGTCAAATCGCACGACCGAGGCGGCCAAGCGACTGGACCATTTCGTGAGATAACATACGTTCTCCAAACTTGGTTTCCAATAAATTGATTGTGACATTCGCTGTGTGGCTTGTGGCGCCGCCGTCCTGTTGGAACCACATGTCTTCCAAGTCCATATCATCCAATTGGGGCCAAAAATATTCGGTTATCATTGAACGGTAGCGATCCCCATTCACAGTAACGTGCCGGTCTTGATCATCACGGAAGAAGTACGGCCCAATGACGCCGCCGGCCCATAAACCACACCAAACCGTAATTTTTTCGGGATGCAATGATGACTCATGGAGTATGTATGGATTGCTGCCTGACCAATACCGCATATTTTGTTTATTAACGAAGCCATTCAGCCAGAAATGAGCCTCATCGCTGAAGATGATTTTTCGATTTTTAGCGCTCTTAACGTTGAGGCCACTGACTCCGAATTTCGGAAGTAAATTTTAATAATTTTGACTCGTTGTTGGCTCGTATACCTTTCCATCATGAAATGGCAAACCTTACTGAAGAGAAATGTCAAAAGAGCGGCAACAAATATGGCGTCGTTTGCTGTCCCTGTTGCTCTACTTTTGTAGCTTCCCTGTTGAAAAACCCTTTATTTCCATTTTTAGTTGGGTACCGTTTTCGTAAGTGTCAACAAAATACCGCTTTAGTTTTGGTTTGAATTCTAATATCAAAATGAATAGAAATTTGTTCCTATAATCATAATGTCTCATTTTAAAAAAGTGAAGCTCTTCTATTGACAATCCCTCTATTAATATTTTTATCTATAATTTTATTTTGAAAGTAGGTAAATCTAGATAATCCAATAAACTTTTGTTTCAAATATTTTTTTTTAAATAAAAAAAAAAATTCTTAACTTAGTTTTATACTTTTATATCTAATAAATCAGATTAAAATTTACAGTTTGAGTGCTTTTCTCTCTTATTTTATACTTTAACAAAGAAATAAAATTTTTATAAAAAGCATCAAAGCCCATCGCCAATTTTATTATTTGATCTTTCAATTTATATTGCTCAATAAAATAATCTCAAACGATGAAATTTAATTTCCCACCTATACCTAGTCCTTTTCTTGTATGCTTTACAAGTATGTATGTATGTACGGCTTTAGTGCCTTGTTTTGCAATCTAATTTAATCCCTTCCACTTTTCGATGCGGTGGCGACCAAAGAACCGTTATTTTACAGTTCACAACCATAAAACAAAGCTGAAAGGGAAAACACACCATACAACAAAAAATAACAACAACAACGAAAAAGTATCTCTAACCTTATATATATTCATCTGTTTTGTTTCAATTCCCTGTTCAGGAAAAGCTCTTTAATTTTATTACAGGAATCATTAAAACATCGATAACGATATTACTTTGAAAACCGCTCTTTTACAACCGCAAACTCCTATTCAGTGTTGCCACTTTATTGCAATACCTATACATATAGTTTATCTTTTGCATTGTTTTATTGTTTTTATTTAAAATTTAATTTTCAGGTATACATGGCTTGTTAAAGGTTCATTTTTGTGTACCCCTATTAACGATTGGAATAGAAATGGGCAGAAATATGACTGTTAGGTTAGGCCATATTAAAAGTTAAACCATCTGGCTCTTTGAGAATTTCCTAGCAGCTGCAATTCCGTTAAGGAAGTTCGATGTTCTCTGATAATGGCAACACTATAGTTTATATTTTCTTTCGCCCTCTCGCTAATGCTTTCAACATCGTAAGTAGGCATAATGATTTTCTACTAGGCAGTAAAAATTTTCATGTTGTTTTTTTTTTTGTTGAATTTACAACTTCTGAAAACATCTCACGCAGCCAAGCAAAAATGTTTCATCCTCATCTGCCAACAATTGAGCTTCATCGCCATGTATCCTTTTTTTGTGAATATATCTAATCATTAGTTAAATAGACGACACAAAAACAACGAACAACAATTTATAAAATATGTATCTGTGTTAATGTTTAGTATGTATATTGTATATCTACATTGTATCTCTATGAAAACATCTACACATTTTCCAGGTAATTAATTATGATTCATCGAGAGGTGGCGTTTCGGTAATTACCGAAAAGGGCGATGTTACTACATCCTTTCTCCTGATACAAAATGCAGATCTGCCTGACTCTGGGAAGTACTCTTGTGCGCCATCGAATGCAGATGTCGCAAGTGTTCGGGTGCATGTTCTAAATGGTAAGTGTATAAACATGTACAGTATTCATATATATGTATGTATGTATGAAAGTGTGTGGAGTGGATAAATATTTGTATATGATTGAGTGAGTGAGTTAGTGTGTGTTTGTGAAAATTCACAAGAACACTTTTACTAATGATATAATGAGCCTCTATCCTAGTTTTTCTGTGCCTGATGCTCCTGTGCACCGCACAGTATACCTAGTACATTCTAGTACTTGTACCTTGTGAAACATATAATCCAGTTCTACATTGGTAAAAACATAATTGCCGAAAGTATTTCGCGAAGTTTGGTCGCATTGGGCGAAACATGTTGAGGAGGTGTGAGGGGGGAAATATGGGGTAGAATAAGTGCGAGAACAAAACGGCGAAGCATACTCATACAATATTACGCGGACGAAAAAGGGAAAAACTGCGGTAGGAAATTAAATACACCGTATAACACAGTGGTGCTTGTCCCATACTAGCAGGACTAACAAATCATTTCTTTGGCTTGTTTTAAATTTAAATTATAACTGCAGACTCTGTAACAAAGTTAAATGTTTAATCACTGCTTTGACATTATAGCTTTTTGAAAGTTTAAATTTTGTAACTTAAGGCAGGAAAATTGTTTGTGTCTGCGAGAAAAAAATATATGTATGCATCATCATCGGCCCAGATATCATAACTTAGATATCATAACACCTCTATAGGAACAAAAAGTTCTATTTATATTTTTATTCAGTACAGGCTTTTGATAAAAAAAAAAAAACATTTGTAACAAGATAAATCGAAGGAAAGCAACCACTGGTCAGCTAGTCAATAATTAAATAGAACTAGAAACTCGAGTGTTAGAATCGATGGTCAAAATAGTATGTTCTAGCGCAGAAACTAATGTCGTTTTCGAGTGGACGTTCGGAGCTACTCCTTTTCCACTCCTTTTACGCCAAATTTCCCATTTTAGATAGGAATGGAACAGTTCCGAAATCCAAACGAAAACGACATTAAAACGTATCAAACAATCCTACTTGATTGGGGTTGCCAATTCCAACACGTTTTCGGACATTCGTTCAAGACGACATAATTTTAGAGCGAATATTTCTCAAGAGTCATTTGGATGAGAAAATAAAGTGCACAACTAAGTCACAGTTACTTGGTCTTTTTTCGATCACACTGTGGATTAAATGCCTATAAGCCTATACAGCTATTCGTCTGATTTTAAAAGAAATAAGATAGGGGGTCTTAAGACGACTTGTAGAGAGAGCTTCTCAGTGAGAAATCACTGATGGAAGTCTATATCTTGTGCTATATTAGCGAATTGAAGCATTGTTGAAATTGGTTAATTTGTGCGGTGATGAGGAAGGCGGGAGAAAGGAGTAGATTTGACGTGTCGTAGGTTAGTATAGCTGGAAATCATTTCTAGAAAAAAGATGAGTCTATGGTACCTGCTAAAAGCTTGCGCAGAAAAGAGTTTGCAATTTGATCAATTTTAAACGATCTTTACAAAGGGATAGGATGATATTATCAGACCAAGGAAGACCAAGGATTACAAATCGAAGAAATATACGTTGTACATCTTCGATTTTTTGAGAATGACAGATCTGATAGGGTGATGCGAAGTGGCTAGCGTATTCAAGGAGGAGTCTAAGGAAGGTAAGGTATAAGGATTTGGTGACGTAGGGATTCGATAATTCTTTAGACCAACGTTTTATGAAACCTGGAGAAGAGTTGGACTTGTTAATAATATGATCAAAATGGGCTCGGATACACAAATAACTATTAGGTCACGAATAGAGCTGACAAATTGAATAGCAACATCGTGAAAACAAATTGATTGAGAGGAAATGTGCAATCGTTTACGTGATGGATTGACATTTAGCTACATTGAGTTCTAAGATATTTGTGTCACACCAAGTTTGATAATTCCAAGGTTTGCTAATTTAAGGTCGTTTTGAAGTAAGAAAGAATCAGAGAAAGTAGAAATGACATTTATTATTCTCATATCAGGAATGTAAATAGAGCCAGTAGAATTATTAATGACATTCATTACTTCATTAAATGTTAAGACAAAAATCAAAGGTCCAAGGTTGCTCCCTTGAGGAACTCTATATTTGCGGTTCTTTAGGATTAGCTGAGCCATGAAATAAAAATGGTGGAAAGCCGAGGGCTTAAAGTTTAAGATAAATAATTTGGTAACTGATTTTAGCAAAAGCTTTACTTAAATCTGTGGTGATAACGTCCACTTCGTTCCCTTTCTCTAATTCATTTAGAGTTTCAGAAACGAATTCCGTAAGGTTAATTATTATGTAGTGGATCTGCTTTTTAAGAAGCCGTGCTGTTGTGATGAAAAGAAAGGTTTACAGTGAAAATTGAAAGAGTAGTAGACAATTCTTTCGAAGAGCTTGATAACTGAGGAAAGCGTGACTATATAGATTGGCCGGTAGTTAGCATTTTAGCAACATTGTTCTTTAATCCTTTTTTATGAATGGGAAAAATAAAGGCATCCTTCCATAATTTTGGGAAGATGGCTTGAGAGAGTGAAAGACGAAATAATGCTGAAGAAGGCTCACATAGAGAGTTTGCACATTTTTTTTAGTAAAATGTCAGGCAAACCATCTGGACCAGGATAGAATCATCTTTGAGTAAACTTACATTTTTGAAGATTTCAACAGTTATTTTAATTGAGGAGAAAGAGAAGTGAGCTACTTTTTAACTGAAGATGATCACTGTACCATGGACTGAACAATAAATCAAAAAGGTTTATGATTATGTTAGGGTTGCCAGATGTCGTGTCCAAAAATTTAAGAGTTGAGCCATCAGATTTAAGTTTTATGCTAATAAATTGGTAGAAGAGTCTGAAGTCCGATACCAGGCTATCTTGCATTCTGTCAATGAATTCTAGGTAGAGGAATTCGCATAGAGAAGAGAAGTGGCGTTGAGCTTGCTGATGATAGTTTGAGAAGCCTAGAGAAATTCTTGAGTTCTTCTGATATTAGTACATTTTTAATACAAATATTTGGTCCATCAATTTTAAATATTCACTAACCTAGAGTTAAAAATTATGTTTCAAACATTTTTATTTATTTATTTTATTTTTTTATTTCGAATTGAAAAATTACTATTTTTTGAAAAATACCTATCATATAGAAGCTTTTTTGATTTTTGACATTATCGTTCACGACTTGACCGATTTTGATCAAGATATTAATATAATAAGTCCTTTAAAACTGTTGAATATACAGTCTTTGAAATTCCAAGCAAGTTGAACCAGAAGAACAAGTGCATATTTTTTTTTTAAATCAGTCCCTTGTCGCTCACTGCTTGGCCGATAGCCCCAAATTGTTTTAAAACTGAGTATCTAAATGTTATGAAAATCATAGAAAAGAAGTAACTAAGAATAAACTTGCCCTTAAAAATTCGAAATAAAATCTTTAGAAGTGATCTTATACATCTTCAGTTGAGTCTCTCCAAAAAATTACTTCTATTAAAACCCACTGTATCCAACAACCGCAATCTTTAGAATTTTGCATGTAAGATATAAACTGCATTATCCTCTTTTGCCTTTGGCCAAAGCCTCCTTCAATCCAGAAGATACTTAATTATTATTTTCGGATTTTGGTAAAGTGGCTTTTTTCCATTCATCCCATTCGCCAACTTCGCGTTTGTCGTCATCATCCACCAGCGACTCCCATCTTTGGCACATCGCGATTTGGTTCGATGACTGGCAGTGGTTTGTGTGTTCGAAGTCAGCGAAGCGGTATGGTGCCGCTGCGTGGCGGGCGTGTCATGGCGTATATTAATTTCATTGCGGTAGAAAATAGAATCCCTTCAGGTTAAAAAGGAATGTTTCAGAATAATGCCTCCACTTTGGTTGTGAGCTGTGTATAAGCTTGCTGTGTGTAATTAGAATTTTCTCATTAGCGAACGTTTTAATATTGTCGTCGCGCCATATTCTGAAATTTATCACATATATGTAGGTATACGATGATGGTAAGAGAAAAACAGCGAATGTGGGAACGAAGATTCATATTATAATGCCGAAAGTAATATTATAGGCTTTTTATTGTCTCCAAAAACTCTTTGGTGCCATTGCCATGTAGGTACTCGAACTAGTTCCACTAAGAGCTTCGCGTTCTATAGATACTTTCAGGAGACAGTTTATCGTATCATTTACGTCACATGATGTCTTGTAAGTTGTAACACACATTGGAACCAACCTTATTCCATCCATGAGTATAGTTAAGCTACATCTAGCTGTGTCGTGTTTTACTCTTTTCCCAGGAAACACATAATGGGCTTTTCTGTTCTTTCAAGCTAAGCAAGGAGAAATATAATAGATAGAAAGAAAAGAAAAAGAAATACAATAGTTGTTGTAGATTTTCTACGACATTGCGTACTTATTTTATGCTTAGTTGTCGCTCACTGATGCTACTTTAATCATGTGCCTATATACGTACCACAACCCATCAGCTTCATACGGAAACTATACGCTCAACTTATCGCAATACCATTGCTACACTCTACCGACGTTGTTCTCACAATGTTAGGATATTTGTAGGATACCTACACTTTTAGTCATCGAAATAGATAAAAAAAAAAACCTTCATAACTTTGAAGGAACGTGAACAGTAGGCCATAGGCAATTTACATTAGGTTGTTGATCAGTTGTCTTCATCACCGCGATGTAGGCTACTTCAAGCGTTTATTTACGTTTTTCTCAAAATCTACTGTCCCTACGAATAAAAGTTTCGAATTAATTTTCGTGTAGAATTTGATAGGCTACAATTTTGGTTTTGACATTTATTGAAAAAAAAAGAGAAATGAAAGTTCCCACCTGTGATCTGCGAGATCACAGAAATGGCTTTGAGGATGGTTAGTAACTGGGCCACGGATTGTGGACTAGATGTTTGCCAAAGTAAAACTGAACGGATGCTTTTTACTACCAAAACAAAAATACCTACCTTCACGCTTCCTCGACTCAACGGCCAAGTTCTCTCAATGTCTTCCAGACGATATATCTAGGAGTTGTTCTTGGCCCCAAGCTAAATTGGAAACTGAATATTGAAGAACGGGTTAAGAAGGCCCGCATTGCCTTCTATGCCTGTAGTAAGACTTTCGGAAAAAAAAGGTGTCCTCCAATCGAAGATGATATTGTGGACGTACACAGATGTGTTACGACCGATCCTCACTTATGGTTCTATTATTTGGTGGCCGCACTCAACAAAGCGTACAACGTAACAAACTTAAGATTGTTCAAAGAACAGCTAGCGTTGGCCCCACAGGGGCCCTACGATCCTGCCCGACGGATGTCTTAAGCGTCTTTCTGCACCTTTTATCACTTGGTTAATAAATTAAATATTTAGTATCCTGCAGAATGGTCGCAGAAATATTAAAAATTTGATTCCTAATGATATGCTTTCGATATACCGACTGACTTCTACACCCCTGCTCTAGGTCCCATTAAGGGTCTTAAAGTTGTATCTCCACAACTAAATATCGATACAACTTTTTTACTGATGGTTCTAAGATGGAGTGTGATGTTAGTGCAGGAATCATTTCATCATCTTTGAACATCTGTAGGTTTTATTACTGGCAATTGGGGAGGCATGCAAGTTACTCAAACAAGACCCTAACCGAAATCGAAATGCCGCTATCCTAAGAGACATTCAGGCAGCTGTTAAATCCTAATTCGGCTTCAGCATCCTCTTATACTCAATTTGGTTTGCCATTTGATAATTTATAGACCTACTCCTGAACAACGTTTGCAAATCGCGCAAATTTATTACCAAAATAATGGTTCGGTTCGCGCGGTGCATCGCTCGCTGCGTCCAATATTCGGTCGATATAATCGTAAAATCGCATAAATTCGATCCACCATGGATCGTTTTCGCACCACGTTTACTGTAGTGGATAATGCGCATCCTCAGAGACGCCGTACAGTGCGCACCTAAGACGCTATTGCTGCTGTGGAGCAGAGTATCGAAGAAGACCCGAATGAGTCCATCCGCCATCGCGAGCAACAATTGCAGCTGTGCCCATCCATGATTAATGACTTTTTCGTGCCTGAATTGGAGGATGTTGATGTGGACGACGACCTTTGGTTTCAACAAAATGGCGCTACATGCCATGCAGCCAACGAAACAATCAATCAACTTTTGGTGAGCGCATTATCTCGCGTCGTGGGCATGTGGTGTGATCTCCAAGATCGTGCGATTTAACACCGCTGGACTATTTTTTTGGGGTTATGTGAAGTCGCTTTGTCTACGCAGATAAGCCCCAGACGGTTGACGCCTTGGAAGAGAATATTCGGTTCATTATTGCTGACATACGGCCCTAATTGCTGCAAAAATTGGGCCTCTCGGCTGGAATTTATTCGATCCAGCCGCCGCTCCACTTGCCTGAAATCATTTTTAAAAATTTATAATGATAATAAATTAGAAACGATGTTTGCCTTTTATTAATACATTTTTCGGCTTTCTAGACTAGTTCTATTAAAATTTCTAGTTTTAAACTTAAAAATATTAAAACTTGCTGTGATTAAAACTTGAAATAACCAAAGTTACCCTATAGAGCAAAAGCAAATCTCTTCTTTATTTAACTTATTTAAACATAATAAAGCCCTAGAACTACACAATTGTTTTGACCTTATAATGTTACTTGGAAGAGCTTAATATATTAAACTCAAGATACATTGTGTTTCAACCATACAAAGTCAATATCTTCCATAGAACTTCACTAATGAAATGGAAAGCCCTGATCTTTTTGTTAGGTACTTAGGTATTCACTCGCTTTACGTTATTGCTTAAGTTGCAATTTCCATAACTTCCAAATATTTATGCATGTAGGTATGTACCTTTGTATAATAACATTTATTGTGCAAGTTCCTGCTTCAAAACAAAAGACTTTTCTTGTAGAAAACAACACTTTCATCTAAAACTATGAGGCAGGACTCTGATTTCTCAACGTCCATATATCTATATAAGAGCGGGTGTGTTCACTTCCGATGATTGTGAAAATCTGCATCTGGAAAACTATTTATCGATGCCCAAAATTGTAGTACCGTTAGCTATAAAACAACTACCGAGCGTATGGAACAAAAGAACTTACGTTAGAACGATGCAGTACGGATGTACATTATAGGTAGGTACTTATACAGTAAATTAACACAGACGCATATGTATATGTTCTCGCAGGCATCATTGTTGCCAGATTGCATGAGAAACCAATTATTCGCTTCCTTTGTTTGCGGATTTAATTTCACCATAGCATCGCTATCGCCAGATGGAAAACCCATCCATTGTCTTACACGACAAATTGCTGCTGTTATACAAGTTGAGTAAGCTTTTAAACTTATCACAGCTGCACCGTTGATGCGTCTCTGACCTGAATACACACCAACCATACACTAGAAATTCCAGAAGATGCACATACTTCTACTTGACAGTGTTCCACATTTTCCCATAACTAGTATACACATTCCTCTATAGGTCACTCTCATAGTTTTAAAAACAGAAGACTAGAAACCCATACCTACACGCACAATGATAGTGTTTTGAAAATATTTTGCAGCTACTTGCAATGCTAAATCTATTACTTCTGGGTCGTCTTAAATTCTTATAGTCACAGTTTGTGTTTTAAAAGGGAAGCCCTTATTCTTCTTTCACGCATTTTGAAAAACATCAGAGGTCTGGCTCTAAAATGATTCGAGTTATTGTGTGTTTTTTACTTGCTCTATAGGGCAAGTATTGATTTCGTGTAAAATAAATCGAGGTTGCAATCAAAACTAAAAACACGAAGATCGAGAAGTCCGAAAAAGTGGGTTTTGTCATGCCATCCGTCGGTCTGTGCGTCCGTGCGTCTGTGCGTTCACTGTAATTTGGTCTACAGCCTAAACGAGTGGACCGATTTGCTTCATATTTGATACAGAGCATTTGTGTGTGATTCCCTAGAAGTGAAATTCGAATATTATTGTTTTAACTCACCCAGAACGAATAGCTGCAATATAAAACCCTAGTTTTTGTTCCATAAATTTTCTCAAAAACGGCTCTAACGATTGCGATTATAAACTTCGTACTTGTAATGACCAAAAAGATTGTAAAAAAACTGCGATTCAGATTTTTGGCAAAAAATTTTTGAACGGAAATAGACATCCACATTTTTTGAGAGAATTGTCTTATTTTTGGGTTATTCACGTATAACCTTTAGAGAGCTAAGCCGATTTTGTTAAAATTTTGCTAAAATTCAAGTAGAAGTTTTCTCATTTACTTTAATTCTATATTAGATTTCTTAAAGCCATTTGTTGTAGCAACAATTAAATATTTAACTTCAACCATAAGCCTTTTGTGTTTATACCTATCCTAAACTATCCCATAAGTTCTTATATTGAACTAAAATATTTAAATTTCATTTCAGCAAATGGGACTTGATTTTTAAAAATTTAAAAGTACAAATTAAGGATGTTTTTCTAATTAATAATTTTTTTCAAAATATCTCCCTGTCGCACAAGGTACGCATCTGCCTTGAAGGTTTGAACTTTAGAATATAAGTTTTAACTGGATCCATATATCAACTTTTTCGAATTTTTAAAAATAAAATAAGTCCCTCACTAAAGGTTATCAAGGTGATTTCAATTCATACCGCCACGCGCCGCCGCTGCACCGGGGTGAAAAGGCAATTTGTTTTTGGACTTAAAGAAATTAAAAACTATTTTGAATCACAAAATTTCAAAGCAAAGAAATCAAATTGAATATTTTAACTAAAAATCTCTTTTAAAACTCTATAAAAGTTTCCCTATGCTCTTCTTTTAACGACAAAAAAAAATAATCAAAAGTTTTATATACATTTTCTCATATTTGGAAATATCGTTAGCAACAATTTGTGTTATAAACATTTTTCAAGCGAAAATTCATAAATAAATGATATACTGGTGTTCTGGTGATACCCTCTACCTCCTACCATTTAAGTTGAAATAAACTTGTTTGCCCTTATTTTCGACGATTTAGCTGGAATGAAAGTATAGTTCTGAGATTCAATCACCGAAGGTGTCGATCGGCAAACAACCAATCAGAATAATTTTTGTTTGGTTTATTTGTATTAATTTTGTATCTTTTTGATTTGATTATATAGAGCCATTAAAGTTTTGATTTAATATATATACCTACTAAAAAAAATTGATTAAAACCTCAATAAATCGATGGAGGTTTAAAAAAGTTACCTTTTGATATACATACACATACATATGTAAGTTTTTAACAGAATATACAAATTAATGTATTCTATCACCGGTACCTATAATTTCGAGGTTTTAAAAAATACCAAATAAAAACATAAACATCAAAATCTACCGAAAACGTATCTAACAATGTGTCAAATCTATCTAAAAGCGTAAAATTATTGTCAATATTTTACATTTCTTTAACTTCCAAATGTTTATATCTCGATTTATAGAATTTTTCGATTTTTTTTTGTTTTTGTATGACTTTTTACATTTGAAAAATCTATACCGATTCCATTATAATTATGTTTATCTGTTTTGTTGTCTTTAAGTTCATAATCCATAAAGTTTTCAAGTATATATTTTCAATCAAAAATTAAATGATACAAACCGAAGTACATTTTGTTGAAAAATTCTATAAATACTGATCATTTGGTCACTGTGGCGTATACGTACTTTTTTTATTTTAAAATCAATACATATGTAGATAAAATTAAGTCTGAATGTTAGTTTTTTAAAATACATTCGTACACAAATTTGAAAAATAATGAGTTGGAAGGTGGAATCCCGTGGCGTTATGGTTAAAGCGTTGATGTCCACCCACACTCCTACATACTGATGGGCATATCGAATCTCAGCCTATTCCAACTAAAAACTAAAATGTTTTTCTTGTTTCTTGCGAGGGAGCGACAAGTCCTACAAAATTGTCCCTCGTCATGAAAGAATGCCTCTCATCTTAGACATTTTGATTTGGCAGAAAATTGTTGGTCCCCTCCATTTCGGCCGACTAACATTATACAGGGTGTTTCGCATAAGGTGTGACAAAAAGCTAGTGCGTGTTGGTCGGTTCGAGACAAGAAAAAAATCTTATGGGCGAAAGTCTATTCCCCATGTTTAGCCGGGAGGGGCAACTTTCTAAAAAAATGACTTAAAACAGAAAAAAAAATTATTTAAAAACAACGATAACACTTACAATATCTAAACATATATCTTTTTGTAAAGCCAGAAATCTCTTGCTTTTTTTTTAAAAAAAAAAAAGTGGTTTTAGAGCCGATTTTTCAATCATCAGTTAAAGTGTCAGTTAACTGTCAGAGGAATAAAGTTATTAGACTCTTAAACGATCAGATAACAGCATTGAATTTTTCAATCAAAAATAAACACTCGGTTAATTATTCTATAGAATAATAGCAGATGATGTCAAATTCAAAAAAAATATTCAAATCAAAAAGTCACTTTTACTCGTATTTCGTGTTTGTTTTATTGTTTTATACCAAATACCATTGGTATTTGAATTATATTTTTAAAAAAGTGCATTTTTAAACATTTGTAATGGAAAAATATAAGAAATATTAAAAATAATAGTTATGTGGGTTTCGTAATGCATTCCGTCGGTCTGTTCGTCTGTGCTCCCATTGTAATTTGAGCTAGAGCCTAAACGGATAGGTATACCGATTTGCTTCAAATTTGGTATAGCGCATTTTAATGTGATTCGCCAGAGTTGCAATTCGAATTTTTGTAAGAAAACTGCATACCACGTTTTTTTTCCAAAATTCACATAGCAGAATTAGGTATTCAACGTTTTTTAAGAAAATGGTCTTATTTTTGGGTTATTCAAGTAGGTATATCTTTTTGATGGTTCGACCGATTTTGTTTTTGCAATCTGGTGCTTTTCCGTGGTTTAAATAATATTGCATTTAAAAAATTTAAAAAATATTGTTTTAATAACAAAAAATAAAATTTTTAGTGGGTAATTTTGACTCTTTTTCTCGTTAAATATATACATGTTGCATCTTCAATATGTGGTTACACAAAGTGGTTAACAACAAGAGCAAGTTCTTGCGATCAAGTCGTGCATATTTTGTAACCTAAATCTTTTTCGGAAATCCACGTATGTATTTCTATTCCGAAAATTGATCTATTTCTAATGACCTTTTTTTCTTGAATGATGATTCCAATGGACCATTTACATTTTCTTCTTCATAATAACATCGTCGATAGCTTCAAAGCAGTCCATTTTCATATAATATTCAAAACAATATGAATTTTTTTGACATTTGATTTATTTATTCCTAAGAATTACTCCTTATCCCGCTCTCAAATGAGCAGATAACTTTATTCCACTGGTAAAAGATTTATTCCTGGGAATTAGTTTTATCTAATGATTGAAAAACTGATTTTTGATCTATCTGAAGAATAAGGACTAACTGATGGCTTAACTGGCTATTGAAAAATTGGGCCTTAGTCAACAATTTTTAAAAAAATAATTTTCAAACTCAGAATTCAGAAAAAAAAAATTTTTTTAATTTAAAACTATTTTTTTTTCAAAATTTTACGTAATTGAGTACCATTTTTGTTTTCAAAATTCAATGCTCTTTTAAATTTTTAGTCAAAAAAAGAAAACCAGGGGCCTATTTCACCAAACACTTTTCACTTTTCACCTTGCAACTTTGCAAAAAAATAATTTCCTGCAAAGTAAAAGTGCGAAATGTTTCACAAAATTTGCAAAGTGAAAAGACTTTGCTCTCTTCAATTTATCAGACTATTTTTGAAAAGTGAAAAGTAAAAGTGTTTCACCAATTTAAAATAGAACTTTGCATTTTAATTCGTATTTTGCAAAGTTGCAAAGCAAATCGCGTTTGAAAATAAACATTGGTTTTTCGTTTCATGCGATACGTTGATGCTTTCCATGCATATTGACAAAAAAAAAAAATTGCAAGGCTAAAATTGCGTTTGGTGAAACGTATTTTGCAAAGAGGAAAACTTATCATTCCAATAATTTCGTTTCACTAAACGCAAATTTGCAAAGTAATAGTGAAAAGTTGCAAAGTGAAAAGTGTTTGGTGAAATAGGTTCCAGATGCTTAGGTGTCTTGTACTTTTTGAGAAAATTGAAAATAACTAAATCTACTTTTCTACCCACCTAGTGGATCTATAGAACAACTTAAGCAACGGATTGGAGTCAAATTAAGGGTATTTATTTCAGTTATGTTCAATTTTCTTAGGAACTAGAAATGAATTTAGCATCTGGTTTGTGTCGTTTGACTAATAATTAATAAGAGGATTGAATATTAAAAACAAATATAAAACTTAAGAAGGTAAAATTTTAAACAAATTTTTTTAAATTAAAATTTTGAGTTTGAAAATTACTTTCTCAAAAACTGTTCACTTAAACAAATTTATTTAAAAAGAAAATAAAGGCAAAGATTTCTGGCTTTACAAGAAGGTATAACTTGACATTGCTCCGTTTTTTTTTTTTAAATTGCCCCTCCCGGCTAAACGGTAGAGGGAATACCCCCCTTTTGTACAATATTTTCTTGTCTCGATTCAACCAACACGGTCTAGCTTTTTGTCACACCGTATGTGAATCACCCTGTATATCCACCCAGGAATGATTGGGAATTGTAAAAAAAAACTACGCCCTGGTTCTCCAAGAGCTGTCGCGCTACCATATCAGTTCATTTCTTCGGTTAATGATTCAGAAGATGCTAAATTAAGTTATCGACGTTCGAAGATCGAGTTTGAATTTAAATTCAACTAAACTTCAAAAAATAAAACCCAGATAGTTATCTCAAAATGATCTTTAGCTAACATAATTACAAATCTTAAATAAATTATGACTCTACTGCATTGATTTTCCTTTCTCAATTTTTTTTTTTTTTTTTGTTGAGTGTGTCCATAAATGTCCTTCCGTTTAGTGGTCTCGTCCTATTTCCAATTCACTGACTATGTCTCTTAAAATAAATTACAAAATTCATATAATCATACATCATCCTTTCCATCCCATTTATGTCCAAGACAGTTGCTCAGCTGAATGTGGCCCCATTAATCTCGTACTCTTGTCTGCAGCGAAAAAAAATTAAAAAAAAAAAAAACAAAATCAAACCCAAATACTAAGAAACCGACAAAAAAAATATTTAAAAAAAAAAATACCTTCCAATTTCCCATCAGAGACAGCAGCAGCAAGGACGACGATGGTTGAACATTTAAAATCAACAAGGACTTCTAGTACTGATGGAGCTCCTTCAGGCTGCCATGCTAGCGGAAACCTTCAAAAACCATCAACAAATAAAAAAAAAAAAAAAAAACGTCACAAAACAAAAATTAAATCAGCAGTGAAGGTGAAACTTAAGCCAGGAGTAATGACTGCCATAAATAAGTTTCGTTTCTCCCAACTTTCTCTTCAGCCCCTACATACATAGATCTGCAACTGAGATACATTCTACTTAATCTCAAGCCACAACTCATGTAGCCTGCAGCCATTATATTCAATTTTTCTTCCTCGGGTTTTCCTATAATTTAACTCCTATAATTCAGGTATGTAGCTCAGCTCGGTTGAGCAACGAGTGGGAAATATAAGAAGAAAAAAAAAAAACAGCCTCTTTCCCTCAATTTCCGATTTCCAATTTATTACAATATCAATCACAATTTATAAATTGAGGGATAAATAATTTGCCCGAGGTGGCGGCACCGTCTTCGCCTTCATCGTCGTTTTCGCTGTCGGTCGTCAGCGTTTCCTTTCATCGATCCCAAGAAACAGGGTTGGCGCTAATCGATTTTTGCAGTTTTTTTTTCCTTCGTCCTTGTTTGTTGAAAGATTTTGCCTGGCGAAAAACGTGAAGCCAAGTGAAAAATTATCCCATCGCACTTCGCGCCCTGCACTGCACTTGCACTGCAAACTTGCAGCGACAAATAATGCAATATGTCTGAGGTGCAAGGATGTGGAATTATTTTGTAATGAGGGTGGCATAAGCAGAATCCTTCCTATTGCAAGCTTCAACAACGACAAGGGCCATGGCTATACGACTACGACGACGACGACGACGAACTACGAACGACGCCACGTAAAAGAAATCCCCGGAATACAATTTGGCTGTGGCAAATCTTGTTCCATTGCCCATTATTATCATGTTGTCACTCGCAGATGCATGAACCAAGCGTTTAGGAGAATAAAAACCGAAAAAAATATATTTTAATCGAAAAAAAGGATCAAACACTACGAAAAAAAAAATAAAATTAAATAAGAAATAAGAAATAAGAAATAGACCGCATCAAGAGAAAAAAACTTTTTGTGACAGAATTTGAAAGGCAAGAACCATGAATTTGACACTTGAGAGATTTGTGGCGTTTCTTGAGAGGCCAAATATTTCACCATGGCAAACAAACAAAAAAAGGTTTTCGCATTGCAAAAGTATTTATTATTATGCTTCACTTCAATCAATCAATCCGAAAGAAATAAAAGAGTTTACGCTGGAAACTTTTCACAATCAACCTTCTGAAAAGTTTAGTTTTTAATTTTCTTGATAGGATGGAAACTTTTTTTTTTTAATTTAATTTAGTGTATAACTCCAGGATGATGAAGAAGGTATTTCAAACTATGAAGGTTGACATTTAACAATAAATGAAATGCACGACTGGGTCGGATGTACTTGATCTTCTGTGTGTTAATGCTGTGCTTTCATAAAGTGTGCATGTTAAGCCTTATTCATCTGATTTCAAAGGACATAAATTATGTATGGGAGCAAGAGTTTAAGTCACTTAAGGGCCTGGTTCTCCACGCGACGTGCTGTCGCACCGGTAATTTATTTATTTTTAGACTTTTGTCATAACTAAAAATTTGTATTTAAAAATATCCTTTCAAACAAGAAGTTTATAAATATCCTTTTGTAGAATAAATTTTTAACTTGCTATTTTTGAATGAATTTGACATTTAGAGTTCGTGCAATTTCTAAATAACATGTTCCCAGTAGGTATAGCTGAGCTGTACGCCCTCCTGAGGTCGAATTTCCTGTGTAGCTTGTTTTTTTTTTAATATGAATTTAACCCGTGTATAGAGCACGTCATAGTCTTGAGGACCTTCGTGGTTTTAAGCAATTTTCCACAGTTTCTTATTTTACATCCTTGAAAATTCAATTACTTGCAAACATGGGCAATATTTCAATTTATCCAATGCACTGTCCAAGCAGCGATGTCATAAAATAACAATTACTGACCACCTCATTCATCTTCAAGACCCGCAAAGTACTTACATCTGGCCATTCTCACAACCAGTTATATTACATAGCTAACTGGACTTGAACAATGCACAGGCACACAGGAACAACACTCACACATAATATATAATATTCTGCCTTCTCTTGGGACGTGTATATGTGAATTATATATTTACCCAATGCACTATTGCATGTGTGAAAGCAATACCTCATTGCATTGCATCCAATATATGTATATTGTATGGTGACCAGCTTTATTTTTGTTTGAACATTTATAGCTTTTTAACAAAAAATTAAATAAGTTTAAAAAAAATATTTTTAAATTTATTGGGACACCTAAGTATGTGTCAACTACACTACACTTTAGTTGTTTGGTATAAATAAATGAAATGAAGGTTTGAACCTCGAACAATCCTACCAAGGGAAAATAATTAAAGAGGACAAATCGCATTTTAACTTAGTCCTATATAAGAAGGATAAATGATGATGCGCATAACTTTAAGAGGAGCGACTAGTACAACTGGGCGCATGGAAGGTCCAAGACCTCATAGTTCAAAATTCTTAGAAGCTTCAAATAAAAATTGCGTGAGTGCCGGGACTCACGGTTGATATGTGTAAACATCAACGTGCGCGGATCCAAAACGGACTTGTTTTTGCTTGAAGGGGATCTTAAGATTTTTTTCACTGAACGCACCCATCCTAGTATGCCGATAGTAACGTTGCACACCGTAACGTTGCACACGAACGTTCACGTTTTTTTTCACTCTACCGCCAGCATGGATGTTTACACATCAATAAGTACAGAAATATTTAAGCTTGCGCCTCTGACTTTATCTACCTTGGGATTTTATTCAAAACTGACATTAGGATGATAGTGAAAACGAAAAAAGTGAGTTTCACAGTTCTTCCTGTCGGTCTGTACCTATGTATAATAAATATGTACGGAGCTTTCATAAAATTCATGGCTTAAGCTAAACAAAAACTTAGAAACATAGTTCATATGAATTTAAACAAAAAAAAATAGAAAACACGAATTTAACAACATCAAAAAACATAGAAAACATCGCACGTTAAAATTGAATTTATCTAAAGAGCAAATTTTTAGGAATTCATTTATTTAATACGTATCCAGTCTTCAGCTCATTCAGGTGAGGGCTTTGGCAATTTCATAGAAAACATCGCACGACAAAATTTGAATTGTCACAAATAATTACCGAATAATGAACGGGAGATTATTAAGCACTAAACCGTTCAATATACCAAATGTGGATCCCTTCTTAAAAGCACCCTTTCGCTAACAAAAACAAAAAAACATCGAATTTCGTAACTATCACAACTACTTATTAACAACAAATTATCCACCTAACCAATTTTCCTAACCAATAGTCTTACTTCCTGAACACAATAGAATGCTACTGCTGCAACTGGAACTGGAGCTGGTACAGGAGCAGGGACCTGTGTATAGTTTAACCCCTTTATTAATAAACGGCGAACAACGTAATGATAAAACTTGCACTTTCACATCTGCAAACTTATATAATTCGTATTAATAAATGTGGAATGGTCTGTGAAATGTGACAGCGAGCGGATAACTTTAACTCGCCAAATTTAGCGTTTTAGAGACGGTTGAGGTTGTAATCAAACTACGATGATCGAGAAGTCCAAAAAAGTGAGTTTCGTCATGCCGTCCGTCGGTATGTGCGTCTGTATGCGCCTGTGCGTCCACTGTAGTTTGAGCTAGAGCCTAGACGGGTTAACCGATTTGCTTCAAATTTGGTACAGAGCATTTTTATGTGATTCCCTAGACGAAAAATTCGAATTTTTGTTTTAGCTCATCTAGAACGCGTAGCTGCCATACAAATATTTTGTTTTTTTTTTTAATTTTCTCGAAAACGGCTCTAACGATTTTTATTAAATTTCGTATCTGTAATAACCAAATCAATTTCCAGAAAACTACGCTTCAGGTTTTTTCAAAAAATTCACAGAACAGGTATTCCACGTTTTTTGAGAAAATGGTCTTATTTTTGGGTTATTCGCGTATATCTTTGCCATGGTTAAATCGATTTTGTTATGATTTTGCAATCTGATGCTTCTCAATAGTTTAAACAATAATGCATTTTAAAAATTTTAAAAACGTTTTTTTTTTATAAACAAAAAAAAATCAAGCAAAAAATCAATTTTTTGTTGTTAACAGTTGTTAACAACAAAAGCGAGGTCGTGCGATCAAGTCGTGTATATTTTTTTTCCGAATTTTTTTTATTAGCTAAGGCTTAGTTCAACTTGTGAAAGCTACTTATAATAAATTTATGATTGAACATAATTTATATAATTCATTTATTAAAAAGAAAAGTGCATTTCTCCATCCCTTGTATTTTCTATTTAGCCTTCAGAAATATAATATGGTCACCATGATTGTGACCTACAAAAGCAGTTCCGATAAATTGTCGCCTTACTTTTAAAAAAAAAAGGACAACTCGAAAGCCAAAATGACATTTTTTTGTTGGTCAAAAGGGAATACTTCGAAAGTGGTAAATGCCATCCACTTTACATTATGCCATCATCATCATTGGTATAGCCAGACCCAATATAATTTTTTTTTTAAATAAAACACATACACTCACATAGAAGAAAAAAGATAACCACCCACCCACACAAGCAGACAAGAAGTCTCTTTATAGCAGAGGCGCAAGTTAGTGTTATTCTTCTTACGATACACACCCACTATCTGCAGGTTTAGAGTTTATAGTGTTTCCCATTAAATCTTTTTGATTAATTCTCATTATAAATTTTACAATTCACCCTCGAGAAATAAGTTCAAAAGGTTTCTTTTTTTTTTGTGGAAAATTTCTTTACAGAGATAAGCTTACTTCGATGGCATCCTGAATGTGCACCTCTGGTTCTTTTTTTTTCTTGTGCCATACATCCCACATCTATCGAAGAGCTTATATACTTTTATTAAATTGCTTTGAAGACTTACTATTCCGAAAAAAAAACGATTCTTTTGAAATTTAAAAATTAGTTTAAAAAGTTTATAAATTTGTATTCCTTACAAAAAAAACATTCATATGTACATATGTATGTATGTATGTATGTAATGCATATCTATAAAAAACTGTCGATTTTGTATTCTTTGCGTTAGTGGGGTTGCCTCCTTATCATGTCTTGTAAGGAAATATTAATTTTTCAAACAAATTTAGAAACTATGGCGAAAAATTTTAAACATTAAGAACCGGCTCTAAATCTTTATTAAATCGGGAGTGGGCTTTAAAATATAGTTTTAGAAAGAGAGCCGACTCTTTCCTAATTTTAAAAGACATAAAGTAAGGCAGCAAAGCACTTGTCTAAATTTTTTAAAGTATTCTTTATCTATAGGTTATCATTTCATTACAAATTGAAGAAAAGTGTTTTCTAAAGAGGAATATTTCGATATTTTCGAAGATTTTGAGCTTTTTAGAAAGCCAAGAGCATTTAAAACTCCATTCAAAGAGCTTGAGGATCTTGAATTTTATTCAACATACCGTTTCGATATGGTTGCAATGGAAATATCAACAATTGTGAGGACCAATTCCTCAGTGCAAATCACAATAAGTACTAGTCCGTACTAGTCGTACTAGTCCGAAACCACCCAAAACTACTTGATTTTACCAGATTTGGTCCAATCCTGTTCGCGTACTTCCATTTCATGTCATTTTGGGCAGAAGAGAGTGTTCGCGAGAGAGAAAACTATTTCCCCTTCTTCCGTACTTCCATTTCATGTCATTTTGGGCAGAAGAGAGTGCTCGCGAGAGAGAAAACTATTTCCCCTTCTTGCCAGTTTTTACCCGAGAAATTTCTTCGGGTAGAAACTGGTAAGTTCTGTGTTCTGTCAAACGCCAGTTAAAGAACAACAACAAAAAATACAAAATGGCTGTTGTTAACTTTTACCTCAGGTTTTATTTTTTGTTTATAGAAGTGAATTTTGTTTTTAATTGAAAAAATAACTCAAGAAAAATTGTTTTAAAGAAAAACATTTATTTAAAACGTGTGTTGTGCAATACCCGAACAAACCTAATATCCGAGCTGTTCTTGAGTGGTACCAGACATCCTCTGCTCAGGCGAAGCAAATCGAATTTTGAAATCAAACTGATAAGCCATGTCACCAACTTTTCCACCGACTATAATAACCTTTACTCCTGCATCTACCAAGGTCTTAATTTGCTTTTCAGGAAGATGTAATGAGAACTGTTGTCTTTGGTTTGACGCTTAAATACCATTCCTCGAAGTACCTCGTTCTTGGTGGAACCACAGCCAAGAATCTTATAAGCTCGAGTGTTGTAGCAGTGATATTACCGTATAGATTACTACTTCCATACAACCGGTGTACATGCGCTTTCCTTTAACATTTGGGTTCATTTTTTTACATCACGCATGACGAATATGACTCTAGGCAAATGACACACATTAGAGCGATAGTCACACATCTCTCCACAACACACATACATATATTGTTTATTAATTGTTTATTTAATATTTTTTATTCACATAATGAGATTTAAGGCTCTCCCAAACCAACGCGAATACTTCGAAGCGACGACGAAATTTCGTTTGTCATAATTTATTTACATGGAAATAAATTAGAGCACCCACACTGGCGCGATGCGAATCTTCGAACATTATTCAGTCGTCGCATATTCGCTCGAATGTTTCGCCTTGGTTTGGGAGAGCCTTTAAATGTTGTTTGTGTTTATGTTTAATTTTTAGTTCTGTTTGATTGTTATATCTGTCAAAAATAGACGCGTTCAACTGAAACTTTCTAACGTCGCACTAAAAACTTTTATTAGTTATATTACGTTTTCACCAAGAGATAATCCGGGATTTAAGGTAGGAGATTTAAAATTAATTTGGAAGTGTTTTTACCAGAGAAAAGGAGATTAATTTGACGTTTTAAGTCTGAATTGTCATTCAATTGTCAATTTGACAAGAGTAAAATAAATTTAATTGGAAAACGTATAGCAAAATGAAAACACTATTTTTGAGCAATGAAATAATTTATTTTCAATAAACTGTTTATAAAAAATGAGTACCTATAGGTAACCTAAATCTATTGTCACAACATTTGATGCTTCAAAATAACATACGAATGATAATTGGTACATTGAATAGGAGAGTTCTCTTAATTCAGGAAATTTATCGGCCCACACTTAAGCTCCTCATCCTCCAGTGCCCAGGCTCACCGTTGTTTTTTTTTGTTTTGGTTGTTCCATTATCTGGAATTTGTTTTGTTTAGTGAAATATTATTATAAATGTATAAAATACATTGTAAATGCTTACATTTTTGTCCCTAGACATCCAACGCGAGCAGATCAAACGAAAAATGTTTGATAGTTTTTTTTTATTTTCAATGGAAAAACTGACGTTTGAATGGGTCGGTTCCACAAAATTAGGATTGATTGATACGAAAATCTCGTGCTTGCAAGAATATTTTGATGAGATTCATTATATATTACCTTCATTTGAGGAGATTTAAATTTGTATGGTAAATCTTCGAGATTTAAAGAGGATTTATGGTAAATCCACTAAAATCGCGGTTAAGTGCTTGGTGAAAACGTAGTATTAGATGAGTTGTTTAAAGTATTTAAAACTAACGAAAAGTTAGATATGGACTCCCAACTAAACGGCTATCTAGAATCGGTATTTTCTTTAAACGAGGACTCTCTATAGATCTCACTCCCGCATGCACTGATTGTATGTATCATCTTTAATAAAATTTGTCAGTTCAGCTGTTCAGTTCATGTTACACTTTTTGTCTAAATTCACCTCCATAGTAACATATTGCGTTGTGAAATAAAACTTCCAAAAACTGCACCAAGTCTACCAGAACAAACTCTTAAAGTTCCAGTTTAAAGAAATACGAATCAGACGTTAAACATGCAGCTGCACTCGGATACATAGCCACACACACAGAAGTTTCCCAAAACTATCCTTCAGTTAGTAACATTCTGCCATAAGCCCTGCAGCTTCTTGTGATGGTGTTAACTTGCAAAGGACCTACTTAAATGCATCGTTGATTTTGTTTTCAAGATGTACCCAGTCAACATATTAAAATAAATACAAAGAAGGCAGTTTATTGTATGCCCCTAGCCTTGTTTCTCTTCTTCATCTTCATATATAAGTGTTGATATTTTTAGACACAAATTTCTAAAGGATAAATGATTTAACTAAAAAGGATACCAACCAGAGCTCTTTGCATGTAGGTTTATATTTATCTTTTATTTGTCTTATATTTTTGGCACCAAAACAGGACGCAACGCTATGTAGCTATACACATACCTATATTATGTATTTATTTGTTTTGTAGACAAACTTATATATTTGGTCTATCTGTCTTTGCCTTGTCATTGAACACCTTATTCGAAAATTGATGTTAGGCCATTTCGGCATTAATAGCTTAGATTTCTGTTCGTATTGAAGCAATTTAATGTGTGTACACAATAAAACTGGAGAGAAAGGATATTTATCGGTATCCATTTAAATCTGCCAACCTAACTCCCCCTCCCCCGCTCCCCTCCTCCACAACCACCCATTTCCTGTTCGTGCTTCTGCTGATGCTATAGTTCCACAGTTGTTGTTGTTGTCGTTGGTTGTCCTTGGAAATACCTACATATAATTTGATAAGAACTCTCTTGTTTCCAAGTGATCAAAGTCGGATGGCATCAGATGGATGCAAAGGATTGGGTTGATTTTTAAAGAGTTCGATATAAATAGAAGTCCATTGACCCAGTTAAGACATTTTTGCTGTGAAGCCATATATAGATGAAGTCCTGATGATAGAGACTTCCGGCCCGCACCTCTTAGTATCAAACAAATTGATATAGGTGGATCTGGGAGTTAGATATAAGGATCCCAGGCCCAGCACACGTGTTTCCCTGGCACAAATCGTTCTTCTCTCACATCGATTTATTTAATTGTGTGCCTAATGAAAGTGAAACACTGCAATAGTTCCTGTTTTGTCCTGTGCTCTCTTCTCTGTAGGGTATATAGGTAGGTAGGTAGGTATAGGGAGAAGAGAAGATAGAGAAAAGTGCCATTGGCAGTGGCAGTATAAAGGCACAAAAAATGGGTTGGAATTGTGGGTTTGGTGATCTGATTTTATGTCAACACCTTTGTCAGTGATTTATTTAAGTTTTCCCATTTTGTGTGTCTTTTGTTGGTGTTGCGATAAGGAGAGGATTTAATGAGTTTTCCTGTTTCGTTTTGCTGGTGGTTCTTTAAGTGATTGCGGTGATGAATAATGTACGCTTGAATTATACGTAAAAGGGTTTGCAGCTATAATTTATTAAACATAGGTATTATATGTAAATTTAATTTAATTTTCTTAAAGCAAACCCAACTATCTTTTTTGGTTGTAATCCTCGACTAGGATATACTTTTGGTATTTATGTGGCATGGGAAACAAAATTTTGACATTATTAGAATATTGTGGAATCCCATTTGAAGGAAGGTGATCTTTTTGCAAAAAACCTCAAAAACTCTAGAAAAAGACAAAAATAGCCTCATACAAGTGGGTGTATTTGTACCATAGATACTGGCAAGCAAATTACTGACAAGCTGACATATATAATTTTCATCAAATTTTACACGAAGAAACTGAGTTTCCAGCAACTTTCAGTATGTAGAAGAAAAGGGCACGAAGTAAGCGAGGTCAACGATTTGAGGAGATTTTTTTTTTGACATTCATTTTCACACTTCACGTAGTGTGCAAGAGAATTTATAGGTACAGAACCACAGAAAATCTCTACGATTTTGTTTCCTTGTGTGAAAGTAACAAAGAGAACTTTGAAAAGAAATGAAAAGAAAAATTTGCAGCAGCTTGTTTCGTCGTACGTGAAAGGGGACTACAATACCAACACCCCTTAAGAAACTGAAATCATTGAACTTAGTGCCAAATCTTATCAATAATAATTCTTAATATAAAGGGTGTTTTTTTAGACGTGTGGTTTTCAATCTGTCAATACATTTTTCAGAGTTGGTCTTTTTGACAGTTGTCACTTGACAACTCAGTTTGGTTTGCCATTTCATAATCAATTGATTTACTCCTGAACAACGTTAGCAAATCGTGCAAATTTATTACCAAAATAATGATTCGGTTCGCGCGACGCATAGCGCGCTCCATTCAATATTCGGTCAACATAATCGCCCAGCATAGTCGGTAATTCGAGCAACCATGGATCGGTTTCACACCACCTTTATTCTAGTGGATAACTGGCTGAACACAATAGACGCGCGTTCGATCACGCGTGATTATTAAAACTTATTTAACTACCAGAGTCGCGTTCGCGGCTGCGTCTCCATTGTATTCACTTTAACGAGATTTCAAGTATTTTTACTTTGACAGGTTCGAACGCGCGTTCGATCGCACTTCTATTGTGTTCAGCCAGTAATGCGCATCCTCAGAGACGCGCGCCGTACAGTGCAGTGCACCGAAGACGCTATTGCTGCTCTGGAGCAGAGTATCGAAGAAGACCCGAACGAGTCCATCCGCCATCGCGCGCAACAATTGGAGCTCTGCCAATCCATGATTAATGACTTTTTGGAGGATGTTGATGTGGACGACCTTCGTTTCCAACAAGGCGGCGCTACATGCTGTACAGCCAACGAAACAATCAATTTATTGAAGGAGACTTTTGGTGAGCACAACATCTCCCGTCGTGGGTCTGTGGCTGGCCTCCAAGATCGTGCGATTTAACACCGCTGGACTATTTTTGTGGGGTTAAGGATAGTCGCTTGTCTACGCAGATAAGCCGGAGACGATTGATGCCTTGGAAGAGAATATTCGGCGTATTATTGCTGAGATACGGCCCCAATTGCTGCAAAAAGTGGTCGAAAATTGGGCCTCTCGTCTGGGATTTATTCGAGCCAGCCGCGGCGGCCACTTGCCCGAAATCATTTTTAAAACATAATGGCAAACCCTCATCTTTATAATAAAGCTAAATTCTTGGCCATAACATTAAATTATATGCGTTCTATTTCTTCTTGAAAATCACACGTCTAAAAAAAACACCCTTTACAATGTACATGTTTTTTGTTGTTTGTACTAGATTTTCGTAAAGATTTAGTATTAAACATAAATCAGGATTACTAATAAGAAATTTTAATTCATGAATTAACTTTTTATTAAAGAATATTGATGAGTTTGCAGGCTTAAAGTTTAATGTATGTATCGATTACACATTTAAAATTATATACAACCCTCAACTACTATTTAGTGTTAACGTTCTCACTCAATTGATTTTACTTTATTACGATATTTTTATTTCACCATTTTAAGCCCATTAGCTAAAACGAAACTTAAATATTCAAGTTCAACCTATGAGCTTATTGTGTGACAGTTTACGCAGAGGAAAAAGTAGAACATAAGCGCTTATGTTGAACTTAAATATTTAAGTTTATAGTTTCAGCAATAATGAACATAACTGATTTAAAATTCAAGTATGAATCTGATATTTATTTTTTTTGTTCATAATACATGTACTTCTCTGTCTATTAAATTGTCATGCAGTTGAAAGAAAATAAATAAATCTAATCCAAGTTCCTATACTACATAATATAACACAGATAATTAAGTACATATGTGCATATATATATGTTATTATTATTTATTATTCCAATTTATTATAATAATATTAACTTTTCCAATTTAAATCATTACCATATTATTATTATTCTAAACAAAACTAATTAGATCAGTCCGGGCCATTATTTCAGGTGAACATCCCGAGGCTATGCAAACGGGCACATCGGGCTGTCAATACAGTTGGCTGAACATCTGCCTGCTGCTTGGCATACTTTTCTATTGCAACAAACAGATCCTAAAATTAAATTACCTGTCATCAACATCCCACTTGAATCAATGCCTAGACCCTAGCCATAGTTGCAATAGCAATAGCAATAGCAACAACAACAAAAACACTACCACCACCATCAGGAGCAGTAAAAGCTGCTACAACCAGGATATCACTTCAGCTGAAATCGATGTCAGATGATACATGGACGAAGAAACACCATCATCATTGACAACGAGTGGCAATAGCGATGGTGGCAACGGTAACAACAGTCATCCAAATCCAATTTAATCTAAGCATTAAACAAACACTCTTAAATCAAACACACCTATACAAAATATGTATAATATATAATTATGTCCTTAAAACAACAACAAAAAGTATTTTTCAAGTGTACAGTAATATAATTACCATAGAACTAATCAATTAAGCGCCAGCAGAATGTACTTAGGTAATTATATTAAAAAATAAACAATTTTTGTATTGATATTAAATAAATATAATTAAATTTAATACAAATGCAAATTCAAATTCAAATGCAATTAGAATGTCCAGTGCAAAGAGTTAGGCAGCAAACGAGTGAGCGAGACAGTAGGTAATTGAAATAAATTTGATTACTCTGCAGCTCTATTAAAAATGGGTGTTTGAAAATATGTTTTAAATTTTAGTAATTTTTCTGTTTAACTTTCATGTGATAATGTTCTTTTTTTTTATTTTCTACATAATTTGAGGTTTAAAGTACCTTGCACATGGAACAATACTTGTGAACTGTGAATTGCAAATGGTTGCGAATTTTCATAGAACATAAAGAAGAAAAATCAGTGTTTGAGGTTAACGAACGAACGAATTTCTTATTCGCTGGTTTGTGGAATGCATCTTCTGGTGTTGTGGATTGTGAATTTACGTTTGACAGTTCGCAGAAGATAAGTTTTTGGTTTCCAATTTAAATAAATTTTATGCAGTTTTTTTTAATTCAAATTTCTTGACTAGATCATTTATTCACTTCGTCGAAAAGTAAAACAAAAAAAAATTGTGTGATTGCCGGGACTCACGGTTAATACCTATGTGTTAACATCAACGTTTGTCTAAACGCAGTTTTGAGGATCCATATTTGGATCCGAAAGCGAAGTCGTCCATACGTTGTTGACTACGTGCATGGATCCAAAACGGACTAATTTTCTTGTAGGGGATCTTCAGATTTTTGTCACTGAACGTACCCAATATTCTTCTATGCAGATTATCGTAACGTAAAGTGCTACATCGTTAATTGTGACCTCGCAACGTCGCACAGAGGAAAATCCACGTTTTTATTTTACTCAACCGCCGCGGCGCTCCGGCAAAGATGTTTACACACCAAAAAAAAAAGTTCATATTTGCTCTAGAAAGATTTATTTGTCACAGGTCACAGCTTTTGTAGAAAGCTCTTAAGAGAAACGAGGGGTATACTTAATTCATGATGTTGAGAACTGCAACCACAACCAAATATTTGAGGGCCAGATGTAGATGTGGTGTAGTAAACGTTATTAGACCTGGGGCATTAAATAGCGTGTGTTTTGCAAGCCTGATGGAAATTGGTCGCAAAAACGACGTCGTGTCGATGATAAACAATTTACATGTTAAATGCAACAACGGCGACTAATGCCCTTCGGGCTTATCTAAGCGCAGAGAATTGTCGTCGCATAAATTAAGTACGGAGAAAAAAACTGTGTTACCGGCGATTAGCGATGCCATTACACACAAACAAAAATTGTTCATACAAACTATCGATAACAAAAATGTAAGTTATCGATATTTTGTTTGGAAACTCCATTTTTCCAAGAAAATTTTCAACCTTGCCCTTTTTCGATCTTGACTACACCACTTAAAACCAAAGCTCATTTATTTCAAGTATCTACGGATTTCTCCGAGAATAATAAAAATATTGGAAAGTTCCGAATTGATTTTGTTCTTTGTGTAGAAAGTTATAGAGTAACAAGGCGAAATACCTTCTTTTTTTTTAATTTGTATCAAGCAATCTCTCGAAAGATTGGAAAGATTCTTCAAAGAGAATATGTATTAATATCACTTTCAGATACCTTAAAACAAATCTTTGATTTTTTTTTAAAGATAATTCACAATATCGTTCACAAAAACAGGTTCACCTCAATTAAAAATGTTTCATGTTTCAAAATCAATAACCTTAATCCTTTAAAATAAGGTATCATCTTTATTACATCACTTATTGTCGATACCTATAGTTGATTGACCTCAAAGCTACTCGTTATTTTAAATTGATTACGTAATTCAATTTCAATAAATTTCACCATATCATTCTCATACTATGCATGAATACTGTACGTGTACATCCTTCGAATAAAAAATCGAAAATGAAATTAACAAGGAAATAAATATTCAAATAAATGTTTCTATAAATATACACTGAAAAAAAAGAAACATATTGCTTAAATTCGACATAAAACATCAGGCGTGTTGGGTATCCTTATGTACTGGGTTTTCCAATAAGAGGTTTTATTTTGAATAGCCAGCTATTTCGGTATCTGTCACTTTTGAAGCTGTCATTTTTGTCATTTGACAAGTAGAAACTACGCCATTAATAAAAATGGAACGATACACGCTTCAACAACGCATTGAAATTATTAAAATTCACTATAAAAATGGTGAAAATTTGGCAGAGACGGTTCGTAAAACTAAAACATTTTTGGGTCGTCGTGAAGCACCTTGTCGGACCGCAATACAGAAATTGGTGGACAAATTCGAGCTGTTGGGACAAGTTAGTGATGTGAAAAATAAAACCCGTGCACGTCGCTGAAGAACAACTGAGAATATTGCTGTTGTAGCCCAAAGTGTTGAAGAAAACCCAGGTTTGTCCATTCCTCGTCGTTCTTTGGAATTAGGCATTCCACAAACATCATTACACCGTATTTTGCATAAAGACTTGGGTCTTAAGGCTTATAAAGTTCAGTTAACACAAGAACTCAAGCCGGCTGATCATCAACAACGTCGTGTCTTTGCTGATTGGGTCCTTGAAATGCATGAAAATGAATGGAATGGAATTTCATCGAAAAATCATCTTGACTGATGAGGCCCATTTCCACCTCGAAGGCTACGTCAACAAGCAAAACTGTCGCATCTGGGGCTCGGAAAACCCAAGAGTTATTGTTAAAAAGCCTCTCCATCCTCAACGCGTGACTGTTTGGTGCGGTTTATGGTCCGGCGGGGTCATTGGACCTTACTTTTTCGAAAATGAGGCTGGAGCAACAGTTACGGTCAATGGATTGCGCTATCGAGAGATGATTAATGATTTTATATGGCCGGAATTGGATGGTTTTGATCTGGACAACGTTTACTTTCAACAAGACGGCGCTACGTGCCACACAAGCAATGAAACCATCGATCTTTTACGGGAAAAGTTTCCGGACCGTGTTATCTCTCGAAGAGGTGATCACAATTGGCCACCGAGATCTTGTGATTTAACACCTTGCGACTTCTTCCTTTGGGGCCACGTGAAAGATAAGGTCTACGCCAACAGCCCAGCGTCGATTCAAGATCTCAAAGATGGAATTCGTGAGGCTATCGAGGACATAGGGCAGCCACTTTGCGATTTGGTTATGGAAAATTTCATGAAAAGGATATGGTCCTGTAAGCGTGGTCTTGGCGGCCATTTGGCTGATGTTGTGTTCCATTATTAACGGCATACCTTCCTCTTTATAATGAAATAAACATCCGATCATTTATCTCAAAAAATGCCATTTTTCTTTGAATATCAAAATAACACCTCTTATTGGAAAACCCTTTATGTTCGTGTATTGCCCAAAGCATACAACTTCTACTACTTTCTTAAGTACTTTGTACGACTTTGGTCAAAAATTGGTAAAAAATTTCAGTTTTATGAAATAAAATATTTTAAAGGGAACTCGACACTAGTTCTCAAACAAAAAACAAAATGTTCGTACGAGACTTGCACGAAAGGCAAATGTTAGCAAACCAAAATGTTTTCAGCTACACATCCACGAATGTGGTTCAGAGAAAGAAATTCGGAGAACTACCGGAGCCCTGAGGCACACCAGCATTTAATTTGTAACTTTTAGACTTGGTTGGTTTGTTGTGGTGAATTCTTACTCAAAAATGTGGTAATTTCACATAGATTTGATGAGAATTATTTTTTTTTGTGCAGTGTATATCTATTCAGTATCTGATTGTATAAGGAAGCAAAAAAATGTGATCCAAACCGAATCCTCTACTTAAACAAACAAAAAAAAAACACACACCTATTCTGGTCACGTAGTTTCTCTCTAATCAATGGAATTGATTCATCGGATTCAATATGTAATGCAGTTCTTTTTTCTGCCCTATATTCTCTGGTCAAGGATTAGAGAAAGAGGGTGCCATAATGTATAGGAATAGAAGTAGGGGATAATGTGGTGTCCCTATGTCCAGTTTACACACATTCCTAATATACACAAAGTTTCGTTTCATCAGAAAATTCAATTTTATTTGAAATTCCATTTGGGTTTTTCGATGTATACACAATTATACACATATATGATTGATATCCTTCGCCACATGTTTTGCCACTTGCCACTTACAAAAAAATCAAAATCCACTTAACACAATACCCCTTGCAAACATGTTGACTAACCCAGACACACACACACACACATATAAACTTACATTGATATCGCAAATATAATAAATGCGATGATGAATATTGTAATTAATATAACATGTCCTGTGGATGATGTCCACCAAAATGTCATGTATGTAATTGTTTTACGGCATATTGCGTGATGTACGGTAATAGAATTTCTGTTGCCAGAGGCGCCATAAATATTATAAATACCTAATTTAGCTTATCGTCGATATTATCAAATGGAATTTAAAGTATGTCCTGATTGCATGTTAATATAAATAATAGAATATAATACATATGTATACATACGTAAACAAGGATAAGATTTATTATTATGCAAACGTCCGAATTGGTAAGGTGGCGAGAAATTTTCAATTACAACAAATTACTTACATGAAAAGCTGAATTACCTATTGTTCGATGTGACAACTGATATCCATTCAAAGGATTCAAGAGTCGGCCATATTTAGGTTATCCGAAATTTATCGTTGCATTTTTGTTATATTTTTTTTTGACCAGTTGATTTCTATTTTCTACTGCTATAGAATATACAGTTTAAGTGCAAATGAAATAGGTATTACAGAGTTACAGGTCATGCGGGCCTGCTGGGTCATCAGGGAGGGGAGGGATACGCCAAATTGAGTTCTTATATAGGTAGTTATTTTCGAAATCCAGAATCTTGTAACAGGCCACTTTTGTAAATGTTTTCACAAACTGCAAAACATATAATACATATGTCTGTTTCGTAACTAGAAGCGTCAGCGTCGTACGACGAACGTCACACAACTTTCTGTCAAATCCAATACAAATTTTTGATAAGTAGCATGAAGTGTCAAGATAACAAAGGGACGTATTAGCCGTGTTTGTTTTTTGCAAGCCCCAAGCAAAAAACGACGTCAGGGATAAGTAATTTACATATTAAATGCAACAACAGCTTATCCCCTCCGACCTTAGCTAAGCGCACAGAATTCTCGGGAATTACCTCAAGCTCGGAGAAAAACGGTGTTACCGGCGCGGCGTCGCTAATCCCCAATGTCGTTTTTTTTTTTTTTGTCAACCAAATCCCTCCGACGGCTAATATTAACATATCTTTTCAATTACTAACTTCGTTTGAGAGGACCTGGACTTTAACCGAACAGTTCGATCTTTAACTATCTGCCTCAAGTTCTTTGAGATCCCCTTGCACTTTTGCGGCTGCCACCTAGGTTGTGGTCTCCCTCTATAGTGCTGTTTATTTGTGATGGATTCAAAGATTTTTCAGTTTATGCAAAGGCTTACAAACAGTTTAAGTGCCCTACACATGAGACACGACAGCGAACCACCTTTTGTGTCATTAAACGTTTTAATGAGGTCAACCTTGATCGAGCATTCTCTATCATCATCTCCCATAAACGGACGAGGTTGGCAGGGATTTCAAAACCAGGAATTGCTCTTAAAAGCTCGTCTTCATGTATGTTGTTATGCGCGGCCTTGAGTATGTATAATGATTGTGGTAATCGATTTGAAAATCATTGGTGTTCTCCAAAATTTCCTGATCTTAACCCATTACTGGAACGGACCTAGCAGAATATTGACGAACGGCTCTATGAATTCTCGCATTCACACAACATGATAGAAAAAAATACAAACTATCGATAACAATTATGCAATTCCACCGGTAACACAGTTTTTTTTCGCGCTCAAATTAAGCCCTGAATCCGGAAAATGATCTTGCCTAAGCTAAGTCCGCAGAGGGGTAGTTATTGTTGCATTTAAAAATGTAAATTGTTTAGCACTGAACTGTTTTTTTTTTCATCCAGTTCCTTTATAGGGATTGGAAAAAAATATTAAAAAGAGAGCGCCTCTGTTTGCTTGGCACAGCTCAGACCGCCGTGAGGCTAAGCGATTTACATGTTAAATGCAACAACAACTAATCCATTTCGGGTTTAGCTAAAGTGCCGAGAAAAACTGTGTTACCGGCGTAAATTACATACTTGTTATCGATAGTTTATTTTTTCTTGAGGCGTCGGTAATCCGCGATTTGTTTTTTTTTTTGTCAACCAAATCCCTATAGTGCCTACGTTCTGTAACTCTCGTATGGATAAAATTGGTCGAGAAACGATGGAAAATGGAACAAAAATCATAATTATCGTTTCTCGACTGATTTTATAGATGCGAGAGTTACAGAACGTAGGCAAATGATTGGAAACAAAACACACTTTGAACAGCTAGTCAAATTTAGATTTAAAAACTCACTTATCAATAAACAATGGGTTCTTTTATGTAAAATAGTATTAATTTGTTCGTGATGAAAATTAATCATCATAAATCAACCACTAACCAAAGCGAAAATCATAAAGTTCAACTTCTATGTATAGTACTTCAACATTTCCCTCACCACTATCACTTTAATCTGAATTTTCAGATAAGAATTTTTGGCTGAAAATTCAGATGAAACGTAAGCAAACGTCTAACTTTTTATGGCAGCTGGCCAATCAGAAGCTCTAAAAATTCAGAAATCTGAAAATTCGGATGTAAAACGTAATGCGTTGAACGCACCCAGTTATAGACCTATACACAGCTTATAAGCTGCTTTGTTGGACATAAGGCATGATATGGCAATCTTCACTTCGTCAAGATTGAATGAACGAAATTGTATAGTCTTCTTCGTCTAGATTTAAAGTTCATATTCTATAGGTATCATGAAATATGCAAACAAAATCTTTGTGTTTAGAATTACTAATAAACGAAAATATACAAAATATAAAATTGAACTCCATGATGCCAAGTGATAAAATATGTTCATTCAATCGAATTAACCTTCATTCAAAATATATATACTAGTATGTAGGTACATCTACATATGTATGTCTCACGAACAATACATATTTTAAACCTTTAAAAAAACGAATTCTATTAAACGAATTCATATATTTTTAAAACCAAATAGTATTTTCACACATTGACCACATAAAATTCCCCAGTTAAACCACATTGGAATGCAGAACACGTTAATTACAACCATTTTCGACTGCAGACAGACAAAAAAAACCTGAAAGATAAAAAGTATACGTTTTACGACACTGGAATTAAAAAAAAAAGCAACTATAATAACTAAATTAAATAATTGAAAAAAAAAACGAATTAAATTAAAATAGTATGTAAATACATATTATTATATATTTTATCTATTTAGGTTAAAAATGTATATTTTAAGGTTTTTATATAAATTGTTAAATATGTATATGTATTTTTAAACACACAAATTAATTTCTTGACATAAACATAAGTTAAGTAATAAAAATAAATTAACTTCCCGAATTTGCATAATAAATAGTTGTTGTTTGCTAGTTAATACACACACTCACACTCACACTCACAAACAAAGCAATTAATCGAAACGAGATATATATCTATAAGTATATATTAAATAGTTATATACACACAAATTCATAATGTAGTTAAATAAATTTAAAAGTAAAAAATATAATTGTAACTTAAATTGTTTGTTATTTTAAAAATAGAAATTAGAAAAAAGAGACTTTTTGTATTTATTAATTTTTAATGTGAATTTGTAAAAATTATAATAACCATCGACAAAGTCGATTTGTAAAATAAAATTATAAATTAAATATGAAAATAAAAAAAATAAGAAAAACAAATTACTTGTATATTTAACACGAAAAATACAAAGTTTAGATTACCAATGTTTAATGCATTTAAGACAACAACAAAAAAAAAAACTGAATAAAGATTAAAAAAAGTAAATATTAGTATAATCATAAAATATCTTTCGTCTGTGCTATGTGTTTGAATGAGTACGTAAATTTCTTATTAGAAACAGCTTTAAACGGCCTTTATTTTATAAAATAAGGTCACTCAAAAGTAAGTAAATTTCGTTAAAATTTTATAAATTAAGTAGTTTGTTGAATTCTTGGAAAGATCTTTCAATAGATTTCTTGAGACAAGAGTGTCGATTGATGAACAACTTTCGTTGGTGGGTTTGGGCAAACTCTGGTGTAATCTACTCATGCATGATTCACAAAACCACGAGGAAACGGGACGTGAGCGTGACAAGAACCGCTGTCATCTTTTTCTAGTTACAAAATTGTCGCCCAATTCACAAAAACTAATGTTTGTAAAAATAAAAATCAATGAAAAATAAACAAAATAACTTACAAAACAATAAATTTATCAATAACTTTATTTGTTAGACACGATTGATTACATCTTTTGTGAAAAATCTGTAAATTATTTAGGAAAAATGAAAGTCGTCGTCACGTCGCGTTGTGTATATCCAGGTATGCTTTCATTGTTTTATGTGGTTTGACAACTACAACGAGTTCTCGTCACGCTGACGTCTCGTTTCCTCGCCGCATTGTGAATCTGGCTTCAAGAGCGTATGCAGGATTACGATCAGAGAGGATTTTGGAGTTGGAAAACTCATTTTAAATTAATTTCTTTTTTAAACAAGATAACCGTCACGCGGGTCGGTCCAAAAATGCTTGAAGTATTCCAGATGAATGGGGCCTTTAATAAAATTAGTGCATTCCAATTTCATTTACCACAAATATTCAAAAAGAACAACTCGTCAAAATTTCATGTCATGCCCACAGTTCGTCAAGAAGTTAAGGCGGTTTAAAAAAAAAATAAATAAAAAAAAAACGAATGTACATACATATTTTATAAATAGGCCGAATTACAGCTTCAGTTTTTGTGTAATTGGTTGAACACAATGGAGCCGGAGCTGCAACTGGAGCTCTCTCTGTCAAAATATTGAATACATAAATTTCAATGTTGCGAATACGATGCGACGTAGCTGCAAACGGAGCCGCAGCTGCAGCTGCAAGAGATTACCAACTTTTAACTTTTGGGTGCAGCATTTTTGACATTTGATAGAGGCGAACAAGCCCATTTCAAGTCGGTTAGTGTTTAAATGGGGTTGAAATAAGTCTCAAGCTGTATTCAATCCTTCATGTTAGAGATATCAGTGCTTCTGCTGTCAGAATGTCAGAAAGCCGTACAGCTGCATTGTGGACACTTAAAAAAAAAGTACGTACGACACTTTTTGACAACTATTGCAGCTGCAGCTCCAGTTCCAGTTGCAGCATTCTATTGTGTTCAAGCAGTAATACGTGACTGAATTATGTGAGTTTGGCACTACCGCTCACGTTATCGTGAGAAATCGAGTACCATAATTTGACATTTTCTCATCAGTAATCGCACGGAATTTCATTCGATCGATGAACAGCCGACTGACAGTGTGTAATGGATGCGAATTCTGAAGGAAAAATGAAAGAACTATTGTTTTTATTATTTTTACTCATTCATTCGATCAGTGATGGCACTCACTCACTCAGCCACTGAAACGGTAATTTGGCCCCTATTTTTCTTTTTTTACCTCAGACACACCAGTGCTGGTCCGTTCTTTTTCTAACTAAAGCTAACTATGGTTGATGTGTCAAGAATAAAATTCAAAAGGAATGTGATGGTTAAAAATGTTATGATGCCAGTATACTGCCAAAAGAATGAATTTATCCATTCTCCTGCCAGTTTTTTGACAGTTAACTGCCAAAAAAGTGAAAAAATACAAAAGTGAAAATTTTCAAACTCATTTTGAAATAGTTTTTCTGACTGGAAAACCTATTAAAATGATGCAGAAAGATTAAATTTTAATTTAAAAAACAATTTGCATATAATTTTTAACCAAAACAACTGCGCTAGCGGGAAAAAAATATTTTTACTTTTGTATATTTGTACTTTTTGGCTTATGTAGTTAAGCCTTCAGTCGTGTAAATCCAACATTACTTCGGGTAACTTTTCATTCTGGAACAATCAAAGTTAAAAATATGGTGGATTTGTTAATTTGGCATTAGGAATAATAGCCGTATTTTATTATCGCCGATGATCCTTATAGATCATCCCATGAAAATAAAACAATACGGATCTTAGTGACAACTGTGTTGTATACCTATTTTTTTTTTCTTTACGTTTATTTATTTTTCATTTATTGGTTTTCTTTTTTCTTTACACTATACTGTTCACAATTCCTAACCATTTGCAAAGCTGAGAAGCAAGAGCAAAAACTAAACTTTTGGTTCATGAAAAGTGATCCGGATATAGAGAAGGATCTCGTGTTGTTGTTGATAGAAATTTATGCAATTTTTACGTTCATTATGGGCATACATTTCTTAATAAAAAATTGGAAAATGTCGGGAAAAAGAAAATTAATCAAATCACAAAGCTTAATCAGAAATTCCAATTCCCAAAATTGAAACCCACAAAGATTCTTTAACTGATGTGGACTTAGCTTTCATGCAAGGTAGGACTAGATGGGAGCAGGCGTCCGTACACCTGCCCCCCATTGCATACGCTATTTATTTACCTTTTTCTTGATCCATGTGTCAAGTATTCAATTCGGCTCGCAGGAAGAAACTACTCGTTTTTAGACCAGTTCATCTGCCCTTTCAATTCTTTAGCAAAATGTCCTTGAACCCATCGAAGGATAAGTGTATTTGTTGCGGTTGAGTTATCTCAACTCGTAATAAAAATAACTTTATTTTTTTTTTTTTCTATAAAGTTGTCAATGTTTGTATTTACTTTGCAGTTCACGAACTGTAAAGTGCTTCCTCTTGAAAGACACCCAAACTTCAGAAGCATTGATCACTAAATAAACAGCAATTTTTAACCTTTCAAACACAAGAAAAACTTTAAAATCAGATACCTACTAGCAGGGCCGGCCCCAGCCAAACTTGCGCCCTATGCAAGATTTGTAGATAGCGCCCCTTTTTTATATTTGCATCCATACATTTATGTATACATATCCATTGATACACATGCATAAGACTTTTCCACATTATCCAGGAGGTAGACTTTCAATGTGTAGTTCTAGTGGGATCTTTAATTTTACGTTATTTTGAGGTAAATTCTTCTTGAATCCAACAATGAAAGTGATGTTAGTTAGTGTGCAAGAAATAACTTAGCACAGGCATTATTAGAACAAATTTTGTTGTTAAAATGCAAATGGTAGTACATATTTGTTTGCGCAAGATCAGATTACATTTTTTTGCTCCTGGTAATGCGCCCCCAGAATTTCGCGTCCAGTGCATTTGCACATCTCTCATATATGGTTGGTCCGGCCCTGCCTACTAGTCTACCCCATTTCACCCAATAAATACCAAATCAAAAAAAAAAATATCTCTAAAGCCATCCACTAAAAATAACATTTCAAACACATAAGGAATTTTTGAAATCGGATACTTTTGCGATGTAGCTCTAAAAAAATGGGCTACAAACACTTCGGCTAGACGGATTTTCAAAATGTTTGTTTCTAAACCATCTACAAATGGTCCGCTTTCATTTAAAAATCCACCCAGCCAGATTCTAGATATAAGGTCACACAAAAGTGAAACCCATTTTTATATAGGTAAAGAGAAGATTAATTAATTTAAAAAATCACAAAAAATATTATTGAACCCAAACCTGAAACATGTAGGTATGATAAATTTTAAATCTTAGTAAAATATGGAGTTCTTTCATTTTGTATATAGATTTTATCACTCTTAAATATTCCTTAAATTTATATCAACATAACTTACCATCCATATACAAACGTATTACGTATACAGAAAACGCATGTGTTGCAATAGCCTCTTTTCCGCATGGAAGAAGACATAAATGTGTATTAATCACACAAACACCCAAAAATAAACCCACTAAATTAATAATGTTAATCAATCAAGCTTACAACGTGGTATCTATATTGCTCTATAATTACTCCATCTGATTATCCTATTGTTAACTTGCTCATCAGAACAGAACCAGTAGAAGCCGATCAACTTAATTCTACTCATTAGATATAAGTGAAGGTAGAGTAAAGAGAGCTTTAGCTGCTCCTTCATGCTTATGCATTGTTTACAGAATTTACACGTGGCTTAAATATGAAATATTGTTTATTTGGTATTTCCGATCGGATACAACCTTTAAGCACAATGCATCAGCATACAATGAACGATGTTTTCTATAAAGTATATTTATGTTTATTTTAATATGAAGGTAAAATCTGGCGTATAATTATTTTTATTGCAAAGCATTTGGCTTCCGTTCTTTTATGTACACTCCAATTCACATGATTAGGGTTTATTTTTTTTTAAACGAAATATAAATGGCATTTAACAAGATAATATTGATTTGTCGTTGTTTTTAAAGAATATTTTGTTCTGTTTATAGGAAATTGACCCTACCTTCTTAAAGGGAGAAAAAAACCGTTTTCTTTTATGGACTAATCCTAAATGCGATACTTAGCTTTTTGTCAAAATCATATTCTAAAGTGTTTTATTCATTAAAATCTTGTTAATATTTTAAAAATAAAAACAGTAACGAGTCCTTTCGAGGACGATTTTTAATTTAATAATATATATATTACAAAACATTAACAAAAAAAAATAATCATCAAAATCGAAGAAGTTCGAGAGGTTTTGACGTTTTGTCTGCTTTATTGACTCGACAAATATCTGATAGATTTCTCAGATCCCTCTTCATATAATATCTATTATATTTTATATAAGCCGGGCTTTTTTGCAAGCCCTGAGGGAATTAGTAAAAAAAAACGACGACTGGGCTAACAAATTTACATGTTAAATGAAACATGTTAAATGCAACAATGCAATAACTGTGTTACGGTGGCGGGAATTATATACTTTTGTTTGTATGGAAACTCCATTTTGTTTGTAATGTCGGCGCTAATCCCCGATGTGAATAGTCATTGCCTATAGTCATTAATTAAGAATTTATTTTCACGTAAAAACTGAAAATAGAACCTACTTACTTGCATTCATCATTGGAAATAAGTGTTTTAAATTACCGTCCCTAATCAATTGACCCGGTGTGTACCTAGAGAGAGATTTATTTTATTAATAATGTGAGGTATGTATATATTATTTATTTTACACCCAGAAGATTTTTTTTAGTTGAGAAAAGAAACAGTGGGATTAATTTGTTGCAGTGTATTAATAAATTAGAAGTAAGTATATCAATTTCAGCTATATCAAAAAAGGTTGATCTTGATCTAATTCCAATACAGCCAACAAAGCCTAGTACGCTGCCGATGCTTAATAAAAAATCCCATACAAAAATAACACAATGAAATCATAAATGATAAATTTCGTTGTGCTTTTCTTTTCCAGTACCCTGTTCGACGAGCGAAATTAAAAAATTATAGCAGATCATTTGGAGAAGTCTCCACGGTCTACGTGCTATACGATTAATTAATTGCCTGGCCCATTCATATAAGTTTTATTCGTATTTGTTGTTTCTTTCTTACAGCATGGCTTTCCATTATTTTTTGCGTTTGTTTGTGTTTTTTTGCAATTGATGACAATTTCAACGAATATTTTTTCGCTGTGGTTTCGTAAGTATTTCGCTTACGAGTTGGAAACCACGGCCAAATTTCGTTTCGCATCAGCAGCGCACTAGGCTTAATGACTTTGCAAATACTTAATTTAAATAAACTTATTTTCTCTAAGTGTAAGTTAAACCAACACCTTCACTCGTCACATGCACAGAACGGATACGGAACTACCCATTTGACAAGAAGTGTTAAAAATCACATTATACTCGCATCTATTGAAGCAAAATAGCTACATACATATGTACATATATCGATCATAATGTAAATTTCAAATTGATTGTTTACATGAATTTGTGGCAGATGGTGTATGCCAGGATGCCAGGATGCCACGTCATGTTCTCTTCCTTCGATTTTATATTAAAAAGTAACGGAACAAGCAGATGAATGACGATGGCATTGGTGAAGGCTATAGTTGGTATAATGTAGGTGGACGAAAATCCATGGATGCATTGCGATCCAATGCCCACCATCAGCAAATTCCCTCATCCAGTTCATACATGCATTACAATTTTTAGAGAGAAAGGGAAATTTATCATATAATGGATGTAAATGTAACTTTGGAATATATTGGTAACATAAATACTTAAGTACATGTATGTGTTTATATACATATATTATGTTAAATCCCAACGAGTTGTATAGTTATAGACTAAGCTACTTAGTTAAATATTGTTTTACCCATATTAATCTATAATGGCTTCTTTTGAAAGTGTTTAAAATTATGTATTATTAGCATGCATTACAACAACAGCACGAGATCGCTCTCTATCGGGATCACGATTCATGAACCAAAAGCTTAGTTTTTGATATTGCTTCTCAGCTTTGCAAATGGTTGGGAATTGTGAACTGTATAGTGTAATGAAAAAAGAAAACCAATAAATGAAAAATAAATAAACGTAAGGAAAAAAGAGATAGGTATACAACACAGTTGTCACTAAGATCCGAATTGTTTTATTTTCATTAGATTATCGATATGGATCATCGGCGATAGTAAAATACGGCTATTATTTTACTCCCAGATGACGAAAATTTTGTTTTTAGGTAGCCAGACCTCTTAAGTTCTCTTAATTGCATTGGTAGTAGATTAGTTCTTGCTTCTCAGCTTTGCAAATGGTTAGGAATTGTAAACTCTAGTGTAAAGAAAAAAGACAACGGTATACAACACAGTTGTCACTCAGATCCGCATTGTTTTATTTTCATGATATGACCTACATATACGTATATGCCCACGATTATTATAGAGCTGTTAGTTTCAGCAAAGTATAGTTACAAGATCTTGACTTATTTCGGCCCTATTCTGCTATCCGATTAAATTGTTTACATGAAGGAAATTTGGTCTTTGACAATGCCTTCCATCTTGTGAACAATTTTTATAAATTCGTAACCTGACTTGCCGCGTAATCTCACACCAATGCAGTCTAGGTCGAAACTCTTTTGTTTTTTTTTTTTTATTATACCTAGTCTTACATATTTTATTATTCTTGAAAATTACAATAATAATAAGAATAAGTACGTGGGGTTCATTGATATCTATATGCCAATCTGCGAGTTTACTAACAATTGTGTGCATGTTATTTTTCTCACCAAGGCCAATCGAAAGTCCATGGTAGATTTGAAATGTTTTTCATTCAATAAAGATTGAATTTTTATTCTAACATTTGCATAAGACTCTCCACACATCGAAGCAAATGTGTTTACCTATAACATATTTAAAACAATTGATTATCTTTGTCAAAGAAATTGTCTACGGATTTTTAGAAAATCTTGTAACCTGATTTACATAGGTGTTAAGTTTAATTAACTTTTTCATTGAATCTTTTACTTGAGGCAAACAATTTATTATCTACTCCTTACCTCTTTATTGTATTTTATTAAGAATGTGTTTTTACTAAACAGCCTGTGAAAGATTCAAACTCAGTGGAAAAAAAAACTAGTAGTATTATATAGTTATTAGTATGCGTTTAACTAGGAGAATTTTTAGCCCTATTCTGCTATCCGATTCGATCGAATCTTTCGATTCACGTGAATGTTTCATTCAATGTTCCTTAATTATTTATTTAAATCTTACGTCTTTTCAATACAAATATTAACCAGTAATTGTTTTTGAAATTGTAAAAAGGATCTTATTGTCTTAATTATATTTTTATCGCAATTTATACGCATTATGGAACAATCATTTCTTTCCCGCGGATAGCAGAATGCAAATGTTCACGCGAACGTTTAGCAGAATAGGGCTGTTTAAATTAAATTCTAGATTACAAAAAGCTATTAACACTTGGCTATCTAACTTTTCGATAGAAGAGTGAATCAAGACAAGAAAAAGACAGTAAATGGGTAAAGTTATAATATGAAATGGCATTTAAATGCAACAAAATTAGAGTCATAAGTTAGTTAGACCTCCGAAAAATAATTATAATAATAAATTTTGTAATTCCTTTTTCTTGACCTGTTTTATTTATAAAATTGGAATCCTAACTGGGCTTCAAAAACTTAAATCTATCATACTCTACTCTGAGAACTATATGCGTTAACTGTAAACCTTTGCGAATGTATCTTTTTAATTAATATTCTATCATCTGTATGAGATTAATATCTTGTTGAAATTTGTTTTTTTTGTATAAAATGTATGTATGTATGTACATACGTACATTTATGTATTTTGTTGTTCTTCAATAATCAGTTAAAATTAAAAAGCTGTTTTGTTATATTTTCCAATTCCTATATTTACTTAATTGCCTCATCCTCAGGGTGTATAACAATAACATATGTGTTTTAATAAGTATACATACATATATATGTACATCATCATAATAAATATAAACATACAAAATTACGAAAAAGGAAGTAAGTATTAACAATTAATATTTAATTAATTGATAATTTGATAACCATCTGAATACAATAAGTCAAAATTGAGAATAAAAACAAATTAGTGCAAAAAATTTACATACATACATAAGGTATTATTTGAGCATCAAAAATGGAAATGGGATGGCGAGTTTGATTTTGAATTCGGTTGTTTTGTAAATTTGCTTCAACTATAAGATTATAGTATTTGTGTTATAATAAATTTCATAATTTTTAATAATATGATGAATTTCATCAGTTATTTTAATATTTTTGTTTTAATTTTAAAATTTTTAGCGACCTTTTTCAGTATCAACGATAATTATGTTTTTCGGAAATCGCGAAAAGATTTTAAGACCAAAATAAAAGTTAGTTACAATCTATATACTCACCAGTGAAAACGAAGCTTGATTCATGAAATATTTTCATCCAATTTTCGTTTTAAATTGAGGTGCTCGGGTAGAAAACCTGACAAACCTTAGAATGGAAACATTTCGCTTGCCAGGTTCTGGTAGAGAAGACTTTCATGGTTCTTCAATAACTTTCACCACCAGGGCCTGTAACCAGCCAAAGTTTGACGAGTCAACTATTTCAGTAATAAATCTTTTAATCGAGTACCTTACGCAGATATTTCAATCAGAAAAAAAATATCCAAACGCACCATTTAGCTTAGAAGTTAATAAATTTTATTTTGGATTAAAATGCATTTGTATAAGTAATATGTATATATAACACAAATTAAAAGCAACACTACCTCCAAATCGTGTTCTTGCTGCTTAACCACGAAAGCAAAATTATAATAAAATTTTATCAAAAACAAGGTTTCGAATGTGTAAAGATAGATTTTATTATTTTTCACTTTAGTATCGACCACTTGAGTTGATCTCTTGCCGACTGCAGAACCTAAAAGTAGCAAGTGAGTTAAAAGAAAAACGATGATAGAGTACAAATTTATTTTACAATTTTAAATTTCTATTTCGTCAAAATAAATAAAATAATTATTGTGTAATGTACAGCGATAAATCATAGTGTTGCAATTAAATTTAAAACTAAACAATGTGTGTAGGATGAGATTTGATTGGTTAGTAAACAAACAGAACAAAACTAAATAGTCTAAAGTAGGTATATAATATGAAGTAAAACTAGAATTCAATTTATATTTGTATCCCATTTCCAATTTCTACCAAAACAGCTCATTTAGAACCTTGTTTACCTGGGCAACAGTTTGCTCGCCAATTGGAATATCGTCGTTCCTCAGGTCGACACGTTTCACCACTGATGAGGGATCTGCATCTAGAATGATTCTATGGAAATACAGAGAATTTTAAAGGAGTCATTGTTTGGAATTATATAAATATTGCCTTACCCTCCATCACAGATTTCATCAAAAGCTAACATTATGATCTCCAAGTTGTCCAGAACCAAGCGTTTCTCGACATTCTTTTTAAGAATCAAACTAATGGAGTCATACAGGCAATTGAGTACGGACAGAAGAATCAGTTCATTTTCGTAGGTGCTACCCATGACATAGAAGAATAAGTCTACATTGCTCTTATAGACGCAGGTTAATCCGTCCAACATGATGATTTCCGTATTGGAACGATGAGTTTTATTAAAGAGGTTCTTCTCAAAAGTTTTCTGTTCCTTGACAGTTGGTAGAATGTTTTTGTCATAATATTTGGCTAGGATGCGATTTCCATCGTTATCCATAATGCACATTCCTTTAACAATGTTAAGAGTTGGTTCCTGATGTAAAATTTTCATTAGTTTTATAATAAAATTGGTTGTAATTAGATAAAATTACCAGCATGAAGCCATCCATTTTCGGGCGAGTTTTGTTTGAAGTTGACGTGTACGTTTGTGATTTTGACAACAAGTGACATTCTTTGTGTGGTACATTCACAGAGGATTTTTATTTTTGACTTTTAATTAAAAACGTAATAGATTATTACTATTTTATCCTGCGTTTACTCATGCGAATTATTTGACAAAAATAGTCCGCATTTAGATTGCCCGATTTTCCAATGACGATGTTTCTTTACTGTTGTAATCGTGTGAGATTTAGAGGGACAGCCGACATGTTCCACACGTAAAACTAAAAAAAATCGGCATTGGAAAAATCGTTCAGTGTAAATGCCGACTTACTTGCACCTAGAAATTACAGCAATAATTATGCATATGTTGCTGTGTTCCTTTGGAGGTGGTGAACTACTCATGAGTAGATCCAAACGATAATCTAGTACTACCAACTACTCGTGCTTTTATGGTAAGTAGATGAGATTTGTAGGGAAATTAATTCTGTGAGTTCCATTGAAAATGGCTAGCAAAGTACTCGTTGGTGCTTCGCCACCTCCAAATGAACATGGCTGATGTGAACAAGACTGTTGTTTGGCCGTCACCTCATATATTGAGCCCCATTACACGGTTCTTTTTTTTGATTGGGTGAGGTGTAGGAATGTAGGGGGAATGAAGGGGGAATGGAGATACGCCTCATTCATTGACATCCATGTAATGTTGTGTCAATTTCGTGAATTTTTGGATACGTTCAATAAACAATTCATTCATTTCAAGATTACTTTTCAATTCGTAGCTAGAAACTTGCCTTAAGGCTCTCCCAAGCCAACGCGAATACTTCGAAACGGAAACGAAACTTTTGACTGTCTAAATTATTTACAATCATGGTGGTAAATTTCGTTTTCTTATAATTGTAAATTAATTTTGCTCAGTGCCTTCGTTCCGCATCGATGAAATCAGTCGAGAAGCAGTGAAAATTGAAAAAAATCGTATTTTGTTCCATTTCCCATCGTTTCTCGACCAATGTTATCGATGCGAGAGTGAACGTAGGCACAGGATATTTTGAATCAATCAAAATTGAATATCTTATAGTCCAATTCTATGTTAACTTCATAAAAAATAATTTTCTTTGATAATTACAACAAAACTTTAAATAATTTACGATGCAGCGTGTCGTGCTGATTTAATAACAATTTTTTGATACCTTGTAGAGTTCCGTTGGCGTGCACATCCGTCGAGAACGGTCTTACTTTAGAAGTTTGCGACTCAGTTTACTAGTGTAAATTGTAAAAGGGAACTAACTAGGACGGAAAAATGTAACGGACATCGAACAGGTTCATAATTTCAAATTCTTTTAAACTTGTTTTTTTTCTATTGTGAACCAATAGCTCTACTTGTTTTAACCGATCGTTTTTTTTTTCTAAATTTGAATATATCTTTAGTTTTTTTTTAAACATTACGCTTTTTCACTTGAGATTACAAAATGGATATAATTGAAAGAATAGATAGATCTACTCTCACGGATGCAGCCTCTCTTACAGATTCAATATTTTTCGAACGAAAAAATCCTCAAGTCCGAAAAGTTCTCCGAAAGAAATTAACTGTTAATCAAATAATTTGTGTATCGATCTGAAATTGTAAAATCTTCTTTTTTTCAGGCTGTCAAACAAGAAAAGCAAACATTGGAAGAAGTTATTTCGGCTAAGAATGCTGAAATCGAGGATTTGAAAAAATCTGTTTGCTCTTTGAATGAGATCATCAATTCCGTTCCCATTGAAGATCTAAAACTCAATTCTAGCATATCTAGTGCAAAGATTATTGAATTAAAGAAGAAAAATCAAGATCTACGTTCTGACTTGGAACATGTCAAGAAGAGGAACACAAAACTAGAGTCAAAAGTCCAAGCACTAGAAACAGAACTGAAGAAAACCCTTGAAAATCGGAAAGAAACTGTTCATACGAAAACTGTATGAATATCGTTTTAACAGTTTGATAGCTCTATCTTTATGATATTCTATATTTACAGGTCAATGGAAGATTAGAGGTTCTGCAATCAAAACTTTTCCAGACGAAGCAAAAACTCTTCGACAGTTTGAACCAAAATGTCGAACTTAAAAATCATCTGAAATTAGCTCAGAAATGCATCCAACAAGAAATCGGGGAACACATGAATTTAAATATTTTGGCTGCCTCCGGTACAACTTGGCGTGGACGAGCTCAGCAAATACTCACGATGCAGTTGAAGATCAATGAACTTAAGGCTCAGCTAGAGATTGCCAGAAGTGAGTTTGGTTGCCCTGACGACTTTCCAGAGGAGCCACCTGTTCGTAGAGATCAGATTTATCATCGAATAGAGGTCGAAACTCTAAAAAAAGACATCACAACCTTGACGGTTAACATAGAAGAACAGAATCAGAAAATTGCAGCTTTTAAAGCTCGCAATATTAATTTAGTCGCGGATATCAGCAAGTTGAAGGACAAATGCACAAATTTAGAATGTCTAGAGAAGACTAGTAACGGAACCATTGCAGCACTAAAAGAAAAACTTGACATTCAAAAATTCCATTACGAAACACGAATATCAGAGATTCAAAAACAAATAATCGACACGCAAAAGCATCGGGCTGACTTTGAGTTTCATCGCGAAGAAATGCAAATCAAATTAGAGAATCTTCAAGCTGAATTAGACAGAAGAGAGAGGCATATTGGAAATTTGAATGGAACAATAAAAAAGCTAGAAAGAGATTTGAAATCAATTTGTGGAGACTATTTGTTTGAATGTAGAGACTTCAAAAAGGTAGGTAAATGTCTCATTAGTCTTAATAATTGCTTATGGTCTATCATTCAGGAGGAATTTACAGGATTAATTGATGCATTAGAATCGGAGAAAAACAATTTACTGGCATTGAATAAAACCATGAATCAAAGATTGGATGCAGAAAGGTCTAGGATTCTTGATCTTATTAATCAAATCTCCAAGCAGAAGGTTAAAATATGCCGATTAGAGGGAAAAATACGTGAGTACATTTATTTTGGACATGAATTTCAAAAGTGAAGTATTGGAATTAAAAAAAAAAATACTTTATTCAAGAACCCTCTTATTTTTGTTGTCTGTAAATTGAATGCATATGGTACATACAAGGTGGCGCAAAAGTTGAATACCACCGACGAAAAATTCGAAAAAAATTATACCGAGTTCTGTAGATACAAAATACACGTCAGGAAGACATGAATCACTATACTCCTAAAGAACGCCGAATGATTTTTTTTAGTAAAAAATTAATTCAAGTCGTAAGGTTTAATTTAGGTTTTAAAATGTGCAATGATAGCTTTAACTGGCCGCTCAATTTTCTCGATTTCCTTTCTTAACTTTCTTAAGTGTTGTTTATCGGTTTCTTTTTAATGTTTTAGTAATGAATACCTTTTCTGTATACTCCTCACCTTCAATCAATAAGATTTAATTGCTTTTGCTTCTAACACTATACCCACAAATTTTTTTACAGGTGATCTTGAAAAGGAACATGACTCTCAAACGGAAAAGAAAAGAAGATCCCAACGAATTGCCGAATATACCAGTAGTCTTAATAGCAATCCCTTCATAATGCCATCTTTCGTTTTTGAAAACACTTCAAACACTGATATTCCATCCAATAACTGCGAAGACAAATCTAAAATCTACGAAATTGAAGAACTGAGAAACAAGTGAGATCTTAATTAATTAAAAACAAAAAACTGATATTTATTGTTTATTTATTTATTTTTTTTATTTTTTTAATAAGATTGGAAGTTTCAAAGGAAAAGATAACAATCCTCGAAGACAAACTCAACTATCTAAACGAAGAAAAACAAACCGATACAAAAACTTTTGAAAATATAATTAAAATGTCCAAATCTGTTCTTTTAGATACAATTCATCAAATCAAAAATGAATCTTCATCCGAGTTGAAATGAAAAGAATCAAAATAGTAAAAAAAAAAAAAATAATCAAATATATTTTTCAAAATACATATGAATGTTATCATTTTTATTATTTTTTGTTTAGTAAATATAACTAAAAACATCTTATACAAGGGATTTTGCAGTTAAATAAAATATTCTTTTTGATGACTATATTACATTTTGTTTTTTTTTTTTATTTTGATTTAATATTTAACTTTAGCTTTAATTTGTTTTCTATGGAAGCTATTTTTGTGTTTAAATTATTTTTATAGTTATAGGTTGTGTGTTGGTTTATATATTTTATAAAATTAAAAGAACAAAATTCATTTATTAAATACATTATTATAATTAAATATTTTGATTTTAGGTTTGCATTACTTATTATTGCAACAGAAGGCACTTAATTTTATTAAATATACTTTTTTTACGCTAGAGAATAATAATAAAGCAAAGGTATAAATAACTGAAAACATCCAAGCATGAATTAAACAAGGAAGCAAATAGTTTAAATATTGTGATGCATACATTTAGGAGGAGAAACTTAAATGTGTCCGGGGTCTATTATTTGCATGTATTTGAATACCAGATTTCTTGAACTTAAATGGCAAAATCTGAGAGCAAGCTCACAATTTTATTCTCAAGTAATTAATTAAACAAAAGAGCTTTATTATAATTTATAATATAAATTTTACGACAGAAAGTTAAAATCTGATTTTAACTTTAGACATTCTTACAAAAAAAAAGAATAATAAAAACATAAAATACAAAATAAATATTTAGTGAATATTATTCAACAAAATTCATGTACATATAAATTATTATAGTTTTAACAATTTGTTTTTTTTTTTTTTAATTAACCATTTATTTATTGCTTTATTAATCAAAAATATAGTGTTCTCAAATTTATAACGTTAGATATTTTGATGAAATATTTTTTATAAATTCATTATATTTCAATTAATCATTTTAAGGTCTGTGTAGGTTAGTTTTTGTATGTTTGAAAAATGAGTTGTTCTTTTCGGTGTGATTTTATTTTTACTTCTTTATTATTTTATTTTGTTTTGTTTAACATGATAACAATTTTTTTGTTTGTATTGTGTTATTTTATAAATAAGTTTGTGAAATATTTTCGCTTACATTTGTGTTCATATAGAAAATATATAAATACATAAATCGTATATGTATAATTAAATTAAATAACTGCTTGTTCTACGTAATTAGCTGGAAGCATACCAGTTTTGCCAGTTCGTTCCACTTTGCCTGTCATCCAGCCACAATCAATGGAATCGACTTCGAAAATAACATCACCTTCCCGGAAGCTTACTTCGTCTGTGTCCTGTGCCTCGTAATCATATAGAGCGCGATACACCCGCTGTAAACAAAAATAAAAAAATATGTATTTGAAATAATTTATTAAATAAAGGAGTATTGGAACTTGGCTGCACTTTGGAAAAAAAATAAAATTCACCACTGGATCACAATAAAACTTGTGGTTAAAAAAAATAACCTGGCCAGGCATTGAAGAAGTGTGGTAACAGTTTGTTCACACAATGACAATATTTGCAAAAAAAAAAAATATCAAAAGTACTAAAAAATTGTATGAGTGTAAAAATATATGTAAAAATCAACGTTTGTCCAAGCGCACTTTTGAGGATCCATATTTGGATCCGTATGCGATGTAGTCCATACGTTGTTGACTACGCGCATGGATCCAAAACGGACTAGAGTTTTGTCACTGAACGTACCCAATATCCTACTATGCTAATTTCCGTATAGTAACGTCCTACATCGTCAAGTGTGACCTCGTAACGTCGCACAGAGTAAAGTCCACGTTTTTATTTCACTCTATCGCGCGCCGGCATAGATGTTTACACATCAAAAAATACTTCTTCCTGGATTGATTTTAGAATGCAGTATTTTTGTGCAAAATTGGAACAACATTGCTTGAGTCATTCACGGGACTTGGGACGAAATTTAATCAACATTGTTAGATCGTAACTCGTTCTAGACGAGAGCTAAAATAAATTTCTCCTCTGAACGAACTCATTTTTAGGCAGAGAATCAAAATTCTCGTACTGGTAGGACAGTAAGGCTGGGTTAAGAATTGTTTTCTACGGCTTTTTGCATCAGAAGAGTGCCACAGTGGCCTTTTTGACTCTTTCTTGTATATTGGGTTTCCAAATTAACTTCTTATCTAAGATTAGGCCCAAATATTTGGCTTCGTCTGCGAATTTAAGTGGAATCTCTTTGATAGACGGGGGGTCTATGTGGGGAATTTTATATTTCCTTGGGAAGAGGACAAGATCTGTCTTATGAGGGTTAACGCCCAGTCCACAGCGATCTGCCCACTTTATTAACTTGTTTAAGGCGTTTTGTACGAGTTCTTTTAACGTGCAATAGCAACATCGTCCGCATAGACAATCACTCTGTAGCTCTCCGCTCCTAGGTTTGTCAGCAGTTCATTGACTAACAAGTTCTTAAGAAGGGGAGATAGAACACCGTCTGCGAAAATTTCCAAATGATTAAAAATCATCTCATTTCCTATAGAAATTCACATTTTGAGATTAGGTAGTTTCAACCAAATTTGCACGATATTCGGTAGGAAATTTCTTGAACCTTACGACACATCCCATTGGAAATGTGAACAGAAACAGAAACAGAAACAGAAAGCAACAACAACGAGCGATTAACGGCCAAATAAATTTTAAAATAAATAAATAAATTTTGAGATGAAAACACTTTTTTATGTATTTTGCGAAATTACATCAATTCGGCTCTAATGAACACGAAGTATTAAAGCAATAAATTCCTAGTTCAAACTAGTAAGAGAGTGTGAAGGGAGGTTAAATGAACTTGACAAGAAAAATAATATCTACATATCACACTCCATTGGATACCGAGCCACGTTGGTGTCCAGGGAAATTAGGAGGCTGACTCCTAAAAGGGGCCTTATTGGGGCATAGGAGAAAATTTGATAAAAAAAAAAAAAAACAAGACTACTTACCATGTTTTGCTTGTTTTGCGCTAGTTGATGTTGTTGCTGCTGCTGCTGCTGTTGTTGTTGTTGTTGATGATGATGCTGATGTTGGTGTGCTTGCTGTTGCTGTTGTTGCTGCTGAAGTTGTTGCTGTTGTTGCTGATGAATTTGTTGCTGCTGATGAATTTGTTGCTGCTGATGCTGTTGTTGTTGTTGATGATGCCTAACTTGATTTTGATGATGTTGCTGCTGTTGTTGGAGTAAATGCAATTGTTGTTGATAGTATTGCTGCTGTTGGTGTTGAGCTGCTTGTGATTCCGTTAGAGAACCATATACTCCATTAGCCGGATCAATGTCCGCAATCGAGCCAACGCGTTTAGGATATGCGTTGCTCACTAAGTACAAACAAAACAAACATTATAATTTAGCTCGATTAAAAATATTCATTTAACAAATGCCACATAGAACAAACAAAAGAGGACAATCCTCATTTATAAAAACAAAACAAATGGAACAAATAGTGCCTCCTCGGACTAATTGAACAGTTATTTAAAGCCAGGTAACAAAGGACACACAAAAAATATATAGTTGCACTTAAAAAAAATAGAAGAAGAGCAAAAACAAGCAAGAGTATACATAAACTACAGGTGAACTTACCTGTTCCACGGTCAGAACTATAGATAAGTGTTGTGCTGGGTCGTGTCGTGTTCGGTATATTTCGTGGACCGTCGGAAAGCGGATCGTAGTCGGCTATTTTACCAATGCTACTTCCACTACTACCACCACCGGGTGTTGGTGCCGTTCCTGCCGTGCTGTTTAGTACCCCAATACCACCACCACTTAATATGCTTCCACCCCCACTACCACCACTACCAACAACTGTACTACTAACCCCCATCATGCGATTGCCACTACCGTTCATATTTAAGCCCCCATTAGTCGTACCAGTCGAATTGTTGGGCGTTGGTGAATTGTTGTAAGCTGCTGCTGCTGTTTGCTGACTGTTGATGAACTGCTGAGTTGCTTGCTGCTGATATCCATAGTTGTTGTGCTGATGTTTTTGCGGTGGAGCCAGGTTTGAGTTAGTGTTGCCATAAGCGCTCATATTGTTGTTGGTGTACGATTGCTGTTGTTGTTGCTGCTGCTGCTGCTGTTGGTGTTGTTGCGGTTGCGGTTGTTTTGTTGGTGCAGGCCGAGCATAGTTGTCGTATTGGTCGTAGTAACCCGATGCTGAGTCCACTTGATATCCGCCAGTTGGATTATGAGAATTTTGCAAGATCGAAGACCTGAGTTGATTGTAGTTATTAGTTGCAACGAGTTGTTGCTGCTGCTGTTGTTGTTGTTGATAGTTATCATTGATGCTTCCAACGGCACTGCTACTGTTCGTCATTGTGTGTGATGATGGTTGCTGTGCGTGATGCGGATACAAATGTGATGTCTGCTTTGTTGCAGTCTGCTGCACCTGTTGTTGTTGTTGGGGTGGTTTCTTGGTAGGTTGTTGTGGATAATGCTGCTGTTGGTGAGAGTAAATCTGTTGTGTGTTGTTTTGTGCATTTGTTTTGATTATTTGTGCTGACATAGGTTGCTGATAGTGTTGCTGTGTCTGCTGCTGTAATTGCTGCTGTTGTTGTTGTCTCTGATTTATAGAAGACGTCGGTGATGAGGATGATGAAGGGAGGGGTTGGCTACTATATGATTGAGGGGAAATTTGCGCCGCTTGATTGCTTGGAATAATTGAAGCGGTATTTTGCTGTTGGTGTTGTATTGGTGGAGGTGGCAATGTTTGTGGTGGATGTGGTGAAAGTGGGGTATATTGTGATAATTGTTCGGCCGCAAGAGTCTCAGAGAAATATTCAGATTCTTGGTCTGTGGGATATTTAGGATGCAGGAAGGAATATTACAATTATTATTAATAGTTTAGCTTAAGTTAATTAAAACAAAATATATTATATGTATTAATAATAAGTTAGCTTAAGTTAATTAAAAAAAATATATATATATACGTATATGACTTAAGAATACCAACAAATTAAATTGATTTTATTTTAAAGCCCAAATATAGCAATGCAACATCACATATTTTATATTTTTTTTTTGACAAAGTACACATTTTTAGCTTTGATGAAATTGTGATTTAAATAATAAGTTCTTATTTATTAAATCTTGCTTACCTCTAGAATCACCCACTTCAGCTGTTTCCCTTTGCTTCTCCATGGCTGCCTTCTTTTCCAAATCACCATGGTAGGCAACATTTGAGATAATTTTCGTATTTTGCTTGATTCGAAGGGTTTCGGGATCATCTGCAACCTATCAATATACAAACAAACAAAAATAGTTTTAGATAGAAAATGATATTCAATGGGATTACGTATTGTATACAAACCTGTGTGAATTTTCCCTTCGCCTTCTCAAAATCAGCATGATATTTCACATTTGATTGGATTTTTGTATTTTCTGCTATTCTTTTCAATTCAGGAGTATCTGCGATTGCTGTCGCTTTCGCTTTTGGAATGTGCCTATAAGTATCACAAATAAAAACACATTGATTTATTATACATCATCAAATGGAGGGTTATAGGTACAGAGATTAAAACCGCCCGCCTCGCTTACTTCATTCAGCTCAATACTTTAAAATAGTTCTTCCTGGGAAAGCTATTAGCGTTATTTTTGGAAACTCTTAAAACTAGGGCTAAAATTATTGTATCTAGGAAGGAAATAAAGGGCTCTAGATCAAAATAACCATTGATAAGGTTAGATTTAATCAAAATCTAAAATCCAATGAAAATAAATACAAACAGTTCGTACACCCTCCGGCCTACTTTCAAACTTGTTTGGACTAATCCATGCCTTTTGGTGTTAAGTCTGCTAAAGACCTTGAATTTTGTTCTATACGAAATTGATACTTGTCGTCTAGAGCAAGTAGTAAATGTTCTAATTTCTAAAAATATTTCTTTCCTTTACTGCTTCATATTTTCAATTGCATATTATAAATTATTTGTAAATATAAACTTTTCTTATTAACAGCAATTAATTTAATCAGCTTTCTTACATCTGGAGACAAAAAAAAAACATTTCGAAAGGAGGACAACTGCTGTATATATGTTAATTAAACTTTTGATTGTGTTACAAGTTTTCAAGAACTCACTTCTGTATCTTATCAAAGTATACTGCACAATAGATATGTTAAGATAAGGCTTTGCAAACAAATATGGTGAAATAATAATAATTCAAACGAGAATGTTCAATGTGGGATATACATTTATGAAGGTTTGTATAGTAAGCTCTAGTTTATTTTAAATAGAGTAAATAATGGTATAAAGATAAATAAAGCAAGAGAAGGGTGCTATACATAAACAAGAACAAATAAGATATAGATACGAGCAGGTGAAAACTAAATAAAATGAACGACTGGATCGAACTAACTTGCTCTTATGGTTCAAGGCTTTTTAAAGTGAGTAAGCATTGAGGTGTTTTTTATTGTAAGGACATAAGGACAGAGTGTGAAAAAGCCAATAGTACTTTGATTTTATTTTGGTATGCAATATTACTTTTGAAATACGGGAGCAATTTCTTCAACAAATATCAAACATTTATTTAAATTATGTCAAGTTTTTGCCAAAACCTGAAACGCAGTATTAACTTAACTTTAGCAAGAAGCAGTACTTTTCAGCTATTTTAATTTGCCTACAAGCTTGAACTGTACTGTCAGAATGGTGTGTAAAAACTGCACACATAGACAGTTGGGATGCAATGCACATCTATTCATCGACACGGGATGCAATTACAAAAACAACAATTCAAACAAATGGGTTTTGGAGGGTGAAACGTACGAAACATTCTCTTTTCATATGGAGTATTTTTGGCCGAACGTTAACCGTAGGACACTTCACTACCAGCCTTTTAGTGCTTGAAAATTTCGTTGCAGCGGTTCCGATACTGGGTAGTTCGCTGCCGTTCTTTAAACACTAGACTTTTAAACACAACAAAGACAGGAAATGCAGTGTTAATTATTCAATATAGCCATTTTTTTGCTTTTGGATTAAAAATGTGATTACTCACAATAGAACACAGATTCGCCAGTAATACCCGTGGTTTTCACAAACAAAATTGTCTGTTGTTAATATTATACATTTTAGAACATTTGATTCGTTGCAATGTAAAGTGAAGTCTTGCTAAACAAGCGAATTTCTTTTTGTGTATTTTACAATTTTTTAAGTAAATTTCAATTTGCTATTATTTAGTGCTTTTTTACAATAAATGATATTTAAATGATTTTCTATTAATTTGCATCATTAATTTTTCTGTGTTTTTGCGCCAAAAGTCGCTGTTCTGCACAACAATTTCCTAGATAAATTGAAAATAATTAAACAAGCTGAAAAAGAACATGATTTGTTGTTTTTGTTATTAAAAACAATGTAAATGAATTTTTATTGTGAATTAAACATTTCTAGACAACATTGCCAACACGAAAAATCTGTGACTTAAAACTGCGGCACTCAAATATTGAGAACTTAAATGGCAGCACTTACATAAATATCCAGCACTCAATTGGCGGTGGTGAAGTGTCTGTCGTCTATCAATATGCGGTTGCCAATGGTACCGTACCGATTTTGACATTACAAATACAAGGATTTAGAGAGAATACATACAATTATAGATAAGCTAAAGCTAAAATTACCACTCTAGGGAACTAGGGGACACCCGTTCATCCGCACAGTATGAAGTATGAACGTAGAGATGGACAGGTAGACCATCATTGTAATGTAAGGTTTTTAAACCTATGAGTTTTGGTTTACTCGAAACCAATGTGTGCCCTACAGAGAAATTAAGAAACTATCAAGTGAAGGTTATTTTAGTTAATTAAACAACAAAAAAATCATTTTTAGTATTTTCGGAATTAATGTTGTTGCCTTTTTTCTTGTCAAAGTTAAAATTATAACTTTTGATTTTAACGATGATGTTTTGTCAATGCTTATCAAAAAAGATTGGACAATCTTCTGATAAAAATATGTACATATAAACTTATTATGAAGCAATAGTAAATCAATAAAGTGGAGTGCCTTGTTAAGATATAAAAATTCTGTTGGCGAATGCGCAAGACGAGTAAGCTTTTTGATACGAAACCACTTCTTGTTCTCATTAGCGATGCGATTGCTTTCAAGTTATTATTATTGTTCCCAGTTAAGTTTCTGAAATTTGAATCACTTGATCGTAGACGTGATGGAACTCTTGTATGCGTTTTCAATGAACACACCTAAAAAGTGTCAAAAGTTACTTTTTTTTAACTAAATGTGAGGATTAAGTACCTTCTCAGTTTTTTGTTTCGATATATGCCTTGCTGAGGAAAAACGACCTACATATTCCTAGAGGTTTGTCTGAAGTAGTAATGTTATAAAAGTCCATACTACTTATATACATACATAATTATATACGGTCCCTTGTGGTTTTCTGTTCCCATAGGTGGAGCGAATTTTTAGCGTCCTTTATGTTCGAAGGTCTCCCTTTAATTGTTGATTGATTAAAACTCAAGATTTGTCATGTGGATGGCATGATTAGTTTCCCGAAATTCACAAAAGATGAAACATATAGTACCCAAACTCAGTTTATACAAAATAACGACATCTTATAACATATACAGGGTGTCCCGGACCTGGTTGGAGGTATTTGAGGGTGTGGTTCTTGGGTATATTCTAAGAAAAAAATCGTTTTACAGTAAAGGTCAAGGTACGCCAAACTAAGCGTTTTCTTAAATCAACGATAAATGATGTCAAAATATGGAGATAGACCTTTACTGTAAAACGATTTTTTTCTAAGAATATACCCAAGAACCACATCCTAAAATACTTCCAACGGAACACCCTGTATAGTTCTATTTAATTAATAAAATTACTTATCAGTCGTCATAATATTTAACTGCATCTGCCTCTGTGCGGTCTGGAAAATCAGCCGAATAAATGTTTAATAGCACAACAATATTCTCCTCAATCATAGACTTATTATCAACCCTCCTACATATTGTAAATTTTTAATTTTTTTTTTCCTTAACAATAGACGCAGTGAATACAAACTTTGACTTCGCCGTTCGCCATTATATCTTTGGCGAACTCTTGGGGCAGAGGAGCTTTAAATAATAAAACGGACCAACAGCACTAATCTCCACCATGCCAATTTTAAAATTAGTTGCCTATAGAATTAGAAACAAACATATGCATATACATTATGTAACTAATTTATTCTGAAAGATTTAAGCCATTTGAATTGATTACAGTGAAATCTCCAATAGACGGACTGTCAAATATCAAAAAAAATTTTGTATCAAAGGTCACGAGGATTCTCATTGAAATGTTGACAGTTTCCCCCGTGAACAGGCCCCACGCTGTCGGAGGTGCTGAAAGGGTTTTTGTTTGCAAAATGTAAGTATGTTGTCTAATTAAACTATGCAAAGGTTAATAGAAATAAGAGGCAAATGGATGTTTTGGTGAGGCTTATGGAAGAAAATAGTTTATTTTTTACTTGATATATTGGAATATCAGTGAACTGTCAAATTTGAAATATTCACAATATGTTGGTAATTTATTCACCATAGACCATTGCTAAATCGATTGCGGTACAAACAAATCAAACATGACAACTAATCGATAAAATCGACAAATAAAATGTCGATTCAACTGGACATCGTCAACCACAGCTCCCATTGTGATCAGTGCGCAATGAGAGATTCTGCTGTACATGTTATCGGTCTCTGGTTAGCGAAGACACTCTTGGTGCTTAATAAGGGGAAAAAAAACGATAACATGTTCGCCTTTTAATACAGATTGATATTATTGCAACAGTTGACGTGTATGTTGACGTTACATATTGACATTCTTAATTTGGATTAACGTTGATTTTATAATCAAATCTTTATCATTTTTATTTTATTTTCTACTTCGATGGAACAACAGCTATACGGGCTGCGATTACGTGATGTACTTGAAATTAATATAAATTTAATAAACAAACACATCGGCTGAATATTTTAATTTATTCAGCAATTCAGCTTTAGGAAACAAAACGATGATAATATTGTATCGTTTGGAAAATATCAGAATACAAAAATCTATTGAAGATGATTCATATTTTCGATTTGTTTTGCTTTTAAGTCATAAACCACCTTAACAGCGACATTCCGAGTGATCGTGTCGGCTTTGACGTTTGGTATTACCTCCGCATGTTTACATTTTTATGATGCTTTCGTTGGCTATGGTCATGTTGTTGAGGCTTTTCAAACGAACTTCAGCGGAACGGTCAATTAAAACGAAATGAAAACAAATTTGCTTTCATTTGATTATGTTTTTTTTTTTTCTCATTTCATTATGCTTGCGTTGGGCTGATGTAACAGGAGAAATGTGTCATTTCGAGGTGATGTCATAGCATAGCTCCAGCTTTGTTCTTTTTTTTTTATTCGAATCTAAACAGGATGTTGGCGCCTCTCTTTTCAGTGTGTTTTTATGTCGTTGGAATTTGAATAACCAAATGAAAATGAAATATGAGATAGGTATTATTAGCTATGTATGTAGTGGCAGTTGAAGATCTTTTTTGTGGACTTTTTGATCGAGCATTGGTTCGATTGTTATTTTGTAAGCAGAATTTGTTATTGTTTGAAATGAAAATTGAAGCTTTCAAAATGGCAGTCGTTATTTTTTTTATGTTTTTAGGTCATATTCACTAGCTGGCCCAAAAGTTTAAAAGTCTTTATTTATCCAATCAGAAAATAAAATCACTTAGAAGATTGCGGAAAACTGTATTTGCCTAAAGCGGGATATACATTTTTCAAATGCTTGTCATGCATAGAGAGTGTATTAGTAAAAATAAAACACGTATACATTGTGTGTATGCTTGAAGCAAAATCAAAAAGTTTGGATTTCTGTTCAATCAGATAGCCAGAATTGAAATAATGTATATTTGAGAATGATTGCTTGATCAAGCATAGGCACATTTTCGCATAGAAATTTAATTAAAAATAAATGAATGAAGACTCATGCATGAAGTGTGTATATGCAACGTCAAAAAAAATTATTAATACACTCTCCCATGCATGACAAGCATTTGAACAATGTATATCCCGCTTAAAATAATTTAGTTTGGTTTGATTCCAAAGTTGATATCGATTGATTAATTAATAGTAATCATTATATTTTTGTCTTTTTGAGATCTCACTCATCGAGCAATTGTTGCACTATATAAGAGTGAAGGTTATGTCCTGCGTTTTTCAACTGGTCTGTGATCTATTAGATTTATGTATAGGGAGTCAATCACGTTGAGAAGGCCGAAAGGAAGGTCAGGTCGGAAGTTTCGTACAGATCTCAATGGAAAATTGACAGGATCTATCGTGTATAGGTCTCGTGCGTCCAGAGCCTGGTTGAAAATAGACCGTCTTAACGTGAATGGTCTTTTATGACATTAATCTTCAAAATATGAGTTTTCTACAGTTAAGCATCTTCTCCTCCTAATTAATCGCTTTATTGCTATCTAAATAATTACATAAATTATTTCACTACAAAGTTTTTATATATTTGTCAATTTAATATCAACCAGTAGTGACCTACACTCAATGACAGTGTTTAGATTAGACTCACTGCGCCGAATTATTTTGGGATCTATACTTATCTTATCACGTTTCGACTTAAAGGTGAAAAAGTAACGACCAAATGGGATTTTGTTGACGTAACTGCAGTTGTAGGTACTTTATTTGTTATTGCTGGCTGGACTCTTATTTTTTTTTTTAATATTGGTTGTTGTTTTAATTTTTGTTTGTATTTTCTGATTTAATAGCCTTTTCACACCACACCAAACAAATATCGGTTTTGGCGAAAAACCTACATCGAAACACAAGTTTTCCCATTATTTTTTGGAAACCAGAATTTTACTACAGCTTTGTAAGGTTTGTTCGGTGACAAAATAGTTAGATTAGAACAGAACAGCACAGATTCGTGGTAAACGTCAGAACAAGTTAGAACAGGAAATCTGTTCTAAGTTGTTCTACCTAAAAAGCTAGTACAGAAAATCCTGTTCGAAACTGTTCCAAAGTGTTCTAGACAGCCTCACTGAACAGCAAACCAGAACAGTTTAGAACAGAAAATTCCTCGTTGAACAGCAAAAAGTTGTACTTTTCTGTTCGAAACTGTTCTAAACTGTTCCGAACAGCCTCGCTGAACAAACCTATAAACTGGTTGTAATTCAGAGCTGAACTAAACAAACACACCTTTCGGAACATTCAGCGCTAAATTAAACGTCAAATCAAAAGCTGAGGGGATGCTTTCAAGAGAAATATAATTACTTACGTGATCAAGTTCGCTTACAAATTAAAATAATTAGCCAGGATTTCTAGTTTTTAGATTTTTAGTTTTTTTTTTGATGTGTAAACATCTATGCTGACGGTAGAGTGAAAAAAAACGTGAACGTTCGTGTGCAACGTTACGTCGTGCAACGTTACGGTGTGCAACGTTACGATCTGCATACTAGGATGGGTGCGTTCAGTGAAAAAAATCTTAAGATCGCCTTCAAGCAAAAACAAGTCTGTTTTGGATCCGCGCACGTTGATGTTTACACATATTAACCGTGAGTCCCGGCACTCACGCAATTTTTTGTTTTACGACACGAACAAAGGTGGTCAAAGGTGGTAAAACGTTTCATCCATTTCTCGTAGTCTCTTGTCGTCTAAAACAATTTCAAATAACTATGTGAAATTTTAAACTAATAACTTTGACACATACAAAACACTACAGTAAAAACTCTTTCCGATTAAAGTCTATTAACAGGTTATATACATGTATTTTTCGGAAATTTGACATTTTGTTTTAATTGTTGAGCAATCTGTCATTTTTTGGCAATTTGTCATAGTATCAATGACATTTTTCGAGTATGGACGATTTGGTTATGGGACCGTGAGACAAACTTGCCTTTCTGAGTGAAATATTGTTCATCGATTGAAACTCCCAACAACTTTGATTCAAATTATAAAAAATTTATATCATATGTTCCATTTTTTTTTCAATTCTACTGCAAGCGCGAAGTGTTTCCCTTCCAACATGCAACTTTTATTCAATTAGTAAATCGCTTAATAAATACTTTATTTTATTTCAAACAATTAATCTAACTACAGAAAAGTGCTATCAATCTTGGGCGCTTAATCAACTTAAACCCACGACTAACTTCAAATAAAATATTAAATAAAACATCATTTTGAGCCCTATGAGATCCAAATAACTGATAAGTAAGTATGTTTTTTTTCACATCAGGAAGCTGTGTTGTGATTTTTTTATCTTTGTGTTCTGCCCACTCCTATAACTAAGTGAATGACACTTTGTGACCGCAATTGTAAGTACGAATGGTAAATACTATTGATTGAGAGAAAGAGTACTTAAATATCATAGACTTAATTCCTACCCTACTCGTACATCACTCCTGCTCAGTAATAAAATGAAAGAAACTAGGTTTGTGTAGCGTGCAACAAGCTGTCGCTGCCGCGTCACCGTCAATGATTGTCGCAATTTTACCGGCACTAAACGACCTTGTATTTCAATTTATTCTACTTTTCTATTCTAATGCCATGATTTATGTCAACCAAACAAGAAATAAGTTACAAAAATGTTTCCAAAGGTCATAGAGAGAGTTCCGATTATAAAACACGAACGAACAAAACATTTTAATCCGATACTTACTAACTAAGCATTACTTTTGTAAGCCTTTTATGTGAATATTTTTTAGGGAATTGTTCGAGTCCGGTGAGAGTCTATAGTTACAGTCGTTCATGTTGTGTTTTGTGTGACATAAGGTACATATATGTATGTATTGTATAAGTCTTCACAGAACAAAAGGTAATTGAAATGACATCAATTTACGACATTGATTTTGTAGAATATTGATGGAAAATTAAAATGAATTGAGGTACGGTGGGGTTGGGTGTGGCAAGTGGATATCGTACACAATTGCAAACCTAGAAGCCAATGCGATTTTAAAGGTTTGAAAAATTTAAAAAGATTAGAATTTTTTCGTGAATTGATAATAAAGGCAATACAATAATTTTTGCTCCAGAAATAAGACTATACTTTTCCGAAAGGTTTTGATGCACTTAGCTCGAGTTCGAACTTAAAATTGTTATCGTACACGTCATTCCTTCTAAGCAATTTTAAAAGTTTGATTAATGTGAATTTACGAAAAAGTTTATTGATACGAGAAACGAGACTCTTGTCTACGGCTCACCATGCCTATTGCACAGGAAAGTCATTGGGTCTGATGCGCACACGAGATTAATTCTACCGGTGGAAAACAGAGTTTTTAGGAGAAGCAAGTGAAGAGTACGGTATGAAACGGAATAAAATCTTCTACCATGGTTTGGTATGAAGAACGAAGTGGAAAAATACTTACACACACAATTTTGTACATTTTTAACTGATACAACGCACTGAATTACGAACACATTGATAGAGGGCTTCATGTATACATTTTTTCTACCTAAACTATTGATCCCGTGTGCGCTTCGCTTGAAGTAATTTATGAAACCGGTTTTCCTCTCAGTATAGAATTCATCCCGTCTACGCAATACCCATTGGAAGCAGCAAGATTAAAGGCAGAACTAGAAAAGTCGGAAGGCCACGCAAGTGGTCGTACGAAACCGAGCGAATACAAAGAATTCATATGTTGTGCCTATATTTGCGATTTTGTACTGTTCGTCTAGTTTTCGTTAACTTTTGCCGTCGGACGTGAAGAGGGCTCATCGACCGCTCATTCGTAAGTGGATGGATGCAAAAAATAAAATGGTGAAAGCAAACTAAAAAGAATTTGGCGCTTGATGCTTGGTTTTTGACTTTTTTTTCTGATTGATGAATGAGTGAAGTAAAATCTTAAGTTTTATTTCAATTAATTTATATCACATCGAATTTTAGTGGTTTCGCAAAGTAAATAATTAAAAGCCTATCACTCTGTGCTGTGAAAATTGACATTGAACAAACAATTATTTAATTTGTTTTTCCACTTTCAACCACTTAAGGGCATTATGGGTGACTTGTGAAATTGACGTTTCGGAAAGCTGCTTTTCGGTCGGTTTTGACATAAGCTTCCGACAGCTTCCGCCTATTCTAGTTCTACCTTAACTTTGACAGAACCTTTCGAAATGCAAATGGTGTTTCGTTAAGTTTCACTAATTGTCAAACTCAAACGGAGTAAAAATATCGATTCTCGAATGAATGCATTCAGCGCTTTATAGATTAAGGTTAGTTAGATTTAAAAAAAAAAACCATTGGTCCTAAGAAGATTTTAACCAGATTACTTAAAAGTGGTTGGTCGCAAAACCTTTATAACGATTTCAAAATGATTCTTTAGTTTAGCTCTCATCTATGTAAATATTCGTGTTTGGTAAATTAATAAAAAAAAATTAAAACTTACGCTTCACAATATGGGGATTTATTGTATCCTTTGTATGTTTTCATATTTAATGTCATTCCACATTCCGTACATTTGAAGCAGGTTTTGTGCCATGTCTGCAAGAAAGTAAGAAAAAAAAATAATTACTAAATTAATTAAGCTTTAAAAAACGTTCCTCAAACTTCAAATTTGAACATATTATGTAGGTACATCTCTTCAACATGAAATCTATCATCATCCTTCTCATCATGTACAGATCGGATTATGACACATTTTCCAACAATTCTTGACATCATAGACTTAAATAATATAACAATATTATAAACGACTCTCCTAAGTATCAATTAGCTTCAATTTATCTTGTTTAGCTTTCTCTATAGCTAGACACACAAACAACAACAGGGAGATATGTTGTATTCAAAGATTTCCTGTATTCCATTTTTTACCTCGCATACCTACTAATCCACATAATAAGCGTGGAAAGTAGGCAACAGCTTCCTGCCAATTGTTGAATATAAAAAAAAAAAAAAACAGATTTGAAATGAGAAAAAAAAAGAAGAAAGAAGAAACAACAACCACATTCATCATTATTTTGCTCATTGGAAATTAGCATCATCTAAAGAAATAATAAAATTGGCGAACTAGCTGGTTTTTCCAAGAAGTTTATTTTGTGATATTTTTTTTAAAACTTTTTAAAGAATTTCTCTTCGTAAAAGTAAAAGTATTAACTGCTTGACATTTGACTACCGCCATTTGTTGTGGAAAAAATAACATTCATAATATTGCCTTCATAATAACGGTCTAATTTGACAACATTTGATACTGACCACAAACTTAGATAAAATGCGTAAAAAAGACGCGTGCACCGCGTCACAGCGGCTGATGTCTTTCGGCTATAACTGGACTTGTGCATACTTTGATTTTGATGTTTCTTTCTTTTGTGTCTGTTAACTTGTCATTATTCTTCACCTTTTCTACCACGCAGTATGGTGTTTTCACTTTCACACGTTGTTGTAATTGCACACGAAAAACAAATACAAATGGGAAATATCCAGACACAAACATTCATCATACAGAATATGTGTGTACGCGATTGTTGTCGCTGATGTAACCAGTTCCGTAGTAAAATATGGTTGACGTCTTCTTTGGCAAGAAGTCGCGTAATGGTAATGGGGCTGCAAGAAGAAGTGCCAAGCGAAGGAGGTGTTGTTACATGACACTTAGGTGTGTATTTCCTTTAGCCCAATATGTAGACGATGGAATGTGATGATGAATTGCGAAGCAGTGCAACTATGAAGTTGAGATTTGTATTCCCGCATAAGAATGTGTGCGGTATGTTCGCATATGGTATAGGCCCCTCCTCTTCATGAACCCCTCGAACTTATATTATTATGAGGCAATAATGTATTCTTTGTCGTGCCAAATTGTCAAGTGATAAGGTGCTTGCAAGTTTCAACTGGAATGACGTTTTTTTTTGAAGCGTGGTTTATGCAGATACAAAGCTTGTTGATTTTTTTTGATTAAATTTTATGTTAATGGAATTTAATTACTATAGTACCTACTAGCTAGCAAATTGTTAATATTTTATCACAACCACTAGTTGACTATAAACTATCATGTATTATTTACTGATACATTTTAATACTTATTTTTATATTTTATTCTTTTATTTTTAATATTTGCTTGAGACGCGACACTAGAGACTAGAAAGAAAACAAAAAAAATAATATTCAGATGTAGGTCTAGGTATGGTAGGATATTGGGTACGTTCAGTGATAAAAATCTGAAGATCGGAACTTTATTATGGATACGTTCACATATACTGCTTTTAAACGATGCACTTTCTTTTTGCGATTTTTAAGCACGTAGGCGTTGGACGTATGTATGTGGTGGCTGGGGTACACAAAATTGCTAAAGTTGAACAAATTACAGAGTTATCGCTCTTCTTTCTGCTTATTGTTTGAGTGTGATTTATTTTCATTCGTCGACCACTAAAATGACTTAGCTTAATCAAGTGCAGTAAAGAGTGATGATACTAGTCGTGTTTTTTTGCAAGCCCCGAGGAAATTGGTGATTGGTGAAATTCTCGGGGCTAAACTTAACCACGGAGAAAAAACTGTGTTACCGGCATGAATTGTATACTTGCTATCGATAGTTTGAATGGAAACTCCATTTTATTTCTATTATGACGTCGCTAATCCCCGATGTTTTTTTTTCAAGCAAATTCCCCCGGTCATGCAAAAATACACGGTTTTTTGTCGAACTTGCACAAAGTTAACATTTAATTAAAAATCGTAGCGTAAAATTCCATTGGAGATTGGGTGCGGCGTCAATAGATTGAAACCACGATTTTAGTGATTTCCACTGACAAAAACTTAATATTCTACAAACGTCAAAATATATAATTCGCCGGCTATCTTTCAAAATACAAACTGACATTCATTGAAGGTTTGTTCAGTATAAAATTAAGACAGAAAAGTCTTTCGATGGAAAGATATGGAGTTGCATAACGGTTGGAAGTTCATTGACAGTTCGAACTTAATAATCTGTCTGTCTAATCTGTCAAACCATTAAGTGTTACATTCCGTTGGAGGTTGGGTGCGGTGTCAATGGATTGGAACCGCGATTTTAGTGCTTTTCGCTGACAGTTGTTTGCTTTTGTCGACGTTCAGAGTTCGTTACAATTGTACTGTTGGTGTTGAGTCATGATCATAAACAATAAGCATGCGTAATGTGTAGTCACCTTAAAGTTAAGATTGCATTACGAAGCAGGACCTTTCAGCACCGAACTTTCACAGTTCTTTGGAAACTTCACCACCACCCTTTTATTGCTTGGAAATTTCGTTACAGCGGGGTATTTCACTTCCGTTCTTTCAACACTTAACTTTTAAGCACTGCCTACAGATAGGTAATGCAGTGTTAATTATTCAATATGGCCATGTTTCTTTTGAATACGTTAAGTAACAAAAAATTAGGCTGTGTGGAACATAGCTCAATCTGGAACCATAGCTGGAACAAGTCCAAATCCTCAATTTCTGCGGCCCCACAAAAATCAGTGTCAACAAAAAATATATGATAAAAAAAGTAAACCAGCGGATATTGTTGCAAGATTGAAGAAGTATTTTGAATTGGACCGGACCACGGACCCTTAATATGAAAAGTAAAGAGCTTGGCTCAAAAAAGAATTTCAAATAAAACATAAAACCTTCTACCAACGAACAAAATTGATTTCGTAACCAATGCAGGTTAGTGTGCCTACTTTTAGATTAAAAACAATAAAGAAACACTTTCAACACACAACGATCTGACATGGTGGTAACTGGTAATTATCATCACATCTACCCCAGGTGTAAATTCGAGCATGAAATGCGATTCGAGTTAAATATGTGAGAATTGGAGCTCGCACAGTACAGGAAGAGTCTCGACGTAATCTTAGATTTCATTATCTCATTGTCTTTTTTAACTATCACTTTAATCTCTTACAATTGGGTAAATTTGAACAAAACGTTCAGATTAGCTTACGCATTTAGTGTGCGCTGCCGACAATTATTTATTTAGTAACAACAAACGCAAAGTGAAAGGTAAACATAGGGTGATACGTAAAGATCACAGTTAACGATCTTCTTGCGAAAAAAAAAAAATTAAAAAAAATTTAACACAAACTTTTGCGGTTAGTTATGAAAATTTCTGATGGGAAAGCATTCTTTTACTGTTCGCATGAGATGGGCACTTTGTGTCTAAGCCAATTTAGAAATTAAAATGGCTGATGATGTGGACTAACATCAAACGAAACAAAATTGTAAGTCTTGGAGAAAAATTGTTGTTGATGCTTGGTATTTTGGTTCTAAATAATTTTGTTCGCGGTGAGATGGAAAATGAAAACTTTCTATGTTTTGAGAAAATAAAAATATCAAATAACAAAATCTTAGTGTTATATAAAAAGCTCAAGGTTATCACGATTAATTTATCGTGAGTCTGGCGGGGAGGTTCTGAAGGTGGGTCTGGAACTGGGACATAGGTTCTGGCCCTAGACCTGGGAAATAGGTTCTGGCCGAACTGGACGGAGGTTCTGGATCTGGGACAAAGCTTCTGGAGGTGGATCTGGAGCCGGGACACAAGTTCTGGAGGTGACTCTGGAACTTGGGCAAAGGTCAATTTTTTTTTTGAAACAAAACATTTTTCATAAACTTTGTTTTACTGGTTTAAAAAAAAAATGCTTTTTAAGCTCCCTTTTTCGGTTCTCTAAACCGCTCACGTATAACTCCGTTCAGTCGCCAGGCAGGCGTCTAAGTCAACAGTTTTCTTGCGCAATAGTACTTTGGGTGGCCCGCTGAACGGGTTCTAAGGACTTTAACTAGCTTTTTCGGGTTTTAATCCCGCTCACGCAACTCCGTTGCTCCAATTAGGGTATGTTCAGTCGCCTGGCAGGCACCAATGTCAACAGTTTTCAAAAAACTCAATTTTGTTACTTCTTTTTTAATTTTTTTTTTTTGTTCAAAAAAGAAACAAATCTCACTTTTTATCAAAAAAAAGTTTAGGAAAAAAGATGTTTTTTTTAATTTTTCAAAAAAAAAAGTTAAGAAAGGTTCAAATTTTTTTAAATAATTTTTCAAAAAAAAATTCATCTCTGTCCAGGTCCAGAAAAATATTATATCCGAAACTACCAACATTCTTCCAATTGTATTATTTTATTCGAAATCACCTTCAAAATTCTACCGATCGTATTTTTTTTAAAGTATTAAAAATCCTGCAGCGTACTTTCCTGCGGGATTTTGTTATATTTGTAATCTGCGGGGTTTCAAATTTTTGAAATTGATAAGTAAGAACATACAAAGCGGGCTTTCACTCTGACCCGACGTTACAAAACACTGAAAACCTTTTAACGCATTTGGTCCTTACAAAATGATATATTCACTACCTATAGCGTATTTCGTTCCACTTGATTTGAATAAGCCTTTTATATATATTGCGTGCTACATACATACATCTGTTTCCCTCTATATGGCTGCTTATAAAAAATACAGCACTAGACTGTAGCACATTCAGACGAGAGGGTAAAATATTGAGAATACTGTGTCGTGCCGTGTGTTCCCATATCATATTGTGCAGTTAGGGCCAAAGGCCAATTTTGAACAGTTTAACGCAGCTATAGTTACACATAGCTATCGTCTACCACTATATGTAAATGCGACACACATGCAGCAATGATGCATCTTCTTTAGTATATCGTTCGATCAGTGCCATTTGTGTTCTGAACAAAATGAACAGGAAACTGACTGCCCTCGAGCACTTATTGAAATTATTGGGTCTGACTGACAAGAGTGGCTGACGCGTAGTTGAATATGCTGCTAATTGAATTGACCATTGCTGAATATGAATAGGAGGCGGATAGAACAATAACAAAATAATAAACTGTGGTCTATTTAAAACAAAATAAAAAATGTCAATGAGACTAATTTACTTTATATACATATATAACAGATTAGAGGGCAGTTCACGGATACGGATGCCCCGACGTCGGAAAATTTGTCATATATGAGTTTTTAAAGCTACGTACCTGAATAGGTGACAATCAAGTTTTTTATATTGGACACTTAAGTATGTAAAACTAGGTCAAATTTACTATGGAGTACAAGTTCTTCGAGTTAAATTTACATAAATGTAATTCTATAACACTTATAACTTAAACATTAAACCAATCACAAACTAACAACAGAGTGAGATTTATTTTTAGAAACAATTTACTTCCAAAAAACTGTCTATTTCTACCAATTCAAGTTCATTGTACTACAAATTGGCAGTTTTGGGAAGTAAACGAACAGACCTAATAGCAAATGTCAAAAAAAACTTGAGGTTTATAAAAAAAAAACTGAAAAATGCTGCCTCAATTGTCAAGTCTCTTTTTCACCTTGAACTAGGAGCGAGATAAAATACAAAGATTTCAAAGTACATAAGTCGCCACAGTGAATCTTATCTAAAAACCGCCAGAGAAAGAAAGTTCTGTCAATAAAAACCGAAAGTGGTCAAGAATAATGTTATATAAAATATTAAACAATGTCAAGACTCAAGCGGCTACGCTTGATAATCACGAGAGAAAAACACGAAAAAATAAACACTCGTTTCTGAAAAGGTCAAGGTTACGTACATATGTACGTGATAATTTAATCGACTCCTATATGCACATATATTATTTATCCACTTAAAAGAGAAAAATTATTAATATTTGTCTTGCGTACAATTTCTGTTACCATATTAAGCTCTGGCTTGCATGTTTTAAAGGCAAACAATTGTTTGAATATGAAATTATAAAGCAGTTGCGCTGTAAAGAGTTAATGGAGTTATTAAATTGAAATTCCATCACTTTTATGACATTAAGCAACAACTCACACACGGTGCATAATATTTTAACAAATCGATGACTAAGTTTCTGTTGCAGATCACACCAAAAAAGGAATCAAGAATGGCAAAAATAATATCATGCAGAATGATTTTATTGAACTCCATTGCCATAAAGGGGATCTGTTCCAAGTGTCAAGTAGCACTTGGAAGCCATGACACAGAAAATAAATAGCAACGTGGAGAATTTTGTAGCCAACAATGACAATATACTATAGGTATATGGTCGCCAGATGACGGCGTAGATATTCAGCTGGAGTAATATGCTACATTTATTTATATACATTATACATATATACTTTTTGGCAATGTGCCGTTACTTCTGGTTCTGGTCGGATGATAAAGTGATCTATGCGTTTCTAGGAATGCTGAGCTAATGCGAATACAAAAATTTCAACAACAACAACAAAAAAGAAAACAATTTGCAGACGGGAAGTAACAGCTGCACAGACATTTTTAAACATTTCTGCTGATGAAACGGTTTCGTAGTTTAACAAAATGTCGTCTCCAAAATATATCAGATGATTGTGATGGGAACGAGTTAAGACAAAATGTCACAAGATGTGATGTCTTGATGTGTCATGATTAATAACATGACTGAAGAATTTTTAACTCAAGCCAATACCATCACCGACACATTGTTGTTCAGGGTGTTTGTATTTGTTTGTCTGCATGAGGTACCTATTGAGAATTTTCAAAGGTCGCTGCAATGATCTTTAAGAAGATATGCTTAAGACTGCGCCTAGTGGTTCTTTTAATTCCCAAAAACAACAACAATAATAGCTTGGTGGCTTTCTTTGTAAGACATTGAGATTGCGATTTGATTAAAAATAATATAGATACATAAATATGTACGTTAGATACTGTAAAAGAGGGTATGCCAATTTTAAGAAAAACAATAGCGGTATTTTATTTTCCCCCCAGATCCAATCCGAATTGGATTTGTACACGAAAATACATGTATCTACTACAAAAACAACACAAGATCCACGCCCATGTTGTGCATTTCCCAATAAATCGAAATTCCGTGTTCTACCTACAATTCGTTCGTTTTCGAAAACTTCGCAATTACTTCGAACTGTCAAAATTGAAGATTCATCCATTCTTTATTGTTTATGAAGTGAAGTTACAATGTGCAGTAAATGGATTGGCACTTTTAAGAGAAAAAAGGAGGTGGAACTCAAGAGAAAAAATTAGACGAATAGTTTTGCGAGAGAAATCTTACATACATAATAAATTTGCCTGACATAGCGTGAAGTATTGTTCTTATGTTAATTTTTATAGGTAGTTTAAGATTGAGCAAAGATGCGTTCCTATATATGTTTTAAGGGAAACATAACCAAACAATCATGGAAATAAGTGTCATTGTGAATTGAATACGTTCAGAAACTGGAATGGACCGAAATGCGGAACACCAATTTTCATTTCTGAAATTCAAATTCGCAATTAGCCTTTCCAACGAATTGTGGAACACCCGAATTCACTTTCTCCATGTGCATTCACAATAAGTGAAATGCAGAACATGAGCACCTGCTTCGCTTTTGAATTTGCGAATCCAATTTGAACTATACCTTAGAACTTCCTTACATAAAATAAGTTTTTTCCACTTTTATTTTCCAAATGATGTCTGTATTGTAAAGAAATTTGTTAAGTTGCATATGGTGAATTTTGTGTTAAGTTTCAATAAAATTTACCGCTGTAACGAGTATCATTTGAAGTAACATAGTTTTCCTTTGGTCATTTATTAGAAAGCTTTTACCATTTTCTGAATCCAAATGAACACTATTTTCTAATTTAGTAGGTATGTGTTAGTGACATTTAATGTATTTCCCACTTTAATATGACTTTATCCTAAGTAGCAATGATAGAATTTGATTTTGTAAGTGAATCCAGTGTACAATCTTAAAACTAAGTCGTGATACGAAAATCACTTCAAAAACGCTTTTGAGTACTGCAAGACGAAAAAGTAGTTTTTTGTTTTCAAATGAAAAAGAAATAAGACAACTAAACAAAGTCATACTCGGTGAGGTCGGTACAGTGATGGTGGTATATTTATTTCCAAATGAACTTATGCCACAAATAATTCACAATAAGTACCAAAAATTAGGATATTATTTTAAGGCTACTTCGTTCAGAAAATGAGATCTCATTATTCCTTATTACGGTTTTCAAATATCAACTGATTGATAAACGATATTCATAATTTGATAAAAATTTAATTTAACTATTATGCTATGAATATTGAAGAAATTTAAACGATTGTGAATGGATATTTTAATTGATAACCAACCAGTCGTTTTCGGTTGGATTTCGGAACTGTTTCATTCCTATCGAAAATGGAAAATTTGGAGTAAAAGGAGTGGAAAAGGAGTAACTCCAGACGTTGACTCGAAAACGACATAAGTTTTCAAGTACCTATGTATGTATTGCATTTTGTTAATATTCCATTGTAATTCAAGATTTATTTGTTTTTAGATTGTAATAAAAATGAAGCAATAGCTGATTAATTAATTTAATTTGCTAACATTATAATAAATACAAATTTTCAAAGAACGTGTTCCTCACACCAATAAAATAAAATAATGTCGTTTTCGGTTGGATTTCGGAACTGTTCCGTTCCTATAGTAAATGAAAAATTTGGAGTAAAAGGAGTGAAAAAGGAGTAGCTCCGTACGTCCACTCGAAAACGACATAACTCCCACCACACCAATTCGTCACCATTATAAGGCTCCTCTCACACCAACACTTTTGACGGATAGTAATTTGTGAGACATTATTTTTCTGAGCGGGTTTTTTTTTTTGTAATACATATCATTAAAAAAAATTATTTTAATCATCTAAAAAATATTTGCTTACCACAAAATTTAAAAACGTTTAATTATTCAAACAAAGTGATTTTGAATGGGTCTGTCTGGGTTGAGGAGACATTCAAATGTCATATACCTACATGGTAGGTAGGTAGGTAAAATGGCGGTTCTGAGAACACCTGTTCCCGTAGAACCCAATTAGCGCTGTTGTGCGCCGTTTTGATACCATAACTCGTTTGACCTGATTTGTTTCTTGATATAGGGGTTGTTTTTTTTTTTTTTCTTTTATTAAACTAGACAAAATTACTTGGGGGACTAGGTTATTGTTTTATCACGCAGCCCTACAAGAGCACCAAGCTCACGACTGTGTGCTAGGTGGTTCCGGTGGGGTTGCGATCCAACCATATAGCCCTTCACCAGATCCACTCGTGGCTTTGCCTATACTAAGCAAGGTAATACCTACTAGGTATATATCAGTGCTTTAAGGTTTGCACCAGTTATAGAGGTGGTGATTGTCCGAAAAGTTAAAGCCGAGTTTGTTGATTGATATAGGGACTAGGTTTTGGTCTGTACTCTTGACCTCAGGGGAATGTTAAGCTCACACTGTGTGCTAGGTAGTTGGATTGAGAGCCGTCCGTACAACCTATCACTAGATTTACTTGTGGTTGGGCTTTTTCAAAGTCAAGGTAAACCTGGTTAGGTTTTGGCAGACTTTTAAGTCCTTCCCCAGTTATGTATTAAGAGGTAGTGCGGGGAGTTAGTGACGATATTTGTATATGATTTTTGTATTTATTTTGTTTACCTAACTTATTAGCCCAGCAATGGTCCATCGGGCCCGAACCGGAGTCGATAGCGATACAGTCCACGACTACCGATTCACCGAATCCCGTTAGACCATCGCCAGTCCTCCCACTTCCAATGCAAGTGCTGTGGTGAAGTTATTGTTTGATCTATTAGATCCATCTGGTGCTATTTAGAAAAGAGATAAAGTCATTTATCCTTTTGTTCGACAGCACGGTTAGGTTATCAAGAAAATATTCGCGATAAATTTCAAATGATTACAAATGCACTCAAAAAAGCGAAGAACATCAAAAATAAATTTGAAGTCATTCATGCTATACGTACTCGTATAGATAAATAATTTATAATGCAATGATTATTCTTCCAATATTCGTTTTTAATTTAAACAAAAAAATCTGATAGATCAATGACCTCATCTAAGAAACACGTTTTTCTAAAAGTCCCTTCAACTTAAGACGCTAACTTAATTTTTAACTTTAATTATGATTATATCGTTAATCCAACATTTTGTGTGCTTGTTAAAGTTTCTACTGGATATCTTATAAAGGCCATTCGTGATCTTTGTCTATTTTTTCATACTTTTAATACAAACTTCGATACAAAAACAACAAATTACGTTTTTGACTCATTTTAACATGCTCGAACGATCGGCTCGGCACAGCGCTGAGCCCCTATAATAGCTGTCACACCATGACCAGCAAAGATTGTAGTTATACTTAGTTTGTTTTCTTTATATTTTATATACCCGCAGAGATAGATTTATACTTCATTTTGTAATCAAATTGCTAAGCGGGTGGATTATGGGGAAACTAATTTCATGCTCTACATATTTTTTTATTGTCCTCTTGATTGGTTTTAATTCGGCAGTTTGTTGGAATTGACACTCGCAGTCAAATTAGCGTAGCTTCTATTTATTTGGTGGGTTATGGAGAAAAGACTATAATGTGAACAATATTATGTCATATTGATTAGAGTTTGACCAATCATTAGGTTATTTTCCAGATGAAATGTTTTACTCTATAGTGAGTCATTTTTTCCGGCAAAAAAGTTCCACACAACAACACACAACAACACAGCACATGCTGAATAATGTCGTTTTCGATGTCCCTCAAGTTAGCAGAGCAAAGTGAGCAGAAAAATTAATAATTAATATAATAAATTAATCCAAATCCATCCAAATTTTTTTATCCAAAGCTATTTTATTAATTAAAAACTCCGCCAGCTCGAAACAAGTACCCCATTTTAAGAAAGGTTCTCCAACAATTGAACCTGAAAAATAAATTCAATTTCCCATACAATGCTACTCTGCTTACTGAAATTCAATTTTTCTCAAACAATTCAACTTTTCTCCCACCCAAATCTTTTTTATTAATTAAAAGCTCCGCTAGCTCAATTAATTCAGTGCGAAAAAAGAGCGGAGACTTCCCCAAATAATGTATCACAATTATCAATTTTGTCCTCGAACATCGTACTGCAAATCGAAAAGGAGAACGAAATTTTTCGTTTATGATTTCGTTGTGTCATTTTTGTATGGGATTTTTCGTTTCGCATCAGCAGCTTACTAGGCTTTAGGCTCGTACGATTTCGTATAAAGCAACATTTTAAAATAATCTGTTAGACAAATATGTAAATACAATATCGAAGCTCTGAGCGTTTAACATTAAGTTATCTGGACTAAAGTTTAGGTGCAAGCAATATAGTAATTCGCACTTCTTATTCATTTTGTTAGCTGTTTTGAGCTCTGATGAAAAATTAACTTCCTTAAAATGTTACTATTTTTCAACAAAGAAAAAATTACACCATTTACATAACCATGCCGATTCCGCCTCCATATGTTTATCCATCCAAACCTGAGAAAGATCAGAATCATCATCATCATCATATCATCGTCGTGCCGCGTCGCAGTCGTAACCGAACACAATAATAATAATAATTGCAAAAGCTAAATCGAAATGAACGTTAGTTAAATTTTGTGTATAAGCACAAGAGCAGAGTCTACCGCAGTAATTGTATGCAAAATAATGCATCGTTGCTATACATATATTGCAGCCCTGCAGCAGAACCATGTTCTATATTATGTATGCATGTGTATATATAAAAGAAGCAACAGCATCAGTTTTAAGAATAGAAACTCAACCGCATATAATGTCTGCCATTGTTGGTTTCATCAGTCAGCTAGCATATTAGGCAAAGGCATGAACATAAAATAGAGACACACACGTCATTCTCTGCTTGTTGGTTTTATCCACTCTCAGTTGAAGCTCTAATAAAGTAAGTCTTTAAAATTAAAAAAAAAAAATATTTTAAGTGAATTAACATGTTTGTAGGCAGTTTCGGATTTTTTTAGCAAAATGTGTTATGTTTTGTTTTGTCAAATATTTATTTTCCCTAATGAATAAATTGCTATAATCTAGGAGATTAAACTAATGGAAGCGAATAATATCTTCATTTGATTTATTTAAATATTTGTATATAACCAATGTGTATAAGCTTAACAATACATAGATTGGTTCGACTCAAGCCCGTAGATCCTTAACACAAAAGAATACTGGGTAAATGTGTGTATATCAACCTATTTCTTTTGATTGAGCCATCATGGTAAATCGTGTTCGATGTTCGATTTTGTTTAAGAATGCTTAGCTAGGTAGTTTTTTTCAGGTAAAGCTGGATTATGGGTCTTTCAAAACACATTTTCCCACTAAATGCCAACGTTTTTTTTTTCTTTCTGTTCTATGGTTAAGTTATTTATGTCGTTTTCGTTTGGATTTCGGAATTGTTCCATTCCTTTCGAAAATGGAAAATTTGGAGTAAAAGGAGTGAAAAAAGAGTAGCTCCGAACGTCCACTCGAAACGACATTAATGAAACGTTAAATCAACAAGCCTCTTCCGACAGGCTTCATTTCGCTATCTCTTTTTTTTAACTCAAATTACTTCTGCCAATTGAGAGATCGGAAATTCATTGCATCACATGGCATTAAAGTAAATTAATCGAGATCATACGTTTCTCACCACTGCACTGAGCACTGACTACCTTGGGGCCCTTTTAACTTGAAACAACCAGCAACCACCATTTCATTATACCTACAATACCACCAATATAGTGATTGAGACAAGGTGTGGGAACTTTCAAACATACATTTTCTGCTCTCCATCCCCAACTATTTAGTATACCTATACAAAACTGCATCAGGATGAAATCTTCGTCTAGATATATGATTCCCATTGCGATATATGCATCCAGTTAAGTTTCTCGCGCTACTAATTGAATATGAATAGAATTTTAAATCACCTGGGACAAACCTAGTGGCGTACTAATGATACTCGGGGCTCCATTTCACTATAGAATAGGTTTATATAGGTATTGATAAGAATGAAATACAAAGCAGATCTCATAGATTGTGGAAATTATTTAGTTTTGGCCCATGGAATATGGGTTAATCAGTGCGCCGAATATTTAAGGCCAAACAATTTCTGCTATGGTTGATAAATATTAGCGGCAGCCTGTGGTGTTGAAATGATTTAATATGCCCATCATGCTTGCTTTTTCGCGGGGAATCTCTTTGTTTTTGTAGCCCAAAAGCCTGCGGTGTGGTGGCTGTTGGTTTAAAATTAGAGAACAAGAGAGAGTAAAATTATTAATAAAATTAACTTTCGTCGACAAAGGTGAAATTATTGTTCTTTGTCTGGTCTTTAGGTCACAGAGACTGAATAAATATTAAGCTTTAAATTATTGCTATTATGGCTCAAAAGAACAAAGGAAAGAATAAAAATGAAAGTATGTATTGTATAGTTATGTACATATGTACATTCATTATATTTGTGGCTGCGTGGATTTAAAATGGAATAATTAGAAAAAACGAAATGAAAAAGTCGCTAGGTTATTATTTATGCCTTCAGTTTTCTCAATACAACCGTGTACCTATTTTCGTATAGCTTTTAAAAAATTACAGTTATGCTGAATCTTCTATAGTCTCAATGGAATTAGACTTCAGGTGCAAATTGAGAAAACAAAAAACAAGATAAGCACAGCTTAAGCCGATTTTTGTTAGTTGTATCTAAATTGCTTGTTAAAGTTTAATTTAACAAAAGCAACAAAATTTTAACGCAATCATTGTGACTCAATTTCGTTATTGTGACCTTACACAACTGGTTTTGACAGATACCTCGTTTATTATACAGAGTTGAAACATGCTTCAACTTCGATTCGAAAAGTATCTCTTCGTCGAGTTGAAATGGATTTGGTTAGACATTAATCCGAATGAAATAATAAAAAAAAATAACCACTTCAAAATAAACGGTCTAATTGTTCTTTTTCTAAATAAAATGTTCTTCTTCCATAATGAAAATTAAATCTTAATAGCAAATAAAACTCTCACTGCACACACAAATTGATCTTAGATGCGGGTAAGCCACTACTAAGCACTTTTTCTAGTTAAGAAGTGACATTAGCCGTGTTTTTTGCAAGCCCGGAGGAAATCGGTCGAAAAAAACGACATCCTGTCCTGCAATTTACATGTTAAATGCAACAACAACTAGTCCCCTTCGAGCTTAGCTAAGCGCGGAGAATTCTCGGGGCTTAACACGCACGGAGAAAAACTGTGTTACCGGCGTGAGTTGCATACTTGTTATCGATAGTTTGTATGGTAACTCAATTTTGTTTCTGTGATTGCGTCGCTAATCCCCGATGTGAATTTTGTTGACCTATTTTCTCCGGGCTTTAAAAAAAAACAGGCCTATTGCTACGTATTTTGAGATAAATATGAATTTAACTGAGGGCCAATATGTTACGCACTGGCCTCTCTAATGTCACTGAGATGTATTTTTGTGCCTTGATATAAATTTTGAGGAAAATTTTTACTTCTCTTTATGATAAATACAATCATAATTTTTTGCAATTTTTCATACCCAAAACTCAAATTATAGACTCAGTTGACCGTTGACAAAAAAAAAAATTGTGTTCGTTTAATACTTTGCGGTCATTCATCTGCTTCTGTTTAATCTTATTTGTCACAATCAAATCTTTTTTTAATTAAATTTTCATGCCATATAAAAAGAGCCGTTCATGGTCGGTGTCGGGACTTTAATCAATCAAATGGTTAAATAGCTTGACCCTGCATACATAGAAAAGTCCCTTTTATTATCATATATATTCTCGTTGTTCAAGAAGGTTAAATAGACGCAAAGAGTAGCATCGCACCAGCATCAGCACATTCCAACTCAATCATCAAGCTGCACGCTGCTGCGGCTGCCGTTATAATAATTAAAAAAACCCAACTTCTTAGCCATCTGGAGCAATAAAAAAAATACATAAGTAGCAAATAAAAAAAAAAGCCTATGAGAAGATATTAGCGAAAGCAAGAAAAAATCATCATACCCATAATGCTTCTGTTTCTACACATGTTCAAGACCTCAGCTGACCCAAATCGTTGGCGCATCGAAATACCACGGATCCAATGGGTCAAACACAAATCGGGTACAGTCAGCAGCTCTATGAAGTGAACCTCATCGTTTTGCCTTTCGTCTCACGGCATCAACAAACAAAACAAAATTAACAAGATATTATTTGTTGCCACTTAAATTGAAGGAAACAAACATGCAAACAAAAAATTGAAATAACTATGGCAATGGCATGGCTATGACAAGAGGTCGACGCGTATTCTGGGGCAAAATATCTACAAAATTGGGAACTAATAAACCATAACCAGAAAAGCGAGGAAGAAAGTGAACGTTATCTTTTTCAATCGTAAGGAGGCCTTCCACTTTAGAGTTCAAAGTTGAAATTTTCAGAGTAGTTTAATTCATTGACATCATAGCCTGCCTCCGGTGGAATCTGACTTTATTCGCTATGACAGATAAAGTGCAAACCACATTTTGACGTTCCTGATGTGCTTTTTCCTTGTGAAAAATAGCAACGAAAACATTGCACTATCAGTATAAAACAATCAATGGTTTAATAACCTTCAATCAACGAATATTTTCAATCTGATGACCTGTCAACTGAATGACGTTGGGCCAACATTATAGGTCTGTTCGTTTACTTTCCAAAACTGCCAATTTCTACCAATGTTATGCCGAATTCCTTTCAACAAAAGAATCGATTCTGTTCAGAATTTTTTCTAAACAAAATCGATTCTTTTCTGTCAAAACAAATCTTGCGTTTTTAGCAAGATTTCACACTGATTTGCACACACACTATGAAGACTTGACATTTCTAATACGTCAAATTGAAAGTTGCTGAATTTTTAAAAACGAGTTGTTTATTTTTTGGTTGAAACGAATTCTACATAATTTAACAAAATATTAAACAATACATATATTCAGTCAATATAGATATAGAAATAATAATTTATTGTGCGTTGTTCAATATCAAACAAAAATTTGACAAAAAAATACCTTTCGCGAGTGAAAGACGTGATTAAAACTTTCAGTGCAAGTGAAAACTTTTCAAAATTCAAACAAATAAAATGCACCAACAAATTGTCCCCGTATAAGCTGTCTTATATCTTTTGTTATTAAAATAGAATTATTATAGTAATTAATTTAATTCTATTAGTAAAACATTTTTCTCACAACAAAAAAAAAAAACAACGTTAATAGTTTTGTGAAAAATTTCTTGACGTTTTGGGTCAACACAAACACAATTACACAAAAAAAAATCGATTCTTCTACGAAATACGAATTCCTTTCAATTGACAGAAAAAATTCGATTCTGTTTAGAAAAAAATCGATTCTGTTTAGAAAAAAATCGAATTCTTTGTTGAAAGGAATTCGCCATTAGTCAAATGTTATTTATTTGTATATGAACTTTGACAGAAATGGCCATTTTTGGGGAAAGTACACGAACAGAAGTAATAAAAAACGACCTGGCATCAGACTGATTGTTCAATTCAATTATTATTCAATGAGTATTTTTGTAAGCTTTCAACATTTATATACAAAAATTCCTAATAGCAAGTTTGTTTTTTTGAATTTATTCCAGCTCTGCCATAGCGGTTGCCCCACTATGCAATGTGCAACAAAATGGATTCGGAGGCCAGAAGCACAGAAGATAGAAAGTTTACTAACTTCACACTGCGAGTTTCTGCATGCTAAATTTGCTGACTACCTATAAACGACAAAATATTTTCGTTTCAATTTTTTCTGGTTGAATTGATTTTTAAATTGCGAGCGCATATACATATTTGACGCTTGATGAATCACACTAATGTCATCGGAGATTGACAAATAGTTGGCTGAAGTGGGCCTTGGGAATAAAAAGAATGATGGTAGGCTCGATTTAAAAGATAAGATTCGCGGTGTAATTACATGCGACCGGAATTGGTCGGGAGAACGAGACATTTGGAGGAAAGAAGGAACTTTTTTTTTCTTGTTTTGCTTCTTCTTCTTCCTCTTCTTCTAGATTGGTTTCAACAACTCTATAAGGTCAACATTCTCATCGGTCGGTGTGGCGGTGTTTTGGTTCGGTGGGTTTGTTAACAAAAATAAGGGAATTTTTAAGTTTTTGGATTTAATTTATTTTTGGGTAAATTCGTAGTTTTATCTTGGTTCTGTTCTGTTTTATTTTGTTTTAAGTAGAAACGATGACAACAGGTGCTGAGTTTTGAATTTCTTTGTCTTTTCCGTCCTCCCTCAACACCAAAATATGTGGTTGTTGTTCTTACACGAATTTTGTTGTACTAAAATATTGTAATTGGATACTTTGATTGAGAAATTTACCACATGTGTTGAGGGTTACACACTCTAATAACGAAACGAAAAAATGCCAAGACGCGTCATTGACAATTTAAAAAAAATTATAATTTTTGGTATGTATAGGGTGCTGGCTTTTGAGAGAATATTTTTTATCGTTTTAATTTAAATGAGTAACAATTGTGGTTATTTTAATTGCTTTTTTGCCGATTAGCTACAGTTTCGTAATCAAAGCGCCAGCTTTAAAGGGGGGAAATTTCCAAACACGTAATCAATTTACGAACGCATATGGCAAATGATTTTCGTTTTCCCGTAGGAAATATAATACAATAAATGTTTATTTTCTGTGTAAATGGTTGTATGAATTTTTGACAGAACAAAATTGGAAAACCTAACAAAAAAAGTCGTTTTTTTTATTTTTAAAGCAGTCTGTGCTCAATTTTTATATTTGTTTTAATGTAACCCACAACATGCAAGTATTTCCCATCAAAAATAGATAAACAAATGTCAGTTTCCACAAAGTGATGTTATTTTAACATTTGTGAATATACATGGATACGAGAGAGGGAGAGGGTAAACAGCTCTATGTGGCAATGCTCTATTGTGAATAAATAACCAGAATATCTTAAATGGACGAGATTGGAGAAATGACAATTTATAACAGTTGTATAAGTTTATCGCCATTAAAAGTGGGTTTGCGTAAACGGGCTTCGGCCGACTTGAAAAAAAAAGCTCTAGGTTTTATGCCCACCAGCGGAGGGCCCTGGCCCTGCGGCGCACAGTGGTTCGGTTTGTATGGGAGAGCGGAAAAAAGTCTGTTTTATCTGAACGGTTCAACGGATTTAAATGGAACTTGGCAAACGTGTTTAGATTAGTGTTGTACATATTTGGTCAAAATTTGGTTGAAAAAAAAATAATTAGAAACAAAGTTATTGACATTTTTCTAAAATTTGAGGGTTTTGATGTTTGTATGGGAGAGCGGAAAAAAAATGTGTAACATCTGAACTGTTTGATGGATTAAGATGAAATTTGACTCGCATTTTAAAATTAGTCTTATACACATTTTGTCAAAATTTGGCTAAGAAAAAATCATTGTGAATACATAAAACCAGAATATTTTAAATGGACGAGATTAGAGAAATGACAATTTATAACAGTTGTATAAGTTTATCGCCATTAAAAGTGGGTTTGCGTTAAGAAGCTTCGGCCGACTTGAAAAAAAAAGCTCTAGGTTTTATGCCCACCAGCGGAGGGCCCTGGCCCTGCGGTGCCGCATCAAAAGTACTTCTATAAACCAAAACTTCTATTTTTAGAGTAACTTCCATTATAAATACCTACATACCAATTTCAAATTTGACAGTTCATTAATATTTTTTGTTGTCAATTTTAAATTAAAATTGGAATTGGAAAATTCCCGTTAAATCCTCGAAGTGGCCTGAAAAAATCAGTAGTAAAAGAAATGAACTCAATCCAAACTGGAGAAAACAGGGTAAAATGTACCTATGATAGTTTTTTATTTACATCGTAATTTTTTTCGATACAGCTTGAAAATGTTTCAATGAAACTTAAGAATTTATTCTACGGTATTTAATCTATTATCAATTCTTTTCTTGGATGTTAGGTTATAAATGCAGTAGCATAAATTTTCTACTCTATACTTCTGAATTACTTTAAGTTTCCTCCAGAAATCAGGAGCTCACAAAACTTCAATAAAAATGAATGTGCAAAAACATTGAAGAAAAATATTTAAGAAGTCCAAATGAAAACTGCGTTGAATGACACTTTAAAGTTTTAATTGATGGGAGAACTTTTACAAAATTAAAATCCATTTGTTGACGAATCGAGATCTTAAATTTTCTGTTGTCTTGTACTTAGGTGGGAAACAATTTCTTGATACTCCAATATACAGACATACATACATACATAATACACACATATATAAACCAAAATCATGACAAAACTATTTGGCTTGCTATCACAAAGTGAATTAATATCATTATAACAACACATCGTTACAAATCTACGGCGCAAAATAAGTCAATTATGTACATATGTATATTCCACTACCTACCTGGTCGAATAAGCAAACAAACTTTACGGAAATGCCTAAAGAAATAAAAAATATCCCCAAAGCCCCAGACTAATACTAAGAAATAAAAGAGACATCTTAATTTATTATAAATGTAGGCGTTGTAGGTAGATATAAAACAACGTTAAATAAAATAAATTCACCATCCTCTCTCTTTAAAAAAATAATTATTATTGTCTGCTTTCAATGTTCTGCGTGGTGGAATTCACAAAGCGCAAACTGTGTAGTAAAAAAAAAACTATTTTAAATAAACTAACTAAGTGGGCATTTCGACGGACTATATTACAACCAGTTGTTAATGTACTACGAGCATGAGGCATTAAGACCTGAGTAATCAACACATTGCTGCTGCTGGGGCTGACGTAGTTGCGGTTGCTCGAAGTCTCAGAAATAATCAACATGGAGCGCGAAGCACAACGAGGAGAAAACTATCCCGACCTTGAAAAAAAATATACACCCGTGTATAGTTAAATAAATTTTTATATCTCTTTATGCTCTCCCAACGAAGTTGGTGCTGGATAGCGTTTTTGTTGGCGGCGCAAAATAGTAACCTAAATGAACCTCAACACAACCGGCTGCTAGAGATTTAAGAATGCAGCGAACAATTCAGCAAAACTAGATATTCACCTCTGGAATGTGCTTACAAAGACTCTAAACATGATTGGCAACATTCCATCAACATGACGGAATTTGACAAGAACTTGATTTCGTTGCTCGGTTCACTAGTTTACCACTATTTGAATTGCTACGGTAATATAAAAAAAATCATCTATCACACTCCTTATGGTTAACCTGTCAATTTGAAGATTCGATTGTCAGAAATGTCTAAATTTAGACGAAGTTCCTGAAAAAAACTATACAATTATACACGCATAGATACTTTTTTTTGCTTAATTCAGCGAGCGGAAATGATACTTTAAACAACTTTTCGAATAGAGGCAATTTATATTTATTGTGAGAAGTGCGTTGGATTTGTCGATGGATTGGCGAATGAATGACATGGGGCATCCGATTGTGGCAGAAGCACGAGTATTGCTCTGCTCTGTTTACATATATTCAATAGACTTCATCTGTTGGTGCGGGTTCAAGTCCCGTGGCATGGCGGGCCGAACACATTCTATTTTTTTTCTTAAGAAATGAATTCGTGTGGAGAACAAGATAGAAAAGGGGAGGATAAATTACCATATTTATGGTACTTGGAGTGAAATTTGTTTTAACCACTTCACACTTTTCACAATTGAAGTGGTGGAAAGAAAATAAAAAATATCTTTTATTTTATCTTTGACTCATTAGTCGTTACTAAAGAGTTTCGTTGTTAAATTGAAAAAAAAAACGAGGACTGCAAGGCTTATAAGGTTGAGAGTAGCAAATGTGTTTTTTGTATGAATCTGTATTGTATTTGTAATCATATATCATAAACTGTTTGAAGTGGCAGAATAACGTAATGTTATAGACATGTTCGTGAAAAATAAAAGGTTATCCTACTAATTAAAAAAAATGTAGATTTAAAGTTTTTCAAAAAAAGTCATGAAGCAATCTATAGGTGTATATGAGAAAATAGTATCTTAGCAAAAGTTTACGTTTTGCAATTTTAGGTACAGTTTTTCAGTGCGAGATTAAAGTTAAACCCGAGTTAACTCATCAAATTTGGTGAGTCAATTTTGACTTTTTTTCCACCGATCTTGTTAAGTCGTTTCGAATGCATTCACTTCTAGAGTTAGGTAACTCTGGTTTAACTCACCACTGAAAAAATGGGCCTAGTCATAAAACATAAAACCTCGTATTTCATGGTTTAACTTTTCATTTCCGAAAATATTATTTCAAAATAAGTGCTGGTATTTCAAAGGGTGCTAACTTTTTATTGCGTTAGGTAAGAATCTAAAAATCCAAAATTTCAAATAAAAATAGGAATGTACATATAAGCCGTGTTCCTTTGGAGGTTTGCTAGCCATTTTGAATGGAACGCACAAAATTGGTTTTCCTACAAACGTTATACTCACCATGAGAGCACGGGTAGTTGGTAGTACTACATTATCTACTCATGTCATGATTAGTTCGGCACCTCCAAAGAAACACGGCTATTATTAAATTGTATGAAGACAATTACAAAAAAAAAAATGTTTGAAGACATTTGAAGGCAAAATTGTAAACATCGCTCTTATCAGTATGAATTTTGTAAAGTTGCTTAAGAAAATTAAAATTCTAAGTGCCAAGTGAGTTTTCATATTTTTGTATGGGGTGCTATACAATTGAAAAGTTTAATATTTTTTTAACTAAGGCCGGCCATTCACGGCACAAAAAAACTGCGCAAATTGGGTTTTGCCCAGTTTACCTGTGCTGTGAATGGGGTTGTTTGTGCTTTTGTGCAGTTAACTGTGTAAAAATCAAAACAATTTTGATTTTTGCTCAAGTTTTGAAATTTGTGCAGTTATTTTGTGTCGTAAATGTCAAAAAACCGCTCAGTTGAAAAATTTTATTCACGGAGTGCACCATAGAGTACCTATATTACCTAGAGAACCGACCGGTGCCCCTCTTGCCTTAAACACCCGCAAATTTTATTTGAGGTGAGTAAGTGAAAACTCTCTTAGTTTACTCTTTTTTCCTTATCCGTGAATCCGTGTGAATGGTGGATATAAAAACAAATTGGCGCATTAGTTCAAAAAGGTACGTGTCTATGGTTTAATTGTGAACAAAGTGGTGCCATTAGCTCAAAAAGGTGCGTGTCTACGATTTGCACACCTAAATCGTAGACACGTACCTTTTTGAGCTAAGAAACTAGAGTGCGCTTCCAATTTTCGGTAGGTGTTTTTGTTTTTTTTTTTAAACATAAATATTCAAAAATATTATTTAATTTATTACCCGGGAGCAACAATGACCGATATTCTTCATAGTTTAGGTTGACAAAAGGTTAAAATAAGAAATTTGACTACGAAATTAATAAATTTCTCAATTTTTGAATTTAACGGATTTTTTTTTTGAATCCCTGGGCGGTCTTATCTACCTTATTGAGCACTTTGAGCAATTTGAGCGAAGTCCTTTCAATTGAAGCCATGTTGGTTCGGTCCCATTTAAAATGCATTGGACAACAACCCCATACAAAACTTAATGGGCATTTTCCTCTCAGTACAGCTTGTAGGGTGGAAGAGAACGACCGCCTAAGTCGGTTCTCTAGGTAATATAGGTACTCTATGGAGTGCACATTGTTTTTGATTGTTTTTTTTTTTTTTATAATAATGGCTGATGAACAAAAATTCTGGAGCGAGTTTCTCGAACTTTATAAAGAACAGCCGGCTCGCTGGAAAATTAAGTGCCCGGAATACATTAACAGAATAGTGAAAAAAAAAAAACATATGAGCCGACCGGGACTTTGCTGTTAAAAAAATTGCTAATTTTTGGAAAAATTACCGAAAACAACTTAAATATCTAAAACAACAACATCTTTATGGTATTATCCACAAATATCTTTTCTGGAAGATAAGGAAACCAGTACTCCAGTTCGTTTTGGCCTAATTTTCGTTTTTTTAAATACATTCTTAGACCACACATGTTTTCTTTTTTTGCACATTTTCTGTTTTTTTTTCAAGCTGTAGAGAGCAAATTTTAAGACATATCACTAAAGGAAAACTTTTTAAAACTGAGAATTGTGCAGTTCACTTGTATCGTGTTTTGCACAAACTGACTTGCGTGAGATGTCAATTTGCGCACTTATTTTGTGTCGTGAATGGCCGGCCTAAGGGTGGAAAACGATTTTTTTCCTACAAAAACGATGTACAAACGAACCTCATAAATCTCCCCCTACGTTTGGTTTATTTCCGTTTGCAAAAATCTCACAATACATTTTGACAACTGAACAGGGCTATTTTAAGAAAATATGGTGAATCATGGACGGTGTTCACATTGGACTCACTCATCCGATTTTTTTGACGTGTATCGAACTTCATTTGTTCACACTTCATTTGTCACTTACAAAATGTTAATCTTCTGACTATACTAAGGCCGTGTGTAAATTGGATTCAAATCGGGTTCTAATTTTATCAAAAGTTTAATTTTTGACAATAATGAGATGAGGTGAATATATACGAGAAAACGTCAAAATTTAATTTGCGATACAATTTTATATAAATTGCAATCAAATGCACACACGCCTTAAATAAAGGCAGGAAGCATAATATAACTTTAGGCCGTGTGTGAATTAGATGAAAATCGCGTTAAATTGTATAGCAAGTTTAATTTTTCACACTAACGAGGTTAACCTATAAATACGTGGGATCATCTAAATTTAATCTCGGATACAAATTCAGGAACTGACTCTAGATCTACCAATTTATAAGTTTTCTCCTATGAAATACCTTAAGCGAAGCGCGTTGAACTACACCCGGTTTTAATCGCGAAAAACTGTTATGAATGTTACCTTTAAAAATTCGAATTTCTCTAGTCTCGTCTAAAATGTAATCCAATTCTTAGCCTCACTTTAGTTGTATGATGGGTAGGACGTATCAATTCGGTCACCCGTTGCGAAATTCGTAATAAGAATTTTTTTAGTTTACACACAAAATTCTATCGTTATTTTGCATCTGGCAATACTTTTAAGACAAGACAAAAAAAAAAGCACCTTTTCTTCAATTCAAAAAACACAAACAACTGAACTCTTCACAAAAAAAAAAAAAAAAAGCAAAAAGGAAGATCAAGATGAAGTGGAACGATGATGCAGATGAAGTAAGACAAAATAGAAGAAAACAACAATGCAGGGCGAGTTAAAAGATGAAATGAAGCAACAGATAGATCTCTGATCAACCGTGTACCGTCTACCTTGTTGCTTTCTGTTTCTGTCTTCTTTTTTGTAAACTCCATACTCCACCAAAGCAAGTGGAACAGTGAAACAAAAATACAACAACAAAATGTATTTTTGCCAACTCTATGTTTTTTATCTTAACTTTTTTCCATCTCGAAAACAATTTTTCCAAGTGAATAATCAATCCATCATTTAATAGATTAAAATATTTTTAAAAAGTTTACCTTATCCAAACACTTTAGTTCTTCAATGGGGTAAACAATTTTGTTGCATCTCGCACAGGTTTTATTCATTTTTCCAGATCTTTTTTTTTAACGCGGGTTTTACTCTTTAATTCAAATCTCTCAATTTCAATTGAAATATTTTTATTTTCAATATTTTGCGATTTTCACCACTTTTACCAGGCACACAATCACTTTGAACTTTGGCAAATTCAAAACTTCAATTTCCAATTTGAAAACGAGTGCTAGGGATTAGATTATGTATTTTCTTTTATTTCAATCAAACAGGCCAACAAGGGCAGAAGAACAATAGATGAATAATATATTTAATGTGAAATTCGAGGGGCTGAAACCAACAACAAAAATAACACGAACAAAAAAGATCACGGGCAAACTAGGAGTAGAAAAATATTTTTTATTCCAACGATTCAAAAGAAAATAAATGCGATCGTTGCAGAGAATTCACTTGCTGCACAACACAGCTTGACCGTTCGCGTACAAAGGTATGAATGAAAGAAAGGGAGAGGATGAAAATGTAGAAGGTTCAATTGGAATAACTGGAATGGTGGGTATTTTCTCCAGTGTGGGCAGTTTGTTTTTTTTTTTGTTGTTGTTTCAAAACTGGAGAGTTGAATATGTGCGCAGAACTATTCACAATGGCGTTCTTGTGATGAATTTTTAGTTACTTATGCGTATACCGCATTTAAGCAGTTAAACATTTAAATATAGTTTAAATACCTGGTTTTGAACAATCTTGAGTAATTTTAGTAAAAAAATGTGAATTTTGTTTTTAAAATAACTAAACAAAGCCAAATTTGGCTTATTAAGCACATGAAGTTTTCATCTTAAATTTGATAATTTTGTTTGGCATCTCGTTTTTAGAGATCAATCAATATTTTAAATTAATTGAAAACGAGATTCTCCTTGTTTAAGGCTTTCCCAAACCAACGTGTATAATTCCGAACGACAACGAAACTTTCGCCTGTATTAATTTATTTACTTTCACATTAATGAGGGTACCCACACTGGCGAGATGCGAATCTTTGAACTTTCTTCAGTCGTTGCATATTCGCGTGAATGTTTCGCTCCAGGACCCATGTTCTGTAACTCTCGCATCGATAAAATCAGTCGAGAAACGATGGAAAATGGAACAAAACTCATATGATTTGTTTGAATTTTCATCGTTTCCCGACTGCTTTTAACTATGCGAGAGTTAAAGAACATGGATCCCAGGTTGGAAGAGCCTTTATAGTCATAAATTCAGTATTTTGTATTATTATTTCTGTGGCAGTTGTGAATGCAGGAAAATCGAGATGTAAATTAAAAAATCTTAATGTAAATTTCGGAACGTAACGTCAAAATTTAATCTCTGATAAAATTTGATACAGTTTAATTTTTGACCAACTTTCAGAATAAATAATTGTTATATTTTTTCCAAACAAATGTTGAATCTTCCCAATATTTTGTTTCGCCTTCGAGTTAGTTAAGTAACAGAAGTTGTAATTCTTCGCCTCACCTTCACCACCATTGTTTTTCGAATCTGGTAATTTGTAGAACTTTCACAGAATGAAATCAACAGGTGGCAGTGTTTCAGATATTTCAAAATTGTTTTTCTCGAAATACCATTTAAAGAACATTAAAGATTATAATATATTAAATTAACCATTTCTTCACGTGTATAAGATGGTGCTAAAAATGAATACTTAATACAAGTTGCATTTGAATAATATAATTTCAAAAAATCCTTTAAATTTCGAAATTCTGATTTTCAAAAAAAGACTAAAAACGTTCTTTTCTGCATTTTGTATTCGAAAAATAATTTGTCCAAAACTAATAAGGTATATTTTTCAAATTGTTAAATCAGTTAACTTTTGTTGGCACATGCGCTAACCCAAGTTTTAGATCTTTATAATCATATATCTCTCACCCCTGACATTTGCCATAAAACGTACTCTGTTCCATTGAAAATTTTCAACATACTAACATACTTGGAAGTTAATAAATTTTTTTCGACTTAATAGGGCGGACGAACCTGTATAGTGTCTCGGTGAAAAATCTTAAATTCATAAATTTACATCCGTTTCCTAAAAACAAAATCGAAATCCCCACTCAATATAATTATTCTCGAACAAAAAATCCCAAAAAGCTCAATGATATATTAAGGTTCTAAAACAGAAAATGTTAAGTGAAAATTTTCTCTTCGAACAACCCCATTTTAAGGGTAAAAAATAAATACAGATATTTTCTAGTACGAATTTGAGTTACACCCAATTACGAATTTGAATAAAAGTTTGTTTAACAACTTAAGATCTTACAGTATTTTCTTTAAAATTCGATCGAACAGGAAAGTATTATGAATTAAGATTTTCACTAGGAATTTGAGTAGATAGATACCTTTTATATAATTCCTTTGGTGGAATTGAATCGAAAAGGTGAAAACACAGTGAATTTGTTAAGCATACATGAATCTAAAGAATTAAAAAAAATAAACAATAAAGTAAGCAAATTCTAAAATTCAATGAAAATTCTTCAAATTGTATGCGAAAATTCAAAGTGGTGTACGATATTAGAAAATAATCAAAAAAAAATAGTATTTAGGGGATGAATTTCGTGAAAAATCGATACCAACATTATTGCCGGTGTTGCACCCTTTGCAAGTATCTACCATAAAAAGACCAGCGCATACCATAATAATATAAAAATACTTGACTTTTGACATCCACCGCTCCGAGGATCCGAATGTAAATAATAATAAACACAAATCTCCTGAAAATGTTATGAAAATAAATTGAAACCTATATTTTATTTCATTGAGAACAAATATGATACACAAAATAATTTCCGTTAAACAAATCTCACAACCATCATTTTAATGTGAGAATTTTTACAGTTTGAAAAACTAAATTGATATTGTGATACACTGCGAGTATAGAGCATATTTAAGCTTTCTTTACTGCACTAGGTATACGTTTTTAGTTTGACGATATAAAATTGTTGTTTCTTGAGTGCGTGTGTGTTTGATATAAATTCAAAATAAATCCCTTAATACTCATCAGAAAAATTCTACAAAATAAAAAGAAAACGGATGTAAAACAGTTTTTAAAGAGCATGCAAACGTTACGGAAGAAAACAAGTCCATGCAAATGTGAGTAAGAAAATTGATAGCCAAAACACGTTTTGTTTATATTTTATTACACTTGAAAACCAAGTAAAATGAAAACAGAAAACAATACACATGAAGTTCTCAAACGCTAATAAACTCAATACAAATCACAAAACATTACACACAAAAACAAAAACAAACTTAAACGACATTTTAACAGTCTTAAGTTAAAGTTGATAAGGAATCATGCTTAGACATTTTGGTGGTAAGTCATCTTGGGTATGTTAAAACATGGAACTTAGATTCCTTTCATTGTAAATTTAATTACATAGATACCGTATCAGTGGAATGAATAAGTGACGTATTCGATACAAACTTTTGTAACCATTTCATGGTCAAATCAAATATTTTTCATCTTCGAGATTGTAATTGTTCATCAATCTTAATGTAAACAAAATAAAGAAAATTAAAATCCACGACTATATCACATGAACTTGCACTTGTAGTTCAAAACTATAATTTAGCTACACATTGGAGAAGTTTTTTAATGGTTAATCGTTAATGAGAAAATATTAAAAAATGTGAATTTATGAAAGAAAATAGTTCAAAAATCGATTCGGGCAATTTTCTAAAAAATAATTTTCCATATATTTTTTTCTATATATTTTTAACATATATATTTTTCTATATATTTTTTTTTGACATTAAATAATATACATTTAGGGCCAGTTTCACAGTCGACACTTAGCAGAATAAGTGGCACTTAAGTTTCCCATATTAGTACTTTAGGCTAAGGGCCAGTTTCACAGTCAGAAAAGTGACACTTAAGTGGGGAATGTGAAAGATTAATTCCAAATATCACAGCGCACTGTTACCTGAATAAGTGGCACTTAAAGTCTCCGATGTTGGTGACTTAAGTTCCACTTACGCTGGCTATGAAATTTAGCTTAAATTCCTCATATGGGAAACTTAAGTGCCATTTATTCCGGTAAGTGTCGACTGTGAAACTGGCCCTCAGTTTCATAGCCAGAGTAAGTGGAACTTAAGTCACCCACATCGGAGACTTTAAGTGCCACTTATTCAGGTAACAGTGCGCTGTGATATTTGGAATCAATCTTTCACATTCCCCACTTAAGTGTCACTTTTCTGACTGTGAGACTGGCCATTAGAGTCCTTTTTTCAAATCAATTAATTTACTCGTTTTCAAGATATTCAGCCTTATTGTGAGTTTCACCCGAAAAATATTGCACCTGAAAAGTTTTTGTTCGTCCGGAATTTTAAAGCTATTGTGAGTTTCGTCCGAACAAAATTTCTTTTCGAACTAGAAATTACATTTTGAACAAATAGTTGGGATATGAGCTGTCATGGGATATTAAAATAAATAAAATACCGACGACATAAAAGAAATATCCCAGATTGTTCCCTACACCAATGGAATTAAGATAATTATTTTATTTATTTACTCCATCTCACAAAATTTGTCATGTGTTGATACATGAGCATTTGAAGGATTTGCTTTAATACCATTACACATTCTATCCCTTTTGAAGGTTTGAGTTTATGTTGAAACTGATTTGTTCCTTGTTTCGATGCAAGTGTGGAAGCAAAATATGATTATCATAAACAGTTTAACTAACCGCCATATTATTCACTGGATACATCCAGATTAAAACTTAAATCTAGATGTATTTACATTGAATTTGTATGCTTTACATCTGGATTCAAATTTTTAATCTGGATGAATCGAGTGAATAATATGGCCATAACAGGAAGACAAATTTTATGACAATGATTTTTTGTACCATCACTGGATGCAGGTGATTTTTCATTTGAAATCTCTGAAAAACAAAGTGCAAACAAACACAAATTTCATAATTTTTTTTTTAAATACAAGCGTCGTATTGCAACTTTCTTGTATGTAAAAGAAATTATAGTTAAATAAAGAAGTGATAATTAAATAAAATTGCTTATTCGTTTTGCAATTCGTATGAAAAGTTAAAACTAACATTAGAAGGTATTTTAGGGTATATTTTTGAAATGCACGATGGACCTCAATTTAAATAGGTATTGCTGATTTTTTGTTCCTAATATAAGAAATTCAATTCATAATTCCATTTTCCTAGAATAAAGAATTTTCCAGCATAACGCGCTTTTTATTCTTTCGTCCGCCTCCAAAAAAAAATATTGCCAATATATTTCGCCCGAAATGACTACTCACAATAAGGGCAATTTTTCGAACATTTAACGTTTTTTGGGTTAAAATTACAATAGGCGAAAAGTGAAATATTAATTTTTCTGGGTGGAATGTTTTTCGGGTGAAACTCACAATATGGGCTGAATGATTTTTCCAAACATAATAAATTTTGTACTTCAAAAATTAATTTTTTTTTTTTCAATTTTTATATGCAATATAATGTCGTTTTTGGGTGGATTTCGGAACTGTTCCATATTCCTATCGGAAATGGAAAATTTGGATTAAAAGGAGTGGACGTCCACTCGAAAACTATTTAATTCTGAATTAAATGGACCTCCTGTAAAGAACGTGTTGATCGAAATAAGATAACCCGTTATAGCCTTTTCACACCGCATCAAAATCTAGATCTAGATTTCACCAAATCCCATGCCAATCTAAATCAACTACATTTTCAAATTTCATAATCTATGGTAGTCTTCTCAAAATTGCGGGATCTTGTGTTCTATATTATTGTTATGTGATGTGGAAAAGTGAAAAACAAAAAACATCCTTTAGAGATGCTTGTGTAGGAAAAAATTATGGCGAATTCCTTACAACAAAGAAATCGAATTTTTTCTAAATAGAATCGAATTTTTTCTTAACAAAATCGATTCTTTTCTGTCAAAACAAATCTTGCGTTTTTAGCAAGATTTCACACTGATTTGCACACACAGTATGAAGACTTGACATTTCTAATACGTCAAATTGAAAGTCGCGCAATTTTTGGAAGACGAGTTGTTTATTTTTTGATTGCAACAAATTCTACATAATTTAACAAAATATTCAACAATATATTCAGCCAATACAGGATAAATATAATTTATTGTGCGTTGTTCATTATCAAACACAAATTTGACAAAGTAACACAAATACAATCACACCACAAAAAAGTCGATTCTTTTACGAAACACGAATTCCTTTCAGTTGACAGAAAAAATTCGATTCTGTTTAGAAAAAATTCGATTTCTTTTTTGAAAGGAATTCGCCATAAGTTAGAGCTGTCAAATCAATCTGAAATGACAGATCACAGTTTTTTTCACTTTTGCACTTTTTGCTAAAACTCTTGAATATATTTTATATCATTGTGACTACAAAGAAGGCACTTAATAGGTTTGTTCGTTGAGCCCTGAAGTCATCCTGGGGTCGCCCCAAAGCGTTTTTGAGACCTGGGGTAGCCCTGAACTCGCCCTGAAGTAGAACTAGGTATTTTGCTGTGGCGAGTTGAGGTAAAGCAAAAACTGCCAAAGTGACATGAATTGTTATGCATATGTTTTGTTGTGGATTCACGTGCTGCAGGTTATTGTTTATTTTTGGAAAACAAATTGAAAGAATATTCAAATTTAATTTAATGCTAATAAATAGCAATATAAAATGGAAGCGGTAGAAGTTGTTTTTATTCATTTTTAAGACATATTTAAAAAAAAATTTAAGTTCTAATCATCTAAGCACAGAACTTTTTTTTCTTGCTTTAAATGTCAGCAGCCCTTCAACGTTTTTTGAGAACCGAAAAACCCAGGTTTTTTTGACAATTCTTGGGGTTGTCAAGAAAACCTGGGTCAACCCTGGGTAAAGTTCAACGAGCGAAGCTAATATAAATATAAGAGAGTGGGGAAATACTTTCAGTCGGTATTTTTTAACGGTGACGTGGAAAAAAAAACTATTTAAAACCTATCAAACATTTAAACCAATCTCATTTTTATTGTGGACGCAATGCCGAATTTTTTAGAACTATAAGTTAGTATGTAAGGTGGTGCTATAGTCCGGGATGGACCAGCTAGGGCCTCAACCAACATGCCTTTCCAGTCAGCTTGGTCCCTAGCTAGCTGTCTCCAGTTTCGCACGGCAAGTAATTGGTTGAGGTCCTCTCCCACCTGTGTGCGCCACCTGAGTCACGGTTTTCCTCTACTGCGCCGTCCATCGGTATTGGATTCCCAGACTTTACGGGCCGGAGGGTTTGGGTCCATTCGCTCAACATGACCCAGCCATCTAAGTCGTTGGACCTTGACTTATCGTTTGACCAGCTCAGTGTCGCTGTACAGCCCGTACAGTTAGTGATTGTATCTTCTCCTCCACTCACCATCTATGCAGACGGGACCAAAAATCACGCGGGATGATAAAGTTACTTGTAAAGGGACACTTTAGCTGCTCGAGAGAGGACTTTGCTACTCAATTGCCTTCTTAGTCCAAAGAAGTAGCGATTGGCAAGAGTTATTATTCTCCGTTTGATTTCAGCACTGGTGTCGTTGTCTGAATTAATATCGTTATAGCTGTCTATGGTGACGTCCTGTTTAAAACGCTGCAGTTGAGTTTCCTTTCTTGATGACAGAATCAATGCTCACAAACGCTCCACTGACTTCACGCTGCGTTCTTCCAATTATGTCAATATCGTCGGCACATCTGAATTATTTTAAAACGAAAAGCTTTTTAAATCATTGAATTATTCGCAGACGAAAAGCCATCTTCACTGAATTTTTTTTTGGCTGTCACAGTTGTTGTTGTTTTGGCGCCTATGACGTAGAAGTGGTGCAATATTGTATTTTTTGATTCATGATAGATACCTACTCAAAATAACTACAGATTAAGAAAAGTTGTAAATGACACCTAACTGCAATTTTTATCTTTTTTCCAAATATACAATGAATAGATTTCTAAAACACTAATAATTTCCAGAAATTTTTGCATTAATCAACTTAAAATAATTTATATATTTTCATACCAAGAAGAGTAAGACAAAAATTAAATTATAAAGATTCTTAAAATTGTATTATGCCTATCTACAAAAATATAATTTAAAACTCACTATTATTATTAGAAAATAGACGTAACTGAATTGTCGAATCATCCAACTTTATTGCTCAATAAAATATACTAAAAATAAATAAATTTGGTGGCGTGATAGCTCGTGGAGTAGGGCCTAACCACTTACAACTCTTAACCATTCCTAAGTGCGTTATGTTTGTGTGCAGGAATCAGGACCTACAATTTTCTGCCAAATCCGAGCTCTAAGCCACTCGGAGAGGCACTTTTTAATGATAATGATTTAATTAATGATCTTGGAGGATTTATTGCCACTTCCTCGCAGGAGGAAGTGACTCATTCGTTTTTTTGGCATACATCTATTTCGCTGTCTTGAAATTGTAAGATGCATCACATACATACATGTGGGCCGGTATTCACCGAACGCTCATAACTTAATAGGCTCATAAACCTATTCACCAAACAATAATAGTGAATATTTATGACCGCTCATAAGACTTATGAGTGGTGTCGTCCACTCATAAGTTATGATGGCTCTCATCAAACATTTTTAAAGTCCACATGTCAACTATCACATTGCTTGAGTTTTTTTTGCAATTTCAAGGTTTTTAGATTCAAATTTCAGTGAAGAAACACGCCATTATTGGAATAAATTAAATGAAAATAAGTAAATAAAAATGACAAAATATATGCACAAAAATACAAAACTGCAATGAAATAAAGTACTTGTAAATTCGTTTTAGCCGATGTGAAAAGATTTTAATTTTTTTCAACAAAAAACAACTTCATTTCCCAGTTTGAGCATGTCTGGTTGTGAGAGAGCGGCTCTCATTTTCGGACTTCAAAAAATACATATGACTGGGTTGGTGAATACCACAAATTATTTTCAAGTTCCGTGAATACCAGCCGTAATAACGTGGGCAGTTCTAAGATTCGAAAAAAGTTCCATAAGTAAAATATTAATACCAATTTTTGTTTGTTTTTACGATATTCAAACATACAACATAAAATAATTATTTAATAGTTTTTCTAAAACCTCAAAGAAAAATAACATACTTACGAACTTTTGAAATATCAACGACATGGTGCCCTTTCACAAGAAGAAAATGAGTTTTCAACAGCTTTCAATTCTTAGGAGAGAAGGACCCGAAGTAAGGGGAGTGAACAAAATCTCGCCGATCAACGATTGAGGAGATTTTCTCGATTTTCCTCTTCGCAAAAATGTGTGCTTTCTACCAAGAGAATTTAAAAGGAAGCTACAGAAAATCTCTTACGATTTCGTTTCTTCCCAATACTGGCAGGTTTTAGACCATTAACACGATGAAAAGAATAATAGCCGTGTTTTTTTGCAAGTCCATATGGATTTGTCAAAAAAAACGACATCGGGACTAATAGTTTTACAAGTAAAAACAACAACAACTTAAATCCATATGGACTTAGCTAAGTCCAGATAATTATCGGGACTTACGTACTGTAAGTAAGAAGTTCCTAAGGCCCGATGTCGTTTTTTTCGACAAATCCATATGGACTTGCAAAAAAACACGCCTAATGTAGTGTAACTCATGCTTAACATTTCGTAAGTCGGTGCACTTTTAATTTTTATTAAAGTACCTATTTAAAAATCCTACGGCAACTCTGTTATCCATATTCCAATGGTAAACTGTTGACATTTGCCTGGAATAGCTACCTCTCTCCATTGCTGCCATCCCGTTTCGATTTTGGAATGTTGTTTTTTCACTACCGTCTGTAATCCTCTATGCGCTGTTTTTAATTCATTAATCTGTGTAGTTAAAATTGAAAAAGTAACTGACTGCGGCTCTTCACGGGTCTAGAAGTTCTGTTTTGCCTTCTAACTAAATTCGTTTTATTTAGTGCAGTTAACGATTGAATCGGTTCAAGATATATCTCTTAAATCAAGACAAAAGTGTTCACCTAGAAAAGAACGCAGAAAGAAAAACAGAAACAAGAACGACATCACACAAAGATCAAAGAATGAACAACACAAAAGGAGCGGAGCACCTCCAACATCATCACCATCATCAAACAATCAATTATTTGCTAAATTAATTGAAAAAAGGAATGAATAAAAAACAAACTATTCTTCTCCCCCTTTCAAATGTACCAACGCAATTGGCTGCTGGACAAGTTTCTGCCGTACTGCTCCCCTTGACGTTGTCATTTGTCGTAGTCGTCGTTCGTCGCGTCGGTTGCGTACTCATGCACCAGCTAGTCTCATCCCCGTAGTTGGTTTGGTAGTCAAGTTCGCGCTGTTGCGCCGTCACACATGATTAGCCATTAAAACAATTAAATAAATATAATTAAAATAAAAAAGAACAGATACCTACATTATTGTATTATCACTCCCCAAGTGACGTCAGTTGGAAAATTTAATACAATTGCCCTACGAAAATGGTGAAAAGTCTTGTCTCCAAGTTGTCGTCATCCTCGTCGTTGGCATCATCCACATCCTCCCAACATGAGTCTCACAATCCAAAAAGTACAATTTACTTAAAAAAAAACAAAAAAACAACCCAACATTTTTAATTATTTTCTTTGTTTTTTTCTTTTTGTTTCCAGATCGAAATGACCCAGGTCGATTTTTTGGCGATGGTGTGCAGTTCAAGGCGAAACTGATTGGAATTCTGGAGGTGGGCGAGGCACGCGGTGATCGCATGTGCCAGGAAGCCCTACAAGATTTAAAAATGGCAATCAGAGCTGCCGGAGAACACAAACAACGTATAACGATTCATGTAACAATCGATGGTTTGCGGTTGCGAGACGAGAAAACAAGTGATTCGTTGTACCATCATCCGGTACATAAGATATCATTTATCGCTCAGGATATGACTGATTCGAGGGCATTTGGTTATATCTTTGGTTCACCAGATAGTGGCCACCGATTTTTTGGCATCAAGACTGATAAGGCTGCTAGTCAGGTGAGTTAGGGAAATATGTATTTCGTAAAGACTTAAATTATTGATTATATATGTATGTGTGGGTTTCCTTTGCAAAACGCAACATGTTCATATTTTAAACATTTTCAGATGGAAAGGTTTTTATCCTATTTGAATAATGAAAATGGATATATGTGAAAATGTAGAGTTCACCTTCACCTCTGATGAATAGGTGCACTTTTGATTGCATAAACTACCTACATTATATTCGCTTTGCAACATTAAAAAAAAAATTATTTTTGTGTTAGTCAAACATCAAAATATCAGGAAGCATACATAATAATGGGTGATTTTTTAAGAGGTTTAGAACTTTTTTAAAAAAAAAAACACAAAAAATTCGAAAAAATGAATGAAATATTTATTTGAATCGATAGTTTGAACCTTGCAATTTAATGTTTAAAGATAATTTCATGCAAATGATGACCGCGGCTGCGTCTCAGGTAGCCCATCCGCTGAGTCCAATTTTGGCATACTCTTTCACACATATCGGCCGGTATCTCACGAATGAATGCATGGATGTTGGCTTCCAGTGCGTCAATCGAAGCGGGCTTGTCCCTATAGACATTAGCCTTGACATACCCCCACAAAAAATAATCTAATGGTGTCAAATCGCACGATCTAGGCGGCCAATTGACCGGCCCGAAACGTGAAATTAACTGTTCACCAAACTCGCCTCGCAATTGCGCCATTGTTTCGCGTGCTGTGTGGCATGTGGCACCGTTTTGTTGAAACCACATATCATGCAAGTCAAGAACTTCCATTTCGGGCAAAAAAAAGTTTGTTATCATCGCTCGGTAGTGATTCGCATCATCTTTGAAGAAATATGGCCCAATAATGCCGCCGGCCCATAAACCGCACCAAACAGTGGCTTTTTCGGGATGCATTGGTAGCTGTTGCAATGCTTCTGGCTGATCTTCACTCCAAATGCGGCAATTTTGCTTATTTACGTACCCATTCAAACAAAAATGAGCCTCATCGCTGAACACAAGCAGCGCGCGATGAACATTTCGAACCGAGCACGAATTTTGATAGTAAAATTCAATAATTTGCAAGCGTTGTTCATTTGTAAGACGATCCATGGTTAAATTGCAAACCAAACTGAAGCTGTTTGACAGTGACACAAGGTACTAAACACACGTCAGCTGTCAAAACCAGTGTTGCCAAAACCAAACCAGCCAAAAAATCACCCGTTAGTAGTCATGTTTGTTCTTTTCGGGATTCGCTATGCCTTTTGGCAGAAATGGACCCAAATAATGACAAATAATTCCACGGGAATCTACTGCTAAAAATGTATTTATTAAAGTTTCGGATTCTACTCCACTTTACTAATACCATTTTTTTTTTTTTTTGATTTGGTCTTTACCCAAGTATTATTTTCCAAAGTATTAGCATTTGACTTCGAAATACCGCGATCAGGCAATTAGGATGGTATTAAAAGGAGGTACCGATATGCATGGAGAACTGACACAAACAAAAAGTCTTTGAGTATTTTCGTCAGTGGTGACACATAAGTGTGACTGTACCCAACTGCCAATTCAAAGCTTTAAAATAGAACGTTTTTAAATCTTCTTCACAATATCCCATATCAATATACATATATACTAAACCCTATTTTTGCAGGTTGTCTTAGCCATGCGTGATCTATTCCAAGTTGTTTTTGAATTGAAAAAAAAAGAAATTGAGTTAGCTCGCCAGCAAATTCAAAATAAAACAATACATGAACATCAACCACTTACGCTATTATCGGTCAAAAATACTTCAGCCAGTGATGCTTCTTCGATTTTAAGCGGTAATACCAGTAATAAAATTAACAACTTAGACGGAGGACCAAAATCATCGCATGTCAAAGAGGTGAGACGGTTTTTTATTTTGCAATTATGTACCTTAAACACACATTTCACAATTCATAGATGTCACCAGAATCAGTAGCTGATCTTGTTGATCTAGAACAAGAGTTAAGTTCCATTCAACGTGGTATAACACAAATGGAACGTATCACACCAAGCGAACCAACCCCAACGGGCAAAAATCTGACCGACGAAGATCCATTTGGCGATTCGTTTACTAATTTTCCGGTAAGTCAAATTAAAAAAAAAATCTTTTTATATATATTTTGACTGTATACATATTGTTATTCATATTAAAAAACAGTACATTATGAAATATTTGTGTACAAAGAATTTTGTTTGTGTGAAAACATACGCGCAGTTAGGCTTAAAAAGCTTACGCTCCATCAATTTCAAATCTAAAGGTTGAATGAAGCAACAAGATTTTTATTAATGGTTAACATCACATCCATTTGTCAAAAAAATACTTTCGTTTTTTTTTATTTCAGACCTACAATCTTTTACCACCACCCGAATCCTCACGTTCGCGACACTCGAAACCTAACAAACCACCCGATTCAATTATATCTTCCTCTGCAACCACAACATCCGGTAACCCATCTATTTCCAATATACTCTCCTCTCAATCCTCATCAAAGCAAATCCATCAAATTAACGCCACGAGTCTGTCCTCAGCCAATGACAGTTGGTTAAATGATCTCGATGAGAACGATGTATTCGATACAACAAAAGCCGCTTCGATAGTCGCTGGTTCGACAACAACACCAATACCGATTCCCTCGGCTACATCGATTATGTCCAGTCCTGCGGCGACAGCAGTTTCATCAGCCGCTAATTCTCAGCACACACCACCTCCAACATCCTCAATTGCCAGCAGCAGCGGGATGGGCATGGCACTACCGAATTCTTCACCTCCTGGCACACAGCCATCAATTGCTACAACCGCCCCTGCAGCAGCAGCAGCAACAGCGTCATCTCAAAACGATGAATCGCAAAAATCTGGTGAGGATTATATTAGTACTAGCACTAATCCAATTAAATATTCAACTCCACCAAATGCATTACTAACCTCTACTAACGACAATCTTATGTCAATTAGTAATTGTACTACCACTTCCATAACAAATAATTCAGTATTACTAAGCAATTCGGTCACCTCGGCCAGTGCAACTCATAGTAGTCAATATATAGACGCTTTTTCAGATTTGGATCCGTTGGGAACGGGTCGCATTCGGCCATATGTTGACAAGAAATATTTCTTCCAAGAGCTCAAGAATCCACCAAAGAAAGTCTTGAAGGATTTGTCTTCGACCGGACCCGAGACCGGTTTTACAGCACAATTTATTCCCAGCTCGGATGGAAGCAGTGATGTGCTTATGGATGATCTGCCCCCAGGAACTGCAACCGAAGATCCAGCTGAACTTTACCAAACAAACAGCGGTGACAGACAAACAAGTTCGTTGAATACTCATAGTTCTTCTACCACAAAAGCTCTAAATTTAAATTTTACTCATAATTTCATCAAAGCAGATGGTCATCAAACAGATTTGGTTATGCTACCACGCGACACTGATCCTTTTTCGCCGACGCGCAAGAAGAGTGATCCTTTCCAGGATGGCGACATTTTTGGAAAACTCGATCCGTTTGAGTTTGAATTTCCCACTAGCAACGGAGCTGGAGCTGGGCTCCTTCCCGAAACAAAGATCACTAACATAGAAGACCAGCGAATGGCAAAGAAGGATAACATGTTCAATGGCCCATTACAGGTGAATCTTCCACCAGAGTCGGGTTGGTCAGCAGCAAATAACAACCAGCTGCAGCAGCATCGCCGTGTCGAGCGGCAGACAAGTGAATCTCCTACCGCTGGAAGCCGCAATAGACCAAGTGTGTTCAAGCAGAACACAGTGGACGTGATCAGCAGTATTAGTTCCAAAAAAATGCCACATTTGTTTGGTCAGAAGTTTTCGAAGCGCGACTCGAATAGCATAAATATGCGGCGACTTCAAGAGAGTGATTCGCTAAGTGAGAACGAAACCGCACCGGAGCCACCTCCACGCCCAGATTCCGTAAGTCATTCGGAACCACCGCCATTGCCACCGAAGAAACAATTCTCAGACATTATCATTCGACCGAGGATAACTCCACCGCCGTCGAGTCGTTATGAATGTGTTTCGGCAAGCAAGGGTCGCAACACGACAGTTCAGGATGCATCTGTTCCGCCTATCCCATTGCCCTCGAGGCGAGTTGGACGCTCAGAAGGTACTTATCCGGGGCCTGGCCGACCCAGGAAGCCGGGCAACGATGAAGATGACTATTTGCAACCATTGCCAGCGGGAAATGTGCCACCACTGCTCCCACCGCCCCAAACAAGAGGTCGAACTCGCCGCCAAGAAATTTACGAAAACAAGACTGAGGCGATAACCGAACATGTGGCACCAATTGCAGCAATCAAACCAGATGATGACGAAACGGAGGAAACCTCATTCTTGCCAGACATAACCCTGAGTCAGTTGTTGACGTTGGGAATAGATGAGCTAGCTGCGAAGCTAAGTGTGCCAACATCGAAGCTCAGTACAATGACTCTGGTGGAACTCACCACTTATCTCTCGGAATTTATTGAAAAGTCCAAAAACCATAAACAAAGACCGGTTATGGTGGCAGTTCCTCCTCCAGAAGATAGTCCACCAATATTCAAAGTAAACTTTGACCAAATGCCAGACGCGACTTTCGTTGCAAAATTCGATGACAACTTTGGCGAAGAAGAACCAGTTCCGTTTGTTGCAAACTTTTCACAATTTGAAGTGGCAGCCAGTTCGTCGTCCCCAGCGAAGACAGATGATTCCCTGAAAGCCGCTGCTGTTCCTTCGGCCGATAGATATGCTGTATTTCGTGAAATAATCGATCAGGAACTTCAACAGGATAGTATAGACCAAAAGAGCTCACCAGAGGCCGACGACGAAGCCGAAGCCGAGAGTCTAAATGGAAATATCCCAGAGAGCAATACTCTGGCGCAGTTCAGTGATGACGACAAATCACCCACAACAGTGCCTGTGTCGAAGATCGACACAAAGATCACCGAAGCAATATCGCATGCGAAAGATAGGTATGCAGCCTTGCGGGATATCATCCTAGTCGAGGATCTCTTCGAAAAACCCCCTCTCCCCCAGAGTGAGGATCTCATGCAGGACTTTCCTGAATTCAGCGATGGCTTCAATAGCAACACAGACGATCTGGCGGCCGAAGAGGATCAGAAATCGCCCATAGAAAGTAGTCCAGAGAGTAATCAAAATGAAGAAGAAGATGACCAGACCAGTAGCAAGAAGGGCTCAAATAAGTTTTTACACATACTAACGGTTTCTTCAACGACCAAAGACGATTTGGAAATTAACGAATTGATGAACCGTGCAATATCAAACTTATCTCTGGACTCGCGAGATCATTTATCTCCGAGCAATGCTGCTACAAAATCCCCAGCAACTATTGACAGCAATGGCGGCTCACCACATGCAATGCGAAGGTCATTCCTTGGCACTACTACAACATCAGGCCTAGGCAAGTCCCAATTCAATGATATGTCCACATCGCCCATTCCTCTGCATAAATCCCCTGCACCTCTCCGAAAATCTCCCCTTTCCAAGTCACCCCTATCGAGGTCACCGATCCCTCCACAATTGATAGCCGTTTCGAATCTTATCGATGCTAGTAAGCGCCTCAATTCTGGCTCCCTAAGTGATGTCATCTGTGGTTCATCACCGGACGCCGATACAGGGCTATCAGATGCTACAGCAGCCACAAAGCCAATCACTGGCGGGAAATCCCCGAAATCGCCGAAGGAATCATGGGCGGTGTTTGACAAGGGTGCAAGCATGGAAGGGGGTAAACATCGTTTGAAGTCTCCGAAGGCAACTTCTGCTCAGGGTGAGTCGCCATGCTCTTCAGACGGCAAAGAGGACTGGCATCGAACCGGTGGAGAGGACAACAACAAACGATGGCCCAAAGGTCAGACGTCATCGTCATCACGAGATCTAAGTCCCTGGGACGATGAGACATCGGATTATAAGAAAAGAATTCCCCCAACTGCAGTTGGAGGTGCCGATCGCCATGGCTACTACATGAGGCATGCTAGGAGAATGAACTCCTGTGACGAGGATTATGAGTGAGTTTTTAAAAAAAGAGGTTTTTTAAAGAAGAAGAACAGATGTTAACTTAAAAGGTATCTTTCATTTGTTTTAGATACGAGGAAGAGATGAACAAGCGCCGCGAGAGAAAAGTCAAATCAGCTATCTCCAGAAGTAGAGAAAACTTTGAATTTGGTATGTTTTTAATTTAAAGATAAATGTATGTTTATTTTTATATTTTCATTACGATTTCTTTCCAGATTCTCCTCAATGGTATCACACCGGACCTCATCACACTTGGTCACCACAAGAAGAAGAAGGCAGAGCGCGTTCTTTTGATCGAGGTTCCTATGAACGAACAACCTACGGTCCTCCGGTTTATGATAAACGTGAACACAAGATTCCTCCATCGCACTTAACTTATGACCGACGCGACTATAAAGGCTATGACAAGCGAAAGTACTATCGGGAGTATATGCGTCCAAATTATGATTTCGAACCGTATGGTGAATCTCCCGACACCAAGGATCGCAAAATGCCACTTTATTATGGTGATGGTAGTTTTGAAAAGATCAAGCCACCCCGACGAGACTATGAAAATATTTATGAAGAGAACTTTGGAAGTGGCCCGAGGTCATACAAATCGCGCGATTACATCTACGAGCGAGACCGCAAGAGTTTCGATCGAGACAGTGTAGAGTCGTACGAGAGTACCGGTCGTAGGCGAAAGAGCTTCGGAAGTGGTGATGTGTATGGAAGCTTAGAGAGTCGCGAAGAGTTCCGTGAGCGTTACATGGGGGGTCCCGAGAAAACCCGGTCCCTTCGTAAGGGAATGAAAATGCGTCTGCCGGCAGGAAGTAGTATCGTTCCTGGCGATGATTATGACCAGGACTCTGAGCCGGATGTCCAATCGCGACGAATTGGACAGATAGATTCGAGAAGCTTGCAGAGACCTACGCAGGGTCCGCAACGCATGAGGAAGAGTAGTGGATCTAGTCCATGGGATGGAGAAGGTAATTTTGAATAAAACGAAATCAACTCTCCTTATACATTTCAAATATTTCAGAACCTCCACCACCTGGTCACGGACAAAAGGGATGGAAGCGTCCTTCAAGTGCATCCGAATCTGAACGAAGGCTGGCTGAGAGTAGAAGGGCAATGGGAAATACTCCATCGGGATCAGATGGTGAAAAAGACCGAAGGTGAGTGGTATTATAATTTTCAATTTCAAAACACTAAACTTCTAAATCCATGACAGATTCCGTAAGAAACCAAGATCGCGAACTGGCAAGGATCTCCCACCATCAGAGACACGCCAATCTCAACGCTATGGCACAACGCACCGTGAAAACTACGACTACATCAATTACGACGACTATGACCAACCTACAGATGAGGATAAGTTCGAGCGATTAAATCGGCGTCGACATGAAATGCATCAGCGAATGATGGAAAGTGAGAGGAGGCAAAAATCCTCGACCAGCGATAAATATGCTTACGGCGATGAGGATGAATCACCTCGTTATATGTCCAAGAAGGAGACAAGCTTCTACTCGGATAAGCCAGCGGTAGGTGTACAGCACAAGAATGAGGTATTTGATGAACCGGTTGCAATTTCAAAGCCTATGAAACACCCACGCGGTGCAGATTTTGATTTCAACGATTTCGAGGATACGCCCCGTTCGAATACAAGCAGCAAATTCAATTTCGAAGAGCACGGCTTCGAAAGTGATTTCAATTCGCCACCGCCAGCCAGTTGTAATTCCGCCTCAACGACTACACCGGCCACGAAATCTTCGTTCAGGTTCTCCAATGATTTTTCGGACAAAGAAAAGCATATAGCTGGTGGTGGTAGTTTACACTCGGTTACCACATTTGACAGCGAGTTTTCACCTGCTCCAGCTCTTGGTCCTGCTGTAGCAACAAACAATATTTCTAACAGCAATCCTACATCGACTTCAACCACCACAACAATTCAAAAGCTTCGTTTCGATGACCGTGTAACGATTTCGAAGTTCGACAACGACCAGCCCAGCATCGGAGGCAGCAGCAGTATTGCTGGCTGCTGTGATGACGCCTTTGAAGATGACTTTTCGAAGGCAGAATTTGATTTCGAAAAGGAAGACCAATGGAACCCGGAGCCACCAAAGAAAAATAATCTCCGTCTGAATAGCAAATTGCAACAGCGGCAAGAGATGATCAAAAAATCAGAGTCCATAAATATTTTTGCCAAGAAGAACGAAGATCCTTTCGAGGATGACGAATTCTTTAAATCTCCTCCTTCAGCTGGCACGAATGGCAATAACATTGGAGGAAGTGCTGGTGGTCAGAGCAAATCAACAAATGGAAATGGCAACAGTGGTGGTGGAGGAGGAACTGGTAAAGATTCTAGCAGCTTTCAATGGGAGAGTAATTTTGCAAAGTTCGATGAAAATATGTGATTTGATGAGCTCTTTGCCAGGTGCCATCAAATGGTGAGTGTTGAGACACAAATTAATCAACATAATCCCTCCACGACCATGATAACAACTAAATCAATTAAAGGAACTATGGCAACAACAGCAGCGGCTACAACACAAACAATAACAACAACCACAGCAAAAGCAAAACGTCGTTCAAAACTTAAACAAAAAGGTAGGCAATTGATATCGCTAAATTTTTTCATGAAAAACATCATAACGTACCGTTTTAATTATGGGATCTTAAAAGCTTAAATTTTGTTTTTAAATGGACCTGGGCAAATAGTTTTCAAAGAGTTTTTTTTCGTTTAAGTGACAATTCCTTGTGATTCTGTTTTGATATCTTTTTGACGATGTAGACTTAGAAGGTTGAAACTAATTTATTTTGTCTTGCAGTTTAGGGTAGACTTGTAAAAATAACATATGCACCGACAGCTTTTGGAAAAAAGTTTTATAATACATGCGGGTGTTAATTCTTGTTTTTTTTTCCTGAAAATAACATTATTGATGTTCCTCACCATAATTATTAGGAAATCCGGAATTGTGGGTGAGAGGTCTGGATCAAGGTCATACTCATTAGCAGCATTAATCTCTATATACCCAATAAACACTCTATTCTAAATCCATTATGCCAACAAAAATGGATGCATGGATGATAGCTTTTAATACTTAAGAAATATGATGTAATTCCTTTTCTTCAACAGCTCACATTATTCAAGTTGTATGCCCCTTATTTAGCCAATAAGCAACCCAAGTTGCTCTTAAATTTCCTACAAATATTAAATTGACGTTACGTTTTTCATTTGAATTACGTAGAGTGCCGAGCAAAATAATAGCAGTGTTATCTGTTATAAAATATAATTTTTCATATCTTTATAATGCTGCCACTTTTTCTAACTTCTACTGTAGTATGGTGCTCATGGATATTAAGTTAACCATTTGAAGTCATAGTTTAACGGTTCATTTTTAATGATTTGGTTAAATACCACTTTGTTTGGTGTCTTTCCATATTTTAACCGAGCAAAATAATAGCAGTGTTATCGTCAAGATCAATTTAAAATATTGTATTTCCTTCAATTATGATTTGGATGTTATAAAAAGTAAGCCCTATTCTTTTACTTTATATTTGTTTACAAAATTAATAATTTGTTCTTATGAAGTGGGTGTTGGTAAACACTGGACACCACAAAGGCACCAACCCATTAAAAACCTAATTATGCACGGCAACACCTATGAGGAAGTTCAGGAACTTGTTAGGTGTTCGGCGAAAATGGCAAGAAATGACATAAAATTTGAGGGAAAAGCGGAAACACGGCAGCGTAAAAAAGATCTTACGCCATCTTACATAATTCGTGTTGTTCCTTTTTCAAGAATGCATCCTACTGCAGCTACATAGATTGTGGGTGAACTTGATTTGCCCTGCGGTATCCATATTGTAAGAAGACGATTGATGGATCACAACTTGAATGCTCGCAGTCCAAGAAAAGACCCACTTATGAAGAAAATGCCCTTAGCCAAAAGAATAAAGTTTGCGCGAGATCATTTGGGATGGGCTTCTGAAAAATGGAGGAATATTCTTTGTACTGACGAGATTAAAGTTGTACTTTATGGTGGTAAAGGATCTCGGCAGTATGTAAAACGATCAAAAAATTCTATTCTAGATCTACCACCAAAACGATAAAACACGGAGGATCTAGTATCATGGTATGGGGATGCTTCTCATTCTATGGAGTTGGTGCAATATTTTTTTTTTATTGTAGAGTTACTATATTAATGATCAATAGTTTACCATTCAATTTATAAAAAAAAAACATTTCAATAAAACGTACAAAGATTTACCAACAATCAAACTACTATTGATTTTTCATTTTTATCTTAACTTATTTTTCGTTGCACTGCTATTTTGCTCCAAGCTGTTTATAACGATATAAGCTTTTCTCAACATACAATACAAACACGTTCAAAAAAGCAAAACAAACAGAATTTTCTTAAACCGTCGTCGGTGCAAACAGCCAACTGGCTATAAATGACACAGACAGTATAGAACCTATCAAATTTGTTTTTAAAAAGATATTAATGTTTTTTTTTTTTAATAGAGAGTGGTATGCAAAAAGCTTTATGTCAATCTTAAATCTCAGTTTTATAAGCTAAAGCTAGGTTTGGTATTCAAAAAATTATGATACTTATCTCATAGAAATGAGTGGGGTAAGAAAAAAACTTGTATTTATGTACCTCAACGCTCAATACCACTAAGCTGATAATTGTGGCAGCTGAATGTATGAGACAGTACGTTTGCGTTAAGATGTATTTGAAGTTTGGTGTGCATGACCAGCCTGAGGTCTGTCTCACTTAGTCGGCATTTACATTTCCCGATTTGTCCAATCGTGTGAGATTTCTAGGTACAGCCGACATGTTCCACACGATTTTTTCATTCTCACACGATTACAACACCAAAGAAAAATCAGCATTGAAAAATCGGGCAATGTAAATGCTGACTACTTATTCATTTCATAAAAATAACGAGCCATCGAATTTGAGATAAATTTGCAGCTATTTCTTCAAAAATACAAGAACCAGATAACTTGATTCATATCTACATTACAAATGCACTCCTATTAACTTATCAACCATAGACGTTCTCTGGAAGTTTTCGAAGCAGCTGCCCTTCGAACTCTTAAAATAGCGTCATGCCGCGAAAGAAGAGCAAGCATCCGGATGGAATTACCACACAAAACTAATGCATAACACCAGCCTTAAACATATTATTTACCCTCGATTTTAACATCATAACCTAGAAAATCCGACCATTAAAACTTGATTAAGCTTCGTTTGATATTGATAACTAAAGAGTTTTCAATAAGGGCGGGTATATGTTGAAATGGAATAAAACAAGCTGTGTGTGAGGTATTAATAAATTTTTTTTTTAATTTGAAAGGCCCATGTATGCCGTTGTGTATGGAATATAACATCGTTTAAATGCCTGCCTCGGCTTCTTACGGTGGCACGGATCCTAATGGTCCTCTTCCGCATAGATCCGGCTGAATTTGAGTGATGGGCTGTGTTATGTTCACCTTAAGGTCATCGGTCGATTGTGGTTTCGCATAGACCTGCGACTTGAGGAAACCCCACAAGAAAAAGTCTAACGGGTTCAAGTCGCAGAAGTAAGGGGAAGGCATTGCATTTAGTCCCATTTAAAATGCATGGGACAAGGACATTTTCCCCATACAAAATTTAATGGGCATAATCCCATCAGTATCAGGACACCTATTAGGGTGGAAGAGAACGACCGCCTTAAGTCGGTTCTCTAGATAATATTATTTAGTTACTTACTCTATGCTTGCCATGTTGATTTGGCATCAGTAACTGAATAATAAACAACAGATTTGACACAGATATCACCAAAATCTACCCGCGGCAATTGAAAAACCCTTCACTTTAAAAGTCGAAACGTCTTCTACACTCATAAATGCCTCTATTAATTAACACTCACGCTCATCAATATGTTCTTACTTTATGTATGTATGTATCATCGGCCAACTTAACATTAGGTAGCTATTTTTCATAAGTAAACACTTAAACAGATGGAATTATGTTTTTCAATCCGATCCCTGTTCGGTTGGTGCAACAACGCGATGTTAAAAGAGAATTATTGTGTTCAACCAGTTAAGATATTTTAATTAAAAGGACTGTCATGCCTTAGATTTATATGATCATTATGTAAAAAAAAAAAAAGGAAACCTATAACAATGAATGTTTTGAAAACTAAGTCCTTTTGAGTCTCTGCAATTTAGATATCTTCGCAGTATTTATTTCAGAATTAATTAACGCTTTGCTTTTAACGTTATCATTTGCCGGACCATTTTGAATCCTAAATCATGATTATAAAACGATACTATACATCTTCATCCAGCCAAAAGAACAAAACATATATTCCTCTAAGATAAAGCTTAATTTAAATAAGCCTTACAAATCCCACATCTTTTCGGGCTTAAATTTAAAGTAGGTAACAAAAAAGAATAAAAATCTATTTACATCATCTTGTCATACCCAAATAACTCATAAAATTAATTATTTATATATTACTCATTCTCAAAATACTTCTCCAAATTAAAATATAAAATAAAATATAGCAATGGGCTTGATTACAAACAAATATACAAACAAAAAGAAATTAGCATTATATAAATAAATATAAACATAGAATTTAATCAAAGCAAAAAAATTTAATTAATAAATTTTAAATTATGTATGTATGTATGTGATTATATCTAAAAAAGTTTTCACGTTAAATGTTTTCATAAAAATTTTAAAAATTAATAAATTATAAAAAAAAGAAAAAGAAAAACAACAATACCTATTAATAAGTTTTCATAACTGAAATACATTAATCCTAAAATAATAAAATTTATCCACAAAAAATACTCACGGTTCCAGAAGAACATACATTCATAACCAACGTGAAAATTGTCTTCTTCTGTTTTTTTCTGTTTTTGTTTTTCTTAACACATTTGTACGTTATAATATTGTATGTGTGTGTACTATTTTTGTAAATAAAAAAAAAACTTATAGCAATTTAATTATGATTAGTTTAAAAATTAGATAATAGAATTATTGAAAATTTAAATTATTTAAAACAAAAAATTAAATACATTTAACAAATTAAAACTATTCATCAATTGAGGATTAAGAAGAAGAAAAAACAGAACGAGAGATTTGAAACGAACGAAACGAGAATTCGAAAAACTATATTATTATTATTTATTATTAGTATTGACTCACTGTGTAATAACTTAATTAACGCTCGTTTGGGTTTTTCTGTTTGTTTTATTTTTTTTTATGTTTTTGATTAAAGTTTTATTAAAAATAGAAATAAATAAGAAAAATAAATATATATATGAAAAACAAAATATTAACTTTATTTCGAAAATGTGTTTTTCTTATTCAGTGTATTATTTGCATTTAAATCCAGTTAAGTCCGCATGTTTCCCAATTAGTTGTATCTGCAACAACATTATGTTCATTATGACATAATTGATTTTACCATAACGCAATAAAAACTCAAAGAATCTTTCACTTGTTTTCATTTGTCCTTTTATTATTAAAATGTCTTTTGGCAAATGTTTCGCCCACAATCAAAGGAAATACCAAACTTGCTTCGGCATAGACCTTGACCGGACTAGCATCCTTTTTTATTTTACCCCATGATATTGCCTCATCCGGTCTTGCACCACTGTCGCTGCCATCGAATTCCGAACCTGTATTAATGAAGACAGAATAATCAGCCCCATTTCGCATAAGATTGGCATTGCAAATGTGATGTTTTATAACTCCGCCACCAATAATTATCATTCCCGAGTTTATGGCTTTAACTGCCATTGTATTTAGTCTTCGCAAATCGGACACAATATCAACAACAAGACCAGGATTGCGAAATGAATGGAAATACATCATGTCACCGAGACTTCCATCGGTCAGAGCTGGACTAAAAACAGGGATTTTATTCTTCGCCGCCCAATAGTAGATCGACGAAGGATCATCTATTCTCTCACCCAGCCGTTGGATTATTTTTGATGGTGACCAGAGGGTGTTCTTTTCTTTCTGTTCTTCGAGCATCTCGGTTAGAAGAGGCATCAGCCAATCTTCAAATTTACAGTAGTTGTCATTAGGAACTAGGAGATTTCCAATTCGATTGATTCCTTTGTCTCGTAATTCTTTTCCCGGCAGTTCAAAAGATCCTGACACGAGACAATTTAAATTTGTATTAAAGTTAAAAAAAAAAAACAAATTACTGACTCACTCACCCATATAGGTTGGAGCTAGACACTTTATAAAGTCTTCTTCAACTCCACCGGCTGTCGTAACAATACAATCAACCATTTTGTGTTCGACTAAGAATCTTAGTGTTTCCCGCATTCCGGATGACACTAAATTCGATGTGAAACCTAGGAAAATGGTGCAATTATATTTTCTTTTTATGAATTCATCAGACTCGTGAATATCTTCTTGGTCGGAATCTAATTGCTTTGATCTGCAGTCAAGCTTAAGTGTGATAGTGTTTTTAATTTCGATCAATCGTTTATCATAAATTATGTTCTTACCATGTTCTCTATTTCCTGAATAGCTAGACCAAGATTTGTCGCTTGAAAGCCTGAGTTTTTGTAGGACTGCAAGAGAGCTGAGTAATCGATTCCATTATTCCATTCGTAGCCCTGGACAACTGCTGTTCCTTTTGGAATTTCACAACTGGACTTAAGCACAGCTTCCTTTGCTATAGCAGGTTCACTGGACATAGTTTTTTTTCTAAGGAATATCGACAAAAAATAATAAATTAATTGCATACACTACAACGTGGTTCCTACAAACAATACAAAAATCAAAACAAATTTCGATTTTCGAAGCTTGAACGAAAAGTCAGTCGTCTTCTATCAACTTCGAACTGTCAATTTTGAAAACGAGTACGTTCAATGGATAATTAGATTTTTAAGGTTCGACTAAACAGGACGCGGAATGGCGGTGCGTAGTTACCTCATTGTGAATTTGTATGGAAATTGGAATTGTATTTGGAAATTTTCAAAGAAGTTACCCCATTAAAGGCTTAACTACATAAGCCAAAAAAGTGAAAAAGTACAAAAGTTAAAATTTTCAAACTCATTATGGAATAGTTTTTCTGACTAGAAAACTTATGAAAATGATGGAGAAAGCTTAAATTTTTGTTTAAAAAAAAATTTGTATATTCTTTTTCACAAAACAACTGCACTAGCGGGAAAAAATATTTTTTTACTTTTGTACAAAAGTACTTTTTGGCTTATGTAGTTAAGCCTTAACTCTAACAAAAATTAAAATTAATTCAAAATCAATATGGGATCTGTTAAATCTGTAAATGGTGATTTTGATGATTAATAGCTGAGACTATGGATTCATTATTAAATGTTTGATATATGTGTATACATGATTTACCAGATTTTTTGTTCCCTTTCTTTAAAAAAAACCTTTTTATAAATGGAAATTATATAAATAAATTGGTTTTAAGCTTAAACATGTTAATACATCAAATCTAGGGATGTAAAAGTATTTGATCGCGACAGACGACGAGAGTCATTGTTGTAAAATTTATTTTTTTGGATAATACTCAATATTAACTATATTTCGTTAAAATTAGCTGCAATGCTAATAAGTTGTAAATTAAATTATATTATTTCATAGAAATGTATTAATGTATGTTTTAACAAATAAATTGAAAATAAACATCATTAGTACTACTACTTACTACTACTACTAAATGGAAATTCAGGAAAAATATTGTTGCTGTTGTATTTTTGAACTCAAAAGCTGTATCTCATTTTCCCCCAGATCCGATTCGGATTGGATTTGCAATACGAAATATATAGGAACATGCCACCTCCACTGGCGATGCTCGGATTATGAACATGAATGGCTAGAAAAAAAATCAATGAAGGCAGAAAAATCCATATCTGTCAGCCACAATGTTAAAGAAAACTACTTTTTGAACACGACATGACCGCTGTTCAAAGTTTGGCCATGAGATTTGACGTTTCATGTGTGTGCAAGTTTTTCTAGTTTTCGTTGAATGCGATGGTAAAAATGATGAAGAGCAACTAAAGTTGCCTAGTGGGCGACAGTGAGTGTGAGCTAGGCCAGGCGCACAAATGTAACTTTGAGTTTCGCTACAGTTTGGTTTCTAAAGTGTCTACCATAGGCACATATTAGTCCACTCACATGCATTTGCGTGCCTGGCCTTAAAATTCACGTTTGTACTGGCCCTTACAAAAATTAGTTTTTACTCTGATGGGAACTCAGTTTATATTCAATCGGGACAGCTCACACGGGATGAACTTTATCGGTAGAAAACTCAGTTTTTAGTAGAAAGAAGCGCAACGTGAGGAATGAAACGGAATGATATCTTCTACCATGGTTATATTGGAAGAACGAAGTGGAAAGCCCATTGTATACAACAATCCAACATTCAGCTAAGAAGGCCTAAACATAAACCGTATTTTATCATCGCCGATGATCCATATAGATAGATCATCTCATGAAAATAAAACAATGCGGATCTTAGTGATAACTGTGTTGTATACCTATCTCTTTTTTCCTTACGTTTATTTATTTTTCATTTATTAGTTTTCTTTTTTCTTTGTACTATACAGTTCATAATTCCTCACCATTTGCAAAGCTGAGAAGCAATAGCAATAATTAAACTTTTGGTTCATGAAACGTGATCCCGATAGAGAGCAGGACTCGTGATGTTGTTGTAATGCATGTATTTTGTTGATCTATATGGATCATCTCTGATAATAAAAAATAAAAACGGCTATAGATCCGGTCATGGAGCTATATTATTAATTTTTGTATATTTAAGTTTTATAGGAAAATTCCAAAAACTACCAAATAATTATAAAAGTAGTTGCCAGCAATCAATGGAAGTTCGCTACCAGCCTTATCTTATTTGCTAAACTGCTTCATTATTTTTTGTTGAGTTTTGAAGTGTTTCATACTTTTATTTGTCAAAAATTAAATCACTTTTTTTGTCAGCCATCTACTTGGCTTTTTGGCAATTCTACATCAAATTCGTTTGGTAATTTTCCGTGTCCGTGGAATTTGTTGTAAGAATTTTTTGCAAATATTGTTCATCTCTAAAGAGATTTAATTAAAATTCAAGCAATTAGACTAAAATACAGACAGACTTAAAATAATTCCGGGCCAAAGTGAATACATATAGATTCAGGAAATATGATCAAATTGTTTTCGTTAAAACAACAAAAGAAGGATGGTGATCAAACTTCCAAGTCCGGCCCGCAGAAAAAAGCCTCTGCTGCACAATTGCGTATACAGAAGGGTAAATTATATATTTTTTTTATATTTGATTACAATATTAGTAACATAAATACCATTTATTTCTACTTGGAAGTCAAGGTAATCTTATGGCCTTGAAATTGAAAAATTAATGTTTGTCTCAAGGAAATTTTTCTAAAATAAAGAACTTCGTGTTTATCTCGTGTTCAATATCCAACTTTTATGAACTTGTTCCATTTTGATGTTCAATCAAGGCATTCTTAAAACAATAAGTATAGTGCCATTGTCTTCCCTATGAGTAAGCTAGGTATGTCTATGAACATAACCACTACCTACAGCGAAAACGCACCACCTGTGCTAATTTTCATGTTCTTATATCAAATATCGTTTTAGTAGGTCATTAAACTCTAGATAGATATAAAAAGGTTTTAAAATTGGGATTCATATAAATATTTTGTTCAAACTATCTTATACAAATCCTTGAGATACCGCAACATAATTTCTCTCATGAGTAGTTCGCCACCTCCAAAGAAACACGGCTAATAACATTTCGAGACGACTACTAAGTACCTATAAAAGCCGTGTTCCTTTGGAGGTGGCGAAGCACTCATGAGCACTTTGCTATACATTTTCAATGCAACGCACAAAAATGAAATTTCTAAAAATCTCATCTAGTCGCATTGGGAACACGAGTAGTTGTTAGTACCAGATTGTCGTTTGCATCTACTCTTGAGTACTTCGCCAACTCCAAAAGAACACGGCTAATAATAAGTCCTAATTGCTAGAATATGTACAACTTATGCGCCTCATGCGGAGCCCGCTCTCTGTTTATTTCTATAGAATTATCTCAAAAGCTGCGTTGCTGCTGTGAAGTCTTTTTTGTATTCTGATTTCTTTAATCAAAATAAATGAGGGGAATTTACGGTTGAGTCCTATTTCTTAGAGCTACAAAAATTCTCCGCTGGCTTCATCTGTTAAGTGCCTTGCACATGAGCTGCGAATACGAATAAATATTTTAAAGCAAATATACACTTTTTATTTTAACTTTTTGACGAGGTGAATATATAATCTAATCAACAAACTTAAATAGAAAACACTCCGTCAAATAAATTTAAATTTGAAAAAAAAATTCTACGCAATCAACACCTAATCTTCTGCGAACTGTCAAACGTAAGTTCGCGATCCAAAACATTAGGACGCATTCTACAGACCTGTTAATACAAAAATCGTACGTGACCGCTCATGTGAATGAAATGTTAAAATTCCCGACCATTCCCAATTCGCAGTTCACTGGTCGTGTCTCATGTGTAAAGCACTTTAATGTGGTTTTCGTTTCAACCATTTCAGATTTGGGTGTCAGATCTTAAATTTTACTGGCAAAAGGAACAGAAAACGTGATTTTAGTTTGTTTTGCAATTGTGTGAGTGCCACTTTTGAAATAACACTGATAAATGTCACTTTTCTTTGATGTGTGTGCAAGTGCGTGTGAAAATCTGTGTAAATCTTGCTAAAAATCGAGATCTGCAAAATCGACTTCAGATCGACAAAAATTCGATTTTTTTGGTCGAATGGAAAGGAAAAACTTGTCACAAATCAAAAAAATCAAATAAAAATCGATTTTTTTTCGAAAACCACATAAGTCTGTAGGTACAGGCAGAGAGAATTTCGGTGCCCACTTTGTTCGTGTTCTATATCATCGTAATTTCAGTTTGGATTGAAATCTCGAATTCGATTTAAGGCGCTCCTAAAACATTGGCAGTGAATATGCAACGACAGATTCAAAGATTCGCATAGCACCAGTGTGGGTACTATCATTAATCTCCATATATGTAAATAAAAATACACAGGCGAAAGTTTCGTTGTCGTTGCGAAGTATTCGCTTTCAAACGCAGTCATGTCATCATTTTTATGAATGGCTATAAACACTAGAACAATAACGGTTAAAGCGAAAATTCATTGGCATTTGATTGGCTGAGTTTAAATCTTTTGTATTTTTTGGAATATTGTTTGTATCAATTTGTCTTTTCCTTTTAGATATAAATGAGTTGAACCTTCCAAAAACCTGCGCAACTGATTTTCCCGATCCAGATGATCTTCTCAACTTTAAGCTTATAATTTGTCCCGACGAGGGTTTCTACAAAAATGGTCGATTTGTGTTTAATTTCCGAGTCGGGCCAAACTATCCTCATGAGCCGCCAAAAGTTAAGTGCGCAACTCAAGTTTATCACCCGAATATTGATTTGGAAGGAAATGTCTGCTTAAACATTCTACGTGAAGACTGGAATCCAGTTTTGACAATTAACTCCATTGTGTACGGACTGCAATATTTGTTCCTGGTAAGACGATTATTTTTTTTAATTTTAATCATTTTAAATTTTAATAAATTAAATTTTTTTTAAGGAACCAAATCCAGAGGATCCACTGAATAAAGAAGCAGCCGATGTTTTGCAAAACAACCGAAGACTCTTCGAGCACAATGTGTCAAAAGCCATGCGTGGTAACTTCATTGGCGAGACATACTTCGAGTGCTGCCTCAAGTGATATATAAAATCAAAACTTAATCTTAGGAACGGCGTCTGTCTAATTGCACTTATACTGGGTGGGCGTTTTTATATTAATTTTATTTACAATTAAACCTAGAAACACACACACACACGGAAAGTAAACGAACGATTCTCCATAAAATAAAAAAAAAAAGAAATAAACATAAAAGAGCGAGAGGAAATGAACCCTAGAACATCTATCGACATTTTTTTGTAAGCATAACAGAACTGAGAAGAGAGGAAATAAAATAATGATGTACTGCAAAGCAAAAATATATTTTCTCAATTCTTATGAATAAATATTAAAAAAAAAAAAATATTCAAATAAAAATGATTAAAACTTAAACTTTTCTGTTTTAAGTGCCAGTCGTGAAGACGATTGAGTGATTTTGTTTTTTTTTTTTTTTTGTTAAGCAAAAAAGAGCGTGTAATTTTATTTAGAAAAAAAGTTGTCATTTAAATTTATAATAATCCAGTGTAAACAATTTAATAATTTATATTCCTAAGCTTTTTCTCTCTTAACATTAAGAATATGTCTAGTAAATTAGTATAAAACAACAACAATGTTGATAGTGGTGAAGAATATTTTATTTTATTTTTTTTGTTGCTGCAGACCCAATCTGTTTTTTTTATAGTTGCAAATATTAAATTGAAAACAAATTAGGTATTACAAAGCTCAATTCAAATAAAAAACAATGTTAAATGTAATTTAATGTTTTTTTTTTGTATTGTTTCCAAAAACTGCAAGTCACTCAGAAATCAACAAAAACACCAATTTCAAGCAAAAAATTATATTTACTTGCTGGGATAATTTTAAAGGCAAATATAATGATACAAACAAGAAAACAACAAGATTAAATGATATTGTACCTCTATTAATGAAATAATAATAAAAACAAAAATGAAAACAAAATTAATTATGCTAAACGTAGAAGAAAACATGTTTTTTGTATTTAATTTATAATTCCAATCATTCAATTTTGAATCCTTACACTTCCATTGTCTTCTATCTTTTAAAGGAAAGTCATCGAACGTGGAAAGGGGCCAACAAATTTTTAAATTAAGATTAAAATATTTTGGTAATTGAAAAATCGAAGCAGATACCTGAGCCCAACTTTTGGAAACTCATAACAAAAGGGGATGTAAACACTTTTAGTCATTCCTCCGAAATTGGAAAAAAGAAGGTACGAAATTACCTATTTTTGGAATCCCATTTTTGGGCTTCAATTCGAAATTGAAGTTAATTTGAAAACTCAATTGAGCATAAGAATATGAAGAATAAAACTGGATATGTAGTTAATTTAAAAACACAAGTAAAGCGTGAAACATTAAACCAGCAACAGCACCAGCACCGTCAAGAGCAAACAGCACGCTGGTCAGCAAATATTTTTGAAACACATTGCCAACAGCACCAGCCCCCAGAAATGTATGGAGTTTATAATTTTTTGTAGTGTGGTGCCTCTGAATATCGCAGTATTTAAGTTGTCAGCAATGGACCAGCAACAGCAAATTTAGAACTTTGGCCAAACGGCGCTGTTGAAGTTGCTGGTGCTGGTTCAATCTGTTTCGCGCATAAAAATTATTTATATACCCTTTTGAAGAACTCTTCAATTATAAAAGAGTGTACCTGCACTCAACTTAAGAGAAAATATACCATAAATTATTAAATAGCTTCAAAGCTTCATTTCTAAGCATTTTATTTACTCAGAAGTAATTTTTTGTAAGCATAAGTTTCAAATAAAATCATTCAGGACATAACATGTCCATTTATTTATTAAGAAGTTCAATTAAAAATTACATTAGTCTAACAACAGGTCGATTTGGTAACTTGCAAGTTCGTTCAAATTTTAACAATTGGCTGCCAAAACTCAGGAAGAAAACTACATTGTTAATTGATGGACCCATCAAGAGACAAGGGAAAAGAAATAAATTATTTATTGCACTTTTATTCTATCCCACCTTCTACAAACATGTGAGTACATAAAAATGAAAATGCACCATATTTTGTTTTCTATTTTGCAATGATGAAAGGGCCATCGATACACGAAAAAGTGGCGCAATTGATTTACGGACAAACTATACGATATTCAGCCCTATTGGGAATTCATTGGGTAATGTTTTTCCCACGGAATTTTATTGTTGGAACACATTCCTCCTATCGGGAATTCCTCACGGAATGCTTTTCCCTGTGTACAAGTTTTAGCAACATGAAAATATTCGAATATTCAGCGTGAACATTTGCATTCGCGGGAAGGAAATGATTGTTCCATAATGCGTATAAATTGCGATAAAAACAAAATTGAAGACTATAAGATTCTCTTTAGAATTTAGAAAACAAGTAACTGGTTAAGATTTGCATTCGAAAGACATAAGTTTTAAATAAATAATTTAAGGCAAATTTAATGAAACACTCCCGTGAATTGAATGTTTCGATCGAATCGTTTAGCAGAATAGGGCTGTATGACTCGAATACAATTTATATTGGATGTATCTGGTGAATTTGTGATGAACTCTTTCTATTGCATCATTGTGGGTTTTATAGATAGGAAACCATACAACAGCTCCGTATTCTAGGATATTTCTACATAATGTGTCTGCGCTTTTTTGGAGTAAGACAAAATTGAGCATTTTTTTATGTTAAGATCTTAACTATTTTTGAGGCACCATTCCAACAAGGTATTGTGGTCTCTTTGAAGAAAAACACAATCCCTAACAGTATTGATAACTTTAACAATTTTCAAATCATCTGCGTAAGCTTAAGACTACGGATGTTCTAATTTCCATTGGAATTCTATATCCTCACGTTTTCTAATTTTCGCTGTTCCAAATTCCGTATTCGAAAACGTTTTGCGGATTCGGAAAAACGCACGGATCTAGAATCCGCCAAATTGACGTTTTAAATTTGGTTATCCTTTTGTTGGTGGATTACAATTTCATTTTTGACAGGTCTTGCATACATAACAGGTGATTTCGAAAATGTTTTGTTGATCAAGTTGGTAAAACTTAAAAAGTTAATCCGACTGGAAATCAGAACAATCGTTTTCAATCCGCAAGGATTCAATTTTCGTTTCCGTTTTCAAATTCGACCGAATATCAGAACAGCCGTAATAGAGAAAATACTACTAGTTATATCATTAATATAGATATTTTAATAATAAGGGTCCCAAAATTGAATCTTGTGGGACACCTGAGGAAGGATAGAAAAGTCTGGAAGATACATTATTTAAAACAACATTGTGTTTCCTATCTGCCAGATAATTTTCAAGCCACGTAACAAGGCTTTCATGGAATCGAAAAATTACGCAATTTCAGGACTAAAAATTCTTGACCATGAAATGTGAAAAAGAGACGGATTATTATACAAAATGTAAGTACACCATACCACAACCTATGCTTTTTGTATACGTTTAATTTTAACCCAAGGAAGATGTATGGTTATTATTATGTAACTGGACGATCTCTATCTGAGGGGTATGTGTATTTGAGATTCCCTTGGGTGCAGTTCCACAAATCGACGAGTTATCAAAACGCCGCACTCCAGCGCTATGAGCTAGATTCCTCGTGACCGTTATTTCTACCTACGCTTTATCAGTGACAATGACGTGGATTTCTACTAGGTTAGATATCAGCTTTTCAATCATTTCAAACATTTTACATTCACCATCATTCGTCAATCATTTTAAAAATTCTTACTTGCGCCCTGTGGGACATAATGGAACCATTGACTGAGAATCGACTGAAATAATTTTACGCTTGCGTTCCAACCTGATCTCTCGTGCAGCCAAGACTTTTATGATGGTTTCTGTGAACCGTTTTCGATTAATTGTAAGGGACTTATATTGCACTACCTATGAAAAAAAAATACGTACAAAGAAAATCTTTAAATATTATTTCGAACTTTTTTTTGGTTTTTACATAACATCATAATATTTTACACTGACAACATAAATATTTAATACTTTAAGTTCGCATCTTAACAATAACTGAATTAGCTAGCTTTACAATTCTATTAAAGTCTGTCTTCGAATGAGCTCTCCAATATCTACATCGTCCCCATATAACAGCTGGGAAATTAGGACTTTGTATACCATGGAAAATTCGTGCTATATTCCTCCCAGAAAATGTATTATCCGGGTACATATTTATTATTGAATAAATATCACCAGTTATCTCATCATCGGTTACATTGGATTGCTAAGAAATATGATGGACGAATAAAATAAAAAAAGGATTTGAGAACTTCATAACAAACCTCAATATCAAGAACCAAGTCTTTGGGATAATCATTTTGGAAATATTCTCGAATGATAAATTTCAACTTTTCCGAATTTTTTTGGGGGAAATCTTCAGTTGTACAAGGTGTGTAAGATTTAAAGGAAACCGAAGAAAGACCTTGAAATACGTATTGTAGCTGAAAGACGAATATGACCATGAGAAGTATATCGTAGTGTAGAGATTTCAGAATATATACCTGAATTAACTGCGTTTTTTCTTGCGTCACAGACCGTCCATAAAGAGAGTCTAGAGCTTCATCGATCTCATCCAATGTGAAGTCTCCAGGCGATTTAACTCTAAAGCCCAAATCAAAGTATGAAACTGTTAATGGTGATCTCTTTGGGTAACCATTCTCTGAAAGCAAACAATACATTAGAATAATATTGGCTTCTCATTTCTATTTGATGACATAATTATTTTAAAACTAACGTGTTATCCATTCAAGATTTTTTAATTGGTATTTAACAACTCCACTATTCCACCCGATTGCCGCAGCAATGTCAATCACAGAAAACTCAATAGTGTTGCTATCCTCCTTAAACGTTTTGTTTTTTAGTTGTAAAGCTATGGCCATTGCTAGTGGAGGACAGTCTTTAGCTGCATGTCTAAACAAAATTAATTAAAAACCTTATAGCGGCGGCGGCGTCAAGATTTGCCTTAATATGTTACTTATCGTACTTTAAATATTTTGGTCCCCCGTAGGATATCACCTTGCACATTATGTAAGCCGAGCTGAGCACATTTATACCCCAACGACAATCCAATTCCAAATAACAAAGAAGTGTTGATATGTTCTCTTCGGGAATGTCTAATGCTTGGACTGTTTTCTCGATTGAGATTCCAATTTCATGGCCTGGACAGATTCTTTTTCGTGGTTGTTTTATATCAGCCGATTTCAAAAGGTCGTCTGAAATAGGTTTATCATCAGTACCAAACATATCCTCCTCCCAATCGATGTTTTGAGACGCCTCGATTTCATCCTTATGTTCGTTTACAAAATCACTTAAAGAAAAATATAAACAAATTATAACCAAATCCAGAGCATTTAATTGCAGGACTAACTTCTTCTTCAAATTCTTATCACACGAACAGGGAATAAACAATCTCTGCAAAAGTTTACGTATCACATGTCTATCAATGGAATTAGCAAAAATATGTCGACGCAACTCATTCTGATCGCCATTCTTCGAATCCAAAAACAAATGACAATGAGATATTTTACCATCGCGACCAGCACGACCGATCTCTTGCACATAGCTCTCGAAATTCCTTGGCATATTATAATGAATGACCGAACGTATGTCTGGCTTATTGATGCCCATACCAAAAGCTATTGTAGCCACAACAATGCGTAGCTCGTTTTTCATAAAAGCATTTTGTATTGTTCGCCGCCGAGATGATGGCAAACCTGCATGATAAGGTTCTGCCTGCCAATTAACGCGTTTACGCTTTTTGGCGCTCACCGGTATATCAGCGGATTTTCTATCCTGTAATTTTGAGGGATTAAAAAGGCGAAAACAGAAATAATGTAACTTCTTACCTGCATGTAGGTTCTTATTTGGCCAGCAATTCGTTCGCATTCATCACGTCTAGTGCAGTAGATAATAATCGACTGGCATGCGTCGAACCTGCGGATAAAGGGCAACAGATTTAGAACAGACCAAACAACGTTTCCACTACTCCAGCTTACCTTTTACTCAATAGCAATCCGATCAGTGCTGTATCTCTATTCTCATCCTTCGAAACTGACAATATCAAATTGTCCGGCAGGGGAATATCACTAATGATTCCCTTCTCTCCATCCGGAATACCCAAGTGTCGGATTATACTCGTCCTAGTGGGTAATGTTGCCGTAGCAGTCAATCCCAGCACCGTCTTAACGCCCAAATTCTTTTGCAAAACCTTACAAATCATCAGGTAGCTAGGTCGAAAATTATGACTCCATTGGGATACACAATGCGCCTCATCGATACATGCAAATGCAATGGGCGGTAGTTTTCTCAGAATCGAACCGAATCCCGTTGAACGTTCGCCAGCTACCACTGCCTCTGGCGAGACTAACAATATATCAATCTCTCCTTTATTGATCATTTCGAGAATTTTTAATCGCTGCTGTGGAGTTTGATTGGTATGCAGGCAGTGAGCTCTTAGAAAATGAGGAACTCCATGAACTTGATCCTCCATTAATGAAACCAATGGCGAAATTACCAAAGTTATGGAACCCATTTGTTTGCTGTATAGATAGGCAGGCAGTTGATAGCAAAGAGATTTTCCACTGCCAGTACTAAGAGTGACCAATGTCGATTGGCCCGACAGAATTCTCATGATGGCTCGATCCTGGCCCTTGCGGAATTCAGTGTGGCCAAACATCCGAAGAACTTCATAGACTTCTTCTGTTGCTGCGGGGATAGTTCCATCAGGATTTAGTTCGTAGATAGCCCCGGATTTGGAAACTACAGTGGTAGCATTGAGCAGACCAGCTTTCTCAAGGAAGTCCTGGGGAATTTTATGCCCTATATATACTTTTGGTGGCGATGGTGGAACAGCAGCTGGTTTTTCTGTTTCTGCTTGCATTTCTTTATATATTTCACTGACTATGTCTTCTTCTTCTTCATTATTTTCTCCATCGGCAGTTTGCGAGAAATCTTCCTCATCAGCTTCGTCTTCTTGTCTGTACAGAAGCGTGTTTGTAGCTTCTGGAAGTTTATCCAAGTTCCGGCTATGCACAACCAATGCATTCTGACTGGCCATCTTCTCTGCTTCTTCCAGAGTAATGTAGGGACTATCATCTTCCATATCAACAGACGCTGGCAAAAGAGTATCACCTTTCACTTTGCACTGCTGGGCAAAGTGCCCCGGCTGACCACACTGAAAACAAGTCAAGATTCCACCATCACATCCACCCATGTTCATTTCGGGTCCAATCAAAGCGGCTGCTTTCTTCTGTTTCCATTGGTTCTTCTTGTATTTCGAGAAGTTGACTGTTTTCTTGCCACGAACGAAAACCTTCTTTTGAATATTGATCCGGACAAAGTTCTCATTTAATTTTCCAGAAGCCACTTTTTCGGCTAATTTATTTCTGGCTGCTTCGCGTTTTTCATTCCCTACACTACGCTTCTCTTCATATTTCTGGACTCCTCCTAATTTGTCGCTGATCTTGTTAATATACTCATCAGCCACTGAATTGGCCATCTCTAGATCATCCACATTAGCTCTTGGCAAACATCTTAGGTTTCCAGTTTCTAGAGCGAGGGTATACTTAATCTCTTCCGGATCTGGAGCTTTTTCTTCATCTTCTTTTTCTAGAAGCATCTCTTGTTCTTGTTGCTTCTTTAAAATTCTTGTTTTTGGTTTTTGTGGAGGTAAGGCTTTCGGAGCTCCCTTTTTCGCTCTGCTCTTTGCAGTTGATTTGCTTACTTCCTTTTTCGGGATTTTCTTCTTTGTCGCTGCAGTTTTTTTGCGAGTTCGCTTAGGCTTTTCATCCTCGTCGTCTTCGGATGAATCGATTTCTTTTCGTCTCCGCTTCTTTGCAACAATTGGACTAACTTCTGCTGATTTGGAAGCCTCGTCGCATTTAGCTTTTGGATACTCTTCTCTTGCGATAGGTGGAACTTTTATGTGTTCTTGGGGAGCAGCAACTGGTGTCTGCTGATTCTTGTCGATTGTCGTTAGAACTCGCCGGCGTTTGGCTATGCGACGATATTCTGGGATTTCCTTTTCTTCTTCGCTATTGGACACGATGGAGTCAGAGTCATTTTTGCTTTCCACAGGCTTAGCTTCATCTTCAAAGTGCTCAACTATGATTGGAGTATCAATTATAGTCGATTCCCGTTTTTCAGCAATCAGTTCAGTGACATTTAGATTGCTTAGCCCCATTGGAACAGGATCTCTCTTTTGGTCAATTGGCATGAAACCATTTTTATCGTCTGTGGCATTTCTATTTAGCCAACCTATGTCCAACTGTATGGAATTGTGTTTAGGCTTTTTCAAGCCCACAGAAGCCATCAAATCATAATTAGGTTCTCTACTTGCCAATTCCTTAGCTCGCTGAGTAAGAATAGTCTCGAGATCGGGAAGAAGCTCCATAGGATCCTTAGTTTCCGATTGACTGGACGTCACCGAAGACTGTGAAAGATCTTTATTCGGTTTGGCTAAAGACTTTCGAGGATTTCTTTTCGAAAAGGATGAACTTTTGAATAGTTTTGCAGTCAAATTGGACTTGAAGGCTTGACGCACTGGACTCGTGGATATTTGGTGTACAGGAGGTTTCTTACTTACAACTTTGCCCCATGCTTTTGTATTGTGGTCGCTCTCCTCAACGGGTTCGAATTCTTTGATGACATGGTCTTCATTTAGATTAACAGCGTTTGTCAGCTGAGTTGAAGAAGTAAGTTCATTTAAATTGGAAAAATTTAGAGATGAGTCCATGTTTGAAATAGTCGATATATCTAGAGGAAGTTGTGGTCCACAAGAATTGTCTTGCATGCTTTCATCGATGTCTCCTTGAGACGTTTCAAGAATATCGAACCCATCCTCGGAGAGTATATCATTAAGTGTGTCTTCGAGAAATGAGGTTTTAAGTTTGTAATACATTTTGTAAGAATCACGAATATCTTTCGATGCATCACGAATATCATACTAAGTAAAAAAAAAAATATCTAAGTTACGAAGCTATAGGCAAAAAGCTGTTAAACTTACCTTGGAGGGTATTCTGTTGTATTTCTTTTTGAAATCCTTTTCCCACACTTTAACACGAAATTTGTACTTTTGATATTTTTGTTTAAACACGGGATCGTCCATCGTTATTTTTGGAAGAGCAAAGTTTTATTTTTCGCAGAGTGGACAAATATTTTTTGAAGACAAATTTGAAAACATTTCAAGTTGTCAGATTTTAAGCGGGATGTTGTTGTTTTTTTTTTTTTGCAAAAGATTTGAAAAACAGCTGTTTCGCATTCTTAAGGCGGATACACAGAGATTCGTTAAAAATTCTTTTTGACTTCATATTGGGCGCGTACGGGCAACTATCCAAAGCTATCCGGATAGGTTTGTGTTGTTGTAATCGCATAGAAAAATGCAGCTGATAAACCAATCAGCTGTTGTCAGAAACAAATCCCAAGCTATCCTAAAATTTTCGCGATACCAAACTATCCGATGGAAATTTGGGGAACAGCTGATCACAGCTGATTATACCTACAGCCGACTACTTATTTTGCTTTTTGGTGTCGCGTCTGATTTTGTTTGTTTAAAGAATAAAATAACAAATAAGGGTTAAAATGTATACCAGTGTGATATTAAATGGTACTGAATACTTAATTGATGATTCAGAAGGTATTTGCAATAAAATTAAAAACAAATCGTCGCGTTAAAGGTAGAACCGCACTAGGCGGAACTGCACTTCAGCGACACCGTGCGCACTTTTGCACGAAACTGAACGAAACTTCACGTCGCGACACAGTTGGTCAGATTACCAACTTTGTCGCATAGTGTCGCGTCGTGAAGTGGAGTTGTCGCTTAGTGCGATATAGCTCATACAATTTCCTACAAATAAGTCGTGAAGTTCAGTTCCGCTGAGGTGCAGTTCCGCCGAGTGCGGTCCTAGCTCAAAAACTCAATAGTTTTCCCTTTAATTAGCTGCCTTGTCTTTTGACAGCAAATATAACCTATCTGGTTTTGGTCGTTCGAAAACATATAGGATACTAAGGTATCTTGGATAGCCTATCGGATTGGCACCCGAACGTGGCCAATGAGCATATTCAGTTCGAACCGGCTGTTTATGGTCCATTTTTTTATTATCAGAAATGCGATCCATATAGATCATTAAAATACATGGACTATAACAATAACTATGATATCCTGCGCTCTATGCGCCTGGATACATTGACGGAAGATCGTAAATGCCTCACTGCACACTGGCCATAAACAAAAATAAACTTGCTTGTTGATGCAAGATAATTGACAGCAGGGAACGGTTGGAAATTAAAACACAACATATACATTTGAAGTAAGGTTGTACTTGTTCAAACATATCCGAACTTTAAAGAAACGAAATAGTAACGATACTGGAAATACGAGTGAGTTTTTTGAACCAACCCCAGGGCCTACGTTCTGTAAATCTCGCATAGATAAAATTTTTCGAGAAACGAAGAAAATATGTGAAAGCGAAACGAAGTACTTATTAGTACTTCACCACCTCCAAAGGAACATGGCTAATGTGTCCAGGCACTATCGGAATTTTGTTTCATAAACCAAAAGTTTGGTTCTTCTGTTACTTCTCAGCTTTGCAAATGGCTAAGAAGTGTAAACTGTAGTGTAAAGAAAAAAAAATAACGAATATATGAAAAATAAACAAATGCAATAAAAAATACATAGGTCACAGTAGTTGTCACTAAGATCCGTATCGTTTTTTTTGATGAGATGATCTATATGGATCATCAGCGATAATTATAGGTCTGTTTGGTAACGTGAAATTTTTCTCAAATTTTCTCAATTTTAAGGCACAAACCTATTATGACATTAGATTTGTTCAGTGACAAAATAGTTAGATTAGAACAGAATGCGTTAGAACAGAACAGAACAGCACAGCACGTCAGAAAAGGAAATCTGTTCTAAGTTGTTCTACCTAAAAAGCTATTACAGAAAATCCTGTTCGAAACTGTTCCAAAGTGTTCAGCCTCATTGAACAGCAAACCAGAACGGTTTAGAACAGAAAATTTCTCAACAACAAAAAGTTGTACTTTTCTGTTCGAAACTGTTCTAAACTTTTCCGAACAGCCTCGCTGAACAAACCTATTATCAGTTTGTCCAACATCAAATAATAAAAAATAGCTGTCTATTTGAAACAAAATGTCATTTTTCCATTTCCCTACATGACAGTTCTAGTTCTCTAATCTCAAAAGTGTAAAAAAAACTATTTTCATTTCTTTTTCCTTTTAATAAAAAGTTTATTGTAATATTATTTTTTTTTGATTTTACAAAATTCCTTTGATTTTTCAAATCAATTCAAAGAAATATTAATATTTCCCAAATTAAGGAAAAAAAACACTAATTTGAATGGCCAAAATGCCACCGAAAGCAAAACCATTTCACCAAAAATGAAGAAAGACCAAAAAAAGCAAAATAAGAAAAATTATAATTTTCTCCAGACACAGCCAGAGAGAGAACAAAAATAAAAGAAAAACAAATTGTTTATTATTTGCAAGGCAAAAAAATATATATGTATGTATATATTTCTGTAGCTTGAGAAATAATTAATTACTCAAACTATTTAGCGTACTGGGAATTCGGAAAATCCTTGATCGATAAGCCACAAATAAGAAAAGAAAAATATATTCCCAGCGTCTCTCTATTATTGGGTTAAAAAGAATTTTTATTGTAAGTAAACATTTTCACAAAAAAAGAAAACAAGATTTTTATATTATATTTGATTCCATTGGGTATTTATTAAAAAAAAAAATATTAATTTACATACCTACCTCTTCCCATGTTTACTTTTGTTTATATAAGACAATTAAATTAAAATTGATAAGAACAATTGAATGTGTGTTGCTTATGTACAGATGTGAAACGTAGTTCCTTAGTTAAATTCGTTAGATGTTTTAGCTATTGAATTGTTAAAAAGTGTTTTATCAAATGACATTTAAGCCATGCAATAGTAATAATTCTCTTTATACAATCTCTGGAATTGTACGCCTGTTGTGCTTGTTGCTAAGTTGCGCAGCTGATTGATTTTAAACTTATTGCTGTTAAACACGAATGAGTTGTTTGGGCTTTGATTTACTAAAGATAGAACCGTTTCATTAAAAGAACGCTTTCATGTCCCAATCGTTGGCGCTACAGTAGCGGGTATTAACAAATAAAACCGAACCAAGACGCTATAGTTTCGCTTGCTGGGTAATGCGTAACCCCCAATACCGATCCATGATAATATCCCAAATATTATCATATGCGTATATTTATGTGACCAACTTTAGAATACGTAATCAAGCAGCAACAAGTAGACACGTAACAAGCTCTTCTGGTACTCTCAGCAAGTTTAGAAATTCTCTCAAAAAATATCAATACCTGTATGTAATTCTCTTCAAATTTGTTTGTATATAGAATCTATTCCCTCGCGGGTATTTTCTTGTACAAATTAAGTAAATATGCAGCTTTTAACACTTCACCAATCTACACAACGAATTATTTGCCATGTTTTCATTACAAGCGACATCAGAGGTGAACTGCAAACCCTAAAATTTTTTTAAGGACTTAATAAACTAATCTCTGATAAGTAGCCGTAGAACCGTTAGGAAAAGAATAAATTTCGGTATTAATTGATTGTATCAATTTCAGTGATTAGTTATCAACTTTCTCCCAAACTTTTATAAAACATAACTGATCAAGTACCATTACATGTTAAATTAATATTTCGGTATCCTTGAAAAAGTCTAGTACCTATTTTGCTGCAATAAATAAACAAACTTAATCTGAAGCTGTTGTGACTAAAATAGTGCAGCGTCATATCGCTCTTTCTGAGTAATTTGATGATCTCCAAAAAACACCCCAGTTTCATTTGTGCTGAAATATGATGTTGAAACTCGTGATGCCGAAATATTTTAAGCTACATGTACAGTAACATTTAAATAGCCCGTTAGATATGTATGTCACTGACCTCTTTTCCAGAGGAATTTCATTTTGGGACTTATCATCTTTAGGTCTGTTGATCACCGGCAGTACTCATGGTATGGTAATCATGGCAATTGCCTCTTGTGACAAATCCTCCTAAGGTATCCGTTGTCATGAATAAGTCCTCTCCCCTTAGTCGTTCGGATTCGGCAGAAAATTATAGGTCCCGTCCATTCCCGCCAGCAATCAACAAGCACACATAAATGGTTGCAAGCAACCCAATTTATTTATTAATAAAGATAATTTTGTAAAAAAAAAACGTGACAAATATACGTACTACTCTTGTAATAATATTTATTTTTTTTTTTGGCTCTTAGCTTTATCACAATGGCCGATGGAATGGGAGGCAGTTTCAATATAAAACAAGAAATAGATACAACAACAAATTGTTGCAGTCCCACTACATCAATTCTAAATTGTTCAAATTCAATTTCATATAGCAGTTCGACTTGTAATAAGCTCCAAACCTCACCATCTGTATCACCAGAACGTCAATTGTGCAGTTCAACCACTTCTTTGTCGGGCGAGTTACTTTGTGGCAATGGAAGCGAAAATAAAGCTGGAATACGGGAAGAAATCCGACGATTATGTTTGGTTTGTGGAGATGTTGCCTCGGGCTTCCATTATGGAGTTGCCAGTTGTGAGGCGTGTAAAGCATTTTTCAAACGTACCATTCAAGGCAACATTGAGTATACTTGTCCGGCGAACAACGAGTGCGAAATCAACAAGCGTCGCAGGAAGGCATGCCAAGCGTGCCGTTTCCAAAAATGCCTTGTTATGGGCATGCTCAAAGAAGGCGTTCGCCTTGACAGAGTTCGGGGCGGTCGACAAAAGTACCGACGAAATCCCGTTTCAAATTCCTATCAGACAATGCAGATGCTTTATCAGTCGACTACTTCCTCACTTGAAGATATCAAAATCCTAGAAGTACTCAATACGTATGAACCAGAAGCGCTGTGTGTGAATCAACAAGAAGAAGTCAAAAGCAGTAGTTTTTCGTCGAAATTCGGTGGGGATGCACATGATATGTTAGCTGTCCTGAGCGATCTATACGACAAAGAACTAGTCGGGGTTATTGGCTGGGCCAAACAAATACCCGGCTTCACGGAACTGCCACTTAACGATCAAATGAAGTTGCTGCAGATATCATGGGCGGAAATCCTTACACTGCAATTAGCTTACCGTTCAATACCATTTATTGGTAAACTGAATTTTGCCTTTGACGTTTGCATGGACGAGAGAGCAGCTAAAGAATGTGGTGCGACAGAACTGTACTATCATTGTGTCCAGATTGTGCAGCGAATGGAGAGACTATCGCCCCGAAAAGAGGAGTACTATCTGTTAAAGGCTCTTATTCTCTCAAATTGTGATGTCCTACTGGACGATTCGAGCTCTTTGCGAAACTTCCGCGAGTCTATACTCAATTCACTTAACGACTGTGTATATTTGCTCCGCCATACGACAGCAGTGTCACATCAACAGCAATTACTGCTTCTACTGCCGTCCCTAAGACAAGCCGACAATATAATTCGAAGATTTTGGCGTTCAATTTGTCGCGAAGGTAATGTGACCATGAAAAGACTTTTCGTCGAGATGTTAGAGAGATAAAAGAAAAAAAAAAAAACAAATAGCTATGTATATAGAATCCTATATAATCATACATAAATATATATACACAGGTAGTCGAACGAAAAATAAATGAATAAAGTAATACCAACAAATAATCATAAAAATTTACAGAATATAGCATTAAATGTGTAAAGGTAGAACGAAATGAGGAGAATAATTATTATTAACACAAAACAAAATCGCAATAAAGGTGTAGTAATTTCTAAATAATATGTTTTAACTTACAATTAAATGTGCTACCTAAATGTTATAGAAGACAAAAAGGAAATCATATTATTTTGTGTCATAATAATGACTTCAGTTTTAGCGTAAGAATTAATTATATACAATGTAGGTACTCGAATGAGAAACCAATCTCAAAATATTGGATTGCGTCGCAAAAAGATCTCCAAAGCTGAATTTATATAGCGAAGATGAAGATGGATTTTGTGTCGGGTGATGTAAAAAGTTTTAACTAAAAAACGCTGGGTCGAAAATATTAAAGCACCAATGAAAACTATGTATTTAAAAAATAGCATGTATATTATATATAAATAAATATATATTTTATTTAATTTTTTTCGTTGTAAAACAAAAGTAATAAAATAACTTTGTTTTAATTTTTGTTAAACAATTTTACTTGATTTTAGATCCCATTAACATTATTTCTTCTTCTTTTCCTTATTTTGATCAGGTCATACAGGAATGTCTCGCACCTATTGTCTTGCTAAGTCGAGATGGAAGCGGGATATGCTTCGGAGCCCAATAAACCTGAATACATTTTTGAAGTAAAACTTCTTTACGCACGGTAGGCTCAAATCCATTGAAGAAAATTAATATTATGTATAAGACCTTACCTTATTGGATTGGTTTTCATTTTATTTTTAGTCTGACGTAGAATGTGTATGGTAAGTCGTAGATCCTGTAGAGTTGGCGAAGTGGTGTACCAAAGCAATTTTATTTTGAAAACAAACAAGTTTTGGTATTCACCAGACTATTTTTTAGCGTGCAAAAAAATGTTCGGTCAGTTGGTTCAAACTTGTATTAAATCATTAATATTAGTGCTTACTCAGTACGTGTCAAGTTACGATGAATTCATGATAATAATTTTGTCGTTTCATGCAAAAAAAAATTTGGATTCACCTCTATAATTTTGTCATATGTGAATTTGTTGTCCTTTTTTCACTTGTAGAATATTATTAATTCAGTCCAATCGGCCATATCCAATTAAATCGGCCTTCTAACAACCTATAAGCCTTACTGCATACTTCAAGTCAAGTTCTTTTTTAATCTTGCTATCAACTGGCGGATTTTTTTATTATGGTATTAAATAACCTTGATATTCTAAGCCAAAATATATTTCTGAAAAAAAAATCTTTATCAAAATAAATCACAGGTTTATAACAAAGGCCAAATTATTTTATTAAAAAAAAACACATTTAAAAAATAAAATAAAAAATAATTAAATATAATTATTATTACCTAACATCAATATTTACAGACTAGACATTTAAAAAAATAGCGACCTAATATTAGTATCAATCTTCTTTAGCGTGGTAACGATTTATCTCAGACTCAAAGTAGCGATTGCTGTTTTCCTGGAAGCGATCTGATCGCTCTAGCTCTTTGCGGAAATAATCTATGGTCCGATGGAGACCCTCCTTCAATGGAATTTTGGGCTCCCATTTCAGGTATTTTCTAGCTCGGGTTATGTCTGGTTTTCGACGTTGAGGATCATCTTCAACTGCAGATGTTTGACCAATCTCGCTCTTGCCACCAACAAGTTCCCTTATGATAACTGCGAATTCCTCGATTGTATGTTCAACTGGGTTGCCGATGTTAACCGGTTGAGTGTAGTTCGATGACATCAGGGCTATAAGACCATCGACCAAATCCGAGACGTACTGGAATGATCTGGTTTGCTTGCCATTGCCGTAGACAGTAATGGTTTCGTTTTTCAGAGCCTGTATGATAAAGTTGGACACAACTCGGCCATCACTCATGTGCATGCGGGGACCATAGGTGTTGAAGATTCTCGCCACCCGAACGTTCACCTTCTCCTGCTTGGCATACGCATAACTGAGGGTCTCAGAAACTCTTTTTCCCTCATCGTAGCAAGCACGCGGTCCAATTGGATTTACATGCCCCCAGTAGGTCTCCGGTTGTGGATGAACAGTCGGGTCTCCATAGACCTCCGAAGTGCTGGCTATGAGCACCTTGGCTGTGACTCGCTTTGCCAACCCTAAAACGTTGATAGTGCCCATGGTGTTTGTCTTGATGGTCTTCACTGGATTGTACATGTAATGGGGCGGGCTAGCCGGACTTGCTAAGTGATAAATCTCATCGACTTCGATGAAGAGTGGATTCACTATATCGTGATGTATCATTTCGAAATTTTCATGTCCTAACCAGTGCTCAACGTTGCGTTTGCGCCCCGTAAAGAAGTTATCCACGACAATAACTTCGTGACCTTCAATCATCAAAGTGTCCACCAAATGGGAACCGACAAATCCAGCTCCTCCCGTTATCAGTATTCTTTTCCTAGTCTTGTAGTTCAAATACTTAACATTCGGGTACTTCTGGGGGATACTGGCTTCCAAAATTTTAACTTTTTCCTCCAACTTAGCCAGTTTATTTTTCGTATATTTCAATTCCTGGCGTTGTTGTTCCAGTAGATCAAAATTGATCATTCCGCCGTTGAGGACGGAGTTGTCAACAATGTTACCATCATCTGCAGGATGCTGCTGCTTGATAGCGGCTGGAGAAATCCTACTTTGTCTACTCTCGGTAGGTTGTTGTTGCTTGGCAAGAGCTTTAAATAAAAAGAAAATCACAAATAGAATAATTAAAACTGCCGTAACTTGTTTCATTCTTTTCCGCGTTAACGTCATCTCATAACTGCTGCTGCTGGTTTCTTGTGTTGCATGAGATGAGGGAACAGCAGTCGTAGGAGTTCTTCTTTGTCTCAAATGGTTGACGTTTTCAGTTTTATGCAATGGATTGCTGTCGTCGATGTTAATCGTAATGATTGGTTTATTTGAACCACTTTTCACCCGTCAGTTTTACGCGTGCGATGGGATTGATAAGTAATTAAATTTATTTTGATGATAAAATTCTTCTGAAGTGTTTTTTTTTTTACCCTTCGTTGCCCGGCGATGATAACAGTCAGCGGTAGTGTTTTAAAGCACAGCTGATTTTGACATTTGTCAGTGATGGGCATCTGTCGCTAAATAAGGTCTGTTTGGTGACGTGAAATTTCTTGCGAATTTGCACAAATTTTCACAAAATTGCACAATTTGTCACAAATTTCTGTTTATTAAGCCTAGTACGCTGCTGATGCGAAACGAAATTTTTCGGTGGTCTCCAACACGACAGCGAAATGCTTACGAAAACCTCAGCGAAAAAATGACAATTGAAAGCGTCACCATTAGCAAAAAAAAAAAAAAAAACACAAGCGCAAGCGCAAAAAAATCACAGAAAGCCATGTTGTATTGAAAGAAACAACAAATACAAACACGAACCAACCTCAAATGTCACTTTTCCGCACACAATTAATGCCCCGGGCAATTAATTGAGTGCGAAAAAGAGCGGAGACCTCTCCAAATAATCTTCTACAATTATCGATTTCGCTCATCGAACAGCGTACTGCAAAACGAAAAGGAGGACGAAATTTTTCGTTTATGATTTCGTTGTGTCATTTTTGTATGGGATTTTTCGTTTCGCATCAGCAGCGTACTACGCTTTAACTCGAAAAAAGTTGCAACGAGAGAGCACATCGAAAGAGAAAAAAATTTCCCCTCCATTGGATAACTTGCGAATTTGTGCTACATAAATTTCTGTGTGCAAGAAGTGTAAAGACTGTCAAAACACCCAGCTGGTAGCATCTTTTGCTTTTAATTTGAAATTGTGGTTTCTGATATGTGAAAATTAACTTTACAAATAATAAATAACTTAGGCAATTTATAATTTATGTAATTTTTGTTTAAATTAAACGCAAATTGTTAACATAACCAGACTTTTGGCATGCGATTGTTGATGTGAGGAGTAAAATTCTGATGTTTTGTACACAAAAGTGGTCCAATGCGTTTGTTAACTTTCTTGTAAGTTTCACCATTTTTGAGAAATTTGTTCTCTCTTTGGTGTTTTGACAGGTTTTACACATTTTGCTGAAAAAAGATACCAAACAGACCTATTAGATGTGTTCAGGATTTATGTTCTTTTCAGAGCTTCGAAATTGTGATTCTTTTTCATTCAGGGCATATTTGGCCTGCAACTTTGAGTTCCTAGGTAACTTTTAGTTTCTCCGATTATTACATTGACTTATATGGAGAGCACCCACTGGACAACTTTGTTAGCCGACACTTTAAGGTTCTCGGAGTTGCTCACGGAACTTAGTTGCCGGCAACACCAGGCAACTTTAAGTTGCCGGCCCCCTCCCACTGAGCAATTCCAGCAACTTTTGAAAATTTAACGTTTCTATTTTTAGTCCACTGAAATGTTAAATTGATTTTGCATTTTGTACAAGTCAAGGATGAGGTAGGTGTAGGTGTAGCACGATTTTGTATAAAACTTATACAAAAAACTCTAAAGCTGCTTAGTGGGCGCCAGGCCAAACACAATTTTGTTCGAACACAAGAATCTCTAGAACATGGTTATGTTTTTCACTTTTCGACTTTTTGCCACTTTTGTGCAAAGAGTTGTGAATGTAGTTGAGCCTGATGATTTGTATGGATCATTTCTGATAATAAAAAACAGCTAAAAATTGCATGAGCCCTATTCCCTTATGTTATGGCCTTAATTAATTCATTGGATTTTTGTCTATCAACTTAATTCCAAGAAACCCACTTGCTGTTAATTTGAGCTAATTAAAGCAACTTTACGCCAATCTGCTGTCAATTTTTCTTGTGCAAAAAAATATCAAAGGAGAACACGGGTGTGTAGCACATTATAAAAAATCCACTTTTCTAATAGAAAGGTAATTAAATGAAAATTTAATTAATCATAATCGATTTCGATTAAAAAAAACTAACCCCCAAAACAGCTACTATGGACAAAAACCAGCAAACTAATAAAAAGAAGGAAACTGAAAAGGTCCCCGATGAAATAGTTGAAAACAACGAAGCAACAAAAACTGAAAGTGGCGGCGGTGAAAAACCCGATGAGCAAGGTAAATTATTTTTTCCATGAACGACTGAAAGAAATCCACCTTCAACAAACAATCCACATATCTTTTTGATTCCTTAGCATGGGAAGATAAAGAGTCACGCAATCGTCTAGTGTCGGCGCTTTCTATGAAATTCGTTGATGTTATGTCCGAATTGAATTCGACTAACGACGCGTTTAAAATTCCCAAGGATATTCGAAGTGAGTGCCGGAAATTAAATTACCTTTTCGCTCCTGAATAATTGAACGCTATTGCGTGTTTGATTGAATTCTTTGTTAAATAGAGTTAATTATTTTTGTTTTCTTTAAAATGCAGCTCTATATGGTGGCTACCAGAAAGCCGATGATGTGAATGCGCGTGAAAACGCAAACAAAAAGTTCACCTTCTGGTCAACCCAGCCGGTACCCAAGCTCAACGAAGAGGTGTTTACAAATGAATCCATCGAACCTGATAAGGACATTTCGGAAATCCGACAGGAACCGTACACGTTGCCCGAAGGCTTCAAGTGGGACACGCTCAACTTGAACAGCTCCCAGAACCTAACCGAGCTGTATACCCTCCTTAATGAGAACTACGTGGAAGACGATGATTCAATGTTTCGATTTGATTATCAACCCGAATTTTTGAAGTGGTCTTTGCAACCGCCTGGTTGGCGACAGGACTGGCATGTTGGTGTAAGGGTTGTGAAATCGGGACGTTTGGTGGGATTCATATCGGCCATTCCCAGCCAACTCAGATGCTACGAGAAGATATTGAAAGTTGTCGAAATCAATTTTCTGTGTGTACACAAGAAACTGAGAAGCAAACGTGTTGCACCAGTGCTGATCAGGGAGATCACGAGACGAGTTAATCTAACTGGCATATATCAGGCAGCCTATACCGCTGGAGTTGTGCTGCCTAAGCCAGTTTCGACATGCAGATACTGGCACCGATCTCTCAATCCTAAGAAACTTGTCGATGTGAGTAATTTATGCATCAAAAATCTTTGAGCTTTGGATTGATATACTTTGAATAGTTTCTACGATTGGGGACTCTGCTTAAATAAGTCGCTTAAAACTAAATACATTTATTTTCAATTTGTAACCTTTAACCCAGGGCCGAACGCCAGCAAGTTCATGTTCGCGATAAGGTATTGATCAATTTGTGTAGTGGTGACAATATCCGTGTTTTATGAAATTTTATACTAGAAAACCACTTTATGACAAATTTTGTACCAAATTATTGGGGTTTAAGACTTAATTGGGAGAAAAAGCTGTAAAACCAGGGCCAATCGGGTGGACCTAGTCCTTGCCCATTTTATTCCATCGCACATCACATGACTGTAATGTCTTTTTTTTTTGTATCTAATTAGGTGCTCCACTAATTGGTCTGCTTAAAATTCAGATACTCCACGTCGAGTTTTAAGAATATGTAGTTGAATTAGTCGAACAGAATATTTATTTTATTCTCAACATAGAAGATAAATATATATTTTGTTATTTACAGGTAAAATTCTCACACCTAGCCAGAAACATGACAATGCAACGAACAATCAAACTCTTCAAATTACCCGATCAACCAAAGACGCGAGGTTTTCGTCGCATTCAATTGAAGGACATGGAAGGTGCTCGAAAAATACTAGACGAGTATCTCTCGAAATTCCAAATATGTCCCGTATTTTCACAAGAGGAGTTTGTGCATTGGTTTTCGCCACGAGAAGGTATTATCGATTGTTTTGTTGTCGAGGCTGAGAATGGTGAAATAACTGATATGGTGAGCTTCTACAGCTTGCCATCAACTGTGATGCATCATCCTGTGCATAAGAATGTACGAGCAGCTTATTCATTCTACAATGTATCCACAAAAACTCCCTGGTTGGAGCTTATGAACGATGCCTTAATTTCAGCAAAAAATGTCCAAATGGATGTATTCAATGCCCTAGATCTAATGGACAATAAGAAATTCTTGTCCCCTTTGAAATTTGGTACCGGCGATGGAAACTTGCAATATTATTTATACAATTGGAAATGTCCGACCATGAGACCCGAGGACGTCGCTTTGATTCTCATGTAGCGCGGGAACGCCAGTAAAATAAAAAAAAATCACACAAATAATCGAAATAAGAAAAAAAAATACAACAAAAATTCATGGGAATAATGACACAAATTAATTTGGGATGCCGTGTGGCTATGCGCACCTGAAGTTTGTGGGTTTCCTTATTTTTATGCCTTGTTTTTGTTCCTATCTGCTAGGATTCCATATTTGAATTTAGAAAAAAAAAAAAAAACAATTTACATTTTGTTTGCATTTTCTCAGATTAATTTTTATTATTTGTTCAAAATATATAAGTAGAACTCAGATCAGACACCCACAAACTTCGTACTGTGTCTTTTGTATCGAGAGAAGGGATTAATTATAAGATTGATTTACATAATTTCACTCGAGAAAAGTAATATTATGCTAAAGAAAATAAATTTAATATTTTATTGCAATAAATGAAGATACTACTTAGAATTTTCCTTTGGTTTAATTTGTTGTCTTTCTCTTTTCCCGAATCCAGGTTGACAAATGCATGTCGGAAAGCAGACTTGTAAGTAATAAGACCTTGTGTGGATGAAATATTCTTAGGAGTGCAATCACATTGCAAATTTATATTAAACAAAATGATTGCTTACAAACTTCAAAAGTATTTAAAGGAGAACGTATGGAGAAGGTGCTAAAACAGCCTGTAAGGAAACAGGAAACAATGCATGGCCACCGGATATCCATGTTGGCTTATGGCTGCACTTCTCCAGGCTATATTTATGTTTTTTGTTTGCAGGTGAAGTCTTGTTTCGGGGGAAAGATCCGCATTTCCACAGAGCTAAGGTACGCTACCCATACAGGTATACAATTTTTATAAAATATTGTTTTTTAATATGAAGTTGATTTTTGTTTTAAATAAATTTAAGTGCATTGAAAGCTGGTTAAATAGCGTTAAAATTTAGTAGAAGTATGTGCGACCCATTCGTGCACTTTATTCCTTTTGGATAAATTTCCTCTTCCTAACCTCCGAAGTAAAATAAAATTAAATTGTCCGTTAAGTTTTGAACAAAATAAAGATCTAGACTTTAAACTTGACTCAAAACTATATTGAATCCATACACAAAGAAGAACTAAACCCGCACCAAATCAGACTTTTAGTGTGTTGTATTATTTTGTTTGTTTGTTCTGCGCATGGTATAAGTAATCGAATTTGTCGCTAACTAGACTGTGGAGAAGTACCATTTTCGAGAATAAGCCATAACTTGAAGCAGCAAAGTATTTCTTTTACTTGACCCGCAGTCTTGGACAAATTTGGAAGCATATTGAAAGCAATATAATTCCTTGGCCACAACAAGGGGAAGACGAAATATATCTAAAAGATTTGTTCATTTAATTTGTCAAAAAATAACAATAGATTTAATAGGTATTTCTTGAAGGGTATTTATTTCTACAATAACACTGAAAAAGCACATGGGGCTTGAAGTCAAACAAACAAAAATATTAAATTAATGCAAAATAAAAACGTTATCGACACAACGTCGCATCGATCTTCTGTAACCATGGTACTATGTCTTTCAACTTAAATCTGTACATAGTATCGCTAGCAATTGGATTCCTTTCTAAATACACCGTGGCAAGTTTTTTGTTGTTTTTCAGCTCCTCTATATTCTTCCATTCGGCTACTTGATTGTCATTTAGCCATAACTCGTCCAAGTCAGCTAACCCATCAATGTTCTCAATGCATTTGATCCTATTCTTAGCCAAATCCAATGTTTCAATTAGTTTGTTCTCTGTCAGGTTTTCAATCACTTCAATGCCATTTTCGGACAAATACAACTCGTTCAGATTGACCAAGAATTCCAGATTTTCAATTTTTAGGATGCGGTTCGCCTGCAAACTCAGGCACTCCAGATTAACTAGTTTTTCCAAGTTCTCGATCTTCCTTATTTTGTTCTTGCCCAGGTATAATTGTCGCAGATTCACCAAGGTCTCCAGTCCTTCAATGTTTCTCAATTTATTATCGCCTAACTCTAACATAGTTAAATTCGTCAGATTTCCAATATTCTCAATGATGCTGATTTTATTGGCACACAAAAAGAGCTTCTGTAGATTTTCCAAGGCCTCAAGATTCTCAATTTTCGTTACACGATTGAAACTAATGTCAAGTATTTCCAGATTTGTTAACGCCTCGAGATTCTCGATTTTGGTAATTTGATTGTCGTACAACTCTAATTCTGTCAATGTAGTCAAAGTGCTCAAGTTTTCGATTTTCTTTATTAAATTCCATCTCAAATATAAGCTCTCGATTTTGGTTAGGGGTTCGAAATTTTCAAGCACTCCAATGCGATGATGATTCAGATCGAGAACCAAACATTCCGGATCGATTAGAACAATGTCTTCGATTTTTGCTGGTTCTTCTTGTGGAACGGCTTCCGCCGCTGATGCAAGACTCAAATGTGTTACGTCTATTGTACTGCGTTTGGTAGATGGGGTTTCGATAGGTTCAGAAGTGTTATCGTTTTTGTTTTCTTCAGACATTTTACAGAGTGTAAAGCAAATTTGAAATACTTTATTTTACAAAAAAAGCCGACAAAATTTTAACAAGCAAATTCTTGAAATACTTGAAACAAAAAATTAAAAAATGACAGCAGTATGACGTTTCCACTGTGAATGAATAGGTCTGTTTAACAAATTGAATTTTGTAAATATTACCTCTGTTCGCTTAGTCTGCTATTACACGACGACTTTTGCGTCCTGACTCTTCTTCGAATTCTTCTTTGAAATTTCGTCCTGTGAGTCGTACGCTATTACACCATGACTTTTGAGTCATGACTCAAATTTGGCAATCTTCTATAATTTTTTTTTCGGTAATGAAATTCTCGTAGCAACCAAACAAACAACAAACATAATTGAAACGATGTTGTTCTAGCATAGAAATTCTCTATGCTCTAAACCTTAGTCTGCTATTATACGACGACTTTTGTGTCGTGGCTCTTTTCGAACATAATGAGTGCAAAAGAGAAGAAAAATGAGACGGAAAACAAACTGCCCTATGAGTCGTCGGCCAAGTTGCCATTTTCTACCAGTTAGTCCGAAGTTCTGCCAAAGTCCATATAAAAATGGGCAGTTTTGGACTAGTACGTGTACACACCTTTTATGTGGTTTTCCTACCAACCAAAAACACTGATTTTTTTGGGGGTCAGGTTGATCTTTTTCAGGTTTCACTTTCCAACCAACCAAAAAATTGATTTTTTTCGTGGTCTGTTTTTTTTCTCGATTCCATGTTTCAAGTCTCGATTTGAAGCCAATTTTACACATACTTTCACACGCACTTGCACACAAACCAAAGTAAAGGAACATTTCTAAACGTCGTCCTCTCCTCACTCCTCGTCATTTTGATTTCTCAGTCGGTAGCATTTCTTCCGTTCGAGAATCTATCCAAAAGGGTGTCAACCTATCCAAAAATTTTCAGATACCTTGAGTTGTTGTTGCGTAATCTTTTTTTTTCACAAGGTATTACAACAACACAAACCTATCCGGATCAGCCAGCTAGCGATCAAAAAATCCCTAATTTGTATTCTATTTTTGATTTTAGTTTGATTGAAAAAAATAATGTACAAAACACAAGTCCTCGCAACAAAAGTGTTCGTGTAACTCTTAATCCAGACCTATGACTCCCTGAACGAGTTCCTAATTAGGCTTTTCCAGAAACTATCTTTGTCTTTTCTCTTTCTAATTTTGACATAAAAATATGTAGGGAAAACAAACAAACGACCAATCACAATCACATGTTTTTGTTTTCCCTACATATTTTTCTGTCAAACTATTGATTTTTTTTCTTGCTTTTTTGGCACTGAAGTCTTGTGGAAGTTCCAAATTAAAATTTTAATATACCAATTCCATGTCATTCCATTTTGATTTTTTAATTGTCAAAATATATTTTTCTCAAACAAAAGTTTGGTAGCGATCAAGTTGGACAAAAACATTAAATTTAAAAAAAAAATATTTCTAGATCTTGAATTCGTTAATTTCTAAACTAACAATACACATCAAACAAAAAACTCTTCCCTAAAATTCTGACCAAAAGAGAAAACCAACTCCAATTGTGATATTTTAATATTCTTAAAATTATTTACGTAAAAAAATTGATCCCAGAAAAAAACCCAGAGAGAGGAAGGGAAATAGAGCTACAAAGATTACAGCTGCACGAAAGAGACAGCAAGTGCGCAAAGAAAAAAAGAAAACAATTTGTTTTGACATTTTTCGAGGTGCTTTGTGTTTGGAAATCAAAGAAGCAAAAGTAGAAAAAAATAAAACACTGCGTTGTTTATGTCGATATTCGTCGCATTTTTCTTCAAAGAAAAAAAGATTAGCATAGAATTTGTCAACAAATAACAACAGCTTTCGGTGTTAACAACGATTTTGTGAAAAACGAAGAATTTTATATTACACATTAAAAAGAAAAAAAATAGATAAAAAACAACAGGAAAGGAAGAAGAAACACCCAATCTAAAAATTGACATTTTCTTTATTGTGTTATTTATTTTCATCGTTGCCTGGGACAGGGAGTTTCTACTTTACATTTTCTTCTCGATATCTTCATTGTTTAAATTTTATTCTATTACACTGCTTATCACAAGTCGGGTTCTGTTTTAACAAGTTCAATTATTGTGTTTTGGATTCATAGAGCATCGACTCTGGCATTGACCTTGGCAAAAAGCAATACAATATCTAGTTTTCTGTACGCGTAAAAGTTTGACTAAAAAATAATTAAATAAAAAACAACAACCACACCATGAGCCTCCTAGGTAGACCGGACATAGATTCTGGCGAACTCTTTGTCAATTTCAATCAGAACATCACGTAAGTACCTACAAGATTATACATTCTGTAAAGTTAGGCACGAAACTCGGGGTTAATGAATTGTAAAATAATATTTATTTATGAACATGTACTTCCCATCCATATTATGTATGTGCAAGTACACATTAAGTATGTATGTTAAAGTTGGAATTGGGAATACATTCATTCTTAAAGCGATAAGTACCTACATTATATATTTTTATTTAATGAAATTTCCTTATTGATTTGATTTAAACAGCAACTGTCTCACAAGCCCCCGACTTCAATCCTGCTGCTCGGCCCAAATAGGCATACCTATAGAAATGAAGCTGTGAGGGCAAAACTAGTGTTCCAACCTAAACCTTAATTATCTAGTAATTTAAACAGATAAACAAAATTAATATTTTTAAGCAGTTCGTGGCATACCCCAATAAGCGAAAAAGTAGTTTTAGTTATTTCTAAATCGTTGTTTTTACAAATTACGTGTTATGATATAAACAATTTATTCAGAACGAAATATAAACAACCGGACGGGCGAAATATCAAACTTCAATAATTTACTTTTGCCACTGACTTTTCGACCCCCGGCAAACGGGTTTTAGCCAGATGAATTTAATTTTATTTTGAGCCAAGAGAGATTTAGAATACTTTCCAGCAGAATGATGTTGAACATTGTAAGGCTGCCTATAGTTATGCCTAGACTGAAACAAAGTAGGGAGTTAAACTAGAGTTAGCTAACTTTAGAAGTAAATTAACCTCCAGTGAACTGAGCAAACAGTTTTTCAAGCATGTGGAACGACTAAACAAACTCGATGGATAAAACATCAAAAGCATCTGTTTAGTTAATCCTGAGTTAACTCACCAAATTTGATGATGTAACTCGAGTTTAACTTTAATCTTGCACTGAAAAACTGGACCTAAGATCTCAAAATTTATAGATCTGCTGATCTGTTTTCTTTGATAGAAGTACGACTTTTGAAAATGTAGTAGTGTTAATTAACACTTAACAACAAATATCTAAAATTCACGGAAGACATAGAAACAAATTTTTTAAGTGTGTTCCTAAGCGCATTATATTTTTTTTAACTTTATAAATTAAAATGATTTTGGTATTTTGAACGTTTCCTGTTGCAGTTTTTGTCAATTTTTAAAAAATGTTATTTAACCTAAGCCCGTTCTGTCCTATTACATACAAAATCTATCTCTATACAAACATGCATGAATGTACATAATATAGAACAAAATATTTTAAAAATGCTCTCTTTGAAGGTCGCTGGCAGTAGCTACAAAATCTGGATATAGTCTCTACAGCTTTGGCAGTATTGATTCAACTTTGGACAAAATCTACAGTTGTCAATCGGAAGAAATTTTCCTCATTGAGCGTCTTTTTGAAAGCTCTTTAGTCGCCATAGTATCTTTGAAAGCCCCACGAAAGCTCAAGGTTTTTTTGTTGAAAAGAAGAACTTCAAATTCCATTAACTGATTAAAAACAAAATATCTTTTTTAGGTATGCCATTTCAAGAAACAAAGCGAAATCTGCAATTACTCATACTCGAACACCATTCTGGCAGTAAAACTCAACCGTGAACGACTCGTTGTTTGCTTAGAAGAAAGTCTCTACATTCATAATATTCAAGATATGAAAGTTGTTCACACAATTCGCGATACACCATCCAATACGACTGGACTATGCGCTCTGTCCTCATCTTCAGATCATTGCTACCTTGCCTATCCGGGAAGTGTGACCTCAGGGGAAGTCCAAATATTCGATGCCATCAACTTGCATGCTAAAACCATGATTCCTGCTCACGATACGCCATTGGCAGCCATTGCATTTAGTCCATCAGGTACCGAAATTGCCACGGCCAGTGAACGTGGCACTGTTATTCGGGTATTCTCATCTCTGGATGGTAGCAAGCTCTTCGAGTTGCGCCGTGGTCTCAAGCGTTGCGTGTCCATTGCATCACTCTCATTCAGCACTTGTTCTGAATACTTAGTTTCCAGCTCTAACACAGAGACTGTACATATATTCCGTTTAGATCGAAGTGTAGCCGAAAACGAGAGTAAGCAATCAAGCGACGATTGGATGGGGTAAGTTGAGAAACTCTAGACAGTTGTGAATCCTTTTCTGAAACCTGATCTATGTTTAAAGACCTTGTTATCAATAATTTATTAAGTTATGCGTTTTTCAGATTCTTAAGCAAAACCGTTACCAGCTACTTGCCAACACAGGTTACAAATGTTTTTAGCCAGGGACGAGCATTTGCGTCTGTAACACTGCCTGAGGCTGGTGTAAGGCGAATTTGTGCGATTGCTACAATTCAAAAACAATTAAGGTACGATTACTATAAATTATTGATGGATCGAGTTTTGGTTTCCGATTTTATATAAACTTATAAATTGTTTTTTTTTTTTTTTTAAGACTCATGGTGGCTTCCCAAGATGGTTACTTGTATGTATATTCCATACCTTCAATTGAGGGTGGTGAGTGTCAACTTATCAAGAAGCATGATCTTCGAAGTGTTGAGAGTTTTGCTGTAGATGTTAAAGGTAAATATTTGTTTTACCATAATGGTATAAAATAAATAAAACAACCGCCTGTGTGTTTAAAGTTGATAACCCACCTGTAGTAGACGAGACTAAACCAACCAACCCACCGCCAACTTCCGGTCCTAGTTACGCATCAACCGTGAAGGGAGGAGGGGACGTTGAGAGTGCATAGACCTCGTTTATCACATCCACTACGGTTAATCTAGCGGATTTCTTCAGCTCTTTATAATTTTGTTTTTTTTCCCTTTTTTTATCATTGTTTTCGTTCGATCATATTCTTCTCTAAGAAAAATAAGGGAATGTGTTTTATTTTTTTGTTTTAAATTAAATTTTATTTTAAGTTTCAATTTGAGAGTAGATACAAAATATTTAATATAAATATGATAAATTTAAAAATTATATTTTAATTGATGGACTATTAGTCTGAGATTCCACTACAAGATTAACATCTACTTAGCACTTCATGAAAATAACATACTAAAATTACCGTTACCGTTACCGTTTTTATTATCAGTTTGATAAAAGTTCTTCCACTCTTGATCATTGAGTATTAACACAACATGTCTGTTTGCTATCTTTTTTTAATAAAAAAGTGTAAAACCTTTCAAAATGGCAAAGTGAGAAGGAATTTCTCAATTATGGAGAAACTTACAAGAAAAATTAAAAAAAATCCTATACATTTCCAAGTTATCTATCATTTAGATTTTCACATATCAGACCCCAAAATTGCAAATAAAAAAAAATATGCTAACTGCTGGGTGTTTTGACAGTCTTTAGTCTCATTGCGCACAGAAATTAATGTAGCACAAATTCGGAAGTTATTAAATGGAGGGGAAATTATTTGCTCCCTCGATGTGCTTGCGCTTTAGTTGCAACTTTTTTGAGTTAACAAACAGGAATTTTTGACAATTTGTGCAAGAAATTTCACGTTACAAAACAGACCCTAGTGTGAAAACAAAATATCCATTCCAGACGATTTCACATGTGTTCTATCCAAACTGATTTGTATGGATGCAGGCTTAGAAGCAAAATATGAAAATCATTTTCAAAATACTTTGGCAGTCGTATGTAATCCTATCCCACTTTTTTTTGACATGTGTGTTAATACTCAATGGGATAGTCTGAAAGGATTTTAAGAAACAGTTATTTTGTTTACAGGAAAGGTAATTATTTAATTGCGTTTCTGGCATAAACAAATTTTTGGTTATATTTCAGAAATATCAGAGACCTTATGTATTCTTAGACATAGGATAAACGAAAGAGACAACAAATGGTGCACCAAACAGACTATTTAAAGCTTCTCCTTTCCCTTTAATATTATAAAATAATAATTTTAACTACCTATATGTCTGTAAGACCTTAGGTCTTTTAAATGCAACCGCACAGCACTTGTAAGAAGAAATAGAGGGTTAGGAAGTTTGTTTTGTTGGTACTCTGGATTGCTGGATGCTGCCTAGAGTGTGAAACCACACCTCTAATAGAGCAGTTCTATATTTTACTATTTTACCATTTGTTTTGCTTTTAGAATGCACTTGAATACCTACTTGTGTCTTTTTTTAAGTACAGAGTAGGTATTCAGCTTATAAAACCGAAACAAAAAAATTCAAACTATGTGCAACGAAAAGGGTTCCGGCAGACGTCAGAATTGTCATGCCCGTTTTCTGAATCGAAAATATTTCAATAAATTTTATGAAATAAAGAAATCAAAATCTAATCCAATCAACGTGGTTTTCAAAGAATTCCTGCTTTTACGCAATTAAACTGTCATCGTGACTAGTTTTTCGTACTCTTCTTTGAAAATCATCCATTGAAGCGTGTTTAATTGAGTGAAAAATGTAAAATTTGAAGTAAAACAAAACTAAAAATTTTAACGTGCATTAATTTTGTTTTGAAAATAATTATATTAATATTTTTTTGAAGCCTCTAAGCAATTGCATTTTTAAGAAAGCCAATAATAAATGTTTCTGAGTTCTCAGAAATGTTTTCCTTAAAAAAATATTTTTTGACGAAAACTATCAAATTCAATTATTTTGTATTTAGAATGTATTTGGGCGGGGGGAAAAGCGGCACAGTAAAAGAAAAGCTGTTATACTTCCTTATTATACTTGTTATCAAGCGTAAAATGGATTGATGTGTTAATCTTGTTGTAGGGTTTCGTGCTATTATAGTGCAATTCTACTATTTTGGTTTAAGTTTTATTTTGAAATTAAGTTTACATAAAACAATACGACCGGTAAAGAAGTTTAAAGAAATGGAACGATCATATCTGAAATAGAACATAAAGGAAAGTTTTTTTTTAAAGAACTTAATTTTTACACATTTAACAAATTATATACATTCAAATACTTACATACATACATATTTTCCAATCATTATTCTTCTATCACTATATAAAATCAAAAAAAAAATAATATGATAAGATGTCAACTCGATAAAATAGTGGTGTTTTTTTGCAAGCCCAGGGAGATTTGGTTGAAAAAACCGACATCGAGGATTAGCAACGCCATTACAGAAACAAAATGGAGTTTCCATGCAAACTATCGATAACAAGTATGCAATTCAAAGCCCCTAGAATTCTCCGCGCTTAGCTAAGCCCGAAGGGGATTAGTTGTTGTTGCATTTAACATGTAAATTGCAGGACAAGACGTCGTTTTTTTCGATCAATTTCCTCGGGGCTTGCAAAAAAAGACGGCTAATAACACCCAACACACAATTTTACTTTGAAGTTTGTTTAATAACTTCATAAACAGAAAATTGTTAAAAAAAAAATTAAAAAAAAGGAATGAATCCTTAACAAAAAGTAATGAATCCCATTTGTTGAAAACAAAAGAATTGATTGAACAAAAAAGTCATTATATAATGTAACTGTAGCTATTCAAAATAATAATCGTTGTTTATACATACTTTTATTATGTTTGCATTGAAAAAAATTATATTTTGCTTTGAGTAATATTAAAAAAAAAAAACAAGTAGGACGTACGGTGATTATTTAAAATTATTAAAACAAAACCTTTTATGTGGAAACTTTCTGGGCTTTTCGGATCGAGAATCTATTTTTTGTACAAAGAAAATAAAAGAGATAAACTAACTGACTGTAGTTTGAAAATATACAATATACTCTTAAATGGTAATACTTCAAAAAGTGTGTTTTATTTAATAGACGGTGTTCACATTGGACTCACTCCGCGCGACTCATTTTGACATCTTTTTCTTTTATCTCACTCTACACAACTATATGAGAAAGTGAGGCAGGATTTTTATTTTTTTTGAAAAAATCCTGCCTCACTAGACTCTCTTTCTCATCATGAGTTGAAGTGAGATAAAACAATGAAATGTCAATATGAGTCGCGCGGAGTGAGTCCAATCTGAACACCGTCATAAGATTTTGAACTTGAAAATGGCAAATGGTGTAGATTTAAAATATAGGTACGTATTGTGATTATTCGCGCCTTAACACTAGGCAGTTATAGCATTGCGCATTAATATTGAGCGTTTTATGGCTCTATATTGCGCATGTGGAATATTATATGAATATATTTATTTAGGCTTCTAAAATATTCCCCTTCCATCAATAAACAGACAAAATAATATTGCACAAGGGCTATAATACTGAGCCTGAGCCCATTTCTATGCAATATTATTTGACATTATTTTCTCGAATCATATTGTCTGGTGTAAGATCCGCATTATGAATTGTCAATTATTTATTCATTCCTAGTTCGAAAGACTTCGATTTGTTGTTTCGAGTTATGTTTTCGGAGTCTTTTTCTGTTCCTGATTTTATAAACAAGTTGGTAGAGGCAGAACAAACATTTGCATTTATAAAGATTTTCATCGGATTACTTGTCAAAAATGATAATGTTTTGTTTAAAAGTAGTTCGGTAGTCCGTCGCCCATGTTCTGCATTCTGACCGAATTCGATTTTCAATTTCACTCGAAATGAAATTGCATATCCTACAATTCGATTGTTTTCGAAAATTTTCCAACTACTTCGAACTATCAAAAAAGTACATCCATTTTGAATTGTTTTTAAAAGTGAAATTACACTGCGAGTGAAAACGGATGCAATATTATTGGCTTTTTTTAAGGAATAAAATGAAGCGGAACGCTAAAAAATAAATTAGATATGCTGAAATGACACAGCATAAAGCCAGTAGGACAGTTCATTTTAGTTCATTACAAATGTAACTAGAGTATTACGAACACTATATACTATATATGTAAATACTATAAATTCCGATATGAGTGGGAAAATGTCACAAAAAATTATTAAAATTTTTCACAAATTTCCACTATTTTCTGTCATAACCCATAGGAAAAAAAAAACAGTTTCGGAAAACTTAGTAAAAGTTTTAGTTACCAAACAGGCATAAAATGTGATTCGATTTACATTTTTAAGCTCCTAGCAACTTATTTTGACATTTCAGCATTGAAAATGAAAACATGTTTAAAAAATGTATAAAAAATTAATTTTTGATCAAATGAATTCATTCGAAAAGTGCTCTTCTTTTCTTAAAAATACTATTTTTCCCTTGATTGGAACTTAAAAATGCTAAATTCTCATTATATAAATTGTTGTTATTATTATTATTATTAAAAAATGTATTTATCATTAAATTTCATTATTGTTCATGTTAATGTTCATTCTTCAATTCGTATTTTCTCATGTTTTCCCCTAAATAATAAAAAAATAAATACTAAAGAGAGCAAACAAATATTATAAAATAATGTTGCTAACATTTTGAACCAACAAATGCTGATATTTAACATTTACTGGCTGAACACAATAGACGCGCATTCGATCGCGCGTTCGCACGCGCGTGATTATTAAAACTTATTTAACTCCCAGAGTCGCGTTCGCGGCTGCGTCTCCATTGTATTCACTTTAACGAAATTTCACGTATTTTAACTTTGACAGGTGCGAACGCGCGTTCGAACGCGCTTCTATTCTGTTCAGCCAGTTATGGTTTAAAATCTTTCAGTATTTTCGTCAAAACTGACAAGTGCAAATGACGTTTAATTAATACGGGCCTGGCCAAAATAAAAAAAAAACGCTCAAAATATGTGTGAATAAATTTTCTTATCTGTTACGAGTCACATATCAAAAAATTTGCACCTCACTCGTATGGAATTGTGTACCCAGAGAAGACTCACGCTTGCGGAATTGGGCCATGCATCAGATCATTTTTGCGTGTAGAAGAATTTTTAGTTGCCAAACAGACTTAATAAGTGTCGCGAGTATTGTGTTTCAAGAATAAAAAGCAATTTATACTAACCATATAGGCAATTTGGAACATCCACCAGACTTCAGTGCCAAACAAGTAAAAAAAAAAGTCAATAGTTTGACAGAAAAATATGTAGGGAAAACAAAAACATGTGATTGTGATTGGTCGATTGTTTGTTTTCCCTACATATTTTTATGTCAAAATTAGAAAGAGAAAAGACAAAGATAGTTTCTGGAAAAGCCTAATTATGTTTTCGTTAAATTTATAGCTGGCAATGATCAACACAAAAACTGAAGAAAACTCACCTCACCTTACCTCGCTTGGGATGTATGTGTCAAAATTGTTTTTTGTTGACACATTTGATTTTACAAATTTTCACTTTACAAGCTGCTGAAAAATGTTTTAACAAACAATATACCTACATAATTTAAAAACAAAACACCTAGAAAAGTTTGATAAATAGTTTTCTATAAAATCTTCGCAATTTCCCGATGCATAGACAATGAAAGATACAGGAATGGAATTACAGAAAACAACAAGCAAAACCAGTCTCTTAAATTTAATGGTTCTGAAGGCTTGGCGTGAACGCTGGTCAGATTCTCAATGGGGTATCAATATAAAAACCGTGAGTTCCAAATCCGCGCAAAACAATTTTTATTATTTGTACTTAATTTAGTATTAGAACGTAGCTAGACATCTCAAACAGGTATATGTACTCCAAACAAGTTAACTACAAACTATTGTCCATCAAATATTGGATCTTCAGTTCTTGACAACGCCAGCACCAACTGGCGCTGCTTGGTGGTCAAGCTCTTAGGAATTCGAATTTTGAATGTCACTACATGGTCTCCCGCATGACCTTCCATCCTCGTGCGGATTCCCTTTCCCTTGAAACATTGCATTGTATGACTTTCTATTCCTGGACCAAGACTAACCTCGAACTCTTCGTACAATCCACGGATTTTGAACTTGCCACCCAGCATAGCTTGGCTAATGGTCAAATACTTATCACTAGAAATGTTATTCCCATCTCGCCTGAAGTGGCTGCTTTTTTCCACACTAACTCTAATGGCAACTACTTGGTTGGTGAGTGGGTGATTTATTTTCAAGATATCGCCGTCGTTAGTACCTGCTGGCACATTCACTTCAACGCGTTTAGTTTGGACTAGATATCCACAATTCTCGCAAGTTTTGCAACTGTTTTTGTTTATATGGCGTCTACCATCACAGGTGTCGCACTTTTTGTGTTCCGTGTAACTGGCTGTTTTAACTCGATACTGCCCTGTGCCACCGCATTTCGGACAAAATTCAATATTAGTTTGGTTTCCCATTCGGGTGGCACCGTTGCATCGGGTACATTTGGCCACTGATTTTAGGTCTACGTATTCTGTGCTGCCTTGTACAGCTTGAAGGAATTTCAATCTCAGTTCCATTTCGTTGATTTCAGATTTTTGAGGAGTACCTGCAGAAAGATACAAATTCGTTAAAAAGTCATTAGTTAGTATATTTGAGATAAGTTAAGCCGTTAAAAGCTATTTGGAATCAACCAATTTCTTAATTTTTTTACATACCTATTATCAATGCCATTCGGTTTTCATGGTTTAATGCTCTTGGGTGTTCTTTAAAGAATCTCGAAAAATTCTTTTTATTTTGTTGAACAATACTTTTAGTTGACTGTTGTCCATTTGTCAACACCATCCCATTTCGGTCGTACTCTGATCGAATATTTTCATCACTTAGAATATGATATGCTTCAGAAATTTTTCGAAATGACTCGGTCTCTTTGGGTGTCGGTTTAGCGTCTGGGTGATACTTTTTCGCCAAATTATAAAAGGCTGTTTTGATTTCTTGCGCCGAAGCATTTTTTGTGACTCCGAGAATTTTGTAATAATCAACAGTTTTACGCAATAACCCTACGGATTTTTCAGGCTCTCGAATGGGAATTTGCAATTTATCTTTCTCTGATAAACTCCTCCTTGGATAATATACTGGTTTTTCAATTTTAAACTGATGACGACAAGAGCTCGAGTAACGAACAAACAAATGATTAATCAAGTTTTGCGATAATTTAACAATTTTTAACATTTTCACATAATTAACAGAAAAAAAAACAAATAATTGACATGAAAATCATTGCTTGTAAAATAAACTGTATATTGAATATGTTACTGAACTTTGAACATTCAGGTACTTCCAAGGGGTGTGAGTGGCGATGTTTATAACTTAGCTGATTGCATTCTACAACAAGCAGTCATCGGATCAAATGCAAACCCTGTTAGTATAATATGAAAAAGCTAGTTTGTTTTAAAAAGAATTAAATTGTAACACAATTCCTCTGCAGTTGGTGTTGTCATATTTGAAGCACTCTTTATGTGCTCATTTGGTGTCTCATGCCGCTGTTCTCAAGCGAATATCAAAGTATGAACATTTTAGCAAGGTTTACTGTGTAACATCACTTTTGGAGTTCCTTCAGTCTGTAATATCGGGTGTAACTTGTCGGTAAGTTGGAACAAAATTGAATTCCCCTTTGAAACTCGAATATACAGTTTTTCTTTCTTTAGGAGCAAAACAGAAGAAGGAATGCTTCCGGGATCGGTGGTTTCTTTAGTCTATTGGTTGATGCAAATTTTTGCTTCATGCACAGAGCAGTTTGCAGTGGGAGGCAAACTATCACCAGAACATCAAGTTCTAATTGACAATACCACCGAAGTCATAGAGAACATAATTAGCAATGACTTTCTTATGGGAATATTGTACATCGGCAAGCAAGAGGATCCAGATTTCTTTGGAAAAATTCGTGAAAAATACTCGGATATAAAAAGCTCTCTCATAAGTTCCGGCTATAAGCCGAACAATACCAGCATTGAGAAAAAGCTGCATCGTCTAGCGTATGTTGATGTTGTGCAGTTGCATATTTTGCGGTTGGAGTCGGAGCAAGTCGAACCGATTTCCTATTGTGTTCAACCTTTGTTGGCCGTTGAAGTTCTCCTCAATCCCAGCAGTGACACGCAATTTTACGTATCGGAGTTGTTGATGATTCAGCGTCTAAAAAACTACTCTATGGTACGTTTGTTCTATGAAATTATTCGAGCCGGTTTTATATCGCTGAGTAATGTTATTGAGACAAGTCATGATACCATGTGGGGAGCATTTACATTTTTTAAGGTGCCACTGATAATAAAACAATTGAATGCATTGTCACATCATAGTAAGTTTAATGGGGAGGGGGGGATAACAAAAGCGAATGCATCGGTTTTAATGTGTTTCTTTACAGAAACAAATGAAGTTGATCATATTCCAGAGGTGGTTGAAGCGTTGGATATACTTCTAGAAGATACATTGATTCTTGACTTTATGGACACCAAATGCTCATGTAATATGATCGAATATCTCTTGAATGACTGGAAAAAACAACAATTAGTCAATGATGTCCATATCAAGAGGTTTTCTTCGCTAAGGTAAATATACAAAATAAAATGCACGGATAGATCGCAAGAACTTAGAATTTGTCAACTCTGCGAAAAACCTTGCTTTAAAATATTTAATAACACTCTCACTTGGAATGACCATATAAAGGTCAAAGTTTGTTAACTGTATGGAGCTCTGCGTATGCTTTGGGTCACACAAAAAATTACACCTATTATATTATATTTATGATTATATGGGTGTGAATTTTTCTCTAACTGTGATTATGAGCACAAACGTAAGCTAGATGTAGCTTATAATAGCATAGCACGATATATCACATTTCTCCTTTCTCAAATTCAAAACATGGAATTACTTTCGAGAATATAGAATATGCAGTTTTGCAAACACGCCAACCTTTACCTATACAACAAGATTTGTTTCCGGCGATTCAAAATATTTAGTTTCTGAGCGTCAGTTCCTTATATATGCAATTAGACAATGGAACTCCCTTCCTCGATCTATTAGATAGGTTGGTTCCAGGACCATGTTCAAAGTTAAAATCAGTCGATATTTAGAGACGCTTTCTTGATTATGATTTGTTTCATTATGTAATTATTTCTTTTTTCTTTTAATTAAAAACAATTATAATATCAAACATGACAATTGTATTTGTCTCTGCATTCGGCCTAATTTAATATTATCTCCTCAGGGAACCCATTTCAACACTATTGCAAAAGCGTGAAGTGGCCAATCAAGCGCCTTCGATTATTAATTTTATAATTCGTGCTGAAGTTCCCTTATCTGGAGTTTTGAAAACATTAAGTGCAGACTATAATAAAGTCCAAGAAGCACTTTTAGGAGTATTATGTCAAGTTTTGGTTGGTATGTAGTTTTAAATTAGAATGATTGTTGTTTTTTTTGGTATGTATGTAATTTGTTTCTTATTGCAAGGTAATAGTTTTGATCTAATACTGTCAGTGGCCACAGTAGAAGGCCGACTAAAGACTTTCGTCTCAAGACTGATACAATGTAATGAAACTTCGAAACAGGTTCCCGGTGAGGTTGGCAAAACCTCGGTAACAAGATCAACTCTATTCGATGTATCATTTTTAATGCTGACATTTATTGTTCAAAAATATGGTTCGGACGTAAGTGGTGAAGGGGTAAATGCGTTTATTGTTTCGTTTATTTAATTGTCCATCCTTAGGTTGTTCTATCGGAAAACGGCGATTCATTCTTTGAGAAATGGGTCCGTGAATGCATGGTGGAGAGGAATAAGCCCAAATCACCAAGAAACATGGTCGCGTTGTGCGATGAGAATAAAGTCGATGAATTACTATTGAGCCTTAGTAAACCAGAGGCGCAGTTAAAGAACAGGTATGCATATGGAACTGAGAGATTATTAATTTATTTGTTTAAATGACGTATTTTTGTCTAATTCGCTTAGTAATCTGACTTGGCAGGATATATGTATGAACATACCCGGAGTTCTGTATCAAGTTCTAGTTGCGTGGGAAAATGAAACCCTATCTTCCACTGATGTTAAGGGCATCTTAGATAGCATAAAATGCCGACTATTTTCATTTTCAGTTTGTGCTGCATCATTTTTGTGCGCTTACATGCAAACTGTTCGAGAAGTAAGTTTAATAGTCCCTTATTCTCTTTGATTTATATTAATATAGGGGCCCCTAGTGCGAGTGTCGTTTGTTTACCGATAAACGATAAGGGATTAGAACAATATAAAGCTATCCAAATAGCTTGGGATAACAACTTGAACGCGCTCAGCTATTTGATACGATCGACTTTTGCCGTGTGAAACGTTGAACGATACTTGCAATAAGGTCGAGGGCCTGGTGCAGTGTGCAGTCTCAAAGTTCTTTACAATTCTCCTTCTTTCCTATCATCTGTTTTTTTTTTGTTATTCTTCTCCCAGGATGAATTCCTTAAACCCCTTAATATGGTGCAACAGTTTTTGTCCACCCTGAGCACAGAAGAAATGTCATCACAAGATAACACCAAGGAACGCCTTGGATTGTCTTTCCAAATTATACGAAAGATGCAACATGACATTCACCCTTCGGGAAATCCCAAGATACGTAGCCTCACAGTTACCCAAAATCTCGTATCGCACACACCGCTTATTGAGCAGTTCAAGGATGTGTGGAAGAGTGTATCTCAACACGGCTGGGTGCCAGTGAAAGCTGCACAAATTTTGGAGAGTCTATTACAAGCTGGAGGTCCAGTTTGGTTTGTTACACAACTCGTTGAGGAAATCCTAAAGTGTAAATACACAAAAGTGAGAAATAATCATTTTTTGTTGCATACATTTTAAATTGAATTAATTGTTTTCTTTTTTTTTTAAGGATATGATGAAGACCATGGACATTGTTTTCGCTGTAATGCATTTGGATATTGAAAGAAATACGGTAGCAATTTTAGAGCGCATTGTTCCACTTATTCTATTCAATAAGACAGGAAAGTTTGTACAAAGTTTTACTATTAACTTCTAAGAAAAATGTTTAAATGTAATTTTTGTTTGAACAGCGAAGATATCACGGAGTCCCAATCGTTCGTCTTAGCAAGATTGTGTGTCTACTGCATTATATCAAATCTTGAGACAAGAACTGCACCTTTGAAAAAACGTTCTAGATCGGAAGATATAGACGAAACAGACATTGGGAATGCAGCAAAAATACGCAAACTGACAAATCCTGAAAGTTCAGATAATTCGAGCTCGAGTGATTTTGCAATGGAAACTCACCAGAGCAGCAAGGAGCCCCCTTCGATTATCAGAGATCCTCTACAAAGTAGTCTACAAGGAATATTTAAAGTTTTTGCTCAATTTGTAGCCACCGATGAGCTATCGCCTAGGATTTATTTTATTTTTCAATTTATCTCACTTCTTGTGGAGTGCGGTAAAGATCGTGTGAAACCTGTTCTTAAGCTGCTTCCAAATAATTTGATACAAAATTTACTGAAAGTTATGGTGACGGATGAAATAACAGTTGGACTCATCTGCCGGTAAGCGAAGACAAAAATCGAAAAAGCTATGAATCACCTATATATTCTGTTTTCTTTATCCTTACAGAATTTACGATCTGAGGATTAATCCAGGTAGACAATCTGCAGTCTCGGATTTGTGTCTATGGAGGAATATTAATTTAAGAAAATTAAGCATTCAATTGTAGATCATAAACTCAGAAAGAAAACTACTATTCTTTTTATTCTCCTGACAAAAAAACGAAAAATTGTTATTTTAATCCTCCAAGCCCACTACAGACTGCCAGAAATTCTGTATTCGTTATCACGATATTTATCCACTTCCAAAATTTGATGTCGCCTTCATCTACTAAAATTTGTTTTATTCATTAAAAAACAATTTTAACGCAATATCCAAACGGCCTTGATGTAATGCGCTTTTATTATGTGATCCCGATAGGAGCTCGTGTTGTTTTTGTCTATTTTTCGATGATCTATGAATTTCAGATAATACAAAATCGGTTATAGCTACGAACGGCCATAATTTGAAAATAACCGCCATTCAACACTCCATATTCACCAAACAGCCGCTGTTTGTTTTATCTCCCTTCGTCAAAAAATGTTCAACCAAGTGCATCCAACTTCACATTGAGTTGAGTTTTTTTTTAACCAACGGCAACCTGTCAAAAATTTTCATTTTAATTGTGTGTCCATCCCAAATCCGAATCCCATTGCTTTTGCCGTGTCGATGTCGTGTCCCGTCCGTGTCTTTCATTGAAAATTCTCTACGGGTCGTGAACGAATCTTTGTCAATCTTTTAAAGAAGAAAATACTATAATTTTATTGGTCTTTATTCGTATATTAAATTGCATTGTGACTTGTTATCTTTAAAAGAAAACAAAAAGACAGAAAACAAATTGTATCCAGGACCTTGCTGTTTTTTTTTTTTTTGCTACTTTGTTATCTTCCTGGAAAAAAGTGAGTTCCTTCAAACAAAAGAACACAATTCTTAAATATTCTTTTGCACTCCTTACCACAAAAATTCACAAAGTGTCGAAGACTCGAAGTTGGAAAGGAAAACTGAAATAAATAACACGAAATAAAGAGTCATCTACCCTACGACAGAATTTTTTAGTTATAATATAATCGCCATCGCCACTTCGATTCGCCAGTCGTGGAGTAGGAGTCGTGGAGTGTGTTGTACTTGTTCCTATCATCATCAGTTTTCATTTCCCGACGTTTGGTTGTTTGTTTTTCTTTGCTATATCGTGTAGTTACCTACCCGTGAGCCGTGACTGGGTTCTATCGAACTTTGTTTTTTTTTTTTTTTTGCACGCGAAACAAATTTTGAAGAAATAAAATTCACAAAAGTCGTAAACGTAAACGGCCTGTGTGTGTTGTGGAGATTGGTAGGAATTCGATAGAAAGTCTAACTCTAGAATAAGCTCTTTGCTATTCCTTTGAATGCCAAGTCGCGGGTTTTATCTTCGGTTTCGCCGTTTTCTTTAACCGCTGATTGTGTAGGTATCCTACGTTATTGGCTTTGGAGCTTCTTCTTCGTTCTTCTACAACTGCAGCATCTCTGGGAACCTATTATAATAAAAGTTCAGGTCACCGAACCTAGGCTTCTTTTTTATTTCCCTGCCTGAGTGCTTGTCATCAGCACACAACCAGCTTTAAAAAAAAAGAATCAAAGAGTCAATATACGACAGCGGCACATTGCACGGAAGGCAATACATAAAAGAACACCGAACCGTTTCGTACATAGAGGGCTGTGAGCTGAGAGTTGTTATTTATTGAAAAAAAGAAGGATTTTCTTCTCACCCGCCAAACCGGCCGGAAAAGTGGAAAATTCCAAATTTGAACTTAGAATTAAAAAAAAAACTGACGAATACGGCGACGGAGAGATAAAGGAGGTAAGTGGTGCACTATAAGACTATATAACTAAACTATCCTGGTCTTCTTCGATGTGCTTATGAAATTATGTATGCTTATGAGAAGAGGAGGAAACTCAAATGTTTTTTATTTCCATAGTTTGCTTTTTAGATTGAGAGATAAGTGATAATTGGAGTTTGATGGTTCGCATGACTCACTTAGTTGTAAAACATGTTTCAGTAAGAAATGCATGTTTGAAATTCGAATCAATAAACAATCAATGACTGGCAGTCCATTAATCTGTTTTTTTTTTTTCAATTGAATAGCCCATGACACGTGCTGTTTTACTTGTTATTAGTCAAGTATGACGTCTAATATTGTTGAGGTAGGCTACGTAGATGCACCTACATACAAATGTATGAATTTGTATGTATGCTACCTGCATATCTACTTACCGACGCCGTACTTGCCAACCTAGTTTGTATATAATTTTTTTTTCAATGTCATTCTCCGGTTTTGATTCTTGTCATTATGTTTTAAGCCACTTTGAAATTATTGCTTTTTTTTTCTACTGTTTATTTTGTGGAGACTGAAGCGGTTTTTTGTGTTGCTCGAAGCAGATAGCAAAGAAATCTTTGATAACGTTAAATAAAAAGATTTCTTTCTGTTTTACTGAATGAGAGTTGTCGTGGCGTCGACTTAATGTGAACCTTTTTGAAAAGAACGCCAAGTATTTATTGGCAGACAAACACTGTTTTTTTGGTAAACTTGGACATTTATTTAGTGGTTTTTATTAAATATATTTCTTCGTAAATTCGTATAAAATTTGTATGGTATTGTGTTGGTTTTAAAATTTGTTTTATTTCACCGGCGTGGTGATGCGACCGCTGCCTTCAACTCTTCGTCCAGTACTCGTCTGATGTGCGGTAAAATTATCACAATTTTGGATAGAACGTCGTTTCTCATTGGCTAGCCAATAGGGAACAGTTTTTTATTAAAATAAAGATGGACGGCTTTACATTTGACGTTTATCCTATTCTTCTTTGATGTCCTTCGTTGACATCGACATCCCACCCTCCGTGAATCCTCAGGGAGATTCACTACTCACTTCGAGGATTGCTAGTTTTGAAGCAGGGCGACGCAGGATTCCATTTATAGTTTTCACATCCGCAGTTCGTACTTGTTCATCTTTCGCAGTATACACCTTTACAATTTTGCCACGTTGCCACTTACTCCTCGGTTGACTTGCATCACATATGACCACCAGGTCGTCCACTTTCAAAGGCTTGCTTTTTTCGTGCCACTTGCTACGTTTAGTTAAGAAAGGTAGATATTCCAAAATCCACCTTTTCCAAAATCTGTCCTTAAGTTGTTGTGCAATCTTCCATTGTTTACGACTACATATTGGCGAATCATTTAGGTTGGGCGTCTGCGTCGAATTTGTACATCCGATCAGGAAGTGGTTCGGCGTCAGGGGCTCGTCTTCTGCTGAACTGATGGGCAGTTCGGTCAACGGCCTAGAGTTAACGATGTTCTCAGCCTCTATGAGTAGACTTCGAAGAGTTTCTACTCTTGGAGCCTCTTCTTGGAGAGTCACCTTCAGAATTTTCTTCACCGATTGCACCATCCTTTCCCAGACTCCCCCTTCACTCGGGTTAAGTGGGCTATTGAACTTCCATTCTATTCGTTTGTTTGTCATTTCATCTTGAATACTTTCGAAGTCGAAGAACTGGGATTCCTTAATGAGTTCACGCTGCGCTCCAATGAAATTTGTCCCGTTATCGGATCGTATTAGTACCGGAGTTCCTCTCCTGTTGATAAAGTTTCTCAGACATAAGATAAACGAATCCGTAGACAAGTCTCCTGCCAGCTCCAAATGTATAGCTCTTGTGGTGAGACACGTGAAGAGTGCCACCCATCTTTTTTCTCTTCGACGACCCACCGCAACGTTTAATGGTCCAAAATAGTCCAACCCTGTATAAGTAAAGGGCCGGACAAAAGGCGTTACGCGATCTGGAGGCAGTTGCCCCATCAGCGGAGTCACGGGTTTGGCTCGGTCTAGTTTACACTTCTGACAATTTTTCGTTTTTACCTTCTTAAACATTGATCGGATTTGTGGTACCCAGAATCGTTGACGAATTTCGTTTATTGTAAGAGCGTCATTTTGATGATGAAGAGAAACGTGGTAATGTAGTACTATTAGTTGACTAAAGTAATGGTGTCTCGGCAGGATTATGGGGCATCTGGCATCAGCAGGGAGACAATAGGCGGCATTTATGCGTCCGTTCACGCGAAGTAATCCCTTTTCGTCCAGATATGGCGTTAGTTGAAAAATGGCGCTATTCCTTGGTATGGGTACACCCTTTTTTAGGCATTGTATTTCCTCAAACAAGTCATCATTTTGGACAAGTTTATAAAGAAATGTTTCGGCCTCCAAAACTTCGTTAGCCGTTAGCGTAGAAATCAAATAGCTTTTGGCTGAAGACTGCTTAGGTAACTCAACTACTGGATCCCCCCTTTCTTTCGATGCGATGTTTTCTCTTGCTCTACTTAACCATGTTTTGCTTCGTAATATATAGGCCACTGTTCTTCTAAGTTTGTTGAAAGAAGAAAATTTATTAACATTTATTAAGCTGCTTGCCTTATGAATGTGAAATATCTTTGATGGAACTTCTTCTTGAAGCGTATCTGGAACTTGGAGTTCTAATGAAGGCGGCCATTGTTGTTCAGGAAGATGCAAAAACTCAGGTCCAATTAACCATCGACTGCCGTTGATGAACTGAGGTGGTTTTGTAGCTCGTGTGGCATCATCTGCAACATTGTATCCGGTTGGAAGCCAATGCCAATCTGTTGGCTCCGAGACTTCTAAAATCTCCGCTATTCTATGCGCAACAAATGGCTTATATCGTCGCTGTGATGATTTGATCCACCAGATAGCAGTCTTTGAGTCGCTCCAGTATACTACTTTAGAGACAGCAATGTCGTGGTTAGCTCAAATCATTGTTTGTAAACGGCTCCCAAGTACTGCTGCCTGTAATTCCAAACGTGGGATGGAAAGTAACTTTTTAGGTGCACATCTTGTTTTGCCGGAGACAAAGGCAATGCTTACTTCACCTTGATGTTGAATTCGGAAATACCCGACTGCTGCAAATGCACTCTCGCTGGCATCCGTAAAAATATGGAGCTGTATATCATCGGCATGTGGTATCGTAGGTGAATAGCAGCGAGGCAATTGAAATTCACTGATATTCTTCAGTTCTGTCCACCAGAGTTTCCATCGATAAAAAATTTCGTTCGGCACCGGGTCATCCCAGTCCATCCTTATCTTCCAGGTTTGCTGAAGAAGTATTTTGGAGTATATAAGGAAATTTGCTAAGAACCCGTACGGATCGAAGACGGCCATAATAATTCCAAGCATTTCCCTTTTTGTAGGTGGTTTTGAAAGTTCCAATATTTCGGGTTTGATTCGATGAAATGTTAGGCGAAAACGAAATGTGTCATCCTCTGTGTTCCAGTACATCCCTAGCACTTTTTCTCCAGCTTCCTTTGACTCTAATTCGACGGCAGAATCACCACTGCATGATATGTTGTTAAGCTTTGCCTGTATGCCTTTGTTATTAGAAACAAAATTTCTTAATGTGAATCCTCCTTCGGCATGAATTCTTCTAACCTCCTGGCAAATTTCTTCTGCTTCAGTTGGATTATCAAAACTGCAAACAAGATCGTCCACGTAGTGGTTATCCACAATGACCTTGGCAGCTTCTGGTGAACTCGCTTGAAATGAAATGGCATTTTGATTCTTAATGTACTCGGCTGTGCAGGGCGAACACACGGCACCGAATATCATTGACGACATCACATATGTACGTATTGGTTGTTCTTTACCACATCTCCACAGAAACCTTTGGACGTTTTGATCCTCACTACGAATCTTAACTTGCGAAAACATCTCTTTGATGTCTGCAACTACTCCTATGACGCCTTGGCGGAACTTAAATAGGATCGTCAAGAGCGGCTTGGCTTGCTCTGGTCCTTTAAGCAACATTGAGTTCAGTGAGACCCCCTGGGCCTCGGCTGCAGCGTCGAAAACTATGCGGAGTTTATTTGGTTTATGAGGGTTGATGACTCCAAAATGTGGTAAATACCAGACTCGGCTATAGCTTTGTTTTAACTCAATTGGCAAAAGTTCTCTGGCATACCCCATCTCAATATAGCTGGCCATTTGTTTTTTATATCTCGCAGAAAACTCTGCGTCCCTTTTCATCTTGGCTTCAATGTTGAATAACCGCCTCAAAGCCATTTGGTAACTGTCCGGTATGTTAAAATTATCATGACGCCATAACAGTCCTGTTTCAAATTGTTTTCCGATTCTCTTCGTGGTCTGCTCCAAAGTCTTCCTCGCTCTAGCATCATCCATAGATTCCAAAACTGTTTCAGGCTTCTGCACGCCAAAATTCTCTGTTGTAAAGTAGGACTCCACTGTTTTATTCAACTTTTCAAGACTGTCAACTTCTCTAACGTGAAGCACCATTGGTTTGATATTCGGTTCAGCACACAGTGGTCCGTATGCCAGCCAACCAAGCTTCGTATGCACAGCTATAGGTTCATTGCTTCTCCCTTCGATTACATCACTGGCGATACCAAGATGGCAGTTGTCTAAACCGATCATTAAAGTTGGATTAGCATCCTTTAAATCTTGTACTGGCACACTTTCCAAATGTTTGAAATTGGCTTTGGCAAATGACTGGCTCGGCAAACTTAGATTCTTTACAGTCTGAACATTCCTCAGATAGAAACTTGTGTCACTTTGGTCAACACCTTTAACTTCGAGAGCAACTTTTCTTGACGGTTCAGTAACCACCTTAGTCCCATACCACTGCAGTGTTAGCGGCCGTATTTGACCTTTGAGCCCCAATTTATTCGCTACTGCTTCCTCCACAATGCTGATTGACGATCCTTCATCGAACATGGCATAGGTGTTTACATGTCCTCTTGGACCTGTTATAGTAACTGGTAGGATTCGAAACAGTTGACCATCAGTGACTTGTGCTTGGCAAGTGTGCATTCTAACAGATGGATGAGCTGTTGTTGGATCGGTTTCTGGCTGTTGACATACTGTTGATGTTAAGTTTTCATGGAGCAGTTTATGGTGAAATTTTATACAACCGTCCACATTGCATCTCTTTTTGTTACGGCATGATGCCGTTCCATGGCCCGCTTTAGTGCATGAGAAACAAAGGCGTTTATCCTTAACCAACTTCCATCTATCTTTAAGCGCCAGGCTTCGAAATACACTGCAGTCTAACAGCTGGTGATTCGCTCCGCAACTTAAGCATCTCGTTCTCACTTCCCTTGGCGCGGTAGTGTGCATTATTCTTCGAGGATGTGGTGTTTGGCCTCTTACAGCACTGAAGGCACCTGGCTGAGGAAGCATCTGTATAATTTGTGCCTCCCCACTCAGCCATGTGGCAAATTCCTTAATTGTTGGATAAGGTTTTATTTCAAGTGCCCTTTTGGCCCACTCGAACCTTCGTGACGGTGGCAACTTCATTATAAGTTCCTCCAACAACATTGGATTTGATAAGTGATGCTCACACTTGGCAGCTACCAGAAAGGCAACCACATTGTCCACCATTGTACCAAATGAAATGAGGCCTTCAATTCGGTTTTCAATAATAGCTGGGAACTGTTGTACTTTAAATAGTTGAGCCTTCACTAGCAAATCTGGACGTCCAAATCGGAATGTCAATGTATTTATAACTTGCGTAACATTGTTAGGGTGAATTAGTAAAGCTGCAACCGCTTCTTTGGCTTCCCCTTGTAAGCATCTCTGTAATCGGATAGTGTTTTCCATTTCCGAGTAGCCAAAGTTCGCAGTGGTCTCTTCATAGTTCGCTAAAAATAATGGCCACTCCTCAGGTTTTCCGTTGAAACTAGGAAGATCATAAAGTTTTTTGTGAGGCTGTACCCTTGATGTTGTTGTTGTCTGCAGTGTCGCTGACGAATTTGTTTCTTCTTCCTGGCTGGCTTCTATAATGTTCATGTTATGAACACTCTGAAGATCAACTGCTTCTCGCAAGCGTTGCGTTTCTGCCTGGTTTACGCTCGTATCGTTTCGCAGCTGGTCAACCGACTCTTTAAGCGCCTGTATCTGTGCTACCAAAGCCGTTAAAAGTTGACCTTGTTGTAAATGTTGTTGAACATTTTGTTGCTGCTGTTGTGCTGGCGGCTGTTGTACTGGCTGCTGCTGTACTGGCTGCTGTTGTGCTGGCTGCTGTTGTGCTGGCTGCTGTTGTGCTGGCTGCTGTTGTACTGGCTGCTGTTGTGCTGGCTGCTGTTGTGCTGGCGGCTGTTGTACTGGCTTCTGTTGTGCTGGCTGCTGTTGTGCTGGCGGCTGTTGTACTGGCTGTTGTTGTGCTGGCTGCTGTTGTGACTTGTTCATTTTTGTGTTTGGTATACCACCAAAACGGACCGGGGGGTTACCTTTGTTAGGTCGTATGCTACTCCGAGGTGGCGAAGGCATAAATCGGTTGCTGCAATTACGACTGCTTACAGCAGTAAGAACACTGTTGCTGGCTTTGGCTTGGCGATTTAAGCCTTAATTGAAACTGCTGATAAATATTCGCTGCAACCACAGGAATGTACCGGCAAACTTGTCTGGATTTGGAATTGCCACTGCAATGAATCAAAAGGCAGCAATTTGTTTTGTGGCAAAAAAAAACGTTTCAATACTTACACAACTGCTGCAGCTTGGCTAAGCTGCAGCAGGAAAGATTGACAAGGCTTCTCTTCCAGACAGATGGAACTTCGTAGTGTGCTGCTTTATCTTGCAGTCAATTGTATATATACCAGTCGGCGATCACTTTTTAAGCTTTAATTTTATTTTGCTTGGCGGCAGTTTAAGCAATTAGTTTTTTACTTTCACGAAAGTTCACAATAATAATTTAAAGGCAGCGGCGCAATGTTGTGAATAAATTTATAAACTACAAATTTTAAAAGATGTCGTGGCGTCGACTTAATGTGAACCTTTTTGAAAAGAACGCCAAGTATTTATTGGCAGACAAACACTGTTTTTTTGGTAAACTTGGACATTTATTTAGTGGTTTTTATTAAATATATTTCTTCGTAAATTCGTATAAAATTTGTATGGTATTGTGTTGGTTTTAAAATTTGTTTTATTTCACCGGCGTGGTGATGCGACCGCTGCCTTCAACTCTTCGTCCAGTACTCGTCTGATGTGCGGTAAAATTATCACAATTTTGGATAGAACGTCGTTTCTCATTGGCTAGCCAATAGGGAACAGTTTTTTATTAAAATAAAGATGGACGGCTTTACATTTGACGTTTATCCTATTCTTCTTTGATGTCCTTCGTTGACATCGACAAGAGTTGAACCACGATAATTCAAAAAGAAATATGGTTTCAGTGGTTGGAAAATGCTTGTGTTCATGTTCATATAAGAAACTTTTTTGGGATTTAAATCACAAAGCTATCCATGCAGCCTTTAGATACTAAAACCGAACTTCATCAATTTGTATAGAGACAACTTAATTTATTTGGCCTTCCTTCGTTTGTAAATATGACACTTCAAAAATATTTGGACCACAACTGCATACAATGTTTAAAATCTTTTCAAAAAACCATAACCTTATACCTAAATCCAATTAGCAAAACTCAAGTTATAAGCCTCAAAAGGGAACCATAGCGATATTTTTTTTATTCCCTGTTTTCACAAAAGTCAAATAGTTTCTCATCCAATGGGGGTTCATACTATTTTTTAAGAAAAAAATCAATCCACCTAAAGTGAAAGTGAACTATTAAACATTCTAAATTTTGTTAGGAGTGTAACACTTGCCACTTTATGAATCAACTGCACGTAAATTCAGTTTAGGTATATGTATTTCTGAGATCTCGGATGTCTCTCAAATTTGTCAGTTTTGTGTCAAATACTGAGGAACAAACATTAGCCGTGTTTTTTTGCAAGCCCCGAGGAAATCGATTGAAAAAAAACGACGTCCTGTCCTGCAATTTACAACTAATCCCCTTCGGGCTTAGCTTAGCGCGGAGAATTCTCGTTGTTTGTAATGGCGTCGCTAATCCCCGATGTCGTTTTTTTCAACAAAATCTCCCCGGGCTTGCAAAAAAACACGGCTATTATTGAAGATTGTGAAATACCTATAAACCGACCAATAAATTACTTTTGGATAACCAAATTATACCTATGTAAATGTGCTGTGAGTTAAGACATTAGAATAAGAAGTTGTTTAACTGTTCTCAAATCGACAGCAACTCACATTAATATCCTCAAAAAAAGAGACCTCTCTCACTTACCCTCTCCCCATGCTTAGGCAGGAGGAGCAATTTTCTAAAAATAAATACTTATAATGAAAACAAATATTTAAAAAGAACAGCAGCTGTACGTGTTTTTTTAAAGCCAGAAGTCCATTCTATTATTTGATTTTTAAATCAAGTTACTTCTGTCAACACTTTTGGAAAAAATTGCTTTCAAAGTTAAAATTTAGAAAAAAGAAGTGAAAATAAATTCTTTTAATTGATTTTGTTCAAAATTGTGGAATTAAATACTAAAATGGATTTAGGTGATTCCCTGTTCCTTCTTTTTGGCTTCGAAAATGGCTTCTACCTAAATTTGAGAAAAAAAGATGCACAATTGATAGTTTGTGTAAAAAACGCAATAATTTATACTTAAAAATCGCGGCTATTTATTTTTAAGGGTCTTTACGGAAATGACGCCTTCGTTACGGAAATGATAGTCTGGTACGAAAATGACATTTCTGTATGAACTAGGTACTATTCGAAACAAGTGTTATAAAATATAGGGGAAATAATCGATGTACCTGAAAGTACGCTTTGCTTGAAGAGTTATACCTGCAATTATTACGGTGGAATTGTTTTAGAGAAGAAATTCAATTGCCTTTTCACTGGAGCATTGATTATATAAAAATAGGGGTAAAATATTGGTACAAAAGTCCTACCGAAATTCATTGAAGATTTTGGTCTTCGAGTTATTTCTTCTGCTGAACATTTATTAGCTTTTGTTTTTGGCAAGAAGGAACGCAATTAGTGGAAGGTGGACCTTTTTTAAGGACAGGCTTAGCATACGCTGTTTTCCTTGTGCTCCGAAAAGGACCAATTGTATAGAACTGGTGAAAAGCCTCAAAGCGCAGTGGTTCTGGCAGCGTTGAAGAATGTTTAGGACAATAGGAGGGATACTATCCGAGTCCGAAGGAGTCATAACACTCTCTTACAGCGTCGAACTTACAGCAAACCGTATTGCAAGCGAATTGTTTTGTTCTAGCGAGCTAACAGAAGATGTGTTGTTTTAGACTATCTTTGCAACCTATTGACTCAGTTTTTGGTCATGTAAAAATTGATTGTAATTTTTTTCTTTTAAAAAATAACCCCTCCCTCCTAAACGGGGCGAGATCGAACCCCCCTGTTCCATAGTAAAAAATGCTTGTATTTAATCAGTATTTATTTTTCGCCGCCTTAGTTATCGTACTCTCCCCGCAAACTCTGTCTCAAATAGATTACTGTGACTGTTTTTTGATTGTATAACCACAAAAATAAAGTATATTGCAATATTAAAAGAAAAAACCCTGTCTCAAAAAGATTACAAGAGCAGTCTCTTACCATTACATACCATGTGACTGTAGTGGTATGCGTGGCCTGCTGATAAGCCAGTGTGGATTATTTGCTTGGAACCACAATGCGAATGGTTTCACACACATTTAGAGCTTAACCCTCCACTTTTTATCGCAATGACGTGACAAGATAAGCCATGTACTTGACTACCAAATGTCAACCATCAAAAAAGGTCACCAGTCACTTCTTCTACTAAATAAAAGCCCTCGTCCGTGACAGAACCGATGAGTTGATTCCATTGCCGCACGTACTGATGGTGGATTTAATTATAGAAGCTTTTAATAAGCACTTGAATGTGACAAAGTATTCTACAAACTTGTTTCTACTTGCCGCTCTTTTTTTATTTTGTACAACTCAATTAATGAATAAAAAAATAATGACAAAAATCAATATCGAGGCTAAATTATGTACATCGATAAATCAAAATCAAAATGCACTAAAAACCTGCTAGTAGTGCAAATAGAAAAAAATTGGATCGACACTCTTAGAGATAAAGACACTCAAAGTCCAATCGCAGTTAAATACGTGACGAAACCTAGGTAAGTAGTGTAGCGTGCGCACAAGCTGTCATCATCGCCCATCTGACACATTTTCGATACAACATAGTACGACAACAGCTATCAAGTATGTTATTGCGATTGGTATTTGGTGTCGTCTGTACAAATTTGTTCGATATTCGATTAGATACAAAAGAAAGAAGAAGCAATGAAATACTGTGAACGTAGTCTACGTTTACAATTATCTATTTCAGCGTTTTGAAGTCCGTGTGCTATTTAAAAAAAAAAATCAGCCCTTTGCATTGAAACAATCGATATAAATGTACGAGTTTGTAGCAGCATCGACTGAATAATTAAACACTTTTTTGATTTTTATTTCATCTACCCAACCCCACCCCCGCCTCTTTGGCTGGTTTGTGTGTTTTTTTTTTTTTATTTGTAATGTCTTCGTACGGCGCACATGATGTCTTGCAAATTTTGTTTATTGTTTCTTTGGCAATACAGTAGATGTCACAAGTTTATAGCCAATGAGTATATGGCAATAGTTGCAGAAATAATTGAACTTGCAACAACTATTTTTTTTTACATATAAATTTGATTTGGTTAATGTGAATGTACGATTTTGTGGATCAATGACGTATATCGCCGTATGATTGTCTCTTTTTCAAATTCTATTTGAAAAATCTTGTTGCTATTTAACTAACACCTTAACACCCTGTTCTTTCAAAGCCACGGAGGAATATTTGAGAATGCCCAGAATTATAAACTGGAGGAAGCGAACTACTCGTCATGCAACCCAATCTAGTACTATCAACAACTCGTGCTTAATGGCGAGTAGTTGAGATTTGTAGGGAAATAAATTCTGTGCGTCCCATTGAAAAGTCATACCCATGATTACTTTGCCACTTTGAAAACGGCTATTACAAAAATTTGAATTAATAAGAAAAACTTAAAATTATTAAGTAACACCAAAATTCTTGTCCCTTTCTGCAAAACATAAAATAAAACAAAAGATATTAGATAAAAAAAAAACCCACACATTTATAATCCTGACCCAAAAAAAATTATCATAATATTTATGCAAATAAAAACCAAACGTAAACCATTTTTGTTGGGTTAGTGTCAACTTTCGTTTTGTTCTAATTACATTTATGTTATTTACTATAATTTATACGTAACATACCCATAGTTGACCCAAAACTGAAAGAGCTCATAATTTCCTCAACTGTCTCTCTCTGGTAGAATCAAAACTCTACTACGTACCGTTCGGCAAGCAGCGGTAAGAGTGTATAGATGCTTCCCACACCGCACTCCCAAAACAATATACCTAAATCTTATCTGCTCGAGACATATTTTAAATATTTATTCAAGACTTAAAATCTAGGTAAAGCCGAAACGTGTGGAAAATCCTATAAAAGTAGGTCTTCGAAAACGAAAAATGGAATTTAGACTATTCCCTGTGTATGGCATCCGTTCAGAAGAAAAAAAAAGAATTGCAGATAAATATAGAGGGTAGGTAGGTAGGTACATTGGTTCTGGGTTTTTCTTCCTCAAAAAATAGGGAAATAGTTTGCGGTCTTAATTAAAGGACGACACACACACAAACTCAAACTCCATCATAAAAACCAGGATGTGGAAATATTTAACAAAACACAACCCATCCCTCGTAACCCCAGCTATACTGCTACATATGTATATGTAGCGCTACCATGCTAACGCCACTCGGTTTTGTCCTTTTACCTATTGTATCCTTGATGGTGCACTCATTATTCCTTTCCGACTATAACACAATTTCCGGGAGTTTATAGTTCCATGAAGTGGAGGGAGAAGAAAAAAGCACAGCTAAGCTAGCACCCGCGATAGCACTTTGCATTCGAATCTGGAGCAGAACATATTTTTGGAATGTCCCCAATCGAGTGCCAGTGCACTGGAAGGGAAGAGCTTACAGTACAAAATAAAATAAAAAAACTTCTGCACTTTGTCTGGCTATTTGGAAACTATTTGTGACTATGTGAGGACCTCCTGTTCGTTTTGTGTGTATATACCTACCATTCTTGAGTGTCAACAATATCTATCCTATGTTTTTTTTTGTCAGAAGTGATTTTGTTCAAGGGGAGCTGGAGAGGGACAAGAGACAGTAAATAGGTTGCCAATTTTTGTTTCTCTATCACAAATATTTTTTTCAACTATTGTTTGTCTTTGAGGGGGTGATAGTTCTTTTTCCAGAACTTTCTGTCTGCACGAGGAACTCGATTCGAACACAAAAGTATCAGGGAACCTTTTATAATTAAAAACAAATTTATATGAAACTTTGACTGTGCAAATATAAGCCTATCAGATAAGACCGGGAGTTAATCGGATTGTTTGGCTGATAAAAAATAGGAAATAAAAGCTAAGCATTTGGTTTAATAGTATTATAGCAGGTAATGTCGTTGTTGGTTGTTCAAAGTTTACATAAGAGAATAAATGTGGTAAAAAATAAAAAAAGATTAAAATGTACCTAGTTTAAACTTAGGTATGCATTTTGAGTGTTGATAAGTGTAGGTAATAGGGTGTGGCGACAATAATTTGGGGTTATTCAAAATTGTGTGGTTTATATTTATTTATATTCTACTAAGGGAGCCGTGGTCGATTTGTTTTGGAAAGTCGCTTTGCTTTGAAAGTTTTGAGAACATAATTTATTAATTATACAAAAATATAAGCATACCAAAACGTTGCTTCATAGGGTTACCGTAGTTTCGACCATATTATTAACAAAAAGTTTATGCATGTACATATGTACAGGGTAAGCCAAATATAAGTTTCTTTTTAAAAATGCAATAAAATGAACAAAATTAAAGTTCCATGTATTATAGCTTCAATAGTAAGAGCAAACATTCCCATTAATAGCTTAGTTCGTTGAACTTTACCCAGGGTCGACCCAGGTTTTCTTGACAACCCCAAGAATTGTCAAAAAAAAACTGGGTTTTTTGGTTCTCAAAAAACGTTCAAGGACCGTTGACATTTAAAGCAAGAAAAAAAAGTTCTGCGCTTAGATAATTAAAACTTAAAATTTGTTTCAAATGTGTCTTAAAAATGAATAGAAAGAACTTCTATGGTTTCCATTTTCTATTGCTATTTATTAGCATTAAATTAAATTTGTATATTCTTTCAGTTTGTTTTCCAAAAATAAGTAATAACCTGCAGCACGTGAATCCACAACAAAACATAATGCATAACAACTCATGTCACTGTCACTTTGGCAGTGTTTTTTTTTTACCTCAACTCGCCACAACAAAATACCTAGTTCTACTTCAGGGCGACCCCAGGTCTCAAAAAACACAGAATTTTTTCACCAGGGTGACTTCAGAATTTTCAAAAAATGCTTTGGGGCGACCCCAGGGTGACTTCAGGGCTCAACGAACAAACCTAATATGGAACACAACGTCATTCAAGTGGCTGCCTCGGCTGGCTTCGCAGTAGCGCATTCTGTAACTTCAATTTTCCAAGACCTTGTTGATGGTTTCGTGCTTTAGCTCACGGATTGCTTGGATGATATTGGCCTTCAGTGCTTGAATCGTTTCCGGATTGTTGGCATAACATCGGTTCTTCACGGTTCCCCACAAAAAAAAGACCAAAAGGGTCAAATTGCAGCTCCCAAGCCGCACCTTGCCAAGACGGCTGATAACACGATTTGGAATTTGATGCGCAAAAGATCGATTGTGGAAAGGGCTGTGTGGCATGGCGCGCCATCCTGCATGAACCAGAGGTCATCCAAATCCATGTCTTCAATTTGAGTAAAAAAAGTCTTTTAACATGGCTCTGCAACGCCCACCGTTGACCGAAACGTTGTTCACAGCCTCATTTTGGAAGAAAAATGGTCCAGTGATGCCACCACTCCACAATCCGCACCAAACTGTCACTCTCTGTGGATGCATTGGCTTCTCGATAATATCGTGCGTGTTTTCCGAGCCCAGATGCGGCAATTTTGTTTGTTAACGTAGCCGCCGAGATGAAAATGCGCCTCGTGAGAAAGGATGATTTTTCGCCTTTTAAAATTTTTCAATATTTGCCAAACGTAAAGCGACTCATTTCGTTCAGCGGAGGTATGATACCTAGTGACTTTCTGTTAATATTTCGAGCGGGAAACAGCTGTCAGTGTCAAAATAACCTATGATTTGAAAAGAAACCACTAGAGGGCCCACATGTTAAATATGTAATGTATGCTTACGATTCGAGCTAAAATCATTACGGTTGCTTGAAAATATTTGTTGTTATTTATTAAATCGGTTAAGTTTCGACTGACATACTCCCTTTTTCGTTTTCTATTTCACCGTGATTCCATGTTCGAATGCTATCTTCTGTTACATTTTCTTACGAATCCATAAATTGCTCTTATATTGTTTCTCAGTATGCAGAAGAAGAAAGAAAAAATAAATGCTGTTATAAAAGAAGAGTTCAACAATTGAGTGAATTCAGAGTAAGAAAAAAATATACTGTGCAAAATTAGCAAATAACGAAAACAAATATACCTACATATGTATGTAAAGGGTGGTTTTTTAGACGTGTGGTTTTCAATCTGGCAATACTTTTTCGGAGTTGGTCTTTTTGACAGCTGTCACTTGATTTAGCAACAATGGTTCGGTTTCGGACCACGTTTACTCTAGTGGATAATGCGCATCCTCAGAAACGCCGTACAGTGCGCCCCGAATACGCTATTGCTGCTGTGGATCAGAGTATTGAAGAAGACCCGAATGAGTCCATCCGCCATCGCGTGCAACAATTGGAGCTGTCGAAAGTTGGACCTTTCGGCTGGAATTTATTCGAGCCAGCCGCGGCGGCCACTTGCCCGAAATCATTTTTAAAATATAATGGCAAACCCTTATATTTATAATTAAGCTAAATTCTTTGCCAAAACATTAAATTATGTATGTATATGCGTTTTATTTCTTCTTGAAAACCACACGTCTAAAAAAAACCCTTTATGTGGAAAGTAGACTAAATGCAAAAACGCTGAAATGAAACAATTCTGCGACCCTTTTTATTTTTTAATTAATATTTTTTCTCGCTATCTACAATTCAACATCCTTCCACTCATTCCCATTTTGTAGTCGAGTGCTTCGCTTGCACTTAAATTATGCATAGAATTGTGCCAAGGAAGAAAAAAAAAACATTTTATTTCAAGTGGTAAAACCTATAATAAAACTTGCGCTTAAAAAGTCCATAATCGTTCTTTTAAGTAGGTTCAGGTTCGAATGGCAGACGGAACGTAATGCCATCTTTAAAATTTGTATGAATCCATAAATTTTGTCCTTAAAATTTATAGTAAAGCTTAGTATGCTGCTGATGCGAAACGAAAAATCCCATACACGACGCTTTCAACTGTCTTTTTTCGCTGTGGTTTTCGTAAGCATTTCGCTGTTGAGTTGGAGACCACCGACAAATTTCGTTTCGCATCAGCAGCGTACTAGGATTAAGTAAAAACGGTAAAAAATTGCGTAAGACAGCGAAATTAAGAAAACAGATACGCAATGCAAGAAGGCTGATATGATAACAGTAGGTCTGTTAGTTTACTCCCCAAAAACAGCCCATTTCTAATATTTTAAGTCCAATTTAATTCTTTTACCATAGACTTTGGCAGAACTTTGGACTTAAAGTGATAGAAAATGTGAGTTTTAGGAAGTAAACGAACATTAGGTAATGTAGAATGAAACAAAGCAGCATTCCCGTGATTGCGATTACATTGATAAAAAAATACGAAAGGTTATATGTATAATAAAAAACTTATGTTTGTAAAATGTACTCACTTTAATTACTTAGTAATAGAAATGCAAACTCCAAAAGCCGACTTTTGTTAGGTGTACCTTAATTGCTTTTAAAAGTTTCTAGTATAAAAAAAATTTAATAAAAGCCCAAAATAAAGGCAATCATTGTGACTCAATTTCGTTATTGTGACCTAACACAGATAGCTTTGACAGATACCTCGTTTATTAAGCCGAGTTGAAGCGTGGTTGAAAAATTTTAAACAAATTAAAATATTTATAATGCACGACGGGATCACACGATCTTGTGGTTAAAAACTTAATGGTCTTTTCGATTAGATTCAGATGTCAGAATAACAGTTCTTCTTCTGAAAAGAAGAGAAATTTCCTTCTGGTTTTGTTTTCAAAATCGTTCCAGAAGGTTTCACACAGAAAACCACTCCGAAAACGTTACTCGGAACAGCCAATCAAAGGCTTTTGAAGTATTTAGTTGGAGTGAAAAAGGAGGAGAAGATATTTCTATGGCCCTCGGCTGCTTTATCTTTACTTTTCGGAGAACTATTGTCTCAACTTGTCTTAAACGCTGCTTTGTAAACTGTCTTAAACTTTTTAAGAAAATCCATTGAGATAAAGTAAAAATGCAAGTTAGACTTAAGACAGTTATTACTCCAAAAAATTAAGATAAAGCTGCATCAATTTGATTAGAATTTGCAGTTTTTTTTAACTTGCCGTTCCAAATCTCAAACCAAAGTTCTTTACTATTAATCTAGTCACTAATTAAAATTGCTGAGAAAATAAACTTTAACTAAGATTGAACCTAAAAGATTTAATTTCTTGATTTAAATATCAGATGACGACGAAGATTGCTTCGCCCACCCGGTGTAGTTTATATTTTCGTCAGATGAATAATACATTAGACATGACTAATGGGCTCTTACCTGAATCAGAATTTCTTGTTACTAACGCTTATTAAGAGAAAATCCGTATCTCAAAAGCTCAAACCACTTACTTTACCACGAATCTGAATTTATCATCCAAATTTGAACTAAGGGGTTATTCATTCTTTGTTATGAATATTTATATACATGACCTATAGGCAAAGGAGGAACGAGACCGAAATGTAAACAAATGAATCACGAAGAGATCAACCCGCGGCTCGCGTGACACGTTAAATGTTTGCCAATGGAATAATTCAAACTTTAACTTGGATAGCACAATGAAATGGAAGCTTCCCCGACTAAGCGCTAGGTTTAATGAACTGTCATCAAATAAGAAAGAACTAAAAAAAGTGAGCACAATTTTATTTGTTTGGTTGGCGGTATTGACTTCGGCACCTTTGGAAGTGATAAAATTAAATCTTACCAGAAATACTATATGTATTTATGAAGGTATGTAGATGTACATTAGGAAGGTGCGAGCTGTCTAATAAATCTATTAGACTGAATTATAAATTACTAGATAGTTTTGAATATGTTGTTTAAACCTGATGAAAAATGTGAATAACAAAATAAAAACAAAATTGTACGATTTTAAGGCTTAGCTAGGTGCGGATAATTCTCGGGGCTTGATTTAAGCGCGAAGAAAAACTGTGTTACCGGTGTGAACTGCATACTTGTTATTATATACATTGTTAGTATGGGAACTCCATTTTGTTTCTGTATTGGCGTCGCTAATCCGGTTCTTTTTTTTTTCCGGATATAGATAGAAAAGACAAAATATTTACTTAGAATGCAATGAAGAAAAAAAATTAAAAGAAAACGAATGGCAATCAGATTTTCGGTGATTTGTCAAAACAATTTTTAAAAAAATATATCTATAGATTTTTGTTTTGAGTAACTTTTTAATTTTTAAGTTTTAAGCCTAGAAAGGGCTATTTTATTCACTCGAAGTTGAACACAACTTGAGGATTTTTCTTGTCAACTTTAGAAAATGTTTTCATAGACTTCAAGTTGACTCGCTCAACTTTGCATTTTGACAGATGGATTAACTCTCAAGTTGTTTCACTTTTGATTTTCTCAACTCCCTAAAATAGTAGAAAATAGCCGTGGAAACTTGGGATATTACGTCTAACTTAAGATTTTTTCTTAATTTCGATTCATTCACTCCAGTTGCTGATTCGATTGTTTAATAAAGTAAAAAAAGAAACGAATCTAATTAAATATGAATGGTAATAATTATTTCTGGGAGGATTGGCTATCATCTTCTTCGAGTAAAGAAGATGATGAAGAGGAGGAGAGTTTATTTATTGAGAGATGGCAATACAAAATGTGTATACAACTTTGGGTGAAAAAATAAAAAAACCTCTTTTGACCGTGAAGGAATGGTTTCGGTTTCCAGGGGTCGCACAGTAAAAATTTTGGTATCAAAAGTTGCCCAAATGCACTAGCTAAAAAACTGTAAGCCAACTTCACCCATACCCACTTTTCCCGTTATAAGCGTTTGAGTAATTTCACCTCTCTTTGACCGTGAAAAAACGGTACTCTCACTGATCGCAAACAAAATTAATTGGTATACAATATCACCATGTGCCACGCCCATTTTTCGAGTAATGGGCGTTTTAGCGATTTCACTGAATTTGCACTGAATTTTACCCATTAAAAACAAGGTATATTCATTTTCGCACTCGCTGCATCGTTGAGGGTTTTTGTTCATTTATTTGTATTAACTGTTATTCTGTGCTGTCAATAGTTTTGTTTGTTTGATGTTTATTCAAATCTAAAGTTGAAAACTTATGCCGAATTCCTTTCAACAAAAGAATCGATTCTGTTAAGAATTTTTTTCTAAACAAAATCGATTGTTTTCTTTCTTGCGTTTTTAGCAAGATTTCACACCGATTTGCACACACACCATGAAGACTTAACATTTTTTTACGTCATATTGAAAGTGGAGGAATTTTTGGAAGACGAGTTGTTTATTTTTTGGTTGCAACTTATTCTACATAATTAAACAATTTATTCAACAATATTTTCAGTCAATTTACCTACAAAAATAATTAATTGCAGCTGTCTAGTAACACACACAATCACACGAAAAAAAATCGACTCGGTTTAGAAAAAATTCGATTCTGTTTAGAAAAAAATCGATTTCTTTGTTCAAAGGAATTCGCCATGACATTTTATGTGACATCCGTCACAAATATCCCAGGGAAATTTTGTAAATCTAACTGATGAGTTAAAGAATAAAGTAGTGAATAAAAGCAGTTTTCAACTTTCCGTTCAACTAACGAGTTGGCCTAAACTCTTGAATTAGCCAACTCTCATGTTTTGTGAAAGTTGAGCTTTAGTAAATAAAATAGTCCTTAATAGACTCCGTATTTACGTTATTAAACGCTCCTTTAAATAATAAGTTTTTTTCCTAATTAAGGGCTGGAATTTCGACATCTGAATCTGAAATAGCATTGTCGACATTCTATGTAAACAGTTTCCAATCACTTAAAAAAGAAACAGTCGCTTTGAATAGCCTCTATTCGATATCTTTTTAATATGAGCTCAGTAAAAATAATAATTCATATATGGGTATAAATCAAAATGAAAACAAACAGATTCAGACAAATCATCACTTTGCCAATCTCGAAAAGTCAACACAGTGTCGTCTGTCGTTGTCGAGTGTCGCTGCCGAGAACTGTATGTAATGTGATATATTATTTTAGCCGTGGAATGTAATTGGATCTACTGTTTGTGTGCGCTTTAACGCACTCAAATGGTTTCACTTTTTGTTGAATAACAATTAGAATCACTCATAAAATGGGTGTGATGTCAGTTCAACCAATAAAAACGCAAAAAAAAAAATTCTTTGGATATAATATTCGTATGTACACATACGGGTAATTTGAGGTTGATAAAGGTTAAGAGTTGTATCTTTTTAATTCTGATTCATTCAAGAGGGTGCCGTTAATTGCATAAAGTACTGATATTCAAAAATAAATATATGTATGGTATGTGTAAATAGAATTTTGTATTAACGAACTTTTACGCTTGCAATTTGGCCATGAGAAACATCAGGAGTTTAAAATTGATAAAAGTAGGTATAGGAAAATAATGGATGTGCTGATATGTCGATATTGGAACTTCAGAAAGATATAACATTACTTTTCCATTGTTGTGAAGCGACGACAACGGCGATTATAATTTGATTCTATATCAAAGTAGCTGAGTCGGCAAACAAAAAAAACTTCATACACTTTTCCCAAGACGACAGCAAAATGCTTAGGTAACTAGAAATTTCGCGTCGTACGACGTAGCACAACTTGCTGTCAAATCCGATACAATTTTTGACAAGTAGCCAAAAGTAGCAAGAAGTTGCAATTTAACAAACAGACATTATCAAGTTAACAAACAGACATAATAGGCGTTTTTCTTTTTTCGTTCAGAAAAAAGCTCCGAACAGAGCTCGACCATATTAAACAAGCTCTAAAACACATTTGAGAACCAAGCTATGAACAAATGAAAGTATTGTCAATTTTAAGATGTCAAACTCCACAAAGTAAAAAATAAAAAAAATTCAAGTCAAAAATTCAAGAACAAAATCATCGACTTGATTCATTTCAACACTGAAATAAGTTTTTATCCATTCAAAAATAAATAATTTATCAACGAAACTTACCTCCTGCGCGGATGCTGACCGCTTCATCCGCCATTTTAATTTATTTTCCCATTTGGTTTCCTTCTTTTTTTTTCTCTCTTTTAGCACATGACGTTTAGTGTTTAACTTTTTACTCAGAATACTCAGCCGATTTTTTCTGAGCTCGTAGTTCGGACTCTGATCATTCTCTGAACGAAAAAAGATACACAACTTTGAGGCTCTGAACAATATTTTTTTGACAGTTTAGATTCTGTTCGGAACGAAAAAATGAGGAAAAAACGCCGAATAGTTCTGTTTGGTAGCGCGAAATTTTAGCAATTTTTTACAAATTTTCACAATTTCCTGTCAAAACCGAAGAGAAAAAACTAAGTTTTGGGAAACTTGGTGAAAGTTTTAGTTACCAAAGAGACATAATTACAATCGAAAGTGTCACTAACTGCAAACAAAAAACAAATAAACGCAAAAAAAAACAGAAAGAAACAACAAATACAAACACGTTTCGTGTCACCAGTATGCTAGGCTTAAGGCCTAAATCACAGATTAGCCACATGAAGATGAGAATCCCCGGCAGCCATTTTAATTTGCCTACAAGCTTGAACTGGCAGTTATAAGATAAAAAATGAGTATGTGTGTATAAAAATCACACATAAACAGTAGGGATCTTCACACACCTGGTTAAATTGTTTTTGCAATTCACATCTATTCATCGACACGGGATAAAATTACAAATACAACAATGTAAACAAATAGGTTTTGGAGGGTGAAACGTACGAAACATTCTAATCTGTGGCCTAAATAGGCCTTGTACAATACTTTCTACCTACATGATAAATGGCAAAGAACCAGTCGAAAATATTAGAAGTTTTTCATTTTTGTGACCTTTAGTCCAAATGCGTTTCGCCCAGGTAAGGCAGTTGGGCTCATTAGATGTTGTCGTACCCTTGTAAGACGCAAGATTTAAGTCACAAAAAAAATGTCAATTGAATTTAATTCATTACAGTCCACTAAAACAAAAACAATGCATTTTTCATTTTTGTTCACATTGGGTACGTTCAGAAGACGTAGGGACTTGCAGGCAAGGCAAGTTTCTCTTCTCTGATTGGCCAGCTGTCGCAAAATTGCCTTCCAATTAAGGCAACTTATATTGGAAAGTGACTGGAAAGCTAGCCAAGAGATATCTCCTTTCATTTCAAGTCAAGTGCATATAATATGTCAAAATATCAGCTGATTATATTTCGTCATTACACAGCAAGCTGAACTTCATTGTTCAGTGACTTCTTTTTTTCCACATTTGTTTTATTGTTTGGGTGGAGGAGTTCTTTATCAACACTTACACTATAGAAAAGATTTAATTAAAAAATGCATCATTAGTAAGAAGTATTGAAAAATTATTATTTACAATTCGTAATTGATTTCTGTGAGGTGTTTTTCAGATAAAAACATTATTATAAATACTATCTGCACTATCAACGGAAGCTAAAGGTTGGAAGCAAATTTCCAATTTTGGCATTAATGACATCTCAAAAAATAACTAGTTTCCTTTGTAAAATTTGCGTTAAATGAATGCACTTGACTACATATGTAGTCCCTTGTGTCTGCTGAACGTACCCATTTTTCCACCGCTCTAGCCTTCAAAGAATAAAATTATAGATTTGTGACTTGTGACATCGCAATTTTCTAGAATTCCCCGATCGCACAAAATCAATGTTTAACCTTATTAAACGCAGAGTAACATACATATATTATGGATTTTTTTTGTAAGATAAGAATGAATAGACCAGGGCTCTATATGTGTGTCAAGTTAGCATTACCACTTCAAAATTTAAGAAATCTAATAATTGGATTAATTGTCGTGAATTTGTCGTAAATTTGTCGTGAAAGAAAAAAATTTGTCGCGCTTGTTTTTTTTAAAATAACCCCTGGTAATGCTAACTTGACAGTCAAGTTAGCATTACCACCCCTCCAAAATGGGTAAAATGAACTCAAAAAAAAAAAAGAAGTATGCCATTAATTGTCGTGAATTTGTCGTAAATAAGTAGTAAAAGAAAAAAATTTGTCGCGACAGTTTTTTTTTTTTTATCCCAAAAAACCTTAAAATTGCATTTTTCGGGGAATCCAGCATTACCACAACTTTGATATGCTATATTTTTTTTCCTGAGTAGTTTTTTGATAGGGAATTTGTTTAAACAATTGTCGCTCGATGTTTTTAATAATTTATACCATTAAAAAATTTGTCGCACCCTTTTTTCTAAAAAAAATCCAATAAATATGAAAATACCTCAAAAAGGCATTTTTCAATGAATCCAGCATTACCACAACTTTGATTTGCTATATTTTTTTCCCTGAGTGAATTTTTGATAGGGAATTTGTTTAAACAATTGTCGCTCGATGTTTTTTAATAATTTATAACTACCATTCAAAAATTTATCGCGCCCTTTTTTCTAAAAAAAATTCATATAAATATGAAAATACCTCAAAAGGCATTCAGGCACTCAGGAAAAAAAATATAGCAAATCAAAGTTGTGGTAATGATTCATTGAAAAATGCTTTTTTGAGGTATTTTCATATTTATATGAATTTTTTTTTGAAAAAAGGGCGCGACAATTTTTTTAATGGTATAAATTATTAAAAAACATCGAGCGACAATTGTTTAAACAAATTCCCTATCAAAAATTCACTCAGGGAAAAAAATATAGCAAATCAAAGTTGTGGTAATGCTGGATTCATTGAAAAATGCCTTTTTGAGGTATTTTCATATTTATTGGATTTTTTTTAGAAAAAAGGGCGCGACAAATTATTTTATGGTATAAATTATTAAAAAACATCAAGCCACAATTGTTTAAACAAATTCCCTATCAAAAAACCACTCAGGGAAAAAAATAATAGCAAATCAAAGTTGTGGTAATGCTGGATTCATTGAAAAATGCAATTTTAAGGTTTTTTGGGATTAAAAAAAAAAACTGTCGCGACAATTTTTTTCTTTTACTACTAATTTACGACAAAATCACGACAATTAATGGCATACTTCATTTTTTTTTTTGAGTTCATTTTACCCATTTTGGAGGGGTGGTAATGCTAACTTGACTGTCAAGTTAGCATTACCAGGGGTTATTTTTTAAAAAAGAGGCGCGACAAAATTTTTGATAAGATAAATTATTTAAAGACATCGAGCGACAATTGTTTAAACAAATTCCCTATCAAAAATCCACTCAGAAAAAAAATTTATCAAATCAAAGTTTGGGTTTGATTTTTCATTGAAAAATGCCTTTTGAGGTATTTTCATATTTATATGATTTTTTTTTAAAAAAAGGGCGCGACAAATTATTTGATGGTATAAATTATTAAAAAACATCGAGCGACAATTGTTTAAACAAATTCCCTATCAAAAAACCACTCAGGAAAAAAATATAGCAAATCAAAGTTGTAGTAATGCTGGATTCCCTAAAAAATGCAATTTTAAGGTTTTTTGGGATTAAAAAAAAAAACTGTCGCGACAAATTTTTTTCTTTTACTACTAATTTACGACAAATTCACGACAATTAATGGCATACTTGTTTTTTTTTTTGAGCTCATTTTACCCATTTTGGAGGGGTGGTAATGCTAACTTGACTGTCAAGTTAGCATTACCAGGGGTTATTTTTAAAAAAAAACAAGCGCGACAAATTTTTTTTTCACTACTAATTTACGACAAATTCACAACAATTAATGGCATACTTCTTTTTTTTTTTGAGTTCATTTTACCCATTTTAGAGGGGTGGTAATGCTAACTTGACTGTCAAGTTAGCATTACCAGGGGTTATTTTTAAAAAAACAAGCGCGACAAATTTTTTTCTTTCACGACAAATTTACGACAAATTCACGACAATTAATCCAATTATTAGATTTCTAGAATTTTGAAGTGGTAATGCTAACTTGACACACATGGGCTCTATTGCATTAACAACTTATCACTGTGGGATGCGGTGGGATGACATAACTTCTCCGGACATAATGTGCATGGCTCGTATGTCCTACTTAAGGTCCATGGACATTATATCCGCAGACATTATGTCATCGCTCCCCAAGAAAATCGTATCAAAATTCATGATATTTGCATAGTGATAAGTTGTTGGTGCAATTAAAGTTAAACCCGAGTTAACTCATCAAATTTGGTGAGTTAACTCAGGATAAACTGAACAGATGCTTATGATGTTTGTTAAGCCGTTCCGCTTATTGCATTCTTCACTGAAAAACTTCTTCCCCTTTTAACTATGGGCTAATTTACTTCTAGAGTTAGCTAACTCTGGTTTAACTCACCACTGAAAAACTAGGCCTAAGTTAGGTTATATTAATTTCATTCGATTCGGCTTACTTCGATTGATCTTACATATACTTTCCAATCTGATCTCATTTCCAACTACTTTTATATAGACTTCCCCTACTGAACTTTGCACCTTATCTGTAGTTTCTATATTAACTAAAAGAAATTTTTCTCTAAGTCGTTGCTACAGTTTTTCTTTTTCTCTTCTCAAGCGACTTGCTGTCTGAAATTGTATCTATTTTGCTCTAAAATAACAATGACTTTATTCTAAGTCTATGAGCGCATTCTTCCTGGATATGGATACTTATAGGAAATGCTTGAATGCTACAACGCGAACAAATTAAAAGCAGCCATCAAACAGACTACGACGGACGACCTAATTACAATTCAAAATGTGCTGCTTGTATACAGTATACACTAAATACACACACACACATATGGTTTTGTAGACTTATTACGAGTATATCAATGCGACGCAAACTTATATATTAGAGTTGTTTTGTTGCTGTCGTCTGATGGGAATAAATTATTAATTTTTACGATTTGTTTGACCATGACCAACAGAGGACATTTTCAGAATTAAAGGTCGGGCCGAGGTAAAAATTGTGCCTGCTGCACGATCATAGACTCGACCTTTATTACTATATATGTAATTTGATTATCATGGCCATACCTTCATGAAATATATTTCAATCCCGATGGGACTTCGATGGAAAAATCGACATCGTTTCAATACAAACTATCGATAGCAAAGATTAATTCACGTCAGTTAAACAGTTTTCCTACTTAATGGTAGATCCGAGTTATTTTAGCAAACGAGATTTAATCAAAATCGTTAGAGCCGTTAAATCGGGCGATCTTGCTGCCCATATGCGAAATAGCCAAAACGTGAGACCCGACCAGGAAACGCTTCCTTCAGTGGAAATGCGCCTCGTCACTTATGATGATTTTCAACACAAAATCGTTGTTGAGATTGAGGATGGCTTGACAGCAGAGCATAGCGCTCCATTGCATGTTTCTTTGTATACTGCAGCTGTCTAGTTCATAAATATCAAATATGATTGACGAACGACGCCATTTCCAAAAATTATAACATCTTCCCATAGGGTGATTAATTTTGCTAGACCTTGTAGATAGTGTTCAAAACCGTTAGGTGTCAACTTTCAGAAAAATTGTCGCAAGTTATTTTCGAAATATTTAGTTTTCAAAAGTTTTATGTAAATACTGTCTAAAAACGTCTGTACACAAATGTTGATGAAAATCAGTTGATCCGTTTTCGAGAAAATCGAAAATCAAGAAATGATTCTATGGGAGGTACAATTATGAACAATTTCGGTGACTCATTTTTGGCGGCACATTATCGCTTCGTTTTTTGTAAAGTGTACACATTTATATTTTTTTAAGATACAGAGCATTAAGAATTGTCAAATTTTAGTCAAGATTCACAAATCAGCGTGTAAAGCGTGCGCCTCACAGAATGAAATTACAAAGAAGAATTTGAAGAAGATTCTTACTCGGCCTTGACGATTGCATTGTAAAATTAACACATTTCCACCTCATTGCATCACAGGGATGTCTGCGTCTCACCGCAATCAGCCCACTTATGTATGTCGAAACATACATACATACATACATATATTTAAATTTCAAGAGAAATGTCCCATACAGATATGTATTTATTTTTTATTTTATTTTAAAGATATTAATTGATTTCCTCATCAGTTTGTGGCTGTTTTTCCAAGCGAAGTGAAAATAGTTGGCAATTTGTTGACCTTTATCTTGTAGTTATCTCCTTTGGCTCTGTAATTTTTGACTGTCATTCCAATGACTTTTGAGATTTGTTCTTGAACTTAAAGTAAGATGCCATTAAGGAAAACTATTTTTATTGTTGTAGAATTTTTTTGGGTGGCGTTCAAAAATCATAAGTTGTTGGATCATTAATATCCAATGGATAAACATAAATACAATAATTTGATGAATGAATTTGGGTATGTTACGTCACAACTAAATTTACTAATGCTCTCTCACATGCATGAAATGCATTTGAACAATGCATACATGTATATATGGTAAAAACTGAAAATGTCGGATATTTGATATTTTGTTTCAAAATTGAATTTTCGCTGACACCACAACCACAATCCAATCGACAATCTGATTTGTATGTCCTCTTTCCCACAAGGAAACTGAGTTTGCAGCAACTTAAAGATTGTAGGAGAGAAGGGCACGAAGTAAGTGGGGCGAACAAAGTCTTTATATGGAAACTGCAGAAAATGCCTGTTTGGTAACGTGAAACTTTCAGCAAGTTTCTCCCAATCTTGGGTTTGTTCTCCTATGGTTTCTGGCAACAAATTGTGACAATTTGTGAGAATTTGCAAGAAATTTCACGTTAACAAACACACCTTAAATGATCGCGTTCAACGCATATCTGAATTTTCAGAAGTCTGAATTTTTGGAGGTTCTGATTGGCCAGCTGTCATAAAAAGTTCTGAAAATTCAGATGATATCTAACTTTTTATGAAAGCTGGCCAATCAGAAGCTCCAACAATTTAGACTTCTGAAAATTCAGATATGCGTTGAACGCGCACAATCTCTTACGTTTTTGTTTCTTCGCGTGAAAGGTACAAGAAATTAAAAGAAAACGTCAAAAAATGTCCAGCAACTTGTTTCTTCGTGTGGACAAGGATTTTTGTGACTCTATTCCTTTTTTTTAAGGCATGTTCATAATCCAAGCGCCCAGTAGAGGCGGCATGTACTATTGTTCATATACAATTTTGGGGTTCCGCAAGACAGAGTTGCAAATTTTTTTGACAGATAACGTCTACGCAGAGACTCAATTCAGCAAGCGTGAATTTTATCTGTGTAGTGGACACATCAAATTTTGCAATTCCGCAAGAATGATGTGTAGATTTTTTGACAGATTATACGTGTACAAAGAAAGACAAATTAACTCACCCATTTCTTGAGCGTGAATAGAAAATGTACACGGAAAATTAGTTACACTCTCGGAATTGGACCCCAGATATTAACATTTTTTCACACATATTTTGAGTGTGACTAGAAAATTTACACAGAAAATTATTCAGTTCACTTACGCGACGAGCAGGAGCGGTCGATGAGGGCTTTTTACTTCCGAAAGCAAAAGTTAACGACAACTTGATGAAATGAAGCAAACTACAATAAATTATGAGTTCGACGTATGAATTCTTTGTATTGGCTCAGTTTCGTACGTTCGTACTTACGTCGCGTTGCGTTCCGACAATTATAGTTCTACCTTAAAGATGAGGATCACAGATTAGCCACATGAAGATGAGAATCCCCGGCAGCTATTTTAATTTGTCTTCAAGCTTGAGCTGTCAGATATCAGATAAAAAATGAGAATGTGTGTATAAAAACCTCACACATAGACAGTAGGGATCTTCACGCGCCTGGTTAAATTGTTGTTGCAATTCACATCTATTCATCGACGCGGGAAGAAATTACAAATACAACAATGTAAACAAATGGGTTTTGGAGGGTGAAACGTACGAAACATTTTCATCTTCATATGGCTAACTCAATTATGGCTGAAGCCATACACTTCACTGATCTCTAAAATAAACTGGACAGCGTATTCACTCTTTGGTGTCCATCTGAGACAAGAAAAAAGTTATTTGACGTAAATTCTTCGCAATGTTGCTTCACTGGCTGGTGAAGTGGGAGTGAGAAAAGTAAAGAGACGTCAAATATTCAGCTACTTTGGCAAAACTGGCTTGAAAATAAACTCTGGGTGCCTGATGGATGCCCACGGGCGGAAGGACCTGGCCCTGCGGGGCCGCATAAACGGTACTTTTATAAACCAAAACTGTTATAACTGGCATGTCTAGAGTCACTTCCCCATAATAAGGCTTCGGTTTGGGGCTTGTTACCTTGAGAAGTTCCTTAAACCAATTTTCGTAAAACTTCATATGGCTATAAATAGAAGGTAAACCTGTATAAACAAAACTTTCGTTATCTTATCATTGAGAAAATACTTGCTATTTTTACACGGCTTCATCAGTTTTTATCTTCTATATAAATCTGCACACGAATCAACGCATTTCAATGATTAATCATTTTGTTGTATGATCTTAATTATTTATGTCAATCTTCGTCTTTTTTGTTGGAAATTTTATCTTAAACTATACATTATATGGGTTTGTTTTTAATATTTGTTATGTATGATTTGGTAGATATGAGTATATCTTATCGATACAAAGTAGAAAAAAACGAATTTTAAGGTGAAGTGCGCAACACTAAGAAATACCACTTAAACCCCACTAAACAATCAATTAAATTACCAGCTGATAAAATTAAAAAACACAAATTTTGCAAAAGCACCAAACCAGTAACTGTGTTCTTACTATAAATCACCAGCAGTGGTGCTGGTGACTACGGGAATGAGCGCCATCAATGTTTCAAAATTTTCCTACGACGTTTTCTCATAAACAAAAAAGGCGCAAACATGAATTTCGTAGCAGCGTGTTTAAATTTTAATGAGATTTTATTTTAACTAAACGGTACTCCAAGTACCTACTATTATTATTTACGGATTTATATTTTTTTTCTGTAAAATTAAGCATGAATTTGCAAAAACTTTAACACATTATATATAGATACATTTACCGTCATGCAAACAATTTTCGTCTATGAATCTTGTGCGAATAAATTGTTTCTTTGGAATGATGAATGCTCAGAAAGAAAATTTAAAAAATCTTAAAATACATTTTAGCAAAATTAAAACAAAAAAAAAAACACATTGTGAATCCCGGAAGATTAAGTTCAATGACTTTTGATGATACAAAAATCTCTGGTGTTTCTATTTATCAAGCATATACCCACAGGTTTTGTGATGAACGCCTTGGGTTGAATATCTAAAGTGTGACGATGGCGATGGATGGCGTTGTCGGCCGGCCGGCCCGGCGGCGGGTGTCACATCATGAGTTTTTGCTCACAGCGTGACTTATTATCACAGTTATCTCAACACGTCGGTTTGATGGAAAACGTTAGTGTAACCTTATCATTTATGCTGCCAGTGTATTTATATATATATACATATATATTTTGTATTAACACCTAAGTGTATTTAGCATGAAATACGACGCTTAGAATGTACATTATATGAACTCATTTCAGCTAATCTCACGGTTATTTTGCTATAAGTTAAGGTACCGTGAAACAGTGCTTACAAGTACATACATCTTGCTGAATTGGAATATCAAATATCACATGAGCTTTTTGAATAAAACACATTATAAATGGTTTATAACTTTCCGTTATTAAAGAACAAATTATGTAAGATGATTTTGCAAAACCTCTGTTTAATATCATATAATTTTCAATTTGGAATTTTCTATTGCATTTGAACAGATTATAGAACTCACATTGTCCGAGTTTTCACTAGAATAGTTTTGGAAACAGTATCATAAGGTGTTTTTTCTTTTTTTAGCTCAGAGCTACGAATTTGTGTTTCTTTTTTCGTTCTGTGCATGTTCAGAGCGCGCTCTATGAGCTCAAAATTAAACAACAGAGTAGGCAGAGTTATACTTTGTTTCCACCGAAGGTTTATCTCAATTTAGATTAAATAAATCTATGTAGTGTTTCCACCACACAAAAAGATAAAAAAAAAAATTAACTTTGACTGTACCTCTCAAAATGCAAATGCTGTTTCATTTTTTCGTATGAAGTTGAAGTGAGACAGAAAGTTTCATGTTTGGCAAAAGAAGCAAGAAGGGTTGGATTTTCCAATGAATGCGTTCAGTGAAACTGGTTTGGTTCGAGTTGTAAAACTATTTGGCCTATGAAGACTTAACAAGATTTATTTGAAATCTTCTAGATTTACGAAATAAATTTGTATGGTAAATCTTCGAGATTTGAAGAAGATTATGGCAAATCTTATAAAATCTCGGTTTAGTGGTCGGTGGAAACATAGTATTAAATGCTGAACACAACCAACGTTACATTTGACAGCCGAGAAATAAATAATTTTCAAATAAATCAAAATGGCGAATGTGAATAGTCACGCTGGCAAAGAAGGTAAATACAAAAAAACTAATAAAATATATTTTTTTAAGACGGTGTTCACAGTGGACTCACTCCGCGCGACTCATTTTGACATCTCTTTGTTTTATCTGACTCCACCTCATGATGTGAAAGATATAGTCAAGTGAGGCAGGATTTTGTATTTTTTTTTTTTGAAAATATCCTGCCTCACTAGACCATCTCTTTCTCATCATGAGGTATGGAGTGAGATAAAACAAAGAGATGTCAAAATGCGTCAGGCGGATTGAGTCCAATGTGAACACCACAGATCAGCCATATGAAAATGAGAATGTTTCGTACGTTTCATCCTCCAAAACCTATTTGTTTACATTGTTGTATTTGTAATTTCTTTCCGCGTCGATAAATAGCTGTGAATTGCAACAACAATTTAACCAGGTGTGTGAAGATCCCTACTGTCTATGTGTGAGGTTTTTATACACATTCTCATTTTTTATCTGATATCTGACAGTTCAAGCTTGTAGGCAAATTAAAATGGCTGCCGGGGATTCTCATCTTCATCGTGTTTAGATTAGAAATTTTGAGGCTACTCAAAATACATTGAAACAATAACAACAATTGCAACATTTGGCAATTTGAAACAACAACAAATGAGATTCGTGAGTCCGGTTCTTATGTTTTCTTGGTGCCTCACGAGATCCCTCACCCCACACTTCTATTAACCGTGATACCCGACTCCGATACTGATTTCTACCAATTTAAGTCCGTTTTTTTCATCAGAACAAATAAATTTAATTTTGTTCAAGAGTTCGTCAGAACTGATGGTGAACAGTGACAGACGAGTTGATCGCGTATTTAACAAAAAACTCCAACAAATTCACTGTAACCCCCCGCTTCCGACGAACAATCCTGAAGAATACGTCAGATAATGAATCCACTTCGCCCTCTTGCACTAAAGAAAACTCATTTTGATAATAAAGTTTTATCGTTTGGACGTCCTCTTCAATCGTGTAACTTGCAATGGTGATTTGGCATCAGTAACTAAATAATAAACAACCCATTTGACAGATTTCACCATTTGAACATGGCCGCCACAGGCCATATACCCTCGCCAATTGAGAAACCCCTTATTACAAAAAAAAATGGGAGGAATTATTGCAATTTGTCACTCGTGTAAATGCGGCATTATGCTTTTCATGCTCGCTTGCCAAAAATTGCATTTAAAAATCAGTTTGATCGACAGCTTTTTTTCGACATCTGTTTGAATTCAAAAAAAAACTATAGGTACCTACAAATTGTTGACATCGTAAAAGCAATACGATGACATTTAACGATGCAATTTTTGTTTTCTTTTTTTTTTTTAAATACCTAGTGTTTGACAGCAATATTTACATAATATGCAAAGAATCCAAGTGTCCAACTGTAAGTTCTCTTTTATACATGTCAAACAAAGCCTGTCATAGTTACTGTTGGCACGCTATACAATTAAATATTGTTTTTATTCTATGTTACCTGAAGAGATTTAATAGTCTTCTATCAAAATTCTACCCTCCTGATTCACACGTTAAAGTTGCTTGGTTGCATATCTACCTATAACCAAACCCCTCTTTCAACCAGGCGTTTACTGCCGGTAAACAATTTAAAATTCAAAGCACCCTTTCTGCATCCATATCCAAACAGCCTACGCTTTTAGAGAACTAAAATTATTATATCGTTCGTTCGAGTGTATACAAATAAATGCATTAAAGTCAATTATATGAAAACGTAACGGTAACTCATAGAAACCGACACCCGCTACCGCATGTTGCATACTAGGTATGATTGTTTGTATATAAATGAGGTTTTCCAGACAGTATAGTTCTTGTTGTTTTGTTTTTCAAAACTAACATCAAGATTTAAACGTCCTTGGTATTTTGTTTGTCTTCCCGTAGGCTGACACTTATTTTGAAATTAAAACACTCTAACTTTTCTTTACATCGTATCGTAGGCTAGCCTTCATAAGTCCATCTTTGCACTTTTTAAATACAATAAGAAACAAAACAAGATACTTGTGGCAAAAGATTCAAAATCATCTTGTCGCCTCCATTATGATGTAAGAGAGTGGCTCCCTGTTTTGTTTGATTCATAAAAAGTGTATCTTCTCGTATACTTCTATAGCATCATACAATCAGTACAAACAAAATGTTTTCTTTCATCCTACTCCTTAAAAGTGTTTCAGAAAATAAAAAAATCTAATATTTATTTTTCTTTGTTTTTATATTCTTTTTTTTCAGATTTGCCAAAATGGGAAAGTACAGCGGTAAAAAATGTCGACTACTCTCGATGATGTGGCTGACGGCGTTCTTTTTCTTTGTCGAAATCGTCGTTGGATATGTGACAAATTCAATGGCACTTGTAGCAGACAGTTTTCACATGCTTGGCGACATAGCCGCTTTAGTCATATCATTCTTATCAGTTAAGGTAAGTGCACTTATACGACCACATCTAATCGTACACAATGTATGGGGTGGTTTTTGAAACAAATTAAAAAATATAGACTAAAGTTAAGTCGAAATACCACTTGAGTCCAATATTGTTTGATCAATAAAGAAATAAAAAATTGATGGGGTGCTGAGTGTTTTTTTAAGGGGGACACATTATGACGGTGTGTTAAAATTAAATTGTAATAATTCATTTTTAAGGGGGATCCAAAAGCAATGTGAATTTGTTAACATTAAATTTGTAATAGCTATTTTTTCAAAAGAAGTAATCCTAGATTAAAATTTATAACCCAAACTTGTAGGATAACACTTAATTATTTTTGAGTAAGAGAAATGAGGTTTTTACCAGAAATTATATAGTATAATAAATAGCAAGACATAAATAAAAGATGGCGCGCACCATCAGACATCTTATAACTTTTTCGTCGTGATATATTTGTAGTAGATTTTTTTAACGGTGAAAAGCTGTCAAAACTTGGAAGTAGATAGATTTTAAATATTAAATTTGTTACAATATGGTGAAAGTAACGAAGGTGAAGAAATGCAGAATTCACTTATTAATAAACAGACTCTAATGTCGTTTTCGAGTGGACGTTCGGAGCTACTCCTTTTTCACTCCTTTTACTCCAAATTTCTCATTTTCTATAGGAATGGAACAGTTCCGAAATCCAAACGAAAACGACATAAGTGAGGTGATGAAAGCAATGGTTGGTGAAGAACTCATTAAAGAGATTTGAGTGTCATTCTCTGCTGGAATATCAACTTTTTTAAAATATATACCAGTGCAGTGTCTTCCAGTAAAAGAGTTTTGTTTTTTTTTTAATAAAATTAAAATCTAGATAACATACGCATTCTATGGTACCAAGTTCAAAATCTTAACGCAAATCTACTACCATCAACAAGAATCCTGTTTTCACCAGAGTATTAGTCTGCACATCACATACACTTTCTCACAAAATGTGAATACACTTTCCCCTTAAAGATTGAAAATAACATAGAAGTGACTCATGCCAATTTATAATAGTTTTGCTCACAGATTAGCCACATGAAGATGAGAATGTTTCGTACGTTTCACCCTCCAAAACCCACTTGTTTACATTGTTGTTTTTGTATTTTCATTCCGTGTCGATGAATAAATGTGAATTGCAACAACAATTTAACCAGGTGTCTGGAGATCCCTACTGTCTATGTGTGAGGTTTTTATGCACGCATTCTCATTTTTTATCTGATATCTGACAGTTCAAGTTTGTATGCAAATTAAAATGGCTGCCGGTGATTCTCATCTTCATGTGGGGAATCTGTGGTTTTGCTTATAAAAGTATTGTTTATGCCCTGATTAGGGCCATCTGCTAGTGAGCATACTTCGGGTACCCATATATTTTTGTTTTCAAGTTGCTCGAAGCTTGTTAATCCACGTTCACTTATAATGACGAAAAAACTGTTATAACTGTTATGAATTGGTATGCCTCTAGCCTCGTCCTTATTCCTTGCCTCAACACGCCACAGCGAAAACCTAGGTCTACTTCAGGGCGACCCAAAGTCTAAAAAAACAAAATTTTTCACTAGGATGAGTTAAGGGTTTTCTACTAAGAATGACTTCAGGGCTCAACGAACAATCCTACTATTAATACGGAAATTTCCGAATCTGTTTACGTCAAAAATGACGGCCAGCATTTTGTGGAAACTGACAGATAAACATTTTGAGATTGATTTGAGTTTATTAATAAGCATTGACTTATTATATATATAATAATATATAATAATATATAATATTATATATATAAGTCAATATATAATAAGTCAATGTTAATAAGAGTGTAAATATTCGAACTCAACTACTTATAATAACGGACTTACCGCGTTTAATAACTTTATTCAAACGTTTCGACAAAGTTACATTTGTCGTGGTCACGGGTCAACTGATGGCTTGTGGGTGGTAATTAGTTGTTCTTTTGTTTTTGTTCTCTCTTACGTAAATTGTACCGGTGTGTTGACTGTGGTAGCAATTGCATTTTAGATGATGATTGTTGTTGTGCTAAATGTTTGGCATTTTCAACAAAATTCGTATAAAATTCACTGCACTTTAAATTGAATTTGCATTATTTTTCTCTTTACATTTTCAGATGTCGCCAAAGAAGTGGTCAAAAAACACATTCGGCTGGGCCAGAGCCGAAGTCCTTGGTGCTTTAGTAAATGCTGTATTTTTAGTTGCTCTATGTTTTAGTATTACGATAGAAGCGTGTAAAAGGTAAGCCTTTTTCAAAAATAACTCGCAAACAACAGTTTAATAGTTACATATACCTATACTATATAAAAACATTAATTGGTTTCTTAACTCACAATCAGACGTATTAAAAAAAGTTATTTTGCATAAAAGTTCCCCTTTTATGGTTTCTTTCATTAATGTCATTTTATAAGTAAAAATTAAAATATCAACTTTCTTCATTTACATTTACCGTCTAATAAAATAGACGGTAAGGAGTGAGTTGCAGCCGACCTTCTTTATTGATTTTTATTCTTCACTTCGTTTTTGCAGTCGCTATGGGTAGATTGTACATTGACAATGCTAATCTGAAGAGAAACCCAGCGAAAGGTTAAATCGAAAAAAGATATTACAACATTCACTTAAAGGCTGTAGGTTGCATTTATGTTAAAAATGCCCACACAAAAGTCCTATTGAAAACAAGCAAAACATAATTATAATTATTCAAAGGTTTTACCTTTAAGTTTCTTAATATAGCTCTCAACAGGCTATAATGTGATGGCTTGTTTAATATTCTTAAATTTATTATAAATTTGTCTATTTATTTTTTATACTTTTGGGTGTTTTGAAAAGCTAATTGATGTTAAGAAACAACCATTAAATGCAATGTTGAATATTTAATGATTGCTGATATGATTTTATTCTTTCTTTTTAAGGTTTATCGAGGAAGAAACGATACACGAACCAAAACTTCTATTAATTGTAGGTGTATTAGGTTTATTAGTCAATGTGATAGGTTTATGTTTGCTTTATGGTGAGTTTTTTTAGTAATGCTTTTTCTGATATTTGATTATTATTTTTTTTGTTTTTATTGAATTACAGAACACGGAGGACATCATGGGCACTCTCATGGTGGATTGACAAGGAATCATAGCCGCATCAATGAACTAGCCAATGTCGATGAAGGAGAAGGTGATAATAATTCGTTTACATACCAAAATCAGGTAAAATTTTTGTTTCCAATGAAGTTGATACATTTTATGGTTTTTTTTTTTTGTCGAACACTAGTACAGGGTGGCTGATGCATTTTGTTGTGTTAAGAATTTTAAATAATTTTTACATGTAATTTATTTTGTCTTTATAATCTAGTCGTATTAGTAGTATAGTCAAATTGTTTTGAGCAGGATTCCTAGCTGGAAATTTGTGGGGTAGTTTTAATGAATACAGTAATGAGGTTTGTAGAATGCTGTGGAATATTAAATGATATCTCGAGCAAACAAAAACAGAAGAAAAAACTTATTCTATTGAAACAATATTAACGAAAAATAAAAGTATTTTGATAAAAATATACTAGAGTGTGAACGGTACAGTATAAACATAATATGTACAATAATCCTCCTCGTTCACACATTACAACAGCCTTGATTATATTCGAATATCGTAATCGGTGAATCAATCTTTTCGTGCATCTCCATCAAAAGTTGCCGTTGCCGTTTGCTTCTGACATGAGGTTATAGTTCCTCCATTAAAAAATATGATACGCCCACTGTTTGACTTTCTGTCATCATCATCATCAGCCCACGTGGCATCAGCTTAACCAAACATTAATACATCATTATTATTTGAATATTACTGAGCTTTAATTTCATTGTATGTGTTGTTTTGAGATATCTCACCGCACGTTTGAGCTGATTCCAATCTTCTGTTGTGGGTTTCGGTACCTTTTATGCCAAAATGCTGACACTTGCTTATGACACTTGCTTAAATGTCGGGTCTCGTGTTACCTGACAAATACAGTAATCGTCCAATTAATTTGCGATACTTTTTAGCCCTTATTGCGAGTGTCGTTTGTTTATCGATAAACGATTTTTATCGAAAAATTTAAGATATCTGTAGTTTTTGTTCCATCAAATGCCATAAGTTGGTTACAACCACATAAAGCTATTCAGATAGCTTTGGATACCAATTTTAACGCGCCCAACGTGTTGGAACAATCGACTTTTATCGAATCGAACGTTGAAAGACACTCGCAATAAGGGCCTGTGTTGTTTTCCAATTGAGTTGTCGGTAGCATGTAAAGAGTTTCACTTAACTTTCCATTCAGAAAAGCTGTTTTGGCATCCATGTGATAAACGAGCATTTGTCTTTTCGCCGCTACCGATAGGAAGGTTCTGAATGTGGTGTGTAACACAACAGGTGAAAAAACTTCGTAGTAGTCTTTACCATATTTTTGTAAATATCCTTGTGCCACATACCTTGCTTTGTAACGTTCAACTTCACCACTTTCACTAGTTTTTATTATAAAAACCTATTTACCTCCTATTGCTGTCTTTCCTTTATGTAAATCGACAAGCTCCCATGTCCCGTTTGATTCGTGTGGTTCAATCTCCTCCTGCATTGCGATGAGCCAATATTCCTTATCATCACTTTTGATGGCTTCAGTGTACGTTTTTGGCTCAATGAGTTCCTTTTCCATGAATATTCTGTTAATTTTTTGTTTCCACTCATTTTCGTTTTCGTGGAATTTCTTTGTTAAAGCGCTGTGAAACTAGGTTTAGTTCGTCTTGTCCTCGTCCTGTGTTATTGGCTTCTCATGTGAAGTTTCCTTGTCCCAATTTCTTGATTGAGCACAACTAAATTCAACAAATCCTACTTCGATTGCGTCATTAATGTTGGTTATATTTGAAGTACAATACTTTACATCTCGACTTACGATTATCTTCTTTGTTTGTAGATTGTAGCATCGATATGCTTTTGACTGCTCGTCATATACAAAAAAGATCATCTGTCAAGCTTTTATCTTCTTTCTTTTGGTACTACACACGAAACAAGCATTTTGATCCAAATATATTAGAAATACGTTTGTACTTGGTTTTGTTCCATTCCATCTTTCGTATGGTGTCATGTCTGTTGCGATGACACGATTTTGAATGATGTTTGCCGTTGCTACAGCTTCTCCCCAAAAACTTAATCAAAGATTTGCATCTAAAAGCATGTAACTTGCCATTTCAATTAACGTTCAGTTTTTCCTATCAGTTTTTCCATTTTGTTCGGGGCTGTATGCTGCTGTTAACTGAGTATGTGTTCCATTTTCCTTCATGAAATCTGTTAAGCTCATTCGCAAATATACCGCCGCACAGTGGTGCGAGAGCGGAAAAAAGTCTTTTGAAAAAGTCATGTCTATCGTTTTAAACTTTATGTTAAAGTACTCTTAGATAACCAAAGCGTATGATTTAAAAGTATTTTTTAACATATATATTGTATGTTCTGATTTACAAGCAATCAAAGTTGAAAAATAATTTTACTCAAATCGCGAACCGTATTTTCAACAAATTTTGAGATGTTTTTTTCCGAAGTTCCTGCAGATAAATTCTCTAGTTTCTTAAATAATTTAATTGGTCTATTTTCGATTATCTAAAAATAAAAAAAAATATTGATTATTTATAAAAGATACCTTCAATAAGTAGCCTGAAGCTTTAGTACTAAGAAAAAATGCTTTTTTTTAAAACTTTTTGATTTAAAAAAACAGCTCCAAAAGATACCAAGAAAGTAAGTATGCCACCATATGCTCCATACATTCATGTTAAAGCACAGAAAAAATCAGCTGCAGATACGTGCAGATGTGGAAGTTATGCTCAAAAATGTTTCACTTAATCGGATTTCAAAAAACTCCGTCTTGACGGTGGTGTCTACCAAAAAGTTTGATTACTTCGGTATTAATTGTCAGAATGAACTGGTTAGGCCCATTATTTTAAAAAAAAATTTCAAACGTTATTTTAAAAATAAAACAAAATTAATACATTGACCCAGGGCTGAGAATTTCGATTTTTGCGAAACCATTTATTTCTGCCTGGAAAATTTTTCAACTTTCAACTCAATTTTCTTGAAAGCAACACACGAAAAATAATATAGTTTTATGATATTTTGAATTATATGATAGAGCTTAATACAAAATAAAGAAAGGGATTAGGGATAATCTTTTATTTTTTTTTAATTTTTCGCTAAAAGTAGGGCAGGTAAAAATAAAAAAAGTGTTCTTTTTAAAGTTTTATTGCTTTGTTTTTGTTCTGTATTGCGTAATTTTTTATTACCTGTAAGGATTAGTAATGGCTTATTAGAATAAAATCTCTTACTTAAATCTATTTATATAAAGGATTAATGAAAAAAAAGTCAGTATTGAGTTATTGAGCATTTGTGCAAGGTGCAATAAGTGAAAGTGAAGTTAAATATAATAACAAACATATATAGTGAATTCAATACATTAAAATGGATTCAATCGAAATTCCTTATTCGGTGTTGTGTAGTGAACTTATTACTAATGGGTAAGATGTTCAAAATCTTCGACCATATTTTGTAAGGAAATACCCCAACTTAATTTCTGAGCAAATAGAAACTGTGCTATCAGAATTAAAGAAACGTTTTATTTCTCATTTTTTAAGTCGATGGAACGCAGTTCATAGAAAAAAAAGTCATTTTTAAAAAAAAATACACTTATTGGCTCGAAGGAGTTTTCCAAGTAGACCTAACCCAAAGTGTATTGCCCGAAACGTCAACTAATATGGGAAGACCACGAAAGAGTTTTGACGAATGCTGTGATCGAGCTAAAAGGTATAAGAGGGACGAAATTAGAAATATATTTCCTCGAGAAGAGATAAACTATGCAGCAACATCAGAGAGCTTTTCCTGTTCACAATTTGATCCGGATAAGGCTCTTGCATTATTTATACAAGCAGAATTGTCGAAACGCCAATATGAAGTATTGAGACATGCACTAAAAGACGAAGGACATGATGTTTTTCCACCTTATATTAAATTACTGGAAGCAAAGAAAAAGTGCTATCCTTTAGATATAAACATTACGGAAAGCTCAGCAAGTGTGCAACTACAAAAATTGTTAGACCACACTGTAACAAGGTTATTAGAAGGAAAGACATCAGAGGAGATAACCAGAATTGTAGGACAGTCTTTAACACTGTACACTAAATGGGGATGCGATGGTGCCTCTGGACAACCACAATACAGTCAAACATTTGACAATGAAGAAACTTCGGACGTTTATGACATCTTTGGTACCAATTCAAATGACTATGGAGGAAAACAGGGATATTATTGTGTGGAACAACGATCGATTATAAATTTAATTTTATAATATATATATATATTCAAAATAAAAAGTTAAGATTTTACTAAAAAAAACTTTTATTTAAATATAACATTAAAACCCTCAAATTTTATAAAAATGTCAATAACTTTTTTTCTAACAATTTTTTCTTGATCAAATTTTGACCAAGCATGTATAAGACTAATTTTAACATGTTTGTCAAATTTCATTAAAATTCGTTTAATAGTTCAGATTTTACAGACTTTTTTCCGCTCTCCCATACAAACATCAAAACACTCAAATTTTAGAAAAAAAAGCCAATAACTTTTTTACTAATGATTTTTTCTTAACCAAATTTTGATAAAATGTGTATAAGACTAATTTAAAAATGCGAATCAAATTTCATCTTAATCCGTTAAACAGTTCAGATGTTACAGATTTTTTTTCCGCTCTGCCATACAAACATCAAATCCCTCAAATTTTAGAAAAATGTCAATAACTTTGTTTCTAATTATTTTTTTTCAACCAAATTTTGACCAAATATGTATAAGACTAATATAAACATGCTTGCCAAATTTCATTTAAATCTGTTGAACCGTTCAGATAAAACAGACTTTTTTCCGCTCTCCCATACAAACCGAACCACTGTGCGCCGCCACCTCTATCTGAACTTATGAATTTTGGTTTCCTTAAAAACTTCGTTTCACAAAACGCAACAAACTCCAGATTCTGTTCAACTTTTGATTTGTGTGCTTTGATAGCAAATGATGGTAAAACTTGAGTAATCGTCAATGCATGTTACATCGTTACATCGCTTGCCACCAGGAGTTATTGTTTCCATAGGTTCACAAACATCTGTATAGACCAAATCGAATTGTACTGAAGATTGCTAACGAAATTTCGTGACGCAAAATTGATAAACAAATAATTCAAAAAAAGCTTTTCTAGCAATTATCACTAAACTTAGTTCCTTAAGAAATTCAGAATTCAGGAGCTTTAAAGGAGGAAACTACCATCCTGAATTTTGAATACGTTTTACGTGTCCATTTTTGATAGATCGATCAATGCGTCGAAAGATCATTTTGCAATAGCTGAATTTCTATTCTAAGCTAGGCTAAATATGAATGTCAGTAATTACAAATTTCAGTTATGTAGCTTAACCAAATGATCATTACCATACAGGCATTTTATGTATATATGTACAATAATTTTATTCAACTTTATTTTTATTAGGACAAGTCTGCTCTGAAGAAATCAAGCCACGGACACAGTCATGATCCTGGTTCAATGAATATGCGAGGTGCATTCTTGCACGTTCTTAGTGATGCTCTCGGTAGTGTAATCGTTGTACTAAGTGCATTGGTAAGTTAATTTTTAATGCTCTGCAACTTGTTTTTTTTTGTACCCAAAATTTGGCCCAATAGATTGTGTGGAAGACAAATTGGAAATATCGTTTTTATATGGATCCAGCACTATCGATTGTTCTTGTTTTACTAATTTTGCGATCAGTTTGGCCTCTTCTAAGAGAATCAGCTTTAATTCTATTACAAACAGTTCCAACACACATTCAGGTAAAATTTTAATTACTTTTCAATTCGTAAAATATCAATTCAAAAAATATAATTATTCCTTATCAGGTAGATGCAATTCAAAGAAGACTACTTGAAAAAGTCGATGGAGTATTGGCCGTTCATGAATTTCATGTGTGGCAATTAGCAGGTGATCGAATCATTGCCTCTGCCCATATCAGGTTTGTGATAATAAATATTGTGTCATTTTGTCAAAATCGATAAGAGTGCAATATTCATAATTTTGCAAAAATATTATTATCTTTTTTTTTCTTTGTTTTTAATACATAGGTGTCGTAATTTGTCTGAGTACATGAAAATTGCCGAAAAGGTGAAAGAATTTTTCCATAACGAAGGAATCCATTCGACAACAATTCAACCTGAATTTGTTGAAATTGAAGGATGCAATATGTCCGATGGTACATCCAGTTTAAATATGAGTGGATCAGATTGCTGTGCATTAGATTGTCCAACAACAGAGGAAGGATGTGTCAAAGCCACTTGCTGCCAAACTAACAATAAAGTAGTAAGTATTTTTTTTTTAAGTTTCGATTGTAGTAATTTCAATGCTGTTTTTGAGAAGAATCGTTTAAAACAATTTGGGCTATGTCAACAACAAATACCTACAAATTGATTATTTTATTTATTTCCTTTTCCCAGTCACTACTGCCATCACCGGCGAATTCTCCATATTTATGTCGCCAAAGAAGTTCTATTAGAAATACAAATGATATTGAATCAGGTAAATGGTTGCCATTTATTTTTGTTATATTCACAGTCCTTTAAAAATATTATTTATTCGCATAGGTTCCCTGTTGGAATCTGTTACAACAGCCGCCAATTTGATTAGCAATCCTCCTGGAGCGCCCCCTACTGCTCAAATTGAAGACACAACAAAAGTCATAGTTTGACAAAATAAAAGCCAAAGCAAGAAGCCAGTTAAACTCCATCATAACAAACAACATTCACACCAAAAACAAAAACAAAACCGGCAAAAAGATCACACTGAAAAAGATTCAGAATCATCACAAATATTATTTTCATCATCATCATCAGCAATAAAAGAGGAGAAAGGCCAACTACCGCTAACATCGTTATCATCATCGTCATCATCCATATCGGCTGCAAATACAAGTAAATTTGAATTAAATTTCGTAAAATTACAGCAACCATTTAGAAAGTCTGAAAGCCGTTTACCAAATGCAAATATTTTCGCCAGTGCACTAAAGAGAACACCCAACTCTCAACGAAGACTACTCCTTAAGGCAGACGATGATAAAGATAATATTTGTAGTAGCCCGCCGGAGGCTATTGCTGCTGTAAGTAGTGGAAGTCCATTGGTTCTGAGAGTGTCAACTGTTGAAGTAAGTACTAGCAATTCTGCTTCCAACAACAACAACAAACACCCTGAATTCATGGACCGTAATGACGAGCCACTTACCAAATGCAATGGACACAATTAAAAAAAAAAAAACAACAGACTGAAGAATATGCATTGCCAGTGCAGTAACAAAGCGGTAATTTCTCCAACTGCCAATGGCTAAATAACAATTGATTACATATAATTATATAAAAAACAACAATGGAATATGTATGTCTTTTCGAAGCGTCAACAAATTTAAGCCATTAGACCACAAACCCAAGAAAAAAAATCAATAGATTTAAAAACATACAAACAAAAAAACTCAAAATATAAAAACATTTCAAATATTTAAACAAAAATAAATATTAGTTGAATTTGAAAATTAAACGTTAACAATTTTTTATAATGTTGTTAGTCTTTGTAACAGTTTATAAAAAAAAAAAAAATCAAATTAAAACAAAAACCCTAGGTGAGCTTAATAAAAAATAAAAGCAAATATTATAACACATAACATAATATGTAGTCTCGAAGACAAAGTGATGTTGATTGTAGATTTATTTTGTTTAAAAACTTAGAGACCATACTGAAATTATATTCAGCATGAGTGTGTATGTGCATGTGTGCGTTAGAAAATAGTTGATTTAAAGTTGTACTTTTTTCCTATTTTAAATGTTCAATAAGAGAGAAGAAAAAATGTTTGTTTGTAGTCTGTTTAGTTTATGTTGACATAAAAGTTTATCGTTCGCAAAAAAAAAAATTAAATTATGTTTTGTTATAATTTTTAAAACGGTTGAAACTCTCAGAAAACATGAAGGGGTCTTTATATGATTCTGTTCTTCCGACGTTATTTTTCCATTTTGCGCACAATTGACAGTTCTTTCTGCCGTATCCTTTGTTGCTTTTGAAATAGTAAACTTTCTTCCACAAAAACGACAATTTCTCCGATTTAATTCGTAATTATTTCTGGCCCCGTATTACGAATTACGATTATCGTAATTTTACATTTTACGATAGTCGTTTTTTAAAACGATACCTATACTCGTTTTCTTTTATGACTGCTTTGGGGGCTCGTTTTTTATAGTTTTGACTCATGACTCTAAGTAGCTATCACATATTTATCTGGTTCTGCTGGTTTTTTGATTTTATTTCGCAATATTTTCAGGCATCCATTCTCGTAAATCATAATCGGTTTATGTCATATGACTCTCGTTTCTCTTTTTTCTTTTCTCTTTCTCTTGGGTATCGTTTTTTTTTTGTTTGCCTTTCGTTTCGTAATTCGTAATACGGGCCCTAATTAACATGGGATATTCGAAAATGTGATGTTGACAAGTGAACAATAACGGCTCCCATTCACTGGCTGAACACAATAGAGAATAGACGCGAGTCATGGCGCGCCGTCTTACCTGTCAAAGTTATAATACATAAAATTTCGTCAAAGTGCATAAAATGGAGACGCAGTGGCAAACGTGACTCTGGGAGTTAAATAAGTTTTAATAATCTCGCGCATTTGAACGCGCATCTATTGTGTTCAGCCAGTATACTTTCGTTCAGAGTGCAAACTTCACTTAAGATTTAACCTGACTTCTAATGTCTAATGTCAAAAAACTGGCAGAACAATGGAAAAATTCATTCTTTTGGCAGTATACTGACAGAAAACTACCAATTTGTCAGTCGTGTAAATCCAGCATAACTGCTTGAACACAATAGAGCTGCAGCTGCAAAACCTATCAAAAAGTGTCGTACGTGCTTTTTTTTACATGCCCACAATGCAGCTGAACAGCTTTCTGACATTCTGACTGCAAAAGTACTCACAGGTCACAGCTATAACATGAGAAATGGAAGACAGCTTGGAGCTCATTTCAACCCCTACCTATATAAAAATTCATCGAGTTGAAATTTCCTTTTTCTCCTCCATCAATTTTGAAATGTCAAAAATCATCAAAAAGATTATACAAATCCATTTGGAAGTTCTTTGTCCGCCGCTTATGAATCTCTTGGTATTTTTTACTAGCGTAGTTTCTTTTTAAAAACATGGTTCGATTCATGACGGGACGGGTTGTTATGCTCAAAATGGATGTAATTTGATGCATGATTTTTAATATGGCAAACAAACAAACAAAAATTTGCCCCGTGCGTTAAAAAATTTAAGTTGAAAGATTTTTTCAAAGTCTTTTACAGAGCTTGAGCACAGAAGTTTCGGCAATTTCATGTTCTTTAGTTAATTTCTTCGATAGAAAACAAAATGTACGGAGCGAAATATCTGATATCTCATTTTCCTGAACTTTTTCATTCTATCGGCAAAATACTGAAAATCATTTTCAAACAAGCAGACATGTCTAAGTTTAGAGTTTGTTCGATTTGAATGACAAAAAATGCACTAAAAAATAAACATAACAACGTACAAGCAAATTTCGTTTTATTTTTTTGTTTACTTTAGTTTTTCGTTTATTCTGAAACGTAAAACAAATCATAAACCTAGTTAAACAAGAAAAACAAATAAATGTACTTTAATAAGAAATACAAATTGAAAACAAAAATAAAATGAAATGAAATATCTTAATTGTAATATTTATTTTTAAGGATGTAATGTAAATTTAAATAAATCTTTTTTATATTTATATTGTGTATATTTAGTAGAAATAATAAACAAATTTTTAGCAGTGTGTTTTATGATTTATAAAAAATAGGTATAATCTTTTTTTTTTGCTTTTCTTTTCTTAATTTTTTTTTAAATAATTAAGTTGTTTGTTGCAAACGTAATTGTAAAAACATAAAAAATTAAACCAAATCAAATAAAAAATAGTTACATAAGAAAAAATACAAGTTTTTTTTTTAACTATGAGTCATTAGTTTATTGGTGACCATTAGGGTTTGTCAATCTTAGATGGTGGAACTACACTTCTTTCAAATCACATTTGGAAACGGCTATCAAAATAGCTAAGGTACTAGTGGAAGACACCCTGCAACTTGGTATGACAGTTTTTATTTGGACCACCAAAACAAAATATCGAGAAATTGACGCCACAGCTGCTGAAGTACCACAAGAAAAAACAGGGACCTCATCACGTAAAACAAAAACGATCGGATGATATCGTTTCCATTATTGCTATCTATCGTATCTGTGGAGAAAAATAAAGATAGCTATCTTCAAAACGATATCGTTCGATCATTTTCGTTTTACGTAATGAAGGTTCAGGCTGATGATTTATGTAGACAATGTGGCGATGAAGAGGCACAGGAGGACTCTTTTTACTTTTTATATCACTACCCAGGACTCGCGCAGCTAAGAAATAAACACCTAGGAAGTTATTTATTTAATAACTTTAGATGAGCTGTCCAACCTATCTGGTATGAAGCTATCCCAATACATTAATGCCTCTAGATGGCTTGATAATCCGTGAAAACTTATAGGTTAACTTATTAGGAGCGTCCATGCATACAATCCTCCAGGATATCACAAGGAATCTACATTGATCTAAGTGTGATAGGCATAAGATCTTCTATCAGCCCAATAAACCTAGCCTAAGTTGAAATCCTGAAACGTAGTTGTATTGCCATAAATTAATGGGCCTATTAGGGATGACAACTCATCTGAGTTTAGTTGTCTTCTCTGCAAAAATTCAGTCTTAATTTTCTTGTTTCTGCGAAAGCTGACCTTTAAGCAAACCACACAAACTTGTTCGCATTATGGAAGACACCTAATTTCCGTTGAAATGAAAAGAGACATACCATCCTAATAGGCATTTATTTTAAGATAAACTTTCGTAGAGACAACCAAACTCAGTAAAGTTGTCATCCGTAATAGACCCATAAATCATCAACCACATACATATATGAAATTTAATTAAAATTGAGAAAATTCGAAAAAAAAAAATTAAAATTTACATAGGGAGCTATTCGTTGTAGATGGGCTAAAATAAAAATATAGATTCATAGAGTTTTTCCGGAGGTTACGAAACAATCTACCTAAGCTCTAATAAGTGGGCACTCATGGTCCCCCAATTTTTGTCCGTTTAAGGGAAAGAAATAGAAAAACATTCTTTTTAACTTCATATTTAATTTTTTTTCAATCTGAAAGGGAATCTTCTTTTTTTGTTGCCATCATGAAACCTACTTCCCTTTGCATCATGAAATGACTGCAAAAATTAATAGCAGAAGGATTGGAAATGACATGTGCAATAACGGAACGCGATGAGAAAAGGGAACCATACGCTTTCAAAATTCACCAACTAAGTTACTCAGGAAATCCCCTAATAAACATTCAATATAACATCGCTCTTACGGTTATGAGAGCTTCGCGTACAGTTATCGGAGATTTTCTATGGATTTGCTTAAGTATTATTATTAAAACAGAAACTACATATACTGAACTCGGACCTTCTGTTTTTTTTCTAGTAAAAAAATAATTTCTGAATAAAATAATGTGTCCGCATATGGGAGGTTTTCTATCTAAAATGAGCAAGAAAAAGTGTCCGCGTCCGTTTATAGAAAATTAATTTGTATGAGAAATTCGAAGAAGATTTTTGTTCCGGAAAATGCGTCCGTTTAAGAAAATTATCTGCTTATTGGAGCTGTCGCAAGAAGGACTTTCACTGTACATACACATTTATGTCATGAGATGAAATTAATCTCTGAAGTGAAACTAATGTATCAAAAATTTCGGTTAAAATGGATTTTATTAATAATAATAGATCATACCACATAATTAAATAAAGTTTTATTTATTTTTTGTTAAATAATTCTCTAGGTATATAATGAAATAAATTAAATATTACAATTCCTTATCACTACTGCTAGTCTCATCAACAATAGCCTCGTCCCAGGGTCCATGAATGTTGTGTTTGTGTTTCTGTTGATGCACAAATATCAACGGACAAATAAAATTTATAAATACGATAATAGCAATGTATATATAGAATCCTTCGGTAGAGATTCCATACAAAAAGAAGCAACATAGAATAGAAATTGGAACCATATATAAAGGTTTCCAATATCTGGCCGTAAAAATTGGATACAAAACAAAGAATATAGCCGATTGCACAAGAAGAACAAATGCACTGTATGAGGATGATAGTCGTGAAGCTAGGCATATCGATCCGAAGATTTCAGCATTCAATGATATTGTCTTAGACACCATCGAGACATTGAGGCCGTAATCGTGGAATACCAAATTAAGAATGAATACAAAAACTGTCATTGTACAAATGGTGTCCGTACTGATGGCATCTGTTAGTTTGTGCAAGAGGGGTGAGAAAATATAACCAAAGATGAGAACGGTGAGAAGGGTCTTGGAATCCTCAATCAAGTCGGTGAATTTTAATTGACGTCCATGGCAAAGTACGTAACCTACACAGGTTGCCAGACCACTTGGCAGCAGGATATCTGTGGGCGATGCTTTTTCATAGAACAGAAGGTAGAATATGATGAGGAATCCGGTGATACAGGAGATTTGGTTGGTAAGTTTTGTGGCACCTTGAATTGCTTCCGACAGAGAGTAGTCTCTCACGTTTATGTTTGTTTGGAGATCCTGTAGGAATGATGGATCCGTGTAATTGTCTTCGTAGTCGACATTTTCATATAAATTCTTCTTCCATGGACGACGGGGTGCATTTTCCATACTGCCAATACTCTTTTGTTTTTTTTTTTTAAATAATATTAAATATTAAAGATTTGTATGAACTTTGTTTACAAAATTGTTTGTACTTGTCCTGTCACTGTCATATTTTGAAAGCAGGGATGGTTGAAGGAAAGAAATTTGGTTCACGATGAGTCTGCAGCACAGCTGTATTTAAGCTGAAAGCACATTGTCGAGCTGACAAGAAATATTTTATTTTGGTGTTTTGTTATTTTGTTTGCAAAGTACTTTTCCTCGCATTCTTCTGCCAAAAGTAAAATCTAATCTCAATAATGATGTTATTTAGGTTGTTTTTTTTGGTTTGATTACTGCAGCTATAACCAAAATTCTATCTGAAAAAAGGGATAATATAAAGATTATTTTTAATTTGAATTTGTATAAAATAATTCTATTGTAAATACAAATATACAACACTCATATCTTTTTTTTAATTGGAATGTTTTGCCCGACCTAAACCAAAACAAAATGTACATCTGTCAAGATTAGGTTTTTCATGGTTTGTGCCCTTAAAATTGGTTTGTTTGGTGGTTTATTTTCTAACAAAATTAAAAGATAAGAACGCTTTTAACTTTTACTTTGGAAACAAAAAAAAATTGCCCTACCTGCCACACAATTGCTAACCTTCATCATCTGCTCTACGACTGCAACCGACTAAGGCCAGGCGCGCACATGCAACTAAACAGTTTGGTTTCGATTTTGAGCACTCGGGATTATATGAGAGTCCGCCAGTTTATGTGCGCGGACTCTCATATATTCCCATAGTGCTCAAAATCACAACCAAACTGTTTAGTTGCATGTGCGCGCCTGGTCTAAGACCATTCATCAACAACATACTAGAAGGAGACGATATAATAGAAGTACTAAAAAACCCAAATAAACTCAACTTGGATAAAATAAACGAAATTTTTCTAAAATCAGGAAAAACTATAAATATGTAAAAACTAATATATTATTAGAATTAAGTATCATAGAGCGGTAGGCCTTTGCAGCTAGATGCTTATTAAACTGTTATTAGCCTGTAATTTATTGCATGTTTTAATAAATTAATATTAATAATATAGAATTGAGTTGAACAAGGACAAAACATTTTTTTTCAATACTATTCAAAAGTAAGTTGAATATAATTAGTCGAAATATCATAATAGTTCGTGCTTCGCTTCACTTCAAAGAAAAGGGGTTTTCGATTTTAATATTCAATTTAAAAATATAATAAGAAACAAACAAAATTTGTGCATTTTGTTTATCATTGTGAATGCATGCATCTTCTATCGTGAGCTAATAAAAAAACGTCAAACACAGCACACATGCTTGTGACATTTCTCTTCAACTTCAAATAAAAAAAATCGTCAAGCATTCCTTGTTTAAAAATATTTTTTCAGTGACCAAGAAAATATTCTTTTGATTGACTTTATTTAATCAGAAATACTTTTGAATAGTCAACAAAAATGGACGAAGATGAAGATTACGTCGTAGAAGAGGCAAGTCAAACACCTTTTCCCTCTTTACTTATTCTACAAATCCAATTGTATTCTTTTCTATGCAGATTCCGGTGTTTCTTTCGAAAAACTTGCAGGACAACTTGTATCTCTTTCAATACCCAACCAAAACCCACATAACCAACTTTGATTCGGCCAATGTGGTAAATTGCTGTGTGAAACCTTTTAGCAACGATGTCAAAGTGGACTTTGCCATGAATGTAGAATCCAAATACTATGATCGATTCAAGGGAGAACAATTTGCCCTCATGGCAGATGGCAAGACTCAGGCTAAAGGCGAACGTCCTTCGTTCAAGCATGGCATCATGGACAAACAATCATATATTAGCACAAAATCCATTGACAGTGCCACAAAGTACATTGTGGGTATTCTGCAGGACAAGGAAGTCCATCTGTCGCCGTTGACAAGCATTCTGCAGCTACGTCCAAACTTCCAGTACTTTGACAAGGAGGACAAACGCGCAAAGGCCGAAGAAAAGTCCATCAATGAAGAGGACGACGATGAGGAACTGCAGCAAGTCACCGTGAAGTTCTCCAAAACCGGAGCGAATCGAAGTAAAAAGGTCAAAGACAAGAGCTATGACAGCTTCGTAAAGCGTTGCACCGAAGAACCTTGGTGCGAGACGCTCTGGCATCCACGTACATCACCCACCGCTGAATTGGAGCGGCAAAAGTTGTTTGCCACGCAACAGCAAAGAAGTCACTCGATGGAGTTGAAGGCGCAGAAGTACGCCGGCAAGTTGTTGATCCAAAATTGTCAAGAGATGAGTATCGATACTGTGCTACCATCGAAAGTGATTGGTAAGAGCAAGTTAAAGATGATGCCACTGACAGACCAGTTGAAGGTGATTCTTAAAGATGGTGAATTAAATTATTTTTTTTTATCATTTTAATGGAATTAACGATGGAATTTTTATTTTCCAGCTCGCATGCTTACTTTCGAAGATATAATGTCGATTCTGACGGAAAGCGACGAATGCCTTAGCTCCGAAAGAAGTTTGAATGGAGTGAATTCGGAAAAATTCACACCATTGCTTGTGTTACGGACTTTGGCATTGGTCGGGGTGCTAATCAAGGGCAATTGGGTCGCCAAATCAGAAGTCATATACCCTCCAGATACTTTATCCAATGCTAATGGAGTGTGCTCGGATTTGATGATTCGTGCTAGAGACTACATTGTAAGTTAAACAAAGGGTTACCTTTTTTTTTAATTTTTTATGAGTGAGCGAATCTTATCATACAAAATACTAACTCCGAATTTTGTTTTTAATACAAATATCTATATGACTTTGAAACAATAAACTTAAAAATAAGTTAATGAAAACTCTCAAAAATCAATACATCAAATTTTCAAAAAGAACCTACACTATGTGTGTGTAAATACTGGGTGCCCCAACTTTTATTTTTTTTAAATTTGGACAAACCTCTTATTTTGAACCAGTTTTTTGCTCACCCCATCCATAATTGATTTTTCATTTTTTTCGTTTTTACATTTAAACATTGCTCAATAAAAAGACTTCTTTTGTGCATTAAAAAAGTTTTGATTTTGTACGCCCTTTTTCATAAATTATTAGATAAAGGGTTAGTTTGATCAAAATTATTTTTTTACTTCAGTCTTTGAAAGAGCACCGTATGTGGCAATATTGTTTCTTACTTTTAAAAACTTGCCTTGTTCTAGCACTTTCCAAAAAAAGTATAAATCTTACCAAAGCCGGCCTTTAATCAAAATTTATAACTTTGAACTCAATCAGACATGGTTCTAAAAAAAAAATAAATTTTTTTTTGATTTTTTTTACTTGCCACTTTTTAACCCATTTTTTCCATTTGGTTCATTCTTAATCAAACACCCTGTATATTAAAGTTCTATAGGAGGTATTTTTAATAAACAATAGTTTTCTACTAGATGTTAATAGCACCTCTTAGCACACATACAAATTATTTTCGAAAAAAATCTTTTCCTTAACGGTTTTAACGATGATTTGGAGGGATATACCCTTAACGGTTTTTGAAAAAAAAAAAAATTATTTTCTCGTTTTTCTTTTTAAGTTTGTTTTATTTTTAATTTATTTGTTTTTTTTTTAGCTCTACAAATTCTCCAAACAAGAATTCCTAGATCGACGTCAAGTGATCCAAACAACTCAACTTCCACCGGAAGAAGCATTAGAAACCTTGCAATCCGTAGCAAAATTAAATACGGAGAAAAAATGGCAGCTCCTGCTACCACCAGATAAAACTTTCATAACTCGCTACTCAGATCATGTGCAACGACAAGAAATGCTTTGGCAGGCCACCGAGCAGACATTTAACGAAATGGACTTTGAAAAATCACCAAAACGAGTTCGTAAACGATCTGTGCGAGAAGCCAAATTAGATAAGTCATTAGCGTGAGTTCGCCTATCGAATTGTTAAGTTTCTATTATTAGATTAGGTTTTATACACAATGTAAATTAAAAAAAAATAAATTAAATCGAACATTATAATATTTAAAAAAAAAAAACAACTTGAATAATAATACGCTACATACATTTTATTATTTTTACATCATAACCATTTGGTTGGCTTTTTGGAATATTTCGTCTACTATTTCATTACGATTCTTCTTTGTTATTTCCAATATCAGTGATCTTTTGTCGGTTTTCATTTTTTCAACAATATCCATTGTTGGCCGATTCGGTATGGTTGCTAGAATAACTGTCTTTCCGAATACTTCTTCGATTCTTTGTTTGAATTTTGTACTCAACAATTCCATTTTTCCAATTTCATCAACGATTAAAATTGCCCTGGCATCAACTTTGAGAACGGGCAGCGCTATATCTTCGAAATCTTTTGTGTAAACGGAATATTTTCCGACATGTTGGCGTTTTGTGTTGTCATTTGGATGTTCTCTGTGGAAATATTCAATACAAGTTAAGTACGTTTAATGCTTTGCAATTTTTAAAGCTCTTTATCAATCGTGGGCCGAACAAAATGTGTTCCCTTGAATATCGTTGAAATAACAAATAGGAAATATATCGCATAATAGGGACACTGTTTTTAGCGTTAAATTGCATTTTTATACAAACCTTACATAAAGTAAAGTTGTAACAATAATTTCAGTTGGTAATTATGGATTTTTCTACGGCACGCGAAAGAATCAGAGCTCTCTTTTTGTGAAATACCTGCCTTGCTAAAATTCCACGTTTCCCATCTACATCCACAACATCAAAACCAATCCTAGTACCATTTTCAGAACGTATTTCTTCAGTGTAAAATCCTTTACACGTAATTCGTTTTTCTTTGAAAATTTGAATGAGCTTTTTTACAATCGTTGTTTTTCCGACTCCTGTTAAAATGAAAAAATATAAAAAATAAAACTGGGTTAGATTTTATCACTTAGAATGTATGTACTGTACTTGACAGCCGGCAGCCAGTGAACTTGTTTTCTAAGTTTACCTGGACTTCCCGTTAATAAAATGGTACACATTTTCTTCTCCATTTTTAGTAGGAATTTCGAATGAAATGTTTCTCAAAATATACCAACAAAACACAAAAATTTAACACAAACCTTTGACAGTTGATTTTTACAAAGTACATTCACAATAGAATTTAATTGCAAAATCAAAAATCTCTCAACCACACTAACCGCCATCTTGCGGACGAAAGTATGCACTGGTCGAACACGTCAACAAATTTGTTTCATTTGACGTTCGTTGTCAGAGTTCTCAACTCCCCAGTAAAATTTATTTAATTTTTGCAAAAGTTCACACAAAAATCTGCAACCAATTTGTTTTGTTTTGAAGAAAAAGAATGACAATTCAATTAGAAATCCTATTTAATATAATTTCAATTAATTAATTAATAAAATGGAAAGTTAAAAAACTTCAGCGAGACCGTGTGTGTTTTATGAAAGTGCGAAACAACCAGAGACAGAAACATTTTTATAACAAAACCAAAAGAAAAAACTTGAAATTCTGCTACTGAAACATCAAAAAACCTAAAGAACTTTAAAACATGGCTAGTCCAAGAACACGTCGTGTGCTGCAAGAGCTCAAACCCCAAGACGAAAATAGTGTGAGTATACAAAAAAAAAAGACAAAGAAGAAGAAAAACTATGACCTTCGAAGATTGTTGGCTGTGCTTCATCACAACGGGTTCGAGTTTTTCTACTTCATCAAATAAGCCCCTCATCATTCATTATATATGTTTGTTCTGTTCTATTAAATTTACACTTTTATAGAAATGCTTTGAATGCGGAGCCCATAATCCACAATGGGTGTCAGTTACTTACGGCATATGGATATGCTTGGAGTGTTCGGGCAAACACCGTGGGCTGGGAGTGCATTTGTCGTTTGTGCGTTCGGTCACAATGGACAAGTGGAAAGACATCGAATTAGAAAAGATGAAAGTTGGAGGCAACCGCAAGGCCAGAGATTTCTTCGATGATCAATCGGATTGGAATGATAGTGCGCCCATTCAACAGCGCTATAATTCGAAAGCTGCTGCACTTTATCGAGATAAGATTACCACTTTGGCCCAAGGCAAGAGTTGGAATTTAAAGGAGGCTGAGAACGGTCTGCCTTCACGTTCGGGATTCAGTAATAGTTCGTCCTCGACAGGAGGCGGGGGTAGTTCAATGTCGCATTCCAAGAGTAGTGGTTCTTTTACGAGTAATCAAGGTCATTCATCAACTGGTGGCGGTTCGACTGGTGGCTATCAAAATGGCGGAGGATATAGCGATAGCAATTTGACTTATCAGAATTTGAATAGCCAGGAATTCAAAGATCAGAAGGAGGATTACTTTAACAGAATGCAAGAGCAGAATGCTACGCGACCTGAGTGAGTTTATTTCTATACTTATATTATCTTTTATCGTTTCGGTTCCAGCTGGTTGCTAATGACGTATATTAGTATGAAACAAATTTAAATGTATCGCATATTAACTAGAAAAATAAATATTTGTTTTCAACGTAGATTAATGGTTTGTAGACAACTTTGATCACGTAGTGTGAGAAGAAAGTAAACACACAAACTTATGAACTAAAAATTACGCCGTCAGTTGGAAAGATTTTGCACATTAGTTGTGTACGTATACAAGTTACTTTTTAAAAATCGTATAGACCGCGTGGAATCGGCAACGTGATTGATTAGTAATAAATTATCACATTTTTAAGTAAAAAACACATTTCCTTGTACATTTTTTCAAAATTTATTTCTGTTCAATTTTGTTTCGCTTACAATAGTAAGCCAAAAAAAAAATATCGGAACACTCTACAATTGGACCACCTCCTATTCGGACTACACGTTATGCATTCCCTGCTTTTTTCATACAAATTTCCCTCTATAATTGGGGCAACTGCGCTAATTCGTGTATACATTTTTTATAATTATTTTAAATTTATTATATACACATTAATTTTGTAGTGAAATTGTTGCATGTTCGACTGTATCGAATACTCTATTGAAGTCGATGAAGGCTAGTTTTAGTTCAAGCACTTTTCTAATGATTTGATTTATTGTTTGAAGGTGGTCCGTTGTGCCTCGTCGGAAGCCGGCGTGATCTCTTGGTTGTTGCTTGTCAAGGTATGTAGGTAAAATGGCGGTTCTAAGAATACCTGTTCCCGAAGAACTTAATTAGCGCCGTTATGCGCCGTTTTGATACCATAACTCATTTGACCTGATTTGTTTGTTGATATAAGGGTAGTGTTGGTAATCTAGATGGTTTTTTCCCCCAGCCCTTAAAGAGCACTATGCTCACAACTGTGTGCTAGGTGGTTTGGGTAGGATTGAGATCCGACCATATAACCCTTCACCAGTTCTACTCGTGGCCGAGCCTTTTCCAAGCAAGGTAATACCTACTAGAGGTATATGTCAATGCTTTAAGGCTTGCGCCAGTTATAGAGTAAGTGAATGCGAAAAGTCCGATCCACCGAACCTCGGTGGACCATTGCTAGTCCTTCTAAATAAACACTTTGAAAATACTTCGTACACCACAAATATAAGACTAATGGGTCTGGAATTATTTATATCATCTGTTGTGTCATGTTTTTTATGTAATAGAATAGAATAGCTAATTCAATTTCTGATGGCAAGAATGGTAGTACTCTTTCTTCATCTTTTTCTAGATTAACTATTTCATTTTGTACCCTTTCTGAAGTTAGTTTTGTTTTATAGAGATTTTCATAGAACTCTATTGCTGACTTGTTTTTTGTAAGTTTAAGTATCCACTCCTTTCGGATTGAGAATTCCTTTCCTGCTGTTTTCATTGATTTTGTTTCCCCTATAATTTCCTTTATGACTCTGTTAATATAATTATTTTCTTCATTCCTTTTTTAATTCCTGTAATTTTAAAATAAACATTGATGATGTACTTAAGTTATTAAATGATCTCGAGCCTTTAAAAAAGCCCGATAAATTGGAATTTTTTCCCATTGTTTTAAAGTATTGTGCTGATGCCCTCTCTGCTCCGTTAACAGAATTGTTTAATCACTCATTATCTACTGGTGTTTCCCTTGAGGAATGAAAAATCTCTGTTATAAATCCCATTTTTAAATCTAGAAAATAAGATAACATTGCCAACTATAGACCAATAGCAAAACTATCCATCATCCCGAAGATGTTGGATTGTCTGGTTAAGGACATTTTTGTTACAAGGGCATGCAAACGTTTTTTAACATGGATTTTGGAAAGGTAGATCTACTGTTCTTCTGAAGAAACTAAAGTGCTATGGTGTTTCTGACCCGTTGTTGAGTTGGTTTAAATTTTGTTCATATGGTCGTAAGCAAATTGTATTTGTGGATGATGTGTGCTCTAAGGAAATACTTGCTACTTCTGGAGTTCCAGACGGACGTCATTTGGGACCCCCTACCTTCTTGCTTAAAATTTTGTAGATGTCTCATATTTATGGATGATATAAAATTTTTCGGTTTCAAACTGTACTGATCGATTGCTTCTGCAAAATGATCATTAACTCATTTGCAAGGTGGCGTAAGTTAAATGATTTAAAACTCAACCTTGATAAATGACCTTGTATGTCTTATAACCGTTGTTTATCTCAAATTGTTCCATTGAACTCCTTAGACATGAAGTTAATGACCTCGGTGTGATATTTGATGAAAAATCACGTTTTAACTTCACATCAATTCCATAATTTCAAAAGCTAATTCCTTGTTAAGATTCTTGAAACGAAATTCGCTCGAATTTGTGGATCCGTACACTTTAAAATCTCTTCGTTATAGTGTTGTAAAGACCTTCCTTGGAATATGCTTCTGTTGCCTGGAATCCAACAGCACAGAAAAACTTCTTGCGTTTTGCTTTGAGAACATTTTTTGCTTGTGATAATACTGTACATCATTCTTATCGTTCAAAATGTCTTTTGCTAGGAATGCATACTCTTGAATCACGCAGAGAAATGTATGGTATAATGTTTTTTCGGAATGTTTTGTGTAGTTATGTTGATTGCTCAAGCTTGCTTACTCATATTAATGTTTATGCTGTTTCAAGATCATTAAGATTGAGGCCTTTATTATTTGAAGTTTCACATAAAACGAATTGCGTGAACCATTAAATCATTGCTGTAGATTATTTAATAACACTTACTATTGTACAAACGTATGCTTTCAAAGAAAAACTTTTAAAAATTCATTGTTAACATTTAAATTACATAAATCTAATTCTACTCGTAATTAAGAATCATTATAACTGTATTATTGTATTTAATTTTTTTTTGTCCTAGTGTTTCTCTTTCTTCTGTTGTGAGTTTATCATTTTTTTTTTTGTTTTGATCTTTTGAGAATATTGTTTTCTGCTGCCTTTAGAATTCCATCTCGAAGTTGGTTGTATGCATCCTGCTAAAAGAGCGTATTTAAAATGTCCCATCGACATCTACTATTTAATTCTTCGAGGTATTTGCGGGTACTATTTTCATATAACATTTTTGGTATTTCAGTTGTTGATGACTTTTTTGATATGTTTTCGTTTTGCGTGGTTTATAAACGTGGTAGTTATTTATTTGATGACCTGATGAAAATTCATCATTCATTTAATTTATTGATACAAATCGTCCAGTAAACTAAACACAATTTCGTGGTTAGAAATTTTAAAGCTAGACTTTAATTTTTGGAGATCGATTACTTATGTTTAGATAAATTATAATATTTAAATAAAAATCCTCTTTTTCAGTCATTTGCCACCAAATCAAGGAGGTAAATATTCTGGCTTTGGGTATTCCCGAGATCCACCACCAAAGACTCAATCACAGGAAATACTTGATTCAACTCTATCTTCGCTGGTTTCGGTAAGTAAAATCAACATCGAACCAAACAGTAAACTGAAAAAAAAAAAAAACAATGAAAAGATTTATTTTCTTATTTTTAAGTTTTAGTTCCAACTTGGCCTAGTCGACTCGTGTTTTTTTCTCGTACAATACTAACATATAAACCTTTCCATCCTTTACTTTTCCATTTAAGGGCTGGAGCTTGTTGTCATCTGGAGCTTCTAAAATTGCAGTAACAGCTAAAGAAAAGGTTGTGACGTACGGTAATGTGGCATCTAGCAAGGTATGCTTTTGATTTTATATTCTTTTGCGATCATTTAATTTGTTTACTATCATTTCTTTTTTCCTCTTTGGTATTAAATTTTATGTTAAATACAAAAAAAAATATATTCCTTTAAAGTAAGTTTTATAATAATTTACAAAAACCAAATGAACTTATCATTGTTGAAGAATCCCATTCATAGTGGTCTGTATTTTTATAATCTTTAAAACTTTGCGACTTCTGCATTAACTTGTATGCTTTTTATTATTGCTTTTTACTATACATATGTATAATCTTAAACATAATAAATGATCGCTAGACATACTTTCCCTTTCACATTTTTTTTGTTTAATTAATTTTGTTTCGTTTGATGTAAAGATTAGAGACGGTGGTTTGCTAGAAACCGTTAGCACTCAAGTGTCTGATGTAGCCTATAAGGTTTGTTTTACTTGTTTTCTTTTGTTTGTGTCTTATTTTGTTTTTCATTGTGCGAAATAAATGTTGGCAAGTTCTTATAATAGATACCTATATTTATTTGTTAAAATTATAGGTAACCGACATAAGCAAACGAGGGTGGAGTAATTTAGCAGGTAGTAATATCAACTCACCACAAGGCGGCTACACTGGATTTAATCAAGAAACACGTTCCGAAGGCGGCTATCAACGATCACAGTCGGCGGGAAAACTTTCTTCGCAATCAAATCCTAACGACATTGATTGGGGTTGGAATGAAGACACTTTGCAGTCGAATCAATCTTCTTTATCCTATCAGAATGCAGTAAACACCGCAGGCAATAACGGTGCAGACAGCGACGATTGGTCAGGGTTTGATACAAGTAGTTACCAAAATGCTTATCAAAATCAAACAACCACAGAAACGAAGAAGAACACAGTTAAAACATCAACAACAACAACAACTACATCCACAACAACTAAAAAGAATCTAAAACTTTCCAACAACAAGTCCCAAGGTGAAGATGGTTTCGAGGATTTGGATGTGAAGAATGTCAAGCCGAAAAATTCAAATAGATTGAACGCTGCAGAAGATGATGCTTGGAATTTGCTCAACAACTAGATAGCCGGAATTGCTTTAGTTTTTTTTTTTTTTTTAAGTTTATATTAAATTGTAATGGAAAAAAAAAATATTTAAATTTTCTTTTTTTTTCTAACTACCCTTAAAATACTGTTATCCAATGTTCATATTTTGTGGCAAATATTTAAATAAAATTTATAGACCATTCGCATATTTTAACCAATTTTAAGTTTAATCGAATTGAACGTGACGGTGAAACATTTTGTTCTCAATATTCAGAAAGTTTCACGCAAAGTCGTAGATTATGAATAGAATAAACGAAATTATGACCATTTTAAAGAAATTGTATTTGTAAAATAAAACAAAATTAAGGAATTTAATGAACTGTGTCAATAAATGTATATGTATGCAATGTAAAAATCTTAATCAAATCGGAGATATTTTTTTTTTTTTCAATGAACGGAAAATTATTAAAAACCTGCAATGCGAATTTATGAGAGGAGCTTTCCAAAAATATGCTATTTTCCAAAAGTTTCGTCTGTCAGTTAATTGGAAAATTAAACAATGTCATCTAGACGCCATCCAAAGTATAGAAGTTAGAAGTAAAATTGAATTGTGATTTGTCTCAAAACACAACTGGTGGTGGACCCAATAAACTTCACACGTTTAGCCAGTTAGAATCAACTGTAATATGATTTTTAAATATCTGTAAACACCATCGTCTACCCACCTGGCTTGGAATTCGGTAGAAAGGTGCAGGAAAATGATAAGGCAAGGTGTCGTAGGGAAAAAAAGAATTGTCTGTACTATTCAGTAAATTATTTCATTGTAAATGCAATTACGAAAGCAAAAGTGAAAACTGCTAACTGCAGGCCACCACAACAATCAGCAATAATTATGGGTGTATGTTATGTGAGTTCCTTGTATTCACATAATTGTAAAAATCCATAAGAAAATTCGTTGACATGATAGTTACCGAACAGACCTATTATTGGACGCCACGCCGACCGGACGACGTACCTACCATTTATACTGTCCATGTGGCAATGATGTTTTGCATCAGTTTGGGCAGCCTTAATTTGAGTTATAACCCTATAAACTTAAAGGGCACTGGATAATTATCGCCCTAAACATTCGTTTCTAAATTTTTAAACATTTTTTTTTGTATGCTGGATGTCTCTGAAAACTAGAAAAAGATTGAATTTTTCTATTCTTCTGCCAGTTTTCATCAGAAAACCAAATAAATTAAAGCTGATGTGGGTACCCAGCCATATGGGTATAAAAGGTAACGAACTTGCAAATGAGACCGCTCTGCAAGCCCATCGTGCTCCAGTTTATTACTTTGAAGCTGTTACCAAACTCGATCTATTACGCTGTATCAATCAAGAACTTAAAACCAAACTGCTTTCCGAATGGAACAACTACAATCATCATTATTCAGCAATAAACGACCAAAGGAATCAACCTATCTTCCCCATCAATACTTCAAAAGCTATGAATTCAACTTTCATTAGACTACGCCTTGGTCATACAGTCACTACACACCAACACCTTCTTCGTAAGGAAAGTCCACCTAATTGTACCTCTTGCAGATCTCGAATCGAGATTAATCATATTTTGAACAACTGTCCAACTACAACATCTCATCAAAACTCAACATTAAGTATATCCATCTACGAAGCTCTTAAAACCCCTAGTCATGACAAATATACAAAAAATATACTACTTCTCTAAAAAATGTTGTAACATTGATATTCAACCTATTTATACATGCAATATTATGTATATCTATAATATAATATGTTAAAATAATACTAAATTAATAATAGTTTAAAATATAAACTATATCTTATTTTACCTCAGAGCCGGAAGTCCTGGTAACTTGAGCTCGTTTATCATGTTAGCATTATAATTTTAATTATATGTTAATAAATTATAATAATAAATATAATAATAAAAGGAATACTACCAATTTGTCAGTCGTGTAAATCCAGAATTAAAAGAAAAAAAATTATTTTGGTAAAAATTTGTTCCACGTATCAGGTCTACTGTGATATCCACATTAATATATCTATTGACCACCAGACGTCACTATCCACGTTAGATACCACAGCTCAACTTCATGCTTTGACCTACTTTCCATTTGACATTTTATCCAATTCGTAAAAGAGGAAAGAACAAATAAAAGAAAACGTCAAAATTTTGCAATACGAATAATCAAGAGCAAGGAAAACCAAAGCCAGCGGACCAAAAGAGACAAGAGAAGCTTCGGCACTTCGACTTCGGTTCGGCATCGGCAGTACTACCAAAAAGAAAAACGCTTTTTGGCCCGCGCCATTGTCTAGAGAAAATACAAAAAAAAACTTTCCTTTAGCACATGTGGATGTGTTTTATAAGCTCAGCATATCGGCATAGATAGATATTCTTAAAAAAGAAAAAGGTCATCCGGAAAGAGAGAAATCTGAAAAAGAAACCCTCCCAAAATCCAACTCTCGTCATAAGTTCATAAGTTTTCTCGGTAATTTTCACATAAAAAAGTGTTGACTAGACATAAAGTCGTCTCGTTTTTCGTAGCCATCGCCTGTCGCCTCGCAGTCGTCCAGTCGTCGGTCGGTCTTCTGTTCTCCATCTCCATACAATCGGCATGCACTTTCATTGATTTTTCGTGAAATTCACATACCTACCTAGTCTAGTGGTGCTGGTGCATAGTAGTCAATTGTTCATCTCCGGTTTAGAAAGTGTGAATTCGACAATTCGTTCTCTAAGAAAAAGATTAAATATTTTTTCTTGCACCAGTCAGCACTCAGCTCAGCAGTAATTGTTCACTTTGCTGTGTCATCAGTCGTTCATTCGTTTCTGCTCACACGCGTTCCGTTCCGGGTTCCTCGTAAGGTCTCATTTCAGTTTGCTTAGAGATCCTGTGCAAATTTCCACGGAATTCGTCATCTTCGCCGTCAACACCCTCTGTTTAGTCTATATCCCTTGTACCTACATTTATGTATCGCTGTGTATAAGAATTCTGACTAATTACAAACAAATGTATATTGAAACTCTTCATTTATGAAACCATTAAATTCTACCAAGGGAAACAAAAATATATTGTGCGTTTATTCAATCTATTTTTAGGGACATATAGACTTTTTTCAATTCCCAAGGCGACTGTGCGTGTTGGTTGCAGTTTGCCACAGTCAATCCAATTACAATTGAGTTAATTTATTTCGCGCAAAGGTATTACCGAATACAACATTAAAATCCTTAATTAAAAGAAGCAAACATTTAATTAAGAGAAAGACTTTCAATTCCACCAAATCCTGTTGTATTTTCTCTTCGAATTCAAAAGAAACTTTCCCGCAACAAGAATGGTTAACGCTAATAGTAGTGTTAACTTACAATCAACAAATTCAACCGCCGCCGATAAGGCAGCAAACCACCATCAACAACAACAACAGCTGCAGCAGCAGCATGCGGTCAAATTGATTCCCATTACAAGTGTTTTAACGACAGTAGTTGAAGATGACCGAAATGCTCTACAACAACTTCCGTTGCAGCAGCAGCAGCAGCAGCAACTACAACAACAACAACAGCAACAGCTGCCATCTGAAATGCCCCACGAGGATGAGGAACGTCTGGAGAAATTATTTAACAGCCTTGATCGTGACGGCAATGGCAAGATTGATATACATGACCTATCCGATGCACTTAAAGAATTTGGATTATCAAGTGTTTATGCAGAGGTAGGTTTTATAAAATATTTTTTTTTTATTTTATTTAAAATGCTCATTTAGATTCAAACTAGTTTACATTGTGTAGACATAATCAACATAAGTGGGTTATGTGATGATATCACAATTAATTTAAAAATACTCAGTGGGAATGGTTAAGTGTTTCGGACCCACATTTATACTATATTATGTAGCATGTTATCGAATGAATAGATGAATCAGAAAAGAGGAATGATGAAAAAGAAAGTCAAGAAAGTTAACCTATACCACATGAACCTATAACACAATTAAAATGCAAATAGACGATACAAAATTCTTCGAGTGTTATCGATTTTAGATGGGTCGAGTTTTTATAAAGCTAAGTACCTACATGTGTACATGCACAACATTTGTGGAAAATCTTTATGGTGACACCATGAGCTAACTGCTTATATAAGTGTGAGATTAGTACTCGCGAAAAACGGGGTTCCGGTTCCTTCATTTTTGTTTTTTTTTTTTTTTTTATTTTATAACAACTCAGAACTTTGCTCTTAATTTTTTTTGACAAAAAAAAAGAACGAAATTTTGCAGAAAAATTAGGCCTGTTCGTTTACTTCCCAAGATTTCCAATTTCTACTAATTTAAAGTGTTTTGAGTTGTTTTTTTTTATATGAACTTTGACAGAACTTTTGAATAAAATGGGCACAAATTTGCAGTTTTGAGAATTACACGAACAAAGGTTTTGTGTTTAGATTATTGGTAAAAAATGCAGAATTTTAAGATCTCACAAAACTTAAACTAGCTGGTATTAAACCAGTTGAAGACAAGCACAACTTGGTGTAATTTTTCTGTTCAGAAAACTCAAAACTAGGTATAACTTTATGCTTTCTCCTCCTAACCCAAAAATCCGTTGAACTTAGCAAAATTGCTTTAGTATATTTTTATAGAAAAATTTATCACAGTTAACATTTTATAGCCGTTAAAAATAGATACGCATTAATTAAGTTGTAAATCGTGCGACTTCCATACAAAATTTGGGTGTACGAAGTATGCCCACTACCCACAGATCGAGGGCTCTGGACTTTAGCTAGGTATAAGAGGTATTAAAATAAGGTAATAAATAAAATAAATAATTAATAAGGAGCTGGATGTATTTGAGTGTGCAAATTCCGAGGCCCGCATTCTGTGTATAGTTTTGTACTCAGAAAAGCTTGCATATTATGTTTCTGGATGTTGCCAGGGGGTTTGTTGGAACATTTATTTTTTTGTACACCATCCCCTTTGATATCAAGTAAATCGACTGAACAAATGCTTTGGAACCATTTAAATGATTGTTTTAATGAAAATATGCAATTGTTTCTTATGCGGTGATGAGAAAGGCGGAAGAGAGGAGTAGATCTGACGTGACGTGGGTTAATATAGATGGGAATCATTTTCTAGACGGTAACTGCTAAAATCCGCGACCTCGCGACGTTTTCGAAGGGTTTGCAAATTAATCAATTTTAAACGATCTTCATAAGGGGGTAGGATGAGATTATCAGACCAAGGGAGACCGCGAAGTGCAAATCGAAGAAATCTACGTTAAAAAGCTTCGATTCTTTGTGAATGAAAGTTCTGATAGGGCAACCAGACTTTTGTCCAGCGTATTCAAGGAAGGTAATGTGTAAGGATTTATTGACGTAGAGATTCGAGAATTCTTTAGACCAACGTTTTATGAAACCTAGAGAAGAGTTGGCCTTGTTAAAAATATGATCAAAATGGGCTCGAAAATTTAACTGACTGTCGCAAATAACACCTAGGTCACGAATAGAGCAGACAAAATGAATAGCAACATCGTGAAAACAATATGTTCGAGAGGGAAAATGTAAACGCTTACGTGAGAAAGTTGTGTATTGACATTAAGCAATATTGAGTTCTAAGAAATTTTTGTCACACCATGTTTGGAATGAATTAAGGTCGTTTTGAAGTAAGAAAGAGTTTAGAAGGAGAAGAAATGACCTTTATTATTTTCATATCATCAGCGTAAATAGAGACAGTTGAATCGTTGTTGACATTAATAACATCGTTTATTGCTAAGATAAAAATCAATGGCCCAAGGTGGCTCCGTTGAGGACAGCCCGAAATTGCAGAAATCGGATCGGATCGGAGATTGAAGATTAGAAGAAAACTCTATATTGGCGGTTCTCTAGGTATGATCTGACCCATGAAATAAAGAAGGGTGGAAAACCGACGGCTTTAAATTTAAGATAAATAATTTGATTACTGATTTTATCAAAAGCTTTTTTAAAAACTGGTGATAACGTCCACCTCATTTCCTTTCTGTAATTCATTTAGGCCCAGTTTCACACTCAGAAAAGTGACACTTAAGTGCGAAATGTGAAAGATTAGTTCCCAATATCTCAGCGCACTGATACCTGAATAAGTGGCACTTAAGTCTCCGATGTTGGTGACTTAAGTTCCACTTACGCTGGCTATGAAATTTAGCTTAAATTCCCCATATGGGAAACTTTTTTTTGCTTGTTTGATGTCTCAGGTAATAGAAGCATAGTTGCCGGTCCTTGGATTTTGCATACTCAACTTCCTTTGGCGCCTGCACTAAATGTAAAACACTGCAAAATTTAGGTTTCCATTTCATCAGTCTAAGATTGTCCGTTAGAAAGTTTTTTTTTTATAATTTTTTGTTGATGTTTGCTCTCAAAAATGATTTTGAATATTACCAAAAATGTACATAAACAGATCAATTTTTTTACAATTTCATTTTACACTAATACAATATTTTTACATTTATAATCTCGAGGGTATTTTGAAATCTTAATCGACAATTTGTAAACTTTGTAAATTGTTATTACTTTACGATAAGTTTACTCGATTAAAGATAGATTTACACTCAAAACATTTCATCGCTGTTAAATATTTTAAGGTTTACTAAAAGTCATTGTGATGGAATTCATATTATAAACATTTTACTTATTTCACACTAACGATGGCCTTCAGAAGTTCATTTGTTGATAATGCTTTGCCAAGCATACTATTTCGCACAAAATCGATTTTCATAATTATTGTGTATAATCCTTTTTTTTTAAAGGTCGTTCTGCGGTGCGGTGAGAATTTATTCAAAAGTCTTTTCATAACAAGGCTATCGTTGTGCACTGTTTTAGCTGAGAGGAAAGCAAGCTTCCATTATTTTCATTTGGTCAAGATAAATTCTATAATACTATCTATCCAAATGTACATATGTATATACATAATATGTATGTATGCACACCAATCTCTGTGCATTTTCTAAGCGAATGGGGCAGAGGCCATACGTACAGATCTATAAAAAATGTATTCCTTTGCTAAAGGGTTAAAAGTGGTGGCCTAAGTGACAAGGCTTTCAAATACAAATTCACTCTATTTTTGTTCTATTTCAAAATCAATTGCACGATTTTTGTTGAATTAATATCATTGTTATTCTAATTAGAAATGAGAGATCTTTTAAGGTTTCCATTTGCCGTCCATCCTACAAATTGTTGTATTTATATGAATAAAATATAGAATTTGTTATTTTATTTTTTTTGTTAAATGAGATAATAATTTATTAAATTACGTGGCAAGATAAATATTTTGTTTAAATTGGATTTTAGCCAAAATGTTTTAAAAAATAAAGGTATACTCGTACATAGATACATATACACCAAAACTAATTAGAGCATCTGAACTTTTGCTATACCAAAATTGACCAGGAATGGCCTTGATAGTAGGGGATGGTTTCATTCGGTCCTTTGAGGAGTTCTTGTATTATGGGTTGCTGTGGATGTATATATCTGAGAAAATTTCTTTGACGCCTCGGAAGCTATAAAATAAGTCTGACATGGTTGACTTAAAACATCTGGATACTGATTCATTCATATTGCCTTTTGAGACTGACATTGGAGACAGCAGTGATTTTGGTTTTATATTTATTATTCAGATTTAAAGCCAAAAGGATTCGCTATAATGTAGGAACCTATGTACATACACACATCAGAGTTTAGCTTCTTAAGTCAAGGAAAGTGATGATATGTACATGTCTGATTTCTTAAATCAATATATAAAAAAATAATAAAAGATTTAAAATTGAATTAAGCAAAAGGTGGCTGCGATTTGGGGAATGAGAAGCGTGTATGTTTTGTTTTGTTTTGTTTTCAAAATTAACAAACTCAACCTGTCGCCAATATTTATATTTAAATGGACTTTAGACTTAGCGGTTTCATTTAGGTATCTTTTTTTTATCATCTATACAATTAGGTTTTATTTTTTTTTTCATACCTACTCATTAAATATTTATGTCTATTTATATATTACTTTATCTGCATAGCAAAAAAATATTCAATTCCTGAATTGTCAGATTTTATTCAAAAAGAAAACTGAGTTAATGCTGAATAATATTCCTATAAACAACTCATTATGCACTTGGAATTTGTGTGTTAGCACTGTCGATAAGATTAAAATAAAAAAAAGTTTGAGTTGTTTTGTATAGCACATTTATTTCTTTGCTATAGGTATACATACATATATTAATGGATTTAATTTTAAACTGATTTATACCTAATTACTGAATCATCATTTAAAATGGTTGGAAGACATTTTCATAGATCTTTAAAAGAATGAAAACAAGCCATTTAGTAGAAAAAATGTACAGGGACCGAGCTTGAAAGGAGCAAGTAGAAAGGAGACCTTTTAACGACACAAACTAAACAATTTATTAATTAAATATTAATTCTTATAAAAAAAAAATAATTCGGGATTTTACATAGCCTCAAAAAACAGAACAAACTGTTTTCTTTTATTTCATTTTCAAACAGGTTTATCTCAAAAACCTGAATTCAGCACAGCAAAAACTTCGAAAAAGTTTAGTATCTGCAACAAAAATCTTATCGCAGGCCGACAGTTAGGGGAAGGTAAGAAGAAATGGCGGCCATCGAGTAGGCTAGCTCGCTGACCCAATTGCTTCGTTCGTTTGAACCTATGGATGATGAATGAGTTTGTTGATGTGTGCATGAGGAATGAGTTTGTGGGAATACCTTATGGTGGAACAACCATACTAAAGCCCCGAGTCAGACAGCTAAATGCCTAAATTCGTCTCAGAGCCATTTCGTCGCGTTTAGAAGCCTTTCCAAGTGATTGTATCCTAAAACGGGTTAGGGCAGGCATTTACAGAGGAATTGAACTAATGTTTTCTTTTCCTGCTGGTTCGCACAACTACGACAATGGGTGTTTTAAGAAATACCTAGTTTCGCCGCATACTCTCCAATTGGCGGCCAGTGCCCGGTGCATGTTGCAACGACCCTGGCCTTGTCTTGCCTTGGTCTGGAAATTAGATCTTTTGTTCGGGATTCATTATAAAAATTGAAAGTATGTTGCCCTTCATAACTCCGAGAGGAATGTAAACTCTTTCCGCAAGTGAGCCATGAAGGGCTAATCCTTGCCTAGCTAGTTCGTCTGCCCGCTCATTTCCTCCAATGCCACAGTGACCCCCGAGTATCCAGATAAGTGTGGCACTTAGATTGAAGATTAAGCTCATTCGGGCATTGCTGGACCAATTTGGAGTACGATGTAGCCGCAGAAACATTAATTTAGTACAAAACTATTTCAAAAGATATCTTAAAAGCCACGTCGGCGTCGTCGGTCGCCTACTTCCCAGCAGTAAAAGTTTAGTTCCCTTAAATGTCTGTCAGTGCCCGCTCTAGTAATTAAGTGTTAGAACTCGATAACAAAATGCAAATGTACAAATGCTACCTCGGATCCTATACTGATGATAAACTAATTAAGACCTGAATCCAAAAGAAGTGAACCATGTTTTTAAAAGAGAATAGTGTTATAAAATATTGCATCAAACGGCTTACTATATCTAATCTGTTGCAACAACATCAACCTCTTTATCTTTTTGACAAACTGCTTTTATATTCCGCTGCAGGGTTTTAAAGTTTTACTCCATTCTCTATTTTAAGCATTTCACCCAGTCTGATGTTGGGCTATCTATTATCAGTTAAATGCTTAATGTTCAATAGACTGTTACGTATGTATGTACATATTTAACAATAAGTGATACAATAATATTGCTTAAAAAAGTGGGCGAGCGTCGCATTCGCAGCTGTAGTTATTGTATTTTGAAGAAATACCAATTTATCCGCTGGTTTAGTCCTAAAACATATACACATATGCACATACACATTGTTAAAACAAGGATTATTTCTATGAACTAGGGAGTTACAACTTTCACGGGGTTTCGCTAGTTTAATAAATAAAATAAAAATTTGGTATTACGCTTTGGCTTAATGTATTCTTTATCTTAACTTTCAGAATTTTCTTAAACAATCTGATAAAACTCAAAGTGGAGATGTTGGCCTTGCTGAATTTGTGCATTATGTTCGAGAGCACGAAAAGAATCTTCGACTTCAATTTTCTCATTTGGATAAAAATCGTGATGGTGAGTTGTAAAATTTGTTTTCAAAAAGAAGATACAAATTTATTTTTGTTTTTGTTTTTTTTATTATATAGGAAAAGTTGACTTGGAAGAGTTGATATCAGCATTTAAGGACTTGGGCATTGAAGTTGATCAAGCTGAAGCAAAACATTTACTAAAGAGGTTTGTAAAATTTGATAAACATACATAATCTATTGGTCGAGATGTGACATTTTGTATCTTTTAAATTTTTTTTATAGAATGGATCAAGATGGAAGTCTTAATATTAGTTTTAATGAATGGCGAGATTTTCTGCTACTAGCGCCATCAACAGACATTCATGGTTTAATTAAATTTTGGCGGCATTCTACTGTAAGTTAATTTAATAGATATAATAGTTATATTAGTTATGTTTGAATTTTAATAAAATTGCTTAAACATTGAAACGAACGCATAGAATCAGAAATACCGTTATACAGGCTATTCCGTAAAATGTGTCCAGAATGTGACAATCTCGCATTTGTCGTTGTTCTTACGATAAGAGTCCATGTACATATTCCATATACATGTGCATACATATGTATGTATATACCAGAGGGGACTTCAAATATTTTCCAAGAACCACCGAAATTCATCGTTACGTAAGACCTAAGTGGTAATGGAAATAAACACTATCTTTTGTGGTCTTTCACTAAGCGATTTGCGTTTGTGTGGCCCTTAAGAGGCAGAGAATTCAAAGACAGAAAATACTATAATTCAATAGTAAGGTGGTAAAGGTTATTTTTAATTTATTTTTTATTTATATACTTTAAACGATTTTGGACTAAAATTTGTAGATATTCCCAATTCTGCATAATACGCCAAAACTAAAGAAGAAGGCGGTAACCCCTGCTGAAAGTTCTGAAAATAATAACATATCAGCCGTATTTTATTATTGCCGATGATCCATATATGTAGATCATCTCATGAAAATAAAACGATACGGATCTTAGTGACAACTGTGTTGTATACCTACCTCTTTTTTCCTTACGTTGATTTATTTTTCATTTATTGGTTTTCTTTTTTCTTTACACTATAGAGTTCACAATTCCTAACCATTTGCAAAGCTGAGAAGCAATAGCAAAAACTAAACTTTTGTTTCATGAAACGTGATCCCGATAGAGAGCAGGATCTCATATTGTTGTTGTAATGCATGTATTTTGATGATCTATATAGATCATCTCTGATAATAAAAAACGGCTATTTACTTCCTCAATCCTTGATTGGACTCCTATCCTTTCAAATATTCTTTCTACCGTTTCTTTGATTGTGCCTTGCATCTGCGCGTTTTTGATTATTATATTCCTCCTTCTGTTTTCTTTTTCTTGTCCTTCTATCTTTGCGTCCATCTCTTTCATCATCTCCGCTAGGTTTCATTTCTCCTCTAACCCACTCATTTTACTTGTTCCTTCTTGAATTTCCACACTTCTATATTTTCTCCTCTATCTCCCGTACGCTTTGTTCTCTCATCTCTAATTCTTCTACCCTTCTACCTCTACTTTCAGATCGCTCTTTCCTTTTCCCCTCTTCTTATTTCTTCTCTCTCCTTTTCCACTCTTCTTATGTCTTCTCTCATCTTTCCCAATTCCTCCTTCATTTCCACTCTCATCTCTTTCACCTCATGCTTCACCCTTTGTATCTCATTTCTGAAACATTCGACTCCTCTTTCTTCTGCGGTGATCTTGGAATTTTCTTGCTTGCCTGAACTAACTCTATTACTTCCTCCGTTGTAACGGTAAAATTTACCGCAACAAAACCATTCTTTAATTGGTTCTTAAAACCTTCTTCTGACCATGTTGTTTGGTCATGGTCTAACCCTTGATATCTGTTTTCCCCTCCATCCCAACCATTCCTATTTTTCGACCCCCATTTTGAGTCCGTCGTCCTCTGGGAGTTTAAGGGTGACTCGGAGAGGATGACAAAGTAGGTAACACTTGACTCGACCGTGTTGAGCCAGCGGATGGGCTGGAGACTCGCACGCCATCTATATAGAGAGCGAGGAAGCTCATAATACAAATAACAATATTCAGAGAAGACGCCAGAACGAAACATACACGTACACTTAAAGTGGATATTACCTAAACAACAACACAACAACAATATCATTAAACCAACCTAAAGTTAACTTTCTTTTTTAATCATGGCTATAAGCCCATCCTAAAATATAAATTTAATCTTAATCTAACATCGACCGCAGAAAAGAATGGAACGCTAAACGCTAGTCCCCAATTCCCCAAATCTGCACAAGGGTCCACTGAATAGTAGATTGCGCAATAATTAGTTAATTTGAGTATTTGCCTTCCTCCTTCGTTTCCTCAATATGTTAAGAAAATCGATATTAAATTATAGGCTCCTTCTTCGAAACATTTTCAAAAAATTATATTGAGTAGAGTAGCTGAGAAAATGCTCAGAATAATATTTTCAACTTTTTGTATTCTTTTGCTTTTCTCGAAAATAGTTATTGTGAATAAGTCTGAATTCGGCCGAGGATTCGTCAAGTTTTGGAAGAACGCCAACAACTTGGGGAATCCATTGAATGTGTGAGAGATAGAGAGTTTCGATGGAACTCAACGTCGGAGTGGTACCGCAACCGAGTTCCACGAAAGCTTTTGTTTGAGAGTGTGAGTGTGTGAGTGTGAGAGGGGCCAAGGAAGACGAATAGGCTACGCATGACCAACCACTTCTTGGTTGACCAGTAAAGCCGATAGAGGTTTTTTTTATAAATTCGAGAAATTTAAAAGAAAAGAAAAAAAAGTTGAAAATAAATTATAAATTTGAATTTGTTAAAAAGAGTTTAGGTTTTATAATTTATTTTGAAAGTGTTTCGGTGGAGGAAATAATTTGGAGAAAGAGGAATTATAATTTGAAGTCGCCAGAACGGGGCGAATAGAAGTGAGGAAAGAAGGAGAAAGGAAAAAGAATAAGTTGGATAAGAAAAGATAAGTAGTGTTTATTTAGTGGTTAATTCGTGGCATAAGTTGTGAAAATATAAGATTCGGTTGGCCCTTGTTTCATTCGGTTTAATCCCTGTAATTTTGTGGGACTCGTGACCCAGTTTTAAAGTAGTTCTCTTTATCCGTTTTATTTCGGGACCGAGTAGTAGCGGTCCATTCTTACGGTCTTTGTTTTTGTAATTTTTCTTTGTTTCATTTTTTTCTTTTGATTGTTCTTCGGACAATAATTCATTTTTGTACTCATCTTTTTATCGAAAAAATTCTGGGTTTTAATCCAGGCGCAAGCCAAGGTTTCCCAGATATTTTAAAATAAACTTCTAAACTTCCCATTGGGGATAAAAATATTTGCGTTTCCTTCATATTTTTGAAGACGAATTTCAGATTCCCGGTTAAGGCAAACGACCCTCAACAGTTTCCTGGCGCCCACCCTGTAGCGTAAGTACGCCCCTGTATTTACCTACCTACATTTAATTCGATTCCTTTTTTTAAATCATCAACAATTGGATATTAATAAAATTAATTCGATTACTTTTTTCCACCTCTCGTGTATACATACATAACATCTTCTTAATTCGACGAACCCACCCCCAGCTGACTAGCCGGTTGGCTGTATCGTTGTTGCAGTGTTGTTGCAATATTCGTGTCTTCTCTCTTATCTCTTGTCTTTGGTTGATCGTTTGACAGTTCGTCAATTCGATCTTTACCTTCGCGTGTGCCGGTTGCACAAATTTAATAATTAATAATTAAATTCGTTTTTTTGTTTAGTTTATAATAATTGGATTCGTATAATCCTTAGTCGTGGTATATTAGTTCCGTCATCATAATCTTCTTTTAAATTCAAGTAATATTGCAACACCGTCTCCTGCTCCAATTTTTCTGTTTGTTCCCTTTTCCATAGATCACTTTTATCCCCCATCGATCCCGTGCTCATATTCCTACCCTGCGACAGTCTTTCCCAGTTTGTCGTCCTTCCTCTCCTCTTTTCTTCGTCCTCGTTATTTCACCTCTTTTTTCCGCCATGTTCTCCGTCTTCTCGCTAATATTAACCTAATTCTTTCAATTGTGATGAGATTTTAAACTTATCCACTTTTTAATTAGAACAGAAATTATGTATGTTATTTTATGAAGTGGAATAAATTTTTTGTGAAACGGTATTCATTATGCGTTCTTTTCATTGCTTAGTCAATGCATGCGTTTTGTATTCAAAAATAAAAAAAAAAAAACTAGATAGTTTTGGTATTTCTGACTCAAACATATTTATTGCAACCTAACTATCTATTTATTTGTGAAACTTTATACATTTTATTTAACAATTAAACTTTTCTTAATCACTTGTTGATCGTATTAATAATATTCTATCATCAATGTTTTTTTATATAAATTAATATGAGCAATCATTTTTTTGTTTGTTTGTATTATGGCATAAAAATCAAGAATATATTAAAACTGACACCATCATGATTGTCAGAGGATGACTTGAAGGTATTGAAAAAAAAAATAAATTCATGCAAGACATTTTAAATGTTGTAGAGTTTTCTTTAGTTAACTTAAAAAAAAAAAAAAAAACTTATGTAAGTGTTAAATGTAGTTTTGATCTGAATGTGCATTCATCTATTCATCCATCTCATTACTTACATCCTCAGAGTTTTTGTCATTGCCATAAAACTAATATAAAAAGTAAAATAAGTGTCTGAAGTTAAATTTATAAACGAATTTCTATTCGCCGGTTTGTGGAATGTGTCCTGAAGTTGTGGATTCCGAATTTTCATTTGAAAGTTCGAAGAACATAAGTTTTTGGGCGCGTAGAAAAAACCAAAATACTAACGGCACTATTCTCCCCTTGTGATTAGTCATAAGTCACAAGCTCTGATGGTGATCAAGGTACATATATAGAATATATGGTATGCTATTGCGCATATTGTCAATGAGTGACCTAATTCACTTAACTTTTGATCCTCTTCTTTTTCTGTACGCGATTTTGTCACCAAGTGACGTTGAAGCGCAAAACGAACCAAAAATTCAACGTTGAATATCATACCATGTGCTCTTTATACCATGGGGAGGATTCAGAGGATTGTTGTGACTCGATACATTTTTTGGAAATCTCGGAGTGCCTGATTAAATGGTTCTTTTTACTGAAGGTCGTTTTACTGAACTCGTGATTACACGGTGAAGAAAAATCCTTTCATTTCAATCTACCCTTCCCTATCTCACACCCTTAAAATCCAAATATACATATCTCACTCACACGTTTCATGCTGAATCCGAAAATATTAAATGAAACTGGCGCATCGCTGAAATTTGGGTGGAATGTACCTTCTCTTTTTTAGTAAAACGACCCATGTAATCAGGCGCAGACAATTCATAACAAGAAAGCTCACAACGAAACTTACCACAGCAAAGGTGGTTAAAAACTGAGGAAACAAAATTTTGGATTCTCTTTCGCACTTTTGGACGGAGCAAAAACGCTTAACAATCTCATTTTCTTAAACGCGCTTATTATTAACGGAATAAAAATGACGCACTTCTGTGTCGAATTCATTCCAACCATAAAATTTTTTCTAAACCGAATCGATTTTTTTCTAAATCGAATAGATTTGTTCCTGTCAATTAAAAGGAATTCGTAAAAGAATCGAATTTTTTGTGTGATTGTGTGTTTGTTACTTCACAGCTGCAATTAATTATTAATATATTGTTGAATAACTGAAAATTTTGTTGAATATTTTGTTTATTTATGTAGAATGCGTTGCAACCAAAAAATACAGTTTCACTTCTCCAAAATTCCACGACTTTCAATTTGACGTATTAGAAATCTTTATAGTGTGTGTGTGCAAATCGGTGTAAAATCTTGCTAAAAACATGTCGTTTGGTAACTAGAAACGTCGTACGACGAAGCTTAACTTGCTGTCAAAAATCCCATAAAATTTGTTTGCAAATAGTCAAAAGTTGCGAGAAGTTACAAGTTAACAAACAGACATATTACCTCTGTTCGTTTACTTTCCAAACCTGCCATTTTTTACTAGTTTTAGCCCGAAGTTCTGTCAAAGTACATATAAAAAAAAATTACATTGGACTGAAAATGGTAAAAATGGGTATTTTTGGACTAGTACGCGAACACACCTAATGAAAGATTTGTTTTGACAGAAAACAATCGATTTTGTTTAGAAAAAAATCGGAACGAAATCGATTGTTTTGTTGAAAGAAATTCAACATAATTTTTATCAATATTTACACGAATTTCCACACACACATGAAATATTTGTTGTCAGTTTGTAGGTGCACAACCTATGTGTTAAAATTCCAGTGAAATAGCACACACGACACCATATAAGAAAAAATCGATTTTTTTTTCACAAATTCCTTCCAACCAAATAAATAATCGATCTGAAATGGTTGAAATGAATTCGATATAATTTTTAACAGGATCTATAAGTAGTATTTTCACACACACAGTAGTGAGTTAAAGCAGAGTTTGCTAACTTTAAAAGTATAAATTAACCGACAGTTAAATGAGGAAGTAATTTTTCGGTGGAGAATGCATGCGGAAAGACTAAACAAACTCAGTGGATAAAACATCAAAAGCATCTGTTCAGTGAATCCTGAATTAATTCACCAAAGTTAATCAGTTAACTCGGGTTAAACTTTAATATCGCACTGAAAAACTGGACCTTCAACTGTATCAATAAATTCCTTTTACCTACTTGGGTTTATTAGAAATTAAAAACATTAAAAACCATTGCATTGTTTTAGGCTCAGATATTGTTTTTACGATGCGTTATCAAAACAACTAAACTTCACCAAATATTTCCATTTCAATAATAAATTATTGTTGTCATCGTAATGATTATGTTTGTGTGAACTTATTATTCTAAGGTCTGACCTTGTTTGACTGTCTGTCTGTGCTCTTTGTACTATCAAAACCAATCCATGCGCAAAACTCATTAAAAACTAATGTAGGTATATATTTTTTTTTTTTTGATAAGAGAAGCTCGAGGGAAGTACAAGTGCGACATTTCAACGTTTCCACACTTATTTATGACCACAAATAATATTATTTGTTTGTCCGTATTGTCGTGTCGTGGTATTATTTAACTATCACAACATTGACGTCACATTGACTCGCTGTTGTTGCTTACGAAGCTATAAAATAGATAACCAATCAACTGCAGCAAACTCGAACGAGCCCCTCAATTGTTATATATGAAATTGTACTTATTTGTATATGTACATATGTGTACGTTTGTACGTATCAACACGGCTCCAGCTCGGACATTTTATTTTGCGCTGTTGAATGATTTAATTAAGGGGCCAATGTTCATGTTGACTTAGAAACTTCCAAAATTACTACTACAGCAAGGATGGCGGAGTCACCCATCACAAGCGATAGCGATAACCGTTGAGAGGTGAAATAAAAAACAGCAAATGCTATAAATTTGAAAAAGAAAAAAAAATGTATGAAAAGTCATAAGCAGAAAAAGGCAAGTTATACAAAAGTAAAATCTACATATTATGTGTATGTTTGTAGCTATGTCTATCTGAATTGACAATTTCGTTGTTTAGATTTAGGTTTGAGTTAAAGTAAGTTTAGGCTAGGCATTCTTTTCTCTTAACATCAATCTATTCACATGCACTAAATTTTTATCTTTTATTTATGAGTTACAACGGCCGGTAGCAGGTTCTGTTGCCAAGCTATTGGCTTTCAGTATCAACAAAATAACGCAATTGCTAATTACTTAAAAATGATAACTGCCTGATTCACCACGTTTGACGGGAATTTTTTTGTAACCCATATATATGTATGTATATCTGGGTAAAGTAGGAATGTGACTTTAATAATTGAAACACTTCTATGTGAGCATGGCATTATTAAAGTCAAACGGAATGTAATCGCTCTTTGTGAAAATGGGCTCAGCAGGTCTACCATACAAAAGGTCTTCCGGACAAAAGATATTTTTTAACACGCATTAAAAAATCGAGGGCGAATGCCATTCAGAATCATAAACCTTAACCTTGATAATCCGATTAATAGAACTCTACTAGATACAGAATTATAGCGCAAACATATTCTTTTGATTTTTTTACTTTGTGCAAAATAAATGAATATAAAAATACATACTCGTACTAAATTTTCCAAACATAAGACATGTTTAGGAAAATGAATCTCGGAGACCTCGGCAATCTCAGTTACATGAACAGGATTGCTCAGCTTAATTTCTCAGTTTTGCTGTCAAATAGATTCGGTTTCGAAAAAAATCGATTCGACATATGTAGAAAAAAATCGATTTCTTTGTTAAATGGAATTCGAAATTAGATTTGCGCACTGTACCCTTAAATAAACGTTTTTTGAAAAAAAAGTATCAAAACCGTTGATTAATCCGAGTCAAATCTCCAAGAGCAAAATGGATATTTTTGGATGTCGAAATTGAGGATGAAAATGCGCCTTTAAGTGTCATACGTGACCACAATTCAGCTGTAAAGCTTTCTGATATTCTGGTAGCAGAAGCACTGATAGCTATAACATGAGGAATTGAAGAGAGCTTGAATCTCATTTCAACCCCTCCATCACTTCCATCAATTTTGAAATGACAAAAATGCTGCACGAAAAATTTTAAAGTTGGTGAACTCTTGCAGCTGCAGCTACGTTGCGTTGTGGTCGCAACATTGAAATTATTTGTATTCAATATTTTGACAGCTAGTCCGGCTGCAGCTCCGTCTACATTGTGTTCAGGGAGTTAGAGATTCTTTTAGCTGCAGCTACTTTTACCATAGCATTGTTCTATGAGAATTATTATGTTTTGGTTCTGCAATTGGTGACACTTTTGATGGGTATTTTTTTTTGCTGTGGTTTCCATAAGCATGTTTCGCATCAGCAGCGTACTAGGTTTTGTTTAAAACGTAATTTTGATCAGGTGATTTTTCATATTATAAAACTTCAATATACCTAATTAAGTTAAAAATAGATCATTATAGATTATATCACCTATAACTACACTTGCACTTGTGAGAATAACTCAAGTTCGTGTTGTGTTCACTTGGTCGAATACTTAACATTTTTTTTATCGTAGATAAGATATTAATACATTCTTCAACAATCAATTATCACATCAGTATAATATTATCATGTAGTAATTTTTAAGTACATATACTTAAGTATATCTTCCTGTGATCTTGAATGATGTTATTAAATTGTGAACTTTACATAAGCAGCTCTCTACAATCAGCTGATCAAAATAAAGGGTGATTTTTTATCGTATTGCCTTTTAGATTAGTGATGCTTGTGTATCGATTCCGAAAACAAATCCAGAAGCAAATTTTTTTTTGTCCGTTTTTTGACCGTTTTGACACCGATCCAAAAGACCACTAGAAAGAAATTTGGATCCGGCTATCTGTCAAACCTGGCTGTTATCATATGACGACTTGTTTTGAAGTTATTATTCATTTAGTTCCAGTTTTTCAGTGCATTATTTAACTCCAAGTTAAATCAGAGTTAGTTAATCCTGCAAATACTGTAATCCCGAGTTAATTCAAAAGTAGTTTTTTAGAAGAGAGTTAAATTTAACCCCTAGTTGTCAAAAATCTATCGAAATCGAAGTGCGGCAGTATAGAAATCCATGTTTCGCTATCAAATTCGAGATGGCACCACTATGAAAATCACCCTTTCCATAGTGTCGAACCATACATAGTATGTTTCCACCGAAGGTTTATCTCAATTTATATCAAATAAATCTATGTAGTGTTTCCACCACACAAAGGGATTAAAAAATATATTAAATTTGACAGTACCTTTCAAAATGCAAATGTTGTTTCATTTTTTCATACGAAGTTGAAGTGAGAAAGAAAGTTTCATGTTTGTCAAAAGAAGCAAAAAAAGTTCGATTTTCCAATGAATGCGTTCAGTGTGACATTAAAAGGTTTGTTCGATTTATAAAACTTTCGGCCCTATGAAGATTTAACAAGATTTATTTGAAATCTACTAGATTTATACTACGTTTTCACCAAGAGATAATCCGGGATTTAAGGTAGGAGGTTTAAAATTAATCTTGAAGTGTTTTCACCACAAAAAAGGAGATTAAATTGACGTTTTCAGTCTGAATTGCCATTCAATTGTCAACTCAATTTGACAAGAGTAAAACAAATATAATCGGCAAACGTATAGCGAACGGAAAAAACAATTTTTGAGCAATAAAACAATTAATTTTGAATAAACTATTTATTAAAAATGAGTCTAGTAACCTAAATCTATTGTTATCACACCATTTTATTCTTCAAAATAACATTAGAGTATAGGAGAATCCATAATTACAGAAAAAAAAAAACACAATTTTTCGGCCCACTCTTCAATGAGAAGCTCCCCATCCTCCATTGTCTAGGTTGTCCGTTGTTTTTTGTGTGTTTTGGTTGTTGCATTATCCGGAATTTGTATTGTTTACCAAAAATTATTATAAATATATGAAATACATTGTAAATACTTGCATTTTTATTCCTACAGCCAACGCGCAAAACTATTTTATAATTTTTTTTTATTTCAATGGAAAAACTGACGTTTAAAAGGGTGCGTTCTACAAAATTAGGATTGTTTGATTTGAAAATCTCCTTCTTGCAAGAAGATTTCAATGAGATTTATTTTAAATCTTCTTTTGAGGAGATTTCAATTTGTATGGTAAATCTTGGAGATTTGAAGAGGATTTATGCTAAATCCACTTAAATCGCGATTTAGTGCTCAGTGAAAACGTAGTATTACGAAATAAATTTGTATGTTAAATCTTCGAGATTTGAAGAAGATTCTGCACAAATCTTATTAAAACTCGGTTTAGTGGTCGGTGGAAACGTAGTATTAGTCTGCTAAATCAATATTAATAGTTTCACGCTAAAACAACGCTACTAAATCATCCAAATGTATACCTTAAAAACCGACAAATTATTAACGATTATTTTTTTTTCCAAATTTTCGCGACACTGGAACAACTGTGTTTTCAACAGGATGGGGCCACATCCCCTAGAACAAACGCAAACATTGATAAAACAAATAGGATCAAAGTGCCAACAGTGTTGTGTACCCATTTTTGTTAAACCGCCTGAAAAAAAATATAGAATTTGGATCATTGAAAATGTATGAATCGATGTTTGCGACAAATTCAAAAAATTGATTTAAATATATTTGTTATATTTTCTTCAAGAATTTCTATAGCACTTAAGAAAAGACCCTTTACAATTAACACAAATCGTTTTCAAACTTATAAAATGGTTTCAGAAACTTTGTTATAATATGGTAAATAGTTGATTGTTATTCTATACAAGCATCGATTTTAAAACAATGGACCCGATCGCATGTAACATTATACAATCATTTTGCAACGACACATTGATTTTAACTATCCTCTGTTGTAATAGATTAGCTTAATAAATGAGCTTTTAATATGTAATTAAATTTAAGTTTGTATTTAATTTATACTATGGACCACGCGTGTCCCCGTCTTAACTTACGTGGCTATCGCTTAAACCCACACTCAGTTAAACTACTACAAAATTTCATATTCTTATGTTCGTCTGATGAGGAATAGATAATAAGCCATGGGCTAGGCTAGCGTTAGCGCACTATACTTTACTTAGTTATACTTATAAATATTATTCCAGTTACAATAAAGAATTGCGAACTTGAAGTTTTCCATACTTCTTATCACGAGGAGCGCTAAGTTACAGCATTGTGCTAACATGCGCGTGGAATCAAGAGATATAGTCTATGTAAATAGCTTTCGATGTAATGCTTCTTTGTGGCAGTTTAATATTTAGTATGACTCGTGCCGGCCGGTTCAACTCGGTTTTTCTGTTGACGACTCTTGAATCAATTTAATTGAATTGATGATGTGATTTTATTCTCTGTTGAAAAACACGTTTCTTTTTATTTTTAGTTTTAACATTTTTCAAAGATGTATAAAGTGTAAAAAGTCAGTAGTTCGTCGGTCATGCAACTTTAAATGAAGCACTTGTGCGAGTGTGTGTGTTTTTTTATTATTATTATTTAGCTGTGTTCATTATATCAAAGTTTATTATCTTAAGTGTGATATTTCCGGTGATTTTGATTGAGTAAATGATAAACAGTTGGAGTCGATACTTTAAACAAAATATAACAAGAAACTCAAAACTGCAAAAGAGAACAAAACCAGATCTCGCAAAAAAAAAAAATACACAACGACAGCCAAGAGATATAAAGATGCAAACAAATTTCCAAAAGATCATCACAATGACAGACGTCTTGTTTGTCCGTAGAACTAAGTCCATTTGTATACTTTACTGTATAATTATTGATACGGCAAGAAAAATTTCGATTCCGGGAAATGTAAGTTCAAGGTATATTTTAAATAATAAAAACAAATAAATATTGACTCGGTTGGTGACCTTCTGGCACCCAATAGTTGGGCTTTTAAAAATTAAGTCTTAAAAATCTTAAATTATTTTATTATTTAAAAACAAACAAAAATTCAGAGACTTGGATGCACAGATTACTCAAATGAAGATGTGAATCCCCGGCAGCCATTGTAATTTGACTACAAGCTTGAACTGTCAGATTGCAGATAAAAAATGAGAATGTGTGTATAAAAACCTCACATAGACAGTAGGGATCTTCACACCCCTGGTTGAATTGTTGTTGAAATTCACATCTATTCATCGACACGGGTGAAATTACATAAACAACAATGTTAACAAAAGGGTTCTGGAGGGTGAAACGTACGAAACATTCTCATCTTCATATGGTTAATCTGTGCTTGCATGTATTGGCACTTCTTGTGCCATGAAAAAAACTACTCTTACCGCAGCCATGGAAACGCTTCTTTCACTAGCCCCACTCGATTTATTTATGAAGGAAGTGCGGCGGCGGCCAACAGTGCTCTAAGACTCAATCAATGTAAAAACTGGGTAGGAGGCCATTATTGGCACACAACCATAATGACTTTCTATTATTATTTATTGTACTTTTCACACTAGAATGTCAGTTTATTAGACTTGACTAGATTAGATAATGACTTTCATGGACAAAGACATTTAAACAGACTCGCACATTCATTTCAATCCCGTGGCCCTAACAGATGTCCCCTTAAGGGACCTCTGGGCGGCCAACCGGGTCATAAACAATGATCATGTTTCGGTTTTTACAGAAATGGTTCCAAGATGGTTGAGGGGGTAGGGTCAGTCATCTTCTCAGACAAACCACCCCTGAATAGATCAATAAAACTTATTTTGCAGTGTTTTCTAAGCGGAAGTGCTTGCAATCTATACGAGGCGGCAAAAAGTCTTGCCACTTTTGAACTTGTAAATAGGAACATCGACATCTCCATTGACAGTCAGGCGACAATTAAATCCATTGCTTCAATTATCACAAAGTCTAAACTAGTAGACTGTTGTCGTAACGAGTTAAACTTACTCAGTGTATCAAATACAGTTACCCTTCGTTGGGTGCCATGACATCGTAAAATGGCGGATAAATTGGCCAAACTAGGATCTTCTCTTTATCTTAGCCAAACTGAATCCTCCGTTTTTATGCCACCAGAACAAGAAAAAGGCCGAATTCACAAATGTTTCTTCGAAGCCGCAAACGATAAATGGTCAGCACTTGATACTTGTCGGGTCTCGAGGAATCTGTGGCCTAACATCTCTAAGAAAATAACAGACTTCCTTCTCGAACTAAGCATTAGACCTCAATTATCCCTTTTTGTTGAAATCCTAACGGGTGACAATTCAATGGGAACCCACGCGCGTAGAATGGGCATCAGCTCATCTGACCCATGCAGAGGGTGTCAGGATGAAGAGGCGGAGGAGATAAATAGCCTTCGGAGATTACTTCTTTGACGAGCTGAGCGACATCTCGTTTTTGCCACTTCAGGATGGTTCAGGGAGGCGTCTAATACCCACCCTAACCTCCACTTAATCCTTTCCTTACCCATACTCATGTTCACATCACCTATATCCTCGGAACCACCATGGATCCACAGAGATATTATTACCCCTTCTAACCTAACCTAAAACAAGCACCTCTATTGTGATTGTGGTTTGTGGAGTATTTATTTACCAGGTCGACTCTTTACCTTCGTGCCAACTTGTCCCGAAACCAGAATTGTCATATTATTTAAGTGAGGTTATATCGCAAGATTATTTTATTTATTTTTAAGATATATATCACCTAAACAGTTAATCCTCTTAGCCTCATGGGAAATGTCGATTTCGTTTGGACGCTTGGAGTACTCTTTTGCCACTCCTTACCGCAAAAGCTGTTACCGATTAGCTGTTCCGAAATATGTTGAGTGTTTGGAACACACGCACATATAAAGCGGATTATAAATGTCAAAAGTGACATATTATCGAAGAAACCATTTTGTTAAATGGTGACATTCATCAGTGTGTGTTTAAATTTATAAAGTCGATGTTTTCACATTTGATTGGAATAAAAAAGATTGGAAAATCCAATCGAAAACAACATAAGGAAATTAAGTGCTGCTATATCTATAAGCCCTAACGTTTGAATTTCATATTATCTCAAATTGTATCTACAACACATGTCAAAAATGAAAAAAAAATCATGTATGTAGGTTTGTTTTATTTGACGCACTTTTATAACACTTTTGTGACACTTTTTTTCTTCAATTTTATTTGCACTGTGTTAGACGTGTTTTTGGGGCTCGCACTGAATGCACTCTCCCATATGCCATGTTCTTACTTGGGGAAAGAAATCAGTGCCTACGTTCTGTAATGTCGTTTTCGAGTGGACGTTCGGAGCTACTCCTTTTTCACTCCTTTTACTCCAAATTTTCCAGTTTAGATAGGAATGGAACAGTTCCGAAATCCAAACGAAAACGACATAACTCTCGCATGGATAAAATTGGTTGAGAAACGATGTAAAATGGAACAAAACTCATACGATTTGTTTCAATTTTCATCGTTTCTTGACTGATTTTATCGATGCGAGAGTTACAGAACGTAGGCACAGAACTGCAAAATTTTCATCAGCTGAAATAATATTTATTTCAAGAATTCTGATAACAATAAACATGACTTAACATGAAATGTTTTGTAGATAATTTTGTTTTTAGCCGTGTTTTTTTTTTAAAAGTGAATAGCCAGCTCAACAAATAACAAAAAAAAAAGCAATTATAAAATACTTCGAAACAAAAGTTGATTTTTGTTGTTTGCGTTTAAAACTTGATGAGCTGGCTAATCACTTTTTTTTTAAACACGGCTAATATTTAATGACTTATGTATTTATAAACTAAATGGCAATTATTTTTTTCATTAAATAATGGAACTGGAAAAATAGCCGTAAATCCAGTACCCGTTTTAGATTTTCCAATGAATGTGTTCAGCGCAACGTAATATACGTAGGTAAGTTCGATTTGTAACACTATTGTCCCTATGAAGGTAAGATTATAGCCTTTTCACACCAAACCCAAAACGCGGTTTTCGGCAAAAAGTTTACGAAAACTCATAAAGCATTCACACCAAACAAGATATTACGAGAATCGGAGGAAAATTTCCCACAAGTTTCACCATTAGTTTGTGTCGTAAACAAATAACTGAACGTGGAAACCCTTTCTCTTAATGCAATTCGTTAGAGACCTGCCACGTTTGTTATTTAGGACGCGCGTCCCATAGCGTCTACTGTGTTTAATTTAATTTCTCGTGACAGCATCCCGTCGGCTTTCGTTTTGACGTTTTATTGAGCGCTGAATGTATCGAAAGGTGTGTTTGTTTAGTTCAACTCTGAATTCCAACTGCTTTTCGACAGGTTTTTATCTAAAACTTGTAGTTTGCGAAAACTTGTGGTTTACAAAAATGTATGGGAAAACTTGTGTTTTCGATGTAGGTTTTACGCCAAAACCGATTTTTTCGCGAAAACTGCGTTTTGGGTTTGGTGTGAAAAGGCTATTAGATATTTTGGACAATAGTTTTTTGTTGGGACTTATTGTATGGCAACACGTTTGACAGTTGGCAATTTTTATATGAAGGTTTTTATAATACAAATTCTATATACTACTGAAATACATCAGCCAAGTAGAAGACTTAGCACTATTTAATTGGACTTGTTGAATTATTGATTCAAAATAGCTTTTATCGGCCTTTAGTCCATAAAGCTATTTTGAATCAATAATTCAACAAGTCCAATTAAATAGTGCTAAGTCTTCTACTTGGCTGATGTATTTCAGTAGTATATAGAATTTGTATTATAAAAACCTTCATATAAAAACAAAGCCTGGCCCTGGGCAAAATTTCCAGCTTAATGATTAAGAATTTTAATCTTGTTGGATATAGTTCACATTGGATTTTTGTCAAAAAGTTCATGTAAGTTGAACTGAACTTAATAAAAATTGCGTATTGACAAGGCACTCACTAGTCAACTGATGAGTCCAAGTGAGATCGCCGGGACGAAACGCCAATTTTTATGGACTAAAGGCCGATAAAAGCTATTTTGTTGGCAATTTTATTTAAAAAAAAAATACATATATTTATGTAAATTTACCACTTTTTGATATTTTTGTGATTTATTTTTCCATTTTGAAGAACTGTAATCTTTGTTTGATAATAAACCCAAAAGATTATACTCCTAAATACGCAATTTTTGTTAGTTTATTATGCTAGTTAGCACTTTGTTCGTATTCTTGAAAATATTTTACGTTCTATCATTTTTAATTAATTTTTTTAATGTTTGTCTAGACAGAAAAGTCAATAGATTGAGTCCACTTCACGTGTATTCGTTTGTATGTACTTCATGATTTTTTATAAAACGATGACAAAGTTAAAAATGCCATGCCTCCGACAAACATATATGTACATATATGTTAGTATATATAGCTTGTTTTGATCAGAAACGCCCGTGTTGGTTATCAACAAAGGTTAATACACAAACAATTATCCATGCCACCTAGTAGCATTATGCTTAAAATATACAATCAATGTTTTTATTTTTTTTTTTGACAAAGTTCACTTTTAATCTATGGACAAGAGAAATAAGATAAGACGTTTAAGATCTACTAAATTTTGAAATGTTATTTGAACAGTGTGTTAGAACTGTTTGATGTTTGGGGAGTTCATTTTTGTTTTAATTATTTTTAGTTGAATTATTTGTTTTGAGTTCATTTTATTTAAGTTTAAGTTTGAGTACAGGAAGTTAGTCGACAAACACCTTTTTTGTGGAACGTACACTGATTTTTTTCATACCTTAAAGAAAGCTATTAGAAAAGCTTACGTCCATGTATTCCGCGCGTCAAGCACGAAAGCCTCTCTTCTGCTTTGATCTTATTTTTGATCACATTTTCTCCTATTCGGCAATAAGGCTCAGGCCCTGTTAGGGGGTTTGTTGCTCCTATTTTGGCTAGTGAGTCTGAGAGTGTGACATTGTTGTTTTTGCCTAGTTCATTCAACCTCCTCATACATTCCCATACAACTCTGGAGGTGATGGTGTATGAGTTAAGTGCTTTGAGAGCAGCTTGGCTGTCTGACATTATGACAAGATTTTGTTTCCTGTAATTTCTTTCGGGTTTACGTTCTGCACATTTTCCTATGGCGTTAACTACCGCCAGGAAAACACTAGTGGACTGTCCCATCAGTATAGAAAGTTTAGTTCTTGGCCCAAAGATTCCTGCTGCAGTCCCCTTAGACGTTCTTGATCCATCAGTGTACCATTTGATGGCATGTGCGTGTAGAGTGTAGTTCACTTCGTCGCATGCTGGCGACTATAAAGAGGCATTTCCTTCTGATCTTAAGAAGTTGTCAATTACTTTTTCCAGAGCCTTCTGTAGGAATGAAGTTAAACTTATGGGCCTGAAAGACTTTGGATGGGTTGTGTCTTTTTGTCCATACTTTAGGGATGAAAATGACTTTAGCTCTTCTCCATAGACTTGGTATATATCCAAGGGCTATACTACTTCGAAGTATGCTAATTAGGTGAGGCATTAATTCCTCTTTTCCTTGTTGTAAAAGGGCTGGGAAGATACCATCCACCCCCGGTGACTTAAAAGGTTCAAATGTGCTTATCGCCCATTCAAGCCTTTTTCCAGGGCATATAGTTTTCGCTATCTTCCAGTCGTCTCGGTTAGGTTTGAGGGGTGTTCTCTCTATTGTACTTTGTACACGTAAAATGACTACCACATCTTTGCAAAAGTTAATAAAAGTCGAATAAATTCTCTTTAGATATCAGTTATTCGAAGTCTTCCTATATTTAAAATTCACAGCTTGCAGAGGCGCCAACATTTTACACACTTTAGAAATAATAAATTAATTGTCGATTACCAACATATCCAATCGATACAAAAAATTTCTTCAAATTTATTTGTCCTTCAAATGAACCTGTGCTGAAAGCGCCGCTAATTTAGATTTATTTGAACCAAGCCATTTTTAGAAATACCCCTTAATGCTATTCACTATATGCACTGCATCTGCTGAGGTAATAACTAAGGTACTTAAATACTTCTGTTCATGCGCTATAATTGTTCTTGAGAACTCTTGGCACTATGGGTATGGCCTATAGTGCTACAGAATTTAATATACAAAACAAATCATCCGAATCTACATTTTTTGTAGACCAGACGACTATAATAAACCCTCGACCCCATCCATCAAGATCGGCACGATGTGATCGTTACTCTTTTATTTCATAAGCAAAGCAAACAAATTATTTGTATATTTTTTTTTGTTTTTTTTTTTTTTGTAAACCATCCCGTGATATTCTTTGTCAGTCTTTCAGTCGGCACACAACAAATATTATTCAGAGCTCAAAAACTCAACCTTTCTCTTTCAGCTCATTTATATCTATTGTGTTTGTGATTGTGGGCTATTTATCACACTTTTCTTAAATGCGAGAATGTACTTTAAAGTTCTGCGTTACATAAGAGTCTACAACGTACAATTGAGTATCGCAAATTATTATTCTAGTATTTTCTAGTTGGTTGTGCAAATTTTGTTCTGTCACATCACAACTAAAAAGCAAAATCTATCTAAGCTACTTAAAAACTCACAGACATAAACAAAAAAGAGCTCTCTCTCTCGCGAAAACACATACTAAAAGATTATCAAATAACATTTGGAAAATACATTTGAAATTATCACCCCGACGCACAGTGGGGAATTTAATCATAAAACATGGGATTAATTCATTTTCAATAGGCTTATCATTGAGGGCGAGTAGATGTTGAAATGGAACATTGTGGCGTTCGCTGTGTGGCACGTAGCGCCATTTTGTTGGAACCACAAATGTCGTTCTCATCCATATTATCAAATTAGAGCTAGGAAAAATTGGTTGTCAACGATCGGTTGCGCTATCCGTTGTTGCTGATGGCAGTGAAATCGTCGTTTTCGAAGAACTACGGACTCTCACAGACAGCGACGATGTTTTTCGGTTGATCTTGCGTTTCGTTGACGCAAGGGCATTGGCTGATTGTTCACCGAATCGGTCGACTCAAATTAGGCCACCAAACTTTAAATAATCGACTTGGAAAGACCAGCATGTAAATGTAAACCGTGAAATGAGCGCAACGCACGTATCGTTGCCCAAAACATTTTGATATTAAAGTTTCATCATTTGGACATCCTGTGCTATTGTGTTACTTGCCATCAGTAACTGAATAATAAACAACAGATTTGACAGATGTCACCAAAACAATATGGCCGCCACAATCCGCAAAATCTACCCGCTCCAATTGAAAAACCCTATAGATAATTTGACTCTATTTTTTGTACTGTCATTTTGAACTCAACTCCTGGATTTCCCATACAAATTTTGACAGTTCGTTTAAGACATTGAAACTTTCCAAAGTTTACGACGTAGAAACTTTCCAACATTTAGGTTTTACGACGTGATGTTGCATAGACACCCTCAATAACAATACCAAGAAATGTAAACAAAACAATTTGACGATATATTAGCTGTCACGTTTGTGAGTTCTGTTTGTTTCGATTAATATGTGAGACTGGCATAATCTTTTTCTTCAAATAAGATAATAATTTTAAATTTGAGGTCCTTATTTCGTGACGAATATTATGGCATTTCACATGGGTTTCGATTTCGCTTTGCATCGGTTAGAAAAAAAGGTTTGAATTTAAAAATTTAACTGTCAAAATATTTAATTGAAGTTTTTTTATTTAAATCGAAACAAATACTTTATTGAAAATATCTTCTTTATACCTTCTACGTTACCACCGAACGCTTGACCGAGATTTAAGTAGATTTTCCTATAATCTTCTTAAATTATAGAATATTTACCATACAAATCTATTTCGTTAATCTATAGAAGATTTGAAATTTATAGGGCCAATTATAGTTTTACAAATCGAACTAACTTATACCCATATCGCTGAATGCATTCATACGGAATTCAGTTTTTTGTTCATCGTTTGACAGTTGAGATTTGCTATCTCACTTCCACTTCTTTAGCAAAAATAAAACCATTTCGTCGTTTATATTGCAAAAAGTCGTATGTCATGTTTCAGGAGAACAAACAAACAATTTTCTTTTTAGCTTTTCTATTTGGTTTGGTATTCTTTTCACCCATAGATTTTTTTTCGAACCTTAGAACTGCTCACATTGATTACAAATACCACTTTTTACAGTATCAACGATGATGTACGCATTTTTTTACCAAAACAAACATTTTAGCCTAAAATAGCCCACTGTACCAACATAGCACCGGCAATGTAATAGTCAAGCTTGTAAGAAACACAACAATCGACAAGTTGCTCTGATAACACTCTCTTGACACTTCGTACATATTATAATACTCATTTATGCCAATGATCAAAGTCCCCCTTTATAAGAAAATATACCAACCTACATAATATATAAAGTTGAAGAGAGCTTAGAACAGGGTGCCAAAACAGCCCCTCCAACCGCTTAAACATTCGTAATCACATCGGTCGGATTGCGTCAGTCTATAGTACCGCTACCGCGCTGGGTGCAGTCTTCAAGTGACGCTCGTTTGGGTTGGCAATTCGAAATTCAGTCTCAATACAACTACTGTCTCGAGTAGTAGACGATCGAACGGCGGCAGCGGCGAATTCAAAACGCTTCAACGGATACAGTTGGAATTTTTCATTACCAATCAGGAACTGTTATCCTTATAGTGTGTGAAAATCGCCCTTATCAATCATCACAATAATAAATTGAATGCTTTTACTTCCGGTCAAAAGAGAGCAAGAGTCGAAAATATTTGAAATTATTTCAAACGGACTTTTTTTCTGTCAATTGTGAACTGTGCTCCATTGAATAGAAATTAAAAGTGAAAGCCTTGGCTGTAAGACTTGAAGTAATATACGTAACACGAAACTATTGTCTGCAATGCTGCTATGCATTTTGAATTATTTAAACAAAAAATAAATAATTTATGTGAAAATTTCAAATAAAATTGGACCAAAAAAAAAGTCTGAACTGAACTGTGATTGAATCAAAGAAATATTTTGTGAATTTATAATTAGTAAATTACAAAATTAAAAGAAAATGTTAAAAAGCAACAATATAAATATGCCAGTGGATTACCATAATATCCATCAGATGGCTTTGGCTGGGGATATGTTGGAAGACTTTGTCATCATATTCCGCGACATGATGTCGAGGGTAAATATCCTTTTTTGTTTAAGTTTTATTTTAAGTATCGATGTATTTGTGGATTACTCATAGTTTCTATCTCGGCAAAAAAAAAAGAAGTTCAAATATTCCGTGTGGTTTTTCCGCTTGATCTCCCAGCTCCCACTTCCATCATCATCTCTGACTCTCTTAAATTCTTTTTTCTTTTTTTTTTTTTTTGTTTACATTAAAGAGAATTTGACATGCCATGTGCTAGCTCCCTTAAAAACTGCCTATTCTTGTTGGTTTAGGTATCGCACTTAGCAACAGCGATTATTTACACAAATTTCAATATAAAAGTATCTTTGACTGACAACCCCGAAGTCTTTTGTTCAAAGAGATATTGTTTTTTTTTTTTCACAGCAATTTAATGGCACAATTATAATGAATAAATATGTTTAGTTTGTGTGAGTTTGTGTAAAAGACATTCGCGTTCGCCGCCGCCGATCGTAGGTATTATGGGCTTATGACAAATAATGATTTGTAAAGCAGCTGGTATTTGTTTTTTTTTTTTGCCTTGCGATAACCAATATTATTCATACGCGTGTCTTGAGAGCTTATAGATATAGATACGTTTCGTTGGAATTTATTTATTTTTTCATTCGATTTCTAATTTACTATGAACTTGAATGAGTCATCGAAAAATCGTTCAATTTCAGGGTTATTTTTTCTTATGAATGAAGCCAAAAGTAGTAATTTTGTTTTAAGTTATTCAAGTTTTTTTTGTAAGTTATTGCCTTATTGGGTTAATTTCATTTACCTACATATTTCCGAACAAAAATTTTGAAAATTTGAATTGTTGCCAATTTATATGCAACGGATACGGATGGTGTAACTTGTTGAGGTCTGTTTGATGTATGTATTTGAATATTATGTCGAAATAGGTTTGTTTGTTTGCAGATAAAGTCTTAAAGCTTTGTGTACAAAATGTACATGCATTATTTCTCTTGCAAAATATTTTTAACAAAGATTGGAAAGAAAACATTTCTGAACATTAAACAGTTCACAAACTTTACATAAATTCTTTTGACGTGGCTAAGTTAGAAACTCATCGAACCAAATCAAAAAGGTAAAGTGTATTGACAGGAGTTTAGCATAGTACTATGTTTTTAACGTTATATTAATCACCAAATGCCTAGTAGGTACCATACTTAACTTTAAATGACACATTAACATTTACAAATGCCAGAAAGGGCATGTTTGTGTATGCTGGATTTACACGACTGACAAATGAGCAGTTAACGGTCAAAAAACTGGCAAAACAATGGAAAAATTAATTTTTTTGGCAGTATACCGACAGAAAAGTGCCAATTCGTCAGTTGTGTAAATCCAGCATTATGCTGGAGTTAGACGACTGACAAATGAATGAATGAATTTGTCCATTCTTCTGACAGTTTTTTGACAGTTTACTGACATAATTTTTAGTCTTGAAAGTACCCGAACGAACCTATTTTTATGTAAACCCGACTGGTAGTGTTCACACACAGAGATATGTCAACACGATAGACTGATTTCGAATTCGTGATCAAATAAAGAAATACATTATGTTCGTGCATGGTGTCCGCCGGGAAGGTATACTACTTTGTTTTGCCGCCATTTTGGTAAACATTAGTTTTGACAGTTCATATTTTGCAGTCGTGAAGTAGACATGTGGCAAATTTATTATGGAAAAATATTCGATAAACCAACGTGTTTTAATCGTTAAAACATTTTATCAAAAGCAATCATCGATTACTGTGACGATGAGCAATTTTTGGAACGTGCCAACTTCTTTGAAAATGAAAACGGCGTAACGGTAACTGTTAATGGGGAGCGATATCGTGATATGATTGAAAACTTTTTAACTCCACAACTGCATGCTTTGGTCTTGATTAACATATGGTATCAACAAGACGGTGCCACATCGCATAAAGCCAGGTTTACAATGGAATTACTGCGAGACCTCTTTCCACAAAAATTTATTTCAAGAAATGGTGATGTTGATTGGTCTCCACGGTCGCCTGATTTGACGCTTGAGCAACTCAAACAAAATATTCGTGATTAAATTAATGAAATACCGCGGGAAATGTGTGAGAATGTAATGAAAAATGTGCTCAAAAGGGCTTGCATTTGTGAGAATAACAGAGGCGGACATTTACCTGATATTCTATTCCATACATAATTGCCGACATTAAATAAAACATTTATCAATAAAAGATCCATTCTCTTTCATTTAATCAAAAATTATAAACAAACAAAGTAGTATACCTTCCCGGCCGACACCCGTACATTAAAACAATATTTTTTTTATCACACAATACAAAAAATTACTTTAAAAATTATTTTCATTAAACAATGCATGTTTCTGAAATCTGAGAAATCACTGCTTTCTCATAAATTTGAATTCAATGTATCAGCAAAACTCATTTATGCAATTATCATTTTTGCCGTCAAAAATTGAAACAATTTTTTTGGTAATTTGCTTGCTCAACTATTCCTCCTCGCATGACGGCGTTCTTATCGTGTGGAGTGGGTCCAATGTGAAAACCGTCGACGTTTAAATCAAATTTGTGCAAGACAAATGTCAAGATGAAATGTCAAAAATTTGGCAAATTGAAATGTATGTATGTAGCTCTATACCTTTAGGGAACGTTCTCCTTTATCTGTCAAAATTGACCGATGTCGAAATGTAATTCCTTGTGACTGAGGAAAATTGCAGTTTTTTTTATTTTTGAAATGTCACCAAATTGATTGTCAAATAATTGAATTCAATAAAAGAAAGCATTTTAATGAAAACAAATTTCTGAAAATTGAAACAATAGATAGTTCTCTTTTGTCCTGATAAGGCTTCAAATAGTTATATTAAACTTAACCGAAATCTTTCGAAAATGTATATTAGTCCATTTCTGTAATAAAAAGTCTTTTATTATCCAACTGGAAAAATATATGAATTACTTTCCCGGTCCAAGGAGCACAAAATTTTTCATTATTAATTGTGAACAATGCATTCAACAGTAACTATTCCATCACTCTCATCTAGTTATATGGACTTTGCTTCGCACTCGCATATATTTAAATACTTGATACTACCAGTTTTAGCTTGACAAATACGAATTTTAGCGAAAAGAGGTACCTAACATATGCCATTTGCATGATAATTTTATTATTCTACATGGCATTCGCATAACGGGCTAGTTAGTTCATGAATCACATCCGTCTTCATACACGTGTAGGCATCTCTAATGATATTCGTTTGGTCTCACATTCCATTCGTTTACGATTGCTTTTTATGCAAGTGTACTGAGTCAGTCAACAAGCTTTTAACCTAAAAACGATCGCACGCAATCGATTAAGTAATCGGAATCGGTATGTAAGTATGTCCATGTATAATGCAAACAAATTTATGTCTCTAGTTTTAATTGGGAAAATCTGGATCAATTTATTTACCAAAAATTGATCCTTTTAATCAGCAACGTCTTCACAAATCCATTTGCAGATTATTTGATGTGGTTTTTATGACGTACAAAACAAAGGTGGAACTGTATGGACTGTCATGTGTGACCTACTTTGTCACACATGTATGTTTGTCATTGAATTTTTCTGGACATGTAAATTCAATCCAATCACTTTTTTCAATGACATCATCTATCAAAAACAATAGAAGGTAATGTTGCGACCTTTTTCTATTGGTATTCCGGAAGTCAGTTTGGCAATAGAACAAGCGAACACATCTTGATTGATTCTGAGGTTGTGTTTCACTGTATTTATAAGAGGAGGAAAAAACGAAAATTATTATGTTTCTATTTTTAATAAATAAATTCTCAAATTCATAACAACGGCTAAAAAGAATTTACTTACACTCTATTCAGACGCGTGCCGGCTGGCTCGATTGTAACTCAATCTGGATGTTCAATTTTCAACCTATTGCCGTATATGACGGTGTTCACACTGGACTGCCTCCTCCGTCTTGTTTTGTGACATCTGTTTTCTCTGTCTGTGATTTATCTTTGGCACTTAAATCTTACAGAATCCAATTTTTTTCAATTGAAAACATATCTATTAAAGAAAATTTACACTTTATAAGTGCAAAATTTGTAATTAATCTTTAAAACTGCACAGATTTTTATTTTGTTTTAGCGACTGCTAAACGTCAAAGTAAGTCCGATGTATTCACACTAGTTTGTGTCTGAACAAAACAAGTTGGATTCACGTCAGTCCAATGTGAACACTGTCTATCGTCAATTACAAAGTCTATGCAGGGGGGAATGGCATAATATACTGAATACAAATCATCTGTCAGCTGTCAAATTAACTGTCACTAGACAAAGTGTCGCCAATTGAAAAAAGAAACCTTTAAACAAAAAAAAATAATGATTTACATAATTTTGGATCAATTACCATTCATATTAAATATTTAGCAGACTTTAAATTGAACCCTTTTCGCATTGAAGGTGTCCATTAGCGTTCAGGCTATTAATTGTCATCAAATTCTGTTTACGAATTTCATTATGTAAACAAAATAATTTGCTATTACTAGTATTAACCCTGAACTGTTTTCTGACATGAAAAACAGTACACAACAACCACCTTAAATGGTCGATTACACTTAGCCTTGTATGGCAAGCAAACATACCATGAAGAGTTCAACATCATACACTTGAAATGACATTTTATTTAACTTTATTCAATGCACACTTTTTTTTAAAACAAGCAAAAGGTTAAATGATTTAACTGTAAATAAATGTAATACATACGTGTAAAGTTACACTGCTGTCTGACTTGTTGTGAAATAATACCCTGAACCTGAACTACGAGTATGCACATGTGAATGATAATAATTTACGAATAGTTAGTTGCGTTGCGACCCGCGATAGCACTCGTATTCCAATAGTAAATTGAATAATTTAAGTATGGTTATGACTGTTCATTTGTTATTTGGTTAGGGATGTTTTTTTTTTCGTTTTAATCCATCCAGGCAGTCGGCTTGAATTAGTATGCTTTTATTTTTTTTATCAGAACCGCTGATTCATTGATGTTAATAGTAAACTACACATGTATTTATTATTGTGGAAATTTTTGGTTGAACATGGGGAAATTTTATTGACACCGAAAAACAACGTAATACTTTTTTTTTAAAGAATCTGCTGATAAGACAAGTTCTAAATTTTATCTTTACAAACATCTGCTAGAAGTGGGAGTTTTTAACTCAAAATATCGCTATATATTATCGGGATATCAGCAAATTTAATAGCGATCATTTAATGATTTCCTGTTATTTTCCCTTCCATTCATTAAATAAAATCAAAAACTCAGCAATTCAGCAAATTTCTTTAGAATTTTCTTATCATTTAACGCAAATAAAGGCGTTTTATCACTTAACTGAGTTCTATTGAAACTGGTTTCTGCTAGGCCTGTGTATCAATTATAACAAATCAAAACAAAAATTCCATATGTGTATGATGCAATACTTATTCTAGTATCATGAAATAATTTCTGTTATATCGATGTACGACTAAATGCGTTTCTTTATTTTTAAGCTGATTTTAATATTTAAAAAGAGATGTCGCTCACATTATTTTATGAACCGTGATTTCAAAAATATCAATATTTAAAAATTCAGCTGAACTTTGAGCGTTGACGTCAATGGAGAACTTTGAGATGAGTTAGCTCTAGTTCCTGTTAATTTAATCTTTTTTTTTTCTATGTTTTTTGTTCATTTATTCAAGACAATTTAAAAAAAGGTGTGTTGTTTCGACTCGCTTTGATTAGGGTTATTATTAAATATAATTATATGTACATAATTTTATTTCAACAAGATCACGGGCCTGTACCACAATACTTCACTTCATGTAAATAGTATAATGCTGGGCCTACACGACTGACAAATGGGCAGTTTTTTGTCAGTAAACTATCAAATGAATCAATTTTTCCATTCTGTCTCCAGTTTTTTGACAGTTAACTGACAGTATACTGCCAATTTGTCAGTCGTGTAAATCAATCACCCAATTTGTTAAGTTAACTTGGGAGCTCTAAATTGACTGAAAAACATGTTTCAGAAGTTAACTATGGTTTAATCGTGAAACAAGAATAATCTCGCATTGAAAAACTGTCCGCCGAAAAAGCTCATCTGGCAACTCATAGTTTTATAAACAGAAAAACTTAACCTTATTGAATTTTAAAGAAAACATTTTAAGTGGCTCAGCTCCAGTTTTTCAAAGCGAAATTAAAGTTAAACTCGACTTTGGTGAGTTAACGCAGGATTAACAGAATAGAAGCTTTTTTAATGTTTTATTCACCGATGTTGTTAAGTCGTTCCGTCTCTACCGAAAAACTGCTTCCTCAGTTAACTGGTGTAGGTTAGTTTACTTCTCGAGTTAGTTGACTCTGGTTTAACTCACCACTAAAAAAAACTGAGCCTTAATCTTAAATACGAAAAACCCAAATTGCTATTTTTTTGTATAGTTATTTTACCCTGTGTGCGCTATTTCCGACAACGGCAATTAAATTCGTTCATAGCTACAAACTAGATTAGCCATAGAAAACACCAAAGCACTACACACTCAGTACTCAGTAAGCAATTTCAGAAATACAATTCTATGTATGTATTTTCCTTAAACTATTTATAATTATCCGCACTAAGCGTATTACTCTTAAATAAAAAGCACATTGCCCATAACCATCGCAACAACTCGCCTTCTTACATTTAGTTCGCCTTGAACTTGAAAATTGTTAACGACACTATGGCACACGCGAGAAGCAACCCCACCTCAAGTTCATGGAAAATTTCAATTGTTGATCTTTTTTACACACGCTTTTATTTTTATGTTGAATAAGATAAGCTCGAAAATTTCACAAAGACTATTGAATAATCTATTTTAAAAGTCTTGCATTTTGTAAGTGGAATAAAAAAAGGTTGAAATCTAATTATTTACCTTCATAACGTAAGAAATTAGTATGCTTTTATCAAGTCTACGAGTTACATCTTCTAGGTATAGAATATTATCTGTTATAGCTTTTTTATGCAGGTACCATAAGAAATTGCAAAACAGCCTTGAAATTAAATTAAAGAAAATAAATAAAGGAAGGAATTTGTATTTTTAGATATTTTCTTTTTGCAAAACTTTTCGAAAAAATACGCAATAAACTATAGTGTGTTCACGTGATTTGAAAAATTCTTGTTTTCCTAAAATAAACTTAAACTAATAGTTTGATGCGTGTATTTTAGGCTTCTTTTTTCGAATTTACTAAATGTTATGAAACCCTCACAGTTATACTTTTGTAATTTTTAGAGAGCTTAATATGTAGTTCTGTTTTTGGTATTGCAGTAGAAGGCGTGTTTTAGTGAGATATCGCAACTATTAGGCTTTTCCAGAAACTATCTTTGTCTTTCTAATTTTGACATTAAAAAAATGCAGGGAAATCAAACAAACGACCTATCACAATCACATGTGTTTTTTTTCCCTGCTGCGTTCGCTGTGTGGTACGTAGCGCCGTTTTGTTGGACCCATATGTCGTGCACAGCACATCCATATCAACTAGTTTGGACTAAAAGAAATTGGTTGTCATCGATCGATAGCACTATCCGTTGGCATCCGTGGTGATGGCAATGACATCGTCGTCTCTCAAAGACAGGGGCGTAATTTTCGTTGGCTGATTGCTCACTGTATTGAAGTCGACTCAAGTTTGGCCACCAAACTTTGGATAATCGACTTGTTAGGACAACCATGTAAACCGTTAAATAGGCGTAACGCACGTATCGTGGCCCCAAAAGATGTTGATATTAAAGTTTTATCATTTGGACGTGCTGTTCAAACTTGTAAATTGCCATGGTACATCAGTAACTGAATAATAAACAACAGATTTGACAGATGTCACCAAAACAACATGGCTGCCACACTCCTCCAAAATCTACCCTCGCCAATTCGAAAACCCTTTGCATTATATATGTGTGTAGGTGTTCCTAGTTTACTCCGTATGAAAAACACTCCGAAAATGTTACTGGGACCATCGAAAGATTTTGGAGTGAAAAGGAGTTCCCAGTAAAGTACGCGAACAAACATACTCATTCTCTAAATCATTGACTTACTACATATATGTATGGACTGCCAGGAGCCAACTTCACGTGAGTTCTATAAACCAACTAAACGCCACCATCGCGCAGGAGTAGGTATAGCGGAAAACACAGTGAAACTTTTGACACTTCAGATTTGTGCTCTTAAGACGGTGTTCACATTAGACTCACTCTGCGCGACTCATATTGACATTTATTTGTTTTATCTCACTCCACCTCATGAAGAAAAAGAGATAGTCTAGTGAGGCAGGATTTTTTCCAAAAAAAATCAAATAATCCCACCTCACTTTCTCATATATAGTGAGTTGAAGTGAGATAAAAGAAAGAGATGTCAAAATGAGTGGCGCGGAGTGAGTCCAATGTGAACACAGTCTAATATTTGTATTAAACTTTTTTTAAAATAAAAAATCGAATATTCTTTGATTACTTATTCGTTGTTTGTCACTGTCAGTGTGAATTGTAAATAAATGAACGCAAAAAGTGTCAAACTCACCGTTTCTGACCATGGAATATTTCAAGACTTCCGATAGCGTTTCTGTACGTTAAGGGTATTCAAATTTGATTTTGTTTTAGTTTAAAAATGTTTTTCATTGAAACATTATTTATTTCAGTATTTATAAGTTTGTTCTCCAGGATTTACATAAAAGGGTATTCATGCAACTGCGGAAAACCCGGGTAAACCTCAGAAACCAGATAATTTTATCTCCGCAGATATAAACTGTCAAAATTTGTATGACGGTGTTCACATTGGACTGACTCATCCGATTTTTTTTGACGTGAATCCAATTTGTTTTGTTCAGACAAAAACTAATGTGAACACATCGGACTTACTTTGACGTTTAGCAGTCGTTAAAACAAAGCAGAAATCTGTGCAGTTTGAAAGATTAATTACAATTTTTTCACTTTCAAAATGTAAATCTTCTTTAATAAATATGTTTCCAATTGAAAAAAATTGGATTCTGTAAGATTTAAGTGCCAAAGATAAATCACAGACAGAGAAAACAGATGTCACAAAAGAAGACGTCAAAAAAAATCCACTGATTTTTAAATAATTTAAAAAATCCTGCCTTTCCTGGCCATCTCTTTCTCACCATGAAGTGGAATTGAGCTAAAGCACAGAGACGTCAAAAAAAATCGGAGGAGTCAGTCCAATGTGAACACCGTCTATGGAATATTTTTCTGCAGATCTGATTAATTTATCTCATCAATTTGATGCGGAAAGCGTAAAGATAAACGTGAAAAATTTTGGAATGACATTTGTGGTGTGTTTGATGTGACATTTCACAAGTATTTCTAAGGGGTTATATTTTTCTGCAAAGTGGTAATTTATCTCGTCGCATGAATACCCTTATTATGTATGTACAGAAATGTACACTGGCCAATTAATAGTTTATACGAGTACGGTTTTAACTGCATGGTTTGCATTTCGCCCATGTAAGACTATGGACTCATCAGTTAAATTAGTCTATTGATGACTTTTTTCCCACTTCTTTCACTCTTGTCTGCGTAAGTAATCATCGACTAAGCTTATAAGATTAAGTATGATGGCATCTAACTGATGAACTCAACCTGAAACTGAAACTGAACTGCTGTTTGCAAAAACTGACACAATTTTTTGCTTACATACATATGTATGTACAAACGTACATAATTGTATACGTCGAGTTATTCATACAATAATTTAAAAATTATTTGATTATTTTTTTTAGGTAAAATTTGCTCTTAGGCCCAGTATTTTAGTTGTGAGTTAAACCAGAGTGAACTGAGGAAGCAGTTTTTTTGTTAAGAAAGCATGCGAAATGACTAAGGAAACTCGGTGGATAAAACATCAAAAGCATGTGTTCAGTTAATCCTGAGTTAAATTGTAGGAGTAAACTCAGGTTTAACTTGAATCTCGCACTAAAAAACTAGACCTAAGTCGTCATTAAAGTGATAATTTAATACATCAAAATTCATAACGGCAATAGTTTTATTTAGCCCAATGAACAATGGGGGACCCCCTATCATGCAACCCCATTGCATCACCATAACACCACTCTGTTGCATTCTCCACAATCATCGTGCACTGCATGTGAAACATTTTATTTTTGTTTGTTGTACTACACCATGCACATTGCAGATGCTATATGTGTTTCTAGCTTTGGAGACAAATTAATTATCCAAATGGCAAGTCTCGCATTGTTAATATTTCTTCTCTTTATTTTTTTACAAACGTTCTCTTATTTTTATTTATATTTATTATATTATTGTCAAATTGCGTGCCACAACCACGAGCAACTAAATAAAAAAAAGCTAATTTTACTTCCTTATACAAGAGAGCGCACGCCTCTAGAGAGGAACTTTTTTTTTTTTTTAATTTAGTTCAAGTTTATTATTACGCGAAAACTACAACCCTCTCTAAAAAAGCGATTGATATACACTTGACAATGTAATATTCTTTATAATTTAATTTAATGCTGTGCCAAATGAATGAGCACATCGGAGAGAGAGAAAACCCCGTCGACGAACCGACCAACACCGACGACACTATTTTCACCAAAATGCTTTGCTCTTCCTATATTATTGTGGCAAGGAAGCACTAGTTCTAAATTCAGAGCTTCAAGCACGCTTGAATGTTTTAGTTTCATAAAAAAAAATTAAATTCATTTTTATTTATTTATTTTTTTTCTTACAACAAATAATTAATTCATTCAAAATAATAAAACACAGCGAAAATGATGCTACCTTTGCCAACTACTGTTGACGATGCCGAACTTCATGTAATTTTTGTTTATGTAACTTTGCATAGCTAACATATTTATTAGATTTTATTTATTTTTTTAAACTTAATTTAAGATTTTAAATTTTATTCTTTTTTCTCTTAATTCATTCTAGTACCTCGATATTGGCGAAGATATGAATGTACCTGATGACTTTACACAAAGTGAAATGCAAAGTGGAATGTGGTGGCGACATCTAGCGGCTGGTGGTATAGCTGGAGCTGTTTCGCGCACTTGTACAGCTCCATTAGACAGGATAAAAGTATTTTTGCAGGTAAGATAATGATGTTTTTTGGTGGGTTCACAGAATACGAGGTGACAGTTGTTTTGAATAAATTAAATTATTCATGAAGGAGAGTTATCGATTGTTTTTTTTTTTTTTTTTTCTTCCTTTAAGTGAAAGTCAGAGCAGGTGATTTCTATTTAATTTGGCAGAGATAAAATGGAAGATATTTTATTTGAAAAGATGCTTTCTCTCTTGTTGTAATTGCAATGATTAAGTTTAGTTTTCAGTATAAATGTAGAATGGTAGTGTGTATTGGAATTAAATATATAATTTTGTAGTCTTTCTTTTGGGACTCGTTAATTGATATTTGGTTGATATTAGAGTATTTGTTATCTCTCATGTACAGAAAATCATTTTCTTTGCGAAAGTTAAAAGTGATAGTATCTGATGCTACTATGTACATATTTTCTTAGAACTTCAGGGACAATATTTGATCTTGTTTGATATAAACAAAAAAACGAACTAAATGAAAGAGCTTTGCAGTAGAATCTTCTTAACCAAAACACTGACAGACCAGTGAACACATATGGATCTCTGCCACCAAATGTCAGAAGTGTCAGTGTGAAATTAAAAAAAAAAAAAAAAACAATCTGACAGCACTCCCTGGTTGGAAAACAAAACCAAATGCCGAAGGCACGCAGGCGAGCCAAAAAAGTCGGGTGTTTAATAATATTGATTAATATGTAATAAAATTAGTTTTTTGTATCAAACACTTGAAAAAATGTTCACTAAAATGTTTAAACACTAATTAATAGGTAATTCGATCGCAAATTTAAGTTTTCAGTTCCAAATACAAAAAATAATCAAATGACCGGATTTTTAACACTGCCAAGAGCATGTAAATATTTTCCAACCAGGGACTTTTTTTGCTGATGTCAAATTAGAAAGAGAAAAGACAAATCTTGGAAGACCTCTATTAGCCATATGAAGATGAGAATGTTTCGTACGTTTTACCCTCCAGAACCAATTTGTTAACATTGTTGTTTTTTTAATTTTATCCCGTGTCGATGAATAGATGTGAATTGCAACAACAATTTAACCAGGCGCGTGAAGATCCCTACTCTCTATTTATGAGGTTTTTATAGACACATTCTCATTTGTTAAAAAAAATAATTAATTAAAATGGCTGACAAAGATTATCATCTAATAAAACAAACTTTACCGACGCGATGGACGCATTCAGTTATTTTATTTCAGTTAATTTTTTATTTCTGTAATTTTTTTTCCAACTTTCAAAATGGCATTGGAATGCCAAAATTTGTTTAACAAAAATCCACATTAACATAACTGAAGTATAAAGAAAACTTTTTCAAATATGGATAATTTGTTATTTCTTTCCCTTTCCTACCATTCACACATATGTATCAAACGTCACCCTAATTTCTGGTGACTTATTTATCAAATTTCGACTTCTATGTCGATTCTAAACCGTTTCGATGTGTTTTTTTGGGATTTTTTTTTAAAAATGCAAGATTTTCCTTTGACAGAAAAGAATCAATTTTTTTAGACAAAAAATTGGAACAGAATCGATTCTTTTGTTGAAAGGAATTTGACATAAGATTACTTTTCAAAAGAAAATTTCAATTTGCTTTAAAAAATACAAAGCTATTATCTTCAAGTGATTTTATTTAATAAATTTAAGTGTTATTGTCACTCACGTACATACATAAATGTGTTAATTGAAGTCACATGCTATGCCAAATTATTTTGTTTACCAATTACCACCTCGCAATTTGGCAACTTCTTTCCAATTAGCTTTAATTTGATTGATCGCATCAACTTAAAACTAAAAATACTTTTATCATGAATATGAACTTTCTATGTCGGTATTTAAAAAATAAAGTCTTGTATGTAAATTCTTTTTTTTTTGTATTTCCAGGTCCAAACATACAAAGCAAAAATCTCAGATAGTTTAAGATACATGCTCCAAGAGGGTGGTACACGAAGTATGTGGCGTGGTAACGGCATAAATGTTCTCAAAATTGCCCCCGAATCAGCTCTCAAATTTGCTGCATATGAGAAAATCAAACGGCTAATACGCGGCGATGAAAAACGACAGATGACCATAAGTGAACGGTTTCTAGCTGGTGCATGCGCTGGAGGTATTAGCCAAACAGTCATCTATCCCATGGAAGTATTAAAAACTCGCTTGGCCCTTCGAAAAACTGGCCAATACACTGGTATAGCCGATGCGGCAAAGAAAATTTACTCCCGAGAGGGTTTGCGCAGCTTCTATCGCGGCTACATTCCAAATATGCTCGGCATCATTCCCTATGCTGGCATTGATTTAGCCGTCTATGAAACGCTGAAGAAGAAATACCTTAGCACACATAATAATTGCGAAAATGAGCAGCCAAATTTTATGGTACTATTAGCGTGTGGAAGTGCATCTAGTACACTGGGTCAGGTGTGTTCCTATCCATTGGCATTAGTTAGAACACGATTACAAGCCCAAGGTATGAATTCAATACGAGGATAATTTTTATTCTATTCACACTCAATGTTTAATTTTTTTTTTCTTACAGTCGTAAGCAAAAGCAAAGCCATTTCGATTGATTCCTCTTTAGCTGCATCACTCAAAACCACTGATGACAATATGCTGGATGTCTTCAAGCGAATCCTTCGAACTGAAGGAGTCTTTGGCCTCTATCGCGGTATAACGCCAAATTTCATCAAAGTCCTGCCAGCTGTATCTATTAGTTATGTCGTGTATGAGTACACAAGTCGAGCATTAGGTGTCAATATGACGTGATTTAATCACACCACAATAATGCTCTCTAGCTTTAAAGAAAAAACCCTAAGTGATACTATGATTATTTATTTTTATTAATATAGTAGCAATTTTATTTAAAAAAAAAAAACAACAAAAAAACTAAACAAAATAATAATACAAAAAAAAAGAAAGAAAGAAAACATAAACAAAAACAAAAAAACGAAACCTGAGATAAAACAAAGAGAAAATACATTTTTTTGACTTTTCTTTTAGAATAAAATTTAAAAGTAAATTAAAAATGTTTTTTTTTTTCTTTTGAAAATGCATTTGACAGTGCAATGTTCGGTCCAAACGTCCATTGCTTAAGGCACTTCACCTTATTCCTTAAACAAAAAACAAAAACAAAAAAAAAAAACAAAACTGAGGCTTACTTGCTAGATAAAGGCCAGTATGAATAAAAAGGTTTGTTCGGGATGATGCTTAAGCTCAGGCTTCATCCATGAAAGCAAAGATACTTTCGAGTAATATTTAATAAAAACAAGTAAAAGCAAACAAATTTCGAGACTAATTATTAAACTATATATCTTAAGCATTAGTAAGATCGACTGCGTTCTCATTTTTATTCATACGGTCGGAAGTCTTAATTAAATAAATTAAAAAAAAATAAACTAACATTAGTCGAGTAAAAGACGTTAAGTTATTATAATAATAATAATTCTTCCTCTCCCTAAAAGCTAAAAATGAAACCTACACATAGACGCAAATAAATATACAAATAAGTCATGCCTTTTTCAGAAAAAGAAAATTATTCTTAAAACTGAAGTTGGTTTAACCAAATAAATTTGTATTAAATATTTATATTTTCTATTAATTAATTTATTTTCTCTTTTTTTGTCAATACAAATAATGAAATATGAAATAAACTTCTTTTTTTTTTTAAATTAGTCACTCCATGTTACAATATCTAAAAATATATATTAATATGTATGCTGGAGAAGAGACAAAAAGAGTATGAATCATTTTGGTGGCTAAACAAAATGTTATTTTGTTTTCTTTTTTTTTATAAGTTGCCATACAGTGACAATTTTCTCTTTTAATTTTAACTTGTAACGTATTCTCATTAAGTAGGTATTTATACATTTTTATTAAATCAATTGTGTGGAAAAAAAAAAAACATTTAAATTAGTTTATTTTATGGTAATAATTTATTGAATTTATTATTATCTTGTTTAACATACAAAAGAATAGTTAATTTAACAGGAAGTCGTTGTGTTGACAAGAAATGCAATGTTTATGATATTTTGTTTGTTTTAACTATAGAAAAAAAGCATTTTTATTTTCCTTGCGTTTTATTGAAATCAAAAATAAAACAAGATATCATGAAAATAAGATGATGCTTTATTTAAACTAAGAACGATGTAATATGAATAAATATTTTGACGGGCAGAAATTAGCAGTTATTTTATGTTGTTTTTCTTGGTTTTGGATTTTTTTTTGTGATTTTTTGTTTTCAAATATTTAGTTACGGCCAGTTTCTTCACAGAGTCCTAATGATAGTACCGGCACTAGTCCTAAAATTAGTACTCAAATCGGTATCAACTCATTTCTTCACACAAGTAAACTAAGCCCTAGTTCTGTCAAGTTGGCGCTAATACCTGAATCAGAAAAATTTCACTAATTTTCTTCAAAGAATTCGTTGCTCAATATCGACAGCTTCTTGGTTGGTGTTTTTTGAATTGGTATAATAAATCATATTTGATTCTGATTGATTTGGTGGATTTTTCTTTATTGTATTTATCTGCTGTAGATATGTATGTAGGTGTACCTACCTCTTCTCTAATGGTCTTCTATGTGTAGGGAATGAATTTAAATTTTAATGGTGGCAATTTGAGATATTTGTTTGCAAGCAGACTTTGTACTGAGACAATTTTCAATTCCAACTGCAACTTTACAACTACACAGTCAAAAATAAGTCTTCCTTTTATATGTTTAGGTGGGATGACATACTAACACTGGATATGTGTAGCAACGACAACCGTTTTGCTTTTAGATTAGATTAGATTTTATTATTAAATTTATTATAATTTACATCTTGAATATGTACATATATGTAGCTATTAACTATGCGTAAATCGAAGACCAAAACTCTGTTGAAGTCAAGTCACATTCGAGTGACAAATTCGATAGTTGATGCTGGTATCAGGAGATACAGTTATCGTACAATGGATATTATGTCCTTTCTTTTGTTAAAATAGACATAATCCATTCGAAAATAACATCTCTCAATCAAAATAATATTTGAAATGCCAAAATAGTGTCAAAATTTGAATTAGACCAGTTTTAAGCGGGATATAGATTGTTCAAATGCTTGTCATGCATAGAGAGTGTATTAGTAAAAATGAAACACGTATACATTGTGTGTATGTATGCTTGAAGCAAAATCAAAATGTTTTGATTTTTGTTCAATCAGATAGCCAGGATTGAAATAATGTATATTTGAGAATGATTGCTTGATCATGCATAGGCACATTTTCGCATAGAAATTTTTAGTAAAAATAAATGATTGAAGACTCATGCATGAAGTGTGTATATGCAACGTCAAAAAAAAATTATTAATACACTCTCACATGCATGACAAGCATTTGAACAATGTATATCCCGCTTTAGACGTACATATTAAGTCCTAGTACCGCTTGTTGTATTTAGATCTGGTACTGGTGATGTGAAGAAATGCTCAGGTACTTACTTTTCGTTAGGACCGGGTACCTGGTCTAGCTAGACTGGGTACTAGGCTGGCTTAGTACTTACATGAAGAAATCGGGCGTTTGATTCATTTGATTTTAATATTTTCAAACAGTAGTCGGATGTAGAAAGCTGCGTTAAGTATTTATAATATTTTTACTAAGGTCAAATCATTTGCGAACATTTGTAGAGGTTCTTAACTACAACTGTAATTTTTTTTTATGGGTAGGTTTGGTAAAGAATCTTTATAGACAATATGGTCATCGGGGTCATAGATTCTTATACACTAAGAACCCACCTTACTATCCTACGAGTAAGTGGCCTTCTGCTTCATGAGATAAGTAATGGCTTGACCATTTTGCCTGCTCATTTTTAAGCTTATCGGTTCTTGGAATATTTAAATTTTTGCTCAAAAATTAAAATCAACATTTCTCAGTTTCTATGTTTATATTTTAAAACTCACCCGGTGTGCATATGCTCTCTTTAACAAGTTAAATGAAAGCGCCGAATCTGACTGCGCTTTACATAGCGTATATAGGAAAGTAGTTCGGTAATCATCACTTATATAATTCATTTGATGAATTAAATAATTGAAAATGAGAACACGCACTGCCAATCCAATCGACTCCCCGGCAGTGAAATATTGCGAGTTTCATAACCGACATGAATATTAAAAAGGAGAACACAATATTGGCCTGAGTAACTTGGTATTTTTTTTGTTAAATTATTAGTATTTTTTTTTGTATTTTTCATATCTCGACTTGTAGATTTTTAGAAATTTTCTCAACATCGTTGATCTTTCTTGTATGTACTTCAAAAGTGTATCCATTGCAATTAAAAAAAAACAACTAGTTAAATCCCTCTGTGTTTAGAAAATATGTATGTACAAGTACATACATATGTAAATAGGTTCTCGAACTATTAAAATTTAGAATTTTGAAATGATGGAAATAAATTAACCCAACGATGCAAAGTTTTGTAACTTATTCATTTTTAGTAATCATCATTGCGTATGTACATACTTGCGTAAAAAAAACTGTCACCGAATTCGTTCGTTTCCGTTTTTCGGGATAAACAAGATTACAATGGATTAACAAGATTACAATGGAATTTGTGATAGGGCTGGTTATAAAGTCTATTCCTTATTCGTGGGCTTGTTCGAGTGAAAATTAAACATCGGCGGGGATAACTACATATTTGAAACTAAATCAATTGATTCAAAAAAATAATAAACTGGTTCTGGAGAAGGTAGAATATGTTCTAGTCTTCATAGCGTAAAACTTGTTGAAGTGAAAATGAAATTATCTGAAAAAAATTGTCAACCATCTCCAAAAATCAAGATTCCACAGATTTTATTTTGAAACAAAACTAACTAATTATTGACAAATTTCAACATCTTCTACGCTGCTTCGGATTTCTTTCCCTGTGCAATTTACGGGACTTGTTAACTGTGATCAAAGTTTTGACCTTGCTTTATATAAATAATAATATTCTTGCTTTATAACAATTGAATTATTTCTTTTGAAAAATAATGTATGTTGATCTGTATATTTATTTTTGACATAAAAATGTGTATTGAGATCAAGTGGGATTTTATGATAAATCCCTAATCACGTTACCAAATCCACAATAAAACAAAAAAATATGTTACAAACTATTTTCTTTCCTTCCATATAAAATTTTTCTAATAATAATATATTTTTTTTATTTCAATATTATGAGGTAAAGAATTAAATTAAACTATGTAAAAAAAAAACTAAGTAAACGAAATATTAAAATTTATTGTTCTTAGATAGCCCCTATTCAAATTTTTTTCAGTAATGATTAAGAAAATTCATAAACAAAAAAAAAAGAAAAACTATGAAACTTGTAAAACTATTTTGAATATAATATTTATATAATAACAAACTTATATTTCATTTAAATATGTAATTTTAATATGCAAACAAAAAAGAAATATAAATAAATAAATGTGTTTTGAAAAGTTAATACCTACTTAATTTCTTAATTGATTTCCGAAAAATAATTATAACTTTTGTACACAATTATAAAAAATTGTTACAATTCATACAAAAATTAAAATAAAGCCAGTTGTGATTTAATTTTCAATATCTTATACAAAATAAAATCAAATATAAATCTTCGATTATATTATATTAATGTTAAAAATAAATGGTCAAATAAAATTTTTCGTTTAAAACAGCATTATTAGGTTGCTTGATTTATGCAGAGGTTGTGGATATGGTGAAGCACATGAAGACTCTTCTCACTTCTTATGTTACTGCCCAGCACTTTTCCATCTAAGAAATAAATAACTAGGAAGAGCTCTCCAACTTTTCTGGGTTAAATTGTCGAATTTTATTAAGGCCTCTAGATGGTATGATAATCCATGAAAACTTATAGGTTAACGTATTAAGAGAATCCAATCCCCCAGTTTATCACAAGGGATTTACATTGATCTAAGTGTAATAGGAATAAGATCCTCTATCAGCCCAAAAACCTGACCTTACCTAACCTAAGTTTCTTTTATTCTCTAAAAGCTGACAGTTAATTTTGGGTATGCAAGTACAGGGTTATTCTTTCGTGGTTTCAAGTTGGTAGCGCTGGCGTTTGAGACCTGTCAAATTCAGCTGTCATTTGAAGTGTCATTATATAAGTTGAATGTTTTGCCATTTACGATAATTGGTCGCTTAGCAATCGAAAAACGCGTTAAAATTCCTAAAACTTACTACAAAAGTGGTGATTCAAACGTTGCTACTTTTCGCGCATTAATGAAATTAATTCAAAAATATTCCTTTCTATAAGGTTATTTTGTTCAACTTAAACTCAGACATCCCTGTCTTATACACGCTGTTGTGACCGTGGTTCTAAATATTTCCGAATCTCTGAAGAAAAATAACACGACTGAATACTCTGAAATCCTTTTAACAAGTGTTTTATTCAAGAACGAAAAAGTAGTTTACAATTATATACATAAGACTATTGGGCGTGTTCAAAGTGTTGACACTTTTAACTTTAAGGTTATAACACACGCCTTTTTTATTCTACTTAAATCCTATCTTATAGACGCAGATTTCGTTTTTGGTAGAAATTCCCACAAAAAGGAATTTCATCTATCATCCCCCATCACTGTGTTGCGGCTATTGAGATCTGTCAAAAAATTGGGGTTAGTAAATAAATAATTCTGATTTGATTTGTGAAGTTATGTAGTGAAGTGTGTAAGTTAAAAAAGTCTCTTTATTTCTTAAAAATGTATTTCCAAAGTCTCTTTTTTATAGTCATTTATTTTGAAGCGGAAGAAGGTAACCGGAGATAGTTTACAAGGATTTAATAATTCACCCCAGGAATTTCGTGTTCCAATTTGCTTTCGCCGATTGCTTTTCATTGTTATTTAAATTGTTTTGTTATGTGTTATAATAAGGGTATTCATACAACGTTGAAAACTTTCCGACGTTGTAAAATCGTAAAGTTTCCGACGCACGTTTCATGAATGCCCCTTAAAAAAATTGCGTAAATGATGTGGTAAACCAATCAGCTGATTCAGCCCATGTCATAATCCCAATGACAAAACAGTTTACTACGTTTACCATTTTCGTTTACAACGTTTACAACACAAATTCTTGTCGGAAAGTTTACGATTTGTTGGAAAACATTTCTCATACAAAATTTGACAGTTCGTTTACGTCATCGTAAACTTTCCGACGTTTACAATGTTTACAATGGTTTTCCGACGTTGCATGAATACCCTTAATGTTGATAAAAGGTCTGTTTGGTAGAGTGACAAATTTTCGCAATTTTTCCCAATTTGCTGTCAGAAACCATAGGAGAAAAAACCCAAGTTTGGGAAACTTGGTTAAAATTTCACGTTGCCAAACAGGCATAAACATAATGAATAATTCACATTTTAATTCGTGTTTATTGTTTATATTTTATGAACATTTGTATCCAAAACAAAATACAATTGGCAAAAAACTTAAAACGAAAGCTAACGATATGTAAATGTCAACCGAAAGGAAAAACGTGTATCGTTAAACGAAAACAATCCTCGTTATACATAATCGCATTTTAACGATGCAATTTCAACGATGATCGTTTTACAAAATAGGGCCCCAGGCTTGACATCGAAAAAAAAATAGTACGCATACGCCCCCGTGCCCTCTCGAAAAAGTACACATACGCTATTATCAGCTTCAAAAATTTTACAAACAAAAAACCCCCAACTATTTTGTTAAAAAAAAAATCTATTCACTCATTTTCAAAGCAACACAACAACAACACAAGTCTTTAAAAATAAATCATTTCTTGAAAGTTGTTCCCGTACTCGCTAAGCACGTCCTCAATGAGTCTTGAGCAATCAAAGTATCCTTGTGAGGCAAAACGGCAACTTCATGGAATTGATCTATGGCCTCCTTAAACAGCTCTATCGCACTTTCTGTGTCTTGATTCTGTAAGCCGATAAATAAAAAAATAATAAAATATATATACCTACTCTTCAAAATAAAATCACAAACCTTCATTGCATTGGCAGCTTCTCTGTACATCTCTTCGACCTTGATTAATTTTACAATGCTCTCTTTCAAAGAAACATTTTTTCGACATTTAGCACATCGCACATCTTTAGCAAGATCCTTAGGGAAACGCAACACTGATCCACAGGTTCCAGAAGGACACCAAAATCTAACTTGCTTGTCGATTTTCTGCAATGTGGGCCAGTTCTCTTTGCAACAATCACAACTACAATCGAACAAATAGCGTCCACGAAGAGCTCGCTGGCGCTCTTTTAGATTCATTTTTGTAAATACCGGCCCATAATTTTCGGCTACAATCTGATTTGACTTGTGGGGACGTGTTGCAGCTAAAACAATTCGCTTTCCCACAAAGTATCTCGCTACGGTCGGCCAACATTCGTGATTGAAATAAGATCCAGCTGGATAAAGGCCAGCACCGACGTAGATCACCTTGGATCCATCGAAACGATGTTCATCGGTGACAAGTGTTTCATAGATTTCATGTGCGTTGAATTGCAGGACTTGCAGAAGCCCCAACAGAGCAGTTGCAACTTTTAATTCCAAAGCTGTAGGATTGACACCTTCTGTCTTGCGATGCCCAAAGTAATCTGCCTTCTGCAGACAACGCATCAGGAATCCGGCCATCAAACTTCTTTGCAAAAAGTCATCGGCTTGTCGGGACTCTACGTGTGCACATAGATTCTCAATCAAGTTAGTGGCTACACTTAATCCTTGTTCAACTCCAGCTCTAGCCTGTGTGAAGACACGTAGGGCAATGTAGCACAAAATAGACATTCCAGATCCTAAAATACCTCAATTTGAATAATATTACATTCTACATGTTTTAGGTATTTTACTCACCAATAAACAGATCCATAAAAGCACACTCAAACCTGTGGTATGAAGAACACGCTTCTCCCATGCACTGTGCCGAACAAAATGCAATTCCCGAACAGTTTAAGCAGGGAACGGGAGTGATCAGTCTGAAAATATTTGTATTATATTGCAGTTATACAAAGTAAATTGATGGCTTGGTTTGGTGAAGTACCTCTCAAAGCAATTATGACAGTGACTGCCAAAGAAATTTGGAAGCAAACAAGCTGCTATAGGATCTTCAGATAGCACCACATCACCAGTCTTTAGTTCATTGCTTGCCACGATGAACTTTCCTTTATCGGAACTCTCCACTAATTTAACCAGATTTGAGGTACCAAGCAAATTAGGATTTTCACCCCCAGTTGGACAGGGTTTTCTAGGATCAACTTTCTTCGGTGAAGTCATTTTAATATTTGAAATTTCCTGTCGACACACATCGATTTTGGTAGTACCTGCTGGAGCTAATTTCTCAGCTATCTTTAGAGAAATCTCCACTCGTGCTGGCTCACCCATACCTTATAGAGAAACATGATAAAATAGTAGATGAATTCGAAATCTTAACGGATGATTGCTCTCACATACATGCATATGCTTTGGCCATTTTGAGATAGTAATCAACACTTGATTTAGACTCAACGCCATAATTTGCCGCTAACTTGAGATCACTTAAAGCTGCTTCACCATTGCCCATGTCAAGAAGTATGAGAGCTCTTGTCCAAAATGCCAAAGCCAAGGTGAGACCACCATCAATTGAAAGATCGATATCTGTTAAAGGAAAAAAACAAAATGTGCGTGATTTTAAATTGTCAAAATGTAAAATAGCCAAATGATCCCGATGAGGCTTAAATTCTGGGCTGAAAAATTAAAGCAACTATACAAACTAAAACTTACTGTAATTTTGTAGTCTTGAGAACAAAAATACAACAAAAATATATAAACAAAAAAATTTACCAAAAAAAAACATCCAAATCGATTTTGTAATCTTAGGCCCAGTTTGTGAGTTAAACTAGAGTCATAGCTATCTCTAAAAGTATATTAACCTACAGTAGTTAACAGAGGAAGCATTTTTTTGGTGGAGAATGCATGCGGAATGACTTAACAAACTCGGTGGATAAAACATCAAAAGCATGTGTTTAGTTAATCTTGAGCTAACTCACCCAGTTCGATTAGTTAACTCAGGTTTAACTTTAATCTCCCACTGAAAAACTGTACTCTTATCCTTTAAATGACCTTAATAAAACAGACCCATAGAAATGGTCAAACTTAAAAAAACACCTTTATCTATCCGTAAATATTTTTTTTCGCGCGCCATTTTGATCGACTTTTCTTAAACTTTAAGCCTCTATACTCTTTTTCTCTACCAATCACACTCTTATTTTCTCTAAACATTACACTAACCTCTTGCGGGTGCTCTTACAACCGCTAAATTAGCATGAGCGAGTGCTTGTTTAGGGTCGTCCAAAAGATTAAATTTTTCAGCCTGGGCCCTCCGTTGGCTTGAAAATAATGCATCTTTTTGCTTATAAACAGGACGAACATTTTCCAGTACACCTAAAACTGGATCACAAATCTCACGATCGCTGAATATTGAAAGTATACGTGCTTGATCGGATTTCAATTTTCCGAAATAGTTTGTTAGCCATTTTTCACCGCAAGATTGTCGCACTTCCATATAGAATTCGTTGAAAAATCCCTTTTTATCGGATTGTACAGTGCGTACACTGCATATTTGTTGATAGGAAATATCCGAGTCCATATTTTATTATTTTTTTCTAATTAATTTACTTTAAACTTCTTATTAATTTTTAATTTAAAAAAAAAAGTAATTCTGAAAATAAGCCGATTGCCGAACGTCTTCTAGTAGACTGCTACATCAGGCAAGAGATTTCACAAAACTGGATCTAAAAATAAGTTTACTCTAAAAATACTTATCGCATGGTGTGTGGAGGAAAAGCTTACCAAACACTGACCAAATGCATACGGAACAGTTTGTTGATATATAATCAACTCATCATAAATTCATGAAATGTTTAACATCGATTGAAAAAGGAGATAATGTATAATGCGTTTTCTTCATTAAAAATGTTTTATTTAGTGTGTCCCTAAGGGCAAACAGACTAGTAGCTATAATCGTCTTTAATTAAGTTTATTTCAGATGTATAATTTGAACAGTTAATAAGTTTGTACAACTGGCCCTTAGGCCTGCCGCCCACTAGGCAACTTTTAGTTGCTCACCCCAGCAACTTTTAGTTGCTCCCGGTTCAATTACATTGGCTTATATGGGAGAGCGCCCACTGGGCAACTTAGTTGCCGGCAACTTTAAGTTGCTCGGAGTTGCTCGCGGAACTTAGTTGCCGGCAACTCCGGGCAACTTTTAGTTGCTGACCCCCGCCCACTAAGCAATTTCCGAGCAACTTTCAGGAATTTTCGAAAATTTAACGTTTTTATTTGTTGTCCATTGAAATATTACATTGATTTTGCATTTTAGACAGGTAAAATTGAGATAGGTTTAGGTGGAGCACGTTTTTATAGAAAATTAAATACAAAAAAACACAAATATTAATTCTCAAAAGTTGCTTGGAAGTTGCCTAGTGGGCGAGGGCAAGCAACTTCAGTTGCTCGGAGTTGCCGGCAACACCCAGCAACTAAAAGTTGCCGGCAACTAAGTTGCCTAGTGGGCGGCAGGCCTTAGAAAGCTAAATTAGTGATTATTTTGATAAAAAAATAAAGTTTGATTCGATATTATATTGACCGTGTCAATTTTGGCTTGCTAGTTCACTCTTATCTTGTCTGCATTTTTGAAGAACTTCTGCTCCCCATACAAATGTTCATAGTTCCTTTACCACCTCGTAAAGCTTACTAGCCAGTTTGTTCAAAGTGGGTTAAGTCTTCAATGATTTTCAAGGTTCTGATTAAATGGCGCTAATCGACCAATTGACTGATTAGCTATATTGATGATTAACAACTAAATTATGGATGCTTTGATTAAAATTTTGGTTAACAAGTTAACATGCACATTTAATTTTGCTGTTTATCCGCAGTTGCGAATACCTATCTCTTTTTTCCTAACGTTTGTTTATTTTTCAATTATTCGTTGTCTTTTTTCTTTACACTTCCCAAAAAAACATGCATTACAACAAGAACACGACATCCTGCTCTCTATCTGGATCACCTTTCATGAACCAAAATTTTATGGCGAATTCCTTACAACAAAGAAATCGAATTTTTTCTAAACAGAATCGAATTTTTTCTAAACAAAATCGATTCTTTTCTGTGAAAACAAATCTTGCGTTTTTAGCAAGATTTCACACTGATTTGCAAACACACTATGAAGACTTGACATTTCTAATACGTCAAATTGAAAGTCGCGGAATTTTTGGAAGACGAGTTGTTTATTTTTTGGTTGCAACGAATTCTACATAATTTAACAAAATATTCAACAATATATTCAGTCAATATAAATATCTATCAATACAATATAAATATATCAATACAGCTATAAAAATAATTTATTGTGCGTTGTTCATTATCAAACACAAATTTGACAAAAAAAAATAGCTTTCGCGAGTGAAAGACGTGTTAAAAACTTTCAGTGCAAGTGAAAACTTTTCAATAACAATTTTCTTTAAAAATGTAAATATGAGCAAAAAGAAGTTCAAACAAATAAAATGCACCAATAAATTGGCACCGTATAAGCTGGGTAATATCTTTTATTTATTAATTTAATTCTATTGGTAAAACATTTTTCTCACAACAAAAACAAACAACCTTAATAGTTTTGTGAATAATTTCTTGACGTTTTGCGTCAATTGCAGCTATAAAGTAACACAAACACAATCACACAAAAAAAAAATCGATTCAAATACAAATTCCTTTCAATTGACAGAAAAAATTCGATTCTGTTTGGAAAAAATTCGATTTCTTTTTTGAAAGGAATTCACCATTAGTCTTTACTCTTGCTTTTCAGCTTTGCCAATGGTTGGGTATAGTGTAAGGTGTCGTCGTGGAGTAAAGAAAAAAGACATCGAATACGTAAAAAATAAACAAATGTAAGGAAGAAAGATCTATTATGCGCGAAACATATTGAACCAGCAACAGCGGCCGCCATTATTTTAGAACCAATGTATTTCAATCGTTCAACACAGATTAGACCAGCACCAGCAACGTCAACAGTGCCGTTTGGCAAAGTTCTAAATTAGTTGTTGCTGGTCCATTGTTGACAAATTTAATACTGCGATATTCAGAGGTACCATACTAAAAAAAATTATAAACTCCCTGCATTTCTGGTGGCTGGTTTCAATGTGTTTCAAAAATATTTGCTGGCCAGCGGGCTGTTTGCTGTTGACGGCTCTGGTGCTGTTGCTGGTTTAATCTGTTTCACGCTTTAGCCCGCTTCTGCTAAACGTTCGCGTGAACATTTGCATTCTGCTATCCGCGTGAAGGAAATGATTGTTCCATAATGCGTATAAAATAAAAATATAATTAAGACAATACAAGATCCACTTTAGAATTTCAAAAACCTAGGTACCTAGGCTAAGATTTTCATTGGAAAATCATAAGTTTTGAATAAATTATTTAAAGCAAATTTAATGAAACATCTACGTGAATCGAAAGTTTCGATCGAACCGGATAGCAGAATAGGGCTATAAATGATCTATATGGATCATCTCTGATAATAAAAAAACGGCTCATATGGATCATCAGCAAAAATAAAATGCGGCTATTATGGACTTGTTGTGTGAATACGGAATGTTACAGAAAACAAGTAAATTGGCAGCACTAAATTGATTTCTGAACTCAGCCATTGTTGTCAAAAGTCAAAACAATTTTTGACATTTTAAAATTTTTATTCGCATCAACGAGAAGTGAGTTGATTTTTTCTATTTTCTATACCAATTGTGTAATACCTCTTTTTCTCAATTAAAAACACATTTTCAAATGCTTTAGAAAATTAAAATAAATTTTAATAAACAATTGTAATCGTTTGCATAGAATGTCATCCAGTGAAAAATCCCAAACAGTTGAGAAATCTGCTCCGAAAGCTGCAGCGCCCGGTGATGGAGTACGATCAATAAGAACCACCAATGTTTTCCGGGCTATAAACTTCGAATTATATGCAAAACCTGTAAGTAAAACTATTTATATTTCATTGTATGTAAATAAGTGATTTATCCTCTCTTCTTTTTAATGTAGAATATAGTTGTGATGGGAATCGGACTCACCTGTTTCACTGGTGTCCTTGGTTATATTGCCTACATGCGATACAAATATGAAAAGGCTGGATATTATGCGGCAGTTCAGGAGGATGGCAAGGAAGTATTTTTGAAAAAACAATCTAAATGGGATACGTAGGAATTCTAAAATGTTTTTATAAGGTTTAAATTATTATATGAATATTGCTGTTTTTTTTTAAATAACCGTTGATTTTATTTAATCTTTTCGGCTTTTATTTTGCAGCAGATCACGATCAATGCATGATTAATTATATTTCGTCTTTTCATGCTCCGAATCACATCGTGGGCAAGTTGATAGTTCGGTATTGGGCAGGTAAAGCACAATGTTTCGAAAACTGAAATTTTTGATTATCCAATTCACTTTTGAAACGTTTTCAGAGTTGCGCGCTTAAAAATGTTCATTTAAATCGAAATCAGGATTTCATTTTTAATTCAAGTTAATGGTTTTCAATTTCTATCACCGAAACAGTTCGTGATAGATGATATAGCTTTCAAAATTGTGCAGATACTTAAGAAGTGGAAGCAATCCTCCTTTGATTTAATAAGGTTGCATATCGAACAGAACTCGTTAAAGCTTCCGTTGCCTGGTCTTCCATTTAAGTTGAGTAGTTCACACCTTGTCTTAAAAATTAAAGAGACCTGTTTGCAGCTTAGCGAATCATGAAAATAGTTTTTGTGGAAAAGGTTATAGTTAAGCTGCGAGTATAATAATCTGCTTTCCGATTCATGAGCTTTTTCAGTAAATCTTTACGTATTGTGTCTTAATTTTTCTGGATAACTCGGTATAACTGTTTCAAATTAATAAAATTGATCAAATCAATATGGAGTGTTTCACCACAGGCATTACCAAATATTTTGCCACCAAGCGAACCACCAGTGTTTGTTCCTAAACTCATACACAATCATTTTGTTGGCTATTTTGGAATCGTCATACTTCTATGTCTTCCCAATGAAATCACCTTGTCTTGAGCGTAATTGTTAGGAGTTTTGGAATGAGGATCTTGCGTGTGCTTTCCACACATCCAAGTGAAGTTTAATTTTTATTTATTTCAGCTTGCTGATACAAGAATGGTAAATGTAAAAACTTTGAAAATTGGAATTTATCCATACATAACTTATACTAAAAACTATCCGGTATCCGATTAAGTTTAAAAAAAAAAACAGCAACCTTAATCTTGAGGTTCAGTATAAAATTTATTTCCAAATCACTTGGTTTGTTGCTAGGTACCAAAAAAATGTTTCTTTTTCTTTGCGGTTTACACCAGTAATTTGGTAACTTAAACAAAAAATATATGTGTACATAGTTCTGATGTAAAAGTAGTTGTTTTCTTCTATAGTTGCGCGCATACGTAATATATAATTGGAAAGTTGCAAACAAAACAGCGATTATTTTTTTTTTTTTTACAAAAAAAGAAGTCGATCACGTTTCACTTTTGTAATTAATTAAAAATAAAGTAAAAGAAATAGAAATAGAAACAAACAGGATGACGATTTTGGAACTAGAATTTTTGCTGTAAAAAAAAGAAATAAGTAAAAATACATGGATGTGGAGAGCTTCGATCAATTGGAGAGCTTTAGGGCCTTAAGCTCTTCCAAAAATTTGGCCTCCATGGAAATTTTATTCAGCTGATTCAATTCTAAGACATTGCCCTGGTCCTGTCTTACTTTAAGCTTTTTAATGTCGGCCAACTTCTTTGCCACATGACGAACCTTCTTTTCCTTTTCACTGTTGATAATACGTTTGTCGTTCTTTAACTTATCATCTTCATTAGCTGGTCCGTTGTCGGCTCCTGCGGATTCGGGGTTTGGTTTTTGTTGCTGCTTTTGAAAAGATGTAGAACGTTTCTTTTGGGCACCGTTGGCATTAGGGTTGGCTACGGAAGTTGCACCACCGTTGTTGGCATCGTTTTCAGAGGTAATGGCAGTTGCTATGCCATTGGCATTTTGACCATTGACAAATGGCTCTTTCTTCGTCTTTGGATTTGGTTTTTTTTGACGAGAATTTGATGTTCCCTTTTTCTTTCCTTGAAATTAGAAAATAGAAAACAATGTTACGGTTGAAAATATGATTTATTGATTTTTTTAAAATGTTCTGCGTTTATTATAATATGGTTTGTAGCGATTGTTCCAACGTTTACCTGATGAATCCGGAATTATTACTGATGGCTGTGGAACTAACTTTTCCGGATCCTTTCCTTCTTTCAATAAACGAATATTAGGTGGTTGATAGACTTGTTTACTTGGTTCCGGTTGACTAGGTTTGATGCCCTCCATCTTAACATCAGAAATGGCTTTCTCTTTGAAAACTCCTTCGGCAAAAGTTTGCCATTCAACGCCGAGCAGTTCTTGTCCCTTTGGCCATAATGTTTCATGCAACAATGCTCCACAATAATGCCAGATTTTAAATCTAAATTTATAGAAAATTATTTTATTTGCATCGACAAATACGAAATATGTAGGTACATTTAACTTACCCATTTCCAATGCGAAGTCTCGGGGCTGTGGTGGCGGTAATAAAAGTTTCTCCATCGGGATTCCATTCTAATAGGGTTGAGTCGGGTGCTTGCATATCGGTAATTTTCTTCTTCTTGGCTACGTCCCACATTTCGATGTATCCACGTAAATTTCCGAAACCAGCTAATATTAGAAGTATTTATGGGAGTTAAGAAAAAATAAACTAATACAAATTCGGAAAAAATTCAGAGAAATGTGTATGATAATTATTTGAAAAAGGATATGATTTCCAAAGTCATTAAAATAAGCGCAATTCCTGGGAGATTCGCCAAAGTTGAAGATGACATCACATTTTAAATTGTAAAGCGATGCCTTCGATGGCATATAACCATAAACAACAACAAACTCGGTTGCTTTTGGACTCCATTTGACTGCATGTACGGGACCATCTTTGGCTGAAAAGAAAAATGTTTTTTGTTGAGATGTGAGAGTGGGTTAAATGTGACGCAATAGGTGTGTTCCTTTGGGCTCCAGTATTTTCTGCCAAGTACTTCTGGCTGCAGTCAACTACTTCTACTCTGTGGTCGAAGTAGTTCATTAATCTAGTAACAGAATGTTTCCAAACAAGAAAAAGACATCACCAATCAACAGAAATTACGTAATAGATTATTGTTGTTGACATTTTTCACATTTTAAAGTAAAAAAAGAAAACAAAACCGAAATTAAATTGATTTTGAGGTTAGATTTTACTTTTGGCAAAATGAAAGCATTACATTCATCATCTACTGAGAAGTACTAAAAAGTACTTTGCAAGGCCCAATGGAACACGGCTAATGTTTCTATTGTGGATATATAAAGGTACATTGGAGACATTTGAGAATTTTTTAAGATAATTCCCTTTTCCCGAACAAATTAAAATAGGTGATATGCCAACTATGAACAAAGAAAATCATTTATTAAACGGTCGGCGTTCATCAACAAATATCGGCTGCACAAATTTATTTTTTTATAATGCCTGCGGCTAGAATTTTTGGCATAACTAAATGAGCTGATGTCTTAGGCCTGCCGCCCAATATACAACTTTTAGTTGCTCACCCCAACAACTTTTAGTTGCTCCCGAATCAATTACATTGGCTTATATGGGGACCACCCACTGGGTAACTTAGTTGCCGACAACTTTAAGTTGCTCGTATTTGCTCGCGGAACTTAGTTGCCGGCAACTTTTATCTACCATACAAATGTGGGCAAATAATTTTAAAAGGGGCAAGTGAGTATTGCCCATCTACGGAAAAAAGTCTAGACATTTTTATTAAAAGAGGTCTTACGTCCAATTCTTACCCTTTAAAAAGTAAGTGCAAGATGGGTGATGCGAATGCTCGCAGCGTTTCGGAAGTTACTGCACCCAACCTACTCCGGACTTAGCCTTAGTGATTATTAATAATTGTTCCATACCATCGTGGGAAACCATTTTATCTTCTTGGTAACTTGCCACAATATGGTTTGCAGTCTAGTCTAGATTTCCCTGATTTTATGAAATTTTTTTATGAAAAAACTCGATTATTTAATTGCTCATTTTTATGCAAACGCATACAACAAAACATAAATATGTAGGTAGGTAAAAATGGCGGCCCAGAGCAAACTAGCTCTGCGGGCCCAATTAGCGCCGGAGGGCGCCGTTTTGATACCATAAACTCGTATTGACCTGTGGGTTGAAATTGGTTTTATTGGAGGGGTTTATTCCCTTACGGGTCTCAAAGTAGGCACCCTTTTTCAGCTCACGTGCTGTCTGAGGAGCCTACCGGATACGGTAAAGAAGTTAAGTCAAAATTAAACTTAGAACCACTTCGTTGCGTTGAGAAAAGCTATCAAATCTTTGATCTTTATCTCAGAAAGTTCGTTTAGGTTTTCAAGAAAGGCTTTTCCAAAAAGTCTTGCTCTCAATTTGGCCAGAGCAGGGCATTTACAGAGGAAGTGAACTACTGTATCCTTCTCCTGATGGTCCCCACAACTACGACAAAAGGTATTGTATGGAATGCCCATCTTCGCCGCATGGTTACATAAATATGGACTGCATTTGTAAATTAATTTGTTTATTTAATTTTGCGCATAAAATTAAATATTTGTAATTAATAAGAACGAAACAAATAACAATGACCTGCCTGTATGAAATTAATTAATTAAAATTCCTCAATTTGTGATAAACCAGTATTAATCAGACAAGCTGATTTCATTCTCCTAATTACTGTTGAAACTCGATTGTTCGAGATATGAAAATAATTTTTTTTTTATTTAAATTCTATTATCCAGAATTAACTCTACTATCCGTAACATAAGAACAAAACCGAACAAGTTAAATTCACTTCTAAAAACAAACGGAATTCTTGTATCTATTGGATTGCATTTAACAAGACACGCACAAAGAAGTTTGGGTGGAGAATCTAAGTTAAGAAAAAAATCTATTAACCGAGATTTCCGATTATCCGTGATAAGCTCGGTCCCAGCCATCCCGGTTAATCGAGTTTCAGATGTGTATACCAAATAAAAAAGTTAATTAAGGAAATAATATAAAAGAAGCAAAGAATCGTAGGCCATCATCCCAAACCCAAATCACAAGCTTATTCATGTAAATTAAAGTGACACTTAAAAGTTACAACTTACATAAAGGAACAGAACAGGTGTCTCCCTTAGTTGACATAAAGTGTACAGCTTGATTGCCATAATAAGAAGCTCCACTTTTGTCAACTTCAGTGCTAGTCAACAACAGAACGCCCGTACCACGTTTATTCCATAACATTTCAACTCGATCCGCCTATTAATAAAACAAAATACATTAAAACGAAAAACAAATAAATTCAGCTGCAGATGAGTCAGAGATTTCTCATCAGAGTGTACATACCTGAAAGAAACTCTTACACGCAATCGTTTGGGCCTGTTGCACAGCTGGATATTTGTACAACTTGCACATAGATGGGGCACCTTTTGCACCGGGTGTGTAAAAGGCTAGAAATGGTGGACTATTACCTGGTCCCAGGGAGAGTAATCCATTTCGACCGCCACCGATTTTTTTAGATGTAGCTGTAAAACCTGCGCCATCACCACCCAGATCATAGAACAACGCCTCTCCACCCAAAACAAGTGCAAAGAGCGACTCATTCGATGACCATGATGGCTCCCAGTCAGTTTGTTTCTTCTGAACTACCGCGTATACTTCGTTGCCAGTCTCCACTTCGTATACGTAGAGATTGGGTGCTCCTTCTGGCTTATCCTTTGTAATGGCAAAGCTTTCCCAGGTTGATAGGTAATTGCCACGTGGCGAGAATTTAAGATAAAATGCTTTGGGTCTTGGCAATGAGGACTTAAGCTGCCAATCGCAAGTGCTGAAAATCTTAACCTCGACGCCATTCGAATAGGCGAAGTACCGACCGTCCGGGCTAAATGTAGTTGACCGAGAATTTTTCGTCTCCTCTCGTGGAAGACTTGCTTTTGGCTCGAACGGTGCCTTAAGCCCCGATGAAGCCCAAAGTTCAATTCCAACGCTAGAGCGAACTGTAATGAAAAAATTTAATTCAGATTTATTTTTTATTACTTGTGCCTTTGACAGAGAAAGTTAATTCATCTTTTCGTTTTCTTTCTTTCAGCTTGTTCTTCTTCGTTTTTCAATTTGGGATGTTTTCTGACAACGCACTTTCCGAAGATTCAAAGTATTGTTACAAATAGCTTTTGAGCTTCTTTTTTTTTAATATAGAATTAAAGTGTATGGTTTTTGGAGTTTTGCACACTTTTTCAAAATAATTAAAAAACAAAAACTTGAAAAATATATAAAATTTATTTACTTGCGAGGGCAGAAGAAACACCTTCCACAGCCATTGGGTCAAAATTCTAACCTAGAAACACAAAATTTCCATAGTTGTGACAAACTGACATAAATCCGAAAAACAAAACTCCGAATTTGTGACGTTTGTTTAATTTTTAAATTTCAGTACAGATGGCGGTAACTGACTTTAAGGCTGTGACCTCATTTTCAATGTATTTCATGTATAGTTATACTGATACCAAACCTTAGAGGATATATAATATGACTGCTTTTACATTACAGCGATTTTTAATCTTCGTTTCTCCTTTGGTTTCCTTCTAATTGCAAATACCTTTTACACGACAGCGATTTTTAATGAAAAGTTTAGTTTGTGCAAGTGAAGAAGTATCATCTCACTGCACTCTTTACTCCACTTGATTAAGCGAAGTTATCTGAGTGGACGACGAATGAAAATAAAACACATTCGAACAATAAGGAAAAGCACAAGGAAGAATGAGCGATAACTCTGCAATCTGTTCAACCTCAGCAATTTCGTCTACCCCGGCCACCACATACGTCCCTCGCCCACGTGCCTAAAAATCGCAAGAAGAAATTGCATGGTTTAAAAGCAGTCTATGGAGTGCTCGTTTCTATCCCTAAAGCTAGGACCGCACTCGGCGGAACTGCACTTCAGCGGAACTGAACTTCACGACTTATTTGTGGGAAATTGTATGAGCTATATCGCACTAAGCGACAACTGCTCTTCACGACGCGACACTATGCGACAAAGTTGGTAATCTGACCAACTGTGTCGCGACGTGAAGTTTCGTTCAGTTTCGTGCGAAAGTGCGCACAGTGTCGCTGAAGTGCAGTTCCGCCTAGTGCGGTTCTGCCTTAAGTCTGCTATTATACGACGACTTTTGCGTCGTGACTCTTTTCGAACATAATGAGTGCAAAAGAGAAGAAAAATGAGACGGAAAACAACTGCCCTATGAGTCGTGGGACAAATTTCTGCGACTCATTTTTGACATTATTTTATTTCTTATTTGTTATTTTAGCAAATCGCTTTATTTATTTTCGTTATTTGTGGAGCGCACATGTACCTATAGCTGCGGTTGCTAAGGTGTAGAGGATAGAGAATTTCTATGCTGGAACAAAATCGTTTCATTTATGTTTGTTGTTTGTTTGGTTGCTACGAGCATTTCATTACCGAAGAAAAATTATAGAGGATTGCCGAATTTGAGTCATGACTCAAAAGTCATGGTGTAATAGCGTACGACTCACAGGACGAAAATTTAAAGAAGAATTCGAAGAAGAGTCACGACGCAAAAGTCGTCGTATAATAGCAGACTAATGCATTGTAACGCCTGGGCCCTTGATAGGGGGCGCTATTTCGGTTTAGATAAAGTCTTAGAATATCGTACAGCTGCTATCAAAGTCAGCTGCTATCAAAGTCATAATTTGCTTATTTTCTCTCTAAATTGTTCTAATTTGAAGTAATTCTTGAAATTAATAAGTGTTTGTTTATTATTTTAAAGATTTCAATATCTTCTTTTTTAGTTTTTTTCTCCAATGTGCAGAAAACTCAGACCGAAACTTCAAACAGCGACCCCTATGAAAGGTACGCATTCGAATAAAAACAGGCACTCCATATTATAATTATATCCTCTAAGTACCGAACTAATAGGCCAGGCGCGCACATGCAACTAAACAGTTGCAACTAAACCGGCGGACTCTCATATAATCCCGAGTGCTCAAAATCGAAACCAAACTGTTTAGTTGCATGTGCGCGCCTGGCCATAGAGTTTAGGCTTAACTACACAAGCCAAAAAGTACTTTTGTACAAAAGTAAAAATATTTTTTTCCCACTAGCGCAGTTGTTTTGTGAAAAAAAATATACAAATTTTTTTTTTAGACCAAAATTTAATCTTTCTGCATCATTTTTATAAGTTTTCCAGTCAGAAAAACTATTCCAAAATGAGTTTGAAAATTTTAACTTTTGTACTTTTTCACTTTTTGGGCTTATGTAGTTAAGCCTAAAGGGATGCGCTGTCAAACGAAACTAGAAAACTTGAGGTATGCAAATATATTTTATGTAATTTGAGAATTAATTTCCGATTGATTTAGCTGGCTGTAAATTGTATTGCCCAAAAACCAGATCAGCAAAATTGATTTCTGATAAAAAAATATCAATAACGAACACAAATAAAATGCAAAGGTTTGAAATAAAATTCGAATTTAAAATTGAACAGATAGTCTGCTATTATACGACGACTTTTGCGTCGTGACTCTTCTTCGAATTCTTCTTTAAAATTTCATCCTGTGAGTCGTACGCTATTACACCATGACTTTTGAGTCATGACTCAAATTTGGCAATCCTCTATAATTTTACTTCGGTAATGAAATTCTCGTAGCAACCAAACAAACAACAAACATAAATGAAACGTTTTTATTCCATCATAGAAATTCTCTATGCTCTATACCTTAGCAACCATACAGCTATAAATACATATGCGCTCCACAAATAACGAAAATAAATAAAACAATTCGCTAAAATAACAAACAAGAAATAAAATAATGTCAAAAATGAGTCGCAGAAATTTGGCCCACGACTCATAGGGCAGTTTGTTTTCCGTCTCATTTTTCTTCTCTTTTGCACTCATTATGTTCGAAAAGAGTCACGACGCAAAAGTCGTCGTATAATAGCAGACATAACGTGTCATGCATATTTTAATCGTTAATAGACAGTCTACACGGCAAATTATTTATACTTGCGGAATTTGGCCTTAAGTTTATTAAACCAAATCTATTGGCTACACGATAACTTTGCAGGGTCAATTTGTTTCGCATTATAACGTTGAATTGTATTTAATTTTCAACTCGCATTTGACCAACATTTATTGAAATGAGGCAGATAATACCGCAAGACTCCCGTTAAATCAATCTTGCAAAAGATTTTATCTTTCGATTAACAAATTTTAAAATTCACAATTTCCCTTTTCAAATATACTTCGTTATTGTTTTTTAAATTTCCTACTTTTCTTTCACAATAGATGGAGTTACTACCATTTGAATTTTTTTTGAATTTTTGTATATCCGTTATTTCCATCGAAAACAATGACGTATTTTCTTCAGATTGATGAGTGATAGATTGATCAATTTTTAAACTGTATTGCATCATGCACTTCAGTTTTTATTTTTATTTATTAAATTAAATTGGCTGCTTTCTAGAGTGGCAACTAAGCTAGTTAAGTACTATTTATCCAAGATAAAACTATAAAAATGTTTCAAATCCGTGAGGATTTTACGGTTCCCGATTACCTGGATTTCCCATCCTGCGAGCGTGAAATTTTAAATTACTGGAAAGAAAATGCCATATTTGAAAAAATCCAACGAGAACGTCGCCAATCGAATTCTGGTTGTTACTCCTTCTACGATGGTCCCCCATTTGCCACTGGACTGCCTCACTATGGACATATCCTGGCCGGGACAATCAAAGACATAGTTGGTAGGTATGCTACACAAAAAAATTTATTAGTTGAACGTAGGTTCGGATGGGATTGTCATGGTTTGCCAGTCGAACATGAAATCGACAAGAAACTGAACATCAAAGGTCCCAAAGACGTTCAAGCGATGGGAATTGCAAACTACAATATGGAATGCAGACAAATTGTCCAGCGATACTCGGATGAATGGAGATCGACCGTTGAAAAAAGCGGCAGATGGATCGATTTTGATAACGACTATAAGACTATGTATCTATCGTATATGGAGAGTGTATGGTGGATTTTTAAACAACTCTTTGATAAGGGCTTGGTGTACAAGGGAACCAAGGTCATGCCGTTCTCCACTGCTTGCTGTACTCCTCTTTCGAATTTCGAATCCACACAGAATTACAAAGATGTCACAGAGACAAGTGTTATTATCGCCTTGAATATAGTCGATTCCAATGAGAAGCTTCTTATATGGACTACTACTCCATGGACACTTCCATCGAATCTGGCCGTCTGCGTTAATTCAAAGATGGTCTATGTCAAAGTCAAGCCGTTGGCGGTTGAGGCTGATGTAGTCTATATTCTTTCCTTAAATCGTTTACCATTTGTCTTCAAGGACCCCAGTGATTATATTATTATTGAAGAATTCGCAGGTGTTTCCTTGAAAGACCTTGCTTATGAACCCCTGTTCGAGTATTTCTCTGAGTATCGCCAGAAATCAGGAGCTTTCAGGGTATTATTGGACGACTATGTTACCGACGACACTGGAACGGGCATTGTCCATCAAGCTCCATACTTTGGAGAGGATGATCATCGTGTTTGTCTAAGCAATGGCGTCATATCCAAGTCGAGTAAGATAGTTTGTCCCATCGACGACTGTGGTCGATTTACCGAAGATGTTCCTGACTTTGTTGGACTCTACATCAAAGATGCTGATCCACTTATCATTTCTAAGCTCAAAGAACTCGGACACGTTATTCAAATTGCTCAAATTAAACATAGCTATCCATTTTGCTGGCGTTCAGACACTCCACTGATATACAAAGCAGTCCCGTCGTGGTTTATTCGTGTTGAAAAGCTTACCGATCAACTTTTGGCCAATAATGCCCAAACTCAATGGGTTCCTGAAGTCGTGAAGGAGAAACGCTTTGCCAATTGGCTGCGCAATGCCCGTGACTGGGCTGTAAGTCGAAATCGTTACTGGGGCACTCCGATTCCAATCTGGTCTTCTCCGTCGGGCGCTGAAATTCGATGCATTGGGAGCATTGAAGAACTCCAACGACTGTCAGGAGTGCAAGACATAAAAGATCTTCACCGAGAATTTATTGATGATTTGGAGATTCCCTCAAAGATACCAGGTAATCCAACACTCAGAAGGATTCCAGAGGTTTTCGACTGCTGGTTTGAGTCTGGAGCAATGCCCTATGCGAAGCAACACTACCCATTCGAGAATAAAGACGATTTTGAAAATATCTTTCCGGCAGATTTCATTGCGGAAGGCATTGATCAGACTCGTGGATGGTTCTATACTCTTTTGGTCATTTCGACAGCACTGTTTAAAAAGCCACCGTTTAAGAACGTTATCGTTAATGGATTGGTCCTTGCCGCTGATGGATCAAAAATCTCCAAACGAAAGAAAAACTATCAAGATCCAGAGACGATTATGGACAAATACGGAGCCGATGCACTACGGCTTTATCTAATCAACTCCCCTCTGGTGAAGGGAGGTGATCTTTGTTTCAAGGAAGATGGTGTAAAGAATATAATAAAAAGTGTTCTGCTGCCATGGTATAATGCTTTTCGATTTTGCATCCTCAACATCGACAAGGACTCGATCTTCTCGCCGATAATGAACAAAGATAACCTAAACAACATCATGGATCGATGGATTCTTTCGTACACAGAGTCGTTGGTTGAATTTTTTGAGACAGAAATGCAAGCCTATCGGCTCTACACCGTTCTGCCGAAACTCATTAAATTCATTGATCAATTGACAAATTGGTACATTAGACTCAATAGATCTCGTATCAAGAATGACGAAGGCGAACAGAATCAACGGGAGTCGTTGAATGTTCTTACACATGTTCTGGCTAAGCTGTCCATTGTCATGGCACCATTTGCTCCGTTCTTTTCGGAGTACGTATACCAGAGGTTGGCGTTTTGCTTCAATTTCGATGGAGAGAAGCAAAACTCAGTTCACAGTGTTCTCATTCCTAAGATTAATCGTGAATTCATTCAGCCAAAGGAGGAGTTGAGTGTAGCACGATTGCAAACAATCATCGATCTCGGAAGGGTTCTAAGAGAGCGTAATGTCATTCCACTCAAGTATCCATTAGCTGAACTGGTTATAGTACATCTAAATGAGGAGTTCCTTAACGAACTGCGCAACATGAAAGAAATTATCCTTAAAGAGCTTAACGTTCGCAAGATAAGATTCACAACCAACCGCCAGGAATTTGGGGCATCGTTCAGAGCAGAACCAAACTATCAAATACTCGGGCAGCGGTATAAAAACGAATTTAAGACTATTATAAGGGAAATCAAGAACCTGACAGACGCCGAAGTAGAAAATGGTCTGAAGAAGAAGCGATTCGAAGTGAATGCCTATGAGTTTTCATTAGAAGAGATTCAAATTTCGTTTGCATTTGATAAGAACAAAGATGGGAATTTAGCATCAATCAGTCATAATGATGTTCTTATACTTATGGACTTTAATAAGAGCGAGGAGTTATTTGAGGAGGGTACAGCTCGGGAGATTATCAACCGCATACAGAAGTTGAAGAAGAAGGCGAAATTGCAGCCGAGTGACAGGGTTCTGGTATTGTATGAGACTAAAGAGGAGAGTCTCCAGAAAACTATTCTAAAGTACTATGATTTTATTTATCAACCCACACAGTCGGAGATTAAGGATTTGAAAGAATTTCAGTTGGCCAAAAACGCTAGAGAGAAGATTATTCAAGATGATGTTGATATAAAAGGTCTATGTATGCGGCTGCATTTGTACTATGATCAATAATTTTAATTTATAAATAAAAAAAAAAAATATTTAATACAAACAAATGTTTAAATTGGCCTTGCAGTATATATGCATGTATTTAGAAGTTGAGTGCTACGAGCAGGATGAATATTTGTTTTTTAATTTTAATTTTAGAAATAATATTGGCTTCAAAGTTGGAATGCCCAAATAGCCCAAAAATAAGGCAATTTTCGCAAACCTCCTTATTTTAATTTTGAACAAAAACCAAGGCAGTTTTATTGTAATCACTAACAATAACAATTTGAACGCACCTAACTTTTTGATGTTATCAACTGTTAAACGACACTCGCAATGAGGGCCGCATTTTGTCTTTCACAAAATCACTACTTAATGTGAAATAGAAAAAAATAACGATTCTGTGAAGATAATGATTTTATTCGACGTAACTTGGCCTGTCTGTCTGTCTCTTTAAATCGTGTGTCGATGAGTCCGACACAAAACATGGTCAAACTATTTTTTTTTAGAAAATAAATTATAAACATCGCGTTGGCTACTTCATCTAGACGTGGCAAACTTCTTCGAAATAACATTTCAAAAAAATAGTAAAATACTTAGTGTTAGTACTGCTGGGGATGTTGTGAGAACTGTTGGCCCATCATTCCCTGCTGATTGGGCATCTGCCGCTGAAGTTGAGCAACCAAATTCGGCGTCTGCTGTTGACCCATACTCTGAGCCTGTGGTTGTCCCATACCCGGCCCAGCATTTTGCTGACCCATACCTAAGATTTGACCAATAATCAAATAACAACCCACATGAAGAGATTAAGCGTAACTTACCTTGCATCAGCATTTGATGGTGAATCCTCTGTTGTTGTTGTTGCTGCTGGAATTGTGCTGACACAACTGCAGGCTTACCCCCGGTCGGCTGTTGTCTCGAATACGGCGGGGCTGGTCCTTGTGCCATCATGCTGTTCATTGTTACATTTGGGGCTTGATTCATGTATTGACCCCTATTGGCAGGCATAGCACGTTGTTGGGCTAAGTATTCGGTGGGAGCGCTCCTCTGACCGCCCATTTGATTGAAGCTTCCCATCATGCTTTGCTGGTTGCCTTGTTGGTTCATACCCTGATTGTTGTAGCTATTAAAGTTTTGGAATTGCGGTCCTTGATTGACAATGCCCACATTTTGCTGCTGCATCATTCCAGCGCTCTGGCTCATTCCAGCATTAACCATTCCGGCATTTTGTTGATTAATCATATTACCAGAACTATTGCCTCCGATCATGTTACCGCCTTGAGCCATTGCCATGGCTTGCTGATTTTGAGGATTTTGATTGATGCCTGTTGGCTGAATTTGGTTTTGTTGTGTCATAATTGCATTCGGATTAATACCCTGACCCATATTTGGCTGACCCATTTGTCCCATTGCTGGATTCATAGATGATCCCATTTGATTGCTGGCTGCCATTTGATTAGGGGCAATTCCTCTCAATGTGCTGCGTATGAATTGTTGCTGCTGTTGCTGCTGTTGTTGTTGTTGCTGCTGCTGCTGCTGCACCTGTTGCTGTTGAGGTTGCTGCTGCATAACCGACTGAGGTTGGCGTTGTTGTTGTTGCTGCTGCTGCTGCTGCTGTTGCTGCATATTGAAACTGGATCCACTATTCTGAAATGGTGGCTGACGCTGACGTAGCATTTTTTCCAAAGCAGCTTTGGAATTATTAATTTGAGGTCTCTCGAAACGGTTCACTGTGAGTGTGTAAACATTTTTCGTATTACCAAAAATTGAATTTTCTTTTGATATTTTTTTCTTACTTTGCATTCCTTGTTGATTATAAAACTGTTGTTGCTGTTGTTGTTGCTGCATTGGATGATATCCCGAACCAGGCCACTGTTGTTGTTGCTGGCCTTGGGCCATTCCCGGACCACCAGCCACAAAGCCCATTTGTGAATTTTGTTGAGGATTTCCAGGGCCAAGCTGTTGATGCATATTACCGGGCACAGCCATCTGTTGTTGTTGCATAATTTGGTTGGGATTTCCAGACATCATTTGATTTGGAGCAAACTATTTTATTGATAGATCATGAAATATTGATTTAGATATTTTTAAGAAATAAAATATTTTTGTTTTTGTTCGAATGACACGTTGGGTTTTTTGTTCTCACAAAAAATTACGAACGAAAAATAAAAAAGGGAAGTTTAAAGTCTCTCCCAAACCAACGCGAAAACTTCGGAACGACAAAGAAACTTTCGGCTGTAAATTTATTTACATGGTGAATTATGAGAGTACCCAGTACCCAGTAACCAGTACACCACCGGCGCGATGCGAATCTTTGAACATTTATCCGTCATCGTATATTCGCTGCAAATGTTTTCCACCGGTTTGGGAGTGCCTTAAATAAATTGAATACATTCATCTCTACACGATGCAACCAATGTTTGTTTGGAAAAAACAAACCTTTGATGTTACAGGCATACAGTCTTAAATTGTTGATATTTTTTATAAAAAAAAAAGGATATAACACTCACCTGCATATTCATCTGCATTGGATTCATTTGATTCGGATTGATTTGTTGTTGTTGTTGTTGCTGTTGTTGCTGCTGTTGCTGTTGTTGTTGCTGTTGTTGCTGCTGCTGTTGCTGTTGAGGCTGTGCTAACTGGGCTTGATTCTGGGTATTCACCGGAGGGGTTTTGGCATTTTTAGGTTTCCTCGGTTTACGATTACCTTTGCCTCTACCCCTACCAGTTACTGGAGCACTTGGCGACTGATCAACAGATGATGGAGTATCTGCTTTCATTTCGTCCTTCTTTATAATTAAAATATTTTAAATAAAAAAAAAAAAACAAAACAAGGACAAATTTATAAATGCAGAAATTACTAGTAAAATTTAAATAATTACCACAATTTTTTCTGGAATAGGTTCAATATCCTCTGGCGGCAGAGGCAATGGCTCATAATAATAACTACTTGGTTTAACTAAACTGTGTGTGTGGTATTTAAGATGACGATGAGCTTCTTCATAAGCTAATGGCTTCCTCTCGAGCTTTACTGCTCCGAACCATGCCCAGGAAAGAGGTGCTGGATTTTTGTGACCTTCAAGTATATCCCATACGCTTATTCGTTGCTTGTCCGCTATACGTAGCTGTTAAATTTAAACCGATTAATAAACATTACGCAAGAGGCTTAGATTTGTTTTTTTTTTTTTGAGGTTACAAGTTTCTTATCTTTAGCGTCCACTCCGGCTGGTTCACATGCGATAACTTCTGTTGTTTGTTTATAAAGTGGTAATAACTGACGGATGAACCTAATGGAAGCGTTGTTCTTCTCTCCTATTTCTTTCTTAAGTTTTTTCATAAGATTCAAGTAGAGTTTTTTGTTCTCGTCTCTTTCGGATTGACTGTCTGAAGCTAAAGTAGAATGCACCAATGTCGCTAACATGTCCACAATAGTTGAAAACAGTTCACTGACAAAAGAAAACAAAAATTCCACAAGTCGATTTTCCTACAAAAAAAAAAACCACTTACCTGTTGTTTGTCAAATCAATAACTCCCTGGCAAACAAGTTGAGCCAGAAGAATAGCCCAATCAGTTGTAGATGTTCCATTCTTTTGTATAGCTTCGAACATTCCGCCCACCAATGAGAATCGCAATTGCAATGCATCTAACATTTCTTCTTTCCCTTGTGGATCATCAATTCCTCCAATTTCTTCAAACTACGAAACAAAATAAAAACAATTCTTTTATTTGAGTGACGATCTTCGTTCCCAACTCACCTCTGATATAGATTGCAAAAATGTCGACAATTGCGAATGAAGAGAAACCAATAGACCTTCCTTCTGTTCATCTTGTCCCTTGAGGCATGTCAAAACCAATCCCAGAAATGGTTGATTATTCATTGGAAGCTTTTTCTTATTCACTCCCATTTTCTCTCTTTCCTCGCAGTCTTTAATTTTCGAGAAATAATTCATGCTCTCTAGAACTTGTCCGGCGACTCGGAGAATTCGACCCTGAACCGCACTTGTAAGCTTAGACACAAGTGGAGCCACCAGCCATGTGGATGGCTTAGTCTTTTGATTCTTGGCTGCCGATTCATCAATTTGAAATACGTCAATGGCCGCCCTTGCTACCGTGTCTAACCAGTTGGTAAGCTCTGTGGTGTTGGACGATGTCTGACGATACATTAATTGCAAATCAAGCCAAGATATCCGCAAAGTCCACTGTTCTAGATTCTCCAGGATCCTAACGATAATTGCCTTCTGATCCATTTCAGTGATCAAATTGTACTCGTTCTCTGCATAGCAGATCATATGCAGTAGTCGCTGGACTTGTTTGGATGTCAGCATGTCATCTATAATCATATCGCAGAGGGTCTCAGAGTTCTCCAGGCATCTCTCGAGGACGTACTCTTGGGAACATATCTGCTTGAGGACATGCTGGGCAAAGTCTGACAAGGAAATTTGATCACTTGTCGATGATCCATGCATAGCATCTTCTGCTTCACCCAACACGCTAAAATCACATGTCCCTAATATTGTACTTAAATTAACAGGATGATCCGAGTTCTTTGGAGTACTTCCCGGGTGAACAGGCGTGTTCAATCCACTTCTTTTGCCACTGTTAAATACAGTGGATGATGGAGTCTTTTGGGCTGTGGTGTCGACCACTAAAAGAATCGCTTTTAAAACAGCCAAAACAGCTTCAATGGGAATGTTCTTATGTGCACCAACCAGTAAGTGACGATCGCAGCTTAATTTTATGTTGCAAGCTAGTCCCGCAACGTTAATTGGATTTGGGGATGTGCTGACGGAATACAATCCCGGTTGAGGAATTTCAATTGTTTTGAAGAGCTTCAACACCAGATGACATGTCAACCTTGCACCAGCTTCGGCGTCCGATGTTATGTCGCCACCCCCATTGCAAGCATTTGCTAGAGCCGGTAGAGCTATCTTCATCACGAAATCCGCCAACGAAAAGCAGTGCCGGGCTATGAGGATGCATGTAAAAACTGCCAGCGAATTGTGAATGTTTACGTTTTGAATATCAATTTGGCTGAAGAGGTCTTGATAGCGTGGATCGCCGTTCGAATTGCACAACGCCCCGAGAGCCGCAACCCATTCTTGAGACAAAGCATTGCAGCACGCAGTTAGTTCAGCACAAGAAATAGCAATATCGTTCAAACGATCGTTGTCTGTTTCTCTGCAAATGGCGATGATTGCATTACACACGAAGCTGTACATATTCAGCGGAGATTCGTTCAACTGACGCGCCCACACGGGATCGATTTTGCCACCTCTCTTCGGTGCCGTGAATAGATCATTTAAAAATTGTGCATTGTAGGAGGGTGGGGTAAGAGGGGTTTGAACTGGAGAGTTGAAAATCAACTTGAACTTGGCGTACGCACTATGGAAGTGTTCGGCAGACTGAGCTTTCCCCTTTAGCATGGCGCAGGAGGAGTAGAGGTCGGCGAGATATGCAAGGATGCATCTTTCTGCCGAGCTGCATTCACTGGGGGTGTTGACATGCTTGATAATCTTGCATAATCCTTCGAACACAGAGAAAGTCTGCTCGGGGGAAAGTAGCAGACAGCTGTGGTATCTTCGCAGGATTCCCACAATATACAAACCCAGGGAAGTGGTGTAACTCTTCGCCAAGTTAGATTTCTTAGCGATAAGCTGATTCTCCACTTCAGGAAGCTCTTTTAAAATCTGGTTACACAAATCTAGCAGACTGAAGATATTAAGCGCCATTTCCATGAGATCGAACAAGAAAGCTACATGCTCCTGCACGGGCAGATAGTTATTACTTCCCGACGCGAAGCTATTCAATTGTTCTAATACTGTTGCAGCGCACTGATAGGTGACCACATGCTGGTCAAAATATGCCATATTCTGACACTTGCTCGTGGTAGCTTCGAAATTGAACTCATTTCGTGAATGCTTCTTCACTTTTCCACCTTCAGCCACATCAATACTGAACTTTTTCGAAAAGAGCTTGCAGATTTCTTTGGACATTTTCTTAACGGCATGTTTCTTTTCATCGCGTTCCTTGCCAACTCCGAAGAGAAGAATGTATCGCTGATTGGATTCACTACTATACGATGCATAATGATCGTCTTGGTGAATAGGAAAGTGCTTGGTGTAGATGAAATGCCTTGAAATTGGTGGATCATTCGAGCCGATTCCATGTGCCACATGATCCGGATCTTTAGGGCTATCCGGCGCTTCCATGGCACTCTGCTGATCTTTTTCTTTGATCGTTTGCAGAAGTTTATCCAAATCATCATCCACATTCGAGTCATCGTAATCTTCATATACATCTTCGAAACCTTGGTTCGGTGATGATGGTTTGTTCGAAACGGGACCTGTTCCTGTTATTGAATTTGTTGTTTTTGAGACAACACTTTCCATCGGAAGATCCCCGCGAGATATAAGTGTACACAAATAAGCATTGTATGAGAACACATCATGACGAAATAGCTCACTAAAAAGATGAACGAGATTGGTGAATTGTGTGCGATTTTGTTGAGAACCATTTTCACCCAACACTGGTGCATCATGATCGAGGAAATTCATTAGAACCGATTGAAATACTGGCAGGCCACCAATTAAACCCACACCAGATGCTATGGAGTCTTTGTCGTCGTTGTTGTTATTTCCATTCGCATAATCATTATCAGGTGGTGTGGTTACTTCCATTTGACGTTTGTCCAAGAGAATTGCAACAACCATTGCACGATGTTCACCCCATCTGAAAATTAATAATAATAATAATGGCAATGGTTCAATAATATTATGATATCGTTGGCTGGCCATGCACGAGCCAGCCCTCTTTGTTTGTCTTACCGATGAGCTAGAGACAGGCCTAGATGACAATTTGTATATAAGCGTCAAGTCGCTAGCTCATCGGAGATTTAGTCGATTGCGAAATCACAGATAATAAATTAGAAAATAATTCTTTAAAAAAATACACATACAATTTTTAATATGAAACGATTTTAAAATGGATAAAAAATAGATTTTTTGGCCCCACTCTTACTTTAAAGCTTTGCGACTATTTTAATTTAATTTATAAAAAAAAAATAAGAAGTCGAATCTTACCTTTGAGAAGAAACCGCCCACTCGCAGAGAATCTTCACTGTGTCGGCACCCTGCTTGGGATCATATTCCACTTTAATTTCTTTCATCTCTCCATTAGGTCCCATTTCTTGCTTAATCATACTAAAGGGTGTGAATATTTTAGCATACAACGATTCAATCGAATTACTCGGATCCATCTTATCAAAACAATGTGAGTCCAGGTGATCCAAAATGGTCAAAACTTTTGAATATGAATTCTTATTAGCATTTTGCCACTTTTCAGCACACCAACGATTCTCGGCATGTTTTGAACGCAAAATAATTTCGTTCTCTGCACTTTTCAGTTGTTTTCGTATTTCGTTGTTTGTGAATTCACACTTTTTCGGCATCGGTAGCATAGACGGTGCAATAGGTAAATTATCCAAAGGACTTCCATGCAAAGCCGATGGAGTTCTGTTCTCTCCAATACCACACCAAACCATTGCAGTCGGACATTCGATTGTTATAACTTGTAAAATTGAACTTAGAAAAAGAACAATGTCCCGATGATGGGCGCAAGTCATGTAGTCAGTGATTGCACTTTCGAATGGATCAACGATGGGATTCTTGGTTTTATCCATTTCGAAGTTTTCACCCACTGCCAGTTTTATTGGAATCTTTTCGACTGCAGCAATTGCAGCTTGAGTATCTACTACGGAATGCAGTAAACTTGTTAGTTTTTTGGCCACGATGTAGGCTAGTTTTCGGCACAATCGCTCAGCTTGTACGAAGTCTTGCATATACTGAAGGGCAAAAGTTAAAATAAGTTTTTTCAGTCCGTTGTCGGAGTTCTGCGAACGCATTTTATCCAACAAATCAAGTATCCAATTGAGAAATTCTTGACGATCCAGCAACGATTCTTCGTGCATATATTTACTCAGCTGAGTGCAGTAGTTCCAGTACTTGACGGCATTCTTTCCGTCGTCTTGAGGTGTGGATAAGTTAGATAAACCAGAAGCACTGTTGTTGGCTGGACTCATCATTGGTACTGGACTTGTCATTGAAGTAATCGGAATCGAGTTGGGAGTGTGTCCCATTCCGGATGTTTGGTGAGAAGTCTTATCCAAAGTACCTAAAGAAGAACCATAATATATGTTCAATTATTTTTTTGATATATCTATGTTAGTTTGGGAGTTAAAGACTGGAACACTACTGAATCGATTTTGCTGAAATGGTATCTTCCTAAACTAAAGGAACAAAACAAAAATAAACCATTTTAAAAATATTAATAAGGAAAAAAGTGTTGAAATCCAACCAACCATTATGGAAATGATCCTGCAATTTAGGTAAGAGTTCCTTCATGAATTTTATTAAGTTCCCGGTCCACTCTACAGCGGGATCATAAATGCTTCTTTTCTTGTTCTTTGATTCGGTAAATGAGACAGTGTAAGCTGCGCTGAGTTTAATAAACCACGTAGCTCGCTGCATACTAACTTGATTATCGCACAGTGTCACAAATATCTCCTCTTTTTTATTGAATGAAGGAGCCTTCTTTGCGAGGGAAAGCAAAGGCTTATTGCCAGCCAGATCTTTAAACCAAGCATCGAGGGCACCTTTGGTACGTGGCGAAACGGGCCAGAAATTGTCTTTGCAATTGACCTGCTGTTTCTTGCGACCACTGTCCTGTAGTGTCATGAGTTCCTCTTTCTTGGCCACGATGGCATTGAAGAAAGCCCCTACTTTGCTAGCATTTACATTGCTATTGTGAGCCGTTCCGAATTCTTCTGAATTCAAATGGGGTATGGCAGTGAAACCATGTTTAACGTTATTTGGGGTCAGCTCATCTTCTCTCTGTTTGGGTTCTTGTGGGTAGACATCTGGCGGACCCAAACGTGGACGTTTTAGGGGTCTTTTCTCTTGTAAAAGTGAAAGCATTATAGTTTTCACTTATTCACTGTTAAATTTGGAATATTTTAAGAACACTCAAATTAGTTAAAAACCATTTTCATAACTCGAATATTATAAATATAAGAAACTTTCAATTGTTAAAAAAAACTTTCAGTCAGCCATTAATGGATGATACGAAAATTTATCTGTCAAAAAGCATTTTGTCAAATAATTCACCACGTTATTTCATTGCGGTGGAAGTGAGATCGATAGAAACACGAAATTTTTCAATAAGATAAAAAAGAGCAAAACGATGTTTGATGTGTTGAAAATTGGGTTTGTTTACAACAGCTGATGCCGTATAAACATGCATTTCGAGGTGAAAAGTGGTTTGTTTATGTAAGGCGGCGATAACATTTGTTAAAAAGTATTGCCGTGGCGTGATCTATGATGATAAATCCGAATCAATTTTTTATTTTAAACAATCGTAAACAAAGTTTAAAATATTAACCGTTTTTTTTTTATTATCAGAAATGATCCATATTATTCATTGAAAATCAAGCATTACAACAACAACAACAAGTCCTGTCCTCTATCAGGTTCACGTTTCATCAACCAAAAGTTAAGGTCTTACTCTTGCTTCTCAGCTTTGTCAATGGTTATGAAATGTAAACTGGCTCTCCCAAACCAGTGCGAATATGCGACGACTGAACAAGGTTTGAAGATTCGCATCGCGCCAGTGTGGGTACCCCCATTAATCTCCATGTAAATAAACTGAGGCAGGAGAACGTTTCGTTGTCGTTCGGAAGTATTCACGTTGGACTTATGAAAAATAAGCAAACATAACATGCCGCCTCCACTGGGCATGAACGATGTTCAGATTATCTAGAAAAAATCCAATGGAGGCACAAAAATAAATGTCCGTGCAGCAACATGTCGACGAAAACTACTTTATACGACTACGAATACGACATGAACGCTGCGCTGTTCAAAGCATGGGCATGAGATTTGACGTTTCATGTGTGTGAGAATTTTATTTAAATTTTTAATCTGGATGAATCGAGTGAATAATATTTTGACTGGCTTGAATTTCAGATTCATTTAAATCTATGTTAATATCTATCCTTGTCCAAAATAATTTGGATGTAAATATTTATTTTAAACTGTTCTCCTGAAAGCAGTTTAAGTTCAATTGGATGTTTAAAATCTGATTTTAATGAAAATTTAAAGAGTAACTAATATGAAATTCATTTTAAATTAATTAAAATCTGTGCCTACGTTCTATAACGGCCATATTATTCACTAGATTCATCCAGATTAAAAATTTAAATCCAGATTTAAAGCATACAAATTCAATGTAAATAGTTTTAATCTGGATGCATCTAGTGAATAATATAGCGGTAACTCTTGCGTGGATAAAATTGGGCAAGAAAAGTGGAAAAATTCATGATTTGTTTCAATTTTCATCATTTGTCGACTGATTTTATCGATGAGAGAGTTACAAAACGAAGGCACTGGACTGAATTTTTATTCTGAACTTTGATTCACAATGTGAAACGCGACGTGAGTGTGATGAGAAACGCTGTCATCTTTGTCTAGTTATACAATCGTTCTCCTATTCACAATGCGTCGAGCGTTTTAACGACAGGAACTCATTTTTGTAAAAACAAAAATCAGTAAAATATAAACAAAATAACAAACAAAACAATAGATTTATGAATAACATTATTGATTATAAATTTTTTGAAAAATCTGTAAATTACCTATCAAAAATGTGCGACTTGACGACGAGAAACGCCTTATTGTGTATATCCAGGTATGCTCATTGTTTGAAATTGCTTTGACAACTACAACGAGTTCTCGTAACGCTCACATCCCGTTTCCTTGTCGCATTGTTAATCAGGCATGAATTCTTATGTATTTTTACTTTGACGCTCTCCATAACGCGCGTCTATTCTGTTCACCGAGTCACTACAGACCTCAATTAATCTGAACTGGTTTATTGATTGAAATATGTAAACGTAGCAAATTACAACTCAAATGTCAAAAAAAAAAAAAAAAAAAATAGTTGAGAACTGAAAACTGACGTGTAGTGGTGTTTTCTCTGCTGATTATTTATTTTGTTGATTTTTGGTAAATTGTAAACTTTCCAATCGAATTAAACATATTTCAAGTCTTGAATCTTTCAAAAATTAATTCCTACAATCTTTGACAAATTTAATCAAAACAAATCAAAAATAAAGTGTTTACCTAACAGTCATTATAATAAAAAACTAAACCAAATAATAATTATAAATCTATCTTTATTTTAACCACATAACGATCACATACATAAAAGCAATGAGTAGTGAACCCACAAGCACAAAAAAACTAAAAACGGTAAGTTGTGTCCTTTTATCAATTATATTACATATACAATTTATGAATTCAGCCAGATTTGGGTTGACCTTATTACAAAATTTCCTTACTTTCGCATAAAAAAGTTCGAACATAATTCCATAAGTTTGTTGATTTTGGCTAACTGACGCAAATTGCTGGAAAAATGTTTACTCTTCATCGCTAATAGCAATTCATTTTTTTTGTATAATTTGCTAGTATGCTGTTTTGCTAATTTAGCAGTCTTTGCTTGTTGACTTGTTATTCTTTACATATGCCATCATTATCTTGTTGTTTTTTTTCGGATACGCAGAATTGTTGCTATTTCTGCTATCATCAGCATAACTTTATTCGGTTTCACCTCATCGGGCCTAGTAATAAATTCGACGTCTGCTTTAGTGCGATAGTACACCCTTGGTTTTCAACTATTTTCTTTTATGCCACAGTTTAAAAAGACAAATAAATTGGAGCCTAATTAAACATTCCAATCTTATCACATCGAAAGATTGTGTAGCTACGACAAACTCGGTGGCAAAAACGTACTTTTAGCAGCTTACGTAAATCCCCTTAATTTACTATTAATCAAAAAGAATGATGCTCTTGAAGAGTTTTTTTTTTATTAACAGGGTCCGTCAAATGCAGTGTTGAATTCACAATACTGTAGTTCCTCCAATGTTTAGGTTTAAAATAAGGCGATGCTAAATACATTTCATTTTTTTGAAGACCAGAAGGACGGCATCAATTTTGATGACTGCATTGAACGCTGCACGAAGGAGACCCAGTTAAATTGTTCCACTTTTCATATTTTGTGTGTTGGGACCTTAGCGCCCAAAATTAACTATTATGGAGAAGTGCATCGAATTTAAGCTAAGCGCATGCAAAAGCCACTGCTATGAAAAAATGAAGTGCGGAAAGTTATCATGTACAAATGATTGTATTCGAAGAAGCTTAGTCTTGTTGTCAACCCGTTAAGTTATTAAAAAGTTACCACAATTATTATTGCCGCATAGGTCATATTTTTTGTCCCACTAAAAAAATTCTCTAAGCCGAATTTGCATTGCTTTTATTCTTTTTGTTCTCTTTTTTTAAATATGAGTTAATTCGTTAATTACAAAAATTTGTAGATATGAATGAGGAAATAGGTATGCTTAAGCTGGGCATCCACATACGATTCATCTTTTTGAAACTCCTAGGATTTTTTTTTTTATTTCGGCATCCACTATCATCCTTAAACGACATTCCTCGACTTAGCTTGTTCTTTGTTTCAATAATCAATTAAAATACTAAAAATTAGTGAAGGCCTAGCTTTATTGGTTATTGCTAAAATAGTTAATCATAAAAAAAAGAAAAACGTAGTTATGTAGATACATTATATTTTCTTCAATGAAAACATACTTCAACCATCATTCTCTTTTTTAATGTTTCTCTTGATATATTAAATGTAAACATGTCAAAATATTTATTCTTTGTCTTAGAACACCGATTAAACGGATCGTGAGATAATTTATAAGAAATTATCACTTTAAATAAGTAATTCGACGAAAAACTTTATATACATAGGTATATGCTTCTTCCTACTCTTCCATGCAATTGGGGACAAAAAGGACTTTGTAAACTTTACTCGGAACAGCCAAACGAATTGGTTTGGAGTAGTAGAAGTAAAAAGTGAGTAACCCGAATGTCCAAACAAAAAACGACATAAACATTTAAAAAGCTATTGGTTATAAACCAGGCTTTTGATGCACCTATTTATCTTGATTTTTCAAGCCCATTCCATAATCTAAGGATGAAAAAGTGTTTTTAGGGTGAGAAGGGTTTTTTTTTAAATACAATTTTGTATGCAGTCGGCGTACATATATGACACATGAATTTTAATGTTGCGTATAGAAGTTTAAATTCTCTTGTTTTATAGTTCGTACATAATACATAGTATATTTTTTAATTAAAACTTCATCAGCGTTATACAGTCTACCACCCTTGTTTTTACATAATTACTAATTTAAATCAACACTCTGAAAGAGGTCTTTCTAATACGCGCATAAACTATCCAATGAAAACGTAACATTCAACTTTCATTTGACGAACCTTGATTTTATGGATGTATAAATTGGGCTGATAAACTACAAAACAAGACCTCAACCTGACAACATGCATTTTTACTCCAATGACGGTGTCAATTACACGCGCCAGTCAACCAATTAAAATGGCTAATTTAACACTAGTTATTAAATAATTTTTACTTTGTAGTAAAATATGTTTTTTTTTTTTTCAATTTGTTTACTCATGGTTAGTGGTTTTTTTTTACTTCCAACAACGGGCTAATTAATAAAATATTAAATTAGCTTTCTTTATCTCGCTATATTCACTCGGGTATTCTATAAAAAAAAGATTTGTTATCAATTTGTAACTAGCTGAACAGTAAATAGAATGCCTTATGGAAATTTAAACAAAAAAAAATAGAAAACACTAAAATATTAGTTAGTTAGTAGTTTAAGTCCTACTCGAATATTAACTAATTTTTCACTTAATCGAAGGACTTAATCTTCGCCCTTACAGAATCGGTGGGCAAAACCGGTGGACTTCAGAGATAGATCGCACATGACAAAACAAAAGTATGCAATCTCTAGACTGAGACACCTACTATAAAGAATCTGAAAACAAATATATGAATAAATTGAGGAAAACCAAACTATGTTTCTGGAAGCTCTTCTGGTGAAATAAAAGAAGATCAAGATTATCCAGGATTTTCTCTTGCCATCATTGGACAAAAATGGAGCTTGAGGACGTGTGGTTCCACTAAGATGGGGCCACAGTCCGCACATGGACTTTTTGGCCCAAAGATTACTCAGAGCCGTCTCATCTCGCTTAAAGACGATCTTAACTCACCCGCAAGCTCTATTCATTTGTAGGGCTACCTGAAATCAATTGTTTTTAATAATTTTCCCAGTAATCTGGAAGCCCTAAAAGATAACACCCGTATCGAAATCACCCAAACTGATTTCACTCGGTAAGAATGCAAATTTCGTAAAAAAGCTTTGGCACTATATGAACTCTGGAGGGGGCCATTTGACGGAGACTTTATTCAAAAGCATGTAAGATAAAATTCCAAATGTCCAAAAAATGTTTTCATCCAATCGTTCTGAGTTTCATTCCAATTTAAAACCAATGCATCTGCGGCTCTCCACCCTTCACAAGGCATGTTCACTTAAAAAACAATTACATTAAATGCTTAATTCTAAAAATGTAGTTTTCTTTCTAGATATTATACATGCTCAAGCTTTTTTCGTGAAAGATCCTTGTGACAAACACAGCCATCAGAAACTCGAAATGGTTCAACGAGTAGGGTAGATTAAATCAATTAAATTAATAGTAGCTACAGCTTTATTTTCTGTTATGTTTTCCTTTTTGAAGCGAGGAAACACCCTGTAAAGCTCACTTAATTTTCCTCTCGTTCTGAATATTGTTATATTTTAAATGAATAAAACAAGTTCGACTGATAAGAAAGTGAAAACACAATATTTCATTATATAACTATAAAACATTAAGCCAAAAATGCCGTTGTCCCGCATTGGTCTTGTTACGAACGAAACATCCTGTACCGAATTACTTAATGACAAAAATATTTCGACTCACAAGCAATAAAATGTGAATGACCATTTAAGTAAAATCGTTCATAGGTCAAGCCCTCAAGCGATAACTGTGATGTTTTATTGACCATCTAAGATGTATGTATCTGAAGAATTGTTGCTGATCAGATCAAACCTGTTTTACAACTCTTTCGTTTATTTTCGCTATGAGTTTTCTTTTTCTAAGTTAACACTGCTTAGGTTAACGGCCAAGTATTGCTTTATTCGACATTACATTTGTATTATGCATTTCCACCGCAGGTAATAAACAAATTAATAACTTCATAGTTTTTTTTTATGAGGTCGTTGTAGTTTGCTTTTATTCAAGTTCGTACTTCGACTAGAAGAAGACTCAACGACAACGCAAACAAACCATAATTTCAATTTCACCTTTTCACGATTGAACTCTCTGTCCCAGACTATATTCGGTAGATTTAAACGAGAAAGAGACTCATCAGCTCATCAAACAACTGTAGGCTAGCAGTTGCATTTAAGACCTCTTGCCAGAAAGTACTTTCTTTTTAAATAAAAATTCCTCGATCTCTTGTTTGGTTTTCTGATTATTTCTTTTTGTTGTTGTGCCAAATAGTGTTCACTTATATTAATGTATGTAAAAAAAGAAAGTTCGCAAACTGTTTGTTTAAGATTTAATCAAAGACATATTTCAATTTCCACGAAATTACGCTAATACGACATTAGTCAGTTACGAAGTACAATAATATTATAATTGTGTAAAATGTTTGTTAGACGAAGAATAATCGCTATCAATAATAACAGCTTTACCGATAGTGTTGATTTTCAGAGAAATCTAAATTATGGAGTCAATGACAACAACACGGAGATGGTAAGCAAGAACACAATGCCGATAGATTGATTTTTAAACGTAGTCGTACTGCTATTAAGACAGAGATAATAATTGATAATAAAAACAAGCTGTTTGTTTCTAAAAAAATTAATGAAACAAAAGTAATTATAAAATTCGTATTTATTTATTTTTAGTAATTATTTAATATTACTAAAAAAACAGTCCACTAATAGGTATGTTTTGTACATAATATGTGATTGTTGAGGAATAAAAGTCATTTACGATTACTTTGGAATTCAAAGAAGAATACAAAAAGGAGGGTTATCAAATAATTTTAAAGCTATTTATAATAAAAAAGGTCATAAGTCAAAAAACGACACTTTATTTTAAAAAATGATAGATGTATTACAAGGTTGCCGATGCACGTTGAGTTGGGCATTGTTTTTAAGAGTTAGTCAGAAATCATAGAAGTCCAGTATCATGAAACGGCAAACATGAAATTTTTGTGGTACACTTTGTAAAAGGAGGGGCATAGATTATAGTTGGTTGGGTTGTTGACAAAATAAGAATCATGAGTATATTAAGCCGTTAAATCAAGGTGGCGGTTATTTGAATTGCGTTAAGTTTTGTTTTTTTTTAACTTTTTGCGGATTGGGTTTAAAAATCTGAAAATTTTCGAAAATTAAGGATATTATTAACTCGAATTGGAAAAGAAGGAATTAATAACATGTTGATTAGTGGAGAAAGTTACTACAGTTTTAAATGGTTCGAATGGTTTTTGCCGCATCCATATGTAGACATATATATCCGTGTGTATAATAATGTGATGGCATTTTTTCTCATTTTGTACCTACATTATTATCATCATCAAACATGACTTTTGAGATACATTTTTAACAAGTTTTTTTTTATTAAAACCTTATAGAAAAATTGTTGATACTAATGTGTAAAGAGACATTTGGCATCACGGCATGGGTTCATCACTCAAAGATACTTGGTGTGATAAAAATTTCCTTGAACTCAATGCCAGTAAATGTCAAACCATGAGCTTTTCTAGGAAACGCCTGCCCTTACCCCCTCGAACTTATTACTTCCGCAATGAACCTGTTCCCGTAGTTTCATCCATTCGCGATCTTGGCATTATATGTGATAAGGAGCTCAATTTCCGTACGCACTTCGACCATATCATAGCAAAAGCAAACTCTAGCCTAGGTGTTATAAAGCGTTGGTCTAAAGAGTTTTCCAACCCCTACGTTACCAAGTCTCTGTACACCACATATGTTAGACCCATTCTTGAATATGCCAGCCAGGTTTGGTCTCCTTATCAATCCACACACTCGAATAGAATTGAAGCTGTACAGCGAAGGTTTCTCCGTTTTGCTTTGCGTAATCTCCCTTGGTCCGATCCTCATTTCCTACCCCCCTACGAAGATCGACTGCAATTAATCGACCTACACACACTTGTAACACGCCGTGCTGTTGCCGATAAACTCTTTATCCACCAACTAATCACTGGTGCTATTGATTCGCCGGCACTTCTGGAATTGATCTACATTAATACCAATCCACGTAACCTTCGATCTATCCCATTCTTTCGCCTTCCCACTCACCGCACCAATTATGGCCACTACAACCCAATTTCCAGAATGCTACGCTTAGCCAACAGCGCACAGCATGTCCTCGACTTTAGCCTAGTTCTTCCTATACTCCAATTTCCAATAAACCCTATATATTTTTTATAAAAAATAATGTTATAAGTTTATCATATTTAGATTTAGGTTAAATTGTAATTATTTAAATATTGTCATTATATTTTATTATTATATTATGATTTCATAATTTGTTGGTTATGTTTGTTAATTAAGCTTTTATTTAAGCCTGTAAAATAAATGATACATTTTTATCTTTCTATCTTCTCTATGTCTATACTTGTTTTCTCTCAACGCCATCATAGTTCAAAACTATATTTGAAATAACGTATATTCTTTTCTAAATACAAATTTCATGAACGGCAGATGCCTCTTAAACGAAGTCTTTATTTATTTGAAAATAACACTTATTCTTTTATAAATTACAACAAAAATATATCATTTAATTGATTTAATAAGAAATTTCACGCCATATTCTAGCTTTGTTCCGCACCTAATTATAGTTTCAAGCCAAATTTTTACTCTGAAACTGTTGCACACATCACAAATTGTGCTATTTCTTGTTTAAAATAAAGCAGTTATGTGAGAGTAAACCGGGAGAACTATTTGATACGTGTGAACCCTTCTAGAACGATTCTGATAACAAAACCGAGAAGCAACTTTCTCTTATTTTCAGAAAAAGAACTGTCATTCTGACTCCAATCGAAAAGGACACTGGAGAAATTCGTGAGGACAAGATTAATTTGAGATTTTCAAAAATGTACAGGTTCTATGTGAATGCGTGCCTCCTATGACCGGTGGTCCGTTAAAAATCAATACGAACTTACGTTATGTTTTGACAGCAAATTATGAAAATGTAGATAAATGCATATTATGACATTCGTGTTGTTTTTTGTTACAATTAATAACGAACATTTAATAAATAAATACGAACAACGAACGAAACACAAACAAAACCACAAACGAATTTAAGAATCGGTTAAAAATCTAATTTGAGTTTGACCTCGTTTTGCATGGTTTTGTGGTAAACGAACAGTAACGTTGGCAATATTTACGTATAGCTATACCAAATGTATAAAGAATATAAAAGATAATATTAAACCAGCTTAAGGCTCAATAAAAATGACACAATTTCTAACCAACTTTTTTAATTTATTTGTCATTAAAAAAGATAAAATTTTATCAAACGTTTGCAAACCTTAGATATCTAAATTTTTATACTCGTAATCAGAATAAAAGAAAAAAATATCCGAACGCAAATAAGACAACCACACTAGGTATGCTTTATTTGTAAACACCATATCAACACAAATAGAGTGAATTTTAAGTTTTAAATATATTCAAACTTATTTATGGTTTTATACTATGAGAAATAAATATTCTAACTTCTAAGCTTTTATCAAAAAAAGTCTAGAACAAAACAAACGTAAATCATGAGTTATACTTTATACAGGATGGGACAAAAGAAGCGAAGGGGTTTGAATAGTCTACAATTTCAATTTTAAGTTTAATTTAAACGTTGAAAATATCGTCGCTTCACAAACTTACATATACTCTTTCTTACAAATCCCCAAAGAATGAAATCGGTAGCGGTTAAATCCGAAAAACGCGGCGTCCAAGTGAAATCGCCGCTGCTTTGCTAAAAACCTGTGGGTTTTACCTTTTGAACAAGCTGCACTTTATAAGGAAACATCTTCAATTCTCAGGGCTGGCCGTATGCCCTATCACTAGATCTACATGTGGTTGGGCTTTTTCAAAATTATAATCCTATGTAACTATTTTAATACAAAATTAACTTAACAGCCCAAGAATTTAAAACCACGGAATTCAACGGATTGGCTTAGGTTTAATCAGGTTTCAAGGCTAAAAAATTAATTAATAGTAGCTTGAAATCGCTTGTAAATATGTTTTTTTTTTATCTTTAGATCCAGCGGCTTTCAAACATCATCTAATTAAAATTAATTTGTTATAAACTTTTGTTTTAAATAAAAATACAAATAAATAAGTAATTACAAAACTTGATAAAAACTTAAAAATGAAATTCTTATATCATTATAGTGCTTACAAGTGGCTACAAATGTCACAGAACAAAAACACAACGTTACCCGAGAAGTACGCGGCAGACACTTAGGTTTCTGTCGAGGCTTCCGTGGATGTACGGTCTGGTTGACTGGACTTAGTGGAGCTGGCAAAACATCAATTGCTTTCGAGCTCGAAGCATACCTTGTATCTCGTGGAATACCTGCGTATGGCTTAGATGGCGATAATATTAGAACTGGTCTTAACAAGAATCTCGGATTCACACCGTCCGATCGAGAAGAGAATATTCGTCGGGTGGGTGAAGTGGCAAAACTTTTCGCCGATAGTGGAGTGGTAGCGATATGCAGTTTCGTTTCGCCATTTAGTGACGACCGTGAAATGGCGAGAAAGATTCACAAAGACGCTGACTTAAAGTAAGTCCAGGCCAGGAAAAAAGGGCAGCTTTGGTAAAACATAATACCATTTTCTTAAAAAAAAATTGTTTACAGGTTTTATGAAATATTCGTTGACACCCCACTGTCAGTTTGTGAGCTCAGAGATGTTAAAGGTTTATACAAAAAAGCCAGAGAAGGAGTCATCAAAGGATTTACCGGAGTCACACAGGAATACGAAAGACCAGATCAACCAGATTTAGTTGTAAACACTGACGGATTCACCATTAAAGAATCAACAAAAAAAGTAGTCCAACTTCTTGAAGACGAAGGAATTATACCCAAGGCACTCAGAGACATTCAACAGGTTAAACAAAAATTGCCTAAAAATTGTTTCGGTTCTGATTGATGAAGATAAATTCTTTTACAGCTTCCAGAATTATTCGTAGACAGCAATTTAAAACATTCATTTTTGCATGAAACCAAATCACTACCAAAGATTCCTATCACCACCGTTGAGCTGCAATGGGTTCAAATACTATCCGAAGGATGGGCCTTCCCATTGAAGGGTTTCATGCGCGAAAACGAATACCTGCAGGCATTGCATTTTAATACCATTCTCAGTGATGATGGTGCATTCCGAGATAACCAATCTGTGCCTATTGTCTTATCTGTAAAGGCTGAAGCAAAAGAGAAATTTGAAGGTAAGAATTTGAACGAAAATTATTGCCATTGGGCCTAACTCATTTGTATATTTCAGGTGTCAGTGCAATTACATTAACATACAACGACAAACCCGTAGCTATCATGAGAAAACCTGAATTTTATCTTCAACGTAAAGAAGAACGCTTGTCAAGACAATTTGGAACAAGCAATCCCCTCCATCCATATAGTAAAGTAAGGAATAAGCTCCCTATTAAGGTTCAATATATGTAATACAAAAATGGCTTATCTAATAATTTCTGTTATAGATGGTTTATGAATCTGGCGAGTATCTGGTCGGTGGTGAGTTAGAAGTGTACGAACGCATCAAGTGGGATGACGGTTTGGATCAGTATCGTCTGACGCCAAATGAACTTCGAATGCAGTTCAAGAATCTCAATGCCGATGCAATTTTCGCCTTCCAAGTAAATTTTTTTTCTCAAATGCGTCTTTCAATGAGATGAGATATTAATAAATAATTCAATTTTGTTTGTTCAGCTTCGTAATCCAATTCACAATGGTCATGCATTGCTTATGCAGGACACAAAAAGGCAGCTTTTAGATAGGGGTTTCAAGAGACCCGTTTTACTATTACACCCGCTGGGCGGTTGGACAAAAGACGATGATGTACCTTTGGATGTACGAATGGCTCAACATCAAGCTGTGCTTGATTCGGGAGCGTTAAAAAGGGAGGACACCGTTTTGGCGATATTCCCCTCGCCAATGATGTATGCTGGGCCAACAGAAGTACAATGGCATGCTAAAGCACGTAAGTTAATAAAGCAAAATTACACCAACAAGAATATATATTACTTTTTCTTATGGCCTAGGAATGAATGCTGGTGCGAACTTTTATATTGTTGGTCGTGATCCAGCAGGTATGCCACATCCTGACAAAACTATGTATGCAGATGGTAATCTCTATGATGGCACCCATGGGGCGAGGGTGTTAAAAATGGCGCAAGGTCTTGGAAGTTTAGAGGTAAGTTCAAATATTAACAGAATAGCAGATTAATTTCGGATCGGCTTTTAAACTAATTTACTTTTTTTTAGATCTTACCATTCCGGGTAGCTGCTTACGATAAGTCTTCATCGAAAATGGCATTCTTCGATCCAACTAGAAAAGATGACTTTGAATTTATATCGGGAACAAAAATGCGTACACTAGCCAGAACAGGAGAACTTCCGCCAGATGGTTTTATGGAACCGAAAGCTTGGAAAATACTTGCCGAATTTTATCAATCTATTATTAAGACCTAAATAATTTAACTTCTTTCTAGTAATTTTATGATTTTGTTTTTCTAGGCAGCAACTTAAATCTATATTCAAGTCGAAATTAAATCACTCGTCGTGGTTGGTTTTTGGTTTGCCTAACGCTACAAGTAGTTAAAACGAAAAACCTTTACACTTATTGCATTTTTTGCGTAAGACCAATTCCTCTTATTTTCACTAAAAAATATATTTATTAATTTTCTGGGAAGCATTTAATTTTTAAGAAAAAACATATACCCAATTAATTTTACGCTCGCTAATTATTATTACCAATTCTTTTTATTTTCACTGAAAATACTATTTATTAATTTTTTGGAAAGCATTTAATTTTTAACAAATACCCAATTAATTTTAAATTTCCATTTCTGAATATTCAACTCGAAGTCCCTGAATATTCAACTCGAAGAATCCGGCAACAGGATTTTTAGTGTAGTATCTATCAAAATTAACAACTTAAATTTTCAACTAAAACCCCTCGAAATAAAAACGAGAAGAAAGAAGAATGGTAGAAGTTAAAATGTTTGCTCTGTGGGAGGTGGAGCGATTTAATTTACATTTGATTATTTTTAAATATAAGAAAAACGTGTAGTTTATAAATACAGTGTCCATCGATCGATGATATTTTTTTTTAATTATTTTTTTTCAAGTATGTTTTTACTTTCAAATTAACATTCAATGTTATTTTGTTTTCAAAAAACAAAAACTTTCCCAAAATAACATACAAAAATGTGCAATGATTTTTTTTTTGTTTTTAATTATTTAATTATTTCCGGTGCAACTTAAGCTTAAAGTTTATAAATATATGTTTTATAATAATAATTGTTATCAACATACATAGATTATATTGTAAGTATTTTATTTTTGTCCAGAGTATTATTGTGAAAAATAAATTAAAAAAAATATTTTATTTTTATTAAAATTTGATTTTCTTGATTTTTGTGTTATTTCACAAATGTAGCTCAAAACGGATTGACGGTTTCGACCTGCTTTTCTATTTCAGCAACAATTGATATGGAAATAAATTCAGGTTGGTTCCAGAAATTAAAATTTTCCATGTTCAATATTTTGAAATCTTTTCGAAAATACTTCAAGTAACGTTAAACACAGTTGATATCAGTCATTTGAGAGACATCATTATTTCGATTTAAATAAGTTGCTTCATTTTTCAATTTCCGTTTATTTCTGTAATTTAAAAAAAATCAAATAAAACGAGTTCTGTACTAATTTCCGCAGTGTTGGAAATTGAGAAATAATATGAAATCTCTTGCTACGATACATTATCATTATTATTATTAATTTACATATAATTAAAATTATAATGCAAATTCTAGAGAAGAAAAGAGCCTAGCAACAAAAGACTTCCAGCTCTTATTTAAGCGAAATTGCATTTTCAATTAAATATTGAGAATAAAATAAAGAATAAAGTATAAGTTTATATGGCAATGTTGGCGCTGTTGAAGAAGTTTAATATTTTTGAAATATTTTCATGATTAAATGTGTTGAGTAATGTGTAGGCTGTTTGGTTGTTGGAGAGAATAGTATTGAATTGGCCGGATATGCTGCATGAGCTTAGACCGAGGAGGTGATTTATGTATGTCCAATATGTTTTTGCATGTTGTGCATAATGGTGGATCAACTCTTTTTTAATAAGTGCTGGTGAGTAGTGGCTGTATGTCCTAGTCGGAGGCGAGCGAAGGTGGTGTTGTGTTTTTTAAGTTGAAGTTGGGTAGAGAGGAGTATGGCGGTCTTTGTTGGTCCTAGAATAATGAGTAGGGTGACAGTGCCAATCAACAACACGTTTCAATTGAATCGAACTGTCGATATGTATTTTGAGGTCCAATTTGGAATATGAGTTGCAGAGGTGGACAGGAGATGTGGCTGCTAGATTCGCTTCGAGATCTGCGAGTTCATTGCCTACAATGTCAATGTGGGTGGGTATCCCTATCCACATGAGCTCGATTGAGTTTTCGTGTTTAATCAGTAGATTCCTTATATTGTTTATGCCATTAGATCGGTGATTGGGGTTGTTGACGACATTAAGAACTGAGAGACTATCGGAGCATATTACAATTTTTTTGTTAAGCTTGACGGATGTTGATGTTGAGTTAGGGGCAATATCTGAAATCTACATTGCCATAGAAGAATTGTCCCTTAACTCACGAACTTGCTTTTTCGCATATACTAGGAATCATATATTTTAATTAGGATTCTTTGTTAAACCATACAATTAGTTAACAAAACAATAACAAACATGTTTTAACAAGAACAAAGAGCGTTTCTGTAAAAAGTGAAGAAAAACTCCATCAGTGCGTGAGATGAGGGACGATATTTTGGCTACTGTCAACTGTTACGAAACTTTTGAAAGGTCTGCCGATATAAACAACTAAAGATTGCAAAATTCTAATTAAACTAATTAATTTTTTATTATCATTATTTATTTTTCTTCTCACATTCGTATCCTTCTATTGTGCACGATGGCTGTTGATTTGCGGAGAGAATTGATCATACATTTAGCGATTATCACTAGGAATACCGACCGAAACGTTTAGAGGAGCCATCATAGATTCGAATACCTACTTAATATTAAAAGACCTCTAAAAATTATGGCCAACAAAATTTGCTGTCTTAAGTTTTAAGAAGCACATAATTCCCGTAAAATAAAATCCGAAACTATTATTGTCTTCACAGCCGTGATGTTCTCAGCCAGGCACAAATTAAAGTAGGAATGCAGTTGAACTTTCGCAGATTAATGCGATAACGAATTAGCATCTCTAAAAGAAATTAATTAATGATTTGTGCTTTTAGCCTAGTTTACAGTTCGTATGCGAAAAATAAAATGTTATACAAAAATTCATTAATTCATCGAAATGCACTTACAAAGCTCCAATATTTAATAAACTTATGTCAAAGTAATTTTATTTGCCACTTTATGCAACAAAAATATATTGCCTATTGTTTTGCATGGTTCGGTGAAAAATATTTTGTTTGCATGTTTATTTTGCAAAATTTAAATATTTGTTTCGCATGGGAACTGTAAACTAGGGTTTAAGGAAGAAAATCCCCCTAAAAACTAATTTCTGAAACGAAAGCTTTTAATTTGAATTTAAATATAAAAGTTTAATCTCAGCAAAAAAGTCTTCCATCTTTATTATTATAAACACCTCATATTATCAGCCCTATAACGAAGTCCATCGGTATCTTTCCGAATCCCGAAAAAAACTATCATTGAATCCTTTCGTAATGGCAATTTGTATGAGATTTTAGACTACGATGGAGTCTGTGATGTTTTTTTTTGGGATTCGTTATACGTTTCCGATTACGATGGATTCGTGATAGGGCTGTATGGTTTTCTCTTCGGAGTGAAGTTTTAACTTATAAAAACCAACTCCATCCAAACTGCTTATCCGCTCAGTAACACATCGAAAGGTATTAATTATTCAACATTTCCCTGCTTCACTGGACAGAAAAAAATGGAAAAACTTTACATGAAACCCCAACCACACACAATGAATGCCAAACAAACCTTCAGAAATGTATTCATGGAGTAGTATTTTGTAAAAAATTTATTTAATTATAATATTCGATATAAATAAAAAAAAAAAGAAAAATAATATGGAAAATAATCAAACAATTTTAGATCTTATACAAAAATTGGCATTATTTTTCGCTAGTAATGTATTTATGAGTGTTTTGATTTTGAAGTTCAATTTATTTATTTTAATTAATAACAATTACAAATTACAAATTTATATTATGTTATTTTTTTTTCCAATATCAGAGAAACAAAAAAAAAAAACATCGCGAATATGTTATCATCATCTACAAATACCTTTCTGTTGAATTATTTTTTTGTATTGTTGTATCTAAATCTATTTTCTTAATAACGAACTTTTCTTTTAATCGCAAATTCAAATGTAATAGCATGTGTATTTTCCTTCTTTTTTGTGTGTAAGCACCAAATCAATTTTTATTTATTAATTTTCATTTCTATAACAACCAAATAAGTTTCTTATATAAATTATTAAAAAATAAGCATGAAACATTTATGTATGCGTATTAGAAAAATGATAAATGAATTTATTTTTAAGCACAGTGCGAATTGTGGTTGAAATATTAAAACAAAAATGTAGTAAAACTTACTGAACTGAAATAAATCTGCCCTTTTGTGTTGTGCGTATCTGTGAGAATAAAGTGAAAGTTCGGCAGTTAAATAATTAAAATAAAACAAAAAAAAATTAACAAATTGTTTTTGAAATTACAACACTTTTCAACAGTTCTTCAAAACATGCCTTTATTTTTGTATCTTTTTTTTTTCTTTCATCTTGTTTTCCTTGAATATTTTCTAATTTATCACTATTTCAAAGTACAAAGTAATTCTTTAATAATTATTATTATTATTATTGTTTTGTAATATAAAACTGTGCCAGTTACAATATAAAGTCATTGCTTTATTTAGCAATTTTACATACACTCGATCGTTTTGAGAACACCAAATGTACATATTTTATTTGCTTTTTGATTTTCATGAGAATTATTACACAAATTGTTATTAAGAATATAAGAACATTATAAAAAAAAGTAAATTATCGATCGCATCATTAAAAACAAAAGGAGCAACAAAAAGTTCAAGAGGACAGAATACAAATGAGTCTTTAGGACACAAAGGCGTGCCATTCGAATTATGTAAATATATAATAATTTATGTATATACGCGGACCTAAACAGTAAATATATAGGAAACCTAAGGAAATACAAAAATAAATTGAAAAGTTTTAATTGCCATTCTATGGCTTATACTTTGTTTATGTTATTATAGTTTTTTTGTTTTAATTTTTATTATTGTATGTATGAGTTTGAGTTTTTTTTATGTTAAGTTTTAATTGTTTTTTTTTTTTTTTTTTGTTTGTTTTTAATTTTCGATAATTTATTCTTGTTAAAAATCTTTTTTGTTTATAAATAAAATTTAACAAGAAATGTATCTACAACCACGTCAAAGTAAACTGCACCTGGACAACCAACTGTCCGCTTTCCTTGCTGGCTCGAAGTTTTTAGTTAATTGATGACCGCCTTTGGGTGGGTTAGTCGCCTCCTTAATTAAATAGAGAATACATTTTGAATTGAGGAAATAGGATGACGAACAAATTGTTGAAATTTAATTTACCATTCGCTTCTCCATTTTCGCTTTTATGTCACTAGCCAGAGTTAAGAATGCCTCTTCGACATTTGTACTGTTCTTCGCTGACGTTTCCATGAATTTAATACCATACTCTATAGCTAATTGTTCACCACGTTCTCTCGAAACCTAAAAAGGCAATCGTTTAGTTAAAGGTTAAAATAAATAATTGAACTTTGAAAAGCGAATAAAAGTAAGCGTAAGCGTTGAATGAATGAATAATATTTGGGGGTAATTGCACTGTGACCTATAATAGATCTATTGTGCCCCCATCTAGAGCTAGATGATCTTGCTCATTCTATAGCTCTTCGTCCAGATTTACACCTTTAGGGAATTTGAGTATCTGGAGTAGTTTCGGAGAGGGAAATTCGCTCTCTTGTACCAGGTAATGTCCCAGGTGTTTTTTTCTTTGATGCATGAGAGCATCACATTTGCCTAGAATGTGGTCCGGTGTTTCCTCATAAGCATTGCAGAATCTGCAGGTGTGGCTGCTTTCTAGACCAATAATATTAAGGTGTTTTCTGAGTCTGCAGTGGCCACTGAGGAGACCCGTAATTATTCTGAGGTTGTTTCTACTTAAGCTAAAGCAGTTTTTGAATCGATCATGGTTATAATTCCCAAGTAATAGTTTTGCCTGCCTAAGCTTGGGGAGTTCCTTCCAATTTTTTGATCTTTTGACCTCCCTCTCTTTTTTGATTTTGTTTTTAATCACATTTTCTCCTATTCCGCAATAGGGCTCAGGCCCCACAAGGGGGTTGTTGCGCCTGTTTTTGCTAGGGAGTCTGCCACCTCATTACCCTTGACCCCGATATGGCCAGGTACCCAATGGAGTGAGACAATATATCTGTTTGTTAACTTGCACCTTCTTGCTATTTGTCAAAAATTTGTATTGGATTTGACAGCAAGATGTTACAAAACAGACATATTGTTGTACTTGCCTAGTTTTTTTTTAACCTGTTCACACACTCCTACACTAGCTTAGAGCTGATGGCGTACGAGCTAAGTGCTATGAGTGCAGCTTGGCTATCTGACATAATGGCAATACCCACTTTATCTTGCTACTTAACTTTGAAGTTTTTATCGAAGTTATATTTTTTAATCATACCATCTCTTGGAATGTCAAGAAAGCTTTTTACTCTGGACTGTAATATACAGTCTTTTCTCTAAGACTTATACACTTGCCAGTCTCAGTTCCCTCCTTGGCAAATCTTATAATGGCTCCCTCAGCTGTAAGATGTAGTGTAAGTGGGACAGATGGAGAATAACCTCAAGTTCTCATTGCTCCCGTAATGCATATACATGCGAGCCTTTTGATTTTTTTCTAGCGCTTTCCTAGTTGTTGCTAATTGGATTCTTTTGTGCCACGCAACTGCACCATAGGTAATGATGGGTCTTACCATCATGGTGTCTCAAAATTATTTGACTTAAATGAGTACTCAATCAAATAATCTTTTTTATCTTTACTATAAAATGACTAATTTGTAAATGTTTTAATTTAGTTGGCTCATACACATCAAAATGATTATTGCCTCGATCGAATATTTCATCTAAAAAAAATGTTTTCAAGAAATGTGATACCAAGCTGAAGTAATGTCTGTTGTGGCGCTAGCCTGGCGCAACTGACTTTCAATCGGTTTTTGTTGGCGGGCAAAGTATATTTAAAAAACTAAGGTGATTGTACATGCGCAAGAAGTGAAACATCTGTGGATTATTGTTTATTCGATGAAAACAAGATAAGTTTCCTTTCACTCGAGGAAACTGAGTTTCCACCAACTTTCAGTTCTAAGGAGAGAAGAGTGCGAAGAAAGGGGAGTGAACAAAATCTCCCCGGCGAATGATTTAAGGAGATTTTTTGACGTTCCTTTTCACACCTCATGTTATGTAAACAGAATTTCCCCTGATGTCGGTTATCGGCGTACCCCCGATAAAGAAGTTTCACTTCAAGATATTAATAAAGTAAACTAGTACCCCGTGGTGTAATGTTAAATGGTATGGACTGTCATGCCGGAGGTATAAGAATCATATCCCAGCTTATTCCACCTAAAAATTAACAAATAACAAAAATGTTTTTTTCATAGGTACTGTCTCTTGCGAGGAAGTCACAAGAGTACCTATCTCTTTTATTCAGATTCGGCAGAAAATTGTAGGTCCCCTTGATTCCTGGCTAACAACACGCACATAAAAATAGTTGAGAGTTATACATAAGTCACTAGGACCTTCAGTTCAGCTTACATGAAGATTAAAATTCTTAATCATTAACACATAATCAAAATAAAGTCTCACATAAAATTTAAATACATATTTAAAATTAAGGCTCAGATAATTATTGCAATGTATAAGAAACAATTTTCAAAAAAAAATATGTTGCACTCTTCTTACCTGTCGTTTCTCATTTAGTTCGCATTTATTGCCGAGTAACATTTTTTCCACATCTGCTGATGCATTCTCTTCAATATTTCTTATCCAGTTTTTAATATTTTCAAAAGATTTTTCTTGTGTAATATCGTACACGAGCATAATACCCATTGCTCCTCTATAATATGCTGTTGTTATAGTTCTGAAACGCTCTTGACCGGCCGTATCCCTATATTTATAAAATAAATTATTTATAAATTATTTAAAGCATTCAAATAGTAATTTTCTAATTTACCAAATTTGTAATTTGATTTTCTTTCCATCAAGTTCTATGGTTCGTATTTTGAAGTCAATTCCTGAAAATAATAATACAAAAATATAATATGTTAAGTAATTTTGCATTAAAGGTGTATTTAATTAAGAAAGTTCTAACAAATTTTTGCGTAATCGGTCAAAAACGAGAATTTAGAAAAATTATTACCATATGTGAGTTGAAGCTACATCTGTCAAATTGGCTGTCATTTATTCAATCTGTTTTGCCAAATCACTATGGACGGATATAGCGTTCAACAACACGTGCAAATGATAAAATAGTTTTATTAAAATTGGTATTCTGTTCGGCAACGTTCCGCTCCCTTCGCCCATTTCAGTCATCTACAGCGATGAGGCCAATTTTTGGATGAATCAACAAATAAAATTGTCGAATTGGGGACGATACAAATCCACATGAGATCCAAGAGCGTCCAATGCACCCGAAAAAGTCACTGTTTGGTGTGGATTTTGGACGAGCGATTCGAGGACATGGTCATCTCACGTGAAGGTAATGTAAACTGGCCACCGAGATCGTGCGATTTGACTCCGTTACGACTTTTTCTTGTGGGGTTTTCTAAAGTCGCAGGCTTATCCGAATAAGCCACAAACCATAGCGTCCTTCAAAGCCAACATAACCCATGCCATCAGTTAAATTCAAATTTATGCGCCAGAGCCATGGAAAATTGGACATCCAGAGAAGCCGCGGCGGACATTTGAACGATGTTATATTCCATACATAATGGCATCGATAGGCCTTTCAAACGAATTAAAAATTTCGATGATATCTCATACACACTTTGTTTTATTTAAATTTAAAGATAGGAAGGGCTTAATGAAAGACCCTTTATATATAAATATCGGACAAAAATACAATTTTTTTTGTAAGAAATCACATAAAAACGTTTAAGCTGTAGCTGGATGTATCATGCTCAATCAAGTTTCTATCTTCTTGACTCGTCTACATTAATATCGATGTTTTTATTTTTATTCAACAGTCAAATTTAAACAATCTTTCAACCATATTTAAATTCTATGATTTGCATTGCTACCTTGTTTGGAAGTCGACGGTTCGACACTTTCATTGATTACAGTAATAATAATATAGCAGTGTAATAAACTATGGGTGTTTGCGGTTTGCACTTTTAGCGAATCAAAAAAAAACAGTCAGCGGGTAGGTATCACAATTTTTTGACAGCGAAAATGAGGAATTTTTTATAGGATTTTGTTTTCCCAAATTTTTGAGATCTCTAAAAGTTAAAAATTAAATGTTAACCCTAAATTCGTCATTCTTGCTTGTACGTCTTGAATCGATTAATAGTGATGGACATGTTAACAAAAAATACGACTTCGTTGACAAATAAAAAATAACATTACCTCGTACCAAACATTTCATACTTTTCAGAGCAGTACTTCTTAAAAGAAAACAAAAATAAACAAACATAATCAATGTAAACAAACCAAATCGATTGCCTCTTGAAATTCAAGGCAAAACCAAACATAAAATTTGTAGGTACCTAGTTAAACAACAAAAAAAAAAAAAAAAACAAATTCTTGAAAGGGAAAAAATCTCCCTTGCCCTCCCGTGTCAGTATAGCAGACACTCTACCTAAATTCTCAAGAATAGAATCTTTGTTCTAAATTTATCTGTTGTAACAGCGACGAAATCGAAATAATAATTTGCTGTTGGCATGTGTTTTATTTCTCTTTGCAACAATGAATGGAACTCGCTCCGTTTTTCGTTTTTTGCGAACTTGTTAATTCATAGTTGTTATACTCGTTGAATTGTTGGCGTCTTTAAATGCGCAACAATTCTCATCGGGGCGAGTGAATGAATTCTAAGCATTTGACGAAATCAATCTTAAGGTATGAGATAGTTTAATTGTTTTATTGTCGTTGACTGAACGAGAACAGTCAACTGCAACTCCATCACTCATGCATCATCGAACAAACCAACAACAAAAAGAGTGTCAGCTGTAAGTTTCAAGTCTATTAATCTTCGTGGTATCTATGAAAATCGGCTATGGAATTCCTTTCAATAAACATAAACAACCACTTTAATGTGAGAGAAGAAACTTATGCTGCCCATTTAACATTTTTGATTAATTAAAATTGAGACAAAGCGACAGCGAACAAAAAACCGAAAACGCGCTTGTCGTCGGATGAATCATCGAGGGAGACACAAATTGCCATTCCACCCGCACCCCGCCCTTTACCATTCACCAATGGTCGCAAGTGGTTTGCTTACTTCATGGAGAACGTTTAGTTAAACGCCTGGCTCTGTTTTAAGAATATGGGATTGGAGTTTAGAACTGGGACCGACCGACAGTTCGTCTGGGTAAAGCCAAACGATCGATAAGGAATATTTCTGTTGAGCTGGACATAATAATCACCACCACCGCAGCCCGCCCCTGCCCAAAGCAGGGTGTGTTTTATCCGTCTTATCATTCTTTAAGAGGAAATAATATACAAAGCTAAAAAAAGTGGTGACCGCGACTGATTAAATAATATAATCCCTTGTTAATTGGAATCGGTCAAAGGGCAGTGACAACAATAACGACTTGAACAGCTCTAGAGACCTAGAGAGTAGGCATGGTCATGCGTTTTCATAGGAATAAATGACACCATCAAATCCACTTAGCACACTTACCAATTGTAGAGATGAATGTTGTGTTGAAGGCATCCTCGGAAAATCTAAATAGAATGCAAGTCTTGCCAACTCCGGAATCGCCGATTAGGAGAAGTTTAAACAAATAATCGTACGTCTTGGCCATGCTTAAGCTGTTTGGTTAGATTATTGGCTGTCTTGGACGTTGGACGAAAAACCAGAACTGTGCGAGGTGTTATGATTTTAATTTTTTCTTCTTTTTCTTATTTGTTCTTTTTGCTAAATTAAGATTTCACTTTTTTCTTCTATTGTTATCGCGCATCTATGTCTCGTATTTTGGGAAGGTTTTTGACTTGTATTCTTTGTCCGAGTGAGATTTTTTTTAGCTTGTTACAAATTGATAAATATATTAATATAAAATTAAAATTCACAAGATACAGACGGGGAGAGTAAAAAGCTCATGTAGAAAATTAATAATTCTTTTTTTTTTTATATAAAAAAAATTCTTGATGACACAAATGTTTTTCGATAACTTTCAACAAGAAGAGATGAAGATTGAAACAATACTGCTTGCTCACTCAGTTGGTTTGTGTATTCAAGAGTGAGAAGAGAAGAGTTTTCTTGGTAGAAAAACAGATGATGATTATAAATGGGAACCAACTTCAGGTGGTAGTTGGAGGTGCAGGGTGTAATATAATAAATTTTAGAAAATATTCGCTTCAATTGCACAAGTGGAGGTTATACACTCCGATTTTTTAACATACCTATGCCATTTCTAAATCCACTTTGAGTAGCTCCCATTTTACTATCGCTAATTATCCATATAAGGCCAGGCGCGCACATGATACTAAACAGTTTGGTTTCGATTTTGAGCACTATGGGATTATATGAGAGTCCGCGCACATAAACCAGCGCGCACATAAACCAACGCACACATAAACCAGCGCGCACTCCCATATAAACCCATTGTGCTCAAAATCGAAACCAAACTCTTTAGTTGCATGTGCCCGCCTGGCCTAAAGATCATCAAATGAAAATTATGTGATACGCTGATCCAGAGTAACAATAGCGTTACGTATATAATATACCCTTTCACATTTCTATTAGGGGTATTCATGCAATGAGATATATTTACTAACTTCGTATTTGCGTAAATGTATGCTTCACTTTGCATGAACGCACCTATAAAGCAATCTGTGTATATCCTTATTAGGTTGCTCGCGTATATAATTTTCCATACAAATTTTGACATTTGATTTACGAGGTGATAAACTTATGCAGTTTACGTGGTTTACGAGGCAAAATCATCGCGCAAACTTATCAGCCCTGCGTATATAATTTTCCATACAAATTTTGACATTTGATTTACGAGGTGATAAACTTATGCAGTTTACGAGGTTTACTAGGCAAATACGACATTGCATGAATACCCCTATTGTTTTCGTTTTTCTTTTTCTCCTTTTATTTTGTTTATTTTTCATCTATTGCATGTCTTTTTTTTCTCTCCCATGAGGTCACACGAGCTACTGCCTAGCCAGTTAAGTACATCTGCCTGTCAAATTCATCGGCTCAGCATTTGCGAAGCAAGTTGCTTCCAAGTGGGTCATTCTTTTTCTCTTCTATAGTTAACTTTGGTTGAATATATATATTTATAATTGAAAAAAAAAAAATGGATTCTATAGAATTTAAGTGCCAAAGATAAAGTACAGCAAGAAAAAGAAAACGTCAGCAAACTCCACTAGTTAAAAAAAAAACAAAAACTTCGTTATTTCCTTACCACCATGAAGTGGGAGTGAGATAAATTACAAAGACGTCAAAAAAACGTCGGGAGAGACAGTCCAATGTGAACACCGTCATATCGATCATTTCTGATAATAAAAAACGGCGAAATGTACCAAGTGCCACCCTCTACATATCAACATCCCAATACATTCCTACCACACCATTCCCATTCGTACCACTTCACCAGCAAAAACTTTTTCTTTCTGTCAAAAAAAAAAACGAACCATGGTAGATTTCAAGATTTTTGTAGAGGAGAAGTCATAGGACTAATGTTTTGAAGAAAGGTTAATTTTCTTTTAATTGTTTTTCATTGTGATGAAAATATATTAGAAATAAAAAATCAAAAAAGACAATAACACAAAAAAAATTAATCAATTATGTCATTTAAAAGTTAAAAACAATAAACAAGCAAAAAATGGGTGCAAAAGAATCAAAACCATCGTGTATTAGTTATGAAGATGCAATCAAAAGAGGTAAGTTCAAAGGGAGAACTTTTTTCGTTTTCTTTCTTCTGTGGTTTTTTTCCAATTTGTATTTTGATGAAAAAAACGAAAATAATTTGCGTACAAGTTCAGACAACAGAGGAAACAATATTCAAAGTAAAAAATCTAATTAATATCCAAATGGCCAGTGTCACAGTGGGTCGACAAAGTTTGTCCACCTAGAATTGCTCCATGACAAAAAATAACGATACACTTATTTATGCCAATTTGATAACTGCGACATTGCCCCTTGGATAGAGAGATTAGTTTGTGTCGTCCAATTAGTAGTATAAGTTGTTCAGTTTGTCGTTATCGGGGTATCGGGGTGTCGGGTTCCCCCTCGTCTACGCTGGAACTCGAACTACTTGCTTCTCAGTTCTCTGGAACTGGATCACACACAATTTTATTGCTATTTTCGAATTCTTTTTACTTTTCATTCGATAATGTAATTTTCCATTGGACGTGTGTAAAAGTGAAAATTCCACTTGATTTCGATTTATAACTGGAACTGCACAGCGCAGCATTTGTGCATCGAATATTATCTTTTTTTTTTCTTTCTTTTATTATTTAAAATTTCTTTTGTAATTCTGTCTCTTTGTGGGTTGAGTGTGTTCCCTAATAAACAAAATGAAAGAAATCAGCAATTTTGTAATCTTATCATAGAAATTCAGAAGGCTGAGCGATTTTGAAAGGGCTTATCCAAAAGTAGGTGATCGCTGGCTATAGGTTCAGACATAACACCTGCAAGTAAACATAGTTTGTCTTCTCGTCGTCATTGTCATTGTCATTATCTTGTAGTGCTTTTTGGTAGTTTTTCACTACCTCACACACTTGATGCTGTAAGTTCTCGCAAACAGGTTGTGATTTGTTGACAGGAATTGTTTGTTTTTTTTTTTGTTCATCGTCTCAGTTTCTTAACCAGTTGTTGCTTTTCTCATTTTCATTTCCGTTTGGCCAGAGCTTTCCGTAAGAACGCGACGAATAATAAATTTGTAATTGCTAAACAAATATGTAATATCAAGGGAACCTGTTCTATCTAAAGTTGTAGTTCACACTTCACAGGGCCGCAGCAGTGAGCTTAAGCGCCAAGTGCACACATCGCATTGGGGATACCTCTCTTATGCTAACACTTTTCATTAGAATGAACTATAAAAAAGATTCCATTCAGATATATTAAGTGGAAGGGTGGTTTCTATTGATGAGATGGAGAGAAAAATTCTACAATTATGGCTTATGAATGAAGAATGAGACATTATTTTGACATTGGAAATATATTAGCAGAGGCAAAATGCTGTGGCATCCCCAGACCTCCGTCGTAACAATCTAATGGACTATATTACACTACAGGCCTCTACATGGCGATAGGTTTGCTTGTTATTTAATTCACAAGACTAAATGAATATATTTTTGATGAAACCATATTTACTGTACTCGCAATTGGTGTAAAAGCTTCACAATTTTTATTGCAAATTAATAAAAAAAAAAAAACAATCAAAATTGAGAGAGAATCCCGTTAATTTAGAAAAAAACTTCGAATACTTTCGACATGTTTCCTTTTCGTTACTTTAGATTTAATGTCAGATCTTCAAGGGTAAGGTATAGTAACCTTGAAGATCATATTAATAGTATTACATTCATGCAAAAGTAACTGCCAAAATTATTCTGTTTGATCTTTTAAGTTAAGGAGATAATTTCAGAGGATAATTTATATAGAATCGCGAACGCATTTCCTATAGTATCAAAATTTGATATTGAAAACAATTAAAATAACATTTTATTTAAATTAGATAAGAACTGTTAGATAATTAAAAAATGCAAAAATTTGAATACGTAGCCATAAATTCTGAAGTAAGGAAAAGGTTCTTTGTCGTTGCTTTTGTGTATTTTGCTTCTGATCGTTTTCTCCGTGAACAGACGAGACGACACACATGATGAATAGGCGGAACATGAACTCGAAGCAATTCAGAAATAATTAATTATAAGTTCACATATATACATCCACCAATATATCGTTGTTTTGTACTTAAAATTGTTGAAATGGCAATCAGAATCACGTTCGTTTTTTACTTGTTTATGACTATTTCTTCTTGTTCAATAGATTATACAGCATTTGAAAATTTTTGTTTTTTTGTTTGGTTTGAATAATTGGATTTGCAAGCGATACATAAATGAAATAAAATCAAGATACTTATCGCGGCAGAGATATTTTTTTTTTGTTGCTGCGTGTTGCGTACAGGGCCGGATTAAGTTACGTAAAACAGCACCGGACTTGTTTCTTTGGTGTTATTCCTTTCTTTCTCTCTTTTTTTCATTGTTTTTACTTGGTATAGATATAGGGAAAGTGTTGGTTTAGTGTCAGAAAAAAAGAGGTTTAAATTAAAAAATCTTGCAATAATTCTGCGTTTAACAATTTTTGAGGAAATTGCCTTATTTGTAGGTTCTTTCGTTATATCTCGTTAATGGCTGGATTTATTCAGTAACAATGTTGCAAGCGGTTACTTCTTAGTAGCATAAATAATTTTGCATTTAAAAATTTTACAAATAAATCCAAAAAAAATTTTACAAATAAATCCAAAAAAATCAATTGTTACAGTACTGAAACATCTCCAAAGAAATCCACCTATGTTTTTTCCTCAACTGTCTGTTTAACTCCATACAACTTTAACGACTACCTTTACAACAAATATATTTATTTGTATTGTTTTTTGGATTTTTAGTACTGAATGTGATTTTTTTTAATTGAAAATTGAGATGATAATAGAACTTGTTACGCCAAATAGAAGAAACCAATTATTATTAATTTGAGTGGCAAAACAACAATTTGTGCTTGTTTCTGATTGAATTGATGGGGCCTTCAAATCAATAACAATTTGCTATCGGTTCAGCTATGTAAGATTATGACAGGCGTTGGATACGTATTTCGGTTTTTAGTAGAAAATTGCAGATTATATTTAAGCTTAATGGTGGGTGCCAGGAAACTTTTATGATTAGAATATATAAGTTGTATCATTTATGTAAGGATCGGATCTTCATACCTCGCATTCAGTGGACTTCAATAATTTCAGTTCGACTTGTAATTCTGTTCACTATTTTGAAAAAAATTTGTCTTATGAGGCTAAAAGGCGCTAAGTCCATATAAATGTCATAGTACAGGTACACACACATGCGAATATTTTTATATACCTTGTATGTATTTTCATGAGAATATGGATTTATAGACACGTTAAATTGGACAGAAAGACAATGGGATTAATTTTTGGCTATGAAATGATTAAATAATAATAAAAACTTTTATAACATAGAACAAAATAAAATATTATTTAAAGAAAAATAACACCTCAAACCTTCCAGCAATCAGAACGCAATCATAATGATAAAAAGCACCGATTAGGAATGTCCACTTCTGAAAAATAAAATGACAAGTGTTGTTTTTGCTATACCATCAGGTGGTATGGTTGTTATTAAATACTATGGCGAGATTTCAGGCGATAATTCCAACATTCACATTTTACCGCTATGACCTACTACGGTACCACTCTGCACCGTAGTTTTCTTTTCCCTAGCTTGCTTTCGAGCATAACTCACAATGTATTGTTTCGAGATAATTGTAGCTTTTAAACTGCTACTTGTAAAAAAGCTCATACAAAAAACGATTGTATTGCAAAATATGAGGGATTCGATATAATGACGTATTACAAAAGTAACAAAATATTTTAATCACAATATTATACATTCATAGTTCAAAATCGTCAATTATTGAGTTGTGCCTGTATTTCAACCAATTAAAAATCAAATATAAATGTTTTGAATTTTAAAAATATAACAACGATTGATCTCTCTACAGTTATATGAAAAACATTACACCTACGTATTTGTCTCAGTGTGAAATGGATGTGATTGATTTTAAAAAAATTCATCTACATTTTATTTCATTGAAACATGATATGTTAGGTACTGCTAATTTTGCACTTGTCACCCGATCACCCGAATCTTGGCTAAAATTTTGAAAGCTTGTGAAACTCCCAATTACATTTTAAATAAAATGTCAAGATAATGTCTCCTTTATGTAACATGCAACAAGAGAAATGCATTCAAGCTGCGACCAAACAAAAGCTTGAATCACTCGGGAATTTCAATGATTCATGAAAATTGATTTATAAATAAATCGCCTTACAAAAAATTGATTATTCACACCTAAACAAACTTATCTTTATAAAATTATAAAAGGTTTTGTTTCTTTTATTGATCACACAAAAGTGTGTTGATTGAAAATAATGAAAAATGGTTTTGAAAATTTTAACAAATAAATTATTGTTGTGCAATTTGAAATAATAGAGTATATCTTGAGCAGCTTTGCTGGGCTGCTCTTGTTCATCATCAACTTGACATAGTTAAAAATTAGCAAATAAATGCTTATATGTTTTTATTGAATCTTAAGATTCAAATTAATATCTTATTAATGTATTCTGTGTGTAGTTTCTGATACAGAATTTCGGCGTATTAAAGAGGCATTTAAAAAATCGGCTGGCCCTGGAAGTACATTCTTAAGTCAAAATGCATTCCAGCAAGATGTTCTTTGCGAAGGAATCCCACTAAGTGTTGCTGATTTACTGTACGTAGCATGTGGTGGAACACAAAAAGGAATAACATTCAAGGATGTTTTTTGCGGGCTAGTACTACTTACACGTGGTACAGATCAAGAAAAAATACGGTAAGGTGTTTTGATTTAAACTTTTCAAATAAGCGTATTATAATTTTATTTTTTTTCATATATTTACTTGCAGTTTCTTATGGAATCTTTATTGCAATGATTCCGGAACTTATATCCTCAAATCGGATTATACAAAATCGACAAATCTCTATGGAAACGATGCCATTTCACTTTTCGCTCAATCGGATCGGGTTAATTTCGAACAGTTTCGTGATTGGATTATAAATCATAAGAACTCAAGTGTACTTTCGAAATGGTTGCTTTCGGAAACCTGTATAAATCTCACTATTACCGAGTTGGAAACCCCTACATTCTATCAAAGTCTAGCCGGTGTTACCCACCTTGAGGAGAAGGTATGTATGAGTTTCATTTAATTTTTTTCTCTACTCATTTTTTTTTTTTTTTTATTTTCAAAGGATATTGGAGACCTTGAAAAAGAATTTTGGCGATTGAAGAGCACTTCCATTACTGGTCAGCTAGATCTGCAGCTATTAGGACCTCTTATCAGTCCTCCTATTCCGAAAACTGCATTAGCCGGAATGTTTAGTGCTTTCGATGAAAATCGTGATGGCCATATCGATTTCAAAGAATTATGCTGTGGTGTGTCCGCTGCATGCCGCGGTCCAAATGTCGAACGCTCCAAGTGTATGTCAATAGTGCATAACAAGTATAGATTCTCAAATAATTACTTTTTTTTTTTAATTTCAGTTTGCTTCAAGATATTTGATATCGATCGAGACGGAATACTAAACCAAGAGGAAACCATACAAATGATTGATATTCTTATATTCGTAGCAAAAGAGAATCACAATGGCAACAATTACAAAGTCATAAACAAAAATGATGTGATAAATGATTTGCTAACATTCGCAAGGAAAAATGTTACCAATATCCCACCAAAAAAGCAATCTGATGTAAGAAGTATTTGTTGTTTGTGAAATCGTTTATGATTTAGATTTTGCGAATACTTTTGTTTTGTCACCGGGTAGTTATTTTGTCTACTTGTTTTGGCTGAAAAGGGTGAGTGCATGATGATTCGTTGGATTTCCCAGCGTGTTTTGAACAAAAAGAGAAGGGATACTATGATTTTTATTGATCAGATGTTTTTTTAAGTCTTTTTTTGTTTTTCATTTAACTTAAAAGAAGACTGGAAAAATAAAATTATGACTGTACATCTTGGTAGTATCGATTTTTATATACTTTGATCATCAATTAACATTTTCTAATTTTGTATTGGCTTAGTTTGCTCGAAACAATGTTAGCCTAGGTTTCCGATCATATTAGTGGTTTATTACTTATACTCGAGTTCTTTTATAGATGTATACAAAAAAAAAATGGCGCCAATGTGGGACAAATACATAGATACATATATGTATGTATGGATACTTTAATACCTAAAGTAAATTTTTTCTGGGCGGATTTCAATTTTTGAGCTTCGTTGGTTTTTTTTTTCTATTCAAACAAACAAAATCAATTTCGAAGTTAAGGATATTTCCTTCAAAAAATATCTCATAATGTTTCCGATAAAAACAAACCTTTTCGACCTAATTCTAAATAATAAACTATGCGTCTCACTTGGTACGAAACGTTTTTCAATTCCACATTTGAGTCCAGCTAATGGATGCAGCTCACTTCAAAATTGATTTTTTTAGAAAAAAAAATGTTTTCAAAAATATTTTATTATAGTTTTTCTAAAAATTTAAATTTTCTTTAAAATAGGCCCCCGATATTTCGATAGAAAACTTGAATCTAGAAAAAACCTTCAGCCTTACTCAAGAAGACTTTATGATGTGGAATGTCGAGAGCAGCTTAAATCTCGTTCAACCATTCCTTGATTTAACATTCGAAGTTTGCCACATAGTCTTTGGTTTGTCACCACAATGCAAACACATGGAGTATGATATTGGTATGAAATTTGAATAAATTTACTGATACATAATATTAAAAAAAAAAAATTATTTCTATGACATTTTAGTAAAAGGATGGCTTACACGAGAAGAAAAACGTGGCTATTGTGTTGGACAATTTTGGTATTTAATTTCGAAAGAATGGTGGGTTTCGTGGACACAATACACTCAAAATTTCTCTGCCACTCCCTGCTATTATTGTAAAAAATCGATGACCAATGGAATCAATCAAAAGGTTTTATCCGGTGTAGATGAGGCTATGGTTTGCGATGAAAGTTTTAACTCACATTCTTCAGAATCTAATGGAGAAATTATTACCACGGCAGATTCTACTAGTTTAGGTAAGCAAGAAGGAAACAGTTAAATGGAACTTTTTTTTTAATATGGGTTTCTTTTAAGGTTCGAGAAGTAGCGGCATATCTGATGGACGTCACTCAAGCTTAAGACCAGGACCAATTGATAATACGAATTTAATTACTGTTAATCCCTACAAAAATGTTCGCACTCTAACTGGAGAGGGTGGTCATTTGAAGCGCGACACTCCATTGGTTCAGAATCATGATTTTGAATTAGTTCCTAAGTCATTGTGGAAAGCACTTACACGCTGGTATGGAGAGATTTTACCACTGCCACGACAGGTCATTCAACCGCCTAATTCTGGCGAAGTAGAACTGGAATTATATCCTTTGAACCTGCGTATATTGATGCATCAGCAAATGCCACTTAATTCGCCAGCCGTTTCAAACTGGGGTGCTGTGTCTGGTATGTACAAAATATTCATCTTCATGAGAATGAAAAATATATGTAACGAAGCAAATCATTAGGTGGAGGATATGCTGCTCTGTCCACAACTCCAAACGAATTACAACCACCTAAAAAGTACTTGGCTTATACGGCAGCTTTTAGTCGCCTGGCTACGATAAAACAAATCGGAGAATTTCTTTGCGACCAACTACGATGGAAGCCGGAAGATATCCGTTTATGGCATATCGCAAGCCTAACAACAGATAGCAATCCAATTATGCTCGAGGAGGAAAATTTGACCCTGAAGGAACTACTGATTAGAGATAACGATCAAATACTGCTAGAAGTTCGCAATAAGGACCTAACATGGCCCGAAGAATTAGGTTCTCTTTCACTGAGCCACTGTGCCTCCCATCACGATAGGCGACTAACACGAGCATCAATTCATTCGGTGCATGCTCCTGGAGCTACTGGTCTTCACAACTTAGGGAATACTTGTTTTATGAATGCCGCTCTGCAAGTGCTCTTCAATACACAACCATTGGCTCAGTATTTTAGGAGAAATGTACACCTTTTCGAAATGAATAAACAAAATAAATTGGGCACAAAGGGGCAGTTAGCAACGCGTTATGGAGAATTGCTCAAGGAGGTAAATTGGAACCTTTCCCTGAGTCCTTCAAGCTTCTTCTTTAATTTCAAATTATTTCAGATCTGGACCGCTTCAACTCGATCGGTAGCTCCTTTAAAACTACGATTTTGTGTAACCAAACATGCTCCTCAATTTGCTGGTGGTGGACAGCATGACTCTCAGGAACTACTTGAGTGGATGCTGGATGCATTGCACGAAGACTTAAATAGGGTAACCGAGAAACCCTATAGCGAACTTAAAGATTCTGACGGACGACCTGACAAAGTGGTTGCTTTCGAAGCTTGGTCGCAACATCATTCGAGAAATCAAAGTATTGTCACCGATCTATTTTATGGTCAGTTAAAATCCAAAGTTAGCTGTTTATGTTGTGGACGAGAATCAGTTCGGTTTGATCCATTTAGCTTGCTAAGTTTACCGCTACCAGTTGAGAATTATTTATACTTTGAAGTGTTAGGTAAGCCGTTTTATTTGTTTTATAAAAAATGCTTGAGTATGCATTATAAAAAAAAAATATATTTTCTTAAAGTTATTCCACTGGATGGTGCCATTCCGGTAAAATATGGATTACGTTTAAATCCCGACTCCAAATATATGGACCTTAAGAAAAATCTATCAACATTGTGCCACCTTAAACCATACTTTATGCTCGTTTGTGAGCTTTCTAATTCCCAGATTCGTCAAATACTATTTGACGATCAGAAGATCAAATCTTCAAGTGCCACCGAACTGTATGTCTACCAGTTGCCAGAAGATTGCAATGAAACACGTTCAAGAACCAGTTCAACGCTTGGTGTGAACATTGAAAAAGGTCTCAAGGACATCCAGCGAAGCTCAGGTAGTCAAGACTTGTATTTCATTCAATTTTGGGTTTTCTTGGTTTCTTCTTTTCGTTCTTTGTTTTTTTTTTTTTACTTTACTGATTAGTTTCTTTATTATTTGTGGGAGACTTTTGTTTATTGCTTAATTATAGAACGATTAGAGTTAACTGGAACTGTTTTCTTAAAATTTTTTCTTTGCAAAAACGAAACTATAAAAAGCTCTACTAGTTGCACCCGAGGTCACAACAGCAAACTACCAGCAGCAGCAGCTACATGTACTCCCGGAAATCGAACAAACTCAACCGATAACTTCAACCCCATCATCCACAGCAACAACAATACCGCCGACATTATCAAATCATTTAAATCACATTGGAAATAATCATCATTTTAGACAACCCTCATTGGATGAAGAACTGCAAATCGATGATGCTGAAACCAGTTCAGATGTTGTTGATAATAGTAGATCATCGAAGGTAAGGCGGTGCTTTGGAAACACCATGTGCATGCCCCAGAATCTGTTGTGCTTCAAGGTATGGCTATATAACATTAATGTATTTAATATATAGATACTCACGAAAAATTTCCATTAATAAGACAAAAAAAAATAAAACGGATTGTCCCACTTCTTCATTGAGATAGTAAGGAAAGTAGGTTATAAATAATCGTCAATTAAAATAGAGAGCCAATTGGAAAATACATACAGCTTTTACCAACTATTTCGATTAGAATCAGAAGCGCGGTATTTAACTTGAAAAAAAATGCCAAGCTGCATTTTAATATTTATTGTAGAAATCTCTTATTGGCTGTATTTGAATGTTCAGTAATAATTTGACTTGAATTTTTGATTTCCCCTACCTTTACGAATGCGAAATAAATCCGAAAAGACTTAGCTCTCAATTTCCGAAGTAAATTAATTTCGACCAAATTTATTAATTTTAATTTATTAATTGGATAGTTCATAACTTTGACGAATTCCTAAAAATCTTAGTCACAATTTGAAATGACGAAGTCATAAGCTTCTATTTATAAAAATTAGCTTTTCTGTTATGATCTAAGTACTCAAAAACTAATCATGAAATTGAACTGAAACATTCCCTATAAAGTAAGAAGTTCGAATAAATTAAAAGTTTTTTATTCTAATAGATGGTGTTGGCGTTGAACACAAAAATATTAAAATTTGCTTAAAATCAAAAACTGAGCGAAAACTTACAATTATACAGGGTGACTCGCATAAGGTGTGACAAAAAGCTTTTTTTCTGTTTGAAGTCATTATTTTTGAAAATTGTCCCTCCCGGCTGAATGGGGAGGAATAGACCCCCCTCCTATACGATTTTTGTCTTTTCTTGACCCAACCTACACGCTCTAGCTTTTTGTCACACCTTATGCGAGTCACCCTGTATATTTGTTATGAAGTAAGAAGATTTCAAGTTTTCCTATAGATGGCTCCGAACACCCAATTATTAAAATGAGCTAAAACAGAAAAATACATCATTACAAACCTGCACAATATATTTTTTATGAAATAAAAATTTCACATAAGTAAATCAAAAGTTTTAAATTTTTCTGATAGATGGCGCTTAAATACATTTAACATTTGTTTCGCCTATTGACAGTTGTTGTATGCGCTCTGTTGGTAAACCAATATATTTATTCGTTTACGCAGCAGACGCCTGCACACAATAAACTTCGTCTATTTACAAGCATACAAATATTTTTTTATTGAATTTTACTTCAATTTAAACATTTTTTAAATAGTTCAAACAAAAATTACAACCACAAGTTGTTGCGCAAGTTCGAATTTAAAAATTTAATCAGCCCTAGCGAGGTATCCATTTCCGCCTTTAAAAAAATGGAACAAATCAGTTTCTCATGGTCTTATAGGTCCTTAGATATGTCTTAAGAATTAATAGATCAAGAAGTCCACCCCATAAAGGTTGCACATTTCCGAAGAAAATAATTAATGGTCTGGGCAATTAATCCTGTGCGAAAAAAGATTGCAGACTTCTCCAAATAATCTTCTACAATTATCAATTTCGCTCGTCAAACACGCTGGTTGACGAACGATATGAAAATTTATGTTGTCATTATTGTATGGGATTTGCGTTTCGTATCAGCAGCGTACTAGGCCTAAGGCGTGAGCAGCAAATTTCTAAGGCAATTACTAAAAATGAAAACAAAACAATAGTTTTTGACACAAAATAAAAATTACAAAAGAAATTTAAAGAGATAAAAATGATAGATATACAATATTTACGTGGGACAATCAATATTTGCTTGACATAAATCTCTATTTTATTAAAATAGACGTGAATTTAATCAGGATTTTCCAAAATTGTAAGAATGATGATGACTTGTGTACATTCTAAATATTAAATACAGCTTTGTTAAGAAATTATGCCATTGGTTTTGGTTTTTTTAATTATTTTTTTTCTTTAATTAAAAATTTGGTTTTGTTTTCTAAATTGTTTAATTGATTTTCCCTAATATGTATTTATCAATCAAATTTTAGATTGGATCACATGTCTAAATTTAAAATTGTAGTAACTTGGAAATGGAGCAACAAATTAAAACATTATTTATATAATTTAAACAACTATTTATATAATTTTTTTTTAACATAATAGTTACATAGCTTTCGAATTTTATTAGATAGCGAGTTTGAAAAGTATTCTTCTTGTTTGATAAAAATTTGATTTTTCTTCCCCTTTTTGAAATAAACCTAAATAAATAATTAATTAATTAATAGCTTTGTTTGGTGCTGTATTTATGTAGATTTTGCACAGTTATTGTGTGTAACTTAATTTGTATATTATTTTTTATACCTTATACTTTACAATTGTAATAGTAGTTTATAAATTAGTGCGTTAAAGTGTTAATCTCCCCTACTCACCTCACATACATCATTCCAAAAGTAACAATTTTAATTAATAATAATAATAAAAACATTAATAATTGATGGAAAAAAATACAAAACTGTAAATATTTCAGCAATCACCCGAATTAGGCACTAGCCCCGAGAATACATTTGTCCATAAAAATTGCCAGCGCAAACGAGTTTCGTCGTCGAAGCTACTAACCGAAAATACCTCATCGCATAACTGCAGTTCAGATGAGGCCAGTAGCATAGGTAAGTCTCCTGTAGACATTGCCGATATCGATATTAGCCAACCGACTAAGAGTGATAGCTGTGACGATGAAGACAGCAATTCGTTGAATTCCGAAATTAATTCAAGCAAGCCTGGAATATTCTCGAGAGAACCATCGCAACATTATAAAGTTGGGAAATATTTGATGGCTGTTCATCGGAAGATTACCAGACAGGATACTTACTTTTTGTCGTATCACAAGACTAGACCGAGTTTGTTTGGGGTGCCATTGCTTATACCCTGTGGTGAAAGTGGTACTAATAAGGATTTGTATTGCGCCGTTTGGGTTCAAGTCAACAGATTACTTAGTCCATTGCCGCTGGCACCGGATCAATCGAATCATGCTGCTGATTGGTAAATTTGATTTTTAAATTACACGTAGATACATACATAGATATTAAAGAGCGTATTTATTACATTTTTTTTAACGAAGTTTTAGTAATTCTGGCATTTGCATATATTTATTCATCTTCATATTTCTTTTTATCGAATTGCTTGCCTGCATATTGTAAGATTTAGTATTATTTAGATTTATCCAGTTAGGTCCAGGTTTTCAGTGAGAGATTAAAGTTTAACTTAAGTTAACTCATGAAATTTGGTGAGTTTACTCAGGATTAACGGAACAGATGGTTTTGATGTTTTATCTACCGAGTTTGTTCAGTTGTTCCGCATGCACTCTCCACCAAAAAACTGCTTCCTCAGTTAACTGTGGGTTAATTTGCTTCTAGAGTTAACTAACTCTGGTTTAACTCACCGCTGAAAAGCTGGGCCTTAGTGTGCTTTAACGAGACTTGTTGATCCTAGAGTTATTTCTATCTCATAAGGAATTGTCATCATCGGATTATATCAAGGTTTTTAGTTTATTTCAAAAAAGCAGTTTTTTATTTTCCTTTTCTCAGTTAGCCATCAACTCGACTTGTATGAAAAGCGAAAACGCAAATATTTCAAACGTAGAAAGCCCACTTCTGGCAATTGTTTACATTTTTCACAGAAAAACAAATGTGTATGTATAAGCACGGCATACAACCGTTTCCCAAGAAACTAAGAAAAGTGGGCGTGGCAGTAGGTGGATTTTACTAAAACTAATTTTTAATTTATTTCTTGTTCATAACAACAAACTATGAAAATTTTAATCCAAATCATTTCCGATAATTAGAGCCGTTTCCGAGAAACCAAAAAATAAGAAAAGTGGTTGTGGTAGAGGGCGACTTAATCTATAACTTTTTCAATTTTCATCTAAATAACTTTTTTTTACATTTTAATATTAATTTTGGAAATCGGTCTATAAAATATTTCCCAATGTCTATCGTCATGTTCGAAGCTTTCGCTTTACCAATTCTAATTACAAACAATTTGGTAGTAAGAGAACAAACAGACAGGCACATAAGTAATATTAAATAGGATAAGATATAAAATAATATTAAAAATAACACAATATTGTCCGTTTAATGTAAAAAAAAAAACAATATTCAATGCTCCATTTTTTTATATACATATTATGTGTCTATAATTTTTTAAGCGATGACAGTCTTGGATATGATTTCCCCTTTATACTAAGACCTGTAACGAGTGATGGGTTGACGTGTGCTATTTGTCCTTGGACCAGCTTTTGCAGGGGCTGCGAAATTCCGTGCAATGATGATTTGTTATTGCGGGGTACCTTAATTCCTTCTAGTGCTGCTACAAGTATGTGAAAAGACTATCAAAATGTTCATATCCACTTAAACAGTATATTTCTCTCTGAAGGTAATGCTTCCACCCCAAAACTGATGACAAAATTTTCATCGATGCCAAATCTGGAACCAAAGAAACCTATGGATTTGAAACCCGATCAAATCAATATTGCAATTGACTGGGATCCCACAGCACTACATTTACGCTATCAGAGCACTAGAGAACGGGTATGATTTTAAACAAAACCAAAAATTAATTATTGGATGTTATGTTGATGTTTTGTTTGCAGTTGTGGGAAGATCACGAATCGCTTGCAATCTGTCGCAAAGAACGAACAGAGCCAGTAGATCTAAATCATTGTCTAAGAGCGTTTACATCGAAAGAGGAACTGGAACAAGGCTATCACTGCAGTCATTGCAAGGGTAAAAAACGAGCAACAAAGAAGCTACAAATATGGAAGCTGCCACCAATTCTTGTAACTATTCATTGTTTTTATTTTTAAACTTATTCAATAATAACTCTTTTTTGTATTAACTGCTTTAAGATTATACATCTGAAACGATTCAATTGTGTCAATGGCAAATGGGTAAAATCTCAAAAAGTCGTACATTTTCCATTCGATGATTTCGACCCGACACCGTATTTGGCATCGGTGCCGCAAGAAACAATATTGCGACACAAGGAATTACTGGAATTGAAAAATAATGCCATGGACCATTATGCATTCGCAGATGATGATGTTGTTGTGGAAGAAGATTCGGCTTCAAGTCGTCAGGGCAGCAGTGAATCGAGTAATGATCTCGATTTAGAGTCTGAAATTCAAATGACCAATGAACAAGGAAAAAGTAAAAATAATCGTTGTGCATTCACTACAGAAGCATACGGCAATGATGTGATAAGCGAAGATGTTGTAGTCCTAAGAAATTCTAGAAGTAGTTTAGATAATTCGATAGCCACACCGAATAAAATAGCAAATGCCAGAAACGAAAGACGGCGACGTTTAGTATCTTCTAGTCTTACAAAGACTCCAATTATTGATGGTGAATTTGAAGATTTCCATCATCATAAGCTGAAAGAAGGCGTAGATCCATTCGATATGAAGTACAAACTGTATGCTGTTGTGGTTAGTTGGTTTTCTATTTTAAATTATTGTTACTTTAAGTTAGTTAGTTTTAACCATCAAGAGATTGCCTTCAATGCAATTTCGTATATGTTCCTATTTACATTACATTATTGTAAATTTTATTTTCTATGAATAACAGAACAATATTCTTGAATATTTCTTTCAGTCGCATTCCGGAATGCTAAATGGCGGACACTACATCTCATACGCCTCAAATCCAAATGGCTCCTGGTACTGCTACAATGACAGTTCATGCCGTGAGATTGCCAAACAACCAAACATTGATCCTAGTTCAGCTTATTTATTATTTTACGAACGTCGTGGCTTAGATTACGAACCATACTTACCAAATATCGAAGGAAAAACAATACCAAATGAAAATGCTCTAGATATCGATGATAATGAGAATGATTTAAAGAAAATGTGCGTAATATCATAAGAATCTATACGTAAAATTAGTCCACACAAGAATTTAAAAATTAATTAAAAAAGAAAAAAAAAAAATTAAAGCTCAAAGTTCGATTTGTGAAACGTACCATAATTTCAACGATGCCATTTCAAATTAAATAAACCAATATAATAATAAAATTATAAAAAAAACGCAATATATAACATTAAACAATTTGTTCGTGATATAACCGCAATCGCTTTAAATGTTAACATTAAACTACAAAAATGTGACTGTATCAATCAAAATTCAATTTTTGTTATATTATTTTTAATTATATTATCGTAATATTGTTTTAAATATCAATTTGTAATATCACGCGCGCATATATTAAACACAAAACACAATCATCTAGTTGTATGTAATAATTTCTCTTATTATATTGTTTTGTTATTTTGATGGTAAAGTAAAGTAATAGGTAATGATATATTTAAAATGCCTGCAATACTATAAAAAGGATTATAAAAAAAAAAAGAACAGAATCATTTGAAAAGAAAATGCCTACCACTTAATTTAATTTATTGCTTGTTATTAATTGTAGCTATGTATACTTTGATATTATTTAATATGTGTATATTAATAATATATGTACATATATTTTACTATATATGGATACATATACATATTTGTGTTTTGTAATAAAATTTAATTTTATACTGGAAATATCAGTATTTCCGTTGTATTAGAACAAAATGTGAATTTTTTTTTGTAAATTCTAATAATTATTATATAAATATATATTTTTAATGTATTATTATGATTAATTTTATAATTATTATTATTGTTATCAGTTGTATTGAATCATTCAATAAAGGAGAAAGTGTAAAAGTCTATAAATTAAAATCTGTTTCTTAGATCTTCAACTAAAAAACTAAATTCGAAAAATAAATCCATAAATAATTAACAAAATAATATTTACGAGAAGTAACACATTAATTGATTTCGCAAATTTATTCTACTTTGGATATTTAAAAACACGGATATACGTGTTCTTATAAGATCCGGATTTGATCCCGGTATCTGTGCATCCGTAGATTCATGTTCATTTTAAATAATCCAGTTTGTATAGAGAGGGGTAATTTTATGGGAATTTTTCTCTAAAAATACATCAACAACGTCTTTTAATTCGAATTCGTTGGTGGATTGAAGTTGTGCACCTACCTATACATATCATTCAATTTTGATTGATTTTTTCAATTTATGGATTGATTACAAATTGAGATTGTGTTGCTTGTAGAGCACATACAATAACGTATGTATTTGATTTATCAAAAAATCAAAATCGACAACAATTTTTTATCGCAGCCAATTCAACTACTTGCAGAAAAAAAATATATTTAATTACTAAATTTACTGTTTATTGAAATAATAACATTAAACTAGCACGCAGTGAAAAGATGTACATTTTTAAAAGATATTTCTGCAAATGGGGCATGTAGATTTGCTGCTTGTTGTAAACCATTTGTACTGAAAAAAAAATATTTGATTAATAAAATCAATAAATTTTCTTTATCAAAAAACTGAACTTACCAAACATGGACTATGAAACTTTTTCCGACATGTTTTACAAGACAATTTAGGCAATTGGCAGGTATCTTGATGAATTACAGTATAGCAAACATAGCACTCTTCAACACCTTCAAATTTCTTGTCTAAATTATTCTTCCAGAGGGAAAGTCCGTCGAAAATTGATCCATTCTAGAGAGAAGATAACAATTTGAATTTGAAAAATGTGTAGTTGGTATATATTTTTGAAAAAAGCATACCTGATGCGTGAGGAATATTGTAAGTTGCATTGCAATATTTCGTGATGAAGCTCGACCCCCAATTTGTTTTCCACTTTCAACTTTAACACCACCCAGTGGGTAGTTAGGGGCTAGAGTTATAATAAGTTCCATTCGAGCTTCATCAATAACATAAACTGCATTAACTTCACGCGTCGATGTATGAACAGTAACCTGAAAGAGAAGTATGTAAATGAAAAGTCATCGATACAAATGTCCTCAGGTCTTGCTCCCCACATCATTCCACCAATATATTTCCATAAAAATCAACTCACCTGCATATTGTTGTGTTTATCCTTATCGTTCATCTTGCCAAGAGTTGATAGTTCTTCGTGGCATATTATTTCAGATACAAAATTGGTTGTTAACTTATCGACGAATACCTTCTGTCGCGAATATGATCCATTCCACCACTTGCGCACAACTGCTGGTAGTTTACTAAGCGCCATAGAGTAAATATGACAAACAAACTTATCAATTTGTAAATTTTCGTCTGAAAATAAAGTAACACACAAAAATTAATATCAAAAAAGAATTTTAAATAAAATTGAATCTCAAAATCACACACATGTCTAAATTTCAAGAATATTGTATACCCAATATCGTTGAAGAATTAGATTCTAATGAGAATGGCCAATCAGTTTTGGATGAAATCAATAGGTGTCGAGATTTGTACGAGAAACGTCAAGTATTAAAACGACAAAAAGCTATTGATGTAAAGCCACTCTATTATGAGAAAATGAAAAGAAGAGATCTAGTTGCCAAATATCCGGTTTATAGATCTTGCTACACTCATCCAAAACCATCAAAAAAACCAGATCCTTGTAATCATGTGGGCAAAATTATTCTCGATAGAGATATCCTTACCAAAGACGAACACATAAGCTTTCTAGCTAAGCCTAAAGCGGACTTTGGTCGTATAGTAAAACCTCCGCAACGGATTTATCAGAAAAGATTCCTACCCAATTGTACAACACGCGTGGAATCTCTGGCTCATCCGAAAACCATTCGTGTCCAACACAATTGGCAGGATTTTCATAATATATTATCAGTTCGTCAAGCTACGAACTTGAGGAAAACCCTACAGAAACCACCTTTGCAGTATACAACAATTGAGAATGCAATAACGTATATTCACGAGGAACGTCGACTTAAGAACATTATGAAAAACGAAGCTATTCGAAAGTGCAATCAGATAAAAAAGAAGATTTTGAATATTGAGAGAAAGCAAATGACGAAAATCATATTTGCCCTGTATGAAGAAATGAAGGAATTCCTCATTAGTGATCAATTCGTAATGGACTCTCATGAGGTGAATAGATTAAGCAAAGTGCTTGAGAAACAAATCGCACTATTTTGTGGTAAGATTGAATGTAGGCATTTTGTTTAAACTCGTAGGTATATTACTGATTTTGATTTAAAGATTGTGATGACAGCAGCTCTACAAGTCATGTTCGGCAATTACTTAAGGCAGTCTCAACAAACCTTGCTATTTGGATTGAAAAATTCACATCCAATTGTGGATTTAACAATGCCCGTTTTGAAAAAGAATTAGAGAAAGATGCAAGAAGCAGATGCAAGGAAATGGCAAATCCAGAGTTTTTGCTTCCTGTTGAAGATTATATTTCATACCATAGTCAGTCGGCGTCTGAAGACTTTGTCGATGTAGAAGAGTTTGTAGGTGAAGGTGATTATGGCGATGGCGAAGAAAATTAATCAAATTTTATTGATTTGTTGATTTTGAGTTAAGAAAATAAATATATGGATTCTCAAAATCTCGAAAATGAAAGGGCTAAATCGAATTTAAGATATTCTACAGAAGACAGAAATTTAAGATCTAGAATTATTAAATTTGTTAACATGAATAAATAATTAATTTTAAACATACTCAAACTGTACTTACTTTTAGTTTTTTTCCAATTAACAAACTTGAACAATTCATTATTCATAAGCTTTGAATCGTGATTCTTTAAAATCTCAACAGGCATTGCACGGAATAGAAAATGAAGGAATTTCTAAAAATCGATCAAATATTACTATTGAAACCATACTTTATATGTGATCAGCAATATTTTACCTGGTCAAATTTGTTTTCCGTCAACCATGACGTATACACAGATCTTAATTCGACTGGAGCATTTGCACACACATTCAGGATACAGTCCCAGAGAAACAGATACGAGAGAGCCTCTTCTCTATCGATCGGTTTCAATTCAGGTAATTCGGTCAGTTTAAAACTAAAGAGAATAGATGGGAAACAAATTTTGATTACCATAAATTTAATAGTAAGTTTAACAAAAAAAAAAAAAAAAACAAATACCTAAACTCATCCAAGTATTTAACAATTGCAGCTTCATACATTTCCAAATGCTTTTTAAACCTACTTAAGAAATGCCACGGTGCCATCGTACTACTCTCACGAGCTTTTGCATCAAGAACGTCTGTTGTTTTCTCAAAAATGTCCCTATCATTTGCAATGAAGAATTTCGACAATTCATTGAGGATGTGTATGGATGTTAAGCGTAGACTATATATCGGTGAAGAAATTTTCGCCAATAGAAACTCCATAAGATCTTGCAGAGTGATTTTCTGATTGTTTTTGCTTAACTAAACGAATTTGACCAATAATTTAATAAAGATATAATAGAAATTGTAAACATTCTTATTACATTGTAAACAACAGCATAATCGAGACTTTGAACGGATGCAGCGATTTCATTAATCATTGTTAAGTAGCAGGATGAATATTTTTTCGAATCTGAAATAAAATGTAAAAATGTTTCAAACAAGTTGTATTCCCTTAGAACCAGAAAACCACCTACCTCCATCATTTAAGGAAACAAAATTGTAGAAGCTTTTAAATAACACCACATTAACTTCAGGTGAAAACAGATTCTCCCATTCATCTATCACATTTGAAAGCACCTCTGTTGAACTCTTTGTTTTTTCTGCTTTTATAAAATCAGCAAATGCTTTATGTAGTTTAAAAACTGCTGCTACGAAAATTGAAACCTAAAACAAAAAACATATATAAATAAATATGATTGCCAAACCACAAATAAGTGCTTTAAAAATTACTTTTGAATTTTTATAGTTTTCTATACTCTTGGAAACACTTAAAACCCAAGAACTTAATCCAAGTCTAATGGCATCCCAATTTTTTATTGTCAACTCATAGGGAAACCTTTCAAGAACTTCTCTTAAAAGATTTATATATTCAACAGTTCTTGTAGTAGTTACATAATCTTGCTTAGCTACATCGCTAAAATAAATAAAAAAGGTTAAAGGATTTATTTTTTTAAATTTTTTTTTTCTAAGTTAACTTACGTATTATAAAGAAGAAGCTCCTTACTGACCTTCTTTTGATTCTCTGACACCTCAGTTATATAATTTAAAGCAAGAGCAATGATCTGTCTATCGGAAATCTCATTGGTTGACTGATTGAAGTTATTTTTGATCACTAACTGAAGAATCACACACTTATACCAGCTATCAGTGTTTCTTCCGATAATCGGATTATCTTGATTGATTACTTTAGGTGTTAGGTCTGGCAAAATAAACTTTAAAATAAAGAAGAATTGTTTATAATTATTATAATTAATTTGTAGTGAAAACTCAAATAAATTAACACACCTGCAACAAATTAACATAAGTGGCAAGGGACTCTGTTGTGATTAAGTATTCTGTGAGTTCATCTAGCACTAAAATCAATGCATTCTCTTCAAATTCAGCATACGGATATATACTGGTCAAAAACGGAATAGCTCTAGTAGCTGCAACGTCGTTGAATGCAGCATCCTTCAAAAGACGATCTTTGATCTGTTCTGCAGGAACCTTATCGAGACCTTGAAGCAAAAGTTTGACCTTCTCTGAGAATTCTAACATAATAACCATGTGATCACTAGTTATCTATAAGGTTGGAATTAATTAAAAGAACATTAAAATATAAATTTCTTTGTTATTTACTTTTAGACAATTTGACACTAGCGACTCAGCTTGTGCAGCGATTTTCATAAGCTCCAAGATAATATCAAAAATTTTATCGGTCAATTTCTTTAGTCGCGTCTCATTTGGATCGCAGTAATCTTCCGTACATTCCTCGTCATCAGTTGGTTTATTCACTCGGAAAACCTTGGCACCACAAACCATTTTCATTAAAGCTGTCACATTTAGAAGACTCCTCTTGAAGAACTTGCTAAATTCAACATCCTTGCAAGAATCATCTGCTAATTCATCAACAGCAACTTTTCCATTCATAGCCTCCAGGTATGTACAGAACTTAGCAACGTTTTTATAGGTCTCATCAAAACATTCATTGTCGGGTTTAAAAAGAATATCCAAATATGAATCGATGATTTCATGACGTTTGTCCACATCTTCGATATTCTCCGTAGAACAAAGTATGAGTGAAGATGTTAAATCGGCAACGTTGTGAATTTCACTGCATGTCAATTCCGAAGATAAACGATTTGATATAATTTTTGTACATTTCTCTAACAGAATATCATCCATGACTATGTCTTCACTGGAAAGAGCATCCTGCCAGCAGGTTGTAATCTCCCATAGAGTATCCTCAGACAAATCATCACCTTTCACTTGATCAATGGTGAATTGGAAAAGTTTAATGAAAATATCCTTTTGCGCTTTTTCTGTGGCATTCTTTGAACAAACAACTGGCATTATTTGTGCTATAAAACTACCACATGGTTCAATCATTGCTTCAAGTCCTTCAGCATTCGTTAGAGGTTTTGATATAATAGCAAGAATTCCATCGACTGTTTTTTGATTAATTAATATATCACCCGAATCTGTTTGAAAAAAGCATTTGTGAAGAAGATTGAATTTTTCCTTTGAGTTGTCAATTAAGACTTCACTGGCTGTTTCTAGAATTATTTGGATAATGTGTTCTTGGGAGAGCATTTCTCTCACCTCAGGCTCAACGCACATTGGGTAAGAGAGCAACCGTTGAAGCAAACACTGTTGAAGGGCTGGTTTGTTTGTCTAAAAGTTCAAAGAAAAAACCAGTAAAAAAATCTAAAGAAAACATTAGAAAGAAAAAACTAACCTGCAAAAGTTTATCAATGAACTGCAATTTTTTATCCATCTCCATATAGTTTAATATTTCAAAAACAATTTCCACAATAACCTCAGAAGGCGCTGCTGGTGAGGCAGAGAGGAATCCAGCGAAAGTATTTAATGTTTCTCTAATTTCATTTTTCTCTGACAGTTCGGCATAGAACTGGGAATCTGGATAAAGCTTTGTCAAGCTTCTTATTTGTGCTTCATACTGCGATGCATTATGTTTCGACATGTTGGCCAAACACAAACGCACCAATTGCACGGCCAATTTCCTCAAATCTTTCTGAACGTAGGGAGGTATTGCTTTTGATTTAGTTCGGTTTGCTCCGTCCACAGTGTCTTCATCTTCATCGTTAGCAGCAAATTTGACCTTGTGACTTTGTAAAGGGGGATTTGCCCAAAATAGATTATTTATTAAGTTAATTGTATTTTCCACGTTGAGTTCATTCAGTTGTTTATTGCCTATATCATCTGATAAAGAAGACCAAAATCCTTCCAGGAGTTTTGAATATAATATGGAATTAGAATTATCTGCCCAGTAAGCTACCAATGCAGATGTATGCAGAAAGATATACTTCACGGCAATGCCTTGATTTGAACAAGCCCATCGAATTGGATTGTTTATAAATTCATCAAGAATGTACTGCGGCAGATGACTTGTGGGTTCACCTTCAACAATAGATCCATGTGAATTAAGTCGTTGGAGTATGAAACGAATGCATTCATAGTAAGCAGCAGTTATAGATGAACAATCTGATTTGGAAATCACTTTGGCAGATGTGATTGCCTCTTTCATGTCGCTAAAGAAAACCTTATGGAATTCGTCTAGGCCCACTTCTTGGAGACTATCTTGGGTTATTTTTGACAAGAAAGGCAATAGATTAGGGCAAACTGCTTCAGTGTTCCCATCACATGCATTACGCAGGAATGTTGATAATTTAGGTTGAACGTTCTTTTTGAAGTTTATGCATTTATACCTGTAAAAATATGTAAAGTAGTTTTTCATTTATTTAGTACTTTTGAATTCCAAAGGAACTTTTTTGGATAATTATTTCTATTGTAGTGAAATGATAATAGTATCATATGAGGTCACATACCAGTCATCATATGTGTTTTGAAGAAGCAATATACAACCCCACACATGTGGTACAATCAGTGGATCACTATCGTCTAAATTCTGGAAGCACATGGGAATAAGTTGTCCCTTGATATCGTTTGTCAATTGCGGATGAAACTGTAGAACATTGTAAAGAAGTTCGAACCATGCTGACCTAATTTAAAATTTTAAAAAAAAAACATAGGTAAACATATTATCCAATATAATGAAAAGATTTTCTAACTTAATATGGGCAGTTCGATGTTTGGCAAAGCTCCAAAATTTCTGATGAGAAAGCAGATTCTGGATTTTTTCCATACTCGAAGATAAATCACAACCAGCTGTTTTCTCAAGGAAAAAAGATAATAGCTTAAGACTGCAGGCGACAATTCGTTGATACTTATTTTCTGCATCTTCTGGAGTGCACGATTTGGCACTGGACAGAGTCGAAGCTGTGTAGAAAGTCAAATTGCGAATAATATACTCCAGTATTTCCTGTTGGCAAAACAAACAAACTTCCTGCAGCTTGTTGGGAGCAAAAACGGTTTGGAAGCTAGAAGCCGCTACACTTGCAGCTGGTGGATAGTTATCAAACTGACTGCCTAGCCATACAGGTGTCAATTGCTTGAGATATGGCGCGACAGCCTTCCTACACTTCGACACAATCAAGTTCTGGACATTCTGTGCACTCTCACGGACTCTGTGGTCCACGTCGTTGGCTAGATTGTGGTAGAATTTTGGCCACAAGGGCAATATACCCTTGACAACGTCGACATCAGATTCTGTGAGTAGCTCAATGAATTCTTGCAAAGCTTTCACTTTGGTGATGGGATCTTTCTTGGACATTTTCCGTAAAACCAATTGAAATTGGCTACTTATGCTGGAATCGAATGTTTCGGGGAGCTTGTCGGTAGTTGTGAATCCCGGTGCAAATGGTATCATTCCAAGATCTGAGTGTGCTGAAAAACCCACAAAAGCTGGAACCGAAGTGCCCAAGAGTTCTGCACTTCGGCCACTGTTTGATGGCTGTAAAAAGTGTTTCATATTATTTTGTTAATTTAAAAATTTTATTTTTGTTTTTATTACCTTAGCATTGTTTTTTGTACGCTGTACTTGTTTTGTTTTTCCACCCATGATTACAATTTACAATTTTTTTGTGAAATAAAAACCTATTTGTGGAAAATAAATGCGCACAAAGTGCCAAACCGAAGATTGCTGGCAGGTACAGCGGTGCGTTCTATTTTACTGATCTCTGTAGAGAACAGTTGTGTTGAACCCACCCAATGATGACAGTTGAGAGGTGTGTTTATTTTTAAAAATTAGGTCCGTTCTAGAACTTGCAAAAATATTGCAAATTTTCACAAAGTGGGTTTTGACATAAATACCTGTTTCACACTAGGAAGTACCTAGTCGAATTGCACGAAAAAAACAATTTTTTTGTTTAATTTGTTGAAGAAAAAGGTACAAGTATTGGTGAAAGAAATTTGTTTAGGTCTGATTTTCATTAGTGGAGTTTAGTTTCGAAATGAAACGACTTGACGGTTTGTCGAGCGAAAAAAAATTAGATGATTGTTGATTGGATTGTGGTTGAGATGTTGGGTATCTGTATGCCGTGTGGAGTCGGGGTAAAATGTGTAGAGCCATATTTAGCTCGTGTTATGCCTTATGTAGCGGCGTGTCGGTGATATGTAGTGGCGTGTCGCTGATAGTGGAAAGAGAATAATAAAATAGTGAATGCAATAGCTACAGTCAGCGACACAACACACGACACGAGACAAGTGTGTATCCAGCTTAAAGTTCATACAAAATTGAACATTCTTTTGCTCGATAAGAACATAAGACTGGCAACTACCGGAACACCCTATACGTATACCACATTAACCTCCGAAAGTGAAAAGCGATACAGACCTAGGTCAAAAACACTCTATATGAAGATACAAATCTTTCGTACGTATCACCCTCCAAAACCCATTTGTTTACATTGTTGTTTTTGTAATTTCGTTTTGTGTCCATGAATAGATGTGAATTGCAACAACAATTTAACGGGGTGGGATTGTTCTGTTTTCCCAGAACAACCATTTTGTATGTGCAAATAACGCAGCCATCTTTAAAAAAATTTCAACTCACCAGCTTTTCAACATGAAAATGGCGGATGTTAGGTGGGATATTGGGATGTGTTGAAAAAAACACCAATTTAATGGTGCTAAGTCTGCTATTACACTACGAATTTCACGTGATGAAACTTCTTTTAATTTTTCTTTGAAAATTCATCCTGTAAGTAGTTCGCTGTTACACAATGATTTTTAAATCTTTGGCATTTAACAGAAAAGTCTGTATTAAAATAAATAACGTGATAAGTTAGAATTTATACATTGAAATTTCGGTCATCGATAGTTTTCTATTGGTTTCGCATGTACATAGCATAAAGGCTGTCCCAAACCAACGCGAAACATTCGCGCGAATATGCGACGACTGAATAATGTTCGAAGATTCGCATCGCGCCAGTGTGGGCGCTCCCATTAATCTCCATTAAAATAAATTAAGACAGGCGGAAGTTTCGTTGTCGCGCCGAATGTTTCGCGTTGGTTTGGGAGAGCCTTAAAGGCTGTCCCAAACCGAAGCGAAACTTTCGCGCGAATATGCGACGACTGAATATAGTTCGAAGATTCGCATCGCGCCAATGTGGGTGCTCCCATTAATCTCCATGTAAATAAATTAAGACAGGCGAAAGTTTCGTCGTCGTTCTGAAGTATTCGCTTTTGTTTTGGAGAGCCTTAATGCTCTTAAAAGCCGTGTTTTTTTTTGCAAGCCCGGAGGGATTTGGTTAAAAAGAAATGATATTGGGGATTATCTATCGACGCCATCACAGAAAAAAATGGAGTTTCCATAAAAACTATTGATTAGAAGTACATATGCAATTAACGCCGTTAAAACAGTTTAGCCCCGAAAATTATGTGCTCTATGTACGCTATGCCTGGAGGGGATTAGTTGTTGTTGATTTTAACATGTAAATTCCATAGCCCCGACGCGACAGTTTTTTTCGATCAATTTCCTCCAGGCTTGCAACGAGACATGCCAATTTATAACAGTTATAACAATTTTTGGCCATTAAAAGCGGGCGTACGTTTACGCGCTTCGCACTACTTAAAAAAAAAACTATGTGATTGAATTATTCCCACCGGCGGAGGACCCTGGCCCTGCGGGGCCGCATAAACAGTAATTTTATAAACAAAAACTGTTATAATTGGCATGTCTAGTCACTTCCTGCAAAGAAAAACCCCTCTAAAGTTGTCTTACAACAGTTGCGTTGATTCTCTGGTTTCTCATTCGTTTTTTTTTTGTCATGTTCAGAGTCTGTTTCAATAATTCGAGAGCGAAATACAATACCAAACAATCGTAGAAACAAAACAAATAATGACAAAAGACAATCGAATATACTTAAATTGATTATAAATTTTCACTTTCAATTTGTTTCCACAAACTTATGCTTATAAGGTTGGGTTAGCACTTGATAACTCGTTGCTCCTTTTATTATACTTTTTGAACATACCCATTGAAACTCGTAAATAACCGACATTTTGGTGGTGAATGTACTTTTACTGCATGTGTGTGCAAATAAAGCGTGGTGGATGTACGCTTGCTGCATATGTGTGCGTGTTTCTCCTGAATTTCCCCTATATGAGCTTGTAGGCAAACTCGGATGACAGCCGAGATTGGTATCTTCATAGACGATGTTCACATTGGACTGACTCCTCCGATTTTTTTTGACGTCTCTGTGCTTTTGCTCACTTCCACTTCATGGTGAGAAAGAGATGGCCAGGAAAGGCAGGATTTTTTAAATTATTTAAAAATCAGTGGATTTTTTTTGACGTCTTCTTTTGTGACATCTGTTTTCTCTGTCTGTGATTTATCTTTGGCACTTAATTCATACAGAATCCAATTTTTTTCAATTGGAAACATATTTATTAAAGAAGATTTACATTTTGCAAGTGAACAAAATGTAATTAATCTTTCAAACTGCACACATTTCTGGTTTGTTTTAACGACTGCTAAACGTCAAAGTAAGTCCGATGTGTTCACATTAGTTTGTGTCTGAACAAACTCACTTGGATTCACGTCAAAAAAAATCGGATGAGTCAGTCCAATGTGAACACCGTCATATAGAGTGTTTTTGACCTAGGTTTCGATAACGCATTTGTCATTTTAGACTTTTTTAAGCAAAAGAAAACGTCAACTCGTCTTCGTCACTGCGCGAAGAAGGAAAATTATTGATTTCATTTCGAATACGAATACTGTTTTCATTTAAAATGGCAGAAAATAAAAGTATTAAAATGTTACATTATTAAAATATATTTACTTAAGTTAATTTCCTTTATTAGATGATAACTATAGCCAATTACCAAGTGTGACAAACGGTGGACAACAATTTCAGCTAGATCCTAGTCTTTACCACGTAATTACTCAGACAAGCATATCCCACTACTTTTATTATATTCATTTAATAATTTTAATATTAGAGACCTCCCCCTCCAACCTACGAAGAGAGTCAACGATGGAACCCTCAGCCCATGTATGGCCAGCAAGTTGGCAATTTCTATCCTTCGATGAGTGGCAATCCCCCGCCCTATGCTGGAATCCAGCAACAGCAACCAATGCAATATGCGCAGCAACAACAACACCCACATGCAGTAACATGCTTTGCGCCAAATCATCATCAGTATGCATTTAACTATACTGCTCAACAGCAAATGCCCACAGGAGCACAAATGTCACCACAACAACAGATTTCCAATAGAATGGCTTCGGTGAATATTAACCAATACCCGGTGAATTCAAATTCTAGAATTGTTTTGCAACAAATGAATAATAACTATTCTCGTTGTTTTTTTTTATAGGCTGTAACATTCGATGCTGGGGCACGTTTTACAGGACAAGGCTCAATAAGTATACCACCTCCACCTCCAGGCTGTGCACCAACTCCCGAACAACTTGCCGCACTTCAAGGACAACCGGTGGGTTTATTTGTTGTTAACAAAATAATTTGAACTAAATTGCCCGTAAGACCTAAGGTCTTTTAAATGCGGCATGGGTTGCACGGTATTACTTAGAAGAACATAGAAAATCGATATTTTGTGGGCCTCGAACTCACATCTCCAAGTTAGCAGTGAAGCACTACATCCATTGCATTCAAATATTTAAAAAAAAAAAATCTGTTTTTTTTTTAGGATATTTAAAAATTTAGATTAATTATTCAATTAATATTCATATTTTTGTAGGGGATACCACCTTTAGGCCGATTATCGTACCCCAGCGCAACAAAAAATTTCAAGTCCGGAGATTGGGTAGACCAAGACAAGAGAGCAATTTTATGCTCTTCTAGTTATATTTTGATTTTGCCCGCGCCGCGGTATGTTTTGGATTGTTATCTTGAACAAACTGCCACTTAAGTGTATATCAGCATTTGGGAGCATTTAACCTCTTACTATATTTTTGTATAACAAAGCTGGTCCCTACTCTCCTTTATCCACAGTATAAGACACTCTGCCCTATTTATTGACTTGCTGTTCTGCGGCTGCTATACTTCATTCTCTGTACGCATGCCCATCTTTTTCCATCAATCCCTCAACTTTTTGGATTTTCTTGTTTATTTTTAAAGAAACCGACACTTGTTTTTGTTGTTTCCTATCGGTCTTATTATTTTTTACTTAACTGTACATTATGTACGAGTGCAAAAAAAGGCTTGTCTTCCATATTATGTTCCAACATACTTCCTTACATTAAAAAAAAGTTACTTCAAGCTCTAAACCATTTCCTATTCATATCCAATAAAGACGTTAGCCTTCCCGGAGAGCACCATGCACCTAAAGTTTAATACGACCCACTTTTATTAAGATAAGTGAGTGAACCATAATGTGTATAGGATACAGAAATACTGCATTGCAAGACATTAGATTGACAGTCATCAAGATTTGTTCCATTCTTTACCAGTGGCTTTATTCAATTATTTTTGTTTTAATAAAACAAATATTCAAAATAGCTTTTAATGGCCTTTAGTCCGGCGATCTCACTTGGACTCATCAGTTGACTAGTGAGGGCCTTGTCAATAAGTTCAGTTCAACTTACATGAACTTTTTGACAAAAATCCAATGTGAAAAATATTTTTTTTTGTCATTTCAGGTGATACTTAAAAAGAAAAAGAATTCGTTTTTCTAAAGGACTTCCGTGTGTAATTGGTGTATCTCAGCGCAAATAAATATTTTCTTTGTATTTTGCGACAGAAGAATTTTATAATCTTCTTGTCCTTCATATTCCATGTGTTATTGTTAAAAAAAAAAATAAATAAATAAATTAAACGTATCTTATAAACAAAACATTGAAAACGGTTTTTTTTTTTTCTTTTTTTATTGGCATGAATATACTTCGATAAAATTGTGTGTACATTGAATATATTCACGTAAAACTATGTGGTTGTATTTGTTTTGTGTTTTTAAAAAAATTTACAAACTTTTCCTGGGGTTATTTTTAATTAGATTACTCGAAAATGTTATCAAAATACGAGCTATCAAATGATTGAACGCGAACAAAACCATCTTCACCACCAGATGCACAGCTTTTACCATCAGGATGGAATGCTAAACTGTTAATTGGACCGAAATGTCCCTTCAAACGAGCGAATTCTTCTTCGTAAATCAAATGGAAGAAACGCGAATCAAATTTGCCGGCTTTAGTTGAGGTTGTTGTCACTTCCATAGCATCTTGTCCACCACCGAGGACAACATGATCCATGATTGGACTAATTGAAGCCGAATTTACGGGTCTCTCAGTTTTGTAGGTCTTCAAGCACATAAGCGATTCAGAGTCGAATAATTTAGCTGATGTATCTTTCGAGGCTGTAACAAACATTGTGCCATCCTTGTTCATTTGCATGTCATTGATACCGGCAGTATGATCATTTACCGAGTTGATTTCTTTGCCTTTTCTGATGTCCCACAGAGATATTTGACCGTTTTCATGACCTATAGAAGAAAAATTAAATAAAAAAATAATTTTATAAAAAAAGTAAAAATAAAGTTAAGTTTTTAACGGATTTGGCCTGATGCGTAGATATTTTATTTGTAATTTTTTTTTTATAATAAACGTGTGGTTTTAAGAGAGCACCTGTATCGTCCGCATGTATTCTGTATTTTCTAACCCACCTATCACGTTCTACTTTCACATCCAAGCGGTGAAACTGGACGCCTACTACGTAAACAGCAGCAACCGAGAGGAGGATGATTTTTTTTCACATTTGAACAAATGGGAGTTGAAAATTTATTTCCTCAGATGGATGAATTTGGTCAAGAAAATGTAATCGAAATATCGACAACGAACACGAACTTTTAAAAAATAATCGATTAAACCAAAATAGAAAAAGTAGATATGTTTAGCAGTTGTCAATTGGCTAACAGGTAGTTCCTCGTTAAACCAACAGGTTTAAAGCTTTCTGTTGGTTAATAACAGAATACTCTTTTGCTTTTCAAAAAAAAACAAAAATATGCACATTTCTACTGATGAGTAAATTCATAAACGTAAAATATTTGTTCATCATTGATTTCTTGCGATACCGATGCAAAACGGACTAATGCAATATATTGCCAATGATGAATCACGTATTTTCGAGATCATAATCTTTAAGGCGTACGTTCTGTATTTTTTACACAACTCCCACTTCTGGACATATGGATAGAACTCTTATTTTATTGTGTAGTGAGCGTCGGTGTCTCATTCTAACACTCAGAATGTGTTAGCTTTCAGAGAGATATTCCTGTTATATTTATTGTAAATATTAAAACTCGTGGAAAAATACCTAGTTTTATAGGTAATTAGAGAATAAATAAAATAATCTTATAAGTTCCAATTTACCGGTGATGATGGTCTCATCGAGAGCTCCCCACAACATGGATGTAATTTTCGACTGCAACATAGGAATTCTCAAAATGGGATCCTGTTCAGATATACTCGAATCGGCATTCCTAACATCGATGATAAACAACTCAGAGTTCTGTCCCATAGCCTTGTCCGTTGAGTACGCAGCCTGGTTGCCCGAATAGCTAAAATGTGTCGTTCTCACTGACGATTTAGCCGGAATCGATGCAACTACTGATCCGTATTCAACATCCCAGATTTTTGTCGACATATCACCAGCACCTGAAATGAGTTTGGACGATGTCCAATCGACATCCAAACACCAAACAGCTCCCTGATGCCCGTTGTAGGTGCCGAGCCTTTCGCCGTTCAATGACCACCAAACATTTGGCTTTTGATCCTTAGAGCAGGAAAATAACAAATCACCTTCGCGATTGTATTTGATTTGCGTTATGGAACGCTCATGTCCCTGGAGCATCAAAGGTCTCTGTTTCAAATAAATTTCAGAAATTAATTAATGAAGATGCAAAAATGAATAATTTTATTCTAAAAAGACCAAACGTCACACAAATTATTTGGAGGTTAGAATTGTATTTAAATCGATTTTGCACGATATATTCTTGATCTAAGGCCTAGAGTTTATTAAGAACACTTGAACAAATAGTTTATTAACAATTTTAAGAAATCTTACCATTTTTTAAATAGATATTTTATGGGAATTTATAAAAAATGTAAATTTCACGGATTCGCATATGCAAAGGCGACTGTCAAAAAGAGCGTTTCGTGTGAAAGAGTGATACCAAAACTACGTTATAAATGGTTACAGTTTGGGAGCCAGTTCTAATCTCAAAAATGTTTGGATTAAGGCTATGATTTCACTGCACATAAGAATCGAATTCAATCGGAATTGTAATGTAATAGCTGTCAGACTCACTTTTGCCATATACACAATTATTTAGTACACCGCAGAGGGGCCGTGAAAATATATTGGTAACATAACATGAAAATTCTGTATTACTGATTCCGCATTTTTGGCGTATTCACAATTATTCAGTCCACACAAAATGTAAATATTTCGAGTATTCCAGCCATATTTGATCTTACTTTTTATTTTCAAGAAACTATAGTTAGAACGTTAAGCCCGACACACACTACTCTCGTGTGGTGTGTTGGGAGTAGTGTGTCGCTGTCATTCCAATGATTTGAACGTGCCCAAAATGAACGTCTTCGACTTCAACAGAAAAATGAACAAGCCACAACCAGTGCCTATTTCAATTCCTATTTCAATGCACAGATTAGCCACATGAAGATGAGAATCCCCGGCAGCCATTTTAATTCGCCTACAAGCTTGAACTGGCAGTTATCAGATAAAAAATGAGAATGTGTGTACGAAAATCTCACACATAGACAGTAGGGATCTTCACACACATGGTTAAATTGTTGTTGCAATTCACATCTATTCATCGACGCGGGAAAAAATTACAAATACAACAATGTAATCAAATGGGTTTTGGAGGGTGAAACGTACGAAACATTCTCATCTTCATATGGCTAATCTGTGTTTCAATGCCTATTCTTAATAAGGAAAGAAAGGGATAAATATTTACATGCATTGTTTGAAAACAAAACAACACTTGAACAACACTGTCAAATCAAAACGAACACATGAGAAGAATATATTTTGTGCATGTATACTACTTACCTCGTTAAACTTAATAAAATATTGGAATGAAATACACAAATACACACATCGCCGAGCAACTATTTGGTTGCATGTGCGCGCATCTACGTTTAATAACGTAGGACACAGGTATTTTTTTCAGTTTGAGCAACAGTTCAATCTTGGCAATGAACAGAAGAACGAGAAAACCAATATAGTTGGGATGTAACGCTTTTCTCTTCCCTCTGAATTTTTGGTGAAAGGAAAATATTGACTGCAACGATTTTCTCTCTTGCACACAAAGAAAAAAGTTCAACTATTTGGTTTAATGTGCGCGCAGTTACATACAATTCGGTGTGATACAAACTGAGGAACAGATTTGGGGCAATCGTTTGATTTGTGTCAAGACACAAACTTTAAAGTTGCTCGACTCGACGACTGAATAGTCACTTAAGCAACCAAACTGTTGCGAAACTGAAAATTGCATGTGCGCGCCTAGCCTAACTCTCGCATGGATAAAATTGGTCGAGAAACGATGAAAAATGTAACAAAACTCAAACGATTTGTTTCAATGTTCATCGTTTCTCGACTGATTTTATCGATGCGAGAGTTAAAGTGGGCACAATGTTGGTATATCAAAACGAAAAAAATATGTCGCTTTCGATTGGACGTTCAGAGTACTCCTTTTGTATTCCTTTATCACTCCAACTATTCCAAACGCCTCCGATTGGCTGTTTCGAAGGTTTTCGGTGTTTTTGTGTTCCCAATTTTAATGGAATAGACGAAAAACACACACATACATATAAAGTTTTTCATCTCATTACTTGTCAAAACGGATAAATGATTGAAGAAGCCATTTTGTAAAATGGTCACCTTTGGTATGAAAAATCAATCCCTTTTCTTGATAAACATCAAAAAACATTTTGCAACAGAAGGTCTTTATTGGTAAGTTATTTTCATCCTATATTTTCAATCTTGGTTAAGGAATGAGAGGAAACAATTATCCTATTTTTTTTCAAAATGACTTCTTCTAGCATTTATTACTTTTCACAAGTAATCTAACAAAAAACTATGTATGTGTGTTTCTCGTCTACTCCTTCCTTTATGAAATTAGTAACAGAAAAATACTCCGAAAACGATACTCGGAACACATGAATCAAAGAATACAAGATTACGCCACTTCTATTTTTTCACTTTGTTGTTGTAATTTTGACTACGCGTCGTGACGCACTACGAGCCAAAAGAGATTCACTTTTTGTTCAATTTGTATGAGATATATAGGGTCGCGAAAAATTAAAGCTATTTACATTTCTTTTTAAAGTAAATTCTTTATTATGATGTATTTGAAATGTTGTGATAAATGTTTTTCTACTAGTAACAACAATAAAAATAATAAAACATGAAGGAAATACGACTGATATTTTCATTTTTGCACATCACTCTGCTATTTTTTGTTGTTTTTTGGCGATTTATATTTTTTAAAACAATTTAACATAAATTTTAAGACAATTTTCGGTGATATTTTATTGCTTTTAAAAGGAAAAGCCTTTTTAATCATTAAATTATGCGCACACGAAAAGCCATCTTCACTGCAATTTACTTTGCTGTGACATTTGTTGTTGTTGTTTTGGCTCGTATGACGTAGAAGTGGCGCAATCTTGTATTCTTTGATTCATGCTCGGAACAGCTAAAATCGTAGGATTTTGCAGTAGTTGGAGTGAAAAAGGAGTACTCCGAACATCCCATCGAAAACGACATAAAGGGATATTTTGTACACACACCCTTTATTTTTGGCATTACTGATATCTGTCAATTTTGATATAAAACTGTATTACCGATGTACTTTGAAGTCCAAACTGTCAACAATTCCTGTCTGGCTAGTTGCGATACCCGAATTGCTTTTGGTTTTGATCGTTTTTTAGCGATAAGTTACGCTATCCTTAAATAACTTGTATAATTGAAAAAAATGGTCGTGTTTAGCAGCCTCGTGCGATCCGCAGGAGCCCTTTCCCAATGTGGTGGCATTTTGAATTCTCCGGTAGCTAAATATGGTAGTATTCCAAAAAAAAAACGTTACGCAACATGCCCCCTCATAACCAAAACAATCTATTTCCAGCTATCCAAAATCAAGTTCGACAAATGAGTGGACATAAATTTCAAATCACTCCATCTAGATTCCAATGGCACAAATTCAAGGATATGCTTCATTTTTATGTTATGCTTGGCCTGATCCCTATGACGGCTGTCATATTGTATACCAATATTTTTATTGGACCTGCCACTCTAGCTGAAATCCCCGAGGGCTATACTCCCAAGTACTATGAAACTCAAAAGGTAAATAAAAGATCCTTTAAAAAAGGGAATGCTTCTGGATTTGATTTTAAAACCGAAAACAGAAGGCTTCCAGACGACCAATGGAAAATGTCAACCATTAGATGCATGATAAAATTGGTGAAATCTATATTTTTATTTCAGCATCCAATTACCCGTTTCATTGCGCGGTACATCTTCCCATCGCCCCAGCAAGAATACGAGAAGATGTGCCATCATCTTTACGAAGAGAATGAAAAGGCCCAAATAAGGTGAACATCAAAATTTTTAACTCCCAAGTCCAACTAACCATCCGCTTATCTTTCTAGGCAACTTGAAAAGGATATTCGTGCTAAAATGTCCGAACGCAACGATTACAAAGCCTACTACTATCGCCCGGCTATCGCCAAGTACCACAGGATTTCCAAGGAAGCCGCAGATCACTTGGAATCTCTTCGTGGCGACAATTAAACAAAAAAACATCGCGGCTTTATATAATTTCTATTGAAATAGTATAATACAGTTATAGAAATAAACAGAAATCGTTATATTTAGAAATATGACTAAAAATTTGTTTTTTGTCTTACATTGATTGACGCATTTCAAGATGCTTAGCCCCAGGCTTGATTTTTGCAATAGTAGAGGACAAGTTTTCCATTCGTACCATGGCACTCGTACAGATTTTTGATGAATTGGTCAGGAGAAGGAGCAAATGTCTGGTTGACATAGAGAAACTATAAAAATAAAACGGTTTGAAAAGGATCATAATTGACAAAACTCCAAAGAATCATGTTACGAGTTGTTCTTGTGGATCCATTTTCAGATGTTTGTGAAAGAACTGCATTATTGAGCTGACAGTTTTGTTTGGATCAACCATCCATTTGCGTTTCTTGATTATTGGCACGTTTCCAGTTGCATTCAATAAAATACAAACTATAAACAAAACATGATAGAAAAATTGTTAAAATAATTATTTGCCATTCTTATTAATTTAGGTATTTCTTATTAATATTGCCTTTTGAGGTGTCTTTATCATTTGTAGTTTCCTTTTCGGTTGCAGTCACTTCGGTCTCCGACATAGTGGATATTTTAATATGTTTGTGGCGATAATTTTTTTGCAGGTTGTTAAGAAAAATAGGAGAGCCCCTGTTTTAAGCAAAAAAGAATATTTTTATTTTGACAGATTGTGTGGGAACTAGCTTACCGACATTGTTTTTCTTTGATAATGGGGTACTTGCACACAAATTGCTTGTGAAACCAAATATCAGGGCTCGGATGTTATCGATTAAATACGAAAGCATTTCGCATTCAATTCCATTTTCTTAAAGTCTCTTCCAAACCAACGCGAATATTTTTAAACAACTTTGCCACATTCAAATAAAAAGTAAATTCACTTATAGACAATTATTTCGCGTCATATTTAAAAAGGAAGTGACTCTAGACATGCCAATTATAACAGTTCAGGTTTATAAAAGTACTGTTTATGCGGCCCCGCAGGTCCAGGGCCCTCCGCCGGTGGGCATACTTCAGGCACTAAATTTTTTTTCAAGTCGCGCCAAGCGCGTTAACGCACGCCCACTTTTAATGGCGAAAAACTGTTATAACTTTTATAAATTGGCATGTCTCTAGTCTCGTCCATTTAAAACAGATAAAATCTTGAATAAATTCCTACATTTTATGTGGAAAATAAAATGCGTTGAGAGGAATCTTTTTACTATTAATATAAAAGGATTATATACTAAGAGGCTCTTCTTGAGGGGCTAATTAACTAATTTTTCACTTTGAGAACTTTAAGACCAGGCGCGCACATGCAACTAAACAGTTTGGTTGCGATTTTGAGCACTATGGGACTAAATGAGAGCCCGCGCACATAAACCGGCGGACTCTCATATAATCCCGAGTGCTGAAAATCGAAACCAAACTGTTTAGTTGCATGTGCGCGCCTGGCCTAAATAAACAACTATTTGTTTACTTTTTCTATCTAGTCTACATCCTAAAATAACTCGTTTGTTCAATTATTGTCCAATAAGTTCCGTTAAATTTGTGATTGTATAAACTTTTAGGTGTCCAATTGAAAAATATAGGTACATACGTTGACGTGTTTTATTTAAAATATTATAAAATATTTTAAGACTTCTCTATTTAATTAATAAAAACATTTACAATATGTATGTAATCTATTGTAGTTGCTTAAATGAAAACTAATTGAAAATTGAAAAAAAAACTAACTACGCCGACTTATTCCCGAATTTCTGTTTTTTATGAAACTTCTTTGGATTGATTCCATAGGCTTTAAGACGGTCATCTGTAATCTGTGAGGATGTACTATTATCACCCGTTTTTTGCTGATTGGAATTGCTTCTATTGAATTTCTTTCCATTGATGTTTTTATTAGCATTGAGTTTACTGTTGATATGTTTTCTTTGTTCCGTTTTATCATTATTAAATGGATTAGAAGTTGATATTTTCGATTTAACTTCTGCTTTTCGGACAGTTTTATTTGGCACTTGTTCCATGCTAGTGGTTTTCTGTTCTTCAACTTGCGTAACATTTTTGGTATTGGTATTGGTTTTGTTCTTTTTCTTCTTCTTTTTCTTTTTCTGTTTTTCACCGTCACCACTGGATGAAGGACCTGCTTCAGCTTCAGGTTCATTTTTGGGTTGATGTACTTTTATGTCAACAGAATGATCAGCATCATTTGTATTTTGCTCCGGTTCTTCATTAGGTTTACTTATTTTGGAATTTGACGAGGTTACCGTTTCGGTAGCTCTGCGTTTGGTCTGCAGTTGACTTGTTGTTGGTTGGTTGTCTTCTTCAGCTTCTTCGTCATCGGATCTAAGGTAAATCAAATACTTTGAATTAGTAAACGTTTTTTTTTCTTCAACAACTTACCCTTCTCCATAGAGACTTTTAAATATTTTTCGTTTTAAGGCTTCATTCTTCGCCTTCATTTTATATAGTCTCTGTTCTTTTTTCTCAACGTTGTCAGGACGAATTTGTACGGTCTTCTTTAGACTTGCCCACTGATTTAGTTCTTTATTTTTTGCCAAAATAATCTGAAGTTAAATGTGCAATAAACATAAAAGCGTTTGAAAAAAAAATGTAGATATAACAATGATATGGAAAAAAATCATACCTCTTCGATTGTCAGCCCAAAATCATTGGGCACGGTTTCGGTGTACTTAAATCGGCATGGCAAGTCACCAATAATATCTTCACAGTCTAACTTATAGTACTCATCAATATATTCTCCATAAGTCCTCTCATCTTCCGGATTGAACACGGGCTTTTCCGCTTTGATGACTTCTGCAAAGCGATTTCTCTTTCGTTTCTTCCTTTTATCACGTGTATTCTCAATTAGTTCTTGTTGCAAAACTTCCTTGGAATTTGGGTCGTAATCGCAGTCCATATTAAAATCCTCATCTTCACAGTGTGGTTCTTCGCCATAATCATCTTTTGTTGGATCATAATTATCCCAATCTTCTACTTTTAATTCATCAATATCGGGACACTCGGGCTTTTCTTCATCGGCATCTACTTGATAATAATCATCATTGAACAATTCTTGCATACGTCTATCATGAGCTTCTGGATCGAATTCATCTTCGAGCTCTTCATCTTTGAATCCCAGTTCATCATTTCCTGTGACTTCTTTTAGTTTCATTATTTTCTCCTCGATTTCTTTTCGCTTCATTGCTTTAACCATTTCGAGTTCTTGCATTTTTTGTTGTTTCTCACGATCTTTACGTTCTTTTATTTCTTGACGCTTTTGCTTGCGCGTATCATCTTGTTTACGTACCGATTGTTCAATGGTACGCGGGTAACGTTTGATAAATTCCGAATCAGGTTCTTCAAAACGAAAATTGTATTTGTGTTCGAATTCTTCTTGTTTTTCAAGTTCAACTTCATCTTCCGACAGATTTTCATCTTCGCCTACGATCTCTTCATAGGTTGGAATATCAGCAAAATTGGTTTCAACATAGCTGAATAGAAAATAAATTATAGATTTTCAAATCGAATTAAAACTTTCTTTCTACCCTTGATTCAGAATATAATCTCGTAAAAATTTCTCCCTTTGAGGCAGTTTTGCATTTGACCAATAATTCTTAAGGGGACCAAGAGATTTTTTGACTTCCTCTTCTACATCATCCTTTTTTCCTGCCAGCCATTTAGTAAAATCAGCTTCTTCTTTTTCCTTTGCACATAAAAAAAATGATAAGAAGACGAAATTTAGGTGACTATAAGAAAATGTTAGCAACAATTAAAAAAATAAAAATAAATTTTGTGTAAAACGCGTTAAAATGCACAAAAACGTATAAAATATTTTCTCCTGAACCAATTTCTAATTTTTTTAAAACTAAATTTGTTTGAAAAGTTTTATATGCAATATTATTTTCACTTCAAAACACCTCCTATATAAAAAAATTCCATCGAAATCGGTAAGGCAGTTAACGAGAAACCCAAAAAAAAAAATGGTTTTATGCCGGGTAACATTAGCAGCAGTTTTGTTTTGAGTAATCAAGGTCCTTCTTACTGAAAACATCCCTCAGGTATGTATTAGGACAAAGTAGATCTATGAGTCGCAGTTTAATTAACGCGTTAGATCCGTTCATGGCGGCGTCGAATGTGGTCATTCCAGGAATCCATTGACGATTATGCAAGGCTGTAGAAAGTCTAGTTTACTGTTGTTTAAAAACTATTTATTGGATGAGAAGTCTCAGACAAAAGATCTGAAAGAAGAACCTATGACTGTTTTTTACCAAGTCTTTTACCCCTGATTACTTTTAAAAATAATAAAAAAAAGCGTACATTGCTTCTGTCTATGCTATACAAATTTAATTCAAATATTTTTAATAAAATTAAGGTACCCAACTTTTTTGAGGAGCCTACTTGTAACTTTATGGCTTTTACGCTTGAGAAAATAAAAAAAAATGACGAATTTGAGACATGAATAAAAAAGTGTCGACAAAGAAACTTTAGATGCACAAGGAAAACTTAATAACAGGTACATAAAACAAACCTTTTCCTCTTTGGATTTAACTCTTTTCTTGAAAATTCCACCGAACTCTTCATCATCAGAGTTCTCAGCGTTGATAACTTTTCTAAACTCATCTTTTAGCTTACGTTGTTCTTCAACATAAGTTGGAGATGCCGCCCTTTCATTTTCTTCGTACTCTTCATTTTCAATTTGCGAATCTAGATTCAAGTAAATAAATATAATATTTTCAACAAGGTTTTTACAAAATAACAATTATGTATTTACCATCTTCAAATTTGCCTTCATTCTCTAAAATAATTTTTCGTTCATAATCATTCAATGTAACAGGTTTGGAAGATGATTGCTTTTTATTTTGACCAACTTCAAGTCCAACTCCATCAAAGAATCGGGTATTCTTATCGTATATAGTTGGATCCTTGCTCTTCAACGACGAAAGTGTTTTAAAGAACTCCTCGTCAAATTTCGAATCTATGATTTCATCTTCGTCCGTGGAATCGCTCTCACTTGATGAATCCGATTCAGAAATATCGTTTGCACGATCCTTGTCTAAACGAATTAAATAAAGATAAACTAGTTTCGAAAAAGAACAATAATAAGTTTTTCTTGGTCACTTCTTACACTTTTTTAATAGTTCTTTCTGACGAAACTTATTGTAAGATTTTGCGTAGTTTTCGTTTGTATTGAATTTAATATCTTTATCACTTTCTTCAGAATCATCGAATAGATTGTTTTTATTTTTATTCATATTTAATTTTATAGTTTTTGCTGAACTTTTATGTAAAGAAATATTTTGGATCACACGTGTTTGGGAACTACAATTTTCGGCAACAAATACAAGATGTTGCTATCTGAGATCTGACACATGTCAAACCCATACTGCTGTCAAATATATCAAATGCAACATCTGGCTCTGTTTAGGTTTGTTCGGATACTTTCTGGCCTGTGGTCCGTTCTTTTTCTCTAAAAAGTTAACTATTGTTAACTTTGGTCGTTCCTAAATTCTCAAATTGTTACATTGTGTAACATTCTGACGTCTTCAAATCGTTCCTAAATTCAATGTTGAGCTGTCAGAATGTTACACTTTGTAACAATTTCCAACTCATCTCGACGATATGAATTGAAATGTTAATCTGTCAAAAGCAGCTGAATTTGGAAATGTTTTCATTTTGTGGTTATCTTTTGTTTACTTTTCGTTCTTTTGAGTTGAAACTATATTAATTTTTGGATTTCCTTTTTCAATTTAATAGATTTTTACTGTCGATTTCGATTTTTGGAAACGAGTTTTGTTATTTTATGATGAATATTCTTTGTTTGATGTATTCTTTCGTTTATATTTATGTAGAAATTTAACAAGTGAATTTGTGTCCATTTTGAATCAAAAAAATCTTATATTTCGCTGGAAGATTCGCTTTTTTTTCCAAAAATAAAGTTTATTTAATATATAATTAACAAACTGTAAACATTTTTTAAGTATTTTTTTAAATGAATTTGAAGCAATTAAATGATTTCTTTGATTTATTCATTCTAAATGTATTTTCATTTTTTTCAACCCATTGCGTTTGACAGATCAACAATATTTTTAACATTGATCGTTCCTAAATGAAATGTTACACTGTGTAACATTTTTAACAATGGCACTTCAACATCTTTATTTGACACATTAACAATAGTTAACTATTGTATAGAAAAAGAACGCACCACTGGGCTTTCTGGCTAACTGGCTGAACACAATAGACGCGCGTTCGCACGCATGGCATGGCATGGCAATCTGTCAAATTCGTCGGAGAGGGGATGAAATTCTCTCAGGGGAAGTGAAACTGCCCAAAAGTACACGAACGCTTTAAACCAAAAATGTTTGCCACTTTTTAAACGTCAACAAAAAGTAAACAAAAGACCAAAAAAATGTAAACAATACTACAAACTTTGGAATTTCTTTTGTAATTCTACATTCTTTATTGAATTTTATAATACACAAAATAGCAGAAATGAAAGATATTAAATTCATTTTTTAATTTAATAGTAATTTAAGTAAAACTAAATTAAAAAAAAAAAAAAAACACTCAAAAAGCACTGCACAATAATAAACACGTTTTGAATAGATTTTCTTTTTTAAAACATTTTTTTTAATTATTTTATTAATTAAAAACAAAATTCACCTCTTCAAATAAAATAAAAGCTAAAGTAAATGTAAACAACAGCCATTTTGATTTTTTTGTTGTTGTTTTTTAACTGGCGTTTGACAGAACACAGAACTTACCAGATTCTGCCCGAAGAAATTTCTCGGGTAAAAATTGGCAAGAAGGGGAAATAGTTCTACGAAATAGAAGTACGCGAACAGGATTGGACCAAATCTGGGGCCGAATTACCGCATCAGTTATCGAGTAATACGTGACTGACTTATGTGAGTTTGGCATTACCGCTCACGTTATGGAGTCATCATCCCCATAGGTTTTACTCGTTGATTCGATCACTGATGGCACTCACTCGATCAGTCACTGATGCGGTTATTTGGCCCCTGGTAATCAAGTAGTTTTGGGTTGTTTTGGACTAGTACGCGAACAGACTTTTTGTTTGCTTTAGGTCTGTTTGGCAAAGTGAAATTTCTTGCAAAATTGCACAAATTTGAATGCTGTTAAAACGATGCAATTTCTTTTTCGGTTTTTTAAGCATAGTGGCTTGGGTAGACAAAATTACGAATTGCTGGGTTATCGCTCATTCTTCTTTTTCTTTTTCCTTATAATTCAAGTGTGTTTTATTTTCATTCGTCCACTCAGATTACTTCGCTTAAAAGCTATTCGCAATAAGAAGGAAACCTACTCCAAAACCTTATTTACAAACATTTTCCATCGGCTGCTAGGCCAGGCGCGCACATGGAACTAAACAGTTTGGTTGCGATTTTGAGCACTATGGGATTATATGAGAGTCCGCGCACATAAAGCGGCGGACACTCATATAATCCCGAGTGCTCAAAATCGAAACCAAACTGTTTAGTTGCATGTGCGCGCCTCTGGCCTTATTATTCGTGTTTTTTTTTTGCAAGCCCGATAGGGATTTGGTTTAAGGAAAACTACATAGGGACTTAGCGACGCCATTACAAGCTGTTTTTTTATCATCAGAGGTTATCCATAAAGATTATCAAAATACATGCATTACAACAACAACACGAGATCCTGTTCTCTATCAAGATCATGTTTCACGAACCAAAAATTTAGGTTTTGCTTTTGATTTTTAGCTATGCAAACGGTTAGCAATTGTGAACTGTAGCGTGGAGAAAAAAGACAACGAATGAATGAAAAATAAACAAACGTAAGGAAAAAAGAGATAGGTATACAACACAGTTGTCACTAAGATCCATATTGTTTATTTTAATGAGATGATCCATATGGATCATCTCTACAGAAACAAAATGGAGTTTCCATACAAACTATTGATAAAAAGTAGAGATACCTATATCCGAACAAATTGTATTGGGTCTGTCACATTAATGGGAAGTGGCAATCAAACATAATCTTCATACGCTTTTTCTCATACGGGCATCTCTAGCGCATGATTTTCACTATTCCACTGCTTGCTCTCTTTTGGAGACATGTTCGTTAATGTCCCTATTTTGATGGCTCAACAACACGAACAAGGCTATTAATTTGATATTTGACCTTACTTTACGAACACATCCTGTCTTAAATCAACTGTCAAAAGTGATGAGACTTGCACTAGTTACAAAACAAACTTATAATTTGTAAATAAAATAGTTAAAACAAAAGAACAAAAACAAATTGTGAAAAAGGTTCTTATTATGTCAATAAATAATGAATTCGTTTCGTGAAAGCTTCGCTAGCATCCCGGGTGCAGTCTCACATTTCCTAAGTGAAAGTACTTCATCGTACATGAATTTATCTACCACACCTTCATCATCACATTCAGACGAATCTTCATCAGATAAGCCCTTGACGATACCAGCTTCTCTAATCAAAGAACAATGGAGATTAGTATTCAACTCGGACGCAACGATTTCTAATCTAGAACAAGCCATTACCACGTGTAAAGAGCTTGTTTTGAATACTGACGAAATAAGCGATGAACGGAAGTGGTTGGTCCGTCATCTGGTCGAATTGCGTTACGAACTCGAAGAGTTAAAAGATGCCGAAGGAGATCCCAATGAATGTGGACCGTCATCCAAGACTGTGATTGGACATCATTTTAGTGTACGACATGTAGGTCGTAGTTTACAAAATGCACGTTCCTACTGTGACCATTGCACTGGAATCATTTGGAGTGTAGTGCAGGCTTCTTACATCTGCAATGATTGCAAATACACTGTTCACAGTAAATGCATAAATGATATAGTGCGAGTGTGTGCTCATGTTGTGGTATCCGAGCGCAAATATCCCATTTCTGAAATATGTCCTGAAATCGGCTTGGCAGCTCAAGGTTACAAATGCGCCGAATGTCAGGCTTCATTGAATTTTAGTAAGTTATTTTTGGTGATGATTTTGAGTTCAATTTTACATTGTGTTTACTATAATTACTTTTGTTAGATATATCAGAAGCCATGCAATGCTGGGGAAAGGGTTCATCAAAAAACCATGGTATAAAATCTAATTTTTCAATTACCTAGAGAAGTATCCAAACTCTTTATACATTATTGCTACAATTCCCTATCTGTATTTGTTCTTGGCATTCACAAATAGATGAACTCATTAAATAAGTTAAAAACGCATCGAGTATTTTAGTTCTACAAACGAAATCATCTCGCAGGTTCTTTTGATTTACCAAAAATAACAAGATAACATTATGACCTCCTTATCAATTAAATAGTCAAATCTTAAATTTGAATAATCAAATTTTTTGGAGCAGTACCAACTATATATTTGTTTACGTTACTTAATAGAAAGAGCTTTCAAAAATATTCACTTACCTAAAATTTAGATTACATTTTTGGATTTTAATTCATTGGGAACAGTCAAGTGGTAAAAACTGTTATCAAATTGACAACAGATTTTCATGCACGACTTTCTTACACCAATCAAATGAATGAATGAAAAAGTGTGTTGCAAACGTAAACGCTTGTAAGTGCATTTATAAATTAAGATTTAGTAGAGTCAATTAAGGGTGTTATTTTTTCTTCAATAACTCAACAACTTTGGCATATGGAAATGTTTGCATTACATTTTATTTTTCTTATCTGATCTGTAAACAAAGCTTTTGAACATAAAATAAATAATTTTGTAGCACACTATTTTTCCTAATTTTGAACATTTCGGCCCAGTAAACTTACTTAAAAAGTAATTTATTATTATTTTAACATTTAAGTTGTTAAAGCTGAGGCATACCATATTACAATATCACATAAATTAACAAAAAAATTTCGAAAACAAAGCCAAATAGGGTGAACCTGTTTGAGAAAGAAACAAAAAAAAAGTCGAGAAGTGCCGACAAGTAAAACAAATTTCATAATGTATACAAGAATTATAGACAAAAAACAAGGAGTGTTTTTTCAGTAATTGATTTCACAAATAACATTTTACCATTATTTTGTAGAATGGTATTTGAAGCATTTTTAAGTGATATAAAAATAACCGCTACATTGTACACTAGTGACCAAAAAAATTTAATTGAATTTATTAAAAAAAAATTATGAACATTTTACGTGCCTGTTTTAACTATTTTTAATACAGAAAACTTCTGTTAAATGTTAAATGAATTTTTAATTACTTAGACAGACAACTACATAATGTAGGTTCAGCAAAATGGAACTTCATATAAAACATTTTTGCATCAAACGCTTATAATGTATGTTGGTAAAACCTTGATTTAAATTTAAGTTTCTTTTGAGCTTTTATGAATCATATTGGTGGTGATGGTGCGGATTTATTCGATTGGAGTTTGCTTTCTCCCAACTTGGGTGGTTTAATTATAGATTTTTTTTCATTTTATCTTCTTTTACAGAAAACACTTGGGTTGAACCGCGACTGTGTGACTATAATGGACTTTACTATTGTCCCAGCTGTCATTGGAGTGATGTGTCTGTTATTCCTGCAAGAATAATTCATAACTGGGACTTTCAGCCACATAAAGTATGTCGAGCGTCACTTCAGGAGATAAACCTCTTTCTCGATAAACCTGTAGTAAAACTGGAAGAGACCAATCCAAAGCTATTTGTGTTCTTGCAAAAGCTTAGTTCAATAAAAAAATTACGTGACAATTTGTGTTATATGAGAAAATACCTTCTCGAATGCCGAGTAGCCATAGAAGAGAAACTACTGGACAATCAGATAAGTAATCAAACTGCCCACCTATATAATTTAACATATTTTTTTTTTAACTTAATATTTTTTATTTCAGGTTCCAGGCGGCACCTTGTGCAATCCTCCGAGTTTTATTCATTTAGAGACTTAGAACAAGTCGAATCAAGTGCTCTGTATGAATTTTTAAGCAAAATGTATAACATATTTGACAAACATATTAGATACTGTCCTCTTTGTACAGCCAAAGCATACATCTGTGAGATATGTAGCAATGACGAGGTAATTTATCCATTCGACGATGGGTGCATCATATGTGATAAATGTAAATCAATTTACCATCGTGTTTGTATGACACGCAAAAATATGATTTGTCCAAAATGTGCCCGCTTAAAAGAGCGCCAGCTATTGCAAACACAAGAAATTGAAGATGCTGAGAATGGAAATTAATTTTATTTGATGCAGTGTTGACTCATAAAAACAACAAACTCTTTTAAATTAATAATAAAATGCTTCTTTTATTTTGTTAGTACTAAGTTTAAGTTTGATGTATTTTATGTAAATCTTTTATGGTGTTTGATATGCTGTAATTTAAAAAAAAAGTTTTTAAAATCTCAAATTGATCAGAGATATACATATATATTTTTGTTATAAAATTCTTAACTCATTAACATTATTATGTATTATTCTTTAATGTAAAAAGTGTCATACGTTTTTAATTGCAATCAAAAATAAATAAATTCAATGACTAATCAAATCATTTTGTAAGTTGTTGCCACCTTCTAAATACTCCCAATAAAAATTCAAATTTCGAAATTAGATAAATTTCAACGAAATTTGTACGATATTTGGAAATTACCTCATTTCGGCTCAGACGAAAACGTAGTACATCCAAGTTGTTTACAGGTCAAATTTTTACTATAACATTTTGAAATTTATAGACTCAAAAAAGAATTTTAAGAACGACTATTCTATGCCGCGTTGTACTGAAAGATAATCAGCCCTATTCTGCTAAACGTTCGCGTGAACGTTTGCATTCTACTATCCACGGTAAGGAAGTGAATTTTACATAATGCGTATAAATTTTGATAAATATATTATTCAGACAATAAGATCCTCCTTAGAATTTCAAAAAGAAATACTGGTTAAGATTTGCATTGGAAAGACATAAGTTTTAAATAAATAATTTGAGGCAAATTGAATGAAAAATTCACTTGAATCGAAAGTTTCGATCGAATCGGATAGCAGAATAGGGCTGAATATTGGATGGTGAAAGACGACGCATTTTCACGTAAAATATTTTGCCAATATTTTGCGCAATAATATTGCGTGGTGTAAGGGCTGCATAAGGCTCTCCCAAACCGGCGCGAAACATTCGCAGCGAATATGCGACGAACGAAGAATGTTCGAAGATCCGCATCGCGCCAGTGTGGGTACATTAATTACCATGTTAACAAATTTAGACAGTAGAATGTTTCGTTGTCATTTCGAAATATTCCAGTTGGTTTGGGATACCCTTATTTTATTTCGGATGTGAAAATTGTGTTCACAATAATAGCTCATAATAAATGGAAGCAGTTTAAAATGAATTGGTAACTTCATCAAGCTCATCTTTTTCTCCTTAGAGCGGATCAAGGGATGAAGATTTTTTTGAAATATTAACACAGAAACAACAACAGTTACAAACCAAATCGATTTGAAATCGTATTCAATTCTCCACGCCAAAAAATTAATTTTTTAAATCGAAATTTCATTTTACGAATGGAAAAAGACACTGCAGGTATATAAAATACATGGTATGATATTATGCGCATGTTGTTATCCTATCTTTCTCTCTCATGCATATTGTCACCGAGTGATGTAATTCATTTTGCATTTGTTTTTGTTTCTAAGAAAGAAAAATTCAACGTTGAATATCATATGTGTTCTTTATTCCATATACTCCAGTATAGTTGGTTGTTCAAACCTATTCTAAAGTGAGTACGTTAAATGAATGATAAGGAACATTGACAATTAACGAATTGCAAAGTTATCTTGAAATTAATGAATTGAACTGAATGTATCTCAAAGTTTACAAACTTGACAGATTACAGGCAACTGTTGAAAAGTGTTATTATAAATAAGATATGGCCAACTATAATTAGATAATGGCCAGCTGAACCTAAGGAAATCTTATAAATACAACTGTTATTCTCATTTTACACGAGAAATATGGGTGTCGAGCTACTTTCAGTTTTTAGGAGAGGAGGGCACGGATTATAGGGAGTTTACAAAAATCGCCCGCCGTCAACGATTTGATGAGATTCCCTTTCATACTTAACGGTGTCAAGAGTACGTAAATAAATTGTCAAGAGAACCGACCGGTGAGGTTGTTTTCTTGTTTTTAAATAAATAATAAAGTAATAGAAAATGTCAAATAATCTCCAGCTACTTTGTATCACAGATTAGTCACATGAAGATGAGAATCCCTGGCAGCCATTTTAATTTGCCTACAAGCTTGTACCACAGATTAGTCACATGAAGATGAGAATCCCCGGCAGCCATTTTAATTTGCCTACAAGCTTGAACTGGCAGTTATCAGATAAAAAATGAGAATGTGTGCATAAAAACCTCACACATAGACAGTAGGGATCTTCACACACCTGGTTAAATTGTTGTTGCAATTCACATCTATTCATCGACGCGGGAAGAAATTACAAATACAACAATGTAAACAAATGGTTTTTGGAGGGTGAAACGTACGAAACATTCTCATCTTCATGTGGCTAATCTGTGCTTGTACTGTCAGATCAGATAAAAAAAACACATATACAGTAGGGATCTTCACACACCTGGTTAAATTGTTGTTGCAATTCACATCTATTCATCGACGCGGGATGAAATTACAAATACAATAATGTAAATAATTGGAAAGATAGATTGGTAAAGATTACTCATCTTCATGTGGCTAATCTGTGCTTTGTATCTTCGTGAGAATAGCGATAGTCTCGTAGTTTAATGACAGTTCGGTTTGATATATCTGATTGAAACAGGAAATTGAAATACAGACCATAGAATACTCTATATGATACAGACCACGAATCACTAATTACATATACGACCCTTTAAAAATTGTATATCTTGATTTCATTTCAAACCGAAACACTTTTGGCGAGAAGGATTTAATTACAAAAGAGTTAATGTTAAAAAAAGGAGCCCAATCCAAGTAAATGATGTATCATGTGTGCTGTGTTGCTGTCGTTGCTTGAAAAGCCTTGAACCCCGATAACGGTTTCAAAGCATTTCAAAAAGTACCGACTTCAAAATGCACTTGAATGTTTTGTAGTAGATTAAAATTAATAATTTTGAACAGTGCTAACAACCGAAATGTTTCGGAACAAAAAAAAAATTACTCATCTCTCCTGCCAGCAGCTGTCACTTTGTGGTGTTGGTGAAGGTGATGAAAGACAGAAGAAAATTTTTATTTTTATTTTATTTATAAATTCACTCGAAATTGTTTGATATAATAAAAAAAGAAATTATTAATTTTCATAATGTTTCCATCTACTGAAGAGTCTATTGTTCTTAAACAATTATCGAAGGTAAATAAAATTGTATTTGCTACAACAAGCTTCAATGTAATTATTTCTTCTTATATTTTTTTATAAGTACAAGAACATAAGCACAACAAAAAAAGATGTGATTGATGTACTAAACAATTACCGAAGTCTTACACATCACCTTCAAAAGTTCGGTAAGCATTTATATTATCAATATTTTCTTCATTTATTTTTATTATTTAACTCAAACTCGAATGATTTTCATGTTCAGTTTTCAATGATGGGACACAAAAGGAACTGTTTAACTTACAGGGAACAATACCAGTGGTTTACAAAAGTAATTTATCCAAGCTTTCCTCATTGAACTTTTACATAAACTAATTATTATTTTAGATAATACTTATCACATTCCGATATGCATTTGGTTGACCGATACTCATCCTCAGAACGCTCCAATGTGCTTTGTAAAGCCAACTCCAACAATGCAAATTAAGGTTTCCATGTATGTTGATCACAATGGAAAGATTTATCTTCCATATTTGCATGATTGGCAACCGGTAAAAATGATTTCAGCCCGAAGTATTGGACAAAAATAATGATTCGTTTATTTTATAGCAATCTTCAGATCTTTTGGGTTTGATTCAAGTAATGATAGTAACGTTTGGTGACCAACCGCCTGTGTATTCCAAGCCAAAAGGGCAAGTAGCACCTTATCCAACAGCTTGTAGGAATTTATTTTGCATTTTAAATTCGATATAATCCATTAACAAAATTGTTTCTATTTAAAAGCTTTTATGCCGCAGCCTGGAGGACCAAATACTGGTAGTTCTTTCTTGCCGTATCCAACCGGAGGTGGGGGTGGAGGTTCTTTTCCTTCATTTCCTCCAAATAACTTTGGCCAATATCCTCCGTACATGGGAAATGCAGCATCAACAGGGCAAGGACCAGCACCTGGTCCGTCTGGAAACGCAGGTGGTTATCCTCCGTATATGAATTTTCCCCAAGTTCCTGGCTACGGTTCGGGATATGTAAGTTTAAATTATTTTTAAATTTTTTTTTTCAATCTATCCGCTCCAACTTGTTTTCTCCTTCCGAATGGTTCAGGAAAAGGCCGCATAACTAAGCTTCTACCTAACCTTTCCTTACCCTTCCTTTTACCTACCTTACCTAGTTCCTGTGGATCCCAATGGGTCCATTGAGATCCGAGTAAGGTAATAATGCGGCTTGTCGTAATATTGCTTCAGAATTCTTGGTGTCCCGTGCTTGTTAAATGTTAACGGGATAACCTTTATACCCATGTTATCTGAAATAAATTCAGATCGTTGACTGTTGCCACGTAAATTAAAGACTTATTCGTTAGAAATTTGAATCAGGGGTGATAGAGAAATATTCCTTGCCTTAAATAGTACATCCATTCACCTTTTGAATTTCAGTTATCTGCTATCCTGGCTAAGAAATACTTACATAACTTACCAACATATTAGCATGGGTTGACTAGATAGACAAACAATTTTATTTCCAAAAAGGGTTGTACAAAAATATATTACATATTAAATTAATTAAAACAATAACTTCATAAAGCAACTTAAGGCCCAAGTAACATTAACTAACATTAACATTGATTAAAATATCAAAATTCATTTAAAATGAAATACATATCGCTCATTTGCTACAAGACAAACATAACTAAAAAATTGACGATTTTGCACCAAGCATACTATTGTGATTATAATAATTTGTTCTTACTTTTGTAATGTATCATACATCTAAATATTCTCTCAATTTCAAATAAGAGCGCATTATCTTTTGCACTACAGTCATTTTTCCATATATTTTTCACGAAAACGAAATTTTATTTATTTATTTATTTATTCAATCTACGATAGTTAAATCCACAGATTTGCTTAATACTAAAATTATATACATGTTATGTATGTACATATGTACAATATAATTTATAAACGATTGTTTTGTAATATAAAACACATAGAAGATTTAAATTGATATCTAGATAAATATACATCGAGATTATTATAATACATATTAAAAACTTACAACAATGGGAAATTGGCTCACGCTGTCCATAGTTTGAAGAATGAGGGTTTTCAAAAATGAATTGTCTCGTTCTCAAAGGTCGGCTTGGGGCGTAAATATTAATCAAAGAGAGCAAAAACTCACAATCAATATCATTTAAAAGAATATCGCGAACAAACAAAACGCTGTACATTCTACGTCTTGATTCCAGAGTTTGCATTCCTAACAATAAGCATCTACTATTATAATTAAGATTTACATTGTCATTTCTTGCAAAATTTCTTAAAGCAAATCGCAAAAAATTTTTTTGAACATTCTCAATTCTTACTATAAGTTTTTTAGTATCAGGATTCCAAATAACGGAACAATACTCCAATAATGGTCGAACAATAGAACAAAAAAGTGATTTCAAAGTGTACGGATCTTTAAAATCTCCGGAATTTCGTTTCAGGTAACCTATGACTAACATAGGTAACATGTGACTCAAAATTCAGTTTATCGTCAAAAACCACTCCTAGGTCTTTTATTTCACGTACTCTGGATACTTTGTATCCTTCAAGACAATAATCAAAAACTATATGACTTGATAAACGACTGTAAGTCAAAACAAAGCACTTAGACAGATTGAGGTGAAGGTCATTTTCTTTACACCAAGAATCGAACTTAGAACAACGGAGGACCTAAATGGCTTCCTTCGGGAACACCAGAATGAACTATTATCGAATTAGATTCTAGATCACCAATTTTAACAACTTGTTTCCTACCGATTAGATAGGAACTGAACCAATTAAGCAGGCTGCCATCAAAACCATATAATTTTAATTTTTTAATAAGATTAGGTGATTAACCCTGCTGAAAGCTTTAACGAAATCGGTATAAACCACGTCCATTTGACATCGCTTCTCCACTGCTTTAAAACATAGATTAGAGAAACAAGCCAAATTTGTGGTGGTTGATCGACCACTCAAGAAACCGTGTTGAGAATTAGAAATATGGCTTTTTATTATACCATATAATTTATTTTTTACTATTTTATCGAAAAGCATTTACCATCAATCGCATTTACCATACAATCGCATTTACCTCGAAACAACGAATTTTGAGGTATTTAAGGGTCTTGTAGCAACTGTGAGCGGGAAATCAAGTAATTTCCAAGAAATTGTCTTCTATACCCTTTGGAGATTGGACAAGTTGGATTGGACAAAATGCAACATATTTGCACTGCGTTGCACTGGTACATACAACATTAGTGTCTCTCTTGAACGCTCTTTTTTTTTAAATTGAGAAGTCCATACCGCGCCATATGAGACAGATAATAGCTTGTGAATTTGAGTTTTTTAAAATAGTTTTCCACTTCGAAATAAAGCTGATTGTAGTAATCTTCATATATACCTTTACACAATAAAGAAACTTTAAATCCCCCAAACTTATACTTATTTTCCGGAAATGGTTGATCAAGAATGAAATAAATTTTCTTTTTGTGTTAATTTTTCGGTTTCTAAAAAATTAGGAGCTTAGGAAAAAAGGTCATATTTACACTTTTGATCAATTTTGTTTCAATAGGGTAATAACCCATGAATTCACTCGGATTTATAGCATTTTCAATCAGAATTCAACTTAAAAAAACATTTTCGATTCAATATTTTTATTCAAAAAGTTTAATTTTTCAACTTAAGCTTAGTACTAAGCGATGAAATTCTCAACGAAAGGTGAGTACCCAAATTTGAGCAAGCCAAATATCAACCAATTCGTAATCAGTTTCATACCATACCTATTAAATTGTTCTAAGATTATACCATCGTTTTATAAATCTACTGATACCAACAGTCCAAAAGCAACCAACCACGGAATAAAAAAAATCTTCATTATCAATCAAATTTCTTTTTTCATTTAAAGTGAGTTTTTTTCTTCTCAGTTCAAATTAAAGACGGCTGTATAGTTTAAAGCAAAAACACTCCATATCTCCTCTCTTTTTCAAACAAATACGAATACTTCGGAACGGCAACATAACTTTCGCCTGTCTACTAATCTAATTACATGGAGATTAAATAAATTCATACAGGCGAAAGGTTTGTTGTATTCAGGTTGGTTTGGGAGAGCCTTTAAGATCGAAAAGCAACTTAATTGTTTTTAGAAAGTATTTATTTTGAATCAATGTTTTACAAAATTATTAATTACTCGGCAGAACTACGAAAATTCATTATTTTGTTTATACAAAACGATGTATAAAACTTGAAATCAAATCAAGCTAATAATTGTGCCCTACATATTGGGTTTTGATCCAAAACAGTGGATGGAAAAAAATGCATTTCATGCAAACCTTTTTCTCGCCAACATACGATTTGCGGTGTTTCTTTAAATAGATAAATATTTGTTGCACAACTATAAATTTAATACTGAATAAAAATATTTGTATATTTTTTCTGTTAAGAACCCAGGAAATCCAAGCCAAACTGGTACCATTACTGAAGAACATATAAAAGCTTCCCTCATAAGTGCCGTCGAAGATAAACTTAAACGAAGAGTTCAAGAAAAAGTAAACCAGTGTCAAGCTGAAATTGAAACCCTTAATCGCACAAAACAAGAACTCGTCGAAGGAAGTTCCAAAATCGAAGCAATTATAGGACGTTTGCAAAGAGAGCAGGTAAGTTTTAAGATTTTAATAATTTGTTATGTGTATAAGACTTGTTCGATCACAATAGACTGAACTACGGAAAAATATTCTCATTCTACGTGACAAAGAACAAGAGCTAGAAAAATCTCTGGAATCACTTGAGCAGTCCGAGGGAATTGATGTTGACGAAGCTGTTGTGACCACAGCTCCATTATACAAACAGTAAGTTTCAATAAAAATAAGTACGTAAATAGTTTTTAACCAAGAATCCGATTTTTTTGTTTCAAGATTATTGAATGCATATGCTGAAGAAGCAGCCACGGAAGATGCCATTTACTATTTAGGAGAAGCTTTGCGTAGCGGCGTCATTGATTTGGAAGCCTTTTTAAAGCATGTCCGTCAATTGTCCCGCAAACAGTTTATGTTGCGTGCAATAATGCAAAAGTGTCGACAGAAGGCCGGACTTGCGGGCTAGAAAAGCAAGTCCTAGAAATAATTGTCGAAAAATACGTTGTCTGTTGATAGTTTGAGAGTTGAAACATTAATTAAACATTATATTTTAAAGTATTTTATATCAGTTACTATTTATCTTAAAATTGTTTTTGAGAATCAGCAAACACCAATATAAATTATAATAATAAAGAAAATGATCAAAAAATGTGTTTCAAGTTTTCAAATCGATTAACGTAATTTTACCTTTCACATAATGTGCATAATAATTTACTCCTTATTTTTATATATATTTTACCCAGAAATAAAGCAATTAAGTTAAATATTTTGTTGATTTGTGTATTTATTGTTAATCTTATTGATGCTTAATACATTGAAGTTATTAAAACTAAGGGATATTTATGTCTACTCATACGTATATTCCAACAGATAAAAGAAGAAAAACCACACCAAATCCAAGGAAAATCGAAGCGAATAAACTTATCAGTAGCTCTTTAAAGATGGTAGATTCCTTTTGAGAGTTCCTGGGGCGTGAGACCTCAAAAACAAAGAACCATGCAGTGAAAAATGTTCCTATGGCCAGAAGAACTGTAGCTAGATGAGGAAATACAGCTGGGTTGATTGGAGAGACATATCGGATCATGGATTCCATTCTATTAAAATATCTATAAAAGTTATTTAAGTTATAAAAGCGTTAAACATTTACTTTTATTTACTTGTATTTTTTAATTAGATGAAACAAATAAGGAATATAGCAAATTACGTGGCCGGCAACTAATTTTGAGTTTGACTAATGACAAGTGTGTCTGTTATGTGTGTGGAACAAATGGCCACTTTAGGTTCCATTTTGGAACTGTTTGATTATTTTCAGTGCTACCCCTTAACAGAACTGTAACGTAAGAAAAAAAAAAACTATTTTAATTGTTATACATTCAAAACTTAGCAAAAAGTGAAAAATAAATAAATGTATGCACTAGAGGTGCCTGTGTGCTGAAAAGGGAACGAAAATTAAGGCTTAGCTACATAAGCCCAAAAAGTGAAAATTTTCAAACTCATTTTGGAATAGTTTTTCTGACTGGAAAACTTATAAAAATGATGCAGAAAGATTAAATTTTGGTCAAAAAAAAAATTTTTATATTCTTTTTCACAAAACAACTGCGCTAGCGGGAAAAAAATATTTTTACTTTTGTACAAAAGTACTTTTTGGCTTATGTAGTTAAGCCTTTAGGTTGGAAATTACGTTTCAACTTTATGAAACCCAATTGGAATCCATTTTAAAAGCTCTCAAAAGCTTTTATACTGAAATGTCAAAACTAGATTTGTGAAAAATGGAAACACAAAGAGAAAACAAGTAATTAACGGCCAAATAAAATTCAAAATCAAATACGAAATCAGCAAATTTGAAATGAAAACACTTTTTCCGTAATTTGCGAAATTACCTCATTTCGGCTCTAATGAAAACGTAGTATTAAAATGAATTGAGCTGTCAAACCAAATTAGCAAATTTGAGATAATAGGCGTGTTTTTTTGCAAGTCCATATGGATTTGTCGAAAAAAACGACATCGGGACTTAGGAACTTCTTACTTACAGTACCTAAGTCCCGATAATTATCTGGACTTAGCTAAGTCCATATGGATTTAAGTTGTTGTTGTATTTACGTGTAAAACTATTAGTCCCGATGTCGTTTTTTTCGACAAATCCATATGAACTTGCAAAAAAAAACACGGCTAAAAACACTTCTTCTGTAATTTGCGAAATTACCTCATTGTACCCAATGCTCATTTGTTTATGTTATGTTGAAAACATGTTGAAGTTATAAATAACTTGATGTTTATTTGTATACTTTGTCTTTTTAGAACTTAGCTTTTATATTTTAATTAAGTCTGTTTTTGTTTAAAGCTCAGAAATTATTTTTCAAATCAAGTTATTCTTATCAATTATTTCCAAATTATCAGTTCATAAAATAAATATTTTCTTACAAAATTAAATACAATTTATTAAATTTCAATCCATAAAAAACAATAAAACAAAAAACTGTTCTATCAGTCGTGGGCCAAATTTCCGCAACTCATTTTTGACATTTCTATTTTGTAAATGTTATTTTAGCAAATTGCTTTATTTATTTTAGTTCTTTGTAGAGCTCACATGTACCTATACCTGTATGGTTGCTATTACTGCTTAATTATATTTTATTATTTTTGTTTGTTTTGTTCTAAACAGCTTTGAATTCGTTTTTAGAAGTTTTGTAGTGTAGCGTCGGTGAACTTTTTGTCATATTCAAATGAAATCAAAAAGGAGTAGAACCTTTCGATAAACGTTTAATGACATCCCTGACTGCAAATAAATTGACAGTTTTACCTTCCACAATTTCGTAGAACCAAGTATTTGAACACACCCTCAATGCTTGTCGAGTGTCGACATTTTTTAGGAATTCTATATTCTAGTTTCTAGATGGCTGGCTGTTTCCTCGTGCCCTTTTGTTTTGGATTTTGCCATCAAAATATATTTTATTGATCAAAATTTCCTAAATAAAAATATGGATGAGGTAAAAATTATTGTAAACCAAACATTTTCAATGTAAAACGTCTTGTTTTTGCCTTCGTTATACTAGGTTGATATTGAAAATGTAGATGATTTGAACGAGCTGGAGGCAAGGCTTTATGCACAAATTCACCATGAGCCTTCTGGTGATTGTGATATATCTGCCACCTACAAGGAAGCCTCACCGGCAAGGCAGGTTACTGCTACTAGTGTTATAAATACATCCATAGACAGAACACGAGGACGATATTGGAATGAAAAACTAAACTTTCGGAACCGCAACTCTGTTCCGGCAAAACCAAAATCACTGTCAACCGATAGAGAGCAATTGAACAAAGAAAAACAAAGTGGTTCAGCTGGAAGCGGTAAGTTCCATATGTCAGCAAAATGTATATATTATTTTTCATTAATCAGCGTTTTCCAAATTGTTATAGTAAGGATAATATAATTCTTCATCGCCAAATTAATTTAGGTTTTGTTTTATGTGGATGAAGAAATATTTGATACAAACACTTATTATTTTTTTATGATGTTTGAGCAGAGCTCTCTAAGTAACCCAATTTAATTCAAAGCCTCATTTAGTTTTCTTTCTTATTTTTTTACCTGTATGACCTACGATCTTAATGCTCTTTTAATGCGTTTAATGCACAGCGAAGAGCTTCTGAATCATCAGTCTAGACTGTCTTGCAGTTGTGCTTAGTCGTCAAACTTCAATGTATATAATTTCTTCTGGGCGGCCTGGAGAGCTTCAGATTCCTGTGTGGATCGTTGCCTTATAACTTCTCATTGATAGGGTCTTGAGCTTCATCGGTATGGGTGCGTGCATACAATAGGCATGTGTTATGGAAATTGGCTTTGCTGTAACACTTGTCGGGTTAAAGTCAATAACTCTGCTCTTATGCCCATTCCTAAAGACGAATGCGCATTCATATTTACATGTGCAATCTTTTATCGCAGCTGTAATAAATGTTCAATTTTCTTAATCCTATCAATGTTATCTCTTGAATTGCGGTAATACCTGCCTTATACCGAGCGAGAACTCGAGCTTTCCAGGTTCTAGGTTCATACATATACATACTTACAAGTCGTTTGCCGTTGACCTTCTGGGTTTCGTAGGGAATTACTATCGAATGGACCTCCTGTCTCGTGTGGTGCAGAAGTTAATACACGACATGACTTCTAAACCGGAGGGTCAAGTTCTTACTTTACCCTAGGACAGCAGGCGGGATATTCCAATGCCATTAACCCACCCACATTACGACACTATTGAATTCATTTGCCGTATTCTGATAGGCTAGGACTTCAAATGATTCATTCAGCCATTCATTTTCGACAATTCATAAGATCTTTTTCTTTTCTTGCCTTTAGACTTTTTTTTATTTTTTTCATTTCCCCTCTAGCAAGAATTTACTCGAACCTACTGCATTTTCTTGCTTGTTAACCAAGATATTATTTGACCGAAAAATTTGTAATTTAATTTTCCAAGAGTTCTTCATCGATTTTCCTTGGTCCCGGAGGGGCGGGCTACCCTTCATTTATGAAAATTAACAAATAATAACCCTCTCATTTTCGTTTTCATGGCTAACATGACATTTAACCAGAAAAAACCAACTGCTTTAAGTTGCTTCTGCCAGAGCTGAGCTTGAAGCAAACCACATAAACTTCTTAGCCATGGATTTCGAATTGTTCAAAACATGTTTTTGTGCAAAAAAACGACTGTCATTTTCAAAAAAAAAATGTAACATAAATAGTCATATTTAAAAAAATAATTTTAAAGAAATTTTATTGGTACAACATTTATTTTTAACAAAAGTATTTGAAATTTTAATTTTATAAATTCATATTCGCAGTCATTATTTATTTACTTACATATGTACATCAATTTGAGATTAAAAACTCAAATAGACTAATGAAGTATACAAACATTTTTTAAACTTATTAATTATTAGAATAATAATAATAATACTTATAAGTATTAGAATTATTTAAATAGTTACATAATAAATTATTAAATTTGCTAAAAAGTATAAACTTAACATATTACTATAAGTATGAATAAGATACGAATTCTTAGGTCCCTAGAAGGAGCGTATACATAGGATATCCTTGATAAAAGTTCTAGCAAACATCTTACAGCGCGGCGGTTTTCTAATATCGAATGAAAATAAGCTGAGACCTTACATTATATGAAGGCATTTCAATGTTCGATCCTAGTTGGTTTACTACAAATCTTTTAAACTTCTTTTGAAAGTTTTCGATTCTAATTATAATATGATTATTGTAATGTTTCCATACTACACAGCAATATTCGAGGATCGGCCAGAAAAAAACCGTGCTGGAAAGGAGATGTGCTTTCTTTTAATAAAAAAATGAGTTTGTCACAAAGAATTTTTTTCAAAATAATTTAGATATTGAGGATAATCTACTGATTGGTCTGTCTCTGTATTTATATACATATACCCTGTTTTGGACCACATTTGTGAATAGGAGTAACTTAGCACGTTTTCCATTCAGGGAGAAATCCACCATACGTAAGTGAACTATTGAAGATAATAAACAAAACTTTTGAGAGAATGGTCGAACACATTTTTAGTACAATAGGCGGAATTCCATCAGGGCCTCCATTTATGTCTTCATTTAGGCCAGAAAGCGCCGTTTCTACTTCCGATAAGGAAATACTTAAGTATCCTATTCTCACACTATTTACAGACTGACCGATCCAGTGGTTTGTGAGACTGCTAGACTCCATGTAATTAGATTTTAAAAAAAAGCTCAGCAAAAACACACAATATATCTGGTAAACTTGTATAATACGAACCTAAATCTAGCATATTTTTGGATTCCATTGAGAAAATATATTGTTTTTGAATACAAATTTATTAAGAACATTGAAATTCTTTTCCATTGCAATGTAGAGATTTAGAAAATTCGCATCAGATGAAGACTTTCGCAGTGATTTATAAACTTTGTTGTTTTTTTATTACCTAGATTAATAAACCGTATATTATACCAGAGAGGCCTAGAGGCAATTTTTATTTTTATTTTAGGGACAAAACGATCTATAGCTTCCTTAAGAGAGCAAAGAAAATCGTTATAAAAATTCAACAAATCACGAGATTGAATCAAAACTGAAAGCAATGATAAATAATTATTTTGGTGGCCCGCAATGTTATTGAAATTAGCGTTATTAAAATTGTATTTATAATGGAATGGCATTTTTGGTTTGAAAAATGTTCAGTATTTTAAATTCAAAAAGCAAAGCAATCTGAAGAATTGTTTTAGGTAAAAAAGGGAGCAGAGAAATAATTACAGACAAACTTAGGTCTTTCTCAACAGATAATAAATCAAGAGTGCTACCAAGACTGTTTTTAAAATTGTTCATTTCAAGCTAGACAGGATGGCTTTTGTTGGCCAGCTTCTCAGTTGTCATGGCTAGTCTAATTAAAAAGGAAAAACACCACTATGAAGTGATTCTTTTTTTTTAATTTATAAAATAATTTCCAATAATCTCTAAGAGTGTGTTTATGTTGGAGATGCTATAATAAATTGGAGCAGCGATGTAATCAAAGCTGAGAAAACATTGATTGTTGTTCGAAGCTCGGCTCCGATATAAAAACGCAAAGGATAAACAATGTAAAAATTTCTCAGCTTTGATCGAATCGTTTATCGCAACTCTAACATAAACACACCCTAAGACACACACCATCAACATTGTTTTTTGATAAGTCAATTGGTTTTTCTGGCAGTGAAATATTTTTTTGCTAATGTTTAGCTTATAACAAGTTATTTTCTTAAACTATGATCAAGTTGGATGTTTATTTGGTTTATATAAAAGAAATGCTGGTTACACGGTGGATGGAAATAAGGCCGCGGACGGTTTTGTATAATTATTATTAGACCGCTTGGCCTAAATTCATTTGTTGATCGTAGTCGTATTTAACTTAGCTTGGTAACACCAAACTAATTTAAAGGAAATGTATCCTTCTTACCTACAAATAATGCTCTAAATTTTGGAAAACGCTGTAAAAATGTAAGAAAAAAAAAAAGAAAAAAAGAAAGACATTTATTTTACAACAACATTATGTTGTGTACATGCATTTAGGTGAAATAAGAGATAAACCGGTCGAAACGGTTGACAAGACGTTTCAACCGCCAGTAAAAAACTTGTCAAATTTGAGGGTCAATCCATTTGCTTCCGGGAATGGCCCAAAAACAAAAGGAAGCTCAACACAGCCTCGAGGCAAGAATGCAAATGCAGATCAGTTTAAAAGATTAGAACTTAAAGAAACCAACAAAGGACTATTTGGTAGACAACAAAATAAACTGGCCAATGCATTGAAATATGACGGCAAAAAGCAGAAAGCTAAAGCTGCTAAAGCTAAGATGAAAAAAAATACTGGTATTCGAACTATTGAAATAAATTCAGAATCGGAAACAGAAGATGATGTAATTGAAGTGAAAGTTCCATCGCCTAAAATTGTAACGTTAGATACTAGTTCTGACGAAGAACATCAACCTATCAAAGAAGAAGTTGAAACATTTGCCAAACCTGAGGCATTATTAACTAGAGAAAACACTTCAAGGTGCACAAGCCCTTGCTCGGTAATATCTGATGACTTTATTGGACACAATGATCGATCACGCCTGCTTATGGAAAGCGAGAGGGCAGACGACGAAGATTTGCTCATGTTGGAAATTGATGTTGATAGTTTAATGGAGACTCCAGAAAAGTCCACAGATAAAGCTCCGGAGTCGTTTGCTAAACCGTCACAAGGTGGATCTGCAAAAACTTCTACTGACTATATAGTAACACAGAGTGACTTCAGAGCATTGGATGTTTATGAGAGTGAATCTGACATACAAGAGAGTATTTACTCCAAAGGATCAAAGAGGGCTAAGCCGTCAATGGTTGTTAATTTGGAGCATGAAAGCAGCTCCTCGGATGATGTCGAAGAAATTGTTATTACTCAGAAGACAAAACGTCTAAGAAAACGGCGATCCTCGAGTGCCAATAAAGATACCGATACCTACATTGACACTACGGATTCGGAACAGGAAAATGAAGCCGAATCTCAAAACACTCTCGAGGTTCAACTAACCAAAATCCCTCATATTGCATTTGGGGAAGCAATTAATAGCATGGTAACACCTGAAGAACTACTCAATAAAGAAATGACGGTTAACTTATCTGACACTGAATTCATTGCTAATTTGAATACATTAGCTCAGGGAGCTTCGTCAACTGTGGTTCCAGTTGAAAATGATGATAGCGATGAAGAAGACGAACTTATCACAGCGCGTTCCATAGCCGAAAGTGTTTTGAACAAAAATCGTGTAGTTGAAAAACCCACTACCAACACCACCACCACCATCATATCAACTGTCAGCCCTGAACCAGTAATCATTCACAATGAAGAAGCTAACGATGCTTTACCGCACGATAGTCTTTCTGAATTAAATCAAATCTTTTCGAAAATAGATAATATGGATAATAGAACAGCTGACATTTGTGATTCGAATGATTCTTCAGACCAGTCAGTTCAGTTGATTGCTCCATTACCAGTCACCACAAGTAATAGGCCATCTCAGCCCAAGGTTAAGATGCTAAAAGAAACGGGTGACCCTGTGTATAATATCGTGTACAGTGAGAATTCCAAAATTGTTGGAGCTGGTGGTATCGGTTGGAGTGAAGAGATGCGCAAGTTTTATAATGATTCGTGGAAGGGAGAACGTTTTAGTGTCAAAGCTGTGTGTGCTCAAATGAAACGTGAGTATTAATTATTGTCCCTGAACTAATTATATGTATGTACTAATATTCCTTTTAACAATTATTTTATTTCTCTTCGCAGCCACAAAAACACTTTGGAAGATCTATACAGATGATCGTTTCCCAAAGTACCGAAAATATTCGCATCAGAAGTGTATGAATTGTTGTGAGTTTGGGCACATTCGTTCTAAATGTCCAAGGCCTAGAAAAGTTCCGGTGTGTTATATGTGTGGCGAGAGAGGTCATAGTGAGCCACGATGTCCAAATACTATATGCTTGAGGGTACGTAAATATTTTGGTTTCCTTTCTGTAGTATCTGTTGCCCTTGCCGTTGCATTTTTAGTTTACCGAAAGCTTAGGTGTCAAAAAACGAAAGAACACCTTTTTTTTTCATTCAGAACTAAAAGGCATAGTTTTGGTTCATATAACTATATTTACATGTTAAAGAAATATCGTTAGGGCTCCTTATTTTTCCTGAAGCGGCCTAGAAACTATTGGGTTTAAATTTGATTCTTATTTGTGTTATAACATTGGATTTTATGTGTATTCAATAATCTATCTTCTTTAGTGTGGCAACAAAACTCGAATGTTTACAAAAAGTTGTAATGCGTGTAACTATCAGAATCGCTTGATCTGTCCTATTTGCAAAGTGCGAGGGCATAATTTGAACCTCTGTCCTGATAAATGGCGTCGCTATCACTCCACTGTAAGTTATTTGGTGTGATTTTCTTTTTTATGATATGACAATTACGTATAACAATTTTTCTATTTTTCAGACAAAACCAAATCAATATCCAAACAATAAAGTAGAATATAAAAATAGAAAACTATGCTGCGTTTGTGGACTGCGCGGGCACTTGTCGGAGCACTGTAGGAGTGCAATACACTTCTCTGAGTATCCTATATTCGTTAGCGAAATAAGATCCCATCAAAAATCTTACGATGATATATCGATCAGAACAATTCGATCTGGAATTGGCTATAATTTGATGTACAAACCTGATGAAGATATAAGTTTTGAATTGGCAGAAAACAAAACACGAGAACAATACTACGGTCGTTTTCTCTTGGCCGTTGGAATGGGATATCTTCTGACGAGAAAACGTAAAGTCACCGAAAAGGAAGATCAAAAATCCGCTGCCAAACAAAAGAAAGTTAGCACCGAACTAAAGGAGTACGTGGTGAATCCGTTTGCTAAGGCAGCACTTGAAAAACCACCAGCAAAACCGCCACAAAAGCAAATTGAGAGTGCCCAGCCAATCGATGTTGATGAACCAACCAAAGCCGATGAGTCTTCATCAAAAGAACAAGTTGCGACTAGCGAGTCAGTAAACATTGATGAAGAAGACACTTATGCAATAGAACCCAGTACTTCCAAGGGTATCGTTCAGAGTCCTCGTGAAAAGACTATTCCCCAGAAAAAAAGTTCCTGTTCGAGCTCAGGTGCTAAGAATGTCGCAACTACATCGACGTTTAAAACACCAGATTCGACTTCACCAGGAACTTTGTCTAAAAAAAGCTTAGAAGCTGTGGAAATTGTTGATTCTGATTCCAATTACAGTTTTTCAGAACATTTTGAACCGAACGAACGGGAAACTAATCCACCAAATGCCCGAGAAATGGATCCCTTGCCTGATTTTATACCCATATTCGATGATGACGAGGAAGAAGAAGAACCTGGAGAATTAATAAGTGCAGGAATCTCAAAGAAATTCGTGTCCATTGAAACCGATGAAGAGGAAGGGAACACCAATGAATTACCCGATCTTCCTTGCGAAGCGAAAATATATTTAACTACATTTCACAGCAAGTTCCTACTTTCTCCAGAAGGTAATTCATTTTTAATTGAGAAGTCAAAATCATTTGACATCAAAGGTAGACTAGAATGGACTTCTGTTGGCCATATTCTCATAATATATGGCCTTCGTTGTAATCAAGATAAATTCCATATAGAACTTTTGCACAAGTTCCGAGAACTTTCAGAAAAAATGAATCGAAGTCAGTTGGAAAAATCACAAAAAGTTCCACGCAAAACGGAAGTTTTGATTAAATTTCTTCGAGAGAATTTAAACATGTTGCTAGCGAATCTTGGTAATCCAAATGAACTTCTCAAGCGTTTAAATTACCAAGAAAAACAACAGCAAACTAAAACCGGCTGGAAGACAGCGGAGAAGACAAGGCGCTTGTTGAACATGATTTTAATTGGACAAGCAGGTCTTCTCAATGGATCGATACATTTGGATAATTTGCTTTCGCATCTGCGAATGCTAATTGATGAATGTAAGGATGAAGCAGTGACCAATGAGGTGCGTGATGAAATAGATTCACATTGGAGGCTTATTTTCTCTTCGCACCGCCACGAAAAATATGCAGAATTAGTTGACGCCTACAATCATATGCAGGTCAAGAATAGATTCCAGAATATAAATATCGATCCTCGTTTGCTGGGCAAAAAGATGCTGGATACCACCCTAACAAAAGCACAGAAAGATAAAATGGACAAGACGGTGGATGTGAATACTTTGAGTCTTGCTGCTGGAGCGGATAAAATATATAGTCCAGTAAAACTGGTTCCGAACCCACTCTCTGTGAGAACTCCTAAAAGACCTTCCAAAACACCTGTTTCCGAGAAGAAACGCCCGAAAAATGTCCCCTCTAACTCGACGTCGGTTAGACAAAAATCACAAAATAAAAATCCACAAGAAACAGCGAACCAGGAGGATGGTAATCAATCATCTGTTGCCGTTAAAACCAAGGCAGGTAATGTAGAATGGGAAGCGAAATGCGTTGATCTCTTGAGCGAAATCGACGAGACAACTAAAATGGAAAAAGGCGGCCGATCGGTTGTTAACAGCAAGGCCGCTTCAATGTTTTGGTCGCGGGAAGCATTAAAGTACATCGATGAATGTATGCAACTTGCCAGATCGAATGTTGGTTTCTTGGAGAAAATATCGCGTGTGCAAATTAAGTCACAAAAAGGTCTTTTATCGTACAATGACTACCGAGCAATTATAAAGATACACAATTCTATCAAAAGCAAACATTGACCAACCAGTCTTACAAAATGAATTTGTATAAACATGAAAAACTTATGTATAAGATTCGACGCAGAGCTGTAAAATAAGCTTACATTATAATTAAAAAAAATTCATAACTATGATTCCTATATGACTTGTGTTGTGTATGTATTTGTTTTTTGTTTGTTTTAATTATTGTGGCCAATAGGAAAGGATTTAAAAGGAAATACATACTTTTGACTTTCTGAATGTAAACAAAATAGATACTCCTGAAAATGTCTAGTTATGCACATGGAATTGTTTTAAGCGAGGAACGTAACTTTCCTTTTCACTGTTTACAAAAATAGCGGCCAATAATATGAAATATTACGACGGGCGGCGCTGGTCGAGAGACAAACTGTTTCCGCTATGTATGTATAGGAGAAAAAAAAAATTGAGAACCTTTAAAAAATCACATTAACATATCTCTGTTCTCGAATTTTCTTATTTTATTGTGAGTGCGTTCGCGTAAGTAGTTTTTAACAGAATATAGAGGTTACGAGACAATTACTAAATTCCACCTATGGATGAATTTCTGTCCCAGAAATATTGTTTCCATCTACAAGGTCTATATTTAGTATTTATGTAGACCCTACACGACTCTTATTTAGTAAAAATTTAGCTACTCTTTACAGTTATCCGATATGCTTGTGTGAAATAAGGTGAGATCTATTAGCTTTTGATTATTTTAGCTGTACGTTTTTTTATTGTTTTCGTAAGAACCCTTTCACGTAGGGTTACCATCTACTAAAATTTAAAAGCCGGACGGTTAGGAGAGAAAAGCCTTGATTTTTGACAAATTTGTTTTTTTTTTCAAAATTAATTTTATTTAAAATAAAAATTAAGATTCATAAAAAAACTGAAACTATAGTTCGGGACGCAGCCGAAAAGACTACCTATCTCATCGCGGCTGTTTAAAAAGATATCATTTGATACCCATTCATAGATATCCTTTATGTGATAGGTGTACTTAGCCCAAAGGGCAACCGAATAGAGCATAAAAATGCTTGTCCAGCCAGCGGTTTTGGTGATGTTTGGAATAAATATACCGGTTAGTATCCTCTTTTTCAACTTGACTTGACTTGAAAGCAGTTACGTATACATTCTGTGCAATTTGCTTTCGTTGTTGTCATTCTGTTTGTCTCATTTTGTAATTTTACGATTATTTTAAAACCATTGGTAAATTGATCTTTTAAATGCTACCCTAAACCCTATGTACTGGGTAGATTAGATATTAGACCACGATAAGATAAATAATAATTAATGCTTTCACACTGAACTATTTGGATTCATATTTTTAAATTGATTCATGATTTTTAAATTGAGAAGATTACCAACTTTTGGTATCTAAAAGAACGAAAAAGCCTGACAAAGCTCGAAGCCTATTCGTTAAAAGCCTGACGCTTCAGGCTAGCCCAAATCCTGACGTTTGGTAGACCTACCTTCACACGAAGAAAAAAAAAGTTTCTGCAGATTTCTTTACTTTATCTTTTAAATTATTCTAAAATCACTTGTAGGTGCCTTTCTTCTCGTGTGAAAGGCATCTAATTGCGATTTGTGTTTTCGTGCAAATTAATAATTATTTTTTAGAGCTTCGGTTTTTGTTGTCCTTAGTTTTTGTGCACTATGATCAATTTGACAATTTGAATATAACAAATAATAATTCCATACTTTTTGCTTATTTTTCAAGAGAATTTTCGAAATTTTTACTCGAAACAAAAAAATAAACTGTAAATTAACGGCGAATTACATTTTTTTTTCGAAAAGAAGACTCGAGGCTCCCTGTGTAATAGCCGACAAATACAAAGAAAAGTATTTATTCATAATGTGGTAAAAAATCACAATCTAAACGTTTGTTTCGAACGAATGAGCACTTTGCAGAAAACGAATGGCAGTTGCGATGTTTTCGATTATAAAACCTTATCAAATAAATACTAAAGTGTTTACCTACTGTGTATTGTAGAAGATTTTTTCACTCTAAACTCAAAGGTGAGTATGTACAAATAAAACAATTTATATTCAATAGTTTGCAAAAAATGTTCTATATTATTTTTAAAAACAAAAAGCTACAAATAATAAATAACATGTTTTACCGTCTCAAACATGGTAAGAAGTTAAACATTTCAGATATCTTTTCGGTCAGGTACGTTAGCTAGATTCGTCATTTAGATCAGTGTCGTATAGGTTAAGCCAAGTTCAGCAACATTTCAATCCAAAGCTTAGGTGTAAATTAAAAAACTAATCTTAGATCTACTATAATAGGTATACTTAATACTCGAAGAATGCAATAAAAAAAAAAAACAGTTCCATCTACGCTGTCGTTGTTTGATTTTCTTGTGTTGTTCCTGTTGATGCAGCACTTGCAGTTTCTGGAGCCTTTTCGTTGATGGCCAACCAAGGAAGGCGCTTTTGCAGTTCCAACCTGTATTTAGGATGACTTATTGCGTACACATATGGATCGATACAAGCAACCATTTTGCATGTGCAGGCTGGTATCATTGTGACTCCGGGTGTTAGAAGGCTTTTATCTCCGAATGCCCCGATTAGAGACATAACACCGTACGGTGTCCAAGACACAAAGAACAGAAAACATATAGTAATAGCTGCCTTAGCGATTCGTATTTCAGCGGTATCCTTGTTTTTGTCCACATTTGAACGGAGTGACTCGACGTTCATCTTCTTCGCTTGCTCTCGCAGTGTTTTTTCATGACTAAAGACATGTCCCACAATTTGGCTGTAGTAATAAAGAATCATTGCCGTTGGCATGCAAAAGCTGCAGAAAAATATTGTTCCAACAAAAAGACGTGTATCAAAGTTATCCGTAAGGTAATCAAATGAACACGATGTTAAATAGCCCTCTGTGAATAGAAAAAAAAATACAATCAGCATAAAATTCATTACAATTAAAAAAAAAAAAATATGTGGGGCTCAGGTTTCCATAGGCACATACACAACAATAATAATATTTATTTAGGGCGGAAATTATTAACAAAGTTATAAGCAAGTTAAGTTTATATTGTCCCTTCCTCTTTCTATGAAACTACTTACTCGTATGTAACTATACAATTATTAAAAATGGCTTTAGGGCTATTTTCCTAAATGTATGCAACTATTTTGATATAATTATGTTAGAAAAATCATTGCGATTAAAATTTACTTGCTGGCTAAAATTCAAATTACATTGAAGTTGTTTTTTGAAAGATTTGCAAATATCTAACAAACCAACTGACGTTATAGGCACCTCCCTGGCGACTGAACATACTCAGCCCTATCATGTATTCCATCGTAATCGGAAACTTGTTACGAATCACGAAACAAATTATCACGGAATCCATCGCAGAGGAATATCGCATACAAATTGCCACAGTTTGTTTTCGGCAATGGGAAAGATTCCGATTACGTTGGAATTGGTGATAGGGCTGATTCTGAGCGGAGCAAAAGAGTTGTTAACTCCCCAAAAAGAGAGTTAAAATCTTTTGAACCCGCGAAACGGGCCAGTTACAGTACTGTATATTTCAAAAAAACTTGACAGCAAACCAACTGATGATAAAAAAAAAATTGTGTGAGTGCCGGGACTCACGGTTAATATGTGTAAACATCAACGTGCGCGGATCCAAAACGGACTTGTTTTTGCTTGAAGGGGATCTTAAGATTTTTTTCACTGAACGCACCCATCCTAGTATGCAGATCGTAACGTTGCACAGCGTAACGTTGCACGACGTAACGTTGCACACGAACGGTCACGTTCTTTTTTCACTCTACCGCCAGCATAGATGTTTACACATCAAAAAACACCATCATATCAGAAGTGTTGTATACTTTTAGGTTAACAGCACATTTGCTTTAGTTTAAGCTTTTAGGATATTATTTTCTTTACTAATTCATTGAAAATAATTGGTTTAACTTTTTCGCGTGTAATTTAATTTTTTTTAATGATATTATTTTCGCGAAAAGGCCAAAATAACCACTGTGCAGTGCATATATTCAATAAATTAAGCTGTTTTCATGAAGCTACTAACGATTTCCGCCCAAAAAAAACGTTTTCTTGTTTAATACGCTATTTTACAACAACTTAAAACAATTTTTTTATTTCCTCGCATTTGTCTAATAAAAATCTGACCCAAAAAAATTTTTGTTCCCTCGTATAGTTATGCCTAATGGAAACCTGACCCTTTGCCCTTTGCTGCTTTTGAAACGATTTATGTACCTATACGATTTTGATAAAGTTCTTGATAAATAAAATTAGGTACCTGAGAGCACAGTACACATATTAAAGGTAACGGGGCATATTCATAGATAGGGTTTATCCTATCTAAATAACATTGAATAAGCCCCAGTCTAAGTTAAACTGGAGTTTTGATTTATTTAATCTCAATTGAGATAAACCTTCGGTGGAAACATAGTATAAAAGTGACTATGAATATGCCCCAATATCATTAGTGTTTTCATTTTTGTTCAGTTCTGCGCATCTGTGAAAATGGCGGATCCAGTGTCTCCTTACTTGTCAAAATACTAATATTTGTTGTTGTTTCTAGTACTGCCATGTGCAGTTTTCGTTGCCACTCGAGCCGCCATGTTTAATTTCTCACTGACAACCTGCGCAATATCAACTTATGCCGAATTCCTTTCAACAAAAGAATCGATTCTGTTCAGAATTTTTTCTAAACAAAATCGATTCTTTTCTGTCAAAAAAAAAATCGCCTCTTACGAATTCAGTTTAGAAAAAAATCGATTCTGTTTAGAAACAAATCGATTTCTTTGTTGATAGGAATTCGATAGGAATATACCTTTTACACGAGAGCGATTTTTAATGAAAAATTAACTTTATGCAAGTGAAGAAGTATCATCTCACTGCACTCTTTACTCCACTTGATTAAGCGAAGTTATCTGAGTGGACGACGAATGAAAATAAAACACATTTGAACAATAAGGAAAAGCACAAAGAAGAATGAGCGATAACTCTGCAATTTGTTCAACCTCAGCAATTTTGTCTACCCCGCCCACCACATACGTCCCTCACCAACTTGCTTAAAAATCGCAATAAGAAATTGCATGGTTTAAAAGCAGTCATACAAATTAAAACGAACACAACAATCTATGTGCCTGATTCCATGGGTCGTTTTACTGAAGAGCGCATCGGTGAGACAGGTAGATTTTATGTGTGTACAAAAGAGAAGGTAGATTCTACCTAAATTTCACCCATGCGCCAGTTTCATTTAATATTTTCGGATTCAGCATGAAACGTGTGAGTGAGACATATATGGATTTTATGGTTGTCGAATAGGGAAGGGTAGATTGTTTCTTCACCGTGTAATCACGACTTCAGTAAAACGACCTTCAGTAAAAAGACCATGTAATCAGACACTATTACTTTTCCACTTCATCAAAAGTCTCATCTCTATGAGAAAGCAAATGTCACTCAAAGTTCACTCAAGTTGTGACTTGAGTGCAAGTGCAAGTCGTAGTAATTTATAAATGGTGGATCAGAGTAATTATAAGAACACACTTTTTTGTTTATCAATTTATGTGTAATTACATTTGTTTAATAACTCATATCTATTGATTTTCCTCAATTTGAACATAGTACACATTAAGTGAGTGTGTTTTCTATTGAATTTTGCCCAATATCTTCGTGTATCAAATAAAAAGAAAAAACCACAGTGCATCGCCCAAAAAACAAAAAAAAAAACCAACAAGGGAAAAAAATTATTTGCACTGCGCTAGCAGCAGCATTGAACCAGTAACCACACTCGTTTTTGTTGTTGTTTTCATTTGTAGTTATTTTGTCTGCTTTGAACCGTCCCGAGAAAAAAAAAACAGATGACATTCGACAGATAAAAAACAACAAATTTATAAAAGCAAAAAAATCGCTTAGGCTTGGTTTCGAGGTAAGAAAATGCAGATATATTTCAAGTTGAAAAATTGAAATTCTACCTCTACTTATAGCAGAAAGTGTGAAATCAATGCAGATAAAAATTAAGGAGTGGAGGAGTAGTCATTAGCCTGTAATCCACAATTTTCTGTCCGTTCTTATGCGCTGCAACAGTAGAAACAACTTCGCCTTATTTCTCCCCGCTGAAGAACAGCCTTAGATATTTCTAGTTATATGTTAACAAGCTGATTGTTTCATTTTCGTGAATTGCTCTGGTGCGTCTGTCGCATAATGTCCAATAAAATCAACCCCAAGCGGCGCGATGCCACTAACACATCCTCCTCCTCCAGTTCGTCACTATCCTCAGCTGGCGGTGGAGATGGAGGAATGTCTGCTGACCTAACATCGCTCTTCGAGTGTCCAGTGTGCTTCGACTATGTTTTGCCTCCCATATTGCAGTGTTCCAGTGGACACTTGGTTTGCGTCTCATGCCGTTCGAAGCTCACATGCTGCCCCACATGCCGCGGCCCGTTGGCCAACATCAGGAACCTGGCGATGGAGAAGGTCGCTTCGAATGTCAAATTCCCTTGCAAACACTCCAGCTACGGATGCACAGCATCTCTGATTTACACAGAGAAGACAGAACACGAGGAGACGTGTGAGTGTCGCCCATATCTATGCCCCTGCCCGGGAGCTTCGTGCAAATGGCAAGGGCCTCTCGATCTAGTCATGCAACACCTGATGATGTCGCACAAGAGTATAACTACCTTGCAGGGCGAAGACATTGTGTTCCTTGCAACTGATATAAACCTGCCCGGTGCCGTCGACTGGGTCATGATGCAATCTTGTTTTGGTCATCATTTTATGCTTGTCTTAGAAAAGCAAGAAAAGTACGATGGGCATCAGCAGTTCTTTGCCATTGTCCAGCTCATTGGGTCGCGCAAGGAAGCCGAGAACTTCGTTTATCGGCTGGAATTGAATGGGAATCGTCGTCGACTGACGTGGGAAGCGATGCCACGGTCGATTCATGAGGGTGTCGCCAGTGCAATACACAACTCGGATTGTCTTGTGTTTGACACATCAATCGCACAGCTATTCGCTGACAATGGTAATCTCGGTATCAACGTTACAATCTCCATTGTCTAAACAGATAACGGGTGCGGTAGCTGTCGCCAAACATTGTACATTAAACCATAAAAGAAAAAAAGAACATTACATCTACTCCTACAATACTATGATTATTATACATTTTTACGTCATTACACAAGCAGATTGATTCTCTGATTAGTTTATTTTAAGATCTATAGTTTATAAGTTTTTATGTAATTATTTTTTTTTTTTTTGTTAATTAAAATGTGTATTTTTTTTTCTTGGTAAAAATATAAGAGCAGCGCAATATTGTGTGTTAAACGAGCTGCTAGGGTTGATTTGTCTTATTCGATTAGTATAAAAATTGTCTCAAAAATAATATGGTGATAATTATTTTAGTAAAACAAAAAGAAATTAAAATTCAAAAATTGTCTTACTAACTTGTTATTAAATGAACAAAACAAAATAAAATAGCATCACAACACAAATAAAATTGCTCAACTTTTGAACTCGAAAAATAATAATAAAAAAAAATTAATTATATATTTTCGTGTAAAACTTTTCGAAGTTTTTGAAACAAGCTTTAGAGGTGAAGAGATCAATTGAGATCAAGTTATTGTGGAGTATTCAAATATGTACTTCCTCTCACACACTTTTAAACATCTTAGTGCTTAGTTCGTTCAAGCGCTACAAGTTGTATATCTACTGCCTATTATTATAATTATTTTTGTTGGTTATAAATTTATAATTTGTTTTTCTTTTTTGTTTTGTTTTGATTCTTTTATTTTTAGTTACAATATTTTAGTTAATTTGTAGATTTAAAGAACAGAAAAAATAACGCAAATATTTAAAATTATTGCGTATTTAACATGGTTCATAAATAAACGTATAATTTTACACAACAAATTTGAATTTGGTCTCAATTGCTTTAAAAACTTTGAGCCATTAGGCTCTCCCAACGTGAATCATTTGGAACGACGACGAAAGTGTCAGAAAGTTTCAGATGTCTTTTTGTGTTGAATTTAAAAATTAAATATTAATATGTACATAATGTACATGATTTATCTCACGCAGAATATACAAATATTTAGAAAAAAATGACAAATAGCCCTATTCTGCTATACGATTCGATTCAAGTGAATGTACTTGTTTTTGAAATTCTAAAGAGAATCGTATTGTCTTAATTATATTTTGATTGCAATTAATACGCAAATGTATAAAATAGGTAAGGAATAGGTTTGAAAAATTCTTGTCACTTTTGAATCGCGAATTTTACTGTCAAAACTTTTCGTCGTGTTTTTGCACCCAATGTATCGCGTTGGTTTGGGACAGCCTTAAATTTGATTCCTAGGTTAATTTTTGAATACTCCACTCACAGTTGTGGTCAAAATTTTAGCACACTTGTAGAAGAAAGAAGAAAGAGGCGCCAGTTATACCTGAAAAGAATTTTCGATTTATTAAATTACCTGGAACAAATCTACCCCAACTCCTTGTAAGTGGGAAGACAACCCATGGCGTGCAATAGACCCAGATTAATATGTTACAAATTAAAGCTTTGGTGAATGTGAATGACCTGTTCATAGGTCTGGTAATAGCATTGAAACGATCGTAGCCAATGAATGCATTTGTCATTCCAGCTCCTATTCCCGAATACGAACCAACTGATGCGAACAATTGACAAAAAGTATTCCCTAAAGCAAATCCATGATGTACAGAATTATAGATGAATATAGGAGCTTTCATCATCATTATCAAATCAAATACCGCCAAATTGAGAACAAATAGATTTGATGGAGTTCGAAGTGATTTAGCACTGTAAAACGAAAAAAGTGATGATAAAGTGCAATGAGGTATTCCACTTACTTCAACTAACGTTGAGAAAATAAAAATAACACAACCATTTCCACAGATTGAAGCAACCATTAAGAACGAGTATAGAAGAGCGAGAAAATAGTGCATCGAATACTCAGGCTCGGGTTGGGTCAGCCAATGTTCTGGAATGTATTGCAAATCCTCTGGAGGTACATTCCATCCTAGGTACCGTACGTCAGATGTTCTTTAATAGACAGCACAAAAAAAATCACTGAAAATCCACAACGTTGTGATTCAAAAAAATGAATACCGTGCTTCCGCTCTAGGAACCGAATCATTGGTGCAATGCGGACCGTAGGGTCGTTCGATTATCATTCCGAATTAACACAATTTTATATCAACTTAAAAGTTTTAATTTTAAATGGGAATCATTGTTCCCCAAGAGAAAATAATTTTTATTACTGCTATAGAAATTTATTTAACCAGAGACTTTTATAGTTTTTTAGATCCGTAATTTGATTTAATTTAAACTAAATTATTGCGTGACTGGTAATCTTAGGTATTGGCAAATGCAGATTTTGCATTAAAAAGCTCTTGACATTTTAAACTATGAAGTAAAGGTAACAGAAATGGTCAGAGGAACTATGTTAGGGGTGTCTTAAATGTACACATGTATATAACAACACGCCAATACCACAATTAAACTAATTCCGCTAAAAAAAAAACATTTTGAAAGGAAAACAAAAATTATCTATGCGTACAATCAAGATGAGCTGTTATTATACATAATATTTGATTATTATATACAAGGCTTTGATGATTTTCCAGTTAAGGATTTTTAATTTTTTTCAAATACGTAAATATAAAATAAAAAATATTAAAAAATCAAACAACAACACAGATCAATGCATCTACTTTGGCTTGCCATGGGGGGCCTAAAATAAAATGCATGACTGGATCGTACAAACTTTGCTCTTGTATGTAGTACAAGGCTGTAACGGTGTAATTTTTATAATACTTTTGTTAACAAAAAGGTGCAGACTTATTACGTTTGTTCGTTGAGCCCTGAAGTCACCCTGGTGAAACAATTCTGTGTTTTTTGAGGCCTGAGGTCGCCCTGAACTCGCCCTGAAGTAGAACTAGGTATTTTGCTGTGGCGAGTTGAGGTAAAGAATAAACTGCCAAACTGACATGAGTTATTAAGCATATGTTTTGTTGCGGATTCATGTGCTGAAGGTTATTGTTTATTTTTGAAGAATAAATTGAAACAATACACGAATTAAATTTAATGCTAATAAACATAAATAGAAAGTGGAAACGTTAGAAGTTATTTCGTATTCATTTTTAAGACATATGTATTTGTAACAAATTTTAAGTTTTAATTATCAAAGCACAGAACTTTTTTTCTCCCTTTAAATATCAACAGCCATTGAGCGTTTTTTGAGAACTGGAAAACCCAGGTTTTTTTGACAATTCTTGGGGTTGTCAAGAAAACCTGGGTAAAGTTCAACGAACGAAGCTATTATTTCACTTTGGAAAAGTGAATTTGTTTGACCATATCACACTTTTACAAAGTTAAATCATGCCAATCTGTAAAATGTTCCTTTTTGTATTTCACTTGACGTTGTTTCTAAATTTTATATATATTTTTAGATCAGATATATCTTTAAAACAACGAATCGTACGAAGTTCTCTAACCTAAAAATTTAAAAATTGGTATTCCCGTCCGGTATATTTAGTCATTACTAAAATGAGACATTAATATCGAAATGGGCAAGAAATTTGTTGATTGCCATCGAAAAAGTACCTTATGGGAATCTTAAATCCAAATTTTCAACCATCAACCCCTTACAGGGTTTCCACCATCTTGATTTAAGGTGTGAAATTGGTTTCCGCTATTTTTTAAACGGGGAGAGCACGAGAAATATTTTTCTATAGCCCCAAAACTTATTTCAAATAAAAAAAAAGCATCAAACCAAAGATGCAAAATGGTGCGTCTTTTTGTCCGTGTAAATAGGGGGTTCACATTCAACGACGTGTCGTTCAACCTAAGTCATTTTACTAGCGTTCACATTCAATGACTATATTACCGACATCATTTTCAAGAAAATTTTTAGAGAGCCATTATGCTGCGAATTTAGTTATTTGCACCAATTCTACCGCATCCATTTTATTTTCTTCCGCTTTCTTTTTGTTGTTCTAATTTCGTTCGGCCGTTCTAATTTCCATTCGAATTCTATATCCTCACGTATTCGAATTTTCGCTGTTCCGAATCCCGTATTCGAAAACGTTTTGCGCATTCGGCAAAACAAACGGATCTACAATCCGCTAAATTGACGTTTTAAATTCGGTTATCCTTTTGTTGCCGGATTACAATTTCGTTTTTGACAGGTCTTGCATACATAACAGCTGATTTCGAAATGTTTTGTTGATCAAGTTGGTAAAACTTAAAAGTAAAACCGACTGGAAATCAGAACAATCGTTTTCAATCCGCACGGATTCAATTTTCGTTTCCGTTTTCAAATTCGACTGGATATCAGAACAGCCGTATTACTTCGATTGTAAACCAAATCTTCAAATCTTGCTAAAAAAAATAGAAAAAAAGATGTAAAATTGAAATCATCGGTCGTTCGACTGGAGTTCACATTTACTACAGCGGTCGTCTGACAGAGCAAATTATCAAAAAAATTGAACTTTGAAAATTGAAAATGTGACATAACGACACGTGTTAATGAACACGTCGTTGAATGTGAACCCCCCCCTTATTAAAATGATCCTTTTAAATTTTGAAAAATTTAATAATCACTCCAAACTGAAAAATAAAAAAAAGACCCTAAAATACGAAAAAATAACCCAACTGTAGAAATTAATTAATTTATGTTGTTGTTGCTTATCATTTACTTTTTTCGGTGCCATTTTTCATTTTTGATTTGATTTAATAATTTATTTTGGGGTTTATTTTTACTAACTTTGGGGCTATTTTTCCAATTTAAAAATGAACCGCAAAACAAAAAGTTCGCCTACAGCGCCAGCGCCACCTGTTGCGAATTTTCCGACTTTTCTTTTTTCCTAAACTTTCGCGTAGCAATTACGAAAAAACCCGCAGAACGAAGTATCCAATTTGGTCCAGTCGTTTTCAAGTTTTAAGCATCCGAATACACTCCGATCCATTTTTATATATGTATATACATATATAGATATGTACAAACATATAGAAGATTGAAATTTTTTTCTAAAATAAATGAATTTGGTGGCAAAAGCTCGTGGAGAATCAAGGCCTACCAACTTATGTACAACTCTCAACCATTCCTATGTGCATGTTATCAGCAGGAATGGATGCAACCTACAATTTTCTGCCGAATCTGAACGGCATAGAGGTGAGAGGCACTTTTCCCTAAAAATAGATAATCTTGGAGGGTTTGTCAATTCCTCGCAAGAGGCAGTACCTACCCATTAAAAAAAAAAAACAATTCGTTTTTTTAGGTGGCATTGGCTCGTCAAATATTTGTTGCCTTTAGTACAATCGCATTATGAAAATTTGAAATACTCATACAATTCAAATTCTAAAAAAATTTTCAGACTGGTCTTCCAAATAAAGCAAAAATACGGATGTTATTCGGTAAAAACGAACTCAATTTTATTTCAAGATAGCGGCGAACGTGCAAGAAGAAAATTCCGATTCAAGCTTCTTTTAAGGAAGAAGAAAAATATCTAAAATGTATGAGTTTTTATAAAAGTCACCGATAAAATATTTTTTTTTTAAACTTTGAGCCCACCGAAAACTTCATTCTCATTTATTTTGGTCAATTAAATTACCTTGTTCTTTAAACTTCAAAATTAACACTAGGTATTGTCAATGTGGGTAGGTAAATGTAAATAGAGGGAAATGTAAACAGCTCAAATTCCATAAAAATAATAGCCGTGTTTTTTTTGCAAGTCCATATGGATTTGTCGAAAAAAACGACATCGGGACTAATAGTTTTACACGTAAATACAACAACAACTTAAATCCATATAGACTTAGCTAAGTCCAGATAATTATCGGGACTTGCGTACTGTAAGTAAGAAGTTCTTAAGTCCCGATGTCGTTTTTTTCGACAAATCCATATGGACTTGCAAAAAAACACGCCTAATGAAGTCTTCGGACCACTCATTCGTGTGTTTACAGTTTTAAGTTGGCTGTTGTTTTTTTATGAAATGTTAAATTTAAAAGCGTCTTACAAGTATGGAGGCTTCGGGAAATTTTAATATTTTTTAAACCAAACTCAGACGTAATTTTTTTACTAACTTTTTAGTTATAAATTTGATTGAAATTAAACTTAAAGAAAAAAAATTACAAAATTTCGAAAGGATTTATATTTATTTTGTTGTTTAAATTTATTCTTGAAAATATTATGATGAGGGTAGATGTAAACTAATTTTTAGGGTAATTGTAAACATCATATTTTGGTTGAAATATCCTTTTATACTCATTGGACGTTGCCAAAGCAAGAAATCCTCAGAATAACAAAACCATGACCTTTAAAATCCTATGCGTATCCTTTAACTATCTTCGAATGGTTGCCCTTAAATAAATAATATTTACGCTAGTTTTAAAAGCCCAAAATACGTTGTTTATAACAACATAAAGCCTCTGGTCCAAAACTTCAAGATGATTTACATTGCACCTTAAGCATTAAGCCTAGTACGCTGCTGATGCGAAACGAAAAATCCCATACAAAAATGACACAACGAAATCATAAACGAAAAATTTCGTCTTCCTTTTCGTTTTGCAGTACGCTGTTCGATGAGCGAAATTGATGATTGTAGCAGATTATTTGGAGAGGTCTCCGCTCTTTTTTCGCACTCAATTAATTGCCCGGACCATTAATTGTGTGCGGCAAAGTGACACTTGAGGTTTTCTTGTGTTTGTATTTGTTGTATCTTTCATTACAGCATGGCTTTCTGTGATTTTTTTGCGTTTGTGTTAGTTTTTTTTGTTTGCAATTGGTGACGCTTTCAGTTGTCATTTTTTCGCTGTGGTTTTCGTAAGCATTTCGCTGTCGTGTTGGAGACCACCGAAAAATTTCGTTTCGCATCAGCAGCGTACTAGGCTTTAAATTAAAAAAATAATAGGTCTGTTCGCGCACTAGTCCGATTTTTTATATGGACTTTGACAGAACTTCGAACTAAAACTGGTAGAAAATGGCAGGTTTGGAAAGTAAACGAACAGAGGTAATATTAACCGTTATTTTAAAATATTTAAAGTAATTTTTAAAATCTTTATTAAAAAAAGTTCTAACTCAAATTTTTCAGCAAAAAAAATTTAATTGTTTACAATAAGCCACATTGACCCTACATAAACATTCTTGTATATCAACTGATTTTTCACAATTTTAGGAAACTGTTTACAAATTATGTTCCCAGTCATGTAATCTTAGTATTAATATATAAAACAAAATCGTTCTAGTTACAACACTCTTCACTCAAGAGCCGCTGGACCTATTATTATGATTTAATGATCTGTTAAACTCGTCTCCGCCTCGAATAACAGAATAACTATTAAAATATCGGAAAAATTCACTTTGTTGGGTGAAATGGGGTAATATGAAAAAGACGTATCCGATTACAAAAATTCTACCTGCGTTTGAAAGAATATTCTTAGGAAATGGCTTCAAGGAATTTTTTTTTTTAAATTTATAATTTGTAGGTTGAAATGGGGTAAAAATAAAAAAAAATTGTCCGATTTAAGAATTGCTTCTTTTTTTGAAAATTATTTTTTGTATTTTAATTTGTGTACGGAGAAATGGGGTAAAAGTTAAAAAAAATGCGCGATTTAAGAAAATCCTTTTTGTATTTGAGAGGATGGCTTTTTAATATTTTTTTTTTTCAAAAATTTAGTATTTAAAGGGTGAAAGGGTGTAAAAACGAAAAATTTTATCTGATTTCAAAAATTCTGTTTGTGTTGGAAAGGTCATTTCAAAAATTTTATATGTAGGTAAGGTATACAGTGAAATGGGATAAACACAAAAAAATTGTTTTTGATACCTACTAAAATTCTTTCTGCGTAGGGAAAGTAATAAAGGTTGGACTTAGATGATCATATATTTTTAAGAATTTCGCCATTCATGACGTGAAGTAGTATTCGATTACAAAAATTAGCATAATATATTAATTTATATTTTCTTTTGTAATTTTTATGCGAAGCTACCCGTGCAAAGCCGGGCGGTTGAGCTAGTTTATACTAAAAGATAACGCTCTCTTTAATTTTATAAATTTGATACAAATGAGTCTTTCACACGGAAGAACTTTTCATAAATTATATATAAAGGGTCCGCCATCTATCGTTTTTTTCTCAACTAGTGCTTATTTCGTGAATGGTAACACTTAGCTCATGTCTGATTTGACAGCTAATTAGTTTTATCCTTCCGCTGAACGAATATATTTGTGTATACGCTTCGCTAAGTGGGCCTGCGAGAAGATGCCGATTTTGCCAAAAAAATCATCTTTTCAGATGAAGCTCATTTTGATCTTAGCGGGTAGTAAACAAGCAAAATTGTCGCATTTGGGGCACAGAAAACCCGCACGCATACATTGAAAAGCCGATACACCCAAAACGAGTCACTGTTTGGTGCGGATTTTGGTCCAGAGGCATAATTGGGCCATTTTTCGAAAATGAGGAAGGAGTGGCCGTTAGAGTCAATGGCGATCGTTATCGGGCCATGTTGAACGAATTTTTGTTCACAAAAATTGAAGAGGAGGATATTGGCAACATTTGGTTTCAACAGGACGGCGCTACGTGTCACACAGCCGAAGCTACATTCGATGTTTTGCGCCATTTAAAAAAAAAAGAAGTTATTTGGCTGACCCTTTATATGTATGAGCCTATGTTAAATGACGTCTTTATTAACTTTTCTACTTTTTTTCAAAACAAATGCATTAAACCAGCGTCTTTTTTTTTTGTGAAACGTGATCACTATTGTAAACTTTCAGCAAATGAAACTCAAACTTCAAACAAACCTTCTTTAAGAAAATGTTTGATGGGTTGTTGCTGATGCATCGCATCGCAACAAAACAAAAATTAATTTGATGTTTATGAATTTACACTTAACTATACAGCTTAACGGTATCTCTTATTTTTTAACGGCAAGTTCAAATATTGATCTTTGGTTCAGCGAATTTAACTAATCGATTTCGGCAAATAAACTGCGGTTCAGGTATGTGATACTAGCCAATTACATGCTTGAACCATCGTTAAACCTCATTTAATCCATCTTTGCACAACATGGCCCTTAATGAATTAAATGTGTATATAAAATTTAAGGTGCAATTAATTTTACCATCAAGAAAATTTTGTTAAAAAGGACTTAGACGGCTTTTAAAATAAGGGGCTCAAATATTTGCCATTAGATTTTTTATCAGGTAGTTTGTTTTGCCAAAAATAAAAAAAAAAATTTTACAAACCTGGAACAAAGCGACCCCATACTTTGAAGAATGGCATCAGTGCCCATGGTGTGCTGTATATCCATATTAGCGCTACAAAACACAGTGCCTTGGTAAACGATAATCTTCCGCCCATCGCCATCGGCCGAGTTATAACACTGTGTCGATCGTAAGCTATGAATGCGTTTGTTAAGCTAGCTCCAATGCCCGCATATGCACCTAAAAGACCAAACAGTTGACATCCAGGATTGCCCAAAGCAAATCCGAAATTGATTGAATTGTATATAAATACGGGTGACTTGAGCATCATTAAAAAGTCCAAAACAGCTAAATTTACAACAAAAATATTCGATGGCGATCGCAGGGATTTTGCACTTTTTCAAAAAAAAAAAAAAAAAAAAAATAGAGAAATAAAATAAAAGCTCCAGAAAAAATTCTGACCAATATGCGCATACCTCATAAAAACCCAAATAACCAAACCATTTCCAGTCAGTGAGGCTACAGTGAAAAGTGTGTAGACCAAAGCGAGTAGGTAGTGCATCGACTTTTCCGGCTCGATATGTTTGAGCCAGTGCTCTGGAATGTACTGTAGATCGTCTGGTGGAACATTCCATCCGATATAGCGAAGCTCTGAGACCGTTCTAAGTGTACGAGTATTCCAAAGAGGAAGTCTTTATAATTTTTAACTTTAAATACAAAAATGTTTTTTAGTTACCTAGCTTCCGGCCTAAAGTATGACAAGTTTCGGTTTGGGTCATCGAAAGTATATCCATGATCACTCATTTTTATGAACACAAAATGAAATCCACAAAACTCCTGTCCTATACTACTGCTACATCAAGGACTGTTTGAGTGCACTCGAGGGCAGGATATAACAAATACAAGTGCCTTAGTTCATTGGGTATAGGTAGCTTTTATAGAGAATATTCTAATTGAAAAAAAAACTAAACTTTCATCAGGGAAAGATATTTGAATAAATTTTAATTAGTGCGACACGAATATTGCTGAGCTAGAACATAATTTAATTATGTTTTCGTATAGGTTTATAATGAGCACATTCTTAAAATTTATTTTAAAAATGCGTTGAGTTGAGTGTTATTGTTTTGTGTATTATTTTTTAATGCTGGATTTACACGACTGACAAATTGACAGTTTTCTGTCAGTATACTGCCAAAAGAACGAATTTTGTCCATTGTTCCGTCAGTTTACTGATGGAATTTGACAGTCGTTCAAATCCAGCATAAGAGTAAATAGGGGTTGTGATTCTGACCATTGTCCATTTGAGTATTGAAAAGTCATAATCTAAACAGGTTATAAGGCTATCATTTAAAATTGTAATTAATAATTTTGAGACGTTTATGCTGGATTTACACGACTGACAAATTGGCAGTTTTCTGTCAGTAAACTGTCAAAAAACTGCCAGAAGAATGGAAAAATTGATTCATTTGGCAGTTTTACTGACAAAAAACTGCCAATTTGTCAGTCGTGTAAATCCAGCATTAGAAAGTAAGATCTGTGAATATTCAAGATTTTGATCGGATATGACGTTATGATGATAGAGAAGTCAGTCCCGCAATTTAGTTTCTCTTTCTTTCTATTTGACTATTGCATACAGTGCCGGTAAAAAAATAGCACCACCCGGTACAAGTTTCATTTCAACTTTTTTAAATTAGTGAATGGACACATATTTCCAGCCTCTACTGTATTTTGTTATTGCTTGAAGTGTCAACTCTGTCTATTGTGTATCACTGGCACTTAAATGGTAACGGTTCTTTTTTACGAGGCCATATTGGGGAAAACCCCTTTTCCCTATTGCGGTAAAAATACACTGATCGCAGTTTTCGTTGGGAAAAAACATTTTTTGGTGTCTTATTTCAAGGTAAAGTCGTCAAATGTTAAGATTTCTTAGTTTTTGATAAAATTCTTTATTTAAAACACAAAATTTACAGTTTTTCAAAGACAATGGGACGTGGAAAACATTGCACAAACGAAAAACGTGAAATTATTTAAAAAAAAAAATGATTTCAGAAGGTAAAGCGTATGGAGAAGTTCGACGTTTTGTTGCCGAAATGCACAAATATACGCACCCAAAACCGAAACTCGTGGACGAAAAGCAGGTATTTCGACAATTCTCGACAGACGCCTAGTCCGAGAAAGCCAACAAAAATCCTTTCAAGCCTGCAACTGAGCTTAAAAAAGATCTGAATATTACAGCTTGCGTTGAAACCGTTCGCCACAGACTGAGAAAACATAATTTAACAGTGTGTTATCCCAGAAAAGTCCCTCTTTTAAATGCAAAACATGCAAAAAAGCGTTTAATATTTGCAAGACAGCATTTGAATAGGACAGCAGCGAAATGGCGAAACGTTTTATGGACGGATGAGAGCAAAATCGTGTTGTTTGGCGGTAAAGGATCATATGTTCCTACGTAAGAAGACTTCGAAAAGCGGAATATAACCCCAAATATATAAATAAAGTGGTTAAGCATGGAGGCTCCAGGGTTAATGGTGTAGGCTTGTTTTTCCTACTATGGAGTAGGACCTATATTGTTGAGGCAATAGGCGATTAAATAATAACTCGACAATTTACAATTATTGAAATACATTTATTACTGTTAAGAACATAAAAATTGTTGGCTCGTTTAAAAATTTGTTTTTTATTGCGGCTTAAAATTGCGTCCGCTGCCTTCGACTTTTCCCAATGATCTCCATTCTTCCTTTCGTTACTGACTTCACTTAGATGGACTTCGATAGAACGATGATTTTGATTGGTCGACCAATGGCAAACATCCTTTTATCACATTCTGAGACGGTTTGAGAACAATAGAACTATTGATACGCCATCTGATGGTTTTTATTAATATCTTAAGGTGAAGATGACATCGGTGCCGACATCCCACCCTCCGTGAATCCTCGAAGAGGTTCACCAACAACGTTAAGTACAGCCAGTTTTGATGATGGTCGACGAAGTATTCCGTGGGAAGTTTTTACATCAGCGCTTCTGACTTGTCCATCTTTAGCTTGATATACCCGAACAATTCTTCCTCGCTGCCATCTGGATCTGGGTTGGCTGGCATCGCAGATTATTACTAGGTCGTCGACTTTTAGCGGAGTTACCCTCTCATGCCATTTGGTGCGTCTGGTTAACATTGGCAGGTAGTCTTGAATCCATCTCTTCCAAAACCTGTCTTTTAATTGTTGTGATATTTTCCACTGCTTACGGCAACATATTGGTGTGTCCTCTTTGCAAGGCGTCTGCGTGGAATTCAGGCTTCCTATTAAGAAGTGATTGGGTGTTAGTGGTTCATCTTCTTCTGAAGTCAGTGGTAGTTCGGTTAGCGGTCTAGAGTTTACAATGTTTTCGGCTTCTATAAGCAGGCTTCGGAGGGTCTCCACCCGTGGCGCTTCTTCTAATAGTGTGACCGACAGCACCTTCTTCACCGATTGTACCATACGTTCCCATATTCCACCTTCGCTAGGATTTGAAGGACAAGAAAATTTCCAGTCAATTCCTCTCATTGACATCTCGTTTTGGATGCGATCTGTGTCGGACAGCTCTGCTTCTCGTTTTAATTCTTTCTTGGTTCCAATGAAATTCGTCCCGTTATCGCTACGTATACGAACTGGAATCCCACGACGATTAATAAAGTTTCTTAGGCAAAGAATAAAGGCATCGGTCGATAAATCTCCGGCTAGTTCCAAGTGAATAGCTCTTATGGTTAGACAGGTGAATAATGCTACCCATCTTTTCTCTCTTCTTCGACCAACGGATACTTGTACCGGACCAAAATAATCCAAGCCAGTATATGTGAAAGGTCGAACATATGGCGTTAACCTATCTATTGGAAGTTGTCCCATGAGCGGGGTTCTAGGCTTCGCCTTTGCTATCTTGCACCTCTGACATTTTCGTTTGATGTGTTTAAGTGCTGCACGAATATGCGTTATCCAATAGCGCTGGCGGATCTCATTTATTATCAGTGCATCGTTTTGATGATGTAGCCGGTGATGATAGTGATCGATTACTAGATCAGTGAAGGCATGATTCCGTGATAAGATTATTGGTCTTCTTGCGTCTTCAGGCAAACAATAGGCTGCGTCTATTCTTCCATGTACTCTTAACAAATCATCTTGATCTAGCTGCGGTGTCAGCTGGTATATTGTACTTTTCCTAGATACTTGGTTTTTCATCTTAAGTGCGGTTATTTCTTCTCTAAAGGCTTCGATTTGAGCTTGTTTACAAAGGAATCTTTCGGCTGAAGTAATTTCTGCGGCTGTTAATTCTTCTCTTTGAACAGGTTGGTGGCGTTTTGGTGTAGGATGGCTTTCGAATGAGATCATTTTTGCGGCTATTTTTTCTCTTGCTCGTCTTAGTAGTGAGTGGATGTAACGAAGTATCCAGGCAGCGATTCGTTTCAATTTGGACAGCGAAGAAAATTTAGTAAAATTAATTATAAGGTTACTTGCCTGGTTTATGTGCAGCAATTTAGGACGAAGTTCTTCATCGAGTATGTCTGGGACTTGAAAGGTGGAATCTTTTGGCCAAGCTTGTTTGGAAAGGCGAAGAAAATCTGGTCCGGATAACCATCGGCTGTTTAAAACGAATCTTGGAGGGTTAGTAGCTCTAGTGGCTGCATCTGCTGCGTTTAAGTCCGTAGGAACCCAATGCCAATCTGATGGACTCGAAGTTTCTAAAATTTCACCAACTCGATGGGCAACAAATGGTTTGAATCTCCGCTGCGATGATTTGATCCACCAAAGTATTGTTTTGGAGTCGCTCCAATAAACAACTCGAGATATGGTAAGACTGTGCATGGCTTTAATGGCTATTTGTAAACGACATCCTAATACTGCGGCTTGTAGCTCTAGGCGTGGGATAGACAGTGGTTTCTTTGGTGCACAACGTGTTTTTCCGAAGACGAAGGCAATATCCACGTTACTTTCATATTGAATTCGAAAATAGCCAACTGCGGAGAAAGCACTTTCACTAGCATCTGTGAAGATGTGTAATTCGATACCAAGTGCACGTTGAATACATGGCGAGTAGCAGCGATCTATTTGAAATTTTTCGACGAATTTGACTTCTTCCCACCAGAGTTTCCAATGACGGTAGATATTAAATGGTAACGGATCGTCCCATCCTATTCCGGCTTTCCATGTGTTCTGCAAAAGTATTTTAGAGCAGATGAGAAAGTCAGCCAAGAATCCGTACGGATCAAACACTGACATGACGATGCTTAACATCTGTCTTTTCGTTGGCGGCCTGTTAGTATTTAAAACATCTTTTGGTATTTTATGAAACTTTAATCGAAATCGAAAGGTGTCTTCTTCTGTGTCCCAATACATTCCCAGTACTTTTTCCACTTCTTTATCCAATTCTAGGCTAACCGATGATTGAAGAGAGCTCGAAGATTGATTCAGTTTAGATTGAATTTCCTTTTTATTACTTAAAAAACTTCGAAGATGAAAGCCACCCTCCGCATGAATCCGTTGAACCTCGGTACTAATACGCTCCGCTTCTTCGTCATTTGTGAAGCTACAAACGAAATCATCCACGTAATGGTTGTTTACTATTCTATTGACAGCTTCACGACCCTCAATCTCAAACTCCTTGGCGTTTTTATTTTTAACATGTTCTGCAGAACACGGAGAACAAGCAGCTCCAAAAATCATTGAAGACATGACATAAGTCCTGATCGGCTTGTCTATTTCACCATCTCGCCACAAAAATCGTTGTGACCCCTGATCATCTTGACAGATCTTGACTTGAGAAAACATCTCTTTTATGTCTGCAACAACACCCACTATTCCCTGCCGAAACTGGAACAAAACTGATAAGAGTGGCTTGGCTTGTTCTGGCCCTTTAAGCAGCATAGAATTGAGGGATGTCCCATTAACTTCGGCGGCTGCGTCAAAAACTATACGAATTTTTCCCGGCTTATGATGGCTGGTCACACCAAAATGAGGCAAGTACCATGTTCTGCTGCTACACTGTTTGACTTCCTCTGGCATAAGCTGTCTGGCATAACCCTTTTCAATATATCCTCTCATCTGCTCTTTATATTCCGATGCGAACTGAAGATCTTTTTTCATTTTTGATTCTATACTATGAAGACGTCTTGTTGCCATATTGAGACTGTCTGGTAAAACGATATCATCTTTACACCATAATAACCCCGTTTCGAATCTTTTTCCTATGCGTTTCGTTGTTTTTTCTAGTATTTGCTTAGCTCTTGTGTCGATAACAGGCTCCAAAACTGAATCACCTTTGAAAACTCCCATATTCTCTAGGGTAAAATAGGATTCTACCAGTTTATCCAACTTATCTAGATTATTACTTTCGTTGATGCAAAAAACCATTGGTACGTCATTATTCTTTGTTGTATGTGGCCCGTAGACGACCCAGCCAAGTTTTGTGCAACTTGCTATCGGTTGCTTACTATTTCCTTCGATGGTGGTGGTAGCCACGCCTAAATGACAGTTGTCCAATCCGATTAGCAAAACTGGTCTTGCTTCTTTGTAGCTGGTTACTGGGAGTTTGTTTAGATGTTCTTCTGCTTCTCTGTCAAATGACTGGATCGGCAAACTCAGATTTGGCACAGTTCTGACGTTTCTGATTTGGTACAACTGAGCATCACTATTAATTCCTCTTATTTCTAGTGAAACTCTACGTGACGGTTCTGTTACTACTTTGTTTCCGAACCACTGCAGTGTCAAACTCTGCATTTGACCCTTGAGCCCGAGTTGTGTTGCTACATCCTCTTCCAAAATCGAGACTGAAGAACCCTCGTCAAACATGGCGAACACAGTTTTCTTACCTCTTGGGCCCAACAAGATAACTGGCAAAATTCGAAACAGCTGATTACTATTATTCTTCATTCGACAATTGTGAAGTCTGACTGGTGGTGTAGTGCTTTCTTCATGTAATAATTTGTTGTGAAATCTTCGGCATCCATTGGTATCACACCTTCTTTTTATTCGGCACGTTGCAGCTCCATGCCCAGATCTTAAGCAACAAAAACAAACATGTTTACCTTTGACCAGTTTCCATCTATCATCTATAGCTAAAAGTTTAAAGGAATTACATTCTTTTAATTGATGATCAGCCCCACAGCATGTACAAATTATCTTCGGAGCATTCGGATCTCTGTTAACACTTAAAGGTGTAGCGGCATGTAACATCCTTCGGGCGTTAGCTGTGTGATTTCTCGGCATAATATTTGTACTCGTTTGGGGTACCAATTGTACAATTCTAGCTAACTGACTCAGCCAATTAGAAAGATCTTTTACTGTAGCGTATGGCTTTATAGTTGACGCATGCTGTGCCCAATCAAATCTTCTCGTCATCGGCAACTTCATGATGAGCTCATCTAAAAGCATCGGATTGGCTAGATGTTGCTCGCACTTTGCAGACGTTAGAAATGCCACCACATTTTCAACCACTGTAGAGAATGGAATCAATTGTTCTAGACGAGCTTCAACTATCGTTGGAAAATGTCGAACTTTTGTCAATTGAGCCTTTATCAGTTGTTCAGGTCGACCAAAACGAAAGGCAAGTGCTTCGAGAACCCTTTGTGCATTGCTAGGATGTATTAATAACGAAGAGACAGCTTCTTTGGCTTCTCCTTGCAAACACCTTTGTAGCCGAATGGTGTTCTCAACTGCCGAATATCCGAAATTAGTTGTAGTCTCCTCATAATTGGCTAGAAATAACGGCCAATCCTCTGCTTCCCCTGAAAACTGTGGCAGATCATATAGTTTTTTAAATGGCTGAACACTCGTGGTTGTATTTACTGAAACAGCGGATGACAAAACTTGACTTTCCTCTCGTAAGTTCTGTAACTCCATTTCTCTTTCGTTGTTATTGGAACTTCGAGCATTTGATTCGACCTGACGATCTACGGTTTCTCGTAAGCGTTGTGTTTCGGCCTGATTCACGCTAGCATCACTCCGTAGTTGATCGACCGATTCCTTAAGTGCTGTCATCTGCGCTACCAGAGCCGTTAGAAGTTGTTGTTGTTGCAACTGTGATTCTGGTGTCTGCTGTTGTGGTTGTAATGTTGGAGGCTGCTGTGACGTTGCGGGCTGCCTGTCCATTCTGGATTTCAGTGTGCCACTAAAACGTACCGGAGGCTTGCCTCTATTTGATCTACTACTGCTGCGAAATGGCGAAGACATAAACTAAGCACTAGGCTCCCATCCGCGGGAATCTTGGCAAGCTTATCTAAATTTTGAATTTTTATTACTTACTTTGCTGCTGCAGTCAGACCTAACTACAGCAGTGAGAAGTACATCAGTTGTTCTAAAGGCTTTCCAAATATTGCACCTTGACGCCAGTAGTATTTGGCTCGATTACGTTTATGCCCAAAAGTTAGAAAAAATCACAACTCCCAAAGGCAAGGCAAGAAATAAATTAAATTACTATAACTGAGCAAGCACCTTATCTAATCTCAGAAATCAAAATTATTTGTCCAGATATTAAGCTTTATTCTAGACGACCAAATTATTACTTTAAATGTATGTGGCAATATCCCAGCGGCAAATAAATTAATGTGCAATGTCCCAGCGGCAAATAAATGGCTGTGCAGGCAAGTGCTGAGGTAACAAAGCTTTGGCAATAAATGTGAAGGCCCAACTCCTCTGACACAGGCGGCCCACTAATCACGTGCCCAGGAAATTTTAATTTGTCCCTTGGAATCGCGGAAACAAATTTCGTTTACAGGCAACTTAAACTTCGATGCAGGTGGCAACTCCTCAAAGCCACTTCGAAGTTTTACAAAGATGAATTGTGCGTCGAAGCTTTAATTGTCGGCTGACGGTTGGTTATAATCCAGTTGGCAAATATTTAACGGATCGAAGTACCGCTCCACTATTACCGTTTAATGCTGTTGTTTGCACTCTTTGTGGTGTGAAGTACCGTATTCTGACGGGTGATATTGTTTCCGTTGTGTAGTTCTTTTATGACTGCTACGATATAACTCGGCTAAATTGCAGTCTGTCTACGATGCACCTCACTTTGTACCAGTGAATGTTTAGCTGCTCGACTCGTGCTGTACTGTAATAGAATCTGGGCAGTAATTTTCCTTATGTGGATTTGTGCAATACTTACACTTTTGCTGCAGCTTAATTAGCTGCAGCGACGAATGTGAATAGCTTTGTGAACAAGTTGGCGGCACCCAGCAAGAACGTCTAGGACAAAACTTCCTCGTTTGGCGATTTTTAAGGGTTCTCTGATGTAAATGTGGAGGCGCAACTACTCTGACACTGGCGGCCCACTATTCAAGTGCCTTGGAAATCTTAATTCTTAGGCAGCGTCGCACACGTATTGCAATTTTAATTTTTAAACATAAATTTTTAAAACTTTTGTTGAGGCAATAGGCGATTAAATAATAACTCGACAATTTACAATTATTGAAATACATTTATTACTGTTAAGAACATAAAAATTGTTGGCTCGTTTAAAAATTTGTTTTTTATTGCGGCTTAAAATTGCGTCCGCTGCCTTCGACTTTTCCCAATGATCTCCATTCTTCCTTTCGTTACTGACTTCACTTAGATGGACTTCGATAGAACGATGATTTTGATTGGTCGACCAATGGCAAACATCCTTTTATCACATTCTGAGACGGTTTGAGAACAATAGAACTATTGATACGCCATCTGATGGTTTTTATTAATATCTTAAGGTGAAGATGACATCGGTGCCGACATATATACTGGATTAAACCCATCATGGATCAACATGTCTTCGTGAATATTCTGGAAAATGTTATACTCCCGTATGTAGAGGAAGAAATGCAGCTTTTGTGGGTCTTCCAACAAGATAATGACCCCAAGCACACCAGTAAAAAGGCGAAAAAATGGTTTGGGGATCATTCAATTAATGTGATGGAGTGGCCAGCGCTATCGCCTGACCTAAATCCCATGCAAAATATGTGGCCCGACGTGAAGAAAGCAGTCTCAGATATTAAATCGACCAGCAACTAAGCACTCTGGGCTGCAGTTAAGGCGCCCTGGGAGAATATTCCGGTTGAAAGGTGTCAAAATTTAGTTAATTCAATGACGAGACGTTGTGAGGCAGTAAAAGCCAACAAAGGCTATGCAAGGAAATATTAATTTTGGTGGACTACCTCTAAAAAATAAAATTATAGAAAAAGTTTTTGCATTTTTACGATGGTTTATTTTTAAGTTGTATGATGAAGCAATGGTGCTATTTTTTTTTAATCGCTTATTTATTTGATTTGTTGGAGAAAATTTAATTTTTTTTTTCAAAAAGCTGATGAATATATGTAAATTGAAATTCTTTTTGAAATGTGTTGTTTAAACTTAATATGTATAAACTTTTTGCATATTCAAAATTTCTCTCGATATGTTGGCATACATTTTATTTTGCAATGAAATTTGGTTCTCGTAATGGTGTTATTTTTTTTACCGCAGCTATGTACATCCAGAGCTACATACTGAACAGCGGGGCCCATTTACATAACACTTTATACTTATATTTTTTGTTTGTTTTTTTCCAGAGGGATTTTGAACTTTGAATAGAATCAAAAATAACGCTAACTGCAATAGAACCATTTTTTATTTCTGACATCTTTACCGATTTTGTGAAATCTTCTAAATGAAGGTTCTTAAACATTTTAAGGGTTTAATTTTCAATGAAATATTTTTTTATTGTATTGAAATTCGTCAAAACCATTCAATGAAACTGATTCCATTTGGCTCCATGTTGCAACGATCCACTTCGCCCCCCTCCCCTACTCGCGGGTAGCTTCACTACTGGATATACATACATACATACATACATACATAGCTTAAACAATTAAATTACATCAAACAGATTCAACAATGATCGTTGGCAGTCTTTAACGTTCAAATAAAAGTTGAGGAATTTTCGTCTAAAACAAATAACTTTATTTTAGTTTTGAAAAGTGCTTCTGTAAATATGCCTGAGTCTTGGCTTATTTTATAAAATGTCAGTCACTGAGCAATTCCACAACTAGGCACTCATTTTTGTTAATTCCAATGACATTGTAATACATTTCATTCACCTTATATGCTTTGATTTCGTGAGGTGGTTGATATAGCGGATTAAAAGAGGACTTTAATTACATTTGTATGGCATCCTTTACCTACATTCTTGGAAATTTTAAAAATAGTATTGATTAAAGAAAAATAGAGACATTAAACTTGATAAAGCAGCAGTAGAGCAAACAACTATCAAGTAAATAGATTGAAAAATTTTGTTTCCCGTCATTACAAATTATACACTATACACGAGTTCACATTGGTTTTATACTCCGTTTTGCGTGAACATATTATTTAAAAAAAAAAAAGATTGGAATAAATAAGAGAACATAATAATTTAGTTAAATATACAAACCTGGTACAAATCTTCCCCAAAATTGAGATGCTGGCAAAAGAACAAATGGCGTCGCATACAGATAAATAAATATTATTATTAAAATTGCTTTGATTTGTGTAGTTTTGCCTTCCATAGGTCTTGTGATCACATTATATCGGTCGTACGCTATAAACGCATTTGTCAAGGATGCTCCAATTCCAGTATATGATCCGATTATAGAATAAATCTGACATCCAGTATGACCCATCGCAAAACCACAATTAAATGAATTATAAATAAAAACTGGAGTTTTTGACATCATAAAGAAGTCACAGATCGCTAAGTTTATGACAAATATGTTCGATGGAGTTCTTAAACTTTTCGCTCTGAAAAATTTTTATTTATAATTTTTGGTAAAATTTAAAATTAATTTGGATATATTTACGAGCAAAAAACATATATGACGAGACCGTTTCCAGTGGTGGCCATTATAAAGAAAAAAATATAAAGCAATCCAAGAAGATAGTTCATAGATTCAGGTGGTTCGGTGTACTTTAGCCAATGGTCGGGAATATGCTGAAGTTCTTCCGGTGGTACATTCCATCCTATCAGGCGAAGCTCTGATGATGTTCTAAAAAAAAAAAATATAAATTGTTATCAGTGGCGGATTTAGGTTTTCTGCCGCCCTAGGCCCGGTTGAGTACGCCGCCCCCCCTTGTTTTTTTTAACGAAATTCTTTTAACTGCCTTTATTCTTAGTCGTTCTTGCAGAGCCTTTTTTCTATGCTGCCAGAAAACGCCTGAAAATCTTTAACACGCTTTTATTAGGTTAACCTATAATATGATATAATGTACTGTCATCAGGGGAGGGAATGTGGGATCAGATACCCCCATATATTATATGGCGGCATTTTTATTTAAAGACTTAAAAATAAATTATAGTTTTAAAAAAACTAAAGGCTGTCCCAAACCAAAGCGAAACATTCGCGCGAATATGCGACGACTGAATAATGTTCGACGATTCGCATCGCGCCAGTGTGGGTGCTCCCATTAATCTCCACGTAAATAAATTAAGACAGGCGAAAGTTTCGTCGTCGCTTTGAAATATTCGCGTTGGTTTGGGAGAGCCTTAAAGCTCTAATAGAGAACCGAACTAAAAAGCAGTGATGTCACATGAAAACAAAAGAAGTACCTACAGCATGGACAAAAATTCCCTACATTTTCCCTACACCCGCACAAAATGCATAAAAGAAAATAAATAAAATGTTTATTTTTCTCCTTTTTTTATTTTATTTATAGTTTTACATGTGCGCTAAAGAAAGCGATAAAATATAAAATATTATTTTACCATTTTCTCAGTAAAATTGAACTTTCTCTACAAATTATCCATAGGCCTTTTTCACTACAAAATATTCTCAGGTCTGTTGCCGGTGAAAGAGAGTAAAATTATTTTTTACTTTTGTTAGTTTCTCGGAAAAAAACAGTTTTATTGGAAAAAATGTAGAGACACAAATTGTAGTTTATGCAGTTCTGTAAAAAAAATGATGTGAGTGCCGGGACTCACGATTAATATGTGTAAACATCAACGTTTGTCCAAGGGCAGTTTTGAGGATCCATATTTGTATTTGGATCTGTATGCGAAGTTGTTGACTTAATATCCTACTATGCAAATTGTTGTAGTATTTATAACGCGCGCTATATCGTAAAGTGTGACCTCGTAACGTCGCCGGGCGTCGCACAGAGGAAAGTCCATGTTTTTGTTTCACTCTACCGCCGCGCCGGCGTAGATGTTTACGCATCAAAAATATTGGACCACTTTTCTGAAAAAAGTGTACGGCGTATAATACATATATGTATTAAAAAAAAATTGTCCCGGGACGAACATATATGTATTAAAAAAAATTGTCCCGGGACTCACGATTAATATGGGTAAACATCAACGTACGCGGATCCAAAACGGACTTGTTTTTGCTTGAAGGGGAACTTAAAATTTTTTCACTGAACGCACCCATCCTAGTATGCAGATCGTAACGTTGCACACCGCAACGTTTCACACCGTAACGTTGCACACGGACGTTCACGTTTTTTTTTCACTCTACCGCCAGCATAGATGTTTACACATCAACAAAAAAAAAAACTTGCGAAAATGTTACAAAATTAGTTGTTTGTTTTAATGTACAAACGGGTGTTTTTTTTTTAAAATGGTATAGAAATTTAAGTTGGCAACACTTTTTTAACTAGCGGCCATTTTGTTAGCTGTCAAGTGATTTATTTATAGTTTGGTTTGGCATTTCAACACGAATAGGTTGACTGACTGACCAAATGGGTCCAACACAATATTGCCTTTGATCCCAATTTTCATAAGTGAATTTTGTTTAGCGATGAAGCTCACTTTTGGTTGAATGGATACGTCAATAAACAAAACTGCCGTATTTGGAGGGATGATAATCCTCAAGTGTATATTGAGACAGCGTTATTGCATCCTTTATGGTTTGGTGGAATAATTGGTCCGCACTTCTTTAAAAACAATGCTGGACAGAACGTTACAGTCAATGGAGACCGCTATAGAGCCATGATTACTGACTTTTTAGTTCATCAATTGAACAACCATGATGTGCAGGAGCTGTGGTTTCAACAAGACGACGCAAAATGTCACACAGCTCGTGCCAGAATTGATTTATTTATTTTTTTTATTCCATTTCAAAGTTCTATCTCTAAAAAAAACACCCTCTACATACACAGGTATAAACAAAAAGTTAGCACCACCGCCAAAATATTATAAAAACTTCAGTTGACTAATTATAACAATCGTAAGGCGCATAAACAAAAATTGAAGAAAGAACAGTTCAAAACTCAATAAAAATAAAATAAGCACGCATACGCCCGAGTGAACACTAAAAATCTCCTGCTCATATATGTAAATCGCCATATAGTGCACGACTGAATGGCATGAAATATAAATTTGAAGCAAATCAGTTCACATGTTTAGGCTGTAGTTTGTTGTGTCGTGGACCCACAGACCAACGCCGTTAGAACGAAAACCACCATTTTGAGCTTGTCTACAGCAGTTTGATTTAAGTATCTTTTCTAAGTGATTTGCAGTAATAGGTTATAAGCTTATGTAGATATTGTGTTCAAAAATTTTCTTTAACCTTTTCTGAGAGAACTAATCTTCTTCCAAATTGAAATTAAGTCTTCCCAAAATATTTCTTCCTCTCTGAGAAATCTGTTGTTGAAATGTAGGTAGGGTCAGGTTAAGATTACAAAAATAACTAAGAATTTCTCGGAGAGGAAAACAGAGATTTTGCTTTAGTTTAAAAAAAAAATGTTGCAAACTTAAAAAAATCCATTGTGTTTTAACATAACCTCCAAGAAAGGGCAAAAAAGTTTATTTAAATTTTCGAATAGGATCATCTCGAAAACCTGATTTGATTGTTTCTTATTTAATTTTACTTTGATACAATTGATATAACATATTTATGTATGTATTTAAATCCTTTAATTTGTTATATTTTTTATTTTTATTACAAAACAGACGAGATGCCAATTTATAACAGTTAGAACAGTTTTTTGGCATTAAAAGTATGAAATATTCAACGAGTTCTGCGCGATTTGAAAAAGAAACTCTGGGTGGCCAAAGTATGCCCACCGATCCCGACAGAGGGCCCTGGCCTTGCAGACCACATAAGCAGTACCTATGGAAATATTCAGAACTGTTATAAATTATATATATATAAAAAGAATCACATTATTATTTCGAATCGTTTAACAAATCACTGTATAAGTTTTATTATTAGTTTTTGCCTACAATAATTTATTGCTAATAGTTTTATTTTGTTTAATAACTTAAATAAACAGTTTTCTGTTTATTTTTTTTTTTGTAAAACTTTTCGGTTCTTTTTATTTTTAAATAAAATTAAAATCACTACAAATATTCCAACAAACCGTGCTTCCGGCCGAAAATAGGATAGATTTCGGAGGGGATCACCGAAAAAACCCATCCCATTCGTTTGTTATTCGAAAATCTGTAGATATACAATATAATCTTATACTCTTCACACTTGCAATATGTTCGACTAACAGAAGATTTAAGCTTGCCAGTGTTGCCTTTTATACCTACATCCAGTTGGATAAGAAGTGAATTGATTTAACCCTAAGCTAATCCAGTTGGAATTTGCTGACACAATAGGATTAGTTTGGTTTTTAAAACAAGCCCACTGACATTGATTTTGTTTTTATTTTTTTTTTCAAGTAATGAATATGTTAAATCGTGAAGATGTACATGGTTGTGCCTAAAAAAACAGCAACAGAAAAACGTATGGGTCAAAATGGATTCCAAAACTAAGCAAAAATCAGTACGTAAGACACTTAATCCAACATTGACTTTGGGTTCAGAATAAGTTCAGTTCAATTATATCAGGACCTTTGTCTCTTAATCTGTTTTCAATGGCTCACATTAGCTTATATATCTTTAAGGCGCTCACACGATTGCCATAACTTGCATGACAAATCACCACAAATCTTTGTAAAAAAACCCGTATTTCTAGCATAAGTACGTTATACTATTATGCTGATAATAAAAAAATATGCACGACTTGATTGCCGAACTTTCTCAATTTCTAGCATCACCGAAATCAAATAGAAACAATTTAGTTAAAAAACAACCATAGTTTGACGAGGATTATTCTAGAGCCAGGAGAAAATCATTGGGAACTCTGAATTAATTATCAGCGAACTTAATTCAAAGAATTCAAGGAAAATTTATATTGAAGGAAATAACCACTACAAAGAACTATGTGAACTTAAAAAATCGCAGTACTTCAATGCAATGGCCTATGAAATTTCCGGCATTGCGAATAGCAAAGACTTTTGGTCTGTAGCGAAAAAAATGAATGGAACGGCATATAAAGTTGGGACCCTGGTTGGAGTATATGAGCTCCGAACTCACTTTCAAACTCTGTTTGTTTCTCTACGCTATGCCTCAAGTGTATGATGAAAATCTGGACTCATCATTTGAACTAGCAGAACTGTTTTGAGTTCTGAGAAAAGCGAAATTAAAAAAAGCTCCAGGTGAAGATAGCATAACCTATGAATTTTTCCAGAACTCATCAATCAACTTTCTAGAAAAGCTGTTAAATGCCTTCAACTATATCTATGAACGAAGAAAGGTACCGGAAGAGTTCCAAAAGTCCATTATCTTCCCCATTTTCTAGAAAGGAGATCCGAATAACGCAGCCAATTACAGAGGTATATCCTTAATGAACGCAATTACGAAAATTTTCACCGTTCTTATGAATGCAAGGCTAGCAAAGTGGGTAGATGAAAACAACAAGCTTAGTCAATTCCAAGCAGGATTTAGAGAAGGATATTCCACAGTGGACCAAATTTTCACTCTCACAAGCATCGCTGAAGACTACTTAAAAAAGAGCAAAAAATTGTACGCTTTTTTTGTGGACTTCCGAGCTGCATTTGATAAAGTAAATCGAAATTGCCTGTTCTACAAATTATCGCAAATTGGAATCTCGTCAAAATTCTTAAGAACCTTAGAAAGCCTTTACGAAAATAATGAATCAATGATATGGAACGGGAGTGCACTTTCAGATTCATTTGAAATATCAGTTGGAGTAAGACAGCGTTGCCTTCTCAGCCCCTTATTATTCTCTCTATTTCTAGATGATATCTCTGAGTATCTACCTGCTGGAATCGTAGTAGAAGGAGTACCAATTCAAACTCTGCTCTTTGCAGACGACATAGTGATCCTAGCTGAATCACCAAGCTCACTACAGCTTATGATAAATAAGCTAGAAACATACTGCCAACTTAACAGCCTGCAAATAAACACGGACAAATATAAGGTAAGACAGTAAACATATATTAAATGATAGTCAACAGTGGGGTACCTTGGTGGCATATTGGCAAACTGCACTTAAATATAGGCAAAAAATAATAGATGAAAACTTTTGAATAAAAAACAATGCTCATTTATATATAAACTCAGCTACTTTTTCGTTGTTTTGACATAAAAAAAAATTGTTTAAACTTGTTGTCAATTTTCGGCAGACGGCTTTGCCATGCTTAAATGTACAATCATTTGTAAATAATTATGTTATTTCAGTATGCAATAAAGTACCATTAACTTAACTAACTAACTAACTTGCTCTTGTGGTTAAATACTGCGTGTAACCCCACATTGAAGATGCATGATGTATATATTTAACGAGAAAATATTAAAAGAGTCAAAATCACTAAAAAAATGATTTTTTATTTTGATTCTTTTTTGTTTATAAAAAAATGTTTAAATGAATTATTGTTAAGACTATTGAGAAGCATCAGATTTCATAATTATATCAAAACCGGTCCAACCATGGCAAAGATATACGCGAATAACCCAAAGATATACGCGAATAACCCGGCATGACGAAACCCACTTTTTTGAACTTCTCGATTATGTTAGTGTTAGTTTTGATTACAACCTCAATTTTTTTTACCAATACTTACCCTATAGAGCAAGTAAAAAAATGTTTAGGTAATTTATTAAATTGGATTTATCATTTTTTCCCATCGTAAAGATAATGGCTCGATTCTAGTGGCTATAAAATCAATAATTTTGGGCCTTTTCTTTTTTTTTTAAATACAATGGGGCATATTCATAGTCACTTTTAAACTCCAGTTTATCTTAGACTGGGGTTTATTCAATGTTATTTGGATAGGATAAACCCAGGTCTAAGATAAAATGGAGTTTAAAAGTGACTATGAATATTTTTAAAATTTTATATATATTTATTTCTCAACTTTTAGAAACTTATAATTTAAGAAAAAACCGTTTCCAAAATATTTAATTTGTGTGTAATATAAGAACTAACTAAAAGCTTTCGGATATTTAAAAAAAAAAGATCCTACGGCAGTTACTGTAAATAATGGTTATCGGGAAAGTTTTTCTTGATCAAAAGATTGACCAATTAATTTTTACTAAAAGCAAAAATACAAAATTTCTTGAAAATCTTTTGAACCGTTTTCTAGAAAACCAAGCTTTTCCTTAACGGGTATATGGCATACCTGTTAGGAAAAGCATATTATCTTCTTTTCAAAAACGACTCTATGTTGTCTTGTACATATTGTTCTGTGTACTTTTGAAGACTTTGGGTGCTGCAAATAAAGAACGAGACAGAGACATGCCAATTTATAACAGTTATAACTGTTTTTGGCCATTTAAAGTGGGCGTACGTTAATGCGCGACTTGAAAAAAAAAAAAATCTGGGGGCCTGAAAATATGCCCACCGGCCTTTGGAGGGCCCTGGACCTGTGGGGCCGCAGAAACAGTTCTTTTATAAACCAAAACTGTTATAATTGGCATGTCTAGAGTTACTTCCTTAAATAATACGGTCCATCGTTCAAAACTCAACTTTTCGAAACAGGTGGTCCATTTGGTACAAATTAAATATCTACTTGAAGAAGTGTTCAACGTTTGATGAGCATCTCCTCAAGATGATTATTATCAACTCCAATGCTAAGGTATGAATAAACAGAAGGACCACTATGCTGAAGTTTATGGCACTGTTTAAAATTTTGAGCCTTTCTCGTCCAAGATTGTCCCGAAAGTTTGTCCTTTTTAGCTTCCTCTTCTGTACGAACAGAAAAGTACGAAAGTTTGTCCTTTTTAACTTCCTCTTCTGTACGAACACAAAATTTACTTCATTAATGCTTTTGTTAACGGGCTTTTTGTAACAAAAACAAATAAAAACGTAAACAAACCTCACGACGCGACGCACAAAGCTCAAAGTTGTAAAATTCTGTAAAGCCGGCGAAAGCATGTGACTGTGTACGACTGACATTTCCAGTCCGTAGTCCGTTGGAATGTAATCAAAACAAACAAAAAACCAATCAGTCATATTTTCCCAGCCAATTAAAGTGTGGAACTCCAACAAAAAACCAATGATTCTAAAAATAGAAATTACTCTCTTGCATCAAGGTTGACAGCTGACGCTTCTGGTGCTTTTGCTATCAGCTTCAGCAGCTATGGCTGCTATCATAGTTGTCGATTTTGATTTCAGTGTCGGCTGGGTGACGGTAAGCCTTGAAAATTCATGTGATTCACTAAATTCGATTTGATATCTTTTTATGATCTACATTATATGTATACAGTATGTAGATATAGAGTAGAATGCGTTTGTTTTTTTTTTTAGGTATGTACGTATAATTATACGAAGTGAATGTGTTAGTGAGAGAGAACCCACAAACCATGTAAAATAGCATCAAACCAAACCAAACCAACCAATTGTTATCGAAATCTTGTTGGATATTTTGTTTGAGGTTATCAATTTTGTTTTGTTTATTTTTTTTTTATGTTCGTCATTATCCAACTCTTCCATGGCTTTCAACGAGTATTTCGTGTTTGCGAGGAGGTGGATGACGATGACGAAGAGACCGGTTTCGTGGTTCGTGGATGGATTTCAATGAGAATGAGAAGGCAACTCACAGAGAAAAGTAGTTTATTTTATCTGGCGCAGCACATGGGCGATTTGTAAGTGTATACAGTAGAAGGGTTGCCAAGTTACATTTATGAATTTTACAATTTAAATATTAATAAATATTTTAACACTACAATTTACACTACCTTACCATTTGCAAAACTTAGAAGCCATCTACCCGCCAGATTTAAAACTAATTTTTGGATTCTTGATTGAAACACAGATACGAGTAGAAATCCATATCCCATGTTGTTTTTTGTATTACGTGTTAAAAAAATACCCCAACCCAGACGTGTGTAGATAATATAACATGGCTATTAGCTAATGAAATAATGCTTGGTTAAAAAGAGGATTTTCCTCTAAAACTTAAAATCATCAAATGCATATTTTATCATTTTAGTATCATACTAACTCCATATATCACTTTGACAGCTACGTTATGGAAGTTATGTTTGCTTACTTTTTTGCACGAATTGTCACTGTTTTAGATGTGTTCAGCTGCAGCTTTTGAAGAAAATAGGATGTTGCCACTTGAAAATTGTTAAAAACTAAGAAAATTTTAGTAAAGAGCTTTAAACTTAGAAAATTGTTAAATAGCATCATAATTTTTTAAACATTTGAGCGAATGTGCCTAACTGCGCTCAGTTATTGTCGTTCTCCTTTAAAACAAAAACTTTTGATCTGTGCATACGTTCTATAACTCTCGCATGGTTAAAATTGGTCGAGAAACGATGGAAAATGGAACAAAACTCATATACGATTTGTTTCAATTTTCATCGTTTCGCGACTGATTTTATCGATGCGAGAGTTACAGATCGTAGGCACTGATATCAAGATTTAAATCTTGATTTTAAGCAAGATTTACCCACTCTTGCCAAATTAAGGTGACATTTATCTAAACTGAAATGACAATTAACACTAATGTTCGGTTTTACAAATATTTAACAGGCTTTTAAATTTTTAAATGACGTATTTTGTATGGAACAAACGTCATTTCAAGATTTAAAAGCCTGTTAAATAGTTAATAGGGCTTTGTGAAATCGGTCATAAAAGTCTAAAACAATAACAAAAAAAATTACATATCGTTTTGTGTCAGAATTGAGATTTGGCTCTCAAATATGGGACATAAAATAACTACGGTAACCATATTCATCCCTGAAGTATTTGTGCTCGAACTCTCCCGACAACACCTCAACACCCTATTGCGTATAGCTAGGTGCTTCATGTTTATTTGCCTCTTGCTAGCTTTGTGCTCTACCATGTGTTAAAATGCTCCAATCTCTTGTTGGAACTGGAATTTTAAACTGGAAAAGCCCCCCTCAATTGTATTGTAACTGTATTCTGCCACTTTGACGTTCTATAATTCGCTCCAAACAATCACCACTTCTACTTTATACTTTCGTCCAGGACTGGAAAATGTATGGTAAGCGTACATTAGGCATCCATCCCATCATATGGACGGTATAATCGCCATGAGGAATGGAGCTTGGGGCGACGAGTTGCTTCTCCACTGGGCCTCCTTTGCTTGTGTTGATGTTGATATTGCTCTGATGTGCTGCTCCTCTACAACAACGGCACGAGTGTAAAATAAACTAAAAGAAGAGGAAAACAAATAAAAAAAAAAACAGAAAATACAAAAAAAAAAAAAAAAAAAACAGCGGCAAGCAAAGTCCTACACCGGTTTTGACATATCCAAAGAATTTTTTTTAGTCAGTTTTACGGAAGCAGTACTATTGATGTGACGGTGGTGTTAAATTCTCCTCGCTGTCGTGATACGAATTATCTCTCTCAGCCGTTGCGTGTTTCTTATGATTTAATTTTGATTTTGATTTTATTATTTTCTCGTCTTCATTATTTAATGGACTCTTGATTCATTGCAATTATCTTTATAATTTAATTGTTTTGTGGACCATCTACCTACGATTTACGATTAATGCTTTTGGATTTCATTATCTTTTGTTGCATTTCCTACACTACATTGTGCCTAATAAAAGCTAGCTCCCAACCATAGCTTTAGTGTCTTTTTGATTGTGATACCTACCTGGTTTTGAACATTCTCTTTGTACCCTTTGCCTTAATAACCTTAAACTTATCTACAAGCATCTATATCTATCATCGCAGCTAGTGTGTGATTTGGATTTCCGCTACTTCTTATTCTTAAAATCGACATTGATCCTACACCATTTACGTGTTATTGCCGTTTACATCAGTGCTACCGTGTGTGTTGAGTGTTGACCAAGCGGGTCCAGTCTTTCCTACTTTTACCGGTTTGCCTTGCAACTAGAAATAAGTAGATTCTTGTATTTTAAAATTGTTCTGCTTCGCTTTCGTCCCGTTCCTCATTCGACGTCAGAAAAAACCGCTTTGACCACACAACAGTTTGTACCTACATACATATTAGTGTGATAAAATATATACATATAGGTATATATAGCTATAGCTGCATACGAATGTTTTACCAATTCATAGGTAAAAAATAAAAAGATTAAAACAGTGATTACACATTTCTAAAAATAGTGTTTCTAACCTTGTTCCTTCTTTTACTTTTTTTATTTTTTGATATTTAAAGCCCCATTTTAGTGAATTGCGCGCCCCCTTACAAACCAAAGTGTGTGTTGCATTAAATTAGCTTAATTTGCATTCTCAAGTGTAAAATATAAAGCGAATTCGTTTTTCTCTATTCATTCTGGTTATCGCTTTGTAAATTTTGTTTTTTGTTGTTTAATAATATTTTTGTGAACGAAAATAATACCAAAAACTGGTCTTTAATAACCAAAAATAAAAAAAAAAAATAAAGTTTGAAATGTCGCCAACAAAGGATGATACCGGAGCCACAATATCGCGCAGACCGCGCGAGGAATTCGCTGAATCGGTATGTGTTTAAATTGAAAAAAACAATTAGGTACCTTTATTTCGTATACATTTGTAAATGCATTGATATTTATTTGGTTATGTTACTTATGTGTGTAAATAAGAAAACCAAATGTTTGTGTTGGGCGCCATTTATTTATTTTTGAGTAAATTGGAGCCGGTAACATGTAAAACGGTTATTAAAACAAATTAAAACCATAGAAATAAGTTAATCTCGTCAAATAACTTAGTTAATTTTTTAGATAGGTATACGGAATGAGAGGAAATAGTCATATCACCTTGAAAGGGAACAACGGGCGAAATTACGTTGGTAGATTTGTACAATATAATATTTTAAATTGAATGCTGTTCGACTTTTGAACAGTGTAATTTTAAATGTGAGTAAATAATTTACAAAATTTGTAATTCAGCTGATTTGTGGCCCGGAATTTCAGTCTCTTTCTCTATAGGTATGTAATTGTCAGGAATGGCGATTCTTGGAAAATCAGGTTAAATTTTTTTTTCTCATTCCTTTTAATATCGACTTTTGAGTGTATTTTGGGTTGAAATATTTTTTATTCTTTACAACGAATATCTAGTTATTATGTATTTGCAATTGCAAAAAATTAATCCAATTTAAAAATAATGAAGGTACAAATATGTAGCATGCGAACAAATTAAAGCAACTTTGGCAATATTTTAACATTAGCATAAATTCAGAAAACTGAAAATCTTGAAAACCCTAAATCAACGAAAATCTAAAAAAAAACATATAAAATGGAAAATTTGCCCAAACAATATCTTTAATTTTAAATTTTAAATTTTAAATAAAATTGAATTTATAACTCGCAATACCGGAACTATAGGGTGACCATATTTTAAGGAGCGAATGCTGTCGATCTCGCTTCGAATCATCAATTGACTAGAGGGGACTTATTTTATAAACAGATTTTGTATTATTCTTGTAAAGCCCGGATTTGGTCTAAAATCAAGGTTTGACAGATAAATGATAGTATTTAGCTGCAAAAGTTTGAAATGTATGCATAGACTGATGTGTATGGAAGGCCTTTATCTCAGTTTAATCGTACCGACTTAGATATTAGCCACGCTTTATTATCTACGGATCTCGATCAGGATCATTTTTTATCACGTAATACAGCAACAACTTGGGATCCTGCTCTCTGTCTGGATCTGTTTTAAAGATCCGAAAATTAGTTCCGACTCTTGCGAGTAGATGGCTTCTCATGGTAGTGCCATGAGAAGAAATGTAGTGTGAAGAAAAAAAGACAACGAATAGATGACAAATAAACCAACGTAAGAACAAAAGACACAGTTGTCACTAAGATGCGTATCGTTTTATTTTTATGGGATGATCTATTATATGGATATCAAAACCCAGCTAGTTTACTGCACAGACACTCAGAAAAATACTCATACACAAACACAAACACGCTGCACTGCATTCCGCCAGTGTCGCCGAAAAAATACTAAAGTAATATAGTCCTATGAGTAATCCCATTCCAAAGTATGTCTAACTTATCTTATTTATAAACATTTTCTATCGACTTGGACACTGCAATTGGCCGTTCGGGCAACTATCCAAAGCTATCCGGATAGGTTTGTGTTGTTGTAATCCCTTGTTGAACAAACATCTGATGTCAGCTGATGCAACAACAACTCAAGCTATCTGAAAAATTTTGGGATAGGTGGATAGCCTATCGGATAGCTGCCTGAACGCGGCCATTGGTTGTCCAAACATATTCTTAAGTGGGTAAGTTCAATGAACAAAGCAAGGTATGATTTTAGTTACGAATTGAAAAGTTATCTTAAAATTAATATAACTTTCATGCAAGGTATCGCAAAGTTCAAAAAATTGACAGATTACAGGGATGTCTTTGAATATGTGAGGACATATTTAGACAACTGTTGGAATGTCATTATAAATAAGGAGATATCAAACTATTTAGACACTGTCCAGCTGGACAACTGTCCAAGAGTGTTCTAAGGAAAGAAATCCTATAAATACGACTGTTAAAGTCCAGGACAGTTAAATTCCAGGAGAGAACGTGACGGGCAATTTCAAGTTGAGATTTTTAACAAAGAACAAGACGACAGGCTCACTTTAAAAGGCCTTTGTCAGAAAATTAAGGACGAATATAAAGACATAATAAAACACACAAATTTGATGAGTTAACTAGGGTTTAACTTTAATCTCGCACTGAACAACTGGGACCTAAGTCGTTCAAAATAATTCATGTTGTTAAATTAGACTTTAATTGGATAAGCTTATTAGGCATACAAATTATTTTATTTAACTGAAAGCAACAAATCAATCAAATTGCAATTTTAATTTCATGGTTCTCTTATAAGTACACAGTAAAGGATCAATCAATTTGATTCACAATTTTGCATTCAGTGCCGCTGTTTAAATGAAATTGTACGCTCTTGACCAGAAATTATTATTGATGCAAGTGATGCAAAAAATGCTACAACAACAATAACAACAGAAAACACTCAAAACACACATGAATGTCGATACATCTTCCATTATCATTTTAACCTGTGATAATAAACTTAATTGGAAAATATTTAAACACGCATTTAGACTAAATAACATACCTCGTTATCAATTGTTAACGGTATTTTCATTTGTTTGTTTTTATTGTATAAGTAGGTATGTATGTATATATGTTCCACAACAACCAACAGCTGTTGGCTTAATATGCCTCTAGTCAATAGTCATTAAAATATTCAAATGTTCGAGTATATTTGCAAACAGTGCTGTTGAGAAAAAAAGGAGAGTTTTCCAGACTTTTTATTGATTGATAGTTCCAGAAAATCTTTTATTTAAAGCCTAGTACCTACACTTTTTGCGAAACAAAAAATCCCATACAAAAATGACACAACGAAATAAGAAACGAAATAATTCGTCTTACTTTTCGTTTTGGTTTTGCAGTGTTCGGCGTGTTCGATGAATGAAAATAATAATTGTAGCAGATTATTTGGAGAGGTCTCCGCTCTTTTTTCGTACTCGATTAATTGACCAGACCATTAATTGTGTGCAGAAAATACTAGAAACAATTTTAAAAATTTATAGATTATTTAACCATTTTTGTATGCACAGCTCTGTACCTTCATAATGTATCAATAAAACACCGTGAACCCGTTAACGGTTAAAGTTATCAATTTATACAAGATAAGGTTTTTAAACGACTTCAAAAGGGAAATAAAAGATTACGCATTCACAAAGTGAGAAAGAAAAATAGAAAAAGAGAGAGAGAGAACGAGGGATCATCATTCGAACGATTGGAGAAATATATCGAAAAACGATTAAATCACCTCTTTATTAATAGCGTAATTAAGTTGACAATCAAATGTTTGGATTGTTAGTGTGATATTTGATATACATTAATATGTAAGTGTTCATTATAAATGTAAACAAAATAAAGGTACATAGTTGATTGTATACTTTACTTTTTCAAATACAGACCATGATTTAGTCCTAGTTTAACTAGGTACTATAATGTACATTACATACTAAATTGGTTATTTTGTTTTTGATATGCTGGTCTCAATAATAAAGTGATAGGGTCGGGTATTTCTTTTGGCAGATAGGTAATTAAAATTAAAAAACTTTGTGTCTTTGTATTTTCAAATAACTAAACAAAACTGCCCGTTGGATGGAAATATTTTTTGTTTTTTCATATAAAATGTCAAATTGGTGTGAAAGTGATGCAATAGACGTTTAGCACCTATGGCACAACTTGGCTTGTTTACGAGATTGTAGGTGAACGTAGTATATGTATCGATGGAATTGTGAGATTATAAAGGTTAAATGTCAGAGAGTTGGAAGTCACTAGGCCCTTGTTCACTACCAGGGCCCTATTTCATAAACATTGACAGGTGACAGGTGACAGGTGACAATTTGTTAATTTATAACTCGACAATTGTCAAGATCTGTTCCATTAATAATTTGACAATTTTATAGAATCGTCAGAAAATACTCGACAACTGTCAATTTTTTTGGTTCATTAAATAATTGTTATGACAATAAATTGTCAAGTATTTTTCTACAATTGCCAGGAATTTTCTGACAAATTTGAAACGTTAAATGGCTATTTTATACACTTCACTTTTTAATAAAAACACACAAAATCGACAACTGTGACATTTTAAATTCGAAAGAGTGCCTGCGTTCTGTAACTTCTAGCATCGAGAAAATCGGTCGAGAAACGGTGAGAATAGAAACAAAATGCATAGGTTTTGTTCCATTTTTCATCGTTTTTCGACGTAGGCACTGCATAAAGTTATGTAGGCCACGACAAACTTCAAGATCATACAATGAAAAAATTGCCACGTGTCAGTTATGACAATGATAAAAGTGTCATAACAAATTTCTCATTGTATTTTTCTGACAAATAGAGCGCGTTAGTAAACGTCAAATGCGTTTGCAAGAAAATTAACTGACATTGATCAATCAGATTTTGGGCAAGCAGGACGATAGCACGATATCAATATGTGTGTCAAAAATTGACGATCATTTAACGATCAATTTGACGTTTATTTGAGGTTTTCGAAAACGGTCTTTTCTTGTCATCTTCACAATGCAAATTATTATTGATCTGGACGTGACTTTATATTTATGTTTTATTCCACATTTCCTTGCTCAAATATTATATATTTGAGTCTACAATTTCTGTAAGTCATCAATTAACATTACCTATTTGAAGTGTTTAAACAAAATTGCAACTATACAGCATTCAAATGACAAATAAACATGTGTCCCATTTTGTTTTCCGTTACCTATGTACTTTGTCATCATTGGAAATAAATGGCATAATACAATTTGCACAGAGCAACCCAATAAAATTTGACCTCGTCCGCAACGATCTACATAATATTTATTTTTTTTTTGCTGTGTCTCTGTCTGATATTCCTATAGTAAAGCAATTATTGTGACAGTGCTACTGCTCTGTCACACATGGCATGTTAATTTCTATTGCACTTGGACTAGTACCTATCTATATACGCCTGGATTTTGTTGAATGTTCTGTGGCACAAACCTCCGCTCTCTCTCTATATGAATGCGATCACCTCTTTTTTAGTCATTTAACACTCCCTATAGATTGTGCGGCCGCACAGCCAACCTGCCAATGCTACGTTTACAATTTTACATGCGTTAGCTTGTATGGCTATATCTGTCAGTCTGACAGCATGTCAAACATGTGCGCTGATTACAATATTATACGACAGCAGTTGTTGACCATCATCATCATCAATTGACAGAACACTCATATAGAATGCAAATTGTGTTTCTTATTGATTAAAAAGCATTGAAGCAAGCGCCAGCAAGTCAGATAGCATCAAGTATTGATAGAAGTGCACTGCTTAGAGTTGCATTTTCAATGAATTCAACTCTGACAGACAACCAGCACCAGCGTCGGGTCGGTTTGGTCGGGCGGAACGCGTTCAACAAGTGGTGCTTGGCCAGACGAATTTGTTTTTTTGTTTATTTCCAATGAACGTTCCTACACGATTTACCTAATCAGTCATCACGTAGGTACCCCTCATTCATGATTGGACGCTTATATGTATGTGTGTGGGTAGAGAGAACTTTCGATTGTATAGAACAGAATCGTATCTGAAATTAGCATAAATCACAGAACGCATGCATTTCTGAGATAGTATTGACACTATTAAGCTGCTGCTGTGTTGTTGTGTGGCTATAGCCAAAAGAATATAATATGCGAAGGTGACTAATGATGGGACAGTGTTGGCGATCGGTCCGACGCGACGCCAAAAAAGTTTACATTTCGTATGGGCTTCAGGAAATTCCCATTTAAATGACGCATTTCTGATCTTTTAGCAATAAAACATAATATGGTGTTTTCTTAGAAGAGAATTTAATTTCAAGAAACGAAATGAATAAGTGGCCGAAGCCTTAAGTGGATGAGAATAAAAATTCTCGACTTTTTTATGCGTCTTCCCCCAAAAATCATATATCTTCTAAAGATTTATGATTGTTAAAATATAAAAGAAGCGTCATTTATAACCTGGATTTGGTACACATAAATTACACAACATGTTTTATGCTGGATTTACACGACTGACAAATTGGCATTTTTCTGTCACTATACTACCAAAAGAATGAATTTTTCCATTCTTCTGTCATTTTTTTGACAGTTAAATGCCATAATACTGTCAATTCGTCAGTCGTGTAAATCCAGCATTAGCCTCGTACCAACTCTATGCAGAAATTGGTGGACAAATTCGAGCTGTTGGGACAAGTTAGTGATGTGAAGAATAAAACCCGTGCACGTCGCTCAAGAACAACTGAGAATATTGCTGTTGTAGCCCAAAGTGTTGAAGAAAACCCAGGTTTGTCCATTCCTCGTCGTTCTTTGGAATTAGGCATTCCACAAACGTCATTACACCGTATTTTGCATAAAGACTTGGGTCTTAAGGCTTATAAAGTTCAGTTAACACAAGAACTCAAGCCGGCTGATCATCAACAACGTCGTGTCTTTGCTGATTGGGTCCTTGAAATGCATGAAAATGATCCGGAATTTCATCGAAAAATCATCTTGACTGATGAGTCCCATTTCCACCTCGGAGGCTACGTCGACAAGCAAAACTGTCGCATCTGGGGCTCGGAAAACCCAAGAGTTATTGTTGAAAAGCCTCTCCATCCTCAACGCCTGACTGTTTGGTGCGGTTTATGGTCCGGCGGGGTCATTGGACCTTACTTTTTCGAAAATGAGGCTGGAGCAACAGTTACGGTCAATGGATTGCGCTATCGAGAGATGATTAATGATTTTTTATGGCCGGAATTGAATGGTATTGATCTGGACAACGTTTACTTTCAACAAGACGGCGCTACGTGCCACACAAGCAATGAAACCATCGATCTTTTACGGGAAAAGTTTCCGCACCGTGTTATCTCTCGAAGATGTGATCACACCCAGCAAACATTTTTCTGAAGGTTCAGATTTTCTTCACCAAAAATGATTCCAATAAAGTGAATTAATTGTCAATGTTCATTTAAGAGAAGGGATGATGAGTAAATACCTTCATTTAAATGAATCATAATGCAATCATATTTATGATTCAGAAAAGATAAAGAAATAATTTTATAGACTCTTATATACATTCATTTAAATTAAGTTTAAATGAAGATCATAAATCATTCACAAAAGCGATTCATATCGGTGTCCAAGTGCCCAGGTAAAAGAATTCAAATTGCATCATAAGTGAATTCTTTTCCAGTCAGGTTCTTCAATTTTGTGATTTATTTATGATTCAATTTTGAATTAAAATGTTTGCTGGGCAATTGGCCACCGAGATCTTGTGATTTAACACCTTGCGACTTCTTCCTTTGGGGCCACGTGAAAGATAAGGTCTACGCCAACAGCCCAACGTTGATTCAAGACCTCAAAGATGGAATTCGTGAGGCTGTCGAGGACATGGGGCAGCGATTTGGTTATGGAAAATTTCATGAAAAGGATATGGTCCTGTAAGAGTGGTCGTGGCGGCCATTTGGCTGATGTTGTGTTCCATACGGCATACCTTTCTCTTTATAATGAAATAAACATCCGATCAATTATCTCAAAAAATGCCATTTTTCTTTGAATATCAAAATAACACCTCTTATTGGAAAACCCTTTATTTGAAAATTATTCAATCGAATTTACGGTTCCTTAAAAGGCCCGCCGCAATGTTTTTTTAATTTTTGCATTTTTTTAATCTAGAGTATTGAAGTTTCAACATGAGGTATAGTCCTACATTTTATTTTACCAAGATACTTAAAATTAGCTTACTAACAACCTTTTAAAAAAATATTAAAAAAAATGTTATGTTCAAAAAATATTTTTAAACAAGAACGCACTCTCTTGAATTACTATTTTAAGCATCACAATGTTTTTTTTTATCACATTTGTTTTTAAGGTAGTGTTTACATTTCATCTTAACCTAAATCTATTCAAATCTAATTTTGCTATCAACATCAACAAACAGAGATAAAGAAAAATAAGATATAAATCCAATTTTACACGTAAACATTGAAAAAAAAGCAAGTGATAAAAAAACAATGAATATGGTGATGAAGCACCGTACAAAAATTACCCTCAATTACAACGTAATCATTTATTGATAAAAAAAAGTGCTTGTTTTTTCTTTAATCTATCTTCGGACTATTTTTTTATTGAAAAAGTGCGTTCTTTTTAAATCTTCAAATGCATGATATATTTTTAGTATCATCCCGAGTCCGTTTTGAATCCGTTTTGGATCCAAACATGGATACTCAAAACTGCGTTTGGCGGCTCAGATTAGTATTAGATTAGCACTCACTTGTGCATGCATTGTGTGAGAGAGAGAGAGAGAGAGAGAGAGAGAGAGAGAGAGAGAGAGAGAGAGAGAGAGAGAGAGAAAGAGAGAGAGAGAGAGAGAGCGAGAGAGAGAGAGAGAGAGAGCTCACCATACTCAGTAAAATCTGAAACCGAAATGGATCTTAAAGGAATGCAAACAAAAGTACTTCTTCAATCAAGTTCTACATTACCGACTTAAACAAACAAAACCTTTTTTCATTTAAAGAAATTTTTATTTATCAATTATAAAAACAAACATTTCAAACACATTTGTTTGCACTAGAAAAGATTAATGAACGACAAACATTCAAATTTGTTTTATTAATCGAAAATTTCTCATGTTTTCAAAACGAACTAAAAAATAAATATTTCTGCGCCTACGCCACTTACAAAAATGAACTAAAAACAAAGATGAAAAAAAAAAAACAAAATGTCTGTAGGCACAAATAACTTTGTAGGTGTGCAGGAGACACTCAGTTTTGCATTGATCAAAGAAAGACGGACAAAGCTGGGTCAGTGAATTTTCTTGAAGGGATATTAACTTCATGTTTCACTTTGACAAATATAAAAATGTGGAAAAGGTATGTTTGCTTACTTTTTTACACGAACTGTCACTTTTTTCAAGCGTGTTCAGCTAGTTAAACATTGTTTAAAACTAAGAAAATTCTAGTAAAGAGCTTTAAAGTTGGAAAATTGTTAAGTTGTATCATGGTAATACTTTAACCTTAACATCAGGCTGGGTTCTCTTCTTTTTCATTCTTAAAACGAAAAGTTTTGTCGCCATTGATTTGCTTCACATTTGAATTCTCTAAAAATATTGTTTGCCTACTAAAAGTAATGCATTATCATTCAATTTAAAAATTACAAAGCTAAACATTAAAAAGTGTAAACACTGATTCTTCCACTTAAAAAGAAATTTTATAACTTTTTTTTTGTTGTTGCCAATGATTTATTTAGGTACTCGTATATTCGTATGTCAATTTGTTTGACGTCTGTTTCATTTTAGGTTAAAAAAAGAAAAAAAGTACCGAATATTTTTTTTTGTGTTTTGTATAAATGGTCATGATCTCATCAGTGCACAGCTCTCATATGATATAGTATGAGATATCGTTTTCTGACAACATTTTCTAAGGGTGGGTTTAAAAAACAAACCACATATTTGTTTGTCTTGTGGTTTAGAGTTATGTAGCTGATAATACGAGAAAGCAGTTTTTTTTTTTTATTTGCTTGCACTGCACTTTGGGTTATACATTAGGAACAGATTAAGTAAATAGACAGAAGTAATTTAATTGTATCAATTCAATCACACGAGAAGTCAGGTGGAACGTTACGACTATACGTGACCTTAAATTTACGAATAAAAAACACCTTTAAAAAGTCAAAAGCGCACTGTCAGCGAAAGAACTGCATTTCGATTTTACTCCGATTGGAAAAACAAAATAAAGATTACTCTCGATAAGGTATAAATATAGAAAATGATAGAATATCAAAGTACAATGAATGATGGTGAATTTAATATAGAAGCTGATTTAAATGTTAAAATATTTTTATTTTTAGTTAGTTCGTCAATTGAGCTCCATTTCACATTTTTTTTACTTCTGGGTAACCAGAAATCAATCGAAAGGTCAAGACTCCTTAAGAGTAAATACATATCGATATCTGTATATGACAGACGTTTTAAGTGACATATGCGATTAACACGTAAATACAACAAAAACTTAAGTGTCCACATATGGACTATTCCCGATACAAACTGTATTACCGGCACTAATTATCACTTTGCTATTGATAGTTTGTTTGAAAACGTCAAAATATCTCTTTATTGACGAAATCATGTTAATTTCACCTCTTCTTAGCGACACTAGTGCTCTTTGGAGCAAAGTGGCAAGCAAAAGTAGTTTTTGCCATGGCCCATGGCCATCTCTTGCCACTTAGTCTGAACATGCACTTTTTTAAAGAAACTATTCACGTCTGTTATTATTTCTGATAGGAAAACAGACCCATCTATTTTTATTTAAATGCAAAGTTTGACATCTGACGTTTGCCATTATATTCAGTGTTCAAGAACAAAAAAAAATAATTTTCTCTTTTGTGATTTTGTCGAAACCTATTTCGAAAACCATTCTTTTAGAAATATGCACTCTAGCGGTGAGATCATGTAAATAACATAAAGAAAGTGTCAAAAGTTGCATAATGTTTTCCACTTTGCTTCAACTGGCGCTTGTGACGTTTAATTATGAATAGAAGAAACGTGAAGTTGGCTTCTAGCAGTTCATTTATATTTATAATAAGTGTGTTCCTATGGGCTCCAGTATCTACTGCAATGTACTTATGGCTGCAGTCAAAGTCAACTACTTCGGAACTGTGGTCGAGTTTGTGCAGTAATCACAGATTATCCATATGAAGACAGATTATCCATATGTTGTATTTGTAATTTCATTCCGTGTCGATGAATAGATGAGAATTGCAAAAACAATTTAACCAGGTGTGTGAAGATCCCTACTGCATATGTGTGAGGTTTTTATACACACATTCTCATTTTGTATCTGATATCTGACAGTTCAAGCTTGTAGGCAAATTAAAATGGCTGCCGGGGATTCTCATCTTCATGTGGCTTATCTGTGGCAGTAATGCAGTACGAAATGCATCCACCCACAAAAAAAATAACAGCCGGTAAAAAGAAATTTTGTAGTAAATTATTGTTCTTGACGTGTCTCTGATTTAAAGTTAAATACGAAAACAAATATCCAAAATTACATTTATATATGTAGATATTATATTTTACTTTTGGCAGAATGAAAGTGTTCCATTTATTATCTACTGATGGGAAGTACTAAAAAGTTCTTGGCATGGTTCAATGGAACACACGGATTTTGGAACTGTTCCATTCTTATTTTTTTTGAAAATTGGAAAATTTAGAGTAAAAGTGCCTGATTACATGGGTCGTTTTATTGCAGGGCGCATCAGTAAGACAATTGGATTTAAGTGCGTGAAAAAGAGAAGGGTAGATTCCACCCAAATTGTACCGATGCGCCAGTTTCATTTGATATTTTCGGATTCACCATGAAAGGCTTTTTATTGTGTGAGTGAGATATATATGGATTTTAAGGGTGTGAGATAAGGAAGGATAGATTAAAATGAAAGGATTTTTCTTCGTTGTGTAGTCACGAGTTCAGTAAAACGACCTTCAATAAAACGAACCATGTTATCAAGGAGTTATGAAGGACTAGCTCCGAGAGTCCACTCGAAAACGAAATAAGTCAACGTTCCTTGTAGTTTTATTAGGGTGGAAAAACACTTTATGCCTTAATTTAAGCTTAAACATGTCCACTAATACTTCTAAGCTTCGAGTGAACTATCACATTAGTTATATCTTTGCTTATCTTGAACTCAAATGTTTAAATTATGCCGTTTTCGAGTGGCCGTTCGGAGTTACTCCTTTTCCACTCCTTTTACTCCAAATTTTCCATTTTATGTAGGAATGGAACAGTTCCAAAATCCAAACGAAAACGACATTAATGGAACTTTTTTTCATTAAAAAAAATTATTCTGTGACATCTGCTTTGACAGTTCTCTGTTGTTTTGAGGTTAATTTTGTTGGGCAACTCATCATGAATAACTGGCTGAACACAAAAGATGCTCGTTCGATCGCGCATTCGCACCTGTCAAAGTTAAAATACGTGAAATCTCGTTAAAGTGGATACAATGGAGACGCATCCGCGAACGCGACTCTGGGAGTTAAATAAGTTTTAATAATCACGCGCGTGCGAACGCGCGTCTATTGTGTTCAGCCAGTAAAACAACGTGCGCCGCCGGCCGCGCCAGAGCAACGTTTGTAAAATATTCAAATTTATTTGGAAAAAAAAACATGGTGTAATTCGGCCACTACGTACATTTTATTGTGCTCATCTAGTGAAGCACACTATTGGTAAAATGGGGTATTTCAATAAACAGGATAGCCACACTGTGAGCGATGATAAATCCACAAGCCCTTGTCAAAACACCATTACCTTCAGAAAAAGTCACCCTTTGGTGCGCTTGCTAAGGGAACGCTACGTAAACGCATTATTAGAGACTCGATTGGAAAAGTATCTGGCGATCTCTTGCGATCGCTGCTGTCCAACATCAGTATTTCTAGTATTTCCTTATTTTGGTTATAGTCGAGATATCGTACCACTGGAGGAGTGCATTGCATATATCGCAATGTGACCAATTTCCTTGAATTTTGATTGACGTCGATAAGTGTGAACTTTATTTATTTTTGATTCATTTCCAGAAATCATTTTCCATTTAACAAACGCTTTCAGATGAGAACATTCCAAGAACCATTTGTCGATACAAGACTTAATTTATTTAAATCCAAGCTAATAATTTAAGTTCTACTTTAATGTTTATGTCTTAATTTAAGCTTAAACATGTCCACTAATACTTATAAGCTTCGAGTGAACTATCACATTAGTTAGTTATATCTCTGCTTATCTTGAACTCAAATGTTTAAATTTCGTTTCAGAAAATTGGTCTTAATAATATAAGAGTGTATTTTTAAAAATGTATTATTCATTCGACAGATTATAAATTAATTCTGAAACGTGATTTAATTTAATTTGCAAAAATGAACCTAAAGCATTGTTCATTGTGAATTATTGATGAATTTCAAGCGGATCTAGATCTTAATACTACAAAGAAGACAACTTATTGTTTTCCATTGGTAATCCGGAAAACTCAATGAATATGCGATTTGCTATGATTCTCAATTTTGCGTTGCTTTAATGTGCAAAAATTGTTCAACATCGACCTAATTAAAAATACATAAACTATTCACCATCTGATTTCTTTAACAAATGTAAAATTATGAGAAAAAAAAATTTAAGATCGTTGGAGCGTTTTTTTTTTGTTTTTGAAAGTTTATAAATCCAATATTATTTAAACTTATAAGAAGCGCTTATGTATATATATGTTTTTATTTAATTCTGTAAAACAGTTCTATACCTCTAAAAAAAAAACACCTTTTAGTTTTTGAGAAAATTGAAAATCATGCAAAACACTTTATTTTTTCAGGTGCATTACTATAACGTTCAAATCAAAATGTTTGATGAACAATTTTTTTAACAAACGGGATTTTTGATTATTTTTCCAAAACGTTTAATGCATAAATTACCATATTGGCATTTCTCCTCCTCTCAAAACACTTGTCCAATTATAACCTCTTATAGTTATGGCAATGAATTATTCCTTAAGTATTCTGTCAATTTGTCTATATCATCAACCAATTTTATTTTCCTTTTTGAATAAAAGTTACACCAATTATTAATGATATGAAATCAATAAAACTTTTATTTACCTAGGGTGCAATTATTTTATTTATGAATGTATCCAGGGTCAATATACAGTATACAGGCTATAAAGACTAAAGACAGACTAAGCGCTTATAAGTAAATTTATTCAACAAAAATATAGAGATTATTTCAAAAAAGAAAGCAGGATTACCAATCATTTGCCACACCAAGCAAACGGTCATTATATTATGGACACACGTTTCCTGGATCCACCCTTTCAACAAATACATATAACAAAACATAATATTCTAGCACTGAAGGCTATAGTCCATCATTGTGTAGGAAAGAAACGTTCGTTAATTAATTTTGCACTTAAGGTCATCAGAGTAACAATCTGGGCGCACCCAAACATTAAACGACCAAAGCTCTTTAAGTATATTATACATATTTAACCATCGGTAAACAATAGAAGGGTACACCACCGTGCTATTCGCTCCTGCTGATGATAATAGGCGGATATCAGGCAATACAATATTATACTGATGTGGCCTCGCTAGCTTAAGGATATTTTTAGAATTAATAAAATAAAAAAAATTAACGTGCGTGATTATTATCATCCAATTGTTGATTTGGAAAATCAATCTATATAGGTTTAATATTTCTTGACGTTATAAGTTTTAGTTAAAGTTCGTTCCTTTTATCATGATATCGTGTAATTATTCAGCTGTGACTTTAACGATTTTCGAAAAAAAAAAAAATAAAATGTGCTCATTTTTAACAATATTTCTTTACACGTGCCAATTTATAACAGTTTTGTTCATATAAGTGCTGTTTATGCGGCCTGGCAGGGTTAAGGCCTTCTGCCACCGGCGCGGCGTGGCCGTACTTCAAGTACCCAGCTACGGCCACTTGTATCTAATTGCAAAAAACTGTTTAAACTCTTTTTGACCTAAGTTTATAATGTCTATAGCCCACCGGGAAGTTAGCTATAAATGTTTCTTTTGAAATCTCGTTTGCTATACCATAAACACCAAACACAAAACAAATTCCAATTTACAGTGTGCAGTTTTTATTCTTGCACAAGTCCTCAAAAATTTCGTATGGAGGACATCATTAACTTACAATCATCAACGTCTATGATAATTTTAGAGTAAAATGTGCAGGATTCAAATCTTGCACATACTCATATGAATCTACTCAAATAACATAAATTATGTATGATCAGTTAGTTTAAATATATATCTAAGAATAGTCCAGTCGGACTGTGCAAAAAAAGTGATGAAATGAAAAAAATTTCATAGTTCCTTGAGAAGTCCATAAGAAGTCTAAGGCCTAGCGCTTTAGCTATGGGCGCTAGAAGTCTAAAGCCTAGCGCTTTAGCGTTGGGCGCCATCTTGAAATTAAGGTTAATTGTTTTTATTTTTGAATAACTCGCTCATTTGTAACTTTTGACAAAAATATGCAGATAATAAAAGTTGTTCAAAATTTAATTGTCTAACACTTTGGCGATTGCAAAATTTTGCCTACGAGTAGTTCCTCTAATCAATGCTTCCTCCATGCTCCCGACTTAGAAGGCATTATTAGCTGATACCTAAAAAATCTGTAATATTTAATTTTTCTCAGCCCTTCAATGGTAACTACATGGGATATCCAAAATTGATGAGACTAGATAAATGAAGTGCCTTATTTAGACATGTCAATTTATTGTTTTTTGTTTATTGTTTTTAAAAATACTTTTTATGTAGGGCCTCCGCCGATGGGCATACTTCAAGCCACCAGAGTTCCAATTTTGATAGCGATAAACTGTTATAACTGTTATAAATTGGTGTTTCTCTAATCTCGCCCCTAGGTATCGCAGTTTATAACCGTTATAATGGTTTATCGCCGTTTGCGCATTTACTCGCTTCGGACGACTTGAAAAGGAAACTCTGAGTGCCCGAAGTATGGAGGGGATTAGCGAGCCCATAACAAAAACAAAATGGAGTTGCCATACAAACTATCGATAACAAGTACATATTAATTCACGCTGGTAACACAGTTTTTTTCCGTGCTTAAGTTAAGCCTCCAGAATTCTCTACGCTAAGCTAAGCCCGAGGGGAATTAGTTGTTGTTGGATTTAACGTGTAAATTGCTTAGCCCCGAGACGTCGTTATTTTTCGACCAATCTCTTTGGGGCTTGCAAAATAACACTGCTATAGTAAATTAATGTAAATGCATAGTGTCTTTAGGGCCACCATGACCCAAGAAAAAATTGGTTAAATTTTTCATAATGGTTCAAAGGGGCGTCAATCCCTTTACTATGAATAAGCTTGTTTATTATGGCTATTGGGGCGCTGAGCAATTCATATAATATTTTCAAAATAAAATTAAGTCTTTAATTTGTGACTATTTCATGCAAACTCAACAATACTCATAAAAAGAGAACACCTGAGAAGAAGGGCGCTAAAAAATGTTTAGCCTGAGTCTCCCGGATGGCTAAGGCCGGCCCTGCGTACTGTGGTAAAATCAAAAGATTTCTATTGCTGCGCCTGTAGATTTATCCCTTTAGATACAATTGCATTGCTTTTCAAATTTTAAACTATACGTATGTATGTGTAAATTGCTTATTTTTATTTAATAAAATTTTAAAGAATGTCACGAAACAAGAAATATTATTTTTATTTAATTTCAATTTGTCATGTCTGTTTTTACTTTTATTGGCATTGAAAAATTGCCTTTTGAATAGGGCCCAATTCGGCCTTGAATCGGCCCTGTCACCTACTATCTATTTTCGATCGAATCGCTCATCATCGCCAACTTTATTTACATATTTAAAAAAACAGAAAAATATCCTATTATTTTTTATTCCAATATTAAATCATGATATAAAATTGATATTCAAAGAGCGAAATCCAGCATTTCATTCTTTACTCCTCGGGGTTACTCTTTGATATTTTTTTAGTTGATGAACAATACACAAACTGTCATTCCATAATATTGTTATAAATACTTTATTCTAAACCTAAGAACCAAATTTGACTTCGAAGCGTCATGTCAGTCGTTATAGTCGCGACTTAAATGTGTGAATTGAATGCTAAATGACGATGATGTAAGCATCGATCGCAAGGGTTTGAATTTTAAATGTGAATATTTTACTTTTATTTTCGTTAAAACAAAATGCCAGAATGCCATCGCACACACAAACCATTTTGTTGTTGATTTTTATATGAGCAGCGCGACCTTGCAAAAGCCGACACCGATTTACATAGCAGATTATGTGGAATCAAAATAATATCGTGTAAAGCAAACACGCAGGCGCAACAAAGGCATCACACTGCGACTGCAGACGACCATTTTGTGTTCAAAATGTCAACATGGTATTACTTTCTTGACACTATACATACATACATATAGTGACTGACATTTGCATGCGACATTTGTGATTCACATTTAAAATCCAAAAGATGCAATCAGTTCAGATGACGAAGCAATGTGAATTGAAAAAGTAAATAAAAACGGTATCTGGAGGGCAAATGACCTTTTATGTTAAATGGAAATGTCTAAAGCTACGATTAGACAGTCAACGAAAATGGTCAACGCGTTGACTCTCTGACGTCAAACTGACGTCAAATTCCATCCCAAAGTTGTCTTGTCGTCGCGTCGGATCGTCAACGCAGAATACTGACCATGAGTTGATGGCTGCGTTGACACCTACGTTGACTTTGTTTTTAACTTCAACTTCAACGCATTCACTTTTTTCGATGAACGTGTAATCACCCTGAGCAAATGTAAGGACACATTGACGCAAAGCGTTGACCATAATCCCAAAGTTGACATGGCATACTTTTCTGCCACGTCAACGTATAGTCTGCGTTGTCTTCCGTGTGACATTGACGGACTAGCGTCATTCGTGTGATCGTCAATGTGTTATGCGTCGACATGGTCAACGTTGACGGTCCATTGGCAGTGTGTTGATGAATTTTTTGGTGACGTCAGAGAGTCAATGCCGATCATTAACATTGAACGTCTAATCATAGCTTAATAAATATTCAAAAAGTCATCTGAAATTGAATGAACAATTGCATTGAAGTACAGTTAGTTTGAATTTTTCAACTGAACTTGAAGTGACTGTATGTCTGATCGAATCAGTCTGTAAAAATTTCTTTAATCTAAAATTTTAAATTTATTGTTATTTATGGCAGCCATAAATATATTTATTTTTAGGGATGAAAATATTTGTTTCTTATTATTATTCATTCATATACTCATAAACATCATGACATCATGAATTATCCATATACAAAATTAACAAAACCGACAACAAAAACCAAGAATCAGATTTCGTTTATTTTGGGTTTTTGGTTTCTTACGGACTTTCCCAAATTTACACACACACTACCTAAAGCTGCCATTTAACAAAATGGCTTCTTCAAGTATTTATCACTTTTGACAAGTAATCCAACGAAAAACTTTATAGGTAAGTATGTATGTATGTGTTCCTCCTCTACTCCTTTATAAAATTGGGAACAGAAGAGAACTCCGAAAACATTATTCGGTACAGCCAATCGAAGGCTTTTGGAATAGCAGGATTCAAAAAGGAGTTCAAAAGGAGTACTCCGAACATCCAAACGAAAAAGACATAAAAAGACGAAAAAGACATAAATATGACACTTCTGGATTTTTTCAGTTAGCACTAAAAATCTGTAATGGGAACAATTTTTTTTTTTCGTTTGTAAGTTCCAGTTTTTCAGTGGTTAGCTAAACCAGAGTTAGCTAACTCTAGAAGTAAATTATCCAAAAGTTAAAATCGCATTAAATTGTATGCCAAGATTAATTAATTGACACTAATGAGGTGAATTTGTACGTATGTATATAAACGTCAAAATTTTACCTATAGGATAAAATGTTATTTTGATAAAGGGTGTTTTTTAGACCTGTGGTTTTCAAAAAGAAATAAAACGCATATAATTTAATGTTATGGCCAAGAATTTAGTTTTATTATAAAGATAAGGGTTTGCCATTATGTTTTAAAAATAATTTCGGGCAAGTGGCCACCGCGGCTGGCTCGAATAAATTCCAGTCGAGAGGCCCAATTTTCGACAGCTCCAATTGTTGCGCGCGATGGTGGATGGACTTATTCGGGTCTTCTTCGATACTCTGCTCACCAGCAGCAATAGCGTCTTCGGTGCGCACTGTACGACGTATCGAAGATGTGCATTATCCACTAGAGTAAACGTGGTTCGAAACCGATTCATGGTTGCTCGAATTTGTTCAATTTTGCGATTATGTCGACCGAATATTGGCTGCGTCCGCGTCGCGCGAACCGAACCATTATTTTGGTAATAAATTAGCACGATTTGCAAACGTTGTTCAGGAGTAAAGGCTCTCCCAAACCAACGCGAATACTTCAGAGCGACGCGACGAAACTTTCGCCTGTCTTAATTTATTTACATGGAGATTAATGGGAGCACCCACACTGGCGCGATGCGAATCTTCGAACATTATTCAGTCGTCGCATATTCGCGCGAATGTTTCGCGTTGGTTTGGAACAGCCTTTAGTTTATTAATTATGAAATGGTATAAATCAAGTGACAGCTGTCAAAAAGACCAACTCCGAAAAAAGTATTGCCAGATTGAAAACCACACGTCTAAAAAAACACCCTTTATTATCGTTTCGTCGTCTCCGGTTTCTCGCCTTGTGGGCCAGGTGTAGTTATAAAGTTAGCTGATCATCACTTCCGAGAATTCAGAATAAAAGGTAAATGTAGTGATTGCTAGTTTAATTGCTAATTATTTAAGCAAAACAAAAAACTAATCGCTCTGTTGGATTTCGAAAAAATGGGTGTCCTGCTAACTTGACGTCAAGTAAGCCATATGGTGCAGGATCTTCTCCTGCATTTACATACAGTTCCCACAGCACAAGCTTATAATAATAAGGATTTTAAGCGATTAGGAACTTTAATACATATACGTAGTTCAAATCAAACGTCACAACAGAATTACGAACTCATTCACATAATCGTACACCGTCAAGCAATATATGACATAAATTGATTTCGATATCAATTCCACATTTCCATGTGTGGTATAAAATACCTCCACTTGACCGCACGTACTAATAATTGCCATTTGCGGCTCATTTATATACCTATGTTAGATATATTCGTTATACACACGTTACCAAGCCAACAACAAAACAATAAGCGATTATAAATGTACTTAAACGGATAAGTACTGCAACGATGAGACAATCGAAATTTGTTTCAGCTGCAAATACTACAAACATAGCAGCAGCAGCTTAAAGGACATACATACTATATGATGATGAGAAAACGAACATACGTTTTGCATGTGATATTGTTAATACCTCTATGCAATTATTATACACAGGCAAAAGGCCAATTCTACAGCAAATGTATAAATAATTAACGCCAATATTGTACTAGATTCAATAAACCTCATTGCATATTATGCACCTTCTTTAACAATAAATCCACACACTGCATTGCAGTTATAGGATTGGCAAATTACAATATACTCGTATATTCTTCCATTGATTTGTCTCCCACATCAGTCAGCCTCAGCACAGGCTCATTTGGTTTTTTGGCCTAAACACAAATTTATGGCTTAAAATATTTATTATTCTCCAATGAATGCAGAATCAGCCAGAGCCAAAGCCATAGTAATAATTTGTATGCAAATCACAGCCAGCTCTCTGCCAGCTCTCTGCCACTCTCATTGTGCTATTGGGGGCGAACTATAAATGGAATAGAACTTAAAAATGTCCAAGCCTTAAACCTTATAATTGACGTATCCTGTTCAGGGAGTTATTTAATGCAATTCGATTTGATTGTATTTGTTGAATTTATATAGATATAGGGAGCTGGTGTCAATTTAGGTATAAAATGTTTCATTACGGGAATTCATTTTAGAGGGAGTTTTTATTTTTATTTGCCAAATTTTGCAGATGTCATTATTAATCGGTCCCAACTATAGCTGGATGTACGTTCTGTCAACGTAGACTGTGTCAACGCATGGAACTTTGACGATCACACGAATGACGTCAATCGGTCAATGATGTCCCAAATAGCGTTGACGTGTTATCGTTTGTCAAGGTGTTTCTTACCTTTTAGTGTTAACGCTTCGACACGTTAAACTATGATGATCCACGACTTGGCCACATCCGAACATTTTCAGCTTTAGGCGTTTTTCTTTTATAATTCAGAGCAGTTCAGAACTGAGTCCAAACTGTCAAACAAAAATAATGTGTTTCTTTTTTAGTTCAGAGCGCTCCGAGCTCGGAATTAATGTTTTTTCGTTCAGAACTACTTCGGAGCGTGCTCCATGAGCTCAGAATAAAATAACCGAACAAACAGAGTAAAAAGCTAAGCGCAGCCAACTTCATACAGTTTCCATGCGATTTGACAGATATGACAATTCAGTACTTAGGTGTGTTTCATAATTAAATCGGAGTATTCTTAACACATTCTGCTCAGAGTTTACTCCGCTCGCTCAGGCTGCAGGCTCTGCTCAGTGCTCTGCACTGAACCGACTCTGAACTAAAAAAGAAAAACGCCTTTTGACGTGGAGTTGACAAGACCAACTATCGATCCAATTCAAGGTTTTTTTTTGTGACATTTAATATAACTGTCGAGCTATAAACTGTAAAATTAAATTGGTTTAGCCAGTAGTTCTCTTTTGGTTACGCTATAGTTTCTTTCTGTTTGGGTAAGAGTGCAACTAAAGTACTCAATCACAACCTCAGAGCTCCCCTGCTCTAGGCTTAGTACTGCTCCTATTACAACGTTAGACACTTTTGTGTCCCTGTGAAGTAGGAAATGCTAGAAGTATGGTGCTGAAGTAAGTTGCGATTTAAGGGCATGCAAAGATCTGTCACAATCTTCACTCCACGGATTAAAAAAAGAACTCTAAAAAATCTGCCAATTTTTAGAGATTTATGACATTTGGATCGAAATATTCTTTAAACGTCAAAACCAAGATTGTTTGTCTATCTGTCAAGCCTATCCATTGAAGAAGAATGGCTATGTCTATCTGTCAAGCCTTTCCATTGAAGAAGAATGGCTATGATGTCGATGGATCAAGAAACCTCTAAAACATCAGACATTTGTTGAGGTTAAGATGAAAGTCAACGCAGGGTACGTTGACGCGGCAAGGTTACAGGAGTCAACGCGCTGACGTATACCGCCAGTAAAACTAATCAAAGCATTGATCCTAAAATCCATGTCAATGCAGCCGTTAATGCATAGACCAATACACGACTTGACAACTTTAGGACAAAATTTAACTCCATTTTAATGTCACAAGATTGAGCTGAAAGTCAACAGAGGAAACGTTGACGCGGCAAGGTTAGCAGTCAAGGCGCTGAAATACACGGCCACCCAAATTAATAAACGCGTTGATCCTATGATATCCGTCTCAACACAGCCTTTAACACATTGACCATCTGATGACTTGACAACTTTGGGACATCATTTTGACGTCAGAGAGTCAACGCGTGAGAGGGTCAATTGCCTTCCTAGCTCAAAGAGTAAGAGTTCTTGTACTTGATCTCAGTTCTGATTTTGGTTTATAACGGAGCATCGGAGCCTAAAGGTAGACAAAGTGGAATCCCGACCGCTTCTTTCGATTTAGTCAATATTAAGTTATTTAACGGACATTTCTGGTGTTGGCGAAAGAGTTCAAGTCTTTTCAATTCTGCGACATTAGAGAAGTTGCTTGGCAGCGCGTCAAACGCCGACAAGTCTTATCTCTCTGCGCTTGTTTACCCACCTAGCAATAAGTTGCATGATGCGGTAATGCGATTCAGAACTTGATAAAACTTCCAACTGATGTGCGTTCATTAAGACTACAAGTGTAACTGCGTTTGACATTTTCATTCTCCGGCCTTAAGTCTTATGACAAATTCTAGCAAAAATGCATTTGTCACAGCATACAGCATTGCACCTTGATTACACTTGCATTTTATTTTCGGCATTCTATGATAGGTGTGTTTTTTTTTTAATCAGATACAATACAGTTTGTCGTAGATTTTTTGAATAAATATTACTTGCCATCAACTCCCTATAGCTATGCTGGCTATATATTTTTTGTATGGAATATTAAAACATTTGGTGTTATGCAATTTCATGAAACTACGAGTATGTTGTATTTTTTTTTTTTGGATTCGTGAGTGCTAAAGAGGAAATATTTTAATTCTAATATCGGTTAGGTTAATATTGTTTAAATAATTTAAAATTGATTTGTTTTCAATTGAATTTTAATTAAGAGAGAATTAACAAGAATGTAAGTGATTATGTTGATTATTTTATCGAATATGCATATGCAGCGACTTTGTGACTATGATAATTACCTAGAAAGGATTTAAATCTAATTTATTTTTGGAACTGACAACTGTGTTTTATTGTAATAATAATTACAGAAGGATATAAGAGATATGGGCTTACGAGCTCGGTGGCTCGCATGGCAAAATAAATAATTAATGATCCAACTGAAACTTAAGTTTCTTAAATCGTATAAATCTTACAAATGCTAGCTTTAGATCGAAAGTTATAACAATTTCAACTTAATCAGACAGGGTTCTAAAACAAATGCAAAATAAACCTTTTTGATGTGTAAACATCTATTCCGGGGGGCGAGGCGTGTGGCGGTAGAGTGAAATAAAAACGTGAACTTTCCTTCGTGTGAAGTTACGAGGTCATACTTTACGATGTAGCACGTCACGTTACGAAAATCTGCATAGTAGTATATTGGGTACGTTCAGTGACAAAAATCTCATGATCCACCTTAAATCAAACTAGTCCGTTTTGGATCCGTGCACGTAGTCAACAACGTATGGACGACTTCGCATACGGATCCAAATATGGATGCTCAAAACTGCGCTTGGACAAACGTTGGTGTTATAACACATATTAACCGTGAGTCACAGCAATTACACAATTTTTTTTTCTTAATATCAGCGATCGCAAAAAATTATTGCCAATGTGGTTTTCTGTGGCGCGACTTCCTACTTAATCGCAAACAAATTCATAAAACATCTTTTTATTTACAGTGAAAAAGAATAGATTAGAAAAAAATTTATAAAATTTATAAAATGTTTTAAGTGCGTGCAGACTCAAGAATTTCAATTTGTTTGCGTCAAAATAAACCGCTTTTAAGAATAGAACATGTTTCATATTTTAATCGCTGCGGCTGCGGTTTTAAAGTAGCAAGTGTGCATTTTAAAATCTGTTTATCATTTCTTCCGGCTAAAATGTCTTATTGTGACTATGAATGTTGACTATAGCGAGGGCCTTGTCAATGCGCAATTTGTATTAAGTTCAGTTCAACTTGCATTTTTTTTTTTTAACAAAAATCCAATGTTCTGTTTTCTTAATAAACTCCAGCTGAACACACCTAAAACAGTGACAGTTCGTGCAAAAAAAATAAACAAACATACCTTCATTACATTTGGTGTTGTCAAAGTGACATATTGAGTTAGTAGGTTTGTTCGTTGAGCTCTGAAGTCACCCTGGGATCGCCCCAATGCGTTTTTTAAAAAACCTGAAGTCACAAGCGTGGTGAAAAAATTTGCCCTTTGTCCAAGTTCTAGACCTGCCCCCAGAACTTTTGTCCTGGTTCCAGACATAACTAAGCCAAACAGAACTTTTTTTTTTAATTTGTAAAAAAGTTATTTCTGAAAATAAAAGAATTTGTCCAAGTTCCAGAGCCAACTTCAGAACATTTGTCCAAGATCCAGAACCTCCGTCCCAGTTCCAGACCCAAGGCCAGAACCTATTTTCCAGGTCTAGGGCGAGAACCCATGTCCCAGTTCCAGACCCACCTCCAGAACCTCCCCCATCAGACACACTGCCGTCGAGCGACCAGATCCGGACAGCAGACCATAGTCGTCGGCCCACAAAAAATAGTAGGAAACTTCGTTCTTCGTAATCCTCATACAAACGAGGCACCAATTCCTATGGGAAAGAAATCCTGCGGGACTTCGTGCTGCGGGATTTCGTGATACGGGATTTTGTGATGCGGGATTTCGTACCCAACCCATATGTATAACTACATATATTTATAATGTTTTCAAAATTTGTGCGATTCCTTTCCGGTTGGTTACCTAAAACCATCAACCATCATGACAATCTCTATGCAGCATATCTCTATCCACAGAGCTTAACTATAAAAATCTGAAAGCTCATTAAACAGGCAAATATGCGGACGTAGTTTGCAAATCGATCTATACCACAATAATAGTTAGTGGGCGCTTACTTTCAGGCCACTGACCACGTTTTAAATGGGTTTGGCATTCCTTCGCAATGAGTGCAACTCTCAGTGGTTCAACTTCATATCGTGCAGCAAGCATCAACATGGAACAACGCTGCAACGATCTGTATAACAAACCTGATTTATAAAATTCCGTTTTATTTAGAAACTGCCAAGAAACAGCTCCTGGTCTCGATGTTGCAGGTTCACAAAGCCTTTAAACACGATCGCTAACACCAGCGACCAGCACCAGCACATCCTCTTGTCGCCCCTCACCTTCTCAGCCAAATTCAACTGATTCATCTGCGGGAGACACAACAAAAAATTTGCGTAGGTTTCCTGTTGGAATTATTATAATTCAAGAACGTAAATATACATATTGCCAACTGCCTGAGTGTGTTCATATCACAGATATAGCGTGCTCAATGATTGCACGGTATTTAATGTAACAGACTCTAAAACGAGATTAAAGTGACACCAATCCCGATTTTGCGAAATCTACCCAACATCAGCGTGGCACCCAGCCACAGCCTGGCTTTGCACACTCGTTGTCCAAAAACAGCTCAAAGCCCCACGTGGGCGATCAGGTTTGCATAGCCTTAGAGAGTCTCTACTTCGCCGAAACAAGGTTCCTATACATACACAGTCCCGTATCGTAAGAGTATTTGTATTTGGTATATCAATCACTGTTCAACTTCCTGCTCAGCCATTAAAATGCTTAAAGTTGGTGCTGATCTAAGGTTTCAACAAACCCATGACATAAACAAAAACAAATTTTTTTTCTCCTCCAAGTTGTTCTACTGAAGATATTATTGTATCTTAATCTGTTGCCAATGGCAATATTGAATGTATTGCCACCAGCCAAATGGAATAAATTACACCAATTAATTTGAATAGTTTGCCGATACATTATGGGTACCACATTAGTCAGCATACTCTACTCCTATAGATAACGGTAAACTATAAAGTAATAGAAGCAAGGATTTATATGCAAATCTGGTTAGATTTTTATCGCATCAGGGTTGAAAGAACTCTTTATGACGACAACAACGAGAATAGATCAATTTTTTTTGTTGTTTCTGCTCCAAACGTGAAATTTTGTTAAATGTTCCTTATGCAATTTAGTATAAAAGGTATATGAGGCACATTAAGTAACAAATTGCAATGATATCAGTTACTTACTTCAGTGTGAGTTGAAGCGTGTGCCTACGTTTAATTGCAAAAAATGTGAATAGACAATGGACATGGTACATAGCACATGGTTAGACTGTGGAATGGTGTATAGTTGCAAAATGTATGACGATGGCGACTTTCGATTTGGTCCACAATTGCCTGAAGATGTCAAGTAAATTAAGAGTATTACATTTTCAGTGAGGGTGAAAGGTTAAATAGGCAAAATGGATTCATTGATTTGAAAAAAAAAAACAAAAAAAACACAAATTGCGAAGTGAAATCTAATAAATTATTATTGAACGTCGAAGGCTCTATAGGAACTATGGAAACTGTCTCGTTATGAGGTTTCTTTGGCACACATACATATTTATTTTTAAATCATTTCAAACAGACACAGGGAAAGAAACTCACAAACTATCAAATTTTAAAGACAACAAATGTGTGCACTGCAAAAAAAAACACCGGAACGCAAAGTTGGCAATTACATTGAACGATTTTTCCAATGCCGATTTGTTGTTGTTGTTGTAATCGTGTGAGAGAGAATGGACAAATCGTGTGGAACATATCGGCTGTCCCTCAAAATCTCAAACAATTACAACAACAAAGAAAAATCGCCATTGGAAAAATCGTTCAATGTAAATTCGGACAAAATAATACAAATTGTGAATATGGGCGCGTTCAACGCATTACGTTTTACATCTGAATTTTCAGAATTCTTAATATGGAAGTACTATACATAGAAGTTGAACTTTATGATATTCTCTCTGGTTGGTGGTTGAATTGTGTGGATTAATTTTTAAAATGGATCTTGAAAGGTGAATGCATGAACTTGACACAAAAACTATTAACTGAAATTTTAGATTTTTTTTAGCTTTCAACAAGATTCATTCAGATTTGAATTTTCAGATTTTTTGTTTGAACGTGCCCAAAGACAATCATATGACACGATGTTTCACACTGACATTTTCCTGAAGTGTGAACATCTGTCACGTGTGAACAGATATTTTTGATGGAGAAATTTATTGATGGTAGAGGAAACTTGTATCTATTAAAATCCACAAATTCACAGTTCACGAACAGACCTATGAAAATGGTAAGAAGGGTTTTAGACGTTAGAGAGCTGCACAGTACACAAATCTAAGGTAATATATTGCGCAGGTTGTCAGTCAGAAATTAAACATGGCGGCTCGAGTGTCTACGAAAACTGCACATGGCATTACTAGAAACAACAACAAATATAAGCATTTTGACAAGTAAAGTGACACTGGATCCGCCATTTTCACAGATGCGCAGAACTGAACAAAAATTTAAACGCTAATGAAATGATATTACCTTTAATATATGTACCTTGAGAGAGCTGTACTATAATATTCGACTAAGTACCGCAATTAACAAAATGACACAGTGAAATTATAAACAAAAAATTTCGTTTTCCTTTTCGTTTTGCAGAACGCTGTTCAAAGAGCGAAATTGACAATTGTAGTTGTAGCAGATTATTTGCTGTGGCTGATTAAATGGGTCGTTTTACTGAAGAGCGCATCGCGTGAGAGAGGTAGATTTTATGTGCATACAAAAGTGCGTAAAAGGTGGAATCTACCTTCTCTTTTTTACGCACATAAAATCTACCTGTCTCATGCGATGCGCTCTTCAGTAAAACGACCCATGTAATCAGGAACTTAGATAATTGGGAGCGATAAAGTGAAATTTGAGGTTTTTTGTGTTTGTTTTTGCTGTTTCTTTCATTACAGCATGGCTTTCTGTGATTTTTTTTTGCGTTTGCGTTTGTGTTTTTTTTTTTTCTTTCAAGTGTCGTTTTGTCGCTGTGGTTTTCGTATGCTTTACCCTGTCGTGTTGGACACCACAAACAAATTTCGTTTCGTATCAGCATCGTTCTAGGCTTAACCAAATAGAATCAATTACGAAAATATAATAAAATATCACAGTTTTACCAATGTCGCTTAAAAATTCTATGTTTTACTGCTAAATTCTAGAATTTCTACAATTTGAAATTTTACAGTATCAATGTCACATATATGTTAATACATTTCCAGACGCTCGTTTGTACACACCTATTGGTATTTTTGGTATACTTATGAAAATGAAGCGCGAACAAATAAATACGTGGAAAAAGAGGCTCATGTGACATTAGATTAGACCTATACGCACAAAAAAACAATATCATTTCTACAAACCACCAAATGAGCCTGACTTAAATGCAGTTTATACAGGGTCATTCGTTTGGTGGTTTCAAGTTGGTAGCGCTGGCATTTGACACCTGTCTAACTCAGCTGTCATTTGAAGTGTCATAATATTAGTTGAATGTTTGTCATTTACGATAATGGATCGCTTAACAATCGAACAACGCGTTAAAATTATTAAAACTTACTATACAATCGTAATTGATCGGAATGGATTTTTCTCCGATTTATACGAAATTTTTTATCATTCTTATGCCCGATTTCATAAAATTACACTAAAATCCCATTTATCTAAAGTCCTCTTAAAAAATCAGACCTTTAAATATTTCCAGTTTCACCATCTAAAAAAAGGAAATTTTAGGGAAATTTTAGTTAAAATTGGGTTTGCCTCACATCCCTGGATATGGAAATAGGTTGTTTCCTTCTCACATTCGAAATGCACGTGAAAAAGCATTATATGTAGAAAAAAATGCTACGAACAAAAAAAATATTTGGAGAACGGATTCCAATATGAACTCGGAATATTCTAGGACGTCTTACTTTATGGAATATTCTTTATCCTCAGATGAACAATCAATTATTCTAAAAACAAACAAATTATGAAGGCTTTCCGAAACCAACGCGAAACATTCGGAGCGAATATGCGATGACTGAACAATGTTTGAAGATTCACATCGCTCCATGTGGGTGCTCATATTTATCTCCATATAAATAAATTAAGAAAGGCGAAAGTCTTATCGTCGTTCGGAAGTATTCGCGTTGGCTTGGGAGAGCCTTAAAAGATTATTATCTACACACAAACTATATTTTTGTTTCGACCTATTCACAATTTATATTTGCAAGAAATTAAATAAAAAAGTGACTGCAAAATATCATCTATAATTTTCTTACTCGTCGCCTGACATCTGACATATTAGACTTCACAAATCAAACTTTTAAAATTTATTGAGACAAAAATTGGCTTTTAGTTTATAAGGGCATTTAAAAGCATTTTAAATTTAAAAGCACTTCGTGCAACCAAAAAATCCCATTTTAACTCTAAATGGGCTTTTAAGTATTTAAAAGTCCTTTATGAAATCGGGCATTACTCTTCTTTTAAAGACAAAAAATGTGTGCACTGCGAAAAAAACACCGGAACGCAAAGTCGGCAATTACATTGAACGATTTTTTCAATGCCGATTTGTTGTTGTTGTTGTAATCGTGTGAGAGAGAATGGACAAATGGTGTGGAACATGTCGGCTGTCCCTCAAAATCTCAAACGATTACAACAACAAAGAAAAATCGGCATTGGAAAAATCGTTCAATGTAAATTCGGACAAAATAATACAAATTGTGAATATGGGCGCGTTCAACGCATTACGTTTCACATCTGAATTTTCAGAATTCTTAATATGGAAGTACTATACATAGAAGTTGAACTTTATGATATTCTCTCTGGTTGGTGGTTGAATTGTGTTGATTAATTTTCAAAATGGATCTTGAAAGGTGAATGCATGAACTTGATACAAAAACTATTAACTGAAATTTTAGATTTTTTTTAGCTTTCAACAACATTCATTCAGATTTGAATTTTCAGATTTTGTGTTTGAACGTGCCCAAAGACAATTACATGGCACGATGTTTCAAACTGACACGTTCCTTAAGTGTGAACATCTGTCATGTGTGAACAGATATTTTTGATGGAGAAATTTATTGATGGTAGCGGAAACTTGTATTAAAATCCACAAATTCACAGTTCACGAACAGACCTATGAAAATGGTGAGAAGGGTTTTAGACGTTAGAGAGCTGCACAGTACACAAATCTAAGGATATAATGAGTGATTTTTTAAGAGGCTTAGAACTTTTTTTAAAAAAAAAACACAAAAAATTCGAAAAAATTAATGAAATATTTATTTGAATCGATAGTTTGAACCTTGCAATTTAATGTTTAAAGATAATTTCATGCAAATGTTGACCGCGGCTGCGTCTCAGGTAGCCCATCCGCTGAGTCCAATTTTGGCATACTCTTTCACACATATCGGCCGGTATCTCACGAATGAATGCATGGATGTTGGCTTCCAGTACGTCAATCGAAGCGGGCTTGTCCCTATAGACATTAGCCTTGACATACCCCCACAAAAAATGGTGTCAAATCGCACGATCTAGGCGGCCAATTGACCGGCCCGAAACGTGAAATTAACTGTTCACCAAACTCGCCTCGCAATTGCGCCATTGTTTCGCGTGCTGTGTGGCATGCGGCACCGTCTTGTTGAAACCACATATCATGCAAGTCAAGAACTTAAATTTCGGGCAAAAAAAAATTTGTTATCATCGCTCGGTAACGATTCGCATCATCTTTGAAGAAATATGGCCCAATAATGCCGCCGGCCCATAAACCGCACCAAACAGTGGCTTTTTCGGGATGCATTGGTAGCTGTTGCAATGCTTCTGGCTGATCTTCACTCCAAATGCGGCAATTTTGCTTATTTACGTACCCATTCAACCAAAAATGAGCCTCATCGCTGAACACAAGCAGCGCGCGATGAACATTTCGAACCGAGCACGAATTTTGATAGTAAAATTCAATAATTTGCAAGCGTTGTTCATTTGTAAGACGATCCATGGTTAAATTGCAAACCAAACTGAAGCTGTTTGACAGTGACACAAGGTACTAAACACACGTCAGCTGTCAAAACCAGTGTTGCCAAAACCAAACCAGCCAAAAAATCACCCGTTATATTGCGCAGTTTGTCAGTCAGAAATTAAACATGGCGGCTCGAGTGTCTACGAAAACTGCACATGGCATTACTAGAAACAACAACAAATATAAGCATTTTGACAAGTAAAGTGACACTGGATCCGCCATTTTCACTGATGCGCAGAACTGAACAAAAATTTAAACGCTATGATATTATGTACCTTGAGAGAGCTGTACTATAATTTTCGACCAAAATTTACAAAATGACACAATGAAATTATAAACACAAAATTTCGTTTTCCTTTTGCAGAACGCTGTTCAATGAGCGAAATCGATAATTGTAGTTGTAGCAGATTATTTGGAGAAGTCTCCGCTCTTTTTTCCCACCATTAGATAATTGTGTGCGAAAAAGTGAAATTTGAGGTTTTTTTGTGTTTGTGTTTGTTTTTGCTGTTTCTTTCATTACAGCATGGCTTTCTGTGATTTTTTTTTTGCGTTTGCGTTTGTGTTTTTTTTTCTTTCAATTGTCGTTTTGTCGCTGTGGTGTATGCTTTTCCTTGTCGTGTTTGGCACCACAAACAAATTTCGTTTCGTATCAGCATCGTTCTAGGCTTAACCAAATAGAATCAATTACGAAAATATAATAACATATCACAGTTTTACCAATGTCGCTTAAAAATTCTATGTTTTACTGCTAAATTCTAGAATCTCTACATTTTGAAATTTTACAGTATCAATGTAACATAGGTATTTATATGTGCATACATTTCCAAACGCTCGTTTGTACACACCTATTGGTATTTTTGGTATACTTATGAAAATGAAGCGCGAAAAAAAAAAGGGGAAAAAGAGGCTCATGTGCCATTAGATTAGACGTATACGCACAAAAAAAACCAATATCATTTCTACAAACCACCAAATGAGCCTGAATAAAATGCAGTTTATACAGGGTTATTCGTTTCGTGGTTTCAAGTTGGTAGCGCTGGCATTTGACACCTGTATAACTCAGCTGCCATTTGAAGTGTCATAATATTAGTTGAATGTTTGTCATTTACGATAATGGATCGCTTAACAATCGAACAACGCGTTAAAATTATTAAAACTTACTATACAATCGTAATTGATCGGAATGGATTTTTCTCCGATTTATACGAAATTTTTTATCATTCTTACTCTTCCGATTACCAAATCAGACAAACCTGCGAAGTGTTGAAATGACAGCAACGAGTCTCATAGTCATGCGACATGCGATGCATAGCGATGCATGACATGATTATCTTTCCGATTGTCTCTGACGTCAAGACAAAAGTGAAAAAGAATTCAGAAAAAAGCATGGGGTTAAGATTGGTACGTATTTTATGTTTTCATAATAGTGTTTTTCTATTTATTTATTTCTTTAACAATAAGAAACAAAAAATGTAAAACTTATCAAAGGCAGTATGACCGCCTGGTGGAGTTTATGCATTCAATGCCGGGCATTGCCCGCAAATTTACCAGACGGCCGCCAAAAGAGACGATTATGTGTTCTGAGAAGGTGTCACAGAGACATTTTTCAAAAATCGTTTTTTTTCTTAGCTTGATGTTCTCTGTTCATATCTTTCTGCTTCCAAAAATGTTGCAACGATATCCATGATTCTTTAATTACATATTTGTTTATTTTGGAAATGTTTTATTTTCACAAATTATATGTCAAATACATGCGTCGTCGGCACGCGTCCATATTTCGTTTACGATTCGGTTTCCATGAAGCAAATAAATCCGCCGATCGGAACTTTTCTTCTATCGAAAATTTCTCTGAACGTGAACACTGAACACACCCGACTCACTTTGACGTTTAGCAGTCGTTAACACAAACCAAAATTTGTGCTAATTGAAGAAATTTTTCATTCGCAAAATTAAATAAATATGTTTCCAATTGAAAAAAAAAAAAATAAATTCTGTAGGATTTAAGAGACAAACAAAAAGTACCGATAGCGAAAACAAACATCACCAGAAAGAACTATCTACTATTTGAAAAAAATTTAAACATTCATTCCTTCTTGGCCATATCTTTTTCACCATTGAAGTGATTGAGTGAGATGAAGAGCGCAGAGATGTCATAAAAAGTCGGAGGAGACAGTCCAATGTGAATACGCCGCCGCCGTCCCTTCATATTTATTTCATGAAATGTGTTTAGTCTGCATTGGAAATAGAAATTTTCATTGCATGCCCGATTTTATGAATTAATTATTGCTTAGGGAGGCCTAGAGTTATATATAAATTATAAAATGTTACATTTTTAAACACAGAACAAAACAGTAGTTTAAAATGTTTTCTTTTTTTTTTGCAGGTAAGTGATTGCACATTTTAACTGACGTTAATTTGACGATGTTCTCATTACATAAAACCCAGTTCTAAGATTAGCTTTCAGCTTCTAAATAGTTTTGGCGAAATGATGTTCGAAGTTCCAACTATAAGATTTAAACTTAAAATATGGTCATCATCAACTTCAAATAACTCTTGCCGATTGTTTTGTAAATGATTTAGTGCTGGACTGTTCGTTCTTGATGACAGTTTGTCCTTATTTGGTTTCATAATCAGATTTTAACAATGCATTATGTTTGTGTTATTAAAGAGATACTTGCAACAAAATAATGTTGGCAATCATGATTAAAATTTTATTTTTCATGTCCATCCTTTTCTTGGCATCACTTCAAGGTATAAATGTTCAGATCAACTTTATAGTCCTTGGCTTGTTGCCCATCCAATTTATTAACTGGAAATGCTGTTAACGCTAAACAAACAGCCGTCCATCAAATAAATCCTAAGTCCTGCGTTTGGCTGTTGCCCTCGAAATAAAGTGTAAATATGCTGCTGAAATCTATCAAAACTTTGTATAAAATATACATAGTTGCGATTTGGATACTCATTTGGACAGACTTATTAAATCATGAAAGCCATTACCCCTGTTCACACAGTGTTTTAAAACATATTTGCGAACAACTTTTGTTTTCTTTTTGTATAATTGATTTTAATCAAGGATGATATCTCAAGAAGAAAATTTAAACTCATCAATTATGTTAATTGAATTTAAAATCTATTAAACATCATGGAAGAGTGTCTGAAATTTTAACGGAATATAATATGTAGAAACTTCCGTTCCATTATGTTTTTTTTTTCTCGATAAAATCTGGATTATGTGCGCTACATTTAGTTATTGAATGAATATTTATGGATTTCAGGAACTTTCCTACCACTTCTGGAGTTTTCTTTTGTTTCGATTGTTGTTGGGGGGGGGGGGGGGGTTGTAGGCATAAGACCAGAAAGAGGGTATGCTCTGGTGCAAAAAAGAAGTCTTAACTCCTATACATATGCAATATGCATCAAGTAAAAATGATTTTATTCAATTTCATATCTCTATGATGTTTTTTTTTTTTATTCAGCCTCAATAGCACACATCCTTAAAACAATAGAAAAATACATTTGAAACAAATGGAAGGTAACCCAGTTAAAGAAACTCTTGGGAATTTTGTAAGCTCACTGATGGAAGTGCTATACTTATTGCAAGGTTGAATTAAAGAGGTGGAATGAAAGCCGCTAGATGATTTTGTCAAAATCGTCAAGGTTGTATTTTGAAGTGACATAGTGCATTAAGAAAATGAATATTGATGCATGTACATATTTAAAAATGGACAATATTTGATTTCATACTTTTAGGATGCAATGCATCATATCTCTGAGGTATAGGTATACATATATGCTAGTCGAATAAAGAATACACTATAATACAATTTATTTGACAACAAAACTGATACAATTAACTCTTCGTTAAACGAATACTTAATTTAAATTCCGCGAATTTAAAATACGACTAGGATGACGAAAACTAAAATACCGCGACTAGGGATTATTCGAACCCAATTATTATTATTTAAGAACAAACGAATTTATGAAATTGTTAAAAAAAATGTGCAACCGGTACGCACGAAAGAAAAGATCAAATTGACGAACTGTCAAACGATCGACCAAAGACGAGAGATACATAAGAGAGAATACAATAATACTGCAACAACACTGCAACAACGATGCAGCCAACCAGCTAGTCAGCTGGGGGTCGGTTCGCCGAATTAAAGAATACATGGAAATCAAAGGAATCCAATAAAATGAAGGTAGGCAAATACAGGGGCGTACTGACGCTACAGAAAGCCAGGAAGGTTTGGGGGGTTTGCCTTAACCGGGAAGCTGAAATTCTTCTTCAAAAATATGAAGGAAACGCAAATGTTTTTTTTTTTATTCCCAATGGGAAGTTAATAAAATTTATTTGAATTATATCGGGGAAACCTTGGCTTACGACTGGATTAAAACCCAGAATTTTTTCGATCACAAGAAAAGTTAACAATTGGATTTGAAAATTCGCAGAGGGTTATATTTTCCAAATATTTATAAGTAAGAAGAAAAGTTGGAAATAATATGAAATAAAAATGTAAAGTAATGGAGTGTCACAAAGGACACAAAGAAAAATCACTTTGGGAAAGTTCCCGAACAAACAACTGTATGGAAAACGGTCGCGAGACCCCTAATTTCAAGAGAATAAAAGAAACGGAACGAAGGCCTAACCGGGGTAAAATTTTGCCACCATTCTGGCCACAAAACCAAACGACTATAACTCCCACTTTGACACTAAGTTTTGGACAAAACCAAACAACCAAAAACTAAGCTTTACTATATCAAGAATCCTATCTCCGTTGTTCCCCAAACTGGAACCTTTTTAGATCGCCTCTGACGAAAAGTCTTCCTCTCCTTACACAAAAAATAGCTCCTCTATTTTTTTAAATTCAAATTCTTAATTCCCCAAACTGGGATTTTTAACAATAAAATTTTCTCTTCAAATAAAATCGCTAAAATCGAAAATAGTTTTTGGCTTAATTCTTTTGCCAACCACTCGCTTTTTTAACCTTTTTCAAAGTCTCTCAAAAATGGCGGACTTCGCTCGTCCATTCGGGCCATTCCATATGTTGAAAAATTATTTAAACTACGAACAATGCCCCATCCCAAACCGACCCAAACTACGAAGTTGGTGGAATATATTCTGTCAGATGGGATCAATGCCATTCTCCGACAAAAATGACGAGACAGGATCCACTGATTCGCGCGAAAGTTAAAGTAAGCTAAACCGGTAGACCTTGTCGCAGATTTTAAAGGGAAAGTGAAACACGTCGCAAAATGATTTTTCTTTCGTGTTCAAGACAGTTTAGGTTGGGCATTAAGCTATACTAAATTTAGGATGGTGTGAACAAGGTGTCACACATGTCGTTGAACATGGGTCGGATTCATCATGTTTAATCTTTGTGTAGACCTTCTGTCGCACACTTGATGATTTCGTAGACCATCTGTCACACGTATATGTCGTTTTGCCCGTCACACAATACATTATTGGTAGCAAGCGTGGACTACCCGCCACACAATTTAAACTACGAAACTATTTGTGTTCTCTGTGACTCTGGCTGATGGAAACCAGGTTTCAACTGTATGGTAAATTTTACCCCAACATGTTGAAGAAGCAAATTAATTTGAAAGACGGCAGTTTATTTTATTTTATTTCACTTTATTATATTTTATTTTATTTTTATTAATCAATTACTTGCAATTGGAAAGGTTCTTAAAACTTGACCAGTTAACCAGTGAAAAATGCAATCAAACATAAATATGTATACCTAACTCTGCGCCTCCACTAGCAATTTTTATTTCTATCTTTATTTCAGCAATGCTTGCAGACATTTTTATTGCTGTGTTCAGTGGGCAAATTATGGCATGAAATCTTTTTTTATTCAGGTTGCCGAGGAAACAAAACCTAAATAAATAAAACTTAATAGAGACACACAAAATTCCCCGCCTGGAACTCCAATTCAAACTCCTTACCCTACATGTAAAGGTGAAAATTGGCCGACTGTCATTTGAACTGACATGAGACGTCAAATTATTTCTTCATTTATTTCCACAGAGATGGTAAAAAAAAACTGAAATTTATTTCATGAAATTATTTCTTTCATGAAATTTGTGGTCTGCATTGGAAATTTCCATTGCATACCCGGTTTTTAGAAATTAACTATTGCGTGTGGAGGCGTATTGTCATGAAAGGCAGAGAGAAAACAGATTCTGCCTCTTTTTAAAGTATAATAGGGCCCATACACCACACATGCCTGCATGGCCAAATAAAAGAATGCACAATCACGCTTCAACATACACTACTCATGCAAACTGTACAATATTTAGTCGTGTGTTCATCGCTGAGTTGACAACTTCTTAATATTTCAAGCTTGACTGAGCAAATGTAGCACACACACCACACATGCTTGCATGCACAAACAAGAAAATATCAAAATTTTTTGAAATCACTCATGCCGCATGCACAACCACACATTCAACACCCTACACTCGCAGTTTGCATGCGCAATCACTCTATTGCGCATGCAGGCATGTGTGGTGTATGGGCCCTATAAGTCAAAATGAGCAACGCAGGCACGGGTCTTCTAGTACACAAAAAAATAATCCTTGTTTAGTAGTATATTCTTGACAAATATTGAGTTAAAATAAATGAAATCTATTACTAAAACTTCCACAATTTACTACTTTATACAATCGGATAGTTTAACAAACATTATACCAAAATGTCACGTGATCGAATTGATCTAAACTCAATAAAAGTTCCCTAAATAAACTGTCGCATTAAGTACCACAGAATAATTGTTTTTTTTCCCCACCAGAGGTCAAATATTTTAACACCTATACAAAACAACCGATACTTGATTGAGATTTATTTCATTTGAAGCTCTGCGCTCTTTAAAATGCGTTTGTGTTTGTGGTGTTGTTTGGTTAACCTCTTTAATTTGACAATTCAAACGAATCGAATGGCGAAATGGGAAGTGGCAAGTGAAAATGTATAAATGGTGTGCTTGTTTGTTTGCCGATCACCTAATTGCCGTATGCCAAGAGAATGTGCGCTAGCAAATTAGTTTAAGCCAGCGAGCGAACATTGGAACGGGGCGCGCGGGCGAAGCCGGAGAGAAATCTGTTCAAAGATGTTTTAAATCATTAACTAGGTATTTATCTTATAACAATTTCGTTTATTGTTATTTACTTCGACTTTTCTGGGTCGATTGGTAACGTTTCAAATAATAATTATGGTAGAAAGTATGCTGATGGCTCTGGGTATTAGGTGGGTAGGGTATATACACAATTAATAGGCTTTTTTTTTTCTAATTTTTTTGTTTAGATAAATCGAAAGGTGGGTGATCGATCGGAGTTCAGACAAATTCGGAAGATGAATGTTTTTAAAAAGCATTTGGAATAACAATTTGATGAATTACATACCAAATGCTTTTGCCTAATTTCCATGTTGCGATCATTTTTCTTTTATTTATTTAACTTAACATTTTTGTTGAAGAATATTGATTAATGATCAAAGATGAATTGAATATACCTGCTTGGATATTTCAATGAGAATTTCGTTAAGTCGTTTTCCAATTGGCCATAAATGAACATTCTTTTTGAGCTTCGAACAGACAAAACATTGCAGTTTTATTTGGGTATAGTTAAGTTGCTTTTGGATTTCAATTTGAAGGGCATTCAGAATTCAGTATAACAATGCTGTCCAAAATCGATTTTAGGGTCACAGCTGGCCCACGCATTGAGTAAAAATCTAAATTTATTTTAAAATAAGACAGATCAATATTAGTAGTAAATATGATACTATGATAAGGCCCTGGATCTCCACGATCTGAAACTTAATAACTTAAATTCATATACATATATGTAAAGGGTTTTCCAATAAGAGGTGTTATTTTGATATTCAAAGAAAATGGCATTTTTTGAGATAAATGATCGGATGTTCATCGGATCACAACATCAGCCAAATGGCCGCCACGACCACGCTTACAGGACCATATCCTTTTCATGAAATTTTCCATAACACAATCGCAAAGTGGCTGTCCTATGTCCTCGATAGCCTCATGAATTCCATCTTTGAGGTCTTGAATCGACGCTGGGCTGTTGGCGTAGACCTTATCTTTCACGTGGCCCCAAAGGAAGAAGTCGCAAGGTGTTAAATCACAAGATCTCGGTGGCCAATTGTGATCAGCTCTTCGAGAGATAACACGGTCCGGAAACTTTTCCCGTAAAAGATCGATGGTTTCATTGCTTGTGTGGGACGTAGCGCCGTCTTGTTGAAAGTAAACGTTGTCCAGATCAATACCATCCAATTCCGGCCATAAAAAATCATTAATCATCTCTCGATAGCGCAATCCATTGACCGTAACTGTTGCTCCAGCCTCATTTTCGAAAAAGTAAGGTCCAATGACCCCGCCGGACCATAAACCGCACCAAACAGTCACGCGTTGAGGATGGAGAGGCTTTTCAACAATAACTCTTGGGTTTTCCGAGCCCCAGATGCGACAGTTTTGCTTGTTGACGTAGCCTCCGAGGTGGAAATGGGCCTCATCAGTCAAGATGATTTTTCGATGAAATTCCGGATCATTTTCATGCATTTCAAGGACCCAATTAGCTAAGACACGACGTTGTTGATGATCAGCCGGCTTGAGTTCTTGTGTTAACTGAACTTTATAAGCCTTAAGACCCAAGTCTTTATGCAAAATACGGTGTAATGACGTTTGTGGAATGCCTAATTCCAAAGAACGACGAGGAATGGACAAACCTGGGTTTTCTTCAACACTTTGGGCTACAACAGCAATATTCTCAGTTGTTCTTGAGCGACGTGCACGGGTTTTATTCTTCACATCACTAACTTGTCCCAACAGCTCGAATTTGTCCACCAATTTCTGTATTGCGGTCCGACAAGGTGCTTCACGACGACCCAAAAATGTTTTAGTTTTACGAACCGTCTCTGCCAAATTTTCACCATTTTTATAGTGAATTTTAATAATTTCAATGCAATGTTGAAGCGTGTATCGTTCCATTTTTATAAATGGCGTAGTTTCTACTTGTCAAATGTCAAAAAATGACAGCTTCAAAAGTGACAGCTACCGAAATAGCGGGCTATTCAAAATAACACCTCTTATTGGAAAACCCTTTATTTGTAAAGGGTGTTTTTTTATACGTGTGGTTTTCGAGAAGAAATAAAACGCATATAATTTTATGTTATGGCTAAGAATTCAGCTTTATTTTCAAGATAAGGGTTTGCCATTATGTTTTAAAAAATATTTCGGGCAAGTGGCCGCCGCGGCTGGCTCAAATGAATTCCAGCAGAGAGGCCCAATTTTGTACTACTTTTTGCAGCAATTTGGGCGGTATGTCAGCAATAACGCGCCGAATATTCTCAATCGTCCGGGCTTAACTGCGTTGACAAGCGACTTATCATAAGCTCACAAAAAATTGTCCATCGGTGTTAAATCGCACGATCTTGGAGTCCACGCCACAGGCCCACGACACGAATTAATGCGCTCACCAAAAGTTTCCTTCAATAAATTGATTGCTTCGTTGGCTGTATGGCATGTAGCGCCGTCTTGTTGGAAATGAAGGTCGTCCACATCAACATCCTCCAATTCAGGCACGATTAATCATGGCTGTATAGCGTTCCCCATTGACTGTTACACTATGGCCGGCTTAATTTTTGAAGAAATATGGACCAATAATTCCCTCTGCCCATAGAGCACACCAAACAGTGACTATTTGAGGATGTAACGGGGTCTCAACAATGGCTTGTGGATTATGATCACTCCAAATACGACAATTTTGCTTATTTAAGTACCCATTCAACCAAAAATGAGCTTCATCGCTGAACAAAATTCGCTTATGAAAATTGTGATCAACGGCAATCTTGTTTCGGGCCCATTTAGGCACAATTTAGAAGCGTTGTTCAAGAGTAAGTCTATTCATTATGATATGGCAAACCAAACTGAGCATAAATCAAGTGACAGCTGTCAAAAAGATCAACTCCGAAAAAAGTATTGCCAGATTGAAAACCACACGTCTAAAAAAAAAACACCCTGTATATCTAACTCTACATTATGTTGCAAGATACAAAACTAAACAAGTTCTTGTTTGTTGTCAGGACCAATGAAGTCTAAATTAATGGCATTACCAATTTGCTCACGTCATCCCATCAGTTTAGAGATAGGTTACTGAGCATTTGCCCTCTGGCACTGGTGATGTTCTATGATAAACCCACACCTCTTCTAAACAACAGAAGTCGCTTAAAAAGAAATAAAAATAATAAATAGGTGCTCTGTCATCTGGGTTATGTTGTTCTTTAAAAGGAATTCAAAATTTAAAAAACAACCACACCAGAAACTGTCAATCAAAAATGGTCAAAATATGTACACCAAAACTATAAATTATTTAATATTTTTTTAAATTGTTCTGTCGACGCATTCTATTCTACATTAATGAATGTGGCTATAGTCGTACTTGGATTATGTAGGCGTCTGTTTTTGGTGATTCTATCATTACGAACAGCGTTGTTATCGTTGAGTACAAGTCGCGGCGGCCGGCGGAACATAGAATTAGGGTCGTAAATTGACCATGTCTGGGAACTATTATTCTCTGACCTTCTGCAGTCGATTTCTTGTTTGTTTATTTAGCCTTTCAAAAATAAAATAAACACTTTAGTTTGTTATAATAAAAATGAGTGTTTATACTTTTTAAGGAATGTGCCAGCGACCCTAATTACAAACGTTTCATCAAAATAAAACAAGCACTTAATCTAATTCAATTCATTCGCTTAGATAAATAACAAAGATCATTTATTATCCACGAAAAAGTGTGTTACAGTTGTTGTTTTGATCAAGATCGTTTGAATATCAAGTTAATAGGGTAACTATCATATTGATAAACAGTCTGTAACACAGAAAAAAAAAATTGTGAAACTGAGTCAGAAAATCACTGTTCTCATCGAATTGACTTCTTAGATCGACATTTATATAAAATTCTGTAAAAAAATATAATTAATGTGTATGTAAGTAAATATTGAGAAAAATGAACATATAATGCAGTTTTCAAACAAATATTTTGAAATAAAGTTGCATTTGTTGGGAAGGTGAACAGATAATAATTTGCCTTCGAGACCAACTGCCAACGAAAATATTTACTGCGGTAAGGCTACGATTAGACGGCCAATGAAAATGGTCAACGCGTTGACTCTCTAACGCCAAAATGACGTCAAATTCCTTCCCAAATCGTCGTGTGATCGTCAACGCAAAATACTGTCCATGCGTTGACGGCTGCATTGACACCTACATTGACATTGTTTTTACCTTCAACGCATTGACTTTTTTCGTTGAACGTGTAATTACACTCAGCAAATGTTAGGACACACTGATGCAAAGCGTTGACCATAATCCCAACGTTGACGTGGCATACTTTTCTGCCAAGTCAACGTTTTCTGCGTTGACTTCCGTGTGACATTGACGGACTAGCGTCATTCGTGGGATCGTCAATGTGTTATGCGTTGACAAAGTCAACGTTGACGGTCCATTGGCAGTGTGTTGATGACTTTTTTGATGACGTCATTGACCGTCTAATCATAGCTCAAAGCCTGGCTTAATTTGATGCCATGAATTAAACAGATGCTCTGGAAGTTCGTAAAAAATGTATACAGTGGCTACCTTTACCAAACCATTGACAGTCCAGTGCAATTAGACAAAAAAGATCCCCAACCCAAAGCTATTGGATCTTAGCATCCCATATGTGGGATATTCGCATCCCATATGTGGGATATTCGCATCCCATATGTGGGATATTCGCAAAAAAAAGTGTACTTTCTGAAAGGTCTTAGTGACCTCCAAATTATAAATATCTTAGCTAAAATTTGGTGATAGATTTCCAAACCAACGCACGCTAAGAGATCTTAGCATCCCATATGTGGGATATTCGCAAAAGAAGTGTATGAAAAGTCTTAGTGACCTCATAAAAGGTCAATTAGTGGTGAGCAATATGTTTTTTTCTTAAAGAATTTTCTGAAACTAGTTTACCTTTAATGAGGTCACTAGGACCTTTCAGATGGTACCTGCACCATTTTTGTGAATATCCCACAAATGGGGTGCTAAGATTTCATAGCCTCGACTCAGACAAAATTATAAATAAGCTATAATTTGGTGAAAATGTTCAGAACAGTGTCCTTAGTTATATCCGTAAATTCCCAAATAAATCCGAGATGGGGTAAGATCGCTATTTAAAGAAAAAAAAAAAAAACCACAGCCATCTTGCATTTTTGGGTTTTAGCTATACGAAAGTATGTGGTGAATTCAATTTTTTAGAAAGGTCTGTCAAGTAGTAGCAAATGAAATGAATAACAGGTGATATATGCAGCTACTGATTTGAATTAAATAATGACTTTAACATAATAAAGTTCATTGTAGTTTGAAAAAAAATTGATTATAATAGTCAGGAGCTCACTCAAGCTGATGAAGTTTGGAATCAACAAAAAGTGACAATATAAATATCATAAAATAGAATATTAAAAAAATTTGAAAAAAAAAAAATCTATACATTTCTTCTACTCTACATAATTCTTAACTCAATGAGCGGGAACTGTTGTAATGATTCAATTCAATGGACTTAGAGTACGTTTTCAATGCTTCATTGATTTAATTACGTTACGTTTATATACAAAGCTGATGGGTGTCCCAGGGGCAGTAATTAGAGGCGAGTGTCTCGATGTACAGACAAATTTAGGCATTCAATAATTGTGATATATACCACTTGAAAGCCATCAACTTCGCTTGTCAGAATAAATAAAATACCCAAAGTGTTCAGCAATCGTTTGAGAAGAAATAAAATGCACAACTGGGTCACTACTTACTTAATGTTTAAGTTGCTTTATATTTGAGTTAAACATGACGTATGTATACAAATTTGTAAACGTAATTGAGTGAAGTAATTAAAAGAACAAAAAGAATACCATCTTAAAATAAAATTCACGACTGGAGCGCACGTGGCGGCCAATAGTGCTCTAAGACATAACCAATGCAGCAACTGGGTAGGGGGCCACTTCGGACATAAATCCATAATGACTTTCATAGACAAAGACATTCAAATAGAATACACTGTACCCCACATTGATTTCAATCCAGTGGCCATAACAGATATCCCCTTTAGGAATCGTTCCAAGCCGGTTGAGGGCCTAGGAGGGTCAGACATATCTTATTAGACAACCCACCCCTAAACAGATCAATACAGCTTCCAGATTTGTGCAGTGTTTTTCAAGCGGAAGTGCTTGGAATTTACGAGGCGGCAAAAAGAAATGCCACTTTTGAACTAGCAAATAGAAACATCGATATCTTCATTGATAGTCAGGTGGCAATTTAAGCTATTAATTCAATTGTCACATAGTCTAAACTGGTAGACTGTTAAAATTACTCAGTGCATGAAATACAGTTACCGCTATATGGCTCCCAGGACATCGTGACATATACGAAATGGCGGATGAACTGGCTTCTCTTGACCCTCCGTTTTTATGCCACAATAATGAGAACAAAAAGTAGAATTCACCAATGTTTCCATGAAGCCGCAAACGAAAGATGACCACCAATTAATACTTGTCGGGTCTGGAGGAATCTATGGCCAGACATCTTTAAAAAAAAAAACAGACATCCATCTCGAACTATAAGCAGACCTCAACTGTCCCTTTTGGTTGGAATCCTTACGGGTCATAACTCAATGGGAACCCAGCGGAGCAGAATGGGCACCAGCTCATCTGACTTATGCAGAGGGTAGGATGTCAAGATGAAAAGAAGGGCTCTTATGTGAATGCCCTAGCTTGACAAGAGCTAGAGAAACCGCACTCGGAGATAATTTTCTTGACGAACTGAGTGACATCTCGTTTTTGTCACTGATGTTCCTCTTTTCAGAATTCAGGATGGTTCAGGGAGGCGCCTTTATAACCACACCTAAGCTCAACTAACTCCTTTTCCTTACCAATCCTCATTTTCACCTTTCACCTAAACTTGTCCAATAGCACTTACCTATTTGTAAAACATTTGTTAAAGTAAATCATTTCTTGTTCAATTGAAAAAAAATTATGCCACATAAAATATGACACAAAATATGTTGTACAACAAAGGGGATCGTAACGAAATCCCGTAGATAACAAATACAACAAAATCCCCCAGGAAAGTACGCTGCGAGATTTTCAATACTTTTTAAAAAAATACGATTGGATTGGTGATTTCTAATAAAATCATACAATTGGAAGAATTTTGTTGATTTTTAGTTGAAAACTGTTCACATTGGCACCTGCCTGGCTACTGATAATACCCTAAGCGGAGGAACGGAGTTAGGTGAGCGTTTAAGAGAACCGAAAAAGGGAGTTAAAAAATATTTTTTTTTTAATTTGTAAAATAAAGTTTATGAAAAATGTTTTGTTTCCAAATAAAAATATTCCTTTGTCCAAGTTCCAGATCCGCCTCCAGAACTTTTGTCCTGGGTCCGGATCCACCTCAAGAACCTTATATCAAAAAAAAAAAAATTATGTTCCTTGTCCAAGTTCCAGAGCCACCTCCAGAACCTCCCCCGTCAGACCCACCGCCGTCGACGGACTAGATCCGGACACCAGACCATAGTCGTCGGTCAGGAGCAGTAGGAAACATCGTTCTTCGTTATCCTCATACAATCAAGGCACCAATTCCTACGGGAAAGAAAAATTTAATAAACTGTAGCATTGTAGTAGATCCTGCCGGATTTTGTGCTGCGTAATTTCGTGCTGCGGGATTTTGTGACACGGGATTTTGTGATGCGGGATTTCGTACCCAACCCATGACAAAGTAGTATTAGGCTCCATGTATTTCTTGTCATATAAATTTGACTATCAAACTTACATGACACTTTTGAGACCTATTTATTTGGCAAACTTGCCATATTTATATGATAATGTAATACTGCCTTAAGCAACAGAAAAACATGATTCTTTTAAAAAAAAATATGTGAGTGCCGGGACTCACGGTTAAATGTGTGTAAACATCAACGTTTGTCCAAGTGCCTAATTTTTGTTACTGAACGTCATCAAAAGAAACATATTAAATAATTAACACTACATTACCTATCTGTAGACAGTGCTTAAAAAGCTTAGTGTTGAAAGAACGGCAGCGAAATACCCAGTGGGGGAACCGCTGTAACGAAATTTCCAAGCACTAAAAGGCTGGTGGTGAAGTGTCCAACGAACGGTCAAGGTTCGGTACTGAAAGGTCCCATGGTTATTGTTTATGGTAATCACTCTCTGAGCATCGACAAACAACAACTGTCAGCGGAGAGCACCAAAATCGTGGTTTCATTCAAATGACACAGTACCCAAATTCCAAAGGAACTTAATGGTTTGACTGACAGGGGCCGAATTAAAATATCCAGTTAGAACTGTCAACGAACTTGCAACCCTTATGAATCTCCATCTTTCCATCGAGTAAAACTTACAAAAAGTTCAATCTTAATTTTATTCTGAACGATTCTCAAATTAATGTCACTATGAGATAGCCGGCGAATGATATATCTTCAGTTTTTAGAATATTTAGTTGCAGTTGTTGTCAGTGGAAATCACTAAAATCGCAGCTTCAATCGATCAAACGCCTATGGAATTGGACGCTGTGATTTTTAATGAATGTTAACTTTGTGCAAGTACAAAGGTAGCCGATAACTCTGCAATTTGTTCAACCTCAGCTATTTTGTATATCCCAGCCACCTACGTCCCTCGCCTACGTGCCTACAAATTGCAAGAAGAAATTGCATCGTTTAAAAGCAGTATAATGTAAACGTAGAATTTAAGTTCAGATTTGTATCACTGAACGCACCCGATATCCTACCATACCTACAGCCATTGACCTACCATACCTACAGTCAATTGTCAATCCCTACAGCTGACTATAATTATTTTTGTTTTGATTTTGTTTTCTTTTTAATAACTAGTGTCGCGTCCATTTTGTTCGGGGAACAATTAAAAATTAAAGAAAAAAATATAAAAATATGTGTTAAAATGATAAAATCGTCGGTCGCGCTAAAAACAATTTGCTTTCGTCGTTGGCAAAAACAATACAAATGAGTGGTCGCGATAAAGTATAATCCAATTGTCGGTCGCGTTAAAATCAATTTGTTTTGGTCGGGGCAAATCAGATTTCGTAACGTAACGTGCTGCAACGTAAAGTGCACGACGTAACCTTGCATACGAACGTTCACGTTTTTTTTTCACTCTACCGCCAGCATAGATGTTTACACATCAATAAAATTAATTTTTAGTTTACTTACATAGAGTATACCACTATAACGATACCTACACTATTTAGCTTTGCTATATTTGTTTTTCTTTAATGTCAATTTGCTTGCGTAGATAAAACTATATTCAGCACTTGCTCCTAAGAATGTGTTGGAAATAAAATTTTCAAACGAATAAATGATTAATCATAGTATACTTGTAGGCTTATAACATACTACATTTATTTAAATTATAGTGAGTTCATTTGAAATTCAAATTAAAGTCGATTCCTCCTACAGAAAATTATCTTCAGTAAATCAAAAACAATAAACAAATTAAACTGAAGCTTTAGTTGATTTCCTGATGACAAGACAAGATATACAATATAATCATTCTGAAACTGAAAAAAAAAAAAATGATCTCTCTGAGTTAAGTTGAACATATACAAAAATTCGAATTCATACTCACAGTGATATTGATTAGTTAGTTGGAAATTAACAATATTCGTTTGAACTGACGTAATGCGGATGCAAAATTATTCAAAATGTTTAAAAAAAAAAAAGCCATTCCACTCAAGCAGTAAAAAAAATAAAAAAAAAAATAAACTCAGTATAGATACTTTATCTTAATTTATTTAAAAAGTTATATACCTACTTTAATCTCCCACACAAATTATCGCTTCCTTTCGTACATTTTAAAGTACGTAAGTACACATCACACCTACAAGAGAATTATACTGATTTATCATCAGTTCCTCGTGAAGTAGCTCTATAGATACTTGCGAGTTGCGAATATATATATAATTATAAACCGCGTGGTGTTCACCTTCATTATTACTCTGATATTTATACAGTACCACGCGCCATTCATTAATATCCGATTTCCTTGCCGGATGGCAATTTCTGATACATCCGAATATCCTTGCCATAAAGCATCTTAATCCACATTTACAAGAATTCCCCACATCCTTCTTTAAATCCCAACCCACTATGGGAATATAATTCAATTGGTATAGGTATAGCAAATTACCATTCATATTGTGTCATGTAAATGTCTGAAACATAGATATCTGCTTGGTTCCTCCGCATCCGCACTCGAAACGGCCACTTACATGGCAATTGAAATAGCCCATCAGAGCTCTTAAATATACACAGGACAAATTTTTCCAATGAATATAATATGTACACAGACAAAATGGGAAGCAGTGTCGACTTCAGCTTCGGCTATACCACTGCATCCAATTATAAATCGCCTCGTCCTTTGTCCAATCGAGCAAACGGCCGGTGGCATGGCGCTGCAGACGATAAAGACGACGGACAGACGATGTGAAATGTGATTCAATGACGACGAGGTGGGACTCGGATCGGAAGCACTCATCTGCCGAAGCAGGACGCGACGAAGGAGGGGATGGGTGTGCAGTTACATAATAGCTTAATGCTCTCACATAAACATTCGAAATGTCCTTCTTAAAAGCTTCCGGGTCTGTTTTGGTTGTCGTTGATGTGAATTTCGCTTCGACACTCTTCCCGCCTCCGAACTTTTGAGGCCTGTGTTATTGGACTGAATTCAAATCGTGTTTCATTTCACGGTTATTGAGTAATAACCTTCTCGAGATATGCAATGGGCTTGAAATATGCAATGCAATAGAGCTGCATCTATAGACCGACCAACCGACCCACCGACCGATGAGACATGGAAGTCCTTGAGGCTTGATGGGCTGTGTAAAGTTGCTCCAATTTATGACACTCACAATATACACCAAGAATAGTTTAGTACTTTGAGTGTGAAATGAGATTTAATCGATGAATTTCTCACCAAAACCAAGTTTATTGGTCAGCACAAGGATAACTTACATCTATATACCCACTATACATTCAAAAGTCACCGCAAAATTGCCACAAAACCTCCCTTTTATAGAACACATTCTGATGGGTGTACTCATGTATACTCTGGCTAAGTGACGACCAGACCATCTATCCTTTGAATCAAGCCATAGAAGAGTGAAACTTGACATTTAATACTGATGTTTAGTTTGGGAAACATAATAGTTTGCTTGCTCGGCCGATTCACTTGTTTTGATGGTCTATTTGGAATCTTAAGTAGAAAGGTAATTGCTGTCATGGGGATTGGAAATAATTTGGTATTGAGAATTTGATACACAACTACGAATTGAGTTAATTTTGTGTTTGAAAACGGTTCAAATTATTGAAAATTTAATTGTTTCTGTTATACTGCTATCACCTATCATTTTTAAGGAAGGAAGCCAATTATAACAGTTTTGGTTTATAAAAGTACTGTTTATGCGGCCGGTGGGCATACTTCAGGCACCCATTGTTTTTTTTTCAAGCTGCGCGAAGCTCGTTAACGTACGCCCACCTTTAATGGCGAAAAACTGTTATAACCGTTATAAATTGGCATGTCTCTAGTCTCGTCCCATTTTTAAAGCTCTATTTTGAAATCTATCCAAGAGATTCAAATGAGTTAATGGAGCCTGCCTGCCCAGATGTGATTGTTGTACTCAAGCTTTAGTCAGATTAAGGTTTTATAGATTAGATTAGCCAGATCAAAAGGAGAGACACATTAAGAAATCCTAAACATTTAGCAGCATTTTAGGCGACGACGTTGAACATGTGGTCATTCCACAAAAGGTGATCTGTGATGCACACACCGAGAACTACAAGCTGTTTGGTTTCTTCAATGCAAGTACCTCTCATGGATAACGGCATGGAGGATGGGCTCTGCTTCAACGACAAGTAGAGACAACATTGAGTTTTTGAAGCATGAAATTCTAAGCGGTTTTTGCTTCCCTATTGGACAATGCTGTCGAGATCAGAATTTAATGAGCTTATCATACGCTGCCGCTCTAATTCCACATCCGAAGGACACGAATGTGACTCTAGAAACGAATATGACAAGCTGAGAAAAAATAAATATGAAGCCAAGGAACGTTAGAATGCAAATAATTCAAAAGAATGCAGAATTAACTCCCAAAAGATTGCATTCAATGGAAAAAATGATTGCAAGATTGCAATCTTATCGATGCCACATGAATGGTGATTTTATAATTTGGAGTCAAAGTCTAAAAGTGAAGTCAATGAATATATTCTTTTTATTGAAGTCATTAAAGATAACATTCACAAATGATTGCATTCTTTTAAAACCCTTCTACATTGTATATTATTCATAAATAAATGTAAGCCCATTTTTAAAAGATAAACTGGAAGCTTATACAATAAACACAATACCGCGCATTTATATTTAGTATATTCTTTTATTATCACGCACTCAAGGGGCTATGATTACCCTTTTAGATGATATTTTTTAACACAGTGCGAGCGTCTAGGATATATATATAAAAAGTAAATAGGAGCAAATGATGTAAATTTGTCGTGAATGTCTGGATGTTGAAATGGGAATGAAAAACAGAGTTAACACATTAGTGTCGTGCGGCTTAAGATAGAATCTCTGTACTTAACGGTAGGTACGTTAAAAATTATACTATATTTATATACTGATGAGCATTCCTGGCAGAGCGAGTATAACGGTGAATTTGTTTAACGGGAGGAATGTAGCTGGCTATATCAGTCGAAAAATGCTTAAAGAAATAACGATAAAACAGTGATATGCAAGAGACATTTCGACGTTGTTCGGAAATTGATCTGTCAGCTTTAAAACTCTATGCTTGATTCTATCTAGTAAAGGTGCAGGGATATTTTAGAGGCACCAGACCAGATATATGAGAGTTGTTCTCTAGCTTTGGGTGGATGTATGCCTTTTAAATTATAGCCAGATCAGAAGCGGGAAAGAATTTCTTACATCTCATCGTCTCACTAAGCCTCAACATTTTGCTGCATTTTAAACTACATATATTGTGACGAAGTAACACATTTTCCTCCATCTACAAACCATAATTCTACCTACCACCAAACATCGCCCTCAACAACGACCCAACTGTCATTTCAACTATTATTGGATTTTCGAATTCAAATAATAACGACCGGCAGTCACCGGATACACAGTTCATCGTCATAAGCCAGATATACGAACATAATTATGATATGATGAAATGTTGGACGAGTTTTTCTGCACCTTTATAACTCACACTTACTCCTGTCCCCAGATATGATAAGAGAAGGTGAAATTTGTATGGAAATTCGTCTTCTGCCTTTACCAGTGTTGTGCGTATGCGCACCATTCTCGAGTACAAAAGGAGAAGTACCAAGAAACATACTGCTGAGTGCGTGGTGCACTAGATAGTAGTTTCGAAGTTTTTGGGCTTTCGGGCTGTGAAAGTATTTTATGCCTTCAGTTTCGACTGGGACCGGGAACTCTATCCCACCGTAGTATTTGTGTATTTGGTTTCGACCAGGGCCGGGAACTCTATCCCAGCGTAGTATTTGTGCCTTTGGTTTCGACTTGGGCCGGGGACTCTATCCCAATTATATGAAGTACCCTGTTAGTTATTTAGACATATCTATTATACAATTATATGAAATACCTGGTTAGATTATTTTAAGTAAAATTAGATTGTAAGACTCGAAAGTCAGATATAAAGTTGACGAATAGTTGAAGTTCTGAACTCTTCAAAAAAACCGAGTTTTCCTTACTTTCTAGGGTCTGACCCTGTGTCTGCTGAAAAACCTCAGCTATAGAAAAAAAAAGCATCACAATATGTACACAATATTTATATGATCATTCCACAAAAGTTGTTCCGTATAATCCGCTTTTAGAACAAAAGACAGCTCTGGATTTTGAAATCATTAAATCCCACACGATTGTATAGGTATACCCCATTTAACAATGCTGTTTAGATCGGAATTAAATGAGCTCATCAGATGCTGCCGTTGCAGAGTACCACATTCGAAGAACAGAGATGTGAATCTGGAAATGAATATGAAAATCTGAAAGTCCTGTCGTTAGCAAAGTAGTGAAGTGGATTAGTGGTTTCAGACAAGTGATCATTCATAAAAATGTTATTGAGATGAAAAGGATAAATCTTTAATATAAAAGTAAGGTAAGGTTAGAAGGGGTAATTATGCAGCAAGCCGCCTCACCTCACTCGGATCTTCCTTAATCGATTGTGCTCCAAAGGATGTTCATAGTTAAAGTAAGTGTGAGGAAGGGTAAAAAAAGAAGAAGAAGGAATGCAAATGCACATCAGTTTACCCTTGAGCCCAACTTTGGACGTACTAATAAGAACAGAGATTCTTTCCTTAGCCGTACTACACGAATGTGGAATGCTTTAGCCGGCTTAATTTTTGCCTTGCCATTTCGATGTTCAGACATTTAAAATCAATGTGCATCTTATTTCAAGCCCTCTCCAACTTATCTAACCGCTCGAACTGTGTATTATCATTATAAGGGTAGTCACAACCCCTTGAGTGCACGCGAAATATATAAAAAAAAGTTTCCCATATTAAATATCTCACAAAAGTTCATAACAAATTATTATTATTCTCAACTAGCATATTTTCCACCAAATTGCTAATTTCTATACCAAATATGCTAAAATTATATTTTTAAATAAACAAAACAACTATTAAATCTAAAATTAAAACTTGACTTAACCTGATGCATATAGGTGTATTCTTGGTCGCAGTGAAAGTTGTTGAAACCATTAAACGAAAAAAAAAAAAAAAAAAAAAAAAAAAACAACCAAAAAAAAAACAACCCCCCCAAAAATTTCATAGTAAATTCCATAATGGGCATTGCATATAAACAGTGCGTAGGAAGCATTCTCAAACCAGTCCAAAAGCAAGTCGAGGTTGGTTTTGCATATCCCCGAGGCTTATATTTTATTTTAGCAAATGCTTCATTTCGTAAAATATACCTACCTATGTACTCGATCGATGAAGCTGTGCAACAAGAAAACCCACACGAAAAAAGCAGTCCAGTTCAATTACCTTCTTTGCAGCCAAAAGACTAAACTTTTTATCAAATTTGTCTGCCCGCGAAAAAATGCACACAAAGTCGTCAAGTCACCCACCCAGTCGATAAACAAATAAGTCGTCCCAATGATCATAGATCAACAAACAAAAATTCAAACTTTTTTGTTAAATATTTTAGTTGTCTGTTTTTAATCGAACAAAGGCTTACCTCTAATAATTCTGAAAAAAAAATGATCTACGCAAAGAATAACACTCATACAAACACACATTGTACCTTGCGATCATTGTATCTGAATCCAAACCTCACACGGGCTTGTAAAGCAAATCGATGTTAAATTTGATGACTAGCTTTAACACACACACACACACACACACACACACACACACAAAACTGGTGGCTTTTGGCTTGCTGGGTGAGTGTTGTAGTCTTGACAAGTAGGCAGGTAATAGGTATGCCTCAGTTGCTAACACACTTCGTGATCGTGAAGGTTCAAAAAATTACTGATCGGAGATTTGATTTAATTTTGTAGATTTCACGCGTTGAGTTGAGAATAATAAAACAAAAAAAATAATAACATTGACCTTCAGACATGTCATTTCTACGAAAAGTTCGTAACTCAATATCTCGTGGCAATAGTTCAACACGTGATAGAACTCCGAATAGTCGTCGGTCATCGTCGATTGAAGGAGGCAAGAGCAACAACAAACGCCGAGATTCCATTGAATCTAAGCCAGATGGTTTGCAACGCAGTGAGACCTTCACAATTGACAATACTAACGAATCGATCTTGACAAAAGTGAAACCTGTGAAAAAGCAAAAAAGTTCTAATAAATTCGGAACCTATACCCGAACAAAACAGATTCCAGATCCCCCACCAGAGCCGGAAGCTGCTGTCGAAGTCAAAGTCGAACAAATCAAGGATACAACTTATTATTCATGGAAATCAGGAATCGTAGCTGATCCAGCTGAAGCTGCTCGCGATCCATTCAATGTTTTGTATGAGCAGCCATCAAGTTTGCAATCGGATCTTTCAGCGTGCTCGGACAATAGCAGCGTTCGGAAGCAGGTGCAACCGGTTGACAGTTCTACTTTCAGGAAGAATCGTGTTTCGAGGCAGCTCAGGGAGCAATTAGAACAGTTGAAAAATCCTCCAGAAATCTCCGAGGAAATAGAAAATGATCCAGATAAATTCCGTACGATCACGATCAACAGCTTTCGTAGATCTTTTCGTGAAAAGTTTCTAGCGAAGCAGAACGAAGTTCCACACAATCCGTCGTGGTTTGTGGGAGTTGATCCGCCGCCTGGGGATGGACAATCTGATGGAGGGGGTGGCAGAGATAGTAATTCCCGGTCATCAGGCATGTATGTGTATGACAATGAGAGCTATCGGCCAACGTCACGTTCCCCAGTGCGCAATAGAACTCCTCTACAAAATATGTCCTCAATCCGAAACATATCACCGCTTAGAAGTGTGTCTCCGGCTAGGAATATGTCTCCCTGCAGGAATATATCACCAGTTCGCCCAGAACCTCCAGGTTCTCATGCCAGATTTTCTGTCAAACGGACAGAAACCTTTCGAGTCGAGCGACCGCCACCACCGGCAGAACCATCGATCCGCATTGAAATAAAGAACTCAATCAGTCCGAATCAACCGGGAAGAATGGTGCCAGTGGGGGTAGCTAAGCCAATGCCCTCACAAGCTGCACACCATCACCAGCCGATTCGCAATAGCCGTTTCGAATCACCGGGTCGTGGCTGGAACCAGCAACCATCTTCTAGGGGAAATTACGAGAAACAAGGTCGTTACCAGACCTGCATCCAAATCACCTCTAACGACTCTTTCCCCATCAACAAAGAACCAACTCGTGTGAGGATCTCTGGAAATAACCGATCTCCTCTTCGATATATTGTCTCGAAGCGGAATGATCCGCCAGCGAAGAAACAAACCTATTTCGGTGACAATGTGCCTCTGGAAATGCACGCTCCTGCCAAATCGAGACAATACACTCAGCAGCAGTTGGATTATCACTCCTACAACTTGCGTCCATCCAGACAAGAAGCATCCGGAATGATCAATCGAAACGAGCCAAACCGATATACCATGACGCAATCTGTTCCTAGACGTTCGCGATCACCAATTAAGGTGCCATGGCGATAGTGTGGGTAGAAACCACCAAAACAACGGGCTCCCATTGTATCAGTGCATTAAGTTAAGACTGTTCATTCGAAACAACAACAACAACATCAAATATGTTATTGATGTCTTGCCATTTTCTTCAAATCATTTACCATTTAACAAGAACATTAAAAATAAATTGAAATACTAAGAACTGAAGGTATAGAGTTTTTTTTTTCGATTGAACGTCAAAGTGTAAATTATTTAATTTTTAATTTAACGCTGATGGTTTTTTCACTTGAATGTCTTTCGCTTTCGCCTACAACAACCTGGTACAATATTTTGATTTTAATATTCTTCTGCTATCTGTTTTGATTTGAAAACTTTAAACTACTGGTTTTGTGCCGGGGGCGTTTGACGTCAATTTAAACTTGTAAACTTAATATTGTGCTTGGCAATTTTTATTAAAATGAGATCATGGGGTTATATTTGTTATTTTATTCATCTATGTATATAGTCACGAGCCAAGTTTAAGTTCATTTCAAGTTATACCTATTTCGGCGTAATATTTGACGACTCTTCTTTTAAAATAGTGTTTGTCTTATACTGGAAAGATAAACCACTACACCCCTAATAACCCCTATTAATAAACGGCGAAGAAAGGCGTGATAGAACCAGGGCTGGCCTCAGCCAAACTTGCGCCCTATGCAAGATTTGTAGAAAGCGCCCGTGTTTCGCCGTATTTTCCCGCCCTATGCAAGACTTGCAGAAAGCGCCCGTTTTTCGCCGTATTTTCCACATTACCCAGGAGGGAGACTCATTCAGTGCGTAGTTCTAGTGGAATCTTTAATTTTACGATATTTTGAGCTAAATACTGCTTGAATGCAACAATGAAAGTGATGTTAGTAAGTGTGTAAGAAATATTTTAGCACAGGGATTATTTGAACTTTGAACAAGTTTTGTGGTTAAAATGCAAATGGCAGTACATATTTGTTTGCGCAAGATCAGATTACATTTTTTTGGCTCCCGGTAATCCACCCCCAGAATTTCGCGCCTTGTGCATTTGAACATCTTGCACATATGGTTGGTCCGGCCCTGGATAGAACATACTCATCTGCCAACTTGTAATTCATATCAACAAATGTGGAATGGCCTGTGACATGTGATAGCAAGCTGATAACTTTAACTTACCAAATTTGGCTTTTAACACACACACATGCATACATCTCAAAGAATCGTTTACTACTACAATCCTAGTTTTCATAAATCATTGCAAGTGACACAGGCATTGGAATTTTGCTACATTTTGATGTAGTGTTGCTGTGCGTCCAGTTGAAAAGACTGGAAAGATATCATAAACCAAAAAATATGCATATTAATAAAAAAAGTTATCAAGCGGAGAAGTTCTCCAGGCAGAACTGCTGATGCTAAAATAAAATCCCATAGGTACAAAAATGACACAATCGAAAAATTGCGTTCTCCTTTTCATTTTGCAGTACGCAGTACGAAGTTGGAATTTTGTGGCAGATTATTTGGAGAAGTCTCCGCTCTTTTTTCGCACTGAATCAATTGCCCGGACCGTTTGGAAGAAGCTTGAGACCTTAAGTAAGCAACGTTTAGAAAGTCGCAATTTTGTCGCCGACATTGGTGCTTTTCGCTCTCAACTTAAAAACTTGTATTTGTTGGCTGTGCCCCTTTTTTATTTTGACAAAAGAAAGAGAATCTCCACCGTTAGGGAAACATAGTGAAAGTTTTTATTATAACCTCGAAATTTTTTCTTACACGAAACCAATACTTTCCCTATAGAGCAAGTAAAAAAGGATTCGAGACTTGAGGGATCATTAAAGTTTAAGCTTAAAGTCTTAAAAGTCTTCTCTTGTTGTTGTTATTAGTTTGCGTTATGGGAAGCTTTAATACCAGTTTTCGACCATCAACTCTTTGCAGGGTTTCCGCCGTCCGTCACCTTAATTTATGAGTGAATTCGGTTTTCGGTATTTTCCATAAACGGAAGGGATTATATAAATAAGAACATTATAAGGAAAAATTCCAAAAAATGAGTTAATACAGAGCTTACACATCAAAAGACCATGGGAAAATTTGTAAGGCCCAAAGGGCCCAATTTCAGTATTGCTCAACAGTTATGAAACTTATGTCATATGAAAGCTTATTGAGAGTACTAAATTTCATTATATAGCAGCTAAATTGAAATCGAGTGCTAAAATGCTGTTTTGGCGAATTTTATAAAATTTAAATTGGAAAAAAAAATTAAAAAAAAAATTATACTAATACTAATTTTTTCACAATTTAAGAAAATGAGTTCTAAATTCGCTTTTAGTAATCACTACGTCTATTAATTCTTGATTGCAAAAAAAGAGAATTCAAATTGTGAAAAAATCAGTATTCAATTTTTTTGATTTTCACCATTTTTTTAGTTTGAAAGTATTTTTTTTTCGAAAACTATTGACGGTGTTCACATTTGACTCACTCCGCGCTACTCATTTTGACATCTCTTTCTTTTATCTCATTCTAACTCACTATATGAGAAAGTGAAGCAGGATTTTTTGATATTTTTGAAAAAATCCTGCCTCACTAGACAAACACAAAACAATTTTTTTAATTATTTTTAAATATTTTTTTTCCAAAAAAAAAAATTTTCATCTCTGTCCAGGTCCAGAACCACCTTTGTCCAGGTCCAGAAATCCAGAAAAATATTATATTCGAAATCACCAACATGCTGCGGGTTTTCTTAACGATCCCCAACTTCAAACATAACTAAAAGTTAAAAATGGATTCCCTATGAAATGACAGTTCAGTGCTCAAGTGTGTTTCATAATTATATCTGAGGACTCTGATCATATTTGCTCGCTCAGCCTCTGCTCAGAGCCAAAAAAGAAAAACGCCATATCTCTTTCTCATCAGTAGGTGGAGTGAGATAAAACAAAGAAATGTCAATACGAGTAGCGCAGAGTGAAGCCTGATTCACAATGCGGCGAGGAAACGAGTCAAACCAATTTCAAACAATGAAAGCATACCTGGATATACACAATGCGGCGTTTCTCGTCGTCACGTCACGCCAAGAATTCTAAAAATTGAAAAAAAGATGCGACGTGACGACGATTTTCATTTTTCCTAAGTAATTTATAGATTTTTCACAAGAGATGTAATCAAATTGTGTCTTACAAATAAAGTTATTTATAAATCTATTGTTTTATAAGTTATTTGTTTATATTTTATTGATTTTTTTTTCAATAATTAATTTTTGTCGTAAAAACGCTCGCTGCATTGTGAATTGGGCGACGATTTTGTAACTAGAAAAAGATGACAGCGTTTCTCGTCACGCTCACGTCCCGTTTCCTCGTCGCATTGTGAATCAGGCATGAGTCCAATGTGAACACCGTCATTAATGAAAATAGTTGATTTAAAAATAAAATAAAAGAACAGACTTCTGGCTTTCAAAAAAGGTACAACACTTTTTAGTAAGTGTTGCCATTTCTTAAATAATTTGTTTTACATTTTAAATACTTTTTTTTTATGTTTTACATTTTAAATACTTTTTTTTTAAATACTTTTTTGTAAAACAATGTTTTTTTCTTGTAGAAAATTAAATTTAACTTACAGTATGTAGGTAAACGTGTAGGCCTGTTAGAGTAATATGGCAATTTCTTAACTTGTTTAGCTACTTGTACTTACTTAGCTTAAATTGAAAGTCACTAACAAAATGTTTAGAAAACAAAACAAAACAAAAACACAAAACTGCCTAAGGCATAATGAATTCGAATCTATGTTAACATCTGCAATCGACATTTTGATTTAATTTCTTCGATAAGAATAAGGAATAAGAACCCTCGAGCTAATTTTGTAGTTAACTAGCTTTAAATCTCCACAAAATGTCTGGATGTTCCACAAACACCGCTCCGCAGCCAAAAATCAAATCAATAAAATGCTTAAGCTAAATCCAAGCAGAGAATTATTTTTCTATTAAGGTGGAGAAATTTTGTTCCATTCGAGCCTTATTCTCTGTGCTGATGTGCCTCTACGTGTATTTGAGGCACATGATTTTAAATTCATTCAATAGCCTAGCTGCTAGTTTTAGAGAAATCTATATAAAATTGCTTAAAATTGAATGCTATACCCTCTGACTTCCTACAGATGATTCACAACACGGAGTTAGGTAGGACATTCATTTCTTGTGATGATGCCTTAACTGCTGTACCAAGCGCAAACAAAAAAGAAACGTTTCATTCATGGTATAGAAGAGGTAGGTATAGGTTCCCTATATCAAATATAGTGTATCTACCCCGCATGCAGAAAATATCCCTACTTCAAGTTAAGTTTGTTAAACTTGTATGAACGCTTTTTTTTAGGACTATTTCATCAAAAAATAAAAACATGGTTACCAGCAGTGTGTGAATATTCGTTATTAAAATTTTAGGCTTTGACATATGACTCTCTCCCAAATTGTATGTGTGGGATAAGTAATCAGAACTGCAGTTTTTAGACGTTTTGAAACATAAGGTAGTAGGTAAACTGAAGACAGATATAATTCCTTCACGGTTTCTCCAAGGGGAAAGAAAGGAAAATTTATGTTGGAATGTATTATGTCAGAAATTTAGCACTACCTGTCATATTTAGTTAATTTACCGGTTATGGTTAAGTCATTTAATCTCATCACAATTCTTGGATTAGACGTTCAACGCAAATGGTCGACGCGTTAATTTTCTAATGTCAGAATGAATTCAAATTCAGTCCCGAAAGTTGTGAAGTCGTTTGATCGTCTTTGCTGAATACTGTCATTTAGGTTTAATGTGTTGATTATTTTGTGTGAACGTGTAATCTTCCTGTCAACGCTGCGTTGACTGTATCCCAACGTCTGAGTTGACTTTAATCTCCTTATCTCAAACATTTTGCAGAGGTTTTTAATCTATCGACATGGTAGCCACCCTCAAATGGGACTTTATTTATTTACATATTAGACCACTTTATACTTTGAAAGATAAGCAACAGACTATATTTTGACGTTTTTCGAGTATTTTGACCCAATTGTTATTCAAAAGCTTTTCAAACGCCTTTATCCGGAGCAAACAAAAATTATTTCAAACATTTGGGATTTTTTGAGTCACATTGATTTACATGTTGACGTCGCGTTGTGTGATTGACAGTGCGTAAAAATGATAAATGTTTGTTCTAATCAAGCGTCAACGCTAAGAGTGTCCAGTCATAGTTTAACGTGTAAACGGTTTGTCACCAAAGGATAAACTACTCGTTGACACAGATAACACGTCGACAAAATTTTGAGCGATCAATTTGGGCCGACTGACGTCAACGTTTCATGCGTTGACGCAGTCTACGTTGACAGAATGATATTTTTTGTGACGGACGTAAAGGATTCAACATGACTACTTATATCAATTAAACCATCGACTATTCATGTTGACTCAGATTTAAGTAATTGAATATAATAATGCAATAATGCGTCTTATAATCTTCCATACTGTCTCACTTAAGTGGCACTTTCTTTGACAGTGAAAATGGGGCTTTAAGCTCGTGGCCTTTAAATTTCTCAAGTCTGTGTTTAATTTTCGTCTATATTTTTCACATAAAACGAGTCCCCGCCCCTGCCTGGTATGCTCAAAAATAGTTGCATGCTCTTAAAAAAAAAACAGTACAATGTCAATGATGTTAGAAACAAAACTGACCTTTGACCTTGTTAAGTATTCAATTAACCTGGTTCTTCACGACCGCCAAGGATGTATTCTTTAGGAAAAAGTAATGAGGCAGTTTATTCCGAATTGTTGATGTGCCAAAATATTTTAAAAAGCTCACTTGGCTTAATAGAAACACTCATTTGGTAACCGTGTCTTAATTTAAAGAAACAAAAAAGCAAACTCTCATATATTTTCAGTGAAGAGTGTATGATGGCTATGGAGGTATATGTGTGATGGGCACAAAATGAAGGGAATCCAAAGAAAATACAATAATTCGTCTGGAACAATGCCAAGCAACATCTCCATTCGGATCCAAGCGTTAGCGACACGGTTCACATGGGAGAAACGGCCAGGAACAATGTCCTTTAGTGAAGCTTTCATACATTCATTTTGTGTGTTTGCCATGAATGGCAGCAGCGTGGTTTATTTTCATTCTTGTTTTTTTGTTGTGTCGTTTGTTATATTATGTTTTTGCTGGTTCTTTTACTTTATAATGGCGCTGTGTGCCATGTCGACTCCCTACTGAATCTCCGTCCTCGAACCGAATTCATCCTTCTTTTATTTTGCATTGCCCTCCATGCCGCTGTTCGAATTTGGGGTAAATAGAACAGAGTTTTTGAACTGTGAAGAGTGACGTCAGCGTTTCTATGCTGAAGTGCATGTGGATTGTCCTATTGCACCTTAAGGGGATTCCTGCTGCATATATGGCTGTTATTTGTTTGACCTCCTCTCTGAATCGATTACAGAATATGGTATCTACATTCATATATAATGGGTTTTGGTTTTGTGAATGTTAACGACATCAGAAAAGGTGATTAGATACAAACAGTGAGCATATACTCGTAGTATAGGAAGGCCGCCGGAAAAGTAAAGTGAGAGTTCAAGTTGAAGAGTTTTCGAAACGGAAAGCCCGGAGACTTTTCCATTCATTCTAGAGTATAGCATGAGTGCAGCATCATGTGATGTAGGCAAAGTTGCAACAACTTAGAGAGATAAAAGATCGATTGTCGTCGCCAGAGACGATGAAGACGAAAAGTGCTCTAGCTGCAAATTACGTTCAGTTGTTCCTTTTTTGGTTTGGTGCATTGCGGAGAGTTCATATATGTCAATGCAAAATGATATATTTAGCGCAAACTGTGGTAACTCACATCGTGGTTGTTATGCTAATAGTTTTATTTTTAGAAATTTTTTAAACTAGGTTATAAAGTTTGCGAAAATGTCGAAGTTTATTTCTGATGATGCAATACTTTTTGTGGGTTTTTGAAGTAAAAAAAAAAAATTATCAAGTCTGGATAGGAAATTATCATTAAGATGCAATATGAGTCAATTTACGTTATTGGATTTGGGTCCAATGGAATTAAATAAGCCATTATAACATGACAAATTGAATATAAATAGAAGGAAAATATTTTCTTCTTTCTTTGATTTTAAGTACTTAGAGTTTATTCACCATTTCCTATAAGAATTCTTCAAGCTAGTATTTGTTGATATGTTCACATCAGACACAGACTAAATGAAATTCGGATAAATAATTTCAATTAATGCAACAATTTCAGTCCATTTTATATTTTATAATAAATTGAAATTTAAACAAAAGAACTGATGTGCAAACTTACAATTATGAAATGTAATCCAAAACAAGTGAGAGACCTTTTGAAGATACAACAGCCAAACAGAAAATGCGGCAGAAAATGTTTTGGTGTAATTTCTTGCTAGCGTTCACATTCAACGACTTTCTGTCCGACATCTTTTAGAGACATCAAGTGAATTTCAGTATTTGCAGCAATTCTAGCGTTCTAAGTCAAACGATGTGGTACGGTCAGGCATCTTCTCCGATAACCCACTCTTCAATAGATCAATAAAACTTCCAAACCTCTGCAGTGTTTTTCAAGCGGAAGTGCTTACAATTCTTGAAGGTGCAAAAGTCTTACCACATGGTAAATAACATTGATATTTTTGCATTGACAGCCAAGTGGCAAATAAGGCAATCTCTTCAATCGTCACAAAGGCGATGCCTGGTAGACCGTAGTTGCCTCATTGAGTTGAAAATACTCAATGCAACCAACACAGTTATGCTTCGATGGGTCTCAGGACACCGTTTGACACGAAAAGGTGGATGAATTGACAAAAAACGGGTCAAGTCTTTTAATCCGATCCAAACCGAAGTATCGGTATACTTATGCCACTAGAGCAAGAAACGAGTAGAATCCACCAGCATTTCTTGGAAATCACAAACGGCAGATGGCCTGCAATTGACACTTGTCGGGCCTAATGCCAAATATCGATAAGAAGAAAACAGAACACTTACTCAAGCTAAGCAGGCCTCAACTGTCCCTCTTGGTTGGGATCCTAACGAATCACAACTCAATAAGAACCCATCACATGAGGAGAATGGGCATCAGCACATCCGACTTAAGTAGAGAGTGTCAAGATGAAGAGGTGGAGGAGGAATCCTATCGCTTTCTTTGTCAATGCCCCAGCCTGGCAATAACCAGAAAGGCAGCCCTCGGCGATTATTTTTTTTAGACGAACTGACGTTTCTGACACAAAGAAACATCTTGAAATGCATTCAGAATTCCAGATGGTTCAGGGAGGCACCCTATACATAAGCGTCTACTCACTCCACCATAATTCTTTCCTCTACCTCTCCTTATACCTTCCTTACCTTGACTCTGAGGAGCACAATGGATCCATTGAGATTCGAGTTAGGTATTGCGGCTAGCTGTATCATCACCCCTTCCAATCTTACCTAGCCTACATTTTGTTGATAAATTCATAAATGACTCATGAATTCACAAATGTCTGTGAATTTCCATATTAGAAAATTAACGGATTAAATATAGGGAGTTATAGTAGCTGGTAGGTTGTGTAACGAAGTAACACCTTTTCACATCGGCGCCTAACCTCCAACTCAACATCTTCAACAACATCAACTCGATTAAAAATCTTCACATACCTCAAGGCGCCCACGAGAATTGATGATGAGGTTTGCCGACAAGCAGCAGCACACGACAGCACAACACAACCAATGTATACGACAACAATTCAACGGCCCATAGGGAATTAATGGGCAGTGTTTTTCTACCTCACTCGATTCACACTTCCTTGTTACTGCTGAATCTATAAGGCAGAGTGGAATGGCCACTACAAATTAGGAAAATTATCCTCCGTTGTTCTGCTAGATCAATCATTTGAATCTTAGTGAGTAACAAGAAGCAAGCTGCTGGCACTGGGTGTGTAGTGCCCCAGTTAGAAGTTTCAAATAAATGTTGGCTTTAAGCCGTAAAAATACCCCACAACTTCTTGTTAGGGCTAGGGATTAATCCCAAACCAACCTAAAATCAGCCCTCAAATCCGATAAGGTTATATAGCTAATCCCAAATAGCATTTTTGCCTTAAGAATCGCTTGGAAGCTAGGGAATTTATCCCATTGTCCGCCTTCAACTCAGTGTTGGTTTGAGAATCTATCCCACCGCACGTCGTCGTACCTTGCCTTCACTTCAGTGTTGGCTAGGGAATTTATCCCACCTTTCTGTAGCCGTGTATGCAATACCGTGTTATTTAGTTATAAACAATTGTTAGAGTTATACGAAAATAAATTGTTAATCTAGCTTTAAGCAAAAGTGAATAAAAGAGTGATATAACGAACTGGAGTTCGGAACTTTCTAAAACCGAGTTTTATTGCTTTCTTCGGTAAGAACCCTGGAAAATAAAAAAGCATCACAGTTGTCTTATCGCTTCTTGTCCCAAATATATTACAGATAAGAATATAATTCACTACATATTGCTTCTTTAGTTATTTACATATATATTTTTCAAAAGCCAATATATTTTTGTTGAGTTTTCAGCTAAATTGGAGCAAATAGCCCATGAAAATCTAGATAAAACTTCATACACACTTATAGTAGATTCGAGTTTTTGCCAAAAAGGCTATAGCAAATCAAATTGAATTTTCTGGATTTCAAAAGAATTTCTCTTACACAAGCTTGGACTAAAATCTTTTCCTCCTACACAATTCTAAGTCGTTGCATTAAACGTCGTATACTTTCATGCCAAATAATGCACGCCGCCGTCGCCGACATCAGACGCGACGGATGCCTTAAACGAAACGTCTAATTAATTGGATTATAGAGTGGCTTGATTCATATATACCAATTATTATCCAACTGAATGAAAGTACATGCATTCAATTGAAACTAAATGCCATTTAAGAATATAAAATTGGAGCCAGAAAGGAATCTGATTTTTTTTTGAGGATTATTTATTTAATGCACCAAAATTGTAGGTTTTAGAATTTTGTGCCAGCAAAATGTTTATCTTGTTTAACCAAATGCGGCTCGAACCGTTTTCCATTTTCTTATATGAATGTATTTTTTTTTTCCAAATTTAAAAAAAAGAAAAACAAAACAAACATGAAATGAAAATTTGTTTTGGCTACTTGTGTTGTTTGTTTTTTTTTTTGTTTTTATTTTTTTTTTTTAACATAGGATGCAAATTGAATCACGTCCTTCTTCTTTGTCTGTGGCCCTGGTGAAACTTTTCCGTTTGACTATTGAAAATGACAGCACGTATCCTTGAAGTTGTCATCCGGAAACAAAACAAAATTATAGTATTCAGACGGGCGGGTGGGTATTGGAAAAATTAATTTGAATTAATAATATCATATCTGCGGTATTATTTTTTTTGAGATACTTTTAGTTTGGAATAAAATTTGAGCACATTAGTTTTTTACTGGCTCTTTAGGGCAACTGTTGGTTTCATGTAGATACAAATTTCGAGGTTGTAATCAAAACTAACACTACGATGATCGAAAAGCCCAAAAAAGTGGGTTTGGGTTTTTTGAAAAAAATATATCAAAATTTTGAAGAAAAAAAATGTATAACTAATTTTGTTCAAAATTTTACGTAATCAAGTACTATTTCGGTTTTCAAAATTCAATGCTCTTGTACATTTTTAGTCAAAAACATAAAACCAGATGCTGAAATGTCTTGAACTTTTTGAGAAAATTGAAAATAACTAAATATACTTTACTACCTACATACGAATAGGGGAAATAAGATGTTTATGGCAACTTAAGCAACGGATTGGAGTCAAATTAAGGGAATTTTATTTCTGTTATTTTCAATTTTATAAAAGAACTTAAAGAAAAATATTAGCATCTGGTTTTTAGAATTTGGACCAAAAATTAATAAGAGAATCGAATATTAAAAACAAAAATAACAAAAAATAGTAAATTTTCAATAAAATTTTTAATTTTTTTGTATTCAAAATTTTGAGTTTGAAAATTAATTTCTCAAAAATTGTTTACTTAAACAACTTTATTTAAAAAGAAAATTATTAAAGAAGAGATTTGTGACTTTACAAAAAGGTATAGCATTGTATGGACTACCGTTTGTTTTTTTTAAGAATTTATGATTTAAGTCAATTCTTAGGAAATTGCCCCTCCCGGCTAAAAGGGGAGGAATAGACCCGACATACAACATACTAAAAAAAGTCCCCAGCCCAGGCTCTCGAGGTTTAGTGATCAGGAGCGAGGGGGGAGTGGGTTAAAGGTCTGCTTTTGTAGTATTTCACGAATATTTTGAAAACCAAACGTATTAGCGGAAAATTCCGCACTAAAAAATGAAAGTAAATTAAATTTGCTACGGAAAAAGTATTATTTACATTTTCGAACAATAACCCAGACTACATGATTTTTTGCATTTATTTTAAGATTTTGGCTCTAAGAACAATTGTAACACGATTTACACATTAAATATATGGTATCTTGCGGCGCCATTACCCTGAAAAAATCGAATTGCTGGTACGCCAAACCCTATGGTCATGGCAATATCAAAAGTTTGATTCCCAATGATAAGCTTTTGACTCCTACCGACTACTGAACTCCTTTTTTGAGCATCGGGGTGGGGGGGGGGTGATCTTAACGTAAAAATTCCATCTAGAGAGGATTGGAATGTTGACCTAGGGACGAGAGGCTTCCACACAACTATCTACACTCACAGCTCAAAGATGGATCGTGGTGTTGGTTCAGGAATCTTCTCTGAGTCCTTAAATACCACCAAATCTTTTCGACTTCCTGACTATGCTAGCGTTTTTCAGGCAGAAATACTGGCTATACAAGCATGCAAAATACTCAAACAAGGCCCAAACACCAAAATCGAAATACTGCAATTCTGTCAAATCATCCTCCAAATTGGTGCAGCAATGCCGGAATGAGCTCGCTAGCCTGAACGTCAATCTTAGTGTCACTCTTATCTGAGTACCAGGTCACTGTGGCATCGAGGGAAATGAGCGGGCAGACGAACTAAGTAAGCCCTTCATAGCTCACTTGCGGAAAGAGTTTCCATTCACCTCGGAGCTACGAAGGGCAATTTACTTACAATTTCTCTCACAAAATCGAATCGTAGGTTGAGCAGTCTAAGCAACTGCGTTCATTAGTTCACTTCCTCTGTAAATATGCCCTGCCCTATCCCGTTTTAGGATACAATCACTTGGAAAGGCTTTCTTTGACGAGCTTGACCAACTTTCCGAACTGAAGATCAAAGACTTGATCTCTTTCTCTAACGCTTTCGGCTTTTTGCTATCTAACTCGGGGCTTTAGATTGCTGTTCCACAAACCCATTCCTCAACCATAGGTTCAAATGAGTTTCAAACGAGTTTTGGGTCAACTAGCTAGTCGGCTCGTTGGGCGCCATTTCTACCTACCTACCTAGTTCTACCTAACCCCTTCGCACATAAATGGCAATAAAATGGTTACACAAAACGGCTCATATGCTTCAGCTGTATATGTTTCAGTTTCTTATAACAATAACTAAAATTCCTCATTATTATTTCATCAAAGAAGAAAAAAAGCTTTGTACGAGTATAATTGACATTTCTTTTGTTTTAAAATCTTACACTGACTTAAACTTTGTAATCCAAGTTTATCTTGAGTACCCAATCTAACCTATATTATAAAGAAAGTTAAACAAAAACCCATAATTAATCTTCTAAATACTCTCAGAGTGATGTTGGGGCTCTTTTCTTTTTCCATAAAAAAAAAAAAAAAAAAAACAACAAAAAATAATTTCAAACTCTTAAGCTAATTGGCTTTTATCCAACACTAATTTGTCTGACCACTTTATTAGATTACGACGGATTGAAAAGATTAAATGAGGGCGGGGGTGGGTGTTGGGTGGGGACACTTAAAAACGGCTCAAGATTCTTAATCTAATCGTTTTATTTTTCCTTTCTTTGTTTATTACAGGGCGTAATAATTAGAGAAGTTGATGAAGGCACTCGTTGTGAGGAATGCAAAGCAGACTGCACTGGATTTATAGCACACGAATGGAGGTAAGTGTTTTATTTTATTTTATATGACAAAACGGAAATAAGGGTTTTTTGCCTTTTGATAACTGCACACGAATGTGAAATAGAATTTGGTGTCAACAAAGCACTTTTAAGGACATATGAGATTTGAGTAAGTACATATACATTTCGGCAGGATACTCAAAAAGACATTAGGGATGCTGATGCAATATATTGTGGGCATAGGTAGGTACTGCCTTTGAGGGTTTTATTTGCGTTTTGTCTATAGAGGCAATTGCAATACCCTTATATGCAAGGGGTCATTGCATCTATAATACGAATAGAAGAATTGTTATATTTATCTTGAGCTTTCGAGACACTATTTGTGCCAAAAAAAGTTTTAGGAATGTTCTGGATGTCTTGAAAGAGAATTTATGTATCTAATACTCAGGGCCAGACCAACCATATGTGAAAGATGTGCAAATGCACAGGGCGCGAAATTCTGGGGGCGCATTACCAGGAGCAGGAAAATGTAATCTGATATTGCGCAAACAAAAATGTTTTGTTTGCATTTTAACCTCAAAACTTGTTCAAATAATCCCAAAATAACAAAATTTCTTGCTCAATAACTAACTTCACTTTCATTGTTGCATTCAAGGAGAATTGAACTCAAAATATCGTAAAAGTCTACCGCCTGTGTAATGTGGAAAAGTCTTATGCATGTGTATCAGTGTATGTTTGCAAATATAAAAAGGGGCGCTTTCTACAAATCTTGCACAGGGCGCCAGTTTGGCTGGGACCGGCCCTGCTAATACTAACTCGTATGATTGGGTAGATTTTGGGAACATAGAAATATGTTTTTTTCTTACGTTTTTAGTAGTGTCCCGGCTTCGCACAAATAGACAAGAAATCAAAGTTGCGTACAAAATAAACACATTTTCAGCTTTCTAAAGTCAAGGAATATGGAGAAAACTAAACCACAAGTGGGCGTGGTAGAAGAATTAGAAGAATTATTACACACGTCATGCTTTAAGGTTAGATAAAACTAAATTACAAAATTTCAGATTTCTAAAACAGGTAAATACTCAAGTATACACAAAAATATATCCGCTGAAATCTAGCCGCTGGAATCTAGACGCTAGGTGTAACTGGTATAAAAATAAAATAAATAAAATCTACCTCCTGGAATCTAGCCGATTGAATCTAGGCGCTAGAAACTAACCGGTGGAATCTAGACGCTAGAATATACCCTCTTAAACCTAAACGCTTGAAATTAGCTTCTGGGATCTAAAAGCTAGATTCTTGCCACTAGAATTAAACCGTTAAAAACTCGACGCTAGAATCTAGTCACTAGAATCAAACTTTTGGAATCCATACGCTGGAATCTACCCCCAAGAATCTAACCCCTAGAATCTAACCCCTGGAATCTAGACGCCAGAATCTAGCTTCTGGGATCAAGACACTAGATTCTAGTCACTAGAATTTAGCTGCTGGAATCTAGATGCTAGAATCTAGCCACTAGAATTTAACATTTGGAAGCTGAACGCTGTAATCTATCCCCAAGAATCTAATCAATCAAGAATCAATCTAGGTGCAAGATTCTAGCCGGACGCTATTAACAATTATGTACCTACAATACCCTGCTTGATCTGTAAAAATTAGTTTTTTTTTTTAAATCGTTAGAGATATTCATAAGGAATCTAAGGTGCACGCTTCTACCGCTTAGCACTATTGTATTGGGCGCCATTTTTAATTCAAGGTTAATTGTTTTTTTTTTTGTTATTAAATAACTCGCTTCATTTAAACTGTTTACGAAATATGCTTATGAAAAAAGTTGTTCCAAAAAAAAACACCCTTTACATTCCGACTGGCCTACTCATATTCACAATTTGATGATACTATTTTGTTTTTTATATAGTTTTTATCGGTCAGAGCTATTTTGTCTAGAAAACTGGAATAACTATCGAATATCCATTAGTCGCATCAATTTATAATTTCGGTGATTGTGAAACTGATTTAATTTGCAGACAATTTAGGTAACTGTTGGATAACTAAACAGAACTTTACTTACGCTACGATTAGACGGTCAACGAAAATGGTCCCCGCGTTGACTCTCTGACGTCAGATTCCATCCCAAAGTTGTCTTTTCGTGTGATGGTCAGCGCAAAATACTGTCCATGCGTTGGCGGCTGCGTTGACACTGACGTTGACATTATTTTTACCTTCAACGCATTGACTTTATTCGTTGAACGTGTAATCACCCTGAGCAAATGTTAGGACACATTGACGCAAAGCATTGACCATAATCCCAAAGTTGACATGGCATACTTTTCTGCCACTTCAACGTTATCTGCGTTGACTTCTGTGTGACATTGGCGGACTAGCGTCATTCGTGTGATCGTCAATGTGTTATGCGTTCACATGGTCAACGTTCACGGTCCATTGGCAGTGTGTTGATGACTTTTTTGGTAATGTCAGAGAGTCAATGCGTTGACCATTTACATTGACCGACTAATCATAGCTTTATACAGGGTGTCCGCCGGGAAGGTATACTACTTTGTTTTGCCGCCATTTTGGTAAACATTAGTCTTGACAGTTCATAATCGGGAGTCGTGAAGTAAACACGTGGAAAATTTATTATGGAAAAATATTCGATAAACCAACGCGTTTTAATCGTTAAAACATTTTATCAAAATCAATCAGCGATTACTGTGACGATGAGAAAGTTACATAAAATTTTTGGAACGTGCCAACAAAACGCACTATTTATCGTGTAGTGAATGATTTCGAAGAAAGAGGGTTTGTAGGTGTTAGGCCCAAGCATGGACCACAACGTACTGCAAGATCGGCTGAAAACATTACTGCTGCTCAAGGAAGTGTTCAAAACAATCCATCAACGTCAATTCGGCGCCGTGCTCAGGAGCTTGGTCTTCAAAGAACAACTTTGGCCACAATTTTGCACAAAGATTGTCCGAGTTCAACGCACATCTGAATATTCAGAATTCTGAATTTTTGAAGCTCTTGATTGGCCAGCTGTCAGAAGTCATCTGAATTTTCAGAACTTTTTCTGACAGCTGGCCAATCAAAAGCTTCAAAAATTCAGAATTCTGAATATTCAGATGTGCGTTGAACTCGGCCATTTGCATTTGTTTCCATTTAAGATTCAGTTGAAGACCATTCACGCCGCCATACATATGCCAATAGGATGTTATAGCTACTTTTTAACGCCACAACTGCATGCTTTGGGCTTGATCAACATGTGGTATCAACAAGACGGTGCCACATAGCATTCAGCCAAGATTACAATGGAATTACTGCGAGACCTCTTTCCACAACAATTTATTTCAAGAAATGGTAATGTTGATTGGCCTCCACGGTCGCCTGATTTGACTGCTCCCGACTTCTTTTTGTGGGGATATCTGAAAAGCAAGGTTTATGCAAACAAACCAGAAACGCTTGAGCAACTCAAACAAAATATTCGTGATGAAATCAATGAAATACCACGTGAAATGTGTGAGAATGTAATGAAAAATGTGCTCAAAAGGACTCGCATTTGTGAGGCTAACAGAGGCGGACATTTACCTGATATTGTATTCCAAACATAATTGCCGACATTTAATACAACATTTATCAATATAAAATCCATTCTCTTTCATTTAATCAAAAATTATAAACAAACAAAGTAGTAAGCTCTCCCGGCGCGGCGGACACCCTGTATATTGTGAAACAAGCCCGTACCGTAAACCAAGTAGGTATATTCTCACTTTCGCAAGCATTGTTTGTTTCCCAAAACAAGACACTTATTTTGTCGTTCGTCATCAATAAACACAGGCACAGATGACAGATGTCGTTGTTCTCATCAGGCGCACTTCAACACTCAACGCACACCGCATTGACTTTTGCTCAAATGATTTCCGCTGGCAAAATTGTGTGTCACTAAAAACAATAAAGTAAAAAAGAAAACCTTTCCTCTCCCCTGAAGCTGATGAAGGACAATAGCAAATAAATTGAACACTTTTCTGAACATTCACTACTAGGTATATGCCTCCACTTTGTATACCGTTATAATATGCCGTGCAGATACTGTGTCGTCCTCATATCTACACTGAAACGTTTTTATGGCTTCCGTCGCGCTTCGAGTTTATTGCATTTTGCAGTTATTTTTGTATTTTTTCCGTTAACAAAAGTGGCTAATTGACTTTGCCTTTGGCCAATTACTCGTGTGCCCTATATGTGAAAACGAGAGCCAAGCGAACACTCTGATTTAAAACGCTCAAAGCACAATGCCGACGCCTCGCCGACCGATGTCGGAGTCGACGATGGGCGATGGCAATATGCTGCGGTCGATAAATTGGCTCTATGCGTGTGTCCTTGATAATGTGCTGTTGTATTTTTTTTTTTTTTTTTTTAATAGACAACAACAGCTACGACAAAAAAGGATACATCAGTCTGGTTTTTTGATGTTTCCCTTGGCAGTAGCCAAGCCAGCAGTTTGCCTTTTTAATTTTGGTCAAACTGTAATAAGGATTTATGCGCATTGAAATCATCCTTATGCCTACATTTAATATTGTATCCTTGTTAAGCTAAAATGAACAGGAGGAAAAATGGAAGCGTTTATTTTTAAACTTTTTTTTTTTTTTTTTTTGACATTCGTTTTTGGTTTTTAAAAAGACAGTTATTTTGGGTTTTCGTGAAGGGTCTGCCTGTCAGAAGAGTGCTTAACAAAAAAAAAAGGATTGTTATTTTCTTGAGTTTAAGGATTTATTTCGAGATAACTAATTTTAAGTATTTTTTCTGTTGGGAGTGATTGCTAAAAAGGAAATCTCTTCTTTGTTTTTTTTTTTGTTGTTATGGGTGTGCTTTCGCTTTTGATTTTCGTTTAATTGAGTTAAAAGGTCAACATTATTTTTTGTATCGTTTATTTTTGGTGTTGTAAGATGTGGATGTACCTTGAGATTGTGTGATAATCACATCAAGTTTGTTGTCATTTCTTGGGATGTTTTTCTTTTTAAAATCCTTCTTTTGTTCGCAAACAATTAAGTCATTTGTTCTTTTATTAACTTAAAGTCTTCTGGGGCATGTGTTTGGAGAAATAATTTATATACCTAGAATTTATATATATTTATATAGAATATTGCTAGTAAAATTTGAAGGATGAAGTCGATTATCCTTATCTTGGAAAATATTAGTTTATGGAGGACATACTGGACATTCAGATTATCTCTACTCCAAACTGAACTTAGGTCTTTCTTTTACTGTTTACTGTCTTCGAGTAGTAGTACATTAGCGCCAAAGTGATTTCGCCTGATTTCTTTCAGGATGGGACAAGATTCAAGGCAGTGCAACATGTTTTCATCATCTCCTAAATTGCACAAGCTGCAACGGGCTGGACGGTCTTCACGATGAGGCATCCAGTTTAAATTGAGCAATTCTCCTTGCTCTCGTATTATGATCGATATTTGCTAAGTACTGAGGTTCGAGGCCATGTAGTAAACATCGTGATGGTTTAGGCTTCGATACAGTGTTCGCGAACTTGAGTTTTCAGCTTGGCTGATTGCTTGTTCCACATTCAATAAAAAATTTTGGTTGAGTCTCTGCCAGTCAGGAAAATTTTTCTCATCCAAATCAAAACCGTTGTTGTATCTATTGGAAATGTTTTTTTCAATCCTTGTAAAAGAATTTTTATTTGACCGTAATTCAATTTTTGCAAGCACTTTGGTAAGCCGCGTATCATCTTCTGCATTTAACATTGCAACCTTTGGATTGGACATGAGGCTTTTCCACGTGCAATTTATAGCTTTTTTTGCTTCGGCAAGTTTGATGGCAAAGTGCATTTTTCAAAGATATTTATCTGCTTTTACATTCTCCAAGTCCTCTCCACTATACTCCCATTTTTCGTTCCTTGCAAGGTGACCAGATCCTTTCCTGAGCATTAAAGCTTTTGATTTGTGTGTGTTTATTTGCAGACTGTTAAGTTAGCAGTATATTTCTAGCTTATTTATCATAAACTGTAGTGAGCTTGGTGATTCAGCTAGGATCACTATTTCGTCTGCAAAGAGCAGAGTTTTAATTTGTACTCCTTCTACTACGATTCCAGCAGGTAGATACTCAGAGATATCATCTAGAAATAGAGAGAATAATAAGCGGCTGAGAAGGCAACCCTGTCTTACTCCAACTGATATTTCAAATGAATCTGAAAGTGCACTCCCGTTCCATATCATTGATTCATTATTTTCGTAAAGGCTTTCTAAGGTTCTTAAGAATTTTCGACGAGATTCCGATTTGCGATAATTTGTAGAACAGGCAATTTCGATTTACTTTATCAATTGCAGCTCGGAAGTCCACAAAAAAATCGTACAATATTTTGCTCTTATTTAAGTAGCCTTCAGCGATGCTTGTGAGTGTGAAAATCTGATCCACTGTGGAATATCCTTCTCCAAATCCTGTTTGAATAACAAAAAATCTTTCGGTTTTGATAGCATTTTAAACATTTTTTTTAGAAAATGTCCGAATTATCTTGTCAATATGTGTTTAATCATTGCATAAACAATGGATATTTTCCAGATGCATCGAAAACTTCAAAAATATTGCCCATAGCCAAAGCGAATCATGCTCTAAGTATTTATGATGTTCCACCAAAAAGTAATAAATTTTATACTTGCGCTTTAGCGCATGGTATACTCTGTTCACCTTCTTGTTTAACTAAACTATTGAAAGCTTTTGTGATTTTTTTGTTGAGCTTTGAAGTTTATTCTACTTGTTCGAAGGGGGCGCTGCAATAAAATTAAAGTTTTATGGAAGAAACAACGAAATGATTCATTCATTGTGTTTGTTTGGAATGATTTTATTTTTCATGCTTTGTGATACATATTTAAAAAAAAAGTTGACTTGCATCATTTAGTAATTAAAAAAAAATTAAATCATATTTATATTAAGGTGGTCGTTACGATGCATTATGTTTTTTTTCGGATTTTTAATTTGGGTGGTCGCACATCAACTTAAAATAATTTAGAAAAAATAATTCTCTAGTCTAGATGATCGAATCCCCGTCTATGCCACCTAAAAATAGAAATATGTTTTTTTTTTTTTAAGTGAGGATGTGACAAACACTCCAAGATTATCTCTTGTACCTAATGAAAAAGTGCTTCAGCAAATTGTAGGTCCCTTCCATTCCGTCAACATGAACATAATCATACCGATTAAGGAATTCGCAATAATAGCCGTGTTTTATTATCTTCTATCGGGATCCGGATCTGGATCTGGATTTACTTTTAACACGTAATACACAAACAAAATACTGGGAAATTTTCAAAATTGTTTTTGTAACACGTGTTAAAAGTTAATCCAGATCCAGATCCGGATCCCGATAGAAGATAATAAAACACGGCTAATGGATTCGTAGGTACAACAATGTAAAGATTTATTCCAAAGCTCGATGAGATATACCTATGTACCATCATTACCATTGCTACGAAAGTCGTATTGCTGGTCATTAAGAAACTTTCGTTCCTCGAGATATCTCTTGAGCTTATAATTGATAACCGTTTCCATGACCTTGGAAAGAACTTACGTGAGTGCAATTGGTTGATAGTTTGAGGGTGTAGGAAATTCGCCTTATTTAGGGACTGGCTGGACAAATGTTGTTTTCCATCCATTCGGAAAGAGACCAGTAGAGTAGGACAGATGGAAAAGCTTCCGCAGTGGTTTTGCCAGCGTAGAAGAACACCTCTTCAGAACGATGGGAGGGATACTATCCGCACCAGCAGATTTGGGTATGTCAAGATCTTTCAGAACTCTTGCCACTGTATGAGTGGGAAAGAAGACTCGTCCCATGGAATCATTTACGCTCTCAAGTACGGGAGGAGTCATGACACTTTCTGACAACGTAGAGTTGGCAGCAAACTACCTTTCGAGGAGGTAAGAATTCTCCAGAGGGCTAAAAATGGAGTGTCGTTGAAGACAAGCGTTGGAATCGAAGACAAAGTGGTTTTTCGAATGTTTTTTACGAATGACCGAAAATTTTTACTACCTGAAGGACATTGTAGTATTTTTTTTCTTAATTTCTGATCATGCAAAAATGTGATTCGTCGAATATGTGCGTTGCTGGTTTTTCTAGCTTGTTTGAACTTTTTTCGGTTTTCCTCAGTGGGGTTGGCTTTATAACATCGGAATTTACTTCTCTAACCCTGATAACCTCTTTACAGCTCGAATCAAACCATTCTATTTAATCAAAAATAACGCTCAGATATTTTCTTCACCTTGATATTAAGCGTTTCTGGTGTACCTATATCTGTCTTGAAGCTGCAAAGTTTAACATGCGTCTTGTGATTTTATGGCCAATTCTAGACTAGACATGCACATAGACATACTGCATTTAAAATGCACGATGTGTATCGGCGGCATCGGCAGTCAGAGGTGTCACTATATTAATAAATCGTAAAAAACATGTCAATACAATCGATTCCTGTTTAATGTTAATAAACCTCTATAGAATCTATTCTATGAATTATCATTTCTTACAAATCATTAGCTGACAAAACTAAGCCAACCAACCAACCAACCGACTGACATAAGGTGTGTCTGCAACCGTCTGTCTGGTGCATTACGATATACATATCCACTTCTACCTGTCTTCCATTTTAATTGACCATACGACCTTAGTCTTGGACGATACTTGAATCTATCATAATTTCCCTCAATTTGTCGTGCAATTATCTTGATTTTTCCAAACAACAAAATTATATGCAATTTTTATGTTCATTAGAATTGCAGTTGTGCACCTGTCACATAAATGCAAGTAAAAGTGCTAAGCATAGCAAAGATTGTCATAGACCGACTGCCAACGGTCTATTTTTGATTATATCACTGCGATCTGTAAGAAAATTGTATTTATTTAATTGTCAATGTAACTCGTTGAGTCACCGACCGCCGCGCCGGCCGTGCCGCTCTCGAGTCGCGGTGATTTATTGCAACTTTTATAATGCAGAGCATCTGAAAGATATCTTCTTTGTTCACTAATAGTTTTGCATTATGTATATGTACGTAGTTTTGAATTTTAATTTATTTAATCTGCAATGAAAGTCTAAAGATTCAATTTGCAATTTGCGCCATTCATTGCGAGACTATACAGATTCCCAGAGGTCGATATTTAGATTTTAGGTAAATCATGAATTTTTTGTTTGTTTGTTTATTTTGAAAGAAAATAGCACTGACGTTCAACGGACTATAAACAGGAACATTTAAAATTACAATATTATTATTATTAGGTACTGGCGAGCGATTATCTATCATACACGCCGCGCTGCCTCCACATAATCCGGCAACAGTAAATTTCTGGCCCCTCAAAATGTGGTTTTTGCCATGCAAACGCAAGAACAATTTTATATGTTATTAGTTTTTGATTAGGTGCAAATCATAGTTTTCGCCGGATGCCCCATCTCGAGATGCAATTATTGGCATTGCGCCACTGATGGTTTTTAAGGCTAAGTTTTTGATTGTGCAGATGCAGAACTCTTTGGCGTTAAAAGGGTGCCAAATGATGGGTATTCTGCAGATAGCTGCAATTACATTTCTATATAACTGAAGGATATTTATTCGTTTTCTTAATTAATTGCTTGTATGAAAAAGAAGACAGGTATAATAGATTCGAGAAACACCTACACAGAATTAGTCATTTCTATGAAAACGAGGAAACGTTGCTCTTGGCAGGTGTTTTGTTCGGCGAGTATGGTAAATTTTATTAAAATTCTAAATATCGAACAATGAGTCAAAATATAATATTTTCTAGGTGCCTATAATAGATGTTTATAGTTAAATTGAAGCAATAAATTGAAGAAAGGTAGACATTTTCCACATGGTTTTTGGTATAAATGAATGGAATCTGAGACTGAACAAACTAACTTTTGAGGCTTTATTCATGACAAGAGATACTCTTGGATGAATTGCCATTTCCTCGCGAGATGCAGTTGTCGTGAAGAAAAAAAATTATGTTTTAGGTGGAACAGGCTGGGAATCGAACACAGACCTCCTACGGACTAGCGATTGTATTTACTACGCCAGCTATAACAGAGTTACATGCCCACTCCAAAACTAGAAGAATTTGTTATGAAAATATACCACAGTTTGAAAGGCGGAAAATAAAGGGTCTTCCAATAGGGACTTCCGAACTTTGACAATTGATAGCGGCCATATTGTTGATATTGCTACATCTGTCAAATTGGCTGTCATTTAATTACGACTTATTACATGGAAATAGGATCGTAATGGCAACTTAAACAACGGATTGAAGTAAAATGAAGGGAAATTTATTGTTAATTTAAATTTTATTAATATCATGGTTTTTGAAATACTAAAAGGCAAACATTTCTTAGAAAAACACACATCGACTCCAGTTCAGTTGGTTGTCAATTGATGGCTGTGTGAATAGTTTATTATTTTAAAAAAATTAGGTTAATTTTAAGTCCTCAAAGCAACAGAAGTTTTTGGCTCTTAAGCAGAAACGCTTTTCATTTAAAATAATGACTTGCGAAAAAAGTATCAAGGAAATCGAAAACCTTCGTGATTCGAATACGGGTAGGTCTCTAATAGTTCAAATTACCGAGGTCCTACTGTAGGTGTATGAATTAAGTTCACATTTTACAGTGTATCAAATAAATAAATGAAAATGTTTATTGATTCAAAATAGCTTTTAACAACTCTTTAGTCCATAATAATTGGCGTTTCGTCCCGGCAATCTCACTTGGACTCATCTGTTGGCTAGTGAAGGCCTTGTCAATGCTCAAGTTCAGTTCAACTTATGTACATGAATTTTTTGACAAAAATCCAATGTAAACTATATAAAGGGTATTTTTTTAGAGGTATAGAACTATAAGTTGGCAACGCTATTTTAACTGTCGGCCATTTTGTCAGCTGCTGTCAAGTGATTTATTTTAAAATTTGGTTTGGCATTTCAACATGAATAGACTGACGCCTGAACAACCCTTCCAAATTGTGCCCAAATGGGCCGAAAACAAGATTGCCGTTGATCCCAATTTTGATAAGCGAATTTTTTTTAGCGATGAAGCTCACTTTTGGTTGAATGGATACCTCAATAAACAAAACTGCCACATTTGGAGTGATGATAATTCTCAAGTGTATGTTGAGACACCGTTACAACCACAAAAACTGACTCTGTTTGGAATCATTGGTCCTTACTTCTTTAAAAACGATGCCAGCCAAAGGGTGACCGCTATAGAGCCATGATCACTGACTTTTTCGTTCATCAATTGAACAACCATGATGTGCAAGAGCTGTGGTTTCAACAAGACGGCGCAACATGTCACACAGCTCTTGCCACAATTGATTTATTAAAGGAAATGTTAGTTTCACGTTACGGACCCGTGAATTGGTCTCCAAGATCTTGCAGCGATTTGACGCCGCTTGACTATATTTTGTGGAGATATGTGAAGTCGCTAGTCTACGCCGATAACCCGAAACGATTGAACACTTGGAGGACAATATTCGCCGCGTTATGGCCGATATACGGCCACAAATGTTGGAAAAGGTCATCGAAAATTGGTGGTCATATGCCATAAAATTATCTTTCGATTAAAGTAAATTTCATGTCAATTTAAAAAAATCATCTTCGTTTTATTCCATTTCAAAGTTTTATACCTCTAAAAAAAACACCCTTTATAAGCTGGGAATTTTCGCTCAGAGCCAGGCTTTGTTTTTATATGAAGGGTTTTAATGGTTATTTTCAATTTTCTCAACAATCTTTTCTCTGTCTCAACCTTCACGCTCTAGCTTTTTTCACATTTTAATAAGAATCACTCTGTATAGTAAAATAAATGTGTTTTAAATTTTATTTTCTGAAATTTTGGAATATAGAATCTGCTGGGTTGTTTTTATTTTTGTTTTCAAAATAATTGAACGTTTTAAATGATGATAAAAATAAAGTAAATTACGCATCTGAATTTTTTTTGCATAAAATCTTGAGATTGTAATCAAAGGCATAGAAATGAAGTTAGAAAATAGTACCTACGGCAACTCTGTTATTTTCCAAAAAATCGTATTCATATTGCATCATTGGCCATTTACAGCCCATGTCGTTTTACAATATTCCTTTTAACATATTTCAATACAAATGAAATGGTAAAAGCAAACATCAAAAGCTTCTACGGCGCGGCGTCTATTTCTCTTCTTCTCTTCGTAAACATAAAATAAAATAAAAAATCTCCCTCATGGCACTGCCACCCACCGCACCTACACATATATACACGTAATTTTCGCACGTGCTCCGGGAAAACCAAAACAAAACTCCCACCATCATTGGAAAACCGTACACATCTTTATGTGGCTGTGTGCATGCACTGCACAGGCACACACTGCTGGTTCACCGTTAACAAATCAACATAAAAAAAAGTGCCACAAGGCATTGTTCCAACAGAAACATGTCAGTGTTTTCCATGTTGGAAAACCACATCATAAGAAGCGGGCGAAGAAGTGGTTCTGCACGTAATGGATGTGTTAGTATTCGGGAAATTTCATTCATAAAGATATCTCCCCCAGCCACTAGTTGAATGTTGTGAAGCCACACTATATGATGTTTGTCTCATCGTTACCACCGACCTCCTTTGCACAAGGCATCGCATAAGCAAACAGCTTTGGTTAACAGAAGCTTATTAATGGTCTTTTGCTGTTTGTCTAATTGGGAGGTAAGAGGTGCTGCTGAGTCGGATGCGTTGGTCGCCTTGTGTAGCTTTACAAGATGCCTTCAGTCCACCTTGCACAAATAAATGGCTTCAGTTAAGATAGTTTGCGGATCTTTCGTGGATGTTGTTATAAGATTCTATGAAAAGTTTCTATATTCTCATTTTTTTTTTTTTTTATTTTCGTGCGACATGCAAGTAACTTAATTTTTGTCAATTTCGCTGAGTATGTCTCTCTGCAAGTGAAAATTTATACAAAAAAATCAAAATGTCTATAGATGTAAGTTTAGATAGCTCTTCTTTAAAGCATCTTTGAGAGAGTTTGTGTTTGATTTTCCCTCATTAGTGATGTGCGCAGTTTTAAGCATTTAATGTTACTTTTAATTAAAATTAAATTCAATTCTCAAAGTTAATTGTTTAAATAATATTTAAGCCATATAGATGTAAACAATATTTTATAAAATGATAATGTGCTTTGGCAAGCAATTTCTTTGTTGCATTCAAGTTAAATCGCACGTGACAAAGGCATATAGGTATAAATAAATTGTTTATTTCATGGATATATACAAGTGAAGAATTAATTATACACAAATCTGTTAATATCTACGATTTTAAAAATTAAAAAAAAATATATTAATTATTCATACATGTTTAATAGTAAAATATCTCAAAAGCTATAGGTTGTTTTGGAAAATTGTCAATGCAAAAATTGTAGCTTTTGAAATTCTTGAAAAAAAAGATCAACGGAATTTTTCGGTTTGACAAATATAGGATAAGTTCCATACCATCCCCGTTGGTGTTTATTACTGTTACGTACATTACTGTAACGTGTGTACATTAAACCAAAAAAACTGATGAATAAATCAAATTCTATGCAACTGAAACTACAAGGTGGCTCAAAAAAGTTGATCACCACCGACGAATTATTCCGAAAAACACAAACAATTATTCCGCGTTCTTTAGGAGTTTAGTGCGCAATAATTGTTTCGATTTTTTTGCAGAATAATTCGTCGTTGTTGTTCAAAAATTGCGCCAATTGACAACTTTTGCGCCACCTTGTATAAGTATGGTGACCATCCGTATTTCCTGGTACAATTTGCTGCCCCAGGTTTTTATTTAAGAATTACTAGACGCACTAATGTCCAGTACTTTATTTTTAATCTTGTATCTTTCTCTTATTTACATAAATATTAATTTATTTTAAATATCATGAATATGTTTGAGATAGTAAGATGCCTCTTTCTATGAGTAAAAATTTTAGTGGCGATGTTCTTAATATTGAAGTTTCCAATCCAAATGTATAGAAGAAACCTAAGTTTTTGTGAAAGAAAACCCAAGCGATGCAAAAATTGATGACTCAGCTTAGTACTTTAATTGCTTAAAATCTTTCTTAAATTTAAATATAAAATCAGAAAATGATTGCGAAAAATAAAAATATCGAAAGAAAGCAAAAGAAAGCACAATTAAGTGCTTAATAAAATATATTTTGTAAATGTTGAAAAAGTTTTATCTAAATTCTGCTCGTTGGATAATTAAAAGTTCCTTAAATGAATATACATATTTATATCTCTTAAAAAAATAAACAGTTTAAATGTGTAATTTACGTTGCATCTTTGTATCTCTTATTTACGTCTTAAAATAAAATATCTAAGGTGGAATAATTTGAATGTCCCCCATGAAGCCTAATTGTATATAAATGTGCTTTTGTAACTTACTGTAAACAAGAATGATTTGTTTAATCTTTTAAGTTGGAAAATTTATAATTTTAACTTTATTTTTGGATTTTTCACTTAAGGTATTACGACATTTTCATAAGGAAAGGAGTTTTTGGCAGTGGCAAAATCAACGGTTTCTCGGCAGAAAATTCATTTTATTCAATTTGCATTGACGAATGTTTGGTCAGATTTATTTCTTTATAATAAATAATAATTAATAAAAGATTTTGTATATTTTAGCAAAAATTAGTCAGAAAAAAAAACAGAACACGTAGTATGTGGCCAGTTCAGAAAGTAGGGATCTCACAAATTTGTGCCTTTCACAAATATATAATTTATAATTTTTGTTTTTCATTTGACGTCAAAATTGAGAATGAACAAATTATAGGATTTTCCTCAGTGGCAACAACTAGATTCCGCTCATTTTGTCAAAAAAGTATGTGCTGATGCCCAATATCTGCTCATGTATGGGTTCCCATTCCCATTGAGTTTTGACACGTTAGAATTCCAACCATAAAGGATAGTTGAGGTCTGCTTAGTTCAAGAAGGAAGTCTGTTTTTTCTTAAAATGTTTTGAATTTTATTAACATGCTTAAATTCAAGCTTAATTAACAAACATAACCAAAATAATTATGAAATCATAATATAATAATAAAATATAATGACAATATTAAAATAATAACAATTTCACCTAAATCTAAATATGATAAACTTAACATTATTTTTTAATAATAAATATATAGGGTTTATTGGAAATAGGAGTATAGGTCTCTTCTGAGTGAGGAGGAACTAGGGCTGAAGTCGAGGACATGCTGTGCGCTGTTGGCTAAGCGTAGCATTCTGGAAATTGGGTTGTAGTGGCCATTATTGATGCGGTGAGTGGGAAGGCGAAAGAATGGGATAGATCGAAGGTTACGTGGATTGGTATTAATGTAGATCAATTCCAGATGTGCCGGCGAATCAATAGCACCAGTGATTAGTTGGTGGATAAAGAGTATATCGGCAACAGCACTTGTAACACACAAGGGTGTGTAGGTCGATTAATTGCAGTCGATCTTCGTAGGGGGGTAGGAAATGAGGATCAGACCAAGGGAGATTACGCAAAGCAAAACGGAGAAACCTTCGCTGTACAGCTTCAATTCTATTCGAGTGTGTGGATTGATAAGGAGACCAAACCTGGCTGGCATATTCAAGAATGGGTCTAACATATGTGGTGTACAGAGACTTGGTAACGTAGGGGTTGGAAAACTCTTTAGACCAACGCTTTATAAAACCTAGGCTAGAGTTTGCTTTTGCTATGATATGGTCGATGTGCGTAGGGAAATTGAGCTCTTTATCACATATTATGCGAAGATCGTGAATGGATGAAACTACGGGAACAGGTTCATTGCGGAAGTAATAAGTTCGAGGGGGTAAGGGCAGGCGTTTCCTAGAAAAGCTCATAGTTTGACATTTACTGATATTGAGTTCAAGGAAATTTTTATCACACCAAGTAAGAAAGACGTTTAAATCTTGTTGGAGGAGGAGAGAATCAATAGAGTTATAATTATATTACTTTAATAATTTTTATATCATCGGCATAAATAGAAAGGTTAGAGTAAGAAGTAATGCAATCAACATCATTGATGGCAAGGACAAAGAGGAGTGGGCCAAGATGACTTCCCTGAGGCACACCTGAGGTGGCATAGATAGGTTCAGACTCGAAGCATCTAAACATTACCCTGTATATGCGGTTCTCTAAGCAGGATTTAACCCATTGAATGAATAATGGTGGAAAACCGAAGGCATTTAGCTTAATGTAAATAATTTGGTGAGATATTTTATCGAATGCTTTACTAAAATCGGTAGTTACAACATCGACATCGAAGCCTTTTTCCAAGCAAAAGGGTCATGGAAACAAATTGAGTAAGATTCGTTGTAGTGGATCCACCCTTCAAAAAACCATGTTGAAGGGGAGAAACAATTGATTTGCAGTGAAAGCAAAGAGAGTCATAGACAATGCTTTCGCAGAGCTTGGGTATAGATGAGAGTTTAGTTATCGGACGATAATTAGAGATGTCGTTCTTACTGCATTTCTTATGAATATAAACGCATTTTTCCATAATGTAGGGAAGACTGCTTGTGAAATCGAAAGACGGAAGAGAAAAGGAAGTGGTTCACAAAGAGCATTAGCACATTTTTTGAGAAGTATGGCTGGAATACCATCAGGACCGGGTGAAAAGTCATCTTTCAGTAAATTAATCTTTTCGCTGACTGAACAAAGACTTATAACAATAGAAACGAGTGACGTGTGAGGAGTGTTCGAACGATAGTTAAAATATCCAAGGTCGGGCTCATTTATACTATCAGTATAAGGTTGACTGAAAAAATTGGCAAAGAGGTTAGCTATTACTTGGGGGTCTGCAGATGATGTGTTGAGAAAATTGAAAGTAGAAGGAAATTGAAAGAGAAGTAGATCAGATTTTCTCTTCACATTAATTCATAAATTCTTAATGTTAAAAAGGGCCTTAAAGTTATGAAAATTGAATCCTTTTTTTGTTGTTGTTGCTGTTCTTAAAAGAAATGCGAGCACATTCTTCATTATTTATTTTGAGCCATTTTTAATATATTTGAGAGTTTTCGCATGGTTAAGGTTTTTTTTTAAAGAATGTTTTATTATAAAACTAATAAAAAGTATAGCATAACCACAGGGTGTAACTTAATATTTTATTTACATTTAAAGACATTAACCTTCAAGATCTTACCATTAGAACTCTATAGTTATAAATTTAACCGATTTTCGCTTGTCAGACGATTAATGGTTGCAGTCTGTTATTTTATCTCAATTTTAAGAATTTTATTTTAAAAATCTGACCTTTGCTTCCTCGATTTTATACACGGTGTATTCCGACCTGATATTTCATCTCAATTTTAAACCTTAATCTTGATTATCCGACCACTAAAACTCAAATTGTAAATCTTGACAATTTACCCGTGACATTCACTTCGCTGAAAGACCTTAACATTCAATCTATCCGATTTTCTCGAGTCAATTATTTCGCAGACGTAATTCCAAATGCAGCTTGATATTTTACCTACATTTTAAGACCTCGATCTTACAGATTGGTTTATTTAAACCGAAGTTATTGGTTTCTAAAGGCACACACCATTGCTAACTTTTGATTTGCATTTTCATTTTCACTACCTTACCTACACATATGTATATAGTTATACATACTACAACACATATACGACATAAATACACAAATATGTTTGACCAGGAGCACATAACTTCCTCGTCCAGTATTCACAATTAGAATGGCCAATTTTAGATTTCAGTTGGCATTTTCTATTTTTTAAACGAATAAAGATGTCGTCAAAATATTGTTAAGTGGTTAGCAGAAATAGCCCAAAATTGTTCGTTTTCGATTTTGTTGCAAACAGGTTCAGATAAGATAAAAATGAAATCTGTATAGACATATCTTATCGCACTTTTCGGTTTTCAATACGTTTTGTATGGGAAAAATCATTAGTTTGTGTTTAGAATTTTGTAACTTAATAATCACAAGTCTCCAAACTAATCGCATTAATACATTTTGTGAAAAATTAAACATTCTACAAAAAAGGTCTTAACACGTTTTATTGTAAATGTAACCGTTTTAAAGTTACAGCTAGTTAGAATCCTTTAGATATGCAATGAAACAAGTCGATGAGACTTGTCTACACACTAATATCAAGACGTCAAATTTTCACAGAAGTTTGAATCTAAGCAATTACACAAGAACAAAATCACAAAATTCCAAACAATTTAATTTAACGGTGGATTTCTTTAAATTGTTTATTCTTAAATAAATATTCAAAAAAAAATAACATCCCGAAAATGTATTTTTGAATGACCATTGTGGCTAAATGGGAATGAACCTCATGTTTATAACTACTTAATACAGGGGAATCAATTTGAAAGCTTGATGCTTGCCATAAAGAATATTTTTTTCCGGTTCGTTCATCTGAAATCGTTGTCATTTTGAATTTCTTGACATCCGCCCATCAATCACGACCGACCAAACAACAAAAATGCACATCAGGTGCATACGAAGCAACAACAGCTACAGCTACAGCAGCAATAAAACAGTAAAGCAGTAAACCAATAATAATAATAATGTTCGTAATAAAGTCAAGGGCACAACCACATGGTTCACAACATAGAAGGAGAGGCGTACAATTTACATTTTCTGTTTTTGGATCCACATTTTCATTTCCATCACAAAATGCTTGCTATGCAAATTGATGGGTATATGGAAGGTTTATTAAACAAGTGGTGTTGTGATGTTTAGGTGTGTTGTCTGTCTGGTGTGTACTTGCAACTTTGCATCTGCGATATAATAATTGCAGGTAACATGATCTACACGATTTGAGTTGTGTTGTTGTGTCGGTGGAGGGCCGTATCTTTTATAAAAAAAAAAGCTAAAATTGGGGTTTGAAAGGGTTTCACTCGGGCGATGTGACAGTAAATATTATTTTTTAATCTGTCATGTCAATCATTTAAAAACCTAAGCGTAGGTATTATTGACGGTGTTCACATTGGACTCACTCCGCGCGACTCATATTGACATTTCATTGTTTTATCTCACTCCAACTCATGATGAGAAAGAGAAAGTCTAGTGAGGCAGGATTTTTTCAAAAAAAAATTAAAAATCTTGCCTCACTTTCTCATATAGTTGTGTAGAGTGAGATAAAAGAAAAAATATGTCAAAATGAGTCGCGCGGAGTGAGTCTAATGTGAACACCGCTTATAATTTGAAATTAATCTTATGTCGTTTCTCATTGGATTTTCAGAAGATTTTACTCTTTCTGTCCTCCTCGGAAATCTACCCACGCACTGCCAAATGTCGCCATTTAAAAAAAAAATGGTTTCCTTAAGCATTTGTCAATTTGGCAAGTAGTCCGATGAAAAATACATTTTTAAATGTTTATGCATTTGTGCACTTCTAAGAGAAATCAGAGAGCTAATAAAGGGTCCGCCATCTAACATTTTTTTTTTTCAACTAGTGCTTATTTCGTGAATGGTAACACTTAGGACTTAGCTCATGTCTGATTTGACAGATAATTAGTTTTATCCTTCCGCTGAACGAATATGGTTGTGTATACGCTTCGCTAAGTGGGCCTGCGATCGACTTAGAGAAGATGCCGATTTTGCCAAAAAAATCATCTTTTCAGATGAAGCTCGTTTTGATCTTGGCGGGTAGTAAACAAGCAAAATTGTAGCATTTGGGGCACAGAAAACCCGCACGCATACATTGAAAAGCCGATACACCCAAAACGAGTCACTGTTTGGTGCGAATTTTGGTCCAGAGGCATAATTGGGCCATTTTTTCGAAAATGAGCAAGGAGTGGCCGTTACAGTCAATAGTGATCGTTATCGGGCCATGTTGAACGAATTTTTGTTCACAAAAATTGAAGAGGAGGATATTGGCAACATTTGGTTTCAACAGGACGGCCGGCGCTATGTGCCACACAGCCGAAGCTACACTCGATGTTTTGCGCCATTTTCAAAAAAAAAAGAAGTTATTTGGCGGACCCTTTATTATTGCAAAATATGATTGCCTTCCTGCAGTTTATTTTGTATCGGTTCGTTGCGAAATATTGTTCCTTGCTGAATATTAAAGAAGTTCCAAAAAATATTAAATTTTTTAAATATTCTAAATATATTGGGCAAACCGAAATTATTGCGCAATAAAGCCCTCTTTTACATGGTAAATATTACTGCGCAATACCGAGTACTGTAGAATAATATTGCATAGTGTAAGGCATAGAGTACCTATATTACCTAGAGAACCGACCGGTACCCCTCTTGCCTTAAACACCCGCAAATTTTATTTGAGGTGAGTAAGTGAAAACTCTCTTAGTTTACTCTTTTTTCCTTATCCGTGAATCCGTGTGAATGGTGGATATAAAAACAAATTGGCGCATTAGTTCAAAAAGGTACGTGTCTATGGTTTAATTGTGAACAAAGTGGTGCCATTAGCTCCAAAAGGTGCGTGTCTACGATTTGCACACCTAAATCGTAGACACGTACCTTTTTGAGCTAAGAAACTAGAGTGCGCTTCTAATTTTCGGTAGGTGTTTTTGTTTTTTTTTTTTAAAGATAAATATTCAAAAATATTATTAAATTTATTACCCGGGAGCAACAATGACCGATATTCTTCATAGTTTAGGTTGACAAAAGTTTAAAAAAAGAAATTTGACTACGAAATTAATAAATTTCTCAATTTTTGAATTTAACGGATTTTTTTTTGAATCCCTGGGCGGTCTTATCCACCTTATTGAGCACTTTGAGCAATTTGAGCGAAGTCCTTTCAATTGAAGCCATGTTGGTTCGGTCCCATTTAAAATGCATTGGACAACAACCCCATACAAAACTTAATGGGCATTTTCCTCTCAGTACAGCTTGTAGGGTGGAAGAGAACGACCGCCTAAGTCGGTTCTCTAGGTAATATAGGTACTCTATGGTGTAAGGCCCGAATAACAGAACAGTTGTAAACATGCCGAATACACCGAATGCACCGAATACACAGAGTAAACAGGATGGTATAGAGAGCAAATTGTCTCCCGCACTAATGATGATGGTTTCCAATGGGCCAAACTTGTTTTACTCGTTTTTTTTTATAAATAACGATGATAATGTTTTGGTATCAATAGGTGATTCATTTGTTTTGTTTTGCCAGATGTGAGTGCAGTAAATGGTCTCTTTGAAAAAAATATAGAGTATTTTAAAAGTAGTAGTAGTAGTAGTAGATATTAACTACGAATAGTCAATAGAATTGAATGATGCATAATGTATTCGCCTAGAGCGTAAATTTCGCCAGAGCCGCTACTGATTGTTTAACAATTCCCCAACTCCAACTCCAACTTGTTTCCATATTTTACTATACTTAAGATCAAATTGATATTATAAATGTTTTCTTTTATATAAAGAAGAAGAAATAGAAAGGATTTTTATGAAGTGCTGCCAAACAAGTCTTTCTCATGTTTATAATGATGCTGAGCTGATACATACATTTATAGGTCATGTTCATTTATAGAAATTTCTTTTCTCTACACAAAATCACTTGTGCGGTGGTTTTAGTGACCGATAACGGTATTTTTATCGCCTGAACTAGTTTTTAAAGTGATGATGGTTATTATCGTAATGTCTTGTTTTACAAGTTGTAAACAATGAATTAATTTTAGTGAAGGCAACTAGAAGCATTTTATCACATCGCATCGTCAGTGAAATCAGATAAGTGTGGAACTCCTATTTGTTTAAAAATTAGTTAAGAAAGCAATAATTTATTCACTTTTTTTTTGAAAATTCTATATTTAGAAATTTTAGATTTGTTTGTATTTATGCTAAAAATCCAACAGTACTAGATTCTTAGATTATGATTGAGGAATGACTGAATTTTTTAGACTTACCTAGTGGTGTTGTTATTTCTAAGCCATATTTCACAAACTGCGATTTATTTTTTGGATCTCTCAAGTTTGTGTTTTTTCATAATGAAAAAATGATCGACTTATTGAATTTTCTGCTCGAACATATTATAAGTGTAACCAACGAAACCAAGTGATATTTTTGTTTGCTGGCTAAGGAATTTACTAGGAATTTATTCACATAGCTAAAGACTAGCTGAAACATACATAAATGCTTAAGTCTATAATACTGTAACGATGTAATAATTACCCAACTACTTTGAATTTGAAACATGAGAAAATCCTCTAACTGTTTGCAGCGCCATCTCATGGAAAAACTAAACATCAAAACTTCAACCGTTCACAGCGCCTTCTTGTGATTCAGCTGAGTATCAATTCCAGTGTTCCATCTGTCAGCGACTGGAAAGGAAACTTCTAGAAGGAGATATACTCGAATATTCCAGTGGATACTAGTGAAGACTAGAACTATTTACAACCCTGTACAAAGGAGATGTTTTCGATCGAGTAGACACAGTTTAATTTTGAATGTGATAACGTAAAACAAGAAGTAAAAGTATATCCAGAAGTGAATTTTAAATTGCATACTATTGTGATTGGAGAATAATAAAATAGATTTGAAGTGAAATAAAGTGTGTGTTTTGTAAAGTAAATAAGTGGACGTTATTATTTTAAAGGAAATAAGTTTTATTATCGAACCTAGGTAGAACATTACAATACAAAATTAAATAATTGAATACAAATTTGATTTTAACTTAACTGAATAATTTACCGACTGATCAAATAAGTTATTATATCTACTATTAAGAAGATGAAATAATTTAAACATTTTATTTAAATATTAAAATTTATTCGAGACAAAAAATAAAAAGAGTCAGTGTTTCCATTAATTATCTTAACAATAAAAACGAAACTTAAATAAGAGCGTCTATTCTCAAGACTAGGTAAGTCAATTAGTTTTAGTCTATTGATGTATGCGGGAAGCTCGTAGGGATTATGCCAGCCTAAGCCTCTTAAAGCAAAACGCAAAAATCTTTTTTTGACTCGTTCTAGTCTTGCTATATGGCACTCATAATAAGATGACCAAACCTGGCAAGCATATTCAAGAATAGGTCGAACAAATGTTATAAAAAGCTGTTTTGTAACATAGGGGTCTGAAAATTGCCATGACTCTCTCTTAATCCATCCAAGAGGTGAATTAGCCCTATTTGATATTGAGTTGATGTATTGAACGAATTCAAGCTTACGATCAAATAAGATGCCAAGAATAGATACGTTTTCCACACATGGCAAGGAAACTCCATTTAAAAAATAAATAAAAGGATAGTGACTGACTGAGTTTTCTTGTAAAGCTCATAAAACTACATTTACTGATATTTAGAGACAAACAGTTACGTACACACCAGTCAAACAATGAATTAAGGTCATATTGTAACATTTCACAATCACGAATACCTACGTCCGCATAAATGAGACAATTAGAATGCTTTAAGACAGATGGTAGGTCATTAATAAATAATATAGATAAAAGAGGACCTAAATGGCTGCCCTGTGGTATTCGAGAATTTACAGTAACATAATTTGATTGACAACCGTTAAACAACACTGAGTAGGATGTTTTTAATAAATAAGATTGAAGGCACAAAATAATTTTTTTTTTTTTTAACAAGACAATACATTATGTGTGAGTTTACCAAATGCCTTACTAAAATCTGTAAAGACGCAGTCTACTTCTTTCCTTTTCTTAAATGCCGTAATGCAAAGGTCGTTGAGCTCCATAATAAAGGTCAGAGTAGAGCGATCCTTCGTAAAACCATGTTGATTCGGGACAATCAATGATTTAACATAGAAACAGAGAGATTCACAAATAATAGCCTCGTATCTCATGATGATAACTTATTTTCCCACTGTTCAAATTCAAGCAAGACCTTAAATTATTCACAATGTAGAACACAAACTAATGTGCGTGTATGATTAATTGGTAATGGCTCCTTTTTATTGTCATCTCTTCAAACAAAATATTTGATCTAGGCAGTTGTCAGTTGTGTGAAAATTTAAAATAAAAGTTTTTATTTGTAAAAACTGTACTACTTCATAAAAAGATTCGAAGGCCACAATTTATACACGAAGCCCTACAACATCAGAGTGAATACATTTTTACTAATTTTATAAATGTATGTATAATTTTAATGTCGAATGTTTATTTAACTTAGATATAACGGCACATTATTCTCAACACAATTTTTACTTACACACATACTATTTGTTTGTATAACACTTTGTGGGTATACATATCTTTTGTTAGTGCCGTTTTGACAAAAATAATGTTGAATTTGACATTTGACTGAAAGAAATGTCAAAATAAAATAAATAGACATGCCACTGTTTTAAATGGCTGAAATTAATTGTCATTGATTTGGATATGCTTTGGCATTCATTTGTCATACTGTCACTGTCATCTGTCACACAGCGTCGTATGTATTTTATATAGTGGCGTGGCGGTCAATGTTTGTGTGACCACTTTTGATAATAACGTGTGGAAATATTTATCCAATTTGGATTATATTTAAACACCGCCAACGATATTTTAATTGGACTGTCAAGTCAATGGACCGGTTTATATACATAGCAATTATTGTATGTAGTCTTATTGGTGCAATTAAACATAATGGAGTTCCGTTAGCCTTCTTATGATGGGGGAATATACAAATGGTATAGGTTAGGTATAGTTTGTTTATGTCATACGTTCCACACGAACAAAAATATATCAATTGTGATTAGTTGACATTTTGTTTAAAGATATTATGCACACATGTTCACCATTTGCTAAACATAAATCTGTGATATTTGCAATAAATTGCAGTCTCTATAAAACTGACATTGTAATAGCAAGACGTATAATACAGCATCGGATACTAAATAGTGGATAAGTGGTTGTAAAATTTTTGCTTATTTGTATATATCGGATGATTTGTAGAAAATTTAATTGTCTGCAAAAACAATTACTCGTACAATTCATTTTTCAATTTTAATAGAAACAATAATTGCTACACAAATGTTTGTAGATAGTTTTACTGACTTAGCAAGCTCCTGATCCATGAAGGGTCTCAGTTGGAGACAAGGCAGCTTTCCATTCTCCTAGATCCTTATCACGTTGCTCCCAGTCATCCAAATATGAAGAGCTTTGGCATCCGCTTGGATGGCTTGATCTCTAAGCCGGCAATTCGGTTTCAGCCTCAAAGCTGGGGGTTGATATTCGAAGAGTCTCTTGGCCAGAGCTTTGTTGTCCATTCGATCGTTGTGGCTTAACCAGTATATGTAAAAGGTGCTTTTTTTTAGAGGTATAGAACTTTGAAATGGAATAAAACTAAGATGATTTTTTTAAATTGACATGAGATTTACTTTATTCGAAAGATAATTTTCTGGCATTATAATTTAAATATGATTTCTGGCATATGACCGCCACGGCTGGCTCAGACGTAGTTTAATCTGGAGGTCCAATTTTCGATGACTTTTTCTAACATTTGTGGCCGTATATCGGCAATAAAGCGGCGAATGTTGTCCTCCAAGTGGTCAATAGTTTCGGGCTTATCGGCGTAGACTAGCGATTTTACATATCCCTACAAGTCAAGCGGCGTTAAATCGCACAATCTTGGAGGCCGATTCACGGGTCCGTAACGTGAAACTGTATGCGGTGACCAAATGTTTGCTTCAGTAAATCAATTGTGGCAAGAGCTGTGTGACATGTTGCGCCGTCTTGTTGAAACCACAGCTCTTGCACATCATGGTTGTTCAATTGATGAACGAAAAAGTCAGTAACCATGGCTCGCACCATTGACTGTAACGTTCTGGCCAGCATCGTTTTTAAAGAAGTACCGACCAATTATTCCACCAAACCGCATAAAGCACACCAAACAGTCAGTTTTTGTGGATGTAACGGTGTCTCAACATACACTTGAGAATTATCATCACTCCAAATGTGGCAGTTTTGTTTATTGAGGTATCCATTCAACCAAAAGTGAGCTTCATCGCTAAAAAAAATTCGCTTATGAAAATTGGGATCAACGGCAATCTTGTTTTCGGCCCATTTGGGCACAATTTGGAAGCGTTGTTCAGGTGTCAGTCTATTCATGTTGAAATGCCAAACCAAATTAAAAACAAATCACTTGACAGCTGACAAAATGGCCGCCATTTAAAATAGTGTTGCCAACTTAAAGTTCTATACCCCTAAAAAAAAACACACTTTATATAAGTACATTTTGACTAAAGATAAGAGCAGCCGCTTGTCGCTCAGTCACTATATTCGTGTACACATATTTTCAGACACGCACATATACACAGGCATACAAACCCATTTATTATAATTTTTATGTTGCCGCTCACTCTGCAAGGCCTTGGCCTTAAACTATATTTTATTCGTGAATAAACGGGTCTTTCTCTTGTTCCCATTACTTTAAAGCTTTGCATAAACTTTTTGAAAGACCATAAAAGTCTCAAAATTATTTCACCAAGGTTAATCAACTGTCACACAAAGATCTTCTTTTGAATGTCCACAGTCAGCGCTTTAAAAAAAAAAAACTCTATAACGTCTTTTCTTGAATGCACATTTTTAAATCCAATCGCGATTATTACGTAAAAAAGCTACCGCTATATGCAACCAATCGAATCAATCTGTCAGGGCGTAGCAAATAATATGCTCATGTTTTCTTCTTTTGAACTTCTGATTGTAAGTTCAAAGTTACGGCATATATTAACCTACTATATACCTACTGCTTCCCTAGGCGATATTAACATTTACTCATTAACATATCGACAATACGATTACATACCTTATTACCTGGCAGCATTACGTGGTTTCCATTTGGAGTTGTATTTTCGTAACTCTCCTCGTTCGATGTTAAAATAATACCAACCATAATTTTCATCCAGCTCCAACCTCGAATTCATTGCTATAATAAGCATCAGGTGGTTAGGAGGGTAGGAGGGAAGGAGGAAGTTATGTTGGCAAAAACAAATCGTTGTTGTTTCTGTTCAAGTTTGACTTCAAAATGGAGAAATAAAAAAAGTTTTAAACTTTTGTTGATGGTTTTGGATGAGAGCACATTCATGTAAATTATATAATAAAAAAACTAAAAAAAAATAAACAATAAAAAAAAAAACTAAACAAATTGCAAGTGTCGATGCCGAGTTGTTGGGCTTGGATCTTGGAGTTGATTGCACGCGCTAATGCTCATACATTCGGCTATAGAGTAGCTCACAAACAGAAACAGTTGTCATTCGATCTGAGCGTGCTACGGTCGCTTTTTTTATTTTTTGGTGAATCGTTTCGTGAGTTGTGCATTTTGAGACACCAGACACCACCTTTTATCGACTTCCCCATATCTCCATCTCCATATTCAGTTCCCTTTCTGTTTTTGAACTTTTGTGTGGTGACAAAAAAACGATTGTTAATTTATGTTAATTAAACGCGTGGATGCAACAATCGGCAAGATCGAGTGTCTTTGTTTCACACTTCGTTAAGATCAATATTATAGTATCTTAAAGCTCTACTGCCTTAGGACGATTACATTGCGATTAACAAAACTGCAATAATATCGATGTTTTTATTTTGGTTATGTATGGTTTTGTGAGTGATCTATATAAATTGATCGTTCGATGATCTGAATTGACTCTAATCACTACCAATTGCGAACAATATTGTCTCATAGCTGACTGCAAGCTGTGTGCGTGTTTATCTTATCTTGTTATTGATTATTTCAAAGCGTATGAAACAGAGGTTACGATTAGCTCGTTGGATTTCCAATACAAAACAAAACGATATTAAACCGATGCGATGTTTGATGTGTGTGTGTTTGTGTGTGTGAGAGAGAGAGAGAGATGAGGCCTGTTTTTCATTTGAGTTCGATCAATTAAAATAATTAAACTTTCCATCTCCAACATTTGTTATTGTACATATGTTTTACCTATATAATTGCTCTCTGTTGTGCAAGGTAGTACTTATACTGATTGCATTTAATGATGTTTTTATGATAGGTTTGAACTTTTGATACTATATCTAACCTAAAATAAATTTGATTGTACTCAGTTCAGTGACTAATAAGCCAGTTTCTTGCCAAAAGTAAATTCCTCAACTTACTATTCATTTATAATTGATGTTTATTGAATGACAATTTTTTTGAGGGGAATCTTCCAAAATCAAGATTCAGTAAGATTAAGAAGTAAATTCTTATTTAAACCAGGGTTCACTAAACAAAAAAATATTGATTAACTAAAATACGCATAATTTTACACAATTCTCAGATAAATTATACTTCACCTAAACTCACCTTAATCCTGTTTAACTGTAAACCCTGTCTAACCAAAGAAGTGTTTAAAACCACAAACATCACTAAACGATAATGAATTAGATTCCCCAACCTTCTATTCCTTTAAACATGTTTAAAGGGAATCTTTCAAAATCAAGAGTCAGATTAAAAAATGAATGTTTATTTAAACCAGGGTTTACTGTGAACTATTGATTAAAACTGAAAAAACGCAGCATGTTTCACAATTCTTATACAAATTACTTCACCTAAACACAGCTTAATCCTGCTTAACTGCAAACACCGGCTTGCCGAACAGATATTAAAGACAAAAATTATTAATTGATAATGTAAAATATTCGAATTCATGATACAAAATAACTGAATGGCGCTCAAAATTTGAAATGTTGTTTTTTTTTTTGACAACTTAAATTTATACTAAACGTCAATTGATGTGTGAATTTTGCGTTTTTTAAGTCGGTTTTCTTGCAATAGGTACTTGTGGACCAAGAGCTATCAACGGATTTACCTACCTCGCACCACAACAATTATTTTCTCATTGAATTACTAGACGGTGTTCACATTCGTCTAACTCCTCCGACTTTTTTTTCTTTTTTGACATTTCTGTAACTTTATCTCGTTCCAACTGATGCGAAGTCGGACGAGTTAGGTGAATGTAAACACCATCCTAAGCATGTACAAACTATCGATCATAACTGATAGTTTTGACTGATGTCACTCATGCTCATGTTTATACATTACCTCTGTTCGTTTACTTTCCAAACCTGCCAGTTTTAGTCCGAAGTTCTGTCAAAGTCCACAGAAAAAAAAATTAAATTGGACCAAAAATGGTAAAAATGGGTAGTTTCGGACTAGTACGCGAACACACCTATTATCAGTCGTCAGCCAAAACTGTCTGTCATGATCGAATAAGTGTACCATGTTTTAATCAGAGAAACCAAAAAACATTTATGTGTTCCTGTTTCCAATACGGCGACATCGCCATGACCAGAGATTACCTTTTTCACAATCAAAACGCCGATCTTATTAAATTTATCTCGTGTTTGTTTTCCAACGTGTTGGGTCCTCTATTTTGAATTTTAAATGAAAAATTGTTACCTTGTAAAGGTTTTTTTTTTTTTAGAGGTATAGAACTTTAAGTTGGCAACACTATTTTAACTGGCGGCCATTCTGTCAGCTGTCAAGTGATTTATTTTTAGTTTGGTTTAGCATTTCAACATGAATAGACTGACGCCTGAATAACGCTTCCAAATTGTGCCCAAATGGGCCCAAAACAAGATTGCCGTTGATCACAATTTTCATAAGCGCATTTTGTTAGGAGTGATGATAATTCTCAAGTGTATGTTTAGACACCTTAACAACCACAAAAACTGACTCTGTTTGGAATCATTGGCCCTTACTTCTTTAAAAACGATGCCAGCCAAAGGGTGACCGCTATAGAGCTATGATTACTGACTTTTTCTTTCATCAATTCAAAAACCATGATGTGTAGGAGCTGTGGTTTTAACAATACGGCGCGTTATGTCACACAGCTCGTGCCAAAATTGATATATTGAAGGAAACGTTTGGTAACCGCATAGTTTCACGTTACGGACCCGTGAATTGGCCTCCAAGATCGTGCGATTTAACGCGGCTTGACTATTTTCTGTGGGGATATGTGAAGTCGCTAGTCTACGCCAATAACCCGAAACGATTGAACACTTACAGGACAACATTCGCCGCGTTATTGCCGATATACGGCCACAAATGTTGGAAAAAGTCATCGAAAATTGGATTATCAGATCAGACTACAACCGAGCCAGCCGTGGTGGTCATATGCCAGAAAATTATCTTTCGATTAAAGTAAATTTCATGTCAATTTACAAAAATCATCTTTGTTTTATTCCATTTCAAAGTTCTATACCTCTAAAAAAAAAACACCCTTTATACAATTAATGTCCTTAACAGATTACATCTTAATTCAGTTTGAGCCAATTTAAGTGTAGATTAAGATACACAAAGTTTAAGACTTCAAGTTACCATAGCTTTTATGGGTCAAAGAATCAGTGTATATGTAAATAAAATATAAGCTTAGCTTGGTCACGAAGTCAATCTCCGATTTCTGCTGATTCAGATTGTTTGATTGTGTGAGTCCGTTGTTCGAAAACATGTCAACAAAACAATAGCAGCAACATCGAATTGAACTCATTCTAAAGTCACATTATAGCAGTGGTTTTGTTCTTCTCTGTAAATTTATAATCCGACAATTTGATACTTGGCATTTTGTTGTTTCTATGAATTGAAATCCAATTAAAGTGCTGATCACGAATTAATAGGAGGACAATAATAGACCCTCTGCCCCCGTCTCATACATAATATAACAATAAATAAATAACGAAGATAGCTGGCGCTCTTTTGAACTCCAAAACAGCACATAATTATATTGTTTGTTCATCAATTGATTCTCGGATCTATAGTATATGCAAACAGCTACTGAAACTATTTATCGTTCCATCTGATCAGTACGCGATAGATCGTTTTTTAAAGTAGGTAGATACGTCTGAGTGCTTGATTTTTTTTTTTTTTTTTGGTTCTCGTCTTGTTTACCCTATAAATTATTAATTTTCGTTTTGTTTATTTTCGTTTTCTTTAAATTTGATAATGATATGAGAATACTGAAAAATGTGTTCTTATCTCTCTTAACACACCCCTCAGAGCTCAGACACTCACTCACTCACTTACACTCATGCAATTAAAAACATACACTCGAATGAAATATGACAAATGAGAGCCTCTATATCGACATCGAGTTTAAACATTAAACATTAATATTTTGTTTCAATTTTTGTTTTGAGATAAGAAACTCCGACTTGATAGTTCGTATTGAAATTCATTCAATTCATTTATTTCATTTCTGTTTCTCAGTCTTGTACAATATTGCATTTGTGTGACTTGTTTTAAGTATCTTCTTTGAATTTAAGAGTTTTTTTTTTTTTTGTTTATGATAAATAAATCACAATTAATTTGAAGTTTCGAAAAGAAGTGTCAAAATAAATACGAATCTGGTTTATTTTCGGCTTTGTGTATAACAAAAATGGGTTTCGCCGATACCTGTCCATGTAGTACTGCTGCTGCCCAACTGGATAACAAACGAGCAAATAACTACAAAAATGGATTACAATTAAGGGAACCTCTCGATCAATTCGAAGTTCAGCCGATCATTATTCGAAAAACTCCGAAATTCCCAACCAGGGAACGTCACATGGCTATTCGAAGGAAGAAATCAACAAACATTTGTAGCGGGCCAAAGTCATGCTGTCATCGGATGTGTGTGAATGAGTAAGAACAATTGTTTCCATTTTGTTTGAAAAAATAATAAAAATATAAAATGAATAATGAAATTAAATAATAATCAAGGTTGAGAGGGTGTTTTGGTATTTGTTTTTTTTTTTTTTTATTGAAAACAAAAGGCACTATATCGTATAGTAGGTATATGCATATGTGGTTGAGAATTTTAAATTAAATTGCCGGCTATAAACTAGATAATAGATCAATTAGTAAAATGTTTTATTTGTATTTTTGTTTAGTTCTATATGCTCTCTTTTTCTTTGATTAAAAATAAATGAGAGCTATACTCATTTGATTATTAGTCATGTGTATTTGTATTCTCTATACGAAAAAAATTAAAGTTAAAAAGTTGATAGCGTGAAATATTATAATTATTGTCATTGCCATAATGTTGTGATCAAGTGGACAGTTACTAAAGAGCTCAGCTTTAATTATTTTTTTCTTCAATACTCGTATTTTTATACAAAAAAAGTGAGACTATAGTTAAAACAAATATTTTACATCGGTGTTTAAGGGGTTGATGGCATCGACTTTTTGATGTGTAAACATCTATGCTGGCGGTAGAGTGAAAAAAATAACGTGAACGTTCTTGTGCAACGTTACGTCGTGCAACGTTACGGTGTGCAACGTTACGATCTGCATACTAGGATGGGTGCGTTCAGTGAAAAAAATCTTAAGATCCCCTTCAAGCAAAAACAAGTCCGTTTTGGATCCGCGCACGTTGATGTTTACACATATTAACCGTGAGTCCCGGCGCTCTCACAATTTTTTTGATAAAGAATTTTTTCATAATAGCTAAACTTAAAAAAAAAGGTTTTATTTACAATCAAGAACTGAATAATTGGTAATAAACAAACTTAGTTTTAGGAAGAGAGAAAATATTAAGTAAAATGTGGTTTGGAGAAGAAGTGTTGGTAATTAGTAGCTCAAACCTATAGAGATACTTTAGAAGTAGTAGTAGTTGTAGATACAAGGGTTGTTGCCCCGATGGCATCCCACCATCATTCTTAAGGAAAACTGCTGAGAATATTGCTAAACCTTTACTTTAACTTTTCAACCTTTCTCTTTCAAATGGTATTTTCCCCAATGAATTTTCTGATACCTTTATATTTAAAAACGGTGACAGATCTAAAATACAAAATTATCGGGGTATTGCAATCTTATCAGTCATTCCCAAATTAATTGAAAAAATTGTCACTGATAAGTTGAGTGTGGAACTGAAGTCGGTCATTAGTGAGCATCAACATGGTTTTCTTAAAGCCTTAAAGGTAGATCCACGACTACTAATCTTGCAGATTATACCGCTCATATTCTTCTGGAAATGGAAAAGGGGAACCAGCTTTCGATAATAAAGTCGACCACTACCTTCTTTTGTTTAAATTAAATAAGGATGGCATACATGGTAACTTTGCTAAATTGGATTGAATCATATTTGTTTGATCGGACTCAGTGTGCCAGGTTTTGTGATATTTTTTCTCGTAAAAGGCATGTCAGTTCTGGGGTGCTCCAAGGTAGTCATCTTGGTCCCCTTTTGTTTTTATTATTTATTAATGACTTACCCTTGTTGTTCAGAGGGTGCGGATATCTTTTGTATGCAGATGACCTTAAAATATTTCAAAATTCTAATAATACACAATACACTTGACGGAGAGTCTTTACAGCAAAGCGTAAACACTCTTGTAAAGTGGAAAAAATGTGGACAAGTGCAATATTATTTCATTTTCTAAGAAAATACAAAATGCAAATAAATTTGAATACACCCGTTCACGAATAAATATTAGTTCGAAAAAAGACTGAGGGTTTCTAATTGACAACCAACTTACTTTCCACCACACCACACCACATCGACAAAATACACTCAAAAAGTATGGGTATGCTGGGATTCATTAAACGTATAAAGAATTTAACGATCCTTACATAACTAAAGCGATCTACTGTTCATTGGTTCGGTCTCTATTAGAATACTGCGTAGTGTCGTGTGGTCTCCGTTTTATGTTGTTGATGTTAAGAAACTTTAATCCGTACATAAACAATTTTTAATTTTTGCACTAAGAGATCTTGGATGGAGTTCTGAAAGTTTTGTGTTGCCTCGGTATTCTCAACGTTTAAAACTTATTGATATGTGTAGTCTTCTTAATCGTAGGGAGTTGTCTGAGGCTTTATTCACATTTGATCTTGTTAAAGATAAAATAGATTCACAGGGTGATTCTCATTAGGTGTGACAAAAAACTAGAGCGTAAACATTTTGTCGAGTCATGAAAAAAACTTTATGGAAGGGAGGTCTATTCCCCCCTTAAGCTGGGAGGGGAAATTTTCTAAAAAAAATAAACACAAAAAAATAACGGTAATTTTTACATAGCCATGCTATATCTTTTTGTAAAGCCAGAAATTTCTTCTTTTATTTCATTTTTTAGTAAATAGTTTTTAAAAAATTAAATTTCAAACCAAAATTTTTGAAAAATATTTTTTTTTAAATTTTCCGTTATTAAGTATTAGTTTTGTTTTTAGTATTCAATGCTCTTATTAATTGTAAGTCAAACATCAAAAACCAGATGCTAAAATGTCTTCTAGTTCTTTAGAAAATTGAAAATAACAGAAATAAAATTCTTTAAATTTGGCTCCAATCCGAATTGTTCTAAAGATACAATTTCCACTACGTACATAGGTATAGTTAAAAAGATTAAGTTATTTTCAATTTTGTCAAAAAGTACAACGTATTTAAGGATCCGGTTTTCTGTTTTGAGTAAAAATTTGTAAGAGCATTGAATTTTGAAAACAAAAATATGTAGTATACCTACTTAATTACGTAAATTTTTGAACAAAATTAATTTGAACAATTTTGGAAGAGACCCGCTCTTATAAGATTTTTTTTTATTGTCAAGGTCATTTTCATAAAAAAGCTCTGTTGAAAGTGATTCCAACTCTCCTTTGTGACACTTGTGCTCCTTGCATCTCTAGCCATTTCTCATATTGTCAGAAATTTGCATTTTGTACAAGACCAAGGCCGTAACCAGGAGGGGATCACAGGGGTTTGACCACCTCCCCCCCCCCGAAATGTTTGACGAGTGCATTTCTTATTCACACTTTTTCGCTTCAGTATAGGTGTGATATTTTAATGAAATTTATGCTGTAGTTATTAATAATGTTCAAAATTTTCTGATTTTAGTATAAAGAGTATCTCGTTTCTTCCCTGACAATTTTTAAGTACAACCGCAAACGACATAACCCTTTTGGTTGAACTGCATACGGTATATCTACACGCACACGGTATAAATCGAGAAACCGGCGCAAAAACTGTAAATAAGAGAGAATATTTCCGATCGGGGGATTTATTTGCTTTATGCGCGGTAACCGAATCGTAAACGAAATATAGACGCGTGCCGATGCATGTATTTGACTTTTGTCAAAATAAAATATTTTGGAATAAGTCGTGACTCTTGAACTTCCCAACAATGTCTGCCTTTGAGTTCATAAATTCAACCAGCCGGTCGTATTGCATCTGGTTTGTTTTTTTTTTTTTTTCTAAAAGAAAGGCACATACATGTTTGCCAAATAAAAAAAAACGCTTACTTTAGGAATCTTTTTGTTGCTGAGCGTCCATTTCAGTTCTTAATTTTGTTTCGGGAAATTTTCCACTTCTAATTTTCTGTCGGGGAAATTGGTAAGCAAATATCTTCATACATCGCATGAATTCTTGATGCGTTGCTGCCATTTTGACATTTCATCGGCATGCAAAGCACGAATTTGATATTTTCAACGCACATTAAATTACTTTCCCAAGATCTGTCCGATTGGCCTATCGGAACGGCTACAATGATACAAAATTCGTAAATTTCTTAGAAATCGGAGATTATTTTCTTCCGATGGGATACGATGAAAAGGCTGATAGTTTTGTAAAAATATGTAATACTTTTGTAGTGATACTATTTAATATTGATGTTATGTTCCTACCTAATAAAAAATAAATTTAATTGGAACTGTACGATTATCTTTTATATAAATAATAACATGTCGTAAATTTTTCTGCTTAGGTACCTATTCAACGGAACTGCATGATATTTACAATTATAAATATGTATATAATATGTTTAACCTACATGCCCAAATGTTCAAAACAAAATTGTGTATGATGTGGTTGAATATCGGCTAATGGGCTATTCTAGTTTTGATTACTAATGGGTGTCTTTTTTTTCCGAAAAATTATCTATTATCTATTATCTATCCCTAGTAATATACGCCACACCCCCAACAATACCTACTGTTTTAACATCTTGTCATGAAAACAACTTTAGTTCTTTAATTTCAACGATTACATGATTTTTTATTAAAAATCGGAATTTCAGTAATAAAGGGTGGTTAAATTTTAAGGGCCGATGTTGATTTTAAATAAAACACAAATTATTTAGGAAATTATTGTCATTTCTTTTTATTATGATAATATTGATATGGTTCAATTATGTATGGAACAAAATATCGGCCAAATGGCCGTTGCGACCTTTGCGGCACACCTCCATCCTATGGTCCAAATTTTCGATGACGCTGAGTCATAATTGAGGTTCTATGCCGTTAATGTGCGGAATTATCTCATCCTTTAGCTCTTGAATTGTTGCTGGCTTATCGACGTACACCTTTTCTTTCAAATAACCCCAAAGAAAGAAGTCCAACGGAGTCAAATCACATGATCTTGGCGGCCAATTGACATCGCCACCACGTGAGTTAACACAGCCACTGAATTTGTCGCGCAAAAGAGCCATGGTTTCGTTAGCTGTGTGGCAAGTGGCACCGTCCTATTGAAACCACATATCGTCCACATCCATATCTTCCAATTCAGGCCATAAAAAGTTCGTTATCATCTCACGAAAGCGAACACCATTCACAGTAACTGACTGACCGGCCTCATTTTGGAAAAAAATACGGCCCGATGATGCCGCCAGCCCATAAACCGCACCAAACAGTCACTTTTTGTGGGTGCATTGGTTTTTCGACAATCACTCTTGGATTATCATTCGCCCAAATGCGGCAATTCTGCTTATTGACGAATCCACTGAGGTGAAAATGTGCCTTATCACTGAAGATGATTTTCTTCGAAAATTGATCATCCTCTGTTGCCATTTGAACGCCCATTTTCATAATAAGCTTGAATAACTTTAACGCGTTGCTCGGTTGTGTATCTTTCCATGGTTCAAATTGAGTTAGTCTGAAATTGAGAAATGTCAAATGAAATACAGAAAAAAACTTGACTTGTGGTTCACATTCAACATCGGCCCTTAAAATTTAACTACCCCTTTTCATACACGTAAGTTCATGGTTTCTAATCATAAGCAGCATTTATGTATCTCTAAGAATGTTATTCAGTTCGGTTGAACTATTAAGATCACCCTCCATGGCTCATTACTATCTCTAAGCTTTCCCACTCCTACTCCTACTCCTACTCCTACTCCTACTCCTACTCCTACTCCTACTCCTACTCCTACTCCTACTCCTACTCCTACTCCTACTCCTACTCCTACTCCTACTCCTACTCCTACTCCTACTCCTACTCCTACTCCTACTCCTACTCCTACTCCTACTCCTACTCCTACTCCTACTCCTACTCCTACTCCTACTCCTAATCCTACTCCTACTCCTACTCCTACTCCTACTCCTACTCCTACTCCTACTCCTACTCCTACTCCTACTCCTACTCCTACTCCTACTCCTACTCCTACTCCTACTCCTACTCCTACTCCTACTCCTACTCCTACTCCTACTCCTACTCCTACTCCTACTCCTACTCCTACTCCTACTCCTACTCCTACTCCTACTTCTACTCCTACTCCTACTCCTACTCCTACTCCATTTTCTTTTCGTTAATGCTATAAACAAAGGTAAATTATTGTGATTTATCTTTCATAAATAAACAAGTCATCCCGCATTATATTTTTTGCAGAGGAAGATAATATATTACGTAAACTATATCTATCGATAAACCATTAATCAGAACGGTATATGGTGGTATCATTAGTATGTAATTATATTAATACCCTTTTAACACCCGGAGCCTTATGTCATTTTATCACTTCCATTCCATGCCAGTGAATTGACACACTCTTATCTTTTCGCTTTTCCGCTTGAACATTATTGTGAAAAAAAATCAAATAATGAGTCAATTTTGCTTCCATTTTCAGATTCAACGAGTCAAAGAGTAAAGAGTGCATTGTTCACAGATAACTCATTCCCAGAAATCAAATGCAATCTTGTTGATTAATTATTATTTTCCTTATACCTGCAGTATATTAATCATCGAATAAATTTTATTTAAAATTAAATCGTCTTCTCAATTGAAAATCATCGTCATCCACTATAGGTACTGTATGAATGGGGCAAAAGGACTCATATAATGCTGGTGAACAGCGCACCATCACAAGCGATTACTAAGTTCATCATAAATATAACCACAAAATGATATACACACTGCGACTGCGAGTGTTTATTTTGGGGTGATTTTGTCATTTTTCAGTTTGTTTGTATGATTAACCACATTTGTATGCATTTCTTTTAGAACAAACATTGCGCCGCAATCGCCTTGCAACAGAAGCTTGCAGCTTAAGTAAAATAACTGTAAATGCCACTGGCCACTCCAAGGATATGGTATTGGCCATATTGGCCTCTAAAGTAAAGACGTCATCAGTTGGAGTCATTCTAATTGGCCGAGTTCAACGCACATCTGAATATTCAGAATTCTGAATTTTTGAAGCTCTTGATTGGCCAGCTGTCAGAAGTCATATGAATTTTCAGAACTTTTTCTGACAGCTGGCCAAACAAAAGCTTCAAAAATTCAGAATTCTGAATATTCAGATGTGCGTTGAACTCGGCCATTGTATTTTTCTGCTTTAACTGTATAATTATTGTTCCCAAAAGCAAAATGGGTGAAATGTTTATTCAGCCTAAGAAATCACTGAAGGAGAAACTAACATCGTTGGTGTTATTTTTCTGCCGAATAGGGTGACATGTCATTGTATGCATTATAATTTAAGATTTTTGAAATTTCATCGAAATGTATGTTAAAGCTGAAGTGGAAGCACATAGTTGGGGAGATTCTGAATATTCCATTTTTATTAATTCATATGATTCCTTTGGGCATTTTTCCCGATAGGTATAGAAAATAAAAATAGACTTAATTAAAGCCTGCTGTTTCAGCTTGAATGTCAAAAATATCTCTTCGATGTAAAATAAGTTTGAAAAGTTAACACAAGTTTAACATCGAAACTCGAATGATCTTTCACAATGAAAAATATCATCCCCGCATATTTATTTACTAAAAGCAAAAACAAATTGATATCAAGACCTGACTTAAGCTCGAACCACACTTCTCTCGTGTGGTATGTTGGGTAGTAGTGTGTCGCTCATTCCAATGTATTTTATAGGACACTTCACACGATACAAAAGACGCTGTTTAGATTGGGAAGATTAAGTACGGACTGGTGAGTCTCATCGTGTTTACATTAGAAACTTTGAGGTACCTCAAACTACATTGAAACAACAACAATTTCAACATTTCGCCGTTGAAACAACAACAAACGACACTCAGTCCGGTTTTTATGTTTTTTTTTCGTGCCTTACGAGATCCCTCACCCACACTTCTCTTGCCTACTAACAGCCGTGATACCGGACTAAATCTTCCCAATCTAAACAGCGTCAAAATACATTAAAGCGATAGCGACACATGACCCTACAACTCTGTGGTTCGGGCTTAAACCTACATCTTTTTGGAAGTTTAAACGCCGCTTAAACCCCAAAATTACCTTTGAATATTGTTCTAATTATTTCAAAATTTTTGATTGGTTTATGAAACAAAAAATTACGGAACACCCTATAAAGACAAATATTTTCGATAAAATAGGGTAAATGTCGCTTACTTTGACATTTCTCAAAAAATCTAAAAATGATTTAGGTAGAAGTACGCTATTTGAAATTTGTTAGTAGACTTCATTTATGAGGAAGCAGTTTTTCAGTAGAGAATGCACGCAAACGACTAAACAAACTCGGTGGATAAAACATTAAAGGTATCTGATCAGTTAATATGGTTAAACTCTAAGCTCGCACTGAAAAACTGGACCTTTGTGTATATTTGCTTAGACTTATACTAGAGTGTGTGTTAGGCATCAACTGTCTATCTTGGTTGAAATACTAAGGAGTCGCAACTCAATGGGAATTCACCTGAAAAGAATGGGCACTACCAGAGGTTGTTATTACGAAGACACAGAAGTAAGCTCATCTCACTTTATCACGTATCAGCAAACGGCTCTAAATCACTGCTTCGAATCTATTTATCTTATCTAGCTCTAGCTACACAATACAAAGAAAAAAAAGGTGCACCCCATTGTGCCAGCGTGAGAAAATTACTGCATGCATCACGAATATCAGGAATCGAATATGGAATAAAATGGATTTTCTAACTTTTGCCATGTTTCTGAGGTAACCTTCATGTTATACCGGTCAATCCTAAGAGTTCAACCAATCCGGGGAACAACAGTAACGTGCAATCAAGAAGTCTTAAGTACAAAATTTTTTAGTAAAATAATTTGTTTGCTAATTGGAATTGGAGACCATAACCTCATCGCAAAAAATACTCACTTAATTGTTCTTTAGGCGTTGAATTGTACCTTCAGTCATCTTTAATGTGTCCCTCTAAAAGTTTTAAGAAAAAAATGTCCTTCAGTTTGGGAGTATTGATAATTTTTAAGTTGATTTTTTAACAACATTGTTAGCTCATAAAATTAATACTCAGATCTTTTTATTAAAATAGAAATATTTGACTATGACATTTGACATACAACTTAAAAAATAGTGTCCAAAATTGCCACCTCTACCCTATTTACTGAAAATTAGTTGGTGGAAGATTTAATTATAGCAAATTAAAAATGATGATTTATGATATATTGTGACTTTGCTTACGCCTTCTGTCGTTTATGGTCTTGGGACAATTATTATCTAGTGGTTTTGTTGGTATGTCTGATGTTTATAGGGGTTTCGTGACTTATTAATTTCAATAAGTGGCTATAAAATGTATTCGATGAAAGACAGTGAGTCAATATAAATTTAAATAAACTCTAAATTATTATGATTTGAACGATTTGAAGAATTTTTGAAGATATCTATAGAATGTTTTTTACTTTAAATAATATATTTTTTGAATTCACCCGAAAAAGGTATACAATAGCCGTATTTTGTTGAGGTGGCCCATATTCCGTTTAGTTAAAATGTAACACGTAATATAAAAAAAACAATAACTGACTGCCAATTACCTTACTTTTTTTCTCCAGTCAAATGTTACTTTCAATGAATTCTTTGGAACAAGTTTATATGTACTATTGAATTAACACACAAACAGAGTTTTAATCCAATTTGTTGCCTTTCGCTTTTACTATATCCTGTGTATTATTAGGCACGTTGAACCCATTACGTTACGTTTTACATCTGAATTTTCAGAATTCAGAATTTTTGAAGCTTTATTGACCAAAACCGAACGTAACTAAAAGTCATCTTACTTTTATGGGAGCTGCCCAATCTAAAGCTCCAACATTCAAAAATTCAAAAAAACGTAATGCGTTGAACGCACCCATTCTCAAGGAAACACAGCTAATATTATTTATTATGGCAGAGCTTTCGTAAAGAATTGCAATATGACATAAAGCTGTTATTTTGGAAAAAGAACGAGTTGTAGAACATGGAATTTTATTTCGATCGATTGCAATTAGTATGCGTTCGAGATGCAGGACATAGGAGTGTTGATCTGTATAACTTGTGTTTTTTTTTTTAGAGGTATAGAACTTTAAGTTGGCAATAGTATTTTAACTGGCGGCCATTTTGTCAGCTGTCAAGTGATTTATTTTTAGTTTGGTTTGGTATTTCAATATGAATAGACAAGTTGTGCAAAATGGGCTCGAAACGAGATCGTTGTTGATCCCGATTTTCTCATTTTTGGTTGAATGGCTACGTCAATAAGCAAAACTACCGCATTTGGAGTGTAGATAATCCTCAAGTGTATGTTGAGACGCCGCCGCTGTTACATCCAGAAAAACTGACAGTCTGGTGTTCTTTATGGGCTGGTGGGATCATTGGTCCTTACTTCTTTAAAAACGATGCCCGCCAGAGGATAACATTCAATGGAGACTGTTATAGAGCCATGATAATGAATTTTTCGTCCTGAATTGAATCTGTTTCTGTGTTTTCAACAAAACAGCGCAACATGTCACAAAGCGCGTGCCACAGTTGATTTGTTAAAGGAGCGTTTGGTAACCGCGTATAGTTTCACGTTACGGACCCCGCAAATTGGACTCCAAGATCTTGCAGCGATTTAATTTCGCTTAACTATTCTTTGTGGGGATATGTGAAGTCGCTAGTCTTCGCCGATAAGCCCGAAACGATTGACCATTTGGAGGACAACATTCGCCGCGTTATTGCCGATATACGGCCACAAATGTTGGAAAAAGTAATCGAAAATTAGACCTCCAGATTAGACTACGTCCGAGCCAGAAATCATATTTAAATTATAAAGCCAGAAGATTATCTTTCGAATAAAGTAAATTTCATGTCAATTTAAAAACAACATCTTTGTTTTATTCCATTTTAAAGTTCTATATACCTCTAAAAAAACACCCTATATATATGAGGACGAAGACTAAGATTATGGGTTAAAGTATACCCTAGGTACTTGAAATTCTTCACAACTTCAATATTGGAACCATTAGGAGTCTAAAACCGATCTTTGGAAGATGAACGAGAACGGAAAATCATAATTTAAGACTTCGCAGTGTTGATTTTGCGGTCCCACATATCGCTAAATTGCTGTAATTTATTTATTTGAGACTGCAGTGTGACCGCATTATCAGTCAAAACGACGAGATCATCAGCATAAAGCAAAACCTTGTAATATAGATATGGTTCTCAATATCATTAATAAAAAAAAGCGAACATAAGTGGACTCAAAATGTAACCTTGTGGAACACCTGTATCGGCCTCAAAATTAGTGGATTGATTTTCACTATTGGATACCACCACAATCGTATTTAGGAGAAGTTGCTCATGTCGACATTGTCGACAGTCCAATAGCAGCGAGCTGCTTTAAGGTCGAAAAATAATAATGCAAACAAATAATTCTTTTCATCAAGAAAGCGCCTTCCAATGCTTGTAATTTTAAGATTGAAAATTTGATTTACTTTCGAAAGACTAGCTCTAAGACCGGCCTGAAAACAGCCGATAGAAGTTCAAGCATGATGGAAAAAGGAATATCCAACTCTTCTATATTTATATATGGGGAAGAGCAAAACTACAATTCCAGCCTTAATTCCATAATATATGTAGATCACTTAAGTTATTATTGTTGCAATCAAAATTATCAATAAATTATTGTTTGTTTTCTTTGTTGAACTTAATTAACATATACCCAACAGGCAGCAAAGTTAATGTGTAATTGTTCATTTATTTAAGTTCTGAGTGAAATATTTATTTTACTTTATTATCTGTGGTTACATGAACTTTCAATCGAGTTTTACAAGAATTTTGATATAAAAAATCAAGTACCTATATAGCTACTTCAAAGTAGAAAATAGAAATTCTCCAGAGTTCAAACAAATCGATCTTCAGGTGCGACTAAAATAATTATTGTTCATTGACCTCAGCCGGAATCCCATTTAAATGAAAAAAAAAGCTTTTCTACTCGATACAAATAAAGTTGAGACCTCAATTTTTCTAGCCAAACCAAAAAACTAATTAAGATTTCTCATAGCCCTTTAAATAAAAAAATAAAAAAAAAAAAATAACACGTGTTTTTTTTTAAACCATAAAAACGATTGCGGTTAATAAACTTATGGCCAACCAGACGCTAATTGACCCATTAATTAAATATATGTTTTTTTTTTTTGTATTTTTCCTTAAATAAATTCAATGAAACTATGAAATCTCTTCCATTTTTTTTACTTATTTCAAAATTAGAACACATTTTTTTTTGATTATAGATTTCGAATATTTTTGGATCAAAAGAAAGAGAAAATTCAATGATCAATAAATTTGCGATTAATTAAATTGTTGTGGGTAGTTTTATCATCAATTGTACACATATGAATGTAGATAGTTATGTTTTGAGGCAGAAGTGTACTTGAAATTAAATAATGGATGGAATTATGTATAGGAAATCAATGAACTTCGTATGGTTTCTTCAAACTCATTTAAACGGCAGGTAATTTGGTAATTATTGTAATTTGTGTTGGTTAATGGGACGGTGAAATCCGCTATTTAAGAAAATGGATACCTGCTGATATTTGTCTTTGAAATTATATTGAATATTGAACGTCAATATTTTGGAGTTTATTTTACTTAATTTTTGATGTATAAACATCTATGCTGGTGGTAGAGTGAAAAAAAAGTGAACGTTCGTGTGCAACGTTGCGTCGTGCACTTTACGTTGTAGCACGTTACGTTACGAAATCTGATTTGCCCCGACCAAAACAAATTGACTTTAACGCGACCGACAATTAGATTATACTTTATCGCGACCACTCATTTATATTGTTTTTGCCAACGACGAAAGCAAATTGTTTTTAGCGCGACCGACGATTTTATCATTTTAACACTTATATTTTTATATTTTTTTCTTTAATTTTTAACTATTCCCCGAACAAAATGGACGCGACACTATTAATTAAAAAGAAAACAAAATCAAAACAAAAATAATAATAGTCAGCTGTAGGGATTGACAATTGACTGTAGGTATGGTAGGTCAATGGCTGTAGGTATGGTAGGATATCGGGTGCGTTCAGTGATACAAATCTGAACTTAAATTCTACGTTTACATTATACTGCTTTTAAACGATGCAATTTCTTCTTGCAATTTTTAGGCACGTAGGCGAGGGACGTAGGTGGCTGGGATATACAAAATAGCTGAGGTTGAATGAATTGCAGAGTTATCGGCTACCTTTGTACTTGCACAAAGTTAACGTTCATTAAAAATCACAGCGTCCAATTCCATCGATGGAAGGGTTGCAAGTTCGTTGACAGTTCTAACTGGATATTTTAATTCGGCCCCTGTCAGTCAAACCATTAAGTTTCTTTGGAATTTGGGTACGGTGTCATTTAATTGAAACCACGATTTAAGTCACAGATGAGCCACATGAAGATGAGAATGTTTCGTACGTTTCACCCTCCAAAACCCATTTGTTTACATTGTTGTATTTGTAATTTCTTCCCGCGTCGATGAATAGATGTGAATTGCAACAACAATTTAACCAGGTGTGTGAAGATCCCTACTGTCTATGTGTGAGGTTTTTATGCACACATTCTCATTTTTTATCTGATAACTGCCAGTTCAAGCAAAGTAGGCAAATTAAAATGGCTGCCGGGGATTCTCATCTTCATGTGGCTAATCTGTGATTTTAGTGCTCTCCGCTGACAGTTGTTGTTTGTCGATGCTCAGAGAGTGATTACCATAAACAATAACCATGTGTAATGTGAAGTCATCTTAAAGTTGAGAGTGAACTACGAAGCAGAACCTTTCAGTACCGAACCTTCACCGTTCGTTGGACACTTCACCACCAGCCTTTTAGTGCTTGGAAATTTAGTTACAGCGGTTCCCCCACTGGGTATTTCGCTGCCGTTCTTTCAACACTAAGCTTTTTAAGCGCTGCCTACAGATAGGTAATGTAGTGTTAATTATTCAATATGTTGGGAAATAATTTACACAAATTAGTTAAAATTCCTAAGCGAATTTGCTGCGGAAAATGATTTGGTAAACTTAACCAAACGTCATTGTGACTTTTAGAATTAGGCGTGTTCAAAAATATGATTCATAAAGTATCCATTCACATCGAGATTAGTCAGCCATAAAGTTACAGTATCAAAACGACGCAATCCAGCTTTATCCAGATTTATACATACCTACCTTACGGGACCCCTTGTATACAAAAGGGAAACGTTGAAGCAGTTAACGATTAGATAGAAAATAAAAAACAATTGTTTGGTGTACATTATTTTTGCGTTTTCGAAATATATAAACTTTTTCATAATTTACGTATGGTAAGTAGCGTTACTTTTGGAGTAAAACTAAAATTCAATTTTCCGTCTAGGGAATCACTGGAAAACCTTCAGCGGTTTGAGCTGCAGATCGAGCTACAGACGTTTTACACATTTAAAGAAATTTGAAATAAAAAAACTAAAACAACTAAATAAAAATTTACAAATCCACGCGTCACGGCTTAGTGCTAAGTTAGAGTCTTGAAACTTGAACTTTTGAGCACACAAATTTAAAAAAAAATTCAAAATAAAGACCACCGTTATATAATTACATAAAATTTTTGTTCCTTTCGGCCACCGTTTTGATATGCTTTAGTATTTCTACGAAGAAACGCCAGTTGGTTTTCACAAAGTTTTAAAAGTTTCATATTTTAGGTTAATCTTTTTTCAAAATAAAAAAAAACCTTTTGGGATACAAATTCGAAACATACACACAATTCGAATCAATTCAATGTAATTGGGTTCCGATGTAAAATTTTCGAAGAACAACTTTTTCGCTGTAAATTGATCTGTTTCATCTAAAGACCACAGTTTCGCCATCTAAGCTCTCGACAGCTACTCGCAAAACACGAACTGTGTTGGTATTCTGCGAGCGTGTCTCCGATATAGTGATCAAAACAAGTATCCTTACTTTACTTTACTTTAGTTGGCGCTACAGCGCATTGTGCTCTTGGGCCTCAAGTAATAGATTTCGCCAGCTTACTCGATCTCTAACTTGCTGTTTCCAGTTTCGAATACCAAGTCGACGTGCGTCGGCCTCAACTTGATCACTCCACCGGAGATGAGGTCTGCCTCTGCTTCTGGTTCCCTCAGGCTTGACGTTGAATACCTTGCGGGCTGGAGCTTCAACGTTCAACATGCCCTAGCCATCTTAACCGTTGAATTCGCAGTTTTTTGACCAGTGGCAAGTCGCTGTACAGCTCGTATAGCTCGTGGTTGTATCGCCTACGCCAGATGTTGCTTTGCCTGTCGACACAAACCGGTCCATAGATCGTACGCAGAATCTTCCTCTCGAAGATACCAAGAGATGCTTCTGCACCATACAGCAAGACTGGGATGACAAGGGTTTTATACAGTGTCTCCTTGGTACTTCGCGATAGGGCCTTACTCCTCAACTGCTTGCTTAGGCCAAAGAAACAGCGATTCTACGTTTGATCTCAGCGCTGATGTCATTTGCAGAGTTAACAGCAGTACCCAGATAGATAAATTCATTTACTACCTCGAAGTTATACCTATCAATTGTCACGTTTTGACCAAGTCTACGGTGTGAATCGACTCTATTTGATGACAGTAAATGATTTACTCGTCCTCGTTAATGACAAGACCCATTTTGTCCGCCTCAGACTCGATACAAAAAAGACACCCGTCATTGCTCGTTTGGTTCTTCCCATAATGTCGAAGTCATCGGCATATCCAAGATATTGTGTGGATTTTTGAAAGATGGTGTCATTCGTATTGGTGTTGGTGTTGCGCACCACTCTTTTTAGAACAATATTGAAGCAGCTACATGACAGCGCATCGCCTTGTCGAAGTCCTCTGGTGGGGGCTCGAAGTTTTCGGTTGAGTCTCTTCCAATTTTGACGCAGCAGCGAGCATTTATTAACGTCATCCTGATAAGTCGTAACAGTTTGGCAGGGATACCAAAACTCGACATGTCACGGTATAGCTCGTTCCTGTTTACACTGTCATATGCTGCTTTGAAATCGATTAAAAAATGGTGCGTATCGATTTTATATTCTTGGATCTTCTCCAGGATTTGGCGTAGAGTAGATTTTCCAGGCCTGAAGCCACACTGGTAAGGACCAATCAGTATCCACTTGCGAGTAAATATCAAAAAGTTAAAAACTCCTCAAGACTGTGTCCACTTGCGAGTTTGCTCTCGAGAGTGGTCTGAGAGCTACTTTCAGTGTGTTTTCCACAGATTACCCATATGAAGATGAGAATGTTTCGTACATTTCTCCCTCCAAAACATTGTTGTTTTTGTAATTTCCAAGATATTGTGTGGATTGCAACAAAAATTTAACCAGGGGTGTGAAGATCCCTACTGTCTATGTGTGAGGTTTTTATTCACACATTCTCATTTTTTATCTGCAATCTGACAGTTCAAGCTTGTAGGCAAATTAAAATGGCTGCCGGGGATTCTCATCTTCATAAGGGTAATCTGTGGTATTTACTCTCAAATGAACACGCACCCTTAACTTTGGTACTAAGCTAATATTGATGCGATAAACGTGAAATTTTTAAATATTTAAAACTCTGGGAATCCACAGAATATACTCCTTAAAGTTAATTTAATATTTTTAACCAAATTCTCCTCTTTCAAGTTAAATTTTTTTGTGCGACACCTTCATTATATCTTCATTCAAACATCAAACCATCGCAAAGCCAAGTTCTTAAATTTGATGCAAGACCATATTCCTACCTTTGTGAGCTCTGTGTAAACAACAACTTCTATGCTAATGTTCTTACATTAGCTTAAATGAGCACCACTTCCATAGGAGAATAGTGACATTTTATACTCATGGCAGTATGTCACTCCTTAACTCCGCGAATATACTCGTATTGCATAAATTTCCACACAAACGTTGATACATTCTGTAGAATTCCTCCCGCACCAACTAGACAAGCTATGTATCTACAATATATGTATATCACTTACTGACGGCTCAGCTCATATTTCTCCAGGCAGAAGCTATATTCGCCATATTTTCCATAATTTAATGTCAATTTCGCACCGACCGACGACATCATGGGGCGCAATTGTGTGCTTGGCTGAAACAAAAACCGAAGCAGAAGCAGACGCAGACCATCAAAATATTGTCACTGTGCAAACGAAGTGCCCCTCACTATGGTAGGTACTGGTGAACATCATTTACGGGCCAAACCCGTGGCAAGGGCAAACATGGAATTTCTTTATCCGCACCCAATGAATTTGAATTACACATGAAGAAGGGAAGGTATGTAGGGACATTGTTCCTGCAGTATGTTTTACTGAATTATACAAAAATGACTTCACTGATAAACCTCATTAATATGTGATTTTTGTTTTCGCTGGGTCATTTATTCGAGAATAATTCAATATTGCGGAATAGCGATTGCGAAAGCGCTGGGTTCCAAAAACGATAAAAACCAACCCACCGAACAACATTTTTATATGTTCATTCCAAAAAGCTTTATGTATGTATGTAATCATACCTCCTCTCCTATATAAGTATAAAAACGATGTTGGGAGTGATTCGACAGATGCCAAGATGAAAGTATTGTTCGCCATTTGGCCAGATTCTTTTCTTCTTTTGTACCATCCCGTATACGTAAAAAGCGAATAAAGCCAAATTATTTTTTATCTGCAATTTAGTTAGTCTTTGAATACAAAGGAATCATAAATTGTATGTACGGCGTTGTACGTTGAAAATGAGAAATCGTAAAAATTAATTTTTTTATTGAATTTTATTAAAACTACATATACATTGATATTGATGGATTTGAATATATTGATACGCTACGGATATACATGCCAAAATATTTTGCATTTAAAGTCGTAAACATTTGTTTTTATTCGCACAAACACAATAACTATACCTACCTACTTATTTTTTGCATACAATTCTTGAGAAATTTTCAAAACAGAAAAAATAATTAAATAATAAATATCTACATAAGTATCTTTTTTTTTTTAAATCTTAATCTTCCTAAGTGGGCCTTAGGTCTTCTATTTGTATTTTTTGAATAGACGACGCGCCGCCGTTCCGAACGTGGTGTTAGACCGTCGCCACTACTCGAACTTGATGACGGTACGAACGTACCGAGGTGCCAATATCGACTCGGATCACTATCTTGTTGGTATGGTTTTCCGAGGGCGGATTGCCTTGCGAAGACGTATTGCATCCGCCGATCAGGTTCGAATCAACACGGCTGCTCTGCGCAATGAAAACACCAGTAACACCTTTGGTAATGCGTTAGGACTCGCCCTAGAACTGGGTAGAGTAAGTCCTGGAGCCAGTATGCTGGGCGTAGATGAGAAGTGAACACGCCTGAAGAATACTGTCATTAGTACTGCCAACTCCATCTTAGGCAGCAGTCGTAGAAATCGGAACGACTGGTTTGATGATGAATGCAAGCTAGCGACTGAACGTAAGAATGTTGCGTACCGAGCAATGCAACAATCTCATAGAACGCGGGCACGCGAAGACGAATATAAAGAGCTCAGAAGAATTGAAAAACGGCTTCACAGACAGAAAAAATCAGCCAGGGAGAAGAACATAATCTGTGAAATAGAGAAAAGACGAGAGCGAGGTCAGCACCAGGCGCTGAAGTTCTACCAATCCGTCCGAAACATTACGCAGTACACACCGCGCTGCACATACTGCAAGGACGGAGAGGGAAATCTGATCACCGATCCTCAAAGCATTCTGGAGCTATGGGAAGTGTACTTCAATGAATTGCTAAATAGTCAGCTCACTGCAGAAGTGGAGGCTCCACTACTTCAAGAAGAGTACCCTATGTTGCCGCCACCAAGCATAGAAGAGGTTGAGAAGGCTATAGGCCGGCTAAAGAAAAACAAAGCCCTGGGAGCCGATGGTATACCAGCCGAACTATTTCAACACGGTGGGCCAGCTTTACGTCAAGCAATTCATGAGATTATAGTGCACGTGTGGGAGCATGAAGAAATTCCAGAAGACTGGCGAAAAGGTATAATTTGCCCCATACATAAGAAGGGAGATGTCACAACGTGCAGCAATTGTAGAGGTATCACGTTGTTGAGTACCGCCTATAAGATACTCTCCTCTATCCTACAAGACCGGATAACCCCATACGCTAAAACCATCATCGGACAATATCAGTGTGGTTTCATTATTTTTCATTATTTGTTTAAAAAAAGGTCACGAAGTAGGAAATACCATCTACATTATGTACATATCGCAAGTTGAAAATAATAACGTCGCAACTCAAAAAATTTCAGTTTTGAGTTAGTACAAGGTTCAGATCTAAATGGTAGGTGTGTTCGCGTACTAGTCCGAAACTACCTATTTTTACCATATTTAGTCCAATTTAATTTTTTTATATGGACTTTGACAGAACTTCGGACTAAAACCGGTAGAAAATGGCAGGTTTTGAAAGTAAACGAACAGAGGTGGTGTTTCAATATGCGAAGGAAGATTTTGGCGGCCTGTGGCGGCCATGTTGTTTCAGTGACATCTGTCATATCTGTTGTTTATCATTCAGTTTCTGATGTCAAATCACCATAGCAATTTACACGTCCAAATGATAAAACTTAAATATCAAAATCTTTTGAGGCAACGATACGTGCGTTGCGATTTATTTACATATGGCTGTCCATGTCCATCCAAGTCGATTATTCAAAGGTTGGTGGCCAAATTTGAGTAGAACGATTCAGTGAACAATCAGTCAACGACCTTGGGTCAACAAAATGCAAGATCTACCAAAAACATCGCCACTGTCCGTGAGAATCCGTACTACCGTAAGATGGCGATTTCATTACTATTAACGGATAGTGCTATCGAGATAGTACCTAATTGATAATTATAGTTAGTAAAATTAAAACTATTCACACTTTTTTTAAAAATAAAATAAAATAAATTAAAATAAAATGAAATAAAATGAAAGAAAAGATTTCTGGATGTACAAAAAGGAATAGCATGGCATTGAAAGCGTTAAAGTTGACTTTTAATAATTTTTTAAGTCAATTTTTGTAGAAAATTGCCCTCCCTTGGCTCTACTTAGCAGCTACAGCTACGCTACAACCACACCATCATGTTTGGCCAATACCTCGAAAAACAAATAAACAAAAACGTTTTCCTTATATCAACAAATAAAACTTAATTCTCAAAAAATGACGTATGTATATATGTATGTGTACACAATGTATCTATGTTGGTATTCATATATGTATTTTGAAGAAATATATTTTATTAAAATATAAAGCAAAGTTCTTTTTTTTGTTCTTCAAATATTTATGTTATGTATAGATGTTTTTCTTTTCTTGATTAATTGTCCTATTCTAATTAAGATGATGCTTTTATTTTTGTCTGTTTTTTTTTTTTTTTTATAAAAATAATAAAAATAAGAAATTTTCGAATTTGTGGATTTATTGAAAATGTAAGTACGGAATCTGAAAACAATTTATTAAATATATTTATGATATTAAATATACATATTTAAAGAATAAAAAATATAAGAATTAGTTAGATTGAGTTAAGAAACAAAAGGGATAATAAACCGAAGGGAACTTTACAAGATATTCCTTTTTACTTGCTCTATGGGGCAACGGGCAAGTATTGGTTTCGTTTACAAACAAATTTCGAAATTGTATTCAAAACTAAAACTTAGATGATCGAGAAGTTCGAAAAAGTGGGTTACGTCATGCCCTTCGTTGCGTCGGTCTGTGCGTCCATTGTAATTTGAGCTAGAGCCTAAACGGGTGGCTCGCTTTGCATGGAATTTGGTACAGGGCATTGTCATACAAAAATTTTGTTTTTTTTTTCAAATTTTCTTCAAAACAGTTCTAACGATTTTGATTAAACTTCGTACCTGGAATAACCAAATTAATTGTAATAACAAAGCGTTTCAGTTTTTTGGCCAAAAATTCACTAACGGGAATAGGCATTACACCTTTTATTAGAAAAAAGTTTAAATTTTTGTTTTATTAGCCTATATCTTTTCAGTGGCAAAGACGATTTTATTTTAATTTTGCAATATAGTGCCTCTTCATAGTTGAAACAAATTGCATTTAAAAAAATCAAAAAAAAAAAATCAATTTTTGTGATTTTTTAACATTTTCACGATAAGATAGGTATTATAATACAATGTGCGTTAATCTGTACTCACTTGTTCGCTTTAAGTAAAAGTGCACAACAACATGCCATACCTACTTATTATTGTATTTTTATATGCTCTCAGTTCATAAGCAAAGAGGTTTATATCCATTAACTAATACTATGTTTCCACCGAAGGTTTATCTCAATTTAGATTAAATAAATCTATGTAGTGTTTCCACCACATAAAAAGATTAAAAATAGATTAATTTTGACAGTACCTCTCAAAATGCAAATGTTGTTTCATTTGTTCGTATGAAGTTGAAGTGAGACAGAAAGCTTCATGTTTGGCAAAACAAAGCAAGAAGGGTTGGATATTCCAATGAATGTGTTCAGCGCGACATAAATTGGTTTGCTGACTTGTATAAAACTATTTGCCCTATGAAGATTTAACAAGATTTATTTGAAATCTTCTAGATTTACGAAATAAATTTGTATGGTAAATCTTCGAGATTTGAAGAAGATTATGGCAAATCTTATCAAATCTCGGTTTAGTGGTCGGTGGAAACACAGAATAAGCGGAGTTGTTGTTGTATTTTACATGAAAATTATTTTTTAAGTGGGTATACCTAAACATGCACTATTTACACACTTATTATTTATCTGCACCGTGTGTCTGCATCAGAGTTCATACTTCATTTCAATCGAAGTAGATTTACTTCGGATTTAAGAAAATAATAGAATCCCCCTGCTTCGCTGAAATGAAAAGACAGCACTGATCACTACGCACTACATCGTTGTAATAAGAGACAGCACTGTTGTTTCCAATAAACTCAAAATGTCAAAATCAAGATTCGAACACGATAAACTAAATTTAATATATGTAAGCTGTGTTTTATTGGTAATTTATAGCTAGCGCAATAATCAAGTACCAATAAAACGCTTTGGCTGTGTTAATAAAATGCTTTAGCAACTTTAGGCTGTGTTCGCTACAAATATCATAGTTCACGTCCATTTTGTCTCTACCAAACTACAAATATCATAGATCACATCCATTTTTGAGTAAAAAACAACATTAAGGTTCAAGTCACTATACTATAGTCTGTCAAAGCTCTTCAAATCCAAAAATCTCACCATAACTTCAAAACTGCTGCTGTACAGGACCATGGTCCTGCCAGTACTCACATATGGATCCGAGACTTGGGTGCTTAGCAAAAGGCACTCCGACCTCTTAGCCGCGTTCGAGAGAAAAGTCTTAAGGAGAATTGTTGGCCCCATATGTGAGGAAGGACGATTCCGGAGTCGGTACAATCATGAATTGTACGTAATCTACCTTGAAGCAGATATCGTGACAAAAATTAAGCTCGGTAGACTCCGGTGGGCAGGGCACCGAGCTCGCATGAGCGAAGAGGAACCTGCTCGGAAAGTTCTTTGTGGTACATTCTATGGTAGACGACAGCGTGGTAGACCATGCTTGCGCTGGAGATATGGCGTAGACCAGGACGCCCGGAGCCTTGGGGTGCGCAACTGGATGGCGGCGGCTCGAGACCGGGATGGGTGGAGAGACTTGTTGAAGGAGGCCAGGACCGGACCCCGGTTGTCGAGCCGACGATGATGATGAAGGTTCAAGTCATGAATACTTTTCAAGAGCGCCATCTTCATCTTCAAAGTTCTAACTATGTATAACCACTTTTATATCCACTCTTTTACTGGCTAATTTATCGACACTCTTTGTTTTTGTTTCTGTTTGCCAAGGGAAATTTTACTGCGCTGGCTAAAAAAATACCAATAAAACAAGGCTATAGATTTAAAACCCAAAATAAATTCAAGAAGGGGATTTAACTTCAATTTTTAAACTGGTTGGGGCATTTCCTTTTTACAAAAAGCTCTATCGATATCTTAAATGATGAATGAAGGTCTATTCGAATTCCCAATACAAAAATATGGATCAATATGATTTGCCTAAATTTTTGTACTCTATCATAAAAACAACAAATAATATGGAAGAACTTGTCTTCAAAAATTTATGAAGTTACAATGTTGGGCAGCACCACAGCTGAGAGGAAGTTTTCGGAAATTAATTTAATAACTTTTTTCCACATTTGCTTGGAAATTTCGAATCTGAAGTCCGAACCCTATATTCTGCATAACAGTTATTAAGAAAAGACCAAGTTTGTGCGATCGAGTCGTGCCTATTTTTTTTCTACGAATCCGCGTGTAATTTTATTTTAATTTTAAAAGTATAATTCGTGCAAATTAATAGAACACAAAAAAATACTAAACACTTTGTCTAGCTGTCCAAATGTTGTTCTTTGTTGAGTGGAAGTACATGAATTGCGATATTTTCGGGTGCAATTCAAACAACAAAGACAAAATTAAGCTAAGTGTGTCTTTTTTGTACTCTCTCATTTGTCACTTAATTTAATTGTCATTCTGTCTGTCGTCTGATTTTTTTTTACGACATTTGTCCAATACAAAAATACCTTACATTATGTGTCAAAATTTAAATGCGAATTAATTAAAAAATATAAAATAACATAACATTTTTATGAATTTATTTGTTTGTTTTTATTTCACGAACATACATACATACAAAATGTACCTTTACACTTCAGTTGAACAATAATAATTCATCATTGATCCAAAGTTTAACTATATGTTTGCTATTAATTAATTAGAGGGTTAAACTCTAATCCGAGGATGAACACTGTTTTAAAACTCGCCCCTCGTTAACAGCCAGGTAGCTGCACTCTCAAGCTCTTATTCCAAACAAAAACTCAATTAAAATAAATTAATAGCATTTCTCCAGTTGTACTTTATCTATGGGTTAAGTATTGGCTTCGTCAAAAAAAAATTCTAAGATTTTAATCAAACCTAACATTCACAAAAGATCTAAAGGTCGCAGCGCAATTTAAACCACAAATCATTAATTCAACGCTTGATAAGTACAAATAATTAGTTCTTCTACTGTCCGTTAGTATTTGCCTCCACCTGTAGGTACATTGAGGTATACAGCCATAACGTAAAGACGGATTAACTTCAAATTTAGTAGGAAGCATTTCTTTGTAGGTTAATAATTTCGTAACGAAGATTGGTATTCGAATTTTCGTTTACGCTAATCTAAAACAGATCCTTCCACCAAAGGTTCCATTTTGTTAACTTTTTGTTTTCAAAAATTTGTATATGTTAACTTCCTCATATAGCCCATCAGGAGGATTAGACCATTTTCGAAAACGACAAATCATAGTCAATTTGACCGGCAAAGACGGCCTTCACATTGGACTGACTCATCCGATTTTTTTGACGTGAATCCAACTAGTTTTCTTCAGACACAAACTTATGTGAACACATCGAACTTACTTTGACGTTTAGAAGTCGTTGAAACAAATCAAAAATTTGTGCAGTTCGAAAGATTAATTAAAAATTTTTCACTTACAAAATGTAAATCTTTTTTAATAAATCTATTTCCAATTGAAAAGAAAAATTGGATTCTGTAAGATCTAAGTGCAAAAGATAAATTACAAACAGAGAAAACAGATGTCACAAAAGAAGACGTCAAAAAAATCCACTGATTTTTAAAAAAATCTAAAAAATCCTGCCTCTCCTGGCCATCTCTGTCTCAACATGAAGTAGAAGTGAGCCAAAGCACAGAGACGTCAAAAAAAATCGGAGGATTCAGTCCAATGTGAACACCGCCAAGTGATCGTAAGTTGCAAACATGTCTTTTGATAAAGTCAAACGATTTTTTTTTGCAATCGCATTTAAAATTTTCAAAAAAAAAAAAACTCAAACAAAGCTAAATTTTGTGAGAAAGTGTGCTAAAAATCTCTCGAACCACCATACACTTTTTTCTTTTTTAGCTCAGAGCTGAGCCTGAACTGTCAGATAAAAAATTGTGTTTCTTTTTTCACTCTGAGTGTGCAGAGCTTCAAATTTGTTTTTCTTTTTTCGTTCTGAATGTGTTCTGAGCGTGTTCAGAGTGCGCTCTATGAGCTCAGTATAAAATAACTGAGCAGACGGAGTTAAATGCTGAACACAAGCATTTGACAGCTAAGTGTTCAGGTGTGTTTCAACAATAGTTCAGAGTGCTCAGAACACGCTTCGTTCAGAGGACGTTCAGAACATGCTCGGACTCTATTCAGAGCTCTATTCTGAACTAAAAAAGAAAAACGCCTCATGTCTGTCTCTTTCATCACTGCACAGCTGCACCGCAGATGATGTTTTCGAACATTTATGACTTTAGCAAACTGCATTATCTATAACACGATGCTAATTCAGTAAAATTTGTATATGCAGTCTTTTGCAGTCAGTTTGCGTTTAAGAACATTCTGGAACTGCATTTTTGACGCAAATGAAGTTTTTGAAAACGACCTTTCACTTGGTAAAAATTCCGCCTTAAACCATAAGACTAAATTCGTACGACTTAGTCATGCATTTTATTTTATTTTTTTGATCAATCTGAGCAAAGCATGAAAGGTAATTTATAAAAATCTACAAACACTCAACACCTGCTTTGACGGTTGTTTTATCTTCCTAGTTTTTCACTCTGGCTATACCTACTGTCGGTCCAATTGTTTGCCTTTTGTTTTTGTTTACAAACCAACACAAAGGAAAAGCTTCAACCCTCTATAGAACACTTCAAAAGCTCATACTATTTACACTCCGTGCAGACTTTTTCATTCTCCCATAGATATCTGTATTTTAAATTTTCAGCCCCAATGCTATACTCATGCATCTGTCAGATTCAGATACAACCCATCAGAATGTTTACGTTTCACAGTCTGATGGAGAATTCTCTTCAAGTTCAAAGCTTCCAAAGGCCAGTGGCTCTGGGGCTATGTCACTGGCACTGGGACTGACTGACTAGTGGTTTTTGGTTACGTTTACGGTAGGAGGAAAACCCTCTCTGTCGGCAAACAAAAGATAAAGCCAAGCCATCAGTCTATAACCATGACGTAGCTGGTTCGCGCCGTGTCGTGTCGTGTCGTTCGTTGTGACTTGTGAGATACAAACACCGCACCGGCCGAATGTATCTAGAACTCTGTTGTGTATACTACAGCGAGCACAGACGGACCGATTAAAATGCGACCATGTGAGGAAAAAAAAAATATTGTATTGGGGTTTACTTTTTGTCATTTTGGAGCGCCCTCAGTTAGAATTTGATTGTGAAACAGATTGGTTGTTGCCTGGCCTGGCGTCTGTTCTTTCGGCGTGTCGAAGTTTAGTTTGTCGCGTTGTCGTCGACGACGTCGTGTATCTGAAAAATTCGCAAGGCAAAAACGGTAGCGTCTCTCTCGAAACATAATTATATTAAAAGAAATAAATTCACATCCAGTGCAACGCAATAGATACAAATGTTGTTGTAAATCCCGTCAGTGTCAGTGAATAACTGTTCTCATCGAATTGAGTGGTTTTGTAATTCGCCAAAGAACAAGAAAATTATTTTTTTTGTGATGAAAAAAAAAAAACAAATCATTTATAATAATTTGATTAATTAAAACCGCGCGAGAGAACACTCGCATTTGCTTGATTGTTTATTTGTGTATATACCTACTATAGATACATTCGGAGCTCTGTTTGATGTATCTACATTTATTATGATCTGACAGTTGAGAATTATTAGATTAAATGGCATTTTTCAGCTGTTTCAAAGGTCACTTGCAAGCGAGTCTATGCTATTCAGGCTTTGATGGAATCAAAATCAAATGCATATTGAATTAGGCTGAGATGTGTAGGTGATTTTGATTGGGTTCAACGCGGCGGAAATACCTCATGATTCACAATTAAACTGGTGTATCGTGTATCTGCTCTTCAACAAGATACTATCATTATTTACTTAAGGCAAAATAGCAAAGCAAAACAACTGATATAGTCTTGTCATGAAAAAAAAAAATACAGTGAACTGAGGCAGTCTTATGGATAAAAATATATCCATCAGACAAAAGCAAAAGAAGTGCATTTTGTGTGGCAAGCTATTCCGGCTATTCCTATTTGCGGCCGGCGCGCGTAAAATGCGTTCTATATAGAGAATAAATAGTTGTTGACAATGCGTTTAGTATAATGTCTTTACTTTTACTGGAGTGGGTTTTTTTTTTGCTTATCCGAAGTTTCTTTTGCCTTAAACATTTGTTTTTCTATTTAGGGTAGCGAAATTGCGTTTATCTACGATGAATTGTTTTCAGGGCAGGAAATTGCCAAGCGATAAAATTTAAATGCGGTGAAATGCAGAAGATTGGTTTATAAAACATGGATAAGAAGTGAGGCATTTCGATGAGACATTCACTACTTAACCAAAGAATGTTTTAGGTTGGTATATCCGTTGGATGAAAACTATTTTTGTGTATTGATTTCTTCGAAAATAATGCTTAGGAATATCTGCCAGGATTAAAGAAAAGACTTAAGGAGATATTTTTCAATCTCCACACTCCACCATGCCGATGACTCACTTCTCGCATATTGCTTTGGTTATTGAACCCTTTTTAAAAGAAATTCCAGCTTCCCCAATATTCAAGCATTTCAATTCCATCGCCAGTAAGTTAAATAAAATAAAATAAAATAGGATATAAACACTCTATAAAGCTTAATGAAAGCTCCAGACAAATAAATAATTTTGGAAGTACATTACATACCTAAGTATATTGAAGGTTTGTGTGTCGTATTGAGCGTCTGGGGAACACGCCCAGTTGTTGTTTTAGCGCACAAATATTTCCCATTAAATCTCCATTAGTTTTTGTATTTTATATTTAACCCTACTGATAGAAGAGGTATAATAAAGAATGACGAAGCCTGGACAAATTCCAAAAAAGGACTTTGAATTCATTCAAACGAAATGCACACAATTTTAAGCATCAATTCAATAATTTGAATTTTCTTTTTCTTCTAAGAAAGAAATCAACAACAGTTAATTCTTCTCTAGATGATATTTAAAGAAGCTCTCTGCTTCGAGAGAACTGTTGCTTTACCTTTGTTTCAAAAGACTTAATGTACTTAGGTATGTATGGTATTTTTTTTTTAAGCTCAATTAATGTTTTTTTGCAGAGTCTAGGTATATTGGTTTTTACTATAAGAATGTATCTCAAAGATTTCTATGAAGATCTATACCTATTTAATTCATAGATTTAGCCAAATTTAGATCTCGCATAATCAGAAACAAGATAAATATTAACAAAACTGTTGAATGTATTCATTAATATTAAAATAAATAGTGAGGCCCAGTTTTTCAGTGCCTGAGTTAACTCCGAGTTAACTCCGAGTTAAATCAGAGTTAGTTAATCCTGCAAATACTTTAATCCCGACTTAACTCAGAAGTAGTTTTTCAGCGGAGGATTAAATTTACCTCGTAGTTGTCAAAAATCTATTTCACTATCGAATTCAAAATGGCGCCACTATGGAAATCACCCTTCCCACGGTGTCGTACCTCGATTTGAATAGAGTTTTGACGCGCATTTCTCAGAAATACTTATTCAGCTAATCCAGAGTTAAGTCACCAATTTGTTTTTAATTTTATTTAACTCGGGATCTAAACTGACTGAAAAACATGTTTCAGGAGTTTACTTGAGTTTCACCTCGAAACTAGGATAATTTCGCACTGGAAAACTGGGCCTACGTCTTATACAGTCGTTTTCTATGTTCTCTCTCGCTTTTCAAAAAATCTTTCAAATATTCGTAAAACTATGAATAAATAAAGTAATAGCTATCACTTTGGAATTGTATATTCTCACTGATCGGTCGCAGTTGGAAATTCAACGAAATCTCAAGTTTTGGAAATTTGGATCTTCCATATTGAAATTAACTCTTTAGAAAATTATTCTTGGGCGTCTTGAAATGTTAATTCGAGGCTCTAACAAATCATGCCCATCCAAAATTTAAACCTACATCATTTAAGGACTATTCACAGGAGAGCGACCAACAACCGACGAATTAACGAATAAATGTGATTTAAAACAATTTATAGACCTAAATTCTTCACAAATTCTAATCAAAATCGTAGGAATATAATTTTTTATAATGTTTAGATACTAAAATCTGGTTTTTAATTGCTAAAATAAGATAAATTTGAGAAAACAAATTGGTTGTCGCGAATTCCCATATGATTGTTACGAATTGTCAAACTCTATTCGCGTTCCACATACGATCCACATTTCAACGAAAAAATTGTTCGTGCGCGACTAACCTCAAAGTCCATCTTGTTATTGTTTTCTGGGTGGTCGTCGTTCGCTACGAATGAAAAAAAAAAACATGTGAAATAAATGTCAAAATGGACGAATAATCGTTCATTCGTTCGTCGCTGGTCGCTCTCATGTGAATAGTCCTTTATTGTTGTATCTATTGCCGATACAAAATATTTATATTCACTTTTGATAAATTTAACAACAGTCTTCTTGAAAAATTAAATTTTGTTTGTATTAAATAATTTTTACTGTCAACATGATGTGTCAAAAAAAAGAATGGATACGTTCAACGAAAATTAAGGTTGTTTGTTCAGAATATTGAGAATTTATGACAGTTAGCTAATCAGAGTTTTCGAAAAAGTAAGAAAATTCTGAATCTGATTGTATTGAGCGTCCTCATTGGTGGACATTACACCGAGTCTCCACTTGAAATAAATGAGTGGAGTCCCCTTATGTCTTCGTAGAAGAAATAAATGGAAAAATAAATTTTGACGTTTCGTGACACCCCAACTTCACCGGACACAAATTTCTCACAAGACGTCAAGTCTTGATACTAATTTCCATATTTTCATGTGTGTCTTGGAGTAAATGTGCTTCAAGGTCGTGCTATTCTCTTTTGCTCAAAAATGGATTGACCCAAAAACTGTGTTTCCGTTTAGATTCTTCCGGTCCTGTCTCTCCCAGCTTTTTAATGCGTTTAGCGCTATAAGATCAAATGACGTGATTTGCTTGGTGAGATCATGGCGAAAAATGAAATGTCAAAACATAATTTGCCCACTTAGTTAAGAGCTATTAAATTCAGAAATAATGTCTGATATAATATCCGAAATAAATATTTCTAATGGAGTCGCGGCCTTAAGTTTCAATGAAATGTCAAATCATACGTATACATCATGAATCAAAGAATACAAGATTGCGCCACTTCTACGTCATACAAGCCAAAACAACAGGAACAAATGTCACAGCAAAGTAAATTGCAGTGAAGATGGCTTTTCGTGTGCGAATAATTAAATGACTAAAAAGGCTTTTCGTTTTAAAAGTAATAAAATATCAATGGAATCTGTGAAACAGAAAATTGTATGTGATGTATGAAAGAGAAAAGTGATGTATGTGATGCATCGTCTGTCAAACAGGATTTTTTTGTTTGATAACTTGTGTTTGGCACATGCTTCTTACTTCTTTGAGCATGACAAAGGAAATTTTCAAATCGTAGCTTTAATCAACAAAGTGTAAGTTATTTACCGCTGCATTTGCTGAAAATGGCTAAAAAACATTCGAGAGAGAGGTCAGTCTTCTGTTTGGTGTTTTTTTTTACCCATTTTACGTCTACTGTTTTGATATGCGGAATTTATATCTGCGTTCTTTTCAGTTTCTTTCAATCAATTTGTTCATTTGTTTCCGTAAGGGATCTTAGGTTTACATGTATATTATGAATAACTTCCAAGTTTTTTTCTCTTATTCACGAGCTTAGGATTATTTTTTGCTCTTCTGATCTGATACACCCAAAAAGATGTGTTGCAGAAATGTTGAAAAACGCTGTTGATTCTACTGCAATCATTGCCATAATCGACCCGCAATCACTGTTTTCAATTTAACACAGACATAGTTGTGATGGATTCCACAACCGAATTGTGGAAATACAAGCATGTAAATTTTACAATCAGAAAATTTGTCGATTCAAAAGCATTCATTGTTGAATGTACCAGCATAATTAGTAAAATAAACACTTCTGTTTTATTTGTTACAATATTTTGTAGATTGACTGTTAAGTTTCTGTAGTTTCTATAACCTGTTGTAATTTTTACATAAAATAACGCCTGTAGATTGAACAATTTCGTGCTGTCAATTTTACAAATACACAAAGGGAACTGTCCATTTCTGTCCCAGAGTGTACACGAACGAGTTTGGTATGGCCCGATATATGAGTAAAATAATTTTTCAAAATCGTTCGTGGGAAAGTTGAGATATTTAAGCTTGAAGTTGCCGATTGCAAAATAATAGTTTGAGTTTTTGTTCCAAATAATTGTTCATAATGAGCGAAATAATTGAAGTAAGAACTGATATTGATATCACAATAATGTTGGTACTGTTTTAAAGACAAGAAAAATATTTTTCTTAGATTTACTAATAGCTGGTCCTTCAGGGCAATCCTATATTTTGCCCCTATAGTTCCTGAAACGATGCGATTATACTCCGCCAGTAAGTTCGTGCGATTCTCTCTAACAATTTTGTTCTGTACCGTTTCACAATAAGCGATGAACACTTGAAAAAAAAAAAACTAAATGAGAATAAAGTTATTAAATAGTTAAAAAGTTTTAACATCATTTTTAATTTTTTTACAACAAAGTTTTCTGGTTCATTTTCCAAGCAAGAAAAAAAATCGCCAGAATCTTCGTCTGTGGCATTTTTTACAACCGATTTTCAGTCCCTTTTTCCATTTCTGAAAATGGAAAAAAAAAACTCCAATAAATTTTTTTAGAAAAAGACCTTAAATCTAAGAAAGATTGACACAAAAGTTTGGTGTTTTTTCTTAAAAAAGCCGGAATTTTGTACGAAGATATTTTTAAGAGTTTATTTTTTTAAGATATAATTCTGGCATATTTTGCTCTAGCGTAATTTTCGGAAGCGATTTTAAATATGAATATGATTATAATTAGTGAGTAAGAATTTTAATCTTATTGGATATAATTCACATTGGTGTTTTGTCAAAAAGTTCATGTAACTTGAACTGAACTAAATAAAAATTGCGTATTAACAAGTTTCACTAGTCAACTGATGAGTCCAAATGAGATCGCTACGAAAAAATGCCAATTTTTACGAACTAAAGGCCGTTAAAAGCTATATCGAATCATTTGAAGTAAAGCCATAGCCAATACCGCCATCGGAGGCCACCTCAAATGCAAGGTATTCACCACACGCCAAACAACAATCCTTCAGTTGAAATTGAGGATTCGAGAAGAAATCGCTGCAATTCTCACGGAAATGTTTCAAAGTGTCTCTCAAAATCTCAGCGTTCGCTTCCCTGAGGGTTTTTTTTTAAAGACCCATTAAAAGCAGACCGTTAAATAGTTAATATTTCCCAATGGAATGTTTATGGAGAGTTAATAAATTAGCCCTTAACGACAAACATTATTTGTTGAATATGCAATATATGTTCTGAGTATAATTAGTGGAAATATATCAAACTGACAGTTTTTGTTTTGAAAACACATTATTTTTAATTGGCTGTTTCTTAAGACACAACCACCAAGTCAATAAAATTAGCACCAATTTTCTTTTAAATTTCCGACAGGTTTTTTTTTTTCTTCATATAAACAAGTTGAACTCTTGACATCTTTGAAAACATCAAAAATGTCAAAACCAGATAAAAAAAACATGAAATCTGCCATCATCATAACAAGCTTCTATTTATAGCTTACATATAAAGCTTACACTATAAAAAAAAATTGTTTTGTCAAAATTTATTTTCTTCCTGCCATCAGTTGATTTTTAAATATTTTTGGTATCTTAAAACTTTGCGGGTGGGTGGTGATGTTGATGGTGATGGTGATAGTGCGACTGTTGAGCAGATGATAAAAAAATAAAAGAATTTATGTGTTAGCCTTATAATTTTATTAGAACACATTTTAATATTTTATGGTCTATGGGAACAGATTGTGAAGATTTTTTTTTTTTTTATTAATATTAATAAATCATTTAGCGGAGGTGGTTGATCATTAATTATAATATGTATCACACTAAAGCTTAAAGTGTTTGTCAGATGTTTAATCATGTTTTTTTGTATGCATATATACTTTGGCGTTGAGGCTTTAGTAAGAGTGTGACTTGCTTTCTCAAAAGTGTTTTATTCAATGACAACATTATTTGACATTAAATCAGTTGTTTTAAAGATAAATGAATTTGGTCGTCTGGTGTCTGGTCGTAATAAAAAGAATTAAATGTTAAATAACGATGGGCCCATTATTGATCCTTGCGGAACACCTGAAGACACAAGGAAGAAAATCAGTTTTGTTTCACTCAAAAAGCTGTTTATCAACTTTATGAGCCAATCTAAATATCTTAGGTAAATGAGCTTGAAAATAAGATCATCACCATGAAAAAAAAACTTGGGAATCCTATGCATTTCCCTTATGTGCATTTTTCGCCAAAAACCTGAAATTAGGTTTTCTTGCAATCGTTTTACAGATTACGATATGTTTAATCAAAATCCTTAGAACCACTTTCAATCAAAACTGTTGTATGGCAGCTTCTCGTTCTAGATGAGCTAAAACAAAAATTCGAATTTCCCCTCAATGGAATAATATAGAAATGCTCTGTACCAAATTTGAAGCAAATCAGCCCACCCGTTTAGGCTCTAGCTCAAATTACAGTGGACGCATGACGGAACCCCCTTTTTCGCACTTCTCCATTATCGTGGTGTTAGTTTTGATTACAATTTCGAAATTTGTTTTTTTACACGAAACCAATACTTGCATTATACTTATAGAGGAAGCACTATTTAACTCTAGTTGAGGTTCTTTTTTTAAATTTAGATACATAGGTAACTTTTAAACGAGCTAAGTAGTAGTCACAACACAAGTTTTTCCTTTAGATCTGTGAATAGCGCTGAAGTGGTTGAAAACCTACTATCGATAAAGTCAAACGCGGTTGGCCTCGATGAGATGCACCCGTTGTTTTTAAAAATACTTTTACCAACCCTTCTACCCTATATCACTTATATTTTCAATACCATTCTTACAACAGGTATATATCCGCTGCAGTGGAAATAAGCCAAGATAATTCCAGTGCCAAAAAGTTATAAATGTGATGAGTTTAGGCCAATTGCAATATTACCCTACTTATCTAAAGTCTTTGAAAGAATACTACAAAATCAAATGACATTTTATCTCAATTCTTCAAATTTATTAACGACCAAGCAATCTGGTTTTCGGAAAGGCCACAGCTGTATCACAGCTATTTTGAAAGTAAGCAAAGACATACGACAAACTATTGATAAATATAACATAAGCTTTCTTGTTTTGTTAGATTTTTCTAAAGCATTCGACATGGTAGACCACTCCATCTTATGTAGTAAACTTCAACGGTACTTCAACTTTTCGAATTGTGCTGTTAATCTTTTGTCTTCCTACCTTAAAGGTAGAATGCAGGCTGTTCAGTTGAACAATGACTTATCCAATCTTCTTCCAACCTATCGTAGGGTTCCGCAAGGATCAATCCTGGGCCCCTTTCTCTTCTCACTCTATGTAAATGAATTGCCATCCATTCTAAGACACTGTTTAGTCCATATGTATGCCGATGACGTCCAAATGTATTTGAGCTGCTCGCTAGGTCTTATTGAAAATGGACTATGCTGTATCAATGAAGATCTCGATGAAATTGCAAGTTGGTCTCAGCGAAATGGTCTTTTATTAAATTGTGATCTCCAAAAAAATTAGTGACCTTTCGTATTTCCCTTCTGTAGTCCTGCATAACAACCCAGTCAAGTATGTTGAAAGTGCAATAAATCTTGGGATAATCTTCAACCGTACCCTTACATGGGAAAATCATATAAACTTGGTTTTAGGTAAAAGATATGGGATTTTGCGAACTTTATGGGCAACACAATCTTTTACCCCTTTACGTGTGCTTATGCTATTGGTGAAGACGCTGGTTATACCTACTTTTATATATGGGTGCGAAATTTATTCAAATTGTGACTCTGTGAATAGACGAAGACTCAATGTTGCATTTAACAATTTAACGAGATATGTTTATGGCCTTGGGACATACGACAGAGTACACACTTTCTCTAAACTTCTTCTTAACTCCACGTTTGAAGACTATCTAAAGTATCGAACCCTTGCTTTGCTCGCAAACATTCATTTAAACCATCAACCCCTGTATCTCCGCGAATTGATTGGCTTTTCCACCTTGCAAAGGACACAAATGCTAATTCACCCACGCTATGCCTCCCTTACGTCTGAACGTCAGTTTTTTGTACATTCAATTCGCTTGTGGAATTCTGTACCTAGATGTAACGGGTGATTTTTTAAGAGGTTTAGAACTTTTTAAAAAAAAAAACACAAAAAATTCGAAAAAATGAATGAAATATTTATTTGAATCGATAGTTTGAACCTTGCAATTTAATGTTTAAAGATAATTTCATGCAAATGTTGACCGCGGCTGCGTCTCAGGTAGCCCATCCGCTGAGTCCAATTTTGGCATACTCTTTCACACATATCGGCCGGTATCTCACGACTGAATGCATGGATGTTGGCTTCCAGTGCGTCAATCGAAGCGGGCTTGTCCCTATAGACATTAGCCTTGACATACCCCCACAAAAAATAATCTAATGGTGTCAAATCGCACGATCTAGGCGGCCAATTGACCGGCCCGAAACGTGAAATTAACTGTTCACCAAACTCGCCTCGCAATTGCGCCATTGTTTCGCGTGCTGTGTGGCATGTGGCACCGTCTTGTTGAAACCACATATCATGTAAGTCAAGAACTTCCATTTCGGGCAAAAAAAAGTTTGTTATCATCGCTCGGTAGCGTTCACCATTGACAGTAACGCTGCGATTCGCATCATCTTTGAAGAAATAGGCCCAATAATGCCGCCGGCCCATAAACCGCACCAAACAGTGGCTTTTTCGGGATGCATTGGTAGCTGTTGCAATGCTTCTGGCTGATCTTCACTCCAAATGCGGCAATTTTGCTTATTTACATACCCATTCAACCAAAAATGAGCCTCATCGCTGAACACAAGCAGCGCGCGATGAACATTTCGAACCGAGCACGAATTTTGATAGTAAAATTCAATAATTTGCAAGCGTTGTTCATTTGTAAGACGATCCATGGTTAAATTGCAAACCAAACTGAAGCTGTTTGACAGTGACACAAGGTACTAAACACACGTCAGCTGTCAAAACCAGTGTTGCCAAAACCAAACCAGCTAAAAAATCACCCGTTATAAGAGAAATGAACGATGCCGAAAGAATGAAAGATAAAATAAGACAGCATTTTTCCCGATAAAGTTTCTTCTCTTTTCCCTCTTTCTTTTTTCTCTTCATTCTTGTTTTTCTTCTCTTTATGTATCTTTTCTTTTCTTTTTAATTTTTATCTTTTCTTGCTTTTGTCAATTATATTTTCTGACCTATTAAATAGTAAATTATTTTTGAAATATGAACGTAAATAATGTATTTTTAAATATTTATCAAATCCTAGCTTTCATACTGCTAAAATGCAGCTTATATCTAACTTATAAGTCAAATTGTCTTACTGTACATAAGCATTCAATAAATAAATAAATAAAAAAAATAATATCACATTGAATTAATTCTTAGGCTTTTGTCGCAGATATACGTCATCTTGAAGAAAAAAAACTAAAGATTCAATTAAGTTGACCATCTTTTTTAGAGGTGTATAAATTACAAACCAAAAGAACGAATAACAAACCTCTTTCTTAGCTTTGCTTTGAATTGTTTTTTTTTTTTTTTGTTAACACCCGACTACAGAGGGTACCAACCGATTAACAGAGTTGAGATACGATGCATGCTCTGAATATTTAGGTAAAACATGAGTCATTTAAATAATTCCTTGGTCACTTAAAAATGTATGAATGTGATGTGATTTTATTTTACAAAAATTTAAAGAGAACAAATAAAAGCAACATTTTAATTTGGCAGTAAATTATTATTGGAATTCGAAACAATTCAATGATTTTTTTTTTTTTTAAATAAATATATTTCCTATAAAATCGACACTGACACTCCTTTAAAAACAATGCTCGCTCTCTTACTCACTCCCTATCGATAATTTCAGATATGTACATATTTTATTTTAGATTTTGGTTTTTTTAATTTCAATAACCATAACACTCTTGTGTGACACAATTTTTGAAACAAAATTTTATAATTATCTTCAGCATTTGTGAAACACTTGCTAGTTGTTATTCTTGCATAAAACCATCCTAATTATCTGTAACAAAGTGCCTACACTTAGTTTATAGTTAAAGAAATGACGAGTCAATAAAAAAACAATCGTAAAACAAGACAATCTCCATGGATAATGTGTCTTCTACCCACTATAAGCTGCTGTGAACTTAAAAAAAAAGTCAATAGTATCAGCTCGCTCTGTTTCTTTGGAATACATCAACAGGCTCGAATTATTCACAGAGCATAGAAGATTAATGCAATTGGGCGCCATCCATGTTTTTTTTCGGGGCATCATAACAGGTTGAAAATTTTATTATTATTTAATTTAGAGTTACTGAAGAAAGTAAAAAAAGGAGATAGTGAAGAAAAAATTAAGAAAATCAAGAAAACAAAATGAGAAATTGAACAAAATATTTAAAATTAGAAAAATTAAATATATTGAAAACTGAAAAAAATCAAAAAAGTTAGGAAAATGAAGAGAAAGAAAAAACGAAGGAAATGGGAAAGATGCAGAAAATGATCAAATTTAAGATAATGGAGAATATACCCGAAATGATGTAAGTGAAGTGAAATGAAATGGAAAAAAAAGGAAATAAAGAATTGGGAAAAATTGAAGAATATGATGCAAATGAAGAAATATTAATAATATATGAAAGTTGAAGAGAATTAAGCAAATAGAGAAAATATATAAACTAAAGAAAATGGAAAAAATGAAAGAATTGATGAAAAGGAAGGAAATGGAGGAAATGAATTAAATGAAGTAGATGGAGAAAATAATAAAAATAAAGACTATAAAGAAAATAAAGGAAATGAAGAAATTAAAGAAGAAAATAAAAAATGGATAAAGTAAAGAGAATAAAAAAATTTACTAAATGACAAATATAAAAAAATTGAAGAAAATAAAGAAATAGATAAAAATCAAAAAAAATGAAGGACTTGAAGAGATTGAAGAAACTGTAGAAAATAAGAAAATTTAAACAAAATTAAGAAAATGAAAGAAATTACGAAAATATAGAAATTAAAGAAAATGATGAAAACCAAGAAATTAAATAAAAAGTAAAAAACTGCAGAAAATGAAGAAAATAGCAGAAATTTAAGCATCTATTGCAAAAATCATAGAACATAAGGAAATTGAAGAAAATTTAAGCAAAATTAAGGAAATGAAGAAAATGATGAAAACGAAGAAAATCAATAAAAAGTAAAAAACTGAAGAAAATAGCAGAAATTTAAGCATCTATTGCAAAAATCATAGAACATAAGGAAATTTAAGAAAATGTTAAAAAATTAAGGAAATGAAGAAAATGATGAAAACAAAGAAAATAAATAAAAAGTAAAAATTGCAGAATATACGCAGAAAATGAAGATAACAGAAGAAATTGAAGAATTTACTGCAAGAACCATATTTGTGTAACTTAACTTTTTGACAAAATACGATTTTCGGAATGCCTTCCTTCGCTCTGTGTCTGTTTGTATGTGTTTTTTTTTCGTCCCTGCTTGCGTCCAGGATACATTAAGCTAGAGGTTTAACTTGAAATAAAGTAAAGAGCATTTTTATGTGATTCCCTATAGAGGGATTATTCGAATTTTTGTCATTGCTCATCTAAAACAAGTAGCTCCCATTCAACGATTTCTTTCAAATTTTCTCAAAAGCATCTCAAACGATTTTGATTAAATTTCATTACAGGTTTATATATCTATTCAATAGTTGGATTGATTTTTTTATAATTTTACAATCTGGTTACTTCTTCTAAATGTAAGGTATACAAACAATTGTGTATTTTAAAATTTAAAAAAAATATTATTTTCAAAAAAAAAAAAAATCAAAAGCTTTGTAAAATTGAACCAAATAACTTAAACCAATATAATTTTCATTCATATTAATGTCTTTCGAGAAAAATGGGAAAATTAGCCCCATATCAGACTGCACTAAGGCATCTTCAATTCCAAATACGGCTCTATTATCTATCGATCGGCTTCAGACACACATAAAAGTTTGAACACTATTATTTTTTCTTTATTTTGATTTGTCTGTAGCTAATAAAGAAACAAGCACAACAAATCTGAATTGCAAAGATGCTCTTCAATTTAAATAAAGTTATACAATAAAAAAAATAAAAAAAAAAAAAACTATTCCCGGTGTATCTTCAGACTTTCAATTGGAGGATTTAAAAACTGTTCGAATATGGGGTGTTAAATGAAGAATAACTGACACAACACAATTTCAAATTAATAAAGAAAGATAAATCAAAAACACTCAACCTTGAACCTAATTTAAAAAAAAAAAGGCTTCAGGTTAGATTTTATATTTGTCTCGGGAATACAAATAGCTCTGAAATTCCGACACACATACACTTAAATTTAATCACTGTGATTTAGTGATAAGTGATGATAAAGTATTTATTGCTCACAGTGCTGATGAGCCTTGAGCACCTATATTAATAGCTATTTTAGAGTTAATAATAATGCATGTTTATCATAGATAAAATTAGTCATTCAAGTCAGCTCTTCTATTCTACTTTATAATTAAAATTATGAGTTGGATACTTTGTGTCAAAAATAGCAGAGATTTATAACCGGGGAAGCAGAGTAAACTGATAAGGAATAATCAGCTTGTATTAATGTGTTGTGGATTTGGAAAGTTTCTTTGCTAAGTGGAGCACCTGGGGGTGGATATGAAGCTTACTCATTTTGTCTTTATTTTATTCAGATTAAAATTAACTCCTTTGATTCTACGTCGATGCAAAAAATCACTATCCCAAGCTTAGATAAGTTTTGTAAACAAATCAATCTTCTACGCAACAAGATAAAATATTTTCTTAAAAAATCTTCATCTTGATATTTATCACTGTCAATGTATACGAGTAAACAAAAGATATATGTCCACCCAAAATATATTGTGATGCCAGCATCACAAAAACACCATTTATAAAATTGTCATTCATCCAACAAAAACAAAGTGCCTGCCTAACGAACATGACCGAAAAACGCAGAGATAGGGTTTGATTTAGGGTTAAATTGTTTTTAGTTAAACAGTGAATCAACTATCAATATCCATTAGGTGACTTGATTTCGTTTATCAGTAGACAGTGACACACCTACGTATGCCTTGAAAAAAAAAAAACAGTTCTCAGACAATATCAGCTACTCATAAACCTACCTTGTTACATAATAAATATATATGAATGTTGATGATGTCATACCTTGAAAAATTCCAATGAATGTCCCCTTTGTTTGGATAAGAATACCAAAGCAGTAGATAGAATTTAAAATATAAAATTGAAATTGACTCCCTTATCAGCAATGTTAAGCAGTTTAGATTAGATTCAAAAAAGGTAAATATATAGCTGCTAGTGAGTAAGGGGCAATTTTAAACGAAGTGATCTGATCAATTTAAAACGATTTCATCTGAAAACATTCTGGATCTGGATTGAATCATAATTAAAATACACTTATAATTTTCTATCATCGCCATTAACACAGTAGACTGCTCTCGCCTGAATAATTATTTAAATATTAACTCTATGGCCCTTGAATTAAATAATATTGGCTCATAATTTTAAACATTCTGGTGTTAAGTTGTTAGCATAGTAATATTTGATTTTTTAAGAGGTTTAGAACTTTTTTTTTTTAAAAAACACAAAAAATTCGAAAAAATGAATGAAATATTTATTTGAATCGATAGTTTGAACCTTGCAATTTAATGTTTAAAGATAATTTCATGCAAATGTTGACCGCGGCTGCGTCTCAGGTAGCCCATCCGCTGAGTCCAATTTTGGCATACTCTTTCACACATATCGGCCGGTATCTCACGACTGAATGCATGGATGTTGGCTTCCAGTGCGTCAATCGAAGCGGGCTTGTCCCTATAGACATTAGCCTTGACATACCCCCACAAAAAATAATCTAATGGTGTCAAATCGCACGATCTAGGCGGCCAATTGACCGGCCCGAAACGTGAAATTAACTGTTCACCAAACTCGCCTCGCAATTGCGCCATTGTTTCGCGTGCTGTGTGGCAGGTGGCACCGTCTTGTTGAAACCACATATCATGCAAGTCAAGAACTTCCATTTCGGGCAAAAAAAAGTTTGTTATCATCGCTCGGTAGCGTTCACCATTGACAGTAACGCTGCGATTCGCATCATCTTTGAAGAAATATGGCCCAATAATGCCGCCGGCCCATAAACCGCACCAAACAGTGGCTTTTTCGGGATGCATTGGTAGCTGTTGCAATGCTTCTGGCTGATCTTCACTCCAAATGCGGCAATTTTGCTTATTTACGTACCCATTCAACCAAAAATGAGCCTCATCGCTGAACACAATTTTTCGATAAAAAAGCGGATCCTCGGCCAGCTTTCCAAGAGCCCATTCACCAAAAATTCGGCGTTGTGGTAGGTCGGCTGGCTTTAGTTCTTGCACCAGCTGTATCTTAAAAGGCTTTACGCCCAAATCCTTCCGCAAAATTTTCCACGTAGTGCTGTAACAAAGGCCTAACTGCTGGGAACGGCGCCGAATCGACATTTCGCGGTCTTCTGTCACACTAGCTGATACGGCCGCAATATTTTCTTCACTACGTACAGTACGTAAACGTGTTGGTGGTTTAATGTCCAACAAAGTAAATTTGGTGCGAAATTTGGTCACAATCTTCCGAATAGACTGCTCAGAAGGTCGAGAATGCCGATCATAAAATGGAAGCAGCGCGCGATGAACATTTCGAACCGAGCACGAATTTTGATAGTAAAATTCAATAATTTGCAAGCGTTGTTCATTTGTAAGACGATCCATGGTTAAATTGCAAACCAAACTGAAGCTGTTTGACAGTGACACAAGGTACTAAACACACGTCAGCTGTCAAAATCAGTGTTGCCAAAACCAAACCAGCTAAAAAATCACCCTTTACTATAGTTAATTATTTACTTACTTTAAAGCTCTTTACTAAAATTTTCTTAATTTAAACACTTTTTAACTAGTATCATACTAAGCCTATTTTCTAACGAAAATCAAGCTGAACGCGCCTAAAACAGTGACATTTCGTGCAAAAAAGTAGACAAACATACCTTTTTAAAATTTGTCTATGTCAAACTGACATTTGGATTTAGTATGATACTAAAAAGATAAAATTGCCATTTGGTGATTTTAACTTTACTAAAATGTTAAAAAGATAATAATAATTTTAAAATTTATTGTGAATCAAAAGATATCTTCAACAGAATTTCAAGTTTAAAGTATCTTTATTTATTAATTACATTCAAAAGGTGGAAAGAGTTCTGAAAATGAATCTGAAACAATTTTGGAATTACATAAATAGTAAATGAAAATCTTTTCCTTACCGATCTGTTTTCAAGTCTAATGATATTTCAATTCATGATCCACGGGGTATAACGCAACTTTTTTCGGACCTGGTTTCTTCAACTGTGTTACTTAATACTGTGATACTTTAAGTTGTGATACCATAAACTGTGATACCTTTAACTGTGATAAATCTGACGAAATAACTCAAGACTTTAGCCTATTGAAATCATTTACTTACTTGACTGATATGAACTTTAATATTAACAATCACAACATTGCAAAGTTTATATCTAATCTTGACGAGAGCTGTATACCAGCTAATGATGGTTTACCCTCTACTATTTTGAAAACCTGTGTAAGTCACTTGTCGTTGCCTTTGTGCATCCTTTTTAATTTTTCAATGTCTTCTTGTATATTTCCATCTATTTGTAAACGTTCTTTCATAATCCGTTTACATAAGAAAGGTAAAATAGGCGAAATTAAAAATTATAGACTAATTGCTAGATTACCTGTGATTCCTAAACTCTCTGAGCCTATTATTTGTAAAACGTTCTGTTTTTATGTTAAATCAATTATTATTCCAAATCAGCATGATGGTTTTACAAAAAGCCGCTAGCTATAGTGTAACATTTTAAAACGAACAAGCATCAGAAAACTGTATTGACTCATTTAAAACCAAAAAATTAGATTGTGTTTTATTGACTTCAGAAAAGCTTTCGACAAACTATCACATAGAGTTTTTTTTTTTGAAAGTAAGGAAGCTATAGGATAAAGCGAACATTTTGTAAAGTGGCTTCAGTCTTATTTATTCGATAAATCTAACTCGGTACTTTTCAATGGTTTGCGAATCAAACAAGTTCAAAGTTAATTCTGGAATTCCACAGGGAAGTCATTTAGGCCCTATCCTTTTTACTTTAGTTATTAATAACTTAGCGTTTGTATTGAACCACTCGATATGTCTCATTTATGCGGACGATGTACAATCTTTAAAACTAATTGAAATTCTCGAGATTTTGAAGATTTGCATTGTGAACTTAATTCGTTTTTTGATTGGAGTGTCCGTAACTGTTTGCTAAATGTAAAACAAGGAGTTTTACAAGAAAACTTTCTGTAACGTCTTTTAATTGCTTGTTTAACGGTGTATCATTATCTCGTGTAAGTGATATGTCTGTTTTTGGTGTATTATTTGATGGCAAACTTAAATTCATTCAACACATAAACTCCATAACTAATAAAGCCAATTCAATTCTTGGTTGGATTAAGAGGGAGTCAAAACAATTTTGCGATCCTTTTGTTTATAAATCCGCTTTTCATAACATTTGTTCGATCCATTTTCGAATATGCATGTCAAGTCTCGGAACCCAATTATGCATGCCATTAAGCTGGACTACAACAGGTGCAAAAGAAGTTCCTGGAGGTTTGCGCTTAGGGGGCTAGGGTGGAATAATCCCTACGATCTTCCACCTTACCACAACAGACTTAAATTTATCGATATGCCTAGTCTTGAGAGCAGACGTTCTTATTTATGTTTTGTCTTCATTGTTAAATAAATAAAGGCAGTATTACTACATTATCATATTAATATGGCAAGTTTGCCAAATAAATATGGCTCAAAAGTGTCATATATGTGTGATAGTCAAATTTATATGACAAAAAATACATAAAGCCTTGCCCTCAAATCGTTCATGCAAAGTGTCAATCGTTGCGTCCGCTTTGTGGCAAGTAGCGCTGTCCTGCTGGAACCACATTTCATCTCGGTCCATATGGTTCAATTTTGGCAGTAAGAAATTGGTTATCCTTATCATCGTTCTGTAGCGCTCGCCATTTACGGTGACCGCCTGACAAACGCCGTTTTCGAAAAAGTACGGACCAATGACGCAGCCCCCCGCGCCGTCCCAAAATCCACACCAAACGGAAACTTTTTGAGAATGCATTGTCAGCTGGCGAACCACGTGTGGGTTGGTGTCGTCCCATTTACGGAAATTTCGCTTGTTTACATAGATATTCATCCGAAAATGCGCCTCGTTGCTAAAGATGATTTTTGGCCAAATTGAGGTCCTCGTCCAAACGCTCCGAGGCCCAGTCAGCGAACAAACGGCCGACGTGGCGTTGTGTATGGTCATGAACTTTAAGGTCCTGGGTCAGTTGGATCTTGTACGGGTAAAGGGCCAAGTCCCGACGCAAAATGCGAAAAGTTAAAGTCTGCATAAGGCCGAGTTCCTCAGCACGACTAGGTATCGACTGCCTCGAATTCTGCTGTACACTTTCACGGACCGTGGCGGTGTTGCATTCCATTCACGTACGAATGTTAGCTGATTGATTACCGAACCGGTCGTCTCAAATTTGGCCACCAAACGTTGAAGAGTCGAATGTGAAGTTTGAAGGGCTACCACGTCTAATGTAAAATGGGCGCAACCCGCATAACGTTTGCGCTAACGAACACTCATTTTGGTAATAAAGTTTTATCATATGGACGTGCTGTTCAATCGTGTAACTTGCCATTGTGATTTGGCATTAGCAACTGAATAATAAACAACAGATTTGACAGATGTCACCAAAACAAGATGGCCGCCACAGGCCGCCGAAAACTACCTGCGCCAATTGAAAAACCCTTTACAATACTTTTAGTTTTGTCTTTTGTGGTGTAGGTCCCAGATACACTCGTCGAACCAATATAATTATATACATTTCGCAGACCATGTTTTGCCATTGGTTTTGAAAAATTAACAGTTTTAGTTTGTATAGAACTTTCTTTTAAATATTCATCTATCGCTTCCCTTTCCTCCTTAAATAAATTGGGAACAAAATTCGTTTCCACTGCATTACCTTATCCAACCGCAATAATTATTCCTAATTTATATTCAAATCTATCATTTAATACAAATTTAATGACGAAATAAATCCATCATCATTCTACTTGAAAAGAAACATTTAACCAATTTAAGTCAAAAAAAAATTAAACTCAAATTTGCATCAACTTCAATTGCGTATCTATTCATCACATTTTCTGGCTTTCATCACATTGAAACCACCCTGCAAATTACCAACGATGACCAATTAATTTCTCTATATGACACAAATATTGCACTTAAAATATCGTTTTGTCGTAATATTTTATACAAAATTAATTTATTTTATTTTCGAAATTAAAAAAAAAAAAAAAATATCACAAAAATAATATTTTGCTTAAAATTTTCTGCCAAAATTGTGCTCGTTGAATGCCAAAGTCGAAGATCGATTTGATCCTGCATCAATCTGCGCCTCCACATGTGGCAGATGAAAAGTCATAAATTTTCATCATTCACCTGGTTATGCGCGTAAGCAAAATATTTTTTTATTTTTCAGAAAAAAAAAAAATATTTACCGGCGGTAACTAGGAAAAATCTTCTGTATTTTTTTTTTCTTCTTAAATGGGTTTTTAATTAATCGGTAATGAAATATTGTGTTGTTTTTATCAGTTTGCGGCTATGGTCTGCCGCGCTATGATGATGCTGTGGGAAAATGTACGAATTTCGGAGTTTTTTTTTTATTCTTCTGGGAAGCAAATAAATTGAAACAGATTGTTTATATGACCGAGACCAAGACCGTATGGTGGTTGGTGTAGTGATTTTAAACAATAATTATTGTAAGCACAGTTTGTTTGATTAGATAATGTTTTTATTATTGATGTATTATTAGGAAAAGCAGATTGTAAATTTGTATTTTATTTTCAAACATTTTTGTGCATTTAAACTTCGGAGTAGGAAATCTTTCGTGAACAATTAAATGTCTTTTTCTAGGTTGTTGTTACTTTTTATGAGAATTGTCTCCTTTCTTAATATTTAAAGAAAATTAATGCTCCAAGTATACAAGAGTATTATTCAATTCAATTCAATTTAAAATGTGTTTTTATTTAACTTTTTGTTTTTTAGTTAGAATTAATTTACAAATTAAAAGTTTATTTTGATACACAAAGTTAAGCATGGCTTTTGAGCCGTCTGCCATCTAAAATAATATAATTTTAAACATTTTTTTGTAAACAGATTTTTCTATTAAGTTAGTAAAAATTTGTGTTTTTGCTTTTCCTTAAATAAACTCATTAATGATACAATCTCTATACTATAACGCTTCTTTGCAGTAATGTTCTAGTTGGAGCCAGTCTTCACCATTAAGAGCTGTATATACCTCCTCCATTGACAAAATGTTTGCATTAAAAAATTTTCGTCGTATTTCTTTTAGTACTGGGCATATTCAATTAAAATGAAAGACATCTTCTCTGGTTCTGAGGTTGCAAAGGCTGCAGGTATCCATAAGGTCGACTCGATGGGGAATGTAATTTAGTTTGAGCATCTCTCCTCTAGCTTTAAAAATGATTGAAATCTCGGCTATCGTGAATGTTTCCTTAAAACAGTTGTCTTTCATTGGTTTAACTAGGTTTTTATAAACTAGTCTTGTTGCTGACATCATTGCTTGTTGAGTGTACTCATTGTATAGAACAGTTTTCACTCCATCCAAAAAAATATTAAGCAAAAAATTCCAATTGGACTCTGGAATTTAAAGGTTCTTAGTTGTATCGCTGTGATAAGCTTCCCACGCCCTTGAAAAATTGGAGTTTTCTTCTGTACAACTTCATCATCAATAATTTTGCCAAAGTGGTTTCTTGCGAAATAAGAGTGTTTCTTACGAAATTAAGATGCATACGCAATGTATATACGAATAACGGAGACAGTCCAGTTTCCAAAAATAACATATAATTTGGCGACCTTTGTGAAGTATCTTTGTACTTTCTCCACCTCATCGTATGTCGTATATCCCCAAGCCTGAGCAGCGTAGCAAATAATTGATCTAACCACAGCCTGAAAGACCTGAAATTTTGCAGTATGCTGAACATCTCTACGGTTTAATACATTTTTCCAGATATTGCTAATTGCAGATTTGGCTTCAGCTGTCTTGATTGCAAAATGTGTTCTTAAAGATAAATTTGAGGACAGTGTTATGCCCAAGTACTTATAAGTCCTTACCAAATCCAGGTTTTCGTTTTTATAGACCCACTTCTCATTCATAGCGATGCTCCCATTACCTTTGTTGAAGACAACAATCTTTGACTTGCTTGTATTGATGACTAAATCATTATTTATACAATATTTCTGCATCATCAACTATAAAGAAGAAGGAGATTCTGCAAGTAATACAATATCGCCTGCATATGCCAGAATAGGAATTCGTGTACCTTCTATTTCGATTCCAGCTGGAAGATATTCTGCAACATCGTCCAAAAATAAGGAAAATAAAAGAGGGCTTAAAAGGCAACCTTGTTTAACCCCTATGTTCACATCAAACCATTCAGTACAGTATAATACAAGAGTTTTATAAAACTTAAATGAATGCATAAAACTTACACTTCAACATGATTGAACACATTCCGAGCGTTGTGAAGACATCAAGGAGGCAGTTGAATATCAAAATAAAATCGTCGGGTTAAGCGTTCCATATTTCAAGATGTAGGCGACACGCTTATGAAAGAATTTCTATAATTTATTGTACATACCTAATTTATTTGTAAATGTCCAAAGTCTTCGTTCCTTTGTCAGCATAATCACTGGACACAAGCTACTAGCATACCAAAAAAGAAAATGAGACTCAGTACTGACGACCCTTGCAGAGGGTGCAGCGATGAAGAAGCACACCTTAAAACTTCCTTTGTCACTGCCCAGCACTCTGTCATTTCTTTGACGATTTAGAGGATCTTTCTAGAACTTCGGCGAATAGCCGATTTTATTTTCATACAAAACACCTATTATTTACATTTATATTGCTTAAAGATTCGTTTTTCAAATGTAGACCGTAACTGCATGGTCTATTCTACATAAGTCTCCAGGACCCCATATGTGGTTTATTCGCAAAAAAGTATGTAATCTAAAAGGTCAGTGACTGATGGTCAAAATTTTGTTCGTATATATTGTGACCTTGAAAAAAAACTTTTAAAGATTCACATAAACCTTTGACTGAAACTAGTTAATGACCTTTAAGATGGCATTCTATTTTTTTGCAATTATTAAACATATGGGGTGTTAAATACTGGAGCCCTTTGGAGCATTTCAAGTCGGTTTCGTCGAAATGGGCATTAAATCGCCCATTGGACTACTCTAACTTTCCACTCGCTCGTTCAAATTTATCGTAATTTGGGCTTTTTCATCAAAACTTCAAATTTTTGACAAGTCTATTGCAAAGTAAAGCAGGTGTATATAGGGTGTCCCGTCAATAATGGATAACCTTGCCACCGGGTAAAGCAAGCCTTATTAAAGGGTCATTCTTTTTTCGGTGCATTAAAAACCAAAATTACTCAAGTTATGGCCGAGATACAGCCCGAAATGTGCGAAAAAGTAGTTAAAAGTTCGGGGATTATTCGCGTAAGCACTGTCTTTTGCGTAGCCCCTCAGACAAAAATCTAACGGTGTCAAATCGCATGATCTTGGTGGCCACTTGACGCCGCTAAAACGTTAAATTAAGCGACCCAGGAAACTTCTCACGTAATAAAACCATAATTGGTCGGATTGTGTTGCTTGTTGCCCCGTCTTCTTGGAACCGTAAATCGTCCAAGTCATGATCTTCAATCGCAGGCAAAAAAAAAATCGGTTACGACACTTTCAATTGCTGCGAACGCAGCAGCAGTATTTTCGACTGAGCGTGCATTACGATGATGCACAGGCCTTACGATATCAGTAACGCTTCCACTCTCTTTAAATTTCTTCACAATTTTACCGATTGTTTCCGTAGTCGTTAGCGTAATGCGCGAAAAGTGGCTACGTTTGAATCACCACTTTTGTAGTAAGTTTTTATAATTTTAACGCATTGTTCGATTGTTAAGTGATCCATTATCGTCAATGGCAAACATTTAACTAATATTATGACACTTCAAATGACAGCTGAGTTTGACAGGTGTCAAATGCCAGCGCTACCAACTTGAAACACGAAATGAATGACCCTGTACATTTCAGAAAAAAATATAAAACAATAATATTGCCAATGTTATGATAGTTTTTCAAAAAAAGTGTTAAGAATTACGACTGAATTACTCTGAATCTAATTTTTTTTATTTTTATAATATTCTAGAATAACGGTACTTATAGTAATGTCAAATTTAACACTAGTTAGTGCATTTTTTTTTATATTTTTCAATACAAAAATGATAAAATAAATATTTTCACCAAATTTTGTTATTTTCTTAGATGTTCGAGAACATAGGTGGCCAATTACTTTAAAAGTTGTCTATATTTAATGTTCTCTCCGAAATGGTACAACACGCATGTTTATGTCTACACTAATAACCAATAAAATTGGCTATTAATCTTCTAAAGTAGCTTTTTGCGATTTTTTCAAATTAAAATTAAATTACAGTGTTTTACCAAAACAGGCATATTCATTGGACTATACCTGTACAAACCTCGGCCCGGATTTCCTTCGTTCGTGAAAGGCACATGTTATTTGAAAAAGAAAGGGACAGAAATAGTCATTCTTGCTCTTATGTTTGCTAAATTTACTAAATAAGAAAAATTGTACATAGGAATGCATATTTTGAATTATCTTTCAATTTAACTCACAATCAATTTTTCAAATTGTTTTCCATTGGCTCTGATACATGCCCTGCATCTCTTAATAAAAGACTTGTGCCGCCGGCCGACTCCTGTATCAGGTATAGTTTCTTCCGATAAACATCGGTGGACTCTCATAAATACGCGATAGTCTGTATGGCGTGCATTTGGGAGTTAAAAATGTGGCTTCAAAACGATGGATGTCCCGCTCGCTATGCTTTCAATGTAAGAAGATATTTAGATCAAACTTATCGCAATAGGTAGATTGGCCTTCCAAATAGGACTCCACTCCTCTTAGGCAACCCTGTTTCGAGTGATATTTGGCTAATGATGCGAGTAATGTTGGATTCCAATTCCTAGATCGTAGCCGACTTATCTATATAGACTTTGGATTTTTCGTAGCTCCCAAAATTAAAAAGTCTAAATCTAGATCACATGGTCTGGATGGATTGGCCTAACCCCCGGTCCAAAGCCTGAAATTAACTTTTTTTAACCGAATTTTACTCGCCAAAATCACGGGTTTCAATTTCAGGTAGCCTTACACAAAAATGTTGCATGTAAAAAAGAAAGATAATAACATTTCATCTTAGCAAGATCCTCGTAATTTTTTTTGAACGATTAATCGTTTTCGAGATATTGTTTCAATCGGGTTTTTCAAAATGGCAGCACAACACTTACAGCCATCCCATTTAATATGATATATACTCAGAGGTAACCTGCCTGCAAATTTCAATCGTACAATTTAAGTGATGGTACATGTTTTGGATTATGAAAAATATTTGTATTCCTGCCGACTAGGCTAAATATTAAGCTTTATAATCCAATTGACCTCAAGCATCCGTTGTTTGTTTTTATATATGTGCACACTGTATTAAATTTCAGTAAAGAACAATTGTGCAAAATTTTGAAACTATAAAATCATAACCTCATTAGATAACCTTTAGAAGTGCAAATAAAAAACGTTATCAGTATTTAAAAAAAAAAAAATAAATTTTGCTAAGGAAATTTAAAATTTAACAGTAACACAACATAAATTTAAAATAAGAAAATACTTATTCCAAAATGCAACTCAAAACGAATGAAGAAAGGAGATTTTCATCTTTTTCTACGATGTCTCTTAAAAAATTGTACACCAGTCTTCAGAAAAGAAAATTTTCGAAAAGGTATGCGAAGTAGTTTAACTTGCTAGTTCACTTTTCATAAATATGTACGTAATGTAGAATTTCATCCATCAAAAGAATTTGTATTGTTATAGCTGTTCATTCTTTCCTTATATATACTGTACACAGCTACAAAAAATCCTAACAATTAAAGTTATAATCCTACTTTTTTTGATAGGTATTATCTATAAGTAGCTATAAAACACCATATTCTTCCCCACCCTGGTATAATCACAGACTTCGATCATTGCGAAACAAGAGAAATAAAGCATGGAAATCTTTTCTTCACTCTCGATCTTCCACTGACTATTCAATTTACATTGCTACTTATCTTCACTTCACCGAGCTTTACAACTTACTTTACCAACGCTATTTAATTGAAACGCAAGTCAACCTTATTAATGATCCGAAGTCCTATTATCAGTTTGTCAACTATAAAAAAAAATCCGATAGCTACCCTAACTCCCTCTCCTTTAATAATGAAACCTCAAACGAACCTCGAAATATTGCCAATTTCTTTGCCACTTTTTTCAAGCAATCCTTTACCGACGACTCTTTTGTACCTGATTCTGCGTATTTTGATTATTTGCCGAACTTTACTCTTGGTTCATTTTTTCTTGATTACATCGACCCTACACTGAAAATAAAATGTAGGTATATATGATAAAAATGTAGGTTGAGCTGACAAACTTTCTGTCAATATACGTCCAACAAAAATGGTTTATCAAATTGATAAAAGTTACAAAACAAATTTTTTTTTTTGTCAATATAACTAAACAAAAATTGTTAATACAACAAAATTTTTGTTAATATACGTCCAACAAAAATGGTTTATCAAATAGATAAAAATAACAAAAAGTAAAATTATATTGTCATATTAACAAAATAATTGTTATATTTACAAAAAAAACCTCGAAATATTTCATTGAATAAACAAAAATTTTGTTAATTGTATAAAATTTATTTGTCATATCTACAATTTATTTAGTTGTATTGACAAAATAAATTGTCAATTCAACAATTTTGTTTTGTTAAATCTACAAAATTAATTTATCAGCTTAACAAATTTATTTGTTGAAATGATAAAATTGTTTTGTCAATATGACTACTTTGTTTGTTGAATCTACAAAAATAATTTGTTGGTACAACAAAAACATTTTGTTAATTTAACAAATTTATTTTGTTGAATCCACAAAAATAATTTGTCAGATCAACAAAAATAATTTGTTAATGTTACAAAATTATTTTGTCGAATCCACAAAAATAATTTGTCAGATCGACAAAACATTTTTGTAAGATCAACAAAAACATTTTGTGAATTTAACAAATTTATTTTGTCGAATCCACAAAAAAAATTTGTCAGATCAACAAAAATAATTTGTTAATGTTACAAATTTCATTTGTTAAATCCACAAAAATAATTTGTTGGATCAACAAAAACATTTTGTTAATTTAACAAATTTATTTTGTTGAATCCACAAAAATAATTTGTCAGACCAACAAAAATAATTTGTTAATTTAACAAATTTCTTTTGTGGAATCCACAAAAATAATCTGTTGGATCAACAAATATATTTTGTTAATGTTACAAATTTATTTTGTTGAATCCACAAAATTAATTTGTCAGCTTAATAAAAATATTTTTTCAATTTGAAATTCCTTCTGTTAAAATCTGGATAGTAGATGTTCATCCAGGAAAAAAAATATGTTATGTTTTCTTATTACATACATACATACATAACATATTTTTTTTCTGGAATGAACAATCTTTTATGCTGATCTTAACAGAAAAAAATGGGAAATTGAAAAGACATTTAAAATTGATTTTAAATACTTACTTTTTTCTAAAATTATCACACGTTCAAATTTCCTTGACCTTATGTCAAAGCCCCAGAAGATTTGGCTGAAAATAAAAGCAACAATAGAAGAAACCAACCAACCAACAATCCATTATGCTGATTTTAACCAAACAAAATTAGAAAATGAAAAAAAAGAAAACAAAATACATACATATGTCACTTTCATCATTTTATTTGTTGAGGTTTAAATTTGTGTTGCTTACATTTTTACATTATTTAAAGTTTTGAAATTTTGTTTGAATTTATGCGTGTCATTACTTTTAAGTTAATTGAATTGAAAAATATATATTTATATATAAAAGTTGAATCAATTTGTGTCATTACTTTTTAACTCGTTGCAAATTTGAGCTATTAAATGATGATTTCTATCATATTTTGTTTTGATATTAAAAAAAAAAATTTGTATAAAACGCCATACGAGCGAAGCTGCTAAAGGGTATTCGAAATTGAAAACTTGAAAAATTTGGAAGCAGGTTGTAATTGCGTGCGTTGTAGAAAAAAATTTGTATTTCATAGTATCGAAATATATCAAAATTTCTAAAGGATTAGTGATGGTACCAATAATTAACAGCAAAGGCTGAATAGCCTTCTTTTTTTCTTGCATTTTCGCTAAGGTGTCTTCAACTTCTTCTGCCGTTTTCCCGATGATAATAAAAGCATTCTGTGAGTCTTTGATGGAGTACCTCACATGAATTTTTTTCGTGCCCTCATTTGTAACCATTTTACAAGACGGGATGAAGACTGCATGGAGCAGATAAAAAATGCTGGCGTATCGACCATCTATTAAAAAAACAAAACACTAATTTATTTATTGAAAACAAAATTCATCGTTTTTGCAAACTTACTTTCTGAAATACTTTGTGCAGCTAAAATGTCTTTCAAAAGGGCCTTGTTGCCTCCTTCCTTTAATTTTGACTGCAGCATTTTTGTTATTCGCTCAAAGTTGTCTGCACAGATCGTTTGCAAATTTGACGCATCGGGGTACATCGCCGTGAAGTCTAACGTTTTTTTCTTTTTTTTCTAAGACCAAAACTAACAGTAGCTGTCATACAATTTTTTTTGGCCTAAAATGAAAAACTTATTTTTCTCAAAATCGGCTCCATAGATTTTTTTTTTTAAACTCAATAAAATTAAATAGTTATAACTTTCCGTTAAATTAAAAAAAATGGTTATTTTGGCACCTCCCAAGGAACCATTTTTTATATTTTCGCTTTTTTTCGAAAACGGTTCAACATATTTTGATGATTTTTTTTATGAAGAAGAACTAATACATTTTAAATAAAATTGTGTACCGAATTTTCAAAAAAATATTATTTGAATTTTTAAAAAAAGTTTGAAATTTTTTTTTTTGAAAACTCGATATTTCAAAAATAACTTAATCGATTTTTATTCAACTTCGCAAAAAGCATTTTTATAACACTATCTAAAAGTTTTTTAACAAAAAATATTCCCACAATAAAAACTAACGGTACCTACCATACAAGTGTTTAAAAACCGTTAAAGAAATTTTTTTTCTCAAAAACGACTACTACGATTTAGATAAAACTTTTTCTATGTAGCGTAATAAGTAAGGTCTAACATATAAAATAATCAAATTTTACAATAAGCAATTAATAACAGCACCTCCCAAAGAACGTTTTTTTTTATTTTCGACTATCTCATTATATGATTGACTGATTAAAACTAAATTTTTTGAACAAAAACTTTTAATAAGTTGAAAAAGTATTGCATATCAAAATTTTCAAAAAAAGTAATTTTCGGATTTTTTAAAAAAATATTCAAAATTATTTTTTGAAAATTCAATATTTCGAAAACGGGTGGAAGATTTTTTTTGAAAATTAAGTTTTTAACTCCACATTAATAGATTCTTATAATAAACGTACCAATTTTTTTTCTTAAAAATGTTAACGAAATTTTATATAAAAAAAATGTATTATTTTTAAAACCGCTCATACGATTTTTAATTTTTTTTTCTCATAACTTAAGATTTAAATAAGAAATCAGATAGGGTACATCGCGTTCGATTCAAAACAGTTTCAGAAGTATTTTAATCAATTTATTTCTAATTTTGTTGATTTAAAAAAATTTCCAGTTTAAATAATATAATTTCCTTGCATGCATATTGCATATGTGCAACACTGGGCTATATTCTTAATTTTTGTATACTCACACAGTTTTGGCAAATGAATAAAATATAGACTCCCAAAGCTAATTTATTTCAGAATTCAGACTATAGAACCACAATCTGATCGCACATAAGTGCAAGTTCGTGCGACCCAGTCGTGCATATTTTTTCTTCTGTTTTAAGTCAATTTTTTAGAAAATTGCCCCTCCTGGCTAAACGGGAGAGAATAGACCCCCTCTCCTATATGATTTTTTTCTTGCCTCAAGCCAACCTATATACTTTAGCTTTTTGTCACACCGTATGCGAATCACCCTGTATAGGATAAATTCAGTTTCTTTAAATCCAGATTCTTTGAACGCAAAAGAAACTTTTCATACCCCCAACCTCCCACCTGCACCAAATCCTATAGTATGCCAAAGCAGGGGGGTTGCAGGAGGGCAGCATGCCCCACATACATACATCACTGTTTATACGCCATTATAATGGGTGCAAGCACTGTATTTATGTGAGCAAGTCTACATAAATACCAACAAAATAAGAATTGAATAAAAAAGTAGTTTCGGTAATTTTCAATTTTATCATAAAATAGTAGACATAAAATAATCTAGTTTTAAGTGTTTGATTAAGAATTTATAAGGACATCAAATAATTAAAGCCAATTTAGTACTTAATTTCACAAATTTGAATAAAAACATTATTTTTTTAAAAAAAATTAGTTTTTTGGTAAATTTTGAGTTTGAAAGTATTTGTTTCAAAAACTATTCACACAAATAACTAGTTTGAGACAAATAATAATAGAACAAGTTTCTGGCTTTCAGAAAACATATAATTTTTTATTGTAAGTTTTGCCGTTGTTTTTAAATCTTTTTTTTTGAATTTTAAGGCATTATTTATAAACTTGCCCCTCCTGCCTAGACGAAGGCAGATTGACCCCCCCTCCGATAGTGAGAAATGCTTGTTTTTACCCTTCTATAAAAATCTGTTATTATTTTACGGCGCCCTAGTTATCGTACCCTCCTCCAGATATACATATGTATATACAATATATACACAGATTTATTTGTAGCCCAAATTTTTCACATAAAATTCAATTTTGTTTATTTAACAATTATTTTTGTCAATACTACATAGTAGACAAAGGTATGCAGCAACAATTTTTCATTCATACCAACAAAATTATTGTATAATAGATAAATTTAAATTTTGCTTCAGTTTTAATTGAAATCATAACAATTTTGTACATGCAACAAAAGTTTTTATCAATATTTGTTTTATTCAAGAAAAAAAAAAGTTTTGTCATGATGGAAAAAATATTTGTAGATATACCTACATTTTTTTTTTTTGAAAATAAATAGTTTTATCGATTTGACAATTTTATTTTATCATTTCTACAAAAAACCGAACCTCTGAAAGAATATTTTTCATTATGACAAAAATATTCTTTCAAAGTTTTTATTTTCTGTCAAATTGACTGAAAAAATTAACAAAAACTTTGTAGCATTGACAAACATTTACAAAATTGAATTTTTGTAGATACAACAAACATTTTGTTTGCTCCACAAACAAAATTGTGGATATGAAAAAAATCTCTGTTTTATTTTGTTATAGTAACAAATCTTGTTTTGTTAAACTGAAAATATTATTTATAGTTCATTTTTTCTCAAACTGATAAAAATTCATGGAAAATTATAAAAATTTTGTGAAATAAACAAATTTACTCTGTAATATTGATAAAATTTTATCAAAACGATAAAATTGTTTTGTTGAAGATCTACAAAAATTTTTTATCAATATTACCTAGGAAATTATTTTCAGTGTAATCTCATCCAAAATAAGTTATCTCAACTTAACGATGAATTTCTTCCTGGCCCTGGCGGTATCCCTGCCATATTTCTAAAAAAATGCTCCTCAACACTTTCTCAATTCCTTTCAAAAATCTTTAGTTTATCTCTATCTCAAGTGTATCAAGAATTGAGAGCATTCAACGCCGATTCCTTCGATTTGCTCTTAGAGGCCTTCCTTACCTTACCGTGATCGCTTACAATTAATTAACCTGATTTCACTCGAGAAACGAAGAGAAATAGCTGACATTCTATTCATTCACCGTCTCCCTTCTGGTTCTGTCGACTGCCAAACTCTTTACAATTCTATCTTTTTCAACACTAACCCCCGAAATTTAAGAAACCCTCGCCTCTTCTACTTGCCTACCCACCGCACCTCATATGGCTCCAACCCTTTAACTCGAATGTTGCTAAGTGCTAATTCGAACGCAAACTTTTTCGACTTTAACCTAAGCAACTCCAGTCTTAAAGTCCGTTTACTCAATCCTTTCCCAATACATCCCTATCTTAGCTTTAAGCTGCGTAACTTTTAAGTAAGATTAAGTCCTTAGTTTTAAGTTAGATTAAGCTTGCATTAAACCGAATAAATGGGGGTTTTGCCCCCACCTAAATAATACATATTTAGAAAAATATATTACCATGGCCTAAGATAGACAGCTGTAGTGTCAAAGTAAACGTTGAATAAATGTTTTTGTTTTTCTCGTCTCGTCTTAAAATAATATAGTTATACAAAAGTCAAAGGAACCAGAATAATTTTATTTGAAATTCTAGATTTGTATTCTAGACTTTATCTAGATTTTTCGTTTTTGGAGATAAGAATTTATTTTAGTTTATTTTTGTAGAATAAAACAACTGTTTATATTATTATTTTCATTATTGCTATGAATAACGAAAAATGCAATGAAATTAATGAGCAATGGCGTTGCCGTCTGGCTTTCTTTGTGTAATTGTGAATCGCACAAAATTGCTTTTGTTATGCTCAAACTTCAAAGCTAAAATGTTAAAGATAAATACACAAGTGCTTAAGTCGACAAACTTAAGAGATATAATTTGTTCGTTTCTTTTGCCTTTTTGTCTTATAACGGTATGAATATATAGGGGTATTCATGCAATGAGATATATTTACTAACTTCGTATTTGCGTAAATGTATGCTTCACTTTGCATGAACGCACCTATAAAGCAATCTGTGTATATCCTTATTACGTTGCTCGCGTATATAATTTTCCATACAAATTTTGACATTTAATTTACGCGGTGATAAACTTATGCAGTTTACGAGGTTTACTAGGCAAATACGGCATTGCATGAATACCCCTTATGTATTTCTGACAGATGTGTTTAAAAAATCTATTAAAAACGAGTGGCGACGCTATGGAAGGGACGATTTTCATAGTAGCGCCATCTTGATTTCGGAAGAGCTAGCGAAACGTTGATTTCTTCAGTGTCGCACTTTGATTTGGATAGATTTTTTACGACAAGGAGTTTAATGTTATTTTCCATTGGAATCAAAAAGAATTCTTCTGAAACTATTCCATTTGCAAAAAAGAAGAAGAAGAAAATTTTGCTTCTCGATTTCAAGTCAGAATTCACTCAAGAAGACAAAAGCGGGTCATCTCTTGATCCAAGCCAAATCGTATCATCGGTACTCATGGCACTGGAGCAAGAAAAGTACAGAATTCACCAAAACTTCCTCAAAGCCGCGAACGACAGGTGGGCCGTGGGCGTCACTGGACTATTGCCGGGTTTCAAGGAATGTTTGGCTGAATATCTCTAAGAAAAAAACAAATTGTCTATTCAGGTTAAGCAGACCTCAACTATTCCTTCTTGTTGGAATCCTAAGGGGTCACAACTCAATGGGAACCCAAATGAGCAGAATGGGCATTAAAACAACTGACTTATGCAGAGGGTGTCATGATGAGGAGTCGAAAGAGGGCTTATATCACTACCTATGTGAATGCCCCAGCCTAGCAAGAAATAGGAAAATTACCCTCGGAGAATACTTCTTTAATGAACTGCGTTACATCTCAACCTTGCCACTGGATAGCATCCTGAAATTCATCCAGAACTCAGGATGGTTCAGGGAGGCTCCCCATACCCATACCTAAAAGTACAACTCGCTCTCCTCCCTACCCACCCTCACAATATCCCTTTACCCCCGGGGAACGCAATGGATCCACCAAGATCCGAGTGATCCATGTCACCGCATAACACATTGACGATCACACGAATGACGCTAGTCCGCCAATGTCACCCGGAAGTCAACGCAGACTACGTTGACGTGGTAGAAAAGTTTGCCATGTCAACGTTGGGATTACGGTTAACGCTTTGCGTCAATGTGTCCTAACATTTGCTCAGTGTGGTTGCAAATTAAACGAAAAAAGTTAATGCATTGAAGGTAAAAAGAATGTCAACGTCGGTGTCAACGCAGCCGTCAACGCATGGACAATATTACGCGTTGACGATCACACGAAAAGACAACTTTGGGACGGAATTTGACGTTATTTTGACGTCAGAGAGTCAACGCGTTGACCATTTTTGTTGACCGTCTAATCGTAGCCTTACCTATCACAAGATTTGATTTCAGACATAATTTTACCGACAAGCTCCATCCGTATAAGAATTCCACATAATCTTCTCAAAAGCTACAATACAAACAAATACAACAGCATTGAAAAATAGCCCTTGAAAAAAAGAATGTTTCAAACTATTGACCAATAAAAGTTGACCCCCTGTCCCAGTTTTATGCAAATATACCACTTTAAACGAAAAGCAAGCGCAAGTAAACTCTTATAAGCTTTATTATACTATAACATCCCTCTTCAGTCTATATATGTATAGGTATACTCTACCCATTAGCTATTGAAATATTAAAATCAACACTCAGCGGCAATTTCGCAGCTGGAATTCAAACAGAATGAGACATGAAGGCTTTATAATAAAATTTAATAAAGAAAAACTGGTGATAAAAACGAAATAAAAATTCAATCGAAAACCTCCCCAATGTATTTTTATTATCCGACGTCATGGCCAACATTATAACACCAATACGCACCTACCCACCTACGTTTAACACTTTTCATACCTCTACCAACATACATGAACTTATTTTAAAATTCAATTAGTGCGATTTAAGCAAACGCTAGGGTTTCAGTAGTACACAAGCATTGACCCTAATTACTCATAAAGAAAGAATAAGCAATCCTCGCACAGCACGGGGCCAACAATAAGCGTATTAAGTTGTCAATTAGGATATTAGATTAATACATTTTTAAATTTGAATTTTTTTTTTAATCGTTTACACTCATCCTATTTATGTAGATTGGAAACTGATTATGTTTTTTTTAAACAATTTCTTCCGGACGGAATTTTTATCTTATTTGCTCTAAGTTTTCCGGTTTTATAAATGAAACAAAAATATGTACCTTCTCTGACGTCTTTATACGGTTCTGTTTGTAAATTTTATTGTTGATTTTTATTTGGGAAAAAACGACCCTGTATCTTATAATCAAACAAAATTATCTTCTGATTTATCTTCATAAAAATCATTGCCTAAAATAACATTCAAAAGATAAACATTATACAAAATGACCACTATATCTTGTAGGTATGTAAATGCTTTATACTCGTACATATACCTTGGTAGGTGTAGGAATTAAAAAAAAAAGGGAAAATCAAACACAATCTTAAAGAGATAGCCGCAATGAAAAGAACCAATGACGACGCGACGCCAAAATAACAACTGTATATACCCAATAAACAATCAAAAATCCATAGCATCTACGTATTTATTCATTTTCGGACAGAATGTGATTTCTTTCGAAAATAGATTTTCACTTTGCAGAGCGTTGAAAGCCCAGGAAGTCAAAAACACATCCATTGAATATAAACAATTTATAGATTCGGTTGAATATTTAAAAAAAAAAAAAAAAAAAAAAGGACAGCAACACCTTACTCACCTTATAGACAAAATAAAATATGAAAAATAGTGTTAATTAAAAATTAGAATATAGTGATCTTCAAAAATATAATAATGAATTGACTTTCTTTATTATGTATGTATGTGTGTACCTAAGTGATATTTAATAAGAATTCGAATTTATTTTGAATTTCGAATGTGTGAATACAGAAAATGGTGAAAATGATCGATTTAGATCGACATTCCGAGTGTCCCTTGGGGGAGGATATGGCTGGACCACAGATCCCTTGGACTGGAATGCGATATGCGTGTCTAAAAGTATTGCATGCTTATTGTAAAGTGTTTGAAAATCAGGAATTATATGATCTCATTGTAAGGTAAGCAGCTTTCCAAAGTCTATTTCAATTAACATTTTTTTTTTCTTTATTAATTAACAACTAATTACCGTTTTCTGTCCCATAAGTAAATTGTCAACCATTAGATGTTGGTGACCATTTTTACTCTGAGCTATTTTTTGTTGAATGGGCTTCAGGTCAGGTGACCTGATCCTTGTTGCGCTCTCCAAGATCTGCTATTGCACTCTCTGACCGCTGTGTGTCTAGTGGTAGGGTTACCTTCGGGGACACTTTAGCGTCATTTTGACACCTATTCAGCACCCGTTCACCAGGACACTTTTTTTTTAAAAAATACATTGATTTTGGACACTTTTTTTGAAATCTAGCAACTCTTCGGACACTATTTGACAAAAAAAAAAACAATTTGTTCGAAAAATTTAACGGAACCTGTTGTCAATCAATCAAAAAATAAAAATATCTACACCACACATACATATCTATTTCTTGTTGTGATCTTTGACCCCCCCTGGTTACGGCCTTGACATCAACGATCCCCAAGATTTTTGAACAAATAGCTCATGAAAAATTGTACTTTATTCTAAAAACATCTATTTCACCATGATTGAGCTGGGAGGAGATCTACTACGAAAATCTTTACTATATTTTGTAACCATCAGATCACTAAAAAACCTCGAAAATGGTTTTCAAATAGATGTCATTTTTACGGACTTTTGGAAGGCGTTCCATTTCGTTCTAGTAAAAGAGATAAAACTTTTCGGCTTTCATTCTAATATTTAAAAATGGTTTACATCCTATCTCAGTGATAGAACACAGTTACTCTGCATTAATAATTTATTTTCAAACGAAATTCATGTCACCTCTGATTTACCTCCAGGTAGCCACTTGGGTCCCCTTTTATTTCTGTTGTTGGTCAATGATATCATTTAATTTATCAGCAATGCCTTTTTTTTCTCATGTTTCCCGATAATATCGAAATTTTCCGTTGTAGATGATGACGTTAGATGATTGCCTTTTACTAAACAAATTGACCTTGAGTGCTTATCTGAATGGTGTAATGCTAACCAGCTATTTGAATCAAATTAAACAAAATATTTTGATAACATATTTAAGGCGATGTTTTATCTTACTGAAAATTGATTTAATTTTTGTATGGTAGGTACACACTTTTTTTACAAATATTTTTGTATTTTTATTGTTTTGAAAACAGGAACAGGTTATTTACTTAAACGGTCCATAATTTTACCACAAAAATTCTAACTTCTTTTACTAGATTCTTGTGAATATTCATCATACACAACGCATCAAGCCATTCATTGCTCATTATAGACCTTAGCCAAGTTTTGACCTTTCTTGATGTGATATCACTCTAAAATGAAGATAGATGCAAACCAGAGCGGCTTTGAAACCCATTTTTAATCGAACAAATTAGAACCGCAGCGCAGCACAATATAAAGTTTATGGTGTGCAGCCTGGAGATTAGGTTTCCTAATTTTTTAAGGAAAATGATACAGAGGTCACGGTGACAGCGCACTTTACCTAACAATAAACTATCTCGTCTGCATTGGTAGAAATTTAGCTTAAGGACGTGTATGGTTCTAACAAAGCGAGGGTATATGCATGATCTTTTTAGCCCACATGCTCCCCTGATTTGAACCCGTTAGAATTATTCTATACTTAAAATTCAATGTTTTAAGAGCTATAGTCCCAGGTGCCGGGAAGACCTAAAAGAAGCCCACCGAAATCGCCAAAATTACAGTAACAATGCTTGAAAGAGTGCACAAAAACTTCAAAAACAGGCTTCGCCAGTTTATGGACTCTGGAGGTGGCCATTCAACCGCCATGTTATTTAAAAACTATGTAAACTAATATTTCCAATGTTTTGCGTAAAATACGCAAGTAAAATGACTCATTCAGTCATCTACGTATAGCTACTGAGTTTCAATTCAATTCAATTCAAAACCAATGAGCTTGCCGCGCTGAACCCTGTATTATAAATCATCTTTCTGTTTTAAAAACGTTTGAATTTTAAATATTTGAGATAAATTAAAAAAAAAAAAAGAAAAATGCGTGTTCTATCTGTGAGTTATTGAATATTTGTGCTTTCAATACGACCACCACGCGCATAGTACCAGCTGTTGCTGACTGACACATTTACTCTGTCCCTTGCCAGCCGTTGTAAGTGGCACCGGCTGTATCTTCAATATCAATGGACCGTTGATTTGACATAACTTTGTTCTTTAGGAATATATCTAAAAAAAAACACCATATTTTAATATTTTTTAAGAGCTATAGTTGGGACTTTGTGTGCGAAAGTGTCTTTTGTCTCCTATTTGTACAAAAACTTATACGTAAAAAAAAAACTATCTTAGAAAACATACTTAATTTTAAAATATCTAAAGCTTTCCAAAATGGTAAAAGTATGTTTAAAAAAATGTGGGTTTCACCACTTTTGCACTTACACAGGCTCAGCTTCAATTTAGAATGGAAATTAAAATTTTAAAAGTCAAATTAACTTCATCTTTGCAATATTAAGCCAACAGAAATTGACATGACAACTTTCGAAAGAGTAACTATTGACTTGCCAGAAATTGCCGTAGATATGGCGTCACGTACTATAGTTTTATGTGATTGGGCGCTGTTCAACGCATATCTTAATTTTCAGAATTATGAATTTTTGGAGCTTCTGATTGGCCAGCTGTCATAAAAAGTTCTGAAAATTCAGATGACATTTAAAGGTAGAACTAGAATAGGCGGGAGCTGTCGGAAGCTTATGTCAAAACCGACCGAAAAGTAGCTTTCCGAAACGTCAATTTCACAAGTAACCCATAATGCAATTAAATGGTTGAAAGAGAAAACAAATTAAATAATAGTTTTTGTTCAATGTCAATTTTCATAGCAGAGAGGCTTTTAATTATTTACTTTGCGAAACCACGAAATCTAAGCACCAAACGCCAAATTCTTTTAAGTTTGCTTTCTTCATTTTGATTTTTGCATCCATCCACTTACGAATGAGCGGTCGATGAGCGCTCTTCATGTCCGACGGCAAAAGTTAACGAAAACTAAACGAACAGTACCAAATCGCAATTATGTGCACAAGATATGAATCCTTTGTATTCGCTCGGTTTCGTACGATCACTTGCGTGGCCTTCCGACTATTCTAGTTCTACCTTCACTTTTTATGACAGCTGGCCAAATTGAATTTGAGAATTCAAATATGCGTTGAACGTTCTCATTGTCAATTCTTCATATATTATAGGTCTGTTCGTTTACTTGCCAAAACTGCCAAATTTCTACCATATTTTTTTTTTTTATATGAACTTTGACAGGATTTTGGACTAAAAGCGGTAGAAATTCGAAGTCTGGGGAAGTATTATGTGGAATGTGTACCAACAACGAAATAAAGTCATTGTACACATACTTTTTAATTTTATTGGATTGTTTTTGCACGTATGTGTAAACAAACAAAAAACAATAAACACTTTGCCAATATTTATGTGTCGACTAACTCATCAGAACTTTACTCAGACATTGTGAAACAGACCCTAAGTGTTAATTTAAAATAAAAGTGTTACTTACATATTTTGTTGCAATGAGCATGTGTCATGAGTGTTAATTTAAATGCCGGTTGATAAAGTTCAGGCAAAATTTTCTTGGCGTGACTGATGTTTCGTTTTGTCGCAGTCGGCTACCTGTATCGATACTTGTCTTTCTTTTATTATTATTAGGCGTTTTTCTTTTTTAGTTCAGAGCAGAGCCTGAACTGTCAAACAAAAAATTGTGTTTCTTTTTTCGCTCTGAGTGTTCAGAGCTTCAAATTTGTGTTTCTTTTTTCGTTCACAACGTGTTCTGAGCGTGTTCAGAGTGCGCTCTATGAGCTCAGAATAAAATAACTGAGCAGACAGAATTAAATGCTGAACACAAGCATTTGACAGCTAAGTGTTCAGTTGTTATTTTGGGATACAATTTTTTTTTTCGGAATTGTAATGTTTGGTATTCACCACACTATATTTTCTCGTAAGCAAACAATTTCTACGGTCAATTGTTTGGCAAGGAAATAAATTGTTTTGACAGTTAGATTTACAGACATGTTTGTTTTCGCAAATTTTGAAATTGCCTTTGGCAGTGAAACTGAATGTCATATTTTTTAAGACATTTCATGACAGAATGACACGAATGGGGTTTTTTTTTTAATATGAAAGTGTAATTCAATTATGTGAAAAATGCAAAATTTGACATGCACTGCAACTGCAAACTAGGTTTTCACAACAAAGCTCCAGTTTAACAAAGATATATCTAACAAGAAGCTAAATGAAGCTACTAATATGGGCAATTGAAGTATATATGTAGATATACCTCCAACCTTAAATGTTAAAACAAATCATTTAGTTTTGCTATGTTCCGCGCAGGATCATTCGGAGTGATGCTTTGCAATTCATAACTTTTTAGTCAATCCATTTGAAATTTCACTGGTTCTACTGAAGATTTTGAGATTAATAGTTTAAATGTTTGCAATAATTCTTTGAAGATTCAATTTGTTTCTTTTTGTTCGCAGCCACAGCCTATTTTGACCAAATTGTATTTAACTCAACGTTATTGATTTTTCGTTTTGCGCCTATAATGATGTGCAGTTCCCTGTCGGTCGTAAATATTTTCCCTTCCCACGATATCTTCAAAGAAACAAACATCTCTGATGTGATGGGTGATGATGACTCGAAATCCCACTTTCATTTATACAGAAGTTGTTTGTTTTTATAAAGTTCATATAAGCAGGTTAAGTCAACAATTTCTTTTGGCTCACAATCAATCAGTTCTTCAAAGTGCGATGTAACGGAAATAAGAACGGAAAGTTCTAAAAAAAAAAAATAAACAAAATTAAAAATGTACAAGTCAATTGAACCAAACATCAAAGTAAAATAATCACAATCAAAGAACCTTATTTTGCCAAGTCTTTTGCCCCAAATATTTTTGAATTTGAATTCAAAAAACGAAAAATAACAACATCGATAAAAAGTTCTTCTAGTCGCCGCCATTCAATTTTATCACGGACACCAACCATTCACCCTGTCCCAGTATTTAAAAGCTCTTAAGAGAAACACTTACAGAATATTGTCGGTCGGTATATGTAGTATATTTTCTCAGTCGCTATGACGTCAGACCAACGACTGACAGATTTAAAAATATAAATTGGACACCCATCAGCGATGGGATATACATAAATGGTGATTGTGTCATTTGTTGACATTTATACTCGCAGCACAAATCATTGCATCCTTCCCTTTAACGACTTAATTAAATTCTTTTATTGGCGATAACAAGAGAGTTATAGGAGGATACGAATCACAGTTCACCTTTTTTTATAACTGTCCCATCAAACTAACCCTATAGGCTAAGTATGTCAAGTAAACAATTTGTTTACTTTGTCATTAGTATTGTTTTTATCCTGAAAATGCTTTGTAAACATATTTATCCAGAAACTGCTCGTTCTACCCGCAAGCAGATAATTTAATTAAATTTTCCAAATTATATGTAGGTTGTTGTTGATTCCCCCACAAGCATTTAATTTGCAATCCCCTCCACAGGGTTTACCTACTATGAACCTATACTTAAATTAACAAAGTGACTAACGGTATCTTATTTTTATTATTATTTCATTACAGAAAAACATGTCAATCATGCAAGTGTCCGCGCGAAGCGCATGCCATCTACCAGGAACAAGTCACATCGGTTCGCGAACGTCTCGGCTTCAAGAGTACATCGCCAACGCACTGGGAATCAGATCAAAGACAGTTAGGATACACTTGGGTGCCGCCAGGAATTATGACCTCATCAAAGGTTCAGCGTTATTTTGATAAGATTCCTCAGGATAAAGTTCCTAAGCTCGGTTCAACAGGTGAAAAATATCGGGAAACCCAAGTTACGAAGCAACTTCCCAAGCAGGATCTTTCGCTTGATCATTGCCGTCACGTCGAACCACAACATCGTGCCTCATATGAAGATTTCGTTGCAGCAAGGAACGAAATCGCCTTAGACATTGGTAACACAATGAATATTATTATTTTCTTTTGTGACTTTTCTTTAACTATTTTTTTTTTTTTTTTTTTTTTTTTGAAGGTTATATTAAGGATGCTGCACAGAGTACTAAGTGTGTACATTGTGATGAACGTATCCCTAAGGGAGATATGGCTGTGGTGGCGCCAAAATTCGTTGATAGTATGATGTGGCATCCGAAGTGCTTTACATGCAATACTTGTGATGAACTCCTTGTGGACCTGACCTATTGTGTTCATGACGATAAGATCTATTGCGAGCGTCATTATGCGGAGATTTTGAGGGCGCGTTGCAATGGCTGTGATGAAGTGAGTATACATTTTACAGTGTTAGCGTATAGTGTTATAATTTTCAAACCATATCTCAGATAAGTGATAGTTTTGAATTTGATAAAAAAAAAACAGAAATGAGAAGTTTTTTTTAAAGTGTTTTAAAGAACTGGTAACTGTCTGTAATATTTGAATCTTTTAAATCGAGTTTGACGGTGTAAATGTAACGTGGAGTTTGTTGGTGAGGAAAATAGTTTATTGGTTTAGAATTAAGATTGATAAAGAAATCATCAGTTTCAGCATCCCATCCATCAAGGTTGGTTAAGATATTTTAAAAACAAATTTAACTTTGAAATGAGATATTTAGGGTCTAAGCAAGGTTCTGATTAGTGACTCGACACAATAATACAACAACTCAACGAAATTAAAGGGTCATTAATTTTTCAGTTTCGAAAGTTCCTAAAGCTAAATAAAACACACAAGGCGATACATTTTTGACGGAAATTTTATTTCATTATAAAATTTGGACTTTGCCGTTAAGTGTGAAAAACAATATCATTCAAATAGCCGCCTCGGGAAGATTCGCAGCACGCGATTCTTTTGAGGTAATTTTTAACCACTTTTTTGCACATTTCGGGCGGTATCTTGGCCATAACTTGAATAATATTGGTTTTAATGCGTCTAGAGTTCGAGAATTATTTGCGTGAACACGGTATTTTGCGTAGCCGCCCCACAGAAAAAAATACAACTGTGTCAAATCACATGATCTTGGTGGCCAATTGACTTCGCCAAAACGTGAAATTACGCGACCAGGAAACTTCTCACGCAATAAAGCCAGAATTGGTCGTGTTGATGTGTGGCTTGTTGGCCCGTCTTGTTGGAACCACAAATCCTCCAAGTCATGATCTTCAATCGCCGGCCGAAAAAAATCGGTTACGACACGTTCAATTGCTGCGAACGCCAGGGAAATCGATGAATTCGGATCATCAGCAACACTTGCACTTGCAGCAGCAATATTTTCCACTGAGCGTGCATTATGATGATGTACAGGCCTTACGACATCAGACAGTAACGCTTCCACTCTCTTCAAATTTCTTCACAATTTTACCGATTGCTTGCGTATTCGGTCGATTATGACGACCATAATCATCGCGTAATGCGCGAAAAGTGGCTACGTTTGAATCACCACTTTTGTAGTAAGTGTTAATAATCACCCTTATTCCGTGAGGCGTTTAAATAAAACGACAGTAAAACGACACGGCTCTAGAATTACCAATTGTAATTTTAGTAAAACGACAACTGTTTTAATGGTTAGAAGGGTAAGGAAAGAAGAGAACTGTAAAGTTTTAGTTTCACTTAAACGTCAATTATCGCTTCTAGAGCCGTGTTGTGTTACTGTCGTTTTCGTAACGAATTTTAACGCGTTGTTCGATTGTTAAGCCATCCATTATCATAAATTAAGAACATTCAACTAATATTATGACACTTCCAATGATAGCTGAATTTGACAGGTGTCAAATGCCAGCGCTACCAACTTGAAACCACGAAATGAATTACCCTGTATTTCTGGATTTAGAACCTATTCAGACACAAGACAACTGTGATTTTTTTCTCCTGTGTACTTACCAAGACCCTGTAGTATTAATGTCTCGAGTATAACTAATATCAGACGTTGTGAAACAAGCCCTTAACTTAGTAAATTTTGTTTTAAATAAGTAATAAAATTTGATTCCTCAGATATTATGTTAAAAGCACATTTTTCAATGCTTAGTAAATACAAGCAGAGCTTAAAAACTAGATAACAATAAATATAAGGTTAACATTATTATTATATGTATGTACCTACTAATATTTACAAAATATAATATAAAACAGTAAGAAGCATAAGAATTTAAAGACATTACTGTGGAAGGCTTGAGAGGAGGGAATTGCGAAGGACTAATTTGGATATGTTGAAATCAAAAACATTCGAAAAGTTGTTAGCATTACGAAGCATACGAGACATAGGATTAAAAAAGGAATACTTTGTGCGGTGATAAGGGATGCAAAAAAGGGGTACTGTCCTTAAATTACGGGGGTTGGTGTTAATAGAGATAGTATTCAGTAAAGTTGGGCAGTCAATGTTACCAGTAAGTAAATCGTGAATAAAGACGATGTCTGAGGTTGCGCGACGTTTTTCTAGGGAATATAGATTACTAAGCTGCAAACGATCAAGATAGATCTTGAGGGAGAAGATAATTATCACACCACGGAAGGCTACGCAGTGCAAAGCGAAGAAATCTACGCTGAACAGTTTCAATCCTTTTAATTTGGGTAACTTGATGCGGTGACCAAACTTGAGAAGCATATTCGAGAATAGGTCTAACAAAGGTCCGGAAATTCCTTTGACCAACGTTATACAGCAGTATAGCTTTGCATAATTTTTCAATTAGATTATCCTTCATGGTTTATAAACATGTGTATTTTTTTTATAAAATCTTCTAGATAACAATAAAAAGCTGCTTTTTGCCAAGTTTAATAAAAAATCGGCAGAGTCGTTTTTGAAATATTAAATTTCAATCTGTTTTTAAAAATCCAAAAAATATGTTTTTGAAAATTTTTGTACACCATATTATTTGAAATGTGTCATTAATTTTTCATAAAAAATTGATCAGAATCAGTTGAACCGTTTTCGAGAAAAGCGATAATCAAAAAAAAATGGTTTTGTGGGAGGTACCATTAATACCATATTTTTTTTACTAAACGGCAGCATATAACAATTTAAATTTATTGAACTTTTTTTTGAAAAAATCTGTGAAACCGATTTTGGGAAAAATAAAATTTTCTTTTTTGGCGAAAAAATTTTGTATGACAGGTATCGTTATTTTTGGAGATAAAAAAAAAAAATTAAAAACATGTGGGGGATGTCCAAAAAACTCCAAGTACCAAGTTTAAAAAAAAATCTAACGATCCGTTTAGGCTGTAGCCGAACAGACGGACGTTTTTGCCAGACCCACTATTTTATCTTCCCTATCATCGTAATGTCAAGTTTCTTCAAAATCTCGAGTTCGATTCTTTTACGAATCCATAACTTGACATATAAAGTACCTATGTACAGTACATACATATATATCGCAAGTTTAAAGAAGTTTCTTAGTTTAAGCTAAGCAAGAATTTTCGTATAAACTCCAAGGGTGGTATGAATAAAAAGAAGCATCTTCTCAAAACTCAACTTTTAAGAGCAGGTGCTCCATTTGGTATGAATAAAACACTTGACAAGGTGCTCAAGGATTGAGCATCTATACGTGTTTGACTCGGGGTATGAGAGCACTTACTCCGTGTGATGGAGGAGGTGCTCACTGATTGGAGTATAATTTTATTCATACGAAACGGTAGCAGGTACATCATTTTTGAGCGGCTTCTCTGAATCTTATGGAGCACCTTCTCTGAGTACGTGCTCCGTTTTATTCATATCACCCCAAATTTACTAAAAGCAAATTATGCTATATGAAAAAGAGTTATTATGCAATAAAATAATGTATTTCCTTCAACCAGATATGTCAAACATTCCACCTGGTTACGTGACATTTCTAATTTTTGAACAAGTTTACGACTTGTAAATTTCTTACGATGATGGGAATTTTTCCAAAACAAAACTATACAACTGCTTTTATTTACAGGGACTTCCCTTGTTATGCCACCGTGAATTCAAATGAAATAAAATATTAAACTTTACAAACAAAAAAACTAAATTTTTCAAAAGCGAAGTCACTTAGCTATATCAACATTTTGTTTCTAGGTAAATCGTTTCTCTTGATTAAACATAAATGTTTCGATGTAACAATTCCTTTCTCGTGGATAGAAAAATCCACTTTGAAGTATTTGTTTCAAAGCAAAAGCACGTGCCATAACTCATTCTATCGTGCTGCAAAGAAAACGTCTTTGAGATGCAATTAAATAAAGTAATTGCAGTTTTTTTTATCAAAATTTTAAACGCCACTAAACTTCAAAAGAACTTATTCTTGCCATGTTGGCTGTCTACCAGAGTCCTGTCGTCTATAAATTTTATCGTTCATACTTAAACTACACCTAGAAAACTTTGTATTTCCTTCCTTCATCGATGGTCAAGTTTAATGCACGAAAACCGGCCACACCTTAACATTAATTAATACACAATATCTTGCAAAAGCAATTAAAAAATAAAATTAAAAACTTAACTTTCAACCAACCAACCGACCAACCATTTTTTTCCAGAATTATTTTCTTTTGACATGGTTGCGTTCGTCGTGATGGTTGGTTGTTGGTTGTGTAACAGCTTTTTAACTGATTGAGAAATTAATTACAGCAATGCACTCTAATGGTGATAGTTTAAGCTAAAATCAAAATCTTTAAAAAAGCTTACACACAAATGGCACTAAAATGCCATCCCTAAATCGCTTATCGAACAACTATGACATGAGCAATTAGCACGCAAGCTTAAATAGTTTTCTGAGGAAATTGTTCACGCAAATATTAGACCAAGTCACGCATAACAAACAAAAAAAAATTATTAAAATTCAGTATATAGGGATGTCGTATAGCTAGTGTGGTGCAAAGGTGTGTCAATTAGGCGCACAAAAACTAACAAAGTTGTTCCCATCAAAATCAATGAGCAATCACTTAAAAAGTTTAGCTATACGTTTTAGGGATGTAGTTTTATTTATTGTAGTTTCGGCATTTTTTTTGGATCGTGGCACGAACCAATAACGCTATATCCACATAATCTATTTGAGATCTCATTCTGATGGAGTCTAGATTTTCTAGTGTTTTAATTTGTTGACAACGTCTATTTTTGGCGGGATCTGGGTAGGTGCTCCTGCTCCTATAACTAACTTAATTCAAAATAGTGCTTTTGAAAATGATAGGTTTCACACCTATCGAACTCTAAATTAAACTTTTACACCGCTCGGACATTGCTGCAATGTTTCAAGTCTCTCATTTGTTTAAACGTTTTAACTTGCTATTAGGTAGGTACTATATGGCAAGTTTGATCAAACTTGACATTACGATGATAGGGAAGACGAAAAAAGTGGGTCTGATGTCGGTCTGTATTATGTTCGGCTACAAGCAACAGCCTAAACGGATTGGTCAATTTTCAAAATCACAGAAAGCCATGTGGCAATGAAAGATACAACAAATACAATTACAAAAAATCATCAAATGTCACTTTTCCGCACACAATTAATGGCCCGGGCAATTAATTTAGTGCGAAAAAAGAGCGGAGACCTCTCCAAATAAGCTGCTACAATTATCAAATTCGCTCATCGAACAGCGTACTGCAAAACGAAAAGGAGGACAAAATTTTTCGTTTATGATTTCGTTGTTTCGTTTTTGTATGGGATTTTTCGTTTCGCATCAGCAGCGTACTAGGCTTTACCACAAATAAGCTGAATGAGAACATTAAGCTGACTGTACCCACTGATCTCTATAATACACTGGATAGCGTATTCATACAAACAAAATGACTCTAATTGAAGACTGTTATAAGGTGCGCTCGGCACCAGGTTTGTATAACAGTATAACTTCTTTTTGTCAAAGTGGCTGAACACAATACACGCGAGTCATGGCGCGCGTCCTCATCTTACATTGTTAAAATACATAAAATCTCGTTATAGAACGGTGTTCACATTGGACTGTCTCCTTCGACTTTTTTCGCGTCTCTGTACTTTATCTCACTCACACTTCATGGTGAGAAAATGATGGCGAAGAAAGTAAGAATTTTTTGATTTTTTGCTTCTGTTCTCTCTGTCTGTACCTTATCTTTGGCACTTAAATCCTACGGAATCCAATTTTTTTAATTAAAAGCATTTTCCTACTAAGATTTATATTTTGTAAGTGAAATGTTTCTAATTAATCCTTCAACAAGCAAAGATTTTTGTTTTGTTTTAACGACTGCTACACGTCAGAATGAGTCGGATGTGTTCACATTAGGTTTTGTGTCTGTAGCCACAAACGCGTTTCTGGGATTTAAATAGTAGGTGATATTTCTTGCGAATTTGCACAAATTGTAACTAACACTGAATTGTAATTTTTTGTTGTTTGGATAAACGCACAATTTTTTTTGTTTTGCATCTATTCACTAAAATAAGTTTGTACTTAATCTTATAAAAGGGACATGGTAAATTAAATGCAGTTTGAAATATTTGTTGTGAATTTGAAGGACCATTATTTTTTTGTGTTCAAATTCCTGACAAATATTTAGAACTCACACAATCATATACAAAAATAAGCCATCTGAAATGGTTGAAAGAAATTTGACACAAGTTTTAATAATCACGCTCATGTGAACGCGCGCCCTGCCGCGTGTTCTGACGCGCGTACTGTGTTCAACCAGTGAACTGAAAAATGTGCGTCAAATTACTTCTTTTTTTTAAAGAAAGACGTCAAAAGGTGCGCTTGGGACCAGAATGTCATCTTCAATTGGAGTAAAAAAAAACTGTTATACATAAAGGGAATCCACTATCCAGTGTATTATAGAGATCAGTGACTGTACCTGCCTGCGCTTCCCTCAAGGCAAAGGAAAACAATTCGAAAATCGAAACAAATAAATCATAAACCTAATAACGTATCTCGTATCTCGATCTTGACGTCAGCTTAAACTCTGATCCGAGATTTAACCATTTTTGTACGACTCGTTTTTTTCCGGAATAAAAACATCTTTGATAATAAAAAAAAATTCATTACTGAAATCCAGAATTCTAAGATCCACAATAAATCATTTCAATTTCTATTAAATCCTGTATTGCCCATATTCTTAAGCTTAAACACATTTTAATCCATCTATTCGCAACAATCAATCCATTTTAGTCAAAACGCGCGCGTAATATACAATTTTGTCTTCCATCTCTGAGTAGCTATTGCCTCCAAAGAGGCAAAACCACAATGAAACGAAACTAGATAAATTAAAAATCGAAAAACCACAATCTTCTCCTTAAGCGTCAAAACTATAATGTCAACATTAATTTTATACACTTTATACCACAATTCAGTGTAGCCACATTTCTGTCTTATATAATTTTAAGTACTTTTTTTAATCAAATATTTCGATTTAATATAATTTTGGAGTTGTATTTATTGTAAGAAAAAATGGTCTTCAATGATACCTGTGTTCAATTCAAGTGCTTACAATGTTGTTTTTAATTAGTTTGCTTTGACACTTGGCAGTAGATTTACGAACTGAAACAATAACAAGAATCGGCGAAATCGTCAACGCGTAATACTGTCCATGCGTTGACGACCGCGTTGACACCGACCTTGACATTGTTTTTAACCTCAACGCATTGATATTTTTCGTTTAACGTGTAATCACCCTGAGCAAATGTTAAGACAAATTGACGGAAAGCGACGATCAACGCTCTCCGTCAATCCCAACGTTGCATGGTATACTTTTCTGCCACGTCAACGTAGTCTGCGTTGTCTTCCGTGTGACATTGACGTACTAGCGTCATTCGTGTGATCGTCAATGTCAACGTTGACGGTCCATTGGCAGTGTGTTGATGACTTTTGATGTGTAAACATCTATGCTGGTGGTAGAGTGAAAAAAAAAACGTGAACGTTCGTGTGCAACGTTACGGTGTGCAAGGTTACGATCTGCATACTAGGATGGGTGCATTCAGTGAAAAAAGTCTTAAGATCCCCTTCAAGCAAAAACAAGTCCGTTTTGGATTCGCGCACGTTGATGTTTACACATATCAACCTTGAGTCCCGGCACTCACACAATTTTTTTTTGGTGAAGTCAGAGAGTCAATGCGTTGACCATTTACATTGACCGTCTGATCACAGCTTAAGCAACACCGATGGTTTTGACAGCTCTGGTTGAACTTTCACTGTAGGAAAACTTTATTCGTAATTCTTTGTCACTTTCACCAATCAAACATTACAAAAGTGTTCATTTAATTCTTTCTAGCAAGAGCAATTACCTTATTTTACTGCCTTGGAATGGTTTATATCCATTTTAATGTCAAACTTCTGTATTTATTAAATAAATAAAGCCTCAATCAAAAGCCTGCACCTATTTTTCTTAAGTATAGGAAATATAAATCATATAATTTCTCCATAAAAGGGTAACCCTTAAATTTATTTGTCCATGGTGTAGATTACTGCTATCCTACCTTTCCGATATCTTCGGCTGATGCATGCGGTGGAAAGTTTTAACTCTGCCTCCCCATCCCCTATCATCAAGTTTGTCATCTTGTTTACTACCCGGTGGGGTGCTGGCCCACGAGGTCATATTATTGTTATTATATGGTTTGGTTTGGTTAGGTTTGAATTTTGGTTTTCCTTTCGCTTTTACGCCTTACAAAACAAGAGCAGTCTATCATATAGACATTCCTACTGCCACAGTTAAGACAAAACTATGAGAGTGATTTGTGTCTATTTGGAAACAACTTTTTCTCGGCCAGCTGTTGCAATTGCCACTGAAAGCCACCACAATAATGTTGGCAGTAGTATTATTTGCGCGCGACCACCACCGTTATCATGCGCTAAACTAGCAAGTTTTAACTTATTAGTTAGGTTCAATGAAGTAATAACAAATCTAACGGATACATTATATTACTCGAAGTGGTACGCCGCGAACGTCAAAGGTTTTAAAATAATAATTGGCTTTGATGTGAGATGAAAATTGGCTGGCGTGGCGCGTGAAAACAAGTATGAATTAGACCTGGAAAGTTTTTGATGTTTTCGTTTAGTGATTCGAGATAACATGTCTTCAAATTGTTTGGCCTTCCAATTAAATTGGGAACCTTTTTTATTAAATAATAATAATTTTTCTGATGTTGCCGCAGTTTTTCCTTTGGATTGAATTAAATCAGAAGTATTTACGCAAATTATACACTCATGAAGTTGCAGTTTAAGTGCGAAATACAATGAAAAAGAAACGATATTGTTGATGTACATAAATCAAAAGTGATGTTAGTATTATTCTTAAAAGTGTCATCGTGGTGTGTCTTAAAAATATCTTTCGAAATTCTTATTATACAATCTTTTAAACTTTGTTGTTTTTTTGAGATAAACTAAAATTCTAATTGACACACAGAATGGAAGTGATGAGTTTGAATGTTTGTGTGTTAACGGAAACACGATTGTGTATCAAATTCCTAAGTGTTAAATTCTTATGTATCTAACCTTGTTACTCTGAAGGAAGACTTGAAATTTTTCTTAAAGGGCATTTGATTTTCTTTAAGGAGTAATAATGTTCCTTACTTTATCTCTAATTAATTATAACGCTTAGATTATACCAAATTTCGGTTGAATTTCACAAAATCACGCCTATATATGTACATAATGTAGGTATACATATAATTGTTTTTGTTTTTCAATAATTATAAATAGTTACCGTTTGTTAGCATGATGATTAGATTGAATTGAAAAGAATGAACAAATAATCCACAAATTGTTTCTATTTGAAACATTTATTGTTGTAGAAAATTGTCCCTCTCTTCTAAAGCAATGAGAAAAACATACCCATCCCAAACTGTTTTTTTTCATTATTTTTTTAATGGAATCAACTTTTTGTTCGCATCTTATGCTGAAGTTTGTTGTGAAAAAAATATTTTTGTTTGCAAACAAACATTTATAAACCTTTAATGTAATTGAAAAAAAATATAAATAGTTGCGTGTCCCTATCAAAACGTTTATATGTATATTTAAAGGACGAGACTAGAGAAATACCTAGTTTCGGGCTAGTTTCGAAATATTTTTACAAAAAGATAGTTTAAAGGTTCTTATTAAAATTTGATGAATTAAAAAAAAAAATTCTACAACGAACAACAAATTTTGTACGGCAGCTACGGTTATTTTTGGTCCTAAGAAAATAAAAACAAAGTGTCGTAAGAGTGCCCAAAAAACGGTTGGTACCAAGTTTAAAAATAACCGACCCATTCGTTCAAGTTACAACTGAACACACGGGCAGAATTGTGAGACCTTCTTTTTTTCTCTCCTCTATTACCGTAATAACAACAATTTTCTCGAAAACTACTTTAAAGATTTTGATTAAACCTCTTACCTGTTATAAAAAAAGTGATTGTAAAAAAAGCTATCCAAGTTTTTGGTAAAAAAAATGCACATAATGGAAATAGACTTTTCACGTTCTATGATAAAATGGTCTAACTAATAATAATTAGACCGATTTTGTTATACTTTTGCAATCTGTTTAAAAAAAATTACTCTAATGCTTTATCTGAAGATTAGATCTTAAAAATTGAAAATGATTTAAAACTTAATCCCAAAAACTTTTGGAACTTCGTGAGCAGTAAAAGAAAACTTGACAGATATCACAACTCTTTGTCTTTCAATAATGTAAACAGTCAGGACTCAATACTCTGAAGAAACATCAAACCTGTTTGCATATTTCATTAAAGATGCATTTGTAGTTTCATGAATCATCAGACTCGTCCCTTCCTAACCTTTATTTTTCACACGTAAATTCAATTTGTTTTGCTATCAGTGAAAATCCAATTGCTCAACATATTCTGAAACTTGACGATTTTTTTTAACCCTGGTCCTGATGGCGTACCATCTTGTGTTTTAAAGAAATGTGTATCTTCCTTATCCTATCCTTTATGTGTTCTTTTCAATGAATCATTAAAGTGCAAAATTTTTCCTACTTTGTGGAAAAATGCTTTCATAATATCCGTGCATAAAAAAGGAACGATACACGACATCACAAACTACGGGCCTATTGCTAAGCTTTCTGTGATCCCGAAATTGTCTCTAACGTCTTATCTTTTAATCTACAGATATCTATTATTTGTGACAGTCAACATGGTTTCGTCCAAAAGAAGTCAACCGTAAGGCCCCAGTTATAGCAATCATTGAAAACTTTAATGACTGAATTTGAGACGTTTAGAAAGTAAAATCAGTTATTATTTTGATGCAAAAATAAAGCTGATGGATTGAATTATTACTTTAGTGAAAAAAAAAAATCAATTCGATCCCAAACTTCGCCATAAAATTAAGTTTAATTTTTCAATGATCATTGGTAAGGTAGTTCAATAATTGAAATAATAAAAGTCATTTTATGTGGACGGCTGGGCCCAAACGAAATTGTTTTTGGCAAAAATTAATAATTAAGTCACCGCCTTCATATTGGCATCAAAATATGCACTGATTTTGCTTTTTTAGTCCCTCAAAACCAATCATTAAAGTTTTCAAAGATAGCTATAACTGGAGCCTAACTGTGTTAGTTTTTGAAATGAGCTTGCAGATCAATTTTTTGTAAACTCCGATGTTCCACAAGGCAGCCATTTAGGTCCCTTATTATTCATATTATACATTAACGACTTGACCTGAATTATTCAAAATTCTTCTGTTCTTATCTATGCCGACGACATTAAAATTTTTAAAAGAATAACATTCATATACGATTGTTCACGACTTCAAGATGATGTTCATAGGTTTAGGAAATGGTGCAATACAAACCGTCTTATGTTAAATATTGACAAATGTTGAACAATGACTTTTACGCGAAAAATAAAAAATGTATTTAATTACAATTACATGCTAGATTCTTCCTCTTTACGTAAAATTTCAATTTTCTCTTTATTTGGGGATTATTCTAAATACTTAATTGACATTTATTGACCAATATAACTACATTATTTAAAAAAGCCAATAAGACTCTCGGATTCATAAAACGATTCTCCTGTGATTTTCAGGACCTTTACGTCCTTAAGATTCTTTATATATCTTTTGTTAGACTAATATTTGAGTACGCATGTGTATAGTAGGGGCACTCTACTGTTCAGTTCATATAAAAAGGCTTGAGGGAATTCAAAAAAGATTCCTCCGATTTTGTCTGCGTTTTTTCCCTGGTCCCAAAGATTGACACTACCTCTTTACAATCATAGACTCACGTTAATAAACCTTCCACTACTTTCGAAACATAAGTTCAATAAATTCTCCATCAGCTCTGTGTAGCCTTTAAATCCTATATTTAGCAGAACAAACTATGGTGTGAATAGTCCTTTAAATCAATTGATTCCAGTTTTCAATAAGTATTACTTTTTTTTAATTTCCTCGATGAATGACAATTTTAAATGTAGTTAATTTAAAGATAACTTTTTAAATACATCGCAGTACCTAAATAAAATTAAATTAATTTTTTGTATTATAATGAAATTAGCTTTAAGTTTCCAACGTTAGTATTCAATGAATTAAATAAATGAAAAGTTAATAGTTCAAACAATATTCCATTTAAAAATTAATATTACCATAATTGGCATATTTTGAATTAGAATGATCGCTTTGTCGCCTTAAGCCCTGAAGATGTGTTTTATAATTAAAAACTTTTTTTTTTCCAACAAATTGTACGAGTTAATATGTTAGAAAACCTATGATTTAAATTCACAAAATAATAACAAAGCCGTGTTTTGGAGAAAATTACAGGCAGCGCAGTAATGAATTATGAATAAAACGATGACGATGGATTAACAAACCTCTGAAAAATTCGAAAATTTTTCCATTTTATTTTCTGCTCCGGAAAAATGCATTTTCAGAACAATCGGTTGACATTTGGAAGGAAATATTCTCTATACGATCAAATATAATTTGTCCCCTATCTGTCAAGCCATCAACTGTCAAATTCCATTACAGGATGGCTACGATGTAAATGGATTAAAAATCCTCTAAAAATCCGGATTTTTGAGATTTTTTTTTGTTTCGCAAAAAAAATACAATTTTAGAACTTTCTGGTATTTTTTGTAACGAAAAATATTTAACAGACGTCAAAACACAGCTTGTTGCATATCAGTCAAATAATAAACTTTCAAATTTCACTGAAAGATGTCATCGACGTCGATAGATTAAAAAAACCTCAAAAAATCCAAATATTTTTAGATTTATTTTTTTGAAAAGGTCAATTTTAGACTGGCTTTCGTTGAAAATATTCGTCAAAATTAAGTTTGTCCCCTATCTGTCAAGCAATGGACAAGTTTCGTATAAAATTGATTTTTTTTCGAAATGAAATGCCTTTAAATAATATTCATTTCTGAAAAAAACATATATAGCTGACTTTTTTTTTACCCGGGGATGCATTTAAGAACACATACCATTGTAAGTCAACCATTCGGAAACGAATATTTTTCTGCAACCGAATGAAGCGCCATCTAAACAACTCAACATTTCAACAATTTATATCCACTCTTTTTTCACTCTGATTACCTACCAAATTTATATTCACTCTCAATTTTGTTGTTGTTTGTGTGTAAAAATCTGCGGAGCTGCCTATTCACTCTTTAAAAAAAAACGACTAATAAGAATAAAAATAAAACGAATCATAAGTTAACTCAAAAAAAAAAATACAAAACAATAATCTAGTGTAAATTAAAACAAAAAACAAAAAAAAAATGCTAATGGTGTCTAGCCCGAGAAAATAAACTCTGCTTAACTCTTCAATCTCGAAAATAGTTTTTCTTTCGACCAAAAATAAATAAATTATAAACAAATAATACAATTCAACAGCAAAACTGATAGTTTTATCCCATATTCTTCAAGGGCCAACATACGAAACAGCTGCAGCAGATTTTTTTGGCACATGAATTTTTAAATATAAAAAAAACACCAATTTTTTTCCTTGCCCTTGACGAAATGTTGATTGACAAATTGCCTTGAATTTAAAACAATGTTAAGATTAGAATGTTTACGATTTCTTGTTGAAACATTTGATTGATTGACAGCAATTCTTTTTTTTTCAATTAGGTATGGTTAAAAGTCGTAAAAATGCATGACTGGAAAATCGGCATAGATAAAATAAATATTTTCATTATTTATTTTTAAAATCAGAAAAAAGAAAAACAAACAAAAGCTGACTCGTTGCTTAGTTATATGTATTTCTATTACACTTTTAAATTTATATTTCGAAAAATTGTCTATTGTTTATGTCTGTTGGCATGCGACCAGTTCGGGATTTTGTTGATTGCAATCAATTTGACCAAAACACAACCAAAATAAAAACGGGATACATTAAATTTAATTTTTTTAATAAAACTGGCATGCGAGTGTTTTTGCATATCAAATTTCCTACAAGAAATGAAACAACAACAAAATCAAAAAATTGTTAGAAATTATAAACGTTTTTGTTTAGTAGGTAAGGCATGCCTCTCTTCTGAAACTCGTCGTTGAAAAATGACTAAGCAGACCTTTTTTTTCAAATTTGATTGATTTTTGTAAGTCCTTCTTCCATTCTTCTATAATTTATTTGTCCTAGTTAGTTTCACTGTATATTAACTCACCATCGATCGCAGAGCATGCCTTAAGAAGTTTAGCTTCAAAAATTTTAAGCTCTCAAAAATATGTTTTTTTGGCGTAAAAAGACTTCAATAAGTACCTTCTGATCTCGCGAATTTTCAAAAACCTCCTGGTTGCCAAGTTTCTGTAATTCATCAAAAAATGTAGAATCTACCTTTTACCATTATTCTTCAGAAAGAAAATCTGTTTCAATTTGTATTCGTTGAAAAATTTAACTTTAACCGTAGTTTAGTAAAACATAAATTTAGCAATCGACTATGAATATGACCCAATGCGTATGCGTGTTTATTATTATAAAATCTGGCTTTCGGAACTTTTCAAAAAAGCACAACTTGCTTGGTACACTTAGACGCAATTAAAAATGATCTCACTGGCTTTCAAATGTATTTTCCATTGGAAACACCCTATGATTTATTTTATTCTTTAAAAATCATTTTAGCTCTCACGCAATAAATTTCAAATAAAAATGATCTCAACAAACTAAACAAAAAAAAAAAAAAAAAAAAAAACAACAATTTCTCTATGCAGCAAACCTATTATCATAGAAAAATATTTAAAAATTCCTCCTCACTTTTACAAAAAAAAAAAAAAACAAAATAAATCCTACCTCAAAAAAAAATGTATATCTTTTATTTTTTGGCCTTCCAAATATGTATCTACCGCATATTGACAATAAAGAAGCGGCAAAAATGTCTGTATCTCATTAGACTTGGTAGCACACAATCATTAGCCTTACATATAATTTTATTTTGGCAAACACTCAATCTCGTCCATATTGAAAAAGCTACTTATTCACTTTGCAGCAGAACTCTGGTGGTGGTGGCATAGATGGCGTGGGTGATTTTATTTTCAATCAAAAATACATTCATTCTTGAAATCTAAAACAATTATCTATACAATTTGTTATGTATCTTCATAATATTATATATAGATGTACTCTGCTTGTGCATCATCATCATCTTCATTGCAGATATTGCACTCAAAATGGCATTGAACTAGATTCTCACCCTCGAAATTTATAAATTCAACACACTGTGAAAAATGTTGCTGCAACATAAATAAATGTTTTTGTTTACACGTGGCATGACATTCGCATTGAATATAATAACTATGCCTAACCAAATCCTTTCTGATTGATAAAACGAATCACTGGGCGACAAAGAATTATAAAAATAAACGTTTGAATTTGATTTAATAATAAGCTTATAGGAATGAGTGGCATATGGATGGATGGATACACATACCCAACTTGCGCAACATTTTTCGCATGAAAAGAGTGGTGGTTGCTCAATATTCAGTTATTCGCCTTCTCTTGGCGACATTTCTACAACGGATTGTGACAACTTAGGCGTCTTGTATATTGTTTTCATCTGTTTGTTAATCTTATTATACCTACCACAACCGTACGGATTGCAACGTCTTCAAAAAGCCGTTATATATCATGATTTTTCTATTCTAATTGTTTCATTGTTTGTTCAAAGTTCAATAGTTCGTGAGTGTCACACTTTGATCTAAATTTATTTTACGCTCGTTCTATCAGTTCTTATTTTAGATAGTGTTATTTTTTTATTTTTATCAATCTGTTGTTTTGGCGTCCCGTTGCGTGCGTCGTCGGGGGTCAGTACACAAAAATACAACAAAACGCGGCAACAATTATACGAGATGTGCAAATTCTGTTGAGGGTTGTGAGCTTCCCACCACACCATCACTAGAATTGTATCTTTGCAATTTAAATGTCACGCCGTTGATAGAATCCGACGTCTTTCTTTTTTTCATACTTTTTTTTTTTAATGCGATGATGCGGTTTTCTAATTTTTGATTCCACCTTATCCCATACGTGATTCATGTGCATTGCGACTCTTAAAAAATAAGACGGAAACCGTAGCCCCGATTGTGGTGCATTAAATAAATTGATTAGTCGCAAATCGATCGATTCAAACGAATCATCTTAAATAGCAGCCGCCTAGTCGAACGTCTGTTGCGCTCTGAGATTAAAAATCAATTCAATCCGGAAAATATTTGAAAACATTCGATAAATTATGATCCAATTGCGGTGAATAGAACGATAAAAATGTATTAGTTTATTAAAAAATAAAATTCGAGCTAAGAAATTGTTTAAAATTTTACATTTTTGAAATAAAAATTTTGATTGGTTACGAAATAAATTTTTCTTCGCTACCGCGGCCGTGATTACGCAAGCGAATCTGCAAAGTGCTGTTCTGCTAAAATAAAAAAAATAAAGTGCTGCGTGGTGAGTGTATACAGTTGATTCAGCAGCAAAATGTTGTCAGAGGTTGGTGAATTGGTGTTTTCTTTTGTGGTGGGTTATATGGGGGCGCTGGAATTTTTATATGTCGTCCGGCACTTGTACCATTGGGGTTTTCGACATAATTCCGAAATACGGGATTATAAAAGCGAGGCGGAGAGCTTGCGGAAGCTTCAAGATCAACTTAAGAATGCTATTGCGGAAGCCAAGGAAAGAGAGGCGCAGGGGTTAAAAGCTATGAAGGATGGAGTGATGTATAAAGATGGATTTCGTATCGATGAAGATCAAAAGAAAATCGAAGAGCTGAAGGAAAAAGTAAAAATACAAGAGAAGATAGTAGAGAGACAGCGAGAGATCGAAGCTGAATTGGAACGTCAACGAAAAATAGAAGAGGAAACAAAACAGCAATTGAAGAAGGCTGAAGAAGAATTACGTCGGGTGGAGGAAGAAAAGAAAAGAGAAAAACAAAAAGTCGAAGAAGAGAAACGAAAAGCTGAGGAGGTGAAAAGAAGAGCCGAAGAAGAAGAGAAACGAAAAGCTGAAACAGCAAAAAGAAAAGCCGAAGATGAAAAGCGAAGAGCAGAAGAGGAAGAAAATAAACGAAAACAACTGGCAGAGGAAGAAGAAAACATAAAAAAGATCATTGAAGCTGAAAAGAGAAGAGAAGAAGAACATAAGCGCCTAGAAGAGGAAAGAGAAAATGAACGGAAATTACTTCAAGCTGAAAGAGAAAGGGAAGAGAAACAGCGGCTGCTAGAAATAGAAACCGAACAGAGGAAAAAAGAAGAACAGAGGCGACAAGAAGAAGAAGAGGAAAATCATCGGAAATTGCTACAGGCTGAAAAAGAAAGGGAAGAAAAACAACGGCAGCTAGAATTAGAAGCCGAAAAGAAGAAATATGAGGAAGAACAAATGCGCCAAGAGAGAGAGGAAAATGAGCTCAAATTGTTGCAGGCTGAAAGAGAAAGGGAAGAAAAACAACGACAACAAGATATAGAGGATGAAAAAATAGTTCAAAAATTGCTCGAAGCCGAAAGAGAACGAGAGATGGAAGAAAAAGAAAACACTCGAAAGCTTCTTGAGGCTGAACGTCAAATGGAAATCCAAATGCAAGAGCAGGAACAAGCAGCTGAAAGGGAAAGACACATCCTGGCAGAAAATGAAGCGGCTTTAGAAAGAGAAAACACTGCCAGACTGATTGCTGCTGAAAAAGAAGCCATTCTCAAACAACGCGAACTCGAGGAAAATGAAGAAAATGTAAGAAACCTTCTGAAAGCCGAACGAGAGCTAGAATTGAAGAAGCGAGAGATGGAAGAAGAAGCAGCTAATCTTCAGCGACTCATTGAAGCCGAGAAAGAAATGGAAGAACGCCAACGTAAGATCGACGAAGAGGCACTGCAGAAACTGAAAAACGCACAAGAAGAAATAGAATTGAGACAATCATTGGAGGCAGAAGAAGAGGTCATTCTCAAAAAGGAAATCGGTCAAGCCGAACAAGCCGTACCGCAGACAGTAAAAACACAGTATGGACAGACTTCTAGTGAATCATTGAAGCCAAAAGCCCTTCTTTTTCCTGGTGTTTCAGAAGAATCCTCATCTGCTGAACCCGTTTCCAGTTTGCAATCATCCTTCTCCACGCAACAATCTTCCGAAACAGTTCTTTCGCCTGAGCTGCATTTTGACGAATACGAACGACAAGCACCGGACGGTGGTGAAGATATGCCATCCTTGCAGTACTCTGACGATTACCTTAGGTCATTGGATGGTATTAAAAACAAGCCGTTGGTGCGTGAAGATGGATCTGGTCGAAGAAGAGCATTCAAAAAGCGACGTTCAAGTGGAAGTTCCACTTCCTCACGCGAATCAAGAGCATCTCGTGAAGAAGAGTTGAAGATGTTCACGTCTTTGGAGGAGGAAGAATTTGAAAACATCCGAAAGGGCGATAGTGAGTACGAAACTATCAAGTATGCCAGCGAACCGAACTTGAAAGTTGGCAAACAGACTCGTCGTCACAAACGTAGCCCCGCCAAGGATGCCAAACGCGACCCCAATGACAAGGGATCCCTTGGAATGCTCGACGAAGAAGATTCAAATCCATGGGGAGAAGTTAAACCAGAGAATTACAAAAACACAGATTTTTGGAAGCGTGAAAAAAATCAATCGATTGATGAGGAGCAAGAAGAATTCGATGCCAAACAAAGAATCCAATCATCCAGCACGGCAGCAGTGAATATTCCGAAGATGTCATCATTCGAAGAAGCAACTAAAAGTCAACATGAAGAGGCAATATTAGCCTTACAACGACAGAGGTCTAAGGATCCGGTAAGTATACCAGATATAAATGAACTACCAATATACTGATTATGTATGATTTTAGGAACCTATCCAAGAACCAGACGAAGAAAGTGAGACAAAGAACGTAAGTAAAGTTGCCGATGCTAGACTATCCCCAGCTGGAAGTAATTCCTCTCCCGCTTTTGCTTCTACTTCTGCTTCTGCTGCTATTCCACCTGCTTTGAAATCCCCTGAACCTAAGCGAGAAAGCTCCCTAGATGCGGAGGAAGGCAAAGATAGAACATCTTCACCAAACACCGGTCTGCGAAGAAGTCCACGTGTCGACGAGATGAGAGAATATGAAGAAAAATGGAAGTCAGAAAATCGTAAAGAACGCTCCGAAGCCGCAGAAAATCCCGCTATAGAGATCGAATATGCCTCCGATGAAGAGCCTATGAGTCCAGAGCATCTCATGGAGGGAATCAGTGACTTTTACGATTTCAATGCATCCATCAACCCATCTAGATCACGATCACGTTCACGTTCCAAAACTCCAGCAGTAAATCGCTCAGTAAGTCTACCCGAACGTCGTACACCCTCCCCGCTAAATTCTTCCCATATTCCAGCCAGATCAAAGTCCCGTAGTCCTAGTCCCGATCCTGCTTCATATAAATTCATTGTCCAACGCATTATACCAAGCCTCGATGCAGATCAGCCACAGCCACAGCCGCAGCCGTCAGATCATGGCTTAAGTGACTTTTACGATTTTAATACCAAACTTAATCGAGAAACCCTCCCAGGGGCGGCGGCGTTGCGGACGTCTGATCAGGCTCATCGTCATCGTACTTCGGTGGATTATGTGTTGGAAGATCTGAGAAATGAAAAGACCAATGAGGTGCGAGCGATCGCGATAGAATTTAACGAATCAAAAACCGCTCCAACTACGCCCGAATATGACCGATCCATCTCAGCAGAAATGCGAGACATTCAGAAGCTTAAAGAAGAAGTTATAAGCGGCAGTTTCAAAAGATCGACATATGTCGGGGAGTCTATGGACTTCTCAGACGAATTTGAAAGTCTCCGGGAGGAGGCAAAAACTTTCCGAAGATCTCGCAGCCGAAGCCGATCTCCGGTGTACGATGAAATAAATGAAATGACAGCGCGGGTACTAGCAAAGAAGCAGCTACAGAACAAGATTCTGGAAGATATAACGAAAAGTTCCGAAAACTCAGAGCAATTTTCCGTTGAAATCATGAAGAACACGGTGGATCGCAATAGGAGAGCCTCCGATACGGCACTTATACAAAAACCAGAAATCATTTTTCAGATTCAGGACTTAGTTGAAGAAACCGATGAGAATTTTAACATTTTAGATTGTGAACCGGAAGAGTACCACCATTTTAGGAGATTCTCTTTAGGCCAAGAGATGCCTGTTGAGCATTATCCCGAAGACTATACTTATGTATCGGAAATTGAAATAAAGTCCTTGGGCGATCTCCAAGATTTGAAGTTAAACCTTGAAGAACTACAAGGCCTGGAAACTGTACAAAAAGAAGACCAAATTCTTCGTGAAAAAATTGTCGAAGAAGCCTATGAGTCGGGAAGTGATGATGAACGACAAACGGTCGTTGAAGTCGACGATGAAATCGATGAAGACATTTGGGACTATAACGAAAGACCTGCTGAAGAATCTCACAATGAACAGTCAGAGTGTGAAGAAGCAGATCGCGAAATGGACAGATATGCTGGACGCAATGCGGATGACTGGCGTGATGTCGAAGGAGCGGTTGGTGGGGTGTCCGATGAAGACTCCTTTCAAATAGATCAAATCTACGATGAGGCTATTAAAAATCGTAAACCATCTGGAATTCTCCGGGACTACGACTGTATCCTCAAGGAAATTCAAGTGTCTGATGAGGATCGTTTAGAGGAGCATAACCTCCTGGAAAAGACCTCGTTCTCCAATGGCAATATGATGAGAAGTCTCGAACCTGGACTATGGTCCCCCCGGAGTCGATCAAGTCGAGCCAGTAGTGGAGAGAGTTCGAGGAGTTTTATAGAATACGAAAGGAGAGACAATGAGATGAGGTATTTAGCGGATCCCACAATGTCAGCTATCAATTCGACACGCTTAAGATCCCGTTATGGAATCGTTCCATCGACTTCCCTGCCAACCGGCTTCGAAGATGATGATGTGGATGTGAACTATGTGCCCAAAAAGGAATACAATTGGAGGAAAAATTTCAAACTTGACGACGACGATTCGGATGAAAATAGAAACCGAAATGAAACGCAATACTTAGATTTCGATAGTAGAAAATTTAGCCTTGGAGGCGAGAGCATAACATTATTTTCACAGAGTCCAGAACACTCTGTGGAGGGAAAGACTTCAAATAGAATTACTTTGACCAATGAAGAGGAGCAACTTGATACAAAATCGCAACAACAGCCAGAAGAAAAATCATCAAAAAAGAAGAAAAACAAAAGAAAATCTAGGAAAGGCTCCAAGGGAAGTATTGGCGAAGATAAAGAAAGTGTATTGCGACAAATAAGTCTTAATGAAGAAGGCGATTCGATAAAGAAGAAGAATCGCCGGGAATCACAGAAGAATGAAGAAGTTCTCCCTGAATCCGCACTTCAGCAGGAAGTTGCATTGTCTCAGCAAGACGAAGAGACTGAAAGTTCACATACGAAGAAGAAATCTAAGAAACATAGGAAGCCTAAAGATGAAATAGTTTTGCCGAAATTAGATATCGTTATTCCAACACCAGAAAAGAAAGCTCCACCACCATCTGTTGCTGCTCTACGGGCAGCACTTTCAGCACCACCACCGCCTGCGAAAAACTCTCCACCCCCAATAATAAGGCCCAAAAAACTATGGGAAACATCACCTCCAATAACCGATAAGCATCAATCTCCAGCATCTGAATCGAAAACTATTCCGTCCAGTATCCGTTCGTCTATAAGTCCACAGCCAACATCCATTTCGCAACCTATTTCCCCCAGTGTGCGTTCCGCTGTAAGTCCTCAGCCTATTTCCATATCAGCTGCTAGAGAAAACGGTGTTGCAGAGATTTTAGGATCTAAGACCTCACAATTGACACCTGTCAAATCGTCTGAGATTTCACCACAACGGATTGATTCGGCTGTCAAACGGGATGAGAAACAAGAAACAGAAACAGTAAAATCAGATATCAGTGAGAATCAAAACTCAGAAATGAAAAATCCAGAGCCAAATCCAAATGAAAACCCAAAAATTGCCCAATATGAAAATGATACTAACAAATCCGAACTGCCAAATTCAAAATCCATCTCAGAGCCGTCCGCAGACTCCACACAAAATCCCACCTCGATAACCAAAACCGAGACAAACACAGAAACGCTTAAGGACAGTCATCAAAAACAAATCAAAGACACTCTCGATCTCGATTCAGACATATTAAAAGATGGCGGTTTGTACCCTCTGTTCTAATATTTTGCGACTAAAATTTTGTTTTAACATTATGCTCACCACTTGCGCTTCTATATTACCATCACCTGCTGCATAAAGCAATCCAAATATTTATAACAACAACAACAAAAAAAACTAACAGCATAAATTCGGAATTCCTTAAAATTTTATTTTTAATTAATTTCTAAAAACAATAAAAAGCTTGTATAATAATTATTTGCATTATTTTTATATTATTTACTTTATTTTTCTATATTTTATTTTTACTTTTTTTTCTTATAGACACGCAAAAACTAGGTTTTTCCGCATATATCCTTAAAAAATCTAAAACACAAATATTATACATATACATCCATATGTAATATGTTGTGCAAGCCAAAGCTGTTCATATATTATATACATAATATAAATTCCTATACTATCATATAAACATATTTTTTTGTTGCTTAGATAAAAGGCTTGTGTAATGGAATTTTTATTTCTATACATAGAAAATAATTATAAAAAATAATGAAGAATTCTTAATTTTGTTTGTTTGGATTTTAGTTTTATTTTATTTTATTTTATTTTTTTGTTTTTGTATAAAATATATATTTAAAAAAAAAAAAAATATTAAATAAATATGATTCTCATTGAATAAAAGACATACAAAATGTTTCATTTTTGCATTTTATTTATTTTTATAATTTTAAGAAAAATAATAATATTTATTTATTAGCAAAAACTTTGCCTTGTTGTAGATTGATTGTTATAGTTAAAACCTGAAACTAGTTGGGGTAGGGTGCATTCGATTTAGCGAACCAATAAAAGTATAGGAAGTGACTCAAGATATGGCAATTATATTTATCAATTTTTGTTTATAAAAAGGAAGTGACTCAAGGCATAACACTTAACACAGTTTTGGTTGATTATATAAAATTATTATGCCGGTGGGCATAGTTCGAACACGCAGAGTTTTCTTTTCAGAGGTGCGAAGCAGTTCCACTTTTAATGGCGATAAACTCGGCGTTAGGCAATAACGCCCAAAGAAATAACGCCCGATTTGGAAATAGGAAAAAAACGCCCAAATTAAAATCTTGCCAATAATTGTGCTCAAACAACTCCGTTTTAAATCAAATCAACTTAATTTCATTTTAATAAAATATACAGTGAGGTATGTAAGGGGGGCATGCTGCCCCCCCTGCAACTCTCCTGGTTGGGAACACTATAGGATTTGGGGTAGGTGGGAGGCTGGGTGTATGCAAAGTTTCTTTAAATCCAAATTCTTTAAATTCAAAAGAGACTTTGCTGTATGCAAAGTCTCGCACCTACCCCCAATCCTATAGTATGCCTAAGCAGGGGGGGTTGCAGAAGGGCAGCATGCCCCCCATAGATACCTCACTGTTTATGCACCGCAAGTTTCATTGAAATTTCACTGGAAATATCGCCCAAAATTTAGGAAAGAACGCCCAAAATAAAAAAAAATATTTGGAAATATCGCCCAAAATTGAGGAAATAATGCCCAAATCTTACAACAACAATGTACATTGAAATCACTTGGGCGATATTTCCAATTTTTTTGGTTTTTTGGGAGATACAAACTAATTTGCTCAATATTTCCAAATCGATTTGGGTGTTATTTCCATGGGTGTTATTGCGTAACGCCGATAAACTCTTATAACTGTTATAAATTGGCATTTCTCTAGTCTCGTCAAAAATATAATATTTACATTAGAAATTTGTTGCCGCAATTTTTGTTTGCTATCTATTCGAGTACACTGGGTAATAAGCGAACACGCTACAAGATTTTTTGCTGAAAATGTGAATGATAACATCCGAGAGTTAGGTGTATCTATAACTTTTCAAAAATTAAATTGATCATTTTGTAAGTATAGTGCCCTTATTCGCCACCGTGCAATAATTGTGACCAAATTTCAATTCAAAATTACTTATTTCAGCTCTTTGCTTTGAAAGTGGTCTAAGGTCCAAGTTTCCAGTACTAGATTAAAGTAAATCTGAGTTAACTCATCAAATTTGGTGAATCAACTCATCAGGATTAACTGAACAGGTGTTTTTGATGTTTTATCCACCGAGTTTGTTAAGTCGTTCTGCATGCATTTTCCACTAAATAACTGTTTCCTCAGTAAACTGTGTGTAAATTTTCATCTAAAGTTAACTAACTCTGTTTAAGCCCACCACTGCAATACTGGGCCTAAGTCCCTTTAAAAAAAAATTAATTAAATTGATGAAAAAATGTATTGTATCTCGACGATATCTCTTCCTTTGGAAAGCTTTATTTCAATATTATTGTGAATTGTGAATTTACTTTCATAAAACTGACTATGCTTTCGCTCAGATCAAAATTGGTTCACTAAAATCCGTTCACAATCTCAAATATGTTTTACAAGTACGGCTAAGTTGACTTGATTTTGATAATGTGAACGCTCCATCCAGCGCAGCGGAATGTGAAGCATGCTCATGGATAGATATCAAAATGTTTTGATGTTTTGCTGCGATGACAAGCATATTTGGGAGTGAAAACTCTGAAAAAAATGTCATTTTCAAAGTAGCTCTCAAGCTGTGCACATGCACACATTGTAAGAAAAAAATATTAGAATATTGTCGGATTTCGGAACTGTTCCATTCCTGCTGAAAATGGAAAATTTTGAGTTAAAGCAGTGAAAATGGAGTGACTCCGGACGTCTACTCTAAAACGACGCATCTATGTAAGTTTTATCGGCAATAGCGATAATTCTTGTTCTATTAAATTCCATAGATACTCTGAACTGTCAAAAAATTGTGTTTCTTTTTTCGTTCTGAACGTAGGTGTTCAGAGTGCACTCTATGAGCTCAGAATAAAATAACTGAGCAGACAGAGTTAAATGCTGAACACGAGCATGTTCAGATGTGTTTCAAAAATAGTTCAGAGTGCTCAGAACCCGCTTCGTTCAGAGGACGTTCAGAACATACATATACAGAACATGAACTCTGTTCACAGCTCTATTCTAAACTAAAAAAGAAAAACGCCTTTAGGGGAAGAAGAATTTGACATTTTGATTGTAAGTGCGTATTAATTCTCAGTAGCCAGTTTTTGTTTTCAGTTCGCACGCCCCGTCTCCGTCTAGAGTGTGAACCAAATCGGAAACATTTAAATTAATTGAACTATTTGAGGAAAATAGTGATTTGTAGGACTTTACTTAAATTCAATCGCCCCGGTATTCAATACGGATGTCGGCGAAGTTAACAGAAAGCTCCATAATAAATTGAACAATTGCTTTGGATCTTGTATTCCATGGATATTTCTTTTTTCGATCCAATTTCTTTTTGCTTTTTCAAAATTGTTAAAATCAATGGCAGCAGCTGCTTGCTGCTGAAGAGAAATTATTTTTACAATAAAATAAATTGGGCACGTTCAATCACAAAATCTGAAAATTCAGATCTGAATTTATGTTGTCGAACGGAAAAAAATTTTAAATTTCAATCGAAAGTTGCTGTGTCAAATTCTTGCATTCTCCTATAGGATTTATATTAAAACAAAATAAAATAGAACTTCAATTATATTCGTAAATAAAAAATTCAGTGCTAGTTGTTTTGGGGATGATATAATATACAAATAAATCAGCAATAGGTTTTTCCAAATTAAATTTAAAGTGTTTTTCTGTTACGTTGTAAATTATTTTTTCTGTTTTAAAATCTATTTATTGGGATTTATGACCTACAAAATAAAGAAAAACTTTGTAAAGTTCAGTGAAAAGTATTCCACAATATTGCAATGGAGATTTCTGGGAGCATTTATCTAAGAATAGTCAATCTTTTGATTTAAAAACTCACTATAAGTAAATAAGTATCAAAACCAGAGTGAAAATCTTAAAGTTCAATTTCAACGGATAGTAGGGGAAAGTTTCCTTAAATGGCCCACCTGAGGAAATTGTCCTAAATCTCTTTTAAAATTTGACTTTTAACTTTTAAAAGTTTTATCAATAACGCTTACTTTCTTACCTTACCGAGTTCCAATAGTTCCAATAAATATTGAAAAAAATAGTTTTCAAAATGTCATATTTGTTGTCGTCCTCTGGTAAAATCAAGACACAGTTTGACCTATCAAATTTAAAATAACAGCTTGAAATTGGTATAACATTTCGTTTTTGTTCGTTGATGTTTGATAAACTGTAGTATTCACAAAACATGTAAATTATGTTCGATTATAAGTTTTCTAGCAAGTGTGTCATTTTACCCTGATGGGCCATCAGTTTCCCCTGCTTCAACATTTCCTCAATTATACTCATTTTATTTTGAATTTTTAAATGAGAATTTCTGTCTGAAAATTCAGATGAAACGTAACCAAACGTAACTTAAAGTCATCTAACTTTTTATCACAGCTGACCAATAAGAAGCTCCAAAAATTCAGGATTCTGAAAATTCAGATGTTAAACAAAATGCTTTGAACGCGCCCGTTGTCAATCGATCACTTATTTGTTCAAAATTAGTATAAACGGTTCTGTAAACGCTTACATAAGGCGTTTTTCTATTTAAGTTCAGAATAGAGCTCTGAACAGAGTCCGAGCATGTCGAGCATGTTCTGAACGTCCTCTGAACTAAGCTGTCAAATGCTTGTGTTCAGCATTTAACTCCGTCTGCTCAGTTATTTTATTCTGAGCTCATAGATCGCACTCTGAATACGCACAGAACACGTTCAGAACGAAAAAAGAAACACAAATTTGAAGCTCTGAACACTCAGAGCGAAAAAAGAAACACAATTCTTTGTTTGACAGTTCAGGCTCTGCTCTGAACTAAAAAAGAAAAACACCTATAAGTAAAACTCTTACATTCAACTTACGAAAGAATTTCTTACTGTAAGTTCATCTATAGTCTAAACTTACCCGTAAGTTACATATATGTTAAGTAAGACTTGCGTACGCCTTTGGCTGTGATTTTTGTGCAAGAAATTTGTAGTGTTCAAAGAATAAACCGAAAACTCTGTATTGACTCTTTAATATCTTATTTAAGCAAAATATAGGATGAAAACGTCTTAGCTCAAAAAATCTAAGTGATTATGCACCAATAATAGTTCAGAATAATTTTTGACAAGCTTTGTGATATCTATTCTTCTACAAATATATTATTTATTTAGGGCAAACCCTCACACTCTTTTGGCTATACCTCTTGAATGTTGAAATGGCACATCTTAAGATTATTCTTTTATTCATTAAAAAACTATGTACTTATTATTATTTATTGTACTATTCTAGAATGTCAGTTTATTAGACTTGACCATTGAATTGTAGTCTATCGAAACAAGGTATGGAGAAAAATGGAGGCGGAACAAGACAGCATACTTAAAGGCGCTTAGAAAAATGCTGATGCTCCAAATGCATTTGATAAACAATAACATCCCATTTTCGATCTGTGACGTCAGTGGTCTCAAGTGGCGGAATGCGTAGTGCATACGGCTTCTAAGACAGAGCAAATCTCATATCGTGGGTACGATTCCCATGGCAGGCATGCAGAAAGTTTTTTATAATAAAATTCGATTAAAGCTCAGCACCACTAACAAAGAGGAGACTGATAATAGGCGGCTTGTCACCCCTTGAAACAGCTGTATCTCTAGCCAAAATAAACGAATTATAAATTAATTCGTAAACAATTAGTGGTAGCACCATTAAGTTGTTGTTGTTGTTCAAAAATTCAATAAAAATGTACCTTTAATATATAAATTATCCCCACTGGCTACTTGAAGTATGAATCACTTTGTATTGATCTTGGGCTTAAACTCAATTTTTGTATTCAATTTGGAAATGCTCAATAATAAGTCAATGAACAATAACCCTTATTACGATTGTCGTTTTACTAAAACGACAGTTAAACGACACGACATGGCTCTAGAAGGTACAATTGACTATAAAATAAAACTTAAACTTCAGTCTACTCACCGCTCTTCACCCTTCTCGCTATTTTCACAATATTTATTTTATTTTAAAACACCAATTGGAGCTTCTAGAGCCGAGTCGTTTTGGAAAAACGACAACCGTAATAAGGGTGAATATTTTATTTTCATAAACATTTTTGTTTTATGTATTATAACATTTATGTCTTTATTTTCTTTTGGAAATAATTTTCAGAAAAATCGACTATATATACAAATTAGTATTTGTTTTTGGTTAGCAAAAATAAAATCAACAAGAGTAAAATAAATTAGCATATCACAAAGATAATAATTATATTAATAATTAATAGTCTTGCTCCAAAATTCAGACAACAATTTGTATTCATGTTGAACATAAATATTCAATGATCCCTAAAATATGCAATATGGTTTAAGAATTTTGTTTTTTCATCAACGAAGCAAAACAATGTGTTATTCTACCTATTAGAGCTTATATGTGTGGGTACCTTTTATTTGTTACGTTTTATAGAATCATAAAGCATTTCATTTTTGTAATCACTGAATGACATACATAAGTTCAAAAGAAAATACTAAAATTTGAATTATTATCTCTTGATATAACTCACTCCTCCATACGTCCGGCGATTAAAAGTGTGTAATTATACGGATTGAATAAACGTATGAATTATAATATTTTCGTTCAAATTCAAAATAGAATTAAAGAAATAATTCCTATTTCCTTAAGAATTCGGTTTGACCTTTGATTTAAATAATTTTATTTATTTCTTCAATCGCATATGCAGTTTCCTTTCACAAAATATTTATTTGGCAATGTGGTCTATTTAAAATGCATTTCGTTTCAAGGGTCCCTTTGTGTATTTGCATGCAAAAGGCTTTTTCTCACTCATCATATTATTTCACTTAAATAATCCATTTTATTGAAACTACAATGCGGAAGATGATTCAGTGTAAATAAATAACTTCCAACGGCTATATCTTCCAGATCTGAGATCAGAAGGAAAACTATCGTTCAGTGACATGTGTGTTTTAAAATTCACTATCGCCGAGTCTATATGATGCACCACTATGCCTGTTTTAAATGCAGAATGACAACGTACTAAATTTTTCTAAAAATACATCACTGGCCACTCAAGTGGATGGTTGCCAATTTTGTTTTCTTCATATATTTTTTTTTTTGTAATTTTTCTGCAAAATTGCAAATGCACCGACATGACAACGAAAGAACCCCAAATGCATTCCATCTGCCACACTACACGCCGCCGCCGGTCGCCGGGAACTCTGTGTAAACGTTGTTGAGCACATAAACAAGATTAATTGCAACGGTCTTCACTTTGACAACGAAGCAGAAGATTCTTCTTTGGTCACTGGTATTCGTCTTCGGATGGCCTAATTCTACGCCTACTCATTCAAGGTGTGGTACTTTGATTCTAAAAGTACACGTAAATCATAGATATTTTATTGCACGTCATTTTAAATTGAGCCTTACCAAGTTAGTCATAGATTTGGATGTTTTGTGCGTGGACTTGCTTGCATTTTTTGATGTGTCATTAATATTTGACAGTTTTTTTTTTTTTTTTTTTTTATTTTTTTCTCTATTTTGTCTTAAATTGCCGAGTGAAATTATTGTGAGTGACAAAAAATGTTGTTTATAGATTAGTGCCAAGATTTGAGATTTTCGTGTTATGTTTTCAATTTTGAAAAAGGACCTTGCACTCGATTTCTATAAAGAAGTTAAATTATTTTGAAAGTGAAAGCGTTTTTTTTTTGAAGTATTTTGACAGAGAACATTTTTTTTCTGTCATTTGAGTGGTCCCTAAGTGATTTTTAAAATAAATTAAAATAATACTTAGTTGTTCCGGGTTTGCGAGCAGGTTGAGATCATAACCGTAAGAATAATGAATGCTAAAAATATGATTTTAAGTATTCAGCTGATGTTTTCATCCAAACATACTTTTTTTTGTTTAATAAATATCTATATATACAAAATTGCCCAATCAGTGTAGAATTACACAAAGAAAAATTCTTAACAGGAATTTTAAGTTTATTAAAAATGACGGAAGTCCAAGTAAGACTAATATGTCTTCTTCTAACTTTAGATTCGCATACAATACGGCAAAAAGCTGGAGCGTGTTGACAAAAAAAAATCCCCCCGTTTCTAAAAAAAATTAGTTAATATGGAAAAAAAATATTAAAAAAGCAACCATGTATAGCTACAGCTTTTATCAACTAATACTAAAAATTGCATTTTTATTTTGTTTTTGAAACTCATTTCTTCAATCACTTTTAATTCGCAGCAATCTCTTGAGTAAGTGTGACACATGCGCAATACATATATTGGAGGTCAATTTTAGGCATAAAATAATTTCTTCTTATAAGAAAAATGTATGCAAATGAAATTTTCTGTATAAAAGATCGCCTTTCTTGAGTCAATGTGTGCTCTTGCCTACACATGCTGTTGCCGTTCTAGGAATCGAAAAGAAAACAAATATTCGCATATTTGCAACTTTTATGGGCGATACTAAATTTTGCGAAGCCCCATAGCGTGGAGATAGCATCGCCATTTTGGATTTGGATTTTCAAAAAAAAAAGCTGTGCTGTAATGTGCTCAACTTGTGCTGCCTTTTGCCGTAATTTTTTTTCCAAAATTCGCAACTTTGCAAATTTTACGCATACTTTTTTTTTTTGCAAAATTACGATTTTCCTTAAAATCAAAGTTGTGCTGTTTTGTGCTTAATTTGTGCTGCAAAAAAACCGAAAACATAAAAAATTTGGATATTTCCTACGGCAAAATTTGTTTGTTATCAATTACAGTACCTTCGGAAAACAGTATCAATTAGTAACGAAAAAAACGTCCTCTTTATAGGGCAATACTCTTCGCTTTGTAAACAGCCGAAAACGAAAATTGACACGCAAGAAGATTATACTCCAAAAAAAATTCAACTATTCGAAAAATATACCTACTATTTTTAAAACAAATACATTCCATGAAATCAATAAATAAAAAATAGTACGTATTTTTAAAATTCTCGGTAGGTACGTCCTGACTTCGTTTTTTCCCAACGGTCAGTTGTTGTTGTTTCTCGTTGCAAATTCATTTCCATTCCATTGCATTCCATTCCAAACTCACATGTTTTATTATTCAATTGCAAATATTATTTATGAACGAACTAAAAGTAATTAGGAAAATTAATGTTTTTCATAACTTTGTTTGGTTTCTCTTATGTTGAATACGAAAAACTTATATACAACCCAGGTTTCGAACTTCATTGCAATCGAAGTATCGGTTCTGAGAAAAAAAATATAATCTATTAATCTACTTCGCTTTTTCAAAATATATTTCAATTTTTTCAATTGAAAAAATCCTCAATCAATAAATGAAAATACAGCATGTACAGTTGCAAATATGCGAATTTTTGGCATCGTGTGAAAAAAAAATTCGAGGTTATAATCAAAACTAACGCTACCATAATCGAGAAGTCCGAAAAAGTGGGTTTCGTCATGCCGTCCGTCGATCGGTGCGTCCACTGTAATTTGAGCTAGAGCCTAAACGGGTGGACCGATTTGCATAAAATTTGGTACAGAGCATTTTTATGTGATTCCCTAAAAAGGAAATTCGAATTTTCGTTTTAGCTCATCTAGAACGGGTAGCTGCCATACAAATATTTTGGTTTCTTCAAATTTTCTCGAAAACGGCTCTAACGATTTTGATTAAACTTCGTACTTGTAATAACCAAGTTAACTTTAAGAAAACTGCATTTCAGGTTTTTCTCAAAAAAAATCACATAACGGAATTAGGAATTCCCGGTTTTTTGAGAAATTGGTCTTATTTTTTGATTATTCGCTTGTATCTTTGCCATGGTTAGACCGATTTTGTTATAACTTTGCAATCTGATGCTTCTTAATAATTTAAACAATAATGCGCTTAAGAATTTTTAAAAACATTTTTTTAGAAACAAAACAAAAATCAAACAAAAAATCTATTTTGTTTGTTTTGTGTTTTTGACTCTTTCAATATTTTCTCGTCAAATATATAGGTACAGCATGAATCTTCAATGTGGGGTTACACACAATATTTAACCACAAGAGCAGGTTCGTGCGATCAAGTCGTGCATATTTTTTTTTATCTTTTCGATTCTTAAAACAAGAAATTGGATACAATACAGCACAACTTTGAAATTTAAAAATCTCTTAATTTTGGAAAAAATGTCATGCGTAAAATTTGCAAATTTGAGAATTTTGGAAAAATATTAACGGCACAAGGCAGCACAAGTTGCGCATATTACAGCACAACTTTTTTTTTTAAATCAAAAATGGCGATGCTAACTTCACGCACATAAGACAGATAGAAGATAGCTAGAAAATAGATAGAAGAGAGATAAATAAAGATTGTATCAAAAGGGTTCTATGATTTATTCAGTTATATAAATACTTTATTCGAATGAACATCTTGTTCACCGTTGAATAAAATTTGTGAAAACCCGACTGATGCTTACTTAAATATTGGTTTTCATCTTCCCATTAAGTAAGCCTATTGCAGGTAATCGCAGTGTATTTGTTTAAAGTCAAATTCAGGAATCCAGGAAAATCGTTGCATAAGAGACATCACATAGAATTGCTCAAATAGAATTGCTCTGTCAATAGAATTTGAAGGAAATTACTCCATTCGCTTAAAATATTGTATTTTTTTACAACAATACAAAGTAGATATCTTACTTTTAACAAGAAATTATAATTCGCATCTTTCATAAATATTAAATCAAAAAGATAATAAAAAAAAATACAAAAAGCTCTCTCTGTTTTACAAAAAATCGCAATAATTCAGGGCAGGTTGTTTTAAATAATAACAATTTAAACACGAAATTTTAACCCACATAAATTATATTTTAGTTTATTTATTATTTGTGGCGCGTACCTACCCAAGCAAAAGCAATATATTAAAAAGTTATGCTTGCCAAAATAAAATCACCCATCGAGTCTTTCAATCATCAATCTAAAACGCCTACAATGAATTGTTTTGTGCGTTTTCGTTTTCGTTTTCGAACGCTTGCAAAAAAAGCTATCTTTTTTTGTATTAAAAAAAATAAAATAAAAATATCTAAATATGTAGGTATGTATATGTGTATTTGAGGATAGGTAGGTATAGGTAGATGGATATGTATCCTAGGAAATTTTTAATGTTCCTCAAAATAGAATTATAATTTGTTTTTCGTTTAGGTGAATTAGCATCGTTGTGCCGAGTGCAATTTTTAAATATATGAACAATTATCTAGAACTCGCCCCCCCCCCCCTGGCGGCTGTCGTTGTTATGGACAAAATAAAAATATGATAATCGACTATGATCATCAAAAATGAGCTTAAATATTCGATCTAATTTTCTTTTAAATACAAAATACAAAAACATTTTGGCAAAAAAACAAAACAAGAATGTTTATAAGTACCTTGGCAAATATGTTATGGTGTCTTAAAAATACTATACATGCATTTTATAGCCAGGACATGAGTACATTGGTCTTAAAATATTATAAACACTTAATATTATGGTACGTGTGCAATGTTCGCTTGGTCGGGCGATATTTTAATGATTTGACAATTTTTGAATTAATGACGAGATGCGCCAACATGAATCATATTTTTTTTTTTGTAATAAAGCAATTAAAATGTTAATCAATTTTGATAATATATATTTTTTGCTTAAATAGATTTTTTAGACATTTCGCTTGTTTTTAGAATTTATTTGATAAAATTTGAATATTTCCAACAAACTACTAAGAATATCTCTGTGGCACGCGTTCGTCAATGATTTTTTTTTTTTTCCTAAATTTCTATAATATTTCAAACTTAATCTGACACTCAAAGAACACACAAACAAAAAACTATAAAACTTAGTTGACACAAAAAACTGCGTTATACTAATGAATTTCGTCGTAAATTAATTTAAAAAAAAAAAAAAAAAATGTGGCGAAAAGATTTAAAAATAAAAATTAGTGACTGGAAAATCCTCTTTGAATGTCATCTGCATTTGATTTTTTTTGAAAAATTAACTATTTTATTTATTTATTTTTTATTCGATGAAAAAAAAATGATGCAAACAGTATTTCAGAGTGAGTGGAAAATAATTCTAAAAAAATCACCTTTCGAAAATAAAAACAAGAACAAAAACCTGAGATACATGATTGTACTGTCATCATTTATTCACACCGAATGCAAAACTGTTTATTTTTTTTAATGAAATGAAAATTTAAATTTGGGAAACATATTGCATAAAGAATTAAAAATTATGTTTGAATTGGAATTCCACACGTAAATTGAGAAAATTTAATTTTGAAAATAACTGAAAAAAAACTACATATGTAAATAAAGCTATAAAGTTCTGTATGTCTACGTCAGAAGAAATATCGGTTTTTGATTGGCGATAAGATCTTCTTTTAATTGTTATTAAGGCCTCGCTACATCACAGAAATAATGTTTTGTAGTTTTAATTTACGGACGAAAAGCATTTTAAAAATTTAAATATTTGCTTAGCTGAAATTTCAATTAGATACACTGTCTGCGTTGAAGAATTTGCAAACTCTTCAATATGTATTTAGAAAGAATTTGAAATAAATATTTAAATATTTACAATATACTCGTACAGTATGATAATTTTGTTTTTAGTTCTTGCTGTTTGAAATATTAAAATAGCTCTTATGAAAAATAGTTTTCTAAGAGAAAGTTGAGAAAAGACATAGATAGAATAAAAGCACGACTAGTTCGCACCTATCTGCTCTTGATATTTAAGGTTTTAAGGGTTAAGCCTTGAAGATTTAAGTTTTTGGTTTTTAATATATGACTTATTTAAGAAGAAAAATATTGGAGTTCTATTTTCATCATTCCGTGTCACCTGACGACAATCATGACAGCAAACTGAACAAGTCTATAAATTTATTTTTGCATCTGACACAAATACTGTCCTAAATGATTCAATTTCATCATTCTGATTTCAACGCGTCGCAGGCGTGCGTCGTAACTAAACTTTTAACTAAAGGGTCCGCCATCTAACGTTTTTTTTGATGTGTAAACATCTATGCTGGCGGCAGAAAAAAAAACGTGAACATTCGTGTGCAACGTTACGTCGTGCAACGTTATGTCGTGCAACGTTACGTCGTGCAACGTTACGGTGTGCAACGTTAGGATCTGCATACTAGGATTCAGTGAAAAAAATCTTAAGATCACCTTCAAGCAAAAACAAGTCCGTTTTGGATCCGCGCACGTTGATGTTTACACATATTAACCGTGAGTCCCGGCACTCACACAATTTTTTTTTTTTGATGTGTAAACATCTATGCTGGCGGTAGAGTGAAAAAAAAACGTGAACGTTCGTGTGCAAAGTTACGTCGTGCAACGTTACGGTGTGCAACGTTACGATCTGCATACTAGGATGGGTGCGTTCAGTGAAAAAAATCTTAAGATCCTCTTCAAGCAAAAACAAGTCCGTTTTGGATCCGCGCACGTTGATGTTTACACATATTAACCGTGAGTCCCGGCACTCACACAATTTTTTTTTCAACTAGTGCTTATTTCGTGAATGGTAACACTTAGCTCATGTCTGATTTGACAGATAATTAGTTTTATCCTTCCGCTGAACGAATATGGTTGTGTATACGCTTCGCTAAGTGGGCCTGCGATCGACTTAGAGAAGATGCCGATTTTGCCAAAAAAATCATCTTTTCAGATGAAGCTCATTTTGATCTTGGCGGGTAGTAAACAAGCAAAATTGTCGCATTTGGGGCACAGAAAACCCGCACGCATACATTGAAATGCCGATACACCCAAAACGAGTCACTGTTTGATGCGGATTTTGGTCCAGAGGCATAATTGGGCCATTTTTCGAAAATGAGCAAGGAATGGCCGTTACAGTCAATGGCGATCGTTATCGGGCCATGTTGAACGAAATTTTGTTCACAAAAATTGAAGAGGAGAATATTGGCAACATTTGGTTTCAACAGGACGGCGCTACGTGCCACACAGCCGAAGCTACACTCGATGTTTTGCGCCATTTTCAAAAAAAAAAGAAGTTATTTGGCGGACCCTTTATATTTTTTTCTTCGGTATCCACTGGCATAGATTTAATCCTTATTGCTAATAAAAAGCAAGTTGAGAGTACCAAAGGCTTTTTGTCCCTTTTTTAAAAATATTGCGGTATTTTTCTGACCCTATCTCTTTTTTGAAGAAAAATTTTCATATTCCATTTGAATATTTTATATTCATCCAGCAAGGAATAGTTTTCTACAATTGGCAAACAGCAGAGCTTCATAAGTTTAAAATACTTTTTGAAAATAGAATAACTTAATAAGGGCCTGTTTTTTTCCAACAGACGTGTTTTTTTTTGCAAGCACCGAAGAAATTGGTCGAAAAAAAGGACTTCAGGGATAAGCAATTTACATGTTGAATGGAACAACAACTAATCCCCTTCGCGCTTAGCTAAGCGCGGAGAATTCTGGGGGCTTCACTTAAGCACGGCGAAAAACTGTGTTACCGGCATGAATTGCATACTTGTTATTGTTATCGATAGCTTGTATGGAGACTCAATTTTGTTTCTGTAATGGCGTCGCTAATCTCCGATGTCGTTTTTTTTTTAACAAAATCCCTCCCGGGTTGCAAAACAACCACGGCTTATGTCTGAGTAAAGTTCTGATTAGTTATTTGACACATTAATATTGGGACAGGGTCATAAGTCCACAATCTTATTTCATTTTGCCATACATGAACTATGAACATATGTACCTACATATACATATATTAAATTTTCGTAATGCGACATTTTTTCTCGTGACCCCTTTTTGTGCGACCTTTTTAAATTCCTCTGCGGCAATACTGAATTTACAAGTACGAAATTTAATGAAAATCGATAGAGCCGTTTTTGAGAAAATCTTAAAAACAAAACAAAATTGTTTTATTGCAGTGGCAGCTACTCGTTTTATAGAGAAAAAAATCGTTTTTTTCCTCTAGGGAATCACATGCAAATCAGCTGGCTCTATATACTGGCTCTATACAGGGTGACTCGATTAAGGTGAACAAAAAGCTAGAGCGTGTAGGTTGGGTCGAGAAAAGAAAAAAATCGTACAGGGGTATACCCCTAAAAAATTTGGAAAAAAATTCAAACTATTCTTTTCAAAATTTTACGTAATTAAGTACTATTTTTTGTTTTCACAATTCAATGCTCTTATAAATTTTTAGGTTGAGGTGCATAAAACTACATCTGCGCATATATTATAATCTATATATATAAATTAAAGCTTGGTTTTGTGTACGTTCGCTAACCAGCCACACCGGTTGACCGATTTTCTTAATTTTTTTTAATTAAAGAGGAATAAGAGGGTAGAAGGTTTAGGACAAAAAAAAATTAGAAAAAAATAAAGAAAATCTGTTAAAAAAAGAAATGAAATTTCAATTGGTCACATGGGTCACTGATTGGAACAATATTAAGTAATTTGCGCAAATCAAAAATAATAGAATTCGTGGTGCAGTGGAAAGATCTCCGCTCTCTAGTTAGGGGTCTTCAATTTCGATTCCTGTCACCTGCAACATTTTTTTTTTTTATTTATAAAAATTAATTTAACTTTTGTGTGTGACCTTATATCTAGAATACGACTGACAATGAGTGGATTTTTATAATTTTTTTTTAAATGAAAGGGGACCATTTGTTGATGGCTTAGGAAAAAAAAAATTGAAAAGCCGTCCAGCCGAAGGTTTCGTAGCCCACTTTTTTTAAAGCTACATCGCAAAAGTCCACTTTGTTGTTGTAATATTTTTGTCCATTCACCGTGTTGAATTGTCAGATGATATTTTACATAGACTATGTGTCATTAATTCAAATCCAAAATTGAAAATTAATCCGGACATTCACAATGAAGCTCTCATTTTGATTGAAAACATTTTTTTGTCAATATAAAAAACAAAGTCGGTTTAGCTACCCCATTTATAACTCAATAACTGCTGGACCGATTTTAATGATCTCTGATCTCAACCCCAAATACCAAAATAACTATTAGAAAAATTCACTTTATAGGGTGAACTGGGGTAAAATGAAAAAAAAAAGTATCCGAATAAAACAAAACTCTACCTGCGTTTAAAAGGTTATTCTTAGGAAATGTATTTAAAGATACTTTTTTTTTAATTTGCTATTCGTAGGGTGAAATGAGGGTAAAAATGAAAAAAAATTCTTTTGGGGTTTGAAAGGGCATTTCCTACGGAAATTGCTTTAGGGGCTTTTTTTCCAAATGTTGTTATTTATAAGGTGAAATAGAAAAAAAATGAGAGGTTATTTTGGTTGGATGGCTTTGGGAATATTTTTTTCCAAAAATTTTCTATTTATAGGGTGAAAGGGGGTACAAACTCAAAGTGATATCTGATTTAACAAATTCTGTTTGTGTTTGAAAGGTTATTTTTAAAAAAAAATGCTATTTAGAGAGTGAAATCGGGTAAATATATAACAATGGTTTTCGTATAAAAACATTCTTTCTGTGTTACGAAAGCAATAAAGGTTGGACTTAGAGGATCATATTTTTACAAATTTAGCCTTTCATAACGTGAAATGGGTTAAAACCCAGAAAGAAGTATTCGATTAATAAAAGTAAAAAAATAATGTTTTCTTTTGTAATTTTTATGTGAAGCTTAGGTTTGACTACCCGTGCGAAGCCGGGTGGGCTAGCTAGTACATTATAATTGTTTTATAAATCAAAAATTTAATTAATTTTTGACTTAAGGCTAAAGCAAATAAATCATTTAAAAAATATTTCGGGTGTTTTATTTTGAAAACGTGAATTTCAAATTTGTCTTTTCTTGAAAAAAAAAAAAACCAATGCTCCTTAAAAAAAAAGATGAAACAAATATCTAGAGAAAGAATTTTCTCAGTGTCAGTGATGACTTGTCAGTTCCATTGTGAAATGCGACAAATCAGGGCTCGTTTTACAAATATTTTATTTATCACTTTCAAAACAAACATTTAGCATTAACAAAAATTTTCTTAATTGCCCCAGAAGCATTGAACAAAATGCAATAAAACAAACAAATAGCAAAAGAAATAGAAAAAAAAATATGCAACTGACCGTGAAACGACAAATTATCCCTAGGTGTCAAAAAATATTAAATTAATTTTGCAGCTAAATAATACACAATAGACAAACCTTTTGCGTTTATGCTCTAATGAATGACATCTCAAGACCACCAAGATCTCTGCTTTAGAACTTTTTGAATATTTTTTTGGCAAACAATACCTCAAAATATACGGTTTTTAAAAAATGTGTATATTCCAATATCTCTATTGAAATGCAACCAACCTGCCATCAGACTGCATTTCACGAAACCATAACGAAATTAAAAAAGGAGACTTTGCGAGTCTGTTTTGCGTTGCGTTTGCATCCCGCCAGAACACCAGAATATAGAACTGATGTGGCATCAGAATTCTAAAATTAGACCAATATCAGCACACTTCTACAATCTGCATCGCACATGCAACCAATTAGTCGTTATTTGCAATGCATTTCTCCTGACCTAAATTTACGTGGGTCAATAATTCTGAGCGAATTTCTGACTCAGATATCTGACTTCGCTTGGTTATGCCGATAAATCTTAAAAACCAAACAACAACAACACTAAAAATTAAACGTATAGGTACATAAAAGTAAAAACCATATGTTGAACTGGAATTTTGTTTAAAGTTCCAAATTGTATTTATTTGCAAAAATGTTAACGATTAACCTACACCACCGCATTGTAATTATAGTCCCACCCGTGGTTCATGTTTTTTTTTACCGTTTTTTTACCACAATTTATTTTTTGTTTGCTTTCATTCAAAATCGATCTATTTTTTTTTTCAACCCCCAGCGCCAGCATAGCATATGAACAATCCAAAATATTCTAGATGAGTACCGGGCGGCGCGCGCGGGCGCGGCGTTGTTATTTCTCACTTTTCCCATTAATACCATTTTTTGGCCAATTGGCGGGTCGTGTGCACAAAACGTGAAAACAAATTAACAAAAACAAAAAAAAGTAAAATAAACGTCTTGAGTAGAAAAAAAAACTTAAATTTCAAATGATTGTATCTCTGAGATATTTATGCGGCTTTCGTGCGGTTATATACTTGTGACGAGTGTCTTAATGGGAAGTTGGTTCTGTGTGCCACCTTGAAAATGGTTTGAGGGAAATGGCTTCCAGTAGTACGTATTAACCTACCTACACTCTATAGCGACAGGTGTGAGTGATCGCAGACAGCCTTTGCTATGGATTTGCATTTCACATAGTCGAACATTCTGACCTCAGCAAAAACGATTACGTCCCAATTCCAATAATAAGCCCACTCATCTGAGTCTACTTAGACTAGCCACCTTTTTCAACAAGTTCTTACATTTCCGCAGCTGCTGGTTGTACCCCATGGTGATTGAAATTAGCGGAGAAGGGGTGGCTCGCTCCACATGATTTGTCTTACAAAATAAAAAAAATAAATACACATTTCACTGAGATTCTATGAATAACACAAGCTCTCTTGGATTTGACGCCTCTCGCAATCGCAAGGGAAACGCACCGACACCGATCTTTTTGGAGCAGCTCACAGCTCTGTGTCTCTCTTCGGTTGGTCGTCTCTTTTTTTTTTGTTGTATCTATCTATATGTGCGTTTGAGATATTTTTATAATTATATTGAACAAAAAATATACACATTTTGTGTTGTTCTTAATTAAAAAAAAAATATTCAAAAAGAAGGAAAAATTCATCAGAGAAAACTCGCCACCATCTCCGATCTCCGTTCTCCGCCACCGAGACCGAGACCGACACCGCTGCTGCTGTTGCTGCCTTCCGTCACTATACCATCATCCTCGGAATCTATCTGAAACACCAAACAATATTTTATTCAAATGCATTTGAGGAAAAGCTGAGATAGTTTTCCACAGTTCATATTTTGACTCGGGGAAGTTTAAATCGTTCGTTAAAAAATTCGCGTTTGGAATATTCGGCTTCTATTTTTCTTCGCTTTTTTTTCTGACATTCTTCTGTTTTTGGTGTTCGGTTTGAATTTCAAATCAAATCAATTCAATTGTTTTTTTTCGTTTTTTTTTTAAGAGAACAACAAATTTAAATTAAATTAAATTCAAAATGGCTGATGTGGAAGTAATGCATACGGTTACGGAAGTTAAGAAATCGCGTAAAGTGAAAAAGTCATCAAAACGCCGTGATGATCAGATTGAAGCTTCGGAAATTCAGATAACTGAAGTCGATCAAACCGCTGAAGAGCTCGAGAGGGGGTACGTGTCGTTTTCGATGTCGTTCATCAAATTCGATGAAAGAGAAAGTTCTTGTTTTCTAAAAAAAAAAAAAAAAAACAAAAAAAATAAGTGTCCTTTCTTAATGGAATGATGCCTATAAACGAAGATATTAAGTTGTGTTTCGGTATTTTTGAACCAATTATTTTTGGTTGCCAATTTTGGAAGCATAGGTACTCAAAAGAAAGAGAGAGAGAAAGAGCAATAAAGTGTGGAGTTGTTATGCAACACTGACAGGCAGTATATTTATAAATTTCGAGTCAATTAGCTGGATTTTTAGAGTTTTGTTTTTTTTTTCTGGTGAGGATTTCTCTTCAAAATTGTGTTGATGTGTAGTAGGTACGATTGGAAAACACAATACACCACTCGTTTAGTATTTTGGGATATTTTAAGTTACTTGATTTCGAATTCTGCTGTTTTGTGTTTATTTAACTTTGAAAGGCCAAACTGTGTAAACATTTAAATGGGCTGATTATTATACAAACAAATTGACGTCAAAGATATTATATATTTTTGTAAGAAGTTTTGCTTACGAAAAATTAATAAAATTATATAAATATTTAGGAAGGTATAAAATAAAACATAATTTTCAAAACCATATGGAAAACTGAGAAAAAATAAGAATAATCAGTCATATTGTGAGTTTCACCCGAAAAATATTTCACTTAAAAATGTTTTGTTCGCCCGGAATTTTAAAAGCTATTGTGAGTTTTGCCCGAACGAAATTTTATTCGCCTACAAAAATAAGTGAAAATGACATTAAATTCTGCCAGAAATCAATGTTCACAATAAGGGGAATTTTTTGATCATGAAATTTCGGGGGAAACTCACACAATAGGCGAAAAGTGAAATGTCAAATTTTCCGGGTGGAATGTTGTTCGGGTGAAACTCACAATAAGACTGAATTATTTGCGATACTATGAGGTTTCGTAGCCGATAAATTAAATGAAAGTTTGAGATAAAATTGGAGTTTTAAATCTGGACTTTTCTCAACAAGAAATTTTAACGTAAAAGTATTTTTTTAATCTTTTTTTTTGGAGATTCAATGGCTCAAAATTACAATTCTTACCAACTTTTGTTTTGTAAATTTTAGTTATATAGACCAATTATTCAAATTTACAGTTCTTACCACCTTTGCATTTGGTAATTTCTAGGTACATAGACCAATTATCCAAAGGGAATGCTCTTTTTACTATGGAGCTTTGGCTCAGAGTGTGCCCGAACGAGTTCAGTATCAAATGAAAGGTGACGTGAAGCCCGATATCCATGAGTAAAATATTTTCAAAATCGTTCATGGGATAGTCAAGATATTCGGGTTTGAAGTTGCCGATTACAAATTAAGGATTTCAGATTTTGTTCCAAATAATTCTCCATAACCGGCGAAATAATTGACGTAGAAAAAATAAATTGATTTCAAACAAAAGGTATTTTTCTAATACTAAAGTTATTTTGATATGTTTAACACATTTTGAGATATTGAGTTTTGACTTTTAGAAGAGCCACTTTTTTGCGCTGTCTTTGCCACACCGATATTTCAAACACTTCAGTGATGACATGTATACTTTTTTACTCATGTATCAGGCTTCACGTCACCTTTTATTTGATACCAAACTCGTTCGTGTACACTCTGGGCCAGAAATGGGTAATTCCCTTTAGATTTCTTACCATTACCATTTTGTTTAGAAATTTCTAGTAAGATTATACCAATTTTTAATTGTACTTAATTCCTTTCATAGCTTAATTGCACTTAATGTTGTTGTTTTCTTTCAAACAATTACTGACTTACAAACTTGGCAGATAAAGCCCACCCTGCATTAGAAAGTAATCGGTTTTTCAAAATTTAAATCAAACAAAAAGTTAGTAACCTAGTTATTTTTAAACTCATCATTGCCGTATACTCTTTTTCTTTAAAGTTTCAAAGAAGGAAATTTTAAGGGCTTTGCATTATCATTGTACAAAATCGTGATTTTTTTACCTTGTTTGTCGAAAACAAACCGCAAATGGAGCCGCTCCTGAAAATCTGTGGGTCCTATCTCTGGAACAAGCTTGAATATCTTAAATTCGGATAAATCCGTTTAATCGATCTCAACGGACAACCTAAGTCACTTTGAACCTCTCCTTGTTGAAGTTGTTAGATTTTCGTGCAGACTCTGCGGCAATCGCTGAACATTTCCTTGTCGTTTTCGTTCACCCCACCGACCGGCGGGCGGTTCAATATTCACATTTATTAAAAAGGGCAGTGCGCTACAATTATTATGGAAAGTTGATTTTCAGAATAAAATTTGGTTTCTTGTTCAACTGGTCTTTCCATTTTAAATTTTCCAAGTCTTCTGTTCAATCAAAAATCTGAAAATTATTAAAAATGGTATATTCTTTAATTGAAAGTTTTTTGTGACCTTTAGTCAGAGTTCCTTTCGCCCAGGCAGGACAGTTGATGTAATAATACTTTTCGAAACCCTTCGTTTCCTTTGTGTTTCCCTGTAGTATCATTCTTAGGTTTGTTCCTTTAGATTTTTAAGGACTTCGAGTTAAAGGGTGTTTTTATTTTTTAGAGGAAAACAACATTAAAATTAAATAAATATAATGCTACTGGCCGTTCAAAAACAAATTAGGAATTAGAAGTCCAAATCAGGTCATCTAGAACCGTAGATCGGCAATTACAATTCATTGTGAAATGTCAAAATATACTGATCTTAAATCATATGTCAGCTGTCAAATTTATTGTTACTAGAAACAGTGTTGCCAATTTAAAAACCAAACCTCTTTGCTTTAATTCTCAAACAAAAATGAAAAAAAATTAAAACTCATTTATTTACTAGATTCTAGACTGAATCATTTGTCTCAAAAAAGTTTATTAAGTAAAATAACCATGGGATGCCATTTGAAAATTTTACTTTTAAGCGCAGAAACAGATTGGCACAGCAACTTCTACAGCAAATTTGACAGCAACGAAAACCTTGACATCAAAAGTCATGTGAAATAGATTACCAACGTGAACAGAGCTTTTGACAGCATGAAAACATATTTAAAAGTTGTCACATTTTCATTTTTTAGTGTTGATAAACATGAAAAACTTCGCTTTAAAGTTGGCAGCATTTGCACAGTGACATTGAATTTAAGGTTGAAGTCTAACGTTGATGTCGATGTCGATGTATTAGGATTGTTCAGTGAAAAAATAGTTAGATTAGAACAGAACAGATTAAAGCAGAACAGAACAGAACAGCACAGCACGTCAGAACAGGAAATCTGTTCTAAGTTGTTCTACCTAATAAGCTAGTACAGAAAATCCTGTTCGAAACTGTTCCAAAGTCTTCTAGACAGCCTCATTGAACAGCAAACCAGAACAGTTTAGAACAGAAAATTCCTCATTGAACAGCAAAAAGTTGTACTTTTCTGTTCGAAACTGTGCTAAACTGTTCCGAACAGCCTCGCTGAACAAACCTATTCAAAGCCATTTAAAACCACTAGCTCTGCGGTTGTCAAAATTGCTGTTGAAGTTGCTGTGCCAATCTGTTTCTCGCATTATAGTTTTGATGATTTTGTTTGAAAATTCTTGAATAGTTCTGTCTTGGAAGGCTTTAGGAATGATAGTGTGAGTTTTGTTTTCAAGTTTTTGATCCCCAGAATGCAGAATCTTGATTGGTCATTAGCTTTGTAAAATATTTTGCACCACCTTGATAATACATTACGTTTTGTGTTTTAATAAAACGATGATGTGAAAGTATAAAATAATTGTATTCGAAAACCACTGACCATACTGTTTCTGCAAAGAACCTGGACTGTGCGTCTTTCTGTACGTTGAGGTACAAGTCAATTTTAATTTGCTACAGAGCATTTTAATGTGGAAATTCGAATTTTCGTTTAAATTAATCCTACATTTTATTTCTCAATTTCGATTAAACGTATGTATCTATACTTTTTTTTGCAAATATAAAATATCTCTAAAGAAATAAATTCGATTTTTGGCTAGAAACTCGCAAACCTTTGAATATGGGTTTCACATCTCTTTTTGTCGAAACATCTCTCTAATGAAAGACTTTGAAAGTGTGCTGCAGTTATAGCTATTTCACGGCTGCCAGACCGATCATCAGACTCTTTTTAGTGGTACTTAGTATATTTACTTTCAATTTAAATTTTAAAAACTTTTTGCCCAGCTGAGAGTTGAACATAGCTATAACTCCAGCCTATAATGACTTGGTGATAGCCCACTCAAGTGGTTGTTGTTTCATTCAAACCTTCAATATTAATATGATGGTGCGTAAGCTTTGCAGCCTTAATGGGAGTGTGTTATCACGCAAAAACCAACTTTCATTTTGAGAGTGGTTTAAGTGAAATCGACCCACTACCAATTTCATTTTTGTTATATGTTAGTGTCTCGGAAACGGCTCTTATGATTTTGATGAAATTTTCAGAGGCGAAATATCTGGCATGAATCTAAAAAAATAAATAAATTTGGTGGCGCGACAACTCGTGCAGAGCCAGGACCTGGTGCCTTACAACTCTCAACCATTCCTGTGTGCGTGTTGTTTGTTTTAGTAATATATCGGACCTACAATTTTCTACCCGAATCCGTATGGCTTAAAATGAGATGCACATATTGCAGATAAGGGATATTCTTGGAAAATTTAGCACTTCCTCTCAAGAGGTAGTAGCCGATGGACGAGGCTGAGAATCGAACCCATAGATAGCACGTATCTTTGTATTTTTGTAAAATCCGCTTACTGGCATGTCTCTGATAATTTGGGTGAACATTTAAGAGTACGCATAATTTATGGTGTGACATTGTTTCACAGAGTCAACTCCATGATAGTTGATAATTATTTTGAGCAGTAATATTTAAAAATTCTACGACAAACGTTTTAAAATAAAATGTGAACTGTTTCGGTCTTATATTGGATTTGGTTAAAAAATGTAAATGAAAAAACTCATTTCCAGTTTTCCACACAATTAAAACACTCTTTTTCATGACAAAAAATATTCTTAAACACACACATTCACATTCTTATTGAATTTTTCCTTAATTCTCAGGAAATTTCAAAATCGAAAGGATATTTTGTATGTAGTTTACCTAATTAATTCAAAATATTTATAAAAAATTTATGAAAATATCAAAATCCCTGTAAACAAATACCTACCTAACTTACGGAAAAACTGTGTTGTTTTTTTGTGTTATGTTCTCCGAGATATCTTAAAAATAGATTTATTATTATAAAGGAAAATCTTTCAAGATATGGAATTAGTTTTCAATTTTTAATATTTCCAAATGCATTTAAAATTTGATCAAAATCGGTTCAAAAATGTTCGATAATGTCGGAACTTAACAAAATAGGTCTATTAGAGGTACAGTTTATTTTATAATGTGCGTGGTTTAAAAGGGGTTTTCATTTACCTTAAAATGATGATACATTCAGCAAGTGTTAGGACAATTAGGGAGGTTTAAAAAAAGATACCGATGCACATTGATTTCAAAGTTCTGAATTTTAAAATTGCAGGGTTTCGGGTAAAGCGTATCATATTCTAGTGGTGCATTCTTTTCATATGAAAACCTTCAAAACATTGTTCGAAAAAAAAGTATTTTCCTATTTTACTTAAGTTAGCATGTCGTTAACAGTTGTTTTTGGATTTTTTAATATGAGGTAACTTTCTAAAGACGATAGGTGCTAAGTTAAAAAAATATTAACTTAACAGTTTAGGTTGTACTTAGCCTAAAAGATCGACAGAAAGAATTACCTGACCCACGGTTTTCATATTCTCTATATCGCAATGTCAAACTTTTTTTTACGAATTCATAACTAACCAGACCGTACTATACAAAATCTAAGAAAGTAACAACATTCTTGGAACTTATTACAATAAAATGCCACTTCTGCAAAATATTCTGATTTCCTTTATTTAAACAATTTTTTTTCTTTTGAAAATAATATAAATGTTTTTGTATGAACCTTGATTCTTAACAATGTCAAGCTTCAATGTGTCAAAAGCAGGATAAATAACTATTTTCTTATTAAACATGTTTTAATTAAGTTTAAAGCAAAACAAACTTCAACTCACGCACAATTCAAAAACTTCCAACATTCCTCTTTACCTACAACCAACAAATTAGAAATAATCAAAAAGAAACTCATAATAATGTTTATAAACAATGAATATACACATTGGAAAACAAGAAATATAATTCACCAACGACACGTTACGCCCCTCGACTAAACTAAAGGTACTTATGTTACAAATTAAATTATATACATAAATATATTTTCATAACTTACAAATTCACAACTATCACAAAATATATTTGTATTTTATTTAATTTATTTAAAAATTAATTCTTGAATCGAAATTTTATAAAATTTATTTTTCTTTTAGTTAATTTTCAGTGGCGAATATACAAAGGCAATGAACAAGGATTGGCATTCTGGCCATTTCTGTTGTTGGCAATGTGATGAAAGCTTAACCGGACAGCGGTATGTGATCCGTGACGATCATCCCTACTGTATTAAGTGCTACGAAAATGTGTTCGCTAACACTTGTGAAGAGTGTAGCAAGATCATTGGAATTGACTCGAAGGCTAGTATTATAGTACACTTTTAAATAATTTCCAACAAAAAAATTAATTAAATTGAAATTTTAATTTACAGGATCTTTCTTACAAAGACAAGCATTGGCATGAGGCATGCTTCTTGTGCAATAAATGTCGCATATCATTAGTTGATAAGCAATTCGGTGCTAAAGCCGATAAAATCTACTGTGGCAATTGCTACGATGCTCAATTTGCATCACGTTGCGATGGATGTGGCGAAGTATTCCGTGCTGGTAAGTGTCCCCATCTATTGTTGTTGTTTTTTTTTTTTATTTTTTATTTAATCGGTCTTGATGTAAATAATTTTTAATCAAGCGTGCGTAGAATAATTATAAGAAGAAAGATTTAATTTTTTTTCTCTTTTCACTGCTTTCAAAATTTTATTCCTAATTTTTAATTTTATTTTGTATTTTTTTTTTATATTTTTTTAAATAATTACCAACTAATTATAATAGAGGGTAAGTGGTAATGTCTCTTTAATGAGAAGGAAACAAATCACAATACTTGACTATTCTGTTGTTGATATTGTTGTGGTTCATATGTATATTCATTATGTTGTAAATGTTGTAATTACATATGTATGTAATTGTTAATTTCTATGAGAGCTTTAATGTACATTGTTGATGTTTGAGAAGCATACATACAAAAAATCATTGTTGTTATTGATGTATTCTGATTTTGAGGACAGTTCAGTTTTTAATTTTAATTTTAATGTGAAATTTTATTTTTAGTGTTAAGTTTGTAGAAAAATAATAAAAATAAATAGTTTTTCAGTGCGAGATTAAAAGTTAAACCCGATTTAATTGATCAAATTTAGTGAGTTAACTCGGGATTAAATGCACAGATGCTTCTGATGTTTTATCCACTGAGTTGTTTCAGTCGTTCCGCATGCATCCTTCACTGAAAAACTATGCTTCTTCAGTTAGCTGTGGGTTAATTTACTTCTAGATTTAGTTAACTCTTATTTAACTTATCAATGAAAAACTGGGCCTAAGTGTGTTAGACAAGATTAAGGGCCAGTTTCACAGTCAGAAAAGTGGCATTTAAGTGGGAAAAGTGAAATATTAAGGCGCAATATCACAGTGCGCAATATCATAAGTGGCACCTAAATCTCCGATGTTGGTGTCTTAAGTTCCATATACCATGGCTATAAAACTTTAGCCTAAAGTCCTAATATGGGAAACTTAAGTGCCACTTATTCCGGTAATTGTTGACGGTGAAACTGGCCCTAAACCTCATACATCGGATAACAAATACAAATATTTTATTTGTGCTTTAAATAAGACTAGATACTTGGTATTTGATTTGTCTCTCTAGCTGACTGGCATGATAAACAAAAATCACGGATTGCAAAGTGCATAGGCGATAATACTCTAATCAAATTAGACTACTTCGAAAAAAATTCCGAAAAAGCTGGTTCTTGGACGATCGCGGCAGACATTCAAAATGGCAGTTTATTTTATTTTAGATAATGCTCTGCAGTACTCAAAATGTTTTTCTGGGTCCTCAAGATTGAGCTGTTGGCCCAACTGAATTTTCAAAAAATATAGGCGTAGATCTTTCTTCAAAATCCGATGAATCATGCCACACGGTATATCCAACTGTGAACTGTTGAACATCGTCGTCGTGTTGATGTTTCATGACCAGCTGCAGCATTTTCACAAACGACCTTGATGTTTTCGGCCGATCGTCCATAAGGAGGTCTAACCGTACGTCTCACATCTCCAACGTTCCCATATCACTCAAATTTGGCCACCACGGCAGGAATTGTGGGAACTTTTCAAACATTTTGAACTCCATAAAAATGCCGGTATCCACATTGACCGCCCACATTTTCAAAAAATAATAATTGGACAATTTTCGTTCCATTATTAGATCTGCCAATCTTTGTGTCCAAAACAATACAAAAATAATTCAAAAATATCGTTATTATCTTCCTACATTGAAAGAGGACTTTTGACCCACCCTGTATATGATGCAACTGCAACTTAAAAATTGCTTCTTCAGGAAGAGGACATATTGGATGGCATAATTACTTTCAACCGCCGCCGAAACTGAAGACATCGACTGCAATAATATGGATGGAAAAATATGAACTCATCCAGAGAATGATTTGTAGACATTTTTTTTTTGTTCATGTGGATTGAACCTAATGGCGAGGCCTCAACAACAAAAATGTGTCTAGTACTTTAACCTCGCTGTGGTGTTTGATATTGGTACACATATTTTAACTCAAAATCTATTGCTTTTGAGAAAAAGTGGGAACATTTTAGCTTAGATAGTTTAGGAAAAATTTATAAACAAACTGAATTTTGTTTCTTTTGACTCTACATTAAATTAAAGGTATTGATTTAAATTTGGATACTTTTTAGAATATGCTTAAAACGTACAAACTCAAAGCTCTTTACCAAAATCCATAACTCTGTCAGTTTTGTTTAAGTTTGTTCTTTTTCATCTAATTTTCTTGACTTAAATTTGTTATGACACTAAATAGTGTCACAAATATTGTGCACATATTATTGGTGAAAACTGGCTTGTTAAACATAGCGAGTAAAAAAGTACAGTAAAAGCTCCTTCAGCGGGACAGTCACGATGCCACTATTTTTTCCGATTAAGAGATTTATTTATGACAACATAAAATCATTCTCTAATATATTGTTTAAAAAAAAAATATCAGAGGCTTCAGTTTTAACGAAGAAAATCGGTCCACCCGCTTAGGCTCTAGCTCAAATTACAGTGGAACCACAGACACACCGACGGACGGCATGACGAAACCCACTTTTTTGGACTTCTCGATTATCGTAGTATTAGTTTTGATTACAACCTCGAATTTTTTTCTCATACGAAACCAATAATTGCCGTATAAAGCAAGTAAAAATCTCTGTGAAGCAACGGAACATTTTTGATTAAATTTTAAAATGACATTTATCGGTTCCGACCACTTTTAATTTCAAAAAGCCAATAAAATTATAGGGTTTTCCATTGGTAAATTCAGAATTGAATATTTATTTTGTGGTGAATGGAACACGATTTAAAATTGATTTATTTTTGTCATTGCATTTTTGTAATTGCGTTTTTGTGTCAATATTTCAAAAAAATCATCATCCCTTAATACACTTTTAAAAGAGAACAATTGATTCATTTTAAACTGCAAAACCAATCAAATAAAAAAAAAAAACACAATTACAAACCGACAGCTGTAGATTATGTTGGTGTTAGTGCTGGAAAGGGTACATCTGCCAAAAAATAGATCTACAAAATAGATTTTAAATCAAAAATAAATCAATTTATTGTGCCCAATAAAACGCAAAAATGGTCAAAATCTGCTTTTTGACAGATCTAAATAAAAAATAAATTGACTTATTTTACCAATGGAAACTTCAAAAAGTTCACGAGTTGACATCTCGTATTGCTATCTCATTGCACTGAAAGAAATTATTAAAAAATTAAATAATAGGAGCCGTTTGCTGATACAAAACTTAAACGCTTACATATATTCTCCTTTTTCCTCAGCGTAAACTGTCACATAACCTCTTATTTGAGTTTTGTTTCAGCAAATGGGTCTTAATGAATTACCTACTTTACTTAGGCCATTTTCTGGAATATTAAATTTGACTATGAACTCATACCTATGTCACAGTTTAGGCAAAGGAAAAAGTATCTTATAAGAACGTAAGTAGAGTGAGTAAGATTTCTATTCACTAAATACTTTTTATTATACGTAGTCTCAGTTTCAGAAAGAAGTCGTGTATTTTTGTATGTAGCTACCAACAAGAGAATATGCAGATGAATCATTTATAAGTGCTAAATTGACTATCAAGTCGCATTTAAAGCACGTAATTACTATGTCATTAGTTCTACACAATCTTGTATGGGGGTATGTACCAAAGTAGGTAAAATAAACTTGTAAAAAATAATATTACCATAATCTATTGAGCACTGGGTCACGTTGATATCTAAGGAAATGAGAAGACACGATCCTTCTCAGCCAATATAGGATCGATTAACCACTTAAAGTCTTATTGCGAAATAAGAAAAAACGTTATTCAAAAATTAAAATCAGGGGAGGAACCCAAAAGTTCCAAAATCTGGAATGAAACTGAGCCAGACTAAACTATTACTTGCGAACTGTAACTAAGAACGTTTCACATCCATATCAGTCAAAAACCACTAGCAAAAAAACTTAAGAATAATAACGGGCCTCCTCAGTATAGCCACTGTAAGTAAACGCTCTGCAACGTAAGTATTTTACAAAATTTATAAGGAAATACCGGACCACATATTTACATAGACATAAATACCTTAGTCTGAGATGACAGACGTCACCCCTATACTCCAAATAATCGAGTGTCTCAAAAGAATAAATTTGCAGGAAGAGCTTCAAGATGATCATGAGCATTAACCTCTAGATGGTGGCACAATAGATCTTAAGATCGAAGTTCACTAAGAGCTGTTTGTTGTAGGAACACATAAATATTTACAGTCGTGCGGTTTTCAATCTGGCAGTTCTTTTTTTGGAGTTGGTCTTTTTGACAGCTGTCACTTCGTGCGCAACAATTGGAGCTGTCGAAAATTGGGTCTCTCGACTGGAATTTATTCGATGGTGGCACAATAGATCTTAAGATCGAAGTTCACTAAGAGCTGTTTGTTGTAGGAACACATAAATATTTACAGTCGTGCGGTTTTCAATCTGGCAGTTCTTTTTTTGGAGTTGGTCTTTTTGACAGCTGTCACTTCGTGCGCAACAATTGGAGCTGTCGAAAATTGGGTCTCTCGACTGGAATTTATTCGAGCCAGCCGCGGCGGCCACTTGCCCGAAATAATTTTTAAAACATAATGGCAAACCCTTATCTTTATAATAACGCTGAATTCTTGGCCATAAAATTAAATTATATGCGTTTTATTTCTTCTTGGTTACCACACGTCTAAAAAAATCACCCTTTATATTCTAATTAAACTCTTATGTTCTAAATACTTTTTTATCAGCGTAAACTGTCACATAACCTTTTATGTTGAATATAAATTCTTATGTTTCCTTGCAGAAAATGGACCTTAGACTTCAATATTTAGTCATGATTCATAATATTAAACATGGTTTCAGTCAATAGCGACGTAAAACCCCAAAATTCCAAATACTAATCAAGGTCTCAAAGAGTAAGTTCGCGCTAAACGGAGAAAAATTGACGTTTAAGTCATTGACTCTGGCATGAACTCTGTGTAAAAAAAACTTCATCGAATTGCTAATATTTCTCTCCAAAAACGAACACTTTATTCGGTTTAAGTGATTAATTAATCTTAATCTGCACGTAATTAAACAAAAAACTGGAACAAAATATAATTGCCTTTTTAAATTTCTTCAAGACACTCTGGCGTATGAGTAATTTTATTTTTTATTTTTTGTATGAACATAAATAAGAAGCCTTTTTTTCAATATGGAGACAAAAGTTTTCATCAGTACAATTAGCATTGTTTCATTTTTTAAGCACTTCGATTATTTCATAAGGCTTTGTAAATTAACAAAAATCAATGACACACATCACATCAGACAAAAAAAAAAATTCTCCGCTCATTCATAAAAATATGTCAAAATCAAATGACAGGCATTTTTAACGACGACGCCACTATGCACAGAACACATATTATTGTGTTGTGTTGGTGTCTCCTCTTCTCAAACTCATTGTGTCAATAATGGCTTCATTGATACAAATCAAAAGCAAGTAATTCTCCCATTCACAATGAGCCCAGCCCACACACTTCATCGAAATGTCCTCGAAAATTGCACTAGCCAGCCAGCCAGCCAGCCGTCTGCTGGTCAAAGGACAAGTTTTGCACAATAACACACTAACGCCTCCACGACCGACACGCCACGCTCCAGACGTTTGATTACCAGTTTGTTTGCTTTTCAGTTTGAGAATAAAATTTACTTGGGTGAAAGGCTTGTGCATTATTTAAATATTAATAATAATGCAAGTTATATTTACAAAATATTTGAAAACAAAATTTTTGAATTAAAACAAAAAATAATAAAAAAAATACAATACATTTTACTTCACCTTCGATTGAATTTTAAATAAGTGGGCGTAAATGTCTGGTTTATGTCAGACGAAAAACCAGACGCGTTTTCTTTCGCAATAAGGTTAAATTGTCGTGTTTGTTTTCTCTAGGCGGTAAAAGCTTATTGTGATTTAAATGAATAAGAAAAATAAACTGGTTGTACCTACATACATAATATAGTCTGTAAGCAGGTTTAATGTTTCAGATGACGTACATCAATGTTGTCACGATACCAGCATATGCAGGTTAAATGTGATGTAAGTGACATGCGATGCGCGAATAAATTAGTAAACTACGGCGAATCTCCAACGAACTGCTTGATGTCAGCTTTGTTCGTTACACTTGGAGGAATGCGCTAGCTAAGGAAACTTTAAATCTTAAAATGTCTCAAAATCAAGTAAATACACACGTACATATTTTCAATTTTACTGGGACATCCAAAAAAAAAAAACCCGGAAATTACCATCTACCGTTCTTATACTAGTTTTTCACAAAACGAAAAATAAAGATTGTACATACCTAGTCATTTAAATGAAGGCAAATCAATAAACAACGTCTAAACATGCCTACCAACCTATTAAACAAGTTCATTACAAGTGATCGCAGATTTTATCAAAGAATGGCGTTACGTTCCGGTGTGTGGTGTTGTATGTATAGAAAAAATGTGTCATCATGAAACCAGTATAATATGTATAATGGATGCATTATATAGGCATTGGATTATATCTATGCTGAAATATGCACGCGAGTTATTTTTCATCTGACATTTTGTGGAAAATTAAGACAAATTGATCTGATAGCTGGTTTTGGACATTAAACCACACACACACATACATACACATCCCCACATAAAAGATTATAGCCGCTCCAACTATAGAAATAGAGTTGTACATACATACATATATTTGTGTATTTGAATAGTGTTTTTGACAGACAAGAGTGGGCAGTTGACAAAAGAAATTTGGACTCAATAATATATTTTTCTTCTTTTGTGAAAGAGTATAATACTTTCATGTTTTTTTTTGTATTCTTACTTTAATTTTGGGCTGCGTTGTTTTTTTTATAAATGATATCATAAAGTCAACATCTTTATTAAATTGTGTTGAAAAACACACATTATTCTTTTATAATAAACAAATAAACTTAAACATCAAATGAACAAAAAAAAAGAGTAATTTAATGGTCAGCCAGAAAATTAAGAGAATTTTTTTCAAAAATATAATTAAATTTAAATCTAAAGTAAAATAACTTTCTTTTCTTACGGCCTTGGAATTCGTTTTATAAAACTTTACAAAAATTTTAGCAGCGTAATGTAATGCTATGTTTTCACCAAAAGATAATCCGAGCTTTAAGGCAGGAGATTTAAATTTAATCTTGAAGTGTTTTCACTAAAGCAAAGATATTTTATTTGACGTTTTCACTTTGAATAACATTTGACAAGAATGAAGCAAAAAAAAAGCAATTTTTGACAAATAAATTAATTTATTTTGTAATAAATTGTTTAGGGATTTAACAAATTGGGAATTTATACTTTTATTTCCCATTATGTGTGCAATCTATTTATAAAGGGTGTTTTTTTTTTAGATTGGTGGTTTTCAAGAAGAAATAAAACGCATATAATTTAATGTTATAGCCAAGAATTTAGCTTTATTATGAAGATAAGGGTTTGTCATTATGTTTTAAAAATGATTTCGGGCAATTGGCCGCCGCGGCTGGCTTGAATAAATTTCAGCCGATATTCACAATTTTCGACCACTTTTTGCAGCAATTGGGGCTGTATGTCAGCAATAACGCGCCGAATATTCTCTTCCAAGCCATATCAATCGTCTCGGGCTTATCTGCGTAGATAATCGACTTCACATAACCCCACAAAAAATAGTCCAGCCGTGTTAAATTGCACGATCTTGGAGGCCATGCCACAGGCCCACGACGCGAGATAATGCGCTCACCAAAAGTTTCCTTCAATAAATTGATTGTTTCGTTGACTGTATGGCATGTACCGCTGCGCCGTCTTGTTGGAACTTAAGGTCGTCCACATCAACATCCTCGAATTCAGGCACGAAACAAATTAATCATGGCTGTATAGCGTTCCCCATTGACTGTTACATTATGGCCGGCTTAATTTTTGAAGAAATATGGAACAATGATGCCCTCTGCACACCAAACAGTGACTTTTTGAGGATGTAACGGGGTCTCAACAATGGCTTGTGGATTATGATCACTCCCAATACGACAATTTTGCTTATTTACGTACCCATTCAACCAAAAATGAGCTTCTTCGCTGAACAAAATTCGCTTATGAAAATTGGGATCAACGGCAATCTTGTTTTGGGCCCATTTGGGCTATGGCAATTGAAAAAAAAATTGACAGAATTTGTTTTGATTGATTGTCAACAGAGAAAATGACGTTTGGATGAGTGCGTTCAACAAAATAAAGTATGTTTGATTTGATAAATCACTGCTTGCGAGAAGATTTCAATGCGATATTAAGGCGTGAATTATAATCAATGAGGTGATAAATCGACAAAATAAATTATCACCAACTGCCACGCCCACTTTTCAAAAAAAAATTAATATCGTCGTAAAAATTTATTCAAATCCAGGATATTGTCTAAATAAACCTTAAAGAAATAATATCTTTTTAAGAAAATAGACTTTGCACAAATGTTTTTCTAACGCCCACTTAAAAGGTGTTTTATTATTACTTTGGAGGCAGTCTTAATTCGATTAAATGCAAACCACCTAGGATAAAAAGTTCCCGCCCACTGACAGTCCCATCTTACCCTTCTCTAGCAGCGCCTTGACAGAACGTGTATAATTTCCTTTTTTGGTGAATCGCTTGACACTCAGCATGCAGTTACCCTGTAATCTAGATCTTAGACTGCAATCTCTGTCAACTATTCACAAAGCACAAACTACACAATCAAGAAATTTGTTTACTAAAAAATTCAAACTGTCCATATTAAGCTTTAACGCCATAATAACTCCCTGATGTCCAGCGACTTCCACTATTGGTCTTATTTTAAATTTTTTTTTTTTTCATAATAAATTATTGCTGATTTATTGTAAACAACAACCTTAATTAATGTACCTATATCTGTCATTAGCTTCATCCTACGCCGATATCGATTTGTTTGTTATTCGCACCTCATAGTTAACAAAATGACACAAGTAGTATACCTCTTCCAGGCTTGGACCTCTCATTATTCAAACAATCACTATTTAATTGTTAGTAAATTATAATGTTATGCAATAATTTATATTTAAAACGCAAGCAAAGTAGAAAATAAAGCCTTGGTTTGATGCTGGTGAATGGCATTGCATGAATTACAATGTCCATAAAAGTAGAATTGTGTCTATCATGAGTGGGGCGGCATGTTACCTTCTCTCAAAAAAAATACATAATACTTCGCAAAAAAATTACACTCAAAAAATTGTATTCTCTCTGTATAATCGAATTGCTGATACTGCTTCACATTTCGCAAATTAAATTAAAGTCAATGTCAATCCCATGTAGCCTTTGCTCACTAATCAAAAAAATTCTACTTGTATCTAACTTCCAACTCAAAAGAATTGTTATGTAGGATGCGATTTTATTTATTCGCTATCGTTGTGTGGGACTGACTGATAGCACCCATCAGCTAGCTATACAACAGCCACTAAACCCATTCGAGCCAAGATCAATATTTAAGATTGATTTACGATTAATTCGAACGAGCTGCTTTAAGCAAATAATTAGTCTTCATCCCTAAAAGGCTTTTACTAATAAAATCTCTGACATCTTAAAGATGTTACAACCCATCTGTTAGTTAATTTCTATGCAAATATACATACAAGCGAAAACAAGTGTGATGTGTATAGACATCTTGATTCGTCCATCGAATTTTATTATGGCCTATTGTGTGCTGAAACTGTCATGTTGTGGGTCTTGAGATTGAGACACTCCTACTATAGTTAAAAATGCATTAACATTTAGAAAACAAGATGCAATTAGTTAGATTTCCCACTCGAATTGGGCAGTAAGTGAGCCAGGCACACACATGTTCCATAAAATTTGAGATACTCCTGAAATGCTTATTTTTGTGAAAACCTTTAACCTTTTAAAACAATTAAGGTATTTAAATAAAATCCGACCATTTGTCCATATTTGTATTTGAAATTGTATTCACCAGATTGATGAGAGTTTAATTCACTGAGAGCAAAAAGACAGCCTTAGCATTAACCTTTTTATGATTCATGTTCGCGATCACTGTGATGTCTCAAGATATCATTTTTTTTTTTGTAAATAATTTCTGTGGGTTGAAGATTTGAAAGTAGCCGTGAAATACCTGCTATACACTTTTAACAATTCACAGACCTTGGCTTAAACAACAACAAAAAAAAACCCTCTTATTGAATTTTGTTATAATATCGGACTCAAATTTTAAGCCGATTGATTTCACTTAATCAGTATTAACAACTTGTTATTGATATAATAAAAGGAAATGTTAGATATCTTTTTGATTCATCTATCAAAGCATATAATGTGATCTGATCAATTTAAGTAGATTTCTTTGTAGTTGTTTTAATTCCATACAAAAAAAAAAGATAAATGCATCTCTTTCGAAAAGATTTGATACTTTTGTGTTAAATTACTTTTTATTTGATCAATTTTATCTTTTAAATTATTGTTTTCCTTTTTGGGGGAACAATATAGTAAGTACCGGTTATTGTGTATAGAACTGTCATACCGGAGGTCTGGGTTTGACTCCCAGCCTCGTCCACCTAAAAATAAAAACTAAAAATCGGCTACTGTATTTCACGAGGAAGGGGAAAATTCTTCAAGAGTATACCTTGGCATGAATGAGGCCCTCTCACCTTAGTGAGAGCAGAGCAGCCCATTTTCTGATCATAGTAACCTGAAAAATGCTGTCCGACTATCGGTTATTGTTCAGGTCACTTTTTTAATAGTCGCGATGATATAGGTATGTAATTTTACAGTCGCCTTACGGACAAACAAACAAACAAACAAAATATCAAGGTTGAATGCTCCGTGAATACATATGCTACGTTTAACTATAAAGCGAGCTTAATAAGGCGTTCGTTCGGCCCTACAATACTTATAATTGGGCTATGGTCATTGAATCTTGTGATGAACTGTATACTTTCATACCAATGAAAATGTCCTTTATGCATACGGGTATGGAAAATTGTGCGCACTGCATTTAATTTAGCACCAACCAGTTGATATAAATTGGTAGCTTTTCTATTAGTTTGATGGTTAAAAGTGAAACATGGTGTTTATTTATTTATTCAAATATGTAGCTAAAATTCATAAGTCTTATAAAGGGTTTTCCAATAAGAGGTGTTATTTTGAATAGCCCGCTATTTCGGTAGCTGTCACTTTTAAAGCTGTCGTTTTTTGACATTTGACAAGTAGAAACTACGCCATTAATAAAAATGGAACGATACACGCTTCAACGCATTGAAATTATTAAAATTCACTATAAAAATGGTGAAAATTTGGCAGAGACGGTTCGTAAAACTAAAACATTTTTGGGTTGCGTGAAGCACCTTGTCGGACCGCAATACAGAAATTGGTGGACAAATTCGAGCTGTTGGGACAAGTTAGTGATGTGAAGAATAAAACCCGTGCACGTCGCTCAAGAACAACTGAGAATATTGCTGTTGTAGCCCAAAGTGTTGAAGAAAACCCAGGTTTGTCCATTCCTCGTCGTTCCTTGGAATTAGGCATTCCACAAACGTCATTACACCGTATTTTGCATAAAGACTTGGGTCTCAGTTAACACAAGAACTCAAGCCGGCTGATCATCAACAACGTCGTGTCTTTGCTGATTGGGTCCTTGAAATGCATGAAAATGATCCGGAATTTCATCGAAAAATCATCTTGACTGTTGAGGCCCATTTCCACCTTGGAGGCTACGTCAGCAAGCAAAACTGTCGCATCTGGGGCTCGGAAAACCCAAGAGTTATTGTTGAAAAGCATACCTTCCTCTTTATAATGAAATAAAAATCCGATCATTTATCTCAAAAAATGCCATTTTTCTTTGAATATCAAAATAACACCTCTTATTGGAAAACCCTTTAGTACTTATGAGTCAATAATACAGATTAAATAATTCAATAAAAATTTGATATGAACTTAGTTGAATAATTTACTGATTGGTCAAATAAGTAATTTCATCTTTTATTAAGCAGATTAAATAATTTAAATAATTTATTTAATGGAGAATATAGTTCATAATTTATATAAAATTGGTAAAAAGAGTCAATATTTCCATTAATTATTTTAACAATAAAAACGAAACTTAAATAAGAGCTTCGGTTTTCGGTTATCAAGATTAGGCAAGTCAATAAGGTTAAGTCGTATTGATGTATGCGGGAAACTCGTAGGGATTTTGTCAGCCTAAGCCTCTTAAGGCAAACCTGACAAAAATATTCAAGATAATGTTATATAAAAAACTGTTTTAAAACATAGGGGTTTGAAAAGTGCCGTGGCTCAATTAGCTCTATTTGATATTGAGTTGAATCTATAGCTATAAAGGCCTATAGATTTTATTTTTCTCTTTTCTACCCTTTTTTAGTATTAACAATATCACCCCCCTAAAACCTTTAACCCTGATGGTCCAAATTTACATATGTAACACAAATGAAAAAAAAAAAAATTCAGCTCTGTTGCAAAAATAAGACCCAGTTTTTTCGTGCGAGATCGTGAAACATGTTTCTCAGTCAATTAAGATCACGATCAACTCGATAAAATCACCAGTTTCCTCGGGTCAGAACCCTATAACGCAATCAAAATAGATTCTAAAAGGTTTTCCAATAGGAACGGGAAGATGTTAAAAATGATTAAATCAATTTGTCCTGTTAGAACCATATGTTGCTCACTTCCATATAATCCAATTTGGGGCAAAATAAATTGGTTATTATCGATTGGTAGCGCTCTCCGTTGATATGGACATCGTCGTTTTCGAAGAATTACGGACTCAGGGATAGAGGGGATGTTTTCAGTAGATCTTACATTTCATTGGTGTACGGGTGTTGACTGATTGTTCACTGAATCAGTCGACTCTAATGCGGCCACCAAACGACCATATAAACTGTAAAATGGGCGCAATTCGCTTATCGTTGCCACAAAAGATTTTGATACTAAAGTTTTATCATTTGCTCGTGTTGCTCTAGTCTGCAATTTGCCAGTGTTTAAAAAAATTAAAAAAAAAGCAAGCAACATGGCTGCCATGAATGGTCAAGTCTACCCGTGCCAATTCGAATACTAATGGCCTTTTTGATTGGTGGAAAAGTGGCAAATCTTCTTCTGAAAAGAAGAGAAATTTGCTTCTGGAGTTGTTTTCAGAATCTTTCCAAAAGCGTTCACATGTGTATCAAATTGTTCTACCGGATTATCAATCGAAAAGGCTATAGTTACTTAACATCATGCGTTTTGTAAGATAATTTCAAGTTTTATTTAATTAATTTAAATATTCATTGAAAATAAATAATTTATACAGTTTTGATTATCAGATTATCGGCATGCTAAACTCCACATATGGGAAGTTATTCCATTTTTGGTGAGAATTCATTGCACTTTTCAAAGTGGATTTCATTCCTACCCAGAGAGATAACTTATTACACTAAATGGACTACTTCGTATCAATACTAAACAGACATTATAGTGAAGCTTTTCGAAATGTGTGTTCTAATCAATTTATTATTAAGTTAGGCGTACCTCAAGGTAGCCATTTAGGGTCTATTTTTGTTATCTTTTTTATAAATGATCTCATCGCAATTGTCCAAACTTCTTGTGATCTTATTTATGCTGATGACATTAAACTTTACAAAAGAATAAATTCAGAAACAGACTGTTTGCTCTTACAAGACGATCCATGTATATTCAAGGATTGCTGCAATAAAAACAGACTTATCCTAGGAATCTAGGAGTTATTTTAGATACAAAATTGACTTTTAACGATCACTTAGATCACATTATTAAAAAAGCCAATAAAACATCAGGATTTATTAAACGATTCTAACGTGACTTTAAAGATCCCTATGTTCTCAAGCTTCTATTTATTTCGTTTGTGAGACCCATTTTTGAGTACGGCGTTGTGGTCTGGGCACATCACTACTCTATTCACAAATCAAGGCTTGAAGCAGTTCAACGCAGCTTTTTGCGATTCTGACTCTGTTTTCTTCTGGTCTTAGGAATCAGCACTTCCCTTGTATTTGCATAGTTTGGTTCTGATAAATAATCCTTCACTTGAAAACCATCGAAAATATATCCAATTCTGTTTCATTACTGATTAAATAAATGGAAAGATTTCATCTTCGTCAAATCTTTGCAGACTGAATTTTAACTTTAATAAGCTTAAAATTACGACAACCTTCGATAGTAAAACTTATTTCCTTTAAATAATAACTTCCACTTATTTACTTTACAAAATAAACACACTTTATTTCACTTCAAATCCCCTTTCTTATTCTCAAATCTCAATAGCATGTATTTATGCAAAAATTCAATTCCGGATACACTTTTACTTCTTACTTTAAGCTATCACATTTCAAATTATACTGTGTCCACTCGCTCGAAAACATCCCTTATATAGGGAATTAAATGGTTCTAGTCTCCACTAGAATATTCGAGTATCTTTTTCTAGTAGTTTCCATTCCAGTTGCTGACAGATGGAGTACTGGAATTGATATTTATCTGAATCACAAGATGGCGCTGTAAACAGTTGAAGGATTGGTGTTTAGTTTTTTTCAGAAAGATGGCGCTATTAACAGTTAGAGGATTTTTCTTTGTTTAAAATTCAAAGTAGTTGGGTAATTATTAAATTGTTACGATATAATGGAGGCTACCGTGAATAAAATTTCCCTGGAAATGTTTGCCAGCTTAGAAAATTTGGAACGTGAATAATGGTTGAATGTATCCATCGGAATCTAATGGCATTGGGAATAAGTTTTCCAGGACCCATGTTCTGTAACTCTCGAATCGATAAAATCAGTCGAGAAACGATGAAAATTGGAACAAAACTCATATGATTTGTTTCAATTTTCTTCGTTTCTCGACTGCTTTTAGCCATGCCAGAGTTACAGAACATGGGTCCAGCTGGTGAATTTGGCTATCATTTCAATTAACCAAATTTGAGCTTATGAAGCGGAGTTGAAAAGTATTGGTGTTTCAAATTTTCGAAGATGGGAAACATTCCCAGGGAAATTTTATACACGATAGCCCCTAGTAAATTATATATTTCTCATAATCTTCTGTAAATGAAAATTTACATTGATGATTTAAATTCTAAGTTCACTTCCATTTGCATTAACATTGACATTTCGAATGTTTGTGCAAGTAAACTTTCACTTCAGTCAAAATTTTATTAAAGCAAATCACCATACAACAAAAAAAAAATCAAAAATTCTGCATTTCACAACATTTCATTATTTTAAACTACCAATTTACTGTCTGTCCTACAGTTTTTAAATTAATTTTATATTCTTCTTCCAATACACTTGAATGCAGAAACAAAAAAAAACCGAATTTAATTCAAACATTCATCGAATGTTTACAATATTGGACGCATGATTTTTACTACTGATTGGCTGTCTGAGAAGTGTTAATGTGTATGCATTACTATTTTGGATATTGATTACAAAAAAAAAAAACAAAATAACCTGATTACAAACGCCCACCTGCGATCCAATTCATTCTCACTTCAAGTTTTCACCACTAATTGCAGTGAATTCGTCTTAATTTCTTCGCAATGAACAAAATGAAGTAGCCCCCTCAAATTAAAGTATAAACGAACCTAGAAAATTGCATTAATTCCTGGGGTTGCATTTTTGAAAAAAAAAAAAAAATTGGGTTCCGAATTCAGAAAAAAAAAAAAAAAAAAAAAAAAAACTACTTCACTACAACCAAATTTGTTTACCATAGCTGATGAAGTGAGAATGTATCTCTAACTTAAGCTCGCTCTACCGGCAACAACCATTATAAATACTCGTATATTGTGGGGAATCGAACCATTTCCGCTGGCATTTTGTTGGAGCTGAGGGGCTGAGGCATGTCGGAATGGTTGTATCTTAATGGAGCACTGGAGCTGCTGTTGTATGATCAACGTTTGAACGGTTAACAGAGAAGTATTTAAATTCAGTATCTAATCGGCATTCAATGTGAGCGGGTTGCGTATATTTATGTTTTTTTTTTATATATTTTGTATCATAAAATACCCTCTGCTACAACTTCTCGTTTGGCCTTCTTGGTTTTGTCGCGTGCTTCTTTTTTTTCTAAACAAAACGGTGACAAGTGTGTTAAGGGTTTCCTGAATAAATTAGTTAACTCTTTTCTGTCGGATATAAAATTTCCTCAACTCAAAGAAAAGGGATACAAAAATGCATTGCAATGAGTGACTGTTTGTGTATGGATTGTTGGATTAGGATTGTGGGTGCTTATTTTAAACATTATAAATGCAACTCAAAATGTATGTCACGTTTTTGGACCCATTCAATTGGATTTGGGTACCACCGGCCACGGTGGCGCGGGTGGATGGATGGGTGCTATAGAGTACTTTCTTTTCGCCTTTTTTGTTTATAGATACTTTTGCTTTCGCCGCACATGGAAGCGGTAGTTATTTTTAATTCAAATGAAACTAATTAGGTATACTGGATAATTTTTTTTTGTTATAATTTATGTGCCATATTGTTTATCAATCGCATACATAAAACGTTTTATCTGTTTATCTTATCTATAGCTATTGTGAGCTTGATGAAAAGAGGATTCAATGCAAGTGTTTTTTTTTTTATGTTTGTTCTTATGATGGAACATCTGTTTTGGTTTTTATTAGTTTCGTTGTACCTGCAACAGCGCGCAAACTGACTTTGAAGTTGAAATGAGTGGTTTCAATTCTTTTTCTCATTTTATTATGTGCACACTAAATCAAATTCAATGATTTTTTTTTTATAGTTGAAGGAATTGTGATATATTTGTGAAAAGAATTTTAGTATTTTATTTGAAATAAATAAAAACTTAATTGTGAGTTTTGAATTTCATATACACTTGGATTTTTTCTAGAATTGTTCTAGAATTGAAAAAAAAATTGCTTTTGCTAAGTAAAAATAAATAAATTTTCGAATGACTTTCTGTAAAACAGACAAATCTGACATTTATTAACAGTAACTCTCATTAAACGGTTTCTTTGATTTTCGACTATCTCCATATCTGATTAACCGAATAAAATTAGATTGTGTATACAGAACCTTGTAAAAATAACTTTTGGGTTTAAAAAAAAAAAAAACAATTTTTTGAAAATTCGATATTTCGAAAACGGGTAGCAGATTTTTTTGTGAAGTTCAATTTTTAACTTAACATTAACAAATACTTAAAATTGGCGTACCAATTTTTTTTTTTCTCAAAAATGTTAACGAAATTTTAGATATACATATATAAAAAATTAATTATAAATTAAAATTAATCATAAATTAAAATTTATATAAGAAATAAGATGGTGTACATCGCGTTGGGTTAAAACAGATTCAATGTATTTTCATCAATTTCTTTCTGATTTTGTTGATTTAAAACAATTTACCAGTTTAAATATAATATAATTTCCTTTTATGCATATTGCATATGTGCAACACTGAGCTATATTGTTAATTTTTGTATACTCACATAATAGCCCCTGCAAACGAACTAAGTTTTGGCAAATGGATAAAATATAGACTCCCATAGCTAATTTATTTCAGACTATTGAACCACAATGTGATCGCGCATAAGAGCAAATTGGTGCGACCCAGTCGTGCTTATTTTTTAAATCGCGGTATTTTTTCGAGATATTTACATAAAACAAAATTTTAACCTCTAAAAACTTCTGACCTTTTCCAATTTTAAGGTCATTTTTAGGAATTGTTAAGGACATAAAAATTAAGCTTTTCACTAAAATTAAGCTTTGCCGGAATTTGTTTCGAAGTTTTGCCTAATTTTCTTACGGGCTGCAAGTTTCAAGTTTAAAAAAAAAAGACAAAAAATAATGAAGAAATGTCCGAACCCTAATTTTGTTGTTTTAAATTAAGTTTCAATTACCTATATACATTAAAAGTAATAAAATCAAGTGTTAAGGATTTAAGGATTTTTTCTAGTTAGCGAATGTTACACCTGTTAAAAAAAATAGTAAATTTTAACAAGCAGACAAATCTGAAGTAAATAAAAATCTAAAATGTTAAAAAACTTATAAGAAGTAAAAAAGTCCTTTGTTTTTGTCAGTGAAATTGTCAATTTATTTATAATGCTCTTGCTCTATAATGTATGCCCTTTGGCTCTACATTTCATAATCATAAATTAAAATGCGGGCAAACAATTTCCCCTTTCATATTATTCATGATATTTTTTTTTTGTCATTCTGCCTCTTCTTCTTCGAAACGAATGTACATAACAATTTTTAATGGACTTTTTGAGAGCGCATTAAATTCGTTTTTAATATAAGTAAAATAATAAGAAATGTTGCATCTCAAGTCATTGAACCCTTTCAAATTGTAAAAGCATCAAAAAGAGAGCGATGACACATTTGAATTTAATGCATAAATAAATGGAGTTGATAACAACTCACACCAAGTTCATTAATCAACTGACCTTATACACTTTAATTTTTGTTTATGTTTATTGTGGCAATTTAATTGATTTAAATATTTCAATGATTTAAGAAAAAGTACATAACGTTTTTGTGATTTCATATAGGCCTTATAAATATTGTGTGTTTAAAAACGCACAAACACAATAATGTATCAGCTTACCTAGAGATGTCTTCATCTAATTCTCATGATCTCTTCTCAAGCTTACCAAAGAAAAATCATTAACCAAGTTTTTTTCCTTATCTTAACGTAGGTATATGAGCATATGTATGTATGTATGTATGTATTTATGTAAATCCATATATTGTTTGAGATACATATCTTCAAAACAATTTTGTTTAAACTTTAAGACATTTTTCATCTAACATAATTATTTTCATTACATACATACTCTACGTAGATAACAGTACAAACTATCTTCTAACTCATCAACGCTTAGGACTTGTTTTAAACTGTCAGGTCAAACATGTGTTGTTCGTGACTCGTGAGCCTTGTCTCTTTTGACACAACCATCATGAAGTAACAACCGGAAACTCACAGCAGCTCATCTTAACATATAACTTAATAATCCTGGCGGCTTCCAAGAAAACAATAACCATCCATCTTAATATTTTATCACCTTGTGTATGTATATTGAACTCAAAACAACAATCTTCAAAGCTTCGAACTCGAACTAGTTCTAAGTGTTGGAACTGTGACAAAACAAATTAAAAGAAAAACACTTAATTAGCTACACTCTTTAGGTGGTGGCTAGTGGGCCGTCATTGTTTCGTTCTGGACATAAAAACAAGAAATCCGTATATGAGAAGTTACTTTTTTTCCTAGAAATGTATCTTTTGTAATGGCGTTTTTTTAACTGCCATTAACTTGATTATCGAGATCAAGAACTTTTTAATTAATTTTAATTGTGAGATGATCATTTTTGATTGACTTAAATGGTAAATCTTTAAATTTATCACACTTCTATGAGATCTTTTGATGTTTTGTTTTTATACCTATACATCATATACATACATACGTTTATCCAAACAATTTTCTTCAAAATCAAACGAATGCATTTTTGAAACTTTTTCATTTCACTTGCGACTAAAGAAAGCTATAAACAAAAATGACTAATGAATGAATATTAAATTTGATGATCAAATTCGATTCAATTTATTTTGTTTTTTCAAGAAAATTTTTGATTTAATATTCTAAATTTTGTTTGTCTATGTTGTTGTTGTTATTTTTGCTGCATTGCTATGTTAAAAGTGTAGGCAGGTAGAATATTACTTGATGGTGTTTAATTTATTTCAAGTTTATGGTGATAGTGTTTTCGATTGAATAAATAAATAAAATTAATGTATTGATAGACAAATTATTTTTTTTACAATTTTACAATTTATTCGAACTTGTATTTTAAAATACATTGTAATATTGTGCTTTAACCTTAACTAATTTTAAGGGTATACAAACAGGGTGCGGCATTATTTTTAAATTAATTTTTTGATGAAATGAAAGACAAATCTGTTACATATAGAGAAAGAGAGTAAAACATCAAATTCTTTCTTTTGTTTCACCCTGTAGTTTCTTAAAGTTTAAAAATCATTAATTTTAAGGGATGATGGAAATTATTTATATGAATTCTTAGAGTAAAATTTAGATTCAACAAGTACTTATTATTGTAGAAAATCATAGTTGAAGTGTTGACATGTTTACTATAAGCTAATTTGTCTTGAGTACGTCCAGGTATTAATTTGAGATTTCAAATAGACTATAAGACGACTAGGTAAGAATTATTTTAAAGTATCATTTCAATTTATATAGTCGAGTATATTTAGATTCCTATTAGTATTAGTGCAGTTTGTTGGATATGAACATTTTTTGGTTGCCATCATTAGAGCACCGGGTACGTATATACCTAGTATAGAAATTTTAAATCCAAATTTTTGTTCATTAACTCCTTTTAGTGTTGCCGCCACCTTTTAATAAGAAGTTAACTAGTTTTTCGAGAATAAAAACGGTGTTTTTAATTTCTTACAGAAAATTTGCTTCTACAATTTTTAAAAGATACCTTATATTATTTTATATTTTGAATATTTTACGTGTGATAAACAATTTCGAAAAAAAAATAAAAAAGGATTGGCATATTTCCTGGTCAAATATACGCCTATTTGTTTCGATCCGTTAAAGGTAGAACAACAATTCTGCCATGTTAACTAAAAATAACGAATCTTTATTTTTTTTTTATAGGATTTTGAGGGTTAGTTTTGACATTTTTTAATAGCAATAATACCTACTATTTTATATTTAAAAAAAAAAAGTATTTCTAATGTTTATCCCCTTAAAAAGCGATTTACAGTTTGTGTTGTTATTAAAAACTATCCTAAATATTTCAAACTTGGCTCTGACTCCAAAAAACCACAAATGTTAGATATGTCTTTTTCAGTTAATACCACAGAATTGTCTAGATGCCATTGATTGAAACTCATTATTTAATATTGTTAAATACGAACAATCTGAAAAAGTATTATATTTACAATTTTGTAGAACGCATATTTATGTTCTTCTTCGTTAAAAATTATTAAAGCTATTTTTTCGATTACATAAAAAATCCCGATGTTATTCGAAAAAAAAACCATCATCTTTAATTCAAGATAGTCGCAACCCTGCAAAAGGGTCAATGGTCAAACATTTGTATATAGAAGCTTCGTTTATGGTACTCTTAGGAAATTGAAAAGACAATTTTTTCTCCATTTACTGAACTGACTGAAGAATTAACTGAACTTTACACAAAATGTTCACTTAATCTAAATTTTTAAAAATTTTAACATTTATGTGTTTGATGTGATTTAATTCATTTTTAAAAAAGTTTTTTTTCCTGTCATTTTGAAATTAGGTATTCTGAGAAAGTGCTTGGTCGTGGTTTCAACCTCCCCCCAAAAAAAAAATCTCAAGTTTTCAATTTCTCCCTTTGTATGCACTACAAGTCTTACCACTCTATCAATTTGCTTCATTCTACAACAATCCGAAGTGGAAAATCCCAAATTTTTATTTTATTTTCCCTTTGTGTGCATTGCAAGCCTTACTATGATGCAAAATTTCAAAATGGGAGGCCTCCAATATAGAAAACCACAAATTGTTGATGTTTTCTTTTGTATGCATCACAAGACCGTTGTGTGAAATTGCAAGATTCTGCAGTTATCCATAATGTTGTTCACTCAATCAGTCAGTAACACTTCTACTTCTACTTCCACTTATTCTTAAGAGTTGGAATTTAATAAAGCGCCTGTGGTTGATAACCTTAAGAAATATTGTTTCTGATCTTATCCTCAACTCTTAATATTTATCTAACTCTTAATATTAAATGAAATTTTATCCAAATTTTTACGAGTATTCGGAGAAAAAGAAAGAAATACCGAATGTGCAATACCAAACCTGTGTGAGGTCCTTAAAATGCTATACCTATAGATGACTCGATACAATTGATACAAAATAAATCCTTGATTTCAATGAACCTGGATCATTTAGCTTCGGTAGCACGGTGCGTATAGTGCATAGATTAGGCTTCTGAAGACTCTCGGTGTATTTTAAAATCCAACGAGTGGTCTAAATCCAAAGAGTGACGGAAAAAGTGAACGTAATAGGCATTAAGCTCATGAGTCTGATTGGCTAATGGTAACCATGAAATAGCTCCGACTCTAGCCTATCAAAACATGGTAGTATCGAACGCAAATTCGTTGTTGTTACTTTGTTAAGCTGTTTAAGTATTAACAAAAAAAGAACAATTATTTTTAAAAACAACTACCTTGGACGTGTTCTTTGTTTTGTCGTGTATATAAATAATCCTCAATTATTTAATCACCTACAAATTTTTATTATTTTTCTCAACGATTTCATTCCATCTTATTTTAATTAATGATTATATCTTTATTCGTACACACGAACATATATTTTTTCTAAGAGTTTATTTGTTTTCCATAATAAATACAAAATGTGTTTCAACTCAACAAAATATTTGTTTACGTAAACAATTTTTTTTTATAGATTGTTTACGTCGTAAAAATCGCATAAATCAGTTACCTATTAAAAAATAGACACATTTATTGTTGGTACATAATATGTATGTATGAATTTAAACACAAGCTTCTTTAGGTACCTAAAACAATGGATGTATGTATGTTCATATGTCAACATAAATGTTTGGGCATAGAGGGCATATTCTGGTTGAATTTAGTTTTGGCGTGGTCGCAAGCGGATCCAAAAAAAATGTGAGTGCTGGGACTCACTGTTAATATCTGTTAACATCAACGTTTGTCCAAGCGCAGTTTTGAGTATCCACGTTTGGATCCGTATGCGAAGTCGTCCACACGTTGTTGACTACGTGCGCGGATCCAAAACGGACTAGTTTGTTTCTTTAGATTTTTATCGCTGAACGTACCCAATATCCTACTATGCTGACTTCCGTAACGTTTTGTGCTACACCGTAAAGTGTGACCTCGTAACGTTACGCAGAGAAAAGTCCACGTTTTTATTTGACTTTTTCTTAGAAATTATTTTCTACTTGAAGCCTTATCCAAACATAAGCCGTCTTGAATGTGGTCTTAGTCCATTTTCTAAAAAAAAAAACTCTTTCACATGTGGAATTATTTCCCTCTGTACCATTAATGCAGTTCAATTGCATAATTATGTTGAGTTTAATATACAAAACATTTAATTTCATTCCAAATCATGACATAGTAATAAAAACTTAATTGAATTTAATAAACAAACCCAAATCACCTACACTTACAGTGCAATAAAATGCAATTAGTTACAATTAATTCCGTACATTCGGTGTGGTCTCTGGTCTACCGCTTCCTTTTCTCAATCTTCTTCTATTACATTTACTTAAGTCCCCCAAACAACATTAAGCGTGCAACTAAATAGAAACCATTTACAACATCAAGTGATTATTAAGATGTTTCCTCAACGATATAATTTGTTGCCCTGGGCAAACGCATCTCATGGACGCGGACGGATGAGACAAACTCAATACACATGACCACCAGCAATTTTAAATCGATAAATAAATTGCCATTTTATTTAACTGGTATCCAAACAAAAACAAGATATTCCAAATGAACTCGTAACTCATAGTACTGTTGCGCCATTGACATTGAATCAATGATGGAAGCGATGTCTATAAGTTGGTCTTACTTTGGCTATAGCCTAAGAGCCGGTCGCGTCGGTCGTTATTGAAAAACATTTGTTTGTATACAACTAAGTCTAAGTGTACGAATGCGTCTCATGTACTTACTCCTGTAAATGGTTTAAAGTTATGAATGACTAATCAGTTGTTTCTGTCCATCCTTTTATCTTGCCAATCGCTTACTACCTATGCTATGAGACAAATCACCACTTGATTTAAGTAGGTATAAGCCTGACTACACGATTCCTTTTTAGGTTGTTTTGTTTTTCTTCTTTTTAACAGATAGAGTGGGGGGTGTAGAAACGTAGTTCCATTCCCCCTACATTCCTACACCTTTCACCCAATCTGTGAAAATGACGAAAAACGAAACAACCGAAAAAAGGAAACGTGTAATTAGGCTTTTCCAGAACCTATCTTTGTCTTTTCTCTTTCTAATTTTGACAGTTCTCAAGAAAAAAAAAGACTGACATACAAAAAAAAATGCAGAGAAAACAAACAAACGTCACATGCTTTTCAGTGCACAATCACATGTTTTTTGTTTTCCCTGCATATTTTACTGTCAAACTATTGATTTTTTTTTTTGCTTGCTTGACCTGACGTCCGGTGGAAGTTCCAAATCACCTTCTTTTTTATTATGTTAACAGCCAGGAACTAAATATGTAAATACACTCATCGACAGATCGCGGCAAATCCATGATAATCGATAGTGATGAACATTAATAAGAATCATCTATCGGTCCATTTGTTAAATGCCTGGGTTTCTTAAAAATACAAATAAAACTCCATTAAACCCCAGCCATTTATGGAACTGGTGAAGCGTGAAAACCGTTAGTATAAATCTGTAAACCAAAGATGGTATCTTTTGATTTGTCATTAATTTATGGGTCTAAACGAAAACCATAAAACCTCACAGTGACATTATAATTATGTATTATTATAAGACAACGATTTAATAGTAGTTGCTGTTTATGTTCGTATTGTTCCAATCCAGGTCTTACATTGAACATCGCCATGATCAACCCACAGATGTATCCATTTGACGTCATTTTAAGTTCAAATTCGAAGAAGTAAAAAAAAACACAAATTGAAATAAAATCCCACACAAAGGTTGACCGCAAGAAAAACTTTAAACTTTATCGAGTGAGATCGAATGCGGATACCAACGTTCACCAGTGTACCTATATTATGTTTTCTACCAAAGGGGCATATACATATATTTCAATTCTATATAAGTTGTCGAAACCATAAAGTATATGCACTCTCACATATAACTGATCGATTCCTAAAAAAAAAATTGTTCACCTATCCAAATTGTCACAATATTGATGATTCAAACTGACGGCCATTTTCTATAAGTCGTCGTGGTTGAATCAAATAATGGCTGGAGCTGTCATTATTTTATTTATCCTTACCGATCATTGCGGTTAAGGTTTAAGATAGGTATATATGTTTAATTTACTGTTATTTTCTTCAATTAATTGGCTCAATTGATTTTTCCTCATAGCACAGCGCGACATGTCACACTGAGCGCGCGCATTTCCAGCGCTTACGCCACACACATTTGTTGACAGGTATTGATTTCAACTGCCAATGCTTTAATGTGTGGACTTGTGAGTCGTGTCATATCGTAAACAAAATGTAGGCTAAAGTAATGAAAGAAGTTATTTTTTTTTGTGGTTCACTCAAAATGGAAAATTACTTTAGTTTCTTGGTTGTTTATATCTTTTTGCTTACAGTTTCTTATAAACTCAATTCAAATATATTTATGATCTAATGACAATGATTGATATCGAATTTGATCATGTTAGCTATGTATGTATTTATAGTATCTGTGTAAATTATCAGGGAAAGTGACATGTAAGTAACGTTTCAACCTCCTCACAAAGATCATCTGTCAAATTCGAGTAAAAAAACGTGGGTGTTATTCACTCATTGTCGCTGTCATACAACCACTGATCTGCTGCTGAATTAAAAAAATATTTTAATTTTGAATGTTTTCTAAGACAACACACGTTTGAGGAGTGATTTTTTGACAGGAAATGGTGAACACATCATTTCTTCCATTCACATATAAAAATGACAGACAAAATTCATAAACAAAATATTTCGTTCTGCTTTTCGGTTTATTTATTTGGAGAAGTCTCTTTCATTAAACTTCAAAAATTTAATGAATATTTTAGGTCTGTTTGATAACTGCAGACATGCGCACAAAGGAATGCTTATGTTACTAGACCTTTTGTTTTTCACGAGCTGAGTTGTCTCGCGAATATTTTTTTTATTTGGCATCTCAAGTTCTTAAAAATTCGTATAAATATTACCAAATTTTACCAAAAAAAAAAAAAATGAAACGATTCAGTGACTTACTGAGTACAATAATTGTAGTAAAATACTTGCACGCATTTCCTCGGATAAGAAGTGTACCATCTGTCAAATTTACTTACTACCATCTGAATATTAAAAGAGTTATAAAGTATGTATATATATATAAGTACGACTCAATAAATGCTTAAAATTTATTATTATGAATCATATTTTTATGTTTAACACATAAATATGGTTAAATAATTTTTTTTCTCGCTTTCTGAAGAAAAAAATTTAATATTGCTTCATTAATTTGACAGATTTTACCTTTCTGATTACGAAAAATTGACAAATATAGCTTTTATGTCAATAATATCCCAACAAAAATGTTTTCTCTGATTTACCAAAAAGTTTACTTTTTAAGAAATATGCTTGTGCTCTTGGTAACAAACATTTTTGAAAGGTCGTGCAAGCCGTTGGCATCCGAAACAAAAATACATAAGTATAATCATTGTAATGCAATTCCTCGCTTCTCAAAGACAAATAATCGAAAATAGCATACAAACTCGTGACTTATTACACCCGCGCTTAAAGTCTTTTCATAAATATCCCCACTCACATTGCAATGCATTTCCCCTCTTAGGTAAAATAAAAAGTATCCTCTTACAAACTGTTTTTTTTTTTGTTGTTGTTGTTGTTGTTAGCTTTTGATTACTGTGTATTGTCTTCAGTTTGAAGTCAAAGGTTGAAATATTGAAGAAATCCAACACAAAAGTAGTAGAAACTTAAAAGTGATACAATATAAGCAAAACAAAAAAAGAAAGTGTTAAAAGCGAAATAAATTCACACATTAATGGATATGACAGCTGAAGTTCTGTCAAACGAAATGAATTCCCGTCTACGTTTAACGACAAAAACAGTTGGAGCCGAACGCATCAGAAAGGCCAAAGACAACAATGAAGATATTGCTGTGCTGAGTATGTTCCTACCAAATGCCGCTGCTGTTGAACAGAATCGGGATTTTTATTGCAATCTTGGTGATTATTGTCGACTGGGTGATCCGAAAAATACAAAAGCAGGTAAACATTATAAGATGATGACAATAATGAAAGTGGTATAATGGGAATGGCAATGGGAATGGGAATGAGAACAGAGCCCAAAGGTTATTAACTTGATAATCCATTGGATAAATATTTATGTTTAACAAGAGTAAATACTAATAGAAGATACACACTTATAATAACACTCGTTGACAGCTTTTCAGGAAGCTGATGGTTTCTCTCGGTGTGTGGTAAAAAATGTTGTTAAACGATTACAAAAGTATCTGTTGTTTTTTTAAGCTGACAATTGGCAAGTCTGTTGGTATTCGAAATAGTGTTTAATTTATGTATTTTAAATGGGAAGATGTAATGTAATGAAAAAGTCAAATTGTTCGATATTGGTGTATCAAATTAGCAAGGAATAAGCATTTACCTACCTAGAAAAAAGCTACGAGTTGTATAGGATAGGTATAAAATATTTGTATAATATTCTAACCTGATCTTAAGAATGTAATATTAGGGAAAATGATACAAATTTAATTTAAAAAACGTCAAAACAAAGTCAATTTGACCCTCTATTAATCTTCAATTTATGAATCAGAATAAATATTCGTCAAATGAACATTTAACATTTAGGTATGTATGTATATATACATCGTTTTGATTGCAGGAGCACAAAAGCTTTTGCTCAACTTCAAATGATTTAGTTTGACGTTTTCGAACTAGATGGTCTTACCGATTTTTGATCGCACAGCTAAACCGCAGTTACCGAACACTTACTTAAAATTCTTGTTTACCTTTTTGAACAATATAAAATATACAATTGTCATACAGGCATATGTAGATACTTTTACAGTATGGCCAGATTGCATTGTGTGCATTCTCGCATGATCTTTAATTTTTGAGCTGTCAGGTGTTTCTTTTAAAAATGGCTTCCATTTGGACTATTTTAAAGCCTGACTAATGCCTCGTTGTGATTAAAATTTGAAGCGCCTAGTGTGTATGCTGCATACAACTGTCAAATATCCGGTGGTATAGTATGTTTCCTTTAACACGAAGTAACTGATTTTTCAGCCACAGTACACATATCAAAGGTAATATCATAACAGTTTTTATTTATGTTTAGTTCTGTAGATCTGTGAAAATGGCGAATCCAGTCCTTCTTCATTTGTCATAATGTTAATATTTATTGTTGTTTCTCCTAATGCAGTATGCAGTTTTTGGGGTAACTCGAGCAGCCATTTTTAATTTCGGACACTTTTAATTTTGACAACTTGTACAATATATATCCTTAGACGGTGTTCACATTGGACTCACTCCGCGCGACTCATTTTGACATCTCTTTCTTTTATCTCACTCCGCCTCACTATTTGAGAAAATGAGGGAGGATTTTCTGATATTTTTGAAAAAATCTTGCCTCACTAGACTATCTCTTTCTCATCATGAGGTGGAGTGAGATAAAACGAAGAAATGTCAATATGAGTCGCGCAGAGTGAGTCCAATGTGAACACCGTCTTAGATTTGTGTACTGTGGTTTCTAGCAACTTGCAGTTTTTAGGAGAGTAGGGTACAACGATTTGAGGTGATTTTTAAGAAATGCCTTTTCACACTTCACGTAGTGTGCGTTTAATCAAGAAACTTAAAAGAAAAAGGAAACTTAAATCTCTTACGATTTCCTCATATAGAGAAGGGCTATGTGTATTGCGTGCAACGATTGAACTGACATGACGCCGCTTCATGACTATACTTCAAGAAGGTTTTTGTTGCCTTAAGGCTTAACTAAATAAGCCAAAAAGTACTTTTTTACAAAAGAAAAAATATTTTTTTTCCCGCTGGCACAATTGTTTTGTCAGAAAAACTATTCCAAAATGAGTTTGAAAATTTTCACTTTTGTACTTTTTCACTTTTTGGGCTTATGTAGCCTTTAGAGTTCAAAAATATATTTTTTTTTCAGTATGTTAAGCGAATCTAAAAGTAATAATCTTTATCTTAAAAATCCATTAACATTCTTTTTTAAATATATTTAAAAGTTGTGAATAATTTTGTTGCAATTTACTTCAAAGAGTGTTAAGTCAAACTATGAATACATTTTGTATAAAATTTAAACAAAAAACTGTTAGCACTTAATAATATTGATTTGTATTGCACCGCAGAATTATTTTCTTTTTTTTCATAACTTTAACATGCAAATCTCTTCAGTGTTCTTAAAACAGATATAATTGCTTCCACAAATTAAATTGAACAATTTACTCAATATAGAGGCCAATGACTTGGGTTCATTTTTTTGTTGTCATGAAATGGAATTATAACTGCGTGATGTTTTTTGTCTAATATAAAAGAAAAAGTCATTGACTTCTTTCATTTTGTAGGTATATTAACTTTAAAAAAAAAAATATGAAAGTTGAAGGATTTATTTTTGTAAGCAAAGCAAAACGAAAATGATAATTATTATTTAATTCTTCTACTTGAATAGTTTTACTTTTGTATTATAGCACATGAAGTAATATAGTAAGACATTTTAAAGTCCTACACGAACTTGAATAACTTTCAACTCCAAATTAACATCCCACATCAATTGGTTTTATTATTATTTTACGATAGAATAAACGTATGGAGCTTGCAAATTATTTCATGAGATCATCTACCAATTTTGGTTGGCGTGTCTTGAGATATGAGCAAAGTTTGGATAGCAAAAACACAAAAAACAATCTTATAATGACCCGTATAATTTCCACCACATGCCACTTAACGCTTAACAATTTCCTACAGACAAATTATCAACAACATAAAAAAAAGTGAAGCAACAAAACACAGTTTTGAAGTTTAAGTAGCATATCCTATTCGAGGAAAATAATGTCATGTTTAATACGTGTTTAGAATTTGTGTTGAAATATATAACAAGAGCTTTAAAAAAGTGACAGTTAATATATTTTTAAGTAGGTTCACACTTCTCTACCAAAAAAGAAGTCTTTGTTTTGTGATTTGGATGGCAGTGTTTTTATGATCACATCCAACTTCATTGTACTGAATTCACTTAAGTGTGACTTTGAAGTAAATGCAGGTAATTGAATTTTAAAACGCTTAAATTCGATGACCGTATCAATTTGGTCAGATATCTTGTAAGAATTCTCAAATGCTTAACATCACCATCATAACTATATATAACATATTTTTTGTTTGATTTGTAGTTTAAAGTTGGCAATAAAATTAAATTTAGTAGTGGAGTGACTTCACCCTTGACTACTTTTTTAGAGGTACAGCGTTTTGATATATGTATAACCCTACCCCAACTTGAACTAGATTCCAACCGTGATATTAAATAAGAGTTGTAATACTGAGTTCAAGTTTTTAATGTCGGTTTCGTTTGGATATTCGGAGTTCTCCTTTTAGGTCCAGTTTTTCAGTGCGAAATTAAAGTTAACTCCGAGTTAACTCATCAAATTCGGTGAGTTAACTCAGGATTAACTGAACAGATGCGTTTGATGTTTTATCCACTGAGTTTGTTTAGTCGTTCCGCATGCATTCTCCATCAAATAACTGCTTCCGCAGTTAATTTTGGGTTAATTTACTTCAAGAGTTAACTAATTCTGGCTTAACTCACCTCTGAAAAACTGGCCCTTAAACTCCTTTTTCACTCGTACTACTTCAAAAGTCTTCGATTGGCTGTTCCGAGTAAATTTCACGTTGGAGTGGACGAGGAACACACACATAGTACATACATATAAAGTTTTTCGTTGGATTAATTGTCAAAAGTGATAAATACTTCTTGAAGAAGCTGTTTTGTTAAAATGGTGGCTTTAGGAAGTGTGTTTGTAAATGTATGAAGGTGAAAAAGAAAATCCAATCGAAAATGACAAAATATAATTGATTGTCAGATAAGCTATCTTGAATAAAGTCATGTATACCTCTTTGGGACTTGCCTCACTGTAGAAACTGTAACAACGATATAAGAAAAATGTCAAACATTTCCGAATTGTCAGTTCCGAATCTCCCTCACATTTTCATCACTCACAGTAGTGACAGTTTCTTTGTTCGCACGCTACTTTGGCAAGTTAATGGCTTTGTTAAGTGAATTGGGTACCAAAGGTTTCCACAGCCATACAAGTAATGTTCTATAAGTTTCTCGAATCCCGTAGTGCGAAGACAGATTTTAATAATAAGTTTGAAAGCGTTTTTCTGTTGTCCTTTTTATCATTTAGGATTTTGCTCCGAAAATGCAGATTTTTCAAAGAACTGCCAAAAATTATCGAATGCAATAATTGTGGGATTTCAACAGAAATGGTAACCAAGACTGCTTTTATAATTAGAGCGATTTTTAATTTTTGTTTCTCTTTTGATTTCCTTTTTATTACAAGGTCCTTTTAAACGTTGCGATTTTTGATGAATTTTAATTTTGTGCGAGTGTAAAAGTGTCATCTTTCTGCACTCTTTATTCCACTTGATTAAGGACCACGAATTGAAAATGAAACAGAGTTGAAAGCAAAAAGAATAAAGAGCGATAATCTACAATTTTTTCAACTTCAGCAATTGTGTCTACCCATACCACACTACATATGTGCATATGTCCATCGCAAGAAGAGATTGAATGGTTTAAAAGCAGTCAACTGTCAACTTTTATGTTGACTACTGTAATAACTGGGAGAGGTGAGAATGTTATAATTGCACGCATTATTCCTATTATGATGGGATTGGTTGTGAATTAATATATATATTTAAACAAAGTCGGTTTAGTTACTCCATTTAAACTCAAGAACGGCTGGACCGATTTTAATGATCTTTGTTTTTTTTTTATTCATCTTCCCCCCGAATAGCAGAATATCTATTAAAATATTGGAAAAATTCATTTTGTAGGTTGAAATGGGGTTACATGAAAAAAATAAATTTAGCCAAAATATTAAAATAATAATTTTGGGATCTAACGTCTTTCTCTTACGTTGATTCTAAGGAACTTAAATTAAGTTGACTTACTGATTAAGAACCTCCTATTGCTTGTAGATTGTAGTTAGGTACTCTTATTATCTACATACATACCTGCCTACTACTTAATAAGTTTTTATTATTTGGAACTTACCTAGCTTACTTTGTATATTTTTTGTATATTTTGTTTCGATTCATAACGTGAAGTGGGTTAAGACCCAGAAAGTAGTATTGAATTATAAAGGGTAGCTTAGATATTTATCTATATTTTCTTGCAAAGCTTTGGTTTGTCCTACCAGTGTGAAGCCGGGTAGGCCAGCTAGTTTTGAAATATATAATAAATATCTTGGGAAGGATATTCCCAAGGTTCTTGGAGAATTTCAATGTAAATTTGAAGGGTGCTATCGTGAATAAGCCTCTTGTGACTATCTTTCGGAAGTTTGCTACCATCTCAACTTGATTGACTCCGTAAAGGCTGTAGTAATAAAACCTAAAAATCTGTTAATAAACATTTTATTAGTCCACCACTTTAATATTTATTTAAAAACCGTCAAATACCCCGTGCCGATAGATATAATTTACATGCATGTGTATTGATGTAGTTTTCATGGGAATGAATGGTGCAGGGTTGTACATTGTACTACTTATATTAAAGCAAACAAAATAATCAAATAATTCATTTATATCTACCTGTGTTTTCATTCGTCCTGGTTTATAATAGAGAACTCCATTAATTTTTGAAACACCAAAGTCTTTTAATCATCCCTTTTATTAATATTTTTCTTTTGTCTTTTTCATGGCCTCATTATATATAGCATATATATATTCGTTCTCCTTTTTTCCAAGCTAAAGTTTTGTTTTTTTAATAAATTGTGGTTCCATTCATTTTCTTAATAATAAGACCTCCAGACATGGAAAAGGTCACAAAAACAATACATAGCTTACCTTTATTACCAATTAATGCAATATTTCCATCCATTTGTAGAACGCTTGTTTATGTCATGTTTAATCAACCATCAAATCCCTTAACTCGTAAAATATCACTTGAAATAAAATCAATTAATGAATAAATTAAAAACATTATTGGAACAATGTCAATAGACTTTTATTGTAATAGTAACCATTGAATGTGTTGTGTTCTGCCATTGCATGTCGTGTCGCCACCAAAAACCCAATGACGGTTTATTTATACCTCACCAAAGGAAACAAAAACGTTTTTGGAGTTTGTTTATTATTTTTTTTTTCTTTTTTCGATTTTGTGTCTTTCACAAATAACACAATCAATCGAATTGCTTACTTTTGGAATAAGGCTGCGTCCTTGAATTAAGAAAGCCAATTCGACATTTATATGTAGGCTAAGACCAAACAACCATCAGATAACAGCATGACAATGACCTGAAAGTAAATATATAAATGTAATACAGTAAATGTGTAGTGTAGGCTTTAAGTTTGCATGGGATAAATATATGTATGCTATAGTGTCTTATTTATTTTGTATTTTAACTTTTAAATCGATACATACAAAAAAAAAAGTTGTTATAAATGGAAAATTTATGTTAAGTATACGCCGTAGTGCACCAGTAAAAAAGTTCACCATATTATACATGTACTACTTACTTTATTATACTCGCTGCTTTAGCTAAAAAGCAAATTCAAAAAAAATTGAATTTTTTTTTTGTTTAATTTTCATTTTGTTTTATTTGTATATTTTAGGAACGAAGAAAATGGAATACAAGACCCGCCAGTGGCACGAGAAATGTTTCTGTTGTTGCGTCTGCAAAACGCCCATTGGCACCAAATCCTTCATCCCACGTGAGCAAGAGATCTATTGTGCCGGTTGCTACGAAGAGAAATTCGCAACCAGATGCATTAAGTGCAACAAAGTAGGTTTTTTTTTTTTGTTATTTGATGTCTGAATTTTATATCTTTAATTGAAATCTAAATCTATTTGTTATCTTAGGTCATTACTGCTGGCGGTGTGACTTACAAGAATGAGCCATGGCATCGTGAGTGCTTCACCTGCACTAATTGTAATATCACTTTGGCTGGGCAACGATTTACTAGTCGTGACGAGAAACCGTACTGTGCCGATTGCTTCGGCGAGCTATTCGCCAAGAGGTGCACTGCGTGTGTCAAGCCTATTACTGGTAAGTGGATCTTTTGTAAAGTTTTTTTTTTTTTTTTGTTAAGCAATGCGGGTGTATCTTACACACAACTACAACTATTTTTTTGTGTGTCATACATCGCTGAATAACTTCATTCTATGTTTCTACTTTGAAATTTGTACCTAACAATTTTGATGTTGAAAAGGGGATTTTATTTAGTCTTCCCTTTGGGGTCTTTGACCTCTCTGCAAAGTCATTTAAGCATTTTCTTCGGATAAATGTGCCACCAATTTATAGAAAATCAAAATAAAAGCCTTGCGAATAATTTTCGTTTACATAATGAATGGGTTAAATTGAGTTTCCTTCAAATGATATTATTATACTAAATTTGACTATCGTATCGCATAAGCAACTTCGATAATATACATAAGCAACTTTGATAATATGGACATCGATTCTTAATCTGTGATTAAAAAATTTTTATTGTGTTTTCACAGTAGTTTTTCATTTTATCTCTTCACGAAAATGGCTAGTACGATTCTCGAACTCATTGTGATAAATAGCTGTCTAAGTGTGTTCTAAAATGTTAAGCGATGATTAGACGGTCAATGTTAATGGTCAACGCATTGGCTCTCTGACTTCACCAAAAAAGTCATCAACACACTGTCAATGGTGACCGTCAACGTTGACCATGTCAACGCATAACACATTGACGATCACACGAATGACGCTAGTCCGTCAATGTCACACGGAAGTCAACGCAGACTATGTCATGTCATGCCATGTCAACGGCCAACGCTTTGCGTCAATGTATCCTAACATTTGCGCAGCCGTCAACGCATAGAGACTATCCTGCGTTGACAATTACACGACAAGACAACTTTGAGATGGAATTTGACGTCATTTTGACGCCAGAGAGTCAACGCGTTGACCATTTTCGTTGGCCGTCTAATCGTAGCTTTAATAAAATATAATTCCTACCACATGAAAAACAAGTTCTCTCCGGAAGTGAAATCAAAATGCCGGGCACATTTTTGTTCTTCATCGTTCTTCATCATGTGAGAAAATTTTGTCACATGCTGTCAAAATATATCACTTCGCAACTTAACAGATCGATAATCAACCTCCTGATGGTCTGGTGGGCCATTATTGTGCAAACAATAATCCAAACGTTTAGTAATAGACGTGTTTCAAAGCTAAAAATTTAAAAAATAGAACTTTTGACAGGTTTGGATCAAACCAAAAATCATTCTTTTTTAACCGAAAACCCCATTAATTTCAGTCAATTGGTACCTATTCATAGTAGTGAAAAATCGAATTCGCAAAATATTTTAGTTCCATTTAGTACCTATTCATAATGATAGCTTTAATCTATTTTTTAATTACAGTATGCTATATATTATGCAACAAAATTTCATATTTCCACTTCATTATTATTTCCAGGAATTGGAGGAACACGCTTCATATCTTTTGAAGATCGCCATTGGCATCATGATTGCTTCATTTGTGCCAGCTGCAAGACATCCCTTGTCGGACGTGGCTTTATTACTGATGGGCCTGATATTATTTGCCCAGAATGCGCCAAACAAAAGCTGATCTAAGTTTAAATAAAAAAATATTATATCGAAACACCATCAATTATTATCCACAGCTAGATAAAAAAAACACTATATTTTTGCAAAATCAAACTTAAAAAAAATTTAAAATAACAATCGAAGGTTATTTATTAAAACAAGGTTACTTTTTTAAAAAAAAATATAAATAAATCTAAACTTTCGCACCAAATTCTGCAAAAACTAAATATTTACTACTTTTACTAAATACAATATCAAGAACTTTGATAATTAAATTCTTCTTATTATTATTATTTTAACTTGCATATTATTATTTTTCTCTTCACTAAGTAAGACAAATTGCTTCCTCGTAAATATCCATTTTTATATTTTATTTTATTTTTTTATTATTTTTATTTTTAAGTTGAATTTATTTTTTAAAAACGAGATAAAAAGAAAATTAATATATATTAGATGTAGGATATTTTAATCATATTTAAATAAAATCACCAATTTACAATTTATTGCTTATTTAAATAAAAATCGAAATAAAAATAAAAATAAAAAGATTGCCAATGTATTTACAAAATGAAAACCTTGAAAACGAATTAAAAAAATGAGTATGTTGTATTTTGTTAGTTTTTATAATTCACTCATACTTACTTACATAATTATGTATAGTTATGAAACGTTCACTCTAAAAAAAAAATTAAAAACTTAATAAATAATTATAAACCTGTAAAATGTATATTTAATACAAAAATAAAAACAATTACAAAAAAAAAAATACTAAAACTAAATTTAAAACAAAAAGAAAAGAATCATTTTCCTTAGGTCTGTCGTTACGATCGTAGATAACACGTTTTGTGCCTGTAACTTTGTATCTATGTTGCATTTCTATGAAGTCATTATTTTATCTTAAACTAAAATTTGCATTATAAATATATAATGTATCTGTCTTTTTTTGCTGGAAGTAGGTTACTAATTTCGCTTAGTTTTTTATGTTTAACTGAACTATTATTTTTTTTAATTTAATCTTTAGATCTTTAAACTATGACATTTAACTGAAACTATTTGATTGTAATGTAATCCAATTGATTTAAAGTCAAAATATATTTTAAATAAAAATATAATTTTAAAATAAAGGTGTCTTATTGGCTTTTATTTTTATTTATGTGTGTGTGTTGAAGATTGGTATTTAAAAAAAAATTGGCGGGATATTTAATGGGTTTGATATATTGAGGGAAACAAAATTTCAATGAGAGAGGATGAAGTTAGTTGAAGACACAGATTAGCCATATGAAGATGAGAATGTTTCGTACGTTTCACCCTCCAAAACCATTTGTTTACATTGTTGTATTTGTAATTTTTTTCCCGCGTCGATGAATAGATGTGAATTGCAACAACAATTTAACCAGGTGTGTGAAGATCCCTACTGTCTATGTATGAGATTTTTATACACACATTCTCATTTTTTATCTGATAACTGCAAGTTCAAGCTTGTAGGCAAATTAAAATGGCTGCCGGGGATTCTCATCTTCATGTGGCTAATTTGTGGTTGAAGATACATTGCGAGAGAGAATAAATGAGAGAAGCGAAATTAACTCATATATACTAAAATAGAGAAGTATGTTTCCAAAAACAACCGTACAAGCTTATTTATCTCGACAACGACTTCAACAATTTTAATTCAAAAATGTCTGTGTAATATTGTAAGTATAGTGTAAACATATTCTGCTCTTACGATTTTTGGAATTTTGTTTGCATATTTTGTTCAAGAAGGAATTCTTTTTTTTATTTAATTTAATCAATTTTAATGGTTGTTTTAACAATTTAAAAAATTGTGTGAGTGCTGGGACTCACGGTAAAGATGTGTAAACATCAATGTTCGTACGAGTGGCGGATTTTGTTATCGAACGTTCGCAATATACATAATTCAACCGTATCGTAACGTATTGCAGTTCTCTGCTTCACGGCATGGCACGTATTACACGTATTTACACACCAAAAATGGGGATAATGTATATTAATTTGGAAGTGACTCAAGACATGCCGATTATAACAGTTTTGGTTTAAAAAAGTATTGTTTATGCGGCCCCGCAGGGCCAGGCCCCTCCGCCGGAGGGCATACTTGAGGCACATCCACTTTTAATGGCGAAATACTGTTATAACTGTTATAAATTGGCATGTCTCTAGTCCCGTCCTTTTAATTTATGGCTCACGTTTTTTAGTTTACCTACATCGTGTCATATAGCCTTTTCGTAGCCTTTTCACACCAAACCCAAAACCCGGTTTTCGCGAAAAAATCGGTTTCGGCTTAAAACCTATATCGAAAACAAAAGTTTTCCCATACATTTTTATAAACAATAAGTTTTCGTAAACTACAGGTTTTAGGTCTGTATGACTACGTGAAATTTTTTGCGAGTTTGCACAAATTTTCACAAAATTGCACGAATTGTCACAAATTCCTGTTTGTTATCTCGAAAAATTTGCAACGAGAGAACACATCGAGAGAGCAAATAATTTCCCCTCCATTGGATAACTTGCGAATTTGTGCTACATAAATTTCTGTGTGCAAGAAGAGTAAAAACTGTCAAAACACACAGCTGTTAGCATCTTTTGCTTTTAATTTGAAATTGTGGTTTCTGATATGTGAAATTTAACCATATAAATAATAGATAACTTGCGAAATATATAATTTATGTAATTTTTCTTTAAATTATACGTTTTGTTCACAAAAGTGGTTTAATGCGTTTGTTAACTTTCTTCTAAGTTTCTCCGTTTTTGAAAAATTCGTTCTCACTTTCGTGTTTTGACAAGTTTTACAGATTTTACTGAAAAAGATACAAAACAGAGCTTTTATATAAAACCTGACGAAAACCAGTTTGAATTCAAAGTTTAACTAAACAAACACACCTTTCGATACATTCAGCATTCAATCAAACGTCAAAAAGAAAGCCGATGGGATGCAGTCATGAGAAATTAAATTAAACACAGTAGACGCGATGGGGCACGCGTCCTAAATAATAAACGTGGCAGTTTGCTTACGAATTGAATTAAGAAAGGTAGGGTTTCCACTTCAGTTATTTGCTTACGACACGAACCACAGATTAGCCACATGAAGATGAGAATCCCCGGCAGCCATTTTAATTTGCTTCAAGCTTGAACTGGCAGATAAAAAATGAGAATGTGTGTATAAAAACCTCACACATAGACAGTAGGGATCTTCAGACACCGTTTAAATTGTTGTTGTAATTCACATCTATTCATCGACGCGGGAAGAAATTACAAATACAACAATGTAAACAAATGGGTTTTGGAGGGTGAAACGTACGAAACATTCTCATCTTCATATGGCTAATCGGTGACACGAACAAATGTGGTCAAAGGTGGTGAAACTTGTGGGAAACACACATCTTCGGAACATGCGACAAATTTTCATCCGATTCTCGTAATCTCTTGTGCTTGTTTGATACTATTCTGCGCTTGATTTATTTTGTGTGCTATTCTGCAGATTTAAGGCTGTCCCAAACCAACGCGAAACATTCGCGCGAATATGCGACGACTGAATAAAGGCTGCCCCAAACCAACGCGAAACATTCGGCGCGACAACGAAACTTCCGCCTGTCTTAATTTATTTACATGGAGGTTAATGGGAGCACCCACACTGGCGCGATGCGAATCTTCGAACATTATTCAGTCGTCGCATATTCGCGCGAATGTTTCGCGTTGGTTTGGGACAGCCTTAATGTTCGAAGATTCGCATCGCGCCAGTGTGGGTGCTCCCATTAATCTCCATGTAAATAAATAAAGACAGGCGGAAGTTTCGTTGTCGCGCCGAATGTTTCGCGTTGGTTTGGGAGAGCCTTTATTTTAATAAATTCAATGTGATAATTACGAATACGTGAAATAAACAATGAATACAAGCTTATATTTGTATGCAACAAAAGGGAATAAAAAGAGGGGTATTGTGAGGCAAACATCGGAAGATGTAAATGTTCAATGCGAAACTGCAAAAGAATTTGGATGCGTAGAAATTAAAAATCGAAATGTATGGCTTCTGACGGTAATGAAACATGAGGCTGTAGTTGCTTACGTTTTCGTTTGATTGATGATATCTTGTTTTTTTCGCATTTTGTATTATATTTAATAAAATTATGTTATATATTTGATATTATAAAAAATTGTTTCAACAAGGTTTATCTGATTTTGTTTGATTTACTTTCTTTTTTATATTATGGATTTAGCGTCACAGCTCTACGCTGCTGTAGCTGAAATTTATTCACTCAAACCACACTTAACGACTTTGTTTAGCTTATTTTATTTTAACTTTCGATACTTTTGAAAGTATCGCGGTTCGCAGCCCTTTTCGCATCCATTGTGTTCAAGAAATCATATAGGAAGCAGCTGATTTAAAAACAATTGAAATGTCAAACGAAAACGGGTTATTGTTCGGTGTGAACGCTTTTTGAGTTTTCGTAAACTTTTTGCCGAAACCCCCCTTTCGGGTTTGGTCTGAAAAGGCTATTACGTATAACGTATGCAAAAAAATGTTCGCCAAAAACTTATCGCATTTCACAAGAGTGTGTTCATGGAAATTCCAAAAGAAGAATTTTGTGGGTACTTCACATAGGGTGTGTTTCTTTATTTTTTCCCGATAAAGAATAGAAAAGACGGAAAAGGCAAAATATCTACCCAGAATATCCAGAATAGAATAAATAAGGAAACAGATCTTAATTGAAAGAATATCCAACTATCAGCTGTTTGTTTTCATCTCAAAAAATCATTTTGCGATTATTTCTTTGTTTTGCAAATTGTAAATTAATTTTTCGCGCACGCATAAGCATCATGAAAATACAAAAATAATTATCACAAAAACATGTTCACCCATTTCTATTTCATTAAATTTCTTTTCATCCATGGCAGAGGCAGACGGCAGACAAAATAACAAAACCTAATTGTAACCAATGAAAAAAATGAAATGTATCTGTCAAAGTAGAGAATATTCCACTTACACTAGCTCTTGACTAGGAACAGAAAGATCGCATTCCAATAATTCTAGAACGAATAAAGAAACAACAAAAAAGTATATCCGGAATATTCCAGAGAATAAAGAAACGCAAAAGCGGTGTTCCAGATATTCCGAATATTCGGAATAAATAAAGAAACACACCCATAGTGAACACACTCTGGAATAAATCTCATACTGAATGCTTCCATTTTCGAATCACTTCCAACTTCACCAATTCCATCCATCTCTTTTGTTCCACCGCAAAAGTATTCTCCCTCTCGCACAAATCAAGTAGGCACCCCGAGTGATTACCCCATTTGCCGTGGGTACATGTGTCACTTTTTTCTCTTCTAAAAGAAAAGAATTTTACTAAAGTTAATTTACATTTTGTGTAATTTAAAACTCTAAAAAGTAATCAATTGTAATTACTTTAAAGCAATAAAAACAATATGGTTTTATCCGAAGTTGAAAAAGTGAGTAAATAAGTAGCGATTTTTTTTATTAAAAATAGAACCACGAACACGGTCTTTAAAAATCAGGTTGCACTAATAACCAGAGCATCAGACAGACACCGACATAGCACACAATTCTACCACAACATCGTGTGTTCGTAATTAAACAAGTTCAACGTGCTTAAATTCGTATCATATTCATTTTATTATAGACTAACATTGTTCATCGTGGCTTCTGATGAGATAAATTGAATAAAAAAGGAAATCTGCAATACCACCACACCTACAACTCGCACTTTTATGAATTAAATCACACCTCGATTTTCCAGTGAAAGTGAATTTTTTTTGTTCGATCTGTAATTGTCTGCATTTTTATTTCGTGACGACACAAAGCCAAATCATGGTAAGCGAGCCAAAAAGAAAAAAAAACATTTTCCTTCCTACATTTACCCGCCTATCTGCCTTCACACATCTTGGTTTGAAATCCTCTTTTTTTTTTTTTGTTAAATAACTAGTGATGCCAATTTTCAGCTTCAATGAATTAAGTTTGTTTGTACTTTTTTAACAATTAGAATGTATTTCTCTTCACATTTATGTTTGCACTAATGACGACCTGTGACAAATATAAATATTTTCATTTGTTTAATCTCAATAAATCTTCGTTGATCGTTGCCGATTTTGAAATGATTTAAATTTCAACTATTTGTGCCTTTCACATATCGTGGGCTAAAAATGTGTAAAGCTGCTAAGTCCACTTTTGTGCCGAAATTGAGATTTTGATGAAAAGAAACACAATCTGCACTTTTGTCCTAGCAAAATTTGTATGACATTTTTGCTGTCCTGTAAAAAATTGTCAATTTAACTCATTTAGCCGACGATATGTTGTTATTGTTTAGGGGGGTGAATGCCTATGTGAGCTTCAAAAAGAACTTTTGAATAAAGTAATGACATGTGAAAATAATTAAAATCAATACATTGCTCTTTGGCTATTTGTGTGAAAAGTGTGTGATTCTGATAACTGCTTTTATAAACATAACATTGAGCATTATTTATTAGGAGCTGTAACGCTGAGAATATACCCAGGAATATATTTTGGTAAACATAGCAATGCAAATGCAAAGACATTTCAGTTTGCTATTTTATCTAGACGAATCTTATAGTGAATTAAGTGTAAATTTCAGTTTACACAGTTACAATATTTTCTATAAGTCAACTTAATTAAGGGAAACTCTAAATATCTCAAATGTATTAAATTTTCGTCATTTTCTACATTGGCGAGAGTCAGCTTGTGCAACATCAATTTTTTTAGGCAAAATCTACTATGTAATGTTGTATAACGTGCTGAGTGGTACAATAACAGATCAGTATTGACAACCTAGTACCTTGCTGTTCTATGATTCACAAAGCTTGTAAAACGCTTTTGACTTGTTGTTATTGTTTTGTTTTTAACTGACAGCTAAGGTGGCCGTTTCTGTTTTAATTTTGACTTATTCTGACGTTTTTCACGATTCTGTGTTATTCTGCCCTGATCTAAATTTTTCTCACTAAATAAAACTTAAATGAATCATTTTAATAACTTTCATTAGTAGATTTTTCTTTGGCATCAAAATAAACAACATTAAAGTGTTTTACTGGCTGAACACAATAGACTCCCGTTCGAATGAATGGGTGAACATTTTGCACGTTTCATTTTACATAGATTTTTCGATTTTCTCGCCCATAAAACTTGGTTTTCCCATGTCCCTTTGTGCGATGGCCCATTAAGTTCAAATAAGCTTTAAAAAAGTGACATTTTTAATAACAAATATATTATTTTTGGAGCTGTTTGGTTTTTGCATAGTATCCCATTGAGTATTAACACATGTAAAAAATAAAGTGGAATAGAATTAAATACTGCCATGTATAGACACAAATGTCAAATGATGTGGGATCGACTGTCAAATTGTTCAGGATGGACTGTCACATCTTATGTAATGTGCTGTCATTATTCGTTTCCACAAATACTCAATGGGATAGTGTGATAGGACTTTTAGTAGGCTTCGATCTCATCACCATACCCTAAGAAGTCAAATTACTTACTGATGCATTTCAATTTTCAATATTATACAATATCTAGTAAGCAAACCCATCTTTTAAGACAAAATTGCATTTTACTACTCAAAAACATTTGGATATGAAATATGAAGAATTTTGTTACTCAACTACTCATACCTACAAATTTACATACATCAACTATAGTCATCTATTTAAAATCTACTGCAAATATAATTTTTGGTTTAAAAAAAAACTGCAAATTGTCAAAAAAAATTCTTCGTCGAATCATGTCGTTTGCCTTGCAACCAAAAACATAAACAAAAAATCATAATATTTTTAACCTTAAAACAATTTTTGCCAAAAAATCGTTTTTTTTTTTCTTTTACCCGAGGTCGATTATTCAAATCTGGATTTCGAACAAGATCTGCACATGCTTCCATTCTCACTTCCTCACACACAATAAAATGACATTTCTCTTCACGTATTAATTTGAACTATACATTGGTGTTTACTTTTGATAAAAAGGTGCTTTTGAGTTAGACAAATTCTTCAATATAAAGCGGTTGGAATGGAAAACCACAATAAATAAAATATAAGTTGCCAAAGAATAAAATAAAAGTGGCAACACTTTCATCCACTACACGCATTATGCATTTTTAATTTACCGTTTTCTGATTATGCTTCTTCTGTGCTTTGATAATGATAATTGCAAGAAAAAAAAAATCGGAGAAGTGCAGTTAGCAAAATATCAAGTCCAACATCAGTTAGTGTGGAGGCGTAATGAAGAAGAGAAAAATCCAATCGAATACTCACTCCTAACATTCACTTTGTATAGTACAGTTGTACACTTGCTTACACTACAACCGTAACCTCATCACCTTCTATGAGTTATTTGTCACAGAAATAAATTTAAATTTTATTTTTAAAACCTTTCGATAGCCGAGCGAATTTGTTGTTTGTTAAGAAAAAAAAAATTTAAGAAAAACTCATTGGATACCCTACAAAAAAAAAGAAGAAAACTATCTTTATTCTCACTGGCCGATATTTCGAGCATAAAAAGTTAACTTATCTTCCACGTCGATAGATTCAATTTCTAATCTAACCAAATCTTCAAACAAAAGTGTCTTCATCGTAAAAATTTTGCGGTTTCCAATTGTAGTTGTTTCTTGATGTTGTGTCTTTCGTTGCAAATTCAAAAGACAAGATTTAAATAATAAAAAAAAAATTCTTTCACCTAATTTGTTCCTAATTGACTGTTGTTTTTGCCCGTGTGCCTTGACTGGTTGTGTGGCGATTTTGCAAGTGAAATACCTACTTTAAAAAAAAAAAACAAAATAGAAAATGATGCAGCAGCCAATGTTCACAAGTGATTTTCATAGGAAGAAGCATTTCGGTCCTGGTGGCTCCTATAATAATGTAACCTAACTTGTTGCCTTTTTTTTTCCTTTTGATACGAACAAACTAGGTATCATAACTTTCTTATATTCGTTTTTTTTTTTTTTCTTCAGAGTAATGCTGAAAAGATTGCATCTACAGCAGCTGCTACTGCAGCACCCCGTGACATTGCTGCAACTAAAGACGAAGCCAAAGATTCTGAAATAGTTGAGATGCGACCAGAGCATTTATTCAAACATCCATTGCAAAACAAATGGACCTTATGGTATTTGGAGAGTGATCGCTCAAAAGCTTGGGAGGAACTACAAAACGAAATTACCAGCTTCGATACTGTTGAAGATTTTTGGAGGTGAGTTTAGTTTCAATGACGAAAGAATTACTCTTTTTGAAATAAATCTATGTATGTATGTACAAACAATGAATGTTGTTTTTTTTTCCAGTCTATACAATCACATTAAGCCCCCATCTGAGATTAAAATCGGCAGTGATTACTCTTTGTTCAAAAAAGGAATTCGGTAAATTATTTATTCTTGGTTTCATTGTTGTAACTTTTATAAATATGTATATAATTTTAATTTACAGACCAATGTGGGAAGATAGCGCTAACAAGCAAGGTGGACGGTGGATGATTTCATTGAACAGAGGTCATAAACTATCAGAAATGGACAACCTATGGCTGGATGTTGTAAGTACTAAATTTAAGTTTTTCAGATAGGTTCTATATTGTATTTAAATGAACGTTAGTTTATCCAATTTATTTCTCAAAATTTAAATGATTTTATTTATATTATTCTGCTCACCTTGAAGACATAATGTAGGCAGTTCAAGTTTCTGAAATATTTTGCTCCATCGCATCAGTTTGACTGATTAAGAAGAGAAATCTGAGCAAAAAGTTAAAAGCACTCTTCAGCTATTTTTTTTTTTTTTTAAATTGTCAACTGCAACAAAAAATAATTGCGCAAAAAAAATCCAAAAATCCGGTTATAATTTGAGATTGGAGCGGACTAAATCGGTAGGGATTTGACTTTATGCTGTGTATGTTTATGTACATATGTATGTATAAGGCGTTTTTCCTTTTTTTTTTTTAGTTCAGAGCTTTGTTCAGGGTTTAATAGGATTTGTGAAAATCGGCTGTGTAATTGGGTTAAAACATTGTACAAATCCGCCGCTACACCAATAGATTGTGTCGGTATGGGTGTTTTTGAGAAGCTGATGGTGCGGCGTCTAAATAATTTTAAATATTGTACGAATAGCTCAATCGTCGCAAAAAAAAAAAAAAAAATTGAAAATGAAGAAATTTAGAAAGATAACTTCTGTTAAGGTGGAATCATTGAATATACATACAGCCCTATTCTGCTAAACGCTCGCGTGAACATTTGCATTCTACTACCCAAGGGAAGAAAGTGATTGTTCCATAATGCGTATAAAATGCGATAAAAATATATTTAAGACAAAAGATCCTCTTTAGAAGATTTGCACTGCAAAGAAAGTTTTAAATAAATAATTTGAGCCAATTGAATGAAACATTCACGTCAATCGAAAGTTTCCATCGAATCGGATAACAGAATAGGGCTGATAATGTCCTTAAAAAAGAGAAACGCATTTCAGGCGTAAGGTCCCTTGAACTTTTGATTGAGTTATTTTTATTTAAATGCAATCGAAAATGAATTTAATTTCATTACCTACAACTTCCCGCTATATACATACATATATTTATTTATGGACATGTGTGTATATTTACATACGCACATATATACATATAATACATATTTGGGTCTTCATAAATGTCGGATTTCGCCAGGACCATGGCACTGTGAGACGAAATGGGATTTTAGTGCGCCAAAAGTCGGGTGTATAGGAATTTGTGTAGGTTGGCGGAAGACAAGAAAAAATCGTATGGGAGGGGGTTCTATTTCTTCCCGTTTAGCCGGGAGCGGCAATTTAAAAACAAATGGCTAAAAACTGTAAAAAAATATTAAAAAACAACTGTAAGACTTATAACGTTATGACAATTCCTTTTTAATGCCAGAATGTCATTCTTTAATTTGCTTTTTTAAACCAAGCTGTTTGAGCGATAGCTCAAAATTAAAAAAAAAAAAATTCTATAAAGTTGATTCGTTGCGATTCCTGTTGGTGGGAGAAAATAAGTGTGTGAACTTCAGATTTTATTGGGAACACTCTTTTTCGGGCGGTCTTGTAGAAATTCTCCCCAAATATATCAAATAATGCAATTTTTTTAAATTTAAATTTACTGTACCTAGTAACTATATACATATATTTACACTTCTTAATATAACGCATGTAAAGGCGGCGGCGGAAACCAAATGAAAATCTCGTTTAAAATAAAGACAACAATTTATATAACTTATTAATATTTATTGAAGATTATTTGACTCAGTTTGTATAGGTTTGGCTCGAATGTTCGGATAGGCGAGTTTAGGCTAAAATTGGTTAGGCTAGGCTCGGCTAGGCTAGTTTACGAATTGTATTTTGCTGACCGTCTTCTTTCGGCGTTGAAACAATACTGTTGGTTCATTGTTATGTAATAGAATTGTCATCGTATGTGGTTGACTTGACATCAGGCGAATGTTTGAGTTATTCTTTGAGTTGTTTCTTTTTGAGTTGTTTCTTTATGTAGTGGCTTTTTGTCTCGGCTTCCCCTTTTCTAACACCGCACTTTACTGTTATTTTACTAAATACTTGTAGCAAAGATGGCAGCACTTAGCTGTCCAGTCCCTGTGTCCACATATGACCTTAAAAACCATTTTTCACTTGTCAATATTTTTATTTTCCGAATTGTTTACAAAATGAATTTCGCTTTATGTGTTTATATAGCTTTTGTTTTTTTTTTTTTACAAAAAATACTAGCTGTTACCCGCCCACTCGCTGGCGTTAATTTAACTTCAGCAATGCCTACTCGGTTTTTGTATGATTTAAAATGATTGTATTGCTTGTGCCGTATTTTTTTAATTTGAAGGTCTGCTTTTACATGACAACTTTGGACTATGGGGTAATGACTGTTTTCGAGCATAACGCTGGAAAATAGAAAAAAAAAGAACTGTCAAATTTGATTTTCTCTGCATTTGTGTAAAAAGCAGTACTCAAAAAATTCATTGTTTTGCACAGAAAAGAGTCCTCTCGATAGTCTAAAAATTTCTCTTATCTGCGATTTTAGATTTAGAACTTTATTTGGCTCTGAGGCCATTAAAATTTACAGAGTATTTTACATTCTAGATTTTGATTACATTCGAGATATTTTTCTAGGAATTTCAATTAATAAGAGATTTTGCATACAAACAAATTTGGCTTTTAAAAGTAGTAATATTATTTATATTTCTAATACTGGATGGCAGATTGTTGAAAGCTTGAAGTCCCATATAAAGGATGCTGGCTTGGGCTCTAGATGTTGTGGTCCGGGTTAGGTTGAATTCTTCGATGTGTCTTATGTTATATTGAACTTCTCTTCTTTCAGGCATACTTGATTGTAGATATTTGGGGCACAAATTGTGTTTTATTTTAACAACAAACACCATTGCCATCATATAGAGTCTTTGGGCTATATTAAGCCATTTGAGAGCCTCAAGCATAGACGAAACGGAATTGTAACGATCACAATTAAGGATAATGCGCATGGCTTTGTTTTGCAGTTTTTGAAGCCTGGCCTTTTGGGTGTTGTTGCAAATAGAGTATACTAGCACAGTATTCGAAATGGGGCTTCACAGTTACATTATATACTTTTATTGCACTGTTTTCGGAGATGCTTCTGCGCGTTCTTCTTAAGACACCTAATTTTTTTTGACACTTTTTTTACAAATATAGTCTATATGTTCATTAAACGATAATTTATTATCCAAGACAACGCCGAGATATTTAATTGCAGTTATTTGTTCTATTGGGTTGTTGTTAATAGATATGTTGATCTGTTGTTGCGGAGGCGGTTATTTAATGTCATGAATTTGGTTTTGTCCGTATTTATTATGAGTTTATTCATATTTAACCATGTATGTATTGCACTTAAGTCTTTTTGTATTTTGTGTATCATATATTTAAATCTTTTCCTGTTATATAAAGTAAACCATCATCTGCGAACAGTACTAGTTTACAATGTTGTACTACCTTTTCCATGTCGTTTATATAGAGAAGGAAGAAGAGTACGCCTAGGATTGTTCCTTGTGGAACTCCTGTGGTAGTAATTGCAGCGTTCGACGTATTATTATTTACAGAAGTTTTTTGTGTTCTATAACACATAAAAGTTTTAAACCACTTTAGTTCCATTCCCAATATACCATATTTTTCGAATTTATTTAACAAAATAGCGTGATTCACAGTTTCAAAAGCACGTTTAAGGTCTAGGAAAACAGCTATGACACAATTTTGTTTGTCAATTTCACTTTTCCAGTCACTTATTACAAAATTAACACAAGTTTCACATGAATCATTTGATCGAAATCCTGATTGGTTAACACTTAGTATATTATTATTATCTAGATGCTCTTGAAGTTGGATCATTGCAATTTTTTCAATTATCTTTTTATATAATGGGAGCATGTTTATGGGTCGGTAATCACTACATTTTATTGAGTTTGGAACTTTCTTCTTTGGAACAATAAGGGATTCTTTCCAGGTTTTGAGAAACACACCAGAGCTAAACGAGCTATTTATTATACAAATAAGTACAGGACCAACAATATCAATAGAGTCAAGCTATTTCTGTGGAAAGAAATTCACAGTTCAGCAAAATGTTATTATGAAAAGTAAAAGAATGAAACGAAATAGTAAGGAATATTGTGAATTTCACCGCTGCTAACAGTCTGTGAGTTTCTATGCAAAAAGTAAAGGAATCGGACCTATGCACGACGCGACAGGAGGAAATTTCAAAAAAAAATTATTCGAAAAAGAGCCATGACGCAAAAGAAGTCGTGTAATGAGGGTTTTCCATTGGTAAATTCAGATTTTAATTTAAAAATTGATTTTTTTCTATGCGAATGAAATACGATTCTGTGTCAATATTTCTAAAAAGATTCATCCCTTGATACACTTTTAGAAGAGAAAAATGAACTTGATGAAGTTACCGATTCATTTTAAACCGCTTTCATATATTATGAACGATTATTTCACACCCGGAATAAATTAACCGAATCAAAAAATGTTGGTGTGGGGAATATTAGCCGCCCACTTCATTATGGAATTCAGATGGATTATGAAATTTTCCAAATCTATAAATTATTAAAAAAAAAATCGAAAATTTTCTGAAAATAGGAAAATAAGTCTAAAAATTCAATTTATTCATACTCGTCTAAAAAACGACGAAGAACTGAAATATGCATGAAGTTTTACAAAAACCGTTATTGGAATTATTCAGAATCAAGTATTGAGAGTCATTCCTGAAAATTTCATGAATATCGGAGACCATTTTCAAAAAGACTGCGCGCTAAAATCCCATTTCTTCCCACAGTACATAGCATCCCAAAACTTGGACTTAACTTTTCAGTAGCCCTATTTCATATACATTTGTATGACAGACCCATAAGTAATAGAATTTAATTTTACCAACGATGAGAATGTTTCGTTTGCCTCCAATGTTGAAACGAGATTTTGTTATAAGCTCTTAATTTATTAAATTTGCAAATTAGTGTGTTTGGAAAATCTTGCTGTTTTCATGTGGTTGTCTGAGTATTCTGCAAGCTTCAAAAGCTAACATTTATTTTAACGTGTAACAAATCAACATTATTTTCAAATAAAATTAACTTTATTATAAACTGCAAAGAACTTAGATCATTAATTTGTAATAAGCAGCTTAAAAAAAAAATTTATTTAATAGCTCCTTTGCTTGATTGGTGAAGCATTTGATCATTCAGACCAAATTTGTGGCGCTGTCATTAACCTTCGTGGAAAGGGACACAAAATTGGTAAGTTCATAATTTATGAATCTATGTATATCTTGATAATATAATCAATCTATTTGTGTATTACAGCCATTTGGACAGCTGATGGTAACAATGAAGAAGCAACTCTTGAAATCGGTCATAAACTAAAGGATTCATTGCGTCTATCGAAATCTACATTACAATATCAACTACACAAAGATACAATGGTTAAACAAGGACCTAGTGTGAAACCCAGATTCACTCTCTAAAGAGTGTTTAAAGTATTTCTGTTGAATATACCACGACATGGTCTATTATTTTTTTTTTAACAGAAATCATCACACCTACATTTTAATTATAATTTCTCCTTTTTTTTCAAAGCTCTAGTTGTATATTTAATTATAATTTCTTTTTTTAACAAATTGATTTATGAACAAACAAAACAAAAATTAACACGGATTTAAACAAATGAGAATAATCGTGAGATCAATCTATTCGATTGAATTAGACAAGAAATAGAATTCACGAAAGAAAAGAGCTGGTCTTATCTATAAAAAGTAAAATAAGGTTAATAGTTTCCATTGTGTCCCCTGCGAATAGTGGAAAACGAAAAAATAAATATGTTATATCGACAATTGGTAGTTCTATCGTATTTTCCTTGTAACTCAATCTTTATGTTGTTGTGAAGAAATTTGAATTATTTAAATAAAATTAAAAAAAAAAAAAACTGTAAAACCACACATTCTTTCGATTAAATTTAAACTCTTCAAAGTATTCTTCTGAGTTGCATCGCGATCTTTGCATTAAACCAGCTGGGTGAATTATCGTATCAAACAAGACAGTTGAAAGTGTCACCAATTGCAAACAAAATCACAGAAAGCTATGCTGTAATGAAAGAAACAATGAATAAAACTCAAATGTCTCTCTTCCGCATATAGCCGAGACTTCTCCAAATAATCTGCCGTATCAGCAGCTTAGTAGGCTTAATATGTGAGTAAAGCACTTTGTTAGAAGCACTCCTTGAGACTAGTTCCACTCGTGGAAAGGTGCAACGGGTTCTTATCCCCGCTTTAGTGTTAGAAACACTGGGCTAATCCGTTATTCTGCATACATGAAGCCTGATTCCATTGTTAAAATTGTCCATTGTTTAAATTATATAATTATTTTTTTAGCAGAAATATAGTTCTCTTCGTGTTCGGTAACTAAATTTTTCACCAAGTTTCGCAAAATTGTGTTTTTTTTCCTATGGGTTTGTAGAAAATTCAAACATCGTCACACTCGTCTGATTGTGAATGAGGCATGAATCATGAGATAACATTGCCCTGAGAGTTCATCCAACTTGTTGCAATTTGATGAAAATCCATGTTAAGTTTATATGAGAGAGTAAGCATGCATTGATGTTGTCTGCGTAGTCTTTCTGTTTAAATAGGGTAAACAGAGTCAATTATATTAACTGCAACTGACGAAACTAAAAAAAGAACATTTCTTTTATTTCATTGTAACTTATCTTGGCTGAACTGCGATACAAGATTTTCTTGATTATATATGTTTTATGTCTTTACCTATTCCAAGAATCTACTTTTCCTGGTAATTTAGCTTTAACTGTCCCTTTTGTTCTTTCGTAGGCACAAATCAATTTATTTTCAAATTTTATATTTATAAATTTGCAACAATGTTAGTAACAGAATTAGTTTCAATAATCGATTGATGTAACGCAATAGATAAGACATCACTTTCCTGAGAAGGGCACTTACGTATATCTACATATAGAGGTATAATTGAAGCCGATGATATCATATCATAAGCTGTATAGATAAACCAAACTAAAGAATTAATTAAAGCCAACTTGTTAGTAGAACAACTTAAAAAGAAGTATATGTATTTATTCTTCGAAATCGAAACAATCGTTCTTCCAAATCTTGGGTGAACTGGCTTATGGCGTTGCATTCTGTTCTACAATTTAAGTTTTATTTACTCTTCAATTATTTTGCATAACACTTTCATGAAAAGCAACTAATTCCCAACGGAACTTAGTTTACTTATGGTTTCTAATACAATGGCAATGGCTAGAACAGATATCTTTCTTTACTGTAGAAATCCATAGTAGATCACTGCTTGAAACAATATTCTGCTAAACGTTCGCGTGAACATTGGCATTCTGCTATCAGCGGGAAGGAAATGATTGTTCCATAATGCCTATTAATTGCGATAAAAATAAAATGAATGCAATGAAATTCTCTTTAGAATTTCAAAAATAAAGAACTGGTTAAGATTTGCATTCGAAAGACATAAGTTTTAAATAAATGATTTGAAGAAAATTGAATAAAACATTCACGTGAATCGAAAGGTTCGATCGAATCGTTTAGCAGAATAGAGCTGCGCATGCTGTTGTAGGGCATCCAAGTCGCTAAAAACTTTATGTTCACCTTCTAAGTAAGTTGGATCCAAAATCTTCTTATGAATACACCCATTTTCTTGTGAATATGAATTCGATTGATTCAGTAGGAAGCATCCTCAGTACATAATCAGCCTTATTGGGAGTTTCGCCCGAACAACATTCCACCCGGAAAAATTGACATTTAACTTTTCTCCTATTGTGAGATTCACACGAAATTTCATCATCGAAAAATTCCCCTTATTGTGAACATTCATTTCGGGTGGAATGTAATGCCATTTTCACTTTTTTTTTTGGAGGCGAACAAAATTTTGTTCGGGCGAAACTCACAATAGCATTTAAAATTCCGGGCGAACAAAAAATTTTAAGGTGAAATATTTTTCGGGTGAAACTCACAATAAGGCTGAATACCTATGTAAATTATTAAAACTCTTTAAGCAACTTAAATATATACATATTATGTAAATATATGCATATTTTTATTTATTTTTATTTTAAAGGTACAAAGTGTATAAATATATGAATAGTGCTTAATATATATATGTTATCACTTTAATTGTAAAAGAAAATAAAACCTTATTCTAATAGCTCATAATCTTTTGAATTAACCGCCGAACATCTTTCCTTCTACAATTGTCCAAAGCCTCACATATCATATTATAATGCTCCCTTGGATTGTGACTGGGGTCATTTTCGAATATTTCAAAAACTTCATAGACCTTTGAGTGCAGGTCGTTAGGAAATTTTGCGTCGATTCTATCCAAGTCCCCAGCCCGGATAGACAGTTCACGACCGAAAAAACGCCAATCCCTTCCAATATCACGAGCAATCAGCTTATAAATGTCGTCTCGTTTCTTCTGATTGAATTCTATGATAACTATGGGCTTATGTTCCATTTGTGGGGGTTTTTCATTGAAATCGGTTTTGACGGCAACTCTTTCCTGCTTTCTTTGTAAAGCATAGACGTTTTGTAATTCATTTGAATCCGCTGGCGAATGATACTTCTCCAGAGCGATATCAATTTCATCGTCTGCAAAATATTCAGATAGTGTACGCAGGGGATCGATGTTATATTCAGAGAGACTATCACGTCGTTCCAAGCAATCCAACAGATCTTCAAAAGTTTTGATGTTGGCATATTGTCTTGTTGATTGGATTTCATCTTTAAACAGCATTTTGAAGTTCTCCAGATCAATTGCGTTGATTTGCTTCTGGCTAATTGCTGATTTCATTAAATCGTAACTCCAGTGTTGGGTTTCGGGCATTGTGAAGATTTTTTTCTTTCTAGTTAATACGAGGGTAGAATGTAGATAAATATAAATGAATTGATTACTTTCAACTGCAGTTTTAATATTTTAATTTTTTGTACAATCTGTATCTGACATTTGCGGAAAAGTCACTTTAGAAACGTCAAAATTGTAGGCTGCGTTCAGTAAACTGGAATGATAAGCTGCATTCATTAAACTTTAAAGGCTTGGTCAGACAGCCTAGACTGCTTTTACATTGACTGCTTTTAAACCATGCAATTTCTTCTTGCGATTTTTAAGCACGTGGGCGAGGGACGTATGTGGTGGCCGGGGTAGACGAAATTGCTGAGGTTGAAAAAATTGCAGAGTTATCGCTCATTCTTCTTTGTGCTTTTCCTTTTTGTTTGAATGTGTTTTATTTTCATTCGTCATCGACTCAGATAACTTCGCTTAATCAAGTGGAGTAAAGAGTGCAGTGAGATGATACTTCTTCACTTGCACAAACTAAACTATTCATTAAAAATCGCTGTCGTGTAAAAGGTATTTGCAATTAGAAGGAAACCAAAGGAGAAACGAAGATTAAAAATCGCTGTAGTGTAAAAGCAGTCATTACAGCGATTTTTAATCTTCGTTTCTCCTTTGGTTTCCTTCTAATTGCAAATACCTTTTACACGACAGCGATTTTTAATGAAAAGTTTAGTTTGTGCAAGTGAAGAAGTATCATCTCACTGCACTCTTTACTCTACTTGATTAAGCGAAGTTATCTGAGTGGACGACGAATGAAAATAAAACACATTCGAACAAAACGGAAAAGCACAAAGAAGAATGAGCGATAACTCTGCAATTTGTTCAACCTCAGCAATTTCGTCTACCCCGGCCACCACATACGTCCCTCGCCCACGTGCTTAAAAATCGCAAGAAGAAATTGCATGGTTTAAAAGCAGTCCTAGCGTCTAGCAGGTCTTCCTTGTGCGTTCTGTTTGACGAGCCGTTCCGTTCAGACTGAAAGCTGTCAGAGAACGTGACGGGCAATTTCAAGTTGTCCATTCTTAAGGTAAGACTCGACGGAACTGCACTGTAGCGGAACTGCACTGCAACAGAACTGCACGACGCGGCAAAAGATTATTTGTATGAAATTGCTTGAGCTATATCGCACTAAGCGGCAAAGGAACTGCACGGCGCGGCCCTAAGTGGCAAAGTTGATAATCTGGGCAACTATGTCGCGCCGCGCCGTGCAGTTCCGTTGCCGCAAGTGCGGTATAGCAAGCGCCGAGAGTCGGTTGAAATATTACAACATTTTAGCAGAACCTCGCATTTTGTACAGGACAACATTTATTTTTTTAATGTGTAGTGTGGGTCAGTGTGAGTATACCATTTGGTTTTCGGGGTTGAAAACCCCTTCATTTGGCCGCCATCTTGGAAAAGGTGCTAGTAAAATGCTTTTTCGCGATATCTTGAGAACCATATAGGTCACACATAAAAAATGTACACGACTTTTTCATAGAAAATTAAATTCTCTACAACTTTAGTTAAATTTTGTTGCCAGAAAAAAATCTAGAGCATGTAGCTTGGGTTGAGACAAAAAAAAGTCACATGGGGGGGGGTCTTTTCCCCCTCCCCCCCGCTCGTCCATTGAAATGTTATGTTGACTTTGCATCAACAATTTGTGTCAACATTTTTTCTGTGAGACCTATGGTTCTCAAGAAATAGCCAAAAAACATTTTACACTACTTTTTCCAAGATGGCGGCGATATGAGGGGTTTTTAACCCCGAAAACTAAATGGTATACACACACTGACCCACCCTACACATAAAACAAAACAAATTTTGTCCTGTACAAAATGCCAGGTCAATGTAACATTTCAAATGCATAATTTGACGCGTACTGTCGCGTTGCTTCATATCAAGTGCGGTATATCAAAAAAGTGGTGTATAGTGCTGCGCAGTGTCGCACAGTTCCACTGAAGTGCAGTTCCGTCGAGTGCGGTCTTACCTTAAATGTGGCAATGAGATAATTATTTTCGTTTTCGGTAGGATTTTGGATTTCGAAACTGTTTCATACCTATAAGGCCAGGCGCGCACATGCAACTAAACAGTTTGGTTTCCATTTTGAGCACTATGGGATTATATGAGAGTCCGCGCACATAAGCCGGCGGACTCTCATATAATCCCGAGTGCTCAAAATCGAAACCAAACTGTTTGGTTGCATGTGCGCGCCTGGCCTAAAGTTGTATACTTCCAAATAAAAGGCGCGTTTTTTTTGCAAGTCCATATGGATTTGTCGAAAAAAACAACATCGGAACTAATAGTTTTACACGTAAATACAACAACAACTTAAATCCATATGGACTTAGTTAAGTCCAGATAATTATCGGGACTTACGTATTGTAAGTAAGAAGGTACTAAGTCCCGATGTCGTTTTTTTCGACAAATCCATATGGACTTGCAAAAAAACACGCCTAAAGATTGTTTTCATGGTTATTGACAAATTGTGACAGAAAATTCATAATAGTTCTCACGTTGACGACACAAATTCGTGTTGGAAAGGTGACGAATTGTTGAAGAAGATTTCCCATACAAATTTCGAGACTTCATTTACGAGGTTGTAAACATTCCGACGTTTACAATGTAGTAAAGAGGTAACAGTAAATCGCAGAGAATCTACCTACATCTGTTGCAGTGTGTGGAATACGACAACGTATCATTGAATACTGAATACACCCATTCAGTAAAACTCATATTCGGCACTGAACTCGTTAAAAATTCCAGTTCAGCTCGTTTCAATTATTTTTTTTTTTGTTGATTTTACATTTCTCTTTTTCTTTTACATCCGTGTCAATTTTTGCTCTTTTCTTCGTTTTCTGTTTCTTGTTTTTTCATCATCAGCGAACGTAGTCGTATGTGAGCGAACGCGAAATACGTTTTCTGCGACAAAAGAGCAAAAAATGAACTATTTTATTCGATTGCGCTGTTTTTAGTTTGTGAAAATTGTTTAAAAAGTTTACTTCTATAAAACTTTTATTTCTTCGGTAATCCAAGCTTAACAAAAAACTTTAAAATCTTCATTGTGCCATCATTTGTTGAATCTACGGAAACCTTACATAATTAAAATACAAAAAAAGAAACAGGAAAAAAAGTTCAGAAAAAAGGATTTTGTCGAAAAGTAAAGATAACAAATTTGTTAATATTGAATAATTAAAAGATAAATAGAATGTAGAGTTGCAAAATCAAAAAAAAAAATTCTTTTGTTTGAGACGAAGACGTTTTCTTTGTTGTAAATTTAATTTTTTGTATTTTGCCCCTGTGAGTGCTCTCTCTGGTTACCACGCTCCGGATTTCACATTTTTTGGTTCATATTTCTTTCTTTTGTTGGTCTATATTTTTGTTTTGTTTTTTTTTTTGCCCATTTGATGATCCAGATTCACCCTCACGAATCGCTTTGAGTTTTTCACCATTAAACAAGTTCGATTCGCATATATTCAATGCTGCGCTACATCCATCTTTAATTTTTTATGAAATCCCACAACAAAGTGAACAAAAGAGAAAAAGTTGAGTCAAATAAAAGGAAAATATAAAAGTGATATTGTGGAAAGAAAACTAGAGAAATCCAAGAAAATGCCCTGCGATATTGGGAAATCATCGGACATCGAAAATGTGGATTGGAGTACCGGCACCGGATCGGGTCCCCACTACACCAACGTTGTCAGGTGAGTTCATTGAGCTGAGCTTCTTTTGCAGCTTCTCGCTGTGGGTCTTGTGAGACTTAATTAACATTATTCATATATAGTCTATAACATATAATGCAGGTACATACAGGGAAGAGGTATGTGTTTGGTAGATTGCTGGATTACCTTGCGGGGGATCTTAAATATTTTATTAATTTTTTTTAAAGCTTGGACAAGATTATATATAATAATAACTTCCTGGGTCAGTGACTGATTCAAGTTGATCCCAACAAATATCCTGAAGGGTAACAAGTTATTTGTCGAGTTAGCAAGGCAGTCGTTTATTCGATGCTTATTTTGATGCTCACAAATTTTCACATTTCGCTTTTATAGAAGGTGGCGAAAAATTAATCATCCAATTTTGTTTTTGACCGATGGAAATCTTCATTTGGACCTTTACAATTTTTTTTTGTTAAGTGGAAAAGGTGATACTTATCCGTCAAGTGGCTGCCGCCAGTGTTGATACAAATTTGTGCCCGTTTTATCACATTTTCTATGACTCCGCAAGATTTCCGGTGATATCTGTTAGCATTCCTGTCGAATATTCTCCTCAAGGGTTGCGATTGTTTGAGGCTTGTTGGCATAAACCCGTGACTTCAAGTAGCCCCAAAGAAAAAAGTCTGGGATGGTTAAATCGGGCGATCTTGCTCCCCATGCCAAATCGCCAAAACGGGAGATTTCCAGGAAACGCTTCCTTCACAATATCCATTGTGGCTCGTGTTGTGTGTGCAGTTGCACCGTCTTGTTGAATCCACACATGTTCACCAAGCCCCGCTCATCCAATTCCGGCAGTAAGAAGTCGTTTATCATTTATGACAGTGACCCATGGATGTCCCCAAAAAAAATACAGCCCAATCACTCCTCCCGCTTTAACGCCGCACCACACAGTGGCTTTGAGTAGATGTAATTGCTCTTCGTGCATCACACGCGGATTTTCAGTGCCCCAGAAACGAATATTCTGCTTATGTAATCGTATTCATTTTAAAAGAACCTAAAAGCCAAACAAAAACATCTGAGAAAATACCGAAAATATGGATTTTTCTTTCAATTTTAAAAGAATGCAAAGTGTTTAGTAATTTTTCGCGCAATCAACAAAATCTCATAACAAAACGTAAATATCTACAAAGACAACATAAAAACAGGTATACTACACACGACTATGTTGTATTTTAATTAATCCAGTCAAGTCATGCATGTTTAGTTACAATAAGTAACCAAGAGCTTCACTAATCTCCATCCTATACACATATTCATACTTACATATTTTATATACATATTATAGGCTATAGCAGCCTTATTTAGGTATGCTACAAAAAGCAGAGTGATAAACTCGTTTGACCTCATGTTGTGTTTGGTATGTAAACAATCTCCAGCGGGCTCCATTGCTAAATGGATGCAATTAATTGCCTTTCATACACAATTCGAAATATTTTACAATTTGCTTACTTATATTCTTTGTTGATCTAAAGCTGAGCCTCTAAAATTGAAAGTAAATGTACATAGTCTACTAAAAAATTACTGTATTGTATTTTTGTGAACTAGTTTTTATTGTTGTTGTTATTTCGTTGTTCTGCGATGTAGTTATAATGTTATCGTTGAAATGCGATTAAATACTTTAAACGATTAACATTTGTGTATAACGACACCGGCATTCTTGTCTTTTACTTCTACTCACTATTGGCTATTGTTTAAATTTGTATGTTATTAAATCTTTGAATCAAAACGAAACAATAACGGCAATCCTGGGATGAAAGAAAATTGGAACACCTTGATTCAGAAAATGGGTCTGATGCATGTCTTATTCCGCGTAGTTGTTTTCTTCTTTCGCTTAAGACTTTTACTTCCCATTCAAAATTTATTTAGCATTCATAACAAATGTTTTGACAGAAATTAACAGCATTAAAGAAGTGATGGAGGATCAAAAGAAAAATTCCAATCGACTATCTAGTAGTCCTAAGTGGTGATCACTTTGCATTTTGTTTGTGTTATTTTGTCGGATTCAATTAATTAAAACATACATAACTATGTAGCTATTGGCTGAAAAATAAAAATAGGCAAAATAATTAAACAAAATGTGTAACCGAAGTGTACGTATGCCCCTATTATGGAAGACAATTACGGTTGAAGTTGAGTTGTAATCCACCAATCAGTATTATCGATCACAACTAGTTATATGAAAAAAGCCAAACATCGGTCAACCAGTGGAGTGGAAGTCAGTTGATAAAAATAAACTTTGTTAATAAAAAATTGTGTGAGTGCGGGACTCACGGTTAATATGTGTAAACATCAACGTTAGTCCAAGCGCAGTTTTGTGGATCCATATTTGGATCCGTAAGTCGTCCATACGTTGTAGACTACGTGCACGGATACAAAACGGACTAGTTTTCTTGAAGGGGATCTTCAGATTTTTGTCACTGAACTTACCCAATATCCTTCTATGCAGATTTTCGTAACGTAACGTGCTACATCGTAAAGTGTGCCGTCGTAACGTCGCACAAGGGAAATTCAGCGTTTTTATTTCACTCTGCCGCCGGCATAGATGTTTGCACATTAAAAAAGTGTTGTTTTTATTGCAAATCTGAGAAAAACGCAACCCAAGTGATGATAACAAACTCTTTAAGGGTTAAGGCATTAGGGTGACAAGACCATGTCAATCCATTTAGCATAAATAAAGCGAGAGCTCGTAGAGAGCCAGCGGTTAGTGACCCATTTGGCAGAGAGTAGAGGGGCCCTACAATGTTCTGCCGAGTCCGAATTCCCAAGGTAAGAGGCACTTTTTCATAGCAACAGATACTCTTTACAGGATTTGTCACTTCCTTGCAAGAGGCAGTATTGGTTTTTTTTAATTCATTTATTTAGGTGAAAGAGGCTGGGAATCGAACCCAAAGCTCTGGTATGACACACCTACGCACTTACCATTATGCCACCGGGTACTACATTCAAAAGCTTACAATCGCTTAGATTTCAAATCAAGGAATCTTGATTTGCAATGGGATATCTTGAGTCGACAAAACCAACATTCACTATTATAGAAGTAGCTACAACTTGGGAACATTTTGCTTTTCATTGCTTAGCAGAGTTTCAATGTGGACACATTTATGTACATTTTTCGAGCACACGTAATGAAATTTTTCACTACGATGGAATCTTTGATAGTTTGCTTGCTTAAAAATTTGTTGTCTATGTTGTTTCCGTCGCGTGCTGTCTGAAACTGCTACTTCTACTTCATTAAATTCGTACAAGTTAATCAAATGAAATTGGGTTTACTTTCATTAACCTCTGTTTGAGAGATAGAAAGAAAACATCACATGTTTTATATATACATATTTATATAATATATGTACATACATATGTAGGTACGTATTTCTATCCTTCCATACATAATGTTTATAATATTCGACAAACATATTATTTTCAAGAATTTGAACATTCAATGTTATTGAATTTAATTTGCGCACTTCTTTCAAAGTATTGCTCCTAGTGTTCAGGGGCGGAATACGATCAAGTGCCTCTGTGGGCCCGACTATTTTGCCGCTCTCTATATACCACAAATTGGCATTTAAAACAAAAATGTCCCATAACTTATGGAATTGTAAAAGTAATAATTCTGCTGTAAACAATACATTTTAAGATCAATTTTGAAAGAAGATAAATTCATAGAAAAGACTTGATTCTCCACATCAAACTGTTTTAAGAATTTCGAATGTCTGTCAAGTTGGCTATATATTTTTTTCCTGAGTGGTTTTTTGATATGGACTGGACATGGTTTAAACAATAGTAGCTCGATGCCTTTAAATAAGTCGTGCCATCAAAAAAATTGTCGCGCCCTTCTTTCTGTATAAATACAAATACCTACCGCAAAAAAGCATTTTTTAATGAATCACTCAGGAAAAAAATTTGGCAACCTAAAGTTGTCTGGACCCATCATCAAATTATATGAGTTTTGTTCAATTTTTCATCGTTTCTCGACTGATTTTATCGATGCAAGAGTTACAGAACATGGGTCCTGGATTCATTGAAAAACGCCATTTTGAGGTATTTTCATATTAAAGGATTTTTTTTAGAAAAAAGTATGTATATCGAAAATTACATACTAACAAGTGTGAAGATGTTTTCTGAAGCTTATTTTCTTTTATATATGTACATAATTTACCTTGGCGTATGCTACCGCAAAAAGCTTTTCAATACCTTGGATAGCCTTTTAATAAAAAACAATTATGCTACTTATTTTGTCGTTTTCACAATTTTTTTCCGTTATCCCGGCCCCACGGCCCCATATGCTAATGCACCACTGATTATTTTGTGTCATTTGATATAAATAATTATATATGTATGTATATTAATGTCGGCTTGTAGAATCTATAATAATAAACATAAATTACGTTTCCCTTCCTCTCATTTCCTACGCATATGTAGGTATTGTATACAAACAATAAAAAGATAATGATATCAAGTTTCGAACAATTTTTATTTTTTTTTTTTTTTAATAATCAAACAACAACTGTAGAATAAATGAATCACTGCATTTAAATTTGAACTGTTTGAACAAGCAAGGAGTGTGGAATTTATTTTCTTGTAAAAAAGTACCTACATAGTTATACACATTAAGATAAGCTCTGTTATTGCTATAAATCAAAATAAGTTGGATTAACGATTGCATTGTTATTTATATTTTTTGTTTTTTTTATTTATGAATAAATATAAATACAATAGCTGGCGATTTTTAATATACCGAAACGTATAATAGGCTTAAAACTAACAGTGCACGAAAAACGCAAATCTAAATCACTATAGTTCTTTGGCAGCACCAATATATTCATAATACTTATTTAAAATAGCGTATAAGGCTTTCAGAAAAATACTGACAATATAATGATGGTAAAATACATTACGAGAACAGTTTTAAAAAAAGGAGTGGTAAATTCTCCTATTCTCTTCAAAATTCACACCAGCTATCTCATGGGTATAGTGTGATTTCGTAAACTTCTGACTCACCGATTTCGGCAATCAAATGATAATTTATTTATTTATTGTTGGCGGAAATGTTTTAAGCACCCGCCCGAAAAATTGCAAGTTTTTGCAACGTTTAGTAAAGAAAATCTAAACAAGAAGAACATGTCAGATACTTGGGAGGCCCTTGCTAGTTTAAACTTGATAAGCAAGTACAATGGTATTAAAAATTAAAGTATATTAAAGTACTTATTAATTTTCAAAATTGCAGCTCAGCGATTTGTTTATTGAACTGGTAAGCATAAAATCGCAGAATCGAATCCAAAATGAATCGTTCTTTTTTTGTTGTCTCAAGGCAAAAGGTAACATAACTAAACTAGTCACCCTTGCTAGCCCCTTGTTAGACTTTCTAGGGTTTCATTAAAAACTATTGATAGTTTTTTTTTTTTTCTAGGGCGGGTGTCAGTTTGGTGGAGTGTGTATGTGTCAGTTATTTCGGATGTCAGCTGTTGTTGGCCTTATCGAGTCACATTCTAATGTGTGAATGTGAATGGTCGAATTACGGTGACTAAGGGATAATGGTAATATTTATTGCAAAACAAAAATAAAGTTCCGAGGAATCTGTAATCATATCGTAAAATTTAAATGTTTTGTGCTGATTATTTCTCACCGTTTGATACCGTTGGTTGTCATCTTTAAAATATACCTACGCTCCCGACAGTATTTTCGATGGCATTATTATTGGACGTTTCATGAATTGAGTAGTACTAAAATCACAAATGTTATTTCAGCGGCACTGTCTCTTGTGATGATGTGACAAATCTTCCTGAATAAGTGTCCTGATTTGGCAGAAACTTATAGGAATGTAAGAACGGTTAATAATTGTGGCACTTATTTATTTATTATGAATTGAGCAGAATCATATCTGAGTCACAGTGGAACCAGAAACACCGTATCGTTTCGTTAAAATATTTTGTTTTGTCTTTTATTGTAAAAAAAATAGAAGATTTCAGTGTTGAACTCTTATTTTGAAAATATGTATGGACGATGATTCGCATGGGGGAGCCTCAAAAACCATTTCTCAGCTTACGATACATAAATGATTCCAGCCCAGCGCTAATTGGGTCACTGACATACAAAAATAATTATTTACAAATGTAAATTAATACGTTATTTCATATTTAAAATAGAAATGCAGTGTTGAGATTAGTTTATTTTTCTGCCAACCTGAAATAAATACCAATTAATATCTTTACTTCTTTTTGGTGGCACCATAAAGATAATCAAAATTAGGTATGTATCATGTATGATTTACTATAATTTGAGAGTCAGCTGAATGTCTATTTTTGTTTGCTTTAAGGTTTGTTTATCAACTTTGATCTCTTAATTTCAAACATTTTATCTTTGAGTAAAATGCAAATGTTTTTTTCAACAAAAAAATGTTGAATGATGGTGCAACAACACATTTGTATCTTTTTATGGGTCACATGGCTCACGTAACTCACGTGGTACTCATCGCACATCATGTTGTTATTGTTGTTCTTTGGCTGTGGACAGTGGCAACATTTCTAAAGATTATTCCGGATGCAAAATTAATCATGATATTAAACCAAAACGTGATTTCTCCGTGATTTGCATTCAAACACTGACATCAAATAAAACACAAAAAGGAAAAACATTATATTCTTTATCTTTAAAAGCACATCGTGTGAGCACGTCCATACCATATGTGGTGCGATAATTAATTCCGGTGATTATTTTAAATGATTTAAGCACTAAGCTGTGTAGTAAAAAAAAGTAATCGACAATAAATTATTCTAAAAGCCAAAAGTTCAAAAATCAAAGCTAAAAAAAAGGATAAAATTTGTTCATCGTTCATATTTTACGAGGGGCGTGTAGCGGGGCAGCGGGCGTAGAATTTTAAATTTAGAAGATTGCTAATTGTATAGAAGTAAGGTAAGCAGCCGGACATGAAAACACAAACCAAAAATATTCACCGCACATTCGCTGGATACAAAAGTGTATTGAACCGGAGTGTGTTTAAATCCGTATTGAGGACATTGCACGCTTTGATGATAATAAATAACAGAGGTGTCAGATAAACATTGATTCATTTTTGGTGTCGCTATACCCCTGCGCAACGGTTTAATTTGCTACTTTCCTTTTGATGTTCCAAAAATTACGTTTATTATGCATGAAGTATGACTGATGCGTATAAGGAAATATTTTTTAAGCCTCTTTGGATAGAAAGTACTTGGAAGGTTGGTTTTGATTTTTTGTCCTCGAACCTGCTGAACCGGTTTGGAAATATTCAGTGATAACCTATCCTACAAAGACATTCCCCTCATAGAAAGGTCCTAGAAAGTGGAGAAATGTATGATGGTGCAACTCTAACATAATACATAAATCTTCACTTTGTCAAGAGTGACCTTAAAAGTCAACATGTACCTATGTCCTAGTTACATATTCGAATGTAAAATTTCGCGCTCTATCGATGTAAAAAAAGATTGTTTTTTTTTTTTCATAAAAAAAAAAGTTTACTTTGAAGGTTTGGCAAAATCAAGGTTATTATTGAACCGCCCAAAGTTACAAAGAGAATGATCTTGGCATTTTTGAAAAAAAATATTTAGTCGTCCCGTTACTTTTATATAGGTAACTAATGTCGAATTCCTTTCAACAAAAGAATCGATTATGTTCCGAATTTTTTCTAAACAAAATCGATTCTATTCTGTCAAGACAAATCTTGCATTTTAAGCATACGCAAACAGATTGGAAAAATCGTTTGAGTTTTGAGGAACACTTAAGCTTAGGTATACACGCTTGGAAGATCTTCCAATATTGGCATATATTTCCCAAATATGTTTTACCAATTTTCTTAAACCGTGTAAACATCCAATTTAATCTGCCAAAATTGACAGAAAAAAATGGTGTCCAAATTTTTTGTTAAAAAAACTAATTGAATATTGGAAGATGTTCGTGCGAAGAAAGTCTTCCAATTTTCAATTGGCAGATCTGTTTTGTTTGTCGTCGAGTAATGACTATTATTTTATATCACAAACAAAATAAAAAAAAAATTAAAAGTGCTTCTAAAAACAAAAAAAAAATGGATGCAGAAAGTGGTAACAAATTACGGAAGTCACCGCCCGCCAAAATAGCAAAGAAAAAAATATATAAAAAGCAAATGCAAAAGGAATGGAAGACTTCTTACAGGTCTGCCGATATTGGAATATAAAAAAAATAAAAAAAAAATTAAAAGTGCTTCTAAAAACAAAAAAAAAATGGATGCAGAAAGTGGTAACAAATTACGGAAGTCACCGCCCGCCAAAATAGCAAAGAAAAAAATATATAAAAAGCAAATGCAAAAGGAATGGAAGACTTCTTACAGGTCTGCCGATATTGGAAGATCTTCCAATCGTGTATACTTAGCTTTAGTCTGCATTTACATTGAACGATTTTTCCAATGGCGATTTTTTAATCCTTGGTAAAGGGAGTAAAAAGTGAGAGTGAAGAACAAAATCGTTTGTTCCTCAAAACTCACACAATTTTTCCAATCTGTTCTCGTTCTCTTTCACCTTCTTTCCAGTTTATTGTATGTATTTTGTGTAAATGTGCCGTTTATTTGATGGTGTGAGTAAATCTCAATGTAAAATGAAGGACACATCAATAAAAAATAAAGAGGACAGCGAAAAAAACTCATTGGAAAAATCGGGCAATGTATGTAAATGCGGACGATTTTTCCAATGAGATTTTTCTTTGTTGTTGTAATCGTGGGAGATTTCGAGGGACAGCAGCCATGTTCCACATGAATTTTCCATTCTCTCTCATACGATTACAACAACAACAAAAAATCGGCATTGGAAAAATCGTTCAATGTAAATGCCGACTAAACATTTCACAAGATTTCTGGAAAAATCTTCGTGGAAAAATCGTTCAATGTAAATGCAGACTTCATTAAATTGACGCAATTTTAGCTGTATTCGGTACATAGCTGTAATATGTACATTGTATATTTATATACATTAAGTGGACCACATAAATTATTTTATACGATTCGTGAATCAAAGACTAATTCTCAAAAAATCTTTGAATGACACGGAAGCGTTCTTCTGATGTATGTACCTAATGGCCTTTTCAATTGGTAATCCGGAAGACAAAATTCACCAATAGAACAACTTAATTGATTCTGAAGTGTCTGTATCTCTGTATTTCTGTTAAATAAATTCAAAAATGCATCTCATCGGCTAAGAAGAATTTACAAGCACTTGATTTCCCTTTAGATATATGTACATATGTATGTAGATTCTTTTGCATCAATTTATTTATCATTAATTTGTTTATTTTTTGTAATTCAATGAATTTAACAAAATAACAGAAAACAAACTCAAACAAATCACAAATGTTTGTGACATTTTAAGTATGTTATACTAGTGGGCGTGTTCGTAATCGTCTGACTCAGGTATTGTTCTTAGAGGATATATAATATGGAGTGCTCGTTTCTATCCCTAATTCATTATAGTGCCTGAAGCCATCATAGGGGGCACTGTTTCACTTTCGATAAGATAAAGTCTTAGAGGATATCCTACAGCTGCTATAAATTCTAAGTCATAATTTGCTTATTTTCTCTCTAAATTGTTCTACTTTGAAGCGATTCTTGAAATTAATTAGTGTTTGTTTATTATTTTAAAGATATGGAAATGTTCATTTTTAGTTTTTTTTCTCCAATATGCAGAAAACTGAGTGCCATTAACTTACCGAAACTTGAACAGCGACCCCTATGAAAGATTCGCATTCGAATAAAAACAAGCACTCCATATTATAAATACCCTAACGGCCATATTATTCAATTTGGATTTAAATTGGATTTTAGTGAATTTTAAATCCAACCATTAAATCCGGATTTGTTAAATCTAAAAATTTAAATCTATGTCCATATTATTCACTCTAAACATGCATTAAATCCCATGGATTCACATGCTTTCAATCCAGATGTAAAAAAGTTTAATCCAAATATCAAATTCACGAAATGTCAAATTTCTTCAATGACAGTTGTTTCTGTTCTAAATAATTTTGAATAATTTCAGTTAAAGTGACAGATTTTTTTTTTAAACTATTTAATACAGTTTGTTGCCTATCCGTCGAGTAATAAACTATCGAATTTCATTGAAGGATGTCTACGATGTCAATGGATTAAAAAACCTCTAAAATCTGAAATTTTTTCCATTTTATTTTCTGCTCCGGAAAAATGCATTTTTCGGGCAATCGGTTTTAGTGTATTGCGACTGGCTCGTGTGGCCTCCGGGCTACTTTAATTATTTTTAAAAACAAGTGTTTTGAAAAGGGACGCATAATATGAAAATTAGTTTTAATCTGGATTTAAGTACTTAAACTGACCTCCGGACGGCAGTTAAAATTCAATTGGTTTAATTGAAATTGGATTTAACTTTGGATTTAATGAGTGAAAAATATAAAATTGGATTTAATATTTGGATTTAAATTAATTTACATCTGGATTTAAGTTTAAATCTGGGTTAATCGAGTGAATAATATGGCGGTAAGGTATTATTATGTACACAGATTACCCACATGAAGATGAGTATCCCCGCCATTTTAACTTGCCTATACAAGCTTGAGCTGTCAGATTTCAGATAAAAAATGAGATTGTGTGTATAAAAACCCCCACATAGTTGTTGCAATTCACATCTGTTCATCGACACGGGATGAAATTACAAAAACAACAATGTAAAAAAATGGGTTTTGGGGGGTGAAACGTACGAAACATTCTCATCTTCATGTGGGTAATCTGTGCTAATAAGTAATTACTAAGTGTGTGCCCGGCCTAATTCAGTTATTTAAAAAATCTAACGCGTACTTAATGTATTTATTTTTCATCTACATATTATCGGAAAACTTATTGGTGCTTAACTGCATTTAAGTTGTACATTAATTATAATCAATACAGTGAAACTTCCATAAGTCGAACCCTCAAAATGAAAACAAATAAATTCAAGTTATAGAAACTTCGATTTAAAGAAATGAGACAACATTTTTAGTTTTACTGTTTTATTTTAGTAAATGGAGTACTAAAAAGAAGGAAATGATTTTTTTATTAATAGAAGCTTAAAAAAATCAGTTAACATTCGTTAACGTTTTTTTTTTTCATTGTATGATTCATACAAAATTCCAATCTCGTGAATTACATTGAAAAAACGATCCAGCGTGTTTTTTGAACAATGCCATTCTTATTGAAAAAAAATATCGTACATACAAACTTGTATGCTTTATAATTGTCCCTGAAATTGAGAGGTTTTTATTCCTGGCTTCAGTAAACCATTTGGAGACTGCTTTGCCAACACTCAAATTTAAGAGGTTTTTTCGTTTCTTGAAGTGTTAGCATATTTTTAATACTTTAAAATATAGGTAAAATATATTTTATGGCCTTCAGTTTTTGTTCAAAAAGAAGATGCTTTAATTTTTTTCCTGACATTAAAATTCGTGAATTCATCCTTTTCCCACAAAAAAATTGAAACATAAACTCTGAACACAGCCATCCCTTATCCCCAAAAAAACTTTCGAAATTCCTCACTCAAGAACCTTTAAAAAAATTGAAAGAAAAGGGATTTCCCCAATTAGAAAAAAAGTTCGAGTTAAAGAGACTTTTTGACACCAAACGCAATCTAAAAAATTCGAAATATAGAGAAATTCGATTTACAGAAGTTCGAATTATGGAGGGCAATGAAAATAAATTTGAAAATGCAAAGTTCTCAATAAAACTTTGAGTAATAGAGAAATTCGACTTAAGGAAGTTCGAGTTGTGGAAGTTCGACTGTATTAATATTACATGACCAATAATTTCATGGAAATTATCAATAAAGTGATGTAAAATGACACGAACTCAATGTAAATATGTATGTGTTTAAATAATTCAAACAGCTTTAACCGAGTTGTTATTTCTGATAGTGATATCAATCGTTTTTTTTTTTTTTAATTATAAATATATAATGCCATATTATTAAAGCTTGTGCTTAGTAAAAGAACACATGAAAGCAAAGGTTTAAAAGGAAAACAATTATCGTGGTTGGAATATCTCATGTCGATCTATTTAATTTAACGACTTAGTGGTAAATCAGCAATCGGTGTGCAATGATAAATAAATTGCGATTTTTTAAAAATTAATATTGAAAAGTATATTTTATACAATGTGTCTATAGTATTCGTACTATTGTTGAATCATAGCCCCATAGGCCCATATAGATTGACAAGCATTTAAAGTTCATAAAAAATAGTTTTACATTCATCCGCTTCTTATAAACGATTTAAGTATGTATTCAAAATTATTTAAACTCACCACTTGAAATCTTCCAAATAATGAAATAATATGAGAATGAAGTTTCTATGCATAATTATTTCACTCTTAGCAGTGCCGAAAGTTCAATTGGGGCCCAACTTTTGTAGATTAATAAGACTGAGCCTTATTCTATTCTGGTATTCTGATGCTCATCAGAGGGAAACGATAGTTCTTAAATCAAATAAAACGCTTATTAAATAAAATTTACACAAATCGATGCTCTTGAGATTTAAAAATAGATAGTACTTCTATAATAGGAAATTTATGAAAAAAAAAACAATCATGAGACTTGGTGAAAACGTTTTATTTCCCATTATGATGAAGAATAGAATCGAATGAGTCTATGGGTCTTACTACATGATAATCAAATTTTGCTGTTGCTCAAGTGAAAACGATTTTATAAGGAGTAAAAGAAAACAGCGAATCTTGGCACACTCTCGTTTTGTTTTTTCGTTGCATTGTGAATCAGGCTTCACGCTTCACCCTATCTATAATTTAACGTTCATCATTAGCCGTGTTCCTTTGGAGGTGGCGAAGTACTCATGGTTACCTAACTTTGCTAGCCATTTTTAATGGAAGGCAAAACAGTGGTTTTCCTACAAAACTCATCTACTCGCCATGAGAGCACGAGTAGTTGGTAGTACTAGGTTATTGTTTGCATCTACTCACGGAACACGGCTATTAACGATTTCATAATAGCCGTGTTCCTTTGAAGGTGGCAAAGGCGAGGTCCTCATGGGTACTTATGTACTTTGCTAGCCATGGAACGCACAGAATTAATTTCCCTACAAATCTCATCTACTCGCCATAAAACCATGAGTAGTTTGTTTGGATCTACTCATGAGTAGTTCGCCACTTGCAAAGGAACACGGCTAATGGAACCCTATTTTGAATTTGTTTTACAATCGATTTTAATAACTCTATATTTCAAGTTCAACAACCCAAAAAGTAAACAAATGGCACCAAATACAAAATCCAGATACATATATAAATGTACATACATTACACATACTTGTGTTGCTGTCAGTAATAACGTATCAAATTAACATATAGATTAAGATTTTATCATAAATAATAGTTTATGTAAGTTAAAACATGTAATATTCAATCTTTTTATTCATCACAAGCAAGCGTTGCACAATCATTTTTTTATGTATGTCCTTGCTCTGCCTAGCTTAGTGTAAGTAATGTAATACATAAGTGAAAATACATTGTGTATTTAAACAGGGTGCCCCGTATTGAGACAACAGAAAACTATGGCCCATCTCTTATGTATCTCGGCCGTGCACTTGATTCTCGTTGAAGTGCACTCACGTATCGAAGAGCAATTCTCCCTTATAATTAATGCCGATATGTCAAAAAATATGTCGAAAAATATATTTTTTGGTTTGATTCGCATCATGAGTATTCTTAGATTGGAGGCATTCTGAACATTCTCATAAGTTTTCCTCTCATAAATAAATCTTGCCGCTGAAGTCTTCGCTTCACAGTAAACCCTTAAACATTATAGGCATTTTTCTTTTTTTTAGTTCAGAGCAGAGCCTGAACTGTCAAACAAAAAATTGTGTTTCTTTTTTCGCTCTGAGTCTTCAGAGCTTCAAATTTGTGTTTCTTTTTTCGCTCGGAACGTGTTCTGAGCGTGTTCATAGCTCAGAATAAAATAACTGAGCAGACGGAGTTAAATGCTGAACACAAGTATTTGACAGCTAGTGGTCGGGTGTGTTTCAAAAATAGTTCAGAGTACGATACTGCATACAGCACTGAGTGAGACTTTATGCATTTTTTCCTATACCTTATCGCGGTTGTTATTTTCGTAAAACGACTCGGATCTATAGAAACTTTAATTGGCGTTGCAGCAAAACAGCTATCGTTATACCAAATAGCGTGAAGAGCGATGAGAACACTAAGGTTTTAGTCACAGATTAGCCACATGAAGATGAGAATCCCCGGCAGCCATTTTAATTTGCCTACAAGCTTGTACTGTCAGATATCAGATACAAAATGAGAATGTGTGTATAAAAACCTCACACAGAGACACTAGGGATCTTCACACACCTGGTTAAATTGTTGTTGCAATTCACATCTATTCATTGACGCGGGATGAAATTACAAATTCAACAATGTAAACAAATGGGTTTTGGAGGGTGAAACGTACGAAAGATTCTCATCTTTATGTGGCTAATCTGTGGTTTTAGTTGTATTTTACTATCGTCTGGTGTCATGTCGTTTTACTGTAATTTTAGTAACACGACAACCGTAATAAAGGTTAATGCTTCCTTCTCCTGTTTATGATAACACATACTAATTCATTGCAAGATTTACTGACATTCCTCAAAGTTCTTTTCGAGAATTTAATTAATGGGTGCATTCACTAATGTAGTTTCTACGTAGTCAACTCACTCTGAATGGCTAAATATTTACAACTAACAAATAAGTTGAAATTTCCCCTCCTACCGACCGACGTAGTGTACAAATTTCGGCTACAAAGTAATTAGTGATTTTGACATTTCACAATCAGCTGTTCGATGAAAATACCAGTTTAATATACATTTTATACATTTTGTTTAATTTTAACTGTAAAAAAAGTTTATTTAAAGTTCTCAAAAAACACAAATGTTTCTTATTTCATAAGTTTACATCTGTCATTAATATGACAGTTTAGGATTACTAGCTTTTAGTGCAATTTTGTATTCCAAAAGCTAGTTGAATTTTGACTACGTATAGAAACTACATTAGTGAATGCGCCCAATTACTTACATGCCTGTGATCAATTGTGGAATGCTGACTGACGTTTTTCCCTGTGTGGGGCCTGATGTTATGTAGAGCTTTGTTGTCTCACTCATGAATAGCTGCCAAATCTGTATTCTCAGATTATAAATACAAATTTAGTGGCGTTACAACTCGTGCAGAGCCAAGGCCCAGTGAGTTACAACTCTTATCCATTCCTGTGTGCCTATTATCAGCAGCAGGAATGGAGGGGACCTACAATTTGCTGCCAAATCCGAACGGCTTAGGTGAGAAGCACTAATTCATGACAAGAGATACTCTTGGAGAATTTGTCACTTCCTCGCAAGAGGAAGTTGCTGTTTTTTTTATTTTAGTAAAGTGGACGAGGCTGGGAATCGAACCCAGACTTCCGGCATGTTCTACTCAATAGTTCTCAGATATCTCTCTTATTTTGAGAGCGCCTTTGTCACCATGTTTTCCACAGTAATCAAATTGTTTCTTTTCTCTGGCTTCTTTTTCCCTTGGGTTACAAGAAATTGTTCAGTTATTTTTTCTCCATAGAGAAAAATATTACTCTAAAAAATTGACCTGTTTAAAGACAGATCTTGTGGCTCACGATAGTTTCACAACTAAGTCTCCATGGCGTACAGCTATACTTGGATCAACTTCGTGATGTTATCCTTTTTAGAAAGCTCTGTGCACATAACTAACTATATCTCCTTCACACGTTTCAAAAAAGCCTACATTAAGGCGTACAATGTCTGTGTCTGAACTAATTTCAAGTCCTCCTCACATCCCCTCATCTTATCTTCTGTATATTTGGCGGAAGCGACTCCAGACATGCCAATTATAACAGTTTTGGTTTATAAAAGTACTGTTTATGCGGCCCCTCCTCCGCCGGTGGGCATACTTCAGGCACCCAGAGTTTTTTTTTTCAAGTCGCGCGAAGCGCGTTAACGTACGCCCAGTTTAATTGGTGAAAAACTGTTACAACTATTATAAATTAGCATGTCTCTAGTCTCGTCCATATTTAGCATTCTTTGCATCTTGTAATTCAAAAAATTCACTTTGGATGAAGACAATGCAAGAACCAGACCGTCCACAAGCTTTTGATTTAGATGTGCGGATAGTGTTTGAAAAGACCCAAAAGTAACATTTTGACAAGAGTTGAAAAAAATATTTGTTTTTGCATTTCTTTGAATTTCATATCTATTCGTCACTGAATACCTCAACCTCTTACGAGGCTTAGTTGCGGAAATATCGTCATCCAAAGCCTTTTAAGTTTGGTTCAAAGTACCTACCCTAAATTTGGACCAGGGCTTTTGGTCTTTAGGGGTCAAAATTTAGTTCCGTTTGCAATCGCTCGACAAAACATAAGTACATAAATATTTTCGAAGAAATGTCAGGACAAAAAAATATATTACTTGTTCGTAAGAGCAAACGTGGCTGGCCCAGTTTGTTCCAATCTTTTCGAGATATTCAACGCCCTTCATCTACCTACACATTGCAGCCCTATAGGTATTATATTCGTTTTAAATTGTTGCTTTAAATTTCCCTCATATTCAATTTTGTACCAACTTACAATTAACGAAAAAAAATAGTATCTAGAACCGTGTCACCCTGTAGGGAATAATATGTGTATAAACGAAAATAAGTGTGCATTAATGGTCAATGTCTATAGTAATTTATACTCAACATATCCTTCCGACACGAAACAATACAACGGCTTAACATCGATTGACGAAACCACAAAAGCCTGCAACACTCGTATAGACAACACACATTCCCGTTACTATATACAGCGCTTGCTATCAGATATTGTTTTAAATACTCTCATACTACATACATATACATGTGTATAGATATATCAAATTTGACAGCCTTGAATAGTTTTGCCTCACTTGCACACAATTGACAAATAATTAGGCTGGTTCTATGGTTTATAAATGTAATGCAATACAGTTAGATAGGGAATGTCACACAAATTGGGTTTAGTATATTTTGTTTGAAAGGAAAATGTCAAATACATTATTTGATTTATCTTTATTGAAGAAATACCCAACTGTGTACGTCACTACTCCTTTGAATTCATTACTAGGTATTATAGTATACCTGTGTTGTATGGGTTATTGATCTCTATATTTTATAAGGGTCTTCTTTTCATCAACTTTTATAACAGAAAATCTCACTCCATGACTCTCAACTCAACTGTAGACGTAAGTTGAGTGTAGAAGTTGATGTCAAAGTAAAAGACCTGCTACTGCTGTCACTGCGATTGAGAGTGAATTAGTGGACACAAATTGAATTGACATTCTTTGCAGCTTGATAGCGGGGAGGACGGGATGTACATATGTAGGTAGTGTTTCACTACCATTTTCTATAAATTTTCCATTTTCAAAACGAGAAATGGTCAAGTAAGGAGTTTATCTCTGACCGACTGCGTGCTGTGCTATTGCCTATTTTGTCTTCATATTCATAGCATTATTGCAGCTTTGGGACACACGAACATGACTCTGACAGCATTGCCATAATTTTTAACGCATGTTTCGAAGGAACTCCATATCTTGGTCCTTATCATGGCACAGGTGAGTATTTCCCTGTCGGCCCCTTCAGCTGATGTAGCAAAGCATAGTTGGTGTTCCGATGATGGTTTTTCCATTTTTTTTTTTTTTTGTAATGGATTTACAGCCCATTTGGTCATTTGCAATGCAATTCACGATGCGACGACGGACGCCGACGAAACAGAACTACAAATGTTGCGGTACGTGTTTGCTTTGAGTCGCATCCTCTTCCATCTATATACATATATTGTATATTATATGCGCGTTTAAATGACAAAGACAATCAGATAAATAACTATATTTAAAAAGACAAGTTTTAACCACAGATTCTCGTATAGGTACTTGTAAGTGGTTTCGATTGGACGTGCAAATTATTTATGGCAAGTAATAAGTACCTGGTAATGTAAATTGTTTTGTAGCTCTGAACTATGTCTCTGTCAAGAACTTTAACGTTATAAACTTAATTGTATTTTTTGTATGGGTATTCACAAGGGGAATGTATGTGATAAAGTTTGAATATTGCGGGATATTTGAAGGTGTTATCTTTTTTTATCAATAAAGCAAAGTAAGTATGTATAGGTACATAAATCAAATTGTAGATACTGCTTGCATTTGATACCCCATGACAGGTGATATAAGTTCTAACAATGTGTTGTTGAGTCATTATAATTATTACCTATAATTCGAAATATTAATATTTTTGGTTACATCCACTTTTCGAACTGAACAAGTAGGTCTTCAAGAAAAGCCTTTCCAAATGATTTCGCTCTCAATTTGGTCAGAGCAGGGCATTTACAAAAGAAGTGAACTACTGTTTCCTTCTCCTGATGGTCCCCACAGTTACGACAAAAAGCGCAATATGAACTCTTTCCGCAAGTGAGCTATGAAGGACTGATCCTTGCCTGGCCAGTTTGTCAGCCCGCTCCGTTCCCTCAATGCCACAATGGCCTGTAACCCAGATAAGAGTGACCCCAAGGTTGACATTAAGGCTTAGTAGTTCATCCCGACATTGCTGAACCAATTAAGAGGAGGATATAGCCGAATCAATTGCTTTAACAGCTGCCTGACTGTCTGTCAGGATAGCAGTGTTCCGGTTTTGGTTAGGATCTTGTTTGAGTGTTTTGCATGCTTCCCTAATTGCTACTAATTCAGCTTGAAATACGCTTGCAAAGTCAGGTAGCCGAAAGGACTAAGAAATGTTCAAGGATTTGGAATGAACCAACACCACACTCCATCTTTGAACCATCAGTAAAAATAGTTGTATCGAAGTCTCTCGTCACGACGTCATCCTTCCAATTCTTTCTGGATGGAAATAAGACCTTTAAATCTCCTCTTTAGTATATTTATTTGGTTGATTTTGTTTAAACAAACGCTATTCAAAAAAAAAGTTAATTAAATTATCTTAGCCGTTATCTCGATTTAAACACCGAAAGTGTGATTACGCTCTGTCATGTGTCCAGCCATACTTCACTTACTTCCATGAATTTTAGCAACAAAATTAAAAACGATATAGAAAATATTTTTAAAAAAACATGCAAGCTTATTAAAGAATAGTTAATTATTTTTTAAGTTCTATAGTTTGCAATTTTGTTCCATGCGAGCGATCAGTTACAAGATATTGCTACTTCAAAAAGGCGAAGTGGCGAAAATATCGGTTTTTCCCATACAACTCTAAGCGGGTGAATTTTATCGATTTGTTTGTACAACATTTGTAGATTATTTAGCTTTTAATAACATAGCATTTACATGTTTTTTTCTCTAGTAGCTACCTAGCTATAATTCAAAAGAAACCATTTGGAAAAGCCCTCATTTTAACCTAGCTTAATGCTAAAAATGCTTTAACAACGTACTAAATCGTCTTACATTTTGTATATGGTCGGATCTCGACCCTACCAGAAACACCTAGCACACAGTTGTGAGCTTCGTTCTCTTTTAGGGCTGCGGAAAAAACCATAACCTAGTCCCCTAAGCAATTTCTGTTTAGTTTACTAACACTACCCCTTTATCAACAAACAAATCAGGTCAAACGAGTTATGGTATCAAAACGGCGCATAACAGCGCTAATTGGGTTCTTCGGCAACAGTTGTTCTTAGAACCGCCATTCTACCTACCTACAGTGCTGCCAAAAACATTCCGGATTTTTTCCCATAGTAATGATTTTCTTAATACCAAGTAGAAAACTAACAATTTTCCATAAGTTTTTTTTCTAATTTGTAAAGAGTATGAGAAAAGTTAATAATAACCTTAAAAATTTAATGCTACGATGACAAGAACAACAAAAAAAAATTATTTTATAAAGTTACTCAGTAACATGCCTGTGCAAAACTAACCGGATTTCAAGAAGATTGCGAGTCTCGATGTTAAAGTAACGGTTTTTTCGAGTCTTCTGACTCAAGCCGTAGATTAAAACGTTTTTACAAGTTGAGAGCTGTGTAAGTTGAAATAATATAGTGCATAAAATGGCTAAAACACGTTATAGTAACGCGATTCGATACGAAATAATAGAAAAGTTCCAAGCCGGTATAAAACAAAAAGTATTCGCTGAAATCTTAAAAATTCCAACGTCAACGGTTTGCGACATCATTAAAAAACTTAAAAGTGGAAAATCAATAGAAGCAGATCATTTTGGTGGACGCCCTCGCAAAACAACAATTAAAACTGATAGGCGCATAAAGAATTTCGTGCTTAAAAACCCTTTTGCGACTTCAAAGACAATTTGTGATGAACTTAATCTACCCATAGGGCCAAGTACGGTCAGGAAGCGTTAAAGAGATTTCGGTCTTTTTGCATTTCGACCAGCTTAAAAACCTCTTCTTACTTTTAAACATCGTAAAAAAGGTAATCCGTAAAATGTATTTGAGAAAGACTCAAAATTCCTAATCAAAACATTTAACCCAGGGTTGAATTTGTAAAAAATCATCTTAACCAGTCTTTAAGCAAATCGAGGAGTGTGCTTTTCAGTGATGAAAGCAAATTCAACTTATTTTACTCCGATGGTGCAAGGACAGTGAGGCGCTCAAAAGGTACGCGATTAAAGCCTGCAAATGTACTCCCTACAGTTAAGCACGGTGGAGCCTCGGTGATGGTTTGGGGCTGTTTTTCAGGAGCAGGCTGCGGTCCTATACACCAAATCACAGGAATTATGGACCGTTTCCAATATAGGGACATTTTAGAGTCAGTAAGGCTTCCATACAAAGAGAAAGAAACGCCTCTGCGTTGGGTTGTTCAGCAGGAACTAAAAATATTCGTGTCTTAGAATGGCCATCTCAATCACCCGTCATTGTCATATTATTATTCCGAGAAATTATTAAATTTTAATCAAATAAACATTTAAATACCACGGTACTGCCATTTAGACTTTAATATAAACTGACGTCTTAATGCTAATGAGAAAAATAATTACCGAAGAAATTTTAAATTTGGTATAGCTTGCTACAATCAACCAAGAAATTATCATAACACGCTTGGATGTTAGATGACGCTATCGCGATACTGACAACTAATTTTGTGACACACTTTCATCGAATGAAAAGACATACATACAAAGAAAAATTGACTATTATAAACAATTAATAAGAACTGTCGTTTCAGCGAGAATTCTTTTAAATTTTAGAATTAAATACAATTCTCGGGACACATTCATTTAGGATTAATTTATTTAGGAATACCTACATATTTTTTGGCTTGATATATAGTGGCAAAATTTTATCAAGCAACTATTGCACTCGAACTTTAATTGACGACGAAGATCCCGAACAAGATTTTACCATTTCTTTTGTTTATAGATTGATCAACTGATCATAGCACCCCATATGAATACCATCTGACCTCCTAAGAAGTCAAATAGTTTCAATAATAGGTCGTATAGATTATGTCTTGAATAAAATCTTGAGGTTATTTTGCATCGCTTGAAATCTTTTTTTTTTTGGACTAAGAAGGCACAATTGAGTACAAAAGATATCTCGGGCAGTAACTAAAGTGTCTTTTTTTTAAGACAGCGCACATAACGCAGAGACATGGGTATGAGTTGTGTTGCCAAAGGTGGATTATAACGCATTAGCCTGTTTCGAGAGGATAATTCTCAAGCTGAGTTTTGGTCTGCCTGCATAGACGCATCGATAACTTGTATTGGGTCTTAGTCCCCTTTCACACGAGGAAACTGAGTTTCCATCAACATTCACTTTGTAGGAAAGAAGGGCACGACGTAAGTGGGGTGAACAAAATCTCCCCGGTCAACGATTCGAGGAGATTTTTTTGACATTCCTCTTCACACACACAGTTGTGTGTGTTCAACCAAGCTATTTTAGAAGGAAACTACAGAAAGTTTCCACGATATTATTTCTTCATGTGAAAGGTACAGGAGATTTTTAAGGGAATTAAAAGAAAACGTCAAAAAATTCTCCAGAAACTTGTTTCCTCGTGTGAAATGGGACTTAGCTAACCATGCATAAGATTTGTTGTTGCCGTTTTACATGTACATAAATGTTTTTTTTTTTTATTTTTAAGGGAATTAAAAGAAAACGTCAAAAAATTCTCGAGAAACTTGTTTCCTCGTGTGAAAGGGGACTTAGCTAACCCCGCATAAGATTTGTTGTTGCCGTTTTACATGTACATAAATGGGCACGTTCAATCAAAAATTTGATTTGAATTTATGTTGTTGAACGCAAAAAATCTGAAATTTCAGTCGAAAGTTATTGTGTCAAATTCTTGCCATTCACCTATAGAAATTACATTAAATAAAAAAAAAGTTCAGCGTGAGTAGTTTTGGGAATGAAATTATGGCCGTTTTCGAAAACGTCAAATCAAAGTCAATTTGACGGGCAATTGATCTTAATTTATGACGCAAAATTTGCAATTGTCAAATATGCAATCGTCCTGCTTTCACACATGTCTTTTAATGAACGCCAAATGATTTTTTTGCAAGCGCAGTTGACGTTTTTGAACAGAAGCCAATTTCGTCAGAATTTTCAGATTCACTTTCGCTCGTCATTTTCAGCCGTGGCGTGTTCATGGTTTTATTGACTCCCTGACTGACATCTAAAAAATGACATCCAAAATAATGTCAATCCGATAGGCCATCCAAGATACCTTAGTATCCGAGATGTTTTCGAACGACCAAAACCAAAAGGTTACATTTGCTGTTAGAAGACAAGGCAGAGCTGAAAAAAGGGAAAACTATATTGAGTTTTTAACGCGACGATTTGATTCCCATTTTATTGCAAATCTCTTCTAAATCATTAATTAATTATTCAGTACCATTTCATATCACACACTGAAATACATTTTAACCCTTATTTGTTATTTTATTCTTTAAACGAACAAAATCAGACGCGACACCAAAAAGCAAAATAAGTAGTCGGCTGTAGGTATAATCAGCTGCGATCAGCTGTTCCCCAAATTTCCATCGGATAGTTTAGTATCGCGAAAATTTTAGGATAGCTTGGGATTTGTTTATGACAACAGCGGATTGGTTTATCAGCTGAATTTTTCTATACGATTACAACAACACAAACCTATCCGGATAGCTTTGGATAGTTGCCCGAACCGAACGCGGCCAATCTCTCGAACCAACATGTCTGTCTCTTTTGTCAACTCCATTTTGTTTAGTGCAGAGCTTTTGTTTAGTGCACAGCTGACTTTAGCAAACTGCACTATCGAACACAATGCTTATGCAGTAGAATTTGTATATGCGTTTTCGAGAAGAAGCAGACGTTTCCGAAAACGGCCTATATGTAATGTGGTTTTCGTTTCGACCAAAAAAATCGATTTTTCTTTGATTTTTTTGATTTGTGACAAGTTTTTCCTTTCCTTTCGACCAAAAAAATCGAATTTTTGTCGATCTGAAGTCGATTTTGCAGATCTCGATTTTTAGCAAGATTTACACAGATTTTCACACGCACTTGCACACACATCAAAGAAAAGTGACTTTTACCCAGTGTCGTTTTAAAAAAGGCACTCATACAATCATAAAACAAAATAAAATCACGTTTTGTGTTCGTTTTGTCAGTAAAATTTGAGATCTGACTCCCATATCTGAATTGGTTGAAACGAAAGCCACATAAATAAGTCAGCAACAGGCATTTTCAAATTTAATTCAAAATATTTGCTGTTACACAAACGTAACTAAAAGTCATCTAAGTTTTTATGACAGCTTTCCAATCAGAAGCTTCGAAAATGTCAATTTTTATACAAATAAGAACCAAGATTAAATTGAAATTTTAAATAATTACGCTTCTTCCTACGCAGTATATAATTCCAAATTCAACTAAGGGCCAGTTTCACAGTCGACACTTACCGAAATAAGTGGCACTTAAGTTTCCCATATTAGGAATTTTAGCTAAATTTTACAGCTAGCGTAAGTGGAACTTAAGTCACCAACGTCGGACACTCAAGTGCCACATATTCAGGTAACAGTGAACGGTAATATTGGGAATTAATCATGCACTTTCCCCACTTAAGTGTCACTTTTCTGACTGTGAAACTGGCCCTAAATGTTATTCATGTTTAAAATAAATCGTTAAGTGCTGATAGCTCCTAAGAAACATATTTTATTTTATACATGCATATGTCCACAATAAAACTCACAATTCGTGACATAATATGTAATTGTAATTTTTTTTTAATTATTCGATTTGTATAGTCGGTAATGATAATGATTATGCCCAGTATACATTGTTCCAAAAAATGATTCTATCTAATCTAGTTCAACGTGCACGCCATCGCCATCTAGTCGCAACGAATATTATTTTTATATCATTCTCAAGGTTGACCTTAATGCTTATTCATCCACAGTCGTCACCGCATCTCCCAAACACATTTTTTTACAATGAATTTTGTGTTTTCGTTTGTAACATAAATAAATTAAGAAAGCGAGAGGATAAAAATAACGAAAAGTTTCTTAAAATAAGTCGGACAGGGTAAACACCAACAGCATCGTCGTTTGTTCCAGAAAAGAAATTTTTTGTTTGTTCTTTAAAATGCGTCGTAGTGGGAATTTATTTGCCAAAAACTGAAATGAGTTTTCTGTAGCGTCTCGTCAAGAAAGAGTAGGTAAATTGATTTAATAAGATTTTATAAAGAACTCGTTCCTCCGTGGGCCTGTAGTTGTATTGCAGCAATTTTATTTATTTGTTTGACACAAAGAAAAGAAATGTGCTAAATGAATTTAATTATTGTTTTTTGCAATGTCTTTGCGGGAGAGTAGCAAAATACAAACATACATAGTATAATAGCCTACAGCAATTTTTGGGTGTGTATGTACAGGGTCTTTCATTAAGCGCTTCCCCTCATTAAATTTAAATAAAACAAAGTGTGTGTGAGATATCATTGACATTTTTTATTCGTTTAAAAGGCCTATCGATGCCATTATTTATGGAGTATAACATCGTTCAAATGTCCGCCGCTGCTTCTCTGGGTGAAGCGCATCCAAAATGTCCAATTTTCCACGACTCTGGCGCATAAATCAAGCTGAATTTGACCGATGGCGTGGGTTATGTTGGCTTTAAGGGCAGCTGTGGTTTGTGGCTTATTCGCATAGACGCGCGACTTCAAAAAACTCCAAAAGAAAAAGTCGAATGGGGTCAAATCGCAGGATCTCTCTTGCCAGTTCACATCACCTCCACGTGAGATGACCATGCCCTCGAATCGCTCGTGCAGAATTTCCAATGTGGCGTGAACTGTGTGGCACGTAGCCAAAAGAAGTTGTTAATCATCGACCTATAGCGCTCGTCGTTGACGGCGATGGCGTTCGTGCGTTCTCAAAGAAATATGGACCGATGACACCGGCCGCCAGCCCAAAATCCACACCAAGCAGTGACTTTTCCGGGATGGATTGGACGCTCTTGGATCTCATGTGGATTGGTATCGTCCCAAATTCGACAATTTTGTTTGTTGACGTACCCATTCATCCAGAAATAGGCCTTATTGCTGAAGATGATTTTTCGCTCATTCAGCGAACACACGTCGTTGTAGGACGATTATGGTGACTGTAAAATGAGGGAAGCGCGCGGACGTTGCCCGAACAGAATACCCATTTTGAAAAGAATTTTATCATTTGCACGTGCTGTTGTTTGCTATATCCGTCCACGGTGATTTGACAACACAGAATGAATAATTACAGCCAATTTGACAGATGTAGCTTCAACAGTATGGCCGCTTTCAACTGTCAAAGTTCGGAAGTCATTGGTAGACCCTTTATAACCAAAATATGAGTACATGGGCTTTAGTTAGTCTGGAAGCATTCCGAATGCTTCTGAAAGCAATCTTTTGGCATCAGATGACAGTACTTCTTCTGAAAAGATTTATATTTCAGGGCGCTCACTTGAGGAAGCGACTCCAAATTTTTGCTCCTCCTTATTTGACAGCAAAACTGGGGAAATTTTGCTGATTCAGCAATAGATCTGATCCCAAGACTTTTCGCACTAAATTTAGCTAAATGTCAAATTTTAAGGAGTGCGAATGAAATACTCCCAGAAAGAAGGAAAAATGTCAAAATGTCAGAAACGGTTTGCGCACAAATTCGGCCCAACCGTCCAATATTATACTCGACTAGAGTTGCCGTAGGCCAATGATAAATCTTGATCAACATTTTCAAGAATCATAACTCAAGAATATAAATGTTTACAAACAAAAATAAACGTGCTAATAATGAGTTTTTTTAATATAAAAATTGCTAATTTTTATATGAAATTATGAGACTTTGGCTATAATATACAATTGTCAATTCTACATTTTCTTCTTCAGAAACAGTTTTGCTAATTGATACATTTTATAAAAGTTATTTAATCAATTAAAAAATTAATAAAATAATATTTAAAAAAATGCCCATCTACCAAAACTAAAACTAAAATAAAATTAACACTACTTGTTAGCACAAATTCTGTCATCTGGCAAGAAATAGCCAGACATTTTTTTCTAAAACGAATCGATTTGTTTGTATCAATTGAAAGGAATTCGTAAAAGGATCGCGACTTACAATTTGACGTATTAGAAATGTCAAATATTTATAGTGTGAGTGCAAATCGGTGTGAAATCTTGCTAAAAATGCAAGATTTGTTTTGACAGAAAAGAATCGATTCTGTTTAGATACAAATCGGAACAAAATCGATTCTTTTGTTGAAAGGAATTCGACATTAATTTTCGAATTGCGATTGTGCATTTGTGTGCATTGTGCATTGAGCATAATTGTATATGAAATATTCAAAAATGTAAGCAATTTTAATGTGACAACTGCATTTGACGTTTCACAAAAACAACGAAACACAAACTTCAGAATCAAAAAAAAAAAGGGTTGCAGCTTGTACGTATGGAATTCCAGAGAGTTTCTTAGGATTGCCAAATGAAAACGCTATAATTCAATTTCTCTTCCTTGGTTCTTTTCTTCATTGAACAGAATTCTACAAATCCCTTTGCCAACGCTATTTAATTGAATATCAAACTAATCTTATTAAGGATCCCGATCAACATGTGTACGTCTATTTTAATTACTTATGGGGTTTTCCATTGGTAAATTCAGATTTCAATTTAAAAATTATTGATTTTTTTTCTTGGTGAAAGGAACACGATTTTAAATTTATTTGTTTTTGTATTTGTGTTGTCTCGTTTCTGTGTCAATATTTCAAACAAAATTTCATCCCTTGATGCACTTTAAGAAGAGATGGAGGGGTAAATCTGCCGAAAAATTTAGATCTACAAATTTGATTTTAAATAAAAAAATAAATCAATTTATTTTGCTCAATGGAACGCAAAAATAGTTAAAATCGGCTTTTTGACAGATCCAAATCAAAAATCAATTGTTTTAATTTACCAATGGAAAACCCCATTAAAATCAGTAAAACTTAACTATGTTTTAATTGGTTGACGCTTCAATGATTTGAACTACATAGAACTAAGTAATTTGAAGATTTTCGGCACAGCTTTGAATACAAAGTTGAGGTTTTCGTCATTTTTTTCGACATTAGATAAAATTTAAAAAAAAAAAAAACAAAGAATAAGTGCAGATGTCACAATAATTCATACTTGTTACTATGAGCAATGGGTTTATAGTGTCCACGACAATTCTTCACCTAATCTCGAAAGCAAAAAAATGTGTTCACGTAATCTCAAGTTAATTTCACCCATTTCTTTCTCTAATGCATACTTTTTACAATATTTTTCATTAAAAACATCGTATAAACCCTTAACAATACTGAGGATATAGAATTTTATCATTCAATGACATCTCTTAATAAATATAACGTGAATCACTTTTAAGCATGAACAATTTTATGGAATGTCCTTAATTGCCCAGCTTTCTTCTATGAGACGTTTCCAAATATCAAACTTCCTTCCCTTGCAGCCCTGTTAATGACTTTCTCTAACTTCGCATAGACTACGCCTATGTTATGATGAATGAAAAAATAACATAGGTCAAGTATCTTATATCCGTCGTCTACATATTCAACTAGGTCTGTATACATACATATACAAATGTATGTGTATATATTTTAGGTGTGTGCAGTTTTTGTTTGATCTGATCACAATATAGAGCAGAACCGGAGTCCTTTAATTATATTTCCGACGATGCATATAGTTGGTCTATTTGTTTTCAAAAGAAAACACCAACACCGCCTACTTAATGCACAACACTATACAAACAAGAATGTTCTCTCCAAATACAAATAAAACCACTGTCCCTGAAATGTTTCACCCATTCGGTCGATAAAATTATCAGGGAGTTTGTGGTTAATGGGCTTCGATAAAAAAATATCCAAGCAGGTATAGTTTACGCTATACACGTCCGAAGTCCAAAAGAACGTTGTAAATTTCTTTTTTAGACTTTAAATAGACCAATTGGCAACGAAATCAACCAGAACTTTTCATTTTCCGACTAATGTTGGAAACACTTCACTAGATATTCACAAGTAATAATTTAGTTCGGGTTAAACAAGAAAATAGCCCACTTTCACTATTCTTTGACACGCAGCTGTGTGGATAAACATTAAATTTGTCTCTGCCTTGAGTATCTAAAATTTCAAGTTCATGACCAATTGCGCACACTTTGGCAATTAGCCAAAACGTTAGAGATCCCCGAATGTGAGTTAAGGAAGTCATTAAAAGTACATATGCTAACTACATCGATAATTTGTTTCCCCTCATACCAATTTATTGAGATAGGTACTGCGGTTTGTTCACATATTGATTTTACCAATCCCCATAATCACATAGAGAATTCCTGCTCTGTCTTTTAGGTATTGTAATTTGATTTCAAAACATTTCGTAGGAAAATATTTACATTTTAAAGAGAAATTAGTCATGATTGGAATCGCTGCAAAGGTGTTATCGGGTATGTTTCTTTGAATGTACATATTTTCAATTCAAAACGACTAGAAATTTCAAAATGCGATTTCGTGGACAGAGAATTTTGTCAGCAACAAATTAAAATCCAAAAATGTATATCATTCAACATTTACCTCAAAACCTGCATATACGTGTACAAAAGTAAAACACTCTAAGCTATGAATCATATGAGTTATGTACATATTTAAAAAGAAAACGGTTTCCTTGTGTTTTTCTAAAACTTTAATTCTCATCTTACACATGAATAATGTTTCAATAACCCCAATGCATTAGTTATCTCATTTTTATTGTTTCTCTTTTCATTCTAGATTCGGCTCAAGCAGCAGTCAAGCTTCACAAAGCAGTGGTGACATATGTCGAATATGTCACTGCGAAAGCGACCCACAAAATCCACTTCTAACACCATGCTACTGTTCAGGTAGCCTTAAATACGTCCATCAAACCTGCCTTCAGCAATGGCTGACCGCTTCCGAAACAAACTCCTGCGAATTATGCAAATTCCCGTTCATAATGCACACAAAAATAAAGCCCTTCAATGAAGTAAGTAGTACAAAGCAAAACAACAAAAAAAGAAAAGTAGAATCACACACTCATATATTTAAAATTATTAAAATTTATATTTTCCAGTGGCGAAGTTTAGATATTTCTGGTGTTGAACGAAGAAGACTCTGCTGTTCGGTGCTGTTTCATTGTGCTGCAGCGTTGTGTGTTATTTGGTCGCTTTGTGTGCTTATTGAAAGAGCTGCTGAAGATGTCAAACGAGGACTTATCGGTAAGTTGACTCTTTTATTTCGAATATTATAGAAAATTAATATGACCTTCTATAGATTGGCCATTCTGGACAAAGTTGGCGGTAGTGACCGTTGGTCTTACTGGAGGTGTTGTATTCATGTACATTCAATGCAAAGCATATTTACACCTCTGTCATAGATGGAGAGCTAGAAATCGGTAAGAATGACCATAATTTATTTATTTTTTATATTCAAATCTGTTGTACTAAAGCAAAATCCCCATCTTGGGGTAGGTCCAGCCTAATTTTTATCATTAGACGTGTTTTTTTCTGCAATTCTATAAAATTGTGTTTTCTTTTTTAGAATTCTTCTTATACAAAATGCTCCAGAGAAAGTTCATCCGCTTTCACCGCCATCACCAGTATTGCACAGCCGCAGCATACCCCACAATAGTAATGCGTTAGTTTCCCATGCGAATACAACGAACAACTACAATTACAACTCCTTCAATTATCCATCAGCTTCTGCTGCGGTAGCTGCTGCTGCAACTGGCGCCCGAGAATTGGAGGATCACCAAGACGTTGTGGATATTCAGCCAACATCGGTAAGCAATCTAGCTCACCAGTCGGTATCCAACGGGGCCGATCAGTTTCCACAGACAGGTCAGCATGGCCAAATTATAGCCAATATAGAGAGCACACATAATTACGACCGTGACTGCACATTAGATGATGTCAGTCAAATATCCTCATTTCGGCCGTGCCCACAGGGTTCGGGCAGCATGACACCCTTTCATGACTCCATTCACAATGTGCTTGAGCACTCGCACAGTGGCAGTAATTCCGTGAATGGATCTCGCCAAGATCTGAGCCCATCGATTGCATCAGGAGCAGGAGGTGTGGCACATCCATTACAACCACACAACACTGCCAGCGTCAGTAGCAACAGTGAGACAACAAGTCGAACCACCAATTCATATGTCTTCAAGCCGACCACAACCACTTCGTCCGGTTCAATCTTTACACCAACAAACCCGCACTATCATCACCATCATCGGTATTCTAATTCCTCGGTGTTCCTTGAGAATCGAGATATTCTCAATGACTCTGGCTTCCCAAAGATAAACTATAGGCATTCGAGTGTACTTACATCGCCCGACATCAGCGATAACTTAGATAAATTCCTTGGCAAAGATCTAAGGCGTTATTCGGATACAAAGCTTCTAGCTAGCGACACCAACATTGTGAATTCTAAATTCGAACACTCTGCTGCTGATAGTGTAACTAACAATAAACCAGCTGCAATCGCTATTAGTCCACTGCAATCCACTGACATCTTCGAGAGTGCCATCCAAAGGGAACAGAGACGTGCTTTGTTTCGTCCTGGTGGTGATGCTGCAAATCCCAGAAGCAAGCTGCGACTCTCTCTAGACACCATCGAAGATGGCTGCGGTCCGATAAGTGTTAGCACGACAACAACAACGACGGCTGGAGGTGGCGGTGGCACAACCAGCGCAAGTGATTGTGCCAAGAGCGAAGAACAGTTAATCGACAGAAATCGTTTGTTCTTCAAGTCATTGCCAAATCTGAGCAGCAGTTGTGAAAGCCTTATTAAGAAGTAAAATAAGTTATTTTTAGAAGAAAAAAAAAGTGCTGTCATGTCCATTTAGTTTGCGTGGAAGTTATATAAATTATATCCTGATTTTTGGTAGGATGACTGAAAAAAAAACTTTCTCTTGGAGGTAAACAAAAACAAAAACCGTCTATGCGAAATGCATACACACCGTTTTAAGCTGTTGTGCCGGCCAAAAAAAAAACTGTGGTTGTGCTACTTAAGTGGTTACTAACAGACATAATTTTTGTTTTTCAATTTATTTTCAGAAAAAATTGCTTTTATTTACAGTTACAAATGTATAAATAGTTTTAAATTAAAACAAAAAAAAAACTAAATTATCAAATGAAAAGAAATTCATAGAGATTCTTATGTCGCTTTGTTTGTTAAAAAAGTGCTTTTGTTGAAGATGTTTTCCACAATCTTATCGAGTTGTTTCTGTTGGGGAAATAGTCTAGAATATGAATACTGTCTTCACAGTCTAAGTCTTAATTTGTCTTAAAAGCGAATCGTACTGTTATCATCACATTCAAGCAGATAATTTCTAAGCGGTTTATCAAATCACTCCCTACTAAATCGCTACAAGGTAAAAAGTGCGCTTATTTCCGGTAGTGCTGGTAGATTTAAAAACAAAATAAAAAAGAATGTACATAAGTATGTATATTTGCTCACAGCACAATATTGTAGGCCGATTGCTCCTCAAAATGTGTTTTTTTTTTCAGGAGTAGATACTGCATCTTCGGAGGTAGTGACAAATCATCCAAGAGTTTCTATTGTCAAGAAAATGTGGCTCTCACGTTAGCCTATTGGTTTTGGCAGTAAAATGTAGATTACCTGCATTCCATCCCGACTATCAACATGCACGAAATGTTTTTTTAATTAATGAAAAGAGTTTTTAAAAAAGAAAATCAACTTTATTAAATGACAACAGAACAAAGACTAACTTAAAAGTATCTCCGGATCGGCGTTAAATCCAATCGATGAAAATGATGGTGGTGGTTTTATTTGTGCTGCGTAGTTTATGTGACCACTTGTAGGGTATTTGTTTATATTATCCGAGTATGGAAATTCTTCTATGTTGATGGTCACATCGTTGGTCGCATTAAGATTGCCCAATGTTTATGTTAAGACTGAAGTGGAATTTATATTGTATGGCAATCCACTTGGAGTTGACTCTTTATCTGGCACCTGGGTTAGATACAGGATACAGCACAGCACGCAGGAATGAGGGAGAGTATAAGTCACTAAGTCCAGGTTCTCCATGAGCTTTCGCGTAAATTCATATATTTATTTTATTGTACTTGCTGTCATTGTTTTTCTTATAATTTTCGTTGTGTAAACTTTTATGCCGGCGGAAGGATAAACCAAAATCGTGTAGCACGTCTTCATCGTTACCGTGACACACACTTTTGTCAGCCTAAACGGGGGAATATAAATTGCATTAATCAAAATTCATTCTAACACATTTACTTTTTTTTTAAATGTGCGCCTATGGTATTTTTTAAGGAAGTGACTCTAAAAATGTCAATTATAACAGTTTTGGTTTATAAAAGTACTGTTTATGCGGCCCCGCAGGGCCAGGGCCCTCCGCCGGTGGCCATACATCAGGCAGCCAGAGTTTGGTATTTTAATAGCACAGGTGGTCACAGCTTAGCTGACATAAAAATCCTACCCAGAATAGGGATCGCGAACACATTAGAAATGCAAAAAAAAAACATTCTACATAGTGGCAGTTCCCCGAACGTGGAGACTAACCCACAAAGTTCTTCATTAATCTGACGACATCTTAGAATTTTGAGCCCAAACTGTGAAAGGGCTTTTTTACTTCAGATCAACTATCGATTTTTCAAATTTCTTTTTGTCCAACTTGAAAGAAGTTGCAGAAGAGAAAAATTGTTAAATATACATATACCGGATTCCGTTTCGAAATTGTTGTATTTTTTTTTTTTGAAGATCTAGAAAATTATATTAAAACACCAATATCGATTGAAAAAATTTATAAGACTGTAGAAGACTCCATTAAAAAAAAAAATCTTACATTCATAAAAGTTCAACAACTACTTTATAAAGACGTATGTAATTGTTGCATTTTCAAACTTTATTTACCCAAACAATAAATTATTTGCAACGTAATGGTATTTTCGTTGAATTACAATTTACTAGTTTAGATATTTTTTTTATAAATCTATTGTATTCTAATTAAGTATTATATCATTACTACTGACTACTGAAAATTCTATAAGTATACTCTTTTTGATTTATATATATTTTAAGCTTTAAATGCATTTTTTTTTTAAATTTAATAACATATAGCGGCTTTGTATCATAATCAATGTTTGTAAATACATAAAGTGATAAATAAAATAATGAATAAAAGGAAACTAAAAGGAATAGCTGAGAGAGAGAAAGAAAGAGAGAGTTGATAAATAAAGAGTTAAATATAGTGAAACATATTTTAGTATTGACATTTTTAATAAAAATTATAAATAAAAAAAACCAACAAAAGAATGAATACATTTTTTAAAGAAACAAAAATATGAGTGAAGAATCATTAACTAAAATATAATTTTTCTTAAATATATATAACATCAATCGAGAAAGTAAATAAAAATCACAACACAATAGAAGAAACAAACAAACAAATAAATATTCATCAATGTTCTTTGAAACATCATTTTTTATTTAATTATTGTTTATCTGTGATTATTATTAATATTTTTTTTTTCTTAAACAAATTATGTTTCCAGGAATAATTAATACAAAACAAAACAAAAAACAGGTTAAAAGTATAATTATTATATACCATTATTGTGTAGAAATAACAATTTCAACAATATTATTATGTATTTATGTGAACAAAAAATGAAAACAATAAAAATAATAATTCAACTAAATCTTTACTTATATCTTGTTAACTTAAAAAGTATTGCTAAATACAAATTAAAACAAATATATATTGATAGAAAATCAAATCAAATGATTATGTTCATTTGAAGCTGTATTGCGAACTCGAAATGAAATGAACAGAAAAAACTTGCGATGAATAATAAAAGAATTATATTAATGAAAAATACTTGAGTTTTACTTTACTAGTTTATAAAAATTAAAGCAGTTCAGCCGTTAAATAAGAGTCTGTAACCATAACCAGTCTAATGAAAATTATTGACGTGTAAATATCTTACTTCTCGAAAAAAGGAATCTTAAAATGGACCGACAACGGTTATTACAGAAACGAAAAAGTCATTTTGGCTTTAAACTCAATTCGTTCTCGTTTCGCCTTCCTTTTTTCCCCTGAGGGAAAAACGAATGTTTACGGCCATATTATTCACTCGATTCATCCAGATTAAAAATTTAAATCCAGATGTAAAGCATACAAATTGAATGTAAATACATCTGGATTTAAGTTTTAATCTGGATGTGTCTAGTGAATAATATGGCGGTTACACATCCGAGACCCGGTAGGTACTCAAACCATTTTTTGTCATTAAGAAGGCCTCGAATATATAACAAACAGTTTTGAAAACATCAACCGATATCGAGGATCGATTGCCGAAATATCGCTATCCAAGCACAGAAATTCAGTAAAATCATAAAATCACAAGGGGCGGACATAGAGTACCTATATTACTATATTATTAGTATAGGTAGGTACTCTATGAGGGCGGATAGGATTTGAAATGATTTTCTCTTGTTTTAGGAACAGATATATGTACCTATATTTCTCGATGGATTTCGAATTTTCGATTAAAATCTCGAACTGTATGCCTACTTCCCCTACGCGCCTCAACTGTCTCAATCATATTCATCATCAGAATTCACTGCGTTGAGATACTGTAATGCATAAACGTTTACCCACTAATTTTATTTTCAGAAAAATGTTTGCTGGATATTTTTCTCTGTACCGCGCCGCTGCTATAAAACCTTATTCAGCTATTCGTTTTGATCTTTTGATAGAAACTTTATATATTATATATTTATGTAGGTCAATTTGATTCAAATTAGTTTTTTTTTGAAATTTTCATATTGCGAGTGCGAAGCCTTGCTGCTATTTATTTTTGAAATTCTCAAGACTTTTTAAAAGCAGAAAAAGCTGGCTCGTATCGCGTTAGAATAAAGCGATCGCTCTATCAAATGACTAGTTTTTACGATTGCTCGCTCTCTATTTCCCTATAGATTGAAAAAATTGATAATCAACTATCACCTTAGCCGATTCCACCCCTGTTTATCTTAGTTTCCTTTCACGCCAAAATCGGTTGCCAGTTCTCCGCTATAATTAACCAGTTCGAATTTATGAAATCCTTAAACGAGCTACCTCAATGCTCAATAAACACCGCCAAAGCAGACTACCATGCAAAATAAAAACCGACCAACCCTCCAAAAAGCTGAAATCAAAACAATCTTTTTTTTTTCCTTTGGAAATAATTAAAACAGACAACGGGAATTTATTTAACAAAAGCATTTATATTTTTATATGAAACGTAGACGAAAGTACAAACAAGTAATAAATAGGAATAATCAGTCTAAAATGGCATTTTTTTTTAAATTTTTGGAGTGGTTTAAGTTTTAACTCCACCATTCTGCGCCTTTCCAGCATCGGCAGTCGTCTTTGTTTGATTCTCCTGCTTGTTGTCCTTCACGTTTAAGTGAGCCGGTCCCGTTTGTTGAATTTGGATGATCTTCTCATTTGATTTATCCTCGATGGCAGGTTTTGGAATGCTTACAGTCAAAACACCATCCGACGACAGAGTTGAGACCACTTTATCCGAGTCGTAGTTCTTGGGAAGTGCGTAACGACGGACGAAATGTCGCGAAATGTACCCATGGTCGTCTTCCCGTTCTTCGTGTTTGCCTTCCACAACCACAGCATTGTCTACCACTTTCACAGAAAGTTCACTTGGCTTGAATTGCTGCACATCCATGCAGACCTGGAATCCATCCTTGCCAACATTGGAGACAGCTGAGTTTTGATTGGCACCTTTGGAGCGGAGCATCATAGCAGGATAATCTTCCATGCGGTTTGCCAAAGCCAGCGGTAAACGGAAAACACTTGGGCGATGACTACGTTGAATGATGTGGGGATTGAGGCCTAAACCAAAATCGTTTCCGTAGTATGGCGAAGACATGTTGTCCAAGTTTTCTGCTAAATCCAAAAGAAGTTGAAGTGAGGACATTATGCTCGAAGTTTTGTTTTAATTGTTTAAATAATAAATTAACGAAGCTGATTGAAATTTTCTTTACGAGGAAAGAATATTACTTCACGCAAAATTGATTTGAACTGTGTATTCAACTCGTCTGCAGAAGCACTTTTATACTAATTTTGTGAGTGGCCAGAAAATTCTAGCATTATCTCGAAAGAAATCTCTTAAATAAATTGCATTTCTCTTCTACTCTTATTAAACATGCATGAATATTGTCTCTTCAGTTCTGTATTTAAATTCAGCGCTTTAAAACTGACGATTTCTCCTATATAATTCTCTTAGTGAATTTCTCTTCAAAAATTAAAAAGAAGTAAATAGAAAATTCCCCTTTTTGTTTTCTAGAAAACTCTCGCTCTTTCATTTAGTTATCAAAAATAAAATATAAAGCGGTGACGAGTTCGTGGTATGTATTAGTTCAGTGTTGAAAAATCTGTAAAGAAGTGTGATTTAGCGGAGTTTGAAATTCAGTTAGGGTTGGTATCGAAATCCCGAATATCAAAATCCCGAATTTCAAAATTTCGCAAGAAAAATCCCGAATTACAAAATCCCGAACGACGAAATCCCGAATGACAAAATCCAGAATTTCAAAATCCCGAATATCAAAATCCCGAATTACAAAATCCCGAATATCAAAATCCCGAACGACAAAATCCCGAATATCATAATCCCGAATGGCTTAGTACTTTTTTTGGTATTAAAAATCGCGCGCGCGATTTTTAATACCAAAAAAAGTACTAAGCCATTCGGGATTTTGCTATTCGGGTCTCTGCAAAATGTTCGTTCTCCGTGATTCTCACTTATTTAAATAATATTTTCTTATAGAATCTTACTTTTTTGTTGGGTTTCTTTTGTTTTTGTTTTTTTGTTTTAATTCTTTACGGGTATTCATTTTAAAAATGGAATTTTTGCTAAAAAATGTGTATAATAAAATTATTGAACCTTTTGATGCTTAATTTGTAATTTTTCGATGCTTGTTTTCTTTTTGGGACTGTTGTTTTGTATTGTTTTTCATCATTTTGTTTTCGTTTTTGTCTTATATCTTTTTAAGGCAAAAAGTTACCATAATATTTTCTTTGGGAAACCAATTTTTGATAGCGTTTGTAGCGCATATTTTTCAAATGTTTTATATTCGTCCTTTAAATGACAAATAAATTTTCAAGAAGAAATATTAACTCTAAAAAAGGTAATGAAAAAGTACTAAAAAGATACTGAAAAAGGTACTAAAATTCGGGATTAATCCCGAAAATTTTCGGGATTTTTCAATGGCGGGATTTTGTCTTTCGGGATTTTGAAATTCGGGATTTTGTCGTTCGGGATTCTGAAATTCGGGATTTTGTCATTCGGCATTTTGATATTCGGGATTTTGTCTTTCGGGATTCATAATTTTCGTGATTCGGGATTTTGTCGTTCGGGATTATGATACGCTCCCATTCAGTTATACATTATTTTTAAAAAAATTGTAAAAATTAATAAATTTTTTCTGAAATTCACAAGAAAGAAAAGAGAAATGTCGCTTATTCCATTGTTGGCTGATATTGTTAAAGAAGTCGATGGCTTTCGGGGATATCGCGATTTGGACGATGGCTTCGGATTTGGAATGTATCCGTGCGATATTTATCGCCCAAGAATGGCTTCGTTGCAATTAAGTCCGATTCAGCGATTTTCACCATACCAGAGGTCCCTCCATACGATTCGGCGAAAGGGTGGCAAGGATCATTCTAAAGAAAACTACACAGTTGGGAAGGACGGATTCCAAGTGTGCATGGATGTGAGCCACTTCAAGCCAAACGAATTAACAGTCAAAACTGTTGGCAACAACGTTGTAGTGGAAGGCAAACACGAAGAGCGTGAGGATGATCATGGTTTCATAAGTCGTCAGTTTGTACGTAAATACCAGCTGCCAAAGGGTTATGATGCCAAAGACGTCATCTCCACGGTTTCGACAGATGGTGTCCTTACAGTCAAAGCCCCACCGCCACCAAAGGCATTGAAGAACAACGAAAGAATAGTGCAGATTCAACATCTGAGCGTGAAGGGGAACGAGGAAGAAGATTCAAACCAAGCACAAAATAATCATAAGGACAAGAAGGCTGATAAAATGGAGCAATCTTAAAACTTCATAGAACGCATTTAATTATTAATATACATATTATGTTCATTCTTTGTTTTGAAAACAATTTTCCACATTGTAATGTTACTGTGTAACTGATAGTATACTTTTCTACGTGTCGTACTTTTGTACAAAAATAAAACAAGAGTTTTGAAATTGAAACTTAATTTGTTTTTATTTGAAATTTTTGAATTGAAAAAGTGCTAATTCTCTGTTTAGTACTTAGAAACCGCAACCACGGAACAGGCTCGATTGCGGAAATATCGAACTAGGCCTTATTCTGCAATCTTTTGTTTCAAAGGTGCGGGTAGAGTTTGAAAAGACCTTTCTTTCGATATATAGCCCGATCGGTTTCGGAAACAACATAGAGGCTTGGTTGCGGAAATATCGCCATCTAAATACTTTGTAAGGTTAGTTCGAAGTACACTAATATACCTCTGTATGTGTGAATATTTCGAGAACCAAACCGCCAAAAATATTCTGGTGTTCAGTTTTATTAAGGTCATTATTATATAATAAATAATAATATATATAAAATATATTTTTGAAAACCACAATCGATATCGAGGCTCGATATACAAAAATCGCTATCCAAACACTTATGGGGTTTTCCATTGGTAAATTCAAATTTCAGTTTAAAAATTGATTTTTTTCGTGGCCAATGGAACACGATTTCAAATTGATTTATTTTTGTCATTGTATTGTGTAGTTTCGTTTCTCTGCTGTCAATATTTCGATACAAATATCGTCCCTTTTAGAAGAGAAAAGTGAACTTGATGAAGTTACCGATTCATTTTAGACTTTTCCATTTATAATCGAATATTTCTCAAATATTTTCAACACAAATTTCATTCCTGGAAAACCTACATTAATCCAATCAAACAACACATTTGCCAAGTGACAGTTGTAAATTATGTTGGTATTAGTACAGGGAGGGGTAAATCTGCCGAAAAATTTAGATCTGCAAAATTGATTTAAAATCAAAAATAAATCAATTTATTTTGCCCAATGGAACGCAAAAATGGTCAAAAGCAGCTATTTGACAGATCCAAATCAAAAATAAATTGATTTATTTTACTAATGGAAACCCCCATTAAAATGTTTTCGACAGAAATTCAGTCAAATATTAAAATCACTTTAGCGAGAATGGGGTGTGTGAAGCCCCACCTTTTTCAAGAGTGGGGAAATCAAGGAAGCTACATTTATTAATTTAAGCGATTAAAACAAAAATCGGTTATTTTATTATGAATAAAACGAGCAATTTTCAAAAAATAGATCGGAACAAAATGTTACAAAATAAGAAGTGAGTTTGGATTTTCATTTAGTAGGTATAGGTACAAGTATTTTTAAATGCTGATCGTGTTACGAAGTGAATTTCCAATTTACCAACAAATGAATCTTAACAAATCGAACTTAATAAAATTATATTAATTGAAAAATATTCTTTATAAAAATGGCGTTCTATTCTTAAAGGCAACTGAGCATAGAATGAATTGAATATTCATAACGGCAGAAAAACGTTAGCAAAAATTAAAAAAAAAAAAGAGATAACTATTGTTGTGAATTTCTTCGATAAGCACTCTGTTTGTTTGGAAAATAAAACTGCGTTTGAATTAACCCAAGGGACCATCCTTTTTAAAATCGAAACTCTGAGAAGTAGTTATGAAGATAAGAAAAAAATATAAATTGGCTGCTTTATGTAGTTAATCGTGTCTTGCTTTTACCTTATTTATTGAAACTAACTAAACGTGTATTTAAAATATGTTGTCATTTTTTACAAATAACGCCAGACCGCGCTCTGTTTGACCAGGCCTTTAAGATGCACGACGAATAACCTACTTTTTCTCATTAGCTGTGTTTTATTATCTTCTATCTATTCTATTCTAGCACGTCTTACAAAAACAATTTTGAAAATTTCCCAGTATTTTGTTTGTGTATTACGTGTTAAAAGTAAATCCAGATCCAGTACCGGATCCCGATAGAAGATAAGAAAACACAGCTATTATGACTTTCACACTTGAAAATACATTATACAAAAATGTATACAATCTGAACTCAATTCAACCCCTAATTACTTTAAAATAAATTCAACACTTAAAAGTAAAAAATATTAATACCAATATTTAGCCAAACATGGCTATTTATTTTCAGCAGATATAAAATAAAGATAAAATATCATTGAATTTTTGAACAACAACTTAATAAAAAAAAAAATGATAATTTTCATATTTCACAATAACTAATTTATTTATACATTAAAGGAACCTCCAAACTGGTGTGAAAAATTCGCAGCGAATATGCAACGATGGAACAATGTTCGCATAGTGATAGTGTGGGTACTCTCATTATAATCACCATGTAAATAAATTTAGACAGGCGAAAGTTTCGTTATCGTTTTGAAAGCCTTAATTCATTGTAATTTCTAATTAATAAAAAAAAGAGGCAAACTCAACAAAACCATCAGTGCCAAAACCTGGACCCATGTTCTGTAACTCTCGCATGGTTAAAAGCAGTCGAGAAACGATGAAAATTGAAACAAATCATATGTGCCTGATTACAAGGGTCGTTTTACTGAAGAGCGCATCGCATGAGACAGGTAGATTTTATGTGCGTAAAAAAGAGAAGGTAGATTCCACCTTCTCTTTTTTACGCACATGAAATCTACCTCTCTCACGCGATGCGCTCTTCAGTAAAACGACCCATGTAATCAGCCACTATGAGTTTTGTTCCATTTTCCATCGTTTCTCGACTGTTTTTATCGATGCGAGAGTTACAGAACAGGGGTCCTGGTCACACAAAGTAAGACAACGAGCACAGAAATTATGAATTTCGAAAGGTTTTGCAAGTTTTTACCACGTTTATAAACGATAATTTAAAAGATACTTTTTCAATTTTCAAACTTTTTCAAAAGTTTTGTGAAATTCCAGTTGACAGAGGCAATGCCACAATAGAACAAGAGGAATTGATTGTGAAATTAGAGCCCCCCTTTTTCCTAAAGAAAATCCACAATGTTTGTTTTCTGAGCTGCAAATTCTTCTTGGTTATTATAAATAAATACATCGCTGTAGTAATAGTGTATGTCTTATATTTATTTCTTAAACATTATAATTCCGAATACATATTTTTAAATTGTTTTATGGAAAATCATTGATTATTAATATATTATTATTCGGTCGAATTTGAAAACGGAAACGAAAATTGAATCCGTGCGGATTGAAAACGATTGTTCTGATTTCCAGTCGGATTTACTTTTAAGTTTTACCAACTTGATCAACAAAACATTTTCGAAATCAGCTGTTAAGCTGGATTTACATCTTCATTCAGTGAACGTTGTTCGCTGTTCGTTCTTCCTAAAAACAACGATCAACGAAGAAGCATCTAGATTATTCCGTTTTTATATTCAGTTCGTTCTTTACAGCAAAATGGATAACAACACATTGTTGGCAGTGGCGGCGCTTTTATCATTGAACAAAAAAGAAAAGGTCCTGCTGGACGAAGAGTTGGCTACTTAAATGTACACTAGAATGAATCTTTCGTAACTTAGCTATCTGGAGAGTAATATTTCTTAAATTGTTTCACAATTTTCTATCTGTAAAATTATAAAGTAATAATAAGATAAACGTGGAGAGTGTCCCAATTCATTGCACGACACTGAAAAAGAATGTTCGATTAAATAATTTTCGCATTTACACTCACGTTGTTCGTTGTTCGGGTAACATCGAACACCGAAAATTCAAAGCCACTTTGAATTTATTCGTTCGGTGTTCATTCGTTGTTCGGTGTTAGCATTTAGACCTTCGTTGTTCCGCGTACGACCAACAACGAACAACGTACACGGACGATAAAACCGAAGGTCTAAATCCAGCTGTATGTATGCAAGACCTGTTGAAAACGAAATTGTAATCCGCCAACACAAGGATAACCGAATTTAAAACGTCAATTTGGCGGATTTTAGATCCGTTCGTTTTGCCGAATCTTCAAAACGTTTTCGAATACGGAATTTGGAACAGCGAAAATTCGAAAACGTGAGGATATAGAATTCGAATGGAAATTAGAACAGCCGTGTATGTATAACATCACACTATTATTTCTTTAATACGGATGATAAATTTATGCAGTCAGCGAATTCCTAAAATAAGACGGCATTTCAATGAATGAAAGACCCCCACCGCACGAAGCCTCGCTACGCCCCTGGTCAATTTGCTTCAAATTAGTTTATTTTTGAAATTTTCATATTGCGAGTGCGAATCCTTGCTGCTTTTTATTTTTGAAATTCTCAAGACTTTTTTAAACCAGAAACAGCTGGCTCGTATCGCGTTAGAAATAAAGCGATCACTCTATCAAGTGACTAGTTTTTACGATTGCTCCCTCTATATTTCCCTATAGATTGAAAAACATGATAATTTGGAACATCCACCAGACTTCAGTGCCAAACAATTAAAAAAAAAAAACAATAGTTTGACAGAAAAATATGTAGGGAAAACAAAAACATGTGATTGTGATTGGTCGATTGTTTGTTTTCCCTACATATTTTTATGTCAAAATTAGAAAGAGAAAAGACAAAGATAGTTTCTGGAAAAGCCTAATCAACTATCACCTTAGCCGATTCCACCCCTGTTTATCTTTGTTTCCTTTCACACCAAAATTACTTGCCAGTTCTCTGCTATAATTAACCAGTTCGAATTTATGAAATCCTTAAACGAGCTACCTCAATGTTCCATAAACACCGCCAAAGCAGACTACCATGCAAAATCAGAACCGACCAACCCTCCAAACAGCTGAAATCAAAATAATCTTTTTTTTTTCCTTTGGAAATAATAAAAACAGACAACGGGAATTTATTTAACAAAAGCATTTATTTTTTTATGAAACTTAGACGAAAGTACAAACAAGTAATAAATAGGAATAATCAGTCTAAAATGGCATTTTTTTTAAATTTTTGGAGTGGTTTAAGTTTTAACTCCACCATTCTGCGCCTTTCCAGCATCGGCAGTCGTCTTTGTTTGATTCTCCTGCTTGTTGTCCTTCACGTTTAAGTGAGCCGGTCCCGTTTGTTGAATTTGGATGATCTTCTCATTTGATTTATCCTCGATGGCAGGTTTTGGAATGCTTACAGTCAAAACACCATCCGACGACAGAGTTGAGACCACTTTATCCGAGTCGTAGTTCTTGGGAAGTGCGTAACGACGGACGAAATGTCGCGAAATGTACCCATGGTCGTCTTCCCGTTCTTCGTGTTTGCCTTCCACAACCACAGCATTGTCTACCACTTTCACAGAAAGTTCACTTGGCTTGAATTGCTGCACATCCATGCAGACCTGGAATCCATCCTTGCCAACATTGGAGACAGCTGAGTTTTGATTGGCACCTTTGGAGCGAAGCATCATAGCAGGATAATCTTCCATGCGGCTTGCCAAAGCCAGCGGTAAACGGAAAACACTTGGGCGATGACTACGTTGAATGATGTGGGGATTGAGGCCTAAACCAAAATCGTTTCCGTAGTATGGCGAAGACATGTTGTCCAAGTTTTCTGCTAAATCCAAAAGAAGTTGAAGTGAGGACATTATGCTCGAAGTTTTGTTTTAATTGTTTAAATAATAAATTAACGAAGCTGATTGAAATTTTCTTTACGAGGAAAGAATATTACTTCACGCAAAATTGATTTGAACTGTGTATTCAACTCGTCTGCAGAAGCACTTTTATACTAATTTTGTGAGTGGCCAGAAAATTCTAGCATTATCTCGAAAGAAATCTCTTAAATAAATTGCATTTCTCTTCTACTCTTATTAAACATGCATGAATATTGTCTCTTCAGTTCTGTATTTAAATTCAGCGCTTTAAAACTGACGATTTCTCCTATATAATTCTCTTAGTGAATTTCTCTTCAAAAATTAAAAAGAAGTAAATAGAAAATTCCCCTTTTTGTTTTCTAGAAAACTCTCGCTCTTTCATTTCATCATCGTCGGCTCGACAACCGGGGTCCGGTCCTGGCCTCCTTCAACAAGTCTCTCCACCCATCCCGGTCTCGAGCCGCCGCCATCCAGTTGCGCACCCCAAGGCTCCGGGCGTCCTGGTCTACGCCATCTCTCCAGCGCAAGCATGGTCTACCACGCTGTCGTCTACCATAGAATGTACCACAAAGAACTTTCCGAGCAGGTTCCTCTTCGCTCATGCGAGCTAGGTGCCCTGCCCACCGGAGTCTACCGAGCTTAATTTTTGTCACGATATCTGCTTCAAGGTAGATTGCGTACAATTCATGATTGTACCGTCTCCGGAATCGTCCTTCCTCACATATGGGGCCAACAATTCTCCTTAAGACTTTTCTCTCGAACGCGGCTAAGAGGTCGGAGTGCCTTTTGCTAAGCACCCAAGTCTCGGATCCATATGTGAGTACTGGCAGCACCATGGTCCTGTACAGCAGCAGTTTTGAAGTTATGGTGAGATTTCTGGATTTGAAGAGCTTTGACAGACTATAGTAGGCTCTGTTGGATTTGAGAAGCCGCCCGCGTATTTCTTCTTCTATATTGTTATCGGCTGCTACTATTGACCCAAGGTATTTAAAGGATTGCACCACTTCAAATTCGTGCTCCGCTACCTTGATTGTTTGACCAACTGTTCCTCTCGCATTCGACGCCACCATGTACTTTGTTTTACCTTCACTAATGTGCAGCCCCAGATTTTGTGCCGCCTGCTCGATCTGGATGAAGGAATCATGTACAGCTTGCTCAGTTCTTCCGATGATGTCGATGTCGTCTGCGTAAGCCAGTATCTGGCTGGACCTGTTGACGATGGTCCCTCTTGTTGCCGTGCCAGAGTCACGGATTGCTTTCTCCAACGCCAGGTTGAAGAGGAGGCAGGCCAAACCATCCCCTTGTCGGAGTCCATTAAAGATGTTGATTGGTTTGGATAGCAATCCTGCTATTTTTACTTGGCTTGTTACGTTGGTCATGGTCAACCTACATAGTCGTGTCAATTTATTTGGGATGCCGAATTCTCTCATGGCTTTGTAAAGTTCTACCCTGGCTATGCTATCGTAGGCGGCCTTAAAGTCTATAAACAGGTGGTATGTTGGGATGTTAAATTCTAGACATTTTTCCATCGCCTGCCTAAGGGTAAAGATCTGATCAGTTGTTGATTGCTCTTTCATTTAGTTATCAAAAATAAAATATAAAGCGGCGACGAGTTCGTGGTATGTATTAGTTCAGTGTTGAAAAATCTGTAAAGAAGTGTGATTTAGCGGAGTTTGAAATTCAGTTATACATTATTTTTAAAAAAATTGTAAAAATTAATAAATTTTTTTCTGAAATTCACAAGAAAGAAAAGAGAAATGTCGCTTATTCCATTGTTGGCTGATATTGTTAAAGAAGTCGATGGCTTTCGGGGATATCGCGATTTGGACGATGGCTTCGGATTTGGAATGTATCCGTGCGATATTTATCGCCCAAGAATGGCTTCGTTGCAATTAAGTCCGATTCAGCGATTTTCACCATACCAGAGGTCCCTCCATACGATTCGGCGAAAGGGTGGCAAGGATCATTCTAAAGAAAACTACACAGTTGGGAAGGACGGATTCCAAGTGTGCATGGATGTGAGCCACTTCAAGCCAAACGAATTAACAGTCAAAACTGTTGGCAACAACGTTGTAGTGGAAGGCAAACACGAAGAGCGTGAGGATGATCATGGTTTCATAAGTCGTCAGTTTGTACGTAAATACCAGCTGCCAAAGGGTTATGATGCCAAAGACGTCATCTCCACGGTTTCGACAGATGGTGTCCTTACAGTCAAAGCCCCACCGCCACCAAAGGCATTGAAGAACAACGAAAGAATAGTGCAGATTCAACATCTGAGCGTGAAGGGGAACGAGGAAGAAGATTCAAACCAAGCACAAAATAATCATAAGGACAAGAAGGCTGATAAAATGGAGCAATCTTAAAACTTCATAGAACGCATTTAATTATTAATATACATATTATGTTCATTCTTTGTTTTGAAAACAATTTTCCACATTGTAATGTTACTGTGTAACTGATAGTATACTTTTCTACGTGTCGTACTTTTGTACAAAAATAAAACAAGAGTTTTGAAATTGAAACTTAATTTGTTTTTATTTGAAATTTTTGAATTGAAAAAGTGCTAATTCTCTGTTTAGTACTTAGAAACCGCAACCACGGAACAGGCTCGATTGCGGAAATATCGAACTAGGCCTTATTCTGCAATCTTTTGTTTCAAAGGTGCGGGTAGAGTTTGAAAAGACCTTTCTTTCGATATATAGCCCGATCGGTTTCGGAAACAACATAGAGGCTTGGTTGCGGAAATATCGCCATCTAAATACTTTGTAAGGTTAGTTCGAAGTACACTAATATACCTCTGTATGTGTGAATATTTCGAGAACCAAACCGCCAAAAATATTCTGGTGTTCAGTTTTATTAAGGTCATTATTATATAATAAATAATAATATATATAAAATATATTTTTGAAAACCACAATCGATATCGAGGCTCGATATACAAAAATCGCTATCCAAACACTTATGGGGTTTTCCATTGGTAAATTCAAATTTCAGTTTAAAAATTGATTTTTTTCGTGGCCAATGGAACACGATTTCAAATTGATTTATTTTTGTCATTGTATTGTGTAGTTTCGTTTCTCTGCTGTCAATATTTCGATACAAATATCGTCCCTTTTAGAAGAGAAAAGTGAACTTGATGAAGTTACCGATTCATTTTAGACTTTTCCATTTATAATCGAATATTTCTCAAATATTTTCAACACAAATTTCATTCCTGGAAAACCTACATTAATCCAATCAAACAACACATTTGCCAAGTGACAGTTGTAAATTATGTTGGTATTAGTACAGGGAGGGGTAAATCTGCCGAAAAATTTAGATCTGCAAAATTGATTTAAAATCAAAAATAAATCAATTTATTTTGCCCAATGGAACGCAAAAATGGTCAAAAGCAGCTATTTGACAGATCCAAATCAAAAATAAATTGATTTATTTTACTAATGGAAACCCCCATTAAAATGTTTTCGACAGAAATTCAGTCAAATATTAAAATCACTTTAGCGAGAATGGGGTGTGTGAAGCCCCACCTTTTTCAAGAGTGGGGAAATCAAGGAAGCTACATTTATTAATTTAAGCGATTAAAACAAAAATCGGTTATTTTATTATGAATAAAACGAGCAATTTTCAAAAAATAGATCGGAACAAAATGTTACAAAATAAGAAGTGAGTTTGGATTTTCATTTAGTAGGTATAGGTACAAGTATTTTTAAATGCTGATCGTGTTACGAAGTGAATTTCCAATTTACCAACAAATGAATCTTAACAAATCGAACTTAATAAAATTATATTAATTGAAAAATATTCTTTATAAAAATGGCGTTCTATTCTTAAAGGCAACTGAGCATAGAATGAATTGAATATTCATAACGGCAGAAAAACGTTAGCAAAAATTAAAAAAAAAAAGAGATAACTATTGTTGTGAATTTCTTCGATAAGCACTCTGTTTGTTTGGAAAATAAAACTGCGTTTGAATTAACCCAAGGGACCATCCTTTTTAAAATCGAAACTCTGAGAAGTAGTTATGAAGATAAGAAAAAAATATAAATTGGCTGCTTTATGTAGTTAATCGTGTCTTGCTTTTACCTTATTTATTGAAACTAACTAAACGTGTATTTAAAATATGTTGTCATTTTTTACAAATAACGCCAGACCGCGCTCTGTTTGACCAGGCCTTTAAGATGCACGACGAATAACCTACTTTTTCTCATTAGCTGTGTTTTATTATCTTCTATCGGGATCCGGATCTGGATCTGGATTAACATTTAGCACGTCTTACAAAAACAATTTTGAAAATTTCCCAGTATTTTGTTTGTGTATTACGTGTTAAAAGTAAATCCAGATCCAGTACCGGATCCCGATAGAAGATAAGAAAACACAGCTATTATGACTTTCACACTTGAAAATACATTATACAAAAATGTATACAATCTGAACTCAATTCAACCCCTAATTACTTTAAAATAAATTCAACACTTAAAAGTAAAAAATATTAATACCAATATTTAGCCAAACATGGCTATTTATTTTCAGCAGATATAAAATAAAGATAAAATATCATTGAATTTTTGAACAACAACTTAATAAAAAAAAAAATGATAATTTTCATATTTCACAATAACTAATTTATTTATACATTAAAGGAACCTCCAAACTGGTGTGAAAAATTCGCAGCGAATATGCAACGATGGAACAATGTTCGCATAGTGATAGTGTGGGTACTCTCATTATAATCACCATGTAAATAAATTTAGACAGGCGAAAGTTTCGTTATCGTTTTGAAAGCCTTAATTCATTGTAATTTCTAATTAATAAAAAAAAGAGGCAAACTCAACAAAACCATCAGTGCCAAAACCTGGACCCTTGTTCTGTAACTCTCGCATGGTTAAAAGCAGTCGAGAAACGACGAAACGAGGTAGATTCTACCTTCTCTTTTTTACGCACATAAAATCTACCTCTCTCACGCGATGCGCTCTTCAGTAAAACGACCCATGTAATCAGCCACTATGAGTTTTGTTCCATTTTCCATCGTTTCTCGACTGTTTTTATCGATGCGAGAGTTACAGAACAGGGGTCCTGGTCACAACAAGTAAGACAACGAGCACAGAAATTATGAATTTCGAAAGGTTTTGCAAGTTTTTACCACGTTTATAAACGATAATTTAAAAGGTACTTTTTCAATTTTCAAACTTTTTCAAAAGTTTTGTGAAATTCCAGTTGACAGAGGCAATGCCACAATAGAACAAGAGGAATTGATTGTGAAATTATAGCCCCCCTTTTTCCTAAAGAAAATCCACAATGTTTGCTTTCTGAGCTGCAAATTCTTCTTGGTTATTATAAATAAATACATCGCTGTAGTAATAGTGTATGTCTTATATTTATTTCTTAAACATTATAATTCCGAATACATATTTTTAAATTGTTTTATGGAAAATCATTGATTATTAATATATTATTATTCGGTCGAATTTGAAAACGGAAACGAAAATTGAATCCGTGCGGATTGAAAACGATTGTTCTGATTTCCAGTCGGATTTACTTTTAAGTTTTACCAACTTGATCAACAAAACATTTTCGAAATCAGCTGTTATGTATGCAAGACCTGTTGAAAACGAAATTGTAATCCGCTAACACAAGGATAACCGAATTTAAAACGTCAATTTGGCGAGTTTTAGATCCGTTCGTTTTGCCGAATCTTCAAAACGTTTCCGAATACGGAATTTGGAACAGCGAAAATTCGAAAACGTGAGGATATAGAATTCGAATGGAAATTAGAACAGCCGTGTATGTATAACATCACACTATTATTTCTTTAATACGGATGATAAATTTATGCAGTCAGCGAATTCCTAAAATAAGACGGCATTTCAATGAATGAAAGACCCCCACCGCACGAACCCTCGCTACGCCCCTGGTCAAGTTGCTCTAAATTAGTTTTTTTTTGAAATTTTCATATTGCGAGTGCGAAGCCTTGCTGCTTTTTATTTTTGAAATTCTCAAGACTTTTTTAAAGCAGAAAAAGCACCTTAGCCGATTCCACCCCTGTTTATCTTTGTTTCCTTTCACACCAAAATCGGTTGCCAGTTCTCCGCTATAATTAACCAGTTCGAATTTATGAAATCCTTAAACGAGCTACCTCAATGCTCAATAAACACCGCCAAAGCAGACTACCATGCAAAATCAGAACCGACCAACCCTCCAAAAAGCTGAAATCAAAACAATCTTTTTTTTTCCTTTGGAAATAATAAAAACAGACAACGGGAATTTATTTAACAAAAGCATTTATTTTTTTATGAAACTTAGACGAAAGTACAAACAAGTAATAAATAGGAATAATCAGTCTAAAATGGCATTTTTTTTAAATTTTCGGAGTGGTTTAAGTTTTAACTCCACCATTCTGCGCCTTTCCAGCATCGGCAGTCGTCTTTGTTTGATTCTCCTGCTTGTTGTCCTTCACGTTTAAGTGAGCCGGTCCCGTTTGTTGAATTTGGATGATCTTCTCATTTGATTTATCCTCGATGGCAGGTTTTGGAATGCTTACAGTCAAAACACCATCCGACGACAGAGTTGAGACCACTTTATCCGAGTCGTAGTTCTTGGGAAGTGCGTAACGACGGACGAAATGTCGCGAAATGTACCCATGGTCGTCTTCCCGTTCTTCGTGTTTGCCTTCCACAACCACAGCATTGTCTACCACTTTCACAGAAAGTTCACTTGGCTTGAATTGCTGCACATCCATGCAGACCTGGAATCCATCCTTGCCAACATTGGAGACAGCTGAGTTTTGATTGGCACCTTTGGAGCGAAGCATCATAGCAGGATAATCTTCCATGCGGCTTGCCAAAGCCAGCGGTAAACGGAAAACACTTGGGCGATGACTACGTTGAATGATGTGGGGATTGAGGCCTAAACCAAAATCGTTTCCGTAGTATGGCGAAGACATGTTGTCCAAGTTTTCTGCTAAATCCAAAAGAAGTTGAAGTGAGGACATTATGCTCGAAGTTTTGTTTAAATTGTTTAAATTATATATTAACGAAGTTGATTGAAATTTTCTTTACGAGGAAAGAATATTACTTCACGCAAAATTGATTTGAACTGTGTATTCAACTCGTCTGCAGAAGCACTTTTATCACAGATTAGCCACATGAAGATGAGAATCCCCGACAGGCATTTTAATTTGCCTACAAGCTTGAACTGGCAGTTATCAGATACAAAATGAGAATGTGTGTATAAAAATCTCACACATAGGCAGTAGGGATCTTCACAGACCTGGTTAAATTGTTGTTGCAATTCACATCTATTCATCGACGCGTTAAAAAATTACAAATACAACAATGTAAACAAATGGGTTTTGGAGGGTGAAACGTACGAAACATTTTCATCTTCATATGGCTAATCTGTGACTTTTATATTAATTTTGTGAGTGGCCAGAAAATTCTAGCATTATCTCGAAAGAAATCTCTTAAATAAATTGCATTTCTCTTCTACTCTTATTAAACATGCATGAATATTGTTTCTTCAGTTCTGTATTTAAATTCAGCGCTTTAAAACTGACGATTTCTCCTATATAATTCTCTTAGTGAATTTCTCTTCAAAAATTAAAAAGAAGTAAATAGAAAATTCCCCTTTTTGTTTTCTAGAAAACTCTCGCTCTTTCATTTAGTTATCAAAAATAAAATATAAAGCGGCGACGAGTTCGTGGTATGTATTAGTTCAGTGTTGAAAAATCTGTAAAGAAGTGTGATTTAGCGGAGTTTGAAATTCAGTTATACATTATTTTTAAAAAAATTGTAAAAATTAATAAATTTTTTTCTGAAATTCACAAGAAAGAAAAGAGAAATGTCGCTTATTCCATTGTTGGCTGATATTGTTAAAGAAGTCGATGGCTTTCGGGGATATCGCGATTTGGACGATGGCTTCGGATTTGGAATGTATCCGTGCGATATTTATCGCCCAAGAATGGCTTCGTTGCAATTAAGTCCGATTCAGCGATTTTCACCATACCAGAGGTCCCTCCATACGATTCGGCGAAAGGGTGGCAAGGATCATTCTAAAGAAAACTACACAGTTGGGAAGGACGGATTCCAAGTGTGCATGGATGTGAGCCACTTCAAGCCAAACGAATTAACAGTCAAAACTGTTGGCAACAACGTTGTAGTGGAAGGCAAACACGAAGAGCGTGAGGATGATCATGGTTTCATAAGTCGTCAGTTTGTACGTAAATACCAGCTGCCAAAGGGTTATGATGCCAAAGACGTCATCTCCACGGTTTCGACAGATGGTGTCCTTACAGTCAAAGCCCCACCGCCACCAAAGGCATTGAAGAACAACGAAAGAATAGTGCAGATTCAACAAACTGGTCCAGCACATCTGAGCGTGAAGGGGAACGAGGAAGAAGATTCAAACCAAGCACAAAATAATCATAAGGACAAGAAGGCTGATAAAATGGAGCAATCTTAAAACTTCATAGAACGCATTTAATTATTAATATACATATTATGTTCATTCTTTGTTTTGAAAACAATTTTCCACATTGTAATGTTACTGTGTAACTGATAGTATACTTTTCTACGTGTCGTACTTACATATGTACAAAAATAAAACAAGAGTTTTGAAATTGAAACTTAATTTGTTTTTATTTGAAATTTTTGAATTGAAAACGTGCTAATTCTCTGTTTAGTACTTAGAAACCGAAACCACGGAACAGGCTCTATTGCGGAAATATCCCTTTCCAAAAACCAAAGGCCGTAGGGTTTTGAACAAAAGTTCTGTAAAAGAATTTCGGATTAAAATATTTCGAGAACCAGACCTTTCGCAATGTTTTGCTTTTTAGGGGCCGATAGTTTAAAGAAACAGTTATTCTTTCGACCAAGGCACCCATTATTTTTTTCGAAATGCAGTAAAAGATTAGGAGCTTTTAAAATAAAAACACAAATAGTTAGGTATAGAATTTGTTTTGGTTGTGTGATTTGATTAGGTACTATTCCAATTATATGGTCAGTATTATACAATTTTATGTCGGTCTAAAACTAAAAATAGTATAAAAATAGAAAATAATATAATTATATCGTTTCTTTATTAAGAATTACTTCGTGGCTTATATGCAAAAATGTTTTATTCATTAGTTGGTGAACAATGCAGTCTCCACACGAGCTAATATAGCAGCAGCATGTATTACAAATCCATCGAGATTCCAAATTGATTGACTCCATACAATTTTCACATTTTTCAGTTTGATTTTGATATTTAAACTCCTCCGTTGACTGTGATGCTTTCTCTTTTCGAATTTCTTGCAGTATATAAAGCATGTTCTCTTTTTCCATAGCAGTTGTTGCTGAACTTTTATGATATGACATTGAATTACTTCCGTAAAGGTCTTCACTCATGATTTCATCATCTGGCATGTTTACAGGCACATCATGGGCAGGAAAAAAGGTAGATCGACGGTACAAGTTTTTGTAGAAATGTTTAGACCTTGGAAAAACACTTTTCTTGTTTTTTGGAATTCTTCCTGGAACTGGCATTCCCACAGAATGCAACTTTTTGAAAAATTTTTGAACCCTGCTAGCTACTTGCTGTGCAGTGCGATTACCTAACGCATGGGCAATTTTAGCAAAACGCCGCATTTCAACAGGCTCTACTGGGTATTCTATTAAAAGCTGCTCAAGACGACGTTGTTCTTCGCAGGTCCATAGCTATAGAGTAAACCAAAAAAACTTAATACAACACACATTAACGATATAGTCATTTGCAACAATTTGGAACTAATAAACACTAGCGTTATTTCACATAAAATTTCCATGAACTCAATAGATTGCTTACCTGGTTAAATGTTTCTGGTTTGGTCTGGTCAAATACTCTTCCTCGGACTTTGATGTCTTTGATTAGTTTAGCTTCAATATCAGTTTGGTTAAAACTTTCAACTTTCGTTGATCCAATTTCTTGAACCTGAAACAACAAAAAAAAATATAAGAAACTATGAAATTAATATCTAAAATAAACTAGCATCAAAATACATACCTCGGCGATGCACCTATATTCTGGAGAAACAAACTTGTCTTCAAATATATCATTTACAAAGCCTGATGGATCATGAAGGTATTTGTTTTTGTTCTGAATAATCTTTTCAATGTCATTATGGATTTGTATCTTTTGCGCACTGAGCAGTGCAATGGTTCTTAAAATCCTTGAATATTCCCGATTGCCTCTCAACGCTAAATGATCGCTCTCAAAATTGAAAACCCAATCTGCATTTGTATCGTAGTCTTCGGATGTCTCCATAATTCAGTTCGCTAAAATTAAATTGAAATATTGTAGGTAGTTATGATTTATTGAAAAACAGCACACCCCATTTAGGTATAGTGTAAAATCCCAGCCATAGGTCGACCTACCCGTCCCTCAGCAGTATATTTTTGGTAAGTTTTAACAAACGAATTGAGCATTCAAATATAGTGAAGGCATTGGGTTTCCGCGCTTTTAAGTTATTCTTTTTATTTATTCAATTATCTGATTCTTCTCAAGTCCTTCAATAATATTGTAATACAAATGTCATGGGTCGTACAGATTTTGTGAAAAATCCAAAACTCTAGATATATGAACACTTGAAAGTCCAAATAAATGCTCCCTTAATCAGAATGATATTCGATTGAAATAAATTAAATATTTGTGGAAAGTAGTTTAACAAATAAAAAACCTTTTTTTTATATAGAAAACGCATTCAACCTTAAATGCTGGTAGGTACTACTGAGATTGTTGAGTAGTTTTTGCATTTTAATGAACTACACTGCCTGCTGGTTTATTTAAGTTTTTTTTTGTGGAAAGGATAAAATAGAACTCATCCTCGTTCGAGAGGACGTATCTCTTACTTATCTCCTAGAACGCAGGATTGCCCTTATGGAGCTTATACTCGAAACCTGGGTAGAACCGGAAAGTAGGTTTGCTGGCACAACACATTTTTGCATACCTACTTACCCTAAGTAATTATTATATTGCAATTTGGTGGTGTTTTTAAAGAACAGAATCTTGTTTAGGTTCTATATTTTAATTTAATTTAGTAATCATTTATAACAGCACTTCGTAAGAGGCTTGGAAAATAAATCCTAAAATTAAAATGTAATTCTGAATTGTGAAGTGTTTACATTTTTTTTCAAAAAGCAAATAAAAATAAACGTCACAAAATAGACGTCAAAAAACTAAAAACCACATGGATAAACACAATTCGACACGCGTTGAGGTGGCGCGCGCCGCCGGGTCGTTGGAGGGCATGCAGATGCTGTAGACTGCATTGCCTACGTTTTGTCTCTCGCATGGATAAAATTGGTCGAGAAACGATGAAAAACGGAGCAAAACTTATACGTTTTGTTTCAATCCAAGTTGTCTGTTCTATTATGGGACAATACACAAGCTTATTATCGTTAATGATCCTTTTAGATCATCCTATGAGATCGAAAATAGGATTAATACCCATCTGTAGGGCGATTTTGTTAATTTTGCAATCTGGTGATTCTCAATAGTTTAAACAATATTTCATTTAAAAAATTTGAAAAACATTGTTTTATAAAAAAAAATCAATTTTTTAGTTGGTACTTTTAATATTTTCTCGTTAAATAAATATTTACATGATGTATCTTTCAATGTGCAAACTGTCAAAAGAAAGTTGAATCGACAACATTTGCACGCATTCCACAAACTGGCGAATAGAAAATTCGCTCGAGCTTAACCTCAAACACTTAATTTACTTCTTTATGTTTTATGATAATTCCCATTTGTTTAACTACTACTCATGTGAATGAAATATCAAAATTCACGACCAATTGCAATTGTCAGTTCGCAGGCCGTGTCTCATGTGCGAAGCACTTAAGTACGACCAGCAAATATTCTTCTCGCTCGTTTAATTTCGAAAACGCAATCTTTTCAATTTATTTCTATAACTGTACATTTTGGTTGATTGACTTCAATTATTACAGAATGTATATTTTCGTTTTATTTCTTCAAAACTCATTTTTTTTAATTTCAAAAAACAAACATCATTCAAATGGTGTTGGAGTTTAAATTCGATCGAATTCTTCGTAACGATTCTTCTTTTCCAAAAATTTCCATAACTTCAGCAACGCCTGGTCCTTCCTGTAATTAAAATTTAATAAAATAATCATTTGCTAATAACAAAATAACAGGTTTCACCTTCAGTCCACTCAAAGAAGAACGCAAAGTTTTCATCAAAATTGGAAATTTTATTTTCGTTTTTCCTGAATATAATTTTAAAGTTGTTTGAATGTTACTCTTTGAGAACTCTATATTTTCCAAACTGCCTACAAGTTCAAGAATCTGATCTAAAAGAAAATAAATAGTTTTTTTTATTTTTGCTTTTTGTATTTTAAATTTGAATCTTACCCTTAGTTAATTCGGTTGTATTCACAGCATTGCCGTCAGTCCAAAGAAAATTAAATTTCTCAGATGTAAGATCGGATAGAGTGGACAGCCTCTGTGAGGACCACTTTAAGATGTTTTTTATGTATGATGTACCCAAGTTGACATTTCTTCAAAATTGAAAAAATAAATAAATAGAAAACAAAAAAATCTAATAGAATTACCTTTGAGGGTATTTTGAACGAACCATAGATCGAACTATTTCGACTAACTCATCTGTTTCAATTTCATTGGAAAGCTTTCTTCTGATCTCTAAATTGTTGAAATCATTTAATAAATCTGGATTTAATCTACCTGGGTGTGAGTTGAGGTTTTCTATATTAAACTGATAGCATTACAACTCCAAATAATTAGTTTCAATACATCGAAATAGTTTATTCAGCCCTACTATAAAATCCTAACGCGATCCGCTTTTAATTTTCTGAGAATAATGGAGATTCGCGGGGCTATTTTATAAAAAAATTCCAAATTTAGTTAATTGAGTTCGTGCAATATTGCGATCGTATATACTTAAGTACTTAAAAGAATCTTAAAGGCCAATGCAGCACACCTGAGGAAAATTTTGTTGTTTCTTTATTTTCAGACATTTTATAACAGTTTCTTATACTGTTCAGAAAAATGAGAGAACAAGATATTTTACTTCCTCTATAGCTATAGGACAAGTATTGGTTTTGTGTAAAACGAACAAAATTAAGGTGAAATATTTTTTCGGGTGAAACTCACAATAAGTGGAATGCATAACATTGCCCTATACGAATTCCATCGTAATCAGAAAATGTTTACGCATCGCAAATAAATCGTATCACAGAATACATCATAGTGCAAAATGCTCATGAAAATATCGTTACGAATATGTTGATAATTTCTTTTCGGGATTTGATAAGCTTTTTTAATAAAATAAAATTCGTGGTTAGGCTGAATCTAATACATATTAGATACATACATGTTGGAAAAGTTTCTCCTCTATTAACTATTCATAACAAATCATAGCGGATATTTTTCGCAATGAATAAAATATTAGGGCTGATGTTTAATATCAAACTACATACCATTCTCGAGAGCGATTCCAAAGATTCTAATGTAGGTTTAGTAGATTGTTCTTTCTGAAATCCTCCTCCCGCGCACATGACATAATTAGCTAGCGCAAGAGAAAAAATACCACTATCTCTGAAACAAAAAGAAGATAATTTTATTCAAACATAAGGTGTTTTTTGCACGTTTATTCAAAATATTTATATGTAATATACAACAACAACGATATCCTTCTAATGATTTGAGTTTATTAAGCGGCGATAAACATTCCCCTTACCAGATAACTGGTGATTACACAGCTTAAATGGTGATTTTTACGGACATACAAAATGTTAGGGATTAATTTAAATTTTAATTAAATTGTAGTCATAGACAAAAATAGGCAACACCTTGGTTTTTGAATGAGTGTATGGTTTTTGTGATAATTTTGAATATCTACTTAAAATGATGATTTTACAATCTCCCCAAATAAAATGTTCGATTAATTGCAACTATTTGAAGTGTGGGTTCGAGTCCCACTTTGTTAAAGTTAAAATTAGGTTCAAAATGAGTATGTAATTTAATTTGTTACTCACCTAAAGTTTTTTATGCTAATATCACCTTGGCGTTTACTTAGTTTAGTACCGTCAGCATTAATCAACAAAGGCAAGTGTCCATACGTTGGCGGATTCCAACCAAATGCCCTTAAACAGAACCAAACATAGAGAATATTATGTTTTTTTTTAAGTAATGAATATCGTTTTTTTCTACTTGTAGAGTAATAAATGCTTTGGAGTGGAAGTTTGCCATTCAACGCCACGAAAAACGTGGGTGACCTTCATATAATGATCATCAACGACATTGGCAAAATGATATGTCGGAAATCCATCAGATTTAATAATGACAGGATCACCTTCATGCTTGCTGCTATTCACAAAAACATTGCCATAAACCAAGTCCACAATGGGATCGTTAAAATCTTCTAATTTGAAACGTATGCAGAATGGGACATCCTTGGATAGCTTTTGTTGAATATCCGACGTAGAAAGATGACGGCATTTGTTGTCGTATCTGGGTATTTGTCTTTGCTTGAGCGCTTCTTTGCGCAACAAATCAAGTCTGGTCTCCGAACAGTAGCACCGGTATGCTGAACCGTCTTCAATTAATTGTTGGACTGTTTCACTAGTAAATAAATGGAATATTTAGCAAGAAAATTAGTTGGTGCTAAACCGTAGCCTTAGCGTACTTATATATTGACAAACGTTGGCTTTGGACATATGGACCAAAGCTGCCACCGATGGTAGGACCCTCATCGATGACTATTCCTGACCATTCAAGGTCTTCAATTATTGACTTAGAGGCACCCGCAACAAGCCGTGTTTGGTCCGTGTCTTCAATTCTAACTATGAATTTACCACTGTTTTTAAGGGCAAACAAGTAATTGTACAATGCCGTCCGAAGACCTCCAAGGTGAAGATATCCTGAAAGTTATAAAAATTGGGTTTTTGAGGTTTTCGAATGTAAAATATGAAATTCTTTTGCAAATAACCTGTTGGACTTGGGGCAAAACGAACTCGTACATCATGTAATGACCGGGATTTTATTGAATGTGACGATAACACATTAAGTATACTCTTAACACCGAGTTTCATATTATAGTTCTTGTTATTTTATTGTAAAAATAAATTTTATTTGTGTTTATTTTATTTGGGTCCAGACTCCAGAGAAGTTATGTCAAGTCAATTCGCCGGGGTATGCATGCAGTTGTCACGTTGCCACAGACCATAGATACTTTTTTTGCTGAAATTAAAAAGGATAACACTTCAAGGGAAATTATTAATACAAAAGTACTAGGGCAGGGCCTTATAAACTTGTACTACGTTCTCATTAAATAAATTTGAAAAAAATTTGGTAGGTAAAAACCTTAGTAACACACCTAGAAGCATATTTTGAGGTGTTTTCTTATACTGGATCTACTCGAGTGACAAATTGGCATTTTTCTGTCACTATACTGCCAAAAGAATGAATTTTTCCATTGTTCTGTCATTTTTTTGACAGGTAAATGCCAGAATACTGCCAATTTTTCAGTCGTATAAATGCAGCTTTAGTTGAATGGTTTATGTGAAAATGTTGAATCAAAATTGAACTGCAATTAAAGGCTAGCTCTCCCAAACCGAATATGCGACGACCGAAGAGTGGTGAAGGTTTCGCATCGTGGTAGTCTGTTTTCTCTTAGGCCAGGCGCTCACATGCAACTAAACAGTTTGGTTTCGATTTTGAGCACTCGGGATTATATGAGAGTCCGCCGGTTTATGTGCGCGGACTCTCATGTAATCCCAAAGTGCTCAAAATCGCAACCAAACTGTTTAGTTGCATGTGCGCGCCTGGACTTATTAATCACTATGTCCCAAGGAAACTCGAAAAATTTGCAACGGCAATGAAACTTTCGCCTGTCTAATGGGGTTATACATTGGTAAAAAATCAAAATTTGTTTGATCCAGATCTTTCAAAACACTGTTTTTGTCAATTCCAACGGTCAAAAAAATCTGTCCATCACTGGGTACGTTCAGCAGACGAAGGGACTTGAAGGCAAGGCAAGTTTCTCGTCTCTGATTGGCCAGCTGTCGCAAAATTGCCTTCCAATTAAGGCAACTTTTATTGGAAAGTGACTGGAAAGCTAGTCAAGAAATATCTCCCTTCATTTCAAGTCAAAATTTATGTCAAAATATCAGCTGATTATATTTTGTCATTTAACAGCAAGCTGAACTTCATTGTTCTGTGACTTCTTTTTTCCACGTTTATTTTATTGTTTTGGATTATAGAAAGGATTTAATTAAAAAATGCATCATTATTAATAAGTATTGAAAAATTATAATTTACAATTCCTAATTGCCTTGTGTGAGGTGTTACTCAGATAAAAATATTATTTTAAATACTTTTGGCACTATCAACGGAAGGTAAGGGTTTGAAATAAAGTTCCAAATTTTCCATTAATGACATCTCATAAGATAATGCTGGATTTACACGACTGACAAATTGGCATTTTTTTGTCATTATACTGCCAAAAGAATGAATTTTTCCATTGTTCTGTCATTTTTTTGACAGTTAAATGCCAGAATACTTGCAATTTGTCAGTCGTGTAAATCCAGCATAACTAGTTATCTTTGTAAAATTTGCGTTCAATGAATGCACTTGACTACATATGTAGTCCTTTGTGTCTGCTGAACGTACCCACTTTCTATGCAAAAAATTCACCTCGTGTGAAAGGCTATTTTTTCCATTGGAAAGCTCGATTTCTCCTAATGGTTTTACCATTGGAAATGTCAAAGTTTGTCATGTTTTAAAAACGTCACTTTGTCATGCTCCTTGTGGAATGTAGATTAAAGTTAAATATCAAAATATTTTTGTTTTAACTATAACTTTTAAAATGCCTAAAGAAAAGAAAACACGCAGTCATGAAGTGGCAAAACAGGGTTAGTATAATAAAGCAATTTAACCCTGAGCAATAAAAACTAACAAAAATATCATATTCAGGAATTGTTTTCAACAAGAACTTCGGCCAGCACATTCTTAAGAATCCCCTCGTTATCACCGATATGGTTGAAAAAACTGGACTAAGATCAACCGATGTAGCATTAGAAATCGGTCCTGGAACAGGAAACATGACTGTCAAGGTTTTGGAAAAAGTGAAAAAAGTTGTAGCATGTGAAATAGATAGCAGACTGGCAGCGGAATTACTCAAAAGGGTTCAGAGTACCCCCTTGCAAGCAAAACTTAAAATCCTAATTGGCGACTGTCTGAAAACAGAATTACCATATTTTGATGTTTGTATAGCTAACGTTCCATACCAAATCAGCTCGCCACTTATATTCAAATTGTTACTCCATCGTCCGATATTCCGGTGCGCTGTTCTTATGTTTCAAAAAGAATTCGCTCAAAGATTAGTAGCGAAACCTGGTGACAAACTCTATTGTCGCCTGAGTATTAATACTCAGCTTTTGGCAAAAGTTGACATGTTAATGAATGTTGGTAGAAATAATTTCCGCCCTCCCCCCAAAGTTGAATCTTGTGTTGTAAGAATCGAACCCAAAAATCCTCCACCAGCAATAAATTTCTCAGAGTGGGATGGTCTGACAAGAATTGTTTTTACGAGAAAAAACAAAACCTTAGCTGCAATATTTAAACAAGATTCTGTAATTGAAGTCCTGAAGAATAACCATAAGCTTTACTGCTCTTTGAGGAATATGGTTTGAACTAAAACACTCAATATTTTCCTTAGTTAAAATTTTGCTTCTTTCAGGATCCGGCCGAATCAAATACTCCAGAAGTGGTGGCTGCAATTTTGAAAAAACTTGAAATGGAAACTACACGAGCACGAACAATGGATATTGATGACTTTATGAAACTTTTGTATACATTTAACTCAGAAGGCCTTCACTTTGCGTAACATTGTTTTTTCTCATCTTTACAATTCAATAAAAACAAAAATGTATGGAAATAATTTGAATTATTATTTATAATATGTAATGTTAAGTCTTTTGAATGCAATATGTATTGAACGGCATTAGTTTCGAAAATAGAAATGCACTTTTGTACAAAGGATTGGAAAAAAGGTGGTTACTGTTTTATGAAATTCCATGGGCGTTGTCCAGTTGCAGATGTGTTATTCAAGAAAAAAAACGTCAAATTATACATTGGAATCGAATCTATAGCTGCCGTTACACTGATCTAAAATGTAGAAAAACTACAGACAGGTTCTAGATGCTTATTGTAATTATCAAAAATTTAAAGGTCAAATCAGTAGCAGTAGAATCGATTCAAAATATTGACAATTTTAACTTGAACAAAAAAAGAAAAATAAATATGTATCACAATATTCGTTTTTTCGTGAGACGCTCAAACCCGACAATTAAAATTTAACACGTAATGCAACAACACAACCATATTACCTTAACTTTTTTCTCCAGTCAAATTTGACTTTCGATGAATACTTTGGGACAATTTGAAACTATGGATTTCACATACAAAAAGAGCTTTATAACAGACAACTCTGTTATGAGAAACCCTCACAAATTTATCCCCAAAGGACACATGATGTAATACCCGTGGACTACAAAATATCAATTTGTTTCAACATTTACAATCCACACCATCCCTTAAAATATTCGATTTTTAGACCCAGGATGAAACTTCTGTATTAACTCATAGATATCTTTGACCAATGCTGAAACAGCAACTTAAATTTAATCTATATAGGTTTATCCAATTCTAGTTTAACTCAAATTAATTCAGAATTGAAAAACTGTTGATATACTAAAATATTAGGTGCCTCGGGAGCGCTTTCTCGTGCACATACAAAATCTTTCGTGATAGTTTTTCGAGTTGTGAACAAAACTTGCAAACTAATGTAACGTTATAAGTCCATAATATGCGGTCATTCGAATGACCAGGCGTTCGTATGAACCCCAATATTCTGACGGTGAGATTTGAGTACCACACTATATCGCCGGAAGCCGAAATTCTTGGAATTTAAAATGAAAAAAATTTAAATAAATGTAAGCTGAATAAATTTGTTTTTTATTTAAGTTTTTGCTTAGAATAATATATAATAAGTATTTTAATATTTTTGTTTATAATAAATTAAAAATAAAGGCTAACATATATTATGCAGCGGAGTTAAAATTCTCTATTTGTGAGAACCATTGGTGCAATCAAGCTCCATCCATACAATCCACCACATATCCAACTGGATACAATTTTTATCCACATTGAAGCTGCATTTGCATTAAAGTATTTAATATCCGAATTGGGTCTGCGAAAGAAAAATTATTTAATAAATACATAAATATCGTCCTTTCTATATAATAATGTAGGAAGCATTCTAGCAAATTTTGATGCATTTTCTTGTCCAAATATCCCAACTATACTTTGGACGAAGCTTAATGAAAAATTTCCCTTAATTATGTGTACACATATATATCAGCTTTCCGTTGAACTAAATTTGTTGTTTGTGTGCCGTCGGCTTTTTATCAAGACCTCGTAAGTCCAAAAATGGCATTCAAGTGTATTTCAGATTTAAAGAAAATTAATTATACGACGGGATCGCACGAACTTGCTCTTCTGGTTCAAGTTGCTTAGAATTTTAAAGATTTTAAAGAAGGAAAAGCATCCAACTCGGTCATTAAATTGCTTAAACTCCTGAATTCTTGAAATATGTATATGAACTTATTTATGCAAAAAAAACATGAACCTGCTTGTGGTTCACCCTTTTTCAAAAACACCCCACTTTATACCATTATTTGAAAAATATGAAGTAAAACATTTTGTTACAAAAAATAAAGTTTTTTTAAACTTACCTATACCAATTTGTCAAAGTCATCATTACATATAGAGAAGCGGCTACAAACACAAGATGGAATATAGACCATGAGTAGGCAACACCTTCTTCTTCTTCACTTGCGTCAGCATCATCCGTCTTTCCTTTTTCACCATCTGCTAAAGTTGCTGTCAATACTGATTAATTGCGAGCAAATAAATGAAATAGTATTTATTTTTATTAAATTTTCCTTGTTTAAACTTTGAACTACAGATTTAAGAAGCTTTAGATAATTATGATTTATGAAATTTTAGCAGACAGAAAACTAAGTTGTATTTAAGCAGATTACCAATAATGTATTATTCTGTAATAGCCCTGCTATTGATGTGTTCAATGGTACATGGTACGAAAAGACCATACAAATTTACATGAGATACGAATGTCGGACAGATGAGTACTGCTTTATTGCTCACGGTATCGACCAGTTTTAAGCGAAATCCACTGGAGTTTTTTACGTTGAACCGTTAGCGACTCTTTACCCCTTTTGGGCTTTTCATTTCTTGGTCGATAATCGACAACGAGTGCTCGACAACTTTGTACCGATAAGAATTCGTTTTGGTAAGTGCCGGTTACGGTGGATAAATTTCATTTTTTAGCGTTTAAAATAAATATGTAGTATTTGCTAACAAAAATTAGGAACATTTATCATTTGGTCAGTTTATATTTCGGAGCAATCACAAATTTTCCTCCAATAAAAATTAAAAAAAAAAAAAAAACGAATGAAAATTTGGAGAGCTCAGCTAAATATACTAACCAATTATCACTTTCAAAATCTCTTACCTTCCTTGTCTGGCTCCATATTTGTAATTTTTGATACTTCAACAGCAGAGCTCATACAATTGTAGAAAACACACAACAACCATACGACAAGACCAATGATGTTTGTAGTGTCGAAAGTAGCCTTTGGATTATCTTTGACAAATGACATCGTTCCTGGATTACATTCCAATTCTGTAAAACAAATCAAATTATTTATGTAGAATTAGTTGGGTCAATGAAGTTGTTTCTGATGAAATTATTTCGATTTTCAATTTTTGTTTTCTTGCCTGGATTATTTGTAACGGCTGACCATGTTAAGTAAACAGTATAAATAGTAACCATTGAACTTTGTAAAAGTCCCGAGTGTGGGAGCTTTTCTTGGACAGCTGGTAGCACAGATATGACACTCAAAATAACACATAAGATTAAGTTTGATGAAATAAAGAACTTATTAAGACCGCAACCATCCGACTAAAATATAAAAAAAATCTTTTGATAGAAAAAAAAAAAACAAAAAAAATTATTAATTACATACATTTGTGAAATATACAAACAAAAGTGAGACTCCAACTATAGAACATATGTACGAAACAAGTGTCACTGTAACTAGTGCATACAAATAGCCACGACTGGATTCTGAATTTTCTATTTATAAGTAAATAAAACAGCAATATTATTTAAGCAATCATTATAGCTACGTAAATGTATTATGTATTATACTCTGTTTACCTATCCAATTTTCAGCCAATGAGTGAGCAAAATCAACAATTATTATAAGTTGTATTACAATAAACGCTAATCCTCCAAAAAGTCCGATCCACATCATCGATGGGCCAAAAGATCCATCAGGTATAAAGATTGCTCCAATAGTTGCTCCTATGCAGAGAAGAAACTTCAATCCCCAAAATTGGTTTTGTATATGCGATCTGGGATCCCGCGATGATTTAACTCCAACCATTATTAATGCCATTAGAGCGAAAAAACAAACGAGTCCAAAACATATTCGATAGACAGCCATATAACCAAGAGCATATTGACAGTCAACTTGCCCAAATGTGTTTTCTATTAATGACTTCGTTACTGTACTATTCGAGTTCTGGCAAAATGGAAGCTTTTTCAGAGTATCCTGTAATCCTGGCGACAAAGCGATAGCTCCAAGTATGGTTCCAATAAGTAACATAAGGGCATACATTAGTCGTGAAGAAACTGAGTTCTTACACGACGGGCATGCTTGACAGCATAAAGAGCACGCTGTCCCTGTACAACAGCATGCTAGCTATAAAATTACAAATAAAAAATAATTTTTAAGTTCATTTATTTCTTCTTATACAGATTGGAGTGTTAAATTTTATAAACTAGTGCAAGGCCAATACAAAAAAGGCAATTCGGCGGTGCTAGCGTAGTTGACCATGTAGCCCCATAAGCCACCCAATTATTAATTGGAAAAAAATGTTTCGGGCATGTCGAACCATTATCATCGTTTCATTTTTCATACAGTAATCTTATATCTAAAACCGTTATAAATAGAAATTTCTGAAGTCGCTTCCTCAAAAAAGGACGAGTCTAGCAATATGCCAATTTATAAAAGTTTTTCGAAATTAAAAATATGAAATATTTAACTGGCTTTGCGCGGTTTGAAAGAAAGCTAATAGTGTACGAAGTATGCCCACCATCGAAGGACACTGGCACATGCTGAGCCACATGGATTTATCTGAATTTTTCCATACACGGCCAGTTTTTGTTCGGTGCTCGTTTAAAAGGCACTTACAGGAAATAGAATTTAGTAAAATTACCAAAGTGCACCTTATCCCAAAAAAAAATTAAAATCGTTTTGATCAAGTTAAAAAGCGCACTTTTTTAAAAATTATGAAACATAAGGTTTGCTTGTTTACTTGAAAATTCTTGAAAATTTTCACAAATTAAATAATTTATAAGAAACTACCAAATAGCTAACCAGTAAATGAAGGAAGAGACTAGAGAAATTGCAATTTATAAAGGTTATAAGCTATAACAGTTTACGGCCATTAAAAGTAGGTGTGCATTAACTGCCTTTGTGCGCCTTTGGAAAGAAAAAAAACTCCTGGCCCTATTGTTCTTTTATAGCGATAAACTGGCATGTTTAGTCACTTCCAAAAATAAAAACACTAGCTAGGTACTTCTTATTAGAAAAAGATTATTGTCTGGGTTCTACTGTACTATGAATACATGGAGAAAATTAATCAACAATCTCCCTTATGAACAGTGACAACATTATTTGTCATAATTCTGTTTATGCAAACAATGTGAAATCTTTCAATTCGTGTAATGGTGCAATTCAATAATGCGTCTTTGTTTTTTTAATGTTGCAATATGTACTTGAGCACATACCTGATTTATATAATATTTTTAGGGGAATTACGATATTTTTATAGCAAAAGAAAGAATGAACAGATGAAAGATTTTTGTTTTTATTTATGAATTATGTACATAATTATTATAATAAAATTTTACCTGTGCTGCGGAGCAAACACCTAACGCTGCTCCCATTCTCAACTATTATTTAGAGCTGCTCTTCGAAAATAAAATGATGATTTTTGTATTCTACAATCAGAAAGGATATAAGTACACTTTATTTATTCTTTACTTATTACTTTAGTAAATTTAATAACTGCTAGGGAGAGCTTTTGCTTTTCTTCGATTTCAGAATTCAGAAAGACAGGCCAAAGAAAATATAGGATGAGACACCACAGATTAACCACATGAAGATGAGAATTCCCGGCAGCCATTTTAATTTGCCATCAAGCTTGAACTGTCAGATTTCAGATACAAAATGAGAATGTGTGTAAAAAAATCTCACGCATAGACAGTATGGATCTTCACACACCGGTTAAATTGTTGTTGCAATTCACATATTTTCATCGACACGGGATGAAACGTACGAAACATTCGTATTCTTATCTTCATAGTGCCTGATTACATAGGTCATTTTACTGAAGAGCGCATCGGTGAGACAGGTAGATTTTATGTGCTTAAAAAAGACCCACATTCCACCGATCCGCCAGTTTAATTTAATACAACGTTTTCATTACAGCCGAAATGAGGTAATTTCGCAAATTACAGAAAAAGTGTTTTCATCTCAAATTTGCTAGTTTCCTTTGACACCTCATTTCATTTTGACTTTGATCTGGCTTGTTTTTGTAGTTTTCAATGAATTTCACATTGAATGGATTCCACTTTGGTGTGTTCATAAAGTGTTCACGTAATTTCCTACCGAATTTCGTGCAAATTTGGTTGAAATTAACTCATTTCGAAATGTGAATTTGTATGGGAAATGAGGTAATTTGGAAAGTTTCAATGAAATTACCTCATTTGCTCTAATGAAAACGTAGTACAATACTTTCGGATTCAACATGAAACGTGTGATATGGATTTTAAGGTTGTGATATAGTGAAGGGTAGATTGAAATGAAAGGATTTTTCTTCACCGTGTTATCAAGAGTACAGTAAAACTCCCTTCAGTAAAAAGACCCATGTAATCAGGCACTTAGGTTTTCTCATCTCCATTGCCAGCTCATGTTATGCCAATAATCATGCCATGGAAATTGTTCGGTCGAGAACGCGTATATGATTGTGGATCATGAATGAAATGTGGATTGTGTTCCTTGACGTCTTCAATAATTTTTCTTTCATAAATTCGTACTTGATATTTCAGAATTCATAAAACTATACCACCACACCGCGTCCGGTACCCGGTAATTGCAGTGCATTTTCAATTCGGCTCTTAAAAGTTATAAAGCCAACGTTAAACATAAATATGTCTATTTTTGAAAGTATTGAAAAGGGACCAGCTATTGAAGTGTTCGCATTAAATAGAGCGTTTCAAGAAGACACCTTTCCTAAAAAAACAAATCTAGGTGTTGGAGGTATGTGTGTATATTATAAAGATTATTTCTATACAAATGATGATTCCAGCAAGAAGATGAACTAAGGTCGTATTAGAGGTCAAACAATTTGTTTTAGTTCTTTCTATAATCAGAAAATTTAGGTAAATATTTGTGTATATTTTTAATAATATTGTTTTGCAACTTCCAATCTTAATAATAGACATTTGACGTGTTTTATAAATCTTGACTTTATCTTATCGGTTTCTGGATTTACGAATCTATACCTTGTATGTATAAGAATATACTGTCGAACATAATCAGCTTCGAGTATAATGATACTTATTAGTAACTTTTTATATTTGTTAACTATGTAGCCTAGCTTGTTTGATACTGGTAGTTTCGTATTACATCAACCCCATAGGCTGAAAAATCAACAAAATTAGGTAGGTGTACGCAAAACTGAACTAAAAAGTAAAACGAATACGAACTCTTTAATATTATATAACATTGAAAAATGCATATTATATGCTCTAATGAACATTTAAAACTGTGTATAACTACCTAGCTCTGGTATATCATCGTAGTACATATTTTAATTCTGTTGTGTTGATAGAATATACATATCTAACTACGTAAACACTTAACGGGACGTACATTGATTACACAATATAGTTCTGTTTTAGACGAACAGCTGAATTATTATTAATTGTAACACTGCTCAAAACCGTTCATATGAGCTCAGTGTAATTACAAAAAAATTGAAATTGAGAAAAAAGGTGATATGCAATACCTAAATTAAAACTATGGGTAACTACCTACAAATAGTTTTTGAAACTCATCAAATATAGTTACCTACCATCTTAAAAAATTTAAGTAAAAGTTTTATGCTATGATTATAGTCGTTAGCTCGATCTTGAAAACATTCATTTTGGTAAAATCTAAATTTATGTGTTACATATTACTTTATATCATACCATGTATTCGTTGCAATAAATAAACCGTTATGTTAATGTAACTGATTTGAATTTTGAAATTTTCATCAATTTTATGTCAAAAAGTGAACTTTTTAAATTCAAAATAATTTTATAATCCATAAGGAAGGTATAAGATACGACAAAAAGCTAGAGCGCGTAGATCGGGTCGAAACAAGAATCCATTTCCCACCGTTTAGGCGGGGACGGCCTTATTTAAAATAGAAAACAAAATATTAGAAAAACAACGGCAGCACTTGCAATGACCGGCTATAGTTTTTTTTTTTTAAAATCCATTCTTTAATTTTGTGAACATTTTTTGAAAAATAAAAATTTTTCCTCATCGCTATAACCGGCCCCTTATTAGTATGTTTTTTGTACCCACTTCTGCACTTAAAATAAAAGAAGTGACTAAACATTCAAATTTATAACAGTTCTGTTTAAAAAGGTACTGTTGCCGGTCCGCATACTTCGGGCTCTAATAGAAGGATATCTTATCATGAAAATGTCGATCTTGCCTTAGCCATTCGGATTCGGAAATAAATTGTTCGTCACATCAATGCCTGCCGATACGCACACATGAATAGTTGATAGTTGTAAGTCACCTGGAACCATGTTCTGTAACTCTCGCATCGATAACATCAGTCGAGAAACGATGAAAATTAAAACAAATCATATAAGTTTTGTTCCATTTTTCATCGTTTCTCGACTGATTTCATCGATGCGAGAGTTACAGAACATGGGTCCAGGTCACAGTTCTCCATTTAAATGCACTATCCGTGCCTCAAAGTTAAGAAGGAAATAACTCTTTTATTGTTTGAGTACAAAAGATAACTTTGTTGCTGATTTAAGTTATTGTAATCACATTATACCTACAATATAGACCGATAATGGCATTGCGTTCCATTCATTCAATTTTTTTTATTGCAAAACAAATATAAATTCTTCCTTTTTATAAATTAATTTTATTGTGAAATAAACATATACATAAATAAAAACGAAATTATTACCTAAGTGATGCGTTATTTTTATATTTTACTACAACTGCAACTAGTAATCCATGAGGTTGCCATCTGAATTCTAATATTTCATTGGGGAAGACATTTCTTTATTTTGTTAGGGAACAATTATATGAAGCTTTAATCTGAATTTTCGACCAAAACAAAACTCTTGCAGTGTAGTACTCAAATAATGGCAACATATAAAATTCATATCCAATGATAATGCATGAAGTTCAATAGGAATCTAACTAACTAAACGGGACTATAAATTGCAATTAAGTTTGGTGAAGCTCGTAGAGGAAGTTTTATTAATACCAGGACTTAACAATTCACTATTATAATCCGACCCATGGAATTTCATAAATAGCACGGGTTTCTTAAATCTTGAACAATTTCTCCAAATAGACAATTTCTCCAAATAGAGTTTCTCTTGCCACGATAAAATGCCTCTCATCTTAGCCGTTCTGATTCTGCAAAAAATTGTTGGTCTCCTCCAAACCTGCGAAGTAACACGCAAACATAAATGGTTGATAGTTTTAACTCATTAAACCCTGATTTGCCACAAACTGCCATCAAATTTATTTATTTTATAATTATGTAAATATGCGTGTAAAAAATCAGTTATCAGATATATCATTTACTGGATATTAATGAAATACTTTTATCATAATGAAGATCCTAACACATAGCTTATGATTTCAGTATTAGGACTCTTTTATAATCTACTTAATTGATTTCTTTTATAATATTGATGGTTCCCTTTTATATTTCAGCCTATCGTGATGAAGCTGGAAAACCATGGGTATTGCCGGTTGTAAGACGCACAGAGATAAAGATTGCATCTGACGAATCAATTAATCATGAGTATTTGCCAGTTTGTGGTAAGTAAGCTTTTAATCTCGGAAAGGATTTGGTTTCATTTGCGCGTGTGCTTTTCAAAGGAACGGATCTCTATACAACTGCAGCAACGAAACTTCTTTTAGGAGAAAACTCGCCTGCTATAGCTGAAAAACGCGTAAGAACAATAATATTTAATAATAATAATACACCGGAAAGGGACATATCTTATTGCGGCTTTCGAAAAAGTGAACGCTCGATAGCTTGAGCTCAAACATGAACAAAACCGCTGACAGGTCGTTTTAACTTTCAGTTATTGACGATTAATAGAAATACCTTTTGGTATTGGGATAGATATACTTGGTCAAAAAAAAGCAACCAGAAGTGAAAGCTACCTGAAAAATCTTGTCCGACCAGCAGTTTTTTTAAATGTTTGGACTAAAGCTATCGGTTAGTTTCCACTTTTTCAAGCGCCGCCGCTATGAGATAAGTAATCTTACGGCCGTCGTCTCCTTTACAATACCAAAAATTATTATTCATAAAACCTTTGCTTTGATATTTTTATTTTTATTAAATCAAATTATTTTAGTCATTTGGTGTTCAAACGATATCGGGAACTGGTGCATTGCGTCTAGGAGCTGATTTTTTGGCCAAAAAATTGGGCAGAACTGTGTTCTATTATTCTGATCCTACATGGGGTAAAACATTTATCAATTATAATTAAAACATAATAGAAATATAATTTTAGATATTATTAATTATTTTTAGAAAATCATCGAGCTGTCTTTTTAGCAGCAGGATTTCAAACAGGCAAAACTTACAGGTATTGGAATCAAGAGAAGCGTGGAATTGATTTTGATGGATTTATTGAGGATTTAAATGCTGCCCCTGAAGGCGCAGTAATTATCCTGCACACATGTGCTCACAATCCGACTGGATGTGATCCCACTAAAGAGCAATGGCAACAGCTTGCGAAAGTTATAAGCTCAAAAAAACTGTTTCCATTTTTCGACTCTGCATATCAAGGTTTCGCTAGCGGTGATCCAGATAAGGATGCTTGGCCTGTACGCTATTTCGTTGAAAACAACTTCGAACTACTAGCTGCACAATCTTTTGCTAAGAACTTTGGATTATACTGTAAGTTAGCCTTTTAAAATTGTACTGTTTTGTTTGTTATTAAGTAATTTTGATCTATTTTAAAATATTATTTGTAGTCGGGTTTTGAGGGCAAACAAATGTTTATATTTTAGTAGTGATAGCCCATTCAAAAATTGAAATAATTCGAATAAAGTAAATATAACAAGCAAAATGGGGGAAGCGTCGGGGAGGAGAAGCCAAATTTGTATTGTATGCTTTAGACTGACGACTTCCTATTTGCCCAACCTGTTAAAAATATTTGTGATGCACACACCTTTTTCGGCTAGTTTGACAGTACTAATAATGCAAGTATTGGTTTCGTCTATAAAACAGATTTCGAGATTTTGATCAAATCAATAATTATTATGATGAAGAAGAAGTCCAAATGGACATGCCATCTATCGGTCTGTTTTTCTGTGCCTGTGTGCGTTTAGGCGTACATGGAGCTAGAGCCTAATCGGATGAACGGATTTGATTTAAACCTGGTACAGAGCAAATTTATGTAATTCGAACTACTAGCAGCCATACAATGTAACTTTCAAACAGTTTCAATAATACTGCATAGTCGGCATTTACGTTGAACGATTTTTCCACTGCCGATTTTTTGTTGTTCTTGTAATCGTGTGAGAGAGAATCAAAAAATCGTGTGGAACATGTCGGCTGTCAATCGAAATCTCACATGATTACAACAACAAAGACAAATCGGCATTTGAAAAATCGGGCAATGTAAATGTGAACATACATTTCAAAATCTTATAAATCATTTTCTTTATGAGTAAAAAACATCAAATACAAAATTCATTGTTTTATTTTGTATGACTTTTTCACATTTTCCTTTATTTTTAATATCATAACAGCCATTACCATGCATCTCCAATGATTATATTCGCTATAGCTTCTGTTGATGGCTTATGACTCTTAAACGTTTATGTCTCTAGTTTTAGAACTTAAAACAACTTTTCAACGTACATAATACGTATGTAAACTTCATTAAATTAAATAAATCCATGGAATTTAAAATAACCTTTTGTTTGCCCCAAACTTGATTTTTTACCTCTGACCGTTAAAATCGTTAGTTTGTTTTGTCCTCAGTTTTATGGGAATTTTTTATTATTAATTAACTTTACATTACTTAGAATTTAAATGTTTTTCTTTAATAGGTGAACGTGTTGGTAACTTAACAGTGGTCCAAAAATCTGGAACAACAACAGCAGCTGTTCATTCACAATTTACATTGCTTGTCAGAATGACATATTCAAATCCTCCAGCATACGGCAGCAGAATCGTCTCAAAAATATTGAACGATCCAACACTTCGGCAGCAATGGTAAGCTAAGAATAAAATAAAAAAGGCCCTTCTTGAATACCTATCAATTGGAAGAAAAAAAATGTCAGTTTTCTGAGATTTAATCGATTTTGGGATGTTTTTAATAATTCCTTTACTTCCAAAAACAAAATTTAAATTAATCGCGTTCATCGAATATTTTTTTTTCTTAGGATGGATTGTATACAAGTTATGTCTAAAAGAATTCTGACAATGAGAACTAAACTACGTGATCTTCTTATTGAGCTTAAAACACCTGGAAATTGGGATCACATAACGCAGCAAATTGGAATGTTTTCTTATACGGGCTTAAATGGTATAAAACAATCCTTACAAAATATAGATTTCAAGTTTTTAAAATATTTTCTATTTACAGAGAATCAAGTTAAGTACCTTGTTGATGAATGCCACATTTATTTATTGAAGTCCGGAAGAATTAATATGTGTGGATTAAATAACAATAATATTGAATATGTTGCGAAAGGAATATATGATGCTGTTACCAAAGTTTAAAAATAATTTATAAAAAAAGGAAGCAATTAATGGTGCTATTGTATGATGCGCTATGGCTGTAGAATTCCTTAAATGCATTTTTAAAAATATGTAGTTTGTTTATTCTTTCTAGCAGTTTGTTGATGAATATATTAAAATGAACAAGTTTTATGTTAAATAAAGTATAAAAACTTTAAAAATCAAGATCGTTATCATTTTATTTCCCACAGATTATTTTATTTCCCCAAAAATGTTTCTTCTATCAAGAATTTCCCTCGGAATAAATTTTCTCCTAACAAAAAAAAAAAAAAACCCAAAGAAATGACAGCCATATCTCGAATGAACAAAATCTGGAAATAATGAGATGAAACTAACGTTTCAGACATACAAAGATCACTGACAAAATGATTTGTGATATCGAAAAAAGTTCTTTTCTTTTTTAATTTTATGAAGTGATATTGCCTCCTTGTTGAGGTAATCAAACAATCGCATTAAATATTTACAAATCGTGTACAAAGAAAGAGATAGTATTATTAATTCTGCAAGCCAGAGAACCTAAATAAAATAATAAAACGACAAAGCAAGGCAGAACCAGATAAGACGAATTAACAAGGTTTAAAAGAAAACTCGAATAACTCAAACTGGAACAACTATGTCAAAAAGTGTCGTGCTTTTTTTACGTTTTCACAAATGCAGCTGTACAGTTTTTTTTTTGTATTTTAAAGAAACACAAATCCAAGATGGGGGTGGACAGACTTATGTGGTTCTCCATTCGTAAAATAATCCAATTTATTTTTGATTTTGACCTTTTTTGCTTTCCATTGGGCAAAATAAATTGATTTATTTCTGATATAAAATAAATTTTGCAGATCTGGGGTGACATTTTGTATCTAGAAAGGAATCAAACGTTTTCGTTTGTGAGAAAGACATGAATAAAGATATTAAGTAAATCTTTCGCACAAACCAAAACGTTTGATAGCTTATTAGATACAGAATGCCACCCCTAATTTTTCATTAGATTTACCCCTCCCTGTACTAAAACCAAACAAATTTACTGCTGCCAGTTTGCAAATGTTTCTTTTGATTTATTGAATTTATTTCAGATGTGAAAATTGTGTTCAAAATATGTGAATCGCTCATAATAAATGGAAGCAGTTTTAAATGAATCAGGAACATCATCAAGCTCATTTTTCTCTTCTCAAAGTGCATCAAGGGATGGAAGATTTTTTTTGAAATATTAGCCGTGTTCCTTTGGAGGTGGCGAAGTACTCATGAGTACTTTGCTATCCATTTTTTATAATTGCTTCTACTCATGAGTACTTAGGCCACCTCCAAAGGAACACGCCTAGTATTTCAAAAAATATATCAATCAATCAAGACTGTTTTTTTAACCTCCAATAAATAATGAAACGTTGATTCAACGCTTAGTGTAAATTCATAAACGCATCACTGCAATAATGATGCTCGATCCTTAAAGTCAAACGTTCACAAACGCAAACATTTAGCATCACTTCAGACGCCAACTGTTCATTTTTGCAAAGATTCATAAACTGATGCGCAAACTTTAAGCAAAGAAGCATAGAGAAATATCTTGATGAGTTGTTGATGAGATCGTTACGAAATCCCGCAGAAGGTACGCTGAAAATACAATTGGAAGAATTTTGATGGTGATTTCGAATAAAATAATACAATTGGAAGAATTTTTCTGGACTCCTGGACCTGGACAAAGATGGTTCTGGACCTGCACAGTGATGGATTTTTTTTTTGGAAAAATTAAAAAAAAACTTTTTTCCTAAACATTTTTTTGACAAAAAAAAATGAGATATAAAAAAAAATTAAAAAAATTTGAAAAATTAAAAAAAAATATCCATTTTCCGAAACTTTTTTTTGACAAAAAAAAATGAGATTTTTGAAAAAAAAAGTAAACAAAATTGAAAAACAAGTTTAATTTTAGTTGAAAACTGTTGATATTGATTGGAGCCTCCCAGGCGACTGAACAAACCCTAGGTGGAGCAACGGAATGACCACCCGAAGAAGGTAGTTAAAATCCATAGAACCCGCGCAGCGGGCTACCCAAAGTACTGTTGCGCTAGAAAACTGTTGACATAGACACCTGCCTGGTGACTGAACGGAGTTATACGTGAGCGGTTTAGAGAACCGAAAAAGGGAGTTAAAACATTTTTTTTTATTTGTAAGACAGTTTATGAAAAATGTTTTATTTCCAAAAAAAAAATTTTCATTTGTCCAAGTTCCAGACCCACTTCCCGAACTTTTTTTTTTGAATTTGTTAAAAGTTATTTCCAAAAACAAAAAAAAATTGTCCTTTGTCGAAGTTCCAGACCCGCTTTTGTTCTGGTTCCAAATCCACCTCCAGAACCTTGATTCAAAAAAAAAAAAAAAAATTGTCCTTTGTCCAAGTTCCAGACCCACCTCCAGAACTTTTTTTTAATGTTTATAAAAGTTGTTTCAAAAAACAAAAACATTTGTGCTTTGTCAAAGTTCCAGAGCCACCTCCAGAACTTTTGTCCCGGTTCCAGATCCACCTCCAGAAGCTTTGTCCCAGTTCCAGAACCTCCGTCCCAGTTCCAGACCCAAGGACAGAACTTATTTCCCAGGTCTAGGGCCAGAGCCTATGTCCCAGTGTTAAAATTTTTAATAATATTACTACCATATGATAATTAAACGCCATTAAAGGTTTTTTTTTAACGTAAAACAGATAAGCGATCAGCATCGCATCGGCAACAGCTGTGAAAGCATCAGCATCGCAAAAAAGCAGTGATGCCGGATCGCTACACAAATATTTGACGTTTGTGAATTTAGTCTTAGCTTTCAGATATCTACCTTGAAAATTTAGTATTGTTTATGTTGCCATTCATCACAGACGTGGGTAAAGTCGAAATTCCTTCTAATGTAGTGGGTCGGATCAAGATTAAGCCATTCAACAATTTAAAAGCTCATCCAGTGTGCATAATCTTTATCTACAACGCTGACATATACTTTAATTGAAAAGATATATTAAAACATCAATCAGTAAAATTTTTTAATTTTTTTTATAAGTAGGTTTATTTATAGTTAAATATTTAATCCAATTGTGTCTTTTTTTATTTTACATTCCTGTAATAAATATACTTAAAAAAAATATTCAAACATAACAAACTTTATTAAAATACTAATTTATTATACTTAACAAAATTCTAAGCATTTTATTAGTTCCTATCTAAATGTATTGTTTGTGTTGCTTAAAATTAGACTTAAAGTAATGATAATAAGAAGTATCGAATAATGATCACATGTGCGCCTGCCGGCTCCGTGGTGCAGTTCAGCAAAGCTCTCGCCTATAGTAAATACAAAAAGAAGATGAGTTTATCAATAATGTCAATAAATTGTAACGCAAATATTACAATTAGAGCTGTCTATTAATAAATTTGTATGACTTTTTTTAGGTTTAAGTGATGATAACAAATAAAAAGAAGATAAGTTTGTCAACAATGGCAACAACTTTTCATACAAATAATTTAATTAGAGGAGCTATTAATCGGCCATATCACCTTGAATTTCGAGAAAAAAAAAGTTATCACAGCTCCAGTCGTAAAAAATAAAGCATTGCCACGAAATTAGGGGCTGTCGTTATAACTTTTAACGAAATCGGGTTTTGTTTGACAATATTCATGTTACGAAGGCATATGTGATACTTTTTCGGGATTTGTATTACGAATCTAAAGGGTATTTTTTTTGTAGAAGTATAGAACTTTGAAATGGAATAAAACAAAGATAATTTTTTTTAAATTGACATGAAATTTACTTTATTCGAAAGAAAATCTTCTGGCATTATAATGTAACTATGATTGCTGGCATATGACTGCCATGACTGGCTCGGAAGTATAGTCTAATCTGGAGGTCCAATTTTCGATGATAACGTGTGGCGAATGTTGTCCTCCAAGTGGTCAATCGTTTTGGGCTTATCGGCGTCGACTAGCGACTTCACATATCGCCACAGAAAATAGTCAAGCGGCGTTAAATCGCACGATCTTGGAGGCCAATTCACGGGTCCGTAACGTGAAACTATTCGGTTACCAAACGTTTCCTTCAAAAAATCAATCGTGGCACGAGCTGTGTGACATGTTGCGCCGCGCCGTCTTGTTGAAACCACAGCTCCTGCACATAATGGTTGTTCAATTGATGAACGAAAAAGTCAGTAATCATAGCTCTATAGCGGTCACCTTTGACTGTAACGTTCTAACCAGCATCGATTTTAAAGAAGTTCTGACCAATTATTCCACCAAACAGTCAGTTTTTTGTGGATGTAACGGTGTCTCAACATACACTTGAGGATTATCATCACTCCAAATACGGCAGTTTTGTTTATTGACGTATCCATTCAACCAAAAGTGAGTGTCATGCTAAACAAAATTCGTTAATGAAAATTGGGATCAACGGCAATCTTGTTTTGGGCCCATTTGGGCAAAATTTAGAAGCGTTGTTCAGGCGTCAGTTTATTCATGTTGAAATGCCAAACCAAACTAAAAATAAATCAATTGACAGCTGACAAAATGGCCGCCACTTAAAATTGTGTTGCCAACTTAAGGTTCTACACCTCTAAAAATACCTTTTACTACAACGGGTTCTGTGATAAGGCTGAATAATTTCTACTTATATTTACCACAGATTAGCCACATGAAGATGAGAATCCCCGGCAGCCATTTTAATTTGCCTACAAGCTTCAACTGTCAGATATCAGATAAAAAATGAAAATGTGTGTATAAAAACCTCACACATAGACAGTAGGGATCTTCAGACACCGGTTAAATTGTTGTTGCAATTCACATCTATTCATCGACGCGGGAAGAAATTACAAAGACAACAAAGTAAACAAATGGGTTTTGGAGGGTGAAACGTACGAAACATTTTCATCTTCATATGGCTAATCTGTGATTTTTACGCTTATCGTTAAGGTTCACACATACATATGAACATTTGGAACCTATATGTACATATATTATATATATATATTTTTATAAAAGGTTTTTAAATTTTTTGATACAAATTTTAGTTTACTTTAAACTTGATTCAATTTCGATTACCTTTTAGTATATGAACCATAATAGTGTAGTCCTGGGAATCACTAATTGAACACGTGTAGTTACCGGAATCTGGTTTGTTTACTCTTGCAATAGAAAGAGTTGAATTAGCACCGTCTTCCATCAGATCTGTTCTGACACTGAAATAAATTAAAAAATTGCTGTTGTTTCAAAAAAAAATACTTTTACATTTAAGGTCAAGATTATAGAAAGAGGACATTCGCTGAAGAGCCTTTGTAAGGCTACCCTAGTCCGCCCCTTTGGTAGGGGGTATTGCATACTCATCTCACCTCACTCCACCTCTGGTTGTATCGTAGTTTAAAATTTGATCACCGTGTCGCCAAAAGACTACGGAGGAAGTCATCACAACATTTCTCACGGTACAAGATAACTGCAGTGTTGAATCGATCTCGTAATATTTTTCCTGTAGTGGAATACTGTACTCGTCCACAATGACAACTTTCGGTGCTGCGTATATTAAATAAATAAAAAAAAGGTAAATAAAATGAAAACATTGTAACTGGGTGGAATTGATAAAATTACCATTGACACTGAGATGAATTTGTATGACTCTGGGCGGATGCGTCGAAATTTGACATTCATATGTGGCTTCGTCTTCTTTTTTTGCACCTGTTACCTTCAATCTCCAATTGTTTGGGTATTGAAATTCCATTGTATATCTTTTGTCACCTGTATACGTATGTAAACCAACTGTTAACAATTCGAGAGCATCTTCTCCCATGGAGTTTCTTCGTACCCAAGAAACCTAAAAAAATGGTAAAAAGTAATCTAATATTGAATCAATGTTTAAATTTAATCCTATAGGTACAGAAATATGTATGAATCTAAAATAAATAAGACGAAATCAGTTCAGAAACTTAAAGGAAGTGAATAGATAGAAAGTGCATACTGGCGGCTGACTTAATTTCTGTTTAACTTCTATAAAACGCATAAATAGCCTTAAAAATCTTATTTTAAACTTACAGTTTTATCTTGAAGCAATGAAATTCGACAGTTAAGAAAGACACTTGCTCCAGCTTGAACCGTTATGTTTGAGGGTTTTCCTTCCTTTTGTATATCTTCAAAGTGCGGACCGTATCTGAAATCAAAAAAAAATCTAAAATTTAATATAAATATTTTATAGTTAGTTAGTTAAAATTTTTGTAATCGAAAACTACTTTTTGTGTTTATTCCATTCCATTCTATAAATATCGAATTTTTTAAAATAACCTTTAAAAAGAATTTTTAAAATTGGATATCCCTTACTTGATTCGACCCCACTTCACCCTTGAAAATCAATTTTTTGAAAAAAAATATTCCCAAAGCCATTTCCTAGCAAAAAAACTTTGATACTTATACAAAAAAAGTTTTTGAAACCGAATATAACTTTGTGTGGACAGAGGCCATTTCACGCTACAAAAGCAAATTAAAAAAAAATCTCTAAAGACATCCCCTAGAAATAACCCCTCAAACACAAAAAGAATTTGTTTAATCGTTTTTTTTTTGTTTTTACCACATTTTTTCTTTATATTTCCTTTAAAATAATTTTCACCCCAATTCACCCTATAAATAGCAAATGTTTAAAAGATTATATTTTATATGGCGAACCAAAAAATAATCTTTCAACCACGAATAATTTTTGAAATCGGATATCCCATTTTTGTGATTACCCCACCTCTCACCCTATGAATACCAAATTTTTGAAAAAAGTATCCCTAAAGCCATCCACTAAAAATAAACTTTCAAACACCAAAATAATTTTTGAAATTGGATACAACGTTTCATTTTAAATAACAAAATTTGAAAAAAGAGTATTCATAAAACTATTTCCAAAGAAAAACCTTTCAAAACATAAAGCCATTATTTCCTAAGAATAACCTATTAAATGCAGGTAGAGTTTTCTCAATCGGATACGTGTTCTTTTTCATTTTATCACCTTGCACCCTACAAATTGCAAAATTTCATATCGTTTCTACCCCATTTCACCCATTTTTTGAAAAAAAATCTCTAAAACCATCCCCTGAAAACAACCTTTCAAATACAAATAAATAATAGAATTTTTGAAATCGGACATGTGGTTTCTGAGATTAGCCCGAACAAACAAACAAAACAAGAGTTCAGCTTTATTAATATAACAAAATATTTACATGGATTTGTATACGGCCATTTTTTTCATTTTTGTTTTAAACCACCGTCGTTGTCGGTTTTACACACGTCCACACCGCATAAAATGATACAAAATAACCAAGGAAAAACAGCAAAACATTTTGTTTTGTTTTAAATCAACACATACCAAACGAAACAGAAGAAAAGAAAATCGAGAAAATTAGCTCTTAAAGTTTTCGACTTAAAATAACCTGAGAAACCTATCCATGGGTCATCATGCCGCATTGATGACTGTGAGACACCGTGTATATCTAGGCTTAAAAAAACGATTTGCATGTGTAAGAGATAACATCAACGATATCCTATTATCCACTAGGTATATTAGCGGTTACAAAATATTTCCGCTTGTGGTGCAATCAAACAACTTATATATGCGTACAAAATTTGATTTGATTTTATTTTCTCATATTTACCTTTGATCGTGATGATGGTGTTTATTTGCTGTGGAGAACATATCAAATATATAATTCAGCATAGGGGCGTCGGTCTTCTGAAACTTCGGAAGAGTCAATTTGTTTTCCGTTTTAGTTGGTGCAGGTTTTATTGTTGAAATGTTTATGCTTGGTGTTGAAAAACTAGACGCAGTAGTTGATATTCTAGTTTTCGATGCGAGGTTCGTGGAGTTATTAAACATTTCTGTTACTTTTGAGTTATTGAAAACCGTTGGTTCAGTTGTTTTGTTAATTATGACTTCACCCATGTGTTGGTTGTTCATTAATTTTGTAGAATGATCTTCTTTCACCAAGTACGATATCATATTTAAAGTACTTGAATCTGAAAAGAAATATAAATGTTCATAGGTGTTTTTAAAAATATTTATCTTAACTGTGTTTTTTTATTAAATAATTTGTACTTGCTCTTAACTGCAAGTTCTAGTATTGTGTTTAAAATATAAATTTCACGAAAGGATCGCACGATGCACGAACTTGCTCTAATGTCATAAATATATTCTGTACCAAATTTGAAGCAAACACCGACACTCGATGCGCAGACAAACAGATTGACGGACCGTATGACAAAATTTGCTTTTTGAACTTAGCCATCATCGTTATTTTTTTTTACAAGAAACCAATACTTTTCCTGTATACAGCAAGTACAAACTCACTATCGTAAAGTGAACGTGAAATATAACTTGTGACACCGAACGTATAACACGTAAGGCTTCGTTTTAAGTTTACCCTGCCGCCGACATACTAGATGCTTACACGTACAAAATCTATTAATGTAAAATTACCTAATCAAAGTATCTATTGTTAACTTCCTAATAAATAAGTACGAGCCTTTGTGTAACAATATTACACTGGGGCGTATACGTACTTTTTTTGCTATATTGAAGTTTGGTTTTTCTTCAATTGTCCATTAAATATTTTTTATTAAATTTTCTAGTTTAAAATTTTTTCTCATATCATCATCTGAGTATATATACTAATACTAGCTGAGCGCCCGGCTTCGCACGGGTAGACAAACCTAAGCTTCGCATAAAAATTACAACAGAAAATATAGATAAATATTTAAGCTAGTTTTTGTAATTGAATGCTACTTACTGAGTTTTGACCCACCTCAGGTTATGAATGGCTAAATTCGTAAAAATATGTTCATCTAAGTCCAACCATTACTTTCCAAACGCAGAAAGAATTTTTGTAATCAAAACCACTTTTTGTGTTTATCCCATTTTACTCTGTAAATATAACATTTTTGAAAATAACCTTTCCAAGGCAAACAGAATTTTTAAAATCGGAAACCCCCTAAGGCCATATAAAATCAAAATAACCTTTCAAACACAAAAAGAATTTCTTAAATCGAAAATTTTTTTTATTTTTCCCATTTCACGCTAAAAATAATAAAATTTGAAAAAGAATATCCCTAAACCCATTTCATAAAAAAAACCTTTCAAACAAAAAACGAATTTCTTAAATCAGTCATTTTTTTTATTTTTACAAAATTTTCCGTAGGAATGCCCTTTCAAACACCAACAAAATTTTTTTTAATCAGATACCTACATTTTTTGTTCATGTTAACCCATTTCACCCTACAAATACAAAAATTCAGAAGAATATCCCTAAAGCCATTTCCTAAAAAATCCATTCAAATAAAAAAGAATTTTTTTAATCGTATTTCAAAAACGACTCAGTTGATTTTTATTAAACTTAGAAAAGGCATTTTTTAAGAAGAAAATTTTAAGCAACAAAATATTCGTTTAGCCAAAAATATCCCACACAAATGTTTTTTAGGAAAATCTTTTTTTTGCTCAAAAACGACTCGTACGATTTTGATAAAAAAATTATTAAATTTTACATTTTGTTATTAACAGCATAGAACGGTTCTTTTTATTTTCAACTATCTCATTATCTGATTAACCGATTAAAACTTTATTCTTTATACAGAAGCTTGTATCTAACAATGTTGCATAACAAAATTTTCAAACAAAATTATTTCTGGATTTAAAAAAAAATTCAAAATAAGTAATTTTTTGAAAATTCATTATTTGGAAAACGATTGGAAGATTTTTTATGTGACATTCCATTCTTAACTCCACATTAAGGAATACCAACTTAAAAATGGCGAACCAATTTTTTCTTAAAAAATGTTTACAAACTTGTTATATGTATAAAAAGTTAATTAATTTCAGAACCACTCCAACGACTTTTAAAATTCTTATCCCACAAATAAAGATTCAGATGAAATACAGTTTCACAAGTATTTTAGAGAATATGGCACAAAATTTTAACGACTAAATACGATGTTAAAGCATTTTTAGTATCCTAGGTTAAAAAGAGGATTTTCCAAATTTTAAAGGAGTTATAACATGTTTCTGTTTTTTAACACTAAAGTTAAAATCACTAAATGGCAATTTTATCTTTTTGGTATCATACTATAACTGCATTTGTCAATTTGACAATTCAAAATGTGAAAAAGGTAATATGTTTGCTTACTTTTCTGCACGAAATATCGCTGTTTTAGTTGTGTGTTTAGCTTAGTACGATACTAGTTGAAAATCGTTTAAAATATTTTAAATGTAATTGTTTTTAATTATTTTGTTATTTCAAACAAAAAACACTCTTTTAAAACTCACCAAGCTAAATACACAATGAATAAAATATGAATTATGTATCGTGGAGAACCCTAGGGCCTAATGATTTACAACTCTCAACCTCCTTGACATTTTTCTTGACTTGGGTGGCCATTTACTTGATAATAGTAATTCACAAGACTGTTCATTTTCCTTTGACTTTCGAAAAGCGAATTTTCAGCAGCTTTCTGAGCACTTAAAAAATTCTGGTATTGAAAATATACCAGTTTCAGATGACATTGACGTTGCAATTTCATACTTTTATCAAGTATTGAAAAATTGTATCAATTTCATAATTCCTCAAACAATTTCAAAATATTCAAGCTTTTCCCATCCCTGGTATACAAAAGAACTTAAGGTTCTTCGTAACAAAAGAAACAGAGCTTGGAAGATTTTCATAAAAAGTATGTCCCCTGAGGATAGAAATGTGTATATTTCCCTTTTTGATGAGTTTAAAACCCTCTCGAATAATCTATATACTGACTATCTCAATACTATGCAAATTTCTCTTAAGCTAGACCCAAAAAGCTTTTGGAAATTTGTTAATTTGAAAAAGAAATCTGATTGCTTTCCAGTCAATTTTACCTATAACAATAATGTCTTAAATAGTACCCCAGAAATTTGTGATGCTTTTGCAAATAACTTTAGTCAATCTTTCATTGATACTCTTCTTACCGTAGACGAAGACTTCTTTTTCTACTAACGAGATTCTCCTCAATCCACCTTCAATTATTACAATCACAATAGACAAAGTCCTTACTTCAAATTTCCTTGTATATGGAAAAAATCCTTTATCACACCTGTTTTTAAAAAGGGTAGTAAATCTGAGATATGCAATTACAGGCCCATTGCTAAACTATCTTGTATTCCTAAGCTTTTTGAGCAGTTGGTCTGTGATGGTTTGACTTTTGTCTGTAAAAGTATTATTTGCAAACAACAACATGGTTTTATGAAAAAGCGATCTACGGTAACAAATTTACTTAAATTTTTAAATAAGTGCTCTAACGCATTAGAACGAGGAAAAAAACTTGACTGTATCTATACGGACTACTCGAAGGCTTTTGATCAACTTTCACATGAAATTATTTTATATAAATTAAAAGTTTATGGGTTTCCCCCTGGACTGATCACTTGGATTTCATCCTATCTCCAAAATAGATCCTACCAAGTTAAATTCAGAAACATTTTCTCCAACCCCTTCATAGCCAGATCGGGAGTTCCTCAGGGAAGTCACTTAGGACCCCTTCTCTTTATCTTAGCTATCAATGATGTGCACCTCTGCATACGTTATAGTGAGATACTAATTTTTGCGGATGATATGAAAATTTTCAAAAGCATTACATCTGACAATGATCGTGTTCTTCTACAAGATGATATTACCAGATTTGTTACTTGGTGTAATAAAAACGGTTTGAATCTTAACTCTATTAAATGTCAGGCAATGACTTTTTCTAAAAAACGAACTCCTGGGTCAATTGACTATATTATATCGCAGCACACTTTACGTCGAGTCCATGGTTTCAAAGACCTTGGAGTTCATTTTACCTCTAATATTGATTTTTCGGAGCATATAAACTTAATCGTCAACAAGGCCAATTCAATGCTAGGCTTTATTAAGAGATGGTCCAATTAATTTCAGGACTAATAACTGGCGTCATTGATGCACCCGATTTATTAAGTTGTATTAATTTCAATTATCGTGAAGGAAACCACGATATTCGTAGTTTTGATTTAATGTATCTACCTTACCACCGTACTAATTATGGCATGCATGAACCATTTACTCGCATGGGCAAACTTTTGAATTTGAACTCAAATATTTTTGACTTTTATGTAAGTAAGAGTATTCTTAAAAATACATTAAAGACCAGTGTTCCACGCTCTTAATGTTTGTGTTATGTAATTTTAATTCTTGTCATTTCATTTCTTGTCTTCATTTTGTATGTATAAGTATTTGTTTCTCAATGTTTTGTAAATTTTTATTTTTCTTAATGTAATATGTCCAGTTGTCTTGTAGTGTGTTAGACTTATGTAATTTATCTACCTACTAACAACTAACACCGCGCTAAGTGATGACTGTGACAAGTTGTTTTTCCCAATATATAAAGGCGAAAAAGCCCGAAGAGAAAAGAGACATTGTTACAAAATGCTTGCATTAAGCAGTACTGATAGCGTAAAAAAATATTTTATGCGTATGTTCATTGTTTGCAGGAATGAAGGGGACCTAAAATGTTCTGCTGAATCCCAACGGCTTAGGTGAGGTGAGAGGCAACAACTTATTCGTGACAAGATAATGGGGGATTAGTCACTTCCTCGTCCTCACAAGAGGCAGTAGCCGTCAAATTTTGTTTTATCAGGTGGAGGAGAGGCTGGCTATTGAACCCAGAGCTCCAGCATGACTATCCTATGCACTAGCAATTATGCCACCAGCTATATTACAGGTATCTATATATATAGTTTAAAATAATGCGTACCACATTTAAAAGAACTTAGTACACAATCAATAATGTGTAAACACTTTTTTTCGCCTTAAAATTCCAATAGAAACAAAGACAGATGCGCAAAAAATGTATAAGATGTTTCCAATACACCAACACAATGGACTCACAGAGTGTCGGTGAAAATACACTTCGAGCTATTTGAAACCAAGTTCAAGTTGCTGCAATCAGAGATGATGATCTCTAATTTTAAAATCGTCGTATAAAATAATATAACATTATACCGCTTCTTTTAAAACCTTGCAACTGTTTATACATACATATTTATTGGGGAAAATAAAAAAAATATACCTACTTATGTGTAAGAAGATTGTCGTCCCTGGTGCTTTTATCGCGGTCTACATCATTACATCTTCTACTATTAAACTGTTTTATGCAGAGAACGGGAAAAAACCACACACGTTTCAAATAAAAATGAGATACTCACAGTCTCTGTACGCTGTATCGATTAAGTTGTCAAAAAAAACATAAATAAACAAATGAAAATCCAATAAACATCAATTCGTTGTTGCGTGGGAGATATCTGGTGGATCAAGATAAAATTATATTGTGATGGCTTTTTGTCTATCGTAGTATACCTGGGCAAATGAGCTTCGCTCGTTAGAAAAAAGTATTATTTTTATTTTTCGTGAAAACGAGTTTTCTTAGGAATGACATTAAGATAAAGTTGGAAAGTAAAGAAATATGTAAACACAAAATTTCATCGAAATCATTGGAACCGCTTAAACAGGTTTTTCGTGGAACGAAATATATGAAGGTTTATTTTTGTATACTTACATATCTAAAGAGGACTATTAGAGACCCTTGCAAAATCTGTTATATTGGAAATCGAAAATTTACATACCTATGTATGTATATGTATGTATATGTATGTACATACATATATGTATCTTCAACTTATGTTGGGGCACACAAATTGTAGGCAACATAAACGCGATATTTAAAACAGCCCGATGTCAAGGTGTTAGTATGATACTACTTAGCAGTGACACTAAGTACTTTACTAAAACAGTGACAGTTCGTGGGAAAAAATAAACAAACATACCTTTTTCACATTTGTTAATTTGTTATTGTCAAAGTGACATATTGGGTGTGTTTCTTTATTTTTTCCGGATAAAGAATAGAAAAGACGGAAAAGGCAAAATATCTACACAGAATATCCAGAATCGAATAAATAAGGAAACCGATCTTAATACAAAGAATATCCAACTATCAGCTGTTTGTTTTCATGTCAAAAAATCATTTTGCGATTATTTCTGATAGAAGAAACAAATAATTATTTGTTTTGCAAATTATAAATTAATTTAACGCGCACGCATAAGCATCATGAAGATACAAAAACATGCTTGCTCACCCATTTCCATTTCCATGGCAAAGGCAGACGGCAGACAAAATAACAATTACCTAATTGTAACCAATGAAAAAAATGAAACGTATCTGTGAAAGTAGAGAATATTCCATTTACACTAGCTCTTGACTAGGAACAGAAAGAACACATTCCAATAATTCTAGAACAACAAAAAAGTATATCCGGAATATTCCAGAGAATAAAGAAACGCAAAAGCCGTGTTCCAGATATTCCGAATATTCGGAATAAATAAAGAAACACACCCATTGAGTTAGTATTATACTAAATACATAGATAAAATAGGCATTTGGTGATTTTAACTTTTGTAAAATGTAAAAAAGATAGTATCTACGATAATAACTCGTTTAAAATTTGGAAAATCCTCTTCCTAGCCTAGCATCACACTAAAAATGGTTTAACATCGTAAAGTTTGCATTTTTTTTTTTTACCAAAATGAAGAAAATACCTACAAAATAGTAGGTACATTAATTTTTTTTTAAGTTCCAGGTTTGAAGATAATCGCTTCAGTGGTTAAGACTTTTTGATCGAATCGATTTTTCCTACGAATCCAAAACTTGGCCTATGGTACCGAGAAGTGTGTAGCTTGGGTTGAATGAAGAAAAAAATCATACGGACCAGGGCTATTCTATTTTCGCCCTTTAGATAAGAGGTATAAGTTTATAAGAAAAATGATTTAAAACAAAAAAAAATATTATCAAATAACGGCCACACCTAAAATTTTATGTTATAATTTTTGTTTAAGCCAGAAATCCTTTATTTAATCTTCTTTTCAAATCTGATAACTTTAGGTCCAGTTTTTCAGGGCGAGATTAAAGTTAAACCCGAGTTAACTCATAGAATTTGGTGAGTTAACTCAGGATTAACTGAACAGATGCTTTTGATGTTATATCCACCGAGTTTGTTAAGTCGTTAACTGTGGGTTAATTTTCTTCTAGAATTAACTAACTCTGGTTTAACTCACCACTGAAAAACTGGGCCGTAGAAAATTTTGAATACAAAAGTCATTTTTACCGCATTTTTCTAAAACAGATTTTGATTTGAAGATTTTTAAGTCTTTTTTTTTTTTTAAATCAATTTTTCTTACAACTGTTTGTTATCAGACTGCTCCATGAGTGCACAGAATTCTATTTTGTTGAAAATTTAAAATAAAAAGTTTTAGAATAATTGAAATTTTAAATTAAGTTTAAATTTACACACAAACATGAATAATTTGAAAAGTAGCAAAAAATAGCAGATGGTTTTAACAGAGGTATTTTATAACCATAAAGCCAATTAGCTCGAACGACCTTGGAAAGCTACTTTTGGCTTTAAAAGCAGATTCAGCGTACATGAAACAAAATTGAGGTACCTACGTGAATGTATGAAATCCATTATCAATATTTCTTCAAAAATGAGGTCAGCCAGAACGTGCCACGATAACGGACTATTCGGTGGCACACAAACTGCAAATCACCGGGCAAACAGCAGTGTCAATTGCCATTGGTAAAATAAATCAATTTATTTTTGATTTGTACCTGTCAAAAAACCGATTTTGACCTTTTTTGTTTTCCATTGGGCAAAATAAATTGAAAATTGGTGAGAAATAATCACTCCTAATAGCCGTGTTTTATTATCTTCTATCGGGATCCGGATCTGGATCAGGATTTACTTTTAACACGTAATACACAAACAAAATACTGGGAAATTTTCAAAATTGTTTTTGTAAGACGTGTTAAAAGTTAATCCAGATCTAGATCCGGATCCCGATAGAAGATAATAAAACACAGCTAATAAATGGAAGTAGTTTTAAATGCCGGAGTTTTGTTATTGAACGTATATACATATTTACCTAATTAACATAATGCAAACTATCATAACGTGAACGTATGACACTTAGGTAATGTGGGACCCTGATGTGTGACACGCAACGTATTACACGTAAGGATCACATAGGCATAAAAAAAAACAAAATGTCAGAATATTACAAACAAACGCTGCTATTAATGCGTCTCAAACCACAAACAATTCGTTTGGCTTTTCATTATGTCTCAATTATGGCTGGTGCTATTGATTATTTTAATTTTGTCTACAGAATTTTTGTTCCTAAATAAAAATATCATTTTTAGCAAAAAAAAACACAGGCATCCATCTTTTATAATAAAGTGGCGATAAAAATTGAAATGTTTAAGGACAAAATGTAACATAAAAAAAAAGATAAGTTTATGATTGAGATGTTAGAGTTTGATTGATGGTGTGAAGGTCATTTCTATAGTTAATTCTCAAAAAAATACTTACATAGTTCGTTTAGATAAAAAAAGCTCTCACGGGAAAGCAAACATATTTCCCCTACTTGTGAATATTTGGTTGTATACGAATTTTTTTTAAGCGGAAATATATTTTAGGTAGAATAGATTTGCTTCGAATTTAGATCTCTTGATTGTCTGTACATATGTATGTACATACATACATTACATATCTATGTCCAAACAATCGTCTTGCCTTTTCAGGCTTGAGTTTGCTTCTTTCTTGTATTCTCAATTAATTTCTTATTGAAAGTATAAAATTAATGCATCCCGAGCAGAAAAGCGTCTGAAGTGTGAAACACCGTCGACTACCTATGGCTCAAAATGTTCCCAATTTTATTAGAGTTCAATAATTTATAACAAAACACAACATTATAAAGTTCAATCTATATATGATTGTATGTACATTGATTTCAGATGGTATTGATGAAACTAAAGATTAAATCACTTTTACTCAATAAAATCCCGTATGATTTTATTTTCAACACTTTAGCTGACATTAAAAGCAAGCTATGCATTCTTAAAAAAAATTAACTTCTCAAGATAATATTGTGGTGACAATGATTTTGAACTACCATGCAGGAGGCCTGTGCCCCAGCCTCGTCCACCTAAATATGTACAAAAAGACCGTCTACTGCCTCTTGCGAGGAAATGACAAATCCTCCAAAAGTATCTCTCGTCATGAATAAGTGCCTCTCACCTTAGTCATTTATATTTGGCAGAACATTGTATTGCCCTTCCATTCCTTCAAAAAAAACATCATCTAAACAGGAATGGTTGAGAGTTGTAAGTCATTAGGCCCTAGCGTTTCACCAGTTGTCACGCCAACAAAATTATTGAATGTTTTTTACTTTGAAAAGCATTAATATTTTGGGCTGTTTTTTCATTTTTTTTTAATTTTTGTCTTGCAATTTAATAATTTCGCATCTTATGCTTTCGCAAAATTTCACATTTCATGTATTTCACATGAAACTGCGAGATAGCAAAACGGCAATCAAAATTTAGCAAAATCCAACAAAACAATAAATTGCCGCCTAACAATAAGTGATATAAAAACCGCCAAAGAATTTTTTCGGAACTTTCATGAAAATTCACGAAACAGGAAATGCAAGTCGATTAAAATTTATTTTGATAAGTTTTGCGAAATAATTTTCCATCAACTTTTACCTTAATTTTAAATAAAATATACTGTGAAAATAATGTACATTTGGTATGAAAGAATAAAAAATTCAATTCAAACTTGGAATTGGAACTTGGAGAATATGTATCTTTTTTTTATTTTGAACCCTTTGAGCCTCTAGGAGCATTAAAGTTAAACAAAAATTCAAAAGAGGGCCCTGCAAAGTGCCTACACAATACATAAATTTAGTGTATAATATTGTTCTATGAATAAAATTAACACAATAAAGGTATCTTTCCATAACTTTTGATAGCTCATGCTGGTGGCAATTTTAAAGTGGATGTTATGCTTGAATGTTAACTAAGGTCGGCTTGAGCCCTCAACCCCACAGCATCAATCAACTGTAGATGCTAGATGATGACCCGTGGGATTTGGTGGTTTTATGTGGAACAATATGGTGTGATGGAAGCCAGCAACCTCACAAACGATTTTTAAAGTCGCATTCAACATGGTTTGTCACACAATGTTGTCGAGAATGTTCGTTCACGTAAACCCACTAAACATTGAAAACAAATATTCTTTCCATATTGTATCAAGTTAAACGCTTTAGGTGCTGCGACTGAAATTCCTGGGTAATTTAGAGCGAATTGACACCAATGCGTCTGAGACCAGCCACTGCCAGCTTCAAAAAAAATGTTTATTTCACCGGTACCAGTATAACCAAGAGTTTCTCCCACATGTTTACGCAAATACCTCTATTAATGGTATAGAATCTACGTTTAGAGCTTTATTTTAGAAAAAAAATACTAGCCTTTGTAACTGCGTTTAAATAAAATACACTGTTCCAGTCTTCAGATATCCAACTTTTAAGACTATTCCGTTCTTCTTGCCTTATCTTTGAAATGATTTAAAAAATTGTAAGCTCCCAGCTGCCTTAATAGATTTAAGCATCAAATAAAAATGTTTCATGTAACGCTCCAATATATTCTCTTTTTGATTAGAACAATCGAAATTACATCTATGAAAATTTACGAATTAAATTCCTGATTTATAAATTAAAATAACTCATTGAGGGCCATCCCGCATTCTCTGACACGTAATGCGATTGACCATTTTCCTATTTTCAGCTTAGCATATATATATGTACCTGTGAACATGAAAATAGCGGTAGTTTTATCAAAATGAAAAAACGCATGCATACTTTTAGTTCTGAACTCGTTCATTGAAAATGAATGCACTCAGTGTAAGAGGAACTCTTTGGCAACGGAAAAAAAGGAGAAAACTATAGAAAACAATTATTTATGATCATAAAAAAAAACAGTTACTTTTGCACTTGAAGATCTCATTTGATATGCACACTAAAATAGCAGTGCTTTGTAAATATTTGAAGTTTTGGTGATTTTATTGGAAAATTCTTTTAAAAAGTTTAAGTTTCAATAACAGATATTTTTCAGCAGGAATGGGTTTTTTACAATATAACCTTTTTCTTTTTGTATCAACAAAAATAGGTCGTGGTAAGCATTGCACAGACTAATAACGAAAGTTAATATCGGCGCTGCAAAGAGAAGGCACGTCTTATACAGAAATCCAGCGTATTTGTTCATGCTCCTCCAAAATGATAGCCAATGCTATAAGACATGTTCAAAAACCTAAGAATAGAGGTGGAGAAAGGAAAACAACACGCCAGGATGATAGAAGGATCGTGAGGTCGTCCAAACTATAGATCCCAAAAAGTCGGCTGTACAAATCCGTAAAGAGCTAAATTTGGAAGTGAGTGATATGACCGTCCGAAGAAGACTCTTGGAATCAAAATTACCCGCTAGTAGCCCTTTACTAACAAGCAAGCATAAAGAAAAACGTCTGGAGTTCTCAAGAAAATTTTCTTTGTTTTCTGTGGAGAAATGGCGAAATATTTTATGGACGGATGAGTCCAAAATTGTTTTGTATGGATGCACTGATTCCCGGCAGTTTGTTAGACGTCCCCCGAACACCGACCAGAATACACAACGAAAACCGTCAAACACGGTGTGGTTCATCGCTCATGGTGTGGGGATATTTTTCGTATTACGGTGTAGGCCCAATACAGAAAATTGATGGGGTTATGGACCAAAACGTTTATGTCTACATGTTTATGTTACCTTACTCCGAGAAATGCCTCTAAAATGGGTCTTCCCACGGGATAATGACCCGAAACACACTAGTCGAAAGGCAAAAGAGTGGTTTCGGGGCAATGGGGTTCATGTTATGGACTGGCCAGCTCAGTAGTCCCCTGACTTGAATCCCAATGAAAACCTATGGGGAGACCTCAAAAGAGCAGTTCATGATGCCAAACCAGCCAACAATAGCCAGCTATTGGAAGCAGTTCAAAGTGCTTCGTATGCTATACCAGCGTTGCCAACATTTGGTAGATTCTATGCCTTGGCGTTGTCAGGCTGTCATTGAAAATCGGGGCAATACAACAAATTAATAATGCACAGCATAATTTTTTTTATTTCCATTGTTCAATGCCTCATAAAAGAGTTATAAAGCTAATTGAATATTAAACTGCTATTTCAATATTAACTTTGAAAATTAAATTTCTATTTTTTAAAGTTAAGTCAAAGCTCAGCTTTTAAATTGAGTTCCTTATTATCAGCCTTTCTTAAATACCACTCTGTATAACAGTTTTATTTTCTTAAATGAATTGAAGTTTTAAAAATATTTCATTATTTCTTTTATTTTTTACCTATTGCTATTTTCGTGGTCACAATTGTATTTATATTTACGCCTACAGATATATGTATGTTATCACCTTTTGTGAATAGTTGAGTTTTGAAAACCACAAGAATATCTATCATAACCTGTGATAATAACTCCCTTACGATTAAAGCCGAGACAGGAAAAGATTGTCTAGAATATTCAATTTCACCAATTAAGCCAAACAGAAGTCATAAGGTGTGTTCATAGAAGGGGAAGAGGCCTAAAGAATTAATTGAAGTAGTCATATGAAGCAAGCTATGATTTTATTTAATTATCCTAATATTCAGTAAAACATTACAAAAGTTCTTCCATCAACAACAAACTCAGAAGTTTTCAATTAATTAATCTGTGAGTACACAAATCTCTAACATAAAGTGCGGCTCCTCAGAAAAATGTCTACAAAAATCTCTGTGCATTCATTATTTTCGATGTTACAAGAAATTTCAATGTCTGATAAAATCAGTGCAAAGTCAATAAAAATGTGTTGATAATAACTAAGGTCTCTGGAATTTCTGAGACTGCAAAAGGGCAATCCTCATGAGAAACCTTAATTGTATAAAGCCTCGCGTTTATAAAATAATGTTTGTTTAAGAAGTTGGTACTTTTCTTTGTTTCTTTGGATTCTTTGAATATCTTACCATTCAAATGTTTTTTATCCATATTACTCGCCCTTCTCAGATGATTCAAAGAAGCAATTGTTGTGTAAGAAGGTGTTGTTGATGTTAAAAATTCTTTTGAAGTATTCATAGCATTTGTCTGATATCCGAAGTTAGGATATCCAATCGATGATATTAATAGAAAATTTAACGTTTCAGCAAATATTTTGTCAACAATTAAACTGTTACGCATTTTGATTAATCAGTGGATGCATTTAACTCCTCGCACTCAAACATTTTCATCAAACTTTATCATAAATTATTTTTGTACTTATATTAGCTTATTATGCAATTTCACTTCATACTTTAAACGTATTGGAAAATATTCACTCACAATTAGTACAGAATCATCGGACGATCTCTTTATATTTTTTACACAAACATTTTCACTATAGCCACATTTTTCTATATACGAACAGAGATTTTCGAACAATTATTTAAGTTGGTATATGTATGTATGTAAAGAAGGAGATAGGTCTTCCGATATTAATAATTTATATATTATTTTCTTTTTTTCTTATAAATTTTCTTTTTATTTTCACTAGATGTTGAAAATTTAAAGTTTTCATACACAAATAGACACACGGCTGAAAATCATATCCAAGTCGAATTTGTTGGTTGTTAGTGCAGTGCGATTTTTGTCGATGAGTTAGGGTTTCGTCTTTCAAACTATACATGAAACACCTTCGATTCCTATTTCGAACGGATAAAAATTAAGTGCGTCACAATACGAACAGCCTTAAATTGTCACTGTTCTTTAATTTAAAGCATTGCTGATTTCATACGATGAAGTTGGTATTGGAGTATAAGCTTTTTTCTGTTTTCGTTAAGTTGATTTCTGTGGTGAGTAATTTCTGGAGAGATTTTCCCTTATTCAACCCCTTAAAATGCGGGGTTTTGCTTAGTTAGGGGTGGTGGGAAATATTTTTTTTATTCATGCGCTATTCGAAGATTGTGATTTCAAAAGTTGAATTGAAAGGTCCTTGGGTTGTTATTTTAACCAAATAAATATATACCTACAATCAAAGCCTTGCAGACAGAAAATATTACTTACATATGTTATAAGCTTTCACAATGTACGTTTGCCTTTGAGTGAATAATACCTTAAAAGAATAAGGATATTTATCTCCATCCAATAATTAAGATATGTGCATGCCATGAGTATATTCAACGAAGAACAAAAAACAATCTATTAAGGCTGCCCCAAACCAACGCGAAACATTCGCGCGAATATGCGACGACTGAATAATGTTCCAAGATTCGCATCGCACCAGTGTGGGTGCTCCCATTAATCTCCATGTAAATAAATTAAGACAGGCGAAAGTTTCGTCGTCGCTTTGAAATATTCGTGTTGGTTTACCTGATTTTATTTACCTGATTTTATTTAAAAGAAAATGTTTCACAGTTTTGAAAGACATTGCGAAGCTTATATCTCCCTTAAAGTTTGCAATATTTTGGGGCAAGTTTAGGATTCGCATGGTAAATAAAATTTGATATTTTAATCAAACCTTTTATCACAATGTCTCGCGGAAATAAGGCCCGTGGATATTTTTTCCCTCATTTAAATGAAAAAATATCTGGGGTTTTCGTTTTTCCTTTGGACATGGAAAAAAAAGCTGGTGGGTTTAATTCCATTTTCTTGTGGGTTTCAGTTTTAAGAATAAATGGAAATAAGATGCATTCAAATAATAAAATCCTTTAGTTCTTGTCAACAATTTTCTTGAAGAACAGTATCTTGGGTTGCCGTCTCCGTATTGGGGGCTTATTCCCTCACACGCAACTCCGTTGCTCCGCTAAGGTTATGTTCAGTCATCTGGGAGACGCCTATGTTTACAACGCCTATGACAACAGTTTACTTTGGGTGGCCTTTAGTTTTTTTTGTTAAACGAACTATTGTCCAAGAAAACTGCTGTTATGCAGGTGTCTGCCTGATGACTGTACATACCCTAAGCGGAGCAACGGCGGCGGCGCGGCGGCGTAGCTTGAGCTGAGCGGGGCTGATCCCATATAAGAGGGACCTAAAATCCTTTGATGTTATTTTCTTTTATTTGGGGAAACATGGCTCACGGGTTTTATATTCGCTAGTCTCTGTTTATGTGTTTGTGCACCCACTGTCTCCACCTAAAATAAGCTACAACCTAAGTCACAGAAGCGATTTTCATCAGGGAAAAGGAGATATAAACAAAAGCAGCTTAAAGCCATTATTTTGATGTACATATATTTAACATACCTGCTCGTATATTTTATATTATATGTATATTTTAATTGTCGGGGAGGCAACTTTAAGGGGGCTATCGAACACTATAACAGATATGTAGCATAAGATCAAACTTTTACAAAACACCACTGACGCTGGTCGGACAAGTTTGTTCAGATTGCAATTATTAAGAAAACCCAACTTCTGTTGCATTTAAATATAACTTTCAAATACTATACCCTACCATCGAGGGGGCTGTTATATAAGGGCTGAAGGCCACTCCCCAAAGCTGATTTCTAAAATTAATTTAGTGACAGAATGCAATACATTATATAACGCAACATGTAAAGTTTTAAATTCGTGTTCAAACCTAAAATATTTTAAAACACTAAGGGCCAGAGTTAGTTAATTCTAGAAGTAAATTTACCTAGAGTTAACTGATGAGGCAGGTTCTTCGTGGAGATTGCATGCAGACGACTAAGCAAACTCGGTGGATAAAACATAAAAGCCATCTGTTCTCCTAATCCTGAGTTGACTCACAAAATTTGTTTAGTTAACTCATCATGTTCAACTTTTAACTCGCACTGAAAAACTAGACCTAAATGAGCCAAAGAATGATATTTAATTCTTAAATTCTAGATATACGATTGGGGGCTTAATAATTTAAATGTTGTACATATATAAAAACTTTTTCCCTATATACGCGCTAATCTTTCCCGTGACATTTTAAAGTTACGTTCCTAAGACATAAGTAAACTGCATTCATTGTAGGTGTTCATTTTGTACTGTCTCACTTTTGCTCACTCCCACTTCATGGTGAGAAAGAGATGGCCAGGAAAGGCATGATTTCTTATATTTCTTAAAAATCATTGGATTTTTTTGATGTTTTATTTCGTGACATCTACATATTTTGTGTTTGTGATTTATCGTTGGCACTTAAATCCTACAAAATCCAATTTTTTCAATTGAAAACATAGCTATTTCTCGCTCCTAAAGTGGAGTCGAGTCAGTTCAAGCTCATTTCAACAAAATGCAGGTTTACAAAGGGTCGAAGTGAGCTTCAAGCTCGCTTCAGTACCTCATGTAAACGGGGTTACTGTCATCTATTTCTTTCAAAACCCACTGACTTTCAATCGAAGCTCCAACATAAATACACCCCTACAAATCCAGAAATTATCCCCAAATTACGGAAATGTTCGTTCCTGTTGACTTAAAATAATTTAAGAGACATTTTTAAAATTTTCTTTTTTATAGTTTTTTTTTTTAATTTTTCTTAGATTTAGGACACTTAATTTTGTGTGTTAACTCGAAATTAACTCGGAAATTAAGATATTCAAGCACTGAAAAACTGGTCCCAAAAAAACAGTCTTTAAAAATCATTTTTTTAAATGAATAATAATAATTTAATAATAACTATTAATTCATAGGAAAGTAATTTGAAAAACTGTTCGATTTTTCATTAAATCCAAGCTTAATTTTTATATTGTAATTATGATGCACATAAGTTTCTGCTAATTTTTTAAATTATTGTCTTTGAAACTTTAACATAAATACATCATGTAAAAGTGCTTGTTAAAAAAAGATTTCGATTTCAAAGGCCACAAGTCAATAGGTACTATTGTTGAGTTTTCTTCCTTTTTAGTATAGACAGGGGTAGATATGTGTATGTATGGATGTAAAAGTGTTCTGAAACACAATAAAATCAAAGTAAATGCAGTTATTGCTTTCAAATTGAAATAGATGACACTGTTCTGAATCTTGAGAGGTATCAATCTTAATTACTATAGATGTCCTTGTGGTTTCCTTCCAATGCAATATGGTTTGTGTAAGGGTAGGTAGCTCCTTAAATATAAGTGTAGATGGAGTTAAAGTCTTCATAAAGTTTTTCTGGAAATACCATACACTGCAAGCAGTTCAGTTCAATTTGTATTAGATTAAATTCTGTTAATCAACACATCTCTTTTAACCGATTCAATTTTTTTAAAATTTTGTATGGTAGAAGGCTTTACTTCTGTTTGATAAAATTCCTCTGTTAACAGATTAAACCGGCGTTATTTAACAGAATTTTAAAAGTGTAATGTTATTTCAGTCTACTCTTTTAACAGGCTTTAATCTCTGCATTTGACATGGAATATATATAATTGCCCACATTACACGATAACAGAAGTCATAGAACTTCATTACATTAGGATTGCAGCTAGTTCCATTTGACAAGTCATGTGCTATTATTGTATTTCAAGTGGGATGAGTTAAATTCAGTGTTGAAATTAATGGACATTTTGAATTCTAGTGCTAAATATTGAATTGTTTGTACCAAAAATTGAGACAACGGAGTTATTTTCCAAAATAACGGAGAAAATCAAATCGAAAGTCGTAGACGTGTAAGCATACATATATGTAAAAGCAAAACGAAATGATTTCACAAATAGAGTGGCAGCATACAGGCAAACTTGGGATTCCGACAGTTTTTCTTTTTATACTCGTATTTAATCGAGTTGAAATTATTTTCTTGCTCCTGGTATAGGTTAGGCACATTATTTGTTGGTACATAATTTGCTTTATGGTTCACAAGTTTCAGTAGGATATTTTATAAAACATACAAAAACATTTCATGTTACCGACGAGGTGTCCTCTTTTAGACGAAGAAACAAGTTGCTGGAGATTTTTGTACGTTTTCTTTTAATTTCTTCTAAAATATCTTGTACCTTTCACACGAAGAAACAAAATACTAAGAGATTTTCTGTTGTTTCCATATAAAGTATCATTTTTGAACGCACACTACCTTAATGCTGGATTTACACGACTGACATTTTGACAGTTTTCTGTCAGTATACTGCCAAAAGAATGAATTTTTCCATTATTCTGCCAGTTTTTTGACAGTTAACTGCGAGAATACTGCCAATTTGTCAGTCGTGTAAATCCAGCATAGGTGTGAAAAGGAATGTCAAAAAAATCTTCTCGATTGTTGACCGGGAGATTGCGTTCACATCGTGCCCTTCTCTCCAATAAACTCATTGTTGCAGGAAACTTAGTTTCCGTGGGTGAAAGGTGACTAACTTAGTGCACTTATCCCCGACAATGTGAAAATTGCTGGAAACTCAATTTTTTCGTGTGAAAGGGGACTATCCTTGGTTTCAGTTTCAGGCTACAAATGTTTTAAACTGAACAAAAATATTTTCTAAATAACATCGCCCAATCCGTTATTAATTTTCTATATTTTTCTATATAAATCAAGGACATCTAAACACAAACACTAAATCAGATATTAGCCTCGAGTTGCAGTAGATGTCGCTTTTGCTTGAAAGTTGTTATAAAGAACCAAATCGTGGTGGGTATTGTATATTGGTGTACTCAAGAAGATTGTGTTGGTGAATATGGAGTATTCAAAAAGAAAAAAAATTGTCTGCAAATAGCGTTCTAATAGCAGCTTATGTACATGGTATTTTAATGGGGTAGGCATTCACGATTCTGTTTGAATTATGTACCTAACCGATTTTAATTTTTCAACATGAAATATCGTAGATAAGCTTTACTTCTGATGTTAAATAACATTCGTATCCTTTAACAGAGTATAATATCTGAATTTAACAAGCATAAAAGGGATTTTGTATAATAGGTTAATTATATTCTGTTAAAATGATAATTTAACAGTTTGGATGCATGTATAGGTAGTAGCAAAGTGTATACTAAAACACTTTGAAGCTTAAAACAAATTTGATATTTATTTATGTTTTATTTAGACTTTATTTACCTGGGGGGTCATTCCGTAATTCGATTATCGCCACACGATATCGTTTTGACGATAGCTTTGCTTCACGTAAAAGCTATAATCACTATCGACCGGACGATATCGTCTTGACGATCGAAAATTTGCTCTCCGTAACTCAAAAATCGTCAAAACGTTATCGTTAAATCGTTACCGTTTGAACGATACCTATTTAGCTATCGTCTTGCGTCGTCTTTTTTGTTGTTCGAAACAATTTATGCATTTTATCATTTGTAGGGTTTTTCAATAAGGGCGCGTAGATGTTTTCGGTTGATCCTGGGTTTCGTTGACTAAAAGGCGTTTGCTGATTGTCCACTGAATTGGTCGACTCAAATTTGGGCACCAAACTTTGGATAATAGACATGGTAATACAACCATGTAAACCTTAAAATGGGCGCAACGCACGTATCGTTGCCTAAAAGATTTGTATATAAAAGTTCTTTCAATTGGACGTGTCGTTCAATCGTTTAACTTGCCATGATGATTTGGCATCAGTAAATAATAAACAAAAGATTTAATAGATGTCACCGTCAAAATCTGCCCGCTGCAATTGAAAACCCTATAATTAATTATATGTAGTTTGAAGGATAGGTGGATAACCGATTTGTTTAGGTGACTTCACGTTTTGCCCGCGCTTTTCTTCACTTCTTCTAAATAAAAATTGATATTTTTTGGGCGTTACTGACAAAAATAAATTACAGAATTGTCATTAATGACAATGATTGAAAAGTCAATCCTTCTCAAACTGTGATTTATAATAAACGATTGTCGAGACGATAGTGATTGCGTTACGTGAAGCAAATTGATGACGATATCGTGCACGATTATCGTTTAGACGATTATCATTTTAAAAATTACGGAATGACCCCCCTGTTATTCTATAGGTATTTTATTTATTTAATTTTATTTTAAACTTAAGCAAAATTTTGTTGTCAAAGTAAGTTTTAATCAAAGAAATTATCTCTGTTGAAAAAGGTTTCCTCTGTAGGGAATATAGCAAATATATGTATCGAACGCGACCAATGCATTGCATAAACCAAACATGAAATTCACGCAATAAAGGGCATTTTTCCAAGCCTTTCACACACATACCTACACCGAAAAATGGCCAAAACTCCACGCAAAAAATAACACGAAATATTCTACTTAAATCAAATGCTTCCTGGAAGCTGATTCAGAACAGAGCACCACGGATCGATCCTGTAAATATCGTTAGGACTTCATTGGCATTCGTCATCTTCCCACTCTCTATCTAGCAACAACGGCTGTTTTGCTGTTAACTGCGTAAATTAAAGGCCGGACAATTGTTTGAGTCACTTCCGAGTGACAAATTTCATAGTTGATGCAGCTATCAGGAGAAATAGTCATCGCAGAATGGATATTATGTCCTCTTTTTGTTTAAGTAAATATTTATAATCCATTGGAAATGAAAATTAACTAAAAATCGCAGTCAAACAAATATCAAAATAAAATTTGAAATGCCAAAATATTGTTTTAGTTTTAGACGTATTAAGTCCTAGTACCGCTAGTTGTATTTAGATCCGGTACTAGTGATGTGAAGAAATGCTCAGGTACTTGCTTTCCGTTAGGATCGAGTACCAGAGCTAGTACCTGGTCTAGCAGGACTGGGTACTAGGTTGGCTTAGTACTTCAACTTCTGTGAAGAAATTGGGAGTAACTGATATAATTTGACGAAGTGAGAACAATTTTAAGATCTACCGTTAGACAAAATTTCATTGAATTTGAAATCAATCCTGAGCTCGAATTTATAGTTTCAAGTTTATGTCACACTCATAAAAGGTTGGTATTTCAAAATTATAATCTCCTGTTTTTCAACTCAGTTTCATTTTTGTTGCATCAAGGTATCTAATATACAATGAAGGGATATACATAAATAATTACTAAAAATATTCATGGGAAATTGAGGAAATTATAAAATGTTTGTTTATTTTATTCTGTTTAAGCCTTAAACTCATACTTAAACTTGGTTACATCCGAACCTTTCAAATCTGTCACAAAAATTGAAATTTTGAATAGTATTTCATAGGTTTTGGTTCTCATCGAACTAAAGATTGACTTTAAGGAATAAGGCAAAGTCTTCATTGTTCAGTGAATCGGTCGACTCAAATTTGGCCACCAAACTTTTGATAATCTACTTCGAAGGGCAACCATGTAAAGCGTAAAATCGGCGCAACGCATACGTATCGTTACCCTAAAAGATTTTGATATGAAAGTTTTATCATTTGGACGTGGCTGTTCAATCGTGTAACTTGCCATGGTGATTTGGCATCAGGATATAACTGAAAAATAAACAACAGGGGCCAAATTACCGCATCAGTGACTGATCGAGTGAGTGCCATCAGTGATCGAATGAACGAGTAAAACCTATGGGGATGATGACTCCATAACGTGAGCGGTAGTGCCAAACTCACATAATTCAGTCACGTATTACTCGATAACTGATGCGGTCATTCGGCCCCAGATTTGACAGAGATGTTACCAAAACAACATGGCCGCCACAGGCCTCAAAAATCTACCCGCGCATATGAAAAAAACCCTTTATATTGCCTGTATGGTCCACACACACATTGTCCACATTTTCGTAATATTGTTATTATTAATATTAGTTATATTAGTTATTATTAGTTATATTAGTTTTCAAGTTTCTCGCTATGTAAAATCTAACATGTTCTATGTTTTACCATCGAAAATAAGATTGTGGTTCATATTCGGCTCCATTATTCAATACTTATAATTTTCGAAGGCAAACAAATGGCTTTCTAGTATATAATCAGAAGTAACTGGCACTATCATTGAGTGAGTCTGTTGAAGTTTACCTCCTATAAATACTCAATAGCATTATCCTATCCTGTTGAATATTTCGATCCTAAGAGAGTGTTATTCATAATTCCCATTCTATTTAAAAATCTCAGAGAAATGTTACTTTTCTCTGAGATGAGTTGGAAAACATGGCAAGTGTTTTCACCACAAATTGTTATCAGACAGACACTTCTTAAAAGCCGTTCGGTTCAGATGTGCGTGTTGGTATTTTCTTGGATATTATTGTTTTGCACACAAAAAAACTGTCCTTTATAGTAAAACCAAAAAAAAATTCATAGAAAAATGAATGTCCTATTACATATTCGGTTTAAATTGTTTTTTAAAAATACTTAGCTTAGCTTACAACGCAATATCAACTAAGTTAAATCTACAAAAAAAAAAAACGAATATGAAGATTTCAATGTACATACGATTAATTACATGAGTGTGTATGTATCCGCTTCTTTGTTTTGAGTGATTTTAAAAACAATTTTATTACATGAACACTTTTTTGTATTTAAACTAAAACAATAATGTGAGTTTAATAAAAAAAAAAACCGATGTTTTAATCCGACAAAGATAAAATATTTTGTTCAATACTTAAAGGCTTAAATCGTACAAATATAAAATAATTTCATGAGTAATAAGTTATACTTAGGTTTAGTAATGCCTTCAAAAGCTTCCGCCTCACAGTCACAATGTACAACAAGAAGGAAACATTCCTTAGGGAAACTAAGGCGAGCTCATCCTGCTTCTGGAGCTACATGGAACGTACAAGTCGTTCGGGGGAAAATGTCATCGAAATGCCTCTGGCATGCTTGCCGAGCACTGATATTAGGAATGATTCTAATGCTCGTGGGAGCGGGAATGGCAACTGTTGGTAAATAAAAACTCTATAGTTGATGCGTAGTAAAACTTAAAATATATTAATAATTATAAGTTTATAAATAAAAAGGTTACTATGCCGATCAACTTTCTGTCGGATCAGAGATTAGGGGAAACTCTACAGTTCGCGTTAAAAACGAATCAAAGGGATTTCATTTGAATAATTTATCGTACGTTGGACCGATTGTGATGGGCTTCGGTGGATTTATTGTTGTTGCATCTTGTGTCATGACATTCGAGGCTCGTGATTCAGCTGCAAAAGTCGTACCAGCCAGGCTTAAGGCAACTTCTAATAGTAAAACAAACATAAGAAGCAATTCCAGTAGTGCTTCGTCGCAGAGGCGAGCAAATGGTTAGATCTTCGAAAATGCACATACAAATTGTGTGATTATATAGTTTTAGTTTTTGATTTTCAGGAGTATCTTATCAGAACACGCGATGGGATCACCACTTGGGAGTGTTTCGGTCCTCACCAGCTGAGCCGCAGCAACCGGCCCAATTGGATCGCCAGGCATTAACAGCAGCACTAATTCACTTTTCTAAGACGTTGGGGTGAGATAAATTTTTTTGTTTGTATAGAATTTTGATTTTTACTAGCTCTAAAGGGCAAAGTATTGGTTTGGTGTAAAAAATAATGTCGATGTTCTAAAATTACCTACGATGATATGAAGCAGTACAAAAAAGTGCGGTTTTCTGTGGGCGTGTAGGTCTGATTATCTGTGCGTCTGTGCTAGATTTACTTCAAATTTCGTACAAAGCATTTTTAGGTATAAATTCGAAATTTTGTTTCAAGTCGTCTAGAAAAGGTAGCTAAGCTACCATAAAACGATTTTGTTTTTATTTTAAAATTTTTTCGAAGACCGCTTTAAGTTTTCATATCTGCAAGGTGGGTGGTGGGGAAGATAAAACTATTATAACTAAGGTTTTCGCGGTTGTTAACACATGACATTGTCTTGTTTTTCGGATTAGCCGAAACTAACCGGTAAACCCGGTGTGACCACACTCAATGTAATTTGAAGCGAAACGTTCGGGGTGAGTATTGCAATGAACTCGCTTAATATTAAGTATTTATAACGCGGCTAATCCTAAAAACTAGACAATGCCAGGTGTGGAAGATGCTTTAATTTTTGCAAATGGCGGAAAATGTCAATATACTATGACTTTTGACACAAACAGATACAAAATACACGTCAACAGGACATGAATTACTATTTATAGAGGTATCTACTCCTAAAGAACGCGGAGTAATTGTTTCGATTTTTTTGCGGAATAACAAATTTTGCGCCACCTTGTATAACACATTTATCAATAATTTCAATAGTAATGCATTTCAGACTTTTTTCGTATATCGAAAATAAGGTTTTGACGTTTTTTTGGGAAAATTGCCTTGTTTGTTTGGGTTTTATTCGTACTTAATAGCTCGATTTTGTTAAAATAAGGTTCAAAAGATGATCTATTTGTGAATATTATTTAAATTTAATTTAATAGGTTCTTTGATTTCTTACTTTGTAACGTATAGGCACCATTATTATAAGTCAAGTTTTAAATTCGTAAACAAAATCAACATCACATGATATAACGATGATAGAGAACAGGAAAAAATTGGGTTCTCTCTGTACCTTGACCTTGACGATTTTTTTCAAATATGGAACTTAAGATTTTGGGTGATTCCTTAGAGGCGAAATTGAATTTTTTCAACACTGCTACAATAACGGTTACTGCCATACAACCGTTATTTAAAAGGTTCCAACGGTTTTGATACAAATGGAATGCCCATTTTACTATGGAGCCTTGGCCAATAGTGTACACCACGAACGAGTTTGGTATCAAATTAAAGGTGACGTTGAACTTGTGCAATATTTTTTCATGGAAACTCGAGACATTTGAGCATGAAGTTGCCGATTACAAAATAACGTGCGAAATTATTGACGCAGAAAAATGATATTGAAATCAAATGAAAGATATTTTTCTTGTCTTTAAGAGTATTCCCCAAAATCATGTGTCATATGTTTATATTGAACGAAATGAACTACTTTTTACCCTAGAATCTATCTTTCCTGGTCAAAAGGCATAATAAGGTGCCTTTTGAAGAATGTTTTGTTCATAATTATAGGTATTTATTTAATGAATTTTATGTTTAGTCAAAGGTTATAAAATAAACTTTTCACAAGTGCTAAAAAAAGTATATGTCATCACTCAGTTTTTTGTAAAATATCAGTTTACCAAAGACCGCTGAAAAAATTTGGTATCAAGTGGTTTTAAACAACAATTAATCTCATAACCAAAAGAATCTTCAAGGGTCAAGGGTCTCAAAAATTTTTCAAAGATGTTACACGGGTATATACATTTTAAAGCATTACTTTTTGACTCAAATGGACGGCTCCACCTCACTCAACTGGAACAGGATACTTTCAAAGAAAAACTCTTTCAATATTTTTACAAATTAAAATACAAAATGAAGTTTAATAAAACGTTTCCTTTAAAGATAAAAGATAGCGACAAGCTTCTCCCAAATGTCATATAAATATATTGACCTCATACTGATTATTTTTGTCTATATTAATTATTGAATTTTTGAAAAACAACAACAACTTACAGGTGCTACCACCAATTGTTTAAGAACTAATTTATAATTCGTTTATTTGGTTAGAGATACAGCTGTTGGTGTCAAGCCGCCTATCATCAGTCTCCTCCTTATTAGTGGTGCTGAGCTTTAATCCAATTTTATTATGAAAAACTTTCTACATGCCCACCATAGAAATCGAACCCACGCATATCAGATTTGCTCAGTCTTAGAAGTCGTATGCACTACGCATTCCACCACTTGAGACCACTGACGTCACAGATCGAAAATGGGATGCTTTTTGTTTATCAAATGAAATGAATGGTCAAGTCTAATAAACTGACATTCTAAGTATGAATAGTACAATTAATAATTATAATATATTAATTATTGTTTAGTTAAGCTTTTCAATCCTGTGAAATTTGTGGAGAAAATGTATACACATTTATTTATTTTCTTTATAAATAACATTTTATTAAACAATAACTGTCCACTTCGTTTCTAATTTTGACAGCCATTCAACTCAATTGCCAGCAAAACAACAAAAGCTTCATCGTTGTGGTTCAGTGCCAAATCTCTCAGGACATGTAACAAGCCAAACGAATGCAACAACTCTAGCACACCTATTGTCGCCTAACCGAAAACCAATGTATATAATACAGAATTCCCATAGGCGCCATCGACACCATCATCATCAAGTGAACGGGCGTTACTCTAGAACTCGTAGTCCACGATTAACTGGAAGCCTTGTCCAAAGAACTTCTAGAGAATCAGCATGTTCTTTGTTACAGCCGATACCTTTCCAAAAACCGCATTGGAATGCTTTGTCTGTTGATGAAACAGGTGTGGTTTTTTTTTCAAAACTTTATTTTTTTATAACTTCAGCAAAGATGTTGCTACACACGCTTTTAAAATGCACTTATCTTTTACAGGTTTTTCAGACAGCCAATCGTCAAGAATTACAGATCGAACCAAACGATCTGACACTGCTAAACGTCATCTTCTTTTAAGACAAAAACCCATAGAAAATGAGGATTTGCAAAATGAAGCAACAGCATCAAGACGGTATTTATTGTATATTAATTAAAGAAATACAAAACATTTTAATATTATGTATTTACAGTCGGAGCTCTACACTATCGGATCTGTCATACGGAGCACGATGGACAAATAAATGTCCTTCAATGACAAGTCGTACGCCAAGTATTGATTCGAAAAAAATTCAAGTTGATTTACATAGTCCACAGTCTCAACGTTCTTGTAGTAAATTAACTAAACGCGTTAACTCTGGACCGTCATCAACGCCCTCGGTTGAGCGTGAGTTTAGGTTTGTATTTGTTAACTTATTGATGATGTTAAGAGGAAAGTTTTATATTAGGTCGGTCTGTTTACTTCCCAAAAGTCATATAATACAATCATAAAACATTCTCTCATGGGGTTTTCCATTGGTAAAATAAATCAATTTATTTTTGATTTGGATCTGTCAAATAGCCAATTTTGACCATTTTTGCGTTTCATTGGGCAAATTTTTCGGCAGGTTTACCCCTCCCTGTTCTAACACCAACATAATTCACAGCTGTCAGTTGACAAATGTGTTGTTTGACTGGATTAATGTTATGGCGAATTCCTTTCAACAAAAGAATCGATTCTGTTCAGAATTTTTTTTTAAACAAAATCGATTCTTTTCTGTCAAAACAAATCTTGAGTTTTTAGCAAGATTTCCCACTGATTTGCACACACACTATGAAAACTTGACATTTATAATACGTCAAATTGAAAGTCGCAGAATTTTTGGAAGACGAGTTGTTTATTTTTTGGTTGCAACGAATTCAACATATATAGCTATACAAATAATTTATTGTGCGATGTTCAACAAAAAAATAGCTTTCGCGAGTGAAAGACGTGATAAAAACTTTCAGTGCAAATGAAAACTTTTTAATAACAATTTTCTTTAAAAATATATGTGCAAGTAGAAGTTCAAACAAATAAAATGCACCAACAAATTGCCCCCGTATAAGCTGGCTCATTTCTTTTGTTATTAAAATAGAATTATTATAGTTATTCATTTATTTCTATTGGTAAAACGTTTTTCTCCCTACCTTAATAGTTCCGTGAAAAATTTCTTCACGTCTTACGTCAATTGCAGCTTTCAAGTAACAATCACACAAAAAAGCCGATTCTTTTACGAAATACGAATTCTTTTCAATTGACAGAAAAAACTCGATTCTGCTTGGAAAAAAATCGATTTCTTTGTTGAAAGGAATTCGCCATTAGTATTTCAGGAATGAAATTTGTGTTGAAAATATGTGAGAAATATTTGATTGTAAATGGAAAAGTTTAAAATGCATCGGTAACTTCATCAAGCTCTTCTTTCTCTTCTAAAAGGGACGAAATTTGTATCAAAATATTGACAAAGAAACGAAACTAAACAAAAATAAATCAATTTTAAATAGTGTTCCATTCGCCATGAACAAACTCGATTTTTAAATTGAAGTCTGAATTTACCAATGGAAAACCCCATCAGACTTTCACTCAGAATTTAAGATCACGCAAATCATATTGTTAAATAAGAAAATATACAGAAACTGCTTTTAAAGAAAATGACCCATAGACATAAATTGAATATGCCCTACTACATAGGTAGACCACAATCTATTTTAAAACACTACTTTACTGTTGCTGAACTTGATTTAAAGAACTCGGCCAATGAATTGCAGATTGAAGGAATATTAGAAAACCCATAAAATGATACAATATTGAATTTTTGTTATTGATTTATCGCCCCTAAGCTTTTGTCAATTTTTTTTTTCAAGTCAGTTTCTCGTGAAATTATATATGCAGATAAATTTTGAAGAGAAACTAATAAATTAAATAAATAAGTTGGAATCAGAGCCTAGTTATTTAAAAATCTCAACCATTCTTGTGTGGTTGTTTGCAAATGTCAAAAACTGGCGGAAGAATAGGCATTCATTCTTTTGACAGTTCTCTGACGTTAAACAACCAATTTATCAGTCATGTAAATTCAGCATAAGGTGATTAACAGTTAGTATGACAAGAGGTCCCCTTTCGCCGGAAGAAACTGATTTTTCAGCAACTTTCAGTTTGTAGGAGATAAAGCGCTCAAACCAAGTGGGGTGAACAAAATCTCCCCGGTTAACCATTTGAAGAGATTTTTTTTCTGACATTCCTTTTGAAACTTAAAGTAGTCTGCGTTCAACAAAGAAACTTTATAGGGAAACTACAGAAAATCTCTTACGATTTTGTTTCTTCATATGAAAGGTACAAGAAATTTTAGAAGACATGAAAAGAAAACGTAAAAATATCTCCAGCAACTTGTTTCTTCGTTTGAAAGGGGAAATACTCTAGAAGGTTATGTCAATTCCTCACAAGAGGCAGTACCCTTCAAAAATAACTCACTTTTTGACAGGGGCTGGGGATTCTCCCTCAACCTTCAGCGTGACAGTCCTACCTCCTTCGCACAAACCATATTAAGCCACGCGCTCCTATAACTCCCTTTCTTACTTTAAATAAAGTACTTTTTAAGTTTGGTTTCTTGTTGCTTAAGCGCAAAGTCAATTTGAAGCACTTATAAAGGGTGGTTTTTTAAGAGGTTTAGAACTTTTTTTAAAAAAAAAACACAAAAAATTCGAAAAAATGAATGAAATATTTATTTGAATCGATAGTTTGAACCTTGCAATTTAATGTTTAAAGATAATTTCATGCAAATGTTGACCGCGGCTGCGTCTCAGGTAGCCCATCCGCTGAGTCCAATTTTGGCATACTCTTTCACACATATCGGCCGGTATCTCACGAATGAATGCATGGATGTTGGCTTCCAGTGCGTCAATCCAAGCGGGCTTGTCCCTATAGACATTAACCTTGACATAACCCCACAAAAAATAATCTAATGGTGTCAAATCGCACGATCTAGGCGGCCAATTGACCGGCCCGAAACGTGAAATTAACTGTTCACCAAACTCGCCTCGCAATTGCGCCATTGTTTCGCGTGCTGTGTGGCATGTGGCACCGTCTTGTTGAAACCACATATCATGCAAGTCAAGAACTTCCATTTTGGGCAAAAAAAAGTTTGTTATCATCGCTCGGTAGCGATTCGCATCATCTTTGAAGAAATATGGCCCAATAATGCCGCCGGCCCATAAACCGCACCAAACAGTGGCTTTTTCGGGATGCATTTGTAGCTGTTGCAATGCTTCTGGCTGATCTTCACTTCAAATGCGGCAATTTTGCTTATTTACGTACCCATTCAACCAAAAATGAGCCTCATCGCTGAACACAAGCAGCGCGCGATGAACATTTCGAACCGAGCACGAATTTTGATAGTAAAATTCAATAATTTGCAAGCGTTGTTGATTTGTAAGACGATCCATGGTTAAATTGCAAACCAAACTGAAGCTGTTTGACAGTGACACAAGGTACTAAACACACGTCAGCTGTCAAAACCAGTGTTGCCAAAACCAAACCAGCTTAAAAATCACGCGTTACAAATTTACGAAAAAAATTGGTCCACTATTTTTTTTTATTTTTTTTTTGTCCTTGAAGCTAAAGTTATTCAGTTCTGCTACACTTAAATTCAATTGTTTCTTAGTTTCATATTTCGAAATTTTCTAATTTTGTAGAAAATAAATATTTTTAAGTTTTTGCCGCTTCTACTACTGAATTTTTGCCATCCAAAAAGTTCTTATCAACTTTAACTTTTAGTTGTTTTAAAGCTTAGCATGTAATATTTATTGCTTAATATCTTTCTCTTTTATACATTTAATACATAGAAGCCAACTTTCCATTTGCTCGGAACCAATCACAGCACGTCAGCTATCAGGACAATCCAGTATAGAACCTTGCGTCCTCGAAGAAAGTCCAGAAAATGACGAAAAACCACCAATTGTCGAAAAGCCTAATACCATTGAAACCAAACCTGGAATCTTAAAGAAACCAAGACCAGAAACGTTACCAATAAAAATTGAAATGAAGACCTTACTCAAAGAAAAGAGCTGCCATCAGTCGAATAAAGTCCTCTACAGAAGCAATTCGTCTAATACCTTCTATAGGCCAAAACCAAGAATATCGAACGAATATGATACAACAATATTCTTGAAAAACATTAACGCCAAAAATTCCAATGAGGTATATGACTCGCTACAAGTTATCAATGAGCGTCGAAAAAAGATTCTTAAGGCGGAGAGTGATACAACGCTTTTGGAAAAACAACTCGAAAAAGATTATCCAAATAAGCCATTCGAGGTACCACCTATAGAACGCGAAATAGAAGACAGCGTAAAAAGTGAAGTATTAAATTTAAAAGGTATTGCCATTGCCTCATCTGAGACCGATGTACCATCATAATTATTTATTGCTGTTGAAACTTTATTAAAATTGGTGTTATTGGTGTTGTTTATTATCCAGCTATATTGAAGAATGTTATTTTTTACTTAAGACTGAAATATTTTTGAAATAATGTAGTAGCTTGTTTATTTAACATATGGATGTAAATCAGAGCAATAGTAAAATAAAAAGTGTACTAGACCGGGAGGCGGCAATACAAAATTCAAATCCATCGTTATAAAGAACATTTTGCTTATGTAGCGATAGATAATCATTTAGGTGATGCAGATACAGAAAAGCTTAGTCGTCCACCCTATATCCTGGTCAGATCCGCTGGCCGACTAGATTTATACACATAATTTACTTACTGGTTGTCCCAAGACTCATGCTTCAAATTCGCGGAAGCCTTGTTCATGCCAAATCCTATCCAGATGGTAGAAATGACCAAGTAAACTGAAATTATGGTCAACATTTATTTTTAACTTAAATTTTTGGATTTAACATTTAAAAAAAAATCCATTACCCAACAGTTTCTGATAAGGTAAAAAACTTACTCAATATCTGACCAGGATATGGGGTACACGAATAAGCTTTTTTATGACACCTGATAGTATCTAACGCTACATAAGAAAAATTTTCCTTATATCGATGGGTGGGAATTTTGTATATCCGCCTCCCGCTCTATACGTTATGCGTTTAATTATAAATTTTCAGTTTGAAAAAGTAAAATTTATGTGAATACAGTTTGTAACTACATTAATGAACTACTTTGGCCACATAGCAGAAGTAGTTGAATGCAGCCAGAAGTACTTGGCAAGGTAGTTAGAGCTGTGCAAATCTTTCATTCCAAATGATCGAATCGTTCAAGAATCGATAGCCAAAATGATTCGATCATTTTAATCAATCGATCGTTTTCATTCCACTCAATTTATTATTTCATACTGTTCCGATTCGATTTTTGATGTGTAAACATCTATTCCGACATTTTGACGCCTGTCAAATTAAGTGTTTTAATGGACCTAGACAGTTGGGCGTGACTCTAGGTAATTTCCACCTCCTAAATGGCGTACTCCGTTTTTCGATCCGTCGCGTCGTACCAAAACTGTTGGTATATTTTGACACCTGTCAAAGTGTTCTAGTGAACCCGGAACGTCAACCGTAACACTAAGGTAATATTCACCTCCTAAATCGATTAGCATGCTCCGTTTTTCAATCTGCCGTACCAAAAATTTTGACATATTTTGACACCTGTCAAACTAAGACAATTTTCTTATTTCGGTTTCGATGAAAGTCAATCTCCGAATAAAACGAATACTGAGATTGGGATGGAAAATCGAGAATAATCGAAATGATTGAGATTGCGATCGATTGAAATGAAAATTTGTGATTTCAATCATCAATACTTTTCGTACTGGAGCCGAATGGAACACACTTATTATAAGAACCTTCATACGAACTTGATATATCTTTGAAATGCTTTTCCCTTGTACAATGTTTACAGCTATACAAAATCGCAGCGCTTTTCAATTATTCCAAAGAAAATGAAGGGAGAAAGAATGATTAAAAAATGCTTCGTTTAAAAGCATTGGAGCGTATTCATAGTCATTTTTAAATTGTTACTAATGGCGAATTCCTTTCAACGAAGAAATCGAGTTTTTTCTAAACAGAATCGAATTTTTTCTAAACAAAATCGATTCTTTTATGTCAAAACAAATATTTTATTATCTAAAGTTGAATAATTCAATAAACTTACATATATTTTGAATCAACGTAAGAGGTAATTCGGTTAGAAATAGGAGCTGTATTCGTTGATTCATTTGATTTTAACCTGTAGTTTAGCAAACGACTATGAATACGCCCCATTCTTTTTTTTCTTCCTTTCTGCTTTTTCCCATTTATTAATTTGTTTCAATAGTTTTTTTTTCTGAAAATTCTAGAAGTAAAACGTTATCATTAAATTCATTTCCATTCATTCATTCATTCAAAAAAAAAAAAAAACTATAGCCGAGCCGTTTATCTAATGTTTATATTTATTACAACAAACAGCACATCTTTCTCTAACTTTATGAGGACTAGGTGAAGGAACTCCTCTTACATTCGTTGGTGGAACTATTAAATAAGAAGTGTCTTTTATTTTTCGTTCAGGTGCAGGTGATTTTTTAAATTTAATTTCCTTTCCTTTGGATTTTTTATTCTCTTCGTTTTCACTATGGTTTTTTTCATTTTTGCAACTTTCTACTGTCTTTCCTCTGTCATTCAACTCAGATGAAGAAACCACCTTTTCACTCCTTTCACTTCTCGCACTAGAGAGTGTTGATCGAAGGGGGCTTATTTGCAAAGGTAAGAATTCATTGAGGTCTTCGAATATGTTTTGAATTATTTTGGGCTTCAACTCATTTCTTAGGATCAAGCTGCTACCGTTTCGCTCGCCACCGTTATCCCTCCTAAATTTTCGCATTGCTTCGATTGGATTATACTTTTGAGTAATTGCCAACATATCTGCTTGTTTTTCCCATTCCGTTGGATCTCTTCGATTTGTTGGGATATTACTATTGTCTTCAGACCTTTGAAATTAAATATAAAATATATTTTCATAAGCATATACAATAATATACCATATAGTTATACAATTTAGTATCTAAAATAAATTTATTTACATACATACACACTACATAGGTATAGCAACAACTATTAATTTGTTAACTAAAAAAATAAAAAAAATTGTGTGAGTGCCGGGACTCACGGTTAATATGTGTAAACATAAATGTGCGCGGATCCAAAACGGACTTTTTTTTGCCAGAAGGGGATCTTAAGATTATTTTCACTGAACGCACCCATCCTAGTATGCAGATAGTAACGTTTCACACCGTAACGTTGCACACGAACGTTCACGTTTTTTTTCGCTCTACCGCCAGCATAGATGTTTACACATCAAAAAGTTAGGTACAATAGGAAATTATGTAAAATTACTGTCGAGATTGGTTGTTCTTCAGGATTTGTATAGGAAAATAATGGTAAAACAATAATTGTACAAAGCAGTTCAATTTATCAAGGCAATAATCGTCATTCTATCATAAGGAATTGGGAAAAGGTAGGAGAATTCGGGACAAAACCGTATAATAAGTATTAAAATCATTAAAAAGAAATTAAATGGTTGGTACTTTTTACTAAAAGCGAAAATGTCACAACTGAGTTTGAATCACTCCGCAGCTCATTCATCGGTTTCTGTAATCGGAGTGATTGCAGAACCCCAAGCGGTTCTTACCTGAATTCTTGAATTTTTTACTAAAATTATGGCTCTGCCGTATTTCGAATTGCTCATATTAATTTTTAATATGCACCTTCCACTAATAAAAGTAAAAATGTTTTCTTTGTCACGATCAACGAACTGCATGATCCTTCGTTATTCCATTAGTTATTTTTTTGAATTCAAAACAATATACCATTCGAATTTTTATTTCATACAACATCGAATAGAAACGTCTTTACTCCCATGAGCGGGTTTTGCCCACACTTCCCCTATACTTAGTCTCATGTTTATTTAAGTTTCCATTGTTGCCAAGCAGTGTGAAGCGAAAATGTTCGAGGCAAAATTCTTGGATACTCGAGTATCAAATAAATATAGGCTATCCTAGTGAATCCTGAATGTGACCATTATGACATTACTTCTATCCCACTTTCTATTAATTTTCACTTGCACTATTAGGGCAAGTATTGGTTTCCTGTATAAAAAAATTGTGGTTGTAATCAAAACTAACACTACGATGATGGGGAATTCCTACAAAGTGGGTTTCGTAATGCCCTCCGTCGATCTGTACGTCTGTGTGTCCACAGTATAATTTGAGCTAGAGCTTAAAAGCTTTTGCCGATTTACTTCAAATTTGGTAGAGAGCATTTACTTATGTGATTCCCTAGAGGAAATACGAATTTTTATTTTAGCTCTCCTAGAACAAATAGCTGCCATTTAAAACAGTTTTAGTCCTTATTGAAATTTTCTCAAAAACGGCTCTAACGATTTTAAATAAACTTATCCATTTTATGAAGAAAGTGATTGTAAAAAAACTGCGTTGTAAGAAAACTGCGTTTCAGGTTTTTGGCAAAAAATTCACATAAAGGAAATGGATATTCCACGTATCTTAATTTTGAGTTGTTCGTGTACCAACCCTTTTTTAAGGTTGGACCGATTCTGTTATAATTTTACAATATGGTGCTCCTCAATGGTTTCCACAATATTGCATTTAAAAATTTGAAAACAAAATTTTTTTAATATTTTTTAGGATTTTTGACTCTTTTAATTCTTTCTGGTTTAAGGTATTATAACATCATGCAATGTGTGGCTACATTACAGTTGTTAACCAGTAGGTAGAGCAAGTTCGTGCAATCCATAGTCGTGTATATTATTTTTTAAATTTGTCTGATTTTGACAATTATAAATGTACCTGTCATAAATAAACCGAATATTTTTTTTCTGAAATGGCATTGCCAATCGCAGATGTCAATTTTTTAACCAATTCCCTACGGGTTTGGAAAAAAAACAGTGATTCTTACTTTAAGGCCTAGTACGCTGCTGATGCGAAACGAAAAATCCCATACAAAAATGATACAAGAAAATCTTAAACTAAAAATTTCGTCTCGTTTTGCAGTACGCTGTTCGATGAGCGAAATTGATAATTATTGTAGCATATTGTTTGGAGAGGTCTCCGCTCTTTTTTCGCACTCAGTTAATTGCCCGGACCATTAACTGTGTGCGGAAAAGTGACATTTGAGGTTTTTTTGTGTTTGTATTTGGTGTATCTTTCATGATTGATTCACTATGCGACAAGGAAACAGGACGTGAGCGTGACGAGAACCGCTGTCACCTTTTTCTAGTTACAAAATCGTCGCCCAATTCACAATGCAGCGAGCGTTTACACGAGAAAAATTAGTTTTTGTAAAAATAAAATTAATAAAATATAAACAAAATAACTTAAAAAACAGTCGATTTATCAATAACTTTATTTGTTAAATACATTTTATCATTTCTTCTTTGAAAAATCTGTAAATTACATAATAAAAATTATGGCGTGACGTGACGACGAGAAACGCCGCATTGTGTATATCCAGGTTCATTGTTTGAAATTGGCTTCATTGCAGCATGGCTTTCTGTGATTTGTTTGCGTTTGTGTTTGTGTTTGTTTTTTTTTTTTTGTTATTGGTGTGACCCTTTAAGTTGTCATTTTTTCGTTGTGGTTTTCGCAAGCATTTTGTTGTCGTGTTGGAGACCACTGAAAAATTTCGTTTCGCATCAGATGCGTACTAGGCTTTAATAGGTAAAGTTTCGACGACACTGTCAGAATGTGTTCAAAACACTCTCTACTTAAAGCCTAGTACGCTGCTTATGCGAAACGAAAAATCCCATACAAAAATGACACAACGAAATCATAAACGAAAAATTTCGTCCTCCTTTTCGTTTTTCAGTACGCTGTTCGATGAGCGAAATTGATAATTGTAGTAGATTATTTGGAGAGGTCTTCGCTCTTTTTTCGCACTCAATTAATTGCCAGGACCATTGATTGTGTGCGGAAAAGTGACATTTGAGGTTTGTTCGGGTTTGTATTTGTTGTTTCTTTTAATACAACATGGCTTTCTGTGATTTTTTTTGCGCTTGTGTTTGTTTTTTTTTTTTACAAATGCAGATGCTTTCAATTGTCATTTTTTGTGGTTTTCGTAAGCATTTCGCTCTCGAGTTGGAGACCACCGAAAAATTTCGTTTCGCATCAGAAGCGTACTAGGCTTTAGTCCCGAATTGAGTATGGATGTTTTTGTTTTGGACCTGTCACTGATTTAAAAAAACATTTCTTACCTAAATTTTAATAATTTTTGTTTTTAAATGAATATATTTTAATAAAAAACATTCAGTGCACAAAAAATAACAAACAATTGAAATTCTGTTATACACATTGTGCAGGTCTTCTTCTGGTGCTCTAACTCTAGAATCTACACAATATTTTATTTTGTCATTCGGAAAATTCAACTACTTGCCCCCAAATTGTAAACGAAACGTATTATGAACAAAAGAAGGTGAGATGGTCAACGTTTAGTTAAATTTTTCATACAGACTACAAAACATCTGTGCCTAATGTACATGTGAACTGCAATCTTGTGTTTTGATTGTGATTTGAAGTGAAGTATGTTTTTATTAATAAAGCTTCATTTGTGTGCGATTGAAAAAAAATTGCCTTTTCTATGGTATAATTGTAAATTTTTACTTACTCTATAAAGCACACACACCATTCTTTGAGTCCAAGAATCTTCAAAACTATTTTGATTGTATTGCAAAATTGTATTTACAGCGTCGTTGCATATATTTTGTTTAAAGTAAAAACACGTTAAATCGTTTGAATTTGGTTTAATTGAAAGTATTAAATATGTACAATATGTAAACTCCTATATACATAAAAAATCACTACTTAAATTTGAATTTGTATTTCATTATTTGATATAATTGTTTTTATTTTAATTTTTTTATTTCAAAAAAAGTGCTCTGAAAATAGAATAAATATTCTTGCTTAATATAATATGACACTTACTTGTCAGAATTGTCAATTGCTGGAATTTTTTCACCAGCCTGATGGTTGGTAAGGGTTTCAGTTGTTTTAACATAGCTTTTTATCATTGTGTTAACTGGACCCACAATTAGATTTTGAAGCTCAGAAAATGTCGGCTTTGGAGTCGGTGGCTTTTGATCATTGTTATTAGCAAGTGCTTCCTCGATCTCCGATTCTGGTGACGATGTCCTCAAGCTATCGATATCAGATGAAATTGTTGGGCTGTTTTTATTTTTAGATTTATTATTTTCATCCAAGTGTTCTAGTTCTGATGATAGTTTGGAAGATGAAGAAACACTGTCTATAAGAATTCCTTGTGTGACTCCCTGAGTTGAGCATTTGACGATTGATTCTTGAATATTTTTAACATCAGTTTTATCAGCAATCATTGAAGAACCTTCTTTTAAATCTGACAAATTCGAATTTTCGAGTGATTCGTCCTGAAGGTTTTTTAAATCTGATTCTTTGAGCGAATCGAGAACTTTTTCAACAACATCTGGTAAATCTGCATTTGAACAAATAAAATAACTTTAGTAAATATAAAATTATTATTTTTAAATTTAATAGATTAATATGGTTTATTTGTTAAACTGTAAATTAATAAAATCTGTTAGCTATTTGAGTAGAAACAGCATTTTTATACATCATAGCTTGAAGAATTTACTGAAAGCAGCGAATAAAGGTTCATCACAAGTATATGTATGTTCCAACGTGCACTCTCGCAGAGCCATCTATTGGCGATATCAAATTTAAAATGTCGTTATAAACTGGATTACTTTAATATATATGTAATTCCAGCCATCGATTTCACCCCAAAAGTCATGGTTTTAAATTTAAAATAGTTGTGTTAGATTGTAGGTATCTCTACTACTGGGTTGCGCAAAAGAAACGAAGGGGAATTTTTGTTTAGATTTTTAATTTGTGTAAAAAAGACTCTTATTGTTCCATGGATTTCTTAAAAATATGTTTATAGAATGCAATTTAAGCACCTAGTTAATGCTTTGTTCTATTCTTCAAAATTGTGAAAATCTAGCCAACAAAAATTTTAACATTAAAAAAGTTCTAAGAAATTTACATTATATTTCAAATCAGCGTTTATTAATAATTAAAAATTCTGAAATTCAAGTGTAAAATCAGAAAATGGAAGTCCCATTTCTCTTTCCAATTTTAAAATTCTTAATTTGTTTATGTACAATTGAGCTTCTAGAAGTTCTTTCCTAAGAGCAGCCGAAGAATCCAGAGTATTTCTTATTTTTGTTGAGTTCGCTTGTTGAATCCGCTGAGCAGATTTGACATACTTTTCGGATGGTTCTGAATCGCCCACAATTGAAGAACCTTTTCCAAGAATGTCTAATATTTTCCTATCAACCTCATCAAAGACTACAGTTCTTCCACCATTAGTTCCGGTTTTGGCTAGCTTTGCCTTTATGAAGAAATAAATAATAATTTTGTATGCTTTTATAATTTTCCTATATGCTGAAAAATACTTACTAATGTTCGGCTTTTCCAAAGCCCAAACAAATGGTCACGAGCATAAGTCCACTGGCGATTGCCTGAGGTTAATCCTAGGGCTTGTGCTTTTCTTAAAACACCAAGCCAAACATTTTCTTTTTCTTTTTTCTTTACTGGATTATTTTGAAAAGAACCCAATAAAATCTCCTGTGGATACAAAATGTTTGTGGCGTATCTACATATATAACAAAGGAATTAAATGTTTCAATATTCAACAATCTTACCTTATTTTCATCCACTAATATTAAAACCGCTAGTTTTTTTTCTTTTATTTGACCCCGCGTCATTTTTAATCGCTTTACAATAAGAATCAAAACTAACTAACCTTTTACAGCAAGAGGGCGGTAAGCAATGCCTAGCTGGCATTTTTTTTTTATTAGCAAACAGTTATCATTATCATTATCGCTTAGCAGATAAGTGATAAGTATATACGCATACTTGCCGATAATTGAGTGAAAAATGTACCCTCAGAAAACAAGTGTTTTTTTATTTATTTATTTGCTTTAGTGCGATAACTGTCATAACCACAGATTAGCCACATGAAGATGAGAATCCCCGGCAGCCATTTTAATTTGCCTACAAGCTTGAACTGGCAGTTATCAGATAAAAAATGAGAATGTGTGTATAAAAATCTCACACATAGACAGTAGGGATCTTCACACACCTGGTTAAATTGTTGTTGCAATTCACATCTATTCATCGACGCGGGAAAAAATTACAAATACAACAATGTAAACAAATGGGTTTTGGAGGGTGAAACGTACGAAACATTCTCATCTTCATATGGCTAATCTGTGGTCATAACGATAAGAGAAACTGTTGGTGTTAAGTTGCAACTTGCAAGTGATAAGTGTTGCCTCGCACTCGCACGGCAGCAGGTAAGTTAAATTTCACTCATTTACAAAATAAATAAGTGTATAACTTGTGTGTAACTACTTTTTAATAATAAAAAGTGCACGACTTCGTTGGACGTACATTATCTTTAAAATGAAGTGGCCTGAAACCACTATACAGGGCCCCCGAAATAAAGGGGCCCCAAGGAACAAATGAACAGACGCACGTGTGTAAGAAAATTTGTGAATATCAGTTATTAACAGTGTTGGGAACAATTGATAAATTGAGAGGCGTTTACTAATACGAAACTTAAATATTAAAGTTCAATTTTTTGAATTCAATTTCAAGTTCAATTTTGCAGTTTGAAATTTTAGGTAATATGTATATAAAAACGCGTATTTAAGATTCGCTCTTCATCAAAGCGAGAGAAAAAATGAAAATAACCACTCTATTCTTTCATATATTTCCGGATTACTCGGTGTATTGGGTGTGTTTACAACACTGTTAAGCTACGTACAGACGATTGGCAGATCTTACAATATTGTCAGATCTATCAGTAAAAAAATTCTCCCAAATGTCTTACAACCGTGTGAACTTACAATTTTGTGTGACAATATTGCCAGAAACGTCATTGTCAGACAATTGTCAGCTTACCATCAGACAATGAAATTGTAAGACTTTTGGACAATTTTTCATTGCAAGATATTTGGCTATTGTCAGCTGTTTGGCAACTATTTACAGAGAATTGACAGATGTGACAATATTGTAAGATCTGACAATCGTCTGTACTTAGCTTTAGGCTTGTAAAGGGTGTCTTTTTTTGGACGTGTGGTTTTCAATCTGGCAATACTTTTTGTGGAGTTGGTCTTTTTGAAAGCTGTTACTTGGTTTATGCTCCAATTTGGTTTGCCATTTCATAATGAATAGATTTACTCCTGAACCAGGGCTGCCAGCTTATAGGCTTTCCCCCTAGATTTAGGGGCTTTTTTTGTCGTTGAGTGGTTATCTGGGGGGGGGTGTTTGAGGGGAAATCTGGGGCGATTAATTCAGAGCTAAAAGGTTGAGAAATCGTATAGGTATTTAAAGAGCTGACAGTTTTTCACGAGTTAGATATTCCTTACATTCTGGGTGTCAGAATTTTAAACCAAGGCAAGAAATGCTGAAAACTTTCACAAGTGAGAAAATGGTTCAAACCGACGCGACAGCCAAAACGAAGATGACGATAAAGTATTAGAACTTTTTTAAAGAAGTGCAAAAAAAAATTTAATTACTTTATATTTTTATTTAAATATTAATTTCTGGTGAGTTAAACCAGAGTGAGTTAACTCACAGTGAACTAAGGAAGAAGTTTTTCGGTGGAGAATGTATGCGAAATGACTAAACAAACTCGATGCATAAAACATGAAAAGCATAATGATGATTTAACTCGGGTTAATCGCGCACTGAAAAACTAGACCTAAGGGCTTTTTGTTTCACAATGTTTGATTAAAGTTCTAAATAAGCAATTTGGAACTTTTTAGTCAATTATCAACCTCCCTTGTTTCACAATATCTGAATAGCATAATTTTAAAAAGTTCAAAGTATTTTAATGGCCCGATTAAGTGTCGATTAGGATTAGCAAATTTATGTACTTGGCAATTTAAATATTATTCATTATTTTTCCAGTTTTCATCAGTCAAAACTATTTTGTCTGGAAAACTGGAACATTTAATTGACACATATACCTACATTTATTATTTCGAAAAAAATGTGAAACGATAAGTTTTTTACTGGAAGGATTTAATTTGCAGATAATTTGAATGTCGAGTAAATAATCAGAATTTTACTTAGAAATTGTGAAGAAAACCCTAATCAAATTTTCTTTCATTCCTTAGTACCTTTTTTTCATATGTTTTTTTATTGTAGCTGTGTGAATTAATTAAATTTTAAAACAAATTTAAGCGCTGTGAATAAAAATAAAAAGTTGAAAAAAAATTTAGGGATTTTTGTTGATAAAATGTGGTAATCTGGGGGGTTGCTAATTTTTTCTCTAGTTAAATTTTTTTTTTTCATCTGGCAACACTGTCTTGAACAACGTTTGCAAATCGTGCAAATTTATTACCATCCAATTAAAAAAAATAATCTTACAATTTTATTCTTTTCAACATTTATACATTCAACATTTTCGTTTAGACTATAACATAGAGGCCATGAGAAACAGAGTGGCCTAACTTATTTTTGAATTTTTTTTAAAATAAGGCTAAGGACCGAATTGTGAAAATAATAGCATATGTTGTAAATTTTATAGTTTGACTGTAAAATTTGAAAACATTGGTTGTCGGGTCGATTTTGCAGAGTAGAATGTACCTACAACAAATTTTGTTGCTTCTAGGTATTGTTTGTTTGTGAGAAAATATGAATAATATTAATTGACTTTGTTCCTAAATAAACAAATTTCAAAGCTGAAATAATACTGTTAGAGAATTCCCCGATTTTTCAAAAATTCTTTGCTGCTGTGTGTGTGGATATAGATTTAATTGAAGTGAATAATTTTAAATCTTTAAAAGATAAATAAATCAACCTTTTGAGTCTTTTGCAAAAAAAAATAAAATGCATCTAGCTTTTGGTTCTTTATGTTAAGACATTCGTATGACAAATTAAAGCTTTTGGCTTTATTATTATTTCTAGCCAAACTAATTTTTCATTTTGACCCAATCTTTCACACAAGATGACTTTTAAATTTTAAATTTCAATGGCCACTGGTAAGGTAGTTCGATCATTGAAATAATAAGGCCCCAGTTATAGCTATCATTGAAACTCATCATCGAAAACTTTAATGACTAATTTTGGTACCTTTAGAAAGTGAAATCAGACTTAAATTATAATTTTTGTTAAAAAAAAAAATTGAATGGGGTCCACACTTCGCCATAAAATGACGTTTAATTTTTCAATAATCATCGATAAGGTAGTTCATTCATTGAAATAATAAAAGTCATTTTATGTGGACGGCTGGTCCAAAATGAAATTTTTTTTCGGCACATATTAATAATTAAGTCACTACCTACATATTGGCATCAAAATAATTACTAATTTTGCCTTTTAAGTGCCTCAAAACCAATCATTAAAATTTTCAATGATAGCTATAACTGGGGCCTAAAAGTCATTTCATGAGCAAGGTTGGGCCTAAATGAATTTTTTTTTACAAGAAATAATAAAATTAAGTAATAAGCTTTAAAAAATCACTAATTTTGCTAAAATTTCAATGATAGCTATAACTGATGCATAAAGAAACAAGAAATTTACTCTTTTAAAAATTGGTATATTCTAACTGACCGACATGAATGTCTTCCAATAGAAAATGATAACATTGGAAATACAATACAAAATTTATTAAGTTACAAAAAATTAACTTTCTTGATTTTGAACAAGCTATAGAGAAGAAATGATAAAAAGAAATAGGTATATATCTATTAAAATAATGCATTAGCTTCGAAATAAGTTCTAGTTCGTTGTAAAATCAAATGAAATGATAAAATTGCAGCTCTGTTCAATTAAACGTTAGAATTATGACCATTGGAGTGTATTACTTATAAAATAGTTTTAGGTTCCGAATTAATTGCAACTACATCCTAAATTCCATAGGTACCTACATACATATTACGTATTTGTACGTATTGTATATAATGTACATCATTGATTTTCCCGCAAAATGTACCTCATTAGCTTATTTTTGTCATGACTTATTGGTAAGTAAATTTAATTTTTGTATGAAAATATTTTGAGTAGGTATAGCTACCTTTAACTTTAAAGATCAAGAACGTTTTACAATTTTTTTTAAAATACTTTTCTTAGAAAGTTCTCCCAGTCTATGATTTTTGAGTATTCTTACAAAACGAAAACTTTTGTTCATTAATACGGGCACTAACTTTTGTTTCCAAATGCTCATAATTATTGTAATATCATGGTTTTGTTAAATTTAATTTGAGTTAATTACGATAATTTTTTTTTTAATGCTGTTTTTTTCTAGTAGGTATCTAAATATTTTTCACATTTAGCTGCGAATAGTTTAGCGGAAAATAAGAAAGTTGATGTTGCATGTTTTTAAATGCTAATTTTATATCGATCAAAAGTCTTAAGATTAAGAAAACATACCTTTCAAGATAAGTTCTCCTTTGGGAATAGAGTCACTTGCAGGGGCAATAGTTGGTTTCAATGCAACATCACTAGCTGCAGGCACCATTTGTGTACTTCCAGCACAGCCCATTTTGAAGAATTTTGAATTTTTATTTCAATTAAATGTTTTTCGAAAAATTTATAAAATGCACATTATCATCTAACATTGAAAAATAAAAAACAATCTTTCTAACGTCTGACCACGCACCAACAAATTTATTCGCTTTCTCTACGTACAATGCACGTTAGTCTAATCCTAGCGAGCTAAAGATTTCGATGAGGTCATATTGCTTTAAAAAACACACTGACCATAACCGTTCTTAGCCAAGCACTTACAAATCGTGCACAACCTTCAGCTTGTTTTAAATTAAAAGGAAAATTATAGTCCTTTTTTTTTTGTGAAAGCTTACCTCTTCATTCATTAAGTTATGATTTTGAGCACAAGATGGAAAGTGCCACTGGCCACATGACCACATGCGAAAATTATTTGTTAGTTAGTTTGTTATATTTTGAAAAAGTTAATTAAAAAAGCTCGCTCTTTCTCTCAATGGTAATAACTTTATTATTATTTGTTTTGGCATCTTGTGTATAAAACATAATTTACATGCGAATTACGAATGCTTTGCTTAATAAGCCCCCTAACAGTGGGGTAGTATGAATTAAATACATCTTTTAAATTAAAAATAAAAATGGTTTGTGCATCGATTGCAAACTTTTCAACTGCATCGAATGCTTAATAGGGAGTAATAATTTAATTACTAACTGGTATACTTTTCGTTTGAATTGTGAAAACTAAGTTTTGCATTTTTTTAAAATGAAACGGCTCGACTATAACGATTTTTCTATCAAAAACAAATCATGTGTTTATATAGCCGCTAAGGAACGTAACGATAAATTGAAGGTGTAAGGTATCATTTGAAAAGCTGGGCTGAGAAGTCTGTATGGGTGATGATAGATAAATATTAATGAATTGAATTTTTGATTAAAAATTGGAAAGCTGCAATTTTTTAGTACTATAAGTTATTAACTAATAACTCTTTAGTGCGTGTATAGTTCAATTTTGTGCTTTGCACTCAGAAATGCTTAAGATTTCTAAGTTACTAGGCCCTGGTTCTCCACGAACTTTCGCGCCACCAAAGTTATTTATTTGCTTAACAAGAGTCACATATTTCACATTATTAATTTAAAATCACTCAATAAATTAATTTGTATCGTTGAAAGGTTTTGTCCCACAGATTTCCACAAACAAAAAAATCATGTTTGTATGGCAGATTTTAGGGCAGGTAGGTTGTATTTTTTTTTGTGTGGTCGAACAATGGGTGATATCATCATCATCATCGTCGGCTCGACAACCGGGGTCCGGTCCTGGCCTCCTTCAACAAGTCTCTCCACCCATCCCGGTCTCGAGCCGCCGCCATCCAGTTGCGCACCCCAAGGCTCGGGGCGTCCTGGTCTACGCCCGCCATCTCTCCAGCGCAAGCATTGTCTACCACGCTGTCGTCTACCATAGAATGTACCACAAAGAACTTTCCGAGCAGGTTCCTCTTCGCTCATGCGAGCTAGGTGCCCTGCCCACCGGAGTCTACCGAGCTTAATTTTTGTCACGATATCTGCTTCAAGGTAGATTGCGTACAATTCATGATTGTACCGTCTCCGGAATCGTCCTTCCTCACATATGGGGCCAACAATTCTCCTTAAGACTTTTCTCTCGAACGATATATATTTAATGAAATAAAATGTTGCTTTGATCAAGGTTAAGCCTTAGACGACGCAATCTATTCTGGTGTCTGAATTAGACAATTCTCAGACGAAAGTGAGAAATAATTATTTTAAACTTTGTTTAAGTTTGGCGACTGTTTAGTTATTATATACAGCCATCCAAGTTATAAATAAAACTTAAATATTTACCTTATTTAACTAACGCCGAATTCTTTTCAACAAAAGAACCGATTCGCCTTAGACGACGCAATCTATTCTGGTGTCTGAATTAGACAATTCTTAGACGAAAGTGAGAAATAAATATTTTAAACTTTGTTTAAGTTTGGCGACTGTTTAGTTATTATATACAGCCATCCAAGTTATAAATAAAACTTAAGTATTTACCTTATTTAACTAATGCCGAATTCCTATCAACAAAAGAACCGATTCTGTTTAGAATTTTTTCTAAACAAAATCGCTTCTTTTCAAATTTAAAGTCGCGGAATTATTGGAAGATGAGCTGTTTATTTTTCGGTTGTAACGAATTCTACATAATTGAACAAAATATTCAACAATATTTTCAGTCAATAGCCGTGTTTTTTTTGCAACTCCATATGGATTTGTCGAAAAAAACGACAGCGGGACTTAGGAACTTCTTACTTACAATACGTAAGTCCCGATAATTATCTGGACTTAGCTAAGTCCATATGGATTTAAGTTGTTGTTGTATTTACGTGTAAAACTATTAGTCCCGATGTCGTTTTTTTCGACAAATCCATATGGACTTGCAAAAAAAACACGGCTAATATAACTACAAAAATAATTAATTACGTGGTCAAAATTTGATCCTCGGATCAGCAATTTTAACTCACCGATTTCGGTGGATTAACTGATGTATTCAAATACTGAGGAAACAAATTTTGGATTCGTGAGCTCAAGTTTTGACAGAGGAAAATTAGTGAGGACTCTGAAATATAAACTAACCAAATAAATTATATTGAACTTTCTAATGCTTTCAATTAACATTTTCATTCATTTCAAGATAACTATTCACTTCGAAACTAAAAACTTGTCTTACATTGAACGTACCAAATGTAGAAAAGGACGACCAATTTGGATAACCATTTGCAATGCGATGTCTCGTACCCGCGCCCACTTTGCACCTTTTGCTCAAACCGTGAGCCACAAAAATCTCTATAACAAATTCCCATGTGCTGGGGCACCTAGCCTAAGCTCCCAAAATGAAAAATTATTAGTGATATATACTATATACTTGTCCAACGTAAGCCGTTTTTATTATCTGGAATGCGAATGATTTATATAGATCATCAAAAAACATGCGTTACAAGAACAACACGAGATCTTGCTCTCTATCTCATAATAGTTTATGATAGTTTGCTTGGTAATTTTGTAAATGTTTTTAGTAGTGTAAAGGCTCTCCCAAACCAACGCGAATATTTCAAAGCGACGACGAAACTTTCGCCTGCCTTAATTTATTTACATGGAGACTAATGGGAGCAACCACACTAGCGCGATGCGAATCTTCGAACATTAGGCGTGTTTTTTTGCAAGTCCATATGGATTTGTCGAAAAAAACGACATCGGGACTTAGGAACTTCTTACTTACAGTACTTAAGTCCCGATAATTATCTGGACTTAGCTAAGTCCATATGGATTTAAGTTGTTGTTGTATTTACGTGTAAAACTACTAGTCCCGATGTCGTTTTTTTCGACAAATCCATATGGACTTGCAAAAAAAACACGGCTATTATTCAGTCGTCGCATAATCGCGCGAATGTTTCGCGTTGGTTTGGGAAAGTCTTAAAGAGAGGAGAAAATGCATCAAAAACAAGCAAGCAAAGGGAAAAAAAGAGATGGGTATATAACGCTGTTGGCACTCTGATTCTTATTGATTTATTTTCATGGGATGATCTACACGGATCATGAACCATAGTAAAATTTTATTTATTTTTAACAAAGTTGCACCGTGTGGAAGTAGACAAATAAAGAAATGAGAACCCCATTGTGTTGTAGCTTCAAATTTGTTTGACGTGCTAGTGCCAAAATGCAAATCTGTCAAAATGACAGCAAGCATTTTCAGGTTTTTTGCAAACGATAACAGAACAAGGCAAGGACCAATAAGCAAGAACGGTTGAAAAATATTTTAAGTGTAGATAAATAGATACATTAATGTTTTACCAATAATTAAAGACAAAGCATTTATAAAAAACAAAGCAAGATGGAATGAAGAATCCGCAAATAATATACCAATGATCTATTAAATGAAGAAACAAAACATTTAACTTATGTAGGAATTTAGTTGAGTTCCCTTTGGTATACGCATGTATGAATATCGATTTGGCAAATAATTTTCAAAAATAAATTAAAATAGTTTTTGTGACTATAGTCTAGACGTTATATTGGTTCGTCGTCGCCTAAAAATGCCGAGCAGCTTATTATTTGCGACGAATAGTGAAGGACGAGTGTATACATTGTCCACATCATCATCGGGATGGCGAGAATTTCCTTACCTGGGATTGGAATTCAAAAAAATTTCAGCAGTGACAAATTTTATGTGGGCCATAGGTGGAGACAGACAAGTGTACGTACATGTTCACGGCCTCGACGTTCCGATTCGAGTCAAAGAGGAATCGTACGAAAACGAGAGATGGCTGCCAATAGAAGGATTTGCCAAGAAACTTCTACCCACTGATCGATACCACTTCTCGTCCATGGATGGGACAATTGATCGAAATATTGATAAAATAAGATTGCCGTCGATGGCGTGGCAGTGGGAAGGCGAATGGCATCTCGATTGCACGTTAGATGGCCAACCTCTTGATCATGATGCGTGGACGTATGCCTTGGACTTTCCTGCAACCTATCAAGTTAAAAATGCATGGAATTGTTATGTTCGAAGGCGAAAATGGGTATACCTACGCATATTATTATGAATCACATTGTTTCATTTGAAAATAATAATATACTTTTGAGCAGGTGCGTTTTAGGCGTTATAGCGCCCTGAACAATTGGTGCGCTGTGGCCCCCCTCCACAAGGATCCGACGCAAGAACCTTTTATTGATGTCGCGATAGGGGGATTTAATATTCCCAATGCCCCCGCTGGTACCATGCTTGTTTGGGCGGTGACAGCTCATGGAAGAGTAAGTATACTTTTATTTTGCTACAAGCAGCATAAGGGTTTTGATTGAACTTCCCATAAAATAATAGGCATAATCCCTGATGTCTAATACAACGATTATGTAATACCCGTGGCACACTCGTTTTACGGATACTATGGTATTTGTATTTACACACAAGTGTCATGTTGAACCATGCTAATTAGGAAGGTATCGAAACTTAGATTTTTCTCGTATGGATCGCCTCTTAACAAATTAGCGTTCTTCTTTCCAATGGTGCCGAATTCATAAAGTACACCGGATGTGTCTCAACTTGTCATGATGTACCTACGTCCGCGTTTGAATGGATATACATAGGTTCTCGTGGAATTCAAATATGTATATATATATTCGTTTTTTGACTAGATCTAAGAGATATTAATAATTATAAAAAAACAACTTTAGGGCTTACGGCATTGGATTTATAAATTTAAAAACTAATTCGACACAGTAATATTATTTCATAAAATTTAAAAAAAAAATGTTTTTTCAGAACCAAATTCTTTAATTTATGTAACTTATTTTTTTTTTTATTTTTAAGGCAATGTTTCGTTCAGGAGTGAGTACAACATCACCTGAAGGACTCCGATGGACGGCAATCAGCACACCGATTGGATGTGAAATAGCGCAAATAAGTGTCGGTCCTATCGGATTAGTGTGGGGAGTTTTATACAATGGCCGAGCAATTGTCCGTTCTGGTGTAAAAAGAGAATGTTTGAGTGGAGAATCATGGCTAGAGGTTAAGCCTCCTGGGAACGGTATTAAGATAACACAGGTATCAGTAGGAACCGATGCTGTGTGGTGTGTAACCAATGACAACCACGTATGGTTTCGAAGAGGGGTTAAAGGAGAAGCTGCCGGCATAAGCGAAGATGCAGCAATTGGTAGTGGATGGGTTGAAATGGTTGGTAGTATATCTATGGTAGCAGTTGCGGCCAACGACCAAGTATTTGCAATCGGTTCGGAAGATCGTAGACTATATTTTAGATCAGGTGTGTCGGCGTCAGATCTAACCGGTAAAAAGTGGCGCCTTTTGCAATGCGCCATGCAAGTCAGTCGGACATCAAGTACCATGAGTTTAATGTCACGAAAGAGTGGTGGGTCTTCACCTGGTTCAAAGCATCGAAGCATTTGTAGTTTGTTTAAGGAAAGAGCGGTGGTTGAAACTTGTGCAGTTATTGAAAATGTTGGTCAAATTGAATCCAAAGTTTCCGACCAAATACGTCACAAACCAGATTTGTGGAAGAACAACTCCGATTCACCGCCAAACATAGGAAGTTTAAAAGATCATCGCAGAAAACACGTGTCAATTCTTCAAGAAAACTCGCAAGCTTCCAGTGCGCCAGCCGCAGATATTGGTGAAATAGCTGGAAAGCATTTTGAAACTCAACTCAAAAATCCCAGAGCTTGGTCTCCAGTTCGAAGTGTGGGCTCAATTGTTGGTACAGAAGCTCATCCCGAAAGTGATTCTGCAGTATTTGATGCTGATTGTACTCGAGACTCTGGCGTATTTGGAGAAGACGATGATCATGGCGGCTCTCAATACTGGGCAGAATTCGAAGTTATGTGGAATTGTATGACAGCTGGAGCCCTTGTTGTAGACCCATTAAACTTGCCCAATTGGTTCAATGATAGTATTTTCTTGGATAATAACGAGGAGCTGACTCGTGAATGGCGATTAGATATTATTAAAAGACTCAAAGTATGTGAATCAGCCTTGAAATCATTGAAGTTTAGTAAATATGAAAAGGCAGTGGAAATGTCATCTTGGATAAAATCAGGAGAAGCAAGAGTTCAGAAGCCAGGAGGACTTTTCGAGGACTGTCACATTGAACTCGAATGGGTCAGTTCATGCTCACAGGATTCAGGTTCGGGTTCGGGTTCGGGTACCTTTACGGTTCTTAATCCAGATGGAGTTACGACAAAAATTCAATTTTCTCTATCGGAAATTACCTGCATTCAGTGTTGCAGTGAGCCTGGGTCTCCTCGTATTTCGATACATGCTCCTCGACTTCCAATTGGTTGTTCTCCAATAAAACTAATGTTTGCCGGTGACACCGAAATGGAAGACTGGATATCTCACTTGACTTCAGTATGTTGTCAGATTAACGAAGTGTTAGGCAAACCAGCCAATAATTCAATTTGGGCAACCACCGATATGGGCGATGTTTTTGTCTTTGATCCAAGCAATTTAAAAGCTTCTCAGTTTAGTGAAGACAAAAATGCATATATTGAGCGTGTTGATGTTTCTGCTACTGAAACCCCATATTATAATACCTTGTACAATGGGTAAGTTTGTTTGATTACAAAAAAAAAAAGAATCAAATCATTTGATCCTAATTTTTTGTTCTTCAGAATGGCCCCTGGAACGGAACTAACAATAACTGGATGTGTGTATGATGATGCCGATCAAATTCGATTCGACTTTCAATGTCATCCATTCATAAAAGTCAGACACAAAGTCGAAAAGCTAAGGGTTATTGCAATGCATTTGAATCCAAGGTAAAAATTAAGAGCGTCAGTTTATTTGCTCATGTTTCTAATTCTTCCAGAACAGTAACGTAACTGCAATCTCGAATACAATTTTTTTTTTTCTTAATCTTAAAAATCTTTTTTTTTTAAATATGGAAAATATTTTTTATAGTTTTTAGAGGCTTACGCATAACGAATATTTTTGAATTTGGTTATTCTGTTACAAAAAGGCTGAAAATAGAAAAAAAACTGTATATGTACATAATGGTATCTCAAATAACGATGTTTCGTAAAAAATATTTTAACCATAGGTTAGGTTAGGTTAGAAGGGGTGAAAATACGCAAATCGCATCATCGCACTCGGATCTCAATGGATCCATTGTGGTCCCCAGGATAGGTGAAAATGAGGATGGGCGAGGAAAGGAGTTAAATGCAGTTTAGGTATGGGTATGAGACGCCTCCCTGAACCAATCCGAACTTTGAATAAATTTCAGGACGCTCCTTAGTGGCAAAGACGAGATGTCCTTAAGGTCGTCAAAGAAGTAATCTCCGAGTGCCATTTTCCTGGTTCTTACTAAGCTAGGGCATTCACAAAGGAAGTGATAGGAGCCCTCTTCCGCCTCTTCATCCTGACACCCTTTGCACAAATCAGTTGAGCTGATGCCCATTCTGCGCATGTGGGTTCCCATTGAGTTGTGACCCGTTAGGATTCCAACCAAAAGGGATAGTTGAGTTCCGCTTAGTTTAAGTAGGAAGTCTGTCTTTTTTTTAGAGAAGTTCGGACATAGATTCCTCGAGACCCGACAAGTATCAATTGCTGACCATCTATCGTTTGCGGTTTCGAGGAAACATTTGTGAATTCTACTTGCTTCTACTTCTAGTGGCATAAGAACGGAGGGTTCAGTTTGGCTTAGTTCGAGGGAACATCCTATTTTGGCCAATTTATCCGCCATTTCGCTTCCATTTATGTCATGATGTCCTGGGACCCATCGAAGGGTAACTTTATTTGATGCACTGAGTAGTTTTAACTCATTACGGACACAGTCTACCAGTTTAGACTTTGTGACAAATGAAGTAATGGATTTAGTTGCCGCCTGACTATCAATGAAGATGTTGATGTTTCTATTTACAAGTTCAAAAGTGGCAAGACTTTTTGCCGCCTAGTAAATTGTAAGCACTTCCTTGGAAAACACTGCAAAAATCTGGAAGTTTTATTCATCTATTTAGGGGTGGGTTGTCTGAGAAGATGCCGGACCCTTCCCTCTCAACCGTCTTGAGGGACATCTGTTAGGGCCACTGGGTTGAAACCAATGTGCGGTGCAGTATAGTCCGTTTGAATGTCTTTGTCCATGAAAGTCATTATGTTTTTGTGCCCAAAATGGCCTCCTACCCAGTTCTTGCATTGGTTGAGTCTTAGAGCACTGTTGGCCGCCACTTCCTTCGTAAATAAATCAAGTGGGGCTAATAAAAGAAACGTTTTCAAGGCTGCGGTAGGAGAAGTTTTCGTGGCACTAGTAGTTCCAATACATGCGAGTCTCTGAATGTTTGTTATAGTTTTTAGATTGGTTGCCTTTTCTAGGACTGGCAACCAAACCAGACATGCGTACGTCAAAATTGGCCTTATTATGGCTGTGTACATCCAATGAATGGTTCTGGGGCTGGGACCCCATCTTTTTCCAAAAATTCGACTGCAGGTGTAGAATGCTACTGAGGCTTTCCTCTCTCGTTCTTTATTTTTATCATAGTTAAATATATATTTGCTTTTTATTACAAACATTTTTTGTAATCAAAATCGTTAGAGCTAATTTTAATTCTTAAAGATACTTCTTTTTATAAATCGTCTAATAACGTAAAGTAAAACTCTTCTATTACAGATTTAACGAAGATGTTATTGTACTGAATTCTATGGAGAACTCTGAGTGGTCTACTGAAATAAGAAACCCTAATATGGTGTTTTCGCCTGGAGCAACGTTTGCATTGACTATTCGGTAAGCAAATCTAAAAATTAATTATGTTTGTAATATATGATGCCCAATAGATGATGTGCAAATATATTCTTGTTTACCCTACTAAAAATTTTGTTTGCCCCACCAAAACTTTTCTGATGTCTGATATTACAAAAATAAAATATTGTCTGAAGTGCTTACTAATAAAAAAAGAGGTTGCAAAAGACAAAATAATTATTATTAAAAACCACATGCCCGAGATTGTGAATTGTTGGGTGAAATGGGGTAAGGCCGAAAAGTGGTACTCAATTTAAAATTCCTTTTTGTTGTTTGAAAATTAATAATGGTTGGATATGGAGAGTCATTCAAGAGCTATATATTTTTCCAAACTAACCTTTTTATAGGGTAAAGTGGAGTAAACAACAAAAAAGGTATATCCGATTTAAGAAATTCTGTTTGTAACGTAATATTTAGAGGATGGACGTCGAGCATACCTTCAGGGATGGATTGAAGGCTGGATAGATGTATAAAAAATTGAAAAAAATAATAACCGTACATAAATGATGTACATAAATTGAATTTATTGGCATGCATCAGATATTTTTCATATTTCACATTTGTATTTATTCGTATTTTAAAGATTATGTTTCGATTAGTTCCTTAGATTAAATTAACTCTTATCAACCGCATTGCTGCCTAATTTTTTTGTTTAGGTTTAAGTTTAATGATTCATTATTATTTATTTTAGATCGACATCCGTTGGCTATCATGTCATTGTAAATGATGAATTCTTTACCGAATTTCCCCATAGCACTGATCCAGATGCTGTAACATGTTTGTACGTAAGCGGACGTGTTAAACTCTTCACAATAATTTACCAAAGCCCATCGGTTATAATTCCCCTACGTGATATATTTTGGCGTCAAATTGGTGGTCATATTAAAAAAATATTTTCTTGCCACGAAGGAGTCGTATGGGGTATCAGTTGCGACAGCACAGCTTGGGTTTACAATGGCGGTTGGGGTGGAACTTTTCTGAAAGGCCTTGAAAGTAGTTGCGGTAAGATAAATACGATGACCGATTCTCATAACTTCTACGTCTATGAAAACCAAAGGTGGAACCCACTAAGTGGATATACTACGAAAGGTCTACCAACTGATAGACACATGTGGAGTGATGTAACTGGAAAACACAAGAGAAGTAAAGAACATACAAAGCTATTATCCATGCATTGTGAATGGATATCAGATTGGATGCTTGATTTTAATGCTCCCGGTGGAGTTGACAAAGATGGTTGGCAATATGCCGTTGATTTTCCTGCATCATACCATGGGTCTAAAAAAATCACTGATTGTGTTCGCCGAAGACGTTGGTTGCGAAAATGCCGACTTGTAACGAGCGGTCCGTGGCAGGAGCTTGGAAACTCAAAAATTATTGACGCTTCTATTCTGCATTTAAATGATTCCACTGATCCTTCTATTGCGTTGTGGGCAGTTGCTATTAATGGCGATGTTTTAGTAAGAAACGGGGTAACCCAGTTAAATCCGAAAGGCGAATCTTGGCACCATATATCCTGCGAGCAACCCCTTAAATCTATAAGCATAGGCACAAACAGAAAAGTATGGGTTGTTGGTAAGAATGGAACTGTTTACTTTAGATATGGCATTAGCTCTCAAAATGCTTTGGGTGACGCCTGGCAGCCAATTGAAACTCCGCCAGGAGTAACTTTTAAAGTTGTGTCAGCTGGAGAACAGGGAGTTTGGGCTCTTGATTCAAACAATCGTTTAGCGGTGCGCAAAGAAATTTGTACAACTTTTCCTGAAGGATCTCATTGGCAATTCTTGCCTAATATTCCGAACATTCCTCCTCATGGTGATACTAATGTAGGATTCAAATCAATTTCTGTTGGAAACGAAGTGTGGGCTACTTCTTTGAATGGAATCATATGTAAACGCTGCAGTATAACAAAAGAAAATCCAGCTGGTACTGGTTGGCATATAGGCATTCCAGTAAGTATATCCTACAAAACCTTCCATTTACCACTATTAAACTAATTTATTTTGTTTTTATTTTCAGGGTCAGTGGCAAGATATATCCGTTGATGGTTATAACTAAATGTATTTTATTTATATTAAAAGTATTAATTTTCACAGTGCATTGTGTATGTATTCGCTTCACGACATTTATATCGTAATTTTAATTTGTTTAGTAATCTGCATTTTATTTACTATTGCAAATATATTATATTTAATAAATGACAAAACAAAATGCTCTTTCAATTTAAGTAATTGATTTTTATATGATTCTCAAATTTACAAATCTTAAGCATTACATTATATAAAGAAATATGCACAATAAAGAACTGAGGCTTATTTATCAAAATAGTTACTGGAAACCCATATATAAGAGGATTTGTTTTTCTTTTAAAATTATTTTGGAAACAAAGAAGTCTCTGTTATCGCAAGCAAATTGTCATACCTAGTTGGAATTTTTGCCAGTATAATAACACGATTTACCGATCTTGAAATCAATCAACGAATTTTATTATTATCCAACTTATCTGGTCGTTCATGGACAAACACAGATGGCGCTGCATGTAGCATAAATAATAAATACTTATGATTATGATGAAATTGGTCTTCAATAGGAGGAAATCGACTTACGTTGGGAATAAGAAATTTACATCTTAGGCTTAGTTAAGCGCAGAGAATTCTCGGGGCGTAACTTAAGCACGGAAAAAAAAACTGTGTTACTGGCGTGAATTACATACTTGTCATAGTTTGTATAAAAACTGAATTTTGTTTTCGTGATGGCGTCAGTAATCCCCGATGTCGTTTTTTTTCTCAACCAAATCCCTCCGGACTTGCAAAAAAACACGGCTACACTCACAATTTTTTTGCAAATCCAAGAGGAAATTCTATTAAAAAAGCATTTTGTAAATTGGCGAAGAAAAGAAAAAATTGGCTATTTCATACATACTAACGATAAAAATCAAATAATTCGGGTCGGTAATGCAGTGTATACGTTCTGTTAGGTGTCATCAGTTATAACTTTCATTGAAAACTCATCATTGATGAAATATTAAAGATGGTATGATACCAAACAACATTTAAATTCGCGAAATCCTACTTTTAACTTGCTACTAAATACTAGTTATAGCATCGCATTATAAATAGTTAAATTTTTGCACTTATTGTAATCAAGAAATTATCGATACTTTCGACTGATTTTCTGAAATTACCAAAGCTATCGAGAAAGAAATCTATCGATCGTGTACCAACACTAGCAAAATGTTACTGTTTTTTCTTTTCTCTGCCAGATATTCACTTTACTCAGAATTTAAAGGTCAGAATTTTTAGCTGAAAATTCAGATAAAACGTAAGCAAACGTAACTAAAAGTCATCTAAGTTTTTATGGCAGCTGGCTAATCAGAAGCTCCAAAAATACAGAAATCTGAAAATTCAGATGTAAAACGTAATGCATTGAACGCGCCTATTTACATCGAAAGCACAGTTTAGGCTTAACTACATAAGCCAAAAAGTACTTTTGTACAAAAGTAAACATATTTTTTTCCCGCTAGCGCAGTTGTTCGTTTGTGTGAAAAAGAATATACAATTTTTTTTTTTAAACCAAAATTTAATCTTTCTGCATCATTTTTATAAGTTTTCCAGTCAGAAAAACTATTCCAAAATGAGTTTGAAAATTTTCACTTTTGTACTTTTTCACTTTTTGGGCTTATGTAGTTAAGCCTTTTTTATGATTGCTATAACTGAGTTGTCAAACAAAAATCCACCGTTTTCAATGAAAGCTATAACTGGCGCCTAACTAATTCATCGATAAAATTGGTCGAGAAGAGATAAAAAATGCGACGGAACTCATATGTTCAATTTCATCGTTTCACGACTAATTTTATCGATGAGAGAGTTATTTCGAGTGGATGTTTGGAGCTACTATTTTTCACTCCTTTTACTCAAAATTTTCCATTTTCGATAGCAATGGAATAGTTCCAAAATTCACCCCCTGAATTGTCTGCGCCTAGCTAAGCTAAAAACGACATCGGGACTTAGGAGCTTCTTACTTACAGTACGTAAGTCCCGATAATTATCTGGACTTAGCTAAGTCCATATGGATTTAAGTTGTTGTTGTATTTACGTGTAAAACTATTAGTTCCGATGTTGTTTTTTTCGACAAATCCATATGGACTTGCAAAAAAAACACGCCTAATATTTCATATAGGTAACTGCATGAAAGCGCATCATAATGCTTCACGTAACGTTATGTTATGTATCACAAAACTTTTAATTTACTTCTTTTTGTGTCTGGCTGGCAATGTTTCGTTCTGTCACTGTCATTCTCAGTTAAAAGTGCTACAAGGACATTGACATTTTTTTTTACACAAAATCTGCGTATTGTTAAAAAAATTTTGTGGGAAATATATTTTCTGATTCGTATAACGAGCACACCTTGAGAAATAACATTAAAACATGTCTGAAAATATCGTTATCAGTGATTTACAAAAACAAATTTTTGAAAAACTATCAAAAAATGAAACGAACGAGTTCAAACAGTTGATAACTCATATCAAATCCACGGTTAATTTTGTAGATGAAAATGGAATGAGCCCCCTGCAGCATGCTTGTAGTAAAGGAAACATAGAAGCAGTCAAAATTTTGCTGGATCAAGTAGGTGAAATTAAATGCTAATAAAATACAAACAGACTAAGATTTAAGGCATTTTGATGAGAAGTAAACTTGATAAAAGGAAAAAAAAAAAAACACTAGAACTAACATATTTTGTGTATTTCTTAACTATACAAGAATAACACCCTATATGGCTTTATGTAAGATCCATGAGTGGACCAGAATCATTTTTGTAAAATAAATTTTATTTAATTCTTTTGTAGTTCATTATTCTTAAGTCTGAACGCTAGGCCCATGTCTAATGCTCTGGTAATACTTGGTACGAAAAACTGACTGCTTCTGATCGAAATTAAGTGTCTTGATAATATGAAATAATAAATAGGCCAAATGAAATTTCAGTCACAAAAGCACTGCGTTCATAACTATTTTTCATATTTAAGAAGGATTTAGTTTCAGGATGTAAGACCCATTTGCTAAACCGAAACATAAATATTTAAGTGCAACGTAATAGACCTTTATGTGACAGTTTACGCTGAGGAAAAGTAGATCATAAGCTTTTAAGTTGAACATAAATACTTAAGTTTCGTATCACCAAACGGCTGTAAGATCAGGAAGAAATTTAAATTCTCAAGTATCCAATAGCCGTGCTCCTTTGGAGGTGGCGAAGTACTCATGAGAAGTACTCGTGCTCTAATGGGGCGAGTAGACGACATTCTTCTTGCTAGCAAAGTAATGATACGTACTTCTCCACCTCCAAAGAAACACTGCTAACATTGGGGCATCATATGCTTGGTTTGTGCATTGCAACTATTATTGACGGGATTAAACATACCGTTATAATTTGGGGTGACCAAGTACTAACGGCCATATTATTCACTCGATTCATCCAGATTAAAAATTTAAATCCAGATGTAAAGCTTACAAATTCAATGTAAATACATCTGGATTTAAGTTTAAATCTGGATGTATCTAGTGAATAATATGGCGGTAAGAGTATCAAAGAAATCCTGAGCTTAATAAAACTGGCTCGGCCGAATGGGGCAAAAAAACATGGACCTTTTGGTCGATATTCAGTCAAATGAGCTTTACTGGCTAGACAGTGACATAGACTTGGTGAAAAAGCTGAACGTTCCGCAAAACACCTGCCAGATGGGAATACAAATTAACAGCCTGCAGTCAACGCAGCAGACCCCACCTTCCGATGCACACACAAGACTCACAACGAGAGTGGGGGTAACTGGAGTCATCTAGTGTTAGTTAGTAAAATGGGTGCAAATGATACAGTGAATCAACAGAAACTCGAGCTCCTACGCCCCACAAACAATTACTTTAATTTATTATAAATAAGTCAGTCGGTGATTCAGTCAGTGATGAGCCTAAATACATATGTACATATATTCATATTTAATAATTTTCAATGTATACCTGGCCTCTAAAAGCTCAGAACACATTTTTGACAAATGAAACAAAAATAGGAATCAATGTTATCAGTCCCCCCATAACTATTTCATATTCCTGGAATCTTACAATGTATGCGCTGTAGAGCTAGGTACAGTCGAAAAAAGTGTGCTGGACACACGCTTCTCTATATTGTGTGTGTCGAACAAATTATTGAAGTTTTTGGTAATTTTCAGAAGAAGGCTCCCAAAATTTACAATTTGAAAAAGAATAATAAAAATTTTAAATATGTAATGCGGTTTAGAAAAAATCGCTGTTCGGCACACTTTTTATAGGTACTTTGGTTAACATTGAACATTTTAAAAATTCGCATTATTTATCATTTTAAAACCGCAATTTTTGAACTTTGTATTTGGGATTTAGTTGTTCGTAAGGGTCAAGGCATAAAACACTCAGTTGAGGTAATCCTCTCTCGTATTGCTTCCCTCATTTTTGTCCCTTTTAAAAAAAAAATCTACTTTATTCGATTCCTATTTTTAAGAGAATACAAAAATTAAAAATGATCAGCTTGAAATTCAAATATTCCTCAATAAGTAAGAGAGTGGCAAAGTTCGTGAAAACACGTTTTTACATGTTTTTTTTTTTAAGTAGACCTCAAACAAATTATTTTTAATATCACACGTAATCATTTTTAGACTTTGTGGAAATGTTCTTACTTAGTACTCCTTTCGTTTTGAAAACAGCGTCTTGGCATAGATTCTACTAATATACAGCACTGATTCTAAATTATACTTTGCCAGGTGGGGTCCCATAGTGCTTTCCAAACTGCAAATTTGCGGGTAAATTTTAATTTGGACGTTTTACTTATACACATGCATAGATGTAGGCCAGTCTTCCCCCAGTCACTAACACTATTATTTTTTTACTTTTGTGTAAATTACAGTATCAGTTGTTGTATTTTAGCGCTTTCATGAAAATATTTCTTGGGTAAAATTTTTATTACAGCCTCATCGTTCTGTTACAATTCTTAACTAATTACGTTCGTATTATTGAGTACTTCATACTTGGTTCGCCGCACAATATGCCTTTGTTAAGTGGTGGATATTTTTCAACTTCAGGCTTCAAACAAAAAATTTTTTTTTGCATTAAATTGATGCTGACGACCTTTAAAGATCATTTTAAAAATCTGAAAAAAAATGGCAATATTTTTTAGACCAAGAGCCGTCAGCAAATTCAGGGAGTGGATGTATAGCCAAAATTAGTTTTTATAGGTGCATGTGTAGTGATATCGAAAACAAAAGCCTGGCAGATTTTTTTTGTCAGCCTTTAGTAGAGGTTAAAAAACGGGTTCTTCGGAGCTCTGTGTCAGCAATATAATCCCTTCAGTTAATTAAAAAAAAAAATATAATGTGATGCTCTGTAATTTTCCCTGAGTCAAAACACATTAATCTTGATGATACCATTGATATCATCATAAATAAAAATTTTAAATTATTCTTCGATATATTTACCTCATTTTGGGCTTTTAGCCATGACCATTTAAAAATTCGAAACTTTCACACCGTATCATTTAAAGATACAACATTTAGGCGAGAATTAACGTATTCCCATCCCAAACCTCTGGACTTTGCCTCCTTTGAATCCTTTCACTTCTGTCTTCTGTCCAAAATAATTATTTCGTCTGAATATACTTTATTATTATTGATTATGTTAAACAGTAATAATAATATAAATTTTCATCAAACAGGGCGCTGATGTCAATTTCAACCAGCATGGTGCAAACTACACATCCCTTCATTTTGCAGCATTATCTGGAAACAAGGAAATATGTAATTTACTCTTAGACGCTGGCATTATTCCGACTACGTTGAATTCAGTATCGAGAACAGCTTCTCAGATGGCTGCATTTGTTGGAAATTACACATGTGTTGAAGCAATAAATAATTACGTGCCAAAAGCTCAAATTGAACCATTTACCAAAATTCAGGGAAAACAAACAGAACCCTGTTTGCCACCTCAATTGCTAGATAGTTTTCATAAATTCGTCATTGAAGTTAATCTCCATCCTGTCCGTATTGCATTAAATCTACAAAGAAACGGAAATCTAATAAAACATTTGCCAAAACTTAAAAAGGTACTGCAGCTTATGACGGAGAAGGAAATGCACAAAAAGAACGATATAAACGAATTAATGGCATTCAAATATCATTATTTGCATTGGACAATTTCTGAAATAATGCGTTGTGATGAGCAATTTCAATTGAGGAAAGAAAAAAATAATGAATCAGATGGCAGACATGATTTTATTGAATTGTTTGTTAAACGTGTATTAAAAGAAAACAAACAAGGGCAATTAGAGTATATAGAGTTTACAATCAGGGAATGCGTTCGAGAGTTTCCGTTTAGGGAATGCACGATATTCCGTCAGGTTGTATCACAGCTAGCCAATAAAGACTCACCGCCAGCTTTATTTGTATTGAGAAGTGCCATTAATGGACAGCGTGGCTTTATTGTAAGTATTTCGTTCTTAATCTTTAATAATAATCTTAAAATGCAATTTTATAAAAAGTTATGCGAATTGATCAAAGCCAAGTAAAATGACTTTTTACTTGAATATTTTTTTGTTTTCAATAACCTTCCCAATATCTAACTGTATGGAATGTAGCATTATTCATGAAAAAGGTCAATTATACAGGGTAGCCCAGCTTCGGCTGATACTCTACTCTACTACTCTACTCTACTCTTCTACTCTACTCTGCTATTCTATTCTACTACTCTACTCTACTACTCTACTCTACTACTCTACTCTACTCTGCTACTCTATTCTACTACTCTACTACTCAACTCTACTCTACTACTCTACTACTCGCTACTCTACTACTCCTTTGGAGGTGGCGAAGTAATCAAGAGTAGATGCAAATGATAATCTAGTACTACCAACTACTCGTGCTCTCAGTGCGAGTATATGAAAATTGTAGGAAAATCTATTTTGTGCGTTCCATTGAAAATGAATAGCAAAGTACTCATGAGTGCTTCGCGAGTTTCAAAGGAACATGGCTATGTCGCGTTCAGCCTCCACAGGTTGTTCATTGCGAACAGGTCGAAGAAAATTTGCTCTTGGCACATTTTACACTGAAACCCATTCCTCAAAATGGGTTATTAATGTGGTTTTCCAAACAACCAAAAAAATTTGTATGGGGGTCAACTTGATCTTTTTCAGATTTTACGTTCCTAACAACCAAAAAAATTGATTTTTTTCGTGGTCTGTTTTTTTTCTCGATTGATCTTTCAAATCTCGATTTATTGGCAGATTTACACATACTTTCACACACACTTGCACACAAACCAAATTGACATTTCTAAACGTCGTCCTCTCCTCGTCAGTTTAAATTCGTTTTGGCCTTTCGCTAGCATTGTTTACTTTTGATAAGGCATTTGTTTGATAAAATAAATGCAAATAATGAAGTTTAATTAGTGAAAAGTTAGTCCATTGTTTTTTGTGAAAATAAAATTATTTTTATTAAAATTCCATAGTACTCCATGTAGTGACCTATGTTTCATGTTCATTGTCTTCTTCCTCACCATCGACCGATAGCTTCTCCTTTGATTTGGATTTTGGATGGACGGGATTCCTGTGGATATATGGATCCGACCGATGGCCAAATCATGTTATAAAGCAGTGATAGTATACCAACAAAATAAAATTCCTGCTAGGGAACAAAAAATTCCCTAATTTGTATTTTATTTTTTTATTTCAATTTGATTGAACAAAATAATGTACAATATCACATTCATTTAAATGAAGTCAAGAAAAGAATGCGTTAATCTTTTCTTTCTTATATTTTGTCATAATTTCAAAATGGCCTCAGGATATTAATAATTTCAAGATTAAAAGTCAGCCCCACTTTTGAGTTTTTTCTTATGAAACAAATCAATAAAGGCTCCCAAACCGGCGCTAAACCTTCGCGCGAATATGCGACGACTGAAGAATGTTCATAGATTTGCATAGCGCCAGTGTGGGTTCTCTCATTAATCTCCATTTCAATAAATTAAGACAGGTGAAAGTATTCGCGTAGTTGAAATTAATTATAATTTAAACACAAAAATGTTCTTTTATAATTTGAAAAAAAAAAAACTTTTTGTAAGAATTTTTTCTTACGCATTTTTTCACCAGTTTCATCAAGAAAATAAAGCCAAATATATAATATTTTTGTATTAAAGAAAAAACTGTTCCGTAGGAAAAAAATACTTGTAGGAATTTTTCCCTACATATACTATCACTACTTACATCAGTAAACACAGACAAATCACCTACACCTTTAAAAAAAAAAGGATCAATCGCGATTCGTTCTAGTTACCACGATTGATCTGGAATCTGACCCCCAAATCTGAAATGGTTGACTGGAAAACCACATAAGTTTATTATCATCTTTTTTGCAGTGACAGGTGTGTCAGTTTTAAAATGTTGAGGACGTTTTCTTTGTGTTATTATACAGATCGTCCGAAAGAGTAGAACAAATAAACATTTTTCAGATGTTCTTGCACTGAGTATAGAGCCAGTATATATTTTATTTAATTATTTATGCAATGAAAATATACAAAAGAAATTAAAAATACGAAAGTTATAAATTTCTTAAATCAGTTAGTCGAAGTCGGGGCACCCTTTTAAAACATGAATCTTATAATACACATCAGCGTTGATTTCGTGAGAATTGAGTTAAGCATGAATGAATCTGAACAGACAGTTAAATTTCACATATACTAATAATTTATTTATGAATTTTAGGATGAAATGTCATTTTGTAGCACATGTGGAGAAGAAAAACCCGATAAAAAGTGCTCAAAGTGCAAAGCTGTACAGTACTGCGATAGAGAGTGTCAACGACTTCATTGGTTTATGCATAAGAAGACATGTGCAAGGCCAACATCAACTGCTGCAAATTCAAATCATCTTTCGTCTACAGCAGAAAACAAACATGAAATAGATGCAGGCGAAATTCAAGAAACACTCAAAAACTTGGTGGTTAGCTAAAAAGTAAAATTTCATATTTGACAAATCATAACACTAATTTTGTATTGCATCTAAACACACATTTTCACAATTTTTTTATTATAAACTTCAAATCAACTTTTTTAATGAAATTATTTAACACAAACGACTTGTTGACTACGTAATATTTTAACGTATAAAACATACTAATTGGAAATATAAATAGATATTGTGCATTGCACTTCTGGTAATGTTTTTTTTTTTTTGTCTAATTGTAAGCTTATACGAAATAAAATATATGTGTTTGAAATAATTAAATACGTTTTATTTAGAGGAAAATTTGACATGTTACATGAAACATTCAAATATCAAGTATTAACTTTAAGGGTGTTTAGAATTAGGGAATATTCCAGAGCTTCATTTCCTGTTTAAAACATATGAGCCGTCGCAGAGTGGCCCGTATTGACTTTTTTGGTTGCAAAAATCATATCTCTTAAACGAATAAAGATATCGCTAACATTTTTTTTTGGTTTTGAGGGTAATTTCCAAGGCTATAAAATTTGTGAATTTTAAGAAAAAAATATTTACAGGGTGTTTCAGAATCTGCTGCTGAAATAAGAAGTTTTTGTTAACGTGCTTAACATAATTGTTATTCAATTCTAAAAAGGTCGAAAGTCAATTTATGAGGTAATTTGAGGGTAATTTAAGTGAAACAGTGGGGAAAAAAAGAAAACAAACCAATTTGAGTGAAACAGTGGGGAAAAAAATCAGTTATTGTTTATTTTTTATTAATTGATTTTTCATTTTTTTTTTATTTTTTTTCATAAGAGAGTAAATTTATCAAGTATTTTATTGATAGATTAGAATTCAAAAAGTGGAAAAACAAAATAAAAGGAGCAAAAATGTACATACAAACATTAAATTTCTTGGAAACTATCATCTAAGTCCGGGGTACTGCGTAATAAACTTATAATTTCCGGTGAGTATTGTGCTTTCAGATCTTTTTGGTTTCTTACAAACCTTAAGGTAGAAGTAAGTGGATCGGATGAGACTGCTAGCATGTTAAATAGGTCTTTATTCTGTCGAATTCTTGAAACTTTGCACGTATTTTGATATCTGTATTTCTTGTAGTCTTTATTTTTGGTCTCCTAGGCTTCTTCTGACAATTCTCCAAGTGGTAGGGATTGGTATTCGATGATATTTTTACTATGAACCAACATTTTATGAAGAGTAGGTGTGAGTTGTTTTTCAGGGTACTTTTGTTTCAATAACTCTGCGGTTTTTTTGGTGTAATCTCCAAATTTAACTGTATTCACTACTTCCTGGCTATTCAAAACATTTAGTATTATTTTGATCCTCTTTATATAACCTCTTTATTGAATCCAGTTATTCGAGCGGTTGCCTCAGATTGTTCAAAAATCTCCTTGAAGTGTTTCCATCATTGCTATATCCAAATCCTTGCTTTGGTTTATCTACATCAAGTCCAAGCTCATTTGTCCGGTTTTGATATGGAGAGATGAAGAAAGCCATTCCTCATTTTTGTTTATTAAAAATAATCTCGATCTATTGGCTGCGACCCATTTTTTATCAATGTTTTAATAAAATCTTTTTAATTTTGATTCATAATCCGGTAAATTTCATCGGATAGGTGGTATTCACTTATTATGGCAAAAAAGAACTCTTCAAGACTCTCATCTTTGACAAAAAGTTCAAACAAAATATTGTATTTAAATAATTTTCCTTATAAATACAACTGCTCCTTCAAGTTTTCAATGATCATTTCATCCCAATGTTTCATCTTTTTATACCATAAAACTAAATACCTGCATTAAAAATATTCAATTTATGACATCCTAATAAGGTAATCTGCTTTACCTATAAGCTTTTTTAAAAAAAAAATTAATCCAGTTAAAAACTCTTATCCATCAAACTACCTGACAGTAATTAATCATACCCGAAATCAATAACATTCATACTTAAAAATTTTATTTGGGGTCACAAGAAATAAGCTATAAAACCGTTTTAAAAAAATTTAGGTAGGGTTTTCCTTCTAAATTTCAAAACCATTTTATTTCAAACCAGCACTCATACCTGCAAAACGGAGAAAAAATATTTTCCATGATTTTTTTTTCTGCACCTGACAAAAAAAAAACTCAGAAAAAATTACTGACTTCATTAAATCAAATCGCTCTAGCTCAGCTCTATGCAACTTTATGCAGCTGAGTTTTTGGTTTTATATGAAGAAATATATAAGGATTTACTATCCGTCGAGCTTAGCTTGATTATGTTTGAACCTTTTTTTCTACTCAGTTTAAAGACAAAAAAACGTGCAAAAATGGGTATTTTAAAAAACATTAAATTTAGCAGTTTAAAAAAATTTATCATTTTTTTTCTTTTCTGATTATAGCAATTAACACATATATCAAGTTTTCCTAGTTTTTACACCCAAAATTAAAAAAAAATTTAAAAACAATTGTTTTTTTTTCTAACCATAAAAATTTATCAACTTTGACTCGCTCTACAAGTCAAACCATTCATACAAATGAAATAATTTTTTCCAAACATTTGTCAATTCAAAAAAAGTAAAAGTTTTGCATTATAATTCTTTTACGAAATACGAATTCCTTTCAATTGACAGAAAAAATTCGATTCTGTTTAGAAAAAAATTCGATTTCTTTTTTGAAAGGAATTCGCCATTATTTGGTTTTATCATAAACATTGACTTATTATATAATATAATAAGTCAATGATCATGAAAACTTCAAACTAAAATTTTTTCAAATTCCAACGACAAAATTCAAAAATGCCCAAAAGTAGGCAATCAGCATACATTCAACTTTTGTTATTTGTTATTTCGTCGTTCTTTCGGTTGGTGTCTAAGATATGGTTGGTTATGTCCTATCAGTCCTATTCTGCTATTCATCTCTCTGAATTTCCACTAATCACTAGCCAATAACTGTTTTTACTTTTTTTTTATTTCAAACAAAACAATCCATCCAAATTTCATATGATTTTCGCATGAACAGCTGTTTATGTGAATGTCAAATTGGTTTGGGATAATGTAGTTCACCCGATGAACAGCAGAATGGATAGGTAGAGTGAAAGGGAATCGAATGGGTGAATCTAATTTACGATTCACTTGAAAAGCAGGAATAGGGATGTATGTTCCGTTCATTTGGTTGATGTATTAAATTTTCTATGTGGTTTAAGTGTTTTTTATTATATAGGGTATCCTATTATATGTTTGGTCGTAATAATAAATGATACAAAAAATGTTACTTGGTGCGTTTTTCGTAAAATGCGCCCATAAACACCTTCTTCCAGCTTCGCAACTAAATGGTGTTTCGGAAATCTTGAAGTTTTAAATAATTGCCGTTTAAAGTTTTACTATCATTGAATTATTATGAAGGGTATTTTGAATAAAATACGATAAAAGTCTAAAGCGTGTTCTTTTACGGGACAAAAAAAGAAAACGCACCAAGAAACATTTTTTGATATAGGAACCTCATTTATGACACCCAATATATTTAACACAAAAAACATTTAAACCACGCAATACAACGAAAGTAGCCAGTCGTTCTGGGATGAGCTATACCCAGACCATTCTGAACAATAATTCTATTCTAACCAAAGTCGCGACGACGGATGTCCAATTTTCAATCGAGTTTACCCGCCGCTAAAGATGTTTCACATCAAAACCAAACACTATTTTAGTTTTTGATCGAAACTAAGTAAAATCACTTTGGATGAAAATTTTACGAGAACCGAAGTTCGCAAAAGTTTTTGGTTTAATGCGGATAAAGTTTGAAGAGGCCTCTCTTTTGAAGTAGGTATATGTCTCAATGGGTTCCAGTTACATTGATGAAAATACCATGTTCTTGTGCAAATAGGGTAATCCGCAACCAGACCTTTCCGCCAAATAAATACAAATTCAGCCTTATTGTGAGTTTCACCCGAAAAATATTTCACCTTAAAATTTTTTGTTCGCCCGGAATTTTAAAACCTATTGTGGGTTTCCCCCGAACGCAATTCTGTTCGCCTCAAAAAAAAAAAGTGAAAAAGGCATTACATTCCGTCCGAAATGAATGTTCACAAGAAGGGGAAATTTTCGATCATAAGATTTCGCGTGAAACTCACAATAGGCGAAAAGTAAAATCACAAATTTTCCGGGTGGAAAGCTGTTCGGGTGAAACTCACAATAAGGCTGAATTTGTATTTTGCGGAAAGGACTGGTTGCGGATTACCCTATTTGCACAAGAACATGGTATTTTGACACAAGAAAATTGTATTGATTTTTGAAAAAGATTCGGAAATATTCCGAAATCCATCGAGTTATACAGGTCGTTTTACTGAACTCATGATTATACCGTGAAGAAAAATCCTTTCATTTCAATCTACCCTTAACTATCTCACAGAATTAAAATCCATGTATATCTCACTCACACGTTTCAAGCTGAATCCGAAAATATTAAATGAAACTGCAGCATATGTGAAATTTGGGAATCTCTACCTTCTCTTTTTTACGCACATAAAATCTACCTGTCTCACCGATGCGCTCTTCAGTAAAACGACCCATGTAATCAGGCACTTTGGGTGTTGATTTAAAATTCAATCGTCTGGCAGGATTCTTTTGTCGCTGGCGGAAGGGGGGTTGCAAATGACGAATTTCCAGATTTTTGTCTAGGGGGTATAACCACTTTATTATAGATATAATCATATAAACTAAAGCGAACTACTCTGTGATGAAGAATTTTGGGGTCTCAGACGTTTTAAGTATCACCACACCCAGCCAGGGGGCAAAAATTCAGTTTCTGAGGTATAACCATATAAATAATATGTCAAAAAATATCTTTTAAAACTCTATTATCACATCTAAACCAAAAGCTTGTGGAAGGTCTGGAGCTCGAAATATTTGCATCCCAAGTGATTTTACGGTTTTACTTAATTTCTGTACAAAACCTACAAAAGTCTTTAGATAACGATATTTCCGCATTCGAGCTTCAAAACCGGTTGGGGTTTTCGAAATTGGCTGTTATATATATATTTGCAAGGCCAAAATGTTCTTCAAGGTTTTGTTCTCGAAATATTCGCATCCAAATTGATATTAAGTACTTCAATCCAACCATTAAAAGGCAGAGGCATTCATCCATTATTGCTTTAAAAAAAAAAAAACATTATCTGCATTTAAACTGATACCAATAGTGTTTTACAAGATCTTTCAAAAGATCGACTTTGAAAACTTGGGCAGACAATTTTGTTTTTATCTCGCCGGATGAATTTTTCTAATCGTGATTTTTCCCCACGTTTGATAAGCTTGGTTTTCAATCTGTTAAAATAAATTGTGTGGTGAATAAAATTGTAGACCTAAATATTTGACAATGCCGACTCCATGCTCAAATTTAACTAACTGAAATCCACTTTAAAAATTTGTCATTTTGTTTGGGTATGTCCCTTCTGCTTCTACAGTTATTGGGCCATAAGTACACTTCATATTCATAGGTACATACCTATATGAGAAAATGTATTGTTTAATTTTTTTTTTCTGCAAACAAGGTATAGTTTGCCTTCTTAAAATAAATAAATAAAAGGACACACACTATAGTTCACATGAATTCAATTATTTAGCAATTGTTTGCACAATGTACATATGAGTACCTACTAAGGATTATCTCTAGAGGAAGAAATCGATCGTTCTAACAATGTGACAATAGTTTCATCTGGCGTTTCGGTATGCACACGCACAGTGCCAATGTGAAAAGGGCTTTCACTTGAGTTTTATTATATTCTAATGAGTTGTTACTTATTCACCCCACAAAGATTTAAATATGTTCATATCTACATTCTACAACTCGAGTATCTATTATATGATTTAAGAACTGAAGTGGTATTAAGAGACGCAATGAATTCCTTCGGAGACGCCACAGGTATATAAATACGCATCCCACGCACAATTGTGGACAGACATTGCGGTGTACTTATTTAATCTAGGTGAGATTATTAATTTGGTCCAGTTTCCAGTGAATGGCATAAATTAAGAATATACAATTAGTATAATAATGTAAATCTTTTCGTTTGGCTGAGTTGGCTGGATTGTCGGAATTGTTGTCTTTTGTGACAAAAATTTCAAAAAACTCGTTGTTTAAGGAACCATGATTCCACAACCTCAACAAAGTAATAAATGTAGTTAGTATATCAAAAGAATGTGATGTCCCTATGTTGGAGTATTAGGCACCTACATTATGTACATACATATACGTATGTATAGGTACTTAGGAATATTTTGAAAATGGTTTGTTTTTGCAAATGAAATTTAAAGGCAAATGTAATAAACCAATAATACAATAAAGAAATAACGATTTATGCCGATCATGGAATCCGAGAAGAGGGTGGACTTTTCAGACTTGAAACTTGATTGTAAAGATTCTCTTAAAATGTTTAGGACGTCAATTTTGTTCAATGTGTTATCAATGGAGACTAATTCATAATACCGGATGTTGATGCCATACCTACACGATACACCCACAGACGCTAGACCATATCCAAACCACAGCGAGTGTTTTATAATTGCAATTTGCCTACTAGCTTGAAATGTCAGATTTATTAGATTTAATAAATAAGGGAATTTTAAGTGATATGCGAAAATATCTCTGATGAACATAACAGATATGCATGACTTTCAAGGGTTCTAATTCCAAATAATAAGCACCTGTCAAATAATAATTGTAAAGCTTTTTTGAACCTTCTCAATTCTATTAGAAGAGTTTTTTTTTAGAAAGGATTTCAAACTATAAGTAGGTATCTTGCCAGAGAATTTAAAAGTGACTTGAATTGAATAAAGATCTTTGAATTCTCTGGTGTTTCTCTTTACGAATCCGAGCATTTGATTAGCCTTGTTGACCAATTATATTCAATATATGGCAGAAACGAGAGTTTCATATCTAAAATGACTCCAAGATCCTTTTTACATTCAACGCGTTCTAAAATTACATTAGGCGTTTTTTATTATCAGAGACGATCCATATAGATCATGAAAATACATGTATTAAAACAACAACACGATATCCCAGGGCCAAATTAGGCGTTTTTCTTTTTTAGTTCAGAATAGAGCTCTGAACAGAGTTCTGAACGTTCTCTGAACGAAGCTGTTCAGCATTTAACTCTGTCTGCTCAGTTATTTTATTCTGAGCTCATTCTGAGCACTCTGAACACGCTCAGAACACCTCCAAAACCCCTTTTGTTTACATAGGTAGTTGTTTTTGTAACTTCTTCCCGCATCCATGAATAGATGTGAATTGCAACAACAATTTAACTGGGTCTTATTTTTGGGTTATTCGCGTATATCTTTGCCATGGTTAAATCGATTTTGTTATAATTTTGCAATCTAATGCTTCTCAATAATTTAAACAATAGTGCATTTAAAATTTTTTAAAAACATTATAAAACAAACAAACAAAATCAAACGAAAAATCAATATTGTAGTGCTTTTGACTCCAATGTTGGGTTACATACAGTATTTAACCACAAGAGCAAGTTCGTGCGATCAAGTCGTGCATATTTTTTTATCTTACATATTTTACAAACTGACATTTCAAACTTGTAGGTGAATTGAAATGGCTCCCGAGGGTTTGGATAATCTATGGTAGACATGGTGAATATACAAAAATTAAAGGAATTTCATTAATTAATAATAGAAATAGGTAATAATGGCCCCAAATGACTACCTTGCGGGACAACAGCTTTGACACATATGTACATATATATTTTCAGAATAGCAGTCTTCAATTTTGCCAGTTTGAATCCTGTTAGTGAGGGATGATTTTAACCAACACAGAAAGCTTAGAGTGAATTCCAAGCGATGACAAATTATGTACAAGCATCCTATGGTTAACGAAATAAAATGTTTTGTGTAATTTTATTTATCTTTCAGAAAATTGTTGCTAAGCTAAAATTTGATAATATTTTAGTTTGTTATCTCATCCCAAATGCTCTGTTCGTCAGTCTTAAATAAATGTGAATTACAAACGTAGGTATAGGGCAGACCGGCAGACTGACAAATTATTATACAAATGGCTGTGTAAATATTTCCAAGACTCTGCCGTTGTTACTTATAGCCTTTTCAATTTTAGTCAAAATGACACAATGACAGTTCTTCTTCTGAAAAGAAGAGAAATTTGCTTCTGATTTTGTTTTCAGCATCATTCCAGAAGGGTTCACACCAGTGTTGCCGTTTCGCAAATTCTTAGAGTAGCACCTGTCAGAAAATTTCGGGAGCATTTTTAGAAGTTGAGGAGCCCTTCAAAAATTCAAAATATTCATACAACATAATAATTTTAATTCATCTTTAAAAAAAAAAATAATATAAAACATTCATTGTTAATATTAAAAATATTTCGGAAAACAATTTAAACGTTTAAAAATAAATAGATGTGCATACATACACACTTACATATGTTAATATAAATAATTATTATTATTTTGAGAACAACCTAAAAGACTAGTCATAAAAAGTAAGATGTCTTTTCGTGACTTTTAATTACGTTTGGTTACGTTCCATTTGAATTTTCAGACAGAAATTCTCATCTGAAAATTCCATGGACATGGCATGGACGAAATGTTGAAGTATTATACATAGAAGTTGAACTTTATGATTTTTGCACTGGACGGTGCTTGACTTGTGTTAATTAAATTTCATCACGAACAAATTAATACTTATTTATTTAAAAGAATTTATTGTTTATTATTAAGTGAGTTTTTCAATCAAAAGATTGACTATTCTTAGAAAAATGTTGCGAGAATTCTCCATCGCAATGTTGTGGAACCCTTTTTTTTTGTCATTGAACTTTACTTAGTTAAGCTGTATTTTGGAGGCCATGCATCTCAATAAATAGATTTTAAAACAGAAACAGAATTTACTGCTTAATAGAAAACACTTTAAATAAATTTTAGAAAACCTGTTGCAGATTTATTTTTGTATGATACCATCCCCAAAACTACTCACGCTGAATTTTTCATTTACGAATATAATTTAAGTACTGTGTTATTTCGTTTTAACGTAAATCCTATAGGTGAATGCAAGAATTTGACACTGCAACTTTGGACTGAAACTTTTTTTTATAAATTCATATTTCTGATGGAACGTACCCATTATATCACTATCCTGTTCTGAAATTAACAGAGATGTGCAATCTTTTGTTAAAACAGGGATGTGAAAAAATATAAATTTGTGTTTTTCATATCATTTTCATTTTTGTCCACATTTGTTTTAATGTTTTTAATGTGGTGACTTGGGGAGCCATTTTGAGGTATGGGTAGCACAGTAGCCCTTTCTGCAGCAAAGTAGCCAAATGCTACTACACTGGTTCACACGTACAAAATCGTTATTCTATATGTCCATGTCCAGGACGAAAGTAACATGCTCTGGGGACAAAGGTAACACAATTTAAATTTTGGCATGCTATGTTTTCTATGTTTTTTTTTGCTGCTTTGCTAGCTTGGTTTCAACTTAGCGAAGCACCCTCTCAAAAAACAGTTAAAAACTTCTTGTATTGAATCGTTAAATTAGTTGTTTCATTTCAATTTCATTTTTTTGTCGTGCGATGTTTTCTTTATGTTTTGTGTCGAGACTTACATTTTCGTTCTTCTATTAAACTTACTCATCGGCCTGTTTATAAATAAGTGTCAATTTTTCCCCGATTAGTTCTTCTTATCCGAGTACTGGGCATTCCAAAAAAAAAACATACCTTTCATTTATAAACATTTACTTCTTGTGGACGAAAGTGACATGTTACGTTCGTCCCCATGGTTAAGTCGTGTTACTATTGTATATGCCTTCATTTAAAAAAAAAAAAAAATACATACATTTTTCACTTAGGCCCAGTTTTTCAGTGGTTAGCTAACTATCTAGAAGTAAATTATCCCACAGTTAACTGAGGAAGCAGTTTTTCGGTGGAGATTGCATGCTGAGTTAACTCACCAAATTTGATGGGTTAACTCGGGTTTAACTTTAATGGTTATATAGAAACTTACCTTAAAATATTGAGATTTAAATCAATTTAAAAAAAAAAATATGTTATGTAGGTAGGTATGTGACTAATTGAATGTGTAGTACCTAAGCACCTGAGGTAACTGCAAAATTGGCATTTTTGTCTAGTGTCTAGTCTCGTCGATCACAACAGCATAGTACCTATATTGTTAACAAAAAGCTGCCGAGTTCCAAGAAAAAATCTTCTTCTGATGAGGACTCCATTTCGTCTCAATAAGCTAAAAGAACAGCACATCAGAAAGGCCTTAACTGTGCCGGGCATATTGCAAAGTGTAATTCTGCCTTTGGTCCTTCAGCGGTGAGCTTGAGACCCCATACAATAGGTATACGCCATACAAACTTATCTAGGTATGTCGAAAAGAAAAATGTGGGATGACTTTTTTTAGGTTATTATTATTAATTAAAATTTTTGTTTAGTAACAAAAGAACTTGCCATCTTAAAACAAGAGAATTTTGCGTGTTTTTTTTTTATTTATGTCTACATTAGGTAGGTGCACAATTGAATATTAATTTCATTCTGTGCACTTATTAGGTAGGTATAGCCGACACAAATCTTAAGTGGATGGTGAAGTTTTAAATGTTACCTGCACTAAAAGATCTCTACCATCAGAAACACGGAAAAACGAAAATATAAAACCAAAAACACATAACACATAACTCGACTGACTCGACTCGGATCTACTCCCGCCCGCCCGCAGGCCGGCCGTCCGTCGTCGTCGCCCTTTGTCTGTGAACATCAGAAAAAGATAAGGAACGGTGGCTGCGATTCGAATTCGGATACATCGACCCAACACAAACAGAAGGCAATAAAAAACAACAACATTTGATATTAGACATTTTTGTGTTGAGCGTGATGAAGGTTAAGGAACATAACATCGCAGTAAATATGCCCAATCTCACCATTTGACATGGCGCCAGCGTTTAAGATGCGGTCTCCTGTGAAAAGCTGATAGCCGAATTCGATTTTTCTGATGCCGATGCGGCAGCGTCAGCGGCAGGTTGTTTTTATTGTTCAGCATCGACACTGCCTCGTTCTCTCGATCTCTCGATCACTCGAATTCGGATTCTTTCTTTATGAATTGAATCCACTGAGCAGTGTTTCTTGTTTTTTTTTTTTTGTCAGTGTGTTTTTGTAGTTTTGATATCTTACACAGATTTTACCACATTAGGAACAAATGATAATGTTAAAACAGATGTGATCATGTGATCAAGTGACTTTTGTTAGGTAGGTGGAGGTACCTGTTGTAGGCTATAGTGATGTCTATACGTAGGACATTGGACCAGCCTATAACCATTTGTACAAGACAAACAAAAAAAGTCATTTCTACAAACATTCATTATGTAATTAGAAAGGATAAACTTCCCAGTATATACCTATCTACCTACATACCTAGAAACACACAAGTTAGAGTTTGAACAATTCTTTATTAAAATATTAAAAAAAAAAAAACTGGCCCGAATTGGCGAAGTTAATAAATAGAAAATGAGGGCGTCTTTAATTCGTCGTCCCTATACCGAGTTTTAAAACTATAGATACAGCAAGAAAAGTAGGTGGAACCATATGTCACCATAAAGTCAATGTGGCACCTAAAGCCATCAGCTATAGTGTGTCTGGAAAACGAGACATTTAAATGGCTTTGGTTAAGCAAAACAATAATCAGATTATGTTGTGTACTCTCGTATACCTACTTCTGGAAAAGGCTAATTTTTGTCTGTTTCCTTAGTGCTGTAGGAGACAGTGTTAATTTGATGCCTCATGTAGCTAATTTGGATGTCAAATGGTAAGTAGCGAAGCGTTGTTCCCACCATTAGTGAAAATGGAATTAAAACTCCTTTGTAAGTTAAAAGTACCTATTTGGTATGCACGAAGAAGTAGGTAGGTATACAGTTGATTCGATCGCGAATTATTTTTTTTTTGGTTCGTTTAAAATAAAATTAATTTTCACGATCGATCCACTAGGATTTGGACCTATAAAATATCGTTCGTTCCGAATTTATCATGCGAGAATTATTAAAGATCCATTCAGGAACCGTTCAGTTATGAAAGAAAAATGTAATTTTACAAAAGGAAAAAGTTTCGAAAAGCCAAAGTTAAGCAAGATGAAGTATCGAAGGACAGTTTCAAAAAAAAGTTTCAAAATCCTTTGACCTTCATTGTCCTTGATTAAATATTAAATACTAAAAAGAAAAGTAGATATTTGTTAAAATTTATAGTAAAAAATGAAAAATTTGTTAGTTGTGGGTATTGTTCAGAGCCTCCGGGCGCCTATACGTGCAGCTGACTCAATTACGGAACACATATCGAAATGAGTAAAAAGGACGTTCACGTTTACTTTTGCGTAAACTTATCTGTTTACACAATTGGTAAACTTATCTCGTTGCATGAATACTCTTAATGTATATAAAATGTATTGAATTTTTCCAAATAAAATCTGTGGAGCCGATTTTAAGAAAAATAAGATTTTGCTTCTCTGATGCAACTCGTGATATAGTGTTGGGTAAACATTGATAGTCTATCGATAGTTTTTTACCATCGATACTATCGCCAAAAGTTTAAATTTATCTATACTATCGAAAAAATATGCCTTATAAAGGGTGTTTTTTTTTTTAGACGTGTGGTTTTCAATCTGGCAACTTTTTTCGAAGTTGGTCTTTTTGACAGCTGTCACTTGATATAGACTTACTACTGAACAACGTTTGCAAATCGTGCAACATAATGGTTCGGTTCGAGCGACGCATCGCGCGCTGCGTCCAATATTCGGTCGAAATAATCGCATAAATTCGAGCAACCGTGGATCGGTTTCGCACCACGTTTACTTTAGTGGATAATGCGCATCCTCAGAGACGCGCACCGTACAGTGTGCACCGAAGACGCTACGAGCAGAGTATCGAAGAAGACCCAAATGAGTCCATCCGCCATAGCGCGCAACAATTGGAGATGTCGAAAATTGGGCCTCTCGGTTGGAATTTCTTCGAATTTCGGCGGCCTCTTGCCCGAAATCATTTTTAAAACATAATGGCAAACCCTTATCTTATAATAAAGCTAGATTCTTGGCCATAACATTAAATTATATGCGTTTTATTTCTTCTTCAAAGCTACCCTTTACATTTTCTTTGAAAACAAATAATTCTCATTTACTTTGCCTCTTGTTTAAGATCAGAATACGTAGATTTTTAAATATGTTACCTTGTTCAGCGAAAAAATTATTATGTACATATTTATGTAGCTTTGATTTTTGTTTTGACTAATTTCTTTAAACTTAAAATTTGTCTACTTCACTTTAAAAACCTACACTAGGTTTCCATTCACACGGGGATGAAAATTGAAATGCATGCAGAGATTTTAATAGACTTGTTAGTTTTTGTTTTAAGTTTAGCAGATAAGTGCGAATATTAATAGCAAAAAGAGGTCCTTTTTGGTAGGAAATGTTACTCGATTTTGTAAGGATACTATTTTTTAACCATGAACGATTGGAAAATGATCATATAAGTACACTTAGGGCCAGTTTCACAGTCGACACTTACCGGAATAAGTAGCACTTAAGTTTCCCATATTATGAATTTCAGCTAAATTTCATAGCCAGCGTAAGTGGAACTTAAGTTAACAACATCGGAGACTTAAGTGGCACTTATTCAGGTAACAGTGCACTCTGATATTGGGAATTAATCTTTCACATTCCCCACTTAAGTGTCACTTTTCTGACTGTGAAACTGGCCCTTACTATTAGAAATTCGTCTCTGTTCATATTGCTCAGAAATAAAATAATAACAAAACTATCGATAGTTTTTGCGAAAAACATCGATACTATCGATAGTGAAATTTTTCGATGTTTATCCAACACTAGCGTGATAGGCTCATTGTGCCCATCATTTCTTTCATGAAACTGTTCATAAATAGCAAATTGTTCGCGCATTACTCTTGAAGGTGAACTTCCAAGTCCCTTACTTTAGCTTTAACGTTTTGGCGGAATAGAAAAATTTTGACATCTGAATTTGTAGCAAGTGTCGTTCGTAGGTACCTAACTGTCTGAGGGTCATGAGAATTTAAAGTTTTGGTTTTTATAATCTTCTCGAATATCCCATATTTGACTATGTTGTAAAACATAAAAAATCGAATGAATTTAATCAAATATAACATTACGATGATGGAGAAGACTGTATGTATGACAAAAATAAGTCTAAACACAAACAGCTATTATATCCTACAAGAATATGGTTCATTTGCTTTTTACTTCTTATTTGCCAAAAAATATTATGTATGTATGTCAAGAATTTGTAATGAATTTGACAACAAGTTCTTCTATGTGAGTCGTACGACGTTTCAAGTTACCAAACTGATGCATTGCTTCAACAACTTTGTTATAAGAAACGAACATTAACCATTGCATCCGTTTAGCATTGCATCCGTTTAACATTAAAATTGCAAAATTCAAATAAGAAAGTAGGTGCAAAACGATGCAACGTATGAACGATTACATGAATTCCTTCGTTATCAAAGATGAAAACTCGTACTTTGATGTTATCTAAAGTCGTTTTCGTTTGGATTTCGGAACTGTTCCATTCCTATCAAAACTGGGAAATTTGGAGTAAAAGGAGTGAAAAAGGAATAGCTCCAAACGTCCACTCGAAATCGACATAAGTAGACATGTCTGCTAATAAGTATACTTTAATATCTAGCCACAAAAACAATAATTAACAAAATGCGAGCTTCTTTATTTTTAGATATATTTTATTAATTTTGCTTTTCTTTTAAATTATCTTATAAATTATACTCAATTTTTAATTCTATTATCTTATGAAATGCACTTACATGTATGCATGATGAATGTATGTATGTACATATGTGACAATATATATAGGCTTAACCGTGAATCGTGGTTTTAACTAATTTTTAGAATATATAATAGAATTACATTTACAATAATTATTTTTACAACTAATATTTTTAGTAATAAAACGTGTATTTGCACTTTAATCAAATCGTATTAAATATAAAACGGATAAATAGGGTAAGATGTAAATATATGATTTGCTTAACTTTTGCTGCCCAATATAGCGGATATGGAGAAATTTTTACTTTTGCTCGCTCTTATCAAGTCACCAGCTTCTGAATGAGACACTTCTGATGATGTCTGAGCAATCGCGCTGATGGAATTACTGGGTGCATCTCCGTTTGATGTTTCAGTTTCTGATATATCACTTGGCTCTAGACTTAGAGAAATTTCATTCGGATGTTGTTGATGCATGCTAAACGGATGCATATGCATTGGGTATTGTGGTCTTTCAAAGTACGAATAAGCCAAATCAGCAAATGAGGGATTCATAAAAGTTTGCATTTTCTGGACCATCATGGAATCGTTTGACATCACCACATTCACTCGTGGTGAGGGTTGTTGTTGATGGTAGATTTGCAATTCACTGCCAAGATCAATGTTCGGAGAGTTTTTTCCACTTGTGCTATTGCTACTCGTGGTGGATGTGGGGAATCCAACGTCATCAAGAGATGACATTGAACAAGTTGATCCGTTCGATCTTATTCGCTTTACATTGGGTGCTGATGATTCGTTATCGTCTTCATTTGGACGCACCTCACATCCGCTTGATGTGCTTGGAAGCAATGAATTTGTCTTTAACGGTGACATGTCGTTGCCCTCCGTGCATCGAATTTCCGGCGAAGATGACATTTTTCTCTTGCAACGTGATTGGCCAGTTTCTCGGAAACCTTTTGCGAATGGGTTATTGTCTATTTTTAGTTTAGTGATGCGGTCATTCTGTGAATAAATTATAAATTTGGATTAGATTAAGGTTTATCTAAAATACACTTAATTAAATAAAATAAAATCATTCAACAGATCTACAGAAAAATAGCTTTCCCAAATCAAAGAGAGGGCGTAAATTTAAAAATATATCCAACAATATTACTAAAGGACCTTCCACACTATATCACTGAGTATTAATAAAATGTCAAATTGAAAGTCTAAATGATTCCATGCAACTGTCAAATATGTGTTATGGAAAATGATTTAAATATTTTGATTACACACTATCAGTCGAATTAATTGGTTTCACCATAACCTCAAACACTCAAATGTGTGCATTTGTGAAGGTTTAAGAACCAATGCTAAAAATATTAAAGTATAAGCATAAGCGCATGTCAAATCGTGTGATATGGACTGTGAAAATGTTTGAGATGGGCTGTCAGATCTTGTGTGATCCACAAGTTGGTTTTTTCCACACTATTATATGTACCTTCATGTATTTATTCACACATTTTTGACATTATTGTGTTAATAAACTGTGAGAAAGTTTGGAAGGGCAGTAAGTACGTATTTGAGTTTAGAATTTTAATAACTGCAACCTTCAATGATTGGCAGACAAAATTAAAATAACGTGCAAGGTTTTTTTCCTTTACTATTTCTGCATAATTTGGCATAAGATTTTTCTTTCCTCAAAGTGTGAAAAATTGTTATCGTTTGTGTGAGCGTTAAGGCTAGGTTCACACGACACGACACAGTGAAAGGGGAACAGATTTGTAAGCCTCTTAACTTTACAAGTACAATTTTTTTAAAATTGCAATTTTCATCCTCTTGTAACTCAAAATTTCGTATTGAAAGATTTAAAATATTATCAAAATATTTTTACCTGATATGCAGTGACGGCAACAAATTCTGTTTCTGGAAATACAAATGCTTGCTGTGGTGACCATGGTATCTGTGTAGGATCTGATGTTCGTATAACATGAATTCTTGGTTGATATTTATGCATGCTTGCAAGAACAATCTAAAAATAAAAACAAAAAATGATAAACGTTAAAAATGTAAACTCTCACATGATAAATAAATTTTTAACTTAGATAACATAATTAACTATTATAAATATACCAATAAAAATAGAAAAAAAAGCATTAAATCTGGATGAACATTTATGGCCTTTTCAATTGGAGTCAGAATGACACAGTTCTTCTTCTGAAAAGAAGAGAAATTTGCTTCTGATTTTTTTTTTCAGAATCGTTCCAGAAGGGTTCACACGTATCAAATCGTTCTCCCGGATTACCGATCCAAAATGCCATTAACGATATCAGTAAGGAATCATCAAACTACTACTCAGTCCAATGGGGAAATTTCTGAAAATGTCAACGGCGGAAAATGACAAAATGCCAAATTGCAAAGCCAAATATATAAGGCGGGTTTTTAATTTTATAAAGAAGTTTGTGCTCAATTTCAATATTTTTCTAATATATTAATACCTACGTTCATACCTATGTATCTCACACAATGTTAATAGGCTATTGCTTAAGTATATATAAAGAATAATGTCAGTTGCGACAAGGTGCTGATTTTGACGTTTATGAATTGGTGAGAGAGGTACTTATAGAGGTTGATTACACGTTTCCTTTTTTCGGTTGTTTCGTCAGTCGTCATTTTGATTGATTGGGTGATAGGTGTAGGAAGGAATTTAGGGGGAATGGAGCTACTTTTCTACACCCCTCAACGTATCTGTCAAAAGCATGAAAGTCGAAACAACCGAAGAAAGGAATCGTGTAATCAGACTCATTAGGTTTGTTCAGCGAGGCTGTTCGAAACAGCTTAGAACAGTTTCGAACAGAAAAGTACAACTTTTTGATGTTCAATGAGGAAATTTCTGTTCTAAACTGTTCTGGTTTGCTGTTTAATGAGGCTGTCTAGAACACTTTGGAACAGTTTCGAACAGGATTTTCTGTACTAGCTTTTTAGGTAGAACAACTTAGAACAGATTTCCTGTTCTAACTTGTTTTGACGTGTTGTGCTGTTCTGTTCTGTTCTGTTCTAATCTAACTATTTTGTCACTGAACAAACCTCATATATATTGATATTTTTTATTCAAGGGTACGTTCACTTTTGAAGAGAATAAAAACTACAAGCTGACGGGTGCCCTTTTTGACCAAAGAGTATACATATATGATTTCCACTTCCGAGGAAGATTACTTTTGTTTTTAAATATAAAATCCATATTTTTCGCTTGGTTCTGGGTGCAAAATGGGTACTGCTGTTCTGTTGATAAGCTGTTGATGTTAAAATTTAACATTACGATAAAGGAAAAGTTAAAAAAAATCGTTATATGCGTTTTAGAACAAAAGACAGTTTGCCTCTAAGAATAATTTATTTGCTAATGCGTTTTTGACGTAAATGGCGTTTTCGAAAACGAAAATCGTCTGTGTGGATAGGTAAGTCGCGTCCAGGATTAAACATTTGAATGTATAAAACAATTGCTATAAATACTGATGCGTTCCAGGTTTTTGCCAAAAACTTCTTATAACGGAGATAAAATTTTGACGTTTTTTTTTTTTAAAAGAAATTGGCTTATTTTTGAGTTATTTCTGTATATTTGATATTATTTTGAAATTTAGGATTTCTAACCTGTTCAAATAATATTGCATTCAACAATTTAACAAATAATCTTTTTGTATGAACAAACAAACAAAATTTAAAGATACACCTGACACATTTACAAATGTCAAAAGGGTATGTTTGCTTACTATTTTGAACGAAAACTGTCACTCTTTTAGTTGTGTTCAGCTGGAGTTCATTAAGAAAATGGGTTCGGTATGACACTAGTTAAAAAGTGTTTACAACCAAACAAAATTTTAGTAATAAACTTTACTAAAATTTTCTTGATTGTATTGTATCAGTTCCAATTTTTAAAAATGAAATCCTAGTTTCCAAATTTGTATCTCTACCCGATGGGGCACTGGCTCTATTTAATGTTCTGTTAGCATGCTCTCACAGGGTCTAATTTGAATTATTGCCGCATATCTTCCTATAATGGCCAAATGTGTAGATCAAGTAATATTGCCATGAGATAAAAGGTAAATAACCCAAAAATAAGACCGTAGCCTAAACCTAAAGCAAGCTAACTTAACTTCTCATTGAAACACAGGACCAGTAAAACGGGTAGGTATAGGTACCTAGAGATGTCAATTTTGTTTTGATTTTAACTACAGAATTGGTCATAAAATGATAAAATTTAACAAATGAAAAATTACAAAAATAGTATTCAAGTGAAATTCCTTACATGTCCATTACTGTCCAAAGTGTTATTCGTTAATTTAACTTTGTTGAAGAGAATAGGTTGTGCCTGCCAATGTGCACCCGAAGCTGGACTATCTGTGTGCAAAAACATTCTCTGCGGACTCTGGGGTTCTGCACCACCAGCTGGCACCCATTGAGATCCCGAAAATTTATACCGACAATCGCCAATAGGAACCATTTCCAAAAGAACACAATAATTCGATTCTTCTTCAAGACCGGATATTGACAGACGCATCGATGGAAACATCCGCCTGCAAATAAAAATATACAAAAGAAAAACAAATAAGTATTTTTTTTTTTGTTAAGAAATCAAGTGTCTTCACCATCATACTGTGCAGTGCAGTATATGATATAATTACAATGATTAATAAGAATAAATTAAACATCATCGCACGTCTGGTTTAAACACAACAGAAAAAAAATAAAAGTAAAAAAAAAAAACAAACAAAATATTCTCGGATATTTGAAAAAACACACAACGCAATCAAGAAACCAACAAAAATTCCTTAGCAAATTTCAAGAGGCGCTACTCAAGGGATGAGATCTCTTATTTGAACTGACCATCGGCATTGGGTTCCCATAGTTAGCAGGTCAGCAGGTGGTATTCCATGGCGCCGACGTTTTTGTTCGTCTGACAGTTGGGTAGGCATGCAGTGTGCCTATCACCAGAATGATTAATTACAATAAAATAAATCGTAGTTCATTGATTGCATTGATATCATATCTTGTCGCGGATTAAAGTAGGTAGGTATATACTTAGGTGATGTAAGGTCACCTCATATTAAGTGAATTTTGTTTTATTTAAACTAAATACTTCAAGTTGCCTTCATCTTGCCTTAGTTGGTCGTGAAGTTTATATACGAGTATGTAGGTAGGTACTACAAAGATACAACTTACTGACTATAAGGAACAACAAGGTTTCACAGAGGTCCTAAAAGGACCTGCTTCTATACATTGATGAAGGTGTTGAAACACATTCGAAGTCAATTGGTTACCAACTCTGATAAATTATTAATTTTTTATATTACCAATTTTATACCAAAAGATTTAACTTACGTCAAATAATGACTTTAAGCTTCAATTTATCCAGTCTCTATGGATCTCTGCCACCAAGTGTCAGTGTGACATTTAAAAAAAAAAAAAACAATCTGACAGCACTCCCTGGTTGGAAAACAAAACCAAATGCCGAAGGCACGAAGGCGAGCCAAAAAAGTCGTGTGTTTAATAATACTGATTAATATGTAATAAAATTAGTTTTTTTTGTATCAAACACTTGACAAAAATGTTCACTAAAATGTTTAAACACTAATTAATAGGTAATTCTCAGTTCCAAATACAATAAATAATCAAATGACCGGATTTTTAACACTGCCAAGAGCATGTAAATATTTTCCAACCAGGGACTTTTTTTGTTGTTGTTTTTAGATGTCAAATTAGAAGGAGAAAAGACAAAGACAAATCTTGGAAGACCTCTATTGAGTTTGATTTTAACCTAATGTCATTAAAATAGGGGAATTTATAAATGTGGGTAAAGGTACCTAATCGTTAATAAATTTTCAAAAGTGTCACATTTAATGGAAACTGAATAAATTGGGCCTAACTTAATTAAATAAATATAGTGTTTAAATTAGATTTGCAATATTGCACCTATACAAAGGTAGTTATGAAAGTATTTATTTTATTTACTTAGGTCTGGTTTTTCAGTTAGGATTAACTGAACAGACGCTTTTGATGTTTTATCCCCCGAGTTTGTTAATTCCACCCTGAAACTGCTTCCTCAGTTAACTGTGGGTTTATTTACTTCTAGAGTTGACTAACTTTGGTTTAATTCGCCTATAAAAACTGGGCCTTAATGTAAAAACTGCTTAAGAATATTTAATAAAATTAATCTTTTCTAAAATTTCCATAAGTGTTTGAGCACCTTTTAAATAAATGGAAATAACTATTTCTTGAACAAATACTAAACCTACGATCATTTAAGGAAAATTCCTTGAAACTTATCGGTATGTTTGCCTAGTCTTTAAGAGGCAACCGACAGCGTCATAGTCGCGTCGTCGGCCGTGTCGTCGCCTTTAAAATAAAGAAATAAAGGACGAGTGAATGATGTGTTTTGGAAATTATGGTCCTATATACGCACACTTAATACACTGGCAGTTTTGTTTAAATAAGATAAGTGGCAACAAAAAAAAAAAATTATTTAAGTGGCGTTAAAGAAAAAGATGACGCCATGCATTTTTATTAAGCATTTCAAACAAACTGTGCAGCGCATCAGTGCGCTATTTTTGATTCCTCGGAATTAATTGGTTTTGTTTATATTTGGCATAGTCATATAGATCTTAAGCTACAGTTCAGACATTTCGTTAAATCTAATTCACAGCCCTTTATTTTTCTGTAGCTAGGAATCTACTACAAAAATTTAAATTCGGTAAATCTGGTTTGATTGTAAAAATTGAAAAAAGGACAAAACACAGCCGTGCGACACTTTCCCTCAATATTATTTTTTTTTATTTGAATTTGAATATACATTTTTTCTTACCTTCCACTCTTTGTTATAATCATTTCGGTTCCAATTTGATGAAATTGTTTCCACAAATCATCATTCTGAAGGGTTGCTTCAACTCCTGGTAAGCTCACACGAGGGGGAAGTATTATATGCCTTGGAATGGGTATTGGTAATATTGGTGGAAAAGGATCTGAAATTCAATGATAAAATTTTATTTAGATAACCATAGTTTTATTATTTTTTTTTTTTTATAAACCAATATTGAGCCCAGTAAATATAAGTTAAGGGTGATTTTTTTGAAGAGGTTTGGTTCTTAAAATGGCAACACTATTTCTTGTGACAGTAAATTTTCGTTAAATATATTTGTTGCCATTTCACCATGAATAGCCATAGCTGCTTGCTCTAAAATTGGTCATCCAGATTGCACTACATTACATTTGAACCAGTGGCGGGCCCGAAATAATCATAAACACTAATGGCAGAAAATAATCTTTTAAACAAAGCCAATATGGCTTTTATGGTCAGTAACATTACTTGTATGTGTCTTATTTCATTTTAAAGATGTTATCCTCTAAAATAAATGAAGATTCGTTTGTAAAAGTAGAAGGAGAATTTTAACAAAATCATATTAATGTCTGAATTCGTCGTTAAGTTTTTTTTTTGTTGTATATTGCTGTCAGTTACTTGAATAACCTATAATAGGCGAGAACGGAAGTGACAACTAATGAGATTTACCTTTTTCAAAGTAGCTTTTGTATATTAATATAAAATGCAAAACAAAAGCAACTTTTGACAATGAGCGAAAATGAAGCCAAACTTAACGAAGCCGACACTTAAATATTACGGTGAACAAAAGAATTATCTGGTAAATCTGTTCTATGAATAGCGTTACCGACCGTAGGCCTTTTGCATCTAACGAAGTTTGTCGTCTTGGACGTAGACTATAGCAAACACGGGGGCGTACAGTACTGTTGGTTGCGAGGCGTAGATAGATAGATTTTGAAGAATTCACTGAACAGTGAACATTTTTGTGATATGTCGGATTCATATCGGAGAAATGTGTGAACTTGACTGAAATGTACAGTGTTTTGTCTATGACATAACGCTTCGTATGCAGAAGGCTATAGTCGTAGTGAAAATATCGTTGACGCGACGTTTCGTCTGCAGAAAGCCTAAGCAAAGCTTACGATTGGTATAATCGCAATAAAAAAGGCACATAGTATGATTTTTTTTAATATAGCAATGCATATGAGAGGTTTGAATCAAATCTAACATTACCATGAAAATTCCAAAAAAAGTACTTTTTGTCACACCGGTTCCGGTTCCGTCGGTCTTTCTATGCGTGCGGTGAGCACATTACTTAAGGCATTTTTTAGCGTTGAATAATTGAAGAAAGCTGGTGTTATATCGGCTTTTTTGAGAAGATCGATAAGATTTGTAGAAAAACTTTTTATTTAAAAAATTATACGCCGTTGTAAGGGATTCTTCTTCGTACCCTTATTTCTGGTTATTGGCTTGAACAATTTTGTAAAATAAAGAGTTTTCCAATAAGAGGTGTTATTTTGAATAGCCCGCTATTTCGGTAGCTGTTACTTTTGAAGCTGTCATTTTTTGACATTTGACAAGTAGAAACTACGCCATTAATAAAAATGGAACGATACACGCTTCAACAACGCATTGAAATTATTAAAATTCACTATAAAAATGGTGAAATATTGGCAGAGACGGTTCGTAAAACTAAAACATTTTTGGGTCGTCGTGAAGCACCTTGTCGGACCGCAATACAGAAATTGGTGGACAAATTCGAGCTGTTGGGACAAGTTAGTGATGTGAAGAATAAAACCAGTGCACGTCGCTCAAGAACAACTGAGAATATTGCTGTTGTAGCCCAAAGTGTTGAAGAAAACCCAGGTTTGTCCATTCCTTGTCGTTCTTTGGAATTAGGCATTCCACAAACGTCATTACACCGTATTTTGCATAAAGACTTGGGTCTTAAGGCTTATAAAGTTCAGTTAACACAAGAACTCAAGCCGGCTGATCATCAACAACGTCGTGTCTTTGCTGATTGGGTCCTTGAAATGCATGAAAATGATCCGGAATTTCATCGAAAAATCATCTTGACTGATGAGGCCCATTTCCACCTCGGAGGCTACGTCAACAAGCAAAACTGTCGCATCTGGGGCTCGGAATACCCAAGAGTTATTGTTGAAAAGCCTCTCCATCCTCAACGCGTGACTGTTTGGTGCGGTTTATGGTCCGGCGGGGTCATTGGACCTTACTTTTTCGAAAATGAGGCTGGAGCAACAGTTACGGTCAATGGATTGCGCTATCGAGAGATGATTAATGATTTTTATGGCCGGAATTGGATGGTATTGATCTGGACAACGTTTACTTTCAACAAGACGGCGGCGCTACGTGCCACACAAGCAATGAAACCATCGATCTTTTACGGGAAAAGTTTCCGGACCGTGTTATCTCTCGAAGAGGTGATCACAATTGGCCACCGAGATCTTGTGATTTAACACCTTGCGACTTCTTCCTTTGGGGCCACGTGAAAGATAAGGTCTACGCCAACAGCCCAGCGTCGATTCAAGACCTCAAAGATGGAATTCGTGAGGCTATCGAGGACATAGGGCAGCCACTTTGCGATTTGGTTATGGAAAATTTCATGAAAAGGATATGGTCCTGTAAGCGTGGTCGTGGCGGCCATTTGGCTGATGTTGTGTTCCATTATTAACGGCATACCTTCTTCTTTACAATGAAATAAACATACGATCATTTATCTCAAAAAATGTTATTTTTCTTTGAATATCAAAATAACACCTCTTATTGGAAAACCCTTTATCTTCTTCACCATGAGCATGACATTGTACCAATAATAATTCATTACTTTATCTACATCTGAAAAGATTGGCTTTTGTTTGGCTTTGAACCCCAAGAGCAAGTTTAAATAAATCCTATAAAACGAAATTAAAAATACAGAATATTATCGAATTATAAAACTTTCTTTAGTAGTAGATGTACTACATATGTAAACTGATTGGATTTGAACCTAAACCAATTGTCTTAAGAAGCCCACGCCTATGTATGTATACATAATTATGTTTGCATGCGAATTTTGAAGGTCTACATTATGCGTGTTGTGTTGAGGATTGAGAATCGAACTCTGGACATTCTAAATGTTCCAAAGTAAGCTTTTTAAGGCATATTTTGTTGAGCTTCCGTGCACATTCCAAAACAATAAAGGGGTGTTTTGTTGACGTATTACTGTACAAATTAGGCGAGTTTTATTAAGGTAGTTTGCTGGACCAATTCCGCAATGTTCCACATTAAGTCATATAGTTACTGAAAACCAAAGGTGCTGTTAACTTGTTGTTGGTAGAATTTGCATTCGACAATTCGGCTTATAATGTGAAGAATTCCTTAATGTGCACATTAAGGAGCTCAACAAAACACGCCTATTGTGTGTTTTGTCAAGTCTGTGCAAATTCCGAACCGTTCCGCATTAAGAAATATAAGGAGTGCTTTGTTTATCCTCTTACTATTATGTCGCTTTCGTTTGGAGTAAAAGGAGTGAAACAGGAGTAGCTCCGAACTTTGACTCGAAAACGACATTAGTTACTGAAGATCCAATGTGCTGTTAACTTCATGTTGGTTTAGCATTTGCATGTAAAAATTTGGTGTTATGGGTAATATTTCTTAAAGTGCAGGTGCACATGAGTCTACAATTTGAAGTAGTTACTTTATGAAATGTTCGATTCATTTCCGGGGACCATGATCGCACAACATTTTAAGACAAGTGTCCATAAAATGTGAGTTTTTGTATATGACAGCAAATAATACAACTAAACTGATGAACAGAAATCATATAGCAGAACTGATAAAATTGGAAATCAATGTGTTCTATGATCAGAGAAATAGACCCCTGGTGTGAGTTTGGGTCTGTTTTTTTATAGTTTTCTGCCGAAGATTCTTTAGAGATTGTAGGGTATCTATTCCATTATAGTTTGGTTACTTCACTCTTCACTAGTTGAAATAGATCTCTTGCTTCCATAAATTTTGAGAATACATCAATTTTTAATGGTTTAATCTGGTATCTAAATCAGTCAGGCGAAAGGGAAGCGTTGTTTTTAGCCTTGAATTAAAGTGTTTTTACTTGTACGTACTTCCTTCTTCCTTTACACCTGACGTTTTAATGTCGTTCCATAATTTGTTCTTGTAGTTTTTTTTAACAAATAAGTATATTTGAAGGATTTTTGATATTTTGTAAGGTAATATATTATTTATTGGGGAGCAATAACTCCATATTGTTTAACATGTCTAAGTAACTTTTTCATTAGAAATGTAGCTATGGGACTCATAAATATTGGAACAATAATCAATACATTACACAGATATTGTGAAACAGGTTCTTAGATAAGCACCAATTATAAAGCTTTATTTTTAATTTAAAATTTTTCAGTTGAATATCGGTGGTAAAAGGAGAAGAAGGTAAGAAGCTTTGTCGAATTAAATAACCGATTTAAATACAAATATCGACATATTTTCCGTCTTTTTTTAATACTTATTGCTCTAAGGGCAATTTAAATGTCACTAAATTTCAGGGCCAGTTGTACAAACGTCGTGGGACCTCGGTTCAAGATTTAAATCCACCGATTTCGGTGGATTAACTGTGGCTTAACCATGGTTCAGGGTTCAATTATTTCATTGACTATTATAACATACTTGAACCCTGAACCGTAGTTGAACCTTATTAAATTTGCCTAAATTGGTGGCTTAAAATCTTGAATAGAGACTGAACTATACGTTTGGACCTATAAGTAGACAAAACCAACTTAAATCAATCTTAAACTTTTAACATAAATTGTTTTTTATTGATATTTACGTGAAAATAAAAACTATGTAAAATCCAAAATATATTGGGGTGGATTTTATAGTTAGAATGTTTTTCATATTTCAGCAAAACTTATTCTAAAATTGCGATTTACTGATGAACGCCTTAATTATTGTAAATACATAGTTATTTTGTTTCACGTTAAGAATATCGTATACATGAATATCATCATGGTTTAATTTTATATTTTAAAACTAATTTGCCTTTTATCTACTAGAAGACCCGTGCTTGCGTTGCTTTGTTTGGTTTTAAAATAAAAATCTGAATGTTCAAAATGTGACTCTTTTTAAAAGGTAGTAGAAAGTATCTCCCCGGTCCGGTATATATTTGAGTACCTTACTATGATCGCATTATTATAAAATACAACCTATAACTACAGCTGAACTATTAAAAAAAAATTAAAAAATACCGCATCTCAATATATCCAATAGCGTTTACATAATACGCGCTCAGCGCGAAGCGAGTTACGATTTTATTTTATTTATAAGTTCGCATGAACTCATAAAATTATTTGAAAATCCAGAACCGAAATTTGTTATTTACTAAAATAAATCATAAGGACCTGTTTCACAATTTCTTCGTAAAATTCTGATTAGTTTATCCGACAAATAAAAATTGGCACATGATCCACATAAGTCCACAGGAGGAAAAATACCAATAATTGTCTTTTGACCCAACTGAATGGGTTCTAAATGCACAATTAACCTATGCCAATGTGCGCGTTCAACGCATATCTGAATTTTCAGAATTCTGAATTTTGTGAGCTTTTGATTGGCCAGCAGTCATCAAAAGTTAGATGTCATCTGAATTTTCAGAATTTTTTATGACAGATCTGGCCAATCAGAAGATCCAAAAACTTAGAATTCTGAAAATTCAGGGGCAGAATTACCGCATCAGTTATCGAGGAATACGAGTATCACTCGATCAGCCACTAATGCCGCAATTTGGCCCCAGATATGCGTTCAACGTGCCTAATATGTAGGTAAGGTAGGTATGTGTCGAGTAATTATTATCAAATGTTTTTTTTTGCAAGAGCATTTGTAGTTGTCGAACAAGAGCGTCATCTCGGTTTTTTTTATTGCAAACAGATGCGCCGCATATGACATTTTCGAACATGTGACTTGATTAAGAAAAACTGCATTATTGAACAAGATGATAATGCAGTTTAATGCTGGATTTACACGACTGACAAATTGGCAGTTTTCTGTCAGTATACACCCCAAAGAATGAAGTTTTCCATTGTGCTGTCAGTTTACTGACAGAAATACTGCCAATTTGTGAGTTGTGTAAATCCAGCATCAGTTGATATTATTTAAGTTTTCGAACAAAACACTTTTGAAGCTTTTGTTTAAGAGCATTCCTCAAACAGATGAAGTTTTCGAAAAGAGTCTTAATCAACTAAATTTATTCGTATTGTTATTCGGGGCAGGAAAGATATCTGTACAATTGGTACAAGTTCACTTCAGTTTTTAATGGGAGGTAGAAAAATCCTAACGGTATTGTTGGCCCTTGTTTCTGAATTGTTATTTAATAAATATTTATCTGAATTTTTAGCAAAGAGCTTCACAAACTTAAGGTTCCTAAGCTTCTTAAAAATTTGTAGATAAGAAATTTAATGACTCATGTCTGTTTATACTAGTACTCGAATTACACGAGCCAAATTTACTAAGCTCCACGCGTTCCAAAACTTTTGTTTTCGAAACAATTTTTTAGGTAAATTTGAAGAGATTAAATTCAAAGTTCCGTCGGTGTTTTGTTCACTGATCACACAATAGATCTTAGGCGCCAGAGCACATTACGATCATTATAGTTTTCTGTTGGATTGACAAAAAAAAAACCCATTTGGTTTTCAAATGTTTGCAATGCCTTACCAGGAATCCGTTGCATTATCTGGTGCCGATAAATTTCATGTGCAATGTGCTGCTGCATACGTAAATCCACAAATTCATTCATTGTTATCATGTTGTAGGTAGTTATTTTATTTTTGCACTTTGTTTGTTTATTAAGTTCGCCAATTTTTTTTTTTTATCACAATCACTTAAGCTTTTAAGAAGTCTGTTTGTTTTTTTTTTTTCAATTTTTTCCCGATCGGACAGTCTTCGTTTAACACTAACTTATCAAATAATCCACACGACCGAAGTTCGACGTCTTAACGAAACGGCATTCGTCCTTTAACTGACCTGTTACTTCCAAATATCCAAAGCAAGTTTCTTTGTAAAGAATTTTTTGTACGCCTGACTGCGAATACGATCGGTGATGTCGATATGTTGTTGTCTTGTTGTGCAGTCAACTTGTATTCTTGCAAAAGAGATTCAAAAGATGCTGAAACTACACTAAAGAAACAGACTATACAGTGCAGACAGACAACAACAATGCTAAGCTGAACTACCTGTTTTCAACACTTCTCCACGAGCTCAAGGTGCCTCTTCTCCGATCACCCTCTAGGTATTTGATGCATGTTTCAAATTTCAACCAATACGAGTGAATGCGACAACGAAACACACTCAACAGGTTTTCAAGTACCTAAGTACCTCCATGGAATCATTTTTTTGTTTTTTTTTTAAGAATGCTGCTATGGGCGAACGCTTATTGGCTGCTTGCGAGAAAAACACCAACTTATAGCTCTGTAACACCTCGTGTGTTGGTTGACTCCATTTTTAAATTTTTAACACCGCACTGTCACGCATACGTGAATCAAACGCCAAGCTCCTCCTTTTCATATTTCGTGTTATAATCAGAGTTTGCCTATAAGACATACTTACGGTGTTATTTGTTATTAACATTTTGAAGATGCTTGTGTGTTTGGGTGCCTTTGCCGCCTTTAAAATAAATCTAACTTCAAAGTGACTTTTCTTAAAGGTGGTCTTGATGTTTTCCATGCAGGTGGAAACGATTTTTTGTTTTTTTTTTTTGAAGCCAGGATGGAATTGGCACCTTGTATTCGATAAGGAGACGAATTATTACGCTCCGGTATTTACTGAAGTATTTATGCAGCTAAATAGGTATGTTGAAATGTATGAGAATGTTTATGCTAAGTGCTATGTTCATAATAGAGACATGTTGATGGCAGCGAGCAGAATATAATACCTTGTCCTAGATTATGGCGTATTTTTTTTTTTTAGTCTGTATCATTAATTGATTACATCTTTTGAAATTGGAATTGGAAGCTGAATAGGCAAAAAGGGAAATGATCGATGCAGGTTCTACTCCATACATATTTACAAACATATAGTTAGAAAAGGAATCTTTTAAATAGGGTATGGACATGGAGTCATTATTGTTGAATTTTTTGGTGTGATAGGTATACAAGTATAAGGAAATATGCGTCGAGAATGTTATTTATCTACAATGCTAAATTGTATGTATAGGTATAGGTATGAATTTTTTGTCCATTTTCGTAGTAAAATGTTAAACTTATAAATATCTACAACTAGTTGGACTTGGACTATAGTCCACAGTGACAAAATTGCAGGGGCGGCAAAAATTACCTTGCATTTTGTATTTATTGTTTTTATTTTTAAAACACTCTAACTTAATTGTTATTTTTCTTTTGACTTTGTTTTTTGATATTGTTAAACATTTTTTTGGAGAGAGACACAAAGGATACCTATGGCTCATTTTTGGGCTTGAATTTGGCATCAAATGAAAGGTGGTAATTAGCTCGTTATAAAGGGTGTTTTTTTTTTTAGAGGTATAGAACTTTAAGGTGGCAACACTACTTTAACTGGCGGCCATTTTGTCAGCTGTTAAGTGATTTATTTTTTGGCATTTCAACATGAATAGACAACGCTTCCAAATTGTGCAAATTAAATTTTGAAAATCATGGTTCTGTTCGAAATACGTTCATAAGCGAATTTTGTTTAGCTATGAAGCTCACTCTTCGTTGAATTGTTTATCAAAATTTCGAGTTTGAAAATTAATTTTTCAAAAATTATTCACTAAAACAACTTTATTTAAAAATAAAATAAAAGAACAAATTTGTGGCATTAGAAAAAGGTATATATAGGGTTTTTCAATAAGAGCGCTACAAAAGTTTTTTTTAAATAAAACAAAAACGGTTTTGAATATCAATGAATTTTTTTATTTTTGTGAAAGAACGTTGAATGCCATTATGTATGGAACTCGATTTCTTTTGCATGGCCACCACGGGCACGCTTGCAGAAGTCCAGACGCTGAACCCAATTTTCGACGGTTTTCAAGCATAAATCGACCGATACTGCTGCAATTTCACGTTCGATATTCGTACGAAATTCATCAATCGTCGCTGGCTTGTTGGCATAGACTTGATGTAGCCCCACAGGAAATAGTCTAACGGCGTGAAATCGGCCAAGCGACTGGACCATTTCGAGACACGTTCTCCAAACTTGGTTTCCAATAAATTGATTGTGACATTCGCTGTGTGGCTTGTGGCGCCGTCCTGTTGGAACCGCATGTCCTCCAAGTCCATATCATCCAATTCGGGCCAAAAATATTCGGTTATCATTGAACGGTAGTGATCCCCATTCACAGTAACGTGCCGGTCTTGATCATCACGGAAGAAGTACGGCCCAATGGCGCCGCCGGCCCATAAACCACACCAAACCGTAATTTTTTCGCGATGCAATGATGAGTCATGGAGTACGTGTGGATTGCTACCTGACCAATACCGCATATTTTGTTTATTGACGAAGCCATTCAGCCAGAAATGAGCCTCATCGCTGAAGATGATTTTTCGATTTTTAGCGCTCTCAACGTTGAGGCCACTGACTCCGAATTTCGGTAGTAAATTTTAATAATTTCGACTCGTTGTTGGCTCGTATATCTTTCCACCATAAAATGGCAAACCTTACTGAAGAGAAATGTCAAAAGAACCGCAAGAAATATGGCGTCGTTTGCTGTCCCTGTTGCTCTACTTTTGAAGTGTCCCTGTTGAAAAACCCTTTACATAGAATGGCATTGTAAGTGTTATCGTTGTTTTTAATAATTTTTTTCTGTTTAAAGTAATTTTTTCTAGAATCGAAAAATTTTAATATCGGAATTTGTAGCTTATTAAATGCTTATTTGTTGCGCGAACCCCAAATTTGTAGCTCGCATAGTTTCTGAGTTATAAAATTTGTCGATAAAATAAGTCTGAAGTTAGCGGACGAAAATAATATCTAATAATCTTGGTGCCCGAAATTGTAGCTTTTTAAATGATAATTTAGTGCCGAAAAATTAATTTTGTAGCTTTTATGGATCATTTTCTATTTCCTTATTTTTTTTTTGATTTTGTACTCCAACTCCTGTTTTATTTGAACTGACCGGAAATACGCTTTTTTAACTTTAAATGCAGTATAAAAAATTATCAATGAAAGCTACAAAATTAATTTTTCCGCAACAAATTAGCATTTAGTTAGCTTCAAATTTAGGTATCAACATTTTTCGACTCCGCCAAAGCAAGGGAGGTGTGTTCGTACTAAGTTGATACTCTCAATGAATTCCCCTATAGTTATGAATATTTAAATGATAGATATTTTATATTTAGACGAAAATATTTCGACAAAAATAGGAAGTTTTTTAAATTTAATAGTAAATAAAAAATTTCCCTTTATAAGGATACAAGAGATGGGTAATAGATTTTGGCAAGTTATGATGACCATTTTGTTTTATCTTTTGTTAATTTTCCTGCTTTTTTTTTAAATTTCACAGACACTAAAGATAAGCAAGTAATGCAATTTAGAGCGTTGAGCAACACGTTAAATGATAAACTTTATAATCAAAACGGATTATATACATATATGCTCCTCCCATCCAAACATCCAAATTTTTGGCCAAATTTGAGTCAACGGATTCAGTAAATAATAATAATAATCAGCCAAGATCCGTACGTTAACTTCACACAAGATCTTGGAAGACATCGCTGCTACCCGTAAGAGCACTTACGTCATTGACATGATGAATACAAATTTCTTTTGGCCCAAATTGGATGATATGGATACGAAAGATAATAATGTGGTTTCAATGATGCAGGTAATTAATTTCACGGGAATCTGCTCCACATGGGAATTTATTCCACTTTTATTTTGAATCTGTTCCAGTTAAAAAAGTGGACTTTATTCTCACCGAGTGAGGAAATTTATTCCACTTTCTTCGTATACATAAGCCAGACTACGGCCAATCATTTCTAGGTGTCAGAATTTAACCAAATTCCCCTAGAAAAAAACATAATCACTGCTGCCAAATATATATTATGTGTCGATAGTCATCGAATTAAATCTTGCTTGAAACTTACATAAGTACGTGAAAGTTTCTAAAAGTAAGATTTTGAGTATGAAAAGTATTGTTAAAAATATGAAAAAAAAAATAGGGAACAAAATTCACTTTAAAAGATTTTAACTCCCATCTCTAGTCCTCTGTCCCGCTAACGCAACTCCGTTGCTTCGCTTAGGGTATGTTCTGTCGCCAAATAGGAGCCTATATATCAACAGGTTTCGTGAACAACAGCACCTTGGGTTGCCCGATTTTCCGTTTTTTTTTCCATAATCCCCTGAATTTGAAGTGGTAAACTATTCCACAAAATTTAAGGTGTTATAAATTTACTCTATCGGTGGGAATAAACTAAAATTTTCAAAGTGGAACAGATTCCCACTTAAAGTTGAATAAATTCCCTTGTATGGAGCAGATTCCCATGGAATAAATTCCCCGCAGAGCAGAGGCAACGTAAAATTTCCACCGAGAACGAGTGACTTGACCCCGTAAGAATGTTTCTTGTGGAGTTTTCTTAAGTCGCAGGTCTATGCCAAAAAGCCGCAACCGGTGCTTTCAAAGCCAAAATAACCCCAGCCATTGAAAATTGGTATGAAATTAGAAATGTAGACAAAAATGTTTTTGACCGATCGCGGTTCTTTTAATTTCCTTCCTTTAATAGAACGAAAAACATATAGTTTATTATTTTAACTAAATAATTATTTTGTGAAAAAAAGGAAATATAAAATACTTATACGAGTGTATACACTGAATGCCATTTTTCGAGATAAATAAAACCTTGCAAAACGACAAATTCCCCTTTAATAAACCAAGAGAAGACATTTTCGAAATGATTGGCTAGCGAAAGACAAATAGAAAATTCACAAAAGAACTATTGCGAGTCGAATAAAATTTATTTTGATAATTGCGAAGTAAGATTTATGAAACCATTTTCGGCAATTAATATCAAACGCCTGGAAAACACGTCATAAAAATAAAAACAAATCATTTTTCTTGTAGTTTGGATATACGTTTTCTTTTATTACTATCGGAAACGTTTTTTTATCGCATCACAAGTAAAACGCTGACTGTGAAACTATTTTAAAGTTTTAACATCAGCTCTTTCGTTTGCAGGAACTTTTCTGTGTTAATTTTCGATAAGGTATTTCACAAAATGGCATAGTTATGAATAAATTTCAGCTTGAATGAATATTATGAGTTCATTAAAACTTTATAAATAATGTGCTTGTTTTTTCAAAACAGTTTTTTTTTTATCAAACCGTTTTTTTTTCCTTTTAACTTCTTTTTTCCTCAGTCTGTCTGTTTATTTGTTTGTCCGCTTTAAATTTCGTAAAAGACTTTTAACTATCTTACCGCTGTGCCAAGGACTTGAAATATAACATTTATTTGAAAATTATATGATAAAATATTTGTTTAAGGTTGCAGAGGTCTATTGGCTTATCTATAGAAGATATTTTAAAATTGATTGCGAAAAAATACTGAAGATTCAAAATAGGCCTGAAATTCACCAAATGTATAATCTCATCAAGATTTTTAGAATCCAGTTTTAGACAAAAAAGACTAAAAAGCAGAAAATAATTAAGCTCCATACTTCTGACTAGTATCTATTGCATGAGCAATTATAATATATTTTGTATTCCATTTTGAAAGTGTGTCATATTAAAACATTTATTTTTATTCAATTTATTTCTTTGTTAAGATCTGAGGTGAAGGTTGTATTCAGGGCAGGAAAAACCTTCCGCCAAAGTGTAGCTTGGTTTTTGGAATGGACTATTTGTTAAATTTCGCAGGCTTGTGCTATTTTTCATTCAATATTTTGAATTGTAATTTTTCTAGTAATTGAAGTTAAATAAAGTGCTTTTTCTTTTTTGCAGAATACCTGGACTTGGATGAAAATGGAATTCTAATATAATTAGTGTTGGAATTGGTTAAAAAAAAATTGATTTGCTCGTAGAATGGGGTTTCTTCGTTTTGGATGAAATCCTCGTATTTGTCGGTGGTCTGCGATGACTTGAACGTTTAGGTAGAAATGTCTGGGCTCTAGTTGTTGTTGGAGTATATAGTTGCTGTACTTCCAAGTTAGGATGGTTTTTCAATACTTTCCTATTGATTTTTTTGGAAAGCTGTAGCATAAATTGATTTATTGGAATAAATTTTGCCTCCTCATAAAGCGTCTTGTTTGGTTTATATTTCCTTGTTACTATGGGTTCCTTTGAAGTCCTGTACAGCTCCGAAGCATCTTCTTTTCAAAAAGTAGGATCTTCTTCATGTATGTTGTTGAAATGGTACACCAAATGGGCAGGCGTACGTCAGAATGGGCCAGATCAGCTACTGTTTATACAGGGTGTCCGCCGGGAAGGTATACTACTTTGTTTTGCCGCCATTTTGGTTAACATTAGTCTTGACAGTTCATGTTTGGCAGTCGTGAAGAAGACACGTGGAAAATTTATTATGGGAAAATATTCGATAAACCAACGTGTTTTAATCGTTAAAACATTTTATCAAAATCATAATTATCGATTACTGTGACGATAAGAAAGTTACGTGAAATTTTTGGGAAAACAACAAAACGCACTATTTATCGTGTAGTTAATGATTTCGAAGAAAGAGGGACTGTGTAGGTGATAGGCCCAAGCATGGACCACAACGTACTGCAAGATTGGCTGAAAACATTACGGCTGCTCAAGGAAGTGTTCAAAACAATCCATCAACCTCAATTCGACGCCGTGCTCAGGAGCTTGGTCTTCAAAGAACAACTTTGGCCACTTTTTAACGCCAGGATTACAATGGAATTACTGCGAGACCTCTTTCCACAACAAGTTATTTCAAGAAATGGTGATGTTGATTGGCCTCCACGGTCATCTGATTTGTCTGCTACGGACTTCTTTTTGTGGGAATATCTGAAAAGCAAGGTTTATGCAAAACAAACCAGAAACGCTTGAGCAACTCAAACAAAATATTCGTGATGAAAGTAATGAAATACCTCTTGCAATGTGTGAGAATGTAATGAAAAATGTGCTCAAAAGGACTCGCATTTGTGAGACTAACAGAGGCGGACATTTACCTGATATAATATAATATTATCAATATAAGATCCATTCTCTTTCATTTAATCAAAAATTATAAACAAACAAAGTTGTATACCTTCCCGGCGGACACCCTGTATATGCCTATTCCTCCTACTCAATTCGTTTCTCTTCCTCAGAAGCCGATGGACCAGATGCAGGAAAAAGTTGCCTTTTTTTAGCATAAGTGTTAGGTGCTTGATGAATTGAAAGCGGTTGGAGAAATCCACTCCAAGTTGTTGTCTTTGTCGCTATCTGGTGTTGTCTGGACTCTGGAGGCTTGATGCTAATATGCTATCGCAGCGTGATGCAAAACGTCTTCGATTCCTTATTTCTTTTGTTGGTGTTCTGAAGCAGATGAGCTCGCTCTTGTTGCTTTTGATATTCAGTCCCCATTTGAGGTAGAGAACTGCCACTCTTCTGTCAGAGATTTTCGGTAAATGTGATGTTGCGTCGGTTATTGTTTCATCGGCATACAGCTCCGTCTGTGTCTGGACTGGTCAGCTTGATATATATTGGAAAGATTGGGGGCCTAATTTGGATCCTTGTGGTATTCCAGCGCTGATGCTTTTCTTTGTCAAATATTCATTGCTAACCTGTCCAAAAAAAAAAAATACGGGTTAGAAAGTTTTTAATAATTCTTATCAAGTGGTTAGGTAGTCCTTGGCTGGACAATTTGAATGTTCTTTTATCCAAACTATGAAGACTTTTCGATGTCCAATAAACACGTAGTATGTCGTATTATTTTTGTCCATTAGTTACGTCTGAGTGCAGTCAAAAAAGCGGTTGAATGGTGGAGTGTCATTCTTAGAAACCATACAAAAAATCAAGCGTATGATCTCCTTTTCTATGCAGAAATATTTGAGCTTCCTCAAGATGAGTCCTTCCAAAGTTTTGCTGGCACAGCAGAGTGGCGAAATTGGTCCATATCCCTCGACACACTCATCCGCCTTTTAGTCTTCTTCGATACAGGTACCACATTTGCAGTTTTCTTTGTTTCAGGATAAGCCCCCGACGAGGGAGTTCAAATCCTTTTGTCCAAGAAAACTGCTGTTGATATATATATTGTATTTTCAAATGCGAGATTTTAGCTAGTGGATTTTGGCAATTACGAGAATGCAAATAGCTGATTTTGTTTGTAATTGTAAAATTATGAAAAGTGTGTTGTTTTTTCGGTGACCCAAGTGTTTCTTTTTGTAGATTGTAAAACATGAGAACTTTTTGTTAAGTTAAATATACATAAGTTTTTATTTCTAAGAAACACCTCTTCTACTTCGTGAAATATTAGTCATTAAAAGTTTTGAAAAAAAACTTCATTCAAAAGAACAGGAAATGCCCAAATATCCTGTTTTTGCAAAACAAATATCAACGGAAATCATACTACATACGTATATTTCTCTATCTTGTTTACTTCCTTTTTGGTAATTATTATGCTCAGACCATGTCCTGTCCTGTTTGTTTATTTGAAGGCTAAAGTGAGGTCCGTTGAGTGCTCTTGATGGCCTGTTATATGTAGGAGTAGGTGTAACACACCTAGGACTATATAATTATCTAGGCGTCATTGGCAATCTAACAATTGCTTTTCTATTCATTTTGGGTTGACTAATTACCTTAGATGTTTGACTTTTTTTTTTTTGGTTTGGTTTGGTTTGTATACCTGCATGAATTCAAGTTCTTTCCATTTAGATAAATTCATTCAGATACAAAATATTTGTTATGCATACTTAAGTTGCAAAGGTTGCATTTTTGTTGAATGATTCTAATGGGAGGGTATCTTGTTGTCTTTTATGGTTTTAAGGTATGTTATGTAGATACCAATTAATGAACCTATACAGACAAAAAAAATAAGACATTTTTATGTTAAAATACATTTCCGTTTGTGAAATTTCATTCTGAATTTTAGAGAAGGTATGCCATAGGAAATAGATTATTTGTTTATGCAATTTTTATACGTACAACATTCTTGATAATCACTCAGAATCCTGATTTATTTCATTCATGTCATAAATTAACATTCAAAAGTTTTCGGGCGCGAATTTAATAAGATTATTGTCGGATTGGGTCTAGACAAAAGGGGTGGGGGTGGCCAAATGTTGGGCATATGCTTTGAAAGGTTCTTGAACCTGAGGCCTTATGGAAGAATAGGCATACATTTTGGTACAGGATCTTAAAACCATCAGGCTTTTTGAGCAACAAAAAATTGTATGAGTGCCGGGACTCACGGTAGATATGTGTAAACATCAACGTTTTTCCAAGCGCAGTTTTGAGCATCCATAAATTGGATCCGTATGGGAAGTCGTCCATACGATGTTGACTACGTGCGCGGATCCAAAACGGACTTGTTTCTGCTTGAAGGTGATCTTAAGATTTTTGTCACTGAATGTACCCATCCTATTATGGAGAGCGTAACGTTGCACAGGAAAGTTCACGTTTTTATTTCAATCTATCGCCAGCATAGATGTTTACACATCAAAAATAAAATGCATGGCTGGATAGCAGGAAACTTGTTCTTTAAATTGCTTTACCAACTCCTAAAAATATTTTAATCTCAAAATGAAGAACGTTCGCTGTCTGAATTATTGAAAAAAAAAATTCATAAAATTAATTCGATTTTTTGATCAAATCAAATCAAACGGAAGACGAAAAAAGTATATGTCTGGAAATTCCGACCGTCTGTCGCTGAAGCCTTTACGCATGGGTTGATTTTCTTATTGGTTCCTTACGTTGTACATTTTTGATGTGTTAACATCTATGCTGGCGGTAGAGCGAAAAAAAAGTGAACGATCGTGTGCAACGTTACGTCGTGCAACGTTACGGTGTGCAACGTTACGATCTGCATAATAGGATGGGTACGTTCAGTGAAAAAAATCTTAAGATCGCCATCAAGCAAAAACAAGTCCGTTTTGGATCCGCACACGCTGATGTTTACATATATTAATCGTGAGTCCCGGCACTCACACAATTTTTTTTTATTTTTTTTTGTATGACCAAATACATATAACAATATCTGCCATACAATTTTGTTTAGCCTTAATTTAAATGAGCATTAGACTACCATTAATAAAAACAAACAAATGAGAAAAATAGTTCAAATTATTTTCATATTTTTTTTTTTTTTTAATAAATTGGTGGATTTTTTAACGTGGTAGAAAAGTGTTTTTTTTTTATAAAATCTAGAAGTTTGAACCTTATGTATAAAATTTTGTCAATCCTTCAATTTTGGATTTGATCTTAAAAGGATTGTCTGCTATTAGGTACATGATAACTTTGGGCTTTGGAGTAATGACTTTTTTTCAAACATAATGAAGGACAGAAAAGAGTCCTCTCCAAAAACTTTAAAAAATCCCGTACCTATCTGTGATTTTCTGTTCAAGCAAATTCTGTGGACAGAAATTCAGTTCAGCAAAATGTCGGTATGAGATTTAAAGAACGAAAACCAAATAAAGTGCCGAGCGTGTCATTCAAATTAAATAGTACGGAATAATTTGAATTTAATTTATAAAATGATCGGAGATCGGACCAATTCATGACTTCAAAGAATTCGAAGAGGAGTCACCACGTAAAAGTAATTGTGAAATGGGGTTTTCCAATGGTAAATTCAGATTTCAATTAAAAAAACTTTTTTTCGTGACGAATGGAATACGATTCTGTATCAAAATTTAAAAAAATCTTCATCCCTTTTGATGCACTTTAAGAAGAAGAAAATGAGCTTGATGAAGTTACTGATTCGTTTTAAACCACTTCCATTTTTTTAGAACAATTATTTGCAGCATTGTGTCAAAAATTCAAAGTAATCGGCGCAGAACTTTCGGAGATCTAAGGTTTTCAAAAAACGAACATTTACATTTTTATTTATATATTTAGATAGAAAAAATATGTTGATAAAAAGATTTTGTAATCACTTCCAACCATCTCATATATTTTTTTTTATCAATGTCGTTAGAGCCGTTTCCGAGATAAACTATTTCTTTTATAATGGCTGTAAGCCAGGTACTATTATTTTTGGAGGTTAAAACAAATTTCAATTTTCCTTTCTAATCACTATAATAAAAAAACTTAAGTTTAAAATTTTAAGAAAATCGCTACAGTCGTTTAGGCTATAAGTCGAGTGGTACAGACAGACATATATACAGATAGATAGACGAAATTGCCGAATCCCCTTTTTTCGTGTTCTCTATCATTGTTATGTCATGTTTTTTTTTTTACTAATCCTGAATTCTTCAAAGCTTGGTTATCGGGTCTAGAAACAAAAGGTTTGCAAAATGTATTCCCAGCCGGTCAACACTATAATAGTATTTAGGACTGACTTCTTATGGCTACCTAAGACCCGCACATTCTGCAAAAATAATCTTGAATCTTAGCTTTCAAAGGTCCAGTTTTTCAGTGCATGAGTTAACTCCGAGTTAAATCAGAGTTAGTTAATCCTACAAATACTTTAATCCCGAGTTAATTCAAAAGTAGTTTTTCAGTTGAAAATTAAATTTAACTCCTAGTTGTCCAAAATCTGTCGAAGTTCGACAGTATAGAAATCAATGTTTCCCTTTCGAAAAAATAAAAAAAAAAACTAAAATATATAAAATATCAATTTGAATACATTTTTTACACGCATATTTCAAAAATACCTATTCAGCTAATCCACAGAGTCAACTCGCCAAATTTGTTGAGTTAACTAGAGATATAAATTGAATGAGAAACTTGTTTTAGAAGTTAAGTCGGGTTTAACCCCGAAACTATAGTATAATCTCGCACTGAAAAACTGGGCCTAAAAGTTCAGAAACTGATTTTTTTATTTAACACTATTTTTGAAACGACATAGAAATCTTGTAAGCTTTTTTGGGTTGAAGATAAATCTTTTAAAAAGCATCGTTGTTATTGCTATTGAAAGCAGTTTCAAGACTTTAAAAGATTTATGCCCGATTTCATAAAGGACTTTTAAACATTTAAAAGTCCATTTAGTGTTAAAATAGGCTTTTTGGGTTTCACCAAGTGCTTTTAAATTTAAAATGCTTTTAAACACCCCTATAAACTAAAAGCTCATTTCGCCTCTATAAATTTTAAAATTGGCATTTGTGAAGTGTAATGTCAGATATGTCAGCCAACGAGTAAGGAGGTTGTAGATGATATTTGATAATATTTTGCAGTCACTTTTTTTATTGGAATTTCTTGCTAATACAAATTATGAATAGGTCGATACAAAAATATTGCTTGTGTGTAAATTCAATTCAATTTCAATTTCAATTTCAATTTTATTGGATAATACAGTAAGACTTAGTCTTTTATAGTATTTTTTACAGAGGTACGATTAAAATTAAGATTTCAACTTAAAAATAGAAAGTAAAAATAAAATAAAATAAAATAAAGCTATTCAAAATTAATAACATTTTTTTTTTTTTTTTTTTTTTTTTTTTTTTTTTTTTTTTTTTTTTTTTTTATATATATATATATCTATTTACTATGGAAGAAAACCTCATTCTTCCCATTCTTCTTTAACGCTTCACTTTCTTCCTACAAAAATTTAAATCTATGAATGCACATTTGAAAAGTGTTTAAATGCTTCACTTTTGAAGTTTGCAATTTCTCTGATTTGTTTAATTCTTATTGGCAGAGAATTCCATAGGCGAATGCTATTAACAAAGAACAACCGTGAGGAATTAAGATACTTAAAAGATGGTGTTAATATATTGCCTGTTCTAGAGGATTGGCACAAGCTAATTCTTTCGTAAAGATAAAGAGGCGTTTTTGTTTGAATCAGTCTGTGAAGGAACATACAGTTTCGATAATTAGTATATTTGGATAGGGTGCAATTTAAAATTTTGGTACTGTAGGGAGATATGTGGTCGTATCTACGTAGACCGTAAACATATCTTGCCATGTCATTAAATGCAACATTAAGCTTGTGTTCGGACATAGAATCTAGTTTAGGATATACTAACTCAGAAAATGAAATAATCGGTACAAGAAGCGTTTTAACCAAGCGAAGTCGTGTATCAGTAGGTGTAAAACTACTTGATATCCAGAGTTTTCTAAGAGTTCCGTATATTCGTCCCACAACAGAATTTATTTGATCCCTACAAGATAAATCATTCGTAACTTTGAAGCCAAGACTGGTCACAGATTTTACATAGGAAACAGTGGAATTATAAATGGATATAGTGGGCAGCCGTTCCGTATTGTACTCCTTCTTGGATACCAACAAAGCCTGCGTTTTCTTAGGGTTAAGTGTTAGACCATTTTCGTCAGCCCATTTACAAATGGATATAAGATCCTCGTTGATGCGAAAAATAAGGTCATCGATCAGGCCAATTCTCCTTGAAAGATAGATCTGTATATCATCTGCATAAAGATGAAAAGAGACATTATCACAAACAGAAGGCAGGTCATTAATAAACAAGCAGAAGAGAATTGGGCCCAAAATAGAGCCCTGTGGAACACCTGTTTTCAAGAAACTAGGCCGTGACCAATCATCCCCTACTACCACACGCTGAGTCCTGTCATACAAATAGCTCTTTACAAGGGAGACAGCCAAATCAGAAAAACCAAAATAGTGCTTAAGTTTTTCACATAGAACATCATGGTTGACTTTGTCAAAGGCCTTAGAAAAGTCCAGCAAACATAAAACAGTCAAATTATTTTGATCGAATTGTAATCTGATATCGTCAAGAATTTTAACCATTGCTGTGGAACAAGAGTGGTTTGCTCTGAACCCAGATTGAAACGGAGATATCAGACTCTTCGTGTTAAGATGCTCTATTATTTGCTTCGCTAGAATCTTCTCCATGACCTTTGACATGCAAGGTAAGATGCTTATCGGTCGATAGTCAGACGGTTCTACGGGTACAGATTTTTTAGGTACAGGTGTAATTCTGGCTGCTTTCCACAAAGTTGGAAACGTTGAAGAGACAATGCAGTGATTATAGATATGCGTAAGTGGGTTAATAACATATGGAAATATTAGTTTAATAAATCGAAGAGGAATTCCATCTTCCCCAATAGCTTCGGACTTAAGAGTTTTAAAAATGCTAATGACTTCATCCTCAGAGACAACATCGAAATCAAAAAGATCAACATGTTCATACATCAACCCAACTTTAGCGCTAAAACTAGTCGGAATTTGGGTGGTAGCGGTAAACTGCGTGTTAAGTACACTAGCACTAAGCTCACATTTCGAGATTTGGCGTTTTCCAACACCAATTTCACGTAGGTTAGCCCAGAGTTGTTTAGGGGGCAAGGTTGTGTTGAGCTTTGAGGCGAAGAAATTTCGTTTGGCTAATCGCGTGATTGAAGTTGCTTTATTACGCACAAAGCAGTATGTTCTCCAGGTATCAGGACTTGGGGACTTCCTCCATTTAAGATAGAACTTTCTGCGATTTTTAATTGCAGATTGAACCTCTAAATTATACCATGGACATTTGAAACCACAGCGGCCCTCAAAAGCCATAACATAACCCATGCCATCGGTCAAATTCAGCCTGATTTATGCGCTAGAGTCATGGAAAATTGGACATTCAAAATGCGCACCACCCAGAAAAGCCGCGGCAGACATTTGAAAGATGTTATATTCCATACATAATGGCATTGATAGGTCTTTCAAATGAATAAAAAATGTCGATGATATCTCATACACACTTTATTTATCTAAATTTAAAGATAGAAAGCGCTTACTGAAAGACCCTGTAGTTTCATTCTTATGACAATGTTCCATTGTTCAAAATACATAATTTTGGCAATCCTCTATACAACTGTGTACAGAACCAATTATCAAAACATTTGTGTAGTTTTGATTTAATTCTTTGTAGGTATGCACGTCATTTCAACAAAAATTCGTTAAAAAACTAATTCAGCTGATAAATTCATCAAAGTTAAGCTCAATAAGTGCTAAACAAACCCGTCAAAAAATATACATTGCAGTAAATCATGCAAATGATGGGGCGCTAGTGCGTACACATAGTCATAATCGTGAAGATGTTAAAAGGAGCACTTCTCTTACCCCCTTAAGATCTAACTGAATTGTGTGCATTTGAATCGCCATCGCAATACCAGCTTATCAGGCGCCTGATGGTTCTTCTGAGTCTGAGATTTTTTTTTAAATTTCATTTATTGACATAATGTTAATTCAAGTCCAGATCCAGACACATCCAGTAAGAAGAAAAAAAAATATTTTGTAACGTATTTACATAAATCCCGATTAAACACCTCTCAATTATTTTTCTTCACGATTTTATTTTTAAGTGTCGAAAGCCCTTGAAAATGAGCTCGAGAGACCATTGAATGAATGCTGCTGGTCTTTTTTCTTGGAATTTTTTGTTTCACTTAAAATGCAGCCAGTTTGTTGTTGATGTTGATTCAATGTTATTTTTTTTTGTCACTACTTGTTAGCACGACTTTGTTGAAAATGATTTACATTGAACATTCTGTTTGTTTACTCGTTATACATACGAGTATACTGATTTGCTTTTAAGACGATGTGTTTAACACCATTTTCAAATAAGGAATATATTAATATATACATAAGAATCCATCAGGGATTTATTTCTAAAAAATTGACAACAAAACGACAGGTGGCACAAAGCATAAATATTGTAAAGTCTACACTGAGTTGTCACTTTGTCAGAAATATCTTCAACATTTTCCAGTTCGTTCGGATTGAGACAAAACTTCAAAGTTTAAAATTTTTCAATATTAAATGAAAATACTTACACACCTGCATTGATAAAAGTGACAAGACTCGTTGTTACAACTATAACACTAAAGTATGACTACTGGTTTCGTAACGAGAAGAGTCTTTGATTGGTATAGAAATTTCCTATGGGATGGACAAAACGCAAACCATAAAGTGACCATTTTATGAGTATAGTATAAGCTGAAGAAAATTAACTTGGCCATATAAGAAGCGCCTCTGCTTCAAAAAGCAGAGTTTGGAGCAGGTGCTCCTTTTTATCATTATTTTTACTTGGTCTATAGGGCAAATATTAGTTTCGTGTATCAAACATCAAAACTAACACTAGGATGATCAAAAAGTCCGAAAAAGTGGGTTTCGTTATTGAGCTAGAGCCTATAAACGGGTAGTCCGATTTGTATGAAATTTGGTACAGAGCATTTTTATATAATTCTCTAGAGGCGAAATTCGAATTTTTGTTGTATTTTTATTTTTGCAAATTTTCTCAAAAACGGCGCTAAAGATTTTGATTAAACTTCGGACCATGAATAACCGAATAAATTGTAAGAAAACTGCGTTTCAGTTTTTTGGCGAAAAATTAACATAACGGAAATAGGCATTACACGTTTTTTGAGAAAATGGTCATATTTTTGGGTAATTCGCCTTAAATAAAAGTGTAGAAAAACACGCCATGTCTAACATTTATAATACTTATTATCTTGTTTTTATATGCTCTTATAGTTAATATCATAAGTGTAGAGATTTATCGCCATTAACTAAGCGGAATTGTTGTTGTATTTTACATGGAAATTACTTCTTAAGCGGGTATACCTGCATGCACTCAGAACCACACATATTACTAAACCATTTACATTTAACTTCACGGTGTGTCTACATTACAGTTGTTAACCACAAGATCAAGTTGGTATGCGATCCAGTCAGGCATATTTTTTTTTTAGATTTTGGAAGCTTGCTTAAGAAGATCAGAGGTAACTATGGTTATATGAGTTTATTCCAGCGGTAACTTGAATATTAAAAAAAAAATTGTGTTTTTTTAACCGGGACTCACGGTTAATATGTGCAAACATCACCGTGCGCGGATCTGTAACGGACTTGTTTTTGCTTGAAGGGGATCTTAAGATTTTTTTCACTGAACGCACCCATCCTAGTATGCAGATCGTAACGTTGCACGACGTAACGTTGCACACGAACGCTCACGTTTTTTTTCACTCTACCGCCAGAATAGATGTTTACACATCAAAAAAAAAACCTTTCACTAAAAAATCGACTTTCGACAACATATCACAGTGTGGTATTTGACTGTAAAACGTGGCCAGTAATTTGTATGCTAAAATGTTTAATGTTTAATATTTATAGTTTAAACCATATCAAATATTATTTATAGTCGTTTATTTGCTTTATCACTATTTTTACATTTGTAGGTATATCTACATCTAAGTGCAGGTAGGTAAAGGATACACATCACATACAATGAATTTCTGTTGTTTTTGTTTTTCTTCTTCAAGTTTGCAAAAACAATCGAATTGAGATTTTAAACAAACCTCACGCAACCAAATGGTAGGTCCCATAGGCGGCCGCAGGGGGCGGGGGGTGCATTTTCCCTCTCCTAATTCTGAGCTGTGACTTTTGTCTACCAACATTTGATCAGTTCTTAACAGGGAATTTTGAAAATTGGACATTTTTTTCATTTTTTTTCGTCAAATTCCACAGGTTGCCCCATCTGACTCGATGGACCTTGGTCGAATAAATCCCTAAGTTCTATCATTTTCCCCCACCTTATATTCAATGAAAATCGTTTACTGATCATAAAAATGGGTTTAATGTTGAAAAATTGTTCACATAACTCTTTAACTCTCAACGTATAAGTCATACGAACAAATATTGGAAAATTGAGTGGAGTAAGGGGAAAGGAATACAAGATTTGTATCCTAAGCCACACAAATTAAATTAAGTGATAAATGATGTAAACGAAGTGTCCATGATCAGAAATGCTGTTTTGACAATAAAAGAAATAATTACTTTATTCCGGGACAGTTCTTTGCGAAGAAAATATATTCCCAGCATTCCCCTGTTCTGTGAAACAAGATATACAGAAAAATTTAAAAGTTTACGAGTGGTCAGAGAAAACATATATTCGTTGTAATGGAAGCACTGCAAAAACTGGGGGACGCGGAAAACCGTGTTACAAAACAACGAGTCCGTCAACTTTTTTACTTGGTTTCGAATTTGACGTTTTTAGTCTGCTTGTTAATAATAGCTCATTACCCGTCAATCCTTGAACCAGTCGCAAATATGTATTTTACATTGAGTTGTATTAAATTTGCTTAGTGTAAAAGATCAATTCATTTTCTTGAACAAGCATTTTGAAGAAGATCAGGAGAATGCTGAGGATTCCTTTAAAACGCTTTGGGAAACAATCAAAAATTTTTTGAGTGAATCAGGTAGGTATTGAATTGAGCTGCCCGAAAATTTCCTTGGTGTTCATCCCGAAATTATTTTAGAACATCAATTTTTGTTTCGCAGTTAAGACAATAATAATAATTCAATTTTTAATCAAAGCAAATATATTTTCTTGTATTCAGCTCAATAATTTTTGCATGCGAAAGTGTTAGGCTAAAGCCTTAGGAAGTGACACTAGATATGCCAATTATAACAGTTTTGGTTTATAAAAGTTCTGTTTATGCGGCCCCGCAGGGCCATAGGGCTCTCCGCTGCTGGTGGGCATACTTCGGGCACCCTAACCCTAAACGCTTATATCGTTTTTGTTTGGAAGTTCGGAGTACTTATACTTGTTTTAATTCCTACTAATCTAAAACCTTCGATTGGCTGTTCCCAACAATATTTTCGGAAGCTTTTTTTGTTCCTCATTCTATGAAATGTTTCCGAAAATGATAGAAAATGTGTCAATTTGTCAGACCTGTAAATCGTGCAAATCATATTTTTTTTACAAAAGCCACGATATATAACATATCTAATACAAATAAAAAGTTACCAAATATAAAAAATACAAAATTAATACACTTTCCCACAGGCTTCAAAGATTATCACTTTGCTGTTAAATCACCTCCATGAAATGCAATTTACAAAGGACAACCGCCTCCTGTTTGTGATGCCGGCCAAGCGGTGCGGCGGCGGCGCCGCGGCCGTTTCTCGACTTATTGCTTGTTATTTGCAGACATGTCAACATACAACCAGCAAATTACAAAGAAATGTTTCTAGCTATGTTGTTGCTGTTGTTGCTGCATGTATAATGACAGTGCCAAGAAGATATACCTACATATCTATATAATATTTTTTTTTTGTTCAGAATTTGGCTTCTGTTCTTGTTCCTTGGAATCGCAGCCCGCAGGTCAAGTTGGGTAATCGATATCACCACTGATTGTATCTCATATGAAAAGTTTTGTGCAGATGCCGCGACGATAAAATCGCGGGCGTCTCTTTGTTTATTATTTTTTTTTTTTAATCTGTTCTGCGTTTTATGCTTGTCTGTATGTCGGCAGGAGGTTACTTGTCAATATGAACGACAGTACACAATTAGCTTATTTTAAATTTTTTTTTACTGATTTAATGATAAACTAAAGATTTTTGTATTGCAGACTCAAAACCAAGTGGTAAGTGGTCAATATGTGTCGGACGCAGGAAATCTTGCTCACTTAAATGCCAAGATACCAATTCATTAAAAGATGAAGTTACAAATGTTATACGTCTGAAGTAATTTTTAAATATATATAAATCACTATAAGAAAACATTTTAACATATCAACATTTACATGTTTAAATGGGGAAAGTTTTGGATTCATACAAAAAAAATCGATACCAAACTCAATTATGAAGCCAGAAGTGAGTTTTGCAGTTCTGTTCGCCTCGACCTCGACCAATCTTAAGCCCAAGCTGCCTAAAATGATTATATCAATTAATTTCTCTAATGGGTAAATTGATTTTGTAAGTCATAATAACCGTTAAGGAAAATGTAGTAGCCGGTGGCGTAATGGTTAGTGCGTTGGACTGGGTTCAACTCGTCCACCTAAAAAATAAAGAAAAAACCGGCTACTGCCTTTGCCAGGATGTGACAAATAACACGCACGCAGGGGCGTCTTCAGACGGCCCTGAGCCCTTTATGGATTTTCTTTTATACAAATTTTGTTTTAAGTTGATGGAACAAAAGTCCACATTTACCTATAAGCAATATTCAAGTTTTTTCTGAATAGGCTGTTGCGCTGAAAATATTAGAAAAGTACGAGTAAAAATAAAAGAAATAGAGATGTTATTATTTTAAACAAGAGGAATTTTTGTTTACAAGATTCTTACACATAGAGGTATTTAAAACATTATATAAAACAAAGTCAGTTTAGTTACAAGATCGACTGGACCGATTTTAAGGATATTTGTATTGTTGGATTCTTCTCCGCCCCGAATAGGAGAATAACTATACAAATATAGGAAAAATTTACTTTGTAGGTTGAAATGGGGTAAAATGAAAAAGACGTATCTGATTTAAAAAAAAAAAACTCTATTGGCGCTTGAAAGGCTATTCTAATCAAATGGCTTAAAGGATATTATTTTCCTTAATTTTGAGATTTGTAGGGTGAAATGGGGTAAAAATAAAAAATTGTCCATTTCAGAAACTCCTTTTTGTTTGAAAAGTTTTTCTTAGGAAATGGGTCTAGGAATATTCCGTTTTTAAATTTTGTTATTTGTAGGTACAAATTAAATAAAATCAAATTTAAGAAATTCTTTTCGTATTTGAAAGGTTTTTTTGAGTGGATGGCTAAAGGGGTATTTTTTGTTTTAGTTTGGTATTTATAGGCTGAAGTGGGGTAAAAACGAAAAGTGGCAAGTGGTTATTTTTAGTGACTGGCTTTGGCGACTTTTTTTTTTTTTAAATAATATTTAATGGGTAAAGTGGGGTTAACACAAAAAACATATCCGATTTAGAAAAATGCTGTTTGTGTTAGAAAGGTTATTTTAAAAAAATGCTATTTATGGAGTTATATAGGATAAAAATAAAACAATGGTTTTTGAATACAAAAATTCTTTCTGTGTTGGAATTAGAGGATCATATTTTTACAAATTTAGCCATTCATAACGTGAAGTGGTTTACAACCCAGAAAGTAGTATTCGATTACAAAAAGAAGTTTAAATAAAGAAATACACAAAAACAACGATATTTGCTGTTATTTTTAACGGAGTAAATATTGTTTAAAAAATTTAAAATAATTTTTTGTATACTCGTTATGGTACTGAGTACTGAGTAAAAGACTGAGAAATCTCAATGTATTTTGTATGGGAAATTTCAAGTGCTTGCCGGTACGTGCCAACGTTGACCTTGCTCTCTTTAAGGGGGTGGGGGTCGAAAGAAATTCAGAAATAAGCGCCACCCTAATATGTATTATTACATTTTTTCCATCCAAAATTAAAATAAAAACTATAATGCTATCGACTCCAACATAATATTATTATAGTTTTTGTATCCTCTTGTTTAACGTTAACGGGAGTGGCCCTGCCTAAGAAACTTAAAAATATACGAGGTACTTACATCACTTACAATTATTTTGATAATAATGCACTCGTGCATAAATTATGTTGGTTTGTACACATTTATTGTAACTGCAATGCTTACAATTTGAAATAAATGAATAAATAAAACCGCAAATTGAACTGTATTGGTTCGGGGCCCCTAAAACTCCGGGGCCCTGGGCATTGGCTCATCGAGCCCCTGCCTAAAGACGTCACTGCTCGGTCCAATATTAATCCCGGTAGGGCGGGGGGAGTTCTTGGGGGAAAACGTTTGAATACCAAGTCCAGCCTTTTACAATTTTTTTTGATTTTAAACCTCAGTTTTGTTTGTACTAAAAGTAACCCAAGTTAGCTTGAAGTGTTTTTCGTATTCTCAGCAAATCAGAGTGTAAGACTTAAATTTCTGTATTTTCAAAAGGAAACATTAAAAAATTGTCAAAACGTCCAAAGTGACATCCATTATTGGCGTAGTTATAGCTTTCATTGAAAACCATCGGTTAAAATTGTATGGCCTTTTTGATTGGAGTCAGAATGACAGTTCTTCTTTTGAAAAGAAGAGAAATTTGCTGGTTTTGTTTTCAGAATCGTTCCAGGAGGGTTCACACGTATGAAATCGTTCTCCCATTGAGGGGTTTTGGTTCAGCCTTATTGTGAGTTCCACCCGAAAAATATTTCACCTTATAATTCTTTGTTGGCCTGGAATTGGAATTTTAAAAGCTATTGTGAGTTTCGCCCGAACGAAAATTTGTTCGCCTCCAAAAAAAAGTTGAAAATGGCATTAAATTCCGCCCGAAATGGATTTTTCGATCATTAAATATCGGGTGAAACTTACAATAGGCGAAAAGTAATATGTCGAGTTTTCCGGGTGGAATGTTGTTCGGTGAAACTCACAATAAGGCTGAATGTAAAATCATTATTCATTTCGAAAAATGGTGTGAAAAAAAACTGAATTCCTGCCTAAAACTTTCAAATAAAATTAGTTTTAGTTTTTTAATGATCATAGATAAGGTAGCTCAATCATTGAAATCTTAAAAGTAGTTTGTATCGGAATGAATATTTTTTTTTACTTAAATAATAATAAAGTCATCAGCTTTAATCCTGCATCAAAATATTTTTTCATTTTACTTTCAAAATGTCTCAGAGTTAATAGTAAGACATTTTCAATTAAAGCTAGAACACTGGCGTCTTACTTTGATGAATCTGACAAAAATAGGAATAAAAAAGGTGATTTTGTATCTTTAAATGTCACTTTTTGATTTGTAGAATATAATTCTAAATACAAAATGATTTATTTTTATAGAAACAATGGCCGAGTTCAACGCACATCTGAATATTCAGAATTCTGAATTTTTGAAGCTCTTGATTGGCCAGCTGTCAGAAAAAGTTCTGAAAATTCAGATGACTTCTGACAGCTGGCCAATCAAGAGCTCAAAAATTCAGAATTCTGAATATTCAGATGTGCGTTGAACTTGGCCAATATCTTACACATGTCAATATTTTTGCTTTAAAAAACAGCTAAACAACTGTCAGTTTCATAGAAGTGAAGATTGATTTTGACGTCTACGAATAAACGAGAGAGGTATATATTGCTAATTGGTAAAAAAGCCTTGTTGTTATATGGAGCTTTTCGACCTTCCTTAATTACCCAAGGAAAATCATTGCTATAACTTCCTTTTAAAAATTTCAACGCAACAAAGTTATATGACATAACTTATTTTGCTCAACAACAATCAACGCAAGATCTTTATATCCATACATGCTATGTATAAATTTTTCTTGTTTAGGAGCGAGTTAAATATGTGTAACGCGTAAGTCTTATCCCAGATACAATTCAGATAAACACTGAAATTCAATCCCAACAAAAAGGAAAACTAAAACAATCAACAAAAGTATATATGTAAGATACTTTTTAATGCCATCCACTTACACGAAAAATTAGTTAAAATCACAGAGCGTTTTCAAAAATACACGCCAACATGAAATCGAATATCGTTTACAATTCATTTAACCAACACCATTGTTTATAAATATCCTCCCTCCTAGACTAATAATAATGTATGCAGGCAGGACCTATAGGTACCAATCGAGTAGATCGTTCCAACCAAGCAGCCAGCTCTTAAGTAAAGATAAGCAATAAATCTGAACTACTGACCTAAGTTAGGCGCCGGGTCTTAATGCACTGTGTGCGCTCATCAAGAGCGAAACAATTTTAGGCGACACAACTTATGATGCACGACTCAGTAGGTAGGTAGGCAGGTCTAGGTATAGTATAGGTACCTCTTGGAATGCCTTGAATATAATTGAATAGTTTCACACTCTGAAACCGCACTTGAAAAAGAAAACAGCGTCTGAACTGTGGTCCTTTTACAGCGCAAGCACAACCTCCGTCTGACGGCCATACTCTCTCATCTTTCCGTCTGTGACGAGGACGACTGACGAGCCACTTGTCATCAAGCTGGGTATATACGATTGTCGATTGTCGATTGTCTCATGGTGACAAGTGCATACTTTCCATTGTCTGTGATGTCTGAGCCTCTGAACATGTTTTACTTGTAAAAAAACAAGGGTATTTTCGCAAGATTTACTTGATTATTATTTTTGTTACACTGATTGTTACGCAACTACCTGATCTGATCATGCTGTAGGGAGCAATATTCGAGTTTACGAGTTCTTTTTGATGTTTGTTCAAGGACTGGAGCTCCTTTTGAATTTGCCTTTTATGCCGACAACGAAGACCGAAAGCAATAAAAAAGATATAAAGGTTGTGATATTCTGTTTGTGGTATAGAAACCTAGAAGAAACTTTTATATTTGTCACTTCCTTATGTTCATTTCCAAGGCAGCCTTAAGTTAGTTTCGTTGTGACTGATGTGTCACACGTACTTGCTCTTTGTAGTAGTTGATATGGCTTAAGTGGCTATAAAATGGATAAGTTCATTATAAGTTACTGAATGGAAGTGACTCTAGCCATGCCAATTAAAACAGTTTTGTTTTATAAAAGTACTGTTTATGCAGCCCTTCCCCGGTGGGTATACTTCAGGCACCCAAAGTTTTTTTTGTTCAAGTCGCGCGAAACGCGTTAACGCACGCACAATTTTAATGGCGAAAAACTCTTATAACTGTTATGAATTGGCATGTCTCTAGTTTCGTCCTTACAAATAGGACGAGAGTAGAGAAATTACACAGATAGCCCACAATGTGGTTAAACAGATTTTTGCGTTTTTTAAGGCGCCAGTTATAGCTATCATTGAAAAGCTTAATTTTTGGTTTTGAGGGTCTTAAAAACCAAAATCAGTTCATATTTTGATAGAAACATGACGGTGTTGACTTATTTATTAATTCTTGCCAGCAAAAATGTTCGTTTTGGCCCAACCGTGCACATAAAATGACTTTTATTATTTCAATGATTTAACTACCCTACCAATAGAAAATTAAACGTCATTTTATAACGAAGTTTGCGAACGAATTATTTTTTTTTTAACTAAAGTAATAACACAAACCATCAGCTTTATTTTTGCATTAAAATAATTACTGATTTTACTTTCGAAACGTCTTAAAATTGGTCATTAAATTTTTCAATGAGGGTTTTCAATGAAAGCTATAACTGGCACCTAAGGGAAATAAAATCAAAGATGGTGTAGATGCTTATATCTTAGGTATATCGATTTTATTGCTTAATTTAAAACATTTGTTTGTAAATGATAGCTTATTAACATTTTTCGGGGTAGTACAACAAATAGATATAAATTCACCAAACTAATTTCTGCAATGAAATTAAATCCAGTTTTGCCAAAAACAAGTGCTCTGTTAGTTGATTTTCTTATTCCTCTGTTTGGAGGTGGAAACAAAAGTCCAATTACTGTTTCTTTTTTTGTTTTTAATTTAAAATCATTAACCAAAACAATTTATCCAAATTTCCAAAGATTTTCGCATGAACAGCTGTTTACGTGAATGTCAAATGTGTTTGGGATAATGTAGTTCACTATGAAGAGCAGAATGGAAAGTTAGAGTAAAAGGGAATCGAATGGGTGAATTAAATTTACGATTCACCTGAGTAGCAGAATAGGGCTGTATGTGTGGATAATATACATAAATAATTAGCTATCTTCCAAAATAGATACATAAGTAGTTGGTCGAATTTGATCACAAATGCACAATCGAAATGCAATTCCAAAATTCAATCACAAAAAAATGACATTTTAAGATTTCGATGTTTAAAGTCTGCGCATGTGTAAGTGCTATAGGTTTTGATTCTTTATTCAAATCCAGAATCGATTATTTGTTTTAGTCAACGTTTTGAGACTGAAAATTATTTTTTCAGAAACTGTTCACTAAAACAAAATTATTTAAAAAGAAAATCTAGCTTTTTGTCATACCTTATGCGAATCACTCTGTAACATTTTTTGCTTTATATTTGTTTCCATCTAAAAAAAATGGCGGATCAAAGGCTTTTGGTTTTTTAGAGCAGTTGAATGCTGAAGTGAAAGAGTAGTACGGCGAACGTCCAAGCGAAAACGACATTAGAATCACGCAATAAAAATATCACAAAAAAACTATATTTCCCGGCGTTAGGCAATAACGCCCAAAGAAATAACGCCCAAATAACGATTTGGAAATATCGCCCGAATTTTTTTTATCGCCCAAAAAAAAACACAAAAATTGGGAATATCGCCAAAATGACTTCAACATAAATTGTTGTTGTGAAATTTGGGCGTTATTTCCTCAATTTTGGGCGATATTTCCAAATATTTTTTTTTAACTTGGGCGTTCACTCTCCTTAATTTTGGGCGATATTTCTAAAGTGAATTTTCAAGGAAACTTGCGGCGCATAAACAGTGAGGTACGTATGAAACCCCCGTGCTTAGGCACATTATAGGATTTGGGGTAGGTGCAAGGAGAGGTGTATGCAAAGCCCCCCCATAGATAACTCACTGTTTATTTTATTAAAGTGAAATAAAGTTAATTTGATTTAAAACGGAGTTGTTTCAGTACAATTATTGGCAAGATTTTGATTTGGGCTTTTTTAGCATTTGGGAGTTATTTCCTTTTTCTGGATTTTTTGGGCAATATTTCCAATTTTGGGCGTTATTTCCCATTTAACTTTTAAAATTTTTATTTTGGGCGTTTTTTCTTTAAAAAAAAATTTAAAAAAATGCCAATATCGTTTAAATTGAGGAAAAAAAAAACAACAACAATTATTCAGAATTTTTTTGGGCGATATTTCCAAATCGAATAGGGCGTTATTGCCTAACGCTATATTTCCCACCTTACGTTCGGAATGTATTTTTGAATTTATTTGGGTAAACATTTCGTAAGGACATTTCGTCAGCAGTTCGAAAACTTTCGAATTGATGATTTATTGGCATAATTTGTGAATGAAAAAATCGGCCAGGATTTGGAAGGAGAGGCTTACGAGGGATGAGGTTCAAATTTCCAAGCTTTTTTTGGCACTCAGAAGAACTTTTTTACGGCCCTGTAAATCGACCAGCATACATACCTAGTTCCCAAAATATAAATATCAGGAACAAAATTGTGCCCTTTATAAATATGTCAAACAATTCTTTTGTTTAAATTCGATTTAGGCAAGGTACCTACCAACTCTATATAAATAAAGCACATCAATTTAAAAAAATTATCACAAGGATAACCCATTTAATGTGATATTATTTTTCACAAAATTTAATTGCCATAAGGCGATGAAACGTAAGCATAGTAGCAAGATTTGGCAATTTGTTTCATTCTCGTTGGCATTACAATAACAATTAATTCTTTCAAACCAAATAATTTAATATATGTACATAGGCAGAGGCACCTACCTACATATATGTATATATGCATATAAAAAAAAAGTTTACTCTAATTAAAAATGTACATTTTTAATGACGTGTCTTGAAACTTCGAAAAACATTAATATTTATAGAACTGCTATGCAATGTGTGTGGCATTTTAAATTAAATAAACTTCTGACGACAGTCTTGCGGCATTTCTTGTATCACCTCCTTATGGCAAAATATCACCAGACGCATGATGATGTAGATGTAGGTATGACCGACCGCGACGACGGACGTATGAGCCTTTTTCCAAGTTATTCGTTAAGATCGTATAATTAAAAAATTGTTTTGCAAAAAGCAAAATCAAACTAAAGAGTCCACACATTTTTTAATATTCCAAATATAACAACTGAATAAAAAGCAATCTCTGATAGCAAATTAGAAGCGTTCTCTGTTAATAAAACGATAGGTTTATACCCGTACATCAAGTTTCAAGAATATAATATGTAGGTATCTGTTGGTTATGTGGTCCATAAAATATTTATCAGTTTCGATCTTACTCGTTCTGGTCAAAGTGAAATAATGGGTCATTATCATATGGGAGGTCAGAAAATCACTGGCGCCATCTCACCTCCTGCTGATGTGTAAAATATATCTATACGCCTTGTTTCTCAGCTCGTTTTGTTTTAGCCCTTGGCATATCAATCATTTTTTTTTTTTTGTGATTTTTTTTTCGTTTTGTTTAAAGAGAGTTAAGAAGCAAGTGGAATTCTTAATCGATCTGTTCTTGAATCAAAGTATTTTCACAGATGTCTCACCGTAATTTCAAAATAAATTCCCATGCTTTATTATGTTATTTTATTTTTTGTCAACGGTTTTTGGTTATGATCGAAGTACAATAAGGCTTGGTAGTAGTGCGCAATACTAGAAAAAAAAACTGTGCATTTTATGATAAAAGCCTACAATTTTGTTTAACATGATTTTAAGATATTGGGGCATTTTAATATTCCATATCTATGAGGGTTTATACGAAATATGACTGTTTCATTTTAGTGGTAACATGGGAGAGATGAGAAAAAAAGGTTGGGTCAAGATAAGAAGAATCGAACGGAAGAACAAAAGCTACCCTTTTCTTATATAGAAACGTCTTTTTTGGGTGTTTATTACAGTCAAAGCTTGATTTTAAAAAAAGAGGTTTTACCCTAAGAGGGTATATGTGCGAACCCCTCCAATAATATTAAAAAAAAAATTAAAAATAAAAATAAAACCGCTTTTCACCCAGCAGTTCAATACGAGTTATGGTGTCAAAACGGCGCACTCTAGCGCTAATTGGGTCACGGAGCGAGTTTGCTCTGGGCCGCCATCTCTACCTACCTACCTGATTTGTTTGTACCTTAAAGTCTTAAGTAAAAAATACTCAATTTCATTATACCTTCAACCGCCCCCGCTTGCTCTTATGTACGATCGCAATGTGGTTCTAAAGTCTGAAATAAATTAGTTGTGGTAGCCTATATTTAATCCACCTGTCAAAACACAGATCATTGTGAAGGCAGAACGAGTATTATGTGTGTATACAAAAATGAACAATATAGTACCATGTTGCACATAAATGCATACGCATGCATAGAAGTTGTATTATTTAAACTGGAAAATTATCAACAAAATTAGAAATAAATTGATTAAATACCTCTGAAACTGTTTTTTTAACTCAACGCGATGCACCCACTCTGATTTCTTAGATGAATCTTAATTTATGAGAAAAAAAAATTTAAAAATCGTAGGAGTGGTTTTAAAAATAAGAAATTTTGTTAACATTTTTAAGAAAAAAAAATTGGTACGCTTATTTTATGTTTTTATTAATGTAGAGTTGAAAATTGATTTTCACAAAAAAATCTTCTACCCGTTTTCAAAATATCGAAATTTCAAAAAATATTTTTTTTGAAAATTTTGGTATGCAATATTATTTAAACTCATTGCAGGCTTCTGTAGAAAAAAATGTAGTTTTAATCAGCGAATCAAAAACAACGCTCTGTGAGAAATACTGTTAATATGTAATTGTAAAATGTAAAATTTAATAATTTTAAATGGTAGACCGTTGACACACAAAAAAAAATTTAATTAAAATCGTAGGAGTCGTTTCTGAGCAAAACAAAAGCTTTTCCCTAACGTTTATATGCGAGCTACAATTATTGTTGGCTTTAAAAATAATTTTTGTTTAAAATCTTCTAGATAATGTTAAAAAAATGCTATTTGCCATGTTTACAAAAATCGACAGAAAAACTATTTTTTTAAAAAATCCAAAAATATTTTTGTTGAAAGGTTCGGCAGGTATACAATATTACTTAGAATGTTTCAATCATTTTTCATAAAAATTGATCAAAGTCAGTTGAACCGTGTTCGAGAAAAATGAAAATCAAAAAAATGGTTCTTTGGGAGGTACGCTTTATTACTTTTGTCTGAACCATTTTTTGTATTGATCTTAAGAAAAACAAAAGATTTTCCATTTGGCCAAAAATGTTTGTATGACAGGTAGGTACCGTTATTTTTGGTCCTTAAAAAAATTAAAAAAAAAAATGTGTCACCGGAATGTCCAAAAAAATCGACCCATCCGTTTAGGCTGTTGCTGGACAGACCGGACAGATAGACGGAAGTTTTTGCGAGACCAATTTGTTTTGTTTCCCCTATCACCGTAATGTCAAGTTTGATCAAAATCTCGAGTTGGATCAACAGTAAATGAGTGAATCGTGAATGTTAGTTAGTGAATAGGTCAAAAAATTACCAAAAATGGAAAGTTGCTCGGTAAAAAAACTCATTTGAGTTCGTGGATAAAATTAAAGGTTTAGTGTTAGAAAGTGATGAAATAATGATAAGCTTTGATATAACATCGTTATTTCCTAATATTCCAGTTAACATTTCGTTGGATGAGTTCAAAATATATTTAAATAGAATTGGTATCGAAAGTGAGAAAAAGGAAATTTATTTTGAAGCCGCAAAACTTTGCATGGATCAGAATTTCTTTCAGTTCCAGGAAAAGATATACAGTGTTGAGTTTGGCACTAATATGGGTAACCCACTCAGTCCATTAATTTCGGAACTTTTCATGTCGGCATTTGAAATGAAACTAATTATACCATCTATACTAAGTATGCCATCTAAAAGGCCTGTAATTAGTCATAAAAGGTCAACTAGTTTCAGAAATTGGTCAGCGATAGGTTTTTCTTTGCGAATTTCAAAAGTTTTTTTTTTCAATTTCGGATTGTGATCTTCAAAAAATATTTAAGAATTCATAAAAACCTATGTCTGAACAATATCTGAAAGTAGTTGAATATTTATGAGGTCACTAAGACCTTGCAGATGGTATACTTATTTTCCGAATATCCCACAAAAGTGGTGCTAAAAAGCTCTACGGTTAGATGGCATACTTTTTTTTGCGAATACCCTACAAAAGAGGTACTAACAATTTATACTGTGACCTTGAATAAAACTTTAACAATTCACTAAAAAAATATATGGCTGACCGATTTCTTTCGATTTTTGTTTACCAATACTGCTTTTGAGAACATCCCGCATATGGGGTGCTTAGATCCCACAGCCCAATGCTCAGGTAGTTTATCAACTACAAGTTTTCGAGTTAAGCTCTATTAATCGGAAATAATACTTTCACCCAAATCAATAGTTGGATGTTGTACTTGACTGCAATCTGCAATGTATTACCAATTTTTGAAGAAAAGGATTTTGGTCCTTGAGCGCTTTGCTAACAAGAACAAGGTGCCAATTGCAAAGGTATTATTCTATAGAGCTTCTTTTATAGTCGAACTACAAAAAAAATGCGATGAGTCCTCTTCCACCTTTTCATCCTGGCAAGAAAATTCGTACATTTTCGTAATGAATGCTCGCAACTATATACATATATTCTTTGTTAATTCAGGTGTTCCCCAAGGCAGGCATTTAGGTCCTTTACTGTTTATTTTATTTATAAATTACTTGGTTTTGATAAAAAAAAAATTGGTCTGTTCTTATTTATGCTCATGATCATGACATTAAATTTACAAAATAATACAATCTTCTACAAACTGTTTATTTTGGTAGAAACATCTAATTAATTTAGGGAATCGGAATGGTTCAATATGAATCATCGGTCTTCTTTTAAATGTTGACAAATGTGTAAGACTATGAGTTTTACATGAAAAAAGAAGCGTTTGATTATGAATATTTGTTTGATTCTTGTCTTTTGAAGACAGTTTCCGTGTTTTATGATTTAGGAAATGTTCTACATCCGAAATTGACCTTTAACGATCATCTAAATCATGTTATTAAAAAAGCTAACGCGGTTTTAGCATTCGTAAAACGATTTTCCTGTGATTTTCGGAATGCTTATGTTCTTAAGCTGTTGATCGTTTCACACCTATTCTTGAGTGAACGAGTGTGTGGTTCAGAGAAGATTTATGCGTTTGTGCCTTCGCTTTTTGTCCCTGGATACAAGAATTAATACTCCCCCCTTATTCCCAAAGACTTGAATAGCCTTCCCTTGGTTTACAAAATACATATAGGTAATAAGAATCGCTCTATTTCGTCACAGTCAATTTTTTGTAGGATTTAGAATAAATTTAATATAATTGGGTCGCGTGCGTCGTAACAAATAATGTGTCATTTTAATCCCCCATCCTCCCACACTTTGAAGGTTTGAAGGGGACAGTATAGTTTTCAAATCTAAACACCATTTTAAATAAGCATTCGAGGAATATGCGAGACTATACTGATCGAAATCGAAGGATGTCTCAATTCGAGGAAATTGTGCCTAATGACGTCAGGCCTCGAGGTGCTAGCTGTGTTAACGCCAAATGCTTCCTGCGAGGAAGTGAAAAATCCTCCAAGAGTATCTCTTGTCATGAAAAAGTTTACTTCTCATCTTAGACGCTCGGATTAGCCAGAAAGTTGTATAGGTCTCCTCGATTCGTGCGGACTAGAAATTCCACCGGAATGATGGAGAGTTCTAGGTCAATAGGCCCTGGTTCTCCATCTCCGCGAAAAAAAGTGATACAAAGTGGAAAAGGGAAACAAAATATGCTCTAGAGATGCCTGTTTGCAAACAAATTGTGTTTGATCTGTCAAATTAATCTAAAATGACATATCAAACACAAATTTCGTTCCCTTTTTCGCACACAGGCGTCTCCAGCGATTGCCTTTATTATTCATTTTTGCACTTTTTTCAAAAAGTCTTGAATATAATTAAGCCTTTAGAGCCACGGATTGAATTATATGTGAGCGTAATAATTTAATGACATGCTCGTTAGATTGACCTCACAAATGATTGTGTTTTTTTGGACCAAAGATTACTCACAAATCACAACTACATTCTCGGGCGTTAGCAAGGGCCTCAACTCAAAGTTAAACTATTTTTGTTTCTAGTTAAGCTTTGGAAAACGTATTTAATATCCATCTACTTATCGTAAGTTAAAATGTTCCCAATTATTAAAAAAAAAATTCAGGTATATGTAGATGCATTTTGCCAACTTTGAAAAAAATCTTTTTTTTCGCGTGACTTCTGTGCGGCGAGATCACAAAACCTGCGACAAAACAAAACCTGCGACAAAACAAAACCATGCTTTACCTGATGCGCTCTGAAGAGATAGGCTTTCATCCAGGATTATGATTATGGTCTAGACCTCTAGAGGATAAGAAGTGTCCTTTCTGTGTTTATGTGAATTTCAGGGTGCAATATGTACCTACTCGATGACAAAATCCGCATAATGTGCAATAGGGCGTTAAATGGTTATACACCTTTTTTTTCGAAAAGAAACAATTGCGCACAAACCGTAGGTACTGCGATATGAGAGTGAGTGAACAATTACTTGAATACCAATCACTTTAACATCAGAAAACCAATGATGTGAAGTTGTCTTAAGACTATCTTTCATGCTACTGGCGAACAGCGGCAGCGGCGGCGGCGTCAGGACGTCATAGTGTATCTATAGGAGGATGAACATAAAATGCTGCCGCTAAGATTATCTTTTTATAATCTTCAGCTCGAGAGGAATTTTTTCTTTCATCACATCGCCTCAATTGGATCATGAAATAACGCCTTACTTGATGGTAAGTAACATTTTTAGGTTGTAGTGCAATATGTTGCAAAACAAAAAATCAATAAAGCTAATGCTTGGATTCAAATGAAAGTTGAAAGCTGATTTTTGGTTTTTCAGGGCGCGAGCACAGTTTGATTGATTGAATTCTACTCCTCTAGAATTTTTTATCGTGAAAAAGTTGTTGAAATTTTTGGTTTCATTTGAATTTATCAAATTGTCAATGTTAATGCCTTAAAAACATTGCCGCCTGAACATCAAGCCTTTAAATCTTTTAATGCTGCTTCTGCTTAGAAAGAATTCATAATCATATAGGAATGTATCTCATATGACAACCTGTATATCTGTGCTTATGAATAATTTATGATTCAAAAAGAACTCTGTTGACTGTAGTTTAATGAATTCACGCCTCACGAACTATTAGATTTTATTTTATTTACAAAAGTGACTGCTGCTAATTTGATGTAACACAATTCCTACATACATATACATACCTACGATACCTATATAATGTAGGTAACTATACTGCAGGAGGTTTTTAAGAAAATAGTGTTCACCTGACAAATAATATAAATATGCTGAAAACTGCTATGTTATTCACGACACTTCGGTAGGTGAGAAATTAAATTTGCATAATAACTTATGTATTTAAGTCGAAATTTACATTTGAGAATGAGAAGTCACGATCAATTTAAGGTGCTAAATTTAGCCTTTCACTTAAATGTTTGTGTTATTCTTGTTGGATTTACTTAATAGTGTGAAGTAAATAAAAATCTGTGTATAGCTTTTAGCGAAGGATAAAACGTAGGTATATTTTATCGGATATTGGAAGGAATAATATGCGACTGTGCTTTTTCATTATTAATTTAATAAAACAGATTCTAATCGAGGTTTTGAATTTACTCTCCCTTCCATATCATTGCTGCTGATTCCACACAATTCTCGATTTTTTACTTGTTTGGTGCAAACAAAATTGGGGTTGCAATCAAGAGTAACACTACGATAATCGAGAGGTCAAAAAAAGTGGGTTTCGCCATGCCGTCCGTCGACGGCCGGCCGGCGTCGGTCTGTGCGTCCACTGTAATTTGAGCTAGAGCCTAAACGGGTGGACCGATTTGCTTCAAATTTAGTACAGAGCTTTTTTATGCTATTCCCTAGAGGGGAAATTCGAATTTTTCTTTTAGCACATCTAGAACGGGTAGCTGCCACATAAATATTTTGTTTTTTTTTTCAAATTTTCTCGAAAACTACTCTTTCGAGTTTGATTTAATTTCGTAACTGTTATAACCAAGTCAATTATAAGAAAACTGCGTTTCAGGTTTTTTCTGAAAAAAATCATATAACGATATTAGGTACTCCACGTTTTTTGAGAAAATGGTCTTATTTTTGGGTTATTCGGGTATATCTTTGCCATGGTTAGACCGATTTTGTTATAATTTTGTAATCTGATGCTTCTCACTATTTTAAATAATCATGCTTTTAAAAATTTGTAAAACATTATTTTATAAAAAAAAAAAATCATTTTTTTAGTGCTTTTGAGTCTTTTAATATTTTCTCGTTAAATATGTACATCATGCATCTTTAATGTGGGGTTACACACAGTATTTAACCACAAGAGCAAGTTCGTGCGTTCAAGTCGTGCATATTTTTATAACAGCGGTGCACTGTTGGTATTGGAAAATACTTAAACCAGTGGTTAAGTTCTTTATAAAAGAATACTAATTGAAACACCACCTTTTCGATATTGACAATATTTATGTAATAATTATAAATTATTTGAAACAGAAATCATAGACATTTAATTTTACCTACATGTGTATATGATAATGATAAAATAAAAACATGTTCGGTTTCACAAATATTTAACAGCCTTTTAAATTTTTAAATGACATATTTTGTATGGAGCAAACGTCATTTTAAGATTTAAAAGCCTGTTAAATAGTTAAAAGGGCTTTATGAAATCGGCCATTAGAGTGGTTGAACGTTAAATATATCAACAGTATGTTGGTACGTGTCTATTTGTTCTCTTTCTTCTTTTGCATAGCAAGGAACTATAAGGGTAATTCATAGATCCTTAAAAAAAAATTTACGAGATATCGAACAATCGAACATGGCATTACGATGATGGAGAAAACGAGGAGAGGGGTAAAAGCACTCCATTTTTTAAGAAATTGATTTTGGGGCTCAAAACATAAGCATACAATGAAATTTGTTGTCAATAATGTGGTACAAATTGCACTTAGCTTAATTAAACACTATTTTCTTCTTATTATTAAAATTTTGCGAAGCAACGCGAGCACCGGTTTACTAGTTCAACATTAATTTCGTACATGACAGCTAGTGGGGAACCAGGGCTGAATTAGAACTCTAAACAATACCTGTGTGCATGTGGTAAGTTTGCAGGAATGGAAGGGACCTACAATTTTCGGTCAAATCCAAACAGCTTAGATCACAGTTTGGTATTACATGAGGTCTTATTTTGTTTTCGATTTGGGGATCTAATGCGCAATAAAATTATTTCTCAATTTGATGGGTTATTTAATTTTCCACTCAAAATAGCTTTTATCGGCCTTTAGTCCATAAAAATTGGCGTTTCGTCCCGGCGATCTCACTTGGACTCATCAGTTGACTAGTGAGTGCCTTGTCAATACGCAATTTTTATTAAGTTCAGTTCAACTTACATGAACTTTTTGACAAAAATCCAATGTGAACTATATCCAACAAGATTAAAATTCTTAATCATTAAGCTGGAAATTTTGCCCAGGGCCAGGCTTTGTTTTTATATGAAGGTTTTTATAATACAAATTCTATATACTACTGAAATACATCAGCCAAGTAGAAGACTTAGCACTATTTAATTGGACTTGTTGAATTATTGATTCAAAATAGCTTTTATCGGCCTTTAGTCCATAAAAATTGGCGTTTCGTCCCGGCGATCTCACTTGGACTCATCACTAAAGGCCGATAAAAGCTATTTTGAATCAATAATTCAACAAGTCCAATTAAATAGTGCTAAGTCTTCTACTTGGCTGATGTATTTCAGTAGTATATAGAATTTGTATTATAAAAACCTTCATATAAAAACAAAGCCTGGCCCTGGGCAAAATTTCCAGCTTAATGATTAAGAATTTTAATCTTGTTGGATATAGTTCACATTGGATTTTTGTCAAAAAGTTCATGTAAGTTGAACTGAACTTAATAAAAATTGCGTATTGACAAGGCACTCACTAGTCAACTGATGAGTCCAAGTGAGATCGCCGGGACGAAACGCCAATTTTTATGGACTAAAGGCCGATAAAAGCTATTTTGAATCAATAATTCAACAAGTCCAATTAAATAGTGCTAAGTCTTCTACTTGGCTGATGTATTTCAGTAGTATATAGAATTTGTATTATAAAAACCTTCATATATTTAATTTTCCGTTCAAAGGGATAGTTTCTGAAGCCTATTATTTGTTTTTTTTTTAGTTTTTCAGAGACTGCCTCTTCTGCGAAGTCAAAAGTGTAGAGCATTTTTGACGTATTCAAACATCATCTCGATTTGTACGGCACATCACACTTACATATGTGTTGTTTGTTGACGCGAGTCTAACCAACTACCGACAACCGGAAACCGGATTGGAAACGGTTATAACGTTTTTTTTTTTTAAATTTGAGTGGGTACTTGACTGTATTTTGGTCAAAAATTTTATACAGGAGATCCTTGGAAGTCGAAATAATAAAAAGCCTAGAGCTATTTACCACAGTATGACAGTTTTTCCTTCAGGGCTTTGTAGAAAATAGGGTGTTTTGGAACTGATAGCTAGAGAATGTTAAGTGAATACATGCATCTGAATTCTAAATTGTAGAAATAATTTTTAATTCAAAGATTACCTACTTACCATTGAAGTGTATAATGTTTTATGGATTTAATTTTTTTAGGAAACTGCAAACCGGATTTATCTTAACAAAACAAAAATTGAGAATTCCGCGTCTAATTCAAATCTTAAGGTGCATACTCGGTTTTCCCTACAAAGTGAATGAAATTAATTTATTTTCAACTGGTTTAAGTTTTCCATCGAAAATAATTTTTTTTTTTTTTTTTTTTTTTTTGCATTATTATAGCTCTGTCAATGCATTTTATCTTTATGACACCATATTTTGTGTGAGAATATTAGTAATTTAACTTTTTTGTTTTTTTTTTTAGCTCTGTCAATGCATTTTATGACACCGTTTTCAGTGTAGCTCTGTAAATGTTATTTTTTGACATTTTAAAAGATCATGCTTTAGTAATTTGCTCATGTGTTGTTGGCAGCTATACAATTTCCCTATGTATGCTGGTTTTATAGTTTTCTCGTTGCAAGATCGCATGAACTGTGTTAAGGAGCTTATTTTTAAATCTGGAAGTGTTGTAAGACTTCGATTATAGAAAATTATTTTCAAATTAAATGTAGGGAGCTGAAAAATAATATCTTACAGAGCTTTTGCTTTGGATTTCACTATCTAGGAGCTGTAGAAGAACAGCTTTGATCTTCTACTAGCTCAAGCGATTTTACTTGGGCTGTTTTTTCGAAGCTGCATCTTTTTAACATCGATAAGAGCGGAAACAATTTTTTTTTTGAACGCTGCTCTCATACAAAATATTTTTGTTTGTTTTCGCCGCCCTGCTCACCACTCGCATCACAGCTCAGCTCTGCTTGTAGCTCCTGTATGTATTGAGCCTTATAGGAAAAACAATGTGAAGATTTCTCAGTTCTAGTCACATCGCTGCTCGAAAGGTTTATCCCAGCTCCAACATTATCACACCCCTTACTCGTAAGCCTCCTTTTTTACTTCTTGATCCGTAATGCAAAAAGATTTTTCACATTCATATGATAATAATAGTAAGTATTAAAAATATGTTTTTTTATTTATATGAAATACATATTTATAAACATTATATATTTACTTATACACTTATTATGTATGTATACTTACATTTTCATTTTTTCTTTACAAACATAATTGTTTGTAATTATATACATTCACTTTAATAACACAATTTTAATCTATCACAGATACATAACCAATATGTACATTCATATTAATAAATAAATCTATGAGAAGATTATGTCCAAACAACAAAATAATCAGTGTCTTTTTTGTCAGAATCAAAACGCTGTTTTCAATTGCCCCTGGAAATACAAAAAAAAAAGATTAATTAAATTTAGGTGAATTATACTTTTTTTTTATTTTAATTAAATTTTTGATTTACCTCTTCCGCGCGACTATGAAAGTTCAAATCCAGTATTACTACATACCGCGTAACGTAGTTTGTCTCTAAGGGTTGATTTCTTTTGATAATTTGGTAATTTAAGTAAATTGAAACAAGTCGAAGAAGTTGGAAGTCTGTTAAGTGGATCTTTTTTGCGAATCGTAAAAAATCCACGAATAACACTTCCAATAGTATCACCAGTGTCTTCATCATCGCCTACTTCAACACAGCGTATTGAAAACGGAGGTTCCAAATGTGCGAATCCTAGCAAAGGTGGTTTCGAGCAGCTTGTTACAAACTGAAAAATTAAAACAAAGAAAAAAAAGGGAAAATTTTCTTAATGAATAACCTTTACTACGTTATGTGTACATGATGAACCAAAGAAAATATTAAACATCGACAATTCAAAATTTTTAGAACTTAATAAACATTAACTTAACAACTATAAATGCACAGGTTCTTGGCTTTGAGGCGTTTGAGTGAAAATTCTGGTGACATTACAGTGGAATGATACATTTTATATGTAATATGTCATTTCTATATTCCTCGTGCTAAATGAGATACTTCTATGGGCTTCTATTTTTTGAAAAAAAAAAAAACATTTTCTAAAGCTTTCCCCTACAAAAAACCTTTGATATTAACATACGTTTTTTACGAGATTTCACCCTATAAGTATTAATTTTTAAAAAATAACCTTAAGGTCATCTACTAAAAATTATCTCTCAAACACCAAAAGAAATTTCCCTAACGCCATTCCCTTAGAAAAACCTTTTAAACAAAAAAAAAAAGCATATCTTAAATCGGAAAATTTTACAAATAACAAAATTATAAAAAAAATATCCCTTAATCAATTTCCTAAGACGGTGTTAACATTTCTTTGTTTTATCTCACTCCACCTCCCGATGAAAAAGAGATAGTGAGGCAGGATTTTTTCAAGAAAATCAAAAAATCCTGCCTCACCTTCTCATATAGTAAGGTGGAGTGAGATAAAGGAAAGCGATGTCAAAATGAGTCGCGCGGAGTGAGTCCAATGTGAACACCGTCTAAGGAAAACGTTGTCAAATTTTGTCAAAATAAAAAAAAATGTGATTTCATTTTTAAGTATTTAATAATATACACCTAAGTCCCCTTTCACACGAGGAAACTGAGTTGCCAGCAACAATCAGTTTGTCGGTGAGAAGGGCAAGAAGTAAGAGGGGAAAATGAAATCTCCCCGGTCAACGATTCGAGGAGATTTTTTTTGACATTCCTCTTCACACACACAGTAGAGTGTGTTCAACCAAGCTATTTTAAAAGGAAAATACAGAAAGTTTCCACGATTTTGTTTCTTCGTGTGAAAGGTACAGGAGATTTTTAAGGAAATTAAAAGAAAACGTCAAAAAAATCTCCAGCAACTTGTTTCCTCGTGTGAAAGGGGACTAACTGGCTGAACACAATAGGCTCGCGTTCGAAGGCACGTTCGCACTCGAGTGATTATTAAAACTAATTTAAATCCCAGAGTCGCGTTCGCGGATGCGTCTCCATTTTATTCACTTTAACGAGATTTAATGTGTTTTAACTTTGACGGGTAAGGACGCGGGCCATGACTTGCGGCCAAATAAATAATAACTAATTTGTATGGAACGTAAATCAACTCTGCTTTAACTCAGAGTTAACTCACTACTGAAAAATTGAGCTTAATAAGAAATGTATTACCTTTAAAAATAATTTTCGTTCTTCTTCGGTAAAGTCCTTAGCTAAAATATCCCATAGCCATCCGACCACTCGATGAGAATCGTGAAATCCTCCATAATATTGCGTATGCTTGCGCAAATCTCTCAAATCTAATGGCACAGTATCGCCAGATATTAGTCTTTGAAGTTCAGGGGCTGAAAACAGCGACAGCCATTCAGGATTAACAATGCTACGGAATCCACGATTGAAAGCCGCTGTTTGCTCACGTATTTGAGTATGCATATGAAAGTAGGCCATGTAATGGATATATATGATTCTGAAAAACAACTATGATCAAATTCCGAACGTAATTGTGTGAATAACTCACTTATTATGATCAGTAACACCGCGTCCTTTTCCACCAGGATACAATTCATGCGTCACTATTTGTCCCATTACGTCTTGATCAACTGAGAAGGTCAGATTCAAATCCGATACATCTTGTTTGTAGTGTTTTATAAAAGTTAAGCTTCTGTATAGCTCATTATCCAGAGACGGCAATTCATCCATGCAAGAATAAAGAGCCTGCTGGGTCTGACCAAGCAACTGTGAAAGGAAGAACGATGCAAATGGAACATCCACAACGATTCCTTCATAAACAGCTTTTCCCAGCATTCTTCCTACAAACTCGAAAAGCTGCAAATGATTCTCTTGTACAAATGAAATCGGAGATGGATAAAGCCGCTCGTCCGATGTTGTTTTAAACAAATTCAAAGATGGATCAAACACTCTTTTGATAGTTTCCTCTAGAAATTCCTTGAAAACACCATCCTGATCAATGCCAGCTTCATGGAGACCTTGCTGATTGATAAACCTTACTCGAATGACACCCTTTAAGGCATGTGCACGTAATGCTGCCAATTGTCGATATCCATCTTCGACAATTCTTTCTCGGTGTATTACAATTAAAGCTGATCTTGGCGATGCACAGGCTGATTCAGTTAGACCAAGGACTGCCTTTTCATTTTGTACATAGCGGCGAAACAGCTTAACGCGATCTTCGTGGGGTATAATGTGCGGCATTTTTTGTAATAAAATTTGAGCATGCTTTTTTCCTTTTTCCAAATCGGCCAAAAAATGCGATGGTTTTATTTCTTGTATAAGCCAATGATTGGGTAAGGCAAAAGGTCTACGACAATCTCGGCGATAGAGACAGAGCAAGAGAGTGTGTAACGATACAAAAAGCGGCAATGATGTTAAGTTCTTGCGATCTGAAATATAATTTTTGGTTGAATTGATAAAATACTTATTTATAGGAATTTGTTTTAATTATTATTACCAAGAATGTTATCCTGAATGATCTTAAATAAAAAATTATTTAAGAAATGGGACAATCCAACAAAGTCATTCAGCAGAAAAGGTTTCTGCTCGGTGTACATTTCATATTCGTCTAATATTCTATAACGGTGAAGAAATATGTACATATATAAAACATTTACATTATAATAAAATGGAATAATAATCATACAGATTGTGAAGGGAGTTGGGGACGGAGGAGATGATGTGTGTCCTAACCGAAACATTTAATCGAATACTTGAGTTTAGTGAAGTGCACGAAATATTTCTTCTGAGCGACAGAGCGTCCGACGTCGCTATGCTTTTTCAAATCTGTGGAACAATCAATCATATTTACACGCCTGCAACAGTCTTCACCTTGAAAGGAAGTCAAAACTTTATGTTTTTAACGCCGATTTTGAGGCTCCATTCTATTCTTTCGACCGGAATGACCTATTTGTTTAGCTTTTTACCAAAGTATTGTCAACAAAAATGATGAAAGCCCTTTTTAGTATGTACAAAAACACTGCATCTGTCATATGGGATCGGAATCATTTGTCTGAATGATTTGCCACAAATATGGGCTTTAGGCAAGGGTGTTTTCTAATTACGCTGTTGTTTAACTTTTTTGCTTGAAACATTGTGTAACGGTATCTGATGGAGGAGGAGGGAGAAGAATTTGTATACTTGATATATCATACTGTTTACTGAGAAATATTATTAAAGTTTATCGCTCGAATAGAATCGTATTGTGCATTGTGGAATTTAACAGCGAATTGACAAAAATCAAAAGTGATGCATGCCGATTATAGAATTCGCAATAATGGGTTCGCGGTGATTCGCAGTGCTGTGTTCTCTTTTTTTTCATGGAAAATCAGTAAAGAGGAACGAGTGCACTGCACTGTAAATCCAGAATTGGAAGAAGATCCGCTCAAAATGGGCGATGTGAATTTTGACTTCACGAAATCGAAGTAGTAAAAAAATACGATTATCTTGGATCGAAAATAACGGCCAACCTTAATTTTGAGCACTTTCTTTCTGGAAATCTTAATACAGCGAAAACGGAAATTAACAAAGCATGGGGAAACTGTATGCGCGCTGCGCGCAGATTTGAGCTTAAGTCAAGTACTTCTTGTTTCTTTCTTGATTCCGCCTAGAAAAGTGGCATTTTTTTGCCAAGTTTAGTCAAAGCCCTAGAAAGTTTTCAATAGGAAAATCTAGAAGAGGAAACATATCAAATACTCGTAAGGCTCTTTGCTAGTAAAAACTTATTGGACAAGTTTTGCTATTACATCAGAAATACTCCGTATACAACTAAAACTTTATAATCGCCATACATTGGTATGAGAAATGAAAGTATTAAAGTTATTCATGTTCAACATTGTTCTTGTGTATCGAATAAGCAAAGTGGTTAGCGTTTCGGACTGGTAAACTGCAAGTCCCATGATCGAATATTTTTTTGTCTCTAGGGAAAATGGCACATTAACTGACTTGTTAGTATCAGTCTAACTTTTTTTAAAACAAGATTGTTTTCCAGGAGGGTAGTATTAGAAGGGTAGCGTTAAAATGATGATTACCAGATTCACGTCTACCAAAGTTAGTATTTCATACACTCTCTTCTTTAAGGAAGGCAGACGTACGGCTAATGTCTAAACGAATGTTAGTTTGGAGGGAGAATTTGTAGAATTTTCTACGAGACATATATGTATTTAAAATAAAGAAAAGGATTTCAAGAACAGGCTCACTTTCTGAATCTTTAGAGCTTATTACAGCCAATAGCTCAATAATAACATAAAAAAAAAACTACTTCAAAGCAGATAATGGTCTTTACAAGAAACAAACAAGATTTTAAAAGCTAGAGATGAAATCCTAAATCTCAGCTTAATTAAAACTTCAAGGAGGGAAAGCATTAAAATTGTGTTTCAGCTATTCAAGGTTACAATTTAGTTAATACAGTGATTTTATGTTGAGTGGAAATATTTTCTGCAACCTATAACAGATGGCAATAATTTTAGCTATCTTCACTTACGTAACGTAATGCGTCATGCAATCCGAAAACAACATTAGCATACAAATTTGCGGCTGTGAGCCGGTGGGATCGGATTTTAAAAGTTCAGCATATTCCCGTATCCCACAATACTGTCCAGCTGATGTTATAAGTTGCCAAAGATCATAAAGTATTGAATCATTGTAACATATTCCTGTTAAAGAAAACAACATGATTTTCAAAGATTTTCTTAATAGAACTAAATAAATACATTTACCTGATAAAATATCCAGTTTTAATTGTGACAGCGTTGTTAGAGCAGCAAAAAACATTGAACAAACTTTTGCTACCATCAAATACTCCGGCGAGTCCAATTTTCGCCATTGTCTTCCACTTTTATTTAAATTACCTTTGGTTGAACTTCTTTCGAGTGCTCTACGCAACAAATTACTACTAGAATTTTGAGGAGGAGGCTGAAATTCGAGCCTTTCAAAGTTCTTATTGATTTCTTTTAGAACGTCCCCCAGAAGCAACTTAATACACTTGTGACCCCACAACATGTGGAATTGTTTTTTAAGCAAGGGAACATTTTGATTTTGAGCCGTGTCTTGTGATGGGGTATACCAGCCAAGTAGATCATGCCATTGAGAAAATACACCATTTGTTCCGACGCTTTCTGGGATTTTTTCCAATATATAGGTTGTTACTTCCTACAATACAATTGAAATAAAATCCTTAAAAAGGTTTCAATTTCAAATAATCATTAATCTTACCGTCATTTGAGGATACGCTAGCAACCGAGCTTCGTCTGTATTTTCGATGTGGAAAAGGTTAACAAGATTTCCTAAGAACGCCAATGATTTTGTACCCTGCAAAGTGTAATTAATCAAATAAGAAATTCTTTCTTAGTAGTGTTAGTCATTTTTATTTTTCCTTACCGAAGATGTTTTGACGAATTCTTTGTGCCAACCTCCAGTTTCTGACATTTTCAGAGCTCTTTTGAGAATATTCATTGATTGCAACTGTGTAACGCACTGTGGTGCATTCGCTTCCAAATGTAAAATCAACGCAGGAACGGATAAAATCTCTGATAGAAACTTCGAGACCAAAGGTTCACTAAAATCTCCATCAATAAGAGGCCGGGTACATAAGGTGATGATGGCCTTGATTGAAACTGGCTTCAAAGACAATTCTTCACGAGCACATCCTTTTAGCATTATACACTTAAGCAAAACAATACAAAAACATAATAATACAATATGTCTGCATTTTATTTAAGACATTACCCTCATTGAATGGAAAAATGAATTCTGAATCAAATATCCTTGTATATTGCAACATATTTTCTGTAAAGCTGGTTGAATTTTGTCCAAATTTTTGTGTTGCATTAAAGCCCATGATCTTGGCGAGGTAAATACAATTAACGTGTGCAAAAACAAAGTCAACGAAATGCTATCAGTGTGGTTTTCTACAAAAAAAAAAAAAATAAAATATATATTTATTCGGTTAGAATTTTGCACTTAGTCCACGGAATAAGGCCTAAGCCTTCGCTATTCCACTTTTATTAATTTGGCTGTTAAGGTTTATTTCTTAAGACTGAAGTTAAGAAATTTATATTTGCCTGTCATTTTTTTTTGTGCAAAAACCGCCTTCTTTTTGTTAAAAAATCGCCTTATTCTTGTTAAAAAAAATGATTTTTTTTCGCCTCTTTAATTACGATTTGCTACCAAATCAAAATTTTCATCAACGTTATAAAGCATATTCATTTGTGAACATTAAATTATTATATTTTTAACAATGTATCGATCAATAAAAAACATCAACGCCTTCGATGTATCGGACAATACGAAAAAACAACTTGAAAATCGCCTTTCAGCACTTCAAAAGCGATTATCAGCTGAACCAAGCGTCAAAGCGACCTTACAATAGCACGGCGGTGATCTAGGATCCACCACCTTTTAATCTAGGTATCAAAAGTCCCAAAAAAAACAACCTTAGAAAAAGCATATTCTTGATCAGGGAGTTGCTACCTTTCAATCGAGGTATCGCACAATAAGAAATTTTGTTTGTTCAAAAAGGATTTTTTGGTTTTTTTATAGACGAGACTAGAGACATGCCAATTTATAAGTTATAACAGTTTTTTGCCATTAAAAGTGGGCGTACGTTTTCTTTCAGGCCTGATATGTTTTGTTGGGAGTTGAGGTGTTGCTTCGGGGGACAAGATCCCCCCCCCCCACCATTCCGGCGAGCTAAGTCGTGCTTTACAAGCAGGCCACGTTCCCGAACTAGGCATTCCGATCTGTTCCTTTTCTGATCCGTTTCCTTCCTCTATCCTCGATCCTAACTGCCTACCATTTCCTTACATCCTCTTGCATCGAACCAAATGTTTCAACTGTTATAATTGGCATGTCACTTCCTTGTTTTTTATTCAGTGCAACCTGAATCGATATAGGGATGACTACGACTGCAGTCTACATAGTAGCAGGCAGATGCTTCCATAACCTATCTCAGAATTTAAAAAAATGGGCCTCAAAATATTTCAGCAACTTACCCGGTTTCAGTGTCTCCATAACCAGACAGCAGTAATTTAATAGCTTTTTTATGTGTGCGATCCATTGTAAACTGTAAGGAACAATCGATAAACATGATTTTAATAATTAGAAGAAACTGTCTAAAGACACGTAGTTTCGCGTACGCGAAATTAGTTCTCATACCTAAACAGTGAGGTATATATACAGTGAAGTGTCTTTGAATCCAAAAAAACTGCATAAAACCAACCTCCCAAATCCTATAGTGAAGCCAAGCAGGGGGGTTGCTTACCTTACTGTTTAAGTATGAGAACTAATTTCGCGTTCCCGAAACTACGTGCCTTTAGACACTCTAATTAGAATTACATTATTTTTACCCTACCTCTGATTTTTCTGCAAACACAAACTAGCATAATTGGTTTTTAAAGATTCGGATTCAACAGACTTGTTGACATATCTACAAAGCCTTTCGAATCGTTCTCGTTGACCTAAATCGTTTGGCTGGAACAAAGTCAGGAAACATCTTGCCACAGCATAAACCTTCATACATGGACTCAAATGTTGGTCGCAATCGTCTGATTGAAAATTCGTGACAATCCTGTCGAAGTCATCCCTTTAGAAATAAAAAAACAAATGTACTTATTTAAAAATGTGCATAAATTAGGTCATCGAAGATAATTCGTACAATATTTTTTGTTTATATCTCTTGCGAGCCAAGAATCCTTTGACACAGGACTGAATACAAATTGCGGCATTATCCCTTTTCTTTTCCAATGCCCTTTCTTCACGAGCAAATTGCTCAAGAAATGAATCCTTTTGGGATTCCGTCAAACCGAACATTGTAGATCACACAATTTCGTAAACTTTTTGATACTTTGATGCAAATTGTTTTATTTCTTAATTTGATTCACAAAATAAATTTAATCAAAACATTTTTCTTTTATTTTTCTCGCTGCTACCAAAATACTTGTCGCAAATAAAACATAAAAACAAAAATGTACACATTAGGTGGGTGTGACATTTCAGATTGTGGCACTATATACCAAAAGATGGCACTCTATCTTGTTCTAAAATGTACTAAAAGTTAAGCTTGATACACATTTGCTCAGTTTACATTTCAGAGTCCTCACTTTTTTTGCTTCGATAAAAATTGAGCTGGAGATTTTCAAATTTTTTTCCCTCAGTATTTGACACAAAAACTGTGAAATTTAACTGAGTAATCCCATTATCCTATGATATTGCGCAGGTTGTTATCCTATCTCTGTAAAACATACAGTGACGTAGATGCGCAGAACGAAAGAAAAATCATACGTTGAATATCATACTATGTGTTCTTTATACATACCAATACCCCTGATCGCTAAGGCCAGGCGGAACAGTTTGGTACCTAAAGTATCTACCATGTGCTTATATAAGATCATGGTACTCATTTTAGAAATTAAACTGTTGCGAAATTTGGTAACGTGACATTTCATGCGAATTTGCACAAATTTTCACAAAATTGCAAAACTTTTCACAAATTCCTGTTTGTTAACTCGAAAAGTTGCAACGAGAGAGCACATCGAGAGAGAAAAAAATTTCCCCTCCATTGGATAACTTGCGAATTTGTGCTACATAAATTTCTGTGTGCAAGAAGATTAAAGATTGTCAAAACACCCAGCTGTTAGCTTTTTTTTGATTTTAATTTGAAATTGTAGTTTCTGGTATGTGAAAATTAACTTTATTATTTTGGTGAAAAAAAGATACCATGCAGCTACATAGATCTAAACTGAACAAGCTCTTTGTGCTATAGTTCCGATTCCGAGACTCGCAACAGGCATTTAAAACGAACACTTCTAATTATTGAAACACATCTAACCATATCCAACTTCACTCATTTCTTTTCATTTCATTTTTCATGTTGAAGTTGACAGATAAAAAATATTTTGACAGACATTTCTTAATTTATATTCGTGAATTTAGTTTTCAAGAAAAGTTTAATGCCTACAAAATTATTTAGCTTAAAAAAATCTCCATCGGTTTTTAAAATTAGTCATACTAATTCCCAAATTCACAACCAACAATGAAACCAGGAAAACTATTCAAAGTAAAAAGTCCGATTTGCTTCAAATGATTTGCTTGATAATTGTAATCAATTATTATTGAACGAAGATCCATTAAACGGACCCATGAACGGTAAAATCTAGGAAGAAAAACAGTTTTAACTAGAAAAGGCGCCTAAAAGGTTCACTTCCTGCTAAATATAATGATATAATGGTGGACCTACAAGCGTGCTAGAATAATTATAAAAAAAAAAAACTTATAAAGTTTATTCCAAGTGCTAATCTGTTCTAGTGTGTTTAATTAATATCAAGTTTTTTGGTATTGAATGTGGAAGCAGTACACACATTGAATTGGACGGCTGATTATAAATTGTAAGTAGTTGGCTTATATATATTATAATAATTAATATAAAATTGTAAACTTCGCTTTAAGTTTAAAACAAAAACCTTAACAAAATCATGGTTTAGTTAATAAGTTTCTCTAAATAAATTATGTAGTTCATTCTCTAAGCAAAAACTGCACAAAATTGCATTAAGAATTTGGAATACAACGGTACCTGAGAAAAGTACTGATATTACCTGATATTACCTGAAAATTTGTATCATCAACATTTTCGCATACGTATTTGTAAGGATATCACATGTAAAAGGGTTGAGAAGATTGAGAGAAATTTCAGTAGAACACAATGTGTCAAAGACAAAGTAACATGCATACCATCTTTTTAAAGTGAATACAATGGAAGTGAAGTCGAGATCCGTACAGACCACCTGGTAGAAAATGCCGTATTCTACTTTTTCTTGCTCCATAACTCTGTTTTTTGGGCTGCCTAATCTCAACGGTCCAATAGAAATGGCTTAAATTGCCGCATGAATGTCTATGAAATATATATATATGTGTTTCGATCGACTAGTTCAAATGTGCTATGATCCCTGGGACTCAGACATATGACAAGCACATCTTCTTGAAATACATCGCAGGTATTTGGAAGGTTTTTTTGATCTATTCAAGGGTGGGTTATCTGAAAGATGCCTGACCTTACTCCATTGTCAGTCCTGGAACTTTCGGTTAAGACCAAAACATGCTTACAACTCGATTTTCTTTCCAACATTCCTTTGTTTACGTGACTGGCATAGCTACATTAAGTGACTTCCAAAAGTTTTTTACGGACCCACATTTAAAATTAAGAAGAATATAGCGTCGTAACTAACAAAATCGACTTATTGGGGAGATTTCATGAGATTTCAGCATAATTCTGAATCTAAAATTTCGCATTGAGCTATTATTGAAATATTATTCAAAATGATATATGGATGGATTCCTAAAAGCAACAAAAAGGCGCATAGTAAATGTCCACTACATTTATTCATAAAATATACACAAATGATGCTATCTCACTTTGTTGCGCTTGTTGTTGCTTTATCCTTGCCGTCATTTTCCAACGAAGTATGCACAGCTGGTTGTTGTGTGTTATTGGCCACGTTCAGGATTGTATCCAAAGCGATCTGGATAGCTTTGTGTTGTTGTAATCTATGCGTTTGCGAATCTATCCGAGAGGGTATCAACCTATCCAACAATTTTCAGATACCTTGAGTTGTTGTTGCGGCCAATCCGTTGTGAAAAATCAGCTGATGCAAGAACAACTACTCAAGGTATCCGAACATTATTGTATAGGTTGACACCATGAGTCAAAGAATACAATATTGCGCCACTTCTACGTCATAGGAGCCAAAACAACAACAACAAATTTCACAGCAAAGAGAATTTCAGTGAAGATGACTAGTCCCAAGACAACTCATCCCCGACGACTCACTCCAGACCTTAACTGGTCCATTCCGGGACAACTCATCCCATGGAAAGTGTTTGAGGTATGTTATGGGGGCATGCTGCCCTCCTGCAACCCCTCTGCTTGGCACACTATAGGATTTGGGGTAGGTGAGAGAAACCGAATCGGCCCAGTCGCTTACCAATGAACAGCATTTCATTGAAAACCATAATATTGTGTTGTTAATTTTGAGAAGTTGAAAAGGCTAAATCAGTAATTATTTGGATGCCAAAATAAAGCTGATGACTTAATTTATTAAATCTTGCTAATACTGGCACCTAATGGGTTTCAATTTAAAATAAGAATTTAAACTCACAAAAAAAGGCATTAAAAACCAAATTATCAGTAACTTCAACAGAAAATAAATCCCTTGGGTATTATTTCCTTTAATTTTGGGAAAATACATTTCTTTTTATATGTAAATTTGATTATGAGACTCAAAACTTAACATTTAACTTTAAATATATCTAAAATAATGAAAAATAAATTCTAAACTGATTTTTTTTTTATTTTTTTTTTTTGTGTCTAAGATAGTAAGCAACAAAATGAAATACTCCAACGAAGGTTCTACAGCATTGTATTGCGAACAAGTTAGCACAGTTACTTCTTTGTTTGACAAGTGGAGCGATTGCGAGCGAACAGTTGTCATATATGCATTACTTAAACGAATGCGTTATCCGAGTTTAAGATTTCTACAGCATTCATTAGAAAATACCTTAACTCTAAATGCTGGATTATACAATGGCGTGCCAACATTCGATATAAACGCCAACAGCCCATTATATCTGGAAACATTAATTAATGCATATAAATCACTTCCATCAAACGAAAGTACGGATAATACAGACAAGGAAGCCATATACTTTGGCTCTGATTTTATGTTCAAGAACGATGGGAAATTATACAACAAAAAAGAGGATGTACTCAACGAGATTTTGGAAATAGTACCACTTTTGAAACCCGGCAATGACGAAGCCAAAGCGATTTACTTGTCACTTATTCCATTGGCTGTAGAAGACACTGGTCGAGATATCGTTTCAACAGAATTGGTGCAACAAATTTTTTCATATCTTCTTATCCATCCTGCTATTTCAAGTGAAGACCGAAGGTAAGTTCGATAGATTTTTTTTTTGTGATACTAAGCGTACGAATTCGCTCAAACAGTTATGATAAGGGATGAAGTGAAAATTTGAAAGTACGTCATTACTTACTTAACTTAGATCGTCGAGCAAGTTCGCCTATTGAGAAAATCCTGAGATCTCAGAGATCTCCGGAAGCAGTTAATCTAAGATTGAAACAGCATTCATTAGTAATTAGCTCTCTAACTTTTTGTTGTTTTATTTTAGGTCCCTTAACCATTGGTTGCGGAATTTAGAAGAAAATATTCAATCCTCGTGTGTATCGGTTGGTCAACAAAGCACCTATGGTCTTTCTAATAACACCGATGGATGCTCAACAAATTCAACAACGTCCGTATCGTCGTCAGTGGGTAGTGTAACTTCAAAAAATGCTTGGCAAGCGATCGCCCCTCCACAACAATCAAATAAAGCTCAGCTACAATCCCAACAACCATTGTCCGACACACCCGACTGGAATGTCAATTTGCCGACCATTTCCAATAATCTCTGTGATAATTTTAGCGGTATTAAAATAAACGAATTAGGTTCTAGTCAAAATAGTTTAGGACTGAGTATAGGTGGAACAGTGGGTGGCGTCGACATAAACAGTACAGTCAACACCAATACCGAAGACCATCATACGTCATTTTCCAGAAATGGAACAGAAATAATTGATTTCGATACAAATACTTGCGATAGCTGTAGCTGTGCTCAGGTTGGATTTCCTTCGTCGCTTAACACCTGTGATAATTTTAACGAAAATCGTTGGAGCTTGGATGGAAAAATTGGCTGCATGAAAACAAGACGCTCAAATAGCTTAACAACTGCAATATCTTCATTTGCATCTGCAAATCCCTTGGTAAATGCTGTCAGTGATAACTGTTCCAATTCGTCTGAAAATTTAGCCCACTACGCTCTAAAGCCCCGCAGTTTCTCACTTTCAATCGAAAATCCACGATCCTCATTGATATCTAGTGATTCTGATTCAAGACTGGATGATATAAAACCAAATTACCTTAAATTCTCTACACCCAATAGTGGAATGTCGAATATTGGACAATGGCTCAAAAGCCTAAGACTACATAAATATATTGAACTTTTTAAAAATATTACATATGAATCTATGCTTGAAATCAGCGAGGAATATTTGCAAGAATTGGGAGTTACAAAGGGCGCCAGTCATAAATTAGCACTTTGCATAGAGAAGTTAAAGGATCGAGAAAACAATCTGATGCGAATCGAACAAGATTTAATAAATGGTCAATTAAAACTAAATTTTGCAATCGAAGACCTAGCTGGCATTGTTCTCACACCAATGAAACCTGTAGACGCAGTTTTAGAAAATGTGGCTTTTAAATTTTTAAAAGTCATTGATTTAAGTATGTTTTTTGAAGTACATAATTATTTTTAATAAGACAAATAAATAAATTCTTTACAGTTTCAAGTGCAATTCTCCAAAAGGAAACATGTGGCCAGCCAGACGAGGAAATTGTTTCAGTATTGCTGTGGATATTAGAACGAACTATTCATGGAGAAGCTTTTGCAACGCATGTAAACCAATTAAAGGAGTTGAAATTCAAAATTGCCAAATTGAAAATATCGTTTGCTCCTAAAGCACATCACCTTAAAAGTTCAAGCAGTAGCAACCTAAGCAAGCCAAGGTATTTTTAGTTAAATTTCACAACTTTTGTTGGATTTGGTTTAATGGGAAATATTAAAAATAAATAAAACTTACATAGGTGGAACTGCAAAGGACGTAAAACGGACCAAAAGAACGGCAGCAGTGATAAAATAAATCGTAAGAATTCAACCGACATAAGCTTTTCACAACAACTGCACGTTGGCACACAGGTAATTAATTTAAACAACACAAATCTTTCTAATGCTAAGATTGCTTGAATACTTTTCATTTAATTAGCGAACACCTGCTGCAAATATGAGCGCAAATAATCCAGCTGGTAGTAATAACCAGTATAAAAGTTCTTCTTATCCAAATTTCATCAGTGGCGCCTCGATTCCAGTGCAATCATTTCATCATTCGAAGCCACAAGTTGGTCAACAATCGATGTTCGTTAATCAAACAAACTTTGTGGCTACATCAACACATCAGCAGCAGCAGCATCGACGATCTCTCAACAACTTAGTCGCAGTACCTTCAGGCCAAGGAAGTTTGTCTCCATCAACTACGATCACTTGCGGAGTCAGCTCTCCCATGTCTCCAAAACCCAATGCATTGAGTTCGAATGAGAGCAAGAACAGAAAATCTTTGGCAAACAGGAATCTACAACAACAACCTGCTGAATTGCAATCAAAGCCGACATCATCAAATAATGTTGCTGCTAAAAAACCAATGGAAAAAACAATGGCCGCAGTCGTTTTGGTTAGTAATCAAAATAATAACAATAATAATATTAGTGAATTAGAGGACTTTAGCAATTTTGAAAACAATAACAATAGCGTTAATATCAACAGAAAGGGTAAAGTATGTAGCGTTGGTGTGTGTACGTCATCAAATAATGCGTGTGCGTCTGCTTTATCTAATAACGTTTGTTCAGCAATAACAAATAATTTTTTTATATCGCCCACATCTGGTTTATTGATAGGCAAAGAAAAACACCTTAAAAATAATAACATAAGTGATATTAAAAGCTTAGAACAATTAGAGTTCTTATGTTTGCAAATGACAGAACAAGCTATAAACTAAGGAACAAAATTGTTGTTAACGGTAGATAAAAAAAAACAATATTTTAATCAAAGGCTATGTAGTACATATCTTTTAATTATTTTGAATCGCTTCCTTTTGGCGATGGGCAACTGTATTAAATAATGAAATAGATTGAATGGAACTATAGTATAATATCAATACCTAGCCAGATTTAAAGCAACGTAATAGTAATAAAAAAACTGTTGAAAAAATTCCATGTAATCCACTATTAGAAAACTTCTTTAAAACATCATGGGAGGAAAGGAAATTGACGCGAAGATAATTTTTTAATCTGATATTATTTGTATTATTACTTTACTACACTTTTTTAACTCAAATTAGGGTGTAAAAGCAGCAAATATTTTGTAATTTAATCATTCATCGCAAAAATCCACTTTTTCAAATTTGAAAAAAAAAAAAAATTATATAAAAAACTGCATACAAAAAATCAAAAAAAAAATAAGTTGGCTATAATATTTCCGATACAACATTAAGTATGTGTGGGGTATAGACAGTTATATACGTGTGGGGTATAGACAGTATTTTGTTTATTTTTGCTTTATTCTTTTTATGGCATGGGCAATATCTAAAATTCAGATTTTAAAGGATGATAGAGTGTAGTGTGTCTGAAACGTGTGTCAGTTTTAATATTGCAGAATAACGGATATTTTTCTAGCTAGAGATCCAGGAAGCGACCCCCGAATATCACTGTACCAAATTTTGCATTAGTCATTATTCTCGCAAAAAACAATAATTTGGATCCGCCAATACTGCCCCTTGAACATTAGACAGCCAAGAATTTTTTCTTTACGCTCTTCTTCTAAATTTTTATTTACCAAATGTTATAACTAGACAGTTTTTCTGTTATTATTATTGTATTGATATTGAGACAAAATTCACAAAGATATAACTGATTATTACTAATGGAAAGATTTTTGGCCACCCACAATCTACAATCTTATACCGAAGACCAAAAATAAAAAGAAACTGAACTCCGATAATGAAATAAATGAAAAATTATGTCCTTCATTTCATCCAGAAGCTGACTTACTGCAACCGCATTAAATTCGATTTTGAATGGAACCATTTTAAGGCTCTGCCCTTCACTTGGCACGAAATCAGCACCATTAATTTTTTGTCGCCCAGCTCCTACACTGACTTCAAATTTTGAAGTTGTAATTCCCAATTAGAAAAACAGTCGTCTTCTCCATAAAACTCTGTCAGGAGATCTTTCAAATTTGAAAAATTTTCTTTCCCACCACTGTAGTTGCTGTCGTAGTTTGGCTGTTTGCGTTTCAACCACTCGTTTTCCTTTTTTAGTAGATCGTTTCCTCTCTTCTGAAATTCTACTTCTTTTTTCATTACTTCTAATTCTTTCATCAGCAGCTTCTACTCGTATGTTGTTTCACTCTTCTCCCTCTCACTCCTTTTCTTCGTTTGTCCGATGTTTATGTTTCTCTTGTTGTGATGATCGTCATCTCGCTTTTCATTTAACTAACCACGTCGCTCATCTTTTTATGAGAAAAAAACACGGCACTTTCCAACAGGGGGCACAATCTCGGACGAGCCCTCAAAATTGTTGCATCTCCTCTTCTCATTTGAAAATAAAAGAACGACACCAAGGGCTCTTATTAGAAAATTCTACCATATGTTGTATATACTTTCTTAAAATAAATCAGTTAAAAACGTGAGAAATAATAAATATTTATGGATCCATCCATGAACATCCATTAAATGAGGAGAAGAGCGGAAGCCAGCATATCAAGATCCTGTAAAAGAATTGAAATAGGCAGTTATGTTTCTGATGTCGATGAAATTCTTTGACGAATTTGGTTTGCATGTGAACTTTTACTAGAACGTTCTAGATGACTGATCCCACTCTCTCCAGTATCTCACCTGGAATCCAACTGCTTTTCTGAGAGCGATATAACTTGATGAAAACTTTATCTCCTACTTCGAACGATCGATGGTTTGCCCCATGCTGGCGGTTGAAATTCTGGTTTTGTTTTTCTTTGCTGATAGACTGTGACTTTGGTTGTAATAGAAGGTGTAACGGTGTTCTATTTTTTCTGTTATATAATGCTTCTGCAGGTGATGTACCATTTGGTGTGTGGAAATTCGGGGTTGTCCTGCACATGAAGCGAAATTGTTGAAGAGCTTCCTAAATTGTTACCTTTCCTTTGAGTTTTTGAATTGACAAATCTTCTGAGTAACTGCATGTCCTCTGTGTACTTGTCGAAGTATCTTGATGCGAAAACACTCAGGAACCACTAGCTGTTGACAAGTGACTACGCCTCACGTCTGAACAAGTTCGTTTGAAGATAGATATACTTTTTGTTCGCTTATGCGACTCAGTTCTGGATTGTTGAACTGCGCCCAATTTGCCTTATCAACGGGTACTCTCTTCTTTGAACCGGAAATTGACAGAAGTGGTTTGTGATCTGTCTGAAGGGCGAAATGTCTTCCTAACAGTATACGGTGAAACTTCTTCACTGCAAATGTTAGAGCAAGACCCTCTTTCTGCACCTAGCTGTACTCTATCCGTTGAAATGTGAGTCCTTGTTGCATGTTGAATGGGTTTAAATGTACCACCTTTGAATTGGTGAGAAATGCAGGCGCCAATACCGATGTTTGAAGCATCTGCTGCAACTATGATTGTTATTTGTGAATCATAATCTTAGAAACTAAGATATGAAGAAAGAATGCTCTTGAAATTGTTGAAAGCATCTTAACATGCTTTTATTTAAATAGCGTGTGCAATGGCCCACTTAATTTGCTGATGTTTGGTATGAACTTGCTACAGTAGGTTTTGGCTCCTAAGAAAGACCTTAGCTGTGATACGTTTTGTGGTTCTGGCATTGAAATACTAGAGGCTGACTTTTCTGGGTCTGGTTTGAAACCAGTGGACGTGATGATATGACCCAAATATTATTTTTTCACACTGACTTCGTTAAAGCGAACATCTTCATTGTTAGAATACTTGTAAAAAAATTGATGGATTTTATGGAATCTTAGCCACTGAACTTTCAACCACTCTGTTCATAAATCCCTTACCTCTGGTGGGAAGAAATTTATAAACCGCCAGTTTAACAATTAAAAAACAGTGTTGTAGGCTCTTGTAATGTCTTTATTGTGACTGAAAAACATCTTCTTAGTCTACGCTATATATACAAAATTATTACTATACTAATTACTATCTATAAACTGAAAACAAGATAACAGACACATAAACCAAAAAAACCAGTGCAGGTATAGGAGTTTTGTTTGTGCTCACGTGTTGTTTTTCTTGTTTATTATGATGAGTTTATCTTTTGTTAACTGAACATGTGCTTATCCTTTATTTTATGGGTTGCACATGAACAGATCCGAATTAAACAACAATCTTCTATTAACGTTGTTCAATGTACGAGTATTTTGAACACACTCCACCTTTGTGTTACTAGCCGAAATTTTTCTGTTGGTTATATTTTTTCCAGCGATATGGAAGAGAAAAAATCACTTATACTCCTTGGTATTATCTTGATTGGTTCCCTTTTTCGAGCCGTTTTAATTACTTCGAGACAGTTTTCTGGAACGTATATATTTCCATCCCGATTCTTATGAATCTCCAACTGTAACCAACATTACATACTTAGACGTTAACAACTTTGTTTCTGATTTGCAGTAAATAATACAATATTTTAACTTACCTGAAATAGTGTCATCTTCTTCGTCCATTATTTATTGCTATATAATTCGTTTATTTAAGTACTTGGGATTTGGTTTAAGATTTTCAATGAAATTTCGTGTTTAACCTCTCAATTTTTACACTGACGGGACGGAATTTTGACGTAAGCTACAGAAAAACAGTGTTGCCATAATGCATTAGTGGTGTATTCAACTTACACCACTTTTGCTATTGGCGAATGGAGTCACGGCACCTTGATGAAAAATCAAAATGTTGGAACGTACTTTGGCTGGTCCTTGCTATACTCTTAAACCTACAGAATTAGTTTATACCTTTTTTTAATCCTCTAAGTATCTAATTACTTGTGAGAAAACCATTCACTTTTTTTTCCAAAAAACGAAACCTTCTAAGGACGAGGATCACTCATTCCGAGATTGGCAAATGGGTCGAGGAGAAGGTCTTCTTCTTCCTCTGTCCGTTTCGTTTAAGTGTTCGTCGTCGATGTTTCTGTTTGTGGAAAGTTTTGTCACTGGCGACTTCTCTCCTTCAGTTGACGAAGGAGCCAAGCCCGCGCCGGCAGCCCTGACTTCTGGCGACGTTTTGGCACATATCCGTACCAGTGTTTTATTTTGTTTGGTCGTACTTTCCATGTTTTCATAGGTTTGAGTTTTTTAGTTTGTTTGGCTCTGCATCTGGATTGCTGGAGAACCTCACGTAAGATTTGTTCACACTTTTTGATAAAAAAATTACACATGTCATTATTCTTTTGCAATCATAATATTGTGATACCCTTTCATATAAAATTAATTAGTAAAATTAATGTTTTTCGACTACCCCTGCAGAATATGTGACTATTGGGATAGCGTAATACTATGTTTCCACCGAAGGTTTATCTCAATTATGATTAAATAAATCTAATGTCTATAGCTATCACCATGTTCTTGAAATTCAGTAGGGTTTTTTTAGCATTTGTTCCAAACGATTCTTAAATATTTCAATCAGGTGCGTATGGTTTATTATGCGTGACTGTTCAGTTCCCACATATTTGTAAAAATCTCTTTCTTCCAATGAGTTTATAGCTTCCCCAGTGGTTGTTACATACTCCAATCCTTTAGTCATCTTTCCCCTTATAATTGGGGTTGTTTTGCATTTCTCCATACCAAACTCAATATCGTTATTATTATTATTATAGAGTTTTATATAGTACTTCTCAACCTCTATGAAGTTTGAAATCACCTATCCCGGGCTTTGCCAAGTGATTAGGCTCTGTTGGGGCGTAGACCATGTTCTAGCCCATTCGTATCGTCGCACTATGTTGCATGTATTCAGGATCACAGATTTCTGCATAATCTCTAGTGCATCATTAAGATTATGCTTTTTCAACTGGACGATAAGTGGTTTCGGTATCAGTCCTGTGGCGGGTGGAATTATTGGTGAAATATCCACTCCTTCCACATGATACATTGTTTTGAGTTCGTTTGTGAGATCTGTGTATTTTTCAATTTTCGTACTATACATAGGTCGACTGAAGGTTGTTATTGAGTGGAACAGCTATGTGAAGCAACGTTATTTTTTTTTTTACTTTATCAAATAGGACGATGTTTGGCTTGTTAGCACGTATTGTGCGGCCTTTAATCATCGGCCTATCCCAATACAGCTTACATCTACTATTTTCAAGTACAGGTGGCGGTTCGTACTTCTAGTATGGAAGTGTTTGCTTCACAAGATTATTTTGCATTGCCAGGGCTTGGTGTATGATTTTCGCTACCTGGTTATGTCTTGCTGTATAATCATGTGATGCTAGGCTCTTACATCCACCTATAATGTGATCAATAGTCTCTGCATTGCTCTGACAGCGGTGACACGAGTCATTTTGTAGGTCTTCCCGTAATAACTACAAACTTGCGGTAGTTTTTAGTTGCTATAACCTTTTTTTTTTGTTGTAAATCTTAGTTGAGGAATTTTCTAACTAAGTATATGGCACGTCTGCAGCACTAATGCCTTCTGTGTCGTTTTTGTGATGATTGCATTAACACCTAACAGTTCCAGGTTTTTCTTCACATTTTTCGACATAAGTCCTTCTGCGGATTTGACAATAGGGTGAATGTTAACTTTTTCCAACTGCTATACTGATTTTATTTCAATAGCTAGGTTTTCATATTTTGTTTTTTTTTTCTGCTTCAGTTCTTGGGATGTTACTAGTTAATGAAACTGCGATGTCTATGATTATCCCTGTTTTAAGTCTTGTGTCTATAAGAACAATATCTGGGCGATTATAGTCAACTGTCCGATCTGTTAGTTTTGCTGGATCCCTGTACAAAATATGAGTTCTCGAGTCTTCTAGCACTTCCAATGGTTGGTATTTGTAGAACGGCACCAGTTCTTTATCAGCCCATATTTTTTGGCTAACTCCTGGTGTACAATTTTAGCTAGTTGATTGTGTCTTCCTAGGTATGCCGAATTTGATACCACAAAGCACCCTAAAATTATGTGTTCAATAGTTTCACCAGGTTTACCACACTTCCTTCATCTGTCGGATCACATTAGCGCCTAGGCAGTGTTTTTCATAATTCTTAGTTTTTATAACTTTGTCTTGAATGGCGATTATAAAACCTTTGGTCTCCGGAAATAGGTTTCCGTTTCTAAGCCTTTCTAAGGAGCTAGTTTCCATGGAGGCTCCTATTCAGGCATCCTTCTTCGTCCATTAACGCTGTTTCCGCTGGATCTTCTTCAACCGTATTTTTCAGGTTCAGGGGCGTGTAGTTGTCATCTAGAACACGAGCTTTTGAGATTATTTCTTCAGGTGAGCGAAGAATTTTATTTTTGTTTTTAATATCTTGCACATTTTAAAGATATTAAGAAGCCTTCTTTTCTTGGAAGATATAAGCGATAAACTGATGAATTCGGATGGAGCCAGCGGAATTTTGTTAGTAATCTCCTTGTAATATCTAGTTCATTTAGTACAGTATATGACCATTTAAGGATACCAAATAAGTAACTAAGCGATGGTATTGCCCAGGAGTTAATACTTTCTATTAGGTTCTTTGCTTACAATTTGGTGTTTAGTACTTTAGTAATTTTTTTCTTTTTTATTCTCACTATTCTGTACACCAAATGTGGTGATTTTACAAAAGGAAACACCGAGTTCACATTATGAGCCTTGGGTATTTCACTTTTGTTTTTGTTCCTCCTTAATTCTTTGTTTAATTTCCTTTTTCAAGATCTTAATTATTATTATTATCGAGTTGTATAGTACTTCTCAAACTCTATGAAGTTGGAAATCACCTATCCCGGGCTATGCTAAAGGGATTAGGATCTGTTGGAGCGTAGACCATATTCTAGCCATTGCGCGTTGTTATGATTTGATGATGAGGAGGGGAGGTGATCCCCCAACCCATAACCGGCTATAGAATATGTTCTTTGATATGTTTTCCAATGCATTTACAGCTGGAGAAACTTTCTAACAATGTGACATGTCTCCAATAGCACCGATTTTTGCACCTGAGCTAAAAGACAGTCCATATTTTGTTGTTTAAGACTCCTACACAGATTTTTCGGGACAAGGCCCATTGTTGAGACAATAATCGGAGTCACATCTACACTCTCCATATCGTACATGGCCGGCATTTCGATGGCTAGACCAGCGTATTTAGATATCTTTGCGCAGAACGTAGCTTGCAAATTCCGATTAAGGGTAACCGCTATATCAAAGATATCTATCCTCTCTTCTCTCATTTGTTGAACAGGATGCTATCAGGTCTGTTTGCTGGGATGTGTTTATCTATCGTTATTGTTCTGTCGTAATTGTTCTGTCCCAGTAGAGCTTCAAGTGGGAATTTTCCAAGACAGATAGGGGCTGGTACTTATAATAGGGGGTATGGTGTTGAATCAGGCCGCTGTTTAAAGCTAATTGTTGGTGTACTAGCTTGGTGATTGTTGTCCGCGCATGTAATCCTGTGAAGCTAAGAAACTGAATCCTGATATAATGTGTTCAATCATCAACTTCTTCTCTAAGAATAAATTTCCTGTAGTTTCGCGTCGTTTTATCTTGAATGGCCATTACGAAACCTTCAGTTTCAGCGAAAAGATTTCCTTGTATTAGCCATAAGTTAATCGCACCCCTTTTTGTTAGATCCATATTCGCGCTGCACCTGTGAGGTGCATTGTCAATTTTAACCAGTAAAAAAGTTGTAAAGTTTATTGTGGATGACTATGTCTGGCCTATTATACTGCACACTGGTATCAGTCAGGATCGTCCTATCCCAGTACATGACATAGTCTCTGCTTTCTGTAACCGATTCAGGGGTATACTTAAAATATGGGGTGTATGTTGGAGATATTAGTACTAGTTTATATTTTTTTAGAAACTCCTGATGAACAATTTTACCCATGTTGTTATTATTATTATTATCGATTTTTAGCTTTCTCACTATCTCTACATGTGTAGGATAAAATTCACCTGTCAAAGCCTAGGCTCGGACGAACGTGCGGGTCAGAATGACCAAACCCGACGTTGTAGAAGAAAAATTTTGTATTTAAAGAGCAAGAAATTCCCTAACTAGACGGCAGCTGTCAAGAATAGCAGATTTTTGCATGTCGTAGACTATATTTTTCGGAGCTCCAAGTCTTTCCAAAGCTGAAATCGTTGACTTTGTGACCAGTCCAGTTGTCGAAATTATAACTGGTTCAGTTATGGCGGTTTTCGCTCTCCACAGCTCCTTTGTTATGACGCAAAATTAAACACGACGTCACAATTTTGAGTTGTACTGCGTTATTTAGAGTTTGACTTAGAACTGAACTTACTTACAAAAATGAAAGATCTTCTGATGTCCTCTTATTCGAGACATTTGAATTGTATACATTTTCTTATCTACTATTGGAATGCTATGCATAAGCAAAACTCACAGGGCATTAAATTCAGATGAATTTAATGTGAGGCGATTTAGTAACCACTTCAAAAGAAAAACAAATCGTGAACACTTGAAGAGTATTTAATTACGATACCAAGAATCTTAATGCAGATGCTGGGGTTTAATAAAAATCATTGTTTATGGAGAAATATATACAAGGATTTAGCTGACAGTTAAGAATTCGATGATTAAAAGATTGAATATATAATTTATAGTTTCTATAAATTTGCTTATGCATAACACCTTGAGTTCAAAACACAAATTTGTGTTTGGATCTTATTAAGTATGTGTGGAGTCCATATTATTATTGTTGACAACAGCAAAATCGACAAGTTTTATGTCCTTTGTGGACTTGTTGAAGATTACAATGTCCGACCTGTTAAACGGTTAAACGCTTGTGTCTCAATATTATTATTATTATAGAGTTGCCACACTTCTCAAATTCTATGAAGTTGGAAATTACCTATCCCGGGATATGCCAAGGGATTAGGCTCTGTGGTATTAATTTATTTTAGATAAAGATTATATTTATGAAACTTGTAGGAACCGCCGAACTATATTGCACGTGTTTAAAATAACCGCCTTTTGCATTTTTTCTAACTCCTCTCTCAGATTTTCTTTCTCCATTTGTGAAACCAGGCTGAGATCACTATTGGGACAATGTTGATGGATTATGAGCGATATATTGCTTTCATCTCATTAGCTAGCTCAGTGTATTTGCCTATTTTTGAGCTGTATAGCTGTATGCCGTCTGCAGATTGTGGCTTAGAGGAATCGCGACTATGTTGCATATATTGAGGATTACTGATTTTTGTATAATGTATCTTTATTTGAAATAGAAAGGTTTTTGGTATCAATCCTGTGGCAGATATTATTATTGTCGCAATATCTACATTTTCCACAATGATACATTTGCTTTAATTCATTGGCCAAGTCGATGTATTTTTCATTATTCGTGATGTGCGTTGACTGGATGTTATGGTTAAGAGGAACAGCAATGTCAAACAAGGTTATTTTCCAGTCTGCCTTATCAAACAAAACGTGGTCTGGCTTATTAGCTCGAATAGTGCGGTCAGTAACTTACGACCTGTACCAATAAAGTATCGAGATTTCTATTTTTTTCACTTCCGCTGGTTTGAATTTATAGAAACGTATTAAGTTCTCTATCAGTTCATATTTTTTGGCTTACTCCTGGTGGACAGTTTTTGTTAGTAGGTTGTGTCTACTTAAATAAGCCGAACTTGATTTGGCTATCTATAAATTACAAATAGCGAATGTTCGCTAATTTGACGGCTTAAAACATCAAATCCTATCGAATCAAAATATTCAGTGATAACGCTAGCGAATTGAGAGTTTGTATTATTTATTTTTGCTATTTTTTATAATGAGTGATAAAAAAAAAGTTACGTGCAAATAACTTATATATTATTGTTAAAAACAAAATAAAATAATAATTTTTCACAGTTTGCGAAGCTTGTTCAACTGATGGGAATAGGAGCGTCCCACTATTCCCGGTAATCTACACCTTATGTAAAAGTAGGTTCTTGCATCTTGTTTTTCCGTTTGTGTCATTTCAGTTTTTATCCATGCCGGACAGAGTTTGGTTTCCAACACTCGAAGAACTTCGTTCAAAATGGTTGACACAGTTTGGTTGGGAAAGTCCCAAATCAAAATCATTACCAACACAGTTTTGATAACTACCACTTTCAAGAAATCCTGATGCACAAGTCAATTTTATAGAAGGAGGAGTTGCACAGGTGCTGGTTGATTTGATTGTATCCCTAATTTCACTAAGAATATAATTAAATGCATCCTTATTTAGTCGAAAATACAAAATAAACCTAGGAAAAAAGAGAACATCAATCTTTTTGTGAAAATAAATAATTATTGAGCACCAACAAATGTTCTGGGAGTTCTAAGGGATTAGAACTATCCCAAGTGTTTCTTCTTAGTCTGGCCATCTTAATTCATTCTTCCCACTTCCTTTCATAATCATTTTTTTCAAACAATATATCAATGCTGCTTAAAATAATTGGTTTTTAATAAATAAATTATGAATACAAAACACAATCCGAGAAAACAATTCCAAAATACTAATTGAAAAGCTTTTATTTGACATTCAACATATGTAATTTCAAGGAAATAATATTGGCAGCATTGATATTTGAAGCGAATGTTTAAGCTCGCTAACGATAATACCATGAGAAATGAAATTTTCTTAAACATTCGAATTTAGTCGAACGTTCGCTTCGCTATTCGTAATGAGGGCATATATCAGGTTTGTTGGTCGGTATTGATCGATCTATCCCAGTAGAGTTTAGCGGTGCTGTTTTCAAGTACAGGTGATGCTTCGTATTTATAATAGGCAATTAATAATTTTGTCAACTTGATTGTGTGTAACTGTATAGTCGACATTATTAGAATTATTATTATTATTACAGAGTTTCAAAACTTCTCAACCTCTGAGGTTTGATATAACCTATCCCGGACTATGCCAAGAGATTAGGCTCTGTTGATGTCTGTATTGTATATTATGATCTTATGAAGGTTGTAAGTATGGCCTGTACACAATACACAGAAATCTTGTTTGTACAAACAAAAGAGTTTTGATTTAATGACTATTTCTTTATTTTGTATTAAAACGATATATATATGCGAACGACGGGGTTGAGTGAGTGCCACGGCCGACTACCAAAAGAGAACTGAGCTCTTACTGTCTTAACTTCTCTTTGATTTTCTTTTTTCGTTAAATTGTATGTTAAATGATGGAACAGTGATGTCGCCATGTCGCCACAGTAAGAAGTATTTATAGGATTCACCACAGGACAAATTAAATATTATGTTTTCTTCGTCGATTTGGAAACCGAAATCGTCGTTTTGATCTTTGCCTTTTTTTGACGTGACATGTTTATGTCATCACTAAAACTCTTAACAGAATTAATGAACGTCAGTTCGATAGATAATTTGGTTTTATTTTTTCGCATGCTATCGCAATGAATCGCTGATTCAGGTCAACCACATTATCCTCTGTCAATTTTTGAAAATGAATGTCCAGGTTTTCCATATATAGTCGAATTTAAACTCGAATTTGGAAACAGCCGCGTTTTGGTTTATGAACATTAGGAGTGACTCTGTCAAATGTGGGCCTATTTCACGGAACATACATCAGATACAATGTATGATAACGACATTTATCTTACATCAATTCTATTTTACGTAAATGAAAACACTGTTAAATTCACTAAAATATTATTATATTTACTATCCTAGGTCGAACAATCGTTCTTTTTTCGATATTGGCTTGGTCAATCCCTTCACCCAGATGTATTGTATACATACTGTTTCAGTGAAATAAATTCCTTTTTAAATAAAAGGCTGGTTGTTTGCTGGTTGCAGGTTTATAAATCAATGACAAACATTTATTCAACACATAATTTTTGCTTCACAATTACGTAGGTATTTAAGGTAAATACTTTATATACTTATTTAAACAAAGAATAACAATTTACATAAGAGAATGATTTGCAAAAATTGAATAACAACACAAATTGATTTGACATTTATTGACATCTCAAGTTGAAGCAAGTTTAGAGTTGACATTGGGTTGACACCAGGTTCAAAGTTAAGGCTCTGGTTCCTACACATACATAATATTCAATACTCTTGAATTGTTTCACTTTTATGCATTTTATTATTTACGTCAGCATAGTTGGCTTCTGTGACTTGCCAGCGATTTATAAGTCTGGCCGGTGCACCATCAAGGGCATGCTTAAGCTCCTTGAGTATTGTCACATTAGCCATTTGCTCATTGTTATGCACTTCAGTTATAAATAAGTCAGGAAACTCGCGCCATTTCGTGAAATCACCCCTGAAGGTGCTTAGCTTAGATGGACGCTCTTGTCGAACCTGGATGATATTGCTCTGGGAATTCGGTAAGGCAGCTAGACCAGCTGCAAGCTCAACGATACTGGCTTGTAATTTTTCGATGCTCAAGCTCTGTATAATTATTGTTTTTTTCTCGTAAATACTCTCTATTTGCACCAAAAAAAATCACACTTTCGTGCAAAAATTTACTGCACTTATTGACTTCCTGAAAGAAAATAGTGGTATTGCAAAGGGCAATGCTCCTGAATATAAAGTTTAAATTACACACATTTTCGCTACTTTCTTCGCTTTCAGCATGCAGATATATACTTATTGAGTCCATAGAATAGAATAACCCCCCTGTTTCTTTAGGATCTAAAGGATCGTAAATCATCGGTTTTACGACAATCTTTTCTGCACTCTATTGTTTATCTGAGAACACTCGATAAGAGTTGTCGGAATTTGGTGGCGTGGGATCGCCATGTGTTGACCCTTGGGGTCATCATGTGTTAACTTGGTATAGCTCGTTGGTGGCGACGATGGCTCGGTCCCAGCTGCAGGTGGTTGTTGTTTTCAAATTTGTAGATCTTGGTCCGCTCCCATGCACCGCTAATTGGGACCGAGATTTGCATAATGTTGAGGGTTAGCACGTGGGTAGTGACGATGAGTTTTGTCATCCTCGCTCTGGTTAGGTTTTTTTTTTTTGTTATTTGTGCTCCTGTGAATATTTAATTATTTATTAAAGGCTCCGCACTTGTCTGATGCTCTCGCTCTTATTTATTTACAGTATGTAGTTATGCTATTATATTTTTGAACAATTTTCTAGAAAATTAAAAATTGCCGAAATTAGTTTTATACCACTTGCTTCATTTGGATGATTGAAATGTTTCCTAGTCTTGAATTGGGTCCTCTTTGTGGTCCTAACACCCTTTTGCAGATTTAATAATTATTTCAAAAAAATAAATTCATTTGAATGTTTAGCATTACTCTCATCAGTAAATGGTATGGAATTCTTGAAATTTATATGATAATCAGTCCAACGGATAATTTCAATGCACTTTTTCAATACCTACTGACCATTCTTTATCTCAGTTTTAGTTGTGATCTGTCCGGCAGCGTCCTTTCCTCGCATTTGCTATTTCTTGCCAATGTGATAAGGCATAAAAATAAGCAAATATGGGACACAAAATAAATGTACACAAAATGTTTTGATTTTTCTTTTGATATATTTAATTTTTTATTTATTCATCCGATTATGAAGATGATCCCAAGATTTCTTGTATATTTTGAGAAACACAGATCCAAGGAAACTTGGTTGTTTTGATGAGCTCCCTCCTTAGGGTTTTCGTCGGTTTCCTTTTCTTCGTCCTACGTCCGCCTGGCTACAGGGAGGTTCGTTCGGTATTGGTGCCCTGTGTTGTTCTGTTGTTGAGAACGGATCCCCATTGGATTCATTGGCACCAATTCCAAAGGCAACCTAAAAAACATGAAAAACTGGCTGCTGTATTGGCAACAGCTTTCCAAGCACCGGCTATTTCCAACTTAGTTTGTGGAAACTCCGCTGAATTTCCCAAAAAGTATTAGTATCTATATAGGGGAAGTTTGTTTTTCTTTTTCACAGGATGGGGGTAGTTTTGTTTCACTGCAACTACTTCTTTATAATATTTACGTATCTTGCCGTCTGCTTGTTTGAGTCAGGCTTTTTGTAATTTTTTTTTGTTGTGCTTCAACTGCCAAGGGTTTGAGTATAATCAGTGTAAACACAATCTTTCACGTAGCCCCATACAAAAAGTTTGTTGGCGTTTACCCAACAAATAACATGAATAACATGTTTCATTAGTTAAATTTGGTTAAATTCAGAAACTGTAATGATCTCCTACTGAAAAACAGCCTTAATCTATTTAAGTTTAGAGCTAATTGAAAAGCTGTTCTTCAAAATGAAACCCTATTAATAAAAACGAAAATAAAATAAAATGGAAGGTTTTGCTGCTTTTTCCCCTTCTTTGTACGTTAATATAAAATGTCAGTAAATATGTAATAATACAAAATAAAATTTTTCGCGATAGATTCTCATAACGTTTGCGATCTCCAAAACAAAATTAAAAACTTATTATTTTCTTTACATCAAAATTAAAAATTGACGAAATTTTTTTTTTCATAATTCTCTTAAAGCAACGAATAACTTGACTTTAGTTCAGAACTTCGTTCCCCAACAACCCCAAATAACCTTAAATTATTAATAAAGTATTTTCAAAAAAACTCATAGTCCACGATGTAAGGTTTAATCTTTGATGTGTGGCAAATAATTTCCTAATTTGTTTGTACTAAATTTTTGTATTAATTCTTAGATGCATGACGTGCTATCCTAAACAAATGTGTTTGTATGTTTTGTTGTTGAACTAAGATACATACGTATTTGATTTAAATAAACAGATGTCCTCCTATCGAATTTTAATGAAAAAAAAAAACAAAAAAAAAACGAAACACTATAATATTAATGTTTTTTGATTTAATTAGGAAAATTTGGCGAAGTTAGATCAACATTTTAAGAAGTAGGCCTATGATGTGAAGAAATCAATTCAAATCTACATAATATTGTTTTTTTAAAATTAGTTGCCATTATAATATTAGAACAAAAAATGTTTGCTGAAAATTAATTAACTAATTGCTATACGTAGAATAATTATTAAAATAGCGCATTGCGACAATGAGACTGACTGAGATTATTTTTCAAAATTTTTCCACTCAGAAAACCTGTGAGGTATACATTTAAGAAAAATAATTGCTGAATGAAATAATAAAACACGTAGCAAGTTTTTTTATTTCCAAATAATATGTTATATTTAAAATTTAAAAAAAAAAACAGAAAACTTTAAGTAAAATTTTATAAGTGTTTTACATAAATGTAATGCTTTTTTTGTTGTTCGTAGCTTTTGTTAATTTGAAATTAAAAAAAAAAAAAACAAAAAAAAAAAAATTAAGAAACAAACAAATGACAATGTTTTAAATGTACCTTATTCCAAACTTTTCACATTTTTATAGTCAATTATATTTTTTTCTCTTTCTAACATTTAATGTAGACACACCTTAGTATTAAGTGTATAATAAATATAATATTATTGTATTCGTATTAATATAACCATTATACACATTGTAGAATTATACATTATATTTAATATATTATATATAGGTCGTTTTATTTATAAACAAATTATTTTATATTGTGTTGATACAAAACACTGATGATAACTATGTAAAATGTATGATTTAATAATTAATTAATTTCAATAATTTTAAACATTTTATGTATGATGAATAAAAGAAAGATGATTAGACACACATTCAATGTAATAAAGTTATTTCATTTAAAAAGACAAAACTAAATATCAGAAAATAAAACTATGTAAAGATAAAACACTTGAAAGTATGTATAGATGTGGTTTAATATAAACAGAGACTTCAAAGTTCAAGATATAAATAATTATGTTCTCTAACTCATACAAATTGACACAGTTAATAAATTACTTAATGTAAAGTGAAAATATTTTAATAAAAGTTAACCTTGTTCTTTAATATCAATTCTTTTCCGATAAATAAAAGTCAAAAGGATGATACCTAAAAGCTATATATATTTTGTAAACTGAAAGTACTGTAGATGCATTTACGTGGGGATATGTGCCTTGTTTCACAAAAATTTACAAGTGCGAAAGTTGAACATTTCTGACACATACATAATTTGATAGTTTTGCCGTTCCGAAAATAAGATCTCAACAACCTCTGGAATATGGACAGGATTCCTCAGCGAAACTTCTCATTGAAAGGTCTTTTTATTGGAAAACGTCAAATCAACGTAGTTTTCATCGTCGAGTGATCTTGATTTAACCTAACTTTTTTAGATGTTGTTATCGCCAACTATGAAATCGTCCTGCTTTCACACAATCTGTTTGATCAACATCAGTCAATTTTCTTGCAAACGCATTTGACGTTTACCAACACGCACCGTGGCTATATATAGGTCTGTTTGGTATCTTTTTTTCCGTAAAATGTGTAAAACCTGTCAAAACACCAGAGTGAGAACGAATTTCTCAAAAATGGAGAAACTTACAAGAAAGTTAACAAACGCATTGAATCCTATTTGTGTACAAAACGTCAAAATTTCACTCCTCACATCAACAATACCTCTGTTCGTTTACTTTTCAAACCTGCCAGTTTTAGTCCGAAGTTCTGTCAAAGTCCATATAAAAAAAAATAAATTGGACTAAAAATGGGTAGTTTCGGACTAGTACGCGAACACACCTAATCACGTGCCAAAAGTCTGGTTTTTTGTTAACAATTTGCGTTAAATTTAAAAAAAAATGTATACATTTCTCAAGTTATTTATTATTTATAAAGTTAATTATCACATATCAGAAAGCACAATTTCAAATTAAAAAAAAAAAAAATGCTAACAGTGTTTTGACAGTCTTTACTCTTCTTGTTCATAACAATTTATGTACCAAAATTCGCAAGTAATCCAATGGAGGAGAAATTATTTCCTCTCTCGATGTGCTCTCTCGTTGCAAGTTTTTTCGAGTCAACAAACATGAATTTGTGACAATTTGTGAAAATTTGTGCAAATTCGCAAGAAATTTCACGTTACCAAACAGACCGACCTTATGCAGCACGGGCAACTTGCACCCACACACAAACAATCTGATTGCTACATAACCTCCGGCATCTCCGCGCGACTAATTTTGACACATTTTTTTTTATGTCATAATGAGAAAGAGACAGTTTAGTTAGGCAGTATTTTTAAATGTTTCGAAAAAATCATATCTCACTTTACTACCTCTTTCTCATGATAGATAAACAATTATAATTTTTTGAATGAATACATGAATACAAAGCTACTTAATTATATAGATAGGAATCTTTCCTTCGGTTCACACTCCAAAATCCTTTGTTTACATTAGCCGTGTTCCGTGAGTAGATTCAAACGATAATCTAGTACTACCAACTACTCGTGCTTTCATGGCGAGTAGATGAGATTTGTAGGGAAATTAATTCTGTGCGTTCCATTGAAAATGGGTAGCAAAGTACTCGTGAGAGCTTCGCCGCCTCCAAAGGAACACTGCTATTGTATTTTTTGGAATTTGATCTCGTGTCTATAAATAGATGTAAATTGCAACAACAATTTTACGGGATGATGTAAAGATCCCTACTGTCTATATGTGTTAGATTTTTATACATACACTCTCATTTTTTACCTGCAAACTGACATTTCAAGCTTGTAGGGAAATTAAAATGGCTCCCGAGGATTGTCATCTTCATGTTGATAATCCCTGCTTGAATATCTCACACTATAGGTTTTGGGGTAGGTGCGAGGTTAGTGTATGCAAAGTACTAGATCACAGCAACAAAGCGCTGTTTTTCTTTGTTTCGCACAAAACATCCAAAGGGATGAGTTCTTATTTCTGGGATGAGTTGTCCAGGGATGAATGTCCAATAGTACCAGTTGGGTCTTGGGATGAATGGTCGGGGATGAGTTGTCTTGAGACCAGTTGTCATGGAATGGGCTGGTTTGACAACTGTCAAAATAATGTCGTTTTCGATTGGATTACTCCTTTTGAATTCCAATCGGAAAACCCAGACTTTCCTAAATTAACACACACTACTTAAAGCCGCCATTTAATAAAATGGCTTCAAGTATTTATCACTTTTGACAATTAATCCAACAAAAAACTTTATATGTATGTGTGTGTTCCTCTTCTACTCCAATATGAAATTGGGAACAAAATAACACTCCGAAAACTTTACTCGTAATAGCCAATCCAAGAATTTTGGAGTAGTAGGAGTGCAAAAGGAAAACTCCAAAAATCCAAACGAAAACGACATAAGTCTCGCACTCGCGGAGTGAGCCCAATACGAACACCGTCTTGGATTCGCGTGGTCAATTTTTATTAACCAGGCATAAAATTTGTGTCAAGTTTATATCAACAAGTGATTTTATGTTAGAAAAAAAGATGCACAATATATCTGTGTTCTTCGTCAATAATCAGGTAAGTGGAAACTCTTATAATCTTTTTCCATTCCATAAAGAAAATAATATAATTGTTATTATCATATCACAGTGTTTTAGGAGTTAATCTAATGGCGAATTCCTTACAACAAAGAAATCGATTTTTTTCTAAACAGAATCGAATTTTTTCTGAACAAAATCGATTCTTTTCTGTCAAAACAAATTTTGCGTTTTTAGCAAGATTTCACACTGATTTGTACACACATTATGAAGACTTGACATTTCTAATACGTCAAATTGAAATTTTGGAAGACGAACGAATTCTACATAATTAAACAAAGTATTCAGTCAATACAGCTATAAAAATAATTTATTGTGGGTTGTTCATTATCAAACACAAATTTGACAAAAAAAAAAAAATAGCTTTCGCGAGTGAAAGACGTGTTAAAAACTTTCAGTGCAAGTGAAAACTTTTCAATAACAATAACACAATCACACCAAAAAAATATTGATTCTTTTACGAAATACGAATTCCTTTCAATTGACAGAAAAAAATCGATTCTGTTTAGAAAAAAATCGATTTCTTTTTTGAAAGGAATTCGCCATAATTTAGTTGGTTTTGCTCCTGTTTGTACATAGATGGTGACAGATAAGTGGGAGAACTTTGTAGAAATGTTACTTGTCAAATTTTATGAAACAGGGCCCTGGTTCCCGTCCGTTTTTGGTCAAACTTATTTTCGTGAAATCAAATATTTCTAATTTATAGGTAACAAGTGCGGTAAATATAATTTTTTTTAAACAAATACATACTCGTAAAATGTTGCTTGCATATGGCCCAAAACTGCGAATTTCTACGAATTTTAATCAAAGTTGTTTGCGTACTCAAATTGGACAGTACCTTACATGTACATGTATTTTGAAAAAAAAAAAAAATGGCGGGCTTACATAGTTAACATAAATTCTACGAAATTTGCCCCTTATGTGTAACGTACGATTCATATCCAGCTGTTTGAGTAGAAAGATTTTTAATTTTTAAACAAGTTACCATAACAAGTGCTGACAAAATGCATATTAATAATGATATAGCAGCGGCAGCAGATGAAAACATTGACGTTGTAACACAAATTTCTGGAATTTTTCTATTTGAATATTGAAATTTAATTGAGTCGGTGGTGTCTTCATGGCCTTCCTCTTCTTCTTGCAAAACTCGTAAAGATTGAAATAAATTGATATTTTCAGAAAGTGAAGTACTATTGGATTTTGGTTTAGGAGTTGATTTGAAGACATCACGCTTAGAAATAGCTTTTAAGTTCCTCCAGTGACATGGTTGGCTCTGAAACAACAAAAAATACAACAGTTTGGTAATTTAATAAAAAAAAATACCGCGCATAACTTCAAGAGCTGTTTTAAGGGATGTGTTCAGCGATTATCTCGCATTTACACGAGTGAAAAATTGTCATTTATTCTGCTGGAAAAACTGGCAAAATAATGGATTATTGTCAATGCCTTTTTGACAAACATTTACACAAAATCAAATAATAATGGCACTCTGATGTAATAGCAATTATTTGTATAATTTTCTCATCAGAACACTATCTATACACGTTGTCAGTTTAATGGTAAAATCTTAAGTTATGCTGGACTTACACGACTGACAAATTAGCAGTTATTTGTCAGTAAACTACCAAAAGAATGAATGTTTTCATTCTTCTGCCAGTTTTTTGACAGTTTACTGACAGAATACTGCCAATTTGTTAGTCGTGTAAGTCCAGCATTAGTTGCACTTATCATTACTTTTCTGACAAAAAAAAAGGCGGGGTTTGGACCATTTATACTTTTTTGCCATCAATGACAAGATTATGCGGAAGAATTTCTGGCAATTTGCCACAAATTTAAATGCGGCATTAGACTCATTTTTGGCTTAATGGGTATGACAATAAACAAAATTGTCGCAATTGGAGTGAAGATAATCCACATGAAATTATCGAAATATTCGCCGCTACATTCTGAAAAATGTACATTTTGGTGCTGTCTGTGGGCTTGCCATCGGACCATATTTCAAAAATGAAGCTAATCAGCGTAAAACGGTCAATGGTATTCGGTATTGAGCCATGATTATAATGACTTTTTGGTCCCCTTAAAGAATAGCTATGGTTTCAATGTGGAAGAATATGGTTCCAGCTATAGATGGCATAGCGCCTTCCATATACATGAAACGAAACAATCAACTGCTTTGTGCAAGAAAAAAATCGACGAACGCATAATTTCGAGTAACGAAAACGGACCTTCTTGTGATTTTACGCCTCTTGATTATTTTCAACGGTGATAGCTTAAGTCGCTAGTTTTCGTTGACCATCCAACAACAATCGACGCATACATACAAACATACGGCCATAAATATGTTTGAAAAAGTCGTCAAAAACTTACAAACTTTGTCTCTCCGATGACATTTATCAGACCAGACGTGGTGGGCACATGCCCGAAGTATCTATTGTTTAAACACTAATCGCAGAATGTATTCTCTCGATTAAACACAAATAATAATTGGCTAGTTAATGATATTTCATATGTTGTTTGTTTAAAACCAGAGTAAAAGTTCATAAAAATAAAAATACCATTTTTAATAGTTCACTGACAAAAAAAAAAAACTTACTGGACATCTTCCATGACACATTCGAACATCACACTCGATGTAAAGAGCTGGCGAACCGGTAAATCGGAAAGTCTTCATGTAAGCATAGACTTGTGTCTCATATATACCACCATCCGACCAAGATCCTCTGAATCGTGAAATAAGCTTCTCGTTAACGGGACAGCCATATTCATCTATAAGTTGAATGCGTTTATTTGCTCCGTTATGTGCAAAACAATCATTTACAACAATATCGAATCCCTCTGAAAATATATATGAAAAAAATAGACTTTTAATTAAAAAAGGTGTTTAACTACATATTTTACCGTCACAATATCAGTTTTTATATTTATGTACTATATATGTGCGTTTGAAAACCCTATATTTGGAAACTCCTATATTTGGGCGTTTGAAACCCCTTAAAAACGACCGGCAAGAGCAGTCGTAAAAGAAAACGAGTTTTGTTTTAAAAAACGACTATCGTATAACGTATACGCAACGTAATGATAACGTTATTCGTAATACACCTGGCACCGATATCTTTTTTAAATTCAAACTACCTTTATCGTTTAAATATCGATCTTCAAAATCGATATTTTTTCAACATTTCAACAAAATATATTTCTCCTTTCGTGTAAACGACGATTTTAATGCTTGAACATCGATGTTAAAATATTTTTCTTAAATTAACATCGAACAAATTTAATAGAAGCAATGTGTTAAACTAACTGAAATTTTACTGTATTCTTTTTTATTAACATGAGGTCACGAGCAAAAGATTCCACGTGTTAATTGAAACCTGTGCTTTACGGAACATCGATTATGCGTATTTGTAATGAACTGAAGTCATAAGCAAAAACTGCATATATGTAAATGGTGCTTTATTGAATGGCATAATTTTTGAGGTCGTTGCTTGGACCTGACATCCATGCTCAATATGGCCGCATTTTATTATCACTGATAATAATCCATATAAATGGTTTTGTCAATTAGACCAGATAGATTTTGGCGGATTCTGTTGTTTATTATTCAGTAATTGATGCCAAATCACCATGGCAAGTTACACGATTGAATAGCAAGTCCAAATGATAAAACTTTAACATCAAAATCTTTTGGCGCAACGATATGTGTGATGCGCCCATATTACGGTTTACATGGTTGTCCTCTTCCAAGTGGATTATCCAAAATTTGATGGCCAAAATTTGAGTCGACCGAACCGATTCAGTACACAATCAGCCAACACCCTTGCATCAAGGAAACGCAAGATCAAACATTGTCGCTGTCTGTGAGAGTCCGTAGTTCTTCGAAATCGACGGTGTCATTGCCAAAGGAAAGCGCTATCAATCGATGATTACCAATTATTACTGGCTCCAATTGGATAATTTCAATGTGAACGACATGTAGTTATGCTACGTGCATAAAACGTGATCCTGATAGAGAACAGGATCTCGTATTGTTGTTGTAATAAGCGTTTTTCTTTTTTAAGGTTCAGAGCAGAGCCTGAACTGTCACACAAAAAGTTGTGTTTCTTTTTTCGCTCTGAGTGTTCACATCTAAAAATGTGTGTTTCTTTTTTCGTTCTGACCGTGTTCTGAGCGTGTTCAGAGTGATGAGCTCAGAATAAAATAACTGAGCAGACAGAGTTAAATGCTGAACACAAGCATTTGACAGCTAAGTGTTCAGGTGTGTTTCAAAAAATAGTTCAGAGTGCTCAGACACGCTTCGTTCAGAGGACGTTCAGAACATGCTCGACATGCTCGGACTCTGTTCAGAACTCTATTCTGAATTAAAAAAGAAAAACTATATGGATCATTTCTGATACTAAAAACGGCGAATGTTACACATAACTTAAAATCGATGTTCAAACAAATGTTGAAAAAAAAAATATCCAGTGTGAACTTTCGAAATTCAAGATGTGACATCATACTTATGTCTTCTTACCATATTTGCTTCGCATATAAATTATAAGAGTCAACGGATCGCCTACACGAACAGGTCCAGTTACTCGCGATCCACCAATTCCATATCCGTTTTGAATTTCCATAAAACACTCAGGGGGACTTAATGTAAACACTACAGGATTTCCGGTTGCCACCCTGGAAGTGAAAGACTCTTTATATTAGTTCTTGGAATTGTTTTTATTTAATTATAGTGCACTTTATATTTAGTTAAAATTTTGCTGGGCTTAGACGACAAATATGGGCAGTTTTCTGTCAGAACACTGGCAAAAAAGACAGATTCTTTCTTTTGGCAGTTTTTTTTACAGAAATACTGAGCAAATTTTTCAGTCGTGTAAATCCAGCATTTGATATATGAGTTTTGAGATTGCCAAAACTATGAAAAGTAAGGACTTTCATCCTCATGGGTACACATTTTGTATTATTATATTTTTTTTCAAAAAATTGTATTCCAACATTACTTTGATGAAAAAACCAAAAACTAAAAAGAATATTATTAAATTAATTCTATACTCACTCAACATCCAAAAATGGAAAGGTTACAGTCTTCCAAAAATCATATCCATATTCACAAGTTACTTTGAAATGCTCATCAAATTCTTCCTCGATCAAAGGATTATATTGTACACTGACGGTATTCCACATGAAGTTCTAAGAAAATTAGATAAAAAAATTTAAAATAAAGTTTTGGAAGTATTTTTAGAGTGTCTAAGTTCATTTTCTTGTTCTATCGATTTGTTTTGATTTTATATTAAAAGTTGTAAATTTGTCCTTTTGCATTAAATACAAGCCTTACGATTCCACTGAAGTTCAAGTTTCTACTATTTTTGAAAGGGCTTCATATATTTAATACAAATTCAGTTAATTTGGGCACTTACCACGCCCGTTGGGCTCCATAATTTTGAGTATCTGTCTGTTACAGTTTAGACATTTGTGAAGTCTTATATCTCAAGAACCACTATAATGATCAGGAGCTGAAATTCGGGGAGGCCTCTGCCCTGTGCTTGATCAATTTGGGTAAGATGAGATTTTGCGAAAACTTAGAAAATTTCATGTGTTAACAACCGCAAAAACCTTAATCGTTATATAGTTTAGGCAATATTTTGAATTTCTTGGGTCGAAAATCGCCCTGTCCTGTTAAAAGAGTTTAGTGCATTGCTAGAGAACTTTGTCTAACCTAGCTCAGTGACCCAATTAGCGCTGGAGTGCACCGTTTTGACACCATTACTCTTATTGACATGTGGATGGAAGGTGATCCTATTAGAAGGATTTCTGGATACACCCTTTTACGAATCTTAAATGGGTACATTCTTAGAAAACCTTTTTCCGCTTTCGTGCGGCCTAAAGAAGTCCAATGGAGACAGTACCGGGGTTAAAACCAAAGTTTTCTCCTAGATCCACTTCATCGCGTTCAGAAAAGAGATCAAATCTGTTATATTCATCTCAGAAAGCTCGTCGAGGTCGTCAAGAAAAGCCCTTCCAAATGTTTGTATTCTTTTTCTGGCCAGAGGGCGAAATTTACAGACAAAATGAACGACTGTTTCTTTTTCTGGTCGTCCCCATAACTACGTCAATAAGTTTTATAAGGAATTCCCAGCTTTGCCGCATGCTTTCCAATTTGGCAAGTGACCAGTACAGATCGCAACGACCCTGCCTATACCTCCGCTTAGGTCTAAGTATCAAGTCAGTTTTCGGGGTTCATTATCGATGGGCCAGATCTTTCGGGATATAACGCAGTCGCCACCTGCGATTGGATTCAGTGAGGAAAGTTGAGAAAATGTTGCTCTTCATAACTCCGAGTGGAATTTTTACTGTTGCCTGGCCAGTTCGTCAGCCCGCTTGGGTCCCTCAATACCACAGTGACCTGGAACCCGGATAAGTGTGACCCTGAGGTTAACACTAAGGCTTGAGAGCTCATCACGACATTGCTGAACCAATTTAGAGTATGATATAACTGAATCGATGGCTTTAACAGCTGCCTGACTGTCTGTTACACTAGCGGTATTTCGGTTATGTCTGGGTCTTGTGTAGGAAACTTGCATGATTGCCTAATTGCCAGTAATTCAGCTTGAAATACACTAGCAAAATTGGTTAGCCGAAAAGACCTAAATATATTCAAAGATTCTGAAAAGATTCCTGAACCGAGACCAAACTTCATCTAAGAACGATCAATAAAAATAATTGTGTCGAAGTCTCACGTCGGATGTAAATATAACTCTGAAATTCGACTGAGGCCCAGAGCAAAAGCGCAGCAGTCAGTCCGTATTACGAAAACATATTATTGGGAATCAAATCTGTGATAATGCTGTGACCATTGTGGTTTAGCGAACCAACAATTCGACTCTTTAAGTCTTATCGCGCTGCAGAATACTAAATATTAAATGTGAAGATCCACTGGTAAAGGGTGCAGAAAGACGCTTAAGGTATCCTTCGGGCAGGATCGTGGGGCCCTACGTGGGGGCAAACGCTAGCTGTTCTTTGAGCCTTCCTAAGCTATAGTTATACCGTAGGAAAAAATCAAGGTATAGAAATTTAGCTTCAAATATGTGAAATGCGTTTTTTCTCCAAACGCCAAAATAAATCTGAAAAAATATTACTACGGTAAACTAATCGACCAGTGTTGCCAAATTTCCCCTTTACCTACATATGTATACTTATTTTTAGTTAGACTTAACCTTACCGTGGGATTCTTTCTTTTTTCTTCGTGTAGGGCGTTTTTACCAAGTGTCCCGCATCTATTAAGTTGTATATAAAATTCGAAGTAGTCGCTCCCTGTGCCATTGATATACATACAATCTGGATCGTATGCGTATCCTATACGAATATGTTATTATAAATTATTTAAAAATAATTTTTCGAACATTGTTACCTGCTGAATAAACAAGGCCATTAAAAGAGCCATTAAAACCGATCCTTATCTTCATGTAATCATCTTGGCATTCGGCTTCAATATCTAAAGGAAAGTATATAAAAATCAAAAAAATGTTAAATCTAATTTATGTTTATCAATCATTTCAATAAAAATCATTACGTTGTACTCGAGTGCTATTAAAGCTCAAATGCTTTTTAGTGTAATCCAATTCCCAGTTATCATCAGGCTTCCAGTTTTCACTGTCGTATATTGCTGTGTGATAAGCACTTTTATGTGCTATCGAATTCGCTGCAAAATGCTCCCGTGGTGAGAGGTGAGTTCTGCCGGGTCTGTATGAAGTTATCGGTACATATCCAGTTGAATCGGTGATATGATCTTCCTGAAGAAGTTAATACAAGTTAAAGTATAGCGATACTGATTTGAATTTCAAGGTTTATAAATATAAATAGTAATTGCTAAGACCTTGTCAAACTAGCTTAAGCTTATTTCGTCTTCTTTACACCAACAAAAATTACAATTGATTAAAATCTCGATCTAAGGTATTGTGTGAAGGTGAACACAGTTCCATTTGTGTTTTGGATACGTTTGAATAAAAGAACTATCTAAATCTAAACTAATATTGATTTAAGCTTTAACAAAAACCTAACCTTTCTAAAATATGTAGACTAATTGAATGTAGAATATATAGTTTCGGTATAAACCATAGAAGTTGTAAGTTGTAACGCGTTGTGTATATGAATAGTGGAATGGCCTTAAATCTATAGAGAAATAGAATTCATTTAGAACCGCCATTTCTATAATATTTAAAAAAAATCATTGAGGTCCCGATTTTATTACTTTGATTCTGATAGCAAACGAACGGAATGTGTACATTCTCATTTCATTTCAGCATTTTTCTATCTCAGAGGAGTAAGTAGGTAAAGCTATTCGTAGATTTATTTATTTTCATTCACAAAATCCAAATAGATTTCTTAAGAAATTAATAGATGAAAAAAAAAAAAAAAAAATGCTTGAGTATGATGCCACATTTTGATACTCACCTTATGTTTGGATTCTGATAAAAGTCCAGCTCTCTTTGCAAGCTTAGGAGCAATAATTGTAGGGGAACTATTCCGCAGAGAAGGCAGCAATGGCAAGTGGTTTGTTTTGTTGCTTCGACTCGTCACGCTTGATGTCTTACTTATTACAGAAAACTCAGTCGTAGAGTCCATGCTGGGTTCTCCTAGACATTGTGAAACTAACTGCAAAATGTAAAACAATATAGATTGCATTTTAGTGGAGATTTGCGATATAGTTCTGTGGGTAAAATTATTATTGAACAGTTTTTCTATTTGTATAGGGTTTACCTATATCTATTATACACCTTACCTACCAACCAAACATGCTTGCAAAAATCAAATTGAAATTGAAAACATTTTAAGAACAGATTGATCTGAATACTTGCGATCTATTGTTAAGATATACCAACTTGTACATCCGGTAATAATCTAATCAACGATTTTGAAGTCTTAAAAGTGTATGTGATGATGATATTTAGGGTGTGCTTTTAAGTTCAAAATAAAATGTGGAGGAAAATAAAAAAAATTTTTGTGTGAGTGCCGGGACTCACGGTTAATATGTGTAAACATCAGCGTGCGCGGATCCAAAACGGACTTGTTTTTGCTTGAAGGGGATCTTAAGATTTTTTTCACTGAACGCACCCATCCTAGTATGCAGTATTGCAGATCGTAACGTTGCACACCTTAACGTTGCACGACGTAACGTTGCACACGAACGTTCACGTTTTTTTTTCACTCTACCGCCAGCATAGATGTTTACACATCAAAAAATATGCACAACTTCGGACAACAATCGGACTTACGTTCTCTGTATAACTGTTTAACTGTAGTGTTACCAATGAGTCAATAATGTAATGATATATCTTTAACGAGAAAATTAAAACAAAAAAGTAAAAAGTACTAAAAATTTTAATAATTTTAAATAGACTATTTAGAAGCACCAAATTGCAAAATTACATCAAAATTGGTCCAAATATTCAGAAGATAAAGGTGAATAACCTCAAAAAAAACATTTTTTTTTAAACGTCGAATGTCTATTTCTATAACGTGAATGTTTTGAAAAAAAACCTGAAACGCAGTTTTCTTACAATCACTTCGGCCGATTCAAATATGAGGTTTTAAAAAAAATCGGTAGAGCTATTTTCGAGAAAATTGGAAAAAACAAACATTTTTATATGGCAGCCACCCGTTCTAGATGAGCAAAAACATACATATATTCGATTTTATCCTCTAGGGAATCACATAAAAATGCTTTGAACAAAATTTAAAAAAAGGATCCGCTTACCCGTATATGTGGCAGCTTAGATATCATTGGAATCATGGACGCACGAACGGTCGGACGTAAAAACTGTCAAACGCACAGTAGGACTAATGGTATGATGAAACCCCCTTTATCGACTTCTCCTTTATCGTTGTTAGTGTTAGTTTTGATTAAAACTTAAAATTTTGTTTCAAATGGAGCTCAAAACCTTGCCCTGAAAAGCAAGTAAAAATTACTAATTCACCGAAGTAGGTGCATCAACGTTCAGCATTTAGCTTATTTATTTCAATTTTTACAAAAAAAAACAAGACATAAAAGAAAACAAATACTAGTGACGCACATGCTATACTTATGTATAATGTGTGTGCAAAGTTGAGATTTGGTGAGAAAGTGCGTTTTGTACAGACTAAAATATACCACTCTCTGGTAACAACAAAGTTCTTTTTGATTGTAGTAGATTTTCGATGAGATTTGGTACTAAACGTAAATTAGCAGAATATTTATTTATTAATAAAATATTTTGATTCGTGAATATAATTTTGATCAACGTTTTAGTTAATTTGTTAATAAGAAAATAAATAATAGAGTTCATTGGGTCCTCAGCTTCAAATCTCACTTTTACGAGATAAATCTAGATTTATTTTGCAAAATAATTATGATAAATATCTCATGGGCGGTATATAGTACACTTCAATGCTCAATCTCACTAGACTGATATTTCTGACTGCTGAATGTATGACACAGAAAGTGTGTTTCTTAATTCATTCAAAACATTCAGAATATTCGGAATAAGCATTTTGCGTTTCTTTATTCACAAGAATATTCCGGATAAATCATTCTGTTGTTTTTTTATTCGTTCTGGAATTTATGGATTGCATTGTTTTCATTCCATGTGAAAGGTGGAATAAAATGAATATTGGACGTGTTCAGTGGAATTGTTATACCTATACTATTTTATGGCATATTCACATTAGTGTTAATAATTTAAAAAACATGAAAACAATGCGGATACAGGCGCAAGGCCATAAGTGCTAAGTGTTTAATGCAACAAATTTTCAATTTTGAACTTTAGGAATACATAATTACGCAAAACAAAAATGTATGTGTATTCAATTGTTTTGTGCATATCACCGAACAAGTGATTGCCAATCTTTTTGTTCTAGTATTGTTTCTTTATTCATTGCATCCTGGATATTCTGGATAAGCATTTTTACTTTTTCATCAATTCTATTCTGTTCCATATCCGGAATAAATAAAGAAACACACTCAGATCGTTTGCGATGAGATTGAGATACATATGTAGATTTATGAATCTCAAATAAGTGTCCATGAAGTCTGGACCCATATTATGTAACTCTCGCATCGATAAAATCAGTCGAGAAACGATGGAAAATGGAACAAAACTCATATGATTTGTTTCAATTTTCATCGTTTCTCGACTGTTTTTATCGATGCGAGAGTTACAGAACATTGGTCATGGACACATTGAAGGAAGATCGTTTATATCTGTGTGTAGCAGTGGAGGCATTGACTGCACATCATGCTTGGTGATGTAAAAAAATTGACACTAGGGAACGGCTGGAAATTAAAACACAACATACACCTTTTAAGTTAGGTTATAACTTATAACATATCCGAACTTTAAGAGAAACGAAATAGTAACGAAACGACAAATACGAGCCAATTTTGTGAACCTACCAGCTTGGCGATGAAATGAAAATGAAATAGCCGTTTCACACCCCATCAAAATCTAGATTTCGAGCGAAAAGCACCAAATCTCATTGAAATCAACTAGATTTCCCATACATTGTCAGATTTCATAATCTAGTAGATTACTGCGAAATCTCCTCAAAATCTTCTTGGAACAGTATGAATGTGAAACAAACACAATTAATAACTCATTTTTCTCTTCAGTATAAAAGTTCAGTCACAAAAAAGAGTCAATTGTAAGAGAGTTTATTATATCTTTAGAGTGTAGTGTACGCAGGTAGTGGGATTTCATTCCGTTTTGTGGGTTTTTCAGAGGAAGAATAGAGAGAAAATCAAATGTGTATAATTTGTTTGAGACTTTTTTCCCTAATTGCAATGGATTTTCTTTTTCGGTGTTACTATCAACACTGAGATTCGTTTGAAATGTGTTTAGTAATCTTGTTGCCGAAATCCGAGATTTCGGTTCGGTGTGAAAACCGTATAATTATCTGTGAAAGTGAAACGATTTTAGAATGAAACTCGATTCACTGCAAAGAGTTTTATATAATTCTCTTTACCTCTCATTCAAAATCATTCCCTCTCTTTTACATATTCATACAAGTTGCTTGTGCAATTGCGTCAATAGCCGTATTTTATTCTCGCCGATGATCCATATAAATCATCTCATGAAACTAAAACAATACGGATCTTAGTGACAACTTTGTTGTATACCTGTCTCTTTTTTCCTTACGTTTATTTATTTTTCATTTATTGGTTTTCTTTTTTCTTTACACTATACAGTTCACAATTCCTAACCATTTGCAATGCTGAGAAGCAATAGCAAAAACTAAACTTTTGGTTCATAAAACGTGATCCCGATAGAGAGCAGGATCTCGTGTTGTTGTTGTAATGCACGTATTTTGATGATCTATATGGATCATCTCTGATAATAAAAAGCGTTTAATATTACCAGGCGCTTATACTTATCACAGTCTCATATTTCTCATCTCATCATCTAAGGAAACCTATCAATATTTTTGTTTGTGACTTATCGAGTGCAGCAAGTGCAGGGCTCTTGGAAATTTGGTATATTCCTTTTTATTTTAAAATAATTTTCAAACTTCTTTTTTATCTCTGGAAACTGTGATTAAAACCCAGGATCTCCGACAAATAGCAAACAAATCATTAATTTTTTTGCTCAGTTTTTCTCGAAAAATTTATTCAACAATTAGGAAAATCATATTTGTTAGAGTTTCTACTTGTAAACCTGTAAAGTTTTTTAAATTTGCCATTTTCTCAACTTACTTAGATATTCTATTTTTGAGACAACTACAATTTGCAGTCTCAACTATTTGCTAGCTAAATCTTTTTACTTTTGATTTTACTTTTGATTTTGCATACGATACTCTCTTAGAAATGTGCTCAATATCCGCTCTGTCTCATTACGTTTAGCTCTGTCCCATCTTAGTCTCATGAGATTAAGCTAGATCTTTCGCATACCGCTCCCATTGTTTTGTTTTTGAAGATTATTAAAATTGTTTCTTAGGATAATAATTTGTAATAAATACTTACAGAAACAAAAACAAACACATCTATAAGAAACAATGAGGACAGTCTGTATATTGTTCGATGATTAAGATTTACTTCATGATGAAATTTCGTTTGCAGCTTCATATCTAAAATGATAAAATAATTATAAATAAATATTGTATGTAAGTCAAGGGTGTACGTAGAAATGTGCAAACTCGTTTGTTAAACGATCAGTTAAACCTTACCAATTTACCAATTATTTCAATTATAATTTCAATTGCAAGTTCCATTACAATTAAACGTAATGTAATTACAAAAAACTTGTAATTTTTATTGTCATTCATTACCTTTTTTTGGTTGTAAGTATTGACTTTTAAATATTTTAAATTTGTTTTTATTTATTTATTATAAAAGCTTACACAGTAATATAAATCTTATAATTTAGTGAAAGAAATGTGCTAATAACTAAGCGAATCAAAAAAGTATGAAATAAAATTAAATACCTACAATTTAAAATAAGAAAGCTTAAAATAAAAAAAGATATCAATACAGAAAAGAATAGGAATAATTTAGGAACAAAGTAAAGGAATAAGAAAGTACGAAACTTTCACGCCCATAAGAAAGGATTGGTATTATCAAAGTCTTCACGAGTACAATTATTCTCGTCCTGAGCGAATTAGATTCCTGAGCAGTCCATACAGTTTTGAGGTCCAGTTTTTAGTGCGAGATTAAGGCCGTTTTCGAAAACGTCATTTGCGTCAAAAATGCGTTTGCAGAATGTTCTTAAACGCAAACTAAAAAAGTCTTCTGTTCGAAAATGCAAATACAAATCCTACTGCATTAGCATTGTGTTCGATAATGCAGTTTGCTTAAGTCACGTGTTTGTAAACATTGGGTGCTTTCATAAATGCATGGTTGCTTTGTTTACATGCGATCAATTGCAATCATATTAACTTCATACAAAATATTTGCGCATGTGTTTTACACTGCATTTATGAACACTTTTTCTGATTTGCGTCATATTTCATAGGTCATAGGGAAAGAATTTGACAGATGAAACAATAAAGAAAAGGAAATCGTTTATACTATATACCTATCTCTTTCTTTAATAAAGAAATTCAGATTGCATGTGAGTTTTTATAGTTGCACATTTGCGCTGCAAATATTTGCGTTTTGCTTTTATGAAAATCTGACATTTATCATTTGCATTTATGAAAGTTATGCATTTGTCAGACTTTCGCAATCATGCATTTATGAAAGCACCCATTATCTGCGTTGCAGCTATGCAGTAAAAAATGGATGTGACGATTGTTAGCTATAAAAATAAATAAAAGGATAAAAACTTCGCGGATGAAAATGACCAGCGAAAGTGAATCTGAAAATTCTGACGAAATTGGCTTCTGTTCGAAAATAAATAAATGACGATCAATTGGCGGTTAAATTGACAAAAACGGCCTAGATTTAAACTCGAGTTAGCTTATCAAATTTGATGCGCTTACTCAGGATTAACTGAACAGGTGCTTTTGATGTCTTAGCCACCGAGCTTGTTTTGTCCTTCCGCATGCATTCCCTACCAAAAAACTGCTTCCTCAGTTAACTGTGTGTGAATTTACTGCAAGAGTTGGCTAACTCTGGTTTAATCCACCACTGAAAAACTGGCCTAAGAGTCCCATAAACTATTTCTCTTTCCAGGAAAGAATTCTGTTAAATACCACACCTAGATTTTTTGCAGCATGACTGGTGAAAAATAAGATAAATCCAAAACTTTTCTTGAAATAACTAGACATTTATCTATTCGTGTTAAGAGCTAAATCATTACGCGTTACCCAGCTAAAAATTTGGACAAGTTCCTGGTTAATAATGAACACACAGTTTTCAATAAGACCTAGAGGGTAGCTTCTGTAAATTAGTATATCATCTAGCGTAAAAGTATTTGGATGCTTGGCAGATAATGGAAGCGACTTTCTTGACAAACAATAAAACGAGCAGAGAGGAACACCGCGCGATACAGTGAGAAATTCTGAAAGATTACTTTCCAGACAAACGAGCTGCTTTCTATTGCTAAGGTAGGAAGAGATTAGTTTGATACATTAAATTCGTGACACAACTTTTTCAAAAAAGAAAAAAATGGAAATGTTAAAAAACCGCTTGTTGCCAAGCTTAATAAATGTCGAACAAGACGTCGGAATATTTAATTTGAAAAAATATTTTCTTTATATCCATTAATTGATTTCTTGAACATTTTAGTTATCACTTCCTTTTATTATTTATAAAAAAAATTGGTCACAATCGTTTAAACTGTTTTCGAGGGAAGCGAAAATAAAAACATGGTTCTATCTATGGAAAGTCCCATTAATATATATGTTTCGTATTTTCTTTTTAACCAAAAGGAACTGTTATACAGTGTCCAAAAAACTAAAGGTACCTACCAAGTTAATAACAAAATCGACGCTGTAACTGAAAACAAAAATTAACAGCCAGTAGTCCTATCTGTAGTATAAAATTGAAAAAAAAAATGTGCGCGCTATTTTATGATTGCGAAATAACGGTCTCAAAACTAAAAACATTATAGAATGCTTTTATTAATTTCATCTCGATAAAACGATTTTTAACAGAGATTTAGCTCTTCAAAACCCACTTAAAAAGTAAAAATTGTTCGTACCTTTCATTTTATCCAGTAATGTATAGGTATGTATGAATATAATGAAACGGTAGTTGGTTTTTAAATTAATAAATAATTTTAAAATATTTTTTGATTGGTTACATCGTTCGTGATATTGGACTCTTTACATCCAGCATTAAATAATATTTTCAAATCAATTGCAAAAAGAAGTTCCACAAGGATCACTTTTTGGGACTTTACTTTATAATTGTATTTGCAGAAATGATATGATTTGTGTTTTATTAATATGCGAAACTGAGGGTGGGAGATACAAAAAAAGATGTTTCACAATCCAAAAATATGCCGGTCAAATTATTATTATATAACTTACTTCATGAGAAAAAGGAGGCAATATCAATTAACTTTTTGGTATTTTCAACACAAAACTCGCACTACTATGCGGGCGATGTCACATAAAAGTAAGGGATAACGACCTAATAAAATGTTGTCTAGTTGGGGCGATTACAAAATTAACAAACAATCTATAAGATAAACTATCTATTATCCAAAAAAAAGTTCAGATACGTTGGGTTGTTGTTGCATCAGCTGTTTTTTTTCACAAGGAATTACAACAACACAAATCTATCCAAATAGCTTTATATTGTTCCCCGAACGCAGCCAATTGAATTAATATAAATTTTGAATTTTGTTAACATGTTTGTAGTTTGCCTTTTCAACTTGTTTCACAGAAATGAAAACATTTTTGTTAATTAATATTTATACACTCACATTGATGTTTCATTTTTAAATCTTGTTGTCTATTAGTTGATGTTTGCACTACTGTCATTACATTATTTTTGTATGAATTGGTGAGTAATGAAACTTTATAGCGAATATATTTGTTTTTAAATTAGCCGGTCAGGTTTCACATATTAAAATACAATTCATAGCGCACAAAAAACTTCGTAAGCGCGTAACTTCTTCTTCCGTTGAAGTGTCTTATAGAATTCACAAAGACCCAAACTCACCACATTACACACACAAGTTTTCTAAATCGACGATTAACAAAAAAATTAAGAAAATCACTCATTTGTGACCTACTAGGGTTTTTCTTGCGAAATATTGTTTTGTTTAGTTTGTTTTTCTTTGTAAACTTTACATTAACACGTGTTGAATACTTCTTATAGTTTAAGTGAAGACGATAGATGGTGCTATGATGATGCCGACGCGACGATACAGACGGTTGGGAAAAATGTGAAGCGAACCGCAAAACACCAGGACTTATATTAAGTGCAATATGCTTTGTGAGAACAAAAGTGTAGAAAACATGGTATAGGTAGTTCATGGTCTTAGAAAAGTCTTTTAATTTAACATTAAATATAATAGTTAATAAAAAAAATTATTTAAAAGTTAAAAACAGTTTTAATTAAATAGACCTGGTTAACAGTCAAAGATTTATTTGTTCGTGGTTATTAAAAATTGAAAGAAAAAAAAAAACAGAAATGTAAATTTTGAAAGTTTATTGGTGTTATCGAAGAAAGCTCTTGAAAAAGACATATACAACTTTCAGTATCTTAATCTTTTAGTTCAATGGTTGTGATGAAAAAACAATTTGTTTTGTTTTCTTTGAGAATACTTTTAATATCATTATCATTCTTTTTTTTTGTTAAGATTTTGTTTTTTTTTTTCAATTTTTTTGAAGTCCTTACCCATGTAAATAAGGCGTTTCCAATCCCTCTGAAAATAATTTCTGTTAGTTAGAATTACCGCTCAAACAAGGGTAACATGAACTAAAAAATATTCATGACTGGGTCACACGAACTTCCTCTTGTGCTTAACACCTGTAATGCAGACACACCGTGAAGATAAATGTTAATGATTTTTTAATGCATTTTCAACCGCTTAAAAAATTATTTCCATGTAAAATACAATAACAGTTCTGCTAAGTTCTCTTTTATTTCACTATTAGCACTCACTACGTCCATTAATTCTTGATTGAACCCTGAAAACCAGATGGTCTCACCTCTTACAAACCAAATTGAAGAAAAAAATCATTAAAAATTCAATAAATTAAGAAAAAAAGTACGTATACGCCCGAGTGTACCATTATTTTGCAAAGCGTTTTCTGGTAAAAAAAAAACTTGTTCATCACATAATTGTGTACCTTCTTTTCCAATTGATAGCCATTAATAGGGTTTCTTGAATAATTTTCTGTAAATATAGGTTACAAAGAAAACACAGTAAGGTACATATTCAGAGTTTATTGTTTACCCTTGGTCAAATTAGAGTGGACGCACAAACACATGAACGGTATGAAAAGAAGCCAACTTTTTTCTGACTTCTCGTCATAGTTTTTATTACTTAAAGAAAAGGACAAATGAGCGTTTAATATCAAAAACTGAACTGGGACCTTCTTAGAGTTAGAATATGTGAAAATTTACTGAAAAAACAGACAAAAATTGAAAAATCTTTGCAGATTTTTTGAAGTTGGTCATATGCTCTTTATGTTCGTCGGTGATGGCATAATATCCACTTTTAAATTAGATTCTTTTTCACATTTGAATCTCTGAAAATGTCCCCAACTTTTGTTTTTATTTTTTTTGGAATTTCCTTTTTCACACCAAACCCAAGACTGGGTTTTCGGCAAAAAGCTTACGAAAACTCATAAAGCGTTTACACCGAACAATTACCCGTTTTCGTTTGACATTTCAATTGTTTTTAAACACAGCTGCTGTATGATTTCTTAAACACAATGGACGCGATGAGAACCGCGAACTAAACAAACTCGATTAAGTGATTACGAGAATCGGATGAAAATTTGTCGCATGTTCCGAAGATGTGTATTTCCCAAAAATTTCACCACCTTTGACCACATTTGTTCGTGTCGTTAGAAAATAACTTAACGTGGAAACGCATGGCTTTATTATTATTTAGGACGGGCGTCCCATCGCGTCTACTGTGTTTAATTTAATTTCCCGTGACAGCATCTCGTCGGTTTTTGTTTTGACGTTTGATTGAGCGCTGAATGTGTTGAAAGGTTTGTTTGTTTAGATTAACTTTGGTTTTCGACAGGTTTTATCTAAAACTTAAAGTTTACGAAAACTTGTGGTTACAAAAATATATGGGAAAACTTGTGTTTTCGATGTTGGTTTTACGCGACAACCGTGTTTTGGGTTTGGTGTGAAAAGGGTATAAGGCGGTCACCAGCTTTTCAGAACTGAGCTTCTTCTAAGTCAAACTAAATTTGCCCAAAAAGATACATTTTTAGGGTGCATAAACTTAATGTATAAAAGCCAGAAGTTGTGATCTTTTTTATTAAATAAATAAAGTACATTGATAAGGCTTAATCGAAGGCTTCCACAGTTACAAGAAGTTTTTAACTTTAACGAACGAAACAACTGGTTTACGTGAGCCCAGATTATGCTTCACATTTGTGGTTTGCATTCAATCTCCTGATATCAGATTATTCTTGAACTGAACACATCTGCATTTCAACATCTTGCATTTTTGTGTATACAACCCCCTTTTTGCTTCCTTACTTTCGCGGTTGTCACATACTGGCTTAAACTAAGAAGCTCTTAGTACAGATTTTATGCATAGATACAACATTATTTATGCGATCAATCGGTTGTTGAAAATTTTAATATCAAGAAAAACACGAAAAGGAAGTGCGTAGTAATAAAAAAGCACGAAACTATAGCTTGTCCACTTAGATATATATTATAATCTCTGCGTTGGAAACAAACTGTTGATGTAGCCAGTAATGCACTGCTGATTTTAACCTTCCGTTGGCATTGAAAACTTAACATAGACTTTCTGTTTCTTAAGCGAGTATGTATTTCGTAACTGTAAAAGAATTTATATTAAAAATATTTTTATTTTTTATACCCACTCCGTTAGTAATTCTTCTTTGTTTTTTTTTTTTTGTTGTTTTTTGTTAAGGTATGATGTTTAGATAGAAATCAAAACAAAATGAGCTGCGTTCCACACCAATGTTAGTTTTGGAAGTACTTTGCTCTCTTCCGAGGTTAGATGAACTCCCATGGCAAGGTTCTGCGTCTCCGTCCGTCTACCATAGAATAATTCTTCGCTGTCTTATCTTTCCCTTTTTTTTTTTTGCTATTCGCCTAATTAGTACCGTTCGAAGGTAACCAGCAAAGTGTGAAAAGTAACATCAATGAAGTTGTAATAACGATTATCTTCAGTCACGATTCTGTTTTGCAAGTTTTTGAAATACCTACCTTACTACTATTATAGTGATATAAGACATGTCCCCATATGAAAGGAATACCATGATGGTGATGTCAGCATAGCTTTTTATAGTAGATATACCTAGATAAAACCAACGCAATGCATCGTGGTAAAAATTTCTAGATATTCGATTTATTATGCACTGCACATACAAATGTTCATATGAAATTTTGTTGTGCAAAAAAGTTACAGAATATTGGAAAATGGTTTTCATGCATCGTTAAGATCTCTTAAATGCTAAAATGAAACTTACAACAATATGTAGAGTGAGTTTCTTAGACAAGCCATACATATGTACATTTGTGAGGCCATGATTCATAAAAGTCATAACAGTTGCGTGGTTCACAAATGAACGCAAAGACCTATGTAAATATACGTAAGAAAAAAACATGCGGAAATTATAGGAAATCCGGATTGTGGTAAGATGGATGTAGGTATATTTAATTTTGTTTAAAAACAAAATTTAAAAACATCAATAACTCCCGATCACTTATATACAATATATTAGAACAGAACTTTTTATTTTAGAGATAAGGTGGTAGTGATAATTTTTATACTCTGCCCAATAAAAATAATCAGTGCAGGGAAGCTCAGATATTTTTTTTAGAGATTTTACAGGGTTACCTTAGGGAACATGATAAGGTGCCACATGTGTGGAACAAATACTAATTAATGAAAAACAATAATAGATCCTGAAAGCTTCTTAACTTGAACCTAAAAAATCTTTAACGATTTGTTAAAAGGCTGAATGTATTGCCTTTGATACGTAAAAAAAATCAATAAAACAATAAATAAGTGAAACAAAACAGTTAAATAACTTAATAAAAAGCAATTGGCAACTCTGGGCTGGAGTGAATAATTAGTTATCCTTGTTAGATATATGGTTTCCTTCTTCCGCTTCAAACGTATTTTCTTTAAAAATAGAGACTTTGTAAGAAATAACAAGACTAATAATTATAAACTTACGCACTTAATTAACTTTAAAAATCACAAAGCCGCAATGAAGTACTGGCGGATGATAGGGGAAATTCTTTTTTCATAATTTTTTTACTTACCTAAACCAGCTGTTCATTTGACAAAAATCAATTTTTGACCACTATTCATTAACTAAAGGCAGTGTTTTTTAGAGATTTCAGAAATAATAAAATTTTTGCGGAAAAATGGAAATTTTCGGATTAGTTGATGGGATTTTTATGATTATATGTCCCTCAGAACTGGCGTAGAGTCAGATGATTGAATACTTAAAATACTACTTTCTGGGGTTTAACCCACGTTACGCGTTATGAAAGACTAAATTTGTAAAAACATGATCCTCTTAATTTAACCTTTATTGCTTTCCCAGCACAGAAAGAATTTTTGTATTCGAAAATTACTATTTTATTTCTATCCTATTTCACTCTTTAAATAGCACTTTTTTTTAAATAACCTTTCAAATAAAACAGAATTTAAAAAAAAATATCCTTGACGCCATTTTCTAAGAATAACCTTTAAAACGCAGGTAGAATTTTTTTTAATCGTATATGTCTTCTTCAATTCTCCCCATTTCACCTTACAAAGCGAATTTGGGGCGGAGACGAATTCAACAAATCAGTGATTATTAGAATTGGTCCAGTCGTCCTTGAGTTATAAATGGTGTAACTAAACTGACTTTGTGTTAAATACATTAAGATTGGAAACGATGCTCAGTCATCTTCCCCAAGTCCAAAGGCATTAATCTTGATTATCTGATAAATAGAACTAAATAAATAAAATAATCCTAACGGGCTTCAGGTCTTTCTTGATATTTTTTTTCCTTATGTTAAAATAAACGACGTTTCGTACGTGATTACGTACCTACCCACAAACCATCAGTTGACCCGTGACCACGAAAAATGGAACTTTGTTGAAACGTCAGGCGAAAGTATTCAATAATTTAAATAACTTATTGAACGCGGACGGACTGTTAAGAAAACTACTGATTGTTATATTAAGCCTTAAATTTCTGTCATCCGCCCTACTTGCTTAAAACATCAAAAATTGAATCGTTAGCTTAATGCATCCACTGTTCTTAAAAAAAATTATTTTGGAACACCTTGTAAACAAATAAACAGACGAAGACTCTGTTTTTACAAAATTCGCAAAATTTTAACTGTTTTTATAGTTTTCTTTAATTACTTTCTCTGTTTCCTTTTTCTAAAAAAATCTTAACTTAGCCTTTGATTAAGAAACACTCTGTTAAGATATTTTCTTAAAATTCACATTTTTTATATCTTTATGCGTTCAAAAGTTATGATTTTTGTAACCAAAAAAGTGATTATGGACCACAGTGCGGTGCGGTGCTGGAAAAAGCCTACCAAACTTTTATTTTCGATATTATGACGCTTTTAGTTTCATTTTCCTTATTATATTCAACCAGGGAATATGAATTGAACTGTCAGAACTCTTATTCTGATGTCAAATTTAAATACATACATAAGTACACAAACCAGAAAAATGAAACAAAAAATTAAAAATTAATAGTACTTTAGATTGTGTTTCCAGTTTTTGAGTATGTACCTACTACCTAAAATAAGCTAATGGACTTTTAACCATCATAATTTCCAAATTTGATCAATTTTTTTTTTAACTTTTTAACTACTTTGATACTAAACCTATTTTCTTACGAAACTAAACCTGAACGCGTCTAAAACAGTGACATTTCGTGGAAAAAATTAAGCAAACATACCTTTTTAAAGTTTTTCTATGTCAAAGTGACATATGAATTTAGTAATATGTTAAAAAGATAAAACAACAATCTGGCGATTTTAACTTTAGTAAAATATAATAAACTAATGGGAGAAACAGTTAAAATTGAATTTATTTGTTTAAAAAAAAGGAGTTTCTATGCTCTGCTAACCGCAAGACATGTACATGTATTATATTTATAATCGCATTCTAAAGCCTTGCTAACTTTAGAACACCATCCAACTCCAAAATCTTATTTATGTATTTATAAACATTTTCATTTGTTCATCTTAGCCACCGAAATTGGTGTTCTAAACCTATTCTCAAGTGGGAATGTTCAATGTCTACAAAGTCAATCCGAAATTAATGTAATGTGTATTGAACGTACCCAGTGACATTTGATTGACAATTTTTCCTATCTGTCAATTGCTTGGATTTTAAAAACTAAACAAAATTTCCAAATTAAAAATGCTTTTTGCTGCAATTGATTTTTTTTCTACAATATAAACATGCTAAATTCGTTTAATTTCACACCTCATACCCTTATCATGGTTATCCCAATTCTTAAACCTTTTTCTCTCTGATTGATTTACCATTTTTTTTTTTTTTGATTTGGATGCTTGAATTGAAAATGTTTGTAATAGTTGAAACGGCTGTTTTACAAAGTTCACTTAAATTCATTAGTTCACTCCAGATTGACATATTACAGATATGTCAGAGAATATATGAGAACGTATTTCGATAACAACCCTGGATAGTTAGAACACTTATGGAATCCGTTTTCAAATAGGGAGATGCCTAAAATATTTAGCCAATGACTAGCTGGACAACTGTCTGAGCATGTTCTGAAAAAAACTGTTAAACACGACTGGTATTATATTAACTTATATCCAAACATTTCCGAACACAGCCCAATAGTCAAATTTAGCACACGCAAAAATAAGCCTATTAGCAGCAAAAGCAACTTAATACATATGTGAGGTTTTATTATACTTATCTTTTTGTAACCATTATGATGGTCAAGAATTTTTTTTTTTTTCATCTGCAAACTGAGTTGTATTCAATAACTGCATTAATGCTTCTATACCATAGAGTTTCCTCTAATGACAGTAATTAAATTTCTTTTTTTTCTGATGCCTTCATGACAATGTAAATACCGCTACCGAGTTATTGTGTATATGTTTATATATTAAGCTACAGGTATATCTACTACTGTGTGAACGTTCATTGCATTGCCTAACATTTTTGATCCGGCGTCAAACCCCGCGCGCCGCACCGATGCGATGGAGAAACATCTGAATTGCGCAATAAAAATAGCATGACATACCAAAATCTACTATACACTCACTATGACTATGGATGGCACTTTACCATATCTTCGCATAAATATAAAAAAATAATAGGAAAATATGACAATGGTTCATGACTTTTGTGTATGAACAAACATTAAGAAGAAGTGATGTACCTACTTAAGATGCTAGTAATATTCTTTTAAGTCGAGAGTTGTGATACTTGAGGTGCTCTAGTACTATAGGGGTAACTTATGGATTTGAAAAAAAAACCTCGAAATCAGAATATGAATGAGGCAATATGATAATTGAGAAGGCTCACAATTCATTTGTATTTAACTTAACGGCCCCTTTACATAGCTCAAGAAGATCTCGTTAATTTTATTACAAAAAACTAAGGCCAACATTTTGAGCAGGTATACAAAAATGATGATTATAGTTATTATGCCTACCTGTAGATAAATATTTTTGTTGAAGAAGATTTATGTCATGGGTATAGGTGCTAACATACAAAAAGTATAAAAATTGAAGATTAATGTTCGTAGATTTATTAAATGTACATATACAAGATTTAAAGATGTTCTTTTAATCTGTGGGAACGTAGATAAATGTAAAATGTAGTAGCTCGTTGTGTTGTTGAGCGCAACAACAAATGTCTAAAGATCGAATCCCAGCATATTCCACCAAATATCAAAAATGTTTTTGATGTGTAAACATCTATGCCGGCTGGCCGGCGGTAGAGTGAAATAAAAATGTGGACTTTTTCTATGCGGCGTTAGGAGGTCACACTTTACGATGTAGCACATTACTCTACGAAAATCTGGATATTAGGATATTGGGTTCATTCAGTGACACAAATCTAAATATCCCCTTCATGCAAACTAGTCCGTTTTGGATCCGTGCACGTAGGCAACAAAGTATTGACGATTTCGCATACGGATCCAAATGCGGATCCTCAAAATTGCCCTTGGACAAACGTTGATGTTTACACATAATAACCGTGTGTTCCGGCACTCACACAATTTTTTTTTTTTCACTGGTACTATCTTTTGCCAGGAATTGACAAATCTTCTAAGAGAATCTCGTGTCACGAAGAAGCGCTCTTCACCTTAGCCGTTCAGATTCGGGTAGAAATTGTAGGCCCCCCCATTCCTGCCGACAACACGGAATCAGGAATAGTTGTTTTTCCACGAGCTATTTCGGCACCAAATTTGATTTAATTAAACCTACTTTCAATTGCAAGTTGTAAGAGCAAAATCATACAACCTTTGTGCCCCCTAATTTGTTGTTGAAAGCAATAAATTAATGTTCAATTCATTTCCATGATTGGACTTGACCTCATGGCATTTCAGATAAAAGAAAACTGCGATGAGTAGGTACAGGGCGATTGGCGACTGAGGTGACATTATGACATACAATCAAAAAAGATTACATTTATGTAGTATTTGCAACATTGGCTATCTGATGGATATGTAATTGATTTGTTATTTATTTATTTTTATACACATATGTAATTTGTATTTGGCATTTCATACACATTTCTAGTTTAGACTTAAAATTATAAGAATATGATAAATTTAAGCTATGTATATTTATGAATCTTAGTATTTAAAGGATTTCGATGGTACCTTATATTTATAGCCGTCAGGTCCAAGCTCATGAGCCGGCTCCGGCTCAGGCTCAGGCTCATTTTCCTCAGGTGAGCTTGGAGCTGGATAAGAGGGTTGAGGTGAGGGATATGTTGATTGTGGTTCGACATTTGTAGTTTCTGGACCAGGATATGTTGGTTGTGGTGACGGATAAGTTGATTGGGGCTCTGGATAGGTCGGTCCAGATGTATCTGGTTCCGAAATAGTAGGTTCGGGTGATGGGTATGTTGACTGAGGTGGCGCTTCGGGAGCAGTTGGCCTTGGAGCAGGATAGGTTTGTTCCGGTTGTGGTTCTGGATTAACTTCGTTTTCACTGGGTGGCAAGTATTCTCTCATGGGCTCTGATGGTAAGCTGGGTTGAGGTGTTAGGCCTGGGGTTGGGCGTGATGGTGGACGTGGTGGGCTTGATGGCGATGGTGGAATATATTCGGGGGTTGGCCTTTGTGGTGGTGGTGGGGAAGGTGGTTGGCTGGGCTGTGGCCTAGGTTGAGGTGGGGGACCGTATTCGACTGGTGGCTGTGATTCCTCCTCATTGCTGCTTGGCTCTTCAGGCTGAGGCTGTGGTTGGGGTTGGGGCTGGGGCTGTGGTTGGGGTTGGGGCTTGGGTTGGGGCTGTGGTTGGGGTTGGGGCCTGGGCTGTGGTTGAGGTTTGGGTTTTGGGTAAGGTGACGATTGTGGTTGTGGAGCTGGTTGATCGGAATCTGGAGGTAGATATTCTGGTGTTATTTGAGTGGGTCGTGAAGGCATAGGTCGAGGTCTGCTGGGCATTGGCCTGATGGAAGGCTGCTGTTGCTCATCAATTCCCACTCCATTACTGTCGGGTGATGGGAAAGGCTGCGAAGGTTGCTTGTAATGGTAGCCATCTTCTCGCAAATCTGTGTCTAGATGGGAAACATCACCATGACAAAATCCCAAGAGTGCTGCCGCTACAAACACTATATATATCTGAAACAAATAATATTCAAAGATTATTATATATGTATTGTTATATATTAGTAGATATTAAATAATGTTTAATTCTCGTGCTATAAGTTTTTCTGATGATGGGTTACTCTGAGTCACTCTTAAATCAAGTATTCCAATTAAACATAGGTATACATGTGTACTTGAAGCTGAGTTCCGCTTGAATAATATCATCATTATCTTAATTCAAACTAAAAATAATATAATTTCACAGATTTTTTTTTTTGTATCTATATACATATTTTATTTGAAATATGTAGGTAACTCTTAAATTGCACGATGTTGTCACGTTTATTTCGTGTGTCCGTGATAATCCGTCCGCGCGCACATTAAGTTTCTTGTAGCGATTTTCTTCTCAAACTATTGTAGATACGTTTTTCAATTGGCTACTTTATAAGTATAGATACTTTTGCAGCAGTCATGCAATATATTCTTCCTTCACTTTGCTATTTTTACTCCCACTGTATTCTCATATGCCGGTTGGTGCTTTTTTTAAGGTTTAAAATTACTTCATAAATCACTTTCGTTGCGGCACATATAACTAGGTGCTTGTATCGTGTATAGTTGCTTAATATTTGTTTACTTTTTTAAAATTCAACGAACTCACCATTTCCACAGATGATGTTTTTGTTTATTTTTTTTTTTGAATGGTTACTACCGACAACAACAACAACAACAACAAAATCCAGAGGAGCTTATTCCACTCGGCAAAGTTATCTGACGCAAGTTCACTATATGAATGATGGCCAATAGTTCTCTCCCAGCAATATTTATATAAAACGTGTAAAAGTTCAAACTCTATTGTGCTTATAAGTGCACCATGATGGAAGCTAAAACGTTTTCAGACCATCCGAGATGATCCAACGGATGGATCATCATCACGAAGACAGTTTGATAATAACCACAATATACACTTGCCATCATATACAACAGAGGGGTCGTATATGAGACTGAAGTCTAAGTTACCTGTGCCTTAGCAAATTAGATGAAAATTATAAATATGGTGACCATATTTTTTATTTGAAGGGAACTGTTATTAGATTTTGTTTGTGTAATGAAAATATTTACAATTATTTGAACAACATCTTTAGTGTTTAGAGTTGAAAAGCTTGTTGAAACGAAAAACATATGGGGCCCATGCATGACACTCTCTTGACTCCTTTTAATGATCTATTGCATGCGCCCCAGGTTTTAAGTTTTAAATACATATATGTACATATTTGAACTTTTGAACTAGCTTACTGACTGAAATAGACGTACACCCAGATCTGAGCTACATATGTTTGAAATTTCAAGTCTAGCTAAAATTTTGTCTGAAGAGACAGACAGACAAATAATGCTTTTTTCCTAGACGACACGACATCAGTTAGATAGTGTCGTACCTACCTGACACAAATATTCAGGGAAAAACGAGTCTCTTGTAAAATTTTTAAGGTGTGCGCTTTTCTATACAAATTTGTGAGCATTTCAATAACATACTATTACAAAAACATTATACTTACCATGGTTAAATTAACATGAAAGCAGGTAAGTAGGTAAGTTTGCTTTAAGAAGATGCTCTGTTTATTTTTAAACAGTTTGTGTTATTTTGACGTTGGGTCTTTTAAATTTCCTTTTAAGTTAATGTTTCATATATAGTTACTTTTACAATTTTAACCTATTGAACTTGACATAGGCTGGTGTTAAACAAACAAGTGATCTGCTTGTATTAATCAGATTACATTGTAAGTGTTTAAATTAGTCGTTAATTTTGTCAAATCTCTACTTGATTGTAGTGTTAATTTTGCCCTGTATATTTGTTATCAAAACTGAAATCTTTTACCTAAATCTGATTGTATCAGATCAGGTAATTGAAAAACTTAGCAATTTTTTTTAACAAAAGCAAATACAAATTAAAATATTTTACTCATATTTGAGGAATTTTGAATTTATGTGTTTTTTTTTTTTGCGTAAAGTATTTAATGTAGGTATACACACACTTTTTATAGATGAATACAAAAATAGGACGTTGGATTTAAAAAAACAATACGTTGTTCTCTGCCCGATTTCAATGAAATTGACATAGATACTAGCTGAGATAGAGCTATATGAGCTTCATAAACTTAACTGCAATTATATAGTCAAATAAAGAGGGTAACATTCCAATAGGTATTAGTTCATACGTAGCTTATACGTATGAGTGCAATTAATTGAGTATAAAATGTTTGCATTGCCATCACTTGAGTAAGTACAACCACTTCTTTGTTGTTGCAGCCACTATCTTGTTTTAAAAGAAATAACTCATTTTTTCCAACCATCAACTCCTTTCAGGGTTGTCGCTATCTTGAATTAAATAGTTCATAATTTTTTCCTAATTAAAACCTTGCATTTGAATATTGGTACAAAAATGGGTTTTCCAATTTGAAAATATGATATTTTTTGTATTTTATTTATTTTTTTTTTTCGTTTAGCATTATTGTAAACATTGTTATTTGTTATCACTTGTTAAAATATGCAAAATATGAAAAAAATGTCACGTATTAAATGTTGTAGAATTAATAAATTGTGTGTGTTTTTTAATTGAATCAAAAATACGGACGTTATTCGAGAAAAATGAACCAGACTTCAATTGAAGATAGCGGCAACCCTGCAAAGAATTTATGTTCGAAAATTCGCACTTTAGCTTTCTATATGAATAGATATTCTTATTTAATTTTAAAAAAAATTACTAATTTAAAAATAGCTATTTAAAAAAAAAAAATTAAGAGAAAAAACATGGATTTTAAAGAATTAATCGATTGATTTTATAATTGTCAATTTTTCTATTTGAATTGAAGTCTCCTTTTACTATATGGATTTGAAGTCAATTGATGCTGAAATTTTATGTACATGTATGCATTTTTTTAGGTCAAGGCCAAGTAGGCCATGCTAATTCATTCTTGTTTTCGTGCAAGTTTAACATTGCCATTGGCTTAATTTGACAAGGGCTCAAATTAACTTCACAGTTGGACATTTTTAAAGTTAGAGTGTGCCCTTTTTATTCATCCTTGTTCATATATACTACCAACAGTTTAATTTGACAAAAGATAATGCAAACTACATATGTATGTGAGCATTGTTAAAGTTACAGTGCGTATTATAAGTTTTAAAAGTTGATTAATGTAGTTTTAAATATTATGAGTTCAAACAGTTTATGATTAAATTAAAGCAATTTACCTAGATTATCTTGTGTCTTGTCAAGTGCATGATCAACCGTGATGATTAAACCTGATAACTGGTTAATTTCTGTTTGATTTTACATGACTTTTTTCTACTACTCTTTAAGAAATAAATAAATTAAAAAATGATGGATTAAGCCACTCTGGTAGATAGCCGAAGTGAACCTTGTAATCATTATGCAATATTTATTAAGTATTTTTACTATTAAACATTTCTGCATTTATTTAAAATAACTATTTAAAATCCAAAAACACCTGGATCATTCAAATCCATTCACTCTAACTGGAATTCGCGGTAAGATCAAAACTCAAAGGGCCAACTCACAGAATCCGTGGCATGCGCTGCGTTGGCGTACACTACTGAAAGCTCATCTTAATACACTTGTTTTGTAAGGACGCAACGCAAATTGTAGCAGCAGATCATTGACATCACTTGTAAAGGGAAATTGTAAAAAAAGAAGTTAGTTGTTCATCGTCAACCGACTAGCTTCAGTTGAGAATGGATGGTTTTGTGAGAAATCCTAAAAATCCACAAAAAGCAACCACAAGTACGAGAACAGAAACAGTGTTTGACACGGGCAAATCAGCTAGTAAAAATAAAGGGAAGTGTGTGCTACTCTCATTTCCCCAGAATTTTAAACAGCCTCATGTTAAGGTCTTAGCATGATACTAGTTAACACTTTATTAACTTTAAAGCTCTTCACTAAAATGTTCTTATTTTTAAACACTTTTTAACTCCTCTTTTTAACCTAGTATCATACTAAAAATGATTTAATACTTTTCTAAATCGTCTAAAATCTTGCGCCATTGTTGTTACTCTCAATACTGAACACGAACCTTTGGCTTGAGCCTAAGAGTTATTTCAGATCTAAATGAAAACTCATGGTAATTTTTTTTAATTTTAATACGCAAAAAATTGCAATCAGACCTTGCGTATTAGTTTTAAATGAAAAATTCTTTATTTTTATGTAATAATGATTTTATATTATTTTCCAAAATTATATTGAAATATTCATCAAACAAATCTTTAAACTTAAAAAAATAATTACTACTTCAAAACAGTCCTACTATATGCAGCAAAATACCAAACAGATGGTCACCCTATAACTAACTACAGTGGGTTGTTAAGGTACTAGCAAAATTGTGCAGATTACCTAATCACTGTCGGCACCATACTTTGCAGATAGCTGACGGAGACCACTGAGTGATATGTCTAGCTTCTTCAGTTCTTTTGGCAGTGTTCATCTGTTCATAGTTTTTTTTTCTTTTGTATGTACATCTCGCTGGGGAGTGGGGAGACAAAAAAAAATAAGGCTGTAGTGGGTACAGATTGGTAAATATCTCATAAAGGTGATGATGAAGAATATTATTTGCACCTTATTTTGACTGATGCTGTTTTATGTTAATTAAATCTATTGAGTGTAAAGATAAGTTTGCCGATCATATACTACAGTAAATAACAATAATTACTTGACCTAATGAGTTGCAATAAAGTTTCCATAGATGATTATTATATTTACTTAAACAATTTAATAAGCACTATGCACAGTAACATCCTGCTGAATTGTTTGCTTCTGGGAAATACGTAAACATTTATATAGAAGCGGAACTCGAAATGAGTCTTTGAGTTTCGAATTATTGCAGAAAGCTACACATAGCTAATGTCATGCCATTTCCCAACAACAACACACAGATTGAAGTAAATTGAATTTATAAGTCTTTATTTATTAGGCTTGATTCGGTTAAAGTTTTCACAAACAAAATTAATATGTATAGTATTTTTATTCGCAATCACATTACCATGTGAACATTTAATTTTATTGTGTTAGCCCCCATTTGATTGTATTTTAATTTTATGAGATGGTTATTGGGTACGTTTTACCTTAAATTTAAATATCTCCTTCGATGTTGCTTTTCATAATCAAGAAACATGGCAAAATCCCGATTTATATTATAAACTCCATCACAAATACAAAATAATGGTAGTTAATATTTCGAAAATATAAATTTCACATTGTAACTTTTTTTGCTAGAGAAATCTTATTTATGTATGTATTGTATATGTCTGCCATTTTATTGGTGAGATATTATACAGTTTTGGTCAGTAAAATAAGTGTTTGTAAAATAACAACGTAAGGAAGACAGTAAAAAATATTAAAGTGCATATTAAACTAACTAGCTTTCAACTGGGCAATAAGCGTTTGTGAATAAGTAATAAAAATACTAACTTGGCAATAAAGTTGAAATAAATTCAGCAGAAAAGTGAATATAGTAATGTTCATATATTACTATATTTATATGGACAGACCATAAAAGTACATAAATTCTGGAGCTTTTAGGACTTGAAGTGCAACTTTAATTTTACTTTTCTGCTTTCGCTGTTCAATAAAAGTAACATAAATGTTAGTATTAAAGGGAAAGCCTTGGATTTACAAAAAAATCGAAATTTATTATCATGACATCACATAAGGAAGGAGAAAGCAGAAAACTTAGTGGCAAACATATGGCACAAAAATGTGTCAAAATAGAAACCATTTCCATATGAAAGTTCATCTTACACCATAATTATTTGACCGGAAAAAGTTTCGAATTGGTGCTAATACAATCACACATTAGGTATAAGTATGTACATATAAAGGGCCCGCCAAATAACTTCTTTTTTTTTGAAAATGGCGCAAAACATCGAGTGTAGCTTCGGCTGTGTGGCACGTAGCGCCGTCCTGTTGAAACCAAATGTTGCCAATATCCTCCTCTTTAATTTTTGTGAACAAAAATTCGTTCAACATGGCCCGATAACGATCGCCATTGACTGTAACGGCCACTCCTTGCTCATTTTCGAAAAATGGCCCAATTATGCCTCTGGACCAAAATCCGCACCAAACAGTGACTCGATTTGGGTGTATCGGCTTTTCAATGTGTGTGTGTGGGATTTCTGTGCCCCAAATTCAACAATTTTGCTTGTTTACTACCCGCCAAGATCAAAATGAGCTTCATCTGAAAAGATGATTTTTTTAGCAAAATCGGCATCTTCTCTAAGTCGATCGCAGGCCCACTTAGCGAAGCGTATACACAACCATATTCGTTCAGCGGAAGGATAAAACTAATTATCTGTCAAATCAGACATGAGCTAAGTGTTACCATTCACGAAATAAGCACTGGTTGAAAAAAAAACGTTAGATGGCGGATCCTTTTTATATATGCATAAGCCTACGTGCCCAAATGTTTAAAACAAAATTGTGTATGATTTGGTTGAATTTCGGATAATGGGCTTTTGATAACTAATTGGTGAATTTTTTTTTCGAAAAATGATACCCCCCCCCCCCTCCCGAAAAAAAATATCTGGCTACGGCCTTGGTTCCTTGATTATTTATTTCGTTTTTTAAAATAAAATTTGCTCAAAATAGAAAATAAATTAAGTTTGTTCCAGACCTTGACCAAAACTTCCAATTGTCATAATTTGTGGCGTTAGCCAATAACGCCCAAATCGATTTGGAAATATCGCTCAAAAAAACAAAAAAAAAAATGGAAATATTGCCCAAATGACATCAATGTAAATTGTTGTTTTAAAATTTGGGCGTTATTTTCTCAATTTTGGGGGATATTTCCAAAAAAAAATTTAATTTCCTAAATTTTGGGAGATATTTCCAAATTGAAATTTCAATGAAACTTGCGGCGCATGAACAGTGATGTATGTTTGGGGGGGCATGCTGCGCCCCTGCAACCCCCCTGCTTAGGCACACTATAGGATTTGGGGTAGGTGCAAGGTGGGGTGTATGCAAAGTCTCTTTTGCATTTAAAGAATCTGGATTTAAAGAAACTTTGCATACACCCGGCCTCGCACCTACCCCAAATCCTGTAGTGCGCCCAAGCAGGGGGGTTACATCCCTCAGAGTTTATTTTATTAAAGTGAAACAAAGTTGATTTGATTTAAAACGGAGTTGTTTCAGTACAATTATTGGCAAGATTTTGATATGGGGTTTTTTTCCTAGCATTTAGGCGTTATATCCTTTTTCTAGATTTTTTTGGGCAATATTTCAAATTTTGGGCGATATTTCCCATTTAACTTTTAAAATTTTTATTTTGCGTGTTTTTACCTGTAAATAAAAATTTAAAAAAATGGAAATAACGCCCAAACAACAAAAAATGTTCAGAATTTTATTGGGCGATATTTCCAAATCGATTTTGGCGTTATTGCCTAACGCCCTATTTTTGCCAAATCCTGTTTCACACACACATCACAAATTGGGTAATTTTGGGCGAAGAGATTGCTCACGAGAAAAAAAAACATTTCCCCTACCTCACAATTTCTGCCCAAAAAATGTGTGTGCTGTCAAAAAATGTCAGTTTAAATTCAAATAACAAAAAAATGTTCAATAAAAGTTTACTAAAATAAAATAAAGTAAAATAAAATAAAATTAAATAAAATTAAATAAAATAAAATAAAGCTGTTGACTAAGGGTTCCCAAGTTTTACTTTTAGATTTATTTTAGCTTTCATAATTTTGCTATTTAGTATTATTTTATTAATCTAATGCAAATCAAAGCAAAGGTTTTTCTGAAAATGTTTCTTTAACTCATGAATTTCTAGCATAATTTAGTGCTTTTTGATAACAGAATATAATTATATTTTCTAATTGAAAGGTAAATTAAAGTAAATTGTTTTTCTATTACAATAAAATTTGTACTCGAAAATTTGGAAACTTTTGTTTGCTTTGGCTTTGAAAATTTTGATTGTGATTTATCATAGATCCGTGGCAACTCTAGTCGATTCTTGTTTTGACGTTTAAAAAAATGGCAACAATTGTTGCCCACAAAGAGTTCTAAGCCTTTTTGGCAGTTTTGTTCTCGCTGATATAGGATTTCATTCCCATTCTCCTCAAAATTTGACAGGTTGCCCATTATTAAAAACAAAATGGCGACATTAACAATATTATGATATTATTTTAGTACATTCAGAAATCATCTTTTAACTCTCTTTTTTAAATCAAGTTATGTTAGTCTGCTATTACACGACGACTTTTGCGTGCGTCGTGACTTTTCTTCGAATTCTTCTTTAAAATTTCGTCCTGTAAGTCGTGCGCTATTAAGCGGGATATACATTGTTCAAATGCTTGTCATGCATGTTAGAGTGTATTAGTAAAAATGAAATACGTATACATTGTGTGTATGCTTGAAGCTAAATCAAAAAGTTTTGATTTTTGTTCAATCAGATAGCCAGCATTGAAATAATGTATATTTGAGAATGATTGCTTGATCATGCATAGGCACTTTTTCGCATAGAAATTTAATTAAAAATAAATGATTGACGACTCATGCATGAAGTGTGTATATGCAACGTCAAAAAAAAAACATTAATACACTCTGGAAAGAATTTGAACAATGTATATCCCGCTTTACACCATGATTTTCGAATCATGATTCAAATGCGGCAATCGACTATTATTTTTTTTTTCGGTAACGAAATTCTCGTTGCAACAAAACAAACATCAATGAAACGGTTTTTTTTCCAGCATAGAAATTCTCTATGCTCTACACCTTAGCAACCATACAGCTATAGGAACATGTGCGCTTCACAAATAACGAAAATAAATAAATCAATTTGCTAAAATAACAAACAAGAAATAAAATAATGTCAAAAATGAGTCTCCGAAATTTGGCCCACGACCAGTGTTACCGCAGGCGAAATTATTTATGTGTCCCTCTGAATGAAAAAATGTGTCCTTTTGAAAATAAATGAGTCCTTTTGAAAATAAATTCATAACATTTAAAAAAATACTATTTTAAGTATAGGTAATACCTATCCAGAATTTGTTTTGTATTGTTTTATAATAGAAAAACTTAACAGAAACTTAAGAATAAAGTTAAAAAATTTTAATTCATAATATTACTCAATGTAGATAATTGTCAGCCTTATATTTCATAAAAAAAAAATAAATTTATACATAACCTTATTTATAACTTATTTCATCTTCGTTCTTTGTTTTTAAATAAATTAAAATTTTCTTGAGGTTAAATGAGGTTAAGTGAAAAAATGTGTAATTTTAAAAAAAAAATGTGTCCCCGACTCATTGGCCACTATAGTGTCCCAGTGGTAACATTGCCCACGACACATTGGGCAGTTTGTTTTCCGTCTCATTTTTCTTCTCTTTTGCACTCATTATGTTCGCTAAGAGTCATGACTCAAAAGTCGTCGTGTAATATCAGACTTACTATTTTTGTTTTTATATTTTTTATATTTTTAGTTTAATGCTGAAAACAAGATGCTTTTGTGTGATGTAGTTGTTTGATAAAAAGACATAGAGTATTTTGAATTTTAATATTTCTAATGCTAGTTTTTCAGCAGTGAGTTAAATAACTCTCGAAGTAAATTAACCGCTGTGAACTGAGGAAGCAGTTTTTCGGTAGAGAATTCATGCGGGACGACTAAACAAACTCGGTCGATAAAAAATCATAAGAATCGATTCAGTTTATCCTGAGTTAAATCAGCAAATATGATGAGTTTAACATATCCAATTTCTACCCTCCCACTTTTTAGTTTTTATACATATATCGATTTAATTCGATTCTTATTTGGTCATAGCAAAAATGTGTATAGACAGTGAGTAGTAGATATAAATATTTTTAGTGACTGCAACAATTTACATTTGAAGTTCATTGCATTGAATAATTTTGCTGTAGGTTAAAAACATTGGAAACCTATTGTTTTTCAGAACCTTTCCATCCTAAAACTTTTGGGAGAAGCTTCGTTCGACAGATGCAACTCCAATTGAAATTTAGCTCAGCACGCGTAAGGCGATTACGAGATTCAGAAATAATTCCGTAATTCCGTTTAAGCCCAGTTAATTTAAATGCAAGATTCTTTGCATTTATCTTACCGAGTGAACAAGTGCAAAGATTTTTCGTCAAATATTCAACATTCAATACATTAATGGCGCCGTCTTGAGGCGTTTTCTTGAGCAAATGGCATTGCTCGATGCTTATGGATTGAAGTCTGAATCATATTGCTACGATATAGAAAGCCAAAATGCTCATCAACATATTAAAGTGATTTAAAACGTTCGTCGATAGCATTTATGACAATTTCATTTCACAGCTAGCCAAAGAATAATGGTGGCTTGGGTGTATCTATTTTGTTTTGGTATAACTTTTTTATAGCTTGGCAATGAAAATGATGGATACATACAAATTCAAATGTACCTACATATATCTAGTTCGTTAGCTCTTTAGTTCGTTATTGAACTACTGAAGATTGAACTATATGAGAGGCTAACTAGTTCACCTAGTTCAATATTGTTGTAGTTTTCGTTTCTTCATTTTGTTTTCGTTTGTGAATTGTGTGTGCGGCTTATCAGATAGAATGCATCTCATTTCAATTAGCTGCAGTGTTTGTTTGCACAGTGTGTGATTTATGTGTTATCGCAAACATTTCGTGCAATACCACCCACCATCTGTTGCGCAACGTTGCACTCGCCCGGCCGGCGCACTTTGCTGCGATCGTTCAAAATGCCACCCCTCAAACAAACAACCTTAATGCTGTCCTGTGCAAATGCACATTTTGCACTTATTGGAAGGACGGCACTGATTTTAAGCCACTTGTGCCTTAAAAATATTCTCATTGATAATTTATACCTACTAGATTTAGATTTAGTTTTAGATTTATTTATTAAACTCAGTAAGATACAATGTCTTATTAATTAGAGTAAAGATCAGTATACAATACTATAAGTATCCTAATTATGCTAGTTGCTTAAGTGACGTTTGATAGCTAGTTAATTTTTTTAACGTTATATAAGTACATTTGAGTATTAGAGATAAAAAATAAAAAAGAGAAGCTAATAATTAAAAAATAATGTAAAGGAAAAAAAAAAATAAAAATACAAAATATCATCAACATTATCAAAGGGGTTCAAAAAATTTTCTAAGTGTCTTTCCAAACTGGGTCGTGCAGCTTATCATTCTTATAGAACGAGGGAGTGAGTTCCATAATCGAATGGCATGTACATAAAACTGGCGTTCAGATACCAGAAATGAGCAGCGGATTGGTATGAGGTCACAAGATCTATTAGATCTTGGAGATATAATTTTATTATATAAGTATTCCGGTTTGCGGAATTGTTAAACATTATGAAGCAGGGTTAGTGTTCTCAACTTAAAAAGATTATCTAGAGTGATCCCATACATTGTTTTTGAGTAAATAGAAATATGATTATATCTTCTAATTCCATAGACATAACGTGCAATACTATTAAACGCAACGTGTAATCTTCGCTTGTGTTCGTAGTCACAGTTACTAAAAACCTCGCTACCGAAAAGCATAACAGGTACAATCAGCGTCTTGGCTAATATTAATCGTGTTTTTAGCGGTGTTAAATGATGTGAAGCCCAAAGCATTCGAAGTCCTCCGTAAACCTTGCCTAAAGTATGTCTTATATGGGTGTTCCAATTGAGTGTTTTATTAAACGTTAGCCCGAGATTTTTTGCAGAATCAACGAACTCTATGACTACATTATTAAGACAGATTTTTGGAAAATAGGAGGTATCAATAGTTGTTCTCGAGATAACTAAGCATTTTGTTTTCTTTGAATTTAAACAGAGATCATTTTTTCTGGACCAGATAACAATGTTATTCAAATCCTCATTAACTTCATGCACACCATTCTCAACCATACCAAGTGGAAAGTTATTATATATTTGAACGTCATCTGCAAACATGTGCATGGAAGAGTTCAGTGAACAAGAAGGAAGATCATTTATATAAATACATTGAGAACAGCAAAGGGAAAAAAATAGACCCCGGTGAACACTTCTATGCAAAGGCAGAAAAGAAGATATTGAATTGTTAGCAAAAACAGCTTGAGATCTATTAGTTAGATAAGAGGAAATTAAATGAGCTGAAGACGAAGAGAAGTTAAATTGATCTCTGAGTTTTTTAGAAAGAATATTACAGTTAACAGTATCGAATGCCTTTGAAAAATCTAATAGTGTAAGAATAGTGACTTTATCATCATCTACAGCTTTTCTAATATTTTCCACAACTTCGATTAAGGCTGTCGTACAGCTGTGCTTGGATCGAAAGCCTGATTGACTTGAAGAAATCATTTTATTGTCGTTTACAATTACGCGTATTTGACTATTCATAAGCCTTTCCAAAACTTTTGAGAGAAACGGTAGTATAGCTATTGGTCGAAAGTCATCACAATCACGATTTTTAGGAAGCGGTATAATCTTAGCTTGTTTCCATACGGAAGGAAAGGTACTAGTCATAAGGTATAATTACTTTTAAGAAGACGGGATGAATGCCATCGATTCCAACTGAGTTGGACTTAATTGCTAAGAGGCTTTCTAAAACATCAGCATCTTCAACGGCAGAGAAGTAAAAAGTGGACGGGCGGTCACTTAACTGGTCTTCCGGTAATTGTAAATCAATAATTTGGTTTTCAGTACCACCACCACCAGTAGAGGGTGCATATTGTGGTTTAGTAAATAAGGTAGTGATGAGAGAAACCAGAAGCAGGCAATTGGTCATAAAGTAAAACTTTATCTAGATGACTAACAAAAAACATATCCAGTAAGGTACTACTAAATACCGTCTTTTATTTTTCGTATAACTAAAACATACTCAATCGTAACCAAAATGTTTTTCTTGGAATCTAATGTTCGAATTCACAAATATTTAACAGGCTTTTAAATTTTTAAATGTCGTATTTTGTATGGAGCCTGTTAAATAGGTGAAAGGGCTTTATGAAATCGGCCATAATACGCTTATCTTGCTCAAGGGAATCCCTTATAACGATTGTTTTGTGAAGCGGTTATTCTGATTAGATCTCCAACCTTTAACTTTAGCCATAAACTTCTTCGATCAGACATAAGATTTGTTAGTCCAGCGAAAGTATTACATTTTTCTCAGGTCCGGTTTAATCACTTCAGACAGTGATATCATTGAAAAAATAAAAAATGATATACGAGTAATGTTCAGAAATATATAAATATTTTTGAAAATGTCATTTTAAATAAATTAAAATCACGATTTTATCATTATTCATACATAAGTATGTTTCTTCATGGTGCTGATGGGTTTACTGTACCATAATTTTGCGTCAACATAAAAACTCCAACACTGATGCTCAATGCTGTGTAAATTTATTAAAAAAAATAAACAATAAATTATATCCAAGCAGGAAATAGCCACTTACTTTTGTGTGTTATTGTACTAAAAACTAAACTAAACAATCAATGGGCAATATAGCTAATGGCCAATTGGTAGATTTTCACTAGTTATACCTTTTAAAGACAAACAGGAAGGATGAATGAGTTTCAAAGAGCACATATTCATCAATCAAAGAAAGTAACATTTTTCATGTGAGAAAAAGCTTGTTGTTGGTAGTGACTTACATATTAATTTGCGAAGTGTGACACTTATAGCCTCTGTTTATTTTTTTCATTAAAAAGTTTATCAATTTGTTATGCACGTGAGAAGTATCTTACTCGTATATAATGTTATGGATTATGTTTATTTTGTTGTTTTGTTTTGTTTTTTTTTTTTTTTTTGTATGCAGGTACAGTGGGGCAAATTGATTTCAAAATTGAAAATATTTAAATTGACAAAAGTAAACGAGCGGAATAGGATATAATGTTATTAGGGCCGCATAACACAAACAACTTAACTTGGCAATTTCTCATGAATCTTGATAAGACTTTGTTGCGGTGGAACGACATAATTTCCATGACTCTAATGCCAGACTGAAGGTCCATGGACATTATGTCCATGTCATGATAATTTGCTAAGTGATTAATGATAAGTTGTTTGTGCAATAATGCCCAGGTGATCACCGTACAAATTACACTTAAAATGAGAACATATACGTATGTTTTACGTTCATGACCGCGTTTGTTGTCATCAAAATAATCATCCTTGTTAGTTTGGTTTGCAATGTTGTGAGGAATGGCTGAAATTAATAAGAAAACATAATTTATGAGCCTTGCACATTTTTGTTTTCGTTCATATTTCTTGCCTTAATTCTTTCTTATCAGTTATTTCTTCTGTATGAAAAATGGAAGAGACTAGAGACATGCCAATTTATAACAGTTATATCAGTTTTTCGCCATTAAAAGTTGGCGTGCGGAAACGTGCTTCGCGTGACTTGAAAAAAAACTTTGGGTGCCTGAAGTATGCCCACCGGCAGAAGGCCCTGGCCCTGCGCGGCCTCATAAACAATACTTTTATAAACCAAAACTGTGATAATTGGCATGTCTAGAGTCACTTTCATTACAAATATGATGAAAATAGGTTGGGTCGTTAACTATAAACTTAAATTGTTTGTATGGATTTATATAGGTTTTTTGTTTTTAGAGGTAAAGAACTTTAAGTTGGCAACACTATATAACTAGCGGCCATTTTGTCAGCTGTCAAGTGATTTATTTTTAGTTCGGTTTGGCATTTCAACATGAATAGACTGACGCCTGAACAACTCTGAAGATTGTCGTCGATCCCAATTTTCATAAGCGAATTTTGTTTAGCGATGAAGCTCACTTTTGGTTGGATGGATACGTCAATAAACAACACTGCCGTATTTGGAGTGATGATAATCCTCAAGTGTATGTTGAGACACCGTTACATCTACAAAAACTGACTGTTTGGTGTGCTTTATGGTTTGGTGGAATAATTGGTCCGTACATCTTTAAAAACAATGCTGGTCAGAACGTTACAGTCAATGGTGATCGCTATATAGAGCCATGATTACTGACTTTTTCGTTCATCAATTAAACAACCATGATGTGCCAGGTGCCAGGAGCTGTGGTTTCAACAAAACGGCGGCGCAACATGTCACACAGCTCGTGCCACAATTTATTTATTGAAGGAAACGTTTGGTAACCGCATAGTTTCACGTTACGGACCCGTGAAAGTGCGATTAAACGCCGCTTGACTATTTTCTGTGGGGATATGTGAAGTAGCTAGTCTACGCCAATAAGCCCGAAACGATTGACCACTTGGAGGACAAAATTCCCAGCGTTATTACCGATATACGGCCACAAATGTTTTAAAAAGTCATCGAAAATTGGACCTCCAGATTAGACTACGTCTGAGCCAGTCGTGGCGGTCATATGCCAGAAATCATATTTAAATTATAATGCCAGAAGATTATCTTTCGAATAAAGTAAATTTCATGTCAATATAAAAAATCATCTTTGTTTTATTCCATTTCAAAGTTCTTTACATCTAACAAAAAAAAAACACCCTTTACTACCTATCTTTATTGATGAAACATAAAAAAATAAATTCTTTCAAATGTCTTTAAGACATTTAACATAAAATAATAAAAAAGAAGAATTCATTTATAAAATAACAAAAAAATTAATTCATTTAACAAATCACAGTTGATATTCTTGTCCAAATATCCGGGTAAGAGAGTGTCCGCTTAAGGGATCATAAAATGTATGGAATTTAAATCTAAGATCCACAGTCGTGACAATTTGCCCGCCTGAGGTGATTGTTCGCTAAAGGGAGTTTTCCATAATAATAGGTTTCAATGTATATCTATCTCAAAATTTTACCTCCCATAGTATTTGTAGAAACACCCATAGGTTTTACATTTAATTGCTATTCAAGCATTTGCCAAATCAAACGCAGCCATATAGACACAAAAGAAGTTTATATCAACAAACCATAATCAAGAAATTATTTATTTGGAATTCATCCAAGCCCTTGTCTTACTTTAGCAAAAACCCTACAAAATTATGTAATACCAAGTTCATCGATGGACAACAACCTTTATGAAACTTCATATAAATTATAATTTAATGGTGATAAAAACAAGGTAACTCTCTGCGATAGCATGCAATTTAATCCATGTCCAAATTAACTTAGGATTTATAGTAAAGGTATATCCAAGACCAAGGTCAACTGCTTCTTAATAAAAATTAAAAACTTACAAGATATAAATAAAAAAAATGAAGAAGAATAATGTACCACGTTCATTCACAACAACATGAAGAAGAAGACCCTTTTTTACATGGTCTTTCGACTCGAACACACCAAAACAACAATAATAAAAATAAATAAATATAAAAATACCTACGTAGCTATGGTAATCTGGAATGTATCAGAGTATCTACTTCCGGAAATGATCTTTGCAAGGGCACATTCCGCAAGGCCATGTATAGCAACTAATTTAGAAAGTACTAAATTAACATTAAAAGATTTGCGTGAGAAAATACAAGTAAAGCTCTATGAGATTTAAATTAAATTAAAAAAAAAAAAACCCCAACGCAACGCATCTCAAGTAGGTAGCATCATTATTTAATAAATATAAGTATATTTGCTTATTTTTCGAAAACAATTACAAATGAAAAATAATGAATCTCACTTAAATTCGACTCAGAGAAGGTTAGGTAAGGTAAGGGAAATATTATCTCAAGCTTATTATTTCATATTTAGAGCCCACACCATCACAATCTGCTCATGATGGAAGCTTTGTTTACTCATCGCTAGTTCGGTGTTAAGTGCATAAAGATCCAAAGTTATGCTAATATATTATGATTCTCATACTCACCAGTCACACTCACTCACTATATAGAGACTATAGATTATTATGCAATTTGGTTAACTGAATAATTAAAATCGAATAATCTGTTTGTGATTTATAAATAATTTATTAGACTTTGTTTGAATGTTTTCAATTATGATAAGAGGTCATCGTATTAATCCAATCATAATTTTATCACGTGGAAAAGCTTGCGCAATCCCAAATGGAATTAATGTATATTAAACTGCAAACTGTGATGACAACGATGGCAATATGGCAATAGTTTGTGTTTAATAACGGATGCGATATATGCGTCTGTAAAAAGTGACAGGATTCTTGTAACTGTATCCACTGCTTGGACTGAAGACATGCGCTGGAACGGGTTCATGATGAGCTGGGATGGCATTATAAGCAGAGACGTGAGAATGAGCAGCTGAAGCTGGGGCACGAATTGGTGCTGGCGCACGAACTGGTGCTGGAGCACGAACTGGTGCTGGAGCAGGAGCTGCTGGTCGTGATGCTGGTGGTTCTGGAAGATCGATGTCAATGTACTCTGGTTCGGGGGTGGCAATGTCTTGGGGGTTTGGTCCTTGAGTGGCCGAATCCAGCACTTGGCGACGACCAGCACTCAAATGTGAGACATCGGCAACAGCATAACCAATTAAGGCAAGAACAATCAATGTGAATTTCTGTAAATGAAAATTTATTAGTTGATATATTGTACTCCCATTTTGTGGTGTATATGAGACCCTATATCATGGAATTTGACAGATCTGTCAGTTTGGCTAATGATTGCACTTTTGATCGATAAACGTGCACATAAGGTAATAGCAAACAATTTAAAAAAAAAAATGAATAAGAACTTGATTTTTTTTTTTTTTTTTTTTTCTTGTCAAATATCAGACAACACTATAAACTAAGAAAATGAATTTACAAAATTTTGATAATAAATAAATGAATTAACTTTTGAAACGCGGAATGATGAATGATAAGTTTCTTTGCACAAAAAGAATAACAATCACTTGCATCGTTTGAAAACTACCCTCTCGACCAATGGTCAAGGCACAAAGTGCATGCGATAGCCTTTTATCCAACGACCATCTATTGAGCAAATCCAAATTCATGATAAGGTCAATATAAATGTATAAATATTTAAATCATTTCTTGATAAGATGAATAAATAATAAGGAATTCAAATAGATCACTGAACTAAAAAAAAACTATAATAAAATAACGATCACCTACCATTTTGGTTAAATCTCGTCTATTTCTATATCACCGCGCAGAGTTTAAAGACGAATGATAATGTTTTTCCAAATCACTTTGATATTTATATGGACCACCGGATAATGGCATTCAAAAGTGACCAACCATCAGCAAACCAATGCCGAAGAAGACTCACAAGTTAGTCCCAACGCCTTCCATAACACCTATCACACATGTGCCTTAAGGGAGAAGAGTAAGCGCGGTGCACGGTGTTTTTTTTTTTTTTCGTCAAAGCCAAAAATAAGATAAAATTCAAAAAAAAAAAAATATATCAAAAGAATGGGTTTTGGTATAAGCGTTTGCCATCGATTGGCGTGCTTGCGGTGTCGTGCTATCGCCACCATTCAAATGAGTCAAAAAAAAAAACTATTTTAATTTGAATAAAATTCTACGCCTTTCTACTATTTATGTTATGATACCTGGGAGGAAATATTACGGGAAGGTTCTAGGTTTTTTTTCAATTTTTTTTTTTTTTTTTAATAATTTGGACTTATTTATTGGACCCATCTTTACATTCACTTTTTTTCGTCAAATTTTAGAATGGTGTGGCGGTGGCGGCGTGTAGGCAAAATCAATTGAATTTTTAATTATTTTTTTAAGATATACTATCAGGTAAGCATCATTGACTTTTTAATTGTTTATACCTACCAAATTCTTGGTGCTATTGTTTTGACAAGGTCAAGTGAATGCGTTGGGTTCACTTTATTATTGAGAGATATGGTAGAAATATATCTTCCCAAAGCTAGTTGTTGTTGTTGTGCTCGTAAATTTTTGAAGAAGATCCATTTGAAGATGTGATTGAGATGTTTGTTGTTATTAATAAATCATTGGATCATAGAAGCTGATGGGATTAAACGATATACTGTCCAACAAAGTCGATCACTCTTAAAAGTGTGTTTAAACGGATAAGAAGCATTTCAGTGCTCTCTATTAGCTATATAGCTTATAATTTAACAAAAAAAAACAAAATTAAGTTTGTGTGTAGAATTAAGTTATATTGTTTTTATTTTTAAGAATTGAACTAACTATAGAATAACAAAAACACAGGAAGTTATAACGTAATTTGATTAAATTTTGTGATGATTAATTTTAATTGAATAACTTTATGAACGTGTGATAATATCGAAAACTGCGATCATATCTTAAAGGAGTTTTTTCTCTTCGATCGTTAAAATTGCATGATTATTATTAATATAGAATTCAGAAAAAAAACAATTGAAAACAAAAAGACAGTTTTTGATCAGATTTTGGTGCCATTTCTTGTTACAAAATGTTGAATTCCTCAGAATCAAGTCAAGAACGATTTAAATAAAGTTGTGCGTGTGTGACACACGGTGGAAGTGAAACATCTTATGCTTTTCTGTGCAGACATAATAGGTGTTTTTCTTTTTTAGTTCAGAATAGAGCTCTGAACATAGTCCGAGCATGTTCTGAACGTCCTCTGAACGAAGCGTGTTCTGAGTTCTGAGGACTCTGAACTATTTTTGAAACACACCTACACACTTAGGTCCAATTTTTCAGTGCGAGATTAAAGTTAAACCCGAGTTAACTCATCAAATTTGGTGAGTTAACTCAGGATTAACTATGAACAGATGCTTTTGAAGTTTTATTCACCGAGTTTGTTTAGTCGTTTCGCATGCATTCTCCACCAAAAAACTGCTTCCTCTGCTAACTGTGGGGTAATTTACTTCTAGAGTTAACTTACTCTGGTTTAACTCATCACTGAAAAACTAGGTCTTAGTGCCTGATTATACATGTATCTTTTTACTGAAGGTCGTTTTACTGAACTCGTGATTACACGGTGAAGAAAAATCCTTTTATTTCAATCTCCCCTTCCCTATCTCACAACCTTAAAATCCAAATATATCTCACTCACACGTTTCATGCTGAATCCGAAAATATTAAATGAAACTGGCGCATCGGTGAAATTTGGGTGGAATCTCTACCTTCTCTTTTTTATGCACATAAAACCTACCTGTCTCACAGATGGGCTCTTCAATAAAACGACCCATGTAATCCAGGCACTTAAGGTGGAACTAGAATATGGGGAAGCTATCGGCAGCTTATGTCCAAACCGACCGAAAAGTAGCTTTTCGAAACGTCAATTTCACAAGTCACCCATAATGCACTTAAGTGGTTGAAAGTGAGAAAACAAATTAAAAAATTGTTTGTTCAATGTCAATTGTCACAGCACAGAGTGAAAGGCTTTTAATGATTTACTTTGCGAAGCCACTAAAATTCGATGTGATATAAATAAATTAAAATAAAACTTATGATTTTACTTCGCTCATGCATCAATCAGAAAAATAAGTGGAAAACTAAGCACCAAGCGCCAAATACTTTTTAGTTTGCTTTCATCATTTTGATTTTTGCATCCATCCACTTACGAATGAGTGGTCGATGAGCGCTCTTCACGTCCGACGGCAAAAGTTAACGAAAACTAGACGAACAGTACCAAATCGCAATTATGAGCACAACTTATGAGTTTTTGTATTCGCTCGGTTTCGTACGACCACTTGCGTGCCCTTCCGACTACATACATTCTAGTTCTACCTTTACAGCTGTCTAATGCTTGTGTTCAGCATTTAACTCTGTCTGCTCAGTTATTTTATTCTGAAGCCTGATTCACAATGCAGCGAGGAAACGAGACGTGAGCGTGACGAGAACTCGTTGTAGTTGTCAAACCAATTTCAAACAATGAAAGCATACCTGAATATACACAATGCGGCGTTTCTCGTCGTCACGTAACGCCGAGAATTCGAAAAATTGAAAAAAAAAGACGCGACGTGACGACGATTTTGATTTTTGCTAAGTTATTTACAGATTTTTCACAAAAGATGTGATCAATTAAATAAAGTTATTGATAAATCTATAGTTTTGTAAGTTATTTTGTTTATATTTTATTGATTTTTTTTTACAAAAATTAATTTTTGTCGTAAAACGCTCGCTGCATTGTGAATTGGGCGACGATTTTGTAACTAGAAAAAAATGCCAGCGGTTCTCGTCACGTTCATGTCCCGTTTCCTCGTCGCATTGTGAATCAGGCATAAGCTCATAGAGCGCGCTCTGAATATGGTCAGAGCGAAAAAAGAAACACAAAATTGGAGATATGAATGCTCTGAGCTAAAAAAGAAACACAATTTTTTGTTTGACAGTTCAGGCTCTGCTCTGAACTTAAAAAGAAAAAAACGCCTAATAATGATCTAGATTCATTTTCCTTCCACACAAAAAGAGTGTGTTTTTTTTTAAATTAATTTTAAACATTAGAAATAAGAATTTTTCGTTTCTTATTCACAAGAATACCCCGGATAAACCATTCTGCTGATGGTAAATGTTGACATTGAGAGCATCTACATTCGTGAGATTCTGAGACATAATACAATCAGTTTATCAGACATTCTGTATATCTATAAATGGTATGATTTGTTTCGATCCGATTGAATCACATCAGTTTCAATATTAGATCCGATATCTTTTATCCAGTTGACTATTGGATTTTATAACTTTCGAATGGTCGAAAACAAATGTTTAGTGTAGCTTATCGTTCAAAAAAAACATTGACTTTGCACCGGTGTTAACAGTAATTGAAAACATTTTCTCTTTTTGTATTGAAATTATCTTATTTCGTGACTTTAATTATAATTTACTCAAAAGAGAAACATCAAAATTATTTATCGAAAGGATGGAGAACCTCAGTCTTCAGACGAATAATTTTAGTTGTCGGACAACATTCATATCGGCAACACTTTTAGATTTCTTGTCGTACGATCGCCTTTCTGCATCCGCTTACACAAAATATGACTTATTTTTTGTAACTATTAATATTTACCGCCGAACCGTAACTATATACTACCTTTGAATACCGAGTTTTTAAGAACATTGACTTAGGTCAGCTTGAACATGTGATTTATATGAGATTAACTGGGGAAAAAATACATTTTATGATTTCCGCTGGTGATCGGGTAATTTTACTTCTCATTTGAAATTTATTTGGTTAAAATGCGTAAAACTCAAAACAATAATATTACAAAATCTGCATTATTCATTACTAATTTAATTAAAGAATTGATTAAGCAAATAGACTTATTTGCTAATAAACAATGGACAGGCCCGGTCTTAGATATACTGGCGCCCGGGCGAAATGTTTTTTGGCGCCCATCTTTTCTGGTGTTATTTTTTTTTTCAGTTTTATTATATACATAGATATTTATGCCTCTGAGCTCTGTACTTGTTGATGTTCATGGATTTTCTAACCTGTTCAAATTTTGTTTTTCTTTTGCAGTTCTCAAAACCAGAAAGTTTTTTTTTTTTTCCTTTCATTCTATTTTTTTTTTATTTAGTTACTATGAGTCGTATTTATAAACTTTTTCGAACTTAAGACAGCCACCCAACTCCAAAAAGTTAGTAATAAACTTTTTCCACTGTAGTTGTCCTAAAGTTGTCTAACTTGGACAACGGAATCGGTTGCCTAAAAATTTGACTTACGTGAAATTTTATTTAAAATTTAAGTCACTAATAAAAACTTTTAAAAAAACTGTTAAACTATTCAACCGTCTAGGAAAATCTAATAAATAAGGCTAAAGGCTAGGTATATCTCTTTTTTTCAAATTTCATGAAATCCACAAAATCATAGATAACAATTGTTGCGTAATTGTATTTTAAAATTAAAAATGGTTCTCTATGAAAACAACAATTACTTTTCCGAAGAAACAATTTTCACTATATTTATCGTTTTGAATTTCTGTATTAATTATGAGCCACCATTTTTTTTTTGAAATAATAAAATAAATAAATTTCTCTAGCCCCAATGTAAAATATTAAAATATCAATATCTAGGGCGCCTTTTTGATAACATTTATTATTTCACTCCTAGATATAGGAAGAATTTACATTTTAATTTAAAAAAAAACTCATAAAATAAAAAAGTAGTTTGTTTTCAAATGAATGCTGCTCTTTTGCTTGGCGCACCATTAATCATACCGCCAAATTTGTTTACAGTCAAATTTCACAAAATGGAGTAATCCCCTTTAGTTCTGTCGCCCAGGTTGCCCTACACTTAAGCCGGCACTGACAATGGTATAATGTGTTTCCGATCACTAGAGTTTTTTTTATCTTTTCATTTCATTCGAAACAATGAGCGCATATAAATAAGAGAAGCTCAATTTCAAGTGTATTCGAAGCCACCAAAGTAAAGATTTTCCTTTTGAAACACTTGAAATATGTAAGAAAAATACGTCTGGACCAAATTGGATACTTCCTTTGCGGGTTTGTTCGTAATTGCTACGCGAAGGTTTAGGAAAAAATAAAAGTCAGAAATTCTCAACAGGTGACGCTGTAGGCGCACATTTTGTTTTTCAGTTCAATTACTGTTGAACAGGTGGCGCTGTAGGCGATTAGGAAATGTCCGATTTAAGAAACTCATTTTTTAAGGTTTTTCTTAGGAAATGGCTCTAGAGAATTTTTTTTTCAAATTTTGTTATTTATATGGAAAAATAGGGTAAAATTAAAAAAATATCCGATTCTTTTCTTTTTTGATTAGGGTGAAATGGGATAAGCATAAAATATTGTGGAAATTGGTTAACAAAGAAAAGTTGCATCTGATTTCGATATTTTAAAAAAATGCAATATGTAGTGAAATGGTACAAAAACAAAAAAGTGATTTTTGATCACAAAAATTCTTTCTCTGTTGGGAAAGTAATAAGGATTGCACTAAGAGGATCAGGTTTTTACATAAATGTATTCGATTATAAAAAAAAGCTTAAATATTTATTTATATTTTCATTTGTAATTTTTATACGAAGCTTAAGTTTTTCTACCCGTCGAAGTCGTATGTATGAAAAAAGCTTATGTTGTGTCTAAGATATTTAAAATTAAATCCAAAGCCGTGAGTTCTGATCAAATGAAGTCATTGTTCGTTGAAATAATACTACCACACACATTTTTAATACCATCATCAAAACATGCTCTTTTACTCACAGACGGAAAATTTCCAGTTATTCAAATGGTAAAAAAAAAACTTTTGCATGTCAGATCTCTAATTTTATAAAATTTGTTGTAATTTGTTTAAATTAATATTAACATTCAAAATTTTGAGTTTGAAAATTAATTTTTGAAAAACTGTTCATTAAAACAACTTTATTTATAACTAAAATAAAAGCAGAGTTTTCTGGCTCTACAAAAACGTATAGCATGGCATTGCAAGTGTTACCGTTGTTTTTAATAATTTGTTCTCTGTTTCAAGTCAATTTTTAAGAAAACTGCCCCTCCCGGCAGGGAATAGACCTCCCCTCATAACATACGATTTTCTTGTATCTTTTGTCACACCTTATGCGAATCAACCTGTATAAAAGTAATGAAAATAATCTTTTATCTTATTAGTTGCGTATCTGCTTTACTTAAAGTTGCAGATGATCTTAGGTGTGCTTGATTATTTTTAGGCCTTTGATACGATAAAAAAATCTTGTTCTTATAACTTAAATGAAAAGGCAGTGTCGGTTTACGGCGGGCGTTAGCCTCTAAATTTAGAAGACAAGCAGTTTTGGTAGGAAAACATATTTTTGGATTTTTTGAACTTTTTTTCTGTGGTTTCCCATCAGGGGTCAATTCTTGGACCATTGCTGATTTCAAATTGAGTTAATGTCATTTCAGCACAAGTCCAGAAGTCATCCATTGATCTGTGTGCGCATGACGCACTGATTCTCGTTATTTGCAAACTGGGCATCATTGATAATGGTGTTTACCCACTGATCTCTTTAATACCCTGGACGCGCGTTCACGCACACGTGGTTATTTGAACATGTCGAAATCCTTTCCACCATTTTAGATCGATTATTTTAGTATGTGATGGTGTGTGTGCTTTTTGGTAGGAATTTTAGCACAAAAGATATAGTGCATCTACAAATTCACAGCAAATATTTGAAAGTACATTTAAATTACCACGTCCCTTTGATAAGATTAAATATAAATTAATTTCAGTGAATAGTTGCACAACAATTTTGCTTTTATCCAAGTAACAAATAACTACAATTCAATAAAGAAAAGCAGCAGGAAGTCAAAGTACGGACTTTTTTAAATCCGCCTGGGGAACACACCGGCTGTGGTCGGTGTTCACCTTATGAATTAATCTTCTTTACAGATTTGGAATCAAACCTCTAACATTTCTTAATGTTTGCAAACCAACCAGCGCAAATTTTTGTTTATTTAGTTGCATTTGAATAAATGTTAAATTAAACACTCTTAAATATTTGTTTTCTTTTTACGCGACAAAAAAAAAAGTTTAACTTGATGAGAAATGTGTGTGTGCAAATACGTATAAGCCCTCGTAAAAATGGAAGATTTCATTCGTTAGAAAAAATTAACTTTTTTCCCAAAAAAATCGATTTTTTCGAAACAGAATCGATTTTTGGTTGGAAGGAATTCGACATTATTTTACTCTCTGAATCGCTTTCGCTGCTGCAGCTCCATTGTATTGACGTTGTTCACATCGGACACACTCCTCTGCCTTTTTTTGTCGTGGATCCAACTACTAGTGCCATGAAAACTTCTCCTACCGCAGCCTTGGAAACGTTTCTTTCACTAGCCCCACTTGATTTATTTACGAAGGAAGTGGAGGCCAACAGTGCTCTAAGACTCAACCAATGCAAGAACTGGGTAGGAGGCCATTTTGGGCACAAAAACAAAATGACTTTCATGGACAAAGACATTCAAACGGACTATACTGCACCGCACATTGATTTCAACCCTGTGGCCCTAACAGATGTTCCCTCAAGGGACCTCTGGGCGGCCAACTGGGTTATAAATACTAATCATGTTTCGGTTTTTACAGATCGTTCCAAGACGGTTGAGAGGGTAGGGTCAGGCATCTTCTCAGACAATCCACCCCTAAATAGATGAATAAAACTTCCAGATTTTTGCAGTGTTTTCCAAGTGGAAGTGCTTGCAATTTACGAGGCGGCAAAAAGTCTTGCCACTTTTGAACTTGTAAATAGAAACATCGACATCTTCATTGATAGTCAAGCGGCAATTAAATCCATTACTTCAATTGTCACAAAGTCCAAACTGATAGACTGTTGCATCAAATAAAGTTACCCTTCGATGGGTCCCAGGACATCGTGACATAAATGGAAACGAAATGGCGGATAAATTGGCCAAAATAGGATGTTCCCTCGAACTAAGCCGAACTGAACCCTCCGTTCTTATGCCACTAGAAGTAGAAACAAGTAGAATTCACAAATGTTTCCTCGAAACCGCAAACGATAGATGGTCAGCAATAGATACTTGTCAGGTCTCGAGGAATCTATGTCCGAACTTCTCTAAAAAAAAGACAGACTTCCTACTTAAACTAAGCGGAACTCAACTATCCCTTTTGGTTGGAATCCTAACGGGTCACAACTCAATGGGAACCCACATGCGCAGAATGGGCATCAGCTCAACTGATTTGTGCAAAGGGTGTCAGGATGAAGAGGCGGAAGAGGGCTAATATCACTTCCTTTGTGAATGCCCTAGGTTAGTAAGAACCAGGAAAATGGCACTCGGAGATTACTTCTTTGACGACCTTAAGGACATCTCGTCTTTGCCACTAAGGAGCGTCCTGAAATTTATTCAAAGTTCGGATTGGTTCAGGGAGGCGTCTCATACCCATACCTAAACTGCATTTAACTCCTTTCCTCGCCCATCCTCATTTTCACCTATCCTGGGGACCACAATGGATCCATTGAGATCCGAGTGCGATGATGCGATTTGCGTATTATCACCCCTTCTAACCTAACCTAACTTCTATTGTTCAGAAACGACAACCTAATGTGAACACATCAGACTCATTTTAAAAATTGTCTAAGTTTTAATTTTTTATTTTAAGGTTTGTTTTTTTAAATATTTCCTGTACAAAATATTATGATAATTAATTAAACAGTCCACAGAAACAAAAACAATACTCTTTCTCTTGTTTTCGTTTTGCTTCTTCGTATTTTATTAAACACATAGCCGCAAAATTTTAAACGATTTAGTATGATGTTAAAGTATTTTTGGTATGATGCTAGGTTAAAAAGAGGATTTTCCAAATTTTAAAGGAGTTATTTGTTTCGTTCTATCTTTTTAAAATTTTACTAAAGTTAAAATCACCAAAATTTTTTAAAACTAAAAACATTTTAGTAAAGAGTTAATTTCAGTTTTCGAGTAATACCAAAAATGGATGAGGCTAGAAGCTACCAATTTATAACAGTTATAACAGTTTTTCGCCATTAAAGGTGTGCGTGCGTGAACGTGACTTTAAAAAAAAAAAAAAACTCTGGGTGCCTGAAGTATGGCCACCAGCAAAGAGCCATAGGTCTGCGGGGCCGCATAAGTGTCTAGAGTCACTTCCACATGAAATACTGAGAATTGACCAGAGTAACCCTGTATTAAAAGACGCATTAACGCTTTCTGGTTCTATAATTTTTGAGTGACATACAAAAATAAATATGTACCTACATACAAGTAAGCTATTCGTTTATCGTCTAAAAACTAAACAAAGTAAGAATTACATGTTAATAAATTATTTTTAAATTTTCCTAGTGATGGCGCTCAAAAAAAAAAAAATCACCATCCGATTGAGCTGCAAAATGACATAATGTACAATTTTTGTTATGAAAAAGTGCACTAAAATCGAATGTTTCCAAGTAGTCCAATAGATGTCACTGAACACCAAAATCTAAAAACTAACTAAAAACTAAAAAATATCCATCCGATAAAGCTTACATTTGCACAATATATTTCTTTTGATGTGCGAATTTCACACACATAAATAGTTTAGTGAAAATTTTAATTTTTGCATGAGAGATGGCGTTTGATAGAAAAATCTCAAAAAGTAACTGAAAATTCAAAAAAATTACAATACGATTGGGCTGAAACTTAAAATTGTCATAATTACAAGTAATTTTTTTTCCTTGCAGCGGAGTGCTTTATGGGTAACTTCTAACAATAAATAACAAAACCCTTGAACCGAGTAGTTGTTCCTTAATGCCCTCTTTTTGTTTTAAACATATCTTTATAGGCCAATGCTTTTAGACTAACAAAGACTTAAAAAAAAAATTCTGAAGCCAGATATGGGGAATGGAATTATTCTTATTTTTATTTAGTTTTTTGACAGATATCGCTTACGATAAATAGAAGAGGTGTGGGTTGATATCTGAAAGATGGTACCTAACGTCCTCGCACTTAGAATGTGTGAGTCGAACTTACTCGTAAATATTAATAACTTTTTTGAACCTAGGCCAAGGTAGGTATAATCATTTTTTGTATTCATCGAAAAGTATTTAACATAAAAAGTTAATAAAAATTATTTATTTTTGACATAAATTGTTAGAGTTAATTAAATATCCACCTCACGAGTCGCATGAACTTGTGCTTATAAAATATTTTATATTGTAATCAAATTTAATACGCAAGTGTACTTTTGTTGTTGATTCATCTACAATTCTGTAAATAATTTTAGTCCTCAACCAATTTCGATCATGTTTGTAACGTATTCGTACTAGTGGAGAGTTTTGATTTCTTTCATCCTGTAAGTTTTTTTTGGGTACGGAATCCAAATTTGAGATTTGCTTACAAAATTTGGTGACGAAACGTTCGACGAAATGCAAAAAAGTAATAATCCCATTTTTGACGTTTTATTTTACTTATGATTGAAAGGCTATCCAATTTCCTTAAAACCCCGTTTACAAAATGAAAGAACATACAATTCTCTACAAATTACATTGTATGTAGAGATTTTTTTCTCCGGCGAACCATATCGGTTAAAAATCAAAGCTACGTAAAAACTCTCAAATAAAAAGGTATCGCGAGTAGTAAAGGAATGAGAAATGAACTGTTAACCCGTTTTTAACTCGCTCTCAGGCAAAATACATACCTATTATATCGGTTGATAGAGAACACCAATTTTGTTTGGAGAACTGTTTTTTAAAAAGCTATAAAACCATTTTGTGTTTTTTTTTTTTTTTGCAAAATGGCGTTAATGTGAATGAACCTTAAGATAGTCTAGTCGCAAACAGGTAAAATCTGACACAGTATTAGAGCCTAGACGACTCCAGACCGGTTTTGACTTCATCTATCCGGTTAGAACAACCTATCGCAGTTTAAGCTGTGTTGTAGACTTTAAACTGTGAATAGTCTTAAGCCCCCATCAAACCGCTATAGATATTAAAAGATTATTTTTTTTTTCAGTATTGAATTTTTTTTTGTTATATTTAGTATTTGGCAAATTTACATACTTTAATATAAAATCGTTATTATTGGTGATTATTTTTTAAAGTTAAATCTAAGGTGCATGAACTGTTTGATTTAAAAATTAAAAACAAATGTTCTTTAACTTTATTAATTTAATAGTAATGGAACTCATGGCAAGTAAAATCGACCGTTATCTAATATTGAAGTACTTAAAAAATTAGAAACTGAAGGATGGGTTTGGGCTGTTGTTGTAGACATAACCGTTCTCATGATTTTCGTATTCCTCAATAAGAGGCTTGTAAGCTTGTGGGGCTGGTTGGGGTTGGTAGATGATTTGTGGAGCAGGCTGTGGCTGGTAGGATACTTGAGGGGTTGGCTGTGGCCTGAATATTGGTTGAGGAGCTGGTTGTGGTTTGTAGATTGGTTGAGGAGCTGGTTGAGGCTTGAAGATTGGTTGAGGTGCTGGTTGAGGCTTGAAGATTGGTTGAGGAGCTGGTTGAGGCTTGTAGATTGGTTGAGGAGCTGGTTGAGGCTTGTAGATTGGTTGAGGAGCTGGTTGAGGTTTGTAGATTGGTTGAGGAGCTGGCTGTGGCTTATAAATTGGTTGTGGAGCTGCTGGCTGTGGCTTGTAGGCAGGTTGGGGAGCTTGGTATTGTGGGCGCTGGACAACTGGGGTAGGTGGTAAGTACTCCCTGTCTGGAGTAGGTTGTGGCCTTGGGGTATATGATGGTTGTGGTTGAGGAATAGAGATGGGTGCATAACTTGGCTGTGGTTTTGGAATAGATATTGGCGCAAAGGTGGTTTGTGGCCTGGGAGCTGGTTGCACTGGAGCATAAGTTGGCTGTGGCCTTGGAGCTGGCTGCACTGGTGCAAATGTTGGCTGTGGCCTAGGAGCAGGCTGCAGCACTGGAGCATAAGTTGGTTGTGGCCTTGGAGCTGGCTGCACTGGTGCAAATGTTGGCTGTGGCCTAGGAGCAGGCTGTTGTGGTGGCAAATATGCAGGTGCTACTGGTTTGTATGGTGCTGGTGTGGGTGCAGGCTGTATTGGTGCATATGTTGGTTGTGGTCTTGGAGCGGGCTGGATGGGAGTATATGTTGGTTGTGGCCTGGGGGCAGGTTGCAATGGAGCATAGGTTGGCTGTGGTCTTGGAGCGGGCTGGATGGGAGTATATGTTGGTTGTGGCCTGGGGGCAGGTTGCACTGGAGCATAAGTTGGTTGTGGCTGAATAGGAGTGTATGTTGGCTGTGGTCTGGGGGCTGGAGCTAATGGAGGTATATACTGCTGCTGAATTGGTTTGTATGGTGCTGGGGTAGGTGCCGGTTGCACTGGAATATCTACAACCGGTGTCTGAGGGAAGGGTTGGCTTGGAATCTGGTAATGGTATCCATCTTCTTGAAGAATATGCGATACATCTGCACAAGCTGCAGCTAGCAGAGCAAACAAAATGACGACTTTCTGTAATAGAAGAAATCATTTTAAAAATATATTCAAATTTAATTAAAACTAAGAACAACTGAATTTACCATTTTTTTTTTTTTTTTTTTAATCCTACGACAAGAACTTGGTGTGTTCTCTACTTCGAAATGTGGACGAATGACTAAACTAAGAACATACTCACATTTTATATAGAAGTTGACAAAACAAAAAAAATAAACCCAAAGCTGTTTCAGCTACCTACCGGATTTCTACACCACCACCATCACAATACCAAACTACGAAACTCCTTCATAATTTATTTAATATTTCTGGGTTTTATTGGTATGTGCTGTGCATACCTACATATATTATTAAATAGAAACTGCGAAGGTTAGCATAATCTACTAATTTTTTTGATATTCTAAATTGATAATATTCAACAAAAGATATATACAGCCACACCGCATATTTCATCCTAAACCAGAAAATATTAATGAGGTAGGTCAGAGGAAGTTCATTCATTCAAAATCTTATAAACCGTAGATTTTTTTTTATATAAATAAACTCGTACCTACATAATACATATTCCCATTGGTGTAGAATAGTAGATTAATTCATCGTTAGATTAAAAAACTTAAATGCAAACAATAATCTTAGTATATTTATTGTGTGGTTTTGATCCCAGTACAATTTTTATTTAAACAAGTTTTTATTTTATTTTTATCGATTGTCTACATATTGTGAAGCCATATCATCACAAAACCTACCTACCTATGCAGAAGATGATACATGTTTTACGTTCATCAAAAGCCTCTGACATCTTAGCTCTATTAGCGAACGCAATCGTCATATTTCTGGTTAGTTATTGAACTCTTCACAGTTCACACGTTGGTCATCGCCGCCGCTGCGCCGCCGCGCCGGCCGTAGCTTCAACCTGTTAAGATCTATTGCAGCTTTTTGTTTATATTAAGCGGATCTCTGATTGGGAAACACCCAGTAGTTATTAATTTTAGATTTTCAAAATTTAAGTCCGTTACCTTGAACTTCCAGCAATATTCTGTTTTATGGAAATATTTTTGGTTGTTTTTCATATATAATAGACATAGAATTAAGTATTTGTGTGTTCTTGTATTTTTCACCACGAAAAAAAATTACATATTAAGGAATTAATTAAAAAAATACATAATAATATTATAGTAGTATAGTTAGTTATAACATAACATAACATAATTTAAACAATTTTTTATTAATCTTTTATTTATTTTATTTATATAAAATCATATATATATAAATGCTCGTGCGGTTAGCAGGTTCATTAAATCCATAATTTACTCGAAGAGATGCCATGTAGAAAATACAGGATGACGTAGATCAGCTCGTATTGATAACACCTATTAAGTTGTTTCATAATTGCTGGTCAATCAAGAAATCGTAATGTTAATAAATTGGAACAGGAGAACAATAATATGTTCGGTGATCCAACGTTTGCATAATAAAGGATGTTTTTTTTAGACGTGTGGTTTTCAGTTTGGCAATACTTTTTTCGAAGTAAGTCTTTTTGACAGTTGTCACTTGATTTATGCTTAAAGACATATTCCTAAACAACGTTTGCAAATCGTGCAAATTTATTACCAAAATAATGGTTCGGTTCGTGCCACGCATCGCCTGCTGAGTCCAATATTCGGTTGACATAATCGCAAAATCGCATAAATTCGAGCAACCATGGATCGGTTTCGCACCACGTTTAGTCTAGTGAATAATGCGCATCCTTAGAGATGCGGTACAGTGCGCACCGAAGAGTTTATTGCTGCTGTGGTGCAGAGTATCGAAGAAGACTCAAATGAGTCCATCCGCCATCGCGCGCAACAATTGGAGCTGTCAAAATTAGGCCTCTCTTCTGGAATTTATTCCAGCCAGCTGCGGCAGTCGCTTGCCCGAAATTATTTTTACAACATAATGGAAAACCCTTATCTTTATAATAAAGCTAAATTCTAAGCCATAAGATTAAATTATATGCGTTTTATTTCTTCTTGAAAACCACACGTCTAAAAAAAACACCCTTTATAGGCTCAGAAAATTATAGAGATTTTCATATGATGGAAGATGAGAATTTGGATTCCATTGAAGATAACTACTCTTACTTACATATTTTTATAACACGCTTCCGTTCAATGAAGAGCCTATGCCTAAAAAATGGCCGGCGGACTTCTGTTGATTAAGATACCGAGCACTCTGCAGCCAGTTATCTAGACTAAACGCTGATAATGATTTAATTATTAAGTAATAAGTGTTATATACTGATTTGAAAATCAATGGGACTTTTCCATCAGTTCAGTTTAGTTCAGTTAAGATGAATAACATGGTTTTTCTGTGAAGGTTTTTATAATACAAATTCTATATACTACTGAAATACATCAGCCAAGTACCCAAGTGGCACACATTTGAATATTGTAACCAGAAAACGACAAAACTTGTTACATTAATGTTACTTTAAAGTTTTTTCTGAAACAACTGAGTTGCATAGATGTTTCTGAAAAGTTTTTTACTTTTCCTAAAAAAACTGAAATAATATGAGTTGCATTTATGTCACATATAGGTTTTAGCGCCCATAATATGCGACTGAAAAATGATGGCTATAAATATAAGTTACTGAGCAGTTACACTAGAGTTTCAATGCAACGTTACTTGAAACTGATGGTTCTTGTAACTGAAATTTAAACAGTTCAGTAACTTTTATCTTTTGGAACCTGCGAGTGACCCAACAGTAACATAATGCTGACATGATTTGGACAACTACATACAAAAGTAAAAATATGTGTTGTCTTCTTCCAACATACCTTCTACTCAACCCCATCTAGAATAAGAGCTATGGACCAACGAAGTTTAACTAAATGGCCCATATTAATAGTTATATCATAAAACTAGGTCAAGCCAAACTAGAGTTCAAAGCTGCTAAATTATGCATTACTGTTTACAAACAAAACGGATTTTTCGTATATTCTACCACTGTTTCAAAACAATTTTCTATATTGCCACTGATTTTCGATTTACCATTGAGGGTATGTTAATACTCAGGATTTAAGGAGCAAAGGATTTTTTTCTTTTCTGGTAAATTAATATCAAGATATGACAATAAGTAAACAAAAAGTTACAAAAGCTTGTGTGAGTAGAATTATAAGGTTGCAAATTTTTGTGTAAGAAACAGAGTTAAAAACAACTTAAATTTGTATGTGACAGCGCTGATGATCACATCAAAGTAGTAACAATGAGGTTACTATGAGGTTACATGAAGAACAACAATCGTCCACCATGTTTTTCGGCAGATATAAGAAATAATAATTCTTTGTTTTTAAATTATAAACGAAAACTACCACTTTGATGCATTTAAGGAGAAGACTTTGTACATGAAACGTGCCAAGGATATCAAAAATCAAAGGCTTTTGGGTTTTAAAGGTTTAACAGAAAAAAATAAATAAAATATTTTTTTCCAAAACTGCTAAATTTTATTTATTATGAAAGAGCGCAAGTTCTAGAGGGGGTAGAAAGTCATATTTTATGGTTCACCTGCCACCGTTTTGAAAATTCAGCTTATTAAACGCCGATAATTTATAATTAGATTCATAAACTACCCATACACCAAAATAATCATAGTAGAGTCATACTCTTTTACAGTCACACTTCAAAATGTTTGGTTGATTGCAAATTGTACGCATATGAAATATTTTGTTTCATTTTTATTACAAAAAAAGTATTTTGAAACTAAAAATATACAAAAAAAACTTAACTGAGTTACAATTCAGTCTTGTTATACTGCACTGTAATTATTTGATAAGTTACTGTTCAGTTACAAGAAACCACTGTGTAACAATTCAAATTGATTAAAAACAAGTTACATATGTAACTTCTTAGGAACTAGAATTTAGTTGCAAATTAAAGCAATTTTTCGCTTTTTTGGTTGCAGTGAGGTAGTGGTAACTTATATCTAACATTAAAGCGACTGTCACGTTGTGACATAGAAGTCACCATGACTTCATAGCAACAAAGCGTGCCACTTGGGTAGAAGACTTAGCACTATTTAATAATGTGTAACTATGCATAATGTGTCCCCAATACGCAATCTTGAGCTCAATGGAATAAAATGATCAGGAATTTTTATGGAGACCCTTGTCTCTAGTATACAACCTAGGGAACAAAGCAGTTGGAATTCTTGCAGTAGAATCTTGTCCAATAAGCTACTTGAAGAGGAGCTTAAATGAACAAAGCGGTTGGGAATTCTTATAAAAAAAACCCTTATCCCTGTTATACAAATACAACCTAGGGAACTAAACGGTTGGATCTCTTGGAGGAGAGATCTTGTCCAATGAGCTCCTTGAAACAGTTGAGGATTTTTATGGAAACCTCTTTAATACCTAATAAAAATAATGAAACAATTTTAAACCACAAAATTATATTAGCTTCTCAAGCAGAGTAAACAGAGTTACGGCCGGATCTTTCATTTTCAATGGATTGGAACTGAAAAAAAATGTTATGATAATTCTATAAATTGCAAATTTGTTGGAATTAAAGAGTGTGTGAAGTTAGCCCCCCTTTTTTTGAATTTGTTATTTTTGAAAATTGTTCCAGGTTGTTCCCGATTTGTTCCGCATTGTTCCAAATTTTTTTTCAAAAATATTCAAAAATGGGGGTTTTAGACCCAAAAAACGATTTTTGACCTAGCCCCCCTTTTTTCGAAAATTGAAATTTTGAAAATTGTTCTAGAATGTTCTAGTTGTTCTGAACATTGTTCCAAGTTTTTGGACCTCTATATTCAAAAATTCAAAAGTTATGGCCAAAATTCGAAAAAAATCTAGCCCCCCTTTTTTCGAAAATCATACTTTTCAATTTTTTTTTAGGTTTAAAAAAGTGTTCCTAACATTGTTCCAAAAAATTGAAGTCGTGAAATGTCCACTTTTAAAGATAAAGCTTTCTAAACTTTTTTATCAAAAACGCAAAAAACCGGTCTCCAGTTTTTTTTTTTTTTTTTCAAACACATAATTCATATTTCTTGATGATAAATACATGTGTATGGAAAATTTTGTGTCTCTATATTTGTACAATCACCCTTAACTCGAATTTAAAAAAAAATATAAAAGTTTTTGAACTTTGTAAGAACCCCATTTAGCCCCCTTTTATCATAAATCGACAATCTATATTTTGTTTCAAGTTCCAAACCGCTCAACCCAAATTGTTCCAAAGATTCATACAAAAATATTGAAAATTAAATAGATTTTAAGCCGTCAAAAACACTTAAAATGAAAATATCCTATTATTCTTGCTCTGGCCCCCCCTTTTACAAATTCAAAATTCTAAAACTTGTTCCAGGTTGTTCTAGGGCTCTTCTAAATTGTTCCAGAACTTCGTTTCTTAATATTGATTTTTACTATGAAAAATTTCAAAAAAATCGCCCCCACCCCCCCAGCTCCAAAATCAAAAATCTAAAAGTTGTTCCAAGTTCAAAATCCCTCAAACCCAATTGTTCCAAAGATTCATACAAAAATATTGAATATTGAAGATTTTAAGCCGAAAAAACACTTTAAATGTAAATATCCTATTTATCCTTGCTCTGGCCCCCCCTTTTACAAATTCAAAATTCTAAAACTTGTTCCAGGTTGTTCTAGGGCTCTTCTAAATTGTTCCAGAACTTCGTTTCTTAATATTGATTTTTACTATGAAAAATTTCAAAAAAATCGCCCCCACCCCCCCAGCTCCAAAATCAAAAATCTAAAAGTTGTTCCAAGTTCAAAATCCCTCAAACCCAATTGTTCCAAAGATTCATACAAAAATATTGAATATTGAAGATTTTAAGCCGAAAAAACACTTTAAATGAAAATATCCTATTTATCCTTGCTCTGGCCCCCCCTTTTACAAATTCAAAATTCTAAAACTTGTTCCAGGTTGTTCTAGGGCTCTTCTAAATTGTTCCAGAACTTCGTTTCTTAATATTGATTTTTACTATGAAAAATTTCAAAAAAATCGCCCCCACCCCCCCAGCTCCAAAATCAAAAATCTAAAAGTTGTTCCAAGTTCAAAATCCCTCAAACCCAATTGTTCCAAAGATTCATACAAAAATATTGAATATTGAAGATTTTAAGCCGAAAAAACACTTTAAATGAAAATATCCTATTTATCCTTGCTCTGGCCCCCCCTTTTACAAATTCAAAATTCTAAAACTTGTTCCAGGTTGTTCTAGGGCTCTTCTAAATTGTTCCAGAACTTCGTTTCTTAATATTGATTTTTACTATGAAAAATTTCAAAAAAATCGCCCCCACCCCCCCAGCTCCAAAATCAAAAATCTAAAAGTTGTTCCAAGTTCAAAATCCCTCAAACCCAATTGTTCCAAAGATTCATACAAAAATATTGAAGATTTTAAGCCGAAAAAACACTTTAAATGAAAATATCCTATTTATCCTTGCTCTGGCCCCCCCTTTTACAAATTCAAAATTCTAAAACTTGTTCCAGGTTGTTCTAGGGCTCTTCTAAATTGTTCCAGAACTTCGTTTCTTAATATTGATTTTTACTATGAAAAATTTCAAAAAAATCGCCCCCACCCCCCCAGCTCCAAAATCAAAAATCTAAAAGTTGTTCCAAGTTCAAAATCCCTCAAACCCAATTGTTCCAAAGATTCATACAAAAATATTGAATATTGAAGATTTTAAGCCGAAAAAACACTTTAAATGAAAATATCCTATTTATCCTTGCTCTGGCCCCCCCTTTTACAAATTCAAAATTCTAAAACTTGTTCCAGGTTGTTCTAGGGCTCTTCTAAATTGTTTCAGAACTTCGTTTCTTAATATTGATTTTTACTATGAAAAATTTCAAAAAAATCGCCCCCACCCCCCCAGCTCCAAAATCAAAAATCTAAAAGTTGTTCCAAGTTCAAAATCCCTCAAACCCAATTGTTCCAAAGATTCATACAAAAATATTGAATATTGAAGATTTTAAGCCGAAAAAACTCTTTAAATGAAAATATCCTATTTATCCTTGCTCTGGCCCCCCCTTTTACAAATTCAAAATTCTAAAACTTGTTCCAGGTTGTTCTAGGGCTCTTCTAAATTGTTCCAGAACTTCGTTTCTTAATATTGATTTTTTCTATGAAAAATTTCAAAAAAATCGCCCCCACCCCCCCTGCTCCAAAATCAAAAATCTAAAAGTTGTTCCAAGTTCAAAATCCCTCAAACCCAATTGTTCCAAAGATTCATCCAAAAATATTGAAAATTGAAGATTTAAGGCCAGAAAATACTTTCTTATTATTTTTAAACATTAAAACATTTTAATAATTTCCATTATTACCATAATATCACGCATTTATTTATATTACTCGAATTTTTCAAGCTTATTTATTTACTATTTGTTTTGATTTTTTTCTGTTACTACTTTTCTTTATTAAAAATTATTTTCAGCTTGTTGTAGATCTTCAGAAGTTGTTGAATGACTAAGCAGCATACGGGTATAATGTGTAAACTATTGTTCTTCAAAATTTACTATAATGCGTTCCATTGTCGTTGAAATTACTCAAAAAAGGAAAAATAAAATCGAGTATTAGTACAACTGATCAAACGCAAAATACACGTGTCCTTAAATGTAAATTTATTCCTTAAAAAACTACCTAAATTTTCCAATGATTTCTCCTTTATTCCATACCATCACCTTGCATTTATGCGTAAATATTTGTTATTGTCATGCATTTCACCCATATTAGAATAAGTAATACCCTTTAAAAATATATCCTCCAAATTATGAATTGCGGTTTTCAAACTTTCTCCTGAAATGCCTTCAAAAATACTCTTTTACACGCACATTACTTGAAGTTTAACAACGAAAACCCTTCAATCTTACCTATCAACTACCTGCTTCCTTTTCCATGCTCTCTATCATTCAAAAATCTCTTTAAATTATGAATCAGGGTTTTTTCAAAATTCCAATTAGGGTAGTTTTTGAAAATAATCGCCAATACAATTTTTTATTTTGAAGACAAATGTATATTGGAAAAAATCTGACTCATAATTTAAAGAGATTTTTGAATGATAGAGAGCATGGAAAAGGAAGCAGGTAGTTTGATAGGTAAGATTGAAGGGTTTTCGTTGTTAAACTTCAAGTAATGTGCGTGTAAAAGAGTATTTTTGAAGGCATTTCAGGAGAAAGTTTGAAAACCGCAATTCATAATTTGGAGGATATATTTTTAAAGGGTATTACTTATTCTAATATGGGTGAAATGCATGACAATAACAAATATTTACGCATAAATGCAAGGTGATGGTATGGAATAAAGGAGAAATCATTGGAAAATTTAGGTAGTTTTTTAAGGAATAAATTTACATTTAAGGACACGTGTATTTTGCGTTTGATCAGTTGTACTAATACTCGATTTTATTTTTCCTTTTTTGAGTAATTTCAACGACAATGGAACGCATTATAGTAAATTTTGAAGAACAATAGTTTACACATTATACCCGTATGCTGCTTAGTCATTCAACAACTTCTGAAGATCTACAACAAGCTGAAAATAATTTTTAATAAAGAAAAGTAGTAACAGAAAAAAATCAAAACAAATAGTAAATAAATAAGCTTGAAAAATTCGAGTAATATAAATAAATGCGTGATATTATGGTAATAATGGAAATTATTAAAATGTTTTAATGTTTAAAAATAATAAGAAAGTATTTTCTGGCCTTAAATCTTCAATTTTCAATATTTTTGGATGAATCTTTGGAACAATTGGGTTTGAGGGATTTTGAACTTGGAACAACTTTTAGATTTTTGATTTTGGAGCAGGGGGGGTGGGGGCGATTTTTTTGAAATTTTTCATAGTAAAAATCAATATTAAGAAACGAAGTTCTGGAACAATTTAGAAGAGCCCTAGAACAACCTGGAACAAGTTTTAGAATTTTGAATTTGTAAAAGGGGGGGCCAGAGCAAGGATAAATAGGATATTTTCATTTAAAGAGTTTTTTCGGCTTAAAATCTTCAATATTCAATATTTTTGTATGAATCTTTGGAACAATTGGGTTTGAGGGATTTTGAACTTGGAACAACTTTTAGATTTTTGATTTTGGAGCTGGGGGGGTGGGGGCGATTTTTTTGAAATTTTTCATAGTAAAAATCAATATTAAGAAACGAAGTTCTGAAACAATTTAGAAGAGCCCTAGAACAACCTGGAACAAGTTTTAGAATTTTGAATTTGTAAAAGGGGGGGCCAGAGCAAGGATGTAAATAGGATATTTTCATTTAAAGTGTTTTTTCGGCTTAAAATCTTCAATATTCAATATTTTTGTATGAATCTTTGGAACAATTGGGTTTGAGGGATTTTGAACTTGGAACAACTTTTAGATTTTTGATTTTGGAGCAGGGGGGGTGGGGGCGATTTTTTTGAAATTTTTCATAGAAAAAATCAATATTAAGAAACGAAGTTCTGGAACAATTTAGAAGAGCCCTAGAACAACCTGGAACAAGTTTTAGAATTTTGAATTTGTAAAAGGGGGGGCCAGAGCAAGGATAAATAGGATATTTTCATTTAAAGAGTTTTTTCGGCTTAAAATCTTCAATATTCAATATTTTTGTATGAATCTTTGGAACAATTGGGTTTGAGGGATTTTGAACTTGGAACAACTTTTAGATTTTTGATTTTGGAGCTGGGGGGGTGGGGGCGATTTTTTTGAAATTATTCATAGTAAAAATCAATATTAAGAAACGAAGTTCTGGAACAATTTAGAAGAGCCCTAGAACAACCTGGAACAAGTTTTAGAATTTTGAATTTGTAAAAGGGGGGGCCAGAGCAAGAATAATAGGATATTTTCATTTTAAGTGTTTTTGACGGCTTAAAATCTATTTAATTTTCAATATTTTTGTATGAATCTTTGGAACAATTTGGGTTGAGCGGTTTGGAACTTGAAACAAAATATAGATTGTCGATTTATGATAAAAGGGGGTTAAATGGAGTTCTTACAAAGTTCAAAAACTTTTATATTTTTTTTTAAATTCGAGTTAAGGGTGATTGTACAAATATAGAGACACAAAATTTTCCATACACATGTATTTATCATCAAGAAATATGAATTATGTGTTTGAAAAAAAAAAAAAAAACTGGAGACCGGTTTTTTGCGTTTTTGATAAAAAAGTTTAGAAAGCTTTATCTTTAAAAGTGGACATTTCACGACTTCAATTTTTTGGAACAATGTTAGGAACACTTTTTTAAACCAAAAAAAAAATTGAAAAGTATGATTTTCGAAAAAAGGGGGGCTAGATTTTTTTCGAATTTTGGCCATAACTTTTGAATTTTTGAATATAGAGGTCCAAAAACTTGGAACAATGTTCAGAACAACTAGAACATTCTAGAACAATTTTCAAAATTTCAATTTTCGAAAAAAGGGGGGCTAGGTCAAAAACGGTTTTTTGGGTCTAAAACCCCCATTTTTGAATATTTTTGAAAAAAAATTTGGAACAATGCGGAACAAATCGGGAACAACCTGGAACAATTTTCAAAAATAACAAATTCAAAAAAAGGGGGGCTAACTTCACACACTCTGGAATTAAAATTAATATAGGTTGGTGCACCTACAGTGAACTGTGCAAAATGCTTTGTATGAGATCGTATGGGTATACGATTAGCGTGTATGTAGGTGTCGTAACACTTCGTTTCAGTCCAATCTTCGGGCATGCTTCTTTCCACGCATATTTGCTTGATAAATCCGTATTTCAAGAGCTCTGCTGGTTAGCCAACAGATCCTGTGGCATTGTTTTTATTAAGATTTGCTTATAGCGAAGCTTATACCTTTTCATTACTAGGTGGAGGAACTGGTGCTTCATTGACTGGAAGTGGGTTAATCTTCTTGCACTATTACCTGTTCAACATTATGCCCAATCCATAGTAGATTAAGTAGGTACTATTACCATAAGAAACTTTAAGTATAGTTTAACCATATATAGAACTGCAGTATAATTTTGAAACCTCGAAAAAAAACATTAAAAAAAAAAAAAACAATCTCAATTCTCACCCCATTGTATTGGTTGCAAAATAAAAAGTGATACAGGCAATTTGTAGATCATCAAATTGTCTACAAGATTAACATGGAAAACTTTTGTTTTAAAATAACATGTTAAGCAAAAATGAGAAGAAAGTGGATATTTTGCAAAATACGAAAAAATTGCTCTTTTTATAGGAGCTTTATAGCGTCGTTGTATAGAACTCTAGACATGTCAATTTAAAACAGTTTTGTTCATAAAAGTAGTGTAGGCCACGCAACGCCATTTGCGAAAAGAAATTTGTGCATTCACATAAAAGATGCGTTCATTTACAGCAACTTCTGTCTTCGCAGGTTTCCAGCTTAAACCAATGGTTTCGGAGATGTGGGATAGCATTCTATTTACAAAATGGAACCATGGCTTCCCGAAAACCTGGACTTAGCTTTTCTGGTAGCACTCTTTTAGGTTTAAAAAATCGTGAGCGTGAGCAACCGAAGAATTGGGAAATGCTCCCTCATGATCAAAATTTCAAAAGAGCATATAACACATGACTCACTCACGAGGATGAGCATGAGTTACACATTGGAGAATTGTGTTTGTTTTTGTTTACTTCGTTTACAACTTTGCGGCTGCAGCTGCACTAACAATTTTTATTTCTATTTTTATTTTAGCAATGATTGCAGACATTTTTATTGCTGCGTTCAGTGCACAAATTATGGCGCCGGGCATCTGCCGGGGCGGCAATATTTGAGGGTGGCAAAATTTGAAAATTGAGGGCGGTTGGTGCCTACTAAATATATAACTATGCATAATATTTCCAAGATATATTTATTTGTTTCCTTCTAATAAAAAACATCAACAAAATATTGAAATTTATTAGGTACGAGGATAATCTCAAAAACTGAACTTCACACACGATTCTTGTATGCACACTTGTGCCCGACATTCAAGTTCTTAAAGATGCCATAACCTTAGCATCGCGTTCGCTCCAAAAATAGGCAGTTTTGTTACGAGTGTGATGATGAACCAATCATTGATCCCCGTCAGATATCTAGAATCGAAGTATTTTTCCACATAAGAAATAGGGGAGAGGGGGGCAAGAAGGACTACTTAAGCTTCAAATGCTTAAATTTTTTTATTTTTTATAAAAACCAAACAGAATTCCTTGCAAATAAGAGTTAAATCTTTAAACTGCACTTATAGTTAAGAATCAAAACAATTGAAGGAGGATATATAAAGCTATAACGAAATATACAACCTCATCTCGAAAGTCCGTTCTGCCCCACTAGCGGGGCAAAAAGGAGCTTTAAATGGGGCAAAATGAACCATTAGTTTTGTTTTACCACTGAGAGACAAAAAAGTATGCAATCGTTTTTTTTTTTAATAAATATATTTTATTGAAAGTATAAAAAAGTATCCTTCTTGGATATATGTATGTATTTAAAATATTAAATTGCATTAAAAACAACTTTAGTATTAATAAAAAAGTAGAATGCATTACCACAGTAACAAAAAAAAAAAAAAAAGAAGAAAACTACAACAAAAACAGTACTTCATATGTCATAATGTAGCTACGAAACCGTCCAATTTTTTTTTTGTCATTTGTGTCCAGTTTATGTGTGGAATGTTATGTGGGTGTTCAATGAATAAGCAGGCAGTCAATTTTTTCCTGCCCACAGCGTTCTGTTTCATTTTACCCCACAAGCAGTTTTTTTTTGCTATGATATTCTTACCTTTATATTCTTTAATCCAGTTAAAGAGAATGATCATAAACACAATAAAAGGAACTAAATTGAAATTGGATGCAAACTCTATCACTAGTTTCGTTTTGCGAAGTGGACGTTTTTTTAGCAAATTGCTTGTTTTCATGGTTTCACGAATTAAACTGAAACTATCTTCACTTTTTCAATGAAACTCGGGGATGTGTAAAAAAAAGTAGGTTTCTTATAAGTTCTTATATCACTCGAATTCCGATGGAGGTAAAAACTAAGCTAAAAACCGATTTGGTCCTTTTTGCCCCTCTCTCCCCTACACCTATAAACTTCTTGGAGCTTAGGTTTTCCCAGATTAATGAGATAATAAAAAAATGTTCTTTTTTGTATAACATATATTATGCGCTAAGAGAATAATTGACGAAAGATGAATATTGTAAGAAAATTGTAAGAACCTCGAGACTATTTTAACCAACGAGGAATCATCTGACATAAATGGACTAGAACTGTCTCGTCAAGACATTTTAAAATTTATTACAGAATTACGATTTGGCCCAAAGATCAAAATTGTTCTTAGAATTCTTTTGACTTTACCAGTTACAGTTGAAAGTGGTGAAAGAAGCTTTTCTAAATTAAAAATAATGACAAAATATTTTCGGTCTACCATGACACAGCAAAGATTATCTGATTTGGCTATGTTTTTTCTATAGAACACAATGTTTGCGACAGTATGAATATTGAAAATTACTGAAAAAATTGCAGAACAGAACATTTAAGTTACTAAGCACAGTTAAATATTTTCAAAAAAAAAAAATTTAATGACATTAATTAATTAAATAATATATGTTCCTAATTTATTTATTTTATTGTTGCTTTACATAATTTTCATTACTGTGTATTTTTCATCATCATCATCGTCGGCTCGACAACCGGGGTCCGGTCCTGGCCTCCTTCAACAAGTCTCTCCACCCATCCCGGTCTCGAGCAGCCGCCATCCAGTTGCGCACCCCAAGGCTCCGGGCGTCCTGGTCTACGCCATCTCTACAGCGCAAGCATGGTCTACCACGCTGTCGTGTACCATAGAATGTACCACAAAGAACTTTCCGAGCAGGTTCGTCTTCGCTCATGCGAGCTAGGTGCCCTGCCCACCGGAGTCTACCGAGCTTAATTTTTGTCACGATATCTGCTTCAAGGTAGATTGCGTACAATTCATGATTGTACCGTCTCCGGAATCGTCCTGTGTATTTTTATTTGAATAAAATAAGAAAATAAATATTATTTCTTGTGTTTTTTTTTCAATGATTTAAACTGAAGACAAAAAATAGGTAAATGTAGCAAAATATTCATAAATATAAACTTACTAAGTAAAACATTTTGGTGTGTATCTTTTAAACTACTGAAACGATTTTGATTAATTTTGTATTTCATTGAAAAAAGTTATTTAAATCCTATCAGTAATTTCTGAGAAATTTCTAAACAAATATGTAAGCAAACATATGACACATACACTCATGTAATTTGATCTACTCGCACCATCTCTGCAAAAACATGTTTATAACTGTGATTGCAAACGGCGGCAAATTAAATTTTTGCCCAGGGCGGCGAAAAAGCTGGATCGGGCCCTGAGCAGTTTCGTCATTGAGCATTATGACAGTGCTGATGGCGTGAGTTTTTATAAATCGAGCACTCATGAGCATGAGCAATTAATAACTCTTGAGCGATAGCTTTTTTTTGTAAGTGTTCATGAGTGAGTATTTTCGTACCGTTAACATGAAAATGTTAACTTTTCAACACATAAGTCAGGCTCATGTTTGTTGTGATTTTTTTTTTCAAGATAATCGATTTTTCCTGAGAATACATCATACTCATATACATATTAACATACTATTGTCAACATTGGCCCTAAGATAAATATATTTTTTGAATGTGGGCCTAAATGTACATGGCCTTTTTGTTGACATTTGTTTTATGTTATTCGGACTAGTTTGCTTCAAGGAGATCTTCAGATTTTAGTCACTGAACGCATCCAATATCCTACTTTGCAGATTTTCGTAACGTAACGTGCTACATCGTAAACTGTGACCTCGTAACATCGCACAGAGGAAAGTCCACGTTTTTATTTCACTATCCCGTCGACACAGATGTTTACACATAAAAAAAATCATTTCTTATTATTCATACCTGCATTCTAAATTCAGGTATATAATACAAGATGCTATTAAAATTATAAATAATGATAATTTTATCAAACAAGTTGTTTGAAGCAATATTCCTATATTTGTTATTAATTCTGTGACGCAGTTTTTCAATTAGGAATTTCATCAATATAACTTGAAGTTATTATATATTTACATAATACCAGATAGATGTAGGTACCGTATAGTCATTTACGAAATAAACAAACTGTTAGAAGAGTTTAAGTTAAAAACAAGAATAAGCTTAACATAATAATTATAACTGCAAACGAAAATTCAGTTCAACAAAAGATCAGAGTAGAATAAAATAGCATAGCATAGCCATAGAACATATTTTTTTGATATGTATGTAGGTATATTAGCATTTTTGAATGAAATTTATTATGGTTTAACTGTCATAGCTCACAACTACTTTATACAAAAAAATAAAAAAAATATTCCAACTTGCCACCTGTGAATACCTGATTCAAAATCTATAAATTGGCATATTAGGTTATGTATTATCAGGTTAAGTATTGGTTTTGCGAAAAAAAAAGTAAAAAGAAATATCTTGTTGTTAGAATCAGAAGAAAACCGGCAGTTGAAGGATGATTTAGGGCCAGTTTCACAGTCGATACTTACCGGAATAAGTGGGACTTAAGTTTCCCATATTAGGATTTTGGGCTGAGTTTCATAGGCAACGTAAGTGGAACTTAAGTCACCAACATCGGAGACTTAAGTGCCACTCATTCAGGTAAGTGTGCACTATAACATTGTGCCTTAATCTTTCACATTGCCCACTTAAGTGACACTTTTCTGACTGTGAAACTGGTACTTAATGCGACAGATGGAACAAATCTAACCTCAAAATACGCCGCGGTATGCAATATCTACTTGTAAACAGGAATTGCAAACAGTAGACTGTCAACAACTTGATTTTGTACTCCATGAGTAAAAACGATTAGTGGATTATTAAATTAATAAAATATTGGTAATGCTTGTTGACAAACGCTAATTATAGATTTAAGCAAGTTCAAGGAACAACTTTACCCAATAATACAGAAGAGTAGGGACTATGGGAATCATTTGCTGATTAAACTGGTAAATCTGATAGCAGAATTCTCGATGGTGGATCTAGAGAGGGGGATCAGGACGTACATTTTTTAATCAACACACTTTCAAAAACTGAAATAGATTTGGATAGAAAAAGCTGAATAAATAAATTTAATTTTTTTTTAAATATTAAAATACCTAGGTTCGATAATAAAACTTATTTCTTTAAAATAATAACGTCCACTTATTTACTTTACAAAATATACACACTTTATTTCACTTCAAATTGTTTTTATTATTCTCCAATCACAATAGTATGCAATTTACAATTCACTTCCGGATACACTTTTACTTCTTACTTTACGCTATCATATTCAAAATTAAACTGCCCCCACTTGCTCGAAAACATCTCCCTATATAGGGAATTAAATAGTTCTAGTATTCACTAGGATCCACTGGAATATTCGAGTATATCTCCTTCTAGTAGTTTCCATTCCAGTCGCTGACAGATATGGAACACTGGAATTGATACTCAGCTGAATCACAAGATGGCACTGTAAATGGTTGAAGGTTTGGTGTTTAGCTTTTCAGAGAGATGACGCTGCAAACAGTTAGAGGATTTTATTTTGTTTTTAATTCCAAAGTAGTTAGGTCATTGACCTATTATATATGGACTGCTAGGAGCCAACTTCACGCGGATTCAATCGAAAACTTATCGCCACGAGCGCCAGTTGGAGCAACACGGAAAACAAGGTATAACTTTTCAATTTTGTTTATATCTTGTCAATAGTTTTGTTATTTATTCATCTTGTGCTTAATTTGTGAAAAAAATTTTATTTTTTTTTTTGTGATAGCTTAAACAAGAAAAACCCACAATATTTTTTCCAACCAGCCATTGGAGTTGCTGGCCAAGACTCGTACAAAGTTGTTTATATTATAAATCGTCAATAGTTTTGTTATTTGTTCTGCAAGAACTTGAATCCGACAGGAGCAAAGAAGTCTTCATAAAAATAATTGCACTCAGCAAGTACGTCAAGGACTGGATGAACGTCATTGCCTACCAGCCGGGATTTTGGGAACGTGGTTTGGTTATCGCACCGAATTATCTCTGCCATCAAAGAAACAACTAATTCTCGATAGATTATTATTATTTCAGGTATGAAATTTCTCTATGGAAAGATGAGATTAAAGAAAAACTTGAGAGTAATCCTATGGTTACTCTTTCGACCAGGTAAGTTTAATTTTAAAGGTGAAACCGATGTTGTATTTAAGATCTGGACAAGTGGGTTGTGACCACTTAGAAACTTCTGCCAAGTTTGAGATCAGCGATGTGAGTCCTGCATTGACTAAACGAAATCATTTTTAAGAAATCCTTCAAGCGTGAAACGACTTACGATTGGACGCAATACAATATGCTAGTGCTGAATCTAAGAGGTGATGGTCGGTCTTATCTCATCAATTTACACTGTGAAGGATACTTTGACCTGGTATTATGCTAGAAATAGAAAACCCGAAAGTTGTATCCTTATCACGTTTCACCATAGTGTTTCCATTTTGTCCATATGATTTAAACATAAATACACTTTTGATATATAGGTTCTAATTTATAAGTTATGGATTCGTAAAAAAAATCGAACTCGAGATTTTGATCAGATAATAAAATAATCGCAATAACATGGTTAAGGACTATGATTATTTGATAAAAGTTCTTCTTTTTGGAGATAACGATGTGGGTAAATATGAAATCTTATCGGGACTGGAAGATGCTTCTTCGGAGAGTCCATTCTTCAGTTTAAGTGATATGCCTCTCCGCAATATAGCCATCGATATGCAAATCACTTGAATTTGGATGGAAACGCAGATCGAATCGCTCTCCATTCGGTCGAATTATGAATTTAGCATCTGGATACTGGTCACATCCACGATTGACCAATCTGATGAAGTTTCTGTTGATTCTTATGGAAATAAAAGAATCTTGTAATAAACGTACCGAATAGATTGTTGCTTTATGAATGATCGTTTTTCTGACGTTCTTCTGGTTGCTTTTATAAAGATAAAAATAAATATTATGTGAGTAATTTGATTAACTTATTTGATTGAAATTAAAAACTAAAACATCGAACAAACGTCAAACTGTGACGTTTAACTAAAACAGATGGCACTGTGTTTCATAAATAAAAATAAAAGATGTCCATAGTTTCTATGCCAAAAAATGCTTGTTTAGCCCAAGTCCCAAGAGATGGCATTGTAAATTATTATTTTTGTTTGCCACTTTGCTCCAAGTAGCATCAGTGTCGCTAAAAAGTGGTTGAATCTCTTTACTGAGATATTTGTATGGAAATGAGGCTCGACTAGCAGTCCATATTTAGTATGTCAATGAGTTGGGTAATTATTAAATCGTTACAATATTTTCTTTTTTATTTTTTTATTTTCTCTACATACATCAAATAAGACCCTAGCTAAATTCTTACATGAGAGCGTTTGTAGAGAATATGTCACAGAGAACAGCTGTAATCTGAAAAAAGTTATAAATATTTAAAAATTTCAAAGATTTTTTTTTTATTATTTCAAGTAATTTTAAGAAAATAAAACTGAATTCTTCTATTTGACTGAGATAAATCGTTTGTTTTCCATGTCACTTTTTATTTTCACAGAGCAAAATTTACAAAAAATTCAAGTCATAGAAACCTTCAAAATTTAGCTCTAGAAATAATGTCCCGTACAATTATTTCGTGCTTTAAACTGGTGTTCACATTACACAAATCTGACAACAAGTGTTAAAGAATATGTCGATAAATGTGAATTGAATTCCCCTATTCATAATTTTTATTTGTTACAAATAATAAAGTGTGACAGTAAAAAATAGACTGCTATTTGTAGCTATATACTTCCTAGAGTGAGAATATCATAAACCACTTCTATTCTTTTCTTAAAGATTTACAGCCAAATTAATTAACATGGAATAGCGAAAGGCTAGGCCTTATTCCGTGGACTAACAATAAGTGCAAAATGTTATTAATAAAACAAAATTTCAACTGTGTGACGTTTACTAAGCTAAACCACCAAAGAAGGTATGTATCAAATTTATTCTAAAATTAAAAAAATATACATAAGTGAAGATTTCACATTCAAGTGCTTAGTGAGGAGGATTTCAGGAATATAGGTTTTCCGAGGAAAATATGGGGAAACTCGAAGCAACTGTTGAAGATGATCTAAATGGGGATACAAGAGGTGGACATAACATAACAGACACAATACAAACAATTATTGAAAAATGATAATAATTTTGAAAGAAATATAATATTAACAATAGAATTGTTAGGTGTGTTTGGTAACGTGAGCTTGTTTTTTTTACAAAATCTCACAATTTTCTGTCAAACCCCATTAAAAAAAAAACAAGTTTGCGAAACTTTCAAGTTGACAGACACGCATCTTACTTACTGTAGTCGATTTTCTTAAGGGATTTTACGTAAACCTCACTTTACTATTCCACGAACATTTTGTTTTTATTGATGGAAAATTTGAACCCGTAGCTTAACTCTTATTCCATGGTGTATTAAACTCGTGGAATAAAAATAGAATAATGGTTTTTTTTATTAATAGGGCTGTTACACATTATTTCTATATTTCAAGCTTGAAGAACACCAATCTGGCATATTCTGAAAGACTGACTAAAGACTAAAAAAATAATAAGATTTCGAGGCCAATTTTTCGGATCTTCACTGTCATCAGGGTTGTGTTTGACCAAAATCCTGAGCTCGATTATTAAATCGAAAAATTAAAAGTATCGGACTTAACACAATCGGATGTAAAATTTTGTTTAGTTTATAATTTACTGAAAATCAATAAAGTGTAATAAAAGCTATTCCATTCTAATAAATTAAGTTTTTCACCAAATTAATTATTGATTTAGTAATTAGACAAATTCTGATGAAACAAACCTTAAAACAAAGACACATATTTTGTTTTGCTAATCAAGAAAAACCAGTTTTAATGGAAACCGCAACACTTTGTTTATGATGATTATTTATGTGTGTTGATTTTTGTATCATCAATTTGTAAGCAATTTCCTATTCTTCTGGTATTTTGTAATTTTCGTTTCATCTATCTGAATTTTAGATTGTCTATGATCAACAATGTGTAGATACAAAATTAACAAAACAAAATAAATGGGGTTCTAGGTAATTTTAATAAATAAAAATATGTCTATACATTAAATTGGTTCTTAAATCAAAATAACTGGTGACACCCTGATTTTTTAAAACTACCCCTTGGTTCACTGAGAAGTTGTGTTTACTTGATTTTTTGACCATAATATTGGGTTATTACCGTATATCTCCTTAATTCCTCGAACATTTATATGTTTCAAATTTGCAATTACGCACTTTCAAATATTCCAAGAAATATGGCGTTTTAAGAAAATCATTTCAGTGTGATGTTAAAAATCGCGGAGCTTAAAATACCTGAAAATGCCAAAAAAGGGAAAATGAAAATTAATCTGAGGTGAATTAGGAAATAAACAACAGACGTTTTTTTTATATTTTATAAAAGTATGTACATTGTGCATAATGTATGTATATTCAATAAAATTAATGAACTGATGAAAACTTATAAAAATAATAAATTTCTGTGAACGGAGGACGGTGTTCACATTGGATTCAAGGCCCCGAACTATGAAATCCGTCGAATGCGTTGCGGCAACTGATAAAACTGATAAGGGTGACCCAATCCCCACTGAATTATTTTTTCAACGGCTTCGCACGGGTAGACAAACCTAAGCTTTGCATAAAATTTACAAATGAAAATATAAATAAATATTTAAGCTAATTTTTGTAATCGAATGCAGAAAGAATTTTTATAATTAAAAACCACTTTTTTGTTTTTATGATGCCACTTTTCATTTTAACCCCATTTCACCCTATACATGACAATTATCTGAAAAAAAATCCCTTAGGCCATCCACTAAATAACAACCTTTCAAACACGTAAAGAATTTCTTCCATCGGATATTTTTTTATTTTGACCACATTTCACCCTACAAATAACAAAACTTGAAAAAAAAAATTTGCCTAAAGCTTTTTTCTAAGAATAACCTTCTAAGCAAAAATATAATTTCCTAAATCCGACATTATTTTGATTCTGAAAAAGAATATCCCTTTGAAACAAAAAAAGAAATTTCTTAAATGGGGATTTTTTTTATTTTTACCCCATTACACCCTACAAATAACAACATTTCACCCTACAAATAACAAAAGTTGAAATAGTATTGAAGTATAATATAGGCAATTCCTTAACCACCTACAGCGCCTCCTGTTGAACCGTAATTGAATTGAACTGAAAAACGAAATGTGCACTTACAGCGCCACCTGTTTGGCCAATACCTATCTCCTATTTAAAATAATACTTTTGGTATAATTTACTTAGACTATCGAAATAATCCTTTGTCTCTAAATAATTAGGTCTATAAAATTTTAATGATAAAGATAAAATCTGGAATAGCACAAATTCCGAACGCAATGATCGATTAACGTTTTGGTATGGATGTATGGACTTTGAATGACGCAAAATAGCCGACAACATGTAAAATAAATTTCCCAATGTTATTCAATACGGAAGGAAAAAAATCGAAGTAAGTTTCATTCCAATTTAAAACCAATAGGTCTGGCACGATCTACTTTATACAAAAAATGGTTACGTAGTGAACAGATTTTGGTTGCCTTGGTCTTAATGGCGTTTTCCATTGGTCAAGCATTTCCCCTTGTTTCAAAATAAAAAATATAATTTTGTACATTTTGGAAGTCTTCTGGACGATTAATAAAAAAAAAAAAAATCGCCAAAAGCAGTAGATAGTTTTAGCCTCATTTATAAACGTATTATAGCAAGTGCATAAAGTTATACAATTCTTGCAATGCACGAAAAACCTTATTTATAAAACTTATTATGTAACGTTGAACGGAAGCTGTATAAATTTAACACGTCTAGAGGTTGACCAATGTCTATACAATATTGTTTTAGTGTATCGAAATTAAACTTTGACCCACACTCAAAAATCTGAAATTTGTATTCTGCTTAATATAAACTAAACACTCTGTGAGTCAATGGAATAATTCATTCGGCAAATCAATACACAGGAATTTTTTATTTAATTTGCTAACGCAAAAAAAACTGAATATTTATATTTATATTAAAAGATTAAATATTAAAAATTCCAAACGGCAGCAGTGATTTTATTTGTTTTTCATTAAAACAGCTGACGTTTGTTTATCCATAGTTGTGGAAGTAAACTTAATAGATTTCCATTTTTTGGTAGTTCAGCAAAAACTATGAATTAAAACAATTAGATAACTGTATTAGAAAAACACTATAGCAATATTTATTGTAAGTATTGCCGTTTTTTAGAAAATTGTCTCTCCCGCGTGATTCCTTTGCGAATCACCCTATATATGGTAAAATGTACTGTATATAACTAATACCACTGTTTATAGTACTAATCACATAAGTAGCTGACATATCAGTAAAACTTGAAATGTCAGTTTGCAGGTAAAAAATGAGAGTGTATGTATACAAATCTAACACATATAGACAGTAGGGATCTATACATCATCCCGTAAAATTTTTGTTGCAATTTACATCTATTTATGGACACGAGACCAAATTCCAAAAAATACAATAGCAGTGTTCCTTTGGAGGTGGCGAAGCACTCACCAGTACTTTGCTAACCATTTTCAATGGAACGCGTGGAATTAATTTGCCTACAAACCTCATCTACTCGGCATGAAAGCACGAGTAGTTGGTAGTACTAGATTATCGTTTAGGTCTACTCATGAGTAGTTCGCCACCTCCAAAGGAACACGGCTACAGATATTTTTACAAAAATCTAATGTAAACTACATACATACATTCTAGCCTTGTACACTGCTGATGTAAAACTAAATTTGTAGGTATGTGGTCTCCAACACGAAAGCGAAATGCTTACGAGAACAACAGCGAAAAAATGGCCAATGGTGACACTTTACCAATTGCGGCAAGAAAGAAACAAACACAAACGTAAAAAAAATCACAGAAAGTCATGCTGTAATGAAAGAAACAACAAAACAAACACGAACAAACCTCAAATGGCACTTTTCGGCACACAATGGCAATGGGTCAGGCAATTGAGCTCTTCCAAGATTTGTCTTTGTGTTTTCTCTTTCTAATTTGACATTTCCAAACACAAACAAAATAATAGTCCCTGGTTGGAAAATATTTACACTCTCTTTTCAGTGTTATAAAAGGCGGTCATTTGATTATTTTTTGTATTTGGAAGTGAAATCTTAAATTTGCGATCGATTTACCTATTAATTTGTGTTCAAACATTTTAGTGAACATTTTTTCAAATGTTTGATACAAAAAAAAAAACTAATTGTAGTACATATTAATCACTATTATTAAACACCCGACATTTTTGGCTCGCCTTCGTGCCTTTGGCATTTGGTTTTGTTTTCCAACCAGGGAGTGCTGTCAGATTATAATTTTTTTTTTTTTTTTTATTTCACACTGACACTCCTGACATTTGGTGGCAGAGTTCCATTAATTCAATGTGAAAAAAGAGTGGAGACCTCTCCAAATAATCTGTTACAATTATCAATTTCGCTCATCGAACAGCGTACTGCAAAACGAAAAGCAGGATGAACTTTTTCGTTTACGATTTCGTTGTGTCATTTTTGTATGGGAATTTTCGTTTCGCATCAGCAGCGTACTAGGCTTAAGGCTGAACCTTTTTCATAATTGAAGCATTAGTCTTTTAATTGAGTTTATGTATAGTGTGTGGCTAAGCATCAATTAAGTTGACAGTTGAGTAGACAACCAAATTGAATTGTGAAATGTGTATGGCCTGCTATGTATGTACATTTGTACATATATATGCAAACCGCTCGATAAAATTCTGTAAATATGTAGGTATAGGTAATATCGTTTTTTTTTTTTAAATACCAATAATGTATCTATTTAAAAACAATGAATTTTATTACTTTAAAGCTCTTAAGCCTTAAGTTGGCAAAATTGGAGACCTGAGTGCCACTTATTCAGATAAGTGTGATCTATGAAACTGTGGACCTAAAATACGCATATAACGTGTTTCCATCAAAATCAAAATCCATAGCTGCTACATTTTAGACGATCGAGTTCATTTTAACACTTTAAAATTGAAGTAGCAAAAGTTGATAAGCCTGTTTTTCGCTAGTTTTTTTCTTTTTTTACTTTTACATTTAACGAAGGGATGGATGACTAAGAAAAGAACAACAAACTAATAACATTAAATTCATTATACCTTAATTTATTTATCACGCAGCTTTGTATTAAATCGGAAATCTAAACGATTAAAATGTATTAATGTACATATTTAAGAATCAAAGATTTTTCGATTCAAAATAAACCAATTAATTTTCAGTTGTTTCTTCTTTAATATTATGATGATGGCTTGAGGCACACCCTTATACGTTACGTAATTTGAAGCCTACGGATATCATTTATCTGCCTGTGGGTTAGGTTAGGTAAAAATATACATATGTATCTATCGAATTTCATTTAAATTCAAATTTGTTTTGAAACCAGTTTCAACAACTGAGATAATTTATGTAGTTGTAAATTGAAAAGGCGAGATCACCTAGAATATGGTTTCAAGGATTGTATAAATACAAGCCACTTTACTAGAACAACATTTTAGTCTGGTTCTTCTTTGGAAAAGAAAAGGAAAACCACCAAAATGGTATAAAATTTTTATTTATAATAATTTTAATTTTATTTTAATATTATGAAACATCTATTCCAGAAATTCTGTATCGTATTCTTGGCAATTGCTGCATCTACTGTTGGTGCCCAAATATCCAATGAGTATCTTCCACCATCGCTTCCAAGCAACGAATACTTGCCTCCAGATGCAATTGAATCATCTGGCATTTTGGCTGATGATGGCTACCGTTACAAGACTGTGCGTAGGTTGAAATACCGTCATCGTCGTGATGTCAATGAATTGCCATCCAATGAATACCTTCCACCAAATCTATCACAATCGTTTGTGTCTGCTGCTCCTTCCCAGGAATACTTGCCTCCACAAAGTGCAGCTTTCGAGCCTGAAACCATCCTCGCTGATGATGGCTACCGTTACAAGACTGTGCGTAGGTTGAAATACCGTCATCGTCGTGATGTCAATGAATTGCCATCCAATGAATACCTTCCACCAGTTCCACAATCGTTTGTGTCTGCTGCTCCTTCCCAGGAATACTTGCCTCCACCAAGTGCAGCTTTCGAGCCTGAAACCATCCTCGCTGATGATGGCTACCGTTACAAGACTGTGCGTAGGTTGAAATACCGTCATCGTCGTGATGTCAATGAATTGCCATCCAATGAATACCTTCCACCAGTTCCACAATCGTTTGTGTCTGCTGCTCCTTCCCAGGAATACTTGCCTCCACCAAGTGCAGCTTTCGAGCCTGAAACCATCCTCGCTGATGATGGCTACCGTTACAAGACTGTGCGTAGGTTGAAATACCGTCATCGTCGTGATGTCAATGAATTACTATCCAATGAATACCTTCCACCAGTTCCACAATCGTTTGTGTCTGCTGCTCCTTCCCAGGAATATTTGCCTCCACCAAGTGCAGCTTTTGAGCCTGAAACCATCCTCGCTGATGATGGCTACCGTTACAAGACTGTGCGTAGGTTGAAATACCGTCATCGTCGTGATGTCAATGAATTGCCATCCAATGAATACCTTCCACCAAATCTATCACAATCGTTTGTGTCTGCTGCTCCTTCCCAGGAATACTTGCCTCCACCAAGTGCATCTTTCGAGCCTGAAACCATCCTCGCTGATGATGGCTACCGTTACAAGACTGTGCGCAGGTTGAAATACCGTCATCGTCGTGACGTCAATGAATTGCCATCCAATGAATACCTTCCACCAGTTCCACAATCGTTTGTGTCTGCTGCTCCTTCCCAGGAATACTTGCCTCCACCAAGTGCAGCTTTTGAGCCTGAAACGATCCTCGCCAATGATGGCTACCGTTATAAGGTTGTCAGGAAACTGAAATACAGGCGTCATTAAACATTTATGTATTCTATAGGTAAACTGATTTCAATATGCATTTGAAGTAATCTTAAGAAAAGAAATAAATTTAAAAAAAAGTGTAAGATAAAGTTTCGTTCTACACCAAGTTATTACCATAAGACTACATCGAAGGATATAGCTTTACTCTTTTTCTTCTTTTCGTGTGAGCTTTAAGGTTTTAGCTTTCAGGTATGAATCAAAAGAATTTTGTAAATATAAACTCCAAAATATTACAAAATAACTATTAAACTCATTTTGTTTTGCCTTTTTAATTTTTGGATTAGGAACTGAGCAGCGTATAGAGTATTGCCTAAGCCCAGGCGGTGCGGGCTATGAATACTAAAAATTCGAAAAAAATAATCATATACCCAAAGTGGGCTAAGATACTTATTCTGCCTAGTTGGTATGCACTGAAATATCTAGAAAAGAAGTTTGAACTTTTCAGGAACAGCACTTAATTAATTTAAATAAGCTTTTGTTTAACGGCGGGCAGTTAGTCTTAGACCTAAAGAAATAACTGCAAATTACTACCATTTATCGTGCTCTCATGTGCTAGTAAATGGGATTGTAGGAAAAGGTTTGTTGGCGTTTAACTTCTCTTTCAAATTTCCCCAAAGAAAGAAGTCAAACGGTGTCAAATCATATGACAGTGTTCATATTGGACTGTCTCCTCCGACTTTTTTGACATGTTTGTGCTTTTGCTTACTTCAACTTCATGGTGAGAAAGAGATGACCAGAAAAGGCTGGATTTACAAGATCCATTTTTTTCGATTGGAATAAGATAGTAAAATTAATTTTTTTTAAATGTAAAATTTCTAACTGATAATTACAAAAACGAAATACACCAGTGCTGGGGGACCATGAGAGACATCCCTTACTCTGGGAATTTTGACCTTTAAAGGGACAATAGGAAAACCGACTCATTTTGTAGGAATTCCCACAATTAATAAAATTTTACCCTCAAAAATAGATTATCAAAAAAAATATGGCTTTACTAAATAGTTCTTACTTTATTCTTAATTAACTCCAGCTGATCACACCTAAAACAGTGACATTTCGTGCAAAAAAAGTAAGTATATGTACCTTTTTAACATTTGCTATTTTTGGAGTGACATAATTATGGAGTTGGTATAACTAAAAAGATAAAATATTAATGAAAATGGGAAATGAAAAGGTAAACACGAAAATATTTGTGGAAAAAAGGTATTTTGTTCAAGTGGCTTAAGGGATTTTTGTTAAAACTGTCCCCCAGCACTGATTTACACACATTTAAAATGGAGGATGAGGCTAGCAGCTAACTGCTTATCTTTCAGAACATCTTCACAGCATTCTTGATCGATTTCAAACTTCTGCTCTTACCAGAAAAAAAAAAAACCATATGAGCCGATATGAGTTGAATTCACAAAAAGTGTTAAATTTGTTAATTTAGTTTGACAAGTAGGTACATTCACTTTTATAATTGAATTTCTCGTTTAATCGCTTGTTTTAGTTGTTTTCTCTTCTGTTTCTCTTGTTCATACATCGAGTTATGATTATTCTGTTTCTAAGCCTTTTTTAAATTTTGGGTCTGTCCGTTTTAACAAAATAATGGCTGCCACGCTTACATATTCATTAAGTTTCCTTTTTACAAAATTCCCACTCTCTAGAATCTTTGAATAAAATGTTTATTTAAAAATCATAAATGGGTTTTATTATTTACATGAACTGATCTTCGTGATCAGATCCTCAAAATAAAACAAAAAAGATCACAGTGACATCTACTTTTTTATAACTCAGTATGAAATGTCAAGAGCTGTTATTTTCAACCCTAAATTTATCACTCCGATTATCGAATGCAATTAATAAGCTACGGCAAGTGCCAGACTCACTTTTTTTCATAATTTACGTTTACCAGATCTGAGGATCCACCTTTCTTCATACAATAATTTGCATTTCAGATCTGAACAATATTTTTTCCGGATTGATACCTAGCTCAAAAAAATTGACGTTTACTTTTAAACTTTCGAAAAGGAATTTAAAATGCGTCGGTAAAATAGTTTTAAGTAGTTAAGACTAGTACACATTAATTTTAGCTTAATTTTGCAAAAAAAAAAGCGTTGTGGAAAATATGTAACAAAAAAAAATTATTTTCTTTGAAGAAATTATATTCACTCATTATAAAAAAAACAAGTGAATTTAAAAAAATAAAATGGATTCTTAACCTGAAATAAATATTATTTGTTCCAAAATATTACTCAATTTTAATTTTTATGTTCAAATAGCTTAATTTAGGCAAAATTCAAGAATTTCAGAATCTGTCAAAATTTAGTTCGATAATAATTAATGTATCGAACAGAATTATTTCATACGCTACATTTTGACAGATAAGTAACGTACAGTAATAAACAACAATTTGAGTTCTTAGCTTCAGCTGCGTAACACTCGGCGAGAGGGTTTTGCTAAATTTGGTACAGAATTTTGTATTTTGCCAGTGTTCCATTGATAAGTCGCTATAACACGTAGTTTAGCCGAAAATAGCTTTCAAAGAGGTAAAATTCGATTTTCTAGTTCCTTTTTCGTACTGTCCGATACATCGGGGCGAATCAATTTTGACATTTTAACTATTAGCGAAATGTCAAAATTTAGCCTGGGCAGCAGCTCCTTTATCGAATAATGGTAATTAGGGTGAATTTTTTTGGTACATTTCTGAAGAAAGCTCACCAAACTGAAAATTTAAAAAAGAGTAACAAAAACATAAAATATGCACGCCACCCGTAGTTGAAACAAAATGTGGCCAAGAGAAGTTCAATTTGGGTGTGAAAATTAAAGGCTCTCCCAAACCAAACGCGAATATTTCAGAACGACGACGAAACTTTCGCCTGTCTTAATTTGTTTACATGGAGATTAATGGGAGCACCCACACTGACGCGATGCGAATCTTCGAACATTTTTCAGTCGTCGCATATTCGCGCGAATGTTTCGCGTTGGTTTGGGACAGCCTTAAAACTTCATTACAAAGAGCTATTTTGATTCTGAAGAAAATATTATACGTCCCTTCCAATCCATACAACAAAAATAACGGAGGGCGTAAGTCATCGGGTCTTGGTTCTGCACGAGCTGCCACTCCATCAATTTATCTATTTCCTTTAATAGAAGAATTAAACCGTATTATCAACGAATAAAATAGATTAGAATTTCTTACAGCTTAATCAATACTTTATTAGCTCTTAAAACCTACACACGTTTAAAAATCGTAGAAATACATTAATTAATATTTAAAAAAAAAAATCATTTACTATAGTTGTTGTACACAGGTTTATTTTCAATACTTAAATGCAACCGAAGGTCTTGGATAGCTATATCCCGATACAGGTTCCTCAAGTATTTCGTTTACTCGCACTGGCTTAAAAGGTATTTGTGGTTTTGGGTACTGATAGCCACTTGTTACTGGTCGAGAGGTGGTTGTCGTTGGCAAGACTGGAAACTGGAAAGGAATTGAGGGTTTTGGGTATTTATATCCAGGCTCAGGCAATGAATAAGTGATCGGAGCAATTGTTGTTGTTCTTCTAGTGGTGGTTGTTGTTGTTGTTGGTTTCGGTGTTGAAGAAGGAAAACTAAAACTTATCGCTGGCTTGGGGTATACATATCCTTGGGTACGTGCTGGAGCAGGTGTAGTTGTTGTTGTTGTTGAGGGAGTTGTACGTACAACAAAAGGTATTGAAGGCTTTGGATAGTTATATCCCTGAACAGGAGCTTTTGTCGTGGTTGTTGTTGTTGTTGTTGTTGAGGGAGTTCTACGTACAACAAAAGGTATTGAAGGCTTTGGATAGTTGTATCCCTGAACAGGAGCTTTTGTCGTCGTTGTCGTTGTAGTTATTTTGGGTGTTGAATATGGTAGGATAAGAGGCTTTAATGGTTTCGGGTAATCATAACCATGGGTCGTTGTTGAGATGATTCGGGGCCGAGGAGTTGTTGTGGTTGTCGTCCTCGCCGTCGTCGTCGTCGTCGGTGGAATGATAAATGGCTTACTTGGCTTTGGATAACTATATCCAGAACTGACAGGCTCAAATAGTGGACTTGCTGGTTTTGGATATTGATACCCAGAAATAACCTTAGGAATGACAGGTTTAGCTGTTGGTGGCAAGTAGACAAAGGGAACTACAGCCTTTTTCGTTGGTGGCGGTAGGTAGTTCTGTGCAAGTGGAATTATCGGCTTCAGTGTCGGCGGTAAGTAATTTTTCACAATTGGAGGACTAGGCTTAATTGTTGTTGGTGACAAGTAACTTTTCTGAACTACAGGGATTTGAAATGGAATACTTGGCTTTGGATAGTCGTAGCCATTATGCACTTTAGGTAATATTAATTGTTCCTTTGGTTTAGGGTAATTATAACCACGTTCAACTGGTGCCAATGTAGATGTTGGTAGAGTGAGTGGTTTAATTGGCTTTGGATAGTTATAACCATTTCCTTCCTGAAATTTAACTTGTGGTGCATCATAAAAATATTCTCCTGTAGAGTATTGTATTAATCCACAAATGACTAGTAATGCTAATCGTGCCTGAAATACAAATAAAAAAGAAAATAATTAAGCTCAGTTAAAGAAGATTGTATTTTATAATTTAAAAATTGCAATAAGAATGTTTCTAATATAATTTTGAATAAATGGCAAAGCTTTGAAAACATAAGAACTAAAACTGTCTGTCTGTTCAGCCATACTGGTCGATTTTCTTTACCCTTTGTAACTATAGTTTTTTGAAAATCTTTTAGCCGTTTAGGAAACTCTCTTCAAAAAAAAGTGCCCACAGATTTTTTGCAAAATAAATTCAGTTTTGTTTCAAGATAAGAAAATTTGAATCTAATACAATGTTTAGGTACAAATTAAAAGAATTTAACTCTTACTGTACTCAATAACCATAAAAGTAATATAGGTTAGCTTAAGGTAAAAATTTATATTGATGGTAGGGAGAGTGAGTACGAAAGGAACAGTGGGTTGGTTGTAATAAGTTTCGTCTTAATATGATTTTTAATAAAAACAAATGTGGGTGGACAGTTGTAACAATTTTTATGTGTACGTTTGCAACATGTTACAAGCACAAATTACTATTTGTGTTACCACTATCCACACGCAGTTTTTCGTGATTTTGTTTTTTAAACAGCTGGAGATACAGCTCAGAACAGGTTTTTTGATGTGTAAACATCTATGCTGGCGGTAGAGTGAAAAAAAACGTGAACGTTCGTGTGCAACGTTACGTCGTGCAACGTTACGGTGTGCAACGTTACGATCTGCATACTAGGATGCGTGCGTTCAGTGAAAAAAATCTTAAGATCCCCTTCAAGCAAAAACAAGTCCGTTTTGGATCCGCGCACGTTGATGCTTACACATATTAACCGTGAGTCCGGGCACTCACACAATTTTTTTGTTTTGCCCGCGACCGTATGCAAATTGTTTTTAGCGCGACCGACGATTAGAATCATATTTTATCGCAATAAATATGTATTTACCGACACATTTAAACACTTGTTTTTATATTTTGTTTTTTTTTTTTATTTGTAATATTTTCCAGAGCAAAATGGACGCGAAACTAGGAACTAGAAAGAAAACAAAATCAAAACAAAAATAATGATAGTCAGCCGTAGGGATTGACAATTGGTAGGATATCGGGTGCGTTCAGTGATAAACATCTGAACTTTAATTCTACGTTTACATACTGATTTTAAACGATACAATTCCTTCTTGCAATTTTTAAGCACGTTGGCGACCGACGTAGGTGGCTGGGGTACACAAAATTGCTAAAGTGGAACAGATTGCAGAGTTATCGCCCTTCTTTCTGCTTTTAATTGTTGTTTGAGTGTGTGTTTTCTTTTTATTCGTATTCCACTCAGAAAACTTCGCTTAATCAAGCAAAGAGATGATACTACCCGTGTTTTTTTTGCAAAAAATGACGTTGGGGCTAGGCAACTTACATGTTAAATGCAACAACAACTAAACCCCTTCGGGCTTAGCTAAGCGTGGAGAAAAACTGTGTTACCGGCGTGAATTGCATGGAAACTCCAACTTTGTTTCTGTAATGGCGTCCCTAATCCCCGATATCTTTTTCTGAACCTAAGCCCTCTGGGCTTGCAAAAGCAAACGGCACTTCCACAGAGTAAACATTCATTGAAACAGCGATTTTAGTGATTTCCACGGACAACTGCAACTAAATATTATAAAAACGTCAAAAAATATAATTCGCCGGCTATCTTTCAAAATACAAAGCGACATTCATTGGGTGTTCGTTCAGTATAAAATTAAGAATGAACTTTGTGTAAGTTTTACTCGATGGCAAGATGGAGTTGCATAAGCGTCGTCCACTTTGCATTTCACTGCCGTTCTTTCAACACTTATATACTTTTAAGCACTGCCTACAGATAGGTAATGCAGTGTTAATTATTCAATTTGGAACTTCCACCAGACTTCAGTGCCAAACAAGCAAAAAAAAAATCAATAGTTTGACAGAAAAATATGTTGGGAAAACAAGAAACATGTGATTGTGATTGGTCGTTTTTTTATTTTCCCTATTTATTTTTATGTCAAAATAAGAAAGAGAAAAGACAAAGATAGTTTCTGGAAAAGCCTAATATGGCCATGTTTCTTTTGAGTAGGTTTAGCAACAAAATAAGGCGCTTGGACAAACGTTGATGTTTAAGCCCGAACCACACTACTCTTGTGTGGTGTGTTGTGGAGTAGTGTGTCGCTCTCATTCCAATTTATTTCATAGATTTCGACCGTCGTTTCGTCGTGTTACAATCAACAAGGACACAGCGAGAAGGATGATTGTAACATTTGTCCCTGCCTTCGCTTTTCCAGAAAACGGTTTAACTGATTTTGTATCAATGGAGATGTTTTTTAAATAGTTGCAATAATTATTGACATTTTCAAAAAATATTTTTAAATAAAAAAAAAAGTTAACACTTTAAGTTTTCAGAAACTCAATTTTTTGAAACCGACTATTTCGTTAAAATTTGTTAGCGTAGCAGTTACCTGGGACAATCTCGAAGTTTAAAAAAAATTGATATTTTAACCAACGAGTCGTATTTTGGTATATACACAATTTTGTTTTATTTAATTTCTAAGCACATAAATTAATACTTAAAATTGGTGTGCTAAATTAAGTTTTAAAATGATTTTTTTCGAAAAAAATTTCTTGTTTACATTTTTTTTTTTAAGGAGATTTCTTTTTTCGGGAAGGAGATAATTTCAAGTTGGTTGGTTTAAACCGTAAAGTAGCAGAAATAAAACAAAATATCTATTTCCAATAAAGGCGAACAATTTCGGACACAAATAATAATATTATCTGGCCAAAGCCACTCCATCTAAAAAATGTTTGCAATATATTTTTTTTGTAAAATCGTAGGAAATAACTTACTAAAAGGATTGCACCGATTTGTAGGTACGTAGTACATATGTATAGTTGGAATGTTGGCCTAAAAACAAAGTTCTTAGCCTCATACAACTTAACCTGAACTGAATGAATTATTTTATGTCAATTTTTAGTAGCTTTTATCAATTCTATTTTCTATGTCAATAAATCTTCCACAAAAAATTCCACCAGACCGCGACGAGATGAGTGTAGAGAGGACTCATGCATGGCATTATTTGTGTACGGTGTTGAAATAAATGCATTAGTTATAATTAATGAACTGCAAATATTGTGGCCTTGCCTGCGATAGTTTAAATATGAAGCCCATTATATATTATAATGGTGTATAAATGAGAAGCTGGCAAAACAAAACCGGAATTGACCAATGAATTTTGGAGATTAGGAGAAGAAAAAAACTAAAAGAAAAGAATACTTAATTTTTGCTTAGAAAGTATTTTTTCTGTTTATTTTGTATACATTCATACCTATATGTATGAAGGTAAGTTTAGCTACTGTTTTAATTAAAAATGCTACAATTCTACATTAATGCATATACTCGTATATGAAAACTTGAAGAGTCCGAAAATGTAAACGAAAACGTAAAAACACATTAATATGCCAAAGTCCGCTTTTACCCTCCAGTTCCTCGAGTGTATTGTAATTAGTGCAACTGTCCTTTATGAGATAGGCTGAGGCTGAATCTGAGTCTGAAGAAGTTTAACCCCGATGTCTGTAAGGAGAAAAGTTATATAGTTGAACCATGGACATGGCAGCCCTTTCAATGTAAAATTTATAAAACTAGCAGACCCCTGCTCGCGTTGCTTCGAAAAATGTTAAACTTAATATTAACATTTCATAATATTATGTGAGAGAAAGTAAATTAAAAACAGCGAAATGAAATAAAACAAAGCAAAGACGATGCTTCTTCCTTTTTCATAAAACAAGTGCCTACGTTCTGTAACTCTGGCATCGATAATATCAGCCGAGAAACGATGGAAATTGAAACAAATCGTATGAGTTTTGTTCCATTTTTCATCGTTTTTCGACCAAATTTATCAATGCCAGGGTTACAGAACTTAGGTACAGTCAACAATTAAACAGACAAAAATTGAGTGGAATTGAGATAGAGATATCAATACATAGGTGGAACTGAAAATGGAAAAAACTCCGGAATGATAATGAAATGGAACAAAGAATCCACGCAGTGATTGCGATTAAATCGAATAACTAGATAAATAAATATTAAAATTTGTATATACATTTATTTCTCAGCTTGTAAATATGTATGTATAGTTAAGACAAGATTTAGGGCTTAAGATTTGCGAAAAGATTTTGATATTATAGACATTTCTCATTTTTCAAAAATATTTAATATTTTAAAAATTATTATTTAATATGTGAGTCAACCTCACCAAAAATGTAGGCATCGAATTAAAAAAAAAAAAAAAAATATTATCTACTTTGGCGAACAAATTAATCAAACCAACATTAAACATCTTATAAAAATAACGAATATAGTATAACAAAAATTTCAAGAAAATCAGTTAGGTAAATAAATACTTTCTGAGATTACGCTTGACAAACAATGATAATACTTTAATGGTTCTAACCTATTTTTATGGATTTCATGAAAAGGAATCTACACTTGTGATGCATCTTTAAAACGCGCTTTTCTCATTACGCATGTTTAGGAAAAACATCTCAATAAAGACCTTAATTTCCTACTCAAACAGGATTCCTCAGAAAAATGTCTTAGCTTTTCTTTCAAAATTCTGAGGAGGACGTAACTATAGACATGCCAATTTATAACAGTTATGCAGCATTTACAGTGGACGTGCGTTAACGCGCTTCTCGCGGCTTGAAAAAAAAACTCTGGGTGCTCATAGTATGCCCACCGGCGGAGGGCCCTGGCTCTACGGGGCAACATAAACAGTACTTTTATAAACCAAAACTGTTATAATCGGCATGTTTGGAGTCACCTCCTTTTCTTAACTGCAAAAGTTTTCCATACACACTCAGCAATACTCATAATAAAGAAAAAAAAAAACACTCAAGAGGAAGAGCGCTAACACATATTTCGCCCTGGGCGCCCGCATAGCTAGAACCGGCTTTGGATCTATCAGTCCCTATTGACAAACCCTTTTATCTTGAAGAAGTAAATGATCATTTCCGGATTTGCCGCATATTTCCCTAAAGTGATGCATCATCTTTAGTTAAAATGAAAAGAAGTGGTCCTAAGTGACTATCCTGGGGAACTCCAAATCGGTAAGGGGTGTGATAAAGACCATCTGACCTCAACCTATTAAGATCGATTTAAGAGGTAGGAAGAAATTCAAGGCATGAGTTCAGAAGGAAAGTGATACCTCTATAATTTAAACTAGATGAAAGCATGGAACAGTTTAGTAAAATTTTACCACATGATTTTAAAATATGTTTTAACGCTGTATCTCTGATAAGACTAACACGAAGACGGGACACCTTCACCCTTAAACAAATTATAAACCAACGGGTTTTAAAATCACAAACAAAAATGACAAAATTGTAATTTTGAAAAGCAAACAAATTTATTTTGGGCTTTCTTTTTTTATATTTTCAAAATATGCTAAACTTAGATTACAATAGTTTTATTGTGTTCTTGAAAAATTGTAATCCAACAAATTAGAATAGGTTAGTGGTATAACAGAAACAATTACAACTACGGAACACCATCGCACCGTAGAGTTTCAAGTCTCTCTCTATTTTATCGGTATTTCCACAAACAGTGTCCTAGTGAAATAGCCAGCTGCATTCCTCCCCTAAAACAATTCAACTGTATTCCTTGCGCTTTTACAAATACTTATCATATTCTTCTTGAACCCCACTTCGGATGTACCGTCAAGTATAGAGATTCTTTCTTTAGTCGCACAACACGAATGTGGAATGCTTTGCCTGGCTCTATTTTTAGCTGCCATTTTGATATTCCGAACTTTAAAATTAATGTGCATCTCCTATTAAATCCTTTCTTATTTTCCTAACGCTCGCACTGTGTTTAAACATTTTAAGGGTAGTCAAAATCCGCTTATTATATACAAAAAATAAGAAGTCAACGCTCTGAGGACCAATTTATTCACACACCATTAAAAAAAACTGGATTTTGTCAATATAACTAAAGCTGATTTTTAAAGTAAGAACACTCCATTGAGTTTTCTATTTAGGTATTTACTTTCTTTTAGTTGGCTTTTAATGGCACCTTTAAATTAAAAAAAAAAAATCCCAAGGTCGGATTCAGTTCATAAAAAACATACGGGAAAGCGCAAATCACTCATAAAATGCGTATTTTGTTGTTTTATCTAGAACAAGTTATTAAATGAACAATTAGTTGATGGAGGCAGTCAAAACTGCTAAATGCGGTTGAATAGAAGACTTTTTACAAAAGTCGAAAATTTTCTTGTTTTTAATGGCGAAATTAAATTGTATAGAGTGTGAACAATTCGGGCCTTAGACTTGTTTCCTGAAATGAAACTAACATAACTAAGTTCTACTTAAACGCTTACATTATGTGCTACTTTTTTCTCTGTCTAAACTACCACATAAAATTTTATGTTAAACTGAAATATTTAAATTTGATTTCAGCAAATGTGAATTAGCAATTCAATTAAGAAAATGAGCTTTATTAATTGAGCCACTTTACATTAAATTAAAGTTTAGTAAAACATGAGTTTAATCAAGAAAGTCAGTGCCCCTTATACATAGTTAAGTATTAGTAAGTAAAAACTTTCGTCCAGGAAAAATTAATATCCTTAAAAATGTGAGAACTTCGTTTTCAATTTCGTAACAGTGGAGGGTCTTTAAAAATGAACAGGTTTGTTCATATATATTGAAATTTCACTTTTAAATTAATTAAGTCTGCCCGCACAATTTAGTAATTTAAAATCAACTCCATCTATGTATGACAATTTGTTTCTGGAAAAGTATACATGTTGTATCAAAAAAGGTAATCGTGAACATAATCACATTGAATTTGGCATTGTTAAAAGTCACTAATGCCCGTGTCGTACAGCCTTTCAAGAAATCATAGTTAATTATTTCGCAATTTGAACAATTTTAGTTTTGTTAATTCTTATCCTCCCAAATATAGCGCTACACATTACTCTATGACCACTTTTGCACTTTTATATTGGAATTACAAATTCGCACTTAGAATTCGATATTAACAACACTCATAGTCCCACATTTTGTAGCTTATAGCTCTTTTGATGCTTCACAATCGTTTGCTGAGATGCAGTCTGATATTTTTGTTTTAAGTAAATGCGTGTGCGTTTTTTCTTTTTTTTTTCAATTTGAAGGACGTCACGAAGCGTGAAAACACCTGTGGATTATTTCGTATGCAGATTGATGGACTTATCCGCTACTAGAATCACTAAAACTGTATGCTGTATACACAAGCTGCATACATAGGGTTCAATGTATCTCTTAGTTTTACACAAATTTTCATTTTCACTTTTTTTTTTTTTATATTACAGTAGAATTCAGAATTGTTCTGCCATATGGCGCCAATGATAAATAATTCGAATTATTGCACACTATACCCAGATGTCTTGTCGTCGTTGTAATCGTAATTGTCGCGAACTCACCATGATCGTTGATGGTTGAGGAATATCCAAAAGTGATCTTTGATGGAAAGAATAGATATTTAAAAATTAATTTCCGAAAAACTTATAGGTGGCTCGGTCGAGCTCTGTGTACACATAGAAACCGCTTCCGATGCCAAGCAAAACGACGCACCAAATAACAACAAAATCGGCATCGAGTGCTGTATTTATAAGAGAACTTGAAAAGTATATCAAGATTCAAGACTTTGGGGTTAACGCTTCATTCTACTCTAAATTTAGTTTTAGTGAATGTTCTTTGGAATAACGAATAATAATTATTGTGTTTATATTAGAAGCTGGTTTTGGTCTTCAACTCTGCAAATGATACGGAATAGACTTAAGGCCCATAACATATGCTAAACCTTTTACTAAATTATTCACGAAAAGTCGATCACTTAAATATATACCTACCTTTATTTATATACCTAAACTAAAACCATTATCGACTGATGTGTTGCGCGAATTAATGTGACTAAGAGTGTAAGAATTTACAAGATGTATGTAGGAGGAGAGTTAACAGCAGTGAATATTTGTGATCGCTTTAACAGTATCTCAACAAAAAAAAAAAATAATGTTTTATATTTAGTGTTACTCGATTTGGGTGCAATGATGGAGCGACAGTGATCTTCAAGGTCGAAGAAGGTTTATTTTTAAATTTAAGTTAATTGTGGGTATGGCACTACTGGTCCTGAAATAAAAATCGGCTTTGTTTTGAATACAGTTTTTGGTTATATAGGTTTACTTGTTCTTCTGGTTAAAAGACACTTGAAGTTGAAGATTAATTAAGATGAGCGCAGAAAGAAAAATAAAATAATAGCAAAGACAAACTTAAAGTAAAACAATAACTTTCAACTTTTAATTAGTGACTTGTTTTTTTTTTTGTATAATATTAATACTGTTTGACATGCAATTGGGTAATGTTTGGACAGTTTCTTTAGAATCCTTGTTCATCACTTAACCAAAATGACAATTTTACAAAAGTCGTTATTAAAACCTGTCCAAATATGAAAATATAATTAAAAAATGCACTAACTAACTAACTTATTAACTTTAATGGAAGGTGCAAGTTGCCAGACTGGAATTAATGAGATTATCTTAACACTACCATACGGTATAGATGACATACACGAGTCTTTTATCCACATGTATAAGCTTTTGAATTTGAGCATCACAAGCCAATATACTATAAAACGTACATTTAAAACCAGAGTAACAAGCTCTTAAATATTTGTAATAGTTAAAATTCTTATTGTTTTTTTATTAATTGTTTTTTTTTTCAAGTGTATATTTTAAACTATGTTCTTTGTTTTTGCTTCCTAAATAGTATGTAGTACCAAACAGTGCACATAGTGATCAGCCATCCCCTTCAAGCAAAAACAAGTCCGTTTTGGATTCGCGCACGTTGATGTTTACACATATTAACCGTGAGTCCCGGCACTCACACAATTTTTTTTCTTCAATAAATATCGCAATTTTGCCATTTTCGTGTGCAAAAGTAAGAGTAAGTAACGTAGTAAGAGTATTGGTTTCGTGTTTTTAATCAGAACTATGATCGAGAAGTTCGAAAAAGTGAGTTTCATCATACCATCCGTCGGTTTCTGCGTCCACTTTTATCTTAGTTTAATCCTAAACGGGTGGGCTGATTTTCTTCAAATATGGTACACAGCATTTTAATGTGATTCCCTAGAGAGGAAGTTCGAATTTTTGTTTGAGCTTATCTACAACGGTTTTTTTTTATTTTTGTTTTAAAGTTTTCTCGGAAACGTCTCTAACGATTTTGATGAATTTTTGTGCATATAAAAACTGCGCTTTAGATTTTTGCCATTCAAATGTCATTTTTTCGATGTTTTTTTCCGGGAGTTTTTGGCTGTCGTGTGTTGGAGACCACCGAAAAATTTTGTTTTGCATCAGCAGCGCCGTACTAGGCTTTAGAAAGAAAGTTAATAGAAAAACAAATGCATTTTCTATTTTTTTAATTTGTCAACTCCTTCCTTAACAAATAAATAAATTTGATGGTGAGACATCACGTGGAGAGCCAAGGCCTTGTGATTTACAACTTTTATGTTTCCAGGATTTAGGGGCCGTATAATTTCTACCAAATCAAAATGGCTAAGGTTACTTCTTATTTATATAATTGTATTATAGGCAGTGGCGATGGTGAACCATATTTTTATAAATAAAATTATTGTGGATGTGAAATTATATCCAGAGCGGTTTTTGACTTTTTGTTTTCCGCGATTTACAAAAAAAAAGCTTTTTGTTCCAGTTATAAATATACATATACCTATATGCATATTGCTATTTACAAACTTGTCACTTATATATTCATGACCATGAAGATCCAATTTTGAACTTCTTGACGACTCATGCAAGAGATATAACTTATTAGAATTACTTATAATTTAAAAAAAGGAAGGTTTAAACCGTAACCGCAAGAATATTTAAAATAAATACAATAATGTTACTGCGTGATAATAAAATATATATATTTAAAAAAAAACTGTGACACAGCACCAATAACAAACGAAATTCCAATGAACCTTGTGTTCTATAGTACAAGACAAGGTTATAAAATGGATATTCTGAATAAATAAAAACGAGTAAACAGTTTTTTTTTTTTTTGTTGTCCAAGACTCCTTCATTTTTTCAGGCCAAGAGAACTTCATATTGGTATGGATGCAACGTATACAAACTTCGTTTTTGGGGATTCGTTCAAAAAAAAATAAATACGGGGTGCTTTATAAAGGGTGTTTTTTAGAGGCATAGAACTTTAAAATGGAATAAAACAAAGATTATTTCTTTAAATTGACATGAAATTTACTTTATTCGAAAGATAATCTTCTGGCATTATAATTTAAATATGATTTCTGGTATATGACTGCCATGGCTGGGTCGGACGTGTAATCTGGAGGTCCAATTTTCGATGACTTTTTCCCAACATTTGTGGCCGTATATCGGCAATAACGCGGCGAATGTTGCCCTCCAAGTAGTTATCGGACAGAAAATACTCAATCGGCGTTAAATCGCACGATCTTGGAGGCCAAGAAACCATCAAACGTTTCCTTCAATAAATCAATTGTGGCACGAGCTGTGTGACATGTTGCCCCGTCTTGTTGAAACCACAGCTCCTGCACATCATGGTTGCTCAATTGATGAACGAAAAAGTCAGTAATCATGGCTATATAGCTGTCACCATTGACTGTAACGTTCTGGCCAGCATCGTTTTTAAAGAAGTACGGACCGATTGTTCCACCAAACCATAAAGCACACGAAGCAGTCAGTTTTTGTGGATGCAACGATGTTATAACATACACTTGAGGATTATCATCACTCCAAATATGGCAGATTTGTTTATTGACGTATCCATTCAACCAAAAGTGAGCTTCATCGCTAAACAAAATTCGCTTATGAAAATTGGGATCAACGGCAGCAATCTTGTTTTGGGCCCATTTGGGCACAATTTGGAAGCGTTGTTCAGACGTCATTCTATTCATGTTGAAATGCCAAACCAAACTAAAAATAAATCACTTGACAGCTGACAAAATGGCCGCCAGTTAAAATAGTGTTGCCAACTTAAAGTTCTATATCTCTAAAAAAAACACCTTTTATAACATGCTGCAACAGGCTAGCGAGGTAAAAATAAGAAAAGAATCCACAATTTTCTGAAAAAAATTACTCAAAATATAAAAAAAAAAGTATTTATACCAAAGAAAACACTATAACAATGTCATGCTACAGCATTTTTGAAAATCCATAGACTCATTCTTTGAATTTATTTGTAAAGTCAATATTTTGAAGACATTTTTTTTTTTTAATTTTACGTTATCAAGTAAACTGTCTTTGCTTTTAAAATGCTTAATAATGCTTAAATGTCTTCTAGTTTTTAATAAAATTGAAAATAATAAAATCTTCTTTACTAAGCATCTTCGGAGCAACTTAAATAACGGATTGAAGTTGAATTTTATTTTGTTTAAAAAATTAGAAGAGAATTTAGTTAGTTGTAAATACAGTTAAATATTAAAAATGAAAACAAAATACTTTGTAACGTACAATTTAAAAAAAAATGAATTTGAACAATTTGTTTTTTTAATTTTGAGTTTAAAAATAAAATTCTTCAAAAAAAAGTTTATTGAAAAACTTGATTTGTGGAACTTTAAAAAAGTTGTAGCAGAATATTCTCAGTGTTGCCATTTGTTTTTTCATAGTTTTTTTTTGTTTTAAGCCAGTTTTTTATCAAATTGCCCTTTTCTTTCTAACCAGGGGGAAATAGAGACCCCCTGCCATACGATTTTTTTCTTGTTTCTTGTTTCGATTCAACCTACACGCTCTATAGTTTTTGTTGCATCAAAGACGAGTCACCCTGTATAACAAAAAAGTACAACATGAGGTGACAAAAATAACCATTTATGTATTAAAAAAAAAAAAGTACGCATACGCCACAGTGTACCATAGTTTCAAAGAGTCACATTTCTAATTGTTGATTATTATTTGAATGATGACTATTTTACAATTCAATGACATACATTTAAAAATAAACTGTTTCTTCATTAGCCTGCATTTTATTCAAAAATATTACTAAGGGGGTGGTTTGTTTATCTAAGTGTCGTATCAATGAAAAATCTCGATTTTACACGAACGGCTCAGAATATGGCATTGTTTAGTGACAGGAAATTGATATTCTGAAAAAATGACATGAAATTTGTGCAAAGTTATTTTGACATTCCCACGGATAATTCTAACCGTGGCGAGGAAAGTTCGGTCGTCACCCAGTGGTACTTACTTATCTTAGTTGAACAAAACAAACAAAAGCTATAACTCCAGGCTATAATGACTTGGTGGTAGCTCACTCAGGTGATTGTTGTTTCATTCAAACCTACAATGTTAATATGATGGGACGTAAACTTTGCAGCTTTAATGCGAGTGTGTTATCACACAAAAATCAACTTTCAAAACAATAAGTTATTTGTTCTAGGCATCTGAAAATTCAATTTTACTCTTAAAAAAATTCCTTTGTTGACCAGACTGTCCATTGTGTAGCATTTAATCCTCAAAAATTAAACAAAAAGAACGAATATTATAAATATGACAATCCTCATTTGAAGGTGAATGAATTGAATTTATTTCTTTGTCACAAACGAGTTTAGAATTATTAAGAATAAATTAATTAGTTTACCCACGACCACAACGCGACGCATTCGTAGGAGTGCCGTCACTGCATTCAGGTCATAAAATAACCCATCTCAATTTATTGCATTGTATTTTTTGTCCTCAGTCTACAATAACAATGACTAAGAAACATGGTTACCACTGTCGTACTTTAATTTTAAAATATCTTTTTCATTCGTCAGGAATAAAACAAACATTTAAAAAAAAGAATAGCCCAATGATAATATGCTTACTACTATAATTTCGTAGTGTATTATTTTAAGAAGAAGCGTGAGTTGCAGTTTATTACAAAAAAAAAACTAAAAATCAATTGCAAACTAAAAGCGACAAATATTCTTCATAACGTGAACAATTCTTTTTCACGATCTCCACTTTAAAAATCCATAAGTCTTTGTTTCTCAATAGATAAATAAAGTTTGTATTTCAATTTTTATAGTTTACGACCACTGAAAGCTAAGAACTTAAGGATATGGCAATAAAAAGTCCTATATGTGGAATATTGGCAAAAAAAATCCATCTAAATAAAAGGTCAATAATTGCTCAAAAAATGTAAGCTCCAAAATTAGGTCAACCATAGAAAATTTGTAGTCAAATGGTTCAAGTTTTTCAAGTTCATCGGTGATTTTTACATAGAACCTCATTTGTGGGATATTCGCATGACAAAATAAACCATTCGAAGGGTCCTATAGTGGCATTATAAAAGTTCAACTACTTTCAAAAATTGGTCAGCCATAAGTTTAAGTTAGGTAAAATAAAACATTTTGCTTCTTCTTCTCCACAAAACAAGGTGTAAACATCAAAAAGTTTACACGTATGTACCTGGCTGTATACATATTGGTTCACTTTAACGTGAGTGTACTGTATTTCATTAAGTTGAGACCATCTCAAGGCATCCAAAAGTTCAAACATATCAAGAGCAGGTGTTATTTTTTTTTTAAAGATTCATACATAAATTATTAGATAAGTAGGTGATTTATATGCAGATCATGATAGAAAATGTTTCTCGATTAGAAAAAAAAATCTTTCTGCAAAAAGAAAATAATGATACAGCTCTACAACAATAGTGGGAATAACACTTTATAAAAAATAATTTTTAATCAAATGTTTGCACGTTTTATATACCTTTAATATTTTCAACACCAATTTGCCACATATTCTGGCATATTCTCTGCGCTGCGGCAACCCTATTAAGAATATATTTTTGTCCAATTTAGTGAACATGCACTAATACATGTGCATAATTTAAACCATAAATAAATCGATTTAAAAAACAAACACATTGCAATGCAGATTAATGTCATTGAAGAGAGTGACGAGATGACGACGACTTTGACTTTCATCGCAAACGATTTTTTGCCGGATCTTGATCTACCTTAGTTAAATTTTTACTTTTGTGGTTTTAATTTTTCATCTGGTTGAGGTGCGATACGAATAATTTTTGACTAACCTTGTATTGAGAGAGCGTACAAACCCAACGCACCTTTCCGTGAAGGTGCGATTAGCGCGCAAAGTCATATTTATCGCAAGGGCATAATTTTTGTCTTAATGCATCGGAGCATAAAAGACAAAAAGTATCTAAATACAATACGTTGTGATCGTGATGTTCTTTATAGAAACAGTTTGTTGATTATTATTTGCATAATTACGTATAGCTGTGTGTTATTAATAGAGATATGCATTCAAAACTTACAAATGAAGATCAAACACGTTTGAATAGCCCCGCTGTCGCTTTGAAACGGAAGAGATTTTTTTTTGTTTTAAAGCAACAAGTAGTATTGCGTAGGTGATACATTATAATGGATACCTCTGCGCCTTTGCCTCTATATTATTTGCGGATTGTTATATTTTTCTTTGTTTGGGAGCTTCAGTCAAGTCGTCCAAGTTGGTCTTGATTTGATAAATCTTAAAGTGGCATTAATAACACTCTGTCATTTATATTGATCCCGAAATAAACATCATCGGATCACAAGGAGCATTTAGAATATAAAATCGATCTTAAAGAACAAACATTTAGGCAATAACTAGAACGTGATCTCATCATCTTTTCAAGTTTTAAAATGGGTTTTAAGTGGATGATTAAAAAGTAATTAAGTTTTTAAGCTATTAGCAGAGTAAACATCACGTAGGTACCTACTAGTCTTTTATTTATGAACAAATTAGATTAAATGCTTGTCTTAAATTAATCAACAAGTATAAGTTAACCGGTTGAACTCAGATTCTATCGGTAGATATGATTTTTATATTTATACTTTATACACCCATATTTAGGGAAGTTTTTATATAAAAATGTAGGAAGGGATTTAAACTTAACATTTGTTTAGTTCCGTCAAAAAAGACATTCCAAGTTTATGTTGTATGTATTACACAAATTAAGGAATTAATAGATTTTTATAGATATCTAGATGTAGAATTAATGAAAAACGATTTAATTTGTGTAATATTCCTTTTTTTTTAATTTTCTGTAAAATGATTAATTTTTGGCCATTGGGTTTTTAACAATAAATTCAAAATGTATAATCAAGGCCGTACTATGTATCTACATGAAGAATACAAAAAATCGTCATTTTCACGATTGAAGACTTGTTTAGACATTGGGTGATATGAATAAAACGGAGCACGTGCTCCGAGTAGGTGCTCAATAAGAAATTTAGAGAAGGTGCTCAAAAGAGAAGTACCTGCTACCGTTTCGTATGAATAAAATTATACTCCAACCAGTGAGCACCTCCTCCTTCACACGGAGCAGGTGCGCTCATACCCCGAGTCAAATTCAATTGTTTTTTTTTGTAAAGGGTGTTTTTTTTTTAGATGTGTGGTTTTCAAGAAAAAATAAAACGCATATAATTTAATGTCATGGCCAAGAATTTAGCTTTATTATAAAGATAAGGGTTTGCCATTATGTCTTAAAAATGATTTCGGGCAAGTGGCCACCGTGGCCCAATTTTCGACAGCTCCAATTGTTACGCGCGATGGTGGATGGACTCGTTCGGGTCTTCTTCAATAATCTGCTCCACAGCAGCAATAGCGTCTTCAGTGCGCGTCTCTGAGGATGCGCATTATCCACTAGAGTAAACGTGGTACGAAACCGATCCATGTTTGCTCGAATTTATGTGATTTTGCGATTATGTCGACCGAATATTGGACGCAGCGCGCGATGCGTCATGCGAACCGAACCATTATTTTGGTAATAAATTTACACGATTTGCAAACGTTGTTCAAAAGTAAGTCTATTAATTATGAAATTTCAAACCAAACTGAGCCTAAATCAAGTGACAGCTGTCAAAAAAACCAACTTTGAAAAAAGTATTGCCAGATTGAAAACCACACACGTCTAAAAAAACACCCTTTAGAAGTACTATCTTGAAAATAAATAGTTTACGTGCGGTAAGGTTTTGCTATATAAGTACTAGATTTTATTGGAAATGGCCTCGATAGTAATATTCTCAAGGTCATTGCAAGAATTTTCCACGTTTAAATATTCCATACTGTTAACTTTTCATGGCCTTGACTAAACTTATAGAAAAATATTGAATTTTTTCCAGGCGGGATAACATTATATCACAATCAAATGGAAATTAAAAGAAATTCAAGCGCAAAAGGAAAAGCACTTCTCGGATGTCACTTAATAGACGAGAGTTAAAAATAGCTGCTTTTCTCAAAAGAGAAACGTTTTGACTTCGAGCTGTGGGATGAGCATCATTCTCATCCAGCTCTAGATGAGGCCACAATATAATATCTCAAGCTCGCAATTAAGTTAGAACTCCTAAATTTATTTTATTTCTATATTAAATTGTTACATAAATTGACAAATTTATAAATAAGTTTAAAATGATCGTGAATGTTTTACATGCATATCGTCTCGTCGGTCCAACGAAACCGCAGAGGTATGCTGCTAGTTCCAAATACCTTTCAAAGGCCTTGTGTTTATCCAGCTGATAGATTTTTTTTTATAAAATTGATATGTTAACTGAAAAATTTAATTTGTTGAGTTGAGAAGGTTTTGTTCCGGATTGACACGGCTAGGGCGACGTCGGCCGGCGTTGACGCACGTGCCGCGACGATATGTAAATTTAATTTGTGATTCGACCATTTGTTGCGCTGCATGCAGTTAATCAACTGGCTGATTAAAATGATCGTTAAAATTTGTAAATTAGTAGAGAAATACGATGATTCGCGCATTAAGTTTATACATACTAAAAAGTGCTACGGGACGTATGAGTGTTTTTTTTTAAGTTTTTTTTTAAATTTAAAAAATATAACAATTAAATAATAACCTAACCAAAGTAGAAAGAATGAATTAAAAATAGTTATCGTTCAATAATTTATGGAACATTAAGTTCAAAATTACTTATGAACGACACTTTAATGAATGATAAACTAATAAAACATGAATTAGCCTGATGTGGGGTGAGATCAGTAGCAATATTTAAATAAAATATGGTAAGACAAAATGTAAATTTTGCAATTCAATAATACATAAAATTGAATAAAAAAAATATTAAAAAAAAAACAAAAAAAGATAAATATAAAGATGGAAGATATAAAGAAGAGAAAAGATATGAAAAAAAAAGAAACTTTTATGCTGAGGTTACTTATACATATGTATGTGCCTGTTTGCAGAATAAGAATATTTGTTTTGCTTTTACCTTTCTGAAAATAATTTTATTGCAATCATTTTATGATTTATAAAAATCCTTGCAGACGTTTGCGAGAAAATTACAAAAATTTATTTGTATCTTATTCATTGAATAGAAACTCACTTTTAGTCCATTTCTTTTTCGTTTTGAGTATTAAATTTTTTTTATGAAAAACGACCCTTTATAAAAATTTATATTACCGGAAAATAACAAAAAATATCAAATTCATATTCTATGCATGTTCCGGTCATAAAAAGGCAAAACCTTGTAAAATTAAAACGACTTAAATCTAATTTCTATCAATTATGTAAAAATAATTTCAAATCGCTATTCTCACTTATGGAGATCACGTCATATTCGAATTCTATATGAGTTTCTTCACTCTAAATTTTTCCGATATTCAAACAATTCAAATAAGAGTTTAAATGCAAATCACCATCTCTATTAAAATTCCCGTACCTATTGAACGTACTGACCATATATCACACTACCTAGTTTAATCTTTTTTTAGATTTTATTTAATTTTATTTAATATGATAATCATGAAACATTAGTTAGGTATACTTAATTTCAAGAAGCAACTGAACCAATAATTTTTATTACTTTCCTGTTTCGAACCAGTTTTTCCGTTACAAGCTTTGAGAGTGTTGATAAATTGATTCATTCAAATTTAGGAGGAAATTTCCTAATCTTAAATTTATGTGAGATACCGTTAAGAATTTCAAGTTTATACTTTTTTTTTTTGTCCATATTTTTGGTGTTTACACAAAACAAATTTATAAAATTTTGAAAGTTTAAAAAAGTGACGACAACAGGTCAAACCCAAATTTAAGTTGTATTTGTTTCTATACGCATGGGATTTAAATAAATAAATATTTCAACATTCACGCCGTTTAAAACTCGGTTTAAAAGCCCTTTAACCGACTATATTTAACATAAGTAAACCGATAGAATTTAAACGGCAAAAACTCGCTTAAATTGGTAATATTAAACCCGTTAAAGCAAAAAATAGCATTCGGTTCACGTCGGTTTAAATTTGTGATTTAAAAAACATAGCTTCGCAAGTATGAATAAACTAAAAAAATTGTGTGAGTGCCGGGACTCACGGTTAATATGTGTAAACATCAACGTGCGCGGATCCAAAACGGACTTGTTTTTGCTTGAAGGGGATCTTAAGATTTTTTTCACTGAACGCACCCATCTTAGTATGCAGATCGTAACGACGTAACGTTGCACACGAACGTCCCCTTTTTTTTCACTCTACCGCCAGCATAGATGTTTACACATCAAAAAGGGTTTTCTTGGCAGTTATATAGTTCTTGTTATTTTTTCAAAAACTAGAAAGCTTTTGAGCATCTGTTTGCTGATTTGTTTAACTATTTTTTCAAGTTTATTGAATTCTTTGTTGTTGAACCAATATGAACAAAAAATCTTAAATTTTCCAAGTTCGTTCTTTCAATAGTTGTTTTCTTTTTTTTTGAGTATCGGTGACATTTCGAACTTAGCTCATTGCTTATTAGCTAGTTCCACTCCGCCACTTAAGTATGGGTATCAACCACTACCCTAAGAACCAGGAGTCCAAGAATCGAACTTTTGGATGGTGAGGAGCAACATGCCCATTTAGTTCATGCGGTGAACGCTTTTACTAACGACAAATAAAAATGCAATTATTTTCGAATTATCATTTTATATTTAAATAAAATTAATTCATTCGTGTCATACACGGCCAAATACTCATTAAAAAAGTCTTTTATTTTTCCTAATCGTTGTTGACGCTGGGGAAAAATATCAAAAATAACGTCCAACGCATTGGGTTTTCCAGACATTCCTTGACGGATTTGTTGCGAATTGAATTCTTTTTAATTTGGTTGCAGCGCCGGTAGTTACTTTGGCAATGGTATACCGTTGACTCCTAAGTCTCCCATATCTATACATATATTGTACAAGACAGCACACACTGCGAACGTTTTTTGTATGACTGCCACTCGTTGCACTTAGATGCCATACTCGATCTTCGCATGTTGCATTATTCAATATGGACGCCGAATTCGCACTTCTCTCCTCCTACCTCTTCATCTTCGTCGCTTGACGACGACGGTGATGATGACAATAAAACCGCATCTTTCCATCATGGCAAATAGAATATTTTTGATTGTAAAATAAAATTCTAAAATGGCAAAAAAAAAAAACGGATACACTGCTAGACTGAATATTTGCACTGACTGAACAATAATGTTGACAATAGAATGTTGAATATTAGCTAAAATAATTTAAATCGTACCTGAAGGACACGAAAATGTCTCCTCTAAGTTACTGGGTTTAAAAATTTTAAACTGACTACTGAATTTAAACAGGTTTTAAACGGCGTGAATATTACGGCCGTTATGACCTTTTGATTTTCATAAAAAATTAAAATCTATAAATTTTCAGCAAAAAGTTCAGGGGGGTCATTCTGTAATTCGATTATCGCCACACGATATCGTTTTGACGACAGCTTTGAATCACGTAAAAGCAATCATCACTATCGACTGAAAGATATCGTCTTGACGATCGAAAATTTGCTCTCCGTAACTCAAAAATCGTCAAAACGAGATCGTTAAATCGTTCGCATTTGAAGGATACCTATTAAGCTACCGTCTTGTGTCGTCACCAAAATTTAGACAAAAAAAGGGTAAATCTTCAAAATAGTACTAACAAATCTAAATTTTGGTGTGGAGTTGAATTTTAGAGTCCTAGGTCATCCCAAAAAAACATTTTAATTTTAACGCTTTGTCTAGATTTTGTATTGTGAAAAGGGCAAGTTTAAACATTCTTAAAAATATCTCGAAAACTAAATCGGTTTTTTCAAAAAAATGTCAGGTTCTGGTACGTTCGTACAAATTTTTTTAGAATTTTTCCAAAAGGTAAAATTCTACCTCCAATGATAGATTCCCAGAGATTCCTTTTATCTTTTTTTCAAAATCTTCGGAAAAGTCGATAAAGGCCCATTACGTAGACTTCAGTTCTTATTGTCTGCTCTTCAAGGTTTTTCAAGATTCATATATCAGGCAACATTTTAGTATTAAAGTTATTATTGGATTCAAAAAATAAAATTAATAAAGCAAGGGGGTGTGAGGGGAGGATAATTTAATTGATGAAAAAGTACAAAATTTTTAAAATCGATAGTTACTATAAATTGAATTACTGTCCCATAATTGTGTAGCAAACATTTGGAATAGGAACAGTATGTCAGAAACGTTAATTTACTACATCTACGGGGCTTAGACAGGGATGCCTTTTGAGTACGCTCCTATTTGCCTTGTTCTTGAACGATATAGTTACATATTTGAATGGAGGAATTGAAATGCGTAATTTTAGAATAAAAGTACTGATGTATGCAGACATGACATTGTCCTTTTAGCTGATACACCAATAAAGCTCCAGATGTTGATCACGAAACTCGAAGAATACTGCAAAATGTGGAACCTCACAGTAAATCGGAGTAAATCTCAAATAATGATCTTTGGCAGAGGAAAGAGGCAGGGCACGGGAATTATGTGTGGAGATACGAATGAGAACCAGTTGAGATAGTGGAGCACTATAAATATCATGGACTAACACCTACCCAAAAAAACAACATGAAGGTCCGCATTTAAATGAAAAACTTAAGAACGCGAAAACAGCTATAAATAAACACAGCCTGGAAAACATGTATGCAAAATAAAAGCATAAGTCTGCGAGCAAAGTACCAGATCTTTAAATCAACAATCCAGATCAATCCTGGTATATGAAGCACAGGTGTTGGGATACCAACAAAATGAATCTGTGGAACAGTTGTTGCCTTTTTTTCTAAAGAGAATACTTCATCTTCCTATGACGACACCCACGTATATGCTTCACATTGAGACAGGACTCCCACCAATGTTCAATACGACTTTGAAACTCCACTTCGACTATATCCTTAAAGTTCTTATAATATGAACGTTAAACGACTAACAAGGATTGTGGCAACAATTGCGCTTAAAAAAAATTTATCATGTTTTGAACATTGAAAGGAGCTGGCTGAAAGAAATAAATGTCCTCTACATCTAGAAGTGGGAAATTCTCAGCAGATGAAAGCTGAACTCTATGACATATCCTCAATGTGCTTGATGAAAAAATAAACAAATCATTCATAGAAGAAGCGCGGTCATCCATCTATATAGATTACTACTCAAAATTGATACATGCGACTCAAGAAAGATAAGCTATTTTGATGTAAGCGCCGGAGTTGACCAATTATCAACACTTTTTAAATCAAGAGGAGAGCTTTTACCGTTAAACTACATGCCACCCCGACCAGATCTACCCATTCAATGCAATCTTTCTAATATGAACACCCGAAAAGATATCGGGTTTTTCAATAAGAGCGCTACAAAAGTTTTTTTAAATAAAACAAAAACGATTTTGGATATCAATGAAATTCTTTATTCTTTATTGTGAAAGTACGTTCGATGCCATTATGTAAGGAGCTCGATTTCTTTTGCATGGTTACCACGGGCACGCTTGCAGAAGTCCAGACGCTGAACCCAATTTTCGACGGTTTTCAAGCATAAATCGGCCGATACTGCTGCAATTTCAAGTTCGATATTCGTACGAAGTTCATCAATCGTCGCTGACTTCTTGGCATAGACCATAGATTTGACGTAGCCTCACAGGAAATAGTCTAACGGCGTCAAATCGCACGACCAAGGCGGCCAAGCGACTGGACCATTTCCTGAGATAACACGTTCTCCAAACTTAGTTTCCAATAAATTGATTGTGACATTCGCTATGTGGCTTGTGGCGCCGTCCTGTTGGAACCACATGTCCTCCAAGTCCATATCATCCAATTGGGGCCAAAAATATTCGCTTATCATTGAACGGTAGCGATCCAAATTCACAGTAACATGCCGGTCTTGATCATCACGGAAGAAGTACGGCCCAATGACGCCGCCGGCTCATAAACCTCACCAAACCGTAATTTTTTCGGGATGCAATGATGACTCATGGAGTACGTGTGGATTGCTGCCTGACCAATACCGCATATTTTGTTTATTGACGAAGCCATTCAGTCAGAAATGAACCTCATCGCTGAAGATGATTTTTCGATTTTTAGTACTCTAAACGTTGAGGCCACTGACTCCGAATTTCGGTAGTAAATTTTAATAATTTTGACTTGTTGTTGGCTCGTATATTTTTCCATCATAAAATGGCAAACCTTACTGAAGAGAAATGTCAAAAGAACGGCAAGAAATATGGTGTCGTTTGCTGTCCCTGTTGCTCTACTTTTGTAGCGTTCCTGTTGAAAAACCCTTTATAAGGCACTTCACAGGAGTTTGTCCAATACTTATGTCGTTTTCGAGGGGACTCCTTTTACTCCAAATTTCCCATTTTAGATAGGAATGGAACAGTTCTGAAATCCAAACGAAAACGACATAAAAGAGATGAAAAAACTATAATATAATTTGTAATGGCCATTTATACAACGGATGAAGTTCTTGATATGCTCAATGGAAGAAATTGGACGGCTTTGTATAAATTTGTAAAAGCCGCGCTAAGTTGATAGAAATCAAATTTTAAGAGAAGAATTTAAACTAAGACAAATACTATTTTTCTTTTTTATTCTATTATTTGTTTAGTCAAAATCTCAAGGTTATGATTTATAAGCATCTAATGCATAAATTATTAATTAAGTATGTTATAATAAAATTGTCAATCTGACAGACGGCTTTTGCCATGTCATAAAAGATTTATAAGAACTCAAAACAATGTATAGAGAACTTAATTTCAATAAAATCTTAATCTAATCTATCTGTCCCATAACTCATTTAAAACAACAAAAATCACTCCGACGATTTTTGAATTTTTTTTTTTGAATTTGTTCTGTAATTGAATTTATTTTCAAGAATTAAGGCAGCGTTCTTTTTGTTGAGATTAAAATATTTTTAACAGTTGTACCATCCAGTTGTGCTTTTTAATAATTTAAAAAAGAAATCAAGTGCATAGATATTATGACAGAAACATAATATTCCAACACCTAATGTGCGTTTGTACAGGACTAAAGTCGACGGACATTATATCATCCCAACATTCATGATTATTACTAAATGAGGTGTGAAAAAAAATCAATTTGAATACATACATAATTCTTTTAAGCTGGTGGCGATAATTTTGTTGGTGCATTTTATATTAATAGTATATGAATACGCATGAACGCGTGCAAACGCAAAGCAAAAATTACATTTTTGAAAAATCTTCTTGAATAAAGACTAAAAACTTTAAATAAGTCTTAAAGAAGACACAATTTTTTATTTTAATTCAATAAAAATATAATTAAGAAGAAGTCTTCACCAACCATCCTACATAAATTTACTTTTTTTGCTAATAAAATATTCTACCAAAATGTTTAACTTAAAATCGAAGAATTTTTGCTTGGCTGCTCTGAAAAGAATTTAGCTATATGTATTTATTGTTCTAAATATTTAGTATCTTAATTTATTACATAATCTACATACATTTTTGTTCATTAATTTTTCAAATCTATTCATAAGAATAATGAACTGACAATAGTCAATAAAAAAAAAATACCAATAAAAAAAAACTTGTTTTTATTTATATTAAGATTCGCATTTTGGGGAAATACATTTAAATTTAAACTATTTCAACTCGTTCATTTGTTCATTGGCTTTTGAACAACTTCGGAGTTTATACAGAAAAAAATAATGTTAATTCAGTGTTGCGTGAATCTCATAATGGTTATACATCTGTTTATATATATAAATAAACACATTGTAATTTAGTCGCTTTGCCTAAGTAGTGTTCACAATAAAAAAAAAAAAATCATTTTCCTTGTTCTGTAAGGTTATTTTTATAAGAACCTGCCCGTTATCAATGCTATATGAAAAAACAAAAAATCTAATCTGATATTTGCTTTTGTTTGTTGGTGGTAAAATAAAAAATAAAAATTAACAAAAAAGAGAATGTTCCTTCTCTGTATGGCAAAACCTATAAGTAACCAGCATTTTTGGATAAGGCCTATATGAACTTTTAAATTTATGCTAAAAGACGAGTTATAAACGGAAGAGAGTAAAATCAAGTGAAAAACATCGTTTATCTTTTATTTGAAGAATTGAGGTAGTTATAATTATAGAACATTGCCAAAGGGCATACTTACAACGCAAAATATATTTCTGGACCTCAAAAAGGTAATCAAGGTGTCAAGGGGAAAAATCATATCAGATGGAAGTCCGATTTAAATTTTTAATCAGATGTTTAAGACATTAATTTATTATTACATATAAATTAGGTAAATGACGTTTGTGTTGAATTTATATAAATACATAAATGTATGTTTTTTTTTTAATGAGCATATTGATTCTTATCTTGACTCTGTTAGCGCTAGTTTTTGGTCAAGTTGTGTCTTATCCTTAAAACACGTGTTTGCATATTTAAACCTGCGGTCAAGAATTGTATCCCTTAGTAGATCAGTCTGGTCTATTTTCGAATATATTTCCATATCAAATTTTAAAAATATTCATATTAAGTTACATTTCTGGCAAATTACTTCTTTTTTTCGTTACAGGACTTCTCTGAATAATGTTCGGTTTGTTGTTGTTAACTTAAATGTTTATGAATTGAATTTATGAACAACAACTTAAAGGTGCTACTACCACCAATTGTTTATGAATTAATTTATAATTCGTTTATTTTGGCTAGAGATATAGCTATTGCAAGGAGTGCCTTTAATCAGTCTCCTTCTTATTAGCGGTGCTGAGCTTTAATCCAATTTTATTATGAAAAACTTTCTACATGTCCACCATAGGATTCGAACCCACGCATATCAGATTTGCTCAGTCTTAGAAGTCGTATGCACTACGCATTCCACCGCTTGAGACCACTGATGACGTCACAGGTCGAAAATGGACTGTTTGTTTATCAAATCCATTTGGAGCATCAGTATTTTTCTAAGCGCCTTTAAGTATGCTGCCTTGTTAAATTAATGATAAGTTATTGACCAATTTGGATTAAATCTGATTGTGGATAAAATTAAAATCTTATTTTTCCGTTGGCTTTTATGGTCACAATGGAGGTGGCAATGAGATGTTAAATGTTTATGTTTCATTAAATATAAACGAAAGAAGTTGTCAACAAATAATGACCAGGAAGGAATTTACATGTATAGGTACTCATGTATTAAAGTTTTTGCAATTTAAAGGTGCTCTCATCCTATACTAATTTGTTTTAAAAGATTTAAATTTTCTATACTTATAAATACATAAGGAGGGATTTATCGAAGGAGGTCAGAACCAAAACTCGCTTGTAGGGCCACAATGATGTGTTTCTATTCTTGTACATTATGTATTTGACCAATTATTTTGAATTTTTGATGATTAAACTTGATAAGGGTCTTTTGGTTTATTTGATTTTTGAATGCGAATAAAATGGCTTTATTCCATTCCTTACCCAAAGTTTTGTAAGAATTCCTTACTTTTTCAGGGGTTTTTATTGTGGGAACTTTGCTACCATATAACACTATATCTCCTTAATTTTAGGACCCATGACAAAAGAGGTTACAAACTTCAAACTGAACATTTGTATCTCCCACCAATAATATGAATTTAAATAAACTGATTTAAAAAAATGGTTAATTAGTGGGAGAGCGTTGAAAATGGAAATTTTCTTTTAATGCTTAAGACTTTGACGTACTTGCAATAAAATTCTAAGTCTAGTCCTGTGAGTTGATTCGTCTTTAATAGACAAGTGTAATTATTAAAATTCTATATTGGCAGTGGAGGATAAAGGGAAGGTAGATTATATAGGCTAAAGCCTCTCCCCGTAGCCGGTTACAAACAAAAAAAATAGTGATAGAATACAGTTCATTACAAGGTGGAGAGTTTTTAAATTCATAAATCTTAAAACACTAGATGAACCATAAAAAGAAGATTATTAATTCATTAATTCTAGATATTAGAAATTGGGCGAATAAAATGAGGTTGGGCTAAATAAGATACATGTGCTATGCAACACCTGATTCCCTATACGGGCTTACTTTATCCCACAAAAGTTCCGGTGCTTTATTCTAAAAACTGTCAAGCCTGAGGGCAAATAGGACGAAAAAAAGATCTCGAGTCTGAACGATTCCTTAAACAAATAATCAAAAAAGTCAATAATAACAACAGCAAATGCCAAAACATCTATGAAACTCACTCACATCAGCGACACTCGCTGTCATTGTCATCTGATTTTTTTGATATGGCTTTCAACTTCTTCCATCTTTTTTAGATCCTTGCAAATCGAAGCGTTCCACACCAATTTTCTGTTCGTTTTTTTTAAATTTTTGAATAATTGGCATAGTATGGAAATGGTAGGTGTACTTGACGGTCATCCCAGAGGTCTGGGTACGATTCCCAGCCTCGTCCACCTAAAACAAAATTGTAGTGAATTACAGTATGTATGTTTATACAGAATACAGTATTACAGAGTATGATTTTCTCTTCAAGAAGCCTCGAGAAGTTTAATCAGTTGTTTGTCCTCCCGCCAAGCCAATAATTTGTATGTATCACACTGAAAATAATCAATATATATTATATTGAAGTTACGCGTGTGTCACAATCATTACAAAAATGTTATGATATCTTTGACGAGAAAATATTAAAAGAGTAAAAAGTACTAAAAAACTGGATTTTTTGTTTGATCTTGTTTGTTTGTACTATTGAGAAGCATCATCAAAAAGATGGATTTGAATATCCAAAAAAAAATCCCTATTTCCGTTATGTGATTTTGTTGCCAAAAACCTGAAACGCAGTCCTCTTACAATCACTTTAGTCATTACATGCACACAAAAATAAAATAAATTTTGTATGGCTTCGCCTCAAGGAATCACATGCAAATGCTCTGTAGGGTATTTGAAGCAAATCAGATCATCCGTTTAGGCTCTAGCTCCAATAACAGTGGATGCAGAGATACACAGACGTACCGACCGACGCACATATAGACTTTTTCAGACTTCTCTATCATTAACATAAATTTTGATTACAACCTCGAAATTTTGTTTAACACGAAAATAATTAATACCTGCCCCATAGAGCAAGTACAGATCGTTTAAGAAAAAATTATGGTACGCCAATTTTAAGTATTAATTTGAAATTTGAAATTATGAGTAAATGGTAGGTCGCACTTATATTAGCACACAGATAAAGCCAATACCATGGACATTAGCCATTTTTTTTTTAATTTTAAAGTTTTTTTGTTTTTAATTTTAAAGTTGTATTATAGGTAGGTACCTTCCTCTTGAAAAAAAGCCAACTATTTTGTAATAACGATAACACCAAGTCACAGATGACGTAAGAAAATTAAAACAAAAATAGTTGTTGATTGAATCTATTTCTGTGAAAGTGACATATGCAATTGCATTGAACCAGAATCAGAATCAGAAGCAAAATGATTGTCACTGATTCAAGAAAAAAACAAATTATCAACACACATCATTAAAAAAAAAATAAGTTCAAAACAAAAGAATTTTGACAGGTGGCTGATAAAATGACTTATGTTGGACTAATTTATTCATTTTTCTGCCAGTTTATTGACAAAAATAATGCCAATTTGTCCGTCGTGTAAATCTAGCATAAGGTTTACCTAACTGGATATAAATTAAACAAAATTAAATACTTAGAAATTATATTTTATTTTTTTTTGTTAAAAGAAAAAGTCGTATACTAGAAATAGTGTCCTGGGAAACCATAGCCTCCGGAATATGGAGAGTATCCTCCTATGATGTAAATATGAAATAATTTTAAATCAAGACTATTTATTAAAAATATTTTAACACAAATACCGTAATATCCACTATGCAAGCTATAGCCATACGGGTATATTCCTCCACCATATAATCCGCCACCATACAATCCACCACTATATAATCCACTACTATACAATCCACCACCATATCCACCAAATGGGTATCCATAATAACCGTATCCATGTGAAGCTGATCCCTTAAGATCATCCTTATCAGATCCATCATCAAGATCTTCGCTCTCCTGTTCTCTATTTTGCACACGTTTTTCCAAAAGTTGCCTTTGCAGTTGAGGTCTGGCGGCACTACTACTTGTCGCTGATAGGAACACCAACAAGGCGATCATGCCCAAAATAGGAAGGAATTTAAGCATCTTTGGCAAGGTAGTGTATAAGCTAAGAAGTTGAAGCTAACTGACAATTGCAAAACTCTCGTTGCACTTTTATACAATTCATTTAAACCTCTATAGACCTACATATGTGTATGAGAGAATTGGCACCCCCCATTACTAATAAAGTCCCATGGCAAGTCACGCAGAGGTTATTTTATTGTAAATATTTACGTTTTAACTTTTCATTGTCTTATAGGAGCCAATGAGCCCCCCAGCTTTCGTTTTACATGACCGATCGCTAATTATTACCTGGTCAATGTCAAAGAACAAGAAATAATTATTTTGATTCGCAGCCACCCAATTCTCACAAATAGTTTCAATAGAATTGACATACCTACCTACTTATACTCGTATAAACTTATAGGTAAGTACTTTAAAAGCAATTTAAATCTCAAGAATGTTTTTTGTTTTAATAGCCATACAGCTTTAGGTATTATATTATTTTTTAACAGTTAAAGAAGTTCTTTTAACATCTATTTATTATGTACATAAATGTAGGTACATAAGCTATCGATTGAGCAGTGAGATTCACAAATTTAATAATAATCACTCTAGATGAAACTTTTTCCAAAGCAAAGCATCTTTAATTTCCAAATTTCCGAAAATTGCAAAATTGAAAAACTGAAGACACAATTTTTGCTAAAAAAAAAATGCATTGCAAAATTAACATTAAATCAGGTTTCTCTTGAAGAATGGATTTTAGGACAGTTTAAGTGCAGCACAAACGAATGCATCCAAAGATCATCGCAGAGAGAAAAGCATATTCGTACGAAGATCCTCGAATTAAAATTCCATTTTTGTGACAATGTTTGTTCTTTTTTGGGCATAATTATCAATTCTCTAAAAAATATGCTTTGTACAATTAAATCAAGCTTAAATTTAAATGAAACAAATTAATGCTCCAACAGCTCGTGAAGAATTATAGGCAGTTGCGTTGGTGCGTAGTGACTTACATTCTCAACCATTCTTGTGTGCGCATTGTTGGTCAGCAGAAATGGTGGAACCTATACATTTGTCAGCCGCAGAAATCATAGCTTGGACACGCAAGCAGATGTATGTATGAAGTTACCAGGACACTTTTCAGAATTTCAACTAAGAAGGTAGATATAGGTACTACATATATGGGAAGTTATGGATTCGTACAAAAAATCGAACTCGAGATTTTGATCAAACTTTACATTACGATGGTAGAGAAGTCAAAAAAAGTGGGTCTCGCAAAAACGTCCGTCTGTCTGTCTGTCTGTCTGTCTGTCGGTTCGACTACAGCTTAAACGGATGGGTCGATTTTCTTTAAGCTTGGTACCTAGCGTTTTTTGGACATTCCCCCCACCCGTTTTTTTCTCTTTTTTTTAGGACCAAAATTAACAGTACCTGTCATACAAAATTTCTTGGCCAAAAAGGAAAAACTTATTTTTCTCAAATCCAGCGCTACCGAATTTGTTTTTAAGAACTCCATAAATTTAAATAGTTATAAGTTTCCATTTAATAAAAAAAAAATGGTTCCGAAAAATGGTTATTAATGGTACCTCCCAAAGAACCATTTTTTTGATTTTCGCTTTTCTCGAAAACGGTTAAACTGATTCTGATCAATTTTTTTATTAAGAAGTATTGACACATTCTAAATAGTATTGTGTACTAAAATTTTCAAAAAAAAATATTTTTTAGATTTTTAAAAAAAGTTTTAATATTTTTTTTTGAAAACTCAATATTTCAAAAACGACTTGGTCGATTTCATTAAACTTGGTAAATAACAGTTTTTTAACTTTATCTAGAAGATTTTTAACAAAAATTATTCTAATACCCAAAAATAACGGTGCCTCCCATACAAATGTTAAAAAACCGTTAAGAAAAGAAAAACGACTCCTACGATTTTCATAAAAGTTTTTTTGTGTGTTAAAATTAGTACGGTCTACCATTTAAAATTTTTAAAGTTTATATTTTACGTTTATTAACAGTACCTCTCATAGAACGGTTTCTTTGATTTTCGACTATCTCAATATCTGATCAACTGAATAAAATTAGATTTTTTATACAGAAGCTTGTAACAAATATAAATAAAAGTGCGTATCAAAATTTTTTAAAAAAATGATTTTTGGATTTAAAAAAAAAAAATCAAAATTATTTTTTGAAAATTCGATATTTCGAAAACTGGTAGCAGGTTTTTTTGTGAAGTTCAATTTTTAACGCAACATTAATAAATGCTTTAAATTGGTGTACCAATTTTTTTCTCAAAAATGTTAACGAACTTTTATATATAAAAAATTTATTATTTTTAAAACCGCTCCTACGATTTTCAAATTTTTTTTTTTCATAAATAAAGATTTATATAAGAAATCAGATGGTGTACATCGCGTTGGGTTAAAACGGATTCAAAGTATTTTAATCAATTTCTTTCTCATTTTGTTGATTTAAAACAATTTACCAGTTTAAATAGTATAATTTCCTTTTATGCATATTGCATATGTGCAACACTAGGCTATATTTTTAATTTTTGTATACTCACATAATACCACCTGAAACTAAACTAAGATTTGGCAAATGGATAAAATATATAGTCCAATAGCTAATTTATTTCAGACTATAGAACCACAACGTGATCGCGCATAAGAGCAAGTTCGTGCGACCCAGTCGTGCATATTTTTGTATTCACATTCGAGGATGACATGGTGGAGATATTTTTTTAAATTTCAAAAATCCTTCGTTTTTGTATGAACATTTTTAATTTTCTTACAAATATGCACGGAAAATATGCGTTTATTGTGAAAATATGCTAAATGAGCTTGAATATTCATTTATAGCAAAATATGCGCCAACGAAATTTCTTAATTCGAAAAATCACATTATTCATTTGCTTCCACGGCTGTCCAAAAAAAATATGTATTTACATAGAAATCCGAGCCCTACTAATTATTAGTAACGCAAAAATTGGGTGTCCTGTTTGACATCGATTAAGCAGCACAATTTTTTTTTTAAAAATACGTATAAAAACGATCCGGAAGAGGATATTCATTGCAAATGAATTAATCTTGACGTCAAGTTAACACCACACCCAATTTCCCCTAATCCAACAGAGCGATTCTTGTTTTTTTTTTTGCGTAACAGCAGCATACTAGGCTTAAACAGAAAAAACGGATTTGTTTCAAAATTTTAGTACCTGCATGGAAATTTTTTGTGCTGAGGGGAAATTCGAGCTTACATACAACAATTTTATTTATTTTTTTTTTTTTTAATTTTATCAAAACCGGCTGCAACGATTTTGATTAATTTTTGTACCTGTAATGAACAAAATGGTTGTAATGAAATTCCGTTTCAGGTTTTTGGCGAAACAAAATAGACATTCCACGTGTTCTTGTGAAAATGGTATTATTTTTGGGTTATTCGCTTACATATAATTTCAATGGTTGATCCGATTTTGTATGTTTTTCAATCTCGCCATTTTGAATAGTGAAAACAAAATGGCATTTAAAAATGTTGAAAAAGATTGTAAGCATTTAACATTTTCTCATATATAATATTAGATTTTTCAACTACAGTCGACTCTCCCTAAGTCGAATTTTCACGGGATACCAAGATTTGTTCGAGTTAGAGAGAGAAAGATTTTTTTTTTATATTTTTTTATTTAGTAAAAAAAGGTTAATATAGATAATTACAAAAAGTTAACAAAAAAATATAGCTTCTTGCTAATTTAAAAAAAAAAAAATAATAATGAAATATAGAATTATGAATTCATCGAAACAAAACAAAAATATAAAATAAGCGATGCTACAAATACATATTAAGGGTATTGAAGTGTGTAGGTACTTGATGGTTCGTAGTTACATTATACATATGTCCAAATACGAATTCCGAAGGGGTAATGTTTTTTTATTTTGTTTTGTGCTACACAAAATTCGACTTAAGGGGTGAAAAAAAATGCCAGTAGTCAAGAGAATTTGTTCGGAGTTATGGAAAATTAAAGGGAATGTTAAAATAAGGCGAAAAAGTACAAGTTAGAGAAATTCGACTTAGGGAGAGTGTACTGTATTAACATGCATCATCAACGTGTGTGGTTACATTACAGTTGTTGGCTACAAGCACAATTTCATGCGATCCAGTCGTGCATATTTGTTTTCTTGTTTAAAGAGTGCCAATAATTGTACTTATTTTGGGTGCCAATAATTGTAGGTTTTAGTAAGCTTATTTTATCTTAAACCTAATTTGATTTAATAAAAAAATTGATTTTATTTTAAATTCTCATTTCAGATTGTTGTAATTGAACCCCACTGCAAACTTTTGATGAACCGAAGACTCGCTAACGCCCATATTATATACTTGCTTAATCCAGATTAAAAATTTAATCCATATTTAAATTAATTTAAATAAACAAATTTAGGGCTTGTTTCACAATGTCTTATTAAAGTTCTAAATAAGCAACTTGGAACTTAGAAGTCAATAAACAACCTCACTTACACTTTAGAATATCTGATTATTCTTATTTATAATTGAAGATCTAAGTATTTTAATGGCCACATGAATTGTCGATTACCCATAATTTACTTGGAAATCAAAAAAATTCTCAACAGGTGGCACTGTAGCAAAGTCAAGCTTTCACAACACTCTTATGGTCTACAATATTTTTTTCTTTTAATTTCTGGTCTTGTAAAAAATGATCTTATATTGTAAATATAGATATATTGTTAAAGTAACAATAAATCAGGTTGAATTGACTTACAGCCTAAGCCACTGAAACGATTTTCTTAAAAATTTGAACTATGGATGTTTTTTGTGATTCCCTAGAGAAGAAATTGAAAGTTCTTTTTTTGGTCCAAAAATAGCAACCATTATGAAAAAAAATATATTTAAATCGAAAACGGCTCTAACGATTTTGATAATTTTGTGTGGACTATTGTAGGTAAGGCATGGATTTTGAAACAAAAAATGTACTAATAAGCTGTCATAGAACTGTTTATTTTGATTTTCGACTTTTTCGCTAACGGCTTGACCGATTTCGAACAAAATTTGTATGCAGGAAGTCTTTTTTAATTGAAATAATATTGCATAAACAAATTTTCAATAAACATTTTTTTTTTTAATAAAATAAGAAACAATATTTTGAAATTGGGTTTTTGAAATTAGGTTTTAAGTTGTATTTTATTTAATACTTAATAATGGGATCCCAAATTTCATATATTCAAATTATTTTTAACAAAAGCACACAAAAAAACACGGCCATTATGTGATATTTGTTTATTTTTTTAAAAAACGTTAACAGAAAAAAACACTTTCAGTCAGGTCACGTTCAATGAAGACCAGATATTGTATACGCCAATAATCGCATTTCACTTAAGAGTCAGTATCAACTTCCAGCAGATAAGATGTTTCAACTAATTAACGTAAAGTAAAACATAGTAAGTTGACTTTCACGTAAAATATTTGCAAAAAAATAGCCTTTCAAACTTCATCCACAGGTTACTCGTCCAGGAACACCGATTCAAAAAATGGTACCCTCGGTGGTCCGTCGATAAAAACATCTGCATTTGGTATATCTGGAAATCCGTGAAAAATCGGAGGCTGATGGGGGCTTCGGTGATGGGCTTCCATTTGGTAGATCCTCCCATCTGACTTAACCACATACCAAATTGGCATTCTCGGTTGAAAACTACTATGTTCGTTATTGAAATAGATCTTCCGGTTTTGATAGCTACTCGTTGCATATGGCGAGGTGTGTATTTGCGCAGGAGATGCATAGTCTTCAATAGGCAGTACCACTTGCTGCAGATGAGTTAGCTCGTCAACTGGCAGTGAGTAGAATGCAATGCCGTTCTTTGGTCGCACTAAGTTTTTTATGTTGCTCATCACATCAGCATAGACCAGTGCTGCTGGAAGATTGCTAATTGAATAGCGTGACGACGAATCGCTGGTGTCGAAATTACTCCTGTCAAACATTTTTCGCTTCATGCAATCGATTTTGTTTTGCAAGGCTTTGAAACGGTTCACGGTTTTCGATGAATCAATGCAGTTTAGATACTCATTGACATAGGCATTGGTCAAGAGTGAGGAATCGTTTAAGGCGTTCATACCTAAGACAGTCAACATGACTGGGTCGGTTAGATTCATAGAGTTGTCCATAATTCGATGGAATTCCTTCTCGTTGAGGAGGACGTCTTTCTGGACGAATTTGTTGAAATCGCTTTCGCTTTCGTCTTCGGATTCGTTTGATTCGAACGTGGAGGCATTTTTCAGGAGGACGGTGATGTGTTGCAGCAACGCCCTTCCTGTCAAAAGCTCGCCGTTTTCTCCCATAATTGTGAGGGCCACAGGTAACAGATTGCCACGCATTACTTTCCCGGATTTATGACGAGCACTCGTATCTCTTCGAACTCGAATTTGACGCTTTGGGATTGTAACATTAGTGTGAAGCGAATCTAATTGCACATCTTGGGCTTGCTCGTCGAAGTCAAAGCTTTTTTGTTGTATTTTGGATTGAAACGTTTTGAACTTTTTGAAATGCACTCTATGTTTGGCATGTGGAATTACTGGAGTGGCTCGATGTCGGATAATGTGTTTATGCCTCACAGCTGCTGTGACTTTGAGCGGATAAAATTGAGGCACACCAAAGTGATAGCCGAGAGCTTCCGCTGGGTTTGCTGAGATCGCATTCGATTTACTGAACTGCCCTGGCTTCGGCGGAGCCTTTTTAGAACTGATGTGGTGAGTCGACTCTAGCTGCGGGGACATTAAATTGTTGCCACTTGCAGGCTGTGGTTTGATGAGAAATGATGCAGTTGGCCGATTTGACTTGAACGAATAGCTGGGATTCATCAAATTATTTGACGGGTTCCCTTCATCTGGGAGGGTGTTTTTGAATTTACTGGCGTGCTCCTTTGGTATGTGGCGTAGATACTGTGGACTAGGTAGAGTGTTCTTACTTGTGGTAAGTACAGGTGGGTCAACTATGTGTATGACGTCTCTATTTGCTCCTTTGTCGAACTGAATATCCTTTAAGTGTTGAGGCGCTCTGCTCAGGGGTAGTTTTGTGATTGGAGTAGAAAGACGATAATTTGAAGACAAATCCGATGTTGATCGTAATCCCTCATCATTCTGGAACAGATATTGTGTTTTAGCTGCTGCGAAATTTTTCTTCAGGATGAACGATATTAAAATGCCACCAAATACGGACCACGATGTTAGACTTAACATAACGAATAATTACAACCGACCAGCAAAACCAATCTAAGACATTTTCGCATAATTTAAAGCTTTATATAAAATTTTACGTTCGATTAATCTTCTGGATGATGGTAGGTAGAGAGTGCCATAATAGTTGCCAGCATTTTAATTGAATCTTACTTTCTGCCGTAGTCGATATCATTTGTGTTGCAGCGCAGTTGCAGCAGAGATGGTATGATGATGCTGTAAGAAAATTGAAAGCAAAAAACAAATTTACCGGTGAAACCGAAAGTGGAAGTTGGCTAGCGACGACACGCGCATTGCACATAGGATCAATGCAGTCGTGAAATTCAAACATTTTCAAGAGTTCCATCATGGCAGCAAGATCAGGCGAAAAAATAATTTCTCTCAGACACTTTTCTCCATCTGAGAGGTTATTTAGGTCGTATGCGTTGGTATTTGTTTTTCTGCTTAACCATTATTTGACTCGAGTTTGTGAAGTTTTATTTAACTATCGCAATGTCAATAAGAAAAATGTATGATGTACGTACATACACGCATTACCTTCGAAAACTGCTTCATCATCAATGAGAAGGCTAACCTTTGGAAAACTAAATAAAAATATTGTGGTTGGCATGAATAGTGGCTGAATGGCTTTTGGAGAGTTGTAAGCTATTTTTACATAATTGTTATAACCTATGCGGAAAGTTGGTAAAAATAATTGTACAAAATTATAACAAAACAAGGTATGGAGAAAATGGAGGCGGAACAAGACAGCATACTTAAAGGCGCTTAGAAAAATGCTGATGCTCCAAATGCATTTGATAAACAATAACATCCCATTTTTGATCTGTGACGTCAGTGGTCTCAAGTGACGGAATGCGTAGTGCATACGGCTTCTAAGGCTGAGCAAATCTTATATCGTGGGTTCGATCCCTATGGTAGGCATGTAGAAAGTTTTTCATAATAAAATTGGATTAAAGCTCAGCACCACTAATAAAAAGGAGACTGATGATAGGCGGCTTGGCACCCCTTGAAACAGCTGTATCTCTATCCAAAATAAACGAATTATAAATTAATTCGTAAACAATTGGTGGCAGCACCTTTAAGTTGTTGTTGTTGTTCAAAAATTCAAAGAAGTTAAATAGTAGGGTGGGTTCTTGAAGTCTTCGTAACCAAATGATTGTGAATATTGCAATACAACAAAACTGCATCTCATGAGAGAACCGAAAAAAATAATGATATTTAAGAGATACAAAAAAATATACCAATCATTAAAATAGTGTAGGAGTAGGACTGGTTCTCGAAATATTTTCAATCAAAGTAGTGATACTAGTAAACTTCGAAACAATCTTTAAAAGTCTTATGAGGGCGATATTTCCGCAACCAAGCCTTGTAAGAGGTTGTGTCTTTTAGTGCCGAATAGAAAATTAACAGACCTTTCCGGCTATGTACAATGTTTTGAAAAAAATTATGGGCTAACCCCTTGCAAAATTAGATACTCACCCTTATTCCGTAAGGCGATATACGAAAACGACAGTAAAACGACACGGCTCCGGAAGCGATAATTGACGTTAAAGTAAAACTTTAACTTTACAGTTCTCTTCTTTCTTTACCCTTCTAACCATTAAAACTAATGAGGTTTTACTAAAATTCCAATTGCCAATTCTAGAGCCGTGTCGTTTTACTGTCGTTTTATTTAAACGCCTTACGGAATAAGGGTGACTATTTCAACTTTTTTTAAAAATGTTTCCGAAACCCATCTATCCCCTCATCTAACACAAAAGCTTGTGGAAGCTCTGGTTCTGGAAATATTTTTATCCAAATGATTGTACGATTTAACCTACTGAATTTTTGTCCAAACCCTTACAAATTTGTTCGGATAGCAATATTTCTGCAATCGTGACTCAAAATTGGTTGCTGTTTTCAAAATTGTTTGTAAAATTTTCAAGACCTTTCTAAAACTGAAAATCAAAATATTCTTTGAAGTTTGGGTCTCGAAATATTCGCATCTAAAGTGATATTAGTTAACTTCGAACTAACCTTAAAAACGCTTCGCATGGCGATATTTCCACAACCAAATGTGCTGAGAGGTTGCAATTCTCAGTGTCCAATAGACAATTCACAGCCCTTTCCACCGATATATGTATGTACATACACCAACAAATTGTGCGAGGTTTGGTTATTGAAATATTACTTTGGATTTGGATGGCGATATTTCAGATTTATCATAGGTCAGTGGCAACACTAGTCTTTTTTATGTTTAAAAAGTAGCAACAATTATTGCCCAAAAACTGGTGCAAACTTTGTTCGCAGTTTTCTTTTCGCTGAGAGGATTTCATCGCCACTCCACAAAATTTAACAGTCTGCCATTTTTGTACCAAAAAAGTCTGGAACAAACTTATTATATTTACCTACATACCTATACCTATTCAGCCCTATCACGAATTCCATCATAATCGGTAACGTATTACGAATCCCGAAAAAAAACATCACAGAATCCATCGTATAGTAGAAAATCTTATACAAATTGACATTACGAACAGATTCGATGATAGTTTTTTTTTTTTTGGGATTCGGAAAGATTCTGATTACGATGGAATTCCTGATAGGGCTGATTACAAATGCATGTATTTCTTAAAACGCATAAAATTGCGGAGATTTTTGAAAACATAACTTTTTCTCACCTTTATTCTCACTTCGTCATCAATTATTATTTTCTGCCAAACCAAGCATAATAGTCACCTACAAATAACAAGACTGTAATCGGCAAATCGCCACCTTTCCGTCAATGTATAGCAACATACAAAAATATAATATACAACCTTCAAAAAATCCGATTATTGGTCAGTAAAGAAGCCGTAATTTTGTGGCAAGCGCAAAATAAGTCAATTACTTGCTGAACTGAGAGACCTATAGCAATCTAAAAATAGCATTTTCGTTATCTAGAAATCGCCACCTTTACATTGACGTATCATACGCTCAATTTTGGAATTTCTTGATTGTCCCTTTGACGATAGCTGTATCTATCCTATCTATAGGGACAAATAGAAGGAGCAATCGTCAAAACGAATATCGCTTTAGTCTAACGTTAGACGGGCCCAGATTAGCATGAAAATTCAGAACCAGAATTCCAAACAGCTCTAATCAAATCTCCTTTTTTTCTTTTGAATACCTTTAATACAAAAAAAAACAAAGGACTTAATTGATAAAAAAATTTTTTTTTTTATGAAACGTAGACTAAAGTACAAATAAGTAATACATAAATAGGAATAATCAGTCTAAATATAGCATTTTTTATAATTTTTGGAGTGGTTTAAGTTTTAACTGCACCATTCTGCGCCTTTTCAGCATCGGCAATCGTCTTTGTTTGATTCTCCTGCTTGTTGTCCTTCACGTTTAAGTGAGCCGGCCCCGTTTGTTGAATTTGGATGATCTTCTCATTTGATTTGTCCTCGATGGCAGGTTTTGGAATGCTCACAGTCAAAACACCATCCGATGACAGAGTTGAGACCACTTTATCCGAATCATAGTGCTGAGGAAGTGTGTAACGACGGACGAAATGTCGTGAAATGAACCCATGGTCGTCTTCTCGTTCTTCGTGTTTGCCTTCCACAACCACAGCATTGTCTACCACTTTCACAGAAAGTTCACTTGGCTTGAATTGCTGCACATCCATGCAGACCTGGAATCCATCCTTGCCAACATTGGAGACAGCTGAGTTTTGGTTGGCACCTTTGGAGCGAAGCATCATAGCAGGATAATCTTCCATGCGGTTTGCAAAAGCCAGTGGTAAACGGAAAACACTTGGACGATGTCTACGTTGAATGATGTGGGGATTGAGGCCTAAACCAAAATCGCTTCCGTAGTATGGCGATGACATGTTGTCCAAGTTTTCTGCCAAATCCAAAAGAAGTTGAAGTGAGGACATTATGCTCGAAGTATTTTTTTAATTGTTTTTAAATTATAAACTAACGAAGTTAAAATTTTCTTTACGAGTAAAGAGTGATTATTCCTTCACGCAAAATTAATTTCAATGAACTGTAGACACTTAGACTGTACATTCACTGGTCTGCAGAAGCACTTTTATATATTTTTGTGAGAGACCAGAAAGTTCTAGCATTATCTCGAAAGGAATCTCTTTAATAAAATTGCAGTTATTTTCTTTTGAACATAATAAAATACATTTAAACTGTCTCTTAAGTTTTTTTCTCAACCAATTTCTCGTTTATACTTCTCTTATTATTAGACAATTTCTCTAAAAAGTAAATAGAAAATTCCCCTTTTTGTAATTCAGCGCTGATAATTTCTCCTACAAAGGTATTTCTCTTAATAATTTCTCTTTAAGAAATGGAAAAAAAGTTAATTCAAAATTTCTCATTTGGTTTTCTAGAAAACTCTCGCTCTTTCTGTTTAGTTATCAAAAATAAAATATAAGTGAGTTCGTAGTTTGGTTTGTGTTCCTGTTCAGTTTTGAAAAATCTGTAAAACAGTATAGGTGTTATTTAAGCTGAGTTTGAAATTTTTCAATAATTGTTAAAAATAAGAAATAATTTGTTTGTAAAATCGTAGTCCGATTAATTACTTAAAAATTCTCACAAGAAAGAAAAGAGAAATGTCACTTATTCCATTGTTAGCTGATATTTTTAATGAAGTCGATGGCTTTCGGGGATATCGTGATTTAGAGGATAGCTTTGGATTTGGAATGTATCCATGCGATATTTATCGCCCAAGAGTGACTTCGTTGCAATTAAGTCCGATTCAGCGATTTTCACCTTACCAGAGGTCACTCCAAACGATTCGGCGAAAGGGTCGCGAGGGCCATTCGAAAGAAAATTACACAGTTGGTAAGGATGGATTCCAAGTGTGCATGGATGTCAGCCATTTCAAGCCAAACGAATTAACGGTAAAAACTGTTGGCAACAACGTTGTAGTGGAAGGCAAACACGAGGAGCGTGAGGATGATCATGGGTTCATAAGTCGTCAGTTTGTACGTAAATACCATCTGCCAAAAGGGTATGATGCCAAAGACGTCATCTCAACGGTTTCGACAGACGGTGTCCTAACTGTCAAATCTCCACCACCACCAAAGGCATTGAAGAACAACGAAAGAATAGTGCAGATTCAACAAACTGGCCCAGCACATCTGAGCGTGAAGGGAAACGAAGAAGAAGATTCAAACCAAGCACAAAATAATCATAAGGACAACAAGAAGACTGATAAAACGGATCAATCTTAAAACTTCATACAGCCCATTTATTTATTATTATGTATTAAGTTCATTCTTTGTTTTGAAAACAATTTTCCACATTGTAACGTTACTGTGTAACTGATAGTCTACTTTTTCTACGTGTCATACGTACATAAATAAAAAAAGTGTTTAAATTAAAACTTGATTTGTCTTTATTCGGGATTTTTTTAATTGAAAATGTCGGTTAATTTTCTGTACAGCACTGAAAAATTGCAGAAATATCGCCATCTAGACATTTATTTTAGGGTTAGATGGAATTTTTGTAGGGTTAGATGGAAATTTTTTAGGGTTAGATGGCAATTCAGTAAAGGCACTACTTTCGATGAAAATATTTCGAGAACTTGTGCTTAACGACGTTTGGTTTTCAGTTGTTGTTGTGCAGGCTAACTATTGAGGGTTTTTAAGAAAGTCCTACTTTTTAAACTTTTCGAAAAAAATATGTTGTCTAAAAACCTACAAAAATAAAAACTATTCTAAAGGCTCCACAATGTCTTAGTAAAGTTCTGTTAAGTTATTCGACACATAAATACTGGCGCAGGGTCATTATGTCTAAATGAGAAAAATTCACATTTATCTTATGAGCCACCTGAGGATATACCTATTGATGAACAAAATTTAAATGTTTTGTTGAAAGCTATAGCATGTAGGGTGGTTCAAAACAAGAAAAAAAATCGTATGGGTGGAGGGGGTCAGTTTTATGAAAAATATTCTTAAAAAAAGAAAAATATATATTTAAAAAGAATACCAACACTCAATTTAATCCGCTATAGCTTTTCTTAAAGTTAAAACTCCATTTTCAACGTTCTTTTTAATTCAACTTGGAGTAATTACTTTTTATGAAATTAGTTTTATTTGTAAATTGATTTTTTTCGAAATTTCGTTGTATTAAGTACTTTTTCCGTTTTTACTATTCATTTCTCTTATCAATTCAAAGTCAAAAACTGAAAACTAGATACCCAAACGTCTTTTAGTTCTTGAGAAAATAATAAATAACACGAACTACTTTTCTGAAAAATGAATGTTTTCAGGTTTTGTAGTATACTTTGAGGCTCATAAAATTTTAAAATCTCTGATAACGAAAAAAAGAAATAAGTAACCCAAGCAAGACTTTAAAGGTTTTAAGTAAAGAATTACGTTTCTCAAATGTAACGTAGTTGGTGTAAAGGACAAACCCAAATATTGTGAATTTTTGATTTTGTGACTTAGATTTGGGGTATTTTAGAATGTTGTTATTAATAATAATACCTACTTAATAGTTATATTAATCAGGACAGTAATATATTATAATGTTCAAAAGAAATTAAAGTGATTAACTAAAAGAGAAATTCAAGTTTTTGTTTTACCCCATATTTATAACCGAAAACTGTCAAAACAACAATTTCGGTATTTCAAATTTTCCAGAAAGCTTCTCTAACCCGATTTTGATTAAACTTCTAACTTGCGTCTTAGATTTTTGACAAAAAAAAATTCATAAGTGAGGAAATACCTATGCTTATTTTTGAATTATTGCGGTATATCTCGTTAATGGATAGACCGATTTTAATACAATTTTATAATCTGATATAATTACTTAAGTAATATATAGGTGCATTAATAATGTTGCACTTTGAAATTTTACAAATAATTTTTTTCCATTTTTTTTACTTTCGACTTTTTCACACTTTCTTCTTTCAGACATAATTGGGCCACATTTACAAAACAATGTCTAGTCACTTTATAAATTCATGCGATCTAGTTGTGCATTTCATATTTGCTACCACCCCTAACTGTCCCTGCTTAAAAATAACAAAACCATTTTAAAAACAAGAATAACTAAGTCAATTTCAAATATCAGTTATTTTCATTGTGAATCCACCGAACTGGTTCTATTCTCTATACGATCACAATATATTGTAAATAATTCACAAATTAAACTTTTTTTTGCAGTAAGTAAATAATGTTTCTGGTTTTGAAATATGAACTCTGGTAGGTATCTAGAGAAATATAGCCTGTTTCCAATTCACGTAATGTTAAACTGGCAGTAACTCTACCCTTTTTTTCGTTTTAACAATTAAAAATTAACATAACATAAGAATACAATTATTGATGAAAAGAGTAACCCCATGTTTAACATCATAACCAGATGTGTTTAAACATTTTGCACATAAATACAGCTGCATTAAATGCGACAGGATGCTATATTGGCATGTTGTTTCTAAATAGTAACGTGAGTTACTTATTTAGGATCTAAAAAAAAGAAGCAATGAAAGTCACGACTCTCATCTCATCTCATTATAGTAAGTATAGGTACTTCAGTTACGACTTCCGTGGTTTTTCAATAACTTGTCAATCTACTTATAGATATGTCGAATTCCTTACAACAAAAGAATCGATTGTGTTCCGATTTTTTTTCTAGACAAAATCCATTCTTTTCTGTCAAACAATTTGCACACACACTATAAAAATTTCACATTTCTAATACGTCAGATTGAAAGTCAGGGAATTTTGGGAGAGCAAATTTTTTTTTCAACGGATTCTACACAATAAAGTCAATATGTCTAACTACAAAAAAAATAAATTGCAGCTTTCCCGTAACACACAAAATCACACGAAAAAATTCAATTCTTTTACGAATTCCTTTTAATTGACAGAAACAAATCGATTCGGTTTGGAAAAAAATCGATTCCGTTTTGAAAAAAATCGATTTCTTTGTTGAAAGGAATTCGCCATTAGCATTCGGTAAATGACGTTTGTCACAAAACTTGTTTATATCCCTAAATATGTTGCCATCTTAAGTGACAGCTTCCAACTTTCAAATGGAATAACTGCAACTGTTTTGAAAGCGTCCCTAAACTCTGTTAATATATTGCCATGATCTGCATTTAGGGTGTTATTTCTTGATTTTGTTTCTTTTTTTTTCGTTGTAGCTATGCCTTTAAGAAATTTTCTTTCTTATATCCCTGTTTCTTATTTCTTTCTTACACCAGTTGTTTGTTGTTGTAATGTAATAACAGCTGGGATATAAGAAATAAATTTCCTGGATTTTCAGATTTAGAGTTTCGTGTCGTACTGTAGTGACCCAAGCTTAACTTTATTTATTCAATTCAATTTCCGTTAATCTGTCAATTTAAGTTTTAATTGGTCACTGTAACAATCATTATCCTATCAATTTTCTATCGTATAATTTTTGTCAATGAACAAATTAAATGTAAAATATTTCGCATGTTCCAAAAATAATAAAGTGACCATTTTAAACTTTAATTGACGAAAATTAAATCTTCAGAGGTAAATTATTATTAAAAAAAACTTTTTGAATCTTTTGAAAATAAAAAACATGATTCAAAACACGAGGGGCGATTGATAATTTTACAATAAACAAAGTAAAGCTGGTCACTACAATACAACAAGGATATAAAAAAAACTCTGAAAATCCAAGAAATTACCGTACCTACGAGTTTTTCTTACAAATATTAAATAATGGAACGTAATCTTTTCTCTACAATCTTGTTTTGCCAACTTGTTTTGAGTAGGTATTGGCGCAAATTTTTAAACAGTCCTCGTTTAAGGAATGAAACCAACTCTAGTTAACGCAGTCGTTTAGTTGCGAGCCCTTGTGTAACCTTTTCTTAATTTTAAACACTTTAAACAACTCTTCTAACTAATGAAGTATTTTTAGCGCATTTGTAGGGTTTTTAGCGCATTTATAGGGTTTTGTTATGATTTTTGGTAGAGCATTCGACTGCAGATCGAGAGGTCCCCGGTTCAAATCCGCGTGTCCCCTTTGAAAATTAAATTTGTTTGTATTTTTTTTTTCTTTTTTTAACTCCCTATAGCTATTTCACCTTTCCAGCTAAGATGACGGGCGATTTTGTGAGCAGAAAATGATTTGCCACGATATGGTAGTCCAACACTATGTACCACATGTTTTTTTTGTTTTTGTGGGGGCGGTCGACCGAATACAAGTTTGTATTGTATATTGTTTGGTGTCGTAGTCTATTGAATCGGGGGGTGGAGATGGTGTTGTTTTGTCGTGGTAATGGTTACTGAGTGCATGTACCACAAATTAAAGCTAAGGCAGTTATCAAAGCGTCGACTCTCATTCTAAAACTCATTTTTAGAGTCGGCGTCCAATTTAAAATTGATTTAGAGTAGGTTTTAAATGTTTAAAATTTTGCGCCATTGAGTTTAAGAACTAAAAAACTTGGAGGATTAACCAACAAAGGAATTTATTCAATTAATCCAGAGTTAACGCAACAAATTTGGTGGTTTAACTGGAGTTTAACTTTAATCTCGCACTGGAAAACTGGGCCCAAGACAATAAGCGTAAACAAACTAGCCACAAACCTATGGAGGTATCTAATCTTAAATAGGTATATCATCGTTAAAACCAAGTAAATATTTGCGACGCACTCCTATGACTAATTTTAAGGTAGGTTCCTACATATATGACCTATGTATTTATAAATAAGATAAACAATGCCTATGCATAGGTATGAACAATGTAAGGTATGAACAATGCAGTTTAGGAGCATTTTATATTTCTTCAATACTAACTACAAGAAAAGAGAAATCACCTTTTTCTCTTAGTTTCTTCATATTTTAAAATTCTGATCTGAATCACAAATTTTTCGGCTATGATTCATTTAGAAATGATTCTCTCTTTACTGCATCACTAATTGATGCTATTTATGTTCAGTAAGCGGCTCTGCAGCATTATAAAAGCCGTTACCGCTGCACAAGGTTTGTCAGATATAATAGTTCAAAGAGTCTCAACAATTTGCAAAAGCAAAGTTTAAAAAGTAGAATTTTAAAAGTTTTAAACTAAATTGAATTTTCCTAACGAAGTCATCATACACAAAAATATATTAAAAAAAAATAATGTCTGTAGTGCCAATTATGTACGATTTCGCCCGTGAAATGGAAAACTTCAAGAAGTTAGTGTTATCAGATGATTTCGGAGATTTTCGAGTGTTTCCCCATGATATTTTTCAAATGGGTAGCATGCTGCCTATTAGTTTCTTCCATCCTCAATTCCTGAGGTATCCATTTCAACAACTACATCAGATCGGTGTTCTACAGGATGAAAATGAAAGGATGTCCATTGACAAAGATGGCTTCCAAGTGACTTTTGATGCCAAAGAATTCAAACCCAACGAACTTACCGTAAAGACAGTCAACAATTTTGTTGTAATAGAGGGCAAACATGAGGAACGCAAGGATGATCGTAATTTTACCCAAAAACATTTTTCACGTACATATCTTTTACCAAATGGCTACAATCCAGACGATGTGGTTTCAACTATTTCTTCAGATGGAGTACTATGTGTGAAAGTACCACCACCACCACAGGGTGCCATCGAATGCAAGGAGAGAATGGTTAAAATAAAGGAAACGGGAACTATTTATCCAGCTCTAAAGGACAAAAACATTTCATAGAAAACCATAAATATACTGTACATCACAGAAAAGCCATAATATTTCATATTTCAGATAAAAAATGAGAATGTGTGTATAAAAACCTCACACATAGACAGTAGGGATCTTCACATACCTGGTTAAATTGTTGTTGCAATTCACATCTATTCATCGACGCGGGAAGAAATTACAACTACAATAATGTAAACAAATGGGTTTTGAAGGGTGAAACACGTACGAAACATTCTCATCTTCATATGGCTAATCTGTGCTGTACATGTACTGTACATACATAGTCTTAAGTTTAAAATTGATATTCATATGTCTAGCCACTAATTTAAATATGTGGTGATTAATTTATTTATAAATAAAGTCTGATTGTACTTAAACTTCACAAGAGTGAATAGCATGGCGTTTCATATAATAATATACAATATGAATGTTTTCTATTTTAGCATTGAGTATGAGCAGGTAGGTATTTATCTAAACGAAAACAAAAACAATGCATTTTCTATTGTTTTCGTTCTTCTTTATTTTTAAGGGAGCTTTGTTGATGATAAATAAGGCCCTATAAATAGATGAAGATTAATACAAAACTGTCTAAGTACACCGACACATTATGCTTCAAACACGGAAATGTAAACACGGAAATGTAAGGTGAGGTTTGTCATTCACCACTGGTGTAGGGCTATAGCTACTTTTGCCTTTACATTATGCCCGCGTTCGGGTGGTAGTCAAATAGGCTATCTACCTATCCAAGAATTTTCAGATAGCATTCATTTTTTGGTGCATTAGCTGTCGTCAACTGCTTTCTAACAAGGGATTACAACAACACAAAACTATCCAGAGAGCCATTGTAAAATCACGTATTTACAAATGTCAAAACGGGTATGTTTGATAAGCTTTTTGCACGAACTGTCACTGTTCAAGGCGATTGCATATTCAGCTCGGATTTACTTTTACCAAGGCCAAGTTTTTCAGTGGAGAGTTAAGCACGAGTTATCTAACTCTAGAAGTAAATTAGAACACAGTGAACTGAGGAAGGTGGAGAATGCTTGCGGAACGACTAAAAACACTCGGCGGATAAAACATCTAAAGCATCTGTTCAGTTAATCCTGAGTTAACTCACTAAATTTGATAAGTTAACTCGGGTTTAACTTTAATCCCACACTGAAAAACTGGAGCTTAGAAAATTTTAAAAAGCCTCATTTTAAGGTAGTAAATATGATACCTACTACTTAATAATTACATAATAAAAAACATTTTAAAGCTCTTACTTCAATGTTCTTAGTTTAAAACATTTTTAACTTGTATCACACTAAACCAATTTTCCTAATAAACTTCAGCTGAACATGTCTTAAATATTGACAGTTCCTAAAGAAAAGTAAGCAAACATTACCCTGTGAATGCATGTCAAAGTGACATATGGAGTTAATGTATGATACTAAAGAGTTAAAATAGGCTTTTGGTGATTTTAACTTTAATAAGTTGTTTAAAAAAAAGTACCTACGATGCTAACTCGTTTAAAATTTGGAAAATCCTCTTTTTAACCTGGCATCCCACAAACAATGCTTTGACATCGTACTTAATTGTCTCGGCAAAATGTTTACAACTAAGAACATATTATTAAATAGCTTTAATATTAGTGCTTTAAGGCTCTCCCAAACCGGCAGCAAATATTCTCAGCGAATATGCGATGACCGAAGAATAAGTTCGATGATTCGCATCCCGTTGGCTTACGAAAGCCTTAAATGTTGTCAAGCGACAAAAGTGGGAAAGCAAAAAACCGATAAAGCAACAAAGCAGCAAAGCCCCTCCCACCTAAACGGGGTTAACATAAGTTTTACTAATATTGCATACACAAATTTGTCCAATTTTAGGAGAGATAAGATAAAATATTTTGACAATTTTCGTTTGACTGAAGAACAGTGTATAACACTACTCAACCAAATTATTGTAGGAAAATTTAACAAATTCTGCAAAATTGCATTGGTCAAACTTTTCTTCCCTTCGGATGTCATCAATACCTATTACTTAGGTCTTAACAATATCATGGTTAACTAAACCATATCAAATAAGCTTTAGTTATATCTACAAACAATCCAGCTTTGAACTTCTTTTCATCAAGGTTGATCAAAATTTGAGAGAAAATTTGTATAAAATTGTAGATTTACACTTCTGAATTCCAAATTGAACAGAACTGAAATAATTAGCTTTATTTAAAAAAAACTCATAAAGATATGTATCTTTTCAAAAACCTAACTTATTAAAGGAAGAAGGGAAATGGCGGGCCTATTGTTGATGTGATTCATGGGGATTATTCGGCCCCAGCAAGGTAGGTATTCATTGGAGCGATTTTTTTTTCAAAAGGGTGGCCCCTTCCACATTTTTGCAGTCCCGCTAACAGAGATTCAGTTTAGTCTCGATATACCCCACGACATTTATTTTGAATTTAAAATCCTTTCAAAAAATGTACAGATTTGTCCCTATTGACTGTCATAAGAAATTTCCCCTCCGAGGGATACCTCGCTAAGGCTGATTACCAAAGATTTAACCTCAATACTTTGAGATGTTTTCTTTTTTTTTTTTTTTTTATTTACCAAAGAAATATGGTTTTAAGAAATGGAATTCTTTTATTTTTATCTTACGTCGCGTCGTACCTACCTGTGGTTTACAAATTTTGAACGTAAAGCGGTCGTAATTAATACCCGTAGAGTGACAGTTTATACAAATAGAAATTAAAGCAACTGGGTACCTACCGCGTAGTAATAATTGACATCAAAATTATTTTATTTTACCTTGATAAGAAAAAATAAATAAGTAAGAAGTTTAAGCTCATTAATGTACCTCTGTCTAAAACCAAATGAAACTAGCTGTAGGTTATGGCTTCATCTTCTTAGTTTTAATAAGTCTTCCTTCTCTTTTTGTTTACCCATGGAATAATTTTTACTTAACTATAAAACTATAAATTGGTTGGTATCCTTATATCCTATCTACCTACATTATGGTGAAATCAAAAAAAATGCTTTACGATTGGAATAGAAGTGCTTTATTAATAATTTCTTTTTTTTTTTTAATATCATCTTCATTCGCTTTTACATTTATTTTAAAATAAAAAAACGTAGGTATTCATTTATTATAATTAGTCTTTTTTTCATTATTGAAAAGTAGGAATTTTGGCGCATACACCAATGCGTATTATGGATTTTAATTTGAAATCTCTTCTGTGGTCGTTTTATCACCGTTCTCGCATTGAGGTGGCTTTACGGCTTCCGAGGAGACGGCATCTTTGCAATTCTCTTTAACAGACAAATGGGCTGGACCTGTCTGCTGAATTTGAACGATTCTTTCGCTGCCTTCGCCCGATTTAAGTGGTGGTGGTGCTTTGACGGTGAGGATGCCATCTGATGAAAGGGTGGATGCCACCTCCTTTGGGTCATAGCCCTTTGGTAGGGTGTACTTGCGAACGAAGTGTCGAGCAATTAAACCATGACCATCCTCCTTTTCCTCGTGTTTACCCACGACTACAATGCAATTATCGATTGTCTTGACGGTCAGTTCGTTTGGTTTGAATTGCTTCACATTCATGCTGACCTGGAAGCCATTTTTACCAATCGGCGAAAATTCCTTGTCATCGTTGGTGGTTTCTTTGTCTTCCTGGTTTTTGAGCATTTTGTTACGAATATTTGCATAGGGATGCTGACGGTGCTTAGGTAACCATAGTTGCGACACTGTCTTTGATGGGCGATGAAAATCATTCGAATAGATACCGAATCCAAAGTCGTCGTCGGCTCCGCGATGGAATTCGCTAATTTCATCGGCCAAATCAAGAAGGAATGGTATGAGAGACATTTTTTTTTATTTAAATGTTAAAATTTTCGAGTATATTTTATTGTAATTATAATATAATGTATATGAATGGGTGCACTTCTATTAAATTATAATTTAATTTAAATTTGCGCTAACCGACGGAAACGCCCGACACACTCGATTGCAGACTTTCTTATGTAGATAAATTGCTGAATGGGGCCCTTTTAAAGGGTTTAAGGGCTGAATTAAAATATTTTTTGCATCTCTCTTAATAAATCGTCTAGTCAGCAAAATTATAAATCGATAAAGTGGCTACAGTGTGTCAATAGGTGATTTGTATTCACTTATTTAACACCATTTTAATTTAGCTACTAACATTTTTATGTAGGTAAGTATTTATAATGTATAAACGCAAATCATAATGACAGTTCGTTCGAACTTTGACAAAATTTGGACTAAAATTGGCAGGAAATGACAGTTTTTGACAAGTTAAAGAACAGACATCATTTTTAGTAATGTCGAATTCCTTTCGACAAAAGAACAGGTTTCATTCCGATTTTTTTCTAAAAAGAATCTATTATTTTCTGTCAAAACAAATCTTGCATTTTTAGCAAGATTTCATACCAATTTGCGCGAAAAAGAAAAAATCAAATTACCTACCGTTGAAAATATGTTTAGAATTTTGAGATGTTGATAATGACTGTAGATTGTTGTATGTTGTATATCTAAAGTATACAATTAAGACGTTATAGAGTAGTTTTCGAATGGATTTGTCAAAAATCGTGATATTTTGCATGATGGGTATTGGGACACGATGCCTGGTTGTGCCTGATATTTTATATCAGGACCTAACAGTCGCTTGTATATTCTAGTAGGTATCTTGTAATATCTTAATAGGTATACCTATTACAAAGTGTTAAGTCATGCATTTAGTTATCATAGTTTAATCTTAAAGCACCTACAATATATATGGGACTGGGGTCAGTAGTATTGTAAAAGCAGAAAAGAAAACCAAATAGTCCAGAAAAAATATAAAACACATCTTACTTTTATGATCGATGGTCTAGAGAGATCCAACAGAAATTTAATTTAAAACTAATGGGGTTTTCCATTGCTAAATTCAGATTTCAATTTAGAAATTGATTATTTCGTGGCGAATGGAACACTTTTCAAAGTGATTTATTTTTGTCATTGTATTCGTGTAGTTTCGTTTCTGTGTTAATATTTCAAAAAAACTTCATCCCTTGATGCACTTTTAAAAGATAAAGATGAGCTTGATGAAGTTGCCGATTAATTTTAAACTGGTTCCAAGTTAAAATTATTATGAGCGAATATTTCTCACATATTTTGAACATAATTTTCACACCTGAAAAAAATTAATCAATTCAAAAAACACATTTGCAAACTGACAGCTGTAAAATTGGTGGTAGTACAGGGAGGGTAAATCTGCCGAAAAATTTAGATCTGCAAAATTGATTTTAAATCAAAAATAAATAAATTTATTTTGCCCAATGGAACGCAAAGATGGTCAAAATCGGCTGTTTGACAGATCCAAATCAAAAATAAATTGATTTATTTTACCAATGGAAACCCCCATAAATGAAGTCGTTCAGTCATTGTATATTAGCCGTTTTTTTATTATCAGAAATGATCCATATAGATCGTCAAAATACATGCATTACAACAACAACACGAGAACCTGCTCTCTATCGGGATCACGTTTCATGAACCAAAAGTTTAGTTTTTGCTATTGCTTCTCAGCCTTGCAAATGGTAAGGAATTGTGAATTGTTTAGTGTAAAATTCAAATATTATATACAAAGGTATAACTAATCGAAAAGGCAATAAGATTCTCAACATATCATGCTTATCAAGCTTGGACTTAAAAAGTAAACGAACTTCAAAACCTATTTGTATACCTATTACGTAGGTAGGTAAATTATTGATTAGAAACGGTTTTTTTGATGAACACTTTTAATGGCGAAAAACTGTTATAAATTGGTATTTCTCTATAGTCTCGTCTTTTTAGTAAAGCCGTTGTAATACTGAACCAGACTTTTATCTATGATTTTTTTTATTAAATTTTTAATCACTTTTAAAGCTCCTCTGTTTCTTTGCCAAACACTTCAATAGGAGTAAATTTTTGATAGAGGCTAACTGTATAGAGCTACAGCGTGCATTTTCTCTTCGTTACATTTATTTCGAAGGTTCATAAGAGGCTATGGCAATGAGGCATTAGAGAATCGACACTCCGATGTTTAATCTTGGATACATGCTACTTGCTGGATTGGTAGACTTGGACTTGCGTTCTCAGTCAAACCCTATAGTACCTACCTATGTATGTGTTTAATGAAAAAAGCCGGTTAACAATACTTACATACACTGGCATCGTCGCCGGTCGTTGTATACTTTCGTAGGTTTCTATTCTACACCGGCCGGTTTTTTGTTTTTATATACCCACATCGAAGTGTTATAGGATTATGGATATGGACACATATAAAGTGCAACCGAATACCTAACTAAAGCCAGATACGTTAGAAACAACCGCGGCGGCGGCGTGGCGTCAACTCAAATTGCATTGACCTCTGTTTTTTAGCTTCAATCTTCAATGCTTAAACTTTACTTCGTACCTTCGCAGGTTTTGTAAAGGGTGCATTCCTCATGGCTGTTTTGCATTAATATGAATAGCTACGTTTTTGTCTCGAACCATTGCATGTGCATCGGTATCAGTATCAGCTGTGGCTGAAAATGGAAAGATACATAAATAAAAACAAGCCTTAAAGAGCAAATGAAAGAGAGCTTTCATAGGATCTGCGCATTTTATAAGCCCTAAAACACAGCTGAAGAAATACATATTCAAATCACTGAAAACATATGGGCAACAACAATTTTTATATTAGGCTCTACCTCTCTTCTAGAATCATCTAGAATTTTCTTTTTCCCTGTTATGTTATGACTTCGATTTTCCTATAAATAGCTGAAAAGCGGTTTAGCTGGAATTAGTACAGTTTAGTTATTTACCGTGGTAATTTGAGCGGTGCATAAACCTACATCTATAATTTTTGAATTTAAAACATAATAAACTTAACAAAACAATAATGTCTCTACCATTGCTATTAAGTGTTCTTCAGGATATTGAAAATTCAGAATCGTCGAACTTTTCACCAATTTATGGAGGAGACTTTGGACTTGGCCTTCAACCACGTCACATTCATCGCCCTCACCCACATCAGGCTTCAATTCGACTTCCTCTTGCTGTTGCTTTAGCTGCAGGAAGACTTGGCGACCGACGAGCTGATGGTAAAGCAGATGGTGTACTATCTAATATTGGAAAGGATGGCTTCCAGGTGTGCATGGATGTGCAACATTTCAAGCCTAATGAATTATCGGTGAAAGTTATTGACGATTCTGTGGTAGTCGAGGGGAAGCATGAAGAGCGCGAAGATGACCATGGATATATTTCTAGACATTTCGTTCGGCGATATGCTTTGCCAAAGGACTACGATGCTGATAAAGTAGTATCGGCATTGTCTTCTGATGGAGTTTTGACTGTAAGCATCCCAAAGCCAAAAGCTGAAGAAAAACCAAACGAAAGAGTTATCCAAATTCAACAAACCGGTCCAGCTCATTTGAATGTGAAGGAAAATGTAGAGGATAAAGCTGAGAATGAGAAGGAGAGTGCCACAAATGGTGATCAATAAATTGCGTTACAATACAATTCGCATTGCAAAAAACAAATACATACATACATGGATGTACATGTAACCGGCAATATGATATGTATTTATAATAATAAAAGAGTTTTGTAGAAATCCTTATTGTTATACCTACCTATTCAAGAATTCACTAGAACTTTAAAAACGAAAATTACATTATGTATGTAGGTATAATGTTTAATGTTATAAAGTTTCCTTCTTTATTTATGCAATTTCATAACTATTTAGGTATACCGACACTATATATTTATTTCAATATCAATATTGTGACAACTTTAATAAATAAACATTGATGTTAAACAAAGCTTAAAACAATTTTTTTATTTAAAATATCGTCGAAACACTACTTCTACCTAGGTATGTTGGATATTATCTGCTATTGAAAAATTGTCAGTTTCCTAAAGGAATGAACGAAATTTTGACAGATTTATATTTATTATTATGTAAATATTTAAACAAGAAAAAAAATGATAAACCAATAGGTATTTGTCATGACACTAGACGGACTGGATTTATAATTGAGCTGGCGAAATAAAAGTACATAGGTAGACATGTCTATTTCTATCTTTTCTAGTCAAAATGTAGTTCAAGGTCACTTCAACTACACTTGTAAACGGGTTATAACAATTAAGTCGATTTCATTGGATGAAAAGGGATTGAAAGGGCTTTTTTGACTTTTAATTTGGATAGGATACCTAGAACAATCTTTGATTAAATATTCTTCATAGGTTTAATGATATACCTAAGCTTCCAGAGCTCAAAAATGCAAACAAAAAAAAAATAGTCAAAGTGATTCATCTTTTGAATTTTCTTTATTAGAGTGCAGTGTCAGCGCTATCGTTTCGTATATTATGACCCCTATCATGGTCACCGATCGGAACGGAATTTTCTCCGAAAAAGGCCTAATAGTTTTTTTACTGGCCAATCTTTTACCTTTGTAGGTAGCCGAGTGCTAGTAAGTTACAAGTAGTAATAAATATAATAAAAAAGTGAGTGATTTTTATTGAAAATAACAACAAATAACAATTATTAAGGAACCTTGAGATTTATTTCCTATCTCTGGTCTAATGCTGTACAATGTTCCATACATAAGAACTACCTAGGTACAAGGTTTTGTTTAAAAAAGTTTGAAATAAATTATACTTTCATTAAACATTTTATAAGTGTGCCCCTCCTACGGCCCTATATGTTCCTATTATACACGGCTGTTCTAATTTCCATTCGAATTCTATTTCCTCACGTTTTCGAATTTTCGCTGTTACGAATTCCGTATTCGAAAACGTTTTGCGAATTCCGCAAAACGAAGGGATCTACAATCCGCCAAATTGACATTTTAAATTCTGTTATCCTTTTGTTGGCGGATTACAATTTCGTTTTTTACAGGTCTTGCATACATAACAGCTGATTTCGAAAATGTTTTGTCGAACAAGTTGGTAAAACTTGGAAGTAAATTAGTAAATGCGACTGGAAATCAGAACAATCGTTTTCAATCCGCACGGATTTAATTTTCGTTTCCGTTTTCAAATTCGACTGAATATCAGAACAGCCCTAATACAACATCTTTTGTCAATAGTTCTTTACTTATTTCGTTGTCCACAAAATAAAATTATTTGGACAATGTTTGAGAAGAAATCGGTGTTTAATTAAAATTTGTGTCTGTTTGCAAACAACTGATGAATTGCATTTGATACGAACGATATCTATACGAAATAACTGTTTTGCCAGAAATTTCTACATTTATCTCTTCGTTACTTTTTATTTATTTTTATTGATGGATGATCTCTTTAAAACTTTCTCTGTTTATATCTGTACACTTTTCCCCTTATACTAGTTCAATTGATAATTTTCTCTTAAATATAATATTTTGTTTGTATTTAAAATAATTGGTGCAAATGAATAGACAGCAGAGCGAGAGAGAAATCAAAACCAATCCCAATATAAAATTTCTTACTTAGCTGAATAAACAAAGAGAGCGCGTTCACCGTAGAAATTTCTGGCAAAAGAGCATTTAGTATAAATATGCAAAAACGACCGCGAAATTCATCAGTTTGCTTGAAAACAATCGTTAAAGAAAAATCAAGTTCTCTTAAAACTCAGTGCAAGTGCAAGTAATTTTATTTTTTGTCCTTAAATAAAAAGATACAAAACAAGTATACCTACCTACCTACGTAGACGTATCTATAAAATGGGTTCTTTGCAATTGCTTTTGGATTTGGCTGATAGTTTGGACTCCATGTCCTCCCAATCCCCATATTATCGAAGTGATTTCGGATTAGGTTTGAGTCCATATCAAATTCCACGATACCAAAGCCCCAGAGTTTTGAGCTTGCCGTTGGCTTTGGCCAGCTCCTTGGAGGAACACCCATTACAAATGTCTAAAAGGCGCGGACCAATATCAAACACTGGGAAAGATGGATTCCAGGTTTGCATGGACGTCCAGCATTTCAAACCAAGTGAATTAACTGTTAAAGTGGTGGACAATGCTATAGTCGTGGAGGGTAAACATGAAGAGCGAGAAGATGATCACGGATATATTTCGAGACACTTTGTTCGTCGATACGCACTGCCAAACAATTATGACTCTGACAAAGTGATCTCGACACTTTCATCAGATGGCGTTTTGACATTAAGCATTCCAAAGCCTGCTATCGAAGATAAGTCGTCCACTGAAAAAGTTATACAAATTCAACAAACGGGACCAGCTTACCTGAATGTTAAGGAGAATCCTGAAGAACAGCCTGTCGAAGATAAAGTCGTCAGTAAAATAAAATAAATTTCAGACTTTTGTGTGAAAAATAACTACATTTAGACTGACCTCATTATTTTTAGAACTTATGTTCCATCATCATACAGACCTACTTTAATTTAAATAAAATAAACATTTCTATTACAAAATTTAAAACCTACAAAAATTGTTTATTTTCAATTTAGTACGTTCTTATACTTATAAGCTTTCGCTGCTCAAATAAAACAGCTTTTAATTTTCTTGAAAAGCGATTTCGGTTGATACCTATATTTTTGAAAAGTGAATATTTTGATTGGCAGTTGATTTGGTGAAATAAAAATTAGATTTGATTTTTGGTTTGTAAGTTTCTACTCCAGTATTATACTACTCCCTATGTATAAATCTAAAAGACAGTAGTATGTTATAGGGTTCTTAAATTTTCATTAGATATAGTCTAAAAACATTTCATTGTAGAAGCATTGAATGGGTAAAACGCCTGAAATAATATGATAGGGTGTTGTATTCAATCTGATAAATTTCTTTAATTTATGGAAAGTGTCGCGTATTTGAATGTAACTGTAAGCCCTATTCTGCTAAACGTTCGCGTGAACATTATAGCATTCTGCTATCCGCGGGAAGGAAATGATTGTTCCATAATGCGTTTAAATTGCGATAAAAATATAATTGAGACAATTAAGATCCTTTTTACAATTTCATAAACAAAGTACTGGTTAAGATTTGCATTGAAAAGACATAAGTTTTAAATAAATAATTTGAGGCAAATTGAATGAAACATTCACGTGAATCGAAAGATTCGATCGAATCGGATAACAGAATAGGGCTGTGTATAACTTTATTTATTTTGTAGCAAATTAAATTTTCTACAAGTTTGTTACACAATTTTTTGTTTCTATGATCAAAAATAAGAAAGATTCGTGCGAACATAAAAGTCACCAATAAAAACAAAATGGCTGCCAAACGACACTAGGTGCAATTGTGAAAAATTTGGTTTTCGGCTCGTGTACTGAATCTTTCGAAAATCGAAGTCAAAATGCAACTCGGAATTATTTCAAAGCTAAATCTAAATGCCCCGTACTAAATAGTGGGTACACAGATTTGCAAGCTGTGGGCTGCAGGTGAAATTAAAAAAAGTTCAAGGTTCTAAAACGCTATTGAATTCATTGAATTGGACGTACAGAAATGGTTTGTATTACGAAATTATTACATATATGTATGTATTGATTCTTTAAATACAAGTAAAAAAGCTAAACGATAATGCAATTTCTACCTGGCTTACAATTATGTTCTAAGTAGAGGCAAAACTTTAAATTTAGTTTTAGTTTGGATTACAATAAAATGTTTAAGTACGATAAATTATATTTTTGGGTTCATGGGATAACGCTTATTTTGATTAGACATAAGTTTATCCAATGGGATAAATTACCAACATTTTTGTATTTTCCTCATACTCTTTGCAAAAAAAGAATTTATGAACCTTTTTTTTGACCTAATTGATAAATGAAAAATGGTTGGGGCAAGAAAAAAAATTGTGTGCGAGGGAAATCATTTCTCTCTGTTTAGGCAAGAGGGGCAAATTTCTAAGAAACTGGCTTAAAATTAAAAAAAAAATATATTAAAATAGACACGCAGCGATCTCAATATAATGTATTTTTTAAATCTAGAAATTCATTCTTTAGTTTTCTTTTAAAATAAAATAGTTTTAGGACCCTATTATGACTCGCGAGTCACATTAAAAAATCGGCGAATGTGACTGTTTGGCATTACTGTTTGCGAATCGCCAAGTTGAAGTTCGCCTTTGATGTCAAAATGTTTACAGTTTTGTCTTCAAATGCGAACTTCGAATTTAGCTATTCGTAATACCACGGAACTGATTATTCGCCAAATCGTTCGACATGAGTCGAACGTTCGACTCGCGAGTCATAATAGGGCCCTTAATTTATAATTTTTGAAAAATTTATTTTCAAACTCAAAATTTTGAAAAAAAAATGTTAGAAAATATTTTTGTTAGAAACTTTACGTTATTAAGTACTACTTTTGTTCTTAATATTCAATTCTCTTATCAAGGAGTATTAGGAGTAGATTTATCATTTTTAAGAACTAGTTTAACAAATAAAAGGTGCAGAATAGGGTGGAATATGCCATTTTTTTGGATTCCTGAATTTAAAGAATAATAAAACGCAAAGTCCAGTATGAGTTACAAAATCATGTATTTCAAAACCTAGTTCGACTGTAAACTATACTGTACAATAGCCGTGTTTTTTTTGCAAGTCCATATGGATTTGTCGAAAAAAACGACATCGGGACTAATAGTTTTACACGTAAATACAACAACAACTTAAATCCATATGGACTTAGTTAAGTCCAGATAATTATCGGGACTTACGTATTGTAAGTAAGAAGGTACTAAGTCCCGATGTCGTTTTTTTCGACAAATCCATATGGACTTGCAAAAAAACACGCCTAATGTACACTGTACATCTACAGATTTAGGTGAAAAAATAGCTTAAGGGAACAAACAATAGTAACATTTGCCATTTCAGTAAGGTGGAGTATATCAGAATGTATCGCATTTTATATTCAAAAATACTATGTTAACGTTTTTCAAGAAAATCAAAAGCCGTTTTATGAAAGAAACCCAACACAAAAAAAAAAACAACTGTGATGAAAAAACACTTTAAAAAGAAAAAAACACACTTTAATAAGAAATAAATAACTCATTTTAGATTTAAAATTTGATAATAGAAATGTTTATTTTATTTAAATTAAAGTAGAAGGTCTGTATGATGATGGTTAACATAAGTTCTTAAAATAATGAGGTCAGTCTAAATGTAGTTATTTTTCACACAAAAGTCTGAAATTTATTTTACTTTACTGACGACTTTATCTTCGACAGGCTGTTCTTCAGGATTCTCCTTAACATTCAGGTAAGCTGGTCCCGTTTGTTGAATTTGTATAACTTTTTCAGTGGACGACTTATCTTCGATAGCAGGCTTTGGAATGCTTAATGTCAAAACGCCATCTGATGAAAGTGTCGAGATCACTTTGTCAGAGTCATAATTGTTTGGCAGTGCGTATCGACGAACAAAGTGTCTCGAGATATATCCGTGATCATCTTCTCGCTCTTCATGTTTACCCTCCACGACTATAGCATTGTCCACCACTTTTACAGTTAATTCACTTGGTTTGAAATGCTGGACGTCCATGCAAACCTGGAATCCATCTTTCCCAGTGTTTGATATTGGTCCGCGCCTTTTAGACATTTGTAATGGCTGTTCCTCCAAGGAGCTGGCCAAAGCCAACGGCAAGCTCAAAACTCTTGGGCTTTGGTATCGTGGAATTTGATATGGATTCAAACCTAATCCGAAATCACTTCGATAATATGGGGATTGGGAGGACATGGAGTCCAAACTATCAGCCAAATCCAAAAGCAATTGCAAAGAACCCATTTTATAGGTACGTCTTCGTAGGTTAAGTAGGTATAGGATAGGTACTTGTTTTGTATCTTTTTACTTAAGGACAAAAAATAAAATTACTTGCACTTGCACTGTGTTTTAAGAGAACTTGATTTTTCTTTAACGATTGTTTTCAAGCAAACTGATGAATTTCGCGGTTGTTTTTGCATATTTATACTAAATGCTCTTTTGCCAGAAATTTCTACGGTGAACTCGCTCTCTTTGTTTATTCAGCTAAGTAAGACATTTTATATTGGGATTGGTTTTGGTATCTTTTGCTTTTAGATACTCTTTCTCTCTCGCTCTGCTGTCTGTTCATTTGCAGCAATTATTTTAAATACAAACAAAATATTACAGATATAAACAGAGCAAGATATAAACAGAGCAAGTTTTAAAGAGATCATCCATCAATAAAAATAAATAAAAAGTAACGAAGAGATAAATGTAGAAATTTCTGGCAAAACAGTTATTTCGTATAGATATCGTTCGTATCAAATGCAATTCATCAGGTTGTTTGAAAACAGACCCAAGTTTTCTTTAAACAGCATTTCTTCTCAAACATTGTCCAAATAATTTTATTTTGTAGGCCACGAAACAAGTAAAGAGCTATTGACAACATATGTATAAAAGGTAGCGCCGTAGGGGCACACTTATAAGATGTTTTATGAAAGTATATTTTGTTTCTAATTTTTAGGAAAAAATATTATGAAATTTTTTGGGTTTGTGGTGAAAGGATTTCTGGTGGACTCAGAAATGGCACCATTGCGTATAGAAATACATATACAATGGTGGGGGTGGCACATATGTGAAGAAATATAAAAAATTAGTTTTATTAAATAGATAGAATGACGTCATCGACGCAAATTTAGTTTTTAATAAAAAAAATATTTTTCGACTTAAAGTTAATAATTAAATATTAAAAACCGTTTCTTAAGAGCAATTCATTTGTTATTTGGATTCTAAACAAACATTTATATTATTAAAAGTACCAAAATGTCGGGAAATTTGTGCGTCGATGATGTAGATGCGTAGAACAAAATCAAAATAAAACCAGGAAAGCGCTATGTATCACAATCACCTTTATCACCAATACCGTTAACGAATTAAAAAAATACAACTAACCGAGATTTGGATTCGATCTCGTTTTAAACATCCTATATACAAATTTCAAACGTCATTGAACGCCTCTATTTTGGATTCTGTAAGACGAAAAGAAAAGATGACCAATATAAAAGCTACAGTTTATTATGTATATCGTTGCAAAATTTCGTTAGACTGCTTTTAAACGATGCAATTTCTTCTTGCGATTTCAAAGCACTCTGGCGATATGTGGTGGGCGGGGTAGATAAAATTGCTGAGGATGAACAAATTGCAGAGTTATCACTTATACTTCTTTATGCTTTTCCTCATTGTTCGAGTGCATGAGAGAGATATATGATAACAACATGCGCAATATCATATTATGTTTGTTATATACCATTCTAACGGCTCACAAAAAAAGAATCTATTTTGTACAAAAAAAACAATTTTTAATGATGTTTTCATTTTCAATGCTGAAATGTCAAAAAAAGCTTCTATCAGAAATGTTATGGCGAATTCCTTTCAAAAAAGAAATCGAATTTTTTCTAAACAGAATCGAATTTTTTCTGTCAATTGAAAGGAATTCGTATTTCGTAAAAGAATCGATTTTTGTTTGGTGTGATTGTGTTTGTGTCTTTATACATAGCTGCAATTAACGCAAAACGTCAAGAAATTATTCACAAAACTATTAAGGTTGTTTGTTTTTGTTGTGAGAAAAATGTTTTACCGATAGAATTAAATTAATAAATAAAAGATATTAGCCAGCTTATACGGTGCCAATTTGTTGGTGCATTTTATTTGTTTGAACTTCTATTTGCACATATATTTTTAAAGAAAATTGTTATTGAAAAGTTTTCACTTGCACTGAAAGTTTTTAACACGTCTTTCGACAGCTTTTTTTTTTTGTCAAATTTGTGTTTAATAATGAACAACGCACAATAAATTATTTGTATAGCTGTATTGACTGAATACTTTGTTAAATTATGTAGAATTCGTTGCAACCAAAAAATAAACAACTCGTCTTCCAAAAATTCCGCGTTTTTCAATTTGACGTATTAGAAATGTCAAGCCTTCATAGTGTGTGTGCAAATCAGTGTGAAATCTTGCTAAAAACGCAAGATTTGTTTTGACAGAAGAGAATCGATTTTGTTTAGAAAAAAATTGATTCTGTTTAGAAAAAATTTGATTTCTTTGTTGTAAGGAATTCGCCATTAGTCGAATCACATTTTGTAATGCATTTCCACATTAATGTGGTTTGATCTTGATGTGTACGCACTTCTCAAATCGGAATTTTCAATAATAAATTGTTTGTACTACCTACTCTAGTTTCATTTTTAATGAATTAAAATTAAAAGAAATTTTAAAAATGTCAAAAAATCACCAGCAAGTTGTGAAATGGGACAAACAAAATTATAAAAATGATATACCTATGCATTTGTTTTTCACAACATGGAAACCATAAGGCACTTAACAAAAATTGCCATTATTTCAAAAATGATTATTTCAAACAATTCAATACCAATTAAAAAATATTTGTTGATGTAAAATTTTTGTATCTATAAAATCAAAAAAATATTTTATTTATTAAATAATTCTTCCACGAAAAACATCTCAACTAAAATTTTATTGGCCGTCACATTATTTGTTGTTATTGTTTAATCACAAATGACGAACACATTGGTGTAATCTTGCAAGACGAACAAATCAAACAGAACTTTGAAATTTTTGTTTTCTGAATGCCGGCCGGGTATCCAGGCACACGAGTGCATCTAGGGAAGCATTCCTTACGTATGTAACGCAATCAATTTTGACATGATGGCCATTTTGGTTTTCTAATTTTGTTTACAATAACCGATTTCCATCCAGTTTCCAGATAAATTTAACACAAAACTTCATATCAAATAAAAATATTTGTTTTGTCGTTTTTATTAAGCCTAATATTTACAATCTGCAATAAAACTTCATAATTTATCATTAGCACTGAATTCTTACCACAAAGTTATTCAAAGTTCCGCGACACAATCACGTGAAGTGGAACTTTTTGTATCCAAAGACATTTGGATATTGAAGAACATTTTATAAATTCCCATAAAATCATTTAAATTGTTTCTAAATGGTGCCAAATAGAAGATAGAGAAAAACAAAATGACAAAATCCAAATGGATTTTGGAACAAGTAGTATTTGGCGGAGTTGTCCATCTTGATGAGGGTTTAACAACTATAGGACGCAACCTTCGATCAACCTTAGTCCTTAAATCCGACTATGTTTCGCGCAATCATGCTCAAATTCGTATTTCCCCCACTAGTGATTATGTCCGGATTATAGACTTGGTAAGTACAAATTATCAAAAGGAAACGGCAAGAGTCAAAAATTGATGAAATCTAGAAACAAACATATTTTTACATGCGATATATTTACCTAATAACTCATTCTTTTCCTACTGAATACGAATAGCTATGTACGTACCTACATAATACTCATTGTTCTAAAATATTTTGGTCTTTACGAATGAAATATGACCCTGAAACGATTTTTCCTCTTTAATACTTTACATAGTAAGAATTGATAAAATAAAACGGTTCACTACTCCCACTGCATATAATGCAATGTGATCTCATTCCTATAGACAAGTACATCAGGGCAAGCTCTTGTGTTGTCGAACTTTGTGCCGTTCACTGATGTAGACACCCAGTGTTAGTGTTAGTTGCACTGGAAAATTGCAGACTATGCTTAGTTTGATTTGTATAAACAAAAAAAAGTGGTTATTGTTTTTAAATACGTTAATACAAATACAAAATTCGAATAGTTAAGAAATCTACACAAGCAACATACACTGTATATAAGGCAATATGTCTATTTATGCTTAATTTAAGTATTGTAGTATTAAGTAGTAATGTGCCTTTAGTTTTAAAAACGCAGATTAACAAACTTATTTATATTCACTAATTTTTAGATTAAATTATTCCATTAATGTTCTGAATGCCTTAAACCATAAATTGGTGAAATTTGGTACTCTTCCGCGAAGGCTCTGATATATGAAGAACTAGAATTATTTTTAAATTATCAAATAAATGTTTTTATATTGTCTTCTATGATAGATCTTAAATAATTAAGGCTGTATTTCAGTATTACCAATTGCACTAGATCAAATTAAATCTGACATTTCATCAATTCAAGGAAAGTTTATATTTGATTTCTATTGCCGCTCAGCAAATGGTCACCTGTCTGCTTTTCGTATATGCCTATGAAAAAAATGATTGTTGTGATAAAAGTGCAGCTTGAACTTATTTCTCAATAACTAAGGAAATTCATGAACAACCTGCAGCAAAAGAAAGAAAAAGAAGCTTACACAAAAAACCAACTATCTCGAATCACATTTGCATTTAAGATTGAACGAAGTGCTAAAACTGTATGGACATTTCTGCAAAATAATGAGATGTATGGAAAAAACATGATAGGAAGGCAAGCAAGAGCCACAATAGCCGCAGGCAAAGGATTTATTCGAAAAGTTGCAATCTGAAACAATTTCAATTTGCTTATGGCAACTTTACTTTCCACACCTTAACATAATGAAAAACGTGTGGGGTGGATGGATCGTCAAGTGTAAAATTCTGCGGGCCATCTATGTAACTCGATTCTACAACAAAAACGTTCGAATTCGCAAAATCTCAACTCGCTTATTCTATTGCAAGCGCTTATAAACTGAAATAGAACCGCGTTGATTGCAGATTCTGTGGCAAAAAGGCGGAAAGCACTAACATTTGATCCTATATTTGTACATATTAATACTTAGTTTAAGCATTGAAAACCACTTAGAATAGATTCGAAAGTAGAATAAAGTTACATAGTATGGCCCCTGGAAAGCAATATGACAACAGGGAATCACTTGTTACTGCCATAAAAGAAGCTTGGAGTGGTATTTGAATTAACTACCTAAAACCGCTACTAACTTCCCAATTTGGTTTTTGAAGTAATTATTAACAAAAATGGTAGTACTCGTTACTAAAGGATCAAAAATTAAGACGAAACTCCTTTAAAATGCGGTGTTGTCATTATTTTAATTATTTTAGCGTTTGTTTCTATTCAAGCGACTCAAAAAACATACAAACAAAGTGTTTTCTTTGAAGGAAAGCATAAAAAACCTCTGCAAATGACGTTATAAGATTTTCTGCATTATTCTTGGTAAAACATTATTTCATATGTTGTAAGGGCTTTCGAAAAATTAAAAAAAGGAAATTGTTTCGTCAACTTACCAAAGAGCAAAACTTTTTATTGTAAGAAAAACACACAAACGTGACGCGCAATTTATATGTTTTTAAGATTGGAATTTATTTTATTTATGTTAATTTAAACATTGATTTCTTGCCCTTTTATTATTTACTTAACTCAAAACCGATTTAATTTCATTTAACTATTAATATGATATGACTTCTTTTTTAAATAGGGCTCGAAAAATGGAATTTACGTCAACGAAGATCAATATTGCAATGCAGAAACCACAATTAATGTCGGAGACCGCATTGGATTTGGAGTGGATGTGGAAGACACTTTGGTGTCAAATTTTCCAAGGGGGCAATATCCTATTTATGTACTTAAACGTTTGCCCGAAGAGCAAATCAATGTCATTCCAAAAGAAAATACAGCCAAAATACAATCTAATGGAGCAATCCCACCACATCCCGATCAGCCAGAGAAAGACGATGAAAAAGATAAATGTGTTGATGATGAAGATGATACAGATGATGAATATGACAAGATCAATGAAAAAGATGATGTTGTCGTGCCACAACCAAGCTCGGTGAATGAAGTTGTGGCGTTTGTAAAAAAAGAACCAGAATCTCCAGCACCTACTACATCAAGTATAATTTGCGAAAATATTAAGAACATATTTGGCGATCTGAATGCAGAGCTGCTGAGTACATTGTCTGAAGAAACGACAAGAAAAATAGTTGAATCTACCACCAGTGTGAAGAAACCTGTGTCATCCGGAGTTGTTATTTGCATATCTTCTAGTGAGGACGAAGATTGTGATATCGCTGATAAAAGGCAAAGAGATGTCAAAAGTCCAGAACTTTTCAATGATTCTCTTAACAGTGATAAGGATATCCCTGACCGTGTAAAGCAAAATGTAGTCAGGCAACCTGATGTTTACTCAGTTTCCATCAATCACATCGAACAATCAAACAACATCCATCAAAATGCAGTCGATTTTCAGAAACCTAAACAAATTAACCTTCCGGAGGAACCAAACAACAATTTATCGGAAAAACCTTCAATTTCGGCGGAACACCAACAGCCCATGGAAAATAACCTTCCCATCGGTATTCAACTTGAAAAACTTCAAATTTCAGCCGAAGTCAATAAAGCCCCAGACAATAACCAACCAATTATAGAACCTGATATAAATAATGTGAAAGACGAATTGGATGACGACGAGGATGATCTCTTCTTTACCCAAAAAATCTTTGAAGACATGAAAGAATATGCTGCAGATTTAATTAACGATGAACCCTCTGACTTTAAAATTGAACCAGAAGACTCAGATTCGATTCCACCAATCAAACAGGAAATACTTCCTCAAAATTTAGATGGTACTATAATCAATCTTGATGACGAAGATGATTTTGACGAAGCTTTGGAATCAAAAGTTCATAAGTGGTCTGATAAACTGACCAAAAGCTCACAGAGCTTCTCTAATAGTTTCAATGCATCTCAAATTTATGAGGATAATAATTCGGATGAAGAAGTAGCCTTAAGGACAAGAAATATATTCATCGTTGACGATGATGATGAGATGGATTTTGTTGATAGGGCGGCGAGGGTTGAAGTTAAAACTGAGCCTGGAAGTCGTGAAACCCGGGCAGAACCATATCAATCTTCTTCATTCTCGGACGAAAAGGAAAAACCTCCTGAGAGAGATGTTGGAAGCTTACACAAAACCCTATTTTCGACATCGGAAGCAGAGGAAGAAGATGATGATGATCCCGATCAACCATCAACATCATCTTCCTCATTGAAAAAGTTTCATGATAAAGTTGTTCGCAGGCTTAGCACTTCGGAGGAAACACCAAAAAAAAAACCTCGTTTTAGCAGTAGATCTGAAAGTAATGACAAGGAACACGTCCGTCGTTCATCATCTTCACACAGAACCTATTCGCGCAAGAGCTCTGGAAGCAAACGCTCGCATAGTTCTCTTTCGAGAGAAGATAGCCCTCCGCAAGAAGATCTCTTTGACAAATTAAAAGAGAATGACAAATCTAAACAAAATCGAAAATCTTCTTCATCTTCGAGTAGCCATAAAAATTCTAACGAGCATAGAAAGTCAAAAGATCGAATCTCGAATGTTCCTCGTCATTCTACTGATCTACCTGCAGCATCTATTTATAAGTCAGCAACAGTAGCTAGAATGAAATCCGCTGGGAGTAATTTGTTTAGCGATCAAAACGATGTAGAAGATTTTGTGGAAATTAAGAAACTCCCAGCAGAACCAACAACAGTGAACGAAGAAAGTAAGAGACCAGAGCCACAAGTACCTATGGTAATGATTCCAAAAATAATACGGGGGCCACCTGAAATTATCCAACCACCAACACTTCCAGTGCATAAAGGAAAGCTAAGAGGTATGTATTGCTTCCTTAAATTTTTTCGTTAGAAAGTATCATCTCAAGTTGTATTTATAAGGGAACCCATTATGAACACTGATCCAGTCAACGCATTAAGACTTAATCTTGAACAAAAAGATACCGTTTTTATGACCAAAATATAGAACACCTTAAAAGTTTTTTTTTCCAAAATCCTAAATGTTACTTCATTTGGTTTACTGCTGTTTGATTCCTTCTGCTGTTTGCCTTTTCTTAAGGCTTATTTTCTTCAAATGTCTATAAGTCAGCTCTGAATATTTTTCACACCAACAACAACAATGTTTTCATATTCATTTTATTATGTGATAAAATATCCCAGAACATTTTTTTTAAAGTGACTGAATGCCCAGAAGTTGGCATCTAGTAGAATACGAGCGATTCCATCTTAGTAATAATTTTTTTTTAATAATTTCAATTCTGTTTGAATTAATATTATAGTAAGGGTTCCATATAACACCATATAACAAACCAATATTCTAAGATTGATCTTACATAAGAGATGTAAGATAAGAATGTAAAATAGGAACCAGAGAGAGAAGTTGCATATTTTTTAAGTACAATTGGAGGAATCCATCAGGATCAGCGTTGTTATCGCAATTAAAATTCAAAGGACCTTCTTCGACCTCAGAAATATTAACCTCTAACTGACCCCGATGTCGATGTCGCAAAAGAGTGTTCAGACGATTTGCGATCGAATTCGCAGATGATGACGTAAAAATGAAGTCAGAGTCACAAACGCTTGCCACTTTTGATATGCCGTTTACTCGAAGCTTAACAATGTTTGATTTTTGTTATAAGCTTATGTTCCTACCAGAAATTGCACGGCATTACTTGTTTTGAGGTCAAAACTATTTTAAAACTTGTTTCAGCAATTTGAAAAGAACTTGCATGCTTTCTAACACATAATTACATCCTTACAACTCTAATCCGCCATTTGAACTATTAAATCAAATGCGTGCGAAACAGTTGTGCATTTTATTTCTATCCATTTTAAATTCATCTATCTTACTGGAAATTATTAATTACTTCCATTGTATTATATTCGTATTAATCGAGTTTTTACATGTTAAAGGAATCTCCGCTACAAACAATAGAATTGCCGTCAAATTAAAAGCTTCGTCAAATGCCAAAGAGTTAAAACGAAAATGGTTTGAAAAACCGTCTGCGAAAATAGATAAAGAAAAATCTAAAGCAATACAAGAAGAAAGAAAGAAAAAACTAAGAGAGTTAAACGATAAAAAACAATCCGATAGTTTTAATAGTGTGCCAAACATTATTCCTAAGAATAAAACTACTGCCGACGAAAAAGAAGAAAGTAGAAAGAATCTTAAGGTTAAAGTAACTAAAACCAACCGGGGTGCTTTTCTTACTGAAATGCCTGCAATAAATCCAAATCCGCTCTACAACATTTCGAAAAAACACCCAAAACCAAATGGACACACTCCAAAAATATCAAATGGACCATCAAAATTCTCTTCGAGAATATCAACAATACAAATTGTCCAGAAAAGACCTTCCCAACAACACCAAAAACCCTACACGGAAATCGCAAGTGTTGCAAGGAAAGTAGGACAATCTAACACTATACATGAAAGGGAAACAAGTCATGATCGAGTGAAGAGCACCGATGCTACGAATGAGCAAAAGCAATGTGCTCCACGGCGTCGCAATAGCAAAAAAGTCAATTTCACTTCTATGATAAAACATTTCGAGGAAAACAATCGAATCCTTGAAAGAAGGCCTTGCAGAATAGAACCGTATATTATATCTATGTAGATACTTACTCTTAAATTAAATAGAAAACCGAGGTAATTTGCTGTATAAGAGTTATTTTTGTCTTTGAGCACGAGATTTGAATAATGGATAAACTTCAAATGATAGTTTTAGAAAATTCGAATTTTGTACCGGACTTTTCATTTGCGATATAATGAGGCTATGAGTGGAAAAGTGTTTTTTTTAAATATATTTTGTATTAAATTAATCAAATTGTATGTCCCTAAAAGGAATAAATAAGGCACAATATTACCAGATTTATTAAAATAACGATTTTTCACTCACAGCCTCCTATGAAGATACTAAAGGGTCATTGTTTTTAGAGGTATACACTTTTAAAATGAAATAAAACACATTAAAATCATATCGCGGCTGGGTTGAATGAAGTCCAATTTTAGGCCTCTTTTTCGAGAAGCGGATATATGAGCAAAAACTGTCCGAATGTTATCCTCCAAGACCAATGTCTCAAGTTCATCGGCGTAGACCATCGCATTCAATATCACAAAAGAATATAATCCAATTGGGTAAGGAGATCACAACATCGTGGAGGCCAATTCTCAGGACCACTAAGCGAAATTATGTGCTCATCGAATGTTTCCTGCAATACACTGATGACGTTGTGCCCTGTGAGGCATGATGTCGAAACCAATTTAAGGCAATTTAATTGGGGAACTTAGAAATCATTAATCATGGGACTATAGAGCTCTCTATTGACAGTAACGTTCTGACCGGTATCATCTTTGAATCAAATATTCCAACCGCTCTCCTGGTTGTCCTTCACTCTAAATCCGGCAGTTGACTTAGCCGTTCAACCAAAACTGAGTCTCATCTCTACATAAGATTTTGTGGTGAAGACGAAAAAAGTTTTCGCGAACAGATACACGTTTTTCAAAAAAAAATTTGTACAATTGGGAAGCGTTTTTCTAGTGTAAGTCTATTCAATAAAATAGCCATCAATAATTGTCAAAATGGTTATACCTAGAAATAGTGTTGCTAAGTTTAAAATCAAACCTCTACGAAAAATACCCTTTCTATAGCAAGTTTTGAATTAGCAACAAAAGTCGAACTCCAGATCTTAGTCAAATATGACATCAATCAGTTTATCCTTACCTCGGCCTACATTCTAAACCTTCAAACTTGGTATTAAAGGTTTTGAGTGAATTTCCTAAAGAGGAAATTGAATTTTTTTAACTCTAAGAATGATAGTAGCTGTCATACAACCGTTAATACAAACAAAATGTATGTTCGACTTTTTTAAACTCAAAATTATTTTCAAAGTTTTTTAAGAAATTTAAGGAAATAATTTCATGTTTGAACTAACTAACTGGAAATGAATATCATACGCATGACACTGTAGTAATGAGTGAGTAGAGTGATGGATTTTATAAGAATACTCATAGTATTATGCACTTTACTAGAACAATACCTATCATTTTCAATTTAGTTTAAGCATTTAGCTCAATAAATATGTTGCTCGAGTCCTATTGACTGACTGTACGAATTAGATATATGTACATCGACGGTTGTATGTATTTAGAACATTTCGCATTTTGATAACATATTCTATTACATTCGTATTAATCGAATTTTTAAATGTTAAAGGAATCTCCGCCACTCATAATAGAATTGCCGAAAAATTAAAATCTTCATCAAATGCAAAAGAATTAAAACGAAAATGGTTGGAAAAACCGTCTGCGAAAAAAGATAAGGAAAAAGCTAAAGCAATACAAGAAGACAGAAAGAAGAAATTAAGAGAGTTAAACGATAAAAAACAGTCCGATAATTTAAATACTGCGCCCAACAAAGTTCCTGCGAAAGAAACAGTTGCCGACGAAAAAGAAGACAGTAGAAAAAAACCAAAGGTAAAATTAACTCGAACCAACCGGGGTGCTTTTCTTACTGAATTACCTGCAGTCAATTCAAAGCCGCACTACACCATACCCAAAAAGCATTCAAAACCAAATGGATCTCCGCCAAAAATATCAAATGGATCTTCAAAATCCTCTTCCAAAATATCACCGCCGAAAGTTGTTCAGAAAAAACCTCCTCAACCGCCAAAACCCACCACTGAAATCGTCACTAATTTTGCAAGGGAATTAGCACAAGCCGACATTGTACTTCAAAGGCAAACAAGCCGTGATCGAGTTAAAAGCACCGATGCTGCTACGACTGAGCAAAAGCAATGTGCCCCACCGCGTCGCAATAGCAAAAAAGTTAATTTCACTTCTATGATACAACACTTCGACGAAAACAATCGAATTCTTACAAGAAGATCCTGTATAAGTAGTCCTGCTTCGAATTCAACAAAAACAACTCGAAAAGTCACATTCAAATTACCTCCAGATATTCGTTATTTCGAACCAGTTTCTAGTGCAAAACCAAAACGCCAACAAAAAGAAAGCTCTACATTTTATGAAAGAAAAACCATTATTCGAAGAAGCTATTCTATAGTGGATAAAACAGATATTTTGCTTGATGATATTTTATCGTGGAGTCAGCTTTGGTTGCGAAATAAACAGCATAATGTCAGCATGTTGGTTTTCCCAATGACCAATGACTACAAGTCGTATGGCGAGTACAAAAGGTGAGTAGTTAACTTCTCTGTGTTTATTAATACAATAAATATTCTGATTTGTACAGCATTGTTTTACCTTTACTGAAAATGGAGTATTTGGCACATCTTGACAAAGCTATGGAGCAATACAGTTCGAAACCAGTCATCGTTGCTGAAATCGATTATAGTGATCCACATAAGCACAGAGATTATCTTTTTGCAAAGTGTAAGATTTTTATTATACACATCTGCTTGAAAATTGATTCCATGTACTTGATTCACAGGTAACACACCTATTAAACCATCGGAATTGTCATTTAATGACTTAGCTTTGGTTGAAATCGCTGTTGGGGTTACAATGAATCAATATTTTGGTTATATTAGCAATATTCGGAGAAGTGGTGAGTAAAAATCAGCCTTTAACTAAAATAATTAATATTACTGAAAATGAGTTTTACGGTCTAAACACACATTTGACATGAATTGATAACTGTAAACCGAAAATACAATTTTACCATTAAATTATCAAGAAATTATCCGTTGTTCTTTACACTTGTAGACAAAACGAATAATCAAACACTTTTTTTCTTTTTCAGGTATGTGCAATTGCATTACGGTGGAAATAACCTCAAACACAATTAACAAAGATTTGTTAAAAACGAAACCAAAAATTAAAATTCGACGGATAATCGATGGCATTCTCTTGCATTTAAGTACATTTAACGCTGTTCACCAACTAGAAGAAACACCTCTTATCCAAAAAATATTGAATCCTATTGAGCTACTATGCAATAAAAATAATTATTTCCGAACATCAAGTATCGAATACAAAGGTTTTAACGCTTTGAATAGAGAACAACTTGATATTTTATTGAAAACATACGAAAAAGCTATTGATGAATCGAGTCCAAACATATCGTTAATCAATGGACCACCAGGAACTGGGAAGTCTGTACTCATTTCAAATCTTGCTATTCAGTTGCTTTACGGTAATGAGGTTAATGAGTTGGACAAGAAAATCCTCATCTGCGCCCAAAGTAATATGGCTGTGGATGTAATAGCAGAAAAACTAATTAATATTAAGCAAAAACTTTCACCTGAAACTACACAATTTAATGTTGTTCGATTTGGAATGGATGAAAAGGTGCATCCGAGCGTAAGAGAAATAACGCTTAAAAGTGTTTTACAACGACATCGTATGAACATTATACGGAAACAAGCAAATCAAATAAATGAACAAGCTGTAAATGAGGAAAATCTTAATTTAGAGGCAAGTGTAATAATTCTGTTTTGAATAGAATATATTTTATAAATGTTTTTAAGATTGTTCAACTAGAGGCTCGAATAGTTGAAATGGAAAAACACAATTTCCAAGACGTGAGACAAGAAGAGCTTATAGAAATGCGAAAGAACTTGGCGCTTAAGAAAACTATTGTTAATCAAGTGTTCCGCCCGGAGGACGAGAAGCGTCTGCAAAAATGGTTTTTAGAGAACGCCAACATAGTTTGTTCAACGCTAAGTAGTTGTGTTAAACTTGCATCGTAAGTAAAATACTTAAGTGCTTATACCCTTCTTGAAAATTAACCATCATCCCTATTTGTAACCTTAATTTATCAAAATCTTAAAGCTTTGTAGATTACTTTGATGTTTGTATTATTGACGAAGCCACGCAGTGTACAGAACCTTGGGCTTTAATGCCTCTAAGATTTGGTGTGAGTAACCTTATTATGGTTGGTGATACGCAACAACTTCCAGCAACAGTAATATCTCAGGTTGGTAATACGTTTTATACAAAAAAATGTGAACTTATTGAACTAAATTTTCTACTGATTTGAATTTAATATAGCGTGCTAAGGAACTTGGACTGGAAACATCGTTGTTCACAAGAATTAAAAACTGTTTGGAAAATAACTTTAGAGAGACCCCCAATATCGTAGAAATCCAAAACAAGCCAATATTCACTCTTCATGAACAATATCGAATGAACTCGGAGATAAGCAAATGGCCAAATATGTATTTTTATAAAAATCAATTAAGAAACAATCCAAAAACTGATGAATTTAAGTCAAGCATTAAACCATTTTCTATACTTAATTTGGAGTATAGACAAAATGACTCGTACCATGGTCAGATTTCAATATCAAATAATCTAGAAGCTGAATTTGTTGCTAAATTGGTAACTACATTGGATAATTATATACCGAATAAATTTTATAGTTATGACGTTATAACACCATACGCTCAGCATCGTGAAAAGTTGGAAAAGATGATTAGGTAAGTTTGTACTGAAATTGTTTAGTTTATCAAGTTAATCACTTGTTTTTTTTTTGTTATTGTTGTGTAGAAATAGCGGCCTTAACGATATAATGGTTAACACCATTGATTCATATCAGGGAATTGAGAAGGACGTGATTATAATTTCAAATGCACGTACTCAAGGAGTTGGATTTTTGGGCAACTACCAAAGACTGAATGTTGCACTGACTAGACCAAGAAAATGCCTAATAGTTTGTGGAAACTTTAAAAATTTAGAGGTAAGAAAAATTGATTTGCGTAATTCTGGTTTTCTATGTCAAATGAACCACATCGTCGAATATTTTCGTTTCATTTATTTTCGAAATATGCATAAGTATTATTTAATAATAATAATAACAATATACGATGTATATGCGTGTAATACCTAGTCGTTTTAAATGCAACGTGAATTGCACGGCACTAGTTAGAAGCATAGGAAAGAATTTTTGCTGGCACCGTGGACTGAGAAATAAGGTATTGATTATCTCATTGAATCCTACGGGTGGCGTACAATTGTAACTGGGGGAATATAGAAAAGAATGCTGTCTAGAGTGGGGCTCGACCCCACACCTCTAATTTAGCAGTCAAGCACTCCATCCACTGCGCCATTGCCACCCGCGTACTCAAAGAGTTGGATTACAAAACAGATTTCGATTTCTTTTCCGTCAGTTTATTTGATCAGGCTGAATTAAGAACTGTATGGGTTGCTTGCAAAGTCGCGAAAGTAACTTTTTGTTAAACTGATATTTTGGAAGTCTAATTACAATTTAAATGCAAAGAAAAATTCTATTAAATTCCGTGGCTTCCTGACCAAATTGTTCAGGGACTTTTCTCAAAGATCATTAAAGCATGGGACTAACTTTGATTGTCGTTATCAACAACACCTTCCTGTTTCTTGCGCATTAGTTTAAAGTTAATTTATTGCATCTAGTTTTGCATTTGAGAGTAAAATGTCAGTTATCATCTAAATTGAAGTTTATCATTGAAAATATTAATTTCTAATTTAAAGAAAAATCAGTCAAGCTTATGACTTGCACTTTAATAGCTGTTCTAGTAAAACAACATGTGTTTTGATCTTACAAATATTGACTCAAAATTAGAAAATAAAACTTAATGACTAACTAATTATCCCCTCAAATTGTTAGCCATCATCTGAACTTGAATGAACTACAAACAAAAATTTATTTTCCTTCTCTTTCCCAAAAAATAATGTTAAATTGTATGTTTCTATTTTTAGTCTGTGCCCTCTTGGGCAAGTTTACTAGCAAACGCAAAAGAACGTGGACTTTACCATAACATCAGCACCAGGGACGCTTTAGACATAACTAAAAATGTAATTGAAAAAATAAAAATTAAACGCTAATCCTGACAAATTAGTTTTTAATGTTCTTGTGATAAATAAATAGAAATTAAATTGTTTTTTCTTCCTGCTATCTAGACTAATTCAAAATAATACTGTATTAATCTTGCATAAGGTCTATTGTTACAAAAACTACATACATTTATATTTAGTTGTGTTGTTCATAATACTTTATTTTGTTAAAATCCAAAAAAGATTAGCTTCTGGTAAAAAAAAATTAGGATTATAATAAGTATATTTAGTTATACTCTATAAATATTGTCCATTTGTACAAACAAATATTTTTCATAAAAATAACACTATTTTATTATTTTAAATAAATGAAGTTCAATCAAATATTTTAAACTTACCCTTTACTACACTGAATATAAGCCTAAACAAAATACAGATCTGAAAAGAATACTTTAAACAAATATTAAAAAAAACAGTGGATCACTGTGTGATTGTTTTAAAATTTGTGTGTTTATATAATTGAAACAAATTTCCATTCATCTAAAATTACATTATTGTTGTTGTTTTAAGAATTCTTCCATCATGCGAATAAATTTTTATTTTGAAGTAAATTTGATATAATTTATTCGTTGACTAAAAATAAAATACGTTGAGTAATAATAAGAGTACCTATAGAATTTTTATGAGATCCTTAAAAAAATATCAGTAGAAAATAGAAATAAAGGACTGCGTTTTAAAGCTCTCTACAAGTGTCTGGCAAACATTTATAAACAACTTCACCGTTTGCGCTGAGCAATAAATTCAACACAATATTTAATATTGTATAGTCCATAGTACTTGCTTGTCGGATAACTCGTAAAAATGTTTCAATAACATGTATAACTAAAAGCTGTATCTTTCTTCTTGTAAATTATCCGAAGTGGATTTTGAACTGAGTCTTCTGAGAAGAATAACGAACCTAATACTTTTTGTTTAACTCTGAGAACCTTCGTAAAGTGGTTTAGTTTAATGATGCTTTTTCGAAATTATGTCAAAAATTAAGTGCCATATTTTTCTTACCAATTCAAAAAGTACTCGGATTTATTTTAATCAACTTATTCTATTAAATACAATTAATGTAGAAGGATAATATTGTTTCCATATTTTATAGAAAACATTCTTTTCCAAGGGATAATTCGCGGTTTAAAACTTTTTGCTTCTAAATATTTTACTATTTCGTTAGTTTTATACGGAAAATTGAATTAACCATTTCACGTACTATTTCTTATTTTTAATATTTAAGTTGCCAATAAATCAAACAATGTTGAATAATTAAGGACTTATATTTCAAGTAGAATTTAAATTTCGTATAACAAAATAAAAGCAATCAACGTAGAAGATAGTTTTTAGTTTTTTCTTTATAATTTTTTATACTTCAGAAATATATTAAAATAAATATAATGTTTTATATAATAAAAAAATTGTATATTATTTTAAAATAAAATAGATATGAACAGAAAAATCAGATCATGAATAAGTAACAAAATATTTGTTCTTCATTATCCATTCTGCTAATGTGGTTTCCAATAGAATAGTGATCAGTTAAGACTTCAAACAAGAGAGATCTATCTACATATGTGATGTTTAACTGGGTCCTTAAACGAAAAACATCGAACGAGATCGAATTGACAGTAAAATAGATTTCTCTAACACCTTTCAATTTACACCTGACATTTACACTGACATTTCAAGCTTGAAGGCAAATTGAAATGGCTGCCGAGGATTCTCATCTTCATGTCGATAAAACCTCTGTTGTAGTGGGTTCTAAAAAAAGAGAGAAGGTGGTAAAGGAAAGTTCCTAAAAAACTTCAAGTAAAAAACAAGCAAAAGATATAAAAAAAAAAGTTAAAAAAGGGTACCAAGGCTAACAACTGCTGTTCCTCCCATTTTACTCCTTTTAAGATATTTCGATTTCCATTGGTTAGGAAGAAAAATAAGCTGCTAAACAATTTGACCGCCACCAGGAATGTTCATCAGTATAACCTTAAGCATAATTTTAAGTACAGAGATTTTTTCTTTAGCCGCCACGACACGAATGTGAAATTTGTTACCTAACTCTGTTTTTCCTTCCCATTTCAATATCCTTACATTCAATACAAATGTACATCGTTTGCTTTACTTAATTCTCCCTCTATTTCCTAAACGCTCCCACTGTGTTAAAAATATCTTTTAAAGACTCTTCATATGTATAAAATATTAATTGAGGGCAAAGTGAGAACTTAATAAAGGTAAACAAATCAGTCAGTCCACTTTGCTATGGATTCATACTTACATTTATATCAAAATTGAAAAACAGAAAAATTAACTTTATGGAAATAAATAAAACACAACTATCATATGCACATTAATATTTGAATTACATTTATTAAAATTTCTCCCTCGTACATTTTCTTCTTTTAGTACATATTTTTGTATGTAACATTGAAACATAAACCATGGATTATATTTAATTAAAATGTCATATTATAATTCTTTACATCCATGAATTGCATACAGTTTTTGTTTTGTTTTATGTTATGTTTACACTTACAAATATTTATAGAAATCTGCTTAGCAAATAAATAGTTTAAAACAAAAGTATTCAATCAAAATTTAAAATAAACTATAGTAACATAAACTTTAAAAAAAAAATCATCCCTGCGAAACAAAACACAAACAAAAATATAACTATGCATTATTGTTAAAACTCTATCCATTGTTGTTGATTTTAAACAAAAAAATAATAGCTCTTTAGAAGTAATAACAACAGGTACTTTTTATGTAATATGTATGTAATATTTTTTTTATTTTTGTTTTTGTACTTAAATTCAATTTCATCAACAATCCAGTAACTATACATGGGAGGGTGGATTTTAATTTAAAACAAAACAAAAACAAAAACAGGTGTTCCACGGACGGACATTTATGACCTTTGAATAAACAACAAAATAATAATTATATGTGTCCAGTTTTTTCTGCCGTTTATTTTTTATTTTGTTTTAATTAAAATATTATTGCACTGTTTTATTTTTTTTTTAAGGAGAGTAGTAAAAAAGGTTTTTCCTTGAAATGCTAGTAAATAAATATTTTAATTCTTTTTTGGAATATATATTTCAATCACTTTTTTTGTAGGTAACGTACATATAAGCATGCAAAAAAACTTTACGTTTTGTATTTTTTGTTCTCCAAAATATGAATAGGTCTGTTTTTAAGACAATAAATTTGCTTCGTTGGCTTTATGCATTAATTTTAACTATCAGCTGTTATTGTTTTCTTAAGACAAAAATTTACTCTAACTTATGAAAGAGGTTCGAAACTATGTTTATTTTTATTCAAACTAACGAGCAATAGAATTAGAATTATTATAAATTAACGAAAACTAAACAATTGTATAACATACAAATTTAACTTAATTTATCAAAATAAAAAAAATCTAAAGACTAGAATAATATTTGTTTAGTATATAATATTATAAAGTTTATATAATATTTTAATATTTTCCTATGTATGTATCTACTATAATCTTTTAATTTGTTCTGCTTAGAGCTTTAAAGTAAAATAATGAAAATTTTAGTAAGTTAGCTTCTGGGCATTTTGAATAAATTGTTTTATTGAAAAAAAAAAAAATAATAATTATTTAAGATTCGCTTGTTTATTGCGACGAACTGAACAAGTTAAAAAAATGATTCCCTATGTACTAAGGTATGAAAATCAATGTTTTACTTAAAGCTCTTTGAAATCTCGTTCATTTTCATTCGAAGCAAAGAATATAATTATCACTGTCAGATTTTGAATGTTTTTTTTTTGTTTTTTATTTTTAATGTTACATAATTTTACTTGATTTTTGTTTGTAAAAAATTGTAAACCATTTCTTATTGTATAATAAATTAGTGTTTTAGTCAATTGAATAAAATATTTTTTTTGACAAATATTATTTTCACAATATGAACATGAACACAAAAAAAAAATAAATTCATTATTATTCATTTCATTGCTTCCCACACATTCTTTAATTTTTCCAAGTATGTAAAGTTTATGCAGTTTTAAGAACATTACTACGTTTAATATTAGTGGAATAATTTTTGTTTTAATTAAATCAGTACACAATATTTTTAGATGTATTTTTTTGTTTAGTGAGATTATTTGAATGTATGTATGTAACTAATACACACAAAACGAGCATTTTTCTCTTTCTATCCATGACTTTTTCACAGATAATAATCCATAATTATATGCATGCCATAATCACCTTATTATATATAAATATATATATATATGTATATATAAGTGTGTGTTGTTATTATAGTAAAATAAATTATAGACTTGATTTTTCAATTTTTTAGAATTAGTTGAAGAATGTATTTTTTGTTTAGTTTAGGATACTCAAACCTTCAAGGTTGTCTCGTAATGAATTATATATCTGCAATTGCTGTTCTGGTCTTAAATTATAGATCTGAAAAAGGATAGATGTTTATTATAATAAGATAAATATAATTTTGTATGCATTAAACGGCAACGAGTTTAAATCTTAGTAACTAAGAGATACTGCCAAACATTCTATACTTTATGTTTCTGGCATGGTATCCTGTCAGAAGAACTTAAATTTAGTTTTTTGTTAACGCTGGCTGCATCAAGGAGAAAACATTAATGCATGAAAACAAGAATAGTAAAATTGTTATTTGAAGAATGGTGTGAAACGTCACAACTCTAAAACTAAAGACAGTTAATTATTGACTGAGAGCCTATTAGAGGATCTTTTTTTGTCAAAATTCATCTCGATACCGCAATCTATAAAGCCAATGCCAAAATTATATGACGATAATGTTAATTCACAATCACCCCTATTATCGAATTCGGCGGTTCACAGTGGTGAACTTTGTATGGGAAAGCGGACAAAACACCTTTAATGGAAAAGTGTAAACATAATATCAATTACTAAATTTATTCGTAATAAGTTATTTCATTTGATAGGTTTGGAGTGAAAAAAAAATAAGTATATAAAAAAGAAAATATTAAATTTAACAGGTTGCGGCCCAAGCTGAAAATATAAGTGCTAAAATATCCTTTACGGTTGTAGTGCTCCTCGTAAATTGATTTTATAGTAAAATTTTAACTTAAAAATTTGAAATACTTCTGAAAGAACTTCGTAAATGAAGATTGTGCTGAGTCAACTTTGAAGTCTTTTGCTCCACCTTTCTGGTACGCTAATTCAGCAAATAAGCGCAAGGATGTGCTTATTCGGCAATAAGACTTCGGGCGCTTTTCGACTTGAGTAGCCCTACAAAAAAGTGGAGCTTCCCTAGGGTATATCTCAGTTTTTCTCTCAAAATCATACCTCAAATTCTTCAAATAATAATAATTATACAAATTTGTCCTCTAATGGCCTTAAAGCTGTATAGAACAAAGCAACAAAGAATCGTCGATGTTCAAAAGTAAAGACAAGTAGGCTTATTTTGAATAGAAGATACACTTTTTGCTTTTTATTCCGTGCATGTTTGAATCAAACAGTTGTTCACTTGATACTACATGAAGAGATTGTTATTTTTTGTTTGAAATCTCATAAAATATCAATATTGATTGAGTCAAAACATATCGAGTACACATTGCATAACTTTAAAATTTTAACGTGTGGAAGGAACACATTATACGAAGACCTTTTCAGTAATTAACAGTTTTTGTTGTTTATTAAATTATTTTTTTTTCGGCTGACTTTCACAAGTCACAAATGTAAGATTTTGATATGTAAGTAAGTCAGAGCAAAAAACAATCCTTAAATATCATTCAGCAAAGTCCGGAGACCCAACAAAATTAGTGTTTTGAGGTGTTTTTCTTTTAAGTCCGGAGTCCAAAAAGGCTTTAAAATAAAGACTAATGAGTACTGTAAGAAAAAGCACGACACGAATAACCTCGCGAAGCATATAATCACAAACAATTAAGTGAAGAAAGAAATTTGGAATACTTTCAAATACAATTCGATGCATTTTTTCCAGGGGCATTATCTCTTTGAGTGTTCCATTAAAGGAGTTCATGACAACCAGGAAAATTTAATAAAGATTTAACTTAAATTATATATATATGTACTTACTTGCGTCAACAATTTGGAAGGCGATGGAGTTCTAATAAAACTGGAAATGTAAACATTGACAAAGGTAGCCATCAAAAACTGACAGTCAAAACGATCCATAATTCCACCATGTCCGGGAATCATATCTCCAAAGTCCTTTAAGAATTTCAAAAAAAAAATATAATATTTTTCCTTCAAAAATAAAAAAAAAATAGCTGTAATACATACCTTAATTTTAAAAGCCCTCTTGAAACCAGATGCGAAGAATCCTCCAAATGGTCCGATAACCGAACTGAACAAGCTCAGGGACAACGAATGGAAAACAAATGGATACATTGAAATTGACTTTCCAATTCCAAACTGTAATAAACAATAATTTCAATATTACGAAAAGAATGTGTAGAATCAACAACTTACCACAGATAAGCTATACTCTTGGTAGGTAAAGAGATAACTTGGTTCACACTCCATTGTCATGCGCCCAAGAGATTCGGAGAAAATGATCGGACAAATGAAGTATTGATAATGACAAAGGAAGAAAGAGATAACACAACCAAAGACTAGAGTTGACAAACCACCTCCAATGAAGCCCTCCCATGTCTTTTTGGGGCTTAGTTGAATTAATGGTGTCTTGCCATAGAAGAATCCAAACATGTAGGCCATAACATCATTACATACAATCATCGATACGGGAACAATAAACCAAATAAGACCTGTTAAGCAAAAGAAATTTAGTAAATTTTTGTCTGTATATTCTTTTCTTTGATGTTTTTTATTACCTTCAAATATATTTTGAATAATTAGATAGCTTTGAGTAACAACGATTAACAATGAGACATGAGTCCAAGCGAATAAGCTGAATTGCTTCATGTAGTATTTCTTCACCAAGGACAATACGAACCACACAAAACCAATACAGTACAATGCGAATGACAAAAATCGATGGTAAGTGACTAAAAACTTCAAATATTCCTAAAAAAAAAGGGTAATTTTTTGTTTGATTATAAGAACATGTGTATTTTTATATTCATTTTTTTTTATAACTTACCACTCTGTTAATTACAACACCAAAATAATCTACCAAATTCTCGCCATAGAAGAAGTAATTTGATGTGAGCAAAAAGTACCAGGAAAGACTTCGGAACCACGGTAGACCATGAATGCGGTAAACTTGATAACCGATAGAAATAATCTCTTGAAAGCATTTAACTTGAACCATTAGCGTCTGGAAAAGTAAAATAAAATATAAATGAATGTGATCGATTATAGAATTAATTATATCGACGAATGGAATTATAAAAGAATCGTATTCCTTTTTATAAAACTTATTTTACTATTCCAGGTTTATCCGGCAAAACTATCTGAAAATACGATCCCTGTTCATGTATGAAAATAAGTCTCAAAAACTCTATTTTTTTTTAAACATTTTATTGTTTAAAGTTTGTCAACAATCGAATTCAGGTATTGCTCCATTGAGCATTGTGTAGTATATTATTTACATTCTGAAACAGCTTAAGGTTAACTGCGTATACAAAACATCTTAACCCTCTGCACAATGAGGGCTGTCATCTAAGAAAAGTAGAAATAGGAAGGGACCAATATGCCTTCCTTGGGCTACCCAAAGGTGACATATATTTGAAGAGAAATGACATCACAAAACCTGACACACTGAGTTCGTTTTGAAAAATTAGAATCTATCCGCTTTAATAAATTGAAAGATTGAAATACTTTTTACTTGCGAATATAGGTACTTTACTTGCGAATATATGTAGGTACTATATGGCATGTTATGAATTCGTACAAAAAATCGAACTCGAGATTTTGATCAAACTTGACATTACGATGATAGCGAAGACGAAAAAAACGGGTCTCGCAAAAACGTCCGTCTGTCTGTCTGTCTGTGTGACTACAGCTTAAACGCATGGGTCGATTTTCTTTAAACTTGGTACCTAGCGTTTTTTGGACATTCCACCACCCGTTTTTTTCTCTTTTTTTTAGGGCCACAACTAACAGTAGCTGTCATACAAAATTTTTTTGGCAAAGAAGGAAAAACTTATTTTTCTCAAAACCAGCGCTACCGAATTTGTATCTAAGAACTCAATAAATTTAAACTGTTATAAGTTGCAGTTTAAAAAAAAAAATGCTTCCGAAAAATGGTTTTTAATGGTACCTTCCAAAGAATCATTTTTTTGATTTTCGCTTTTCTCGAAAACGGTTCAAAAAGTTTTAATTTTTTTTTTTGAAAACTCAATATTTGAAAAACCACTAGGTAGTTTGACACAAAATATTCTAATACCCAAAAATAACGGTGCCTCCTCCCATACAAATGTTTAAAAACCGTTAAGAAAAATATTTTTTTTCTCAAAAACGACTCCTACGATTTTGATAAAAGTTTTTTCGTGTGTTAAAATTGGTGCGATCTACCATTTAAAATTTTTCTTTGATTTTCGACTATCTCAACATATGATCAACCGAATAAAATTAGAATATTATACAGAAGCTTGTAACACATATAAATAAAAGTACGTATCAAAATTTTCTAAAAAATGATTTTTGGATTTAAAAAAAAAAATTAAAAATTATTTTTTGAAAATTCGATATTACGAAAACTGGTAGCAGATTTTTTTGTGAAGTTCAATTTTTAACGCAACATTAATAAATACTTAAAATTGGCGTACCAATTATTCTTCTCAAAAATGTTAACGAAATTTTATATATAAAAAATTAATTATTTTTAAAACAGCTACTACGATTTTCAAAATTTTTTTCTCATAAATTAAGATTTATATAAGAAATCAGATGGTTTAAAACAGATTTAAAGTATTTTAATCAATTTCTTTCTAATTTTGTTGATTTAAAACAATTTACCAGTTTAAATAATATAATTTCCTTTTATGCATATTGCATATGTGCAACACTAGGCTATATTGTTAATTTTTGTATACTCACATAATACCACCTGAAACTAAACTAAGATTTGGCAAATGGATAAAATATAGACTCCCATAACTAATTTATTTCAGACTAAAGAACCACAATGTAATCGCGCATATGAGCAAGTTCGTGCGACCGAGTCGTGCATATTTTTTCTAATAACAAAGCAATAAAATACATATCTTAGAGGTAAAATACTGAGTATACTAGCTGCAGAGACTATCGTAGGTAAAAATGTTTGGGCTTTAGACCTTAAGTAGTTCGATGGGCTCCTACATAAAACTTTTTCAAAATTATTTGAAGTAAACATTGCTTTATTTTACAGGGAACGATGGCCGAAAACTGTTTTACCTCATAACCTCAACCAATTCACGCTTTTTTTCTTCATATTTGTTTTTACAAGCGCTCATGAAACCGTGTGCTGCCACCGATTATGCTATTACAATTGATTTTTTATTTTTGTAGTTACAACCATTCTGATATCCGATATAAAAGAACATCATAGTTTGCCAATCAGTTGTTGAGTGATTTAATAATAACTATACAACATATGAATGTACTATACAAATTTTTGCTAGGTATTTACCTTGTTTTTTTTTTTTGTGGAGATTTTGAAACGAATTAAGACTACCTACTATATACATTTCGTTTTATTTTGATCTAATGTTCACATAAAACGAAGAATTATATGGAATAAAACAATGTGACGCCAAGTATTAAATTACTCTCATAATTAAATTAGTTATAGCTGTCAGCGTATATGATGAATTATTCTTAGATGCTACGGTAAACACTATTTCCTAACTTTTTATCCTACATAAAAATTAGGACACAAGAACACCTACATACAAACATACAGCAACAATTTCTAAGTGTATTGAAGCTCTCCTATAAAATGTTTGTTCTTCTCTTGACGCCCTTTTAAGGCCAAGAAGTTACATTATTCAATTGATTTGCATGTATAATTTCAATTTATTGATTTTCCTACTACCAATACGTTTTATTACATATTTCTTTTGCACTTGTTGGTCTTCGAAAATTTATTTTTACCTTTGATAATATTATGTGTTATGTATTTCAGATTATGTGCTTTAAACGTTTTTTTTTTTTTTGATTTAAACTTATTTAAACTTATTTTTTATTGGCTTTAAAATACTTACTGTAATCATTAATGCTAATGGACCTCCATAGATAATAAGAGCAAAGCCACAAATCATTATCCAGGTGAAAATTCCACGGATGACATAGTTCTTCCATCTAAAACGGAAAGCAAATATGTATGCATGTAATCGTATTAGAATAATTTATATCTAATTATATCAGTTAAGATAGGTACTTGTATATAATAAAGTTTGAATAAAGTTTTGCAGTGCCAATTAACGAAGTTATGAAGTGTATCGGATTGAGTAAATGATGATTTAGCTGTTGCAAGTACAAACAGATGAATTATTACCCTGTCGTAATGATTGTGTTACATACATAAAAACCGGAATGACTATTCAATTGAAACTATTTTACCAATAGGTATAGTGTTCTTGTAACTTGTACAATTCATATATGTATATTAAAAATAGAAAACAATGCTCTCTGATTTTCCAAAGGTTAAAGGCCTTAATCTTGTTGATTCGACTTAAAGCAACAAAAAAATTGTTTGTTATCGGAACTCCGGTGAGAGAACATTTTTTTCAATTATCCGAATTTCAGTTAATTTAAAATACCGCTTAAGTAAAGACTAAAATAGCAAATTGTCATTTCAGTAAAGCGGAATCAACTATGCCTACAAAATATATACAAAACATATTTAAATTAATTCAAACAAAAACAAATGTGGAAAACTCATCGGACCAATGACGTTCTACTAAACACGCATTTATATTCATTCAAAGTCCAATCTAGTTGTAAATATATGTATGTACATATGTACGCCAACAGGGTTTAATTGACAGAATAAACATTCAGTCAATTTAACGGTTGCATTTAAATCAAAGCAAACAGTTTCAATGAAACGAAACGAAACGAGTCGTTGACTCTTGTTGAGTTTATGTTTTATAATGATGGCTAAGCATGGACGAATGAAGAAGGGGTGTATTTCTAGATTATTTGAATAAGGCACGCGTGATTTCATTGATATACGAAAATTGATTTAGAACTATTTATTTGTCGCAAGGAATTATTAATAGTTGTTTCATTAATTACAGTTGGAAATGGAAAAATAAGTTAGTAGACAAAAATTGTTGTTTGATAATTTATTTGTACTTATGTAACACTCCCATATCATATTGTTTAATTTAAAAAAAAAAACAAATAGACTTACCTATCTGGTAAATCTTTGAGAGCAGATCCCAGCATTTCGGGCGTTTTGTCTGTTCCTTGGGGTAAGGTTTTTGCCAGCTCTTCAACATATTTTTCGTCCGGTAGTTTTTCTTCTTCTGAATCAATCTAAAAGAAATTCATAATAAAAATGGTTTAAATGGTTTCAAGCAGGAAATACATAAGTCTTATGCAAAAACACTAAAAGACTATAAACAATTCATTTTCTTTTATTCTTCTAGGTAGGTGCCTGATACTAATAAAAACCGCTTGTAAACAATTAAACGATGTCGAACTTTGGTCTCATGAAACCTTCAGAAACCAACGTAAAAATAAACTCAGATTATTCACATATTGGCGATTGGTCGCATTGTATGCGAAGATGATATAGCGTAAACTGAAAGCAGTGAGTACAAAGCCAGGAGAAAAAAGGAAAAGGAGATCATGTGTAGAAAAAAAAGGACATGCACAGTCTCCCAGCTAAAGAAGAAGGAAGAGTCTTGTGATCGAAACGACACCTAAAGTTTTATAAAAAAAAAGACACTGAAATGGCTGCTGTTTTTAAGACCGGGACACAGCGTGTTTGAAATAGCGAAGTTAAGCTGGTCACCGAAGCCAAGGGAATAGAAAAAAAACTATCGAGGCATATCACTGCTAAACGTCGGATATAAGATCCTATCCAACGAAGTGTAAAAGCGTCTTTAGCCGTTCTGCAATACCAGTATGGCTTCCAGCCTGTCAAATCGACCATATACCAAATATTCACACTGACAAATCCTGGAAAGGATCAACGAATTTTAAGATAGACACCTGATGGTGGCCTCTTTGGCGAAAAGGGCGAGCTTTTTAAGCTTTGCAATGATATGGATGTAGGGCAGAAAGAAAACATGTCGACTTAATTTCCTTTCGACCACTTCGAACGAATGGGCAATAATGCTCCAGCCAAGAGAGTAAAGAATCCCCAGATTCGAGTCGACAAGAAAAACCGAACCTTTAGTTTAAACACCAAGCCATCGCAAATGCCAGAGCGCTTTGTCTAGATGACTGGAATCATTGCAGAAGTTGTAAAGCCGCCGTGTCTCGGGCAGAGAACACCCTTCATGGATTTGGTGATGGGTAAGTAAGTAACAATGTCTTACACACCGAAACTGGACTTCCTAAAGCCTTTTTAACAACTGTAAACCTATATTTACTTTTGTACGCAAGACCTTGTCTGAAGCCATTTAAAGTAAGAAGATTTGCCGGGCTAAAAAATGGATGAATCTTTTCCACAAAACGTCAATGGATTAATAAAAATTTACAAAAAATGCATTGTGTGAACATCCTGAGGCTCACTGTTGTTACATCGGTAAAAACCGAATCATGAAATAAATAAAAAAACGTTCCGTGTAAAGCCGTGTGAACGTATCTTTAATGTATTTGTGTTCTAATTCCAATTTGCAAACTGATAAACAATCACATCTTCTTATCAAGTTGATAATAATCCATCGTTAAATAATATCTTATCGCAACAGATACACTATGAGAAGCAAGAAAATCGGATTTAAAAATTGCCAGTACGCACAGATTATCTATTTTTTCTAGACCGTATTTATATACAACTGCAATCTATCAACAGAATTTTGCTTCATAAATGGAAAGGTTTTGTCATTAAATACAATAAATCAACTTGTTGTTAGTTATGTATAAGTAAGTAAGTAAACAAAGTAAGTACAACAAAGAACATTTTATTACTGAACTTAGATTAAACCAATTTTTCTCTAGTTTTAATCCCGATTATCCGCATAATGTAAATGTCTTAAGTGAAAAATTTGCAATAGAACTGAAAAAAGTTGTTGATGGTATGGTAGTTACTCGGGTTGTGACATATAAAAATGGTGAATGGTACAGCAACGAACTAAAAAGAGCCAAAATTTCAAAAATAAACCTGTATAAAACTGCTGTACTATCGAACAACTCACATGATTAATATAGAAACTATTATAAACATCAAATTGAAAATGCTAAGTCCAAATTTATATCGGACAAAATACTAAATGCAAGCAATCAAAAAGATATGTGGCGACAATTAAAAAAATATGTACTTAAAACCAATAAAGATGAAATAACGGAAGTGCAATTTGAAAACTGTGATAACCAAACTAATAGTGCAATAATAGCTGATAAATTTAATAACTTTTTCATTAAAAGTGTGAACGACCATGCAAATTCTGTGATATTTACTGCATATATTAGTCTAATCGAAGGGTGCAATATAGAATTTAAGTTTACTACTGGAAATTCCGGTGATATAATTAATACTCTTACTGTGATAAATCAAAAAAGGGACTTTAATTTCATGAATGTTAAAATTTTGAAAGACTCTATTGATATTGTTGGTCCTGTACTTATTCGTATAATAAATAGCTCGTTTAGCTCTGGTATGTTTCCCAAAACCTGGAAAGAATCCCTTATTTTTCCAAAGAAGAAAGTTCCAAACTCATTAAAATGTAGTGATTACCGACCCATAAACATGCTCCCATTATATGAAAAGATAATTGAAAAAATTGCAATGATCCAACTTCAAGAGCATCTAGATAATAATAATATACTAAGTGTTAACCAATCAGGATTTCGATTAAATCATTCATGTGAAACTTGTGTTAATTTTGTAATAAGTGACTGGAAAAGTGAAATTGATAAACAAAATTGTGTCATAGCTGTTTTCCTAGACCTTAAACGTGCTTTTGAAACTGTGAATCACGCTATTTTGTTAAATAAATTAGAAAAATATGGTATAAAGGGAATGGAACTAAAGTGGTTTAAAACTTTTATGTGTTATAGAACACAAAAAACTTCTGTAAATAATAATACGTCGAACGCTGCAATTACTACCACAGGAGTTCCACAAGGAACAATCCTAGGAGTACTCTTCTTCCTTCTCTATATAAACGACATGGAAAAGGTAGTACAACATTGTAAACTAGTACTGTTCGCAGATGATGGTTTACTTTATATAACAGGAAAAGATTTAAATACATTGATACACAAAATACAAAAAGACTTAAGTGCAATACATGGTTAAATATGAATAAACTCATAATAAATACGGACAAAACCAAATTCATGACATTAAATAACCGCTCTCCGCAACAACAGATCAACATATCTATTAACAACAACCCAATAGAACAAATAACTGCAATTAAATATCTCGGCGTTGTCTTGGATAATAAATTATCGTTTAATGAACATATAGACTATATTTGTAAAAAAGTGTCAAAAAAATTAGGTGTCTTAAGAAGAACGCGCAGAAGCATCAAGCACAATCAAGTATGCCTGAAAGAAGAGAAGTTCAATATAACATAAGACACATCGAAGAATTCAACCTAACCCGGACCAGAACATCTAGAGCCCAAGCCAGCATCCTTTATATGGGACTTCAAGCTTTCAACAATCTGCCATCCAGTATTAGAAATATAAATAATATTACTACTTTTAAAAGCCAAATTTGTTTGTATGCAAAATCTCTTATTAATTGAAATTCCTAGAAAAATATCTCGAATGTAATCAAAATCTAGAATGTAAAATACTCTGTAAATTTGAATGGCCTCAGAGCCAAATAAAGTTCTAAATCTAAATCTAAAATCTATAAAATAGCCCATATACATATATGTATGTACATAAGAGTATATTTATGAAATTTAATGTATATATGCAGAATCATCGATAACAAATAATTGTTTGGCATAGTAAATGATTTAGCGAATGGACAAATAGAGACAAACCAAAATTGCAATAAAATTTAATTTATTCAATAAAGTAAAATAATATTATGATAACATTAATAAACAATCACGCTTCATATTAATCATAATCCAAAATTAATTTGTATACCTAGTAGACTAGTAATTCTGGAAAGCTATTCTTGACTATGGAAGTTCAAGTTCCTCCTATTACTTCACCAGTCTTATCGCTTGTCTATGGCATTGTATCAGGTTTAAGCATTTTGATTTGCTTGAGATTAAAATTAACACGAAAAAAGGAAAAGAAAAAATATCGAAATGGACAACATAATGATAATGGTAAAAAAAATCCACATCAGTTTGTCTAAGAATTAATTAATTATTTTTTTGAACAAACTTGATAGTCAGCCAACATTACAAATATGAAAAAACAACAATAAAATAGTCAAATGTCAATTAAAATCACATTCTTTTTTGATTTGATATTGCATTTGGGCAGAGCCAACAAAAAAAGAGAAGTTATAATCAACACAAAATTAAATTTATAATAAAAAAGAACTTAAGTGCCTGTGTGAAGGCAGTATAATATTGTAAGACCTTTGTAACCAACGAAAACAATAAATTGAACTCCACAGATCGGTATGTATACTGAGTTAAACCGGAGTTGGTTAAGCCGGCATATAAATTGATTTTATTATTAATTGCTATTTCAACATAGAGGGTACTTTCAAATTAAGCTTCAATAAATTCTTTGAGAAAAAGTTCTTGGGCAGGTGAGGTTCTGACCTATATCATTAAATAATGATTTTATTAATTTTTAGTCAACAGTTGAAAACTAAACTAATAATTAAAAAAAACTAAGTTTCCCGCCATGAAATTATTAAGTAATAAACCATAAAAAGTTATTTACCCCTTTTGAGAGGATGTTTCGTTTTTTTAATATGAATTTGGTAAAGTAGCATACAAAACATAGAAAACATCGGAGGAAAGAATTGGAATTGTCACAACTAATTCACGACTGATGAAAGGAAATTTATTGAGCAGTTAACCATGTAATATAAGAAGTTGTTAACCCTTTTTGAGGGGTGTTTCGCTAAATTTAGAAAGAAAAAATAGAAAACACAGAACGACAAAATTGAAATTGTCATAACTTATTCACGACTGATGAACGGCAAATTATTAAGTAATAAACCATTCAACAGAAGAACTGTTTGACCTTTTTGAGCGTTTCCTTAATTTCATATTAATTTGGAAACTTAGCAGAAGAAACTTAGAAATCATCGCACGACAACATTGAAATTGTCACAAATAATAAAAAACTATCGAACGGATAACAACTAAGCGAAGCAGCAATAAAAACATAATATGGAACGACAAATTTGAAATTATCACAACTAATGAACGGCAAATTATCCACCTAACCACTTATCGATCGGTGAATATTGTTTCATCAAGCCATTTGGCTCGTAGATTTTCGACTTTTTGGAAATCCAAATGGCTCGGCCAACCAACCCCAATCACACGATGCAATTTGGCTTGCTCGTGTGAAGCCAGCTTTAAATATTTTGTTAGTGAACAAAATGTTAAGTAAATATTTTGTTAGAGAATTTTTCAATAAAACATTTTTTAAGAATTACAAAAAAAAATAGCTTCAATATGCAAAAATCACAAAATAGAATTTCCTATCTGCTAAATACATTTAGTTTTATAAGTAAGTTTCTGCGCAGCGAAGAATTCGCATGGAGCTCTCTAACATAATTTAGGAAATTTTTAACAAAAGTTATTCTCATAACCAAAAATGACGGTACGTACCATATGACTATTGAAAACCCGTTAAGGAAAATCTTATTTTTCTCGAAAATGACCCTAAGATTTTGAAAAAAAAAACAAATACTTATAAATATTTTACATTTTGTATCAGAAACAATTTTTACGCTAAGCCATTATTAACAGTAATTTCTCATACTCTGCTAAACCGATTTTGAAGTTGAATTTTTAACTCATAAGTAATTACTAAAAAATTGAGGCACCAATTTTGTTTTCATTTCTTAAATACTGCATAAAACGACCACTTGCCGGCTATAACGATCAGATATTCCTGTTGGTAGTCGTTATAGAAAGTATCGTCGACTTTATTAAAAATGTTCTTATAAGCATAATTTCCAAATTTTAATGTGTGCACATAAGCTCAAATTAATTTAAGAAAATGACTGCAAGTCATCTCAGACTTAAGATAATTTAAACTCGTTACGAAGGAATTTGAACTTCTATAAATGAAAACAACCCTTAGGCAGGCGATGGAAAAATGTCTAGAATTTAACATCCCAACTTTAAGGCCGCCTACGATAGCATAGCCAGGGTAGAACTTTACAAAGCCATGAGAGAATTCGGCATCCCAAATAAATTGACACGACTATGTAGGTTGACCATGACCAACGTAACAAGCCAAGTAAAAATAGCCGGATTGCTATCCAAACCAATCAACATCTTTAATGGACTCCGACAAGGGGATGGTTTGGCCTGCCTCCTTTTCAACTTGGCGTTGGAGAAAGCAATCCGTGACTCTGGCACGGCAACAAGAGGGACCATCGTCAACAGGTCCAGCCAGATACTGGCTTACGCAGACGACATCGACATCATCGGAAGAACCGAGCAAGCTGTACGTGATTCCTTCATCCAGATCGAGCAGGCGGCACAAAATCTGGGGCTGCACATTAGTGAAGGTAAAACAAAGTACATGGTGGCTTCGAATGCGAGAGGAACAGTTGGTCAAACTGGACGATTCCGGAGACGGTACAATCATGAATTGTACGCAATCTACCTTGAAGCAGATATCGTGACAAAAATTAAGCTCGGTAGACTCCGGTGGGCAGGGCACCTAGCTCGGATGAGCGAAGAGGAACCTGCTCGGAAAGTTCTTTGTGGTACATTCTATGGTAGACGACAGCGTGGTAGACCATGCTTGTCCTGGAGAGATGGCGTAGACCAGGACGCCCGGAGCCTTGGGGTGCGCAACTGGATGGCGGCGGCTCGAGACCGGGATGGGTGGAGAGACTTGTTGAAGGAGGCCAGGACCGGACCCCGGTTGTCGAGCCGACGATGATGATAAATGAAAACATTTAATTTTCTAATGCTTTTCCAAAAAAGTGTGTGTTGATAGACATTAAACTATTCCAAAAATAGTTTTCATATAAAATATTAACCCTGTTAAAAATAACAATACGTAGGTACCTACGAATTTTTTGTAGTAATCTATTTTCATCCCTCAGAAAAGGTTTAAAACGTATTATTAACCTCAGATCGTTTTATTTTATTACACTTTAAATTAAAAAAAAAACTAACCAATCTTATGTAAATTTATGATTACAAAATTGTTTGCCTTTTGATCTGAACAATTAGCAAGTTTCTAAAAATAATTTATTTTTTTTTACATTACTACGTGATAGAGATGAGTGTGCATTTTTCTGTTTGGTATTTTCTTGTATCTATGTTCTTAAAGAATTTTTTCACCTATTCATAAAATGCTACAAGGTTGAACCTGATTATTACTTTTATGGAGCAATATATTAAACTTGAGAAGCTTTTAAATCCATTTTTTTTTTGAATATCAAACAAAAATAACAATAATTATGTTATCAACTATTAAATAAACAGTTGATAGTTTACATAGGGGCATTTTGTTTTTAAATAGTTTATTTAACATTATGTAAGTTCTTAATCCTAAGATAGTGCAAAAAGCTGTTTTTCGAAAGGCTAGCCCCACGAATGAAAACTTCTGAGCGTTTAGCTACTACTTAGTGCGTGGTCACATATGTGTTTAACTATAAGGCGCCGGTAGATTTAATGTGCGTAAAAAAGAGGCGGGTAGGCTCAATCAAATTCCCACTAATGCGCCAGTTCAAAAATAATTATCAACGTGACCATTAACGATTTTTTATCGCCTGCTTGCGAGATGGATGAAATTTAATGGGTTTTCCATTGCTAAAAAAGTCAATTTCTTTTTAACGAGATCTGTCAAAAGACCGATTTTGACAATTGATTTAATTCGACCAGACATCTGTGTATATGCCAGTACCCCTATACACCTGTATTGACAGCAATTAGTTTTAAAGATTTTGGCTCCACAGACACGAATACAATAGGTATACGAATATAAAACAGTACGACGACAAAAAATCAATTACAAGTCGTAATCCATTCGCAAGGAAAAATAAAATAAAATGTAGGATCAAAATCTGAATTAACCAAAAAAAAATGATTAGTACCAAGGAATAGGAATAGTTAGATTGAACTGCATTCATTTTTTGTCGTCGTGTAGGCAGGCACGGTATTTATAGTAATGAAAGCTAAAATTCTTTCAGAATAACGACCATAGATAGCACTAATTTCTAAAAGCCTACTCAGCTTTTCATCATCATCGTCGGCTCGACAACCGGGGTCCGGTCCTGGCCTCCTTCAGCTTTTGGGAAATGAAAAATTAACGCATTTCACAATCTTATATTAGGCATGGATTGGTTATTTAGGAGAGGACTAAAAACGACATCAGGGTTTAGCAACGTCATAACAGCAAAATAGCCAATCACCATCACAAAACGCCATCACTACCACTTTAGCTTTATGGCAACCATGCACACCACAAATAGAAATTCTTTTCGTGAAATAGAACCATACAACTTTTTTCCTAGTCACTGATCGACAAATAAATTTAATTTTAAAAAAATTTGTATAATTTAAAAACATATACATACATATGTTCATACATACGTATGAACATACCTTAGAAACTATCGATAACATAGTGATATTTCGTGCCGGTAAGACATTTATCGATAGTCGAACGACACTCGCAGTTTTAATGATTCGGAATAAATAAAGAACTTGATCCCAATGCAAAGAAGGTAGCAATTTGAGAAAAAAAATATAAAATTAAATGTTTTTCCTTTTTTTTCTTTAATTTTATTTCATGGACATTGACTTAGGTGCCAGTTATAGCTTTCATTGTTTGGTGCGGTTTATGGTCCGGCGGGGTCAATGGACCTTACTTTTTCGAAAATGAGGCTGGAGCAACAGTTACGGTCAATGGATTGCGCTATCGAGAGATGATTAATGATTTTTTATGGCCGGAATTGGATGGTATTGATCTGGACAACGTTTACTTTCAACAAGATGGCGCTACGTGCCACACAAGCAATGAAACCATCGATCTTTTACGGGAAAAGTTTCCGGACCGTGTTATCTCTCGAAGAGGTGATCACAATTGGCCACCGAGATCTTGTGATTTAACACCTTGCGACTTCTTCCTTTGGGGCCACGTGAAAGATAAGGTCTACGCCAACAGCCCAGCGTCGATTCAAGACCTCAAAGATGGAATTCGTGAGGCTATCGAGGACATAGGGCAGCCACTTTGCGATTTGGTTATGGAAAATTTCATGAAAAGGATATGGTCCTGTAAGCGTGGTCGTGGCGGCCATTTGGCTGATGTTTTGTTCCATTATTAACGGCATACCTTCTTCTTAATAATGAAATAAACATCCGATCATTTATCTCAAAAAATGCCATTTTTCTTTGAATATCAAAATAACACCTCTTATTGGAAAACCCTTTACTAAAAAAACAAGCACCCATGATCACAATGTGACAAAATATGCGATATGTATGTATATATTTCTATGCATTTTTAGTTAAAGATGCAAAAATATGATCTAGCAATTGAAGGCGTTTTAAAGCAAATTTTTTAATTGGAAAAACTATCTTCTTCGTTTGCTTCTATGGTTGTTCATAAAAAAGTCTGTCTAAAGGCACGTATGTAGTTTCGCGTACGCGAAATTAGTTCTCATACCTAAACAGTGAGGTATGTATGGGGGGCATGCTGCAATCCCCCTGCTTGACTTCACCATAGGATTTGGGGTATGTGCAAGGTTGGTTATACCTATGCAGTTTTTTTTTGGATTTGAAGAAACTTCACTGTTTAGGTATGAGAACTAACAGAACAGAACAGTTTCTTCATCATAAAAAAATGTATTTATTTACATGAAAATCTTAGACCGAGTAATAATCTATTGCATGAATTAACATGTACCTATATATTACAATCTCAGATAGGTCACTATTATCTTTTTTCATTTTGATCGTCTTTTTGTTTTTTCATCAGAGAATCCTTACTATTTTATCATCATCATCGTCGGCTCGACAACCGGGGTCCGGTCCTGGCCTCCTTCAACAAGTCTCTCCACCCATCCCGGTCTCGAGCCGCCGCCATCCAGTTGCGCACCCCAAGGCTCCGGGCGTCCTGGTCTACGCCATCTCTCCAGCGCAAGCATGGTCTACCACGCTGTCGTCTACCATAGAATGTACCACAAAGAACTTTCCGAGCAGGTTCCTCTTCGCTCATGCGAGCTAGGTGCCCTGCCCACCGGAGTCTACCGAGCTTAATTTTTGTCACGATATCTGCTTCAAGGTAGATTGCGTACAATTCATGATTGTACCGTCTCCGGAATCGTCCTTCCTCACATATGGGGCCAACAATTCTCCTTAAGACTTTTCTCTCGAACGCGGCTAAGAGGTCGGAGTGCCTTTTGCTAAGCACCCAAGTCTCGGATCCATATGTGAGTACTGGCAGGACCATGGTCCTGTACAGCAGCAGTTTTGAAGTTATGGTGAGATTTCTGGATTTGAAGAGCTTTGACAGACTATAGTAGGCTCTGTTGGATTTGAGAAGCCGCCCGCGTATTTCTTCTTCTATATTGTTATCGGCTGCTACTATTGACCCAAGGTATTTAAAGGATTGCACCACTTCAAATTCGTGCTCCGCTACCTTGATTGTTTGACCAACTGTTCCTCTCGCACTACTATTTTATAGTGATACACAAATATTTTTTAAATGTGAATGTCAATTCAATTTGCTGGTTACAATTGATTTTAATAACATGAATAAAGTTAATAAGGCCTGTGGTGCTAACCAACTTAAACACAGGCCTGTTAGTTGAAACAATAATAAATTGAATCAAAATATTTCACAGATTCAATTAAATCTTAAAACCAATGGGTTCAAAGTATTTCCGCCGCATATGGTGAATAAAAAAAAAGGCAGCCTCGGAATCTCTGTCCTTCATTTTTTAAAGCATGTTTCAAACGTATCTCGGATTTTTTTTATTTTTAAAAATTAAAATAATTTTTTTTTTAACATACGTGATCGGAAGATTCAGCGGTTAATGAGTCTCGTTTTTGCTTATCACCTCCTGGAACAGGTGACTCTGATTCGTTGTCCGTCTTCCTGCGACGCACATCGGCCATAATATTTTCGTTTGGTGTTTTGGACAGGCGCAACATACAAAAACAATAAATATATCACGAAATCGAGTTTTCTTTTAAATAATTATTTATAGGTATGTTATGTCTTATGTGCCGTAAAATAGATAAAAAAAAAACTATTGGAACACAAATAATCACAACGCGAAATCCAACCAAATTTCGCGATACGATCGATGATGATTCTCCTACTCGCGATGTGGTGTGTTCTTTTCTTGTTTTATTTTTCGGTTTTGTTCTTGATTATTTGGTTGTTCAGCGAGCAACGACGAATAATAACTAAACACCGAGTTGAACTGCACACCGAGAACTAATTGAATTTCCAATTGTTTAGCAATATTTGGTGTCAATTTGTCAATAAAAAGAATTAATTCCAGAATCAATAAACTGGAGAAACACTTTTCTTTCGAATACACTTCTTCCTCTCTCGACGCAAGTTTTCAATTTCGTTTCGACGTTTTTTACGTTTTTGCCTTTTCGTTTCGTTTGACAGCACAGATTATGTGCTGACTGCTGAATAGTGCTGTTTGTTTGAAAATGAGATTATTAACCAGAATTGCTGGAACACAATAGAAGCGACGACGCAGTGATGCGCTAGTACGCAAATGAACCTAAATTGTTCGCACCTGTATTTTTCTACTTTTTGCAAAAAGAAAGTAGTTTATACTATGTTTCCACCGAAGGTTTATCTCAATTTAGATTAAATAAATCTATGCAGTGTTTCCAACACACAAAAAAATTAAAAAATAGATTAACTTTGACAGTACCTCTCAAAATGCAAATTTTGTTTCATTTTTTCGTATGAAGTTGAAGTGAGACAGAAAGTTTCATGTTTGGCAAAAGAAGCAAGAAGGGTTGGATTTTCCAATGAATGCGTTCAGCGCGACATAAATTGGTTTGGTCGACTTGTAAAACTATTTTCCCTATGAAGATTTAGCAAGATTTATTTGAAATCTTCTAGATTTACGAAATAAATTAGTATGGTAAATCTGCGAGATTTGAAGAAGATTATGGCAAATCCTATCAAATCTCGGTTTAGTGTTCGGTGGAAACATAGTATAAGCCTTTAATTATGTTGTTTTCGATTGAATTTTCGACTTTCCAAATTCACACACATACTATACACAAATTGCAGAGATATCGCTCATTCTTCTTTGTGCTTTTCCTTATTGTTCGAGTGTCTTTTATTTGCTTTCGTTGAGGTTGAGGTGATACTATTTCACTTGCAGAAAGTTAACATTCATTTCAAAATTGCAGCGTTTAAAAGGTATTTGTAATTAGAAGGAACCTCAAAGAGAAACGAAGATTAAAAATCGTTCTCGTGTAAAATTAGACAGTCAATGATATCGGAATAACCCGGAGGCCACACGAGCCAGTACTGGCAAGCAAGTTGCAATACATTTACATTTTTTCACTAACACATATAAACCCAAGCAACTTGCTCGTCAACTGGCTTGCCTTTTTCGAAGCCAGTTGAGCAGCCAGTAGAGAAGCAAGTAGGGCGTTCATTTTTTACACTATAGTCAACAATCATCGTTCCTTTTATTTAAAGTTCTGAATTAATTAGATTTTGTGCCAAAAATAAGTTAAAATAAATTTAGTGTGGAATTTGATTGCATTTTAAAAATGCTAAAATTCACTTTCGTACGAAGCTTGACAGAATATTTGACATTTGCGAATATTTCGTTACAAATTACCAAAAAGCTCTAAAATTGCCCTTTTCAAAAATAAAATTTCAAATTATTCGGATATTTAGAGGTTTTTTAATCCATTGACATCGTAGACATACTTTAATGGAATTTTATAGTTTATGGCTTGACAGATAGAGGACAAATTATATTTGATCCTATCGTGAATATTTCGTTCCAAATGTCAACCGATTGCCCTAAAAATGAATTTTTCCGGAGCAGAAAAAAAATGGAAAAAATTTTGGATTTTCAGAGGTTTTTTAATCCATTGACATCGTAGACGGAATTTGAAAGTTTGTGGCTTGACAGATAGGGGAAAAATTATATTTGATTCTATCGAGAATATTTCGTTCCAAATGTCAAACGATTGCCCTAAAAATCCATTTTTCCAGAGCGGAAAATAAAATGGAAAAAAATTCGGATTTTTAAGAGGTTTTTTTATCCATTGACATCGTATACAACCTTCAATGGAATTTGAAAGTTTTGTGCTTAACAGACAGATAGCTAACAAAATGTATTTTGACATCTGTAGTTTTTTCATTTGTTACATGAATTTTAGTTAAAGTATATGTTATTCCCTCTTATGTTTCGTTGACCATAATTTCAATTATTAAAGTTTGTTAACCATTTTTGCATTTTTCTTTAATATTCTTTCCAAATGTATTTTGATTTTTTAGATCCATTTTGTTTGAAAGATCAACCAAAATTGTTTACTATAGTAGAGAAAAAGAACGACCTACTTGCAAGCAACTTGCTTGGCAAGTGGAGTGCCAACTACGTAACAGCCAGTACACAGATACGAATTTGGCAGGCAATGTATGAACCCAACTTGCTTGCCAGTACTTGCTCGTGTGGCCTCAGGGTAAATTACAAACGAATATTAAAGGCTCAATTACATTCAACACATTTTGTAAAAAAGTGGAAAAGTAAACCCAAAAACATGCTGTTCGTATATCTATTTGGTAACGTGAAATGTTTCACAATTTTTGCAATTTTTCACAATTTGCTGTCAGACCCCATACAAAAATAAAAACAAGTTTGCGAAACTTGCTGAAAACAGGCCTTGTATGCGAAAAAAATGTATTTGATCTGTTGAATCAATTTGAAATCACAGATCAAAAACAATTTTCGTTTGCTTTTTTCCATACATGAATCTCTATAGTGGTTGTTTTTGTTTTTCACTTTTTGCAAAAAGAAAAAAGGACCGGTGTTCCCCATTTAAAGCCGCAACAAGATATGCCTTGTGGTTTGTTTTGTGCAGTCATGTGTCGCTATCGCTCTAAAGGCTTAACTACATAAGCCAAAAAGTACTTTTGTACAAAAGTAAAAATATTTTTTTTCCCGCTAGCGCAGTTGTTTTGTGAAAAATAATATACAAACTTTTTTTTAAACCAAAATTTAATCTTTCTGCATCATTTTTAAAAGTTTTCCAGTCAGAAAAACTATTCCAAAATGAGTTTGAAAATTTTCACTTTTGTACTTTTTCACTTTTTGGGCTTATGTATGAAAAAAAATATTTTTACTTTTGTACAAAAGTACTTTTTGGCTTATGTAGTTAAGCCTTTAAAGTATTTCATATGCGTAGAGCCGTATTTACATTGTGTGATGTATTGTGTTGGAATTGGAATGACAGCGACAAACTACTCCCCAACACACCACACGATAGTAGTGTGGCCTACTCATTTTGACGTCTCAATATTTAATATCGGTCCCCATTATTTTTAAAGATCTAAAAACTGTTTGTTTCACTTGGTTTTTTGTTTTTCAGTATGAAGTGGGAGCGAAATGAAATCCTGAGGAGTCAAAATGAGATCTGTGGAGTGAGTCCAATGCGAACACTGTTCCGAACACCGTAGATGGTGTTTGTTTTGCTGAATTCTGCCACTCACAACATCCAGTGCAAACATTTCTAAATTATTAAATCAAACAGAACTTCACGGCGGTTGGCGTCTGATTCTTTTATAATTTTTGACGCATTTCATATCATTTTTATTTTGCAAAAAAACGCGGATTAAATATCGTCATCCTAAATTTATCTTTTTTGTGCAAATTTAATTAAAAGGTTCCGACAAAAAATACAAATCGTTAAATTAAGGTAAATTTATAGCCGAATTATTTCAAAATGAATCACAAATCTGGTTTTCGTTTATAGAAAGCAATAAAAATGGCTGCTGCACTGCCCGGCGTATTCCCAGAGAATCTTCAAGAAAAAATTCTTCAAAGTAAAATCCTTGTGGTTGGAGCTGGTGGAATCGGTTGTGAAATTTTAAAGAATTTAGTCCTATCTGGATTTCCGGATATTCAAATTGTAAGTAGAAGAACTGCTTGTATGTAGAAATAGTAATTAATTCATAATTGCATCTATTTTCTTCGCCACAGATCGACTTGGACACAATCGATTTAAGTAATCTCAACCGGCAATTTCTTTTTCATAAAGAACACGTTGGCAAGTCCAAGGCCGAGGTTGCCAAACAAAGTGCTCTCAAATTTAATCCCACCGTCAAGATCAAGTCATATCATGATAGTATTTTCAAGTAAGTATTTAAATTTATTTTATTTTAGTCTTGTCGCTAAGATCAATCGACTTTCAGCACGGATTACGGAGTGAATTTCTTTAAAAAATTCAACGTCGTCCTCAATGCTCTGGACAACAGGCAAGCCCGTAACCATGTAAATCGTATGTGTTTAAATGCAGAAGTTCCTTTGATTGAAAGTGGTACCGCAGGCTACAACGGACAAGTAGAGCTGATTAAAAAAGGTGTAACGCAATGCTACGAATGTACTCCCAAGGCAACTCAGAAGACATTCCCCGGGTGCACGATTCGAAATACACCTTCGGAACCAATTCACTGCATCGTTTGGGCCAAGCATCTCTTCAAGTGAGTATCAATCAGAATTCTTCTTTGTACAGTACAACCTACGTAATTATGTATGTATATGGCATTTCTGGTAACTCTTAGGCTGTTTATGTTGAAGCTTTGATAAACGATTCTAGCATCGATTCGAGCATATTTGAGAAAATTTTACATTGATCGATGCTAAAATCGAGGCTCATTTATGTTTGAGCGCGCATTTTCTTTTTACTTTGTTAATTTCACTGACTCGATATTTTAACTAAAAAGTAGAAGCTTCTTCTTTAAGTTAAACAAAGTTCCATCTCTTGCGGTACATTACAAAACTAACCATTGATATCCGATTCCATTGAGAAAATAAAATGAAATTGTCCCATAATGTTTAACCTTTTTTTTTTTGGAATGCAGCCAACTCTTTGGTGAGACGGCTGATGATGAAGACATATCCCCCGATGTAGCTGATCCTGAGGCTGGTGGCGAAGAAGCTAATCCTGATGAAGGGGACGTCAAGCGCGTCAACACCCGCCAGTGGGCTGAAGATTCTGGCTACGATGCTGAAACTCTATTTAATAAATTTTTCTTCGATGACATTAACTATCTGCTGTCCATGTCAAATCTTTGGAAGACTCGTAAACCGCCAACACCCCTCAAGTGGGACAGTGTTCTCCTCGATGAGGTTAAAAATTCTGACAATAAAGAATTCCTGAAGCAGTACCACAAAGTTTGGTCATTTGCTGAATGCGCTGCAGTCTTCGCTGACTGCGTTCAAAAACTGAAGGTTGACCTGTCCAAATCGCCGGACAATGAGAAACTAGTTTGGGACAAAGATGATCAGCCAGCTATGGATTTTGTTGCCGCATGTGCCAACATTCGGGCGTACATATTCGAAATAGCACAGAAATCTCGATTTGAAATCAAATCAATGGCAGGTAATGTATCCTTATTTTGGGGATCCTCATAGACTTTAATGAGTCGTGCTCATTTTTGGTGAAAGAGGTTAAGAACGTGAAAGTTTATTTTTTTTAAATTTTCTTTTAACAGGAAACATCATACCAGCAATTGCCACAACCAATGCTATAACAGCGGGTATTGTAGTTCTCCATACGTTCAAAGCTTTGCAAGACGAGTTCGATAAATGCAAATCTGTTTACATGCGTCTGCGACCAAATCCCCGCAACCAGCTATTGGTGCCTGAGAAGTTCCTTACTCCACCGAACCCCAAGTGTTATGTATGTTCCTCTGACCCAGCTATCCATCTTAAAGTTGACACAAACAAAATCAAGATCAAGGACTTACGTGATGACATTTTGATCAAATCTCTAGGAATGGTCAATCCAGATGTTATCATAGACACAAAGGGAGTTATAGTAATTTCATCGGAGGAAGGTGAAACTGAGTGCAATGATGATAAGACCATGAATGAGATGGCAATCGTTGATGGAGCATTGTTGAAGGTCGACGATTTCTTCCAGAATTATGAGCTTAGTATTATCATTATGCATATGGATGCTGAACGTGAGGGGCCACTCTTTGAAGTTATTGCTGATAAAGATCAACTGAAGCCACTAGAAGAACAAGCTCCAGAAAAAATAAATGGAACAAAACGTTGTATTAATGACGATGCAGATGATGGCCCATCAACTTCGAAGAAGAGTCGTATTGAAGTTGTCGATGAAGATGACGATTTGTGCTTGATTGAAGACGACGATGATGTGGTTGTATCCGGGGAAAATGATAAGGAGCCAAAAGAACCAGTTCCTGCTGTACAAGAAAATAATAGCAAAGAAAATGAACCAGCTTCTTCTGCTAAAAATAATAACAAAGAAAAAGAACCTGCTCCTTCTACTAAAAATAATGTAAATGAAAATGCTTCAGCCAAGCCCAGTCCAGCTAAATCAATTTCATCTTCGGTTGCAATTAAGCGAAAACCAAAAGAGAACGATGAGGACTCAAATGATGGTCCGACTAATACCAAACGTTCCAAGCAAGATAATAATGATGACGATGATGTAACCATCATCGATTGAAATAATTCATGATAAAATAAAAATTATGAAAATATGAAAATAAATTCGGTGTCCTTGTAAATGTAAAATATTTTTTTTTCTAATAAATTAAATGAAAAGATGGATACAATCTGTTTTATAATGTTTTTCCCTTAAGAAAACTAGCTCGGAATTTTTGATATCGTTGGTTAGAATCAAATCCATCAAAACATGGCTGAATTTTTTTATTTTTATGAATTTAAAATAAAAGTAAGTAGGTCCTTCTATTGAGTTGCTTCCGTTGTATTTTGAATTAGCTAAGACCACAATGCGTTTTTCGGAAGCTTTTACCGTAATAATGCTGATTGGTTGAAAGCATCCATCGGAATCTAATGGTATCGGGAATAAAATTTCCAGGTGAATTTGGTTACCATTTCAAAAAGCCAAATTTGAGCTTACGAATCGGAGTTGAAAAGTATTGGCGTTTCAAATTTTCGAAGATGGGAAATATTCCCAGGGAAATTTTATTCACAATAGCCCCCATTGAATATAAAAGCAAAGAAAATAAAAACAAGCTTAATAATTCAAAGAATAGTAACAATCAAACAAAACACAAATGTACCATTTTCTATTATCTTGTCAGAAATTGGAACTCCTCTAAATCTTTAGAAGTGAAGTAAACTTGTTTGATTTTGTTCTTATGCCACGGCAAGTAGTGTTAATCCTGGATTTTATTGAGGATTCATTGAGGATTATTTTACAAGAGTCGATGCCGGTTAATAGAGTTATTTATATAAAATATTTTTTTAAATCTCGTTTTAAAGAATCCCGGGTAATTGAGTACGTAACTTGATTCAATCGAGTTTAGTCGTTACAATCGAGCATAGGCAGATCCTCTTATTGGTTCAATCGATTCAAAAACAATCGGCTGAGCCAAATGCCAATACTCGATCGTCTCGGCTGAACTCGATTGCATCAAGTTACGTGATAGGACCCTGTACAAACTTAATTTAGAAAGATCCTACAAGCAATGTTTAGTTTCGTTTTGACTTTCATCGAAAAGTCTGTCCACCTGTCCCGATCCCCAACCGATGTCACCCAATTGCGCACTTTAAAGCTTTGGGTATTTTGGTCTACGCTATCCTTCCAACGTAAGCATAAGCAGAGTCTGACAAATTTCCGCCTACCTACCATAATAAGTCTCAGAAAAAGTTTTCGTTCATATAAGCTAGGTGACCTGCACAAGTGCACACCGCGGATCCTAAACTGCTATTTTTCCATTATGTATGTAAATATAAGGTGGAAAATCTCATGTGATATAACTTTAGTACTTTGAATAAAATAATTGATACAAATAATTTGATTTTCAGAGATATTTTCGGTTCCAGTCAGCGCTCTATACGAGTTCAGGTTTCTCAGTCTTTATTGATAAATGTAAGGTTTGAGTTCTTTTTAAAACAAAATATATGAGCATTTCAATGTGCTTCTCCAGAGAAAAATCGTAAATAAAATCTGTTTGAATAACGTTTTTTTTTGTATTTTCAATTAAGCATTTTACAAGAAATCTTCAATCCTCCTAAGTTCCATTCCTAAAAAGGACGTACTTTACTTTGTGTTGCATCGGTAAGGATCCAAGTTTTGTAATCACGCCTCTTCATAGACATTTGCTTGTGGCGCGGATGTGTTGGACAGATGACATAATGACGACGATCTCTGATAACAAAATAGCAATCTTTGCAACGTCTCTTCAAACGTCCCTTGACTTTAAATCCAGCAACTTGTGAGAAAATTGTATTGATTGGAGCTAAAAGTCTTTGTATATAACTCCCGGTTAGTTGTGGTTGCATAGCAGAACATGGTAATGCGGTTATTTGTGGTAAATTTGGTTTCGTCATAATATGGAAGTTCCTTGCGGCAATTCGACTTGCATTACCGCAAATTCGCAAGCCCGATGATATGACATTGGAACAAAATGTATAATTCATCTGAAATTTATAATTTTTATAAAATGTTTAATTGAAAATAACTAAAGGAAAAATATTACTTCTCAATTATTTATTTTACACCACACAACGAGAAAAATGGAAAATGTTAAACATATGATTTTGACTGTTGAGCTGAGTTTGACATTTCTGATTTTCGAGTGACGCCACCAGCGCCTGTTTTGTAATATTTGAACTACTAATTATTCAGAAGGTTTGTGTATATGATAATTTTTGTTAAAATATATTATGATTAGTTCACAGTATCCATCCGAAGAATAAAAACTAATAGTCAGCCTTATTGTGAGTTTCACCCGAAAAATATTAATTTCACCTTAAAAAATTTTGTTCACCCGGAATTTTAAAAGCTATTTTGAGTTTCGCCCGAACGAAATTTCGTTCGCCTACAAAAAAGAAGTGAAAATGACATTACATTCCGCCCGAAATGAATGTTTACAATAAGGCCAGGGATTATGGGAGTCCGCGCACATAAACCGGCTGACTCTCATATAATCCCGAGTGCTCAAAATCGAAACCAAACTGTTTAGTTGCAGTTGCGCGCCTGGCCTAAGGGGAATTTTTCGATCATGAAATTTGGGGGGAAACTCACAATAGGCGAAAAGTGAAATGTCAAATTTTCCGGTTCCGGTGAAACTCATAATAAGACTGAGTGAGTTTCACCCGAACAACATTCCACCCGGAAAATTTGACATTTCACTTTTCGCCTGTTGTGGGTTTCCCCCCGAAATTTCACGATGAAAAAATTCCTCTAATTGTTAACATTCATTTCGGGCGAATAAAATTTCGTTTGGGGTGAAACTCACAATAGCTTTTGAAATTCCGAAACTCACAATAAGGCTGAATATGTAAAAGTCTCGCATGCGAAAAATTATTAAGGTGAATACAATCAAACACGTGATTGGATTAGAGAAACAAAAAATATTTGTATTAATTTAGCAAAAATTCTACTGAAATGTTTTGCAAGTTTCACATATGTTTGGCTGGATTGCATCTTCGTGTTGGTGTAGATTCTCTAATGAGTCGTTATGTTGTCTTTCAGAAAGTTCGTCTTTGCTTTTTAAAAGCCTATTATAATATTATACGTACTTACCTTACTCGAATACCACTATATTAATTTTCTTTTCCAAATAAAAATATCAACATTTTTGTTAAATAATTTATTTCATTATTTTAATTTTAAAATCTGTAAAGCTTAGAAAATATCCTTAAATATACAAATAAATAATTTATACGCTGAATGTTTAAATACAAATTTAGATTTTAATTTTATGTACAAAAAAGTTACTAGGTATGAATTTCGGTGTGAAATTTAATTTTTTGGCCATTCATTTTTTAAGTATACACATACATCTGGACTACCCCCACATCTGGATCATCCACACAATCTACCCACTTCCATTCACATAATAGTTGTTTGCTTGGTTCTGCGCTGATCTTAGATATGGCAGTGGACCTCGATTATTTAGTTCATTCGTCGTTGTATCGATAGTTAGTCCATTTGCATTGTATCCTTCATAGTCTGATCGTTCCCAGGGATGATGTGCCAAATTACTTCCATGGATATGAAGATGAACTTCTTTATTTAAGGGTGACTCTATAGGCCAAGACGGCACTGGCGGATGACTCCATCCATTGTAGCCAGCCCACGGAGGGGGCGGTTGGTAATGATGTTCACTTTTGGAGAGTAAAAGCTTGGCGAAAATAGCTGCCGCATTCATGACAAGCAATAACTTCAATAAGAAGACAGTTTTCATTGCTAAGAACACAAGAACCGTTATCATCGCAAATACAATTCCAAATTTGAAAGCAATAGGAATTAGAGCCATTTGAAGACGTCTTATTGCACCGAATGTTCGGGGTTCTGCAAAAAAGAAAAGATATACATTTTAATATATATAAATGTAGTTAAGACAATAAATAATAGAATTATAACGGGTGATTTTTTGGCTGGTTTGGTTTTGGCAACACTGGTTTTGACAGCTGACGTGTGTTTAGTACCTTGTGTCACTGTCAAACAGCTTCAGTTTGGTTTGCAATTTAACCATGGATCGTCTTACAAATGAACAACGCTTGCAAATTATTGAATTTTACTATCAAAATTCGTGCTCGGTTCGAAATGTTCATCGCGCGCTGCTTGTGTTCAGCGATGAGGCTCATTTTTGGTTGAATGGGTACGTAAATAAGCAAAATTGCCGCATTTGGAGTGAAGATCAGCCAGAAGCATTGCAACAGCTACCAATGCATCCCGAAAAAGCCACTGTTTGGTGCGGTTTATGGGCCGGCGGCATTATTGGGCCTATTTCTTCAAAGATGATGCGAATCTCAGCGTTACTGTCAATGGTGAACGCTACCGAGCGATGATAACAAACTTTTTTTTGCCCGAAATGGAAGTTCTTGACTTGCATGATATGTGGTTTCAAGAAGACGGTGCCACATGCCACACAGCACGCGAAACAATGGCGCAATTGCGGGTTAGTTTGGTGAACAGTTAATTTCACGTTTCGGGTCGGTCAATTGGCCGCCTAGATCGTGCGATTTGACACCATTAGATTATTTTTTGTGGGGGTATGTCAAGGCTAATGTCTATAGGGACAAGCCCGCTTCGATTGACGCACTGGAAGCCAACATCCATGCATTCATTCGTGAGATACCGGCCGATATGTGTGAAAGAGTATGCCAAAATTGGACTCAGCGGATGGGCTACCTGAGACGCAGCCGCGGTCAACATTTGCATGAAATTATCTTTAAACATTAAATTGCAAGGTTCAAACTATAGATTCAAATAAATATTTCTTTCATTTTTTCGAATTTTTTGTGTTTTTTTTTTTTTTTAAAGTTCTAAACCTCTTAAAAAATCACCCATTATAATTGTTGACCAAAATCATAACTTAAAAGTTATTTTAAAGAAACAAACTAAAGTTCAACAAAAAAAGGGTCGAACGAAATAAATATAATTTACTGCGACGATTTGACGAATCGTATTTTGTACTTAATTATCTAAACTCAACATTAGTTTACGTAAGTACATAATTAGAAATAAATGTACTTACATTTTTAGCAGATTCTGATTTAACACCTACGCGATGGCTTACATCAAAATGTGATGTTTTTGTGTCCTATGTATAGCTGAGAAAACTCGTATTTTTTTTAACTGACGGGTTTTCCTATCGATTAATGCTTTTTTGAAGGCATTATCGATTATAATATCAAACTAAGTAATGATACAAATAAAACTATGTATTTAGGTACTTATGTAAGTGTTTAATTTTGAAAGCGTTTTCATTTGTATTAGCTTTCTTGAAATCTGCCGTTTTAACCTCATTTCACACAACGAAAAGGTAAGATCTTTAAAACAGAAACATTAAAATTATATAATAATGGTGTTAATCATATATCATTCTTTGTTTTTACCCCATTTGGATTCAATTCAATTCAATTTATGGTTAAAATAAAAAATAGGTTAAGATAAATATCTTTTATAATACTTAGATACATGTACCGTCGACTCTCCCTAAGTCGAATTTTCACGGGATATCAAGATTTGTTCCAGTTAGAGAGAGTTTTGGAAAAATTCGAGTTACAGAGAGAAATATTTTTTTATTTAATAAAAAAAGGTTTATATACGTACTTACAAAAAGATAACAAAAAAATATAGTTTCTTGGTTATTTAAAAAAATAATAATAAAATAAGGACTCATGAATTAATAGAAACAAAACAAAAATATAAAATAAAAAATAAAAAACATCTTCTGAATAGGAAGAAACAGACGATGATGGCACACGCGATGTTACAAATGGTTTTACAAATACGATGTTTCGTAGTTACATATATACATATATCCAAAATACGAATTCCGAAGGGGTAACTTTTTTTTAGTTTGTTTTGTGCTGAACAAAATTCGACCTAAGGGGTGAAAAAAAACACGCCAGTAAACAAGAGCATGTGTTCGAGTTAGAGAGAGGTTCGACTTGGGGGGAGTTCGACTAAGGGAATGGTTTTTTGTATGGAAAATTGAAGGGAATGTTAAAATATGGCGAAAAAGTACGAGTTAGAGAGAAATTCGACTTAGGGAGAGTCGTCTGTATATAAATTAGCATGTATAATTTGTAAGGAAAATAAAATATACTTAATTAAAGAAAAAATATCGTAAAAAAACAAAATTTACAAACCCCCTCCCCTCGTGTTTAGCCGGGAAGAGCAATTTAAAACAAAATGACTTAAAAAAGAAAGAATTAATAAAAACCAACTTTACAAAGTCATACTATTTGTTAAGGCCAGAAATCTCTTCTTTTATTTTTTTTTTGTGAATAAAGTTTTTTCAGTAAACAGTTTTTAAAAATTAGTTTTTAAACTAAAAATTTAGAAAAAAAATTCAAACTAATTTTTTTTCAAAATTTTACGTAATTAAGTAGTTTTTTTTAATCCAAAATTCAATGCTCTTATAAAGATTTAGTCATTTTGAGAAAATTGAAAATAACTAATTCTACTTTACTCCCTGTGCGTAATGGAAATATAGGATCTTTAGAGCAACGGATTATTTCAATTTTCTAAAGAACTAGAAGAGATTTTAACATCTGTTTTTTTTTTTAAGCTCTTGCTTTTTGTCACACCTTATGCATGCGAATCACCTTGTATATAGAAGACAGTCTATAAACAATGAAATAGAAGTAATCTCTACATTGTTTTAATTTCAATCACTCGACATAAACGGTGGTAGTTATTCTTTCTAATTTTATTCATCTTCGTTATTACAATAAATAAGTTCACTCTGACATCTTATTACAAAATTCCTTAACTTTTGGAATGTGTTGTTAATTTTCTAACATCAATATGCCATAACTCACGCCTTTTCTTGTTGGAGCAAGTAAATATTTATTTTTTATAATTCGACCTAATTTACAATGAAACAATTTTTCAACCAATTTCAATGGTTAGTCAGTCTATCAACCATCGATAGCCTCTATTATATGTTTTGACTTTAAGTAATCTAAAACAAAAGTTCAGTAAAATGAAAAGCTATAATGCAATAAACAATTAAGTTAACACTCTTCTTAGCTTCGACCTTGCATAATACAATATGAAACCGAAACTTGTGATGAGTCTTAAAATGCTCAGTTCAAGTATATGTTCGTATGTATATGTATATTATATCAAGCTTAAAACGAGCTTAGCTTTCTCCATCCACGCTCCACAAATAATACGACATGTGACTAGCCGCGTTGATGCTCACTGGCGAATGGGGCAAATTACTCCAACGAAATGATGACTAATTAAAATATTTTTATTATGTGACGCATAGGAATGTATATTTTTTGTTTTATAAAACAACGAAATTCCGAGAAGGCTTGTTATTACATATTAAAAAAAATATATATTTATTTCTTTGTGTAACAAAACAAAATATTTAGCATTTTCTTCTTTATATCATTTAAATTTAAATAGTTTAAAGGATCGACGAAAATCTCAGTAATCCCAGTCGTGGCAAAAATTAAAAATTTGCGCCCTATCTTTGGTTTTACGGCGAATAATAGACAGGCGATTATTCATGGAGAATTTGTCACTTCCGCGAAAGAGGCGCTAGCTTTGAAAAGCACCTATGTATGTATTTTTGTTTTTAGGTAGACGGCGCGGTATAACTGTGAGATAAAAGCCTAGCATTTACAATTTCATGCATATCTTAACATTCCGAAATGGAGTATACATAGATGATTTGTTCAATTTATCTCTGATATAATATTTAGCTGGGCGAAACGCATTTGGACTAACTACCTGAACACAATAGACGCGAGCCATGCGCATGGCGCGCGTCCTAACCTGTCAAAGTTAAAATACATAAAATCTCGTTAAAGTGAATAAAATGGAAACGCAGTCGCGAATGCGACTATGGGAGTTAACTAAGTTTTAACAAAAACAATTCATTTCTAATTTTTTTCGTTTTCGGGTAATCCTAAGATATTTGTCGCCGGTGCGAGGGGAGTTGCGGCCCCAGGGCACTTTGCTCCAAAATTTTTTGTTTCCTCAGGATGTAAGGTAGGTGTGGGAATGGGTAGGTAAAATGAAGTGAGTGGAAATTTAGGTATTAGAGGTGCCTCCTTGAACCATCCTGATTTCTGAATTAATTTAAGGATGTTCCTTCGTGTCAAAGTTGAGATGTCACAAAGTTCGTCGAAAAAGTATTCTCTGACGGCAGTTTTTTTGATTCTGGGTAGGCTGGGGCATTCACAAAGAAAGTGAGATGAGCCCTCTTCCTCTTCCTCCTCCTCCACCTCTTCGTCATGATAGCCTTTGCATGTGGGTTCCCATCATGGAGTTGTGACTTGATAGGATTCCAACTTATGGAAGGGATAATTGAGGACTTAGAAATATTCAGCCATAGGTTCCTTGAAACCCGACAAGTGTCAATCGATAACCATCGTTCTAGGGTTGCTTAAACATCGATAGTCAGCGCTTTCGATAGTATCGATAATTTTAATATAAACTATCGATAGTATTTTTATTTTAAAAGCCTTAGCCGTTGGTTTGTAATTTATCCATACGAATTCGAACCTGTGCATACGTTCTGTAACTCTTGCATTGACAAAATCAGTCGAGAAACGATGAAAATTGAAACAAATCATATGAGTTTTGTTCCGTTTTTCAAAGTTTTTCGGCTGATTTTATCGATGCGAGAGTTACAGAACGTTGGCACTGAATCTGATTTAAATTACCACGTAGAACAAAAACAACAGATGATACCACTTTCTACAGTGCCTACGTTCTATGAAAATTGAAACAAATCATATGAGTTTTGTTCCATTTTTCAACGTTTCTCGACCAATTTTATCGATGCAAGAGTTACACGTTGTCTCATGAATCTTTTTGAAAGTAAACGAGTTGGAAGGTGAGATCCGATCTTTTTTCTCACTTCCACTCATTAAATTTCGAAAAGAGTCATGACTCTTGAGTGTAATAGTTTCAGTTTCTGCATCCTTTATCTCGTATTAATGTATAAGTGTTAGTGTGTTTTTTTAGTTTATGTTGCTTATTATGGGTTTCAACACTAATAAAGTTGTGCGGTGAAAAACTATCGATAGTATTGTTAAAACTATCAATACATTCGATAGTTTTTTACTATCGATACTATCGATAGACTATGTTTAAGCAACCCTACATCTGTCGTTTCGCGGCTTTTAGGAAACTCTGTTGAATTCTATTCTTTTCTTGCTCCAGTGGCATAAGTATACCTACTGGGGATTTGGCTTGGCTTAGATCGAGTTATGGCCAATTAATCTGCAAATTTCGTTCCCGTGTATATTACTGTTTCCTCTAACACCCATCTTAGGGTAACTGTGTTTGTGTTATATGCAGGGTGATTTGGATAAGATGCGACAAAAGGCTAGGGCGTGTAGGTTAAGTCAAGGCAAGAAAACAAATTTTACTTCATTAATGTCGTTTTCGTTTGGATTTCGGAACTGTTCCATTCTTATTGAAAATGAAAAATTTGTAGTAAAAGGAGTGAAAAAGGAGTAGCTCCGAACGTCCACTCGAAAACGACATAAGAATAGTGTTTCTGTTTTTAATATTCAATACTCTTATTAATTTTTAGTCAAACTTTAAGAACCACGTGCTAAAATGTTTTCTATAATTTTTGAGATATTTGAAAATTAGTTAAAAAAAGTGCACTGCATTTAAAACTTTGTAGACAAATGAGATTTTCTACGAAATTTTTAAACTCTTCATTGTATGACAAAATCAAATATTAAAAAAAAAACTCGTTACTCTTTTCGTATCCATATCTTTTTCGCTCAAAGTTTGCATTCATAGTTTTTTGCCAGTTTTGTGGATTCCTATCGCCGAATAGGGTGAAATAATAAAATACATTATGCAAATACAAAAATGCCATCTAAATAGCTTAAACTGCTTTTTAAGTGCATATATTATTGACATCAGCGCTAACAATATCGATGTTCATCTTGAGCCTACGCATTCTTTTGTCCCGATGACTATATGGTATAAAAGCAAAGTTGAAGATGCACATGATTATCAGTCCTCCTCCTGCTTTCTCAGAATAACCCAGATTTATAACTCAAAATGTTTAAACTTGTGAGTACATACGTACATATTTAAAAATTTTTAAATGGAAAAACGAGTCTATAGAATAACCTGTATTCTTTGTAATTCTAAAAAGGTCTTCGTCGCAGCTCTTTTAGGATTATTAGCTGATGCAGCAGAGGATGACAGACTAGCAAAAATTCGTAGCAGCATCTATGATCCTGCTGATGCTGCTGGCAATTTTGCATATTCCTTTGATACCAGCAATGGAATAGCTATTCAACAGGCTGGCAACATTGCAGGTGTAAATGGTGCTGCTCAATGGGTGTCACCCGAAGGTGTTTCGATCGAGTTGAAATACACTGCCGATGAAAATGGATACCATCCAACCGGGACACATTTACCAACTCCACCACCAATTCCAGAAGCTATTCTCAGATCCCTTGAATACATAAGGAATCATCCACCAGCAAAAAAGCCAGAACGCATCAATCCTCTCTCACAGTCACAATATCCAATTAGGGGATAAATTAAGAGGAAACACTTAAATATTCAATACAATTCCAGTTTTTATTTGTTATAAATTATGATTTTATTTAAAGTAAAAATAGATTGACGTAATGGTTATGTACCTATGTACATAACATGTATGGTTGGAACTTTTTTAAATATTTGTATATGTACATTTATTGAGTTTGAATTGCTTGACTTCCTATTGGGTACTTTTGGTTTGAACATATGTAAGTTCTTTCATATTATTTGTTGTTTCCAAAAAAGAGCACCAACACTAAGGCAAATCACTTTGATCTTTTTTACTTATATCGTGAATCCGAAATGACCTCCATTATATCATTTAAGATATCAAAGCGCTTTTCAAAAAGGAAATTCCTCGACCAGTTTTAAAATTGAAGTTGAATTCCCTTCTTGAATTTATATTTTATTTATTTTGACATTTTGAGTTTATTATAGAAACAACAGTGCTGTCTCTTACTTACTAAAACTATGTAGTAAGTGCTGTCTTTTCATTTATTGTGTGTGGATTTTGTCAATTGAAAAAAAATAGAAGTAGATTTTGAAAAAGCGAAGTAGGGAAGCAGATTAAATTTTTTTCTTGAAACTGAAGCAAATCTACCAAAATTGAAGTGAAATACGAACTCTGCAGTGGGTACACAAAGTTTTAGTGAAACTGATTTTGTGGTTTTTTTGACATTGTTGTGGAAAAGTACTTGTAAATTACAACTTTTAAGTTGATATGACAGAGCTCACTACCTAATTGTTTAGCAAAAACATATATGATTTTAAAGAAAAATTAATATTTTACAATGTATACATTTATAAAATGTGTCAAAGTTGTAAGGAAATATAAAGAGAGTTGAGTGATTCATTAAAAAAAAAACAAACTTTTCGAATTTTTAAGAGTGCATCCCAAAATAGAAAAGCTTAACTATAACTAATAAAAGAATTTCATTAAAACCTTGAAATTTAGGGGATGATTTGGCAGCGCTTTATTCCCAGTATAATGATATTTGCCCCAGAACAAAATCGTTGTTAAATTGACTCTCAAAAAAATTGTTCAATATCTGGCTGCACCTGAATGATACTGTCATTTTAAAGAGTTGACAACAATATTAGCACGTGTGCTGGCTTGCACGCCTTATTCTGCGGATGTTGAAAGATGCATAAAGTGCTAATAATCTATTGAAAACAAACATAAGACCAAATTTGTGGATAGAGACTGAGATCATTCATCAAAAAATGTTTCAATGGATACTGAGACAAGCGCCACAAAAACAACCGCATTTCAAAGGAATATTCAGTAATTGTGAGGACTATGAAGATGAATTAAAAAAAACATGTGTTATGTATAGGTATATATTCTTCGAATGAAAATGAAGATTTTAAATAAACACGAACGTTTTCCGTTTCATACCTTTGAATAATGACTTTTTTTATTTTGTTGGTAATTCAGGTTTTTTCTTTAAAACAGTCTCTGCTACACACCCTAGCCTTTTGTCACATCTTATGCAAAACACCCTGCATGCATAGGCACTATTCAACCTTTTAACACATTTAACTTATTATATCTCTATTCAACGTTGCATAATAAAGGGTTTTTCAACAGGGACGCTACAAAAGTAGAGCAACAGGGACAGCAAACGACGCCATATTTCTTACCGTTCTTTTGACATTTCTCTTCAGTAAGGTTTGCCATTTCATGATGGAAAGAAATACGAGCCAACAACTAGTCGAAATTACTAACATATACTACCGAAATTCGGAGTCAGTGGCCTCAACGTTAAGAGCGCTAAAAATCGAAAAATCATCTTCAGGGATATGGCTCATTTCTGGCTGAATGGCTTCGTCAATAAACAAAATGTGCGGTATTGGTCAGGCAGCAATCCACATGTACTCCATGAGTCATCATTGCATCCCGAAAAAATTACGTTTTGGTGTGGTTTATGGGCCGGCGGCGTCATTGGGCCGTACTTCTTCCGTGATGATCAAGACCGGCACGTTACTGTGAATGGGAATCGCTACCGTTCAATGATAACCGAATATTTTTGGCCCCAATTGGATGATATGGACTTGGAGGACATGTGGTTCCAACAGGACGGCGCCACAAGCCACACAGCGAATGTCACAATCAATTTATTGGAAACCAAGTTTGGAGAACGTGTTATCTCACGAAATGGTCCAGTCGCTTGGCCGCCTCGGTCGTGCGATTTGACGCCGTTAGACTATTACCTCGGGGCTACGTCAAATCTATGGTCTATGCCAAGAAGCCAGCGACGATTGATGAACTTCGTACGAATATCGAACAATTGCAGCAGTATCGGCCGATTTATGCTTGAAAACCGTCGAAAATTGGGTTCAGCGTCCGTGGTGGCCATGCAAAAGAAATCGAGTTCCATACATAATGGCATCGAACGTACTTTTACACGTTTTTGCTTTATTTAAAAAAACTTTTGTAGCGCTCCTATTGAAAAACCCGATAGTATTAAAGATAACGTTTGCGAGTGTTTAACTCTATGCACTCACTAAAATGCGTTTAGAAATTAAGCTCTAGAAGAATCTGAAGAAGCTAATTCTTACTCAGATAATTGCATTTGGAATCCGATTCTTTAGAATTCGTATGGCTAATGTCACTGCTGCTAAATTCACTCATCTCTAACAACTTCTTCCACCCTCTTATGGAATTCCTTAAAAACCGAAGTACATTTATATCCTTAAGTTGAACTGTATATAGCTGCTGCGGCGAACAACACTATTCATTTAAAAATAATGTTATTAGATATGTAAACTTTAGGTTTATGATACTGATCTTAAGGGATGAGTGGTTAAACTGCATCAGTTGACTTTTTATTATTTGAATCTGGTTTTATCACTTTCCCTCTCACTGCTAGCTCATTTGTCGCAATGTCGGATCATATGACTAAATTCGATGAGCTCTGATTATTCTTCAAGAGTAGATCATGCAAGTGAAGGAAGGAAATGGAAAAGTTTTTCTATAGTGATGTTATAAGACCACGTATAAATCTCAATTCTTTTTTTTTTAGTATTTTGGTTAGTTTTATTGCTTTAAGATGTTAATTATGATTGTGATGTATATTATGGGGCCATTTTTAAACTATGTTAAGAGATATTTTAATTGAATTTTATGAGATTAAATTAACTTAGAAATATTTTTATATTAAGGTACAATAATTAATTTCGTTATGAATAGCAGTATTATTTATTCATAAACACCGTTGTGTTTTATTGAATTTTGTTTACAAATCGAAACATGGACATTCAAAGCTCAAACCTTATTAATTATTTGTTTGATTATGCACTTAAAAAAACCAGCCAGAAAATTATAAAAATTCATTGTTAGCTTTGAAAATGTATAAAGTCACTGGAGAGGTGTGAAGATTGACATTACACAAAATTCATTAGTTGATTAACATTTTGTTTGAATTTCATAGATACTCGTACAAATAATATATATTTAATAATTTTTGATGACTCTTTTAACAAGAACATTAGAAGTCTGGTAAAAAATCACAACCATAGGATCATTTTCTTAGATTGGTCATCTCTTTTATGTGTACACTTTGGGTTCAATTAAAATTAGAAGCAACGCTTTGTCAGCACGTCATCGCGTTGTTTATCATTGAAAGTGAAAAGTGCCTTTAAGTATCATTACTCATGTACTCACGTCAACTTGCATAAGCTTTAGATTTGCTTATAGAACCTATATCTTTCTTATAAACAGCACAGACAAATTTACTTTCAATAAGTCTCATTAAATCAAACCTATAGACAATTTTTTGTGTGATTCAACTTTTGATAAAAGTTTTAATTCACTTACCTCCAACGGCATTTTTGTTCTGCGCATAACCACCAATCATCCAATTCCACCAGTCATACATCATGGCCCAGACACTCGTATAGGGCTCCTCTTTCACTTCTAACTCAGTACTACTACTGTCTTCGAGTTCATTACTGGTTTCAACTTCGACCTCAGTGGAAGAGTTCTTTAAGTTGCTTTGATTCTTTGCCCCACTTGTAGCTGCTATCAAAACTACTGTTATAATGATCAGCAGAAGCCAGCTGTTTTTTGTTGTCGTTGTCGTCTTTGAGAGATCACGATTTGAAAGCATCTGTAAAAAATAAAATCATCCATTAACCTGAAAGCCTTAAAAGTACATTATGCGTGTTAGTTTAATAGCCCAAGGAAGGTGCATAAAGTAAGTAAACTACATACATAATAAATGTAAGTCGTCATGGCAGGAAAATAAAAAAAAAAACATATTTGTATGACTTTTCACTTTTTGTTGACGACACTATATTCAAGTCAAACTTGTGAATACCAGTGATTAATAATTGCATGGCTTGACGTAGGTCGCAACCACAACCATAATTCATAATTAAGTAATTTTACAGTTTTTTTTCTCCATAAACTGACAGCGGTCTAGTATGCTTTCTTACTATTGTGATTTAAAGAACATTACCTATAATGTGTTTAGTATTATGACTAGGCAAAAAGGAAAAAGGAAGAGATATTATTGTTTTGTGCGGTTGCGTTATTCTATAATATATTGAAACTTGTTTATTTTTCCCCTTCAGTTATTCAAATTAATGACAATAAGTGTATTCCTTTAAATGCATCTATGTTTAAACTAAGAGAATCTGGCTGTTCGGGCGGCTTTATATGGGCATTTGCAAATATATTATTAAAGTATATGCAAACAAAAAACTGCTCATTAAGAAAGGAAGTGAGTTCATAAGCTTTCACCTCTGTACAGAGCAAAAAAAGTGACAAATACATAATTAACGAGTTTGCAACTCAGCTCTTTTGTTTGAATTATAGTAATTGTTGGATAATTTTTACCCAAAGTACAGTTAATAGATTTTCACAAAATTTGCTAATTAGAGAATGTTTATTCAATTATTCAAGAGTTCTCTTAAAAATATCAAAACTGCGAAAAAGTACGGGAACGCAAATTCGCATAAATCAACAGTATTTCTTATTATCTAAAGTTATTTAATAAGCAAATCACGATGTTTGTCTTTCGTTCTTTTACTCTCATAGTGACATTTTGTTAAACTGTGAATTTTTGTCACAAGTAAGAGAAATTGTGTATACTCTGGCGAATTTCTTGAAACGGACGGATAAGGACTGAAATAAAAAAAAATGCACAGAATTACACAGATTCAAAGTTCGAAAACGGACATATGTATACAAATATAAATGAATAACCACACATTCTTTTCGTCTAAAATTTGTCCGTGCGGAAAGCAAATAAATTCTAAATTCACACACTTACAACGTTTGGCCTTGCCATTTGTTGATTGTCATAATAAATGGTGAATGCGAGTCAAACGGGAAACTAAACGCGCTTAAACTCGGTCGGTATCATCGAAATTCTTAGAATAAGAACTTCCTCGCCTTTTAACTTGCCTTTGATGATGATGGCTTGGATGACGATGTTCATGAGTTCCTTAACCGTCAACATGGTCCGATTACACAGCTTCGGTTGTTTCAGATTGCGCAGCATTATGATGATACGGCCAATAACTTTAAGTTGAAAATTTTGCGGTAGACCGGGTATACATCAAACCCATCCCTATTTTGTCAAGGGCAAAGTTAATCGATTGTCAATTCCGTAGTGTTTGTCATTCCTTAGAACTATATTTTCTCCTTCCCATGCGAAATGGAATTTTCAGATTTCACCACCATCCACCCCTGAAAGTATGCAAATTCGGGTTTCCGCAACTTTCTTATACTTTTCCTGTCAACATTTTCAATTTTCGGCTACGTAGTGTGTTATTGGTTCAATATAAATCCAAGACAAAAATCCCCATATTCAAATCGAATGAACAAAAAATAATTAATTTTTTTTTATAATATTGAGATGATTCAGGCCCATTTTCTGAACCGGAACTTAAGAATTTTAGTTCCAAATCAGTTCTTCTAACTTTATGAAGGAATTTTGGGTTCCTGTCTGGTTACTGTGCTGCCAAAAGTCAACAGGAAAATTTGATTTAAGTTAAGTTTAAACGGCAACCCATTATAGTAAAACATTTGTCACAGAATTCGATGAAAATAAAATGCACGACTGGATCGCCCGCACTTGCTATTGTGGTTTAAGTGGCTTGGAATCAAAGATTTATTAACATTAGTCAATATATAAAAATATTATCAGTTACACCATTTATAACACAAGAACGGCTTTGCCGATTTTAATGATCTATAATTTGTTGGATTCGTCCCCGTTCCGAATAGCAGTTTAGTTATTAAAATATCGAAAAAATCACTTCGTAGGGTGAAAAGGGGTAAAATGAAAAAGACGTATCCGATTGGAAAAAAGAGCTCTACCTGCGTTTAAAAGTTTATTCTTAGGAAATGACTTTAGGGTTATTCTTTTTCCAAATTTTAATATTTTTAGGGTGAAATGGGGTAAAAATAAAAAAAAATTATCCGATTTAAGACATTATTTTTTTTGTTTGAAAAGTTACTTAAAAAAAAATGTTTTTTTTAGAATGAAATGGAATAAAAATAAAACAGTGGTTTTCGAATACAAAAATTCTTTCTGTGTTGGGAAAGCAATAAAGGTTGGACTTAGAGGATCGTATTTTTACAAATTTAGCCTTTCATAACGTGGAGTGGGTTTGAACCCAGAAAGTAGTTTTCCGTTACACAAAATCGAAAAATAATATTTTCTTTTGCATTTTTTATACGAAGTTTAGGTGTCTCTACCCGTGCGAAGCCAGCCGGGCCAACTAGTTAAAGAGTGATTCGTATAAGGTGTGACAAAAGCCAAAGCGTGTAGACTGGGTTGAGACAAGAAAAAAGTCGAATGGGAGGGTCTATTCCCCCGTTTAGCCGGGAGGGGAAATTTTCTAAAAAAAAATGACTTAAAAGCGAAAAAAAATTATCAAAAAACAACGGTAACATATAAATACAATGCGAAGCCATTGAAATCTCCTTTATTTAAATAAAGTTGTTTTAGTCAACATTTTTTGAAAAATTAATTTTCATACTCAAAATTTGGAAAAAAAATTCAAACTATTTTTTTCAAAATTTTACGTAGTTAAGTTCCTAAGAAAATCACTTCAGTGGTTAAGACTGTAGGTCGAGGTACATATATACCCATTAGATATACAGGCAGACAGACTAACTAGCGGGATCCACTTTTTTCGTGTTCCTATCAAAGTCAGGTTTGCATATAAAATCCCGTCCTCGATTTTTATACGAATCCAAAACATGCTCTATTGGACCTACCTGTAACGGAAGCAAAAAAGTGGACAAATGGAAAATAGAACCCGCCGCCCTACCATACGATTTGTTTCTTATTTCGACCCAACGTAAACATTTAAGCCTTTAATGCCATCTTATGGAAAATAGTCTCAATAGAGTTTTTGTTGTCGATATCATTATGGTGATTTATTATTATTGTTTAAAGAATTTTCAAAATCCAATCGAGTTGAATATTTTAAAGTTTCAAAAATATTAAGACAATGGTTTTAGTTAAATCCACAATCCTTTCGCATATTTGAATTGTTTCTTTATTAAACATAGGCACTAAGCATAATTACGTTCTAATAAATATAGATTAGCCGGGAGTTCCAATAGAAGTTGCTTATAATAAAATGTGTAACATATAGGCTTACAAAATGCGATACAAAGTTCGCCGGATTAGGTTAGTTTCTAATAAATGCAAAACAAAATATTTTTGTCTTTCTCTTCATGTTAAGAAAATTGATGTTTGACCTTTTTGCACATTTAGTTCAATTTTTGTATTAAAAAAAAATTTGTTATTCGAAAAAATTGTATGGAATTTTAAGATTTTCAATTTATTTATTTGCAATCTTTAAGAATTAGCTTCTGTAATGTTTTTCCTTGTTTTGAATTAATTATTTATAATTATTATAATTAAACACAAAACCAACTACGACAGACTAATAAACTTTATTTTAAAATAAAATTATTACCTAATTTGTGTTGGACACACGAGTAGAAAGAAAGAAAAATCTTTGAACCTATAAGAATTGAAATCAAAGTTTGATTAATAGGCATTGAGTTTGCCTTCTGTAAATTTAAATCTTTTAATATGATTATCACGTTGGAGAAGTTAAACGACCATGACAAACATTGTTTTCTTAATGTGGGCCAAGAGGTTATTCCACTGTTTTTTTTTTTTTTCTTTCAAAAATTTCTTTTCATGTAGTGACATTGAAAATTATTGTTTTATGTTGAAAATGTTTAGGAACCGTGAACTTGATCAAACTGTAAAGTAAATAGTGCTGTTACATGCAGATTTATATGAGGGTTCTTATTGTTCAATTTTTTTTGTTGTATATACAAGTTTGTTTGAATTGGAACATTTCAAGCATGAGTTCTCAGAAAAATCATATCTGGTCTTAATTTTTTAAATACAAATAAACTAATTACTTGTATTATGTACCTATAACTCTTTTATAGCCATGTGTGTAGCGTATGTGCATGAGCTAGTGACACAACTAGTTCGATCGATAATAATTTGATTTGCACACAGTTTTTTTTATTAGTGTAGGTATCCTATAACTGGGTAAACCAAAAACTAATGTGCACATCGAATTGGAACATCAGAAGATGTAGCTTTAAAGTGTATAATACATAAATATATTTCTTTGATTGATAGTTTAATATTTTATTCATACTAAATGCTCCTTTGCATTCCAATTATCTATCAAACTTGTCAATCAACACGAATAGTACCTATACCTAAGCCTAGATTGTTGTAAAATAGAAAAGAAAAACAAAAAGAGATAGCCGGATAGAATAATAATTCAAATCAGAGTTTTCATCAGAAAATTTCAGAAGTATGTGTTATAAAATAGAACGCATGCGACATGATCAGGTCGCACTTATTTATATCTTAGGTGACTGAGAATTTTTTAACACTTGATGAAGGTAAAGGGTGTTTTTTTTTTTAGGGTTATATTACTTTGAAATGGAATAAAACAAAGATGATTTTTTTTTAAATTGACATCAAATTTACTTTATTCGAAAGATAATCTTCTGGCAATATAATTTAAATATGATTTCTGTCTGGCTTATGATCGCCACGGCTGGTTCGGACGTAGTCTAATCTGGAGGTCCAATTTTCGATGACTTTTTCCAACATTTGTGGCCATATATCGGCAATAACGCTGTGAATGTTGTCATCCAAGTGGTCAATCATTTCGAGCTTATGGCGTAGACTAGCGACTTCACATAACCCCACAAAAAATAGTCCAGCGGTGTTAAATCGCACGAACTTGGAGGCCAATTCACGGGTCCGTAACGTGAAACTATGCGGCACGAGCTGTGGGACATGTTGCGCCGTCTTGTTGAAACCACAGCTCCTGCACATCATGGTTGTTCAATTGATGAACGGAAAAGTCAGTAATCATGGCTCTTTAGCGGTCACCATTGACTGTAACGTTCTGGCCAACATCGTTTTTAAAGAAGTACGGACCAATTATTCCACCAAACCATAAAGCACACAAAACAGTCAGTTTTTGTGGATGTAACGGTGTCTCAACATACACTTTAAGATTATCATCACTTCAAATACGGCATTTTTTTTTATTGACGTATCCATTCAACCAAAAGTGAGCTTCATCGCTAAACAAAATTCGCTTAAGAAAATTTGGATCAACGGCAATCTTGTTTTGGGCCCATTTGGGCACAATTTGGAAGCGTTGTTCAGGCGTCAGTCTATTCATGTTGAAATGTCAAACCAAACCAACTATAAATTTCTTGACAGGTGACAAAATGGCCGCCAGTTAAAATAGTGCTGCCAAGTTAAAGTTCTATACCTCTAAAAAAAACACCCGTTTCTTAACGAGAAAATATTAAAAGAGTCAAAAGTACACCCACTAAAAAATTGATTTTTTGTTTGATTTTTTTTGTGTGTGCCTATAAAACAATGTTTTTAAAAACTTTTAAATGCAATATTCTTTAAAATATTTAGAAGCACCAGATTGTAAAATTAAAACAAAACCTTAAACGCCGTTTTCTTACAATTGAATTGGTTATTACAGGTACCAAGTTTCAGTTTTGGATAAAATTTGAAAAATTTGTTCTAGATGAGCTAAAACAAAAATTCGAATTTTCCCTCTAAGGAATCACATAAAAATTCTCTGTGCCAAATTTCTGGCAAATCGGTCCACCCGTTTAGACTCTAGCTCAAATTACAGTTTACGCACAGACGCACCGACTCACAGACCGACGGCATGACGATACCCACTTTTTCGGACTGCTCGATCATTTTGGGGTAATTTCAGGGAGCCAGAACGGTATTTATTGTTGTCGAACATTGATTTTGAAAATAAAACGACGTAATAACGACGAAAAACGGTTTAATATTATTGAACCATTCGTGATGAATTAATGTTGTACACAATTTGTTAGACAAAATAATATGTCAAATAGAATTGATCCTTAGCCCAGGTCTCCACAAGAAATATTTCTTTGCAAAAAATCGGTCATGCAATGTATTATTCCAATGGATACTCTTAAAATTACACTGCTGCTGTGCTTTACAAAAAAATTTACAAAACATTCTTTGAGATCTTTCATATGAAAGGTATACATAAGTCAAAAAATGTAACAACTTACAATAATGCCCATAATCCTTTGTCTCGGATGTCTTTAGAGTTAAGTGCAAACAGCCCCAAACTTGAATGATAAGGGTTATGATTCCAGATGAGGTTCAAGTTCATAACATTTGGTAAAGGGAAAAAGCGAAGAAGGCAATATTCAAAACGAAAAAAAAAACATTTAACAGAAAAAAAAAAAACAAACAAAATAATACACCAAAATGATATTCTTACGTAAGGCAACCCATAAGACCAAAAATGAAAACCATACACAAAACGGAATATTAGAGAAACTTTTTATAAAATAACAACACAACACAAAAAAATCATGAATTGTCACTTTAATTTCGGATAAAATCATTCCAATTGTGAATCATATTTAACTAAACCAACTGTCAACTTGCAAAAAAAAAAAAAAAAAAAAGAAATCAAATATTTGTCGGTTAATTTGCGCATAATTTCAGAAATCATATTATTTTCACTTCCATCAATTCAAACTACATTACTAACCAGGTAACCAACCGTTGTGTTAAGTCTGACAATTGTTTAAAGAGGCACTGAAGCGCCTCCGCGAATTGTTTCGCTAGTTTTTTTTTTGCACCAATTTCATATTTAGAGATATATTTATTTGTATATTAATTAAAAAAAAATTTCAATTCAACTCACTTTAAGGTACATAACATACCCATAAAGAAAGTAAACACTCTTGTTAAACATCTTAAGAAAGTAAAAATGATATATCCTCAAACTTAAAAAAAAAATAAACAACAAATGTCACGCTAAAGGGCGTGTTAACAATGGTATGAAGTTTCGGTGATTTACCCTATACGTATAGATGAATTTAAAATAGCGAGAAATACAAAACAATCTTGTTGCTTATGCCGGGCTTACACGGTCACACCTCGCAATATTTTATATCATTTGCCAACCATTTTCTGTCAAAAGTAAAAATTGCGGCAGTAAAATGTGGCTCACACTATAGTCATTTGCCTCACGTGGGAATTCAGGATTTCTATATTATTCAACCGTCCAACTCAATCAATGATTCCTCAATAGAATTTTAAGATTGAACAGCTTTTAAGTTCAATTTATATTTGAAAAATAAGATAACTAGGTCACTGACAATAATTGAAATTCTTTCCAGTCACTTCTTTTTATTTGTTTTGAATTCATTTCTTCAATTCCACCAAAGTGCTTTCTTTGAAAACAAAACAAAAAACTTGACCAATCAGAAAATACTTTTACAATGCACTTAATGTGCGCTCGCACTTAATTATTATTTCTTTTTTTTTTGTAGCACGAATGACCTGATGCTTACCATGATTTTCTTGTTTACACTGGTGTTTTTGTTATTCACTACAGATTCACCTTTTTGACAGTATTTTTGTTTTAGTGTGAACTATCCTAAATTTCCAACGTCAAAATAACCGCACTTTTTGGAGGTTTATTTATTTGTTTACCGAACTATCGTTTGCGGAAGATGTGGTGACGATAAGCTGTTTGAGAACTGTTCGGTTTTAACTAGAAATTGAGACTGGTTATACCAAAGTCAGGTGCTGGCGTTTTGCGGCGTGTCTTCGCTGTCTCACCTCACATCGATGCTGTTTTTACCTTTGGAAGTGGTACAGATACAAAAATGGTAAAAGCAACATTTTCTGTGACGTCATAACATTTCTTTTGGACTCTTCCTCGATGGACAGCGACACGATGGCGATGGGAACTTGTTTTTTTTTGTTTTACCACTGTTGTGGTTGTGGCGGGGGTTGAGTCGAACAACATTTCCTTTTCCATGTTGCAGAAACATTTTTACCTCGCTGTTGTAGATATTACGGTTGATGTGTGTTGACATAGATTTTAGGTTAATTCATGTAATGAGTGACGAAGATTCGTGAGAAGCTTTTTTGTGTGCATAATATTTTTTTTTTTTTATATGAAGATAGATCAAGCCGTTAGGTAATTATTGTTAACACTTATATAGATCGATGACCGGTGGTGGTAAGTGGAAGTTATTAGCACTTTTAAATAATAACAACACGAACGAGAAAATGTTATAAGCTTTGTCTTGTTATTGATTTTGTTCGTGTTTGGTATCCATTGGGCTTGTGTTCGAATATTTTAGAAATTTAAATTTATCTGTTTGCTTATAAGAGACGTTCATATTCTAGCTATTGCAAAATTGAAGAAAAAAAATAAAAAAATAAAAGCGTATTCAAAGAGGGGCTTTGGCTTGGGGGCATACAAACAATTAAACTTGATAGCGATCGAAAAATAAGATAAGCACTTGATTTTTGAGATAAAATAAGCTTTTTCTTATCGGTTGTAGGCATCATTATTTTTGGGACTAAACAAAATTCCAATTAACCTTCTAGGAAAATAGACTCAGGGGTGTAGTATGCTCGGGCAAGTTGTTTCCAGCAATGTGCTCCAATTTTTTGTGGAAGCACTTTTCTAGTAGACATTTTTAGGCTTATGTATGATCCTATATAAATATTCTTTACTATTTATACATATATTACTAGATGGCCCGTCCCGGCTTCGCACGGTTAGACAAATCTTAGTTTCGTTAAAAATTAACGTTAAACATAAACGAAGGAAGATACATATGTATACATAAATATAACAGAAGTATATTATGCAAGCAATGTTAATATGTAGGTAACTCAAAAGTCGAAATTTTATTGTAAAGGGTCCGCCAAATAACTTTCTTTTTTTTTTGAAAATGGCGCAAAACATCGAGTGTAGCTTCGGCTGTGTGGCACGTAGTGCCGTCCTGTTGAAACCAAATGTTGCCAATATCCTCCTCTTCAATTTTTGTGAACAAAAATTCGTTCAACATGGCCCGATAACGATCTCCATTGACTGTAACGGCCACTCCTTGCTCATTTTCGAAAAATGGCCCAATTATGCCTCTGGACTAAAATCCGCACCAAACAGTGACTCGTTTTGGGTGTATCGGCTTTTCAATGTATGCGTTCGGGTTTTCTGTGGCCCAAATGCGACAATTTTGCTTGTTTACTACCCGCCAAGATCAAAATGACCTTCATCTAAAAAGATGTTTTTTTTGGCAAAATCGGCATCTTCTCTAAGTTGATCGCAGGCCCACTTAGCGAAGCGTATTCACAACCATATTCGTTCAGCGGAAGGATAAAACTAATTATCTGTCAAATCAGACATGAGCTAAGTGTTACCATTCACGAAATAAGCACTAGTTGAAAAAAACGTTAGATGGCGGACCCTTTCTTATAACAATTAAGACCTAAGGGCAAGCATCCTTTAAATGGGGCATTTAAAAATGTATCCTGTCCTTTTAACCTCAATTTACCCTATGATTAGCTACAAATAAATAAATAAATACATTTTGTGGCGCAAAAGCTCGTGGAGAGAGCCAGAGCCTAGTGAATTACAACTCTCAACTTGTTTGTTTGCAGATATGAAAGGGTTGAAACCGAAGGGCTTAGGTGAGGGGCACTTATTCATGTGTCAGGGGATGCTCTTGAATTATTTTTTATTTTCGTTATTTTTTGTAGGTGGACGAGGCTGTGACTCGAACCCAGAGCTTCAGCATGACAGTCCTACGCACTTACCATAACTCCACGGGCTACCACCCTATAAGTAGGTATAGCTTATTTAAAAAAAATGCAAAATAATCCTCGAAGCCCATCCTCCACAAATTACATTTCCAAAATAAAGGACTATAAATAATAACTCAGGTGTGTCTCAAGGAAGTCATATTGGTCCACTCCTCTTTTTTTTACAAACGGCTTATAACTTCTATCATTTTGATGGCTGAAAAGCTATTATTTTCGGAAGAGTTTAATATTTTTAAAGCGAACAGATACTTGTGAGATTGTTTCCAACTCGCGTTGGAGTTTAAATAAATCACTTATTTTATGAGTTATGAGTTACTCTTTCAATATTTCAAGTCAAACAATTCAATAAACTTAAATTTAACTTTAGTAATACTTTGTTTTGTATGATTTAAAAATTTCCCATATCGGTGATTTTCTGTTTTCATTCAATTTCTCAGGACAGTAATTCACAATTCAGCAAAATGTCTTTCTGAGAGTAAAAGAAGAAGATTCAGATTAGATAATACGGAATGCCGTGAATTGAATCGTTGCTCTTCTGTCTGTGAGTTTCGATGCAAAAAGTAAAGGGTCGGACTTATGCACAACTCACAGACTGAAATTTAAAGAAAGAATTCGAAGATAAGCCACGACGCAAAATTAGTCGTGTTATGGGGTTTTCCATTGGTAAATTCAGATTTCAATTTAAAAATTGATTTTTCTGCGTTGCGAATGGAATACGATTCTGTGTCAATATTTCAAAAAATCTTCATCCCTTGATGTATTTTAAAAGAGACAAATAAGCATGATGAAGTTACCGATTCATTTGAAACCGCTTCTCTTTTTATGAACGATTATTTCTCAAATATTTTGGACACAATTTTCACACCCATAATAAATTAACCGAATCAAATACCGCTTTGGAAACTGACTGCAGTAAATTATGTTGGTGTAAGTATATGGAAAGGTAAAATAACCGAAATCTGCACTTTGACAGATCAAAATAAAAATAAATTGATTTATTTTAACAACAGAAAACTCCATAAGAATTCATCCTTTAAAATTTTTTTTTAATAAAATTTGTTTTTAAACAAAACAATTCAAAAATTAAACTGACAGGCAAATCACTATAATTGACGTTTTGCACACTCCAGTTTAATTTTTCCGGTGGCACAACACATACGTTTTTTGCCTCCATTAAATTTCAGAGCAATGCTTCCGCTCACGAATGTCACGAAATACCTAATGTCGAATTTTTTCTTCGATTCTGTTCCGAATTTTGTCTAAACAAAATTGATTCTTTTCTATCAAAACAAATCTTGCATTTTTATCAAGATTTCTTACCCGTTAGCACACACACGATTAAGATTTCATATTTCTAATATGTACGTCAAATTGAAAGTCGGGGAGTTATGGGAAGGAAAATTGTTTTTTTTTCCGTTGCAACAGATTCTACATAATTAAACAAAATATTCAACAATATTTTCATTGAATATAAATAAAAATAACTAATTGCAGCTCCAAGTAACCACACACACAATCACACAAAAAAAAATCGATTCTTTTACGAATTCCTTTCAATTGACAGAAACAAATCTATTCTGCTTAGAAAAAAATCGATTCGGTTTAGAAAAAGTTGTTTTTTTTGATGAAAGGAATTCGCCATAAATCAAAATTCAAAAATGAGATTTCAGATATTTTGCTCCGGCAGAAAGAGATTAAGTAAATACGTTTTTTTTTTTCTTCAGTATTTTCACAACAAAACTTAGATTTCTGAGATCTCAGTATAGCGTGCTTTACTTTTACGTCCAACAGATGGTGTTGTGTTTAAAACCTATAGACAGACACGCGCGTATGAGAATGCAACGTTGCGTTGAGTCAAAATTCCAAAGCAATCGATAAAAAACTTTCGGAGATCTTTTATTTTGAATGCAAATATGAAATTATACCTCTGTTTGATGGTAATTTACATTCGGTCCGCAGCAAGATCCGATGTCATCAATTATATGCATAGTAAAAAATCAACAACACAAGTCTCCTAAAAATTCCGATAAGTTTTTCTTGAAAAGCTTATATCTTCAGTTCTTTAAATCGGACCGTCAAGATAAATGTCTTAACACTTAAGGAAAATGACAATAAAATGAAAATGAATTTAAGCGATAATGCTCCTGAAAAAAAATTGCTATTCTATTCAACACCCCACCCCCACCATCGGCCGCCGCCAAAAAAAAACTACCAGACTTTTGACTTTGATATCACAACGCAACCCTCGTACTCAATTTTTGTATACATATATTTCCACAAAAAATTTCTGTCAGCTTTCTTATATTATTTTATTTCCTTAATTTTTTGACAATAAAACTGAAAATGTTTTCTAATAAATAAAGTTCCTGTATTGCTTATTTATCAGTACAGCGAGTGTTGTTTTAGTGCCCAACATATCCCGCTGTATTTTTGCTAAAAAATAGTATATACAAACACGCGCGTATTCGAATGCAATGGTGTGCCAAAATTTCAAAGCAATCGGTTAAGAACTTTCAGAGATTAGCGATTAGGAACAAACCAACATTTACATTTTTATTTATATAGATGAGTTACTCTTTCAATATTTCAAGTCAAACAATTCAATAAACTTAAATTTTAATCAACAAGGAAGGTAATTTGGTTACAAACAGGAGCTGTGTCCGTTGATCCATTTGATTTAAATCTATAGTTTAGTAAAACACTGATTTAACAAACGACTATGAATATGTCCCAAAGTAGTTAATATATCTACATATTAGGAATAATATTTTATAATTAAAAATTTGTAAACATTGATAATTTTCATTTCTTTCCATTGTATATTCCAAAAGGATTCGGATTTGACATATAAGGAGGAAGTGTTGTATAACCAATAATTGCAGTGTTAGGATAACCATTTGAGTTTGTTAAATATCCATTGGGGTTGTATCCTGTACCAGTGTTTGGATAATTATTGTATCCATTATTTACCGAGGAAGTATATCCGTTGTTTGAAGGGTATCCATTGCCTACCCGATTCAAATTGTAGAGCGGCGACACTGCTTGATCAACAATACTAGGCCAGATTTGTATGCCACTTTGCGCGTATGGCATTGGTGTTGTATAATAGTCTAAAAGATATTTTATAATTTATTAAATATTTTTTTTTTTTAAATCAAAATCAAAATCAAAACTCACTAAATTGATCCAAATCCGAAAATGTCGGCCTAAAAGGATAATTGTTGAATGTTTGAGGACGAGCCTCAGACAGCGACCAAAGAACTAATCCAATGAAGTAGGAAGTTATTTTTATCGTTTTCATGATGTTAGGAAAAGTGTTCAACTGAAACAGCTTAACATAGCAACACTGCCTTTTATGGATAATTTTTGTGTGTGACAAAATTATGAAAATACCAATTGGGGGAAGAACATTTGGTAATGAACTTGAACGCTGCGTTGTTTGAAAAAAAAAAAAAAACTAAATGGCGCATATAATTGAAAGTAAATCGAATTAAGTTAATCAACCAGATGTGTGCGTTTAAGTTCAGCTTTGTCTAGTTTTGATGATTCAACAATTGAACAATTTTAGAAGTTATTATAAAATGTATGTATAATTATCTCCATTTCTTATAATTAGTTTAAGCAGCTTCCCATTAACGAATTTTATGACAGTAATGTAAGTAAAATAATAAGTTTATGAAATTAATGTTAACATTATTTATATAGTCTCTAATAGTTGATTTGTATTAAGGGGAAACTAAAAGGTATATTCAGGGGAGTGAAGATATTTAGGACTAAAATATGTTGAGGCTTCTACTGAAGATAAAATTTTGATGGTCATAGGTGAGTTTAACTTTTCTGCCAACTAGAAAAATCTTATTTTTAAGAAATCGGTTCGATAGTGAGCGTGGCAGTGGGTGGAACAAAATTTATCTAAATTTTGATATTTTTTGATAATTGAACTTAAAAGCTTAAAAAAAAACTGAAGAAACAAAATTTGGGTAAAATACAACAAAACCCGAACTGAATATGATTAGATATTTCACGAATGTATAGATTACCAGGGCCGGCCCCAGCCAAACTTGCGTCCTTTGCAAGATTTGTAGAAAGCGCCCCTTTTTATATTTGCATCCATACATACACTGATACACATCCATACGACTTTTACACATTACCCAGGAGGTAGACTTTCAATGCGTAGTTCTAGTGTGATCTTTAATTTAATGAAGAATGCAACAATGAAAGTTATGTTAGTAAGTGTGCAAGAAATAACTTAGCACAGGGATTATTTGAACAAGTTTTGTGGTTAAAATGCGAATGGCAGTACATATTTGTTTGCGCAAGATGAGATTACATTTTCTTGCTCCTAGTAATGCGCCGCCAGAATTTCGCGCCCTGTGCATTTGAACATCTTGCACATATGGTTGGTCCGGCCCTGTAGATTACTCAAACATTTTATAAGAAAACTGCGAGAACAGAATTTTCTATGTATTATTTAAATTCCTATATAGCAATGGGCAGGTAAGGATTTTCTTGGCTTACAAAAATTTATAAAAAGCAAACTAAGACATACAAAAAACAATGGTAAAAAAAAGCATTGAAATACGACGACTTTTTAAAATTTTCCTTCAAAAGTAGAAGGAAATAAGAATAAAAATGGTGTGAGTACCGGGAACTCGCTGCTGCTTCTTTTGCGACTCGATTTACACATTAAATATATGGTGTCTTGCAGCGCGATAAGACTAAAGGAATCGAATTGCTGGTTTGCCAAACCCTTGAGAGGATTAGAATTGGAATGTTGACCTAGTGACGTGAGATTTCGACATAACTATCTAAATTGACGGCTCAAGGATGGAGCGTGGTGTTGGTTTAGGAATCATCTCTGAGTCCTTAAATATCTCCAAATCTTTTCGATTTCCTGACTATACTAGCGTTTTTCAGGCAGAATTACTGGCTATGAGGGAAGCATGCAAAATACTCAAACAAAACCCAAACCAAAATTGAAATACTGCCATTCTGACAGACAATCAGGCGGCTGTTAAGGCCATTTCTGCGGTAACATCATCCTCCAAATTGGTCCAGCAATAAGAGGAGGTGATTAATTCTTCAAGAGTATCTCTTGTCATAAATAACCTCTCAGCTCTCAACCTATAGCCATTCGGATTTGGCAGAATATTGTAGGTCGCCTCAATTCCAGCATACTCATCACACAGGAATGGTTGAGAGTTGTAAGTCACTAAGCCCTGCCTCTCCACGAGCTGTCGCGCCATCAAATATATTTAATACCTGGGTTTTTAATAGTGGGTTTTTAAATATTTTAAAACCCTTTATGAAAACGGTGAGAAATGACCAAAAACTCGATTCTAATTTCAAAGCCGCATTCCTTTATAGGTGGTGAAGTACTCATGAGTACTTTACTGCTAATTTTAAATAGAAAGCACAAAATTGATTTCCCTACAAACCTCATCTAGTCACACTGAGAGCACGAGTAGTTGGTAGTACTAGATTTTTCTTTGCATCTATACTCATGAGTAGTTCGTCACCTTCAAAAGAATACGGCTAAAGACTCTAAATCAATAAATTTAATATTTTCAGGGAGCTGGAATATGCGTGTAGCCATTACTTACTTTCCAGTTTTGTATCCCGTATTTGAAGGATAAACTGCTGATGTAATTTCTTTGAAGATATTTTTGCTTGAACTTTCTATTAACAAAGACTCTTACCATCTAGGTTCCCTGTTTGAGCTGAATTTGATAATTTTTTGATCGGTTGCTTTGTAGCTTTGCTTTGGTTGGTTGGGAGGGGAGTGATGATTCCCTGTGCTGCTCTTTTTGAACTTCCTAGGATTTTTTCTCTCATCCCTACATGTGAACACTTTACTCGCATAGCATATATAGCTTCTCGCACTACTGTGCGCACAGTCTAACTGGAGAGAGAAGGAAACGCTTGAGTGAGATAACATTTTTGGTTTAATTTGTTGTGTCAATTTTGTTGTAATTTTGTTTAAATTTTATCTATAGCCAAATATCTGTTAACATTGCTAAATATGAAAACCGGGATTGACGCCTATTTAAACTCGATTGACACAAGGTCTTAAATATCTAGATTTGTTCAAATAAGAAGACTAATGTTCGGTTTCACAAATATTTAACAGGCTTTTAACTTTTTAAATGACGTATTTTGTATGGAACAAACGTCATTATAAGATTTAAAAGCCTGTTAAGTAGTTAAAAGGTCTTGATGAAATCGGCCATAAGGGTCAGTTTTTTCACAACTGATTTTGTTTAAGCAACTGGTAAGCCATCCTTAATGTGCATGTTAACTAAAATATTATTCATAATTTGGGTTGTTAATCATTGAATTTGGAAATCAGTCGATTTGAATTAATTAACGCCATTTAATTAGAATCAGTGAAGATCATCATGGCTCAGATTTAACCCATTGTCAAGAAACTGGCCCTATAAGACAAACATGTATTTCACCATTGCAAGTTCCACGATTGAAGTGAACAATCAGCCAACGCCCAACACCCGTACGTCAACAAAACGTAAGATCTACCGAAAACATCGCCGCTGTCCGTGAGAAAACAATTATGTCATTGCCATCACCATATCAACGAATAGTCTCTTTTCACACGATGAAACAAGTTGGTGGAAGTTTTCGGACGTTTTCTTTTAATTTCTTCTAAGATCTCTGTGAAAAAATTCTTGGCCATCTGATGAGTCCAAGTGAGAAAAATAAAATTTCCCGTTCAATTTTCATTCTGTTGTCTACGATAAAAATCGTGTCTAGGAGTCGATATAATTTTGGACATTTTCAACTAAAATAATAGTCCCAATGATAGAACAAGCAAAAAACTTTGAATTGAATGCAGTTTTAATTGCAATCACTTACAACAACATAAAAGTAACGAAGTTGGATCAAAATTTTAAGCTACGTTTTCGGGAAAATTTGTGGCAACACTAGTGCTGGTTGTCATTTTTAAGAGAAATCCCTTCAACCAATGCGCAAATTTCCTTTTTATTTCATAATTTGTTTTGCTTGTTTCCCTTTTTATTTCCCTATATTTTCAATAAGTACGCGACAAATTTCTTACATAAATGAGTTAGAGCTGTTTGCTAATACGAAACTTAAGGATTTATAGTTAACTTTTTTCTCAGCGTAAACTGTCACATGAGTGAAGGGGCTTTGAGGCAATTTTTTTTTCATTTCGTTAAAAGCTGTTTCATAAGCATGCTTTCATCAGCACCCGTTATTTTTCCCATCGTCTTTAAATATGTAAATACCCCTTTTAATTATTTCTAAACATTTTGGCTTAAGATATAAATACATACATCATCCAAAAATGCAATTGCTAATACCAGGTACATTCAACTTCACCTTCGTAAATTATTTTGTGTAACTTGTCAGGTGTTCTTAAGCATAATTTTCCAAGAAATTATTTTGACATTTCTTTTACCTTATTTAGATTTTTTCCAATTGTTTCTAAATTCTGAATGAATTGATTAGAATTTCTGTGGTTGTCTGTTTCCGGTTTAAATTTAATAAACAGGAAATAAGTTGGATTTCCCTTTGTCCCTTTTGGGGTCAAAATTCCCTAAAAAAAGGGATATTTCAAACGATCCCCTAACACTGTTTTGCAATTCTTCAACCATTGTCATCAAATCAAAAAAACAAAGTGCAACCCTCAAGAACTACTTCTATAGCAAAATGTCCTCTAAATCATTTCAATACGGAAGTGACACTATAGATATGCCAATTATAACAGTTTTGCTTATACGGCCAGTGGGCATACTTCATAATTAAACCCAGAATTTTTTTTGTCATCAATTCACGTGTAGCGCATCAACGCACGCACCCACTTTCAATGGCGAAAAACTGTTATAACTGTTATAAATTAGCATGTCACTAGTATCGTCTTTTCAATACAAAGTAAAAGTCAATATTTTGTTTAGAAACTTTACAAGTGACTGTCCACATTTGGAAAGCTAAATATTTTTTCGTGAAAGCCTTTTCAATGTCACCATAGCTATCCTTGAACTCACAATTTAAACAGTATTAATGTAAACCTATTTGACAGACAATGTCTCATCTCGTGTCACGGTTCAGCCAACATAATTAAATGATGAACTTAACTTAGGCTTATTTTTATAAATTATCAATTTACACTAAATGTGATTTTTTTTTTACTTTGGACTTTCAATTATTTAAATAAATAATCTAGGACGTATAAATTGGATATACAAAGCATTTAAATTTAACGTTTCACAGAAGCTAAAAAAGACTAATATTACATTTCGTTGTGCGCATCATGTAAACAACATCCATCAATCATTTATTTATCGAACACAAACAAAATAATTTAACAACAAATTATACTCGATTTATTTACGGGCAAGCCCTTCGCTATTTTTTGTCTTTTCAATTTTCAATTTTTGTTTTTTGTTTTGATTTGATTTAATTTATGAATAGGATAAAATAATATTATAATAATTACATAAAATTCATTTAATTTATTTCACTTTAATAGTCTTCATCCTCTGGCGTTTCAGTGGCATATGTCAGCTCGTTGAGATAAAACCATTTCTACGAAGATGATGACAATAATGGTGATGATGATGGCAAAGGTGGTGGCGTTGGCGTTGGCGGTGGCGTTATCGAAGGCGGTGGCAGCAGCAAGGTGGCATGAAGAAAAGAGGAGATCACTTTAAAATGATATGCAATGCAGTATACAGCGGCACAAATACTTACAGGTGATTCTGTACAATTAAAATTATAGTCCCAATCACAGATTCTGTACTCCTGATTAAAGGAAGTTTCATTGGCGCATAAGTGGGGTATGCGGTTTCCTTCTTCATCACACATGTGAAATATCTGTAAAGTAGATATGGAACAAAAAATATTGCATACTCTAAGGTATTTTTTTTTGAATATTTAAAAAAAGAAAGCTTTTATACTAAATTATGATTGTTATAAAGCTTTTCTTAAGGTAAGTTATGTACTCACTTGACAATTGTACTCCATGTCGGCATAAAAACCAACCGGTCGATTGGAGCAATCAAACGAAAATGTTATATTATCTAAATTCGTCCATTCTTTTGTTTTGTGATTTTGAAAAACTGGGCTGGCAACATTCTGCATGGTGATAGCTGCGAATAGAATAGGACCTACATTTAAAATGGTTAGCATCTGCTCTTATATATATAATTTGTTACAGGGATTCGATGAATTCATACATTTTGTAGGAACATATATGTATTAAATATTAAATATGGTATTTTTCTAACCCTGAGGCCACACGAGCAAGTACTCGCTAGTGAGTTGGCTACATAAATACATTAGCTGTCGAATTTTTATTTGTGTTTGTCTCACTCGATGCTCTTCTCAACTAGCTTCGAAAAAGGGAAGTCAGTAGTTAACTAGCGAGTTGCTAAGGCTTCTATATAATTATTAAACTCGCGTTTTCTTTAAATCACAATTTTCCATTTCAAATTGTTTAAAATAGCAAAGTTTTTCATTCTAGTTGTTATAACGAAAACACCAAAGCTTTAAGCTCAGTTCAGTGCATATTATGTTTGGAGCTTGCCATTTTACTCATACAAAAATTCTTGACTTCCTCTGTAGGGCCTTACTTTTAGGTTATTCTCTTATATTTTTAATGGAAGTGACTCTAGACATGCCAATTATAACAGTTTTGGTTACTAAAACCACTGTTTATGCGGGCCTTCCGCCGGTGGGCATAACTACTTCTGGCACCCAAAGTTTTTTTCAAGTTGCGCGAAGCGCATTAACACGCGCCTACTTTTAATAGCGAAAGCTGTTATAACTGTTATAAATTGGCATGTCTCTAGTCTCGTCCATTTTTAATAGATCAACAGATTTTGATACAATTTTACCAAACGTACCTACTTTACTGATTAAATTAAAATATTGCCAAGCGCAAGTTTGTTTGCTATGATCAAATGCAATAGTTTTTGCATTGAAGAAAGCTGGAGATAAATAAAAATGAAACGCACGTCCTCAAGTCTTCAATTCAAGTCGTTGTTTATTCACATTAAGTCGTATTTATAGGTTATGAATAGTTAGTTAGTTGTATTTTAGACTATACAATTTTGGGGGAATTTAAACTTGACAAAGTGTCATTCGTAAAATTTGTTCATTGGAAAGTTTAAGACCAAATACAAAGCTTACAATATAATGGGTGATTTTTTAAGAGGCTTAGAACTTTAAAAAAAAAAAAACACAAAAAATTCGAAAAAATGAATGAAATATTTATTTGAATCGATAGTTTGAACCTTGCAATTTAATGTTTAAAGATAATTTCATGCAAATGTTGACCGCGGCTGCGTCTCAGGTAGCCCATCCGCTGAGTCCAATTTTGGCATACTCTTTCACACATATCGGCCGGTATCTCACGAATGAATGCATGGATGTTGGCTTCCAGTGCGTCAATCGAAGCGGGCTTGTCCCTATAGACATTAGCCTTGACATACCCCCACAAAAAATAATCTAATGGTGTCAAATCGCACGATCTAGGCGGCCAATTGACCGGCCCGAAACGTGAAATTAACTGTTCACCAAACTCGCCTCGCAATTGCGCCATTGTTTCGCGTGCTGTGTGGCATGTGGCACCGTCTTGTTGAAACCACATATCATGCAAGTCAAGAACTTCCATCTCGGGCAAAAAAAAGTTTGTTATCATCGCTCGGTAGCGATTCGCATCATCTTTGAAGAAATATGGCCCAATAATGCCGCCGGCCCATAAACCGCACCAAACAGTGGCTTTTTCGGGATGCATTGGTAGCTGTTGCAATGCTTCTGGCTGATCTTCACTCCAAATGCGGCAATTTTGCTTATTTACGTACCCATTCAACCAAAAATGAGCCTCATCGCTGAACACAAGCAGCGCGCGATGAACATTTCGAACCGAGCACGAATTTTGATAGTAAAATTCAATAATTTGCAAGCGTTGTTCATTTGTAAGACGATCCATGGTTAAATTGCAAACCAAACTGAAGCTGTTTGACAGTGACACAAGGTACTAAACACACGTCAGCTGTCAAAACCAGTGTTGCCAAAACCAAACCAGCCAAAAAATCACCCTTAGTTGTGTTTTTTCTATGACTCTAGACACGTCAAATTTATAAAATTTTTGTTCATAAAAGAACTGCTTATACGGAATTTTTAATGACGAACAACTGTTATAATTGTTATAAATAGGCCTTTCTCTGGTCTCACTCTTTTTGTACTCAGTTCTTCGCTTAAAATTGTTAAAATTATAAGATTATACTTCTAGTATATATTTAGTTCAATTTTGATTTTGATTTTGTTAATTAATAAATCTATTAAAAACTCACTTTTATTATAAACTTGGATATATAAAGACTTATCATAATAATAACAAGATTGTCTTTTAAGATATTTGATCAATTACAATTAGTAGGAAGAATTCAGAACAATAAAAATAAAGAACGAGGCTAGAGAAATGCCAATTTATAACAATTATAATAGTTTATTATCATACAAAGTGGAGGGCAATCGCCCTGCGGGGCCGCATAAACAGTAATTTAATAAACCAAAACTGTTATAATTGGCATATCTAAAGCCACTTCCTACAATAAAAGTAAAAAACAAAAAAACGCCATCACCGCTTTTCCCATGTATAACAGTTATAAATGTTACAATTCCGTCGGTGCGCATACTTCGGGTACCCAGAGTTTTTTTTTCAAGTAACGCGAAGGGCGTTAATGCATGCCCTCTTTTAATGGCGTAAAACTGTTATAGCTGTTATAATTTGGTATTTCCCTAGTCTCGTCCTATTTTTTTATGTGTATTGTAGATGCACTCAAAAATAAACCTAATTCATATATCAAATCTAGTTCCAATAAGAGAGAAGACTTATTTTTCTTTTACATAAAGATCAGTAAATTTTCATCAGGTCAGTTAAAGGCACGTGTTTAAGTGCAAATTAATATTTACTGCAGCAAATATACATAAATTACAATCTTTTTAAATGAAGTCCATCTGTTTTCCGGCATGGTAAGTTACAGCAAAAGTCAATTCCGTCCAGACAATGAAGTCACCACAAGTCAAACAGGTATTTAACCATAAAGAACAGATAAATAGAACTGCACATTTATCTTAAGCTCAAAGGGATCAAAATATTTAAGTTAGCCAAACCGCTTACAAGTCATTACATTATTATAGACTGTGGAATACGAACTGCGCTACACTGCGGTTTAATTAGAATCTCAAAAAGAAAACTACAATTTTTGTTCTTGTTTCGAAGTAATTTGAATATTCAATTGGAGCAGTTATGCGGAAATGCAATTAAAAAAAAAATGGTGTGAAATGTATTTTTCACGTGTAGGTGCAATTTATAGAGCAATTAATACAGTAATTAACTTAAATTAACAAAAAAAAAAAAATTGCTTTAAACGTGATGCATGCATTCCAATGATATTGACTCAGTTAATAAACCAGTAAAATCATAAGTATGATTAGTTTATGGGCACATTGAAAGTGGATTTCTTATATTTATTGGGGTAAACAACATAAGTTTTGATGTTATGAGATAAGATAAGGAAATAAGTGGACAAATTTAAATAAAACAATTAGCAATCACAAATGTGTGTCTAAAAAAAAATATTAAAATATTAGAATAGAGAGAAAAAGAACATAAAGCTTGGATGTTATACAGAAATAAAGTGGAACTTAAAACTTAAGGCCACTTAAGAAAAGATTTGTAGAAAAAAAAATATTTTGACTACTCACAGTGGTCCATATCGAATTTTTTGGTAGCAAAAATCATAATTCTTAAACGGGGTGAGATAGGTTTTAAGTCTGGCAATACTTTTTTCATAGTTGGTCCTTTTGACAGCTGTCATTTGATTTATGTTCAGTTGGGTTTCCCGTTTCATAATGAATAGACTTACTCCTGAACAACGCATGCAAATTCTTAAAAATTGGCTCCAAACGAGATCGTTATTGATCCCGATTTGCACAACAAATTTTTTTTCATCGATGAAGCTTTGAGTTAATGGCTACGTCAATAAGCAAAACTACCGCATTTGGAGTGTAGATTATCCTCAAGCCATTGTTGAGACGCTGGCGTTACATCTTCAAAAAGTCACTGTTTGGTGTGCTCTATTGGCAGAGGGAATCATTGGTCCATATTTCTTCAAAAATGAAGCCGGCCATAATGTTACGGTCGATGGGGAACGCTATAGAGCCATGATTAATGACTTTTTCGTGCCTGAATTGGAGGATGTTGATGTGGACGATAACTTTGGTTCCAACAAGACGGCGCTATATGCCATACAACCAGCGAAACAATCAATTTATTGATTTGGTGAGCACATTATCTCGCGTCGTGGGCCTGTGGCGTGGCCTCCAAGACCGTGCGATTGAACATCGCTGGACTATATTTTGTGGGGTTATGTGAAGTCGCTTGTCTACGCAGATAAGCCCGAGACGATTAACGCCTTGGAACAGAATATTCGGCGCGTTATTGCTGACATACGGACCTAATTAGTGCAAAAAGTGGTCGAAAAGTGGGCCTCTCGGCTGGAATTTATTCGATCCAACCGTAGAGGGCACTTGTCTGATATCATTTTTAAAACAAAATGGCGAGCCCTTATCTTTATAATAAAGCTAAATTCTTGGCCATAACATATAATTATGCGTTTTATTTCTTCTACAAGCTATTAGCTCTACAAGCAAAACAATTTATTTAAACTAAATAATTTTTTGCGACTACGATAGCTCCAAAAATTTGTTAATTCAGTGAATGTAAAAGTTTTGCATTATGTACCATTATTTTTGAAACTCACAATTTCACTGTTTCGATTAGCTTGTGTTCAATTTCAATATCAAAAAGTCAATGTGTTCAACTCAAGGTAACAAGTTTGAAGAAGGCCACCGAGCTTTTGTCAAAATGCTTCCTGTCTTGTAAGTATCTTTGGACGTCGTATATTTATATTTTTTTTCTGCTTTGCTAAGTTGATATCAAGCTAAGTTAGTTGTGACAGTTTCTATGTTTTTTTTTCTACTGATTTACTTAATTTATAACAAGTTAGCGAAGCACCCTCTCAAAAGGGCGTACAAAATCTTCTTGTAATTTCTTTCTTTTTCTGTGTTTTGGGATAATCTTCCAAATGGTTATTCAACCCAATATTAAAATAATGTCAGTAGAATGACAAAATATAACGTCAGTTGGTTTTGTCAATTTTTTATTTGAGGACAATACCAGCAAATTTGAGATTTGAGCAACAGAAGAGAACCTATACTTTCAGTCAATAAAGAACCAGATTCCACCGGCCCAGTATAGAAGACGTAGACTTAGCTATTAAAAGCTAAAGATCAACAAGGTGATGTGTTGGTATAGGTTGGTAGGGTGCCTATGTATCAAGCCATCAACCTAGTTAGGGTGGAAGGAAGCACGCTCGATTATTGAAGCTCCTTATACCCAATCGATAAACAGTGACAGCCCCAGGTTCAAGTTCAAGTAAAAACATCCGTTGTAAACGGTCAGTCCATTGTGCGGAGGGCATACGTTTTTTTTTATAAAGCTCAAAAATCGAAAGTCTCCACCTTGTGAGGCCTATATGACATGTTATACGAATGCATAATATGTGGTTAACAACCTTCGTTTTCGCTAGAATATTTTTTCGATTTTTTTTTTGAGTCAAAATTGTGTGTTTTTTTTGGGACAAATACAACTTTCCATTAGATCCATAGAAAGTTCATTTAAATGTCTCCTTCAATTTCCCGAAAACAAAGCAACTTGACCTTTTAACAATATGTGTCATAGTCTTTCTCCAATAATTCTACAATCGCAAGTTTAATTATTTATTATGAACGTCAATTTCCATTCACAAAGTTTAACTTTCTCCCCCATACCATATATAAATGAAGACTAACACTTTTCCAAATGCATTGCGTCTATTGTTTTGTGCACACACACACGCAGGCAGACAGAAAATAAAAATCTAATGAACCAAATGTTCTATTTAAGAACACTCCCCAGTTCACATTGACTTGACAGTTTGTCACAATAGAATACTAATAGTTGCCGATGCCAAACAGAAACAGTGGTATCGGTATCAATCAATTTTATTTGATACAAACGTACTCTCCTTACCTAATAGTATACCGGACAGCCATAAAAACTTATAACTGTAATCCATTTTCGTCCATAGACTTCAAACTGACAGAGTTGACCAATAACTGTTATGTTTCCATTGAAGAATGTTTTATTTTGTATTCTTGTTGATTCTAAAGACGTTTGCAAATGAGTGCCATGTCTTGTGCCAAAGTGAGGGCGGTAGTGGCAGCAGCAGCAGCAATTACCAGCACAGTGCAGACGTTCTTTGATCTGAAAAAAAAAAAAAAATTTAATTAATTAGTATTACTATGCCATTGTGTCAGCATTGACACCGCAAGCTGACAAAATAGTCCCCCTCTAGTGACTGACATGAGAAAATGATTTCACTTTCGAATTAGCATATTTGCGCCAATCGATTCGTGATTGAGTGAGCTCTGAGCACTGCACTGCAAATGGCAGTGGGTAATTCTTTAAAGGAACACACAGTTGGATAGGAACACTATACACCATCATGACACCCACCCAACAGTGAGTCAGTTATTTTGTCTCGTCGTCGTCATCGTCATCGTCGATTGTTGCAGATTCAAGATATAGCTTACGCAAAAATGTCATTCTTGCAATACCTATACATTATTCCCACTGTCAGTCGCTGCAAAATACAAAAACACGAATTGATTTTTTATGCAAGGTTGATGAAATCTTAAACGGGTCTTATGGAGAAGGTGCGAGTAAAAATCGAAATGGGGAAGTTATCAATATTATTGAGAATGTGACACCCACCAGAATCATTAAGAGAATAAAACCTATCTACTGACTTCATCGAGCTAAAAAGACAAAACCACCTTTATGCTGATGCCTGGGTGACGACTATTTTTGAAACTTGCGCAATATGCCGTGAATTACTGCGACTTGTTCAGAATATGTAAATTATAAACATGTCAACGATAAGAATGTTGCCTTAGGCTTGACCTTCGACCGTCTATAAAGAGCAACTATTTAAACTAGATCGATTTTCAAAGTCTTTGTGTATACAGAGAATGATGTTAATCGATAGATCAAGACATTTATTTGAAATAAATCTCGCGAAATGCCAGACTTATAAAAAAAAACATTTCGAAAGATTTTTTTTTTGTCTACAAAAATTAAACAAAACAATATTTTTTGAAAAAAATCTGTAAATAAATAAACTTTAAGTTGGGAACACTATTTTAACTGGCGGCCATTTTGTCAGCTGTCAAGTGATTTATTTTTAGTTTGGTAGAGCTGTGTAAATCGTTCATTTCAAATGATCGAATCGTTCAAGAATCGATTACCAAAATGATTCGATTATTTTAATCAATCGATCATTCGATCATTTTCATTCCACTCAATTCATTATTTCATACTGTTCCGATTTGATTTTTGATGTGTTAAAATCTATATGTCGGCGGTAGAGTGAAATAAAAACGTGGACTTTCCTCTGTGCGACGCGTCGTTACGATGTACAAAGTTACGTAGCGCGTATTCTCGGAAATGAATTGACATTTGGACACTTGTCAAATTAAATGTGTTCTAAAGGACCCAGAGAACTGGCGTGACTTCAGGTAATTTCCACCTCCTAAATTGACGTTCTCCGTTTTCGATCCGCCCTAACAAAAATGTTGGTATATTTTGACACTTAGTCAATAGGCGTACTCCGTTTTTCGATCCGCCGCGCCGTACCAAAAATGTTGGCATATTTTGACACCTGTCAAACTAAGACAATTTTTTTATTTCGGTTTCGATGAAATTCAATCTCCGAAGATAACGAACACTGTACCGATTTGATCGACCCCATTCTGACCCATATATCTTTTCTCCGATAAAATATATTAATAATTCAAAAGATATTGATATCGAAAATCGAGATTCATTGAAATGATTGAGATTGGGATGGAAAATCGAGAATCATCGAAATGATTGAGATTGGGATCGATTGAAACGAAAATTTGTGATTTCAATCATCAATACTTTTCGATGATCGGATCAAAAAAATCGAATCGTTCCTGATTGACACAGCCCTAGTTTGGTTTGGCATTTCAACATTAATAGACTGACGCCTAAAGAACACTTCCAAATTGTGCCCAAATGGACCCACAACAAGATTGCCGTTGATCCCAATTTGCTGAAAAGGGAACGCCCAAATGCTAGGAAAAAACGCCCAAATCAAAATCTTGACAATAATTGTACCCAAACAACTCCGTTTTAAATCAAATCAACTTTATTTCACTTTAATAAAATAAACAGTGAGGAAAGAACGCCCAAATTAAAAAAAAAAAAAATGTTTGAAAATATCGCCCAAAATTGAGGAAATAACGCCCAAATTTTACAACATCAATTTACATTGAAATAATTTGGACAATATTATATATTTTTGGGCGATATTTCCAAATTGGTTTGGGCGTTATTTCTTTGGAAGTTATTGCCTAGCGCCATAATTATTATTAATATCTACAACTTCTCATACAGTCCAAGTTCAAAGACGCTATTGGAGATAACTCGTACAGAATCGAAATTTTTACTATTCATGTATTGTTTAAAATATATGCGGCCATTTTACATAATAAAATTTTTCCCCAAAAACTTGAAAAATCACCCCAATTTACAAAATTTTAATCTTTATTTTTGTTGCTGGTATTCATATACCTATATTTTTGGGGGAATTTTTCATTTTTTTAGGGCCATTTTTTATTGGAACTAAACTTTGTGTAGCTTTAATAAATTAGTCTATAGGACAAAGGTGAAGAATTGTGAATATTTTGACTAAGGTTTGTGTTATTTTAGAACGTTGTTATACGTAATATGAAGTTATTGATAGTAAAAGCAATTATATTAATCATAACAGTAATACATAATGTTTTGTTTAATATTTTTTCAATCTAAACAAAATTGTTTGAAACCCAGAAAGAAATTCTAGTTACGCCACTGAGTGCTACCGTTGAGATTTACATATAGAGGTACACTCAGAAAAAAAAAATCAAGAAACTCAGTCAGAAAACAAGCATATTCGATGGCAAAAGTCTGTGAAAATCGGAAATTCTTAGATCATAAACTAATTAAAAAACCTTCATTTGAGCTCCTTTAGCTCGAAATTCTTATTTTAATACTGCTTCGCAACAACTTTCAGAATGTGTGAGCTCAATTTAATTGGATTGATCATTTCAACTTAAATCGTTATCTCAAATCAACTTTTGTCTTCCTAATTTAAGAATTCAAGCTTGCTTTTATAGACTTTCGTCTAAAAATAAAAAAAAATTAAAAAATAATAACGATTATATAGGATTTTAGCTCCTTATTTTTCTCTGAGTGTATACGTTACAGTTGCAAGCCTTTCTAATGTTTTAGTTCTTTTTTAATTGGGTTTTACTCAGAAAAATTGGTAAAAATGTACCTATACAATAATTTTTAGGTCTGCCGATTTACTTTTGTAGGTACATAAATCAAAAACTAAGTCTAAAAATGTTGTTCATACACCAATTTCAAAATCCAAAAACCTCTATTGCAATATCATTAAAATAATGAGGTATCATTTATCATAACCAGAAGAATGATTTTCTCCTTATAGACACAAACAATTTCCTCTTACAACTAAAAAAAAAAGATATTCGATCAAAAGAGCTGTCAGCAATCTTCCTATTTTTTTTTTTTTTTTTAACAAATTTTCTCACGATAAATCCACTTCACCAAATTTTCTTTCGAAATATTTTTATTTAAAAAAAAAAACTATTGCACCGTGTCGCGTCGCGTTGAATTGTGGTAATGGTGGTGGTGATGGTGATGGTGTATTCGTCTCAGCGAGTGGTCTTCAAATTGACTATAAACATTACTTAACTTAAACTTTATGTAACCGCGCATAGCTATACATAGTTATTTATATTGGTTTCTTGTCGGAACTCCTGCCCCACTTCCACCCACATAATCGTAATCGCTTTACAATGCAATGTGTTAGCTGCCGCACGCCACTGTCATTGCATCATATTCTCTTTCCAACTCTCGTTAATTACTCAATTTACTTCAACACAAATTATCCATGGAATACAACAAAAACAAAAATAATCGAAAAATGTATCATGCGCGAAATATTGAATTAAAACAATGGAAAGCTATTCGCAGTTAATTAGGGTATAATCTATAGTCAAACGTTAAACTGAAGTTAGAGAGCTTATTTTGAAGACTCATTTAAATTATAGCTTATTCTCATCATCCATGACATCAACAGCAGCGTTAAAATGATCCACCTTGATGGATTAATTAAAATGTTTATATGGTGGTCTTCGAAGCTTCTGTGACCAAAATAAAGTCAAAAGGAGGCCTGAAGAAAAATAATATCAAAGCAGTAAAAGGGAATGTACATTCACTCAAAGTCATCAGTTCAATTCTACACCGAATCTCAAGAAAACGTTTAACTTAAATTTTTTGTTCGTATTTTTTTTTTTTTTTTTTTTTTTATAATCGATCAGAGCTCGTATCAGTAGTTAAGCTATGAATATTCAGACAGAGCGCAGCAAGATGACCCCTTGGCATTTATCCATTGGCCCATGTTTGCCCCGAGGCTATACATTGTAAATTTATGGTGAATCTTCATTATTCATTGGATTATGTTGCAAAAATCAAGCTGCCCCTATAGTCTCATAACAGAGGCACAGCTTTTTTCTCCTGCACGATGCACCCGCGATCAAAACCTGAACTTGCGATATTTCTTAATTGAATATAAACATTTAAGAAAGATGTATGTATTTCAGTTTGGTTTAAGCTTGATGGATGCATATTAATACAGTTAAGGAGTAATTTTTTAATTTTCAAATGATTTTTTAGTGCCCACTACACCGGAATTTTTGAAGGGCCACAGATTTAAGACACAGATTTAAGAGTAAGTTTCTATACGAGTCTTAGGAGATTTTTTTCTCTGCCTAACAGTCAATAATAAAAGATTGAAAAACCTTCACATGCGGTTGTTAGAAAGTTATCCCATTACAATACCATTTACTATTCAGAGCAAAGGCTCAACTTTCTTTAACCTACAGTTTAACCTATGTTTAGAAACGAAATTGAATTTTAAATGAGACTGCTCTCTGCATCCATAATTTTAAAAATTATGTTTTTAAATATCAAAAAACGAGCACTCTTTAAAAGACAGTCGCTGTTTTTGTCCATCACCCTATCAATAAAGAAATCTTTTTCAGTGGTACCTAAGTTAAAATACTTCATCTTAAAATAATAAAAGCCTGGCTCACATATGCTCAATTAAGCTACAAGCTACGCAAATGGTCAAAGTGTTGACTCTTTGATAGTAAAATAACGTCAAATTCTGTCCCAAAGTTTAAAGTCCTGTGATCGTCAACGTAGAGTATTGTTAGTGCGTTGATGGCTGCGTTGTAGGCTGCGTTGACGGCTGCGTTGTAAGCTGCGTTGACACTCGCATTGACGAGAATTTTAGAGTCAGCGCGTTGATTATTTTGTGTGAACGTGTAATCACCCTGTCAACGCAGTTAAAATACATCAGAAGACGGCTCACTGCTCGTCAGTGCATTGACACTTAAGTCCTTCAATGGAATTTGACAGCTTGATAACTTGAAAATCTTGACAGATAGGTAAACAAAATTTGTGAGAGTGATCAACATACACTTGAGGATTATCATCACTCCAAATACGGCAGTTTCGTTTATTGACGTATCCACTCAACCAAAAGTGAGCTTCATCGCTAAACAAAAATCAATTATGATCAATTCAATTATTGGGACCAACGGCCATCTTGTTGTGGGCCCATTTCGGCACAATTTGGAAGCGTTGTTCAGGCGTCAGTCTACTCATGTTGAAATGCCAAACCAAACTAAAAATAAATCACATGAAAGCTGACAAAATGGCCGCCAGTTATAATAGTGTTGCCAACTTAAAGTTCTAAACCTATAAAAAAAACACCCTTTACATATGTATTTCTCCAAAAACTGAACTAATACTTCTATAATAAAAAATTGAGGGGGGCTTACATTTTCATATAAAAACGCGATTTTCAAGACTGTAAACAGGCACACTCGCAGCTCATTAATTAATTTAGAAATTAGTTTAAGACCTACTCGGGTGTATCATTTTTGTAAGCTAGCTGCATCATCTTTTTGCTTTTCCCAAAAATGTATTGTGAGAATATGTATGTACCTATTTATTATAAATTATTCTTATTTCATCTGAAATTGCTAACAATTGACCGAAAATAAACTACAAAAAAAAATGTAAAATCACTTTAAAATAACTCAAGCCCTAAGCTAGAATTCACCTTGATCCTGAGATAAATGACTCTTGACAAGAAAATCTTGTTATCCTCTCACTTTCCAGAGTCTCCCTCGTGTATATGTAGGTATATAAACACATATCAGCACATGATGAAGGCATACTCAGGTTAACCTCTCTCACATAACAAGGAACTTAAACCCATTCGAGGTCACATCGCGCACAACAACCTCGAAGCTCGAACTCTCCTTTGGCTTTGAGCCCGCAAAGAAGAGCGAACGGAACAAAAAATAAAGCAAAACAAGAAATATAAGCCTATACCACTCCAAGTCAGATTCAGAAATAATGGTCATTGTTAACGGCCCCAATCGATGTGTCCATGGAATTGTGGTTTTTCTTCATTTCGCATATACCTACCACTACCAGCAATTCACACCAATTCAAAGCATTGCTGCTGTGGTGTGGCGAGGTAAAGAATTTCGATAAATTATACAGAAAAACTACTGCCCCCAAACATCCGTTAAAAAAAAAAAAAAAACAGAGAGTCCCACGGTGCGGTGGTCGTTATAGGATGAATCCGCGTAAACTCGAGGCTATACATTTATGTATGTAACTCAAGGACGAAGTGCAACCTATAAAGTATGGAAAAGTTGCCCTGTCCCTGTGTATGCCAACATCATTGATGACTGGTCGGAAATACCTACACACAATTATCATTTTTTAACCAACAGTCTTATAAGTCATGGTTAAGCCACCAATACCCTCGATTCGCCCGCAAACAGGATGTTGTTGTTGATGTTGAGTGAAAAAGTCATATTTCGCCATAAATCCATTAATATAACTACCTAAAAGCTTCTCGTATACCGCCAGCAGCTCTATGCTCAATCGACTTCGACACCTCCCAAAATCAGAGGAGGAGCATTTGGTTTTGGATTTTCGTTTGACTTTGGGAGGCCTTAATTAGTTCCAAACGTGCGAGGTAATTACCAAACCATAATGCAATAATGCGGAACTTTAATTAAAAATGTGCACAGCATTCAACAATGGATGCTGATGGAGTCAGGAAAAAGATTCAGTTGGTGGTGTTTTATCCGAGATATTGTCGCTGTCATGTCGTTGTACGCTGACGGTATATACCAACACCAACGGTGGTGCGGTGGTGGTGCGTCTTTGTGTGACCTTTTCATGGAGTGGATAGCAATGGCATCTTGTATAGTAGGTATACTCTCGTACCTACCCAAAGCCTCATAAATCATCTTCTTCTGTCGATCGCGCAATGGAACGGTATTCCAATGTGGCTGTGGCTGCGATGTGCGATGTCGGCGAACAAAAAAAATAGTATTACTTACAACTACTCGTACAACAATTAAGAAAAGAGAAAAACAAAAAAAAAATATAAAAGAAAAATTACATAATGAGCAAGCATGGAAGAGCATCATGGATAAGATACTACCAAGTCGACGTCAGTGTGATGTACAAAAAAAGTATTTGGTAATATTTTGGCTGCAGCAAACGGCTTTTGTGTCAAATGGGTTTAATTAGCTCTTATTTTACCTCCGAGAGGGCTTTGGAGAAATGGTATACTATAAAAGTCTAGATAATCCTTTAATACTGAATTGAAAGCACCTAGCTTAGCTGAAATTTCTAGGGTGAAACGTTGAATTTATATTGTCATAGAAAGAGGATAGTTTTGTATCTTTCTGCAAGTCCTTTCTCTAGGTCCTTTTCCGATTGGGTCTCTAATAACCTCTTGAGAAGCATAAACGGGGAATGGAGGGGAAGATACAACATCGAACTGTACGAACTGTTCATCGACAATGACCTAGCTCCGGTTCGAAAAGTCAGAAACTGTGAAGTAGTGAATAAGGTAGAGCTAATCAAGTGGACTGCAGCTCCACCATATGTAAGCAGGTAGGATATAGAACTCCACACAGAAACTACCTGAGAATCAGAACCAATCTAACTTTAAGTTGGTAATACTATTTTAACTGATGGCGGCCATTTTGTCAGCTGTCAAGAAAATTATTGTTGGTTTGGTTTGGCATTTCAACATGAATAGACTGACGCCTGAACAACGCTTCCAAATTGTGCCCAAATGGGCCCAAAACAAGATTGCCGTTGATCCCAATTTTCATAAACGAATTTTGTTTAGCGATGAAGCTCACTTTTGGTTGAATTGATACGTCAATAAACAAAAATGCCGTATTTGGAGTGATGATAATCCTCAAGTGTATGTTGAGACACCGTTACATCCACAAAAACTGACTGTTTGGTGTGCTTTATGGTTTGGTGGAATAATTGGTCCGTAGTTTTTTAAAAACGATTCTGGCCAGAACGTTACAGTCAATGGTGACCACTATGGAGCCATGATTACTGACTTTTTCGTTCATTAATTGAACAACCATGATGTGCAGGAGATGCGCTTTCAACAAGACGACGCAACATGTCACACAGCTTGTGCCACAATTGATTTATTGAAGGAAACGTTTCGTAACCGCATAGTTTCACGTTACGATTTAACGCCGCTTGACTATTTTTTGTCGAGATATGTGAAGTCGCTAGTCTACTCCGAAAAGCCCGAAACGATTGACCACTTAGAGGACAACATTCGCCGCGTTATTGCCGATATACGGCCACAAATGTTAAAAAAAGTCATCGAAAATTGGACCTCCAGATTAGACTACGTCCGAGCCAGCCGTGGCGGTCATATGCCAGAAATCATATTTAAATTACAATGCCAGAAGATTATCTTTCGAATAAAGTAAATTTCATGTCAATTTAAAAAAAATCTTCTTTGTTTTATACCATTTCAAAGTTATATACCTCTAAAAAAAAAACCCTTTATAAAAGTTCGACAGATTATTTTAATTTTTAAAATTGCATTAGGGGAAGTTTAAAGTTTTAAGACTTTTAGATCAAAAATGTATTGAGCTTGGGTCTTCTAAATCTGCATAAATTATCTACATTACTTAGGCTGAACACATGTACTGGAGCTGCGAGCATAGCGGTATGTTTTCAGTCTTACTTATCTACAGTGACGCTACAGTCCGATGTGGACCAGGGCATTAAACAACAAGCTTCTATCAGCCAGCTTGGGGTCTAGCTAGCTGTCTCCAGTTTTGCAAACCAAGATGGTTAAGGTGCTGTCTTCCTCTACTGATTGAAAGTGTATGGTCTGATACATGAGTTTCCAATGGCTGTAAATAACCCTATGTCACCTAAGTCGTTGTTTTTTTTCTTTTTTTACATTTTTGGCTGGGTCGGTGTCCTGCAAACAGTTCGTTGTTATATTATCTTCTCCATCTTGCTCTAAAACCAGTAGAAGGCGTTCTCATCCACCTTTTGACAAGGTCCATATCTAGGGCTTTGCTATATACTTTAGCCCAAAGATGAAGAAATTGACAAGAGTAATTCTTCGTTTGCTGGATAAGAATTGTTTAAAAAATGAACGTTCAATAATTTCAACACAACGCGCATATTGGCGTCTTATTTATCTGAGAACTCTGGATGGTCGGACTGAATAATGAACTGTCTGAATGCTCGTTTTTGAGACTAAAACGGTGTCTCTAGATATTTAGAAGAAACAAAAAATCATAATTGCAGAATTTTAGAATTAATATTAGTTTTTGAGACTATGGTTATACACTACAGTGCGTGCGATTAGTTTCAACAATATTAAGCTTCCGCGCATACAGCAAGACAAACAAACATTGGCGCTGGTTACGAGACATTTTTGGAGAACGCATTATTTCAATTTCAATTATCCACTGTATTCTCTGGATTCATAAGCTGCCAATTTCTTCCGTTGCGAAATTTGAAAAAAAAGATAGAGTTCTCCAACTTGAAAAATAAATATTTGACAAGAGAAAGTCTTGTAAAGGTGCAACTTTGCGTATAACTGAAAATGAACGTCACCAACGCAACGCGACGTTATTTTCTACGTGTAAATCAAGCAAATTCTTCAAACTCTTCATACGTTTTTTTTTTTTTTTAATTTCTTTAAATTAAATTTTTTAAATCTGATGATGTTTCAGCAACAAAACGCATTTCGCATGCCGAATAAACGTCAAAAACCTGTTAATTCGTAAACAAAAATGTATTTCCCATACTAAAGTACATCTAAACATCAAGCTACCCTACAAAGACAAATAATTTTCCTTCAATTGCAATCGACTTAACCTCATTTTCAAAGTCCCATTGAACTTCCGCAAAAAGTTGCAATTGTGATGCGAGGTGTATAGTGTAATGTTTGCCCCAATGAACGCGCTACATTTATACAATTTATAAGAAAACCGCTGCGCGATCGAAACCTTATCAATACCAGGCCATGGATAAATAAAACTATGTACTCGTATAACGCGATGATTTTGCTCTCCATTTTCCTCGATCGGTTAAATAGCAACAATTGTATGTGGTATTATGCCCCTCGGGGAGGTTTACAACTCCCCCCTTTTGCTTAAAGTGCAATGCACATTGCGCAATTACAGAAAACTCATTTTTCTATTATGAGTACAACCAGTTCCACTTGGCATGAAACCAATTTCTGTAGAGCTTTAGGCCAGATCTGTCTAGGCTAGACCGCAATGCTATAAAAGAGTATAGGTATAGCTAAATAAAAGCTTAGAGTGAATGAGGTATGAGCTGTTAAATACCAGAGGAGGGGAGACATTGTGCAGATTCTATATAATTCAAGCAAAGAGGAAGAAGCTGCTCAGCACATCACACAAGGCATAAAGAAGTCTAATACGGCCACGACGCGACGTATAGAAGAAGTAGAAGAAGCTGAAAAAGTTCCAACAATATTGTGCAATGGACACGTTTTGGCTTTAAGATGAGGCCGGTGATGTAGCCTTCTATATGGCGTGAACGTGAGTGTATTTCTTAGGGTTTTGTTCAGAGTTTTGGTATTTGCCATCGAATGAATGGAGATGACTTTTTTTTCAACGGAAAATGGAAAGCGATATGCTGTTGTTATGCCAATAGATCGGTCAGAATGAATACAAATATTAAGTCTATGGGCTTTAGACTCTATTTAGCATTTAAGGGCAAAACAATATTTGTTAGGTATCTAGCTTCTAAAGTTTCAAGAAAAACTAATCAAAAACTAAAAATACAGGGTGGGCCGAATACAAGTTACTTTTTAAAAATGCAATGAAATGAGCAAAATTAAATATTGTACTTGTATTATGGCTTTATTTTAGTAAGAGCAAACATTGCCATTAATTATAGAACAGAACATCGTTCAAATGGCTCCCACGGCTGGCTTCGCAGTAGCGCATTCTTTCAATCCAATTTTCCAAGACCTTGTTGATGGTTTCGGGCTGTAGCTCAAGAATTGTAGGATGATATTGGCCTTAAGTGCTTGAATCGTTTCCGGATTGTTGGCATAACATCGCTACTGGACGGTTCCCCACAAAAAAAAATGGCTAAAGGGGTCAAATCACAGCTCCGAGGCGGCCAATTGACATCGCCAAAACGCCGGCTGAAAACACGATTTGGAAATTTAGTATGCAAAAGATCGACTGTGGCATGGGCTGTGTGGCATGGCGCACCATCCTGCCATGAACCAGAGGTCGTTTGAATCCATTTCTTCAATTTCAGTAAAAAAAAAAGTTGGTTAACATGGCTCTGTAACGCCCACCGTTCACCGAAACCAGCCTCATGTTCGAAGAAAAACTGCCCAATGATTCCACCACTCCATAATCCGCAACAAACTGTCACTCTCTGTGGAGTTTGGATGCATTATCTTCTCGACAATAACGTGCGGATTTTCCGAACCCCGGATGCGGCAATTTAGTTTGTTAACGTAGCCGCCGAGATGAAAATGCGCCTGGTCAGAAAAAACGATTTTTCGCCTTTTTAAAAAAACACACTGTTTGTTTGGGCTATACACAGCACTCACAGTTTTAAATATTTCCCAACGTTTTTCAAGCGTAAAACGACTTATTTTGTTCCGCGAAGGTCTGATACTGACTTTCTGTCAAAATTTCGAGCGGAAAACAGCTGTCAGTTTCAAAATAACCTATGATTTGAAAAGAAACCACTTTTTTTTTGTCGTGTTCGCAGAAGGAAAAAATAATAATACAATTTTCAATTTAGTAGATACTATACCAGGAATATTTTTCCTGAACTTCCTTAATAGGTCATTTATTCGGGACTTTTTCAGGCTGAAGTTCTTGAGCATACTGGTAAAACATATAATTTTTCAGCAATATTGGTAAAAGTCCAAAATATTTTGTTTTCATAATTCATTCCGGATTGTTACCACCAAAGTACATTTGGTTAGCGGTTGTTCAAGCAAACTGTTGACGAAAGTCCGGAATGAATTATGAAAACAAAACAATTCAGTCTTACTTGTAGACTCTAAAATGTCCAACTTTTCGAATTGTACAGTATTTTATCGATAGAGTGTGAAGCAGAAGACCCAACGACATGTTCTATACGGACTATACTCCGAAGTTGATCTGGCCTAAAAGCTGAAAATACGTTAATACAAAATAAAATATCTGAATCGCATTTAAATATTAGTATACGGATATTGGTTCGAAACTAAGATCCATTTTGCTTGTGTTTGAAAATACCATTGAAGCAAACATTTCAATATCAATCTTAGTTCCTTTTTTAACTCACTATATCCACGGAAATTAAAATGACTGGAATACTCCTATAAGTACTTACATACACAAACTGTTTAAAATACTTATGGCCTTATTTGACCATAACAAAATCAATCATTGTATCTATTTGTTTTCCTGAAAATTTATAAAACGGGTTAAGCGCATGGTTAAAGAAACCATTACATATTCCGCTATAGCAAATATAAATAAATAAAATGATTATAATTTGTTTAAAGGTGTTAACTCAAATAAAATAGGCATTTGATTATACTATGTAAGCTTACGCTTAAACTATTACGACAAAAAACAAATACATTAATTAAATATAATTGCTGCCGAAGAAGGCACTATTTTACGCCGGCTTACAACATGAAAGTGCCAAGCCGTGTATTAATCATGTGCGACTTGATGAGTAACTTGATAAAGAAATATAAACCAACATAATTATAGTTACTCGTAAACATACAATTGATCGGTCTTGCTGATCACTTGACCATCAAGAATTAAGAAGAATAGAAAATCACCAACATTTCGATATATCTATAATAACCTATAACTATGGCCAAGTACCTAAATATCTTAAATTCGCAGCTGATAAGACGAATCCACCTAATCTTGACAGCAATAAATTTGATGTTAAAAGACTAAAGGAGACTAATTTTAATATTTTTTTTTATAGAGCTTGGTGTTTTACTGATTTTCTTCATGAGTGTCAACTTAGCGAAACAAAATTCATGGATCGAAAAGTGGTAAGGTGAATAATTTGCCGTTAATTAGTTGTTATTATTTCGAACTTGTCATTCCATGTTTTCTATGTTTTTTTTTTTGCAGCTTTGCTATGTTGATATCAACCCTCTCAAAAACGGGTAAAAAACTTCTTGTATTGCTGCTCAATAATTTGCCGTTAATTAGTTGTGACAATATTAATTGTGTCGTTCTATGTTTTCTATGTTTTTTTCTGCTAATTTGCCAAATTCATATGAAGTTAACGAAACACACCTTAAAACGGATTAAAATATGCAATGATTTATTGCTTATTAATTTGCCATTCATCAGTTGTGAGTTGTGTCAATTTTAATTTTGCCGTGCGATGTTTTCTGTTTTTTTTTTTTTTTTTCTAAATTCCTATGAAGTAAGCGAAGCAACCCCTCAAAAAGTGGTAAAAACTAGTTATTTTGAATATTTCATTGCTTTATAATTTGAGTTCCATATTTGTGGCAATATAAATTTTTTCGTGCTATGTTTTCTGCTGTTTTTGGGGTTTAACTAATGAAAGGCAAATTTTTTAGTAGTAAACCATTCAATATAAATAGTTCTTAATCCTTTTGAAGGTTTTTATATGAATGTGTAATATTATTAGAAAAAAACATAGAAAACATAGCACGACAAAACATTCACAACTAATGTACGGCAAATTATTCCGCAGTAACCCATTCAATACAAGAAGTTTTTACCCATTTTTGAGTTGATATCAACTTAGCGAAGCAGCAAAAAAAAAAAAACATAAGAAAACATGGAACGACAAATTCGAAATTATCACAACTAATTAATGACAAATTAACGGCGAATTATCCACCTAACCACTTTTCGATCCACTCATCTAAAATATAAATAAAATTAACCATCAATAATGAGAAGTTAAGTTTCAGCTAAAAACATTGTCGCAAAATTTTAAACGATACAGTATGATGGTAAAGCATTTTTAGTATGATGCTAGGTTATTACTATCTTCTTAACATTTTATTAAATTTAAAATCACCAAATACCTATTTTATCTTTTTAGTATCACACTAATTCAAAACGTCACTTTGACATTGAAAAAGGTATGTTCCCTTACTTTTTTGCTTGAACTGTCACTGTTTTAGGTGTGGTCAGCTGCAGTTTATTAAGAAAACAAGCTTAGTATGATACTATAGTTAAAAAACATTTTAGTAAAGAGCTTAAAAGTTAGTAAAATATTAACTAGTATCATGCTAACACCTTAAAATCAGGCTTTTTAAAATTTTGTGCCATTATATTAAGTAATTCCCTGTTTTGTTGGATGCTGGATCTACACGACTAAAAAATTGGCAGTTTTTTACCAAGAAACTCTCGAAAGAAGGAATTTGTCCATTCTTCTGTCAGATTTTTGACAGAACTAAATAAATAAATTGCAAAAAAAAAATAAACTGATTCTCACCCTATTTTTTTAATTTTTATATTTATAAAAAAAAACTAGTAAATGCGACCTAGTTGAACATTTTATTTCACAAACGAAACCAATCGAGCATATAGAGCAAGTAAAAGTCAATGTAAATGGAGCTAAGTGTTTTTCAATTTTAACTGGATTCGTGTTAACGTTTTGACCGACTTCCTATCAAACTCCCACTAAACATTTCCTAATACTCGTAGATCAAAAAAACTAATTTAACTACATTGAGTGGGTGAATTATGGCTAAATATCTGTTCAGAAAAGTTCTCGTTCACAGTAGATTTCGATATTAATTCACATATACATATAAAGAAGTGTTAATAACCATGGGAGTATTTTGTCATAAATGCTGAGTGCTACATATAATTCATCAAAATTAATCTACCTTATCCAATAAAGCATTGTGCTAAAAGTGAAAACCCCAAGAAGTATCCATATATGCAATGCATGTACACTCAACAATTGCAACCAATGAGCTCCACAGCAAAGCCAAGAAGTGTATAATTCATAGTGATCACGCTCAATTTGGAACGGATTCGCTAATTCATTATATTATATTTTTACCGGACCTGCAGGCTAGCAACACGTAGCGTTTAAGGAAATTAATTTAAAAGAATAAATAAATTCACTTTACAAGTTTATGATTTAATTGGACTTCGGGCAATAGTCCAGCAATTCGAATGGAAAATAAATAAGAAAAAATAACGAACTGCGTTCACGAGGTGGAGCATTCAACTCTGGGCTAGGTAAGGGTACTCCCCACTTCTTATATATATGCATATGCAGTCCATAACTTAAGTTGCAGATCAGAGCTACATATACACCCGTATCTATACATATACGCTGGCAAGTTGTGTGGTTTGTTCCATTTGACAAATTCAGAAGCAATTTTCCTTGAGAGTCTTTTCTACTCTCAACTTGCCTCTCTCAGAAGCACCGAAGAAACTGTATAAAGTTGTCAAGGTTACCTTCTTGAGGTACGAGTATATTATAAGTGAGCGGCACGAATCAAGCGAATGTCATAATCTCGTTATTTTTCTTATTTAAAAAAAATAAAAATAAATAAATACCTCAATTGTATGACAAATTAGGGCGGTTGATTGCAGTGATAATGACATTTATATGGTATCTTGTGATTGATTACCTTCTTTGCCCTACTATGAGCTTCATTGATCTTTTAATATAATGTGTCTATGCTTGTAAATATTTGGTAGGGTGGTCATAATAAAGAAGGACAAACAAAATGCGGTCTTAAAGTTTTCTAGGTCACTTGTCAGTCCATATGTTTGAAATTGAAGGTTTCTCTATGGCGCTAGCCTAGAAAGGTTATTGGTATAGATTTTTTTTTGTTAAGATCTGACTATTGAGCTAAATTGAAAAACAAATTGGTGGGGCAATAGCTCGTGGAAACTCTCGTCAGGAAATGAGTGGAGCTACAATTTTCTGGCAAGAAATATTCTTTAGAAATTGCTGGGTGTTGAATAATCAAACCATTTTTTCATGTGCGCATTGAACCAACGCGCCTGCGAACTAAAGATCTATTGTGCGTCACATAGAGCTAAATAAGATTCATCATATTACAGCTATTCCTCCAAGACCAAACCTTTTTCTCTTATAAATTTGAACATTGGAGCAATGGAGATATCTTCAGAGAGGATAAATTGTGATGCTTTTTTGTCGAGGCTGAGGTAAGTAAGCTTGCCGGTGTCCAGAGTTCTGCCCAAAGAAGCAACTAAACTTGGGTTTGGAGGGTCTTACTCCAAAATAACAAATTCTTTATTTATCTCTAATTTCTGTTGCAATGCTTTACAATGTTCATTCACTTAAAATAACTAACATAGTATTTCATATATTTCTCAGTTTTTAACAATTCTTCAACTTATTATAAAAAACAGGTTTTTACGTATACTTTGTCCACAGTACGCAATCTGAGGAAGGGTCAGGTCGGAACCCTCGAAGGGAACCTTGCCCAAAGGAGCCTTGAAGAAACAACCTAAGAAAAGTTCTGGCAAAATCCCCTTAGGAAAATCCTCTTAGGGAAACCTTGTCCCTAGTGAGCAAACTAAGGGAAGTACTTTTCGGAACCGTCAAGGGGAACCTTGTCCAAAAGAACCTTGAAGAGGTAGCCTAAGGGAAGTTCTATAAGTTTATCTTAATAACCTTACCTAAAAACATTTACAGAAAAAACTTAGAGTGGCTTCTTAGGTAGTGTATTAACATCACAATAGCATGCCTCCCTTTCAGTCGTCACATCTGTTAGGAGCCTGTGCAAACTGGATCTTCTAGTCTCTGTACTCTAGATTGCTACCCACCACTTGGACGATATTAAAAGACAAATTCGGTGATTTTTTTACTTCCTCATGTTAAGTTTTTGGTCACAAGTGAATGTGAACTGAAAAGTGAGAAAGTGTAATTTTATATGAAAATTAAGATTTCAAACAGCGGTTGTATCTGGGAGCAAATTTTAACGCTTCGTTACTTTCTTCTACTTGTTACTATATACTCATTTACTTGCGTTTATTTATAGAAGGTGTTTCAGATGAAAAAAAAAGCGGAAGCTTAGATCCGTGGCGCTGCTAATTGGCAAAACATTCCGTTAAAAACTGATAGTTATCCATGCACTTTTTTAATGGTTGTATAGATTTCTATTTTGGTATACCTAATCATCTTTTGATCTCAGGTGCAGATCAATCGATCAAGTTTAGGGGGGGAAGGAAGGTGGGATTAATGATAAAATTGTTTCGTCGTCGTTGTTTAAATATTAATTTTTAACATATTTTCAATTTAAATACCAACGGGGGTATAATTAACTCAATAAAACAAATTTCCAAATACAAGGTGGCGCAAAATTAATCATCCAATTTTGTTTTTAAATTACTTTTTTACTAAAAAAAATGATTTCGAGTGACGGAAATGCTTATTCGGACCTTTACAATTTTTTCTGCTAAGTGGAAAAGATGATATCCGTCAAGAGGCTGCTGCCAGTGTTGATATACACATATTTGTACCGGTTTTATCGCATTTTCCATAACTTGTTATAATTAGTTTGAATTATCGAGGCACTACTGTATTTTCATATTTGACTGTTTTTTTTTTTACTTGTAAACAGATTTACTTATGTTTGACTGTTTTTTTTTTACTGGATTCGGAAGAAAGAAATCCAGTCCTCAAGTCAGATTTGACTGGATTTGGAATTTTGAACTTGGAACACTGGTAAGAAGTCGTTTAATAATGGCCCTGTAGCGTTCACCAGTAACAGTGACCATATGGAGTCCTCAAAAGAAAAAGCCCCAATCACTCGAACGCCGCGCCGCCGCAGCACCCCACAGTGGCTTTGAGTGGATGTAATGGCTCTTCGTGCATCACAAGTGGATTTTCAGTGCCCCAGAAACGAAGATTTTGCTTATTGACGTAACCGTTTAAGAGGAAATGCGCCTCGTCGGCACAAAATCGTCCTCTATATTGACATGCACCTGTTATTTCTATGTTTACCTACTCATTTATCAATCAATATCAGGAAGTTGCGATTTCAAGGTAGAAAACTCGTAATAAATCAATTTAAATTGACGTGATGATTTTAAGGAAAAATCGTCTGTTATTACTTTAATTACTCTACAAGCATTCAGATTTAGAGCTGCCGAACAGATACGGATTTCTCCCTCCAGCATTTTTGTGTGTTAAATTTCATATTTTTAACATTTCGAAATAAAATTGAAGTAGTCATTAACTATAGCCCGAGAAAATTATGTTCTCACTTTGAAAAAAATCCGACAAAGCAGAAGTTTGGTACAATGCTTTGTATTGGCTGCTTTTGATTTTGTGGGATAAATTTCAATCAAATTTTTCGTTTTTTTTAAAAACCTCAAAAACTAGTTCATTGAAACTATATTTTTACACACAAAATTGTTTAAGTTAAGGCAGTATTACATTATCATATTAATATGGCAAATTTGCCAAATAAATATGTCTCAAAAGTGTCATATAAGTGTGATAGTATAATTTATATGACATAAAATACATGGAGCCTAATACTACTTTTATATTGTGTCATATTTTGTATGGAATACTGGGACATATATATGTATAATACAGTATGTAATACTGCTCTTAGACTGTACTAAATTCCTTTGACCAATGCCATCAAGTTAAACCCTTCTGCAAGATACTTAATGGGAGTAAGGACTGACGGACGATATGACAATCATCAATTTTTTGAACTCCTCATTTATAAAGTTTAAAAAAACCATTTTTTTTTCACGAAACCAATACTTGACGTATCTATAGAGCAATTAAAAGTAAAACTAAAATATCAATGAAAAAACACCCACAATATCAATGTTTTGGAAAACTATCAAACAAAACCGGCCAAAACTAAAGTTATTAAGTCTTTTAATCTGTTTAAGATTATAGTCAAAAATGCAACACTGTGATGCTGATGACAAACTTAAACTGGTATTTGGATAAAAGGCAATTTATTAAGCTGTCGGTGTTCATGGAAGATCAAATTAAGCAAAGCCAAATACCATCAACAGTCAACACCTCCGCCTCATGAAATATTCAAAAGAAATTTAATATGCAAATCTAAGCTATTAAATTCGGACCGAATATAATTTCTTGGGCAATCAATCTTGTTGAAAATAATATTAAGACTCCGGTTGATATTTTAAGAAATAAACGGGATTCGCTTCATTTTTTTTCTTAATTATATGAGTCTTCTTTTGCTCTAATTTTCAAAAAAATTTAATTATGTATGTATATTTTATTTAATTTAAATTAAGTCACATCTACCGGCGTTTTATGTTTTTTTTCTTATTTTTGTAATAACCTTCGAGTTCTTTTTACTGACAAGTGCCTATCACACTTACAATATTTAAATGGGGATGACAAAAAGGTCAAGGCCAAAGAATGTTAATGCATTTAAAATGGTTTTCCCATTAAATTTAGAAGTGGAGCAAGACATGTTTGGCCTCACCATTTTTAATTGCGATATACATGCAATACATGTGTAGGTGCTATAAGGCAAGTTATGGATTCGTAAAAAAAATAGAACTCGAGATTTTGATCAAACTTGACATTATGACAATAGTGAATACGAAAAAGTGCGGGTCTAGCAAAAACGTCCGTCTATCTGTCTGTTGGGCTACATTCTAAGCGGATGGGTCGATTTTATTTAAACTTGCTACGGTTTTTTTAAAATTCCTCTGACTGGTTTTTTTTCATTTTTTAGGACCAAAAATAACGGTACCTATCATACAAAGTTTTTTGGCCAAAAAAGAAAATATTATTTTCTCATAATCAGAAAATTTAATTAGGTATAAGCTGCCTTTCAGTAAAAAAAAAAAATGGTTCGGAAGTGTGGTTATTAATGGCACCTCTCAAAGTACCATTTTTTCGATTATAACTTTTTCGAAAACGGTTCAACCGATTTTGATAATTTTTTAATTTTTCTTATGAAGAATGATTGATATTTTTGGCATAATATTTTGTACCAAAATGTTTGAAAAAATGTTTTGCTTTGAATTCTAAATATTTCAAAAATGACTCAGTTGATTTTTATTAAACTTGGTTCAATGTATAGTTTATTGACATTATCTAGAAGATCTTAAACAAACATTATTCTTACAAGAAAAAATATCGGTAACTCCCATACAAATGTTTAAAAATCGTTGAGGAAAATCTTATTTTGTACAAAAAAGACTTTTACGATATTGATAAAAATGTTTGAGAAAAATTGTATATCTACAATAATTTTAAGCATAAGTTTAATATGGTTTAGCCTAAGGCAGTCTACCATTACAACATAATACATTTTGAATCTTAAAATTCGATTAAATTTTAAAAGTAAGCTTCGATTATTTGCGTTCTATAATTCAATGCCATCTTTGTGTATTTATACAATTTCTCCCAACCAAGACTTCTATTTAAAATACATGAGCGAAGTCATGTTCATTATGGATTTACCGAAAAAATTGACACTTGATGACAGATGATGATTCTCTTAGAATCGAACATCTGGCAATAAAGTGGTAAATATATTCTCTTTCCTTGAGGTTGCAAATATCGCACAAACAGGATGTTTTCATCTTCATTTCCCCTCTTACTTTAAATATCACACTTATCATTGAAAACGCCAGTCGATTTAAGAAATACGAGCTTCTTTGCCAGTTGTAGACGAGCTGCCTATATATGTATCATCCTATACTGAGAATATTGAGCTTCCAAGACATAACTGCTGTAAGTTCTAAGAAAAGCCTGGTCAGTTTGAATCTGAACTCCACAATTCTCCACAATCTACCCATATTTCTTCCCATTTTTTGACGAGGTTGCCTCTCAAAATAACTATCGACTTGAGGACCAAATTGGCAGGTCTTTTCAAGGCCTTTCTTGATATCAAATGGTTCGGTGGTGTTCTCTTCAAAATTCGAGTAACACACACATTTCTTATTCATAGCCATCTTGGATATGCGGACGAGTTTAACAATATTGCTAAATAATACACACAAATTAATTGAGTTATTTGTTTAGAGGAATGGAGGGGACCTACAATTTTCTGCCGATTCTGAAAGGCTAAGGTGAGAGACATTTTTTCATAACAAGAAATAATCTTGGAGGACTTTTCACTACCTCACAAGAGGAAGTAGCCGTATTTTGTATCTTTATTTAGGTGGCCGAGGCTGGCCTCCCGCATGACAGTCCTACGAACTACCCCCTATGCCACTGGCCACTACTATTTATTTCAAACATTGGACTTTTAATAATATGTGCATAACTACTTCAAAAATAATAAATTCAATTCTTATCACAAGATTTTCAAATCTCTTGTACTATAAAAATGATTTTGTACTAAAAAAAAGTGGTCCCAACCTCAATAATTTGCATTTGACGGTTCAATATTGAAGGCTGTTGGATGATCGCTTATGTTAGGAGTTTTATTTTGTGTATGAGTAACTCTAATTAAATTTGAACAATTGTGTTATATTGGATTTTTGTTCTTTCCTGCACGCAACATTTTTTGAATGAAACAACAACCATTTGAGTGAGCTGCTTCCATCAAGTCATTATAGGCTGAAGTTATAGATATTTCACGGCTGCAAGTCTGATCATAAGACTTCTTTTTAGTGGTGCTTAGTCTATTACGTTTAATTTTAGTTTGAACAACTTTTTGCCCGGCTGGGGCTCGAACGCAGACCAAGCGTCATCAGATGCATATGCACTACGCTCTGATGACCATTGCGTTTGAATCAACTATAATTTTTATAAGCCACACACAGGTTGGTTTTTGTACATTCAGTTTCTTTCATTTTTATTAAATAATTGTTTTTATTATTTATAGTTTAATTATTTGAATAAATACTAGAGAATTTATCAACGAAATAGCCATCTTATAAAACTGAATAAGTCTAACCAGAGGTTAAAATTCTGAGCCAGATAAAGTTCCATAACTTCCAGTTGTACATTAGGTGATATTTCGAACATAATACATATAAAAAAACAAAAAACTTGTCCATAGTTCTGATAGCCTTATTTTATTGTTGTTGTCTTGTTTAAACTTCAAAAAAAATCCCATAGTAACAACAAGTAGATACATTCTGTTGAAAGACAACACCAAATATTAAAAGGAATCCTCTTGTACCGCTTGAACGAGTTTGTTTAAAAATGTTTTAAAAAAATATTAAGCTTAATTATAACAGATACATCCGGTTTTCATTTGATCACTCTATTATCTGCCTAACCCCTTAACAGTCAATCAACTAGCTAAAAGGCATTAAACTCAAGTATATATTTCAGACAAGTTTTGAAAAAAAAAAATGAAATAATAAAGAAACGAAAAAAAAGTGGGATTTCCTCGGGATTTATTTTGAATCCAAGTCATCACCAGGACTTTTTTTATTTTTATTAATTTCTTTACAACATTTTGTTATTTTGTTACTTTTTGCACATCATTGCTAAACAACTTTGATTTGCCCTTGGACCTCATTTCGAACGAAGACGTCGACACCAACTACAGCCACCAGCTTTACTAACAACGCGTTGCGACAACCATCAAAGCTTTACATTCACATTATCATATTATGTAGGTATTTTCGTATACTCGTAGATGCAGTAGCAGTAGCATTGCAATTTGCAACTTTTTCCAATTGCCCCGGAGCGGAGGGGTAAATGCGATAAACAACCAAAAACTCCACCGCACTCTCGCTAATTCTTGATTACAGTGTATCCGATATAATTGTAAATCCAATGCTGGATTAGACACTTTAAAGGCCCAAGAGCCCTTTTTAAACAAATTAAAATATATGTGTGACATTTTTTAAATAAATCGTAGAAAAAACATTCCGTCAAAAACAAACAAATGTGAAATAACAAAATGTAGAAAATTGTAAAACAATCGTACACTATTTTTGTTAATTTTTGATTTCAAAAAAAATATAGGGAAACTTCCTAAAAGACTAGAGAAATGAAACGTGATTTTTGTAATGTTGCCAAATTTTTACATTTTTGTCAACAAGGCTAAAGCTACCATAATGTCAAATTTTTGCCAAAATTTAATTTGTCAAAGCAAAATTCCCCTCAAGCTTCTAAATTAGACGAAACATTTTATGAAAGTCGTTACTAGTTCATGTCTATCTCTGAGAATTTAACCAAAATCGGTTTAGTTGTTATCTCATAAACAACTTGAACCACATTTGCCACACTCCTTATATAGTCAGATGCGGGCCTACCATAAATGAAAACAATCTGCCACTGACCAGATGTAACGCTTGATCTGTGTATAATCAAAAAAGATACACAAACACTCTCAGACAATGTCAGAAACAACGATGACCAGATACGAAAATTCAAGATCGTTTAAGTTGAGGAAGTTTCACAACTCACAAAAATCGCAAGAAAAAAAAAGAAGTAAGTTTACAATTTCCTACAAAGCCGGTTGCTGCTGCTTGTAGTTGCAGTAGTGGCGGCGGAATGGCATCGGCATCGGTATCGGTATCGGCACCGCACAATAACATGATCGTCGCTTATGCAAATATAAATCCAAAATATACACGTATCGTATAAGCATTCGAAGAAGTGATAGATACATTTGGTTATAAGAAGGTTTAAAATTCGAAAATGTGGTCAAATGCGTGCGCTGATTTCCATTAAATACTATGTAGGCATACGCAATATACAGTTTAAGGTAGGCTTCATTCTTATAAAACAAAATACCAAATGTATCTTCAACAATATATTCATCACACAACAAGGTAGAAAGGGATGGATAAACAAAAAAAGTATATAAACAAAAGTGAAATCCATTCCTCACAGCGCAGCTTGCATTCAAAATTAGCACAATTACTCGTAGAAATTACACTTTTAGCAACCAAAAATTTAAATTATATAAAAAAGCCGAGTCTAAGCTTCTGATGTAGATACAATTGACCTTGACGCAAAGACGAGTTGCATTTTTTGCAGATCGGATATTTTGTCTTTTAATGAACCAGAAAATCAACTATCACGTCGAAATGTTATATAGCGGCTTATAATATAAAAACTCATCGAGAAAGTTCATTAGCCCCCCAAAAATACTAGACGGCCTTGCCCTGAGAAGGTATATTAAGTGTGATATATTGCCGAAGGTATCTTTGAGAAAAAAGATATTATATGAGTACTTTCAGTTTTATGGAGCCTGTTTTAGTTTTGTGTAAAAATAAACATACGATTTAAATTAAACCTTACCTTAGGAGATAGAGAAGCTTAAAAGTATATAACTAGTTTTTGTAGACGGATACGTTGCGTTGGTCTCTGGTATATTGTGCTACAACTTCTTAACGGATTATTTTATTTTCTTCAAATTTTATACAGGTATAAGGTGTTGCAAAATTTCTCAGATTTTTCAATATAAATTATTTTTTTTAACTGAAATAGTAGTTTAATTAAATTTCAATGCAGTCCAGTATTTTTATATTTTTTTTTATACTTAACTGGGGAAGGCATTTTGTTTCGATTTCATTAGAACACCAAATGGGAAGCTTAAATCAAACCCTTGCAGAGTATCTTGAATTAAAGTTGAGTTCGTTTTACTCGAATAATATCTGCATTTTTTTTTTTTAATTTTATCGACAAAAAAAGAAGAAGAAGAATGTGTACTCTTACTATGAAAGTTCAAGTTGGATTCAATTCATTTACCTATGTCGTATGCAGTGCAAAGAATTTATTCCACCGAAATTCTGCTGTACATGGGAATTTATTCCACTATTAGTGAGAATCTATTCCACTTTTCAAAGTGAAATTCATTCCCACCCAGAGATAGAATTTATTTTTCTTTTAAGTTTGAAGTGAGAAAAAACTGCACTTTAAAAAGTGGAGTTGTTTCCAAATTATACTTAGTGTGAGAATTAACTTCACTTCTTTCTATTTCACCATTTTTTTTTGTTATATTTGTACATTACGCTCAAAAACAGTTTTCTGAGATATCAGTACCTTGGGTTGTCCGATTTTCTGATTAAAGGAATTGATAATCCCTGGAATTTCAAGGTATTAGAAATTCTCTCTCTCAGTGGCAATAACATCCACTTTTAAAAGCGGAACAGATTCCAACTAAAGCATAGTTAGTACTCACCTCTCGTGAAATGAAAATTGAATGCATTCCACAAACTTCTAAAAGGGATATTTCAAATGTTTGAGTATGGGGCAATAAAGGTAAGGCGATAATGCAATGTACACATTTTTAATCCTTAACAATTAATTTGCTTTTAAATATATAGAAGCTGTGGAATATAAAATTCAAAATTTAACAATAAATTTTTTTATAAATATTTCATGTACTATAAGCTTAGAAGATGAATAAATTCCCATATGTAAAGCAGATTTCAATGTAATTAATTCCCTGCAATATCGCATGTACAAAGATATACATTGATTGAAATAATTTAATATTAAATTTTGTATTTATTTAAATTGGATAAATTACTTTATTGGAGAATCTCTCTCAAGAATGGTTGAGAGTTGTAAGTAACTAGGCCTTGAATCTCCAAAAGCTGTCACGTCATTGATTAATTTACACACAAATTAATTAATATATAAAACTCTACTTATATAATATTTTCAAAATAACTTGTACCTACATACGACTAAAATTCAGAATTAATCCTTTTAAGGTACATATCGTCAACTTAGTTCGCTTGCCCAATGGAAGCATGACCAAAAAATAAAAGTTGTATGTATTTTTCGTCGATTTCAGAGTGACATTCGATACACGATAAACCGAAATTCACTGTTCTTCAAGCATCATAATCTTAGAATTTCTACAATCTTCAAACGTGCGCTTGAAAGGCTGTATAAAAGCACAGAAGTAAGAATTTACAACGGAAATGATATTTCAAATAATTTTGAGATTGTAAGGCATGGATGTAATCTAAGCTCTTTGCTTTTTGCTCTCTTTTTGGACTATCTCATTGATTGGCTTACTTGCGGAGCGGAAATGAGTAATCTAAAAATAAAAACTAAAAAGCTGAATCTCCAACGTCACTGATAACTGGAAAAAATGGGTCTGTACGAGTCGATTTCACTAATGATTCTAATATTATTATATATTTAAGAAAAAATTAACAATAGTAATTTTAGTATACCAGTTAAATTTTGTTATATGAAATTGTAAAATTATATTATCACTTGAAAAAAAAAAATTATAGTATTTGCCAACCAGGCACAGGACATTAGTGGCATCCCTTAATTTATTCAGTATTGATGATGTATTATAAGGGTGTTATTTTTAAAAGGTATATAACTCTGAGTTGGCAACACTATTTTAACAGGCGGCTATTTTGTCAGCTGTTAAGTGATTTATTTTTAGTTTAGCTTGGCATTTCACCATGAATAGACTGACGCAAGAACAACGCTTCAAAATTGTGCCCAAATGGGCCCAAAACAAGATTGCCGTTGATCCCAATTTTCATAAGCGAATTTTGTTTAGCGATGAAGCTCACTTTTGGTTGAATGGATACGTCAATAAACAAAACTGCCGTATTTGGAGTGATGATAATCCTCAAGTGTATGTTGAGAAGCCGTTACATCCACAAAAACTGACTGTTTGGTGTGCTTTATGGTTTGGTGGAATAATTGGTCCGTACGATGCTGGCATGAACGTTACAGTCAATGGCGACCGCTATAGAGTCATGATTACTGACTTTTTCGTTAATCAATTGAACAACCATGATGTGCAGGAGATGTGATTGCAACAAGACGGCGCCACATGTCACACAGCTCGTGCCACGATTGATTTATTGAAGGAAACGTTTGGTAACCGCATATAATTTCACGTTACGGACCCGTGAATTGGCTTCCAAGATCGTGCGATTTAACGCCGCTTGACTATTTTCTGTGGGGATACGTGAAGTCGTTATAGTCTACTCCGAAAAGCCCGAAACGATTGACTACTTGGAGGACAACATTCGCCGCGTTATTGCCGATAGACAACCACAAATGTTGGAAAAAGTCATCGAAAATTGGACCTCCAGATTAGACTACGTCCGAGCCAGCCGTGGTGGTCATATGCCAGAAATCGTATTTAAATTATAATGCCAAAAGATTATCTTTCGCATATTGTAAATTTCATTTCAGTATTAAAAAAACTATGTATGCCTCTAAAAAAAATACTTTTACTTGAAGGGTTTTTCAATTAGGGCGGGGGTAGATGTTGAAATGGAACATTCTGGCGTTCGCTGTGTGGCACTGGCACGTATCACCGTCCTGTTGGAACCACATATCGGTTATATCCATACTGTGCGTTTGCGAATTTCTTGTTTAACGCTGGTTGTTCAGATATCCTTCGACAATATACATATAATAAACGTTGTTTCTTATTTTCTATGTTTGAAAACGAATCATATGTATATTTTTCAGAAAAATAATAATTAAAACACATATGTAGTTAAAGTTACAAGAAAACTATACATAGTAACGAAAAACAACGTAATATATTTATATGAAATGAATAAGTAGATTTTAAACAAAGTGATTTTGAAACTGAATTAAGGCTTTAAAAAGTATTCATTAAGAGAATCGGGTGTTCTAAACTGTCGTAAACACATACTATTCAATTGGAACCATCAAAAATTGGTTATCATCGATCAGTAGCGATATCCGTTGATACTGATGGCAATAACATTGTCGTTTTCGAAGAACTAAGGACTTTCACAGACAGCGACGTTGTTTTTGGGTGATCTTGCGTTTCGTTGACGCAAAGGCGTTAGCTGATTGTTCACTAAAATGGTCGACTCAAATTTGGCCACCACACTTGTAAGGACAACCATGTAAACTGTAAAATGGGCGCAACGCACGTATCGTTGCCCCAAAAGATTTTGATATTAAAGTTTTATCATGTGGAAGTGCTGTTCAATCGTGTAGCTTGTCATTGTGATTTGGCATCAGTAACTGAATAATATACAACAGATTTGACAGATGTCACTCACCAAAACAACATGGCTGCCAGAGGTCGCCATAATCTACCCGCACCAATTGAACTTGAATTGAATTGAACTTACTTTAATTGAGACATATTAATCAAAAGCAACACATTCCATACCCTAAAACTAAGTAATTAGAAATTATACCAAAATACTAGAAGGTAAACTTTTTGTGACTTTTTGAATGACTTATTTTCTTAATCAATATGTTTTGTTTCCAAAACAAAGCTAAAGTCAGCAAACAATACAAATCAAAAAAATCAATCAAGTTTTTTCTATGATAGAGTTTTCCTACAATCATATTCAGTAGAAACATTTAAATAAAACGATAGAGCAATGATACACTTATCAAGCTTATTAGCAGCACTAAGCTTTACCAATTATTACCACACTTCTCAAGATAATCCATCTAACAATAACTTATTCTTATAAATTAAGCCAAGAAATAGCTAAACACTGTATTTAAACTATAAATCAAGAAAAGCAAAAAACAAAGATATAAAAACAAATTAAAATAAATCTAATGAAATAAAAGTACAAGGTCGACCATTGCTTAACTAAATTACAAAAAAAATAAAATAAACTGATATTTCATCAAATGCATGAAATACAAACACAATTGATCACGTTCCACCTGCTGCAAAAAAAAATCAGGAGAAGCGTCGCGTTCGTTACCATATTAGACGACGACGACGACGACGACGGTGATGATGATGATGACGATGACGGATGGGACGGGAAGGGAGTTATTGCGGCATAGCTTACAATACAGAGCTTATTGCTAGCTGCTTTAAAGAAATTCCATTCACATATCGACATAATTTAGTGCTTCTATTGCCAAGATTATTTTTGCTATTACATTTTTATAGTTTCCAGCTCGCACGATGATGAAGATGAACACAAATTTAATTGATGGTGGAATGAAGATACTTCAAGACAAACAACACCATCAAACTATCTTCTTTTTAAAATGGCATAGGATTCCCATATTCATATAGATCGATGGTAGCTATATCCTCAATCAAAATTAGCACCTATAAAACATGTCTAGAGTGTGCGGTCATTAAATCACTGACTGATGGCGAATAACCTCTCTTCGCCAGCAATTTACTGTGACATTTCACATTACAGAAACCTGGTACTCGGGTAGCATTCCTTGGCGTCTATATATCTGTTAACTATCTTTGTGTTCTTTACGGCATAATTTATTAATTTGTTGGGAAACCGCTCAGAAAAAATAATTCAACTGCTCATAATGACAGCTCTTGCAGACACATGTATGTTCGTTTTGAAGTAACGATGACGACAACATTAACCTGCATCATGTGAAGTCTCCGAAGAATGCTTATGACCAGCTACCACACTGCGCACCGTGTCAGTTATTACACAAAGTACCATCGGAGATGTCAATTTGTGTCTATGTATGTAACGATTGCGGATATCATAAGTAAGGCATTCCAATAGAAAATGCAAGTGAAGATAACTACTTTTGTATCATTTAAACTCAGAAGATGAACTTGAAGATATTCTAATATTCTTACACCTGCTAAACAAAAAAAAAAAAAAAAAAAACAAAACCCATTGCTTAATATCCAAATTCTTAGCCTCAAAACCCATATTTATGTATCCGTGCTAAGTAACAAAATTAAAGATACCAAAACTAGTAATAGTAGATTATTTTTGTTACACACCTTAATGCATGAATGGTTATTCCGAACGTATATCTCCTTGGAACCAGCTAACAACAACAACAACAACAGCAGCAGCAAAAACAACTGCAGCACAGCAACAACAAGAACCTCTCAACTCTGTATAGTAACTGCAATTTATTTTGTATTTTTATAATTTTTTGCCTTTGAGATAATTTTACTTTCTGTTGTATCTACACTTGTATATTTTTATTTTTTTTTTTCTTCTCTTTTATTTTTTTTTTATTTCACACACTTCAATGCAACACTACTTCTCTGTTGAGGATTTTTTATTTTAATTAATTTTTTCTTGTATAATTCTTTTTGCAAATAATAATCAAAACAAATACCAGAGATTCTTTTTGCAGATATTTTTAATACTTTTGAGTGCCAAAATTGTTTAAGATACTTTCTTATTGAGTATTTTGTTGGATGAACACAAACACGAAACTTTTGATAACAAATTTGGTTTTAATTATTTTTACTCTTTATTAAATTAAAATTCCATTATTATTTAAATTAATTCTTAAAAAAATTCCGTTAAAAAAAAAAATAAAATCATTCAGTATAAAATTTTGACAATTTATTTATTGCACAACATTCAAAATGCAGAAAGCAGACGAAAAAAGTAACGTTCAACTCCAGCAACGGTCCGTGTTCATTTGAAATTCGTTTGAAATTATCGACTGGACGACTGGTTGACGGTTTAGTTTATCGTTTCGATTTTATATATGAACCCCACCACCAGCAGCGGACAGAATTGGTGGAATCGGAATATGTTGTTGGTGTTTTTGGCGCTCAATTCGATATGCAGACAAAAGATATACACAAGAGTTTTATTTGGTAACTGGTGGATGGCGCGGCGGCGCTCAGGTGGAAACATTTTAACGAGTGCGAGGCAATGAATGTGGTGATTGTAGAGGGGTGGTGTTGGTGTTGGTGTGATTGTATACACTCTTGGCTCTGGGGATGGTTGGTGTTGTGTTGTGTTGTGTTGAAGAGTTGAGGTGGAAACATCTGCAAGTGAATTGTTGATTAAATATATGTACTGAATATTTTTGCGATGGTTGCAATTTATGAAATGCAGTCTCTCACTCTCAGACATCCCGAGGTTATGCTGAATTTTGAGAGAGTTTAATTTGTATTGTTGATATATTGAGGTTTTTTTTTACTCTAAGTGATAAAAGAGATACAGAGACTATAGAGAGTTTAAGAATGCTCAGACGTGTTATGTATGCTGTGCAGTGTAGCCATTGCTGTTTGTTTTCGTTTTTTAACTTAGACTATACGAATTTTAATTTATTAGGTTTTTTGCTAAACAATGATTATTTTTATTAAGAAAAGTGAAATACAAAATATGAGACGTTTCACACATATATTCCATTGGTGAAAAGAAATCTAAGTGGGTGTGTACCACTATTACGAACTGATAACGTGAATATCAATTATCGAACCGAAATGCTTTAATGGGTCATACATTTTTTTTGATAATTTCTAACAAATTTTATCTGATCTATATTTCTTTGTGAAGAAGAGTCAAGTATAAAATATAAGAAATTGTTTGTGTATCTAAATTTAAACGTAGTATAAATACAAAAACGTAGTGGTTCAAAAGCTCAAGGACAACCATATAGGCCTAGTGATACTTTCACTCTCAACTATGTATTTCCATGTCCGTGTTGTAAGGTTGGGTTAGGTAGAAGGGCTGACAGTTGATCTTGTTACCGTCACACTTAGATCTACGTCGATATGTTGTGATACCCTAGGAAGTTGAATCCCACTTAATGTAAAAACTTATGTGCTCTGTTAGCAGTCAAGCCATTTAGAGGCGTTGACGAATTTCAGAAGGCTATCCACCAAAGTTCTAGAAAGATCCTCTCAGTCATCAAAGAAATGATTTCCTATGTGTTTCTTTCTTAAGTGACAGTTTGCTGGGCAGTGACAAAGGAAGTGTAAGGTATTCTCATGTGCTTCTTCATCGCTGGAGCCTTTGCAATGGTCTTCCAGTACTGAGCCTCATTTTCTTTTTGTGGTATACCAGTAGGTTGTGTCCGGTGATTATGTTGACAAGGGAACGAAGATGTTTTTTTTTGTTCATTTGCATAATTTTATCTGTCGTCTGCTTATTGAAATTTGGCCATAATTTTCTTGTTGTGCCACATGTTACAAGCAATTTCCATCTTTCATTGATTTTTTCTGATATTTTGTTACCGCAATATCCTGTTTCATGTTACAGTTTTGTACTTTAATATGTCGTTCGGCTTGACTTGAATCAAGCGACGATCCCTTTTTCGCCAGCTCATCAGCTCTTTCGTTTCCCTGTACATTACTGTGACCAGGAAACCAACAGAGCCTAATGTTATGCTGCATGCCAAGAACCCTAAGCTCTTCGCAACAGCAAGCTACAAGCTTCGAATGTATCTCGGTGGCAGAAATTGATCGCTGCTTGTCTATCAATATAGAGCGTGATGTCAGCTCGTGGTATCGCCATCATTGATATTTGCGTAGCTGCTTTGGTCACTGCCAAGACCTCAGCTTGGAAGACGCTGCAAAAGTCCGGAAGTCTAAAGGAGCTAGCTATAGTCACAGAGTTGCCGAGAAAATTCCTGCATCAACTCCAGTGTCCATCTTAGAATCATCAGTGAAGACTGAAGACAGTTATCGTAGATTCGTAGACGCTGCAAAAGTCCGGAAGTCTAAAGGAGCTAGCTATAGTCACAGAGTTGCCGAGAAAATTCCTGCACCAACTCCAGTGTCCATCTTAGAACCATCAGTGAAGATAGTTATCGTAGATTCGTTACTGAGAGGTTGTTCATTTTTAGCCCATTACACACTATAACACCTTTCAAACACCAAAATAATGTCTAATATCAAACGATTTTTTTATTTTTACCCCATTTCTCCCTACAAATTACAAAATTCAAACAAAAAAGAATTTCTTAAATCGGACATTTTTTATTTTTACCCCATTTCACCCTACAAATAATAAAATTTTGAAAAAGATTACTCCTAAAGCAATTTTCGTACGAATGCCCTTTCAAACACCAACAAACACCTACTTTTTACTTGCTCTATAGGGCAAGTATTGGTTTCGTGTACAAAAAAAATTCGAGGTTATAATCAAAACTAACACTACGATAATCGAGAAGTCCGAAAAAGTGGGTTTCGTCATGCCGTCCGTCGGTCTGTGCGTCTGTGCGTCGTCGGTGCGTCCACTGTAATTTGAGTTAGAGCCTAAACGGGTGGACCGATTTGCATGAAATTTCGTAGAGAGCATTTGAATGTTGTTGGTTTCTTCAAATTTTCTCGAAAACGGCTCTAACGATTTTGATTAAACTTCGTACCTGTAATAACCAAGTCAATTATAAGAAAACTGCATTTCAGGTTTTTCTCAAAAAATTCACATTACGGAATTAGGTATTCAACGTTTTTTTGAGAAAATGGTTTTATTTTTGGGTTATTCGCGTATATCTTTGCCATGGTAAAATCGATTTTGTTATAATTTTGCAATCTGATGCTTCTCAATAATTTAAACAATAATTCATTTGAAAATTTTTAAAACCATTATTTTATAAACAAAAAAAAAAATCAAACGAAAAATCAATATTTTTATGTTTTTGACTCTTTTAATATTTAGTCGTTAAATAAATACAGATTTTAACCACAAGAGCAAGTTCGTGCGATCAAATCGTGCATATTTTTTCTTATTTCACCCCATTTCACACTAAAATTAAAAAAAAAAATTGAAAACGAATATCCCTTAAGCCATTTCCTAAAAAAACCTTTCAAATAAAAAAAGAATTTCTTAAATCTGACCATTTTTTTTAATTTTTACCCCATTTTACCCTACAAATTGCATTTTTTTTAAATATCCTTAAAGCTATTTCATTAGAATAACCTTTCAAACGCTGGTTTTTATTTAATCGGATACGTTTCATTTTTCCTCACACTTCAACCTAAAATATGAATTTTTCGATATTTTTATTCTGTTATTCGGGGCAGAGACAAATCCAATACATCAGAGATCATTTTAATCGATCTAGCCGTACTTGAGTTATAAGTGTTGTAACTAAACCGACTTTGTTTTATATATTTAGAATATTTTTTTTTTCGTGTGAATTTCATTTCTTTTTGGTTGCTGAATATTTTTAGTTCTTTTTCAACTTTTGTTATTTGTAGGGTGAAATCGGGTAAAAATATAAAAAAAGGATGATTTGAGAAATTCGTTTTTTGTTGGAAAGGTTCTTCTTAGGAAGAAACCTAAGAGATATTTTTTTTTAATTTGTTATTTATAGGGTAAAAATAAAAAAACATCCTATTTGAAAGGTTGTTTTGTAGTGAATGGCCTTAGAGATTTTTTTCTGAACTCATTAATTTTTTCTGAACTCACGGCACGCGTGACATGACGGCGAGAAGAGCTTTATTGTGTATACTCTGCGGTATGCTCTCATTGGTTGAAATTGATTTGACAGCAAAGATAAGTTCTCGTCACGCTCATGTCTCGCTTCCTCGTCGAATTGTGGATCAGGCTTTATGTTATTTCTTACTCCTTTAAATCTTATTTACTTATGCAAACTGTTTTATAAGAAATACAAATTTCCTAACCCGCAAAGTAAATATGTACGTATCGTAGTTACTACTTTTATTTTATCTCCTCAAATTACCTTCGAAAGCCCAACCTGTCTATTTGAACTCGTTCTATCATTTTTGACAACTTTGATTAATTGCTACAGTTTAACATACCAAACAACAATTCAATTGGGTGTTGATAAGGTATAACAACAACCAGTCAAACAAGCATTAAGCTGCCACTGTCTCCAACTCTGACTTTGGCTCTGGCTCTGACTCCACCAACAACATCAAAACACTCCTAATGATTCCATCACCCAACCTTGCTCCATCAACTATCACGTGGAACGGAATGTAGATTGTATACATTTCAAGTCCCAAAGACCCTTTTATCAAAAAAAAAAAAAAAACAGAAGATACACATTCGTGTCAAACGTGAAGTGACATCAAAGTGTGGCGGCACACCCGTGATCAACACGCATTTTTTTGATTTTTAACGAGACATCTTACCACCATTTACTTCAACCTTTCACTTATAGTCGACACTATCATGAACAGACAGCAAAAAAATTGTTTAGGACACCGACATACACTTAGTTTAGCTGCGAGTAGATGTAGGCCATGCACAAGCTGTCCTTTGCCCGTGTAATACAGTAATATAATAGTTTTTCTTATAGCCAAGCATAGAATAGGTAGGTAGTATACTACTTGTACTAAGCTCCAATAATTAAGAGGCGATAATGTCAAACCAAACGAAGTCGGTCAAACTTGCGCCAATTGGACTGTGTAAAAAAAAAGAAAAAAAATCGCATTCATACACCGATCTCACATAGATACTACGTTCAAGCGTACACATTTTAACAAAATGCACTTATTTCAATTATGAAACAATGCAATTCTCAGATTACGTTCGTTAGGTAACTTTAGTACTTAAAGTGATGGTGGTATTGGCCAGTGGTCACTGACTGTGAATTTAAGGTTTGCGTATTTTTTGTTTAAACTATTGCGACTAAGACTGCGTTTAGTCAGAGTTTCGACTTTTTGTTTAAAATAATCCAGCTTAACAGAGCCAATAACACTTTTATTGTGGTATCCAATTAGAACCCCAGTGATGTTATACTTATATTTATTTAATTTTATATTAAAAAAAAACATGAAACTTGCTTTAGGCTTAAAGATGGTCAAAGAAAAACACAGCATGAAGTATGGGTGTCTCCATAACATGGATAGTTATTGGTTATTTTATAGGTTAGGTTAGGTTAATGTGGACACACCTACACCACAAGTTGGTCCATTATTGTGATATCGCACAAGAATCTAAGAAATTTTCCCACTACTCGCTGAACTAATTGGAATTGGAATTGGAAGCGTGTGAGATTATTTATGACGGTTCTCACATTGGACTGTCTCCTCACATTTTTTTAACGTCTCAGTGCCTTTGCTCACTCCCACTTCATGGTGAGAAAGAGATGGCAAGTAAGGGCAGGATTTTTAATATTTTTTAAAAACTATGGACTTTTTTTGACGTTTTCTTTTAAAGCATCTGTTTTCGCTGTCTGTTTTTTTATCTTTGGCACTCAAATCCTACAAAATCCAATTTTTTTTAATCGAAAGCATATTTTTTTAATACGATTTATATACATTTTTTTAGTGGGAAAATTTCTAGTAAATCCTTCAACGAGCACAGATTAATCTGTTTTGTTTCAACGACTCGTGAACGTCAAAGTGAGTCTGATGTGTTCACATAAGGTTGTGTCTGAAGAATACATGTTGAGTTCACGTCAAAAAAAAAAAATCGTAAGAGTCAGTCGAATGTGAACACCGTCTTTATCTATATATTTACCAGATCGCTAGGATCATAGTAATAGATTTCCCCAAGATAGAGTTTACATCCTTGGAATAGGGCAGGCCATGTACAGAGAAGGTGAGGAATCGATTCCTCTTCATCCATACTGTAGCTTCTGCAGAAATCGTTTGAAAATACTCCAAGCCTCGTTGGGCACTTTTCTATTAGACAGTACCCAGATATGACACAAATTGCTCTTTAATATGATTCAGGTTCAAAAGACTGAATATAGTCTTTAATTCCAAAACATGCAGCTAAATTAATATTATTTAAAAAACTTGTGTTAAGGAGTTTGAGATTTTAAAAACTAATTGAAAAAACGCACATTTGTGTACTTTAGCAATGTTCTTATAAGTAAATTAAGTTCTTATTTTACAAAATAAAATATATTTAAATTTAAAATTTAACATTAATTAAAATTTATTTTATATTTTACTATATAAGTATCGTCTAGTTCGTCAAGGATAATTTGGAAAATGATTTTTGTTTATTTTTTTTTTTAGAAAAAAATCGGTCCACAGTAAGGGTCTAGCTCGAATATTGACATCCTTTATCGGCGATTTAGGAAAAGGTGTACCCTGAGCCATGTAAAAACTTCGTTTAGGAGTAAAATAAGGGATAGAAAACTGAGAAATTAAGTTTACAGCAGTTTCAGTCGTATAAATGGAGGAGTCCGTTGAACAGTGCACTTCTTGTGTCGATATATACTTTGCAAAATCTGCCTTTGTCGTCACCGTACATCTCGCCTTCTATTCACAATTAACAATTTGGCACCGCAGTTGCATTTTTGATCTTATTTCGTAAGTAAATACATTTAGGGGGACTCGAAAAAAATGTATCCACTATATTGAGGTAACCGCAGAGAACTTTTAGTTAAGAAAAAATCAAGGGAGTTCAAGCTGGCATTGAACAATCTCCTAGGAAGTCTGTTTGGAAACAAGCCATGTTCCTAGAATTTTCTGAGCGTTCCATTCGTCTTTTGTCTTTTGATTATGAAGCCAGACAACTTGCTAGTGAGGCGATTTAACTGGCTATCGAGTTGGCCTCTTGTGTCTTAAGACCCTGTTATCCCTGAAAGATCATTATATCTGGACAAAAATCCAAACCGTGAAAAAAAAAATTGGCCAGTGTATGGACCGTAGAGAGTGCGATATTTGACCTACAGGTTATTTAAAACTACACATGTACACTAACATATTGCAATACATTTAAGTGTTTTTCCAAATAATTTTCCACAACGTGGGAAATAAATGACGTAGAAAAATGAGTTTGACTAGAAAAGTAGCAGGTATCTGATTTTAAAAATTTTCTTTGTGCTTGAAAGGTTATTTAAACAAAAAAAAAATGCTGTTTATATAGTGAACTAGGATAAAAAACAAAAAAGTGGGTATCGATTACAAAAATTCTGTCTGTATTCGGAAGGTACTAAAGATTGTACTTAGAGGATCATAATTTTAAAAATTTAGCCGTTCATAACGTGAAGTAGTTTCAAGCCCAGAAAGTAGCATTAGCGATTAAAAAAAGTAGCTTAAATATTTATTTATATTTTCTTTTGTTATTTGTTTGGAAGCTTAGGTATGTTTATCCGTGCGACGCTAGGGCGGGCCAGCTAGTTTGATAAAAATATCATTTTTCTACGTCATTTATTTCGTGGGTTATTGAAAATTATTTGGAAAAAACACTGAAATATTTATTTTGCAATCGTCAACTTCATACTCAAATATCTCAACTCTCTCAAGAAAGATTTTGAAAATATTTCACTCATATAACGAACTCAATGTCACCACTTTTGGTTTGATACCAAACTCGTTCGTGTACATTCTTGGTTAGGAATGGACAATTACCTTTCTGTGACACCAATCCCCTTTTCATATCTTGAAATCATTAGTTCATTTGATCATTTTGGTTTCACCAAAATTTTCTCAAAACAACCCTTTAATCATTTTTAATGTTAAAATCCATGCACGTGCTCAAGGGGAATTATTCGATAACTTTAAGCACCGAAAAACTTTAAATTTCTCCACTTAACGATTAATTAAAAATTACAATTCTTCGACAAAAAAAACCATTTAAATAATATTCATAATTTTTCAAAATTTCAAACTTCTAAAAATGATAAAAACCAAAAACCTCAAAAAATTCAAATAGGTAACCATATTGCTTAGATTCACGGCTAAATACCTAAACACATTACTTTAAGTTCGCATCTGTAGAAGAAGATCTTTTCCACTCTTTATAATGTAAGACTCTCCGTCTAATGTAAACTTAAAATGTACCAAATTAATTGATAAATATTCAAAATTTAAGAGTGATTTTACTAATTCAGTTTTCAACATAAAAATTATTGTAAAGTGCTATAAAAGACTGTTTTACAATATCTGAGTAAAGAGTCAAGCGAAAAGTATTTATTTAAAGATTTATTTGTGGAGTGGTGGGTCAAAACACTGCGAGTATGTGAATGTTCGTTTTGTGGACTTTTGACCCTGTGCCAATATATAATGTTATATATAATTTTAACACGCTTCTCATTCTTTTCAATGGAAGATAAAAATAACTTAAAAATTTGAACTTTCAAGTTATTTTTTATGTTTGTATATAAAGTAGGAATGACCTTAGTTAATGAGTAGTAAAAAAAACACTCCTATTGCGATATTTTAATTGAAAACAACTATACAGTAGGCGACATCTGTTGTAAAACTCTACGATATCAGCAACATCTAAATGTAATTACAAAATGCATTTAAGCTTAAGGTCTCCTCATAAATGTCTTTCGAATTACAACAGTTTATCACAAAATCTTCAAGTGATACATTTAATTTTGTTTTATAAACTATAACATCACTGGAAGGGAAATAAAATTACAAGTAATCACAATATAGTAGGTCCAAGACTGTTGCTGAACGCTAAGCTACAACAAGGTTAACCCCTTTCCTTTTCGTTGTTTTCCTTTCGTTTTTTTTTTTTTATTGTTGTTGTTATAAGTTCTCCTCTTTCCTTCTTCATTGCATACTGTTTGGTTTATTTTTAGGTCAATTAATGTGACCACATCAGCCCAAAGTTCAAAACGTGGACATAACTCAATACAAAAAATGCATCCAAAATTCAAACTCTAAAAAAAAAAGTTACGTATACGCCCGAGTGAACCCAAAGCACGCATATAGTAAATTGTTTAATTTTAACTATGCTTGCCTTATTCATATGCCCTCTTCAAACTGATTCGTTAACTTACACAAGGGGTAATCCCGTTGTCGTCGCCTAGAGTATTTTTGTCGCGAGCGGTTTTATAATTGTTGTCAAAACCGTCACTTAAATCAAATCAGATAATAAGCGAAGTAGGTTTAGGTAGCTAAGTTCGCGAGTAGACCAGAATTGTATGCAAACGGTGATGGTGACGGTGGCGACCGACCGGCGCGACTCGGAGCAGCGGTCGCACTGCTATAGGAACTCATGTTCTCCTTAAGTCGCATTGAGAACTTTCATACGGGGTTTTCGCAAATTAAGGTTGACAGGTTGCCACTGTTGGTGTGGTTTCTGCGAGGGAATTTGACCTTTCAAATCGGAAATACTTAGCCAGCTCATGTCGCAGCATTGACTAGCTACACGCATATTGCTCGATGAAGTTCAACCGCAGACAACAAGGCAACGATAAGTTCTTTAGCCGGATTAATCTGTGCGAGTTCTGAGGCACCAGGATTTTGTCAACTATAATCATCAAACCAACCGGTTTCAACTTCCTTCTTCACTGGAGTGTGGCTTGTTGTGTTAAATCGTGTTGGCAGGGTGTGAACGGATGCGGTGATCTACATACATGCCAATTCCCATATACCTACTCTATCATCAAATTGATCAAAACGTACGTAGATTAATCTATGCCTACAGCACTTTTCTGAGATCCATTTTTTTCCAATGAAATGCCACACAGTGGTTGAAATTTACAAAATGATTAATTTGACACTCGCGAATGAATTTATCTCTATCTATCTTTCGCAAATATGGTTATTGTTATACAAATAAACGAATAGTTTGGATGACAATTGGGTGGCAATTTTGAAGGTTTTCAAACCATTCAGAAACAATTTCATAAAACTCCAGACACTCGATTCAAATAATTCAAATAATAATTAATAACGTCAGACGGGTTTTGTTTTAGTTTGAATTACTAAACTGGTTTGGTTTTGGTAAGTATAGATTTTTTTTTTTAATTCACCAATCGAATCTGACGAAATCATACTTTTTCTGGTCGTTTTTAATTTATCCGCACTGCAAAAACCTAGGTATGCAAGTTTTGATTTCTCGGTAAAACAAGGTTTGGGAAAACAATCAGCCGTCGGAACCGAATGGTTTGATTTGTTGGTTCATTCAAAAGAAATCTGCATAGATAAGTGCCCTCTCTTGCGGTACGCTAAAGTTGTATTTATTGAAAGTATTTTTTTTTTGTTGTTTTTAGTTCGAGGTTATAGTTGTTGTTAGTTTTTTTTCTGAATTTGAATCGAAAGAAAAGAAACATAGTAAACAGAGCTTTCTGGTAATCAATCGGTTTTAATTGAGCAAATATTGTATTTTTGAATTTATTATAGATCAGAGTTGATTTATCATTATTTATTTGATTAATTTATTCCATATATAGATAAAGAGACAAAGAAATATTGCCCGTTTAGTTTTTTTTTTGTTGTTGTTGTGTAGAGCAGACACGATTATAGTCGCGTGATTTTGTAGCTCTTGAACTTGTCATTAGATCGATTTGTTGATTATGTAATATTTTTGTCTGCGATATGTCACTATTATAAGATAATTTTTTTTTTTATTGTATTTAATTTTTTTTTCTACATCCTAAGAAGATTGCTCACGTGTCGATAAAAATAATTGTTGAGGAAATTTTCTTGGATTTACTATCATAAAGGTTAAATAGTCCCGTCTTTTCAGTCAATGTTGATTTATTAAGAGAAACTAGTTTGAAAATAGGATGTGGTTGGAAGATGTGATGGAAAAATGAAGTTAGAAAAGTTCAAAGTTTCACGTTTAGATGAAATAGTTGTTTTTTTTTTATAAACTGTTCTTTTCTTAGAAAACCAATGTTTTCTCAACATAGTAATATGAATCTAATACAAATCTAATTGATGGTATGGGAAGCAATAAGCTTTTACGGGGCAGTAGAACTGGATTTTCAAAGCACAAAAATGAGCGCGAAAGGACTTTTTCTCAATTTTCTGAAATATTTGCCGAACAGCGATGGATTTTTCAGCAAGATAATGTACCAATGCACACCACATACATACAACAATAGCTAGGTTTCAGGGCCAAACTGTGGACTGATTGACATTCCACCATATTCGCCGAACTTAAACGAACAACGTTTGCAAATCGTGCAAATTTAATACCAAAATAATGGTTCCTGTTGGACCGACGCATCGCCCACTGCGTCCAATATTCGGTACACATAATCGCAAAATCGCATAAATTCGAGCAACCATGGATCAGTTTCCCACCACGTATACTCTAGTGAATAATGCGCATCCTCAGAGACGCCATACAGTGTGCACCGAAGAGGCTATTGCTGCTGTGGAGCAGAGTATCGAAGAAGACCAGAATGAGTCCATCCGCCATCACGCTCACCAATTATCATCATCGTCGGCTCGATAACCGGGGTCCGGTCCTGGCCTCCTTCAACAAGTCTCTCCACCCATCCCGGTCTCGAGCCGCCGTCATCCAGTTGCGCACCCCAAGGCTCCGGGCGTCCTGGTCTACGCCATCTCTCCAGCGCAAGCATGGTCTACCACGCTGTCGTCTACCATAGAATGTACCACAAAGAACTTTCCGAGCAGGTTCCTCTTCGCTCATGCGAGCTAGGTGCCCTGCCCACCGGAGTCTACCGAGCTTAATTTTTGTCACGATATCTGCTTCAAGGTAGATTGCGTACAATTCATGATTGTACCGGCTCCGGAATCGCACCAATTATAGCTGTCGAAAATTGGGCCTCTTGGCTGGAATTGATTCGAGGCAGCCACGGCGGTCATTTGCCAGAAATTATTTTTAAAACAAAATGGCAATAACATGGACATAACATTAAATTATATGCGTTTTATTTCTTCTTGAAACCCACACATCTAAAAAGGACACCCTTTACCATTTTATTCCGTATTCGCATTTCTCTACATTCGTACGAGTTTTTACAAATAGCTACCTAACGCTTTTGCACTTTTTCCATACACTTTTTATGTGAGAAGAAAAAAAAAACAATTTTTTCCTCCAGGGATGTGAGGTAAAATCAATTTACACTAAGATTTCCCTAAATGTTCCCTTTTTTCCCATTCATGAAACTGAGATATTTTAATTGTCTGATAAAATTTAGAATGAACTTAAATAAAAAGGGGTTTTAGTGTATGTATAGAGCGTCCAGCACAAATCATATGTCAGCTGTCACTAGAAATTGTGTGGTTGTGTTAAAGAGCACCTTTATGTCATTGAATAAAAATAAAAAAAAAAAAAAATACTTAAAAGATCTACCACCAAATTTGTATTCTACGGAGTTATAGCTATGTATATTTCACGGCTTCCAAGCCGATCATCAGGCTACTCTGCTCAGGCTATTTTATGCTATGAAGCAATGGTTTAATGTATGTATTAATATTTTCTTAGAATTTGTTTATACAAATATTTCAGTAAGGTCACTTCTTAAAGAGATATACCCCATTCACTTGAAGATGCAAACAAAAAGTTGACCTTTCGAAGCTAAAAAGTCTGCAACCCAACCGACTTTAAACTAACAAATTGTAAATACAATCGACAAGGTAATTTCTCAGAAAAAAAAACACACAACAGCCGCCATGACAGACGATAATCGTTACGACTTACTAAAATGATAGTTATGCATGGTTTGTTGCAACAAAGGAGTTAAATTCGTCGGATAAAAGTGAAATAGTGAAATGATCAACGATAAACTTTCAACTTTACGAGTGAGCACGCAGACGTTGTTGGCGGCTGCAACATAAATTTGTTGTTGTTCTTCTTCTTTCTGATGATGGACACATTCATACATACAAAGCTATGGCCTGAAGATTCCTTAAGAAGAGTATATGTGCTGTGCATCCTGTATTTAAAAGCTCGTCATCCTACGCTACATAACAAATGGTAATGGCCTGGCCATTTCATATGGATCCCGGAGAAAAGATCTTCGTCACAGCGCATTTCCACCTACAACATCAAGATGCTCATCTCTATTCCATTTCCAGTTTATCTGGCCGAAATGCAGATTGCACATACAGATCAAGAGATGGTCGGTCTCGGTTAGGCCAGTAAGCTAGTACGACCACAAGAGTCATTCATGGTATTTATGCCCCATTCTCCTTGCACTGGTTGACCTTTTTGTCGGTGCCTGTCTACTGGTAGTACTGGTCTGCTTTGGGCCAGTGGACTACTGGTCTGTTTTCCAGCTTGGTTCAGTGGTTTGAAGCGCAGCACAGCAATCTTTAGGATGCAGTCAAACTTGTTGGTTGCATAATATAATATCAGCGATTAGTAAATTAGCACTTTTGGTAGATATATGTAGTATGTATGTGGGCAAAGTGGGCAGTGTATAGTGTGCCTATGCGGTGGACTGCTGCAAATTTGATCAGGTATACGCGATGCTTTTATATGAAGATGGGAGAGAAATTGAATAGATTCAAAGATAATTTGATTGGGAATTGTTCATCAATACAATATATTTTGTTAAAGTTCAACGATGGTTCAATAAGCACAAAAAAAAGATTGATATTTTCAAAAATGGAGATAATCTCAAGTATTGCATGAAGAAGATGAAAAAAAAACTTTCAAGCATGCGTTGGTTAGTAAAATGTGTGCGTGATAGTGGTGTCCATTGCCTTGATGTTTTCTGTTGTTGAATAATGTGTATAGTGTAATAATTTTATACTTGTCTTTTAAGTCGTTGGTGAGCTCACATGATTTTGGAGACTTAATGTGATAAATATTTAAAAAAAAACGTTGTAGAACAACTCAAGAATAACTCAACAACCCAAAGAGCCATATGCCATGATATAGTAAGACCTATACTAATATTAAACACGAATAACTATTTTATCTATAGATATTTTTGAATTATTTTTGGAAAATGATCGGTCAATAATTTACACAAGTTTATACATTTTATGGTGTTTAAAATGACCCAACAGCTGCGACCATTCGTCATGTGGCGATCAAATTTGAGCGATATGGGAACGTTAGAGATGTGAGAAGTACGAGCAGATCTCGTTATAGACGATTGGCCGAAAACATCCAGGTCGTTCGTGACAGTTTTGAAATTGGTCCTGAAATATCGACACTACAACGTTCAACACAAGTTGGTTATACCGGAATGGCACGAACAATAAAATTCCATTTGGTCCAACAGCTCAATCCTGGTGATCCAGAATAACGTTTACCTAGAGTACTTCAGAGCTGTTTAGATTTTAATACGAAGGTTTTATTTGGCCCACCCTGTATTTGGTTCTTATTAAATGAAGTTTCATGCAGAAACTTCTCTAATAAATAAATTGGTCAGAAATATGAACAAATTATCCCAAAATTATTAGACGGAACAGCTAATCTGATTTTTTGCAACCTAATACGTTCTGCGTAATATGTTACGATACAGATGCTTGATGTAAAATAATAAACGGGTGTTTCAAATTTTCCCTCCATACCAGCTATGTGAGTGGTTGCTTCATTCAGCTGAACACAACAATGATCGAGCCACTTGCGGCTAAAACTCGTTTAAAATGCGTCATCAGACATTCAAAAGCGTACAAAGTTAGCAGGCCACTCTTGAGAATTTTGATTAAAAAGTATGTAGTAATTAACTGATAGTTAGTTGCAAATTAAATTTTTCTTGCGTAACTAATAAGCCATTAATTCATTTTCAACAAGAATCCACTTCCGGATTGTTTATTTGTGTATTTTTGAGAAAGGCGTCAAGTTAGCAGGATACCCAATTTTGGAATCTAAAAGTACGATTAACTAATTAGGCACTAACTACCAGCTAATTAGTACATATTTTTTTTAATCTCAATTCTCGAAAATACTATTTAAATGGACTTGTTAAACTAATATTTACTTACTTAAGACGGCTCTACGGTCCGGAGTGGACCAGGGCCTCAACCAACAATCTTTTTCCAGCCACCTTAGTCCCTAAATAACTGTCTCCAGTTCCAGATGCCAAGATGGTTGAGGTCCTCTTTCACTTTCATGCACCACCTTAGTCGCGTTCTTCCTGTTATGCGGCGTCCCTCATGGCTTGGCTTCAAATGTTCATTGTTGAATTAAAATTATTTCAAAATAACTTTTAATGGCATTTTAGTCCAAAAAATTAATTATTTTGTTTTCCTTACAGGTGGAGATCTTCAAAAGATCAAAAGATACTTGGTAATATTCGGTACCTAGTAGTGTGGGACTTGCACCGCACTAAAACCACCGGCCAAAAATTAGGAGCAATCTAAGAAAGATCGGCAAAGGATTTTGATTTCTTAATTTACAATCGCATTGGGGAAAGTTTAAAGTTTTAATAATTTCCCAGGCTGGTTACCCTTTCGGAAATCCTCAGACAAAAGCCAAAAAAGTCTTGGAATATTTTTTTTGTTTTAAATTCTCTCTGAAAATTAAATCCTACCCGATTGGTTGGTTCAAATGATCCCACAATACATTTACTTGTTAGTAAAGAGAATTTGGAATTTCGTAAAAAAGAAATCAGTCACAAAATAAGTCAAAATGAAAAGCCAATTCTGAAAATTGTAAAAGCGTTAGACTCTGTGTTACTGTGAGATAGTTATTCTCAAACTGTTGCGCTACAATTTTCCGTCTAACTTGTGAAAAACGTTTAAACATTTCCTCTCTGATAGATCTTCAAAGTACATGTTAGTTATGGTGTTCCCAATTTGATTGGTTTTGATTGTGGTATCCCTCAAGGCTCTGGTCTTGTACCCACATTGTTTATTTATGAATTTGTGTATTTATTGTGTAGTTTGCAAACAAATATCAGCCTCATTTATAATCGCAATATAGCTACTGCATAAGATTATACGCCTGTTAACGCGAAAATGTTATTTATAAAACTTATACAATGTTGAATAGAGGCATTATAAGCTTAACGCGTTTGGGGGTTGAATGGTGCCTACATAAGGATTTAAAAGTATCACTCAAGTGCAATATAACTATATAGAATGGATAGGGAAGTGTTTTATGAATTAGGATTGATGCAACGTTGAATAGAGGCTACATAAATGATTAAAGTGTATAGTGTATACGTTAAGAGATATTTGGTGAATTCTAATAAATAAGGCTGTATATGTATAAGAATAATTGTTTAGTGTTTACTGGTGTAAACTGTTATAACTATACACCTCAAATGAATCTTTAGCTCCACCTCTGTTTCATACTATATTGAGGGTAGGCACATTTAATATTTTCTACATCAAAATTAATTAACATTTTAGGCAATAATATTTCTGATCGAATTAGTAAAGGGTGTTTTTTTTTAGAGGTATAAAACTTTGAAATGTAATAAAACAGAGATATTTTTTTTTGAATTGACATGACATTTACTTTATTCGAAAGATAATCTTCTGGCATATAACCGCCATGGCTGGCTCGGACGTAGTATAATCTGGAGGTCCAATTTTCGATGACTTTTTTCGACATTTGTGGTCGTATATCGGCAACAACGCGGCGAATGTTGTCTCCAAGTGGTCTATCGCATTTCGGGTTTATCGTTATAGACTAGCGACTTCACATATTCCCACAGAAAATACTCAATCGGCGTTAAATCGTACGATCTTGGAGGCCAATTCACGGGTCCGTAACGTGAAACTATGCGGTTACCAAACGTTTCCTTCAATAAATCAAGTGTGGCGAGAGCTGTGTGACATTTTGCGCCGGCCGTCTTGTTGAAACCACAACTCCTGCACCTGCTGCTCCTGCTCATGGTTGTTCAATTGATGAACGAAAAAGTCAGTAATCATGGCTCTATAGTGGTCACTATTGACTATAACGTTCTGGCCAGCATCGTTTTTAAAGAAGTACGAGCCAATTATTCCACCAAACCATAAAGCACACCAAACAGTCAGTTTTTGTGGATGTTACGGTGTCTCAACATACACTCGAGGATTATCATCACTCCAAATACGGCAGTTTTGTTTATTGATGTATCCATTCAACCAAAAGTGAGCTTCATCGCTAAACAAAATTCGCTTATGAAAATTGGGATCAACGGCCATCTTGTTGTGGGCCCATTTGGGAACAATTTGGAAGCGTTGTTCAAGCGTCAGTCTATTCATGTTAAAATGCCAAACCAAACTAAAAATAAATCACTTGACAGCTGACAAAATGGCCGCCAGTTAAAATAGTGTTGCCAACTTAAGGTTCTATACTTCAAAAAAACACCCTTTATTTCTATATTAGTTAAAATCATGTTAGAAAAATAGTGTCAAATAGTTTTGGTATTTCTTCAGACATTGAAGTCAAAATTTACTCAAAATTGATGCCAATAAACTTTCAATTAATCAGTCGAAAATTGTTTGAATTGTTCGTTGTATTTTTAACATCTCTAAAAATCGTAAAAAAAAGAATATTTTAAAAATTTAATGAATATTTTAATTTCACATTTTTCTACATATTTTTAATATTAAAACCTAAAACAATCTAAGCACTTAATACATATCAACGTGTGTCTTGCAAAAAATTGAACAGAAATGAAAATTTGTAGTCCCAGTTTATTTTCTTTAAAAAAATGTGAAAGTATTTGAAATTCCCACACAAACTGTATTCAAAAGTTAGTTGCTTACTGCTATGTAAAAAAAAAAAAACTTAATATAACAAAAGTGAGGGCAAAATTACTACAATTCCTAAGCAATCAACATCAACTGTTATAGAGAATCAAAGAAACATCAATCGTTTTCATATGTGTGTACAAACTTTGCATTTGCACATAATCAGCCGCCTGAGGAAGAGCTAAATTTAAAGACCTTTGGTTAACACATCTTTCATTTTGAAGAGCCTTTCTCTGAAGAGCAATAAGCTATACCAACCATACCATTGTTCCAAATAAGTTTATTTGTTAAGCATGACATAAATCTCAATTAACTTCCGAATTAACAAATAATCGTGTATGTTTGACAGTTTTAGCATGTTTCGCTTCTTTGCTGTCGATCTGAGGTGGAAAGACTTGGAAATTTTGCCATTGAGGTTGGTAATTTAAATTCAAATCTTTAGTAGTTTGTATACATTGCTTCACGTAGAGTTATTCAATTTTAGCAGAAAATAAGATCACTTTGTTCTTGAAAATTGGTATGTATGTATGTAAATCCGTCATCCTTGACATTTTTTTATGTTAATTTTAAAGTTTTTTTCTGGTTGAAGTTAGCATTTTAGGGAGAAGAATTTATTTATATTTTTACTTTGAAATAAATTTGACTTCACAGCACTTTTTCAGTTCTGAAATCTGGAATCTTAGACATTCCACAAGCTATCTGCACTGTAAAACCTTAAATACAAATCGCCAATATCCTCCAAGTCGAAATTAAGCACCCGAAAAAAATTCAAAAAAAAAAAAATCAAAGAGTCACGGAACAACAATGGAAATCGAATTTTTTTGTCTCTCCAATTTGCAACAATAAAACTAATTGTTACAGCTAAGGAGGATGATATAACCTTATAACATTAAGCGTTGCGGTTGCCGTAGCCGTAGCCGTTGCGGCCCCTGAATGCTGATGCTGATGCTGGCTGATGTCTGTGCTGTGCTGTGCTGCGCGGTCTAACTCTTCTCTTGGCCATACTTCTGGTTGCATAATCTCTAACGATCCCGCTGTCTGACTGTCTAATGAGGAGGGCACCATGTTCCGTTTCTGTGCATCTTTCCTTCGTTTATTGTTTAAATTGACGTTTCGGGTGAGCTTGGATGTAACAGAGGCCGCACACGATCGTATATCACATTACCTGCTTCTTCGGTGAAGCCAAGCCATTAGCTGTCAGTCAAAAGTGCCCATCATGGACATGGGGCTTGCTTAAAAGTAGGAGTTATAGAAAAGTCGCACCCGCATGATTCGGGTAAATTAGCGTGTGAAAGCACTTCTTCCTATATATTTGGGTGAGGCTAGATATTATCAGTTAATTAATTTTTTATAAACTTGGCAGCAATATTTTATGGATAATGATATTGTATAATCGATCGAAATAAAAGATATTTTTGATGTGTTTGAAAATTGGTCAAGGGTAAAATACGCATGATTTTTTTTTAAATGTATGCCGAACGTAATGAACAAAAATAAAGTCTTTTAATTAAGAAGTGGGATCTCAAAAATGTCAGATTATTAGCGTAGGGATAAAAGACCCGGATACAAATAGAATAATTGTGTCCTACCGCATCAGAAAAATATCAAGGTTTTGTATCGAAGTTTTGATCTTGGTGGATTGCAAAACATTTCGTCTATATATGACAGTAATACGAGCCATTCATTACACATGAATAAAATGACAGATGCACAAGGACATTCATACTATATAGGCACACTCACACTCTGGGTGCACCTATTTAGTTGAATCATGTGTTTTGAAGGCAAGAGTTCTAGTCTTCCAAGACAAAATTCTTGTTTCACCTTCAACAGTAGTTGCTAAAGGTTGTTTTTTTTAGAGGTATATATCTTTCAGTTGGCAACACTATTTTAGCTGGTGGCCATTTTGTCAGTTGTCAAGTGATTTATTTTTAGTTTGGTTTGGCATTTTAACATGAATAGACTGACGCCTGAACAACGCTTCCAAATTGTTCCCAAATGGGCCCACAAAAAGATGGCCGTTGATCCCAATTTTCATAATTGAATTTTGTTTAGCGATGAAACTCACTTTTTGTTGAATGGATACGTCAACAAACAAAACTGCCGTATTTGGAATGATGATAATCCTCAAGTGTATGTTGAGACACCGTTACATCCACAAAAACTGACTGTTTGGTGTGCTTTATGGTTTGGTGGAATAATTGGTCCGTACTTCTTTAAAAACGATGCTGGCCAGAACGTTATAGTCAATGGTGACCGCTATAGAGCCATGATTACTGACTTTTTCGTTCATCAATTGAACAACCATGAGCAGGAGCAGCAGGTGCAGGAGTTGTGGTTTCAACAAGACAGCCGGCGCAATATGTCACACAGCTCGAGCCACAATTGATTTATTGAAGGAAACGTTTCGTAACCGCATAGTTTCACGTTACGATTTAACGCCGCTTGACTATTTTCTGTCGGGATATGTAAAGTCGCTAGTCTACGCCGATAAGCCCGAAACGATTGACCACTTGGAGGACAACATTCGCCACGTTATTGCTGATATACGGCCATAAATGTTGGGAAAAGTCATCGACCATTGGACCCCAGATTAGACTACGTCCGAGCCAGCCGTGACGGTCATATGCCAGAAATCATTTATAAATTATAATGCCACAAGATTATCTTTAAAAAAAAAATAAATTTCATGTCAGTTTAAAAAATCATCTTTTATTTTATTCGATTTCAAAATCTTAAACCTGTTATAAAACACCCTTTAGATAAAGATGGCCGCTATGCAGTTGGAATTATTTTATTTATTTCAAATTAAAATTTGAAAAAAAAATTCAACCATCACCGACCACTTCTTCTCATGCTAACAACTTCGGTTCTATTTAACGGATTTTCAAAGAAAGTTTAAATGACTGGCAGCAGCATTAGTGTAGCACAATATTTCAAACGATAGAGGGCAGGTTGAGTCCTCCAACTATTTAATTTTCATTTTTTCCGAAATTTGGTAAAAAAAGAATAAATAAATGAACGTTCATTTATTTGAACATCGCGCCGTGACTGATCATTTAATACTTACCCTATTAGGAAGTCATTACGAACATTGAAGCATATATTTAGGCATTTTGATATTTATTCACCTATTAATATGCAACAAAATATAAGTTCAATAGAAACTCCTTAAAGTTTACTTTTTACTTGCTCATGAGACAAGTATTGGATTTGTGTTCAAAAAATGTCGAGTTTTTTTGTTTTTTAATAAAATCCAACAATTCGATGATGGAAAAGAAAACTGTAAATCAAACACGTTATTAATATAAGTTTGATTTCATTTAATTTTTTATTAATTCAATTTATGAAGAAAGAGCTACACAAATGAGTTATGCTCAATAAGTGAAATAACAATGGTAAAGTGGCGCAGTTTGGAGGTTATCAGCTTAAGCAACGTTCGTTGATGGTTGACGTTTTTGCATCTGTCATATTTTGGCGTTAACGTTTCCAGGTGGAATCTTGGGGTCTGCTCTTATTACAAAAAGCACACAAAAATAGTCATCCTTATCTTTGTGTGTCTAGTTGCATGTTAATGAATGTAACAATGGACAAAATTGATTCCAACCATTTTAATCTAGCTGTTATGCCCTAAAGGAGAGGTTTAAATTTTTTTTCCTTAGCTCATCTAGAAAGGGTAGCTGCCATCATACGACAATTTTGGTTTTTTTTTACTTGCTCTAAAGGGCAAGTATTGGTTTCGTATAAAATAAAAACTTCGAGGTTGTAATCAAAATAACACTACGATGATCAAAAAGTCCGAAAAAGTGGATTTTGACATGCCGTTTGTCGCCGTCGTGCGTCGGTCTGCGGGCGTCCACTATAATTTGAGCTAGAACATAAACGGGTGGTCTAATTGGAATGAAATTTGGTACCGAGCATTTTTATGTGATTCCCTAGAGGTGAAATTCGAATTTTTGTTTTAGCTCATCTAGAACGGTTTTTTTTTTTTTGAAATTTCCTCAAAAACGGCTATAACGATTTTGATTAAACTTCGTATCTGGAATGACCAAAGTAATAATTATAGAAAAAAATGAATTTCAGCTTTTTTGGCGAAATATTCACACAGCGGAAATAGGCATTATACGTTTTTTGACAAAATGGTCTTATTTTTGTGTTATTCCCGTATATCTTTTCCACGGTCTTATTGATTTTATTATAATTTTGCAATCTGGTGCTTCTCAATAGTTTAAACGATATTGCATTTAAAAATTTTGAAAAAAAAAAAATTCAAACTGAAAAAAATTATCAAACAAAAAAATCCATTTTTGGGTTACTTTTGACTTTTTTTTTTAACAATTTCTCGTTAAAGATACGTACCATAATTTTAGGTGTGATTTTTTTACTCACTTGTTCGCTTTAAATAAAAGTGCACAAAAACACACCATGTTTAACAGTTATAATCCTAATTATTTAATTTTTATATGCTCTTATTTCATAAGCGGAGAGGTTTATCGCCATTAACTAAGCGGAATGGCTGATTTTAATGCACCAAAAAAACACACCTATTAATGAACCATTAACATTTATCTCTTCACTGTGTCTCTGCATTAGAGTAGTTGTTTAACCATGCACAAGAGCAAGTTCGATGGCGATATTTTCGAAATCGAGCCTTGAAATCGATTGCGGTTTTAAAAATTCAAGACCTTTCCAAAACATAAATATTCTTCGAGGTTTGGTTTTCGAAATACATATTCGCATCCAAAAGGGACTTTGAATGGTTAAAGTTCCGCAAATAAGCCTCGTAAAAGCTTGCGGTTTGCAGTGCGGAAGACAAAATTTACAGACCCCTGCGGCGTTGCAAAAATGTTTTCAAATCTCAACAAACAGTTATTTTTTATTGATTTTTGAAAAAAATTATGGACATCCCTTGCAACTTTTTTTTAACTTTTTGAAAAATGTTTCTGAAACCCATCGACCTATATATCAAAAGAAAAGTCTTTTCAAACTCTATCCGCACATCTAAACCAAAAGTATGTGGAAGGTCTGGTTCTCGAAACATTTTCACCAAAGTGATCTTACGATTTTACTGAATTTCTGTCCAGAATTCTATAAAAGTCTTTGGATAACGATATTTCTGCAATCGAGCCTCCAAATAAAAAAGAATACAAAAATGTTTACTATCTGGAATCGCCAAGGCAATAATTAGGTTAAATAAACCAAAGGGAATTTTATCTTTTGGTTTTTTAATTTCTACCAATTTTGTTCAAGCAATTTCTCAAATTCCAATATGTTTAAAAACGTAAAGAAAATACGAATGAGGTAACGCGCCTCCTTCCTTGCTCTTCAATAAAGCTTTCGTCTATGATAATTTGTATGATTCAGTATTTTTAAGTTTAAATGAAACCCCATATATGGTTACCTCGGCTTTTAAAACCATTCGATGTATTCGTTGTCAGACAGATTTCTTTTTCATTTTTGTTACTATACTATACCTATAGGTTTCCTATCTTTTGTTGAGTTGAGTCATCAGATCTTTGTAACCTGTGAATTTAATGAAATTTGTCTTTGAGTCACTTGACATTATGAATATTGTAAGTGAGTCATTTTTGTATTGAATAAAAATCTGAGCTGTAATTCTTGTTCAACTGAAACCTAAACATTTAATAGGTCTACAAAAATTCATTCAAAGCAGGCTTGTAACAATTTTTAACAAGTTCCGAGTATCCATTTCCCTAATCAAAAAGAAAAAAATAGATACACACAAAAAAAAAAAAGAAAGAAAAAACTAAAATTTGCTCTACCTTGACATTTGCGAAAAACGCTCTTCTTCACCAACCCGTTATATCGTATACCTACCAGCGCAGCCCCAAAAAATTATTAAAATAATCATGAAATTAGAACTCAAAGTTACTAGCCCGCATCCAGAGTATAACAAAATATAGAATTTAATCAATAAAAATAACAACTTTCTTTCATATTCTCCCTGATACGTCGGCGTGTCGTCGACTCGTTTCGTTGTCGCCCATTACTGATTTGCATACCAAATTAATCAAAAATGAAACAAGTTTTTTTTGCAACGGACTTGATAACGTTTTTATTTTTTTTTTTGTATTCAAATTCTAATTTCAATAACAAAAATAATCACTTGGTAAATATTTAAAAACAAAATATTATCTAAAAATACTTCAGCTGCGATAGCGAAAATTGAAAGAGAAATGAAAATAAAAATAAAAGACTGGGTTGCATGTACTTTTTATTACTTTCAAGGCTATCAAGTGTGAGGAAGTTTACAATAACACTTATCTACATTATGTATATGAAAAAATTGGTTCTTTCTTACAATTATCCAAGTCATATTATAACATAATTGCACCGAGATTCATAAGTGAGCTTAAAACCCCCATCGACATGATAACCGCTAATAACTTTATGGGGGGTCAAAGGCCTCCAAAACAGTTTTTCGTGAATATTTCTTTAACCGTTACTTTTATAGAAGAAATGTTCAAGGCTAATTTGTAGCTTAGAAAATTTTCAACAAAAAAGATTCAACCGATTTCGAGATTATTCAGTTTCCGATCAAACTGTAATCCTACAATCTCCAAAACTTCTTAACGGGTGCCTCGGCTCCCTTGAGAAATAAAAAATATCTACCAAGTTCCATTATTTTCCGTCTGGTGTACCTGTCTTACTGAAAGATAGGCAGGTAACCTTTTTGTGTCGGGTCGTAATTTTTTCTCGCTTTTGTTATCTTTAGATATAGCAATAAAAATAACTTAAAATCCTTTTTTCCTTCTAAAGGGTGATTTTTTAGCTGGTTTGGTTTTGGCAACACTGGTTTTGACAGCTGACGTGTGTTTAGAACCTTGTGTCACTGTCAAACAGCTTCAGTTTGGTTTGCAATTTAACCATGGATCGTCTTACAAATGAACAACGCTTGCAAATTATTGAATTTTACTATCAAAATTCGTGCTCGGTTCGAAATGTTCATCGCGCGCTGCTTCCATTTTATGATCGGCATTCTCGACCTTCTGAGCAGTCTATTCTGAAGATTGTGACCAAATTTCGCACCAAATTTACTTTGTTGGACATTAAACCACCAACACGTTTACGTACTGTGCGTAGTGAAGAAAATATTGCGGCCGTATCAGCTAGTGTGACAGAAGACCGCGAAATGTCGATTCGGCGCCGTTCCCAGCAGTTAGGCCTTTGTTACAGCTCTACGTGGAAAATTTTGCGGAAGGATTTGGGCGCAAAGCCTTTTAAGATACAGCTGGTGCAAGAACTAAAGCCAGCCGACGTAACACAACGCCGAATTTTTGGTGAATGGGGTCTTGGAAAGCTGGCCGAGGATCCGCTTTTTTATCGAAAAATTGTGTTCAGCGATGAGGCTCATTTTTGGTTGAATGGGTACGTAAATAAGCAAAATTGCCGCATTTGGAGTGAAGATCAGCCAGAAGCATTGCAACAGCTACCAATGCATCCCGAAAAAGCCACTGTTTGGTGCGGTTTATGGGCCGGCGGCATTATTGGGCCTATTTCTTCAAAGATGATGCGAATCGCAGCGTTACTGTCAATGGTGAACGCTACCGAGCGATGATAACAAACTTTTTTTTGCCCGAAATGGAAGTTCTTGACTTGCATGATATGTGGTTTCAACAAGACGGTGCCACATGCCACACAGCACGCGAAACAATGGCGCAATTGCGAGGCGAGTTTGGTGAACAGTTAATTTCACGTTTCGGGCCGGTCAATTGGCCGCCTAGATCGTGCGATTTGACACCATTAGATTATTTTTTGTGGGGGTATGTCAAGGCTAATGTCTATAGGGGCAAGCCCGCTTCGATTGACGCACTGGAAGCCAACATCCATGCATTCATTCGTGAGATACCGGCCGATATGTGTGAAAGAGTATGCCAAAATTGGACTCAGCGGATGGGCTACCTGAGACGCAGCCGCGGTCAACATTTTCATGAAATTATCTTTAAACATTAAATTGCAAGGTTCAAACTATCGATTCAAATAAATATTTCATTCATTTTTTCGAATTTTTTGTGTTTTTTTTTTAAAAAAAGTTCTAAACCTCTTAAAAAATCACCCATTATCATTAATTGTTCCAAATATTGAAACTGAATTATTTATTGTGAACAAAATTCGTCAAATCTCTTTTCTTCAAATTCTGTACGCTACAAATTAGTACTTAAAATTTCGTTTTAAGAGTAAACGTTTAAGATATATTTACGAAACACGGTTTTTGGAGGCCTTTGAACCCGCACGTAGTCCAAAATGTACCTATGACGTGTGGAGTTATGTAAGTATCTGCGCCTGATCGAGACGTCCCAAAAAAATTGTTTTTGCCAAGCCGTTTGTCGATCGTTCTGTGTGCCCACGGCATTTTGAGCTAGAGCCTTAACGGATACACCACTTTTATTTAAATTTGGTTCAGAGCAGTTTCCTAGAGAAATTTAAATATTTTTGTTTTTGTTTTTTTCTCCAAATATTTTCAAAAACTCTTCGAATGATTTTGAATAAACTACCTTATATAAAAATGGTTGATTTAAATTGTATTTCAGGTTTTAACGGAAATAAGGTTTTGTGCGGTGTTATAAAAAAATCCTCTCATTTTTGAGGCTCCGAGATCTTAGCACTCCATAAGTGGCATATTCGCAAAACAATTATATCATCTAAAAGGTCAGTAAGTTGTCAAAAAATGTCAACTATAGTTTCAAAAATTAATCAGCAATAAACAATTTTTAATCGAAGGTTTAAGTTTTTCAAGATCATCAGCGATTTTGAGCACTTCATTTGTGCAATCTTAACAAAAAAAGTATATAAATTGTAAAGTCGTACTGACCTCATAAAAGTTAAACCAGTTTCAGTAATTGGTCAGCCATAAATTTTTTTAATGAATTTTTAAAGATTTGTTCAAAGTTGTAAATTTTAAGCACCTCATCTGTGGGATATTTGAAAAAAAATATACCACCTGAATAATCAGTAAATCCTCGTTAGACTGTAAAATTGAAACGAAATCAGTCCAGCCATTAAAGGAATTTACTTACGGCAAAAATCAAAATTAAGGCAGTTTCCACAAAAAAAGTTCAATTGCATCTTATTTTCAACCATACATTTGACACACGATATTTTGTGTAACTATATTGACAACAAAAAAAATTGTGTTGTTATGTCCACTTTTTGATGGAATTAACCTCCAGCTAAATATTCAGCCTTATTGTGACTTTCACCCGAACAACATTCCACACAGAAAATTTTACATTTCACTTTTCGCCTATTGTGAGTTTCCCCCGAAATTTCATGATAAAAAAGCTCCCCTTATTGTTAACAATCATTTCGGGCGGAATGTAATGTCATTTCACTTCTTTTTTGTAGGCGAACAGAATTTCTTGCGGGCGAAACTAACAATAGCTTTTAAATTCCGGGTGAACAAAAAAATTTAAGAGGAAATATTTTTCGGTTGAAACTCACAATAATGCTGAATAAGGTGGACGCCGCGCGCGCCGGGCCACAACAGATTTTATGGTCGCAGTGCAACTTAAACCTCAATTTATACATTCATCGGGCCGAGAGACACTATGCAATAATTGTGGAATGCATTACTGTATTACCGCTATTATGTATATCGGAACTGATAAAATCTTGAAGTTATGACCTCTTAGAATCTTGTCATTACCGAATTTTGGTGCAAATAAATGATTAATGTGAAATTTCGGTAAAATCTACTTTTTGACTTCAACCTTTAAAATATTCTGGGTTTCCTGTTAAAAACATAAATATTAACCTTAAAAAATCTTAGATCCAAAGTTATTCTTTAATCAGAAATAGTTCTGGAACAATTAAAAGTAAAACATGTTTGTTCTTTATAATATATAATTTATTTATACATGTTTATTAATCAAGAAACTTTACAAAACTTAAACCAAATGCTTTCCTTCTGCACGTTGTAATAAAAAAAACAACAAATGTTCAAAAGCTGTCAATTTAAATCACTCTTCCGCAACTGATTTGTAAACGTTGGTGAAGTTCTTTTTGATGTAAGTGATTGACTTTTTCCTTGAAGACATCACTTCAATCCCCAGTAGCTAAATTCAAATGATTTTTATTCTGTTAACCGCGGTGGTACTGAAGGAGCTCATCATATACATTCTGTCCATGTTGTAGTCAACTTCACTGGACTTCATAAAAATGTCGACACATCTTTTGTCTATCTTCCATTGTTTTCAATTCTTGAAATTGTTGAAAAAAGTCCTTAACTGAAAAAATGTAAAAAAAATCGCTTCAATAGTAGGTCAAGGTTCAGACAGACATAAAAAATATAGACATACAAAATGTTCGTGTCAAGTTCCATTAAAACTTTGAGTACCTTCATTAATTTATGAACATTTATATAGTTGCTAAAAATATGTGTATTCTAAAAATTAAATTTTAAATATTTGGAATAAAACTTTATGAATAAATCTTTTTTAACAAAGCAGGATCTAGTGAATTTCAACTCTCAATCATTCCTGTGTGCGGGACGCGGGTTGTTTGTTTGCAGGAATCAAAGGGACCTACAATTTGGTACTGAATCCGACCATTGTTGATTTTAAGTATTTTGGAAAAAAGTTATTGAGTTCAACCGCTTATTTCTGGAGGGTATTAAACTCACGTGTGCCTTATACCTAAGTATATGTCTCTTTTATAAGAGAAATTTTTATCGCTGGCAAATTTCAATTTTTAAGAGAGAGGAATGAAAAAAATCCCCGCTCAAAGATTTGAAGAGATTGATATTCCTTTTTTCCAAGAGACTTTAAAAGGAAACTTCAAAATAAATTCCAGTGATTTTCTTTCCTAGCGTGAAAGGTATCTATACCGTAATTTTAAGAATAAATTAAAAGAAAATGTCAAAAAATCTCCGGATTCTTATCTGAAAGGGTCTATCACTATCATTAATCGAAACGAATTTTAATCGTCTCGGAATTAAGAGAACCTATATTCACGCATTGTCTGCAGTATACCCCAAGGAAGCCATTTGTTACTTCCTCAATATAATTTGGGAATTTACGCTGGAGACAAGAAGATTTCGAAAAAAAATGTCTTCCTTTAAAAAATTCCTTTTACTGCATAAATACAGTTATAAATATTGTTTTTATTTGGCGGCAAAAAACTTTCTTTAGTTCAACATTAAGAACTTTCAACACAATACTTGATAAAAAGTGAACCTATTATTATTTTATTGTGTCCCTCTATTCGTGATCTTTCTAGCTAACATCTGTGAGGCACTCAACTCGAGTTTTGCTCCCACTACAACAGTATTATTAGCAAGCAATGCCATCTGAGCTCCCGGTTTTGTTAAACGCTAGTAAAAGGAATTTTCTTATCCCTACGTTAACTAATTTCTTTTAGTGCATTTCGTAAATCTACTTCAAGATTATGCCTCTCAAGTCTGGTCACAGTGCCACCAGTCATCAGCTTGTTTCAAGTCCATCATCATCATCGTCGGCTCGACAACCGGGGTCCGGTCCTGGCCTCCTTCAACAAGTCTCTCCACCCATCCCGGTCTCGAGCCGCTGCCATCCAGTTGCGTACCCCAAGGCTCCGGGCGTCCTGGTCTACGCCAGCTCTCCAGCGCAAGCATGGTCTACCACGCTGTCGTCTACCATAGAATGTACCACAAATAACTTTCCGAGTAGGTTCCTCTTCGCTCATGCGACCTAGGTGCCCTGCCCACCGGAGTCTACCGAGCTTAATTTTTGTCACGATATCTGCTTCAAGGTAGATTGCGTACAATTCATGATTGTACTGTCTCCGGAATCGTCCTTCCTCACATATGGGGCCAATAATTCTCCTTAAGACTTTTCTCTCGAACGCGGCTAAAAGGTCGGAGTACCTTTTGCTAGGCACCAAAGTCTCGGATCCATATGTGAGTACTGGCAGGGCCATGGTCCTGTACAGCAGCAGTTTTGAAGTTATGGTGAGATTTCTGGATTTGAAGAGCTTTGACAGACTATAATAGGCTCTGTTGGATTTGAGAAGCCGCCCGCGTATTTCTTCTTCTATATTGTTATCGGCTGCTACTATTGACCCAAGGTATTTAAAGGATTGCACCACTTCAAATTCGTGCTCCGCTACCTTGATTGTTTGACCAACTGTTCCTCTCGCAAGTTTCAAGTCCATATTGACTAAATTAAAGTCATCCAGCGCAGATTTGTACTTTTCTCTTTATGGGATCTTAAGTGAGATGAACATTACCTTCTTATGAAAACCGACTTTAGCTTTTAAACCTCTAAACTCTTAATTTACAAAAATATTTTGCAATTCAGCCTTATTTTGAACTTGACCCGAGCAACATTCCACTCGGAAAATTTAACATTTTACTTATTTCGCCTATTGGGAGTTTCCCTCGAAATTTCATGATCGAGAAATTCCCCTTATTGCGAACATTCATTCTTTTTTGTAGGCGAACAAAATTTCGTTCGGGCGAAACTAACAAAAGCTTTTAAAATGCCGGGCGAACAAAAAATTTCAAGGTGAAATATTTTTCGTGTGAAACTCACAATAAGACTGATTTTTGTTCATCACTAATGAAATTGCGTCATTGTATAGGTATCAAAAGATCTCTTATGTTCGGTTTCGAAAATATTTAAAAGGCTTTTAAATTTTTAAATGACGTATTTTGTATGAGACAAACGTCATTTTAAGATTTAAAAGCTTGTTAAATAGTTAAAAGGGCTTTATGAAAACGGTCATTAGACTACGAACTTTTGTTGAGATGAAGCTAAGCTTTTCATTTCTTATCTTACCACCCCAGCCACCTAACTTTTAATGGTTTTAATGAATCCTTGACCAAAATGCAAAATCCTTCGATCTCAATAGAAGTAAGTCCGCTTTAAAATAAGCTATCCTCAACTCACCCCGTTCATATTTCTTTCCCACAGTCTTCTAATATCTTATGTAGATTTGTATAGTATTGTTAAGTATTTGTAAAGTTAAGTTCAGAATTTAAAAAAATATTGGTGCGTATCCTAAGTCACTTTTAAATTGTTTCTAAGTAAAACTAATTAGAACACATCAAAATTGTGAATGAAAAACTATGTTCTGTTTTTAATTTTTCAGGACGCTGTTTGACTAGAAAAATTGATAAATTGGAGCAGATTATTAAATTTGAAGAAGTCTCGGCTCATTTTACTATGAAAAGTGACTTTTTTCATTAAAGCATGGCTTTCCGTATTTTTGCTTTTGTACTACTTTAGAAGTTAAACGAATGTTATGGGTTGCCATGTTGAAATTTTGAAATAAAATAATTCAGTAAATTTCCATTTAAAAAAGTATTTAGAAGGCAATTTGGTTCTAAATACAGGATCGGTATTCATTAAACCATTTGATCTTAAATGTAGTTTAGTAAAACACATTCACAAACTGTAAATATTCTACTTGTTTTAAGTTTTCTTGCATTTAAAAAATAAATAAAATCGAAATACTTAAATCGTATATCGAAACAAAGACGTGTTTTCCAATGACTAGGTATACGATTTGTTAAGCAAAGGAAAAAAGTTAACTTAAGTGTTGTGAACTTCCAAATAAGTAATTATAAACCTGCTTTATTACCAAAAACCATAAAAGAGTACTTAGAAAAAAAAAAAACTAAAATACGATTAGCACAACCACGAGCTTATACCCCGTGTCGGATGCAGCTCTGCGATTGGTTATTTATTTGTATAGGTACATAATACTTTCAATAAAATATGTTTATTATATACATGTAGGTAAACTTTGATAAAGTTCAAAATCTGTTCGATTTTAAAAAAAATATTTAAAAAAAATACCAAATGCCTTAAGTTTTAGTGGTCCTTCTTGCCCGCCGTCCCCTACTTTCAAACTGGATCAGCTCTCCAAAAACAATCTTTTTTTTTCAAATTTAATATTAATACCTAATGTGGATTCGTTAAACAAATTTACTCAAATTATTAATGTTTTTTGTTTTTGTAATCTACATGCTAATATTTTATTATTATATTTATGTGCATTGTTTTTGTTTTTCCTTAAAGTGTTTTGCCCTTTTCTTCAAAAGAAAGCCTGTTTGTGCATTGTTAAATTTAGCAAAAAAAGTTAAGACTTTTTTGAGCTTTCTATTTTTAGATTTCGCACAAGGCTATAACATCCTCATATTTAACGCATCGAACAGAATATTAATTGATCACGCTTGTATTTTGACGTTCGAATCATACAAAAAAACTGTAGGTATCTACATATGTATATTCGTGGAACTAAAAATAAACCTGGAAATCAAATTGTTTTTTTTTTATAAAGAGCATTAAAATTATTGCTTTGCATATTTTTTTACGAAACGATATTTCATCGTCCGTTGTCACACCAAAAAAATAAATACTTTTAACACCCACTCATCTATATGTTTGCTGCATTCCTTCTGATATTTTTGTATGTACCTACTCCTTCTTTCTTGATTTTTTTTTTTACTTCTTTCTACGTGTACCCTCTCCCCAGAGACATTTTTGTTGTTCCTCTTTTTTTTGTCTTTCTTTCCGGTGGAGTGGCAGCGCGGTATAGTGGAGTGATATGAATATGCGATGCCCCGAATACTGAACCCCAGCCCAGATAAAGACCTAAGACGAATCAACAGGCTAGGGCGGGTCTTGTTTCAGCGCAGATCAGTGTTGTTGTATTTTTTGTTCGCCTGAGGCAATATTTATTTCACTGATCTTCAGAATGCTTCAATTCTGTTTTTTTTTTTCTGTTCGTTTATTTTTAATCTCAAAATTCTTCATGACTGCAGGTTTATTTTTTTTTTAATTTTCTCTTTGTTTGCTTTATCTTCGCCACGGCAACCATACAACCTTATATGCATACAAAAATTGATTGCAAAAAAAAAAGCTTTTTAATCCAAAAGTATGACGTAAGCTCACAGTTTTTTACCTCCATCTAAACAGAAAAAAAAATTGAAGAACAAAAAAAAAATAATCCAATTATTGTTGTTGATATCCAGGTTGCACCTAACCTCTTTTAGGCTATGTCTGACAGGCAAAGCTTTCGTATATATCGAACAGACAAAGCCTAGTAGAGGCTAAATTCGAACCAAGACTGAAAATAGATCCACTCCACTCTCACTTTCACTTTTTCTTACGTCACAAAACTATCTTATCGTCATATCGCGCACAATTTACCGCAGTTGCTGCCACATGATAAGATGACGAATAACAACGCCATTATGTTAATACAAAATTAGAAGTTCAAGTTCATCACACACACAAACTTCGCTATAAATACACGTTTGTCTTTGCAAAAAAAAAATACAAAAAAAAAGCTCAACGGCAAGCCTCTTCTCCTAGAAACACAGTTTCTAAACAGTTCGTGCGCCCACTGACCGACATTAGAACAATAAATAGACAAAAACGGTTTTCAAGGCTAAATCACTATACACACACACTCACACGCGCCGAACTATTTCAACCATAGAATCGCTCTCACTTTCCTCATTTTTGGTATGAAGTTCGAAAAACTATTCGCCATTTGTTCGTTTTTCATTCTCCTTTCGTTTATCTATGTTTATTGGCTTGCCTATTTCTCTCGAGGTAGACAAAGCTACAATAGACATTTCTCGCGCGATCTACGAACTACGAAATAAAACTTTTAGTTTCGATTGTGCCGTTACAAGATGTTAACGTCGACGACGTCTATTAAAGTTGCTATTATAATCCATTGTGAAAAATCTATCGAAATGATCTACGCCCCCTGCACAGAGGGTAGATTTTCGTTCGGATCATGTGATGATGCCGCCGCCGGCCGGAGGAATCCGCCGCCGCTTCGAATCCATGTTGACTTGCGCACACTTCACATTTGAATAAACTTGAGTTCGCAATGAATTTTAGCTTTTATAGTCCAACTGGTAGTTCTCACACGTATATGAATTTCCGTTGCGTCGCCACCTACTTCTCCGGCCTGCCGCTGCCGTCGCCACCGTCGAGTCAACGTCTTTATCATTGACAACAACGACAGAGGGAGACCATTTCAAGGCGGAAAGTGTGCGATTCGACCGACGAACGACAATGGGAGCTTGAGCGTCAAACGTCTGGTCGGTCGCCAATATATAATGGTCGAAGACGATGCAGAATTTTTGTTGTTTTTTTTGCTAAAATTTGTTCTTTTTATTTTTTTTTGTTTGTATTATTTATCATTTATGTGCATGTGTTGTGTGTCTTCGTCGTTGCTTTTGTTGGTTTTACCCCTCGGTTTCTTTTGGTTCAGTGTTATCAAAAAAAAAAAAAAACCTAAATCGAACCGTATAGGTATACGTTTTGTTTACTTTATTTTTTGTATTATTTTTTTTTCATCTTCACTTCATTGGTATGTTCTTGATGTGATACACTGTTGCACACAATCGCTTTTAATCAGAACCAATCCCTAGTAAAAAAAAAATGATTAAAACAAAATCAAATCAATGTAGGTACATAATGAATAATGACAATTCATAAAAAAGACTTAGCAATGGTGATAGTGATAGGTATGCAGAGGACGTAACCTAAACGTTTTTTTTTTCTATAAAATTTCGCATTAATAAAAATTCCTTTTGTTCTTAGGATAATATAGCTTTAGGTCCAGTTTGTCAGTGCAAGATTAAAGTTAAACCCGAGTTAAGTCATCAAATTTGCTGAGTTTACTCAGGATTAACTGAATCTATGCTTTTGATATTTTATCCACCGAGTTTGTTTAGTCCTTCCACATGCATTTTCCGACAAAATACAGCTTTCTTAGTTAACTGTGAGTTAATTTACTTCTAGACTTAACTAACTCTGGTTTAACTTACCACTGAAAAACTAAGCCTTATTTATATCTATAATTGTGGAAAATTTTAGAAAAATGATTCTGGCCTAAATAGATTTAAATTTAATGGGATTATAAAGCTCTGATGGTTTGACCAAGTTAGGTGTCTACTTGGGGTCATGTATCTGATGTAAACAAACCATTGATTCTAACTTTTATAGCTTTCAGGTGTTTGTGGGTATCTACATAATATGTAGGTCCATTTTTCCTAAATAATTGTGCATCAAGACAGTCCAATGATTTTCTAAATAAAAGATTGGTGAAGTTTGAGACTGAGTACTAAAAATATTTTTTTGAAGTACTTTACCACTGGCTTAAGCAACAATGCTGTAGATAATAAATTGGCAGACAATATTATGCGTATATTAAATAGTACCTACTTGAACCCCTGGTTTTGTTTTTTTCCCCATATCCTTAGGGTGATAGTTAAAGTTACTTTGAAAAACCGCATTCCCTTTGTTTTTACATTCACGAAAACTAAGCATTAAAAAAAGACTATATAGCTGTGTTTTATTGGTAATTTATAGCTAGCACAATAATCAAGTACCAATAAAACGCTTTGGCTGTGTTAATAAAACGCTTTAGCAACTTTAGGCTGTGTTCGCTACAAATATCATAGTTCACATCCATTTTGTCTCCACCAAACTACAAATATCATAGATCACATCCATCTTGAGAGTAAAAAACAACATTAAGTTTCAAGTCATGAACACTTTTCAAGAGCGCCATCTTCATCTTCAAAGTTCTAACTATGTATAACCACTTTTATATCCACTCTTTTACTGGCTAATTTATCGACACTCTTTGTTTTTGTTTTTGTTTGCCAAGGGAAATTTTACTGCGCTGGCTATAAAATTACCAATAAAACACGGCTTATATAAGATAAATAATTTAGAAAAACAGTACGCCTTTAAATAAATGTCTATCTTTTTTCTTAATACTAACGTTGATATATGATTCATGATTTTATATAGAAATTTTAAAGAAAATAATGAATTTTTATACAGTTGTTTGTTGTAAGGAAATATTTATTTGACAAAAAAAGATCACGTATACGCCACAGTGTATCTTTTGTTTTAAATAAACAACCCACATTTTAGAAAACTCTGAACGGCTGTTTGCTAAGTTTTGTTTTGAAAAGTGATACAAACAAAATTGACACCCAAAAAATATTTTTAAAAGCCCGGTTTGTATTGGTCTATTACAAATTTATAAATAGTAGACTTAAAATTACAAATTGATGTGATATAAAAAAAGAAATCAATTTGGTGCCGCAACAGTTTGTGGAGAATCAACTATACTAGTGACGACAGATTATCCATATGAAGATGAGAATGTTTCGTACGTTTCGCCCTCCAAAACCCATTTGTTTACATGGTTGTATTTGTAATATCATCCCACGTCGATGAATAGATGTGAATTGCAACAACAATTTAACCAGGTGTGTGAAGATTCCTATACTGTCTATGAATGAGGTTTTTATACACACATTCTCATTTTGTATCTGCAATCTGACAGTTCAAGCTTGTATTCAAATTAAAATGGCTGCCGGGGATTCCTTAGAGGATATATAATATGGAGTGCTCCTTTCTATCCCTAATGCATTGTAGTGCCTGAAGCCATGATATGGGCACTATTTCACTTTCGGTAAGATAAACTCTTAGAGGATATCGTACAGCTGCTATCAATTGTAAGTCATAATTTGCTTATTTTCTCTCTATGAAGTAATTCTTGAAATTAATAAGTGTTTGTTTTTATTTTTTTTAAAGATTTCAATATCTTCTTTTTTAGTTTTTTTCTCAAATGTGCAGAAAACTCAGTGCCTTTAACTTTCCAAAACTTGAACAGCGACCCCTATGAAAGCTTCGCATTCGAATAAAAACAAGCACTTCATGTGGGTAATATGTGCTATACTCTGTCCAACAAAAATAGGCAGTACACGTCTTATGGGAAAGCTTTTTCAAAATCAGTAGCGTGCCATATTTTTGCACCATATTAAATTGAAATAACTCCTCCACAAAAAGTGTTTGCCCGCCCGTGAATTTCTAATAGCATCTGACACAGACCCAACGTCCTATTCAAGGCACATCTGAGTGTGCACTGAATTGCTGTGGCCAATGGCGATTGGCTGCAGCTTGATGTGCATTCAGAGTTACCCTTGTCCATTTATTAATTCGTTCAGCTTTGTTTCCTTGAGTTTCTGTTAAGGTCCTTTTGATTTTCGAGCTTTAAGAAAAAGCTTTTAATGATGAGTGTTATCGTGTACACTACGACAACCCTGTGAAAGCTTTAATGAAGAAAAGATTTATGCAATCCACTGTAGCCAGAATGAGAGGCAAACGTCCTATCTTGCCTACACTGCCAATTTTTGTTGGACAGAGTATAGTGACTTGAAAGTCTCGAGCACAGATTAGCCATATGAAGATGAGAATGTTTCGTACGTTTCACCCTCCAAAACCCATTTGTTTACATTGTTGTATTTGTAATTTCATCCGCGTCGATGAATAGATGTGAATTGCAACAAAAATTTAACCAGGTGTGTGAAGATCCCTACTGACTATGTGTGACATTTTTATACACACATTCTCATTTTGTATCTGATAACTGCCAGTTCAAGCTTGTAGGCAAACTAAAATGGCTGCCGGGGATTCTCATCTTCATGTGCCTAATCTGTGGTCTCGAGTATCAACTATTCCTGTGTGCGTGTTGTTTGATTGCAGGAATGGAGGGAACCTACGATAATCTGCCGTCACTTATACTCACATTTATATTTTTTCACATTTATATTTTTTATTTAGGTGGACGAGGCTGGAAATCTGTGTTCAACGGCCGTTTCAGGAGGTATCCCATAGAAATGCAACTCAAATGTGACTATAATGGGATTTGATTTGAAAATAAATTAGGTACAAATTGATAATGAGTCAACATTTTTCAAAAAGTGCCACATTGCATCCGTTTCGTTAGTCCATAGATCGAACTCTAATTCATTGAATTTCGTTCTTTTGTAAACAAAGAGATAAGTATCTAAAGAATGGACAACAAAATATGAACATACAAAGGCTGAATCCATATGGATACTTCAATATTAACCTAAATATTTTCCTTGTGCTTAAAATGACAATCAAAACTATTTTTAAGATGTTGGAGTGTTTCATAGGTAATGAAAGTTTCGTCATACCCTTCGTCATCAGTCACATCGAATAAGAGATTATATGGGTGGATGAATTTGCTCCAAATTCGGTTAGTTCTAGTAAAGTCAAAAGTTATTGCAATAAATCAGCGTTTCAGATTTCTGGCCGAAAAATAAAAATATTGGAAATAAGCTTTTAATTTTTTTTTTTTTTTTTGAAAAAAACTGCCAAACTCATAAATCAAACTCAAGATGACAATGCTTTTTCTGCAAATTTGGAAACCAGTCATTCGAATTAAAACGTGTTTGAAAAAATCTTAAGTTGTTATTAAAAAATACAGAAATTCAAAGAAAAGAATGTTGTAAACCAAATTTCGCCACTTAGGTACCAGAACCACATTTAATTGTCTTTGGTAAAAAGTTGATTTTGTTAAGATGAGCTGTAGAATTGTACGAAAAAAAGCATGTGAGCAAAATGTAAAACAGGTAGATATAACTTTGTTGAAACTCGAGAAAAAAAAACAAGTTTTTATAAGAATAAGGCATCAAAACAGTAAAATGACAATGTTAAAAGGGAGACAAATCTGGGGTTTTTTAAACTGAAACTAAATTGAGTAATCGAGGCATAGTAAAACCCGCTTTAATGTTCACCTCTTGAGAAGTCATTCCGCTTATTATCACACAATTTTATGGTATTTTTTTTCTTTTTTTTAATTACATGTTTGACCGCTTATAGTCATACAGATATGTTTTCTTAGTTATTGAGTTTGAAGATAATTCATTTTATTTTTTACATTTTACATAGTCCAATTTTTTTTCAATATTTTGTATACAAGTAGCAGAAAAGTAACTTTAGAATGTAAAGCAGGAATGTAAAAAAAAATAAACTATTTGTTGTCTTCATTGTCATTATTGATTAAAAACGGGTTTACTGTATACTGTTGATTTAAATTTTTAACAAATAATGCACCGCAAAATTAAAATGCAATAGTTATGTAGTTCTGTGTAAATTAAAATGACTGTAAGTTCCGCAAAAAAGGTAATGTTACACATCCTTTAAAATTATAGGTATAAGTTTGTAACACAAATTAAACATTTCTGCCAAGTCTCATTTTTCTTCTCTTTTGCACTCATTATGTTCGAAAAAAGTCACGACTCACGACGCAAAAGTCGTCGTGTAATAGCAGACATACGAACCGAACTCTTGTCTTAAGGCAACGGGATTTCTTCTTTGCTTTAACTAATGAGAAGTGGAGAAAAAAAAAACCGTTAGAATTTGTATGTTTTTTCTAACCATATCTAAGTTAATAGACAGTTTTTGTAATAGATATCATAGTTTGAGCTTGGTCACATAATTAGCACAGTGGAAGCTTAAGTCAGGGTTATCTCAATATTCAAATGTTTAATAATATTATTCGGACCAGTTAAGCATTAACTACATTGACCACTTTTTGCAAAATTACAAAAGTAAAATTATTTTTGTTCCCGCTAGCGCAGTTGTTTTTTCTTAAAAAGAATATAGGTACAATTTTTTTTTAAACCAATATTAAAACTTTCTGCATCATTTTTATAAGTTTTCCAGGCAGAAACACTATCCCAAAATAAGTTTGAAAATTTTCACTTTTGTACTTTTTCACTTTTTTGGCCAATATATTTAGTTAAAGATTTTAAATAAATTTCTGTCATGGAAAACCAATATTTTTAAAGAGTTTTCAGTAATATATCCTGACCTGACCTGACCTCTTCCAATAAGTAATGATACCTACATACATAATGTACCTATAATTATTAAGGCGAATTTTTTTCCTATAGTATCTAGATACCTATTAAATTTTTTTTTTGGGATTAAACGGCTAGAACACTTAACACTAAATAATTCCACTGGTATAAAAAATGACTCTAAAAATTGCATCCAATCTATTGATTTTTTGTTTTCAAAAACACAATCCTGGCAATCCTGTCCAATCGACACTTCTTGAGCAGGCATCACATTTTCTACTTCATTATTATATCGTTTAAAATATCAAGTTCCCCACTGTTTTGCTAGCATATTGAATTGAGTTTCCAATTCCCAAACACACATTCAACAAGCAAAACAACAACGCACCCTGTCATTATGTATACTCCGCATCCGTGCATTTACTTTCTTAATGCGATGTTGTTCTTAAAAATATAACTTTATCTCACACACCATCGCACTAATACAGTCCTAGCTATAATAGGGAACATTAATGTTTTTTTTTATTATTATTATTTACTTCCAAAATGTTAAAAACGCAGTTGCACACACACCTTCACAATGCATACAATTCCAATACATAAATGGAGGTGTGTTTATTTTTTTATTTTATTTTACTTTTTATTCCGAAAAAAGAATAAAAACAACAAAACAAAATTTACAAAAACCATCGACGAACAAACGCTAACAAGAAAATTTCCCCGCATAGAGGGCGTTAATTCGCTTTGTTGAGTGCGCTTTCAGAATTGAGTTCAACAAACGTGGTCATCTGACGTTTTGCCGACTGCCTTTTCGTCAAGTGAGTCAGACATCAGGCATCGATTCGACGAACGTTATATTTTTATGCCTTACATTAAGCAAAGTTATCTCCATTTGTTTTTCTTCGCAGTACAGGGCCAATAATTCTTGACCTTGACAATTTTTGTCATAAACAAACGCTCCCAGTGAATATTTTTTACAATTCACCGATGTTCATATAGGTACGTACATACAAGTACATGCAACGGATATGTACATATATATTTTGTGTACAGAAGAGTGAGGGAATCTATTAAAAAGGTTTCTGCGGTATACTGTTGATCAATAGATGACAATCAGCGGAATAACTTAAATTATAGGGTGCCATTTTGAATGCTTTCTTATTTTCTTGTTTTCCTTTTTTTCTAGCTAACGTGAATTATGACATGCGTGAACGATTCACTGAAGCATTATCATTACGAATCACTCCGGCAACTTTCTTGCGTCCCACATACATCGTTGCTGGTATGGATGTAGTGTGTTGCAATGATGGCAACACATACTCCTTGAACTCGAGTCAGTGTCCCCCCAATGTCCACAGGCCACCACACAGGATGGGACGACAACGAGGGTGGGAGGCTATACGATAAAAATAAACAGTACAAATATAAAATTACCCACTTTTACGATCACGATCGTAGAGTGCATTACGTCACTTAGTGTTTCATGTGCGCTGTGCCAATTTTTATTGTGAAACAAAAACGACGCATATAAACTGGCGCCCAACACAAAGCAACCTCCTTAGCAGGGTGAATGTGCGCAGTTATGTGTTAAGGAGGATAAAAACCATCATGAAATTTTGCTTTCTTTGTATAAGTATTATATCTCAAGTAATTAACACGTCTAACATGTCGGAAAGTCATTCAACTTGTTTTAGGTTAACTTTTTTTTGGAATTCTTGTTTTGTTGTTTATTGTTTATCGGGACAAAAACGGATATACGATACAAAGATACAGATATGGCAAATGGCGATGGTTGAAGTTGCTGCACCTAAAACAACATACTTTTAGTGAACAAAGAAAAGCAATGAACTTTTTGAAATTTCAGTCAAATTTTTATATAAACCTTCATGTGAGGGAGGAAGAGGGGATTTGTGCAAAATTATAAATGGGGAATACATTTAAGAACGAACGATGACCTTGCTTAATGAGGATTTGGAATTCTCACCAATTAATATTAGTTTTTGCTGAATTTGTTATGATTTGTTTCATTTTGGTATAGTAAAATAGTTGAACAGTAGTTGGATATGCTCTCATAGGCGCCCGCAGGATTTTGTCCAGGGGGGGGGGGGGGCAAACCATAAACTCCATAAAGAAGCTGTGTAGAAAATATATATATTTTCCAAAAAATATCGAAAATAAGGACATTTTCAGATACATTTGGCATGGTCCAGAGCAAATCATGAAAGAAAAGACAAGTATTTGTTAAAATTCATAGTAAAACATAAAAAAATTGTTAGTTGTGTGGTATTGTCCAGAGCCAGGGGGCACTACCTCCGGGCACTTATGTATACTCTATTTGTAAATTTAGTTAAATATTTTTAAATTATAATCAATTGTAGGCCAAAATCATTTTAAAAACGCAAATCACCTTTAGTTAGAGATCCTGCAATTTTAATTTTGTTTTTTAATAATTCGAAAACTTGTATAACGTTCAATTTAATATTTAAACTTAGCCTAATATTATAATCACCTTATTTTAAATGTAATTCACATTGTTAGTTCAGTGATTACATAAATTAATAAAAAAAGGGTATTGCCACTAGGTGGTGCTGTTGTGAAGTAAAACCAGAGTAGAAGCGGAGAAAAAGCTGAGTCAATTGGGAGCGGTCTTTAAATTCACATCTATACTAAAATAGTTTCTAGCCTGTAAGAGACATTGGTCGGTCGAAGAATACTAGAATTAATCCAGATGGATGGCATACTTAATTAAAATTAATTTAAATTAATATTCGTTATCATTTTGGACTTGCTTAAAAAAGCTTTACTGAATAATGCATTTGACAGTTTTGAATGAAACAACAACCACTTGAGTGAGCTGGAGTTATAGCTATTTATATTTTAAGCATTAATTTCTAAGAATAAACAAGTTATACAAGGTACCTTATGAATTTAATTATTTTATTTAAACACATTTTTATTTCTTTCAATTAATTTTTCAGAAAATAAGAACTATTTTATAGCAAATAACTGCTTGAAATTTAAATAAATAATTTTAATGAAAATAAATGTATGTATTATATACATACCTAATTATAAATTTATTCCTAAATAAATAAATTAAAAAAAAATAATATAGGTACATATTAACAAATCCACTTATTTGTATGCCCCAGCTTACAATTAAAAAGGTGAACATTTGATTTCATAGAAATATTTTTATTATTTAAGAAGTTAAATCAAAAAATAAGTATTTAATAAATTAAGTAATGTTGTTTTTTTTTTTTTTTGTAATATGACCCCATTTCTCAACTACCGCACTGTATACTAAAATCGTGACATCTCAAATTTTAATCGAGTGTTTAAGTTATAGAATTCTCACATAAAATTAGTTATTGGCAAAGGAGCCTTCGACTTCGATATAAACTAAAAGTTAGATTTCGCTTACAGAACATACTGCATCGCACATTGTTTTCAACCCAGTGGCCCTTACAGATATCCCCTCGAGGGACCTCTGTGCGCCCAACTGGGTCATAAACACTGATCATGTTTTGGTTTTAACAGATGGTTCCAAGACGGTTGAGTGGGTAGAGTCAGGCTTTTTCTCAGACAACCCCTTCCAGATTTTTGGAGTGTTTTCGAAGCGGGAGTGCTCGCAATCTACGAGGCGGCGAAAAGTCTTGCCACTTTAGAAACATCGATATCTTCATTGATAGTCAGGTGGCAAATAAATCCATGGCTTTAGTTGTCACAAAGTCTAAGCATGGTAGACTGTTGCCGTAATGAGTTAAAATTACTCAGTGCATCAAATACAGTTAAGGCTCCCCCAAACCAACGTGAATATTTCAGAACGACGACGAAACTTTCGCATGTCTTAATTTATTTACATGGAAATTAATGGGAGCACCCACACTGGCGCGATGCAAATCTTCGAATATTATTCAGTCGTCGCATATTTGCGCGAATGTTTCGCGTTGGTTTGGGACAGCCTTTAACCTTCGATGGGACCCAGGACATCGTGACATAAATGAAAACGAAATGGTGGATAAATTGGCGAAAATAGGATCTTCTCTTGATCTAAACCAAACTGAATCCTCCGTTTTTATGCCACTAGAAGTAGAAAAAGGTAGAATTCACAAATGTTTCCTCGAAGCGGTAAGCCATAGATTTTGTCAGCAATTATGATACTTGTCAGGTTTCGAGGAATCTATGGCCAAAAAACAAACATCCTTCTCGAACTAAGCACACCTTAACTATCTCTTTTGGTTGGAATCCCAACGGGTCACAACTCAATGGGAACCCACATGCGAAGAATGGTCATCAGCTCATCTGACTAACGCAGAGGGTGTCAAGATGAAGTTGCGGAGGAGGACTCTTATTATTTTCTTTGTGAATGCCCTCAAGCTTATTAAGAACCAGAAAAATAGCCGTCGGAGATTACTTCTTTGAAAAACTGAGTGACATCTCGTTTTTGCCACTAAGAAACATCCTGAAATTTATTCAGAGGTCAGGGTGATTCAGGGAGGCACCTCATACCCACAACTAAGCTCCACTAACTCCTTTCCTCGCCCTTCTTCTTTCACCTCACCTACATCTTGTAAACCACAATGGATCCATTGAGATCCCCTCCTTACCTTAATACCTAGCCTACATGTCGCTTCGAATTTTTACAAAGTTATGCCTTGAACTACGATTGTTTTTAGATTTTGTGCAGCTTGAATGTAGCTTTCGTTTTTTTTTTTCAAAAGACTAGGCGTAAACGGCACGCTTTCGTCACAGCTCATAAGCCGCAAATCGCCAGGCATATATCAGTGGCCTCTCGCTTGGTGTATAGTTTGAATTTTTTACAGAACATTTCGGTCAAATGTAGGATACATAGACAAAATGTAAGAAATTGATTAAAATCTTGTATGGATTTATGACAATTCGTGTGCAGATGGCCTTAGTGTGCTAAAAAGGTTTTCTTTCGTTGTTTTTTTTTAATTATAATTTTGATAATATAAATTTGTATACAGGGTGTCTTGTTTAAAATGGATAACCTTGCAACCGCGTAAAGAAGCCCTTAAGACCTTTCAGAAAAAAAATATAAAAAAAATATTCCCCATGTGACCTCTATGTTATGATGGTTTTACAAAAAAAAAGTGCTAAGAATTACTGCTTTACTCAAATACCTGAACACTACGACCACGAGGAAATGATTCTGATTTTTTTTTTTAAATATTCTAGAATAACGGTACTAAGCAGTCAAATTTAACACTAGTATAATAATTTTTCAATACAAAAGTGATACAATATTTATTTTCACCAAAGTATGAACTTTTCTTAAAATAAAAAAAATGTGTGAGAACAAAGGTGACTTTAAAAAAGTTGTTTATTTAATGTTCTTTCCAAAATGGCACAACATATGTTTGTTTCTACAAAAATAACCAATAAAATTGCCTATTAATCTTTTAAATTAGCTTTTTAACAATTTTTTCAAACTAAAATTAAGTTACAGAGAATGGCATATGAAAGTATTATTTGCAAATATTAAATAGTATGGTTTTTCGCTTGATGAAAGCCAACATTACGTTTTTTATATAACTTAAAATTTGTCAAAACCCATTGGCAAAATACCTACTTTTGGGAAACTTAGTAAAACTTTAATTTACCAAACAGTCATATTCATTTTACCCACTCCGCAAATCTCGATCCGGTTTTCCAGTTTAAAAGCTCAAATCACAGAAATTACTACATTTACGTTGTAAAATGACAAATGAATTTACGCAAACTGCAAAAGTCTTCTGTTCAAAAACGCAAATACAAATTTTACTGCATTAGTATTGTAATGGGTGATTTTTTAAGAGGTTTAGAACTTTTTTTAAAAAAAAACACAAAAAATTCGAAAAAATGAATGAAATATTTATTTGAATCGATAGTTTGAACCTTGCAATTTAATGTTTAAAGATAATTTCATGCAAATGTTGACCGCGGCTGCGTCTCAGGTAGCCCATCCGCTGAGTCCAATTTTGGCATACTCTTTCACACATATCGGCCGGTATCTCACGAATGAATGCATGGATGTTGGCTTCCAGTGCGTCAATCGAAGCGGGTTTGTCCCTTTAGACATTAGCCTTGACATACCCCCACAAAAAATAATCTAATGGTGTCAAATCGCACGATCTGGCGGCCAATTGACCGGCCTGAAACGTGAAATTAACTGTTCACCAAACTCGCCTCGCAATTGCGCCATTGTTTCGCGTGCTGTGTGGCATGTGGCACCGTCTTGTTGAAACCACATATCATGCAAGTCAAGAACTTCCATTTCGGGCAAAAAAAAGTTTGTTATCATCGCTCGGTAGCGTTCACCATTGACAGTAACGCTGCGATTCGCATCATCTTTGAAGAAATATGGCCCAATAATGCCGCCGGCCCATAAACCGCACCAAACAGTGGCTTTTTCGGGATGCATTGGTAGCTGTTGCAATGCTTCTGGCTGATCTTCACTCCAAATGCGGCAATTTTGCTTATTTACGTACCCATTCAACCAAAAATGAGCCTCATCGCTGAACACAAGCAGCGCGCGATGAACATTTCGAACCGAGCACGAATTTTGATAGTAAAATTCAATAATTTGCAAGCGTTGTTCATTTGTAAGACGATCCATGGTTAAATTGCAAACCAAACTGAAGCTGTTTGGCAGTGACACAAGGTACTAAACACACGTCAGCTGTCAAAACCAGTGTTGCCAAAACCAAACCAACCAAAAAAATCACCCGTTATTTGATAATGCAGTTTGCTAAAGTCACATGTTCGAAAACATCATCTGCGGTGTAGCTTTGCAGTAAAAAAGGTGGAGGTGATGAAAGAGACAGACATGGTGGTTCGGGAGATTGTTAGCAAACTTTCTCACAATATCTGACAAAATCTTAATGAACAAAGCTATTGTTTGAAAACGTCAAATGCGCTTGCAAAAAATATCATTTCACGTTCATCAAATGACATGTATGCAAGCAGGAGGATTGCATAATTATTTACGATTGCAACTTCTGCGTCATTAATGACGATCATTTGGCGGTCAAATTGACTTTGATTTGACGTTTTCGAAAACGGCCTGCCTCTTTCTTCACCTCCATTTTTTGTATGCACAGCTGCAAATGATGTTTTCGAACATGTGACTTTAGCAAACTGCATTATCGAACAGAAGACTTTTACAGTTTGCGTTTAAGAACATCTGCAATTGCATTTCTGATGCAGATGACGTTTTCGAAAACAGTCGTGGTTACGTTTTTCTTCAGGTCTCTAAAATATATTCTAATTTATAGCTATTATAAACATTAATTAAATATAATACTTACAATCCTTTAAAACCTTAAGCCCACTAAGGAGGAGTTAACATTGTTTTTGATATGGATATGATGGTCACGTGTTCAGAATTTTTTTGGCAACAATCTCAAAGGGCAGCCTACAATACCTGATGGCGTATTTCTATCACTTCTATAATTACGAGTATTATTCTATATATTTCGAAATCTTTAAGATTGTCATGCCATAAGTTTTTTTCAATGTATGCTTAAGTCAAGGGTCACTCACCAATATCTACTGACTTACAGAATACAGAAAATATATACATTTCACATAAACAACAAACAATGATAATGCAATCCGCAATTGTTTCGCTCCTGTTGACTGCAAGAACCATCACCAAGCCCGATAAACTTATTTTTCATTTAATTTTTTTTTTTCATTAACGTTATCTGCACATTCACTTCGAAGTGCACTTGAACCTGTTTCTGAACCTCATATGTGCCTGTCAAAACGACAAAGCGAAAGATATAGTCGCGCCATGGTCTTTAAGAATGGTGCTTAACATAAATTTCCCATAAATTATGTGAATCCCTCCGCCCTCGGCCTATGGGCGATAATCACAACCGGAAGATGTGTGTCGTCTTTGGATAAAGGATCGGCAGTGGCAGTGGCTCACAGCGGCAGCGTCGTGTCGTAAGAACCATAGGGCCACCATCAAGCCACCAAGCCACCGTCACTGACACTGACACCACCTTGAAGTCATTTGTCTACTACAACCACAAAACTATTCGCGAATGACAAAAATATTAATTGTTTCCATCAGACTAATGATGTGCTGCTTCTACATTTATAAAAAAAGGACATAGCCAACTCCATATATGCAAATGTATACATGTACCTAACCTGGCCTGCCCTTGTACCTACGTAAATCAATTTCGCATTATTTCGCAAGTTGTTGTGGGGGTGGGTCCGATCATCAACAGCAGCGCTGATGACGACTGGCACGGCTGATTTCACACAGATGCACAAGTTTATATTTTTCATTCCATTCGACGAGTGTAATAACTGACCTCGAACTCTCCACAAAATGTGATTGAACTGTCCCGCAAGTCATTTACATTGAAAATATCAATGATGATGTTGTTGAATATTATCACAGATTCAGATTCAGAACAACATTCGCACGCTGCTCACTATACTCACACATGAGCTTATGAGATAGAATTGGGGAGGAGAAGCGACCGCGACGCGCGGCAGCATTTAAGCATTCAGCTTCAGCCTCGCTTCGTTGCATATCGCGCCAATTCAGTCCCAACACCTAAATATGTACATAAAAATACAAATTTAACTGAAAACGAAAAACAAAGATTGTTGATTGTTTTGCAGACCAATAATATTGGTTTGAACACCTCTACTTATGTACGTATATATGTTTTTTTTCGTAATGTCATTTTGGGATGAGATAAATGGTGAAAAGTTCTGATTAGAAACTACAAACCATCAGCTGAAAATGTTAAAATTAGAGCACAAAAAAATAGTTTCAAAAGTCGAATGGAATACTACAAAGTGATAAATTGATAGTTTGTTGCTATTTAATTTCAATGTATATATGGATGTCCAATTACCGGGTGTTATTTTTCAGAGGTGTAGAACTTTAAATTTTTGTAGTAGCTGGTGGCGTAATGGTTAGTGCGTAGGACTGTCATGCCGTAAACCCGGAAATCTGAGTTCGATTCCCGGCCTCGATCACTTAAATAAAATTAAAAAAATATGCACGACTTGATTGCACGAACTTACTCTTGTGGTAAGCAACTGTATGTTACCACACATTGGAGATACATGATGTAGATATATATTTAACGAAAAAATACTAAAAGAGTCAAAAGTACTAAAAAATTGATTTTTTGTTTGTTGTTTTTTTTTTCGTTTATATTTTTTTTTTTAATTTCTTATATGCAATATTGTTTAAACTATTGAGAAGCATGAGATTGCAAAATTATAACAAAATCGGTCTAACAATGACAAAGATAATCGCGATAAACAAATAAGACCATTTTCTCAAATAAACGTGGAAAACCAAATTCCATTATGTGAATTTTTTGAGAAAGACCTGAAACTCAGTTTTCTTACAAATTATCTTGGTTATTACAGGTACGAAGTTTAATCAAAATCGTTAAAACCGTTTTCGAGAAAATTTGATAAAACCAAAATGTTTGTATGGCAGCTACCCGTTCTAGATAAGCTGGTACAAAAATTCGAATTTTCCCTCTAGTGAATCACATAAAAATGCTCTGTACCAAATTTGAAGCAAATCGGTTAACCCGTTTAGGCTTTAGCTCAAATAACAGTGAACCCAAGAGTATCTCTTGTCATGAATTCAGCAGAAAATTTGTAGGTCCCCTCTATTCACGCACAAAGGAAAGGTTGAGAGTTGTAAGTCACTAGACCCTGGCTCTCCCCGAGCTGTCGCGCCACCAAATGTATGTATTTATTTATTTATTTTTAAAACTTTTAATTATTTTAATAAAACATAGAGAATATCCATGTAATTTGATTTATTTGACACGTTATTTTATGACATTATTGTTTCAATATGATTTCGGGCATGTATCCGCCGCACGTAGGTACATGGCGTAATCTGTAGGTCCAATTTTGGCACATGCCTGCAACAGGAATTTTCTCCAATTGATATTATGACAAAGTTGGTAACCTTTAGTCGTTGTACCTCACCGTTGACTTCTGACAATAATCATTTTTGAAGACAAAACCATCACCGGCCCATAAAGCGCCTCAAACAGTGAAATTTTCTGAATGTAAATGGTGTTTCGACAATGGTTTATGAATTTTCTTTGTTTGCTTCATTTGCGGCAATTCTGTCTATTGAGATAGCTATATCTAGCCGCAAAAGTGTATTTCATAATGAGCACCATAAAATGAACGCAATGCCCGATATAAGTTTCTCAAATTGAAGTATGTTTTTCGAAATAAATTTTTTTTAATTTGCGAACGTTGCTTCGGTGCGGCCGGCGGTGAGTCTATTCATGATGAATTGCCTAGCGAAATCCACATTAAAACAAGCGAGAACTGTCAAATCAGCTGTCACAGAAAACAGTATTTCAAATTTTAAGTTCTCTGTCTTTAAAAAAACACCCTTTATAAGACACACAGAAACAGTTTTGGTGCAAAATCAAATCAATCGGTTAGGAGTTTTTGGAGTTTATTACAAACGTATGTAGAATTTAATAAATCGTCGCCGATCCTATATCTCCTATAACTCAAAAATATAAAATTAAACAGAAGATACATACATAAAACCGATTCTAAAAACTATTTAAATGAAGTTTTTTGAAATTAAGAAAATTGGACTAACAGGCCTCATAGTACGAGACATTGATATTTTAATGCAGTGTTTTTTTTTTTTTTAACTAAAATACATTTAAATGTCATTTTTACAAATTGCCGACGAAATGACAGTGCCAGCAAATAAGTTCCATTGCATGACTCAAAAGCCTACCTATCCAATATCTCTGTTACTAATGAACTTGTTTTTTTTCTTCAGTTCTAAGAAATTCAATAATGTGCGATTACTAAAGGTTAATGCAAAAAAATGTAATTATGACGCATAAAGCAGAGAATTTAGACGGCCATATTTCTTCTTCTTTCTTGAAATTAACACAGAATCCTCAACATGGTGGACTGCTCCCTAAAATATACTAAATTATATGCAAGACTGAGCCTTAATGAACAAAATGTCGTGCCGCCCAGATGGCCACAATGTGTGGCGAATAACACACCCAAGGCCAGTTTTGTTAGCAGGTATATACATATATGTAAGTATAAAACTGTCAGCATGCGCCAAGCGTATAATGTCAAACCACAAAAACCATCAGCAACGTTTGCCAACGTCTGCAACACGCAGAGAAAAATAACTTTTAAAATCTTAACACTGCGGCACACGTCAAAAATAATTCACATCCACGTTTTGCTTTTTTTTTCAGAAGAAACAAACAAACGTTTCAAAAAAATATTAAAAAAAAACTCGAAAAATTAATTGGTTGTTAAATGCAATGAGATTTGTTTTCATGTGAAATACATTCAAATGTCATTTAAATGTCACAGTGGTGCATATGGGTTTGTGTTGCCTAGTTACGATTTCAATAAAGCCAATATGGCGGAACTGCTCTGCAGCGCAACTGTGCTGCACTGCACAGCACTCTGCACTCTGTTAAAAAAAAAAACAGAATGTGCTTAAACTACAGAGCCGTGTGCATATACGAGTCAATTAATGGCCCAAATTTGTATTCCTATCGGAAAAAAGGTATTAAGTGCCTTGCACATGAACGGCGACCTGCGAATACGAATAAATCTTTAAAATCAATTTCTAGAGCAAATACAATTATTTTTTTGTATTTACTTTTCGAAGACTAAATAATTGATAGAATGAACAAATTTAAATACTAATAACTGCGTAAAATTAGTTTAAACTGGAAAGTTTTGTATTTTAATGTTTTCTACGCGACCAAAAACTTATTTTCTGCGAACTGTCAAAAGAAAATTCGCAATCCACAACATCTGGACGTAATCCACAAACTGGCGAATAGAAAATTCGATCGAGTTTAACCTACAACACTCATTTTAAGGACTATTCACATGCGAGCGACCAACGAACAACGACCAGCGAATGAAAAACTATTCGTCCATTTTGACATTTCTTTCAGATGGCTTTTTTTTATCCGTTTCGAATGACGACCACCAAGACATCAAAAATAAGAGGGATTTTGAGGTTAGTCGCGTGCGAAAAATTTATTCGTTAAAGTGTGGATCGTATGTGGAACGCGAATAGAGTTTGACAATTCGTAACAATCAGATTGCAATTCGCGACCACCAATTTGTTTTCTCAAATTTATCTTATTTTAGTAATTAAAAAGCAGATATTAGTATCTTAATATTATAATTAATTATATTTCTACGATTTTGATTAGAATTTATGAAGAATTTATGTTTATAAATTGTTTTACATCACATTTATTCGTCCATTCGTCGGTCGTTGGTCGCTCTCATGTGATTAGTCCTTTACTTCTTTATGTTTTCTGACATTTCGCAGTTGTCAACGACTACTCGTGTGAATGAAATATCAACATTTGCGACCAATTGTAGTTCGCGAGTCGTGTCTCATGTGCAAAGCACTTTAATGTCTCGGTTCATACAAACATTTAGTGCCGTTTGCTGATACAAAACATGAATATTTATGTTTAACTCAAACGTGTTCTAGTTTTTCCTCAGCCTAAACTGTCACAGAAGCCAGTGAATCAACAAGAATTTTCATAGGAATTAGTACTGACAATATTGTATCTAATGAAACAGACCAAAAATACAATTTTTCTTCATCAAACTAGGATCCAGGAGGAAATAGACATTTGACAAAATTGCCATTAAGTGCAGTGTTACCACCTGCAATTAGTAAGCTCATATAGTTTCATAAAAATAATGTGTTGCCATCCCTTCCACCTGCTTGCATTGTAATTTTAAAATGTACAGTTTTAATATAATCTCTTCCATATCAAACCACACAATACTTATCGTTTTTAAATTTAAATATTTTTCTCAGTGCATAGAACAAATATTTTTCTTCGAATGAAATTGTACATATTTGTCACTCACTTTAACATTTAAATCCATTGGAATGCATTTTGAGGAAATGCATATTCATTTGGCGCCCGCTGAATGCTTTTAATGAATGAAGACAAAAATAGAAATGACAGGTTAATGTACGACGCTTGTTACTTAAATTGGTTTCGCACCCAAACGTTTCAATTGTATCTATGTATAGTCATTTGATGTATTTATTGTTAATTTCATAAGCTCACTCTTTTAATAAAAATATTAAGTAATCCGGAAGCTGATGTTCAAAGGTAAAGTCTTAGAACCCACAGAACTTGTTGCGAGTGTATCGTGGATGGTAAGCCAGAATATGAGTATGAGATTTGAGTTGAACTGCAATGTTCCCGACTTCTGCTTCCATGTGATGCTATAGGGTAAAAAGAGAATTTCACAAATTTCAAAGGAGTAAACATCGTTCTATTTTTTTACTATTTTAATAAAGTTAAAATCACCAAATGGCTATTTTATATTTTTAGTATCATATCAACTCCATAATTATGTCACTTTGACAATGAAAAATGTAAAAAGTTATGTTTGCTTACTTTTTTGTCGGAAATGTCAGTGTTTTAGGCGTGCTCAGCTTGAGTTTCGTAATAAAATAGGTTAAGTAGAATACAAGTTAATAAATGTTTACAACTAAGAACATTTTAGTAAAGAGCTTTAAAGTTAGTAAATTGTTAATTAGTATGATGCTAACATCTTAACATCAGGCTGTTTAAACTTGCTCCATTGGTTTTAGACGTTTAAAGGTATAGTAAACTCCACTTTTTTCGACTTAAAAAAAATATTCTGTATTTTGCTCAATTTGTGTGAAAAAATTGCATATTTGCAACTTTTGTGCCCAAAAATTAATTTTGCGAAGCGTGAAGTGAGAACCGCCATTTCGTAAAATTTGCAAATATTCGTAATTTTTTTTTTAATTTAAGGGACATGGTAGCAAATCGTTATCATTTTTTTAATATTCAAAATGGCGGTGCTAACTTCGAATTTTGTTTAATTCCTTCGCTGATTGAGCATACATTTGTTTTTTTAAGAAAATAGAGAAATTGCAAAAGTTTGCGAATTTTTTTCAATATTAATGGCACATCGTGGCGCGGTGGCCGGCGCCACAAGCTTAGGGCTTATAAAGGCTGTTTTTTTAGATGTGTGGTTTTCAATCTGGCATTTCCTTTTTTGGAGTTGGTCTTTTTTGACACCTGTCACTTGATTTATGCTCAGTTTGGTTTGCGCGAAGCATCGCGCTGGGTCCAATATTCGGTCGACATAATCGCTAAATCGCATAAATTCGAAAAAGACCGGAATGAGTCCATCCGATATCGCGAGCAACAATTGGAGCTGTCGAAATTTGGGCCTCTCGGCTGGAATTTATTCGAGCCAGCTGCGGCGGCCACTTGCCCGTAATCATTTTTTTGTACCAATATTCATGTCTCGAGTAAACAATCAGAATTTAGTATTTTAGTATTTAGTATTTATTTAATCGTTAACAATGGATGCTTACACATTAAGAATATTCTTTTTATAAGTTAGTGCAAAATTTACAATTATTATGTAACTAAGAAAGCTACTATTGAAAATATTTTGGTACAAAAAGTTCATGTTTATCTTTTAAATAATATAATCATCCTTAAGGGAAAGTATAAGAAATTGACTACCTACATATTATATACACCATAAGAAAACTAAAAATCTGAAAAAAAGGAAAAGAATACAATATATCTCCACATAGAGAGAAAAAAAAAAAAATCAAAAAGATTTACATATGTAGGTACAGTAAAAATCAATAAAGTAAGAGTTAAAAGTAAAGAAAAAGAAAAAAAAAAAATATGTGAGTGCCGGGACTCACGGTTAAATATGTGCAAACATCAACGTTTGTCCAAGTGCCTGATTTTTGTTACTGAACGTCATCAAAAGAAACATATTGAATAATTAACACTACATTACCTATCTGTAGGCAGTGCTTAAAAAGCTTAGAAAGCTTAGTGTTGAAAGAACGGCAGCGAAATACCCAGGGGGGGAACTGCTGTAACGAAATTTCCAAGCACTAAAAAGGCTGGTGGTGAAGTGTCCAACGAACGGTGAAGGTTCGGTACTAAAAGGTCCTGCTTCGTAGTTCACTCTCAACTTTAAGATGACTTCACATTACACTGGTTATTGTTTATGGTAATCACTCTCTGAGCATAAACAAACAACAACTGTCAGCGGAGAGCACCATCAAGCGCCTATGGAATTAGACGCTGTGATTTTTAATGAATGTTAACTTTGTGCAAGTACAAAGGTAGCCGATAACTCTGCAATTTGTTCAACCTCAGCTATTTTGTATATCACAGCCTACAAATTGCAAGAAGAAATTGCATTGTTTAAAAGCAGTATAATGTAAACGTAGAATTTAAGTTCAGATTTGTATCACTGAACGCACCCGATATCCTACCATACCTACAGCCATTGATCTACCATACCTACAGTCAATTGTCAATCCCTACCAGCTGACTATTTTTATATTTGTTTTCTTTTTAATTACTAGTGTCGCGTTCATTTTGTTCGGGGAATAATTAAAAATTAAAGAAAAAAATAAAAAAATATATGTGTTAAAATGATAAAACCGTCAGTCGCGTTAAAAACAATTTTCTTTCGTCGTTGGCAAAAACAATATAAATGTGTGGTCGCGATAATGTGTAATCTAACTGTCGGTCGCGTTCAATTTGTTTTGGTCGGGGCAGATCAGATTTCGTAACGTAACGTGCTACAACGTAAAGGGCACGACGTAACGTTGCACACGAACGTTCACGTTTTTTTTTCCACTCTACCGCCAGCATAGATGTTTACACATCAAAAAAATTTTAAATGCAAAAATCAGGAATAATTTTTAAAATAAATTCGCAGCTCTCTACGAAACTGTGTTTTCCTCAGTCATTGTGAAATAGACCCTTTAGATAATTTTAATAGTTTTTTTTTTAATTTATGAAAATACTAGCTGGCCGCCCGGCTTTGCACACGGCTAGACAAATCCAAGCTTCGCATAAAAATTACAAAATAAAATATAGTCTAAATATTTAAGTTACTTTTTGTAATCGAATACTACTTTCTGGGTTCTAACCCACTTCACGTTATGAATGTCAAAATTCGTAAAAATATGATCATCTGAATTCCAACGTTTATTACTTTCCAAACACCGAAAGAATTTTTGTAATCGAATATCTCTTTATTGTTCTTACTCAACTTAACCCTACAAATATCAATTTTTTGATAAAATAAATCCTAAACCCATCGCCAAAAAAAACCTTTGAAAATTATATCGAATAACTTTTTTTGCGCCAAATGACGTTATTTGAAAATAATTAATGTATTGCTGAATATGAGTCATAAAATGTATAGAATCTTGCCCATCTCCGGAAGGCAACGAATGTAGTGTCTCTTTTGGCGGTGCGAATAGCGTCAATTTGTCTTGGCCACTGGAGCAACACAATTCAGATACTTCTTATTTAATCTTTAATGCCTTGCAATGTGGACACACAACTTTCATTGGTCCAATAGCAACGATAAACGATTTGCTGTGAACTGTAATCGATTGCCATGTTATAATTGAATGCAGCACGATGCAGATTAAACGCAACATTTTTACGTTGTTTATGTTGATCCCATCGATTCTGTTCAACTTCATTTCGCGCTTCGCGTTGCTCGTCAGCTTGACTTACTCGTATAAGTATATGTTTGACTTGCAGCATATCGAGTTGTGCGTCCGAAGTTGTTGCGTCTAAATGGTGGCATTTTGAAAATCGCTATTAAATTAAACTTTTAATTTAAGGCGTTGTTCTGGTGAACAACTGCCATAAACAAACACTTCTCATTAAAAAAAATCATATGTTAAAATATTCGTCAAGTTTTCTGAAATTATCCAATTTTCTTAATTAAGAACCTCCTACAAAGTATTAGAACACTTTAAAAAAAAAGATGAACGAAATCGGTAAAGTCGTTCTCAATTTATTATATTTATATATAGAAGAGAAGATATATGTTGATGTTTATAAGATAAAACTAATTTTGTCAAATTGAAAACTAAGGTAGCAATTAAAACTGCGAGTATGTACTCAAAAGTGATGACTTATTATACTATATACCTAATGCTTACGAGTTTCTAAAGCATTTGCTTTTTATTTAGGTAGAGTTAACTCCACAAAATTCAAGAATGGTAGATACATATTGTTCTTCCATTGAATAACTACAGTATTTCAACTTTGTAGAACAATAACGAATAATAATTTACACCTATGCGAGGCTACAAGTCCCTAAATAGTTGTAGGTTTTTATATACATATGTAGTCCTATGAATGATGATGATTTATAAGTACCTATTCATATAATTTCTGACACCTTAGATCCAGACAGTTAATGTGCTATTAAATTCTCTTATGACCTCTTAATCTCTTTTACCCACATTCAAACGATATTTCTTTTATTTTAAAGCTTTTAGACAAAATTCTTTTCCCCGACGCGACGACGAGTTCCTTTTTTGGAAGGAATTTGGCAGATATGATCTGTCTCGCTCAACTCAACCTTCAGCTAGCTTAAAGACTGGTTTTCTTTTATGAAACTTGAAAATAATATGTGGGGTTTATGTATGTGTGTGAGTATATGAGTGTGAACTCAGATACAATAGACATTCCACATGTGATGTGGTCCTTTTGCTTTTGCATGCTGCCATCCTATCCTAACCTAATGCTTTTAGTCTGAAGTCTGAGTCTGATTGTGATTCAGCATTATGTGTGTGTTGCGATATATATATGCACCGTTTTGCTGCCAAAAATATATTTGCTGTCACCGTACATAAATACATACATTCATACATACATATACTCCTTTACTGAGTTCCCGCCTTGGTTCATTAACATTTTGTTCGTTTTTCAGCCAGCTCTTTCTCTCTTTCTCTTTATACATGTTTCCGCGCGATGAGGTACGTTTTTTTCAGGAATTGATTTTTTAACCACTAATTCGCATCGCTTTTAGCTGGAATTTAACGCTGTTATTTATCACCAAGTTACTTTGACTTTGGAGATTTTTTTAACGGTTACCAGACGTTCGTTCTGTGTTCGATAAAAAAAATTATTTAAAATTTCACGTCTCCTACTTTAGGTGTGTTCCATTAGGCCTGTCAAAGTACTTTTTAGTACGTAACTTAGGTACTTTACGGTTGATGACAAATAGAACGCTTCAACTTAACGCGACCTGCTAGCTGCGAATTGCAAGTAGCCGTGATTTTTTATATTTCATTCGCAGAGTTATCGCTAACAACTACGAATTTTCATACAACATGAAGAAGAAAGTAAAAAGTGTTTGAGGTTAAATTCGAATGAATTTTCTACTCGCCGTATTGTAGAATGCGTCCTGGGGCCCAATTCCGCAAGCGTGAGTATTTTTCTGTGTGCACAAAAATCGGTGTACACATTAAATTATGCGATTCCGCAAGAGTGAGGTGCAATATTTTTTACAGATAAAGCGTACGCAGATAGGCAAATTTACTCACGCATATTTTGAGCGTGAATAGAAAGTGTACACGGAAAACTATTCACACTTGCGGAATTGAGCCCCTGATGTTGTGGATTGCGAATTTTCGTTTGACAGTTCACAGAATATTGGAAAAAATTCAGATACAAAATTTTCCAATTTGAACTAATTTTACTCAGTGTTTTCTATTTAAGGTTAATTCGTATTCAAATGCAAAGCACTTTAGCTAAAAATTAAAATTAACATCAAAATATCAATGTATGTAATTTCGTTTGCTTCTTTTTGTATTATATTTTAAATAAGAAAAACATCAACAAAAATCATTTACTACGGAAAACATGAATTTACTACAAACAACAATAATTTTCTACATACTTTATTTTTACTGACAATAACGCCCAAAGAAATAACGCTCAAATCGATTTGGAAATATTGCGTAAAAAAATTTTAAACAATTGTTGTTGTTTTTTGTTTTTCTCGATGTGGGCGTTATTTCCATTTTTTTAAATTTTTATTAAAATGAAAAAACGCCCAAAATAAAAATTTCAAAAGTTAAATGGGAAATAGAGCCAAAAATTGGAAATACCGCCCAAAAAAATCCAGAGAAAGGAAAAAACGCCCAAATCAAAATCTTGCCAATAACTGTACTGAAACAACTCCGTTTTAAATCAAATCAACTTTATTTCACTTTAATAAAATAAATAGTGAGGTATGTATGCAACCCCCCTGATTGGGCACACAAAACAGACTTTGCATAGACTCGCCTTGCACCTACCCCAAATCCTATAATGTGCCTAACCAGGGGGTTGAAGGGGGGCAGCATGCCCCCCCCCCCATACATACCTCACTGTTTATGCGCCGCAAGTTTCATTGAAATTTCACTTTGGAAATATCGCCCAAAATTGAGGAAATAATGCCCCAATCTTACAAAAACAATTTATATTGAAAATATTTGGGTGATATTTCCAGCTGAAGATTTGGAAAAATATAGATTTGGGCGATATTTCCTTTTCTTTTGTGTTATTATAAATACATACACATAAATAAAGATATTTCCATAAATCGATTTGGGTGTTATTGCCATATGCCGTCTTCTTTGCCTTGTGTAGATCCACTTCAACCATAGATTAGAACTACTGGGCAGCAGATACTATACTGGAACCCAAATGAACACCATCTTCTGGCGGACACTCTTTTTGGCGGAATCAAAATCTTTTGATAGGTATCTGAATTTTTTTATTATTATTATTATTATTATTATTATTATAATTATAAAAGATTCTGCTAAAATAATTCTACAGTAAGCCGTTGAAATCTTAAATAATACGAATTTTCAATTATGATTGGTTCCCAAATTTGCAGCTTTTTAAATGCTTGTTTGTTGCCCCAACCCAAAGTAAGTTGCTCTAAGCTTAATTAAACGCGTGCACCTCTATTTGTAGCTCACAAGGTATTTATTTGCTATCTCCGCTTAAATTCGTCCACTTACTTCAGACTTATTTAAGATTCTAAGCCAAAACTCTAATACCTACATAATTATGCAAGCTACAAATTTTTGACTTGCGCAACAAATTAGAGATGTAAATATTTCATAGTTTTAATTACAAAACAGTTTTATAACTGTTACACATCGGGATGTCTGTAGTCTCGATCTAAGATTAAAGAAAGTCACCGTAGATGTGCAAATTTCTTATAGTCCATCCATCAACTTGATTTGGCTGCAAGGACAACCGCCCAAACAAACACTTCAAATCATTAGATTAAGAAGTATGATTACTACAATCAGTATGATCTTACTAAACATACATATACATTTGTGCACTATAGTGTGATTTAAGACAACAATTTCAACAGCAATTTCAACGAAGTTTTCATAAATATTTCTTGGTAAAATTAATTTTAAAACCACCATTGCAATAAGAAAAACTCTGAATAGTTTTTTTTGTTGTCCTGTGTTAGTTTAGACGTATGGTCACCATATGTTTTTTGGGATTATTCGCATGGCGATCAGACTTCTTCCTTTCTTCCTTGTCGCTAGCTGTCCCGTGTAAAAGAGATAATATTTTTAAAAAGCAACCATCATGGGTGGGACTTTTTTGTTATTGAAAGTCTGTTTTATTTTTCAAATTAAACTAGAAACGGAAATTCCAAAGGGGTAGGTATTTACACTTCATATACATACCTAGTTATACCTACCTGTGATGGAAACAAAGCTGTCATCTGGCCGATATCTACCTACTTGTTGCTATTGTTAAATAAATATTTTTGTTATTATTTCTGTGTTGATGTACCTCCAAACGAAGCTTTACAAAAAATGCATTCAAATAAAACAGACTTGAGGAATTTTTCCGAAAAAATAAGTATTGCTAATGAACAAATCGATAAACAATTAGTAGGTACCTATCGTCCTTAGCACAATAAATAATATGAAGGTAATTTTTTTTTTAAAGAATTTGAGGTAAAGCAAATCGAAAAAAATAAAAATATACCTAGGTACATAGAACGAGAGAATTCGATATTGTGGAAAATATTTTAGCAAATAATATTTTAAGATATTAAAATACACAAATTACCTATGGGCCTAAGAAACACAACCTGATGAAGTTAATATACATAAAAGTAAAGGTGTTCTTCTACTCTAGAAAAATATCACAGCCTTTCAAAACCACCAGTTTTCCATCCCTCTCATTTTTCTGGATTCTCTCTAAGAAGATGAAAGTTTCTTAACAGTAGCTATATAAAGGGTCCGCCATCTAACGTTTTTTTTTTCAACTAGTGCTTATTACGTGAATGGTAACACTTAGCTCATGTCTGATTTGACAGATAATTAGTTTTATCCTTCCGCTGAACGAATATGGTTGTGTATACGCTTCGCTAAGTAGGCCTGCGATCGACTTAGAGAAGACGCCGGTTTTGCCAAAAAAAAACATCTTTCAGATGAAGCTCATTTTGATCTTGGCGGGTAGTAAACAAGCAAAATTGTCGCATTTGGGGCACAGAAAACCCTGGACGCATACATTGAAAAGCCGATACACCCAAAACGAGTCACTGTATGGTGCGGATTTTGGTTCAGAGGCATATAATTGGGCCATTTTTCGAAAATGAGCAAGGATTGGCCGTTACAGTCAATGGCGATCGTTATCGGGCCATGTTGAACGAATTTTTGTTCACAAAAATTGAAGAGGAGGATATTGGCAACATTTGGTTTCAACAGGACGGCGCTACTTGCCACACAGCCGAAGCTACACTCGATGTTTTGCGCCATTTTCAAAAAAAAAAGAAGTTATTTGGCGGACTATTTAGAATTAAATTAGTTGAACGATTAAAAACAATCAGTAGGTATCAGTATTTTCAACTTTTTATAAATGTAAACTAAAAAAAAAAGGAATAAAATTAATTTTAAAATTGTTATTTGCCCAACAGATGACCTTTTATGTCTTCTTCGTTGGAATAGAAATTACCTTTCGGACCGGACCGCTCAATACAAGTCGTATTGGATGGTTTTAAGTCTGATATTCATACAGTAAACCCTGGTGTGCCCCAGGGCTCCGTTTTGTCTCCGACTCTTTCTGATATTCATCAATGAAACTTCTAATCCATTATATTGTTTTGCTTTTGCTGACGACAGTACTTTCATCTTTTCATATTCGTTTCTAGAGTCAATTTAGAGCTGCAGCGTATGATAAGTTCATTAAATTTTGATCTCGACAGCATTGCCCACTATGGGAAATTAAAACCACGTAGAATTTAATTCTTCAACAACTCATTGCTGTCTCTTGTCAATGAAGCGGAACCCATTATCTATGCCGATGCCGCTATCCATGAGTGGTACTTGCATTGAAGAAACCGATCAGCTTTCAGTTCTCCGCATGTGCATGTGTGAAATGACCACACATTCAACGTTGCCAAAAATTCTGCTAAATGATTTGGCTGTAATCTACAACGCCTTAATCTGTCCAAAGCTTGATTACAACTCTATCATCTGGGCAGGTGCTCCTTTAACTCACTTGAATCTCTTGGATATAATTCAAAATAGAGCTTTAAAAATGTAGGTGATAGAAGTATAACAGAAACAATTACAACTCTGGAAAACCATCGAGCTGTTGTGTTTCATATCTCTCTCTATATTATCGCTATTTCAGCAAGTAGTGTTCTAGGATCGATTTCGAGGATCGATTTCTGAAATATCGTTATCCAAACACTTTTGTATGATTTTGGACAGAAATTCAGTAAACCGTACGATCACTTGGATTAAAATTTTTCGAGAACCAGACAAGCTTTTGAATGAGTTGAGCGGATAGAGTTTAAAAAGACTTTTGTTTTGATGTAAGTATAGCTCGATGGGTTTTGTAAACGTTAACGTTATGTTTATCAAGATAAGGTCTATCCTGGTAGAATTTGTAAGAATTTGTAGGTTATTTACTGGATTTTGTTTAAATAAAGAAACGTCAAATAAATGATAAAGGCAGAGGCACATTGTGGTAAGCTGATAACTTTTTTTTTAAGGTGGTTAGCCAAAAAACATTTTGCTGTTCCTATTTAAGCTATAATGCGCGTATATACTTGCATTTTAAGAAATATCCAAGTTTTCTATTATTGGCTGAATTTTCTTTACTTTAGTGCTTGTGTCGCACTACAGAATTTCGACAACGCTATCGAATTCCGTTCGACTGGGAATCGAAGTTTTTATCAATTATTGATCCTTTTCTAAAAGGGTAGGTAGAGGTATAAGGTGCATGGTGCATGAACAAACAAACTTCTTGAATAATTTTTGCAGAATATTATTTTAGCCATACCTCCAATGCTTATTATCACGTTGCTTAACCTCTATATATTATGAAGGTAGGTAGGTACCTATATATCAAAACCAAAGTCGTTCTTTTTAGTCATGCTTACGAGAACGTACATACCTACCTATACGTTAACAAAACGAAAAATTTGGCTGTGAAAATGTTTTCTTCTTATTAACAACAAAATAATAATAAAAGTATTTTGATATTCAAGTCAACAATATTATTGCTTAGATTGTAAACAACCAAATAAACAATGACATATAATTGCCTCCTACCTAGCACCATTATTCAAATAATGTTATCTCCCTATACCTCGATAAGTACCAAGGTAGGTAGGTATATTCATTAAATATTAAAAAAAAACATTGCCATGTGATTGACTCTTTGTGGGAGTTCAGTTTATTTTTCTTTGTGCATTTAATAGGTATGCTGCTGCTAAATTTCACCTGACGTCATGCACTTATCATTGTCCTTGAATTTAAGATACTGTCAAGCTGAAAACAAACCAAAAATACCCAGAATGGCCAGAATTCATTGCCCCCAAGACAAAAATCTAAAACTGCGCGAAAGAAAGACGAGAAAATCAAACAAAAAAAAAAACAAACAAAAATAACATAACAACGAGGAATGTTCAACAAAGCACACAACCAGATGAGCTTTTCGCTGTTCCAAATCGTATTTCTTTGTTCTTTTTTAATTTCGATGTGGTGCCGTTTTTTTTTGTATGGTCAGAGTCCGATATGCAGTCAAACCTTAAGACTTGACTATTAAAGCTCGTCAGGTATTAGCTTTCTACTATGTTTCCACCGAAGGTCTCAATTAATATTAAATAAATGGCGTTTAGGCAATAACGTCCAAATCGATTTGGAAATATCGCCCAAAAAATTCTGAACAATTGTTGTTGTTTTTTTTTCTCGATTTGGGCGTTATTTCCATTTTTTTAAAGGAAAAAAAACACTAAAAATAAAGATTTTAAAAGTTAAATGGGAAATATCGCCCAAAAAAATACAGAAAAAGGAAATAACGCCCAAATCAAAATTTTGCCAACAATTGTACTGAAACAATTCCGTTTTAAATCAAATCAACTTTATTTCACTTTAATAAAGTAAACAGTGAGTGAGTTGCAGGGGGCAGAATGCCCCCCCCCCCTCCCCATACATACCTACCTCACTTTTAAAATGCCGCCGTAGTGCTGGCAATGCAAGCAAATTAAAAATATCTCAACAAAAGTAGCATCAGTAATTTTAAATTTTCTCTAAAAATAGAATACATAAAAGCTTTCGGTATTTTGTGTTCGATTCAGAATCGATATGAGCATTGACCACAAAAAGAAAATTTAGTTTTCCAATTCACAATTTTGAGAAAAATTGATCGAAACATTTTTTTTTGCAAAATTTTGAGTTTGAATGCAAATTTTACACAAATAATATAATTTAAATGTAAGGAGTAAAGAACAGACTTCTGGCTTTTAAAACCCTTATTGTTTTGCATTTTAATTATTACTGTTGTTTTTTAATATTTGTTTTTCCATTTAAGTCGTTTTTTTTTTCGAAAATCACCCCTACCTCCTAAACGGGGCGAGAAAGACCCCCCCCCTTCCATAGTAAAAAATGTTTTTATTTGACCCTTCTACAAAAATCCGTTATCAACTTTCGGCGCCCAAGTTATCGTACTCGTGCCAAGCAAATAATAACTTTTTCTTCGAATTTTTAGTAGGTATCTACCTATCTATTTTTTCTAACTTTGGAATGGAAGTATAATATTTATTTTAGCGTATTTATTTTCCAGGTTGTGTTCTAAAAACATATGAGATTTGTTTATTCAAACGATCGCGGAGTGAAATTTCGATAAGTTTTATATCAAGAAATTTCTTCAGTTTTAGATATTTAATTTTGTATTTTTAAGTTTTCTTTAGAATGCTATCAGACACCTAAGTTTTGTCTAAACAAAATTATAACATATCTTTTAAATTGTCTTGTCACGTAATGCTCACTGAAAGCGGACCCAAACGAAATAATACCTAACTCAAGAACTCAAGTCATTGAAAGGTGGCAAATCCAAATTCCAAACAACTTTACCTGCAATGTTCTTTAAACAGCTACCAAATCATATGTATATAAAGTAGGTACACCTTCTATTAAGTTGCGACTAGAATAAATATCACACACACAGACACATACTTCTCTAGATTATTCTAGAACAATTTTTGTTTTGGTAGATTAACCAACCTGAATCAACAAATTGCATTACTTAATCAAAATTTCAATGTCAATGACAACAACTGATAAAAAATTCTGTAGCCACACTTTTTAAAAGAAAAAGAACCTTGAGTTTTATAATTAGAAAATGTGAAATTGGCTTTTGGGTTTCGAGAACCGCAGCAAAGTAAAGACAAAACATGTTTCTTATCGGAGTATTGTTATAAAGAATATTTTGTGTTAATAAATATAAAGCTCGCTTCCATCTGTTTACGAGTTGTAAAGCTGAAAAATAAGAATATGTCAACCAAAAACTAACTACTGTACAGCTAGACTGATTTTTACCTACAATACATTAATGACAAGTTTTACATTTGAAAGATTGAACAAATCGAACTAGAGGTTTTGAATGAAGCTGAAGATCGCTGCATCGAAAGAAAATAATTTGTTTTGGAGAGGATCTATCGGTATTTTGAAAAGATTTTTCAAAACTTTAAAAAGCATTGCGTTGAGCGTTTTATTAATTTTTATTGTTTAGGTTTTTTTTTTTAATAAAAAAATCATTAAATGTAATTCACTTTTTTTTGTGGCGGATCTCCACCACAAAAAATTGATTTTTGAAATAAAATATCGTAAGTTGAATCACTAAAACTAAAAACGTGATGTTTTTTATTGTTTTTCTTTACTGTTAAGCTTATGTACCATGATATCTGGAAATATTGTAATAAAACTTTAGACCCTTAAAACATGGAGCTGAGAAATGATAGGCAAAAAAGAAAGAAAATACTATATCGGGATTTTATAACTCTCAACGCTTTTGAATTTATTTTTTTTTATTTAATTTACGATCTTAGCTTAGTTTTGTTTACAAACACAGGAAATTATAACAAAAAAAAATTAGTAGACAAAATAAGTTTGAAGATGTTGGCTTTTACATGAAAGCTTAGGAAGTCTCTAGTTCATCGAAAATATGAAGTGGTGTTCAACAACAGCGATCTAAAATATACGAATTACAAAAAAATACGGGTACAGACCTTAAAGTAAAAAAATATTGAACAATAAAAACAAATATGTACCTGTATAAAAACAACACGTCTAGAAAAAACTACCCCGAAGACAATGCTTTTTGAAGTTTTGAAAAATCATTTCAAAATACCGAGAGATGATCGAATCATCTCCAAAACAAATTATTTTCTTTCGATGCAGCGATCTTCAACTTTATGATTTTGATCAAACCTTTCATAAAATATCTAAAACTAGCTGACCAGCCTTCGCACGGGAAGACAAACCTAAGCTTCGCATAAAAATTACAAAAGAAAATATTATTTTTTTACTTTGTGTAATCGAATACACCTACCTACTTTCTCAGTTTTAACCCACTTTAAGTCCAACCTTTATTGCTTTCCCAACAGAGAAACAATTTTTTATTCGAAAACCATCGTTTTATTTGACCCCATTTAACTCTATAAATAGCATTTATTTTAAAAAATCTCAAACACAGAAATAATTTCTTAAATCGGAAAATTTTTATTTTTAGCCCATTTCACCCTAAAAATAATAAAATTTGAAAGAGAATATCCCTAAAGACATTTCCTAAGAAAATCTTTTTAAACAAAAAAGAACTTCCTAAATCGGACATTTTTTTTTATTTTTACCCCATTTTACCCTTCAAATAAGAAATTTGAAAAAGAATATCCCAAAAGACATTTCCTAAGAATAACCTTTCAAACGCAAGTTGAGTTTTTTTTTAGTCGGATACATCTTTTTCATTTTACACCATTTCTCCATACAAAGTGAATTTTTAAAATATTTGTATAGTTATTCTGCTATTCGGCTTAGAGACAAATCCAACAAATCAAAAATCATTAAAATCGGTGCAGCCGTTCTTGAGTTATAAGTTTTGTAACAAAAACGAATTTGTTTTATATATTAAAAGATTATAGAGAAAAAGTAAAAAGTGGGTCTCGCAATTCTAATTGTCTATAGGAAGATATCAGTCTTTTTGGATAAAACGGTTTGGTCAATTTTTTTGACATTCTTCACATGATTTTTTTGGGACAACAAATAATGGTAGCTGCCGTCAAATGTATAGTACAAACATGCCCGTTGAGGAAAAGTTTATTTTTCTGTAAGCGGTACCATCTACTATAAAATCTGCTTTTTTGAAACTGTTACATATAAACGAGTTCTTCGAGTACGAGAATTGCCTTAATTTGGGTCAATCCCATCATATATGTATCTCGTTAATGAATTTACCAATTTTGTTAGATATTCAGCCCTAAGTTCCGATCGGAGGATTTATTTGCTTCATGGTAACCGAATCGTAAACGAAATGTAGACGCTTACCGACGCATATATTTGACATTAAATTTGTCAACATAAAATATTTTCTAATAAGCAAAAGTGACAGAAGCATATAGAACCATGGATAAGTTCAGCAGTGTTGTTTGGAAGCGGAAAGATATAAACAAAGAAAAAAAAAGATTCTTAAAAAAATACATCAAATATTTTCCAACTCTCAGATGCATAAACTCAACCAGCCGGTCGTATTGCATCTGTTTTGTTTTTTTTTTTCTGAAAGAAAGAAATATACCTAAATGTTTAATGGGGTTTTCCATTGGTAAAATAAATCAATTTACATTTGATTTGGATCTGTCAAACATCCGGCTTCGACCATCTTTTCGTTCCATTGGGCAAAATAAATTGATTTACTTTTGATTTAAAATCATTTTTGCAAATCTAAATTTTTCGGCAGATTTACCCCTCCCTGTACTAACACCAACATAATTTAAAGCTGTCAGTTTGCAAATGTGTTTTTTGAATTGATTAATTTATTTCAGGTGTGAATATTGTGTTCAAATTATGTGAGAAATATTCGCTCATAATAAATGAAACCCGTTTAAAATATAATCGGTAACTTCATCAAACTCATCTTCATCTTCTAAAAGTGCATCAAGGAATGAAGGTTTTTTGAAATATAAACACAGAAACGAAACTACACGAATACAATGACAAAAATAAATCAATTTGAAAAAGTGTTCCATTCGCCACGAAATATATCAATTTTTAAATTGAAATCTAAATTTTCCAATGGAAAACCCCATAAAGTGAATAATTACTAAGCTAAACGGCGCATATTTACTAATTTTGTTGTTGCTGTGCGTCAATTTCAGTTTTTTATTCTTTAATTTTGTTTCGGGAAATTTTCCACTTCTAATTTTCTGTCGGGGAAATCGGAAAGCAAATATCTTCAAACATCGCATAAATTCATGATGCGTTGCTGCCATTTTGACATTTCATCGGCATGCACCGCATGAATTTTATATTTTCAACGCACATCAAATTTTTTTTCGTAGATCTGTCCGATTGTCCTATCGGAACGGTTACAATAATACAAAATTCGTACATTTCGGAGAAATCGGAAAAAATGTTACTCCGATCGGATACGATAATGATAAATAATATTGAATTTAAGAATTGTGTTGCAAACGTTATTTTACACTGCGATATCGCTTCATATTCAAAAATATATCAGTGTTGTAAATTCAGCTGACTACAATTTTTATTCAAATTTACGTAGGTCAACTTCAAGGAGAGAGAAAAATGCAACAAATGCACAAATTAAAATGTAATAAACTCAAAATATATCGCGGGCAAAAAAAAAAATGTGTGTGCAAATAAAAGATGATTTTCCTGCCTGCAATTTTGTGATATTGACAACTTATCTGCTCAAATCAATAGTTTTAGAGACAAACATCATTTCACGTTTTTTTTAATAAAATGATTTTTCCAGGGTCATAGAAGCCCGAAAACATATAGACTTAAGCTTTTCTTAAAGCCTTCTTTCAGATTAGTTGAAGTCATCCTTCCTATATTTCGTTGCACAATACATGTATACGTTTTGTGGCTCACTTTCAGTAGTCCGTAGTTTAAATCTTTAACTTGATGAGCGAATCAGTTATGGTAGACATTAGACAAAACGAAATGATATAGCCCATTTTAAGGAATGAGAAAATCCCAAATTACAGAATCAAAATCCCGAATGTACCGAAGCACTTTTTTATTGGTATTAAAATAGTGGACATGATATTGATTATCGGTCTCCATGTACAAACAATTCAAGAAGAATTGACCAACTTTAGAATCAGATAGCCAATTTTTCCGTTTTGCAGTTAGCCAGCTTTGATTGTAAGCCGACGATAACCATTAAACATATAATAGAGGTATTCACGATCCGGTGCAATTCGGGATTATCCCCAAACAATCTTGGAATACATAGTTCGGGATTTTGTCCTTCGGAATTTTATCTTTCAAAGTTTAGAATTTTTGCGATTCGGGATCTGTCATTCGGGATTTTGATACGATTTTCCATTTTAGACGTCATCCACCAAAAGTTAGCTGCCACCATTTTGTGTTCTGTGCTCTGAGTTATGGCGAATTCCTTTCAAAAAAGAAATCGAATTTTTTCTAAACAGAATCGAATTTTGTCTGTCAATTGAAAGGAATTCGTATTTCGTAAAAGAATCGATTTTTTTTTTGGTGTAATTGTGTTTGTGACTTTATAGCTGCAATTGACGCAAAACGTCAAGAAATTATTCACAAAACTATTAAGGTTGTTTGTTTTTGTTGTGAGAAAAAAGTTTTACCAATAGAACTAATTTAATAAATAAAAGATATTAGCCAGCTTATACGGTGCATTTTATTTGTTTGAACTTCTATTTGCACATATATTTTTAAAGAAAATTATTATTGAAAACTTTTTATCACTTGCACTGAAAGTTTTTAACACGTCTTTCACACGCGAAAGCTTTTTTTTGTCAAATTTGTGTTCGATAATGAACAACGCACAATAAATAAAGCTGTATTGACTGAATATATTGCTGAATATTTTATTAAATCATGTAGAATTCGTTGCAACCAAAAAAAAAAAACAAATCGTCTTCCAAAAAATCCGCGATTTTCAATTTGACGTATTAGAAACGTCAAGTCTTCACAGTGTGTGTGCAAATAAGCGTGAAATCTTGCTAAAAACGCAAGATTTGTTTTGACAGAAAAGAATCGATTTTGTTTAGAAAAAATTCGATTCTGTTTAGAAAAAATTCGATTTATTTGTTGTAAGGAATTCGCCATAAGATATATTTTGACGTGGTGTTCGGTTCGGTGGCACCAAGTTCGTAAAAAAAAAAAAAAAAACAATTGTACCATCGGAAACATTACAAAAGGTCAATTTGCTTAATTAATTGTTCAGCGACAGAAATACATATCAATTTTTAATGTTTTTTTTTTTAATGCCATCAACAAATGTAATCACCTTTTGCTGAGATTATTTTTTTGAACCCAAGTAGGTAGGTACCTACATATTAAATCTTAAAGGTCAGAAAGCTCATAATTCAAAAATAAATATTCATATTTGTGATGAAAAGTTACAAATAAAAACCAAATTTAATATTTTAAATATAAAAAAAGCAACTTCCAATGGACATAAATAATAATGTCGAAACTTTTCGTTTCAGGGTAAAGCTGGTAAACCTTAACCTAAAGTATCTTAACTTGAGACTTACCTACACAAATTTGATATACCTACCTAAATTAAAAAAAAAAACAATACAAGTCTTTACCCTAAAAGAAAAAAAACTGAAAGGCTTAAAAGGACAAAATAATATTTTTACCAGAAATAGAAATGTTCTGAATATGGTTAAGTAATTCGTACAGCGGAAGAAAGTCTCAAAATAAAAATTAAAAAAATCCAAATCCTTAATTTTTCTTTTCTAGTTTATAAATAAAAGACACTGTTTTTTTTTTAGTTTAAATTTTATTTTTGTTTTAAATATGTAATAAATATATTTGTATGTTTAATTTTTTTTTGTTGTTGTGTTGTTTTGTTTCAATCTCATTTTTAATATACATAATATTTGATTTATGTATACACAATATATATGTATATATATATATACTTTTACAATACGTACGTTCAGTAAAAATAAAAAAAAATTAAATTGTAGCATCCCTAAAACTGCTAACCAAACTTATGTAAGTAATAATATATAGTTTTTTTTTAATTTTAGAGTCTTTTTTTGGTAGATCATAATATTATAAATAATTATTCCGAAATTTAAAAATGAAAAACATAAAATAATATTTTTTTAATAAGAAATAATATATAAAATAAAACATTCAGTATTTCTATGGCATTTTTTATTTAATATTTTAAGTAAATGTTTTTGTTACATTTTTAATATTTGTTTTTAATTCAGTTTATGCGTTTTCTCGCTCTCCTTACGTTATTTTTTTTTTAAATTAAAAAATATATTGTAAACAAGAAAATATGGAATACTTTTGTTTGTTGTTTTCATTTATTTATAATTATATATATATATATATATTTTTAAATTTACCTTAATGTGTCCTAATGTACATTGAATTTTTCATTTCATTTCATTTCTTTTTTTTTTCTTAAACCAAATTTTGGGTATGCTTGCCATTTAAAATGTTTAATTTATATTTTATTTATCAATTATACTTTATAATGCCTATGATTTTTTTCTTATATCTAAAATATATGCCTTTATTAATTTTTTTGTCAATAATGTTTTCCGTACGAATTTTGTCCTTGTCCTTGTCCTTGTCTGTTCTGTTTTCTTTTTGTTTTTAATATATTTTTTCGATTAATCATTCCTTTTTGTCCAAATTTAATGTTTTAATTTAATTTTTAAGCCAATTTTTAATTAAGGTATTGATATATACTCCTTGGAGAATGTTTTCCCAATTGCTCAGTTTGTTTTGAAAGTTTTACTTTTATTCTCTAATGTTTGTCTTTCGCTTTCGAATAAGTTGAATACATTATTTAACTAAAATCAATTTTAAAGTTTGGCGATTTTAAATAAGATCATAAATTACTTTCTTAATTTTTGTTTTATTGTAAGGTGAACATAATGTAGGTCGTGTTTATTTTATTGCTTGTGGTGAATATCGAAGCTTAGCATAAGCACTTTTATTGCTTTGGAGCAAACATTAATGTGGATTTGTTTTAATTTTAAGTTATACTAAAATTTATTTTAAGATATATAAAAATAATTTAAAGATAATCAAGATTTCAAAAGGTAAAACTCATAAAACACATGCTTCTGGCTGCTGAAGGCCTCCGGGTAATGTAAATTAAAGAAAAATTCTAACTATAACTTTTACTACCTATTTATTTGAACAATTTATTCATACTTACGAGTAAAAAAGTTTTGTTAAAAAAGTTTGGGCTTTTTAGGTCTTATGTTTTGCTCGAGTGAGACGTTTTGAGAGTTATAAAGTTGGGCTACAACAGTAGTGTCATAAATTGGTTTTTCAAATTCTTCATCGTTGTCCGAGCGTTCTGTGAGTGGTTGCTCTGTCGTACTGGAACTAACAATACTCCAGATAGAGATCCAATTCAACAATTTGCGGCAAAAAAAAAAACTCTCTTCAAAATTGTTAATTTTCGATAACTGTACAATATTGATAGAAAATATTTGTAATTATTTGATTGGGGATTGTGGAATCACTCCAAGGAAATATAATGTTTTAGTCGTGTACATTACTACACACACTTTTTTTTGTAGTTATACTTTTTTTTAAATTAAAACAATTTTTTTGTTCCTAATATTTCTTTAAATTAAATTAGAAGTAAAAGAAAAGGCGTGTTGAAGTCAAGTTACTGTGCATAAAACCACTTTAAATAAAGAAAGTTTGCTTGTTAGCCTAGTGCCAGCCTTCACTTCCATCCATCCTCAGTTTTTCAAAAAAAATCATCTTGCGGTTTCATTAGACAATCAGCCCTATTCTGCTATCCGATTCGATCGAATCTTTCGATTCACGTGAATGTTTCTTTCAATTTGCCTCAAACTAATTATTTAAAACTTATGTCTTTTCACTGCAAATCTTAACCAGTACTTGGTTTCGAAATTGCAAAAAGTATCATATTGTCTTAATTATATTTTTATCGCAATTTATACGCATTATGAAACAATCATTGCCTTCCCGCGGATAGCAGAATACAAATGCTCACGCGAAGGTTTAGTAGAAAATGAATACCTTTTATTCTCAATCGACTGTTCAAACAGAAATTAATTTCTCTTATTCTATTCCCACTACCAAGTCCCGGGCAATTCAGGTTGCATTAAAAAGACTTTAAATCTTTACAGATTATATATAGCTATACCTATGTAGTTAAAATTATTTTTTTGCCGGCAGTTTAAAATAAGCAAAAATTGATTCACCACTTTGAATTTTAATTTACTATAAGGTAATAGGTACACCAACTTTTAATTCACATTTATTTAATTTTCAATTGCGTCGCGTCCGAAAAATGCGCAAAAACAGTTAAACTGGTAATAGAATTGTGAAGAACATTACATTTAAAACGAATTCAGGCCCAGATTAGAGCCTTCGAAGCAAGTTGGGCTGAATATTAACGGCGAGTATGGAGGGCGAGACCTAACAACGAATTGTAAAGCCTATAATACACCGATACCCGATACCGACCCAGTGAAATAAGTAACTATATGGCTGATACAAAGTCGTAGCTGTAATTTGTAACTCTGTCAAAATGGAATGTTATAAAAATAGTAACAGCACTTGAATGGAAAGCTGCAAAAGGAATGTAGGAGTAGTAGGAAATTCCACATCTACAGGGGCCCAACTATATAACTCGATTCTACAATAAAAACGTTCGCATTCACAAAAACTCAACTCGATAATTCTATTGCAAGCGCTTAATAACTGAAATAGAACAGCGCTAATTGTAGATTCTGTGGCAAAAAAATTCGGAAGCACTTACATATGATCCCCTACTTATACATATTACAACTTATTTTAAGCATTATGAAAAACACTTTCGAATGGATTCGAAAGAAGAATCAAGTAACATAGTATGGGCCCAGCTACTTTCGATAATTCCTTGAGTTAATTCAGTAAGAGCGCAAGGAATGAGATGGCTGAATCTTGTAGAGCAGCAGGACACCAATAAATTGTATTCTTTATTCTGATTTAAGCGTAGAATTTCACTAGTTCCTTTGCTTTCCCACTCCCACTTTCTATTAATTTTATCGGCGATATCTGAACATGCCTTTGCCTCAAGGTTTGTGCAGATGCCTATCAACATATAGTTAGTTCAATTTGCGCATTCGAATTTCGTTTTAAAATGAATTAAACAATAAATTACACAAACAGAACAAATTAAAGTAAATTATTAAATAATTAATAATTACGATTTGATAGTTTTTTGAAACATAGGTGGGTATCTTTGTAGTGATGTGGTACCAAGTATAAACCATCAGCCTCTTATGGAGTCAAAGTCAATCCTCCTCTAACAAAAATTCTTCAAGAGTTATCTGGATAAATTTATTCGCAGGTTAATAAGTAACTCAGAATTAACTCAGTACTGAAAAAATAACGAAACCATTTACCTACTATAACACCCACCTCCACCTGAGGTATATGCAAGTAAGAATAATTAAGCTTAGGTACCTTAAACAATGATAGGTACTTTAATTTTATTCTACTATGATGCTATTACATATATAATTAATAATATCGTCACTCTCTTCGTGTCTGTCCACGCATCACGCAAACAATTGGATATATTGAGATGCACCTTATTCAATTTCATTGTAATATACTTCAGCAGCGGCCACAATGCGAATATTAAAAGGAACTTTTTCAAGTATACAGTAAAGGGGATATAAATACTCTCTAAATCGTTAGGAAATCTGTATGTAATGGTTCATACGAATATATCAAACAACGGGTCTACTTGTTTGACACAAGTACCTAAAGCTATTAAAATTTAATTTCAATAAATCATAAATTGAAGTGTAATGTGAGTTATCAATTACTATAGAAGCATACAAATTACCATAGATGTTTGAAATATCCTTATTCTCAATAATTTCTCTAGATTTAATCTCACGTATGTAATATTAAAAAATTAAGTGAGGTTTTGAATGGTGTTTTCCATATTGGTAAAAAATCAAATTTGTTTTATAAAGAATAGACTGATTTTGACAATTTTACACATCCATTGAGCAAAAAAAATCATTTTTTTTAAATCAAATCAAAAATCAATTTTTTTCAAATTTGAATTTTTCGACAGATTTACCCACCATTTTACTAACACCCACAATATACCATCAGTACAATTGCCAGTCATCAGCTATATAGACACGAATATAAACTAATTCATAACAAACGTAATTTATTCGCCACTATCTACAACTATTTTGTTGCAAAACCGTATATATCGTAAAAATTTTAGTTTCTTATAAGAAAGGTATGTACCTTCTCTGAGCAAATAAATGCCTACAAATTTACAAAAAAATAAAGTACAAACATAATTTGTAAAATTGTCACCTTCTCTGCCTTTTTCAAAGTATATGTACCTAGATACCGTTTGAAAGAAATGTTCACGCGACAGTTTGTTCGCAGTCCGAAATCGATTTAATGGCCAAAAACGTAGAATAGATATCGGAATTAGCCATGAATGAACAAAAAATAATAGGGGCGCTATCCGGAACCTCAAAGGGAATTATGCTTTCTCTTGGAATATGTGTTAAATCGAAAAATAAATATGTACGCCGGAAAAAATTTCCCTCGAACAAAATTCTAGTGAAATGACAGCCAAATTCCCCTGGAAATTTTATTCGCGATGCAAATAAATTCCAAGGGAAATTGGCGAGCATTATTAACGTTCCCAAATCTTCCAGGGCCCGTAATACGAATTACGAAACGAAAGGCAAACAAAAAAAAACGATACCCAAGAAAAAGATAGTCATGACATAAACCGATAATGGTTTACGAGAGTGGATGCCTGAAAATACTGCCAGATAAAATAAAAAAACAGCAGAACCAAACAAACATAATAAATAAGTGACAACAACATAAAGTCAAGATCCAAAACTATAAAAAACGACCACCAAAAGCAGTCGTAAACGAAAACGGCCCAGGGAGGGAAACTTGTAACCTATAATTTTTTTTAAGAGCGAAGCAAAGCTCACCGTGTATCCGCTAGGTATATTTATATATATTACGGCTGTTCTGATATTCGGTCGAATTTGAAAACGGAAACGAAAATTGAATCCGTGAGGATTTAAAACGATGTTCTGATTTCCAGTTGGATTTACTTTTTTAAGTTTTACCAACTTGATCAACAAAACATATTCGAAATCAGCTGCTATGTATACAAGACCTTTCAAAAACGAAATTAGGTCTGTTTCTTTACTTTTGGGAAAAGTTTGGGAAAAAGTTCGGGAAATGGTTTGGGCTGGAGCTTTTTGATGTTGTTGTTGTAATTTTTGACCAGAAATAAAAAGTAAAGAAACGCATTTGGGATGTTTCTGATTGGCACCTACCATTTTGGGCTCTTTCAAAGGAACCAGGAGAAATATTTATTGTTATATTTGTTGCCATTGCTTCACTTAATAAATTTATTTTTTTTTGTTTTATTTTTTTTATGTAGACACTACTTGACAAGTTAATTTTCAAATTTTCCGATCAGCTGATTTCTTGTTTGACAAGCAAGAAAGTGCAGTAGGTAAAATGTTCGGGTAGATTCTTGCTGGAGGGGAAATGAATTAAATAACAAAAAATTCAAAAGCTCTGGCATTTTCGTGCCAGAAAAAAGTAAAGAAACATGTTTCGGGTAGATTTGGGATACCACGGGATCCCGCGGGCGAGTAAAGAAACAGACCTATTGTTATCCGCCTACAAAAGGATAACCGGATTTAAAACGTCAATTTGGTGGATTGTAGATCCGTTCGTTTTGCCAAATCCGCAAAACGTTTTCGAATACGGAATTCCGAAAAGCGATTAATATGATGGTGCGTAAGCTTTGCATCCTTAATGCGAGTGTTATTACACAAAAAACAACTTTCGAAAAAATAAAATCTTTTTTTTTTGTTTTACAATGACATACCTAATTGTATTCAAACTAAACACCGAAACCAATACAAGTTTTACTTTGAAGTACAATTCAAAATTTGTATTGGCACAAAAATAGGAGCACATTGATGAAATAGCCATTACAAATACGAAAAACTAAGAAGAGCTAGCTTATGTTGAAGATTCTGTAGAAGGCACCTAACCTTTTAACAAAGTCCTAATAACGTACTTAAAAATGTTCTCGTAAGAAGTTAGGTTTGTGTCGATCTTGTCGCCCTAAAAACTATAACATAAAAGAAAGAAGCAACCAGAAACAAAATATAAATTAAACAAAATTAAAAATAAATAAAAACCTCCATATTTTAGCGAAAAAATCATGTTTATTTATCAAAAAGAGAAAAATATATATATGTATGTATGTATAATTGTGTATCATTGTCATTTAATATTAATAATAATAATTATTTAAAAAAAAAAAAAAGAGAAAAGAAAGAGCAGAAAACTAAAAGAAACATATGCATTTGTTTTTTTTTTTTTTTTGTTCATAAATAATAATAGTATAATCATAATCATATAGAATAGCATACATTACAACAGAGAATTAAAATGAAAATGATTTTTTGTTCTTTTCCAATATGTATATAATTTAATGCAAGAAAATTGCATAGTTACTTTGTATCTTATAGAAACATCAAAAATATATGAAGATTTTAATATGGATGGAAAATTAAATTAGAGAAGCATTTGAGGAAAACAAAAAATTATATAGCGCGATGTAAACGACTACAATTAACATAATAATTATTTATTTAACATTATATTCCTTATTCAATTTTTGTTTTTTTTTAATATTTTTATTTTCATATTATTTAACTTTAATTCATTCTTTTGTTATTTAATACTTCTTGGTTTCGAGTCTTTCTTTGATCCACAATAATGTCTGCATATAGTTTTGTTTTTGTTTTTATTTTTCATTATTTTATTTGTTGTTTAATTAAAAAAAAAAAGAAACACCTAACATTAAATTAAAATAGAAAAAAGCAACTAAAAACGATCTAATGTCTTCGATATTTTTATAATGTAAATTGTAAACAATTCATTTGTTTATTTCATTTTAATTATAATTACTAATAATTCTACGAGTAGTTTCTTAAAATTAAAAGAAAATCACTAATGATTTTTGTATTTTTTTAAATTCTCGTCGTTAACAAAATGTGTGGTTGTGGATTTTAATTTAAACAAAATTTAAACATCTTGTTAAGAACGAGAATTTATCCCAAGGGATGTAGTTTTGTTTTTTGTTTTTTTTTTTTTTTTGTTATTGTTTATGAGATACATGGCGTAGTTTGTTTGTTTTCTGCTTTTAATTCACAACATCTCGACAAGTTCAATTAAAAGCAAAGAACGAACTTTAAAAAAAGTGGTATTTTATTTAACTTTTGACATTAAAAATAATTTTTTTATTTATTTTTTTGTTTGTTTTTTAATATAAAATGATGGATGTTCGTGTGTAGTAAAAACTAACCTAGCAGCTTTTGTTTTTTTTTTAGTTTATTTTGTTTTTGTAGTTGATTTAGTTGGTGTTTGTATTTTTGTTTTATTTTAGAAAAAAGGGAGTTTTTATGTGTTCCCTTTTTATTTCTACTGAGAAACTAATTGTAGTTCGGTTTGTTTTTTTTTTTTTTTTTATTTATTTTTGTACTTTTGGCAACGATGTTTGTTTTCTTTAAATTTTCGTTTTCTAAAAATTATATAAACTGAGAGATGAATGGAACTTAATTGAGAGAAAAAAAAAAAAACTACAACTTGATTTTATGGTAGTGGATCGTGTGTTTTTGTGATACATTTATAGAGAGAGAGTCATTGCGATGTGAAGATGATGATGCGTGATCTTCTTGCGAATTATATTCAACAATATTTCATTTTTTTTTTTATGGCACAGCGCAGATATTTGCGTTTTTTTGTTTTTTTTTTTAATTCAATTTAAGAATTTTTATTCTTTTTTTTTGTTTTGTTTTTAATCACAATCATTGAGCAGAGTTATTCTTATAATTTAAGGTTTGATTTTCCTTTTTTATTCCTTTTTTTTTCTTCATTATTTAAATCATATAGAGGCGAAATTATACAGCCCTCCGACACCTAGGCCTGTGATGAGGCCGTTGTTGATGATGGACTACTGTTGCCCTCTTGGTAGGGCCCAGTTACCACACATGGATGCATGGGGAATAAAGTTGTCCACGAAGTAGTTGTTAGGGTCGGTGCACGGAGGACCATTTTCTCGTTTTTTGACTGCTCGTGATTGTTTGAGTTGGAGTTTTTTTTTGCCTTGCTGTCGCTTCCGTCTTTTTTATTACGCTTTGCTTCTTGCTGATGGCCGTCGGCTTTGCTACTGCTGCCTTCCTTGCGGTTGGAATTACCACCACTAGCCCCGCCACCGCCACTGCATTCACCTAGCTCATCGAGCTCATCTTCGTCTAAGGGTTCTTTTTTGATTTTAGTTTGGCCTTCTTCTTTGGCTTTTGCGTCGGCTTCGGTGTTGATCTTCTTCACCCGCATCTTTTCTTCCCACTCGTCGATGCCATGGCGGGTTCGATTGAGATTGCGATGCTGGTAGAAGATCAGTGTCATGCGTGTGGGATGATGACGATTGGGTCGTTTGACAGCCGTTGTGGAATGCATCTCGTGTTTGGCGCATTCGATTAGAACACTGCCGTGATTGAGAGCGATCGCAACGCCACCCATTTGTGGATCTTGGAATGCTTCAAGGTTCTCATTGATCTCAGTTACTTCGCCGATTGGTTCGGCCTTCACCACGGTGGCTCCATTGGAGCCATTTGGTGGAGGTGACAGATCGGTTTGGGGTGCTGACTGTTGAACTGGTGGCGGTTGCTGCAGTGGTGGTGTTACCATCTGTGGTAGTTGCTGCTGCTGTTGTTGTTGTGGATTTTGTGAGTGCTTCGACTGAGCAGCTGAAGGTGTTTGATGCTGCTGGTGTTGTTGTTGTTGGGAGGGTGATTGCTGCTGATGATGGTGCAACGGGGATTGTGACAACGATTGCAAATGATGATGGTGTGGATGCTGTTGCTGTTGTGGCGGCAGGGAAGTTTGTTGATGATGTGCGTGTGGTGTGTGTGTTACTGGTGGCAGTGCTGTTGGTGTATAGGCCGCTTGCTGATGGTGCATGGCGGCGGCTGCAGCTGCATGTGGTGGGAGAGGATGCTGCGTCGACGTGGACGGCGGGTACATGTTCCAGTTGGGTGACGGCGGTGGTGGCGTTGGGGGTGGCGTTTGCTGCGGGTACATGCTGTATGGCGAATACGGCTGGTGATGGTAGCCATAATTGTAATTCATGTTATTGTAAGCATCGTACGGTGAGTACGTTGGAGGTGGTGGTGGATACATTTGGTAGTTATTCGGATACTGCGAATATTGATAGTCAGGCGGTGGCTTTGGCTTGACAAAGCCTTCTTCCAGATGCGGAGGCCCCAAGTTAGTGATTGGAGTCAAAGGCGTTAACTTACTACTCTCACTCAGGTTGTTTACGATTGTGGTGGAATCTGGATTTTCTTCACTTCCTCCACGACTCTTTACATCTCCTCGGACATCTTGAAGCTGTGTCAGCTGATTACCAACTGGCGGAAGATGACTATTGAAGTTGCCATAGCCGTCGTGATGCTGGACAGCTGTCGGCGCTGGCGGGAGAGGAGCCTGATGGTGGTGACTATTTGGTGTGGTGGGAGTAATTGGCGGATTTGGTGGCGTTGACAAATTTGTTGCCACCGGATGTTGCTGTGCAATAGGATGCTGTGCCGCCGGATGTTGGGTCGCAGGATGTTGAGTCGCGGGATGTTGAGTCGCAGGATGTTGAGTCGCAGGGTGTTGATTTGCAGGATGTTGTGCCGCAGGATGCTGATTCGCAGGATGTTGTGCCGCAACTGCATGTGGAGCTCCGGCGGGATGAGCAGATGGCGGTGGAGGCCAATTACCATAGTAGTTACGCGAGTCAATATAGGAACCCGTTTGATAGTCATATGAGTATGGTGAATCCAAGACGGTGCTTGAGATCTGATTCGACTGCAGTTGGGCATCAGTGAACGTGTCGATCATAGTTGCCATGTTCATCAGACTCGAGTTGGACGTCATTAAATTGTTATTGCCGCCATTATGGCCGTTATTGACAGGAGGCGTTGAAAACGCACTCCCCGCCGGGCTGGGATTATTGGTAACTGGGGTCTGACACCGAGGTGAGGGCGTTGAAGGTGGCGCCGATGGTGTCGATGGTGGATTCAGTTGCTGTTGCTGTTGAGCCTGTTGGTTTTGCTTTGATTTCGATCTAGATTTACTCGACTCCTTTTTCGTGGGCGGTGGCGGATTCGGTGTCACTGGTGGAGGCTGAGGCGTTGTTTGCTGAGGTGTTACTGCTGCACCAGTCCCCTCGACGACATCTTCGCCGTCCTTGCGTTTTTTACCATGCCTTCTGCATGGAACAAGGGGTGTAGATCGTACTCGCACTTCACAAGGATACCTTAAGAACGAGATAGAAAATAAATAAAAGTTAGATATCTGTTTCAACTTAATCAAAAAAAAAGAACTATTCTAGAACTGAGTCTGACAATCAAAACTCAACGCTACACTCACTTGTCGAGGACTTGCACAGCACCAGTACGATGTTTCTCCTTCTGTCCTTCGGCGCTATCAAATTCATCCGTTGCGTCCATCGTGTATAGCGGCAACACATGAAATTGCTCATCGTCCGGTTGTCGTCCATCACGATTCGATGGTTTCAGCAAAGCCACTTGTACCGTACAGCCATCTTGCATATTGTGCAAATCTCTATGAGCATGTGCACAAAAATCCAGACAAGCTGTCACGCCCGAAAATGGTTTCCCCGGTTTTAAACCAAGTCGACAGTCAGGCGCTTCTTTCTCGTACTTTGTTTGATTGTCATAGGAACGTGGTGCTATTTGCTTGAAAAGTGGTGCCAACACCGTGGCCAGGAGGTTCATGTGATCTTCGATGGCACTCTCTTCGTTTTTCACCGAAAGACGGAATTTTCGAACGGTCTTGGAGCGTGCGTATTTACACCCATTGTAGTACATAGACCACGAACAACCAAAGCTATAGGATGCACCTGATGTTTCAGGATCAAGACCTAAAATATTTGATATTAGCAAAGGTACAATTGTATGTGGATGGTAAAGAATGCTCACCTTGACAAGCGCAGGTGCGATTTTCGTTGGTGGCACAACGGCGTGTGGTCGGCAGACCGTACTTATTCAGCTTGCCAATTAGATTTTTATAAGCGTTATCAGCTTCCTGTCGCGGCATACCATCCCATGCTACCATTGCGACGACGATAAACGCTGCAGGGCATCTAAACGAATTCAAAAAATGATGGTTGGTTAGTCGTTATCGTTATGTTCTTGATGGATATGGAAAGATCTAAATCTAAATTGGAATAGAAATACTCACTTGTGACCTTGACGCTTCTTAACAACAACAAGAATTTTCTCTTCAGGATCCGCTCTTCGAATGATCCACTTGGCCACAGGACAACCTTGCGTCGTTTTGCCCTCTTTGCCTGTATAGACAATCTTTTCAATTCGCAACTGTCGTCCTGAAATACCGCAACGGTCTTCGATCTCTTTGCGCAATTCAGCCAAAGTCGCTGAAGATCCTGCAAAAAAAGGATAGAAACCAGTTGGAAATTGTTATAACATTATTTATAAGTCCAAAATTACCTAAATGTGTATAATAGCTTCCAGGTTCTGGTGGATTCTTATCCGATGAGAAACAATCACACTCTGGTATTTCAGCCTTGTTGCCCTTTTCCAATCGATCCGTTGTGTCATACATCGGATTGATGGTTTCCCGTTTCACAACCACTTCAGCTGGTGCGGACAAGGATTCCTCACTTGTACCATCATCACTGGCATTCTTCTTCTTGCTGCTGGGAGCCTTGGGCTCGCCATTTTCGTCAGTCTCTTCTTCGTCCTCGTCCAGGATTTCATCCTTAGTCTGAATACCCATGCAAGAGCCATCTTTCAGATGTTCCATTGTCGGTACGCGTGTACCACCTTGCCGGCAGCATGAGAATCCGATGATATTTTTGATCGCCGCTGGACCACCTTCGCCTAGGAACGGATAACCGGTAATTTTGTCCACTTCTTCGCTGGCTTGAAGCTCGGCAGCCTTGTCGGCGGCCTGCATCATGGAATATCGATTCGGAGGAATGGGATATGCATGTGCGGGGATCTCTTTTTCATAGTTCATGGGCATCGAAAGATTGCTGCTTGGGTCGTGCTTTCGATCCAAATCCACTAGACTGTGGCCCCGTTTCGAGCTGGAAGATTTCGTCGCATTGGAAGCTGGAGGACAGCCAAAGGAAGACGGTGTTGATGCTGACGACGAGTGCGGTGGCAACGGTGGTGGCGGATGCTGATAGCTGGGAGAGAAATTCTGCTGATAGTTGTTTTGATGCTGATAGCCTGCACCGTAGTAGGAAGCAGGATTCTGATAACCGTGCTGCTGTTGATAGTCTTGGTGTTGTTGTTGTTGTTGCTGCTGATGCTGCTGATGTTGCTGTTGGGACGAATTATTCCCTCCAGCAGGTTGAACCTCGTTTTGACAGTAGTCAGCATACTGGATGAAGTTCTGATAGTTGCGCTCGTACCCCTCCATTTTGTTGCTCTGCGGTGGCATGAGTCCAGGTTCTTGCTTAATCATTGGATACTGTCCTTGCGGGTTCATTCCGGGATAGCAAGAATTCGGATCGGGATGGTGACCATAGCCCGACATTGGTGGATAGCTAGACTTCTCGGTTTTTATGTCGACCTGGTGATGAGGGGATCCTCTTTGATGGTGGTGGCCGTGCTGTTGGGAGTGATGATGTTGCAGGCTACCACCCCCTCCGGGATCATTGCTGTTTTTCTCAACATCGGCCGCACTATGGCTCTTCTTTTTCGACTTACTGCTATGGGATGTTGTATGGTGTTGTGGTTGATGATGCGGTTGATCTGAGTTTTGGAAGCTACTCGGTGGTTTCTTGAACGAATGACCTTGTGGCTTCCAAATTTGATCGCCACCACCTCCGTGTGGTTCTGTTAGTGATGCACTAGCTGCTGCAGCTGATGGTTGCTGATGCGTTTGCTGTTGCTGCTGCTGTGGCACACTAGAACCACTGGCGTTCAATGCTGAATCGCCTCGGAGATGGTGGCTATACGATAAAAAATGACCGGTCTGATTTTGGGACTGGCCATGAGTGGCAGATGGGCCAGTCGGTGTCTGCATTTGAACATCGGCACCTTGACCGATGTCCTTAGGATCGTTTTTCCGCAGTATCATAGATTTTATTCGAGTGTTCAAGTTGACACGTTCCGCTTGGTTAAACATTTCGCCTGGAGCACCGGGTTGTTGTTGGTTCTGGTTATTCCAGTTCCAGTCTTGGGACATTTGAGCATGACTGGGTGAGGAGATGTGATTGGGTTGAGCTTGCTGCTGCTGCTGTTGTTGTTGTTGTTGTTGTTGCTGCTGCTGCTGCTGATTGGGCGTATGCATCCCCTGATGAGGAGCATGCAACATCTGCTGAGAATTATGATTCGGAGATGGTGGAATCGGATATTGCTGCATGTTGTTACTAGAATTACTGCTGCTGCTGTGACTGCTGGGCGATTGAGGAACATGATTAGGAGACTGCGAGACATGCCGCTGTTGTTGTTGCTGTTGCTGCATGTGCCCTCGTGTCGGCGATTGCGGAACCTGCTGAGAAGGTTGCTGCTGTTGATTTTGAGAGCTTTGTGCTGATGGCGGATGCATGGGAGAAGATGACTGTTGTTGCGTTTGCTGTGCGTTTGAGTTGGAGCTCTGCTGTTGGCCACTGGGTGCACTGGTGCCACTTCCTGCTCCTGTTGATTGTTGTGCTACTGATTGGGGTCCAGTTGTTTGATTTCCGCTGAAGTCGCCTGAATACCCGTTACAATTGAGTGAGCGCGGCGGTACGCTGCTCACCCGCGGATATCCAGGCGTGTCGTTTCCCGACATAGTCTTATTCAAATCAGAAGCTGCCCCCACTTGCAACTGATGTTGTTGTGCAGCTGATGCCGATGAATTCGACAGAACAACCGGTGGTGGAGCTGGAGCCGTTGACACTTGGCCCGCATAGGTGACAGCCGGAGCAAAACTCACACTCTGCAATGATACTTGATTTATTGGCGAAGATATTTGCTGCGTTTGAAATTCATAACGCTGCACCGGAGCCGCATAAGTTCTCCCATAATTCGGATCGAATCCGAGGCCTGTTTGAACATATCCATTGGGCGGTTGGTATGAATAGCTTTGTGGTTGGAATTCTAATGAATTTAACGACGTTATTGCCGGACTATTTTGTGGAATTTGCTGAATGAATTGATTTTGCCAACCCTGTGATGGATCTGTCTGCCAGGTAGGATAGAAGGCCATAGGCGCCTGGAATGAAACGAAAACAAAACAAAAAAATTAACATAAATATATAATAATTTATCTGTGGCAATGAATTAATTATTATTATTTAAATTTTATGAAGGTTTGCCTAATAACGAGCGCTCATTAACAAGAACAAAACCAAGAATCATCTTGCATAAACCTTCAACAACATTCTCGTTGAAACGAAAAACACAGTCTCTAGTCTCTTGTTTCCATTAAAAGATATTTATGTTCCAAAGCAACAAAACGAGAGGAAAAAAATTATTCAAGAATTATAATGGGTGATTTTTTAAGAGGTTTAGAACTTTTTTTTTAAAAAAAAACACAAAAAATTCGAAAAAATTAATGAAATATTTATTTGAATCGATAGTTTGAACCTTGCAATTTAATGTTTAAAGATAATTTCATGCAAATGTTGACCGCGGCTGCGTCTCAGGTAGCCCATCCGCTGAGTCCAATTTTGGCATACTCTTTCACACATATCGGCCGGTATCTCACGAATGAATGCATGGATGTTGGCTTCCAGTGCGTCAATCGAAGCGGGGTTGTCCCTATAGACATTAGCCTTGACATACCCCCACAAAAAATAATCTAATGGTGTCAAATCGCACGATCTAGGCGGCCAATTGACCGGCCCGAAACGTGAAATTAACTGTTCACCAAACTCGCCTCGCAATTGCGCCATTGTTTCGCGTGCTGTGTGGCATGTGGCACCGTCTTGTTGAAACCACATATCATGCAAGTCAAGAACTTCCATTTCGGGCAAAAAAAAGGTTGTTATCACCGCTCGGTAGCGTTCACCATTGACAGTAACGCTGCGATTCGCATCATCTTTGAAGAAATAGGCCCAATAATGCCGCCGGCCCATAAACCGCACCAAACAGTGGCTTTTTCGGGATGCATTGGTAGCTGTTGCAATGCTTCTGGCTGATCTTCACTCCAAATGCGGCAATTTTGTTTATTTACGTACCCATTCAACCAAAAATGAGCCTCATCGCTGAACACAAGCAGCGCGCGATGAACATTTCGAACCGAGCACGAATTTTGATAGTAAAATTCAATAATTTGCAAGCGTTGTTCATTTGTAAGACGATCCATGGTTAAATTGCAAACCAAACTGAAGCTGTTTGACAGTGACACAAGGTACTAAACACACGTCAGCTGTCAAAACCAGTGTTGCCAAAACCAAACCAGCTAAAAAATCACCCGTTATATATATATATTTACGTAGGTACCTACTTGGAGAAGGACGGGAATTAATGGGTTTGGCGATAACGCCTTTTCGCTACGTCTACGTGCTCTATAGACTATAGTCGACATGGCCAGCGCGCTGCGGTGCAATGTACTTCGACTATATTGATAGATTCGTATGCCAAATGGCCCTGAACTTTTGAGCAGCAGAACATCTTGGGTGCTTTAATGATATAGTTTCGTTGCCTCTTAATTGCTTGAAATTTATTGTTTATTCGAAAATTGCAATTAGTTGTGTGAACCTAGTAGCAGAATCTTTAATCGATATTTAGAGCGGCAAAAGCGCTGAATGTATAATGTCTTACTAATTGATTACATTAAGGCTTTTCTCTTTTTGGCCAGAGATATCAAACCATGCGAGAGTCCACGTTTTAGTGACAGATAAAGGACAATAAGGCAAGCTGCGTAGATTTTAGAAAAGAAATGAGGTCATAGGACATGTGGGACATAAAAAGGCATAGGACTTCTTGAGAATTAGTAAATAAGCTATTCAGATATCAATCAGAAATCAAGGAGTTCAGAGAAGCGTCAAGTCCTTCCAAGTAAGTAAATACAACGAAAAATTTTAATTTCATCAACAATGCTGGACTTCGAGTTGGAGCTTTGCCGTTCATTTGTTAATGAATCTGTACATTAAACAACGAATTTTCGTTTATGAGTCAATGAAACTACATATTTCACTAGTGAACATACAACTTATTCGTATTTCAATATTTTTTTTCTTGTTGAGCCAATGAACTTGATTCATTAACAAACGTGAAACGAATGCGTTCACTAATGATTTATTCGTTCAGTAAATGAGTTTCTTCGTAACTTTTTACTTTTAAAATATTATTTATTTTTTGATTTTTGATTTTATTTATTACTCAACGTAAGGACTGAGGATTTCCAGGATTTTAGCTGCTGAAACTGATGATCGAAGACAAAGAATCATTTTTTCATTCAAAATCAGATATTTTGCAAAAAAAAAAAAAAAAATTGACTTAGAGGGACCAAAATATATTAAATGAAAATTGAATAAACATGTTATCTGACCAAAAGTTTTTCCGAGTCTGTCAACCCGTCGCGTTATTTTTTATAAATGTGCGATAAGAGCAGTTTAAAAAAGAAACTTGAAGTTTTATAAAGCTTACTACAATTTTTTCCAGAGATACGAGTATAGCTCTTCAAAAAACAGTACAAACAAAAATTAAAAAAATTTGTATGTTCCCTTAACTTTTTTTGACAAGTGTATATCCGTATGTATATTTTTTTTTTTTATAATTCCGAATTCGGTTGTGTCCTTGATTCTTAAAAAAGTATTCACATAAAATCGAAAGATGTTTTGAGAGAGTAGTTCGGGTTAAGTGTGCGCAGTTAATTAGTGTCCGCACAGTGATTTTCTCAAAAAAAAAAACTGGGATATAATTCGAATTTGTGGAAATTGAAGACTTGTTTGACCTCCTTCAAAGCCGGTTATGATGAAGTTAGTATTTTATTTGGTGTTGGTGTCTTAAGAAGAGGCAAAAAAGGTGAGTTTCATTTAAATTTTCCTAATTTTTTTTTAAAACAGTTGTATTGGCCCTTGTTTGGTTTTTAAATATGCAAAGTAATTTTTTTTTTTAGCGGTATAAAACTTTAAAATGGAATAAAACAAAGATGATTTTTTAAATTGACATGAAATTTACTTTATTTGAAAGATAATTTTCTGGCATATCACTGCCACGGCTGGCTCGGACGAAGTCTAATCTGGAGGTCCAATTTTTGATGACTTTTTCCAACATTTGTGGCCGTCTATCGGCAATAACGCCGCGAATGTTGTCCTTCAAGTGGTCAATCGTAGCTGACAAAATGGCCGCCAGTTGAAATAGTGTTGCCAACTTAAAGTTCTATACCTCTAAAAAAGCACCCTTTATTAACAATGCATTATCATATGAATATGTCAAGTTTGCCAAATAAATATGTCTCAAATGTGTCATATACGTATGTACATGACAACAAATATATGGAGCCTAATACTATTTTGTCATACAACAAATATTGTGTCATATATCGCCTTAAATTTTTTTAATTTTTGCAAAAATTAGATTTGGTTTGGGGTAAGTGTGCGCAACAATTCGGGAGTAAATGTGTGCATATGATATACATATAAACATTGCACTAGAGCAAAAATTCTGTTTTTAAATTGTTTAAATTTTAGAAAAAAACTTCGTTTGGGGTAAAGTGTGCGCAACACAAAATATTGGGGACAAGTGTGCGCATGCGAAATATGTATGAAGAATCATATACTCATAGCGTTCAATTTTATAGATAAATGTCCTTAAAAAATTAGAATGTTTAAAGAGTCGAAGTTCCATTTATCTAATTTTTTTAGTTTTTGTTAAAGTGAAATATCATTTATTTATAAAATATTAAAAATTAAAATTAAATTTAACCCAAAGAAATATTGCATTAAAGACTTTGCGCACACTCAACGGTTAGTGTACGCAGACTTTTTTTTATTGAATAATCAAAAAAAAAATTGTTAATAATGATTTGATTGTTTTCTAGTTGCTAATTAAGTGTTCTGAAATACGCATATTTAAAATCTAACTAGATTTGTTTATATTTAATCTACATTTGTATATTTCACTTTGATTCCAGCTTAAAGGTCAAAAGTGCACATACTTATGTATGTGTGTACTTTGGACGAATCTAAAGATAAATTATTAAAATGTGTAGGTACCCTGAGCCAACGACAAAATTTATAAAAAAAAAACCTTCAGTTATAATTGGGAAACAAATAAGAGAATGTATAGGTATAGGTACGTTGTCGATAATAAAACATTCAAAAACTCATTAACACACAACCCACTTCTGATGTTGATCAATAAAAACAAAATATAATTATATTTATATTACATACATACATATGCACATTTACGTATGTAGTACAAACAAAACAAATAAAATCAAACTCCATTGATAAAATTTGTATTATAGTACACGCATTGTTGGTCAAAACAAAAACCTTAAATGCCACTCTATTTCCATCAGGGTGCAAAACAACATTCTACCCCCATTCAGGTGCTCAAATGAAACACATATTCGACTGTTGTTTTAGATTCAGAAAGTTTCCCATATGTGTGTTTTGTGTTTCAAGTCCTGTTTTTTTTTTTTTTATTTCTTTTCCGAACTCAAGTCCTCTATACCCACCCCCACACCTTTTTGATATCAAACGGGGCGGGGGTAAATAATTGACTTTTTTAAGGGTGCTATATATGAAAAGACAGCAGGGCAGAGAATAGGTACCAATAACATCAGGGAAAACGGAACTGAATACCAAAGTATATACTTTCATTTATTTTCCATTTCCATAACCCCGCACCCGCTTCTCAGCATCGTCATACACAAATGGAACGCAGGGGGTGAGTTATTTCATTTCATTTCATTCGGTAACTTTCAGAGTACGAATATTATTATTTTCGAATGCAAATGCGAACATGTGCGAGTAAAATTTATATTTTTATATTACAAACCTCTTCACACACACACACGTATGTATTTATATAACTGCCTGTGTGTGTGCTTGAATATGTATGCAAGTTTATTTAATTTAAAATTTATTACTCCTCAGAGTGTAAGTAACTTAACTACCCCCCTTGAATCATTTTATAAATGTATGTATGTCTATGTTGGTAGGTATTTATATTTATATTGTGTATAACTGTATAAACTTTCTATACATACCTACTCGTATATTCAGAACGACAAAGGCTGAATAAATTTAATGGAATTCTATATAAAATAATAATGAATTTCTCTTATCAGTTGCAAAACAGAGCCAAAAAGGTATGAGAACCAAGTTCCAATCAAACATTTCTTAATTTATGCACCCTCACTTACTTTACAAGCATTCATTATAGTCCCTATCATATACTCTGCTGCGAGGTACACATTGTTAATGTGGCCATTATGTCGAGTTAAATTCATTAAATATTGAAATTATTATTCCCAAAAGTAAATTATTTAACGCTAAGTATTGTTTGAAGAAAATTTAAAAACAAAAAAATGTAATCTTAAGAATATTAAAGCCTCTTATGAAAAACTCCTAAATTTATAGAAGTAGGTATACTTAAATTATAATCTTTGTTTAAGTAGGTGTGAGGACTTTTATCTATTGTTTTCTGTTTTTTTTTTTTTAATGTTTAAATTGTTAGTTGAAATTGCTGAAAAATAGAATTCAAAGCAATAATTGCTTCATAAGTCTGAAGATGAGGCAGCTCTGCAAAACCTACTCTTAGAAATTCTCGGTATCCATTTCCATTAATTATTGTTTCAAAAGTAGGGTAGGGCGTGAAATTTTGAAATTTTGAAATTCTATTGCTTTTGCTTTTGAACATAACATCCTTTCTTTCCACTTTCCACTCTTTACTTATCTTTTTCCCATTGATCAAATGCTTTGATCCTAAATTGAAAATATTCCCTGCAATTTATTGTGGAACGCATGTATTTTTAAACCAATACAATATGTGCATAGTGCGAGCTTTTATAACGGAAGATTTTTTAAGAGGTTTAGAACTTTTAAAAAAAAAAAAACACAAAAAATTCGAAAAAATGAATGAAATATTTATTTGAATCGATAGTTTGAACCTTGCAATTTAATGTTTAAAGATAATTTCATGCAAATGTTGACCGCGGCTGCGTCTCAGGTAGCCCATCCGCTGAGTCCAATTTTGGCATACTCTTTCACACATATCGGCCGGTATCTCACGAATGAATGCATGGATGTTGGCTTCCAGTGCGTCAATCGAAGCGGGCTTGTCCCTATAGACATTAGCCTTGACATACCCCCACAAAAAATAATCTAATGGTGTCAAATCGCACGATCTAGGCGGCCAATTGACCGGCCCGAAACGTGAAATTAACTGTTCACCAAACTGGCCTCGCAATTGCGCCATTGTTTCGCGTGCTGTGTGGCATGTGGCACCGTCTTGTTGAAACCACATATCATGCAAGTCAAGAACTTCCATTTCGGGCAAAAAAAAGTTTGTTATCATCGCTCGGTAGCGTTCACCATTAACAGTAACGCTGCGATTCGCATCATCTTTGAAGAAATATGGCCCAATAATGCCGCCGGCCCATAAGCCCCACCAAACAGTGGCTTTTTCGGGATGCATTGGTAGCTGTTGCAATGCTTCTGGCTGATCTTCACTTCAAATGCGGCAATTTTGCTTATTTACATACCCATTCAACCAAAAATGAGCCTCATCGCTGAACACAATTTTTCGATAAAAAAGCGGATCCTCGGCCAGCTTTCCAAGAGCCCATTCACCAAAAATTCGGCGTTGTGGTAGGTCGGCTGGCTTTAGTTCTTGCACCAGCTGTATCTTAAAAGGCTTTACGCCCAAATCCTTCCGCAAAATTTTCCACGTTGTGCTGTAACAAAGGCCTAACTGCTGGGAACGGCGCCGAATCGACATTTCGCGGTCTTCTGTCACACTAGCTGATACGGCCGCAATATTTTCTTCACTACGCACAGTACGTAAACGTGTTGGTGGTTTAATGTCCAACAAAGTAAATTTGGTGCGAAATTTGGTCACAATCTTCCGAATAGACTGCTCAGAAGGTCGAGAATGCCGATCATAAAATGGAAGCAGCGCGCGATGAACATTTCGAACCGAGCACGAATTTTGATAGTAAAATTCAATAATTTGCAAGCGTTGTTCATTTGTAAGACGATCCATGGTTAAATGGCAAACCAAACTGAAGCTGTTTGACAGTGACACAAGGTACTAAACACACGTCAGATGTCAAAACCAGTGTTGCCAAAACCAAACCAGCTAAAAAATCACCCGTTAGCTTAATTATAATAAAGGGTATTTTTTTTTAAACCAGTAGGTATTCAAACTTTGATTTTGAACGAAATTCATGAAAGGGAATTGCCCATTTCTAGTTCAGAGTGTACAAGAACGAGTTTGGTATCAAATTAAAGGTGACATAAAGCCCGATACATGAGTCAAATATTTTCAAAATCGTTCATGGGAAAGTCAAGATATTTGGGCTTGAAGTTGCCAATTGCAAAATAAGGATTTCAGATTTTGTTCTAAATAATTGTCGACAACGGGCGAAATAATTGACGCAGAAAAATGTTATTAACATCAAATGAAAGGTGTTTTTTTTGTCTCTACTTGTGTTCAATCGAGAGAATAAATTTTGAAATTAGTTTTTAAACAGAGCTTCGGGTATATACCCACGATGCCGACGCCCACGGCTGGATCTAATATGAATGTTATCCAAGAGACAAAAGTTTTCTACTACTTTTTCCATAATGTTGCCTTTCATTGCATCGGTTGTTGTTGGTTTGTCAGCATAGGTTAATTCGCGGCTTTTAAGTATCCTCAGAGAAAATAATCAAGAGACGCAAAGTCACAAGATCTTTGAGGATAATTTACAGTTCCACTACGGGAAATTATGCGTTCATCGAGTGTTTTCTTCAATAAGTTGATTTTTTTGTGTACTGCACGGCGCCTGCTGGAACGACATTTCTTCCACATTCATGCCATTGAATCAAGGAACGAGAGAGTCATTGATCATGGCTCTAAATATATGGACCTCATAGCTCACGCCTGATTCACAATGTGACGAGGAAACGAGACATGAGCGCGACGAGAACTCGTTGTTACCAATTTTTCAAAAAAGATATGATCAATTGTATTTAACAATTAAACTTATTGATAAATCTATTATTTTTTATGTTAAATATTCTTTATATTTTATTCATTTTTTTTTTTTTACAAAAATAAGTTTTTGTCGTAAAAACACTCGCCGCTTTGTGAATTGGAGAACGATTTTATAACGAGAAAAAGTTGACAGCGTTTCTCGTCACGCTGACGCCTCGTTTTCTCGTCACATAGTGAAACAGGACCCTAACATGATTATCCTAATTTTTGGGGAAAAAATGGGCTGATGGCCAGTCAAAAGACCGCACCAAAATGTGCATTTTTCGGTTTTTCGGGTGTTGTCACGGTGGTGGACGTTTCCTTAATCTCATGTTTTGTTTTTATTTTTATTATGCGCAAGATAAGAAGGGATTTAAAAGATATTGATGCCAATTTAGTTTTTTTTTTATTTTCAGAGAAAAATAGAGTTAGGTAAAACATTCCACATTCGTGCAGTGCTCTCTCGAAACTTCACACTACGCCCGAAATTGGTCTCAAAGGTGTGAAATAGTGGCATTTTGGATTATCTGCGCTCCGATGCAGAAATTTTGCTTTTTGACATACGAATCATTGAGACAGTTAGCCTCATAGGTGAACACAACTTGCACCGATAAGACACCGGATCCAATGCCGGTTAAATCAACGCAAAGAATTATAATTTTGGAATCAAATTTCGAAGATTTGGTAACTTTGTTTAAGTGTGTATGACATCATGATGAATTTGAACATGAAAATGATAAGTAAGAGCAAATGGTAAAGAACCATGAAACTGCTTCTTAGAATTGGTAAAAAAAATTCTAAAAAAGTTTTGAGTTCAAAATAAAGAAACCAATCATAACCCTCAAACGTGTGAACGTGACATACTTTTTTTGTGTCAGCTTGAAAGAAACTTTCAAGGATGTAAATTGGTGAATTTTAAGAAAAATACTTTACAGGATGTTTCAGAATCCCTTAGTGAACTAACTTTTTTAACCTCAAGAAATGTACATTTTGTGTACGATTTAACTATACAAAATATAATATCTCATCGCTAATTCGGGCTAAACAGTGCTGAGTTGAAGTAAACGGACAATATGTATTTGGAAATGTGAAGAAATGTTTTTTTTTTTAGGTGTACCTAGATCAAGGGCTTTACATTTAAGTGGCACATCAGAGAACATAATAAATTTTTCAGTATTAGGTACATATAAGATTAAATAGATGGGAATAAAAACTTATAGGAAATTTTTATGCAATAAAATCGGTATACTTTGAAGAGAAATCCTTAACAGGGTGTTTCAGAATCTTCCGCCACAATCTTATCACAAGCAATAAAAATAATATAATGTTAACTTAAAGAATTATCGAAAGCCCAAGATTGTAGTAGTAGTACCTATATTCTTTCAAAATTGTTTGAACTATTGAGCAGCACCAGGTTACAAAATTATAACAAAATCGGTTTAACTATATGGAAAAGATATACGCGAATAACCCAGAAATAAGACCATTTTTTCAAAAAAACCTGTACCTAATGCTATTTCCGCTATGTGAATTCTTCGCCAAAAAACGTGAAATGCGGTTTTTTATAATAACTTTTGTCATTACAGGTACGAAGTTTTATCAAAATCGTTAGAGCTGTTTTGAGAAAATTAAAAAAAAAAAAACAAAATTTTTGTATGGCAGCTCTACCCGTTCTAGATGAGCTAAAACAAAAATTCGAATTTCTCCTCTAGGGACTAACATACAAATGCTCTGTACCAAATTGTATGCAAATTGGACCACCCGTTTAGGCTCTACCTCAAATTGCAGAGGACTCACAGACTCACCAACGCACAGACCGAGAGACGGACGACACCAAGAAACCCACTTCTTCGGACTTCTCGATCATCGTAGTTTTATTTTTTTTTTTGATTACAACCCTCGAACTTTTTTTACACGAAACCAATACATGCCCTATAGAGCGAGTAAAAATATTAACTACGATATTATTGTCAACTTTAATAAATTGTCACAATCGATTTCTCTTTTTTATCTTACTCACATTTACTTTTTTTTTTAACAGCAAAATTGATAAAAGCACTAAGTATTCGCAATCGTATTTTTCCCAACCAAATATGTTTTATTAAATTTTTATAATTAACAAATAAATTTCTTTCTGTCAAAAGCTCTAGAGTGCAATGAAAATAATTATTAAAAAAGATATTTTTTATTTCCAGATAAGAAAAAAATAAATTCAATTAATTGTGAAGAATAAAATATAAAAATATTTTTATTTTTTAAATTTGTACCAACATTTATTTCAGTAATTTGTTGAAATAAAAACAGGTTTATATACATACGTGGATATGATGATACAATATATAGGAAACGGCAATTAGAGTTAACTTCAATATTTGCAAGGATCAAGTATCAAAATAAAAAAAAACGAAGAGAAAGTCTCAAATTTATTATTACGGAACTCTGCTGGAAGTATACATTAAACATACATACATACATACATATATTAAAAATACATACATATATGCATGGACATGTTGTATAGGTATGGAGAAGAAGATATGAGAGGAAAAACATTTCCTCATTAATTTTCCTGGTAGGATATTGAAACAGACAACCCCCATAACCCAACCCAACCCGGAAAAAAATAAAAAAAATAAACCTCAACCGCTCTCTACCATCTTCTTTTAGCAAAAGTTCTAATTATCTGGGCGCCCAACACACCACGTCAGAATTGAAGAGAAAAGCCCGCATTCTCAAACACTCTCGATGGTGTGGCATCCCCAACGGCCGGCGATGGTTCCAGCTTTCTATATCGCACACAGGTGGTATGGATTCACTCGACCACCATTTTCACAAGTATTATCGTCATCGTCGTCTTTGTTAGACTGGACATAGGATTTGACTCCGAAGTCCTTACGCAATGCACCAAAGGGATTTAGAGAGCCCCAACGAGGGTAGGAACATAAACACAAAAGAGCGGCGTCGCGTCGTCGTGCGTTGTTCTTGTTCGTGTTGATGTTCGTATTGAACTATGTATGGAAGTGGAAGAAGGAGAGTGTTCATCTATATATGAGCAAAAGAAAATGATGGAGATGATTGTCTGGAAATGTGATGCCAATTTAAACATTTTGAAAAAATAAAAACACATTAAATAAAGAAATTTCGATTTTTATGCTTAAATACTTTTGATAGTATAATTAAGTGGGGTGTAAGATGACACTTATTTTTTAAAAAAAACCTATAATCTGTCTAATGTTGTGTTATTTTTACGTCAAATAATGCTTCCTTCGATACCAATTTAAATACTTAAATATGTAAACAGTAAACAGCGACTTTATCCTCTTTTAGAAAGGAAAAAATGCTTGGTAACCCTAGTACATATGTAACGGGTGATTTTTTAAGAGGTTTAGAACTTTTTTTTAAAAAAAAACACAAAAAATTCGAAAAAATGAATGAAATATTTATTTGAATCGATAGTTTGAACTTTGCAATTTAATTTTTTAAGATAATTTCATGCAAATGTTGACCGCGGCTGCGTCTCAGGTAGCCCATCCGCTGAGTCCAATTTTGGCATACTCTTTCACACATATCGGCCGGTATCTCACGAATGAATGCATGGATGTTGGCTTCCAGTGCGTCAATCGAAGCGGGCTTGTCCCTATAGACATTAGCCTTGACATACCCCCACAAAAAATAATCTAATGGTGTCAAATCGCACGATCTAGGCGGCCAATTGACCGGCCCGAAACGTGAAATTAACTGTTCACCAAACTCGCCTCGCAATTGCGCCATTGTTTCGCGTGCTGTGTGGCATGTGGCACCGTCTTGTTGAAACCACATATCATGCAAGTCAAGAACTTCCATTTCGGGCAAAAAAAAGTTTGTTATCATCGCTCGGTAGCGTTCACCATTGACAGTAACGCTGCGATTCGCATCATCTTTGAAGAAATATGGCCCAATAATGCCGCCGGCCCATAAACCGCACCAAACAGTGGCTTTTTCGGGATGCATTGGTAGCTGTTGCAATGCTTCTGGCTGATCTTCACTCCAAATGCGGCAATTTTGCTTATTTACATACCCATTCAACCAAAAATGAGCCTCATCGCTGAACACAAGCAGCGCGCGATGAACATTTCGAACCGAGCACGAATTTTGATAGTAAAATTCAATAATTTGCAAGCGTTGTTCATTTGTAAGACGATCCATGGTTAAATTGCAAACCAAACTGAAGCTGTTTGACAGTGACACAAGGTACTAAACACACGTCAGCTGTCAAAACCAGTGTTGCCAAAACCAAACCAGCTTAAAAATCACCCGTTAGGTATCCATACTTTTTCTTTTATTTTTTTTTTTTAATTTAAATATTAGATATCCATACTTATGACACAAAATTTGTAAATTTAATTTTTCTTTGAAAAAAAAAAAAATTAAAAATATACTACTAAATACTACTACAATAATTCAACCACGTTTGGCATCACTGTTACGGAAATTTTCATTGACTGGATTGTTAGTGATTTTTTTTTTATATTTGGGGTATTATCCTAAAATTTTGTCGGCGTGTTTAATGAAATTCCATTTGTGAACTTAGTCGTGGTAGGTTAGCTATAGTAGTAGGTACATGTAATTTTTTTTTTTTTTTGTTGGTTACCCCCAAGAATTTGCGATTAAAAAGAATACCGTCTGTCATTGGATTATTTTTTTTTTAATATTCTCCGAAGGGTGGCTATTGACTTTTTTAATTACTGAATGTGGGAGAAAGGTATTATAAAAAAAAATCATCCCTTTATGATGTTACTTAGCGATTTTATTTTCTTTTTTTTTTACTTTTCCAAGGGGATGTTATTTTTCCTGGAAATTTCAAAAGAGGGTATAACGATTCTATATGAAAAATGCATGTCCCCTGGGTCGGGTCGAAGGTGCGCAATTGCTTATGCGCGACTCCTAAAACACTAACGATAGATGCCTGCCATATGGATGGGGAGTGGCAGGGGGAAGGTAGGACGACGTACGATAGAGGTGATACGAGCAGACGACGACGACGGAGGTTAGAGGCATTGAAAAGGTAGAGAAGTTTGTGGAGACGATTATTTTCCGTAAAGTGTTCTCTTCTCTCTTCGGTTTTTGGAACTAAATGTGGATGCTGCTGCTCCCATTTTTCTGATAGGTGCGAGAGGGGGGCCCTCTATGTGGCACCGTGCTTCCCTACACCACTTGGTGTATATAGCCTTTTCACACAGCCCGGAGATTGCGAGGTGTAGTTAAGTAGTGCATATAGCACGAGACATGAGCTCCTGCCGCACTTCTCCTAAACTGGATGCTTGGTCGCCTCGGTGGCTGCAGACATTCCACTGGGAGCACAAGAACAGGAACCAGCCAGCACAGCTACCCTACACATTATTCAATATAAGAGAAGTAGTGTGAGAAAGAGATATAGGCTTTGGAAAATAGAAGCGTCTACTGACTCTCAAGCTTCACTATAAGGGTGCACCCTCTCATCATCATCTCTTTATAATACCACACCAGCAGAGCGAGCGTTCTGAAATTGTGTATGGCATTGTGAATTGAAGCTGAGGTATATTTCACTACACACACACACACTTACAAAAATTCTGTCTAGGGGATCGGAATGGGGAGAGTAAAAATGGAGAAATCAATGCACCCTGGGACGTTCCTTGTTTTGTACTCTTGAACTGAAGGGTTCTAAGGCACTTGCGGAGACTGTGCGGCGGAGTGGTGATGGTGGTGGCGGAAACAGCAGCTAGGATCTATATGTATGTAGGTGCTATGGGTTTGGGTTGGTTTTATCTTTCAGGATTTTCCACTTAACTTTGCAGAAAATAGAATGTGAAGAAGATTGTTTATTTTTTAAATTATTTTTTTTTTTTACCTTCATTTTCTTTTTTATTCCTTTTGTGTGTTTTTTGTTCGTTTTCTTTTTTTTTACTATTTTTGAATTGAATTATTGGCTCAACGCAATAAGGACTTTAAAAGCGGATATGAAAGACATTCCGTTTTTGTTCTTTTATATTTTTTGATTTAGATCGAAAGTTATGAGGCTTTTTATTCCAAGTTTTTGTTATAGGAAACTAAAAAAATAAAGTTTGAAATAAATTGGAAGTCAGAATTATAATGAAGAAAGGGGTTTGTTTTTATTATTTTACTTTTCTTTTTGAAATGCAATTACCTTTAGGCTTTTAATTTTTTTTTTTTTTTTTTTTTTGTTTTCTTGGAAAAGCAAGAAATTCAATTACATTATTATTTTTTTTTTTTTTGGTTGAATGTAGGGTAAGGCAATAAGATTTTATCTTCGTCGATTATGTGAACAAAATTGTAGAAAAGTAGGAAGTTATTTAGAAGAGAAATATATAAAACTTTGAAAGAAGAATGAATCCAAGGTTTTCGGCAATTCACTTAGAATTAATTTTCAGATGACAAATTTTAGTAAAAAAAAACAATATACAATTAAAGAGAGAAAAAAAAGGTTGGTTCAAGATCATTCTACACTTGCAGTTAATTTTTTGTTTAAAGATGGTAACCCAATTCTAAAAATATTGATCGGAGTATCTCGTAGATAAACAGGTCCTGGTGGCACCTGGCTACTTACATCGCTCTTAATCAATCCTGTGTGAATTGCTAGTCGGCAGGAATGATGGTGAGGACCTACAACCGAACAGTTGAGTTCAGTCATCGTCAAAGATTTTGGATGAGTTTTTCACTTCCTCGAAAGAGCCAATAAACAGATTTGGGTCGCACGGAAGCTCGTGGGGAGCGTATTGGTTGTTTGCAGAAATTTATAGGACCTACAATTTTCTGCCGAATCCTAACGACTAAGGTGATAGGAACTTATTCCTGACAAGAGATACTCTTGGTGGATTTGTCACTTCCTCGGTTCAAGCCGGTATTGTATGTATTTATTAAGGTGGACTTGGCTGGGAATCGAACTACGACTTCGGCTACTACGAAAGAGACCACCGACAAAAACAAATGTTCGCAGTGTTTTTTAAGCGGAAGTGCTTGTATCGGAGAGCTATCTTTTGGTTCCTTTTTTCCTTTTTGGTTGTTTTGGCCCTCACAGCCTTAAGCGTCCAAAAATTTTGACAGCAACTCAGTACCTATTATAATATTTTCGCTGTATACGAAATGGATCGATTTATGCTTGAAAAACGTTAGGAAATATTGGAAAGTGGATGCTGTTTTGCCGAAACAGTGCAAATATTAAATACAAATCTCGGTCGAAATATTGGAACAACTGCAGCTATACTGTACGCAAGATTGTAAAGAATATTGTGTCTTTTGCCAAAAGAGTGCCGGCAATATTGGTCCATTTTTCTTCCAAGACAATAGTGGACAAAAATGTTACAGTCAATATGGAGAGCACTAACGATGCTTGAAAACTTATGTTTATTTTACAGAAATTGAGGATTTGGACTTGGGCGAGGTGTAGTTCTAGCAAGATGGAGCTTCGAACATACAAAAAGTACGACAATCGATTTATTTTCACACTAAGTTCAATAATTACGCCATCAGCAATTTTAATGGTGTTACTTGCTTTTAAAGATCGATGCAATGCAAACAATTTACAGACGATTCAATATTAGTCGAACTATTCGTGAAATAGCGGCCGAAACTATTGAAAAATTGGGTTGACAGAATTGAAAAAAAAAAAAACTAGATGACTCAACCTTTAATTTGTGAAGCCGTAAAATATTTGATATGGATTTGAAAGTTGGGTTGTCTCTGAGCCTTGAAAAATGATAAGCCGAAATTTTGTAAAATTCGTTTTAACCGACCTACATCTCGAGAACGACTCATTTGATAGATTTAATTATGTTTCTTTTCTACATAAATTTTTGGTATTTGATTTATACTTTCAGAGTTAAAATACCAAAAAGTATACTTTTTGTTAAGTTTTTGTTTGTATAATTACAACCCTTAGGTATTTATGGGGCAAGAACTAAAAAAAGCATACTTTTCGGCGGTTTACCTCTGAAAGTATAAATCCAATAAAAAAAAACGTAGTATGTACAAAAGAGAGGAAATTAAATTTCCTATCACAAAGATCTTTAAAAATTTTATGTACGATAAGCCATTCTCGAGATATTGTTTAAAACTCGATTTTCAAAATGGCGGCTGAAGCACAACAATTAAACTCGCGCTTATCGACTCCAATTATAAAATTTAAGTGATATTTGATTGGAATTCTAACGCGTCAAAACTCAACTCAATCATCAGATCCACATGACTTCTACAGAAGTGAAAGAGGGCTTATAAAGGGTGTTTTTTTAGACGTGTGGTTTTCAATCTGGCAATACTTTTTTCGAAGTTGGTCTTTTTGACAGCTGTCACTTGATTTATGCTCAGTTTGGTTTGCCATTTCATAATTAATAGACTAACTCCTGAACAACGTTTGCAAATCGTGCAAATTTATTACCAAAATAATGGTAATGCCTCCAATATTCGGTCGAATTCGAGCAACCGTGGATCGGCTTCGCACCACGTTTACTCTAGTGGATAGTGCGCATCCTCAGAGACGCCGTACAGTGCGCACCGAAGACACAATTGCTGCTGTGGAGCAGAGTATCGAAGAACACCCGGACGAGTCCATCCGCCATCGCGCGCAACAATTGAAGCTGTCGAAAATTGGGCCTCTCGGCTGGAATTTATTCGAGCCAGCTGTGGCGGCCACTTGCCCGAAATCATTTCTAAAACATAATGGCAAACCTTTATCTTTATAATAAAGCTAAATTCTTGGCCATAACATTCACATCTAAAAAAACACCCTTTAGAACAACATGAAGCTTACCACATATCTTTTTAACGCACTCAACCTTTTGGTACGATTGACTTTTGCCACATCAAACCTTGAACGACTTTTCCCTTGACTCTAACTTGGTGGACTCATATGGTAAAATTTATAAAATAAAAATGAATACTCACCATAGGTTGTTGTGGTTGATCCTTCATGTTGTGTATTTGTGCTGATATTTGATGTGATTGTTGGTGAACTTGTTGCTGTGATGATTGTACAGCTTGTTGTTGTTGTTGTTGTTGCTGGTGGTGCTGATGTGTTTGATGTTGTTGTTGTTGCTGTTGGTGTTGCTGCTGTTGTTGTTGCTGTTGTTGTTGTTGTTGTTGATTTTGAATTTGAACCGTAATAGATGATATATTATTACCACCGCCCAAACTCAAAGGATTCGATCCTGTTGTTGTATTTGGTGATGGATGTGGTAAAACTGTTGCTGGTGCTGGACTAAGGGCTAAAGTTGTTTGTTGTTGTTGATTTCTCGGTGATATAGCCGAATTGAGTTTGTTCAATTTTGCCGATCCACTGATGCCTGGTTTACGCCCTCTTGTCTAAAATAATATACAAGTGAAAGGTGTTAATTAGGAAAAACAGAATATTTTTGAAATATTGAAATATTTTCCTAACTACAAAAATACCTTACATACACCTATTTTGAGCATTTTAATAAAACTCAAAATATTAATCGAAATGAAAATAAATAAATGTATATTTAAGACTTAGGGTTATCCACCTCAATTACCTACTTCCATTTGGATTTTAAGAAATACTATAGCTGTTAAATAAAGTTTAATATTTCAATCTAATATACAAAACCCGTCTAAAAGATATTAATTAAATTGATGTTGCAGTAACGCAGAAGCCATATCATCTTCCCATAAACAAGAAGAGATGTAAATTCAAATTTATAGTGCTAATTTATTGCAACGAATAATTCACTATAAATGTTCTCAAATAACGAAGCCTTCCATTTCGGTATATGTGCATAAGACAGCGACATCGTCGACTTGCAATTAACGTCATCTACCATTTTCAAATTTATAATAGGCAAGGATTTTCTCATCCCTATCAGAATGTCCAGTGATGATGATATGCGGTGGGTTTCTTGTGTATATAATAGGATGGTGTTAGTTTGAGGTGATAATATATTAAGGTCATTAATAAGAGTCTTATTTCATGCTGCTATACTATATACGAACAGTTTATGTGTATAACCTTGTGCTACAACTTAAGATCAAAGTATTAGTGTTTAGAACGCCAAGTTTTAATGTATCTGCAACTTAAAGAATTTTTCAATTTGAAAAACGAATAAAATAAAATATCACGTTATGACTAAAACCGAAGGTACAGTACAGGGTGGGCTAAATAAGACCTTTTAATGTTAAACACGAATTTTACTGTTTTTACACATTATGTACATTCTCATATTTTTAATCTACAAACTGACATTTCAAGCTTGTAGGCAAATTGAAATGGCTGCCGAGGATTCTTATCTTCATGTAGATAATCTCTGGTGGAAGCTGTGTTTGGCAGAGTGTTGCAAATGATCCATCTATCTCAACTCGTCGTCTTTTCGACCAATTGGGCATTTCGAGAACAACATTGCGGAGAATTTTACACTTGGATCTTAAGATGCACCCATACAAAATTCTAAAAACACTGCTATCGCAAGATTATCCAACAGCGGCTACAATACGCTTTTTGTTTTTCACGATTAGCCACACAAGTTGATTTTTAAATATTGTTTTGATGTCGGATAAAGCGTATTTCAATTAAAGTATGGTTATGTCAACAAGCAAAATTGCAGATTGTGGGGCTCGGAAAATCCAAATCCAAATTTATAGATACATCAAATAATTAAAGCCAATTTAGTACTTATTTTCACAACTTTGAATAAAAAACAGTAAATTTAAAAAAAAAAAATTTCTTTTCATAAATTTTGAGTTTGAAAGTATTTTTTTTCAAAAACTATTAACCCAAATAACTGGGTTGAAACAAATGAAAATAGAACAAGTTTCTGACTTTCAGAAAACATATTATTTTGTATTGTAAGTGTTGCCGTTGTTTTTATTTTTTTTTTTATTTTGTCATTTTTTTTTTTAGAAAATTGCCCCTCCTGTCTAAACGGAGGGAGATAGACCCCCCTCCCAGAGAAAAAAACGCTTGCTAGTTATCGTACTCGTGCCCAAGAGTTATACGTGTTTAACATTGGCAGGCCTTATTTCGGCCACCCTGTATAATACCAAACAATTTTGCATTTTTATGTGTATGGGTGCAGGTATATCTACTCTTAAGCTATTTCATTATTATTCACCAGATTGCGATGACAATTTACCACGGCTGCATCATTTAAGCTACATCTTTCATGTTTAGCAATATTAATTTAGTAACAAAAATTCTAAAGCTAAGTGTACACGATTGGTAGACCTTACAATATTGTCAGATCTGTCAGTGAAAAACATGCCTACAATGCTCAACAACCGTGTACTCTTACAATTAATTGTCAGAAAATCTGTCTGACAATTAATTGTTCCGGTTTCTGAACTCGGAATTCCACCAGCAATTTAACTTACCATCCGTCCTGCTGACGACGGGTCACCCAATCTTTTGCCCATACCGTTCGACACTTTTTTTTTGCACTTCTTCATTGCAGCTTTCTAATACATACATATGCAGCCAAAACAGTCCCGATTGCTATTTTACTTTCAAATTCCATTTTAAATATTTTTTTTACGAAAATACTTTCTGACAAAATTATTAATTATTTGATTGATAGCTGAAAATAGTTTGACAGAACTGACAACTAGTTGTGTGTTTACACGGTTGGTAGAAAATCTATTATCTCCCCCAAAATTTTCCACGCTACTTTGTCTCTGGCAACTCTCTCCCATCTGCTATCTTGTCGGGCGATGTCGTCTCTCCAACGTTTTATCGGCCTTCCTATTCTTCGTGAGAAAATCTATTATTCTCTTACAATTTATTGGTGGATATGCAGCCAATTATCTGACACTAAATTGTCAGCCAACTTCTGACAGTAAATTGTAAGAGATTGGTAGATTTTTTTACCAACCGTGTACACACACAACTAATTGTCAGCTCATTGGTAGATAATTGTCAGACATTGTCAGGTCGGACAATATTGTAAGATCTATACCAATCGTGTACACTTAGCTTAAGAAATATTCTGAATGACTCATTCAAATGCAGGAGAAACTGTCTAAAAAACGAATCTTAGGTTCTCACACATTAAATTGAAATATGTACCTATACCTACGCCATAAGTTCTTAAAAAAATGTAGTTTGTTCATAGTTTAATTTTTCTTATTTAATGAATTGAGCAAGTTCTTAAGCATATAAAGGGTTTTCCAATAACAGGTGTTATTTTGAATAGCCCGCTATTTCGGTAGCTGTCACTTTTGAAGCTGTCATTTTTTGACATTTGACAAGTAGAAACTACGCCATTAATAAAAATTAGAGCTGTTGGGACAAGTTAGTGATGTGAAGAATGAAACCCGTGCACGTCGCTCAAGAACAACTGAGAATATTGCTGTTGTAGCCCAAAGTGTTGAAGAAAACCCAGGTTTGTCCATTCCTCGTCGTTCTTTGGAATTAGGCATTCCACAAACGTCATTACACCGTATTTTGCATTAAGACTTGGGTCTTAAGGCTTATAAAGTTCAGTAAACACAAGAACTCAAGCCGGCTGAACATCAACAACGTCGTGTCTTTGCTGATTGGGTCCTTGAAATGCATGAAAATGATCCGGAATTTCATCGAAAAATCATCTTGACTGATGAGGCCCATTTCCACCTCGGAGGCTACGTCAACAAGCAAAACTGTCGCATCTGGGGCTTCTAAAACCCAAGAGTTATTGTTGAAAAGCCTCTCCATCCTCAACGCGTGACTGTTTGGTGCGGTTTATGATCCGGCGGGGTCATTGGACCTTACTTTTTCGAAAATGAGGCTGGAGCAACAGTTACGGTCAATGGATTGCGCTATCGAGAGATGATTAATGATTTTTTTATGGCCGGAATTGGATGGTATTGATCTGGACAACGTTTACTTTCAACAAGACGGCGCTACGTGCCACACAAGGTGATCACAATTGGCCACCGAGATCTTGTGATTTAACACCTTGCGACTTCTTCCTTTGGGGCCAAGTGAAAGATTCAAGACCTCAAGGATGGAATTCGTGAGGCTATCGAGGACATAGGGCAGCCACTTTGCGATTTGGTTATGGAAAATTTCATGAAAAGGATATGGTTCTGTAAGCCTGGTCGGGGCGGCCATTTGGCTGATGTTGTGTTCCATTATTAACGGCATACCTTCCTCTTTAAAATGAAATAAACATCCGATCATTTATCTCAAAAAATGCCATTTTTCTTTGAATATCAAAATAACACCTCTTATTGGAAAACCCTTTAGTTCTAAATTGAAACGTTGAAATTTTATCTTAAATTCAAGTTTTGTCTTAAAACAATAATAATAAACCGGAAGTGTTTCTTTTTAATAAAAACAATTCTCTTCACTTGTTTATAACATTATTTTTCTTTTTTTTTTTAAATTATCTTTTGTAATTACTTTTAGTATCCACTTACTAAATTTACTGAAATAATGAGCCAGAACGAAGAAGACTCATTAATTTCATTAACAATAGAATTACATTTACAAAACAACTCGATTCAAGACATCGTGGTTTAAAGAATTACGAAAAAAAAAAATACCTACAAAAAATATCAAAACGAACAGCCAACGATCTGCAACTATCGTTATGATCATATAATTTTTAAGTGGTTTTAGCTTTAGCTGGTTCTTTTTCTCTTCTTCACATCGGACAAAGACTCTTCTTTTGTACAAAAAGAGAAATGAGATGCATCAGAACAACAAGAAAGAGAAGCAATTTAAAAATAAAGAAAAAACTTTCAAGTGAAAACATTTTTATCGATTCTTCCTTTAAATTCGTATTCATCGTGGATTAATAAATAATACATTTTCAGGGTTTTTTTTGTTCTTCTTTGTTTTTTTTTTTTGTTAAGTTTAAATGATGCATTCTGATCGAAATCAATGTTCGTTTCCATGCATTTTAATTAAAAGGATTTTGCCCTCTTCTTTCTCTATTTCTCATGCAAAGACAGACAACAAAAAATAATAATATACAACAAACCAATTTAAATCAAGGACAAACACAAATTGAATAAAGAAAAAAAAAAAGAAGTTTAACAAAATAAAAAAAGAAAATAATCAAAAAAGGAGGAAACAATACCTATACACGAACAACAAAACTCAATTATCATCGATTAAATTAATTTACATTTTCTTATAATTTTTGTTTTTGTATACGTTTTTTTTTTTTTGATTTTGCAGGTTTTCTTTTAATTTAATTTCAAGTTCTAAATTTAGTTGTGTTCGTAATAATAAGATAAGAACACAAAAGAAACGAGAATGGCATGAGGCAAAAAATAACAAAAAAGGATAAGCAAATTTATGAGCTTTGCATTTAAGTGTTGATGTATCAATAATGTATGTTTGTATATGAACATACCGATACCTTCTCGGCGAGCTGTAAATTCTTTTATGTAAATACTTTTTTAATCAGCCTGCGTATAGGGTGATTATAATTTATTATTCTTTTTTTAATTTACTTTTAAAGCCAATTTAGGTATTCTTTTTTTATTTTTTTTAATATAAAAAATTATTGCAACACCTAATGAAGGGATCAATTATATTATTACAAAATAAAAAAAATAAAAAAAACAACGGAAATGTGTATATTTTTATCTTCTTCTTGAGGATCGAATGGTCCATTTGCTTATGAACTTTTTTTGAATTTGTTTTTTTATGAATTCATAATTTCTTTGAACTCATTATTTACATGGAAGTGATTAAGTAATTTTTATATTGGCATTGGCACTCATGATTTTAATGAATTGTTTATTTTTATAATTTTGGAGGCTTATTTATGCGGTTCAGTCAACTTTTACCCAAGAATTTCATTTCAATGTTTTTTTTTTTTCTTTTTATAAAGCGGGTTCGTTTTTTGTTATTTGAAGAATGATTATAAATGTTGTTTGAGCTTGTCAAGGTGTAATATGTGATTTAATGAAGTTAAGATGTGATATACTTCCAGGTAGTGGATTGTTTCGTACGTTATCATTTTGGTGTTTGTTTAAAAATTTTATCTTGGAAAAGATATATATAAATATATATATGTATGTACAAATTTATCATATAAGTAATTTAGTAAAAAATAAACAGCTCAGATTATAATAAGTTTCTACGGTTGGTATTTGAGGTCTAGAGAATTCGAATCTGCCCTCAGAATTATTCAATATTCAAGCTAACGTTATTTACGCCAAGACAAATGGTTATTTGTCATAGAAAAGGTACCTGCAAGGGTGGAAAATTGGTTGAAAAATAAGGAACAATTCTAAAATGTTAAATTTAATGTTTAACTGCTTTAGTCTGAATTAATTGATAATTTCGAAATTTATATTTTCAACATTATTGAAATGAAAGATTGTTACAGTCAGCTTGTAGCTTGGTGCAAACTCCATATATGTATGTACAGTCATGGCCAAAATAATAACAACGCTCCTTACTTTTAATTAATACTTTATCATGCACTTTAATTAGGTGAACATGTGAACAAATGACTGTGTTATAAGGCGTCCGCCAAATAACTTTCTTTTTTTTTTTGAAAATGGCCCAAAACATCGAGTGTAGCTTCGGCTGTGTGGCACGTAGCGCCGTCCTGTTGAAACCAAATGTTGCCAATATCCTTCTCTTCAATTTTTGTGAACAAAAATTCGTTCAACATGGCCCGATAACGATCGCCATTGACTATTGACTGTAACGGCCACTCCTTGCTCATTTTCGAAAAATGGCCCAATTATGCCTCTGGACCAAAATGCGCACTCGTTTTGGGTGTATCGGCTTTTCAATGTATGCGCGCTGGTTTTCTGTGCCCCAAATGCGACAATTTTGCTTGTTTACTACCCGCCAAGATCAAATTGAGCTTAATCTGAAAAGATGATTTTTTTGGCAAAATCGGCATCTTCTCTAAGTCGATCGCAGGCCCACTTAGCGAAGCGTATACACAACCATATTCGTTCAGCGGAAGGATAAAACTAATTATCTGTCAAATCAGACATGAGCTAAGTGTTACCATTCACGAAATAAGCACTAGTTGACAAAAAAAAACGTTAGATGGCGGACCCTTTAGTAGCGTTAACTGTGTATATTACCAATCTATTCAACGTATGATCTTGTGAGTTATCAAAAGGTATTTGTAATATTATTAGATATGCACTCAGTAGGTAGCTGGTAAAAAAAATAGCAATATTTGATTAAAAGCTCCAAAAATTTGTCATTAGCTTGAAGAAAAAGTCAAGATTTTGGTGATATTTTTAATCTGAGAATAATTTTGAAATTTTAAGCACATTTTCAAACTGTAGCTCTGCATAACTGCGATGGATCCATTGAGCGAGATCGGAACAGTCATTGGACGCCCTTGATTTTATAATTCATCTAGGGCGGCTAGCTCCAATAAAACAGTTGTGATATTTAAAAAAGTTTCGTACAGAATTGTGTTATTTTTGAGTAACTCTCTAATATTTAATTAACACCTCGCATAACTTTTTAGTACCTGCTTCATACTTTTCTATATTAACTTTTTTATAGCAAGAGCAAGTTCGTGCGATTTAATCGTACATTTCATTCATGCTATAACTGTCAACGACAATTACACGAAATACAATTGATTGATATTTTTCCGCCGATTTTGCCTTTTCTGTTTCGATTTCTCTTCGACTCGACGAAAATCTAATATAAATGTGAGCCTTTTCCATAACCTTGTTGACGACGCGCTTAACAGTCATGCGTACAGAAGAGCGTTCAACCCCAAGATCTTGTCCTACACCGCACTGAAATCCAAGTTCACTCAGATATCTCAAAAATATCTGCATTCTCTGCTCAAAGGTCAGTGCACCTCCTCTACGCTCTGTTGAATCTGCTAAAAAGTAATCAGAAACCCACTGAAAATTTTCTTTTGAAAGCCGAAATAAACTATGAAAATCCTCATCACTAATTTCCAACCGTTTCTTATACAATTTTGGTTTTCTTACGCTTATAAACTCGGCCATATTCGCACTTTAACTAAACACAATACTAAAAATAAAAACTAGTCAAAGCTTTTTAGACAGGTAAAAACAATCTTGATTTTTTTGTAGCTTAAACTATAATATTCTAGTTTAAGCTATTTTTATTCAAACAAATTGAAGCTTAGGCTGGAAAAACAAGTTACAACTGAATGAATTTGGCGTTGGCTATTTTAAAATAGCTATTACTAAAAGACAGCTTTAACTACCTAGTTTAAGCTTATTTTTATTCACCAAAAACATAGGTTTTACTTAAAAATCCAATTTTTAGCTTTTTATTTTTTTTTTATTCACAAGACCCAAAGCTACGTTGTTGAGAAAAGCTAAAATAAATCCGTTTATGTCCTCCAAAGATCTGCAGCGAGAAATAGGGACGCCAGTTAGTGCTATAACTTAACTGTTCGTCGTGTCTTGCAGGATGGTGACCTTCACGCACGATATCTCCAAGGAAGGTACGATTACTAAAAAAAAAAAAAATACCCAGAAGCTGATCTGTTTTGCCAAAATGCACCATTTGAAAGACGATCCAATTCAGAAGGAATGTTCTTTGGAGCGACGAATCGAAAAAAAATTTATTCGGAATGGATATAACGAGTGATTTTTTAAGAGGTTTAGAACTTTTTTTAAAAAAAAAACACAAAAAATTCGAAAAAATGAATGAAATATTTATTTGAATCGATAGTTTGAACCTTGCAATATAATGTTTAAAGATAATTTCATGCAAATGTTGACCGCGGCTGCGTCTCAGGTAGCCCATCCGCTGAGTCCAATTTTGGCATACTCTTTCACACATATCGGCCGGTATCTCACGATTGAATGCATGGATGTTGGCTTCCAGTGCGTCAATCGAAGCGGGCTTGTCCCTATAGACATTAGCCTTGACATACCCCCACAAAAAATAATCTAATGGTGTCAAATCGCACGATCTAGGCGGCCAATTGACCGGCCCGAAACGTGAAATTAACTGTTCACCAAACTCGCCTCGCAATTGCGCCATTGTTTCGCGTGCTGTGTGGCATGTGGCACCGTCTTGTTGAAACCACATATCATGCAAGTCAAGAACTTCCATTTCGGGCAAAAAAAAGTTTGTTATCATCGCTCGGTAGCGTTCACCATTGACAGTAACGCTGCGATTCGCATCATCTTTAAAGAAATAGGCCCAATAATGCCGCCGGCCCATAAACCGCACCAAACAGTGGCTTTTTCGGGATGCATTGGTAGCTGTTGCAATGCTTCTGGCTGATCTTCACTCCAAATGCGGCTTATTTACGTACCCATTCAACCAAAAATGAGCCTCATCGCTGAACACAAGCAGCGCGCGATGAACAATTCGAACCGAGCACGAATTTTGATAGTAAAATTCAATAATTTGCAAGCGTTGTTCATTTGTAAGACGATCCATGGTTAAATTGCAAACCAAACTGAAGCTGTTTGACAGTGACACAAGGTACTAAACACACGTCAGCTGTCAAAACCAGTGTTGCCAAAACCAAACCAGCTTAAAAATCACCCATTAGAAAACAATTTGTTCGTCGCCCAAAGTTCGAAGTCTACAATATGCGGCACACAAAACCAACCGTGAAGCATGGAGGGGGCAGCGTAATGCTATGGGGATGTTTTTCTTTGTGGTGCGTTGCCCAATTTTTGTTATAGAGGAGTCTTATGTGGACATACTGATGAAATCAATGCTGCGTTAAGAGGAAGACAACGACCCCAAGCATACGTCAAATTCAACAAAGCTCTGGGCCCTATTTCATAAACATTGACAATTGCGACAGGTGACAATTTTTTTTACCTAATTTACAACTTGACAATTATTGTCAAAATCTGTTCCATAAACAATTTGAAAATTTTGTACAATTGTCAACTTTTCGGTTAATAAACAAATTGTCATGACATTGAATTGTCAAGTATTTTTCGATAATTGTCAGGAATTTTCTAACGAAATTGTACTGACAATTCTTTTATGGGATGGAAAAATATATATACAATTTACAAATTTTTTTATTATTTAATTGACAATTGTGACAAGAAACTCAGTTACGGTCAAGTCTTGAAAGTGAAAAATGCAAAAAATATTTTTTTCAAGTGAAAGTGATGCCCCGATTCTCTGTTGGAACTGCGTGTAATACGTTAGCGCCCTGGACATTTTAAACAGAGAATAAATAATGATTTTGACGCCTTAAATGGCTTTCAGTTTAAAGAAAAAATTTATGGAAAAACAGCCGCATAAGTTTTGTTCCATTTTTCATCGTTTTTCGACGTGGGCACTGCAATTATTTAGGCCATGACAAATTTCAAGATCATATAATTACAAAATTGTCACGACAAATGTGTCAGTATGAAACAATGACAAAACTGTCATTACAAATTTGATAGGTATTGTATTTTTCTGACAAATTTGTAACCTGTCAATATTTTATGAAATACAAATTTATCAGACAAGTGTGACAAATTTGTAAAATTGTCACTTGTCAATTTTTATGAAATAGGGCCCTGGTTTCATGGTTTCAACGAAATAAATTGAATGTTATGGAGTGGCCTTCTCAATCACCGGACCTTAATCTTATATTGAGAACCTCTCGAATGAGCTGAAGATTGAGGTTAGTAATTTTCCAACATAACGGGTTCCTGGAGAATTGTCCAAGAAGTGTGTAAGTCGATTCCTCAAGAAATGTGTCAGAAGTTGGTAGACTCTATGCCAAATCAATTGGATGCAGTCTTGAAAAATAAAGGTTTTCAACCAAAAATTGCCTAGTACAAGTACCTATTACATAATTATGTACATATGTATGTCTACAGAACTCATGTCATGCTAACTGTGGACTTATTGTTTGTTAAAATTTCATCAGTAAAATTTCGTGACGAAGAATGGAAAATTAGGGATATTCTCATACAAACTCGTTAAATTAGGTGGAAATTGCGTTGCACAAAAAAATGAGGTTTTGACAAAGCAACAGAAATGAGGATGCTTAATAAATAAGGGCTTTGTAGATTGTTTTTTTTTTTGCAAAATTTCTTCAATTTATAGATGACGAGATTCCCATGTTATTTCCTTCGCTAACATAATTCTAAATGTAGTAAAATTTTATGTGTGACCATATCAGTTGATTTGCAGGTTTAATATGTACCTACCTATTGCTTAACATTTTATTTACATTAAAAGAAATAAACCTTCAAGATCTAACCATTAGAATTCTATAGTTTTAAATCTAGCCGATTTACATTTAAAGACATTAAACTTCAAGATCTATCACAACTAGTTATATAAATCTAACCGGATTGCCCTTGTCATTCGATTCGTTGACTTTACTGGTTGTAGTCTAAAATTTTATCTTAATACATATTTTTACTTTGAAAATTCAACCGTTAAAAATTCAAGTTTTAAATCTGACTAAATACACGCTTTAGTCTGACATTTTACCCTAATTTTAAAACTTTTACGTTGAAAATCGGACAATAAAACCTCAAACTATACCTAAATCTAGGCAATTTAACCGTAGCAGTCACTTCGAAGACTTAATTTTAAATAATGCTTGACATTTTACCAGCATTTTAAGACATCAACCTTACAGATCGGTTTATTAAAACCGAAGTTATTTTTTTCTAAAGGTAGGTACCTACTCACCATCGACTACTTTTGAATTGCATTATAATTTTTCACTAACTTACCTACCTACTTTTTACCGACTAACCTAAATAAATATGTGTGTTCACAATGAAACTGATACATAACTGAATAATTTGATATTTCTGTTTGATACTTTTGGTTGTTTTTCATCTCCATTTTGTGTGAAATTACGTTATTAACCGTGAATTAAATTGATTGTAAAAAAAAAAACACTCAATCACGTTTTTATAGTATGGAATTTTGTGCGGTTTCACAATAATTTTGATGCAAAATTGTAACTTTAATTTTACCTTCAATTAGATGCCTTAATATTGAAAATCCGACAATTAGAACCTAAGTTATAGGCTTTTAAGTGCACTAATATCGCCTATTTTTAGGATTTTGCAATTCTCCACCGAAGATCGTCTGTTGCCGATAAATAACTACCCAATTTTTTACAAGTTGTCTTGATTTTTGAATTAATAAGAATTAACAACTAGGACGCTTGTGTAGCATGTACAGTTAGGTACGTATAATATCATACGTGTAACCTGTTCTAGATAAGTTAAAACAAATGATTCGAATATTTCATCTTGCGTAGGTATAGTTAGTTACCTATAACATAAAATTGTTCGGTACCAAATTTGAAGCGAATCGGTCCACCCGTTTGTTCGCTAGCCCAAATTACAGTGAAAAAGTTCACCTATATTGTTGAACAAATTCAAAAAATTAGTTTATTATTTTGTAATGCTCTTCGAAATTGAACCTAACCAACAATTTGTTTAAGTTATTTTGCCAAATAATTGTTTATGTTGATCGATTTGGCAGCATTTAATTACATCCCAGTCTTATTTTAGTAAAATTTGTAAACCAACAAATATTGATGGGCCTATTCTCACTGTAAGACAGTAAAATGTAAAAAATCTCATTAACCCCTTGCCCTGCATATATAAGTATATTGTTATCATCGGGAATAATTTCGATAAAAATAATAAAAACAATTCCCATCTGGTTGAACAAATCGATTATCTTGTTCTTTTTCCCCATCTCTCTCTCTCTCGCTCTCTTCCTCGGGCTCGTTTAAAACTTCAATCAAAATGCCTATCAGATCTATAATTAATTTCCATCATCAAGTTTTCATTGTCTCGTACGATAATATTGTTTACTCGCTTCTTTCAAATGAATCATAATTCGCAACAGAAAGGGAAAGAAATACATAAGTAGGTCCATCGCATATACTCGTAGGTACGTTCGAAGAACATGAACTAAAAATAAACCAATTTTAAACAGCCATCCGTGGTGATCCATCCACATCTGGTAATATGGAAATGGTGATGGGGAAGTATAAATTATAAATCTATCTATCTGCATCCATTCAGACATCCAAATCCAACAACATATAACCAAGCCAGCCAGCGAGTTGGTCGGTGCGATGGTGATGATAGTCAATGACTGTCCTGGGTCTGTCTGCATAATTTGCAGATATAACAGCGTGATATGTGCTTCATTTACTGGAAAACACACAACTCTCCAATTCATTCAACATAATGAAATAATTTTTAATTGTCAATAATTTATATTTATACATCTATCAGTCTAGGGATATGTTTATAGTATGTGCATTTGTATTGTAATTCAATTAATTGCATCGACACAGTACAATAGGTAAGCAATTAAGCTCATCTGTCCGTCTGTCGTTGGTCACTTGTGCACAATGGAACTGTTTTTTTTTTTTTTTTTTTTTAATTTTTTTTTTTCACTGTGTAAAGAAGAATTTTTGATTACCCAGTGTCTGTAGGTATGTCTCTATACACTGAAGTTTTTGTATCTTTTGTTTGGAGAAAACAAACACAGGATGAGACTAATTGTAATTGCCAAAAAAAAAAAAATTAATACATTTCCAAGCAATTAAAAGTGTGAGCGAGGATTAAAGCGTTTTAATCACTTAGATTGCGCCTGATGGTTTGCATAATTTCATGGAAGTATCCAATTTAAATTGTCTTTTTTTGTTTGTAGGTATAAGTATCATGATTTGAGATTTTTAATTTGGTTTCATTTACAATAGAAATCTATTAGATACAAAATTTTAACGTTGAGACTTGAGAGACACCTACCACAAGATGAAGCCTGTTCGGAGAACAAGAAATTACAATTATTCATTATAAAGGGTGTTTTTTTTAGACGCGTGGTTTTCAAGAAGAATTAAAACGCATATAATTAAATTCTATGGCCAAGAATTTAGCTTTATTGTAAAGATAAGGGTTTGCCATTTAGTTTTAAAAATGATTACGGGCAAGTGGCCGCCGCGGCTGACTCGAATAAATTCCAGTCGAGAGGCACAATTTTCGACCACTTTTTGCAGCAATTGGGGCCGTATGTCCACACTTTCGCGCCGAATATTCTCTTCCAAGGCGTCAATCGTCTCGGGATTATCTGCGTAGACAAGCGACTTCACATAACCGCACAAAAAATAGTCCAGCGGTGTTAAATCGCACGATTTTGGAGGCGACGCCACAGGCCCACGACGCGAGATAAAGCGCTCACCAAAGGTTTCCTTGAATAAATTGATTGTTTCGTTGGCTGTATATGGCATGTAGCGGCGTGTTGTTGGAACCAAAGGTCGTCCACATCAACATCCTCCAATTCAGGCACGAAAAAGTCATTAATCATGGCTCTATAGCGTTACCCATTGACTGTAACATTATGGCCGGCTTCATTTTTGAAGAAATATGGACCAATGATTCCCTCTGCCCATAGAGCACACCAAACAGTGACTTTTTGAAGATGTAACGGCGTCTCAACAATGGCTTGAGGATAATCTACACTTCAAATGCGGTAGTTTTGCGTTTTAACGTACCCATTCAACCAAAAATGAGCTTCATCGCTGAACAAAATTTTCTTGTGAAAATCGGGATCGGCGGCCAACTCTTTTTTGGCCCATTCACCCAAAGTTTGACGCGCTTGATGGTCGTTCGGCTTCAATTCTTGAAATGGCAAACCAAACTGAGCATAAGTCAAGTGACAGCTGTCAAAAAGACCAACTCCAAAAAAAAGTATTGCCAGATTGAAAACCACACGTCTAAAAAAAAAAAAACACCCTGTAAAATGCACATTTTTTCTTCTTCTTCTATGAACGAACGTAGGTTAGGTACTTTTAACATTCTTCTCACCATATTGAGCCTGTGAGATATACATTATTACAATTTGCTCCCTCTCTTCTCCTACTCTACACTACGTACATATTTGAGGGTATAGATACGTATTTAATTCGGTTTTATTCCCTGACGTTCCTGGTGCACTGTACTATTGTATGGGTCTTGGTAAATCTATGAGATGGGGTCACGTACTCAATTTATTATCTTCCATATAATAAATTGAATACAATTATAGGTATTATCATTATTTATTGGTGTAATATCTTGAAATCTTACAAATTCACCCATACATACATGTATATACCTATACGACGTATAATATAACCTAGCCCTAGCCTAAACATCTTCTCCTTCTTCATTACTTGCTTTTATCTCATCATAAGCAGATTGGTTGAAATTGAAATGGCAAAACGTGGTGCGAGATCGTGTATCTGTATCTATATACCTACCTATCTAACCGATACGATGCGATGTTATAGAAACGAATGAGTCGTCTTTTCAACTTTAAATGAGATTCATTCGCACTTAGATTGCTATAGTTATCCGATTGTTAGTTTAGTTTTTTTTTTATTATTATTATTATTTTTTATCTTAAGTTTTACTTCTCAAGATCATTACAGTATACCTATATAGAGACAGACTTGCGGGTAGGTATATCTATTACTACTAGGTACATAGAAGTGTATTTTTATTACAATTTTGTTTTCTTTTGGTTGCATTTTATAATAGTTATTTCCTTTTTGGTTCAATTTCCCATCTTGTGGAGAGATAATTTCAAGTGTAATTTAAAATAATTTAAATTTGTCTGTGGTTATGAAACGAGAGTATAAATTTAGATTAGATTTAGAGCTTTAGAGCGGGGGATTGGTTTGATAAAAGTAGTTATAGGTAGGTATATCGTTGTGAAATTTGTTTTTAGAGCACAATCTACTCTGAAGGAACTTAAGAAGTTTATATATATACATTATATATTATACATCGATATATTGAAGTCGCTGAAACTTCAAAGTAAAGTAATACACCCAATAGGTGATAATAGGTTAGTCTTTTTATTGAACGTTTATATAAAGGGTGTTTTTTTTAGAGGTATAGAACTTTGAAATGGAATAGAACGAACATGATTTTTTAAATTGACATGAAATTTACTTTATTCGAAAGATAATCTTCTGGCATTATAATTTAAATATGATTTCTGGCATATGCCGCCACGGCTGGCTCGGACGTAGTCTAATCTTCTGGAGGTCCAATTTTCGATGACTTTTTCCAACGTTTGTGGCCGTATATCGGCAAAAACGCGGCGAATGTTGTCCTCCAAGTGGTTAATCGTTTCGGGCTTATCGGCGTTGACTATAACGACTTCACATATCCCCACAGAAAATAGTCAAGTGGCGTTAAATCGCACGATCCTGGAGGCCAGTTCACGGGTCCGTAACGTGAAACTATGCGGTTACCAAACGTTTCCTTCAATAAATCAATTGTGGCACGAGCTGTGTGACATGTTGCGCCGGCCGTCTTGTTGAAACCACAGCTCCTACACATCATGGTTGTTCAATTGATGAACGAAGAAGTCAGTAATCATGGCTCCATAGTGGTCACCGTTGACTGTAACGTTCTGGCCAGCATCGTTTTCAAAGAAGTACGGACCAATTATTCCACCAAACCATAAAGCACACGAAACAGTCAGTTAAAACGGTGTCTAAACATACACTTGAGGATTATCATCTCTCCAAATACGGCAGTTTTGTTTATTGACGTATCCATTCAACCAAAAGTGAGCTTCATCGCTAAACAAAATTCGTTTATGAAAATTGGGATCAACGGCAATCTTGTTTTGGGCCCATTTGGGCACAATTTGGAAGCGTTGTTCAGGCGTCAGTCTATTCATGTTGAAATGTCAAACCAAACTAAAAATAAATCACTTGACAGCTGACAAAATGGCCACCAGTTAAAATAGTGTTGCCAACTTCAAGTTATATACATCTAAAAAAACACCCTTTCGCCAAAAATTCCGACGGACTGTATTTATATTTTTTATAACCTTTATAAAGTTGTTAAAATTTTATAAAAAAGGTATCCAAAGAAAGGTAATATATACATCGAAAATAACAAAACAAAAAAAAAACTAACTTTACTGATATTAGTTAAAATAATTGCACAGAAATTCAAATTATAATGATAAAGGGACTACGAGAAATGAAAATTATGATTTTATTGAATTTTGTAAATAAATATTCGAAAAACCTACACTTATAAAATTATCTACCTACATCTTTTGAATGCGTTAGCCAATTTTCATCATTATTATCTTTTTTACTTGTTTTTAAACTAGACGTTTATTTTGATATGATAAACATATATGTAACTCATAGTTAAATTTAACGCATAAACTTAATATTTACATAGATCGAGTTCAGAAAAGTATAATTTTGGCAACCCTGTCACTTTGAAGTCCCATTTCTGAAGCCAGTTTGAAATTGCCAAATTTTACCCAAAATGTACATAAATATGTACATAGTAGGGATGCCATTTTATCACAATTGTTTAAAGTACATATCGTCATTCAGCTTTTACGAACTCGGGGACTCACAAATCGAGCGTATTTAGGTCGCTAAATTAGTTTTACTTCTCTCAAGTGTAGGTGCTGAGTTGCAATCTCTTTTTTTTTTGAGCAACTTGAGCAAGAATACAACAGCAAGTTTACATGAATTCATTCCTTAATTTAATTAATAATTTATGTATACTTTTAATTTCAAAGCTACTAAAACCCCATTTTTAGGGCCTTAGCACAATCTGACGAACGTAAAAAAGCAACCATAGCTACCGAAGGCATAAGTCGAAGTCATTTCCCGTCTTCATTATGTCATCATTTTATTGTTATTTAATCGTTAATGAGTGCATTGCTAAAGATATTTTATTATTATTTCATCAACAACTACCTACCGCTCTGAAGTAAAGTCATAAAAATAGAAACAAAGTCAAAGACAAAAAAAAAAACAGATATTCCGATAAAGATCACTTCTTAACCTTTGAAGAAAGAAGAATGCCAGCGCATCAGTAGCTCTTTGGTTAGCATGAAGATAAAGGTTTTCTTTTATCGTTTAGTGGACATCCTTTTTTTTTCTGTCCCAAACCACATAAAGACTTCAGTGTATAAAAAAAAACAACAGTGTATATCGAAACAATAGAAAATCCTTAGAAATTGTTTTTATTGCTTCATTTAATGAGTTATTATATATTTTTTGTTTTTGTTTCATTTGTTTATCGTTACGTTATTATTCGAGGAATTGTAAGAGATTTTTTGTTGAATTTTTTTTTGTATCTTTTTTTTTTATCGTCCGGACATTAGATACATTATTTTTAATTGCATTTAAAAGAAAAACAAAACAAACAAAAAATGTATGAAGTAAGTGAAGCTGGTTAATTATATAAGATAACTACAGCTAGATAAACCAGTCATCATAGCAGTGAGTGTATAGACGACGAGCTATAAGACACATACGTATATAACTACCGACATAGATACAAAATGAGTTTTAAACTAAAGTCGTTTTAACTCAAGAGTTCATGTACTCTTTTAGTTTATGTTCATAGTCAATTCAGTTTAAAACACAATAACCGGGTTTTTGTCTATTTTCCTCTATATTTTCGTTTTATTATTTTTCTTAGCTGCCAGTTTTAATGGGTATAATAAATTTACGGCTGTTTAATTAAAGACTTATTTTCATGACACTTTTGTAGGCTACGATAGTCGTGAGAGAGATATTTCTGTTTTTTTTTTTTTGTATTTTAATTGAGATTTGAGATATGTTTTATAGAAAAGTGCACTTTTAAATCACATTTTATACTTTCAAATGTCAGTTTTTTTAAAGTTTATACATTTATAACTATAGGCGAAGTGTATACGTTTAATTTTTAAATGAAAAAATATTCCAGATAGAAAAGCTTGAAAAAATTAAAATGTTCAGCTGTTTGTTTTGACCATTTCTTGTCTTACTTTTTTTTTTAAAGAAAACATAAATATTAAAATAATATGCCTCTATATTTCTTGTCATAGGTTTTTGTAATTAATATTCATAACTTCAAATTCCTAAACTAAATATTTTTTTTTTAATAAATAACAGTAAAGTTCGCGCTCGATATTTTGTGCCCTTTCGCAATAACATAACTTACAAAATTAACCTTAATTATTGCACAATGCTTGAATTATTTATTGATACACAATATTCTTCACGAACAAAAAAATTCTAACGAGGGAGAAAAATACTTTTAATGAGAATTTATGACTGCTGAAGTAAGTAGCACACTGCAATATTTTACACATATGCATTCTCAAAAACTACACTAAAAAAAAATATAAGGGTAATTTTCATCGTTTTGTATGAGATGGTGGATTTTTAAGATTGAATCAAGATGTGTAATGTGCGTATGATGCAAGCACTTTAAAATTTAAAAAAAAAGTTAATAAATTATTAATATCTAATTTTGGAAAAATGTTTAGTAAGATTATATTGTATAGTTGTAGTGTTTCGGAAAGAAGGATTATCTTCCATAAAAATAAATAAATTTGGTGGCTTGACAGTTTGTGGACAGCTAGGGTCCAGTGACTTGCACAACTCTTAACCATGCCTGTGTGCGTGTTGTTTGTTTGCAGGAATGGAGGGGACGTAGAATTTTCTGACAAGATATGCTCTTGATGGAATTGTCACTTCCTTGCAAGAGGTAGTAGCCGATTTTTTTTTTATTTATTTAGGTGGACGAGGCTGGGAATCGAACCCAGAACTACAGCATGACAGATCTACGCACAAACCATCACGCCATCAGCTTGGATTATCTCGAAGCTCCAATATAATGTCTTTTTTACTTTATGTAATTTTTCACGTTTTTTTTTTACTATACAAATGTGTGCACACTAAAGGAGTCATTTTTACATGGTATAGTAAAGGAATATAGAAAGATTTAAAAGAAGATACTGATGCACATGCTTTGGTAGTTTTTGTAATTTTGAGGACCCATCCTTGAGTAGATTGTTTAAGTGCATTGTAGTCTTGTTCATTTGGCGTTTCGGAAAGCCATTTTGAGTTCGATTATGACATTAGCATCTAACAGCTCCCTGCTATCATTGTTCGACCTTAAGCCTTGAGTGCGTTTATGTATTAATTTCGGTTTTTAATAGGCCATAGCAAGACTAAGTAACAAACATTTTGATGTATCATACGTTGGTATACAAGTTTCATAATTGCTAAATAAAGTAGTAAACAAGTTTTTTTCGCGGACGAAAACAGTGTTTTTTTGAGTTTTAGACAAAGAAAATTGGATTCTACAATTTTGAAAACATCATAGTTCTTCATATTTTGAATATTTAACCAGTGAAAAGCAATTAAAAAAAGGAAAATGCATAACACCATTTTGAAAAAGTCTGGGATGTGACCGTGAGTGACCGTGAGTGACCTTTTTCTCATCATGGCTATTGAAAAATTGAGCACTAACCGAGAGGTTCAGATCAACCCATCGATGTAGAATTTAGGTATAGGTTCGGCTATGTTTTGAAGTCTTCAGTATTTTCTAACAAGTTACCAGAGTTTTTAAGGAGGGGGGGGGGGGGGGGGTCAAAAGAGGTGATTTTGAAAAAATAAACATGCGGAAAATTGACAATCAGGTTTTTACTATTTTCCACAACACCGCTATTTAAGAAGGTATGGTTAGTTGAGGGTAAGTTGGCTTCCAACAAGGAAAGCTTGGAACACTTAGACAATGAGTTGGTCCATTGTGATACCACAAGAATCTAGGAACTTTTCTCCCTATTCGATGAACCACTTGGAGCTCAATACGAAGATCACTTATGTCAACATTTGCCAGATCACTATATGGGTTGGTTGTAGTAGTAATCTCCGAGATGGAGTTTACGTCGTTGGCATAGAGCAGGATAAGCACAGAGGAGATGAGGATCCTTCGATCTTTCCTCTTATATCATTTGAAAATACTCCGAGCCTCGTTTCATGATGCTTACCTATTAAGCAGTGTCCGTTAATGACAACTATTACAGAGCCGATGTTCGCCCTGTTTAGACAAATTAAGCTCTTGGAGCCATATCTGTTTTATCGTCACGCAGGTGATGATGTTGTTCCATCTTAGGTTTGTTTCAACGTAAGTTTGCACGTAGCAATGGGTATTTCTCTATTTTTACCCTCTTTGGCAAAATAGGTATAGTGTCTGGCGAGTTCGTCAGCCCTGCAATTTCCTGGAATGTCCCTATAGCCCGGCGGCACCCATCAGCGGTGAATATTAAACAGCTGGGCCATCTCAATGAGAGATGAGCGACAGTTAAGGGCTCTTATAGAGTTTGTAGAGACAGATCCCAGGGATTTTTATAGCGGCTTGGCTATCTTAGAAGATGCGGATATCTGTGTTAGATTTCTCGTTTTCTTTAAGCCAACACAATACTTCTTTTATGGCCAAAAGTTCCACCTGGAAGATGCTACAGCGAAGGGAGATATTTAAATTCATCCCACCACCAAACCCGTCATCAGTTTTTGATCCGGCTGTGTAGAAATGGATTAACTCATCTTCAAGAAATGCCCTTTCCTCCCGCAGATAGATCTGGACAGTACGGTGGCCTGAGAGTTTTTATCGAACTGTAACTGTGGGATGGTGTATTATAGTCAATGTTACTTGGAATTGTTCCGAATGAGTTCAGAATGATAGAGTGTCGAATGTCATTATTATAGTCCACTGTGAGGAAGCTTAAGGACGAATGGCTGTGCTTGTAGCCGTTTGTTTAGCATCAAGAGATGGTAAATGGAACATAATATGTGCCCATACAACGGGAGGCTTAAGGGTGGACCTTGCTTAGTTTTTAATACGTATAGGTATGTACGTACTTACTATTTCTCAAAATCTATTATTCTTTCGAGAGCAAATTTTATTAACTTTTTGCGTAGAACTTTGTCTTAACATTTTTTTCGAAAAAAAAACGCTTAGTTTTCGAGACTTTTACAATAATGTAATTTTGCTTCTTTACCAATGTCCAACTTTGTTGAAATTCAAACTTTATTGTTACTGAATTAACCTATTTAGGTATAAGTAAAATTGTGACTGTGTTAACATTTGTATGTCAAAATTAAAATTTTTGAACAAAATCAAATTATTCTATGCAATGGCACTTATTTTATGATTTATGAAAAAAATATTTTTGTTGGGTGTACTTCTAGGCCAACTATTATGCTATGTCCCGTATCATTTATGCTTCTTACTCTTGCGTGCATTAAAATATAAAAACAAAAGCTAACAAAATAATATACATATAAGAAAACAAATAAAATAAGTAGGTACACCTATATGTATAAATATATAAATTTAAAAAAATATAGAAATAGGATTTTATAACACGCGAAATAGTGCAACTTGAAAAAATAAAATAAAACAAGACCCAGAAAGACTTTATTTATGTGACACTCTTGCCGGATGTATTTTTCTCTCGTTTCTTTTTTTTTCTAACCAAGAGTTGGGTTTCGTTTCACGTCGCGCATCTTTCAGATACATTGGCCCTCTTCTTGTTTTTTCTTTTTTTTTTGTCTGTGCAGATTTTTATATATGTACTTGCAGTGATTTTGTTTGTGCAATTTTCTTCTTTTAGAATGGATGATTCAGCCATAAGCTAGAACAAGTAGAAGCAGTAGATTTTATTACGGCACACAATTGCAATAAATTAGAATAAAACAAAAAAAAAAAACATTTCTTTCACTTTAAATGCGAGATGGAAAAAGATACAATTTCGTATCTTGTGTGTGTTCTTATTTTTAAATCTAATTGAATTTAATGACAAGAAAAATAATAAATGATTATTTCAATGAAATAACAAATTTATCTTTACAACATTTATGATGGCGGGCGGTGTAGTATGGTGTGGTGTAATAGTTTGCTGTCCCCATTTTCGTTTTGTAGTAAATTGTTGTTGTTTTCTACTGTACCTATTATAATTCTCGTTTCGAGATTTGAGTCATACTTAAATTTCAATTGTATAAATAGGTACCTACTGTGTGTATCTTTCTTAAAACGTATCTATTTGAATTATTATAGTGGAATTTTCCGTTATTTCCAACGTAAAAGATTTATTAATGCACATACATACATACATACATATATGTATGTAATATGATTTATTATTGAAGGAATTTCATTATCATATCTATAGGAGAGCAGAATGTGTATCCATTGAATTTGTGAGGAGGTAAGTGTATGGATACGATAAAGGCATACGCGCATCTATATATATGTATATATGGATATATTTTATACATGTATCTGACTCTGGAGTGATAAATATATAAATTGTAAATTTTCCAAATTGGAACTTTATTTTATGATGTTTTATCATCAAACAAGACGACTTATAGTAAACTTTATGAAAATTTAATTTGCAATTTTCCATCCAAAGCACATTCATACACAAACACACAGAATATCAAAAAGGATGGTTGAGAGTGAGAGGATGAGAGAGAGAGAGAGAGAGAGAGGGGAGTAAATTGGAATGGGGTTTTGGGAAAATTTTATGATATTTTAAGCACGTATACAAAAACATTTTTGCCCAGTAAGGTATAGGTAAATGTTGAAAATAAATGAACGCATTTTCTACCATCAACAAGCCAGGATAATTTCGTTTCGTATATACATATCTATGTACCTACTCCTTCTTCACTCCCCGAACAATATCCTCCCCTTGTATAAAATGAGCACCGTACCTATATAACTATAGTGAGTGAGTGCAGAGTGCGGAGGTAAAGTGGGTGGGTGGTGGTTCATTTGTTCAAAGCTTTCAAATTGAAATTTGCATAAAATCCTAAACTAACATTATTCATTTTCTTTTCATAATGTAAAGCCTGGGTCTTTGCAGCGCAGCCATCATCCTCTATTTCTCCTCTCTAACTTTATAATATATATATATAGATAGTGCATAGGACATACATATGTATAAATATATAATATATATTGCTTTCTAGATTGATTGTTGGTTTGGTGCAAGCAGACGGGGGTAGGGGTTGCGGAGTGGAGGAGTTGGAAAAGGGGGTAGGTTCAATTGGGGGCTAACAAAAGTGGTTATGGAAACATGCGACAGGACTCTCATTTCGATCGATCGAGAAAACATCATTTCCCGACGACAAATAAGTATTGTAGATATACGAGGCCACCATCAAAGTACCTAATACATATCTACATTTATTTATACATCAGGCTATAACTACATATATACAGATAGATTTTTATTAAATCAGAAACAGAATTTCCAAAATTGTGGTTTCGAAATTGTGGCTTTCGTTTTGTGTCATTTCATGCGAAGAAGAAAGTTATTGACACAGCTTATGTTTGCATTTTCTAAAATGTAAATCGCATGAATTTTGAATAGATTCTCCCTGTGTTGTATATGAGATATTTGCATTTAAAATGATGCAATTAAGAGCAATTTGTTGAAACACAAAAGGCTGAATTTCGTAGAGTTTCGCATTAAATTTTAATACATTTATTTATACAATGCAAGTTGACATAAGGCTTAAATGACAGAAGTTCAATTTAAACTTTGTTATTTTGACATTTTCTATATATGATGTACCTATGTAAAGGGTGTTTATTTTAGAGGTATAGAACTTTAAGTTGGCAATACTATTTTAACTGGTGGCCATTTTGTCAGCTGTCAAGTGATTTAATTTTAGTTTGGTTTGGCATTTCAATATGAATAGACTGACGCCTGAATAACACTTCCAAATTGTGTCCATAAATGGGCCCAAAACAAGGTTGACGTTGATCCCAATTTTCATAATCAAATTTTGTTTAGCGATGAAGCTCACTTTTGGTTGAATGAATACGTCAATAAACAAAACTGCTGTATTTGGAGTGATGATAATCCTCAAGTGTGTGTTGAGACACCGTTTTAACGGACTGTTTGGTTTGCTTTATGGTTTGGTGGAATAATTGGTCCATACTTCTTTAAAAACGATGCTGGCCACAACGTTACAGTCAATGGTGACTGCTTTAGAGCTATGATTACTGACTTTTTCGTTCATCAATTGAACAACCATCAAGTGTAGGAGCTGTGGTTTTCACAAGACGGCGGAAAATGTCACACAGCTCGTGCTCGTGAAGGAAACGTTTGGTAACCGTATAGTTTCACGTTACGGACCCGTGAATTGGCCTCCAAGATCGTGCGATTTAGCGCCGCTTGACTATTTTCTGTGGGGATATGTGAAGTCGCTAGTCTACGCCGATAAGTCCGAAACGATTGACCACTTGGAGGACAACATTCGCCGCGTTATTGCCGATATACGGCCACAAATGTTAAAAAAAAGTCATCGAAAATCGGACCTCCAGATTAGACTACGTCCGAGCCAGCCGTGACGGTCATAAGCCAGAAATCATATTTAAATTATAATACCAGAAGTTTATCTTTCGAATAAAGTAAATTTCATGTCAATTTAAAAAAAACCATCTTTGTTTTATTCTATTTCGAAGTTCTATACCTCTAAAAAAACACCCTTTATTTGATTTGATATATTTTTTTAATAGCAGTTTTTCAAAACTCTTATATCTCCTGTTAACGGTAAATTAGAATACCTCCATGTACATAATTTTAATCCAAAATTCAAAAATAAAAAAAACCTAATTACTTGGCAATTTATATGAATTTCCCTGCACCCCCTGATTTTATGAAGATAAAAAATGTAGTCAAAAACGATTTTCCAAAAATGACATACCTAGCGTACTTCAAAAAATATCTACTCCACTCAAAATCGTTACAAATTTAAAAATTCGTATGACAAGTGTTTAAATTTCTAGCCCATCCTCTTGATTTAACGCAACAAGCAGACAAAATTGCGGGACCAAAGCATCTCTATGTCGGTATAGTTATTTTGATTAAAAAGGATAATGATACCCGTTAAGTGGTTTAACCTGTTTCATTGCAAATTACTAAATACCAAAGGCAGATTTATTATATAGTAAACCAGTGAATAAAGAGGGTTATAAATTTTAAATATTTCATTTCAGAGATCGTAGCTTACGATTGCCATAGGTATCCATACCTATAAGGAAAAATAGGAATGAGATTTGATTTATAAATTTGTTCTTACAAATATATAATCTCAAGATCTTGTACGAGTAGGTATAATGCAAAGTGAAATCAAAAAGTTAAATCTATACTTTTATTAATACAAAGTTTGAACAATCTTTGTCCCATAAGACCCATGGCAATTTATCACAAAACAAATGATCTCCAGCCCAAAATGCTGTTAAAACACATTTCTGCTCCTACATACATCATATTGTTTGTAGATAATGTGTATAGTATTCCATGGCTTATAAAATACAAAAACTTTTGCATTACATCAAGATGACCCAATAAATGCAAGATAAACGATGTTAATGCAGTTTTTGCATTCAACGCCCACACCTATCTAATCTACAAATGTAAGTAGGTACCTATATAACATTTTTGCTCTACGAAGAGTGCATAAACACGTTTAACATACAAACAAACAAAAAAAAACTAAAATTTATTATTGTTGGTTGTAAATATATTTTTCCAAGCATTATTTTCCGTCGTTCAGCAACAGATGTGTTTTAAGACATCAATCTAGGCCATGCAGGTGGTATTTTCTTGAATCTCCCGCTCTCTTAAAAAAAAAAAAAAAAATTCACAAAGTAAAACTTCGTGCAAAAATGGGGAGCAAAAAAATTACAATAAAAATGTTTTGTTGTTGTTGTAAGTTTATCTAAAATTATTATTTTTTTTTTTTTAAGTTCTGTCCGTTTACTAAAAGTGCTTAAAGATGTAGGTAATAAGATTCAGTGCGATCTTATAGTTTCTTCAACCTTATTCTCGACTTTGCATTGCATATAGTAGAAAGCTAGGTATTGTAGGTATATTTGTATCTATAATATTGTATCGCGCCAGGTAAGGTATTTTATTTTTTTTTTTTTTTCTTTTGCAATGAGGATGCAGATACTTTGTCTGGCTAGAGTCTTTTAAGACGCTCACTCTGTCTATATAGTGGCTTCTCTGCCCCCCTTTTGCCGCACAAAATAGGTATCTTCTCTTCACGGCATGAATAGTTGTGAAATATACAATACCAACAAACTATTTATTAATATCATTTTGTATGATTTAACTCGTTCGAATTCCGATGAATTTTAAACTTTTTTTTTGTCTTGTTTGTTTTTTTTTTATTTTCAAGCTCTTCACTGTTTTGTCCTCTTCGCATGAAACTCTTTGTTCGGTTTGTTCCTTGTGTTTTTCTTATTCGTCATGGTCTTTGTGTTTTGTGTATAGTTTTTTTTTTTTGTATACCCTTTTATTAAAAAAAAATATAAAAAATAAAAATCTTTATGGCAAACAGATGCAACATGTATCCAGAAAAAAAATGCAAACAATTGATATACAAAACCAAATGCGAGGTTAAGCCACCAGTGTTGAGCGGTAGAGGGAGACACATGAAGAACTAGAAAATTTATGTTATAATGTTAGGTACAAGTTTTTCTTGTTTTTGTTTTTTTTTTTATTATTATTTGTGCATGCTTTTGTTTTTTTCACATGAAAACAATTGTTTTGTTTGAGGTTAAGAAGATGCATTTTGAATCTTTCGGAATTTGCAAACAAGTGTTTCTTGAAAAGCCAAGGTACTTGATAGGTTGGTATGTACATGAATGTTAGGTACATATGTTACCACTACTATTTTTTAATCAAAAGATTCTCATTGGCAAGGGAATTTTTTTTAGCATTTCTAGGTAGGGTAATGCTTTTTGAGCAATTGTATACATTTTAAAAGGCATACATTGAAATGTAAATTTCCTAACTATTCACCTAGAAATTAAAACAGCCATTTTCTAAGAATTTTTTGATTTAAAAGATTTTTTTTTTTTAAATGTGTAGGTCAATTATAAGTAGTTTTTTGATTTTTATCTTTTAAGTAAGTGGTTTTAAACAGCTTGAAATCAGACAACTCATAAACCAGAGATGTAAAAGAATGCAATCATTTAAGAACTGCAGTTGATTGAATAAAAAGACTAAGGGCTAGTGTTTCAATAGTCAGTTAAACATCAGATAGTATTTAGTCTTCAGATAAAGCAAAAATGTGTTCCTAATTATTATTCTTCTGATAGTTAACTGAATGTTAAACTTATAATTACAAAATTGGCTCTTATTATTTTAAAGTACCTAATTGTACTACATTACAGTACTTCAACTTTAAAATGTGATTCCCATTCAATTTTGAAGTCTTTAATAATGCAATCAAGTTAAAGAAAGCTTGAATTCTTTGAAGTCTCTTACATTCTTTGCATTCTTGGATTCTTTTGAATGCATTAGAAGTATTGCATTCGTTTAACTGCAATTAAGTTTTTTTTTTTTATTTTCAAACAGTCTTTTAACTACATTCAAAAGACTCCACGAATTCAATTACTTTAAAATTAACTAGGAATTAGCTAAATGTTTTAAGTAAAAATACTTATAAAAGATATTTCATTGCATTTGTAAAAACCAGTTTACTGCCTGGGATTTCAAAGGACAAAATATTAAAGCATTTCATTCAAGTTTGTCTGCTTGTGAGAGGTGTCCGTCCGCTTATGAAAAAAAAAACCGCCTCACCAACGTCGTTTTCGAACAATCGGTAACTTGAGAATGCATTGATACCTGGTGAACCTCCTGTGGTTTGGTGTCGTCGCATCATATACTACAATTTTGCTTGTAAACATAGCCGTTCATCCAAAACAGCGCCTCGCCGCTAAAGATGATATTTTGGCCAATAATTGGGGTCCTCTTCCAAACGCTCCGAAGCGAACAAATGGTGTTGTCTGTATTCATGAGCTTTAAGCTCCTGGGTCAGTTGGATCTTGTACGGGTGCAGGCTCAAGTTCCGACTCGAAATTCGACAAGTTGAAGGTGGCGAAATGCCGAGTTCTTGTGGACGGCGAGGAATCGACTGCCTCGGGTTCTGCTGTGCACTTTCACGGACCGCGGCGTACGAATGTTGGCAAATTTGGCCACCGAACGTTAACGAGTCGACTGTGAAGGGCCACCACATCTATCGTAAAATGGGCGAAAAGCGCACAACGTTTGCACTAACGAACACTCATTTTGATAATAAAGTTTTATCATTTGGACGTGCCGTTTCAATCATGGTACTTGCCTTGGTGATTTGGCATCAGTAACCGAAACAACATGGCCGCCACTGGCTGCCAAAATCTTCCCAGGCCAATTGAACAACTCTTTATATATCAGAAGAAGAATTTTTTGTGGGCAACAAAAAATAACGGCTAAAAGTCGTCATGTTAAGGTATTCACATTAGAGATATATTTCTGCATTTCTATCAAATTGCATAAAGTTCTTTGAGAGTAGAGTTCCATACCTACCTTGTTGGGAGTTGCTATTCCAACGAACTCAAGAATAGAATCAATAATTGATATAAAATTCGAAAAATAGCGGATCATTTGCATCTTGTTCTCCTTAGGGTCAGTTTTTCCGTGCTGAGTTACCTCACTGAATTTGTTGAGATAATTCGGGGATATCTAGCGGAATTTAATAATTAAATTGCCTGAAAAAAATATGTTGCAGAAGTTAACTCGATTTTAACTCCGAAACTAGGATAATCATGCACTGAAAAACTGGGCCTAAAATCCTATTGGTGTACGCATCTGCGAGAAGGAAGGATTATTATTATGAAAAATTATGTAGTCAATAAAATTATTTGATATTTGTCTTGTAATGAGGGTGTGCTTCGGCTTATGAGAGGTATCTTTCATGAGAGAGTAGAGTGAATTTCATCACTATTTCGATTTCTATGCTAAACATTTACCGATTCAAATTTTTAAGAAATTAATTCTTTTCTGAAGCTCGTTTTTTTTTATAATTTCTAAACATTGAATAGGTATATAATTTTTTGTTCAGTACATCTCTCATTCTATCTAATGCCGGCCTAAAAAAATGTTTAGTCAAAATCCTTTCAGTTTTTATAGAGTTGCTTCGTAATTTTCACTCATTTAAGTCAATTAGAATGAGTATGATCTATAATAACATTATTTTAAACCACTCCTCGCTATAGCAGAACAACTAACAATGTCCTTTGTATAAATTGCCTCTGGCTGTGTAACGTGCGTTGTGTGGTGAGTGGTGACGCGCATCCAACCATCAGTAAACACCTGCTTCAGATGCAATATATGATGTGTTGCAAATATAAAGTAAAATAATCTGAATAGGTACAAAAAAAAAATACAATCCATACACCAAAGCAAGGCATAGCACATAATTTACTTCCATATCACTCACATCGCAAAGAGTACTGTAGTTGTAGTAAAGAACACTATACCACCGGGTGGTGGTTGAACTCCGGGGTTAAATGACCTCGGGCAAACTGGCAAAACAAATAATTATCATTGAACTTTTGCTCTTCCAGCAGATGAATTTTTTTTTTTTTCATTTATTTATTTATTTATTTTAAAAAGCATTCGTCTTGCTATTCCATTGCATATAGTAAATAGGTTTGTGTGTGTGTGTGTTTGATATCTCCAAGGCGCATCTTCTCTATTAATTTACAGAGATTTTTTTCCAATTTTTTTTTTTTTTTTTATTCTTCCATTTATCCTCGTTATTTCAATTGAGAGAGAAAAAAAAGCACCACTGAAAAATCGAAGAGAAATAAACAAAAAAATGAAGTTAAATGATTCGTGTTCATTATGTTAAAAAAAAAAAACATCGTTCTTTCCCAACTGAATTGATGGATGGTTGCGGTGGTGGTGATGATGATGGGGATTTATTTACATACATCTTGTTACGATTCTTCAAACCATTATTATTACTTTGTGCGTATAGGTATGGGTGGGATACCTACCTGAACCTATCCTTGCTGCAAGTTCACCATATGTATATTTGTCTTCTTAAGTGCAAGATCAAGTCGCATCTATTTGCTCTTAAGCAGTTTTTATGGATGCCAAAGTGGTTTAAATGTGTTATTAATTTTTTTTTTTTTGAAAAAAAAACTGTTTTCAACGTGACGTCACCAAACTATGTTTATCAAATGAAATGTTTTCTTATATCTAATGATTTCTTCATAAAATCGAAAAAAAAAATCGTTCCCATCTGATAAATCTTAGTTTTTGCAAACTAATAACTATTTAAATATTCAAAATTTTGAAATACGTTTCATAACAAAACTTGCTGCAAATATTGTAGCGAACAATTTTGATCATAATCATATTTCACGCCAACTCAATATTTACTAAGATAATTGACTTTAACTCAAAATTTCGCCAAATTAATGATGGCGGCCATCCCATGCGAAGGGGAAAACTAAATTAGAGTGTTTTGTTGACAATCTCTACTAAGATCATTTAAATTTCCATGGACTCAGATTTAAAGCAAACCTCACTGAACCATTTGACTGGATTACAACCATTTTTAAATAAATGATGACGGCTCTCACCTGAGCCGTTCGGATTTGACAGAAAAAAAAAAACAAACAACATGCACACAGGACTGGTTGAGAGTTGTAAGTGACTAGGCTCTCTACGAGCTGATGTCGAGCCACTAAGTTTATGTATTTATTTTATGTTTAAAAAAAATGGCCGACATTTTTGCCCATAAACCGTTCAAGACTTTTTCGACAGATTTCTTCATTTTGAGAAAATTTTATTTTCCACTCCTTAAAATTTTACAGACTGAAATATCTGGAACAAACTTAATAAGCTTAATTTCATTTAAATAAAAGTAAGCTTACCCTATATAGCTTTGACTATTAATCTACAGAAAAAAAAATAGTTTTTAAATTTTCTAAGCGGAAAGTTATTGCTAGAAGTAACTTTTCGGTTAATCTTTATTTTATAAGTTAAGTTAAGTACACTAAATCGAGATTTTGCTTAAAACTTCAAAATCTAATTAAAAATTTTGTAACTCTTACTATACCGCTCGAACAAATTTTTTACGGATCCAAAACTCACCCCCTAAGAGTGCCTACGCTAAAACAGACGAAAATTAGATTCAAATTGAAAAGAAATTACAGAGGAACCTGGAATTTTCGAAAATACACTCCAACTCTACACAAACAAACCTGTTTCCTTCAGATACATATACATAGCCTAGCTCTATCAGCCATAAGAATAAATAAAGGGTGTTTTTTTAGAGGTATAGAACTTCGAAATAGAATAAAACAAAGATGGTTTTTTTTAAATTGACATCAAATTTATTTTATTCGAAAGATAATCTTCTGGCATTATAATTTAAATATGATTTCTGGCAGATGACCGCCACGGCTGGCTCGGACGTAGTCTAATCTGGAGGTCCAATTTTCGATGACTTTTTTAACATTTGTGGCCGTATATCGGCAATAACGCGGCGAATGTTGTCCTCCAAGTAGTGAATCGTTTCGGGCTTATCGGCGTACACTAGCGACTTCATTTATCCCCACAGAAAATAGTCAAGCGGCGTTAAATCGCACTATCTTGGAGGCCAATTCAAGGGTCCGTAATGTGAAACTATATGTGGTTACCAAACGTTTTCTTCAATAAATCAATTGTGGCACGAGCTGTGTGACATGTTGCGCCGTCTTGTTGAAACCACAGCTCCTACACATCATGGTTGTTCAATTGATGAACGAAAAATTCAAGAATCATGGCTCCATAGTGGTCACCATTGACTGTAACGTTCTGGCCAGCATCATTTTTAAAGAACTGCGGACCAATTATTCCACCAAACCATAAAGCACACCAAACAGTCAGTTTTTGTGGATGTAACAACACTCGAGGATTATCATCACTCCAAATACAGCAGTTTTGTTAATTGACGTATCCATTCAACCAAATGTGAGCTTCATCGCTCAACAAAATTCGCTTATGAAAATTGGGATCAACGGCAATTTTGTTTTGGGCCCATTTGGGCACAATTTGGAAGCGTTGTTCAGGCGTCAGTCTATTCATGTTGAAATGCCAAACCAAACTTCAAATAAATCACTTGACAGCTGACAACATGGCCGCCACTTAAAATAGTGTTGCCAACTTAAATTTCTATACCGGTTATATTTTGTATTTTAATATCTCGTTTTAGAAGTTCAAAAGAACACTCATACGTTAACGAAGAAAATAAAAATAAATCTACAAAAAATATTTGCATATCATCGCTCTTATAAATTATCAGAAGGGATGCTGGCCTCTTCTAATGGGTGATTTTTTAAGAGGTTTAGAACTTTTTAAAAAAAAAAAACACAAAAAATTCGAAAAAATGAATGAAATATTTATTTGAATCGATAGTTTGAACCTTGCAATTTAATGTTTAAAGATAATTTCATGCAAATGTTGACCGCGGCTGCGTCTCAGGTAGCCCATCCGCTGAGTCCAATTTTGGCATACTCTTTCACACATATCGGCCGGTATCTCACGAATGAATGCATGGATGTTGGCTTCCAGTGCGTCAATCGAAGCGGGCTTGTCCCTATACACATTAGCCTTGACATACCCCCACAAAAAATAATCTAATGGTGTCAAATCGCACGATCTAGGCGGCCAATTGACCGGCCCGAAACGTGAAATTAACTGTTCACCAAACTCGCCTCGCAATTGCGCCATTGTTTCGCGTGCTGTGTGGCATGTGGCACCGTCTTGTTGAAACTACATATCATGCAAGTCAAGAACTTCCATTTCGGGCAAAAAAAAGTTTGTTATCATCGCTCGGTAGCGTTCACCATTGACAGTAACGCTGCGATTCGCTACATCTTTGAAGAAATAGGCCCAATAATGCCGCCGGCCCATAAACCGCACCAAACAGTGGCTTTTTCGGGATGCATTGGTAGCTGTTGCAATGCTTCTGGCTGATCTTCACTCCAAATGCGGCAATTTTGCTTATTTACGTACCCATTCAACCAAAAATGAGCCTCATCGCTGAACACAAGCAGCGCGCGATGAACATTTCGAACCGAGCACGAATTTTGATAGTAAAATTCAATAATTTGCAAGCGTTGTTCATTTGTAAGACGATCCATGGTTAAATTGCAAACCAAACTGAAGCTGTTTGACAGTGACACAAGGTACTAAACACACGTCAGCTGTCAAAACCAGTGTTGCCAAAACCAAACCAGCTAAAAAATCACCCGTTATAACCAACCGCCAGCCTGTTACTCTGATTATTCCTTTCATTAATTTTTTTTGTTATCTATTTCTGTCTATTTTATTTCCCCTTTCTTTTTATTCATTCAAATATCGCTCTATCTCTTATTTGGTATTGTAATCAGACAACATCGAAACAGAAAAAAAACATAGAATTAAATTAAAAAAACTGATTTTTTTTAGTCAATGGCAGGGCTTGGCTGAGAATATTTGGCGGGAAGACATACCCATCGCCATCATTACCTTGTGTAGCATAAAAATGATGATCAACATCGTCATCATTGCTTCTATAAGCACATGAATTCCTCCCGGCATTCCTATCATACCTACCTATATGGGAAACAACAAAAAAAATTAAAATTATTTTTACTTTTGAGTTCTCATAAGGTTCAATGAACCAAAAGCGGGTACTTGTAGAGGGGACCGGATGGGGGGTACGGGTACCACCCAAAAGATATTGAACAACGATGACACAGTTGTTGTTGTTCCCTCATGCCATCATCCCCACCCATGCCCACCAGGTGTGGTCGTATCTAATTGCCAATGTTGTATATCTTTTTTTGTGTAGGTAGGTATAGGTACCTACCCACTGTAATTGTTGAATATGAAGGAAAACAGCCTCGAATAATAATAATTATTATTTTTAATGTTAATTTGGTCACGTTTTGACTATAAGATTCATTGGGAATGGATTTTTTATGGAAAGTTTGTTCTTTTTTTTTAATTCTTTTTTTTTTAAACTAAAATGAATGAATACAAATATGAATATATATTTATATATGTAGGTCTAAATGGGTACACAAAATAATGATGATGTGTTTATGACATATGACATATTAATCAAAGTGATTAGTTGATTAGCAAGTGGCTTTGGTTATTTATATATTAATATTATTAATTTTGTTATGATCTGATGACTAGATGACATACTTTTTCAACGATATATATATCATGTTTTTTAATTAAGTTGTCAAGTTGAAATGAAATATCATCGTGTTAATAATTTTTAATAAACAGGATATGGTTTTGTCATTAAAAAACAATTAACATATCGAATTGATTTTAATTGTGATTTATTTTTACATGACTATTCTGTGTATGGGGGGGGGGGGGGGGGTAAATAATAAATCAGATCTAGGATTTAAAGAGAAATTTTAAATCAATTTTTGAATTTTTTCATTAGGTGTATGAGGCTGGAATAACATTTATACCCATCAATTGACCGGCACTTTACAATTGCATTGTAAAAGGGTGTTTTTTTGTAGACGTGTTGGTTTTCACGAAGAAATAAAACGCATATATTTTAATGTTATGGCCAAGAATTTAGCTTTATTATAAGGATAGGGGTTTGGTATTATGTTTTAAAAATGATTTTGGGCAAGTGACCGCCGCGGCTGGCTCGAATAAATTCCAGCCGAGAGGCCCAATTTTCGGCAGCTCCAATTGTTGCGCGCGATGGCGGATGGACTCGTCCGGGTGTTCTTCGATACTCTGCTCCAAGGCAGCAATAGCGTCTTCGCTCCGCACTGTACGGCGGCGCGGCGTCTCTGAAGATGCGCATTATCCACTAGAGTAAACGTGGTGCGAAACCGATCCACGGTTGCTCGAATTTATGCGATTTTGCTATTATGTCGACCGAATATTGGACGCAGCGCACGATGCGTCACGCGAAGCGAACCATTATTTTGGTAATAAATTTGCACGATTTGCAAACGTTGTTCAAAAGTAAGTTGATTAATTATAAAATGGCAAACCAAACTGAGCATAAATCAAGTGACAGCTGTCAAAAAGACCAACCTCGAAAAAAGTATTGCCAGATTGAAAACCACGTCTAAAAAAAAAAAAACACCATTTAGTATTTCCAAAGAAATACACATAGGTATGGACAAAGTTAGAAAGTGAGGGTATATATAACCTAAAATATCAAAATTTAATAAACCCGGAATTCCTAACAAAAACTTTTATCTTGAAAATTCATACAGAAAAAAGTTACTTTAAAATCCATTTGAAATATTAATATGCGTAATTTTATATTTTTAAACTAATAACTGTTTGGATAACAATTCCAACTACTATGCAACCCATTAAAGTCAATTCTTTACTGCATAGCATGATGTAAATCTCTATGATAGCTCCTCAAACTTCATAACAAAAACCAATAATGATTAAAACTTTTCCTTGAAAATGTAACTTGCGTTCGTTCGTTCGTTCATTCGTTTATTTGGTTTGTGCAAATAGTAACTATAATTAAATTTTATAAAGTTAACTTTATTATATGTATAGTATATGCATTATACCATTATAAAAATTAAAAAATTTCTTGCATTTGCATTCGTCTTCATTAAACACAAATATAAATGAAAAACTTTTGTTAAATGAACTTTCACCATAACTGAAGAGAAATGTCATCAGCTTAAAATAAACACTTAAAAAAAAAAAACAAAATACAAATTATAAGACATTGCTTGCACAAAATCCAATATTTGACTTAATTTGCATTCGACTCATGTAGATTTAGTGAAGAAGGGTCTTCCCCTTCTTATACTTACATCAGGAGATATACACACCCACCCAACAAAGTTATTTCGTTTTACCCTGTATACGCTACCCGATGTCGGCATGGCATTTTGTGTTTGTTTAATATTCTTAGAAAATAATAATAATGAAACAAAAATGAAAAAAAAAAAAAATCGAATCAAAATGCAAACAACATGAAAATTATGTTGATTTAAGCTAAATTAAATAGAAACTCATTTAAAGAGAACAAGAGTGGAGGGTGGTTTGCAGGGCTGTCGAATGGAGTATTTTTCTTTTTCAGTTTTGTAATCTCTTTTGATTTTCTTCGCTGCCAAGAGAAAGTATTCTTTGTTAAATCTCTTTAATTTATGTACAAGTTATTCTAAATAAGTAAACAAATTAGTGGCAATCAGAGTGGAGATTCAGAGGGCCTATATAGGTAGTAGGTACCCTACACTCTCAACCATTGTAGTGTGCGTGTTGTTAGTCGGAATGACTAGAGGGGCCCTACATTTTTTGTCGAATCGGAAGGGCTAAGATGATAGGCACTTTATCATGACAAGGGATTTTCTTAAAGGATTTGTCACTTCCTCTCAGCAGGGAGTAGGTACTCCTGAAAAAAAAAATGTGTACGTGAAAAAGGCTGATATTAGATCCCAGATCTCAGGCTGTAAGTGAGTAGGTAAGTAAATAGTTGAATTTATTTCATCATTAATCATGTTTACAATTTCGGTTTAAGAATTCATCAAAGCAATGGCAAAAGTTGTCGGTCGGCTAGCCTCAGGCTGTATAAATCCATCCCAATTAAAATGACTTCTATAGATAAAATTCAATTTTTAACACTTTTTTAACTTCATTGGAGTATTCATAGTCGTTTGCTTAACTCATGTTTTACTAAACTACAGGTTAAAATCAAATGGATTAACGAATACAGCTTCTATTTTTAACCGAATGACCGCTTATGTTGATTCAAATATAAGTTAATTGAATTATTTAACTTCAAATATTAAAAGTCTAACCCATAGCAATCAAAATTTATCATAGAAAATACAATTAAACTCAGGTTTAACTTAGCAACAGTTTAAAAATTACTATGAGTACCTATGAATACGCCCAATTAAATTTTTAGAGGTTTTGAACTTAAAAAAAAAAAAATATTCAGTACGTTTCTATGCCAACATCCTACACTCAATATTTTTAGCAAAAGTAGCAGATAATGCTTTAAAATACTAAATTCATAGTTTTTCAAACGACAGCCCTGTTGGTTTGGTAATAAGAACACAAGGAAGTAAAGAAAACAAAATGGTGATAGAAGGGAGAGCAGATAGATAAACCACATTCTGGATTTAACTATTTTCTTATACCTGCGTCATTTATTTACATTTACATTTCCCATTTGTGTGTAGGTATGTTTGTATGTACCTTTTCTGTGTTTTTTTTTTGAGTTAGAAAATAATAATAATTGTTGTTCAAGGGATGTTTACTCATTCAAATAATTTACTAATTCTTCGTAAAAGCAATTTTAAAAGTAAACATTAGTTTTTCAAGTAGGTAAACATTATTTATTTTGTTTTTGTCCTTCTTATAGTTTTTGAATAAAATTAATTTTCTTCTTTATGTAAATGTAAAAAATACTTGGTATCCAAATTCTTCACCTCTTGAATTTAGAAATAGCTAGGTACACATTTTCATATTTTAGGGTAAGTTTTCAAGTCATAAACTTTCAAAATGTTTTGGAAGAGCAAAAAAGGTGTCAACACCAAGAATTTCGATCATAAATTGAGGTTTTAATATTACACAAATTTGCATAAAAGGTTCATGGTAAGAATTCTAATAAAATAATTAAATTCCCCATTTTATAGGTACCTATGCAGGTAGGTATAATCTACACGAGGGATATGATCATATACCTACCCACTCCCACCTGTTTTTTTTTTTTTTTTTTTGTTTTTATGTGGAAATATGTGAGTCCTTTATATTTACAAACGAAACGACCGATAATGATATTAATAATTACCAAAGGAAAAACGAAAATGTTTTCCTCGTTCGTCATTTATACGCATTCGAAAACTTTATTAACGATGGCGATGTAGGAGGCGTACCTACCTACAAAAAAAAAGTCACAAGAGAAAGAGTGGTAAATATTGGTTGGTTGGTTGGTAAATCTATTCGCAACATCAAAAACCATTCGTCGCACACAAAGCGAAATTCGTTAACGACTTGACATTCCAAAATTAATGGGAATACATAATTAAACAACCCAACAACAATGGATCACAAAAAAAAACGAAGCAAAACGACTTGCGGCCGCCACCGCTGCCGCCACAACCGACGCGACGTTGACGTCCCCCGTTCTTTTCGACTTCAACTTGGAATAAACCGAACCAAACCAAGAAAAAAAAAAAAAAAAAACCAACAACAACTAACGAGTAAAAGTATCATTAAGATACTTTATTTTTATTTGCAAGCGGATTTTTTTTTTTTTTTTAAACCCGACCAACATCTCATGCATCTTGCATCGTGGGCCCCTGCACGATGTGGATTTAGTTTATTTTTTTGTTTGTATCCTTTTTTTTATATTTATCTTCTCTTCGCAAAGTTTTCTTCTTTGTGTTTTGCCATTGTTGGATACACATGGGGGAGACCCTTAATTTTACTAGGCGATACACAAAAGGACGATGCAAACTAAAAAAAAAAAATAAACTAACACATTCTCATGGAGAAACATAGGAACGAGGAAAAGGGTTACCATATCTGTTCAAATATTTCAACTGATTTTTTGTTTAATCCCATCATATTTTTGATTTTTGTTCTGCAGTCAAAATTGTCAAGGAAATAAGTTCAAACCTTTTAGGATTAGGCACTACATAAATAAAATGAAACCGCTTTTTGATCCTGATTGTACAAGGTGGCGCAAAATTAATCATTCAGTAATGTTTTTGAATAACGTACTTTTTTACAAAATAATAAAAATGATTTTAAATGTAGGAAATGTTTATTTGGACCTTTACAATTTTTTTTTTGTCAAGTGGAAAAGATGTTATCCGTCAAGTGGCTGTCGCCAGTGTTGATACACATTTGTGCTCGTTTTAATGCAATTTCCATGATTTTCCGCAAGATTTCTGGTGATAACTGTTCGCATTCCTGTCAAATATTTTCCCTTAAGAGCTGTGATTGTCTGAGGCTTGTTGGAATAAACCCGCGACTTCAAGTAGAACAAAAGAAAGAAGTCTGGGATTGTTAAATCGGGCGATCTTACTGGCCATGCCAATTCGCCAAAAAGGGAGATTACGCTACCAGGAATTGCTTCCTTCACAATTATCCCACGCTCTTGCGCTACATTACTTGTCTGTTTGTATGCTGCAGCTGTCTAGTTCACAAAAAATGTCAAATATGATTGACGTACGACGCCATTTGCAAAAATTATAACATCTTCCGATAGGGTGATTAATTTTGCACCACGTTGTGTTATTTTTTAAACTCGGTTTCAGATACTTAACACAAAAAACAACTAATTTTTACTTAAACGCTTATGTGCTACTTTTTCCGTGAACTTTCACATATAAGTAATGTCAAGAATGAAAATACATATATAGATAAGTTTTGTAAATTAAAAGAAAGCTTCTGGAACAAATTGTTGGTTATCTTTCCAAAACGTCATCCCACCTGTCCTATTATAGTGTTGTTAATTTTGACAATTTTATCAATTTGGTTAATAAAAATATCGAATTTCAATACCCATTACCATCGTTTATTGGCAAATTGACAAATCGTAATAAGGGTATAAGATAAATGCTGTACATTTGCCCTTTGACATTCTGGTAACCCTGATAGGGGAGCTATTGGCAAATATGAATGCCAAACGAAAATACCGAACAACGAACGATGATGGCTGCGTTGGATATACATATATATATGAACTGTACATACATACATATATTCGCGGATATAAAAATGAGTTTTATGTGGGCGTTTGGAATACCTTAGTCTGTAAAGTTTTTTTTTTTTTTTTTTTCATTTTTTTGTTGTAGGTTATTATGATTATTGTTGTTGGTTTTTAAACGAAGGAGGACGAAAATAAAATAGCAAAATCGACAGGAATATAAACGATGCAGGAGAAGCAAAAATAAAAAAAAAAAAAACCGAAGAAAACAACAAAACAAAAAAAAAAAAAAATCATCAAAGAATACGATCCAAACCGAAAAAGACATTAACATGAATAATTGCATGTGAAATGCAAAACGAAATTAAAACATTTTTCGCAGAAAAAGAAATAAATTAATTAAAAAAAAAAATTGGATAACATTTTTGATTTTGTTTTTGTTTTTATTTTTTTGTTGCGGTTTTCGTGGGGAGTATTTTTTCGAATCGATATACATAAATTATTTATGTCTGAGCTGAAGTTTAATTTTTAATGAAGATGTCGTTTTGGTTAGTTATGTTGTGATGTACCTATAGACAGGAGGTATTTTCATTTGGGCGGGCAATAAATATCTCACGATTTTGTAATTGCAAAAAAGGTTATTTAGTTTTGAAGCGAAATCATTTTAGTAAAATTAAGTCAGATATCGGGTTTTTCAATAAGAGCGCTACAAAAGTTTTTTTAAATAAAACAAAAACGATTTTGGATATCAATGAAATTCTTTATTCCTGTGAAAGTACGTTCGATGCCATTATGTATGGAACTCGATTTCTTTTGCATGGCCACCACGGGCAAGCTTGCAGAAGTCCAGACGCTGAACCCAATTTTTGACGGTTTTCAAGCATAAATCGGCCGATACTGCTGCAATTTCACGTTCGATATTCGTACGGAGTTCATCAATCGTCGCTGGCTTGTTGGCATAGACCATAGACTTGACGTAGCTCCACAGGAAATAGTCTAACGGCGTCAAATCGCACGACCGAGGCGGCCAAGCGACTGGACCATTTCGTGAGATAACACGTTCTCCAAACTTGGTTTCCAATAAATTGATTGTGAAATTCGCTGTGTGGCTTGTGGCGCCGCCGTCCTGTTGGAACCACATGTCCTCCAAGTCCATATCATCTAATTGGGGCCAAAAATATTCGGTTATTATTGAACGGTAGCGATCCCCATTCACAGTAACGTGCCGGTCTTGATCATCACGGAGGAAGTACGGCCCAATGACGCCGCCGGCCCATTAACCACACCAAACCGTAATTTTTTCGGGATGCAATGATGACTCATGGAGTACGTGTGGATTGCTGCCTGATCAATACCGCATATTTTGTTTATTGACGAAGCCATTAAGCCAGAAATGAGCCTCATCGCTGAAGATGATTTTTCGATGAAAATCCGAATCATTTTCATGTTGTTGCTCAGCCCAATTCACGAACATACGACGCTTCTGGTGGTCAAGCGGCTTCAATTCTTGCGTCAATTTAATCTTGTAAGGATGTAGGCCAAGATCTTTTCGCAAAATTCGCCACAACGACGTCACAGAGATGGCCAACGCTTGAGAACGACGTGTGAGAGACACATTTGGGCTTTCTGCAACTGAAGCCTCAGCGGCAGCAATATTCTCGACACTACGGGCACTTCTTTGTCTCACTGGCACGGGAACATTTTGTACTTTGCCTGTGGATTCAAATTTTTCCTCTAGACGCTCAATTGTTGATCTGCTAGGACGATTATGACGACCATAGATTGGACGTAGCGCTCTTAACGTTGAGGCCACTGACTCCGAATTTCGGTAGTAAATTTTAATAATTTCGACTCGTTGTTGGCTCGTATATCTTTCCATCTTAAAATGGCAAACCTTATCGAAGAGAAATGTCAAAAGAGCGGCAAGAAATATGGCGTCGTTTGCTTTCCCTGTTGCTCTACTTTTGTAGCGTCCCTGTTGAAAAACCATTTAGTACATATTCTTCAGATAAATCAAAACTTTGTTGCTATTTATTCCTCTGATAATTAATTGACTGCTTAACTGATGATTGAAAAATCGGCTCTAAATTCAATTAAAGAAGTTAGCCTGTCCATAAATAGTTACAAGACTTCCAGTGCACGACACATGACATCCGTTTTAGGGGTTTTGTCGTTCTCAAAAATACTCTCATGTCTGTTTCTAGGCACCCAAGCCAAGCACCTGCATAACTTCAGCTTGGTTCAAAATTTTAATTCATAAAATATTTAATTTTAAAAACTAAAAACTTAGGTAATACAGGGTGTCCGCCGGGGAGGTACCTATACCTACTACTTTGTTTGTTTATAATTGTTGATTAAATGAAAGAGAATGGATCTTATATTGATAAATGTTTTATTTAATGTCGGCAATTATGTATGGAATACAATATCAGGTAAATGTCCGTCTCTGTTAGTCTCACAAATGCGAGACCATTATATTCTCACACATTTCACGCGGTATTTTATTAATTTCATCACGAATATTTTGTTTGAGTTGCTCAAGCGTTTCTGGTTTGTTTACATAAACCTTGCTTTTCCGATATCCCCACAAAAAGAAGTTCGGGTCAGTCAACAAAGAAGTAAGGATTCCTCCTGACCAAATTGCACACCCAGACTGTAACTTTAAATGGATGCAAAGGTGAATGATGAATAATTTGAGGGTTTTCCATTGCCAAGCACCGACTATTCTGTTAATTCACATATCCATTCAAATGAAAATGTGCCTCGTCACTCATTATGATTTTTTCATGAAAATCGGGGTTGTCATGGGCTAGCTGTAACATCCTATTGGCATATGTACGGCGGCGTAAATGGTCTTGTGGAAGAAGCTCTTGTGTCAACTGAATCTTAAATGGAAACAAATGACAATCCTTGTGCAAAATTGTGACCAAAGTTGGTGTCGAATTGAGGTTGATGGATTGTTTTGAACACATCCTTGAGCAGCAGTAATGTTATTAGTCGATCTTGCAGTACGTTGTGGTCCATGCTTGGGCCTATCACCTATACAGACCCTCTTTCTTCGAAATCATTCACTACACGATAAATAGTGCGTTTTGTTGGCACGTTGTTTCTCCCAAAAATTTCACGTAACTTTCTCATCGTCACAGTAATCGATGTTTGATTTTGATAAAATGTTTAAACGATTAAAACACGTTGGTTTATCGAATATTTGTTCATAATAAATTTGCCACGCGTCTACTTCACGACTGCCAGATATGAACTGTCAAGACTAATGTTTACCAAAATGGCAGCAAAACAAAGTAGTATACCTTCCCGGCGGACACCCTGTAGTAGAATTGTAAAGGAATCTACCTTATCCTGTTTCTAATTAAACAGAGCTGCCAAATTCTCTAGATGAATAGCAGCTGTGCCTAATCTGGGTGTTAACTTTAGACTCCAGTTCAGTTACACTCGAGTTTATAATACCTATGACGATGAATATGGCCCATAATCTATTTAGTTGAAAACTTACTCATATCTACTATTCCTACACACAAATCTAAAACTCTAGAACTTACAAAAAAAAGTGTAAAAAAATGTGCAATAGATACCTTTTTTGGTTTGATTTCGCCATCAGTACTTACCTAAAAAAAAAAAACAGAGAAAAGATTATAAATTAGTTTCAAGATCATGTAAACATAAATTTCGTTAAAGTTTTAAATAATTCAAAAGGTTTCAAGGGAACTTATAGTGTATATACCTAACCCCCTCCCACCCTAAAGGCATCTTGAAATCTCAATATATTATCATCAAAATATTTTATAGGTCATAATATAGATTTAAATAAAATTATATATAAACTCCGCATATCGAACACCCTGTTAAGATCGCGAATTTTTATTTCGGGTTGATTGAGACTCAGCAGTCCGTGCTTACATTCGAATTTTTGGGGAATCTCAAAACATAGTTCATTGAAACAACTAAAGGGCCCGTCAAATAACTTGTTTTTTTTTGAAAATGGCGCAAAACATCGAGTGTAGCTTCGGCTGTGTGGCACGTAGCGCGCGCCGTCCTGTTGAAACCAAATGTTGCCAATATTCTCCTCTTCAATTTTTGTGAACAAAAATTCGTTCAACATGGCTAGATAACGATCGCCATTGACTATTGACTGTAACGGCCACTCCTTGCTCATTTTCGAAGAAAAATGGCCCAATTATTCCTCTGGTCCAAAATCCGCACCAAACAGTGACTCGTTTTGGGTATATCGGCTTTTCAATGTATGCGTGCGGGTTTTCTGTGCCCCAAATGCGACAATTTTGCTTGTTTACTACCCGCCAAGATCAAAATGACCTTCATCTAAAAAGATGATTTTTTTGGCAAAATCGGCATCTTCTCTAAGTTGATCGCAGGCCCACTTAGCGAAGCGTATACACAACCATATTCGTTCAGAGGAAGGATAAAACTAATTATCTGTCAAATCAGACATGAGCTAAGTGTTACCATTCACGAAATAAGCACTAGTTGAAAAAAAAAAAACGTAAGATGGCGGACCCTTTATAATTTTAGTATTATAACTTTGAAACAACAATAAATGAGAGTCCGGTTTTAACGTTTTCACGATGACTCGCTAGAACCTGTACCCCACAGTTCTCTTTTCACAAACTTCGTGATCACAGCCTCAATCTTTTCAATCTAAACAGCGTCTTAAGCATTTTTCCGAAATCAATGTAATCAGATAATCGTTAACATTATCTAACCTTTCTCCTCAAAATTTTTTTAAATGACATTTGCTTATCCATATATTTCTTAAATATTTACCTTTCCTTTACTCAATGTTTCAATGTTTTTTTTTTTTTTTTTTTTAAGCATGTAAATAGTATGTTTTGTTCATTTTGTACACATTCAAACTTGCATTGACTTATTTGCCATCAAAAAATATTTTACACAAGTCAATACAAAACGACTGGAGTTGAGTTTAAGTCTTATCGGAAAACATTCAGAGAAATCTGTAAAAAAAAAAAAAAAAAAAAAAAAAAAAACATTCCTGACGTTCATCTCTCTGTTTCTGATGATAGTCATGGTCTCATGACAAAAACAATATTTACAAATGCTTTAGCACCTTTCGAAGTTTTATTATTTATTTTCCTTCACATTTTTCATTTCCATGTTATTTCATTAAAAGAGACAAGCAAAAAAATATAAATAAATATTTGTTTTATCTTTACAAGCAGGATTGCAGATGTTAGATAGTAAGTTTGCAATTAAATTTAGCAAAATATTCATATATGTATATGTATGTACATATGTGTGTGAGTATAAACTTTAAACTTTCATCGCTCTCATAATTTTGTTTAAGTCACGACAAGCCATTATAAAAAACATAACTGAATGCAACATAAAAACAAAAAAAAACCAACAACTTATAGTTGAATTCATTAATGTTTTATTAACGAAGAAATAATAAAAAAAAAAAAAAAAAAAATAACTACAGCACAACATAAAAATGTTAATTGAACATGAAAATCCTATGGATATACACACGTACACACGTACGTAAAGTACCTTAGCTTAAGCTCTCTGCAACCAACCATACCTACTACAACAACAACTGGCAATGGCAACTATAACAAACAACACACATTTTGTTTCGTTTCTTTTTAATTTTTTTCTCGTTTTATTATTTTTATTTTTTGTTATTTTTATGCGATTTTCTTCGCTCTTTTCTTTTAAATTTGTGTTTCTTTTTTGTGGTTGTTGTTGTTGGTGTGTATGTTTTGTTGGAAATTGTTTTTATTTTTTATGTTTTTCATGAGTTTTTTTTTTTTGTATCTCAGTTTGTGGAAAAATGTGGAGTTCTTGGAAAAGATAAATGCATGTTCATTAAAAAGATGCACAGGGTGATGAAAAGGAGCTAGAGAGTAGGTAATATTTATAAAAGATGTTTTTTTTTTATCAAACATTGTTGTACAGTACTCGAATAATATACTAAAACACAGAAGAAAATGTTTTGAATGGAACTTTAGCAATTTATTTAGTTTAACGAAACCAGAGAGGAAGTTTCTAGGTTAGGTATTATTTTGTGTTTACAGTAAAAAAAAAATGTCTATTAATAGTTATGCACTAGGGTGGTCCATATAAAAGTCTTTGCTAAATCTTGATCGTTGCAAAAATTCAAAACAAAAATGCCAGCAAAAGTTTAGCTCTTAAAATTACCGTTAAACTGACCGACCCTTAAGGCAAGTTTTACATTGGAAAACAAATCCATACTATGATTTTATGAATCAAATCGGGTCGGTCTAAAATTAATGTTAAGAGCTAAATATTCACAGGCATTTATTTTTACTAATTTGTAATTTGAAAGAAATTAACACGACGCGTCAAAGCAATCAAAATTAAACAATGACGTTTATTTAAGGATCACCCTAATACACAAACCAAAGCATGTGCAATTTTGGAAACAAACACTTTTTCGAATGTAATTTCTATGAATTTTTCGCTTCATTTAGGGCCAGTTTCACAGTCAGAAAAGTGACACTTAAGTGGTGGTGAAAGATGGTGAAAGATTAATTCCCAATATCACAGTGCACTGTTACCTGAATAAGTGGCACTTAAGTCTCCGATATTGGTGACTTAAGTTCCACTTACGCTGGCTATGAAATTTAGCTAAAATTCTTAATATGGAAAACTTAAGTGCTTCGTATTCCGGTAAGTGTCGACTGTGAAACTGGCCCTTAGGTATCCATTTCAGTCGTTTTTTTTGTATGTGTTTTTGTAATGGGTGATTTTTTAAGAGGTTTAGAACTTTTTTTAAAAAAAAAACACAAAAAATTCGAAAAAATGAATGAAATATTTATTTGAATCGATAGTTTGAACCTTGCAATTTAATGTTTAAAGATAATTTCATGCAAATGTTGACCGCGGCTGCGTCTCAGGTAGCCCATCCGCTGAGTCTAATTTTGGCATACTCTTTCACACATATCGGCCGGTATCTCACGAATGAATGCATGGATGTTGGCTTCCAGTGCGTCAATCGAAGCGGGCTTGTCCCGATAGACATTAGCCTTGACATACCCCCACAAAAAATAATCTAATGGTGTCAAATCGCACGATCTAGGCGGCCAATTGACCGGCCCGAAACGTGAAATTAACTGTTCACCAAACTCGCCTCGCAATTGCGCCATTGTTTCGCGTGCTGTGTGGCATGTGGCACCGTCTTGTTGAAACCACATATCATGCAAGTCAAGAACTTCCATTTCGGGCAAAAAAAAGTTTGTTATCATCGCTCGGTAGCGTTCACCATTGACAGTAACGCTGCGATTCGCATCATCTTTGAAGAAATAGGCCCAATAATGCCGCCGGCCCATAAACCGCACCAAACAGTGGCTTTTTCGGGATGCATTGGTAGCTGTTGCAATGCTTCTGGCTGATCTTCACTCCAAATGCGGCAATTTTGTTTATTTACGTACCCATTCAACCAAAAATGAGCCTCATCGCTGAACACAAGCAGCGCGCGATGAACATTTCATTTGTAAGACGATCCGTGGTTAAATTGCAAACCAAACTGAAGCTGTTTGACAGTGACACAAGGTACTAAACACACGTCAGCTGTCAAAACCAGTGTTGCCAAAACCAAACCAGCTAAAAAATACCCATTAGAACAACATTTTTTGTTAAATTTTTTAATTTGTATTGTTTCATTTGAGAGAAATCAAGTGATTTTCGTGGATATACTTGTTTTAACTTGTTATAATGGCTGCGAAGATTTCTAAGAAACCAAAAATTGATTGCTGAGGGCGGCTCAGAGGAATCAGTTTGCTGTCAACTACTGAGGGAATAAATTATTGGATTTTAATTTATTTGGATTTGCTTGCTCATGTGAGCGCTCTGGAATATAAACCGAACAATAAAATGATGAAAAAGTGTCAGCTGAGCGACAAATAGTTAGAAAGTATTTTCATGAAAGCGATGGCACTTTTCTGGCTAGGCCGACGCGACATTATAAATTGTCAGAATTATTTAAAAAAAAAAAAACTTTATTGAAACTATAACTTAATATGCCATCTTTGTGAAAATATAATATTGAACAAATTTATATCATGACTATGAGCACGCAAAGTAAAGAGATCCAATTTTTTGAATTCTCTTAAAAATAAAAACGTGTGGTTTTAAAGAAGAAATAAAACGCATATATTTTAATGTTATGGCCAAGAATTTAGCTTTTTTATAATTATAAGGGTTTGCCATTATGTTTAAAAATTGATTTTGGGCAAGTGACCGCCGCGACTGGCTCGAATCAGCTCCGATTGTTGCGCGCGATGGTGGATGGACTCATTCGCGATGGACTCTTCGATACTCTGCTCCACACCAGCAATAGCGTCTTCGCTCCGCACTGTATGGCGTTTCTGAGGATGCGCATTATCCACTAGAGTAAACTTGGTGCGAAACCTACGATTTTGCCATTATGTCGACCGAATATTGGACGCAGCGCGCGAAGCGTCGCGCGAACCGGAACCATTATTTTGGTATTAAATTTGCCCGATTTGCAAACGTTGTTCAGGAGTAAGTCTATTAATTATGAAATGGCAAACCAAACTGAGCATAAGTCAAGTGACAGCTGTCAAAAAGCCCAATTCCGAAAAAAGTATTGCCAGATTGAAAACCACACGTCTAAAAAAAAAACATCCTTTATAATTCCAGATCACCCTGTAGCCTGTAGTGAACAAAGTAAGTACCATTCACTGCATATGCACTTTATAATGCATATAGGCTACATAATTTAACAGTTATAAGGATGGAAAAGCACCTCGTTATGCTAAATATGCTCAAAATGAATAAATAACACTAGACCAAAACCAAGCCATCAGCATCAGCACTTTAGTATCAGCATCTCATTCAGCACATGGCTGCGAATGCAAGCTCATCATGCTACATTGTGCGATCTGCGCGCGCGCAAAAAACAAACTGTGGCAAGGCGCGCAAAGCTATGGTTAGCGCTCTCTGTAGGCAAAAAATAGTACAACACATTGAATAATTTTATTTTTATTCATCTTGTTTGTGTGTATTTTTTGTATTCTTCTCTTTAGCAATAGACAATTTTATTTTAATGGACTTGAATAGATAAATACATATTGTCCCATAGATAGATAGATACAATAGTTAATTTATATTAAAACAAAAAAAAAAAAAAAAAAAACAACAGGAAACGGAGAGTTAAGGAAAATATTTTCTTTAATTAAACCATGCGGCTATAGTTATGTTGTGTTTTTATTTGAAGTTGTTGTTGTTTTTGATACCTTATTAGACTGAGTACCTACGTATAGTATATATAAACAATCTCCATCAAAATCTAGAAGGTTTTATATTAGTACTCATCATGCCACATGGCAACACGGGACGAAGGTATTTCGATACAGATCTGGTAGAACCACTATTCTATCCACATTAGCAAAGAATAAGAAAAAAGAGAAAGATTGAAAATTGCATTTATGCACACATTTATTTTTATCACGACATATAGATACAGATACAGATACCATTTGTTAGTTTTTGCTGGAAGGCATAAATTGTATCTTCGTCGCATAATAATTATTGGTAGAATGGTGTCGAGTGTATGGTTATATACGTATAAATGTATATTTTTTTATTTTGTACTGACAGCGATTGAGGATTAAAGGAGGCTGGTCTTATGGCCTAGCTGGCCTTATTTCTTTAGAGATTTGCTCTTTGTATGGTGAAATTTTTAAGATATTGAAGCAATTAAAATTATTACAGAATAAAATGGTGCCTAATTTGAGAGAAGAAATTTGATTGTTCGATGCATAGCCTACCTACCTACTCTTTCAATTTGTGCAGGTATTGTGAAAATTGAAGAAACTTTGCCATTTATTGAAAAATTTTTATGGCAATTTGATTTATGAGAATTTTAGTACAAATCATGGAATACCGAATTCATACATTTCCTGTCTGCAACTTCTTAAATTAATTCATTTTTTTTTATTTGTAAAGCAATCTTAGGAAATTCAAAATGGAAAAATTATCCACTACTGACTACGAACGAAAATCGTCGAATTTTATTTGGTAAATCAACGTTAAATAACTTTAATGCAACACGCATATCACCATCTGAAAACATCTGACAACTGGACCGTCAGAATCAACGATAAATCGTCTGAATGCTGTTTTCTGACACCAAGGCGATATCTCTGACTGCTCTTGAACTGGAACAAAGAAAGGATCAACGAAACATAGATTTTCTATAATAATTAATACTTTTTTAGCCAAATTGATTATGTTTCCTTGTATATCTAAATTGGAAGAGATAAAACCCACAGCTTTTTACCAGGGTGGCATGGCGGCACAATTTTGCTGTTTTGATAAAGAGACTTACTACACTCTCGCAACGTCTTGTCTTGTGGCCAGCCCGAAACATAATGAGAGTGTGTGTAATGGCATTTTTTGTTAGTCGTCTAGATACCTTAGCCTTCAAAATGACAGTTCTTCTTCTACTCGAAATGTTTCTGAAAGAAACCAGAAGGTTTTCGGACGACCAATGGAAAATAACATATTTTAATCTTCTCTTGACTCAATTACCATTATGGTCCAGGAAAATTAGACAAAAAAGACAAACTTCCAACAAGTTCCGACAAAGCTGAATATTGGTGGATAGCTTTATTTAAACATATGTAAATCTCTAAATCAAACAAACTACCCTTAATTTGGACAGGGTTAAAGTTTTTAAGGGGAAATTTAATTTTTTTTAAATGTCTCGAAAACTATCAGATTCTTGGAAGAAATGTCAAGGCGAAAATTCTGGCTTACGAAATTTGTTACAATTTTTTTTTTTCGAAAATTTTAGGTTAAACCGCAAAGTTGTATTTTTAATATGCCACACCACTGCTGCGGTGGGGTAAGATAGGTACTTAGTGCGTATTTTTCGAGATCTATTGCTTTTACGAAAAAAGTGTCAATATTTTTTTTTGGAAAACTTCATGAGGTACAATTTTTGCCTTAAGATTTCTTCCATGAAATTGAAAAAAAAAAATGAATTCCACACTTAAACACACAAATTTTAGAAGCAAAATTATAAAGGCTGATTCGCATAGGGTGTGACAAAATGCTAGAGCGTGTAGGTTGGGATGAGACAAGAAAATAGTAGTATATGAGAGGGAGAGGGGGGGGGGGGGGGTTGTTCAATTCTATTTCTTTAGAAAATCGAATTAGTCAGGATTAAGGCCATTTTCTAAAAAAAAAATTTAAAAAATATTAAAAAAACAACGGTTGATATACTTCCAATGCCATGATATATCTTTTTTTAAAGCCAGAAATCCCTTCTTTTATTATGTTTCTAAATTAAGTTATTTTAAAGAATAGTTTTTGAAAAATAAATTTTCAAACTTAAAATTTTGAAAAAAAAAAAATTCAAACTAATTTTTTTCAAAATTTTACGTTATTAAGCACTAATTTTGTTTTCAAAATTCAATGCGTTTATTAGTTTTTAGTCAAAAACAGAAAACCGGATGCTTAAATGTCTTGTACTTTTTCAAAAAAAAATTATTTATTTTCAATTTTCTAAATGACTAGAAGAGATTTTAGCATCCGCAGTATTTGGTGTTTGAATTAAAATTAATAAAAGCATTGAATATTAAAAGCAAAAATACTACTAAATAAATTTTCAACAAAATTAGTTTGAACAAATTATTTCAAATTTTTTTTTCCAAGTTTTGAGTTCGAAAATTAATTTTTCAAAAATAATTCTCTAAAACAACTTTATTTAAAAAAAAAACAATAAAGGAAAAGATTTCTGGCTTTACAGAAAGGTGCATCATGGCATTGCATGTGTAACTGTTGTTTTTTAATATAATTTTTTTTCAGTTTTAACTAAAATTTTTAGGAACACTCCTACTGGCTAGGCGGGAGGGGAAGGGGGGTGGCTAGACCCCACATCTCATACGATTTTTTCTTGACTCAACCAAACCTAAACGCTCTAGCTTTTTGTCACACCGTATGCGAATCGCCCTGTATAAGCTACAATTTTTGCCTTGACATTTCTTCCAAGTGACTGATTTATAAAACAATGATTTTTCTGTAAAAAGCCCTGGTTCAAATATGGGGTACCTAATTTTGTAGGAATGCCTAGCAAACCTACAAATATAGGTCTCCCCCCAAAACTGTTTTTTTTTTTAATGAAAACTTATATACATAACTGGGCTACTGACACTTTCAGTGGCTGGTTGAACCTACTAATTGAGGTTATGCGAAACAGGGGTGACCTATCAGCCGAAAACTATAGCCAAAAGTCACCTTTCTTGGCTTTTACAAACTTTCTATTATTGCGGATACCATGGAACCGGCAGAATAAACTAAAAAAAAATAAGAACTAAATTAATTAACTTTATTTTTGTGTCAAAATATTCACTGATGTTGATTTTTAAAGCTCAGAATTTTAAATATTCGCTGTTAGCTTTAACTGATCCCCCCCCCCCTAAAAATAATATGTAAAAGTTTAAAAATAAAACACTAAACCTAATTTTTCTTCAAAAATTAAAAGCGTGTCTCTTATTCGAAAACTTTAAAAAAGAATCTCGCTTCAGTACACACATTTATTTAGCCTCAAACAATTCGCTATAAGTAATTCACCTCAATAAAAAAAAAATAAATAAATAAAAAATGAAGGCAAAAATGAAAAATTGCATTTCATATATCCTTTTGAATGCTAACCAAACATAGTTAACCTCTTCTCTGTAAATATTTCAAGCACACTCTAAATTGCTAAAAAATACATATATGTAGGTATACCTACAATTTATATCTACAACTCTTACATACATATACATATATAAACCTATATGCATTCATAGTCATATTTGTTTAGTTGTTTAGTTTAGCTTAGCTTTAGAGAATCCAATTAAATCATACACTTTTCAGCCTAGTTATACAAACGGATGGACGAACGAACGGACAGACGCACGCAGACGAAAGGTTTATCTTTTTCCTGCACAAATATTAAAATATCCCCAATGTGCATAATATCGCTTATTATAAGTCTTATAATAAGTTTTCGTTATTGTAATATTTAGTTCGTCCGTTTTGTCGTTGTGTATTATTGCTGCCGCAGTCGTCCACTGTAATAATTATAATCTATTAGAAAGTAGGTATGCAAAACGTATATTTACCGTGCTAATTAGCTTTTGGTTTGAAGTAGATATAATAATGTTTACTTGGCGTGTATGGATGTCATATACAAAAATAAAATAAGCTTAAATACACAGACAAGGCAAGTGGAATTAACGTTTGTTAAATAGGAATAACCTAATTTGCTTGTCATTGCATCTTTGTGTCTTTTCTATTTATTTTTCGTGTGTTAATAGATTGTACAATTTTTTTTTTTTTTTATTTAGCTAACACAGTTTCTTTTTTTTTTCACATAAGATTACTACACAAGTGGTTGATGTCCTTCGGTAATTAAAACCACAACTTAGGTAGGTAAATAAATACATGTGTTTTTTCTTGGAAAAGATTCGATTGGTAATAAATCAGTCGTTAAGATTCGATTTTATTTATTTGTATTATAATTTAGTTTGGATTTGCATTTTTAATTGATTTTTTTTATTGACAATAAACACAGAAAATAAACTAGGTAGGTAATGCATTTGAGAACAGGTTTTCCAAACATCTTGGTTATTTTGAAGTTTTGAAAATAAACAATGCATATTTTAAAAATGTATACAAATATTTGTTAACTTAAATTACAGATTAGTTTATTTTTGTTATATCTATTCATGCACCTTAACTTGAGCTTAAAAAGAAAGATGAAAGTGTTTTTAAAAATAATTTTCGAAATTTTGAAAAATAAAAATAAAAGAAAAATTCAAACTATTTTTTTTTTTTTCAAAATTTTACGTAATTAAGTACTAATTTTGTTTTCATAATTCAATGCGTTTATTAGTTTTTAGTCAAAAACAGAAAACCGGATGCTTAAATGTCTTGTACTTTTTGAGAAAATTGAAAATAACTAAATCTACTTTACTAGCTACGTAGGTAGTGGAAATAGGATCTTTAGAGCAACTTAAGGGAATTTTATTTCAGTTATTATCAATTTTCTAAAGAACTAAAAGAGCTTTTAGCATTCGGTTTTTGGTGTTTCACTTAAAATTAATAGGGGAATTGAATATTAAAAAAAAAATACTACTTAACAAGGTATAATTCTGAACAAAATTGATTTGAACAAATTTTTTTCAATTTTTTTTTTCGAAATTTTGAGTTTGAAATTTAATTTTTCAAAAACTAAAACAACTTTATTTAAAAACACAATAAATGAAGAGATTTCTAGCTTTACAAAAAGGTGTAACATGGCATTGTATGTGTAACTGTTGTTTTTTAATATTTTTTTTCTGTTTTGAGCCTTTTTTTTAAGAAAACTTACTTTGACTGGCGTTTCTGATTTTTAGCGAAAAATTCACATGACGCTATTTTCGTATATGTATTCATATTTTCAAGAAGGTAGGTAATTTTCGTTGCAGTTAAAATAACGCTGCATTCTAAAATTCTAGAAACATATTTATTTTGATTAAAAACAAGCTGGCCCGACCGGCTTCGCGCGAGTAGACAAACCTAAGTTTCGCATAAAAACACTACAAAAGAAAATATACATAGATAAATATTTAGGCTACTTTTTGTAATTGAATACTACTTTCTGGATTTTAGCCTGTTTCACGTTATGAATGGCGAATTTCCTTAAAGTATAATCATCTAAGTCCACTAAAAATGACCTTTCAAACAAAATAATTTCTAAAATCGAATATTTATTATGTTTACCCCATTTCACCCTACAAAAAGCAATTTTTTTTAAAAAAATATATCCTTTAAGCCATTTCCTAAGAATAATCTTGAAACGTAGGTAGAGTTTTTTTTTCAATCGAGTACGTCTTTTCCATTTTACCCCATTTCACCCTACAAAGTGAATTTTGCCAATATGTATATGAATAGTTATTCTGTTTATTTTTTTTTTTCAGAACTTTATCTCCATACCTTACTCGCCCTGTTTCAATCAGAAATTCGTGTATTTGTACTTGGCTAGACCGATTTTTTTCTCTTTTGTAAATGATTTATTCTAAATATTTTTGGCAAAAACAGCATTACAAAATACAACAAAAAAAATTTCTTCAATCAGAAAAAATCGAAAAATAAATCAATTTTTAGTATCTATGACGTTTGTCGGTAATCACGTTTTGGGTACCTAATGGTGTAATATAGAAATAAAGGGTCCGCCAAATAACTTTTTTTTTTTTTTGAAAATGGCGCAAAACATCGAGTGTAGCTTCGGCTGTGTGGTACGTAGCGCGCGCCGTCCTGTTGAAACCAAATGTTGCCAATATCCTCCTCTTCAATTTTTGTGAACAAAAATTCGTTCAACATGGCCCGATAACGATCGCCTTTGACTATTGACTGTAACGGCCACTCCTTGCTCATTTTCGAAAAATGGCCCAATTATTCCTCTGGTCCAAAATCCGCACCAAACAGTGACTCGTTTTGGGTGTATCGGCTTTTCAATGTATGCGTGCGGGTTTTCTGTGCCCCAAATGCGACAATTTTGCTTGTTTACTACTTCTTCATCTGAAAAGATGATTTTTTTGGCAAAATCGGCATCTTCTCTGAGTCGATCGCAGGCCCACTTAGCGAAGCATATACACAACCATATTCGTTCAGCGGAAGGATAAAACTAATTATCTGTGAAATCAGACATGAGCTAAGGGTTACCATTCACGAAATAAGCACTAGTTGACAAAAAAAAAAAACGTTAGATGGCGCACCCTTTATGTGATTTTAGCTAACGAACTCAAGTATTTTGATAGCATTCAGTTAGATCCTTAATTTTTTTTGAAAGACTCATATAAAATAATCAAGAAATAGAGCCACTCGCTTCTATTTCAACCCGAAATATTATTATTGTGTATTCATATTTTTGCATAAAAAAAAAGAACACCAATAAATGCAATTAACTGACAACCGAATTAAAATAAATTAATTTCCTTTGTCCTATAAAACATTGCGTAAGTCACAAACAAACAAATAATAATGACACCTATAAGTATAGCTAGTTATGTATGTATTTGATAAAAAAAAAAAATTGCACCAATTACATTGTATGGTGGGTGTCATTTATCACACCAATCAATACTCTAGGACAGACAATCACTATCGGCAGCAGCTATAGCAGCCAGCAGAAGGCAGATTAATTCCGTGAGAGACATGATTAATTTATTGACAAGAAATGCAAACACATGCATATTCATCATGTGGTGGTATTATTAATTAATTATGCAATTAATTATAATGTTTTATCTAAGATGCAATTTGAAATGCAGAAATTCAGCACAACACACACAACATGTTCTGCATACGATAGTGCGGTTTCAGTGAATTTCTACATAGATTCAAACATATATACATATACATATCTACTAATTAATAAAACAGTGAAATCTACAATCAACAGTAATGTCCGACCATAACAAATGTAAGTTATACTACATCAGAGATGTGAATAAATTATAAAGCATAGATATATGCAGCATGGATAGATAAATTCACAAAAAATATAGTTTTTGTTTTATCGAATAACAACCTACCTTACCTGCCTACATACATATTTGTACATATTCGTATACATACAGATGTTAGTTTTTATATTTATTTTAATTTTCTCAAGGAAGAGAAAATTGTAGAAAGTTGTAGTGCAGGTATGTTTCTAGTTAAAAAGTATCTATACATCATTTGTAGTGTGGTTATTTCTTTTCCTCACTATCTCTCTCTCTCTCTCTCTGTCTCTATCTCATCTGCATCCAATATGAAACAACCCACGGACAGTTGAATTTTTCAAGTTAAGTATTTTTGCACTGCAATTCTCTTTTCTAATAATACAAAAAAAAAATAAAAAAAAATTGCATATAACATAAAATAGTGAATGGTAAATGTGTTGTTAGTTTTATTTACAAAAAAAAAAGAAGAAAAATACCTATATAATTTTTAGTGCTCCGGTTTGTATCTTGTATCTAGTATCTACGAATCAAAGCCAAGTGAGCGTAAACTGCTCCTTTTTGTTTTTTTTTTGTTCAACGAGATTGCCTGCCAAATAACAAATAACTATATTTCTCAAGACTTAAAACAACAATAAAAACTAAACCGGAAATTTTGTACACGTTATTTAGTATGAGTTTCGTACCTACTACTTATAGAAATTGTAGGACACGATGATATATTATTATCGCAATATTTTTCTCTTATTCCTCAAATGCAACAACAACAACAAAAAAAAATACAAATGTAATTATTTAAAATTTATAACACACAATAATTCAGGATTATTGAATGGGCCATAACTAAGTACCTCTACTCTGTATACTCGAATGTACTATATATTATGAGTGAGTTAATTTGGCTATGTCTATAATGCAGTTTATATGTACATTCACGTATAATAATTAGTGCAATTAGATGAGGAAGGATTCGGATGAATGCATTTTGAATTGCATAAGTTGCAGTATAGCTAAACTGAACCAACTGGAACTAATATACATTTTCCAAGTTTTTTTTTTACGATTTTTCTTTTTGTATAAATAAAATATTTATGTTGTGTGTGCAATGTAGGCATTTTGTGCTAATGAGAAAATACTTTATTCATTTCGAGACCTCATTTTTTTTTTTATTGTAGCTGACATGTACTCATTCAGTGCTGTATACCGTAGGTAGGTACTCAGGTACACTGAATGAATGCTGTGTTTTTTTTGTTTTTTTTTTTGGTTTAAGGGAATATGGATGTGAGACTTAATTTTAAGTGCATACAAATAAAATTTACAATGCAAACAGTGCGAGGTAACTAAATGGGATTTTAAAAGTATCTTTTATTGCATAATAAATGTGTGTAGGAGTAAAATGGTGCATTTTTCGATATACATTAGAATAGAAAAGTATAAAATATGCAGAATATTGTTGGGACATTTGTTTGTTTAGTGGTAAATCCAACAATTAGAGTGCACATTTTCGGATTTTTTTTCAAATTTTATAATTACATAGTGTGAAATTATGGCAAAAAAAAAACACCCTTGTTTGAGCCTATTCAGCCATATATTAAAATTTGAAGGTCATAATTATGGTGAATATTTAAGTAACTTATAAACTATTTCCAGTTATTTTTAACAAGTCTTTCTAACCAACAACACTTTTATACAAATACTTTTTGTAAAAAAAGTCGCCATTGGGAGATAATAACATCTAAAAGTTTACTATACGGAATGTGTCTTGCATAAAATGCTACAAAAGGCTAAGGTTAGGTCGAGATAAGTAAAAATTGTATGAGAGGGTGATCTATTCCCCCTGTTTAGACGGGAGGGGCAATTTTATAAAAAAAAAATTATCGACATAAAATAGAAAATTGATTTATTTAAAAAATCAATTCTTTAATTCTATTTTTTAAATCAAATTTTGTAATCAATTTTCAATTTTAAAATTTTAAAGAAAATTTAATAAGCTCTCAATATCAAATTTAACTGCAATAGCCCGATGATAGAATTTAATTCCGAAACGCTTTGACATATTCAAAAATAAAAGTTGTGCAAAAAATAAATTTTTAAGTTGTACACAACAAATAGTATTAACAATAAAAATATTACATTGATTAATTTTTATTTATTTAGAGACGATTTTTCAATCATCAGTAATCAGTTAAGCAATCGTTATTTAGCTATCATAGGAATAAATATGAACAAATGTTTGATTTATCTGAAGAATAAGTTGATGTTTAACTGACTATTGAAAAATTGGCCCTTAAACTACTTAATCCTTGTTCGTTTAATACATTTTCTTAGAGGTGATTTATTCGCAGGGCCCTTGGGCTGTTCTAGAGAATTGATATCCATTTTAGTATGTATTGACTTTTAGTCTACCTACTAGACCGTATATATGTAAGTCAAAAAGTCTTTAGCTATATTGAACTAATTTTTAATATATAATTGAAAGCTTCTGATTTGACTCCAGAAAAAAATAAAATGTGCAAAATTGTTCACAAATTTAAGGTGAGAATTATTAGATACTAAAGTAGGTTACTATAGAAGTACCGTTTGGCTTAATAGTAAGTGCGTTGGACTATCACGGCGCGCCGGCCAAAGGTTTGGGTTCAATGAATGTGAAAAATCCTCAGTTCAGATTTCAACTTGAAAGTGTAAGCAGCTAGCTCTCCACGATCAGTATAGGTATTCTTATGCATATATTTTTCAGATTAACTAAAAATCTATTAAATTGTTTCTCATCATTATTTTATTCAAATTTTAAGCAAAGTGTACGATTTTGGCAGATGAATTTAGTGAATTATAAGTTTATATTTCAACTGTTTACAAAAATAATGGTACAGGTAAATTTTACAATTATTTTACAACTGTCAGAATTTTTAATCTGAAGTCAGATTCAAAAACAGCAACCAGAAAAAATAAGAACATTTTTAAAATTATTATTACGATTACCTACATATATATAAATATATTTTGATTAATTGAACCAAAAATTTAGCTTGCAATTTTCGAAATCGTAAAGTTTCTATCAGATCATATAGGTGGCAATATTACAAAAAGCATATATTTTAAAATGTTTCAGAAAAATATTTGACTAATTTCTAAGCTCAGACAATGTTTTTGACAATTTCAAACACCCAAAAATAGGCAATTTGTAAATCATTAAGTGTAAAATATTTTAGGAAAATCGGTCAAGAATTGAAGTGGGAAATGATTTTTGCCACCGAAATTCTAGAAAGGGACCACTAAGTGGCGATCGACGGCGATGGCGGATCGTCCCAAAAAATAAAAAAATAATTGAATAATTTTTTTTTTTTTTCAAAATTCGAGTGTTTATTTTTTTTTTTTTTTTCATTTCAAGTTATATTTTTTTGGATTTTTAGTTTCTGTTGTAAATAAAAATCTTGTGAAGGAATTAAAAAAAATTAGTTTAAAAGTAGAAAAAAGGAAAAAAAAAATAAGTAGCTGAGTTTGTGCGTTCCCATTAAGTTTTTTCGTTACTTTCCAGTTTCGAATTTTTATATCTTTTCCGCTATTCCTTTTTATACCGGCATGATTTTTTTGTTTGCTGAGTGGGATGAGTGTGGAAAAGATCAAGAACCGACCCAACCCTTATTTGTCCTTATAGTTTCATGGATTAATTTGTAAATTTGAAGTCGAAGGTTTCTTTCTTTCATTCAAAGTCAGATATGTCACACAAACAAAAATCGTAGAACGGCGAAAAAAATTATAATTAAAGCTGACTAAACAAGTTTTCTGACCAATCAACGCAATAAAGTTCTTTAAAAAAAAATAACAATTAAAATTAAAATTTCTATCTCGTGCTTTTTCTCTAGTTCCGCAAAAACGGTATCTTTAACAAAAAAAAAAACATGTGGTAAAAGATCTCAACACAAAAAACATGAAGCTTTAGAATGCGATTTGTTTCATTGCAATATGATTTGACCATTTTACACAAAATACCTTAAGCTCTTCAAAAAATACTAAAAACTGGAAAAATTTTTGTTTACATAATTCAATATTTTTTAAACATTTTTCAATTGCAACGACCTACATGTTGAATCAAATGGATTGCCATGTTTAAATGATAAACGATTCTAAATGAATCTTATTGAGATGAAATGGTGGCTATAGTTTAGGGAAAAGACAACTAATAAAGGGTGTGTTTTTTAGGGGTGTAGAACTTTGAAATAAAACAAAGATTATTTTTTTTAAATTGACATGAAATTTATTTTATTCGAAAGATAATCTTCTCGCATTATAATTTAATTATGATTTCTGGCATATGACTGCCAAAGCTGGCTCGGACGTAGTCTAATCTGGAGGTCCAATTTCCGATTACTTTTTCCAACATTTGTGGCCGTATATCGGCAATAACGGGGCGAATGTTGTCCTTCAAGTGGTCAATCGTTTCGGACTTATCGGCGTAGACTAGCGACTTCACATATCCCCACAGAAAATAGTCAAGCGGCGTTAAATCGCACGATCTTGGAAGCCAATTCACGGGTACGTAACGTGAACATATGGGGTTACCAAACGTCTCCTTCAATAAATCAATCGTGGCACGAGCTGTGTGACATGTTGCGCCGGCCGTCTTGTTGAAACCACAGCTCCTAAACCTGCTGCTCCTGCTCATGGTTGTTCAATTGATGAACGAAAAAGTCAGTAATCATGGCACTATAGCGGCCACCATTGACTATAACGTTCTGGCCAGCATCGTTTTTAAAGAAGTACGAGCCAATTATTCCACCAATCAGTTTTTGTGGATGTAACGGTGTCTCAACACACACTTGAGGATTATCAACACTCCAAATACGGCAGTTTTGCTTATTGACGTATTCATTCAACCATAAGTGAGCTTCATCGCTAAACAAAATTCGCTTGTTTTGGGCCCATTTGGGCACAATTTGGAAGCGTTGTTCAGGCGTCAGTCTATTCATGTTGAAATGCCAAACCAAACTAAAAATAAATCACTTAACAACTGACAAAATGGCCGCCAGTTAAAAAGTGTTGCCAACTTAAAGTTCTATGCCCTTTACATACCTATTATCGATCAATTATTTAGTTAGCTACGTTTTTTTTTATTTTTATTATTATCACCTTTTTTTGATGCAACCATAACTCTTTGGCTTGAAGTCAGCAGACATTTGATTTCTGACTCGTGTTAAACAAAAAATATACCTACAAATGTAAATAAAACCTACCAGCTATTGACATCTACTGACAGCTGATTTGACAAGGCGTTTGACAGCTCAAAATGACAATTAAATAAATTAACATTTAAAATAATTCTCGTTTTTTTTACTACAAAACGTACTTACATACTACATATACAATACATATTCATACAATGTATGTATATATACTCGTATTGAACAATTCACCTTCGTCTAAACTCAATAAATCAATTCAAAATGTCTACAAACTGACACCCGCATTTAATCGAATGTTTCTTTAAATTTTCAAACTGTCTGCCGAACATTTATAGGTAGTTTGTTCTATTACAAGTGTTTTCTGTTCCGAAACATTCTACACAATTATGTACATAGGTATGTGATGGTAAGGTACCTAGTTGTATATATTTTCTTGTCTTATATCAATTATGATTGACAATGATTGAAATATTAAAACAGATAGAAGTGTTATTCTGAAGCACTGTATCTCATCGCCTCAAAACTGGCACATTCTGTGATTGAGTTTGACCATCCAATAAATTGATTCTGAATCAAAAATTTGAATAGAAACGTATTTGGGCTAGATGCCTCTGTGTGTTTGTGTATATGCCTAGGTTGGTATGTAGGTATAATGAAATTAAATTAAACAAAAGTTTGTCTACCTCGAAGAATATGGAAAAAACAAATAAATAAATCTGATAGATACAAGTCATGTGCATTGATTATTTTGCGCATCCATTATCATCTCCACATTTTCGTTAATTTTTTTCTTTTTATTATGTATTTCTTCAGGGATAACTCGCGGGTCGTTAAAGAATAATGCAATTCTCATGTTATATTTATCTGTGTATTGGTGAGGTTTATAAATTATAAATAGCTGCAAATAAACTCCTTTTTATTATTTTTGTTTCTTCTTAGTTCTCTCCTTCTTGTTCATATGTGTGTTGTCTCTCTGTCTCCATTCTGGTTCAATTCAAATATTGGTGGTCTTCTTTTTTATCCAATTTTCTTGCTTTGTTTATTTTATTTTTATAGTTTTCTGCTTCGTTATCAAAAAGGGATACAAAAATACAACAATAATTTCATTCTTCTATTTTTTTTTTTTTTTTTTGGTTGGCGATGTTGTGTTGTTGCGTTCTACGATATTCTCTTATTGTTCCTTTTTATTATTATATTCTTTATTTTTTTTTTGTATTTCTTTGTTATCCTTATTGACTTGCGATAGTGTGTATGGTTTTATCTTTTTCTATAAAAATAAGTGTGTTCGGACAGAAAATAAAAAATGGAATAAAACTACTACGAATAAGATGGTAAAAAGAGAGACAATAAAATACATATTTACCTACCTACCCTATACCTTTAACAAAAAAAAAAAGAAGTAAGAATGGTTAATGTATTTGTAGGTATGTGAATTTTTAAATTGAACTCATTTTTTATCACCATACAAAGAGAATTTATTATAGAAAATGACAAAAAAAAGTGTTTCAAGCCGCAAAAGGAAGAAAAAAAGAAAATTTAAAAATTAATCATTCACCAGCAAAAGATGCACCAACTCGACTTTTCTCACACACAAGAGGAGCAGGAAAATTGTGTACCAACCTATAAAATAAAAGAAATGCATATTTTTGCTCTTGTAACTATCTTGTATAGGTACCTATATAATTATGTAGTTAGGTAGATACCTACAATAGGAACTAACTTATAGATAGATAGGTATAGGTAGGTAGGTACCTAGGTAGAGGAAGACTATCTACTCGGCGGCGATGCGCGAATAAAAGTTGCTAGATCAGCTAAAATATACCTATTCTTTTTGTATTTAATCATAATTATAATCTAGATACATACTACATACTTTATAAAGGTATCCACCTTCCACCTACCATCCTACTTCCAATAGGTAGGTACCTACCTAAATAACTATCTGCTAGTAGCTTAGCTATATATTTGCATATTCAAGTGAATTTTTGATTTTTTAACAGTTTGAAATTAATTGTATCTACAATAAGAAATGCCTTCCTAACTAAAAGAAACTGTTAAATTAATTAACATATTAGGTACCTAAGTACTAGTATGTACATACCTTACCTACCAATAACTTTTACCCAGAAACTGCAATGATTCATTGTGGGAAGAGACAACGCAATTAATGACTTACATCGCACAAAGTTATTTAGAAATAAATTTATAAACATTACGTGATTGGGTTGTTGTTCAAAGTTAACTAGATAGGTAGGTATATTGAACTCGAATAACAATGATGATTCATATAATACCTACACACATACATACATACAAATATGGTGATATTGAGACAGCGGCGGCTATTAAAAGTAATTATAGCGAAAATTAAAAAAATGTAAAAAAGAAGAATTTTAATTGAAATTCTCCATATATTAATTTAAAGAGAAAAGGAGGAGTTGATCTTAATAGACGATGATGTTAATTCAATTAGATATGATTATCTTTTGTCTGCTATGGCGTCAGTAGTAAAATTATTTTAACTGCGGCTATTTGGACTAATTTTATTTTGAGCTGATGGTACATAAATAGGTAGGTAGGTACCTACATTGATTCTACAAAAAAATACCTACCCATTTGTCTTTGACTTTATTAAGTAGGTACACAGGTTTGCAAATAACGGTACATTTTTTGACACGGAATGTCACTTAGGCCGAGTTTCTCAGTGCGAGATTAAAGTTAAGCAGCTGAGTTTTAGCAGCATGTACCACCGTGGGGTATGTATACCCAGTCATCTTTTTTTTTGCTATGTAAAGGGTGTTTTTTTAAAGGTATAAAACTTTAAGTTGGCAACACTATTTTAACTGGCGGCCATTTTGTCAGCTGTCAAGTGATTTATTTTTTAGTTTGGTTTGGCATTTCAACATGAACAAACTGACGCCTCAACAACGCTTCCAAATTGTGCCCAAATGGGCCCAAAACAAGATTGCCGTTGAACCCAATGATTTATTGAAGGAAACGTTTGGTAACCGCATATAGTTTCACGTTACGGACCCGTGAATTGGCCTCCAAGATCGTGCGATTTAACGCCGCTTGACTATTTTCTGTGGGGATATGTGAAGTCGTTATAGTCTACGCCGATAAGCCCGAAACAATTCACCACTTGGAGGACAACATTAGCCGCGTTATTGCCGATATACGGCCACAGATGTTGGAAAAAGTCATCGAAAATTGGACCTCCAGATTAGACTACGTCCGAGCCAGCTGTGGCAGTCATATGCCAGAAATCATATTTAAATTATAATGCCAGAAGATTATCTTTCGAATAAAGTAAATTTCATGTCAATTTAAAAAAAACTATTTTTTTTATTCCATTTCAAAGTTCTATACCTCTAAAAAAAAAAAACTCACTTTATATAATTCATGGGTCTATTAACCAATTTCTTTTTAGATTTTTAAGTGCAGATAGTAAACAAAGATCACGTAAGTATCTATCCATATACTTAAACCTTTTTAAATAATTGTTTAAAGTGTTTTTTTTTTCATAAAAATATTTCTTTTCCCTTGAGAATTCATCTTATAGGCATTTATACCTACGTTCGTTCAAAAACAAAATATTATGACAAAATGTCATGACAATTAATGCACTTTAGAAATGACTTAGCTTATAGTTGGATACTATTGGATTTTGGGACAGGTTTTGAATTTTCTTCAAACTGAATAATGTCTTTGCGCTGGGCATAGAACATCAATTTCAAAATAGAAATTGAATATGCTACCGCTTATTGCTTTTTTTTAAGGGCTGAAGATTTGTAAAGCTGAGGAACGAAGAGTGATTTCTTCTATAAATACTGTATTATCAGCTTTTTTTATGTGTAAAAATACATACATATATTTATGTAGGTACATATTGTAGATGCCGGCGTTTTTAGTTTTAAACGTGGGCCTTACGTGTATTACGTTACGTCTCATACGTTCATGTTAGGATACGCTTGCATTATATTATATATGGAATGGGTAAGTTTAATAACAAAAATCTGTTAGATACTTGGACGAACGTTGATGTAAACAAATCTTAACTGCTGCCCAATCAATTTGCTGTCAAAAATGTAATTGGTTTTTTTAATTAAACATCGTTCGGCTTTGATTTTGCTTACATTCTCCGTTCCTGCAAACAAACAACACGCTTACAGAAATGGTTGAGGGTTGTAAGTCACTAGGGTCTGGCTTTCCACGAACTGTCGCGCAAACAAATTTTGTATTTATATTTTTAAATTATACTTAAAAGTTGCACTAGCATTTGAAGCCTTAATCTTAAAGATTCGATAGTCAGATCTCAATTCGATGACTCTTTAGCCGACGTCAACGTTTTTTCAGGATTGTATTTATTAATTTTTATTAAAACTGTAGTCTGACATTTTACCTTTAGTTTAAGGCCTTGAAGATACGATCATCAGAACCCATTTTTTTAAACCTACATAGTTAACCGTCGTTTTTTTGGAGGTTTTTCATAAAATAACGACTAAGAAGGCAATTTTGGTTGATTTGTTTTTGTTTTAATTTTTCTTAAGGCCCAGTTTTTGAATGGTGAGTTAAACCAGAGTTAAATAACTCTAGAAGTAAATTAACCCACAGTTAAATGAGGAAGCAGTTTTTCGGTGGAGAATGCTTAAACTCGGTGGATAAAACATCAAAAGCATCTATTTGGCTAATCCTGGGTTTACTCACCAAATTGATGAGTTAACTCGGCTTTAACTAAGTATAATCTCGCACTAAAAAGCTTGACCTAAGTGATTTTAATTTTCGATTTATTATCTAGTTAATTAAGAAATATATAATAAACACTCAAATATTGTTATTATTTCCAATCTATCAACATTAATCTAAGAATTTGGAAAATCAAAATAAATGATTTACATCATATACCTATACAAAATCGCAACCTTCTTTAAACCTCTTTAAAAGATAATCATAAAATCACAATGGGTAGGTAACTACTTTAGAAATTCAAATTTTTCACCAAATATACAATTTTATTATTTCAACCATGCGCCTTAGAATTTTAGATTTTTCAAAAATAGTTGTAAAGATATAGTAGTGAACTTGATTTACATGAATATATTAAGTTCAGGGTTCGTATTGTAGTACTTATAATCATATTAAAAAAAATTAGCAATAATGTAGATTGACAAATTTATAAGCAAAATTGTTATTGTTTTTTTTTTAGAACTGTTTTGTAAATCCTTTTAATTCTACTAATTATATAAAGAAAACAAGATAAAAGATCAAATAAGATTTACTCAAATCATTTAGAAGTCTTAAAAAGCGGTGTATCGGAGGAGAACTATTCCGATTGGATTAAGGCCCCGACCAAAAAAAAACACATTTGTTTTTAGGTAGGATTTGAATCCGAAGCGTCCCCCGTTAAGAAATTATTTGAATTTTTCGACTTTTTTATATTAATTAAATATCTTAACTCGTCACTGTACTTACAAGACTGACAAGTGTACAGTTTTCTGTCAATAAATTGCCAACAAAATGAATTTGTCCATCCTTCTGCCACTTTACAGAATTACTGTCAGTCGTGTACATCCAGCATAGCTTTATTAAGACGCCTAACTCTAAAAAGCTATAATATATTTTGAATTGTTGTCTAAGAGTTGTCAGACTTAGAAAACGGAATAAGTTATCTCAAACTTGACGAAAGTGACATTTTATTTAATTAAATAAAGCACATTTCCAACTTCATACATCTTTCGAACCATCTAAGTCTCTGACAGTGATGTCAAATGGACTTTGGTTCGAGCCTTATTATCTGACAAAAGTTTTTCAACTGAGTTTATATACCAGGTATTTATGTAGATATTGAGTTATAGCAGCAAAATAACTTCAAATAACTCAAGCCTTAAATTTAATTTTATGGAAAATAATATAACAAATAAATGTCAAGTGCACATTTATTTTTTAAAGTGCATACTGTTATTTAATGACGTAAATTATAACTCCTTCTTTTAACTTATCGTTTTGAAAATATAAACCACATTATATTATATCATTAATTATAATTAATAAAGCGTCATATACCTACCTAGTGTTAGTTTTGGACATAGCTAATCAAAAAAGTGTTTTCTTGGAATTTGTTGATTTTTTTTTATATTATAAGTACTTATTTATAGCGATGAATTTGATAAAGTAAAAACAACTATGTACCTATCAGGATTTTTCGAAAAATTCGTTTGAAATATTTTTTAAGATTCCAGATAAAAAAGTAAAAAAATCATCTTAAGAATTGACGTACAGATTAAAAATTGCAATCCGCATAATTTTCTCAGAATTTTAACCAAACATTAGTTAATAACATATTTGATTGAAAAAAAAAAAACATTTTAACATTGAAAAGTTTAGAAATGAATTTCAATAAAAAAAAAATACAAAACATATTTTGAAGCTTTTGAAAGATTTAAAATTGACTGCTAAACGAGATGTGTGGTTTCGAGCTCCACTCAAGGCTGCATTCTTTTTTGTATTCGCCCAATTTGAACTGGATGCCAAACATTGGATTTTATGGGAAAATTAACAAGTTTTTCTTTACAAATAACAGATTAGTACTTTTAGATGAAGTTACAAATTTTCTATTAAATGTAAATACTGCAGATGAGAAATTGAATTTGCAGTAAACCCGTAAACATTAAAAATCGTTGCTGAAAAACATTGACATACCTACCGGGTTTTCCACAGATTTGAAAAAGAAATGTACAGTTATTTGGGTTTAAATATGGTACCCAATGCAGATCAAATTCAAGTTGTCTATTATATTTTTGTACGAAATTTGTAAGTTCTGGTATTTTTCAACATATCGAGTCAACATTTGATTTTAAGACTAAAATTTTTAATAATGCTATAAAATAAAACTTAATATAAAATGCAAAAAAAGCTCAAAACCATTACTGCGCGCAGCTTTCATTCCATTAGTATTGTTAAAAAAATTTTAATATTTTATTTTCCAACAAAATTTTGATTTAGTATTAATAAAATGAACCCACAGGCTAGATTAAGCTAGCAAGCGAAAAGTGTCTTGTGTCTTAAAGAGATTACCTACCTAGAAAATTAAGTCAATTTAAAAAAAAAATGTCAATTTTAGTGCTGCGAGATTAAAGTTAAACCCGACTTAACTCATCAAATTTGGTGAGTTAACTAAGGATTAACTGACCAGATGCTTTTGATGTGACCAAGTTTGCTTAGGCGTTCTGCATGCACTCTCCACCAAAAAAAAATGCTTCTTCAGTTAACTGTGGGCAAATTTACTTCTAGAGTTAACTAACTCTGGTTTAACTCACCACTGAAAAACTGGCCCTTAGATTGATACGATTCACAAAAATTGTATCTAAAACTAAGTGTGTTGTAGCCTTTTTGCATTACTATTAATACAACTATGTTCCTTAGATGATCAAGTCTAAATAATTGTTGTTATGTTGTAGGTATAGAAAATGATAAATTAAACATCCGTTAACATTTTTCTTCATGCTTGCTTTCAAACTATCTCTTTCCTAGATAAAGATACTTTAAAACAGAATTTGTGAACTCGCTAGCAAAATATAAAACTATATACAGTAGTCCCTCGATAATGTGAATTACCGATAATGTGAATTTCTCTAAAATGTGAACCGACAAAACTTTACATTTTCATCTCTATAAGGTGAACTCCCGAAATTTTCGAACTATAAAATGTGAATTTATTTTGTAAAAGTTTTTATATTACTCTTTTTTCACTTGTTAATTTTGCGTGGGATATTAGGGACAAGGTTTTTAATGCAGCTGCATGCCAGACAGGGTGTCCTGCGAGTTGTGTAGAAACATTTTAAATTGTCATGCTTTTTGTTATGATGTTTTATCATTATTATTATTTTTTTCTAAATTTAATAAATTCTGAAACTGTGCTTTAGGAAATTATTTTGTGTTGTTATAAATTAATACGAAAGTTGTTTCATTTAGTTTATAGAAACTGAAAAATGTTCTAGTAATGTGAATCCTTCTAAAATCCGAAAACGCCTTGTTTTAATTAGTTCACATTATCGAGTAACTACTGTATTATGTAGTTTGCAGTATAGAGTTTTAGAGGTAAAGCATTTGCTTAATTTTATTTAGATAAATTTAGCTTTCTTATTTGTGGTTCTTAGTTTTTTGTTCATTCATATTGAAAAAGCATGCAATTTATTTCATTTGTTGTTTTCTATTTTTGCTTATGTAAATATTTATGTTTTAACTGGCGCCCAATTGAAAACAAATGCCTATTGTAAGCTATTTATTCGTATGAATGTCATGATTATTATTGAAAATTTCGTATTGACAAGGCCCTCACTAGTCAACTGATGAGTCTAAGTGAGATCGCCGGGACGAAACGCCAATTTTTATGGACTAAAGGCCGTTAAAAGCTATTTTTAATCTGTCATGATTATAGTTATAATTTATGTCAAAAAATAATATTTTTAGCCAGCAAAAATATATATAAGTCAAAAAATGTACCTAATAATCTACTAAAAGACTCAATACAGTTCAATTACAATACCTACTTTGTAAAAATTACCATTTTTAAACAAATAATGAAATTACTACAAAATCAAGTTAAAAGTTAAGTAAAATACTTTCAGGCACATCAAATGCGTGTTAAAATTATTGTATTCTATTTAATCTGACTTAGTCCTATGTTATAAAGTGGGTTTTGAAAACTATACTTCAAAATCTCTTTGTTTAAGTTTATCGACATTTTTTTTTTTTTAAATTGGAATGGGTAGGTATTTCAATACACATTATGTATTGAACAGTAAAATTCTAAATTTATGTATACATATAGTTGCGGAATTGGGCTAGTAATTCTTTCATTGGAAAGTAATCTTTGAGCTAAAGTAATTAATTGGCGCCCAATGTGAGGATACATTTTTTTACATTTTTTACGTAGGTAAATTTCAAAATCAAAGGAACAGTTTTCCTTCTGCAAGTGAGTAAAGATTGAACTTTTAAAGTCATAATGTGTCAGTGTCAATTAATATTAACAATGGGGCATATTCATAGTCACTTTTAAACTCCAGTTTAACTTAGACCTAAGTTAATACTATCTAAATAACATTGAATAAACCCCAGTCTAAGATAAACTGGAGTTTTAAAGTGACTATGAATATTCGCCAATGTCTTTTTGCTTTAGAAGTAGGTAAACACTGAAACAGGTCTTTTTATTAATTAATACTTTGCGAACCAACTATGAACTTCTTAAGGGTTCAGGGGGGTCAAAATATAGGTTTAAAATACCCTTGAAACCACAGTCACACTGCTTCATCTAAATTCCAATTTGATTATATCGCTGAGCTACTTTCTGTCAATTAGGTATTCCCAGCTGTTATTCGACTGATTTTTGTTCTAATTCACAGCTGAAAGATTTACAAGCTTTATGAATAACTTGATAATTTGCAGCTTGAAATTTTGCGTAAGTATAGGTATGAAACAACAAATGTAATAGCCTTCCCCTAATTTAAAACCTGCATCAGCACCTGCTAATTTTCAATAATAAAATAAATTAGGTACAAGGAATACATAAATACCTGCCTAGGGTTGAATTCAATTCAGAATGAATTAATTAAAAATAACAAATTTTCCACCTTCCCTTATTATAACCTACCCTTAGCCCCCCACCCACCAACAAAAAATTATTCTAAATCTAGACAACAAAATATTTTTTTTTTTTTTAGTTTTGTATGACTAACTTAGCGAATAAAGGTTGCTATTGCTATACATATGTATGTATGCATGTACATATTCTTACATATATACATATGTATATTGTTTTTGATTTGTTTGATGTCGGGTAGGTATAGTATTTTTTATATCCTCATTTCCGTCCTCACAAAAGGGGTGGAAATGTCAGTTTCAATTCATAAATAATTAATTTGCATTTGCTGGAGGTTGTATGTAGGTAGGTAGGTAACTATATTTTGTTGTTGTGTTTTTTGTTTAGAAAGGGGAATAAAATTTTCTTCTGTTTCGCCTCTAACATTGATAGAATAAATGTCAGATTTATAAATAGCTGCTTTTAATTAGATTTATCAAATAATTATAAATAATTTAACCAGCGATAGTAAGACAGGTTAGGTAGGTAGGTATATACTCACATTTATTTTATAATATTGTTTATCCTTTTCTATAGTGGTGTCAAAAAAATCACTTAATTTTTGTTTAATCCCATTAAGTTGTTTATTTGGATGAAATAATGTTTTTTTTTTTAATGGAATAATGTTTAACTAAATATCCTTCCTATGGTGATGTCCCTTTTTTTTGTCAATAGTTTTATGTAAACTTTAACTTCTTCTATCACAACTCAACTCAATGTTTGCACTGGCTCATCATCCAATTCACTATATTTTTGTTATCTTTTTAATTCATGACTTATGCAATGTGTTTAGTTTTCCATGAGAATAAAATTTATAAAATAACTTTTTTTTCTGTATAGTTACAACTTTTTGTTTAAATTGTATTATTTTAAAGTTGAAATATTGCAATTTCCCGTTTATTTATTTTTTTTTTATTTTATTTAATACACACTATTTGATAGTTGTGATTTTAGTTTTAAATATTTATATAAGGATGATGACAGGGGTGTGAAATGAATCTATATAAACACTTTGGATATAACAATTCAATGAGAGTAGGTTTAAAAAAAAACTTAGTGTTTTATTAACAAATATAACAATAATTAAAACTAAATAAGATTTATAGGTTGGTATATTTTTTTTTTTGTTAAGGACAACTGTTAAATATTTTTATTTATTATATTTTCACTAACAAAAATGAAAGAGTTGAAATGTAAAATGATTGTGGGAGAGAGATGATGATGATTTATTTATAAAGTGTGTTTACTTTTTAACCGTATTTTTTTTTTTTTTTGTCAAATTGGAATTTGAAATAATTCTTTTTGGAGAGATGTTAGCATTTTTTTAATTCAAAATTCCGACACCATCACTAAATCGCCATCACACAACACCGGGGGAGGAAATAGAGAGAGAGCACACCACCATCAGATAACAACAATTATTATGAAAGAATTGCATTTAGAGAATCTTTTTTCCTTTCAGATGTGGACCATCATTACAGACAAAAAAAAAGACAAAAATTCAGAATTAAGGGATCTTTGTATTTTATTATTGTGATTATTTCGTTTCGTGCTGTGCCGAACGTCGCACCAACGTCCTCGAGGAATCGCGATTACAGAATGACCGGATGGCTGTGTGTAAACGTAAAAATGTATCTGGGAGATACACTACGAGCTAAAAGTGAGGGGTGTAAAAGTGGATAGAATGAGAGAGAGAACAAGAACACATACATCCATATGGTGTTCTTTTTTTGTATGTTTTGACAATTTGAGTGTGTTGGTTTTGGGGTAACAAACACACACATCCAAAGTTAAAGCGAAATGGTGTTTTTTTTTTCAAATTATTTTTGTTTATTTCTCATATTGCAATGCACACTTGTTCAGATATTCACACAGATACGGCACATATACATCCAAAAGTATAAAAGCGATTGAAAATAGCGCGGAATCATATAAACAAAGAAAATCAACGATAAGCACAAACTGTACTGACAGTATAGTACCAAAGCCAAAGACACAGGTAGTAACAGACAAAGTTGGAAGTTGGATTGGAACACACAGCACAGCACAAGAAATCGGGACGGAGACAGCAATTTTGCAGAAGGGTGGCTGAGAAGAGAATGAGAAGATAGACGCTAATGCATGCGAGCTGAGCAGCAAAGAGGAGATATAAATTTTAATACAGATTACAGAATCTCTCACACTTAGGAAGTATACATACCTATAACAACAACGTAAAAGGATGTGGAGTGAAGTAGAGAATGGAGTTTTGCTCTTGTCTCGGGTGTGTTTTCTTTTCAGATAGGTATATGTAGGTAGGTATCTGAATCTGGATGTTGGAATTTTTCTTCTCCTTTAAATCCTTTTATATTTACATTTCTTGCATTTTATTGTTCCTACCACCACATCAGCAAAGGAAGAAAAGAATCAATTGCAGGACAATTGCATCGCATCTATGGAATGGAGACCTTTTTGTGTAACTCTCTTACTTTTCTATAAATTTCTCTTTTGACATTTGAAAAATGCCGGTAAATTTTGTCACTTTCTTCATTGGTGTAATTCTATCATAAAATATACATACCTACTTACCTACCTGCTTGATAGATAGGTATCGATATTTTAAGAAAATTGCATATCATTTCTATCTTATTGGATTCGTAAGGTAGACCTCTTAATTGCCTTAACCATGGTTTTGTACAGTCAACTATAGGTATACTTCTGCCCTACCGCCATCATCATCGTCATTGGGGTCATTATTCTTTTCCTCCTCCTACTTGCAATACAAATATATTTATCTTCTATTCAGTCTTCACTACATACCTAGCTTCGTACACAAAGTACAATGTAATGTAATAAAATTCAATTATTTTCCTCCTTATTTTCTTTGTTTCTTCTTCTTTATCGTCTTCTTTTAGGTAGGTAGTCTCTTTTTCTGTGGCTGTTTTCTCTGCTTCATCTTTTTGTGCAGTCTTAAAAAAAAAAAAACGCTAATTTTTCACGTTTTTTCTTTAGTGTTTTTCTTAATTTTTTTTTTTTTATTATTTTATTTTTTTCTACGTTTCATTTTTATAAAATTGCTTCTCTTTATTTATTTTTTATTTTATTTTTGTATTTTAGTGTACTTAGCTATTATTTTTGTTCTCTCTTGATTGCGCCTCTTAGGAAAAAAAAAACAACAAAATTTATAATCAATTCACACAGATACATTTCTGAGAGTTTGATTTTGGATGGATGGATGTATGTGTGTGTGTGTGTTTGTTTTGTTGATTTTTGAGTCATTTCACAGTATAGGTTGGGTAGATTGTGTGAGTTAAAATAAAACAAACAACAAAAAAGAAATGAAAAATAGTACTTTCAATGTTTTTCTTTCTTCTTATTTATTTTTTTTTTTGTTTTAATAGGTACTATACAATTTTTTTTAATACTTTTTTGTACTTCTTCGAGGTAATGTTTTCAAATTAGAAAGGAAATTTAATCAAATTTGCATATTTATTGCAATTACGTTTTTCTTTTATAAATACAAGAGGGCATCTATAGATACATATATTGAGAGACAATAATATACAATTATGGGAACGTGTTTAAAAGAGCTATTAAATGATTTTTAGCTCGTTGTTTTTTTTGTTTATAAAGCAGGTAGGTATAGGTTGGTATATCGATGAAACTCAAATCTTCCAAAATAAGGAAAATACCTATCAGCTACCTGCAACTACCTACTAACTGAATTATCACTTCGATTATAAAAATGTACCTAATTATTAATTTGTTTTTTTCTTATAACAGTATTATCTTACATCGTAGGTAGGTAGGTACTTAGGTATCTACTTATTAATAATCTAGGAAGCTAGGTGCAACATATGTAGATACATACATATACGGTAAAGGGAGGATATTAAAATTGCAAACTACCTATAGGATGAACTTGAAGAATTAAGACTTCTTTTTTTTTTAATATGAGGTAGGTACAGACCTACCGATTTTCTCATTGCAAGTAAACCAACGAAGGAAAGTTGGTACCTATGTATGTACCTACTATGGTTAGTGACAAACTTCTTGAAATTCTGAAATTCCAATTAAAAGAAATATGTAGGTGCATATCTATTAAGCCTTTCATTAAACTCTGGAAACGTCGAGGGGGGGGGGGTTAAAAATAATAGCTCCATGATAACATAAGTGAAGGGTCTAGGTAATTTTTAGACTGTTCAAGCCTTAAGGGCTTGTCAAACAGAACGCGATCAAGCGGTGCGTTTAACAATTCACAAGCAACAAAAGATCGCGACGGTCAATTTTTGTTGTAATTTTGTACAAATAACGCTAGACCACACACTCTGTTTGACCAGGCCTGTTATTGTAGATAAAAGGAGCTTAAAAATCAAAACAGTTATGGAAGGTACAACGATAAGTAGCTGGTTTACCGTTTGAACATACCTTCCTATTTCCTTTACTTAAAATTTAAATTTAGAATATTTTTTTAACACTTGATTTTATCGAAAGAATTAAACCAGTTATTACTTCCGCATTGGTTTTTAAATTGGAAACAAACTGGAATGAACTCAATTGGAAAAGTTTTTTTTTATATGAATAAATAAGTACAGTTTCAGTCGGACAAATGGAACAATCCGTTCAGCAGCGAGCTTTTTGTGTCGAAACCTACTTTGCGAAAATAGCTCTATCGTCACCATGCTTCGTGCCTCCAATCAGAATCAAATTACATATTTCGTAGGTAAATACATAAAGAAGGCCCATCCTAAGGAAGGGACCGCAGAGGATCGTGACAAGTTGAGAAAATATAGAGCGAGTTCGAGCTGTCTTTGAAAAATCTCCTAAGTGCCCTGTCCGGAAACCAGAAGGTAAGGTTCACAGATTAGCCACATGAAGATGAGAATGTTTAATCTGTGGTAAGGATGTTCTTAGAATTTCGAGACGTTTTTTGTTATCACAACTTTTCCGCACGCTCTCTTAAATTCACCCCGTGCGATTTTTTACTATGTGGCTTCTGTGCTTTCGTTCTGTAACTCTCACATAAACAAAATTCGCCGATAAACGCTGAAAAATGGAACGAAACTCATATGTTTTTCCCTAAAAGATAACATCCTGACCGAAATCGCCCAAATAGTCGTTGGTCAGAATTTATTCCCAAATTTTTTTACTGAATCCAATCGTAGGGGGCATAGTTTAACAACCTTCCTTATATCCAGAAGGATCAGGCCCATCTATAACGAATCCCGAACAACTGACTTTAAATTTAGACACAGCAGGCGAGATAAGTTCGGGTCACTTTCCAATCGGAGTGCATGAGCGGCGGCGAAGCTGGGCAGCCCTTATGATACTCATTGTCATATAGCTGTTGGGACCAGCAGGAAAAGAAAACAGTCGTTCATTTTCTCTGTAAATGCCCCGCTCTGGACAGAATGAGAGTGCATTTTTTTATATTTAGCGCATACTAAACGGGTTGTGACTTTCCTTAAAATGATAGGTATACACAGTACGAGCGATTAGGTAGGTTGGAGGGGATTTAAAAAGAGATACCGACACACATTTGAATGTCTGAAGATCATAATGGGAGGGGAAAACTGGGCTTCCACATTCGTGTAGCGCAACTAAGGAAAGAATCTCTGTATTTAACAGTAAGTCCAAAAATGGGCTCAAGTTTAAACTGATGGGCATTCCTAGAAGCGCGAGTACTACGGTTGAATTGTTTAAGGGGAGGAACTAGAAAGACTTTTCTTGACAACCTCAACGAACTTTCTGAGATGAAGATCAAAGATTTGACCTCTTTCCTCAATGCGACGACTGTATCCGTTGAACTTTGAAGACTGCACGCGAGCAGACGAAGGTTTCCTAAGAATATAGCTACTTACCCCTTTAAGATCCATTCGCAAATAAATACCTACGAGTTATAGTATCAAAGCAGCTTAGGTAGGTTCATGACCTATGAAGATAAACATACATAAACCTATAATTTGACAGAAAAGAAGATTCATTTTTCCACTATTATGGTTTTTTTTTTAAGTTTTGTTCTCATTAAACACAAAACATGAATCACTATATACCTGTGTAGAACCTACATTATTTCAACAAAAAAAAAAAATTATTCTAAAAATTCAAATTTTTCTTGGTCTCACTCAAAAAGTTTTAACTGATTTTCTGAAGAATCAAGTTTTTTTTTAATTATGCCGGTTTGCAGACAGCGCCGATATGTATAAATTGCTCTATTCCAATAGGTATGAACGTAGGTACAAACAAAATCAAATCATCTAGAACCAAAAAATTCTTGTCAGAACTAGATTACGGTAGGTGTCTACCTACCTATTAACCTTTTTTAAATGCACTCAGTCAGTATGGTAAACTGAAAGGAAGGTTTTTACTTACATGTCGCATTCTATTTTCTTTTTACCTAAAATAACAATTCATTTTGGTTAGGTACTATTGAAAAATTCAACTTTCACATATGAAAAGCAAATATGTAGTAAAATAACTCAAGAACACAACGAATATGTAAGAAGGTAGGTACCTTGCCTAGTGAACATTAAACAACAACATTCATGTTGACTCAGCCATGGACACGGAGAGCAAACACACATCAGAAAAGAAAATATTTGTCCTTTTACCTACCATCATGAGGCATCGTTTTTGTAATATTCATTTCGTATTTTCATTCTTTATTTTCTCTTAAAAAAAATTTAAAGAATTCTTCAACATAAACGTTGGTAATGAATCTTAAAAAAAAAAAAAAAAAAACAAAAAAAAAAGGAAGAAAATGTAAAAGAATCACATTTATTAATGATGAAATAACATTCCCAAACAACCCACCCCCTCAGAAACACGTATTGGTACGTACTATTAGTAGGAACTGGCCGCTACTTAATTTTATTTTACTACGATGCCTACCTACCATTGAAAAAAAACAGTAGCAGCACCACCAACCAACCAACCACCTTTCTAAGCCCTCCCCTAAGGCGATTTTGTAAATTACATTTCCGGCAATAAATTTGCATACCTATACATATACATACATACACTCATATACCTATCCGTACAACATTTTTACTTCTAAATTGCCACCACGAATTCTCTTTCTCTTCTTCTACACCTAACACAGATTCTTGTGTTGTACACCAATATACCAATTCATTCCCAACCACCCCCAACTTACCCACCATTCCATACCTTACCTTCCACCAACAAAAGCAAAAAAAAAAAAAAAAAAAAAAAATACAAATCAACCTCTCCCCCTAATATTCTATGCTGCTGCTGCTCAACTGATTTTCTTTACCATTATTTTTGCAGACATTTTTCATCGTATATTTTCTTTCTCAGTACTTTTTTTGTTCGCCCCAAATACTACCTACCTACTACCTACTACGTTTATGTGTGAGTGTTTTTTATGTTTTCCTTTTCCTTAAAATATTTTTCATGACCCCACACCAATGGAAGAGAAAAATATACCTTCCTACATTCGAAAAAAGGAAAAACAATTGCATGATGACTCCACCGCAAAAGCCCTTCTTCGTTCAGAGACCCACCACCCTCACTACATTAATAAAAAACAACAACAAAACTATTGCCGTCTTGGGCTACTTGTACCTCTTCTTCTTCTTTCTTCACACTAAATCCCTTGCTTATTTTCACATCACACCATCTTTCTTATCAGAGATGGACTTTTTGAGAGGAAAAAAAAAAAAAAAAAAAAAAACACCAACAAACCTCCCACAATCAACATACCTACCACCCCCTGACGCCCCTCCTCAAATTTTCATTAGAAAAAAAAAATATTTTCAATTTATATTTTGCTTTTGCAAATTACAAATTTATTTTCTTAATTCTTTCATTTTCTCTTTCTCTTTTCTATTTGTTCACATTTTCTTCATTTTCTTGATTATTGGTTGTTTTCTTTGATTCATTTAAATTCTCTTCTTCTTCGGACGGACAAGCATTTTTTTTTTTTTTTTGTCATAAAATTGTGTGTTCACTACAAAAACGTATGATGGGGCATGGGGGGGCTAAAGAGACCCACCGAAGGAGAAGAAAGAAAATGGAAAAAAGAGAAACAACGAACGAAGCCTCCATGATCCATTCCCATATTCCATCATGTATAGTTGGTATGTTTGGTTGGTACAATGAAAGAGAGAAATTGCAGAAATTTATTATTTCATGTTTTTCTGGCGTAGATAGATGATAGCAAATTCGCCCAACGGTGGGTGGAAGAATAAGGAATGGCCGATGATCGGGTTGGTCAAGGGGTGGTAGCGGGAGCAATATATGTGCATAAATAGGGGGGTAATGTGCATTGTTATATGAAGGAAAATTGTGTTTTTCCTTAGTCTCTTTGTGTGTAGGTATACCAATGCACACTAAGCTCTTTTTATCCATTGTATGGCATCGGTGTGCATAACTGTGTGCAGAAGCACGATATGAGGAAGAAAAGAAAATTATTATAGATTGACAATGTGTGGGTAAATTAATGCATTTAATCTGTGAGAGTGCATAAATAGGTATATTGCGTGTGTGTGTGTGTTTGTATTGGCAAAGTTAGTGGTGGGGGGCTTTATGCCCTCTTAAAATAGTGCACAAATATTAAGCTTATTGCTTTTGAACCTTTAAAGCTAAAGCGTTGATTTTTGAAATTCACTTAAGACATTCTCTTCACCACTAAAATTAGCAGTAGAAAAGAAAAAGTCTATGCCTGCCTAGATATCCTTCGACAGAGACCTTGTCGCTTGTCCAGTGTGTGATTGAGAATTGGGAAATAATTTTCGTTTCTTGCTAGTTTCTCTATGGTGTTCATTTTTTATAAATTTCCATTTTCTTATCGTTTTATATTCTATTCTTCAACAAAATTGGCAAATGCATACATTAAAATTGCAAAGAAAAGAGAGATAGGTAGGTAGGTAGGTGGATAGGTATACGCAAAATGTAAAGATAAAATGAGAAGGATACAAAAGAAAATTGGAGAATAAGGTAGGAGTATCTAGGTATACGCGGTGAGCGTGGGGGGGGGGGGGGATGAGGAGGAAGAACCTTTTCACTTGTGATGGACAAAAACTGAATGAAACTTAATTTTCAGTTTTCTTACAATTGAAATTACATATTTTATTATTCGATGCCTGATTTTGAAGGCAAAGTCCTTGAAAGAATGAAATTTATAAAAGGAATAAAGGTAGTTATAGGTACCTAGGTAGGTATGCGATGAGAGAGAACGAAAGCGAGAAAGGATAGAGAAATAAAGTTGGAGATTGTCTAAATGAAAGGTCGTGTAAAGAAATGCAGGAAGGCAGACAAAAAAACTTATAAGATTACAAACCCACCTATAGGCAGATAGGTATTTGACTAGATAAATATCTTCCTACCTACTTTATTTTCAATTCTTATAGGTACCTAGGAATAAATATTTTAGCATGCGGGCTTTAGTATTTTTGATACAGACGATGTATAGTCCCCGATGGATAAATTAGAGGTGTCAATTCGATCCTTACTGTAAGTAGGTATTTCTTGTTGCAACTGGCCACAGCCCGTGGGAATTTTATAAAAAAAAAACATCTTATTCAATCAACTAAAATTTTGGTGGCTCGGAAGCCCATGGAGAACCAGGAATTACCTATTTACTAACAACTCTCAAGCTTAGCCATTCTTGTATGCGTGATATCGGTAGGAATGCAGGGGACCTACAATTTTCTGCTGCATCCGAAAGGCTTAGAGGAGAGGCACTTTTTCATGACAAGAGATACTGTCTTAGAGGATTTGTCACTTTCTTGCAACAGGCAAAAGCCGTGAAAAAAACAACATTATTGATATAAATTAATACCTCTCTATACGCTGTCCAACGAAAATTGGCAGTGTAGGCAAGATAGGACGTTTGCCTCTCATTCTGGCTACAGTGGATTACATAAATTTGTCCTTCATTAAAGCTTTCATAGGGTTCTCGTAGTGTACACGATAACACTCATCATTAAAAGCTTTTTCTTAAAGCCCGAAAATCAAAATCACCTTAACAGAAACTCAAGGAAAAAAAAGCTGAACGAATTACCAAATGGACAAGGGTAACTCTGAATGCACATCAAGCAGCAGCCAATCGCCATTGGCAAACAGCAATTCAGTGCACACTCAGATGTGCCTTGAATAGGACGTTGGGTCTGTGTCAGATGCTATTGGAAATTCACGGGCGGGCAAACACTTTTTGTGGAGGAGTTATTTTATGGTGCAAAAATATGGCAGGCTATTTTTGAAAAAGCTTTCCCATAAGACGTGTACTGCCTATTTTTGTTGGACAGAGTATAGGTATAAACTTATTTATAATCAACATCGTAATACTGTACATATTTTGAATAAGATCAGTGGTTAGTGTGACGGGCCGATAAGCGCAGAAGATCCCAGGATACAATTCCAAATGAACCAATTTTTTTTTTGTCTCTCGAGGTAAAGGTGTCATAACTGGCGAGGGCCTAGCCAATTTTCATAGTCACCCTTGCTAGCCCCTTGTCAGTAGATATCTATGTAAAACTCTCTAGGGCCTTATTAAAAACTAGATTGTTTTTTTTTATGTGACTAATTTCAAACATTGTGTCTTTCTGTCAACAAAATTTCTTTTATATCATTCAAAAAAGGAGCATGGGCATCAGTAGAAATTCATAAAACTTATGATCCGAACCAAAGAAGGGGCCACCTACAGGCCTTTTATCGCACCAAATTACAGACGCTTACTTTTAACTGTCCAACAGATTTAAGAATACAACTTTAATTTGACGGTTGCCAAAGTCTACAATTTCAGAAGTGGAAAACACTTCTTTTTTTTTGCTAAATATCCACCTTTTAGGCAAGTACATAGTAGGTAAGTAGTTGTGAGTGAATTATTATTTAGGTATTTTACCTTAATAAGTTAAGTAACTCTACTCTACTTGAAAGAGACCTTAGAAGGTAGCCTTAAAGCCTTAGTTTAACCATAAAATGAGATAATATACGGCAATTTGCTTAATTTTTCTTCAGCGGCGAAGTTAATCAGGATTAGGTAAATCTGGACATTAAATAACCTATACAGTACTCAAAAAGCAGTTTTCCATGGAGGATGTAGGTGTAGGTACCTATGTACATATGTATGCGGAACGACTGAACAAACTCGAAGGTAAAAACATCAAGAGCAACTCTGATCAGTAAATCGAGAGTTATAATACAACATTTGGTGAGGTAACTCGGGTTTAACTTTAATCTTGCACTGAAAACCTGATGTAACAAAAAGCTAGAGCGTGTAGGTTGGGTTGAGACAAGAAAAAAATCTTATGGGAGGGGGGGTCTATTAACCCCAGTTTAGCCAGGAGGGGCAAACTTAAAAAAAATTGACTTAAAACAATGTCATGATACCACCTACAAGCTCTAGCCCTTTGTCATACCTTATGCGAATGACCCCGTAAAAGTTCAATGGCTGAGGGAGCCATCTAGCTTGTCCTATCTACAGAAATAGCTCCTTCAAAGTCGAGATAAAGCCATCATACTTATGCGTGTTCTACATTTTTGATCCCAATTTCTGTATTGATTTACATAGTAAAATCATTTTTACCATTGTGACGCGCCGGACACTATATCTATGGACACAGTTATTGTTATCCATTTTATATTAAGCTTGACATCCAGATCGGAATCAGAAATACCTACGGAGACCGGTAGTTATAGGTTATCGGCTAGAGACAAACATCTCTTGCTTTTGCCATGTCTCTCTTTTATGCAAACTCATATGTATGTGTATATACTGATGTAGGTAAGGTATATGTCGTGTGTGTGTGATGCTTGCGGCAACTTTAACATTCCAAAATAAAAACAAAAACAAAAAAAACTTGGACAGACACCACGTGCTTTTTACATTCTTTTCAATTTGTTTCCTCCTTCATGTGTAACTGAGTAGAGTTGTTATAGTCTACTGCCACAACCACTTCCAACGTCACCGTAACCGTCACCGACCGACGCCGCCACCGCCACCGCCGCCGGTCGTCATCACAGTGGAGCGTAGCCGGAGGTCATTTTCTTATATAGAGAAACACAACAAAAAGAAAATACATTAGACCAAAGCCAAACCAAACCAAATGACAGAGCACACGGTTTGGGCTGAGCGCTGACGACTTTTGCTAGTGGTGCTCCTCTGGGTGGTGTAAGCGTGTGAAATCAAAAAAATCCTAGCTAGATCTATACTATACCTAGGTAGAGTTGAACAAACCATCAGACACCGCACTTTTGGGATTGAGTTTGGTTTTGTTGGTTCTCTTTCTGTAGACATTTATACCTACCTACCTACTTATATCCATACATACATACATTTTTTCTGTCCTTTGGGGGGCCAAACATAAAAAAAATAATACAACCGCCCCAAACGTTATTCCCTTCTGTATAGTGGGGTGCAAATGACTCTACGACGAGGACGACAACGACATCGACGATGAACTCAGAAGCAATAGGTATAGGTACAAGTCGACATGAACTTGAAAAGTATGAATGAAATTTTCCATCCAGTCAGCCCACTTTTTCGCAAAAGCCAGCCAGTCACCAGCGCAGCAGGAAACTGTACTAACAATCCGCCACCGTGCGTGGCACCCTCTCTGACATAATACCTAACAAAAAAAAAACTCAGACCCTTAATTCCAGGAACAGAAAAACCCACTTTTTTGCTACTTTTCTGATGAATGAACCATTTTATTATTGAATACGAAAAATAAAGTTTTTTTTTTTTGTACCTAGTATATGTGTGACGGAATGAATTGGAGGATTGGGGGGGCTGGCTGATTCTGATTCTGATTCACACTAAAATCGAGGTCAGCTAAAATAGACGTGAAGGTTACCAGTTTTTTTTTAACCTTCCAATTTTTGTGTTTGCAGCCAACTAGTCACGCCGGCCACCGCACCACTGGCTGGCTGGACATATACAATATACGTACAGTTGTAGTATTAGTAGTGCCATCGCAATGCGGTCTGGATTGAAAATCAACAAAAAATTGAAGGATGAGGCTGAAAATTAAAATCGCCGACATTTTTTTTTTTCGTGCAACACGAAAAATTATTTGCAAAAATTCAATGTAGCGCATCATCATCATCAGCACCATCGTTATCAACGAGAGGAGCATATAGCCTCTATGAATCCTATGCCTAGGATAGATATACAGGATCTATATGATGAATAGAGCTCTAAAACCGACCAATTCAATTGAGAGAAGAAGAGAACGATGAAAGCTAAACGAGGCAAGTCTAGCTGATTTCGAAAAGAAGGTAGAGTAGCTTCTATAGCTTTGCTAAAGTGGTAGTGGTATACTGGTATTATCTGTGGAGCGATGCAATGGTCGGTACAAAACCCAGCCAACCAAAAATTGTGAACGTTGTTGCTACTGCAACGTTTTGTTTGCAGCATTATTCATCATCATCCTCACATTCTAGATATAACCATACATAGTTAAATGCAGTACTATAGCGCAGAGTTCTACCCCCCCAAAAAAATCGATAAAACGCTCCAGACATGGTTGTGTTTTTGTTCTCTCTATAAGTGTGTTGGTGAGTGAATTTCATTCTCTTTGCTTAATTGTCCTTTGGACGAATTATTATATCCTCTTGCTTGCTGATGTGCTCGGGTGCGGATATTTGTTTTATATTTTTTTTTAAATATATTTTTTGTTTATATTTCATTAATTTGCTTTAATTTTCTTCTTTTTTTTTTAATTATTTATTTGCATTTTGTGTGTATATTTGTAGAGGTAGGTAGGTTGGTATATGCTATTTATATTTTATAATTACTTTCTGATGACTTTTAATTAAAAGTAGTAAATATTGCGACACACACAAGATAATTACTCTTTTATGTTAAAAATAAAATAAAGTCTAAAAGGATGTTCTTTTGTTGTACTCGTAATATAAATGGTGATTTTAATTTAACCCTATATAATTTTCTACAGGGGTGATATATGTAGATAAGTCTTAAAAAAAAACTTTTTATTTTTTCTTAAAAGCTTAAATTGTAATTTTATCGGAGATTTTCTCAGTCTAGTGGATAAAACGACGCTCAAAACTTTTCAACCAATTTTTAGTCTAAATCGTTCAGAGTTCAGCTTACTCATTTCGTTTAGTTTTCCAAAATTTTGTTTGGTGAACTTATTTTTATTATTTAATTAACTCCCGATCGGTGTAGGTTCTCATTGTAAGACAAGGCAGCTTCACATCTTCTACGTTCTCGAGCACTCTGCTTCCAGTCATCCAGACTAAGCGGTCTGCCATCCGCGATTGCCACCTATTATCATCTCTCCATTTGTACTTTCTCAATTTAGATTTATCCAAATTTTGAGAGATTTTTTTTTTTACAAAAATTCAGCACGCGATTTTTTTTTGTCGATATTTAAACAGAAAAAGTTTAAATTTGTATGTATTTTCAACCCGAAACTTGTCAAGCGATAACTATTTTAAAAAAAACCAACAATTTCTTCATTTCTAAAGTGACCACGTTCGATATATTTTTTTTTGGCATTCTTATTAATACTTTAGAATTGAACTTCTAAAGCTGCTGATGCTAAGCGAAAAATCCCTTTCAAAAATGGCAGCAAAATCATGGTATTCAATGTTATTCTATTTTTCCTTTTGCAGTTTGACTATTTAAATTGATAATTATAGCAGATTACTAATGAGTCTCCACTCTTTTTCAAATATGCAGGTTTTATAGTCCACCAATTTAATAATTGTTCTTCCAAAATTGTTATCGATAGTATATCGATAGTTTTCATGTGTGTGTTATTAGTGTTCTATCGATAATCTATCAATAGCTATCGAGAGTATATTCCATTTATTTCCAAAATTATCGAAACCAAAATTGCAAAGAGCCTCCAATCGTTTACATTTATAAAAAAAAACATCGATAATATATCCTTTAATTGTTATAGATAGTCTTTCGAAAGTTATCGATAATGTATGATATAAATTATCGCCAGAGACAAAAAAAAAAGAAAATTGTGTGGTTTGTAGATCATTAATGTTTGCTTTCACATTCCACTTAATTTTACTTCGCATATTAAGAAGGTATATTCTTCTCCCTTCACTCTTTTTATATAGCTTTTAAAGGGTGATTTTTTAGCAGGTTTGGTTTTGGCAACACTGGTTTTGACAGCTGACGTGTGTTTAGTACCTTGTGTCACTTTCAAACAGCTTCAGTTTGGTTTGCAATTTAACCATGGATCGTCTTACAAATGAACAACGCTTGCAAGTTATTGAATTTTACTATCAAAATTCGTGCTCGGTTCGAAATGTTCATCGCGCGCTGCTTCCATTTTATGATCGGCATTCTCGACCTTCTGAGCAGTCTATTCGGAAGATTGTGACCAAATTTCGCACCAAATTTACTTTGTTGGACATTAAACCACCAACACGTTTACGTACTGTGCGTAGTGAAGAAAATATTGCGGCCGGATCAGCTAGTGTGACAGAAGACCGCGAAATGTCGATTCGGCGCCGTTCCCAGCAGTTAGGCCTTTGTTACAGCACTACGTGGAAAATTTTGCGGAAGGATTTGGGCGTAAAGCCTTTTAAGATACAGCTGGTGCAAGAACTAAAGCCAGCCGACCTACCACAACGCCGAATTTTTGGTGAATGGGCTCTTGGAAAGCTGGCCGAGGATCCGCTTTCTTATCGAAAAATTGTGTTCAGCGATGAGGCTCATTTTTGGTTGAATGGGTACGTAAATAAGCAAAATTGCCGCATTTGGAGTGAAGATCAGCCAGAAGCATTGCAACAGCTACCAATGCATCCCGAAAAAGCCACTGTTTGGTGCGGTTTATGGGCCGGCGGCATTATTGGGCCTATTTCTTCAAAGATGATGCGAATCGCAGCGTTACTGTCAATGGTGAACGCTACCCAGCGATGATAACAAACTTTTTTTGCCCGAAATGGAAGTTCTTGACTTGCATGATATGTGGTTTCAACAAGACGATGCCACATGCCACACAGCACGCGAAACAATGGCGCAATTGCGAGGCGAGTTTGGTGAACAGTTAATTTCACGTTTCGGGCCGGTCAATTGGCCGCCTAGATCGTGCGATTTGACACCATTAGATTATTTTTTGTGGGGGTATGTCAAGGCTAATGTCTATAGGGGCAAGCCCGCTTCGATTGACGCACTGGAAGCCAACATCCATGCATTAATTCGTGAGATACCGGCCGATATGTGTGAAAGAGTATGCCAAAATTGGACTCAGCGGATGGGCTACCTGAGACGCAGCCGCGGTCAACATTTGCATGAAATTATCTTTAAACATTAAATTGCAAGGTTCAAACTATCGATTCAAATAAATATTTCATTCATTTTTTCGAATTTTTTGTGTTTTTTTTTTTTTTAAGTTCTAAACCTCTTAAAAAATCACCCATTATATATGTGGAATCACCCTGTTAAACAGAGATAAATGTAAAAAAAAGGATAAGAAAAGGGGAAAATTATTAATTGCCATTAATCACGATGAAAATAATGATGATGGCTTTGTACCATTCACTCTCTCTCTCTGATGATGTCTTGGTGGTTGACGTTTGTACAATTACCTTCAATAAAGGTCTTACAAAAAAAAAAATAATGTAAATATGAACCATGTCGACCGTCCTATGTCCTGCGTCCTCAGAGCATTCGTTGTTATAATATTATGGAGCCTGGAGACACATTAAACAGAATCGTTAACCAAAAAAAAAAAAAAAAAAAAAACGAAAAAAAAGGATGGGAGATAACAAAAATTTAAAACATTGTGATGCATAGCAACAAAAGCATGATGATGGTGATGTGATGGCAGTTGTGTGGCAGCGGTGCGCGGTGTGGTATGGCAGAGCAGCAAAAAGGATTGGACGAAAAAAATAAATAAAACAAATACAAATTGTAAAATGCTATGCAGGATCTCGCATAGGTATGTTTTTTAATTTTGTTGTTGTTGTTGATTTGTTGAGAGTGCCGAATATGAGGGCTAAAAGCACAAAGTTTACTATGCTGCACACACCCCACTCCGCGTGATTCCTTTTGCACCGCAATAAAACGTGACCAGCCATTTTTCAATGTCAGACAAACGACGATTGTTTTATGTATTTTTTGTTTGTTTGTTATGTTTTTGTTAAATTTTATTTTTTTTTTTATATAGGTATGTATACATATTTCATTTAACTTTGTTTCTGGTTCTTTTCATTGTTTTTAAATCTATGGACAGTGAACTGTTGATGATGGGTAGTTTTTCTGTTTTAATTTAACTTGTCTGAAATGCAAACATACACAAACAATATGTCTAGGAAACCTTTTGAAACAATGAAACACTCATAACATGCAGAAGGATTTATAAGAAAAAAAAAAAGCGTTGTTATTTGAATTGGTATGTACTACTACTAATACTAATACTAGGTACTTTAAAAAGTGGCAACATTGAAAAAGAAGAATTATTTTAAAGGGTTTTCCAATAAGAGGTGTTATTTTGATATTCAAAGAAAAATGGCATTTTTTGAGATAAATGATCGGATGTTTATTTCATTATAAAGAGGAAGGTATGCCGTTAATAATGAAACACAACATCAGCCAAATGGCCGCCACGACCACGCTTACAGGACCATATCCTTTTCATGAAATTTTCCATAACCAAATCGCAAAGTGGCTCCCCTATGTCCTCGATAGCCTCACGAATTCCATCTTTGAGGTCCTGAATCGACGCAGGGCTGTTGGCGTAGACCTTATCTTTCACGTGGCCCCAAAGGAAGAAGTCGCAAGGTGTTAAATCACAAGATCTCGGTGGCCAATTGTGATCACCTCTTCGAGAGATAACACGGTCCGGAAACTTTTTCCGTAAAAGATCGATGGTTTTATTGCTTGTGTGGCACGTAGCGCCGTCTTGTTGAAAGTAAACGTTGTCCAGATCAATACCATCCAATTCCGGCCATAAAAAATCATTAATCATCTCTCGATAGCGCAATCCATTGACCGTAACTGTTGCTCCAGCCTCATTTTCGAAAAAGTAAGGTCCAATGACCCCGCCGGACCATAAACCGCACCAAACAGTCATGCGTGTAGGATGGAGAGGCTTTTCAACAATAACTCTTGGGTTTTCCGAGCCCCAGATGCGACAGTTTTGCTTGTTGACGTAGCCTCCGAGGTGGAAATGGGCCTCATCAGTCAAGATGATTTTTCGATGAAATTCCGGATCATTTTCATGCATTTCAAGGACCCAATCAGCAAAGACACGACGTTGTTGATGATCAGCCGGCTTGAGTTCTTGTGTTAACTGAACTTTATAAGCCTTAAGACCCAAGTCTTTATGCAAAATACGGTGTAATGACGTTTGTGGAATGCCTAATTCCAAATAACGACGAGGAATGGACAAACCTGGGTTTTCTTCAACACTTTGGGCTACAACAGCAATATTCTCAGTTGTTCTTAAGCGACGTGCACGGGTTTTATTCTTCACATCACTAACTTGTCCCAACAGCTCGAATTTGTCCACCAATTTCTGTATTGCGGTCCGACAAGGTGCTTCACGACGACCCAAAAATGTTTTAGTTTTACGAACCGTCTCTGCCAAATTTTCACCATTTTTATAGTGAATTTTAATAATTTCAATGCGTTGTTGAAGCGTGTATCGTTCCATTTTTATTAATGGCACACCTCTTATTGGAAAACCCTTTATTTAAATTAAAATAAAGGCAATTAAGTACGACGTTAAAGCTGTTTTAGTATGATGCTAGGTTAAAAAGAGGATTTCCCGAATTTTAAAGGAGTTAACATCGTACTTTCTTTTTGACATTTAATTTAACTTAAAACCGCCAAATGGATATTTTATGTTTTTGGTATCATATTAACTCCATATAAGTCACTTTGACAATGACAAATGTGAAAAGGTACGTTTCCTTACTTTTTTTTATAGCACGAAATGTCACTGTCTTAGGTGTGGTCAATGAGTTTATTAAGAAAATAGGTTTTTTATGATATTAGTTACAAATTGTTTAAAAATTAGGAACATTTTAGTAAAGAGTTGGAACGTTGGTAAATTGTTAATTAGTATCATACTAATATATCTTAAAATAACGCTGATGAAATTTTCCGCCATAGACTGTGAGAGGAATCGTTGGGCTTTATAAAGTTATTTTTTTCCCCAACAAGGTCTTCATCATTTGGCACTTGTTAGCCGTCCGTACCACTCATCCAAAGTAAAAAATAAATACTCTCTATAAACAAAATCAGTTTAGTTACACCTCAATAACTCAAGAATGGCTGGACCGATTTTAATGATCTTTGATTTGTTGGATTCGTCTCCGCCCCAAATAGCAGAATAATTATTTAAAAGACGTATCCAATTGAAAAAAATCTACCTGCGTTTAAAAGTTTATTCTTACGAAATGGCTCAGTATTTTTTTTAAATTTTGCTATTTGTAGGGTGAAATGGGGTAAAAACAAACATAATGTCCGATTTAAGAAATTCTTCTTTTGTTTGAAAAGTTATTTTGAGTGCATGGCTTTAAGAATATTTTTGTTGAAAATTTTGTATTTATGGGGTGAAAGGGGGTAAGAACGAAAAGTGGTATCCAATTTTAAAAATTCTGTTTTTGTTTGAAAGGTTATTTAAAAAAAAAATAATATTTATAGAGTGAAATGGAATACAAATAAAACAGTGGTTTTGGAATATAAAAATTATTTCTGTGTTAAGAAAGCAATAAAGGTTGGACTTAGAGAATCATATTTTTACAAATTTAGCCTTTCATAACGTGAAGTGGGTTAAAACCCAGGAAGTAGTATTAAGTTTATAATACATCCTGTATGCAGATCCATAGTATGGTAACCAATAACGCGCGCAGTGACCATGCAATAAACTCGACTTTGTATTTCCAAAGACTAAGAATATTAAAAATATGTTTCAACGCAGGATTTACTCTTTTAAACTCTGGAAATCAATATTATTATAAATATATCACCTTACTCAGGATGTGTTTGTGTTGGAGCTTCGATACACGATTATAGCAAAAAAACATTGCTTATATTTCCGAAGCTCTTATCAAGGATAGATTTAAAAAATTTAATAATGAAATTCACTAATTGCAAACAAAAGAAATGATTTATATAAGAGGTAGCCGGCCTGAGGCCGAACCAATAAGGCTTAGTTTAAGTACACAGTGCTAATTATTTAACTGAAGAAAAGAGCGCTTATCAAAGCTCCAACATAAACACCACATATGGTTATGCCAAGATTCGATTCTATCGTTACTCGCATTGATCAATGCTCGAATCGTTTATCGAAGCTCCACCATAAACACACCCTTAGAAAGTTATATTATATTAAAACAGAATTTTTATTATTTCGTCTGCCAGCTCAAAAATATACTATTATTTAAACCTGATAAAATTTTCTTTAGTTAAATACATAAATTGACTTCAATGTAGATCATTGTGGACGAATTTATATGTCTGGAAAAAAAATATCTGAATTCGTATTCAGTTTTGTACACATATATGTACATACTTCCACCATCTTATGCATAAATAATAATAACAAAAAAAAATGTTAATAATAGTTTCTCCTTGAATTTCATTTGAAAAATTACATTGAAACAACAAAAAGCTCATAAATATCTTTGTTCTCCCAATTTAACTTGTGTATGTGTTGTGTATAGTAAGCACAAATATGTGTCTACTCCATCCCCACGATACATTGCAACTATATGAGCTCATATAAGTCTATATATATATGTATGTACATGCAGGTGTACATGTGTAACATCCTAAACAACAAACAAAAGATGAATGCGCATTTCAGGGTCTTTATCTCCGATTTCATTGCGAAAAAAAAATTTGTCTATAGATACTTACAAGAGCTCTCGAATTCTACCTGCGCTTTTTTTGTTGTTGTTGTGTTAAATAAAAAAAAAGGGATATCCTCTTATTGTTTAAAAGATGAACAACAAGAAATCCATATGCATGCATGGGCGTTGAAGTATTTCTTTCAATTTTTTCGCGCATTTTAGCAATTCGTTAAAAAAAAAAAAATAATTTTTTTTTACTATGGGTTCAAACTGGTAGTGCTATTAATCGTGAAGTATTTTGTCGGCAAGGACAAAAGAAAAAAGCACTAAGAATGCTTTATTTTATTTTTTTTTTATTTTTTTTTGTTATGTGATAGTTTATTGATTTCACAATCATATGTCTTTGAATAGAAGCAATTTATTTTGTTTAATTGGGTGAATGTTGGGTTTTTATTATTTTTTGATTTGATATTATTGACGAATTCCAAAATTTAGGATATTGGCAAGGTTTAAAATTTTGTTTCCATTGATTGAATGAAATTTGGAATTTTTAAGAACCATATTTAAATGCTTGTTTAAGTTGTACTGGATGATTTCTATGTAAACAGAGTTTTTTTTTTTAAATAAAGGTTTGGTTTTTAAAGTGGCAACTCTGAAAAAATCAATTAAATATATACAAGTAATGTAGGCATACATAGATAATTAAAAAGAACCAAACATAAAATTACATGCTATGGATTCAACGTGAAACAATATTTAAAAAACAATAATTTCTGAACATTATTTATTTTTAACTTTGTGGTCACTATGGCGTATACGCATTTTTTTTATTTGTTTTTATTTATTTGATCTATTTTATTAAAAAAAATCGAATTAAAGTCGGCTTAAACGAATACGGAACCGTTTGACTCCTCTTTAGTGCTAAGGCTTTAAAGCCAAATGTTTTTTGACGCAGCACTACAAAAAACCTTTTTAAAAAGCTCTATGCAAATATCCTATTCCAGAATATGTAGGTACTTAAGATACCGAATTATTTTTTAACTAATAAAATAAATAAAAATATAAGAATAGTGAAAGAAAAACATTCCCTCAATGAAAATCGCTGCAGCCCGGTTCTGTATGACTTGACTTGAAAGTAGCGAGGACCAACACTGCATATTTTCAGAGTAGTAATCAACTTCTAGTCATACTGCCATATGACTTATATACACTTTAGACACCAATTCAACAACGTTAAATAGCTTCAAGACGGAAATATAACAATGTGCTGCAGATCACAGTAGAAGATGTGCTATACAACTCATAGTGCCGAAATTACAAAAGAAACCAGAGTGTGCTTGCTGTACAAGCTCTGCCATATACAAACATTTTAGCATTCAACAATTTCGTCTCGCGAAATATATATGAATAAATCTGCTTTCGTTTCGACGATTCGGAATACCTTAAATTTATAAGTGATGACTCAAGGGCAAAGACGAAACTCAGATACCTTTTCGCATACTTATAAGAACTTTTCATAACAGCCAAGAAAGATAAATTAATTAAAAAGAAGATATTAGTATAATTTCAGGAGTTCTAGCAAGTTTTATTATATCGTAGCAAACAAAAAATTAATTTTTGTTTCACTGCATCAGACTGAAAGCACACCGTATCAGCCAAAACGTTTTTTCTGCCTGATGAAACAAGAATCCATTGATTTGACCCCCTTAACATTTATAAGGTCATCAAAAATTAGTTTCGGGAATTTCGCTGAAATTATGTTTAAAATGACTGAAGAAAATCTTGAAAAACTGACATGATTCAGGAAATCAAAACACTCTAGTATGAAAAATAGTGTCCGAAAACAATTTAGTCACTTCTCTATAGCTTGATAGATTTTAATTTTTAGGTGATTCAACACATTTCATACTTCTTGGTGGAAAATACGACTCTTAATGTAATGGGATTAAAAAACATTATATTTGTGCCCATTTTTACTATAACACAATTTTGTTTACCAACAAATCCAGAGATACAGAAATGTGCCTCATCATCAGAGAAAAGTTTTGCTGTGAAAAATCAGTTGGTACTTTCTTGGTGATCTTCATTATCCAGGAACAAGGTTCTCTCAAAGTTCTAGTGTAAGCTGCTTTATAAGTGGGTCTAGATGGAAGTCGTTGTGCGTTGAAAAAAAAATAATAATAAAAGTACCAAACTATCTTGCTGTCTTCGAAAAACGGGGGCAAGTGATTTAAACTCTCATTGGACGGGACCTAAACTTTTCTGTCCAATCGAAACGGCAAAGATGAGAGGCGCACTTCATTATGACAAGAGATCTCTTCAAGGATTTTTGACTTTCTCGCAAGAGGCAGTACCCCTGAAAAACATTTAAGGCTGAATCAGCTGGTCATGAATTCGAACAGAGACCTCTAGCGTTATAGTCCAATGCACTCAACCATTACACCATGGTATACTAATACAGCCGCACGATATGATGAACCATTCTATCTGTCCGTAAATTAAAAATTCGTAGAGCATTTGAAGAATTTGAACGCCTGGAGTGGTGTTTAAGTGCAAAACTAATATTTGACTCTAAGCTAGCATGTTTATTAATATCAATACACTCCACTAAAATGAAAACAAAAATAATAATTACCTTATTTTTTGTGTTTTTATTCTTCTGATTATTAACAGTTATGGTACCAATATAGGAAGAATTGATTGGCTTACCCTTTAAATAAGAAAACAAAGCTTGTATTCAAGGACACGCTGGCGTATACGTAATATTTGTTTTAATTTAAAATTTCATATTTTTAGATATCTCCAGTTTTTTTTGTTTGTATTAGTCGGTGGCATAATAGTTAGTGCGTATAGGACTGTCACGCCGCAGGTCTGTGTTAAATTTCCAGCCTCGTCCATTTAAAAACAAAAATCGGCTACTGTCTCTTGCGAGGAAGTGACAAATTCCCCAAGAGTGTCTCTTGTTAAGAATAAGTGCCTCTCACCTTAGCGGTTCGGATTTGGCATAAAATTATAGGTCCCCTCCATTCCTGCAAACAAGCAACACGCACACAGGAATTTTATAGGAGTTGTAAGTCACTAGGCCCTGGCATTCCACGAGCTACGGCGCCATCAAATTTTGTTTATCTATTTCTCTTCATGTTTTGTTTTTTAACAATAATTGACTGCATGTTCTTTCCATAATCAAACCCAAACAATTTTGTTTTCATTGAACCACAAAACAAAGACAAATTAAATAAATACTCAGGAATTTGTTTTGGGTTTAAAAAAGTTGCTGCTCTGACTGAGGGGGGTTCTAATAAGACTGTTTATGACACAAATAATGTCAGAACTCAGAATAATTTTTGCACTTTAATATAGATATCTACATATTGAAAAAAATTGTTTAATAAAACTGGAAACAACCTCTACATTGTTTTAGCTTATTTTCTTCAAAATTATTTCTACTAACAATAACCAGCTTTATTTTTTTTTCTATTCCACAACAGAAAGATGGGTAGACTTTACAGTTAATATGTCACAAAAAAAATAAAATTATAAACAACAGAACAAGAATATAACAAAATTAATTAAAAAAAAAAAAAAAAAACACTTAAATAAAGGCAAACAAAATCATTAGAATAATAATTTTCCTTTATTGTCAAAAAAAAAAACATTTTCTTTTCAACAGAAACTGTGAATTCCATTTCCAACATATTTTCCTTCCATTGCGTTATTTTTGTTCTCATTTCTCTAAATAAATAAAATTTTGTGCAAACGAAAAACTAAATGGAGCAAGAAAATTTATTAAAAATCAATAAATAACACCAACAACAATTAGATTGTATAGAAATACTAACCCACCCTCTGCAACCCTACTACCCTGCCACCCAACATCCCTCCTCACTTCCATATATCCTTAAACAATTTTCCTAAGCAACAACACAAAACAACACAATTTACTTTTACGAGAGTGAACAATGAAGCTTAATCTGCTGGATCCTTTTAACAGCAATAGATTAGGCGTTGTTTGTTTTTAATACATTTTTTTTTTTTTAATAATATCTAATATCGATTTTATCTATGTGTATTTTAATCACAAGGAAGAACCCACAAAAATAGTGTGCTTAGATGTCAAACATTTTTATGAACAAAAAAGATACTTTATTTTACTGCAGATAGAGTGTTAAATGTAGCGTTAAAGAAAAGTAACTCAGTTTTGTGTGTATAGAGAATTTTTTTATTGGGTATGAAAAGAATATAGTATGCACAGCTCAATTCTGCAAACTAGCCATATAAAAATAAAAAAAAAAACGTGATAACAAATCATTTTCATTTCATTTGCCAAATACCACTACATCCTGCCACCTAAAAAATAACTGCGAAAAAAAATAATTCTACAGTAAAAAAAAATGAAAATTCACTTTCATACACAATTTTTGCGTATTTCACTTTTTCGCGCCCAACAAATAAAAATAATACAAAATTTCTAGAAAAAAAATATATATGCACAGACGAAAATACACAGACTCAAGTATATATGTATGTTGTATAGGGGTATAAATCCCTCTGCGAGACGAATTGATTATTTTCCATTTTAATTAAAAAAAAATGGTCAATGGCCGCCAACACGTCCTTCCCGGCAACCAAATAATAAAAAAAAAAAACAAGCCTAACATACAAAACAAAACGCGATTTCGAGCGCACAAAAAATAGCGTATAACCTGTTTTGCAATGATGTGAGTTGTTTTAATGTTTTTTTTTTTATTATTTTTTTGTGTTTGTAATTTTTTAAGCTTTTTTTTAACAAAAAATAACATACTCAGAGAACGACTGGTGTATCCTTTCGCTTTCATGCATAATACATAAAAATACCATCATCAACATCATCCTTTTTATCATGAACGAACGTTCGGGGCATATATACAGCACACCTCTACTCTATACGTACAACTGCTTCAGTGTTGCATATCTGATGTCCCATTCAGTCGGCACAAGAGCAGACATTTCCACTCAAAATTTTTATCCGCCGTAGACTGGTACTACTCTCAATGAGATGTATGAGGGTGCACAGCACACGTATGTCCAGGACATGTTTAGGTATATTTTTGTGTATTTTACAAAAATAAAATATACAAACACAACAAAAAAAAAAAAAAAAAAAAAACCTTTAACAATGCAAAAAATGTAATGGTATCAGCAAAAGTAAAGTGCGAATGTCGGTCCCAAGGGAATTGATGAAACAAAGTTTTGTTGGTATTCCGATGGATGCTGGATGAATACAATGGAGCATTTTAATAGTGTGAATGCTATTAATTAGTATAGGTACGTGCTTTGGCTTGTTTATTTTTTTAACTTAATCTGGTTTTTTTTTTTTTTTGGACCTGGAATGATTGAAGTTTAGAGCTTTTTCGAGTCTGATCCGATATTCTGGAGGCAGTATTTTTAGAAATGGTCTCGAACAAAAATAAACGTACAAATTTAATAACATGTGTTAGTGAGTTACTCGTATAATTGAATTGCAAGAAAATTAGTGAAATAAAAGGTATCCAGTTGATCCATTTAGAGATACCATTTTTAAAGTAACGCTTAATGACAGATAAGGCGTGAGTTGTGTCAAACTGTAATGGTATTTTTGTTCAGTATTGTTTGACATTTTATCCTGGAAAGGTTTAGCCCAGCACTTGGTCAAAAAATTGCTCTTAAGTAGCTGGAAAAAGATCGACTGTTTTCGAGTAAAATTTTGTTTAGTAATTAAGCAAATTTTTGGCATAATGGCTTCTTCTAAAGGGTCCGCCAAATAACTTTTTTTTTTTTTTTGAAAATGGCGCAAAACATCGAGTGTAGCTTCGGCTGTGTGGCACGTAGCGCCGTCCTGTTGAAACCAAAATGTTGCGGAAAAAATCTTTAAAAACGACAGTTTGGTGTGCCATTTCAGCGAGCGGGGTAATTGGCCCTTCAAATATTGCTCCACCGCAAACGCTCAGTGCCCTCCCGACCAGTGACTCATGGCGACTTACAACTCCGCAAATCCTGCGCTTTGAATGATACCCCTCCTGCTTACCTCAACCAGCCAGTATTTCGATAATCGCAATTTAAAGTTGAAAAATTCCCGCTGAACACCCTATGTAAATACATATATAAAAATGGATCGTGATGTGTTCGGATGCTAAAAACTTGAAAACGACTGAACCAAATTGGATACTTCCTTCGGTGCGTTTGTTCGTAATTGCTCCGCGAAGGTTTAGGAAAAAAGTAAAGTCCGAAAATTCACAACAGGTGGCTTTTGAGATATTCTTTCCATTTTTTGTTGTTTGTAGGGTAAAATGGGTTCAACATAAAATAATCGTCCGATTTAAGAAATTCGTTTTTTGTTTGAAAGGTTTATCTTGAGAAATGGCTTTTATTTATTTTTCAAAATTTTAATATTTGTAGGGTGAAATCGAGTAAAAATAAAAAACTATCCGATTTTGGAATTTCTTTTTTTGTTTAAAAGTTTTAATATTTTTAGGGTTAAATGGGGTGAACCTTAAAAAATTCTGATTTAAGAAATTTTTTTTTGGCTTTAGGGATATTCTTTGTCAAAATTTTAGGGTAAAATCGGGTAAAAATAAAAAAAAATAGATTTAGGAAATTCTTTTTTTTTCAAAAAGATTTTTCTTACGAAATAACTTTGGGGATATTCTTTTTCAAATATTGTAATTTGTAGGGTGAAATGGGTTAAAAATTAAAGTGGTATCTGATTTCAAAATTTTTGTTCGTGTTTAAAAGATACTCTTTTGGCTTTTGAAAGGTATTTTTTTTAGTTGATTTTTTTGTAGATTTTTTTTTTAGAAAATTGGCATTTATAGGGTGAAATGGGGTAAAAATTATAGTGGTATTTGTTTTCAAAATTTTTGTTCGTGTTTAAAAGATTATTTAAAAAAAATTGTTATTTATAGAGAGAAATGTGATTTAAACATTATAGTGGTTTCTGATTACAAACAATCGTTCTGTGTTGGGAAAGAAATAAAGGTTGGACTTAGAGGATCATGTATTTACATATTTAGCCATTCATAACATGAATTAGGTTTAAACCCATACATTAGTATTCCATTACAAAAATAAGCTTCAGTAATTATTTATATTTTCTTTTGTAATTATTATGCGAAGTTTAGGTTTGTCCACCCGTGCGAACCCGGACGGGCCAGCTAGTTTGTAAAAAGCATCTCTAAAGAAAAAAAGAAATAAAAAATACTAAGTTCAACTTGTGGGATATCCTTTGACCAGTTTGAGGAGTTTCGTTAACCCTTCAAATTTGGTGAGTCAATACGATTTTAACTTAAATATATCACTGAACAACAAATAAATTTATTTTTTTATTTAATTTGTTTTAAACACTAATTTTTTAAAAACAATGATCCATCCTTGTGTGATGCCATGCCAATCAAAATGGCCTTACTGATTTTTGCAGTTATTTTGAAAGCGATTAAAACTAAGATTTATTAAAACAAAAACAGTTATGTTTTCAATCAATCTCTAGATATTCCTGTTTCAACAAAGGCACATCATTTCGGTTAAAATAAATATTAGTTTTCGTCTTTTTAAAAATAGGTGCAAAAATCAGTCTGCTGAAGGTAAATAATTATTGCATATTTAAATACCTACTCTAAAAGAAAGCTATTAAAAGCGAGATCATTAAAAACGTTGTTTCTTTTTTTTTTAAGTGCAATAAACCACCATTATCGTGCAAACTATGTTGTATGTAGGCAGCTTATTACTACACCACAAGAGTTTCAAAAACTCTAGCCTTCCCAAGGGGGCGCTGCAAGAGTGAACCAAATGCAATGCATCAAAAGAAATCAAAATAACAAGAAGGGAATGTAATTATTTTTAATTAGGTTCTAGATGCAGATGCATAGCGTGGCCCTACTTTGACTTCTCTTCCTGCTTCATGTCGGTCGGTCCTCTCCCCTTTCTACCCCATTGAACACGCATATGATTATCATTTATGATTATGGAAATATAATGGAAGTGCAATTAATAAGTTTTTCTGAACAAAAACCTTCCCAAATGAACAAAACAAAAAAATTAATAAATTTCAAGAAAATTCCATTGTTTATCGAACAGAGAGGTATATCGTCCTCGAAGAGCATTTAGTAACACGACAATGGAAAATGTCGATAATGTCGTTTTTTTTTTTTTTTAATTTAATTTATTTTTATCTCAGCCATTTCATTATTTTATGTTTTATTTCAATTTTGTTGTTTATTGTTTTCCCCGCAATAAACTCGCCCCCTTATGTATGACAATGTACATAAATATATGTAGGTAAGTGTACATAAAATCCCTTTGTTTGTGTTTTATTATGCTGAAGCAATTTTTGTTTTTTTTTTTTTTTTTTTTTTTTGTTTAACATAAATATCTATACATATTAATTTTTTTAAGCTCCAGCTTTCTGTCCGTCCGCATTAAAGCATTTTCTTCCTTTGTTTGTTATTATAGGTGGGTTGGTCTTTTTCTCCATATTTTTTTGTGTTTTATTTATTTTGTCGTTCCTTGTTTTTTTTTTTTTTTTTGTTTTTAATTCAATTTCTGTCTCGGGAATATAATTTGCGAAAATGCAACGAGCGCACTCACGAATAAGGGCGGATACCAAACACATAAATAACAACAAAAATGATAAATTGCAAACTGTTCATAATTATGCAATTAAAGTTCGACTCGTTTCAGTGGTAAATATAACGCTTGCCATGGTATAAAAAACATTATTTATGGATGGATATATCTATGTGTGTGAGTGTGTGTATAGGTGAAATGTATATTTATGCTTTATATCTGCAAGAAACTGAAGAGTTTTTCATGCATTTCATATTGGTTGGGATATTATTTTGTTTTTTTTTTTTTTTTTTTTTTTTGTTGCTGGTGTTTTTGATTTTTAACTTTATAATGGCGAATGGAGTGAAGTTTATTCAATAATAAAGTGCTGTAATGTTGGCTATTAAGGAATTTAATATTTTTTTTTCTCCATAAATGTATTTATTCATATCGAGAATGGATATGTACTTAAAAACTTTGACGATTGAATTATGGCTTTCGAAAAAGTGATCGTTTATAAATTTTTTTTACATTTTTTTTAATGTGTTTTTTTTTGTCTGTTTCTCGTATGAAATTAAGACTTATTATTATTATTATACCTATAAGAAGATATTTTTTAATGGATTAAAAAAAAAAATAAATAAATAATTCTGTTTTTAAATTTAACTATTAGCGCAATATTGAATGTTATAGGTTGTTCTGGCTAGATATGGGAAAACATTTCAGATCCTCGAGTGCACTGGACATGTGCATTTCAGGTTTACACAAAAAAAATGGGACTTTTCGCAAACTGCAGGTTAGGTACAGAGTATGTATTGACACAATTTTTTTCTTATAATAAACGTAGATACATAATATTGTAAATAAGAGTCATTTTGATCCATACATTTTAAGGAAGTGACTAAAATATCCAACAAAGTTTTGGTTTATAAAAGTACCTACTGTTTATGCAGGACCTGGACCCACTTTTAATCGATATAAATTGTTATAAGTGGTATAAATTGGAATTTCTCTAATCTCGCCCAAATATTAAATCCTTCAATAACTTGACGGCAGCGCCGCATAGTGGCCCGTATTGACTTTTTTGGTTGCAAAAATCATATCTCTTAATCGAATAAAGATATCGCCAAATTTTTTTTGGTTTGAAGGAAATTCTCAAGGCTATAAAGTTTGTGAATTTTAAGAAAAAATATTAACAGGGTGTTTCAGAATCTGCTGCTGAAATAAGAAGTGTTTGTTAACGTGGTTAACATAATTGGTATTTCATTCTAAAAAGGTCGAAAGTCAATTTATGAGGTAATTTGAGGGTAATTTAAGTGAAACAGTGGGGAAAAAAGAAAACAAACAAACAAACAGTGGGGGAAAAAATCAGTGCTTGTTTTTTTTTTTATTAATTGTTTATTTTTTTTATAAGAGAGTACGCTTATAAATTATTTTATTGATAGATTAGAATTCAAAAAGTAGAAAAACAAAATAAAAGGAACACAAATTTACATACAAACATTAAATTTCTTGGAAACTATCATCTAAGTCCGGGTTAATGCGTAATAAACTTATAATTTCCGGTGATGAGTATTGTGCTTTCAGATCTTTTTGGTTTCTTACATACCTTAAGGTAGAAGTAAGTGGATCGGATGAGACTGCTAGCATGTTAAAAAGGTCTTCATTCTGTCGAATTCTTGAAACTTTGCACGTATTTTGATATCTGTATTTCTTGTAGCCTTTATTTTTGGACTCCTAGGCTTCTTTTGACAATTCTCCAAGTGGTAGTGATTGGTATTTGATGATATTTTTACTATGAACCAACATTTTATGAAGAGTAGGTGTGAGTTGATTTTCAGAGTACTTTTGTTTCAATAACTCTGCGGTTTTTTTGGTGTAATCTCCAAATTTAACTGTATTCACTACTTCCCTGCTATTCAAAACATTAAGTATTATTTTGACCCTGGTTATAACCTCTTTATTGACTCCAGTTATTCGAGCGGTTGCCTCAGATTGTTCAAAAATCTCCTTGAAGTGTTTCCATCATTGCTATTTTCAAATCCTTGCTTTGGTTTATCTACACCAAGTCCAAGCTCATTTGTCCGTTTTTGATATGGAGAGATGAAGAAACCCATTCCTCATTTTTGTTTATTAAATATAATCTCGATCTATGGGTTGCGACCCATTTTTTATTAATGTTGTAATAAAAGCTTTTCAATCTTGCTTCATTTTCCGATAAATTTTCACCGGATAGCTGGTATTCACTTATTACGGCAAAAAACAGAACTCTTCAAGACTCTCATCTTTGACAAAAAGTTCAAACAAAATATTGTATGGTATATCCGTTTTAAATAATTTTTCCTTATGCAACTGCTCGTTCAAGTTTTCAATGATAATTTCATCCCAATTTTTCATCTTTTTATACCATAAAACTAAATACCTGCATTAAAAATATTCAATTTATGAAATCCTAATACCTGTAAGCTTTTTAAAAAAAATTCTAATCCAGTTAAAAACTCTTATCCATCAAACTACCTGACAGTAATTAATCATAAAATTTTATTTGGGGTCACAAGAAATAAGCTATAAAACCGTTTTAAAAAACTTAGGTAGGTTTTTCCTTCTAATTTTCAAAAAAAAACATTTTATTTCAAACCAACACTCATACCTGCAAAACAGAGACAAAATATTTTCCATGATTTTTTTTCTGCACCTGAAAAAAAAACTCAGAAAAAATTACTGACTTCATTAAGTCAAATCGCTTCAAACATTTGTCAATTCAAAAAAAGTAAGAGTTTTGCATTATAAACCCACCCGAAAAATGAATTTCGCAAGCACTTTTGCCTAAACGGGCCACTGTGCGCCGTCTATATGATTCTACCACAGCTATAAACCATGGTTTCGGTAAAAAGATGATGAAAAGGAATGGATACCAGCATTAGTTAAACGCTTATTTGTGTCTTACCAACAAAATATCAAAACAAATGTCTAACACCAATATTCAAAAAAAGGTAGGCTAATATTTACAATTTGAAAAAGAAAACCTAAAATGAGAGGAAAACCTTAAATCAAGGACTTAAACCCTTTTACAGAAAACAACCTCAGGCGATTTTTGAACCCCCTTAACTTCAGTAACAATAACAATAAATTCGCAATTCTAAGCACACCCAGCCTCACCAAATTTCAACTCCTTAGTATACGTGGCATAGGACTTGCAAAATAGCTGAAACCGTAACTAACTGATTAATCATCAAAATTATGGAGAACTGACCGAAATGTGAAGTTTTTTTTTTGTTATATGCCGACTTTCACTGAACTTGTATAAAATAGTAAAATATAGGAAAACTTCGAGATTTGATAGACAGATACTGCTAGAAGACACTCAATAAAAAACAAATTCCAAAACTTCATACAGGAGGCGTGGCATCGACCCATTTTCTCAGAATTCTTGTCAATTTTATGTGGAGCACTTTTTCGTATTATGATATTTGGTATACAGCCAGCGGTAGAGTTGTAGTGAATTGGAAATTTAAGATTTTATATTGAAGGTGCGTGGCATCCACCCATTTTCATAAATTATGGTGTTTTTAGTTTTGAAAATTTCAATGTTTAAATTGTAAAAAATTGGGTAATAAAAAAGAATAGTTGACATGTGAACATGTGAAGCTACTAAATTTTAGTCAGTTACAATCAAATAGGAATTCCTATTATAATTTGGAGTTATTTCGAATAAAATATTTAATATTTAACCTTCATACACTAAGAATTTGACGTACTTTACAATATCATTTCTTTTAGCGGCTGACAGGTCTCTTTTAACAGTTGTTATAGAAATTTAAAATGTGTCGAAAAAAAACCCACTAGGTGACACTAATCTTGGTGTGAACAAAAATAAACATATAGTAACAAGTTTGCGCTACGCTGCACTCACAGTCCCTCCAATAAGAACCTATAAAGGGTCCGCCATCTAACGTTTTTTTTTCAACTAGTGCTTATTTCGTGAATGGTAACACTTAGCTCATGTCTGATTTGACAGATAATTAGTTTTATCCATCCGCTGAACGAATATGGTTGTGTATACGCTTCGCTAAGTGGGTCTGCGATCGACTTAGAGAAGATGCCGATTTTTCCAAAAAAAATCATCTCTTTAGGTGAAGCTCATTTCGGTCTTGGCGGGTAGTAAACAAGCAAAATTGTAGCATTTGGGGCACAGAAAACCCGCACGCATACATTGAAAAGCCGATACACCCAAAACGAGTCACTGTTTGGTGCGGATTTTGGTCCAGAGGCATAATTGGGCCATTTTTCGAAAATGAGCCAGGAGTGGCCATTACAGTCAATGGCGATCGTTATCGGGCCATGTTGAACGAATTTTTGTTCACAAAAATTGAAGAGGAGGATATTGGCATCATTTGGTTTCAACAGGACGGCACTACGTGCCACACAGCCGAAGCTACACTCGATGTTTTGCGCCATTTTCAAAAAAAAAAGAAGTTATTTGGCGGACCCTTTAGTAAACTTTTAGCTAAAATTGGGCGATATGGGTACTTTGATGCCTATGATGCGTTAAAACAGTACAAAATGCGAAAAGTATGACCCTTGTATGATGACGTTACTATAGAGCTCTACCTGTTTTTTATTCTGCTTAAGATTGAATGAATATCACAAAGAGTAGGAGATGGAGAAATTAGTTTAGGGCAAGATGGCGCATTCCATAAAGCATTATTTTCATCTATGGGGTTATATGCTTTGTGTTATTTGAAATTTTCTTAGATAAGAAAAGAAGTGTTAGAAAATTTACTTAATATTTGCATTCGATAAAGTGATTTTCATTAATTCTAAGACTCCCAAGTACAATATCATTTTATCTTTGAAAACAGCATTTTCAACAGTTAATAAACAGAATTATTATACCCGGGGCTATCAGTCTCAATATTCTAGTATAGTTGTCAATGACGTACATAATAAAAATTATAATACTAAGTTTAGCTATATGGTGCCTGTAAGACCTCAGGTCTTTTAAATGCAACCTAAATTGCATGTCCAAAACCTTTTCTGCGAATATAAGTGCAATGAATGCGTGAACATAGATAAAAAATACAGCGTACGACACTTCATCTACCATCAGGGTATTTTGTTGATTAAAAATAAAAACATTATTTATTAAAACCTTAAAATATCATATATATAAATATCAATATATAAATATAAATATCACATAAGTTGTTCAATAAAAGAATATGTATGTTAGTAAAATTCAATGTAGATTATTTTGGAAAATATTTGAAAAACAGAAAAAAAGTATGCCATCTCACCCACATTTACCCTATTATACAGGATGATTCGCATAGGTTAGGTTAGGTTAAGGTGGCTGTCGAGCAAAGGCTAGACACACTTAGACCATAGTTGGTCCATTGTGATACCACAGGAATCTTGGAACTTTCCTTCCTATTCGTTGAACCACTTAGAGCTCCTTACGAAGCGTGCGAGATCAATTATGTCAACATTTACCAGATCATTAGGATCGTTGTAGTAGTATTCTCCGAGATGGAGTTTACGTCGTTGGGATAGAGCAGGACAAGTGCAGAGGAGATGAGGAATCGATTCTTCCTCTTCTTCATCCATACAGCTTCTGCAGAAATCATTTGAGAATACTCCAAGCCTCTTTGCGTGCTTGCCTATCAAGCAGTGACCGGTGATGACACCTATGACGGAGCTATATGCAGTCTGCTTAGAGATATTAAACTCTTCGAGCGCTTCAGGTCCAGCTTTGGCCACATCTGTTTTGTCGCTATACAGGTGGAGATGTTGTTCCACCTTAGGTTTGTTTTCTCTATTGCATCCTGCTTCAGCATAAGTTTACATGTAGCAATGGGTATACCTATATCTGACCTATTTGGTAAAATAGGTAGTATTGTTCCACTTCTGGCGAGTTCGTCAGCCCTGCAATTTCCTGGAATGTCCCTATGGCCCGGCACCCAGCAGAGGTGAATATTAAACTGCTGTGCCATCTCAACGAGAGATGATCGACAGTTAAGGGCTGTTATTGAGTTGGTAGAGACAGATTCCAGGGATTTTATGGCGGTTTGGCTAGATATCACGTTTTCTTTAAGCCAAGATAGTACTTCTTTTATCGCCAAAAGTTCCGCCTGGAACACGCTACAGTGATTAGGAAGGCGAAAGGAGAGATTTAAATTCATCCAACCTCCACCAACCCCGTCATCAGTTTTTGATCTATCCGTATAGAAGTGGATTGATTAATCTTCCAGAAATGCCCGATCCTCCCAGATAGATCTGGAGGGTATGGTGACTTGGAAGTTTTTATCGAACTGTAACTGGGGGATGGTGTAATCAATGTTACTTGGAATTGTTCCGAAAGAATTCAGAATAATGGAGTGACCAATATCATTATTTGTCAACTGTGAGGAGGCTTTAAGACGAATGGCTGTGCTTGCAGCTGTTTGTTTAGCATATATATCGAGAGGTGCTAAATAGAACATAATATCTAATGCAGCAGAGGGGGTTGTACGAAGTACTCCACCCATGCAACGCGAGGCAGACCGTTGGACCTTGCTTAGTTTATCGCAGTTCGTCGCTTTATCTAAAGCGGTCCACCATACTGTCACACCGTACGTAAGAATCGGTCTAACAACCGAGGTGTATAGCCAATTAGTAATACTGGGTTTAAGACCCCATTTGTTCTCTACGGCTTTTTTGCATGAAAAGAGTGCAACAGTTGCTTTTTTGACTCTTTCCTGTATATTGTGCTTCCAACTTAACTTCTTATCTAAGATAAGGCCCAAATATTTGGCTTCGTCTGAGAATTTAAGTGGAATTCCTTTGATAGACGGAGGGTCTATGTGAGGGATTTTGTATTATGATTTGCATAAGGTGTGACAAAAAGCTGGAGCGTGTACGTTTAGAGGTCTATTCACCACGCCCCCCCCCCCCTTTGAACAGGAATAGTAATTTTCTAAAAAAATTGACTTTTATCTTTTATTTAACAACTTCATTTCTTTTAAAATTTGGAAATTTCTGCTAGTGTTTTCTAATTCTATTCTGCAAGCAAATAACTTCTCAATTGAGATAAATCAGGAGTGTTTTTTTTTAATGAGTAAATGAGATACATCAAGAGTGTTTTTTTTTTTAATGAGGTTACTATACCGGCGAGTAAATTTAAAAGTCCATTAAAAAAAGTTGCTTATATTCTGTCTGTGTTATTTTTATATCCAAACTCTAATTCTGTCCATTCATAACCAAATTTTCATCTAAAATAAAACCTCCTCCCACCTTCACTAAGGTCTGATTGAAGTTGAAGATAACAACAACGAAACAAAAAAAAAAAACCTTTTAACACCCAACAAATGCGAACTTTCATCATTTTCTAAGCAACAACAACAACAACACAAAAAAAATTCTTATCTACATAGATATATACTCGTAAAGATGAAAATCTAATCAAAATTTCAATTTTCAGGCTTTGAAATGAAAATCTCATTTGCCATGTAAATTTTGCGAAACGAAAAGAAAGCATGAGAGTCCCGCTCTTCGTCAGGATAGGGATGAGGAGCAAAGCTGGCGTGGTCGGCGCGCGCGGCGTATAGAAGATGAGGACTTCCTCTTGGCTGAAACTTGAATAGAAAACAACAGCAAACACAAGGCAGCCATCATTTTTGTGTGTCATTTTCATTTTCTCTCTTTCCGCATCTTTCTCTTGGCGTTTAGTCGTATAGTGTCGTGTCGTTGATAAGCAACGTAATTTCATTGCAAGATTCTTTTAGCATTAATTTTGGTATTATTTATTTCGATTAAATTTATTAAAGTCGACGGCGACGACGACGACAACGTCGCTTCGTTGAATGGATTCGTCATTATTATGGTATAATTTTTCTCGCGTGAATTACTTGATTATTCCTTTCATCATTCGCTTCTTCTTCTTCTTCGTCTTATTACGAGTATATCCTCCTCTTCAATTAAGGAACTCCAATGACGCATGTATTTTTTCCCCCATTTCATCTATCTCTCCCTCCATATATTTAAATGGTTTTTTCCTTGAATTTTTGTATCTGTTTTATTGACATTCCTTTAAGTTTCTTAAGCTGTTTTGTATATATTCACGTGCTATAGTCTATAAGTCTATACCTATAGATTGCAAAAGAAGATGCATCAGTTGTTACAACAACAAGGACCATGGTCAATCTGATTTATTGTTTGCAAGCGTTCAACGTAAAAGGGTCATGGTCATTGGAAATTACTTCTGCTATATCTCTATACTCGACTCTACAATACCTTCTTTGCTACATTGCCAATGGCAGAACTCAAAGATGGAGATGGAGATGGAGAATATACCTACATAAGTTCAAAAAGATATAAATACATTACGTTGTTGTTTTTGTTGTAAATACTTTGTTGTTGGTGTCCTTCTAAAGAGGTTTGTTTGGCTCTTGTTGCAGGTTTGCTAAAATATTCTTGTTTTGCGAATCAGATAAAAAAATATTTTTTTTTTTTATTGCTCTCCATCACAACCCTTCTATCTCGAAAACGGAAAAAGAGAGATATTGCTTCGTTTTTATCTTTTTTTTTTTTTTTTAATTAAATTTTAAAGGCAATACACAATACACTTCCCAGTAGCATACAGATTGTAGGCAATAAATTAATTAATCTCGGAGGTATTTTTGGTGTAATCTTAAAAGTTTCGTTACAATGTTATACCTACCTATAGTGCAGATGGAGGGATGAATGGATCATGGATGGATGGATGAATAGATGAGATGATTGTTGGTAGTTCTTTTGATGGCGGCTGTAAAGTTTTTGACTGAAATATTGCGTTACTTGAGTAAGAGAGCAATCAAGATTTAGAGCGCAATAAAAGTTTAGTTAAACGTTGCAGCAGATGCACGATTTTTGTTTTGTTTTATGAGAAAATCAAAATATACAAGCTTAACTTCATACCATCAATTTCAAAAGTGAGTTTTATTTCAATTTGGATTTAATTAATGACAAATAACAAATGAAAAGCGTTTTCATTGAAATATAAAGTGATGTAAGCGCAGACACTTAAAATCTTAGTTAATGATGTATGCAATTGAGTATTTTTTTAATTTTCTTTTTAAAAAATTGGGTTTTTATCAAAGATTTTTATTAAAGATTAAAAAGTTAAGAATATATTCGCCAGAACGAAAAAACATACAACGAGTACAAAGAGAGTAGGTATAGTAATTTGGGGTAGCAATGTCCAGCGGGGAAGAGTGTTGTTTGCTCCGTCGTTGAGGAATTCCCAGAATTCTTTAAATACACAAACCAGCGCTTAATCATTCATAAAACAACGACAACATTTTTAAATGTCAGCAAAAGAAAAAAAAAAAAAAAAAAACAAACCAAAAAATCGGTTTTTTTTTTATAAAAAAGTGATTTCTTAAAAGTCATGGCAACTCGATACACCGCAAGTAATATAAAGGGTGTTTTTTTTAGAGGTATATATAACTTTAAGTTGGCAACACTATTTTAACTGGCGGCCATTTTGTCAGCTGTCACGTGATTTATTTTTAGTTTGGTTTTGCATTTCAACATAAATTGACTGACGTGGAGGCCAATCTTGTTGTGCAAAGAGGTCTCGCAGTAATTCCATTTTAATCCTGGCTGTATGCGATATTGCATCGTCTTGTTAATACCACATGATAATCAAGCCCAAAGCATGCAGTTGTGGCGTTAAAAAGTTTTCAATCATATCACGATATCGCTATCCCCATTCACAGTTACCGTTACGCCGTTTTCATTTTCAAAGAAGGAAGGTCCAATGATAACTCCTGACCAAATTGCACACCAGACTGTAACTTTAAATGGATGCAAAGGTGACTGATGAATAATTTGAGGGTTTTCCATTGCCCAGAACCGACTATTCTGTTTATTCACATATCCATTCAAATTAAAATGTGCCTCGTCACTCATTATGATTTTTTCATGAAAATCGGGGTTGTCATGGGCTAGCTGTAACATCCTATTGGCATATGTACGGCGGTGTAAATGGTCTTGTGGAAGAAGCTCTTGTGTCAACTGAATCTTAAATGGAAACAAATGCAAATCCTTGTGCAAAATTGTGACCAAAGTTGTTCTTTGAAGACCAAGCTCCTGAGCACGGTGTCGAATTGAGGTTGATGGATTATTTTAAACACTTCCTTGAGCAGCAGTAATGATCTGAGCCGATCTTGCAGTACGTTGTGGTCCATGCTTTGGCCCTATCACCTATACAGACCCTCTTTCTTCGAAATCATTCACTTCACGATAAATAGTGCGATTTGTTGGCACGTTGTTTCTCCCAAAAATTTCACGTAACTTTCTCATCGTCACAGTAATCGATGTTTGATTTTGATAAAATGTTTAAACGATTAAAACACGTTGGTTTATCGAATATTTTTTCGTAATAAATTTGCCACGTGTCTACTTCACGACTGCCATTTATGAACTGTCAAGACTAATGTTTACCAAAATGGCAGCAAAACAAAGTAGTATACCTTCCCGGCGGACACCCTGTATTTAGAAGCTTATAGATTCAAGCTTTAATTATATATTTTCTGCCAAAATAAAAGAAAAAAAAACTTGACAAAACCGAGATGATACTTAGTTATACAAGACCGGTACCAATATGACACTGAAATATTTCAATTTTTACCAAAGCGAGAAGAGTCTTGGAAAACTATCATCTTTTCTCGTCTCGTATACCCAGCACTGTGCACACGCTCTAGCTTTTTGTCACACCTTATGCGAATCACTCGGTATTTTAGTTTTCTTCAAAATATTCGTCTATATTTAATTATAACTTTTTTTTTCAAAGTTAAAGGAAATTGAATTTTCTAAAAAATGGTGCTAACTTTATTTTTGTCAGACGTGTGGTTCTCTAGGTATCGTTAAAAAAAATGTACACCACCTTTTCCAAAATGGCGGCCGACAACCAAGTGGTATAGGTACTCACATTGACCCACCCTACACATTAAAAAAAAAATGTTGTGCTGTACATAACGCAAGGTTCCGCTTAAATTGTGTAACATTTCAATGGACTATAATTCTATTCATGCTAAAATGTCAAATTCACTGTCACTGAAAATAGTGTTGCCAATTTGAATAAATATATAAAAATAATAATAACAAAAATATTAGTAGGTACCTTTGTATATGTATTAACTTAATTTTGTATGAACAAAAAAATTTAAATTCTTCCTAATCAAAATTCTATAATTTAAATAAAGCCGAATTAAGCTACGCAGGAGTAGGACTTCTCACCGGTGAAGAGCTTGAGATAACCGTAGATGAACGTGTTGCGCTTTTGAACCATTTAATGTTGATATACATTTATTTATGTTATCAAATGATTGAATTATGGCATTCCATTTTTTTAGCTTTTCGTTTATGAGTTTTGTTTGTGAATTTTATGAGATATTCCCAAGAAAACTTGTTATTTACTTCTCACCGGTTTTGTTTCGTTTCCATATAGATAGAAAATTAATGGATACAGTTATCAATTTAATTCTATAACACACCCCCATACTTAAACAAAACACCATTCACCTGAAGCAATTATAATATTCCGTCATTATACAATCTACATAACACAATGAACTAAAAATTATGCAAAAAATACAAAGAAATACAAAAAAAAAAAAAAATCACAACAAACTTGCATGCAAAAGTTTTAATGCCCACCACATCCCACACACCCAATAATAGTAAATTACAATATTCTTACAACAAATTTATCGGTACGCATTTAGATTTACATCTTTTGCCTCTCATAGTCGTCTCCTCCATGCCATAAAAAAACATACTCCGACACGACAAATAGCAAGACTTGGAAGACAAAGTAAAATGCACAAGATGGAAAAATAATTTTAAAAAAAAGTACCTACCTATCTAAGAAGTCATTAACTCCTACCCGGTGTGTTGATAAAAAAAAATTAAAAAAAAAAAAAAAAAACATTCCCTGACTCGTAAGGTACTCACGCTTTGCTTATACATCAGGCTTCATGAGGTTTTCTTCTAAAAATAAACCACAACCAACAACAGGTGTGAGGACTGAGGAGGTTGATTCATTCTTATTGTGAGTCGTGTAATTTTTATAAGCTCTTTTTGGTTTTTTTTTTTTTTTTTTTTTATTATTAATTTTTAATATTTTCTTATGAATATATTTTCTCAGATAAAACCGATCACACAAAGGCGGGAAAAATTGCATGTCGACTGGATTTAAATTTAATTTAATAGCACTTATAAACTCTTGTATGGCAGCAATGGTTAGCGGGCAAAATCTTTGAGAACAGAATTTCGACCTTACGTTAAATTCCAACCTAACCTAAATTCAGGTGAAAAGGTCAAATTTTGTAACTAAACTAGTGAACATGGAGTAAGTTATATAACAGCTTGAATACTGAGTTAATTTTTTTAAATTTCTTAAATATGGCGATCTGAATATGTACATCTGAAACACATTTTGCGCCATGGGCATAATTTATTTTTTATTTGTTTCATTTCAACCCGAAATTCGTATGTATAAATTTTATTACTTCAAATATTAAAACAATAAAACATTTGAAAAAGCCAATAAATTTTTAAATAAATTGTTAAAAGGTTCATGAAAACGATATAAACGAAATATTTTATGCTAAACAATTTGCATAGAATTCTAGTTTAGATGGATAAATTATTCTTCTTTTTTTTTTTTTTTTTTTTTTGAATTTTTTGCCTCCCTCGACGGTTATAAATACTTTTGTTTTGCAGAGCAATATATCTTCATAAGTTGTATATTTATTTTTTTTTTCATTTTGTTTACATTCCATTTGTGTGTACCTACCTTTGAATAAAAAGGAGTATAACGGGTGTTTCTTATTTTTACGAATCTGTTTTTTTCAACTTCATTAGAGCTTGGATTGGTATTTTGAATTAAATTGGATTTTAAATGCAAAATTATAACAAAGTCATTCTCATAAATGGAAAGATCTGCGGGATTAAGGCAATAAAATGAGTCATTTTCTCAAAAAAACGGTGAATGGCTATTTCCGTAATATACAGTTACTTTGCTCAGTACAGATACGAAATTGAAGCAAAATCGTTAGAGCTGTTTTCGAGACATTTTTAAAAAAAATGTTCGATATGTGCTAAAGCAAATATTCGAATTCCCCCTTTAGGGCCTTTAGGGGATCACATAAAAAAGCTCTGTACCAAATTTGAAGCAAATCCGCCCAACCGTTTAGGATCTAGCTAAAATTAGAGTGGACGCAAAGACCGACGGACGGCATGAGGAATCCCACTTTTTTGGACTTTTCGATCATTGTAGTGTCAGTTTTGATTAAAACCTCGACGTTTTTTAACACGAAACCAAAACTTCCCCTATCTATAGGGCAAGTAAAAATGTCTGAGTACCGGGACTCAAGGTTAAGATGTTAAGACGTTCGTCCGAGTGCCGGATGTTTGTAAATGTTTGTTACATAATGCAAACGTATCGTAACGCTATACAGGTAACGTGTCAAACGTAAAGACCGTACATTTTTAAACTTTAAAGATTATATTCCGTTACTTCAATACTAGCCACCACTTGTGCCCTTGAATCTTTAGAATAACTATCTGCGATTTTCAAATTTTATTTACGGGACGAAATCTAAAATGTTTGCCACCTTTTCAAAAGACGTAAGTTCTATCCTACGTGAAATGTTTAAAATGTTTTTTGCCTTACTTAAAAAAAAAAAAAATAATAAAGTATCGGGATCGGCCTTTAGAATAGGCATAAAGGTGTGTTGTGTCTAGACCAAAAGAATCACCTTTTGAGAACCAAACAAATAACTTTTTCAAGATGAAAAACTTAATTTGTTTGTGTTATTTTGTTTTGAAGACAAAAACAAAAAAATTTTCATGAATGTTTGAAGTGAGGAAGATGTAATTAATTATTTCAAAAAATTCTCCTTTTCATTGAAGATTTATGTCAGTCAAATTCTTCTTTTTTTTACCAGGAACATTGTGGGGTTATTTTTCTTATTATTTCATCCTTTTGTTATGTTTTTTGGGGTGTCGAATTCAAATCTGAGGTTTGCTAACAAAACTTCGTGAAGAATCATTCAAAAATTCAAACTAAAAGTTTTTTTTACTGGAATTAATAAACTTTTTCCATAGATTAACTTAACTAAATAGAAAACTGGGTTTTTACGGAGACAGACAAAATACTCAAATTTTCAACTATTGCTTGAGAAAAAAGCACTTTGTAATTAATTTTGAATATTAAATAAGTTTTTCCATGCATTTGGTTCAAATTCGGATTCAGATTCGGATTCAGCATCCAACAAAAAAAATATAAAAAATAGAATAAATCAAAACTACTATACAACTCTCCCGCACTAGGCCCCTTTTTGACCACACATTAATGGAAGGGTTTTTCAATAAGGGCGCGTAGATGTTGAAATGGAATAAAACAAGCTGTGTGTGAGGTATGCATAAAATTCTGTTTTTATTTGAAAGGCCCATATATGCCATTATGTATGAAATATGATATCGTTGAAATGCCCGCTTCGGCTTCTTACGGTGGCACGGATCTGACTGGTCCAATTTTCAATGACTCTTCCCCATAGATCCGGCTGAATTTGAGCGATGCCCTTTGTTCATCAAATCACCTAAAGGGCATCGGTAGAATGTAGTTTATTCGCATAAAACTGCGAAAAAGTCAAGCGGGGTCAAATCGCATGACCTTTCTTGGCCACTTCACGTCACCTCTGCTAGAGATAATCTAAACCTCAAATCGTTCATGCAGAATGTCCATTGTGGCGTTCGCTGTAGGGCACGTAGCGCCGTTCTGTTGGAACCACATGTCGTTCACATCAATATTATCCAAAATTGGTCACCATCGATCGGAAGCGCTATACGTTGATGCTGACGGCAATGACATCTTCGTTTTCGAAGCATAACGGACTCTCAAAGACAGCGATAATGTTTTCAGTTGATCTTGCGTTTCGCTGACGCAAGGGCGTTGGCTGATTGTTCCCTGAATCGCTCGACTCAAATTTGCTTACCAAACTTTGGATAATCGACTTGGAAGGACAACCATGTAATCCGTTAAATGATGGGTGCAATCGACGTATCGTTGCCCCAAAAGATTTTCATATTAAAGTTTTATCACGCTTAACTTGCCATGGTAGTTTAGCATCAGCAACTGAATAATAAACAATAGATTTTACAGATATCTATCACCAAAAAAACATGGCCGCCACAGGCCCCCAAAATCAACCCGCGCCAATTGAAAAACCCTTTACAGGTGCAAAAATTGATAAAGGGAATGCCCATTTTACTATGGAACTTTGACCCAGAGTGTACACGAACGAGTTTGGTATCAAATGAAAGGTGACGTGAAGCCCGATACACAAATAAAATATTTTCGAAATCGTTCATGGGAAAGTCAGATTTTGTTGCAAATAATTGCCCATAACGGGCGAAATAATTGACGTACAAAAATGATATTGATATCAAATGAGTAGTACCAAAGTTATTTTGATATGTTACACATTTTGAGATACTGATATTTTTGATATTGAGATATCTCGACTTTCCCATTAACGATTTTGAAAATATTTTATTCATGTATCGGGATTCACGTCACCTTTCATTTGATATCAAACTCGTTCGTGTACACTGTGGGCCAGAAATTGGCAATTCCATTAAAAAAAAATTTGTTGGTTCACGAAAAAGGATCACTTACGAGTAACTATCACTTTCGAAATGTTTTTCAATCGAATGGCGAATGACGTTTCTTTTTTTTTTATGTAGAGAAATCTTTGATAAAAAAAAAACGGTTTATACACATTTTGTATGTATGCTGGTGTTTTTCATTCAAGTACTCTAACATTTCCTTGACGAAATGTTGCTAACTGCTTTCCTTTCATTTGTATACATATAAACATAAATCAATAACCCTTTAAAATAATGTTCTTTACAATTTTCATTTTACAAAATTTATCTACTCACATTTTGCTATGAATTGTGTTGACTTAAATACCTCACTACTTTTATTATCATCGAAGGACAAAAAGTATACCCCAACAAGAATAAATACAAAAATAAAATAATAAAAAAAATAAAACGTCAAAATTTATAGTGAAAATAATAAAGTTGTACCTCTACACCACCCCCCTCTCTCTTTCTCTCTCTCTTGTGCCCACTTTTATAATATTAATAAGGAATACAATAAGGGAAAAAGTGGGAGGGTGGGTGGTTTGGTTGTGCTGAGATATAAATGGAAGAGAGAATATACAATGCAACCCTACCCACCTACCAACCTACAACAAACCTCCACCAGAGTTTTCCCGTTAAAATGATGGTAATGGCTGTTTTGTATAGTAGTGGTGGTGGTGGTGGTGGCAATGGTAGTGATGGTGCTGGTACAGGCTGCCATATTGGATGGGGGTACAAGGAGCATGAATTGGGCTGGGAATCTGGGGGGCCTTAGCTGAAATAGTCGTTGTTGTCGTCGCAGAATGGGGGTATGAAGGAAAAACTTCCATTAAATTTCTAATTTAGCTCCTTTTTGTTGCGACAGAAAATCAATATTTTCTTGTTATTTATCTAGATGATGACGAAGGGGTTTTCATTTTGTTTTTAATGTTATATTTGCATTTTAACACTTCAAACAGACATAGAATTCATTAAAATATTCATAGAAAAAAAAAAAAAAAAAAAAGACAAAATAGAACAATTCAGCTACAGCTACATCTACACCGATCCTTCAAGATGATTTTTTTTTGTTTGTCTATTATGGTTATCAACATACATAATACATATACATAATATATTCATTCGAAATTTGGTCTTAGTCTATTGTTAATTTTTCATTCAAAATTCAAAAAGGACTAACAAAAAAAAAAAAAAAAAACAACAATTTTGGTAACAATATTTCGCTGAAACAAAATTGAATTTGTTTTTCTTTTTTTCTTTTAATTTTATGGTTTTCAATATGTTTCACTCCTTAAAATTCATAAAACAAAAATAATCGTAAAAAAGAAAAAAAAACAAACAGATAAAAAGACATAAAAGTTTAAGGCTTGTGAAAGAAGATCGTATGTATGAATATGTAGTGAACCAGACTGACAATGAGAGGAGAGTGAACGAGAATATTATGGTTGTTGTTTTTTTTATGTACTATTTTTGTACATTTTTCTGTTTTTTAATTAAAAGCAGACATTTCTCGTTGATGTTGCACCAACAAAACACTCATCTTCTTATGCTGCGATAATATTGTATTTTTTTTTTATGGAAACAAGACGAAAATGATGTTTGTTATTTAGTTTTTTTTTTTTTTTTTTTTAGTTTTTGAAACAGTAATGAGTTGGTTGTTCTATTTCGCAGCAGCATGTTTTATAATATTTTTTAACTTGGATTTGTCGCTGCTATATACCTACTTTCAATTTCATTTCATATTTTATTTTTATAGTGACAATGTATGTAAATTCTTTGAGTTTATATTTTAAAAATCAGTTCAAAAAACGCTGGTATTGAAAGAATTTTTCTGTCATTCTATGAATTATATACTTTTCTGTCTACAAATGTTGTTTGAATGATGTTGAATTGAAGAACATTAGCCAGTAAAATATTTATATTTAAAACATGTAGCGGTAAAACCCGTGAAGTGGACTTTGAGACTAAGGCTTTAGTTAGTCTTGACTAACTTGACTAGTTAATGCCGAAGCTAGACGTATTGATAACTTAAACTTCATTTCAATGGAAAACGTTGTGGTTTAAGCTATAGGCACAGGGTGTCCCGTAATTTGTCAAGGATAATGATTCTTGGGTATATTTTATGAACAAAATCATTCGACAGCAAGGGTCTATCTCCAATGTTGACGTACCCGGAAATTGCTCTGTTAATACCTTCCATTAACATGGGGCAGGGAACCTACACCAAAAAAGCTTTTTTTCAATTGGAGATACACCCATAGGTAGAAGTGGCTGTTGACGGAAAGTCGACACACTTAGGCCAAACGTTGGCCTGCGTTGTGATGAGAGAGAATGGGGTTATGAGATACACCCTTACTGTAGAACGATTTTTTTTCATAGAATATACCCAAGAAGCATTTGCCTAATTATCCTTGAAAAATTATGGAACAAAGAATTTCATCAATATTAGCAAGAGGTATACAAATTGCAGGTTTTATTCATATGGTCACTTAGATTTGGAGTTACGATTTTTAAAAGAAATATTTTTTTTATAAAAAAAAAATATGCATGACCGCATCGCACGAACTTGCTCTTGTGGTTCAAGTTGCTTAGAATTTCAAAGGTGGGTGTTTTTTTTTAGAGGTATAGAACTTTGAAATGGAATAAAAAAAGATTATTTTTTTAAATTAACATGAAATTTACTTTATTCGAAAAATAATCTTCTGGCATTTTAATTTAAATATGATTTCTGGCATATGACCGCCACGGCTGGCTCGGACGTAGTCTAATCTGGAGGTTCAATTTAAGATGACTTTTTCCAACATTTGTGGCGGTATATCGGCAATAACGCGGCGAATGTTGTCCGCCAAGAGGTCAATCGTTTCGGACTTATCGGCGTAGACTAGCGACTTCACATATCCCCACAGAAAATAGTCACGCGGCGTTAAATCGCACGATCTTGGAGGCCAATTCTCGGGTCCGTAACGTGAAACTATATGCGGTTACCAAACGTTTCCTTCAATAAATCAATTGTGGCACGAACTGTGACATGTTGCGTCGTCTTGTTGAAACCGCATCTCCTGCACATCATGGTTGTTCAATTGATGAACGAAAAAGTCAGAAATCATGGCTCTATAGCGCGATAATCATTGACTGTAACGTTCTGGCCAACATCGTTTTTTAAAGAAGTACGGACCAATTATATTCCACCAAACCATAAAACAGTCAGTTTTTGTGAATGTAACGGTGTCTCAACATACACTTGAGGATTATCATCACTCCAAATACGGCAGTTTTGTTTATTGACGCATCCATTCAACCAAAAGTGAGCTTCATCGCTAAACAAAATTCGTTTATGAAAATTGGGATCAACGGAAATCTTGTTTTGGGCACAATTTAGAAGCGTTGTTCAGGCATCAGTCTACTCATGTTGAAATGCCAAACCAAACTAAAAATAAATCACTTGACAGCTGACAAAATGGCCGCCAGTTAAAAAAGTGTTGCCAACTTAAATTTATATGCCTCTAAAAAAAAAACACCCTTTACAATCGATGGAGTTCAACACCCGAAGAACCAAATGCGGGCAGGCACTTTATCATAGGTTTAATTCTGCGTCATCTTTTTTAATCTTTTTGAACTGCCCAAAAACTGTTTACAAATCATTAATTAATTCATTAGTCTTTTCTGACTCACTACTCTTCGATCACCATATATCAATCATCGCTGATGGCAAGCTTTTTGAATCTGCTGATGTGTCTACCAGAAAGATTATATATTTTTACAAGCGATAAGCTTTTATCATGACAGTTATAGTCAGTTTCGATAGGTTTACCCATCAAACTTGATGCATTCGTGATTGATTTAGATTGTATTTGTATTTTTAAGTCAAAACCGATGCAACAGAAAAAAAAATCATACTCTACTTCCGGTCCTTTTCTTCTCAATTTTATCGCTTTGCATAACATATCGATTTAACTGTGCAATTTTATGCAACATAATATAAGTCATTGGCCGACTTAACTAGGTACCTACAGATACAATATTTCAAAGATAAAAATAACGTTGTTGCATATATTATAAATGAAGTTTAGAAAGAGAGCTCAAAAATATTTTTTATTAAATGTTAAATTACATGCAATCTTAAAACGTGAAGTTGAAAACTAATATATACACATGTACATGTACATCGATGAAAAGTTGAGAGCGATCTAAGTTATAGTATCTAGATACATTATACATCGACTGTAAAACCACGAGTTCGTTTACTTAGGAGAGTGCTCTGAGCTACATATATACCAGTACAACATCAAAAAACTTTTCATGTTATTAAATGAAATCGATACATGTGCAGAGTTATAATGATGCCTGTCGCCGCGCCGCCACTCACCACACTCTGACTCTGCACTGAGCAGCTTTGGTAAATTAACCATTGCAAGGATGTTTGTGGAATGAAAAGTATTCCAAAGGGGGAACTGAAAATGCATTGTGTTTTATTATTATGAAGCTTATTATATCAATTAATATTAAATAGAAGTGGTATGGGGCAGCAAAGGAAAGGAGGAAGATAAAGTTTTCGTTTTATTTTAATTTCATAATTCCGCATATCGAAAAGATCTAAATGTTAGGAAAAAGAGAGGGCGTAACTCAATTAAGTCTAGGTAAATCTAAATCTAAATTAGTTTGCAAATTTGCACATGTACATTTTACAAAAGTACATATATATATATACGAAGTGTACCTATAATATTTGCCACGTATGTACCTAATAATAGTAATAATGAATAAATAATTTACTTTGGTTCATGCATAATAAGACTAATTATGAGTTATGTTAGCCAAAGGGGATAAATTTACTATTTTAATTTACTTGGAAAATAGCAAATGAATTAGTAAATAAATATTTATTAATCTATTCCCGAGAAAATAAAATCACAAATTAAAAATAAGAGATCTTTTGTAATTAGGTGTCTATGCAGTTTGCAGTACTGGAATTGTCAAAACCTTAAGTGTAAATGAACTTTTTCCAATTTTTGCACATCTGATGGTTTAGTTTAGCACGACACGAAGCACGAAGTTTGTACAGGGTCTTCATTACAACTAGAAATATGAGGGCAAAACTGCCTCTTCTGAGGAAATGAAAAATTCTACAAGATTATGTATGTAAATATATCTTTGTCACGATAAAGTGCCTCTAATCTTATACGTTTGGATTCAACAGAAAATTGTAAAGGGTGTTTTTTTAGACGTGTGGTTTTCAATCTGGCAATACTTTTTTCGGAATTGGTCTTTTTGACGGCTGTCACTTGATGTATGCTCAGTTTGGTTTGCCATTTCACAATGAATAGACGTACTTCGAAAATAAGGCCTCTCAGCTGGAATTTATTCGAGCCAGCCGCGGCGGCCACTTGCCCGAAATCATTATTAAAACATAATGGCAAACCCTTATCTTTATAATTAAGCTTAATTCTTGGCCATAAAATTAAATTATATGCGTTTTATTTCTTCTTGAAAACCACACGTCTAAAAACACACCCTTTATGTCTTTTCCATTCCTATGCAAACTATCATTATCAATTTAAAGCCCTCTTATTGAGTAGTGTGTAACCTAGGGACCCTAATAGCTAGGTAAATTAGTGTGAAAATAGAGGAAAACTAGATTTTCAAAATTATTTGTGGCATTAGTTTTTTTTCTTGGATTTTAGTAGGTAACGCAAGTCAGAGGAGTCCAAATAATTCATTTTGTGCATATATGTATCTTAAAAATTCGGAAATTAAAAAAAAAAAAAAAAAAAACAGTATCAACTATAGTGATGAGGTCGCAAGGTATTCTCTTATATTGGTTGGCTATTTAAGGGGTCGTTACGCCCTCATCTGGTGTCAAATCTAAAACCATAGCGCTCCAAAAGCATCAGGTGCCGTACCAATCGCTCTACCGTAACCACGAAGTCGGCTCCATCCCAAAGCAGGTTTATTTTTTTTGTTGATCAAGTGGATTGAACTGAAGGCAAACAAAATTTGGTTTAACTCTAAAAATAATATAAAAATCATAAAACTTTTTTTTCTGATTTTCGACTTTCTCGTCAACGGCTCAACCTATTTCGATCAAAATATAAATAAAATGAAGTCATTCTAAATAAAAATAATATTGCTGACAAAATGTTCATAAAAATATTTTTTTTTTAGATTTTCATTTTTTTTTTTTTTTTAAATCAACTTAAAAGGTTGAAGGATTTTTTAGAAATTACGGTTTTAGTTGGCCTGCTGGGCTTCGAATAAAATTTATAAAAGAAAATATTATTTTTTGACTTTTTGTAATCAAATATGTACCTACTACTTTCTTGGTCTTAACCCACTTCACGTTATGAAAGGCTAAATTTGTAAAAATATGATCCTCTTACTCCAACCTTTATTGCTTTTCCGAGACAGAAAGAATTTTAATATTAGGCATTAGCAAAAAAAACTTTCAAACACAATAACCATATTTTTGAAAAGAAAATATATCTAAAGCCATGCACTTAAACTAACCTTTTAAACACAAACAAAATTTCTTAACTCGGTCATTTTTTATTTTTACCCTTGTTCACCCTATAAATAACAAAAAAAAGAATATAATATCCCTACAGCCATTTCCGAAGAAAAACCTTTCAAACTAAAAAAGAAATTAGATCGGACAATTTTTTTTATGTTTACCCCATTTCACCCTACAAATAGCAAAATTAAAAAATACTTTTGAAGCAATTTCCTAAGAACAACCTGTTAAAGGCAGGTAGAGTTTTTTCAATCGGATACGTCTTCTTCATTTTACCCCATTTTATCCTAACGGGTCTTTTTTTTAGAGGTATAGAACTTAAAGTTGGCAACATTATTTTAACTGGTGGCCATTTTGTCAGCTGTCAAGTGATTTATTTTTAGTTTGGTTTAGCATTTCAACATAAATATAGACTGACTGACGCTTCCAAATTGTGCCCAAATGGGGCCAAAACAAGATTTCCGTTGATCCCAATTTTCATAAGCAAATTTTGATTAGCGATGAAGCTCACTTTTGGTTGAATGGATGCGTCAATAAACAAAATTGCCGTATTTGGAGTGATGATAAACCTCAAGTGTATGTTGAGACACCGTTACATTCACAAAAAATGACTGTTTGGTATGCTTTATGGTTTGGTGGAATAATTGGTCCGTACTTCTTTAAAAACGATGCTGGCCACAACGTTACAGTCAATGGTGATCGCGCTACAGAGCCATGATTACTGACTTTTTCGTTCATCAATTGAACAACCTTGATGTGCAGGAGCTGTGGTTTCAACAAGACGGCGCGGCGCAACATGTAACACAGCTCGTGCCACAATTGACTTATTGAAGGAAACGTTTGGTATCCGCATAGTTTCACGTTACGGACCCGTGAATTGGCCTCCAAGATCGTGCGATTTAACGCCGCTTGACTATTTTTTGTGGGAAGATGTGAAGTCGCTAGTCTACGCCGATAAGCCCGAAACGTTCGACCATCACTTGGAGGTAAATATTCGCCGCGTTATTGCAATTGCCGATATACGGCCACAAATGTTGGAAAAAGCCATCGTAAATTGGACCTCCAGATTAGACTGCGTCCGAGCCAGCCGTGGCGGTCATATGCCAGAAATCATATTTAAATTATATAATGCCAGAAGATTATCTTTCGAATAAAGTAAATTTCATGTCAATTTAAAAAAAATCATCTTTGTTTTATTCCATTTCAAAGTTCTATTACTAAAAAAAAAAACACCTTTTATATGAAAAGTTCATTCAATTCTGATCTTGATAGCATTGTCCAGTGGAGAATTAAAAACACTGAAGAATACAGTCTTCTTCTTCAGTTTAGGCGCAACATATCCCCTATGCCACGGCCCACAAGTGGTACTTGCATAGTAACAACGACAACGTATAATGTTTCATATCTGGCCTTATTTTATCCCTAATTTTATCGTTTTTTTTAGGAATATTCATTAGTTTACACTTGAACCCAACTTCGGACGTATTGTCAAGTACAGAGAAATGAATGTATGTATGTAGAAAATATGGCTTATTTTTAATCTTTTTACGATACAATCCTTTGTTTGTTTTAACATATGTATATGTAGGTACCTATAACAAGTTCGTAATTTTGTTCCCAGTTTGGTTTTAGATAATTTTCTTATTGAAATTGTTTCAGATTTTTTGCATTGATCCTGATTTATTAGGAGTTGTATATGTATAAGTTGGTACAGACGTACCTACATTACTTATCTTCATCCCGATTTCATTTAAATTGATATAAATAATGTTTGATTTGTTTGTTTTTCATTTCAAAAGACCGTGATTAGAATCCTTCAGGCAGATTTTTCGATAAAGTAATATATTGGCAAGAACTAAAGACAAAAAATTCTCTCCACGCTATAATATGAACCCCCCCCCAAATCGCCCCTTATAACCTCTTAATATTATGTTCCCCTTTTCAGGTTCCACGCCCCTCTGACCGCATATATTCTCTTTCTCATTGTTAATTTATTCAAAATGGTGTTGTGCAGGAAATTCCACTGAGCAGAATCTAATATCAAAATACACGTTCGATATAGAGACGAGGAACAACGCTCGCCGTTCTCGTTCTCCTTCTCCGAAGACGACAGAAGAGTGTTCGTATGCAGTATAGGGTACAGCCAGCAGTAGCACAGCACAGCACCGCACCGCACCGCACCATAGCAAAAGCACATAAAAGGATGACGACGATGTTAGTGTACCTACTTGTGTGTTGTGCACCACCAGAGCGCCACCATCATCATACGCCAACCCATCTGGCTACACAAAAAACATCGACGTATAGGATTGTGGACGAGGGGGGGGGTGACTAGAGGGGTTAAATGGCAAAACTAAACAATAAACTATCTAATTAGACGCATAAAACTTCGTTAGAGGATTTATGCCTTGAATTTAAAAAAAAAAAATAAAGTTTACTCAAAATTCATTTCATTCATACGAGTACCTTTTATTTATTTTTTGGGGCAAAAACTAAAGGACTTGGTTGAACGTTGATTCACCAAAGGGGAGCAATTGAGCAAAAAATATACACATCCCTTATCCCACAGCCACACTGTCTGGTTTTCGTTATCCTCGGCTGCAAGTGTATAGTTGCTGACGACGACGACGAGGACGAGGACGAGAACGACGATGAGGATACCGAGACCGAGTCGCATGCATGTGTGCGTGTTTTTCGTGCTAGCGCGCCCTGTTATGTTGCATTAGAAATTCTCTGATCTGCTTTTGTGTGTGCACAGAATTACCACCCCCGGGGCTCGTCTCATCCAGATTCTCAAGCACAACTACACGAAAATACGAAGAAAATGCACCTAAAACGGGATGAGGGGTTTTGGTAAGGGATGTGTGTTCTTAGTTCTTATACGGGTGGTGGTTTGACGAATCCTTTTTGGTGTGCTTCGGGTTCAAGCACAAAACTTTGCGATGTTAGAGAGGGAGACAGTGATAGTGTACCTTTGAATATACTGTCAGCTATTGAAGAACAAACCAAGTATAAGGCATTTGAACTCTGACAGCACATCACCAGGACCAGGACGAAGAGACCAGGGAAGATAGCAGTCAACCGCCCTGAAGCTCACCCACCGCGAAAACCCAAAGATCAACCATCGTGTTTCAAATGAAATTGAGCGTTTCATATGTTTTTTTTTTTTTGTTTTTACTTTTGTTCCTTGCAGTAAGGATTGGAAATTTTTTGTGCAGACGTGGAACGTCTTACAAGGAGGTTCTTGCTAATATTTTCATCCATATAACGTATGAATAGGCCAAGGATATAGAATAGCGGGAAGGCAAATATTTTAATCAATTCTAATTTTGGGCAACAATTTTCTTAAAAAAATAATAAATAATAGAAAAAATCCCTAACATCAGTAAAAGCAGCTTCGAGAAGATGAGAGTTTTGCGCAATTCTCGGAACAAATAAAAAAAACAAACCAACACCAAAAACAAAAACAACAAATTCAAAGAGCGAGAAAGACAGCAGGAAGAGGAGCAAGGCAGGATGATGAACAAAAAATCAATATCACGAAGCAGAAGCAATTTCGTTTTCGTTTCTCTTCTCCTTGTTGCCCGGTTTATTTTCAAAAAAGGATACAATCTGAATTTTGCACTCGCATTTCTATACAATATTATATACATGATGGCAATCATATACACATACATTTAGGATATATGATTCATACATACAAATATAGATATATGTATGTGCAATATGGGGTATATCCTTTTGTGTGTGTATGTATTCATGCCTGTACGTAACGTATAGAGTTGTGTGTGCTGTTATGAAGTGCGCTTGGTTGGGTTTTTACCCCCATTCCCGCATTCAATCTACTTTCTACCCTCAACCCAACCACCCTTCGACGATCCATATCCAACCAACCCTCCGGCTTATGGCTACGAGAGGGAAATGAAATTAAATTGTTTTACGACAAGGGGTAGGTAATGTATGAGGGGGGCTGCGGGGCAGGGGGTGGCAACAAGCACCAACAAAAGTCGACGGGATATAGAGACGTAGAGTTGAAGATGATGGCATAGGTAGGTATGTATATATAGGTAGGTATAATAATTTCAACTTGGGGTTAAGGGCAGGCAGAAGGGGTTCTTTTTGGTGAACTCGAGTGTCGAAGGGGGTCGATTGCGGGACGCAGCAGCAGCAGCAGCAGCATCAACAAAATCAGCAGAATATAATGTTCCCAAAAAGGAGTAAAACTTTTGGAAGGAGTATAAAAGCAAAGTGAAGGAGGAGGAATTGCCGCTGCTTTCTCACCAGAAGAATGAGAATGTGGGCAAATAAAGATGGGGGAGTGGGGTCGGGCGTTAGGTGTTCCTAGGTTTGTTGATGTGGGGGAATTTTTGGGTGGAATTTCGCTTCCGTTGCACAAGTTCGAAATTAACGAACGAAACGAGAGAATATTTTTTTTTTTTTTTTTTTTTGGGTGTAGGGTGTACCTATGTACATATGTACGTAAGGAGGAAGTTTTGTTAAATGACATGTTCCAAACTTTAATTTATGTCCTTTCGAATTAAATTTTAAATTTATTACTTGTTTTTTTTCCTGTGTGTATTTTTAGATTTATATACCTACCTACATACATATATACATATATATTTTCCTCTTTACTTATCTTTTAGTTGGTAAATATATAGAATAAAGGGAAGCTCATTTTTTTGTCAAGTAGGTACACATATCACAAATTTAGCAGTTTGCTTGAAAAAGTTAGGTTGTATGTTTTATATAAAAGTTAAACATGAAATTCAATTAAATTCGTTTTTAATGGATGCTTTAATGCAAAAACGAAAATGTGAATAGGTATAGTATAAGGACATACTTTTACCGACATAGTTAGTTTAAGCTTCTCAAAGGATTCAAAGGCTGTCACTATGTCAGAAAGATATTTCTTTTTTTTTAACCTGATAGATAGTAAAGTTTACAAACGAATTTTTGTGATTCTGGAAAACTAACTATAATATTACACAATGTAAATAAGTACGAGATTTCTTCATCAATTTTTGGTAATTTAAATTGTAAAATGCATAGATTGTAAAGTTTACAGGCGCTTATTCGTAATTCTAGAAATCTAACCAAAACACAATATAAATAGAGACCAAACCACTTAAGCAACAGTTTATGGTATTTTTAATTCCAAAAAGCATAGATTGTAAATTTTACAAACGAATATTCGTGATTCTGGAAAACCAACTATAATATTACACAAGGTAAATAAGGTTTAGATTTCTTCATCAATTTTTGGTAATTTAAATTCTAAAATGCATAGATTGTAAAGTTTACATGCGCTTATTCGTAATTCTAGAAATCTAACCAAAACACAATGTAAATAGAGACGAAAGCACTTAAGAAACAGTTTATGATATTTTTAAATCCAAAAAGCATAGATTGTAAAGTTTACAAACTGCTATTAGAAATTTATTTTTTTAAGTATTTTTGATTAAATTTCGGATATATTGAAAATGTAATCAACCTTCATGTGTAATTTACATACCATGACGAATTTTGTATCTGGTTCTTCTATAAATAATTTAATGATTTAGGTGCAGAAAACTTGAGATATGTTTATCTTTTCAAATTGCGAACTTTTTGAGAAATATATTTTCCACATCATTTCGAGTGTGAATGCACGGACAGGGAGGAGTAGAAGAAGTAAGTACATATCGACGGTTAAAGTGCAAGACCTCGTAATTCGAAAACTCTTCAAAAATATTATAAATGGGAAAAATGAGAATAATCAGAGCTACCTTTAAGCATTTCAGAGCCATCTTTTGGCATTTCAGAGCCATCTTTTGCCATTTCAGAGCCATCTTTTGCCATTTCCAGCGTAACAATATTTTGCAGATTAATAAATAGCTCAGATCAATTAAATTGCTATTTTTGTATTTTTGATAATTAATTTAAAAGTTGTTTTTTTTTTTATTTCTGAAAAACGACTTACGAGGTTCTGCACTTTAACCGTCGATATGTAGATATATAGTTATATTTTTTTCTCAGATGTTTAGTCAAGTTCAGATAATTCAATTCAATAAATTGAGCCATCACTTCAAGTCCCCGAAAGCCTAAGAAGAACAATTTATGATTAAAATATGATGAACACGATAAATCTCTTGATATTCATCTCACTTTCATCTGACTATCCACAACCTTCATCAAACGTACCGGAAGTAAACAAATCATCTTCTAAAAATATCTCAATTCTCCCTAAGCTCAAATAAGAATGCAAATAAAAAGGAATTCCTTTTCCTACTGTTTATGTTAGAAAACCACTTAGAGCATAACTCTTCTCCCATCAGTTATACAATTCCTTGCACAAGGCCAAATAAAGTCTCACCATTGTCTGGTTCATTCACAGAAAAATAAAAAAAAGTTACAATACTCAGGCATCAAAAAAAAAAAACCTGTCGGTCAAAAGTATTTCCTTACCCACCCACCAAAAAAACCAAGTTCATTCCTTAATTTGTTACAACGACCTTTTTTTTTGTTCGGTTTCCCACGATACTCTTCATACGACCAGACACTGGCCAGACGCACCAAGCAGCAGATGATAAATGATAGGCGCACACAAGTGAATAACCAGATCTCAGTTATACTATATATGTATATTGTCAAACAATAACAACACCACAAAGGGACAAAGATATACTATAATACCAAAAATATCCTTAAAGTTTTTTCTTCTTATCCTCTAAGCTATAGACAGTGTTGCAAAAAAAAAAAAAAAACTCTCAAAGGAGCAAACCAACCAAAAAAAGAAAAAAAAAGAAAAGAAGAACGCTTCATCATAAGACCAAGCCCAAAGGACGAGGTTCTGCATTCATCCACTTTACTCATACTATATTAAGAAGGGGTGAGCCAAGGCGTTAAAGCCTTAGTCCTTCGACGTCGTTGTCCTCATCGAACAAAAGACAAAGTGTCTAGGCAACCCAATGTGGTGGTTCTCAAGAGAGGCGGTATTCAGCAAAGGTGAGTGAACACACAAACAGGGCGAACATCATTTGTGTATAAAAGTTCCGTCCTTAAGTTAACTCCCCTATTCATCTCTCAGTTTGTCCCCGAAGCCATTAAGAAAGGTCAAGATAGAGGGAAGCCCTCTCGTCGCGTCGGTCGTCCGTCCAGGAATAAAATACAAAAAAAAACTTACTCCTTTTGAATCATCAGGTGTCGATTTATTTAGTAGCTGCAAAAAAGGGTTCAAAGACACAGACAAGACTATGCTAAAAGGACACGAAGAATAACGAAGAAAAAAATAAGTGACTCGATAGAAAAAAAAAAGAAAAACATAGAAAGAAAGGAAACCATCTGAATCGTGTTTAATTTGCTTTCAAAATAAAAAAAAAAAAAAAAAACAAATAAAGTCATAGAGCGCAAGGATAAAGGAGAAAAACTTTACTGACGACGGTCGACGGAATCAAAGTCATCGCCACCATCAACATCATCATCGTTTTCGTTGTCGTCGTCGTCAATGTTGTATAGGCGTCTTTAAGTACTTCTCCCATTGGGACTCTATCAGGAAGTCGAGTCAGTCAAGGAAGACAAAACGGAATTTTTTTTTTCGAGAGTAACGCAAGGAGGCGTAAGGAGTGTTTCTGATGCAAAGGGTTAGGATGAGGTCACATGAAACACAAAGCGTATCGGTCGCGTAACCTTGGCCTTATTTTCAGTTTTTTTTTCTTCTTCTACTACAGCCTTTAGGAAGGATGGGTCTTTTTTTTCTTTAATTTGAAGACCTTTGGTAATTGAATACTTAGCCTGGAGTCATATACATTCAAAGGAAGATTAAGAAATTTGATAGGACTATCAGGACAAGGTAAAAGGTCAATGATTTTCGGTGAATTAAAATCAGGTCAATTTAAATGAAGAGGATTTTAAAGCTTTAGCAATTATGATGAATGATTGAATAAAAATGACAATTTTTAATAACGGAGTTTTACACAACGTATTCACTACAATTTGTTTTTATTTGAAACCAATCCTCACTTTCCTAAAGGTTTTAGAGGTCCTGAATTATATATATGAAAGATTTTTTTGCGAGTTTGAATTTTATGGCATAACTGTTTGCACCGTTTGGGTTAATACGTAAAGCCTCCCCAATTATACCTATCTTCATTTTTAATGTAGATATTTAAGGAACCTCCTAAAGAGAAACAGTTAATTCTAAAAATTAAGCTGACAATTAATCTCGCACACATCAGATATTCAATTACTCATGAAACGCAACAAGTGCATCCTTACACTAAAGCCTTATCCATCATCCATGCCATTAACCACAGTCGACTCAGTAAAAAAAAAAAAAAAAAAATAACGTTGAAAAAGCCAATTGGTGTAATGATAGCGCATCAAATAGGAAAGCGCCTCCTCCAGTCATTTAGCCGATCACAATATCGCATCACATCTCGCAGCAAACACCATAGTCATAGCCAGCCACCCAGCCAACATCAGAGCAACCGGTGGCAGCTGATGCATCTCTGCCCTCTGTGCCACCACCGATTCATTGTGTTCCCCCAAAGGAGCAAGAGATTGGCCTGGTTTTTGTATGGTGTCAAAGCACAATCAAATAACCAACAGGTATAACGTAGTACCTACACACATACTGAACATTATTAGGCCCAGACTATATACTCTCAACACCTCTTCAGTTCACTGCACTTGAATGGCATTACATACCAATTTCTGGGATGATGGGGCATCCGATAACTTGCCACATCCAACACACAACACACATGGTGGTGTTGTTGTTGTTGCTGGTTGTTTATATGCACAAATCTACAATGTCACACTCAATAGATTCACTGAGCCGTCAATTCGACAGAATCCAGAATCCCAAAGGCGAACCGTTTAGCATTGTGTGCAGAGAAGCATCAACATCATGCAGCAGCACTTTTTCGATGTGTCGCTGTCGGTCGGGTCGGTCCGGTCGTCTCGATTTCAATACCCAAAAGCATTTCAAAATAAAATTATTTTATCTGACACGAGGGAGTTAAAAAAAAAAAAATAAAAAAAAAAACCAAAACTCTGTCCAGCCACACTCTGGAGGATTGATGGACAAAACGCGCAAAAAGCCAACAGAAACACCACATCCGAATGAACATCGGGTTTATCCTCCTCCGGGCGAGGGCTGTGTGCCGGCAACAGATTGCCATTGCACATCGTCGACCGCCAAATAACGAGTGTAAACTGTGAAATTTTCCACTACTGAGCCACAAAAAACATTTAACTTTAGTGAGTGCAGTCGGCGGGCGGCGTTGATGATGGCTGCACCTCCTCCTGATCAACCATCAGCCAGGACCAGACGCGTCGTGGCGTATCGTCACCCTCGTCCTTGTTCGATCATAAAAATCCGTCGCTTTCAGTTATGGAAATGCAGCAGAGACTGCAACAACAACAAAAAAAAATCCACACACCTGTTGACAGGTTGTCTGGACGGAGGACGGCTGCGATGGTCCGCGGGAATGGGACACAATGCCGAGGACGTGCCAATGCCAAACCTAACACTAAATGCAGATCTGAGTTACGTAACACCAACGATAGCAAGAACGACAACGACACAAGCGAAAGGGTGTTCCCGGCAAGGCAGTTAATTCTACGCTCCTGGCACGGCGCCTCACGCGAACACCGAAGCAGACCGCGCGCCGCATGATGCACCAGAGGGTTGGCGGATGGGAGTGTGTAACCTATCACAGTCGAACTATCAACGAGTTTATTTCTCCAGCTTCAACTGACAGACAGACGTTTGGCACGTTGCGATGGCGATGGTGATGGTGATGGTGCACTTACAAGTCACCGAACCGTTCTGTAAATGTGTACAAGTGTACCTACAGGCTGTCTGCCTGTTGCTGTTTTGCTGCAGCCATATCTATACCCAACAACGGGGGAAGGGTTTCGTGGATTACTATATATTTACTGTCTGCCAGACGACCGGCAACGACGAGGACATCAGATCCCCCTTTCTGAGGAGAGCTCAGGAAAAATGTGTGTTAATGTCATACTAACATACAAAACGAAAGTGTAAACCAATATAAAAACGTGCCAAGAGCTAAAGGGAAGCAGCAGTAGCAGCAAAAAATAGCAACGGCTGACTACAAAAAAGACCGGGTATTTCCCATAATAGTACATATCTGGATATAGGTGACTATAAGAACGTCTGAGCTGCGGTCCTTTTGCTTTGAGATTAGAATTCATTCCGATGCACAGAACCCATACAAAAAAAAAAGCACACCAGGACCAGGATCAGGAGCTCGATTCTATGAACGAAGGAGAAAGTCTTCGCGGGAGCTATACATATTTTGTTGTTGTTTTCATTTACCTACGTTTCGTGCCAAGTGATTACAGTGCCGATGAACAAGTCCCACAGACGGCAATCGGCACACACCTAGAATGTTAAGAACTAAGAGGCATTGTATACCTTCTGTCACACCGTTTGCTCGTTGTCGTTGTCGTCTGCTAGTTGAATAATAGAATTGAAGCGAACAACATGAACTTCTTTGAGATGTAGGTAGGTATGGTACTTTAGGGTTCAGCAAGTGTTGCCAGATACTTAAAATGCCAGATACTTAAAACAACACGGAACTTGAAAAGATACTAAATATTTTTGCTGGATTTTAAACTTAGCTGAACAGCTTTTGTGCGAAAATGTCTAAAAAAAACAGTCAACTGTCAAAGCAAATTCAGAAATGGGAGCTAGCCTGCAATGAAATTGTCAAAAAAACTCAACTTCTCCAAATTTGCTTCTAAAGAAAACGATGTATTGTGAAAAATAAGAATTTTTAATTGGTTAAATAAATTTTCGCATTTTGTTGTTCTTGATTAAAAAGCTCGCAACGATTGTGATTAATTCAACAATAAAATATAATAACAAATTGGTAAATAAAAATGGTTCCAATCTGAGCAAGTTGGGCCACTGCGAAATTTGAAAAAAAGTTAAATACCTGCCGGTATGTTGCGATGCTTGCAAGAAGTTTGCAACAAGATAAACTTAATTTCTGCGAAAAAAAACTTCGCGAAACAATTTTTCTTAACACAAAATATAAAAAAGCGGTTGATAAATGACAATATTGTAAATAAAAATGGTTGCATACTGAGCAGATTAGACCGCTGCGAAATTAAAAAAAAAAACTAGCGATACTTGCAAGAAGTTTTCAATTAAATGTTTTGCGAATCAATTTTTTATTTTTAAGCAAAACATAAGAAACTGCAGCGATGTTGCACAAGATTCTTTTTGAAAAATGAAAAATTTCTAAATAAAAATGGCTGCAATCTGAGCAAGTTGGGTCACTCAGCGACATTTGAGAAAAAAAACTCAAACAACGGACCTGTTATCACACGTTTGCAAATAGATAAACTAAATGTTTGCGAAAAAAATTATTTCGCGAAACATGTTTTTTTAGTACATATAAATAATAAGACAAATTCTTTTCCACAAAATTGTTACTTAAAAAAATGTGATAATAGAAATGGCTGCAGTCCGAAACTTTTTTACCAAATTTTGGCAAAAAACGCTCTTGGCAATCAATTTTTTAGTTTCGCAATAAATGTAAAGCTATTGAGATATTTTGGAAGACTGTTATTTACACTGAACAGGCATTTTTTAAGAACGTGGGATCTTGTTTAGGAAGTTTAATACCAATTATTTGCGGCGAAAAACGTTTTTTTTTTCATACGAACTTGTACGCAAGATATGCAAAGTTGCTGCGATATTTCGCAGGATTGTTATTGAAACTTAACAAACTCTTTTGGAGGATTTCAATATGAGAACTGCACTTTAGTCAAGGTGGAAATATTTTTCTTTAAATTTTACCTCTTAGGTAAATTAAAACTTTTTGTAAGACTAGTAAAAAAATTTAAAATTGTAAAGAATCATATTTTACGGCTTTTATTTAAATAGAAAAAAAATATAACTTACAAGTCTGACTTTTCCAGTACGAAAATTAATTTTGAAGACCTGGCAACAATATGCAACTACCTCTTCATGCTTTTGAGGACAACTCAGTTCAGAGTTAGCATGTGGTGATGGATTAGAACGTGGAATACCCCTAGCTACAAAAGCAACGACTTCTGTTGTAGCAGTAGACACTCTGTCTACGATGACGATGACGATGACGATGCCGATAATGGAGGTGTCTGACTTAACGATTTTTTCCCACTCAAAAAAAAAGAAAAAAAAAAAAACTGAGACATCTCCCTTGCACAACACCATGGGAGACGGCAACGGCAACGGCAACGACGACGACGTATATAGCTGATGATGGTGATGATGCCGACAACGACGACGACTACGACGACACACAGCGATTAGGGAGCAAAGCCAAAGCCATCACGCACGCATACTTCACTTTCACGAACGAATGATTGTAAATGAAAAGGAGAAAGACGGAGATTCCCATGGAGCGCCATGGAGCCAATGTCAAGGTACCACCACCAGCACCACGTTCATCCATCCATCCATCTATCCGCAATCCATTCGTCCCAGAAGCAGTATCAGTAGCAGTAGCAGTAGTAGCGCCAGCTTCAACACCGCCAAAGGGGGAATCAGCTCACCAACCAGCAACAACAAAGGCAGCGCGCGGCAGCGACGAAATATGGGGGTATGGCCCAAACGATTATTTGATCTTTTTCCGAATGTGTGCTTGCGGTTAGGATGGATGGAGGCTTTCTCGGTCCCCAGCACCAAACAGACGGACAACAGACAGAACCGAGGCACTATACAACCCAACAAAGCCACACTTCTCCAAGGCAAGAAGAAGGGAGTTCCCCGACATGTGGCGGGGTAAAAGGGTGGAAATGATACTTTTTTCTGTTTTTTTTTTTTTTTTTTTGAATACGAGGATTGAACCGAAACCGACAACAACGACGACGACGACGAGTCTTTGGGAACTTCTTGACAGAGAGTCGTAGCCAAACATGGCCACTTACACGATACGATGACGATAAAAGTATTACATAATCTGTCGAGGAAGTGGAATGAGGTGAAGGCTACTTTACTCAATGGATGGCTGATGTGGTGCCTCGTCTGTACCTACGTATAGTAGTCCAAGAAACGAACGACAAGTTAGTGTATAGCTGTAGAGTCCCGTCTTCCTTCTATACACCAAACAAGCAGAGGGGTGGATATACAAGAACTCTTACCGACTATACAGACGTATCCAAACAGATGTGAGGAGCACCAGTAATCTGTACGAACACACAGTGGGATTGGAATAAAATACGCCGGAACTCGTTGCTTCGATAGGTATAGTCGGTTTTCGGTTCACTCCAACCCTCTTCTCTGATGGCAGACTGGCTTATTACAATCACCAGGAGTATACCCAGAAGGTGTGAGGTGTTTTTCTCGGAATGTTTTCGATATAGGAAGCGATTCTCATACGACAACGTCGTCGTCGTTGCCATCAGTAAGGGTTTCTCATGAATCCTATACTGCAGTACGGCTTCAGGAGATGGAACGAAGAACCCAAAAGAGCTCCATCCATTGAATTGAGCGTTGGCTCCGGTGTCGCATGATGGTGATGATTGAACAGCATTTCTTAAACTCTCAAAAGATCCTCTCTACATACGGAGCAAGCAAAAGGATGAAATAAGAAAACGCACACTTCCCGACACGACAATGGAGAGGAAGTGCGGGGGGATATACCAAACGTTTTGTGGTTAAAGGAGATGGATTCCGTAATGGACTGGGAGTATGAATTTTTTGATTTTATAGCAACAGGTTGAAGTTTTTTTTTTCCTCTGCATATAAACCCCCTCTCAAGCTGCTCTACTTAAACCCTGCCATACAATGTAGTGCGACGCTGACGTCCTGAAAATATAAGATAGGGTTTAAGGAGGGTTTTCTGTGTTCTACATAAAAGGCAGCCAGCCAGCACCAGCCGTATAGCAAAACGAAGTTGCTCTTGAGGCTGGGATATACAGATTTCGAGGGGTCTAAAGTGGTTGTCACGGAGGAATATGCGGTTTATTTTTCATCTACATATACATATCTGTATAGTTAGAGTGCTTATGGTGCCTTAAGGTATATTGTTCCGTGTTGTGAACGTGCGCTTGTCATTGACATTGAAACTGAATACTTCTTCAGTAGAACCCCAGACAAACAATCGCCATAGATTTGCTTTTGAAAGACGTCAACCATAAGATATACAGAGTCCCTCAAGGAGATGTTAAAGATAACAATTGACCTTTCAAATGGATGTAGAGGGCACTATTATATTTCTTTGGTCGGTTACCCTTTTCGTCTAAAAAAGGTTGACGATCTGGAAAATTAAAAGAAAGATAGGTCTATGTAAAAGGGAATGTGGTTTTATTCGTGGTTTTCAGGAGCTAAAAACAAGTCAACGTATGTCGTTTTCGGTTGGATTTCAGAACTGTTCCATTCCTGCATCGAAATTGGAAAATTTGTAGTTAAAGGAGTGAAAAAGGAGTAATTCCGAACGTCCAATCGAAAACAACAGTAGTACGAGACTTAAACCTTGTCTCTTTGAATCTGTCAGATCCTAATGGAAGATTAACGAATCTTTTTTGTGAAATAGGAAAATTCTATCTTACGAAACTAATCTGTGAGTTTCTATTACTAGGTTTAGGGTAAGGCAGGGTTTTCACGAGTAGATTTTAGCTTCATGCGGCTAGTCACCTCCTTGAATCATGGAAGTTGCACAGCACAGCCTAATCATTTACACAAATTGAGGCCTATAAGCTGAACTTCAAAAATATGCTTTTACTTGAAACTCATTTCGTATTTTGTTTCTCCATTTTTTTTCAGGAATGACTCAAAGTTCTTTATTCCCTTTTGCAAAGAAACTCCTCCGAGGTCACAAAATATCTGTCCCTAGTATGGAAGCTAATATCTCTAAGAGGATGTTTCACAATGTCTGACTAAAGTTCGAATCAATTTTGGGACAGGGTCATAAGCCCACAAGCCAAAAGAGTTAATTTATGAATTTATTTCTACAACCCTTGCAGGTGGGTGAAAAGACAATTGTGAATGAATAATGATTTGTTTGTTTAAATTTTCAATAAAATATGGCCGTTATCGAAAACGTCATTTTCTTCAAAAATGCATTTACGGAATGTTCTTAAATGCAAACTGCAAAAGTCTTCTGTTCGAAAACACAAATACAAATAATGTTACTGCCTAGCACTCTGGGATCGATAATGCAGTTTGCTAAAGTCAGATGTTCGAAAATATCATCTGCGGTGCAGCTGTGCGGTGAAAAAAAAAATGGAGCTAATTAAAGAGACACTCATGGTGTTTGGAGAGAATAGCTTTTGTTCGAAAAGGTGACATGTGTGCAAAAAGGACGATTGCATATTTGACGATTGCAACTTCTTTTTACCATCATTTGCCGTTCGAATTGAATTTGATTTGACGTTTTCTAAATATTTTGAAGAAATTATAGTCTTTTAGAACTTTTATTTGAGTGATGAGCGACGAGCAAGTTGGACTTTTTATTATGTGTTGGCCTCTCTCTTCGACAAAGATAGGATGTGTGCGGAGAAACATAAAAAAACAGACCGATGAGAGACGCGACTGCTCCAATATCCATTTCTGATCGTTCTGTTATATTTATGTATTCATTATACTTCTTGTTGTCTTTTTATCTGACTAATTCTAGCTGACAGTGTGCGAAATGACAACAGCTAACATTATGTACTAGCATCCCATACAAAGACATTTCGGTCGGTAATGTAGTTTAAAATACAATCGTTCATAGGTACTGTCAGGGCTCTGTGCCAGCGGTCATAGTTCGGATACCCAGAGTTTGAGCTTCAGATAGTATGTACCTACTTATTTTTCGGATAAAGCTAAATTTTGTTTCTATTTCTTCATTTTAATGTCATCATCATCGTCGGCTCGACAACCGGGGTCCGGTCCTGGCCTCCTTCAACAAGTCTCTCCACCCATCCCGGTCTTGAGCCGCCGCCATCCAGTTGCGCACCCCAAGGCTCCGGGCGTCCTGGTCTACGCCATCTCTCCAGCGCAAGCATGGTCTACCACGCTGTCGTCTACCATAGAATGTACCACAAAGAACTTTCCGAGCAGGTTCCTCTTCGCTCATGCGAGCTAGGTGCCCTGCCCACCGGAGTCTACCGAGCTTAATTTTTGTCACGATATCTGCTTCAAGGTAGATTGAGTACAATTCATGATTGTACCGTCTCCGGAATCGTCCTTCCTCACATATGGGGCCAACAATTCTCCTTAAGACTTTTCTCTCGAACGCGGCTAAGAGGTCGGAGTGCCTTTTGCTAAGCACCCAAGTCTCGGATCCATATGTGAGTACTGGCAGGACCATGGTCCTGTACAGCAGCAGTTTTGAAGTTATGGTAAGATTTCTGGATTTGAAGAGCTTTGACAGACTATAGTAGGCTCTGTTGGATTTGAGAAGCCGCCCGCGTATTTCTTCTTCTATATTGTTATCGGCTGCTACTATTGACCCAAGGTATTTAAAGGATTGCACTTTAATGTCAACTGAATGTTTATCTGATAATTGAAAAATCGGATTTAAATCTGACAAGTTCATGCTGAATGAAAGTAGCTTTGCTTTTTATTGAATCTTCACCATCTAACATATTTCCCAAGCCAAATATATAGAAATATGAAGCTGGAACAAATAACCGTACTTTTTGAACAAATTATGTAGTATTATTTTTTGTCGGTTAAATACAGTTTTTTTTTCGTTTTGGGTATTGCACAATTATTATTCTCAAATATCTTAGAAAAACCTGCAGAAAAGTCTCATGCTTAGCGCATATTGAGGCCCGTATACGACGCGACGCTTGTGACTTGTCACGAGTTGAATTATACGATTAATGGAAGCGTGTCATGTCGCTATCCACAAATTTCTGAAAATATTGTTTATTTGAATGTAAAGTAAGAAGATACAAAACATGAGCAGAACTCACATGAAAAACTGTGTTTCAATCACAGTGTCATGGATTGTTTTTAAAAACGCGCGTCAGGGAATGTCATGTCACGATATCGATATGCGTTGTACGCGTCAGACGCGTCTTGATATGTGCCTAATCTTCTAACTTAAGCTTATTATTAAGTTTAAAGACCAACGACGTTGTGCTATTTCGTTTCTGCTCTTAATATAAATGATCGCTTCTGTACGAAACCTATACTTCCATACCTACATATTGTAAAGGGTGACTTTTTTCGAAGTTAGTCTTTTTGACAGCTGTCACTTGATTTATGCTCAGTTTGGTTTGCCATTTTATAATTAATAGACTTACTTCTGAACGACGTTTGGAAATCGTGCAAATTTTTTACCAAAATAATGGTAAGTTTCGCGCGACGCATCGCGTGCTGTGTCCAATATTCGGTCGACATAATCGCAAAATCACATAAATTCGAGCAACCATGCATCGGTTTCGGTCAATCCGCCATCGCGCGCAACAATTGGAGCTGCCGAAAATTGGGCCTCTCGGCTGGAATTTATTCGAGCCATCCGCGGCGGCTACTTGCCTGAAATCATTTTTAAAACATAATGGCAAACCCTTATCTTTATAATAAAGCTAAATTCTTGGCCATAACATTAAATAAGATTCGTTTTATTTCTTCTTGAAAACCACACGTCTAAAAAAAACACCCTTTATAAATTTACTTTCATTAATAAACATAACATTAAACATAATGTTATTCTGTTTACTTAACAGAAATCAATTATTGATTAATTAATTATTATTACTTTTGTGTTACGTATTTTTTAATAAAGAAAATTTGAACAGCAACGTCTATTTTATATTTGAAATTAAATTTACAGCTAAACTAATCTTCCATTTTGAATTATTTTGCTCAAAATAACGTTTCTAACTTTATATGGATAAATACAAATGCAAAAGTAACTTACCCCAGTACTAGCACCTCGTCCTTTACCACGTCCACGACGTGATTCTGCTCGTACGACTTGGCCGTCTGTACCGTAAATAATCTGAAATAGAAATACAAACAATATTATTGTAGAAATACAAAATTCAAAATTCAAACTTGAACAACAACACTAACGGTAAACTAAATTTAAATTACATTCTTAGTTCATCCAACAACCATTTTAGTACTAAAATAAAATTTTAAAAGTTACAACTTCTGTCCAAGAGATGTCTCTGGGTTATGTCTGAGTGGTTGTTGAAAAAAGGATACTAAAATTCTCGTAGCCAATACCCATCATGAGAACCTGTAGTAAATGTCACAACCCAATACGGGTGGTCGACAAAGTTGCTCCACACACCAAAAATGCCAACTCAACGAAAGAATCCGGCATGGAGATTCAACGAAACTGTTTAAGGTTGTTTTCCACGATATTAAAAAAAAAAAAAACGGTTTATGAATCTGATTTTCTTTTTTTAAATTCAAATCGGATATACGCCATTGCAGTGTTATGAAAATAAACGCTCAGAAAGAACACAGTTGGGTTGTGAAAATTCAAATTCTATCGTTAGCGAATTTTTTGGGTGTATTTTTTTTTGGTTTGGATTACATAATTCAGTAATAACAAAATAAATTCTCTAAATTGAATATGTTGACATGGGGGTGTAATCGATATTTAATTTTTTAGATGGAGTTTGAGGGCTGGGCAACGTTTAATATTAAATATTTCAAGATTCTTAAAATAATAAAATGCTGAAGAACAACCACTAAACTGTACCTTTAATTTTTGTGATTCAAGAGAGTGAAAAATGAGTTCAATATCGTCGGATTTCTATCAAAAAATCGTCAGTTGAAAAATGACATTTAAATGCATTTAAGATAAGCATAATCCCTTAATTTAAATATCACTGTCCCGTTTAGTAAGTGTCTTTCAAAAGAGACGCGAATACATAGCTAACTGCGAACAGTGAATGGTCGCTTTTGGTTTTCATTAGTTTCACTCACATGAGTGCGGTTGCTGACAACTGTGAATTGTCACTAGTAAAATTAGTGTTCTGAGATGAACAAGTTTTTTATTCGCCGTTTTGTGGAATGCGACCTGATGTTGTGGATTGCGAATTTACGTTTGACAGATGTGCAGAAAAAAAGTTATTGGTCACGTAGAAAATATTAAACTACAAAAATTTCCAATTAAAACTTATTTTACGCCATGTTTTCTGTTAAAACATTTTATTTTATTACTTTTTTTTAAAGATCAGCGTGATTATTTGTTATCCGCAAATAGGGAAAGATATTTAAGATAAGGCACACACTATACCTTACCTAGGTACATAAATCAAGAAAAAAGCAGCTCATATATTACTAAAAACAAACAGATGTCAGGAGATAAATAAAAGAAATAGTAGTTGGAGACCCCTTTAAATTAGGATTGACAGAAATATGAGTTTTATACAGGGTGGTTCGCTAAAAGTGTGACAAAAAGCTAGGTTGGGTCGAGACAAGAAAAAATCCTATGGGAGTGATGGTATATTCAGGAGGGGCAATTTTCTAAAAAAAATTGACTTAAAACAGAAAAAAATTATTAAAAAAAAACAACGGTAACACTTAAAATGCCATACTATACCTTTTTGTAAGGCAAGATATCTCTTTATTTTCTTTATAAATTTTTTAAAGCTCCAAATTTTGAAAAAGAAAAAAAAAATATAAACATTTTTTTCACACTAATTTTCTTCAAAATTTGATGTTATTAAGTAGTAATTTTGTTTTTAATATTCAATGCTTTTATGAATTTTTAGTCAAACACCAAAAAACTAGATGCTTAAATCTTTTCTAAATAGTTCTTTAGAAAATTGAAAATAGAAGAAATAAAATTCCCTTGTGAACGTGAAAACACAATTTATTTTTGGAGTTAGACCTTGGGTTTTTAATAGTTTAGACTTTAAGAAACAACAAAAGCAAGTGTTTTTTCTTTGTCAAAAATTAAAGTTCTGAAAAATATTATTTTCTTAGAAAAAAGTTCTTTTTGTAATTTTAAATTTTCTCAAAAAAAAACGAAATACAAACACTATATTATTTTATACATTCGATTAAAAAAATAAATTAATTAAAGCAAATTAAACGCAAAATAAGTACTTGAACTTTTAACTTGAATTTTATTCAGACACAATGAATGAATTAAAAAATAAAAAACTATAAAAAATCTTGCGCTAGGTATAAGGGAGTTTTAATCGAAAATTTAATTTCACCAAAAACATGTCTAATTTTTTTTTAAAGCGGAGATATCACAATAAGACGAAGGTCGTTTTTTAGAACCCAATCGGGTAGGTACATAATTCTTCTGAGAAATAATGAAGTGACTCTAGACATACTGCTTATAGGCCCTTCGCCGGTATATTTTTAGTTACTGGATAGCCAATATTTTGAATGAAAACTATTTCTCCCTTAAAGCCTAGTACCGTGCTGATGCGAAACGAAATGTTTCGGTGGTCCCCAGCACGACAGCGAAATACTGACGAAAACCACACCGAAAAAATGACAATTGAAAGTGTTACTAATTGCAAAAAAAAAAAAAAAAAACGCAAACAAATCACAGATAGGCATGTTGTTATGAAAGAAACGACAATAGCTGTGTTCCATTGGGCCTTGCAAAGTACTTTTTAGTACTTCCCAGTAGATGATGAATGAAACGCTTTCATTCTACCAAACTTAAACTCTAATCTCAATATACTATGTAATTTTAGTTGTTTGTTTCTATATTTTATTCTAAATTAGAAAAACATCAACAAGAATAATTTACTACGTAATTTCATTTTACTAATTGTGTCTTTTTTGTCTTTTGATACATTTAGTTACTTTATTACTGAACTACTGTGAACTACTTTGACCACATACTAGAAGTAGTTGACTGCAGCCAGAAGTACTTTGCAGTAGATACTGGAGCCCAAAGGAACACGCCTAATAAATACAAACACAAGTAAAACTCAAGTGTCACTTTTCCACATACAATCAATGGTCGGGTCGATTGATTATGTGCGAAAAAGGAGCGGATATACTTCTTTAAATAATCTACTACAATTATCAATTTCGCTCATCGAACAGCCCATAGAGTACCTATATTACCTCATAGAGTACCTATATTACCTAGAGAACCGACCGGTACCCCTCTTGCCTTAAACACCCGCAAATTTTATTTGAGGTGAGTAAGTGAAAACTCTCTTAGTTTACTCTTTTTTCCTTATCCGTGAATCCGTGTGAATGGTGGATATAAAAACAAATTGGCGCATTAGTTCAAAAAGGTACGTGTCTGCGGTTTAATTGTGAACAAAGTGGTGGCATTAGCTCAAAAAGGTACGTGTCTACGATTTGCACACCTCAATCGTAGACACGTACCTTTTTGAGCTAAGAAACTAGAGTGCGCTTCCAATTTTCGGTAGGTGTTTTTGTTTTTTTTTTAAACATAAATATTCAAAAATATTATTTAATTTATTACCCGGGAGCAACAATGACCGATATTCTTCATAGTTTAGGTTGACAAAAGGTTAAAAAAAGAAATTTGACTACGAAATTAATAAATTTCTCAATTTTTGAATTTAACGGATTTTTTTTTTGAATCCCTGGGCGGTCTTATCCACCTTATTGAGCACTTTGAGCAATTTGAGCGAAGGCCTTTCAATTGAAGCCATGTTGGTTCGGTCCCATTTAAAATGCATTGGACAACAACCCCATACAAAACTTAATGGGCATTTTCCTCTCAGTACAGCTTGTAGGGTGGAAGAGAACGACCGCCTAAGTCGGTTCTCTAGGTAATATAGGTACTCTATGTATTACCTAGAGAACCGACCGGTACCCCTCTTGCCTTAAACACCCGCAAATTTTATTTGAGGTGAGTAAGTGAAAACTCTCTTAGTTTACTCTTTTTTCCTTATCCGTGAATCCGTGTGAATGGTGGATATAAAAACAAATTGGCGCATTAGTTCAAAAAGGTACGTGTCTACGATTTGCACACCTAAATCGTAGACACGTACCTTTTTGAGCTAAGAAACTAGAGTGCGCTTCCAATTTTCGGTAGGTGTTTTTGTTTTTTTTTTAAACATAAATATTCAAAAATATTATTTAATTTATTACCCGGGAGCAACAATGACCGATATTCTTCATAGTTTAGGTTGACAAAAGGTTAAAATAAGAAATTTGACTACGAAATTAATAAATTTCTCAATTTTTGAATTTAACGGATTTTTTTTTTGAATCCCTGGGCGGTCTTATCTACCTTATTGAGCACTTTGAGCAATTTGAGCGAAGTCCTTTCAATTGAAGCCATGTTGGTTCGGTCCCATTTAAAATGCATTGGACAACAACCCCATACAAAACTTAATGGGCATTTTCCTCTCAGTACAGCTTGTAGGGTGGAAGAGAACGACCGCCTAAGTCGGTTCTCTAGGTAATATAGGTACTCTATGTATTACCTAGAGAACCGACCGGTACCCCTCTTGCCTTAAACACCCGCAAATTTTATTTGAGGTGAGTAAGTGAAAACTCTCTTAGTTTACTCTTTTTTCCTTATCCGTGAATCCGTGTGAATGGTGGATATAAAAACAAATTGGCGCATTAGTTCAAAAAGGTACGTGTCTACGATTTGCACACCTAAATCGTAGACACGTACCTTTTTGAGCTAAGAAACTAGAGTGCGCTTCCAATTTTCGGTAGGTGTTTTTGTTTTTTTTTTAAACATAAATATTCAAAAATATTATTTAATTTATTACCCGGGAGCAACAATGACCGATATTCTTCATAGTTTAGGTTGACAAAAGGTTAAAATAAGAAATTTGACTACGAAATTAATAAATTTCTCAATTTTTGAATTTAACGGATTTTTTTTTTGAATCCCTGGGCGGTCTTATCTACCTTATTGAGCACTTTGAGCAATTTGAGCGAAGTCCTTTCAATTGAAGCCATGTTGGTTCGGTCCCATTTAAAATGCATTGGACAACAACCCCATACAAAACTTAATGGGCATTTTCCTCTCAGTACAGCTTGTAGGGTGGAAGAGAACGACCGCCTAAGTCGGTTCTCTAGGTAATATAGGTACTCTATGTATTACCTAGAGAACCGACCGGTACCCCTCTTGCCTTAAACACCCGCAAATTTTATTTGAGGTGAGTAAGTGAAAACTCTCTTAGTTTACTCTTTTTTCCTTATCCGTGAATCCGTGTGAATGGTGGATATAAAAACAAATTGGCGCATTAGTTCAAAAAGGTACGTGTCTACGATTTGCACACCTAAATCGTAGACACGTACCTTTTTGAGCTAAGAAACTAGAGTGCGCTTCCAATTTTCGGTAGGTGTTTTTGTTTTTTTTTTAAACATAAATATTCAAAAATATTATTTAATTTATTACCCGGGAGCAACAATGACCGATATTCTTCATAGTTTAGGTTGACAAAAGGTTAAAATAAGAAATTTGACTACGAAATTAATAAATTTCTCAATTTTTGAATTTAACGGATTTTTTTTTTGAATCCCTGGGCGGTCTTATCTACCTTATTGAGCACTTTGAGCAATTTGAGCGAAGTCCTTTCAATTGAAGCCATGTTGGTTCGGTCCCATTTAAAATGCATTGGACAACAACCCCATACAAAACTTAATGGGCATTTTCCTCTCAGTACAGCTTGTAGGGTGGAAGAGAACGACCGCCTAAGTCGGTTCTCTAGGTAATATAGGTACTCTATGGAACAGCCTAGGTATGTATAGGTACTGCAAAACGAAAAGGTGGACGAAATTTTTCGTTTATGATTTCGTTGTGTCATTTTTGTATGAGATTTTTCGTTTCGCGTCAGCAGTGTTCTAGGCTTAAAAGTCAAAAACTTGGGGACGACGCGACGGTTCGTGTTTACCTAATTTTATTGAAATAACAAACCATTCACAAAAATGAAAATTTCACTAAAACGTTTAATGTCAATGAGTCAAAAAATTAACCTCACAGCCTACTGAACTAAAGTCGATTCGTTTTTCCCTTAATATTTCTAGAAAAATAGTTTTAAATCTACAACTGTAAGAGCACTCAGCAAAGCAACAACGGAAACAAAACAAAATTCGAATAACACAGTACCAATTTTCTCAAGTGTTCGAAAAAATAGGTGTTCGAATTGGCTTTAAAAACCACACATAAGGCCAACTTACCATCACAAGGTAAGAATAACCGCAATTGAAACATAAAGAACCTCTAAAAATATTCATTACACTACCCAGCGCTAGCGGGTCAGTTCCTGATCTGTGAAGTGATAAATTTTATAACAGCTTCACCCATAATTCGCTTCTCGATGTGTCAAAAAGTGAAGTAAAATGTCAAAATGTCATTTCATATAATAACTGATTTATCACAGTCAAATCATTCTGTGATGTAGTGAAGAAAAGATTTTGGGAAAAAAAAAAGAATTTGCACGACTTGATCGCACGAACTTGCTCTTGTGGTTAAATACTGTGTGTGACCCCACAATGAAGATGCATGATATATTTTCACGAGGAAATATTAAAAGAGTCTAAAGCACTAAAAAATTGATTTTTTGTTTGATTTTTTTTTTTGTTTATAACAAAATGTTTTAAAAAAAATTTAAATGCATTATTGTTTAAACTACTGAGAAGCATCAGATTGAAAAATTATAACAAAATCGGTGCAACCATGCGGCAAAGATATACGCGAATAACCCAAAAATAAGACCAATTTCTCAAAAAACGTTGAATACCTAATTCCGTATTGTGAATTTTTTGAGAAAAACTTGAAATGCAGTTTTCTTACAACTGACTTGGTTATTACAGGTACGAAGTTTAATCAAAATCGTTAGAGCTATTTTCGAGAAAATTTGAAGAAACCAAAATATTTGTATGGCAGCTTCCCAGCTAAAACAAAAAATCGAATTTCCCCTCTAGGGAATCACATACAAATGCTCTGTACCGAATTTCATGCAAATCAGTCTACCCGTTTAGGCTCTAGCTCAAATTAGAGTGGACGCACCGACGACGCACAGTGGGGCAAGATAGGTCGTTTTGTGATAATAATTATTTTCACTAGGAATTGTGCAAACATTTTTATTCGTTTTTGAGTTATTCGAGAAAAACTTTTTAACAAAAAAAAATCCAAAAAACTCAAGTTTTAATGTAAAATAAAAATAACTTGCATATATTAATTTAATTTGGTTCAAACAACATAACTTCACTTAATTGAGTTATAAATAAAACACAGTATTGATGAAAAATTAAAGAAATAATAATATATCCAACATTTATTTTAACTTATTTATGTATTTTTATTCATTTTCAACTTAAAAAAAATTAAATTAAAAATATTTGGGGCAAAAGTCAAGCACATATTTTTTTGTAATTGTATTCAAAAATATGCCTTTAACTTTCTCTATTCTCAGACCTGCTTGACTTTTGCCCCAACAGAAGCTATGAACTAGAACCTTAAAAATGTCTTAAACAAAATAACTTCTTTTCATTCCGAATTTTTGGATACACAGAAATGCTTTTTTTTACAATTTTTAAACTTAAAACATCATTTACATACTTTGACCTAGATGTGACATTTTAAATGATCTTTCTTTCGATCTTAATTCTAAATATATGTTAGAACTAAAAGTCAACCTTTTTTACACTTTTTAAATTATCCATTGGCGCCCCTTTAAGGCTAACTTTGACAGCCTGTCTACTAAAAAGTCTTAAACGAAAAATCTTAAACTAAAAATCAAACTCATCATATCAAATTTACCGTTAAGTTTAAGAGACCTAACTTTATTTTCCCGTTGCTTAAGTTTTACATGATGACCTTTATATCATCGCACTATATGGAGCACACACCGCAGGACGGCATGACAAAAACCACTTTTTCGGACTTCTCGATTATCGTAGTGTTAGTTTTGATTATAGCCTCGAAATTTTTTTTTACACAAAACCAATACTTGGCCTATAGAGAAAGTAAAAAATGAAATACGTTTACTTTTCAGAAAAGAAAAAAAAAAAACAGAAATGACAAAAAATGACCGAATTTATCATTTAGTACATTTTAGTACACAATTTGACAGCCATTTATCATAAAGTGCTCGAGAATCGCTTGAGACGTGTTCATAAAGTGATAAAATGAAAATGATATTTTTTATCACTTCACAACATCATAGATTGGGAATTGATCACCAGCTGAACATAAGTCAATATCTAAGGTTGAAATTTAAATGATTCAGTTCACGTTTCTGAGATCCCATAAATTTGTCGTCTTTGTCAAAAAATGGAGTAAGCGAATCCAAAATGTATTTTCTTTAGTATTTGACAGGTCTATCGGGAGCTAACTCCTTCAGGGCCTAAATCATTAGCTAATTTCAAAGCTACTGCAATAGTGAAAGTAAGAAACCTGACTGACATGAATGAATAAAGTTTCAAATAAAATCTAAAATGAAATTTATAATAAATACAAAAAAAAAAAATATGTGAGTGCCGGGACTCACGGTTAAATATGTGTAAACATCAACGTTTGTCCAAGTGCCTGATTTTTGTTACTGAACGTCATCAAAAGAAACATATTGAATAATTAACACTACATTACCTATATGTAGGCAGTGCTTAAAAAGCTTAGTGTTGAAAGAACGGCAGCGAAATACCCAGTGGGGGAACCGCTGTAACGAAATTTCCAAGCACTAAAAGGCTGGTGGTGAAGTGTCCAACGAACGGTGAAGGTTCGGTACTAAAAGGTCCTGCTTCGTAGTTCACTCTCAACTTTAAGATGACTTCACATTACACATGGTTATTGTTTATGGTAATCACTCTCTGAGCATCGACAAACAACAACTGTCAGCGGAGAGCACTAAAATCGTGGTTTCAATTAAATGACACCGTACAAAAATTCCAAAGGAACTTAATGGTTTGACTGACAGGGGCCGAATTAAAATATCCAGTTAGAACTGTCAACGAACTTGCAACCCTTATGAAACTCCATCTTTCCATCGAGTAAAACTTACAAAAAGTTCAATCTTAATTTTATACTGAACGAACCTCAAATGAATGTCACTATGAGATAGCCGGCGAATTATATATCTTGAGTTTTTAGAATATTTAGTTGCAGTTGTTGTCAGTGGAAATCACTAAAATCGCAGTTTCAATCGATTGACACCATCAATCGCCTATGGAATTGGACGCTGTGATTTTAATGAATGTTAACTTTGTGCAAGTACAAAGGTAGCCGATAACTCTGCAATTTGTTCAACCTCAGCTATTTTGTATATCACAGCCTACAAATTGCAAGAAGAAATTGCATCGTTTAAAAGCAGTATAATGTAAACGTAGAATTTAAGTTCAGATTTGTATCACTGAACGCACCCGATATCCTACCATACCTACAGCCATTGATCTACCATACCTACAGTCAATTGTCAATCCCTACATCTGACTATTATTATTTTTGTTTTGATTTTGTTTTCTTTTTAATTATACTAATGTCGCGTCCATTTTGTTCGGGGAATAATTAAAAATTAAAGAAAAAAATATAAAAATATACCTAAGTGTTAAAATGATAAAATCGTCGGTCGCGCTAAAAACAATTTGATTTCGTCGTTGGCAAAACCAATATAAATGAGTGGTCGCGATAAAGTATAATCGAATTGTCGGTCGCATTAAAATCAATTTGTTTTGGTCGGGGCAAATCAGATTTCGTAACGTAACGTGCTACAACGTAAAGTGCACGACGTAACGTTGCACACGAACGTTCACGTTTTTTTTTCACTCTACTTCCAGCATAGATGTTTACACATCAATAATACGTGTTATTCAACAATGCAATGCAATATAATCTAAAAAAAAAAAAAAACTAGACGACACTCTTACCCAAGCCGCTTAATTTAAACTTCACGTGACTCCTAACACAATTTGGATCTAACTGTACCTATTTCTATAACCTATACCCATATCAGTAGGTATCCTCCAACAAGTTGAATGCACTTCACCTTATTTTTCATTAGATTCACATCCTCCTCCCGTTATATTATTTCCGACTTCGACACACATAATATCCACAAAATTAGAAAAAAAAAAACTTAAAATACGTTTTAGAAAATCGCCCCTACTAACCCAAATCTCCGCCATCAGTTGTGATGTCGTATCATAAATTTAATTTCAAATTCATATCCTACAAAAAAAAAAATAATTTTCTCATGTGTGACATTGAATTTCCTGAGAAAAATCGATTTTCAAAATCCCGCCTTATAATTAAAAACACTGAGAAAAAAAAAAAAACAAATTTTGTTTCCAAAAATCCTCCACTAAAAGTGTCACTATTAACCATTACCATAAGGATGTGAGGAAGATGGAAAAAAAAAATAATAACATCCATATATAAGACATATATGTATGTACATCGCAGCCATCACAAACATACAGGAGTAGGTATAATATTTTATATAATGTAATTGCTTCCGAATGTACCTACACGCTACGCGCTTTCCAAAAAAGCATCAAAATTCAAGATCAATGTCCTTTGGAGCGTGTACGCTTGGGAAGACCTTCAAGTGAAAGATGGGCGCAGTTTTATTTTTAACCCAAATGCATCCATCTGTCTATTCGTTCCTTAATTTAGTTTTTCGTTATTCTTTTTTTTTTTGTTCATTCAATGTGAAGACACGACGCGCGAGGCGTCGGCAATTTCTATCAAAAATGAAGTCAGCACACGCATTCCTAGCCCCCAACGAAGTTTGCTTTTGGATCATCATGATGGGACACATCTCTAGAGAGAGACTATTTTTAAACACCCACAAATGGATTTCATGTGTATTAAAACGCTCGTGGGTCTGGTGTTGTTTGAAGAACAACAAGCAGAAGGGATGCGCTTTGGTGGATGGATGGATGGATGCAGTTGCACTATACTACGCTGCGCTGCGGCTGCCTGCAACAGTTGTGCGTGGATTGTCTATTTTTGAGCGCAGTATAATAATGGAGGAGTAAGCCGTTGCTGTTGAGTGAATGTTTAATGGGCCTATGTGAGAGATTTGGTTTGTGCTACGACTGTGAAAGGATGAGTCTTGGAAGATTGTGACATCTGTCTGCCTAAGAGAATTTTATTTTGACTTTCAAGGATACAAGAATATTAAAAAAAAAAGTCTTATCTACTTGCTATATAAATGCAATCTATATCTATCTATCTTGATCTAAGAAAATGGTCGTTCGTGTTGCTAGAATATTAGAATAAGCAATTGTGCCAATACCTCCATAAGTATACTCAAAAGCTTCAAAAAATAGGAGAATAGCACTTCCTTCTAGCAGCCTTATCGTATGCTTACTTTTAGCGACACAATTTTCCGTCGATATGATAATGCGATATAAACTGAAAGATTCGCTTTGCAGTAAAATATTAGTTTAAACTTCAGGCAAGGAAAACTGAAAAAGGATTCCTGGCAAAAAAGGTTGGAGCATGAGTTGATGCGTAAAATAAAAGGGTTCAACATGTACCTATATTATACAGACCTTCTTTTAATATTAAAAAAAATCCTTGGCCATATACCTATATCCCGTCTCAAGATTACCGGTTTTACCGTAAAATCCATTCTCTTCGGCCGGATGAGATAAAACGTTTTTGTTTCATAAATCAAGAAAACGCGTGTTTTATTGCAACACACATCAAAGGAAACACAAAAACGAAATATTTTTTTTTTTTAAATAGGACAAAATAAACTCGATGGGTTCATCCCTACAATCAAAAACGAGATGCAGATGAGACCATTAAAATATTAACAATCTGATGGCAGAGCCGAAGGATTTATCTGGATAAATTTAGAAACTTTAAAAGGCTGAAGATTGAAACATTCAAATCGAATTCATGATTGCAATAATTGAAAAACAATTATTCAAACTTTGGGGAGAGTACGATGACTACTTAGCGGCAAAGAAAAAATAGATTAGTGTACAACAGTTAGATAAAGGATTTTTTTTTACTACGGAAGGGGGATCTATCTCGTCCCGTTTAGGCGGATGGAGCTATTTTCATAAAAAAAAAATACTCAAAAAAGTTAACACAATATTGTATTCCTTTTTTGAAAGATAGAGATCTGGGACCTATTTCACCAAACACTTTTCACTTTGCAACTTTTCACTTTTACTTTGCAAATTTCGTTTCACCAATCGCAAATTTGCAAAGAGGAAATTATTGGAATGATAAGTCGAAAAGTTTTCTTTTTTGCAAAATACGTTTCACCAAACGCAAATTTGCAAAGTGAAAAGTTCTCTTCTGCAAAGTGAAATGTTTTCTTAGTTTGCAAAGTATTTGTTCTTTTCGTTTCACCAAACAAACAAACTTTGCAAATTTGATTCAGAATTTTCGAAAAGCTTTTCAGTAATATGCAAAGAGAAATTTTTATTTGCAAATAAGCGTTTGTTTTGAAAAGTTGAAATAATAATACACAAATGAACTGTTTTGAAGAATTTTTGGAAGATTAAGAAGTAAATAGAAGTGACCAAAGGGTAGTGAAAATAATTTGTTGCCAAAAGATAGTTTTCGATTAAAACAACCCTCTAATTTGTTTTGTATGAAATTGGACATTTTCATTTCATTTCAACAGTCAAAGGAATATGTGTTAGCTTCCTTTGCAACAAATTTTGAGTACACTACATTGGGCTGAGAATAGAACCCAAAAACACGGTATTGCATCTATGCGCGAAATAAGCAAAGTTGCCGTCTGTAGAGTAGTTCATCTAGTGTCGAGTGTAATCATAGTAGATGAATTTCTCCCAACCACCATTTGCTGGACACAAAATTCTTTAGAAATAGCCTTGCAATTTTTTTTTTGTCAATATGCATGGAAAGCATCAACGTATCGCATGAAACGAAAAACCAATGTTTATTTTTAAACGCGATTTTTGGCTAAACTAAGCGTCGTAGACCCCCCAAAGTTGACATCTTCAAACGTGATTTTTGACTGAACAAGGCATCATAGGGGATTGAGAATTGCATATTCGTGACCTAGGGAGTGCCACCTTTCAATGAACGTATCGCATGAAACGAAAAACCAATTTTTATTTTTAAACGCGATTTTCTTTGCAACTTTGCAAAATACGAGTTCAAATGCAAAGTTCTATTTTAAATTGGTGAAACACTTTTACTTTTCACTACTCAAAAATAGTCTGATAAATTGAAAAGTGCAGTCTTTTCACTTTGCAAATTTTGTGAAACACTTTGCACTTTTACTTTGCAGGAAATTATTTTTTTTGCAAAGTTGCAAGGTGAAAAGTGTTTGGTAAAATAGGCCCCAGGTATTGAGCTTTTTTATTTATTTATCACCGCTGCTCTTAATAATTCTTGATAAAATTTTGAAAACCAAATGGTTATGTATTGGTTTTCGAGAAAATTGAAAATTGAAAATTACGGTGGAATTGTTTTAGGGGAGGAATGCATCTGGCTATTTCGCTAGTAGTAGGTACCTAGTTTCACAATTTTGAAAAAAAGAAATTATTTTCACATTTTTTTCTAAATTTTGACTTTGAAAGCTATTTTATCTAAAATTATTGAGAGAAACAACTTGATTCAAAAATCAAAAAAAAGAGAATGGACTTCTGGTTTTAAAATATTTGTTTTCCTTTGTTAGTATTTTTTTTTTTAGAAAATTGTCGCTTCTGCCTGAACGGGGGGAGATAGAGCCCCTCTCATAGTAAAAAAGAGGACTTATTTTGTACCCTTCTAAGAAAACACATTATCAATTTTCACCGCCGGCGCCGTAGTTATCATACCCAAACTTTCGAAAAAACTATAGCTTCTGGAGTAAGCAATTTTATTATCAGACGATTTACCCTTTTATCCGCACTTGCATAATCTCTTTATCGTTTCTTAATCTTTATATTCCTTCAATTTTTCTGCTAACCTTTTTTTATAATTTTTTGCACTTCAAATTGTTGTCGATTTTCTTTTGTTCCTATATTCTTTGTCTATTTTGTTTCACTTGGGCTCATATTCAGCGAAACATAGTCGGCATTTACATTGCCCGATTTTTCTTTGTTGTTGCAATCGTGTTCATGTGAGATTTCGAAGTACAGCCGACATGTTCCACACGATTTTTCCACTCTCTCTCTCACACACGATTGTAACCACAAAGAAAAATCGGCATTGGAAAAGTCGGGCAATGTAAATGCCGACATACAACAACAACATTGTGTTTCTGAAAAAAAAAAAACAAAGTACCAGCGAAACCAAAAACAACAAAGCAGGACAACGAAACATGTTTTTGTGTTTTTCCTTTCGCTTTTTAGTTTCGCTGTAGATATGCAGTTGCGCCATAAGAACGTGTGTAATAATCGACAACGACGCTGCTGGTTTAAAACAAAATCTTTTCATTCGTTGTGTGTTGGTCGTACATCCAACCAGCATAATGTATTTTCGACAACCAAAACATTGAAACAAATACATGTTTTTTTTGTTTTTAATAATTGGTGTACCTTGTTTCATTACAAATTTTCCATTTTTTAGGTAAAAACCTGGTAAAAAAGATTTATAATAACTAAGCTGCCCTCTATCTTGGGGCTTCAGAAATATCTACCCGTGAGACAAGAAGACAAGAAGTGCTCAAAATGTTAAGCTAAACATTTTGGGTCATACCTTTTCTCTCATACCAATAGAAATCGCACCAATTGAGATTGTTTTTAGTTAAAAGGGGGTGATATGGTGATATGCGATGGGGGAGGGGAATAAGCATACAAAAATACATCTTTCCTTCAACCAGCATCCTAATTTTCATTATTTAATGGCTCCCACGGTTCTTCACAGGTTGAGTCCTTATTCAACATAACATAATGTTCTTAAATAATATTGTTCAAATATTTATACCTACTAAATATTTTCAGCTAAATATTTGTTTTGACCCATTATTTCTTTATTCCTTGCTTTGCTTCTGTAAATGCCTAACATTCTTGTCCAAGTCCTTCGTTTTTTTTTTGTTGTTGTAAAATCTTGTAAACAAAAACAATCCTCAAACATCAATGCGCTAGCGCATCGGGTTTGATAGGCGAAACGCCACCATTAGGCTAGGTACCTATATCATATATTTTTCATCGAACACCGCACATACGGCACTATTATCTATATATTTCTCTATTCTGTGTATGCAATGTATGTATTTCTTTTTCACTCATCTTTTATTTGTTTCATTTGCACTATGGGATGGAAATCCATTCTCCCCCTCTTATTTATTTTATATAGAAAATATGCAGCTGTTGTCATCTTGTATAGTCTACTGATGGCTGATGGCTGATGGCTGATGGCTGATGGCTGATGGCTGCCTGGATCAAAAGTGTCTTCCAATATTATAAAAACATTGTTTTTGTAGTTGTGATGGTGATTTGAAGATGAGCGATGTTACCTACATACACATACGACTATTACACATCAGAGGGAGCACGCAAAAGATGGATGATCATGAGGGATGGAATACTCTAAATGGATAAGTGCATTAAGAATTAATTTGTTAGTAGGTATGGGTATACATTTTTGATTTTGGATTTTTTGAGGGTTGTTCGGACCTATAGGAAAAGATTTTTGCAATACGTTGTGTTATACCTAGTTGTAACTTTTTTGCAGTTTTTTTTTTTTATGTATTAAGTCATTGTTCGATGATAAATAGGTAATCTGATCTAATCGATAATTCCGGAGATTAACATAACACGGCTGCTGATATGCAATCGTATATCTAAGAAACTTTAGTAACAAATACCTGGCAACACCCACTCAGATATGCAACAAATCTGGTTGAAATGTAGGACGCACAATTAATAAGGTATACCAACCAATTAGTATCCTGCAGCGGGATAAGACTTAAGGAGCCAAATAAATTTTTGGTTTGCTAAACCATATGGTCAAAGCAATATCACAAATATGCTTCCAATACCAACTGACAACTGCAACCCCTACTCTGGGTCTCAGTAACAATTTTTGGAGTATTATTTCCATCCAGAAATGATTGGAAGGAAGCGGTGGTGAAAAGAGAGGCTTCGACACAAGTACTTTTACTGATAGTTCTAAAATGGAGTATGGGGTGTTGGTTCAGGAATCTTTTTCAAATCTTTAACTTACTCAAACAAGACCCTAACTAAAATCTAAATGTCGCTATCCTAACAGACAGTCAGGCAGCTGTTAAAGCCATTAATTCGACTTTAAAATCTTCTCAATTGGTTCAGCAATGTCGTGTTGAGTTCTCAAACCTTGAGGCTAACCTCAGGGTCACTCTTATCTGGATTACAGGTCACTGGTGGCATTGAGGCAAACGAGCGGGCTGACGAATTAAGGAACAGTCCTTCATAGCTCACTTGAGGAAAGAGTCAACATTTCACTTGAAGTTATGAAGAACAATATATTCTTAATTTTTTTTAACTGAATCAAATCGTAGGGGGCAAAGTTTACAAACTGCATTATATCCAGAAAGATATGCCCCATCTATAATGGAACCCAAGCAACTGACTTGATATTTCGACCTAGGCGAGACATACAAAGCATAAAGCATATACAAAAATCAAAGTACACGGTCATTCATTTCGTGGTTTCAAGTTGGTAGCGCTGGCATTTGACACCTGTCAAACTCAGCTGTCATTTGAAGTGTCATAATATTAGCTGAATGTTTGCTATTTATACGATAATGGATCGCTTAACAATCTAACAAAGCGTTAAAATTATTAAAACTTACTACAAACTGATTCAAACGTAGCCGTACTTTTTGCGCATTACGCGATGATTATGGTCGTCATAATCGACCGACTACATAGTTACTACGGTAAAATTTTGAATAAATTTGAAGAAAGTTGAAGCGTTAATGATGTCGTAAGCCCTCTGTGCATCATCGTAATGCACGCTTAGTCGAAAATATTGCAGCTGCAAGTGCAAGTGTTGCTGCTTGCTGATGATCGGAATTTAACGATTTCCCGGGTACCGTTGATCGAAGGATAACCGATTGTTTTTGGCCAGCGATTGAAGATCATGACTTATGGACGATATGTGGTGCCAACAAGACGAGGCAACAGCCCCACGACCAATTATTGAGTGAGAAGTTTCCTGCTCGCGTAATTTCAAGTTTTGGCGACGTCAATTAGCGACCATGATCATGCGATTTGACACCGTTAGATTTTTTTCGGTGCAAATACGCAAAACACCGTGTTTACGTGAATAATCCCCGAACTCTAGACTCTAGAAAAAGTGGTTAAAAATTACCTCAAAAGAATCGCATGCTGCAAATCTTCCCGAGGCCGAGCCACTGCAAAGAGGGCAATCTACTATTCATGAAGAATCAAAGGGTTATGAATGATTTAAACCTTAAAATTCATATTGGGGCTCTTAAACTATCAAATATCGGGTTTTTCAATAAGAGCGCTACAAAAGTTTTTTTTTAAATAAAACAAAAACGGTTTTGGATATCAATGAAATTCTTTATTCCTGTGAAAGTAAGTTCGATGCCATTATGTATGGAACTCGATTTCTTTTGCATGGCCACCACGGGCACACTTGCAGAAGTCCAGACGCTGAACCCAATTTTCGACGGTTTTCAAGCATAAATCGTTAACATCGATTGTTCAGAGGTTATAACCTTTCAATGACGGAAAATCAATCTCGAAAGTGGCGAACTGACAAACGTTATTATTTGAGAAGGCAGGACTCAAATTTCAGAAGGATACTACCTATAGTCCGCGTGCGCCATTTTATCGAGGTATAGTTAGGTTACGCTCCAAGGAACTATACGTACCTACACAGACAAATTCCAGACAGCTTGAAAACAACTAACTACCCGATCGAATGTTAAAATAATTGTGCAGTAATTATTTTTGCTAAATACATTCCTTAACCACTAAACACATTTCCTGCGCCCAAGAAAGATCTCAAATTATACCAAAGCGAAGACCTATTCATTGAATTTATAAAACCAATCAAATGAGTCTACATATCGAGTTTATTACCAAACCACACATCTGCCCAATTCAACAATAAAAATACACCACATTATAGGTATACCTACATCCGGGGCTGTAAAGAGTAACGGTTGATAAATTCGTCAACATGTATTCTTTTAAGCATGAATAAAATATCCTTCTTCCTCATAAAACCACTATAGATGCCAATATGAACCTTTGTGTATGAGCCAACAAAAAAAAACAAAAAAAAAAATTATCAAACCCCAAGAACTGGCTCACGTGTAGGCTCAATTATTTATTTATTTTTTTTTTGTTTGCTAACCATCGTCTTCGCATATTATAGCCCCAACATCATCCTTTCATTTGTCTTCTTGTATATGTTAGTAGGTAGATCCTACAACTCCCTGCGTGTGCCATAACATAACCCAAATGACGATAAAGGCTTTGACGATTTTGCCAAGGCAACGATAATGATGAGGTTGATGGCACGCAGGAAGAAAAATACCAGAAGCACCCGCCCGACAGCCACCGCCGCCAGGCCCAGACCCAAAACCAGACACAACAGAACCGACCTACACTAACTCCGATTTTATGTGCCCACTTGATATAAAAACACGAATTTTCAGCTGTTTAGGTCCCCCAAATTTTATTTGTCTCCCTCTTGGTTGTGTGTGTGTGTGTGTGTGTCTTTTGGGGGCCCAATCCCCTAGCTAAAAGCTTTTTTTTTTATGGGAGCCGCATTTTGTGGTTTAATGTTTGTGTGTCTGTCCAAAAATGTTATTTTTTTTTTGTTTTTTTTTTCCAAAACAGCCAGTCGTCCCTAGGTGATTTGGAATGATTATAGGAGTAACCAAAACAAACGAAGAGAAATGACGGAACCGGAAAAAAGGAAAGGCCATCCGCTTCTGTTTGGCTTTGGGTTCATTGTCCCAAAAAGGTATCATTGTGGGTTTACCCTTTCTCAGAAGAATTACCGTTATTATGAAGAGAAAATTTCGTATATACGTACTCAGATTGAGGAGGGAGGATTGTGTGACCGTGACCTTGAGGGATAAGTATTTTTTTTTTTTTTTTTTTTTTTTTATTACCAACCTACTCAAAGCGCCCTTTTTACTTTGATGCAAATAATCATCATCATCATCATCGCAAAAGGGGACCACCATTAAGCACCATCAATCGAACATTTCAAGGTTAAGGTGACGAGAAAATAACACCACCCTTCGAAAAAATTTCGTGAGGGGGGAAATACAGCACTTTACGACACCAACGCATCGCATCGCCCTCTCTTGTTTGTTATGATTGTTGCTTCCGGTATAGCGGCGGCGGTGATGGCGGGGATGGTGGTTTACGACGCCTTTACAAATCTAGGGTCATGAAGCGGCTGGAAAGATACATTTTCACCCTACGCCTGGGGTTATCGACAAGACACCCAGTTTTTTCTTAGGTTGGTTTGGGTTGGATTGGGTTGGGGCAAGCAAGTCCTAAATTCGCATTCGGCTCCCCGCAAAAGATTAGGGTTGTTGTTGAGATGCTGAGCTGATGTTGGTACACATCATCGTAATAACACGCAAAATGTAACCGATTCTTGGGTTTATTTATGTTGGGGTAAGAACTGTGAATGGTTATAGACTTTCTCCTTGCGGGAGTGTTTTGTATTAATTTTATGATGGCGCGACGATGACGTGCAAAGAAAACCAGATGAAGATGATGATGCTTCTTTTCGAATCGTTTGCTACTTGTTGTGTCTGACGACTATAGACGTGTATGTAGATGGTAACCGAAAATTGGGCGTTATTAAAGCTTTTCTTGTGATTTTCTTTTGTTCTCTTTTTCTTATATTGCTGCTGGTAAATCATTGCCTCTAACTGACTGCGAAGGGCTTACTCATCATGTCAGCACATTTAATCAATGGACTGAGAGTAAATTTAATCCTTTTTGCCTATGGTTTATTATAATTGGAAAGGGATTTACCAATATAAATGGGGTGCCAAAAATATATATATACTACTAGGTATATGTAGGGTGTCTCTGGTCTAGTTTTAAATATGGTGATGGTGGCTTATGGACTTGCGGTAAGTTATTATATTTACTGATACCAATATATATGTACATACCTAGCTATAGACCAAAATTAACTTGATTCACCCTTATACCTTTTAGATATGTCAGCGCAAACCCTCCCCTTTGGAAGGTAGGTGTTAAAGGTATTTTATTTAATTAGATTCGGGTATTGAGTTTTGTTTGTTATGAACTGGTCTGGTCCAAGGTCAAGTTCATGTTCATGTCAATAAATATTTCATCTACATCCTATTGTTTTTGGTTTCGAAAAGTCTTTCACAGGGAAAAGCTTGAAGTTTTATGATTTTACTAGCGAATTAATTTTTTTGGACTTTGGTTGTATTTACAAAAGTTATGTTTGAATTTTTATTATTGGTTTTCTGAGTTCTTCACTTAACATTCTATGCTGGTTAACTTAAACCAGTGATTATTGAAATTGTTTACCCTAGAATATTCACCAAAATTGCAACCATAGATGATAATTTAACCCCATTAATAATAATCAAACCGATTTTGGTTGGATAGTTGTCGGACAGGGTTTGTGTAGGGTCACTTTATGTCTTTTTTTTTTCAAATGCATTAAAATTTTGAAAATTATCTTAAATAAAATAAAAGTGATGAAGGTTCCATTTTAGACGTGTGGTTTTCAATCTGGCAATACTTTTTTCGGAGTTGGTCTTTTTGACAGCTGTCACTTGATTTATGCTCAGTTTGGTTTGAAATTTCATAATTAATTGACTTACTCCTGAACAACGTTTGCAAATCGTGCAAATTTATTACCAAAATAATGGTTCGGTTCGCGCGACGCATCACGCGCGTCCAATATTCGGTCGACATTACCACAAAATCACATAAATTCGAGCAACCATGGATCGGTTTCGCACCACGTTTACTCTAGTGGATAATGTGCGTCCTCAGAGACGCCGTACAGTGCGCACCGAAAACGCTATTGCTGCTGATATGGAGCAGAGTATCGAAGAAGACCCGAATGAGTCCTTCAACCATCGCGCGCAAAAATCGGAGCTGTCGAAAATTGGGCCTCTCAACTGGAATTTATTCGAGCCAGCCGCGGCGTCCACTTTCCCGAAATCATTTTTAAAACATAATGGCAAACCCTTATCTGTATAATTAAGCTAAATTCTTGGCCATAACATTAAATTATATGCGTTTTATTTCTTATTAAAAACCACACGTCTAAAAAAACACCTTTATTTTATTTTTGTATTTGAAAGGCTGTATTTAAAGAATGGGCAAATATTTTTTTTTTAGATTTAGCTATTTATTAGGTGAAATCGCGTAAAAAAGAAAATACATGGTATTCATTTTGAGTTGGAAAGGTGAAATTGGGTAAAAATATTAATATGGTATCAAATTTAAAAAAATTCTGTTGTGAAAAGTAATATTTAAAGGATGGACATCGGGAATCATTTTAGAGCTAATAGGCATTTTTTAAAAATTTTAGCTTTTATAGGGTAAAATAGGATAACAAAACATGGTATCTCATTTTAAAAATTATTTTGTGTTTGAAAAGTGATATTACAAGAATGAACTTCAAGGATCAAATTAAGAAGTTTATAAAGTGAAAAGGAGTGAACACAAGAATAGGGCAGCCGATTTTAAAAATTCTTTGTGTCTGAGAGGGAATGTGTAGTGTAGGTATCTACATATTCGGAGGATGGATATCGAGGGTCATTTTAACGCTGCATCTTTTAAAGATTATGATATTTATAGGGTGCAATTGGGTAAAACAACAAAAAAAACTATCTATCCCATCTTAAACGGAGCTGGGATTTGAGGCTTTTGGACTTTTTTGTGCATCAGGGTGTCATTAAAAATCGACGCTAGCGAAGAACCAACAGCCGGCCACTTAAGAATAATATTGGTCTAGCTTTTCTTGAAATAGGGGGTCGAAAAAGTTTGAATATAACATAATTAATCAAAAGGTCATGACTTTAGCAACTATCCTTGAAAAATGTTGAACAATGTTTTATGCATACGTAGCCCTTACTATTGTGCAGAACAGGTTTAACCAATACTCAGGAGCCATTAAAAGCTTTTAAAGCAGGCTCTTGTTAGGATGCTTATATATATAAAACTGATAAATTAAAACAAAAAAAAATAGTAAACGCAGAATTATTCAAAGAGCATTTGAAAAAAGTCCTTTAGCTACAACCACTATTTCTATCGACTTCAAACAAAGCTCAACACCTATACAAAATGTTAATATACTATACATACTACGTTTCGGGGCACGGAGTTCATATAAAAATTTTAAATTGCAAGAACAATCTGTCAAAATTTGTTTTAACAAAATTTTAAAATACTTCCAACAAGAACTTGAAACGACTTTATTCCAAGAAACACTCTTTGACTGTTAATAATTCATTTGGTTTGTTTTTAAGCTATTATAAGCCTACAAAAATGAAAGTCGAAATATGTACCTACATACAATGACCCACATCTGTCTTCTAAGTGATTGAATAAAAAATCCGTCTTTCCCTACTTTTACATAGGTATACCCAGTATAACATCGAAAATCCTTAATCGTTTGTTTGGGTTCTTTAATGCTAAACAAAAAATTTCAACAACTTCGTCGTCTACACATGACAAATACTCCCCCAAGGGTCTTATTTTGCAAATAAAATATATATACACCCACATACGCTTCATACACACAGGATCCCTATATACCTACAAAAAGAAAATGATGAACCGATTACCTCTGACAAATGAGGTCGAAGCCAAGTTAAGCTACCCACCCTTCTACTTGTGTGGGTTGCTTTAGCCGCACCGACACGACCAAAACAGCCTCATCACAAAAGCAAGGCCCTGAAAACGGAGACGAAACGAAAATAAAATAAAATGAAGCAAAAGGACGAAAAAACGTAACCCAAAACAAAACAAACAAGGATATGGGAGATTTTCTCGGACATGAGTATGTAGGCAACACAAAAAAAAAGGAAAACGAAAAATAATAAGGAAATGGGCGCAGACACGAAAGGCGATAACCTAGGTACCTTCGACCGAAAGACCGACAGACCGACAGACCGACAGACCGACCCACGGCTCGATGTAGACGATTCGACGAACGAAGAATAAACGAACAGGCCCACCCGCAATTTGCTCCTACTATACCTACTATTGCCCAGCCTGACTTGGTTCCTTCTTCCACATTCTCTAATACCGCCACACATAAGTTTAGTAGGTATTGGTATCGAAGTCGCTCCTACTTTATGGAAAAACGTTCCGTTTACATTTTCGAGGAACAATAGATGGTAGGGAGATGTGAATGTGGGCCGGGCTGTTATTATGGCCATGGAGTCAAGTTCAAGTCTACTACGATATTGTGTTGTCGTAGTAAAATGGCGCCCGGGAGAGAGAAGAAAAACACACCATAAATAGGACTAAGAAATATGGAGCATATCGAATGAATGAATGAATGCCAAACGGGAATCGGAGTGAGTTGAAATGTGGGTGGATGAGTGAGTGAGTGAGTGAGTATTGTAAGGGTAGCCGAATGGAGCTTGTTGAATGGAAAGACGAACGACTATATACGACGTTGATTACAACGACGATGACGAAAGCAATGGCCGCCCACTCATGCATTTACTACGCCGCGCCGTATATATACCACCATTATGAGTAGGATCCAATTTCTCTGGGGGTATTACATCACATCAAGGGGGACTCTACAACTGCTCAAAACGCACACACTATTTCGACGACGAATATTTCGTTGAAAAGGGCAATGGATTCATTACATTATTTGTTTTTGGGTCGTGTTTACGCTAGCCTGTATGTTGTTCACGTTGTAGGTGGCTTTCGTAAAATAGGCGCGCAAAAAAAAAGAAAGTAATAAATACAAGTATAGAGTGATGGTTTGATGGATTTAATACCTACGTAATTTTTTTTTTTTTTTTTGACATTTAGGAAAATAATTATTTTGTGACCTTGAACGACTTTGGTACAATGGAATTCATTTAAGTTTGTGTGTCAAGTTAAACACTAGGTATGTACCTACCTACATGTGTTTTAGGAGAAGAAATGTCAAATTTATTTCAATTAACCATTCTTTGTTGGAATAAGTTCAAATTATGGATTTTTCTAAATTTATTAAAGAGCAAAAAAAAAAAGAAATTTTTGACTGTAGGTAGGTATATTAGAAATTAGTGGGACAGTAACAAGAAGACGCACAAGCACAAGTAGGTATATGGTTATGGAAGGAGAAAATTGAATTGAGTTGAGAACTTTTGGTTTCACTTCCACAATATTCCATTTTGTTTGTGTTCAATTGTTGTTTTGGGTTTGAGTTCAAAAATTTAAATGAAATTAAAATATTTAATTTTCATAAAAACTTTGATTGAAATAAATAAAATGGAGGCACATCATGTTTTGGAACTCCAATTTTTTAGGTATTATGTACTTAAAAAAAAAGAAAGAAATTTGGTGGGAAGACAGTCCTAGAGCCTGCTCACTTACTATCTTAGACAGGAATGGATTTGATTTACAATTTTCTGCTAAAATCGAACTTTTTCATGACAAGGGAACTCTTAGAGGATTTTTCAATTCTCCGCAAGAGGGAGTAGGTACGTAGCTAAAAACATTTTTGATTTAAGGTGGCATAGACTGAGAATCGATTAAAAAAAGCCTATGGCTAGTCAAATACTAAAACTAGCTGACCTTTTTTGACCAATTACTCAACTTTTAAATGGCATACTCATTTGCGAATATCCCACATACGGGGTGCTAAGATCACATAGCTTATTTTCAGGCCGAATAAGTTGTTGAACTTCAAGCGAAAAAAACGCTAATAGACCATGTATAATTTTTTAAGGAATCTCCTGCGTCGTCAGTTAGATTCTTAAATTAACAAAAATAAGTAAGTATTTTATTTTATTATTATCAATATTATAGCAGTTTTTTAAATCAATTTTTATTAAAATTTCATACATGAAAATTACTTATTTCCCAGGCTTGAAAAACAAACTAAATTTACGAAATTATTATTGGCGTTTTAGCCTTTAATAGGGGCCAGTGTGTGCTGCCGCCCGCCATCGAGAGCGGGAAAACCATGCCCAACAATGCACTTTTGGGGTTTTAAGGGAGTCTCATCAGTCTCTCTAGAATAAACAAGTTCGAGTGATGATCCTCGTCCTTAAACACGATTTTTTAGTCAATATAAAATTCTGCTCGAAATCCCACCAATCCGCGAACTTTCGACGTTTCTGCACCAGAACGATTTTAAACGAGTTATAAGGCTTGAGGGAGTAGGTACGGTAAAACTTGATATGTCAAAAAAGCCGATTATTTGTTTTTGCTCCCACAATCTAGCGAAGAATTTTTGTTTTTTCTTCAATAAAAAATGTTTGCTTGAAGAACTTTGCCTTATAGTAACACAGATATAGCCAATCTGCTTGTCAAAAATAAAATTGGTATTATTTTCTTGTTTCGCATTTATTTAATCGCTCAAAGTAATAAAATAACTATAGTCAAATAAGAAACAGAGCTCAAATTGAGGAAGACAATAATTGCAAATTAACGAAATGAGCCAGAATGTAAGGAATAATCGCCAAAACCAATAGCTCTAATGTCGAAATTATCGGCAGCTCCGGAAGACTCTATGGAAAAGTACTTTATAGAAACTTATAGACCTCTTTACAAATTCTTTCTTTCTCCAACTAGTAGTAGTCGTAGAAGATATCGTCATTTAAGAAAAAAAAAAAAAACGTAAACTGTCAGTTTTTCCGAATAATTTCTAAACGGTAAGTGATATAAAAAAAAAAAATCTTTACAAAGTTTGTACTATATATAATTATCTACAAGAAAATATTAACATGTTTTTCCCAAGAGTAATTCTCCAAAAGATATCACTATTAAAGAAATTGGTCGAAATTCAAAAATACCAGTTTATTACTCCTCACTCAAAAATGGCGAAATTTTAGGAAAATAATTAAAATCATTTTATAGATTATATTTTTCTCTCAAAAAAAAAATTTTTTTTCATTTTCCAAGACATGTAGTATGTCTACTTCAAAAAGGCGAAGTATCCCATATAGAGGTTTTTCGTATTCAACAAGAGTTGTAGATTATTTGACATGTTATAAGGAAGTGTATTTTCCAGTACCTCCCTATAATCCTACCATATAGCCGGGAAAAAACAATTTTCAAAAAAAAAAAAAAAACGACTTAAAGCAGTCAAAAATTACTAAAAAAAAAAAAACAACAAGAAATCTCTTTATTTTTTTAAATAAAGTTGTTTTCGTAAACAGTTTTTGGAAAATTAATTTTCATCCCAAATTTTGGAAAAGCAAATGCAAAAAAAAAACAATTTTTTTTTCAAAATTTTACGTAATTAAGTACTTTTTTTGTTTTTTCAATGCTCTTATAAATTTCATTAAGACGAAAATGTTAAATATCTTGTACTTTTTGAGAAAATTTAAAATAACTAAATCTACTTTACTAGGTACCTATTTAGTAGTGGAAATCGGATCCTTAGAGCAAATTAAGCAACATTTTCAATTTTCTAAAGAAGAGAATTTAGAATCTAGTTTATTGTATTTGACTTAATATCAATAAGAGCGTATTTAAAACAAAAATACTGCTGAATAACGTATAATTTTGAACAAAATTCGTTCGAATAAAATTTGTTTTAATTTTTGTTTCCAAAATTTAAATTTTTCAAAAAAAAATCACTAAAACAACTTTATGTTAAAATAAAGTAAAAGAAGAGACTTCTGGCTTTACAAAGAGGTAACAAGGCATTGTAAGTGTAACCGTTGTTTTTTTAAATATTTTTTGCCCCTCCCGACCGGGGGGGGGCGAAAATACCCCCTCCTTAACGATTTTTTTCTTGTCTTGACCCACGGGTAGGGTACACCAAAGTAAGCGTTTTCTTAAATCCACGATAATTGATGTCAAAATTGGAGATAGACCTTTTCTGTGGAACGATTTTTTCTTAAAATATACCCAACAACCACACTCTAAAATACTTCCAACCAGGTCCGGGACACCCTGTATATCGACCAATAATATCAACACAACATGGAGTAAACCGCACAAACAAATCTCACAACAGTCTCAAATATTAGTAACTTTGAATTGGGTGCCGGCCATTTGAACGAAAATCGTTTCGCAGATCTTACTCCGCAATTTATCAAAATATACTTTAATCAACTCGTAATAAAGGGTCCGCCAAATAACTTCTTTTTTTTTTTGAAAATGGCCCAAAACATCGAGTGTAGCTTCGGCTGTGTGGCACGTAGCGCCGTCCTGTTGAAACAAAATGTTGCCAATATCCTCCTCTTCAATTTTTGTGAACAAAAATTTGTTCAACATGGCCCGATAACGATCGCCATTGACTGTAACGGCCACTCCTTGCTCATTTTCGAAAAATGGCCCAATTATGCCTCTGGACCAAAATCCGCACCAAACAGTGACTAGTTTTGGGTGTATCGGTTTTGGTTATCTGTCAAATCAGACATGAGCTAAGTGTTACCATTCACGAAATAAGCACTAGTTGAAAAAAAAAACGTTAGATGGCGGACTCTTTAGTTGTTTCGCAAATTTGTATATGGTCTTTGAATCAACCCGCGCAAACTTTTCATTTCGCAAAAGTTCCCTCTCGGTTTCTTATATATCGCATTTATTCAGGTGTCATTTCGTTGTTTTGCTAGATTTTATCCGGTAGTTCCTTACCTCGCCGCTGTTTCGTTATCTCACCGTTTTATAAAAGTTGACAAAATCAAACTGGCATTTATTTTATTCGTAGCCTAGTGCTTTTTTTCACAAAATGAATAATGCGGAGAAATTATGCGCTTTGTCAGTGTTGAAACAAAGAAAAAAACTACTAAAATGTCCATAGAGCAAAGCGAAGAATACACAATGTTGATTCTTATGTTTATATACGTTGAAGCGGAATATGCGATATATTGCGAATTTTATTATTTTCCATACCTATTAGATATTATTTAGCTTTATATTTATATTATACTGCCTTTCAATATTTAAGGTACCTACATGTTAGTAAACTTCGCAATTTTTAAATGCAATATAATTAATAAGCTAAATAATACAGTGCGAAATAATGAAATGCCATATAATAATTAGCGAATTAGTATATGTAATACGAAGTAATGAAATGCGATACAAAAATATGCGATCAAATGATTTTGCGAAATATAATGATTTTGCGAAGTAATGATTTTACGAAACAACAACATAGTTAAATAAAAAAACTTTCCAAACAATTCCTTGCGAAATGAAAATAAGATATTACAAAATGAAAAAAGCCCTAACCCTTTATGTATACTATATGTATGTAGGGTAGGTGCCTATGTATCAACTTATGTATGTACATATGTAAGTTTTAAAAGCCTGCTTAATGCGTATTTGTAATATCAAATGTTTTTATAAGAACATAGAGGTTGCAATAGTATCAAAGAAAAAATAGTGGGCTTGTTTGAAATGTGTGTAGCTATACCTAGGTTTACCTACATAATAGCACATCAAGTAGTTATAAAGGACAAAGCTAGACTGAAATTAAAACAAAGGAGTACCAAAAGGATTTCTTAACTATCGTCGCGTCGCCCAAGCTAATTGCAAGAAAACTTCCTTTGTGTTATTATAAACTCACTTTTGAACTCTACATAAGCAGCATAATGAATATAGATATGTATAAGTACATATGTATGCAGATGTAATTATATAGATGATACGGAAATACTTTGAAACTTTTACAAAGCAGTTTTCTATATTACACTTTGTCGGAAAACTTATAACCTCAGGAAATGTAGGGCACTTTTGCAAGGGTTATTCCTTTGATATTTTTTTTATAAAGTATAAGAAGAAATTTTCTTAAGTTTCTTTGAAGTTGAAAACAAACATGTTGTGAGTCTGCATTTGGTATATATAGGAGTTTTTGTGACACAATGCATTTTGTCCTTCCACTTGTTCTTACAACTTGTTATTTTTTTTTTATATTGTATTCCACTTCCTCACTTGGATATATGTATGTAGGTATACAAGTTTGTAGTGTAACGTCACATTATAAAAAAAAAAAAAAACAATTTGATGAAAAACGGGTATGACGATGATGGTGAAAGTGAAGTGCACACATAGTTGTTATGTATTCTCACTATAATCACAGGCAGATGCATCAACATGGCCCACATTCTTATTAAGCCTCAGGTTAAAGAAATATTGTTTTTTTTTTTTTTTGTTGTGTTTCACTGAGTGCGAAACACAACTTGTTCAAAAAGTGTTCCATCCTATAACCAGCCGGCCGGGCCAAAGAGCTTCATGGCTGATGCACTATTGAGGTAGGTTCCTCTTTGGCGTCGTCGTCTCACGATGACGGTTGTGTCTGCGTTAAAAAGGAATAAGGACATGCAAATGCGCTGTTAAAAACACGTTTATTCTTTGTGTCGCAAAGCGGCAAAAGCACCAGCACACAAAGTTTATATAGAATAAACAAGGCTTGGCAAATAAATAGGTCTGCAGCGTAAAGAGCTTTAATTAGTCATTCCGAAACGGAATAAGTAGGTATGTATAGCCTATGATCTACGCTAAAATACACTTTTGAATCTAGAATACACATCGACATCATCATCAAGGTAAAAAGGATAAAACGAATATTCAATTCGCCTTGTGACGACGACGATACGACACGATGGCGAAGGCGACGGTGACGGTGACGGAGGAATGGATGGAAAAAAATTAATTCCCAATTCTATTTCGCATTTAATTGAGCTGAAATCAAATTAAATCGAATAATTCAACCCTCGTCCTTGTTTGGCATATATCCTACATAGAATAGACTAACTATAAGGACTACGCACTTTTTTTGCTTCAGGTTTGTCTTTCTCTGTGTCCTTCATTAATTTTTGCAACGAAGGTTGGTGTATGAGGACACATGTCAGTGTGATGGCTCAGCGCTCAGTATACGGCTGATATGCGTTTGCAGATTTCGTGTTAATGTTCTAATGTTTGATTAGATTTCGATGTCACATCCCGACTTTGTATGTGTGTGTGTGTGTGTTGGTGCGAATGTATTTATTCACCCTCTAAACAATTTATGAAAAGGAAGATTTATCGACCAACTAGAACCACCATTTTCTTTTCTTTTTTTTTCATCTAAATGATTTAGATAGAAAAAAAAAAATCATTGCAAATCGGTTTTTTCGTTGTGGTTGTACCTAGTAAGCAGTTGATTCTTAGCTCACTGGTTTGCTTGCTACTGCTTTTAGTTTTCTGAGAGAGAGGGCGAGTTTTAAAAGGATTTCTAAATAATTGTGGGTAGAGCTTTATTGTCTATGTATGTATATAAATGTATGTATATATGTAAGTTTGCAATATAACGCGATCGTCCTTCGTTTTCTCTTGTCGTCGTAACCTCGTCATATATAGTTTTCTGTGGACGAGCAAGCATTTGAGAAATAAAATTAATGGTTTTACAGTTGCATTTGTTCGCCGGTCTGCACATTTATCCTTGCCTGATTAAATCTTTTGAAATAGGTACAATGCGAGAATACATAATATACCTGCACACACCTATCTTCGCTTATTTATAAGTAGGTACATAGGATAATAAAAACAGCATTGTCTGTCATACGTATATATTTGTTCGCATTGTTTGTGCGCTCGCCGCACTGTCCGTCGTGACTTCATTCTTCAGTAGTAAGTTAGTAGTAGGTATTCGTCTTTGTTTCGTCCTTAATGTAGTGCTTTTTTTTGTTTTTGTAAAATTTGTTTGCATAAACAAAACATACCTAATTATGTACCTACATAGGTATGTATTATCAATGTTTTGTCAATGTCCTTGTGTAATTAATGCGAAGGCAAACAAAATATACTTTGCGAATTTATTTTGTTCAATATTCAGAACAAAAACCGGATAGCTTTATATCCCTCGTTATCGGCGTAGACTAGCGACTTCACATATCCCCACAGAAAATATTCAAGCGGCGTTAAATCGCACGATCTTGGAGGCCAATTCACGGGTCCGTAACGTCAAACTATGCGGTTACCAAACGTTTCCTTCAATAAATCAATTGTGGCACGAGCTGTGTGACATGTTGCGCCATCTTGTTGAAACCACAGCTCCTGCATATCATGGTTGTTCAATTGATGAACGAAAAAGTCAGTAATCATTTCTCTATAAGCGGTCACCATTGACTGTAACGTTCTGGCCAGCATCGTTTTCAAAGAAGAACGGACCAATTATTCCACCAAACCATAAAGCACACCAAACAGTCAGTTTTTGTGGATGTAACGGTGTCTCAACATACACTTGAAGATTATCATCACTTTAAATACGGCAGTTTTGTTTATTGACGTGTCCATTCAACCAAAAGTGAGCTTCATCGCTTAACAAAATACGCTTATGGAAATTGGGATCAACGGCAAACTTGTTTTGGGCACATTTGGGCACAATTTAGAAGCGTTGTTCACTGGCTGAACACAATAGACGCGCGTTCGATCGCGCGTTCGTACGCGCGTGATTATTAAAACTTATTTAACTCCCAGAGTCCCGTTAGCGGCTGCGTCTCCATTGTATTCACTTTAACGAAATTTCACGTATTTTAACTTTGACAGGTGCGAACGCGCGTTCGAACGCGCTTCTATTCTGTTCAGCTAGTCAGGCGTCAGTCTATATGCATGTTGAAATGCCAAACAAAACTAAAAATAAATCACATGACAGCTGACAAAATGGCCGCCAGTTAAAATAGTGTTGCCAACTTAAAGTTCTATACCTTTTAAAAAAAAAAAAACACACCTTTTATAATGGAACTGCTGAACGGGAAAGATAAAAACCAAACTTTAAGAATTTTATAAAATCAACTGATTTATTTAAAATTATAAAGAGAGATTTTAAAAGCAAACAAAATCTTAGAATTAGAAAATAAAGGGTTTTTCAACAGGGACGCAACAAAAGTAGAGCAACAGGGACAGCAAACGACGCCATATTTCTTGCCGCTCTTTTGGCATTTCTCTTCAGTAAGGTTAAGGTCAACAATTGAGCGTCTAGTGGAAAAATTTGAATCCACAGGCACAGTACAAAATGTTCCCGTGCCAGTGAGACAAAGAAGTGCCCGTAGTGTCGAGAATATTGCTGCCGCTGAGTCTTCAGTTGCAGAAAGCCCAAACGAATTGGGCTGAGCAACAACTTGAAAATGATTCGGATTATCATCGAAAAATCATCTTCAGCGATGAGGCTCATTTCTGGCTGAATGGCATTTTTATTAAACTGAATTTGTAGAAGGTTCTTGCCAATTTATTTTTTCACACCGGCTCACAGGCTCTCAAACGGCTTCAAGTCAAAAGTGTCGAATAAAGTCACATATATTTCAGTTCAATAAGAACAGCAAATTTTACAAAAAAAATGTCAGAAAGTAGAAAGGATTTGAAATCAGCTATGAAGAAGAATTCTAAAAAGTTATCGGGTTACAAATAGGTTTCTCCATTGCCAATTGAACACCTTTCATATTTGGGAATTTTCAAGATTTATACTCTTTAAGTGTCAGTCCTTAAATCCCATCGTGGTATTGGTATCGATGGTTTTTAATTTACACATAGGCATGTAATATAAATTAAATTCCAAGTCTCCCATCATCATGATAAAAAAAAAACTTCAGGTTCTCTTAAAACGCCCTAAACTAAGCAACTATGTAGGTATTTAACAAGCGACTTTCTTTTATTAAAGTTACATTATCTCACACTCTAGTTGAACTTCCTACCCCCTAACAAATAACCATTGCAAGTAGTTATACCTACCTACATTAACAAACAAGAGGAAATTGCGTAGGAAGGTAGGTATAGGTAAATGTATAGGTATTTTTGCCGCAAAAGGAATACATTTACTCCGTTTTGTTCCCATCAACCTAACACCACCCCAACCCCGTTATATACCAAGAAAAAGGACTTTCCTATAAGTTATACCTACATATATGTTTGCCATTTGAAAACACTTACCTATAATGTAAAAGTCAGGAAAAACGAAACATATTGCGTTATGCAAACACCCCTTTAAAATGACGTCCATTTAGAATCCATTGGTTTAAAGAGGCCAAAGGCAAATATGTTTATGTTTGTATGTAAGTGCGTATAGCCAACCAAAAAGCAACATTTTCCAACGCACAATAATATATTTCTTGTACTGTTGCCAAGCCATCTACTGCGGCTTTTATATCGAGACAGGAATACAAAAAAAAGTGTAAGGAACAACAACAACAACAAAAAACGCACTGCGTAGTTTCCAAGCTTATAAAATATCTAGTGTGTTGTTGTTGTTATTTTCTGTTGATGTTGATGATGAGCACTTCACCTTTTGGCTTTGTAACACTGCGCTACCGCTAGCTATATACGGCAAAAGGGGAGTAAAAAGAAAGTCACCCCCACCCTATCTAAATAAATATAAAAAAAAAAACACCATCAAACACACACATACATACGTACCTACCTTACCTAACTCATCATTTTTATATTCGCGCGCAACTTTGCAACTGCTTGATGCTGATGAACGATGCAATGTGCTTCAAGGATAAAAAAAAAGAAGAATCTCGCAAATAGAAAACTAGGTGCCTGGGATTATAGCTTATGTTAATATTTACCCTCCTTCCACCTACTATATATGCACTAGGGGTGCACACCTACTTCTATGAACATCAAATGCAATCTCATGAGTACCTACCTATGCATCTTAGAAGGAAATGCCAGAAGGACTTTTTTGTTAGCAAATAAGTAGGTAGGTATGTATGTGCAATGTGCATATGCAGAACGTAGAAGGATACCACCCTCTACACAAAGCTTTTGACATTTCTAGTTTTTAACAATGTTACCTTCGAAGGGCAATGAAAGGAACCTCCACCTTCTAGTTATGTACTTCATATATGTATATGTATGTATAACTTCACAGGATTCTTAGAAATATGTAAATAAAAATAAAAAAAAAGACCAAACAAAGAGTTCGTTAGTTTTTTTTTTCTCCTTTTTTTTTTGTCTTCCCTTTTTGAAGAAAACCAAGATGAAGAAATTTTTTATTTTTTTTTTTTGTTTTGGAATGAAAGTCGAGGGTAGTTTCCATAATCTTCTTCACTTTTTTGCATCGAAGTTTGAGAAGGACAATATAAGCAGTTCTACCTCTATTGTACCTACCCCTCCTGGCACACAAAATTATACTCTATTCTACATATTATATAGGTAGATTCAGATTGGTATATCCACTCACAACTAAGTGACTGTGTAGGTAGGTCAATGTACGAAGAAAAAGACACTTGAAACAAACAAAAGTAACTGGTTACACCTAGCGGGGAATCTCCCTTCTCATTTCGAGCTTATTATAGAAAAGAACACAAACAAACAAAAAAATATGAAAAAGTCAAGAGGGTTAAAGCGAGGAAATGGCGCTGTGTTTTACAGGTGTCATCATTATTACGGTACCTGTAATATGCTCTTAAAAAAAAAACAAAGTAAAATAACATGAAATGAAACCAACAAAAAACAATCCAGCAGGAAAACAGAAAAAAAAAATCAATAATCCTAGCGAAAGTGACTCATCTTTTTCAACGACTTCAAGGATATTGGGTATGAGGAGACAGGAAGAGCGAAGGATATAAAGAAGGAACGCCGTACATACATATATCTGCAGCGAAATAAGCGAACCAGAAATTTTATATATGTATGTACCAAGAGATATACTTGTGTTTCATGATATGACCGTCGAGTTTTGATGCAAAAACTTTTCTTCTTTTTTTTTTTTTTTTTTAATGTAAAATTTTGTATGCATGTTTAAGTGCTTCCACATGACCAAGAATAAGGACGAAAAATGGCAGAGCTAACAGAGTGTAGAGTAGCTTTAGCTGTTTCAAATGAAGAATATAAAATACAAACCAAGAAAATGGCACAAATAAAATATATAAAAAAAAAAAAAAAAAAAAACAACCAACAAGAGAGGAAACCACATGAAACCATTTTCATTTATCCAAATGAAAAGAAGAGGAAAATGTTCCAGAGTTTTAAAGAAAAAAAAAAAAAAAAAATCATGTAGGTATATATAGGTATGTGTATATGTATATCTGTCAATGTATCTGTGATGTAAATGCTATTTCAGATGTTATTTCTCTGTTTCTTGTGCACAAATGCAGCAGCACTAGCAGCAGCAGAAGTAAAGTACAGCAACCCCCAAATATAACGTGCAGGGTGGTTTTTAATTTTTTTTTTTTTTTTGTTTTGTTGTATATTTCTGACTTCGTGTTGCTTGAGTTTTTAGATATCCCTCTCTCATTTTGGCCCGATGAGAATTGAGAATAGTGCGGTGTTGTTGAAATTAAACAATTTACTGCACAACAAGATGGAGAATTAAATGAATAAAAAGAAAAAGAAGAAAAAATTAAAACAGCGCGAAGTGAAAATTGCAATTTTCATGCGTGTGCTACGTGCCATATCATCAAGGGGATCCGGATCCCTTGGAAACACGTGTCAACATTATGCCACTGGCATTACGCACTTTGGCGTTCTAAGCGCTCCACTAAGCAGTGAATTGCAAAGTTTATTTTTTTTTTTTTTTTTTTTTTTTTTTGTTGGACCAAGCCATTGGTTGTTGTAAGAGGTACATAAATGAAAAAAATAAAATAAAATAAACCTGCGAGGATAAATAATTGGGGTCGGGGTGTTGTACTCATCATATATACGTATATGTAAGGTAGGTAGGTATGTAGGTATACGCACTCTAGGGCAACTAAAAACTGTAAATTGTTTAGCTCCTTCATTTTACATTAGTACACACTCTCAGGCAGCTAGTAGGTATAGGTATAGGTATATAGATTTGTATGTTCTTCGTATTTTTGCCAACTTTTTGCCCTCCTGTCAATGCTCGCTCTAGCCAAGGCAGTTGTTGCTGCCACTTTCCTTTAACTGACACTTTTGCCAACGATACAAATGAGCACGAGGACGAGGATGAGCGGCGCGGCGCTACGACGGTCGTAGGTAGGTATAGGTACAGAACTTGCTCCTCATACCGTAGGTTAAGAGTTATTGTAGATATAGTAGAGCAAAAGGAATTTTCAAAATATCTACTAAAACATTACACGTAAACGCTGACATTTTGAGCGTACGAGTATACGAAAAATACTGCAAAATAGAACTAACACTTACATACATATAGATACAATGACTAGAAACTCCATCTCATCGCAGAAAGGCTTCTCGCCCCCACACTTTGTTAGACCCCATTCGCATAGCTTGGTAAAATGAAAAACTTTCCACTTCAGGATGCTTCTTGCTTCAACCATTCCAACCTACATACTCATCTCACATCATACATAATATAGATATGTTTGTAGCGATATATATATATATATATATATATTATATGTATGTATGTACCTATTTTCACTTAACGAAAGGACTTTTTTGCGCCAAGCTGTAAGAATCAAGGATATTCCGTCCGGGATTTTTTTTTTTTTTTTTGCATTGCTTCTCTAAGTTGTTGTATGGCTTTTTCATCACTATAAGAGACGATTTAACGCAAAAAAAAAAGTTTCTTAGAAAAAAAAAAAAAGAAAGAAGCTAAAAATCAGAAAAGTTATATTCAATGTTAGAGAAAACACATCTACATTTATTTATACATACAAATATATCTACGCAGGAAAAAAAAAAAAAAAAAAAAAAAAAAAAAAAAAAACAGAACAAAAAATTTACAGAAGAAATCTAACAGTATAAACGACGACGACGATGGCAAAGTGAACTTTTTTCTAACTTCAAATAATGGAAAATTTATTTATTTTATTTTCCTCCTGCGTTTGTAATTTTTTTCTTCGTTTTCCTTCCGTCTTATCCTCCTGACTCCCCCCCCCCCAACCCCTCACCCCTCCCCCATCGTCACTGTTTTCGTATGTCTCCTTATTTTTCTGCGTTGAATAGACAATTGCTTACTATAGAGTGATTTTATTTTTTTAGTGACGTGGAGGGGTGGAGGAGTGGATGTGTGTTGGGAGGGCGGAGGGCGAAGGGATTGAAGATTCGGCTAAAGGACAAGTGCGTATAGAAACGATGAGCACCAGGTAAGAGCAAAAGAATGAATTTAGTATTTTTTTTTTTTAGGAAAAAAAAAATTATATTTCTTTTTTCTTAAAAAAATCGATTTATTTTCAAATTATTTCCCCGTTTCTTTTTCGTGTTCTGGTTATTTTACGTTATTAAATAAATTTAGAAGCGATTTTTTTCAAACTTAACATTTACCTACCTACACACACCTAGGTACCTCTACACAAACATATTTATAAGAAAAAAATATTTTTATTCTTGGAAATAAATTCTATCTTTTCAGTCGGGGTCGTTTTTTAGTGAGCATCCTTATAAGAAGTGTATATTTTTTTGTGACTTTAAAAGGAAAAGTTTTTAAAATCCATATTTTGAAAATATTTAGTAAGAAATTAAACTTTCAATTTTTTTGTATATTTTTTTAAGAAATCAATTGCATTTTCTTCAAAAAAAAAGGTTAATGAATTGGTAGAATATTGGAGAAGTGGTAGATGAAGCTATGAAACTCTGATGCTTTTTTATCATTTTCCTTGTCAACTTTATTGCTCAACATTTTGTTTTTTTTTTTTTGTTTATATAGTGCTAATTTTCTACAGAAAAAATTTGTGAGCGAAAATTTGTCAATTTATCAACTATCAATTGAAAAATTGATAGTCGTAATAGGGATGGATATTTAACGTTCCTTCAAATGTTGGTAATTATTCACCATACCACCAATCGGCGATTGATATGTAAACAAAGAGTATGAAACATTTTATTGATTTTTATGCTAAAAAGTGTTATTCTCATGAGGATGTCAGCGTGGTTTTTTTTTCACAAATTCACACGGATGAAACAAAATTTGCTTCCTAATATCTTTTTATGTGCACTAAACTGCAGAGACTTCGACTCGAGACAATAAATGTTCAGAATTTCAACATAAATAAATTTTTTAAAACAATTTCGGGAGAAATATCTTGCTTTAGACTGAACTTAAATCACAGTTTGTGCAATTGCAAGCCCAAGACCAAGGATTTACAACACCAAACTACAGCGTGTTTTTTTTTAGACGTGTGGTTTTCAATCTGGCAATACTTTTTTCGGAGTTGGTCTTTTTGACAGCTGTCACTTGAATTTATGCTCAGTTTGGTTTGCCATTTCATTACAAATAGACTTACGCCTGAACAACGTTTGCAAATCGTGCAAATTTATTACCAAAAAATTGGTTCGGTTCGCGCGACACATCGCACGCTGCGTCCAATATTCGATGAAGCTCATTTTTGGTTGAATGGGTACGTTAATAAGCAAAATTGGCGTATTTGGAGTGATCATAATCCACAAGCGATTTTTGAGACGCCGCCACCGTTACATGCTCAAAAAGTCACTGTTTGGTGTGCTCTATTGGCAGAGGGAATCATTGGTCCATATTTCTTCAAAAATGAAGCCGGCCATAATGTTACAGTCAATGGGGAACGCTATAGAACCATGATTAATGACTTTTTCGTGCCTGAATTGGAGGATGTTGATGTGGACGACCTTTGGTTCCAACAAGACGGCGCTACATGTCATACAGCCAACGAAACAATCAATTTATTGAAGGAAACTTTTGGTGAGCGCATTATCTCGCGTCGTGGGCCTGTGGCGTGGCTTCTAAGATCGTGCGATTTAACACCGCTGGACTATTTTTTGTGGGGTTATGTGAAGTCGCTTGTCTACGCAGATAAGCCCGAGACGATTGACCCTTGGAAGAGAATATTCGGCGCGTTATTGCTGACATCCGGCCCCGATTGCTGCAAAAAGTGGTCGAAAATTGGGCCTCTCGGCAAGAATTTATTCGAGCCAACCGCGGCGTCCACTTGCCCGAAATCATTTTTAAAACACAGTGGCAAACCCTTATCTTTATAATAAAAAACTAAATTCTTGGCCATAACATTAAATTAAATGCGTTTTATTTCTTCTTGAAAACCCCACGTCTAAAAAAAACACCCTTTATTATCGAAAAAAAAAAAAAAAAAAAAAAATTCGTGGTGTAATTTTTTTACGAAAGGTACCTACAACCTCAACATTTTTCTGACAGCTTTTTTTCGGAAAAACTAAACTATTCCTCAATGCCAAAAAACTTTCCCATGGCTATACCTACCTAATTAAATCAATTCACTTTTCTCATTTAGATACTACTTGATGTTAAAAATCATGTAGTAAATAATTTCAATTTTTGTCTATATCTACACGTTTACCGTTGAGAGAATATAAAATAAAAAATACAGAACATAATGACAATGATGATGATGATGGTTCTTAATGGAAGATGTGGCCACAACCAGAACCAGACAAATGGACCATCTGAATGCGCTTCATATTCTGTTTTTTTTTTCTCTCTTTTGATTTTATTTTCAACTTTTTATATAAGGATGTAATCAAAATGTTTAAATTGTTTTTTACGATTGTGTGTCCAACAACGCGCAATTGTGTCCATCATGGCTGTTTTAGTTTTGATGTTGTTGGTCTTTCTGATGGCGGAGATATATGCATATGTATGTCTATGTAGGTACCTACAACACATCAGTTTAGTGGGAGAGGACGGTCATGATGTTAATAATTTGTATGATATATTTCTATCAACAACAATCATTGTTTGCAACTGTGCAATTATATTTATTGTCTGCACACTGGTTGCAGCACCAGCAATTCATTGTTGCATCATCATCATCATCATCATCATCATCGTCGTCATGAGATGAAAATCAAATGCAGACGCATAATTTGTAGAATGCATCACCATCAGGGTCACTTAACAATAGGTACTGTCTCATTTTTGAATCTGATTATATGAATCTGGAAACGGAAATGTCCTTCCTCAAATATTAACAAAAAAAAAAAAAACGTTTTATTTCTCTTTATCCGTTTTTAGGTTGGTACATATGTTAAAGGACAACGAACTCCATTTGTGTGTCTTTCCTTCCACCTTTAGTATATGTATCTTCAAAATAATGCGCCAACGAAGAGGTTATGCGGATGTGTAGGCGAACAACCATTTGTAGGTAAAACAACATCAGAAGAAGAGGATCATTCCTACCACATGTCCTCCGCAACAGAAATTCTTTTCCTTTTTTTTTTTTTTTGTTTTTAATTTAAGTGTGGCCTTAAGACTTCGTATAACGTCCCTACTTGAACCAATAAAACCAACAAAAAAAAAATGAAGAATACTTCTCTCAACTCTCTAACTCTTATGTCACTGCCCTTTAAAGAAACATCTGCCCTTGTTTAGCGGGGGAATAAACTCCTTAGCACAAAAAAAAATAAAAAATATTAAAATACAAAAAAAAAAAAAAAAAAAAAATGTTATCATTTCGGTTTGGGGAACCGCGAACTGTTATATGTACATACCTACATAATATGTGAGTTAAGAATGACAAAAGATGTAGGTACCTATACATAGGTTCAGGTATAGCGTATAGGTATTATATCGGCGCGCGAACAAGGTGGTTTTTGTTTGCTTTGATTTCGATTCTTGTATTCTATTGACTTTTGTATACCTAGGTACTATAACTACATATAGAAGCATATGGCGCTTCTCAATTACACATGTCTGACATTCCATCCAAGTGCAGCTGAACATTTTGTATCCAAAATCAATATTCAACCCTTTTTATTACGTCACGTGTCAAACAAATTGTGAGAACAATAATTAAAGGTTGGAATTTTTTCGTATCGTAATGACAGAACGAACCAAATATAGGTAAATCACAACCACCATTGTCATAAAAATACAGCAACTGCAAATTTCAACGGGTTGTAAACATCAGTACCTATATATAGTAACGGTGTGTAGAGGTATTTCTGAGAACAAAAACACCAAACCTGCTGATGCAAATTGTGATTTTCTCTCTCGCTCTTAGCGACGCTAAATGAACGAATTAAGAGCATTTAAATCCAATCAAGTGCATTTCAGTTTCAAACCATCCTCGAACCTTTTTTGTGTTGATGGTTTTTGGGGTGAATCGAAATTGTAAAAAGATGCATAAATGTAGGTACATATACTTACAAATGGGTTAAAAAGAGACCGCGCGGTTTTATATAATAATTGCATATCGACGACTGACTGTCCTCTCTCACCTGATGCTACACACAATATTGACACTTTTCAACCCTTTTTTTCGCACCCTATTTGCTCTATAACGCATACGCAAAACGCCGCACCGCGCCGCACCGCGCCGCGAAACGCAACGGGGGCTCTTCACTTTCTTAAAGGGGTTGGCTGATGATGGTTATGGTCGTCTCTCGTTGTCTGAGGTCGTTCTTATTTGAGATTCTTGTCATGTAGATATATAGATACCTACCTACTATTAGTATGAACTTAAATGCGTGTGCAAACACTTGTGCTTCCATTAAAGATATATGCACGCCACTCATTCACTTGCTGGCTCTCTTTCTCAGAATGTGTATCTTTGATTAGAAAAAATATTTGCATACCCTCGCTTTATCATGAAAAAAAAAAAAAAAAAAAACATAAATAGAATACTTGAGCTAACAATATACCTATAACTTACCTAAGATGAGAAAGGGTTGATCAAGAAAGCTTCCCTTGGATACACCCACACTTCATCATCATTATGATGGTTTGAGAGTTTATACATAAAGGGTGTTTTTTTTTAAACGTGTGGTTTTCAAGAAGAAATAAAAAGCATATAATTTAATGTTATGGCCAAGAATTTAGCTTTATTATAAAGATAAGGGTTTGCCATTAAATGTTTTAAAAATGATTTCGGGCAAGTGGCCGCCGCGGCTGGCTCGAATAAATGCCAGTTGAGAGGCTCAATTTTCGACCACTTTTTGCAGCAATTGGGGCCGTATGTCAGCAATAGCGCGTTGAATATTCTCTTCCAAGACGTCAATCGTCTCGGGATTATCTGCGTGGACAAGCGACTTCACATAACCCCATAAAAAATAGTCCCGAGGTGCTAAATAGCACGATCTTGGAGGCCACGCCACAGGCCCACAAAGCGAGAAAGTGCGCTTACCAAAAGTTTCCTTCAATAAATTGATTGTTTCGTTGGCTGTATGGCATGTAGCGCCGTCTTGTTGGAACCAAAGATCGTCCACATCAACATCTTCCAATTCAGGCACGAGAAAGTCATTAATCATGGCTCTATAGCGTTCCCCATTGACTGTAACATTATGGCCGGCTTCATTTTTGAAGAAATATGGACCAAAGATTCCCTCTGCCCATAGAGGACACCAGCCAGTGACGTTTTGAGGATGAAACGGCGTCTCAACAATGGCTTTTGGATTATGATCACTCCAAATACGCCAATTTTGCTAACTAACGTACCCATTCAACCAAAAATGAGCTTCATCGCTGGACAACATTTTCTTGTCAAATTCGGGATCGTTGGTCATCTCGCTTTGGTAATAAATTTGCACGATTTGCAAACGTTGTTCAGAAGTCTATTTATTATGAAATGGCAAACCAAACTGAGGATAAATCAAGTAGCAGCTGTCAAAAAGACCAACTCCGAAAAAAGTATTGCCAGATCGAAAACTACACGTCTAAAAAAAAACACCCTTTAGCTACCTACCCAATATGCAGATGGAATTCTATTCTATGTGCGCAGTTGTGCAATAAAAACAACAACTAACTGGTATGACACTCGTAACATCCTTTTTTTTTTGCCATCCTTCCTTCTACCCTTATATATTTTTCACCTACTCTCCATCAGCGCCATTATCTTTCTCGGTTGAAATTAAATATACGCGAATGGAGATGCATCGCATATTATTCAATCCCTCAACCTAGGCTTACCTATACACCCCATTTCCCTACCTTGCACTCTGGAATGAAGTTTGTATAGAAACCTCAATGTTGTTGCTCCTAAGAATGACATATTGTACATAATGCATAAAGCGAGAATTGGTAGGTATATACACAACAACAAAAAAAAACACAAAATCAGAAGGAAAACAAATTTTGAATGACATGAATTTTCATTTCACCTAGTACACATTCGAATTTAAGTCATCCGTGTCCCGTTCTATATATTTTTTATTTTCCTTTCTATCGCCTCATCTCTTTCCTCACCCACACACAATATAGCGACACTTGTGCAAGGATACCTATCTTCATTCTTTTCAATTTGTTCCCCTATGCATGCATATCATTTATATATACGTACCTACCTACATAATGTAGGTATGGTGTTGGTATAGGTAGGTATACATGTAGCTTTAGCTTTATGTGAAAATATTGACAAAAGTATCTTTTTCTTATAGTAGTTGGGATATACGGATATCCAATGCATAATTCATAATCCTTTTTGCATTTCGTTTCGTTGAAGAGTCCATCTGAAGGAAATGTGCACTTGTTGAAAGACAGAAGGAGAGGGAGGAAAAGCGGTTTTGCATCCTTAAGTCCATTTTTATATACATTTATTCTTAAGTCAGTCATTCACTAGGTAGGATGATATGTTTAATTTGTTTTTTTTTTTCTATTTTAACCATCTTAAATAACAATAACTGTAAGTGTAGCTATGTTCATCTTTACATCGTATAGACATAGATATCCATTTTTTTTGTTAATATAGTGAGCGAGTTGGTCCGTGTATAGATACGGATAGTAGGATGGATGGATGTCAAGCTCGAGTGCACTTTGGGGTTCTTTGTTCTTCATCTTCCTATTTTTGTTTGTGTCATTCCTCCTTTCATCACTTCATCAAAAATTTTAACAAAAATAAGAAAATACGGACAAAAAAAGAAATCCTCTGAAAAGGATCTTAAACTACAAAAGAAATTCCTCGTTGATGTATAGGGAGGCTTCAAAAAACATGACGAATGCCACTATGCTTTTCTATAATATATCTTCACATACATTTTCCTCCTCTGGTACAATTACTCATACATATATGTACCGAGACCGGTTCAAAAGGGGGTGGCGAGTGGTGACAGAGTGAGGGTACCTACCTACTCAGAATAAAAGTGAACGAGGAGCGAAAGTCATTCTTTAGTGTACCTACCTACATACATACATATGTATGTATATGTGTATCATTGAAATTTCGTTGGGATTTGTGTGTTCTTGATATAGGTACCTACCTATTGCTTTTGTTTTCTTGCGGGGAGCGAATTGAAAAATTAACTTTTTTTTTTTATGTTTTAGTGTTGGTAAGTATATTTGTTTTTTTTTTTTTTTATTTTCCTCCTGTAAGTATTGGCAAGAAGGGTGAATTTTCAACTAGATCGTGCCAATTTAGAGAGACGGAGCTCAAAATGCATTCACTTTCACAATTATTATGTGCTAAGAATACAAAAGCAAAAAAAAAAAAAAAAACAAAATACCACTACTCTACCCTCGGTATATATTTTTTTTTTTTTAATTGGGTCATATGCACGGGAACCCAATTAACATCATTGCTGCGCAATTCTGTATTTTTTTTTTTTTTTTAATTTTTTTATAATTCATCATTGTTTCGATATTATGGTAGTTTGTTTTGTTTCGTAGTGATAATTTCATTATTGGAGAAGATTTGGTGCGACACCTCGTATTTTAAGTCGTCGACAGGAATGGAGGGGACTGGACAGGAATGGTTAATGCTGGATTAAAACTATACTGACAAATTGGCACATAGTATTTTTGTCAAACAATGGCAAAACAATAAGTTTGTCTATTCTTTTGACAATTTTTTTTTTTGACAGAAACACTGCCAAATTGTCAGTCCTGTAGAGAATTGCTTCTAGTAATGCAATGTGCAGTTTTCGTGGGCACTCGAGCCGCCATGTTTAATTTCTGACTGACAACCTGCGCAATATATTACCTAAGATTTGTGTACTGTGGTAGATAGTAATCCCTGAAAAAAAAACGCCATTTAGGTGGAATCGGCTGGAAATCCATCCACAGATCTCGTCCGTTAGACTTCGGGATCTTACCACCCCGCATATGTGGGGTATTCCATCTGAAAGGTCAGTTATTGGTCAAAAAAGGTCAAATAGCTTCAGAAATTAGTCAGACCACTACGATTAGATATTAAGATAAAAGAAAGATCTATAATAGCCGATGTGTCCAAGGGACTTCTGAACTTTGACAGTTGTTGATAGCGACCATATTGTTGAAGCTACATCTGTCAAATTAGCTGTCATTTATTTAGTCTGTTCTGCCAAATCATCATGGACGGATATAGCGTTCAACAGCACTTGAAAATGATAGAATTATATAATCAAAATTGGTGTTCTGTTCAGGCAACGTTCCACGCGCTTCGTCCATTTTACGCGGGCCATAATCGTCCTACAGAGCGAGGACTATTCACAGTGTGGTGGATAAATTTGAGCCCACTGGTGTAGTAAACGACCAACCAACACCCGGAAGTCGATTAAACTGAAAACTTCGCCGCTGTCCGTGCAGGAGAACCCGAGGCAGCCGATTTCGCGTCGCTCACAAGAACTCGGCCTTTCGCAGACCACAACTTGCCGAATTTCACGTGCGTCGGACTTGGGCCTGCACCGGCACAAAATTCACCCGACCCAGGAGCTGAAGGTAAACGACCATAGACAACGACGTGTGTTCGATGAATGGGCTCTGGAACATTTGGAAACTGACCCTAATCATCCCAAAGACCCAAAAATCATCTCCAGCGATGAAGCCTTTTTCTGGATGAATGGGTACTACGTCAACAAACAAAATTGTCGAATGGGACGATACCTATCCACATGAGATCCAATAACGTCCAATGCATCCTGAAAAAGTCGCGGTTTGGTGTGGATTTTGGGGTGGCGGTGTCATCGTCCATATTTTTTTGAGAACGGCGAGCGCTATTGGTCGATGATTTTACCAACTTCTTTGATATGGATATACCAACGACAAGTAGTGGTTTCAACAGGACGGAGCTATACGTGCCACACAGCTCACGCCACATTGGCAATTCTACGTTTCGAGAGCATACCTAGTCATATCTCAGGTGCAGATGATGTGAATTGGGCACCGAGATCGTGCGATTCGACCCTGTTAGACTTTTTCTTGTGGGGTTTTCTGAAGTTCCAGGTCTATGCAAATAAGCCACAAACCACACCGGCTCTTAAAGCCAACGTAACCCATGCCATCGGTGAAATTCAGCCTGATTTATGCGCAAGTGTCGTGGAATGTTGAAAATTTCGGATGCGGACATTTGAACGATGTTATATTGCATACATAATGACATCGATAGGCCTTTCAAACGAATAAAAAATGTCGATGATATCTTACAAATACTTTGTTTTACTGAAAGACCCTGCACTTTTAATGGCAACAAATACCTATAATAGTAAAGAGCTCCATATGTGTGGAGGGCAAATCAAGCATGGGCTTAAAAATTTGTCTAAAAACCTTAAAAAGTTTCATTAGAAAAGTCGTCTACGTCATAAAAATATTCTTATTATGTACAGTACATACATAGGTTAGGTAGCCCATTAACTCTTTACACTTTGAAAAACATTTCAAAATTTCAAACCATCGAAGGCCGTGTTGTTTAAGCTTACAACTAATGTCACACGAGCGTCCAAATGGACCTTCTGTATAAAACTAGTTTGAGCTGATGCCAAACGAGCCTCATTTAGTTCTCGCGCGAACGGAATATTTTGCTTTGTTTAAAATTAAAATCGAATTATTTGTTGAAAATTTATAAAAAAAAGAACCCTTCCGCCTCCTGTGGTGTAATATAGCCCTGTAACATGTATGAGACTTTTGCGGAAGGGAATTCTGTCAATTACATTGTGAATTTTTCATCAAGTTTTGAATTTAAAATGCTTTTTTTTGTGAAAAATTGATTAAAGTAATTCGACTACCTCTTCTGTTAAGTGTTGGATGGATTAAATCATCCTCATTATTGGAGAGGAGGATTGAGGTGAACTTTGAATAATTTGTTTTTTTTTTCTTCAATTTTTTTTAAATTTTGTCTCAATTTTTGAATCGAAATCAATTGATTCTCCATTACGCTTTTAAGAAAAAAAGGGGTTTCCCTTCTCACAAATGCAACCTGACATTTTATCTTCATTCAGAGACTTTAATCTTAAAGATCCGATCATTACAACGGAAGATATATTTTTTTTAAGAAAAGCTTAACTTTATTACAATGGTCACTACAGTATTATAAGTAACTAACGGAATGGAAGAAAATTTCGGTGTTATTTTTCCAATTTCTCGATTAATTTAAAATTAAGATTCTGAGGCTTGTGCAGTAACAAATAAGATATCAAAATAATCGTTGTTTAATTGACGTAAAGTTTTGAGTTTTGAAATTAATTTGTCATAAACAACAACATATTCACAAAAACTGTACTCAGAAAAGGGAAATTTTCTAAAAACCCTTTATTTCAGTGTTTAAGCTACAAAAACAAACTAAACTTTTCCATGCAATACTATTTTTCATTTAGTAAGTAGTTTGGGAGGAAGAAGAAAATCGTATGCACTCATATTAGCGTCATTTAATGTAGGTATATATGTCATTTCGGATTGTATCTGGTAGGCCCCTTGAAAACATCTTCATATAAAAACCACACGTCTAAAAAAACACCCTTTATAAGGAGTATCTAAAAAATTCTAAGGACGTGTTGTCCTTTAGATATGTCTCTGCACTCTCTATTGGGAATATTTGAATTCTAGAATTAACTCTATTCCTACTTTATGTCCAACAGTATGAATAGATTCAAGTAAAGGGTTTTCCAATAAGAGGTGTTATTTTGAATAGCCCGCTATTTCGGTAGCTGTCACTTTTGAAGCTGTCATTTTTTGACATTTGACAAGTAGAAACTACGCCATTAATAAAAATGGAACGATACACGCTTCAACAACGTATTGAAATTATTAAAATTCACTATAAAAATGGTGAAAATTTGGCAGAGACGGTTCGTAAAACTAAAACATTTTTGGGTCGTCGTGAAGCACCTTGTCGGACCGCAATACAGAAATTGGTGGACAAATTCGAGCTGTTGGGACAAGTTAGTGATGTGAAGAGTAAAACCCGTGCACGTCGCTCAAGAACAACTGAGAATATTGCTGTTGTAGCCCAAAGTGTTGAAGAAAACCCAGGTTTGTCCATTCCTCGTCGTTCTTTGGAATTAGGCATTCCACAAACGTCATTACACCGTATTTTGCATAAAGACTTGGGTCTTAAGGCTTATAAAGTTCAGTTAACACAAGAACTCAAGCCGGCTGATCATCAACAACGTCGTGTCTTTGCTGATTGGGTCCTTGAAATGCATGAAAATGATCTGGAATTTCATCGTAAAATCATCTTGACTGATGAGGCCCATTTCCACCTCGGAGGCTACGTCAACAAGCAAAACTGTCGCATCTGGGGCTCGGAAAACCCAAGAGTTATGGTTGAAAAGCCTCTCCATCCTACACGCGTGACTGTTTGGTGCGGTTTATGGTCCGGCGGGGTCATTGGACCTTACTTTTTCGAAAATGAGTCCAGTTACGGTCAATGGATTGCGCTATCGAGAGATGATTAATGATTTTTTATGGCCGGAATTGGATGGTATTGATCTGGACAACGTTTACTTTCAACAAGACGGCGCTACGTGCCACACAAGCAATGAAACCATCGATCTTTTACGGGAAAAGTTTCCGGACCGTGTTATCTCTCGAAGAGGTGATCACAATTGGCCACCGAGATCTTGTGATTTAACACCTTGCGACTTCTTCCTTTGGGGCCACGTGAAAGATAAGGTCTACGCCAACAGCCCAGCGTCGATTCAAGACCTCAAAGATGGAATTCGTGAAGCTATCAAGGACATAGGGCAGCCACTTTGCGATTTGGTTATGGAAAATTTCATGAAAAGGATATGGGCCTGTAAGCGTGGTCGTGGCGGCCATTTGGCTGATGTTGTGTTCCATTATTAACGGCATACCTTCCTCTTTATAATGAAATAAACATCCGATCATTTATCTCAAAAAATGCCATTTTTCTTTGAATATCAAAATAACACCTCTTATTGGAAAACCCTTTATTACTCCTTCGACGAAGTTTAAGAAAATCATTCAAATTGCACAAAATAGCTTAAATTTACTCTAGATTCAAACTTGAGAATCTAGCTCCATATGGTGGTGGTTTAGCTTGTGATCACTCTTTATTTTTTTCCAAACAAATGTGACCTTAATTTATACAAACAAAAATTTAGCTCAATTTTTTTTTCGGCGTCTTTGTCTAATGTTTTTGTTTTTTTTTTTTTTTTTTTTTTTGTTGTAGGTTACATCTTCTATTTAAATCATGCTCGACAAACTACATTTGTGCTGTTCAGGTCAGGAAGCAAAGAAAAATGTTGTTGTCATTCGAATATTATTATTTTGTGTTATTTAGTTCAACTTCAACCAAAGTCATATTAAATATATAAGCAAGCATCACCAAAGCACTATATAAGTTTACAAACGTACCAACAATTGCATAAGTGTGTTGTGGATATCCCAATAATAATCAGATTTTTGTTGTATGAATGTACCTACAGATATGTATGTAACAGAGATTTTGGTTTTGTTTTTATTTTTATTTTTTTTGTTCTCTGTCTTTCATTTTAAATGAACCATAATATATTTCAATAATCACCCGCACATTATTATCGAGCAGCATCAACAGCCAACAGCCACCAGCCAGTGGCCATGGATGACAAGCTCAACATCTGGAGAACAGTGTAGATTCGTATATGCTAGGGTTGCCATCAGCAGCTTAAATAAGAATTTATACTTTTTATTCGCTACAATTCCCTATGAGATATTTCTGACTGACTTATTCCTACTTAGGTCCAGTTTTTCAGCGCGAGATAAGAGTTAAACCCGAGTAAACTCATCAAATTTGGTAAATTAACTCAGTATTAACTAAACAGATGTTTTTGATGTTTTATCCAACGAGTTTGTTTAGCCGTTCGGCATGCAATCTCCACTACTTCCTCAGTTCACTGTGGGATAATCTGCTTCAACTCAGCACTGAAAAACTGGGCCTTAGTGTTTAAATCATTATTAACGCTCATATAATTCACTCACACCAGATTAAAATTAAATCCAGATTTAACTAAATTTAAATTAAATCCAATTCCATATTATTAACTCGTTAAATCCACATTAAGTCCTTTCTATTTCTTTGACTTTCTGTCAAAAGAATATTCGTTCAACTGACCAAAGGACCTCTACTTAATCGATGAGCAATATTATCAAAAACCACATTCAAGCAACAAAAGATTTTTCTTCTTTTTTTTTAATTTCCCACCTTGAAGTAGGTTAAGGAAAAATGTATCGGTAAATTAATTTTCAATAATTTTTGCAATGATGGCAACCCAATCCGTACTTAACCCAAAAAAGATAATCCATAAATTTTTAACCACAAGCATCAGCTTTACCACCACATAAAATATGAACCTACTTAAATAAAAAAAAAAAAATTAAATCAAATAAAATAAAAATTTAAAAAAGAATATCGCACACCCAACTATACCGCACCGCCCCAACCGGCTCGCCACCGAGTTGCCATGATGTTTATTTTGTTAAATGTCCGCAATTGCTTTGCAGCAGCACCAGCCATTTTTGTATCGAAAGAGACAATTAGTGGAGATTAAAGCTTATTCCTTGGCTTCTGTTTATGACCTTTTTTTTTGTCTCTCTGTGGCACCTATATGTAGGTATGTCTATATTCAATGATGTACATACTGTTACGAGTATGTGGGAAATGAGGTTACACATGTATAATGTTTTTTTTTGAAATGATTTTAGTGGATAAAATAAATTAAGTTTACGAAAATTATTTCTACTTTATTTTAAAGGACACAGAAAATCCAACCTACCTATGTTCTTAGATACCTTTTTGTTAGTAACTTATGTAAAACCAATTAAATAAATCCTGAAGAATTTTTATTTTATTTTTTTTTTGTGTAATTTTTAAAAATATTTTTGCTCTTAATGATATTCCGCTCGCATTAGTTTTCTTCAAGGTTTTAACTGATTAAGGGGAAACCTGAAGAATGGTAGAGTCTTTGGTTAATTTTTATTTTCTATCATTAGTGACCCATTTAAAATTAAGTAAGTTGGTATAGGTACCATAATGTAAAATTATGTCATTTTAATATTATGAAGCACGGTGATTGCTTTTGAATAAGTAAAACTAATGCAAGGCTGGTAATTCTGCTTGGTTAATCATTAAAATAAAAATAAAAACTATCACGCTTGATTTAAGATATGTTTGTAACGGGTGATATTTTAGCTGGTTTGGTTTTGGCAACACTGGTTTTGACAGCTGACGTGTGTTTAGTACCTTGTCACTGTCAAACAGCTTCAGTTTGGTTTGCAATTTAACCATGGATCGTCTTACAAATGAACAACGCTTGCAAATTATTGAATTTTACTATCAAAATTCGTGCTCGGTTCGAAATGTTCATCGCGCGCTGCTTCCATTTTATGATCGGCATTCTCGACCTTCTGAGCAGTCTATTCGGAAGATTGTGACCAAATTTCGCACCAAATTTACTTTGTTGGACATTAAACCACCAACACGTTTACGTACTGTGCGTAGTGAAGAAAATATTGCGGCCGTATCAGCTAGTGTGACAGAAGACCGCGAAATGTCGATTCGGCGCCGTTCCCAGCAGTTAGGCCTTTGTTACAGCACTACGTTGAAAATTTTGCGGAAGGATTTGGGCGTAAAGCCTTTTAAGATACAGCTGGTGCAAGAACTAAAGCCAGCCGACCTACCACAACGCCGAATTTTTGGTGAATGGGCTCTTGGAAAGCTGGCCGAGGATCCGGTTTTTTATCGAAAAATTGTGTTCAGCGATGAGGCTCATTTTTGGTTGAATGGGTACGTAAATAAGCAAAATTGCCGCATTTGAAGTGAAGATCAGCCAGAAGCATTGCAACAGCTACCAATGCATCCCGAAAAAGCCACTGTTTGGTGCGGTTTATGGGCCGGCGGCATTATTGGGCCATATTTCTTCAAAGATGATGCGAATCGCAGCGTTACTGTCAATGGTGAACGCTACCGAGCGATGATAACAAACTTTTTTTTGCCCGAAATGGAAGTTCTTGACTTGCATGATATGTGGTTTCAACAAGACGGTGCCACATGCCACACAGCACGCGAAACAATGGCGCAATTGCGAGGCGAGTTTGGTGAACAGTTAATTTCACGTTTCGGGCCGGTAAATTGGCCGCCTAGATCGTGCGATTTGACACCATTAGATTATTTTTTGTGGGGGTATGTCAAGGCTAATGTCTATAGGGACAAGCCCGCTTCGATTGACGCACTGGAAGCCAACATCCATGCATTCATTCGTGAGATACCGGCCGATATGTGTGAAAGAGTATGCCAAAATTGGACTCAGCGGATGGGCTACCTGAGACGCAGCCGCGGTCAACATTTGCATGAAATTATCTTTAAACATTAAATTGCAAGGTTCAAACTATCGATTCAAATAAATATTTCATTCATTTTTTCGAATTTTTTGTGTTTTTTTTTAAAAAAAGTTCTAAACCTCTTAAAAAATCACCCGTTATTTACATAATCAACAAATTTATATTTTATGAACCTACATTTATTTAAATTGAAGATGTACAAAACTTACTATGTACCTAATACCTATGTACCTACACATATTCAGTAAATATTACGTTTCTAACACCACTGGGAATGTAGGAGCTGAAAATGTTGACTACCTATACCTACACGAATATGAAACACAAAATATTTCAAACTCAGCAGATGTGAAGTCCTTTATTTGATTTAATTTTAAATTAAGCTGTGTATACTTGTTAATGTTTTTTTTTTTTTTTTAAATTTGTTTTATGTTGGAATAGCCTCGATATCAATATTTTATGGGCAATAGAATTAATCACCAAAACGAATTTAGTTCAAATACCTACTTATGTTGTAAAAAATCCGAGTTCGGAGCATTTCAAGGATCGTTTTTGAACGGAAGTAAACTTTTAACGTCATTCTAGAATCAAAAGAACGTCTCTTCATTGAATTCATTTGAAGCCAAACAAAACAAACCATAAAACAACAACAAAACAAAAAAAAATACAAAACAAAAAACGAAAAATGAATAATACCGCGATGCAGTCTGCAAAATAATATTCTCTTTGTCCTTGTTGAACAATAAGAAATAAAATCTTTTGCAAAACAAAAAAAAAAAAAAAATTGAAATCTTAATGAGTTTCCTTTTACTTTAAAAGTGGGTGCAGGTGTGCTCTATGACACAAAACAAAATCCAACAGAGTGTCCCTTATAACACCTCGCGTTTATTGTCTAGGATTTTTCCAACTCAAATATCTATAGAAAAAGGACTAAAGTGCAATAAAACAGATTGGTTGTTGAGTAAGTTCAAGGAAACTCTATATATAAAATTTTGTTTGTGTTTCATATAACTAGGTATAAGATCCTCTCTCTGTTATCCTTCAACAATGGAATAGTTGATTCCTATTGCAAAAAATAGAGATACAAATCCAAAGGACATCTGAGATAGTTTTGAGACATCGCATCGCATCGTGTTGTTTCTGTTCTTAATGTCTGCGTGTGTATAGTTGTTTGTGTGTGTGTATGTGTATGTAGAGCAATAATAAACTAGACCAAGTCTCAAGTATGTCACCAAGGTACAAAGGACTCGTATCGGAAATATGAAACGTCAGCCACTATCGTGTCATCGTATATGTTGTCATCGTCCTCGACGACGACGCCATCATAGTGCATACAAATATACCCTGTACCTACACGTATAGTAGAGATATGTTTCTAAAAACTATACCTACCTACCTACCTACTCACTAGACTTTACAATAGTTCAAAGAAAGTGGGTTCACTGTTCGTGACATACTCTACAAGAAGGATAACTATACCTCTGTGTGTATGTTCATATGTGGGACAGACAAAGCAAAGAAAAAGGCCTAAACATATAGGTATGTATGTATACTGTACTGCATACACAGTGCTTAACTTTGAACACAGGTTTTTTTTCTGCAAAAACAACTTATAAGGACATTTTATACAAAAGCAGCAGCAGAAGCAGAAGCAGCATAAATAGAAGCAATCCCGCATTTCCTTTCATGCTGATAATATGACGGATGGATGGAGAATATTATGCTGCTGCTTGCTGCATGGCGAAGCCATATTCATCCTTTTCCTCAATATAGAGAGAGAGGTATACTATCATACATCCCCATATACGTACACACAAATACACCGCCATAAATATGCCATAATAAACATCATAAGGAAATATGAGCACTTAATTTTAAATATGCTGAGTCATTTAAGGAATATGCGGTGTGTGCTGAATCTGTATTTGTGAATATATCTGGTTACACCAACCAAACCGAACCAAAGAAAATATTGGTAGAAGGAGAAAACATTATCCGGTATTTCAATTAGTGGGAGGAGAAAAGAAAAGTATCTGAAACACTGAACGAACAGAACCACCATGCGATGATGATGAGGAGCGTCCGCAATGATGCAAGGATAATGTGCATCTCAAAATGCTTGAAAGTGAAAGAAAACTTGGTCGTACGTGATTTTTTCGATTTTCAGTGGATTTTCTACTTTATATTGGGAGGTACATAGGTATACCTATAGATTGTGTTGATAAATCCTACGAAGAAAAAAATATAACATGGAAGGAAATGGGAAGGAAGTACCTACTTGTAGCCTTGCTCGATGAAGGACTGAAACCAAATGAAAAAATGCACAAAATTTCAAAGGTTAACTATAGCGCATCTTTCTTTGAAACCTAGGTAGGTATAGGTACCTACCTATAACGATAAATTGATGTTAAAATTTTGAACACTGTTGAAAAAAATCATAACTCAATTTTTGCTTATTAATTAGAACTTGTTTACTAATTAATAAGGACTTGTTTCCTAATTTGAACATTCAAAAGCTTAATTTGGCACTTACATATGCATGTACGACTTTCGTTGCAACAGATCCACTGGTGATTTGATAGCTTTTCCTACGGAAAAGTGGAATCAATCATTGCATCGTTTTGGTGAAAGTAAAATTGTGGCCTTCGATATTTCAAAAGCATTTGATAGAGTTTGGCATCAAGCTTTTTTATCGAAAATGCATGCTTTTGGTATTAACGAATCACTCCTTCGGTGGATTAGTAATTTTCTTTCTGAACGTTCAATCCAAGTTGTTTTGGACGGTTTCAAGTCTGAAGTACAAAAAATTAATGCTGGTGTGCCCCAAGGGTCCGTTTTGTCTCCGACACTGTTTCTTATTTTCATAAATGATCTCTTGTCTGAAAATACTAATCCTCTTAACTGTTTCGCTGATGACAGCACCCTTAGTTTTTCATACTTCTTTCCAGATGCACCTTCCGGTTCTTCAAACGTGGAGCAGCAGCGACAGGATATGTTGAGCTCATTAAACTCAGATTTAAACAGAATTGTAAAATGGGGTTTTAATAATCGTTTAGAGTTTAATGCATCCAAAACTCAGAGTTGTCTTCTGTCGTTAAAGCGAAATATGGGGGATATTACCATTATTACCATATATAGTACCATTACACATAAATGGAACTTGCATCGAGGAAACTGAAAAGCTTTCGATTCTTGGAATGTGGGTTACTGATCAACTCTTGTGGAACGACCATTTATACAAGATATTGTTATAAATGCTGCGAAATGCCTAGGTTTCCTTCTAGCTTGATCTATAGCTACTAGCTATATACTATACATTAAGCATACATAAGCCCAATGCTAGAGTATAACTCTCATATCTGGTCAGGAGCTTCTGCCTACTGAATAGAATGCAAAATAGAGCTTTAAAACTGATAAGTGACATATAAATTTCGGAAACATTTGTTTCATTGGAACACCGTCGAAATGTTTCTTATGCTTATCTCTGTTTTATCGCTACTTTTTTAAACGTTGCTCTGTTGAAATAGCTAGCTACATTCCTCCCCTTAAACAGTTTCAGCGTAATACCCGCTCTGATGGGAATGCTCATCAGTATACCCTTGAGCCTAACTTGGGATATACCCTCAAGTATAGAGATTCTTTCTTTAGCCGTACCACACGAATTTGGTGGATAAAACATCAAAAGCATCTGTTAAGTTAATCCTGATGAGTTAACTCATCAAATTTGATGAGTTAACTCAAACTCGACCTAAATTTCATAATACACCATCAATTGTAATCTTACAGACGTCAGGGCTAAGTTATTTAGATAAATATTAAATGCAACAACAACTAATCCCCTCGCGACTTAGCTAAGGCTAAGCGCACAGAATTCTCGGGGCTTAACTTAAGCGACGGAAAAAAACTGTGTTATCGGAGTGAATTACATAAAGGGTGTTTTTTTTAGCCGTGTGGTTTTCAATTTTTTTATAATAAAGCTAAATTCTTGGCCATAACATTAAATTATATGCGTTTTAAGTCTTCTTAAAAAATACGCGTCTAAAAAAAAACAAACTTTACATTCTGTGTTCTGGAATTGGCCGTATTTGTCATTGTATAGTTGTTGAAAATCATACCAAAACATATTTAATTGGTATATGAAGCTTAATAGTTCCTTTCTTTTTTGCAAAATATTTCCGCTAAATACTTTAACCTTTAACCCTTGAGTGTCTAAGGAAATATTAGTTAAATCCAGTCTCCCCCTTTTTACCCGTTTACATTGTTTGTTTCAAGCCCATCACTGACCATAGTTTGATTTCAAGTTTGAATGGAGAAATACACCCTAAAAGGTAAGAACTAAACGTTTTCAGAGGAAGAGGGATTGTATGCCTTCTTATTGAATAACCAAATAAGACGAAACTCCTTCTTTAGAAAGGGCGAAACAGTTGAACTAAAAAGGTCAGTAAACCCTTTTTCCAATGTATTTGCCCTTTTAGCCTATTATATGGCTTCATTAAAACGTATTTATTTTAATAATAATTATAAGATTTATTGACACATGTAATGCCTTTGATCCATTTAAATCAGTAACCAAAGCAAACAACTATAATTCAATAATAATTCAAGTTTCCCTATTTTACAACTCAAATTAGTTTCTGCATTTATACTCTCTCCCATCTTAACAATACTCAAACCCATCAAAGTATTAATTAGTTCAGTTTTAATTTGTTCACCTGCACCACTGCAAGATATAAAAAATTACATCGCATTAAGAAATCATTAACTCTGCAACAGAACCGCTAGAGCTGTAGGTAGATATATTCCCCTTGCGAAGAACAACATCCTTTTTTTTTCAAAATGAAAAAACACTGAAACCAGAAATAAAAATTGAAAAACATTAAAAGAAACACAGAAAAAAACCACTCATATTTGTGCAGAAAATGAGGGTGGATAATTATTCGAAATTAATTCGCAATTAAAAGAAAAAATCTCTGCAACGACAAGAGTCCAAGAGGGACATAATCAATTAATCCGTGTTAGGAAGCATCACCTTCTTCTGAATAGGTACGTAGATAGGTACGTACTATTTTTCTTCTTTTTTTTCTTTTTGATTCCTTTTTCCATATTAACGAAGAACCACAAGAAGAAAAACAAGCTCTTATATCAATTTGCAAGTTGAGATATGCGAAATAGACAATGCTATATAATTTATAAAAATTGCATTAACAGGAAAATTAGAAAAAATCCTTACAGTATAAATTATTTATCCTCAGGACAGGACAATGCCAAACAATTTTGTTGCCGCTTCTTCTTTTTTCTTTTTTGATAGCGGAATTAATATTTTTTCCACGAAAATGTGTGTATAGGTAGGTATTTGTTTTTTAATTGCTTTCATCTCCTTTTCTTGGGTTTTTCTTTTTTTTTTTTTTTTTTTTTTTTTTTTTTGTGTTTGTATTTTGATACTGCACAGCAACAAATTTGCGAACTCTATAATGAACAAAAATATAAAAAATTGGAAGAAAAAGTTTAAGAAAATTGTTTAAGATCGCCAAAGAAACGGAAGAACGAAAAATTAAAAAAAAAAAAATTATAATGAGAATCTGGGAAATAAAAAAACTACCAAAGAAAGCAAATAATATTTCGACAAGAAACTTCTATAAGAAACAAAAAGATACTTAAGTAGGCGAGTGGGTCGTGTGTATTTGCTCATTGTTAGTGCTTCTATCTTCTATGTATTGTATGCATTTTAAATCTTTTTAATACATAACTTCGTTGTGCATTTTCATCAAACTTAATTTGAAAATATTAAGTTCAAGACAATTTTTCAAGAAATTTGTAGAAAAAAAAAAAACAAAAGGCATTATGATTGAAAAAAAAGGAAAAATTTGACTTTTCAAAAATTTCGAAAAAGTCCTTTGAAAACTAAATACATACAAATGTATATATATCCTCAGGGATACTGCTGAACAGCATATCTGGAAGCGAAGCAACAGGAGACATGTCAATTTACCTATAACAGTTAAAACGATTTGTCACAATAAGGGGAAAACACAAACCGGATGAGACAAAACGTTTATGTTTCATAAAGTGTTTTGTTTCAACACACATTAATCGAAACCCAATCATTTCGCTTTTCCGTTTCGTTTGGTGTGTATTGAGATAAAACAAAATAAAATATGTAATTAAAATGCCAGTCAGTGGCAAACAAACAACAACAAAAATTTTGTTTCAGAAAAATAAAGTTCCAGCGATCGACAACGAAACATGTTTTTCTGTTTTGCTCGTTTTTTTTTTTTTATTTCGTTTTGTCGTACCGATGCAGTGTGGATTGCGCCATAAGGACGTGACAACGACACAGATTTTCATTCAGTGTGCGTTGGCCGTATGCACACCTAAGTGTTATCGACATCCAGTCATTAAAACATTAAATCAAAAACATGATTTTTTGTTTCGCCCGATGGTTGGTGTGTTATGTGTCATAAGAGTCAATGTATTATTGTTTCATAAGACAGAAAAACACGTTTTGATTGATCGGGTGTGTTTTCAACCTTAAAAGATGTGCACTAACTAACTTGGCGAGACTTGAATACACAAATTTGGTGGCCTGAAGTATGCCCGCCGCCGGTGGAGGTCCCTGGCTCTGCGGGGCCGCATAAATATAAGTAGTACCTTCTTAAATAAAACTATCATAAATAATTTTTTCTTTAGTCACTTCTTTTTTGTCGGACGGACGAGATTAGAGACATGCCAATTTATAACAGGTATAACAGTTGTTCACTATTAAAAAGGGTCGTGCATGAAAGCGCTTCGCACGACTTGAAAATAAACTTTGGGTGCCTGAAGTATGCCCACGAACAGAGGGCCCTGGCCCTGCGGGGCCGCATTAACAGTACTTTTATAAACCAAAACTGTTATAATTGGCACATCTAAGGTCACTTCCTTCTTCTACATCGTTATGTTATTTTTGCAGAAGTGACATTAAGTTTAAACAATGCGTTTCGCCCATAGGTACAACAGTTGAGCTCATCAGTTACATTGTTCTGTCATACCCTTCTAAGACGCAAGATTTAAGTCGATGTTTATGGATGGAAACACAAATATAATATTTAGCAGCAAGGATGTGCTGTAAATTATATTTTTGTAGGGGAATTGGTTAGATTACAACACCTAGAAATGATTGTCCTTGGTCTGGCTTGTTTATACGAAGAAGAAGAAGCATTATTTATAGACTTAAGGTCGCAAAAAACTGCCAATTGAATTTTATTCATTACTCCAGAAAAAAAGAATAATCTAAAATAAAAACAATGGGACATATTCATATTCATATTCATATTCATATTCATATTCATATTCATATTCATATTCATATTCATATTCATATTCATATTCATATTCATATTCATATTCATATTCATATTCATATTCATATTCATATTCATATTCATATTCATATTCATATTCATATTAGAAACTCTAGTCTAACTGAACTGGAGTCTAAAGTTAACACCCAGGTAAGACACAGCTGCTATTCATATAGAGAATTTGGCAGCTCTGTTCAATAAGAAACAGGTCTAAGGTATATTCTATTACAATTCTACTACAATTTTGTTTCAATTAAAAAAAAAAACCACTAAATACAGCTGTTGCATTGTATTGTTTGTTTGACTCATGGTTAATACCTATGTGTAAGCATCAACGTTTGTTTTTACCTAATGTCAAGGCCCTCTAGCTCCAGTGGAAACCCGAAAATTTGCACTGTCCAGAATTTTAGTCCGGCGGATCGATTTAGCAGGTGGATATTACCTAATGTCACGCCTGGCGTTCTGGGTCTACTAGAACACCACTTTTAGTTTGACAGGTGTCAAAATGTGCCAAATCTTTTGGTACGGCGGATCAAAATATTGAATACGCCAATCCATTGAGAAGGTGGAGATTACCTAATGTCAAACTCAGCTCTCTAGGTCCATTAGAACACCAATTAGAAATTGTGAATTTTATTTTCATTTGTGTCATTTATCAGAGTTAAAAACAACTTAAACAGACGTTCTGTCGTGTTTCTTTTAGAATCTATTTTATCCTTTAAACATAGGTTTAAATTCTTTATGAATAACATAAACACTAGTTTAGCTTAGCAGAGACAAAATAAGAACTTATCAGAGAACTATGAATACGGCCCAATGCATTTCTATTGCTTTTGTTTTGCTTCTTCTTCTTGGTATACATTTATAACACTTTTGTTTATAAAAGTTTCGCGGAGGGCGGTGATGCTCACCTACTTTTTATTGCGAAGATTGGCATTTCTCTAGTATCGTCTTATTTTGGCAGTTTAGTTTCGTTTATAAGCCCATACTCTTACCCTATAGAGCGCAAGTAAAAAATATTTTTCGAAGATGGGTGGTGTTGAATAAAAATTTGCCAAACGCTAGAGGTTGAAATTATGTGTACGTTCTTTATATTTTCCTGGAACACACCTACAAAGACCAATATATACCTACCTTACCTACATTATGTAGGTACGTAGGTTTGTGTAGATTTTATTTCCTTGTTTCTTAGTTTATTGTTTGTTGTTGTTGTTTTGTTTTGTTATCATCGATCCAGGAAAGAACAGACAATTTTCTTATAAGGACTTTGCTGGAATAAAATCTCAGCATTCACTTTTTAATAATTATGAAAATATCTTCTTTTTTTGTCGGTTTCTTTTTTTTTCCATGAGAAGACGTCTTCGTTAAAAGAAGTTTTATCTTTGTTGAATTTCAGCGAGAAATTCCTTTGCAACGTTTTATAAGTATGTTGTCATTGATATCTACTACATCTTGTATGCATGCAAGTTGGTAGGTAAGTATCTATAAGACAGGTGTGCGCATTCTTGCATAGCAAAAGCCCAGAACAACTATATGTAACGACATCAAGGACAAGACCAAGAAGAAGAAAAACCGTTTTTTTTTTTAAACATTAAGTGAAGAAGTACCTGTACAAACATACCTACTCGCGAATAATTTAGGGGAAGTTGTAAAGAAGAAGACTCAATGAAGACGACCCGAATGGCCAAAGCGACACAATGCGATGGTTATATAGGTAGGTATATGCAAAAGTAAATACACTCGAGTTTAGGGAAAATATTTTGATGTTATAATTGATGTTGTCAATTTGGATCCAATTAAAAACTGACATCGTAAGTTATGAACACAATTAAGGACACAAAAAAACAGGATATTGAGTATGCAAAGGGAGAGCAAATGCAAATCTACCTATATCTCTTCAAAATCAATCAACTCACTGCTGCCTCTTGACATTGGGCATAATGCGATCTTCGCAGGAATTATAAGGTGAAATCGATACTAATGCATAATAATCTATGTACACAGATAGGTAGATATTTAAACGGATTCAGAAGAATAACTTGGGCTTCCTAAGTGATGAAACTTTTGGATGTCATTTACACTTATACCAGAACTTAAGGAGCTAAAGGTATACTTGCATTTCTTCAGTTATAACATCGATATATGATGGAATTAAAGCTCAATAATTTTACACCAATGAGGAAGCAATTTATTTAAAAAAAAAATTGTTCACTACTAGGCTAAACTTCTTAAATTCTATAGCTAAGTAAACTTTGAACCCATCAGGATGCAGGAGTTATTTGTTAAGATATTTTTTAGTAAGATAGTACAATCATCATCGTCGGCTCGACAACCGGGGTCCGGTCCTGGCCTCCTTCAACAAGTCTCTCCACCCATCCCGGTCTCGAGGCGCCGCCATCCAGTTGCGCACCCCAAGATAGTACAATGCTACGTTTAAAAGACGACTTTCCAATTTTTAAATGAGTTAGCATTATCAATTTTATCTTTTTAGTATCATACTAACTCCATTTTATGTCATTTTGACAATACAAAATGTAAAAAGGTATGTTTGCTTACTATTTTGCACGAATTGTCACTGTTTTACGTGTGTTCGCTGGTATTTACCTATTAAGAAAACAGGCTTAGTATGATACTAGTTAAAAATTGTTAAAAGCTAAGAACAGTTAATAAACTGCTTTTAAAGTATCGACAAATTATATACATATGTATATTTACAGTCGATAAAATTCTAAACAAATAAAATCGTTCATGAACAAATATTCATAACTAAATATCGCAATGGGAGGAAAATATTACGCGGGATAACTCGTTTTACATTCGTTTAGTTCGGCTTCAGAAGTAAATTCTGTACTTTATAGTACTTCGGAAGTAAGAGTCAAGGGTAAACTGATAGACATGCATAAAGGGTGTGAGTAGGCATTACGGTGGAATTGTTTTAAGGGGGGAATGCAGCTGGATAATTCACTGAAACACTTTTCATAAAATTATCGATAGAATAAAAAAAGGCCTGAAACAATTCAACGGTGTTCAAGAGACACAATTGTTTCTATTATACCCATCGATTTTTTATCCATTAGATTCGAAGCACTCGATTAGGAGCATTACAATCATTGAAGCGTCTGGATATGAGAATAATTAAACTAATGTAGTCAAGCTTTCGGCGAATGTAGGTCAGATCAGAAAGAGAAAAGAATAACTTTAGGAAATTTAAGTATTTTAAGGTGACGTGATAGGAACATACATATGTGGTCATTCCACAGAAGTTTGTGCAAGTGCTCTTCATGGATAACGACAAAGTGAGGTTATATGTTCCGTTAAAATTAAAAGAGACAGCACTGGTTTTCGGATAAATTAATTTCCATATGGTTATTGATTCCGCATTCTACTATAATTTCAATGTCAAGATTTGAATTTAGTGAGTTACATATGTTGTTCTTGTAATACATGAATGGAAATCTGCAAACGCATATGTGGAAAGCTGAAATTTGCAGGCTTGATAGTGCCGATATTGATGCATAATCGATATACACTTTCCCTGTGATAATATATTCTTAGACCCCTTACACATGAGAAAACTTTATTTCCAAAAACTTTCATTACTTAGGAGAAACGAAACATTCGTTCAATTCCTCTGTATATGCATTCCTCTGGCCAGAATGAGAGTGTAATCAGTTGGAAAAGCTTTTCTTGACAACCTGGAGCGAACTTTCTGAAATGAAGATCAATGATTGAATATCTTTCTTCAACGCGACGAAGTGGATTTAAGACAAACTTTGATTTTAACTCCTCAACTGTATCCATTAGACTCTTTCGACCAAGCGAAAGCGGACTAAGGTTTTTTTTAGGATATACCTAGGCCTTTTAGATCCGTAAAGAGGTATATCCGAAAATTCCTCTAACAAAGTGTTTTCCAATAAGAGGTGTTATTTTGATATTCAAAGAAAAATGGCATTTTTTGAGATAAATGATCGGATGTTTATTTCATTATAAAGAGGAAGGTATGCCGTTAATAACGGAACACAACATCAGCCAAATGGCCGCCCCGACCACGCTTACAGGACCATATCCTTTTCATGAAATTTTCCATAACCAAATCGCAAAGTGGCTGCCCTATGTCCTCGATAGCCTCACGAATTCCATCTTTGAGGTCTTGAATCGACGCTGGGCTGTTGGCGTAGACCTTATCTTTCACGTGGCCCCAAAGGAAGAAGTCGCAAGGTGTTAAATCACAAGATCTCGGTGGCCAATTGTGATCACCTCTTCGAGAGATAACACGGTCCGGAAACTTTTCCCGTAAAAGATCGATGGTTTCATTGCTTGTGTGGCACGTAGCGCCGTCTTGTTGAAAGTAAACGTTGTCCAGATCAATACCATCCAATTCCGGCCATAAAAAATCATTAATCATCTCTCGATAGCGCAATTCATTGACCGTAACTGTTGCTGCAGCCTCATTTTCGAAAAAGTAAGGTCTAATGACCCCGCCGGACCATAAACCGCACCAAACAGTCACGCGTTGAGGAGAGGCTCTTCAACAATAACTCTTGGGTTTTCCGAGCCCCAGATGCGACAGTTTTGCTTGTTGACGTAGCCTCCGAGGTGGAAATGGGCCTCATCAGTCAAGATGATTTTTCGATGAAATTCCGGATCATTTTCATGCATTTCAAGGACCCAATCAGCAAAGACACGACGTTGTTGATGATCAGCCGGCTTGAGTTCTTGTGTTAACTGAACTTTATAAGCCTTAAGACCCAAGTCTTTATGCAAAATACGGTGTAATGACGTTTGTGGAATGCCTAATTCCAAAGAACGACGAGGAATGGACAAACCTGGGTTTTCTTCAACACTTTGGGCTACAACAGCAATATTCTCAGTTGTTCTTGAGCGACGTGCACGGGTTTCATTCTTCACATCACTAACTTGTCCCAACAGCTCTAATTTTTATTAATGGCGTAGTTTCTACTTGTCAAATGTCAAAAAATGACAGCTTAAAAAGTGACAGCTACCGAAATAGCGGACTATTCAAAATAACACCTCTTATTGGAAAACCCTTTACTTCTATCACTATTCCACCACCGATGTATTCATGAATGTCATCGACGAAGAGTGCAAACAGCAATGGACTTAAGAGGCATCCTTGTTTTACCCCATTTCTGTACTGAACCATTCTGACAGTTTTGTTCCGTCAAGTTTTGTGTGCATACTTTTACCTTATAAGACATGTATGTACCTACTTTCGTACATTACTTAGAAAGGTAAGTATCTGTTAAATGTTAATAACTATATTACATACTTTATATCTTTAAACGTTTTCAAAAGGTACTATAGTGTTTGATTAACCATTAGTTCTTCATTGAGTAAAGAAAAGCTCGTTTTTCTTGCATACAACAAACTAGGCACCTATACCTACCGTAACCATAATCTTCTACTCTAAATAAAGTTCTTTAATATAGGAATTAGGTATACTCTGACTATATTATCAGCCAGTTTAGTTCGTTTCGTTCTAATTTTTTTTTTGAATTTTTTTTTTTTTTGTTTGAATCTCGAGGAAACCAGGGAGCAGATGTTCAATTTAAGTTGAAAATGTACTGCAAAGAAGAATTCAGCACTCAATGTGGAAGCAGTAGCTCAGAAGTAGTAAAAGAAGAAGCAAAAGTTATATAAAAAGGAAAACAAAATAAAATAAATTCGTCAGTCAACATAGATACATACAATACATTCATGTATACATGTATCTATAATCATATCAATTCATGTGTGTGAATTTGAAAGATATACATATGTAGGTAGGTACAATGTTCTTGCAACTGAAATTACTACTCAAATAATAGAAATACCTACTACAGCTAGTGTGTGCACATTTACCACACACATTCACGAATTTATTTCGAATACGTTTGTAGGTATGTTAAATTTTCAAGTTATTTTTTTTTTTTGTGTGCATGTATACAAATTAATATGGAGGTCCTTTGTTATTGGTATTGCATAGGAGGAATGCTGATTTTGATCGTCATCGTCAGTCGTCGCCGTTGCAGAGAATCTACCTTCAACAACAACAAAACAAAAGTGTGGTAGCGATTGATAAAGGAGCGGATAAAACGTGCCCACAAAGCGCATCATCGCATCATCGCATCATCAAAATATGTTAGGTGAAGTTTTAAACGAGACAATGCGGTGGCAAATGGCGGGCTGATGGTAAGTTTTTAGCGGTTATCTTTCTGAGTAAATTATGTTTGACTAGATGTATAGGTAGGTATGTAGGTATGAACATTCGTAAACATAATGTAGGTATATTTAATGCATTCATTTTTTTGGAATTTTGTGAAGTTCCTTGACCACATTGTAAGGACACGCAGGCATTTTTTTTTTTGGCTGATGGACAAACAGTTTCAGGATCGTTGATCTCTGGGACAGGTTGTTAAGATTATCGCAGGATCACATGAAATTTTCTATCAGTCCACTTTGAATTATTGAGTTAAAGGACAATGACATCCCTGCACGGTGCAAAAACATTTTTTTTTTTTTATTTAGTCTCAGAATTAAGTTTCCAGGATCCATGTTCTGTAACTCTCGCATCGATAAAATCAGTCGAGAAACGATGAAAATTGAAACAAATCGTATGAGTTTTGTTCCATTTTCCATCGAGAGTTACAGAACATGGGTCCAGTTATTATACCTAGTCGATCTGTACAAAAAAAAAAATTGTAAAAGGTTCGAGTTTGGTTTATGTTGGCCTCCCAAGTCTAAAGCATCAAACAGTAGTTGGCTTATTTCCTGCCCCCAGACCAAATATTGGCCTCTTTTTGGGTCACACAAAACATTTTCAGCTTTAGATTCTGAATTGGTACCTATATCTTGTCTCAGGCTCTTAGGTCGAACTCACTACATTTAGTGTACAAAAAGATAGAGGACAGCAAAGAGGACAGAAAATTTAGGCTCTGGAAACAAACCGAAACGAAGCGTTTTTGTTTCATAAGCCACTAAATAAAATGTGTTTTGTTTCAACACACACCAACCAAAATAGAATGAAGCAAACAAATCATTTCAATTTTCTGTTTTGTTTGCTGTGTGTTAAGATAAAACAAAACAAGATTTTCAATAAGAATTACCAAATAATTACAACGTTTCTGAAATTTCCAGCCATCGACAACGGAACATGTTTTTTCTGTTTCGTCTTTGTTTGTTATGTCGTGCGTGGTGTTGGTTGTGTCATAAGGATGTGTAATAATTGGCAACGAAGCTGGTTTAAAACGATTTATTTTCTATTTGCTGCAGGTTTGGCCTTCTATTTTCGACAACCAGTCATAAAAAACATAAACAAAAAAACATGATTTTTTTGGTGCGCATGGTTGGTGTCTTTTCGATCATAAAAATCAATGAATTCTTGTTTCTTAAGTCAGAAAAACACGTTTTGACTGAACCGTTGTGCTAAAGGCTTAGTTGTACAGAATACAGTAATTTGAAGACTGAAGTCAGTAAAGTCAAAGTAAATTGACTTAAAAACTAGAGTCTGACACAATTGACTAGAAGTTTATTGAATTCAGTACTTTTTGACTGTTTCCAGTCACTTTGAAGTCAAATTTAAATCGAACTCAATTTTGACAGTCAGAAAGTCTTTGGCTGCATTCTTTGAACAGCGGGCAAGTTTAATGAATAAATTGAACTTAATCAATAAACAGAAATGGGACCTTTTATTTACTATTCTCTTCTGATACGGCGGGAAGATTGGTTTCAAATTAAAGAACAAAAATACAAATTTTTATTCAAAAGTATAGCTAAGACTTAAAAGAAGTAAATTGTTTCACAGGCAAAAGACTTCAGTGAAATAACTTACATACTGACTGATGAATTAGACTTAAAGAGGACTAAAAAGGCTGAATAAAATAAAACTGGAGTCAATTAAATCCTAGGAAATTGCCTGCTTTATAAAGGGTGTTTTTTTTTTTTTTAGACGTGTGGTTTTCAAGAAGAAATAAAACGCATATAATTTGATGTTATGGCCAAGAATTTAGCTTTATTATAAATATAAGGGTTTGCCATTATGTTTTAAAAATGATTTCGGGCAAGTGACCGCCGCGGCTCGCTCGAATAAATTCCAGCCGAGAGGCCCAATTTTCAACAGCTCCAATTGTTGCGCGCGATGGAGAATGGACTCATTCGGGCCTTCTTCGATACTCTGCTCCACAGCAGCAATAGCGTTTTCGGTGCGAACTTTACGGAGTGTCTGAGGATGCGCATTATCCACTAGAGTTAACGTGGTGCAAAACCGATCCATGGTTGCTCGAATTTATGCGATTTTGCGATTATGTCGACCGAATATTGGACGCAGCGCGCGATGCGTCACGCGAACCGAACCATTATCTTGGTTCAAGAGTAAATCTATTAATTATGAAATGGCAAAGCAAACTGAGCATAAATCAAGTGACAGCTGTCAAAAAGACCAACTCCGAAAAAAGTATTGCCAGATTGAAAACCACACGTCCATTATAATAATTGAGAGTTACTAAAAATTGTAAGTCACTATAGTCTCTGGTTCTCCATGAGCTGTCGGGCCAACAAATTTATTTTATTTTAAAATTAAAGATAAAGGTAGGTAGGTAGGTAGGTACCAATCTGTGTAACTATAAATAAAATTATATCCGATTTTCTCATTTAAATCATTTTGTATCAAAAATGTATATGCCTTGCTTATGCCTACCCAGTCGGTTCTCTATAGAAGTTAAATGACAAAAGATGTTATAGAACCTGCCTCAACACCACATGTTGCATTATTTTAAATCAACCGTGTCCAGCCGGTTCTTTGTGGAGTTAAAAAAAAAAAATAATAAAAATGTTACTGATACTAATTAGTTCCCAAGGATCAATTTTTATTTTTTTTCCCAAACACACCTCTTTGTGTTTGATATCCTTTTCAAATTCCAAACACACACATCAGTTGCTAAATCCAAGATACGATTCAGTGAATGCCTAGGTACCTACGATCATGATGAGAAAAAAAAAAAAAAAAAACTTAGGCATCAACACGATGAAAGGAGAACATTATGTATAAAAAAAAAAAGAAAACAGTAATGAATTATCCTGATCCGGCTTTTAGTCGCATATGCATGGAGAAACGAGTAAAGTAAATATATAGTTCTTTCCTGCCAAAAAGTCGGTTCTTTATTCTCTTCTTCCATTTAATGCATGCTCAGGCTCAGGATCAGGATGTCTTATATGAACGCGTCTCTCCAGGAATAATATAGCAGAGCGCAATGACGACGACGGATTTAATATTTAAATGCCAGAGTGTGCCCATTTAATTTCATTATTGTTGTTGTTGTAAAATATAGTTTTCGACATTCGTGATGTTGTTGTTAAGACGATTTGATTTGAGACAGGACATTGGAAAATCGAAAACCGAAAACCGAAAACGACAACAGACAGACAGACAGAAAAATGAGAATGAGAAAAAATGAAATAATTAAATGACATCTGTTTGAAGGTATAAATGCCTCTGCTCCTTCTTCTGATGAAACGGTGTTATTTATCTTTCCGTTCTTTTTTGTATTTATTTTTTTTTTTGGTTAAGGATTTAAATGTTCAGAAAGAGAGAGATTTCGAACGACGATAGATGCAATGAGACGATTGAAAAAAGGTTGTTGAACTTTTTACCAATTATATTTGATTTCTTTTTGTAGGTACGTAGGTAGTAAGTATGTATGGTAGGTTTGGTCCTTTGGTGGGAAAATATTTTTCTGCAGGATGTTTATTTTTATGGATATTATTATGCAAACTTACCTTTTTCTCTGTGAGCTTTTCACACCGACGCTGCTTGCATATCTGATGACTTTTGTCATTTCGACATGGAGCACATTCACCGCAGTTGTCTTTGCGTTGACAACCGATGCATTCACCACAGCGTTTTCGCTTCTTTTTGGTCTGAAAATTAATGAAAGAAAAAGAAAATTTATAAGTGAAAAGGTAGGTAGGTAGGTAAGGTATGTACCTATATCAGATTATTTTTTTTTGTATTTAATTATAAAACAGTGCCTAAATAGGTACGTTCTGTAACTTTTGCATCGATTAAATTCGCCGATATACGCAGGGAGGGGGTCACGTTTAACTTAATGAGTGCGATTTATTTAATAATTAAAAAAGTCTTGTAAACTGTATTTTTAAATTTAAAAATATCCAAGAAAATCGCACTTCCAAATTTAGTTTGCAAGACTTATGACAAGGGTCATATAAGTCTACAGGAGAAAAATTACCGTTGATTTTTCACCCACCTAAATAAGTACAAAATCCAAAAAATAATTTCTTTGGGTTGTGGACTTATGACCATATGCCAATATTTATGTGTCGAGTAACTAATCAGAACTTTACTCAGACATTGTGAAACAAACTCTTACAATAATAGTCAAAGTAAAGGGTGTATTTTTTTAGAGGTAGACCTTTAAGTTGGCAACACTATTTTAACTGGCGGCGATTTTGTCAGCTGTCAAGTGGTTTATTTTTAGTTTGGTTTGGCATTTCAACATGAATAGACTGACGCCTGAACAAGGCTTCCAAATTGTGGCCAAATGGGTCCAAAACAAGATTGCCGTTGATCCCAATTTTCATACGCGAATTTTGTTAAGCGATGAAGCTCACTTTTGGTTGAATGGATACGTCAATAAACAAAACTGCCGTATTTGGAGTGATGATAATCCTCAAGTGAATGTTGAGACACCGTTACATCCACAAAAACTGACTGTTTGGTCAATGGTTTGGTGGAATATAGGGCTCTATTATGACTGGCGAGTCACATTAAAAAATCGGCGAATGTGACTGTTTGGCATTACTGTTTGCGTATCGCCAAGTTGAAGTTCGCTTTTAATGGCAACATGTTGGCAGTTTTGTCTTCAAATGCGAACTTCGAAGTTCGCTTTTCGTAATACCACGGAACTGATAATTCGCCAAATCGTTCGACATGAGTCGAACGTTCGACTCGCGAGTTATAATAGGGCCCATAATTGGTCCGTACTTCTTTAAAAAACGATGCTGGCCAGAACGTAACAGTCAATGGTGATCGCGCAATAGAGCCATGATAAGTGACTTTTTCGTTCATCAATTGAACAACCATGATGTGCAGGAGCTGTGGTTTCAACAAGACGGCGCAACATGTCACACAGCTCGTGCCACAATTGATTTATTAAAGGAAACGTTTGGTAACCGCATAGTTTCACATTACGGACCCGTGAATTGGCCTCCAAGATCGTGCGATTTAACGCCGCTTGACTATTTTCTGTGGGGATATGTGAGGTCGCTAGTCTACGCCGTTAAGCCCGAAACGATTCACCACATGGAGGACAACATTCGCCGCGTTATTGGCGATATACGGCCACAAATGTTGGAAAAAGTCATCGACCATTGGACCTCCAGGTTAGACTACTTCCGAGCCAGCCGTGGCGGTCATATGCCAGAAATCATATTTAAATTATAATGCCAGAAGATTATCTTTCGAATAGAGTGAATTTTGATGTCAATCTAAAAAAATCATCTTTGTTTTATTCCATTTCAAAGTTTTATACCTCTAAAAAAACACCCTTTATAATCGAATTGATCAACTAAGGTTGAGGTTTTGTTAGAAGTCTGTGACTAGCTTACTAAATGTCCATTCCATTTTTATGAACGCTTCCGGATTGCTTCCTATTTTTATGTGCCTATCGCTTGGAAGAACAATCTTGTTTTAAATGAGGCCCTAGAATGATTAACTTATATTTGTACTAACGTTATACTTCGCTATACAAGTGCAATGTTGAAAATTGATAATTTTTACTTTAAATTTTTATAACATTGGTTGGTGTTTATGAAGTCTTGGCAAAACTTACCTAACAAGTTTTTACTAGAAAGGCCCTAACAAGTGTTTGACAAGTTTTCATCGTCTAGATTTATCCTACTGAAAGAATAAGGTCCTTACAAGTACTTATTTGAAAAATGTTTCTAGTCTAGATTTACCATACTGAAAACTTTCTAGGACATTGACTAAACTTGCCAAAAACTTGCCACTTTTCAGGCGGATAGTAAGTTACCTATATTAATTTTAAGTAGGAATGTGAAGTTCTTTCCAATTCTGTATACGAAAACAAGTCGTTTTCAGTAAAGTTTGTTAGTTTCTCAATAGCAGCGTTTTGGAAAAAAATCTGGAGACAAAATATTATAACGCTTATTTTCGTAGCTAAAAGATTTTAAGAAAAAAAAAAATCTGATTTTTTTTAGAAAATGTTCCAAGCTTTAAACTAAAGCTCTCCAACAAAGTTCAGGTGTGCCGGATTTTTTTCAAGTCTTATTTAACAGAGATAGTATTTAAGGCCCGTTTTGTTCAAACAAATAATAAATATTAAAGTTCATTCTTAAATTTATTGTGAAACGTTTTTTTGGAGACGCTAAGTGGTAGAGCCTATAACTTTAGGTTGAATTTAAATATGTACCTAGGACTTACTGACCATTTTATTTGACTTGAAACATTATTCTGAGTGTCTCAATTATTTGTATGTGATGTCCCTATTTCATCCGAAATTTTTTTAAAATTAAATAAACAAATAAAAAATGACTCATAATTTCTTACCTCCTTTGATCCATTTATTTCACTACAATCATTCATGCCAATTGTATTCAGAGGACTTTTGAAATTCGCCGTACTTGATACCGCGTCAACTTGGCCCGGATTACTCGGATCCACGTCCATTGCACTGCTCTCTGATTCGGCACTAGATTCCAGCGAACTCGCTCGATTTTTCCGCCGTTCTTTTTTCCGAGCGTCAACTCTCACAATTGGTGAATTTAATTCTTTTTTTATTTTTATCGGTGTCGTCGTGGACGCCGTCACTGTTTGATGTTGTGTTGTATTGGTATGGTGATAGCCACCGTTATTACCAACGCCACTGCCATCTAACATCATCGAACTGTCAAATGTGAGTTCTTTTTTTATTTTGGTCGGTGATGCTGTTGACGCCGTCACAGCTTGGTGTTGTGTTGTATTTGAATGATGGTAGCCAACGCCATCTATCATCATCGAACTGTCATAGGTTGGTGTGTGCATGCCATTGCCAACCAGACCGCCGCCGCCCAGGCCACTATTGAGATCATAACTTTCCTTTTTTATCAGAGTAACCAGATTCTGCGTTGGGAACGTCGTAATTGGCTGATACAACTGCAGATGCCTTTCGTCCAAGTATGGCTGATTCATGGTTGTAATGTCACGGGCTTGAATTGGTGCCGGCACCAGCGGATATGGCCTGCCCGGGCTATTGACAGCTGTCGCTGACAGCGTGTGGAAATTTGGTGTCGCAAGGGCACTTAAGCCCGCCGTCGCGGGCGGCGGTAGTGGAGGCGGTTGCAGAGTGTTTATGGACGTCAACTGAGTGAGTTGCGGACCACCTTGTCGCGGCGAACCACTACTCGGAGATATTATTACTGGCACTGGCTGGGGCGGTGAGAGCACCGTTCCATCTGGCATAAGACCATTCGCTTCGTTATAGCCATGGAACTGGCTTTGGAATGATGGCAGCTTTGAGAATGGCTCAAAGCCCTTGTTGTCCTTGGTTTCCATTTCCCAAGGACGTGTGTAGTTGCTGTTGGCGTTATTCGCCGACGTTATAGAATCCGAATTTGACTCATCTTCTTGCTGTTGTTGTTGTTGTTGTTGTTGTTGCTGCTGCTGTTGTTGTGATTGTTGCTGTTGCTGTTGTTGTTGTTGGTGCTGTTGGGAGTTTTGATGCCCCTGATGCTGGTGCTGTTGCCTGGCATAATAGTCCCAACTATTTTGATCAACTAATATGCTATTCGGCTGCTGTTGGTGATGTTGTGGTTGTTGTTGAAGTTGTTGAGGATGAAACGCGTGCGCATTGTTAGTGTAATGACTTAGATTATTCAAGTGCGTATTGTGAGGATTGTGGTGCAAACTGTTCGGATTACCCGCCCCGCCCGATTCAACACTTCCACTCGAATTTTGTGCAATTAAAGACGCCATTTAACTTTGTTAACTTGCGCTACCATGGCTAACTGTGTATCATTAATGAAAGAGAAAAAAAAAAAAACAATTTCGATCGTTTTTTTGTCGACGATAAATTAAAATTTTTGGTTTTGGTTTTGGAATTTTTGAACACGTTGTCTACTTATTGAGTTATTAGATTTAAAAATGAGCAAACAGATTTTCTGGCTTTTTTTTTTGTACGAATTTTTGAGGTAGCTGTCTTCTGTTTTTGTTTTTGTTTTTTTTTTTTTTAATCTTAATAACAATTTCTAACGAGCAAAAATTTGTGTAATTAACAATTTGTAATATTTTTGTTGTTGTTTATTTTGAACTCTTTGAACTCTCACTTTTTGGAAAACGCCAAGTTTTCAAATTAAATTTTTAGGTATGGAAATTCGATTTTTTATAATTTGAACTGTGTTCATAGAAACTTATATTGAGTTATAACGAGATTTGTAGTTTGGTTTTAAATATTTGTTGTTTTGGTTGCTGAACACGGTACTTTGTAATTTTTATATCATATACTTTTTATTTTTTTGTTTAAATAAAATTTGTTTGGTAGTTTGTTTTAAATTTATTTTGTGATTATTTATTCAACTGGAAACTATTATTTCTATATATTTTGTAATTTATTAATTAACAGTGCGTTAGTTTTTAATTGGTTTTGTTGTTGTTGAGAGAAAAATTTTGTTAGATTTGTTGTATTTTATATTTTGTACTATATTTTGGATTTTTTGTATGTTGTAAAAAGTTTGCTGTTACCTACTATTTTAATTTATTTTTGTCTAGCACTCTATGTTAGAAATTTAATTTTGTTTTGCGGACTAAAATCGCGTGTATATGTATTTTATTTAGTTAATTTTTTTTTTATTAATATATATATTTTTTATGATGTGTTTGGATGTAAATTTGTTTAAACTTCACGAAATATTTTTTTTTTTGGATTTTTTTTGTTTTGTTTTGTTCGAAACGCGTGCAGATAAAAATAATTTCGATTTATTGTCACAACAAAAGTTAAACTATATTTATATTTAACACTTTTAAAATGTCTCACACACGGCAAGGGTTTTTTTTTAATTAAATTTTTGGTAAATTTTCAGACTTGGATTTGAATTAATTTTTTGTGTTCGAAATTTGTATTTAAATTTATAATATTTATATTTTGTTTTTTTTTGTTTTTTTGTAGAAAAGAACGCGTTTGTACTTTAGTTTTAACAAGAATTTGTATAATACAAAAATATTATTTTATATATGTATATATAATATAGATTTGTAGATTTCCTTTTGGTTTTGCTTGTTTTGTTTTTGTTTTTGTTTTAATAAGTTAAATTAGTAATATTTATATGTAGTTAAAGTTTAAAAAAAAAAATTATATATAATTTATGTATATATTTATATATATTATAAAGATTGCTTATAATTATTAATTTGTTTTTGCTTGCTTATATGATTAGTTTTGTCTTCCACTGGTTTGTTTGTTTGTTTTGCTTAGATTTTACATTAACGCTATTCTAGAGATTATCATTATTTTTTTTTTTTTTTTTGTTTATTAAAATTTTATAAATTTCTATAAACGATGATGGATTTTAAAATTTTGTGATGATAACGTTTGAATTTGTTTCTTTATAATTTTTTACAAGAGAGAGAATAAATTAGGAAATAAATAGGTATATAAGTTTGTTTTGTTTGTTTTGCTTTTTTTTTGTTTTTTAATAATTAAATTAAATTAAATAAATAAATAAGTTAAAATATTGTTATATAATATATGATTAGATAATTTGGTTTTGAAGTTGTTGTTTGTTGTTGTTGGTTTTTATCGAAAGTTTTTAGAAATTATTTAAATTTGATTTTGTAATTAAAAGTATAAAACATTTTTTCGAAGTATAAGCTTTGGTGTTTAGGTTTCGGGTAGCATGTTTTAATTTGTTGAGGCTGAAAGATAGAAAAATAAATTGATTAAAAAAGCAATTCAATGTAAATACACTCAAATTTTAGTTATTTTTAATAAAGATATAATATATTATGTTCATTTTATTTAAGAGGTTTATTGTAAATTGTTTGCTTAATTAATGTGGAAATAACAACTGTGTCTTTTTTTTTTTAATGTCGTGTTCAATAATCCCAAAATACTTTAATTTAAACTGAAAAATATTTGTTTTTAAATTATAAAAAGGATACGGAGTCTGATTTACTAACTTCTTTTCAGCAAGCATGAAACTTTAGTCACGTACAAAATCGTCAATCGTAAGACGATTATTTTCTCTATTTTTGGCCTTGAAATAAAGAGTGTAAGGCTGTATATGTATTTGTTAAAAAAAAAAAACATTTAAATATGTTATTAAATGCCAAAGTAGCCTGTATAAAAAACCGCACTGCCCGCGCTCATGAATGTAGATCGAATGAATGCTCTTATTCGAAAGAATATTCGCTCCTCTACTTTTTGTTATTGCACTGACTTGCAGCCGATATAGACTTCCAGTTGATAGAATTTTTATTTGTCGCTAAAAATGATTCGGGACCCAGATTAAATTGTTTGGGTTTGAGTGGTTCTTATGTATCGTTCGTTGTTCCTGCTCGTGAACGATCGGCTCGCAGATTTATGAAGCAATTCCTGTTGTCGTTGATTAAATTCTTCTTGTTCCGGACCGAGATTATGAAGATCATGATCATTGATATTCCTGCCGATCGGAGCTGCTGCTGGTGGTTGAAGGGTTTTTGTATTTCTCGCTTCAATTTTTGGAACCAAGATTCACACGATCATAATGTATGTGCTTGTGCATGGTGAAACATATTAATGATGATGATGGCTCGGTCGCAGCTGCAGCTGGTTATCGATTTTTAGTAATCCTTACTCTAAGGCCCAGTTTTTCAGTGGTGAGTTAAACAACAGTTAACTATCTCTAGAATTAACCCATAGTTAACTGAGGAAGCAGTTTTTCCGTGGAGAAAGCATGCGGATCGACTAAACAAACTCAGTTGAAAAAACATCAAAATCATCTGTGAGCTAACTTGGGTTAAACCTAAATCTCGCACTGAAGAACTGGACCTGAGAATTTACTCAAAATGTATTCTTATGTAAATGGAACACAAAGTTTAACTTATTAACCCCAAAACAACTTCAACAGATAAAATATGATGAAAAATCCAAATTAAATAACCAGAAGATTCTGCCAAAATCTTGATAAAAAAAAACTAAGGAAACCCTACAGAACTTTAAAACAAATCAAAGTGAGCTACTGCAAACTAGAAAATTTGACCCAAACGCATGAAGTAGGAACACATATCGACTTGGTACTAAAATTTGATCTACTCTAACCTCGCACACAAATCAAAGACAATCCGAAAAATTTCTGATCGAACTTTAAAATCGGGAAATTCGTGTCTCAGTCTTGTCCGAGTCGAAACAGAAAAATTACCGAGTCTCTGTTGGCCTTGGTAGAAAATATTGAAAATTTAAAATTTAAATTTTGAAATTATGTAAAGGCTGTTTTTTTTAGATGTGTGGTTTTCAAGAAGAAATAAAACGCATATAATTTAATGTTATGACCAAGAATTTAGCTTTATTATAAAGATAAGGGCTTGCCATTATGTTTTAAAAATAATTTCGGGCAAGTAGCCGCCGCGCTGGCTCGAATAAATTCCAGCCGAGGCCCAATTTTCGACCAATTTTTGCAGAAATTGGAGCCGTGTGTCAGCAATAACGCGCCAAATATTCTCTTCTAAGGCGTCAATCGTCTCGGGCTTATCATAACCCCACAAAAAGTAGTCCAGCGGTGTTAAATCGCACGATCTTGGAGGCCACGCCACAGGGCCACGACGCGAGATAATGCGCTCACCAAAAGTTTCCTTCAATAAATTGATTGTTTCGTTGGCTGTATGGCATGTAGCACCGTCTTGTTGGAACCAAAGGTCGTCCACATCCACATCCTCCAATTTAGGCACGAAAAAGTCATTAATCATGGCTCTACAGCGTTCCCCATTGACTGTAACATTATGGCCGGCTTCATTTTTGAAGCAATATGGACCAATGATTCCCTCTGCCCATAAAGCACACCAAACAGTGAATTTTTGAGGGTGTAACTGCGTCTCAACAATGGCTTGTGGATTATGATCATTCGAAATACGACAGTTGTGCTTATTAACGTACTTATTCAACCAAAAATGAGCTTCATCGCTGAACAAATTTTTCTTGTGAAAATCGGGATCGGTGACCATCTCGTTTTGGTAATAAATTTGCACGATTTGCAAACGTTGTTCAGGAGTATATTTTTATTAATTATGAAATGGCAAACCAAACTGAGCATAAATCAAGTGACAACTGTCAAAAAGACCAACTCAAAAAAAAGTATTGCCAGATTGAAAACCTCACGTCTAAAAAAAAAAACCCTTTACAATTAAATTATTCAAAGTCGATAGTTAGCAGCTTCTAGGCTCAAACTCTATTTCGACATTTCTTCCACAAAATCCACACAATCCAAGACTATATTCCTACCCAGACAAGACTTATGTAGTTATAGGTAAGACAGCCACCTATGACCAAGATGATTTTTTGAATTTTTTTCGATTTTAACGAGACCGGGACGAGACTTATCTACACAAATCTAGAGTCATTTCCTTTCATGTCCAGCCTCATAAAAAAACTATTCTGCAACATGTGTTTTAAGACTTTAGTTCTCAGTTGTTAGGTGCCAGCTCTATATAATTCTAGCTCTAATTTAGAGAAATCGAAAAAAAAATATAAAACTTTGTGAATAAATTGATCAAAAGTTTTTAACAAAAAAGTAACGTAACAAACCTAATTAAAAATAAATAAATCAATAAGCGTAAAGGAAAACTTGAGAATGTTTTGCAAGGAATTTCTTTAACGATATGCAAAGCAATTTTCCAATCAATATATCAAGAGACCAGCACACACTTTTCATGAAGCACCACAGTCCATCACAGTGTTTAGGTATCTACCGCACTAAACAAGAAGAATATCGCAACAAAACAAAATTGCAAATGAAAACGAAAATGAAAATGAAAAGCGAAAATTGTACACCTCGTTCGCTTCCTACTGCCTATGCCTAATTGTATTTTCATCTTTTTAATTCAGTTAAAGTTCCATGAGATTGTAATTGTTTATCTTTTTTCTTCCGCAGAGAGCATAGCCAAAAGCCAACTCAACGCACAGGTGCATTCTGGTTTTTGTTGCTCATAAACTCATTCGTTTAACTAAGTGAGTTTATTAACTTATAGGTATACCTAGATATAGGTATAACCTCTAACTACATCTCTACTGGAAGACAGCTAAGATTCTCTCACCATATAAATGAGTTTGCCTTTTTTCGCTGTTCCAATTGTGTCCTCTATAATATATGTAGGTACATCTATAGCAGCCAAGGATTCATTCCTTCTGGAGCATATGAGAATATATAGAGTTCTACTAACACTGTGTGAAAGAATCCATTGCAATCAGACCTGCAATCCATCAATGTCTTAAGAAGGTTTGGTTTGGAGCAACCTATATTTTATACCATCATCCTAAGGATAACTTGGCTCGATGAATTTAATTATTTTTTTTTTTCACACCCAAACGGTTTGTATTGTACTAAGACGTGGTAAAACAGTTTTGGTATTTCAATCTTTTCTTATACCGTGGATGAAAATATATTATACAAAAACAAAAACAGGAACCACATATACTCAAAGGCATAAACAGCCGGAGAATCAACACAAACTATACACACGGACAAAAAATTGCTAGCAGCTGCTTGCAATTGCACGTCAAATAAATTGCGCGAATTTCGAATTTATTTGAGCACGAGCTTTAATTTAAACAAAAATAGGCCATCCAACGGATACAATAAAAAAAAAAAAAAAAAAAAAAAAACAAGATACATTCAACACAACACATGTGTGCTCTTGCTCTTATCAAAAGTACGCGAAGAAGGACAAAAAAATGTAATATATAACATCATGGAACCCAAAACAGAAGGGATTTAGTTTTCTGTTTTTTTTTTTTTTTTTTTTTTTATATTTTATTATTATGTTGTATTTCTACATATGTATATATATGTATTTATTTTAGTGCAATTTTGTGTTTTTTTTTTGGAAATGATTGCCCGGAGGAATGGAGTTTTCCATTGTTTTTCCGGGATTTTTTTTTTTAATTTGTGCTTCCAAATAACTAAGTTATATTGCAAAATAAATTGCACCAAAAAGAAAAATCTATTTACATAGGGATATCTACTAATTGGATAAAATGCATGTTTTTGTTAAAGGCTTTTTTAGTGATTTTGTATTTTTTTTTTAAGGTTCGTTATGGATTATAATTGAATTGTGCAATAGATCTGATGAATAACAATAAAGGGTTAATTTTTAAAAACCAAACCTTCAGTTTTTACCTATATTAAATATTCTTAAAGTCCAATATATTATTATATACAAAAGATTTTAGCTTGATTTAAATTTCTTACAACATTTTTGTATCATTGTAAAGGGCGAAACGAAAACACAAAAACAAAATCAAAAAAAATATGCACGACTGTATGTAACCCAACATTGAAGATGCATAATGTATATATTTAACGAATAAATATTATCAAAAGCACTAAACAATTGATTTTTCGTTTGATTTTTTTTTTTTCATAAAATAATGTTTTTGAAAATTTGCAATATTGTTTAAATTATTGAGAAGCATCAAATTACAAAGTGCAAAACGTAAAAAAACAAATTCAAATTTTGAGATACAGCAAACATTCATTTTGTGATAACCTGCTGGGCAATATTAACTTATTAAATAATATCTTCTATTGTGTGATAACCTAAATTATATAGGGGAAAACTTCTGTAAATTAATTACTTGCGCAGTTGATTCCCTTAAAGTAACTAAAACTATCAATTCTCGTGATGAAAACGAATGGTATGATAATGATCTTACAAGAATGAGAGATACGAAAATTTTAAAATATAATCAAGCCGTTTGGTCAAATACAGCTTACGACTGGCAGAGTTATAAGGTAGTACGTAACAGGTTTAAAGCAGAAATAAACAAAGCTAAAAATAAATATGTTTCTGATAAAGTTCAAAGTGCTAAGGACCAAAAGTCAATGTGGCGAATGATAAAGTCTCTAGTGTTAAACCAAAAGAAAAATTCAATTAAAAGTATTATTTTTGAAAACGTAACAATAAGCGATAGAAATCAGTTAGCGGAGAAACTTAATAAATTTTTCGTCAATAGTGTTCTTGAAATTGAAAGAATAATTCCGAATGTTGCTTATTTTGATTACATTGAAGACAATGATAAAACATTTAGTTTTCAGTTTGTGACTTTTAGTGAGCTTAAGACTTTTATTAAAAGTATGAAGAATAAAAAGGATGCAAATATGTTATCTGTTACCATGATAAGTGATTCATTCCACATAGTCGGGGACAGTTTGTGTAAAATAATAAATGAGTCGATGATACAAGGTATTTTTCCGGATTGCTGGAAAGAGTCAATGGTGGTTCCTATTGCCAAAAATAATAATCCGTTGAACCCTGAGGACTATCGTCCGGTGAATATGTTGCCAAATGATGGGAAAATTCTGGAAAAAATTGTTCAAAAATAACTTCAAAAATATATGGAGGAAAGTCAGCTGTTTGTGGAGTGCCGATCAGGATTCTGGGAGGGTCACAGCTGTGAATCTCTGATCAATCTTATTATTGCTGACTGGAAGACAGAAGTACATCAGAAAATGAAAATAGTTGCCGTCTTCATTGACCTAAGGAGAGCGTTTGAAATTTGTGGACAGAGAAATCCTTTTAAAAAAGCTTTATAAATACGGAGTTAAAGATAAAGAATTGAGATGGTTTCAATCTTATCTGCAGAGGCATTCACAAAGGACGAAAGTAGAGGAAGCTATATCAGAATCGATTAATGTAAGCTTAGGGGTCCCGCAAGGGTCAGTATTGGGAACATTATTATTTATAATTTATATTAATGAGATGCCTAGAGTTGTTAAATACTCCTTTTTAAAATTGTTCGCCGATGATGGCTTATTATATTTTATAGGCAAAAACATAAACGAATGTATCGAAAAAGTAAATTTTGATTTAATCCAACTGAGTAAATGGTTTCATATGAACAAACTAAGTTTAAACGTAGGAAAAAAAAGTGTATGTTTATTAACGGAGAAACAGAGGTTGAAGTTAAAATTGATAACCAAGTGATGGAAGTGGTAGAAAGAATAAAGTATCTGGGAATTATGTTTGATAATAAATTAGAATTTAATACTCATATTGATTTATATATGTAAGAAAATTGGAAAAAAGATTGGATTCTTTTCAAGAATCAGAAAAAGAATGTCGACATTATGTGCAATACAAGTTTATAATACTATTATTAAGCCTCATTTTGAGTACTGCTCCACCATAATTTATCTTGGAAACATAACAATGTTAGATAGATTGCAAAAATTACAAAATAAAGCAATGCGAATAATATTAAAATGTCACTGGTTAACACCTATTGTAACTATGTTAAGTATGTTGAAATGGCTTAGTGTAAATCAGAGAACCATTATGAATGTGTTGGTTTATGTATTTAAAATGAAAAATGGAATGCTTCCCAGCTACTTATGTGAGAAAATCAATTATGTTAGTGATGTTCATAGTCATAAATGAAATGAAAATTATAACACAATCGATTTAACTATGGCAAAGATATACGCGAATAACCCAAAAATAAGACCATTTTCTCAAAAAACGTTGAATACCTAATTCCGTAATGTGATTTTTTTGAGAAAAACCTGAAATGCAGTTTTCTTACAACTGACTTGGTTATTACAGGTACGAAGTTTAATCAAAATCGTTAGGGCCGTTTTCGAGAAAATTAGAAGAAACCAAAATATTTGTATGGCAGCTATATACTTGTTCTAGATGAGCTAAAACAAAAATTCGAATTTCTCCTCTAAGGAATCACATTAAAATGCTCTGTACCAAATTTCATGCAAATCAGTCCACCCGTTTAGGCTCTAGCTCAAATTACAGTGGACGCACCGACGCACAAACGTACAGACGTACAGACGTAAAGACGCACAAACCGAAGGACGGTATGACGAAACCCACTTTTTCGTACTTCTCTATTATCGTACTGTTAGTTTTGATTATAATCTCGACATTTTTTTTTTACACGAAACCAATACTTGCCCTATAGAGCAAGTAAAAATGAAACATAGTTCTTGTTATTTCTCATGATTTAAAATCAACAGGTTTATCAAGTTCATTTTTACTTTTTTTTTTTTTGGAAAATTTTAAAAACTGAAATTATTAGGTTAGGTGTTATTTGCGTGAAGTTTAAGAACCGCCATTATTGATTTTATTCAAACAAAAATATTCACAACTAGATCGCACGAACTTGTTCTTTTGGTTAACAAAAGGAGGGCCCAATCATTGAAAGTATACGCGATTAAGGCAAAATTGAGACCATATTTTCTCAAAAAAAAAACGTGGAATAGCTATTTCCGTTATATGTGATTTTTTTGACAAAGCAGTTTTCTTACAATTAAAGGGTGTTTTTTTTTAGACGCGTGGTTTTCAAGAAGAAACAAAACGTATATAATTATTTAATGTAATGGCCAAGAATTTAGCTTTATTATAAAGATAAGTGTTTACGTTTTGCGAAACCGATCCATGGTTACTCGAATTTATGCGATTATGTCGACCGAATATTTGACGCAGCACGTGATGCGTCGCGAAAAAACTTAACCATTATTTTGGTAATAAATTTTCAAGATTTGCAAACGTTGTTCAGGAGTAAGTCTATTCATTATGAAATGGCAAACCAAACTGAGCATAAATCAAGTGACAGCTGTCAAAAAGACCAACTCCGAAAAAAGTATTACCAGATTGAAAACCACACGTCTAAAAAAAAACACCGTTTATAAGCGTGAATGACACAAATTACTTTATTATTGGATTACACATAATATTCATGCACACAAAACAAAATTACAAATACACCAGCAAATGGGTGGGTTCGATATCTCTATAGTTGAGTATTTTTGACACTTATCATCCTGGTCCTGTTATATGGTGCAGAAGGATGCGGACCTTGTAAAAATTGCATGGGAACAATTTAGACGAGGAAAATTCTCCGGGTGGACACCAATTTTTCGGTCCGGAATATCTTTAAATCCAGCCTTGTGAAACGGCCTGCTAAAACCTTTGAATCCACCCCTGAAAGACAGCGCGTAGTAGAGGAAGGTGGCGCATGCAAGTGAGGGAGGACCTTCCAATTTGGAGTGCGAGACCGAGCTTGTTGGAAAAGGGCCACCGCCACCCTAAATAAGTATCTATTTATAAGCAATTTGTATACCTACTCTAGTTTAGTTAGGTATGTACCTACCTATATAAGGATTTTCAATATTTTCTTCATAAATTTTCTTAAAAAATTCAGATCGTCTTTTGAGCTCAAATCTATTTTGAAAGTTGTATTTAAGCCTAGTTTACTTTTTCCATGCGAAAAATAAAATGTTATGCAACAAATTCAATAATTCATCATGTTTTATCTGTAGACAGGTAGGTATGTATATCCACATGTGCTTGCACGTAAAAAGCACCAATACGAGTATTTAATGAAATTATTTCTAAATATGTATTTGTATTGGTATGCAAAACAATTGATGGGCAAAAGTTTTGCATGGTGTGGTGAGTACAAATTTGTTTCCATGCAAAACAAATTTCTTTCTTTTTTCTATAGTCCTTCAGTTTATTTGACTAGGGTAAACTAAGCACATATTATGCTTTTGCCAAGGCCTATATTTTTGGCCATAGGTATGCATATATGTATGTAGTACCTTAAAGGAAATTTGTTTTGAAAATATTAGTTTTTTTTCGCATGGGAACTACCTATAATATGTAATTGAATGCTTTTTTCCCCTCTAATCCCATCAAAGTTTAAATAAAAACTGACAAGAAGTTGTTGTTAATGATTGAAAAATTGGTTCTTAACATTCTTAAAATCTACGTAAAAGTTGAAATGAAAATGCTAGATACACGCTGCGCTGGTAGGTACTCGACTGACCAGTTGATGAATAGGCATACCTACCTATATGCAAAAATTTACTAACATCATAATTTTCATTTCACTGGCATAGTTGTAGAAAAAAAAATAACAAAACGATGAATGAAAATGTTAGATAGGCAGGTAGGTATGTAGGTATGTAGGTATTTTGCAACCTAATTTTTCTCTAGTGCTCTCAATAGAACTATAAAATTCCAGAACATGGAAACGACTAGGAAAGGACTAGGACTAGGTAGGAGCTTTTTAAAGTAGTTTTATGGTAGGTAGGTAGCTTTACCTAGCTAAATACGAAATATTTTTCAAAGAACCAACGATTCTCTTGAATTTAATTTATTTGTCTCTATACCTGTGTATGTACACCCAGCGACAAAAAAACCCTCGCATTGATCTATTTTCAAATGTTTGTGTTTTAACGGTAAAATTCTACCTTTCATCCAATTTTTTTCTCTTCTTTTACTATTTTGTCATATTTGTTGACAAGTCATCAGTCAACAGTCTGAAGTACGCTTATTTAAAAACAAGCTTTAACAGAAAAACTCGTAGTTTTGTCGGTTTGCTTTATTTGGCTATGGTTTTATCTTTAGTAGAAAAGGCTCTAATTGTAGCCTTACATGAGGTAAATGTTTCCAATAGGGAAATAGCACGTCGGGTTGGTACCAATGAATGGAGTGTGCGTAATGTCCTCAAGAACTACCAGTCCGATGGTTCAATTTCGCGAAAAACTGGAAGTGGAAGGCCTAAATCCACAACTTCAAGAGAGGAGCGTCTTATTCATCGACTTTCAATCCGCAATCGATTTCAGCATGCTGGGGACATCAATACAAATTTTCAGTCTCAAACTGGAAAAAAAATAAGTGATAGAACCATGCAAAGACTGCTAAATAATATGGGATTGAATGCACGGCGACCTGCAAAAAAGCCTTTACTTACTTGCAGAATGAAGAAACAAAGGTTGGAATGGGCTAAAACTTACAAAGATTGGACTGGAAATGATTGGGGACAAGTTGTTTTTTCGGATGAATCCAAATTTAATTTGTTCGGACCCGATGGCAATGCGATAGTCCGCCCCAAAAAAGGGGAAAGATTTTCCGATGAATGTGTTTTGCCTACAGTTAAACATTCCCCTTATGTGATGGTATGGGGAGCCATTACAATGTTTGGTGTTGGGGCCATTATAATGCTGGAAGGTACCGTTAATGCTGCAAAATACATTCAAATCATAAATGAAGGCGTTTTGCCAACATTAGAGCAATACTCTGAGCATTCCGAAAACTTAATTTTCCAAGATGACTCAGCTCCTTGCCACCGAGCCAAAACGGTACGTTTAAATTTGATTTAATGCATTCTTTTAGACATTTTTAGAAACATTGATGAGTTCTTTATGTTCAGGTAAAAAATCATAAAGATTCTCTCGGGATTTCGTCACTTCCATGGCCAGGAAACAGTCCGGACTTGAATCCGATTGAGAACTGTTGGCAGCAAATGGGAAAAAAAATAAGAGAAAAACGTCCAAAAACCATCATTGAGATGAAATCAGTGATAGAAGAAGTTTGGTATAGCGAAATAAATGCAAATTATTTAAAAAAGTTGTTCAATTCGATGCCAAACCGTATTCGTGAGGTTATGAAGAAAAGGGGCGGAACGACGAAGTATTAATTTTTTTTTTTTGTTTACCCATGTAATTATTTAAAAAATAGCCGTTAAAATGACTTAACCGTTATATTTTTCAAGAAACATGATTTTCTTGCCCCTAAATTATGTAAATACCAATTTTTCCAAATTGAGAAATATGACTAATTTTTACTTTTTTTTTTATTTAAAAACATAAATACAATTTGAAAACAAAAACCAGTTATTTTGATTTAAAATATATAATATTTAAAAAATAAAAAAAAAAATTGAATTATATTATCAAGAATTCTGAATACAGGCGAGGTTTTGCTCAACAGATCTACTGCGAGGGTTTTTTTGTCGCTGGGTGTAGGTATAGGTAACCTACCTACCTATTTGCGCAACAAAAAAAAATGTACAAACTTCTAATGAATTAAATTCACATTCGACAGAGAAAACAAACCATGAAAGCCCAACGAAAAAGTTTTTTTTTTTTTTTTTTTTTTTTTGTGTATTTGAAATGAGTGCATGACCCCTTTAAATTGTTTTGCACTTGGAAGCTTGAGTTCCTTCCCTTCCTCCTCCTATACCATCCTATTCTATTAACAACACAACTTCTGGGTTTTTCCCGGTTCAGTCCTTTCCACCCGAATTCCGCAAGTGCTTGAATTCAAGTTGAAAAAGTGCAACTTAACAAAAAAAAAAAAACAAGTAAAAGTAAATAAATTAAAAAAAAAAAATTGTGACAAATTAAAAAAAAAAAAACAACAAATACATCGAAACTTTTGAAATGCTCTTCAATTGCAGTTTTGTGTTTTTTTTTTCTCTATACCTCTACCTACATGCATATATATTTAATGACGTTTTTTTTTTATTTTTCTTCTTCTTCTTGGACTTTTATTTGTGTTGTTTTTGTAAAGCGGTAAAGGAGCCAGGTGGTAATTTTATACGACCTGGCTATGCCTGGTGTTTTTCGTTATGGTTCAGGTTTTTATTTTGTATTCCTCTTGGGTTTTCTTCTTTTTCTCGTTGTTGTTGTTGTTGTTATTGTTGCTAGATAATCTTATATGCCCCCGCGCAAGCAAGCGGTTTTACAACTGATAATTCTCTTTGCACAACGGTTATATTAGTACACTACTACCTTGCTTATCTATGTGTGAAATCCACAAGGGTAGAAGCGATGTTATTCATGGTGGTGTATAGTCGCATAGTACCTATAGATACACACTGCACTACAAACAACCTTTGTGCAAAAAAAAAAGAAAAGAAACACAAAAAATATCGACTTGAAGTTGAAGGAACTCACAATGTGCACAGAGAAACTTACATAAAAGGCAAAACAAAAAAGTTTAAATGAAAACCGTAAAACTCTATACATGAAGAAGGAATAAAAAAAATAACGTCCAAAGGAAACGCAGCGTTGTATAGGGAAACAGGTAACAAATAATAGCTCTACTACTCCATCGCCATCGTTACCATCGCTGCTGCGTCCACCAGCGCCCGCGCTCGCGTCCTTCTTTGAAACCAATCCACCCATTTGGTGGTGGTTGTTTGTGCACGCTGCACCATTTACACAAAGTGCATCCATGCACTCTTTTCCCAGATCGAGGGATTCGGATTCGTTTCGTATCGTTTCGGAATGAACCGTAAATGACGACGTTTGCAAGGAAGCCCTCCCCATTTATACAAATACATACGACGCGATATTCTGCGATGGTTGGAGGTGTTTTTTTTTTGTTAGTGAGCTACATAAATGGCAACAGCAAAAACAAAAGCAGATACGAATCCTTGTTATTGCCCTCCGCATTATACTGAAGGAGGATATGATATATAGTACGAATCTACACAAAAAGCGAGTGCCCAGGAGTGATTGGATATAGGTATACGAATCTATACGTTGGGTTTTGGCGTAGGTATCGTAGTGTAACGTATACATATTACCTACCTATCTACTACATTTCGTAGTATACTTTTCCGAAGGACATCGACATAATGAGGAAATGTGAGTCAAGTTGCTGTGTTTGAAATTCTCTGCCAGCCATTTGTTTTGTTGTGCTTTTTTTTCCTTTCCACAATTGAAGGTAGCTTATGGACTTTACGCGAAGCTAAAATTAGGTATGTGGTGCAAATGGAGGAGGTTTTCAATTTTGAAAGGATATGCGGGTATAATAATAATCCAAAAAATGGCAAGCTATCTGTATTTTGTTTAACTAAATGGAAAAATACTTGTATGGCTGCTTTATCAGTTGGTTTTGTAATTTGCTTGTGAGAAACACAATACTTACGTATTCTAGGATAAACAAAATTATAATGTGGTAGGTAGGTATACCTACGCAGTGCGAAACCCGTTTTGAAGGCCCAACTAAAAACTGCAGTCAATGAGAATTTGCTGAGTTCCTGAGATCGAAATGTCCCATGCACTTTTCTAAACCCAGGAAAATTGAGGAAATTTCTTTTTTGATTCAGTTTAACAGCGATGCCGTTCGGAATTTTTCGAGCAAAGTGTTTTTGGAGAAAAAATAGTAGTGTTTTGCCCCAAAGTGTAGTGTAGTGACATGACTCTGTTTGCACTACTATGGGGAAGTTAATTCTAAAAAACTTCGAGATTATCTCCTTTGATGGGTAGAAATTCGTCCAAAATTATAAACCTCCATTCGGCTTCTAGTTTTTCTACGTCCTCAACTTTTACTAGATTCGGGAAAAGTGGGATGAATTGAAGAAGGCTTTACCCAAAAGAAGAAGGGTTTAACATAATAACAGCGTTTAACACGCGATCTTCAAAAATAATTCTTTTAAGAATTTGCTTACACAGAATAATTTAAAATTCTCGGCAGTGTTCGTGTTGATCTGAAGTCTGTTACTTCTTGTTGTCAATTAACATGGGTGCGTTCGAGAATGACGAAATGAAAATTGAGAGGTAAAAAAAAGTGAATTGTTTTTACGGAAGAGGAAGTGACCGAAGTGTTGACATGAAAAACGAAATGAAACACTCCGATTGGGGTGACAATTAACGGCATTGCTGAGCTTATGTACCTACTTATCATCAGTTCTTAAAGAGGTTTTCGGACTTGAGTCTATGGGCTATATGGCTATCTTAAACGAGACCCTTAGTCAACATTTGGGAACTTCAGAACTTTGGGCGCTCTAGTCTTTGCCAGTGGAGGCCGGTTACACTTCATTTATGTGGACTAAATGTGCTCAGCCCAGGGGAAATTAAACCAAAAGCTATATTTTTTTCGTATTTCATATGTTGAGTGATGCCGCCTGTTCCATCTTGATGATGGATTCATATTTATGCAACTTGTCCGGATCTTTTGTTGATGTCGTCTGTTTATGCCTGAGATACGACAGTTTCTCATCCTCTGCGATTTCATAGGTACACTGTTTCCAACCATCCGGATGACTCTCTGGCATCCACAATGGTTTGGTTCTTAAATCTGGGGTTTGGTCTTTTTGCCGCCGAGGGCTAAAAGCTGGGGGCTTCGCTGGAAGTGGCCACGCAAATGTATAATCCACGTGTTTTGACTTTTTGAACTACACACATCTTGGTACAGCTCACAGAGTTCGTAGTTGTAGGTATGTCTTCTCTTCCAATCGCCTTCCTTATAGCACACAGGGCCAAATATCCGTCGAAGAATTTTTATTTTGAAAGAACCATATTCCCTAGTTGTAAATTACATACCGTGTGATTTCTAATGTCAAGCGATACAGCTGGATCAGTTTTATTGGAATCCCATGTTCATCATAACAAAGTCGATAAACAGATGGTGAGTGTCGACTTGAACTCGGATTCCTTTCAGTTTAAAGGTTTGGTTTGTGTTTGATGTTCCGGGCCAGAAGCCAAACTGGTACACTTACCCATTTAAATGCTGGAATACAGCTAAATTGGATTGTATGCTAAATTTATCAGGCATTGATATAAAATATACAAATATTGTGACGGGACAGATCGTAGTGAACCAGGGCATATAGTATGACTTACAAATTACATTCATTATGAAGGGTGGGATACACCTTAATATTTGTTCTTCAAGGACAAGCAGGGTTCGCCTTAGATACGGCATACGGAGCTGATAGTTCAGTCATCGAGTATGTTTCCTTCCACTCATAATTGGCTTATGATTACTATACTACCACATTAACTCCTTGTCTATATTGTCTGTTTGATGTTGTTTTGATACAGTGACCACTGGCTGGTTAGTAATCAGAACCGTCAACCTTGCAGTTCTTGAGCTTTTTTTTATATATCTATAAGACTGAGACTTTATTGATTGGAAGTTTGTTCTCTTCTTATTCTTTCACTCGTACTATACGCATTATGCCCATTTCTATTCCTTGTGCTTCGGTGACTACGACTAGGGTTCGCTGTATCGAAAAGCAGCAAATTGCTTGCTTTTTTTTATACAACCTCTGGATGTTGGCGAGTTCTAGCCATACGCCCTCTTCTCCTTCCTTCTTTTTGGCTTGAAACTCTACACATTTCTCATACTCTCCATTTTTTCAATTTCCCTTTTTTTCATTTACTTAATTTTTCCGTTTCCTTCATTTTCTCGATTTTCCTTTCTCCTTTTTTCATATTCATATTTTTTTTCATTTTCTCTATTTTTCAATTTTTTTTTTCTCCATTCTCTAGATTTTCTAAATTTTATTAATTTTCTTTATTTAAGTACTCCATTTTCTTACACTCACCAAAACCACTGATTATACACGATTTTCGAATTTAGTTGCTGGAACTATAGCTCCCCCAAGTATAAATCCAAAAATTTCTGGACATACAAAATCGGTTACTACGACTCTGAAGAGTAAGCTGCATTGACTGTAACGTTTCTTCGATAGTCTGATTCGAAGACAAATAATGCCGCCCTTCACTTAGGTATACGCTTTCAGCCACAACTCTTATATTTTCCGTTGAACGTACACGACGAACACGGGAATATATTCGGTTATTAATCAGCAAACTGCAGTTATGCGAACAGTACAGCGGAAAAACTTAACTAAACTTAAATATTGAGTTTCTTCATAAGAACTATCAGTGTCAAAATAATGGCCCACCCGAAAGGTACATATTGCCAAAAACTGCCCATAAAACAACTCACAAGCAGTTACTTTACTATTCACATGGGTAATAGATTTCCCGTTACCAAAGCTAAACTGCAGGCACTTAAAATACTGAAGCATATTTCTGTAAAGCTGGACTTAGACGACCACTGGCAAATTGACAGTTTTCTGTCTGAATGAATTTTTCCATTTTTCTGACAGTTTTTTTTTAAGGAAACACTGCTCATTTGTCAGTTGCGTAAATCCAGTACATCTAAAATTCAAAACGAAAAGTTTAAAACACTAATTACGTAAGAATAACACATTATGTACTTATTGTCACCTCTCAATAATTTTTAGCCCCAACTATTTAGTCCTATCTTAAGAAAACAGCCTTAAAATGGAATATCATGGGACCCTTAATTGTACAAACTTTAACATTCACACAGAGATGCACAGAGTTTCAGTATTTCGACAACAACAAGAAAAAATACGAAAATTTGCCATGGCTAACATGAAAAGCTTTAACCTTAGATGGGTTCAAAATAAAAAGAAAAACAGCTGCTTGCCTCCCTCAAGGCAATATACGTAAAGTACAATCAATGCACGTCGTCGTCCATATAATATGTTTGTAGGTGTAGGTATAACAGTAGAAGGCGCGCGAAATACACATGTTACACACGTCACATGCTTTTATGAGTGGCGCCCACTCCAATAGAAAAAGGGGGTTAGTAGACCCTAAAAATCACGTCACATATCTACATCTGATCTAGCGGTAAGCCCCCACAAAACCAAAACTGACTGAACACATCATCATCATCATCATCATCATCATCATCATCATCATCATCATCATCACCATCATCATCGCCATGATTGCGAAGAATACCCGACCAAAACACACAAGCAAAAAAAGGGTCTGATGGGGTGCCCACTTTGAGTTTGAGCGCCTAAAGTCTTTATTACGCCTTCGAGGAGAATCCATGAATGAAATGCAAACACGAAAAATCATGGAAAAAGGGAGTAGGTATATGTTTATTGTATACCTACCAACAGTAATATCACCAAGCAATTGGCCCAAGGGGTGGCGGCGTGGTAAAAGGTAAAAGGCACAGCCACTGCTGCCATACTATTTATAAGCAATAATTATGTCATATGGGGTAACACTGGTTTCGGATGGATACCAGGTTCGATACGACTTAATTTTTGTATATATTTTTTTTTTTTTATTTCCCTCTGCTCCTGCCCATTGAAGCCCCGATGAGTTTGCGGTTACATGCTAACCGTCTCGGATGACACAGCTTCAACTTGCGCCACATAATAAAATAAAATCGAAAGCCTGGTTAGCCCTTGTAGATTTCTTTGGCTGCCTCCCACTGGAAATACCTACATGCGATGTAGAGTATATATAGCTGGAGGATAAATTGAAATTCATTCTTTGTGCCTTTAGGTTTATGGGGGTATTTGGGTAAAGGGGGGCAGGAGGGCAGGGGGCCAGGAATTGGTAGCGTGATAAAAGCCCACCATCACCACGCTCATGCTCATATGCATGCACCATCGATGAATTCTCAATTCATTTTCATTGGAGCAGACCCAGTGATGGGCTGATTGTTAATCCCAAGCTGATACACCTACCTACCCCTCGTCCAAATCTTGGCGTCTCTGTTTTTTACTGTTTTCTTCCGGTTTGTGTTCTGCAAAAAATCAACGATATAGGTTTTTTGTTGATTCATTTCTTGTTTGTGTGTGCAGATGGGTAGCTTTTGGGGCTTCATTTGTTGTTAATTTTTTTTTTATATTTAGGTATTTCAAAAAGTTTGAGCACAAAAGTGTGAGGATGTATGTGTGATGGTTTTCAATGAGTTTGTATAAAAATAGAAAGTCAAGAAGTAGGGCAGGACGACGAAGGCAAGTTGATGACGATGCTATGATGAAGTTTGTTTGTGTACGTACCTATGGTGTATGATGGTTTGGCCTTTTTCTTGTGAATGTTTGTGTGTGGTATTTTTTGTGCGTATACATACCTACAAAGGCTTGAATTTCATGTAGGTATTTGTTTAGAATTTGAGTGAATTCGTGTAGAGTATTGCCAGAGTTTAAGTTAACAAATAGCATTTGTATAAGATAGGTAAGTTTGTATCTTTTCTCAACGAAGACAGAAAAGTAGAATCAGATTTAAAACCGAAGGTATTTTTCCTACCTAGGGTTAAAAAAAAACCAAAAATCAGCAGACTCTTAAACAAAATAAAATACAAAAATTAATACGCCAGTCGGACTGGCCTGGCCTGGCCTGGGTGGCTCCGACAAAAAATAAAAAATTGCAGATTCATACCTATAGTGTTTCCAATAGAGAGGTGTAGATTTTGACAGTTCATGGCGGCCATGTTGTTTTACCAATCTGCTGTTATTTTTCCTGTTTTATATTCTTCAGACTCCAAAGACAAAACTACCATGGCAAGTTACAGCGTCGAGGTACACGTGCAAATATTAAAACTTTATATCTAATCAAAATCATTCTGTGGCAACGTTGCGCCTATCAGTTTGCAGGGTAATTTTTTCCAGTCAACGAAAATCGATTATAAATTATAGTCGATTTCGCGTCGCTCACAAGAACTCTGCCTATCGCAGACCACAACTTGGCGAATTTCACGTCGTGACTTGGGCCTGCACCCGTACAAAATTGAACTAACCCAGGAGCTGAAGGTAAACGACCATAGACAACGACGTGTGTTCGCTGAATGGGCTCTGGTGCAATTTTCGTCGATAAATCATCTTCAGCGATAAGGCCCATTTCTGGATGAATGCGGGTAGCTCAACAAACAAAATTGTCGATTTGGGGACGATACCAATCTACATGAGATCCAAGAGCGTCCAATATGCATCCCGAAAAAGTCATTCTTTGGTGTGGATTTTGGACTGGCGATGTCATTGGTCCATATTTTTTTTGAAAACGACGTTGGCCAGGCCATCACCGTTCGGTGTTTTTTTAGACGTGTGGTTTTCAAAAAGAAATAAAACGCATATAATTTAATGTTATGGCCAAGAATTTAGCTTTATTATAAAGATAATAGTTTGCCATTATGAATTTAAAATGATTTCGGGAAAGTAGCCGCCGCGGCTGGCTCGAATTAATTCCAGCCGAGGCCCAATTTTCAACCACTTTTTGCAGCAATTGGAGCCGTGTTTCAGCAATAACGCGTTGAATATTCTCTTCCAAGGCGTCAATCGTCTCGGGCTTATCTGCGTAGACAAGCGACTTCCAATAACCCCACAAAAAATAGTCCACCGGTGTTAAATCGCACGATCTTGGAGGCCACGCCACAGGCACACGACGCGAGATAATGCGCTCACCAAAAGTTTCCTTCAATAAATTGATTGTTTCGTTGGCTGTATGACATGTAGCGCCGTCTTGTTGGAACCAAAGGTCTTCCACATCAACATCCTCCAATTCACGCACGAAAAAGTCAATAATCATGGCTCTACAGCGTTCCCCATTGACTGTTACATTATGGCCGGCTTCATTTTTGAAGAAATAAGGACCAATGATTCCCTCTGCCCTTAGAGCACACCAAACAGTGACTTTTTGAGGATGAAACGGCGTCCCAACAATCGCTTGTGGATTGTGATCACTCCAAATACGACAATTTTGCTCATTAACTTATCCATTCAAACAAAAATGAGCTTCATGGAATATTGGAAGCAGCGCGTGATGCGTCGCGCGAACCGAACCATTTATATGGTAATAAATTTGCACGATTTGCAAAACGTTGTTCAGGAGTAAGTCTATTAATTATGAAATGGTAAACCAAACTGAGCATAAATCAAGTGACAGCTGTCAAAAAGACCAACTCCGAAAAAAGTATTGCCAGATTGAAAACCACACGTCTAAAAAAACACCCTTTAAAATGTTAAAACTTAAGAAACAGATATTTTACTGCACAAGTTGGCGTAGGGTAGGTACCTTTTAGTTGTATTAATATTTCTTCATAAAATATTGTATAGAATGAGCATATAAGAAGTGATGCGATAGTTTGTCTCACATGAATTATGTAACCTTTTTATGACTAAAATCGTCAAAACCGGCTTTGGCCCAATTTTCACAGAACTGGCATATGATTTTGGTACCTCTTCGAGCAGATTATTGCAAAGCATCTCAACTAATTTAATCTATGTCAAATAAAGAACTAACAAATTGTCTCTTTCTTTACTCAATGTAACCCTACTCCTTCCCCCCCCCCCCCCCCCCCCCCCCCACTACCGACATGTGCCAGTTCTGTCAAAAATGTAAACATTTCGAAAATTCTTAAAACTAAATTATAAAATTAGAGATTATTTGGATCTGGCAACAAAATTAGTATTTCCAGAGAAGACATTTAAGCAATTTACTGAGGCCGACATCAAATGATTCACAAGCACAAGCACATGGACATCGATGATAAATCACAAGTATCTGTAAGATAAGATACCGAAGAAGACGAAAAGGGAATAAAAATGAAAAGATATTCTATAACTATACCTACTCTATACCTACTCCACTTGTATGCTTTTTTGGAATTGGGCAACAACAACAAAAAACGAAACACACATCCCAAGTGATTTGAGTGATTCGGTCTTATTTTTAGTATTTTTTTTATTTTTACTCAGCTGAACTGAACTTGAACTTCTTATGACTCTTCATTGGGGGCTGAGCGAGATGCTGCTGCTGCTGCTGCTGCTGGTGGCGGCTGAGGCTGAGCTGATGCTGATGGTGGCTTAGCGCTTGGCTGACATGTCGGCATCGGCATCGGCATTGGCACGACACAGCAGCACTGCTCGGGCGTCGGGCTATACCATATAGGCTTGGCGGTAGTGTGGTGTTGTTGTCAGCTTATTTTTACATTACAACTTTGTTTTGTTCCGATTTTTCCTTGTATTTTCGCGTCTTCATCTTGATTTTCGTTCTTTTGGTGGCGTTTCGTGTATTCGTTGATATACATATGTATGAGCTTATACCTACCTACTTCGTGGTTATTTCTATCTTTTTTTTGCACTAAATACAGATTGGGTGGTGTGAGTGGGTAGTTAGGTAAGTATAAGATGAGATTCGCCATGTATCTTACGCCGTCGTCTTTATCGTCATTTTATTCATCTTCGGGTTTGACGAGTTGCTGTGGAGTCTGGAGTAATTTGTCCGTCTTCGCCGTTTTCGCTGCGTTGTTGTGTCTTGTGTATGGATGTGACTTGTTATACTGTTATAGTTCTTTTATCAAAGGTCTATCTCATCTGGCATATACGCACAGTCCTGTTATATTATTAAAGATTTTTTTTTTTTTATTTCTGGAATGAGAATTTTTGGGTTGTTGTTGTCATAGACATCATCATAGCCATTTCGTTATCATAGTCAGCAAGGCAGTAAGACAACTATGATGATGGCATATCACCTACTTGATGATGCGGGTAAAGAAACAGGAGACAATAGGACTCTCATTTTCTACTCTCCTTACATGTAGGTATAGCTACCTAGGTATAGGTAGGTACCTAGTTGGTATTGTACGGTGTTTGTTTAAGCTCGTGATTTGGATTGTTAGGTAGGTACCTACCTATATTAATTCTTCCAGTATAGGTAGGAAGGTAAGATTCCTATATGATTTTATTCCGGTTCTTTAAGACCTAGGTATAGGTAGGTATGTGGACAAAAGAAATTGGAGATCTAGCTTTGAAACTTGAACAAAAAAAACATTTGTTTTCACTTTTTTTCTACTTTCGATTTTACTTTCAATAACAAAGTAGATTACTTTTACCTACCTTCCTGACATAATACCTACCTATGTAGGTATGTTAGAAGTAAAAGAGGGCTTGTCTTTACAAAGACAGACTTTTTTCGTAGAGTTTTTTTAGGTGTTCGCCTGAGGAGTACCTAGTTATTCCTTCTACCTACCTACCTACTTACCTATACCTATGAAGAAAACGTTTCTTACTTTTTTTTCTAAAACTATTATACTATATATTGTAGAAAAAAGTTCCGCACAGAAACAGAACTTAAAACTGAAAATGTTATTGGCTTCATTGAAAAGACAATTTTTTGAAATTACTTTTTTTAATAATAATTTTGGACATACCTATCGGCGGCGCAGCGGCTGGCTCAAATGTATCTAGCGCGACCTGGAAATCCAATTTATGCCCAGCAACTGGATAAGTTTATTGAAAATAATTCAAATTCGAAACGCTGTTCTGACGCATTTAAGTCTGTTTATGGTGACATGACAGAATATGATGAGCATAATTCATCTGTCAGATGACAAATTTAACGTCAGTGTTGCCAATTTAAAAACCAAATCTCTATTATAAAAATCATTTGTATATGAGAGTTTTAATATGGACCTTTGAATGAAACTACCTATACCTACCTTCTAAAAATATAAAGCACCGTGCTTTGGTTCTTCTGTCGTGAGTCTATTGATAGTTAAATCGCAAAACCTACATACCACCAATAATCCATCAACTGTCACATTTACTTTCACTAGAAACAGTGTTACCAATTTAGATTGATTTTTTTTTTTTAATAAATATTTTAAGGTAATTTATAATTTTTACTGACTGTCCTTAACCTGATAAGAAGAGCATTAGGTAGATCTGGCTGATTTAAAATAGTAGACAGGTACCTACCTCTGCATGAAAGAGCTTTTAATAGACTTAGGTACATATTTAAATATGTAGTAAATGTATTTTATATGAAAGAATCGAAAAAATGTGTTGGCAAAATAGCACCCTTTTGAAGTTTTTGTTATCTCTTTGGGGTATTATGACCACAATTTGGGCGATTTTTGGTATTTTTTTAGGGCTTTCACGTTTGTGGCATGATTATTAAAAAAATAAATAATGGATTTTAGGTAACCCTATACTGGAAAATATTGCAGCGGAATTGAATCAGAACGTGCGGTCCAGTTGAGATTGCATTTAAGGGAAATGAGACCGGGAAGTCATTGGGCCAAACATTTTAGACATGCCCCTTCGTGTGGGATGTGGTCCCATCTTGTTTGAGCCTCACGCGTGCAATAACATTTTCTAATTGTAAATATAAATATGTGAACCAACGATTTGATGAAAAGAACGTCATGAAATTATAAAAACTTCCGAAAGGAGGGCCTAGGAGATTTTTCAATGACCTCAAAACAAGTCATTTTTTTAAGGGAAAAATATGATAAAATCTGATTTTGAAAATTTTCATGATTTATTCTTATCTAACTTGTTTACCTTCAATAGTTTTAGAAGAAAAATGCAGTTCTTAGATATTCGCCCATGCTCTGCATTTCGGACTAAATCGAATTGAAATCGATTTTCACGTGAAATGGAATTTCATGTTCTACCTACAATTCGTTTGTTTTCGAAAATCTCGAAAATTTCGAAATTACTTTGAACTGTCAAAATTGAAGGTGTATCCATTTTTAAATGTTTTATGAAGTGAAATTACACTGGAGGAAAATGGATTCAATATTATTAGCACATTTTTTAGGGAAAAAAGGAGGCGGAGATCTAGACAAAAATTAAACGAACAATTTCGCGAAAGAAATCTAATAGATTAGATTTGCCTGACATATGTACATATAGCGTGAGTATACCTCACTATGAAGTATTGTTCTGATGAATTGTTTTTTTCTTTTTTAGTTCAGAATAGAGCTCTGAACAGGGTCCCAGGATGTCGAGCGTGTTCTGAACGTCCGGTCCTCTGAGCACTCTGAACTATGTTTGAAACACACATGAACAGTGCACTTAGCTGTCAAATGCTTGTGTTCCGCCAAAAACACTCTATATGAAGATACCAATCTCGGCTGTCATCCGAGTTTGCCTACAAGCTCATATAGGGGAAATTCAGGAGAAACACGCACACATATGCAGCAAGCGTACATCCACCACGCTTTATTTGCACACACATGCAGTAAAAGTACATTCACCACCAAAATGTCGGTTATTTACGAGTTTCAATGGGTATGTTCAAAAAGTATAATAAAAGGAGCAACGAGTTATCAAGTGCTAACCCAACCTTATAAGCATAAGTTTGTGGAAACAAATTGAAAGTGAAAATTTATAATCAATTTAAGTATATTCGATTGTCTTTTGTCATTATTTGTTTTGTTTCTACGATTGTTTGGTATTGTATTTCGCTCTCGAATTATTGAAACAGACTCTGAACATGACAAAAAAAAAACGAATGAGAAACCAGAGAATCAACGCAACTGTTGTAAGACAACTTTAGACGTGTTTCTTTGCAGGAAGTGACTAGACATGCCAATTATAACAGTTTTTGTTTATAAAATTACTGTTTATGCGGCCCCGCAGGGCCAGGGTCCTCCGCCGGTGGGAATAATTCAATCACATAGTTTTTTTTTTAAGTAGTGCGAAGCGCGTAAACGTACGCCCGCTTTTAATGGCCAAAAATTGTTATAACTGTTATAAATTGGCATGTCTCGTTGCAAGCCTGGAGGAAATTGATCGAAAAAAACTGTCGCGTCGGGGCTAAGGAATTTACATGTTAAAATCAACAACAACTAATCCCCTCCAGGCATAGCGTACATAGAGCACATAATTTTCGGGGCTAAACTGTTTTAACGGCGTTAATTGCATATGTACTTCTAATCAATAGTTTTTATGGAAACTCCATTTTTTTCTGTGATGGCGTCGATAGATAATCCCCAATATCATTTCTTTTTAACCAAATCCCTCCGGGCTTGCAAAAAAAAACACGGCTTTTAAGAGCATTAAGGCTCTCCAAAACAAAAGCGAATACTTCAGAACGACGACGAAACTTTCGCCTGTCTTAATTTATTTACATGGAGATTAATGGGAGCACCCACATTGGCGCGATGCGAATCTTCGAACTATATTCAGTCGTCGCATATTCGCGCGAAAGTTTCGCTTCGGTTTGGGACAGCCTTTATGCTATGTACATGCGAAACCAATAGAAAACTATCGATGACCGAAATTTCAATGTATAAATTCTAACTTATCACGTTATTTATTTTAATACAGACTTTTCTGTTAAATGCCAAAGATTTACAGGATGAATTTTCAAAGAAAAATTAAAAGAAGTTTCATCACGTGAAATTCGTAGTGTAATAGCAGACTTAGCACCATTAAATTGGTGTTTTTTTCAACACATCCCGATATCCCACCTAACATCCGCCATTTTCATGTTGAAAAGCTGGTGAGTTGAAATTTTTTTAAAGATGGCTGCGTTATTTGCACATACAAAATGGTTGTTCTGGGAAAACAGAACAATCCCACCCCGTTAAATAGTTGTTGCAATTCACATCTATTCATGGACACAAAACGAAATTACAAAAACAACAATGTAAACAAATGGGTTTTGGAGGGTGATACGTACGAAAGATTGGTATCTTCATATAGAGTGTTTTTGTGTTCCGCATTCAACTCTGTCTGATCAGTTATTTTAATTTGAGCTCATATGGCGCACTCTGAACACGCTCAAAACACGTTCAGAAGGAAAAAAGAAACACAAATTTGAAGCTCTAAACACTCAGAGCGAAAAAAGAAACACAATTTTTTGTTTGACAGTTCAGAGGCTCTGCTCTGAACTAAAAAACAAAAACGCCTATTGTTGAAAGTCTTAAAGGTTGTTTCTGATTGAGCAAAGTTGCGTTTTTATTTTGTTTTAAGGGTAATCGAACCAACCAATCATGGAAATAACTGCAACTGTGTCAATTCCACAATAATTCACAAAACATTAACAAAGTGAATTGAAAACGGAATGAACCGAAATGAAGAACACCAATTTGCATTTTCGGAATTCAAATTCACAACTAGCTTTTTCCAACGAATTGTCTTACACTCGGATTCACTTTCGTCATGTGAATTCACAATAAGTGAAATGCAGAACATGGGCAATTCTAAACGAATTCACTGAACTGAAAAGCAATCAGAAAAATTAAAAATAAATGTTCTTATTCTCAATAAACAGCAAAAATATTTACTTTTCTGTTTTGAGCAGTTCAGAACAGCCTCACTGGTTAAAGTTTTCTTGTCCTTCTTATTGTTATGTTTTTTCGTCAAACTAAATTACTATACCTACGTAGTTTTTCAGATGTTTAAATTCAGCGGTTTGTTGAAAAGTCATTTTGAAAAACTTAGCTACTAAATACTGGTGACGCAGATCACAAGTTCACGTGCAGGAATTCAGATTTTTGCCTTTCAAATCGTATGTGAAACTGGATTTCAATATCTGGTGACAGATCCTGATAAGTTAAATTACTTCAAAGAAAACTCGCTTAAGGCTTACAAAATATCTTAACCACACTTTTTCAATTTTTGTGCAGGCAGATTTGATATACCTATAAATGAAGAGGTATTTGCGTTTTGAGATGTAGCGGCAAGGGTAGTCTCGACTCCCAACTGCAATAAAGAATGACCAAAAATTAACTTGCTGTTTACCTTTGTAGGCTTTTCATAAACTTCCTTGTTTTCCATAGAAAGGATTAAGCGAGTTTTATAATAACTTTCAAATATGTTATAAAGGGTTTTCCAATAAGAGGTGTTATTTTGAATAGCCCTCTTTTACGGTAGCTGTCACTTTTGAAGCTGTCATTTTTTGACATTTGACAAGTAGAAACTACGCCATTAATAAACGATACACGCTTCAACAATGCATTGAAATTATTAAAATTCACTATAAAAATGGTGAAAATTTGGCAGAGACGGTTCGTAAAACTAAAACATTTTTGGGTCGTCGTGAAGCACCTTGTCGGACCGCAATACAGAAATTGGTGGACAAATTCGAGCTGTTGGGACAAGTTAGTGATGTGAAGAATAAAACCCGTGCACGTCGCTCAAGAACAACTGAGAATATTGCTGTTGTAGCCCAAAGTGTTGAAGAAAACCCAGGTTTGTCCATTCCTCGTCGTTCTTTGGAATTAGGCATTCCACAAACGTCATTACACCGTATTTTGCATAAAGACTTGGGTCTTAAGGCTTATAAAGTTCAGTTAACACAAGAACTCAAGCCGGCTGATCATCAACAACGTCGTGTCTTTGCTGATTGGGTCCTTGAAATGCATGAAAATGATCAGGAATTTCATCGAAAAATCATCTTGACTGATGAGGCCCATTTCCACCTCGGAGGCTACGTCAACAAGCAAAACTGTCGCATCTGGGGCTCGGAAAACCCAAGAGTTATTGTTGAAAAGCCTCTCCATCCTCAACGCGTGACTGTTTGATGCGGTTTATGGTCCGGCGGGGTCATTGGACCTTACTTTTTCGAAAATGAGGCTGGAGCAACAGTTACGGTCAATGGATTGCGCTATCGAGAGATGATTAATGATTTTTTATGGCCGGAATTGGATGGTATTGATCTGGACAACGTTTACTTTCAACAAGACGGCGCTACGTGCCACACAAGCAATGAAACCATCGATCTTTTACGGGAAAAGTTTCCGGACCGTGTTATTTCTCGAAGAGGTGATCACAATTGGCCACCGAGATCTTGTGATTTAACACCTTGCGACTTCTTCCTTTGGGGCTACGTGAAAGATAAGGTCTACGCCAACAGCCCAGCGTCGATTCAAGACCTCAAAGATGGAATTCGTGAGGCTATCGAGGACATAGGGCAGCCACTTTGCGATTTGGTTATGGAAAATTTCATGAAAAGGATATGGTTCTGTAAGCCTGGTCGGGGCGGCCATTTGGCTGATGTTGTGTTCCATTATTAACGGCATACCTTCTTCTTTAAAATGAAATAAACATCCGATCATTTTTTTTTTTTGAGAACACTCGCAGTATCAGTGTAGGTATGTATGCACATTTTCCATAGAACAGCCTTACTTCTATTTTATATCTAAAATTCAAACATTTGCTATACCTACATATATGTACATATACAATTTTCGAATCAAGATAAGATTAGATAAGAAATGAGAATATAACTAATCAAATCACTGTCATTATGAAAAAAGCTAAACTTATGCAAGCTGTTGAATTATTTAGTAAAAAAAATAACAACTATCCATATCAAAACACACAGCCACAGCTGCTTTAAATTCAAATTCAAACATTTCTAGAAATACCTTATTGTGTAGGTGTTCATTACTGTGCACCTTTGTGTACATTAAATGGGTTAATGGAATTTGCGTTAACCACTATCGCTTTTTTTAATTGAATCATATATTTCCAACACACAAAAAATTGCACTCCCACAAGGATATGCAATTAAAAACTTTAACTTTGTAATGAAATGAACAACAGAAAAACAGATTGATGTTCCTATACCTATAGAATTAAAATTGATCGCAAATTGCAATGAATCGATAGAAACAATACCTACAGTTGCAGGAAAATAATTGCGGAACCGAAATTCGTAGGGATGAAATTATACTGCTTGATAAAAATGATTGCTCACTTAAATAAAACATGTCACGGAATTTTGTAACTATGTTTTATACGTAGGTACCTCCTAATCCCCTTCGATTTTAGGACCTAGGAACTAATGATGAAACATGAAAAGTTAAGCTGCACTGAGCGGAAGAAAAACCTGCATCATTTTAAAAAAAATATAGTGAAAAAACGAAAATAAAGGCTAAGACATGACTTGATTCATGAGGCCCAAGAGAACTTTTCTAATATCTTCACTGATCTGTTAAAAGCTCGTTAGTCGAAAATTAAAAATTGCTCAGGCGACACAAAAATCCATTGTTTTTTTTAATTCTAAAATACATTTAAATATCAGTTTTGCACTTAGGAGGTTTTTACAAATAGCCGACGATATACTGCACCTTTACGCAGAATTTTCTAGATCATTAGTTTTTCAAGCCTTTTCTACGTTTTCAGAGGCAAAATTAAAATGTGAAATGTTGAAGTAAAAAAAAAATATAAAAGCCGCTGAAAAACGAAAACCCCGAGAAGTTGCTAGAAAATGAATTTTAATATCTAGGTCCGTTCCTGTATCTAATGTAAATTTGTATGTGAATTTTCACTAGTTTTAGGCCAATCCTGTTTCAGTACTTGAAAAATCGTAGTTTTTTTCCACAGAAGAGAGGGCTCATGATAGGCTTGAAATTTCCTCTGATTTATAGTCCAAGAAAATGTCAGAAATAGAGGAAAAGAGTGAAAACTAAACATCGTAAGTGCCATTCACGGATTACTAATGGCGAATTCTTTTCAACAAAGAAATCGATTTTTTTCGTAAAAGAATCGAATTTTTTTTCGTGTGATTGTGTGTCTTCCTAAACAGCTGCAATTAATTATTTTTGTGGTTATATTGACTGAAAATATTGTTGAATATTTTGTTTTATTATGTTGCAACCAAAAAAAAATAAACAACTCGTCTACCAAAAATTCTGCGACTTTAAATTCGACGTAATAGAAATGTCAAGTCTTCATAGTGTGTGTGCAAATCGTTGTGAGATCTTGCTAAAAACGCAAGATTTGTTTTGACAGAAAATAATCGATTTTCTTTAGAAATAATTCTGAACAGAATCGATTCATTTGTTGAAAGGAATTCGGCATAAGAATTTATGTGAATTTGCGTTTTCGATTTTTTCAGCTTTCTTATTTTTGTACAAAAAGAAAAGGAATTGACCTTAAATTTGTCTCGATAAGAACGTTGAAATGTACTTACTTAGGAAATATTTTAAATATACCGTTGAGGAGAGCTTTGGAGGTAAATTATAAGTAAAATCAAACAATTTTTCCAAAAAAACTGTCAAATGATAGCATATTTCCTTTATGTGGATTTTGTTTTCTAGGAAATTCCATACAATCACTGCAACAATTTAGAAAAAAAAAAAAACCTTCATCCGTTTGGACTCCAGCTCTAGGTATTGCAGATGGGTGCCAATGGGACCGACGCGACGCACGGACGGTATTATTACAAAAAAGAACACCTTTTTGCACTGCTCCATCATCGTTATGTTAGGTGTGAATTCATTAGAACTTCGATTTTTTAGACCAACAAAAAATCATAGGTACTTGTAGGTACAATAAATATCTCCAAAATTTCAGTTTCAACAGCACAGTCGGTAGGTTTTCTATTTGGGAATAAGTTTTCAGCGTTTTGAGAAATATTTTTTTTTGCTAAACATAAAACAATCGATTTTTTTTTCCGAAATCAAGATTATCTTTCCATTATTAATCTCAAGATTCAATGTTAAAGAGACGTTTATTTTAAAAGAAATTAGCAGATTTCTCTTGCTTAACTAAATATGTACATATGTATGTAGGTATACCAGAAAAAAAATCGAATTGTTTTTCCAGATTACGTACCACAGGTCCGTAAGTTTACAAAGAGAATACAAAACGTTTACGGAAAATCGTTTAAAATACCCTCAATTTGCTGAAAGCCCATCTAGATTTTTAAACAAAAAATTTAATTCGTAGGTCTTACACACTGGAAACTTCAACACTCGTTGGCAGAGGCAATTTTAAAACCTCCGCGAAATAACGGCTCAAATCGATAAACAATTTGGTGTTTATATCTCAAGAAGGTAGCTTCGACTTGTTTTTATAGCAAACGACTCAAAATTGTTCAGCTGTATGGATGGTTCTGCTGACAAACAAATTGGAATCTAATACTCAGACTCACATCAAAGTTCGTTCGACGTTGGCTACCAACATTTTGGAAAAAGAAATGTAGGTATAGGCACTTTTTATAACAACTTAACTATTCAATAAAGGCGAACTACATTGGACCAGATAAATAATTATTTTATTATGCCTGAAAGGTCAGCCTTACAACTTCAAATGCACCGTTAAGCATCTTGTGGTTTGGGGAGCATTTCTATGGCATATAGTGGTCCAGTTGTAAAAACAATTGTTGGCAGGATGGATAAGTTCGCGCACCTTGCCATTCTTAAAAAAAAAAAAATAAGACTAAACTGGATTTTTATGCAAGGCAATGAAATCACCATCAAAATTTGGTTTCCAAAATAATAGATTGATATTGATATTTTGTGCTGGCAAGCAATAGGTTCGGATTCGGATCTTAATCATATAGAAAGCCTATAGAATGACGTATAAAAGTTCAGATGACGCAATAAAAACTTAAATTTCAGGACAAACCTTGTTCTAAAATTATTAAGAAAGCGTTGAACTCCCTACATCTCACAGAAAAGATGTGAGTGCATCTATCTAAAAAGATCGTGAAGAGTTTGCCTAAAAGATGCCAAGTCTTCCAACAAAGTAACTAGGTACCTATTATTTTGAATTGGCTTTATATACCTATTGTGTTTTTTTTTTTCTTTAGGTACCTACTAATATTTATTTTTTACAGAATGTGTGCTTTTTTGATGTAACAGAAATTATGCCATATTAAAAAAATGTTTAAAAGTCGAATAAGGTATTTAACTAACTACAAAGATAGAAATGAAATTAATTTTACAATTAATATTTAAGAATCTTTAAAATTACAAAGTTTTTTTCAGAATTTACTATACCTAGGTATTTCTTTCATTATTGTTGTAAACTTCGTCAATGATGGCAGGTATAACTGATAACTGAACGTCTTTCCTCTAGTTAAGAAGCTAAGAATCTACATAGCCAAAGCCTAAACTTTTTCTCGACAACAATTTCAATTTTCTAACGCATGGTTGATATTAGCCTTCATACCTACCTAATCCTTTTGGGAGACGGCAAACTACTCATGCGTACTTCACAGCAGTTTTTGATGTATCGCACAAAATTGGATATATCTTACTTATCTGATCTATCTATGTAGGTACTTGCAACCACGAAAGGAACACGGATATTATCAATGTCTTGATCAGTTAATTCATAATCACAAAATGTAAGGTAGGTAGGTATTGTGGTTTTTGATCAAAATTACTTGACAAATCATCACTCAGAATGTAGACGTGGGTTTTCAGTTGTCATCAAATGTGTCATACACAAAAATACAGGGCTCAGATGAAATTTTATTTTTCACTTAAAAAGCCTGAGGCTCTCAGAGATCTTTCCTTCGTGGGAAGCGCCTTATATTAATGGCAATATAAACATCGTTTCAACAATTTTAAAGCAATTTACCCATCATTTTCAATTTTGGAACGGATCCCAAAACCCACCATCAACAATTTGGCGCCATAGTTCTTATTGTTTATCAATCAACTATTTGTGTTTTCGAACAGACATGCACAATTGCACATGCACATTGTATCTGCACAAATATACCTACGATACGAACACTTTTCTGACATACGATTTCGACGTTAAGCGTCGGCAAAGCGAACTAACGAAGCGACGGACGCTGCGCTGGCAAGAATCAAGCAGAAGAATGGTTTTCATTGCACTTAGTTGCAAACTGCATAAAATTAAAAAATAAAATTTTCAATTGGTAGGTACACGTATTATTTCCACATCTTCATTAATAAATCTAGCAAACATTTATACAAACCACCTTTGTGTTTTTAATCCTTATTATTATTTTTTGTGTTTTAATTTTGTATCCCAATAAGTGAGTATCCTTGAAACAACGCACTCTCCCGTTCCACTAAATCACTGGTGTGCATACAATCAAAACAAAAAAATATACAGCACAAGCCCACTCATTTTTATTAACAAATGCACACCGTTATTCTTCAAAATTTTGTATCGTTTCACTTATTTTCTGAATTTATTTTATTTACCTTTTGTTAAATACGATGATGATGTTTATCAACAAAAAAAAATACGAATAAATAAATAAATAAAACTGCGCACACTTTAACTGTACAAATCAAATCATTGTTGGATTTAGTTTCTTTTTTTTTCAGCAAAAACAAATATTGTTTGGGAGAAATTAAAAAGCACACACACACAAATAAATGCACAGTGGCTATAGGAGCACCGCCGTTAATTATTTATATTTATAATTTTTATAATAGGCAAATTAATTCTTTTATTTTTCGTTTTTTTTGTTTAGTTTAACAGTCCTTTCGGCTGTTTTTTGATATTTTAGTCACTCTCTCTCTCTCTCTTTTGTTCTTTTATTTTTGTTTATATTAAAATCAAATATAGTGAAGTAAAACAAAAAACGGACAACGTACGGTGCAAAAGTTGGAAAACTTTTCACCCTTCGAAGGATACACAACAACTGTTTGGGTGAATTGAAGAAGCAGTAAAACCAACCCCCAAATAATACGTTAGATGTGTGTTTACATGGCGGCATGCTTAACACACACACCAATACGATTTTTTGCTCTACATTTACACTGGAACACTTACCCACACTAGTTTGTTGTTTCGTTCTTTGAGTTGTTCCCTCGCAGAAAGCAGAATCCACTCAATAAAGAAAAAAAATCAACCAGAAATCTTTTTTTTTTTGTAAACCGTGTTTGGTTGAATTTATTTTCTGTTTTGTTCCCCACGTTTTGCGTTTTGTTTTGAATTTTGTTTTCATTTATTCGATTCCGCAAATCGCAATTTATTTTTGTATTCTGCTCCTGACTGTAAATTTTTTTTTAAAGGTGAGTGAGATTGAGAAAAAAGAAGAAAATCTCTCAATGTTTGTACTTACCGACGCTCATTTCAAATCCTCTAATCCTATTTAATTTGTTCGAATTCAGTTCAAGCATTGTATATAAAATATACAATGGTTCCAGTGTTACGTTTCATCTTGCAGTTTTTGCGTAATGGGCGCACTCACTTAAGTGCATTCGGTTGAGTGAAATTTTATTTGATTCAAATTTAAATTGGATATTTGTGTAGCTTGTAGCTTTGTTTTGTAGGTTGTAGTTAGTTTCTATTCGCAACTGTTCCTCTTCCATGCAAAATAATCTTTATTCTGCGTTGCCGCCTTAGCGGTTTTGCAAAGTTATTAAATTGATCTTAATCAATGTTTTGGGGATGAATTCATCTGTTAAATTATGAAAACGAAATAACTAGGTATACATTATCTTCACGCTCTCACCGGAATTATGTTTGTTATGACTTTAATTATTTTACAAATCTGGTTTTTCCCCGGAGCTGGCTATAACATTTTTTTTAATTTTACTCAAAGCCTTATAAAATCAGTCGAGAAACGATGAATATTGAAACAAATCGTATGATTTGTTCCATTTTCCATCGTTTCTCGACCAATTTTTGACGTAATTCACTTCACATTTGTTTTTGTTTGTTAATATTTTTTTCTATGCGCAGTTTTGTCACCCGGTGGTGCAAGCTGCGCAGAACGAAAGGAAACTTCAACTCCTAGTATCATAACATGAGATTATCCACATGAAGATGAGAATCCTCGGTAGCTATTTCAATTTGCCTAAAAGCTTGAAATGTCAGTTTGCAGATAAAAAATGAAAAGAAAAAGACAGTAGGGTTATCTTCACACACCACGTTAAATTGTTGTTGCAATTCACATCTATTCATCGACATGGGATGAAATTACAATTTTCAAAAGCGAACCATTGGCGTAGATACCCACGAACAAAATGGGGTGGCGGCACGGTGCCCCGCAGGTTTTGGGGCCCGAGTGTTAAATAAAAAATATAAGCTATCGTAAGTAATATACATTTGTTACGCTCTGTTTGGCCAGCCCTTTAGGAGCCAGTTAAAGCTTTCGTTGAAACACAAATCAGTGAAACGGTGGAATTTTTTTTGAAAAGTCGGTTATAGCAATCATTAAAACTGGGGTGTCATTGAAAAGATAATACACAAACATTTAAATAGTGTTGTTTATTTACTCAAAACTAAAATTCAAAATAAATATAATTATTAAAACACAAAACTGTAAGGATAACAAAAAAATAACACCCATTAAATTAAATATCCACCTCTCATTACTGCGTAGGTACAAACAATTGACATCACAACAAACAGTTCTGGGGGATCATTTACCGAAATAATGACACATATCATTTGGAACGATTGCGTTCTACTTCTCTGAAACGAATATTAACTGTTCAATACAAATCATTTCGATCATTGAAATAATAAAATTGATTTTAAAAGAAAGTGGTACATTTTAATTTTTGTAACTGTCTCAAAATCGGAAGACAATATTTTCAATGATGGTATTCAATGAAAGCTATCATGCCGATTATGGAATTCGCAAATCGCAATAATGGATCCACGGTGATTCGCAGTGCTGTGTTCGCTTTTCTTTTCATGGCAAATGAATAAAGAGGGTCGAGTGCAGTGCACTGCGAATCCAGAATTGCGAATTCCATAATCGGCATGTAATTATAACTGAGAACTGACGCCTTATGTTCGGTTTCACAAATTTTCAACAGGCTTTTAAATTTTTAAGTGACGTATTTTGTATGGAACAAACGTCATTTTAAGATTTAAAAGCCTGTAAAATAGTTAAAAGGCCTTTATGAAATCGGCCATTAGAATTCAGTTTTGACACTTGTGGAACTTTCATGAAAAGCAACAAGGAGATTATAGGTGTGTTTTGTTGAACTAGTTACTGCACCAATTCCGCAATGTTCCACATTCAGCCATATAGTTACTGAAAACCAAATGTGCTGTTAACTTGTTGTTGTTAGAATTTGCATGTGACATTTCGTCTTAATGTGAAGAATTTCTTAATGTTCACATTAAGGAGCTCAACAAAACACGCCTTATGATAGCTTCGTTCGTTGAACTTTACCCAGGGTTTACCCAGTTTTTCTTGACAACCTCAAGAATTGTCAAAAAAAACCTGAGTTTTTCGGTTCTCAAAAAACTCTCAAGGGCTGTTGACATTTAAATCAAGAAAAAAGTTCTGTGCTTAGATAATTTAAACTTAAAATTTGTTTTAATGAAAACAACTTCTAACGTTTCCCTTTATTAGCATTAAATTAAATTTGTATATTCTTTCAATTTATTTCCCAAAAATAAACAATAACCTGCAGCACGCAATCCGCAACAAAACATAGACATGCTTAACAATTTACATATGTCACTTTGGCAGTTTATTCTTTACCTCAACTCGCCACAGCAAAAAATCTAGTTCTTCTTCAGGGCGAGTTCTGTGTGCACAAAAATCTGTGTACACATTAAATTATGCGATCCCGCAAGAGTGTGGTGCAATCTTTTTGACAGATAAAGTGTACACAGATAGGCAAATTTATCCACGCATATTTTGAGCGTGAATAGAAAGTGTATAGGTATACGCAAAACTATTCACACTAGCGGAATTGAGCCACAGGTCTCAAAAAACACAGAATTTTTCACCAGGGTGACTTCAGGTTTTTCAAAAAAAAAACGCGTTGAGGCGACCCCAGTTTGACTTCAGGGCTTAACGAACAAACCTAAATGGTAGGTACGTTCAGCTATCAGCTCATTGACAGATCTGACAATATTGTAAGGTCTGTCAATCGTCTGTAGAGATTTAGGGATGCAGGAGCAGTGTGACGTAAGGATTGTTTAAATTTCCCAAGATCGTCAGAATCTATTTCTACATAGATGGGTATAGGGTACCTATGCATTCATCTGCCTGCCCAGCAGAGGTTTCTTAAAATTCAATTGATTCTGAGCTTCAAACAAATAACCTTCTTAACTATTTAACAGTGGTATTTATAATCGCATTCTAAAGCCTTGCTAACTTTAGCACGACATCCAACCCCGAAATCTTATTTATAAACATTTTCATTTGTTCATCTTAGACACCGAAATTGGTCTTCAAAACCTATTTTAAAGTGGAAACGATCAATGTCTACAAACTAAATCCAAAATTAATGTTATGTGTGTTGAACGTACCCAGTGACATTTGATTGACAGTTGGACTTTAAAAACTAAAACAAAAATTAAAAATGCCTTTTGCTGCAATTGATTTTTTTTAACAATATTAACATGATAAATTCGTTTAATTTCACACCTCATACCTTATCATGACTATCCGAATTATCAGACCTTTTTCTCTTTTGATTTGGATTCTTGAATTGAAAATGTTTGTAATAGTTCAAACATTTGTTTTACAAAGTTCACTCAAATTCATTCCAGAGATTGACATATTACAGGTATGTCAGAGAATATATGAGGACGTATTTCGATAACAACCCTGGATAGTTAGACAACTTATGGAATCCGTTTATAAATAGGGAGATGGCTTAAATATTTAGCCAATGACTAGCTGGACAACTCGCTGTTACTGTTACTGTTATATTGTCTTCAAGAAAGCTACCTCAATAGTTTACGGCCTAATCTTTTTGAGTTTTATGCATATTTTATGTTAATATATTATAATATACGTACGTATACCTACCTACCTACTCGTCATAATTTAATTAAAACAAGTAAGTATAGGTTGATACCTAGGTAGTAACTGATATAATGGGTTCTGAACCGAACACATATCATCTCATTTTCCACATTACCTATTTAATCAAACTCGTTTCATTGCAAATATAAAAAAAAAAAAATTGAAATTAAATAACAAAACATCCGTCGACTCTTTGAAATTTATTATTTTTCAAAACAACAACAACAAAGCTACTTATAGTTCCAATTGTAATAAAGGACGAAAATTCGAAACACTGAACAAAAAAAGGAGAGCAGGCAGGCAAAGAACACACATCAGACAGAATAATGTATGGTTTTCTGTATAGTTTTTCCGAAATCCTGAAAGGAGCAGATGTTTCGTTCATTTTAATTTACCATTGGTAGTTGGTGTTGTTGTAATATCTGTCATCATTCTCTACCGATCAAGCAACCTGATGTGAATTGTGAAGCAAAGCAACACACAATAATTCTCATATGCATGGGTAAGAGAGGTCCTATTTGAGTGTGTGTGTGTGTGCATGTTTAGTGCAGTGAAAAGTATATAATTCTTTCTCTATATGGTGTTCTTGTAAGCTTACATGGCCGCAGCTATAGACAACACAGAAACAGAATGTAACGATGAAGAAGAGAATATCAATACAAAGGAAAATTCGTAGTGTTTTATCGTAATCGAAGGATCTACCGCCAGATTGTGCTTAAATGTTAAAATTGTTGAAGGGCTTTTTAAAGTTCAATCGTTTTGGCACTTAAAAAATGAATTTTGAAAAGCAAGCATAACTAAGGGTTGGTTTGGTATAGGGAGGTAGGTAGGTAGATTGATCAGCCGAAATCATTCTTTAGAACTAGGCAATACAGAAATTAAAATAAATAAAAACAGAAGTTAGTTTCGAGTGTTCTTCAGAAAATTAGCAACACGTGAATACCTACATAAATGTGTACTCTGTGTACCTACCTCTACCTCGGCACCTAGCTTAAGTAACTTCAGGAAATTTAGGGTAGAAAAATTACATAAATTTCATTGAGACAGATTTGTAGATAAGTTTGTGAGGATAGAAAAGGTGTTTTCTTAACCAGCTGGGTTCACAGTTCAAATAGTTTAAAGAGCATTTGATAAAGTTTTATTAACTTATACCTAATTCGGCATTTATTATGCTATCGCAAAGTGAAAACGTCAAGCAGCTGATGTCAGAGGTATCTATACATAGTCCTTACTTAAATATCTTCCTCTTTCCGTGTCCTTTATCCTTTTTTTTTCGTCTGGTTAACTATCTTGGAAAGATAACTTACAAAATAATATCTATCTATCCAAGGCTTGAATCGCATTATGTTACAATTTTAAATGTACCTAGATACATTTGTACCTTCGTTCAAATTCTTATTCCTCAAATGCACAAACTGCTTACCTACCTGGAATAGAAAAAAAAAAACGAAGGCAACTGAGTTTTTTCTTCAACACCTTGATTGATCGTATCAAACAATAGACAAATCGTATTCGAGATGTCTGATGGTTCTTCTTTCTTTTTTTTTCCAAAGGTTTCTTATTGTCTCCCATTTGCTATTGCAGCTTGTGAGTTTTTTCTATTTCTAGGTAAAGAACTAGTTTAAAGTGTGAGTGTAGAACTCCGACTGTGAATTTTGCACACTGTATCTCTACCTATACAAAGTTATTACTTCACTTTGTCCTTTGGTAAGCAGAGACAGTTTGAGTGCAATTTTTTTGTTAGGTAGGTAGGTAGCTTCACAAAAGAAAACAATTTCCGCCGATTGTAGAAGGTGGATCAAAAAGGTCAAATATCAATTCATAAAGGAGACTTAAGGCAATTGGGTGTTTTTGGTTCAGCGTACAGGTCCTTAGGTCCGTCCCAGACTGCGCAGGAATTTATGTAACAAAGTGATTTAAGCCGTTGTTTCTATATTTCTAATAAATGAACTACCTATATGTAATGAATTGTTTGCTACCTGTTTAAAGAAATTATGCAATAGATACCTATGTAGGTATTTCTATAAAGCTCTAAAAAAAGACTTTAAAAAAAAGGTTGTAGGTAGGTAACACCTATATATTTACAACATACCTATAGAATCTGAAAGTAATAACACAGTAAAAATCACAGTCAACAAATAGGTTGGTAGGTATTTTGAACGAGATAGGATAATCAGTAGAATAACCGAATTTTAATTTGGAAGCTGCTAATTAATATATAGATTTGTGAATTATAACCTTGTGAACCTTAAACGCTGCACTGTGGTCCAAAAAGCCAAAAGTTGCGGCAAAAATACAAAGCTCGATGTTTTTGTTTACATATGTCATAGACAGGGCTTCAAAAACAGTACACAAAATGATTTTCTGGTACCTAAATAGTTTGGTTTATGTAGCTTCTCAAAGTTGAGCAATTTGGTTTTAGAGTAAAAAAAAAATGACAAAAACGAATTTATTTATTTTCTTTATTGCAATTATGGCATATTATATGAAAATCTAAGTTTCCTTTAATGTAGCGTGGTTGATTTATCTGTAAAGTAAATTATAATTTAAAAAAAAAAAATAAATAATATTTTTTATAAATAAAACAAAAAAATCCTTTTTTCATGAGTTTTGAGGTTTCAATAGAGCTACAAAAAAAAGCTCTCTGAGTCCCGCTGAAAAATTAACAGGATATTTTAGCCCAACTATTTGTTAAGCAATAGGTATGCAAAATTGCTGCTGCAACTTTTTGAAATGTTTTGAGCAAATTTCATTTGTTTAAAAAAAAGCATGTTTTCAATGCTAACATTTTGGTCTTAAAAGCAAATTTACTTTTGGAATGTTTGAGTTATTTCCTTTATCAAAAGAGCTGAGAACGTGAAATTCTCTTCTAACTTCAATTAGAAATCGTTTTTTTACAATCTTAATCATACAAAAATACGCCCACTTTCCACGCCCACTTTCCACGCCCCTTTTTATTTAAATGGCAATTGTTAAAAAAAAATGGACTTAAGATCTGAAAACAAACTACCGATTGTTACAGCCATATTATTCACTGCAGGTGTAAATAAGGTTTAAGGGAATTTTGAACCTGTCCTATTAATCCGAATATTTTAAACTTTTCAAATTGAACTTTTGTGGATAATATTCACTCAAAACTAGCATTAAACACGGGGGATTAAAAATTACGTAACAACCGCATGTAAAATTGTTTAAACTGGACTATAAACATACGGAATTTTTGACATTTTCCAGCATATATTTCCTTTTTTTTGTTTCTTGTTGTTCTATTTATTTCAAATTTCATTGTTCGAAATTAAAAAAAAAAAAATCAAGTGACCCTAGCTTTTTCCGTTTAACACAAGTTTACAACCATGTAAACGGTAAAAGATTTTGTAATTAAAGTTTTATCATTCAATCGTACATAAAATACAGATTTCACTTTTAAAAAATTAAAATACAAAAAATATAATTAAATAAAAAAAATTAATAGCAGAACATGGTTTCGATCCACGGACCTCTGGGTTATGGGCCCAGCACGCTTCCACTGCGCCACTCTGCTTGATGAAATTCTGTCTTCTAATAACTTTCTCGTGTGCTTATGATTGTTTAATATTAACTTTTCATGGCAAACTATGAAATTCAGAAAATCTAAAGAGTAAAAGTTTGTATGTTCTTTGTATGTTGCAAAACATGTTTTGAAAGGTAAAAGTTTATTAAAATATTTTGTTGATACCATTTAAGCATTGAGTGTAAGATGTTTATTTGCGATAATGGTACCAAAGCTAAAGGACATGTTTTGAATTCGTAAACACTTCAAACTCGACATTTTAACCGCAAACCTGACATAACTATGATAGAGAGCCAAAATAGTGGGTCCAACTGTTCTAAATTTGGTTTGTATTTATATCTGTTTGATGCCTGATGGTGCATAAATTACATATGTCTGTCTGTCCGTACTTTGATTTGCAGTCCAAACCACTGAAGTGATTTTATTTAAAATTGGTGCTCAAGGTCTTAAAGTGATTTCCTAAAGGCAAGTTGAAATTTTTGTCAGCTTTAAAAAATGTGTGGAGTCTATTTCTGCCCCCTCCCTCCATCTCCTTCACCGTGTTGACGTTATAGAAATAAATAAATAGGTACAGGTATGCATCAACGGTTGTATTGGTCGGTATAAAAGTATACTAGCACTAATCCAGATCGATGGCACCTTTTCGAAATAGGGCATGCCATTTTAGTAAGCAAACATATTCTTCATTATTTTTGAAGAGAAAAATATTGAAACATTTTCTTTGAACCTATAATGTTGTATGAAAAAACAAAGTTCAAAGAAAAAGTTCAACATCTCAAATAGTTTGATAAGAGCGGCAAATTTTCCTACCTACCACCCCCTCCTCAAGGCAGATATCTATCCTTTTATTTTGTTTTTCAATCAAGTTGTTTAAATTTTTGAAAAATAATCTATAATTTCAAAATTCTCAATAAAAAAAATCGTTCATTGGGTATTTATTTAATTTAAACCGCAATTTTTGATCGAAAAATATACTGGACTCAAATTTGTTCGTTCCTTGTATTCTTCACCATAATAGAAATCAATAGAGAAATTGCCTTTTGCCCCTTCTTCCTTAATGATGGGAAAAATGCGCTCTTTTAATATTTCCAGTCTTAACGTACACGATCTAGCTTTTTGAAGCATCATATGCTAATCACCCGCGAAAGGCAATAACGTCCAAGGAAATAAAACCCAAATGGTCTTTGGCAATAACGCCCATGAAAACTCGAACAATTTGTTGGTGTAATTTTATTCGTCATTTTGGGTTGTATTTCCTATTTTGGGTTTGTTTTCAAAACAAAAAAGAAAACCAAAAAAAAAAGGAGTGGACAAATTTGAAAGTAAAATAACACTCAAAGTAGGAAATATCATCCAAAACAATAAGGCAAAGCAATATAAAGGAAATATCGCCCAAAAGACAAAATTTTTAAATATTTTAAATTTGAAATAACTAACCCAATGTTTTACTAAAATTATGAATTTTAATCATAAAACAGTAAATTCCCAATTTTCTTATGGTTTCTTGCAATATAAATAAGAATTGTAAATAACGCCCAAAAATTATGGAAATATCAGAATATCACCCAGAATTAAACAATTTTCATTTAAATTTTTGGGCCATATTACCCGCCCTTTATAATTTGGGTGACATGGAGTTTTGGGCATTAAGCAAATTTTTTGGGATTTACTTCCATTTCGTTTTTTTACTTTTAAGCGTTGGGAATTATATCCATAAACCATTTGGGCGTTATTTCCTTACGCCCTAATCCCCTTCTAAGAATATAAAAATAATAACTACTGAATAAATTTATTACTTTGAACCAATGCATTTCGCTGAAAAATTAAAAAAAAAAAATTATATTGTTCTCATTAAAAAATAAACAAATTGTTTTTTCCAGATTACCAATCAAAGAGTGCGTGTACAGTAAAAATACTTACCTACTGTTTAGTCCTATTTATTTTGAAAATTTTAACATTTTATAAATAAATAAATTTATCGTCATACAAAAATACACAACATTAATTTAAGAAATAATTTATTTTAACATTGCAATAAATCATAAAAAAAGAAGAAGACATCTTTCTTGTATGTATAGGTATACTATAGAACCTTAAGTGTTTATTTGTATACATTGATCGTCTATTTTAAAACCTATTTAAATATTATACAATATCACTGTTACAATATCATATTACATATTTAATTTTTTTATTCTTGTGTTAATCTTAAAAATTAAATTCAATGAAGTTTATTAATTATAAAAAATGTCTTTAATGAATCTGAACTTAAATTAATAATAAGTAAATTAATAATAAAATATATATTTTTTGATGTTGATGACGAGACCAAAATTTACTAGTTTGAAAAATGTATCAACATTTTGTATTATTAATTAACACATTTTGTGCGATTTTTGATAATATTTTTAAGTGTTAAGCTTAATAAATTAAATCCACATACACGTACCTATATATCTTAATTGTGAAATTATTACTTCAGTTATTTTCTTTTCGGATATTTTAAGACTTTGATAAAGATTGTCATAGGTAGAAGGCCAAATGGAATGACTTCTTATAAAAATACAAGACGAATTCCTAACGAAGTTATAAATACTAAAAGTTCCTTTATAAAATTAGGTATCTACTTCTTATTACTAAGTGGGAAAAGTCCTTTTCGTGTACAAAAAAAAAAAAAAAAAAAACTAAAACTTAAGTTTAACTTGATGCTATGGTGCAAACACAACAGCTCGGAAACCAAAAACTATCCGTATAGAGATTTTGTCCGTTTCCTTGGAGGGCTATAAGTCGTTTTTGAACAAATTTCTGTTCACATCGGGATGTGTATCCATTTGGCAGCTGACAGAGGTTAGCACAAATTGTTGATCTGAAAATTAAAGAATTTTAATAAAAAAAGATTTTTATTAAGAAATGCACTTGTGGATCTATGGATTTTGATAAGAGATTCGGCTGGCATCGGCCATTTCTTTTTTTAAATTAAATTTAATGCAATAAGTTATCAAGAACTTTGAGAATTTCGTTTTTATTTAATTTCTTGTAAAGGGTGTTTTTTTTAAAAGGTATAAAACTTTGAAATGGAATAAAACAAAGATGATTTTTTTAGATTGACATCAATATTCACTCTATTCGAAAGATAATCTTCTGGCATTATAATTTAAATATAATTTCTGGCATATGGCCGCCACAGCTGGCTCGGACCTAGTCTAATCTGGAGGTCCAGTTATCGATGACTTTTTCCAACATTTGTGGCAGTATATCGGCAGTTGCAATAACGCGGCGAAATTTGTCCTCCAAGTGGTCAATCGTTTTGGGCTTAGCGACTTCACATATCCCCACAGAAAATAGTCAAGGGGCGTTAAATCACACTATCTTATGGAGGCCAATTCACGGGTCCGTAACGTTAAACTATGCGGTTACCAAACGTTAAATTCAATAAATCAATTGTGGCACGAGCTGTGTGACATGTTGCGCCGCCACGCCGTCTTGTTGAAACCACAGCTCCTGCATATCATAGTTGTTCAATTGATGAACGAAAAAGTCATTATTCATGGCTCTATAGCGGTCACCATTGACTGTAACGTTCTGGCCAGCATCGTTTTTTAAAGAAGTACGGACCAATTACTCCACCAAACCATAAAACACACCAAACAGTCAGTTTTTGTGGATGTAACGGTGTCTCAACATTCACTTGAGGATTATCAGCACTCCAAATACGGCAGTTTTCTTTATTGGCGTATCCATTCAACCAAAAGTGATCTTCATCGCTAAACAAAATTCGCTTATGAAAATTGGGATCAACGGGAATCTTGTTTTGGGTCCATTTGGAAGCGTTGTTCAGGCGTCAGTCTATTCATGTTGAAATGCCAAACCGCAAACCAAACTAAAAATAAACCACTTGACAGCTGACAAAATGGCCGCTAGTTAAAATAGTGTTGCCAACTTAAAGTTCTATACTTCTAAAAAAAACACCCGTTATTTAATTTAAATAGGGATCGATGGCTTCATTATAGGCTTCCCTATCATGAAACAATCTAAACACCTTTTCGCAATGTATTGAATAGGTTATAGGTACATAGGTTTAGCAACATTCTCTCTTAAACACCTGATTAATACGCCAATTGCCAAACCCTATACATTTGGTACAGAAATGCCCTTTGACAAACCCCGTATGACACACATCGATAAGCAAATGCCCCTGTTGAATGTGCTGTAATTGGTAATCCCCTTTTATTTCCTAGGCATAAGGACAAGGAAAGCACACTTCTTGTGTCGCACATTGTGTCACACTTAGAGCCCTAACCTCACGGAACACCGTCAAGGGTAACCCATCATCTCTCCTCAATATATGATACCACTTCAAGCTAAGGGAATTCCCTGATCAGAACCCCAGAGTCCAAAAATCTTCGCATCAACAAACCAGAATAAAATAACAGAAAAGCAAAACAAAACAAAGTCAATAAGGATATCTATTCTATATAGAAGTACCTACATATATGCGTAGTCGTAAATGGTCGTCCTGGGTAATTGTGGTTAGACGTTTCTATAAATCTTATTCATAGAAGAATTGCCCCTAAACTTATATTGGAAGTGGAACCCAGCGCATCAATGCTCGCGAATTCCTTGTCAAATGGGATTTTCCCTAAAAACTCTGCAAGTGGAAATCGCTTCATGACTAGGGGTTGCTCATCATCTAGATCTAGGTATATCGTTCGTCTGATGTATTGTAAGGATGTACAATATAATATGTATTTATTTTGATGGAGGGAATAAGGGTGAATCATAACTTCCCCTTGAAAAGGAAAATTTCATTAGGTTTTACTTGTTCAATAGGTAGGTATAGCCTTAGCCTTATAGCGATAGCGGGAGTTGTGTGCCATGTGCCTTCGAAGCTCCGAACTGGTATTACTCACGGTTTGTTGAAACTCGCATCATGACCCCTTTTCAACTGGTTCAACGTTGTAGTTGTGCATTGTGCTGTGCTGCGTTGGTTTGTTGTTGCTTGTTCCCTTTGTCGAAAATATTATTGTAGGCCAACCAACGTTTAAGCGATTTCCCACAAAACTACCTACAAATACAATCGAAACAGGAGCAAAATAAATGGTGTTACTTCGCGCTTCCTCGAATTGAAGGGGTTCAATGGTTCAGCATAATATAAAGCGTGCTAGTTAGTGAGATGCTATAACACTATATACATACCTACACAAGTGAGCATCGCAGTGGTCGAACAGTGCGGCGAATAGGATTCCCTCTTGGAATAACGAAGGACTTTTTTTTTGTTTTTGTCTAATTTGTGCATTTAACCGCAATTAACCAGTGAAACTGAAATAAATTATAAATAGAGATTGCCCTTGCTTCTTTTAACCAACTAACCCCTATTTGAAAGGCTTTTGCATCGAAAGTGCATTATTAGGTAGATACACATATTTGCGAACAACCCCTTTTGTTTTAACAAACAAACAATAATAATAATTGATTGTGTGTCATCAATATTAGGTATTCTGTATTTAGTATTGATGTTGATAAATATCTCAAGAAGTATACTTTTGGTGATTATTGAAAGAATAATGAAAATTTCCATTGGAAGTAGGTGAATCTATACAATGGCAATACTACTCAGTTTGAGCGCCTGTATACATTGAAAACAGAATGGTTCGGATCTAAGATTGTTTAGAATTCGAAACTAGTGTGGAAACAAACCTTGATTAGTTCGTTAAAAAAACGCCTGTTGTCGCATCATCGCATAAGAGATTTATTTTTGCCAATTAGAAGAAATTGAATTTAAAAATTCCAAGATGAACCTTTTGCACAAAAAACTAATTAGTAGGGTGTTTTATTCGGCATTATCACATTATTAATAGATTTGTACTACGAACCTCGAAGTAAAAGTATCGTAGCTGACTTTGTGAGATAAATATTGCTACAAAATTGAGGGCTTTCGATATCACTTTCAGGAACTCGGATATGGCAGATATGGCACTTTTTTTGGGATTAGTAGTACGAATCTTATACGGCGGAGCCTATGATAAGGCGGATTAGTAACTTATAGCTGCCGCAGGAATACAAGTTTCAGTAAAACGTTGTCGCTCTATTCACTTTTGATTTTTGTGGATGTATTCACAAAGTAAATTCTTGTTTTCGTGCCTCCACAAATACAATTCAAAGTAATGAAAATAAGCAGGAGTTCAAAGTACGGACTTCTTAAAACCCGTGAGGGAACACATCGGCGACGCAACGCACGGTTAACGGCTGATAAGGTAAATCGGGGCATATTCATAGTTCTTCTAATAATAATCGCAAAGATTTCAACTAAATTGGCTCCTCACCTAACCAATTTTATCTTTTTTTCCATCCACAAGCTGCGTAGATTGTTTTTTAAATCTGCACAAAAATAAAGCTATGATTAGACGGTCATGGCCGAAGCAGGACTATTCAGTGCCTCACTTTCACCGTTGGACACTTCACCTCCAGATTTTCACCACCAGCCTTTTAGTGTTTGGAATTTTCGTTACACCGGTTCCGCCACTGTGTAGTTCGTTGTCGATCTTTCAACACTAGACAGATAGGTATTGAACAATGAAGCGCTAATTATTCATGTGGCCAATGTTTCATTTTGGAATATAAATGTGGTTAGTCACAATAAAATATAGATTTTCCAGTTATAGCCATGTTTTTTTGACAACTTTTGTATGGTGCAACCTACCTACCTAAGCTAATTCTGTATTCTGTTTCAATTTTTGACGCAAATTTGCTATGATTGACAATAAAACATATAAAAATTTCCTCCCGCCATCGCCAGTAAAAATAGTGTTAATAAATGATTTTGTATTAATTTGCATTATTTATTTTTAATTTTCGTGTTTTATTTTGCAAACGTCGCTGTTCTGCAAAATTTCCTAAATAAAATGCAAATGATAAAATAAGCTGAAGAAGAATACGATTTGTTATTGAAAAAAATATAAATGAATTCTTATTGTGAATTAACCATTTCTAATAAAATCTACACTACTTTTCCAATACGAAAACAAAATATCCAGACACGAAAAACCTGACACTAAAATAGGTGGCACTCAAATATTGAGCACTTAATGGCAGCACTTAAAGATCTAACACTCAATCGGCGCAGCGGTGGTGAAATGTTTATCTATCAATTTTCGGTGGCCAATGGTACCGTACCGTCATGGTCAACGCATTGACTCTCTGACGCCGCCAAAAAAGTCATCAGCTCTCTGCAACACTGTCAATGGACCGTCAACGTTGACCATGTCAACGCATAACATATTGACGATCACAAGAATGAAGCTAATCCGTCAATGTCACACGGAAGTCAACGCAGACTACGTTGACGTGGCAGAAAGGTATGCCATGTCAACGTTGGGATTATGGTCAACGCTTTGCGTCAATGTGTCCTAACATTTGCTTAGGGTGATTACGCACGTTCAACGAAAAAAGTCAATGCGTTGAAGGTAAAAACAATGTCAACGCGCGCCGGCGGTGTCAACGCAGCCGTCAACGCATGGACCGTATTCTACGTTGACGATCACACGACAAGACAACTTTGGGACGGAATTTGACGTCAGAGGGTGTTGACCATTTTCGTTGACCGTCTAATCGTAGCTTAACAAAATAATAAGACAACAGCTGCTTACAATTTCGCGGTCAGTAGTTTTTCTGAAAGATTCAAGGAAAATTGTAGTAGAATATCATTAGACCTGTTGCTAACTAAACAGAGCTGCCAAATTCTCTGGGGGAATATTCATAGACATTGTTTAAGCCGTTGCTAAGAAATACCTGGGTTTATCCTATCTAAATATCATTGAATAAACCCCAGTCTAAGATAAACTGGAGTTTAAAAGGGACTATGAATATGCGATGCCCCTTTATCTTTATGAATAGCAGCTGTGTCTAACAATTTAGATCCCGGTTCAGTTAGACTTGTGTTTGAAATGTGACTATGAATATGATGCCCCACGTCTTGAAATCTTTGGAATCGAAACTCTGCTATCTGCCTATTAATTTCTTATTATTTCGAAAACAACCGATGCACATTTTTGTTTATTTTATTATTATTCACTGAAATTGTTGAATGTTTAAAACAAATATTTATAAATTCAGATACTCACACGCACAATTCAGCTTTCACCAGCTGCCTCGCAGTATTTTGTTCATTTACAACGAACATCCAATTTCCTGAAACATAAAATGAAAATTAATAAAAGAAATAAATAAAATTGAAAACGAAAAATATACTTTGTTTTTTTTTCAATAAACTTATATTTAAGGTTTTGTTATATTGTTATGTACATACATATTTTTGTTACAAAAATTCTACCTAGTCTTTAAAAAAATAAAAATAATTAATTTTGAAACATCTACTACTATTTTTCAGGAACGACCTTATCTACTTGAAAAACAAAATCTTCCCAAATGGTTGAGTTGCTCGCAAATATACCTTAAGTGCCTGATTACATGGTCGTTTTAATGCAGGGTGCATCCGGTGAAACAGGTAGATTTTATGTTCGAAAAAAGAGAAGGGTAGATTCCACCCACAATCCAATGCGTCAGTTTCATTAAATATTATCGGATTTAGCATGAAACGTGTAAGTGAGATATATATAGATTTTAAGGGTGTGAGATAGAGAAGGGGTAGATTGAAAGGCACTAAGTGCCTGATTACATGGTCGTTTTACTGAAGGGCGCATCGGGCGAGGCAGATTTAGATTCCACCCACAATCCACCAATGTGCCAGTTTCAAATAAAAATTTCGGATTCAGCATGAAACGCTTTTTATTGTGAGTGAGATAAATAACGGGTGATCTATTAAGACTTGTTTTTTTTTTTGACAGATGACGAGTAACTGGCCGAGTTCAACGCACATCTGAATATTCAGAATTCTGAATTTTTGAAGCTCTTGATTGGCCAGCTGTCAGAAGTCATCTGAATTTTCAGAACTTTTTCTGACAGCTGGCCAATCAAGAGCTTCAAAAATTCAGAATTCTGAATATTCAGATGTGCGTTGAACTCGGCCACTGGCCTCAAGGTGTCGTGTTATTCTTACTCAGTATTTGGCAAATCATCATGGAAAGGTTCAAACCCTTAAATTTTAGTCAATGGGCTCTGCAACAATTCAAAGAAGACCCGCGTTTTTTGCATCGAATTTTGTTCATTTCGCGATGTCGGCAACATCAGGTTGCAGCAAGACGGGGCTAGGGCACTAATGCTGCCAAATTACCACTAAGGGTTTGCGTGAGCTTTGTGTCCATTTTCTGAAAAGTCACATATTATTGCTTTTCCTTACCTTTGCTATTGAGTGCCGCTTGAGGCATTACAAATTGACTCGATGTCTGACACAAAGATGATCTTCCCTCACTCTGCCTTTTCGCCCGATGTCGATGATTCTCCTTGTTAACGCCTACAATGTCGAAAAGGTCTAAATTCATGGACACATCTCTCTTCGAAGCAGTAGAAGTTGTGTTCTTCGATGAAGTTAGTTCTTCTACAGCCTTCTTAGCTCGACTACTGAGATCTCGAACATATCTTTTAAGCCAAGCTGCGGGTGAGTAATTCGTCACTTTTGCATTTTGCTGCTGCTCCAATGGAAGGATGTTTGTGTATTTATTCTTATTTGTAGCCTGTTGTTGGCCTGATGAAGTGTAGATGAGAAATCTGTAAAAGAAGTCAATTTTAACATCACAAAACTTAAGGACTTACATTCGACATGGGCGCATACTTAGCTGTGTCTGAATTATGAGGCTTTGGTATGTAAATCGGTTCAGGATAACCATTATTCGTTGCTGCTGATGGACCCACGGTTAATGAGGGAGACGCCGAATAACCATCATTCGATGCAGATGGCTTGCCTTCATTTGGCCCATCGTATTTGTAGCCATTGAAATTATTCGATCCAAAAGGATGCTGCGTCTGGGTGTGTGTGTTGAAAATTAACGCTGGGTCGTAGAAATTGTGAATGTCTGTTATGGGCAGATTTAGCGAGTCGAATTCTTCCCATGTCTCATCGACGATAATACTTTTAGCTTCATAGCCCCATTTATGCACGAGATGTTTTATAAGGTATCTGATGAAAATTAGAGATTTACAAATATGTTTTAAAAAAGCCTAAGGTTAAGTGAAGTGCAAAGGGAATCGATGAAAACTTTCTTTTTTGCAATCGCAAGTTACTACATTTTTTTTTTTTTAAAGCCTAAAGATCAACAAGATAGTTTTAAATGGCTCAATCTGAAATACGACGAGACTTACGTGATAAGGCCACAAATGAGCTTCATTTGAATTTGATATATGAGATCGACCAACATGTGTTGATATAAGTTTCTCCTTCCATCTGCAGCGGAGTGCCAAACTATACCTACGTTGAAAGAAACACACGTAGCCCAAGGCACTCATTTGGTATTCCCATAACGCCCGATCAACGGGACTACAATATGTAGATATTCGGATTTGACTGCATATGGTAATTTACAAATAATGTAGGCAGAAACATTAGTAGAATTTTATTTTGTTGTTAGACAAAATGACGTATGAAACTTAATTATCTTACAATTGATCAAGAGCGTCGGTGACAGACTCGCGTGTTGCTGGAATTGAGTGATTCGATTGTTGTTTTGAATGAAACGCTTTCATTTAACTTCTTGTCACGATTGGTTGAGGCTATACTCGATAGATGGTATAGCCATGTCTGGTATTTTATGATTTGGTGCTGTAAACTATATGTAGGTTCTTCGGAACTAAATGAAGGGTCTAGAGAATAAAGGGCGCAGGTTGATTCCTAGAAAAACAATAGGTTTACCTACTCCTAAAAATTTTCTGTGTTGTTTTGGCGGGGAACGTCCAACAAAACGGCACTACGAACCACACGGCGAACACTTGAGTGGACATTATAAAGGGTGTTTTTTTAGACGTGTGTTTTTCAATCTGGCAATACTTTTTTTCAGAGTTGGTCTTTTTGACAGCTGTCACTTGATTTATGCTCAATTTGGTTTTGCCATTTCAAAGTAAATACACTTAATCCTGAACAACGTTTGAAAATCGTGCAAATTTTACTACAAAAATAATGGTTCGGTTCGCGCGCCGCATCGCGCGATGCGTCAAATATTCGATGAAGCTCATTTTAGGTTGAATGGGTACGTTAATAAGCAAAATTATCATATTTGGAGTGATCATAATCCACAAGCCATTGTTGAGACGGCGTTACATCCTCAAAAAGTCACTGTTTGGTGTGCTTTATGGGCAGAGGGAATCAATTGGTCTATATTTCTTCAAAAATAAAGGCAGCCATATTGTTACAGTCAATGGGGAACGCTATAGAGCCATGATTAATGACTTTTTCGTGACTGAATTGGAGGATGTTTATGCGGAAGACCTTTGGTTCCAACAAGACGGCGCTACATGCCATACAGCCAACGAAACAATCAACTTATTGAAGGAAAATTTTGGTGGGCGCATTATCTCGCATCGTGGGCCTGTGGCGTGAGCTCCAAGATCGTGCGATTTAACACCGCTGGACTATTTTTTGTGGGGTTATGTGAAGTCACTTGTCTACGCAGATTAGCCCGAGACGATTGACGCCTTAGAAGAGAATATTCTGGGTGTTATTGAATTACTGCAAAAAGTGGTTGAAAATTGGGCCTCTCGGCTGGAATTTATTCGAGGCAGCCGCGGCTGCCACTTGCCCGAAATCATTTTTAAAACACAATGTCAAACCCTTATCTTTATAATAAAGCTAAATTCTTGGCCATAACATTAAATTATGTGCGTTTTATTTCTTCTTGAAAACCACACGTCTAAAAAAACACCCTTTACTTCTGTTAGCGAACTTGGCCGGCAATATACTTGATACAAAAACTAAACGAAAATTATCACTGTTGAAATTGTTAAGTTGTTCAACTTTTTATGTGATAATTGTAAAAAATTAAATCATATTTAAAATTCATGGAGTAAAACTATAACTCTGGACCCCGAGGTTAAAAGCTTATTCGCCTAGACTGTAATAACTACCTACATAATTCGTCTAAATAATTTATAAACCGATCTTATTCCATGAAAGCTGTAGGCTTAAAAATATTGGCATATATGCCTATGTGTCGATACAACAAAAAAATAAATAAATAATAGAATAACTAAATGATATGACCTTGAACAAAAATAAATACATTATCATATAATTACTCTAGCTAATTCCATAAACCACGCGGTGTTATTATTGCTGGATGGTGAATAAAAGAAATCATAAAAGCAGAAACACCATAAAACTTAAAACTGGTAGAGAACTGGTGTACGGCTTATTCTGGCCTTCAGGTTTCGATTAATTAATTCGTGATACACTACAGTATACCGGCTGTGCCTTTTATGATGGAAAATCAATTTGGATTAACTACTCTAGGTTAATCTTAAAAAAAATTAATATTTGTTTGCATATTTTTCCCTCGAAAAGCAATCTATTTTAATGCAAAGACTAAGACTCTGACTCATACAGTAGATATAGGTAAAAAGTTCAAAGACCTCTCCTATCATCATTTCAAAGAAAGTGAAAAGTAAAAATTATATAAATAAACAGGTTCCTCGGAAGTCAGAAGAAACAGCTGAATATGTGTTCATCTTAACTTAAGCGATTGAACCTGTAGTCACTGTTTTGCTAAGGCGTGGGTGCGACGAGTGTTAAAGCTCTATTAACACCTTATAGTATAATAGAATAGACTGTTGTTTGGCGGGAAACATTTTTCAGTGAGACCATAAATTTTATCAAAGACCAAAAATTGACAAGTTTAATAGGTCAAGGAATTATTTAAACAACAATATTAGTTGAAACTTGAAGAACATGTTAGTCAAGCTATAGGCGTCACGTAGACCCGGCGCGGTGGTTTGAAGAGGAATTGTTAAAACTGACGACATGAATGTTTTTTGTTGTTTTTAAATATTTTGCTTACGATCTTACAAAACATATAGGGTCAATGTGGGTAATTGTAAACGATTTCATGTTTTTTTTTAAATTTGAGTTAAAATTCTTTTTTCAATTTTGTAATTGAAAATTTAACGAAAAACTATGAATGATAACGTGAAAATACAATAGCCGTGATTTTTTGCAAGCCCCGAAGAAATTGGTCGAAAAAAACGACGTGCTGTACAGCAATTTACATCTTAAATGCAACAACAACTAATCCCCTTCGGGCTTAACTAAGCGCGGAGAATTCTCGGCGCTTAACTTAAGCACGGAGAAAAACTGTGTTACCGGCGTGAATTACATACTTGTTATCGATAGTTTGTTTGGAAACTCCATTTTGTTTCTGTAAAGGCGTCGCTAATCCCCAATGTCGTTTTTTTTCAACCAAATCCCTCCGGAAACACGCCTAATATTTCTCTATTATCTATATATATAAAAATGGATCGTGGTGGGTTCGGATGCTTAAAACTTAAAAACGACTAGACCAAAGGGCATACTTCCTTCTGCGGGTTTGTTTGTGATTGCTCCGCAAAGGTTTAGGAAAAAGAAAGGTCGGAAAATTCTCAACAGGTGGCGCTGTACACATTTCACGCACATTTCGTTTTTCAGTTAAATTCAATTACCATTCAACAGGTGGCTCTGTAGGCTCATTTTTTGTTATTTGTAGGTTGAATTGGGGTCATCCTAAAATAATTGTCAGATTTAAGAAATTCTTTTTTGTTTGAAAGGTTTTTCTTAGGAAATAGTTTAAGGGAGAGGTTTTTTTTTTCAGAAAATTGCCATTTATAGGATGAAATGGACGAAAGGTAGCATCTGATTTCAAAATTTCTTTTTGTGTGTGAAGGGTAATGTATAAAAAATTGCATCATACAGTGAAATGGTATAAAAACGCAAAGAAGTGTTTTTATAACAAAAATTCTCTCTGTATTGACAAAGTTATTGAGGTTGGACTTAGAGAATCATGTTTTTACTTACTTAGCCATTCATAACGTAAAGTAGGTTTAAACCCATAAAGTAGTATTCGATTACAAAAATTAGCATAAGTATTTATTTATATTTTCTTTTGTAATTTTTATGCGAAGCTTAGGTTTGTCTTATGTTTACATTTACCCCGTTCTGTTTTTTATTTTTATTCCAATTTATGGGGTAAATGTAAACAGCATTGTAAATCATCTTGAAGTTTTGGAACAGAGGCTTTAAGTTGTTATAAACATCGTATTGGGCTTTCAAAACTTGTAAATGTTCATTATTTTAGGCACAACCATTCGATGATGCTTAAAGGATACGCATAAGATTTGAAGGTCATGATTTTGATATTTTTAGCATTTCTTGCTTTAGCACCGTCAATGGCAACGTTCAATGAGTATATGAATAGTAATTTCAAAGGATATTTCTGAAAGAAATGTATTTCGCAACAAATCATTTAAAATAATTCACTTAAATTTTTACCAAAATATTATGATGTTCACAATTACCCCAAAGAATAGTTTACATTTACCCTCATCATAATATTTTCTGTTATAAATTTAAACAAGAAAAAAAATATAAATCCCTTAGAAATTATGGAATTTTTGTTCTTTTAGTTTAATATCAATCAAATTTATAACTAAAAAATAAAAAAAAATGGGAGTCGGAATTTTGTTTAAAAAATACTAATATTTCCCGAAGCCTTCAGACTTGTAAAACACTTTTAAAAAGAACATTTTTTCATAAAAAAAAACAACCGCCAACTGAAAACTGTGAACACAGGAGAGAGTGACATGTATGTGACAGATAATGAATGCGTCCGAAGGTTTATTCGGTGGGTGCGTTCAAAACAGCATTATCTGTATGGAATTTGAGCTCTGTTTACATTTACCCACATTGACAATACATACATATTGAACAGGGTGATCCGTATAAGGTAGAACAAACAATGTCTTAAGTGAATAAGTCGTGAGACAGAGAAGAAGAGAAAAGTAATGGCTTCTCAAGTTAGATATCTTAAGAAATGTTACACTTAGGCCCAGTTTTTCAGTGGTGGATTAAAAACTAAAGTAAGCTAGCTCTAGAAGTTAATTAACCCACAGTTAACTGAGGAAGCAGTTTTTCGGTGGAGATTGCATGTGGAAAGACTAATCAATCTCGGTGGATAAAACATCAAAAGCATCTGTTCAGTTAATCCTGAGTTAGCTCACTAAATTCGATGAGTTTACTTGGGTTTAACTTTAATCTCGCACCGAAAAACTGTTCCCTAGTACATGTAGTATACACAGTTTAAAAGTCGTTTGCTCATACGAAACTTAAGAATTTATGTTCAACCTAAACGATTATGTTCTGTCACATAAGCTTTTATGTCGAAATTAAATATTTAAGTTTTTTTCAGCAAACGGGCCTAAAATACTTAGATTAAATCAAAGAACATGAAATTTAATGGGAGAGTGGGAAACACTGTAAAACGCCGCAGATCGAAGTCTTGTTAATCATTTCAATGCCCCGTAACAAAATGGAGGCGGGACAAGACAGCATACTTAAAGGCGCTTAGAAAAATGCTGATGCTCCAAATGCATTTGATAAACAATAACATCCCATTTTCGATCTGTGGCGTCAGTGGTCTCAAGTGGCGGAGTGCGTAGTGCATACGGCTTCTAAGACTGAGCAAATCTTATATCGTGGGTTCGATCCCTATGGTAGGCATGTAGAAAGTTTTTCATAATAAAATTGGATTTAAGCTCAGCACCACTAATAAAGAGGAGACTGAAATTAATAATAAATTTGTATTCATAAAACGATATACAATATGAAAATTGTTGATTACTTGACAATTTCCTTTTGAAAAAGTTAATTTAATTTTCACACTTACGTTGGATAGTTATTTATGTGCTCACAGTAAGTCCTTCCTGGCCTGGCACATGATGGTGTTTGTCCTGGTGGAGCTGGTAAATATTGACATGGTGGTGATCCATAAAGGCCACACGATGGAGGATTTGAGAATACACTCGATACATAAACTAATATCTGTCAAATGAAAAATGATTATTTAAAAAAAATAAACATTTTTGAATAAAAAAAAAAAAAAACTCACCACAAAAACTCTCCCCAACAAGAAACTCGTTAAAGAAGATACATTAATACTCAACATAACTTTTTGGTTAATATTTGGACGCATCGTGTATACACCTAAAAAATAAATACATATGTAAATAATGTATAATTGTTTGTGTATGATTTATGATTGTTTTTCATATTATCATCACAAAAATAGGAAGCTTATACCAACTCACATTTATGGATATTGTGCGAATTTGTTATTTGAATTGTTTTATCTTCCTTATTACGCTGGGAAAGTACATCTCATTGATATGTAGGCCATTGAGAGCATGAGAGGTGTCTGTCTGAAAAGGAAACAATTTCATTTAATATAGGGTGTTTTTTTTAGACGTATGATTTTCAAGAAAAAATAAAACGTATATAATTTAATTTTATGGCCAAGAATTTAGCTTTATTATAAAGATAAGTATTTATTTCCATTATGATTTAATGATTTCGGGCAAGGGGCCGCCGGCCGCGCCGTGGTTGGTTCAAATAAATTCCAGCCGAGAGGCCCAATTTTCGACAGCTGCAATTATTGTGCGCGATGGCGGATGGATCATTATTTTGGTAATAAATTTGCACGATTTGCAAACGTTGTTCAGAAGTAAGTCTATTAATTATAAAACGGCAAATCAAATTGAGCATAAATCAAGTGACAGCTGTCAAAAAGACCAACTCCGAAAAAAGTATTGCCAGATTAAAAACCACACGTCTAAAAAAAACACCCTTTACATAAATTACGGACAACGACGTGTGTTCGCTGAATTGGCTCTGGAGCCCAGTTGCAAACTGACCCTAGTTTTCATCGAAAAATCATCTTCAGCGATGAGGCCCATTTCTGGATGAATGAGTACGTCAACAAACAAAATTGATGAATTTTGGATGATACCAATCCACTTGAAATCCAAGAGCGTTCAATATGCATCCCGAAAAAGTTACTGTTTGGTGTGGATTTTGGGATGGCGGTGTCATCGGTCCATATTTCTTTGAGAATGACGTTGGCCAGCCCATCACCGGCAACGGCGAGCGTTATAGGTCGATGATTACCAAATTCTTTTGGCCTGAATTGGATGATATGGACCTACCAACGACATGTAATTTCAACAGAACGGCCGGCCGGCAGCGCTTCGTCCGACACAGCTCAAGCACGAGTGATTCGAGGGCATGATCATCTCACGTGAAGGTAATGTGAACTGGCCACCGAAATCGTGCAATTTGACCGCGTTAGACTTCTTTTTGTTGGGTTTTCTGAAGTCGCAGATCTATGCGAATAAGCCACAAATTACAGAGGCCCTCTTAGCGCACATACCCCACGCCATTAGTCAAATTCAGTCTGATTTATGAGCCAGAGTCATGGAAAATTGGCCATTTTAGATGCGCGCCACCCAGAGAAGCGGCGGCAAACATTTGCACGATGTTACATTCCATACATAACGGGATCGAAAGGCCTTTCAAACGAATACAAAAATTCGTTGAAATCTCACACACACTTTGTTTTATTTAAATTTAAAAAAAAAGGAAGCACTCAATGAAAGACCAGTGGGTTACGCCACTTTTAAACTCACTAACAGCTCACAGCCTCTATTGGAACGAACAAAACAATTTGGAAAAAAAGACACAAAAAAAAAACGGCATACACTCTCATTTAATTAGATGTCAGAAAAAGTCACGGCATCGGCATGGATAAAGTTAATCCACGTTGGCTAGCTAAATTTTTAACTTTCACTTTCGATTTTTTGCCTACATCACCTCATTGTCATTTATAACGTTTGTATATGAAACTCGAGCTCAACAGAGGGCAGTGGCATTCAACTTGCATGCAATCAAATAATATTAAATCGTTTGCTTTAACACATTTCGGGCCTGACAATATACATACGTACGTATTTGCTTAAAGCTCAAGACCTAAAGAGTGCATCTGTGCCACCATATCCAACAGTGCAAATGGTCATCGGAGTCACAGACAAGCTATTAGTTTTATGCAATGATCGATGCAATTTATGACAAATATTAGCATATGTGTGCACTATTGGGCCACAAAGTGTTAAACAAATTAAACCTAATTCCTATACTAAAGGATGGCTTTTCATCTCGAATGAGTTATTGCCTAACCGTTGATAGATGTGATTTCTGCATGTAAAGTGCATAATTTTTAAAGCTAAACAAAATTATAGGTTTGCAATGTCATTGCCAGTAAATGGTTTAATTGATAAACAAGCAGCGCTTAATGTCTCGTTTGACAGTGTCACAATCCAATAAATAAGTTTCAACAACTTCACTATACCTTTTAAGGATTGTTGATTCAATTATCGTAACTGTTACACAATTTATATAAATCATTTCGGTGTTAAGACTTATGAGTATCTATCATACTATCGCTGTTCTTTTTTTTTTAGCAACAAACGTGTCTCACATCAGCGAGTTTTTAGAAGAATGTTTGAAAATGATTATATTTATAATTTATACAAAGCAGTGTCACTCGTAATTTAACAGTAAAAAATCAACATGGGTTACACGGTTGTCAGTCATAAATCTTTTACAGCTAGTCCAACATTGATTAATTGGAATTAAAATGTTTAATTTAATTATTAAAATAAATAATTGTTTTATTTTCGATTTTCTTAAGAAAAAAGATTTATTAGTAAACCTAAGAAATAATGCTTTTTTTATGAAATCTAAATAATCTTTTTTTTTACTTTAATGATGATCACTTAATGATACAAAAGTTTGTTTATTTTGTTTTCAAAATGTCTGAATAATCGATTTACATCAAAATTGCCTTAAGCACTATATTTACATTTTTGTTTTATTTTTACCTTTCTTCAAAAAATGTACCTATTTGATCGATGTCAATCTGTCTGTGTTAAATTAATGATTAGATATTTACATACATATTTTTTGATTACTCAATATACCTACTGTGTTTTTTGGGTAAGCCTTTTTACTTTCACATTGTGAAAAATGTGTTTCCATTGTTCAACTTAAATTAAACAAAAAAACAAACATGTTTACTTAAGATGTTGACATTTCAAGTAATTATATTTACTTAAAGCCAGTTTTGCAATTTATTGTAAAATTTTCGCTGCGGTAGTCCATAATTATACGTAATAAGAAATAATATGCCTGACTGGGTCGTAGGTTCTTACTGTTATCTATAGTTCACATTGCTTGATTTATATAAAAAGAGCGCGTGCAATTGTTCAGAAGGTAGATACACGACAACAGAATTAAAATTTCACCTTTTATAGTGAGAAAATGAGCTTCTTGTTAAAAAATTAGTAGGCTCTAAAACTCAGAAAAATATTTTATGAATAAAAATAATATCTAATATTATAATGCAAAAAAAAAACAATATTTTGTTGTTACTATTTTTACCTGTTACCTATTTTGTTTAATTAAATATTTATTTTTCAATATTCACGGTTTACGAGTATTTATTTGGAAGATCTCTTAAACTTTGATCCAACCAACCTACCATCACGCTACAATAATGTTAAATGGTAGAACGTACTTATTTTGACACAAATAATTTTTGTTTTATTAAAATCGTAGAATTCGTTTTAGAGCAAAATAAGATTTTCCTTAAGGATTTTTAAACATTTGTATGGGAAGTAACGTTATATATGGTTAAAAGAATATTTTTTTTTCAGAATCTTCTAAATAATGTTTCAAAAAACTCGATCGAGTTGTTTTTAAAATATATAGGTTTTGAGTTTAAAAAAAAAAATAATTTTCAAACTTTTTTTAAAGAAACAAAAGGTATTTTTTTCACTGGAAATCACTAAAATCACAGTTTCAATCGATTGACACAGCAGCCAACCGCCTTAAGAATTGGACGCTGCAATTTTTAGTCAATGCTACTTATTAACTTTGTGGAAGTGCAAAAGTAGCCGTTTGTTTTTGGGATTTGGTTAAAAAAATACATCGAGGATTAGGGACACCATTACAGAAACAAAGTGGAGTTTCTATACAAACTATCGCTACCAAGTACCTGCCCAATTCCGAAGCCCGAAGGGGATTAGTTGTTGTTGCATTTAACATGTAACTTGCCTAGTCCCGACGTCATTCGACCAATTTCCTTGGGGCTTTGCAAAAAATACACGGCTAGTTCATCTCCCTGCACTCTTTACTCCACTTGATTAAGCGAAGTTTTCTGAGTGGAATACGAATGAAAAGTAAACACACACAAACAATAAGTATAAGCAAAAAGAAGAGCGATAACTCTTCAATTTGTGCAACCTCAGAAATTTTGTGTTACCCAACCACCTACGTCCCTCGCTAACGTGCTTAAAAATTGCAAGAAGAAAATGCATCGTATAAAAGCAGTATATATGTAAACGCAGAATTAAAGTTCAGATTTTTATCACTGAACGCAGCCGATATCCTATACCATACCTACAGCCATTGTCTGAATCTTTCAGTTATCAATCCCTACAGCTGACTTTTATTATTTTTGTTTTGATTCTGTTTTCTTTCTAGTTTCTAGTGTTGCGTCCATTTTGTTCGGGCAAATTTTAAAAATAAAAGAACAAAATATAAAAATTAGTGTTAAAATCTATCGGTAAATACATATTTATTGCGATAAAATATTAATCTAATAGTCGGTCCCTCTAAAATCAATTTGCTTTCGGTCGCTGGCAAAAAAAAAAACAAATTAGCAGCCGAACGGTGGCAAGGTAGATTTTCGTAACGTAACGTGCTACAACGGAACGTGCTACTCCGTAACGTTGCAGAGACGTTTTTATTTCACTCTACCGCCACCGGCATGGATGTTTACACATCCAAAACGCTAGGTACCAAGTTTAAAGAAAATCGACCCATCCATTTCTCCGTAATGTCCAGTTTGATCAAAATCTTTTTTTTTACGAACCCATAACTTGTCATAAAGAACCTTTACAGTACAAAATGTGTAACGTAATATTGTAAGTGTAGGTTGTTGATTTTAAATAATTTTTTTTTTCACAAAAATAAGTAAATTTTGTGACACGACAGCTCTTATAGAACCAGGGTCCATAATGACTAACAACTATCAATCATTTCCGTCTGCGTTATATCGGCAGGAACAGAAGGGATACGATGTGAAGCACTTATTCATGACAAGAGATATTACAGAATTCATTGAACTCATTTTCGAAGAATTTGCTATTAGTGAATCCACCGATAAAAATTCAAAGAATGTCGGTAACTTGACCTGCACCACCGACATTTTGTTCAACTAAATTATTATTAATGAAATCGCAAATAATTCGCACTCAATACAAATTATGACTTTTCTTATCTGCGACAAATTTGTCACGAATCTGCTGCTGATAGTTTTTTATATAGACATAAATAAAATGGACAGCGCTGATAGAAATGTTCGGAAAGTGGTAAGGAAGTTCAGGAATCGGTAATATTGTTCATTTGGCGAATTCATTAATTGAAATTGACCCGAATTCGAATTCACCGCGAATTCAGTCAACTCTCGCCGCGCCGGGAGTCAAATATTGGGAATACAATAATCGGCGGCATAATCAAAATTTTGCGAAAAAAAATAAATAAAAAGTCAATACTTTTTTAAAAATGTGTGACGAATTTTTTAAAATCCTGTTTTCAAGTGTAATAAATATTTAAAATTTGTATACGAAAATTTTTTTGTTCAAATACTTAAAAATAAATTAAGAAAAATTTTCTCTTCCAAATTCAAACTTCATGGTTTGTAGAATTTTGTTTCTATTTACTTCACAGGTTCACAGGAAATCAATATTCTTGAATAAAAACTACAAGTATGTATGTAGGTACCTGCATAATTTAAAAATTTAATACCCTAAAATATTGCTTATCTTAATATGTTCACTATAAGTCGGATTAGTTACACCGTTTATAACTCAAGAACGGCTGGACCGATTTTAATGGTATCTGATTTGTAAGATTCGTCTCCACCCCGATAGCAGAATAATTTTTAAAATATCGGAAAAAATTACTTTGAAAAACTCTACCTGCGTTTAAAAGGTTATTGTTAGGAAATGGCTTAAAGGATATATTTTTTTTAATTTTGCTATTTGTAAAGTGATATGGGGTAAAAATGAAAAAAATATCCGGTTTAAGAAATTCTGTATTTGTTTGAAAGGTTTTTCTAAGGAAACGGCTTAAGGGATATTCTTTTTAAAATTTTAATATTTTTACAGTGAAAAATGGGAAAAATAAAAAAAAAATCCCATTTAAGAAATTGTTTTGTGTTTGAAAGGTTATTTTGAGTGGACGGTTTTGAGAATATTTTTTTTCAAAAATTTGGTATTTATGGGGTGAAAGGGGGTGAATACGAAAAGTAGTATCCGATTTCAAAAATTCTCTTTCAGTTTCAAAGGTTATTTTTTAAAAAAATGCTATTTATAGAGTGAAATAGGATAAAAATAGAACAGTGGTTTTCGAACACAAAAATTCTTTCTGTGTTGAGAAGGCAATAAAGTTTGGTCTTAGAGGATCATATTTTTACAAATTTAACCTTTCATAACGTGAAGTCCAGAGAGTAGTATTCGATTACAAAAAGACAAAAAATTATATTTTTTTTTGAAATTTTTATGAGTAGCTTAGATTTGTCTACCCGTGCGAATCCGGGCCAATTAGTATTTACCTTCTAATCTATTCTACGCTATATTTTTTTACTATCCAGCCTTATTGTGAGTTTCACCCTTTATTTCACCTTAAAATTTTTAGTTCGCCCGGAATTTTAAAAGCTATTATGGTGAGTTTCGCCCGAACGAAATTTTCTTCGCTTACAAAAAAGAAGTTAAAATAACATTACATTCCGCCCGAAATGAATGTTCACAATAGGGGGAATTTTTCTATCATGAAATTTGGGGAAAACTCACAAAGGGCGAAAAGTGAAATGTCAAATTTTGCGTGTGGAATTTTGTTCGGTTCAAACTCACAATAAGGCTGATCAAATTTAGATTAAAGTAATGTTCTATCAAACACAGAACGTTGCAATTGAAGTTTTAAATGATGACAAAATGTGTTCAAAACAAAATAATATCAACATTTGCTCTGTTGCCCACAAAAAATTATGATTTGTATAAAACACATAATAGCTAAGCCGGATAAGATATAAATATATATTAAGCAATTTATTACATTTCAATAAAACACATAACAAATTCTAACAAATGATTTTTGGTCACACCTTAATTCTTTCTACCACCCACCTTACTTTTTTATCACGATCTAAAATCTTGGCCCGAGTAGGTATTTACAAATGTCTTAAGCACTAAGCATGTATCTACACTTTTGTGATTAATGACTACTTGACTTCAACCCAGGCTAATGAATGTAAAACATTCATCCACTTTTCGCATTAATTGTCTTTTAATTGTAGTTGTTGTGCAGAAGGTACTTACCTCAATGAGTTTAAAAAATTAATTTTATTCGAAGCAAAAAAAAAAATACTACTTGTCAACACAAAATTGAAATCTAATCGCATGATCTCATAAACAATATCTCGATTTTTTTATGCTCCCGATCGGATCGTTTATAAAAATGCCATCACGTGTAATATGTACTCTGAATTGCGATTATGCACTGATTTATTATTTAAATTTAATGCCAGTAAGTAAGTGCCTGCTTCCTCATTTATTGATCGATGATCACCTTTGAGGCAAGTCTATCCACTCACGATTCGCACTCGCAAATGTCTTACTTGAGCGTTTGCATTCCGTTTGATTAATTATGACCAACTGTTCTGGCGCAGGATAGCTCTTAGCCGCATTCTTTGCCTTCATAGAATTTTAAAATCTAGGATCTAATGACAATAATGTCAAGAACCATGTTGAGTGTGGAGATTGATTTTTTTTCGAAAGGTATAGGCAGCACTTGAAGGCTGGAGCGTTGGCCAGTTTCTAGTCTATAGAGACGAACAGCTTGTCGGTGTTATCAGGTATAGCTATACCAACCCAAGAGCAAGGTCTAATAATTCAATTTAATTACTGCCAGACAATTATTAAAATGTATCTGGTACTTGTCGAGATATAAATCTAATTTGGTATCCAACTCACTTTTCCAACTTTTGATTTATACAGATCATGCAACAAGATCATTGCGATTGTCACCATTGTACTACTTGTCGCAATTAGCAATTCAGTAAGCGAATATTTATAATGTGGAGTAAATTTTTTTTCCACAGGAAATATCGCTCATGCTCAGAAGTACAACACCCATTTACTAATTATTGCTTTTTATACTAATGCAATGTACCTACGTTCTGGCCCTGAATCTGTAATAAAAATTTATCTCATGGCGTGTCAGTCTAAATGAATATCTATGACTTGGGGTTCTTTTTAATTTTTAAAATAGCTCAATAGTGTTGCTGCAGGTGGCTTTGTGGCATGTTAAAAGTAGGCTCATTGTTCCTATAGCCAACCTACGCTTAAGGCAATAATTATTGTTTCTCTTTTATTTTTCTGGTCAACCTCGGAAGCGGGATATATGCAAACAAAAAATGCTTAAGTTTAGCTTATAATAATTTTAGCTTATGAATCATTTAAGATAGATTTTAGATATAAATTTGCGTATGGGGTTTTCACAAAATACATTTTAATCCAATATCTTGACCATATTTAATAAAACAAAGCTTAGACTGGTCTTGTTTTGTGTTAATTTTTTTTTTTGACAGCAATATGCCGGATTTTAATTTAGCCTTTTTGTCTTATATTGCTTGCGATTTATGTTAATGATTGGCGTCTGCTTTTAAAGTTACAATTTTTGGTTAGTTGGTGTTGTTTTGGTGGTGGTTTCACTGAGTTATGAAGACCATGAAATAAGTCACGATAAAAACAATATATTGAGGGTCATATTTATTTTTTGCATATCACGTTGAGTTAGCTGAAGAAAAAAAAAACAACAACAAAAGTATAGGGTGTGGGTGACAGATAGGTAGATTAAAAGCAGGAAACTTCAAATATTATTGCGGTTTGTTTTGACGAAAATGAAGTCAATTTGATGGCATGCTTTAGAAACCTTTTAAGAAGGAAGTAAAATAAGTATTTTTAAACAAAAAGTTAAACGTATGACGCAGAGGGATATGCACTATGCCTAGATACTTTAGGCATGTGTTTTTGGTTTTAGTTAAAAAATGAAAGAAACTCTGTTTTCGCATTGGGGACGAATGGAGAATGAGAAACTTATGGCAAAAATCCGCTTGCACTATTTAAAGGGTATAAATACCAGCACCTGCTCTTCGAGCTTCTTATATGGAGCACCTGATCTGAGCACGTGCTCGGGTTTATTCATATCTACACTATAATATGTAAATCGCTAACAAAACATTTGTATTTGTAGACGAATACTCGAACAGCGCTCATTTCGGCTTAACATTCCACACATCATGACCTTGAAAGATGTTGCTTAGTTTGCCATATACAAAATTCAATTCATTCATCAACTGCCTGTTAGAGTTTCTACTGTTTTTTTTGGAAGAAGCGAATGTGGGGTTTCAGTACTGGTACGTCACAATTTTAGGGAGTCAATAGCATTTAATACTTTTGACAAGTAATCCGACAAAAAAGTTTATTTGTGTGTCTGGGGCCCAATTACGTATTACGAAACAAGTGGGATGTAAACGTTACTGAATTGAACAATAGTCACGACAAGGAACGATTATGTAAAACGAGAATCCAATCTAGAAACTGTGGCCAGACCAAATAGCAAATAATTATTTTTTTAAGCACATCTAACTTTAAAACAGTGCTAAGGGACATTTTTGTTTGCAAAAGTCCCATCAACCAGTCCGAAAATTTCTTTTTCTTCATAAACAATTTATTTTCTGACTTTTTATTTTCTATTCAAAGACCCGATTTATTTTATTGCTCCAGGCACAAACGGAATGCAAATTGATTCATTCTGAAGTTTTTTTAGCATTGGAAACTTATTTGTGACAACTTTAAAATTTGAACACAATGACTGAGATCATTTACAAGCACTTGATTTCAACTTCAGTTAAAACATTGCTTTTGCATCAGTAGGTATCGATAATTTTCTTATTCGAATTTTGTTTTATTCAAGAAATATTCGGAAAATTTTAGCGTTAGATAAAGTTATTTTGTTCCACTTAAAAAAATCTCAGAGATCCCTGCGTAATACACGCTTTTTTCCCCTGCTCAAATTCTTATAGAATCAAATTTCCTTTTTGGTAGAAATTCCCAAGAAAAGGAATTTCTTCTATCATCTCCCAGCACTGCGTTGCGCCTTTTAAGATGGGAGAGTAACGAAATCCCGCCGCACAAAATCCCGAATGAAGAAATCCCACCGAAAATAAAAATTAAAATCCCGCCGACAGATATTTTTTAGAAATATTTGGCGGGATTTTCAATAATATTTTAGTAATATTAATAAAATATTTTATTTTGATTTATTTTTAAACAAATGGAAAGTAAATATTTAAGGAACTGTTGGGTCTTGAAAAATTCAGTTTTTCTTGTCAGAACTCCAAGGAGGTATGACCTCCTCCATCTTTAGAGAGAGAAAAGATTATTTTCAATGGTTTGACAAATATTTTTGTACATTTGACCAAAATATTTTTGGACTTTTGGAAAAAAATATTTTTGAACATTTTGTCAAAAATATTTTTTTAACAAACTTATTTTCAATTATTTTTTTTTTGAAAAAAATTTGATTTTTCATACAATTTTTTTTGGACATTTGTCAAAAATTTTTTTCAAAAACGCCCAGAAAAATTGTATGAAAAATCAAAATTTCTTCAAAAAAAATTGTTTTAATTAAAAAAAACTATTTACATTGGCGCCTGCCAGGTAACTAAAAGTAGCGATGGAGTCGCGTGAGCAGGTGTGTCCCCGAAAAGGGAGTTAAAATGCTTAAGGCCCTCGGAAACTGCAAGCACACCAATTGAAAACCTACATTATAAGAAAAAAACTATTTTTATCTTTAAACGCGATTTGCGACTAAACGGAGCTTCGTAGACCCCCCAAAGTCGACATCTTCAAACGTGATTTCAGGTTAAACTAGGCATTTTAGAAAATTAACATATTTGTGATCTAGGGAGTGCCACCTTTCAATCGATGTATCGCATGAAATGAAAAAAAAAACTCCCTTTTGTAATTAAATTACAAGTATTATCTCTTTATAAAAAAATATTCGGTCGTCCTAAAAAGGACAGATTTGTCAACGATGGACAGAACAAAAAAAAAAAAAACAGAAAATAAGTGTTTACTCCGGCAAAACTTCGTTCTCTTTGATTCTCATTGATTCGTGTCAGTGTGTCACCATTACTATGGAAATGAAAATCCATACTGCGCTGTCAATTTAGTATTGAAACGTGATTCGGGATTTTGTGATTCGGGATCTTATGAATCGGGATTTTGTGATGCGGGATTTCGTACCCAACCTATTAAGATCTGTCAAAAAATTCGGCTAAGTAAATAAATAATTGTGATTTGTGAAGTTAGTGGAGTGTGTATATGTTAAAAGTCTCTTAATTTCTTAAAAAATGTATTTCTCTTTTTTATAGTGAACATATTTGAAGCGAAAGATAAGGAAACCATATACCTAACAAGGATTTAATAATTCACCCAGGAGTTTCGTGTTCCAATTCCCATTTACTTTCGGTGACTGCTGATTGCATTTAAAATATTTAAAATTGTTTTGTTCTGTGTTATATGCTGATAAATATAGTGAGTAATTCATTTTAATTCTTGTTTATTGTTTATATTTTATGTAAATTTTGACCCAAAACAAAATACAATTGACAAAAAAAAAATTAAAACGAAAGGAAATGGTAGGTAAATGTCAGTCGTAAGGAAAAAACGACCCTCGTAATACGTAATCGCATTTTAACGATAACGAGGCAATTTTAACAATAATTGTTATGTCTGCTCCTTTATAAAATTGTAAAAATCAAATCACTCCAAAAATGTTACTCAAAAAAGCCAAAATTGAAGGCTTTTGGAGTAGTTGGAGTGAAAAAGGAGTGTACAAGTAGTAGGCACTCCCAACGTCGTCCGAGCGATCCGCATCCAGGTGCTGCTTTTATATTTACACGGAGTCAAAATTACAGCATTTTGTGACTTTTGACCCCTGGAATTAAAAGCGGGGTATTAGGATCGGTGAGAAAATTTCACACAACATTTTTAACACCTTTAAATTTGAGTTTATATGCATTTTCATAGTTTTAAGTAATTTCTATTAAAAATTTTCCAACAGAGTATAGATTTTGGCAATTCATGGCGGCCATGTTTAAAACAACATGGCCGCCATGAACTGCCAAAACCTATGTTGTTAATTTTCCCTTTTTTTCAGACACTTCAGTCAAATTACAATGGCAAATCTACAACGTCAAGCAACACGTGAAAATAATTCCCTTCAAAGAAACTTTCATTTCATTTAATTTAAAACCTCTTTTAGCTAAAACGACCAAATAAGACTTTTAAGAGGGATTTTAGCCCATAATCGAACAAAATAAGCAAACAAAACAAATTAACTGTCAACGCTAACTGAGATTGAATACATAGGCGATCCATTTAACTCATTTAGGGCTTAAATGACGTTTAACCGTCATTCAGTCACAAAAACAATACAAAAATCACTTGGGAATTTTTCGAAAAGCATTTAAATTCAAATTGAATGAATAGAAAACTTAATGCAGTGTTCTTAATGACATCGTTACCTTAAATAAGATTTTACCTAAATCGAAAAAAATCGAGTTTTTAATGGAGTGTGAATAAATTGGCCCTTAAATTTATCTTTACATTTATCTTACAATGTCTTCAATTAATGATCTAACTATTCGAGATTGAATAACAAAGATTCAGGTCAAATACACTGATAGATAAACTAGAAATTGAAATGCAATCAAAGCCGAAACAATAACATTTCATCGCCATCTGGATTATCAAGTTATATAAATGTTTGTATAGATTTTATTTCTTTTTATATCATTTGTTTCACCTGCGACAGCAATCAGAGATTGATATTTTGTTACTCACAATATGGAAGTGATCCATCAATTCAAATCACTTCAGATAAGATGACAACAAATACATAGACGGTCATCTTAAGTCATTTAAATATATTTCAATAGATTACCTACTTCTGTAATTATTAAGTGAATGTAATTAATGCTCCGTTGTAGTATATCTGCATACTTGTTTGAATAAAACACACATGATGCTGACGCGCAGACGTATTTGGAACATATGTATATGTAGGTATATGAATGTGCTTAAGGTCAAACATCAAAAAGTAATAGTTGGAGCATAAATCTACTTTCAAATACTGCTTTTGCGATTTATTGTTATTTTTTGTTCTTCAACTTTGACGTCTTGACAATGGGGTTAGCTGATTTGCTTTATTTCCTTTTGAACGCACTTTAGCAACCATATATTTATTTTACACTCTATACTCTACACAGGCATTGTGATGGAGTCTTAAAATTAAGCAATTTCAAATGTTATAGGTACAATGTATGTGAACTTTATCAATGGAGACTGATTCGCATCGCACTTCGCACGTACATATGTGATAGATGTGTAGATATATGATAAACTTATTAACATCTTTTGCAGATATAGTTATTGTAAAACAAATAAAAAATGTATGATTTAATTTATAACTGGAACTGCATTTAAAAATTGAAGGTGAATTTAATTAAAAAATATTATTTGTGTACTTTATCTGATTTTATTTAAATTTGGTTTTTACTTGCGATATACTGGTACTAAATATTAGATTTTGATTAAATTAGTTTTTTTTTTCTGAAGTCATGGTTTTAAAATTTAAAATTTTGGGGTCAAAATTCAATTGGGATGGATTTAGGTGAAAAATCAGAAAAATGGATTTAGGTGAAAAATCATCACGAAAAATGAAAACGAACTAACGATATCGTTTTGAAGCCAGCTATTTGTACTTTTGCCAACAGATATGATAGAGATATCAATATAGTGGAAATGATATCGTCCGATTGTTTTCTTTCTACATGATGAAGCTCCAGCTTATATAATTTTCACAAAGCTTAAATTTTATTAAGTTAAAATCAAATCTAAAATTCAAAAATCAAAATTTGTTTGTTCGAATTTTATTCGTATCGAATTGCGTTAAAACTTTGGCAATTTATTGCTTGCGCTTGTACCTGCGCGAACGTTATAGGAATATTGTTTAGGGTGAAATGGGGTAAAAACAATAAGTGGTTTTCGATGACAAAAATTATTTCTTTTTTGGCAAAGCATGTGATATTTATTGGAGTTAGAGGATCATATTTTTACAAATTTAGCCATTCAAATTGTGAAGTAGGGGTTAAATCCAAGAAAGAAGTACAGGATTACAAGAAGTAGCTTAAATATTTATTTATATTTTCTTTTAAAGGGTGTTTTTTTTTTTTTTTATATTGCGCGCGCACTAAAGGGGTTTTGACTACCCTTAAAATAATAAACACAGCACAAGCGATTAGGTAGGTTGGAGGGGATTTAAAAGGAGATACCGATGCACATTGGTTTTGAATGTCTGAAGATCGCAATGGGAGGGGAAAATTGAGCTGGGTAGAGCATTCCATATTCGTGTAGTGCGACTAAGGAAAGAATCCCTGTACTTAACAGTACGTCCGAAGTTGGGCTCAAGGGTAAACTGATGAGCATTCCTACAAGCGCGAGTATTACGGTTGAATTGTTTAATGGGAGGAATGCAGCTGGCTATTTCACTAGAACACTGTTTATAGTGAAATAGCGGTAAAATAATGATAGACATGAAACATTGCGACGATGTTCAAGAGATGTAAATGTTTCCGTTATAGTTCTTTCACCTATCATTTTTAGAGCTCTCTTTTGTTGAACTCAAGTTTTGGACGAATAAAGGCTTTGTAGATAACAGCCAGATCAGAGGGGGAGGAAAATTTCTTGCATTGACGGAGAAAATCTAAACACTTAGCAGCGTTTTTGGCGATGTCAAATATGTGGTCGTTCCACAAAAGGTGGTCTGTGACACACATACTGAGTACTGAAAGCTGTTTAGTTTCCTCTATACAAGTGCCAGTCATGGATAGCGGCATTGGGGGTGGGTTTCGCCTTAACGACAGGAGACAGCATTGGGTTTTTGAAGCATTAAATTCTACGCGGTTTTTGATTCCCCATTGGACAATTTAAATATGATTTCTGGCATATGACCGCAACGGCTGGCTCGGACGTAGTCTAATCTGGAGGTCCAGTTATCGATGACTTTTTCCAACATTTGTGGCTGTATATACGCAATAACGCGGCGAATGTTGTCCTCCAAGTGGTCAATCATTTCGGGCTTATTGGCGTAGACTAGCGACTTCACATATCCCCACAGAAAATAGTCAAGCGGCGTTAAATCGCAGATCTTGGAGGCCAATTCTCGGGTGAAACTATGCGGTTACCAAACGTTTCCTTCAATAAATCAATTGTGGCACGAGCTGTATGTGACATGTTGCGCCGTCTTGTTGAGACCACAGCTCCTGCATATCAAGGTTGTTCAATTGTTGAACGAAAAAGTCAGTATTCATGGCTCTATAGCGGTCACCATTGACTGTAAATTTCTGCCCAGCATCGTTTTTAAAGAAGTACAGACCAATTATTCCACCAAACCATAAAGCACACCAAACAGCCAGTTTTTGTCCAAATACTCCAAATACCATTCAACCAAAAGTGAGCTTCATTGCTAAACAAAATTCGCTCATAAAATTGGGATCAACGGCAATCTTGTTTTGGGCCCATTTCGGCACAATTTAGAAGAGTTGTTCAGGCGTCAGTCTATTCATGTTGAAATGCCAAACCAAACTTAAAATAAATCACTTGACAGCTGACAAAATGGCCGCAAGTTAAAATAGTGTTGCCAACTTAAAGTTCTATACTTCTAAAAAAAAACACCCTTTATAGCTTGAGTTCATTTTAATTTATCCCATAATGAACTTACATAAGTCAAGAAAATTTTCAGAGCTTAAGGGCGGGGAAAAGCTAGCATGAAGATAGTTTATATGAAATTGCCAAATTTATTCTCTGATGGCGTCGCTAATCCCTGATGTGACTTTTTGTCACCCAGTTCACATAGGTTAGCTATAAAACTCTTAGTAGGTATGTAGATAGTAGTGTTATTTATTTAAAAACGTCGATACAAAACTTGTCCCTTGATTGGTTTATCCCGTGATTCCTATAGGTACCTAATTGGGTTTCCTTTGATATAAAAATCAATTTTGTTTTCAAGTTTATTTAAATCGCTAGTCATCCAAATCAAATCCAATTTCTAAATTTTAATGTTTTTTTGTTTTTGAAAACCAACATTGGACGATGATGAATATCAAGTGTGAACTAATATCCAACAAGATTAGAATTCCTAATCATTGAAGCTGGAAATTTCCTGCCGGTAGCCTGGCAATGTATTTAAACGGAGGGGTTTTTTTCCCGCCGAAAGGAAACGCCAATTTTTGTGGACTAAAAGGAAAAGCCATTCAAAGCTATTTTGAATCAATAATTCAACAAGTCCAAGTGCTGCTATACTTTTCATACTGGAAACAAATTCAATATTTGTTTATTAAAAAAAAAGTCTCAAACAGACTTCAACCGCTGAAAAACACATCAAAGTAATGCCCAACAAGTCCTTGATTGTTCACAATACTGCAAACCTTATAATCTTGTAACTCAGAGTACTAAATATGTGAAAGTTTTTAGACAATCCAGACCTACAATTTCGTTAAAAACCTTGCCTTTTAACATACATATTAATAGTTTTTTGTTTGCCTTATTTATACTTAAGAAATAATATAATTTACTACCTGTATGAACTTTTACTGTTGCAGATGTTATGCGCCAAAAAAAAAACAAATCTCATACAGTATATATAACACCGAATTTGATGTATTTTAATTATAGTTTTATAATAAATTATTTAATTATCTAAAATTCATCTCTCATAAATCAATGATTTGTCAAAGAGAAGAAGAAAAAAAAAAGAAAAATTTTTATTTCTTATTCTCAATAAAGATAAACAGATACAAAGTTTCCATGATTGTCAACAAATTCCGAAATTCATTTTCATATATACATACATATATCAGACAACACTGTATTGAATAATGAGCTCTATACCGTGCCACCGAACCACCGCTCCGCCGCGCCGGCCGTCTATCGATTAAATGCACTTTCATTATTTATTCAAACTACGTGATCGTATAGTAACTCTCTGATGTCTTATAATAAAACAAACAAATCAATATACCTAATAATGCGAATAAATTTATAAAAAAGTTAAAAATTCTTACACAATAAACTTAATGAAGTAGTACGATCTACAACACTCGCTATACTCCTCCACAAAGTGAGCGTATATCTTTATGTTCGCACGTGTTCTTGGATACACTTGAATGCGTTTGAGTTGAGTATTTTTGAGTGGTGATATTCTTCAATTTTTTGCGAAACTTTTGATTTCTATTTTAAATCGATATTTTCGTAGAATAGCTCACATATACAGAAACTACACTAAAACACTTTATCACTTCGAGGGTATCTACTAATTAATACTTCTTTCGTAAGACCATCACATTGGTAAATTTCTTTTGTTTGGATATTACCAACAGCACACAATTTATATATAGGTACAAGCGAATTGAACACCTCACACGAAATTCGAAACGATATAGTTTTAAGAGAGCCAGCGGTAGGTAATGCGACACCATTAAATTCAAACCTCCGGTCGCAATAAGATATTTTTGGCAACTAACTGAGCTCAATCTTTGATGGCTTGGCGTATCGGACTTATTTTAGCTTTGATCTGAATAAAGTTGAAGCTATTTCAAGAAACGTCAACACATAGAAAGATAGGAAATAGAGAGCAGAGCTCAAAGCAAATCTAATACCTTAAGTCCCACCAGCTGACGCCAAACAATAGGTATATATTGCTGATGGTCTGCCCACATGTGGTGTGCACGGGAACATGATTCAAGCTTATCTTGCAGAATGAACTAATGTTTAAAATAAAAGCTTTAGCACCTGTTGCTTGGGTACCTGTGTATATGTACCTCTGAGGCTCTGAGCACATGTTAAGTTGTTGTGTGAGAAAGTTTCCGAATCAGCTGCCAAGAGAAAGCTTTCACATTTTTAATTTGTGGTTATATTAAATCTCTGATCGCAAAGAGAATCAAGAATAAAAATAAAATCAAGCTCGCTTCTCAGCTCTTTTGTTTACATTTTTATAACAGAACGATACACGATATGCAGGCTCGTAGCGAGTGGGGGCTGAGATTCTCGCTTCTCAGCTCTTTTGTTTACATTTGTATAACAGACCGACACAAAATATGCAGGTTCGTAGCAAGTGGGGGCTGAGATTCTATTCGAAATAACTATCATCAAAAATAACCGCACAAACTTATTGCAAAAATCTATTTTAAAATTGCGAATGAAGTGGTTCTAATTCCAAGGTTAGGTAGTTTGGGAGATTTGTAATTGTTTGGCCTCCTCTTTATTTTGTTCTTTATGACAGGTTTTCTTCTATATTCCACAATAATGATCTCTGACTCCATTAATGCTGTGGCTTTTATTTTTAATAATGATTATCTTTCCCTCTTAATTGCACTGCGGGCACTTACTTTGTAGCCCTTTACTCATTACATTACCAATTGTCTTACATTGTTTTTCTTGCCTTGTTCTTTCAACCAGTCGCCATACGCCCATACCATCAGTTTAGAACTGATGGTTTATAAGTTAAGTGCTTTGACTGTGACTTGGTTTTTGAGTCGAAATAATATTGCAGATACAATTTTTTGATTTTTGATTTTAGGAATAACGATTTTTTCGAAAATGGGTAAATTAATCTCGAAAATCATTCTTACCAGCTTTGATAAGTTTTAAAGTAGAGACTCTGGTGTAAAATTTGTTGGGCGCGGTATAGGAGTAGTAAAGTAATAAATATATTTTGACTTACTCTATAGAGACAGTTTTGGAAAAAATGGCGAAGTTTTAACCAAAACTATAACAGAACAATACTAACGTTTGGGTTAAATAAAAAAAAAAAACGGATACTGCCTATTGCAAGGAAGTGGCAAATCGTATCTCTTTTCATGAAAAAGTGCTCGTTCGGATTCTGGAGAAAATTTTAGGTCCCCTTCCTTCAAATAAACAACACGCACACAGGAAATTTAAAATAACAGAAATAAAATTCCCTTAAGTTGACTCCAATACGTTGCTTAAGTTGCTCTAAAGACCCTGTTCCCACTACGTAGCTAGTAAAGTAGATGTAGTGTAATTTTCTCAAAAAGTACAAGACATTTAAGCGTCCAGTTTTCTGTTTTTGACTAAAGATTAATAAACGCATTGAATTTTGAAAACAAAATTAATACTAAATTACGTAAAAGTACGATGGAAAAATGTCTAGAATTTAACATCCCAACATACCATATGTTTATAGACTTTAAGCCCACCTATGACCGCATAGCCAGGGTAGAACTTTACAAAGCCATGAGAGAATTTGGCATCCCAAACAAATTGACCAACATAACAAGCCAATCATAGCCGGATTGCTATCCAAACCAATCAACATCTTTAATGGACTCCGACAAGGGGATGGTTTGGCCTGTCTCCTCTTCAACCTGGCGATGGAGAAAGCAATCCGTGACTCTGGCACGGCAACAAGAAGGACCATCGTCAACAGGTCCAGCCAGATTCTGGCTTACGCAGACGACATCGACATCATCGGAAGAACCAAGCAAGGTGAACATGATTCCTTCATCCAGATCGAGCAGGCGGCACAAAATCTGGGGCTGCACATTAGTGAAGGTAAAACAAAGTACATGGTGGCATCGAATGCGAGAGGAACAGTTGGTCAAACAATCAAGGTAGCGGAGCACTAATTTGAAGTGGTGCAATCCTTTAAATACCTTGGGTCAATAGAAGCAGCCGATAACAATATAGAAGAAGAAATACGCGGGCGGCTTCTCAAATCCAACAGAGCCTACTACAGTCTGTCAAAGCTCTTCAAATCCAGAAATCTCACCATAACTTCAAAACTGCTGCTGTACAGGACCATGGTCCTGCCAGCACTCACATATGGATCCGAGACTTGGATGCTCAGCAAAAGGCACTCCGACCTTTTAGCCGCGTTCGAGAGAAAAGTCTTAAGGAGAATTGTTGGCCCCATGTGTGAGGAAGGACGATTCCGGAGACGGTACAATCATGAATTGTACGCAATCTACCTTGAAGCGGATATCATGACAAAAACTAAGCTCGGTAGACTCCGGTGGGCAGGGCACCTAGCTCGAATGAGCGAAGAGGAACCTGCTCGGAAAGTTCTTTGTGGTACATTCTATGGTAGACGACAGCGTGGTAGACCATGCTTGCGCTGGAGAGATAGCGTAGAGCAGGACGTCCGGAGCCTTGGGGTGCGCAACTGGATGGCGGCGGCTCGAGACCGGGAAGGGTGGAGAGACTTGTTGAAGGAGGCCAGGACCGGACCCCGTTTGTCGAGCCGATGATGATGATGACGTACAATTTTGAAAAAAATTAGTTTAACATTAAAAAAAAAAAAAAAATTTAAAAATGTTGTGTTTGAAAATTTATTTTTCAAAAAATATTCTTTAAAATAACTTTATTTAAAAACAAAATTACAAAAAGGTATATCATGGCATTGCAAGTATGACCGTTGTTTTTAATATTTTTTTTTTCTGTTTTAAGTCAATTTTTTTAGAAAATGGCCCTTCCTCACTAATTATGTATATTTTCTTAAGGAATAGAAGATATTTTAGCATCCAATTTATTTTAGGTTATATTTTTAATTTCGTGTTTTCGTTACATTTAAATTCGACTTTGAAATATTAATTTTACTAATCTAACTTTGGAGTATAGAAAAACCTACAAAATAAAAACATATTTAATTTAAAAAATTATTTTAAGGTTTGAGGTTTCTTCTAAATTTGTTCAAAGAAACTCTTCAGTACAGAATGTACGAAGCACCCCGAGTTTTTAGAGCAGACTTTTTAATATTTTTCTTCATCAGTTCAGCAACCCCCCTCTATTTCAAGATCTGGCTATGATCTACCAATAAAGAAGTGGAAAAAGAATAATTTCATCTTTTTAGTAATTGTTTTGATTTCTCTTCTCACTGCCTGAGAAAATCTTAGAAGTAGAGTTTGGTTCTCAGATCTCAACTCCTGTGTTTTTCTATTTAAATTTCGTTTGACGCTTCATACAAGATGTTCTATAGGCGTGGCACTGCTGGGTTTTGGAAGATCATATTTTCTTTCTAAATTTAAATAATTGAAGCACATTGTGATAACTGAGCACTTAAAATAGTTTGATATTCAAATATTTCGTATATTTTAAAGTTTTGATATTAAATATGGCGTTGGACTAATGGAATATAGAAGGCATTTGGTGTGGGGAATGAAGAAAATTTCCATTGAAAATGTATTTAAAAAAAAAAATATGCACGACTGGGTCGCACGAACTTGCTCTTATGTGCGGTCACGCTATGGTTCTAAAGTCTGAAAAAAATCAGTTATGGGGGCCTATATTTTATCAATTTGCCAAAAACATAGTTTACCTGTGAGTACACAAACATAAATGAACAATATACCACCGTGTTGCACATAATGCATGGATGGAAATTAATTTAAACTTCAAAATTGTTTTAAATCAACAAAATTATAAATAAAATTATTAAAATACTACTGAAACTGTTTTATACCCAACGCATTGTACTCGATCTGATTTCTTATATAAATCTTAATTTATGAGTAAAAATTTTAAAAATCGTAGAAGCGGTTTTTAAAACAATTAATTTTTTTATATGTATATAAAATTTAATTAACATTTTTAAGAATAAAATTTATTTTAAGTATTTATTAAAGTGGAGTTAAAAATTTAACTTTACAGAAAAATCTTCCACCCGTTTTCGAAATATCGAATTCTGAAAAAATAATTTAAACATTATAGTATAAGGGCCAGTTTCACAGTCAGAAAAGTGCCATTTAAGTGTGCAATGTGAAAGATTGAAGCGCAATATAACAGTGCACACTTATCTGAAAAAGTGGCACTTAAGTCTCCGATGTTGGTGACTTAAGTTCCACCTACGCTGGCTATGAAACTTAAGGGCCACTTAAGTGTCGATTGTGAAACTGGCCCTAAATATTTCTTCACAAAAAAATGATCAAAATCAGTTGAATCGTTTTCAAGAAAAGCGAAAATCAAAAAAATGGTTCTTAAGGACGTAGCCATTTCTCGGTAAAAATGCTAGGTATCGGCCGATACTGCTGCAATTTCACGTTCGATATTCGTACGAAGTTCATCAATCGTCGCTGGCTTGTTGGCATAGACCATAGACTTGACGTAGCCCCACAGGAAATAGTCTAACGGCGTCAAATCACACGACCGAGGCGGCCAAGCGACTTCACCATTTCGTGAGATAACACTTTCTCCAAACTTGGTTTCCAATAAATTGATTGTGAAATTCGCTGTGTGGCTTGTGGCGCCGCCGTCCTGTTGGAACCACATGTCCTCCAAGTCCATATCATCCAATTGGGCTAAAAATATTTGCCACAAGGACGTCACAGAGATGCCCAAAGCTTGAGAACGACGTGTGAGAGACACATTTTGGCTTTCTGCAACTAAAGCCTCAGCTGCAGCAATATTCTCGACACTACGGGCACTTCTTTGTCTCACTGGCACGGGAAAATTTTGTACTGTGCCTGTGGATTCAAATTTTTCCACTAGACGCTCAATTGTTGATCTGCTTGGACGATTATGACGACCATAAATTGGACGTAGCGCTCTTAACGTTGAGGCCACCGACTCCGAGTTTCGGTAGTAGATTTTAATAATTTCGACTCGTTGTTGGCTCGTATATCTTTCGATCATGAAATGGCAAACCTTACTGAAGAGAAATGTCAAAAGAGCGGTAAGAAATATGGCGTCGTTTGCTGTCCCTGTTGCTCTACTTTTGTAGCGTCCCTGTTGAAAAACCCTTATATTTATTTAATTAACAATTAGTCGAAAAAAAGATAACTTAAAAATAAAATGTGTTAAAAGAATTAAAATTAGCAGAATAAATAAATTTCCAAAAATCTCAAAAGATCTCACGGAGTATAGGCCTGCAACACACTCTTGACAAAACAATCTAAAAATACAAAAGCAACTGGAAAAATGGAGTACGCTAATCGATTTAGGAGGTGGAATTTAGAATACTTTTAATTTGACAGGTGCCAAAATGTCAAATCATTTCCAAGAATACGCGCTACGTAACGTGCTACATTTTAACGTCGCACAGAGGAAAGTCCACGTTTTTATTTCACTCTACCGCCGGCATAGATGTTTACACATTAAAAATCGAATCGGAACGAACAGTATGAAATAATGAATTGAGTGGAATGAAAATGGTCGAATGATCGATTGATTAAAATGATGGAATCATTTTGAAATGAACGATTTACACAGCTCTATAAATGAGCAGACACCGGACCACATTCTAGGCAAATGCGATGCACTCATGCATCAAAGAAAAAAGCACCTGGGACAATACCAGGTAGAAGAGAGCGAATTTCCCACTCTGAAAGGTTAGTACTTTCAGACCAAGAAGAGGGATACTCAAACTGCTTAAAGGTGAAAATTAGGAGGAAGAGCTATAGAATGAGCAAGACCGTCTAGCTTAGGTGGGGCACAATATATCTTAAAGTAGAAGTGTAAATACCCCAATATTATTCATGCATTCATTCATAGTTGAGTCTGAATAGGTATACTCGGCAGAAATGGAGGAAACCTACAATTTTGTTCGATTCTGATGAGGAAGTTCTGTTAAATTTCTATTCGGCACTGAAAACCTTAACCTCTCACTAAGCTTGGTTGCGGAAAAATCATAACCCAAAGCCTTTTTTAGGATTGTGATATTAATTTGGATGCAAATATTACGAGAACCAACCATCGAAGAATATTTTGGTTTTCAGTTTAAGAAAGCTCTTGGAAATATAACAAACAATTTTGAAAGCCGCAACTGATTTCGAGGCTCGATTCTGGAAATATCGCTATCCAAACACAAACACAAACACTTTGGTAGGGTTTTGGACAGAAATTCAGTAAAATCGTAAAACCACTTTGGAGAACCAGGCCTTTCACAAGCTTTTGGCTTAGATGCGTTTCTTAAAAGTCACGATTGTCTTTGCACGAAAACAATACTTGCCCTACCTATGAAGAAGTAAAAATGGGTCAAATTTAAATTTACTTAAAAAAAGGTACGTAGTATCGCACCTCCGGTGATACAACGACTTTAGTGCAAATATTCTGAGTTAAGTATGCCACAATTCTCCAAAAAAGGATTTCTTTCCAATAAAACAAAGACCCAATAGAAAATATTCTATTTGTCTCCAGGGGGGCAGATATGTCTTTGTACCGTTGAACCGTTTTAAAATTAATGTTTCAGGAATACATAGCCTTATCTGTAAGTTGTGTTACAAATTTCCAAGGAAAACTACTTCGATTAGTAAGTCAACAACGTAACTGTGCATTCCGACGCTTTTTATTTGATTTTCGATTGAACAAAGACGTAAGTGTACAATAGGGTGTACTGGCGCTCTTCTGCGACAAAGGACAAGGAGTTGCAGAATATAAATTAAAAGACCGCATACTTATCTAAAGTACCATTGGCACCAGAGAAAAAAGCAGAAATAGGTAAAAAGCCTGCTTAAAAATAATATTATTCCAAGCTACTATGAGCCTTTTTTTAATAGCATTTTTATTAGTATTGCTTGTAGCACAAAAAAATAACTAAACTGCCAAAAATTTTTTTTAATTCTCTTTTTAAAATTATTATGTAGTTTGTTTCATAAAAAAAATATTTTCTTATGTTTTTTTTAATAAAAAAGATTTTCAAAATGTTAAATTGCGTTTTCTGAAAAATCTTCATTTTTATACTTACGTCGTTGTATCACCGGAAGTGCGATTTGTAGTAAAAATTATGATTTTTAATCAAATAGGTCAAACAAATTATTCAAACTTAGATTAAAAATGATAGTGTCTCAGCGTAGAAGATAAATAAATTAGAACCAATTTTTCAAAAGAACAACTTTGTTCGACACCAATGACGCAACTTAAAAATAATTTATTGTTCTATTCCATCAATATTGTACCTTAAGAGAATAAAAATACACACCTACACCACTGCTTAACAAATTGGTACTTTTTTAGCATATAAATTTCCCACTGATAAAACCACGTTGTGTCGAATGTCCCACATTTTATCACAACAAACATTTTCCGCGCCTGCTCATTTCGACACATTTCCCATTTTCCAATGAGAGCAAACACAAAAAAAAATGAAACAATACCGAGAGCACGAATAACGGCTACGACAACGGCACTATTCAAATTGGAAGGCTAGAAAATTGTTGAAAGGAAAAGTTTTCAGTGGAGTATCGGCCACCGTCCAAAGCGTATCTCGATAACGGTAAATAACAAAAAAAAATACATAAAACGGTTCTGTGAGAAAAAAAAAGAAGAAAAATAAATAAGGAAAAATTCTGTTTTCCTATCAAAAATTGAAGAATTGCTTGCAAATAATTCCGATTTCGATTTCGATTTCGATTTCTTTTCTTTTTGTTTGACTTTAAGTTTAAATATTTCAATTTACATATTTGCATCAGCATCAGGAATTGATTTTTGATGAAAGAATTCATTTTTTTCTGTATTCAATTTTGCTGCCGTAAATTCAGTGAAGTGTATCGAAAATGTTCCCTCGGGAAAACAAAACCAAATGAATAAATCAAACAAAAATGAAAAAAAAAAAAAAAATGAAAAATTTTGTGTTGAAAATATGGAAATTGTTTCTTCTTCTTCTGCTTCGTGCCATATCGGGAAAGGGGGTGCCCGTGCCCTACAAAAATCAGAGTTTACTCGTTGCACAGTAGATTATATAGGTACCTCTATGGTCATCGATTTTTCAGTTAAACTTTATAGACAACCAATAAAATGAATTACCTACCAAGGATTTAATATTTTTTTTCTGCTTCATTCCCTTCTGGGAATAGGTTAAATCATAACTTCTGTACCTACCTGCATGTCCTTTTACTACTACCTACCTTCCCTGCAAATTATGCATATTTTGAGAATGAAAGAACAATTTTGAAATGAAAAAAAAAAGAATAAAGAAAAAAAAAATTGTGTGTGTACCCATTCAAAGTTGGGCAGGAGGAGCAAAAACAACAACGTACCTACGAAAAACCCAACTTTGCTCGGCATTGAAATCCATAATTTATTTTTTTTTTCTTCTCCTTCGTCCTGGCCTTATTCGCCTTATTCTTTTGCCCTACAATGATGGATTACCTGAAATCTATTCCTTTGTGTATATCCACGGTATTTTACTTGTACCTACCTATCACCTTGCCAAACCCTTAATTTGGTGATGAATTCAGTTAACAAAAGTTCAGACAGCTCGGATTGCTGATGGCGGGGCAAAGGACCCTCGTTCGATTTTATTGTAACTTTTTGATATCATCCCGTTTTCTATATTTGAAATTTTTTTTCTTAGAATACGGTCGGTAGGTACCTCACCTTTTACCTGCTATCTGTTTCAAGCATAATTATTTTCTTAAGAAAATTCAACTCGTTGCGTTGGAAGAAAAAGGACCACAAAGGATACACACAAAAAACAACAACGCTAACGGCTGCCACTTACACAATATATAAAATGGAATACAAAATACAAAAAGTCCTTATATATACACATTATTCGATATTTCCTTCATTTCATTTCCAACGCCTTTTCTTCCGATTCCGACTACACTCTATGACACAAATACAGACCTATTTCTGTATGTATGTCACTAACAGGCCCAAAATGAAGTACCTACACAAAGAGAGGAAACTTAAAAAAAAAAAGCACGACACCAGGAGCAGGAGAACATGCAACAAAAAAACACTAAGGACATAGGAATAAGCGAAACCTGAAAGATCCTATCATTTCCGGAATTTGTTATTCTTCCAACAACCACCCCTCTTATCGTTATTCTACAAATGCTCCATTTCGAGGATGTCAAAATAAATGAAAATTATAATGAGTTTTGCGCTTTGTGATTTGCGTATTGCGTTCCACCACGAACTTTAAGCAAAATTGTGCTTTGTAATTACTAATTATAATCAATTGGTCAATTACATGTATCCGCAATTTGAGACCACCCATTGAGGGAAAATTGAAATGGTACCTATATTTTTGTAGAGAAGCTCTCCCCATGCCAAAGGGCACCTATCCGATCCTTCCGAGATTTTGAGACGATTTCCATCAGTGCCTCTAATTCTAATTTATTTTTCATTGTTTATTCATTATTTCATTGTTTTAGTGGGAAATCATTGATTATAAATAAATTAAATTATGAAAATGTGCAAACTTGTAAAAATTCATAAGATTTGAATTTACAATCGATAACGGAATGGAATTTCTCGATGCGTGAAGTGAACGAAAGGAAAGTGTTTACATAAATGTTTACTATACAAATTAATGAATAAAAAATAAAATAAATTAAATAGTTCTAAATATTAGATACCTATATCTTCATATTCCTTGCAAAGAAGTTGCAGAAAAACGTGCAACATGAAGAAAATAAAGTGTAGTGATAAGTTGTTAGATACAAATAAAAAAAAATAATTTTATTTAATTTTTGTACTAAAATTAAATCAAGAACTATAAATATAACTACAAAGCTGAAAATTTATTAAACGTAATCAATTAATTTTCTCTTAAAGTGTGAATTATTTGTAAAAAAAAAAAAAAAAAAATGTAATAACAAAACCTAATAGAATTTAGTTATAAATCTGCTTGCACTGTATTTAAATATACGTTCCTCTTGAATAAACCATAATAAACTAATATACTACTACTACTTAACACAAACGTACACACACACAGAAGCCGTCTTAATCTCAAATTGGATTTGAATAAAATATTACATTTTGCCACGGAATCGGTAAGTGTTTAAATCTTTTTTTTTTTTTATTATTTTGTTTTTATTGAGATTCAAATAAAATTTGAATTTTATTTGTGATTTTGAAATTTTGTTAGTTTAGCTTGTAAATATTGTTTTGTCGGTATAGAAAATTATTTGCAATAACTGCCAACATAAATTGAAAAGCTATTGAGTTTTCCATCTTCATTTGGGGAAATTGTATATTTAAATAGACAACAATTGGAAAATGAGCGAGAGAGAGAGCAGAGTTTATTATTCCGATGTTAACTTTGAATTGGATATTAGAGTAAGCTGATGAATTTATGATTGGTTTGCTTTTTAAATAATGTTTGTGCTATTAATTTTTAATGAGATATTAGTGCGTAACCTAAGAATGATCTTATCCACAACACAAGGTCTGAAGATGGCAATATTGATGGCAGAGCTAATTTAATTTTCAGTCATATGTATTAACAACCATTTTCCAAAAAACAGGTTAACTCAGCTCTTCTAACTCAGTATTTATCAATACCAAGAATAACAAATTAATTAATTTTAGTAGAAAATCTTATACATAAAAAAAAGCTAAGCTAATTTTTGTTTAAACCACTTGAAGGAAAATTTTATCATTAAGTTAGTATTTCCTTTGTTGATGCATGTAAAGGGTGTTTTTTTAGAGGTAAAGAACTTTGAAATGGAATAAAACAAGGATGATTTTTTTAAATTGACATGAAATTTACTTTATTCGAAAGATAATCTTCTGGCATTATAATTTAAATATGATTTCTGGCATATGACCGCCACGGCTGGCTCGGACGTAGTCTAATCTGGAGGTCCAGTTATCGATGACTTTTTCCAACATTTGTGGCTGTATATAGGCAATAACGCGGCGAATGTTGTCCTCCAAGTGGTCAATCGTTTCGGGCTTATCGGCGTAGACTAGCGACTTCACATATCAACACAGAAAATAGTCAAGCGGCGTTAAATCGCAGGATCTTATGGAGGCCAATTCACGGGTCCGTAACATGAGACTATGCGGTTACCAAACGTTTTCTTCAATAAATCAATTGTGGCGCGAGCTATGTGACATGTTGCGCCGTCTTGTTGAAACCACAGCTCCTGCACATGATGGTTGTTGAATTGATGAATGAAAAAGTCGGTAATCATGGCTCTATAGCGGTCACCATTGACTGTAAAGTTCTGGCCAGCATCGTTTTTAAAGAAGTACAGACCAATTATTCCACCAAACCATAAAGCACACCAAACAGTAAGTTTTTGTGGATGTAACGGTGTCTCAACATACACTTGAGGATTATCATCACTCCAAATACGTTAGTTTTGTTTATTGACGTATCCATTCAAGCTTCATCGCTAAACAAAATTCACTTATGAAAATTGGGATTAATGGCAATCTTGTTTTGGACCCATTTGGACACAATTTGGAAGCGTTGTTCAGGCGTGAGTCTAATCATATTGAAATGCCAAACCAAACTAAAAATAAATCACTTAAGAGCTGACAAAATGGCCGCCAGTTAAAATAGTGTTGCCGACTTACAGTTCTTTACCTCTAAAAAAAACACCCTGTAGAACGAACAAAAATTATTACAGTAGTGTTTGGCAGTCAGGTACTTATTTAAATTAATTTATTTAATTTTATTTAAACTTTTGTTAGTCCTCTACTACGTCTCAAAGTTTTGCAAAATTGGCAAAAAAGGTCTTGATATTTATTTTAGGCTCTGTAACTCTGGAAGTATAAATTCTATGAAAAAATGTTATTTGAAAAAGAGAAAGATAATTCAATTCTATACGATTAGCCGTTCTCGAGCTATTTGTTAAAAACCATCTTAGGCCATTCAGACAATTTATTTAAAACCAATTTCAGTCATAAAATTTGACGAATAAATTTTTGCACAGTGAAAATCTGGTTTAAGTCTGGCCGACGGCCACGCCAGTGGACAAGGAAAAAAACGTTTGCTCATGGTTTTGTTCTTGTACTTGTTGCTCGGTTGCGGTCCTATGACTTGATATACCTACTTGACATTTGGAAGACTGCATCTCTGCCTTTCGTGACAATACAACGTGTTAAATAAAAGAAATAAAAAGTGTCTTTGATAAATATTTGCATTTTTTGAGATACCCCAAATCCAAATAAAATGAAAACTATAAGCATAACTTAGAAGTTTGGAAAAATAAATTTCTCACTGAATTATTTGATATTTGCACCTGCAAATGCGTTGATTAAAATAATTGTAATTGTTTAAGATAAGAAAGCTCCTGTAATTATAGAGAGATCTTTTCTGATCGATCAAAGAAATGGAAGAAAAATGGCAATAGGCGGGTTGGACTTTTCCAAAACGAAAAAAACGTCGGCGGTGTCGTTAATTGAAACAAGAGCAAGATCATGATATCAGTTGAATCCTCCTTCTTTTTCATCTACAATTAATTATAACACTGATACTGACACCCAGCCAAGTACTTCAAAACGCCAATAGAGTAGTGAGATATCTCGGTTAGTGATCAGTATACCGACGGCATCTCGGATCTATACCTAATTTCTTAAACTAAATATAATTTTACCAAATCGTATGCAAATCCCAATGGCGTAAAATTTGGAAGAAATTCATGTACCTATGTATGTATTTGGACAAAACAAGAATAGAGAAAGTGATGTTTGTTTTTTGGTTGTACTGCACCTCTAAAAATATTGAAGTGGAGTTAATTTTGAGAAAAAAAATAGAAAAACTTGTTTTATTCATATGGTAGGAAAATGGGACACGAAAATTTTGGATTTATTTGAGTGGCAACGTGGATCGATACTTCGAAAACGACGTGGTAAATTTTCATTTAATATGGCAAAAAGAATGTTTTTAACAAAATCTAGAAGATTTTAGACAATGTCCTTATAACCAAAACTAGCGGTACCTCGCTCGTACGATTTTGATAAAATTTTGTTTATGTATCGAAATTAAAAGGTCTAACATTTAAAATTATTAAATTTTACATTGAGGTATTATTGGCAGTACCTACCTCTAACAGAACGTTTTTTTTTTATTTACAACTATCTCATTATCTGATTTACCGATTAAGACTTAATTTCGTATACAGAAGCTTGTAATAAGTGTAAATAATATTGCATATCAAAATTTAAAAAAAAATTATTATCGGATTTTTAAAAAAAATTTCAAAATAATTTTTTGAAAATTCGATATTTCGAGAACGCGTGGAACATTTTTTTTGTAAAGTTCAATTGTAAACTCCACATTAATACAAAATACCTAAAATTGCTGTATCAATTTTTTTTCTTCAAAATGTTAACGAAATTTTATATAAAAAAAAATAATTTTTTTTTAAAACCGCTGCTACGACTTTTAAAATTTGTATATTCTTATAAATTATGATTAATGTAAGGAATCAGATCGAGTACATCGAGTTGGGTTCATAACAGTTTCAAAAGTATTTTAATCAATTTATTTCTAATTTTTTTGATTTAGAACAATTTTCCAGTTTAAATAATATGACTTCCATGCATTCATATGTTCAACATGGGACTATATTGTTCATTTTCGTATACTCACATAATACTACCTGCAACATAACTATCGTTTTGGCATTTTTAAGAAACAAATTGGTAAACTAGTTTTAAGAATTTATGAATGTGGAGTTAAAAATTGATTTTTACAAAAAAATCTTCTATCCGTTTTCAAAAAATTATTTTAAAATTTTTGTTTTTAAAATTCAATAATTTTTTTTTTTTAATTTGTCCTCAACGTCATTTAAACATTTATATGGGAGTCTTTATTTTTGGTTATAAAAATAATTTTTGTTTAAAATCTTCTAGATAATTTCAAAAAATACTTCTTGCAAAGTTTTATAGTAATCGACAGAGGCGTTTTGAATTTTTGAGTTTTCAAAATTTTTTTTTCGAATTAAAACAATGTTTTCTTGTATACCCGTACACGACATTATTTTATATATATCTATAATTCTTCATAAAACAAATTATCAAAATCTGCTGGATTGTTTTCGAGAAAAGCGAAAATTAAAAAAATGATTCTTTGGGAGGTGCCATTAATTAACATTTTTGCGAAACCATTTCTTTTCGTTACTTATTAAATTTTTCTGATTTTTAAATCTTTTTGGACCTACAATTTTGTATGAAGGTAGCGATATTTTTCGTCCTCAAAACAAACAAAAAATTAAAACAAAGGTGTCGGAGGGGTGTTTTTGAAGTATGGATACGAAAAGTGTGACTGCAAGAAATATCAATATTCAAAGGACTTTACATTTTTTGGGAAGAAGTAAAACTACAAAAGCATAAGAAAATGCACCGTCAATTGCGTACACACTTAGAAATGAAATATTTATAAAATTTTTCAGTTGGCCTCTATCTAAAGATTACAATCTACTTAAGTTCTGCAGTCACTAAGAACAAATTATTTTAAGTCACAACACATTAAGTTCCAATAACGTCTTTATTTATTTCCTCCAAAGGTAGCTGATGTATAGAAGGTATAAAATTGCCTGTGTGTAAAGCTGTCATTTGTGGCTATGAATCATGAAATATCTACAATCCTAAATACATACATACACATCCGCAAATCTGTCGCCACAATATCCAGTTAAAAAAAATAGTCATACAAATTGCTATCACCAGAGAAACAACTTTATTTCAAATGACAACAGATAAAAGCCCTAATATTTAATTTCCTCCCAAATTTATTTGTCTGTTAAGTATCATAACAAAAGATCTTCCAAAAAAAAAAAAAAAAACAACAACAAAAAAAAAACTGAATGAAAGAGCCTCCCTCCAATATCTCTCATGAGTTATTTATAAGAATAGCTTCGAAGACGACTTGTTCCAGATACCCAGACTAATAAATTATGATAAGGAATATAACAAGAAAAGATTTTTATGAAAAGATGTCCTGTCACAATGTGACAATATCTCAGTGTTTTTATTAATATACTGAAACATTTGCGAGGAAGTTCAAAGGCTCCAAAAAATGCCAACCACAAAGTGAAATATCACTGATTCCGCATATATATGCTACTGGGTATGTAAACAACAAAGGCAATATTTTGTGCTTATTGAAAATCTCGACTTGAACAAGACCAATAACAAACATCACTGGTTTATCATCCCCCAAGAGTAACGTGTGAGCAGGGAGAAACCTTATACAGAAGCATTATTATACGAGAAAAATATTCCCCCAAAAAATTAAAATTTCAACTCTCAAAGGACTCCAGCGATCCGTTTCCAACGATATGCTGCTGCATAATACAAACATCATCGAACAATACAAAAAAGTAAAAGCAAACTTTTTTTTATTGCTGTTTGTGTTACAGAATAAAATGTAGTATTACTTTTACTTCCCTTGGACCAAGAGGCTTTAATATGTTGTGCAAGGAAAAAGCCTCATTTCTCCAAGAGGGTTCGGCCCCGAACGGAGCCAGAGCAGCAGGAGAATACAGACAAAACACCACCCGCGTAAAATATGTATTTGTATACCTACATACACCACATAACCCTTGCCAACGTTTCATAAAAACCCCTAGTCCCTTTGACAGAACTGCTGCCATCAGCAATGGCATCGTCATCAATGTGTGTGTGGCTGTGTAGTGTAGCCAAACGCTTGACACAAAATAAGTTGAAAAATAGTTTCTGTAAGCCCAAACATTAAGATAACCCAACGTCCGTCTGTCCTCATTCTGGCAGCAACTCAGATCGGCCTGCAGCCACCGCACCACCGCCCCCACAATGAGTAAAATTCAAACCTTAGCATAAAAACGAATACCGTATCAGGATCCAGGAGCAAAGGAGAACAAAACTAAATAAACACAATATATAAACGACAAGTCCACCTTGTGCGCCTTTTTGACGGCAGCAGTCTTGCAGTTCCGCAACGGTAGGATAAGCTCGAGGATATAGCAGCGCCACAACAACAGGCACATCACATCAGGATGTTGGCTGTTAGCTGGTGGGTGGATGTGGCTGCAGAATACAGAACATAGTAAAAAGGATACACGCTCTGGCTCTAATGGTGATGAGGAGCAAACTGTCCTAAGAAAAATTTTTTTTTTTTTTGTTATTATTTTTATATGAATGAAGTGTCTTCGAGGGAAATGCACAAAATATGAGATACGTTTAAGCTCGCAAGTTATATGATGTGTGGGTATATGTGTGTGTGTGTGTGAATATTGAGTGAGTGGCAAATCAATATCTGGTGCTTTGCCAAAAAATTTGCCTCAATCTTCGCCCAGCATCTTATTATGGAAAAATGGAGGCAAGCAAAAAAAAAAAAAACAAAACGACAAAAGAAGGAGCACAATTCAGTCGCCTAGCCGTGCCGATCCGACCCCCGATACTAAACCAACCAAACCAAAATTAAATTGTACCGCTCGCCACACCGCGCCACGCTGCCACCAATCGACCCGGAACTGGGTGCCTTCTGGGCGGGAGCTTTAGCCGTATATACCTACTCGTAATTTGGGGGCTAATAGAAATATGACAGAAACTATACGTTGAGTTAACAAATTTGTGTTCGGCCTTAAGTGCATGTCCTAGTTTTAGCATCCTTTTCTTTTTTTTTTTTATATCAATTCACTTTGAAAATCGAATTCCTTTTTGTGGCAAAAAAGATAGATTTTCGGTCTCTTCGACTCGCTGCGCCTCTAAGATGACTCTTTGGTGACGTCGTTGGCGTCATTGTGTTCTAAAAATAAATGCCACATTCTTCGATCTTGGATTGGATGGCACCAGGATAAATTTTGGGAACGTTTTTAGGGTAATTGTGTTCTTCGTCTTCGAAGTATGGCTGTCACTTTATACATAGCATAGAATATTGCACTTTTTCCCTTTATACACCTACATAGTTTGCGGGGGTGGGATGATGATGGGTAAGTTGCTGCTTTAATTGAATTCTCGTGCGCCTTAGAGCGCGGAGTATAGCGAAGACAGAGATGACGACGACTTTCGAAGATGCAATGAAAAACAAAAAATATAAGAGAAATGATTTCTTAATTGGATTTCAATGGGCAGATGAAATGAGAAAGTTCGACTGATTTAATTAGCAATGTTTTGAAAGATAGTTTTTTTTTTTTGCGAGGGATAGAAAAAGACACCGAATGGTTGGATAGAAGTTACATTTCTAAAGGGGCATTGTGAGAAGTTGTGCAATTTCTCGGAAATCGAAGTAGTTTTATTAGAGGATATTATGTTTTTGTAATCAAAGATAAATTTGAGTGAGTTGAAGAATCATTTGGGTACATTTATTTAAGTGAGGATTGGAGTTTTTCCAATATGGGTTTTTGGGCCTTGCCGCACTATGTAGTGTAGCCCATTTTACTTTTCCATTAAACAATAATTTATTAATTATCAACATAAGATACCGCCTTGAAGAGTTTTACCAAACTTAATTAAGACCCTGGAGAGTTTGCACAAACAAATTAAGGATGAAAACTTGTCAAACACTCATGAGGCCCTTGTAGGTACGAACTTATTTGGCGAGTTAGGCTATCTCCTCCCGTTTACAACAAAAATGAAAACTGTGTAACCACCATATCGAATTTCAAATGCCAAATGAACCAACTTATTTGCTCTCGAGGCAAAAGGGTACATAACCAGCGAGGACTTAACCTTCTTTTTTTAACCGTTGAATATTTTTTTTTTTTATATCAATGTATGTATGTGCATATATATGTATAAAGGGTGTTTTTTTTTAGACGTGTGGTTTTCAATCTGACAGTACTTTTTTCGAAGTTAGTCTTTTTTGACAGCTGTCACTTTATTTATGCTCAGTTTGCCATTTTGGAATTAATAGACTTACTTCAGAACAACGTTTGCAAATCGTGCAATTTTTTTACCAAAATAATGGTTCCGTTCGCGCGACGCATCGAGCGCTGCTTCCAATATTCGGTCGACATAATCGCAAAATCGCATAAATTCGTGCAACCATGGATCGGTTTTGCACCACCTTTACTCTAGTGGATAATGCAAATCCTCAGAGACGCCGTAGAGTGCGCACCGAAGAGGCTATTGCTGCTGTGGAGCAGAGTATCGAAGAAGACCCGAATGAGTCCATCGAGCGCAACAATTGGAGCTATCGAAAATTGGGCCTCATGATTTTTAAAACATAATGGCAAACCCTTATATTTATAATAAAGCTAAATTCTTGGCCATACATACATAAAAGAACATTAAATAAAATGCGTTTTATTTTTCTTGAAAACCACACGCCTATAAAAAACACCCTTTACATGTGCATACACATTAGGGTGTTCCAAATTTTGAAATTTTTATAAGCTTTTTGCGAATTATGGCGCTAAATGCTATCTGAGCCGACTGCATTTGAATGAATTGACTTCATGGCTCTATAATTATATCTATAGCATCAAACCAATTAAATGAAAATAAAAAGTCACCTTCCGAGACATTTAAAGGCATTGGTTGATTAGAAGATGAAGACACATAAAATAACTTCACTGTCTCTTGGTCTAAAGGAAATTATATCTTGATATACAACTTGAAGGAAATGATTTCTTATTTATTATTTCTTGTCTACATTAAAAAACGTATTTTTAATGTGAAATAATATTTGAGAAAAAACTTTATTACTATCTCAAATAGACCATTCCTAGCCAAGTCTATTATATCACTGCCATTCAGGGTTGCCACTTTGCTGCAATTGCAGTAGATCTACCGCACTTTTTTCGAAAAATAAATATACTGCCCTTACAAATAGAAGTTCTTAAGTAGGCAATAGGCCTTTCAAAGAACTTCTATTCGTACAAATTGAAGAGGTCACCAACCAATTCCTATATTTATAGTGCCTTTAAAACAAATCTACTGCACTTTTGGTTTTACGAAAATCCATAAAATAATTTTTTAATTCTGTCATTGAATGCAGTCATTGTCATTCTTCATGAAACCCACCCTTTAATTTATGCATACAGCTTTCGGGTATCGGCTTTGTTTTGATGACAATTGACAGCTGTCACAGGAAATCTGTCAACGCAACGTTTTTATTTATTTGAGTTATGGTTCACAAAAGAAAGGTTGCAGATGAGGAAAATCAATGTATTGATCAAGTTGCTGGTCCCAGCTGAAGTTTGTAAGTTTATTTGTCTGAGTACTTTAATATTATAATAGGCAGGCAGATTTTCTTGGTTAGATTTTTAAAACTAAGCGTTTTTTTCAAATGAAATAGTCGACAACGTTGAGGAGAAATTTCAAGACCTAACCCATCAAAATTTGTTTCTTGAAAATATAAATCTACTGCAAAAACATTGAATCTACTAAACTTTTTTTTGCAAATCTACTTCGGAATTTTTTTTTCAATAAAGTGGGAACCCTGCTGCCAACTGGCATTCTTTTATATGATCTCTCTTTCTCTTATTCCTTTTACAATCGCTTAAGCTATAATTTTTTTATAGGAAAATCTCAAAACATCTACTGCAGAGTTGCCAAACTCATGCAGTTCGATTCAGACGTTGAGTCAATTTTTTACTTTCAGTTACAACAATTTGATTCATAATAATCCAAAGCTCTTTGGAGCTTAGTGAAACGTCAAGCTATCTACAAAAGTATGTTCACTTACAAGGATTCGATCCCTATACGCATACGGTTCCTTTATCGATTAATCGAGTTTTAAGGAAACCTCATTTTATAAAAATGGCAACAGCTTTAGTTAAATTAAAATCCACTTACAAGCCCTTCAAAAATTAGATGTCATCACTTGAGTTGAAACTTGGGACATCGATAAAAGATAGATTTCTTAGAATCTTGAGTCCGCAATCAAAATTCCTTCACAATTCAATCAATGCCTGTCAATATTTTTGTCCACTCGAAATGAGAGCTCTTGCAATCAATCGTTCCACTCATCGCAGACAATATAACACCGGTAAGCTTCTCAAATAAAACCATCGGCCCTCCCCCCCACACCAACCTCCGTAGAAAAGAGTGCTTCTGCATAAGTTGTATTATGGGGTGTTTATACCAATACCAGATGATAATTTTTAAATTCCTATAAAATTTGCTGTTTTTGGCATTCCTCTCCATTCGTCAGACACTTAATCGGAAATTTTGTTTTACATTTATACACTCCTCTAGCATTTCCAGCACATACAGGGTTATTCAGAAAAAAATAACAATTTGAAAATGTAATAAACACAGAAGCAAAACAATTGTAGTTTTAAGTTTTGTTTTGCGAAAAATAGACGAACAGTTGCAAAAAATAAGGTCGGGTCTAAAAAACGAGTTCTTGTTTTCCATTTTCCAAATTAAGGTTTGGCAGATGCATCTTAAGAATTTCTTAACGAAACAACAAAAATGATTATACAGGGTCATACATTTCGTGGTTTCAAGTTCGTAGCGCTCTGACATTTGACACCTGTCAAACTCAGCTGTCATTTGAAGTGTCATAATATTAGTTGAATGTTTGCCATTAACGATAATGGATCGCTTAACAATCGAACAACGCGTTAAAATTATAAAAACTTACTACAAAGTGGTGATTCAAACGTAGCCGCACTTTTCGCGCACTACGCGATGATTATGGTCGTCATAATCGACCGACTACGCAAGCAATCGGTAAAATTGTGAAGACATTTGAAGAGAGTGGATGCCGTTAATGATGTCGTAAGCCCTCTGTGTAACATTGTGATGTTAGCTCAGTGGAAAATATTGCTGCTGCAAGTGCAAGTGTTGTTGTTGATCCGAAATTACGGTTACAATTCGGAGCGATATGGTCGAATATGATAATCGATTTTTTTTCGCCGGAGATTCAAGATCATGACTTGGACGATATATCATTCAGAAACAAGCCATACAACACGACTAATTATGGCTTTATTGTGTGAGTTTCCTGGTCGCGTGATTTCACGTTTTGGCGACGTCAATTGGCCACCAAGATCATGCAATTTGACACCGTTAGATTTTTTTTCTGTGGAGCTATGCAAAAGACCATGCTTACGCAAATAATCCCTGAACTCTAGACACATTAAAAACCAACATTACTCAAGTTATGGTCGAGATACCGCCAGAAATGTGCGAAAAAAGTGGGTAAAAATCACCTCAAAAGAATCGCATGCTGACAATCTTCCCGAGGCAGCCATTTGAATAATATTGTTTTTCACATTTAATGGCAAAGTCCAGACTTTATAATGAAATAAAATTTTCATCAAAAATGTATCGTTGTGTGTGTTTTATTCATCTTTACTTTCGAAACCTAAAAATGAATGACCCTTTACAATAAAAAAAAAAAAACATTTAATGACTATGAGTTGTTCTTACTTCTTGTGAGGTTCGTTTAGTTTAGTTTAAAAAAATGTCCATCTGATAAAAAAAGTTTGTGTTTTTGGTAGTTTTTATTTTTGTTTGAGTCACCCTGTTTTTATTGTTTTTCTTTTATTTTTATTTTTTATCAAACGAGAAATATTAGCACTGTTGACATTTATGATGACACTTTGCATCTTAAGCAAACTAATTTCAAGCAGAAATGAGACTCGAGAAATGCCATAATTAGAAATGACTCATTCCGCAGAGACACATCAACTAACCGGCCGACCCCCTCCCTCTGCCATCAGTAACAGAATTGCAAATGGAAAAGTGTTAATTTTCCATAAGAGTAAAGCAAGGAGGATCTTTTTATATCTAATGCATGTGCAATTTGCCTCGACATGCACTTACATACACACATAAATATCTGCATCTCCATATATAACACCCAACAGTGTCAGGAACTCAGGACTTTGTTCTTCAAACTTGTTGGCGTCACCTACGTTTCATGCTCGTTGGTTGGTGCCGGCGGCGGTCGGTGGTGCGGGAGAGTCTTTGGTTTCAGCTTGGTTGGGTGGTGTATCTCCGCGCCGCGCCGCCACACCGCCACCACGCGCGCCGTTATGGAGTATGAGGAAATTGAATTTTCGTGGTGATGATGGTGACAAAGCAGAAAATGAGATAAGGAAAGCTCTCTTGTGATGCGAACGAACACTTTGTTGACAAAGAATTTTCCATTCTATGTGTTCTTTTCCGTTGAGACCACTCTTTGGTGCTTCATGTGTAGGTTAGGGAGGCATTCTTAGGGGGTGGTGTGAAGATTAATTAGGGCATTATGATGTCTTTTCGAGTGAGAATGGATTCTTTTATCTATAATGGTCCTTAAGGTGGATACAACCCAAGATGTAGTGCCTCGCCTGGGTGAAAAGAAAATCTTGATTGCCTTTCCATCTGTCATATGATATCTTATAGCAATCAAGAAGATGAAAATCAAATACCTACATATGCTGAGCTTATATATGGATTTTATTAATAAAGAAGATAACAAATCAATGGTCTCGAAGTATAATACTTATCATAAATTAAATCTTTCAATTAACTATATTGAATGAATTTTGTTTGGATATTTGATTTCAATGAACGCACATTGTCTATATGAACCTCATTCAATTCCTGCACTGTAGGTATTTCGATTGACTTCAAATAAAAATAATTTAACTTTACATATACAAATGGATCGTGGTCTGTTCGGATGCTTAAAACTTAAAAACGACTGCACCAAATTGGATACTTTCTTCTGCGGATTTATTTGTAATTGCTACGCAAAGGTTTACGAAAAAAGAAAAGTCGGAATATTCTCAACAGGTGGTGTTGTAGGCGCAAATTTCATCAGGTGGCACTGTAGGTGGTTAGGAAATGGCTTTTAGGATATTCTTTTTCAAATTTTGTTCTTTATAGGGTGAAATGGGATAAAAACGAACAGTGGCATCTGATTTAAAAAATTCTTTGTATCTGAAAGAGTACCTATGTAAAAAGAAATTGCTATTTAGGTAAAGAGTGCAATGAGATACAAACAAAAAAATGGTTTTTGATTACAAAAAAATTCTTTCTGTGTTGGGGAAGTAATAAAGGTTGAACTTAGAGGATAATGTTTTTACATATTTAGCCATTCATAACGTGAAGGAGGTTTAGATCCATAAAGTAGTAGGCGATTACAAAAATTAGCTTAAATATTTATTTATATTTTCTTTTGAAATTTATGTGGGAAGCTTAGGTTTGTCTACTCGTTTGAAGAGTTAATAATAAAAAAAAACTAATATCACGTTAGCGGAGCAACGGAGAAACGTCTGAAGGAGCTTGCTAGTCCCAGAATTTCTCGGAAAGCTGAGGTCTTGGCAGTGACCAAAGCAGCTACGCAAATATCAATGATGGCGATACCACGAGCTGACATCACCCTCTTTATTGATAGCCAAGCAGCAAGTAAAGCGATTTCTGCCACCGAGATATACATTCGAAGCTTGTAACTTGCTGTCGCGAAGAGCTTATGGTTCTTGGCATGCAGCATAACGTTAGACTCTGCTGGGTTCCTGGTCATAAGAAAGTACAGGGAAACGAAAGAGATGATGAGCTGGCGAGAACGGGATCGTCGCTTGATTCAAGTCAAGCCGAACGACATATTAGAGTACCAAACCGTACCATCAAACAGGATATTGGTAACAAAATATCAGAAAAAAACCAAAGAAAGATGGAACCTGCTTGAAACATGTGTCACAACTAGAAAATAATGGCCAAAATTAAAACAACAGAAGACAGACAAAATTATGGAAATGAAAAAAAAACATCTCCGTTGCCTTGTCAGCATAATCACCGGACACAACCTACTAGGATACCACAAAAAGAAAATGAGACTCAGTACTGACGACCTTCGCAGGGGGTGCAGCGATGAGGAAGCACATGAGGATGCTTTACACTTCCTTTGTCACTGCCCAGCACTCTGTCACTTAAGAAAGAAACACTTAGGAAATCATTTTTTGATGACTTAGAGGATCTTTCTAGAACTTCGGCGAACAACCTTCTGAAGTTCGTCAATGCCTCTAAATGGCTGGACTTGGACTGCTAACAGAACACATATAAGTTCTTACATAAAGTGGGATACAACTTCCTAGGTTATCACAACGGATCTACAAAGATCTGAGTGTGACCTACCTAACCTAACCTAACCTAGCAGAGCATCAATCGCCGATCGCAAAGCGGTTAGGTGGATAATATGCCGTTAATTGATGGTGGTTGTCATAATCTCTCACGCTAGAGCGTGTATGCTAGATCGAGATCGTTTATCCAGGAGGAACAACTTACTAAACAAACGACAATGATATGTTATACCTTTTTGTAAAGCCAGAATTCTCTTCTTTTATTTTCTTGATCTAGTGAATAGTTTTTGAAAAACTAATTTTAAAACTCAAAATTTGGAAACATTTTTTTTTTTAAATTTTGTTCAAACTAATATTTTCAAAATGACGTCAAATTCCGTCCCAAAGTTGTTTTGTCGTGTGATCGTCAACGCAAAATACTGTCCATCCGTTGACAGCTGCATTGACACCAACGTTGACAATGTTTTTACCTTCAACGCATTGACTTTTGTTCGTTGAACGTGTAATCACACTGATCAAATTTGTAGACACATTGACGCAAAGCGTTGACGATAATCCCAACGTTGACATGGCATACTTTTCTGTCACGTCAACGTAAGTAGTCTGCGTTGACTTTCGTGTGACATTGATGGACTAGCGTCATTCGTGTCATCGTCAATGTGTTATGCGTTGACGTTGACGGCAGTGTGTTGATAACTTTTTTGGTGATGTCAGAGAGTCAATGCGTTGACCATTTACATTGATTGTCTAATCATAGCTTAACTAGAAAAATTAATATCGGCTTATAGTGGCCGCCGCGCCGCTAGAATTGATGACCTTTCGGGCCCGATTTATGGCATTTTTCATCACTCTTGCCAGCACTACCGGCGATAGGTCCTCGCATTCTTGACGGATGTTCGCTTTGAGGGCTTCAAGAGTCTGAGGCTTTTTGACATTGCCTCGTGACCCACTAAAAAACCCACTAAAAGAAGACTGGATCGGTTAAATCCGGCGATCTTTCTGGCCAGTGCAAATCACTAAAACGAGAGATTAGGTGACACGGATAAACACAAACAGCCCTCAGAGTTTTGGTTATGGCTCGCGCAGTATGTATGCGCTGTTGCTACATCCTCTTGTAACCACATGTTCATCAGTTCCAATTTATCCAATAGAGAAAGGAGAGAGTCGGTGAGCATGGCTCTATAGCTCTCGCCGTTCCCAGTAGTCGTTTGGGCCGTGGCGTCTTCGAAAAAAAATAAGGTGCGATGAAGCCTCAAGCATAAACAGCACACCATATGCAGTAGTTTATCGAGCGGGTGTAATAGATCTTCGTGGGTTATACGCGGATTTTCGGTGCCCCAGAAGCGAAAGTTTTGCGATATCCATACAGAAATGGAAATGGGCCTCGTCGCTCATGATGGTTTTCGATGAAAAGTGGTCTCCCTCTTGGTCGAGATTCAGGATGGTTTGAACCTTGGCGGTCAACAGCTATAACACACTGTCTGCACTTTGTAAGTGAACATCTTCAAGTCTTTCACCAAAATTTTCTGTGAAGAACGCCAATTGATGTTCAATTGCATGACATTTCATCTCGTCGATACTATACGGGGTCCTCTGTGACAACTTCGGTCACAGCTACGATATTCTCAGCAGACTCCGGGGCCGGCCAGTCCATCTCGTGTTTACCCATACTCTTCTAGGCTAGCGCAAAAATTTTCTTGTGTTTTCCCGTAATAAAAATCAGGTGTCGGAAACACTGCGCTGAAATGCACGCTGCGCAAACACCACCGACCACCAACGACACGAACAAAAAATTTCAAAAAATCCTTCAACAACTATTTTTATAATTATTGAAACAATGTAGTTTCCTGTATATTTCTTAGATTTTGTGAGAGCTTACCTCGTCGTCTAATTTTTCCCTTGAATAGTCTCAGCAAAGTTCAAAAACGAAATGATCTGTACATAATAAAGTGATGGAATTAAGTTAGAGGTTTTTATCTCTCTCTCCTATAGTTATACAGCCATGTCAACGCTTTAATTAACTATACCACCACCTAATGTCAGGGCTTTATTACGCCATTCCCCTACCTAATTAACACCATCATCTGTATTGCAAAGTAATTTTATACACCTTACTCCAAATTTGATATTTCACTCATGCGTAAAACCCTCCGTTTAATTACGTTGCGAAATTGAGGAATTCTAATTACCTACCTACATACATAATATTTATATGCTACTATAACATTTACATGTTTTCCAACTAGTGTAAGCCCTGTATAGGTATCTTCATACTTAGTGATTATGCTCAACTGATATCTGAGGGATATTAATTTCCATATGCATGGGAAATTAAAAACAAAAACAAAAATTAAACAAATTGTGTAAGATTTATTCGCATCCATGAAGTACGAATAAGTATTTACCTACACGTCATATGTATACCTACACCACCAACAAGGAGATGCCTGCAAGCCGCAAACTTTTGTTAATAAATTTGATTTAAGGCCAGATTTAGTTTAGGCAAAAGTTTTATGCGGATACGAGAATAGGATATGTTATGTACTTCAAAAGTTACAACAACAACTTCAGAAGGTATACCTACTCCGTCACCATCAGCCAGCAGGGTCTGGATACCTCTGTCCGTACGTGCATATCTTAACAGCCCAGCAAATTTTCATTATGCTCATTGATATTCCATGGTTCAATCATTGCTGAGAGGAAAACGAGCGTTAGGCTTAATTTCCAATTGATCTTTTAACGCTTTCGTGCGGGTGGTTTTCGATTTCTTTTCAGTCCTTCGAGTCGAGTTATGTATGTAGAATATCTTCCTTTCGAAAATTAATAGACATTCGAATTTCAATTGGAAGAGAATACTATGTTTAAATTCAAAAGTATATTTTGTATGTATGAACATTCAACAGACTGTATCTTTAACTATACTTTCAAAGGAAAATCGATTTATGGCTTTAAAACCAGTTCCGCAAAATGTTATAAGTGTTGCCGTTGATTTTTTTTGTTTTCAGATACTTTTTCATTTGGTTTTTTTTTTTTTTGAAAATTGCACCTCTTTTGCTATTGCTTTTCGTAGGATGATAAGCAAATATTCTCTCTTTCTCTTTACTTGATTTAAATAATATAAATTAATGTCGGCCATTTGAACGAAATACTGTTCGCAAACCTTTCAAATTATCAATTTTATTTCGCAATTCTCATTGCGTCATTGAATAAACCTGCAAACAATTAATTTCAAAAACTTTTTCCCGCCTATCGCAAATCAGTTAGCAGTTTATTGGTTTGCAAAATTTTATTTAAAAAGCTGTTAATTCCGTTTTGTTATTTCGCAAATACACAAATAAACCCAAAATATGATTTTTTTTTTCTGAAAAACGTGGAATAGTTATTTCCGTTATATGAATGTTTTGCCAAAAACCAGAAACACAGTTTTTTTATAATAATTTTGGTCATAACATGAACGAAGTTTACCTAATCAAATTCGTTAAAGCGGTTTTTGAGACTTCTCTTTTCATTTTGGACTTCTCGATCGGTGTTAGTTTTTATCAATTTTTTTTTACAATTTGAAGAATAAATTCGTTTTGGGAGCTTGAATCATTAACATGCATCTTCTCTGTGGGGCTACATTACAGTTATAACTTATAACCATCACAAGAGAAAGTTCAAGTGAGCCAGTCGTGCATATATACAGGGTGATTTGCATAAGGTGTGACAAAAAGCTGGAGCGTGTGGGTTGGGTCGGGACAAGAAAAAGATCGTATGGGAAGGCGTGGTCAATTATCCTTCCCCCCCCCCTCCGTTTACCCCGAAGGAACAATCTTCAATAAAATTGACTTAAAACAGAAAAAAAATGCTATATCTTTTTGTAAAGCCAGAAATCTTTTATTTTATTTTATTTTATTTTATTTTATTTTATTTTATTTTATTTTATTTTATTTTATTTTATTTTATTTTTAAATATAGTTGTTTTAGTAAACAGTTTTTGAAAAATTTATCAAAATTAGTTTGAAATTTTTTTTTCAAAATTTTACGTAATTTAGTATGTACTATTTTCCTTTTTTTTAAAATTAATTTTTCAAAAACTATTCTCTAAAATAATTTTTACTTGCGATATATATGTACATACATACATTATACATATGTAGGTACAATATGGCAAGTTATGAATTCGTAAAAAAAAACAAACTCGAGGTTTTGATCAAACTTGACATTACGATGATAGGGAAGACAAAAAACATGGGTCTCGCAAAAACGTCCGTCTGTCTGTTTGTCTGTTCAGCTACAGCCTAAACGTATTGGATAATTTCCTTTGAACTTGGTAAATAGTATTTTTTGGGCACCACCCCCCATCCGTTTCTTTCTTTTTTTTTAGGACCAAAACTAACAGTAGCTGTCATACAAATTTTTTTGGCCAAAAAGGAAAAACTTATTTTTCTTAAAATCGGCTGCACAGATTTTTTTTTTTTTTAAACTCAATAAATTTAAATAATTATAAGTTGCCGTTCAATAAAAAAAAATGGTTCCGAAAAATGGTCATTAATGGCACCTCTCAAAGAACCATTTTTTTTTATTTTCGCTTTTCTAGAAAACGTTTCAACGGATTTTGATGAATTTTTTTATGAAGAAAAACCAAAACTTTTAAAATAAAATTGTGTACCAAAATTTAAAAAAAAAATATTATTTGGATTTTTAAAACAAAGTTTGAAATATTTTTTTTTTTTTGAAAACTCAATATTTTGAAAACGACTATGTCGATTTTTAGTAAACTTGGTAAAAAGCAGTTTTTTTAAATTTTATCTAGAAGATTTTTGACAAAAAATATTATAATAACCAAAAATAACGGTACCTCCCATACAAATGTTTAAAAAACTGTTAAGAAAAATATTTTTATTTTCAAAAATGACTCTTACGATTTTGATAAAATTTTTTTTGTGTGCTGAAATTAGAAAGGTCTAGCATTTAAAATTATTAAATTTTACATTTATCTATAATTAACAGTACCTCCCGGATTCTTTGATTTTCGACTATCTCAATATCTAGTAAATCGAATAAAACTAGATTTTTCATAAATTTTTTTTTTTAAAAATGATTTTTGGATTTTTAAAAATAATTCAAAATGATTTCTTGAAAATTCGATATTTCGAAAACAGGCAGCAGTTTTTTTTTAAGTTCAATTTTTAACTCGAAATTAATACATACTTAAAATAGGCGTACCAATTTTTTTCTCAAAAAAGTTAACGAAATTTTATATATAACAAATTAATTATTTTTAAAACCGCTCCTACGATTTTCAACATTTTTTTCTCATAAATTAAGATTTATATAAGAAATCAGATGGTGTACATCGCGTTGGGTTAATACAGATTCAAAGTATTTTAATCAATTTCTTTCTAATTTTGTTGATTTAAAACAATTTACCAGTTTAAATAATATAATTTCCTTGCATGTATATTGCATATGTGCAACACTGGGCTATATGTATATAGACTCCCATAGCTAATTTATTTCAGCTATAGAACCACAATGTGTTGCTCATAAGAGCAAGATCGTGCGGCCCAGTCGTGCATATTTTTTTTTTCAAAACACAATAAAATAAAAGATTTCTGGCTTTACAAATAGGTGTGTCATGGCATTCTAAGTGTTACCGTTGTTTAGTAATATTTTTTTTTCTATTTTAAGTAATTTTTTTTAGAAAATTACCCCTTCCGGATAAACAGGGGAGGGGGAGTAGACCCCCCTCCTATGTCCTGAATGATTTTTGTCTTGAATCGACCCAACCTACACGCTCTAGCATTTTGTCACACCTTATGCGAATCACCCTTAATCTTGTTTTACAAATCTGCACGGAGTCATTTTTGAGGCAGGTACCTACCATTATGTTTGGTCTTAAGAAATTGAAAAATGCAGCAATCCTTTTCAGTTGCAGCTGTATAGCTGCAAACGGACAGACGATGGACTGAATTGCGAAATCAATGTTTTTCGTTTCCCATCAAAACCTCTTTTGAATTTTTATACTAAAACCATATAACTTTGCCATTATAAAGGGTGTTTTTTTTTAGACGTGAGGTTTTCAAGAAGAAATAAAAGGCATAAAATTTAATGTTATGGCCAAGAATTTAGCTTTATTAATTAGCAAATTACCGACTCTGCTGGGCGATTATGTCGACCGAATATTGGACGCAGTTCGCGATGCGTCGCGCGAACCGAACCATTATTTTGGTAATAAATTTGCACGATTTGCAAACGTTGTTCAGGAGTAAGTCTGTTAAATATGAAATGGCAAACCAAACTGAGCATAAATCAAGTGACAGCTGTCAAAAAGAACAACTTCGAAAAAAGTATTGCCAGATTGAAAACCACACGTCTAAAAAGAACACCCTTTAGCATTTATTTACAAATCATCGCAAGTTAAAACATAGACAAAATTAAACGAACAATTCGAAATTATAACAAAATATTAAGTGCGTTTTATTGGTAATTTAAAACTCGCGCAGCAAATAGAAGTGCCAATAAAACTCTATATCCGCTTTTATGTACACTATTTATCTCTGGGGCAGTGTTCTCAAAGCATTCTTGTTTCCATGGCTCCACAGAATATAACTTTCAGTTCAGTTCAGTTTTCTTTATTGAGACTTGAATTCACAAATTTTGTTTTGATTACAATATTTTTTTTGTTTATGCTGCCGACTTTATAAATTATGTTTGGCTTAAAAAATATTAAATTAATGAATAGTTTAAGTTTTCATTTCTAAGAATATATGGTAACATAGTTCAAAAATGTAAATCTCTATTATAAATTTCATATGCTTGCTCCCGACATACGTTCACATTGTGGCTCTTAAAGGCCAAACTTAAAACTAATAATGACTAGAACTTAAAACTAAAATAACAAAAGATGCATTTGATATGCCTACGTTTATAAAAGATTTTTATAATCAAGATTCAAATGTTTGATATATATTTAAGAAAAGCAGTTACTTAATTCGAGATATAATTTAATATATTGGAACAAGAAACTTATTATATATACAAACTAACATAAATGATATAATTAGATAATATTAAAAACTAATTAACTTTTTTTTCCAAGGCTATGTCAACGATAATGTTTAATTATGTTTTATTTTAAAAGGAAATCCAAAAAGAAAATTATTAACAAAGATAAAAACAGTTTTATCCTCTAAGAACATTCAATGAGGCTTTCTCATAAAAAGGTAAAGTCAGTGTATCATTCAACTGAGGTTCTAATAAATTTCGGGATCTATTATGCAAAAGATCGAATGGCGATTGATAATACTCGAGATGTGAGCTTTCATTGATAATATTTGCATCCCATAATCCTCTGACAAGTGAATTAGGATGGTTAGCAGTGGATTCTAGTCTGGTTTTTAATAAAGATGTCATATAAATCATTAAAGGTTTAACCTTTGTTAAATTATACAACGTATAGTTAGAAAACCATTTTTTATTCGGTTTACGATACTTTCTACTGCAAAACTGTAAGATTGTTCTTTCGAACTTTTCTAATTCTTTTGCTGCCGTTGGAGAAATAGAGAACCAGGTACTAAAACCATACGAGATTATGGGTCTTATCAGAGTCTTATATATAAGAATTTTTGTATTTTGGGATAAATGCTTTGACGAAAGTAACTTTTTTAAAATAGCAGTGGCCATTTTCGCTTTATTCAATACATTCCGTGCATGTTTGTTGAACCTAAACTTATTTTGGTAGTGAATACCTAAGTATTTTGTTTCTGTTTTTAAAGGAACAACCTTATCTTCGATACGTAAGGATAATTTCTTGCTTTCTTTAACAGCTTTTCGGTGCCCTTTCCCATAGGAGTTTCTGAAGCAGGTGAGTCCACATTTTTCAGCTTTTATGTTCAAGCCCCAAGATTTCAAATACGATAGAAAACTAGGTAAGGCGATTTGTAATTTTTCCAACGCATTTTTCGGCCTAATAGCAGCAGCTAACAGTTTTGTGTCATCTGCGTACAAAAGTGCTTCAGGCTCTGATTCTGAGTTGCAAAACGGCATATCATGTAAAAAAACATTAAATAATTTTGGTCCAAGTAATGTTCCCTGAGCAACTCCTAAGAGTACTGGGAAAGAATCTGAAAACTGCGATCCAATGACAATGGACGCGGTTCTAGAATTAAGAAAACTGATTATCATTCTTATGAGAGCCTCCGGACAGTTCAACCTAATTAACTTAAAGATAAGACCTTTATGCCAAATAGAGTCGAAGGTTGCCTCTAAATCAATGTCCAGAACAACTGTGCACTTTTTTTGTCTCAGATTGTGTATAATTTTATCATTAAGCACTAAAAGGCAGTGCTCCGTAGAACATAACTTTATTTCATGATTATCAACAAAAAACAGTCTATGTTACCGAGATTTAAGGTTCATGTCTTAAATATTTTTCAACAGCGCAACACTCTTTATGTCCACTTTTATATTCACTAATTTGCTGGCTAATTTATCACCATTTTTTTTTTTTGATATTGTTTACCGAGGGAAAATTTACTACGCAAGCTCTAAAATTACCAATAAAACACGGCTAAGTTCGAAAAAAAAAAACTGAGGCTCAGGGCGTTGGACAAAATTTTAGACATCGAAGATTTGAGGCAGATTTGGTACTTAAATTTCAAATTAAATCTGCTTCTCTGACGAGGAACTTCTCCACCTCTCTGATGGGTGTGTTAACAAACGAACTTACTTCAAACTTCGCATGGGGCGAGGAAAATCCAAACGTGTTCTTAAGTTCGAAAACTGAAATTGTACCCACCCTATTATTGACAGTATTTTTGTTATATGAACACAAATCTTAGGCAATCGGACTCCCTATCCCCCTATTCCTAACAAAACGGATATTGCAATAGGACAAAATATATAGTGACCTTCACCTAGTGAAGAGAGCTTTCTTACTTAAATTTTATGCCAAAGAAAACAAAAATAAGTACAATAATTTTGAGCATTTTATTAGTTTTACGAAATATTTTGCTACATATTTCAGCCTGATTATCCAAATCTATACCTAAATTGTGAAAGCTGTGTTGTGTTTGTGTCGCCTGGCTGATTCAAAACATTGTTTTGAAATATGTAATACCTTTTCTCAAAACACAAAGTCACCGACCACGACTGACGCGTCGGCCGCCGCCAACGGTATGACCCTCTACCTAAACGACAAAAATTTTATCACCACCAGATTTATGGGAAACAGATCGGAGTATTCAAAATTCCATGATCCCACTCAAATTTAATTTGACGCATATACATAATTGCTTAATTTTGTTCTTAAATAAGCTGTGAAAACATTTTAATTTTACATACACACCTCTCCCGATATGCGTGTGAAACAAATATTTTCAAAAATAAAATCTTTGCGTGCTATAAATGCTATAATGCAAATGACTCAGGTCAAGATGAGTGCATTTTGCATCTCGTGTTGAAATTCTATTTTTACGTAGAAATTAAGACTATTTTTAAGATTGTTGCGGTAAAAATATCACAAAATAAGCAGTGATGAGAGTGTTTACGCATCTTTAAAAAAAAAAAAAACATACTGCATACAAATCGCTGTGTAAAATGTATCATTAACATGAGAGGTGGGTGGTGGCGGAAGACTGGAAAAATGTAAATTTTTTAAATATATCCGTTTTTAAAACGAATAGCTAGTTTTTTTTTTTTTTTGTCGGATGGAGTTTTCTACCTATACTCATGGATTTAGTTCCATAGAATCATCTCTCTTCAATTTTCAGAGGAGCAATATATTTTCAAATAATTTGAGTGTTTTTATTTTTCTGACTGAATTTGATTCTCTTTCGAAGCGGAAAAATGAATCCATTGCTGTATGGGTATTGGGTATAGGAAGAGAGAGGGCGATTTCCTTTTCATTTTCATCTCATTTGGAAATTTTGCCAACAACTTTTGTCGATTTCTTTGAACCTTTCAACGATTGGCTTTTTAGAGCACATACTCGTACATATACAGTTGGGTAGAGCATATTCTCGTAGCAAACACCAGCAGCGATGTGTTTCATTCTAATTTGTTCAGTGAGAAGACAAAAAAAAAAATGATGATGAATATTTCAATGCTCTGTTTGAAATGTCTTCTTTTTTTGTTTGTCATGCATTCAGATGGATTTTTTTGGGTTTGGATTGCTGACGACGAATAGTGATATCTTTCGATAGATTTTTTTTTTCAGGTTCGATAAACAGAGGAAGTTGCGCATTGCAGTGTATGAACTGAATGGTACAGTGAATATAGCTTGCCTTTTTGCTGCTGATGCTGGTAGTTAGTAGTTTGTGGTGCCTTGAAGGTTTATAACGTTTTGAACCCCCACAACTCGAGGAGGTCCTTCTTTATCTTCTATTTATATGGGATAAGCTTCTTTTTTGGCTTGGCAGACATCAAATTGAGTCCAAGAAAGTGTCTTAGCTGCACGGATACAATCTGTTTTGTATTTAATTTCCTCCTCCTTCGTCATATACATACACACATTCGAACATTTCTGACGATTACCCAGACTGTGTATTATAGTCGAAGGAATTTCTCTCATGAAAAGATAAACTAAATGTCGATTTAGTAGCTATTGGTATTTTTTTTTTAAGTGTATCCATATGTATGTACCTATCCAATTCTATCTTTGGATGAGAGCATCTGTCACAATTTCCGATATTTGAACATTAAACATGTGGTTGTGATGACATACATCGACGGTGATTTGAGCGACACGTGTTCTTTGGGAATTATTTGTATATATTGACACTGACAGATAAGTCAAGATGTTTACTAGGTTGACTTCTCCAATTCGACCAATAGACGTCGTCTAATATTAGAAATGAAATTAATGTTTTGTTTAGATTGAATGGCGATCCGTTTTGACATTAATCGATGGCTTTCCAACTGGAAATGAATGGACGAATATCAATAAATCATTATATGTATGTGTATTAAGCGCATAACCTCGAACTTTTTAGATTACCAAGGAATAACAATTAATAATAAAAACATGTATGAAATAATTTCCTATTTTTTTTTTTTTTTTTTTTGAGAAGATGTTTTGATAGGCTTGTAGTTTTTTAAGTAGGTACATATGGACATAATGTTGGTACTGCGAAACAAATATTGGGGAAACAAATTTGAATGTAAAATTGTAGACACATTTTTACCTGCTTTATGCAGGGCAAGTGTTGGTTTCTTGTAAAAGACAAAAAAAAGAAGTTTTAATCAGAATTAACACTTGTAAAACAGGGTTTCGTCATACCGTTCGTCCATCTGTACGCCTCCTGTGCGTTATTGCGTCCCCTGTAATTTGAGCTAAGGCCTTAAAAGGTAAGCCGATGAGTTTCAAATTAGATACAGAGCATTTGTATGTCATTCCCTAGAGGGGAAATTTGATTTTTTGTTTTTTTGAGACGTGTGGTTTTCAATCTGGCAATACTTTTTTCGGAGTTAGTATTTTTGGCAGCTGTCACTTGACTTATGCTCAGTTTGGTTTTCCATTTCATAATTAATAGACATACTCTTGAACAATGTTTGCAAATCGTGCAAATTTATTACCAAAATAATGATTCGGTTCGCGCAACACATCGCGAACTGCGTCCAATATTCGGTCGACATAATCGCCCAGCAGAGTCGGTAATTCGAGCAACCATGGATGAGTTTCACACCACGTTTACTCTAGTGGATAATGCGCATTCTCAGAGACACCGTACCGCCCGCACTGAAGAGGCTGTTGCTGCTGTGGATCAGAGTATCGAAGAAGACCCGAATAAGTCTATCCGCCATCGCACGCAACAATTGGAGCTGTCGAAAATTGGGCCTCTCGGCTGGAATTTATTCGAACCAAACCAGCAGCGGCGGCTACATACTCGAAATCATTTTTAAAACATAATGGGCAAACCCTTTTCTTTATATTAAAGTTAAATTCTTGGCCATAACATTAAATTATATGCGTTTTATTTCTTCTTGAAAACCACAGGTGCTGCCATATAACAATTTTTTTGTTTAATATTCTCGAAAACGGCTTCTAAGATTTTGATTAAACTTTGTATTTGTACCATGAATAGCCAAACTAATTGTAAGAAAACTGCGTATAAAGCTTTTGGTAAAAAATTCACATAACGGAATTTTCACGCTTTTTTTAAGAAAATCGCGTATATCTTTTCAAGGATTAGACCGATGTTGTTATAATTTTGCAACCTGATATCTACTAATAAATTGTTCAAACAATTTTGCATTTAAAAAAAAAAAAAAATTTCAAGATCGTTCATGGGAGATATTTGGGCTTCACAAGTAGCACAAAATAGTATGGTATCCAATTTATGGATTCCTTATTCATTCTTTATTTCTTCTTAATTAGGTTTTTTCTTTAAGAACTTAAATTGGTATGTTGACTTCTACTTAAAGCATTCTTAAATACTTCTTAAATTAGCATTTCTTAAACCGGTGTTTTTTTAATTCTTTAAAACTTCTTTAATCCTTCTAAAAATTAAATTTTTCTTAAGGAATTAAATCAGCATTTTTGTAATTCTTTAATACTTCTTTAAGTCTTCTAAAAATTCTATTATTAATTGCACCACTTCATACGAGTAGTAACCGATAGCGTTATGATGAGTGGGTATGTCTGTCATGCCGGAGTCCTGGGTTCGATTCCCAGCCTCGTTTTTGGAAAAGCAAAAATTGTTGAAAATAGAAAATAAAAGTACAAAAATGAATGACTAAAACAAATAAGTAATAATACAAAATAAATAAAAATAAAACAAAAACATAAATAAATTTAATTTTTTTTCATACGAAATGCTATATCTCTTAAAGAAGGAGTAAAGAAGTATTTAAGAAAGCTTTTTGAAGAGAAAGAAAATTTAATAAATAATGATTTTTGTTTTTCTTTCATACTGTGAGATATAATTGACGTGGAAAAATGATATTTATATCAAATGAAAAGTATTTTTTCTGCCTATAATAATAAAACTTTTTTAATATGTTAAACATATTTTGAGAAATTGAGTTGAAACGCCGATATTGGGGGGCCGATTTAGTACAGAGCATTTTTGTATCTGATTCCCTAGAGGCAAAATTTTAATTTTGGCTCATCTTTAGAACGGGTAGCTGCTTTACAAACATTTTAGTTTTTTTTTTAAATTTTTTCGAAAACGGATCTTACGATTTTAATTAAACTTCATACCTCTGGTATTGACAAACATGAATGTAAGAAAACTATGTTTCAGGTTTTTGGCAAGAACTTCACATAATGGAAAAAGGCACTACCTACAACATTCCCTTTCATTTAACTTGCAACATTGGCTTTTGTGTGGTGTGATATCCAACAACAAGTCTGTAGGAATCAAAATCTATAAATTTCAGAAGCACACAACTAAAATAAGCTTTTTCAAACAACCTTAAGTCTAACCAAAAATGTTGATTCGGTCATCTCAAAACTATACTTACCCTCAAACATTAGCCCTATCCGTTAAACTACTTATTTTATAAGAAGGTAAATAAATGGCAAATAAATCGTATCTTTAAGACCAACAGATGAGGTTTAGGTTATAGTTGTTAAACTTCCGTTCGTCCATCGTTTTCCAGCTACATTTCCAATCCAATCGTTTATATAACCACTTCAGTAACCACCCCCATAGTCATCAACAACAACTACTATCGACCTTCACATCAACCATCACCATCAAGTTATATAGCAACCATCAAGCAAAGAACTCTTATTTGGGACTATATGGATGTGGATAGAGCATCTACTTATTGGAAAACTGAGAAGAAAACGAATCACTATAAAAAAAAAAAATTAGAATGAGTGGCAAGCTGTTTAAGATGCTCCTTAACTTCATCCAGTCCATCAATGAGCAATGCTTGGGGATTAGTATCCTGCCGGGTAGTGCGATTATATCGATGGTTTACATTGGCTTGAAAGTTTTGCTCGCTCGTTTAGTTAATTATTCCTTCTACTCATCATCGAGATGAAACCATACAAGTGCAAGCAAGTGCTGATCTTTCACTCAAGTTTTCTTCATTTTTGAAGTTTTTAAATCAAAATCCATCAAAATATTATTAACTATAGAGACAAGGGTTAAATTGTAGATTTGTTTGAGTTTGTTATGAGTTCGGTGCGAGTTCGTTGGTAATACTACAAATACACCAGCTGGCTGTTAGAAATATTTTTGGTACTATACATCATTTCAGACATTCTCTTCCTCAGATAAAATATAAACTCACACACATAAATAATATTGATTTTATTCACATCAAAAATCAATAAAACAGTAGTTGGCACAGACACACACGTATCCCATAAATTGTATATCTTTTGAGTAGATTTTCAGCTTGTATCGGGGTCTCGTTAAATGATCTATTGAAGTTCTTTAGAATTACCTATTTAATCTTAAACAACAAAAGCACTGTAATAGTTAAACAAATCATTTTGTTTATTTTTGTTGAGCACAAAAAAAAAACATTTTGAATTACAGCACAAAGACCTTACCTCCGAAAATGTTCTCCTTCCCTCCATTGTTTAGTCTAAAATAAAACATTTGCTTGTGCATCGCATCGCCTTGCAAAACTCTAAGCACGCTTCTTCCCACGAAAACTTTAATTTATAATCCAATTTTATTTTTAAAAGTACCCCGAAATGTTTACTCGTTAATGACTTTGTTCCAGGCAATTAATAGATCTAACAAAAAATTCTTAAAACTCTTTTAATAGTTTGGTTTCTTTATGATGATAAATTGATAATTCAATGGAGAGAGAGAGAGAGAGATCGGTTGATGTTCGGCAATCATTTGTGTGGAATCTTATTTTCTTCTCATGAAGGATGTTTTTTTTTTTTAAATTTGATTTGCAAACAAATTTGGTTGTACAGGGTAGGGTGATGAATGTTTTTGATTGATTGAAATAATGTTGCAACAGTTGAAAGAAATATAGCAGACAAAATATATAACGTTCAAATATGCTGATATGAATTTTCTGCATACTTTTATTTTTGTCGATAAATGTCGACTCGATATAAGATCGATTTTCATAAGCTTGGCGATGAAAAAACCGCCCGATCAAAATTAGAAAAAAACTGTGTAAGACAATTCTTTAAATTGTCGATTTTCAAAATCTCAACATTGATGGGCGGGCGTTTTAGGAGTTGATATTTTCAATGAATCAATATATTAAAAGTCGTAGTTTCGATCTGATCATGGTATCGTTTAGGGAATGATGTTTACATTCTCTGTTTACGCGTCTCTGAAATATATCGCATACGTTAAAAGAAGAATTTCAAGCTTAAACCGGTTGTTTTAATATTTGTTTTTTTTTTTTCTTTCTTAAAAATGAACTGTACAAAGTCCCCATCAATCCGACATCTGCAAAAAAGTTATTCAAGGTTAAATATTGACAATTTCAATTTTTCCTATAAAACTCTTGAACGGTTGAAGCAATCACAAAGTAGGTTATGTAATTCTTTGCAAAAAAAGATTATGACATTTTATTTCCTACGAACAATATTTGTTTGAAAAATATTGCGATTTAAAAAAATGTCAGAAAACATCATATTTATACAGTAAATGACGCTTATAAGAAACTCAAATATGACACAATTTTTGTTTTTTATAAGCGTGTGTTTCTTATGGAAGTGACTCTAGACATGCCAATTATTACAGTTTTGGTTTATAAAAGTATACTGTTTATGCGGCCCCGCAGGATCAGGGCCCTCCGCCGGCCGGTGGGGATACTTCAGGCACCCAGATTTTTTTTTTTTTTGAGTTGCGCGAAGCGCATTTACGCACGCCTACTTTTAATGGCGAAAAACTGTTATAACGAATATAAGAACAAATATAAGAAAAACACGGGTATAAGAATTAGAAGATTCTTATAAAAAATGTTCTTTCAGAAAAAAACGACATTTATGACTTTTCTTTGAGAGTTCAGAAATGCATGTATTTCCTGAGGGCGTGTTCGTTCACATTTAAAGAACATTTAGATGGGACTTTTTTTGGATCATACAAAAGTTTCGTATACTCAAAAAACTGACAATCGGTATTGTAAAAAAAAAATTCAATATATCAGTGTTTTTCTTATCAGCGTGTTTCTTTTAAACGTCATTTACTGTATTGATTTTCACCATCAAGGATAAGAAAAAACGTTTCAAAGAAAAATTGGCTAAATGAACTAAACTTAATAAAAATTGCCTATTGGCAAGGTCCTCACTAGTCAAATAATGACTCCAAGTGAGATAGCTGATGGGTCGAAACGCCAATTTTTATGAACTAAATGCCGTTAAAAGCTATTTGTAAAAATTGGCTAAATCATTTGAGATGTAAGATTTAGGAGAAGCTAAGTCTGTGCTAGGAATGCTAGGTATACCTAGTTATGGATCGATCAAGAACCATAAATAAAGACTATGCTTAAGCAACTCAGTATCTACAGGCTACACCCTTGAATGTTGGTTAACATTAATGATACTGATAAGAATCCTTCAAAGCCCCATTGGATAGCAGTTTAACGGTTTTTTGTCATATAAAAGGAAATTAGAATTTACTCGTGACGATAAAGGAAGTGTAGAATGATTTCCTGATGCAGACTGGGCCAGCGATGCAGATGATAGAATATCTACAACTGGCAATCAGCAAACCAAAAGAAAACATCTGCACAATTCTTGACAATTACCTCAAAAAAATCGAAGACAAAATGTTCCAACATTAAAATGCAATGTAAAATTTCATGTTCTGATTGGTTGTCTGTAGATTATGTCCTGAGATGTATTAGAAGATTTCTACTGTACAGTACAAGTACAGGAAAATTTATTTTGGGAAGACTTTTTAATAAAACTGACGCCATATAAACAAATTAAAAAAAAAAAAAAAATTATCGATAATTTGAGTTTATTATTACGCAAAGTTGATTAATTGCCATGTTTATTCATAGAAAATGAAATCTTCAAATCAATAGAGTAGGTAATCCATAGGGTGCATCTCAATTTGTTTCTAGAGCAAAACTAAAATCTTATCAAAACAAAGAAAAATATCTACTGGACGATATTCTATTCAATTCTCAACGCAATTATGTATATTATGTTCGATTGACTTTCTGAAAAGCGGATGAAGATATTCTTGAAAGAAGTTTTTTGCAAGATTATATAGTTACACAGGTTTTGGATGACAATATTTAATAACTATAGTTGTAGAGCCACATCTATTTAGTCAAGCGATTTTGAATTCGTCGGCCCAGATGGCTGGAGCATGTAAATCAATTGGACACAAATACTCCAACCTCCGGAAGGAGACAATACAGTGGCCTGATTAGGGAATACTAAGCCAATCGTTTTAATTGGTGAAAATGAGGTTTGATATTACTGCTTTCGATTTCGCCTCTTTCGTATTACATTCGCCTTATTTTCGAAATCGAAAGCGAATGTGAAACGACATTTCCATTTTTAGAGCGTAAATTTCCAATAGGTTTTTATTTGCGGATTGATTGTTTGGTATTGTTTGCAAAAAATAAAAATGTGAGTTTAATTATAACATTATATAATTCTTTTTCAAATTTAACATATAATAAACACCTTACACAAAAACAGTCAATCAAAGCAAGAGAAGGTGCACCTCGCACAAAGATTTTACTTCAAAACAAAAATTCTTTGGAAATCAGCTTTATTCAAAAGATAATCTTCTGACATTATAATTTAAATATGATTTCCAGGCATATGACCGCCACGGCTGGCTCGGACGTCGGTCCAATTTTCGATGACTTTTTCCAACATTTGTGACCGTATATCGGCAATAACGCGGCGAATGTTGTCCTCCAAGTGGTCAATCGTTTCGGGCATATTGGCGTAGACTAGTGACTTAACATATCCCCACAAAAAATAGTCAAGTGGCGTTAAATCGCACGATCTTGGAGGCCAATTCACGAATCAACATGAAACTATGCGGTTACCAAACGTTTCCTTCAATAAATCAATTGTGGCTATGTGACAAGTTGCGCCGTCTTGTTGAAACCACAGCTCCTGAACATCATGGTTGTTCAATTGATGATCAAAAAAGACAGTAATCATGGCTCTATAGCGGTCACCATTGACTGTAACGTTTTGGCCAGCACCGTTTTTAAGGAAGTAGGAACCATAAAGCACACCAAACAGTCAGTTTTTGTGGAGTTGACTGTAAAATTGGACGCGCGATACGTATATCGAATAGAACAGAATAAATTTGCACAATTTGCAAGCGTTGTTCAGGCGTCAGTCTATTTATGTTGAAATGCCAAACCAAGCTAAAAATAAATCACTTGACAGCTGACAAAATGGCAGGCAGTTAAAATAGTGTTGCCAACTTAAAGTTCTATACTTTGAAAAAAAAACCACCTTTAAAAAGAATAGAACCCAAATGGCTGTCCTGCAGAACTCCACAAATTACAAACAAACATTTTAAATGATAGTCATTTAAATTCACAGAATAAGATCAAATAATAACATTTTCGATGAGAAAACATAATGGAAAACTCTATCAAAGACAATTTTTTTAAAAAAATATCGAGTGCAATGATATTTTTTTACCGTAACAATTTGGAGACTTTTTCAACTTTTCGGTGAGATATTCCATACGGAATCCTCAGTGGACCTATTGCTATTGCCGTTTTTTTTAAAAAGCTTTCATTCTTCAAGATATTTCTCGGCTACTAATGAACAGACTTTCCATTACTTTTGTAAAAAGAGATGTTAGTACAATTGGTTGGTAAATTAGGTAGAAGGTGAAGAAGAAGAACCTTTTTTAAGGAATTGGTTGGAGAAATGCTGTTTCCACCCAACCCAGTCATAAAGTTACCTGAAGTAACGGATTTTTAGAAAAGCTATAGTAAAAGTTTTTTTCAGCGCAGCGTTGTTCCTTAAGTACTGCTTTATGCTTTAACCAAAAAGTAATTAAAAGACAACAAAAAAAGAAATCGAAGCAATTATTTGGAGTTATTTAGGACTATGATTGTTTGGAATTTTTTGGGGAATAATTCGTGGTTGGTGTTGAACTTTTGTGAGGGTTGAACACTATTGCGGGTGTCATCCTAGCCCATCCCAAGACAACTGGTCCCAAGATAACTCATCCCCGACCATTCATCCCAAGCCTCAACTGGTACCAGGACAACTCATCCCGGAACAACTCATCCCTGGACAACTCATCCAATAAATAATAACTCATCACTTGGATGTTTTGTGCGAAACCAAGAAAAACAGCGCTTTGTTGCTGTGATTTAGGACTTTGCATACACCAACGTCGCACCTACCCCAAATCCTATAGTGTGCCAAGCATGCACCCCAAATATACTTCATACTTTCCTTGGGATGAGTTGTACCGGGATGAGCTGTCACGGGATGAGTTGTCCCGAGATGAGTTATCCCGGCACCAGTTGGGTATTGGGGGTAGTCGTCGGGGATGAGTTGTCTTGAGACCAGTGGTTCTCCGATGGGCTACACCCAACCCCTATTGCGCCACCTTGTACAATGGCCTGTCTAAGTAAAGTTCTGATTATAACGGGTGATTTTTTAGCTGGTTTGGTTTTGGCAACACTGGTTTTGACAGCTGACGTGTGTTTAGTACCTTGTGTCACTGTCAAACAGCTTCAGTTTGGTTTGCAATTTAACCATGGATCGTCTTACAAATGAACAACGCTTGCAAATTATTGAATTTTACTATCAAAATTCGTGCTCGGTTCGAAATGTACATCGTGCGCTGCTTGTGTTCAGCGATGAGGCTCATTTTTGGTTGAATGGGTACGTAAATAAGCAAAATTGCCGCATTTGGAGTGAAGATCAGACAGAAGCATTGCAACAGCTACCAATGCATCCCGAAAAAGCCACTGTTTGGTGCGGTTTATGGGCCGGCGGCATTATTGGGCCTATTTCTTCAAAGATGATGCGAATCGCAGCGTTACTGTCAATGGTGAACGCTACCGAGCGATGATAACAAACTTTTTTTTGCCCGAAATGGAAGTTCTTGACTTGCATGATATGTGGTTTCAACAAGACGGTGCCACATGCCACACAGCACGCGAAACAATGGCGCAATTGCGAGGCGAGTTTGGTGAACAGTTAATTTCACGTTTCGGGCCGATCAATTGGCCGCCTAGATCGTGCGATTTGACACCATTAGATTATTTTTTGTGGGGGTATGTCAAGGCTAATGTCTATAGGGACAAGCCCGCTTCGATTGACGCACTGGAAGCCAACATCCATGCATTCATTCGTGAGATACCGGCGGATATGTGTGAAAGAGTATGCCAAAATTGGACTCAGCGGATGGGCTACCTGAGACGCAGCCGCGGTCAACATTTGCATGAAATTATCTTTAAACATTAAATTGCAAGGTTCAAACTATCGATTCAAATAAATATTTCATTCATTTTTTCGAATTTTTTGTGTTTTTTTTTTTAAAAAGTTCTAAACCTCTTAAAAAATCACCCATTATTTACTCGACACTTGAATATTGGCAAAGCGTTATTAGTCCACAGGAGAAAATAGCAAAGTTTACCCAACGGAATAGGTTATAAGTCCAAGCATACATTTTTTGTATTTATGTAGGTATATCGCACTTATCAGAACTTCAGAATTTGTGAAACAGGCTCTAAATATCATGTATAGTGGCAACTTTTTGGTTTATACCAGTCAAGCCAGGCGAGCCTAAAGTGAATAACTGTCACAGGGCAATAAATTCCATTTTCATATAATCAGTTCATCTAATTGCACTGTATTGAAATCTTTCAATATTTTCTTTTGAATTTCACACAATTATGAAATTCCATTTTGGCTTCAATTATAGCTGTCTATGTCTACAAATAGGCTTTGAAGTTTTGTAAGTTAAAATGTTATAAATGCAAGTTCTAACAACCCACCCTGTATTTCACTTCACACAAAAATCACACGATTCTTAATTAGTGGGGATATTTTTAACTTTTGCGGCACTTGGTGTTTTCTTTGTTTTTTTTTTTTTTTTTTTTGCTGTCCATATGCTCCAACGAACTTTTATAGAAATCTGAGGATAAATCAGGTGGTTTTCGAAAAGTGAAAATAGAACTGCAGCTTGTTGTTTTTTTTTTGTTTTTTTTTTTGTTTATGCAGATTGAGTTTGAATTTCACCTCGTGCTTTTGTGCGGATGATGGGAATATGGGATGGGGATGGAGATGGAAATGGGATTTTCGAATGACATGGGATGGCCTGAGAGAGAGGCGAATTTATTTGTGTACCTTGTGGCAATAAAAACAAACAAAATGATGTCATTTAAAATCTTGTATAATCAAATCGGTTGTGATAGGCCTCATCGTAGATATAGTACCTATGTTGTGGGATGAGTATCAGTCTTAATTTGAAAAAAAACCCACATTTTTACATTTGGGTTAGTAAATAGGCAAGGCTGTAATAAATCTTAAAAGTTCAATGTTGTTTTTGTGTCAGAATAGACAAATTTAGGAAATATTTTTTTTTTTTTATTAAAAATTGACAAGTTATGAGTTTATTTTTTATTTATTTTTTGTTATTTAAATGGATGAGGTAATTGCTGCTCAGAGGCATTTAATTAAATTTAAAGCAGTTCTGCATCATTAATGCTTTCAAGCTGTCAAATTGATGCTCTCATTTTCTTGTCTTTTGCGATCATTTTATTTGTCACTTTTTTTAATGAACTTCCTTTCATATTTATTGTTTTTTTTTTGTTCTTTCAGATTTCCGCATTAGTTTACTAAACTGATTAATAAGGTAAGTTTTATGTGCAAACAAAAAAAATGTGAGTTCATTCTCCATATAAACTTCATTTCCTCGATGACACAGTAAGATCCTATAAAAAAAAATAAACTAAATAAAATGTTTATGTCATTAAAGAAGAAAAATTAGCCCAAGGTTACTTGGGTTAAATTCGAATGTTATTGGACTGAGGCATGATAACACGACATATACTTAACTTATAAAATGTACAAACTTGAGTGAATAAAGTGAAAAGAACAATTTTATACATAAGAGAAAAATGATACCTATACATTTAAATGCACACCGAAGTGTATTAATACTATTATTAGCTTAATCGAGAATAAAATCGATGACAATAATAATACATAGCGGAAGTTATTCTTCTTTTTTTTTTAATTTGACTAAAAGCATTTTGGGCTGACGAAATAATATATACCTACCCTATACATAGAAGAATGCAGATTTTTTTGATTGATTAAACTGTTTTGAATTTGTGTATAGCATCAGCAAGTTCTTGAATGAATTTTAGACCTTTGAAATTTTTAGTTCTTCCTTTCGAAAGAATGTTTTTTTTATAGTTTATTGAGATAGTTTTCCCTTTTTTACTAAGCTTTAACTTAAATATTCGACTTACAAAGAATTTTCGGCATATCGAAAATATTTAGTGGATAGAATTTTCATTTTAATATAAAGGGTGTTTCATAATGAATGGTCCATACTGAAAATATTGTTAGTGTTAGGCCAGGTCAAGACCTCTCAGTACTTAGTAACTTCTTGTCCATACCGAATCGTAACGGTTTTCGATTAACGGCGACCAATTATTATCATTATTAAAATATTTTTGATTTTCTAATTTTTACTTCAATTTTTAAAAGAGTAACCTAGTTTCAGTTAGGACCATTCACTTTGGTACTACCTGTGTATAGGTACTAGATTACAAGTAATGGTTTCGTAAAAAAAAATTCGATTCGAGATTTTGATCAAACTTGACATTTTACAAAGATAGGGAAGACGAAAAAGGCGGATCTCGCAAAAACGTCCGTCTTTCTGTCTGTTTGGCTACAGCCTAAACGGATGGGTCGATTTTCTATAAACTTGATACCTAACGTTTTTTGGACATTTCCCCGACATATTTTTTAATTTTTTTTTTTTTTTGTTAAAAAAAACCGCACCTGTCATACAAAATTGTTGGTCCAAAAAGGAAAATCTTATTATTCTCCAAATCGGATCCACACAGATTAAAAAAAAAGTAACATTTTATGGTTATAGGATGTTTTTTTCGTAAAAAGAAGGTTCCAAAAAATGATTATTAATGGCACCTCTCAAAGTACCATTTTCTGAATTTTCGCTTCATCAATTGTATAACAAAATTTAAAAAAAATATTTTTTGGATTTTTAAAAAAAGTATTTCAAAAAACCACTGGGTCGATTTTTGTTGAACTTGATAAAAAGAAGTTTTTTTTTATATTCGATTATGGAATTCGAAATTCTGGATTCGCAGTGCAGTGCACTCGTTCCTCTTTGTTCATTCGCCATGAAAAGAAAAGAGAACACAGAACTGCGAATCACCGCGAATCCATTATTGCGAATTCCATAATCAGCATGATTATCTAGAAGATTTTAAACAAAATTAAATAATCTGTCTTAAAGTGACAGAAGTCGTTGAATCCAAAAATATTCTTCCACCAGAACAGTTCGGTTTTAGGAAAGAACATTCCTCGACCCATCAGATAATAAGACTTACCAAAGATATTAAAAAAAGGACTTTTGATATTAAGCAAGCTCTTGACAGCGTCTGGCATGACAGTCTTGTCTATAAGCTTCTAATAAAACGGTCTCCCAAAATATATTGTTAAGATTATCAAAAGTTTTTTAAACAAAAGAAAGTTCTTCGTTGAAATTTCACAAGAAAAATCTCCATTGTACGGTATTAAAGCGGGTGTTCCTCAGGGCTCGACCCTCTCGCCCCTTTTATTTACAATATATGTGTTCGTGTCCGACTTTCCTGCCTTAAACCACTGCAAGAGATCATTTTTCGCTGATGATAGATGTATTTACAGTATTTCCGAAAACTGCCAACAAATTTTGTTTAACCTTCAAAACAAAAAGCTCTGGATGCGGTTCAAACCTACTTTTATAGCTGGAATATTAAAATAAATCCTTTAAAAACACAAGCTTGTTTTTTTTTACTAAGAAACGAAAGCAAAGTAACTTGCCACAAATAAATCTTTCAGTGTGTAATGCTCCAGTGCAATGGAAACAAATCATAAAATATTTCGGTGTTACCCTTGATAAAAGCTTAACTTACTCAAATCAAACTTCTGAAAGCGTAAAGAAAGGTCAATTTTTATTAAAAATCTTGTTTCCACTTTTAAACAGAAACTCTCATCTGAGTCTTGAACACAAATTATTAATTTACAAAGTGATTTTCCTATACCTACTATGTTATATGCATCTCCATCATGTTGGTACTTTTGTGCTGAGTGCCACTACAAAAAAATTAAGATTTGTCCTTCCTTGGCATTTCTCAATGATTGGGTTGTATGAAATTGCAAATATTTCCTTCTATTTATAAAAGAAAATTGCTCAAAAATTTACAAGAAGCTAATGTATAAATGTTCAATAATTGAAAATTCAATATTAAAAAACATTGCCGCTCAATTTGCAACTATTTTTATTAGTTTTAAGTAGTTAAGTAGTTATATTAGTTTTAGTAAAATTGCCAATGAGTTTTTGTAAAATTTAATCAAAAAAAATACATATCACTGAGCCAAAAAACATTTTAAAATCAAAGAAAACGGCTTTGAATCAAAGTAGAATCGCAACAATTTGGGACTTAATACGTTTTTATTAAAATCACTTCAAAATGAATATGATTCGACTTTGAATTGAAGCCAGCACACCCCTTCTTTTAACTATCTTCAGCTTTATTTTAAGTTAGGATTTTATTTATTTCAAATTGTTTGCGATTATGAATGAATCATTTAAAACAAACTTGAAGCAGCTTTGAATCTAGTACTTATTTTTCATAAATTGACAAACTTATTTTAAATACGATATGCATTAAATTTTAATACGTTTATTCTTTGAATACAAACAATTAGTGATTTAAAAATAATGCATAGGTAACTACTTTTGTATTGTATAAAAGGAGTCTATAATGTTCTACAGGACTAACGTCGCGTCGTAACAGTTTATCGCAGTTAGGAGTGGTTGTGCATTACCACTTGAAAAAATAAACTCTGGGAGCCTGAAGTATGCCCATCGGTGGAGAGCCCTAAACAGTACTTTTACTATAACAAAATACAAAACTGCTATAAATTGGAATTTTAAAGTAGGCTAAATGTACATACTTATTAACGGGTATCTTTAATAGTTAAACTATAATTATTTGTAACTTTAAACTTATTAGCTAAAATGTATGTGGTCCTCAAATATGAACCTATAAAATTCCAGATATAAGAGTTTTAATTAATACAAAAACGATTTGTTGTCATGAAAAAATTTCATATAAATGAATGTATACTTTTAACCTTAACGTAGTGCAATCTCAATACCGACTGATTCTAAGACGCAACTTGGTAGGTAGGTACCTACACAATGAAAAAATGAAAATTGAATAAATTTCCCTATATTGAGTTTGGTTCTTATTTGTTTTAAGTACGTTTTCACGTACTCAAAAAAACTCAAAAAGTGCGAAACAGTTGACTTCAAAACAAGGAATTACTTTTAAGTACGTTTTTAAGAAGAAAGTTTAATAACAATCACGATAACAATTAAATACGTTTCGGCTTTGCTTTAACTTATATAAATTGTTTGAGTTTTATGTATTTGAAAAAAAACGGTTTCATATTTGAATTAAAAACATTTCGTTTTAAATATTTTCAACGCTATGATCATATACAAAATAAATAAGTCCTTACTTAAATTTAATAAACAATGTTTTCCCTAATTTCGCAAATGCTTTCCGTATTTGAAACAAATAGTTTTTACTTAAATCTAAATACGTTTATTAAAATCCAAGTCGCAGTTTTTCCCTGAGTGTACCTATACTAATAAATTAAATATCTTTCCCTATTATTCAAATTTATAGTTGTTAAGAATATATATAGATATTATTCTCATCTCTATGTAATAATTATCAAATTGTATTATAAATTGGTTGACACTAAATAAATAAATAAATTGAAATTGAAAAATAATCTATATATTAATACGTTAACAATTTTTTTGTACTCCCTTTTTAATAAACTTAAACCGAATCTGTCGACTACTTACATGTAAAAATGTTAAATAAAAGTGTAGTGTACCAAAAGTTCACTTCCAACGTGTTTCATGTAGCTTAGACGCAATATTTGTTGTTTCGTTCCAAATGATGTGCTCTACATCTACTACTAAATACTTACAATGAGTAGGGATCAGAGTAAGAACCTCAGTAATAAAATTTCGGAGCAGATTTGTAAAAAAAAGTGGAGTAAATAGGAATTTTCCGGAGAAGATTTGAAAACGAAAGAAAAAAACCTTCAAAAATTGTATTTTTAACAAAAACAAAATAAATCACAGATGGTCGAATTTCGACCACAGGCGATACTAAAGGGTCTTATTTCGTGAATGGTAACACTTAGCTCATGTCTGATTTGACAGATAATTAGTTTCATCCTTCCGCTGAACGAATATGGTTGTGTATACGCTTCGCTAAGTGGGCCTGCGATCAACTCAGAGAAGATGCCGATTTTGCCAAAAAAATCATCTTTTCAGATGAAGCTCATTTTGATCTTGGCGGGTAGTAAACAAGCAAAATTGTCGCATTTGGGGCACAGAAAACTCGCACGCATACATTGAAAAGTCGATACACCCAATTTCCAGAATGAGCAAGGAGTGGCCGTTACAGTCAATGGCGATCGTTATCGGGCCATGTTGAACGAATTTTTGTTCACAAAAATTGAAGAGGAGGATATTGGCAACATTTGGTTTCAACAGGACGGCGCTACGTGCCACACAGCCGAAGCTACACTCGATGTTTTGCGCCTTTATCGTTAAAGTTAAAGTTATTTGGCGGACCCTTTAGTACAAATTATTCTTTTCACCAAAAATAACAGTATCTCCCATACAAATGTTCAAAAACCGATGAGGAAAATCTTAATTTCTCAAAAATGCCTCCTATGATTTCAATACAATTTTTTGTGTCTATCAAAATTAGTATGATCTCCCATTTAACTTAAATAAATTTTACATTTTATCATTTTTAACAGTATCTACCTCTGACAGAGAACGTTTTTTTTATACAATTTTATAAATAACACAATATATAATTTATGAAAGTAAAAATAGTGTCAACGACTGCATTTGTAGAAGATATAAATGTTTATGTCTTAGGTCAACATTTTAAGAATTATTTGATCCCAATTCAGGACATTCGTGGGCAAAATAGGGAATTTTCCCAATGGCTGAAGGTATTTCTCTTTAAAATACTCTCCAGCACTGTTCTAGACAGTTTTGTTTATGAAAGTATATAATCTCCCACCGCCACCGTTCGGTTGAGCAAACTTCGGGACCTCAATGTTTTTTTTTTTTTTAAGTCAAGCGAAGCACATTAAACACACCCAGTTTTAATGGCGAAAAACTGTTATAACTCTTATAAATTGGCATTTCTCTATTCTCGTTAAGATAATCATATGGAAAATCGTTTGCTATTTTTCCATTCGTAATTGCATAAATAACAAACAAATTTTTCTCACATCACTGTCATAAAAAGTGATTTCATTCATTGTGTTATATTGCTTGAAACAAAAGCTTATTTTAATTTCTGAGATTTCATATACTGCAAAAAAACTATTTAAAGAACAACATATAATAATACAATTTCGTGATAAATGCAGTGAAGCTAGCTTTATTGTGTCCATAACGTCCACCACGGGGTGTTCCCGTTGGAAATGGCCAGCGCGTGAATTACATTTAGGTATATATGCAAGTTCACAATAACCCTTGCCATATTACAGATGATTTAAACTTGTTCCGTTTGATATAATAAATCATTTATTTTCGTTCAACTGTGTGATAAATGCTTTATATCCAACAGCTAAGCCTTCGTCCTGGAGACATCCTACAGCGTTGTTCGTCGCGTACGATGATGTGTCCTACTGCCTCTGTCCTATACGTAGATCCTAGAAATGAAAAAAAAAAACAAAACACATAACTACAAAAACAAAACGCATCCCTATTAAAATCCTTACAGCTATATATTTACATTAATACGAACAGACTCACCAGGATGCTTTCATTGTATTAACAAACAACAACATGAAACTCTATGGGGCATGTGATACAAAAAAAAAAAAAAAAAAAACGGACAAATGTGGATCAAACAATACCAACAGAGTAACACTGACTTTACCCGTAGGGGCGTAGGGGATGACGGCGCTGTGCGGCGGCACGGCGGGCGCGGTCAATAAAACTAATTTTCATCATGAGGAATTTTCCACAACATTATTTTCTACGCTCCATATTCCCGTACAGCCCTAACCCTTATATTACGAACGCATCACCATAACAACCATCATAACCCAACCAACCCCTCTCGGTCTCGGCCATTATAATGGCCGTCGCATCCTGTTCCTGTCAAGTTGTTATTGCTGCTGCTCGAATTGTTGGAATATTGGAGTGGGCGACGCCGTCGTATCTGTCTGTATAAATGAATAACTGATGAGGCTAGAAAAATTGAATAAGTAAGTGAACAAGGAGACGCAGTGATGAAAATGAAAACAAACACGCAGTGGTTCCCAAACAATGTTTTTTTTTTTTTTTAATACAAATTTTGTGTCCAATGCACCAATACTAACCACATAAGCAAATTTGTTTTGTGTTAAATAAATATATGTAAACCTCTTGAAGTCCTTTTTTTGCTAAAATGTTGCATTTTGACATGCATGAGTGCATCAATATGGTAACACTTTTGTTGTTCGAGGATAAACAAAGGAGGTCATTATAAATAGTTTTCGTAACTGAACTTCGAATGTTTGACACTTATACAATATTTCAACATAAAACTACTCAACTCAGTTTGGTGAATATAATATCATGTACATATTTTGACCAGATGTAAGTTTTACTCAAAAGCAGCGAATTATTAACAAACAACAAATTCGAAACTAAAGAAAATTAAATTCATCTAGTGAATGTGTATTATGTATTGAATTTACGAAAACCCGTTTATTACGTCTATCGTGAAATTGAACGATATTCGCGTAATTAACCCAGTCAGTCTCTCTTAAAAAAAACATATGTGTGTACTGACTTACGCGCGCTAGAAGTAAAACTTCTTTTCTCTCAAACAAAGCCTCTCGCCTCTGTCATATTCTTACTTATAAACGTACAAACATTTTGTATAAACCAACATAACAATTAATTGTTGATTTAAGATTATAATGAATTGGTTAGATAATCAAACTAAAGTTGACGATTTTCGCTTAGCCATTACACTCCACAGTGTAATGCCCAACATCACAACCACAATCCAATCAGCGAATTTTTACCGCTGGGCAAATTATGTCATGTCTTTTCACATACAAGGTAAACGTACAGAAATTCCTTTCCCCACTACTTCTACCTTTTTCCTTCAACATTTACCACCACATTCAGCGAGAACCAGAAAAAAACTCACAAACATGAAACGTCAAATCTCATGCCCAAGCTTTGAACAGCGGTCATGTCGTGTTGAAAAAGTAGTTTTCGTCGATATGTTGCTGCACGGACATGGATTTTTGTGCCTCCATTGGATTTTTTCTAGACATGTTCATAATCCGAGCATCGTTCATGCACAGTGGAGGTGGCATGTAAGGGCCAGCTGTACAAACGTCGATGTCGGTCAAACTTTTATCCGTGGTTCAGCAATTTTAGTCCACCGATTCCGGCGAGTTAACTGAGGTTCTCATTTGATTCAAATTTGTATCCGTGGTTTAGCAATTTTAACTCACCGATTTCAACTCACCGATTCACCTCAGTAAAATCTCCGAAATTGGGACGAGATTTAAGAAAGGAAACGAGACGCAAGAAAACGAGACGAGAGCGTGACATTATTCACTGTTAGCATTTTGGAATTATAAAACCATTTCCCAATTCAATGGCAAGAGACTTTTGACGAGATTTAACAAAATAATAATATCAGCTGCATTTTATTATCCTTCAAATCTGATCCGGATAAGATCATGAGAATAAAACAAACAGGATCACGGTGAAAAAAATGTTATATACCCATCTCTTTTTGTCCTTTTGTGTATTTATTTGTAGGTGTTCGTTGTCTTCGTTTTTATTTAAAAAGCCATCTACCCGTCAGCGTTAAAACTAATTTTTGCAAGGAAGTACTAAAGGTGTGTGTTCAAAAATGGATTTGCAAATCCAAAAGCAAAGCTGGACCTTGAATTGTTTTTGTAATAGGTAAATGTATTTTTGTGTGCAAATCCAATCCGGATCAGATTTGGGGGAAATTAAAATACCTACGGCTATTAAAGCTTACTGATTTACAATTTCTTAATCAATTAATTTTACGTAACGTGACGAGAGTGAAATGCTGTATTATGCATATCCTCGTCATAGTTTGAAACTAATTTAACAAGAACGACGAGATCTCGTCACACTCACGTTTCGTTTTCTTATCGCATCCATTGTGTTCGAGGACTAATTCCAAATGCATATGGCAATGCTGTTTTAGATGTGTCAGCGGGTTAAGGATTCCTCGTATATGGCAATGCTTGTCTAAGTTTGTCAACATTCAACATTTTTCTTATTTTAGGTAAATTTAATTCTTCATTTTAAGTAGTTAGTTTATAAGTTAAGTTGGAAAAAACTGATTTGTGTTATCTAGCATTAAGTGTTTAATAATTTAAATTAAAAATATGGTCGAAAAATATACATATTTGTTTGTGTTTTTTTTTTTAATGATGAAAATCGTTTTCTGTTCTGGTGGCTGTTCTTCGCTGTGTTTAATTAAAAAAAAAAAACAATTTTCATGTGGTTTTTTAATGAAATTATGTGTTTAAATGTTGTGCCGGTTAGTTTTTGTGGCTCTTTTGCCAAAAAGACATTCTTTTTCGGTATAAAAAGATGTTTTTTTTTAAATAATTATTGGTGGGTACAAGTTTTTATATAGAGCTATGGCAAAATCTGTCGCGAAAAATTCTGTCGGTTTTTGACAGATAAAAAGTGTCGGTTTGAAATGTCACTGACAGCTCCATATGAAAATTTTTACCCCCAACGCCGGAAAAGAAGTTTTACCTCAAAACTTAGGGCTAGCAAAAATAGAATACACAAAGATGTATTCAATGGCAAAACAAAACAACGTACCATGGGTACCTGGCATTTCTAGTGCATGGCTCTCAATTTCATAATATAATGTTATCACTATCATCACTAACAAAATTTCATCTTTGGTAATAATTTTTTCTTCGTCGTCCGGCCAATCAATCAACACAACAACTTCCAAGTTGCACTCAATTAACTTTTGTGTAGGAAACATTGGAATCCACTTTGTTAGTTCAATTAAGGCAAAATCAATTAAAGCAGTGAATACGCCCTGCTATGTAACAACTAAGCTTGTATAAGGTTCTAAATAACCTATTTTAAGACTGCTATAGAAACAGTAAAAGGCCTTATGCAAGTCATTTTGGCGCACATTACGCAATCTATTTAACTTCTATAAGACTTTTGTTGAAAGGTGTTATAGCAGCAAATGAATTTTCATTAAATGCAATTAGCTTTCCTCAGCCGGATATTTTATGACAGCTAAAGCTAATAGCTTGCTGTGGATGTTATAAAAAGGCCCTACAAATCCATTTGATGACAACTATTGCTTTAGATGTTATGGAAAGGCTTTACCCAAGCCTTTTACTGACAGCTATTTGCTAATAGCTTGCCGTAAGTGTTTATATAAAGGCACAAATAAAGCAGATTGATATTATATTTTATATAAAAATTTGTATTTACCTGGGTTTGAACTCGAGAATTTCCGCGTATCACTCCAGCGCTATACCACTACACCACTTCGTTGTTGAAAAAAATATCATCAAATGTTGACTAGTTGATACCTTAAGTACGGACAAATGAATAAAATAACTAACTCTATTTTCGAGTGGCTTTTTCAATTAACTATATGAAGTTAGTATTAGTATTCAAGTCAACTGTCCGTACTTAAGTCTGTATTGTCCATATGGATTATTAATTTAGTTTGTATAAGGCCTTTATAGGGAAGCCTTACATAAGTTGTTTGCACTGACTTGTGGTGGAGAGCCTTATAGCAGCTATAATTTTTTTTAATTTTCAGTTAACAACTTCGGAAGGCCTTATACAGGCAATTTTGAACCTTTATCTACAAGCCTTGCATAGAACTTGCCAAACTCACATTTAAAGGCCTTATAGCAGTTATTTTATTGAATTGCCAAAGTTTGAAATGTTTGTCCTGCGAAAGTTTACCTTACACAAGCTCTATACAAGCTATTACTTGCCAAATTCGAAAAAATGGACCTTATTCAAGCTAAATTGTTAGTTGGGACTGTATAGGTATCTCTGAAAATCGGAAAAAAGCAATATGTCAAAGAAATCGATTTTGCAAAACAAACAAAACAAGTATTGGTTGATCGAGAAGTCCAAAAAAGTGGGTTTTGTCATACCGTCCTTTGGTCTGTGCGCCGACTGTTATTTGTGCTGCCAAAATGGGTGAACCGAAAAATCGCTTATTAACAGCCATATTATTCACTCAATTAATCCGGTTTTAAATTAATACCTTGGTTAAAGGTGAGTTAAGTCTCAAAAATTCAACCCAGGCGCATAATATTCACTCGATAAACCCGTTAATAAACTCTATTTATTAAAACTTGTCGGCTTTAATCCGATTCAATTTTAACTGCCCTTCAGGGAGCTGTTAAAGTAGTTCAACCCAGATGTAAACTAAATTTTCAGTACATATACTCATTTTAAGTTTTTACGCACATGGACATACATACACAGTTTTGCTTTCAAATACACAAAAAAAAATTGTGTTCAAACGGAAAACCTTCTTTTTTTTTAAATTTCAAACTTTGAAATTCCGAATACTGGAAAATTTCAAATTATTGACATTCTGTATGTTTATAGTCAAGTTTAGACAATTTTACATCCGGTTGTTATGCATTCGTCCGAGTTTAATTCTTGTTTTGAGTGAATATTATACACAAAAGTTAAAATTGAAAAGTTTGAAAAATTCAGATTAAATGGACAGGTTTGAAATTCACTCAAACCATATTTACACCTGGAGTGAATAATATGGCTGTACTAATATAATATGGCCCCTAAATCAGGAAGCAGCATCATTGGACTTAATAAACTCGGAGGATTAAACAGTTAATTAAATACATAGTTGACTCACCAAAATTGGTGAACTGCAGCGGGCCTTACTTTTAAATCTAAAGTCAGACTAAAAATTCTCAAAGTTGTCAGTTTTTAAAGAACCGTTTAATTACCAATGTTTATTTAACAATTGAAATAAACTTATACCCGTTGTGTGCACAGTTTCGAAATCCAACCGAAAACGACATTAGTTTATTGATTCAAAATAGCTTTTAAGGCTCTTTAGTCCATAAAAACCTCCAAGTAACTTATTTGTTGCCCGGCACTAGGCCACAGTTTTGAAAGTTCAACAAAACAGCTCAAAAGAATCCTCCCCCTATAGCAAATTTGTTACCACTGGACCATCAGACGTTTTTTTTTTTTTTTAATTATTCTGATTCGTTAGTGTTCCATTTATTTATTCACAATTATTCTCGTTTGCAATCAACACAAAATCAAGAAGATCAACAAACTTGTTATTTCAGTCACTATCCTCAAGAGATTGCCACAAACAATTTAAACAAATTATCCTCGGCTTATTTATATGTATATGTACCTAGATAAAAACAAACAAAAAAATATGAAACAAAAACAAGAAAACGGCAACACTTTGAGCTATAAACAAACTCAATGCAAATAAAAGCATTTCATCCAAAGTCAAAGGAACGAGAATACAAAAAAAAAAAAAAAAACAAAAACGAATATCAGCTTTAAATATTAATATAAAAAAAAATAATATTTTTGTATTTTAATCTTTAAAAATAGAACCCAGAAGAGCTTGGAAAAGTCTTCGGGTTCGGGAGAGCAGCAAACAGCAACGTGTGTATGCATATTCTTTCCTTTGTTTACACGCTAAAGGCAAATGAAAAATTAAAATCATTTGCTTTATAGTGCTTTCACTCACATAACATCATTTCCATAATTGCACCTTGACCGATGATGCTGCATGCGGTGCTTTTGGTTAAAATACAAAAAAAGAGCACCGATGCCCAAAGAGATAACATGGTAAATAACGGTGACGAATATCGACTGACCTCATATAGGCCGGCATTTTCGAAAAATAAACCGCCGGTGCAGCTAGCAGTGCGGGCGGGCTTTTAAGATTTTAAGCACCCCAGCGATGAAATTTTTCAATGGCGTTCTGCCCATTTTTTTTTTTTTTTTTACTTTTCCAGTTAAAACGTCGGAAGTCAATCGAACTCCATTTCATCAGAAAGATCCGTTTATTTGCCCTTGATGTCTTTGTCGATGGAGACGAGTTCTTCTTTAATGATGCTGAAAGTAGGTACTACATTTCTGATGATTCAGCTCTCATCTCCCATCACGGCTTCGTCACTCTCTTCATGTGCAAAAGAGGGAACGAAGGGTAAAGAAAAATGATTCCAAAATCCGAAACAGCACAAACCGTTATTGATTGGTAATGTTTTTGTGAGACTTCCTGTTGTTGGTAGATACACAGATACACAGATACATAGATACACAGATACACAGATAATGGTGGCAAGCCGTGCGGCATAACGCTGCGCTGGTGAAATTATTGAATAGAGGTACCTACGTTAAAATATTAATTGATTACATTTTATTTTGCGTCTATTTTTGTCGACTGTGCTAAGTTGAGGTTTTCGATACAAAATATAGTTTATTATAAATAATACTTTGTCTTTGTTGTTTTTCTTGTTTTTGACGAAACAAAAAAATTTTAGCATTGCTGTTGATGTAAGAAGACGAAAAATATTTTTAAAGTATTTTTTGTTTTTTTTTTTCCAACTTTCGCTCATCAGTGCTTGAGAATTTATAGATATAGCTACAAAAAATCAGTTTAATGGAATTTGAACAAAAAGAAGAGAAACAAAATAAAAATTTGTAAAATGTCAAGTTTTCGCTGATGTGAAAATAGATTATTCATGTGGGAATATTAATTTCAAGAGTTCACAAAATAACTTATAAATATGTAGGTGTGTACATTTGTAGCTGAGCTTCATGAAATTGTGGTTCTTAGATCAAAAAAAATCTGCTATACTTTTTTTTCTAAACCAAACCAATTAATTCAATTTATTTAAATTTTAAAATACAAAGTTGGATAAGAATAGTCTAAAGTGTAGGTATAAGTACATAATGTAATTTTTTAAGTATATGATTTGTATCAGGAATACTTATGGAGAAATGTCAGAAGACTGATAGAAAATCATCGTTAAGGCTTGAGAGGATTACAAAAAAGCAACTAGCTTCCATAAAAACTGGCCCTATATAGGAATTATATTTGTACTTACAAATTAGAGTGATTCAAAACCACCTTTTTCAAATTTTTGAGAGTGCACCCCAAAATATCAAAGCTAAACTTTAAAACAAAATTTCTTCAAAATTTGATCGAATAAGTTTTAGATAGTGTTACCAGTGCGGTGGTTTTTCATAGTTTTTAGCTTGAAAATTTGATTTTTTCGCTATACTTCAAAATTCAATAACTTCTATGAATGTATGTCCATGCATATTAAATATTTAGTATCCTGCAGCGCGTTAAGACTTAAGGAGTCAAATTGTTGGATTGCTAAACCATATGGTCACAGCAATATCACAAGTTTGATTCCTAATGATATGTTTTCAATGCAAACCGACTACTGCACTCCTGCTTTGGATTTGAGAAAGGTTTTTAAGGTCAAATTTCCATCCAGAAAAGATTGGAAGGATAATGTCGTGACGAGAGGCTTCGACACTACTATTTTTACTGATGGTTCCAAGATGCAGTGTGGTGTTGGTTCAGGAATTTTTTCCGAATCCTTGAACATCTCTAGGTCTTTTCGGCTACCTGAGTTCGCAAGCGTATTTCAAGCTGAATTACTAGCAATCAGGGAAGCATGCAAGCTACTCAAACAAGATCCCAACCAAAACCGAAACACTGCTATCCTGACAGACAGTCAAGCAGCTGTGAAAGCAATTGATTCGGCTATAACATCATCTAAACTGGTCCAGCAATGTCGAGATGAACTACTTTAGCCTTAATGTCAACCTCAGGGTCACTCTTATCTGGGTTCCAGGTCATTGTGGCATTGAGGGAAATGAGCGGGCTGACGAACTGGCCAGGCAAGGATCAGCCCTTCATAGCTTACTTGCGGAAAGAGTTGATATTCCGCTTGGAGTTATGAAGGGCAATTTATTCTCAATTTTTCTTATTGAATCCAATCGCAGGTGGGAAAGTTTAACAAACTGCGTCATATCCAGAAAGATATGGCCCATCTATAATAAATCTCGAACTACTGATCTGATTTTTAGGCCCAGGCGAGACATAGCCAGGGTTGTTGCGACATGTTCTGGCCACTGGCCTATAGGAGAACATGCGGCGAAGCTGGGCATTCCGTACAATACTTTTTGTCCCAGTTGTGGGGACCATCAGGAGAAGGAAACAGTGGCCCACTTCCTCTGTAAATGCCCTGCTCTAGCCAGATCGAGAGCGAAATCTTTTGGAAATGCTTTTCTTGAAGATCTACACGAACTTTCTGAGATAAAGATCAAAGATTTGATTGCTTTTCTCAACGCAACAAAATGGATCTAGGTCAAGCTTCGACCTTAATTCCTTCACGTCACCCTTCAAAAATAAAAATTAAACCGCTTTTCACCCAACAGGTCAATACGAATTATGGTGTCAAAACGGCGCACTCTAGCGCTAATTGGGTCACGGAGCGAGTTTGTTCTGGGCCGCCATCTCTACCTACCTACCTATGTCCATGTCAGCCAAGAAAGTACGCGAATTTCATCAGAGGGGGTCATTATAGTTCTTAAAAATAAAATTTTCAGTATGTACAAATAAATATCCAAATAAGTTGAGGAAGATCCGTATGTGCCTTTTTGATTTTTAAAATAGGAAATTCTTTTTTACTTTGTATTATAAAAATGTAGCTAATATTAGCACAAATTTTGTAATTTAAATCTTAGGCTTCAGTTCAGTGTTTTATTGAAAACATATTGTGGGTGGTATGAATAAAAAGGAGCATCTGCTAAAAACTCAACTTTTAAGAGCAGGTGCTCCATTCGGTATGAATAAAACACTTTAGAAGATGCTCAAGGATTGAGCATCTACTTGTTTGATGAGAACCTCCTCAAAATAAGCACCTGCTCCATTATAACGTATGAATAAAGCAAAGCACGTACTCCATCGAGAGGAGCACCTGCTCCTATTTGTGAGTTAGCTCATTTGATTGCTCAACGTCGAAGTAAATAGTTCTTTATATTTTTTTCCCATAAATGGGGAGTTCATGCCAATTTTAAACCGCAATTTCAAATTTTATAAAAGCAGAATAGAAGGATTTTCAAACGAAATATGGATCTTGGCGAATCATTTTCTTGGGAATAGTTCAGAAACAAGGAGTGGTGCATCAACAAGCATTGAAAAAGTACGAATTTTTCTTCGCTACATAGGTGATCCAGGTTTTCAAAATGGAGTTGGAGCATTGGAGACCAGTCCACGGACTCTAAAACTGTTTCCCTTGTAAGTGCGGAAATAATCCAGAAGTCAAATCATTGGATCAAATCCCCTGCAACTACTGAAGAACTGCAGAATGCAAAACGCGAGAGAAAAAAACAACTTTATTTCAGCAATTTGATTGTACTCATGTTCATATAATCAAAGCAGTTGTCCATGAGGACGAGTACATTAACAAAAAAGGATTCCACAGCAATAATGATCAGGCAACATGCAATTCCATAGATGAATTTACGAGTATTGACCTTGCATGGTAATATTCACGAACTTGGAAAAAATCTCGAGTATTTTAAATCATGAAACTAGTGCTATTTTACTTGGTCATTCAGGAAACGGACTTACTCCCTGATGGCCTTTAACTCCGTTTCCAAATCCTTATACTCCTGAGAAAAATTCTTTCAATAAGTGACTAACTCACGAACGAGTTATAATTGAAAGATGTTTTGCACAATTCAAGCAACGTTTACCCATTCTTCACAATAAAATGCGCCATCTTTTACAATCCTAATTCTTAAAGAAAAACTGATTTTCAATCAAAAACTATACCAAATGAAATAAAAGTTTACGTTTGAATTTGACTCGTTGTATGAGAGCAGCTACTCTGCGTGAAGGAGGATATGCTCACTGGTTGGAGTATTATTTTATTCATACGAAACGGGAGCAGGCACCTTCTCTGACTCTTATGGGGCACTTGCTTCCTGCTCTGAGTACGTGCTCCGTTTTAATCATATCACCCTGTGTTATAACAAAAAGTTACTTTTACTTTAGTTAAAACGTAATTTTTAAGTTTCAAAAAGTTTCACTAATGAATTTGGTTTTATAATAAGACGTCTATGTTACATAAATCTTCCATCTTAATTAACGCCAAACAACGTGGACCTTCAGCGACTCCTTCCAATACTTCTAATATAATTCCTTCTCATTTTCCATGACCGGCGGCGGCGTTTTCCTGTGAACACTCAGCATACATAATCCTGTAAATTTATAGGCATTCAATCACTTACATATCCTCCACCTATGGTTTTTTAGATTATTCAATTACCATTTAAACGATCGTTCTTAACTTTAAATTGTAAAACCTTTATTCTTCTTTATTTTTACAGTTTTTTTAATGACACACCTTCCTTCTTAATTAATCCAACTCCTAAATGCGCTCATTACTTATCCTGCTTCCAATGTTTACACTGGCGACTGTGTACCTCTGCCACAATAAGCATCTGGTTTTTAGTGTTTGGCTAAAAGTTTATAAGAGCATTGAATTCTAGAAACGAAAATATTTCTTAGTATCATATCAATATCAGAGTTATGCGTATATTTGTCAGTTTGCTTACTAAAGTTCAACTTGAGTTCAACATAAGCGCTTATGTTCTAATTTTTTGTAAGCGTAAACTGTCTCATAAACTCTAATGTTGAACTTATAAATATCGGGTTTTTCAATAAGAGCGCTACAAAAGTTTTCTTTAATAAAACAAAAACGGTTTTGTAAATCAATGAAATTTTTTATTCCTGTGAAAGAACGTTTGATGCCATTATGTATGGAACTCGATTTTTTTTGCATGGCCACCGCGATCACGCTTGCAGAGGTCCAGACGCTGAACCCAATTTTCGACGGTTTTCAAGCATAAATCGGCCGATACTGCTGCAATTTCACGTTCGATATTCGTACGAAGTTCATCAATCGTCGCTGGCTTGTTGGCATAGACCATAGACTTGACGTAGCCCCACAGAAAATAGGCTAACGGCGTCAAATAGCACGACCGAGGCGGCCAAGCGACTGGACTATTTCGTGAGATAACACTTTCTCCAAACTTGGTTTCCAATAAATTGATTATGAAATTCGCTGTGTGGCTTGTGGCGCCACGCCGTCCTGTTGGAACCACATGTCCTCCAAGTCCATATCATCCAATTGGGGCCAAAAATATTCGGTTATCATTGAACGGTAGCGAGCCCCATTCACAGTAACGTGCCGGTCTTGATCATCACGGAAGAAGTACGGCCCAATGACGCCCCGCCGGACCATAAACCACACCAAACCGTATTTTTTCGGTTTTTGCAATGATGACTCATGGAGTACGTGTGGATTGCTGCCTGACCAATACCGCGTATTTTGTTTATTGACGAAGCCATTCAGCCAGAAATGAGCCTCATCGCTGAAGATGATTTTTCGATGAAAATCCGAATCATTTTCAAGTTGTTGCTAAGCCCAATTCACGAACATACGACGCTTCAAGCGGCTTCAGTTCTTGCGTCAATTTAATCTTGTAAGGATGTAGGCCAAGATCTTTTCGCAAAATTCGCCACAACGACGTCACAGAGATGCCCAACGCTTGAGTACGACATGTGAGAGACACATTTGGGCTTTCTGCAACTGAAGCCTCAGCGGCAGCAATATTCTCGACACTACGGGCACTTCTTTGTCTCACTGGCACGGGAACATTTTGTACTGTGCCTGTGGATTCAAATTTTTTCACTAGACTCTCAATTGTTGATCTGCTAGGATGATTATGACGACCATAAATTGGACGTAGCGCTCTTAACGTTGAGGCCACTGACTCCGAATTTCGGTAGTAAATTTTAATAATTTCGACTCGTTGTTGGCTCGTATATTGATCATGAAATGGCAAACCTAACTGAAGAGAAATGTCAAAAGAGCGGCAAGAAATATGGCGTCGTTTGCTGTCCCTGTTGCTCTACTTTTGTAGCGTCCCTGTTGAAAAACCCTTTATTTAAATTTCGTTTAGGCAAATGGGCCTGAATGACTTACATTAAGACATTAAGAAAGTTGAGGTATTGTACTTGGTAACTATGGTGACTCAGCCAAGCCTCTGCAGTCATAATTCCACACCACTTCTAATTCCACAAATTATGTAATAAAAACACCATTTTGTTGAAAACCATATAAACAATATTCATACTTTGCCATATAAATTAAATTTTCATGCACAACACACCACATATTAGTCTAGTGACAACCATAGGGCTTTTATTAATTCAAAATAGACAATTAAGATAACATTCATTGTGGTTCTAAATCATGTAGATAATGAGGATATTACTCCTGTTTTTCGCAAATGGAAATTCAAGGGCCGTGTATTGGACTAGGTTTATATAAATATATGTACATAATACGAGTATGTCTATTGTATGTTAGGTTTTTAATATTTAATAATATAATATGACATAGTGTTTTAGTTTCGCGATAATGATAATAATAAACGGACATGTTTTGCGTCTAAAAAAAATTGTATTTCAAACTTAAGACAGTGATGATATTAGGGAGAAGCAAAATAAGTTCGTTGTTGAAATTAAAGCTGTCATAATGTTGTTGATTAAGCAGTCCAAAAATTAGTTTTTGCCATATATCGTCTGTCACACCACTGTTCTAGTATTAAGGAGAGGCAAAAAACCACCCTTAAAAATCAAAGTAGTTGTCATTTGAAATATTTTTAAAACTTTTTATGAGTAAAAGTTATGTTTATTCAATATGTTAAATGCTAACGATAAAAAAAGCTTATATCTACCTAAAAGTGTGTTTATGTTGGAGCATTGAACAGCAACAATCAGTGTAAAATTTTCTCAAACATGCTCAAATCAATGCTAGAATGTTTAGGAAATAATATTTATTGAAAACTGAAATCAATTGATTTAGAAGACTATTAACACCATAGTTTTATCTACTGATGATGAATAAAGAACATAAGGATCTTCTTATGCTAGCTTGACCATAGCTTAATTTTAATCGATTCAGAGCAGGTGCTTTAAGAATCAGAGAAGGTGATAAAAAAAATGTACCTCCTCCCGTTTCGTATGAATAAACCAGTGAGCACCTACTCCTTCGCACGGAGTAGACGAGTCAAATTCAATTGTTTTTTGTATTTGAAACTCATTTCTCTGATTTATAAAAAAAAAAGCAAATGTAAACTTTCATTTCATTCGGTATTGTTTTTGATTGAAAATCAGTTTTTCTTTAAGAATTAACTAGAGCAAATGCTCCTCACGATGGAGAACGCTCTTCGCTTTATTCATACCTTATAATGAAGCAGGTGCTTGTGTTGAGGAGGTGATCATCATACAAAATGGACCACCTGCTATTAAAAGTTTAGTTTTGAGCAGGTGTTTCTTTTTATTCATACCACCCATTGTTATTCCACTCGAATCAATTAAGAAAATTTTTGGCCGTTTCATTCAACTCGTTTGCATATTCAAACTACAATTTCCCCAGGTTGAATTACTCTAGTGTGCGATGGCCCATTAAGATCATTTTGTAGATGTAAACAATCGTCTATTGAAGTAATTTTTTTTTTAAATAGTTTAACGTCATGGGTGTAGATGAGAATGGAGAAAGGAGTGTTTTAAGACCGACGTCAAGTCGATAATAAATAAAATAAACAATAAGGGGCCTAAATGGCTGCCTTGTGGAATACCGGAACTAAAAAGAAATTGGTCACAATACTACTTATGTTGAAAAGATCTCAATAACTTCTTTGTTTAAAAACTTTAATTAAATCACAACATCTTCAGTTTAATAACAAAGGTTTTGTGACATAGTTTGACAAAATCTTTACTAAAATCTATAAGTCCTATATATATATATATAGTTCTAAGATAGCTTAATTTGCACGCGTAAATCTAAAACCTTGTCTCAAAAGTGAATGATTTTTCGAGACTTTTGTCGTTAGAAATTTTGACTTTCGATATTTTTGTTATTCTAGATTATATGCACTCAAAATTTTATTTTTCTAGATTTTTTGTAATTCGAAATTTTGCCATTCAAGATAATGTCTTTCGAAATGTTGTTTTTCTAGAATTTGGTTTTCGAGATTTCGTGGAAGACCCAAATTACTGGTGTGGCAGTGGTCAGTTAATACTGAAGCCACTTTATAAATCTACCCGCCTTTTCGCTAATGGGAACAAACAAACACTGACAAAATTTTAGAGAAATCGGTTCAGCATTTTTTTTTTTTGCGTTTATAGGTGAAGTGTGTATCTGGTGCAGGTACGTTCCTCCACCATATGAAAAGAAATACCTGCATATGTCTTAAATTCAATAAATGGCAAACTTTCTAAAGAAACACTCTGGGGACAAAGCCAAAGATTTCCTGAAAAATTGAGTTCAGTCGCGGTTTTTGTCATTCGAATACTTGTATCTTTCCCTTGCTACGCAAATTTCTTATTTGAATCTAACTTCTTTGTCTTAAGCGTTACCCACTTATACGCGGCTGCTCATAGATACACATTAAATTGGGTCATTCTTCGCTTTCTACTGTAGTAGGTATGGTAATACCAACCGACAATTCTATGGTTAACCCCATAGCTAAATGTTGACCCATTTCTTCTTTATTCATGTAGGTTACATACCAATACCACTTAAGCCATCCTTAAAACGAAGAATTTAAAAATATAAGAAGTATTAGATTGATTAGATTACGTCGTTTTACCCCATTATACCTTATAATTAGCTGAATTATAAATAAATGGAAAATAGCCATAAAGCCATTTTCTAACGTACCTATTATAGCCTTTCAAACACGAAAAAGTTTTAAAAATCGAAAAACAGTTTTTGTCTACCCCAATTTACCCTATAAATATCTTCATTGAAGAAAATGCTGCCGCACCCGAGGTATGAGGTTTGAAATTCCCAGATTCTAACATTTTCCCGATGGTTGCGTGATTTCAGCTGGGAAATGACATTTTTAAAAACAAATTTTCTGTCTGTCCAAAAATCTCCCAAATATTACTCTATAAACATAAAAATTGCTAGAACCACAAATTACTAAATACCTATAATTACAGTTAAAAAGAGGATTGCACCTTCTTTTCAAATTATCACCCCGATTAGCGAATCGGAAAGCGAGAGTCAGACTCACGTTTGCTATATTCTTTGTACATATTCACTCCAAAAGAGTGTCGTTGATCAAAAACAATAAAGCAATTTGGTTACAATTGTTAAAAGTCCTTAACTCCTCTCCGGGAGCAAAATGTTGCGTTAATTGACCTATGATTATTTCAGGAATCCCTTCTTCCTTCTTGAAAATATATTTTTATAATAAATATATGATTATAATTCAATTGAATGTTAAAGACGCCATTGACACAAACACAAAATGAGGCGCACATGCAAATGTCGCATACCATGGCAAACACCCCCACTTAAAACCCAAACATATGGTAAACCTGTCATGTAGTAGAAAACTAAAGCCAATTTAATCATAGCCATCGATTAGAAGGTTGAGTTCAATGCAAGGTGTATTTACAATTAGATATTTTGGCAGCCAAAAACCATTCAACGAGAAAATGCTAAATATAATATTTGAAGCAATTAACTTGATGACGGCAATAAGAATTTTAATCGGTTTTCAGTGGGTTGTCGATAATAATATGTGTATTACCCCTGAAGTCCTGGCATGGCGAACAGGCCAACATAATCATCATAATTTTAATAGTTCTGTTCCACACTATTGACCCACTTAATAGTGTCGCGCCGCCCTTAAGTTTAAATTTCAAGTGCGGGTGCGGCTCAATGCTCAACTAAACTGTGCAAAATTTTTGGCATCCTTCCCAGAAACACTCATCGCAAAATGTGTTCTTCTCCTCCAAATGGGTTGATCATTACTTATTCCCCAAATCTGCTTGTGCTAGTGCTTATGATTCTGCTGCTGATATATGTAATATAGTTTTCTGCTGCTGCGTATGTTTTTAGAGGATAGAGCACAGAGGTAGAGGGTGTCTTTTCAACGTGATGAATGATGATGATGATTCTGAGTGAGTGAGTGAGTGGTGATGGTGACATTCACTTTTTTATACCTATTCCTCTACCTCTACTGTCAGTCTGATTCTAACAGCACCAGCACCTTCTCTTTTTGGTTTTTTTCATATTATTTTTAAGTACAGTATTACATTGGAGGACGTTCTCTAAAATGGATGAACTCAATACTCGACATGAGCGAAGCAAACGGAACTCAACAACTCAGCATCAACACATTCTAGATGGTAGGTCGATATAGCTATGCTATATGTATGTACCTACATAAGTTGGTGAATAGGGTGATCTCTCATTGAATCGCCCTAGGCCTAGATTCTTGATATCTATCTTCTCGACATACAGAACTCGGAAAGCATCAGAGAGCAGAGGTATGGTTGATATAAGGCATGGTATACAAGTATGTCTCTTATGGGAAACACGAATGTTGTTTGGGTATATCGCTGACGTGATGTATAGAAGGATGTTTTTACTCGTATGTTGTCGCGGCACTACTCCAACTCGGTGGACTCTGCGATGATGGACTAAAAATATCTAACACACTAGTTCAAGAGCATTTCAAGGTACTTCGGTTTCAGCCTCAGCTGTGTTGTGTTGTGTACACATTTGCTGAGTTGCTCTGTTTTTGCGTTCAGCAGCACTACTTCATGGGCAGCGAGTGTGTGTATTTTCGTGATGGTGACTCGGATATATGTACATAGAAATCTATTATTCAAATCGATGAAACATCAGTGGTGAGAGACGCACAAATACAGGGTGTTCAAGTCTTCAAGAAATTCAATGAAAAAAAAAACAAATTCACGTTATACTTGGAATATGTATAAGTATACTTAAAGGCAGCCTTTATCTATTAAAATTAATTAAATTTATTATTTTTAATATCTGTTTCGAAAATAAGATTCCTTTTTTTGGCACAAATATTTTATATGAGAGGAACCGTTAATTTCGGTCCTAAAAAAAATTTGAAAAAGTTTTTGTGGGGGGAATGTCAAAAAAACGGTAGGTGGTGCCAAACAGCCAGGCCGACAGACCAGACGGACGTTTTTGTGAGACCCACTTTTTTCGTCTTCCCTATCATCGCTATTTCAAGTTTCATCAAAATCTCTAGTTTGACTTTTTTTTACAAATCCATAACTTGCCATAATATGTATCTACATAGTATAATTTTGCTTTTCCAAAAAATGGTTGAACTGATGTTGAAATTTTTTTATAGAAAAAATTAAGATTAAAAAATATTTCGATTTTTAAAAAAAGTTTAAAATTTTTTGATTGAAAACTCATTTTTTCAAGAACGAATTATTCGAAATTTATTGAACTTTGCAAATAGTAGGTATATTTTTTAAAATTATCTAAAATGCCTTAAACAAAAATTATTCTTATAACCAAAAATTTGTAACCTTTCGTGCGTACAAAACTCTTCGAAAAATTGTATATGGTAAGTTGAGTTTTCTACTTAAAGAACATATTTCGTCATATCAACATGGATTTGTTGCAGGAAGATCTACAACTACCAATCTTTCAATCTTTTTCAACTTTATTTTGAATAAACTTGAAGAAGGACAACAGATTGATATTATTTATACTGATTTTACGAAGGCCTTCGATAGTGTTAGTCACTTTATTTTAATTAAAAAATTGAAAAGTTTCGGATTTTTTCAAACATGTTGAAGAGGTTTGCGTCTTACCTAAAGGGTCGTACTCAATATGTATCTATTGAGCAAGTGGTTTCAAACCCAGTTATGCTAATATCAGGTGTACCCCAAGGAAGCCATCTTGGTCCACTTCTTTTTTAATATTTATTAATGACATGTCTGATAATTTCATTCTGTTCGACTTCTATTTGCAGACGATTAAAAATTTTACAGATGCAATGTATTGATGACTGTTTTCTTTTAAAGGGTGTTTTTTTAGAGGTATAGAACTTTTGAATTCGAAATAAAACAAAGATGATTTTTTAAAATTGACATGAAATTTACTTTATTCGAAAGATAATCTTCTGGCATTATAATTCAAGTATTATTTATGGTATATGATCACCACGGCTGGCTCGGACGTAGTTTAATCTGGAAGTTCAATTTTCGATGACTTTTTCCAACATTTGTGGCCATATCGCGGCGAATGTTGTCCTCCAAGTCGTCAATCGTTTCCGGCTTATCGGCGTAGACTAGCGACTTCACATATCTCCACAGAAAATAGTCAAGCGGCGTTAAATCGCACGATCTTGAATAGCAATTCACGGGTCCGTAACGTGAAACTATATGCGGTCACCAAACGTTTCCTTCAATAAATCAATTGTGGCTGTGTGACATGTTGCGCCGTCTTGTTGAAACCACAGCTCCTGCACATCATGGTTATTCAATTAATGAACGAAAAAGTCAGTTTTCATTGCTCTGAAGCTGTCACCATTGACTGTAAAGTTCTGGTCAGCATCGTTTTTAAAGAAGTACAGACCAATTATTCCACCAAACAGTCAGTTTTTGTGGATCTAACGGTGTCTCAACATACACTTGAGGATTATCATCACTCCAAATACGGCAGTTTTGTTTATTGACGTATCCATTCAACCAAAAGTGAGCTTCATCGCTAAACAAAATTCTCTTCTGAAAATTGGGATCAACGGCAATCTTGTTTTGGGCCCATTTGGGCACAATTTGGAAGCATTGTTCACAAGAAAGTCTATTTATTATGAAATGGCAAACCAAACTGAGCATAAATCAAGTGAACGCTGTCAAAAAGCCCTAATCCGAAAAAAGTATTGCAAGATTAAAAACCACACGTCAAAAAAAAAAAACACCCGTTATATCTCCGAAGCCATTGGTTTTAGCTATAAAAGTTGTCCAGACCAAAGTTGTTGGAAATATAATTATCTTTTATTTGTATATATGTACATTTCATATATTTGAAATCGAACATTTTGGATGCCTAAGTTTTTCAACAACGATTTCATTACTGATTAAAAATTTATTCAAAAATCTTCTGTTGCATTTTGCCATTGCCTGAAAACTATAAAATCATTTTGCATCTTCTTGTTTGGATTTCCAATGGAAATGTCATTAAAATTGATGCCAATTGATTAGTTTACATTTCGTATATGAATTTTTAATTTCTCTTCTCGGAATGTCGAACCATATATAGTAAAACGTATGGTTGTCCGTGATGACCACCAGAGCGTATAAGGTTTTGATAGAAATTTGAGCACCCTGTTGGATAAATATTGTATTTAATTATTCAACTTAAGTAATACCCTTTGATAGAAGGACATACGATGAAACAGAGTTTGAAAGCGGACGCACCTAAAATATCCATTAACCTGTTTTTTGGTAACATTTATGTCGATGTATGATGAATTGAACTGATATCCCATCAATCAAAATGCAGCCCCCACGCCCACAGTTTGAAGTTGATAATTTAATCACGAAACACACAAATTTGATAGTCCTTCCTTGCAACATGATTTTATAATCAACTCGACTGCCTCTCGTGTAAGAGCAGTAGTATGGTGTCCGATTATGCTGGTATACTCCGAGTATACGAACGATAACGAACGGCAAAACGTGATGCTTTCTAGAGCTTGATGGATAGAATGTACGTATGGATGGACGTATGTATTTTTGTTTGTATTTCCAGAAATACACCTTATCATAAATTCATGAATGCATCTGTATTCACTGTGTGCTGTATAGTGACAACTTCAAATTGGTTAAATTTTGTTTCCAAACAATTTTTGGGAAAGAAATAAACGTAAAAAGAATTGTAGGGACGCGTCACTACTGACACGAAGGATGACTAAAAAAATTTCAAATTTGAGGGAAAAAGCTAGTATCTGATGCATTCTTTGACAAAGAAAAAAAGGATCAGTTGGCGTGAATATGGGAAACATGAGTTAATATTTAAACGAGCTTAACAGAAATGTGACTTTAAAACTTTGCTGTATTTTAGGATTAAAGGTTTTGGATACGTAAAAATGTATACTGATGGCCGGAGGCGGTGGGTGTAATATATATGGGCGGGTAGTTATTGAAATGGAACATTTTGGGGCTCGCCTTAAGTCGTTAATAACCATTATTATCCTAGTGGAGCCAGCAAAAGTTGGTTATCATCGATCGATAGCTCTATTCGTTGATGGTGATGGTGATGGCAATGATATCGTCTTTTTCGAAGAACTACGGACTCTCATAGACAGCGTTGATGTTTGCGGTTGATCTTGCGTTTCGTTGACCCAATGGTGTTGGCTGATTGTTCACTGAATCAGTCAACTCAAAGGGAATGCCTGAAAACTATTAAATCATTTTTGTGTACACGAACGAGTTGGGTATCAAATGAAAGGTGACGTAAAGTCTGATACATGAGTTAAATATTTTCAAAACCGTTTATGGAAAAGTGGAGATATTTGGGCTTGAAATTGCCGATTGCAAATTAATGATTTTGGTGTTTTTTCCAAATAATTGTCCATAACGGGCGAAATAATTGACGTAGAAAAATGATATTGATATCAAATGATAGGTGATAAGTTAAGAGCTAGAAAAAGAGTAAAACTTTTCTGAGCTTGCAAAAAACCACGGCTACTGTAAGTGTTAAGTTTGTTCAAAGTTCAAAAACATAAAACTTGCTGCTGCTTCTCACTTCCGTAAAATCTTTATGTACAAACTACTTACGTAATGGTTACTGCATTATTATCACAGCACTAAACATTGGATATTAATGATTTAGAGACACTGAATTCAGTGGTACACCCTGTTTGTTTCTTTGTTTTAAAAATGGGAGCTTCCTAATTTGGCTAAGAAAATAGTACGAAAATTCAAAATTAAAAATAAAAATGGCATGGTCAAAGTCAGGATTTTTCCAATTTTATACTTGAATGTGTACTTTCATTTAGAAGTGTTTCTAAGGTAGATAATATGTACTTAATTTGGAAAAAAAAACTTTTGCGTAATATTTTTAAAATATCAAACAAAAAATTTGTTCGTTCAACTTTAATTTTCTTCCATTGAAAATGATTTTTAAACCAAATCTGTGTGGTTCTGATGGAAATTTGGTCGCCGACCAAATTTTAGCTCACCGATTCAAAAATTGAAATAAATAGTCTAGAATAAAAGTTCAGCTTGCGGTTCTGAATATTTGTGCGATTCTCTAAATAGTGAGTTCATAAAAAGATATAACTCCTTCCAAAAATTACTCATCAGATCAAAACATGAAGAAACTGATATTTAGAAACAATTGCCGCACCCTATCCGGTTTCAACACAACTAATGTTTGCAAGCTGTATGTTACATCCTTTAGCTGTCAAAATATTTAAGAAGGTTTGCCATTTCATCATGCATCGTTTCACACTTGCCGAACTCGTGGAAATTATTAAAAAAAATACTATCGAAATTCCGGGTCAGTTGTAAATAGACGCAAAGTGAGTTTCGTCGTGAGGTCGGTCGTCATCGTGGCTTCAGTACGGAGACAATTCGTCACAACGTGTACAATTTTGAGCTTGAGTACACTCTTGGACCTTAAGCCACCAAACAGATAGATATTGGTAATGAACCGATCAGCTGAATTAGGCATCGCCAGAGAGTCACAAGTGTTCGACCAAGCATCAATGCATCCACAAAGATTGACTGTTTGGTTCGCTTTATGGCATATACACTGCACATATTGCATCGATCATCGAAAATTGGACCAACCGCTTAAAGTACTACCATCGAAGCCGAGGCAGCCATTTGAATGATGACAGCTAATACCCTTCGAAGTTACATACCTACTTGATGAACATACAAAACCATAAAAACTAATCCAAGTTAATAAGATCATGTGCCCTTACCGCACTCCGATTCCGATCTATATTCTATATATACCCACCTTAACGTTTGCTAATCCTTGGCCCTAAAATAAAACACACACACAAACACACACACAAAATTGCTTAATACCCATAATTCCCTCAGACTTTTAGGAAAATAAAAATAGGTATAAATTTAATATTGATGACACAAAACCTATACACATACATACACACACCCATGTCCTGTGTGTGCCCCAAAACTTAAAGTTTCGCTCAAGCATAGGACAATATTTGCATAAAATTTCAACTTGTCAAAATGTCAACAAGATACTATATAAACAATTTAACCACCTGAGATTTAAAGTTGTGCATATAATTACTTCCTCCAAAATAGCGGAGATTAAGATGTTGGTTTTCACTAACAAGATACCCTATAGAACGAAAAGAATATACCATACCACCTATCTTACCTTACTGTTACAGAAAAACGCCTGAACTACAAAAAGATACCTACTGGAAAAACCTTATTACGCTATTTTCCAGTTTGACTGTGTGCGTATATTTATTGGAATGTAGTGCAATTGCACCCGCACTGACATTTTGGCCCATTTATATCCTTCAAATGACGTCATTGGAAATGAAGCAAACAAATCCAACACAATATTTCTGGTACCTATGTATGTGTGTGTGGACTTAAACTTGATGGAGAAATGTATGTCGTTCTTCGTCCTTATCGTCCTTCTCAACAAAATTCAGAAGACAATCTCATGGGAGTACTTGTGTCCTTATCTCGTTTTCTGTGCAGCAACTCCACTCCAATTGCTACTGCTAGAAATAAATAAAAAAAAAAAAACGGTATATTCAGCCATCATGGCAGCAAAGCAAGCATGGCGGATGATGGTTATGCAAACAAGGTAGGTAAAGTCACTATCGCTATTGCAAAACACACGAATTGCTGCCTGCTTCAATAAACATCCTTATATCTTACAAAACACTCAACCATCTACAAATAAGTAATGTGAATTTAGCTCGGTGTAATAAAGGGCAAAGGGTGGGTTGACGGGGTGGAGGAGGGGTAGATTGGTAGAGCAATAAAATATGCAAAGTCAAAGTTCTCTCCATTCATATAGTGTGAGCCTGTGGGGTGTACTCTGGCTCATTCCAGAAAGAAACGGAACCAGCACAGTATAAAGAACCTTTTGATGTTTGTGTGTGTGTGTGTGTGTAGATGTGATTTTAGTTGTGAACATGACGAGACATAAGCTCAGAAGTAGGTCGTAACCATCCACAATGACGTCATTAGTCGCACAGTTCCCTTTTAACCTTCATTTTGGTCCAATTTCGACCTACCAAAGGAATGCGATGATGATGATGATGGTGTGATGGCTAACCTAATTTTTGCTGATTCCAGCAACCAATGCGCATTGGTAAAATTAAAGAGTCTTCTTCTTCTTTCTCTTCTTGATCAAAGGACAGCACGAAAAACAAGACGAAAAACAAAAGAACAACACAAAAAATAGTGGATGAAAAATTTTTCAGCACAAAAAGCTGGCGGTCGAACGTCGAAGTCGAACACTATTAAAAATTTTGAAAATGATGCTGAGATTTAAGAACAACGAGAGAGAAGGGACCAAACCAGAGAAGAAACACCAAAATAAAAGCTCAGATTTATCGGAACTTGCGCAATGTCAAGTCAATATGTGTGTTTTTTTTTTTTTGTCTTTCTTTCTCTGCCTTTTGCATGCTGGAAACATTTGAAGCGGAACTCTAATTGGGGTTGTGTGGAAATACGGAAATTGGAGAGTATCCTTATGAAGCTTCTATATATACCTATCTCAAGAGCATAAAAGGATTTTCCAGGAGAGCGGAAGCAATGAAGTTGAGTGTTAGGTTCTTCTTACAAGAGGGCAGAGTCAGAGTGGGTATAACCTAACCAGGTGGAGGATATTCATAGTTCCTATCCCAATCGGATTATGGTTATACGAAGAATTTCGTTTCTTTATTTGGCGATGCAGATTTTTCATCCCCCCCCTTTTGAGTCTCTGTAGTCTGTACCTATATCTTTTGACAATCTGGAAGGGCCATATGGTGGCGGTTTGAAATCGCATCCGCCATCAGATAATTAAAAGGAAATGGAAATGGTTTTCAATATCCCTCTTTACACGTCTGTATGATTTTTTTTATTTTTTTTACTTAACTGCTGTCGAATTGAAAAAGGACTTTTTTTGCGCCATTACTGTTTGAGTTTTTTTTTTTTTGGTCGTCGTCGTTTTTTTTTTGTCGGATTTCAATTATAAAGTCGTGGCTCTTGGATTTGTGGGAACTTGATTTATAAACCAGAGTAGCTGTATAATCGTCCTCCGTGGGGTAACATTTTTGTCATTTAGGTATTAATTTATTTTTTGTGTCGAAATGGAAAATTGAGGGGCATAAAATATTTACAGAGCTTGAATAAAACGAGTAGGTACCTGTGTAGGTAGGTATAGGCACTCATGCAAATTTGATCTGATCTAAATATTTTGTGTGTGTGTTATAATTAAGCACAGGCACGTAGGTATTAACCTGGTTTATACCTATATGTGGTGTTCATGGAAAGAAATTGAAGGCCATTCACGCTTAATTATTGTTGAAAGCTGCTTAAATTTTTGTTGTATGGGTAAAGAGAGTTGGCAGATGGACACAGAAAGTTATTTTTTGATGTTTTTTGTTAATTAAGTTTTCTTTTGAAGGTTTAGACAGCACCTCAAATAAACATAGGTACCTACATAAGCACTTCCTATACGCTACCTGCACGCTTTTAAAATATTTAATACAACAAAAATATCTATTTGTTGTTCCTACCTTACATATGTAAAAATTAAATTCGGTATACAGGCTCTGGGATGTTAGCAAATCATATATGGGATATTCGAAAAAAGATTATATCTATAACATCTTAAAGGTCAGTTATTGGGCACAAAAGGCACTCAGTTTCAATAAAAATTGGTCACCCATATCTCTTTTAATTGTTAACTTTTTCCACAGTCAAGAATTTAAGAACATACTAGGATCTGGGATTTTTGAACTTCATATCTGGGATATGCAAAAAAAAAGTAATACATCTTGAGAATAAAGTATTGGTTATAGAGAGGGTAGCGAGAACATTAATTGTTTATCCTTCATTGGTAGTTTTCTGTATGAATATATTTTTTTAAATCTCAGAGATTCTTATACCACATAAGTGGGATATTCAAAAAAAAAAGGTATGCTAATTAAATGATTCCTTAAAAATTCATAAAAAATCGACTAAATCTTACCAATATATGAAACAAACTGAGCTTTCATGACCGTTTGGTGACATAGCAAATGATATTCTTCTTTATTTTGAATATCCCACAACAATATTTATGACCTTTCAAATGGTAAACTTGTTTTTTTTTTTAATTTCACAACTGAGGTGCTAACAATCTTTAATCTTTCAAAAGGAATACGCCTTGTTTTGAATATCCCAGAAACAAAGGTGCTTACATCCTTAGTGACATTTAACAAAACTTCAAAAATTCAAAGAAGACCGACTTAAGATGACCAATTAGTGAAATTAAATGACCTTTAATGGCTATTTCTGAATATCCCAAAATTAATTTTTCTGAATATCCCAAAATGAGAATTACGACCCTTGAAATGGTAAACTTATTTTTTTTTGTCAATATCACAAATGACGTGGTAACGATCTTTAAGTGTATCTTGTATGACAATTTCCAAAGGAATACAGGTTATTTGAATATCCCACATATAAGTTCTTAACATGCTCTGATAAAATTCACAAACAACTCGACTTTAGCTGACTAATTACATATTACTAAAACTTATTATTTAACCTTGAAAAAATTCCAGTATTTTTTTTTTTGAATATCCCAAAAATGAGGCGCATATCAATCTCTCGGACCTTGACAAAAAATTTAAAAATGCATACAAAAATCTAGGGCTGATTTACGTAACTGTCTAAGGTTGTATGACCCATTGCTGATCCTTTAGAAAGCATTCTTTTTTCCAATATCCCACATATGAGAGCCTCTATGATCCCGGACCGTAGAATTGACTCGCATTTTTGTTTTACTTTAGGATTTGAGAAACAATAGAGTGGAAAGTCAAGCCTGTTAAAAGTGTTTGTCAAACCGACCTTATGTTTACTCTATAAATTAGTTCATATCTTTTTACTAAGCTTATTCGTTTTTGAGATACAGAATCATTCAAAAAAAAAAAATTGATCACTGTGAAGTAAATTTGCTGCGCAAAAAAAAATCACAGAAAATGTATCTATATTCAGAACAAATTTGCAACAAGCTTTTTGCTTTTTCTATATTTATTTATTTTTCTATTCTACACTTCAAAGTGAAAACTCATCAAAAACAAACCAAAGCATCTCCGCACCGAGCTTTAGCCTTCCATTTCCCCGCCCCCTAACCACATGCCTGACCTGATGGCTGTAAGAACAAAAATTTATTTACATCTCCGCCAACATAAAATGCATCAACTTCACACATAATTTATTGCTAAAGTACACCCCGTCCACCCATTTTGTGTGTTCTTTTGTTGTCTCTGGTTTTTAAGCACGTCTCCGGAAGAAGACGTTTCGGCCATAAAAACAACCAACACAAAATGTCTGTGCTTTCTTCCATACATATACAATATACATACTTCCTGGATGCTCCAATATCCAAGTGTGTTTTTTTCATGAGTGCGCTTTAACTGCAATTGAGTTCACTTTTGGTTCGTAACCTTCTTTTATTTTATTTTTCATTTGTAGGTACTTGTTTTTATTTTGTGTTCTTTTTGCGCTAGTCATAAGATATTTAAGAATTTTTTTGTATTCTTGTTGCTGTTTTACAAAGGACATAAAAATGGAATATAAAATGGAGAGCGAGCAAAACCATGAGTACGTAACCTAGGACTTGTTGCTCACACCGCGCGGTCTTAAGTAATGACCAAGACTATTATTATAGTGCAGCTCATGTTGGTTTTGTATTTATTTTTAGAAGCATTTTACGGTGGTATCCTGTTCCTTTTTGGATTTATATTCCATATACTTTCACGTATAGTTCGGAGATATTAGGTTCCTATATGCGTTTCCTCGAGGAGAATAATTGCTCCCAAATGTTGAATAATTCACATTTCTAAGACTTTAGGAGTGAAGGTTTTTCAAGCATCAAGTCACAATTGAAGCCTATTTATTTTAATTCAGGAAGGATACCTATCTGTCTACTCGTACAATTCAATGCCGTGATAAACTGTTTGTATGTGTACTGTACAGGTACATACATATACACAAATGATATAAACTGTACGACTTGATGTACGAACTTACTCTTGTAGTTAAAGTGGTTCGAATTGCATACAAAATATTAAAGAAGCATGAAACATGTCCTTTAAATTACTAAAACAAATCCTAAAAATGTTAAAAATAAAGAACGCTATCTGAATTCTTGAAAAAATATAAATTTATGCAAACAAAATTAAACATCGTTAGTTACTTTCTTGAAAAAAAATATTTTTTTTAAGGGTGTCCCCTAATTCGTCAAAGATATTTTGAGAAAAATGATTTATTGGTATACTCTAAGAAAAAAATCATTTTACAGTAAGCGTCTATCTCCAATGTTGACATCATATTTTGGGGATTCGAGAAAAGTCTTACTTTGGTGTACCTTAATTCCTTAACCCATGTTCACGAAAATTTCTCTGTTAATACAAATAAATAGTTGAAACTGCTCCAGGACTTACTAAATACAAGGGTTTGTAACTGCTTTTAAATAAAGATGATGGTTTGGTTGAGTTGAGTCAGTTTTATGCTAATATCGGGTTTTTCAATAAGAGCGCTACAAAAGTTTTTTTTTTTTAAATAAAACAAAAACGGTTTTGCATATCAATGAAATTCTTTATTCCTGTGAAAGTACGTTCGATGCCATTATGTACGAATTTCGATTCCTTTTGCATAGCCACCACGGGCACGCTTGCAGAAGTCCAGACGCTGAACCCAATTTTCGACGGTTTTCAAGCATAAATCGGCCGATACTGCTGCAATTTCACGTTCGATATTCTTACGAAGTTCATCAATCGTCGCTGGCTTGTTGGCATAGACCATAGACTTGACGTAGCCCCACAGGAAATAGTCTAACGGCGCCAAATCGCACGACCGAGGCGGCCAAGCGACTGGGCCATTTCGTGAGATAACATGTTCTCCAAACTTGGTTTCCAATAAATTGTTTATGACATTCGCTGTGTGGCTTGTGGCGTTGTCCTGTAGGAACGACATGTTCTCCAAGTCCATATCATCCGATTGGGGCCAAAAATATTCGGTTATCATTGAACGGTAGCGATCCCCATTCACAGTAACGTGCCGGTCTTGATCATCACGGAAGAAGTAAGGCCCAATGACGCCGCCGGCCGATAAACCACACCAAACCGTATTTTTTTCGGTTTTTGCAATGATGACTCATGGAGTACGTGTGGATTGCTGCCTGACCAATACCGCATATTTTGTTTATTGACGAAGCCATTCAGCCAGAAATGAGCCTCATCGCTGAAGATGATTTTTCGATGAAAATCCGAATCATTTTCAAGTTGTTGCTCAGCCCAATTCACGAACATACGACGCTTCTGGTGGTCAAGCGGCTTCAGTTCTTGCGTCAATTTAATCTTGTTAGGATGTAGGCCAAGATCTTTTCGCAAAATTCGCCACAACGACGTCACAGAGATGCCAACGCTTGAGTACGATGTGTGAGAGACACATTTGGGCTTTCTGCAACTGAAGCCTCAGCGGCAGAAATATTCTCGACACTACGGGCACTTCTTTGTCTCACTGGTACGGGAACATTTTTTACTGTCCCTGTGGATTCAAATTTTCCACTAGACGCTCAATTGTTGATCTGCTAGGACGATTATGACGACCATAAATTGGACGTAGCGCTCTTAACGTTGAGGCCACTGACTCCGAATTTCGGTAGTAAATTTTAATAATTTCGACTCGTTGTTGGCTCGTATATCTTTCCATCATAAAATGGCAAACCTTACCGAAGAGAAATGTCAAAAGAGCGGCAAGAAATATAACGTCGTTTGTTGTCCCTGTTGCTCTACTTTTGTAGCGTCCCTGTTGAAAAACCCTTTATTTAACTTTTAGGTGAATTTTCTCCAGTAAAAGTTTTACTATTTTTTTTTCTTATGAACGATAGATTTTATGATTCAATTTTGTTGTGAATGAACCAGTTAAATATATAAATAGATTAGAAAAATAGTCATTGGAAAATTCATTTTCGATGAACATCCTCCTTGTTTCCTATATTTCTCCCCAAGGGGCAATTTACGAAAAAAACATGACTTAAAATAGAACAAAAAATATTAAATCACTACGGTAATTTTTTAAGTAGGTAATTATTTGAGCGAATAGTTTAAGAACAATTTATTTTCAAACTTAATTTTTTTGAAAAAAAAAATATTTTTTTTGTTAAATTGATTGATTTAAATTTTTTTTGATATTAAGTATATTTTTTCATTTTGATTTTCAATTCTCTTATTAATTTTTAGTTTATGATATTAAAAAGGCTTAAATGCTTTCTTGTTTTTGAGAAATTAAAAAATGACAAACAACACCTACTCTTTTCTGTTTTGATATACAAAATTGAAGGACATTGTATTTAAGATTTTGTTGTTTCCTAAAGTACAATATCCGATTGGGCTATCCCCTCCTGTAGTCTTTTCAATAGAAATAGTGCAGATTTGTCAACACTGGTTTTGACAGCTGACGTGTGTTTAGTACCTTGTGTCACTGTCAAACAGCTTCAGTTTGGTTTGCAATTTAACCATGGATCGTCTTACAAATGAACAACGCTTGCAAATTATTGAATTTTACTATCAAAATTCGTGCTCGGTTCGAAATGTTCATCGCGCGCTGCTTGTGTTCAGCGATGAGGCTCATTTTTGGTTGAATGGGTACGTAAATAAGCAAAATTGCCGCATTTGGAGTGAAGATCAGCCAGAAGCATTGCAACAGCTATTAATGCATCCCGAAAAAGCCACTGTTTGGTGCGGTTTATGGGCCGGCGGCATTATTGGGCCTATTTCTTCAAAGATGATGCGAATCGCAGCGTTACTGTCAATGGTGAACGCTACCGAACGATGATAACAAACTTTTTTTTGCCCGAAATGTAAGTTCTTGACTTGCATGATATGTGGTTTCAACAAGACGGTGCCACATGCCACACAGCACGCGAAACAATGCCGCAATTGCGAGGCGAGTTTGGTGAACAGTTAATTTCACGTTTCGGGCCGGTCAATTGGCCGCCTAGATCGTGCGATTTGACACCATTAGATTATTTTTTGTGGGGGTATGTCAAGGCTAATGTCTATAGGGACAAGCCCGCTTCGATTGACGCACTGGAAGCCAACATCAATGCATTCATTCGTGAGATACCGGCCGATATGTGTGAAAGAGTATGCGAAAATTGGACTCAGCGGATGGGCTACATGAGACGCAGCCGCGGTCAACATTTGCATGAAATTATCTTTAAACATTAAATTGCAAGGTTCAAACTATCGATTCAAATAAATATTTCATTCATTTTTTCGAATTTTTTGTGTTTTTTTTTTTAAAAGTTCTAAACCTCTTAAAAAATCACCCATTATATCTACTTCTTAATATACCGCACAGATGGCATCACTTTACTATTGTTTGATTAAGTACTTATAAGAAACATGGCAGCACTATCCTGTCCACATGTGTGACCTTGCAAAACTATTTTTCACTTATCAATACTTTTATTTTCCGAATTATTTACAAAATGAAATTCGCTTTATGTGTTTATGGAACTATATATTGCTTTTTACTAAAAAAATATTAATCACTTATAACAACGTAATATAAAAAAATAGGCACTGACAAAAGCACTTTCTGTTACAAAGCATACCGCTGCTAGTATAGTATAGGTATTAACAAACTTAATACAGGCAAAAGTTTGAGATTGAAAGAGGTTGCGTGTTTTTGGCAGGCTCTTAAAAAAATAATTGTGGAAAATTTTATTGCATAATATCATGTTAATTGTTAATTATAAACAATTTATATAGGCATTGTTTATTTTGATCAATTTTTTATAAAAACAATATTTGTGGATAGGAAAAAAGTATTCTTACCAAATTTCATCCATGACGATAGTTTGAAAAAGATAGGAAAATATGATTTAAATTTCAATTTATTCATTCTCATTTTAAAAAAAAAAACCTTAATTGGAATTATTCAGAGTCAAGTATTGAAAGTAATTCTTAAAAATTTCATGCATATCGGAGACCATTTTTAAATAGACTTTTGGCGCGCTAAAATCCCGAAAATCGTCCCACAGTGTGACCGGTGCTGTATAGTGTTCATTTCTTATACTCAGAAGATATTCCCTTAATCTAAAATATGTAGACTCGTCCATAAATAGTGTACATATTAATTTTTAAAGTTTGCACTTTTTAAAAGTTTAAGGCCCGTTTTCATAAACATATACACTAAAATCCCTTTTATCTAAAGTCCTCTTAAATTTTATCAGACCTTTAAATATTTCCAGTTTCACCATCTAAAAAAGGAAATTTTAGGGAATTTTTAGTTAAAATTGGGTTTGCCCCACATCCCTGGATATGGAAATAGGTTTTTTCCCTCTCACTTTCGAAATGCACGTGAAAAAGCATTATATGTAGAACAAAATGCTACGAAAAAAATTATATTTGAAGAACGGATTCCAATATGAACTCGGAATATTCTTGGACGTCTTACTTTATGTTGCTCTTCATCCTCAGATGAACAATCAATTATTCTAAAAACAAACAAATTATGAAGGCTTTCCGTAACCAACGCGAAACATTCGGAACGAATATGCGATGACTGAACAATGTTTGAAGATTCACATCGCTCCAATGTGGGTGCTCTCATTTATCTCCATGTAAATAAATTAAGAAAGGCGAAAGTCATGTCGTCGTTCGGAAGTATTAGCGTTGGCTTGGGAGAGCCTTAAAAGATTATTATCTACACACAAACTATATTTTTATTTCGACCTATTCACAATTTATATTTGCAAGTGACTGCAAAATATCATCTGTAATTTTCTTACTCGTCGGATGACATCTGACATATAAGACTTTACAAATCACACTTTTAAAATTTATTGAGACGAAAATGGGCTGTTAGTTTATAAGAGCATTTAAAAGCATTTTAAATTTAAAAGCACTTGGTGAAACCAAAAAATCCCATTTTAACTCTAAATGGGCTTTTAAATATTTAAAAGTCCTTTATGAAATCGGGCATAAGGCTCTGTTTTTCAGAGAAAATTTCATCGGAGTTTCAGGGTTAAACTTGTCAATTTAAATCTTGATTTATTTCTAAAGGGTTTTCCAATAAGAGGTGTTATTTTGAATAGCCCGCTATTTCGGTAGCTGTCACATTTGAAGCTGTCATTTTTTGACATTTGACAATTAGAAACTACGCCATTAGTAAAAATGGAACGATACACGCTTCAACAACGCATTGAAATTATTAAAATTCACTATAAAAATGGTGAAAATTTGGCAGCGACGGTTCGTAAAACTAAAACATTTTTGGGTCGTCGTGAAGCACCTTGTCGGACCGCAATACAGAAATTGGTGGACAAATTCGAGCTGTTGGGACAAGTTAGTGATGTGAAGAATAAAACTCGTGCACGTCGCTCAAGAACAACTGAGAATATTGCTGTTGTAGCCCAAAGTGTTGAAGAAAACCCAGGTTTGTCCATTCCTCGTCGTTCTTTGGAATTAGGCATTCCACAAACGTCATTACACCGTATTTTGCATAAAGACTTGGGTCTTAAGGCTTATAAAGTTCAGTTAACACAAGAACTCAAGCCGGCTGATCATCAACAACGTCGTGTCTTTGCTGATTGGGTCCTTGAAATGCATGAAAATGATCCGGAATTTCATCGAAAAATCATCTTGACTGATGAGGCCCATTTCCACCTCGGAGGCTACGTCAACAAGCAAAACTGTCGCATCTGGGGCTCGGAAAGCCCAAGAGTTATTGTTGAAAAGCCTTTCCATCCTACACGCGTGACTGTTTGGTGCGGTTTATGGTCCGGCGGGGTCATTGGACCTTACTTTTTCGAAAATGAGACTGGAGCAACAGTTACGGTCAATGAATTGCGCTATCGAGAGATGATTAATGATTTTTTATGGCCGGAATTGGATGGTATTGATCTGGACAACGTTTACTTTCAACAAGACGGCGCTGCGTGCCACACAAGCAATGAAACCATCGATCTTTTACGGGAAAAGTTTCCGGACCGTGTTATCTCTCGAAGAGGTGATTACAATTGGCCACCGAGATCTTGTGATTTAACACCTTGCGACTTCTTCCTTTGGGGCCACGTGAAAGATAAGGTCTACGCCAACAGCCCAGCGTCGATTCGAGACCTCAAAGATGGAGTGAGGCTATCGAGGACATAGGGCAGCCACTTTGCGATTTGGTTATGGAAAATTTCATGAAAAGGATATGGTCCTGTAAGCGTGGTCGTGGCGGCCATTTGGCTAATGTTGTGTTCCATTATTAACGGCATACCATCCTCTTTATAATAATCCGATCATTTATCTCAAAAAATGCCATTTTTCTTTGAATATCAAAATAACACCTCTTATTGGAAAACCCTTTACCTGGGAATAGAAATTAGTAATCAATTTGTATGCAGTTCTGAAAAACTGGGCCTAAAGTCTAGTTAGCACCCCTTGCACGCCCCACATTTAAATCACGGAAACTATAACCCTATGTTGCCGCCACCAAGCATAGAAGAGGTTGAGAAGGCTATAGGCCGGCTAAAGAAAAACAAAGCCCCGGGAGCCGATGGTATACCAGCCGAACTATTTCAACACGGTGGGCCAGCTTTACGTCAAGCAATTCATGAGATTATAGTGCACGTGTGGGAGCATGAAGAAATTCCAGAAGACTGGCGAAAAGGTATCATTTGCCCCATACATAAGAAGGGAGATGTCACAACGTGCAGCAATTATAGAGGTATCACGTTGTTGAGTACCGCCTATAAGATACTCTCCTCTATCCTACAAGACCGGATAACCCCATACGCTAAAACCATCATCGGACAATATCAGTGCGGTTTCATTCCAGGCAAATCAACAACTGATCAGATCTTTACCCTTAGGCAGGCGATGGAAAAATGTCTAGAATTTAACATCCCAACATACCACCTGTTTATAGACTTTAAGGCCGCCTACGATAGCATAGCCAGGGTAGAACTTTACAAAGCCATGAGAGAATTCGGCATCCCAAATAAATTGACACGACTATGTAGGTTGACCATGACCAACGTAACAAGCCAAGTAAAAATAGCCGGATTGCTATCCAAACCAATCAACATCTTTAATGGACTCCGACAAGGGGATGGTTTGGCCTGCCTCCTCTTCAACCTGGCGTTGGAGAAAGCAATCCGTGACTCTGGCACGGCAACAAGAGGGACCATCGTCAACAGGTCCAGCCAGATACTGGCTTACGCAGACGACATCGACATCATCGGAAGAACTGAGCAAGCTGTACATGATTCCTTCATCCAGATCGAGCAGGCGGCACAAAATCTGGGGCTGCACATTAGTGAAGGTAAAACAAAGTACATGGTGGCGTCGAATGCGAGAGGAACAGTTGGTCAAACAATCAAGGTAGCGGAGCACGAATTTGAAGTGGTGCAATCCTTTAAATACCTTGGGTCAATAGTAGCAGCCGATAACAATATAGAAGAAGAAATACGCGGGCGGCTTCTCAAATCCAACAGAGCCTACTATAGTCTGTCAAAGCTCTTCAAATCCAGAAATCTCACCATAACTTCAAAACTGCTGCTGTACAGGACCATGGTCCTGCCAGTACTCACATATGGATCCGAGACTTGGGTGCTTAGCAAAAGGCACTCCGACCTCTTAGCCGCGTTCGAGAGAAAAGTCTTAAGGAGAATTGTTGGCCCCATATGTGAGGAAGGACGATTCCGGAGACGGTACAATCATGAATTGTACGCAATCTACCTTGAAGCAGATATCGTGACAAAAATTAAGCTCGGTAGACTCCGGTGGGCAGGGCACCTAGCTCGCATGAGCGAAGAGGAACCTGCTCGGAAAGTTCTTTGTGGTACATTCTATGGTAGACGACAGCGTGGTAGACCATGCTTGCGCTGGAGAGATGGCGTAGAGCAGGACGCCCGGAGCCTTGGGGTGCGCAACTGGATGGCGGCGGCTCGAGACCGGGATGGGTGGAGAGACTTGTTGAAGGAGGCCAGGACCGGACCCCGGTTGTCGAGCCGACGATGATGATGATGAAACTATAAGATAAACTTACATATAGAAAAATGCGTGTGTAAAAGAATTAATAGCAATAAAATAATCAAAAGTTTTTCTCATTCAAATAAAAATCATTTGGATGCACGAAATCAATTAGTAAATAAATGAAAAACACAGCCGAATATATCTCACCTCACCTCTATACATAGCTAAATGCCTAACCTACGCATTTATATATTTTTATGGAAGCATATGAAGAGTGATATTTCTTATTGCTCTAATCGTATATAAGGTTTTCATCAAAACACTTCCGTTGATATGTCAATTTTCAAATAAAGGTCAACTACCACCCTCAGTCTTAAGGAAATTAACAAAATTAACACTCAAATGTTGCGTGAAGTGAAGTGAAGTGAAGAACACTTGAAGAAACAACTTGAATTTCTATGTATAGGTTAGGTAGGTATGTAACTTGTTAACCTTTTCTATAAAAGTTTATTGTTATTATTATAAGAAAACAACAATTATAATTATTTATTTTTTTTTGCTGTAAGAACGATAAAGGAGCAGCCCAGAATAATTCGTACAAGCAATTTACCTTGACACTATACTTGCCTTTACCACTTGACTTTGTTCTTATTAGAAAACACGATAATTTGTTTTTGTTTGTAAAAAAAAAAAAATAATAAATAATGTCACCCACAGTGGTAAGGCTATTATAACGAAGAAGAAGAACGTCTAGGAGTTACGTTTTGACTGGCGATGGCGCCCAGAACATGCCAAACACCTCACATCACAGTCTCCAAAAATAAAACAAAAGAGGTAAATAAAGGTGCAGGCAAAGGCTTATAAGTGGTGGTTTTATTTCATCGTCACGCTATAGAACTTATTTTTATTTTCTAACATTTCAATTCTATGAATGAGTTTAAAGATTAGAAAAAAAGTCATTTCAATGGCAAAAGAGTTTTTACCCTTTAATTTTTAATAAATTCTCCTATTATTTCCTTACCTTTGAATTAACTGTAAAATTATATTGAGGCATGCTGGGCTGGCAGAGATTTGAAGGACAAAGCTAAACTTCAATTTCTTTTGAATTGCACGAGCATACAAATAATTCGTTTCCTTTTAACAAGACTGTTTTTTTTTTTTTACGTGACTCATGCAAACTTTGGAACTGCAAAGGTATCAAAGTGTTAAATTTGTTGATCAAAAGCTGTTTAGAGTTCTCGAAAGAAGTAGAGTGCCAACAAATTTTCTACCTCACCAAGATTATATTTCAGCAAACTATTAATTAAATTCTTATTGCAAGAAAAAGATCAAAATTCTGATATCCCGCAAGTAGTATTATGCCACTGGCATACACGCAAGGAGTTTCTTATCTAATTAGCATTCGTGTCCTGGAGTAAGGCACGATATGTATATTATTTGACACAAGAGTTAGTTGATATTCTGCAGCAGTGCTGAATTTAGGCTTAGGCCCGTGAGGCCCGGGCCTTGGGCGGCAAAATCTTTGGGGGCGCAGAAAAATAATTGATTCTCAAAGTGAGCGATGATGCCTGTGGGCGGTAGTGGGCCACAGGGGGCGGCGACAGACCAGAGAATATTTTGTGTTGAAAAAGCAGTTTAGGAGGACTATGGATAACTTATTGTTGAGAAAGTTCAATTTTATTGAAAAAATGGCAAAATAATATTTTATATTTTATCTCTTTCTTTGGGGGCACTGAAAAATAATTGATTCTCAAAGTGGACAATAATTGAATTAAGTTTGAACTTTCAAAAAAAAAAAATATTTTCACATTCAAAATTGCAATTATTAATGTATCATCATGTGAAATGTTGTTGTGAGGTAGTGCGAGCCTACACAACTTTTATTTATTCAAATTATTTTTTTGAGCGTTTTTCATATTAGATTCAATAACAAAAACCTATAAATTTATATTATTCATATAAAAATTTCGAGTTAAATTTCTTTTTATTTAATCCAAAAAATATTGTTGCATTTTCTTTAATGCAAAGAATTTTCGAATAAATTTGCAGTTTTTTTAATGCAATAAATGTTCTTGCATTTTTTTTTTCAATTCAAAACAAATTTCGAATTAAATTTGAATTTTCTTTAATGCAAATCATTTTCGAATTTGATTTTTTTTTTGTAATGCAATTGAATTTCAACTTGCATTCAAATTTATATAAAACTATAGATAAAATAAAAAAAAGGAAAAAGAAAAAAAAAAAAAGTGTAGGGAAAATGTAGGGATTTTTTGTCTATGCTGCAGGTACTTCTTTTGTTTTCATGTGGCATCACTGCTTTTTAGTTTGGTTCTCCATTTAGAGCTTTAGTTTCTTAAGACTATAATTTATTTTTAAGTCTTAAAATAAAGATACTGCCATATAATGTATGGGGGTATCTGACCCCGCATTCCCTCCCCTGATGACGGTACATAATATAATATTGTAGGTCAACCTAATAAAAGCGTGTTAAAAATGTTCAGGCGTTTTCTGACAGCACAGAAGAAAGGCTCTGGAAGAACGATTAAGAATAAAGGCAATTAAAAGAATGTAGTTAACAAAAAAACAAGGCAGGCGGCGTACTCAACCGTGCCTAGGGCGGCAGAAAACCTAAATCCGCCACTGGTCCGCAGTCAGTGGGTCGTTTTGACCTAAAAAGGTTTTGTATGACCGAATTTTGGATTTTGATTTTTGTTTACATGCTGTTTGGAGTTTTTGAGTTTGAGAGGGTTTGACCAAAATTTCAAAAACTAAATATTTTAATGGGAAAGTATAACATGGTAAAAACAATGTGTTAAAAAGTGTAAAAGTAATCCAAAGAAAGTGGTTTGAGAGAGCGAGACAAAATACAAATTTTTGAAGAAATATTGCACTGCTCATAATCATAATACTATATTTGGTCAAGATTTTTAATGAACCCATCAAATGGCATTTAAAATATATTTATTGAATAGAAAAGGAGCTAAGGACCAAAAGACTGAAGATTTTTCAACACAGGTTTAATTTATTTTAAATATTTCCCAACAGTAGAAGCCCAAATTAAACAATTCTCTTGTTTGTTTTTAAAGTGAAGGAAAGTATTTTTGTGCTTGATAACCAGTTTCGAGTAAAGTTATTATAAGTCCACTCGTTTTAATGTTCGATGGATAGTTCGATGAGTTAACTGAAGCTAAAATCATCATCGATTTCGGTAATATTCTCATAGGGTGATTTGCCTAAGGTGTGACAAAAAGCTAGGTAGGACGTATAGTATGTAGGTCTATTTCCCCGTTTAGGCCTCCAATTTTATAAAAAAAATTAACTTAAAGCAAAAAACTATTTTTTTTTTTAAACAGTGGTTATAAAGGGTTTTCCAATAAGAGGTGTTATTTTGATATTCAAAGAAAAATGGCATTTTTTGAAATAAATGATCGGATTTTTATTTCATTATAAAGAGAAAGGTATGCCGTTAATAATGAAACACAACATCAGCCAAATGGCCGCCACGACCACGCTTACAGGACCATATCCTTTTCATGAAATTTTCCATAACCAAATCGCAAAGTGGCTGCCCTATGTCCTCGATAGCCTCACGAATTCCATCTTTGAGGTCTTGAATCGACGCTGGGCTGTTAGCGTAGACCTTATCTTTCACGTGGCCCCAAAGGAAGAAGTCGCAAGGTGTTAAATCACAAGATCTCGGTGGCCAATTGTGATCACCTCTTCGAGAGATAACACGGCCCGGAAACTTTTCCCGTAAAAGATCGATGGTTTCATTGCTTGTGTGGCACGCAGCGCCGTCTTGTTGAAAGTAAACGTTGTCCAGATCAATACCATCCAATTCCGGCCATAAAAAAATCATTAATCATCTCTCAATAGCGCAATTCATTGACCGTAACTGTTGCTCCAGCCTCATTTTCGAAAAAGTAAGGTCCAATGACCCCGCCGGACCATAAACCGCACCAAACAGTCACGCGTTGAGGATGGAGAAACTTTTCAACAATAACTCTTGGGTTTTCCGAGCCCCACATGCGACAGTTTTGCTTGTTGACGTAGCCTCCGAGGTGGAAATGGGCCTCATCAGTCAAGATGATTTTTCGATGAAATTCCGGATCATTTTCATGCATTTCAAGGACCCAATCAGCAAAGACACGACGTTGTTGATGATCAGCCGGCTTGAGTTCTTGTGTTAACTGAACTTTATAAGCCTCAAGACCCAAGTCTTTATGCAAAATACGGTGTAATGACGTTTGTGGAATGCCTAATTCCAAAGAACGACGAGGAATGGACAAACCTGGGTTTTCTTCAACACTTTGAGCTACAACAGCAATATTCTCAGTTGTTCTTGAGCGACGTGCACGGGTTTTATTCTTCACATCACTAACTTGTCCCAACAGCTCGAATTTGTCCACCAATTTCTGTATTGCGGTCCGACAAGGTGCTTCACGACGACCCAAAAATGTTTTAGTTTTACGAACCGTCTCTGCCAAATTTTCACCATTTTTATAGTGAATTTTAATAATTTCAATGCGTTGTTGAAGCGTGTATCGTTCCATTTTTATTAACGGCGTAGTTTCTACTTGTCAAATGTCAAAAAATTACAGCTTCAAAAGTGACAATTACCGAAATAGCGGGCTATTCAAAATAACACCTCTTATTGGAAAACCCTTTACTTACAATTCCCTGTTATATTTAGATACTTTTTTGTTGAGCCAGATATCTTTTAACTACTTATTAAATGAAATTAATTTTCAAAAAAAAATGGAAAAAAAAATAATAACTAATTTTTATTTTTATTTAACGTGATTAAGTACTATTTTTGTTTTCAAAATTCAATGCTCTTATAAATTTGTAGTCAAAATCAGGAAATAGAATGCTTAAAATGTCTTCTAGTTTTTGAAAAAAATTGAAAATAACGAAAAATTACTTTGGGGTTTTTTCAATAAGAGCGGGTTGAGGTATTAACAAAATTCTTTTTTTATTTGATAACCCAATGTACATTATTATTTATGGAATATGACATTGTTCAAATGCTTGCCACGGGTTCTAACGTTGTCACGGATCTGAGTGGTCCAATTTTCAATGACTCTTGCCCCAAGATCCGGCTGAATTTGAGTGATGGAATGTGTTATATTCACCTTAAGGGCATTGGTCGATTGTGCTTTATTCGCATAGACCTGGAACTTCAGGAAACCCCACAAGAAAAAGTCTATGGGGGTCAATTCACATGACCTTGGTGGCCAATTCACATCACCTTTGCAAGAAATAACCTTACCCTCAAATCGTTCATGCAGAATATCAATCGTGGCGTCTGCTATATGGCAAGTAGCGCCAGCCTGCTGGAACCACATATCGTCTAGGTCAATATGGTTTAATTTTGATCCATAAGAAATTGGATATCATCGTTCAATAGGGCTCGCCATTGACGTTAACCGCCTCACCAACGTCGTTTACGAAAAAGTACGGACCAATGACGCCGCGCACCTGCCCAAAATCCATATCAATCGGTAATTTTTTGGGAATACTCTGTCTTCTGGTGAACCTCGTGTCAGTTGGTGTCTTCCCATATTCGGAAGTTTTTCTTGTTAACATAGCCATTCATCCAAGAATCCGCCTCCTTGCTAAAGATGATTTTTTGGCCAAAATTGATGTTCTCTTCTAAACGCTCTGAAGCCCAGTCACCGGACCGCAGCGATGTCTTCGCCCGATCTTGCGTTCCTTTGACGTACGAATGTGTGGGTTGGCTGATTGATTACCGGTCTTCTCAAATTTGGCAGCCAAACTTTGAAGAGTCGACTGTGAAGGGCAACCATATGTTTATCGTAAAATGGCCGCAACGCGCTCAACGTTTGCCCTAACAAGCACTCATTTTGATAATAAAGTTTTATCATCGTCTCAACTATCTGTAAATTCCGTATAGGGTGACATCTTTCTGTTTGCGATTTAGAGGTTTATCTAGTCAAATTAGTTCCCATAAATCGAATGCAAATAATTTGCTAATTGTTTTTATTCAAATTAACGCGATCGTGTGATAAGTTTCCCCTTTTATCACGATGCCTTCCTGATAATCATCACATTAAATGTTAACCACAGATTATTATCAGTGGAACTGTCACTCAAACCGTCCAATTATATTCAACAACTATTTGACTAGATTTATGCACCCCGCATCAACTAATTCACGTGTTCACCCTGTTGCTGATGGTTCAAGGAGCAGATACACACATAATGTATATATCAAAATGAGTTGACACAACAACTGTGATATATGAATTAAATTTTATTGCATTACCCTTGCAAATTATTTTAAACTATTCCATGCCAAGGTACTAGTCATTGAGAAACGGAAGTGTACACCATGTTCAGATGGTGGAAATAGTCTTTATGCCTATGCCAAGTGCAACATTTTAAAATTAGTTTTCGACTATACAACAACTCGTTTCCGGTTACAAAAGGCTTTGTTTTCGGTCATAGCAATAAAAAACAATTTGTAAACTGACCTTCAGCATATACAACGACTCTATACTAATACCTACGCGTTTAAATGCAAATTTCTGGCCTTTACGTATGATGGGCTTAAATGGCTTTGTACACAACATTTTCGCAAAGTCATATTTTTAAGCTGCATGGCCAGGCCATAGAAGGTTATTTACGAGTATTTGAGAATTTAACATTCGGTTGCAATAAAAACACATGTCTTAACATAATAATAAAGGGTGTTTTTTTTAGACGTGTGGTTTTCAATCTGGGAATACTTTTTTAGAAGTTGGTCTTTTTGACAGCTGTCAATTGATTTATGCTCAATTTAGTTTGACATTTCATAATTAATAGACTTACTTCTGAACAAAGTTTCCAAATCGTGCAAAAATGGTTCGAAGCGAGATCGTTATTAATCCCGATTTTCACAAGAAAATTTTGTTCAGCGATGAAGATCATTTTTGGTTGAATGGGTACGTGTTAATAAGCAAAATTGTCGTTTTTGGAATGATCATAATCCACAAAGGATTGTTGAGACGCAGCCGTTACATCCTCAAAAAGTCACTGTTTGGTGTGCTCTATGGGCAGAGGGAATAATTCGTCCATATTTCTTCAAACCTGAAGCCGGCCATAATGTTACAGTCAATGGGGAACGCTATAGAGCCATGATTAGTGACTTTTTCGTGCCTGAATTGGAGGATGTTGATGTGGAAGACCTTTGGTTCCAACAAGACGGTGCAACATGCCATACAGCCAACGAAACAATCAATTAATTGAAGGAAACTTTTGGTGAGCGAATTATCTCGCGTCGTGGGCCTGTGGCGTGGCCTCCAAGGTCGTGCGATTTAACACCGCTGGACTATTTTTTGTGGAGTTATGTGGAGTCGCTTGTCTACGCAGATAAGCCCGAGACGATTGACGCCGTGGAAGAGAATATTCGGTGCGTTATTAATTGACATACGGCCCGAATTGCTGTGAAAAGTGGTCGAAACTTGGGCCTCTCGGCTAGAATTTATTCGAGCCAGCCGTGGCGGCCACTTGTTCGAAATAATTTTTAAAACAAAAATGGCAAACCGTTATCTTTATAATAAAGCTAAATTTTTGGCCATAACATTAGATTATATGCGTTTTATTTCTTCTTAAAAACTATACGTCTAAAAAAAACATCCTTAAGTTTGTTAGATTCGTAAAAAATCGTCCTCGAGAGTTAAATCAAGTACGATGATGGAGAACACAAAAAGTGTGTCTCGCAGATCCTAGGCATCTCTGTCTCCATTTGAAACTATTCTGCCGTCCTAACAAAATAGAACGCACCTCTCTATTTTAGTAGCTTTGAGGCATATCTCTAATAAAATACCGAGCTCACTGCAAAACGAATTAATGACTTTCCCTTGAGAACAGCTGAGCCAAAAACCACTTTCTTTAAAAAAAAAAAAAATGAAAGCCCTGCAAATTTAACGAGAAATAATATTTTGTAATGCAATTGATTTTCTTTGGGAAATAATGACTTACAAAAAATACCATCAAGGCAGCTTAAAGGGTTTTTAATGATGCATCGATTCGGTTGGGTTAATGTGCTCCTTGTGACGTTGGTATTTAACGAACCGTATCTAAACGAACAGAACAGAAAAAAATAGTCAATCTAAATGACAATCCACTTAAACTTGGAGCAACCATCAGCCAGCGATTTTTCGGGTTGAAAGAAGAATCCCATTAGCAAAATGTCACAACATAATTAAAGGATTTGATTTATGAGATGATGCTCACTTAATATATACATTATTCGCTAATCGCTTAACCGACTCCCTCTCCGCTCACTCACATTCCCCAGCGAGCACTCTAAAAAATATATAGCATAGGTATACTCTACTTGTATATTTATTACCTACCTCACAAAATAGACCATCAGCATTGAAATTTACCTAAATATAGAAATATGTAGGTTGCACTTCCGTTTTTCCTTTACAAATAGTTTGTTACACACCGTCGCGCACACAGCGCCCAGTGGGTGGCAATTTGTTTTCGTTCTTGGACACATCCAAGGATGTCGGACCTAAATTCGAGGTGGTAAACCAATTGATGGGCATTTAGGCCCAATCGGGCCATAAACGAACCGGACAACGCAACGTCTAACAAACGAATTATTGATTCAAATGAAAATCCAATCTGACCTTAACATTTTGCGCCAAACGGATATAGCAAGCTATGTAAACGTAAAGTGTTCGAAACTAATTTACATATGCATCAAGCTCGCACGAAGAATAAGGACATAAGTGGCGCTGCTATTGCGACGACTTGCTCCTACTTTATGGTAGGCTATATAGAGGCAGCGCCATTGAGCGGCTGCTGAGTGCTGGTAGAACTGCAGTCATTCATTAGTTAATTCATAATGAATTGTTTCAAACGCGAATTTACATTCGTAAGGCCCTCACATTATGCGATCACGATAACTCCTTGAGGGCTATTTTTTTGTGCCTCCTTGGCTTCAGAATAAATTAATTCTTTGCATTTATGAAGACAACGTGCGGTATGCGATTTTGCATTCAAATGACATAATATGTACCCAGTTATAGAGAGGGAATGTCTTTGATGAGTTTTCTGCGAGAAGTTAAAGGGGTTGAGATTTTGTTTTTAATTTAATTGGATACTTAACGGTAAAATGACATTTTTAATGGATGAAAAGGGTGCCAATGTTCTACATATTTGTAAAGGAATTATTAATACGCAGTGCAATAAGTACCTTGTTGGTGAGAAAATTAATATCTTTTATAGATCTGTAGTGCCAAGTGCAATTTTATAAATTGAATACAGGTCGGATAGAAAACCACTGTATGGCAAGAAGACGTATATATCTATCTATTCCTTAGTTATATATTTGGGTTATTTTTTTTTTTAACTTTGATATTATGCATTTCGAAATTGACTTATACAGGGTGGGCCAAATAAGGCCTTACTTTGTTAGTAAAAGTAAACCCAACTAACAATTTAGCTTGTATAAGGTCCAATTTTTCGAATTTTGCAAGTGATAGCTTGTATAGAGCTTGCATAAAGCATATTTTCGCAAGCTACACATTTCACACTTTGACAATTAGGAAAAAGCTGCTTTAAGGCCTTTTACAGTGAGTTTGGCAAGTTCTATACAAGGCTTGTAGATAAAGTTTAAAAATTGCCTGTATAAGGCCTTCCGAAGTTGTTTACTGAAAATTAAAGCTATGATAGCTGCTATAAGGTTCTCCACGACAAGTCAAAGCAAACAACTTGTGTATGGCTTGCCACTAAAAGCCTTATGCAAACTAAATTAATATGCTATCAAGTAGTTCCCATTTGATGACATTTTTCTCAACAACGAAGTGGCGTAGAGTGCTGGAGTGGAACGCGGAAGGTCTCGAGTTCAAACCCAGGTAAATAAAAATTTGTATAATTAGAATATGACTTCAATCATTACAGAATGCAATAAAAAAGGTTTCGGGAGCTGACTGCGAAGAGGAATATATTTAAAAATACAATACAAATAAAAATAATGCAATGAAAACACAAATACTTAAACAATACAAAAAGGATTTATTTTTTTTTGTTATTTCCAAATTTGTTTTTCTTTAACCTTTATAACACTTACGGCAAGCTACTAGCAAATAGCTGTCATTAAAAGGCTTGATTAAAGCCCTTTGATAACATCTTAAGCAAGCTTTTAGCAATAACTGTTATCAAATGGTTTTTGTAGGGCCTTTTTATAACATCCAAAGCAAGCTATTAGCATTAGCTGTCATAATAAGGTCTGCTTACAAAAGTGTAAAACAGCACTTTTATCATTTCAAACATTTAACATTTTTTCATGAAGTTATCAAAAGTATCCATCATATATGTAGTTAGATCATGAAATTGTTGAGGCTTTTAAATCGAGTAGAGAAATGAAGTTATCCTTAAGAATTTCCCAGCCCTCATACATCAAACAACGGTACTGGACCACACTCAATTACACAAGACATCTTGTTGTCTCCATAAGTGGAGAATTATCTACTGGAACCTTCTTTTAGATGGGAAAATGAAACCCTCTAGTCTTGACTAATTTCTTTTGATCTCAAGACGTCTCGAGTGTAAAAATCTATATTTTTTTCTTAGTTCCTAATTTTAGTGATTTAATTTTTTTATAACAAAAACAATCTTTAGATACTTGTAATCGCTTTGCAATGTCCATGAATTGATTACCTTCACCGTTAGTATCTACTAAGTGATTCTCATTTTTTAAAACAAATTCAATAGACAAAACCCAAATCCAAAAAATAAAAAAAAATCTCCTTTCCTTGAGACAAATCATCTTGAATATCGCTTATAAAGTGATTATTGAGATGATATCATCCTATTGGCTCGATTATTTGAATTTTAATAAAAAAAAAAATAATGTGTATAAGGACAATAGGCTTCTGGTTAACGCATTCAAATTGACTTTAGGCTATTTGCCAAGTAAATGCAAACAAAAAAATAAATAAACTGATGTTACATAAAAAGCCATAGTCATAATTATTAAGTATTTTTATTGTTTTGTTGTTTTTTTCTAATAAAAAATAACCACCTTGTTGGGTTCTTGACGTAGAAAACGCTGTTTTTTTTTCTTAAACGAAAGTCATTAAAAATGATTATGTTCGACGTCATAAGTGCGATTCTTTACTCAAATATATAAATATTTATTTCGGAATGAGTTACTCCATCAACAAGGATGGCTGTTTGTTTGAATTATCATAAGTGCCTATTTTTAATATTTTCGGTATTGGATTTTATTAAATGGGTGACCAACCGACGCATGGCGGCGCGGCGTAGCGTGACGTGGCGGTAGCGACGGCGCCCGGAAAGCAATTTTATAACTCACTTAAAATAGATTTAAAAGTGTGCGGAAGAGAAAAGTTTCGTATGTTGATTCATTGCTAATTTTTTTTTTTTTGTTTTTTGAATGTTGTTTTTTTTTTAATTAAAATGATGTAAATATTTTTGAAGTATTGGAAAGACCTTGATAGGTTTGATAAGAGCCATAATTTATTCAATATTGACGCTATCGGCACCCCATGTTTTAAAGCTTTAGAGACGCATCATTTTATATTCAACACAAAATATATGGTAAACTAAATACTTTTTTCAGCTTTATTGAGTAATTAGAGGGACTTATTGCGAGAGTGTGTTCAGAAAAGGATTAAGGTCCAACAGACTTAAAAGTTTAATATCGGCACATTTTCTATCTTTATAAAATAAGAATCCATTAATTCTTATGAACCAAAACACACCAACTAGACGAAACAAGAATCATTTTTTTGTTTTAAAGACTGGTAACTGGTTGTCAAAAATACATTGCTTTCTATAATGAAAATATTTTGTTTTAAACCAGCGTCGTTGTCGATTATAACACACCTGCGTTATGGTGCAATCCGTGTATACAAAAAAATATAATCCAAACAGAAACAGAAAAACATGTTTCGTTGGCGATGATGGCTGGAAATGTCTTATCATAATTTTGTTTTTAGTTTTTGTTTGTTTCAATTATTTGGAAGTTCTGGTTGAAAATTGAAATGAAACAGAAAAGTGAAATGATTTGTTTGCTTGATTGTGTTTCTGTTGGTGTTAGGCAATAACGCCCAAAGAAATAACGCCCAAATCGATCTGGAAATTCTAAACAATTGTTGTTGTTTCTCGATTTGTGCTTTATTTCCATTTTTTTAAAATTGGGTTTAAAGGAAAAAACGCCCAAAATAAAAATTTTAAAAGTTTAATGGGAAATAAAGCCCTAAAATGGAAATATCGCCCAAAAAAAATCCAGAAAAAGGAAATAACGCCTAAATGGTAGGAAAAAACGTCTAAAGCAAAATCTTGCCAATAATTGTACTGAAACAACTCCATTTTAAATCATATCCACTTTATTTCACTTTAATAAAATAAGCAGTGAGGTATGTATAGGGGGGCATGCTGCCCCCCTGCTTAGGCACTCTATAGGATTAGTGGTAGGTGCGAAGCTGGGTGTATGCAAAGTTTCTTTAAATCCAGATTCTTTAAATGCAAAAGAGACTTTGCATACACCCCACCTTGCATCTATCACAAACATTATAGATTTCCTAAGCAGGGGGGTTGCAGTGGGCAGCATGCCCCCCAATACATACCTCACTGTTCATGCGCCGCAAGTTTCATTGAAATTTCACTTTGGAAATATCGCCCAAAATTGAGGAAATAACGCCCAAATTTTACGACAGCAATTTGCATTGAAATCACTTGGGCGATATTTCCATTTTTTTTTGTTAAAAATGTGGTCAGTATTTCGAAATCGATTTGGGCGTTATTGCCTAATGCCGTTTCTGTTGGGGTGTGTTAAAATAAAACACGTTTTCTTGCCTTATGAAACAAAAACGTTTTTGTCTCATCCGGTGTGTTTTCAGCCTAGGGTAACTTTGGTTTAGATATTTCTTGAACGCTTGAACTAATTTCTGTTGAATTAACATTATATTGAGTGTCATTTATGAAGCACCAATCGCGCCACATTTTAAATTAAACGAATTTAGTGGCTCTAAGCAAGGTTTCTGTTTGTTTTAGTTTTGATATAAGATAATTTATAAATAAGGTATAGAAAAACTTCTCCCAGTTCCATAGCAAAAGGATATTAAGATTCCGATAGCCTTATGCATACATAACACATATATTTACCTACACTACACGTCCATAAACCATACAATTATAAATCATTTTGAATTGCTTTTATTTTTGCTTAGTTATTTTAATGACTTTCTACCACCTATTGGCATTTTATTTATATAGTTTTGTTGCTACCTTAATTTATATTATGAAATAATTGAGCTCACAAACTATGTATAGCTTTATATTGAGTGTCCTTTTATTGTTGACTATGTCGATGTCGTCTCAAAAAGGGTTCTTGTCTGCGGTTAAGACAAAATAAATTAATTTCATAAAATCCTCGACACATATTTTTATGTGTAGTATAGCAGTCAAGTTTTACCTACCAATACATACATATGCACAGATGCAAAGATAGTGTAGATATTTCTCCTTAGTGTCCTTAATAAAACAAACATCGCATGTATGTTCTCTCTATTGCACTATATTATATAAGTATAGTATATGCTCGTATGTGTGTGCACACTTCTTATAAGAAGAATACTTATAGGATAGCGTCTCAGCTGACACATAAAACTCATTGGAATATTGCCAACTACTTCAGAATGTTCATTTAAAATAAATTAAAATTGCTTTTAAGGAGAGGAAAACTTCTCAAGTGTGTATTAAAATCAAATGACAATAAAGGAGATTATTATGTAAAATGAAAATTGTAAAGGAGACAAAAAGTCTAATCATATTTGCTTCGGCTTTCAGCTTCCTTCTATTTTAAATTGCATCGAGCTTAGTGATATTGAAATTGATGAAAAAAAAATGTACTTAAATATTTTAATTGATTATTCTACAGATATACTAATATACTCACAGTGTGTATGTTTTGAGAAACTTGAATGTCAAGAGGTTTCGGAGGTCGACTTCTAAAGGGTGTTTTTTTTTTAGACGTGTGGTTTTCAATCTGGCAATACCTTTTTCGGAGTTGATCTTTTTGACAGTTGTCACTTGATTTATGCTCGATTTGGTTTGCCATTTCATAATTAATAGACTTACTCCTGAACAACGTTTGCAAATCGTGCAAATGTATTTCCAAAATAATCGCGCGCTGCGTCCAATATATCATTAAACCCTTATCTTTATAATAAAACTAAATTCTTGGCAAAAGGCATACATACACATGAAATCAAAACAACGCAAAAGTATTTTTAAGAAATAAATTTCTGTATCCATTTTCAAGGTCTATCTTCTTCCAACCAAATTTTCTTCTCAAAAGTCTCTTTGTACACAAACCTCTCTGTGGTGAAGTAATAACACGCTTTTCACCGTCTTAAGCCTAGTATACGCTGCTGATGTGCGAAACGAAATTTGTCTGTGTTCTCCAACACAAAAGCGAAATACTTACGGAAAGCGCAGCGAAAAAATGACAGCTGTTGTACCGCATTTTCAACAAAAAAAAACGAACACATCAGACGCAAAATAATCACAGAAAGTCATGCTGTAAAGAAAGAAGCAATAAATACAAACATGAATTATTCGGGTTGGGTACGAAATCCTGCATCACAAAATTCCGCAGGATCTACTACATTGCAACAGCGCATACAATTTTCTTTCCCATTGGAATTGGTGCCTCGATTGTATGAGGATCACGAAGAACGAAGTTTCCTACAATTTTTTATGGGCCGTCGACTATGGTCTGGTGTCCGGATCTGATCGGTCGACGGCAGTGGGTCTGACGGGGGAGGTTGGCCTGGAACCGGGACAAAGGTTCTGGAGGTGGCTTGGGAACTTGGACAAAGGACAATTTTTTTTTTTGATACAAGGTTCTGGAGGTGGATCTGGAACCAGGACAAAGGTGCTGGAGGTGGGTCTAGAACTTCGAGAAAGGACACATTTTTTTGTTTTTGGAAACAACTTTCTTACAAATTCAAAAAAAGTTCTGAAAGTGGATCTGGAACTTGGACAAAGGAAAACATTTTTTTTTTGGAAACAAACCATTTTTCAAAAAAAAAGTTTAGGAAAAAAAAAGTTTTTTTTTTAGTTTTTCGGAAAAAAAGTTTAGAAAAGTTAATTTTTAAATATTTTTTTCAAAAAAAAAATTTCACCTCACTCCAGGTCCAGGTGTTAAAATTCTTCCAATCGTATTTTTTTAAAAAGTATTGAAAATCCCGCAGCGTACTTTCTTGAGTGCTACGTTATTTCGTAACGATCCCACTTTTTTACTCAGACATTGTGAAACAAACCCTTACGGCCATATTATTTATCTGTTTCAAAACAAGTTTAATAGCAAAACTAGTTTTATAGAAGTTTGGAGTTCCAAGTTTTGCACGGTTTTATGAATTTACAGTTTTTACCGAAGCTAGTTTAAACTTTTCGAGTTTAAATTCTAGTAACCAGATCGCGCTAAATTTAAGCTCCCATTGCTAAATTTTGACATGAGATCGTTGAGGAAAATATGTCACAATATACAGCTGTTCTCAGAGAATTTATTTTCATTATTTCAAGTGAATTTAATAAAATGAAATGGAACATTTTCCTTACCTGAGATAAATCGTTTGTTTCTAAATATTCCTCAATTTCCATTTAAATTTTCACAAAAGCAAAGTTCACACAAAAATTCAAGAATTATAGAATATCTGCACAAATTAAGTTCGTGAATTAATGTGCCGAACAATTATTACGTGCGCTAAATTTTGACAGTGATGTACATGTACAGTAAGAAACAAAAAATTGATTTTTTTTTTGACGGGAACTGCGTACCACTCGGCTAAAATGCTTGGCTTAATTTTAGCTTGGCTAAATTTTGGAGAGAATTTTGTATGAAAACTAAAATTAAGCGCAATCTGGGTACTTGGCTTTAGGCGTCAAAATATTTTTTGAATAATACCAATTTGTGCACCTCCAAACATCTATAAAACTATTTCTGCCATGAAAAGGTTTTGAAACAAGTCAATAGCTGTTAATGCTTTTTAAAGGTCCCTTCTATAAGTCAAACGATTTTCACTTGAACCCAATTTCATAAAAGTGAACAATTATACTGGTTCAAGTATTATTTTTAAATATACATACACAGGTACAAAAATCACTCACAAGATTAAAGTAACCTGATTAAATATATTTTTTTTTTTAATTTTTTCTTTTAAGTTGTGAAGAATGCAGCTACATAAACTAAACCCTAAGAAATATAAAAAAAAAAAATTATGTGCATTGAACTAAAATTAGGTATCATTGAGACATTTTTCATAACCGCTTTGTCTATATGCTTCTTTGAACAAAAAAAACAGACACAGTTTAAAAAAAGAAACCTAAGGTTAAAAATAAGTACTTTCTTTATTTAAATCGATGTACAAATTGGATAATGTGGTATACATACCACACGACATGGCAGCCTCCCTACGACATGGCAGCCTCAATAAGCCTAATTGACAAATGTTGAAATATTTATGTCATTACAAATGTGACAAAATGTGCCCATTGTGTAACTTAAAACAATTTTAACGTGATTATAGTGTTTTAGATTAGAATTCGCATTTACCTGAGCTTGTGCTTGTTTGATGTGTGTTGTATGTAAACAATTAAACACACATTAAAGGAGGGTTGATTGGATAACATGATAAATCCTATATGCTTGACAAATTGCATAGGGCTATACTTACAACATTGAAATACCATTTAAGACAGAGAGTCGAAGCAGGACTTGGAAAATTTGAGACCGGCAATTTGAAACACATCGCATAAGCAATAATCTGATTTGCATATGGCTGAACTTAATCTAATGGAATAAGAAAGACACTTTAATAAATAATGACTGAGAAACAACTGATGTAACCAAAACTTGCGAAAATTAATTTATTAAATATGTAGACCGACACAGCAGGTTTTTTTTTCTCAGTCTTTAGGTTGTATGCGTGTTCGCACTCGGTTGACACTTCTGACAAAACAAAGTAGTCATTTATTACTTAAAATTTTCCATTAATTAGTTATGAAAGTTTCAATTTTGTCATGCGATGTTTTCTATGTTTTTACTTTCTGTTTTCTAAATTCATATGAAATTAGCAGATTATCCCCTCAAAAACGTGTAAACACTTCATAAATTGAATGCTTTATTGCTTGCTTATTTGCCGTTAATTAGTTAAAACAATTTCAATTTTATCGTGCGATGTTTTCTATTATTTTTTCTTCTGATTTGCTTAATTGATATCAAGTTAGCGAAGCACCCTTTTAAAAAAGGCTAAAAACTTCTCTAATTGAATATAATTAACAATGAATAATTTACCGTTCATAAGCCGTGAATTAGTTGTGACAATTTGAATTTAGTCGTGTGATATTTTCTATATTTTGTTGTTGCTTTTCTCAATAAATATCAAGTTAGAAAATTATTAAGCAATAAAACATTTAATATAACAAGTGTGTACCTTTTAAGAGGGTGCTTCGCTAACTTGATACCGTTCTAGAAAATCTAAAAAAAAAAAATAGACAAAATCGCATGACAAAATTTAAGTATTTATATGGCAGGTAGAAGATACTTTTGGTATTCTCCTACTAAAATAAATGTTCAAAAATGGTGAATTTCTGAAAAACGCTAAGTAAAGGGTGTTTTTTTTAGACGTGTGGTTTTTAAGAAGAAATAAAACGCATATTATTTAATGTTATGGCCAAGAATTTAGCTTTATTAAAAAGATAAGGGTTTGATATTATGTTTTAAAAATGATTTCGGGCAAGTGGCCGCCGCGGCTGGGTCGACAAAAATTCCAGCCAAGAGGCCCAATTTTGGACCACTTTTTGCAGCAATTTTGGCCGTATGTCAGCAATAACGTCCCGAATATTCTCTTCCAGGGCGTCAATTATCTGCGTTGACAAGCGACTTCACATAACCCCAGAAATATAGTCCAGCGGTGTTAAATCGCACGATCTTGGAGGCCACGCCACAGGCCCACGACGCGAGATAATGCGCTCACCAAAAGTTTCCTTCAATAAATTGATTGTTTCGTTGGCTGTATGGCATGTAGCGCTGTCTTGTTGAAACCAAAGATCGTCCACACTAACATCCTTAAATTCTGGCATGAAAAAGTCATTAATCATGGCTCTATAGCGTTCCTCGTTGACTGTAACATTATGGCCGGCTTCATTTTTGAAGAAATATGGACCAATTATTACCTCTGCCCATAGAGCACACCAAACAGTGACTTTTTGAGGATGTAACGGCGGCGGTGTCTCAACAATGGTTTGTGGATTATGATCACTCCAAATACGACAATTTTGCTTATTAACGTACCCATTCAACCGAAAATGAGCTTCATCGCTGAACAAAATTTTCTTGTGAAAATCGGGATTAATAACGATCTCGCTTCGAACCATTTTTGCACGATTTCCAAACGTTGTTCAGGAGTAAGTCTATTCATTATGAAATGCAAACCAAACTGAGCATAAATCAAGTGACAACTGTCAAAAAGGCCAACTTCTAAAAAAGTATGGCCAGATTGAAAACCACACGTCTAAAAAAAAAAAACACCGTGTACAAAGTTAAAATATAATAAATATAGCATATTTAAATTAATTCTAACATTAGATTTTTTTCATGAATTCATAACATTGTATCTATTTGTATGGGGAAATACCTTCTACTATATAATGATGTAACACAACTACATCGTAATCATCAGATGAAAAGTGAATAAATCTCTCAAAAATTTGAACATAACGCAGATTCAAACTGCATGATCATCATCAATGATAGTATTTACACAACAACAACTCTATTCCTTTATTTGATGAAATTGTATTTTCAGTTGATAAATCAAAATGTGAATTAGTATTTTCATAAAATAAATATTCTTTAAACGAACAAAAAAATATTAAATGGAAGGTTTATTTCTACTTTAACTAAAAGTTAAATCAACATAAAAAGAACTCTATACCCGTAGGTATACATTGAGTTTAGACTTTCAAGTTTGAATTCTGTGAAAGTAACAAAGTTGGTTCAAGGAAAATAAGGTAATCTTCACATTTCAAAACTTTGCTTGAAGGAGTCTTAATTGATATTGTATGTACTTTATAGTGTGCTGTATTACCCGTAACTACTAACTTTAATGTAAACAAAATAGTTCAAGTGAATACCCAAAAAGTTAACTCTTAACACTCGACTGCATATTTTTCATCGGTTAAATGCTTAATTTGTGACTTGTGTTGTATTTTCTATTATTTTATTTTATTTTAATTTTTAGCAGCAGCTTTCGAATTATTTTTGGGAAAATAAAAATCATTCCAAATTTGCAGTATTTTGTGTGTTTTCCAAACATTTATACATATTTAAAGTATCCAGCAATAGATTTGACATTGTATGTGCACCAGCTGCCTTCTGCTCATTGCCTGTCAGCAAAAGTATCCAAAAACAGTACATTTTATGTTATTTTGTAAAAAAAAGTAAAAAAACAATTTCCTCAAAATATCTCTAACATTGGCATTCAAACAAAACGATGTTATGGATTGAAAAATTTAATTTTAGACTAAAATAAATTGTTTAAAAATTATTTGAAATCGAATAACTTCTCTAAATTTCATGTTTTTTTGCATATATTTTTCTTTAAACGTAACTTTTTGAATTAAATCTTTAATATTTTAAGACACTTGAACTACAAGACCAAATCCTGCATATTATTTTTCTTATGTCCACTTTGAAATTCTTCTTCTTTTTACAGACACCAAATTACTAGCTATGTTCTCATATAAAAGTAATTTCTACTCCCCAACATATACCATCTAATTACCAGTGTTTGAAACTTTACAAAAAACACTCTTTTTTTACAACACAGGAATTATTCCGTTCCGTCAAACCACAAAGTAATTAGTTTCTGTCCATTTTATTACATCTACAAAAAAAAATATCTAGCTTGTAGTTTTAGCTTCAAATGAAAAAGTCTTTCAAAAAAACACCCACTACTCTCCCTAATGATCATTAGACAAAACAAAAAAAAAAATAACCAAACTGGACTTGACCGAAGAAATAAAGAAAAAAAAATAATCAACCCTATGGCTTCCTCCACACTTTATACTAATCGCACTCTCTTAATTGCATGCATTTTCTAATTACACATCAAAAGGAAATGGTGTCGCTAAATGAAGTCGCTGTATAAGCAACAAGTTTCAAAGGAAGCAATTTGAATCCATTTTGGAAACAACACAACACAACACACCACACTGACACGACACTATATGCATAACTCGAGCAACTATCGGTGTTGGTGTAGCCTCGTTAGGACACCCATTGTTAACGGGTGTTTTGTTATAATATGTTTAATAAACACAATCTCCCCTTTGGTAGCGGGCAGTACCGTGGTTTGTAATAATTAGAATGAAGTCATCTGTGTTTGTTCATAAACGGATAGGTACTTGGAATTGGAGCAGTAAATGAAGGGTATTTTATTTTTTTCTGTTAAACAACTTTCTCTTGCTAAGGCTTGGTGTACCAATTTATTGAAAAGTAGGTAGGTGCATTATGAAGATGTATTTACATAAGGTGATTCAATCAGGGTTTAAAAATAAAAAATTAATAAAATCACAAATCATACTATAGGATCGAGTTTGATTCGTAATTTGGTGATGAGGGCATTATAAAGCAAACACATTAAGATTGCTGTTTTGAACTTAAAAATGTTTTGAATAGAAAAATCGTTGTCTGGATATAATGGCGGCTTTTAAACCTCTTCGGGTAATTCTTCAACCCAAAAACAGCAATTTTGGGCATTATCACTTAACAAAATTTAGATCGAAAACAGTGGATCTTCTTCAAGAAAATTGGATCTTTAGAATTTGACCATGTTAGCCGCAAAAAATATAAGTAAATAACGCTTATTTTGTATGATAGTATCTAAAAACTTTCAAATGAAACTAAATTTTTGTATTTTTCACGCTCTATGGGGCAACTATTGGTTGCTTGTAAGAACTAGAATTGGGAAATAATGATTACAAAAATAAGTCAATTACAATTACTTATAATTGAAATCTCCAAACACCTTTTTAATTACTTTTAAATGTAATTGAAGAATTTCAATTACTAATTATATGTAATTAAAGAATTTTAATTACTTATTACATGTTATTGACATTCGTCAAAAAAGCATTAATGTAATTAATTTTTTTTTTATCAATTACATTGTACGTGATATTGCACAAAAAGTTTCCTGATATCGCTTATAAACCTGTTAGGGCATCAGACTTGTTGAAAGTCTTTTTTCTTTTACGGGAATTGTATCTACTCCTCGACAACAAACCCTCAACTGTTCTGTTAGAAGTACTGTCAAATTATCAAAAAATCATTAACAAGATTTACTTCCCATTAATAAAGAAGTTCAAAATGAATATTGGTTTAGTTTAGTAGTTAAAATGCCTTTTGTTTACCTTCATTGTTATTTTTTATTCATTTTAATTAATAAAAACATGTAATGAATTATAATCGAAGAAATAAATTACCTTAAATGTAATTAACACAGTGCTTTCCTTCAAGTGCTTGCAAAAACCCATTACTATTTTCAATTACATGTAATTTGTAATTGAATTTTTTCGATTACAAGTAATGGAAATGTGTGTTTTATTCAATTACTAATTACTTGCAATTGAAATGAAGGTTGAAATAAAAATTACAAAAAGTAATCATTATTTCCCAACACTGGTAAGAACAAGAATTGATGTTCTAATCAAAACTACGATGATCGAAAAGTTCAAAAAAGTGGGTTTCGTCACACCGTTCGTGCGTCTCTGTCTGAACGTGTGTGCGTCGGTCTGAACGCCTGTGCGTCTGATATGATTATCTAGAGGAGAAATTCGAATGTTTTGTATTAGGTCATCTAGAACGGGTAGCTGATATACAACAATTTTGTTTTTTTTTTTTTTTTAAAACAGCTCTACCGATTTCGGTAATCTTCGTACCTCTAATCTACAAAGTGATTGTCAGAAACTGCTTTTTAGGTTTTTGGCAAGAAAATTCACATAGCCGAAATAGCCATTCCAAGTGTTTTTGTGAAAATATGAAATGAATTTTGGCAAGGAAATCAAAAACGATACAAAAAATCTTGTAATGAAAAGTTGTATTCAAATTGTCAAAATTATTGGAAAATGCAGAAACTTGATAAGCAAACAAAGACTGGATATTTTGTTACACAAACAAAACGAAGTATTCAAAAAAAAAAAAAAATAGTACGTATACGCCCAAGTGAATTTAAAGCACCCAAAAATCAATTGATTTACATTTTTAATGTTTGCTTTACTGGAATTTCAGTCCTCGAGTGGCAGAAGTATTTCAATAGAGGTCGATTTTTATTGTTGATTTAAGCTTATAGTACCAAAGCCTATAAAGTATAGTTAAAGAAGATTACAAATAAGCTTTTTCTTTAAACCCAAATTATAGAATAACTTAAGAGAAATTTAACGTTATATAATTTTACAACTTAATGTTAATGAAATTGACAGGTTCCTGAAAACTCATACTAACTTTTCGTTTTGTTTCCAGTTAGAAGCTTATAACTTGAGTTCTGATGGTTGAATCTTTAAAATTGGGGTCTTAAATTAACGAAAAATAATAGACTACATTTATTTTTTAAAACAAAAAAAAAATTATGTTAACACAACTAAATTTGAAATGTAATGTAACTTATAATTTATTCATACCTATATTATTTTACTATTCAATGATTTATTTATTAATTTTTTTCTTGATTCCCTATATTATCTTCCTTATTAATGCAATTTAATTTCTTTCAGTCCAATAATGTCAAATATTTGATTTTTCTATTTATTTTTATTTGCTTTATATAGCTTCTATGTACAAATGTACATACTATATGGTAAGAAATGGATTCATAAATAAAATCGAACTCAAGGTTTTGATCAAGCTTGACATTACGATGATAGGGAAAGAGTTGGTCTCGCAAAAACGTTCGTCTGTCTGTTCGCCTTCAGCCTAAACGGATGGGTCGATTTTCTTTAAACTTGGTTCCTAGCGTTTTTTTGGGAATTCCCCATCTTCTTTTGTCTTTTTTGTAAGAACCGAAAATATCTGTACCTGTCATACAAATTTTTTGGTAAAATCTTATTTTTCCCATAATTGACTCCACTGATTTTTTTTAAATCAATAAAATGTAATACGAATCGGCTGAAATCGTTCTGAAAAATGTGATGATCGTAATCTCTCTATTGGTCTTCTTTTTTGTTGTACCAGTTTCTATAGATAAATGCTTTAAAATCTTTGTTGTCGTGGACGTAGAATGAAACCTGAGACTCATTTGCTACTGCTTTGCCAGCCTTATTAGCTGCTTCGTTTTTATTGATTCCTATGTGACCAGGCATACCCACATTATTTTTAAGTTAAGTTGGATTTTTATCAAAGAGTCTGTTATTAATGTTTTTGATGGCGGAAATCGTGGACAAACTAAATCTTTACAGATGATAATTTTTTTAACAACTCTTAATTTTTGTAACTTGGTATATCAATGGCATTGGCCATTGTTTTTCTTTGAGAAAGGGCCCTTAATTATAGGTATATGAAATTTCTTTTGAGGAATCAATCTTTTAAGTGATGCTAAGAAAAACTATATGTAATCGCTAATATTTTTAAGATATTAGCGTTTAAAAGGTAATCAAAAAAACCTGATTTCCGTGAAGTTAAAACTAAATATTTGAAAATATATTATATTTAGCAAAATACAATATATTATATTTGATACCAAAATCATTTTCCTACGTACTTTATATCGAAAGATATAAGCAGTTTTTTTCTAAAAAAAAATAAGTGAAATTCTTTTTCTGAGCCAACTTCAAGCTCAAATATCTCATAAATCTCACGATTTTGGAAATATTTGGCCTTATTTGGAAATAATGTCCTTAACATCACCTTTCATTTGATACCAAATTCCTTAGTGAACAAACCGGGCCAGAGGCTCCCTAGGAAAAAAAGGCCACCTCCTTTACAGACAAACAAAACAAACGATTTTAAATTTTTTTTACTCATAAATTACAATTTATATAAGAAACCAGATGGTGCACATCGCGTTGGGGGCAAATACGTTTTGATTACTTTCTTTAGTTTTATTTTATTTAATTTTGAAATTTTTGTATAATTTTTTTTGTACACTGCCTCTAATTTGCTATTTTATTATTTCTTTGTCGATGAGCATAATCCCCTCCTCGACGCCAATTAAGTAGCTGTTTCATACAGACGACTATTTAATTTGGCAGCTCACTGAAATATCGTTTTTTATTTCCAGTAATTTTTTACGCCAGGTCAGTACACCCGTAAAAATGATTAGACATGATTAGATTAGATTCATTGTAAATTTGCTTGTTAATGTTACAAAATTATTTTTAAAGAAATCGAAATCGTCTGGCTGATTGACATGAAAGTAAACTTAAAAACATATTTGGTGTATTTGACGAACATCATGATATTTGGTAATACATTATGAATGTTTCATATTCAGAGGAAAAAAAGATTGGAAATATTAAAAAAAATAATGTAGATACTTTAAGGGGGTAGATTTAGTACCTACTTTTTCTCATAAAAACAGTAGCTTTGAATGATGAAGCATTTCTGTGGTCATATTCGAGTTTCAGGACATAGAAAAAAAAAAACTTTGTAGAGGTGCAGAAGTTTCGAATTTAAAATACTTGTCTTAACAATAGAAATCTTTATACAAAATTCTTTTATCAAACTATGGTAATTTTATTCAATTGACGTAATTTACTTCATATTTGTCCATCGTTTCTTTCATCTAATTTAATCAACTGTAAGAAAAACATTTTCCATACCATTAAACAGTTTCCGACACGATGTCTTAGAAATGTATATAAATTTTGCTACCAACTTAGCTACCTACATATGTAGATATTTCAAATGGATGTAATATGTACATAAGTTACATGCCAATGAAATATTGGGGATTAAAAAAAATCCATACAATCCTGTGTCAGGTTGAAAAACAATGTCATTTTGATTCGAACGATATATGTACGTCGATGACGATGCCACCGCCGCGTCGCCGGCCGGACGGCCGACCGGTGACGGCTGAGACAACATCTAATACGGAACTTTGACGTCACGTTTTTGTTTTTTACAGAAATTCTATACCATCTATGTATAATGCGCAAATTCAGGACACTACAGGAAGTCAAGTGAAAAATACAAATTCACAAAGCAACCAGCCAACATTTCCACAACAAAAACTCACTGCAATTGATGATGTTGACAATAAATGTGCGGTCACTAAAAACAAGAGACAACCAACAACAAAGCTCAATGCGCTGTCAGCACATGATGCTGGATGCCAACTTTGTAGAAAAGAAACAAATTTTTTTTTCAATTTCAGCAAAAACATTTCTTGACGCTTCGCAGGAGGTAGATTATTTGTATGCGGTTATGCAATTTTGGAAATTGGAATCCTTCGAAAACATACCTATAGAAAAAAATAGATTTTTTGCAATTTTTCATTTAACCTCTCTCATGCATTTTAAACGAGGACGTTAACACCCCATTCTCACAAGATATGTAGACATGTTGTAATGGAAGCAAGGCTAGCGAATCGAAGGTATGGTGTCACAAAGACAGAGCCATTTATGTAATGTATCGGATTCAAAGATCTTACATCGCCAACCAGGATCCAAGCCACAGTGTGTGCCAGTGGCGTATACCACATTCTATGTGTCAATGCCACGAGCACCACCCTTTTACGATAGCATTTCAATAATTTTGAAATATCGAATAATGTTTATGTTCAAAAATGTCGCACAGTCTCATGGGCATGGGCACATAAGTTGTGCGAAAATGTTCTACATGATAGTCCCCGTCCCCGTTTGCCGGCGTCGTCGTCGGCACCTGTTCGCGTCAGCCATATTTAATGGGAACAAGTGTTCTGTTGAAAATAGAACCACGCTTCTAGCCGTTGTGCCGCGTCCGTCAACATCCCACCCGCCATCACACATCGCCATTTAGGACGGAATCCTTTTGTGCAGATAAATAAACAACTTCGTCATAGTGCGTTTCGCCCCAATAAATATAATCCCGAAATAGAAATGGCTATTTTCGAACAAAGCATCCGTGCGCACATCTCAAGGGATTTCCCTTGCCTGGCTGCACAAGCTTATAGTTATGACGAATTACAGCAGTTTAACTTTCAATTTTCGTGAGTTGAAATAATGCTTTGTGAGTCATTTATCTCATTGTGGATATAGAGATATAAGTTCATACACATACATACGGTCGCAGATACTTATTTGCTTATTTAGCTTTCTATATGTTAAGCCTGATGTATCTGTATGGGTATATAAACCAAATTGTAATTATTCATTTCAAAATCAGGGATTTGGTATTATGACAAGGCGGTGAAATGTGGGAAATACTACAACTTGTATACATTTTATACAAAAATACAAAATTAATGGCATTTTCGAGCGACTCACTACAGCATTGATTTAGAAGGTAGGTATATTTATGAGGCGAGAGTTGACAGTGAATTTCGTGGAAATTGCTTTAAATATGAATATTTATTTTTGTTTCGAATGAAAATTAAACTTTTCAAACAGATAAATGGCACATATTATGAGAAAAAGTTTATTTTTTCACATGAACAGCTCCACTATTCTGACTAATCAACAATTTTAGATGATTAGAATTTTCCACTGGCATCTTTTATAGGCAGACCAATACTGATCAACGAATTATTTTGCATATGTATGAACTTGAATGTGACCCCAAGAATCCCTAAATTACTTAGAGTCTCGAGGCATTCAAATACAAAAATTTGCTATATTTGTTAAACCACCAATCAAAATGTTCTGGTTTCAAAAAAAAATTAGTTTCTGTATCTGGAAGTTCTAATCTTCTTAAATTTAAGAAAATTCTACATCTGGATTTCAAGTTCTGAAATACCTTATGTAGGTATGTATCTAGCACCAACAAATTCATTAAAAATAAATAAATTGTTTTAAATTATTGATTTTCAGTCTGGTTTTGTCTTTCAAGGAAAACCTTGGAGAACGCATTCTCAATTATACTAATCTGTACTTTATTCCTTTCTTTGTTCAGAATAAATCCAATGAAGCATGAGTTACGTGGCTTACTGGACTAGCATCTCATATAGTAATATGAGCTTTGTGAAAAAAAAAAAACATTTTCAATCTGTCTGCATCCATAAACCATTACGTCATACCTACATACATACATACATGCGAGTAACCAACCATTACATGTCAGATTGGACACAGGACCTAACTGGACGGACATGCCCTGGGTATTTTGTAATAACCTTAACCCTCACGGATTACAATCCGAGAGGAGGAATAATGTGAAGGAATTATGCACATTTGTGTGCATGTCCAAGGACAATGACGATATAGGTACATATGTCTAATTTACTGGCTAAACCACGTTGGTCACTATGGTAAGACATTATTATTGGTTTCGGTTGCGGAATGTGCCTTGACCATGATCATCATCTTCATGGAGCGTGACTTTGTTTCAGGTCTAAGGGATAAATGAATGGTTCATACAAAATCCAACACGGATATAATCATGGGGAATTAAGGAACATTTATTGTTGTGTAATATTTGGGGCTCTTGAAATGGTTTCTTTTTTTTTCTCTCGAAGAAATGAAGAAGTTATATGGCTCTAGTGACATGGCTTTAAAATATTTTTGATATAATTAAGGGCCCCACCCAAACAATTCGTTGCATGCATTACGTCAAGGCATACATCTGACAGCTCTATTAAATACACACGTTCTTAGGCGACGCATGCGACGGAAGCAGTGGAAAAAGTAACTAGTTGAACTTCTAACTTTTCACTTTTGTGTTTTTTGTGATTTTTTTTCCGCTGTTTTGAGTTGTTTTTTGCAAATAATTTGTTCGCAACAAATCCGTCAAAATAAAATATTTCCTTGAATATCTGACAGTTAAAACACAAATTATAGACTTCGTAGGCCAACTAAATATCTTGTTTCTCAATAAGAACGCTACAAAAGTTTTTTTTAAATAAAACAAAAACGGATTTGGATATCAATGAAATTCTTTATTCCTGTGAAAGTACGTTCGATGCCATTATGTATGGAACTCGATTTCTTTTGCATGTAATCCAAGTCCATATCATCCAATTGGGGCCAAAAATATTCGGTTATCATTGAATGGTAGCGAGCCACATTCACAGTAACGTGCCGGTCTTGATCATCACGGAAGAAGTATGTCCCAATGACGCCGCCGGCCCATAAACCACACCAAACCGTAATTTTTTCGGGATGCAATGATGACTAATGGAGTACGTGTGGATTGCTGCCTGACCAATACCGCATATTTTGTTTATTGACGAAGCCATTCAGCCAGAAATGAGCCTCATCGCTGAAGATGATTTTTCGATGAAAATCCGAATCATTTTCAAGTTGTTGTTAAGCCCAATTCACGAACATACGACGCTTCTGGTGGTCAAGCGGCTTCAGTTCTTGCGTCAATTTAATCTTGTTAGGATGTAGGCCAAGATCTTTTCGCGAAATTCGCCACAACGACGTCACAGAGATGCCAACGCTTGAGTACGATGTGTGAGAGACACATTTGGCCTTTCTGCAACTGAAGCCTCAGCGGCAGCAATATTCTCGACACTACGGGCACTTCCTTGTCTCACTGGCACAGGAACATTATTTTGTACTGTGCCTGTGGATTCAAATTTTTCCACTAGACGCTCAATTGTTGATCTGCTTGGACGATTATGACGACCATAAATTGGACGTAGCGCTCTTAACGTTGAGGCCACTGACTCCAAATTTCTGTAGTAAATTTTAATAATTTCGACTCGTTGTTGGCTCGTATATCTTTCCATCATAAAATGGCAAACCTTACTGAAGAGAAATATCAAAAGAGCGGCAAGAAATATGGCGTCGTTTGCTGTCCCTGTTGCTCTACTTTTGTAGCGTCCCTGTTGAAAAACCCTTTATATCGATTTTTTTCGCTAGTTTCGCTCTCTACACTAAAGGCTTCCCCAAACCAAAGCGAATACTTCAGAACGACCACGAAATTTTCGCCTGTCTTAATTTATTTTCATGGAGATTAATTGGAGCACCCACACATTATTTAGTCGTCACATATTCGCGCGAATGTTTCGCGTTGGCATTGGAAAACCAACAAGCAGACAGTTTTTCGACTCCTGCTTTGAAATATGGCTCGCCATCACGGTAGACGAAATTAATCGATGGAAAAATAAGGCATCTCAAACGAAACGCAGGATCTTAGTTAAGTGTAGAGAAATTATAAAATGTCAACAAGCCCCACCCTAGAATTTCGAGTCCCAATTTGTTATAATTATTAAGAATGTTTAAATTATTAGCCCCAATATACCAACGATGCTACCAGAGCCTAAGTATCATATTGTTATCGATAATTTGTTTTTTAAATGGAATTAAATATTTTTCTCTATTTATTATTAGAGATTATCCACATTTGGCAGAGTGTTACCTACCCAGTTTTTATTTAAGAACTTCGCCATCAAAATTTTTCGAATTTTCGTTCTATACAGATAATTTACAACAAAAAAGCTTCAATTAATTGCGTACTAAGTTATTTCAATTTCCCAAAGTGTAGTGTGCTAACTTGACATACCTCACAAACCCACATCAAGAAACACCTTGTTTAACATATCTTTACATTAAAAACTGATTGAAAATCTATTTTTCTAAGGGCCAGTTTCACAGTTGACAATTACCGAAATAAGTGGCACTTAAGTTTCCCATACTAGGAATTTAAGCTAAATTTCATAGCTAGCGTAAGTGGAACTTAAGTCACCAACATCGGAGACTTAAGTGCCACTTATTCAGGTAACAGTGAACGGTGATATTGGGAATTAATCTTTCGAATTCCCCACTTAAGTGTCACTTTTCTGACTGTGAAACTGGCCATAAGCAATAAAGGTCGGACTTTATAGACTTAATAGACTTCTAGGCACCACAAAAAAAATATGTACAGCTCAGCTTTATCAATCACTGTCGTTTTATCACTGTCGTTAAATAGATGGTCTTTAATTTCATGACCAATGCGCACACCACAGCTATTAAATAAAGCTTAGATAAATAGGTGAACCTTTTTATCTCTCCTTTTTAAAAAAAGGACCTCCACCTCTTGGAGACATCCGATACAACGTAGAGAAATACATTCAATACCTAACCTCCAAGCTCAGAGTTCCTTGACACCGCGCGCCGGCCACCGAACCGCGCCGCCAGTGCCTTATAAATACTTAAGTCCGTTTTATTTTCATTATTTTTTTTTTTTGTTAAGTTGTAAAATTGAAAATCAATACCAGTGGGTGACTCTTGTATTTTTATACATTTCATTTACCCATTGTTCTATCAAGTAATGGACATTTTAAACGGACTCCTGAGAAGCTTTGTCTACTAAGTCATTTACTTAATTACAGCCACGAAATAGAAATAACGGACATTATAATGGATACCCTGATATCATATGTGTGTGTGTCTGCGAAATTATAACGTGTCGTTCCTAGAAAAAAAAAAAACTTTTTACTGGCGGACGGTGGGGTAAGGCCGGCCGGCGCGCGGTGGCGGGTGTACAGGTTTGTGGTAGAAGAAAAGTAATTGCTCTCCATTTCCTACCCTAACCTGTCTCTGGCTAGTCGAAGTCGTAGAGAAAGACCAAACCTTTGTGTTTATATGCTATGGCAGTGAAAAAATTTACGAGCTTATAAGCTCTGAGCAAATAAGGCGTTTTGTTAAATAAGAACAAACAAGTATGAATATGAGTACAAGGTACACAACAATCATATAAAAAATTTTTTATGGGCAAAAAGAAAATCCTGGAGCATTTCGTGTGCACGTGTACCTACCTATACATTAGGTTGGTTTTGAAATTCTTGTTGGCCCAGTTAAGTGAAGTAAATTGTGAGCTTTGAGCAAGTTGGGCAAGAAAACGCATGCTGAATGGCTGAATTATACAGTATTTTATCCTAAATTGATGTCATAAGTAAAGCGGAAATACACATATAGCACGTTTCCTATGTTTCATTTCCTTGTTGGATTTTTTACATTGCTATTCTAAAAAAATATTTTCTTATACCTATTTCCAACACTGAAGAATGAAAGTGAAGTAGCTTGGAATTCTGTCAAATTAAGCTGATCAAATGCATACTAAGTTGTTTGTAATTTCTTTATCTAACAGAAGTTGTGTAAAACGTTTGGGAAGATGGAAAAGTATCAGAGTTCAGTACTCGTGAATGAGATCTTGATTTCTATTAGCTAAAAACACATTTTGTATTGATTAGGAAAATCCTTGTCCTGGGCCCTTTTGCACCAACAACCTATCACCGATCACTCAAAAACATATCATTAATCTGAACACGATTTATTGTGGTCGAATGGCATACCTAATGTCCATGGGCTTTAAATCGGACATAAGATAGAAGCATGGACATTATGTCCCGGAAAACAAATGTCATCCTACCGCATCAAAATCTTATCAACATTCATGATAAGTTGATAAGTGATTTAGTGATAAGCTGTTGATCCAATAGTGCCCTGGTCCTTGATCTCCACAACAAATAATAATTAATTTAAAAAAATCTATCATGTAATTTTAATTTCCAATGGTTTTACCATCCAGTGCCTACGTTCTGTAACTCTCGCATGCATAAACTTGGTCGAGAAACGATGGAAAAATGGAACAAAACTCACGATTCGTTTCAATCTTCATCGATTCTTGACTGATTTTATCGATGCGAGAGTTACAGCACGTAGGCAAGGTAGCACAACAATGCAAAATGCAATTTAACTGCTTGAACACAATAGAATGCTCAACTGGAACTGGAGCTGCAGCTGCAATAGTTGTAAAAATGTATCGTACGTGCTTCTTTTTACGAACTCACAATCCAGCTGTACAGCTTTCTGATATTTCACCCAACAAATGGTTCAGCTGATTGCATTTCTTGTACATTTTGTGAACATGAGGAATTAAAGAGAGATTGAAGCTCATTTCAACCCCTATATAAACACTCATCGAGTTGAAATGAGCTTGTTCGCTATCATCAATTCTGAAATGTCATAAATGCTGCACGCAAAAGTTAAAACTTGGTGAACTCTTGCAGCTGTGGCTCCGGCTCCGTTTGCAGATACGTCGCACTGTATTCGCAACACTGAAATTATGTGTATTCAATATTTTGACAGCGAGTCCGGCTGCAGCTCCATTGGCAGCGCCGTCTCCATTGTGTTCAGGCAGTAAATGGCAAAACTGATATCCGTGGCATATTATATTTATATGTCAAAATCAGCTGTCACTGAAAAGAGTAATTATTTGGAAACAGAATTAAAATGGATTAAAGTTGCCTTTTAAATGGACTCGCATTGCTGTGCATATAATTTCACTTTCTATTTCCTAGAGTTTGTATCCTCACTTGTTGATTCTAATTCAAAACAAAACATGGAATATCTACTTATGGCTTGAATGTGAGTATATTTTTTGAAGCTAGGGCATCGGTCGATTTTAGGTGGAATCTCTTTTTTACGCACGTAAAATCTAGCTGTCTGGCTGGATGCGCCTTTTAGTAAAACGACCATGAGTACGATTCGAATGATTGAAATGATGGAAAAATAGAAAGAATCTCGATGTTTTTCTGTAACATTTTACTTCCATAATATAAGATTTCACTTTTCTATAAATATATAATTTAAATTTGGTTTTAAATAAAAAATAAAAATATTATGGCAAAATCATTAATTAACTTAAAAAGAAAACAGTTGGTTGTTTGTTTATACTGCATTTACACGACAGAACTTGCAAAATAATTAAAATCAATTAAACTGAACTGGACGAAAACAATTTACATGTTAAATGCAATAACAAATATAGTCCCCTACAGGGTTAACTTAAGCTCGGAGAAAAACCGAAATGTTGTGTTTTATTTCACAAACTATTATACTCAGTGGGAATATTTTCGTCGTAGTCAACAACACAGGGTGTGTGATGATCCCTACTGTCAAAAATAGAGCTTTTTACACATACATTCTCGTTTTGTATATGCGAACAGACATTTCAAGCTTGTAGGCAAATTGTAATGGCTGCCGAGGATTCTCATCTTCATGTGGAATGTGGATAATCTCTGGTGCAAATCTTCTTCTCCTCGATATTTAAAAGATTTTGAAAACTCAACCAGTGAACTGCGCTGAACTTAAGCGCGCAGAAAAATTTAATTATCGGCGTCAGTTACATTATTATCGATAGTTTATATGAAAACTAAAATTTTGTATGTCATTTTTTCAACCAAATCTCTCCGGGATTGAAAAAAAAAAAACCTTTAATAAATGACACCATATTTTTTTTATACAAGTTTCCAGATCATATCATAGACTTATAAAGGGTTTTTCAACAGGAACGCTACAAAAGTAGAGCAACAGGGACAGCAAACGACGCCATATTTCTTGCCGCTCTTTTGACATTTCTTTTCAGTAAGGTTAAGGTCAACTATTGAGCGTCTAGTGGAAAAATTTGAATCCACAGGCACAGTACAAAATGTTCCCGTGCCAGTGAGACAAAGAAGTGCCCGTAGTGTCGAGAATATTGCTGCCGCTGAGGCTTCAGTTGCAGAAAGCCCAAATGTGTCTCTCACACGTCGTTCTCAAGCGTTGGGCATCTCTGTGACGTCTATGGTCTATGCCAACAAGCCAGCGACGATTGATGAACTTTGTACGAATATTGAACGTGAAATTGCAGCAGTATCGGCCGATTTATGCTTGAAAACCGTCGAAAATTGGGTTCAGCGTCTGGACTTCTGCAAGCGTGCCCGTGGTGGCCATGCAAAAGAAATCGAGTTCCAAACATAATGGCATCAAACGTACTTTCACAGGAATAAAGAATTTTATTGATATCCAAAACCGTTTTTGTTTTATTTAAAAAATCGTTTGTAGCGCTCATTGAAAAACCCGATAATTTGTACATATACGATATGGAATGTTATCCAGAAAAGTCCAAAACAATACTTCATTCTTCAAATCATATGTCCATATACCTTTAATCCACTCACAAACTCAAAGTAATGACAATATTGGACACGCACATTCTAGGGATTCAGTTCATTTCAGAAGAGAAAAAAAAATTAGATAATTCATTTTTGATTCGCCCATTGCTGGTTCACTGATGCTATATAATGACTTTTTTATGCGTATAATTTCGGAACATAAAATGGACGCTAAACAAATCAATTTGCTATATAGGTATCTAGGAATCCATGTTATATGTACTTTGCAGTTAAAGGGGCAGTTAATTTATATTAAAACATTGTCTCATCACACACACAACAACAAAAAAGTGTAAAAGGCTTTTTGTCAACCAATAAAAATAAAACCAAATTGGGAATATTCGTGGCAAAGGGAAGGTTCAACCAGATGAACGAGGCTATCACCAGTCGAAGTATAATTAGGTATTTAACTTTGATGCAATTTAATGGTTAAGAGGATTCCAATTTTGTTATACTTTTGTTGACTTTTCGATTAATTTGATTGGTCTTACTTACACACTCGCACTACTTCCATCCATTATCATTACTTTGATGATGTAATCTGAAACTAATTTAGTAAAAGTTGAATTTTAAAGAAACTTAAGTTTAAGGAAGTATGTATGGTTCAGTACATATATCTAATAAATTTTGTCTAAGGGAGCTTCAAAACTTGGAAGTTGGAAACCATCCAACTTTTCAATTAAAGTAATTTTGTAAATTGATTTGTTTTACCCAGTTCTACGAAATAGAGTTTAGTTTTAATTTTGTAATTTTTAAATTCTCTCTTTAGTGCCTAAGTGCTTAGATAGTTCTTTCATCTTGAGCTTCAGAACTTAAGATGCTAAAATTTATTTATTAATATTTTTTAAATATTAATAAATTTCAAATACAATATAATAAAAATTTTAACCAAACAATAAAACTGAAGCTTTAATGTTGCCGATCTTTTAACGCATTTTTTATAAGAAACTTGAAAGTGACTAGACATGCCAATTTATAACAGTTTTGCTTATACTGTTTATGCGGTCCACATCAGGGCCAGGCTCTCCACCGGTGAGCATATTTTGGGTTCCTAAAGATATTTTTTAAGTCGCGTGACGTGCGTAGATACACACCCAATATTTTAACGCGTGAAAATCGGTTATAACTGTTATAAATTGGCATTTCTCTAGTCTCGTCCAAGTAATTTAATTTCATTTACAGAATGATGCATGGTATATGACTGAGTTATGAGCTGATTTTAAGTCTTCTACATCAGTGCTTTCCCGATTCCTACTAAACACGCAACCGCCAGTCAATTTATGAGCCAGTTTGTTTACAGTTGGTTATCTTTAATCAAGGATTATTCCAGTTGCTGATCATTGATTGTGTTTGTTCACTAAAATTTTAATCAAGGAATCCATGATTTGAGTTGCTTATCAGGGATGTCGCTAACTGGCCGATTTGGGTTGATTAGCGCCATTTAATCAAGGATTAGCTGGAATTGAGTTTGTTCATGCTTAATTAGGCACTGCTAATTTAACAAAGAACTTACAAAAGATAAATCTAAGAACGAGACAGTTCCTTGTTTTTTTTTCTTTGTATATAGTCTGTGGTGAATTTTTGACGTAACATTCTGCTGCGAAATAGAAAAAAACATTTTCTGGCTTCATCTGGCTGTCATCGGTTGTGTGCCGTTTGTGTTCTAACTTCTTAGTACACTTTGAGACATTGGAGAATCCATAGAAATTAAAAAAGGATGCAACCATGTCACATGGACTCCAACGTCATTATTTGCTTGGATTAAGAATTTGGCTTAGGTGAATTCGGATCCAGGAGTCTTTTTTGAAAGAGTTATTCAGCCTTATTGTGAGTTTCACTGAAAAATATTTCACCTTTAAATATTTTTGTTCGCCTGGAATTTTAAAAGCTATTGTGAGTTTCGCCCGAACGAAATTTTGTTCGCTATCAGAAAAGAAGTGAAAATGACATTACATTCCACCCGATATGAATGTTTACAATAAGTTGGAATTTTTCGATCATGGAATTTCGGGGGAAACTCACAATAGACGAAAAGTGAAATGTCAAATTTTCCGGGTGGAATGTTGTTCGGGTGGAACTCACAATAGGGCTGATTAAGTTAAGATATATTAAGTTTAATTTATTTTACACGAACAAACTCAGGCCATTTTTAACCCCTCTTTAAATTCAGTTCCAATTAAGTCAGGCACAAGCACCTAGCCATTTCAATTTCCTAGCATTATAGTGGTTGCGGTAAATCCATAACTGACTATGACTCACTCACTGACAAGTCATTAAAATTATGGAGCACTTCCCGACACAGTAGCATCTTGTGATTTCATATAACGGTAGGTCTAGTGGTGAATACAAAGAAAAAAACGAAAATTTCAGGTTTTCCATTTAGAGGGCGTTGCATACAGCCATTTTCTCTGAGTTATTATCAATTCTATAAAGTAGGTATACTTTGCTTCTCGTAACTTGAAAATTGTCGTACTATTAGGTCTGACAAGGAACTTTTCACGGCAAGGTGTTTGGTATATAGTTGAGAACATGGCTCTTTTTGTTAATATTTTTATGTTCTTGGTATAACATTTTTTTACCAAAAATAAAATTTTTCCCTCCATATATATATATTAGTTGTACTTGACTCATTTTTCACTGTCAGTGGACTTTTGTAGAACTGCTCAGCGTATTGGGTTAATGAGCTCAAATAGAAATAAAATAAAAGCAATCTTAAACCTTTTGAAGCACAACTACTTTGAAATGAGTTAAATTAAAAATTCTTTATCGATTTATCTTTTGTTTGTGTAGCCACCACTCTACACAATAATTGTTAAATACTCAATATTGTTCTCAAATTGTCTCATTTTCTAACAAGCTATTTTTCCCTTTTGTTATCATTTTAGATGTCATCGCATTACAAACCTTTGCGGTTGCCGAACGAAAGTCCTCGTCAGCTGGCATGGGTTAGCTTTAATTAAACTGATTGCAGTTAGCCACAATCACCCTTGACATATACAATCCCTTTCACACAACATACATATACATATATACGGAAAGGAACACTCTTTGTTATCGATTCCGAGACGCCACAGCGCCGCCACCCGCTTTCAACCATACGTGATTCGAAAAAGACATGACGAAGTGTTGGCTGAACAATAGTTGCTGCAGGGGCAATCATCCACGTCGAATAAAGCAAGTTATCGTAGCTAAAGCAGAAAGCGTCAATAGCCAGCGTTTTTACACTTTTTTTCAAATTATCACCGATATAAAAGAATCTTCAGTAAGGAGCTGAATAATAGGGATGATTGATTCGATGTAGCGGTGAGTTTTGAAATATTTAATTTGAAGGCCTTTTCTTGAAACCTATGTATGTATTTTTTTTTGTTTTACAGTAGCGGCCCTATGGTCGGCGAACGCGATAGAGACCGTGAAGCGGTGCGCTGGGAACTGGGCGAGTCTACACCGCCCCAATACAATAATGGAGGATCACAAATGGTCGGCACATTGTGTGGTGGACAGGCTGTTGGCCAACAGCAACAACAATTACAGCAGCAGCAACAGAAGCACCATCAACAGCAACAGCAACAACATCAATACTACCAGCAGCAGCAACAGACGACGAATTGGGTTGAAAACGAGACGATCGGAAGCGGAGGAAGCGATAATCAGCCATACTACGATACGAGCGGCAATGTGGACTGGGCCCGGGCCATGGGCACTGGCGGCGCTGGTTCTTACGGATGTGGTACCAGCGTCGGTGGGATTACAGCTGGCGGCAGCAGCAGCAATTTGGGTCGCTATGATCCGACAGTTGGCTACATCGAGACTGGCAACACCAGTCTCGGTGGCGATACGAACAATCTGTCATACGGTACATCGGTGGCGAACACCAACACCAACACCGGTGGCGGTGGAGCGGGGACCACTAGCGGCAGCGGAGGTGGCGGCGGATCCACTGGCAAAGAGGTACGCTACGCTCCATTCCCCATTACATCGCCGACCAACTCGAACCCCACAACTTCCCAGCCACCCGCACTTCTGCAACGGACACATTCCAGATCCATGTCCTCCATACCACCTCCTGAACCATTTATGATAGCACAGTCCAAACAGATGAACACGCGCGTTTCGATCAACGTGGGCGGCGTCAAGCACGAAGTTCTCTGGCGGACGCTCGAGCGTCTGCCGCACACAAGACTTGGCCGCCTGCGCGAATGCACCACACACGAATCCATAACGGAATTATGCGATGATTATTCCTTAGTTGACAACGAATATTTTTTCGATAGACATCCGAAAAGTTTTAGTTCGATTTTAAATTTCTACCGCACCGGCAAGCTGCATATCGTGGACGAGATGTGCGTGCTGGCCTTCAGCGATGATCTCGAGTATTGGGGCGTCGATGAGCTCTATCTGGAGTCGTGCTGTCAGCATAAATACCACCAGCGCAAAGAGAACGTCCACGAGGAAATGCGCAAGGAGGCCGAGAGTCTGAGACAGCGGGACGAGGAAGAATTCGGCGAAGGTAAATGCGCCGAATATCAAAAGTATCTCTGGGAATTGCTGGAAAAGCCTAACACTAGTTTTGCGGCCAGGGTGAGTTCTTAAATTTTGTGTAAAATAACATTATTATTGTTTTATTTTTTTTTTTATTTTTTATTTAATTTAATTTTGTGTCTAAAAGATGGAAACAAATCTTTTGTTTTCATGGAATAAAAATCTTATTATTTTTATGCGTTAAGTTTTGATATTTTTTATTAAGATATTATTTCAAACATAATCTTCTTAAAAACTTTTATAATTTTGTACAAAATATTAAACATTCAATTTTAACAAAAATCGCAATGTGAAGAGTATTGAATAAAGAAACACTTCGATTGGCTCAAGACTTTTTAATCTGCCAAAGACTTTTGATGTCCCTTTCATATTGAAATTTATATTAAGGGCCAGTTGCATAATATGATTTAAGTGACACAGACACACACTACACAAACTTAGTTGAAATACTTCAGCTTCAACTGTCAAAAACATTATTTTTCCCATTTCTAAAAAAAACTTGATTTGAAAGTAATCGAATCAAAATTGCTGCTGAAAGATGAATTTCCATTTTAAGTCATTGTATTCATTTATTTGTTTGATTATTTTTGAATTACTTTTTTTATATTTTTACACGAAAGTGGCCAACCGACGAGACATAACCACAGACAACAAGTAATTGAGATTATTAACTTCCTCACTTTGAATGAGGTTTGAAGTTAGGTTGAACTACATATCGATCCCATTGTAAATTTGGCGTTGAGTTAAAATGCGTTTGGTTTGACAGTAAATCAAACAATTTGCCAACATTGAGCTCAACAATAAGTTGAAAACATTCACATCAATTTGAAAAAAATCAAAGTCTTTTGATTTTCTTCTAACTCAATCGTCAACCTTCAAATAAATCGAATGACAAGCCTATACACACGAGTTGATTTTATGAACTTGACATTAGTGCCTTTAACTATTTGAGCTAGCTAGGCATTCGGAATAATTCAGCAATATTCAAGATTACCCACCCTGCCTACAAATATGTTTGCTTTCTTATCGAGCTGAATGGCTAAATGACTCTTCGTCAGTAAGCTGTTTGGAACTAGGCGCTCATTGCGCAGTTTTTTGATACACAATCGTATCATTCCATCAACGCAGCCGCGCGCGCCGTGTCGTCCATCGTCCAAAGTTTTAGAACAACTGAAAACAACAAAAATCGAAATAAATTGTTCTGTCACCAAAAAGTATAAAAAAAAGAGACCTGAATGGATGCTGGACGTCAATTCATGCTGCAAACAAGCCAAACTGTCAAAAAATTCATAAAAAGCTGCGACAGGCGAATTCAATTAAGCTTTTCGAAGAAGTATTTAAATAGAAAACACTGCGTAAATTCGCAATCCACAACATCAGGACGCATTTCACAAGCCGGAAAATAGATTTAAATTCAAAATTCTCATTTTGCTTGTTTATGTTTCATGACAGTTCATAGTTGTCAGTGACTATACTCATTAATGAAATGTCACAATTCGCGATAATTCACAATTTGCAGTTCAATAATGGTCGCTTCCCATGTGCAAATGCAAGACACTTGAGTGAGAAAGTTTATTTCTTCACGTGGACACGAAAGAAAATCACAAAAGTATTATTTTTTGAAGAAAAGATTTTGAAACCCGAAGAATCCAATCAAATGTATGATACGATTGTAAAATAAAAATCGTTCAATCGCAATCATTCGGTTGACGCTATTTGACAGTTCAACAGAGTATCGTTCTGATTCATGTTTGTACTACTTATTATGTTTTAAATGATGCCATACAATCGTTCAAATGATGTCGTTAGACAATCGTCGCGTTAATGCAATGAGTGAGCTGGTTAACATAGTTTTTTGTACAGATAAGCAGAATATACTTTTCCGTAGTTTTGTCGTTATAGCTTCGTAAATAGTTAACACCTAGACTCCTTAACGTCACCAAAAATATCGTCAATATACTGTCAACGTATGAAATATTGCCGAACATACAAATGACGCCAGTTGGTCAATGTCAATGTCCAAAAAAGCGTTGATGTGTTATCTTTGGCAACGTGAATTTATCATTTTTTGATAATAATATATGTAGACTGTAAATCTATAAACTGTCAAATTTCTTTGAAGAAGGCGTTTTAAAGCGTTGGGATGACATTTTCAACAAAATATAGCTTATTTCCTATCTGTCAAGCTATGCATTGTCAAATTTCCTATGAAGGATGGCCACCATCTCGATGGATTAAAAACCCCTTAAAAAATAAATCAGAATTTTTGAGATTGAGATGAATTTCATCTAAGGCTAGGTTGACGTGGCAGAAAATTATACTGTTTCAACATTGGGATGTGTCAAAGCACTGAAGTGCAGTCTTTTGATATGTCCAGAATTCATTTAAATTTAAAGCACACGAAATAATAAAAGCGTTGAACTTCAAATTCGTGTCAACGCGAGTGTCAACGCTGCCATCAACGCGACCGCCAACGTAGCCATCAACGCAGCCTTGAACGCAGCCTTCAACGCAGTCACCAACGCATTGACAGTATTCTCCATTGAAGATCACACGACTTTACAACTTAGGGACAGAATTTGTAACAATTTTAACGTCAGAAAGTCAACCCGTTGAATTTTATTTGCGTGGAACGTCAAATCGCGTGGAACGTCAAATCGCGTAGTTTTATTACTTCGGAAACTTGGAGTACTTCGGAGTCTGAGTGCTAGTAAGAAAATCGTGGTAGTAGTCAGCTTGAAAATGGTTTGAATGTTTTGATCTCCTAGAATGCTAAAGTGCACTAGCGCGAACTCTCTTACTAGCGGCAAGCAATTAGCGCAATCTATGACCATGATAGCAGGGCTATCATGCCGGAGTTATGGGCTCATTTCCTAGCCTCGTCCAAAACACACCGACTACTCTCTCCTCTTGCGAGGAAGTGACAAATCCTTCAAGAGTATTTCTTATTAAGAATAAGTGCTTCTCATGTTAGTCGTTCGGATTCAGCAGAAAATTGTAGGTCCCCTCCATTCCTGCCGATATCACGCATACACAAATGGTTGGGAGTTGTAAGTCACTAGGCCTTGGCTCTCCATGAGCTGTCGCGCTACCAAATATATTTTTTTTTTTTGTATAAAGTGTTCTTTCCATCAATGCTCTTCACATTTAAATATAAATGTCATACAAATACAAATAAACTCTACTGAAGTCGATTCCGTAACAAAATTTGGCGCAAATTGATATCTTGGCAAATAAAATGCTTTCTCTAAATCGGTACTTCCTAGAGCCTTTGAATTTTCTTAACATGATACCGTAATTTAAAAAAAAAAATCAATTTTAATTCCAAAATTAAAATTCCTTTATTGCGTTAGAAAAAAAAAAAAAAAAAAAACAAATTAAAAAAAAATACATGCCTATACCGTTTATGCGATCAAATTATGTATATTCTTCGCCTTAAAAAGTATAGTGTCAATATTTTTATATATTGCTTCAAACTGTTTATAAGCGCTTCAAAATTTATTATCCCAGAATTTTAAATTAAAATTTGCTGTTGGTGTCTTTTTTAACTCTTTAAAACTCTAATACTTAAACATATTATATAATCAAGCTTACGAATATAAAAAGGCTTTTATTATTTTGTTCCTATATAACAAGTGCAATCTATACATTAATTTTTAGTGAAAAAATAAAAGAAATTTACAACAACTTATTGTTATATTACAATTGATGTTGTAAATAATAAAATATTGTTGTTTCGTTTGTAACAGTGTTTTATAATTAATACTAATATTTTGCCTTTTAATATAATGCGCTCGGTGTAAGGTAAATAAATGGGGGATTTCAGCACACAATAATACAACACCTTAAAAATGCACCAAAATTATTGTACAGTTATAATTTTTTTTTTTTAGTTTGAAATATTTAAGTTTTATTTAATATTGTTTTTAATATAATGGCACTGTTTCTTAAGCTTTATGATGTGAATTATTAATTAATATAAAAAAAAGTTTATAAAAAACAAATCTTCAAAAATATTTTTCGGCTTCTATTACATTCCACCAATACCTACCTATTATGTTAAAAATTATTTTGTATGCATTTTCTTTCGATAAATGAAGAGTTTGCAACGGATTTACGTATACCTCATTTCAACAAAAATGAAACTTTCGTCAGAGAAAGGTTTATATTTATTAAATACCAAATTTCCAGTCTTACATTCCGGTTCGGTCGATTATGTCTCTTGTTTAGCCCTGAAATAAGGTAAAGGACCTTTCTGCTTGCTGATTAAGGCTCTCCCAAACCGGCTTGAAACATTCGCGCGAATATGCGAAGACTGCAGAATGTTCAAAGATTCGTAATTAAGACAAGCGAAAGTTTCGTTGTATTTGCTTTGGTTTGGGAGAGCCTTTAGTTTCAATTTTGAACTTGCAAATTACAATATTTGAAGGATTTGATTTGAAAGTAGAATAATGACATCAGCAATCTTTCATTTTACTGAGAAAAACAGTTGGGTTCGGTTGATCAATAGTTATTGAGGGCGGAAAATGTATGAGATGAGCCTTTTCCATGACTTTTCGCAAGATTTTCGATGATAATTGTTCGCATTCCTGTCGAATATTCTCCTTAAGGGCTGCAATTGTCTGAGGCTTGTTGGCATAAGCCCGCGACTTCAAGTAGCTCCAAAGAAAGAAGTCTGGGATGGTTAAATCGGGTGATCTAGCTGGCCATGCCAAATCGCCAAAACGGGAGATTACGCGACCAGGAAACGCTTCCTTCACAATATCCATTGTGGCTCGTGCTGTGTGCGTGGTTGTGTATACCGTCTTTTTGAAACCACATGTTCACCAAGCCCCGCTCATCCAATTCTGGTTGTAAGAAGTCGTTTATCATGGCCCTGTTGCGTTCGCCAGTAACAGAGACCGTATTGCCGATGGCATGGCGTCCTCAACAAAAATACGGCGCAATGACTTCTCCCGCGTTAACGCCGTAACACACAGGGGCTTTGAGTGGATATAATGGCGCTTCGTGCATCACACGCTGATTTTCGGTGCCCCAGAAACGAAGATTTTGCTTATTGACGTAACTGCTTAAGGGGAAATGCCACATTTGAAATGCGCCTCGTTAATCATGATTATTTTCGACACAAAATCGTCCTCTTCCTTGTTGAGATTGAGGATAACTTGACTGTGGAGTATAGCGCTCCATTGTTTGTCTATTTGTATTATGCAGCTGTCTTCTTTACAAATGTCAAATATGATTGACGTACGACGCCATTTGCAAAAATTATATCATCTTCCGATAGGGTGATTAATTTTGCCCCACATTGTAGAATTTGTTCTCTTAAGGCAGTATTACATTATCATATAAATATGGCAAGTTTGCCAAATAAATATGTCTCAAAAGTGTCATATACATACATATGTAAGTGTGATAGCCAAATTTATATGACACAAAATACATGGAGCCTAACACTACTTTGACCAACAAGAAATATGTTGTCATGTATTATATGGCATAATTGGACATATGTATATATATGACAATGTAATATCGCCTTTACAGTTTTTTTCTTAATGTGAAAGATACAAATGATTTAAGAAGAAATGAAAAAAAAAATAATAAATTTCAATATAGAGCTTATGTGACAGTTTACGCTGAGGATAAATTAGAACATAAGCGTTTAAGTTGAACATAAATATTTGAGTTTCATATCAGCCAAACGGCTCTTGGTAATAGAAATGCGTAAAGTCACTGCTAAAGTCGATTTTTGGTAAATTGAATTTAACAAAAGCCAAATTCAACGTGACTCACTTCTATAATTTTTTTTATTGTGACCTAGTACTACTACGTTCCAATTCCAATCGAAGCGATTTTTTTCTGAAAAGGAAGATTTTGTGCTTTTTAGAAAGCCAAGAGCCAAGAGCAACATATCCGACGTAGTACTGAAATGATTGTCTAGATGGTACAGCCGGTTATAATAGACTTGGGTCATGATTCAATCAATGACAAGGAACTTCAAGGATCTTAGGCAAAATTCATTAGTCTTCTCTGTGAGTTAATGTGCACGAATTTCCTTTTCTATCCGGTTTTCTAGCAACTGAATACGATGGAAATAATGAAAGCAGTATCTGTAGCACTGGCTAAGCCACCAAATCCAGCACTTATGACATTAACAACCATCGTAGTGATTCGGAACACTCCATCTTCACAAATAGCTCGGAACTGTGTTTGTATTAACAGCAAATTCGTGACGAAATTGTCGCGGCTAAGAAAAGTCAGAATTTGTATGGAGTGCGAATTATTTGCGATTCCATTAAAACCAATTAAGTTGAACAATATGTCGGTGGTGCACGAGGCTGGACTATTCAGTATGCTGAACTTTCACCGTTGGACACTTCACCACCAGCCTTTTAGTGCTTAAAACTTTCGTTAAAGCGGTTCCGCCACGGGGTAGTTCGCTGTCAATCTTTCAACACTAGACTATTTTCCACTGCCTACAGACAGGCATGATCAATGAAGTGCTAATTATTCAATATGACCATTATTTCTTTTGGAATAAAAATGTGGTTAGTCACAATAATGAATACAGATTTGCCAGTTAAGCCCATGTTTTTTTTTACAACTTTTGCATGGTGCTTCAGTTTTTGAAGCAAATTTCAATTTGCTATTATTGACAGTAAAACAAAAAAAAAATTAAAATTTTCTTGTTTTATTTTGCAAAAGTCGGTGTTCTGCAAAATTATTTAAATAAAATGCAAATGATTAAATAAGCTGAAAAAGAATACGATTTGTTATTGAAAACAATATAAATGAATTCTTATTGTGAATTAAGCATTTATAGTAAAATCTATCTACACTACTTTACCAACACGAAAACAAAATATCCAGACACGAAAAATTTGACATTTAAATGGTTGGCACTCAAATATTCAGCACTAAATGGCAGCACTTAAAGATCCAAGACTCAATCGGAGGTGGTGAAAAATGTCCGTCTATCATTTTGAGGTGGCCAATGGTACCGTACCGGTGGTGCAGTTCACATTACCGACATTCGTTGAAATTTTTATCGGGCGGCGGATTAGCTAATAGCAAATTTTTCGTAAATGAGCTAAGCTGCCACTCTAGCTCATTCGCCGAGTTCTGTAATAGGAGTGAATATTTTTAAAAACAGTGCCATAATTTAAGAACAATCAATAATTTAAAAATCTTATTTTGTTTATGACTAATAAAGTTTTGAAGTTTTTATTTTGTTTCCTATATCAATTTTATTTCTTATTCAATTTTAAATATTTTTATCATGTAGACTATATTATAATATATTTTATTTTATAGTGCTTTTGTTTTTTTTTTTATTTCAACTTAATATTTCAATTATAGTAAGGCTAATTTATATATAAATAATTTGATTTTTTTGCAATTTACTAATAAACATTAACAATTCTTTTACTGAAACAAAACTGAAAATTGAAATTCATTTTAATTGTTTCTAGCTTAATTAATAATCCATAAATATGCATTTTTTTTAGATAAATAGTATCTACTAAAACAAAAAAAAAAAATACTATACCAAAAATTTACATATAATCTCAAGTATATTTCTAAAAAAATATATACCTATGGGAATGGGCAATAAGCGATATGACCAGGCGGCAGGTGTGCTGTAGAATTCCTCGAATAAATAATATAAATGCAACGAACTCTGGGGAGAAGTGGCCAGATTCGTGTTGTAATACATTTCCATTTCAAACAAAAAAATCAAGAACCAGCAACGCAAATTATAAAATAAAAAAATAAATAAATTATGTCTTACTAGCCAGGAGCGCTTCTTTCGCAAACAAAATAGCTATAGCCTTAACAAAAGAGATTAGTTTAGCTGCAGGGCATTTTTTTTTTCTTAAAACATAACTACCTATATACAACTAACTCTGTTAGCTTCTTCTATATTCTCTGCGCATATTTTTATTATTTATAATCTATATAGCACCCAGCTTTTATTTTATCTTAATACCACCGCCGAAATGGAAATAATTACAACATATTTGGGTACATCTCCTAATTGTTAATCACATATAGTTTTAAAATATTTTCTTTTGCTGAGTAATAATTAATAAGTAAAATTTAAACTCATGTACATAACATAGATAAAATATTTGAAAAAAATCCTTCCTTCCAATATAGAACTTCACTAACTGAGAATACACTCTTTTTTTTTTTGATGTGAAACAATGTCGGAGTTCTGTCAATTGTAATCATTTCATACATTTTGCTAGTCTTGAAGTGAAATAAAAAAAGCATTAATAACAATATATACCCCGCCTATAACGCATCCTTTTTTGACTAAGATAAATATGAGAACCAAGTAATTTATTTTTATATTCCATTTTCACAGTAAATACTTAGTATATCATTTTCTTAAATTGATTTTATTTATTTCTAAATATAATTCTGTGAATGATTTGTTTAATTTTCTCTCTTTGTTTCGACTAATATAATTGATTTTAATAATAATTTACTTCATGAAAAACTCAAAAATGTGTTGTATTGATTTTTTTTTTTTGTTTTTTTAGAAATTTTTTTGAATTTTCATTCTTTGAATTGATTTTTTGTCTGTTTTTTTTTTTTTTTTTTTTTTTTTTTTTTTGTAATGTGTACGGAATCAGCATTAAGTGTGCTGAATTCTCTAGAATGCAAAATAAAAAAAACAAAATATGAAATGTTAATCCTGCCCGTTGATATCCCCCTTTTAAAGTAAAAATAATAATGAATGTCATGTATCTGTGTCCCTTTTTGGTAAATGTTTGTACGGAATGTGTATATAAATGGATTGATAGTCATGGTACTATAAAACAGTCAAACCCTGTCCCTTGTTTTCTATAATTATGATATCTATAAATATGTATGTTTTGTGAATGCACAAAATCATGCTTGATGTGTATTTACACTTAGTCGTATTTTTATAAGCTTTGTTTATGTTTTTCTTTTTTGTTGTTTTTGTATAAGTATAAAATTTGTATTATTTTTTCGAAGTACCTTTATATTTTTGATTGGATTTGATACAAAAATTTGCACGAATATATGAACACAAAAATCAATACCAACACCCTGAATCGATTTTTATAAATTGATTTTTTTTCCTGTTTATTATAGTGAATGAATTTAGGTTTTGAGATATTTAGATTTTTATTAATCAAAAAAAAAATTAATATTATATACAACATAACTATGTATAGCATGTGAAATTCATAGGAAGGGGTATTCAAAACAATTTACATCATATAATAATTCTATGTGGTACATAACTGCGTTTTAACAATTTAAATTATGCTTATAGCAACTATTTTCACTCAATATATTAATACATATAACATATTTAAATTATCGAATATAATTTTAATTTATTGGAAATTTTAAAAGATTTAATTTTAAATGAGAAGTTTGTGGTCTGTCCTTAATTTTGTTTCCTGGTTTGGCCTTAAATTCATAAGAATAAATAATTATGTACTTGTACATTTTTTCAAATAAATCTTTGATGCTTTTACTTAAAATTCTAAAAATACCTAAAAATTTACTCTAATATAAATCCCAATGTACGCACGTTTGTCGCAACTGTTAAATATTTGTTTGAAACTAATACACGAAGTATTCTTGTCAAATAAAATAAAGTAAAATACAAAGTGACACAAAGTGAATGGACTGTTATTATTAAAAAAAAAAACAAAAAAAAAAAATTTTAATAATCAGGAAAGGCTGTATAAGACGTGTTTTTTTGTTAGCAAAATTGATCAAAAAAAAAAACAATTTACATGTTAAATGATACAACCACTAATCTGCTTCGAGCTTAGCTAAGCGCAGAGAATTTTCAGGGCACGGAGACATTAGGAGGGTTACCGACATGAATTACATACTTGTTATCGATAGTTTGTATGGAAACTCAATTTATATTAGGCGACGCTAATCCCTGATTTTTTGTTTTCAACCAAATCCCTTCGAGATTGAGAAAAAACACCAATCACTTGGATAAAGTATATTAGGTATATCATTAAAAAATGCTACCTAACCTTAACTGAAAAAAAAAAAATATATTTGATTAATTGGACAGTGTACCTATTTTTTAGACTTGCTGTGTCGTAACTTGAAAAACTGATGACGAGAATAGTAGTGGAGCTGTTTACTCAGACAGGATTAAATTAAGTCTCTAAGCTCTACCTCTACCAACTCTATGGCAGCCCCTAACTGGTGACATGCAAACCTTATGCAGAAGCAAGATGCTACGTATAACTGGAACAACATCACCACGTGTTTGGCGACGAAACAGATATGATCAATGTTGGATTTGAAGCGCTCTTAGAGTTTAATATCTGTAAGCAGAACGGACACTGTCTGGGTAAGCACACGCAACGACGTATTTATTCAAACAATTTCTGCAGAAGTTGTATGGACATGTCCTGCTCTATCCCGCAGATGTAGGTTACATCTAGGAAAACCTATAGTGATCTGGTTGATATAAAGAAGAGATATTAACAGACTCGCATGCATTTTAAAGGCGTTTTTCTTTTTAATTCAGAGAAGTTCAGAGCTGAGCTCGAACTGTCAAATAAAAATAATATGTTTCTTTTTTCGTCCAGAGCTAGCTCGGAGCGTGCTTCATGAGCTCAGAATAAAAAAAAATGAGCAAACGGAATAAAAAGCTGAGCGCAGCCAACTTCATACAGTTTTCATGTAATTTGACAGATATGACAATTCAGTGCTCAGGTGTGTTTCATAATTAAATTGGAGTGCTCTGAACACATTCTGAGTAAACTCCGCTCGCTCAGGCTATGCTCTGCTCAGAACTCTGAACTTAAAAAGAAAAACGCCTTAAGAAGCTCAAGGTGGTTCAATGAGTAGGAAGTAAGTCTCCTAGATTCTTGCGGTATCACAATGGATCAACGGATGGTCTAAGTGTGTCAAGCTTACTTGCTGGCAGCCATCGTTAATCGTACATATAACCTTACTTGTGAGAAACATGATAGCTGTAAAAATACATACAGAATCTTCTTAAAAGTAAAAACAGTACAGAGAGCCATTTTTTTAGATTTTATTTTGTAACGATTATTATGTGAAGCCAATTTTCTATGACAAGTTCGAGTATTTCGAGTGGTTTTTGGCCAATGACGAGAGTCATATTGACTTTAAATCAGTGCTGCCGAAGTGAGTACTTACTAAGGAAGTATTCGTACTCCCCTGGCATACACTGTACTCCCCTTGCTATAATCGAACTCCCCTCGAAAATATCAAAAAAAAACTTCATTAATAATAATTGTCGAAGTAAAACAAAATTAAAGATGGCATCTCCGATGCAATTTGGTGCGTTCAATCCTTAAATGGCTTGATGAACTAAATGTCAATGTCAATCTTGACATCAGTTGTATACGTGCAAAATAAATCTATGTCTTGGCTTAAAAGCCCAATTTGGCCAATAATGACCAAAAATCTAGGAGTCCTTCTTTAGTTCCTCTTATAAAAATATTTCCCAATCTTTTAACGGGTAATAATGCTGATGAACTAGAGGAAGAATAAAGTCTTTTTAACAACACTGAATCTTTTAGCAGAAATTGTAGTTTGGGAGAGTTATGGCAAAATGTGTTTGTAACAAAAAAAAACTATATTGGAAGCCAATGTTTATCGCATTGAAAAAAATGCATTGGTTCTTTGATTTATTTACTTCACAACAGTACCAATGCTGAACGAATTGTTTCTCAGATATTTTTAATAATAACAAAAAATAGAAACTGCTTAGGCATTGACACAGTTAATGCCATTTTAATGGCGATAATGCTTCTTCAAAGTTCACTTGTATGATGTATCACAATGGGTTCCCTAAAAAGATCTGTTGCGTATTTATTACTTCCTGTTGAGGTTGTAATCAAAACTAATACTACGACAATCGAGAAGTCCAAAAAAGTGGGTTTAGTCATGCAGTCCGTCGGTCTGTGCGATGAAAGGTGCGTCTGTGCGTCCACAAATTCGGTACAGAGCATTTTTATGTGATTTCCTAGACCGGGAATTCGAATTTTTGTTTTAGCTCATCTAGGTTGGTTTTTCAAACTTTCTCGAAAAACGACTCTAACGATTTTGATTAAATTTCTTACCTTCAATTGTAAATGAATTGAAAGTAAAAATTTTAAAAATATTTTCATAAAGTTTGTTAATATTAATTGTGAATGTTTTTTTTTTGCGTAGGCACTCCCCACAAACACGAAATACTCTCCACTAATCTTCTGAAATACTCGCATGCTAATTTTCAAAATGGCAGCCCTGCTTTCAATTCCTCAATCGGAGCCAGCTTATTCATTAAGTTTTCGGACTTTGACTATTCCCAAAGAAAAACATCAAAAATGTTATTACTATAATGCTGATGATGTCTTTATCCTATTTTCAAGTTTAATTTTCAAGTATTTGTTGAACATTTTGGTAAAATGTCGGACATATAGAACAAAAATATCGGCAATGAGTTAACAGTGTTTTGCCAGAACGGTACGTATACAACAGAACATTTTCTTAATCAATGCATATACGCAAAAAAAAACGGGAATAGAGATGTCTATAGTCTAAACTAAAATCACAGTTTGAAGTCTTCTTCGTTGTCCAAACGAAATTTTCAAAATTTGCTTTTAACTGTCAAATTGTAAAGCGATTTTCTATCTTTTTCATCGTTTTTCTTTGATTTCAATATCCTACGAAATCGCAAAATTAGTCGGATATATGCTTATCTTAATATTTCTCATAAAAAAGATAGGTCTCAGCATTAGTGATATCACGCATGATCTAGACGTCCAACTCACCGATCCAATGCCTGAAATGAACTGTTCACAGAATTGTTCTCGCATGGGCTGTGTGGCAAGTAGCGCCGTCTTATTGGAATCAAATGTTGTCCAGAAACATGTACAGCAAATAGTTTCTTTTTGTATCAGAGTTTCATAATGGGCGCCATTTTATACATTTTTGCCGAATTTTGCAAGAATATAGCCAATAATTCCACCATCAATCACACGAATGCAATGGTGTGAACCTTAAACCTCTTGAGGTTGCTTTTCGGTCAAAATACGGCAACTTTGACTATCGTTATCGCTTAGCAAAATGTTAGTCGAAAACAATGGATCTTCTTTAAGCTTTTCAAGAGAACCTAAGACAGTTTGAAAGATCGGTTGTCTGCAATTCTTCTAGTAGTTGAATTTTGTAAGCTTTTAAATCAATACCTTTCGGTAAATAACGCCAAACTGTCTAACACAACAAGCCAAGCTTTTGAGAACTAGCGCAAAATCGATTCTTCACAGTTCACACTGTAATTTCATACATTCTCATCAACTACTGGCGCTGAATTTTCTTCATTGTGTGCTGGATGTACTCTTTATTTGCTGGCCAATAAAGAAAATTTTGTTTCAAACTTTTCAATGTTAAAGCGAATTCTTTGATCGATAGGCCAACTATATGGACCAGGAGTTGCTCTAAGCAGGCGAAACGCATTCTAGGAGAACGCTAATTTGCACACAACAGCTGATTAATTTCTATACGCTGTGCCGGGCTAAGTTTTCCATGATGTCAACCAATACTGAACAAAGTTACCATTACAATTTGACACGACCCATCTGTAGTAAGTCCCCAGCCCTACTTAAAAATACTGCCTCTAAATGAATCGCCCTCTATAATACATAAATGAATAAAACATATTGCCCATTTGAAGTCATGGAATTTCTATTCTTTAATCACTGAGAGAACCGTTCAGACGTGTTATCTAACTACCTAGAAGAAAAAAGGTCCGTCAACAATTGTTAAGAAATAATCCTTCCAATAAGTTGTGGAATATTATTTTATTCAAATGACTGCCTCGGGCTGGCTTGGTACTCGTATCGTAGTATACTTATCTGGCAGCCCAATTGTTCGTTAGTTTTTCTGCCTATTTCACAAATAGCTTGGCGAATATTGTTACTAAGTTAGTGCCTGAATCGATTGTAAATAGATTGTCCAATAATATCGACACTTAGTCAGCCTCAAATCCTCAATTTATGGAACATCGGCTTTCCATTAGCTTTAACGTTTCTTCCATCGTCGCATCGTCTTGGAAGAAAAATGGGCCAATAATGCTATCACTCTTCACTTCTAAAAGAAACCAACAGATGGCTCATCAAATATTTTGCATGATAATTTTACATTCTTTAAGTTTCGTCTTAAATCAATAAGAACATCATTCTAAATTTCTTTAACGACAAATAAGACAAACAATCAAAAGTGGGAAAGAATTTTTTGAAATGTGCTGACAGTTATAACCATATTACGTATTGATTAAATATAGATTAAAAAAAACTCTTCATTCATTTTGGGTCATTCTGTATTAAATCCTGTTTCCGTACAAAACGAATGGAGATTGACAATGACATACGTACCAAAAACAAAACAACTTATACAAGGTGTCTCATAAGTAATGGTCGAAACGAAACTGAAATTTATGAAAGGTCATCAGGTCATGAGCTTCAAATCAAGTATAAGACCTAACAACTATATCATACCGGTTTTCTAAAATTTTGGACACGAAGAGAATTATTATTTTCGCATTTTCATCTAATAACTTCAGCCTTATTTTGGAGGAAACTTGAATAACTATAAGAAACTATGCAACCTTAAATTTTTTGGTTTGCGGAACAAATTAGCATTTTATTAGCTAAACAAATTCGGATATCAAAATTTTTCGATTCCGTCAAAATGAGTCCGCCAAAGTAAGGGAATTGTAGCTTTTATACACCGCGTCCAGATTTGATTTAGGTATGCTTAAAAGTGTTTTTTTAGACGTGTAATTTTCAAGAAGAAATAAAACGTATATAATTAAATGTTATGGCCAAGAATTTAGCTTTATTATAAAGATAAGGGTCACTCATTCGGGTCCTCTTCGATACTCTGCTCCACAGCAGCAATTGCGTCTTCGATTCGCACTGTACGGCGCGGCGCCTCTGAGGATGCGCATTATCCACTAGAATAAACGTGGTGCGAAATCGATCCATGGTTGTTCGAATTTATGTATGTGATTTTGCGATTATGTCGCCCGAACCGAACCATTATTTTGGTAATTAATTTGCACGATTTTTAAACGTAGTCTATTTATTATGAAAAAAACCAAACTGATAATAAATCAAGTGACAAGCTGTCAAAAAGACCAACTACGAAAAAAGTATTGCCAGATTGAAAACCACACGTCTCAAAAAACACCCTTTACTTACATTTGTTTCCCTTAAACATTGTTTCATAGAGTTAGAGTCTGTTTCACAAGGTTCTGATTAGTTACTCGACAGATAAATATTGTGTCACAGGGTCATAAGTCCACAAGAGAAAATATCACAGATGTCTTTGACCCACCTAACTAGGTTATAAATCCAAAACAAAGTTGCTAATCAGAACTTTACTCAGACATTAGATTATTAGACATTCACTACTTTTTTTTTCGACAAATAAATGAATAGCCTAAAATTTCGGTCAAACATATTTTTTGACTACGAATTGCCAAAAGCTTTTGAAGAAAAATGTGTAACTACATAAATAGAGATAGTTTTTAATCAAAAATATTTTCTAAACTCAACTATTGGACTCAACTTTGGACAGGGCGAGCAAAGCACTTGTTCAAAAAAGTGGTTTTTCGACAAAATTTCAATACAAAACACCATTTAATTAAAAACTGTAATGATTTGGCATGGACAAGTATCTAAACTCTAAAGGACTATTCACATGAGAGTGAGCAACGACCGACGAATGAGCGAATATTCGTCCATTTTGACATTTCTTTCACATGGCTTTTTATTCGTCGCGAATGACGACCACCAAGAAAACAAAACAAAGATTGATTTTGAGGTTAGCCGCGCGCGAACAATTTGTTCGTATGTGGAACGCGAATAGAGTTTGATAATTCGTAACAATCAGATTGCAATTCGCGACTACCAATTTGTTTTCTCAAATTTAACTTATTTTAGCAATTAAAACTGGATTTTAGTATCTTAACATTATAATAAATTATATTTCTACGATTTTGATTAGAAATTGTGAAGAATGTATGTTTATAAATTGTTTTAATTCACATTTATTCGTTCATTCGTTGGTGGTTGGTCGTTCTCATGTGAATAGTCCTTAAGAGGTTATGATCTGACATTTAACTAATTTCAGTTTCGACCATTATTTACGGTACACCCTGTGTATCTAAATAAAAGGGCTTGGATTTGGATTAAATCATCGCCGCAAAAAAAATTATTTCAGTTAAAATTTGAAAGTTAATACATATTTACACATAATATGTATATAAATGTTTAAAATAATTATTTCCTGGATAAAAAAAAAATAAAAAGAAAACAACACGTTTCACAAATTTAAACTAACTCGTAACTCTTAAGCTTGCATTTATTTTACAAATCACTTAATTTATTATATTGAATAAAAATCCACACCCCCTGTAAGGAATATGCTAGAAATTAAATTTTGAACTTAAAAAAAAATTATAAAAATATATTTGTGATGTAAATTGTTGACAATTCTCAATTTAGTCATGTTATGAAACCCAATTTTTTTAATTTATCCTTGCACAAATAAAATAGAAGGTTATATATTAGTAGAATGCACACATAAGAATGTTTCCTTATTATTATAGTATTTTGTGTTCTGTTATTTTTCTTTCTTTTAAATCCCCAGAAGCTCGCTTAACAAGCTTAAGCTTATGATTTTTGTTAAAATAAAATAAATGATTATATTTTTCAATTTCAATTTCAATTTTTTTTTTATTTTATTTTATATTCTTCTTTACCAACACTTTTTTATACAACAAATACACACACGTTATATGAAATTAATTTTTATGTGTTAAATATGTTTTTTCTTTCATAAACATATTTTTTTTCTATATAACTCCTTTAGAATGCCATTCATTTTTGACATGATTAATATTTCTAAATCGTAATATCATTAAGTGAATGGTAAAACAAACAATTCATTTCCAAAAAAAAAAATAAAACAAATATTTTAAGCATAAATATTTTTAAGATAAACAAAACTTTTTAATTTAAGTTTGTTTTTTTTTTTTTTTTGTTGTACGTTAAATACAGTGACTGCGTACAGTGGTCTCCATGGTAGATTTGGACAAAATGGAGAACTATTAAATACAAATAAATAAAATAACAGAAATTATATTTAATAAGTTTCTCCGATAAAACGACAGAATTTGTTTATATATTTATTTTCGTAATTTAAAACACTTAAATGAGCTTCTTTTTTTTAAATGTGTAGATGATAAAATGCAAAATAGTTTTTCGTTTAGCGCTGAATGTCAAACTTAAATGGCATTTCTTTAAAATTTATTATATGATTTAGTTACAAAAAAGATATTATTAGTTTTTAAACAAAATAAAACTGTGTTATTGTTTAATTTTATTTAACAATCTTTGCTATATGGGTTTGTGATTTTAATATATGAAACAAATATATAAATAAATTAATTAAATATATGCATTCAAAATATCTAAAAATACATAATGCCATTATTTATCAAATGAAAAATTTAATCAAAAATATCGAAGGCATTTTCTGTGCCTTTGAAAGCAAGCGTACATAAATCGGCTCCGATCTAAATTTCGTAAATCGAAAATCTAAAATTTTTCAAGAAAGACGAGAAACCGATTTTTTAAAGTCGGACTTTAATGGCCGATTTCATAAAGCCCTTTTAACTATTTAACAGACGTGTTTAAATCTTAAAATGACGTTTGTTCCATACAAAATACGTCATTTTTAAAAATTTAAAAGCTTGTTAAATATTTATGAAACGAAACATAAGCCTGTTAAATCGGAGTTAGTTAATCCTGCAAATACTTTCATCTCGAGTTAACTCAAAAGTAGGTTTCCACTGGACTATTAAATTTAACTCCTAGTTGTCAAAAATCTATCAAAATCGAGGTGCGACAGTATAGAAATCAATGTTTCGCTATCGAATACGAGATGGCGCTACTATGGAAATAAGCCTTTCCATAGTTTCTCACCTCGTTTTGAAAAGATTCTTGACACGAATCTTTCAGAATTACCAATGCAGCAAATTCAGAGATCTAAATTGACTGAAAAACATGCTTCAGGAGTTAATCTCGATTTAACCCCGAAAGTAGATGAAGATATTGGCCATTTTCGAAAACGTCAAATCAACGTGACTTTGATCGTCAAATGATCCGACATTTTTTGACGCAGACATTTCTATCGTCAAATATGCAATTGTCCTGCTTGCACAAAATCTGTTTGATCAACGTCAGTCAATTTTCTTGCAAACGCGTATGAAGTTTACGAACACGCTCTGTTGCTATATGCCGCGCGGGCAACTTTTACCCACACTCAGATCTGTTTTTTTAATATTTTCGTCAACTCGACTGGAGAGTTGAGCGGATAATAATGTGCTTGCTGTTGAGTCTGGTAATTGTAACATTTATTCAACAAATCATGTTGGCGTCTTTATTTTTTTCAATATCTAGTTAAGGTGAAGGTTTTTCCCATGAAAAGTTCCAAGTAATTAGTCACCGTTAAAGCTGAGTGAACTGTAATTTTTTTTTTAATTCTCTTTCAATTTTTAAATTAAAGACGAGAACACAGTTTTACAAAAAGAACTTTATGACTAGTGAACGAAACTTGAATGTAAAAAAAAATTCACAATAGTAAGTACCACCATTATGTCAAGTTAACATTTCATAAATTCACAATGGTTAAATACAAAAATTCAAAAAGTCAATGTTACATTTGGCCTGGTAAATAGCATTCATTCTTGAATTTCTGAAAATGATCGATAAAGTTGTCGTTTCCTTCGGCCCAGTTTTTAAGAGTTAGCTGAGTTAGCTAGCTCTTGAAGTAAATTAACCCACAATGAACCGCGTAAGCAGTTTTTTGGTAGAGAATGCATTCAGAACGACTAAACAAACTCGGTGGATAAAAAATTCATCAAAAGCATTTGTTCAGTTAATCCTGAGTTAACTCATCAAATTTCATGAGTTAACTCGTGTTTAACTGTAACTGGAACTTAAGCTCTATTGTAGCCCCGTTCAGAGCTGGATGAGATTAACAATTTACGGCTCTTTCTGGCACACTTGATTTTTAAGCAAATTCAGTTTTTGGAATACTTTTAGAGATGATAATTCTTCTAACCTGGTGACGCCACGTCCCCGAAATCTATGTCTTTGATGGACAGGTTTTTTCCTACAATGTTTTCCAGATTCTCCTCCTGAGTGTTGCAGAACCTGCAAGTGGTGCTTCCCACCAAGCTAAAAATATTGAGGTGTCGCTTAAATCCAAATCTTCTTAATCCTATGAAAAGCCTTTATTTTTTAAGCAAGGAAAATTCTGCTGTTGTTTCGTTTAGAGCAATGCATTGAAACAATTAGTCTTCAATCTTATTTCAAATCTGGAATAAACCGTCAGCAAGTCAGCAATAACTACAATCACTTCGTTCAATTTGTTTTTGGAAAAATAACTTCTTTAGTAATCTAGATTTAAAACTGCAGGTTAGCTCTTTTCCATCGGTCTTAGATTCTATTAGTCTTTTTTCGAGTAGATGGAAAACAGCTAATGGTCACCAAATAAGTCGAATTTTCTTCCACCGCCACGCCGCGCCGTCTAACGTTCATTCAATTTTAATTAAGTCCCTTCTTTCCATGATTTTGGAAACCCTGAGCCATATACTTAAGAAATATCTTGAAGAACGTAAACATCTTAATGACCCACAGTACAAGTTCCAAAGCATTAGATCCTTAATATATTTTACCGAGCAGTATGGAACTAATCGTTAGATCATTTTGAAGAAAGTTATTAGATTTCAAAAGCCTTTGATAGAGTTTGGCAACAGCCTTTTATCGAAAGTGCTTCTATTTGGTATCAATGAGTCTGTCTGTCGATAGATCCAAAATTACGTCTTTGACCGTGAGTTGTTTTGAAGCGTTGGACTATCACGATGTTTGGTTACGAATCCAGGTTATCCCACCTACATTTTTTTTCAGGATTACTGCCTCTAACGAGGCAATATTTCGAAGAATTCTTCATGCTATGATAAAGTACCTTAAGTGTATCAGCCGTTTGGATTCGACAGAACCGACTATCAACACACACAGAAATGATTTAGTTGAGACTGTAAAAAAGCCAGTAATAAATTATCGTATAAATATAGCAAATATGACTCAAAAGTCTTATTTAAGTATTAATGGTACTTGCGTCAAGAAAGCCAAAAAACTTTATATACTCCGAATAGACATAATTTCTGTTGAATTACCACTTATTCGACACCACAAAAAATTGGGCTTGGGTTTTTTAGGCGAAAAATTCTCATTTTCGCACTCTGATCTAGCTATGATTTTTGAGGCATACATTCACCCAAAAGCTTGATTGCAATTGAGAGTTATAAAGACGGCAGTCAGTAAAGTTACAGTCAATTGATTCGATTTTTTTAAGTAATATGAAAAACCTTGGTTAACCTTAAAACCTTAGTTAACTTTAAAACTAGAGTCAGCAGGCAATTTTATTATTCTAACCAGTAAACTAACAAATTTATTTGACTAGCAGTTAATTTACTGCAGTACTTTTTAGTTGTTTCCAGTTTTTTTGTCACTTAGAAGTTGATTTAAAATCTTAGTCAATTTAAAAGACTAATGGCCGATTTAATAAAGCCCTTTTAAAGATTTAAATGGCTTTTAAATCATAAAATGAGGTTCCATACAAAACACGTCATTTAAAAATTAGAAAAAGACTGCTAAATATTTGTGAAATCGAATATAAGAAGAAGTAAATTGATTTACCAATAAAAGACTGCAGTCAAATGACCTTATCACTGCCTAAGATGACTAAGGGCCAGTTTCACAGTGAGAAAAGTGACACTTAAGTGGGGAATGTGCAAGATTAATTCCCAATATCACAGCGCACTGTTACCTGAATAAGTGGCACTTAAGTCTCCGATGTTGGTGACTTAAGTTCCACTTACGCTAGCTATGAGGTTTAGCTTACATTCCTCATATGTGAAACTTAAGTGCCACTTATTCCAGTAAATGTCGACTGTAAAACTGGCCCTAAGACTTAAAGATGACTTTTCAGTGACTAAAAGACTGGAAACAATCAAAAATTACTCCTAGTCGATTCACTGCTTTAGTTAACTTCCAAGCCAGTATATTTGAAATGTCATTTAGTGAGTCAAAGAACTTAAAAACAGTTAACAACTGACTGCAGTTTTTATACATCTGCCGAACAGGTGCTTCTTCAAAATCTGTGAATTGGATACAATCCAAAAAAGTGTTTTGAATCTAATGGGTAAAAGACAAATATCTATAACAGAAATAACAAACAAATGTATCTCTTGAACACCTTTCTAATGTTTCATACCTCTCTTTATTCTATACGAAGACTCTTATCAACAATGCGCCAGCGAAATAGCCAGCTGCATTCTTTACGTCTTTATTTTGCAAGCGTTAAACTTGCAGCCTCTATGAATGTCAGTTTATTCTTAAGCCTAACTTTCGACGAACTGTCAAGTATAGAGATTCTTTCATTAGCCGCACTACACGAATGTGGACTGCTTTAAACGTCTTTACGTCTTTATTTTGCAAGCGTTAAACTTGCAGCTTCTATAAATGTCAGTTTATTCTTAAGCCTAACTTTGGACGAACTGTCAAGTACAGAGATCCTTTCGTTAGCCGCACTACACGAATGTGGGCTCCGTTACACGTCTTCACGTCTTTATTTTGCAAGCATTAAACTTGCAGCCTCTATGAATGCCAGTTTATTCTTAAGCCTAACTTTGGACGAACTGTCAAGTACAGAGATCCTTTCGTTAGCCGCACTACACGAATGTGAACTGCTTTACACGTCTCTATTTTGCAAGCCCATTTTGATAATCAGATCTTGACAACCATTTATGTGCATCGGTATTCTCCTATTCGATTTTTCTGAATGCTCGAACTGTGTTTAAACATTTTAAAGGTTCTCATAGCCCTTTGAGTGCCCGTAAAATATTTGAGAAAAATATATTATTTATCAAGTACCTACAGCAGAGGCAGTGTTATTAAAAATACCTTTGCATCCGTGTGACTGCGTCTTCTGGGAAAATTAAAAGAATCTAGATTCACGTTAAAATAACAGACACAGTCGATAGATTTTTCCAAAAATAAAAAAAATAAATAAAATGTCAAAATCGATATGTAACGTCCCGTTGTAAATCTTGAAAAAAAAGTACAATTCAGCACACTCTAAAATTAAAAAAAAAAAAAACCATACCCATGGCAAAGAATAAATATATGTATTTGTTTGTTGTTTTTCAATTGTTTTTTTTTTTTTTTTTATATTTTGTTATCATTTCAATTACAACACATTACAAAAAACAAAAACACCAATTTTATTTCAAACTCAATAATTTGAAATCTTTGTATTTTTCATTTATTTTACTTAATTTTAATCTATACCATTCTAATTGTAGTATTAAAACTGTAGTGTACAGTTATATGAAAAACGAATCCCAAAATTTTAAATGTTTTGATTTTTCCAATTTAAATGTAAGAACTGTAAAACTGTTTTAAGTAGAACTGTTTTGAAACAAAAAATGTTCTTTTCCATTCTTATATTTTTTCCTTTTCATAATTAAAAAAAAAAAAAAAACAAAACACAAAATCACTTAAAATAAAAAAGTAGGAATTTATTGAACAAAAATCGTATAGTCGACTGCAGACCCGAATAGATGTAACTTTTTATCATTCATTAATTAAAAAATATACCAATTTGAAGATAGAATCAAAATATAACACAAACAGAAAAAAAAATCTTCATCTCTTACAAATCCTCTGAGAGTGCCATTCGTTTATTCAGATCTTGTGCATTTCAAACACAAAAAAATACAAATCTTTGAAAGTATTGAATGCAAACATATCCACTCATCATAGTTGTGCATTTTTTTATTGTCCCTGGTCCGAAAAAAAAATTGTTTGTCCTATATGTTTTGCCATTTTTATTTAATTTTTTTTTGTCACTACTTGTACAGAAATTATCGTATAATTGTCCTGTATTTGTCCTAGTTTTACATTTTTTTTTTTTGATTTAGTTTTTATATTGATTTTTAAGAGTTCTACGAGTTCTTTGGAAAGCAAAACTAGTCCTTCGAAACGTGTAGATAGTTTTCACTTTTTGATGCTTAAAATTTATGAATTTTTCTTTTCATCTTTAAACTATTTGTTTTCTATAATTAATTTAATTTCTTTATTCCTAGCCTAAGGCAATCATAACTCTCTCTCTCTAACCATCATGCATCAGTTTCTTTTTTGTTCTCGAAAAAAGGCGTCAAAATTCTTTCTCCACATAACCTTAATTTTATTTATTTTTTTTTTTTTTTGAAAAATAAGGACTTAGCAAAGAAAATGATTAAAATATTAAAAAAAAAAAAAATATTCTTCACATAGATATACCAGCCTTTTGTGAAACAGTGAAAAAAAAATTCTAGAATTGACTTTAGATTTTTTGCAAACATCTTGGCCAACATTCGCCTGCTATTTATCTGCTTCCAAACGAGAACGATTGTTATCTCACTTTTTTTAGCATAGCTAGAAGAAAGTATACACAAATGCTTCAAAAAAAAAAAAAAAAAAAAAAAAAATATCAAACATTTTTTTTTTTTGAAATAAGCAAATTTTATTTTTCAATTCCTTAAATATTATTATAAATTATCTATAATAAGTTTATTTAAGTTTTTATCACCAGTTAAAAAGAAAAAAAAAAAAAAAACAAAAAAAAGAGGAAACAAATGTCCAAAAAAATTAGTAGAAAGAAACACAAAAACAAACAACCAAATTACCATTGCAGGTAATCGCGGTGATATCAATCCTGTTTATAGTCCTGTCTACCATAGCCCTGACGTTGAACACCTTACCACAACTACAAACCGATCATAATGGTACACCTCAGGATAATCCGCAATTGGCTATGGTTGAGGCCGTCTGTATATCGTGGTTTACATTAGAGTACGTACTTAGATTTAGTGCATCGCCGGATAAGTGGAAGTTTTTCAAAGGCGGCCTTAACATAATAGACCTATTGGCAATACTCCCATATTTTGTGTCCCTATTTCTATTGGAAACAAATAAAAATGCAACGGACCAGTTCCAGGATGTGCGCCGGGTGGTGCAAGTATTCCGCATCATGCGCATCCTGCGAATCCTTAAGCTGGCCCGTCATTCTACGGGCCTGCAGTCATTAGGCTTTACGCTACGTAACTCATATAAGGAACTCGGTCTACTAATGCTGTTCTTGGCAATGGGCGTTCTCATATTTTCTTCGCTAGCATATTTTGCTGAAAAGGATGAGCCACAAACAAAATTCGTTTCGATTCCGGAAACATTTTGGTGGGCGGGTATTACAATGACAACTGTTGGCTACGGGGACATCTATCCCACTACTGCACTGGGAAAGGTTATTGGTACTGTGTGTTGCATATGCGGTGTTCTGGTAATCGCTTTGCCTATTCCCATCATCGTTAACAATTTTGCCGAATTTTATAAGAATCAGATGCGCAGAGAGAAGGCCCTCAAGCGGCGCGAGGCTCTTGACCGGGCGAAACGTGAAGGCAGCATTGTGTCGTTTCATCATATTAATTTGAAAGATGCCTTTGCCAAGAGTATGGATCTCATCGATGTTATAGTTGATACAGGTATGTTATTTTACTAACTTTTCAAATCAAATTATAATCTACATATATAAATGTATATGTAAATATATTTATTTTATTTTATATGTAAAATGTATATTTATCTTCTTTTTTTTCCAATGATGAGAAATAATTTTTAATTTTTTTTTTTTGTATTTGTTGTACCCCTTTTTTTGCGAATTCCACTTTATTTGTAACTAATTAAATTTAACTACGTACTAAAAAATTAATTGCATGAGGCTTTGTTTTGTTTTTTTTTTTTTTTTTTTTTTTTTGTATAATGCTTGCTAGTAGTATGGCTTTTTTTCTTTAGTTCTTCCTTGAACAATTTTCTGAAAATCACTTTGAATTTTAATAAGCATGAATATGGAAATTAAAAATCTCAACAAAAACAAAATGCTACAAGGACATCATTAAAATTTTATAATTCAACTAATTAGAAACTAAGAAATAAAGGAATATATTTTTCTTATTATTATGACGTAGCAATAGAAAATTAATTTGAGACATTTTTTTAGTAATTTTTAATAATTAATATTTTATAGATTGATAAATTTTAAAAGAAATATAAAATTTTATTAAATTGCTGAAATAGCAGCTTATGCTTTATCACAACGAAACACACATGAGATACTCTAACACATCTTTTATTTAAATGCAAGAATTTTTGTATAGATATTTTTTTTTTTTTTTTTTTTTGAATATCTAACTTTGGTTACGCATCTAAAATGGCTAAGAGTACAATTTCAGTAAGGACACTATGGAGAATTATAGTATTTTGAGATGTACAATTATAGAAATTATAGGTTGAACCCATTTACTATAGACTATATCACGGTTGGAAAAGGGTTAGTTTACTCGGAACACAAGTTCCACTTTTCAATGATCAGTAGAATTTAAATTTTTTTTTATTTAAGTTAACTTTAAATGTTTTCCTTTAATCAGTATACACTTTACTTAAAAATTCAATAACCCAACTGCAAACATACTCAATACCAAAATATTCCTTAACTAGGGTGAACCACTCAAGTGCCAAGTTAGTTTTTTTTTGTGTACAAAAATTCGAGTTTTTGCACGAAATTATCATTCCGATGGTCGAGATAATACATACACTCCGTGCATCCTTTTCGTCAGTCTTTACCTCTCGTCGTCGGTCTGTTTGTGTGTATGCATCCAGGGATCCCAGGTGGATATTGACCTCGAGCAGGGCTGTGTCTATGAGGAACGATTCGATTTTTTTGATTCGATCATCGAAAAGCATTGATGATTGAAATCACAAATTTTCAATTCAATCGATCCCAATCTCAATCATTTCGATGATTGTCGATTTTCCATCCCGATCTCAATCATTTCAATGAATCTCGATTTTCGATATCGATCGCTATTGAATTATTAATATATTTTATCGGAGAAAAGAAATATGAGTCAGATTGGATTCGAATTTCATCGAAACCGATATAAAAAAATTGTCTGAGTACCGGGTCTCATGGTTTTTATATGTGTAAATATTAACGTTTGCTTTAACGTACTGTCACGGCCAGCCCTCTAGCTCTAGGTCCATTAGAAAACATTTAATTTGACAGGTGTCAAAATGTCAAATTATTTCCGAGAATACGCGCTACGTAACGTGGTACATCGTAACGTCGCATAGAGGAAAATCCACGTTTTTACACATTAAAAACCGAATCGGAACAGTATGAAATAATGAATTAAGTGGAATGAAAATGATCGAATGATCGATTGAATTAAATGATCGAATCATTTCGGTAATCGATTCTGAAACGATTCGATCATTTGAAATGAACGATTTACACTATTAAAAAGATTATAAACAAGTTATCGTACATACTGTTCGTAGATTTTCGCCTTGACGAACAACAGAAATTATGCGAGGGCAATTCTTTTAGGTAATCTTTATTTGAAATCTTTCAATGCAAAATTCTAACCTAGCCAAACGCGGGAATTAAATAAAAAAACAAACAGCACGTCAACAACCTAATTTTTGATTATATGAACATTCATATAACAGCTATCCTGAAAGTCGCAGCGAGGCTAAATTCTTTCAAACGACGAGAAATTGACTTCATCGGGTTTGACAGTTGTGGCGAAAATAAAAATGATTTTGAAAATAAAATTTGATGATTTGCACATGTTTTTTCAATCTTTCATCGTGAATTGCCATACACTAATGGACAATTCACAATGAATTGGACAGATGCTGTTTTAATAACATGGCCGCTATTATCTACAAAATTTTAAACTTTATTATTCCACCTTAAATGGTGAATTACCATACACTACTAAATAATTCACAATGAATTATACTATACAATGAATAAAACTATTTTTTTCATAGAATAACCCTAAGAATAATAATTTCCCAAATTATCCTTGACGAATTAGGGGATGGCTACCTGCATTAATGTAAAGAATGGTTATTTATGTTAAAGTAATCTAGCAAGATCTTTTTAAATAATTGTTTTCATACTGCCGTTATTTTCACATCACCCCACAAACAAAATTTTAAATATATAAGTTAGTTTTGTTGTGCCAACACGTATATAGTTAATTTTAATTTGACCGAGACTCGACATCTAACCAAACCACTTCTATTGACACAACCTTAACGCCTGCTACGCTGCAGGTATGTTTATTAAAATCAATATTTCCACTTTCCCTTTATATTTTACTCGCTAGTCTTTACATTCACTTTAAAGCACATCAAAGCAAGTGTCAAGTTAGTGCAACATCCTTCTATCTCCCTCTCTATCTCCCTCTCTCTCTCTCTGTTTATGATAATCCTTTACAATTGAAAAAATACCTAAACAAGGAGAGTGAAAAAGATGCGATTTTAAAATTTAAACACCCATTAAGACTCTACTTAAGAGGGCTAAGTACTTAATCATTTCTGAATTCACATTTGAATCTTTAAAGTGCATCACGCAAGGGTACCTAGTAGTTGACACTTGAAGGTATTTAATCGTGTTGTATATATCCATCAAATGCAAATAAAAAATGCTTGTGTGTTGTGTATAATGTACCGTAGGTACATACCTAAGCAGCAGGCAACTTGGCATTGTACAAAATGAGGATATCATTAAGCCCTTGTTTAACATGTTGAATTGTTGATGTGCGGTGTTATAATTTGCATGAAATTTCCTTTTGCAAATTGGAACGTCATCGTCAGTAAGTTAGGCAACAGGGAGGATTGCAACAGGGTGCTGAGAATGCTTTCAACTTTATTTGACCACTAAGATCTCTTTAAGTGTCAGTCAAATTCAATTTGTTTTAAAATGCTGGACGGATTTAGGCCCAGTTTTTCAGTGGTGAGTTAAACTAGAGTTAGCTAACTCTAGAAGTAAATTATCTCACAGTTAAAAGTTTTTTGGTGGAAGATGAATGCAACATCATATGCTTCTGTTCAGTTTATAATGAGTTAACTCACCAAATTGTATGAGTTAACTCGGGTTTAGCTTTAATCTCACACTGAAAAACTGGACCTTAATGTATTTTATTTTCTCGTGCCAATAATTGGGATAAATGTAACGTTTTTATGGGAAAGATGTTAAATAGTTGAAATGAACTATAAATCAACAATAAACACAAAACAGCCTGTTAGGCTAACAACAAATTGTTGGATCATGGAAATATATAGAATGTAGATGCATCAGATAGGAAGCAAGGTTCCATGTTGTTTTTTTGATGTGTAAACATCTATCCCGGTGGTTGAGTGGCATAAAAACGTGGACTTTCCTCTGTGCGACGTAACGAATTCACGCTTTACGATATTGAATATTGGATACGTTTAGTGACAAAAATTTTAATATCCCCTTCAAGCAAACTAGTCCGTATTGGATCCGTGCTCGTGGTGAATGAATACCGTTTGGAGGACTTCGCATACAGATCCAAATATTGATACTCAAAACTGCGCTTGGACAAACGTTGATGTTTACAAATATTAACCGTCAAACCCGGCACTCACACAATTTTGTTTTTATTACGTGTAAAAAATAACCCGGTATACAGATGCATGAATGAAAACAACGATTTGATTTAGCGTGTTCTTCCGACATAGATTTTTTTGAAAAACGACTCATTTTTATTTCAAGCAGTAGTCAAATGAACAAATCAAAAATTTGTGAATTTTACCGCTCGTTTCTTGTATAAAGTGTTGTTTTTAGAGCCAGATAACTTAAAATTGAAATAAAACACGCAGATATCCATGAAATTGGGTAATTCTGTGGCATTAGTGTTTGGATATGATTTCGGGCATGCACCAGCCGTGACTGGAGCGTAGATGGCGTAATCTAGAGGTTCAATTTTCACACAATCTTCGCATTAAATAACGCTGCATTTTGGCAATAACGCGTGAAATCTTGGCTTCCAAGAACTCAATTGTTTCTGGTTTATCGGCGTAGACATTAGACATTCGACTTTTAATACATATTTCTAGAGAAAATAATCTAATGGTGTAAAATCAAACAAACGAGGTGTGATTTGATTCATTTCATGAAATTAACAGTTCGTAAATTCTTGCTTTCAGCTTCGTTCTGCTAAAACCACATGTCTGAAACATTAATACTCTCTGTACCGTTCACCGTTGACTATAATGTTCTTACCATGATCTTTTTTGAAGACATACAGACCAATGATTCCACCGCCTTATAAAGTTTACTGACATAGCCATTTAACCAAAATAGTGCTTGATCACTGAACGAAATTTTCAACTGAAATGTCCGATTAGTTTCTCGAACTGAACCATATTTTTCAAAAAAAATTTGAGCAATTGGCAAACGTTGGGCAAGGCGGGCGTCCTGAGTCTATTCCTGATGAATTTTCAAAACAAACTTGCCTCTACACTATTGAGAACACTATTGAGGCTGTCACAGAAAACAGTGTTGTCAATTTAAAGTTTTTCAGCGTCGAAAAAAAATACCCTTAAGTTCTGGTATCTCTGTTCCAGGATTTAAAGTTCCGAATTCATAAATTCTTTTCTGTAAAAGAAAAATGAAACTGAAACAACTGTTATAACCATACAGATAAAAAAGTAGAAAAAGTTGTAAAAATAGACATTTTTAATTTAATAACAAAAGGTACCATATAATAATTAATTTAATTATGCAAACCTTAAAGAAAAAAAAAAAACTGTTTTTATGATGTTAGAAAGCTGATTTAATTTGCATTTTAGCTTTGAAATGAAAAATAAAATAACAAAAGCAACAAATTTGTAGATCATTTACTGAATATGATGCAAGTTTAGTTCCAGTTTTTTTTTCCAAATAAATTGCAACACAATTTTCTGCTGTCATTTAATTTTCAATAATTTTATATTTTAGTTTTAAAATTAAAGTAATATTTTTTTTTTGTTAACTTATTTTGCATTCTATTTTGTTTAATTTATTTATGAATAAAAAATATTAAATTAAAAATAAACATTTTCAAGTGCTAAAATTACATTGGCAACAGAAACAATATGAACTTAAAAATTTGCAAAATATATATACACAAAATATACAAAAACAAATATTCACACAAACCGTAATTAATTTATTATTATTATTTTTATTTTTTTGAAATTGTAATTACTAAACGATTGTTAAATAATTTAGTAAAATACACAACAATATTGATCAAACCCAATTAATTGTTTAATTAATTAGCTTATTCTGCATGAATTTTTGAACAAAAAAAAATGAAACCTTAGAACAAAAAAAAATATAACATCCCACTTGTAAAACTGTTTCTTTTAGAACCAAACAAAAAATAGTTTATATAACGTTATTTTAAAAAAATTGGAATTTTTCAAGCTTATTATTATGTAGGACCACTATTATGATTTTATTGACAAAAAAAAATGTTTTCGTAAATATCTCACATCTTCTATCTCACCTATGTTCTTCTTTATTCTTTTTCTTTATTTTTTTCTCATTCAAAAAATACCAACAAAATATTAACCAAACAATTCAAACACTACCCTAATTTCAAAATGAAAAAAAAAAACAAAAAATGAAAAATAAAAAATTTGCAAACAAAAAATATTGTCCAGGAGAGAAAAATGTTCTCATTGACGATACACCGCCACCGCCATCGTTTGGAACACCCAGGCGACGAGCTCTATCTGCCAGAATTCAAGAGCTCAATCGAAGTCTTCTCGAGGAACAAGATGCCCAAAACCAAAATAGTTCTAGTGACAACGAAGATAGTAGATAATCATGATATTTTATTATTATTATTATTGTTTTGTTTTTTTTTTAATTAGGACTTAAGTAGAATATAAAATATATGTATTTATTATATAAAGACAAAAATAGATATATATATATACATAGTTGCATAAATAGTAAAATGAAATGTGAACACTTATTAAATGCACACAGAAAAACTCTCGATGAATTAGTTTTTTACTGTATAGGTAGAATATATGTAGTTAAATCGTTGTAAATGTTAATAAATATTAAAACAAAACAAAAAAGCATACGCCTCGGGGCATTGAATGTGCAAAAACGTATAAAATTCCCAGCTCTCCCAAAAATATTGGCTGCATTTAGATTTATAAAAAAATCAAACAATAAAATAAAAAATTAATGTTGTGTGAACATAATTGTGATTTAAGACAAAAAATAAAATCAAATTAAAAGCAAACATTGTAAATAATTATTATGAAAAAAAAAATTATAGGGAAATCCATTTTTATAACATAAAGCAAATTGTTTGTAAAATATTTATTTGAAGCTTTTTAATATAACAAACATTAAAAACAAATAAAAACCTTCAACAGTAAAGGTGAAGTGAATTGACAAATTGAACTTAAACATCTTTGTGTTGATACTTTGAAAGTTTTGCACCTTTTACATTATTTTTGTATACACACTTTGTTAAGTTTAGAAAAACAAAAACAAAAAAAAAAGACAGCACTTGAAATTGTTTTTTTTTTTTTTTAATTTTAGTTAAATTTTAACTTTTCTTTGAATTTTAAATTAAATAATAAAAAATATAAATAATAAGATTATTATTGAAAATACTTTAAATTTAACATGTCTATGTGTTGATTTAGAATGTCTATAATTTCTATTTGTTTATTATTGAATGCATTTATTTTGTTTTTAGTTAAAAAGTTGCAGAACTTTCAAATATTGTTTGCAATTTATTTAAGCTGAATTGCCATTAGTTAACGAATAAAATTTGAGATAATACAAAAAAAGGGATATATTTATCATATAGGTACCTACACACTATCCAAAGACATTTGATTGCTATTGGTTTATCTTTATTTTTTTATGATAATATACTCACAATACGTAAAGGGTTTTCCAATAAGAGGTGTTATTTTGAAAAGCCCGCTATGTCGGTAGCTGTCACTTTTGAAGCTGTCATTTTTTGACATTTGACAAGTAGAAACTACGCCATTGATAAAAATGGAACGATACACGCTTCAACAACGCATTGAAATTATTAAAATTCACTATAAAAATGGTGAAAATTTGGCAGCGACGGTTCGTAAAACTAAAACATTTTTGGGTCGTCGTGAAGCACCTTGTCGGACCGCAATACAGAAATTGGTGGACAAATTCGAGCTGTTGGGACAAGTTAGTGATGTGAAGAATAAAACCCGTGCACGTCGCTCAAGAACAACTGAGAATATTGCTGTTGTAGCGCAAAGTGTTGAAGAAAACCCAGGTTTGTCCATTCCTCGTCGTTCTTTGGAATTAGGCATTCCACAAACGTCATTACACCGTATTTTGCATAAAGACTTGGGTCTTAAGGCTTATAAAGTTCAGTTAACACAAGAACTCAAGCCGGCTGATCATCAACAACGTCGTGTCTTTGCTGATTGGGTCCTTGAAATGCATGAAAATGATCCGGAATTTCATCGAAAAATCATCTTGACTGATGAGGTCCATTTCCACCTCGGACACTACGTCAACAAGCAAAACTGTCGCATCTGGGGCTCGGAAAACCCAAAAGAGTTATTGTTGAAAAGCCTCTCCATCCTCAACGCGTGACTGTTTGGTGCGGTTTATGGTCCGGCGGGGTCATTGGACTTTACTTTTTCGAAAATGAGGCTGGAGCAACAGTTACGGTCAATGGATTGCGCTATCGAGAGATGATTAATGATTTTTTATGGCCGGAGTTGGATGGTATTGATCTGGACAACGTTTACTTTCAACAAGACGGCGCTACGTGCCACACAAGCAATGAAACCATCGATCTTTTACGGGAAAAGTTTCCGGACCGTGTTATCTCTCGAAGAGGTGATCACAATTGGCCACCGAGATCTTGTGATTTAACACCTTGCGACTTCTTCCTTTGGGGCCACGTGAAAAATAAGGTCTACGCCAACAGCCCAGCGTCGATTCAAGACCTCAAAGATGGAATTCGTGAGGCTATCGAGGACATAGGGCAGCCACTTTGCGATTTGGTTATGGAAAATTTCATGAAAAGGATATGGTCCTGTAAGCGTGGTCGTGGCGGCCATTTGGCTGATGTTGTGTTCCATTATTAACGGCATACCTTCCTCTTTATAATGAAATAAACATCCGATCATTTATCTCAAAAAATGCCATTTTTCTTTGAATATCAAAATAACACCTCTTATTGGAAAACCCTTTATTTTTAAATTTTGAATGAAAACCAATATATCAGTTAACACCATTATATAAGACAATTTAGTACGCTGTTAATCATGTTTAGTTTGATGCTGGGTAAACAAGTGAGCATCGTACTATCCTTTTACATTTTGTATTAAATTTAAATTTACCAAATGCGTAGTTCATTTTTTTGGTGTCATATACTAACGCCATATGTCACTTTGACAGTTACAAATGTTGAAAGGGTATAATTCCTTACTTTTTTTGTACCAACTGTCATTGTTTTAGGCGTGTTCAACTGGAGTTGGTTAAGAAAATACATTCAAAATGTTTAAGTTAGAAAATTGTTAAATAAATTGGTAAAAATAGTCAGGCTGTTTAAAATTTTGAGCCATAGACTTTATTTTGGAATGAAATACAGATTAAGCCATTCGTACAAAATTACAGTCAAATATTATGTAAATATCACTTTGTCAGCTTTCGAAAAGCACCCATTTCGAATATCAACGCAATTGGTTGTCATTTGATTTTTAAATGTAAATAGAGACCAAGTTATTCAATGGTATAATATCCTATTTCATGGTGAATTACCATAAAATATTGAATAATTCACAATGAATTTCACAGATGGTTTTTTTTTTACAACATGGCCGCTATAGTCGAATTAATTAAATTAAATTAAATAAATAAATTTTGAGCGTCTACAATTTGTGTGTTTAGAAAATTGCCTACAACATTGTTTTGAACAAATTTCTCGCTAAAATATATTTTTCAAAATGGCGGATTTCACGAAGGTCGGCGATGGCGTCCCGAAATGCTGAACTTAACCTTTTATAATACCTGCATCTCTAGCAGGGCCGGGCCAACCATATGTGCAAGATGTGCAAATGCACAGGGCGCGAAATACTGGGGGCGCATTACCAGGAGCAAGAAAATGTAATCTGATCTTGCACAAACAATTATGTGCTGCCATTTGCATTTTAACCACAAAACTTGTGTATGTATGGATGCAAATATAAAAAGAGTCGCTTTCTACAAATCTTGCACAGGGCTCAAGTTTGGCTGGGGCCGGCCCTGATCTCTAGCATGAAAAATCAGCTTCCTGCATTTCGTTCAACAAATCTATTGTTTTTTTACTTACTTTTCCGTAGATCTATTATATCCCCAACACAATTAGAATTTGTAACAGCTTGCGGACCGTGAATTTTCTAGTAGTGTGCCGCTCTTCTAGTATTTATCTATTTATTTCGGCTCTTATTACTCGGAGAAAAAAATTGTGCGAACAAAAAATGTTCAGCATGAAATTCTCAACATTTAATTTTGCTGGCCAAATTCTCTGTAAATTAGTGCAAAGTTTTCTGTTTTGATAAATTGTCAAAACATGAAGAAAAAAACTGATTTTCGGAAACAATACTGCCCTCTATCTTTTTTGGCACTAACTACAAACTTTTTTTTTTACCTATGAAATGTTCAGAATTTGGAACTGAATACTTTTTCCGTTCGACCAATAGAAATCGAAATAAATAGGTTAAAAATAAAAATTGAGACAGCTCTGGAGAAGGTGTTTTTTAGACATTGAGGAAAAATGGTATCTACAGTCAAGCTTTTAGCCCATTACAAAATGTTTAAGAATTTAAAATCGTAGTTTGACTGGCTGTATGCGGACCATTTTTGAATCTTATAGAATGATTCTCCCTGAAGTTATATTTTCACTTTTTGGAATTTAAGACCGTTTCGTTTGATCGCCATCTTGAAAATAGCATGAGGTACTAGAAAAAAGATATTTTAGTACTTTTTATGACGATTCAAACTATAGGTGTTCCTGATACCAATTCTGATTTATAATAGAAGAATATCCACTTCGTATTTATTTATTCTGGAAGACCAATCAATCAAAAACGCAATAAAACTTAAAGCCAAAGCTTTACAAGTTGTGCCAAAAATTCAAAAATGATACGGATTAATAAATGTACAACAAAAATACGTCAAACTTCATTACCAAAAAAATTCCACTGTGAAGATCGTCCAAGGCCACCTTCTAAACATTTCCCGTTATATCGTGACCGAATAATTTGTTGTGTCAACGTTGAAATTCATTCAACTGACTTTGACCAGGGTGATTCTGATTACTCTGTCAACGAAAATAATCAACGCGTGGACCTAAAAGAATCCCAAAGCAGCCGTCAATGCGTTTCTAACGCTCTGTGTTGACAATCACATATTTTGACAGCTTAAGGACTGAACTTGATGTCATTTTGATATCCACGCATTTACCATTTACGTTGAACGTTTAACCGTTGCTTAGCAATAGCCGTGTTCATTTCAAGGTGGCGAAGTACTTACGAGTACTTTGCTGGAAATTTTCAATGGAACACACTAAATTCGATTTAATAGTAGTAATCTACTACAATTTTAAGTGATTATCAATAATTTACCATAAAACAAATTGTGAGATTGTAAACACACACTCTCATTTTATATGATTTCTCAACGTATGAATATAAAAACTTCTATAAAATGAGAAAGTGTTTGTAAAATCTCTTTTTAAAAGTAAAGACTCTCATGTCTCACCTACTTTATAATTCTTGGTTGATTTTGTTTTTTTTTTTTTTTTTTTTGTGGATAACAGTTGACTGTAAATATGGTAATTTTTTTAAGAATTTATAAAATAAATATATATATATATAAATAAAACAATTCGTATACTGGCTTAGATTAATGGCTCATTCCACTGAGAGCTTTTCTTAAAGAGAGCAAATGATCCTGGATTTCATTTCAGAATCAACACCAGAACGCTTCTGAACTACCAATTGAAAACGAAGTAATTCCTAATCTTGAATCCTTCTGAGTAACACCTATAAATCAGTGTATTTGCTTACAACTTCATCGTCTTTAGAATCTGTAGACGAGAAGGAAGATTCAGACAAATCATTCACATCGCTGCTGTCAGTGCTTTCTTCCAAATATTCAAGCTAAAAAAACAAAATTGGAGCACATATACCTACTCATATATTTTTGCATATATTTATTATGGGAAAATTCCTTACAATATTATTCAATCACTCCAAATAATTAAAGTCGTATCATCAGAAGTATTTTTTTTTTCATTTGTAAACAAATTCACAAATTGAAATAAAATGTCATCCACATGAAAAATCTCTTAACTTAGCCGGATGCCATCTGGGGGGTTTTAGGTGCGTAACTACTCTGCTCATCTACTCGCCCATGAGAGCTCGAGTAGATGAGAGTACTAGATTATAGTTTTCATCTACTCGTCATTAGTAGTTCACCACCTACAAAGGAACACGGCTAATAATATAATATGACAGTTCCAGTGCTGCCAACCTATCCATAGTAATTAAAAAGAATTCTATTGTTTTTTTTTTAAACAAGCCTCTCCTAAAAATCAGCCAAGTTTAATACCTGCTCCATTCAATTGGACTTGTTGATATTTTAACAGTCTTTTTAAGAAGAGAAGATCAACTAAGTACCTAATGTTTTTCTTCACTGATATTGTAAAAAAATCTGTTAATACTTTTTGACAAGGCCTTTTTATACAAATAAAATAATATCATTTATGGGAGGTTAAGGCCTTGTTTCAAAATGTTTGAGTAAAGTTTTGATTATGTAGTTTTCCGACAAATAAATAAATGGGCGGGGTGAGTTCACAAGTCAAAAGCGTTAATAAGTGGATTTATAAACCACTCAATTAGGTCAAATGAAAATTGTGAGTATTTTTCTGTGAACTTATGACCAAGCACTCCAAAATGTGTGTGTTTAATTACTAATCAGAACTTTACTTAGACATTGTGAGCTAAAGTAACCTTTTCGACAGCACTGGCACAATCGAGTGCAGTGCGTAACAAGTGATAAAATAAAAAAAATTGTGTGAGTGCCGGGACTCACGGTTAATATGTGTAAACATCAACGTGCGCGGATCCAAAACGGACTTGTTTTTGCTTGAAGGGGATCTTAAGATTTTTTTCACTGAACGCACCCATCCTAGTATGCAGATCGTAAAGTTGCACACCGTAACGTTGCACGACATAACGTTGCACACGAACGTTCACGTTTTTTTCACTCTACCGCCAGCATAGATGTTTACACATCCAAAAAAGGAATAAAATTAATTTGTCAACATTTCCAATTTCTCTTATGTATCTAAGCTCGTAGTTTTACCAGTCAATCCAACGATTTGTACTATTGTTTAAAATGAACATTTTTATTTTTTTTAAAAAAAAAAAAAAAAAAAAAAAACAACGACCAATAAAATCCGTCCATAGATTTGAATTAACAAATTTAACAATAGTCACATTCCTTTCACGACTCTTCTTAGTCTATGGGTTGGGTAGGTTAATAACTTACAAAAAATGGATTTCCAATCACAATACACACGTTTCTCCTATTTTATTTTTCACTCAAAAAAAAAAAAAAAAAAAAAACCAATAGTAGTCACATTCCATGCGGGCACACACAAACAACTTCACTCAATCGTACACATTCCTTGCATTTAATTAGTAATCAAAAATAAAAACAAAAAAAAAAAACACAAGAAAAAGTAACAAAATCATTCCTATTAAGGATAAGGCCTTATATGTATACAATCCGTGATATACTGCTTTCTATGTTTATACATTATTATACGTACACACAACAACAGCTAAAATGCTTAAAACAAAAAATAATTCTGGGTATTTTATGCCAAGTTTAATTAGTTTCCACATAAAAAATTAAAAAAAAAAAAAAAGTTTTTGCCCAACTATTTCACTAGCATATAAAATTTTGAATATTTCTAAGAAAACATCCCAATATAAGTGAACACTTATATTCTTCCATAGAGTCCTTAAGTTACAAACATAAAAATAAACAATAACTGAAATCAATCTCCAGCCCTTTGCTTTAAACGAATTTAATATTTTCGAAAATAACATTTTATATTTATACAATAAATTAAAAAAAAAAAAAAAAAACAAAAATGAATTAAATCCCGTTTTTAGATCGTGTGCATTATCATTGTTGCCTTATTATTAATCATTACATAGGTTATACAAATTATTTTTAAAATATATTTATTTGCTATTGTTATTATTATTAAAAATATATACAAAAATGTTAAAACAGACATTTTAGATAGTTTTAAATTTATAATTCGCTCGATTATAATTATTCTTATTGATGTGTTGTTTATTTCCGATTTTGTTGTTGGCTATAAATAAATTTATTAAGAAAATATGTATGTATGCATAACATAATATATTCGTTTGTGCAAATAATTTTAACATTAACATTTTACTGTAGAAAATTGTTATTAAATAATAATAAGAAAAATATATAGAAACATAAAATTGATTTTTTTTTCTTTAATCTACTATTTTTACTGTCAAAATTGATTTGTATCCCCTTTTCTGCTGCAAATGTCAAATGTCCTTTTTTTTAAAAGAATGATTTGATATTTTTAATTATTAATTATACGGAAAAAAAATATAATTCAACTTATTCGTACATATACTCGTATATTAACAGAACACTCTTATATGGCTAAGTCATGCATTCACTTGCTGTTCAAAATCTCTACACAATAAGTTCCATTAAAATCTCTCCTCAAAACATTAACTATAGAAGTGATTTAAGCTTGACTTAAAAAAAAAAATTAAATATTATTCTGACACTCTTCATCAATTTAAATTTTTGTCTTATATTTTGCATCTAATAAATTATATTTGTTTTTTTTTGTTATTTTTTTTTTTTTTTTGTTTAGTGTATAGTAAAAATGTTGATGGTGGATATTTTTTTGATTTTTTAATGCATATAAAGCCAAAAATGTGCCAGTCAAGAAAAAATTATAAAATTTTAATTTAAGTCTGTCGTTGTCAGTGCTGCTCATTTCTAATTAAATGGGGTATTTGCAATTCGATGCAAAAGGATAGTAATGTCAATTTAATATTGAGAAAGTGTTGTAAAATATTTTTTTATTCTATTAAATTCTCCTAGATATTAATCGGAAAAAAAAAACTTAAAACTTGCCTATAGCCTTAATCCCTTATGCATCGAATGGTGAATACATCTATAGTGTGTTGTTTTGTTACAAAAATTAAAATGGTATTAAAAAAAAAAAAAAAAACGAAGCGTTTGTATTAAAAATTATAACAAAATAATAATTTAAAGCATTTCAAGGATTTCAGTTAATTTTACTATATAAAACTAATATATAATGAATTCATTTATTTTTCATTTCCATTTCAATTTCCATTCATCAACTACACTAAAATGAAAGCGTTTAGCGTTTTCTGATATCTAAAATATTAAAAGAATGTCTAGAATCTATACTTGCCGTATTGTGGACGAATTTATTTTCTTCATTTTTGTATACATGTTTTATTTTTTGTATGGTTTGCATAGAAATATGGTAGACATTTTTAGAATAATTTCTTTTAAAAATGAAAATGTGTAGTTAAGTTGTAGACTTTTAACGAATAACTCGAAAGGAAATCTTGAAGAAATAATTTAATTTCAAGAAACGTGAGACTACATTACAGCCGAGCCAACGTATAGGGACGAACTATATACTCAAGAGCTTTGAATTAATATTTTCTAACATTTCATTTAGATTCTATTAAAAGAATATTTATTCATGTCCTTTCTCTTCTCCTTTTCATCTTGTTCAACACATATGGAATTTTTTATGAATTTATTGATCTTTTTTGTTTTGGTTAGGTATAAGAACAGTACGGGTTATCCAAGTTTCGAGGTTTGAATTTTATGTGATGAAATAGTTCCAAACAGGGTGATACGCATAAGGTGCGACAAAAAGTTAGAGCGTATAGGTTGGGTAGAGACACAAAAAAAATCGTATGAGAGGGGGTCTATTACCCCCTGTTTGGCAGTAGATGTAATTTTCCCAAAAAAAAACTACTTGCAATAGAAAAAATTCATTACTAATAAACGGCAGCACTTACAAAGTAATGTTATACCTTTTATAAAGTCAAAAATACAGCTTTTAATAGCGCTTTTAAATCAAATTATTTTAGTGAATAAGTAGTTTTTGAAAACTTGATTTTCAAACTAAAAATTTTGAATTTTTTTTTTTATTCTAGTTCAACTTATTTTGCTCAAAGTTTTGAAATATTCAATATCCTTATTAATTTTTAGGCAAACACTTGCAACTTGAAATTTTTGAGAAAATTGAAAAAAAACTAAATCTGGTAAAAATACAACTTTTTAACGTAAAATTTTGAACAAAATTAGTTTGAAAATGTTTGTTTTATTTTCTTAGAATTTTGATTAAGAAACTTAATTTTTTTTTTAAATTACTAATTTGATGTAAAAACAAAATAAAAAAATTTGTTTTCTGGCTTTGAAAAAAGTATAATATGACATTGTAAGTGTTGCCATTGATTTTAAATGATTTTTTTTCCTATGTCAAGTCAATTTTTTAGAAAATTGCATCTCCCCCTAAACAGGGGGAAATAGACAACCCGCCCTCTCATTTGATTTTTTTTTTCTTGTATTGACCCAACCTACACTCCCTAGCGTTTTTTCGCATCTTATGCCAAACAAAAGCAAAGAAGTGAATATTTTAAGAAATAAAATACACGACTGTTTCACACGAACTTTCTCTTGTGGTTCAAAACTACAGGGTAGGCCAAATACAAGTTTCTTTTTATAAACGCAATAAAATGAACAAAATTAAATTTTTTCCATGTAGTATGACTTTATTAGTAATTCCCATTAATTATGGAACACAACGTTGTTTAAGTGGCTGCCTCAGCTGGCTTCGCAGTAACGCATTCTGTCACTCCAATTTTCCAAGACATTGTTGATGGTTTTGGGCTGTAGCTCACGGATTGCTTGGATGATATTGGCCTTAATCGCTTGAATCGTTATGAGGATTGTTGGCATAACATCGGTCCTTCACGGTTCCCCACAAAAAAAAAGTCCAAAGGGGTCAAATCACAGCTCCGAGTTGGCCAATTTACATCGCCAAGATGGCTGATAACACGATTTGTGAATTTGGTGCGCAAAAGATCGCTTGTGGCATGGGCTGTGTGGCATGGCTTGCCAACCTGCATGAACCAGGGGTTATCCAAATTCATGTCTTCAATTTCAGTAAAAAAAAAGTCAGTTAACATGGCTCTGAAAGGCCCACCGTTGGCCGAAAGAAAAATGGTCCAATAATGCCACCACTCCACAATCGCACCAAACTGTCATTCCTGTTGCACTGGCTTATCGACATTAACGCGCGGGTTTTCCGAGTCCCAGATGCTGCAATTTTGTTTGTTAACGTAGCCGCCGAGATAAAAATGCGCCTCGTCAGAAAGGATGATTTTTCGCCTTTTCAAAAACCGCACTATCTGGGCTACAAGCACTCATTTTGGAAATAAGTTTTCAATATTTCCCAACGTTGTTCAAGCAGAAAGTGACTTTCTTACTGACACTGACTTTCTGTCAAGATTTCGAGCGGGAAACAGTTGTCAGTGTTAAAATAACCTATGATTTTAAAAGAAACCACTAGATGGCCACCCGTTTTAAAAGGCCAACCCTTGAAGAAGTATGTTAATAGGTTTACAGAGGTTTATAAATACATTTAAGAGAAAGTGTGAAAAAAGTTAAAAATGGATACCAAAATGGTTGTCTAATAAGACAATATATATAGAATTCTAAATAGTTTGACATTTTTCGGCGTTCAATTAAATAAATACTGAAAAATTTGCATTAATCCCTCCGAAAATACTCGAAAATGGTGCTAATAAACTTGGTTCTAGCACAATTGTCAAGTTGGCCTTACTTTCAGTAGGTACTCATTTTTGAAAGAATACAAGATTACGCCACTTCTACGTCATAGGAGACAAAACAATAACAACAAATGTGACAGCAGAAAAAAATAAGTGGCGGAATCTTGTATTCTTTCATTCATGGTTTGAAATTTAAACTCTAAATTGAAACTTCAAAACAGAAAGAAGAATATTATAATTGTGAATTGTGCTTTAAGGTTTCTTAAAGCTAAAAATCTAGTCTATCATTTGATTACTTAATGAAAGTTTTTTTGAAAAATAAGTATTTCAAATAATATTTTCGATAAAAACAATTTAAAAAATCATTTATTCAGAAAGTTTCGTAGATAACTGTTTATTTGCTATTAATTTTCTATTTTATGTCGAGCGCTTAAAACTAAATGGATTAAGATCTTGCAATTTTTTGAACAAAATTGAAAATTACTAAAATTTCTTTTTTTAAGAAAGGTTTCCCACTTTATAAAAAGTTGTAGCAAAATTTTGTAGGTGTTTAATTAAGTATCCATTTTAAGTCTTAATTCTTTTAAAATTGCCCCTCCTGCCTTAAATAGGGGGGAAAAGACCGACCCTTATATAATACAAGGTGGGTAAGCTAAGACCTTCCTATGTAAATGTAAACAGCTGTGGAGTACTCTAAGGCTGGTATTCACCGAGCGCTCTTAAACGGCTCTTAACTTTACGAGGCTCTTAACTTGAAAATTATTTGTGGTATTCACCAACACCTCATAAGTATTTTTCGAAGTTCAAAAATGAGAGCCGCGCTCTCACAACCAGACATGCCCAAATTGTGAAATCAAGTTGTTTTTTGTTAAAAAAATTTAATATCTTTTCACAGCGGCTAAAATGAATTTACAATCACTTTATTTCATTGCAGTTTTGCATTTCTTTGCATACATTTTGTCATTTATTTACTCATTTTCATTTAATTTATTTCAATGGTGTGTTTCTTCACTGAAATTTGAATCTAAAAAAATTGAAATTGCAAAAAAAAAGTCAAGAGAGTTAACATGTGGACTCCGAAAATTTTTGATGACAGCCCTCTTAACTTAAGAGTGGTCGGGACCACTCGTAAGTCTTATGAGCGCCCATAAATATTCACTATTATTGCTTGGTGAATAGGTTTATGAGCCTCTTAAGTTATGAGCGTTTGGTGAGTACCGGCCTAAACCTTATGGTGGATCAACAGGATTGAGATTTTGGACCAACCGGTATTTTTTAGGGTACCTACAGGTGCAGATCTTTCTTCAAAATCGTGCGCCATGCATATAACAAATTGTGTTGAACGTCGCGTCGCCGTCGCGTCGTGTCAATGTTTCAGGCCCAGCTGCAAAACTTCCACGAACGATCTGGATGTTTTCGGCCGATCGTTCATAACGAGGTCTGCCCGTACTTCTCAAACCTCTAACGTTCGCATATCGCTTAAATATGCTCTACACAGGACGAATTGCCGCAGCTGTTGGAAAAAATTCAAAGATTTAATCAAAAGTAACGTCGTCGGCCTGTATGTCAATTTTCTGTTGAATTGATTTGCTTTAAATTAGGTTAAAGATCATTTTTAGAGGATACATTCGAATTTTGTATTTAGCTTATCTAAAATAGGTAGCTTCTATCCAGCCATTTTGTTTTTTTTTTTTTCAAAGATTTTGTTAAAATTTGGCAGCCAAATATTTTCAAATTTATTGAAAAACACTTATTTTTCAAAGGCTAACATTTTTTTGACAATAATAATAATTATTGAAAAAATATTTATGAATATTTTAAAATTAATAAAAAGCGTTTTACAATTATTTTCTGATTGACAATCTTTAAATAATTTTGACTTTTCTTTCCCTTTTTTGAACTTCAATGCAAAAGTAGGTTTTAACGATTTATGGATCAAACTTCTTACCTGTTAGGCAAATATATTGTCAGGGTTTGAAAAAAATGTCTGTTTCTTGTTCCAAAAACCCAAATGTTATATTGATAGTTTGGCACAAAATGGTTATTTAAATTCCCATTACCATTTGGTGATCAAATTTTATAAAATTTATGAACTGATACTCATATGTTATGATAAGGCAAAACAATATATCGAATATCGCTATTGAACCACAAGAGCAAGTTTGTCCATTTTATTCAAACATTGCAATGAAATTACGAATTCGTATACATTTTATAAACATTTTTACTAGTGAACTATAAATTTGTTTATTTTAAAATATTTTTACTGTATATTGAACATTTTCGAATGTTTAAAAGCTTTTTTAAGCTTTCAAGATGATAAGTCATACAAAATAGAAATACGATAAGATAAATTGCTACTGCATAAAACAGGTTGTTTTAAGAATTCTTCCATTAAAATTAAATGTCAACCTTTAAAAATTTCATATATATTTACATGTTTTTTTCAAAAGCATTAACAACCACTATAAAGCTGCTGTCATATAGCTTACTTTATAGTTGTGTTTTTTTTTTTAAATTTAAAATCTACATGTTTTCTCATTAAATTATGTTAAAACCCCAGCTTTTGTCGTTATTCTCTGCAGATAAAGGCTTCTAAAATACCAAAACTTATCCAACAGGAACTAAACCCGCTTCGAAATTCATAAAGCGCAATCAATGTTTTAATCAATGAATTTTACTTATAACAATATTAATGTTGTTCTTTTACTACTCTTATATAAAATTTACTAAACCTATACTTCTTATGATAATTCTATTATACCTACTAAAAAAAATAAAAGTGATACTCTTACGTCACTATATAACACTGGCTTTCTTCGTCCACGTAAAACTTCGTTTTTTGTGACTTATTGTGTAAATGTTGTGTACAGTGTTTGAGTTAAAACTTAAAATCTTCATAAAATTTTCTAATTTTAATATTTTATTTTTTTCTTCCTTCTTTTTTTTAAAAACCTATAAAAAATCCATTTCAAACAATAAAAAAAAAACTATAAAAATACGAATGTGCGCAACCACATAAAATTGGCAAAACCCATAAAATCTCCATGGACCATGTCATATCTACAAAACGGCAAAATGTATGTTTGAATATTAAATTTTCTTTGTTATTTCAATTTAAAAAAAAAAAAAAAAAAAAACAATACGTTTGAAAAAAATACCACTCACTTCATATGGCAAAATTTAACAACATTACTCATTTTAAACACTATTTCATTATTCTACATACACATCATACATAAATGCACTTAACAATCATACCAAAAAAAAATATAAACTAAAATTAAAAAAAAAAAAAAAAAAAAAAAAAAAAGAAAAACGAGAAAGTCGTAGCAAATCCATTTCGAATTGGCAACGGCTGACTCAAGCGATACGGCGCTCACCCACAGGGCACAATATTTCGCAAGCAGATGGGAACAGCACCGAAGGAGAATCCTCGATGGGCCGGAATCCAGCGACCACAGGACCCGGATGTTACAAGAGCTTCGATCATGTTGCATCACTTAGGCATTCAAACATGTCACAAGTATGTCGAAAACTGCTAAAAGCAGATTAAACTCGTTTTAAATGAATTTTTTTTTTTCCAATTTTATAATATCTGTTTGAGCCAAAACGCAAAAAGTTTTGAGCTTGCAATTCGTTGCTATGCCTGTCTATGTGTTTTTGTTGTTAATAATAGTTTCTCAAATTGTCCTGAATTTCAGCATCATCGTTCATCAGTACCTGATACAGATGCAGTTCCGCCATATTCAGTAGAGAATCAAAGCCAAAAAACATCAATGAATGCTATGGAAACTTATCAGCTTCAACAGCAACAACAACAGCAGCAACAACAACAACAACAACAAAAACAAAAACAACTACAGCAAGTACAACTACAGCAACAGAAGGAAAAAGATCCCGACCAGCAAGCGCTTCAACTAGTCGAGCCCGACGACGACCGAACTCAACCTGAAGCCGCCCAAATGATGGTCACTCCAGGGGTAAGTTCAAAGTGAAGGCTTTTCAAGAAGTTGGCTAAGTTTTCTTAAGATAAAATATACACAAAAAATATATAAGATAAAAATCATTCTAAACAATTTAACTCACCATAGTTAGACTGAAAATAAGTGTGAATTTTTTTATAAACCCTTTAGTTTGGTTTTTGAAATTTGTTTTTTTTTTTTATCTAAATTGCATTTTTTTGTTTTTGGAAAATGTTATGCTGGAGAATAATCTTCTTTTGTACAAATATTAAATGTGTTTTGAAAAAAGATCTCGACCCCGTGAATGGAATCGAACATTTTTAGATCGAATGAGGCTTGATGTCTATCTGATCTGGAAGTGGAAGTTAATTTAATTGTTGTATTTTTTCTTTCACCGTTTAGCCACGCGTTTATGCTGCCTAAAGCATCCTCATCCAAATTTGACAAGCCTATAGGTTAGGTTAGGTTAAAAGGGGTGATAATACGCAAAAAACAAAAAACGCATCATCGCACTCCGATCTCAATGGATTCATTGTGGTCCCCAAGGTAGGTGAAAATGAGGATGGGCGAGGAAAGGAGTTAAATGGAGTTTAGGTATTGGTATGAGACGCCTCCCTGAACCAACCCGAACTTTGAATAAATTTCAGGATGTTCCTTAGTGGCAAAGACGAGATGTCATTCAGGTCGTCAAAGAAGTAATCTACGAGTGCCATTTTCCTGTTTCTTTCTAAGCTAGGGCATTCACAAAGGAAGTGATAAGAGCCCTCTTCTACCTCTTCATCCTGACACCCTCTGCACAAATTGGATGAGCTGATGCCCAATCTGCGCATGTGGGTTCCCATTGAGTTGTGACCCGTTAGGATTCCAACCAAAAGGGATAGTTGAATTCTGCTTAGTTTAAGTAGGAAGTCTGTCTTTTTCTTAGAGAACTTCGGCCATAGATTCCTCGAGACCCGACAAGTATCAATTGCTGACCATCTATCGTTAGTGGTTTCGAGGAAACATTTGTGAGTTCTACTTTTTTCTAATTCTAGTGGCATAAGAACGGAGGGTTCAGTTTGGCTTAGTTCGAGGGAACATCCTATTTTGGCCAATTTTTCCGCCATTTCGTTTCCATTTATGTCACGATGTCCTGGGACCCATCGAAAGGGTAACTTAACTCGTTACGGCAACAGTCAACCAGTTTAGACTTTTTGACAATTGAAGTAATGGATTTAATTGCCGCCTGACTATCAATCAAGATGTCGATGTTTCTATTTATAAGTTCAAAAGTGGCAAGAATTTTTGCCGCCTCGTAAATTGCAGGCACTTCCGCTTGGAAAACACTGCAAAAATCTGGAAGTTTTATTGATCTATTTAAGGGTGGGTTGTCTGAGAAGATGCCTGACCCTACCCCTTCAAGCGTCTTGGAACCATCTGTAAAAACCGAAACATGATTAGTATTTATGACCCCGTTGGCCTCCCAGAGGTCCCTTGAGGGGACATCTGTTAGGGCCACTGGGTTGAAATCAATGTGCGGTGCAGTATAGTCCGTTTGAATGTCTTTGTCCATGAAAGTCATTATGGTCATTTGTGCCCAAAATGGCCTCCTACCCATTTCTTGCATTGGTTGAGTCTTAGAGCACTGTTGGCCGCCACTTCCTTCGAAAATAAATCAAGTGGGGCTAGTGAAAGAAACGTTTCAAAGGCTGCGGTAGGAGAAGTTTTCATGGCACAAGTAATTCCAATACATGAGAGTGACAAGCCCATGCTCTGTGGGGATAGTAAAATTCTTTTAAAAAGTTTTGTATTTGTTCGAAAAGTGCATTTGTTGTCAATTGCCTTCTTTGTGTGAGTTGATAATAATGGGTTTAGGTACAAAAAAAAGTCCCTAGTTTTGTGCCTCAAAGTTTAAGTTGTCTATAGTGACGTTCTTTTCAAGACCTTCAGAATTCTTTGTCCCAGTACAATAAATCCCGTAGTTATAAGGCCTGTGGATATAATTTCACAAAATAAAAGAAAAATTTCGATGGTTTCAGCCCCTAATTCACAAATAGATTCACAAATATTGATTTTAAGTGCCTTGTGAATTGTTTGCCCCAAAAAATAGGTCAGTTATTATTACTATCGAGGAGGCATAGAAAAATGAGCCAGATGATGCCACTCTGCACTAAGCTGTAACAGCTGCAATATTCTGAATAGATCGCACAGGGCAACTACGCGGGAATAATCAGCAGACCAGTCACACAAACTTTCTTCAATACCTTGCGAACAGCAGCTGTAATGGCAATACAATCCGTGAGTTTTAAAGAATTAATACCCACTCCAAAAAGCTGTTAAATTTAAATTAAATCTGCATTGTCCGCCATTTTTAAAATGGCGGATGAATAAATACAGCGGCACAAAATGCCAATATTCAGCGAGTAAATTTTAACAAATAAGTCCCCTTTCACACGAGGAAACAAGTTGTTGGAGATGTGTTTTGACGTTTTATTTTAATTTCCTTCAAAATCTCCTGTACCTTTCACACGAAGAAACAAAATCGTGAAAACTTTCTGTAGTTTCCTTTTAAAATAGCTTGGTTGAACACACTCTACTGTGTGCGTGAAGAGGAATGTCAAAAAAACCTCCTCGAATCGTTGACCGGGGAGATTTCATTTGCCCCTCTTACTTCTTGCCCTTCTCACCAACAAACTGAATTTTGCTGGCAACTTAGTTTCCTCGTGTGAAAGGGGACTTAGTTTATTTCTTGTTAATGGCTGTCAGCTTCAATATATGTAAATTCAGTGCTTAAGTTTCTTTTTTCTCCAGCATAACATTTAATAAATTTTAAATTCTTACTTAATTTCAATGGATTGTGTTGTAGCTTAGTGTTGCAAAAATTAGTATATGTACTATATTTTGTGTTAAAGTGTAATTTTACTTATTAAATAAAAATCTATAATTGGGTATTGAACATTTTGTTGTTGTGTTGTGTTGTATTGTGTTGTCATACAAAAGCCACTATTACAAACTTTTATTTCTATATATTATTTTATTTCAATTGATTGACTTTTTCTTATGTTTATCAGGGAAATCAGGTCAAGATTTAGTAAAAAAAAAAAAAACTTTATAAAAAAAAAACTTTGTAAATTTAAACAAATTTCCAAACTTTCTATTTATCTTCTTTCTCCGAAAAAAAAAAAAACTTTTTTTAGAAATTACGGGGAAGGAGTAAGGAGGTACTATCAACATTAAACAAAACCAAGCATAATATTTGTTAATTTTCGTTTGAATACATTTTTGCAATATTGAAATTTGATACCTACATATATATATTAAAAAAGCCTAAAACAAATATATTATTTTTTTAAAGCTAGATTGTTCAAGGCTCTGGCATTAGATTGCTGTAAATATTTTATTTCGTTTAATTATTTTTGTTTTGGTTAGTTGTTTAAAAAAAAAAAATATAAGATAATTTATAATCTAATTCGTTTTTTGTGACCAAACAAAATTTAAACATTTTCCACGTTCACTAATTCACATTCCTTGAATTTGCAAAGAAGGATTTTCGAGATACTTTTTGAATATTTATTTCAATATTATAGTAAATTGTCTTGAGGAAGTTTATTATTTTCAAAAAAAAAAAATATTTGTTTTTCTCTTCTATTTTTATTGCAATGCTTGCTTTCTGAATTGAATAGAAACTCTTTCTTTTTGTCTGGTAGCAGGGAAAGATTTTTTTTTATAATTTAGAGTCAAAAGTTGCGAAAGCTTAAACAATGTTCTGAGGCGTACACATATTTAAAACCTGCCGTTGATAAAAAAGCGAAGAATATTATTATGTCGACCCTGGTTTTAGTTTGTTTAAAATGGACGTTTCTACTTATGTACCTACATTTTCAATAGCGTTAATTGCTTACAGTACCTTTTTTTTAAATTCAATGAAAAAGTTGATTTGAAGTCACTTGGAATTCACAAAACATATGCTAGAATATAACAATTTCACTTTAATTTGATTTCGAGAAAATTTAAATCGAAGTGGATAACTGTAAAATGTAGAAAACCCTATTTCAATTTTGATCGAATCCGATTTCTTTTGAAATAAAGTGAAATGTGGAACATACCTGACAGATTTGTATGCCATGAGAAGAATCATCCCAGTTTAGAATCTATGTAGTGTTTCCACTGCACAAAAAGCTAAAAAGTAATTTTACTTTGACCTTTCAAAATCCGAATGGTGTTTAATCCTATGAAGTTGAAGTGAGACAGAAAGTGTCATGCGTCAAAAAAGTAGAAAAAGTTGTATTTTCTAAGACGGTGTTCACATTTGACTGACTCCTCCGACTTTCTTTGACGTCTCTGTGCTTTATTTGCTCACTCCGAATTCTTGGTGACAAGAAAAGAAAGAAACTTTAAAAACATGTAGATTTTTGTTGAAATTTTCTTTTGTGACATCTCTTTTCTTTGTCCGTACTTTTTCTTTGACAGAATCTAACTTTTTTATTTGGAAACCTATTTATTTGATAATATTTAATTTTGCAATTAAAAAGTTGCTTACTTATCATTCTACTAAGCGAAGATTTATGTTTTGTTTTAACAATTACTGAACGTGAGATTGAGTTGAATGTGTTAACATTTGTTAGAGTTTGTACAAAAAAGTGAGTCTAATGTGAACAACGTCTAATGAATGCATTCAGTGCGACATAATGGCCGCGTTCGGGCAACTAATCAACTATCCAGATCTATCTGGATAGGTTTGTGTTGTTGTAACCCCTTGTTGAAAGACGTCTGATGTCAGCTGATGCAACAACAACTCAAGCTATCTGAAACTTAACAAGATGAATTTGAAATATACTAGATTAAAGAAATAAGTACGGTAAATCGTCGAGAGTTTTAAAGCCTTTTGACACCAAACCCACAACGTTGTTTTTTAGCTAACAATTACCTGTTTTCGTTTGACATTTCAATTGTTTTTAAATCAGCTAAACACAGCCTCGTGTTTCATTGCCGACAGAATTCATATATTTCGATTTTTAATTTCGACAAATCCAAATTCTCTTGCAGTTTCGCATTAAAAATGTACGTAGTCCGATGTTTGGCTCACAATACCCCTCTTTTTATTCCTTTTTGTTCATACAAATATTTGCTTGAATTTATTGTTTGTTTATTAAAATAATTCTGCAGAGTAGCACAGAATAAATCAAGCCCAGAATAGCATCGAACAAGCAGAAGAGATTACGATAATCGGATGAAAATATCTGAATGTGGAAACCCTAACTTTTTAATTCAATTTGTAAGCGAATTGCCACGTATATTATTTAGGATGCACTTCCCATCGCGTCAACTGTGTTTAATTTAATTTCTCGTGACAGCATCCCGTCGGCTTTTGTTTTGACGTTTGATTGAGCGCTGAATGTATCGAAAGGTGTGTTTGTTTAGTTCAACTCTGAATTCCAACTGGTTTACGAAAACTTGTGGTTTACGAAAATGTATGGGAAAACGTGTGTTTTCGATGTAGGTTTTTACGCCAAACCCGGTTTTGGATTTGGTGTGAAAAGGCTAAAAGAATATGTAATTTCCTCTCAATTACTAAGTTAACATTTCCGAAAAAAATTCCAACGGGTAATACAATGCGAAGAATAAAAAAAAGAGTAACCTCAGAAAAAATGACTCGCAATGTACTTAAAGCTTAAGTACATTACAATAAGACTTAACTAAAATTATAGGTTCAAAATCTGTTTTGGGACGTTTGTAGAATCAAGATCATTATTATTTTTTTAGGAGCTGTACTACACGAACGTGGAATACTTAATACCTATGCTGTTAGTACGAACTCACCCGAATAGCACAGAATTCGATTTATAACTAGAATTTGGTTGTATTTGTGTTTTGTTGAAGTAATCTGCAACATTATTTATTGCAACTTAGTTTCTCAATTGTTCATCGAAAAACAGTGGTAACTTTGTGAATTAAAATGCTACAAATCGGTTTCGTAAAAGTTTGAACTTGTTCCCGAAAAACTGAAGTTGTTCTTAAAGGGTTATAAGCAAGTCCAACATTTGAAAGTTGATAAAAAGTTTTTATTACATCTATTGAATTTCTGTTTCGTTATCTTCTAAATTAAATGTTAAAATAACTTTCTTGTGACAATCTGTAAAATCATTTGGGTAACTTTAATATAATTTATAATTAAGAAGGGGGAAACAACTAACAAAAACATTTTTGTAACGTTTTTCCTCTTTAAATGTTTATTTTAATAGAATTTCAATGAACAAGTTTACAATTATATATATAACAATAAGTCAATCGTAGTTGTCTATTCACAATACGAAAAAAATGTATATATTATAATGAAAAACATCATTCCTTGAATAGCGAATGGTTTTTTTTTTCAAAAAAGTATGCATAAATCTCCACCATTGTTTTTTTAATTACATTTCAAACTTCTTGTTACTAGTAACAACATCAGAACAAAAATGAAACTCTAAATGTGTTTTGTTATGTTGTCGTTTCGTTATATTTGGCATAACAAGAAAGCAACGAACAACATGTTTGAATACACATCGATGAAACTAAGTTGAAACATAAGTCCTTGTACTTTTTATGGGTGCAAACTTTGTTTTATTTTGGTTTCTTATTTGTAAACATGGAACAAAGATTGCAACGACATTAAAACAAATAGGTAACAAAAGTACTAGAATTGAAAAAAAAAAACATTTGGTTTGTATTTGACACAAAACTTCAACATTTCTTAAGATTCAAGTGATGTTGTAGTTGAGTAGAGATGTTCTATAAATGTTAATCGTATATTTTTATTTACTTTATTTAAATCAACCATGAAAAGTAAACAAACAAAAATTATTGCTTATATTTACATGAAGCGAGTTACTATACATGGCAGAGTTGCCGCTGGATTAAAAAATTGTCACAATTCAGATTAAACAAATTGTAGATTTTAAGATGACCATAATACACATACATAAAAATACAAAAATTATATTGCATGTCTTGTCATATGAACACATTTTTACGTTTCATAAATATTTCGTTCCAAATGTCAACAGGCTGCCTAGAAATCGAGATTTTATGAAGCATTAAGAAAAGGGCAACAAAATTTATTATCGTAGCCATCCTTGGATGGAATTCGCTTTGGACATCTTGAAATATAGAAGACAAACCAAATTTTGACGTTTCATGTATATTTCGTTGTAAATGTCAACAGGCTGGCTAGAAATCGAGTTTTTATGAAGGATTAAGAAAAGTGCACATAAATTGATGTTTTTGGGTTTCTTTTTAATCTATCTTTATATTATAAATTTAATTTCTAGAATTTGACATTTCATGGAAAAAAGAGAAAATTGATATTTTGACATTTAACGTTATTTCTGATACAAAATTTATGTTTCAAAAATAAAAACAAAAAGTGAAGTGCGGCAACTCTGGTAAGCATAGACCAAAGTAAAATGCAAGTTGTTGCTTAATTTTTTTCCCGCCTGGAAAAAATGATGGTTTTTTTAACATTAGAATTCTAGTTTCAGTAACGGGGATTTGAAAATATGATTAAGAAGAATATTTCTCTGTTTTATAAACAGTGTAAATTGGTTAAAATGAGAATTTAATTGCCTTAAGTTTCTTCTTTATTGTATCTTTGGTTTAATAACATGTAAGTTATAATTTTAAGAGACAATGTTTTATTGATATTTCCTCCAACAAGCGCCATATTGTTCACAATCTAATGACTTTTTATTAGAATTTGATCTTATATGCGAAATTTTTAAACTAATTTTTCCAGTTAGTATCACGTTTTCCATAGTAAATTTCAAAGGAAACGGCTGAAAGTTTCGTTTAAAAATGTAAATTATAAATACTTTTGCATCTTGAATGCCTAAATACAAACATGATTATTTTTGTATTTTTTAAATTTCCGCCCAATGTTAATTTTGTAGGTGGCCCGAGAATTTTCTGAAAGTAAAAGTTCAATCTTAATGATAAAAATGGGGTTTGTATTAGATTTTCCGTTCATAAATAACTGAAAATCGCATTTTTAATCACAATATTAGACGTTTTGACTTTATTCAATACTTTGAAGTTTATCTTTTTTATAACATCTCAAAGGTATTATACATTTAAAAAGAATTTGAGCAATAACTTTACAGAGACTTTTATAATGTTTTCGGAAACATTATTTCTCATTATATTATAACAAAATAGAACAGAAAAAGTTAAAGTAATAGTAATAGCAACTTCGATGAAACTTTATTCAAGTTATTGTAATTTGGTTTAAACACAAAGTATTCTTGCATAAACATTTTTGCAATATTAGTAGAGTTCAATCAAAGTTGCACAATTGTAAGATTAAGTTACATTTAACATTTCTTAGTTCAAATAACACTTATAAAACTAAGAAACGACAAAATTTATCTTCTATAGAACCCAATTACCATAAGTTCGTTGCAAATAGGAGGAGAAATGCGGCTATTTGGGTTACACAACTGTACCAGAATATGTTTCTGAAATAAATGGACAACAACTTGATTGTTTTACTGGAGTTATATCTACCAAATGAAAACCCGTATGTGCTATTCGGGCAATTAACAAGTTTTACATGAAGGTGTTTTTTTAATACGTATGTATGTATTAGTAAAATATAACAAAAATTAATAAATATAAATAAATTACATAAATGTAAATAGCATCTACTTGTTTTTGTCCATCAATCAATAAAACAAAGACTCATCATAGTCTAAAAGCCCTTTAGTCTCGACACTTTTTCCTTCACCAGTATGTTCTTCCTCTCCAGTAAAAGCTTTATCAATTGCTGGTATTGGAGTAGGTGTTTGATTTTGGGGCAGTGGCCGTTTCAATTGTGACAGCAGAGCTTGTATATTGATCAGATTCTTTGGCGTTTCGACACCATCTTCTGCCTGGAGTCCAACCATTTGCGAAGACAGTGCATCAACTTTTTGACGAGCAGCAAAAAGCAATTGATCATGGGCAGCCAATTGCATCTGAGCTGTTTGTGCTCGAACTGCAGCAGCAGCAACTTCTTGCTGTGCAGACTGCAATGCAGATGTAATAACGCGAACATTATTGGCGGCTTCTTCTAGAGACTTTTGAGCTGAATTTGCGACCGCTTGAGCTCTCTTGATTTCGTTTACTTCTAACTGCACTCTGGCCTGTGCAGCATAAATATGCTGTACCAGAGCATACAGCTTGGTTGCTGAAATGCTTGGGGCAGTATCTGAGGGAAGTATTGCTCCTGATCCAATGTTTGAATCACTGCCACCGCTTTTCGATGCAGAGCCAACGTTTTGAGTGTTAATGGTTCCACTCTGTGAACTTACATTAGAAGTATTTGGTGCCAAAGTTGCTGAAATTAAAAAAACAAAAAATTGAGTACAAAGATATTCCTCCGTCGATTTGACTGAATAGAATGAGAAATTTGAACAAGATTTCTCCGCAAGAAGTCAAAGGCGCTCTTCACCTTTTCCTTAATAAATTGATGAAATGCAACAAAATATAATTAAGCAAGCAAGTCCAACTTATTTAAGTCCTTCGCTAATGCTGTGTTGATTTCAAAGCTTCGGTTAACAATTCTAGCATCGATTTTAGCATCGACCAACAACAAATCAATGTTAAATGTTCTCAAATGTTTTCAAATCGATGTTAGAATCGTTTATCTCAAAGTTCCAACATAAACCCACACTAGACTTAGGATATCTCAGAAATATGAACTAAATGATTTTTACTGTTACAACAAAAAAATCAAATACGCTCAATAAAATTATACTCACCACACTCTGTGGTTGTTGTTTCGGCACTTCGGTGGTAAACTCCGTAATGTTTTTCCGATTCGTAGACACGATTTTGGGGAAAATTGTCACCATTCACGATGCTACCCGTCACCCATTTGCATGAAATTACTATAAGGACACATAAAACAGCTTTTGAAAACGAAACGTCAAACTTTCCTTCATACATATGCACAGATGTGACCAAAACCACTACTACAACCTTACCATTACCATAGCATTGAAATAGCACGTTTGCTGACATTTAAACACAAAAATAATTGAATTTTAAAAATAAACTTCGAACAATCTATTTTATCATCAATAACAACTCAATGCTTCCTCTAGATTCAATGACTACTCGAGGCGCTCAAACTTTAGCAGTAAAAATGCAAATAAATAAGCAATCCAAAGTGCTGGCCTCTTCCTTGCACTGCATTCTACTATAGCCTTGATCCTTTCTCGCAAAATAATGAATGGAAACCAACTAAAGTGTTCTTCTCATGTGCATAAAATGCACAGGCAGAGTACTCGAAACACCAAGTTTATGACTGCTCCTTTTGCTTAAGCAGTATATGCAGTGCCATAAAGCTAAAGAAACTATAGTAGATATACCTTCTTACATACACCACACGTTGTCTCTGTGTCATTATTCTAAGGATACTTAAAAGACGCCTTTTTTTGTTCATTCTTGGCTCCTTATTGTTCTTGTGTGCTTCCTTTTTGCCAGAATCAGCACCACACTATTATTCTTACATAAATATGCTCAACTGGTTGTAGCAAAAGCATTGAAAATTTATTTGCACTTTGTTTTTATTTTTTGTTCGTCCTTTTTCTTCATTTTTATTGTTGTGATCGTCCTTTGTTTTTAATTTTACTTTTTTGTCTGGCTATCTCTCTCTCTCTCTCTATCTCTCTCCCTCTTGCACGCTCTCGGTGTATCATGTCGACCTTTCTTTAAGGGATGTGCTCTGCTCAAGTACATGTAGATTCAGGTGCATTCATATTGTACTCGAAACATGCTTTGCAATTTTGTTTTATGTTTTTTTTTGTTGTGTTTTGTTTTGTTTTCTATTGCAAATTGCTTTTGCTGTGGCTGGTGTGGTTAGGAATATTGCGTGTGAATTATTGTGCAAAAAAGTGAAAAGTTTTTGTAAGACCTTGTTTTTCGTGCACTAAGTTTGGAGCTAATTGTTTTTAAATAATGAAATTGCTATGTAGTGTGAAAGTAATTGAGTTAAGTAGCGTGTAATAAAGTTCGCTAATGATTTGCGTTGATTTCAGGACTTGGGGTAAGATTTTAACATCCTGTGGTAAAATCAATAAAGGGCATTTAAATCGGAAAGTTGAAGTTGGTAAAATTTTAAGATTTACATGAACAACAAAAGAAAAAAGAATTTTTTTGTGATGAAGCTACATCAAATAAGTTCAGTTTAAACAGCAATAACGTGATAAATTTATAACTTTTGTACAAGCTGTACGAAGCTGTTGCTTTAAGTTAGAGCATGTTAGCAATATTTTTAATGAACTAATCACATTAATTCTTAGTAGAGGCAATGTGGCTAGAATGATCCTTAATGGGAATAACTGAGTGAGATATTTTCTGTAAATAAAAAATTGTGTGAGTGCCGGGACTCACGGTTAATATGTGTAAGCATCAACGTGCGCGGATCCAAAACGGACTTGGTTTTGCTTGAAGGGGCTCTTAAGATTTTTTTTCACTGAACGCACCCATCCTAGTATGCAGATCGGAACGTTGCACACCGTAACGCTGCATGACGTAACGTTGCACACGAACGTTCACGTTTTTTTTTTCACTCTACCCCCAGCATAGATGTTTACACATCAAAAGCTGTTACAATAACTTCGGATTGAAATTCTTGGGAAAAATAGTAGATACCTTGGTATCTGGTGCTAAAGCGTGATTTAAATGTTGATATGTATGCATTTCTAGGTTTTTAATGAAGTTTTACTCGGTGATAAAAATGGAACCCTTTAAGTGCGGGAACGCCCATCCCAGTTAAGTAGATGTTGTTATATATTTTTGTAACAATTAATTAAACACACGACACCTTTCGTATTCAAAATCGGACTCTTTCTTTAATTGTCATTCCGTCGATCGTGAACCCCAATTCAAGCAGTGGAAATCGTCGACACGTTTGAAGACTCAGCATAATGTGTTAGTGCACTTCGATTGACCCAAAACAACATCCGTAAGATGATGCCAGGTGGGCAACCGATGAGCATAAACACATTGAAGTGCATTGAGTTCAATGCCACGACGATTTCCTTTGTTAAACACGTGAGGAAGTACAACATCCCTCCCCACCTGGGAAGAACTCGCGATCAGCCGGATGACAATCAAAAATATCGAACAATATTTATTTTCAATTTGTCTTAAAAATAAGTTACAATTTTTTAAATATTCAACCAAGGTATTTTGTTTTTATAAAATGATATGAAAATTTTAACAATTTATTTTAACATTTACGAGACATATTTTTTTTGTTTTAGTTGAAAGTATTTACTTGATATCTTAAAATTAACATTTATTAACTTCCAAAATTTTTTTTAAAATTGACATTATATAATTTTGTTTCATTAAAAATTTTAATTTTTTTTTTAACTGTATTATTTTTCAAAATTATTTACTTGATATCTTAAAATTAACATTTATTAAATTCCAATTTTTTTTTAAATTGACATTATATTTATAATTTTGTTTTATTAAAAATTTAAATTTTTTTTTTTTTTAACTGTGTTATTATTTTTGAAAATTATTTACTTGATATCTTAAAATTATCATTTATTAAGTTCTAAACATTTTTTAAAATTGACATTTAATTTTGTTTTATTTAACATTTTTAAGTTTAATATTGCATTTTTGTTTGTTTGTTTTTTTTTTTTTTTTTTAATTTATTTAAATAAAGTTGGATGTTTTATCCAACACATTAATTTCTACTTGATTAATTAAAATTTTACAACAAATGTATTGAATTGAGATTTTTGTCTCCCTTTAAATAACAGTTATGTTTTGTTATTTTATACAATCTTTAGCTCCCAGCAAGTATTTAAATAAGATACAAATTATTTATTTCTTAAACTCGTGCAAATGTTACAACTCTCGCCGATTTCCTGGTTGAAGCTTGACGAACTGGTAAGGCATCCATCTCGACGGCATCTATTTGGACAGCATCAGATTTTTCAGGAACAACATTCGTTATATTTGTTGTGATGTGGTTCGGGTTGCTGGTGGCGCTTTTACTAACATTTCTGGAATGGTACCATTTAAACAACACTAGTGCTTTTACAAGCACACTAATGGACACGAATGAGTATCGATGGATATCAATTTCCAATCGTTGACTGACCACACTTTTTCTGTTTTCGATCTGGTCCGCTTCCAGTTTCAGTTCGTCCAACGACTTCCTCCCTTCTGCCAAGCTCGCGATCATATCGCTATGACTGCCTAATGACAACAATGGTCGCTTTGAAGGGGTTCTGACTGTCAGATTACCATATTTTGTCCGTAACTATTCAATTAGTTCGGAGTGGTTCACTCTCGGTTGATGGATTTTGAAGTTGGAACTCCACGCCTGCTCGTACGGTATTCGCAATTCTTTCGTACTTATTTCGCAAGGATTTAAAATGTAAAGAATTCCAAATCCTTTAAGCTCCGGAGCATATAGTTCTCCATCACAATTGAAGTTAAGAACAAGTGGTTCTTTCATATTGTAGAGCCACTGATTTCTTGCTGACATCTTCGTGATAACCCCCTTGGTAAATGGTGACACGACGTAGTTGCAGTTGCTGCTGCTGCTACTGTGACCGTGGGCGTTTGGTGCTCCAGAGCAGTTTCCCTTTAAGTGGGACGGGTAATGCTGGGTGTCGTTGTACCCCATATGCATTCGGGTTCCTGTTGCGGGGGGTTTGATCAATACCCCCGGATTAACAATGAGACATATTTTGGGACTGAAATATTCATGCATTGCTCTCAGGTGTAGAAAATAAAGCGAGGATGATTCCAGTAGGAAATTAAAAGAGACCGCGTTGAAATAAATATAGGGACAGTTATATAATTATTATTTGCCTACGTATACATGATCATAATTATTTAATTCATTAGAATCCGCAAAAAAAGTAAGTATACGCCACAGTGTATGTACATAATTTCGAAAAGAAAGTTTTCTTTTAAATCAAAAACTAACAGGAAAGATACAGATAAGAAAAACACTTTTAATTAAGAAAGAGTACACGATTGGTTCGCACATAATTTTCTCTTTTGTACGATCAGACTGTGGTTGAGTATATACATACATAGGTAAAGCATTTTCATCTGATTTTTAAAGAAATTAATTTGTTAAGGGAGCCTTTATTTCATCCACCTACCACAAACAATTATGAGTTTATCAAAATAATAATGCAGTACCAATTTTCCACACATTACATGCATAATGGCTGATTTCCAATGACGCGTTGGCGTTAGTGATGCGTTCGTACAAGCATTACGGACGCGTCGACATGACAGATGACTTTAAGAGAATCAGCTGATTAAAAAGAATTGCAGTGTCATTCTGCAAATCAAATGTTAAGGTCTTTAAATTTAAAATGAACAACAATAAATCAGTTGTCGAGAGTAGAAATAGTTGCTAAAGCAGTCTTTGCTGCTGTTTCAGCCTATGAAGAGGTTTAAGAAGAAAAACCAAAACGGCGTTGGTTAGGTTCCGGAGTTCCATCTTAGAATAGATGAAGAATTATTTGCCTTAAATTTTGATAAAATGAAAGCAAAAGACCCGGAACATTTTTTTTTCAAAACAACAAGAATGTGTCGTCAACCCTTCTACTCATGCTCCTTCACTAAAATAATACATTTCTCTTCAAAAGAAATCTTATAAGACAATTTTTATTCTATAACTTCAAATTTATGTACAAATATTTCAAAATCTAATTATTTATATTCTTACCTCTTGAAAACAAATTCAAATTTTTTTGAACACACACAAGATACATATTAACTAACATTACTGTCAAAACGCACGCAGAAGTAGATATTTTTCAACTTTTGCGTTGAGGTCGCTTATGTTACGTTGGTTTGTGTACCTGCTAATAGATGCCAAATCGTAACATTATTGTCCAACGCGTCATTGTAAACACTATACATGAATTTCTATGTCTGAACTTTCGCGTTGACAGAAGAATCTTTCAAAGCGACGCCCAACGCGGCATTGGGAATCAGCCATAAGTGATATAAAGCTTAAGCTAAAAAAATGGTTAAAAATAATCAAAATAAATATTAAATTGATAAATGAACTTCTGAAATTATTTTGACACCAAATGAATTTCAAAAAAAAATTATTTATGTTTGAAACGTCGAATTCTCAAAAAAGAATTATGTATACTGAAATTTGTTTATTATAATATTGCTTAAGGCCTGTTTCACAATGACCGACTAAAGATCAAATTAGTTATTCGACACATACATTTTGGTAAAGGGTGAAAAGTCATAAGGTTCTATCTTTTCACCATGCAAAATAGGTTCTAAATCCAAAAATAATTTGTTTGGACTGCTAACTTATTACCCTGTGCCGATATTTTTGTGCTTATCAGAACTTTAATCAGACATTGTGAAACAGAGCCTTAAAGTTTTAGAAGCATCTTTATAAAAATTTAGTTTCAATCGGTTGAGTCAGTAATGAAATCCAAGAAATATACTCGTATATGTATGTAAAAAGTTAAACACCACCGACGAATTATTCCGCAAGAAAATCGATGCAAAATACACCTCAAAAAAAATATGAAATCATATTATACTCCTAAAGGCCGCGAAATACTTGTTTAGATCGGTGGTGCTCAACTTTTGTGACATAAAAATCGCAAGTTATTTTATCACTGACAAAAAAAATCCGAAAAAAATTTGTCTCAGTGAGCTTTATACAAAAAAAGGAGCACTGAGATAAATTTAATTTTTTTAGTTCAATGTCTTTGCACAGTTTTTGGAGTAACTTGTCAGAATTTACTTGTCAGCTAGACTCACTCTACGCGACTCATACTGACATTTCTTTGCTTTATCTTACTCCACATCTTGATGCCTCACTTCACTTTATCTTTCTCATAGTGAGGTGGAGTGAGATGAAAGAAAGAGATTTCAAAAACAGTCACGCGGAGTAAGTCCAGTGTGAACACAGTCCATGAGTGACAATCATTGTATGTCCCCTTTCACACGAGGAAACTGAGTTTCCAGCAAAATTCACTTTTTAGGAAAGAAGGGCATGACGTAAGTGGGGAGAACAAAATCTCCCCGGTCAACAACTAAGGAGATTTTTTTGACATTCCTTCTCATACTTAAAGAAGTGTGCGTTCAACCAACAAATTTTATATGGAAACTTCAGAAAATATCTTACGATTTTATTTCTTCGTGTGAAAGGTACAAGAGATTTAAGAAGAAATTAAAAGAAAACGTCAAAAAGATCTCCAACAACTTTTTTCTTCGTGTGAAAGGGGAATATCTTTGATATACGCTTCATTCGAACAGCATAGAGGATACCGACGAATGTCACTCTTACATAAGGTGTGTTTACTTGCAAGCCCGGAGGGATGTGGTTGAAAAAACGACATCGAAGATTAGCGGTGACTTTACAGAAAACAAAATTTCATTTATTTATTTATTTAATTTTCATTTATTTCGAAAAAAGTAATTTTACAAGGATACATTAAGATTTAAATCTTTTAGGGCCAGTTTCACAGTCGACACTTACCGAAATAAGTTGCACTTAAGTTTCCCATATTAGGAATTTAAGCTAAATTTCATAGCTAGCGTAAGTGGAACTTAAGTCACCAACATTGGAGACTTAATGCCACTTATTCAGGTAACAGTGAACGGTGATATTGGGAATTAATCTTTCAAATTCCCCACTTAAGTGTCACTTTTCTGACTGTGAAACTGGCCCTTAGAGTATCTAGTATTTAAGTTACAAATTTTGTTTGTTTAATAAATTCAATGGAGTTTCCATACAAGCTATCGATAACAAGCATGAAATTCACGTCGGTAACATAGTTTTTCTCCGTGCTTAAGTTAAGCCCCGAGAATTGTCTGCACTTACCTAACATGTAAATTGCTTAGCCCCAACGTCGGCACAAACTATTTGTCTGGTAGAGTTACTGCCGTAAAGTGGTATTAGAAGGAAATAATCGCATTTCTTGCTAATTATGACTATTTATATGTATGTACCTACTAAATTTAAAGAGAAAATTACAAATATTTCCACAATTTTAAATCATCACATTTTGCAACATATTCATTGATGAATTTTTATCAAGCCATGTATGAATTAACATAGGTATTTAAATTTATTTTTATGTTTCAGCAATTTAAAAACTAGTTATACAAATAAAGTAAGTTAGAATAAACACTTACATATATAGCAAGTTCAAACCAAACGAGAGGTAATAGTGTACGCCTCAGATTTATTTGTTTTGTTTATTTAATCCCAACTTCTCTATTTAGACTGTTTTTCGTTCTTGTTATAAGCTATCCGTTGTTTTGTTTTAACATTCTAACTAGAACCAATAGTATAAAATTATCTACGCCAACCTATATCTAATTTTTATTTGCACCCGCAATCCACCATATCTTCCAGAAATATTGCAACCATTCCATAATTGCTTAAAAAAAAATTAGCTTCATTATCACAAAAGTATTTTCAACAGTAGCGCAGTTTGATTGCCCGAATTGATATTTTAGATTAACTTGCATCGTTAGTAAGAGCACAATAATGTTAATTTTTTTAAAGGAAAAAAAAAATAGTTATTTCAAGCAATTAGATAAATCTTCAAAAATGTATTAATTTTTTTCCAAAAATTCAAAACAAACAAATAAAACTCATTTTATAGGAGGTAGCCGAACTTCGACGTCAAGTCGCTCTAGAAAATTTACAAAACCAAAGGATGGACAATCTCGAACAGGACGTCCCAACGGAATTCGAATGTTGCTTTTGCACTACAAAGGTACAGCAAGTTGAGCTCAATCCTTTTTATATAAAACATTCATAACCAACCTACCCTATACATACATATATATATGTACCGCTATTCTTTCCTACTTTTACTAAAAAAACATAAATAAACATAAAAACGGCTTCAGCACAATAAAACACAACTATACACAATTTCACACAACAAAGACGATAGAAAAAAATTGTTAAATTGTATTTGTTTGTCAATGTATAATTAACTTTAAAGTATTTTATAAAAGCCTTAATTCCTCCTTGTTCATTTGTTATGATGCCGTTAAGATATATGTAAAAGTGCTAATTGTAATCGTACAGGTGTATAATTATAATTAATGTTATTATGCTATGCATTGTTGATAGTGTAAAAAGTGAATGCTTATCGATTCTGACATGCAGGTGATTGTTGTCGTTGTCGTTGTTAAATGCGACATTTTTGTGGTATGCGATAAAGTTTTTTTTAATTTAATAATTGCATGCCAAGTTACTTTTTTCAATCGAGTAGGAAAATTGTGTTTGTTTTTTTCTTTTATTTTGAATTTTTGTTCATGGATAGAAAAAAAAAACAAATTGTTAAATATTTTTCATTTTATTTTGTCTTATACTATCAACTTCTATTTATTTTAAAATTTTTAAGCCATAGCTCAAAGCCGTGAGAAGTGTGGTGACTTAACTGATTTTTGTTCATATTTTTTAGTTAGAGCGGAAACTAAATTGATTTGTTTTCGTTGGGATTATAATAATCAGCCTTATTGTAAGTTTCACCCGAAAAATATTTCACCTTTAAAGTTTTTATTCGCCCGGAATTTTAAAAGCTATTGTGAGTTTCACCTACAGAAAAGAAGTGAAAATGACTTTGCATTCCACACGTAATGAATGTTCACAATAGGGGGAATTTTTCGATTATGAAATTTCGGGGGAAACTCACAATAGGCGAAAAGTGAAATGTCAAATTTTCCGGGTGGAATGTTGTTCGGATGAAACTCACAATAAGATTTATACAAATGTATTTTTTTTTTATAAAATTATGTTATAAAATAAATACATACAAATGTTTATTGTTTTTAAGCCAGTAAAGTGACAGTAATATAAACCACAAACTACTTAATTAAAATGCAGTAGCAAGATAGAAGAACAGTCTGAATTATATTGTACATCGTGGTGTACATTTATTTTTAAGTTTGAATACTCAGTACTTTAAACATTATTTCTGGGTCACCAAGGTTAAGCTTTTGGACCAACTAAAATTTTTCTTCAAAATCGTGCCCCGCGGTATAACCACCTATATTGAACGTCTGCGTGTCCATGTTTCAGGAACAACTGCAAGACTTTCACGAATGACCTGGATGTTTTTGGCCGATCATCTATAACGAGGTCTGCCCGTATTTCTCACATCTCTAACGTTCCCATATCGCTCAAATTTGGTCACCACAAGACAAATTATCGCAGCTGTTCGAACATTTTGAACACCATTAAATGTGTAAATTTTTTCCAAATAAATTGAACAGTTTTGTTCGCTGTGCGATCGTGTAGTATTCCATTATTAGATCTGCCAATATGTATGTTTAGAATAATTCAAAAATATTTATAAGCAAATAATAACAAGTTATTGTATGTTTGCATATAGAAAAAAGAATTTTAGCCTACCTTGTACAAGGTTAACGCACTGGCTCCACCGTTGAATCATTACTAGCTGCTTGAAAAATCTACATTGCATTGTTAGCTTAACACTATCTTAAATAAACAATCAAGTAAAATCAACTTGTCAACCTACATAAATTTACGTGATCTACTTTTAAATTGGTAGCATTTGCTTGCATATTTTACAAGACTCAATGTTTAATTTAACCAGTATCAGGATGAATCAAATAGACACACTGTAATTTCAATTCACTTAAGTAAATTTCGAGTTAGTAAAGAGAAGAATCAATTGAAATCAAAAGAAAACCATCATTTAATCATTGTTGCTTACAGAAGATTGTCATCCGTATTATATTAATATTATTTTTATCTAGTTGTTTGATTTAATATAGTATAAGATATACTGTTAAATCAATACTGCTCTGGGGTTAATTTTATAAATTAATATGGGATAAATATGCTTACTTGCGTTAAAATATTATTACATGTTGTCAAATCAACAAAGTTCCATGTTATATGAAGTTTCATTTCAAAAATTTACTTTTGTATACACTTAGATGCAATCTTAGAACATTAAACCCGATTTTATCTTTTATGTTTAAATGAATAGACAAAGCATTAAGATTCCTCTAAGTAAATCAGTTCAACAGCTGTAAAATAACTATATAAAAGGTTTAATCATCAGGATATTTAGTTAAATTTACAAGAGACCATGCTAAAATAACATACATTTTGTCAAAATTACCACCAGATGACATCTTTATTAACCTACTACAAAATGTTATCAAAAACAGTGCCACGTTAATTTAACTATGAACATACCTCGCGTTATTGAAATTGTTTTAGTTTCGGATTTATATATGGGCAAGTGCACTTTGTTAATTTAACAAGACAACGACGATGTCATTGCCATCACCATCAACGAATAGCGCTACCGATTGACGACAACACTTTTTTGGCTGGCTCCAATCGGATAATATGGATGTGAATAATATGTGGTTCCAACAATGTTCCATTTCAACCTCTACCCGCGATTATTTAAAAACCTTATAGATACATGCATACATACTGACAGATAGACGGATTTACGGGACACACTTTTTTCTTGTTCCCTATAAATCGTTGATTTATTTACGAATCCAAAACTTGAGCTACCTCTTCTACCTGTATCACATGCAAAAATGAGTTTAAGAAGATGAATTAAATTCGATTCTAGAAATGAAATATTACTTATAATCGATGCCGAACCTGGCATATAGGCAACAGAGGCAATTGCCTAGGGCAGCAATCGATTAGGGCGGCAAAATCAGTACAATAATTTCAAAACGAAAAAAAAGTTACACATCCGTCTACCTCAATAACTAATTCCGTATACTTTGTTCACTCTTAAAGAAACTTGGTAAACTAGTACACAAGTTCAAGTTTGTATTGTCAACAGTAATTTGGAACGAGTTTTTATGCAAAATAAATATCCTTTAGAAAATGCTTCAATCAAAATGAATGGACTTTTTGAACTTCAAATTTTGTCAATTTTAAAAAATTTAGCTTGACAATTCTTACTTGAATTGTATCCAAATTTATTAACGATATTTAAGATAATAGTATCCTGTAAGTGTTGCATCAGGTGAAGCTAGCTTCTCGAAACTTATAAAAACCTATCTTCGCTCAACAATGACCTAAGAGCAGCATTTTAGTTTTTAAATTTTGCAAACATGTATTTTGTCGAAGGCCTTTGATTTTTATTAAATAAAGCCCTATGTAGATGTTAATGTTGTCGTTATCTTCATTTTTTATTTGAGGCGGCAAAATAAGAATTCCAGGTTCGGCACCGCTTATAATAATTGAAGATTTTTTTTTTAACTAATGGAAATTTTTTCTACAATTAGTTTTTTTAATAATTTTTGTATGTAAGTTTGTAGAAATTTCATAGCTCCAAAGGGGATATTTTTTAAAATGTGTCCAAATTATAATATATAATTTCTCTGCCTTATGATTAACAATAATTAAATTGAAAATTCTTATTGTGTTATTTGAATAGAATTTTTAGTTTTAACTTGATACCTATAAATCAAATTAAAATGTATGCTAATTTAAAACCCAGTAGTTTGAGAAGGTAATATAATTAAGTAGAGTGTAGCATTGAAAATTCAAAAGAATATGAGTATAAATAAATCTCAGTATTAATTATTTTACAATTATAAGTAAATATTAATCCAGTATCAAAAATAATAAAACAATTTCAGGATGTTAATATCGATATTGATGGCAACAAATTCAACATGACTTCTCTTGTCCGTCCACCACCATCACCGAAAAACTATCTTATGTTAAAAAAAATGATTGATACAGGCGTTGTAAAGGTGGATTATATCTATCTTTAAATCAATATATATTACACTACATATAAACTTTTACCAAAACGGTACGTTTTCCATAAAATATAAAATTTAAAAAAAAACTTAAAGGTTATAAATTATGTAGGTTCCGTATTTTGATGTTTCATTAATGTATTGTAGGTTTCAGTTGCGTATTTTCAATAAAATGAATATTTTGTTAAATAATATGTAGTAGGGTAAAATTATGCTATTGTAATTGAAAGAAGTATTTAAAAACAAATTCCATTTTAAAGTACAATTTTGTGTAGGTTCTTATAACTAGTTGTAATATAGCTAATAGAAATCTCAAGTACCTATTAATTTTTAAGTTAAATTTAAAAAAAATACATTTTCTTTGCATGATCAAATTTCAACTTTTTATAAAAATTATTAGTTCTCATATGAAGGGTGGTAAGCATCACAAATTATTAATCTCACAATCATATTTCCATTTTCTATTGATTCAAAATCATTAAGGGTCAATTTTTTCACACTTCATTAAAAACTAGATTTTGTTGACATAACTAAATCTGGGTATAAGGTAATTATATCATTAAAAACACTCCATTAAGTTGTCTATTCATTCACTTGCCATTAGTTAAATGGCTCACTTCAAGAAGTATCATTAAATTTAAACGTTTTAAACAAATATCCCAACCAACAAGATTCTTTCAGTTTTTTAGTTGAGGACTTTACAGTTTTAAGTTAACAGTAGGTACAGTATGACATTTTTTTTCTTGAACTGCAAAATTTGGAGCCTTCCTGTAAGTTTCTAGATTGCGTGGTTGCTGAGAATAGGTTTTTCATATGCTAACTTTACATTGAAGTCGGCGGTGCAATATGAATTTTTTTTTTTTTTTTTTTTTAAATGAGGACTTCAAAATTTTGTAATCCTATTTCAAAGTGATAGCTTGTCTGATAGTTAAAAAAAGAGAATGTACTGCTAACTTCATAGTTATACGTTAAGCGATCACACCCACTATTCGATGAACTGCAATATCCGGAAAAGTCTAGGTGAAAATTGTTATGCCAACTTCATAGACGTCAGTCGGTTCCTAGCTAGCTGTCTCCAGTTTTCTATACTTAAATGTTGGCTTACGTCCTCTTCGACTTTCGTACGCCATCTGAGTCGCGTCCCTCAAGGCGTTGTATTCAAAGACTTCAAAAATTATATAACTGCTGTTTTTTTTTAATATAAAATTTGCATCGCGTTATGGAACGATTTCTAGGTCAAATTTGGAATCAGTGAAATATATCTCAGCTACCCAGTTTTTTTTTTTTTTGTTAACCAAGCTTCTGGCTGAAGGAAGGTAAGTGTGAAGCAGGTTTAAAATAAGTGAATATAAAGGGTGGTCCAACGAAAACGCACGATATTAATTGTAAATAAAACAAAAAGTTTTCAGAGAATTATTTTAATATTTTTTATTATGATAGAAGGATCTATGAAAATTATGTGTGAAACAAAATATCGGCCAAATGCTTGCCATGGCTTCGGTGGCATATCTCTATCCGATGGTCCATATTTTCAATGACTCTGATTGTGAGACATAATTGAGATTAAATGTCGTTAATGTGCCGAATTATCTCATCCTTTAGCTCTTGAATTGTTCTTGGCTTACTGACGTACACTTTTTTTTTAAATATCCCCAAAGAAAGATGTCCAACGATGTCAAATCACATGAACGTGGCGGCCAATTAACATCGCCACGACGCATGTGAGATAACACGGCCATTGAATTTCTCGCGCAAAAGAGCCATTTCTTCGTTGGCTGTGTGGCCTGTTCGAAGCACTTATCATCCAATTTCTGGCCACAAAAATTCCGTTATCATCTCGCTATAGCGAACACTATTCACGGTAACTGCTTGGCCGACCTCATTTTCGAAGAAGTACGGACCGGTGACGCCGCCAGCCCATAAACCGCACCAAATAGTCACTCTTTGTGGATGCACAGCCTTTTCAACATTCCTTACAGACCCGGTTTACTGAAATTTGTGCATAATTCTACCGATTGTGGACACATTTGGTCGATTATGCTAACCGAAAAAATCACCAAGTCCACGAAATGCCTTTTTTCGTAAAAGGCTTCAACAATCTTAACGCGCTGCTCAATTGTGTAGATACCTCTCTATGGTTGAATTTGTCAAACACTGAAACAAAGAAATGTCAAATTAAGTTTTGGGCAAAAAATTTGACGTTAAGATGTGACTCACAATTAACATTGTGCATTATGGTTGGACCACCCTTTAAAAGAACACATTTTTTGAGACAGAAACCATAGTGTACATATAGGTTTTTGATGATGACCTTAAAGTTGCTGAAATGGGTCAGGTTTTTAGTGTTGTTGAAGTTATGTATGTTACATCAGCACCATTTAATTTTTCTTCACAAAACCCGTATTAATCTATCACCCCGAAATTAATTTTAGATCTTGACAATATTTATTTCTATTCTATTTCTCCTTCGAAAAATAATAAGATAGTTTTAAGTCATCGTCTCACCATCACCATCCCAAAACAGCCACTACATATAATAAAAAACTCATCAAATTCAGCTTAAGATTTTTCAAAGATTTGATTAGAATTTTTATGATAAAAAAATTACATCGATTTGATTTTCAGAACTTCATTTGTGGGCTAGTGAGTGTACTATAATCTCAAAGCTATTTTTAGTTTTGTTTTTTGCTTTTTTTTGTTTTGCTTCTGTATATATGCAGTAAAATAAAAAAACTGTGTTTGAAAAAAGAATAGATTGATTATTGCTTTTAATCTTATTAAAAAAATTATTAAATTTTTTAAAGTATTAAAATTTTATTTAAAAAAAACCATAGTTCCGTTTTGAAATTCTCAAACTTTTGAGGCCAAGGGGCAAGCATTTGGTTGGAATTTTGTTGTGGCAACTTTGTGTGGCTCCCGATTCAATTACGTTGTGTTTTTTGAAAGCTTCTATACCAACAAATTTTATACATAGACTTGGCTTTTATTATCCAACTAACCAACAGAAATGTTAGTGGTCGGAATGCCAATACTTCATCAAGCACCATTACACCATTTTGGTTGATTTGAAGTGTTTAAATTTGAATTAAAATAAAACACTGGGCCTTACCCATGATCAATCACTAACATACGTTTAGATAAGTGCCACTTTAAACTTTAAAGACGAGTTAATTTGTGTCTTTACCAATAATCAAATTAAACACGCTTTTTACTAATGGCGAATTCCTTTCAAAAAAGAAATCGAATTTTTTCTAAACAGAGTCGAATTTTTTTCTGTCAATTAAAAGGAATTCGTATTTCGTAAAAGAATCGATTTTTTTTGGTGTGATTGTGTTGGTTTTACTTTATAGCTGCAATTGACACAAAACGTCAAGAAATTATTCACAAAACTATTTAGGTTGTTTGTTTTTGTTGTGAGAAAATTGTTTTACCAATAGAATTAAATTAATAAATAAAAGATATTATCCAGCTTATACGGTGCCAATTTGTTGGTGCATTTTATTTGTTTGAACTTCTATTTGCACATGTATTTTTTAAAGAAAATTGTTATTCAAAAGTTTCACTTGCACTGAAAGTTTTTAACACGTCTTTCACTCGCGAAAGCTATTTTTTTTGTCAAATTTGTGTTTGATAATGAACAACGCATTATAAATTATTTGTATGCCTATATATTGACTGAATATATTGTTGAATATTTTGTTAAATTATGTAGAATTCGTTGCAACCAAAAAATAAACAACTCGTCTTCCAAAAATTCCGTGACTTTCAATTTGACGTATTAGAAATGTCAAGTCTTCATACTGTGTGTGCAAATCAGTGTGAAATCTTGCTTAAACCGCAAGATTTGTTTTGACAGAAAAGAATCGATTTTGTTTAGAAAAAATTCGATTCTGTTTAGAAAAAATTCGATTTCTTTGTTGTAAGGAATTCGCCATAATTAGTGCTCTACTACTTTAGCCACTACATTTGTTGTCAAACAGACAGCTGCTGTGGAAATGACATTTGTGTTATTTTGAAAAGTCAACAAATAAACTTTCACCTTTTTTATATGAATTTCTTAAAAAACAAAAATATCTATTTCAATTTGCTCAATTCATTTTTTTATAAAGTCTGTTTGATAATGTGAAATTTCTTGCGAATTTGCACAAATTTTCACAAATTCCTGTTTTTTGACTTGAAAAAGTTGCTGCGAGAGAGCACCTCGAGAGAGCAAATAATTTCCCCTCCTCCACTAGCAACTTCTTCCAGTTCGAAGACCAACTTAGTCGCTTTCTTTCCGCGGTTGAAAACCATTTCACTTTATTACCTATTTTAGTTGTATAACTTTTAACACTACAAAACAATTGAATTTAATTGTAAGCGACAAACAAATTTTAGGCAGAAAGGAATTTTTTATCTCTTTCCCTATGAACTATCAGAATGACAGCACCAATGTGGCGTTTACACTTGATCAGGAAGTTAAACATGCGTTTCTTTGCTTTAAAATTCAAAGTGACGTTTAGCGTTAAGCTGATTATTAAATTGATCATTAGTATGGTTTTTTATTTAGAGTTCACTTAAATATTTAAGTTATATCTAAATTTGATTATTGGTAAGACCCACTGTGAGTAGGCCCAGTTTCGTTTTACGAAAACGATCGCACGATATCGTTTTGACAATAGCTGTCCCTATCTTTCTCTATTGCTGAAACAATGGGGCATATTCATAGTCACTTTTAAACTCCAATTTATCTTAGACCTTGGTTTATCCTATCTAAATAACATTGAAAAAACCCCAGTCTAAGATAAACTGGAGTTTAAAAGTGACTATGAATATGCCCCAATATGTTTTCAATATCTGACATTTAGATTTAAAGCTTTAAATTCATTTCGTATGCAATTAAAAAAATCTATCATTTTGTTTAAAAAAATACTTTTTTTGTAATAATCTTCGAACAGAAAATTGAAAAAAAAACACTGTTAATAATCCTGATTGTATTATAGTAAAATATCTACAACTTGAGTTAGATCCTCGTCATAATAACCAGTTCACTTATTTTTGCTTTCATTTTTTGCAAATTAATTTAATTTAAATTAAATAATCTAGATTAAATAAAAAATAAAAAAAAAAACTATTTATTTTTTTTATTTCTTTATTATTTAATATTGTTTCTTTTTATTTAAAGGAAATTGAAGGATGTCACGGCGAATGTATTCCATTACGAGCAAATAGTGTTTAAATAGATTTTATTAAGCTTTTTTGAATTAAGAAAATTAGAAAGAAAAAAAAAATATACATCAAAATAGTTTAACAAACAAAAACAAAAGTAAACAAACAAACTATTCAAATATAATGCATCAATAGTGTATATGTGCATGAAAATATTAAACACCATATATATGGAAAACAAAAAGACATTAAAGCACGTTAAGCTTATAAAATATAATAATTATATGATTTAAGTTGTTTATTTTTTGTCTCCGTAATTATTATTATTATTATTATTATTATTATTATTATTATTATTACATCAAACTCTATAAGACTATACTATTAAACAAAATGTTTTATTTCAAAATTGTTATAAACCTATTAGTAGTTGCGTTATATAGTTAAATTAGTTTGAATCATTTATTATTTCGGAATGAAATTCTATATGCACGATGTTCAACTCTCAACCACAATACCAAAAAAAAAAAAATACATACATTACAAGCCGAGTTATACTAGAAAGTAAAACACTAGTCAAATCTATATAATATAAAAGACAGAGCTTTAGAAATACAGTTCTTCTACTGTCAATAATGTGAATGATTTTAAAATACGAAAGAGGTGAGTAGTTATATAGTTTTTGTTAATTTTTTTTTAAGTGTCCTAAAATATTAACTAGTTTTAAAATTTATATATAATGACCTGTAAGCTCAGTGTTTTATGTTCACAAATATCACAACTAACACATACCTTATTTTTGAATGCACATTCCATGGATGTTTGAATTAAAATACAATTGTTTCATTAACACTATATACTCACATAAGATTACAATTATTGTTATGGAATTTAAAATTGTATAAAATAAAAACTGTTGTTGAAATTGGAACAGCCCATTAATGTTTTTAATTTATAACTTAGCTTTCTATTGCATTTTCTGTTCGCTCCTCATTAACACAAAACACATAACTGGCGTAGAATAATTTATTTAAAAAAAAACTAATATTAAGTATTCTTAAAGCTATTTTTGTTTTAAATCAAATGTCGTTGAGAATATCAAAAAATGTGCAATGAGATTTGCAAATAACCACGACTTCGCGTTAATATTAAAAACACAGGGTTCGAAAAATTAGCTGTTAGTGAATTCGCCGATAGAAAATTCAACGAATGTCGGTAACTTAACCTGCACCACCGACATATTGTTCAACTGAATTTGTATTAATGAAATCGCAAATCATTCACACTCCCCTACAAATTTTGTCTTTTCTCATCCGCTACAATTTTTTCACGAATCTGCAACTTGTACTTTTTTATTTGTACAAAAATAAAATGGATAACATTTTGAAGATTAAAGTTCTTATTTAACATTTTCTGAAGAGCCATGACAACTAATCACGAACAGTTCAAATAAATGCACGAGTGGATGAAGGAGCGTCAGATATACTATAGAAAATACGTTTCGTTTTTTACCTTTATCTTCATTCGGTCTTTCCTCTAAAAATGTTCTCTAAATGTTCTAATATGCGATGGTATCCATTCTCGTTCATATTTAAATGAAGTTTAAGTTTCAACAAATGATAGAAAAGATCGGAAAATGGTAAGGAAGTTCAAAAGGCAATAATATAATTAGTTCATTCGGCGAATTCAGTATTTGAAATTAAAGCGAACACGAATTCACCGCGAATTCAGTCAGCTCTCTGGGAGTCAAATATTGCGAATTGCATAATCGGCATGAATATTTCAGTCAATGAAAGATATGGTGCTCTTTACGAATTTTCACTTTTCCACCACGTATCTTTGCAGCTCGCGGTGCCATTTTGAAAAAAAAAACCTCGGCCAAAAACCTGTTTTTCGCCAGTATTTCCTTTTGCATTGGTTTAACGATGAAAACAGTTTATTTATTAAAAATATCCTACAAAACCTTTCGCACTTAATGTTTAATTCAAAAAATCAATAACCTGGTCAAAAACGCACCAAAAAGTGGGCGTGGAAAAACATTTTCAATGGGTGAAATGTTTTTTTTCAATTTTGGAGATTATATTTTTTTTTTTTTTTTAAGTGGGCATGTCAGTGGGCGCAAATTTATTGTGAAGATACTTTACGCGATCTCTTATAATACCTGAAAATTTCATCAAATTCGATACAGTGGTTCAGGCAACAAAATATTTTAAAATATTTGTATTAAGAAAAAAAGACTAACACATAAAATTAAGGAAATTTTCTTAGCTTCAATTTATCTCAAAACTGATTCCACAGTGAAATTCATTTGGTTAAAGAGAAATTGGCGAAAAACTGTCTTACTCTTCGGTTCGGTCAATCTTTATAAAAAAAAAAATTAAGGACCGAACCGGAGTGGAAGATTGTTGCTTTTTTGCATATGACTTATGACACGAATTTTAGGAAGCACCACTTCACACGCAGTGTGTTTGAGAGATTTCAAAGCCAAGGCTTAATTTAAAGGACAAGACTAGAGACATGCCAAGTTATAACTGTTTTTCGCCATTAAAAGTGGGCGTGCCTTAACGAGCTTCGCGATACTTGAAAAAAAAAACTCTGGGTGCCTGAAGTATGGCTACCGGCGGAGGGCCCTGGCCCTGCGGGGCTGTATAAACAATACTTTTATAAACCAAAACTGTTATAATTGGCATGTCTAGAGTCACTTCCTAATTTTAAAAGATGTAAATAATACGGTAGTATTCTTATTTTCCAGATTAAGTCGGATTTATTCGAAAAATTTCAATTTTATAGACAAAACTTAGTTTTTGCACAACTTCTGTTTTGTAAATTTATTGTCATAATTAAAAAAATGTGTGAGTTATTTACCAAAAATGAATTCACCTTAAATTAAAGATGGCGCCCAACGCTTCTTCGACTCCTTATGAACCCTTCTAAGGATAAAACAAAAGAAAACCTATCTAATTTTTGTCCATTTCTGCATTTTCTTATGTACATTTCACTTGTCACTATGGCTGTCACTCAATATTGTGTTTTGGATTCATCAAAACTTTTTTTGGTTGCAAAAATCTTTTTTTTTATGATAGGATTTTGTTTGCATAGTACAAACAGAATTTTATTGAAATACTGCTCTTCAAAAAAAAAACGTAAAGAAACCTAAAGTGATGTATAATAATCACCAAGAATATTAGGTTGGACAAGACGTAAACGAATGAGGACACTAGATTAGAGATTTGGTATAGAAACGTGGCAAATCGGCCATCAGGTGGCTCTATACATCTATGTAATACCATTCTTGGTTACTATAATCTTTGGCTTTCAAACAAATAAATACTAAAAATATAACGTTCGTTTCATTCAATCTCTCTGCACATTAACTATATGTTTAACATTGAATGTTGTAAGTCTAACACAAAGGGTAGTTTAATTTTTCCAAACATTGACACACTAACAACAAAAAAGAAAAAAACACACCCTTTCTTCCAAATGTTGCTTTTTCTTTCCAACAATAATCCTTGTAATGACATAGTCACTCATAATTACTCTATTGCAGGATTTCAAAGAATTTACAGATGCCGAAGGGGTAATTTCACTTCCAACATCGGACTTCCATAAACCCATTTGCTTAGAAATGCGTTCATTGCAATCCAGTCAATCGAATCAATTGAAACTACTGGCACCACCACCTCCGATTCCACCGCATCCATCGGCGGCATCTCTAATGGCCAATGGTGACAGTAGTATACTACTGCCATCCGATATGACCTCCGTATCAGCAATCACAACGGTCGCCTTGTCATCGTCTGCATTGTATGGCACAACAACAACAACAACCGTTGCTCTACCATTGGAAACTCCACTACGTTACGCGCCTTTCATTAGCAATAATATTAATATTAGTACTAATAACTTTAACAATAATTACAATAATAATTTTAATAGTATATCAACGGGAGTAGCAAACACCGCCAACAATAATGTTAACAATAACTACAATAACAATGCCGACTTGGCCAGCGTTGATAGCTCCGATACGTACGCCAGTTGCCAAACGCATCCGTTTTTGTCACAAGCCGATCTGACATCGGATCTGGCTGATGAAGCATGTGCCCTCGATATCGACATGGACAATCTGTATATAAATCCGCTGGAAAAGGACACGCAACAGCAAAGTGTTCCGACTTCGACGACCGGTATGATTCGATCGCAAGTCAAGAAGAGTGCTTCGGGTGACACTGCGTTACGGAGCTTGGGTGGGGGCGTCAGTCCGATGGACGACGTTTTTCAAAATTTCGATGTTCAGGACCGTGGTAGTAGGGTAAGTCTGAATGAGACACCAGTGCCAAAGCATCGTAAGACACGATTCCAACAAAGTTCAAAGCCGCGCGCCAGATTCGAAGATACCAAAAAGCTGTCACAGGAGAGTCTCTCCACTCAGGATGGTAGCGTTAAGAAAAAGCGTTCGTCCTTCATGCCTGCAAAGAGCCTCGCAACGGCTACAAAATTAATCAATCAGCATCTGTTTGGTATTCAAAATATTGGATCTAGAGGTAAACAGTTTTTGTGCTGGGCTTTTTCATATAATATGTGTAACGGTTTATTAACGACCTTTTTTCTAGCGAAATTCGAGAGTAGACATTCGTCATCAATTGATTCGATTGATGCATCGCCAAATTTGGAGAATCATCGACGCTCTAAGTCGATTCTGAAGAATAAATCGGATGTGTCCAGAGTTCTTGCCGACCCTGAAAGTGAGCGCTTGCTTGCGGATAATATGTCAGGCTCAGGTGTATCTGATAATGGAACAGTTATGGTATGTTTTGATTTATATTTAAAATTCATTCGATTTTCGTCTTTTTTGTTTTAGTGTGAATCTGGAAGCGATTACTCACCGAACAAATTACCTCACTCAGTTTTAGCAAAATCAATATCCCCACCTCCTCTTAGGCATCGAACATTAATACAACAACGCTCAGGACCAGCAACACTGCAATCCAGGCCAACTAAATTCCAAACGCCACGTTATCCAGAAGAGCAACAACTGAGACACGTCAAGCCTGTATTATCACGATCATCGGGCACGTCCCAATTAGCTGACTCACGATATGATTCAGCGAATAGAGACAGTAGTTTAGGTGAGTAAATTGTTCGTGAAACTTTATCTAATATTTTATTATTTTCCTTCCATGTTCTTTAGATTTTGTTTGAAGAAGATGGTGTTCAATTGCTTAAAAACTATTTCTCAATTCAATAGATTATTAATATCGCTTCTTTGGACAGTTGAACAAAGACTTTATAAGAAAAGATCTAAAAAAAAAACGTTAATACAAATTGGCAATGCTTTCTAAAATTAATGTACATAAATATTCGAACTTAATTGGATGAATGGAATTCATTAACAAAATTTCTACAACTCAGGTATTCATAACCCTCATAATTTTCTTGTTCACATTTGTTCACAATTAAGGTTACGTATTAGCACGAATGCAATTTTTTACCATGGTGTTTTTATTTTGTTTTTTTGTTTTTTTTTAGTGGAGAAAAGGATGTTCTGGCTTACAGAACCGCATTTTATTGAAAATTTCAATTTACTAAGCTCGCAGAAGAGTAATTTTGACTTGCATATCAACTTCGAAGCTATCTGCAATTAGTAGCACACACTGTTTTGTTGCCCTGTTTATGTTGAATGGCTAGCTTTGAAATAAAGAGCAGGGTGCATGGCTCTCTTCACGTAACATTGCGCAAACCATCGCGATGGCGGTGGCGATCGCGATAACAATGTGGATGCAGCACATAATGAATCAATAGACCCGGTTTAGATTGTGAATCTTCACTACGAAATGACGATGGTTTTGTAGGTGAGATCGGTGAGGGGAATAGAGCTCCTCACCGGTCTCGCCAGAAAAATCATCGTCATGGCGTCGTCGGCCTTATCTAAGGGCAGTGAATTCTCGGGAGTTGAACTTAAGCGGGTTGAGTATGAAATCCCGAAATTAAAAATCCCGAATATGCCAAAAATCTCTAAATGCCAAAACTCCAAATGTCAAATCACGAATGGACAAAATCCCGAATGGCTTAAATCCCAAAATTCAATACTGTGAATTTCAATTTAAATACTTTGCTTGTACTATTTCAGTACTCTCAGGATAATGGGATTCGTTGTTCTCATTTCTGGCATTTGGGATTTTTGAATCATGTGGCCTTCCTTACTTAAGCATAGAAAAAAACTGTGTTACCGACGTGAATTAAATTTTTGTTATCGATAGTTTGTATGGAAACTCCATTTTTTTGTGATGGCATCGCTTATCCCCGATGTATTTTTTTTTCAATCCAGGACTGGATTGTGGTTGCAATATTGGACATCGTTCATGTCCAACGGAGGTGTTATGTGAGGCATGCCTACCGGTTGAAGGTCCTGGGATATTTTTAAATATTATTAAGAAAAACATTTGATAAGCCAATTTTAAACCATATAATAAAACTGTAAACAAGAAATCTGTTTTTACACGGTCTACAAAAAGCCGACGGGCATGAATTGTTAATCATTTGAAAGGTTTTGCCCCACAGAAGTGTAGAAAATATATATTTATTAAACCATTTGTTTCTGATTACATGGGTATTTTTACTGAAGGTCGTTTTACTGAACTTGTGATTACGCGGTGAAGAAAAATCCTTTTATTTCAATCGAACTTTCTCTATCTCACACCCTTAAAATCCATATATATCTCACTCACAAGTTTCATGCTGAATCCGAAAATATTAAATGAAACTGGCGCATCGGTGAAATTTGGTGGAATCTACCTTCTCTTTTTTCACCCACATAAAATCTACCTGTCTCACCGATGCGCTCTTCAGTAAAACGACCCATGTAATCAGGCACTTTAATTGCTAACCGTAGCCCGTTGAGAAGTGAGTATAACAGCGACTGAGGCAAATACATAATTAGGAATTTGACAGTTAATGCTTGTAGCCAACTCGCTAACGAGTACTCGCTCGTGTGGCCTTAGGGTAAAACAATAAAAGAAACTATAACACAAAAAATTTAAAATCAAAAATTTAGTATTAAGATGGACAGAGAAAGAATGTAAAACAATGTTTCTTAAAACAATACACAGAAGAAGATAGTATCTTTCGAATGCTTTCAAATTCTCTCAATCATTGACCAATTTTCCAGCTCTTAATGGAGAAATTGTGTGAAATCGGAAGGAACGTGAAATGTGAGATATATTAAAGCAAATAACTTAAAGAACAAACGCAATGTAGGTTAAGGTCGGACACACAAGAAGTGTTTCCCAGGTGCTTCAACAACCACGTTCCGTCTTCATATCATTTGTACGTTTAGTTATTTCCTTATATGTATATATTAAATCTGACATATTCGTTTTCGCCTTTTGTTTTATTTATGTTTTATTCTCTTTTTCACAAGTTATAACCCCAAAAACCGTTGTATAACGTCTTAAGACCGCAAAAAGTGTGCAAAATATTCTCACTACATCTTTTCTTATAAATCTACTAAAGTTTTCTATTATACAAAAGAACTCGTGTGAAAGAGAATGGAGAAATCGTGTGTAACATGTCAGCTGTACCTCGTAATCTCACACGATTACTTACAACAACAAAGAAAAATCGGCTTTGAAAAAATTGGACAATGTAAATGCGTACAAAGATACCGTGGAGCAAAAATATGTTTATTGATAAAGACAAGTTCCCTATATATGTACGTGTGCCAGCTAACACGTGTGTTAACGAGCGGATACAGTTTTTTTTTTGTATTATAGTAAGGCTGATAAGATATTATGTTTCGTGCAAAATTTCTTTTAAATAAAATGTCCGCTAAATATATGAATATTACTACTCTTTTGTCCCTCAGGACTCGATTTAACTTCTTTTATTTTAAATTAAAAATTCTTAAATTAACATTAATTTCTTTTATTTTTAGATTCAGAAACGACGTTCACGTCGAACGTTAATATACGTGACGAAGGTGGCGAAGGTGGTGGCTCAAGTGATGAAAATCGTTCACTAATACAGCGAGGTAACTCTTATGAGAAATCCGAATCTGGCGGAGGAACTTCGTAGCATTAAACCATTATTCAACTTGAATTCCATTCACAATTCGTATCTAAAAGCAATTTATTATGTCTATAATATAAAACAAACAAAAATACACCCAAGCTATATTAAAGCTAAAAATTAAAATAAAAAAAAAAATTACTTAACTTTAGTCACAATAGTCTACATTAAAAAAAAAAAAAGTTAAATAATTTTTTTAATGTAGTTAGGCCACGTTATCACCCGAAAAAATGTACAGAACCATCATTCATTATCCATTTACAAAACAATAATAAAGCCATCACTTAAAAAAAAATCCGTTCAAATTGTAGACTTTTGGGACTAAAGATATGTTGAATATTTTAACACTTTCTATTATTCATCGTTCGTAAAAAAAAAAATTTCATTCACAAACACACACACTCACTTACTCACATAATACCTCTTTATAAATTTAAACTAAAAAATGCATACAATTTTTATTAAGTCAGATAAAACAAAAATAAAACGTTTTTTATATTATATAAAAAAAAAATATATATATGAAAGTACAATATTATACACACACTACATATATATAAATTTGTATATGAATACATCAAAAAACAATTCAAGCTTGATTATAAAAGACAAGAAAAACTATATTATATAAATCTAGTTAACTGAAAATACAAAAATAATACAATATTTGGAAATAAACGATAATCAGTGTCAATCAATTTTTATCATCGAGATGCAAAATAAAAGCTATATAATATATAAAAAAATGTCATTAGAAAATTATAAAATAATTGTAATGCAAAATTTAAGGAAATAAAAGTTATACAGCAATCTCATACATAAAGACAGAAACAAAACTTAACAAACCATAAAACCAACTAAAAATTTATTGTATGTATTTTTAGTACCTACTATTCTCTAGATCTTCAAAAAAATAATCTAATGATAAATATCTTTTTTTATGATAAGTTTAAAAAAATCAAGTTTTAATTTTCAAATGAAAATTAACAGCTTTACTCTTTAATTTTCAGTTTGTTTATCACATCCTTGAACAATTAAAAAAAAAATATTTTAATACCTAGAATTTGTGGCTGAATAAATTATTTGGTGTACCAACAAATATAGAAGTAGTCTTGTTTGGAATAAGGCTCAAATTCTACATTACCGTAAAGGAAAATTTTCAAAAACTATTTTTTTCAAACCGTTAAAAATTTTAAAAAATGTCAAATGGTCTGAGTCGAAGAAACAAATAGACGTTTGGTCTGAGTTCATAAAAACTTTTGTTGTCGATCACCAAAAATTAGAAAATATATGTAAATTGAAAGACATTTGATAACAGATAATCAGATAAACTTTTATTTGAGTGCGCATGACATTTCTATTTTTGGGAAATTTTAGAAAACGTCAAAACACCACAGAAATTTATGGGACAGAGAAGCACAGGTAGGGGAATTTTGTATTCTCTTGGAGGGGTCTATTCTGTGTTAAAGTTACGAAATTTTGAAGCACAGAAATTCACAGTAAGGAAATATACCACAAACATTAAGAGGTGTCCAAGATCCGGTCCAACTGTGCCAGCACCATTGTAAAAGTAGAAAAGAAAAAACAGAGTAAAATTTGAAAGCACGCCAAAAGTCAGTCCTACGGTCAGTTTGATTTACAAACATTTTTGTTTTTGGTTCGTGCTTCTAACGAATCCTTGTGAAAAATGTTAAGGCAAAAAAAGGAAAAAAATACTGAAGAATATTTTTATTCGTCGTACGTCTTCCGTTTTATCTTTGTTTCCAATAAAAAATGCCTGGAAAAGATAGTCCGATTGAAAACCAAGTATAGTTACAAATGCCAAACAATAGTTTTTCTTGCACAAAACAATGACAATGACATGTCAGTGACATTGTTTTGAGCAAAAAAAATCGTGGTTAGTAAAAAATTTCTTTCGAACTGTTTTTTTTTTTGTTGAAGAGCAGTTTACTAAGCTAACGGCATAATAAACACGTGCAATTAATTGTGAGCACCTACACCCACGTCGACTTATTCAAACAAGAACAAAAATTACCGGAGCGTGTGATACATTCTATCGGTATACTCTTGTTTCGTTCAGCTCTTCAGTTTGAACAAATAAATAAAGCCTGACCTACCCACACCGAATAGAGCTTAAAAAAAGTTTGAGTTTTGCTTTGTTCGCTGTGGGTTGGGAACAGCCATTTAAGGTTCATTGGCTTTTGCCTCGTTTGGTGTGAGTATTGCCTAACTCGTGTTTAGTCGATTTTCACAAAATCTGAAAAGTCAGATTTGATTTTATATTGAATATGAATTTTCACTTGAAAGTTGTTGCGTCAACTCCTAGCATTTACTAAGTGCCTAATTACACGGGTCGTTTTACTGAAGAGGGCATCGCGTGAGACAGATAGATTTTATGTGAGTAAAAAAGAGATGGTGGAATCTACCTTCTCTTTTTTACGCACATAAAATCTACCTGTCTCACGCGATGCGCTCTTCAGTAAAACGACCCATGTAATCAGGCAGTAATAGGATAAAATTGGCAACATATATGTTGATTCTGCATAGCTCAGTCTGACACTAAGCGCTCATTGAGATTTTATTTGATGGTACACACAGATTAGCCATATGAAGATGAGAATGTTTCGTGCGTTTCACCCTCGAAAACCCATTTGTTTACATGGTTGTATTTTTAATTTCTTTCCGCGTCGATGAATAGATGTGAATTGCAACAACAATTTAACCGGTGTCTGAAGACCCCTACTGTCTATGTGTGAGGTTTTTATACACACATTCAAATTTTTTATCTGATATCTGACATTTCAAGCTTGTAGGCAAATTAAAATAGCTGCTGGGGATTCTCATCTTCATGTGGCTAGTCTGTGATGGTACACGCCTAATTAAAATTCTCAACTCTTTACACACCAAATTAGTGCAATTCTTTTGACCTCCTAAGATATTCTGAGAATGAATTCTAAAGATAGGGTTATTCGCAAATCGTTGTTATTCTAAGAATTGTTCAATAGTTTTAATGCTAGATTCACCCAACTGTTAAATTGGCAGTTAACTGTCAAAAAACTGGCAGAACAATGGAAAAATTCATTCTTTTGGCATTATACTGACAGAAAACTGCCCATTTGTCAGTCGTGTAAAGCCAGCATAAGTTATACTTAGTAAACGTTTTTTTCGTTTTTAATTCTCTGTCCATTTATTTTTCCAAGGACTTCTAATGCTGTATTTGCACCACCGAAAAAATTTCCAAAAAAAAATAAATGTATCAATTTTTTCACAAGTTTTCTGTCAGCAATACTGAAAATTTGTAAGTCATGTAAATGTCACATAAAAGTGTAGCAGATTGTGAATATTCGAAAAAAATAAGAACTTTTCTTAGTATTTTTCAGCCACTTTTTTTCATTTGCAAAGACTTAACTTTTTATAATGTAAAGCACGTACATATATGTACTAAATGAAATGTACGTATGTATGTATTTAGTACAGGTTAAAGAGTAGACAAGACCCTTGAAAGAGAAAAAATCGTACCTCATAATGAAACTTGGTGAAAACGATTAAATTACGATGAAAATGGAGATTGAATATAAAAAGTCTATAAAATATTTTTTTTAGAGGGTAGAGGGGAGGTTGTTTTGTATCAAACGAAAAATTTTATTGATTGATTTAAACGAAAATACAAGACAACAACTTAAGTCTATATTAGCCGTGTTTTTTTGCAAGCCCCAAAGAAATTGATCGAAAAAAAACGACGTAACTTATTCTCGGGAAAAAATTGTGTTGCCGGCTTGAATTATGTACATACTTGTTATCGATAGTTTGTTTGGAAACCCCATGAGCGACGTCATCCCCGATGTCATTTTCTTTAATCAAATCCCTCCGGTATTGCAAAAAAAACACGGCTATTGACTTAGCTAAGTTCAGAAGTTTCCCGGGGCTTAGCTCTAGTCCCGATGAAAACTGTATTACCAGCACGAATTTTTACTTTGCTTTGAAACGTCAAAATATCTGAGCCATACAATCAAACAATTTTTTATATGTATAAAAAATAAATGGGCGATCATTGCCATGCAATTTAATTTGTTGGCTAATCAGTGACTTGAGACTAATTCCGTTTTCGGTTGGATTTCGGAATTACATATTCCAAAATGGAAAATTAGGAGTAAAATGAGTGACAAAAAAGTAACTCCGAAACTCCATACGAAAACGACATACTTTCTATGTTTTTATTTCATTTTATTTAACTAAGCGGAATAATTTTGTGTATGAGGTTTATTTTTATTTTATTGTGACATGGGTGATTTGTTTTTGTTTTGCATCCTCGCTACAAAGCTGAAAAGGTAGTGATGGCATTTTTTGACATTGATGGGCTTTTTTGCTGTGATGACTTTGGTAAGGCCTGATATGTTTTTTTTTTACAAGATGTATTTTTTAAAGGGTGCTTTTTTTATAGGTAGAGGTGTAATGATTTACTTGTTCATTATTTTAAAAGGAATTTAGGTCTTCATTTTGATTTATTAACTTTTAAATCATATTTCATATTTATGTACAAATGTATGTATGTACCTACATCGATTATACCAAACTAAAATTTCAGTTCAAGAACTAAAATTTTCGGTCTCTTAAAAATATACCCTACCCTCAATTTTACAGACTTTTTTGATTCTTAATTCTATGGTGAATAAGGCTTTTTCGGCAGGTTGCATGGGGGTACGAATTTTGTTGTTTATATGTCCTGTTTTACCTGCACTTATGGGAGAGTTCTTAATTCATATATGTACCTACATAAATATGTACATTATATCGTTTGCTTTCCATCAAAACCTCGTTAAATGTATTTTAGATAAAACAAAATAATTTTTTTAGATTGTTTTTTTTTTGTATCTCCTGAACAATTTTTTATTTTCTGTCCACATTTTTTTAACAGAAAGCCAACGATATCGCAAAATAAAGATGAAAAAACAGATAATTTGTAGAAGAAGCAATGAAATCCTTTATCCGTTTATAAAAGACGCCAACTAAAACATCATGTACTTAGAAAAATTAAAACCGTACCAAAAACATAAATAACTAAAACAATATAAAAATCTACTTTCAAGCGTATTATACACATTTTATGCAAATTTATAAATCCTAAAAAATAAAAAATAAAATATATAAAATAAAAACATATACATATAAGAATCATATATAAATATAAAATTGAAAAGAATTAGGAGTGAATTAGTTAATAAATTGATGGCTTTTATCTGTGATTATTATAACTAAAAATAAATAAAATAAAAAAAAAAACTATTACCAAAGATTCGTAAAAATAAAAATGAAATGTTTATAGCACTTTTTTAGCTAAATTAAAAAAAAATAAAAGTATGATTTATTTACAAGATAAGCATCTGTGAATTTATTTTCTACATCATTATAAAAAGATCAAAAATATAGAGACATTATTTTGTAAATTGTAAAATAGAATCATTGTTACTACATGTATTTTGTCACATAAAAGTTTATTCCTATTAAGTTTTTAATTTATTGTTTTTATTGTTATGTTTGTAAAGAATTATTTTTTTTTTTTAAATAAAAGTAATTTACAGTATTTTTTTTTGTGTTTTATTTTTTAAGTGTTTTGTTTAAATTTACTTATTCACAGTCAATTGAATTTATAGTTACCTATTGGAATAATATTTTTGTTTGAAGAGAAAATAAAATTTAAAGAAAAAAAAAAACCTAAGTCAATAAAACAAAAATATTTAATTGATATTACGTACCTGTGTAAGTGTGTATAGAAGGTACATTGTGTGTTTAGATCCGCAAATGTAAGCCATTGCATTGTGAAAGCTACAAAGTGAATGATAAAGAAAAAAATGTTAACAATATATTATTATTTTGTTTTTTTTTTTCTTTACATTAGAAAATAAGGAAAAGCAATTTGTTTAAATGATGTATAAATATAGATCTTTTAAATTATTTTTAATAACATACCAATATGCCAACAGGAAATATGATTGAAAAGTAAAGTGATTTTATTGTTGTGTAGTTTGCTGATGTCGTAAATTGAAATTAAATTTAATCAAAAATAAATTCACTTCATGTCCCATTGATATTAATGTAAATGATTGATTTTAAATTGTTCGCAATAAAAAAAGAAACACAAATGCATAAACAAAAGAATGAAATTCAGTTTGACCTTCTCTGTATAATAATGCAAGGAAGGTTGTACAAATTTTTTGTTTAGTATTTAGATGCAACAGCCTCCCAGGTTTTTAAGAAACAATGTTTTTTTTTTTAATTTGATAAAAAAAGTAAAGAAATTTAAAAAATGCTCTATTGGTTGTCACTGTTAAAATAAATATTTGTATTTTTTTGTCGATAGATATATGAATGTATTAATATTTTGGTAAAACTACAACTATCCGTCCATTAGCATTGGCCCACATGCATTTATTGCTAATTAATAACTGATTCTTTATAAAAGAAAAAGAAGTAGGAAACGGGCCATTATTCAACATAATCGTTTTAAGTGCTGCATGCAAATACAAAACAGTCGTTATGCTTGTTTCCAGTTCTGAAATTATCCGAAGAGAGTTCTTTATTTTTTGCTCACAAAATCATCAGATTGAGTTATTAATTATCACATACGTGTAGTTTGGCTGATACTTTCTCTACACACTTCAATCATTTTAACATCAAAATTTGATGGGTTCACACTTCACAGTCCACAGAGTAGAATGTATTCTCACTTCAGACAAGGCTCGAATTGCTGTTCTCCATTCGGAATTAAAAAAATTTAAACAAGCACTTACCTTTACCAACTCATTATAATTCTTATTGATTTAAGCAAATCAATATTAATCCAAGACTGTATATCAATCGTTTTTATTTTATTGAATATACAGTCCTATTTTCAACCAATACCAAAAAAAAATTGAGCTTAAGCAACGACATATTTTGCAAATCAGCATTTAAAATGTTTTTGATGAATTTTGAATTAACACTTAAAATAGATAGGAGTAGGTTAATTTTGCATTTGTTGAAAACAATGGGTTTATTGATAGTATCGTTAGTGCTATGGTGTATTGTTAAAAATACTTGAAAATTAATTTATATTGCCAGTTAAGTTTAAAAATTGAGATGACTATTTGTTTAATAGTTTTATCAACATACTTTTTTTCAAAAATCAGCCAAAAATTCGTTAGTTAAATCAAACTTAAAGTATGAACTTTCTTTCATTTTATCTTGGCAAATCTCACTTCAAAGGTGATTTATGGTAAGACGCCAGAAAACTTCAAACTTGACATAAAAGCAGTATTTTTTTGCAAGCCTTGAGCAAACTAGGCGAAAAAAAACGACGTCGGGCTAAGCAATTTACATGTTGAATGCAACAATAACTAATCCCCTTAAGGGTATTCATGCAACGGTGGAAACCCCGGATAAACCTCAGAAACCAGATAATTTTATCTCCGCAGAAACGATCTGTCAAAATTTGTATGAGAATATTTTTCTGCAGATCTGATAAATTTATCTCATCAATTTGATGCGAAAAGCGTAAAGATAAACCTGATAAATTTAGAAATGACATTTTTGGTGTGACATTTCACAAGTATTTCTAAGGGGTGTTCATGCAAACGTCCTGCGGAAAGTTATATTTCTCTGCAAAGCGGAAATTTATGTCGTTGCATGAATACCCTTATTATAAAACGAGAGAAAAAAATTTAATCTACAGGTTGTTTCACAATGCGACGAGAAAAGGAGACGTCAGCCTCATCAGCGTGATAAATTCGCTTTTATGTGATTTTCCATTGGTTAATTCCAAATTTCAATTTAAAAATTGATTTTTTTCGTGGTGAATGGAACAAGATTTCAAATTGATTTATTTTTGTCATTGCATTTGTGAAGTTTCGTTGATTATATTTTGTGAACATGTGTCGTAACTATCAACGCAGAAATGACACTTCTCTCAACTTTTTGGATAAACTTTGGAAAAAATTTGAAACTCGAGCTTTTTTATGTTGTTTTTGTAATTTTAGCCCAGAAATGAAAACTAAGGAAACGCATTTAAGATGTTTTTGGTTTTTTCTGGTTAAATGTCCCGGAAGACATGAACGTGCAAATCATAGAATTATTCGTTCTAATAAATCAAAAGAAAGATAGCAGTGAGAAGTAACTAGTGTATGACTTATTAAGCTATTGCAACTTTAATCGCAGCCGCCGACCAGTCGCTTCAAAACCAAAGGAACTCGTTGAAGAATTCTTGGCAAATTAATATTCAAATCTTTCGATCAGCCGTTTTCTTGTTTGACAAGCCAGAAAGTGCAATAGCTTTAAATTCCAAAAGCTCTGGCATTTTCGTGCCAGAAAAAAAGTAAATAAACTCGTTTTGGGTTGATTCGGAATCCCACGGGAATGTAAAGAAACAGACCTAAAGTTAGTCAAGATTTCATAAGTTTTTGGATAAAATTATTTGTGAAAAAAATTTAAAAAAAATTTCATTCAATTTTCGCTTATTTTTCCATTTCAATTTTTAAAAAATCAAGCACTTGCCGTCCACAATAAAATCTTATTTTAAAGGCTTCAATTGCGATCACATAAACAAAAGTGTTTTACAATATATTGTTGCAAATATATAGGGGGTTGTTATATCATAGCTTGTTTATATTCATCGTTGTTCGTGAAGCTTTAAGAAGCTTTTAATTATGTCTTGAATGAAAGTAGAAAACTTCAGAGCAAACGAAAAAACTACAAACAAATTTTTTCCCTCACACCTGCATATATGTACTTGTAATATAATTTTAAATTGATCGGGCCAAATGATCAAATATAACAGTTTCATTATTCAAGTCTTATACAGTAACAGTACCATATTTTTTGTAAACCATTTATTGATTTGAATTGAATTGAATTAAAAATAAAACAACAAAATATTTAAAACTATGTGTATTTGTAATTTATTATAAAATAAATAAAAGGTAATATTTAACATAGCCTATTAGAGACATATCAGATAAAACAACAACAACAAAAAAAAACAATGAAAAATACGTGGAGGCTGCGTAATACTGTACAATTAATGAATAACTATATTATAAATAATAAATCTAAACATACTAAAGAAGGTATTTGTGCAAAGCAAAACTTTCATTCGCTTGAATTATCCAATTCGATCAATCTGCTTAGTAAGCTTCATTCATTAAATCGTTAAAAAATATTTAACTAAAAAGCAGCTAACTATTGTAAAAAAAAAAAAGCAAAGCATTGGGTATATAATTATTAAGATTAGCTATACAACAACAAAAATGATTTATATGGATTGTATATATTATATAGGTAAAATATACTTAGATTTACTTTACAAAAGAAAATTAAAGCACCATAGAAAATATACTTTTAAATTAAAAACAAAAAAATGAATGAAACAATTTAAAAGAAACAAAAATTAATCAAATAAGAAAACGAATATTGTACAAAAATGTATATTGTTTTTGTTATTTGGATTATTTTACTTGTTTCCATGAATATCATATTATTTAAATAATGTGATTTATTATTATATAATTTAATTTCCAGGAAATTACAATGAATTTGTTAAAGATTTTGGTATAATTTATTAAAAACAAAACTTGAATGAAATTATTGTACCTACACAAGAATTGAATTCACTATATATGTATGTATATTAATGCATTTTAAAACAGTGTATTATATTATTTCATGACAGAGAAAAGAAAACAAAATTGTAAACATTGAGAAAAATAAAAACAAACAACAAATTGTTTAAAATAATGTGGAAACCGTTTTTTTTTGTATTTATTATTAAATATCGTTCAACATTTGTCAGAAAGCAAGGAGTTTTATGTTATCTGACAGACGCATTTAGACAAGACATGCCAATTATAACAGTTTTTATTTATAATATTACTGTTTATGCGGCCCCGCAAGGCCATCAGTGCCCTCCGCCGCCGGTGGGCATACTTCAGGCATCCAGATTTTTTTTTTAACTCACGTGAAGGTTAACGTACGCCCACTTTTTATAGCGGAAAACTGTTATAACTGTTATAAATTGGTTTGTCTCTAGTCTCGTTCATTTATAATAGTTTTGTTTATAAAAGTACTGTTTATGGGCACCGAAGGGACACGCCCACCGCCGGTGGATATACCTACTTCGATTTGGGCACCCTGATTTTTTTTTTTAAGTCACGCGTAGTCCGTTAAGGCGTTAACACAAGCCAACTGTGATAAAGTGGAATTGGTTAGATACAAAATAAACGTTAACAAGATATTGAATTAAATGTATAAAACTTGTCAAAACACCAAAGTGAAATTTAACAAACGCATCGAACCACTTTAGTGTACAAAACGTCAAAATCTTACTCCTCAAATTAACAATCACATGCCGAAAGTCTGGTTTTGATAACAATTTGCGTTTAATTAACAAACAAACATTACTTAAATTTACATTTCCCAAGTAATCTATTATTTAGATAGTTAGTTCTCACCTCACATATCAGACACCACAATCAAATTAAAAGCAAAAGATGCTAACAGCTGAGTGTCCCAGTCCCTTAACTCTAATATACTTGCACACAGACATTTATGAAGCACAAATTCGCAAGTTATGCAAAAACTGGAATTTTTGACAATTTGTGCAAATTCGCAAGAAATTTCACGTTACCAAACAGACCTATTTGGTGTATATTCGTCATTGGACCTGGTAACTGCCAAACTAATGACTGTCAGTTGCGCTGATGGTGTAGTTAGTTTAGTAAAAATAAGGGTAGGTGAATTTTTGATCATAAAAATAAAAACAATTTTTTTCCAAAAAAAATCTAATTTTTGCCTATTGGAAGACTGAAATTGACAAAATCAATGTTTTGACAGATCTGGATTAAAATAAAATTGAGAGCAAAGTTTATTTGTGGACAAAGGATAGTTGCAGTTCAAGGACTATGAGTTAAATCAAAAGAGAAGCTTGAGGAATTGACAACAAACAATTATAGTTCACATCTATGTTAAGCCGGAACCAAACATGTCTCGTGTGCTGTGGTGTGGTGTGGAGTGGCATGTTGTGTCGCCAAACTGTCAGTTTTTTATTAGGTATTTAAGTGTTCTCTTTCCACGAGCTTGCGAAATTTATTTTTCGTGTGGGTTTATAATGCAAAACTTTCACTTTTTTTAAATTAACAAATGTTTGGAGCTCTAGTAATCGAAAACATTATTTCATTTGTATGAATGGTTTGACTTGTAGAGCGAGTCAAAGTTGACAAATGTTTATGGTTAGAAAAAAACAATTGTTTTTTTAATTTTGAATGTAAAAACTAGGAAAAAAGTGTAAATAAAACTTTTTTTTGTTATTTGTACTTGATATATGTGTTAATTGCTACAATGCTATAATCAAAAATGAAAAAAAAAATGATAAATTTTCTTAAATTGCTAAATTCAATGTTTTTTGATTTGATGAAGTCACAAATTTTTTCTGAGTTTTTTTTGTCAGGTGCAGAAAAAAAATTATGGAAAATTTTTTTCTCTGTTTTGCAGGTATGAGTGTTGGTTTGAAATAAAATGGTTTTGTAATTTAGAAGCAAAAACCTACCTAAGTTTTTTAAAACGGGTTTATAGCTTATTTCTTGTGACCCCTAATAAAACTTTTAAGTATGAATGTTTTTGATTTCGGGTATGATTAATTACTGTAAGGTAGTTTGATGGATAAGAGTTTTTAACTGGATTAGAATTTTTTTTAAAGATTTAAATCTTATAGGTAAGCAGATTACCTTATTAGGATGTCATAAAATTGAATATTTTTAGTGCAGGTAAAAATGAAACATCGGGATGAAATTATCATTGAAAACTTGAACGAGCAGTTGTATTTATAAGGAAAAATTATTTAAAATGGATATACTATACAATATTTTGTTTGAACTATTTGTCAAAGATGAGAGTCTTGAAGAGTTCTTTTTTGCCGTAATAAGTGAATACCAACTATCCGGTGAAAATTTACCGGAAAATGAAGCAAAATTAAAAAGCTTTTATTACAACATTAATAAAAAATGGGGCGCAGCCCATAGGTCGATATGATATTTCATAAACAAAAATGAGGAATGGCTTTCTTCATTTCTCCATATCAAAACCAGACAAATGAGCTTGAACTTGATGTAGATAAACCAAAGCAAGGATTTGCAAATAGCAATGATGTAAACACTTCAAAGAGATTTTTGAACAATCTGAGGCAACCGCTGGAATAACTGGAGTCAATAAAGAGGTTATAACCAGGATCAAAATAATACTTAATGTTTTGAATAGAAGGGGAGTAGTGAATACAGTTAAACTTGGAGAGTACACCGAAAAAAACCGCAGATTTATTGAAGCAAAAGTACCCTGAAAATCAACTCACACCTACTCTTCATAAAATTTTGGTTTATAGTCAAAATATCATCGAATACCAATCACTACCACTTGGAGAATTGTCAGAAGAAGCCCAGGAGTCCAAAAATAAAGACTACAAGAAATACAGATATCAAAATACGTGCAAAGTTTCAAGAATTTAACATGCTAGCAATCTGATCCGATCCACTTATTTCTTCCTTAAGGCACTTAAGAAACCAAAAAGATCTGAAAGCACAATATACTCACCGGAATTTATAAGTTTATTACGCATTACCCCGGACTTAGATGATATTTCCCAAGAAATTTAATGTTTGTATGTAAATTTTTGTTCCTTTTATTTTTTTTTTCTACTTTTTGATTTCTAATCTATCAATAAAATACTTTATAAATTTAATCTCTTATAAAAAAAATATAAAATCAATTAATAACAAAAAAAACAAAAACTGATTTTTTTCCCCACTGTTTAACTCAAATTGGTTTGTTTTCTTCTGTCCCCACTCAAATTACTTCAAAAATTGACTTTCAACCTTTTTAGAATTAAATACCAATTATGTTAACCACCTTAACAAAAACTTCTTATTTCAGCAGAAGATTCTGAAACACCCTGTAAATATTTTTTCTTAAAATTTACAAATTTTATAGCCTTGGAAATTTCCTTCAAAACCAAAAAAGATTTTGGAGATATCTTTATTCGTTTAAGAGATATGATTTTTGCAACCAAAAAAGTCAATACGGGCCACTGTGCGCCGTCTTCTTTATTCCACACACAGAAAATCGTTTCTGCGACACAGCGTAGTATGGCGCCATCGGAACATGATAAATACCGACACAACACAAACACACTCTTGAAACCCTTCAAAATTACAGTTATTCTTTTAAAAAAAAAGAGAAAATGTTTCTGTATTTGATTTCCAGAGAACGCTGGATGACCAATCGAAAACGCCACAAGAGCAAGAAACTTCTAACGACAAAACATAAAAAAAATAAAATAAATTGCAAGACTAAATTCACGAACATGTTGTTTTGTTTCATGTAGATACACAAATCCGATTGAATTTAAACTGCTGTCAGTAGGCCAGTTTAAATACTTACATCCATGAAGTGAAATTAATTATGTTCGTTTACTTCCCAAAACTACCTATTTCTAACAATTTTAGTCTTAAAGTTCTGTCAAAGTTCATATACAAGAACATGAAATTCAAAAACACTCTATATATATATATAGAGTGTTTTTGATGAAATTTTACTAAAATTGGTAGTTTTGAGATGTAAACGAACAATATCGATAGTTTTCGTTAGTTTTTAACTATCGATTACATCGATGTTTTCAAAACTCTAGCAAGTGCCAAAAATGAGAGCTGAAAAAAAGTTATAGCGTACAAGTTCATAATTTGCGCAAAAAATTCCTTTAATTTTTTCGCGCTGAATGCATTCAACAAATTCTGACATTTCGCTGTAGTCTGTAATGTATTTTTATGTGATGTTAACCAAAGCATGCAAGATTCAACATTTCTTTTTTCTTTTCTCAAAATTTTAATTTCAAAAAATTTTATAGATTAAAAAAAGTCATCTTTAGCCTTTTTTTTATTATCGGAGATGATCCATATAGATCATCAAAATACATGCATTACAACAACAACACGTGATCCTGCTCTCTATCGGGATCACGTTTCATGAACCAAAAGTTTAGTTTTTGCTATTGCTTCTCAGCTTTGCGAATTGTTAGGAATTGTGAATTGTATAGTGTAAAGAAAAAACACAGTTGTCACTAAGATCCGTATTGTTTTATTTTCAGGAGTTGTTCTATATGGATCATCGGCGATAATAAAATACGGCTTTTGTCATCTACTGAAATAAAATAAAATGTAGTAATTTATTTGGACTTAATTTGTTCTTATTTTTTGTTAAAAACTATCGATAACTATCGTTTTTTTTTCAAAAACTATCGCCAACTATCGCAAGTGCTAACTATCCATTTTTAAGGAGCACTAACTTATGCCCCATTTGCACGACTGACAAATTGGCATTTTTCTGTTACTATACTGCCAAAAGAATGAATTTTTCCATTATTCTATCATTTTGTTTACAGTTAAATGCCAGAATACTGCCAATTTGTCAGTCGTGTAAATCCAGCATTAAAGGATAGTGGAAAATAAAGAAGTAAAAGAAACTTTGATATAGTAACATGTAGTCACCATCTCTATATGATTGAGCAGCAAGCAAGTTTTTTTGCAAGTCCATATGGATTTGTCGAAAAAAACGACATCGGGACTTAGGAACTTCTTACTTACAGAACGTAAGTCCCGATAATTATCTGGACTTAGCTAAGTCTATATGGATTTAAGTTGTTGTTGTATTTACGTGTAAAACTATTAGTCCCGATGTCGTTTTTTTCGACAAATCCATATGGACTTGCAAAAAAAACACGGCTAGTATCAAGTATGTTCTTCTATATAAACAACCCTCATCGCATCGATATCAATCTGTTGAAGCTCTAAACCACAGATTAGCAATATGAAGATGAGAATGTTTCGTACGTTTCACCCTCCAAAACCCTTTTGCCTACAATGTTGTATTTGTAATTTCTTCCCGCGTTGATGAATAGATGTGAATTGCAACAACAATTTAACCAGGTGTGTGAAGATCCCTACTGTCTATGTGTGAGGTTTTTATACACACATTCTCATTTTTTATCTGATAACTGCCAGTTCAAGCTTGTAGGCAAATTAAAATGGCTGCCGGGGATTCTCATCTTCATGTGGCTAATCTGTGCTCTAAACGCTTTCAATTTTACGTATGTACGTGGAATCAAAAAATAAACTCTATTGTGAATGGAGCTTACATCCTCTTAACTTTTTCCATTGCATACTTTTCACCATTGATTTATCTGTTTTTTCCATTTTTGATCTGTCAAAGTGCCAGAAGAAGGTAAATTTCTAAAATATATTTTGTCCCAATTAAATTTAACTAAAAATTAAACTAATTGTAAAATAATAATTGAATGATTCGAATCTACATAAGAAAACACTTGTGCTTTGTTTCTTATCCACACATTGTTAAATTCACTCAAATATCGTTCCGTCATTATTGGAAGAACATGGAGTACTCCACGCTACATCCTCCTACTAGCGTGCGTGGTATGACCACACTTGATCGTAATACATTTCACAAAGTCATCAGCACTCCAAAGTTAAAAGTTACCGAACGAAATTCCCAGAAAATAATTCCCTTGATAAAGAAACTGCTCCTTAAAATGGAACGCCTCAAACCAGTGAGGCCACTCATGCAAGACCAAACTTTTAAGGAGATTCTCCTTCATCCTGGCCCTGTCACTGGTTGGGAATGTCTCCCAAAAGAACTTGGTCAGCTGGGGGTAAAGGAGACAGACTTCTACTTTGGAGACTTAGAATTATCATATGAAAATTGGCGAGCAGATGAAATCCTCAAATCTGTCCTACCAGAAGACGACGAAGGTTTGACCTCATATTCCCGCGTAGGGCATATTGTGCACATCAATCTCCGTGACCATTTGCAACCCTACAAAGCACTCATTGGCGATGTATTGAAAGACAAAGTCGCTGGCTGCCGGACAGTCGTGAATAAAGCTTCAACCATCGACAATGTATACAGGAACTTTCCAATCGAATTGATTTGTGGGCAGGAAGATTTTCAAGTAGAAGTGAAGGAGAATGGCGTCTCCTTTGAATTTGACTTCTCAAAAGTGTATTGGAATCCGCGTTTGGCTACAGAACACGAGAGAATTGTGAAAATCTTACAACCAAGCGATGTTCTCTATGATGTTTTTGCAGGAGTTGGACCTTTTAGTGTTCCAGCGGCAAAAAAACACTGTACTGTTCTTGCCAATGATCTTAATCCTGAAAGCTACAAATGGCTAGAACATAATGCTAAAAAGAATAAATGCTCTGGAAGTATAAAGACCTTCAACAAAGATGGAAGAGAATTCATTCTGAAGGATATTCGAGATGACCTCATTCGTCGATTGAACGAAGAGTCGTCGAACTACAAAATTCATTTGACAATGAATCTACCAGCCATGTCTGTTGAATTCCTTGATGCATTTCGTGGACTTATAGCCCCAACAGAAGTTGATTTTGATAAAACTAACCTCAACTATCCACTTGTACATGTCTACTCCTTCGCAAAAGGAGATAATACCCAAGAAATCGTTCAGAAATTAGTGGAAGACAATCTCGGTATCCCACTGAAAGAAAATCTACAGTCAATTACCTTCGTTCGGAATGTTGCACCAAACAAGGATATGTACAGAGTTGCTTTCTATCTCACACAAGAGATTCTAACAACACCCAAAAGTAAAGCATCCAAGCGAAGACCATCGGAAATAGAACTCGAAGCTGGCGTGCCTAATTCTAAGATTCCTTGTTCATAAATCTCTAGGCTTAAAATAAAACATTTATTTCCTGTGAGGTAGTAGTTTTATTGGAAATGTTTCCATCTCTTTTTTCTACAGGCAACGGAAAAATATGGGTCGCAATGCAAAAAAGGGCGGAAAGGGTAAGCCAGGAGCTCCAAATAAATCGAAGAAGGATAAGAACGTATTCAAGGTAAACGATGCCAAGTCGAAGAAGAAGCCAAAAGAGGTTCAAGGTAAATTGAAAAAGGTAATTACTTACATATTTCTTCCTCTTCTTCTTTATATCGAATTTCAACCGGACAACTATTATTTGTTTTAGATGAAAGAAGCAGTTAAGAACAAACAAGAAAAGGTCGATGCGAGTCTCAAAATTCTACACAAAGACATGGTGGTAAAGAAGCCAGTCGCAACAAAACCAGCTCCTGGAAAAAAAGGAAAGAAAGCTCCGGCCAATACGAAAAACGTTTCAACAAAATTGGGCGATCTTAAGGTGTAAATGAAGTACTAATTCTGCCTTTTCACCCCATCAACACCAATTTGAACGGATACAAGAATCCAATTTAAAATCAAAAACTTTTTACATTTGTATACATTTGAGTATATTGATATATAATTTGTTGTTATGTATTTGAAAAACAATATTGGTTACATTTTTATAAAATAAAATAAAAAAAAAAACAACATTTGTAAACCAAAGTATGAAAGCGTTTGCTAAATAAAAATTTAAAGTACAAATTGATAGAAAATCAATCTATTTTTGTTTTCTTTTTGAAATTTTACCGAGTTCAGCCAAATAGAATTTTTGGCAATCGTGCTAAGCATTATAATGCCTCTTTGGTACTAAAATGTTTACAAAGTTTCGCAAAACTGGGGTTTTTTCCCATAGGTGTACAGAATTTTTTTAAGAAAATTCATTTGATTAAACAGACATATATATATGTAAGAAACGAAATGAAGTAAAATATGGGATTGGAGGCAATGTAAAACGGCTTGTCAGAAAAAAAAAACTATGTCTCGAGACAAAGGTTTTGCTATTAAAAGTGCTGAGTTGTGAACTTAGCTACCAAATTGGTACCCAATACAGAAGTTATTTAAATCTTCGAAACCAATGCCCAAATTGCAGGCATTTCGCGATTTCATCTACTGAAATTAAATATGATGAAAATACATGCTAAAGAAGATAAGTTTTCCAACAGTGGTTCCTTTGATTTTTAAGTTCTAATTTCGTACATATCGGGCACGTGACAGCACTGTCGGGTACGTGATGGCAGCTTTAATGTAAAAATTCAGAATGACTATTTTGTTTTCAACTTTATTTTTTGTGTTCATGAAATCTTTAGTCAATGATTATTTTATAAAATATGCTATTTTGTTATGACAATTCAAAGCTTAGCTAAAATAAAAAAAAAAGAATAAATGCAGTTACAAACTTTGGTTGTTTTACTGTCGGGCACGTGCTTCGTCACTTCAAATTATGTAAAGACGTTAAGTAATTATACAATATACATATCACAAAGTACATGTTACGAAAGTCGAGTAGGTACGTGTAAATGGAATTTCCCTTATGTGACATTACCTCATCTATAAAAAACGTGTTTTTTTGAAACTTTTTATAATAATAATAATAGCAGAGTTTCTGGAACCATCTCAGCTTACGCCAAGAGTACCTATCTCTGCTTTGCAGGAGATTAGTAGATCATCTCAAAAACCTACCTACGGTAGGGATCTTCCCACACCACGTGGTGTTGCTGTTGCATTTCACATCGACACGAGGTAAAATTACAAAAACAACAATGTCCACAAATGGGTTTTGGAGGGTGAAACGTACAAAATATTCTCATCTTTATATTGAGTATTTTTAGTATAAGTAGTCAAGATCAAAAGAAAAAATTGTATAAAACAAAAAATTTAATATTGGCGACAAGAATGCAAAATGTCCATTGATTCCAACACTTCCCGCTGAAAAAAAGACATACGCTTTCTTTTGAGAAGTCATATGAGTTAAATGAGTAGCTTCGGACGATTTGGCATGATATTATGAAAAGTAAAGTGGCTTGGCTTTGACATAACCTCAAAAATAGCGAAAGATTGTTCTTTTTTTCATTTTCTAACGGGAATATCTCGAAAACCCGAGCTGTTGGCGGAAATGGATGAAAGATTTGAGTTTAGCGTCCAAAAGTATTGTGTATTAAAGGTCTGCATGAATGTATTCATTTCCCTTCTCTAAACGAGTACACTACTTCAGTGTTGTATTCTATCCGTGGATATCAACTTTTTTGGGAAACAAATTTTCATTGTGTATTGTATTTATGCAGCTGGTTTGAAAGACTATATTTTTATTATTGAAAAATCAAAATTTTATTTATTTCAACGTGATTTACATACACAAAATTTGTTAATTTTACTATATTATAGGCATATATATTTATATAAACTATATTTTGAGTTTGTAAATAAAGTAATAAATTCTTATTGAATATAGTTCTAAAATTGTTCGATATAATAATATACATATACCAGTAAATCAGTTTAGAACAAAAATGTCACTTTTCTTACCCGATTGTATGTATGTACATTTGTACATAAAAATAACAATAAGACATATATTTGTATAGCAATAAGCAATGCAATAGACTTACAAGAATACATATTTAAATTATTTAAGTCATTTTTAAGGAAACATTATTATTATCTATTTAAACAAATATTATTTGAGTTTGATTTTGTAGTATTAAAACATTGATTCGATCAACATGGGCACTTTGTTACGCAAAAAAAAAACATTTATCAAGTTTATCCAACTAGTTACAATCATTTTCATACAAAATCTTGATATGAAACAAAAATGCATTTCATAAATTTATAATTTTTTCAATTAGAGCTTTGGCCTAAAACGGACTAGAGTTAAATTTAAATGGTTTACTTTGTTGTGCGCATCATAAGAATATTTTTTAATGAGTGTAATAACGTCGCATAAAATAGTAGCTAAATAAATCTTTGAGAATACAAAAATATAAAAAAAAAAATCGATTGTGCTTTCTGCAAGTTCACATCTGAAGAAGACAAATAAAGCGAGTTGTGCTGCATATTTTCTTTTTGCTTAAAACATTCCTGGTGTGTCGGTTTCTCGGTTTCCTGATTTTTCAAAAAACATGGCATCCTTCAGGAAGTAAAATAGATGTTTTAAAATAAATGTATAGATTGACTTCGGATATTTAATCGACTTACAATAAGGAATGTGGCTCCAAGGAGGACAGCTTTCATTCGAACGTCCAAATCCATTGGGAAATTAATTCCAAAGAAATCGGCATCAGTAAACATTTCCCTTGCAAGTCCGGACCATTGTTTCGAGATCTTTCCAACTTTCTCTCCAGTTAATGAAACCACCTGAAGGAAGAAACAAAAATACTCGGAGAATATTAGAAAAATTCCTTTTGTGGTAATGAATTTAGTAGCACCTGGAATTCTACATCGCCACACATTGAAAAAGTACAACATGGACCCTCGATTCGGAGCATGGTTTCATCTCTTTGGTTCTTAATTGTAAAAGATGGCGTACATATGGACCATTCTTGCTCAATTGAACCAATCAAATTGCCTGGTGGTGCGGATACTTCTATCGACTGCAAACAACACGGGAAGCAACATTTATCACATGCCAATGGACGACTCAAATGTATAACTTCATTTTTATAATTATCAAAAATTCGCATTTCGAATGGACGGGAGGGACCACAACAATTACGTGTGCAGCAATCATTGTCCTCTGCAGCAAAATAAACTTTTTGGCCTAAACTATTTTTGATTGAGAACTTATTATTAGTTTCGAAGCCAGTAAATGCTTCGAGAAGTTCAACTTTTTGCTTAACTAAGAGTTGGTCGATAGTCATAAGGTATTCCAAGCCGCGCGGACAATTCGGAGCTCCAGCAGGTATGGTCATCCAATCGCCTGAAATGAAAAAAAAAAAAAAAAAAAAAACATTTAACACGGTACAAAAATAAAATTGTATGTGTTTCACAAAAAAAGCAGAATGAAATTAAGTTAATTCAAAGCTGAAATTCTGCAGGTCGTTTCTCGTGTAGGCATGTTTTCGACCTCCTACCTCTTGTAGTAGGTAGGTTGGTTACTTTCTCAGAGTTTGTTCTTATTAGCAAGAACAAATTTGTAAGAATTGGTTTTAGTTTTGTTTATAAACTCTTCGCCAGTAATCAGGAGGCGACTGATGATAGGCGGCTTGGCACCCCTTGAAACAGCTATATCTCTAGCCAAATAAACGAATTATAAATTAAGTTGTTGTTGTTGTTCAAAAATTCAATAAATATCGCAGAATTTACAATTATATGTGATATCACAGCCCCGGAAGTATACAAATAGTCCAGCCACTAACTACTGCTTTTGACAAACAAATGCACGGCAATATAAATACAATTACAAGAATAGAATTTCCTGGCCATCATCTTATTCTTTGTGACTTACATTATGCCAGAAAACTGTATGTTTTATTACAGAAGCTTCTTCAAAGCGCTATGATTAAGGTCAACTCAACGTACATAAACTCAATTGAATCAAATTGAATCAGTTAGCATCGTCATTCGGAGGTCAAGTTAACCCTATTTAGAAATTTGAAAAAAAAGCAAAAAAAAAAAATACAAAAAAATACAATCTCATTGGACATTGTCAAGATTAAGCTACCTAAGTAAGTACATATTTGTCAAGTAGGTTTCTCTGTTTGCAAATAAATCTTTTTTCGCTGATTATCTCCCCACTTATCTCGCAAGTCGATATGATAACAAAAATACTAAGTATAAAATTTTCAAAATAAATAATAATTAATATTTAAAGACACTAGCGTTAGCTTTAAGTGACTTTGTAGAATCTAATTGATTGAGACTTTTAAACTTAATTATGAACTTGGTCATGATGACATCCATATTGATTACGTATATTACCTTCTGTCTTCATCAGATAAAATTGTCTCGTATCCTTTTTTCTTGGAAGACTTGTTTATTCGCAGTGATCTACGGAATTTCTTTCCCAATGATTTGGCTTCCACCATCGATGGAGTGACCAAGGGTATTTTTGTTCTTCGTAGATTTGTATATTTCTCACGTAATTGACTCCAGAATACTTGAAAAACATTGACTTTTTTCGAGTCCTCTGGGGGATCATCGTTAAGCTCGTTGGTAGATGTAAAATCTATCACGGTACTCATTCTCAACACGACCACAGCGACTACCACAGCGATGGTATTTCAGTTAGTTAATAAGTTTTCCCGTTGAGATTGTTTTACCGACTGTTGAAAAGGTATCAAAAAAAGACGCAGAATGAATTTAAAAACAAAAATGTTCTCAACTAAGCTAAACATCTGTACTCAAGATAGCATTAGAGACGTTAGATACGACTAAAAACACCACCACTATGTAAGTAAAATTTAAGTATCATTTTGTTGATTAAGAATGATAAGAAAAGCGGGACAAAGACAGATATCTTAGTAAAAATATAGTGAAAATGACTTTGAGATTGAAGCCGCGCGCTAGATGACCACAGTAGATATTTGATATGATTGAATTTATAGCAACGACGTGTAACCGCAATGGGGGAGGATGTTAGGCAATAAACAATTATAAGTTACAAAACGATCAACGCAACTCTTGTATTGCTCTTCGACTAATTCAATGTTTTACACTGCAGATTGAAAGAACCCAAATCGAGGAATGGAATTCTTCTTTAAAACGACATTATCTTGATAGGTCAGAGGCTAAGTTAATGCTTATCAGTGTGATACAAGAACAAATAAGTGTTGGAAGCTAAATAATATAATTAAGCTCTAATTAAGAAAATATTATATTTGCGACAAAATTTTAAACAAACTGTTCCAGTTTGCTGTGAGATTAATAAATTGAGGAGTAGGTAGTTCGGTATGATAAATGCATATTTAATGAGGTAAATACATACATTATACTGATAGTGAAAGTGTTTGATAATAATGAATTATCATGGAAAATAAAATGCAACTGAGTTATTTATTAGTAACATACGTAGGGGCATTGATCTCGACAACGTTTTAGAAATAAAAAGCAAGTATTGCGATTTTTAATCGTGGACAGTTAATATCCTAAAAATAGCTTAACAATAATTTGAATATGGGAAGGTTAATGTAAAAAAAAGGGTTTAGACATCATATTTGTTGAAAGAATACTCCTCCCGTCAAAAAACCCCACGATATTGACATAATCGCAAGAACAAAGCGTAATGTTTGTGACCCTACCTGTTGAATTAACATCTATACGACCACTACTAGGGGAGGAAGGGTAGTACAGAGGATAACCTCACAATAATTTATTGTACAATTAACTGTTTTTAATTCTTCTTTTCGACTTATTTTAATTTGCATGAATAAATAGAAGAAGTAGATCCTTTGTAGTTTTTTCCATACACTAGCGTAATAATTGTTAACCAATTTCGGGCTTCGAACAATTTTCTGAGGTACAAAGCGTTCACAAGTCCTCCTCCGCGATAGGCCTATATTTTGGCAAATTCCGTAGTAGTTTACAAATTTTGTTTACCTATTTAAACGTTTAAAATAAAAAAATCATACTCTGTTTTTCCCAGAGCCTGCGTTACCACTTCAATAAAGATTACGACTATGTATGTTGTTTTTTAATGAACTTTTCCACTAAAACTTTTCTTTAATCATATGCTGTTTAAAAAGAAAGAAAATCAAACGGCTGGGTTGCACGTAACTAACTACCTACCTCTTCGAAAAATTCTAGTCACATAAACTGTTTTAAAATAAATAAATACAATACAAACGTGTAGTCAAAATGTAGTAACAATAAAATGTTACATTTCAAGTATTTTTTTGTTTTTAAATAATTTAAACAACACTTAAGCGTTTGTCGTCACCGTCATTTTAAGCTTAAGTATATGCACGGGATTCTATTTATGAAACAAAATGTTTTTAATACAGGATGATTCGTATAATATGCGACAAAAACTTTGTGTGAAGGTCGGGTCAAGACTAGAATAAAATTCTTTGGGAGGTGGAAAATAAATAATAGGTGAATTTTCTTACAAATTTTCACAATTCGCTGTCAAACTTCTTAGGAAAAACCCCAGTTTTACGAAACTGAAAATTTAAGTAACCAAATAGCCAGGTTTTTATTAATTTTGTATAAGTTAAGTTTATTTGGGATTCAGGAGTATTATCACGTGATACACACTTAAATTATTCTTTTTAAAATAGGAAATGATACGTTGTCATTGTTTTTAAGTCCAAAGACGAGTTTTTTGGATAATTTTTTTGTTGATTTTATTGAGTTGTATAAAAATTATTTTAACACAAAAATTCGCAAATCGTATGTAATTCTACCGCACTTTTTTGACATGTGTAACGTCAAAACTCTTTTTCTGCCAAAAACGCAGTTTTATCAATTTAAATTTAAAAGTACTTGAGGTATAAAAAAGGAATTAAAAGTACTTAAGGAATTCAAAAGGAATTAAGAGTATTTAGGTACAATTCATTTAAGTATCTAAGTAATCCATACTTAATTTTTAAATACTTTTGAGGAATTATAAGTACAAGTGCAAGTACCGGTACTGGTACTTAGAAATTTTAAGTATAACTACCATGGAATTGTACTTGTACTTAAAATATTTAAGTACAAGGTAATTGTACTTGTAATTGTACTTAAGCTTTAATTACACAGGTCTGCACCATATTACTGATGTTGTTTACAAGAGACGTGATGTAATTTTTAGCTACTGAAAATGGTTTAAAATAAAACAAAAAAAACACATTTCTGGTTAAACAGGTTCCCGTCAAAACGGAAGGAAATGAACTCCTTCCCATTCGATTTTTTCTTGTCTGGCAAGGCCAACCTACACGATCGTAAAATTATCGCCATAGAGGAACTGACCTCGTACAAAATTTTATTGGTCAATACCTTTATTTAGGACATAAACATTTGATTTACAATACGTCTCATTTCTTTGGGAAACAGCGGACCCCCTAATGTACCAAGCCATCCTCAATCTCAACAACAAAGAGTACGATTTTGTGTCGAAAATCATCATGACCGACGAGGCGCTTTTCCACTTAAGCGGTTACGTCAATAATCAAAATCTTCGTTACGAAGAGCCATTACATCCAGTTAAAGCAACTGTGTGGTTGGGCCGTATTTTTTTAAGGACGCCATCGACAATACGGTCCCTGTTACTGGCGAACACAACAGGGTCATGATAAACGACTTCTTACTGCTGGAATTGGATGAGCGGGGTTTGGTAAATATGTGGTTTCAACAAGACGGTGCAACCGCAAACACAGCACGAGCAACAATGGATATTGTGAAGGAAGCGTCTCCTGGTCGCATAATCTCCGGTTTTTTGCGATTTGGCATGGCCAGCAGGATCGCCCGATTTAACCATCCCAGACTTCTTTCAAGGGTTTATGCCAACAAACCTCAGACAATCGCAGGCCTTAAGGAGAATATTCGACATGAATGCGAGCAGTTATCACCGGAAATCTGCGGAAAGTCATGGAAAATGCAATAAAACCGACACAAATGTGTGTCAACACTGGCGGCAGCCACTTGAAGGATATTTTGTTTTCCACTTAACAGAAAAAATTTTAAAGGTCCAAATAAAGATTTTCATCATTCAAAATCATTTTTTTTTACTTAGTAATTAAGTTATTCAAAAAAAAAATTGGATGATTAATATTGCGCCACCTAGCACAAAAATTTGCCTAATTGGCCTTTGAAAACTTTTGTAAAGAGAAAAGAACGTTCTTCATCAACTGACGTAAAAGGATAGTTTTTTAAACAACAAAATTTCAACTATCGTAAGATTATTAAAACAGCTTTCGTTATTGGCGCTCAGACCTAAAACATCATTTAATCTTTTCATTGTAGCATACCCTTAATTTTTTTTTAATGGGACCATCTAGAGAATTATTTTTTGCAAAAGTTTCAACAACTATGTATATTGTATATGGATGGGCTATAGTGGAATGGTAAGTTTTGAAAATGAAATATGCACTTAAAATATGAATTTATTATGAAAATATGCATTTTGCATAAAATAAGCAAAATATGCACTAACGATTGAATGCCATTTTAAATGAAATTTTATGATTCGAAAAGATGATTTGGTCTAAGGCTTCTAAATGTACTGAAAAATAACATGCATTTGCATGGAAATGCCAGCTCTAGTCATCATAAATTGTATACATTGTATGTTTGTTAATTTCTGATCATATACATAGATCCAAAATTAACTGACAAAGCCTTTCGTCATATTAATTGGTCATATAAATGTATGGCAGTCTAATACTATCTACTTTGTCATACAATAAATTAATATTGTGTCATATTTTATATGGCAAATTGGGGCGTATATTGTATACGTATAGGACAGTGTAATATATGTACTTGATGGATAACAATAACAAATAAATACATAAATAATGTATATATTTTTGTATTTATATAAATTAAAATTTGTTTTTATTGAGTAACGTTTCTATATTTCCAAAAAAGAAGTCTGGAATTAAGATTGCAGAGGGTTACAGGTCTTTATTATATTTTTGCTTAATCAAATGCGACGTTTAAAGTGTGAGACACTTCTCTTGGCCCGCAAAACATTTTATATTGTTATTATAAAAGCCTCACTAAATAAAAAGAACAAAAATAATGTACAGTAAATTGATAATTTTAAAAACAATTTATCAATGCATTGGTTTCTCTTAATCCAATAAGTGCTCTTAGAAGCTTCACATTTCGTTAAGACACGAAATAATAAAAAAAAAGTAGTCCACTGAGAAAAAGGCCGCATAAATAATTTAATAAATAAGTTAAACCAAACACGTTTTTTATTTATCCTATAATCATTTAAATTCTAGAAAGTAATGATGAAAGTAGTTATTACTTGCTTCAAATGTCGTCTTTCGTATAAATTATCATATTCATAGCTATTATACATATAAAGTCGACTCTCCCTAGTCGATTTTCACGAAATGTCAAAAGAATTTATTGAGTTTAAAAATAAGATTACAAAAATTAATTAAGTAGAGAAAAGCTTCTTGCTTTTAAGGCTCACTAGGCGTGTTTTTTTTTCAAGCTTGGAGGGATTTGGTTGTAAAAAACGTAATTGGGAATTAGCCACGCAATTAAAAGAAAAAAAAATGAAGATTTTCTCCGTGCTTAAGAGAAGCCCAGAGAATTCTATGTCTAGCTAAACGCCAAGGGGACTAGTTTTTGTTGCATTTAACATGTAAATTGTTAATTTACGGCGTCATTTCCTCGAACAATTTTTTTTTTACAGGGTGATCGGTATAAAAAAGCTATAGAAGGTAGGTTGTTTTAAGACAAGAAAAAAAAATCGTATAGGAGGTGGGTCTATTTCCCCCTGTTTAGCCGGGAGGGTCAATTTTCTAAAAAAATAACTTAAAACATAAATTAAAAAAACAACAGTTACACTTACAATACCATGATACACCTTTTTGTAAAGCAAGAAAACTCTTCTTTTATCGGGTTTCTAAATAAAGTTGTTTCAGAGAATAGTTTTTGAAAAATTAATTTCCAAAATCGAAATTTTGAAAAAAAATGAAAAAAAAAAAATTTCAAATTATTTTTTTTCAAAATTTTACTTAATGAAGGAAGAATGAAGATTTTTAGTCAAAAACAAAAAACCGGATGCTAAAACATCTTCTGGTTCTTAAGAATATTGAAAATATCCAAAATAAAATTCCTTTAATTTTACTTCAACCCACAAAATAAAAAAAAGAACGAAAATAGGGCAAGAACAGAAAGACTATATTCGAGTTAGAGGGAATTTCGACTTAAAGGATGGTTTTTGCATGAGAAACACAGGGGAATGCCTAAATATGGCGAAGAAAATCGATTTAGAAATTTGACATAGAGGAAGTTCGACTGTATTATATATATTTCTACAGAGGGTTTTTCATATTTATTTACAATTACAAAGTCTAATTAATTTATGATACTTAAAACAGTTCATAAACACGTTAGTTTAGTTTTATCTTATTCAGTAAAACGCAATCAACAAAGCAATATCAACTTCTTGGCTTATTAATTGAGTACGTCGAAAATAAGAAAGAACACTTGTGTAGGCAGGTTAAAAATCATAATCAGTTCAATGCAATTGGTTAACAATAAATCGTGCTTGCGATAGAGCTGGTGAAGTGGCACGATTGTTTTTTTTTTTATTTATGACACTACGTAATGGATTAATTTTTGTTTGATTAAAAACATATTACATATATGTCCATACAATTAAGCGTGGGGGCGTTGCCTATCATCGTGGTAGCTTGACTTTTGAAATTATTATTACAATAAATAAATCTTACCAGGTCCAACAGCTCCTGGTGGCGGCATCGGTCCAGTTGGTTGGTTAACTATAGGTTGTGGTCCGTAGCCACCATATCCTGGTTGATGTCCACCGTATGCAGGCTGTTGTCCACCATATGCAGGCTGTTGTCCACCAAACCCTTGTGGAGGAGGTTGCTGACCGTTAAATGGTGTGGCGGCACCACCATAAGGCGGTTGGTTTCCAATATAAGGAGGTTGGTTCCCCAAATATGGTGGTGGGTCTTGACCGTATTGAGGAACAGGAGCATAACCGCCAGGTGCACCAGGAGGTTTGAACCCCTGAAGTTGAATAATATATACATGTGAGTTATTGGCAATAGAGAAACTGAAAGTTTGTCTGAATATAAGCAGAAGGAATACGAAAAGGATCAGCTCTTCTTTGTGAGTACATATGTATGTATTTCTGGACAATCTACAGAGAAAAAGATATTGAAACCGAAAGCAGACTGCATCAAAAGGCTCATAATATACAATGCATACAAAGCAGCTATAACTTCAGCCTTACTCAAGTACTTGTTGTTTCATTCAAAACCTTTATTATTAATATGATGGTGCAAAAGATTTGCAGCCTTTACTGCGAGTGTGTTTATCACTCAAAAATTCCTTGCAAATTGTAATCAATTTTGTTTTTTTTTATATTTTCAATTAGGTTTTTAGCGTGAACCATACTACTCTCGTGTGGTGTGTTGTGGAGTCATGTATCGCTATCGCTCTAATGTATTTCATATGCGTAGAGCCATATTTGTATCGTGTGATGTGTTGTGTCGAAATCTATGAAATACATTGGAATGACAGCGACACACTACTCCCCAACACACCACACGAGAGTAGTGTGGTTCGGGCTTTATTCGTGGATTTAATGTAGATACATAGATACATTATTCGTTTTGTGAAAAAAAAATGTTTTTATCTTCAAACAAATGTTCGCAATCGGTGACGTCAATATTATTTGTATTAAAACTATGGAAGAGAAGAGACATTTGTATGACAAGTTGGGCTGGTTATTCGTTTCCTTTTTACCTACATACATACACACTTATCTCATGGGGTTTCTTTTCCTCAAATTCAACTTTTTTTCTCATGCTAAAAAAAAAACACTTAAATAGAACGTTAGGTGACACATAATGCCCATGCAAAGTGTTCACAAGATTGCTTACCACATTATCTGGTGGTGCACTGCCCTGTGGCGGTGGATAACCTGCTCCAAATCCCGGTGGAACGTAACCGCCCTGTCCAACGTTGTTCATTGGCATTGACATTTGGTTGGCGATTCACTAATAGAGATACATTTTGATATAGATTAAAATGTTGTTTTATCAGAATAAAAATGAAGTAAATACGTTTGAAATCAGTCATACACCATTTGCGTACGGTTTAATGAAAATTACTAACTTATTTTTATATAAATTAAAAAATACTTGCTTACGTTGAAATTGTGTGAATTGACGAATTGGAAGAGGAAATAAGTAAATTTCGTATGCAAAAATAAGAAATGTCTTGCGGTTGAACGCCCTGCTGGGAAGTTTTTTAGCCTCTAGACTAGTAGTCTACTATTGAATTTCACTTATGATATTGATATCGGATATTATTGACCAACCAATATGCTATATGGAATATGGATGCTGATGTTGAATCCCAATCCTGACCTCCTGATCACTTTCACACACTATTTTTTTGTTTTTGGAGGCAAATAGATGTATAATTTGTGCTATGTATATCTTTGGCACAGCCTAATGGATTTCTGCCACCAAATGTCAGAAGTGTCAGTGTGAAATTAAAAAAAAAAAAAAAAAACAATCTGACAGCACTCCCTGGTTGGAAAACAAAAGCAAATCCCGAAGTCACGAAGGCGAGCCAAAAAAGTCGTGTGTTTAATAATAGTGCTTAATATGTAATAAAATTAGTTTTTTTGTATCAAACACTTGAAAAAATGTTCACTAAAATGTTTAAACACTAATTAATACGTAATTCGATCGAAAATTTAAGTTTTCAGTTCCAAATAAAAAAAATAATCAAATGACCGGATTTTTAACACTGCCAAGAGCATGTAAATATTTTCCAACCAGGGACTTTTTTTGTTGTTGTTTTTAGATGTCAAATTAGAAAGAGAAAAGACAAAGACAAATCTTGGAAGACCTCTATTAATCTGTGTTCTTTGATCTTTGGTGTTAATAATTAACCATGAATAAAAGAAAAGAATACAAGATTACGCCAGTGTCTACGTCATTGGAGACAAAAACGATATAAATGTGACAGCTGTCCCTCAAGTCAAACAAGTCCGCTTTGGATCCACGCACGTAGTCAACAACGTATGGACGACTTCGCATAGACTGCTTTTAAACGATGCAATTTCTCTTTCCGAATTTTACAGACCGATTCTCCCCTTGTGACGAGTCACAAGTCACAAGCTCTTATGACTATTCCTTGTGAGGATTGTTGTGACTCGATAACATTTTTCGAATTGTCCCCCAATCATCACAAGAAAGCTCACAAATAAACTTACCACAGCAAAGGTGAATTTTGTAGTGTCATAATTGTAACAGCTGATTATTAAAAACATAAAAAAAGATTTTCAATTGGGCCAAATATATTTATTCAAAACTTAATTAATCAAGTTTTCATCCATTTTTTAGCAATAAAGTGAGTAAAAAAAATTGTTTATATATATGTTTGCAAAATGGAAGTGAAAAACTATTAAAAAATGTTGTTTTCGAGAGCGAATAAGCCATTTGTGTCCTGCGTTAAAGAAAAAGTCTGTGCTGTTGTGAAAATCTTGTTTTTTTTTAAATTCGGTTGAAAGATATACCGAAGAAGATACTCCCTTTAATGTTCTCTTTCCTAATCTAAAAAAAATTCAATGTTGTTTAAAAAATAAATAGATAGAATAGATGGAATTTGAAAGTTTTGTGCTTGACAGATAGGAAACAAATTATATTTTATCGTATCGAGAATATTTCGTTCCAAATGTCAACCTATTGCCCTGAAAATGCATTTTTCCGAAGCTGAAACAAAATGGAAAAAAATCGGATTTTTAGAGGTTTTTTAATCCAGACGGTGTTCACATTGGACTGACTCTTTTGTGACATCTGTGCCTACGTTCTGTAACTCTCGCATGAATAAATTTGGTCGAGAAACGATGAAAAATGGAACAAACTCATAAGAGCCCGAGAAACTTTGTCATGGGCGTTTTTCTTTTTTAGTTCAGAGCAGAGCCTGAACTGTCAAAAAAAAATCGTGTTTCTTTTTTAGCTCAGAGCATTCAGAGCTCCAATTTTGTGTTTCTTTTTTCCCTCTGAGCATGTTCAGAGCAGGTTCAGAGCGCGCTTTATGAGCTCAGAAAAAATTGATAGAGCAGACGGAGTTGAATAGCTGAACACAAATTTGACAAGTGGAAAAAAAGAAAGGAAGAACTCTCAGAGCAAAGCATGCTCAGTTCAGAGCACGCTCAGATTATGTTCGGATAGAGGTCTTCCAAGATTTGTCTTTGCCTTTTCTCTTTCTAATTTGACAACTTAAAACAACAACAAAAAAAGTCCCTGGTTGGAAAATATTTACATGCTCTTGGCAGTGTTAAAAATCCGGTCATTTGATTATTTTTTGTATTTGGAACTGAAAACTTAAATTTGTGATCGAATTACCTATTAATTAGTGTTTACATTTTAATGAACATTTTTTCAAGTGTTTGATACAAAAAAACAAATTTTATTACATATTAATCACTATTAAACACCCGACTTTTTTGGCTCGGCTTCGTGCCTTCGGCATTTGGTTTTGTTTTCCAACCAGGGAGTGCTGTCAGATTGTTTTTTTTTTTTTTAAATTCACCCTGACATTTGGTGGCAGAGATCCATTGTTCAGACTCTGTTCAGAGCTCTACTCTGAACTAAAAAAGAAAAACGCCCATGTGGCTAATCTGTGGTTTTGTGCTTGACATATAGGGGACAAATTATATATTTGATCGTATCGACAATATTTCGTTCCAAATGTCAACCGATTGCCCTGAAAATGCATTTTCAAACAAACAAATGAAAATGTTTATAAATTAGGTTTTGTAGTTGGATGGTGTGCTAAAGTTAGCAAGGCTTTAGAATGCAATTATAAATACCACTGAATAGGTCTGTTTGGTAACGTAAAATTTTTCACAATTTGCCGTCAGAACCCATAGGAAAAAAACCCAGTTTTGGAAAAACTTGGTGAAGTGAAAGTTTTATGTGGCTTTCGTTTCGACCAATTTAGATTTGGGTGTCAGATCTTTAATTTTACTGGCAAAACGAACACAAAGCGTGATTTTATTTTGTTTTATGATTGTATGAGTGCCTTTTTTAAAACGACACTGGGTAAAAGTCACTTTCTTTGATGTGTGTGCAAGTGCGTCTGAAAATCTGTGTAAATCTTGCTAAAAATCGAGATCTGCAAAATCGACTTCAGATCGACAAAAATTCGATTTTTTTGGTCGAAAGGAAAGAAAAAACTTGTCACAAATCATAAAAATCAAAGAAAAATCGATTTTTTTGGTCGAAACGAGTCTGGGAGCAAAATTTATATGAAGGAGAATTGTGTTATATACAAATATTCTATTATGTTTTATTTCCTTCTAGCAAATATTTACAAAAATCGTTAATGACTGTCCATAAACTGCAACTCTGATAAAATAAGCAGACTATACGGCAATGGTCGGGGTTGTGGAGATAATATGGTAAGCGTCTGCCTTTCGGTATCGACATCAGTTCTAGGAATAGAAAAAAAATTATAAATTTGATTAGAGCCGAAATGATGTGAATTGGCAAATCATAGTGTTTTCATCTGAAATTTGCCTTATCTGTGATTTTCTGTCCAAGAAGTATGAGAGTGAAAGAATGAAAAACAAGCCAAATTCCGTAGGATTAGGTAATCGAAATAGTGGCAATTTGCGTTCCCATACGGAATACTTTTACAGGACAAGATTCTTTATTCCTACTGAACTTCTGGACACAACTTTGTTGAAAATATTTCAATTATTAAAATGAATTAACAAAAATAGAATATTCAATTGATTTAAATTATATCCCCATTCAAATTTTAGAAAATCACAGAAAGGGAAAATTTTGTAATCTCTTGGAAGGACCTTAGAGGATATATAATATGGAGTGCTTGTTTTTATTCCAAATAGGAAGCTTTCGTAGGGGTCGCTACTCAAGTTTTAGGAAGTTCAAAGACACTCAATAATAAAGATACAACATGAGAATCTTTCGTACGTTTCACACTCGAGAAACAGCAGCCATACAATGCCCCTATCAAGGCTTCAGGTACTACAATACATTACGGATAGAAACGAGCACTCCATAGTATCTATATATCTTCTAAAGTGAGGACCATCTTCTGTGAAAAACGCCTTTGGAATCAAATTCACGCTAATGCATAAAAAACAGAAATGGAATGGAATTTTCTCATTTCGAAAAGTGAATTTGCATGAGATTATGATTTTGAATAGAATTTGCAAATGTTTAAATTCACGAAATCAACATAAATATCTACTTACACACAAACGAAGCCAGCAACATTAGTTGATATAACATCGTCTTCATGTGACTCCGCAAAGCTCAAGGACAGCAGATGATGCATAAGCGAAGGACTCGGCTGCACAGCCACCAACTTTGTTAGATTATCTTCTGCTTTCATCCCTATTGGCATACAAGAATCTGGCAACGAAGGTGCTCCAATCTTAAAGATTTTCACATCGCTCCACTTGACTTCAAATGAAAAGGGGTACAAAGGTGTTCGGAAGCCATAGAAGTATTCCTTGATTCGCTGGTCTCGGGCATCGATTCGCAGGGCTTTGGTGCGTTCTACTACGCCACCACTCTTTGGCAACAGGACGACTTTTACAAAGGAGGGAATATCACGGAGAAGTTCGTTATATAGACGCTCTTGATCGAGTACAAAGATTGCACCCACTTCAAAGGCCTGAGCTGTATGTAACAAATGTCGGTAACCTTCCCCTTTTACCCAACCACAAGTGTTAATAACCATTCCTGAGTGTTTCGCTAAAAGAACCACATATATAGGAAGGGTTTTCTAAAGTTTTAAGTATTGAAAAACTTACTGCGTTTATTCAACAAGGATTCCAAAGTCACTTCAGCCATTTTCGAGATTATAGACGTGTACAACGTTTTATTGTCATTAGGGCTCTTGTGACCGAAATGGAAAACCAAAGGTGCTGTTTGGGAGAATCCATCTTCAATGCTTGCAGGTCTTTCAATCAAAACCGTAGCAATTGTTCCGGGTATTGAAATAGCTCCCTGGCCCACATCGATGTCTGCGTAAAGTGGCCGTCTTCCCAGCCGAACCGCATAGTTGAGTAGTATACGACAAAGCGTACTCTTGCCCACATCATTTGGCCCAACTACCATGGCGATAGGACCACGAGTGTCTTTTTCCTCTGCTTTACTACGCATTTGTTCCAAAGCTGCATGGCAATTGAGATACTGTACCATTGGGGTCTCTTTGGATGTGTAACGAACGTCGGTTTTGCCACGAACTCCAATCATACAACCTTGGTATGTAAATATGGCGACTTTGGCTCCTGTAATGAATTCATACGACTTTTTTTTAACAAGTTCTGTGCCGAACATTTCGGCAAAGCCGGATTTCAACTTTAAATTAAAAAAAAACCAATACAATGTCTTGATACAATAAAAATTTTAATATTTTGAGCATTACCTGCACGTACACCTTGGCATCCTTTTCTTCGATTTCAAAACGTAATTCTGAATCTGATTCAAGTGTGAATGTTTCTTCTTCCATTTCCATCGTTATATTTTATTTTATTTAAAACAAAGTTTAAATATAAAGATAGCCTTTTCGTTTGGTTGGAACGGAGCGCAATATAATTTGTGAACTTTATCAAAAAAAAAGGGAAATGAAAAGAACTTAACAAAAAATATTAAATGAAATGACAAAACGACATTTGTTTGTGTACGTACAGTAAGAACACAAATTAAAAAAATAATATCTTTAGGGTGGAAGCGGAATGAATACTTTTACTACGTCTAGTCTAGTCACAGCGTTCGTAATGCTATGTCCCCTTTCACACGAGGAAACAAGTTGCTGGAGATTTTTTTGACGTTTTCTTTTAATTTCCTTAAAAATCTCCTGTACCTTTCACACGAAGAAACAAAATCGTGGAAACTTTCTGTATTTTCCTTTTAAAATAGCGTGGTTGAACACACTCTACTGTGTGTGTGAAGAGGAATGTCAAAAAAATCTCCTCGAATCGTTGACCGGGGAGATTTCATTTTCCCCTCTTACTTCTTGCCCTTCTCACCAACAAACTGATTGTTGCTGGCAACTCAGTTTCCTCGTGTGAAAGGGGACTATCGCAAATATGTTCCCTTTAACATGGTGACTCCACGAGAAATATTTCATAGAATACTAAAGCCGTGTTCCATTGGGCCTTCCAAAGTACTTTTTAGTACTTCCCAGTAGATGATGAATGGAATGCTTTCATTTTGACAAAAGTAAAATCTAACCTCAATATCAATTTAATTTCGGTTTTTTGTTTTTGTATTTTACTTTTAACTAGAAAAATGTCACCAGCAACAATCTACTACGTAATTTCTTTTGATTGGTGATGTCTTTTTCTTGTTTGGAAACATTATGTGACTAGATTAATGAACTACTTTGAACTACTTCGAGCACAGAGTAGAAGTAGTTGACTGCAGCCAGAAGTACTTGGCAGTAGATACTTGAGCCCAAAGGAACACACCTTATATTGCATGCTATGCAAATTGCTCATGGAGGCTACTTATAGTATTCTATTAAAAAATTTTGCCACATATTGCTCGGCTCATTGAAAGCTATGGATAGTATACTATGAACAAGCAATTTTTCGTTTTTTGTTTGAATTTTGTTTGTTTGTGTGATGTTGTTCTATTCTCGCAAATTAAATAGTAAGCTATGAAAATGCCCAACCAACATTTTATGGCATACTATTGCTCTTTCTTTCTATCAAAAGTGACAGATGGTAATCTATGAAATATTTCACGTGGAGACCCCGTGTAAGGCGAAGAAACAAGTAGCTGGATAGATTTTGACGTTTTCCTTTAATTTCTTTTAAAATTTCTTAAACCTTTCACACGAAGAAACGAAATCGTAAGTCCCCTTTCACACGAGGAAATTGAGTTGCCAGAAACATTCAGTTTGTTGGTGAGTAGGCCAAGAAGTAAGAACGGAAAATAAAATCTCCCCGGTCAACAATTTGAGGAGATTTTTTTGACATTCCTCTTCACACACGCAGTAGAGTGTGTTCAACCGAGTTATTTTAAAAAGAAACTACAGAAAATTTGCACGATTTTATTTCTTCGTGTGAAAGGTACAGGAGATTTTTAGGCCAGGCTAGCACATGCAACTAAACAGTTTGGTTGCGATTTTGAGCACTATGGGATTATATTACATGCCGCCTCCACTGGGCATGAACAATGCTCGGATTATGAACATGTCTAGAAAAAAACCAATGGAGGCACAATAATCCATGTCATGTGGTGACATTATCCATACAAGTCAAGGCTTAACTACATAAGCCCAAAAAGTGAAAAAGTACAAAAGTGAAAATTTTCAAACTCATTTTGGAATAGTTTTTCTGACTGGAAAACTTATAAAAATGATGCAGAAAGCTTAGATTTTGGTCTAAAAAAAAATGTGTATAGTCTTTTTCACAAAAAAACTGCGCTAGCGGGAAAAAAAAATATTTTTACTTTTGTACAAAAGTACTTTTTGGCTTATGTAGTTAAGGCTTCAGATTGTGGATTGGATTGTGGTTGTGATGTTGGGCATCGTTGATGGCCAGTGGAGGCGGCATGTAAGAGTCCGCGCACATAAACCGGCGGACTCTCATATAATCCCGAGTGCTCAAAATCGAAACCAAACTGTTTAGTTGCATTTGCACGCCTGGAAAGGAAATTGTATAAAAGAAAACGTCAAAAAAATCTCAAGCATCTTGTTTCCTCGTGTGAAAGGGGACTAACGAACGGAGGTTTAAGAAGGCTACCATTGTGCCCTCGACTTAATTCAATACAAACACCGAAGACCGAACGCGCTTTCCAAGTTGTCAACTCAGCATGTCCATGTATTTATATTTTTAAATAAAAAAGTTTTATTTCAACAAAAATGAGTAACATATATATTCAAGAACCCCCCACTTCAGGAAAAGCAAGTTTTTTAATAAATAAAACCCTTAAAAGTTTTGTTATTTATCATTTTGTAACTCGCAGGTCTTGTTGAAAACCTCGGTAGGTGATGTCGATATAGAACTCTGGGCTCGAGAATGTCCAAAAGCTTGCCGAAATTTTATCCAACTGTGCATGGAAGGCTATTACAATGGCACAATTTTTCACCGTGTTGTTAAAGGATTCATAGTTCAAGGTTTTGCTGTAAATTTCTTAAAATTAAGTTGCAAAAACGCTCTTTAATTTATAGGAGGCGATCCAAATGGCGATGGAACTGGTGGAGAATCCATCTACGGTGCACCGTTCAAAGATGAATTCCATTCCCGTTTGCGTTATGTTCGTCGTGGGCTCGTTGGAATGGCCAATTCAGATATTGACGACAACGCATCGCAGTTTTTCTTCACAATGGCTCCAACGCCCGAACTTCAGAATAAAAATACACTTTTTGGCAAAGTCACGGGTGATACAGTATTTAACATGTTAAAGTTAGAAGAAGGACTTGTAGATCACACCGAACGACCACTCTATCCACATAAAATAATCAAAACAGAAATCCTTTCTAATCCTTTCGAAGATATTGTCCCACGAACCACAAAGTCTGATTCAAAGAAAGAAAAACGGAAGAAGAAGGAAAAAGGAGTAAAGTAAGTTGAGTGATACCATTTTGATCATTTGTTAATTTAAACGAAAATGTTTAGAAACTTTGGCTTATTGTCTTTTGGTGAAGAAGCCGAAGAAGATGAGGAACAAAGTAACACATTTGCCCAACAAAATGCTGGCAAAGCCAAATCTCTTCATGATGTTGTTGATGATCCGAAACTGAGTAAAGAAGTGGAGCGAATAGAACGCGGGGACACCCCTTCCGATATTGAGGACTATGATGGTGTTCTGGAAGATGAGACAACAGAAGAAAAATTAGCAAGAATTAAGAACAAATTGCAAATTATGAAAGAGAAACAATCTAAAAAGATAGCAAAAGTTCCAGTTCCTGAACAACTGGATTCAGATGAAGATGTTCTCATGACAGCCGATCGACAGAAGGAAATTGATCAAGCAAAGAAAAAGGAAGAGATTCGTGAGGAGATTCAGACGCTTAAAAAGCAATATCAGTCGGATAAGAAGGCAAAGGATAAACTCTTGGAGCTCAAAATTGAGAAAGAAATCGAAGTAAAACCAGAGTCATCCAATGAAATGGTAAAAGACTACATTGAGGAGAAGGTGAAGTACACAACCATAAGTCAAAAGTTGCCCAAAAAAGGACCAACGAGGTAAAATATGCATTTTATTCAAGACATTCAAGTTGTTATTAATTTATTTTAAGAGAACAATTCACTTTGGAGCTCCTGAAAAAATTTCGCAATAAGTTAGAAAATCTCAAACAGAACACTGAATACAATGACACTCAAGAGTCACTTAATGAAGCAAATGTGGAAAAAGAAATCCAAGGAGACGATTGGTTGGCGCATACTCTTCGGTTTGAACAAACAGCTCCGACTTTAGCCAAAGATGCTTCGACAAAATCCGACGACTGGTATGATGCTTACGACCCTAGGAATCCTTTAAACAAACGCAAACGTGGAGAAAATCATAGTAGTCATTCTTCGTCAAAGAAAACGCGGTAGATCAAGTTTGATAATATCTTTATTAAAAAAAAATACACAAATCTACTTTACAGTGAATTTAGTTGTTTCTTTCAAAGTACTTTTTCTTCTCCTTGGGATTTGGAACGATCTGCAAAAAGATTCCATTTAAAGTTCGTTTGTGTTTTCTTGAGCAAAATTATACCAACTTACCGTATCACTTCCTGGCTTCCATCCAGCCGGGCAAACTTCACCATGGGTATCGGTGTATTGGAAAGCCTGGACTAATCTAAGAGTTTCATCGACCGATCTTCCGACGGGCAAATCATTCATTGTGATTTGTCTTAAAACGCCGTGTTGGTCAATTATGAAGAGACCACGCAGAGTGTGGCCTAAATCATCGAGATAAACACCATAGTCCTTGGAAATTCGATGTGTCAAATCACTAAGTAGTGGAATTTTGATTGCGCCTAGACCACCTTCCTTACGTGGTGTATTGATCCAAGCCAAATGGGTGAAGTGTGAGTCAACACTGCAAGCTATAACTTCCGTATTGATTTTACGGAATTCTTCTATGCGATCGGAGAAGGCGAGGATTTCCGTTGGACAGACAAAAGTGCTGGAAATTAAATAAATGCATTACTATGCTTAAGACGAAGCAAAATTATGATAACAGAATTATTATAGTTTAAAATCAAGAAAAACGAACTTTGGATATGTCCGTGGGTTTTAAGGTCCCTTAATAGCCCAAGTGGAGCCGAATAATAATCATAGGCTATACAATGGGAGATGTTTTTCAACTTGATGCCATGTTCCATTTTGGGGATAAACAATTTTCTTAAATGCGTAAGGGTATGCACCCACCATCAAATGATGTTTCTAATAATCATGTCTACAACTCTACACTCGAGTTCTTCCGTTGCATTACAGTGCGACATCTGGGCCTTGGCCCCTGTAGTATGGGGTATGAGGATAGAATTTATTTGTTTATGCAATATCTTCACTTTTGTGGGATACAATTATTTATCAAAAACAAAAAAATTAGATCACGCCTATTGAAACCCACCGAACGCACCTTTAACATGAATGCAACGCAACGTCACCTGTTTCACGACATACATACATAAATTAATGAATAAATTTACTTGTCCATTGTCTTTTCCCACATGGCTATATGTAGGTATAAGACCGTGTTTTCAAATTAATAATCATGTACTTACAAGTCCAATGGGTAGAAAAAAAGTACAACATATTTTCCCAAATAACTGGATAGAGCTAAATTAGTTATCTCTCCGTTTACTACTGCAGTGCCCTCAAAACTAGGTGCCTGTTTTGAAACTAATAATACGAAATATGTTTACGGAAGGAATTATTTATTAGAAAGTGTTTAAGAACTTACTGACTGCTTTTGTGTATTGCAATTGATGATCGGCTTTAGCTTGTCCTGCTGGATAAACTGAACCATCGGCAAATGAATAACAAGAATCATCTTCAGCGGAAAGATTCGCCCATATTAATGGCAGAAACAACGCGATCCCAGTCAGCGTAAATAATTTCAAAGCAACTTGCATTTTTGTGTGAACCAAATTAAGCCGGCCACGAATACAAATTCCTAAACCACGTATTTCTTCTGATAAGGAGAAGGAAACACTAAAAAAGAGGTGTATCAAAGTTGACTGCTGATATTTTCAGAATAAGGAAATTTAAAGTTATTGGATATTTGTTGAGATATGTTTAATCAGACGACTAGGCGCAAGAGATAGTTAAAAACAATGATAAGATAAATAAAAGAAAACGGGTCATACCGTTGTATACAAATTTGCAATGGTGTTCAATTCTTAAAACGGAGAAAGTGGATGGGAAAACTTCAAAAAAAGCGCTATTTGAATAAATAAAGACATTGGTTACACTGATAAAAAGTTATACCAATTTACTTATTAAATAGACTTGTTCACTTGTAGGTGACAAAAACCGTGTTCTTTTGGAGGTGGAGAACTATTCATGAGTATGGAACCTGGGGCCTTTTCACAGAATTACATCACATACATTAGCCGTCTTCCTTTGGAGGTGGCGAACTACTAATGAGTAGATGCAAATGATAATGTAGTACGACCAACTTCTCGTTCTTTCAGGGTGGGTGAGATTTGTAGGGAAATTAATCCTGTGCGTTCCATTAAAGATAAAAATAAATAAACCGTCGGCACTCCCATATTAGCCCATTGTGCTCAAAATGGAAACCAATCTGTTTAATTGCATGTGCGCGCCTGGCATAGGGGTATTCATGTCGGAAAACCATCGTAAAAGTCGGAAAGTTTACGATGTCGTAAACGAATTGTCAAAATTTGTATGGGAAATCTTTTCCAACAAATCTTAAACTTTCCGACAAGAATTTGTGTCGTAAACGAAAATGGTAAACGAAGTAAACTTTTTTTCAATGGGATTATGACATTGGCTGAATCAGCTGATTGGTCGGAAAGTTTCCGACGTTGCATGATTTATTATAATTATGTATGTGATGTATGTTCCGTGATCCCTGTTTAGATTCAGCAGATTGAGTACCGGACTGATGGTGATTACATTTTCTTGCGAAATTGCGCAAATTTTCACAATTTTGCACAAATTGTCACAAATTCCTATTTGTTTACTCGAAAAAGTTTCAACGATAGACCACATCGAGAAAGCAAATTTTCCTCCATTGCATAACTTGTGCTACATAAATTTTTATTTACAAGAAGAATAAAGACTTTCAAAACAAGTAGCTGTAAGCATTTTTTACTTTTAATTTGAAATTGTGGTTTCTGATATATGAAAATTAATGTCGTTTTCGAGGGGACGTTGCGGAGCTACTCCTTTTTCACTCCTTTAACTCCAAATTTCCCATTTTATATAGGAATGAAACAGTTCCGAAATCCAAACGAAAAGGACATAACTTTATAAATTATAAATAACTTGGGAAATATATAATTTTATGTAATTTTTTTAAATTAAAATTGTTAACAAAAGCAGACTTTTGGCATGTGATTAGGCGTTTTCCTTTGGAGGTGGCGAAGTTCGTGCAAGTATAAAGTATACTAGCCATTTGAATGGAACACACAAAATTAGTTTTCCTACAAATCTCATCTACTCGTAGATGAAGGTACTAGATTTTAGTTTTCATCTACTCACAAATACTTCGCCACCTCCAAAGGGAAACGCCTATTGTTGATGTGAGTAGTGAAATTTTGACTTTTGGAAACAAAAGTAGTTCAAGGCGTTTGTTAACTCTCTTGTAAGGCCAGGCGCGCACATGCAACTAAACAGTTTGGTTGCGATTTTGAGCACCGCCGGTTTATGTGCGCGGACTCTCATATAATCCCGAGTGCTCAAAATCGAAACCAAACTGTTTAGTTGCATGTGCGCGCCTGGCCTAAGTTTCTCCATTTTGAAAAATTCGTTCTCTTTTTGGTGATTTGACAGGTTTTACACATTTCACTGAAAAAAAGATACCAAACAGACCTAATCTAGTAATACCAGCGTGCTTTCAAAACGAATAGATGAGATTTGTAGAGAAATCAAATTTGTGCGTTCCATTGAAAATGGCCAGCAAAATACTTACATGCCGCCTCCACTGGGCATCAACGATGTACAACATCACAACCACAATCCAATCCACAATCTGACTTGTATGGATTATGTCACTACATGACATGGATTTTTCTGCCTCCATTGGATTTTTTAAAGACATGTTCATAATCCGAGCATCGTTCATGCCCAGTGGAGGCGGCATGTTATGAATACTCAATCATGTTAAGCCTTTAAGGTAAGACCGCACTCGATGGAACTGCACTTCAGCGGAACTGCGCAATACTGCGCAGCACTATACAGCACTTTTTTTTATACACCGCACTTGATATGAAGCAACGTGACAGAACGCGTCAAATTATGCATTTCAAATGTTACATTGACCTTGCATTTTGTACAGGACAAAATTTTGTTTGTTTAATATGCAGGGTGGGTGAGTGTGAGCCGTGCAGTTCCGTTGCCGCTTAGTGCGATATAGCTCATGCAATTTCATACAAATAATCTTTTGCAGCGTCGTGCAGTTCTGTTGCTGTGCAGTTCCGCTGCAGTGCAGTTCCGTCAAGTGCGGTCTTACCTTCAGGCTTTCATTCTAGTCAAGCAGAGTTCTGCCCGGACCACCCGAGCGCGTTTTGTTTGACCGAGCTTTAAATCTGGTACAACTATTTAAACAAATTCTACTACCTTGTCAATGTTGCCAACATGCACAACATGAAAATAGCAAAATGACAACCAATTTCGTTTTTCTACAACTTTTCGAAAACATCAAAAATCGAACCAGAAACCAGAATTATTTCGAAAGCCAAGCGTGTTGGTTGACGTCGCGCGGCTATACAAATAGTAGTGATTAATTTATTTTCTCCTTTTGGGTGTGTTTTTTTTTACTCCATAAAAAGTGAACTAATCTTATTTTACCAAGTTTTTTTTCATTATATTTTTTCCCCTGAATTATATCTTAAAACAAACAGTTAATTAACTTCAGTGGAAACTAAAGAAAAAGTGTTCTCTGCCAAATGTTCGTGTAAATAAAAAAAATTAAAGAAAAAACCCACAGTGAAAATGTTTCGTACCATGAGTGTACTTGTGCTTATAACACTTCTTGTCGCCGTTTGGAATGTTAATGCAGGTAAATTAATAACTCAAAGAAATAAATCAAGTAAAATATAACCATTTACTTTGGTATTATGTCCTTATTGGAATATTTATGTTTAAACAAATTGTGAAAACAGCAAAATACTGTGAAATTCTGTCTGGCTGCAGCTCCAGGTCAGAGAAACAATACAAATTTTTGTGGAGTTTGGGCGTGTACGGCTTGTTTGGATCACTAGAATCAAGAGTGGGGAGAACACTACGGTAACGATCGATGTAACATCACAATGGGAATTCAGGCATTAGGGGATCGCATATCATTACTTTAACTATATTCTCAGTTTCGGTGGTGTGTACAAGTGGATTTTGACAACTCTTCTCTTGTTGCTCTTGCTTTAGTTGACTTTAAAGTCATATCACTGGTCTTGCGTTTTTTGCTGTTAAATAATGGTGAATCACTATTTTAAATAGTAATTGTTATCATGAATTTTAATTAGTATCTGCGTCTAAGTGAAGCATAAGGAAAAAAAAGACTGTGGAATCTCTAATGATTTCATGAAAGCGGTTTTTTTAATAAACAAGATGGAAGCATTATGTATATCTACTCATATTGTCGGTTTATAAGTTAAATAAGGAGGAGGAGAATGTCGCCAACATCTTGCCATTTGCCAAATATCTACTGAGCATGCGATTATCCTTGTCAAGTCAAGGGGATGTTTTTTGGCTGGCACTCAAGTAAGGTTTGGGTCCATGTGAACAAGGAACACGTGATGCAATGTTTTTCAATGTTTCCACGTCTTTCCTGCTATTTTGGAATGGGCAAACAGTAATGCGTATTTATTCTTGCTCTCGATTACGTATGTGCCAGAAGTAGGTAGTATGCTTTTTAGATGAACTTACAAATTTAAGAACGCGGATTTGTTTTTTGATAATGTAGGTATATGAATCAATAACCTTTTCAATAATGGATTTAAGAATATACATATTTGGGAACAAAAATGCAAAACCGAATTTCGATTTTAACATTGGGATTTGCCTAAGTGAAACAGAAATAAATTAAACTTCAAAGGTCTTTTCAATTCATATTTGACCGACCAGAAATAGGTGATGTTGACTAAAGTGGAAGGCAGCAAAAAGACCTAAACAATTTATATCATTATTGCGACAACACATGAACCTTCGAAACTAGTTGTTACCCCAATTAGATTTTCTTATTAAGTACTAGAATCAATTTAGATGAAATATTCAAAAGAAGCAGAATATGTATACAGAAGAGATGAAGGCTCATCTCTTTCTCGTTCATGCAGCTAAATTAGAAATAATTGTAGGAATTATGAATATACACCAAGCCTTGTTGTGTATTCTATTTAGGTATATAAAAGGCTATGTGCTTATGAAATTACAGCCCTAATATTTAATGTGTTCCTCAAGTTTGTTCTCTCCATACCATCTTTCCGAAACATACGTTTCAGGTAGCAATCGATCGTATACTGTTATTCCATTTTTAAAAGAATTCATCAGCTTTCAAGTTCCCCGGAATCTTTCTTTGCCTCGGCATTTAAAAAGGGTGAATGTTTGAATGCTGTTGCATTTTCGTCAAAAACTGTTAAAGTGTTTGTTGAGTTTGGTTCCAATTTCTAAAGATTTTTTTCCATGCTGATTTCGGAGAAGACGCAAATATTTAAAGTGTTATCTGTCTGTCGTGAAAAAGTTTCCGTGCCCGATAGTGTTTTAAAGTCGACTAAATAAGAATATAGTCTTAAAGGCAGTTGCACCTAACTAGAAGATAATCAAATAAAACTGATTATAGATTAATATCAACGAATTAACGTTAAAATTACTTAAGCCGGAACTACACTTTTCTCGTGGACTGTGTTGTGGAGTGGCAAGTTTCTAAAACACAAAATGTTAAAACAAAAGATGGGTTTTAAGATTGCTCCATTTATTTTCGGGTATTCCCCAGCGCTCCGTTCTGGGGCCCTTGCTCTCTTCGCTTTTTATCCATGAAACTGTCTTAAATTGTAAATATGTTGATATTCATTTCCGGTGACAACAAAATTGTTGGTACCTTACTGCAATGAAGCTAGCAATTAAACAGTCGGCAGAGCTTTCAGCCTCTGACTACATAAGCTCTGTTATTGCAAGATTGTACGGCGGCTTTACACAACTTTGGCTTGTAGTAGTTTTCAACATTATCCTGCAAAATTTGGCAAAATTTGTAAACTCGCTATTGAGATCTCTTATTTTGTAGGCAAAAAATATTTTTCCCAACCTGATTGCCAAATGTTTCGCAAATTGAAGCTTGCTAAAAATGCTATCCTTAGATAAGTTTTTCGACGCCATAAATTTGATCATAGGTATTTCGAATACGAACACACCTGCATCATTATTCTATCCAAAAATGCATCGATATGCGTAATACTGCATCTTCCTCAAAAGATTTGTTACTAAAAAACATCGCAGTATTTCCATGCAGTAGTTTTGTGGAACTCATTTCTGGTACAAATTAAGCAAATCACTCTGATCTCTCTGCTTTACTTTTATTCTTTATTTTTTCTCTGCTTTATTTCTTCTAAATTCAATGGTTATTAAATTTCTGTCATAATTTTCTCACAACAGAATGCGTTTCGATACAATTAACAAACGGATGACAGGAAAACAAACTCAATCTCTATGACAATATTCCACTCACATTATTCTATTCCTCTCTACCAAACAAAACTAACAGCCACCAGAAAGTGACTAATATACATAATTATGTACATTCAAATTTGGATTCAATTTTTTCTGTTTTCTCACATTTAGTTATTTGTATGCATTTAAGTCAAAGAACTGTAGAACGTTATAACATAGGTATAATATCTTTCTATACCTACTCATTTTTAAATAAAACTAAAATAAACTAAACTTTTAGATCGTTTTATAATGCAACAAAAGTCGTATCAATATAAATGTATGTACAGTTATTTATATTTCCTATAAATGTTCACTGAGAAACGTATGCATCATCAATCGAGAACAATTTATTATAAACTTGAAAATGCCATTGATATCTTAGAGCATACCCATTTAAGAGCAATAGTAAAAATGAATCATCGGTATTTAATCGATATTACAAATTTATTACACCATACCATTCAACAAACTCACGTGCATCAAGTAATTGGCTTTGGTAGTTTCATTCTTGTCAAACCCCGCAGAAAAGAATCCTCTGCTCAAATCGAAGGCAATCAACCTAATGTGTAGAAATAGGTTTCAATTTTATGTTGCTCAGTAGGTGGTTCCTTAAAAACAATAAACCTAATTAGTAACCTTTAATTACTGAAATCCTTCGACATTGTTGTCTACAAGAACCCAGAAACGATAATAGAGATTTCTTTTCAGATAAAGGGAATTTTTCCCCTCCCATTGATTCAGTTTTGCTATGAGTTGCCACAGACGCAAACAATATTTAATGACCCACATAGGAGCATTGCTTTTTGTTTCTCGTGGCAATGACTACAAAGACTTTATTTTTTCGCATAATGACCGCTTTTTCAATACAGAAATCTGAAAGAATTCGCAGTTATGGCTTAATATTTCTAAGACCTTTACTTCCGTTTATTTTAATTTTGCACGTTAACTGATGACTACTAATTGCATAGTTTTAGTGAGGAGGCCTGGAGAGGAATGCAATAGTCAAAGCCCATAGAACTGGGTTATTATTGTACTCGTCAAACAAAGTTTTACTAGAAACTGAAGTATTTTCAAGAGTTTTTTTTATTTACGATATCGTTTTAAGCTTCATAATGTTTTTGCAGCTTTTAAGTTAATTGTTTTTACTTTCCGGAGCACACGCAGTTAATTGTATTGAAAAACATATTAAGGCTAATGTCATAGTGAGCTATCGGGGTGGTAGTGGCGGCCTCCTCATCGACATGCGTTTAGGATAATTTAATTAGACATTTAAACGTTAAGTCAATTAAATGGGTGGGCTGAGTATTAAGAACATTTTTTGACTTATGGCCTCCAGAAAACGATACGATTACTTTAAATTAGCAGTGGACTGGACATACATATGTTATGTATGTATAGACATATACATTTCTGTAGAAAATCTGGTTTCTTGTCGCTGCAAAAACGTATGAATGTGTTTTATTTTTTCTCATTAGAGCCTATAACTTTTGATCAAGGTAAGACCCAAAAATTGACGACTAGGTAGAATATTAAGAAACGACTAATTAAGAAAAACATTATGAGATTAAGTGAAACGGAGTGTTTAAACTAGGTACAGATTCGGGCATATGTAACTGAAAGTGGTTAAAATTTTGCTTGGGCTGCCTTCCCTGCTAATTCGGTCCATTGCTTCTTTACCAGAGACTCAACAACAACAAAGAACAAAATTTACTGACAAAGATTTTTGTATGAATTTCTAAAAAGTTAAAAGATATTATTACATAATTCTCTTGTTTCACAAATCACCTTATAACTCTTTAGTGGGTGCATGTATGCAATTTTTGTACATAAAATAATCATTGTTCGTTGCCACCCGACGAGCTTCAGTGGAGAAAGTTCCGTTGTGTACAGAAAATATTAATTTTTGGGATGATCAAAACGGCAGAAGGAACACCTACCTTAAACTATTACTGTACTGAACTAGAACCTAAATAAGTAGACTGATTTGCTTAAAATTTGGTACATGAAAGCACATAAACATAAAAAAGTTATTCATCATTTTTGGAAGCTTTTTCGCAACATCTTAAATTTAAATGCATTTACTGAAAAAAGTTGTTGTGCTCTGGTAAGTGGAGTTTTTCATGATTAACATTCCAGTCCATTTTCCAAAACAATTTGGCTTCTTCTATAAATAAGCAAGTACATGGTGGCGTCGAATGCGAGAGGAACAGTTGGTCAAACAATCAAGGTAGCGGAGCACGAATTTGAAGTGGTGCAATCCTTTAAATACCTTGGGTCAATAGTAGCAGCCGATAACAGAAGAAATACGCGGGCGGCTTCTCAAATCCAACAGAGCCTACCATAGTCTGTCAAAGCTCTTCAAATCCAGAAATCTCACCATAACTTCAAAACTGCTGCTGTACAGGACCATGGTCCTGCCAGTACTCACATATGGATCCGAGACTTGGGTGCTTAGCAAAAGGCACTCCGACCTCTTAGCCGCGTTCGAGAGAAAAGTCTTAAGGAGAATTGTTGGCCCCATATGTGAGGAAGGACGATTCCGGAGACGGTACAATCATGAATTGTACGCAATCTACCTTGAAGCAGATATCGTGACAAAAATTAAGCTCGGTAGACTCCGGTGGGCAGGGCACCTAGCTCGCATGAGCGAAGAGGAACCTGCTCGGAAAGTTCTTTGTGGTACATTCTATGGTAGACGACAGCGTGGTAGACCATGCTTGCGCTGGAGAGATGGCGTAGAGCAGGACGCCCGGAGCCTTGGGGTGCGCAACTGGATGGCGGCGGCTCGAGACCGGGATGGGTGGAGAGACTTGTTGAAGGAGGCCAGGACCGGACCCCGGTTGTCGAGCCGACGATGATGATGATAAATAAGCAAAAAACTGTTTCTCACAATCATGTGTGCCTATTTCCTTCGCAATATATTCTTAAAATTGTGGAAAGGATAACATTTTATAAAATGACAATAAATATAAGTACCTACACAAGTTGTACCTTAAAGTTTTTTTCAAGGATTTTCTCCAGACTAATTCTTGTAATCTCAAGGATGGTTCTTATAAAAAAAATCACAACGTTACTAAATGCGTGCGCTTTTAATTGTTCTGACTTTGAGTTTTAATTATTCTATTCTTCCGGTATCCGGTGCACTTTATGACAATCAGCATTGTCGTACAAATAGCTCAGAATTTCTTTTCCATACCTTCGTACATACAAGGAAGATCCAACACCCAGCAGAAATTAATACTAGACAGTGAATACATAAATGTTCCTTTGAAAGCATTGAGTACGACACACCATGGCGGCGGAGGTGCGGCGCGGCGCGCGTCCGGGCGGTGTGGTGGTAGTATAAATGTACACCATTAAAGTGTGAACTTGCCGTTCAGGCAAAAGAAATTGTTATCGTATTCATTTATTGTTTTTGCACTGCATTCTGCTGTTTGGGTACAAAGCGCCAAGAGGGCTCAATTCTCCAACGCCATGCCGACCTAGAGTCAATGAGATTCTAAAGGACGACACGGTTCCTCAACCTTTCCGTATTTTTTTTCGACGAGCAGCAACCACTCTTAGTCCGTCATTTAGACTGTGAGCTATTTAAATAATTCTTTTCACAATCCAGCCTATGTGCATATGAATAGGTAGTTTGTTAAATGGGAATGAGTTCATAATGCAGTATTGTAGGGACGGCATAGGAAAAGAATTTGAGAAAAATGCACTCAACAGAAAATGTTTTGCTCCTTTTAATTCCTTCTCGCCGTCTACATGTTGTTCCCATTAACTTACATTGAAAAATTCTTTGCTTTGCTTGTAAGATTAAGGACAAAGGAGCCATGTGTCAAATCGATTTGCTTTTTTTTCGTTCGTTATCCTGCTTAAATTGAACTAATTTCTTGGTTTTACTATCAATCAAATACAGTCTACGGACTATTTTTGCATTGAAACTCGACCCAATGAAATAAGGAGCGGCAAATTGACGTGATACGCCACCATTCAAGTATACATACATTTTATGCCAACCAAAGAGCACAAGCACAAGTATTGTTTGCTGTTGCTAATAAAAACAATTTATGGTAAAAAATCAATAAAAAGAAAAATGAGTTTATTCACTTTGCCGGCTGATGCATGTTGATTTCGATCACTGAGTTTATGATAGATGAAATAATAAAGGAGCCAGGTGTTTTGTTGGGAACAATAAATTAAAAAATAAAATGTGATTGTTTCCTTTTTATGAGTCTATATTATTTATTGTTGTTAAACTTAATTCCGAAAGAATGAAATCGGTATGTTTTACTTTTATTATTATTTATTGTATTATTCATACGTCATAGGACGATTCCGGAGACGGTACAATCATGAATTGTACGCAATCTACCTTGAAGCAGATATCGTGACAAAAATTAAGCTCGGTAGACTCCGGTGGGCAGGGCACCGATTTATACTAGAATGTCAGTTTATTAGACTTGACCATTCTTTATTCCGTCAATTTCATAGAATTTTTGAACAACAACTGTTACCGATCTTCCAACCTCTCCCCCTTTGATACGTACTACGAATTGTGGTCTATCGAAACAAGGTATGGAGAAAAATGGAGGCGGAACAAGACAGCATACTTAAATGCGCTTAGAAAAATGCTGATGCTCCAAATGCATTTGATAAACAATAACATCCCATTTTCGATATGTGACGTCAGTGGTCTCAGGCGGCGGAATGTGTAGTGCATACGGCTTCTAAGACTGAGCAAATCTGATATCGTGGGTTCGATCCCTAAGCTCAGCACTACTAATTAGAGGAGACTGATGATAGGTGGCTTGGCACCCCTTGAAACAGCTGTATGTTTTACTTTTGTTTTTGATATTTTGATAATGTTAACTACAGATGCTATACCCCTTCGATAAAACTTACAGTGAACTAGAATCTAAGTTTTACAGCAAGGGCTAAATTGATTCGAACTTTAGTGCAGTAGAACTGCATGACAAGACAAGAAACGGATTGCAACTGAATGCATTGAAGCAAATTTGGCTAAGGAAATCAGCCAACGTTAGATTTGCCATTAATACTGTTATGTTGGATTTACACGACTGACAAATTAGCAGTTTTTTTTGCCAGTAAACTGTCAAAAGAATGATATTTTCCATTTATCTGACAGTTTTTTGACAGTTTACTGTCTGTCGTGTGAATCCAGAATTACGAATTTTTCAACGTTAGATGTGTCTTTAATACTTATGCGATCTCTCACGTGCAGTGGCGATGTTTCCGGCAGATCTTGCGTTGCGTTGACGTACGAGTGTTGGCTGATTGATCACTGTAACTGTCGACTCGAATTTTTCCACCAAACTGCGAATAATCGATTGGGAAGGACGACCTTCATAAAAAACAACAAAATGGGTGCAACGAGCGCATGCCACAACGAATTTTGATAATAAAGTTTATCTTTTGAACGTGTTGCTGGACGCTGTAACTTTGGTCTTTAGTATCTGAAAAATCGTTGGTCAAAAATCAATTCTTAACGAGTTCCTTCCGTTTAAAAAAAGTTCAGCCTCTTTTTCTCTATTTAAGTCTGATATTTCAAAATGTCGTGTTTGCGATATTCCGTTTTTTTCGATATTTTTGTTTAAAAATAATTATTAATGCCCCTATATTCCTGGTGGTACTTCATATGGAATTTGTGTCAAATGTGTTTCCCCAGAACACGATTTACTTTTATCACGCGATATTACCATATTCAACTTTGTAAGAAACTTTAATTGAAATTTTGTTGTTGTATTTAAAATGAAAACAAAATATGTTTGCTTTTTACAAACTTACCCCTTGATGTTTATATTACACATAGACATCATTATGTGTAAAAAATAAAAATAAACTTGAAAACCCACATGCAGAATTAGACTACAAGAGCTTAGACAACTTCATGTCTTGCCCCTTTTGCTTGCAGTTCAAAGAAAGTAGATAAGTTTTCCAAAAGCGACGAACGGTTAATATGGAATAAAGACACTAACTATAAGGTTCTCCCGTGGGGACAAACAACACAACCACATTGTTGAGATAATATTATTTGCGGCGACAAATATACATACTACATATACCTAAGCCACATAAAAATTGCACCCTTCTTGCATTAACTATGGTCACATAGTATGTTGTATTGGAAAGAAAGAACTGAATGCGAATTCCTTTTATTTGCTTTGTTTAGTTTTCCCTGTGAGTGCACTTCTATAGCAAATCTTACTGCTTGGAGTAATTTTTTTAAGCTCATTAAATCTTATATATAATTTTTTTTTCCAGTTTTGGCTTAGATATTGTACACAAAGAATGAGGTAAAAGGTTCTCGGTAGGGTACCTACTGTGTGGTTTTTGGAAGTCTTTAACTTGAGAACGAAGAAATAATTCGACCGTTATTGTGTAGTTTCACATAAATACTTACATGGTTTCCACTTGCTCTCAGCGACCCAAATATATTAATTTGGTGGTGATTTATCTTTTGTCCTGGTTCTTGGCACTCTTTTGTTAATTTAATCATTCAAACAAATCTTTCACATATGAGTACATTTAGGTTTTAATTGTTTGGTTGTGTTTTTTTTCCAGATGCGTATAATGACTATTTTTCCGATTATGAATGTAACACGCCGCTGATCGAGAAAGCAGTTCTAACAGCAACCTCTTCTCTCCAGGATCGTGGTCCCAATAAAGCCAGATTAAACGGTAAGTTTATGTGTGTTTTTTTGTTTGTTGGTTCTGTTTGATTTTGTGTGCTTGATTGTTGAAATTAGAATGTTGAAAACGAAAACTTGGCTTGTTCGAATGTTTTTACGTAAACGTCGGCGTTAGACTGTTGTAAATTTTTAATTTTTTATAGTGTTGTGTGTTTGAGATTTTTTTCTTTTTATTTTTGTATAAACTGAAAAAATATAATGCGATAATGCGATTTAAAATATTAACATTCATTTTTTACAGTCCGATTAAATATTTATTTCTTATATCATCAACCCTTAATTATTTATTAATGTCTATATTCTTATTAATCAAAATACCATTTTACGAGGCCATCCTAATCCAGGTTTTTTGTAGGGGTACTGATGAATTGACATCTTCAGTTGGGATGCGGCAGAAATATGTAGTTCCCCTATATTTCTCCCGACTAACATCACGCACAAAGGAATGGTTGAAAGTTGTAAGTCACAAGGCCCTGGTTCTCTACGAGCTGTAGCGCTATTAATGCGCTATTTAACGATTCGATTTATATTTAAAGAAAAAGAACCTCTAACGGCATTTTTCTTAGAAAAAGGGGATGTACATATATGGGGGATGTACATATACTCCCCCCCCCCCCTTCATTAGGCGAGAAGGACAATTTTGTATACATATTTGACTTAAAATGGAAAAATATAATATTAAACCTAAAAACTGTACTTATGCCCATTTGCTGAAACTTAACTTAAATATTTAAGTTCAACATAAGAATTTATGTGACAGTTCCCGTAGAAGAAGCAAGTTTGGACTCAAATCTTTAATTTTCATATCAGCAAAGTAAAACTTTGAAAAAAATCAGTTTGAAACAAATTATTCATTTTTCTTTTTTTGAAATTTAAGTTTAAAAATTAACTTTCGCAAACGATTTTTTCTTGTTTCGACCCAATCTTCAAGCTCTAGCCTTTTGTCGTATCTAATGCATAATACCCGGCATATCTGATGACAGCAAGACGATAACCAATAAATATTTTTAGATCATGTGCCATATTAAACCAAAGTATTTTTTTTTTTTAATTTTAAATACCAACTAAAAAACACCTTTTAGTACTAGATATTTGCTACAATCCTAACTATAAACAGTTTCCTTTAACAAACATTTTGAAATAATGATGTATTATGATTTAATTTTATTAATACTTATTCGCATCTTACCAATTTTATTGAACAAAAATTCCAATTAGGTGGGTACTATTAGAAATTCCATCACCCCATTGATTTATTTCAATTTGTATTAAACAACACATAATATGATATAAAAATACTTCATGTGAACCCCTTTACCATGCTATTCTGATGCTGATGAAGATGATTATTTATGGCATTCGCTATAGAGGTGCGAAGTATAGATGCTGGCTGAGTTCAATGCACATGAAATATTTTTGCTTCAGATGAAGAATTGCAAAAGGCACTCTCCAAATATTAATAATTTACGTTTAATGTGAGAACAGTGGCATTAAGTGTGAAAAAAATAAAAAATATTTTTTTCCCAATAACACTCAAAATTTGACTGGCGTGTGTTTAAAACAATTATCTCAACAATAATATCATGCAATTGGTTTATTTAAAATAAAAATAGAATAAATTATTGATTTTATGTTGTACTTGTTTCAATTTCTTCATATAAATGTATAAGTATACATTTTTTTCGAAGCTTTCACAACCTCACACCATCATTCAAAAGAATTAATTTTTTCAGGAGAATCAAAATAAATCCAGACATTTTTCTCTTTTCTACTGTTAGAAAAGAAACTCTGAGGTTGGGTTATGTCGTTATTAATCAGTACTCCTTACATAAATACATACAGTACATACTTACATAAATATATGGAATTTTCAATACGAACCCTAAGGTTACACTATTAATGAGAAATTTTTTGCAAAATGAGGTCAGTACAATAACGAAACTTTTGCTGTCTAGTAGTGGGTTTTGCAAATAGAGACACGCATACACATACGTTTAAGTACCTTTTTATCCCAAAACTGATGTTTTTTTAGTTGTAGGACGTAATCATACTTAACGACCGAAGTAAAAATTCGAAGAATCGGGGCCCATATGTTGTTTTTGCCTCGCCGTTTGGAGTCATTAAAGGATATAACTTCACTGTTATGAAAGTCAAAAATACTAGGCATCAAATTTGGCTCATTTTAATAGTCAAGCTGTTAAAGAGAGGAGGTTCGTAGTCAAGATATTGCTTCTAGACCATTAGTATTTTTTCAATCAAAATCTTATAAGTGAATTTCTTCAAAAAAGGCTAAATAAAAATAGTTTCAGTAATATGTGGTTTTCGTTTCGACCAAAGAATTCGATTTTTTTGATCTGAGACACGTTTTTTTTGTCGATTTCTCAGATCTCGCTTTTTAGAAAGATTTACACTGATTTTTACATGCACTTGCACAAAAATCAAAGAAAAGTGACATTTATCAAATAGGAATTCATTTGGCAGTGTTGTTTCAAAAGTGGCACTCACACAAAATAAAATCAGTACCTACGTTTTGTAACTCTCGTATCGATTAAATCAGAGTTTTGTTTCATTTTTCACCGTTTCTCGACCAATTTTAACCATTCGAGAGTTACAGAACGTAGTCACAGGTTTTTTGTTGTTTTTGCCAGCAAAGATTTAAGACCTGACACCCAAATCTGAAGTGGTTGAAACGAAAACCACATTAAGCTGCATCTTGTAGTACATAAAAATACCTTTTTAGACCACTTTCCTCCATTCTTCTTTAATACCTCTGTTCATTTCCCAAAGCTGTCAATTTTAGTCCAAAATTCTGTCAAAGTTTAGATCAAAAAATGAAATTTATTGTAGGTATAGAAAATTGTAAAAATTTTCATTTTTGAGAATTTAACAATTGGTCTGATGTTCAAAATTAATCTGATGTTTTAAAGTAGCCAGTTACGTACGTGACGGTATTAAAGATATTCGCAAGACTTACGTACGATAGAACCCTGTCAATTTTCCATTAAAAATCTCTACGACACTTCCGACCGTTTCAACGTCAATGGTCCCTTTAAGGCATATTAAATTTCAATGACATCCCTATATGTATTAAAAGTAAAAATAATTTATTTTTATTTATTCATTTCTTGCTTTGTTACTAAAGTTTTCGTACTAAAGTAGCTTAAAAAGGTGGCTACACTGTTCGCCAAAAATCTACTACAATTTCAATAAAGAGCTTTGGCATCACCAAAGCTTCGTTTGTCACAGAAAATGACATAAAGAACTGAACTGTCATTTTTGTTATAAATAAACTAGAGAAGAAAGAAAAGAATTAAAAATATTTATCTTGTAACAATTTAAATTAAATCCCCGTGAAATGAGTGCAAAATATTTATATTTTCGTTGGGCAGTAGATTTAAAAAGCTTTACACCATCTCTCACTCAACTTACAACAGCATGTTCGTGTGTTCAAACAGAAGAAAAAACACGACTCATGAAATTCCATTTCATTGATGATTTTCTTTCATCACTCGTCGGCCGTTTGTTAATGAGGAAATTTGTCAGCGAAACCACAAACATTGGATATAATGAAATTATATTCGACCGTGATGTTCGAGGGAAACCCTATCTCAAGAATTCCAACCCAGATTCACCTCCAATCAGTTTCAACGTATCTCATCAGGGCAGCATGGTTGTTTTGGCTGGTGTGACGATGGATGTTCAGCACACTGATGATTTACAACAACAAAAGCATTTATCAACAAGAGACTTTGCAGTAGGTATTGATGTCATGAAAATAGAATACACTGGCGGCAAGACAATCCCGGAATTCTTTCGTATAATGACGAGGAACTTCTCAGACAGCGAATGGCGCTACATTAAGGCCGCCCAGCACACGGAGCACGATAGTTTGAAAGCATTCATACGACACTGGTGTCTAAAGGAGAGCTACGTGAAGAACATTGGTGTTGGCCTTACGGTTGATTTGCAAAAAATAAGTTTTTCTATTCAATCGGATGACTTGGAAACAGATAAGATTGTCACAAGTACTAAACTGCGAGTTAATGATGTTCCGGCGACTATGTGGCTTTTTGAAGAACACATGCTGGATAAAGATCATTGTGTAGCAATTGCTTTTAAAAATTGCACTCCCTCCAAAGAGGAGGACTTTAAATTCTTCAGTTTTGATGAGTTACTGGTGGGTTGTGTGGACACAGGTGCGCCTGCGACGCCTACGGAAGAATATTGTCGCAATGTTCTGCAAAAGGAAAGAAAGCAAATGAGGCCACAGCAGTAAATTTTATTCTCGTAATTGAAGGGATTTTTTTTTTATATTTGTAATAACATCTTTTTTTTTTAAGCTATCCTATCCTTACAACGTTAAATTAATTTTCTAGGAAAATAAATACCATTTCTCGATTGGAATTTATTATTGTACTTTGTCTCTGGAGGTAGTTGCGGAGTCGTTTTGTGTTTTGTCCTAGTTTTTGAATCGGATAACGTTCAGTTAATGGGAATTTTATTGCTAGGATTACAGCGAAATGTGTGTGTGGTGGTCGTTAACTAATACATCGAAAAACCCAACTGTCTGCCTGTGAGTCTAGTCTAGTTAAACTATGTCTGCATAAAGATTCGGGTAGGAGGAAAATCAATTTTTGGGAATATTTTTTTACTTTTCTATTTTGTTCGTACCAAATGGCGCATGGTACCAAAATGTTTTGAAGTCGATGCATGTTCACAAGGAATATATAAATACTAAAGAGAATAATAGGCATCAATTGTGCTGATATGCAATAATGAAAGAGGATTTAGTTAGCTATATTAAAACTACCCTAAAATAAAGCAGTAATTTATTCTTCTCGAGATTAAGTAAGGCTTTTAGGTTTACTGTATATGCACAAACAAATCTCTGTATCGGATCAGATATAATGCCGTAAATAAAAACTATCGAAGTTTCTTCCAGCATCTGCAAAATTACTTGTATAGCATAAGGAGAATTGTTTGCTTTTTATTTTCGAAGTTATCATAAAAAAGATTACTCCATTGACTCTTCAACAGTTCAAAAGAATTCAAGTTATAGTATACTGAAATTTTCATACTTGTTCTTGGCATTTATATCAATAAAGAATTGCTTTCGAAGTTGGAAGTGTTTTAATGGCTCGAATCTTTGATCAATAGCGAAGCAAGCTGCGATGACGACATCAGAAATTGCATACGCATGGTGCGAATGATGTACATAGAGGAAAAAGTCAGCTATTTTTAGAAGTAAAAAATGTCCCCTCATCTGTTATACACAGTTTTCAATAATTGATAATGTGCATAATAATAATAATTTTAGCTATATACCTGTAAGACCTAAGGTCATTTAAATGCAACCTGAATTGCATGGCACTAGTTAGAAGGAATAGAGGGATAGTAAAGAATTTTTGATGGCACAGTGGACTGAGAGATAAGGTATTGACTATCTCATGGAATCCCACGGATGGTGATTAATTGTAGCTGGGGAAATATAGAAAAAAATGCTGCCTAGAGTGCGGCTCGAACCTACACCTCTAAGTTAGCAGTCAAGCAAAAGATGTAAAAAAGGGTATCTGAAGTTAAAATCATTATATTCATTAGTTGAAACTAAAAGCAGCAAATGAGAGCACGAGTGAGAAAGCTTGATAAAATAAAAAGTTTAAAGATTGGAAAAAATCTTCACGTTTAATTAACCCGACCATATCAGCTGGTTTTGCCATGTTTAAACGAAATTTGTGATGTACCTAGGGTTCAGAGGTTCATATTTACACTACTGCTCTTGGGCCAGTTACGTCTTGTGTAAAAAATATTTTATGTAACCCTACCCATGTTCTGTAACTCTCGCATCGATTAAATCAGTCGAGAAACAGTGAAAAATGGAACAAAAGTCATATGATTTGTTTCAATTTTCATCGTTTCTTGACTGATTTTATCGATGCGAGAGTTACAGAACATGGGTCCAGAGCGTACTGGAAGTGCACCGTCAACGCTTCATAATTAAATTAAATTAAAATTTAAAATCTTCATTTCTTCAATTTAACAAAAATAATATCGTGAAAAATTGTCTTGAAAAATAAAACTCCACTTGGATTAATCCATTCACTATCTATTGGTAAATAAAACCTATTGAAAAAATCTAGTTTCCCGCATAACTACAACCATTCTGTAAAGCTTGCCAACTGTTTTGGTCTTGTCACATGAAGTGGAACAAATGCATCCACTCAGCTTTGTTCTGGACAATAAGTATAAATAAATAACTACATTATGTATGTAGTATGTACAAGTACATACATATAAATTGTGTCCCTATTTTTGAATCCGCCCCCGCCTATTTGTATTGTCATCAATAAAATTACCGTAGACGGCCTTCAACAATTGAAGAAATCCATTAAAATTCCACCCCATTCCATAAAACAACAATAAGCTGTGTATAACAACCATGCACTTTGATTTGCAACAATTTTCATTAATTGCCACTTTCATTCACGAATAGGTTACCCACCATTAAAATTTTTCTACATGTTGCCAACCTTAGCTTTTTGTTTTTAAATCGTTTTCGAACTGATTGATGGCAGTTTCTACCCTTGTTTACAAAAAAAAAAAAAATTGCCTACCCCTTGGCATAAAAACCAAACAAAGATGTTATCAGAGAGGGGTGTCAGAATTAAAAGGCTGCTCTAGAGAGAAGTATGTAACTAACTCTCCCCAAACAAGATCTTAAGTGCATAGGTTCCCTTGGCTATGATGGATTAAACACATTGGAAAAGGGTGAGATCTTTCATTCTTTGTATTCAGTCAGAGCACCGAAAGCGATCACATTGCAGAATTAGATTTAGGGCATCAGCCAGAAGGTTGATCAAGCGCAAATATTGTTTTAATAACGAAACTCGACCAGACAGAAAATATTTTGTATTTACTTTTTTATTTGGTTTAACATTTCCACGAAAAGACCCTTTTAAAAATGCATCCGAAGAGGTTTTAACGATTTTACACCACCATGGGGTAGCTTTAGCATTGGATGGTTCTTAAGTGCGGTGTTTGAATTGAATTTGGAATCGCATGATCGCCGGCAGGTGTGACATTGAAAAACAATAATTCGCCTATAAAAATGTCTGAAAATATACCCTTTGGTTTTGAAACAAAAAAAATATTTTTTTTTATTTTCCAGGTCTAGTGCCTTTTCTAACAGGAAGCCCGGTTCCGCTTCATTTGTATTGAAAGAAATTCTTCCAAAAAAGTAGTTTCGTGGTTGACTGAATAGCGTTCATATAAATTTTTCAAATTCTTATTTTATGTTATTTTATAGATGGAATATAAAACATGCTTCTTTTAAGCTTTCAGTTATAATTATTTCTGGCTACATTTAAAATATAATTATTGTTTAAGTGTGCAAAATTTTGGAGTGAATCCAAAATGTTGTCAGTGTCATGTTGTTCATTGCACGATGATCTATAAAGTATTTACATATATTTATGTAGTTCCATAGAATTAACATGCTAAGTGTACATCAATCAATATAACATGAAAGAAGCAATATATCAATTCAGAGATATTTACGTTGGGCTTATTTTTCTAATTGATTGAGAAATTAGTATGATACAGAGATGGGCGTTAATTTGATGATATAATTATATTTCACATAAAACCGACTATACACATAGGAAATGTTCTGGAAACATTTAGCCATACTTTGTGTCTTCTGTGCAATTATTTTCGTGCAGTTTCATCCATTGATTCGTAAACAGAAATATAAAACAGTTAAATTTAATTTAGTAGGAATTATATGCCTTGAAAAATTGTCGATTTTGTAAACTTAGTTTAACATCAGCTTTTCGTACTTCAGGTGATAGGTTAGGTTAGGTTAGGTAGAAGGGCTGACAGTTGATCTTGTTACCGTCACACTTAGATCTATGTAGATCCGTTGTGATACCCTAGGAAGTTGTATCCCACTTAATGTAAAAACCTATGTGTTCTGTTAGCAATCAAGCCATTTAGAGGCATTGACGAAGTTCAGAAGACTGTTCGCCGAAGTTCTAGAAAGATCCTCTAAATCATCAAAGAAATAATTACCTAAGTGTTTCTTTCTTAAGTGACAGAGTGCTGGGCAGTGACAAAGGAAGTGTAAGGTGTCCTCATGTGCTTCTTCATCGCTGCAGCCTCTGCAAAGGTCGTCAGTACTGAGCCTCGTTTTCTTTCTGTGGTATCCCAGTAGGTTGTGTCCGGTGATTATGCTGACAAGGGAACGAAGATGTTTTTTGTTCACTTGCATAATTTTGTCTGTCCTCTGCTTATTGAAATTGGGCCACAATTTTCTAGTTGTGGCGCATGTTTCAAGCAGGTTCCATCTTTCATTGTTTTTTTCTGATATTTTGTTACCAATATCCTGTTTGATGTTACAGTTTGGTACTTGAATATGTCGTCTGGAAGTCCCAGAGTTTCCGAGAAGATTCCTGCACCAACTCCAGTGTCCATCTTAGAACCATCAGTGAAGACGGTTATCGTAGATTCGTTACTGAGAGGTTGGTTGTTTTTCCACTCCTCTCTATTAGGAAAAGAGGTAGTGAATGGTCTGTCGAAGTTTAAATGGGGTGTTATGTAGTCAGTGCAAACATTAATTCCCACATATCTCTGAAGAATCTGAGTATGACCCGTTGTGCTTTGCTTCCAGCAGTTAGTCTGGCTTAGTCGCAAGGCACTGTATGCTGCTGATTCTTGCACGAATAGATCTAAGGGTTTCAGGTTGAGTATCGCTTCCAGCCCCGCTGTGGGGGTGGTTTTCAACGCCCCTGTAATACCTACGCATGCTAATCTTTGAACTTTTGTTAAGATTTTCAGGTTTGTTGTTTTCTCTGTCGCGTTCCACCAAACTAGATTACCGTAGGTTAGTATCGGTCTAACTATTGCCGTGTACATCCACCTGATAATTTTTGGGTTTGGTCCCCAGGATTTTCCGAAAATCCTGTTGCAGGAATAGAATGCGACCATAGCTTTCTTTGCTCTTTCTTTGGTGTTGAGACACCAGTTCAGTTTCTTATCAAGGATCACACCAAGGTATCTGGCCTGATCTGAGATTTTGAGTGGTGTCCCTTCTATTGATGGTAGTCTAAACATTGGTATTTTCCTTCTGTTAGTGAAGAGAACCAATTCTGTTTTCAATGGATTAACCATTAGACCACATTTCTTTGTCCAGTTGTTGACCTTTGACAGGGCAAACTCGATCTGTTCACTTATAGTGGATGGGAATTTTCCTGTCGCAAGTAGTGCTAGGTCGTCCGCATAGGCTACTACTTTGACTCCACTATATTTTAATTTTACAAGAATTTCGTTCATAACTAGTATCCAAAGAAGTGGAGAGAGTACCCCTCCCTGGGGTGTTCCTCTAGATGTGGATACTTTTAAACGTGATTCTCCAAGTTCTGTGTTTATATGCCTGTTTCTTAACATGCACATAGTCCAATTTATAATTGAACTTTCTATATTCAGCTCTACAAGGGTTCTCTTAACTGCATCACTTTCCACATTATTGAATGCTCCTTCAATATCCAGAAAGGCAGCGAGAGTGTATTCCTTGTATACTTCAGGTGATGCTTCATATTGTAGCCATTTTTAACCTTGACAGCACCGGGTAGTACAGCTTCAGCGCCATTATTGTGCTCAGGCGGTAATGCGTGTGTTCAGGTTGTAATATCGTTATATGATAGCCTATGTGGGTGTCCTATCCATAGCAACGGGAATCGATCCCTTGCGAAAACACAGCTGATAGAAGCCGATGCAACAACAACTTAATGGTATCTGAAAAATTGTGGGTAGCCCGGAAAGTTTTGGATATAAATCTGAACCGACCAATGTTACATACTTCCCGACACTTATCAAGGCCAGGTCATTTTAAGCTTTTTAAATATATTTTTTTTTTTAATTTTTTTAATAATTTTATATCGCATTGTCGTCTATGTATTTAAAACAAAGTGTGGATCTTTTATTTTTGTGTGTGTTTATGTACTTAATATTTATTTGTTTCAGTTATTCATTTGAGTTTATCTATTTATGATTTCTATTATTATTATTACTTTCCAATCATTGCACCTCGTATCGTAAAATATATTTTATACAAAAAATATAATTAAAAACAATCAAAACAAAAAACAAAGCTGGAACATCATGGTCTGCCCGCTATTCTGACTTCGACCAGAAACTTATCATAGATTTGGGCAATGTTATGAACGTGACACACATTGCCATCCAAGGCCGGCCAAATAGTAATGAATATGTTACTGAATATTCCGTAAGCTATGGCATAACTGATTTGGAGTTTGCAGACTACAAGGAGCCAGGAGGCAACGTTAAGGTAAGCGACACAAATCTCCCTATTACTGATGGGCTTACATGTGGCGCAATTGTCTTTCAAAATAAAAAGAATACATTTTATTAACACACACAGTCTGCTCTGTCACTGTTGTCATCAGCAGCATCATCAGCTGTTGCACTTCCTTCATTATGTTCCCTTTTATTGTACATAATACATCATTTTATAGCTGTTTGTCTTATGGTGTAATGTTAAAAGGAAAATGGTGCGCATGGGATTGTGTGTCTCTTCAACCTTAACCTAATCATCACTTCCCGTCCTAAGTCTTCATTTCCAATATCCCTAAATAGTATAATCTTTTATCCCTCATCTTCTTTTGATATTTTTTTTTTGTAACTGGCATGTGGAATTACGAGTATAAAACAATTAAACTAAGTCGATGAAAATGGTTGCACGCATATTTTGAATCTTTTTGTTTGTTTTGTAATTTTAACTTTATTTGGTTTCATTTTCTGGTGTTGGTAAGTTGGCTGCTGGCTGTTTGCTATATGAATGAATGGTTTGTCAGTAAATATTAGACATACATTACCAAAAAATTCATCAATTCATCGGTGATTTTGAATTAATTAAAATCTTATTCCAAATTAAAAATAAAATACCAATTTCTATCAAGTTAATATTTTACTTCAAGCTTCAATATTGCTTTTACTTAAAACAGGACATCGGATGCTGGAGGTCACTTTGTTTGTAAATTGAAGCGGTTACGTAATTTTTTCTAAAGATGTGTTCATAGCAATTTATTAAATAGTGCATAATGCATAATTCTGTAGTGGTCAAAGGCCTTCAAAATGTGTTTAGATGAATATCTCATTAACGGTCACATTTACAAGAAAAAGATGTACAAAATTGTATCTCATAGTAATGCAGTTGCAAGTTTTTTTTTTTGGAAGTTTTCTCTTTCCAGTTAATATTAAAACGCATTTTTGTCTGTAAAAGGTACCGATTTTGAAATATTCACATGAAAGCTATTTTTCTTACTTTGACCTACTTGAATCATGTTTTTTCTACTTGCTCAATTGAACACAAAACTGGAACACGCTTATTCTACAAGCGAAATGACCTGCAATTCCTCCACTTTGTAAAGGCTCAATATCAAAATCACCGATTCATCATTTAACTAACCAAACAAATATAAAAATTTAACAATTTTTCTCTAAACTTTCTCTAACTAATCTTTTCTCACAAATTAACAAAATGGTGCACTGAAACTTAACTAAAAAAAAAAAACGTAAAACTCTTAACATAAAAAACAAAAGGTGAATCTGCATGGACGCCGGTAGAAAATACTTACAATCATTTTCTTACAATCGATTTGGGTGAGAAACGAAAAACACGAAAAATTGCCACAATGGGTCGAGCGAGGACAATGGAATTTGTGACCGAGTACATTGTCCAGTTCTCGGACGATGGTGAAAATTGGCGTTCATATGTTAGTCCTATGAGTGAACCGCAGGTAATTTGCTCAGCAAAAATATTACAAATAAATAACTAGTAGTCGTTCTTTGATTTTACCTTGTTTTATTTCTGTTGTTGTTGTTTTCATTTTTACCTTGAGATCTTAATGTCAACTATGAATGTTTTTATAAACATACTTGTGCAACAATATTAATGTCATTTTAAGCTGGTAGTTAAATAATTATTGATTTGCATCTATATGTATGTCTTTTTATGATTTATGGGTAGACATAAATATGAGTCGAATGTGTTACTCAAATACTTATAAAGAGGAAGAAACCTTAAAAATAGTCCAGTTCCTGATTCCCTAAACAATAAATACTTCCTTTAAATATTCGATCAATCCCGTGCACAGTAAAAATACTTAAGACTCTTTCCATACGCAGCCAGCAACTGTATTACTCTAAAGAAATAAACGTTGATTTATTTAGAGGTAATTTTTTTCAAAAATGAAAAAAATCAATTTTATCTTACAAAATAACCGTTCTAAATATTTATTTTTTTTAAAAGAATTTCTTTAAATTGTTGAGCGTAATTGCAGCTAACATGGTCCATTCTTAAGTTTCAATTTTCGAATATGCGTTCGAGCATTTCGAGTGGTATTTGTCCAATAACGCTTCCAGTTGCTCGTATGCTTATCTATGTATTTAGACTCTGGGCCCGATATTTGTTTTATATTTTTGAAAAAAATTACATCTAAATGAATCACCCAGTATAAATATCGTCGTCGTAACTGTGTAAGCGTCACGTCAATTAACTTTAGGAAAATTCAATCGTGATTTCAGTTTAGTTTATATTTGTTTACTTTCCTTGAAGTTTTTACTAAAATGTTCTACTTCTATAAGAATATCCACTTTGACCTATTCCGAAATTTGAATAATTCTCATTTATGTAGGGTGTTTTTGCCAAAGTAAGCTCTATTCTACTTTCTAGAAAATCAAGCCATTCCCAGAAATGATCAGTGGGTACGTTCAGAAAACATAAGAGTCTGATTGGCCAGCTGTCAAAAAATTGCCTTCCAATATTTTAAAGCAACTTTATTGGAAAGTTGAATGGAAAGTAAGCCTCTCGAAAACATAAAGGCAAAAATGTAATTTTCCATAAGTGCAATCAGTGCTAGAAAAGAGTGGAGACTCTTCCAAGTAATCTGCCCCCATCGAACTTTTTCGTTTGGTCATTTTTGTATGGGATTTTTGGATTCGCATTAGCAGCGTACACGGCTTTTATAATCGAAATTTGTGGAAAGGTTTGTTTTCGAGTCTTGACTGTTCATATTTGGCAGTCGTGAAGAAGACACTTGGCAAATTTATTATGGAAAAACATTCGATAAACCAACGTATTTTAATCGTTAAAACATTTTATCAAAATCAATCATCCATTACTGTGACGATGAGAAAGTAACGTGAAATTTTTGGGAGAAATAAAATGCCAACAAAACGCATTATTTATTGTGTAGTGAATGATTTCGAAGAAAGAGGGTCTGTAGGTGATAGGCCCAAGCATGGACCATAACGTACAGCAAGATCGGCTGAAAACATAACTTCTGCTCAAGAAAGTGTTCAACACAATCCATCAACCTCAATTCGACGCCGTGCTCAGGAGCTTGGTCTTCAAAGAACAACTTTGGCCACAATTTTGCACAAGGATTTGCATTTGTTTCCATTTAAGATTCAGTTGACACAAGAGCTTCTTCCACAAGACCATTTACGCCGCCGTACATATGCCAATAGGATGTTACAGCTACTTTTTAACACCACAACTGCATGCTTTGGGCTTGATTAACATGTGGTATCAAGAAGACGGTGCCACATCGCATACAGCCAGGATTACAATGGAATTACTGCGAGACCTCTTTCCACAACAAGTTATTTCAAGAAATGGTGATGTTGATTGGCCTCCACGGTCCCCCGATTTGATTATTCCGGACTTTTTTTTGTGGGGATATCTGAAAAACAAGGTTTATGCAAACAAACCAGAAACGCTTGAGCAACTCAAACAAAATATTCGTGATGAAATTAATGCAATACGCGTGAAATGTCTGAGAATGGAATGAAAAATGTGCTCAAAAGTGCTCGCATTTGTGAGACTAACAGAGGCAGACATTTACCTGTTATTATATTCCATACATAATTGCCGACATTAAATAAAACATTTATCAATATAAGATCCATTCTCTTTTTAATCAAAAATTAGAAACAAACAAAGTAGTATACCTTCCCGGCGGACACCCTGTATAATATGGAGTGCTCGTTTCTATCCCTAATGCATTGTAACCCCTGGGCCCTTGATAGGGGGCGTTATTTCGGTTTAGATAAAGTCTAAGAATATCGTATCGTATATCGTTTGCTTATTTTCTCTCTAAATTGTTCTAATTTGAAGTAATTCTTGAAATTAATGAGTGTTTGTTTATTATTTTAAAGATTTCAATATCTTCTTTTTTAGTTTTTTTCTCCAATGTGCAGAAAACTCAGACCGAAACTTCAAACAGCGACCCCTATGAAAGGTACGCATTCGAATAAAAACAAGCACTCCATATTATAAATCCTCTTAGGCTATAAATGGGTTTGGATTTACTTCCATGATAAGACATCTGTCTCGTGTTAACCCAGAGCTTACGTAAAGGAGCTTTCATTTTATTTAGCACTTGTCTATGTTTCTACCTTTCAAGAAAGTGAAATAAATAAATAAAACTTTTCCGCGCTTGCTACTACAGTGGTGTTTTTAGGTCGATGCCATAGAAGTACTTCAGGTAAAAAATAAGGACGAGACTAGAGAAATGCCAATTTATAACAGTTATAACAGTTTTTCGCCATTAAAATTTGGCGTGCGTTAACGCGCTTCGAGCGACTTGAAAAAAAACTCTGGGTGCCTGAAGTATGCCCACCGGCGGAGGGCAATCGCCCTGTGGGGCCACTTAAACTACTTTAATAAATCAAAACTGTTATAATTGGCATGTCTAGAGTCACTTCCAAAAAATAATGCTTACCATACGCATTTTAAATAAAACTCCAAAAGATAACGCTATTCTTTGTCCTTGAAAGCAATTTTAAACAATTTCCTTCGGTGCTGGGCTTAACAAAAATTAAATTAAATAATTCACAAAATTAATGTACAATACCTAACTTATTCCTAGAAAAAAAAACACTCATTTTCTTTTAACCACATTTCTTTCTTTTTATATCAAGTTCTAGATACTTAACACATACATACATAACAAATCTATTAACTTGAAACTTTAATTAACAAAATTATCATTTAATATTTTATAAAGATGTTCAAAGGAAACAGCGATGGAAATGGAGTTCATTTTAACGTCTTCGAAGTTCCAATTATTGCCCAATGGATAAGGATAAATCCGACTAGATGGCACGACAGAATATCAATGCGTGTGGAGTTATATGGTTGTGATTACAGTGAGTTATCCAGAAAATTTTTTTTGTTCGCATATCGGTGAAATTAATCATAATCTTTTCTCTTTTCAGTCTCTGAAAATCTCTATTTCAATGGAACAAGTTTAGTAAAATACGACTTGCTCAGAGAACCAATCGCCTCAACACGAGAAACCATTCGATTTCGTTTTAAGACCTCTCAAGCCAATGGAATATTGATGTATTCTCGTGGCACACAAGGCGATTACCTTGCTCTTCAAGTTAAAGATAATAAAATGCTTTTGAATATGGATTTGGGATCTAAAATTATGACCTCGCTATCTGTTGGTAGTCTCTTGGATGACAATGTATGGCATGACGTGGTTTTGTCCAGAAATCGTCGAGACATCATATTCTCAGTTGATCGTGTCATCGTCAAAGGCAGGATTAAAGGAGAATACAGTCGATTGAATCTTAACCGTAATGTAGGTTTATATAAATAATTATTTTCGTCGAGTTTTTTTTAAAATATGTTTTCTTTTGCAGCTTTATTTGGGTGGGGTTCCAAATGTACAAGAAGGTATGTTGGTCACACAAAACTTCAGTGGTTGCATTGAGAACCTCTTTCTCAACTCATCGAACTTCATACGCGAAATGAAGGATAACTATGAATATGGCGAAGCCTTCCGTTATCAACGAGTAAACACAATCTACGCCTGTCCATCGCCGTTAATTTATCCAGTGACTTTCCTCACCAGATCATCCTACGCTCGCCTCAAGGGCTCAGAGAAAATGAATCAAATGAATGTGACCTTCTTTTTTCGTACCTATGAGGATAGAGGTTCGATGATGTACCATGAATTCGCTTCAGGAGGCTATGTTAAGCTCTTCTTAGAATTTGGAAAGGTCAAGATCGATTTGAAGCTAGGCGATAAACCTAGAATAATATTGGACAACTATCAGGAACAATTCAACGATGGCAAGTGGCATTCTTTAGTTCTCACAATTGGAAAGAACAAACTTGTCCTGGACATTGATCAACGTCCCATGACTACAACAAAAATAATTCAAATTTCTACGGGTCCTGTGTACAATATTGCAGGTGGACACGATAAGAGTGGTTTCGTGGGATGTATGAGGGAGATATATGTCGACGGTAACTACAAACTGCCCAAGGATTGGATTCCGGGCGAAGAAGTATGCTGCGATAATGAGGTAGTTGTGGATGCTTGTCAAATGATCGATCGGTGCAATCCGAATCCATGTCGTCATAGTGCAACATGTCACCAAAACTCAATGGAATTCTTCTGCGATTGTAGCCAGACTGGATATGCTGGGGCTGTTTGCCACACATGTAAGGAAATAATTTGTTTGAGTCTTGAGTTTATATTTCTTTACTTTTTTTTCTTTTTCTTTGTAGCCAAATATCCACTTTCCTGCTTGGCTTTAAAGAATGTCCAGAGCGTCCAGCAAAGGGTTGACATGCACATTGATGTTGATGGCAGTGGTCCGCTTAAGCCATTCCCGGTTGTCTGTGAATTTTATTGTAAGTAGATTAAAAAAAAGGCTTTTGGTATTGTCCACTATACAATTTCAAAACCTCTCTAGCTGATGGAAGAGTAATCACAACACTTGCCCACAGTCAGGAACGCACAACAACAGTTGATGGCTTCCAGGAGCCAGGTTCATTCGAACAGACAATTATGTACGACGCAGATTTGATGCAGGTAGAGGCGCTGTTGAACCGATCTCATTCATGCTGGCAACGACTAAGTTACTCCTGCAGAGCTGCTAGACTACTCAATTCTCCAAGTAAGTTTTTTTCAATTTTCTAAGATAAATAGATCGATTATCTCACGCTTTTTTTAAATTTTTTTTCAGGTGAAATAAATGGATTCCGCCCATTTTCGTGGTGGGTATCACGACACAATCAACCAATGGACTACTGGGCAGGTGCATTGCCAGGATCTCGTAAATGCGCTTGTGGAATTCTAGGCAACTGCATCGACCCAACTAAATGGTGTAACTGTGACTCAGAGAGAATGGAGTGGACTGAAGACAGTGGAGACATCCGCGAAAAAGAATACCTACCCGTTCGTGCTGTTCGCTTTGGTGACACAGGCACACCATTAGATGAAAAACAAAGTCGATATACTCTTGGACCGCTGCGTTGCGAGGGTGATGATTTGTTCAGTAATATTGTTACATTCCGAATTGCTGATGCTACCATTAACTTGCCACCATTTGATATGGGACATTCGGGAGATATTTATATGGAATTCAAGACAACCACGGAGAATGCTGTTCTCTTCCATGCGACAGGGCCAACAGATTATATTAAACTGAGCATCATTGAAGGAACGAAATTGCAGTTCCAATATCAAGCAGGTAGTGGACCTTTGGGTATAAATGCGGACGCGACTTATCGTTTGGATAACAATGCCTGGCATACAGTCAGTGTGGAAAGAAATCGGTAAGTAACAAAATGTTAAGATAACCCAAATCTGGTTCTCCTCCGAACAGTGTTTGACCTTATTAATTATTCTCGGTGGTAGATTTAGTCTTAAAAGTTTTTTTTTTTTTTATTTTTATTTAAAAACTCATTGTTTATTTACAGTAAAGAAGCTCGTCTTCTCGTTGATGGATCAACCAAAGCAGAAATCCGAGAACCGCCAGGTCCAGTGCGTGCGCTACATCTTACATCAGATCTAGTGATTGGTGCTACAACGGAATACCGCGATGGTTATGTAGGATGCATTCGAGCTCTCCTTCTTAATGGGAAGATGGTTGATTTGAAATCGTATGCTATGCGTGGACTTTATGGTATAAGTTCCGACTGTGTTGGACGTTGTGAGTCAAATCCGTGCCTTAATAATGGAACCTGTCATGAGCGGTACGATGGATATTCGTGTGATTGTCGTTGGAGTGCCTTCAAAGGTCCTATTTGTGCTGATGGTATGAAAGTTGATATTATTTATATTTTACAACTTAAGATAATCTGTATGTTCATTTTATATCTTTATAGAAATTGGTGTAAATCTCCGGTCAAGTTCAATGATTCGTTACGAATTTGAAGGTTCCTTCAGATCGACCATTGCTGAAAATATACGTGTAGGTTTTACCACAACTAATCCAAAGGGCTTCCTTCTTGGTTTCTCTTCCAACATAACCGGAGAATATCTGACCATACAAATTTCAAACTCCGGTAAGATTTGAAAGTATCATGTGAAGAAAATTGTGTCTCACTCTATTATTATTTTTTTGGTAGGTCATTTACGATGCGTTTTTGACTTCGGTTTCGAAAGGCGGGAGATAATTTATCCTAAGAAACATTTTGGTTTGGGCCAGTATCATGATGTTCTATTCTCAAGAAAGAATAGTGGTTCGACTGTTGTACTCCAAGTGGATAACTATGAACCAGTCGAATATAACTTTGATATCAAAGCCTCTGCAGATGCACAATTCAATAATATTCAATACATGTACATTGGAAAGAACGAATCGATGCCTGATGGATTCATTGGTTGTGTGTCTAGAGTTCAGTTTGATGATATCTATCCTCTGAAACTTATGTTCCAACAAAATCCACCACCGAGCGTTAAGTCCTTGGGAAGTAAGTATCTATTTTATTTTTTTAAATTTCTATGAAATAGTCAATCTTCTTGTCCCTGTTCTGACTTAAAATAGTTTATATCGTCACATGATTGCAAGAACCATATTATGGAAAAAAGTCTATTAAACCATTTTCTGGTGTCAAGATATAATGTGTATCAAAAGTATGCAAATCGAGTTAACTTGTTCTTGCAATCAGTGTTGGATTTTTGTGAAATGTCAAAAATCGACAGAAATACAATAAAAATACCTTTTCAGCACAACTTACTGAGGACTTCTGTGGTGTGGAGCCTGTGACTCATCCTCCTATTGAAATAGAAACCCGCCCTCCACCCTTGGTTGATGAAGAGAAGCTGAGAAAAGCCTATAATGAAGTAAATTCAGTACTTTTGGGCAGTAAGTTTCATCTTTCTTTAGCTTTTTTGAAATTTTATGGAGTGTATTATTTCAGGTCTTCTTGCTATTTTATTTATCCTTCTCGTTGTAATGGCGGTTTTGATAGGAAGATATCTTCACCGACACAAAGGAGATTATCTTACGCACGAAGATAAGGGTGCCGACAATGCCGACGACCCCGACGAAGCTGTTGTACAATCAACAACTGGACATCAAGTCACGAAAAGAAAAGAATGGTTCATTTAGATGGTTTTCAAAAGAGAGATAGTAAAAACGACCAGCTGATAAAGAGATAGGAGCAAAGAAAGAGAGGGTTTTATTATTTTTAATTTGTTTCGAATAGCTTCTTTTTAGTTTATTTACATAAAAGCGATTAGAATTAGTTAGGTAGATTGATCAACCAAAAATAAGTTATTGGCTCATTGTCAAGTGTCGATGCCATTAGCAAACTTTTCATTTTCATTTGCACAAATTTGTGACTATGCTATCTGAGAGCTATGTAGTTAAGCAAATTGCGAAATTCAGTCTCGTTGTTCGTTTATTCTGGCGCCAAAAAGAGAATGATAAATGTGTTGTCAAATTAAGCTTTAAATACCAATGCATCTCCATTTTTATTATCAAAAGTTCCATTCACTTTATTGTTGCACATTTTTGCAAGTAGATGACTAAAAATCTACCTTTGGTTAATTAAAAAAAAAAATAAAATAAAACTAAACTTAAGTTGACAGAATTTTTGTAACAAAAATATCAAAAAAAAGAAAATATTATGTTAACGATATTATTTCGTCCCGTCCATTTTTGTACTTTAAGTTACGTATTTTTTTCGTAATTATTTTATTATTTTTATATTATTTTCTACACTCTCTTATTTATTAGATACAAATAACAGCATTTGTAAATGAAGCAGCAAAAATTTTTTTTTTTTTTTAAATAGAATCAGAAATTATTGTTTTGTATATTTGCCACAGTTTTTGTATATAATAATAAAAATAAAATAAAATCTTTAATCATGAAATACAATTTCATAGCTTGCATTTATAATAATAAAAATAAAAAAAAATAAAATTATTTTTCAATATAATCTAGGCAAATGTACAAATAATATTAAAAACAAAAAAAATTTAAAAGTTGCTTCAGTGAAACAATGTTATCTCCGTCTCAAAACTCTTGTATGCATTTTCATTTGAAAATATTTTTTTTATAAAATCATTATTATGAATAAAATATAATTACATATGTATTTCGTATCTCCGTTTCGAGTTTTCAACATTCCATTATAATTAAATATAAAAAAGAAACAGTTTATGTACGAATGTTTTTGTTAAAAGATAATGTTTTTTTCGTAGGGAATAAAAAAAATATATACATAAAATCAAACACAAGAGAGAACTAAGAATAACAATAATACTAAACTAAGCAAAAACAAAGCGAAAAAATAAAGAAATTTAATTTTTAAGATCAAAAGAGAACTCGTGTATTTTATTTTGTTTTCGATTCTTGACGAACGAAAAACTCGACGTATTTACTGTTTTTACGATTGTGCCCCAAAGTATTCAAAACTTGAGTAATAATGTCATCCTAGTGTTCCATTACTGGAACAGTGACTATTTTATGCTCTAGGAATTTTGTGTTTGGGTATTCACTATTTGTTTTTGGACACTGATGTTCTTGGCTATTAAATTTATTGTTTAGTAACTGCTACTGGGCAATCGAAGTGAATGAGGCAGTTGAAGAGCATTGAGTACAACGCCCGACGATATCCTCTGCTGGGTACATATATGGGAAGTACATTAGTTGTTATTTAAGCAAGGATCCGAAAATCCATCGATATACGCTAAAAAATGCCAATTTATAACATTTTTCGTCATTCAAAATGGGAGTACATTAACGCGCTACTGGAAAAAAGACTAGGTCCCTGATGAAGTATGCCCACCATCGTAGGCCCCGGATAAACAGAGGTGACATTCGGTACCTAAAAATCGATCAATCGATTTCGTTCAAACTTTCGCACATACGAAAACGTTTGATCGCTTTCCCCATACAGAATGTCACCCCAGGGCCCGTATTACGGATTACGATTATCGTTCAAAATCCGTCATTATCGTTATTTTGCGATTACGATTTACGATAGTCGTTTTTTTAAAACCATACTCGTTTTCGTTTACGACTGCTTTTGGCGGTGGTTTTTCATAGAACTTTATGTTGTTGTCACTTATTTATTATGTTTGTTTGGTTCTGCTGTTTTATTTTTATTTTATCTGGCATTATTTTCAGGTATCCATTCTCGTAAATCATGATCGGTTTATGCCATGACTATCGTTTTCTTGGGTATCGTTTTTTTTTGCTTTTCGTTTCGTAATTCGTAAAACGGGCTTAGAAGTTTTATAAACAAAACATTTATATATATTTTAAGGATGTTGAAGGTTGCGACTGCGATGGTGGGTAGGCGGAGGGCTTTGGCCGGGGCAGTACTTTTATGAACAAAACTATTATAAAATGGTATATCGAGTCACTTTCAATAATAAAAGTGCACCTAAGTAATAATTAAAAAAACACCAAAACAGAAATGATGATGGATAAAATCGAATGGATTTTACCGTGGGGGCTATCGTGAATAAAGTTTCCCTGGGAATGTTTCCCTCCTTCGAAAATTTGGAACGTGAATAATGGTTGAAAGTATACATCGGAATCTAATGGTATCGGGAATAAATTTTCCAGGTGAATTTGGCTATCATTTCAATAAGCCAAATTTGAGCTTAGGAAGCGGAGTTAAAAAGTAATGGCGTTTCAAATTTTCGAAGATGGGAAACATTCCCAGGGAAATTTTATTCACGTTAGCCCCCTTATGTGCAACTGAAAGACCGTCTTTTTTTATTGTCATTTTAATGATGACATATATTTTTTATATTTTTTTAATTTATTTTCATTTCAAAAATAAAATATGTATAAACATAAATATACAAAATCTAAATACTTGGAGTATTTAATACAAAAATTTAATAAGTTTTTATACGTAATGTCGTAATATTTACAATGTTATGTTTTTTGTTTTTGTTTTTCGCTATGCGATAATAATTTAAAATGATTTAATAAAATAATTATAAGATGGGTGATAAATTTTATTCCAATTTGTTGCACAATTCAAATCCGTTTAAATTAACTACACGTATGTTAACGATACAACATGAAACTTATTTACTATGTATGTATATAAAATCCATTTTTGCTCACTATTCCTAGGCACATTTTATAATGGTCTTTTTATTCGATCACAGCATCGAACAAAATATGAACAATAGAAATACAATAACACACATGGCAATGATATCCTTTTGAAGAATTCGATCATAGTATAAAGATCTGTAAGATTCCCTGCGGGTTTTTTGGAATAACCATAGAGGCAGAATGACTTGCAAAATATCAGGGACCATAAATCCAATGTCTCGTATAACTTGGTGGGCAAATCCTTCGCCACGAATAACGTTGGTAATAAATTGATCAAAACTGCTTGTTACTATATGCAGCAAAGCAATACCAACTACACACAGGATTTTCTTTGAAGTAACTAAATTATGCGTGTTTGCTAGATGCACTATCATCACAGTTGAAATAAGTTCAGTTATCTGAAATGAGAGAACAAAAAATTTATTTGTATATCACAAAAATAAGAATAGCGGCGAAATCGAATGGGAATCATACCTAGTGTATGAAAATTATTATCTACAAAATTAGAAAAAAATACACTTTGCTTTTCTAAAGGTTTTTGATGTGCTTAATTCGATTCAGACGATTCTGAGATATATTGTAGAACTCTTTTTGATTGAAACTTGCACGAAAACTTGGCGCTGGTCCACTTTATTCATTATCATTTAATATATACTTTCACTCGTTGTCCCTTTTTTTTCCCGTTCTATTCATACTTAGAGAAATAGAATACGACATATACATTATTGTCATTTTAAATAAACAAAAATTAACTTTAAATGACATTAAGGAACTAGGAGATGCATGATCAAATATTGTAGAAAAAAGAGAAACATTTTTTTAACAACTTAAAAGATGATCATTTATTTGTTGGTACTCACATTTTGAAAAAAATTACGCTGATTGAAATTAAAAATAGTTTTTGCAGTTTTATTCAAATAAGTTGCATTTTAACTGGATAAGCAAACCTGTTTAAATACTAAAATCAGTGTCGGCATATTAATTCGATATTTGTCTAAATACATATATGTATATGTAAATAAATGAATTCTTTAGAAATATAAAATCATAAACTTACTGTAAAAAACATTTGGTGATTCCACTGGCGATAATAATCATCATTATAATAATTAATACACATCCACCATGCATAGTAATGTGAGAAAATCGACAGGGCAAACAATAGCACCATTGAGTGTCGCACTTGTTTTTGTATTGTCAAATAAATCAATTGTTTTATACATTCATAGAGTCCAATAATAGCCAGGACTGTTAGAATCCACATTTTTGTCGTGTTTTGGGTGGCATTGAAATACATGTGTTTGTATGATGCAATTCCTGATTCATATGGTCCTTTGAATACGGTATCCCAACAAGAACATGAGCAAACTTGCTTTTCAACAGTCAGGTTAAACTTATCCCAAAAGTACCATAGCACGGCTATGTGTCCCGGTGGTATAAGAGCTGGTGCAAGGCTCCCAATAGCAGCTGGGAACCATTTTATGTTGGCCATAACGGAACGGACCTGAAAAAAAATCAATAATTCTTATATACATTTATCGCATCAGTTTTTTTTTTTTTTTTTTAATAAAAGTTAATTAAAAAGGAGCATAAGAGATCTAATTATAAGAAATGAAAAATCAATCAAACTTATGTGGGTACCCAGCCACACCGGAATTCGAGGAAATGAGTTTGCAGACCACGAAGCAAATCTTGTTAGCAGATCTCCCGTTTACCTATTCAACATCTACACGAAATTGGACCTCCAAAGACTCATTAACAGTATAATTAAAAAAAAACATCTAGAGATATGGAATTGCAATCAAACCCATTACTCCAGGATAAACACAAACGGCCTTGCTCCAACCTATCCTGCATCTACGTCAAAAGCTCTCACCACAACCTTTGCCCGTCTCCGACTCGGGCATACCGCAACCACCCACCAGCACATTCTAAAAAGAGAAAATCCACCTATTTGCTCAACATGTAACAACAACCTGAACATACCACACTTGCTTGGCCAAATAACTTGCTCTAACTCCGCAAAACTCAACACCTATACTTTCTGCAAATGAAACAATTTTCCTACTACTCAATACAATCAACCAAAACAACATCTCCAAAGTTTACAACTTTTTCAACGAAGCTGGACACATAATCTAAAGAATCAACACAGGGCTGGAAGTCCTAGCTGCTAGGCCCTATCTAAACTAATCATTTACTATATAATTTTTTATTATATGTAAATAAATAATAATAATAATAATAAAAAGGAGCCCCTGCTTGAGCAAGTAATCAACTGATTTTTGTATCACAATAGTTGGAACTGTGTTTGGGAAAAATAAAGTATTATTTTTAGATCAAAGTAGGGTGGGGGGAATGTCCAAAAAACTCCTTGTACCAAATTGAAAGAAAAATTATTTTACGCTGTAGCCGATAAGATAGACGGAGAGATTAGCGAGACCCATTTTGTTCGTCTTTCCAATCATCGTAATATCAAGTTTGATCCAAACATCGAGTTCGATGAACCTCTTTTCTTCTTACTCCTAATCCAAATGAGTATAGAGACTTGGGATTTTGTAAATGATTTTTTGTTTTTTATTGAATATAAGGGCCCTATTATGACTCGCGAGTCACATTTAAAAATTGGCGAATGTGACTGTTTGGCCAAGTTGAAGTTCGCCTTTAATGTCAAACTATTCGCAGTTTTGTCTTCAAATGCGAACTTCGAAGTTCGCTATTCGTAATACCACGGAACTGATAATTCGCCAAATCGTTCGACCTGAGTCGAACGTTCGGCTCGCGAGTCATAATAGGGCCCTAATTAACAAAAATTGAAAACCGTCCATTAAACCGGTACTTTTGTGCACCAAATGACCAAGGAATCTGAAGATAGCAAGTAAATAAAATATCTGCAAGAATGAAATCAAACAGGAAATACATTTTTGTTAATCTTTACACAGGTGCCGTTATTGACTAGGTGGTGAAGGAAATAAAGCGATTTTCCGATACTCGGATTTGCGTCTTAATTTGATTTTCCGAAAATAAAGGCCACCATTAATATATGTTTGACCGTTTACTTTTTTTGCCAATGTCTAACATGATATGCAACACTGAAATATCTGATTAAATACGCTGATAAAAAAATATTCACTTCATTCTTCGTGTTAGAAATATTGGCGCAAAATGTTAGTCGATTGACTAAGATGTTTAAACATTATAATTTTCATACTAGGTTAAAATGAGGATTTTGCGAACTTTTAACAAGAAGGTAGGTAGCTACTGTCTTTTTGAAATTTTATTCAGGTAAAAATTATAAAAGACAATATTTTATATTTTTGTATCAGACTAACTCATATGTAACTTCAACATTTATAAAATGTTTTAGGTATGTTTACCTAAAGTTTATTAAGAAAATGGTTGTAGTATAGGTGAAAACAGAAAATAATAATTTTCACAAAAAATATTTATAGGTATTGTATGTAGGTATAGGTATGTAATAAAAATCTAAGAAAAGAAAATTAAATAAATGTCAAACTGGACGGATAATTGTGATTGATTTGTATAAACAATGAACTGATTTTTAATAAAAACATTGTTTTATCATCTTCACAAACCTTGATAACAATGAAATGAAAACATTATTAACTGTTAAGAGATAAGGCAACACAAATCAAAGTGAGGACACTGGAGTATACAAAATTTTATTGTAATTTTTTGTAATTTTATTTTATTATATTTATTACTTGATGGATAACATAAAATAAATACTGGATATTTGTTTCTGATGTCAAAAATATCCCAATCACTAGTGGAAAGTTCAGTTCAAAAAAAAACACAATTCTTTATCCAGGCTATTTATTCATTATGGGATACCTACCATCAGAAATTAAGTCCAAATTAAGTGCCTGGTAGGGTCTGTCTTAGAACAAAGTTACATGCCTTTTCATAAGAGTACCGAAATTGTGTTATCCGACAATTATTACTTAATAAATGACAAATTACGGTATCACTGCAAAATACAATTGTATTGTAAATATATTGTAGTTACTGTGTACATTGTGGTAAAATAAGCTTTCTGTATATTTTTGTATGTATTTCCCCAGTTTTTTTCTTTAAAGTTCTGTTCGGAAAACGAATTTTTATACCGAACCTATCCGACCCTATTCGGATCTCAATTACTGGGCTTTTCCCACCAGACGTCAAACAAGCAGATCAAATATTATTATGGATAGTAGAAAAAGAGAAATAAATAAGCTGGGATTAAAAAAAAAGACGAAAGTTTTTATAGGAACTGCAATGCTAATTATGATTTCAAGCACAATTTGTTTGGGGGTGGAATATAATAAGGTAGGTGCCTCTGAAATGACTAACACAGTTTAAGCGTTATGTACCTAAATAGGGAAGGATTCAATATGAAATATCAATGCTATCGGTACCTGCAGATTGAAGCAAAGTAGGTATTATTATATCTAGGTATTTACAAAACAAAAAAATAAATAAAACACGACAAATCATATCGATTCTACATAAACATAGGTAGGTATGTACATGTTCACAATTTCAACTCATTCAATCTATAATTCAAAAATACTCCATGTGGGTAATCTGTGATTAAAATTAAGAAAAATTAAGGCTTAACTACATAAGCCAAAAAGTACTTTTGTACAAAAGTAAAAATATTTTTTTTCCCGCTAGCGCAGTTGTTTTGTGAAAAAGAATATACAAATTTTTTTTTAGACCAAAATTTAAGCTTTCTGCATCATTTTTATAAGTTTTCCAGTCAGAAAAACTATTCCAAAATGAGTTTGAAAATTTTCACTTTTGTACTTTTTCACTTTTTGGGTTTATGTAGTTAAGCCTTTACAAACATTTTCACTTTTACACAACCTCGATGGAAGCATCGACGTTGTAATTTCTGTTACTCATTTTTAAAGCTATTTTAAGCCTTTATCAATTTGCAACTTAACTTTTATTGAACCTTGATCTTTACAAGCTTTAGCGAATGTCTGACAAACGTTGCTGAAACAAATGCACATGATAGACAAGGCAAAACCGAGTTCAAAAGTAGGTAGGTATTACAGATTGCAAAATTACTTTCCCACAATAGTAATAGCTAAATTAATTTACATGTTATGCTTGTATGTATTAATAAGAACTTTATTAAACCAGATATTCCAGCTAAACATGCACTATGCAGGCTTCTACTCTCAACTACATACCTAGTTACTTGTTTTATTTGAATTTAAGTTGTAAGAAGAATTAAAGATTACATCAAATTCAGGGTTTGTCATCGCCTCATCGTTAAAGTTAATGAAAAAAAGTAAACAATAGTGCAAATTAATCACAAGACTCACCTGTCGCTCACGTTTATATACTTCAAACAGTCGGATAAAAATAATAAAAATACTCACGAAAAAGATATGGTTTTAACTTAAATTATGCGGTGAATGACATAATTTGAGATAAATATTTATTTTACAAAGCAAATGACGCAATTTTAAAAGGAATAAATAGAAAGTAAAGTCCCTAGAAGTCACAGTTTTTCTTGAAAGAAAATTTTACAAATCAACCCCACTAACTACCTCAACACATCAAATCTCAAAAGAAAATAAAAAAATACCATACCTATTTATTTAGTACCTAGTTTGCGAATTAAAGAATGAGAATTGAGAATCAAAAGAAACTCAGCAGCTTGTGCAGTGCGCAAAAGTAGAACAGCACTACAAAAAACAAAACTATAAAGGAAAACTTCTATTTGAATTTTTTGTTTATCTATTCTACGCATGTGAAAGAATGGGTAAAGTATATGTTTCCGTTGGTAGATATTTTTTTACCATCTCCCTCGTTTTGTTTTGGTTAATTTTTTGTAAATTAAAATTGTAGTAGAATATTATATTTGTAATAGAATCTAAAAAAGTGGTGCCAGAATTATCCAATTAGGCTTTTCCAGAAACTATCTTTGTCTTTTCTCTTTCTAATTTTGACATAAAAATATGTAGGGAAAACAAACAATCGACCAATCACAATCACATGTTTTTGTTTTCCCTACATATTTTTCTGTCAAACTATTGATTTTTTTTTTTACTTGTTTGGCACTGAAGTCTGGTGGATGTTCCAAATATATGGTTTCTTCTGGTACTTTTGGACTAAAAATTGCAATCTGTCAATTTTTGAGGATTGGTGTGGTTATAAAATTCTCTCAGAGGTAGGTAAACTAAACTGTCCGAAAGAACCCGAACGATTTGAACCAAAAACAAAAATATTGTCCACTTTTTAAACGTAGAAAAAAGTAAACAAGCCCCATAGCAAAAAACGGTAAAACAAAGTGACAAAATTGGAATTACTATTGTAATTTTACACTTAATTGAATTTTAAATAATTGTAATTTCTCTTTAATTGAATATTTTATTAAATATTTTAAAGTGAGTATTTTCTTTAAACAAAATCCACTGCTCAATAAACAATAAATACAGGTTTTGAGCAGACATTCTTCTTTAAAATATATTTTTGTGAGAAATATTTCATTACATGCCGCCTCCACTGGGCATAAACGATGCTCGGATTATGAACATGTCTAGAAAAAAACCAATGGAGGCACAATAATCCATGTCATGTGGTGACATTATCCATACAAGTCAGATTGTGGATTGGATTGTGGTTGTGATGTTGAGGAGGTGGTAGATTATAGACCCGCTTCCCATATATGAGGTTTGTCTCAACCCAATCTACACACTAGTTTTTTTTCGCATGTTATGCGCATCATCCTATAAATCGGCAGAAGAGAGAAATAAAGATACATGTACATATACCTACCGTAAACAATTTTTTCAAATAAGAACCATTCAAAGTTTTCTATACAAGAATTTTTATTCGAGAAATGCAGCCATAATAATTTTATCTGAATAATTAAAAAAAAAACATCTCGTGTATTGCTAAAATAAAAAATAAAATTTCATTGCAAGTCAGTTGATTACGACAATCTTGCACGTTTGGCATCTGGGGTCGTAGATACTTCTTTCAGTTCTGTATCTGATTCAGGCCCACTATTCAAGGAACTCCAACATTTTTTGGAAGCAACTACCAAGTTCAACAATTCGTCAAGGGAAAGGTGTTCACTTATTAAGGGTAACGAATCAGGAACCAACATAATGTGTGTTCCATTTTCATCTGGATTTAGAGTATAAACTTGTATCCTTTTTAATTTTTCCAACAAAGCAGCTCTTCTCAAAAATGGTTTAATTCCATCTAATAAAATGCCATTATAAATAGGGTAGTTTACTGAATAATCAATGTTTGATAGGCGAACAGATAAGGAATTAATACTCAGCAAATGGCTGTTGAAGTTGTTTGTTACAAAATTATATAATGGAAGACCAATCTTAATTTCATCTGTTTTCATTTGCATAATTTCACAAACGCAGTCATTTAGAAAACTTGATAAATTACTCGTTTTAACAGAATTTTCATAAACATCTAAGTTAATAATTTTTGTATAATCGCTTTCAAAATTCCTTATAAGTGCATACTTAATCAATAATTTAGCTTGATCCGGATACCGCATGGCATTATCCAAGGGTGAGTAACAGTCTTCAGAAAGACGGTGTTCGCGATTTTTTATATTAATATCAGCTCCGTATTTTAATAGTTCTTCAATAAATTCCATTGGCGACTGTCTTTTAACAGCATGGTTTAGGGCAGTATTTCCTTTACGATTTGTTGCATTTACTTCAGCTCCATGCTTTAAAAGCTGTCGCACGAATTCTAGATCCTTTCCTAGCGTTATGGCAGCATGCAGAGGAGTTTCTCGGTATGTGTTTGTTTCATTAACATTCGCACCTCGTAACAAAAGTTCTTTCACAATTTTTGCACAAGAAGTGCAATGAAGTAGTGTGTCGTTATTCCGACATCCTCCAAGATCACTTACTGTCATGTTAACATTAGCGCCAGAAGACAAAAGAGCTTTAACTTCTTCCAAGTTTTTGGCTCGTACTGCCTTTTCTAGGCGTGTGTTCTTATCATTTTGATCACACATATTTTAAAGAAACCACTAAAAAAACCAAATGATCAGTAAATAATAAAGTGTTACTGCCACAGATTATGAATCACCGACTCTGGTTATTGCTGTGTGATGATTCATTTTCAGACTTCAGAACTTTGTATTTTTATAACTTTTTCATTCTAAACTAAATTCTTTTAGAACTTTATTTTTCTTCCATTTGTCGTTCCTGGGTTCAAGAACTTTTGTTTTCAGAAATTCGTTACTATTTACTATTAAAAAAATAATGGAGGGACGAAAGAAATAGAAAACTGTTCGCCCTGTTCCTGTTGCTTCAAACTTCAAAAACTTTCGGTGGTGGTCGATTGTTAAATTGTGATGACAGCTGGGGCAGACATTGATTGTAGTAGATTAAGCAATGAAGGTGACTTCACACGGTGGGTCGCGTGACTGGACGCGCGTCTTTTGTGCTGACCCAGCAAATGGCCCTAGAAACTAAAGTGAATTTGAACAAGTTGATATTAGGCGTGTTTTTTTGCAAGTCCATATGGATTTGTCGAAAAAAACGACATCGGGACTTAGTACCTTCTTACTTACAATACGTAAGTCCCGATAATTATCTGGACTTAACTAAGTCCATATGGATTTAAGTTGTTGTTGTATTTACGTGTAAAACTATTAGTCCCGATGTCGTTTTTTTCGACAAATCCATATGGACTTGCAAAAAAACACGCCTAATATCAACTCAAAACACGGCAAAACTATAGTAAAGAAGCTTTGTGTTCAATTTTTATATTTAATCATGCCGATTATAGAATTCGCAATAATGGATTCGCAGTGATTCGCAGTGCTGTATTCTCTTTTCTTTTCATGGCGAATGAGTAGAGAGGAACGAGTGCACTGCACTGGGAATCCAGAACTGCGAATTCCATAATCGGCATGAATATTTATATTTTAATTACAATAATCTACAATAGGTACGATGAAGTAGTGTTTCGTTATCCCGAAATGACCAATGATCAGTTAATCTCATGTTAGCATTAGCACCAGCAGACAAAAGAGCTTTAACTTCTTTCAAGTTTCTGTTTAATACTGCCTTTTCTAGACGTATGTTCTTATCGTTTGCATCACACATATTTTAAGGAAATCACTAAAAAATGCAAATATGTAGCTTAAGCTCAGATAAAAGGAAAACAAATATTTTTATAATTTAAAAGCTCAGGTTTCCATAAGGCACATACACAAAAAATATGAAAAAATGTGATATACTATGTACATATATAAATGTCGGCTGAGCTAGAAATTACGAAAGTATTACACATCTGTTCGCGTACTGTCAGAAAAATCGTTGCGATTAAAGTTTACTAGCGTGCTTAAATTTTTGTATTGAAGTTTTTTTTTAAAGGTTTGCAAATATTACAAACCTATACTGACTACATTTACATAAGCGCCTGCGTGGCTACTGAACATAACCTAAGCGGAGCGACGGAGTTGCGTGAGCGGGACAGATCCCAAAACAAACCGCTATTTTTGGTAGGTTATGTCCAGGATTAAGGGAGGTGCAAGTAGTAACTGCGTTTCCCGCATAATCAGCCATATAATGAATCAATCCAAATTTAAGTGTCTTCATTGTATGTATAATCTTTGGCCAGGTTAGGTTAGGTTTAGGTTAATTTATCTATGTATTCTATCTTCTATCTTCTATCTTCTATCTTCTATCTTCTATCTTCTATCTTCTATCTTCTATCTTCTATCTTCTATCTTCTATCTTCTATCTTCTATCTTCTATCTTCTATCTTCTATCTTCTATCTTCTATCTTCTATCTTCTATCTTCTATCTTCTACCTTCTATCTTCTATCTTCTATCTTCTATCTTCTATCTTCTATATTAATAAAGCGGAACTCTTGCTTTGTTTGTTCGGGCTAATCTCAGAAACGACATATTCGATTTCAAAAATTCTTTTTGTGTTTGAAAGGTTGTTTTTGGGAGATGGTTATAAGAAAGTATTGCTTAAGAGGGCTTTTAGGGTGAAATGGGGTAAAAACGAGAGTTCATATCCGTTATTAAAAATTCAGTTTGTGTTTGAAAGGTTATTTTAAGTGAATATGGCATCAGGAATATTTCATTTTTTTTCAAAAAAATTGGTATCTATAGGGTGAGGTGGAGTAAAAACAAAAATAGGATATCCAATTTCAAAAATTCTGTTTTTTTGAAAGGTAAATTGAAATCACCGACGATAATTAAATCGTCACTTGAAGCTGAAGCCTCAATCAGCGAAACAACTGATTAATATCACTTTTGACAAGTATTCCAACGAAAAACTTTATATGTATGTACATATGTGTGTTCCTCGTCTACTCCAATATGAAATTGGGAACAGAAGAAAACTCCGAAAACATTACTCGGAACAGCCAATCGAAGGCTTTTGGAGTAGTAGGAGTGAAAAAGGAGTGGAAAAGGAGTACTCCGACATAAGTTATTAATTGGACAAAGGATGAATATAACAACAGAGAATGTAGAAACACCGGTTGGTGAATTAGAAAATTTAACTAAAGTTCCATTAAGATGGTTATGTACGGCCAAAAGAACACCCCTCCCGCAGAGAGCATTATCACTACTTCCACCATCTGTATGAAAGACAACAAAAAGAAACACTGAATAGGTTTTGGTACGTAGACCTCTAACGTTCTGGTAATAAGGAGACAAGTTTGTTGCAGTTAAGTCAACAAGCATTAGGTTAACAAGCGTCATTTTTTTGGTAGCTCATAGGTGGCCAAATTGCAAAACGAAAATAAAGAAGTTTTGTGCCCAATTTTTGTAATTGAAAATTAAATTTTAATTGAATAATTTTGTTATTTATATTAACATATACATTGTAATATAACAATGCCAGTATCAAAAAATTTAAAATTAGGCAGGCAATCGTTGAAACGACAATCGTTTAATCGACCAGTCGTTCAAATATTATGAGGTTGTGGTACTTATTATTTTTTTTTTCTTTCTTTCGATCTGAACTTTGACGAAATGTTTGAACAATTTTATTAAAATTTAATCACTTGTCAATTTTTTTTGTTAATAACTTCACATTATTTAAGTTCCTGATTCTAAAGTCCAGTTTTTCAGTGCGAGATTAAAGTTGAACTCATCGAATTTGGTGAGTTTTAACTAAGGATTAACTTAACAGATGCTTTTGATCTTATCCACAGAGTTTTTTTAGTCGTTTCGCGTGCATTCTCCACTGAAAAACTGCTTCCTCAGTTAACTGTGGTTTAATTTACTTCTCAAGGTAGCTTAAGCTGGTTTTGCTCTCCACTGAAAAACTTACCGATTAAGTTTATTACTTTGAAAAACTAAAACAATTTTGTGAATTTATTTAAGGGTAATGTTTATTTGTATGCTTAAAATAAAGTGTAAATCATTATCAAAAATCTGTACGCATTGTTTATTTTCTATCTTTGATAATTCGATACAAAATGTAAACTATTTAATGATATTGTCTTATTTTGTTCTCTTCACTAAATAATAAAAACTTACAGATTTTGCATGCAACTATTTTTTTTTTAAATTCAAATTTATTTTTGTGTGTTTTATTTAGTTCATAAAAAGAAAAAAGTTTTTGTCTCTTTATTTAATTATTACATAATCTTATTTTTTTATTGTGTTTAATATCTAATTATCTACGATAATTTAAAAAAAAACTCTATTTTTGGAAGTCTTTTTGTAATGGTCTCACTTTAAGCAGTGATAATTATACTTAAGTCTACAAAAAATAATAAAAATTGATATAAAGGTAGGTAGGTACTATAAAATTCTAGAACTAAGTTCAGATGGGAAGTTTACTAATCCATAATATTTGCCTTATTATAAACAACAAGTATTGTAATATGTAAATATTTATGGGATATTTCTTTAAGTTTATTTTAATTTGATTACCAATAGATAACAAATATATTTCGATCTTTCTTTTTGTAGGATTTCATTAAGTTCGAATCGTTGACATTTTATCTGCAAAACACGTCCATATTTTTTCTATACTATGTACATAGTACTTGTAAAGGAAAAAGCTAGAGCAAACAACACTATTGTTGAGACACATTGAATACTTATTATGTAAATGTAAGTTTTCAAGTTTGATACAATATTTTTTGTTTATGAATCAATCAAATAATAAACATTTAACCATGAAAAACTCACAATAAAACTGAACATTCTATATCATATAAATGTATCTTTATTTAAACGCTTTCTACTTTCATTACGGGTGTTTTAATGGAAAATTTACGAGTATAGCTGGCGGGGTAAAATCTCCCTCGGCAAACAGTAACAAAATCAAAAGATATCCACTTTATTTCTGTCTTATTTATCGATACTATCTGGGTTTTGTTGTTGTTTACAGGGGGAAATTTGACTGCTCTAGCTAGAATAATTTTCAATAAAACAAGCCTATTGTATACAAATAGTTGCATTGGATATGTTTATCTTTATTTACCTTCTTTACGCTAAATGTTTGACATTTTATTTAAATAAAGATGTACGCCAATAAGGTATTAGGTGACCAAAATTGGAAAATTACTTTTGTATCCGAGGTATAAATTACAAATTTAAGAAATTAAACTATTTAAAATACACTTTATCAGTGGGAACGAGATAAAAGTACAGAAAAGTATAAAAAAAGTCGGAGGAGCTAGGCGAATTTGAACACCGTCAAAGTGTAAGCGCATTACCATAATGTCACACTTTGAATTCGATTGATTTTTGACAGCTGAAAGTTAAAATTAATCTACACTAAATTACTGCTTCTGAGTAAACTCCGGAGCAATTTAATTGCAAGATTACCAAACTCCGGTTTAACTCAGAGTTAACTCAGCACTGAGAAACTGGCATAAGAGTCCTAGTAAAAAACATATGAATGCATATATTAATGAAACAATAGGTCTGTTTGGTTATTTCTCAAAATTTAAAATTTCTACAAAATTTAACAATTTATTTCTATATGAACTTCTTGTGTACGCGAAGGACTTGAACAAAATTAGTAGACAAAACACATTGGCAGTTTTGGTTAAGTATACGGACAGACATAATGATTTGCTTAAATAATATTTTATAATAGTTCAGTCAAAATTAAACAAAATACCTACAGTAACTACACGTTTAAAATTCAATCTTCAGAATAAAGACTCTCCCAAACCAGAGCCAAAAATTCGAAGCCAATATGCGACGACCGAAGAATGTTCAAATATTCGCCTTTTGACAGTGTGGGTACCCTCATTAATCACCATATACATCAATATAAAAACAGGCGAAAGTTTCGTTGTCGTTGCGAAGTATTCGCGTTGGTTTGCGAATACTTTGAATCCGTTTTATTTTACGGGATCCTATTTCAAGAGGAAGTGTTTCATGACATGCCAATTTATAACAGTTTTATTTATAACAGTACTGGTTATGCGATCCCGCAAGGCCAGGTCCCTCCGCATTGATTAACACCAAACTATTATAGCTGTTATAATTTGGCATTTCTGTAGTTTCGTCCATTTTAAAATCTAGATCCATAAAGTTCATGGAGAATTATTGGGATCTTGGGGTTATTGGCCAATTATAGTCATTGTAGCAAAGCACTATCTTACGACAAATTTATTGATAAACCTCAGTTTAACGAAAAATTATAATTAAATAAAGCTTTTATTCATTTCATCTTCAAGGTCGGATGCATAAAGGACTCTATAATCCAGATGCAGTGGTGAGTTAGAACTCGTTGTCAGTTAAACAAAGTCATAATTTGAACAATGCTTAATTGAATTAAAATGGTTTTGGGAGAAATTAGGCAAGAATATTTATGTAAATTAAGGACATTTGTGTGTAGGTATGTACCTATGTTACAGTAGGGCGCCAGTTATAGTTTTACTGAAAAATTTGTCTTTTGATTCTGAGACAGTGTACAAAGAAAATTGATTATATTTTAGTGTACACATAAAGCTTTATATATAAATTTAGTTATATAAATTTCAACAAAATAGTAAAAATAATTTACTTTACAACTTTCTATTAAAATCAATTTTATTATTTCAATTATTGAAATCGTTTTCAATGAACAGCTGAATTTCGTTTCAGCAAAATGGAACACAATCGTTCCAATGATATGTGTTTGATTTTCTTTTTGATCTTATCTGGCATTATTTCGATCAATGAATAACACAATATAATAGGATTGTTTTGTTCAACTCATTAATGTTCACATTTAGGCAAATGCTTATTTACCAACAACAAGTTAACAGCACCTTTGCTTTTCAGTACCTAACTATATATGGCTTAATTCGGAACAGTGCATAATCGGTACAGTAACAAGCTCATCAAAACACGCCTAATGGCAAAGTCTGAAATATTCATATTCTATTCCGAACCTACGTAGGATGCATAATGCTTTACACACAAACGCTGCACCTCAATTTTGCCAATGCCGTCGAAAACAATATTAAAATTATATATTTATTTTAAAATAGATCCGCCATTTTTTTCACTACGATTTATGCAAATTTTAAAACATTAAATATTTGCTGTAAATAATAAAGAATTTTTAAAATTAAACATAGAAGATAGTGTGTTTTTTAATAAATAATTTTTAAATAAAATTAAAAAAGCGCTAATCAGCCTCTAGGAATTTAATAACTAAAATCAAGTTTAAATATTTTAAGTATAAAACTTTTTACTTTTGTCACACTTTTCTCTAAATCTACAGTGAAAGTAATTTTAATCGCTACACTAAAACTACATTGACCAGACATTTAATATGCAGCTTTCCAGATATTTAAAGCTAATATCCAGATATCTCATTACTTATTAAAGATCTCCACTATACGCTATCAAACAATCAAAATAATTAAACGAGCCTATGAACTTACACGATTAGCAATTCGTAGAGGTATGTTCTATGTGTATTGTACATCATCATCCACAGGGTTGCCCGAAATCAGTTTCATATCAATAACTTCGTTTGTAATTTATTTAGGTAGGTATACTTATCTCTCTCATCACAGAATCGAACACACAGTGAATAGGGAGAACACAAAAAACATCATAGCAATAATATCTTTGTGAAGGGTTCGATCCCGATAAAATGGCCGTGTTGTATATGACTCCTTACGGCTTTGTTGCAATAGCCATAGTGGTATCAGCAGCTGTAATATATCGGGTATCATAAATCCAATATCTCGTACTACTTGATGGGCATATCCTTCCCCTCGAATCACATTCATAACAAATTGATCGAAACTGCTGGCTGCTATGTGTAATAGCGCAATACCAACGATGCAAAATATTTTCTTCGAAGTGACAGCATTGTTGGTGCTAGCTAGGTGCATCACCATCACCGTTGATATAAGTTCAGTTATCTGTAAAATAACAGAACCGGTAGTTAAAAGTTATTGAAGCTTGACAGGAGGAAATAAAAAACGAATTTGGAAGACGAGTGGAAATAGCTGAATTGACAAACAACATTATTGTCCAAATTGTTATATCCTTTGCCAATGAAAGACAATGAATTAAAAGCTAAATTAAATTGAAAAGTGATATGTGTTTATACTGTTGTTTGACCTGTTTACCATTCATAAGGCGAAGAAAAATAATTATATTAAATGAGTGACCAAATAGCAAACGCACAAAAATCCATGATGTTATGAAAGAAGTTTTCCTTTGGAGGTGGCGAATAACTCATGAGTAGATGCAAACATCAATCTAGTACTACGAACTACATATGTGCTCTCATGGCGAGTATATGTAGGTTTGTAGGAAAACCAATTTTGTGCGTTCCATTGAAAATGGATAGCAAGGTACTAATGAGTGCTTCGCCACCTCCAAAAGAACATGGCTATTAATAGTCCGGACAGTTAGCTCTGTGAGAAAAAATACCGGACACTTCTCCAAATAATCTGCTACAATTATCAATTTCACTCGTGGCACAGAGTACTTCAAAACTAAAAGTAGATTGAAATTTGTATGATTTCGTTGTCTTTTTTGTATAGGATTTTTCATTTTGCATCGGCAGCGTAAAAGGTTTTATTAGAATTAAAATCTAATTAATGTCGTCTTCTGCCGCAACTACATAAAATACCCTTTTATATAGAATGTTTGTTATGGAAGTAACAAAAGACATGCCGGCCAGTGGGCATACTTCGGGTATTGGTGCCTATTTTATTTGGAAGAGAGTCGCCAATTATAACAGTTTTGGTTAATAAAAGTACTGCTTAGCTTATGCGGCCTCGCAAAGCCAGGGCCCTCCGCCGGTAAGCATACTTCAGATACCTAGAGTATTTTTTCAAAATCGCGAAGCGCGTTAACGCACGCCAACCTTAAATGGCAAAAAACTGTTGTAACTGTTATAAATTGACATGTCTCTAGCCTTGTTCATTTTATCTATTTGGGCGAGACTAGAGAAATGCCACTTTTTAACAGTTATAACAATTTATCGGCATTTTAATTGAGCAAGCGTTATCGCGCTTTGTGTTACTTGAAAAAAAAGTTTGGCTGAACGAAGTAAGCCCACCGGTGGAGGGTCCTGGGGGCCACATAAATAGTTAGTAATTTATAAACAAAATTATAATTTTTTAACAGAATTGGCATTAATGGGAAACAACTGTTAAAAATTGGTATGACTTTTGTCTCGACAAAATAAAATGTAAAATTTTGACTTATTCTTATTACGGTCACAAAAATGTTTGTATGTTGTTACAGTAACGTTTACATTAAATTCTAAAAAAAAACACTTTTTTAACCCGAAACCATTTTAATCGATCAAATAAATATATTACACCCTTAAAGCTTAATTTGTCACGCTAGCTGCCACTGCCATGCAAATCTATTTCCCTCAAAATTAACTAATGGATGAGAATTTTCTTAAGAAGTTGACGTAAGCTCCTGGTTGTCATAAATGTATATGCAATGTATGTCAACACTAAAGCTATACCTTCATTTAACTCTTCCCCCGCCAAACACTTACCGTAAAAAACAATTGATGATTCCACTGGTTATAGTAGTCGTCGTTATAGTAATTCATACACGCCCACCAAGCATAATAGTGAGAGAATATCGACAGCGAAAACAGCAGCACCATTGAGTACCTCACTCGGTTCTGAAGAATCAGAGCAATCAACTGCTTGATGCATTCGTAAAGTCCAATCACTGCCAGGACAGTTAAAATCCACATTTTCAATGAATTCTGGGTGGCATTGAAGTACATGTGTTTGTATGAGGCAATTCCGGACTCGTAGGGTCCTTTGAATACGGTATCCCAGCAGGAACATGAACAAAACCGCTTATCCACAAACCGAGCATAGTTCTGCCAGAAATACCACAGCACGGCAATGTGGGCGGGAGGTATAAGGGCTGGTGCTAGGCTTCCACATGCCGCTGGCAACCATTGTGTGTGGAACATTTTTAGTTACACTACTCTTATTTCTGCTGTCGTGATGACCGGGTGCTATAATTGGAATGTTGATGTACAATTATATGGAAACAAATATGTAGTTAACCTGTTAAACTCACCTGCTAGAAGTTTCCAGAGTTTATTGCAGGATAGATATTAGAAATTCCTTCATATTTTCGATTTGATTTGTTCGTTTAATAGATATAGATAATATATTTAGGTATTATGAGGTTCTGCAAGAATAAAAGGCAATCAGATATAAGATTTTTGAGGGTATTTTTTTGAATTTGTGTCTATTTGAGATGGTTTGCATAGTTTGGTGCCAAAGAAACAAAGAGGTCTCTATACAGGTTTTATAAAAATAAATCAATACAATATATACACATATTATTAGTTTTATTTATTGTATACTAGCTGGCCCGCCCAACTTCGCACGGGTAGACGAATCGGATATTTTTTATTTTTTCCCCATTTCACCCTACAAATAACAAAAGTTGAAATAGAATGTGCACCTACAGCACCAGCTGTTGAGAATTTTCCGACTTTTCTTTTTTCTAAACCTTTGCGTTCATTTATCAATTTCGAAGTTTAAATATCAAGGGTATTCATGCAACAAGAAAAGTTTACCAATCTTGTGAAAAGACAAGTTTACGGAAAAGTTTACGTGAACGTCCTTTTTATTCATTTGGATAAATGTTGCTTAGTTGAATCAGCTGTTTAACAAAAAAACAGAAATAAGTGCAATTATATGAATAAATTGAATTTAATGATTTAGGTACCTACTCATTTTAGAACTATTCGGAAAAAAATGATGGTTTGTGCATTTTCTGTTACAAAAGTAAAATCCTTCTTATTAACTTTTAACAATAGATAAACAGAAAGAAATAGAGGATGCAATTTTAGAAGATCTAACACTAACCATGGTTCTGGATTAGAATACTAGATACACGTCTAATTCTAAAAGTCACAATGACGTTTGTATAAGTATATCCAAGTAAATTTGTATAAGTTTCCGCTATAATTCCGTTTCCTTTGACAATTTTATCCAATTTGCGTAAACCATTTAACAAACAAAATTTGACAGTTCATTTACCAAAAGAAAAGCTTATCTAGTGTTTAATGACGTTTTATGAATCCCCTTATTATTTTTAAAATGTTAATATGTATGCAGTATTATTTTTATTTTTAAACACCTCCTGTGTACAAATTTGGATTGAAATCAGTTCAGCTGTTAACCAGAAAGTCTAAAATATTTTTGGGGCTTTCTCTATACTGAAAACTACGGCCGTGGGCTCTGTCTTCCTAATTACGCACCAATTGCAATCTGGTTGGTTGGTGACTTAAGGTCCAAAAAAGTGTACTCACGCTCAAACTTTTCCACGGTGCGACGAATTGCCTGCGTACTGAAACCATGACGACGACCGACCTCGACTAAATTCACGTTGCGTATTTACAACTGAGTCGGAATTTTGATAATACGGCAACCCTGAAACGATGCATGACGTTTTCTTTTGTGACATCTGTTTTCTGTGTCTGTGATTTATCTTTGGCCCTTAAGTCTTACAGAATCAAATTTATTTTTTTTTTCAATTGGGAACATATTTATTTAGTAAGATTTTCATTTTGTATGTGAAAAATCTGTTATTAATCCTTCGCCGAGTATAGATTTTTTTTTGTTTTGTTTTAACGACTTTTGAACTTAAAAATGAGTCGGATGTGTTCACATATAAGTTTGTGTCTCTGAACAATACAAGTTGGATTCACTCCGAAAAAAAAAATTGGAATAGACATCCCAATGTGAACACCATAATATAAAGCAAGTACATATTTTTTACTAAAGAGGGAATATTTACAATTTATAAATTACAATAAAATGGAGGTTAAATGTTCGATTTTGTAAATGTTCCTATTTCATACATATTCATACTTTATTTTTTTTACTTTACAAATATAGGAATATATCTCTTTTTAGTTAAAAATCTCAAAAAAAAACTTTAACATTCTCACCCCCATATGACATGGTTTATGAATCTTTACATCATATAGCAAAACTTTGATTTGAATAAAAAAAAGTGACTTAATTTCTTCGAAAGATGGTTTTTTTACTTACTCAATAAAAGTAAATGGTCTTATTAACCCAAACAAACACCTGTCTGAGTTAATAACGAAGCCCTGAAAGAGAGAGTCACGATAACTACCTTGTTGGAAAAACGTGCATTCTTCCTCTTCATCGGCACAAACGGACAAATTTTCTTTATGCCACCTTGAAATAACTGACCCTTTATGCTGACATACATACGTTCTTGTATGCTGCTGCTTTTCAAAAAAAGCAAATAACTTATCACACATACTTTCATTAATGCAACTTGTTAATTTTAAAAAAAAGTACGTATACGCCGTCTATGACACAATCGATTTTTTATTATGTTCTAATTTCTTGTTAACGACTTAACGGCTTAACCGCTTCCTCTTCATTCGAAATAATAATGCATACACAAATTTATCAAACAAATATATTTTAGATTGGATTTTTTATTTTTATTTTTATTAATAAAATACCTTGACCTTAAGATTTACATCTTGTTTAAAATAAAGATTAAAATTGGACTTATAAAATGCTATTTAATAATTTCATAGCTTAAATGAATAAGATTGATACGATTAACGAATTTTACAGTTGAAATATTTACATATATCATGTATTATACAATGAATCTAATTTGAAAAGAGAGAAAGAGAAATGTAGCAAATCCAAAATAAATCAAAAGACTATAAAATAAGTTATGTCATGGAGTAATGTGCGAAGAAATTTTTCTGAAAACTTATAACAATATCTGTATTTTGAACTTGGTGTGGTAAAGAGTTCTATAACCGAGAGAGGAATTTGGATAAAAAAAAAAAAAAAAACAAATTAATTATAAATTAACTTCACAAAATTGGAACCCCAATTTGTATAGAAAACTACTCTACAGCCTATAATGACTTGGTGGTTGCTCACTCAACCAATCATTCAAACCTTCAACTCTAAAGAGTTTTGGCTTAAATTCTTTTTTTTTTTTTTTATTATTTTGAGCTTAAAAACTTTTTAAGGAATTGTTTTAACAATTTAAAAAACGAGTTTCATGCTTCCTTATACCATTTTCTGATATATGTATATAATTTACATATGCAAGTTTTATAATATAAAATATTTAAAATTCTAAGCCACTTGAACCACAAGGTAGCGTCCTCCCGTTTGTAGTCTAAATCAGTGAATTATGAACATTAATTTCAAATAAATTTTACCATAAATGAAATTATCACTTCCTGCTTAAGTCTTTTATCCTACATTACATTACTCATTATAATTGAAGATTATATCCTATTTTTAGTAGGAACGCAATTGTTTCTGTTTAGATAAATAGTTCTTTTTTTTGCATACATAATGTGATTTATTGTGTGTTCTTACAGACAGCATGAGCATATTTTTGCTTAGGGTTCTTCTAATTACGTTGGCCTGGGGCCATTGGCCATGCTTGCAGTGTTTTGAGTGTAATCTGTAAAATTAACTTATCCCGCCTCGCACAAGACTTTTGTATCTTTTATTTTTTTTGTTTGTACAATTAAACATCTGATCTAAAAATAACTGTTTCTATGCCTCTGCAAAAAAAATATAAAATAAATATCCCTCGTACATGCAAAAATTCCGCAATATATTGTAATTATAGTAGGTAGGTAATGAAATAAGTTTTGTTTGTTTATTTTTACGGTAGACTGTTGAATAACAAAACTAACACTGGAACTAATAATTTTATCCACGTGGAATCTTCACGCTATTAGATGTCTATCAATGTCATAAATATATAAGTCGATGGTTGGAAAAGAAGTTGCATGGCTGCGGGAAATTACAATTTAAAATATAACCTTTTCTTGGCAACGAAAAATAAATTCCATAAAACTTTCGTATTTCTTAAACATTAATTCAAATAAAATTCAAAAATAATGTATGTTATGCCTGTAAGACCTAAGGGTTTTAAAATGCAGCCTGGGTTGCAGGGCACAAATAAGCTATATACGTTATAACAAGACGTGCCTCTTAATTAATCCAAGTTAAACTCAGAATTTTAACCGAAGAAAATGCACCTAATTGAATTGATTTGCCCAACGAGTTTGTAAAATCAGGTGCTAAAAATCTCCCACAACAAGAAATATAAAACAAAAAAACAACCACTAAGGTTGTTCATTCCAAACAAAAAAGAAGAAAAAAGTGTAAGCTAACTAGGTATTAGCATACTTTCCATAACCTTCCAACAATACTATGAAAAATGTGACTTTTATCACCCACTTGTCCCATGTAGGGGTTAACAAGCGTCCATTGGCGTGTGTGAAATTTAATCAGAGTCATTCCTTCCTTTAATGGTTTTTGTGTTCACTTGATTTGACTTATTCAAAGTTGTTGCTTGGATAATAGGGACTCCGCATATTCCCTGTGGCGTTGGTAATTCCTTGCAAGGATAGTTAAGCAAAACAAAACTATAATAAAAAAAATAATTAAGTGTTCGCCTTTGAGCTCTCAAACTCAAGCATTGAATCTAGAATTATCAGGGAGGAGTTTCTGGCACTCGTTAAATAGTCATTATCATTATTATTTCAATGTGTGTGACACGCGATAGTCTGGACAAATTGCCAGGCAATTTAAAATGTTACAAAATATATACAAGTATTCTTGTACAACTTGTCAGTTTAAAAATTAACGAAGGGGATAACGATAGATAAGCACAATGAAAATATTTTGTCGAATTTATTGAAAATAGGTTAAATTGTTTTAAAACAAACAGTTTATACTTTTAATTAAGAAAACATTTTGCTTAAACTTTTAATTTTACACAATATATTTATAGATAGAATAATTAAATACACAGATGAGCCCCATACTAAAAGTTTAGTTAACAAAAAAAATGAAGCATAATCTTTAATTGCCCATGGGAGGTTGGATTTGAGGTTTGATATCAAATGTGTACCCATTAGTTTATTTTTACTTGCGATATAATATGCATGATTGCATGTACATATAATATGTACAGGGTGATCAGATAGCAATTTCCAATTGTTACGATTCATCAGCTGTCAAATTAACCAATGACATCCAGCTGTCAAAATTTTCAGTAAAGTTAGCCAAGTAAAACAATCTATTAGTTTTTAAAACATTTAAATATCCCGCCTTTTCTGGCCATCTGTTTCTCACCATGAAGTGCTAGTGAGCAAAAGCACAGAGACGTTAATAAAAATCTGAGGAGACAGTTCAATGTGAACACCGTCTATAGGGAAAGTATTGGTAGTGTAGAAACAAATTTTAAGTTATAGTCAAACTTTACATTACAAAAAGGAGAAGTTTAAAAACTTTTTTGCCGCTCCGCACAGTAGTTTAAAATATCGTTATCCAAATTCTCTCACGGACAATGATTGTCTTATTAGCTGATAAGAGAAGAAAAAGCAACAAAGTAGCTTGCTGAGGCAAGACGATTGACAGATCTGATAATATTACTTGTCAAAAAAAGTCCCAAATGTCTTACAACCATGTGGACATACTATTTTGTCTGACAATATTGACGTAAACGTCAAGCGATCATCTGATAATTGTCTGAACATGTTTGAACACCCAATTTTTAGCTGATTAGAAAATTTATACAGAATATTTTAAATGAGCCTCTCAGATGTCGTAGTTTAAGGCAAAAATACTCGATACGAAAATGAGAATGTTTCAGACGTTTCACCCTCCAAAGCCCATTTGCTTACACTGTTGTTTTTGTCTTTTCATCCCTTGTCGATGAACAGATGTGAATTGCAAAAATAATTTACCCAGGTGTGTTTAGTTCCCTACTGTGTATGTGTGAGGATTTTGCACATACATTCTCATTTTTTATCTGCAAACTGATATTTCAAGCTTGTAGGCAAATTGAAATGGCTGTCGAGGATTTTCATCTTCATGTGGATAATCTCTGGTGGTTTCAGGCATCTTAAACTACAATTTCTTTTTCTTCACAAAAGATAATTTAGTGCAAATTTTTTTATTTACACTGCGGTAGGGAACACAACAAAAAAAATGTTATAATTTCTATTTCAACGCCTGCCAGAGGATCAACTAATTTTTCGTTAAAAAAACATGGGCCAACCATATAACCTGAAAATTTTCAATATGTTAATATTATAAAAAACGTCATTATCCGTGTTCCTTTGGAGATGGCGAAGTACTCTCACAAGTACTTTTCTAGCCATTTTGAATGGAACGCACAAAATTGGCTTTCCTACAAACCTCGCCATGAGACCACTAGTAGTAGATTATTGTTGCATTTACGCATGAGTAGTTCGCCACCTCCAAAGGAACAGGGCTATTATCAGGCTATTGTAAGATCAAACATCTGACAATGAAATTATAAAACTAGGATAAAATCTGCCAACCGTGTGAACAAACCAGTGCTGATGGACGTGATCCTGACAAAAATCCCTTTTCTTTGGAATTTCAACCTCAAAAACAACAAAAGCAAAACCGAAAAATTTATATTTATTAAATTTAAACCGTATACAGATTGCCACAAAAAATCTCATCAATTATTTTAGAAAAAAAAAATGAAAAAAGCAAAATAAGTTAAAAGGAATGTGAGAATCATTTTTTTGAAAATTGCATAGGTAAAAACACCTGCAAGTAAGAATTTAAAGTCTACAAATTTAGAGGGTGTTTTTTTTAAGACGTGTGGTTTTCAATCTGGCAATACTTTTTTCGGAGTTTGTCTTTTTGACAGTTGTCACTTGATTTATGCTCAGTTTGGTTTGCCATTTCATTAGATTAATATAATAGACTTATGGTCGATTTCATAAAGCCCTTTTAACTGTTTAACAGGCTTTTAAATATTTAAATGACGTTTGTTCCATACAAAATACGTCATTTAAAAATTTAAAAGCCTGTTAAATATTTGTTAAACCGAACATTACTCCTGAACAACGTTTGCAAATCGTCCAATATATAACGGCTGGAACACAATAAAATCATTTTTTCTTATTTTTTTTTTTATTTTCAGCGTTCTTATATTTTTATATATATATATTAATTTACTATGTAATCCATATATTTTGTATCTTTTCATATATGTATGCATCTACTTAATATCCATATTTCGTGGACGAAAAAAATCATCAAACTTGAAAAGATGTGAATAATTTAAAATTGAATTTTAATCTAGATTAAAGTACTTAAACTGGTCTCCAGAAATCAGTTTAAATTCAATAATTATCGATAAATCTTGACTGAACTATATTGTGTGGTTTATTTGCGGTTATATTGAGTTAAAAATATGGATTGAGTTTGTTTGTATAAATTACTTTAAATCCTGATTAAAGTTTTAATCTAGATTAAACGGGTGTATAAAATGGCGGTAAGTTACATTATTGTATGTTTTTTTTTTTATAAAATTTTAATAAATCCATTTATTCATTACTCAAGGATAATCAGCATGCGTTGTTCATGACGGTGTTCACATTGGACTGACTCATCCGATTTTTTTTGACGTGAATCCAATTTGTTTTGTTCAGACAAAAACTAATGTGAACACATCGGACTTACTTTGACGTTTAGCAGTCGTTAAAACAAAGCAGAAATCTGTGCAGTTTGAAAGATTAATTACAATTTTTTCACTTTCAAAATGTAAATCTTCTTTAATAAATATGTTTCCAATTGAAAAAAATTGGATTCTGTAAGATTTAAGTGCCAAAGATAAATCACAGACAGAGAAAACAGATGTCACGAAAGAAGACGTCAAAAAAAATTCACTGATTTTTAAATAATTTAAAAAATCCGGCCTTTCCTGGCCATCTCTTTCTCACCATGAAGTGGAAGTGAGCAAAAGCACAGAGACGTCAAAAAAAATCGGAGGAGTCAGTCCAATGTGAACACCGTCCATGGGAATAATAACTTTTGATTCGATTGAACGATTTGTCAAAGGTACCTAGTTTCTTAATAATTGTTTGAAAATAATAAACTTTAAAATTTGAAAGAAGCAAGTGCAAAATTATTTTATGTTAGTTAAACTCTTGCCAGACATTTGTAGGTGAAAACTAACCAATACGCCTAGTTCAATATATGCTACAATCACCCACCTTTAGGTTCATAACCATAATACTGCCTTTTTAAAGTATACATTGATCATGTTTTCAAACCATAATACATCTGAAAATCTCTCATCCCAAACCCATTTTTCATACCACCATCCCATAGCATCTACAAAATAAAAAATCTAGTCCTCCTTAAATGCAAACACAGCATGTACACAAAGATTTTGTCACCCTTCTGACTTATAAGTGAAAGAAAAATAATAACGGGTATAATAACAATAATCATGGTGATGAAAAAACAATCAAGACGAAATATTTTGTATAAAATACATAAACAAACAAAAAATATTGTACATACACACATCGCATAGTATACTATACCGTCAGTGTTGTTCTGACGTTTGAAAGGGTACAATTTGGCATTTGCCAGCATGGAGCTGGCAGAACAATACATGACAGATAGTATAAAGGTAGGTATAGCACCCCCAACAATTTTATGAGCGTGGGTGTGTGTGTGTAGGTAAGTAGGGTATAGACGTTGTTTCATCTGCTGTCATTTGAAAGCAAATAGAACAGCGCACACTCTGACATCATGAGGTGCACTCAGGAGTCTTCCAAAGCCGCCTACACCACTTTCGCTTCGCTTCGCCTCACCACCATGGCCCATAAAACCCTTTTTGTATTACCTATTGTGGAAAACAAAAAAACCCTTGATGGCCGTAATAAGAAGAAAATTATGGCACTCAGGATCGAGAGAAGATTTATCCTACCCCATTTTTGTTCCAATTAAATTTATCTTGGTTGGATAATGATTTGATGGATTTTTTTGTATTGTTACATCGATTTTGCGTAACACCTTCGTAGGTTTTTAATAAATTTCATACCGGTAGCTAAAAGCTTGCATAGTTAGTGGCAAATTTATTTCGAAAAATCGCTTCGGGACGTATCCATTTTTATCCTTAGTTGAATAATTTATAAAAATTCCAGTTGTAAATATTGAATGAGTAAAAAAAACCGTTTCAATTGACATAAGGCCGGGGGCCCTTTAATTTCATGAGTGGGTGGAAGACGCAATTGACCTTTTTTCAGCCAAGTTTTTTTCACAGTGGAAAATTTAATTGATCCTTTTGGTTATCTTTTTCACGCCGAGTTTTTATTTTAATAAAAATATTCTAGTTTACACTTAAGTTTAGAAATACAAAGATGAATGAGATAGGTAATGTATTCTTGAGATTATCTATGCACTTGAAATATGTTTTTTTTCTTTTCTGATAAAACAATACTGAACCCCATCGCGCCGAAAGTTCGTCTAGTTCATGTTTGCGGTTTAAGGAATTATTATACACTGCTTATAGGCGGTAGAGAAAAATTCGTCAAAAGTATCTGATAGATTTTTCATTCTTAGCCGAGTATTGGTAGTGGTAGTTGAAAATAAAATTTTGAGAGAGAGTTCTGGTGGATTTTTGTGGTGTGCGGTTTGTTTATGCGCGAATATGAAAGTTTGTGTTGCGCATAAAATCATATGGTCGCATGTGCCGGTGTGGCATGTATTGACGATTTTGCAGAAATTTAGAAGACGTGATGGCAGGTAGATGTTTTAGATGAGGGAAGCACAATATTCCACCTGTTGACGTATGTATATTTACGAAAAAGCTTAGTGCAATGGAGTCATGCGTAGTTTCGTTAATACAGAAAATACATTAAGCTTTCTCACTTCGAAAAATATTGGATTTTGAATTTAAATTTTAAAATAATCGTTAGATTATTATATTTTTTTGAAACAATGGAATTTGTTCTTCTTTAAAGATGGAAATATTTTATTCTGAAAAACAACGAAGGTTTTTGTTTTTTTAATATCATTCTGAATAATTTTCTCTCGTGAATAAAACGCAACGTAAATTGCGTTGGTACCTTATTGTTAGTTGAGATTTTGTGACATTTTTGGTTGAATTTTTGACTATCTTCACGTTGGACTAACATATAGTTAGGTTTGTTCGGGTACTTTCTTGACTAAAAATAGGATTCTGTCAAATTTTGAGGAGTAAAGTAAAACTGGCCAAAAGAACATGACCGCCTTAAACCTAAGACGTTGTCCACTTTTTAAACGTCAACAAAAAGTAAACAAAAAAAGAGCCCCATAGCAAAAAAAAAGTAAGCAAAGCGACAAAATTGGAATTTCTATTGTTAATTTACATTCTTAATTGAATTTCATAATAAAAAAAAAAAACAAAATTACTCCATATCAAGATGAGAATGTTTTGTACGTTACACCCTCCTAAACCCATTTGTTTACATATTTGTATTTGTAATTTCATCCCATGTCGATGAATAGATGTGAATTGCAACAACAATTTAACCAGGTGTGTGAAGATCCCTATTGTCTAGTTTTTATTCATACATTCTCATTTTTTATCTGCAATCTGACAGTTCAAGCTTGTAGGCAAATTAAAATGGCTGCCGGGGATTCTCATCTTCATGTGGGTAATCTGTGATAAGAACACAACCGAAGTAAAAGCAATTCAATTTTAAAAAATCGTAATTTAATCAAAATTAAATAAAAAGGCACTATTTTAAATTACTCTAAAACAAAATTTCTTTAATTAAATATTTTAAATTCAATGATTTTTTTCAAACAAAAAGCCCTGCACACACTAAATACAGGTTTTGAATAGATATTTTTCTTAATGTTTTTGGGAATTATTTCATTTATTTAAAACAAAATTCACTTCTACACATAAAAAACAAAACCTAAAGTAAGAGTAAACAAGAGCCATTTTGTATTTTTTCTGTTGTTCTTTAACTGACTTTTGACAGATCACAGGACTTACTAGTTTCTGGCTTTCTGCCCGAAGAAATTTCTCGGGTAAAAATTGTCAAGAGGGGAAAATAATTTTATTTCGTGGGCGTTCTTTTTTGCCCAAAACTGCATGAAACTGACCTAAGCGAACAGGATTTAAATAAATCTGGTAGAATCAAGTAGTTTTGAACTAGTACGCGAACAAACTTATTTTAAAATTAGGCATGTTCAGGAAAATGAGATGTTTTGCTGTTGGGACATTTAATTTCCTGTCTCATTTTAAACTTTTTGGACATATAATTTGAAAAGTATTTCCTACTAAATACAGTTCGACGTAATTTTTTTGGCGTTTTCGATCAGTGCATTTTCTGAGTCTTCAGAATGGCGATTCTTCTTCTTAAACGCCAGAAATTCAAATGGCGACTGTAAAATTATAAAATATATTTTTCAGAGGATTTTATATCTGCTGACATCGTAGTCATCCTTCAATGAAATTTGACAGTTTATGGCTAGACAAATAGATCATAGTAGGTAGGTAGGTATAATATCCCTAGAGTTGCTCGAAAGTCCTTAACCTTTTTTGCCGGAGCAATTAATAGATTTTTCAAAAATAATGTTTGCAAATACATATGTGGTTTATTTTTTTTTTTAATAAATAAAAGTTATGTGTGTGTCATTGCCGTCTGCTGGAGCAATTAATATAACCTCAACATTTTCAGGCTTTGCATAGCCTTTTAAATACATCAAAATTTCAGCCATTCTTTGATAGAATTTGACAGTTTAAAGCTTGTCTGATAGAAAACATTGAGTTTTTTTTGTTCCAAATGTCACTTGAAATCCAGTTAATCAAATCTTACATTCTTCGGATTTAGTAGAGGTTTATTTTTCGAATGACAGCACAGGAATTATTCAATTTTCTATGACAGTTTCTGACCTGACAAATGGAGGACAAATTATATTTTGACGTTTTTGTAGTATTTCACCGCAAAGCCTTCAAATGGTTTTGCTGCGAGAAAAATAAAATGTTAGTTTTTTTAATTTTCCCAAGTGTTTTGTCCAAGCATGTCCTTCGGATGCATTTGATGCTTGATAGAGTTCTTCTGATTCTAAATACATTTACACGTTTTGAAAAAAAGTAACCCTTGGCTATGCAGCATGCAAGTTCAAAGTGTCCTATGTCATCAAGTCTTGTGATGGCCAATGCTTTACTTACGTGTCAAACAAATGACACCGAAAAACAATATTGACTTAGTAGCTTCATTTGTGAGATGCACGTTATATATGCACTAACACTTGGCACGGTGCGTTGACAGTTTATTGACATCAGAGAGCCAAGGAGTTAAAGGCTTAAAACACATCACATCAGACAAAATGTTTTTTTTCTGTGTTCTTAGTTTTAAACACTTTTTAACCAGTATCATAATAAACCTATTTTCTTACGAAACTTAAACTGAACGCACCTAAAACAGTGACAGTGGCCGAGTTCAATGCACATCTGAATATTAAGAATTCTGAATTTTTGAAGCTCTTGATTGGCCAGCTGTCAGAAAAAGTTCTAAAAATTCAGATGACTTCTGACAGCTGGCCAATCAAGAGCTTCAAAAATTCAGAATTCTGAATATTCAGTTGTGCGTTGAACTCCGCCATTCAGTTCAAAAAGTAGGTAAACACACCTTTTTCACTTGTGTCACTGTCAAAATGACATATGATGGAGTTAGTATGATACTAAATAGATAAATTATCCGTTAGGTGATTTTAACTTTAGTAAAATGTTAAAAAAGTACGATGCCAACTCGTTTAAAATTTGGAAAATCTTCTTTCTACCCTAGCATCATACCTAAAAAGCTTTAGCACGACTCTAAATCGTCTTAAATTTTGTGCCATAGATGCTAAATTGGTCATTTTTTTTTTTGGCCAAAAAAGTATTCAGACATATATAAATGAAAAAAATGAGAGGCTCAAGTCTTTAAAATGTCTATTTTAGTTGGGTTAAGATTCGACAACAAGTTAAAGCGTGTAGGTTAGTTCAAAATAAGAAATGGGAGGGGCAATTTTCTATAATATCAAAAATAAAATTATTACAAACAAAAAAAACAAACAGTCATGCTTAAGCTTTTTCTAAAGCCAAAATTCATTATTTAATTTCCTTTTTGAATTAAATGGTTTAAGTAAATTTTTGAAAAAAAAAATTCTAAGCATCAAATTTTGATCATCAAAATCCAGATGCTTAAATGTTTTCTAGTTTTTGATAAAAAATTGAAATTAACAAAACCTAATTTACTATTTACTCGTACTTAGTGGAAAGATGTTCTTCGAAGCAATTAAACAATAGATTAAAGTAAAATTAAAAAAAAAGTTTATTTTCAATTTTCCAAAAACAAAAGCTAAATGTATTTTTGACTTTACAAAAAGCTGTTGTTTTAAATATTTTTTTTTTTCGAAGCCAATTTTTTGAAGAAAAAAATGGCGGAAATAGAACCCCTTCCACACAATTTTTTTCTTGTCCAAGCTACACACTCTACCTTTCTGTCGCATGATATTCGAATCACCTTCTATATAACCTCAATTAAATCTGCTAAAGTTTGTTGCTGCTTTCGTTAATCCTGGATCCAGTCTTTGAAAAACAAGTAAGATCTTGAACTAAGCCTCTGTTGTAGGTATGAACCCGCTGATGCGATTTATTTGAGAGGAAAAATAGCTTCCGATTTCGATGAAATAAAAACAACTCTTTTTCCACATAATCACTTTTATTTTCAACAACAAATATATTTTTTTTTAATTTTGTTACCATTAATATTCTAAACAACTAAATTAATAACTACGAAAATACTTCTGTTCATTTTTCAGTTTTCATTCTTTTCCTTTTTGTTTTTCTTTTCATAATGATATGATAAAAATTAGTTTATTCTCTTAAAACTATAATGCTTAGGTACGTGGTACTCTATATATATATAGAAATATATATTTTAACTTTATATAAATAATAAATTTATTGATGTATATTTTATATTTTGTTTAAAAGTTTTTTACCCTTATATGCCTAACACTTGAGATTTTGTTTAATACTTTTTTTTTTAGGAAAAAAATAGGTACTAAAAATGTGTAAAAATATGTTGTTTTATTTTCGTCTACTTTACCTGTATAAGATTTGTTTACTTATTTTACACTTTAGATTACATTATTTTCAAATACACACATACACAACATTCAAAACATATATCACAACTTAATAAAATACTTTATAAAAGAACGCAATCTACATATATTGGGAGAGATTTTTTGTTCATCATAAGAAACTTGTGAATTTTTTGACATATACATATTATTACAAAATATTCAAACTAAATCTATTAACTGAGTCTTAATTTTAAATTCAATGAACGTGAAATTTTTGTTAAGACTTAAAAAGTGTGCATTTGAATTTTAAACCAATGCAGGCGATTTAACTTTAAAAAAAATAACATTCATTATCATATTCTTTATAAATATTTAAGTATAATTAAATAAAATTAAAACTTATATCTAATGGATTTTCATTCATAGACCTGATTAATTTTTCCCGTTTCCTCACTTATACAAAGATAAATATTGTGTTTTTTTTTTTTAACTGGTGGTTTGGACCGTATCACATACCGCTTTCTGACTGCATTTTCATATTGAGTTATTTTTGTATTAAATAAATTTATTCATCTTAATTGGCATACACAATTGTTACTTCAAGACTTTCATTTCATTAAATTAATTTTAGCAAATTTCTTATTCATATAAACTTATGTTCTGTTTTTATTTCTTCTGCTTCTTTACATAGACTTTAGATTAATTGTTGAAATACCTTAGGGTTAAATTAATACTTTTTTGTATTTATGTAAAATGTTTGTCCTGTAGATTCAACCGTATTTTATTTAATTTCAAATAGGTTAATACTTGTAATATTGATACTCTTGTTTGAATGAACTTTTAAGAGAGTAAAGCCCGAACCACTCTACTCTCGTGTGGTGTGTTGTGGAGTCATGTGTCGCTATCGCTCTAATGTATTTCATTTGTATCGTTTGATGTGTTGTGTCGAAATCTATGAAATACATTGGAATGACAGCGACACACTACTCCCCAACACACCACACGAGAGTAGTGTGGTTCCGGCTTAAATTTGAAAAAAAATAATAAAACTTTAAGAACAGAATTTTAAAATTGAATTTATGAATAAAATTATAATTTAGTTCTTCCTTTTGTTTTCATTGAATTTTTATGAAAAAAAAAATTAATTCAAAGCAATAAGAAATATCATACAATTTATTTAGTTTAAATTAATGTGTTCAGAAGAATTTTTAAAATTATTTTGTATGTATTTCTTTTTATTTTATAATAATTCATATACATACTTCATTTTGTATCTATTTTGATACAAAATTTATTTACTCATTATAATATACCATGATAAATACATAGATGCAACAGCAGCTGTTTTTTATATACAAATTAGGTACCAATAAATTGGTTTGACTCCCGCTGTAAGGAAGTTATCAGGGTGAGAAAATTTTGTTTGGTTCTGAGAAAAACCGAGTGAAATTTAAACAAGTCAGAAAAATCTGTAATGTTTGGATTTAAAGAGCCAAATTCATAGATGACCACACAATTAGAGATAAAATACTGCAGTATCCTTAAGACAGTAAAACTTGTGGTCATTCGTAATGAATCATAATATTTAATCATATTCGTTTACTTCCCAAAACAGCCATTTTGTATCAATTTTAGTCGAATTTCACTGTGTTTATAATTATAAACTTTGACAGATTTTTGGTCGAAAACGAAAAGAGTTAAAAATAAAACGATAATCATATAATTTGTGGTACAATTTACGAGTTGTACAAAAAGCGGAGTGGCATCAATTATATATCATTAGAAAGGTTTTGTCTTATAGAAGTGCAGGGACACATACATGGTGGCGCAAAAGTTGTCACTCAGCGAACCACTTACTCCTAAAGAACGCGAAATTGTTTTGAATAATTTTGGTGTTGAACTTTTGCACCAGATGACAACTTTTGCGCCACCTTGTACATCTATTTATTATTAAATTATTAAACCACTATGCATGGAAAATATGTGTTAAATTGGAAGAAACGTGAAATTTCAGATGGTTTTCAGTAAATAATTTAAAAAAAAAACGCCATGAAGGTTAAGGTAGGACACAAAAGTGTGACGTGTCGATCCATTGTGCAAACTGTACGACGCACCGCTTCAGCAATCACCGTTTGTACTTAAAGTAAATTGCTCACTTTAAATATGACATTTTATACATCTTCTTTGCTTTAATTTTATTTTACTCTCTTTTTCACACTATTATGTCTGGATAGCTGCATTTACCGCTGTTAACCGTTATTTAGATAGCTAAAGGAGGGGTTCTTTTGAATAGAGTTTAACTTTGGTAAATAAGCTGGCTATAGATCTTACTTTTCTGATAAGGTAAGTTTTCTTCTTATTCAAAAGAACTATGATGGTGACATTTTGTGAATAAGCTCTAAATATCGTTAAAAATGATAAATATAAGTTATAACCAACAAATATTTCAAAAATAATTGAAAAAAAAGAAAAATTTTATAGAATTTTCCATCAGAATAATATGATAAATTGGCACTTGAATTTCAAGGTTTGGTCTTGCTAGTAGGTATGAAAAATTTAACATATTCATGGGTTACTATACCTTCAATTCTAATCCTTTTCTTACTTCTATTGTCAAGGCCAATGTATTTGTATAGATCAATTCGTAGGAAATTCTATGCTACCAGGTAATGAACGGACCCCAGAAAACATATAAGTAAATCTTCTGTACTTTTGTTGTTTATTACCTTATCTGTATTTTATATATACAAAATCATGAACGTTCACAATTCAATGAAAAAAATGGTAGTGCAAACGTGCCTCAACCCACTGAATGAAAGAACAAGACATCTAGTACAATTTTATTATTTCCTGAATACATTCTATCAATTTTGACATCATCTGTCAACTGTGGTTTACAAATCAAAAACTATGGAAAATTAATTGAAATTGGTAACGTCGTTTTTGATTGGACGTTCGGAACACTCTTTTTCACTCCAACTAGTCCAAAATCCTTCGATTGGCGATTCCGAATAACGTTTTCAGAGTGTTTTTCTGTTCCCAATTTCATAATGTAGTAGACGAGGAATACACACATACATATGAAGTTTTTCGTCTTAGTACTTGTCAAAATAGATAAATCCCTGAAGAAGACTTGGGAAGTCGATGTTTTCATATTGGATTGGAATCAAAAAGGAGTAGAATAGACTGAAAATCCAATCGAAAATGACATAAGTTTAAGCCTAGTACGCTGCTGATGCGAAACGAAATTTTTCAATGGTCTCCAACACGACAGCGAAATGCTTACGAAAACCACAGCGAAAAAAATGACAATTGAAAGCGTCACCATTTGCAAAAACAAAAACAAACACAAGCGCAAAAAAATCACAGAAAGCCATGTTGTATTGAAAGAAACAACAAATACAAACACGAACAAACCTCAATTGCACTTGTCCGCACACAACTAATGGTCCGGGCAATTAAATGAGTGCGAAAAAAGAGCGGAGACCTCTCCAAATAATCTGCTACAATTATCAATTTCGCTCATCGAACAGCGTACTGCAAAACGAAAAGGAAGACGAAATTTTTCGTTTATGATTTCGCTGTGTCATTTTTGTATGGGATTTTTCGTTTCGCATCAGCAGCGTACTAGGCTTTAACTTGAAATTATATGCCTACATATTACAAAAAAGGAATTAAATATTCAAATGTAACTAATCCCCTTCGAGCTTAGCAAGGCTCAGAGAATTATGAGGGCTTAACTTAAGCTCGGAGAAAAACGGTGTTACCGCCGTGCGGCGTGAATTACATTCATGCTATCGATAGTTTATATGGAAACTTCATTTTGTTTCTGCAATAACGTCGCATATCCGTAAACCGTGATTTCAACCAAATTATTCCGGGCTTGCAAAAAAGGCTATCTATTAAGTGCATGATAGAATGGGACGCCATCATTTCACCAAAAGTAAAATCTAACCTCAATATATGTAGGTAGATGTCATTTTGATTGTTTGTTTTTTGTAATTTACTATGTAATTTCTTTTAACTGATGGTAATGCAGTTACCTTTTGTAAAGCTATTCAAATTTAGGGAAAAAACAACTTGTAGTCATGGCGTAGTGGTTACTGTGTAAGACTATCATGTCGGAGTTCTGGGTTCGATTCTTAGCCTCGTCCACCTTAAACAAAATCGGCTACTGTCTCTTCCGAAGAAGTGACAAATCGTCCAAGAGTATCCCTTGTCATGAATAAATTCTTACACGAATGTGGAATTCCTTACCAATGCCAATATTACTTGCGAAATGTAGAAGCTTCTGTTAACGAGACTTCCAACTCATAGTGTTATTATAGGCGTTTTCCTTTGGAGATGGCGAAGTACTTGTGAGTAGATGAAAACTAAAATCTAGTACCTTCATCTACTCATGCTCTTTTCGCGAGTAGATGAGATTTGTAGGAAAACTAATTTTGTGCATTCCATTCAAAATGGCTAGCAAAGTACTTGCAAAGGAAAACGGCTTCTGTAAAACTGATTTCTACTAATAAAAGTAAATAACGCAGATAATAATCGATATTTTTAACTTTAAACAAGAAATAAAAGAATTACATTTTTTTTTAAATTCATAATTGCAATTCAATTCAGTTAGGTATATTTAAATTATATTATTAATTATGTTAGGTATATTTAAATTATGTTTATTTTCCCATTCTTTCGATTTTACGTAAAATATTCACTTAATTTCGGATTAATTCTTGCAGTTTTAAAAGGTACGTCAAAGGAAAAACACTGTTTCTTTTTAATATAGATAAGTTCGTAATTAAAATCAATTTTATAAATTGCGGAATATATTTTCCATTTAAACGTTTAAAGAGCAATTTTGTTCGTAATCTTCTTCTGCAGAATGTTCACTGATTTTCTTTAAACTATTGCTATTATTGATGTTTAATTCTACATCCCTTATCATGCGACGTCTCCTGCTGGTGGAGCACCTTGTTGGAAACGATGACCGATACGTTGAGGACCTTCGAATATACCTTTCGCCGAAGAACATCCTTCGGAATTCCATGCGAAACCTTGGATGAGTAATTGCATAGATATAAGGATCAATGCATGCTGAAGTCTTACAAAAAATCGCCGGAATCATCGAACCCAGAGGGGTGATTAAATTCTCGTTGCCACTTATCCCGAGCAGGGCCACAACCGAGTACGGTGTCCATGCAACAAACCATAGCCCAATAACTCCAATCACAATACCAGTTAATTTAATTTCCGTTTTGTTGCAATCCTTGCTGGATTGAATCCCTGACGCATTAGAGACGACTCTTAGAATATAAAAGTAACAATAAGAAATAATGCTAAATGGAATGCACCAGGCCCCAACAAAGAATACAAACATAAATATTCGCGCCGGTATGGACTTGGATAAGTAATCAAAACTGCAGGTAGTGAGATATCCTTCGGGTACGTAGGTACTTAGACCAATGTCTAGCGACGGTATCACAGCAAAGGAGAAGCTATAAAGCCAAATGAAGCAAACGAGCAGACGTGAACGTAGTTTGGTGGACGACCGATATGGATCTAATGGATATACAACTACATTGTAACGGTCCACGGCAATGGCTGTGAGTGTTATAATGGATACAGTTCCAGTGAGTCCTCCAATGAAACCATAGAGACGACATCCTGCAACGAGAAAAATTGAAAAGATAAATATATTGAAGGAGATAAATTTGATGAAGCTTTTCAAACATTCTAAAGAGGACAATATTCGAAAGGAGATGAGATGAGGCGCTCACTCACAACTTACCCAAGTCACCAAGTGCTGGTCCCAATTTAAAGCTATTGTATATGGCGATGGGGCATTTGGCCAACATGAAGAAGTCACTTACTGCCAGATTTATCACCAGTGTGTTGGCATGAGTGCGCAGAGATTTGCATCTGGAATTTAAATTTAAGATTTATTATGATTTGTTGTGTTGTGTTGAGTTTGAAAAAGGATAAATTGTTTTGTGTAGATACCCTACCCAGGTACACTTAAATTTAAAAAAAAAGTAATTCTATTCAAGAATTAAGTTCAAAAATTGCCAAAACAAGTAAGAATAACAAACAATAGCTACAACAAATAAGCGTAAGAAAATATTGTAAGTGTCTTCCAATAGGGACTTCCGAACTTTGACAGTTGATAGCGGCCATATTGTTGAAGCTACGTCTATCAATCTGGCTGTCATTTATTCAGCCTGTTTTGCCAAACCACCATGGACGAACATAGCGTTAAACAACACGTTCAAATTCTAAAATTGTTTTATCAAAATGGGTGTTCAGTTCGGGTGGTTCGCCCATTTTCCGGAGGCCATAATCATCCTACCGGGATTACTATTCGCAGTGGGGTGTATAAATCTGAGTCCACTGATTCAGTAAACAATCAACAAACACCCATACACCAATGAAACGGAAGATCTGCCGAAAACATCGCCGCTATCCGTAAGAGTGTGCAGGAGAATCTGAAGCAGTCGATTTCACGTCGCTCACAAGAACTCGGTCTTTCTCAGACTACAACTTGGCGAATTTTGCGCCGTGACATGGGTTTACACCCGGGCATGGTCATCTCACGTGGAGGTGATGTGAACAGGCCACTGAGATCGTGTGATTTGACCCCGTAGGAGTTTTTCTTGTGGGTTTTCTGAAGTCGGAGGTCTATGCAAATAATATAACCCACCATCTGTCAAATTCAGCCTGATTTATGCGCCAAAGTCATGGAAAATTGGATATTTCGGATGCGCGTTACCCAAAAAAGCCGCGGCGGATATTTGAATGATGTTAAATTCCATACATAATGGCATCGATAGGCCTTTTAAACTAATAAAAAATGTGTATGATGATTCACACACACTTTGTTTTATTTAAATTTAAAGATAGGAAGCGTTTAATGAAAGACCCTGTACAAATTCAAGATCTCATCAAACGTTTTCTTTCTTATCCAACTAACTATACCAATACAACAATGTATGTTGCCAAATTATATTTTTATCTGTGCCTTGACCAATCATTATCAGCAGAAAAGATTACTGCACGTGACTCCAGCAAATATTTTTTAAAAAGGGCCACACAGCTTTTGTCAAAAGCACACAGTTATAAAACGCATGAACTGGTCGCAAATATTTACTTGTTTTTTTTTTTTTGCAAAGGTGAAGCATGAAGGTGGCAGAAACTTTTTGCTAGCTGATGGGTACTCTGCCTTTCTTTAAACCAGTTCATTGGAAGTGTTCGACATTTCTATATATTTTATTTAAAAAAAAATTGTTTTTATAAAATTGTACCTAAACATATAAATTGAATTGCAGTTTGTCAATTTTTCACGAATTCCCGCTTTTAGTTAGTTAATTAATATTATTCGTTACTTTTTACATTCCTTTAAAAAATTCAAAGAAAATCAGATAGACATTAAATAATGACATGTCGATATACCTACGTGCGGCGATGACGTTTTACCAATGTCGTTTTCGTATGGATTTTCGGTCTTTTGTACTACTTTTTGATTCCAATCGAATATGAAAACATATCAACTTCCCGTACTTACAAACACACCATACAATGCCGCCATTTATAACAAAATGGCTTCTTCAAGCAAATATCACGTTTGCCAAGTAATTCGACGAAAAAATTTATATGTATGTGTGTGTTCCTCGTCTACTCCAATGTGAAATTGGGAACAGAAGAACACTCCGTGCAAAGGAGTACTCCAAACATCCAAACGAAAACGACATAAGAAAATCACTCCGAGAACGTTACTCGGAACAGCCAATCGAAGGCTTTTTTAGTAAAAAAGAAGTACTCCGAACGTCCAATCGAAATTGAATATTTGTGATGAAAATAATTTTTTTTTATACGAAACCTGTATTCCTGCTTAAGGGATAAAATAAAAGGAAAGACAAATAAAGGATGCTATTGTTACATTTTGTGTCTTTTTGTGTGAAATCATCACACATATATCAACCAGTAAGTCTTTTCATGGCGCCTCACCAAACGGTTTCACGTTTCACCTGTTTAAAACAGATAATGACCTGGACGACAAATGAGAATAAATAAAACTTGTCTTGCATTTCAAATAGGGAAAAAAAGATAATAAAGCTGAGTCATGAATTCTTCTTAGCAGCACATTTTCCACAAATCTTTCGTTGTTAAATGAACCCAATAATAGAATTTTAATTCAGGTGTAGGTTAGGAACCCTACCTACATATATAAAGTGTCCTTTTCATTTTTCATTTGATATTATTCGAAATATATATGTATCTGCCTACGTATAGAAAATTCTACCAAAGTATACATAAATGAAAAGGTAAAACAAATCAATTGAATGCGAAAAAAGAGCGGACACCTCTCCAAATAATCTGCTACAATTATCAATTTCGCTCACAGAACAGCGTACTGCAAAACGAATAAGAGGATGATATTTTTCGTTTATGATTTGGTTGTGTCATTTTTGTATGGGATTTTTCGTTTCGCATCAGCAGCGTACTAGGCTTTAGATGGAAACCTGGCATTTTCTAGATCACCATTGTGCATCTTTTAGGGTGCTTAGACGCGTGATTCAGCACACTTACTCACAACATGTGAGCCATAAACATTAAATTTTTGAAAATGGCTTTAGAAATGATAAAAGCATGCAATTTGAGTTTATAGGTTAAGCGAAGTTAAGAACTCTATGTGGGTACTGTATAAGTTAAAGGCTTTAGAAACATTTTTTACTCACCTGATAAACATGTAGACGACCAATGCATTGCCAAAACATCCAATTGTTGTAATTATTATGTAAATGACAGCCATAATATATTGGGATCTTGGATTTGGCGGATCAAATGCCAACCAAAATGAGTTAATCCTTGCAATGTACTCCAAATCGTATTCACCCTTAAAGTTCGCCAAAGCTGGATACTCTATGATTCTGAAATGAAGATTATTAATAATATAAAGATTGGAATAAAAGGGAATAGCTAATAATGTTTTTTTTTCTGAAATAGTAAATGAAAATAAAACCAAAGAACAATATTGGTCGAGGTACCTACTCATAAAATAGAGAACACAGAAAATACATCGACAAATTGGATTGACAATATGGCCTACTGGCAAACCAGCCGGGCACTCATTTCAATTAAATAATCATCCCTATTGGGATTGTCAATTATCTATTGATAGTTAATAAATATTGAAAATCGGTATTTAACAACGCGATTCATAAAAGTTTTGATCATTGAAAATGGTGTAGGCTGTTGTAAATTACAAAAAAAAAAAAATTGATAAGTACGAAATAATTGGTAATATTTTTTAATAAATTGAGTTTAAATGTATCAAATTTCAATATTTATCAGCTATCAATTGATAATTGAAAATCGCAATAGGGATGAATATTCCATACTCAATTGACAAGTAACAATCGTAAAAATATATACTTGTGTAGTCTTTTTAAAAAGAAACCAACAGGTGGCCTACCCTTTGTAATAACTCAGATAACTTGACTTGAAGTTTTATTACTCATGAGTTGTTTGTATATTTTTGGTTTTTATTTTTTTTTAAATTTTTTTATATTTACTTATAATTGAAAAATCTTGATGCCTAGTTATTTTTCTAACTTATTGCAATCCAGTCATTTCATTTTATTTCTTCTTTAATTTAAATTGAAGATTTTTGAAGCATTTTCCATCGGATAAACCATTGCCCTAAAAAAATTCCTATTGTAATGACGATAATGTTTCAGTGGTAAGATAAGCTTAATCAAATCTCTGAATTGTAAAATGAGCTGTTTTGTTTTGCTTTGCGAACAACTAAATAAAACCAAACAAAAAATAAATTTTATGTAGAATGTAGGTACCTATGTACCTTTAACAGAAAGATACATTGGGTGGTATATGTAAACTGTAAAGGCTTTACCTCATTCGCGCATATCTCTTTTTATTTAAAAAAAAAAACACAGATAGATCAGACAAAAATGGATTTGAGACTGACACCCACTGTATATTTTTAATTTCTTTTTCGATCTAAAAACAAAGTTACGTATTCAAAAAAGGAAATTGTATCTATGTATGTAAAGGGTCCGCCATCTAACGTTTTTTTTTGTCAACTAGAGCTTATTTCGTGAATGGTAACACTCAGCTCATGTCTGATTTGTTAGATAATTAGTTTTATCCTTCCGCTGAACGAATATGGTTGTGTATACGCTTCGCTAAGTGGGCTTGCGATCGACTTAGAGAAGATTCCGATTTTGCCAAAAAAATCATCTTTTCAGATGAAGCTCATTTTGATCTTGGCGGGTAGTAAACAAGCAAAATTGTCGCATTTGGGACACAGAAAACCCGCACGCATACATTGGAAAGCCGATACACCCAAAACGAGTCACTGTTTGGTGCGGATTTTGGTCCAGAGGCATAATTGGGCCATTTTTCGAAAATGAGCAAGGAGTGGCCGTTACAGTCAATGGCGATCGTTATCGGGCCATGTTGAACGAATTTTTGTTCACAAAAATTGAAGAGGAGGATATTGGCAACATTTGGTTTCAACAGGACGGCGCTACGTGCCACACAGCCGAAGCTACACTCGATGTTTTGCGCCATTTAAAAAAAAAAGAAAAGTTATTTGGCGGACCCTTTATATACCTAATATGTTTTTAAATAAGAACACAATTTAGGTTATGAGTCTGTTCTTTAATTCATCATTCTTAAGACTAAACTAGAATATATTCATACAGTTGGCTCAAGCTTACATGATAAAAAGCTTACAATACATTGGTATATACAACCGAGTATATAAAGAAGAGAAGAGAATATGAAGCTATAAGAATCTCTTATTCTTAATATATATCAATACCTAGGAACAGTGTAATTTTTTTTTAAATTTTTGCAAACAAGTAAGAAGATTTGAGCAATTTTTTGTGAGAAATTCGTAGGTATATATAGGTAAATAAAAATATGAAGTAAAATAAAAACAAATCACTCACCGCAGAGTTTGGTTTGTCATGTTTAATGACATAAACAAGCCTTCGTTGGAGGTTGGTGCTGTTGCAGCAACAGCCGATGCCTCTGTGCCTGTCATCTCTTTCATTGTCGTCACTGTTGATAAGGATGCCCGAGTAGTCTCCATAGTAATTGTGATGCCTGATGTGAAAGCTGGTCCAGAAACAATACTGGACAATACAAATATATCAAATGAATGCACACCGATGAGGTCCTGATGCTCCAATTGTCCAGGTGATGTCGATGAAGTAGTCGTTGTTGTTGTGGTCCTTGTTGTTGTTGTTGTTGTTGTATTTGCAATTTTGTCCATTTCCATTTCACTTTTTCATCCATTTGTAAATCAAGCAGGTAACTTAAATCAATAATAGAGTTAGACAATTGTTTTTGTTTAAGTCACTCAAGTGAGCTTAGGAGCTTTTATTTATGTATTTTCCTCTGCAGTATAGGTATGTATGTATGTATGTAGGTATAGCTTGTTTTCTATTTAAGCTGAATCCTGAAGCGGTGGTGTTTCTATAGTTACGAAAAAAATAAAAGAAAACATTCATCAGCAAACACAAACTAATTGATTCAATCAAAGAATGAAATAGAAGGGGGAACGAACAATAGTAAAGTAGGTACTTATTTCGAAAAACCCTTAAGTCCTTTAATAATGCCAAGACCCAAGAGGTGTCCATCACATCATTTAGCTAGATAATCGGGTTAAAAAATTCTTGAAACAAATACTATTTGAAAAGAAATGTAACTCAAACCGGGATATAATTACAAATTTCTATCTTGACTTAATGGATTTATTGGACTTCAATAGGGAATAAGTAGGTATAGCTCTAAGAATTGAGTTGTTAAGCTTTATTTTAAAGAAGAGCTTTTCCGACTCTCACCTATCGAGCGCAAAGAACAATAAATAGTCACTCTCATCCTTATAATTAATACAAGGTGGCTCAAAAGTTTTCACCCAGCTCAAAAGTTGAACAACATCGACGAATTATTTCGCATTCCTTAGGAGAATAGTGATTCATGTATTCCTGACGTGTATTTTGTATCTAAAGAACTTGGAATGGTGCTCAACTTTTGCGCCACCTTGTATATGCAAATCGTCAAACGTGAATCAACGAAATTTAATTAGGTACCAAAACTAAATTGAAGTAAATTGATGTTAGCTAAATTGTATTTATAATTAACTGAGTTGATACAGTTGTTATTTTTGCCAGATACTCCAGCAAAAAGCAAAAAAGAAAATACTCTAGTGACACACTCGACACCCTATCAATGATGAGGAATACTTTGGCTTCACTGCATATACTATTCACGTACTTGAAAAAAAAATAAAGGTGAAAAAGGTTTTGTGCAGTCTAACAATAAATTAATACTTTTTGGCGATGATAGAGTTCATATTGATTGAAGTAGATTTTCTTAAGGATTTCATACTAATCGTTACTACTATAGCTGGTTGTTATGCAGGGTTAGATATTTATTATTAATAAGAAATTTTAATTCGTGAATTAACTTTTGATCAATTTTTTCGTAAATGTTAGCTTATTTACTTGGGATATTCAACAGATTTCATATGTTTGCTGCAAACGTGCAACTCCTTAAAAGTCCAACAAAGTTAGTTTCGGATGGAAATGTGAAACTTTGTATGTACAGGGTGCTCCATTTAAACCTGACACTGCTGGTAACACTAAACTTTGAACTTGAGCATCGTCACAATGCAAATCAAGTGAGGAGTATTTAATCTGAATTTTTAGATCATTTATAAAAATTGTGAATAATATGGGACCAAGAATTGATCCCTGAAGAACTCCTGAGTGAAGGTCTAAGGGACAGGTACAGGACATACATGTTTTGTCATTGATAACTACAGCTTTGCTTCTCCCACTGCTAAATATAAAATTATCGTATTTGCTGCTGTATTTTGAAACCCAAACTGTGATATGAGTATCCTATGGTTTACTGTATCAAAGGCATTGGAGAAATCCGAAAGCACCATAAATGATAACTATAATAGATCAAGATCAATTGCGGCTTTAATATCGTTTGAAACTTTAAGGATGACTGAGACACAGCTGTAATTTTTTCTAAAACCCGATTTTTGAAAGCTCACAAGTTTGTTTGCGTTTGAAAAAATAAAAAAAAAATTTTATGAAGAGTAGCAGGATTTTTTTAAACTAGTATTACTTTTGCTACTTTCCAACAAGATGGAAAATGTGATGTCATTATTATAGTGTTAAAAATTTTCATAAAACTAATTAGAAAAACTAGTAAAGAAGCATGCTACGCGTTTCTTAAAGTACTAAAAGAAGTTCTCAACAAGTTTTGAAACACAAATAAAGAACGCCACGCCCGCTCGTCCTTATCTTTATATGTATACATACCTACCTTTTTTTGACTTTTAAGGGCTACTTGTTTAAAAATCTAAATTGGTTAATTTCCTAGTGAAAAAGTCGAAAAATAACGACTTACAATCAATTGACTGCAGTTAAAAGACTTACTGATGCATGACTAACATTCGAACCAAAGAATTACAATTGTCTTTCAACTGACTAAAGACTAAAACCAGTTAAAAAGTACTGCAGTTAATAAACTTAAAGTTAAGTAGTTATGTGAACAAAATAAGCTAAATTTGTAGAAAAACCATGTTTCGAAGATTCTAGGAAATATTCAAAATAACCTCCAATTAAGTGCAAAACACATCGTCTTGTTTCTCTGGCCCAGTCTTATATTTTCACATGTGTTTGATTTTCTCATTACTGAAGGCGACACGTGAAAACATTCATTTTATTATACATAATAGGTATATGATTTTATCCAACAAAAAAAAAATCTTAAGAACAATTTTACATATGTACATATATCAGAAAATAGAATATGGGCAAAGAGTCAGGAGTTATCAGGAACCAAGAAATATCGCTTGAGTATTATGTAGACTTATTATATTATAGGTAGCACACTAATGGCAATGGTTGCTTAGTCCTTTCCTTCTATATTATAATGAGAATTAAAGATATACCACAAAAAACAAGCAACTCCTTGGTAAATCCTAAATTATCCTAATAATTATTACGAACAGATGTCGGATATTTCAAGGAAGGAAAACCTTAATGGTATATATACATTTATGTATAACTTTAACATGTGGTTCGTTATATACGTGTATTCAGTCCTTATAACATTTTGAAAATATTTAGATATATAACACAAATCAAGAGTTTGATTCAAGAACAAAGTGGTTTTGGGTTTGAAGATGTAAGTTAACTTAATATAAAGACATAATTAAGGAAAATGTCATAAATACTAAAATATTGATTTTATGATATATCTTTTAATGCATCAGGAAACATTTTGGAAAATGATTGCATAGAATTACTTCGATAATTTGGAATAATTTAATTATAAATGTAATTTAAATTTAAGAGTTGTTAATGATGGGTTTTTTTCTAAGAGGTGTAGAACTTTAAGTTGGCAACACTATTTTAACTGGCGGTCATTTTGTCAGCTGTCAAATGATTTATTTTTAGGTTGGTTATTAATCAATCAATAGACTGACGTCTGAACAAGGCTTCCAAATTGTGCAAATTTATTTTGAAAATCATGGTTCTGTTCGAAATACGTATCGCGCATTACGTCCATTTTACGGTCAATATAAGCGTTCATCACTCTTGGTTGAATGGAAACGTCAATAAACAAAACTGCCGTATTTGCAGTGATGATAACCCTCAAGTGTATGTTGAAACACCGTTACATCCACAATATCTGACTGTTTGGTGTGCTTTATGGTTTGGTGGAATTATTGGTCCGAACTTCTTTGGCCAGAACGTTATACAGTCAATGCTCACCACTATAGAGCCACGATTACTGACTTTTTCGTTCATCAATTAAACAACCATGATGTGCAGGAGCTGTGGTTTCAACAAGACGGCGCAACATGTCACACAGCTCGTGTCACAATTGCTTTATTGAAGGAAACGTTTGGTAACAGCATAGTTTCACGTTATACGGACCCCTTAATTGGCCTCCAAGATCGTGCGATTGAACGCCGCTTGACTATTTTCTGTGGGGATATGTAAATTCGCTAGCCTACGCCGATAAGCCCGAAACGATTGAACACTTGGTGGAAAACATTCGCCACGTTATTGCGGATATAAGGTCACAAATGTTGGAACAAGTCATCGAAAATTGAACCTCCAGATTAGACTACGTCCGAGCCAGCCGTGACGGTCATATGCCAAAAATCATATTTAAATTATAATACCAGAATATTATCTTTCGAATAAAGTGAATTTTATGCCAATTTAAAAAAAATCATCTTTGTTTTATTCCATTTCAAAGTTCTATACCTTTAAAAAAATTACCCTTTATTATTATCGTATGCATACAGATATACTTAAATTAAATAAACAAAATAAAATAAAATTGGTACGTTACCTACTCCCAATGCTTCTATCTCAATTTTCCCCTTCAACAAAATCGATTTACTTACATGTTTCAATAAATGTTGGTCGGGGAAACAAGGTGTGGTATCAGACATAACAACATAAGCCTTGAAAGGTGATATAAAAAGACTCATCTACGTACACCAGCATCTAGTTGCAAGAGTTTAAAATACAATTTTTGAAATTTCCCAAGACTCAACACACTTCATATTTTACAACCATTATTTGTGTATTGCATATATAGCAACTTGAACCTACCTAGGTACATTTTATAGGGGTTTCTCTTTGATTTGAGTCTATCAAAGACGTAAATAAAATTCCTTGAATAAATAAATAATGTCTGATGTTTGATGTTGTCTGTCGGCTCATCTCTCATTTTCCTTTCTTCGTTGTGTAAATATCTATCAATGTCTTTAATGAGAAGCCAGAATTAAGTTATTATTTTCTTCATAAACTTCTTGGTTATTGGAGACCTACAGTCGACAAGGATTCCATAGAGTGTGATTAATTAAGACAACCAGTTAAGTTAATGCGATTTCAATGTATACTGATGTTTCTTTTTTGTGTTTTACTTTCTTATATCAATGATAAAAATAAACTTAAGTTCAATAATTAATGGTAGGTACCTATATTGCTTACAGATTTTTCCAATTAAAACCAATTGAGAAATATTATTTTGACGACACTTGACATATATATTAAAAATAAACGAGAAAGAAAGGATACCGTATTATACTTTAAATGGCATCAAAATTAGGTATATTTTGTCTGCCAATAGTCTCAATAGATACCAATTCATTGAGGTTCAATGCTAAAAAGTGTATAGGCCTCTGCTTTAATATCATCAGCCATTTACATTTAGAACTGAAGTTCATTCTAGGGTAAAAACATTGTGTTGCTTTTTGTAGCATTCGCACTCCTCCTCCTTGAATTAATATTTACTTGACTCCTGGTCACGATGTCGCATTTATTTATGCTAAGATTCTCGATATATATGTATGTATGTGAGACAAAACAAATCTTAAAAAAAAAAACACCTGTTTAAAGTGGGTAGAACTACAAAAACTCAGGTACCGAATCCATTCTTTTATTCTTTTTTTTTTTGTCAATTAAAAAAAAAGAACATCGGATTTGTTTTGTGAAAATCCAATTCATTAATTTTACTTTTCAAGGTGAACACTTATAAGGAATCAAACATAAAATGGTAAAATGCTGTCTGTCTGGGAAAAAAAAATCCTGTGTCTTTAATTTTTAAAATGAATTTTAGGTTATTTTAGTTTCTTTTTGCAAAAATATATGCACGACTGCATCGCACGAACTTTCTCTTGTGTAACTAAACATTGAAGACACATGAAGTGTTTCTTTTACGAACAAATATTAAAACAGTCAAAAGTTAATAGTAAAAAATTGATTTTTTTTTGTTTAAAAAACAATGTATTTCAAAATTTGCAAATGCAATATTGCTTAAACTATTAAAAAGCACCATGTGGTCTATTTCACCAAACACTTTTCACTTTTCACTTTGCAACTTTGCAAAAAAATAATTTCCTGCAAAGTGAAAGTGCGAAGTGTTTCACAAAATTTGTAAAGTGAAAAGACTGCACTTTTCACTTAATCAGACTATTTTTGAAAAGTGAAAAGTAAAAACGTTTCACCAATGTTAAACAGAACTTTGCATTTGAATTAGTATTTTGCAAAGTAAAACTTGGATTGTTTTAATTTGTACATAGGACAACAAGGTTGTAACTTACTGATAGAACTTTGTGTTATGGCATGTATATATGTATATATTTTCTATCGCACTTGATTCTAGTAATGGGATGCTTTGGAGCAAAAAGGTTATGTCTGATTGTTTCAAACGTAACAATGTTCTATCTACTACTCTGATTGATTTCCTTTAGTACATAAGGTTCTATCTGGCTATAGTTAAAACCTTGTGAACTTATTAGTATCGAATGGAATATTTGTAGATAGAACCGTGTTCCCTACTTTTTCTTTAACTATTTTCGAAAGCGTAAGAGATAGAAAGATACGGATAGTGGCAATCACAAAAGAGTCAAGCCTTTTTAGTACGGTTCAATATATAACTAAATTTTGAATGTAAGTTAGAACCTTGTTCTCCTAAGTTTGCGAAGTATTATATTCATCTCATACCAAAACAGATTTCAATAATTCGCTTGGTCCTTGTATGAGCCCTGTTAAATTTGTGCACCACTGAATCTTTGCTTTGCTTATTTCGTGCATAAATGCAATACCGTGACATTTAGCTTCATTCTGAACCCAAAGTAGTGTACACAAAAATTGTTGCAAGCGACTTAAGCACATATTCCTTTGACTGTTGATTTGATGTTTATGTCCAATTTTAGACAAATCATATTTGATGGTTGTTTTTATGTATCGAAAACTCTTTTTTTTCGAATATCAATTTTATATCAAAGTTAATTCTAAACTTCACTACTGTTTGGTCAGTACTATTTGCTTCTTTATTTTCCAAAAAATCTTCAAAACGGTTCATTTGTGTATTATTATTTCAACTTTTCACAAAAAACGCTTATTTCCAAATGAAAATTTCTCTTTGCATATTACTGAAAGGCTTTTCAAAATTCTAAATATAATTTGCAAAGTTTGTTTATTTGGTGAAACGAAAAGAACAAATACTTTGCAAACTATCCCATAATGTCCTCTTTGCAAATTTGTGTTTGGTGAAACATAATTTGCAAAGTAAAAGTGAAAAGTGTTTGGTGAAATAGGCCCCAGATTGCAAAATTATAACAAAATCGGTAGAACCATCAAAAAAATATATGGGGTCATTAATTTTTCAGTTTCGTAAGTAAAGCTAAAGAAAACAGACACAGCGATACATTTTCTATGAAAATTTTATTTCACTAAAAAGTTTGGACTTTGCCATTTAGCCGTAGCTGCAAGAACCCTCTAGAGAAAGAAACCATCGAACACTTTCTCAGAAATTGCCCAGCCCTGGCCAGGTCTCGCTTCCTGGCATTTGGAAGCCCTTTTCTCGAATACCTAACCGTGCTGTCGTACAAAAGGATAAACGATTTTATCTCTTTTCTAAACAGCACCAGATGGATTTAATAGTTCCAACAATAACTTCATCACAGCTGTTGCATTGGAATAGTAAGGACACCGGGGTTCGGTGAATCGGTAGTCGTGGACTGTATCGCTATTGACTCCGGTTCGGGCCGATTCCCGATTGACTATTGCTGGCCTAATAAGTTAGGTAAAACACTACAAATACAAAATTCATATACAACCACTTAATCCATAACTGGTGAAGGACTTAAAGTTCTGACAAAACCTAAGTAGGTTTGCCTTGACTTTGAAAAAGCCCAACCACAAGTAAATCTACTGAGAGGTTAGTCCTTATCAATCGGCAAACTCGTTATTAACTTTTCGGACAATCACCAACTCCGTAACTGGTGCAAACCGTAAAGCACTGACATATACCTAGTAGGTATTACCTTGCTTAGTATAGGCACAGCCACGAGTGGATCTGGTGAAGGGCTATATGATTGGATCGCAACCCTACGAGAACCACCTAGCACACAGGTGTGAGCCTGGTGCTCTTGTAGGGCTGAGTAAAAAAACGATAACATAGTCCCTTAAGTAATTCTGTCTAAACAATATACACCACCCCTATATCAAGAAACAAATCAGGTCAAACGAGTTATGGTATCAAAACGGCGCATTACAGCGCTAATTTGTTCTTCGGGAACAGGTGTTCTCAGAACCGCCATTTTACCTACCTACCTACCTTGCCATTTAAGTGTGAAAAATAATATCGATTCAAATGGCCACCTCGGGAGGATTCGCAGCATACGATTTTTTTGAGGTAATTTTTAACCATCTTTTAGCACATTTCGGGGGGTATCTCGGCCATAACTTGAGTAATGTTGGTGTTTAAAGCGTCTAGAGTTCGGGAATTATTCGCGTAAACACGGTCTTTTGCGTAGTCCTACAGAAAAAAATCAAACGGTGTGAAATCGCATGATCTTGGTGGCCAATTGACTACACCAAAACGTGAAATTACGCGACCAGGAAACTTCTCACGCAATAAAGCCGTAATAGGGCCAGCGCAAACAAATCGGTTATCATTCGACGAACGCCAGGAAATCAATAAATTCGGATCATCATTTTAATCACCACTTTTGAATAGTAAGTTTCAATAATTTTAACGATTGTTGTTCGATTGTTAAGCGATCCATTATCGTCAATGACAAACATTCAACTAATATTATGAAAATTCAAATGACAACTGAGTTTGACAGGTGTCAAATGCCAGCGCTAACAACTTGAAACCACGAAATGAATGACCCTGTACTTGGATAACCCAAAAATAAGACCGCATTTTCTCAAAAAAAACCTGGGATGCCTATTTCAGCTATGCGAATTTTTCGCCAAAAAACTGAAATGCTGTTACTTGACAACCACTTTGGTCATTTCATTTACGAAGTTCAATCAAAATTGTTTAAGCAATTTTCTGGAAGATTTGAGAAATCCAAAACGTTTTGATGGCAGTTACTCGTTCTAGATGAATCAATATAAAAATTCGAATTTTTCCTCTAGATAATTACATAAAATGCTCTGTAAGGAATTTGAAGCAAATCGGTCCCTCCTTTTAGGTTCTAGCTCAAATTACATTAGACGAAATTTTCAGCAATACTTTTCCATATCTTTTTTTGCAGCAAAAACGTTCCCACTGGTTCACAGTGACAATAGATTTTGTCAAAAATGTTAAATGAATTTAATTTTTTTATATAAATACATATTTCCTCATACAACTAATTTTTTTATTTTTTCCCTTGGACGGACAACTCCCTTATCCTGAAATTACTGATTTCGTGAACTCGATTTTAGCAGGTTTTTCGTACCATCTCTGTGGCAATCAATGCATAAATAATTTGACGTCTACTGCAGCAGTTTGACTGCTCTCACCCCTGCATGTATGAGTGGAAGAGATGAGTCAAAATTCCAGCTCTTGTCAGTGTTGTAGATGTATTATTGTAGCGTCGAAGTGTGGTATATTCACTTCAGAACTAAAATTAAATCCTGATTTTAAATTAATTTAAACGCAAGCATTAAATCCAATTTTATATTATTCACTCATTAAATCCACATTTAAATCCAATGTAAATAAATCCAATTGAATTTTAAACTTCTCTCAGGAGACCAGGAGGAGACTTACATCCAAATTATTTTGAAGAATTATGAAAGATACACATAGATCTAAAGTTTATTTAAATCCAGAGTGAATAATACGGCTGTTAGTTTACTTATTGCAAAATAATACACACATGTACTCAAAATTTGAAAGCCCTGAAAACAAATTAATATGGATTTTATGCGCTCAACGGTAAGTTGTGAATCCAAATTTTACACTGAAAATTCGAAGAATTATTTTTCATCATACTTTAAAATTTCAGATTTCTAAACTTAAAAGATAAACCTAAAAATCTACTAAAAATTGATTATTAACAAATGTGTGTTTTTCGAAAATTCTCAAAAAAAAATATTTCAAATGTATTACCTTTTCAAAAATATAAAATTCACCGCCATCAAATTTTATTTCAGTTATTTTCAATTTTCTTAACAACCCCCCTTGCGTTAAGTTTTTTTTTTTTTTCTTGTCTAGACCCAACCTACACCTTATGCGAATCACCCTGTATATCAAAAAAATATAGATTACAAACAAAATATTTCTCTACTTCTCCCCATTTAGAAAATAGTGAAAACAAAGTTCAAGGGTTCAGAAGTCGAAAACTTGGATACTTTACCAATGGCGAAACAAAAGTGTCTTCCTCAATGGAATATTAAGTTCCCTTGCCTTAGAACTTGACTCCTAATAACTCAAATAAAAAAAGAAAACCGTAACTGCGACAAAGGTAAACAGATTCTGTTTAATAAAATCCCCGAGGCCATTTTCTTTACAATAATTATAATAAGTGTCATGCCGGAGATCTATGGGTTCGATTCCCAGCCTCATCCACCTAAATGAAAAATAAACAGCCTACTGCCTCCAACGAGGAAGTGACAAATCGTTCAAGATTATTTCTTGTTATGAATAGGTGCCTCTCACCTCAGCCATTCACATTCGGCAGAAAATTGTAGGTCCCCTCCATTCCTGCAAACAAAAAACACGCACACAGGAATAAATCAAATCAAAAATTTTAAAAATAACAAAACACACATGAAGATGAATATCAATTTAAAACATGACGGAAAAATTGTTGATGAACAAATTGTTGAAAAGCTGCTTTGATTTATGTTATTTCAGTTTGGACATTTTTTTTTTCATTTTGAACTCCATTGAATGATAAAGCTACTTTGTATTATTGACACATTTTTTTGCTGAAAAAAAACATGAAACTTAGTGAATAGGTTTAAAAAAATAAAGTTCAATTGGAATTTTGTCTGTTCTGATGAGCTAATCACTAAACTATACAAAATATTATTCAATCCTAAAGAGACCAACCCATACAAAATTTCAAACTTAACTTTTCAAACTTTTATAAAAGACCATCAATCTTAATAATTCTACAACACTCTTTTTACTTACTATCTATCAAATGCTTTTTAAGTTCGCATTCGCATTACTCAACCACAGATACTACATCCAAGATGATGAAATATGAAATCCAGTCCCCTATGTCTACGTTATACACCCTTATATCACTACCACCCCATTAAATTTCTTACTAAAGTTTATATCAATCAACGGAATCCTACGTATAAGAGCCTTTCTATATAAGTCAACAAAAGTTGCCTTGTACACGTAGGTATGTAATTACCACCACTTTGTCACTTTGACATTGCAATTTCCACTTGGAAAAGTTTTTCGCCGACGAGGTTCATAAGATTTTCTCCTTTAACTGTTGATTAGGTGCTTCCTATTTCAGAACTCACATTAGGTCCTTCCTATTTGAGAACTCACCAGCACAATCACAATAACAATGACAAAACAAAACGTAAAAGTATCATCCGTTGTGATGGTTGCTTGAACATAAATTTCCAAAGAGTCATACCTTTTACGAGACGAGGTAAGGTATAGGTACAAGATTTTCAATGGAACAATTATCTACTTCATCGTTGCTGTAGAATTATCATTTTCTTACCTTCACCTTTCAGCAGAACGACAACAACAAATCTGAGTAACCAAAAACGTGATGTCCTGGTAGAAGGGTCCTGATGGACATAATCGAACGATTAAATGCAAATCCCCCAAAGAAATAACATATCTCTACTTTTCTAACAAAAACGTGCCGTTATATCCTTTCAAATTGTCCACGAATGTGTGGGGTGGAAAAAAAATAAAGGGCCCGACTGGGTCGCACGTACTTGCTGTTATCAGTTTTTCGTTTTTTTTTAATCGTATGCATTTTTGATATAGTGGTTTCCATTTGTCCCCAGTTCGACTTTCCTTTTTTCAGAATACACAACTTGCCCTAGGAGTCACCGTCATCACAAGCAAATAACGAAAAGAATATCGCACAACAATAATAGAACAGTGACAGTAAGAATTCCATGCGCCTTTTGTCAAATTCGAAAACGTGATTATGGTGCTCGAGCTTGGTTATGCATATTTTTTTTTTTTTTTACTTTCGATAAGTGTTTCACGTAGTTCACCCCTTGAGGTTTTTTTGTGTAGGTTTCTATAAAGAATGGAATCGAATAATATTTTGAAATGTCATTTTCTAATCGATGATGATGATGATGATGATGATTGCGAAAGTCAGAAAATGGAAATTTTCAAAAGATTTCAGATTCGGGCAGCATGAAAACTACACAACTGCAATGCTGCAGCTACAGTCTGTAGGGTCTTCGATTTCCGTTGCATAGACAGAAAGCAATAAATTGTCGCACTGGGTTACACATCAGATGTGAGAGGAATGCCTATATGATGATGTCCTTAAAGAAGAGGATGTTCGAGGTGAGAGATCTTAAAATGATTATATTGATGAAAACGGATGCTTTCAGCTACAAGTGGAATTTAAGTGCTGATGGTGGTTGAAACGACTCTTACAATAAAATGCGATTTAAAAAAATATCTTGAGATTTTTTTTGCAGGTTTTTGTTTGAATTGAACAAAGTTATTAAATATTATTATGCTTTAAACAAAATATTAAAAAAAAAAATATTCTCGTTAGTTGTCCTGGCTATACACTTAGAGGTATGTCGTTTTCCCTTTTCCACTCCCAAACAGAAGAACAATCCGAAAATATCGGGTTTTTCAATAAGAGCGCTACAAAAGTTTTTTGATGTGTAAACATCTATGCTGGCGGTAGAGTGAAAAAAAAACGTGAACGTTCGTGTGCAACGTTACGTCGTGCAACGTTACGATTTGCATACTAGGATGGGTGCGTTCAGGGAAAAAAATCTTAAGATCACCTTCAAGCAAAAACAAGTCCGTTTTGGATCCGCGCACGTTGATGTTTACACATATTAACTGTGAGTCCCGGCACTTACACAATTTTTGATGTGTAAACATCTATGCTGGCGGTAGAGTGAAAACAAAACGTGAACGTTCGTGTGCAACGTTACGGTGTGCAACGTTACGATCTGCATACTAGGATGGGTGCGTTCAGTGAAAAAATCTTAAGATCCCCTTCAAGCAAAAACAAGTCCGTTTTGGATCCGCGCACGTTGATGTTTACACATATTAACCGTGAGTCCCGGCACTCATACATTTTTTTTTAAATAGAACAAAAACGGTTTTGGATACCAATGAAATTCTTTATTTTTGTGAAAGTACGTTCGATGCCATTATGTATGGAGATCGATTTCTTTTGCATGGGCACCACGGGCACGCTTGCAGAAGTCCAGACGCTGAACCCAATTTTCGACGGTTTTCAAGCATAAATCGGCCGATACTGCTGCAATTTCACGTTCGATATTCGTACGAAGTTCATCAATCGTCGCTGGTTTGTTGGCATAGAACATAGACTTGACGTAGCCCCACAGTAAATAGTCTAACGGCGTCAAATCGCACGACCGAGGCGGCCAAGCGACTGGACTATTTCGTGAGATAACACGTTCTCCAAACTTGGTTTCCAATAAATTGATTGTGACATTCGCTGTGTGGCTTGTGGTGCCGTCCTTTTGGAACCACATGTCCTCCAAGTCCATATCATCCAATTGGGGCCAAAAACATTCGGTTATCATTGAACGGTAGCGATCCCCATTCACAGTAACGTGCCGGTCTTGATCATCACGGAAGAAGTACGGCCCAATGACGCCGCCGGCCCATAAACCACACCAAATCGTAATTTTTTCGGGATGCAATGATGACTCATGGAGTACGTGTGGATTGCTGCCTGACCAATACCGCATATTTTGTTTATTGACGAACCCATTCAGCCAGAAATGAGCCTCATCGCTGAAGATGATTTTTCGATGAAAATCCGAATCATTTTCAAGTTGTTGCTTAGCCCAATTCACGAACATACGACGCTTCTGGTGGTCAAGCGGCTTCAATTCTTGCGTCAATTTAATCTTGTAAGGATGTAGGCCAAGATCTTTTCTCAAAATTCGCCACAACGACGTCACAGAGATGCCCAACGCTTGAGAACGACGTGTGAGAGACACATTTGGGCACTTCTTTGTCTCACTGGCACGGGAACATTTTGTACGTTGCCTGTGGATTCAAATTTTTCCACTAGACTCTCAATTGTTGATCTGCTAGGACGATTATGACGACCATAAATTGGACGTAGCGCTCTTAACGTTGAGGCCACTGACTCCGATTTTCGGTAGTAAATTTTAATAATTTCGACTCGTTGTTGGCTCGTATACCTTACTGAAGAGAAATGTCAAAAGAGCGGCAAGAAATATGGCGTCGTTTGCTGTCCCTGTTCTTCTACTTTTGTAGCGTCCCTGTTGAAAAACCCTTTGCAATCGAAATTACCACACCAAAAAGGAGAACATTTTTTGAAATGCGAAGTTAGTTTTCAGTGGAGAAAAGTTTCATTATGCACAAGGAGCCTTCAAATCGTCTGATTCGAAGATTATAAATTTCGTTTCAACAATATGGTTCTTAATACAAGCTCAATTACTATACTATTTTTTTGTATACAAATTATTGGAAAGGGGCAAACAAAAATTCATACTAAAAGGGTTATTGAGTTTGCCGTCAATTTTATTTTCAATTTCAAAATTCAAAAGTTGATGATTAGTTTCATAGTTTTGGTAAAAAATAGTCTACAAAGTTATTGAACCAAATAATTTGTGTGAGTCTTATATTGATAAATGCAACAGGAGAGACCAAAGGGACGGGCCTTCATTAAATTTTCGACCTAAAAATTGGTATTAATAAAAAAATCATTATCCTGAAAAGACGTCGATTTTGTTAGCTTCAAAAAATTATAACTTGGCTTTTAATGCTTGGATCTTCAAGATTAAAGTATTGAAATAAAGGTTAAATGTCAAGCTATATTTGTGTTTACAAAAAAATTGGGGGGTGTTGAAAAATGTCATACAGTAAAGGAGATTGAGTATTTTTCGTCATAAATATTTAAGAGTATGCACATGTGTTTTGGGGGGTGCGCATCTGTAGGAATCGATGCATGTAGACATTCTGCACATCTTCTTCAGCAACTGGAACAATCTGAACTATTTTTTCAAGAACTTTAGCTGCTCACTATATGCTTCGCCGATACTCCGATAGTGAGGTATAGACTCCAGTGGCAAAAGATTACAAACTTTATTCTATACGGAATGAGAAATTTTATCCCAGATACGATAAAATCTATCAAACCGAAAGAAAACTAATTGTTTAATTTGAAATATATGGAGACTATCAGAGGGAGAAAAGTAAGTTTCTGAAGTTATAAAGCCAACACTCCCCTGAGGGCCTGTAAAGCACTTATTCGACGAACCAAACTTTCGGATGACGACAATTAAAGGCAGAAAATACTGCAATGTCCTGGACATTTGTACAAATATACGGAATACTTTACTTCTTCTTCGGTTCCAACGCTTTGTCTTCAATAACTGCTATTTCGATGCTGTCAGCAGGTGTTATGAATCCTCGGTCCCTTGTGTCTAAATTTCGGTAAATGTATCCAAAATCAAATGAAATTGGCTCAATGGCTAGGTATGTGAACAAGCCAAATTCTCGCATTTGGACCGAGGATAATCCACGTGAGAATATTATGAAATGCCGTTATATCCCAAAAAAATGCACAGTTTGATGTAGGCTGGTGGAGACATCGGACCATTTTTTCGTTTTTTTTCAGAAATAAGGGTTACCTAATCAGCAAGTTAAAGTCAATCGCAATGATTATTGAAAAGATATGGTTCCAGCAGGGTTGCGCTAGGTGGCATACAGCAAATGAAAAAAAAATCAACTAATCGAAGGAAACATTCGATGAGTTCATAAAATTATGCATAATAAACCTCTAAATTGGCATCCAAGTCCTTGTAATTTCATGCTTCTCGATTATTACTTTAGAGCGATACATTCTTAAAGTCCTCATTCTACACTGTGAACCCACAAAAATCGACGCATTAGAAGCCGAACATTATTCGTGTTAGTGAGGACATATGAATGAACGAATATTCGTCCATTTTGACATTTTTTTCACATGGCTTTTTTATTCGTTGCGAATGACGACCACAAAGAAAACAAAACATAACGGTCACAAATGCCTAAACTTTTCTAAGCGGTCAAAAACTTTGTCTCTCGGATGGCATTTTATTAAGATCCAACCATGCGGTTCTCTCGACTGAATTAAAATAAAAGGATTTTTAATGAAATTTCATGTGTTTTGTTCAGGTTTGGAAAAAAAACACCCTGTACATTAATTGCTCGATGCTTTTACATTTATGTACTGTAACGCTTCACCCAACAGTGCTCAATTAAAACAAATCTAAGCATTATGGAAATGGCAATAAGGTATCCGTGTATCTTTTGATCTTTAACATAAATACACACACATCATAAATACAGCCCAGTGACATGTGAAATAATTGTATATGGGCATCGAATATTTAGATTTTCCGACAAATTTAACAATAAAATGTTTTCATCATCATATTATATCATCGGGATGAAATCAGTAAATATTCTCGAAAGGAAAAATAAATACGTTTAAAAGCTACGTTTAGTTACATATAGGTGCTATTAAATAAAACAGTTTGAAATAACACGAGAATACTTGGATTTGGATGCGTATTTCAAGGTGTTTTACTTAATGGTTTACAAAACGCCCAAGTCGTTTTTGAAAATAGCTCCTAAAAAAATCTTGGACAGTTGTTGTTATTTTTTTCGTAATTTTGGGTTGTTTTTCCTGTTTTGGGTTTGTTTTTAAAACAGGAAACAATGCCCAAAATAAAGAGTAGACAAATTTGTAAGGTAAACAATGCTCAAAGTAGGAAATATCACCCCAAACAATTTGGTAAGGCAAAATGAAGCAACGCCCAAAATAATCAGAAAATTTCGCCCAAATTCGTTTTGAATGGCTCCGGGAAATAACTCCCCAATGAAATAACAACTTACCAAAAAAATAACCCTCAAACTAAATACCTGTACATTTATTAATATATTTTTCTTTCGATCAATCAGTTTTCAATCAGTTGTCAATTGGAAACAACGCCTGCGAACATGGAAATAACACCCAAAATTAAAAAAAACAACAATTTTTATTGAATTTTTTTATTATTTGGGTGATATGGAGTTTTGGGCGTTTAGCAATTTTTTTTTGGGCTTTATTTCCATTGTTTTTTTTTCTTTTGGTCCTTAGAGATTATTTTGGGCGTTATTTCCAAAAACTAATTGGGCGTTATTTCCTTGAGTTTTATTCCCTAACGCCACCAGAAACATTACGATATTGTGCGCGTTATAGGTTTCATTCCACGGTATCAATCCCTTTTCCAGAGTCTGCGTTAAGAAGCCTCACTTCAATAGAAGACTGATATTTTTTAGATTTAAGAATAGATATAACATAATTTTTAGAAGTATTGCTGTTCTTTTTAAAAAATGTATATACATTTTAAGTCAATATTGCAACAAAAATTCCCCTCCCATATAAAAAGAGGCAATAGAAACCCCCCCAGTACGAATTTTTCCTTCTCTTGGCCTTCTCTGTATACACATCTAGCTTTTTACGAATCACCCAGTAGGTCCATGTGTTTATAAAATTTATAATAATATGTATTGTGATGAGACACTATATGCGCATAAAACAAAATACATTTCTTTGAACAACATTCTTCTTTACAAATTAATTTAATGGAATGTTAAAAGATTTTAAAGTGCATTCCATCTATGATAATAATCGTATACCGGTTCAAAGCAAACACAGCCGTATCACAGAGAGAGTATCGTTTTTATGTACGTGTGCTTCTTAAGCTATATGAATATAAAAATATAAATATAAAAAGATCCAAAACATTTTAAAAGAAAAACCAAGTACACAAGAGAAAAAAAGTCTTAACAAAAAAAGACTTGACAAACATTTTTGAACCGAGAATAAGGTTGAAAAGTTGTAGTAGTAGATAAAGGCAGCTGTCTATATTGTGTTGTGTATCGATGCAAGTTAAAAATAACAATTGAATAAAATATTTTATCAATATTTAAGAAAAATATATGAATACAAATTTTTCAAATTATAGTAGCTATCGATTTTGGGTTGAAGGTCACACATTTTATTTAATATTCAGGATGCGAAAATATAATTCCAACTTTTAGGACAACTTATTGGGGTGATGTGATTGGGAGCTTTTGTTTCCGCTTTCCTATTTTAATAATGTATAAATATCCTGAAATCAAAAACCATGATATGAAAATGTAAACCATATTTGAAATGTTGAAGCATACTTAACATGCAGTAGTCTTATTATGTATGCGATATTATATAATATTTTGTTTTTTTTTTTTTTTTTGAAAAAAGCTCTGTGCAGAGTCAAATTGGCATAGATACGGTTACTTTTTTGCTTCCCTCGTTTATATCTCATGTACCGGAAACCAAGAAAAATCATCATAGGGAGGGTTACTCGTATATATGTACCTATTTTAAGAGAACTAATAAAGTACCAGCACCCACATTAGGTATTTAAAGCTTAAAGCCAGCATCACAACCAAAGCAGTAATATACTAATAGAATGAATGCACAACTGGGTCTTACTAACTTGATCTTATATAGTCATATACATACCCTTTATAATTAATATTTATCATCAGCAGAGGCGATCAGAATTCCAATGGACATTATGATCATCTAAGGTCCAGTTTTTCAGTGCGAGATTAAAGTTAAACCAGAGTTAACTCAGGATTAACTGAACAGATGGTTTTGATATTTTATCCGCCAAGTTTGTTTCGTTCGTCGTTCCACATGCATTCTTCACCGAAAAAGTGCTTCCTCAGTTCACTGTGGGTTAGTTTTCTTCTATAGAGTTATTTAAATCTGGTTTAACTCACCTCTGAAAAACTGGGCCTAAGAATGCTCTCCTGTCTTTCTGATGCATGGCATTCCCATCATTGCATGCTTTTCTTTTATAGAAGTCTAAACAAATTAATTTTGTATCAACCATACTCAATAGCCGTGTTCCTTTCGGGGTGGCGAAGTACTTATGAGTACTTTGCTGGAACGCACAAAATTCGCCTTCCTAGTAACAATCTACTACGATTTTAAGTGATTTTCAGTAATTTATAATCTGTGGAATTTGTACCATAAAAAATTGCGAGATTGTACACACAATTTCTCATTTTATATGATTTTTCGACGTATGTAGTTATATAAAAACTTCTATAAACTGAGAAAGCGTTTGTAAAATCTCTCATGTCTCACCTACTATATTACTTTGTTGATTTGGTTTTTTTTTTGTTGGTGGATAACAGGTGACCTTAAATATGGTAATTTTCTAAGAATTTATAAAATAAATATAACAATGCGTGGACTGGCTAAGATTAATGGCGTTTTCCACTGTTCGTTAAGAAGCCTTCTGAAATGAGAGCTTTTTTTAAAGAGAGCAAATGATCCTGGATTTAATTTCAGAATCGAAACCAGAAGGCTTCTGGACTACCAATTAAAAACGAAGTAATTCCTTATCCTGAATCCTTCTCAGTAACACCTTAAAAACTAATTTTCGTTAGGAAAAGAGAATATGGTCGTACTCCGAGACGAGTTTGGAAGGCTAAGAGTGAAAAAAAACACTAAAATCGCATTCACCAAAAACCTTTTCGATGTTTGGGAATAGGTGCCAGTCCCCTCCTTTACCTATTTAGGTAAGCGCTATAGAAAAAATTGCAGCACATATACTCACATATTTTTTGAATTAATTATAAAAAAATTCCATACCATATTGATCATCTTAATGCTTAATCAATCAATCCGAATAACTAACGTTTTTTTTTTTTTCATTTGTAAACAAATTCTCAAATTGAAATCAAATGTCATCCACATGAAAAATCTCTTAACTTAACCGGACGCCATCTGGGGGGGGGGGGGGGGGGTTTAGGTGCATAACTACTCTGCTCATCTACTCGCGCAAGAGAGCTCGATTATAGTTTTCATCTACTCATGAGCAGTTCACCACCTCCAAAGGAACACGGCTTTTTTTAACTCTGTCATCAGATTACACTATATCCTTGTACGAAATGAACAATCCCATACAAAAATGACACAACGAAAACATTAACAAAAAATTTTTTTTCGTTTTGCAGTACGCTATTCGATGAGATGAGTGAAATATTGTTAATTGTCTCCGCTCTTCTTTCGCACACAATTAATTGTCCCAAGTCCTAACCATTCATTGGGAGCGGAAAAGTGACATTTGAGTTTATTCGTGTTTGTATTTGTCCACGTTCGGGCGGTAGTCAGATTGGGAATTAGTTCATATGAACCAAGTCCCACAAGAACTTACCCTGAATCAGTAAAAAAAGAGAAAAAATCCTGGGAGTTCATTCTTTTTTTAATTGGCTAAGGTTCATAGTTCACCAATGCCAAAATACGAAATTGTTTTAAGGTTTTAAATATTCAAATATCTCCACTGATGGTAAGTTTACACTCATTTCTTATTTCTGAATAAAAACTGAATGATGTTAGATCGCCTTAAGAGTGTTACACGATGTTTGTATTGTGTATTGTGTATTATCAGGTATAAGATTGAAGAGAATACACATTATGGAGTACTTGCTAGTATACGTATCCTAATCCATCCAATTTACGTACAGAAGTTTGATTTAAATATTAATGAGAATATATTCAAATGAATCCCATGATAATTCAACACTATGCGAAGCTGAACAAAGGAAGCTTTTCAGTATTCAAGTTTATGAGTTCATTTGGTGCTAAAAATGGAAGGTTTAACGTAATAGACGGAATTATACCAGAATATAAAGATATACAGTAAACGGAGGCCTTGTATACGCCAAAAAAAATTTTGTGTTCATATTTCTGCATTAATTGTCATAATCGACCCGAATTGTGAAAATAAAATCATCTGTTTGTAAATTCTACAGTCAGACTGTAAAATTTACAACAGATTCGGTTGTGGAATCCACAACTATGTCTCCGTTAAATTGAAAACAGTGGTTGTCGGGTGGATTGTGACAATTAATGCAGTAGAATGAACAACAATTTTTTGTGGCTGTATAAAACCTCCGTTTACTGCACCATCTTCTGTATATAGAAGAACATGAAGACAAACAAGCACATGGACAGATTGCAGTTTGCGGGGCTTAAATTCAACCATTTCAAGTAGTGGCAATCGAACAAGGCTTATTCGACACTGAATTATACATATACATATTGGTTACACCAAGCCAAAGATGCTATTCTAAGATACTATACAATATTATAAAAAAAATGAACTGCGTACTGTATAAAGTTTCCCAAAAACCTTTAAAAGAAATATGTTTGAATAGAAAAACATTTTTCACGTATATTTTATATTTTCTTTTGAAATGGTACCGGCTACCGGATTATTATTAAATTTAAGTTTTGTATTTTCATTTTACTTCAACAATAATCCCCAGAGGGAATTGCCAATTAGTACTTATACATCTCTTATAGCTGAACAAAGACATTCTCTCTAATTAAAGCGCAACAAAAATAACAAACATGTTACTTTAAGACTTATTTCCTGAAAAAAATATTTCAAAATAAATACCTTAGATAAAAGAAATGATAAACTATATAAATACTTATTTTTGTGATTTGACCATTTAATGCTCTTTTTCTTTAAAACAAAATTAATTAATACGAGAATCTTTGATATGATCATTCATGCTTAAAAAGAAATCATCGCAGGGAATAAAAAATGAAACCAGTTGTAGGAAATCTCCTTTTCACATATAATAATAATGGAAAATCGCCTTAACTTTTTTCTTATCAAAAAACCATATAATTAATATTGGCAAACCAAATTCAATGGATTGCGATTACTTCCATTATGAAGAATCATTAGAATCGCAACCTTATAAAATTTTAGATGACAAAAAAAAAAATCCCAGACGAAAATTGGTTTCTTTTGAAAATAGGATTTAACTGGTTTTTAGAAGAAGGGCAGACTAGCGAAAGAGAACCAGACATGTTCAGTCTTCAGGCATTAGGCGCCTATATGTCAACAGTTTTCTTGAAAAATGGTATGTGCAGAAATAGCACACCACACTGTGACTTTAGGTGAATGCAAAGGCCTTTGATGCAATTATCGGGAAATTCCTTATGGCATGTTCTGTTTGTCCACTCAAGTCAAAATAGGCTGAATCACTGAAAGAAAAACAATTGCGTCCTTTGGGCCGTTTTCGAGAAGAAAGATGATAATAATATGCAGTTTTTTTTTGTAAATTATTCTGTTTTTTTTTTCAAAGATTAAATTGTCCAAATGATAAAACTGGCAACGATGCGCTCTTTGCGGTTTATATGATTGTCCTTCTCATAGTCGAATATTAAACGCTTGCAGTCGTATTTATTAGATTTTTTTAGAACACGCTTAGAAGGTTGTCCAGCTAGTCATTGGCTAAATACTTTAGCCATCTCCCTATTTTAAACCGGATTCCATAAGTTGTCTAACTATCCAGGGTTGTTATCGAAATATGTCCTCATGTATTCTCTAACATATCTGTAATATGTCAATCTGGAATGAACTAATGAATTCGAGTGAACTTTGTAAAACAGCTGTTTCAACTATTTCAAACATTTTCAATTCAACGTCCACATTAAAGTGATCAACCATAAAAATGCAAAATCAATTAAACAGAAAAAGGCCTGAGAATTGGGATAATCATGATAAGGTATGAGTTGTGAAATTAAAAGAATTTATCATGTTAAATTTATCAATCTCAGCTAAAGTCATTTTTAATTTGGAAATTTTGTTTTAGTTTTTAAAATTCAAACAATTGACAGATAAGAACAAATGTCAATCACTTGTCACTGGGTACGTTCACCACACATTACATTAATTTCGGTTGTAGATATTGAACGTTCCCACTTTAGATTAGGCTTATAGAACACCAATTTTGGTGTCTAAGATGGACAGATGAAAAATGTTTATAAATATGGGAGTTGGATGGTGTGCTAAAGTTAGCAAGGCTTTAGAATGGAATTATAAATACCACTGTTAGTGTTCGATTTTGAGTCGACTGATTCAGTCATCAAAACGCAAGATCTACCGAAAACATCGCCGCTGTTCGTGAGAGTCCGTATTTCTTTGGAAACGACGATGTCATTGCCATTATCATCAAGGGGATAGGGCAACCCATTGACAATAATCAATTTCTTTTGGCCCAAAAGTGGATTGTATGGATGTGAATCTTATTTTTGGTTCCAACAGAATGGCGCTACGTGCCACACAGCGAATTCCACAATGGACATTCTGAATGAACGAATTGAGAGTAGGTTTAGCTCTAGCGGAAATGACGTCAACTGGCCAAGAAGATCGTGTGATTTGACCCCGTTAGACTATTTCTTTGGTGGTTTTCTGACGTCGCATAGGTTTATTTCAATAAACCAACCGCAATCGACCTTTTCCCTCTGGTTATTTGTATGAACATTCAATTTTTCATTTTAATGACAAATAAAGCATTTTTGCCAAAAAATTACACGAATGGATTTTTTTTTTGGCGTTATGGTTTGGTAATAATTTAACCTGATCTGGATACTCAATATACGCTTTCCTATGTTGCATCTTTCTTCATATTGGAATAATTATATAACTTTTTTAATGTTAGCTACATCTATCGCCTCGTTTTTGCTCTCATTAGATCCCTGCACTAAAGGATTTTGCTTCCCAAATCATACAAAAAACAAAGCTTTTAGACTTATGTGCATTTGAAATAAACAACATCCATTTAAAGTGAATTGTATGAAACGAAAGAAAAAGTTTTCCTCTTCCCCAAAATGTTATATCAAAAAAAAAAGAAAAAAAATGAACCAAGTGTAGTCCTTATTATATGAATTTCACTTTATTATAAGCAATATAAAAGGTTCATTATTTTTATTCTTTTCTTTATTTCAAAATGCCAAGAGCCCTAATTAGCAACGTTCTTTTGTTTGAACACCACTCGACTCATGTCAGTAAAAAAAGTTGAATTGAAAAAAAAAAAAATAATAATATTTTTGCGGTATATTCAATTGCAGGATACTCGTATGCTTAATTAAATAATTACGTTTGGGTGTTTTAAGTTAATAAGTCATTTTGTAAAGAAAGAAAAGGACCCATGGTAAGTAACTTGTCTGTATGTAGGTACGTATAGTTTTTTTTTATGATTATAATGGTGGTGTTCTGTTTTACTTTTTTTAATTTAAGCTACAATAATATCCCCGAGAAAACTAATTCCTCTCTTTTTTTTTGGCAAAATTGAAGGCTGTACAAATTAAATTTAACATTTAATACTAAAAAAGCTTAAGCTCACCTAGAAAAATAACTGCTAAGCAATGTAAATACTTCTAGTTGAAGTCTTGCCAAAACAGTTTAAGATAATGAGGCGGTCAAGGACACTCTGATTGGACGCACACATGCACAGGATGAGCATCAGCACATCTTTAACATTGCACAAAAAGTGCAGACTAAAAAGCAACCCTGGGAAAATAGTTTTCGATGGATTGGGTGATAATAAATATATCGAATTTTCCAATATAAAGAACATAAAAAATTCAACCAGAATGGCGGATAGTTGTGAGAGGCTTCCGATACCTAATTTTCCACTTCCTTTCTCCCCTACTGTTTCCACACCTTTTACTTATCTCACGTACTCGTCTCGAATCTACATATTACGATTTGAGGTTGTCATGTGCATAACATCACTTCGTCTAACCTACTAAAATAACCTATAGGTATTTTTTTTTGTTCAAATTCTTACACAGGAATTATGCAAATGTATACATATATGTACTTGACTTATGTTTGTATATAGATTGATACTCTTTGGAAGAAAATCTTTGAATTTCTATTTTTTCGTCTCTAATATCATCCTTGCTTTGAGAAAAAAAAAATATAGAAATAACAGGTAACAAAGGTTCATTTCTTAAATCCAAACTTAACTTCGATTTAGATCTTATGAATGTTTCTAGCCTAATTTATTTTTATGTCAGTTGTTCTGAAGTAGACATTAGCTGAGTCTGAATTTGTTGTCTGGCCTTGTATAGGATATAATATTATGTCTTATATTGAAGTAGATAAGCTGAAACTTACGTCTATACGTTCTCCTTATATTCAAGCATGTGTATTTTTTAGCAAATTGCCACACTCAAACATGACAAAATATCATTTATATTCATGACTATCACAGAAATATTTCCGATTCGATCTTATACAAACACTCCACAGCACTTGATTGAGTACTAATCTAACTATGGACAATGTATGTATAATGTATGTACTTTTATAAGTTGTCTTGAAAACGGCTATAACGATTTTGATTAATTGATTATTTTGTTGGTGTTTACCCCAATTTGACCTATAAACATCATTCTTAAAAAAAAAAAATTCCTAAAGCCATCCAATCAAAATAATCTTTCAAACACAAAAACAATTTTTTTAATTTTTACCCCATTTTACCCTTAAAAATTAAAATAAAAAATATCCTTGAAGCCATTTCTTAAGAATAACCTTTCAAAAGCAGGTAGAGTTTTTTTTTTTATCGGATACGTCTGTTTCATTGTACCCCATTTCACCCTACAAAGTGAATTTTGTGGATATTTTTATAGTTAAGGCTCTCCCAAACCAATGCGAAACATTCGCGCGAATATGTGACGACTGAATAATGTTGGAAGATTCGCATCGCCCCAGTGTGGGTGCTCCCATTAATCTCCATGTAAATAAATAAAGACAGGCGAAAGTTTCGTCGTCGTTCTGAAGTACTTGCGTTGGTTTGGGAGAGCCTTTATTCGGGGCGAAGACGAAAATTAAAGATCATTAAAATCGGTCCAGCCGTTCTTGAGTTATAAGTGTTGTAACTAAACTGACTTTGTTTTATTTATTAATATTTTCTGAGGTATATCGGTATAAGCGTTGCCGCCCCAAGAAAATTTATAGTGCCACGTTTTCTGAACCACGTTTCAATTCCGTGCCATATGAAAAAATGTATGTTGTTGTTTTATTCAGTTTTACACGGAGTGTAAAAATAATAATAATGAAAAGAACCAAAACAAAAATAGGAGTGTCTGCATAAATTTTTGACCCCTTTTGGAGTAGTTTTCATCAATTTTACTTAAACATTTGTTTCATTTTAAGTAAAATAATGGAAATAAGAAGAGCGTGTTGTCTGGAATTTTGTTCGTGCCACTGTGCCATAGGGAAATTGTCATGTCAAAAAAGCACGATCATACCACATCGGCAACGCTGATCAGTATATGAGTAAGGTCTGATGTACATGTACAGTACATGTTTTCGTGACAGTCAGTTCTAGTGCTGGGGGATCATCGAAAAAATCCCTTTCTAGGCGAATTTTCACCTCTAAAGGGAGAATTGGAAGACCGACTCATTTTATGGGAATTCTTTGTTTATCAAATTTTACTCGAATAAGAAACGAAAAATTAAAGCTTTAAAGATTTTTATTAAGAAAATTTTATCAAAATTAAAAAAAAAAATCGATTTCCTATCAAAATTAACTCAAGAAGTCTGCAATTCAATTGATTGAATAAAAATAGCAAAAATTTAAATATAAAAAATATTTACTTAGAAACTCTCAAAGTTATTTTTGTAAGTATTGTGACTACTTCCTTCTTTTTTAATGATACTGAAAAGCAAAAGATCCCTTCAATAATTTAGAAGACTTCTGCGATATAATTGAATCCTGTTTATTTTTAACAAAAAAACAATTAATTTACTCAAACAAATCCCAAGTTATGCTAATTGGTAATTAATGAAAATATCTTTTTTTATCCTGTGGGAAATAAAAAGGGAAACAAGAAATGATTTGTGGGACAAAAAGGGAATTTTCCGATTGTCTGAAGGGAATTCTCTTCAAAATGCCTTCCAGCACTGGTCAGTTGTTCTCGAAACATGAGCTTCGGTCTATTTCGAGAGCTCTATTCACTATCCAAAAAAAGATTTCTTTGCTCGCACAAACGCAAAAATTAAAAATTGTAAAATTTATAGACCAAAGGCGTATATGAGGTACGAAAAAGTGGATTTCTTCGTATTGTACGTCGCATCAGTCTGTGTGTTTGTGCGTCTGTGAGCCCGCGTGTCCACTGCAATTTTAGCTAGAGTCTTAACCAGTGGACCGATTTGCTTCAAATTTGGTACGAAGCATTTTTATGTGATTCCCTAGAGGGAAAATTGGAATTCTCGTTTCAGCTCATCTAGAACGGGAATACACATATAGCTGAAATATAACAATTGGTTTTTTTTTTCAAGTATTCTCCATATTGGCTGTAATGATTTTGATTAAACTTCACACTTGTATTAGACAAAGTGATTTAAAAAAATACAGTTTTTCAGGTTTTTTTTTAGAAAATGGTCTTATTTTTGGTTTCTTAGCGTATATCTTCTAAATGGTTGAACCGTGTATTTACAACCTACACGTGTAAACAAATTTTTACTACACGAATACACCTGTAAAAAGATACACGCTTGAATTGGAAGTCTCTATAGTTAAAACCTATAACTTCATAAATTATAAGTGATTTCAATAGGGTGATGTAGAGTTTACTTTTAAAATTGGGATACATATAGTATATGTAGGTCAAATATGCCTCGAGTCCCTTCGAAGGTTAGATAATTTAAACGAAATGTAAGCCAGGAATTCTATTCTCCCACAGGGCATTGTGTTCAATATTATTTATGGGTTTTTGTTTTTTAATAATTCATATACTTGTCTCCAACTCTTATTATTTGTGATTTGTGGTCAAGCAGAGCATTGTTTAAAATTGAAACAGTTTGGTTTAAAAAGTAAGATATTAATAAAAAAAAAGGACAACTTATGTATGTAGTAGGCATGTATGCACATTTATATGAAAAAATGTTTATAAATATTTTGCCACTAAGCTACAGCAAGTTGGATAACCCATTCATTGTGTTTGTGGCTTGACCATGATGTGAAAGCCCCTCTCTATAATTTTTTTTTTTTGGAAATTGTATGCCAAAAATTCCGGAAGGGCATAGGCATAAAAGCAATTCAACTGAATGGAAACTTGAATGAATTTTTTTTTGTAAATTGGCTCTGCTGTATAGCTGTAGATACCTCTAATCTCGTCTAGTTTCAGTTATTGATTTTTTTTCCACTTTTAAAATTCTGTAGTTCTCGCTCCACTGTTGTATCTCATTTTATCTTGCAATTCAAAGAAAGACATGTGTGAGCTCGGTTGTAAATTTTCAATCTTTATACAAATGGAAAAATTCCTATATTCGTATAGGAATTTGTTTGTAATAAATTTTGTTGGGTTTGATAGAGAAATACCATTATTACATATTATGTAGGTTGAGTGTTGTTAAAGTTGTTTAGGAATATATTCTTTTTCTCTGACTATACAGATACGTATTTATATATACATATACCCAGACGTATATTGTCAGATATTACAATTGACACATAGAATGACTAGGTATTACAATAAAATTAATTGTAAGTCTTTTCGTCAAACTTACCTTAACTTAACTAGAGCTAGAGCCTAAACGGGTGGCCTAATTTGCATGAAATTTAGTACAGAGCATTTTAATGTGATTCGAATTTTTGTTTTAGCTCACATAGAACGGGTTGTCACACAAATATTTTTTTTTTTTTTTTCAAATCTTCTCAAAAACGGCTCTAACGATTTTGATTAAACTTCGTACCTGGAATGACTAAAGTAATAGGTAATTGTAAGAAAAGTGTGTTTCATGTTTTTGGCAACAAATTCACATAACTGAAATGGGAATTCCACGTTTTTTGAGAAAATTGTCTTATTTTCGGGTCATTCGCGTATATCTTTTCCATGGTTAATTTGGTGCTCCTCAAATGTTCAAAAAAATTGCGTTTAAAAATAAAAAAATCGGACTGAAAAAAAAACAAATAAAAAATCCATATATATGTGTTTTTGTTTTTTTTTTGGCAATTTTTAAAAATTTGTCATTAAAGATAAGTATCATAATATTAAATGTGTTTTTTTCTAATCAATTGTTCGCTTTAAATAAAAGTACACAAAAATACGCCATGTATAACAGTTATCATACTTGTTATTTTGTTTTTATAGGACGAGACTAGAGACATGCCAATTTATAACAGTTTTTCGCCAGTGCGTTAACGCGCTTCGCACCCTAGCCCTGCGGGGCCGCATAAACTGTACTTTATAAAGCAAAACTATTATAATTGGTATGTCTAGAGTTACTTCCGTTATTATATGTTCGCTCTTGGTTCATTAAACTATAAGAGGTTTTCATTATTAACTAAACGAAATTGTTGTTGTTTTTTACGTGGAAATTATTTTTAAGCGGATATATATGTATGCACTAAAAAACACACCTTTTATTGAACTATTACACATTTTTCATCACGGTGTGTGAGATGCTGAGGTATGCTCGTCGGACCCAGGGTCGAGGTTGTTTATTCACCAATCGCTGGTTCTTTACAATTTCTATACAATTCTTATTTTCTTATAGCTATATGTACTGTTGTACAATTCAAAATATATATGCATACATATATGTATGCCTATAGTTATGTACATTTATACCATCGATATAATCTTATAACTTAGATTTATATAATTAAAATGTTAAGCCAGTTTCACCTAACTTCCCGTCTGAGATACCAGGCGTCACTTAATCACAGTCTGAGATAGCAGATTTCACTAAAGTACAGTCTGAGATAGCAGACGTCACTATAAATTACAGTCTGATGCCTGAAACACAATGCGACGAGGAAACGGGACGTGAGCGTGATGAGAACTCGTTGTAGTTGTCAAATCAATTTCAAACAATGAAAGCATACCTGGATATACACAATGCGGCGCGGCGTTTTTCGTCGTCACGTAACGTCAAGAAGTTGCAAAATTGAAAAAAAAAACGCGACGTGACATCGATTTTCATTTTTGCTAAGTAATTTACAGATTTTTCAAAGAAGAAATCAAAAATGACCAAATGTGTATTAACAAATAAAGTTATTGATAAATCTATTGTTTTGTATGTTATTTTGTTTTTATTTAATTGATTTTTTTTTTATACAAAAATGAGTTTTTGTCGTAAAAACGCTCGCTGCATTGTGAATTGGGCGACGATTTTGTAACTAGAAAAAATACCAAAGCGTTTCTCGAAACCCTCACATCTCGTTGCCTCGTCGCATTGTGAAACAGGATTGAGATAGCAGACGTCACTAAAGCACATTCTGAGATAGAAAACGTCACTTACTAACTATTTAAAACCTGGGATTTCGCTGTCTTTTCGGGAACCTAAATCTTTCAAAACGGAGACTAACCACGGAAGAGCTCGATTTTCTGGGGCTCAACCACGGTCTCTTATATATACTTTCGTAAGAACCGCCGAGTGTGAATTCTAATTTCACAAATTTCGTAAGAACCAAGTGTGAATTATAATTTCACAAACAAAAACTAAAATTAATAAATTTTCTTATACCAACGATTGGCTATTTTCTAGGGTCGTTGGTAACAGTGATTAGGGAAATTTTAGATCATCGAATAACTGCAAAAACTCCTGCATAAACACAATGCGTTGGTTAAAGTGTTCCAAAGTGCATTGGAAGCAATGCCTTCTGATCATTACAAAATCATCATCAGCGTAGACAAAAGACCAAGTGGTACCCATACACGACAAATTAATGCTCCAAATGTGGAATCACAAGACATAAGTAGTCCTCAAGTGACGCAAACGTGATAATAACGGCTTATTCGGACAACAAACAACGTTATTTATCACAGAGCGTTGCAGTGACTTGAAATGTGTGAAATCCATTTTCCGTGTAAGCAAAAATTCAATTTATTTAAAAAAAATTTTCATTCTTTCAATGGAAAAGCTCGACTTTCGATACCTAATCAATTTAGGTGGAACGAAGTTCACCGGGTCAGCTAGTAGGTATTTTATTTATTTATGTTTAGCGATACCTATATGGATCGGTGCAAAAATCCTGGAAGTATTCAGATGAACGGTGCATTTGATAGTAAAAATTACTGTAACCACAAATATTCAAAAGAAACGACAAGTCAAAACTTCAAGGCATTACGGCAGTTAGTCAAGAATAAAGCAAGCACCCGTACCCGTATCTACTTCCCCTCCTGTGAGAGCCCAGGTTTCTTCGGCTTTAAGTGTGACAAACATTTTTTTAATTATCAAAAAGCTTAAAATCATAGTAAAAACTCGCGAAATCGCAAACAAAACGAAACAATTATTCCGCGTTTTTTAGATACAAAATACACGTCAACAAGAGATGAAGCACTATACCTACTCCTATAAAGAACGCAAATAATTGTTTGGATTTCTTTAAAACATAATTCGTCGTGGTGTTCATCTTTTGCGCCACCTTGTACTTGCAACACCAGAAACGAAAGGCTGCTGACCTAACACCTCAGGCAATTTTTTATTCCATTGAAAAACAACAAAGCATTTGTTTCCTTTTCTCAGTATTGACACCGGATATTTTTGGATGATGGAGTTTAGGCAATGTCGTGCATAGCCCCAAAGCGTGTCCTTTATTTATCAAATCTCTCTTTCATTTTCATCTCATCGTCGTCAAAACCTCCGATTTAGCTAAAAGAAAATAAACGGTGCTGCCTGAGACATGAAATGGTCATAGATTTATCCTTGTGAATAAATGTTTGTGTAGGTATTTCCAAAGAAATACATCTATGCATAGATCCGGCCTCCTGTAATGTAACACCTGGAAAGGAGTGACACAAATGGTACTTTCGTGAACTTATGTTTCCAAATTGATTAATGTATATAATATATATGTAATCTGAAGCACTGAGGATTTAAGATGGTGGTTATGACAACTCATAATATGTTTGTATGAAGTTGGCATATCAATTGCTTTAGACCAATGGGGTCATGACAAGAATTTGCTGTTTTTTTTGTTGGCAATTTTGTTTGCATATCTTTTCCGGATTTCGCAGTTCAGACAAGTGTGGTGGTAACTTCACCAATAAGTTTGTATGACATGAAATGTCGCTGTTTCAACAACCGGGCACTGGCAGGTTATGAATTTGCAACGAGTTAGCATTGTACTATCTTTTTAACAATTTACTTAAGTTAAAATCACCAAATGCCTATTGTGACTGTTGGATTTTTATGAGTGGAATAACATATGATTCCAATGACCACCTGGGCTTCTGTGGCAGTGCTTCAAGCGCTCAGTGCAATTTTTGATGACTTGGTCCAATATATGCGGCGTTAGTCCGGAAATATATGGTCTCGAATATTGGCCTCATCCAAAGTGGGTGGCTTGCTAGCGTAGACTAAGAACTTCACGTAGCGCCAGAGAAAATATTCGAGTGGTGCCAATGCCAAGTGCCAAGTTGCATGATCGCGCTCGCCGTAAGATTATCCAGTCGCCAAATTTCTCCCTCACAACTTCAAGCGTTGCGTCGCTTGTATGGCATGAAGCGTCCTCTTGTTGGAACTACAGCTCGGATGTATCGATGTTGTCAAGCTCTGCTTACAGAAAGTCGGTTAATATCGCTCCTTACCTAAGACCACTATTTGTGACGGTGTCTCTTTCCTCATTTCGAAAGAAAGAAGGTCTGATGATGCCGCCATGCCCATAAACCGCACCAAATAGTCAATTTTTGTGGATGCATTACATTGATGCTTGATCGAACATTTGTGGACTGTGTTTGCTCCAATAACGGCCAACATTTCCAGCGCCCAATTACCGAACTCACGGCGTTGTCTATATGGTCATCCAGCTTCAATTCCACAAAAACACGTTTCTCTCAACAGTTGTTGGTTCTTTTTCTTGAATTTGAAATTTTTGATATCTAAAGTCAACAGTGACTTTTCTCGGTTAAGTAATGAAGCTTCTTTCATTTAGAGCGTTCGAAATATTGGATCGAATTGAAGACAGCAGGACACAATTGATTTTCATCATGTATAGGTACCCCCTTTAGAACTTCACAAACTTTCTTCAGTAAAAAGTGACTTCGTTTAGCAAATAGTTTTATATTCCCATTTCCCAGTTCTCAAAAAAACTAATCCGTGAACAATTCTCAAATCCGGTGTTATAAAAATGTTATGCTTAAAATGCCACAAAGAAGTATTAAAGAATTCGGCGACTCTTTGTGGGTCCCTCCAGGGCCGTCGAGAGGAATACCGGGCCCAGGGCGAAAAAATCGAGGGCCTCAATCCCACTTTTTTTTTTGTTAAACTACATGCCTTCTGCTACGTCCAAATGCATATTGCTAATAGCTTATCACTTGTATGTAGACAAATATGCTAAAAGGTTAAACTAGATGAATGCAAAAATTGCATTTTGTTACAAAAAAAAGTAGTTAGGTAGAAACTGATTTGATGAATCTCGCGATCCTTCTAATCAAAGCAAAGTGTGCATTGCACCAAATCGAAACTGAATATAAAAATTCGGCGATAGCAGAAATTCAATAGAAATATGAAGAAACATCCGAATTTTTTGAACAAAGAAAAAAATATTCGCGTTTTTCGAATTTCCGGCCCCTAGCTTATTTTGGTGTATAAGACTGATACAGAATTTTAAAATGTATTTTAAATTAGAAAGCGAAGCGATTTACTATCATTTTCTTTAAATCGGTGGAGTTGGTGGACTTTGCTTTAAATATTTTCCAAAAAAAATTATGTTACTTTAATCACGGGCCCAAAATTTATAAGCGAGAGTTTTTCTTGACACGAAACGTGCACATACATATAAGGGTCCGATTTCGAAAGCGTGAATAATTTTTCAAATTTCCGGGCCCAGGTTGTATGAAAAATCTATCTCAAATTAAAAAAAAAATAACGATTCAACATATTGTTTCAAATTTACAGGGCCCCTAGAGAATCCTGGGCCTGGGGGATTCTCCTCCCCACTCTCTCGACAGCGCTGTGTCACTCCGTCAAGAGCAAGTGATTTCAAATACCTGTACATATTCGCATGAGTTATTTCTTTCAAATAAATACACAAAAATGGAAACATTTTTTGAACACAAAACTTCCTCAAAAGTACCCGTATCCGTTTCTCAAAAGCACAAATGCCAAAAGATATTCCATAGTATTTGTGGATAAACGAAAAAAATAGTGAAATAGGCAAATTCAGCGGATTTTTCTTTATTTTCCCAAAAAAAAAAAAACTTTACCCAGAATTAGTCATTTCTTAAACAAACTGCAAAATATATATTTCGAATCTCCGGGCTTGGGGGATTTCCCTTTACCACACCCCTCTTCACAACACTGTGTATAGACAATCTATTTAATGTAGTCTACTTTGCACAAGACTGATTTTAACCACGTGATTCGGAATTACATCAAATTATTGAACATTGTTGAACACATTGTGCTTATGACACGTTGTTTATGCTTTAACATACCCAATCACTGGAATGTTAAATATAGGGTTGTTTATCTTTATCTCGTTTGAAATAAAAAGGAAGTATTTAGCATAGCTATAGCAGTCAACAATTTTTTTTGCATTTGTTTGAAAAAGGTAATTTCCATTTAATCGGAAAATACTTTTCAACCAGGGCATACACTCTATTTCAATTGATTAGTAATTTTTTGTTTTTTTTTTTTTTTCAATATTTTTAAAACATAAGGAAAAAAACTTTTTCGGTATAAAATAAAGGAGAATTTTTGTGATTTTTTTGCTTTGCTTGTTCATGGACACATGAAAGGTCTACCTACACTCGCAATAAAATTAAATTCTTTCACTGAATCCGTTAATTTTAAATACATTAATTAAGGTCACAATAATCCAAATTCAATCTTACAAGGAAACAGATGAAATTATCCACTTCATAGCCATTAGCCAACAAGATTGCAGGAGGCCATAAAGTTGTAAACCTAACTGACATTTTGAGGACGGTAAAAACTATATGGACTCCTTTAAATGCAAGGTACTCTGCAGTGAAAGTAAGGGCTACAACTGAAGTTTGAGGAGTCAGTAGAATGACTGTTTGTCGCGTGATACATAAACCAACCTACATACTATTACTAAATATGTTTTCAACACTAAAAATCGAGCCCTTAAGAGTCTGCGAGTTTTGCAAATTCATAACGATATAATCAAGTGAAATGGAGTGTAATTGCTTCCATCAACATTATATCGATATGTGTACCTTACCTACCTGGAGGAAAAGCAATGATGTGAGAAATTGGAAAATAAACTTAGGTCTCTATCAACTCAATGTATTCAGAAAGTCTTTAGTTGGACAGAAAAGGATTGTTCTTTCTGAGAAATGCTAAATCCTCTATGAATAGCTTGGTTGGTAAATTGACTTAGATATTAATAAATGATACAAAGGATTCTTTTAGTATGCAAGATGTAGACAGTCCTTTCTTAGCTAAGCAACTGCGGTCTCTTTGATTTCTGATCTTCTATTTAAAGAAGAGTAATTAGAATTTCTTGGGAAAGATGTTATTTTAATATAAATATTGAGGAATATAGAGAGTCACAGAAAGAGAAGTCTTGTATATAAGAAAAAGAATATCTAATGCATTTAAAGTGATGCTGGTCCACCATTATGATTCTACACCTCATAATAAATTTTTAAAGTTATGCTAAATTCAATTTTATGTGAATAACATAAGAAGGATAATTATTATTTTTCTGCATAATTAATTTGTATAATTAATACTCCCTTTCAACGTTATGATTTAACGAAGTGAATTTGGACATAAAAAGGACGATTTACTACACATCCCCTCAATGTTTGATATTTATGCAAGGCTTGGGCAACTTTTTCATGAAGTGGCCTGGTTTTCTCAGTCTTTGAACCATCGACCAATATTCTAATTAATAAATATGTAATACTAATAGATGTGAGGCACAAAACCACAGATTATCATTATCATAAATTTGGAAAACCTCGGCTGTCTTTCTGGTTTGCCTATAAGCTGACAAAATGGCTGTCCGGGATGAATTCATAGAGTTGCACTTGTATTCATGTTTTAACTCATGCTAGTGCAACTTAAAGCCTCGACCGACCCATAGATTCCGTATAATGCCTCCTCGGCAACGGATCCGTTGACGTATACGGATGTGACGGGTAAATGTCTTTAAATAAATACGTTCTTTCGTTCACAAATAACAAACAAATGTAAAGGGTGTTCTGTTTAGAAGTATAGAATAGAAATGGAATAAAACAAAGATAATTTTTTTTTTTTTAAATTGACATGATATTTTCTTTATTCGAAAGATAATATTCTGGCATTATAATTTAAATATGATTTCAGGCATATGACCGCCACGGCTGGCTCGGACGTAGTCTAATCTGGAGGTAAAATGATTTTTAACCAACATTTCTGGCCGTATATCAGCAATAAAGTGGTCAATCGTTTCAGGCTTATCGGCATAGAATAGCGACTTCACATATCCTCACAGAAAATAGTCAAGCGGCTTTGAATCGCACGTTCTTGGAGGCAAATTCAGGGGTCCGTAACGTGAAACTATGCTGTTACTAAACGTTTCCTTCAATAAATCAATTGTGGGCACGAGCTGTGTGACATGTTGCGCCGTTTTGTTGAAACCACAGCTCCTGCACATCATGGTTGTTCAATTATAACGGTCGCCATTGATTGTAACGTACTGACCAGAATCGTTTTTAAAGAAGTACTGATCAATTATTCCACCAAACCATAACAACACACCAAACAGTCAGTTTTTGTGGATGTAACGGTGTCTCAACATACACTTGAGGATTATCATCACTCCAAATATGGCAGTTTTGTTTATTGACGTATCGATTCAACCAAAACTGAGCTTCATCGCTAAACAAAATTCGCCATTTTTGTGGTGAAAAGAACTGGTGAGTTGAATTTTTTTTTTAAAGATGGCTGCGTTTTTGTCACATACAAAATGGTCGAGCTGTCAAAACAGAAACAACTCACCACCATTAAATTGTTGTTGCAACTAACATCTATTAATCGAAACAACACGAAATTACAAAAGTTAAAAATTTGGATTTGGTAAAGAGTAAAACATACGAAAGTTTGCCTTCTTTATAGTTTATAATTTCTGCACAAGACCCTACAACGGAATTTTCGTTTGCTCAATTTTTAAATTTGATAATGGTGGAGAAGATTTTTTTATTCAAGAACCAGGCGAATATAAATTATGTACATATTAAGTTCAAAAATTAAAAACAAAAATTGTGTGAGTGTCGGGAATCACAGGTAATATGACGTGTTAACGTTTGTCCAAACGCAGTTTTGAGGATCCATATTTGGATCCGAATGCAAAGTCGTCAATACGTTATTGACTAGATGCACGCATCCAAAAGCACCAATAGTTTGCTTGAAGGAAATCTTTAGAAATGTGTCACTGAACGTACCCAATATCCCTACTATGCAGATTTTCGTAACGTAACGTGCTACATCGGAAAGTATGACCTCGTAACGTCGCACACAGGAAAGTCCACGTTTTTATTTCACTCTACCGCCGACATAGATGTTTACACCACAGATTACCCACATGAAGATGAGAATCCCCGGCAGCTATTTTAATTTGCTTACAAGCTTGAGCTGTCAGATATCAGATACAAAATGAGAATGTGTGTACAAAAACCTCACACATCGACAGTAGGGATCTTCACACAAATGGTTAAATTGTTGTGGCAATTCACATCTATTCATCGACGCGGGATGAAATTACAAATACAATAATGTAAACAAATGGGTTTTGGAGGGTGAAACGTACGAAACATTCTCATCAAACATCAAAAAATACGCATATGAATAAGTATTCGACCGAAGCTATAAATATAAATTGACATACAAATGTCAACTTGTTTACTTTTGTAGTTTGTACATGCGTACGTCGTCGACGTGTTTTTTTTTTGCTTTGCTATCTGCTTCCAATTAACAAGCCCACCACAGTTGATTCAGAATTAGAGTACGTATTGAGAAAATGATAATCAAATTAAGCTGCCAAAGGGTTTGTAAAATTGAATTTAAACATTCTTGCCCTTGGTCTAAGAGGAAAGGGTAGATTCAGTATTTTTAGCGAAATATAAAATTTAGCTTTTACTTATTTCTTATTTTGTTTCTAAAAGTTTAAAACCAACTTAATGTAGGTTAAATCAATTTGAAAACCAAATCAGTCAGTTATTCATGTTTTTAAACTTTGTTTATAGACATACATAGCTATAGTCAAAACCCTTTCGTCGTCTTCAATCTGTATCGACATGTTTATGTTTATGAAAGCACCAGTAGTGGATCTAGGAATGAACTGTGGTGAGTGCTAGTGGTGGGGGCTCCAGTTAGAGACATATATTATAAAATCACGGAAGTATTTAGGTGTTCATTATTAGCCTGTTCATTTTCCTGAGATCTAATAGATTCAGGTCCGTCAAAAATTAAGCGAGTGGATACATTTTTAGTGAAAGTCTTGAATGAAACAACAACCACTTAAGTGAGTTCTCACCCCAAATAATTATTATAGACTGGAATTTAAGCTATTTTACGGCTGCTAGGCCGATCATCAGACTCCGTTAAGTATTGCTTAGTCTATGTAGTTCATTTTTCAAATTAAAGTGCTTAGTCTAGTGAGAAAAATATGCACGACTGGGTCGCACGAATTTGCTTTTATGTGCGATCACAATGTGGTTCTAAAGTCTGGACAAAATTGCTTATGGGAGCTTAATTGTACTCATTTGCCAACAAAAATAGTTTAGTTAAAGGTGAACAATTTAGCACCGTGATGTACATAATGCATGTGTGGAAATTATGTTATTTAAACTGGAAAACGGTTTTAAATCAACAAAATTACAAATATACCTACTGTTTGAAATATATCTGAGAGTGTTTTGATCCCAACACGATGTACACCATCTGATTTCTTTCATAAATCTTAATTTGTGGGAAAATTTTTTTAAAAATCTCAAATTAATAATAATTTATTTTATAATTATTAAATTTGTAAACACTTTTAAGAAAAAAATTTTTTACGCTAATTTTAAGTACTTGTTAATGTGGAGTTAAAAATTGAATTTAAAAAAAAAATATTTTACCCGCTTTCGAAATATCGAATTTGCAAAAAATTAATTTGAAAATTTTGATTTTTGGTAGTAATAATAATTTTGTTATCAAAATCGTCTAGATAATGGCAAAAAACCGCTTTTTGCTAAGTTTAAGAAAAGTCGACTCAGCCGTTTTGAAACATTGAATTTTCAAAAACAAATTTCCAACTTTTTTTTATGAATTGATACAAATATTACGACATATTATTTAGAATGCATCAATTATCCTTCATGAAAAAATTGATCAAAATCAGTGGAACCGTTTTTGAGAAAAGCAAAAATCAAAAAAATGGTTCTTTGAGGTTGCCATTAATAACCATTTTCGGAACCATTTTTTTTTTTATTAAAAGGCAGTTTGTATCTATTAAATTTTACTGATTTTTTACTTGCGAATATAGGTACTATATGGCAAAGTTATGCATTCGTACAGAAAATCGAACTCGAGGTTTTGATCAAACTTTACATAACGATGATAGAGAAGTCAAAAAAAGTGGGTCTCGCAAAAACGTCCGTCTGTCTGTCTGTCGGTTCGACTACAGCCTAAACGGATGGGTCGATTTTCTTTAAACTTGGTACCTAGCGTTTTTTGGACATTCCCCCCACCCGTTTTTTTCTCTTTTTTTTTAGGACCAAAATTAACAGTAGCTGTCATACAAAATTTCTTGGCCAAAAAGGAAAAACTTATTTTTCTCAAATCCAGCGCTACCGAATTTGTTTTTAAGAACTCAATAAATTTAAATAGTTATAAGTTGCCGTTTAATACAAAAAATGGTTCTGAAAAATGGTTATTAATGGTACCTCCCAAAGAACCATTTTTTTTATTTTTGCTGTTCTCGAAAACGGTTCAACTGATTCTGATCAATTTTTGTATGAAGAATTATTGACACATTCTTAATAATATTGTGTACCAAGATTTTCAAAAAGATATTTTTTGGATTTTTAAAAAAAACTAATACCTAAAAATAACGGTGCCTCTCTTAGAAATGTTTAAATACCATTAAGAAAAATATTTTTTTTCTCAAAAAACGACTTCTACGATTTTGATAAAAATTTTTGTGTGTGTTGAAATTTGTACGATCTACTATTTAAAATGTTTAAATTTTTTATTTTACGTTTATTAACAGTAGCTCTCTTGGAACTGTTTCTTTGATTTTCGAGTATCTCAATATCTGATCAACCGAATAAAACTTAATTTTGTATACAGAAGTTTGTAATAAATAGAAATAAAAATGCGTATCAAAGTTTTCTCAAAAATGATTTTTGGATTTTTAGAAAAAAATTCAAAATTATTTTTTGAAAACTTGATATTTCGAAAACGATTAGCAGATTTTTTTGTGAAGTTCAATTTTTAACTCAACATTAACAAATACTTAAAATTGGAGTACCAATTTTTTTTCTCAAAAATGTTAACGAAATTATATAAATAAAAAATTAATTATTTTTAAAACCGCTCCTACGATTTTCAAATTTTTTTTCTCATAAATTAAGATTTATATAAGAAATCAGATGGTGTATTGATAAAATATATACACCATAGCTAATTTATTTCAGACTATAGAACCACAATGTTATCGCACATAAGAGCAAGTTCGTGCGACCCAGTCGTGCATATTTTTTAATAAATCTTTTTATCTCCCCTTTTGGCCAAACAAATTCGTATGACAGGTACCCTCATTCTGGGTCCTAAAAACATGAAGAAAATCTATCCATCCATTTAGATTGTAGCCTAACACAGACAGACCGACGGACGTTTTTGCGAGACTCACTTTTTTGGTCTTCCCTATCATCGTAATGTTAATTTTTATCAAAAATGAATTCGATTTATCTTACGAATTCATAACTTGCCATTATAGTGCCCATAATTAAAACGCAATTAAAAAAAAAAATGCTGTGTTGGAATCCGAAAAAATGGGTGTCCTGCTAGCTTGACGTTAAATTAGCAGGACACCGTTCTCAAAAAAGCGATTCTTTCACAAATTATTTTTCAGGAGCATTATCACTTTAATTCCAAAGACCTTGGCGATCTGATTGATAGAACTCAAGATATAAGCTTTTTAAACGAACTTTATCGAGTTTGCCGTGTTTCCCCCTGTTTAACTTACAAAACATTTTATAGAAACCTTCAAAAAATAATATGTAAAGAGTCTTCCAATAGGGACTTCTGAACTTTGACAGTTGATAACGGCCATATTGTTGAAGCTGCATCTGTCAAATTGGCTGTCATTTATTCAGTCTCGTTGGCCTAATCACTATATGGATGGATATTGCATTCAAAAACACGTGTAAATGATAAAATTGTTTATGAAAATGGGTGTTCTGTTCGGGCAACGTTCCGCGTGCTTCACTCATTTTTGGCCATCTTCAGGAATGAGGCCCATTTTTTGATAAATGGGTACGTCATCAAACAAAGTTGTTGAATTTGGGACGATACCAATCCACATGAGATCGAAAAGCGTCCAATGCATCCCGAAAAAGTCACTGTTGGGTGTGGATTTTGGGCTGGTGGCGTCATCGGTCCATATTTCTTTGAGAACGACCAACTTTTTGATGGCCTGAATTGAATGATATTGACACCAATAACATGTGGTTTCAACAGGAAAGTGTTACGTCTCACACAGGTCACGCCACATTGGAAATTCTGTACTAGCGTTTCGAGGATATGGTAATCTCACGCGGACTGAGATAATGCGATTTGACCCCGTTAGACTTTTTCTTGTGGGGTTTTCTCAAGTTGCGAATAAGTCAAAAACCACAGCAGCCTTCAAAGCCAACATAACCCATGCCATCGGTCAAATTCAGCCTGATTTATGCGCCAGAGTCATTGAAAATTGGATATTACGGATGCACGCCACCCAGAGAAGCCGCGGCGGACATTTGAACGATGTTATATTCCATACATAATGGCATCGATAGGCCTTTCAAACGAATTTCAATGGCATATTACACACAATTTGTGTTATTTAAATTTAAAGATAAGAAGCGCTTAATGAATCACCCTGTATTTTAGTTAAAAATTATATTGTATCGAATACATATATACGGTAGCAAACCGTTGTACAACACTTAGAAGAACGAAATAAAAATCTATCTATCTGTTTTGTTTAGTGAATCTTTTAAAAGTATGATAATTCCTTTTGATAGACAAATAGATATTTGAAATACCACAGTAAACCCTTTGTGGTTTTGGTATTTTTTTTTGTTATTATCTTTTTCATCCCTAACATATTCTTAATATGAATTTTATCATATGATGGCATTTAAATTACAAAATAAATCATATTTGACACCACCTACACATCATTGAAGCTTCATATTTTATTTCTGATAAATATTATTTTTTTTTTGGAATTTTCTTATATCTTAGTTACTTGTATCAAGGAATATTTGTAAGACAACCTTTTCCCCAGTCCTATATATTTTCCAGATGAATTTATGATGGCACGTATATGTACTGAACAGTACATTGTACATACGAAATAAGAAAAAATCAACAGTTAATCTCCTTCAATTCACATTCTAAATTTTGGCATCTGATATTTTTGGAATGCAAGAGACTTCAACTTTTTGGAAAGATCTCATTCAGATTTTGGAATGCAGATTTGGTTGTAGGTTTTTTTTTTGTGTAAAGCTTAACAAAATATAATTTTATATATATTCATTTCGATTTTCAGAAATATAAACAGCTGATCTAACAAAATTCGTTCAAACATTGATATTGGAAATGCTCATCTAATGGGTGATTTTTTAAGAGGTTTAGAACTTTAAAAAAAAAAAACCACAAAAAATTCGAAAAAATGAATGAAATATTTATTTGAATCGATAGTTTGAACCTTGCAATTTAATGTTTAAAGATAATTTCATGCAAATGTTGACCGCGGCTGCGTCTCAGGTAGCCCATCCGCTGAGTCCAATTTTGGCATACTCTTTCACACATATCGGCCGGTATCTCACGAATGAATGCATGGATGTTGGCTTCCAGTGCGTCAATCGAAGCGGGCTTGTCCCTATAGACATTAGCCTTGACATACCCCCACAAAAAATAATCTAATGGTGTCAAATCGCACGATCTAGGCGGCCAATTGACCGGCCCGAAACGTGAAATTAACTGTTCACCAAACTCGCCTCGCAATTGCGCCATTGTTTCGCGTGCTGTGTGGCATGTGGCACCGTCTTGTTGAAACCACATATCATGCAAGTCAAGAACTTCCATTTTGGGCAAAAAAAAGTTTGTTATCATCGCTCGGTAGCGTTCACCATTGACAGTAACGCTGCGATTCGCATCATCTTTGAAGAAATATGGCCCAATAATGCCGCCGGCCCATAAACCGCACCAAACAGTGGAATTGGTAGCTGTTGCAATGCTTCTGGCTGATCTTCACTCCAAATGCGGAAATTTTGCTTATTTACGTACCCATTCAACCAAAAATGAGCCTCATCGCTGAACACAAGCAGCGCGCGATGAACATTTCGAACCGAGCACGAATTTTGATAGTAAAATTCAATAATTTGCAAGCGTTGTTCATTTGTAAGACGATCCATGGTTAAATTGCAAACCAAACTGAAGCTGTTTGACAGTGACACAAGGTACTAAACACACGTCAGCTGTCAAAACCAGTGTTGCCAAAACCAAACCAGCTTAAAAATCACCCGTTATTTGATTGGATTTTTTTTCGAAATGTATGAACATTTATTGGCGTTAAAAAAATATGCACGACTGGATAGCACCAGGTGTTGCGAATTAGTATATACAAGAATTTAGCTTTATTATAAAGAAAAGTTTGCCATTACGTTTTAAAATTGATTTTGGGCAAGTGGGCGCCACGGCTGGCTCGAATAAATTCCAGCCGAGAGGCCCATTTTTGCAGAAATAGGAGCCGTATGTCAGCAACAACGCGCCGAATATTCTCTTCCAAGGCGTCAATTGTCTCAGGCTTATCTGCGTAGATAAGCCCACAGAAAATAGTCCAGCGGTGTTAAATAACACGATCTTGGAGGCCATGGCACAGGCCCACGACGCGAGATAATGCGCTCACCAAAAGTTTCCTTCAATAAATCGATTGTTTCGTTGGCTATATTGAAGGTATCACCTCACCGTCTTGTTGGAACCAAAGGTTGTCCACATCAACATTCTACAATTCAGGCACGAAAAAGTCATTAATCATGGATCTATAGCGTCCCCCATTGACTGTAACATTATGGCCGGTTCCATTTTTGAAGAAGTACGGACCAATGATTCCCTCTGGCCATAGAGCACACCAAACAGTGACTTTTGAAGGATGTTACGGCGACTCAACATTGGCTTGTGGATTATGATCACTCCAAATACAACAATTTTGCTTATTAACGTATCCATTCCACCAAAAATGAACTCCATCACTGAACAAAATTTTCTTGTGAAAATCGCGCCATTTTCAAACGTTGTTCAGGAGTAAGCCTATTTATTATAAAATGGCAAGCCAAACTAAGCATAAACCAAGTGACAGCTGTCAAAAAGACCAACTCGGAAAAAAAGGATTGCCAGATTGAAAACCACACATCTAAAAAAACACCCTTTATATAAAGGGTTTTCCAATAAGAGGTGTTATTTTGATATTCAAAGAAAAATGGCATTTTTTGAGATAAATGATCGGATGTTTATTTCATTATAAAAAGGAAGGTATGCCGTTAATAATGGAACACAACATCAGCCAAATGGCCACCACGACCACGCTTACAGGACCATATCCTTTTCATGAAATTTTCCATAACCAAATCGCAAAGTGGCTGCCCTATGTCCTCGATAGCCTCACGAATTCCATCTTTGAGGTCTTGAATCGACGCTGGGCTGTTGGCGTAGACCTTATCTTTCACGTGGCCCTAAAGGAAGAAGTCGCAAGGTGTTAAATCACAAGATCTCGGTGGCCAATTGTGATCACCTCTTCGAGAGATAACACGGTCCGGAAACTTTTCCCGTAAAAGATCGATGGTTTCATTGCTTGTGTGGCACGTAGCACCGTCTTGTTGAAAGTAAACGTTGTCCAGATCAATACCATCCAATTTCGGCCATAAAAAATCATTAATCATCTCTCGATAGCGCAATCCATTGACCGTAACTGTTGCTCCAGCCTCATTTTCGAAAAAGTAAGGTCCAATGACCCCGCCGGACCATAAACCGCACCAAACAGTCACGCGTTGAGGATGGAGAGGCTTTTCAACAATAAGTCTTGGGTTTTCCGAGCCCCAGATGCGACAGTTTTGCTTGTTGACGTAGCCTCCGAGGTGGAAATGGGCCTCATCAGTCAAGATGATTTTTAGATGAAATTCCGGATCATTTTCATGCATTTCAAGACCCAAGTCTTTATATAAAATACGGTGTAATGACGTTTGTGGAATGCCTAATTCCAAAGAACGATGAGGAATGGACAAACCTGGGTTTTCTTCAACACTTTGGGCTACAACAGCAATATTCTCAGTTGTTCTTGAGCGACGTGCACGGGTTTTATTCTTCACATCACTAACTTGTCCCAACAGCTCGAATATGTCCACCAATTTCTGTATTGCGGTCCGACAAGGTGTTTCACGACGACCCAAAAATGTTTTAGTTTTACGAACCGTCTCTGCCAAATTTTCACCATTTTTATAGTGAATTTTAATAATTTCAATGCGTTGTTGAAGCGTGTATCGTAGTTTCTACTTCTCAAATGTCAAAAAATGACAGCTTCAAAAGTGACAGCTACCGAAATAGCGGGCTATTCAAAATAACACCTCTTATTGGAAAACCCTTTACATATGTACGTGTATGGCAACTTATTATCTTAATCAAAATTCGCAAAATGGAATTATTTTACAATACTCTAAATGGGAATTGCGTAATCAATCAATTCAATTCCCCAGACAATTTTTTAATGGTATATAAAAGAATTAAAAAAAATACGTATTCTTGAAGGAAATTCCATAACTCAAGATAAGGCGTACTCTGCCAAAATATTGATTTAGTATTTTATGCTCATGATAACACTATTTGCTTGCCTTCTGTCTTCTTATAGGCAAAAGGAAATAACTGAAATTTCACTCTCATATATTTATATGTAGTTATTTTTTAACTGAACTAACCTTTCTAAGTTTATTTGGAAAATTAAGATTATATTACGTTCTAACAAGTTCTCAAGTTTAGGTGCCTACAGCACTTTCGTTTTGGTAAAAAACCGATTACCATATAAAATGATTGAATCCTTTTTTACATAAAAATAACACCAAAACTGAAATCCCCAAGTATGTACATGCATACATATACATAATGTAAGTGTGTTTATTTTCAATGCATGGAATATGAGCACTTTCATTTCATTTATACCTGATAGTCATGGTACATGGCAAATGGCCTTCAACTATTTTTATATTTACATCCCCACATAAGCAATTCAAATTGATGTGATTTTTGAATTTTTATTTAATGCACTCCATAAAGAAATTACAGTCAAGCCTGCTTTTCTGAATCCCAAGGTTTACTGATAAAAAGTTTGTTTTTTTGTAATAAATATATAAACTCAAATTTAACTTAAAGTTTTTCAAGGTCATAACTAATAAGAGATTTGAAGCACCTCATTTAAAATTGATTATAGTTTCTGAAAGTTCAGGAAATAACCAAGGTTAACTTTTTACTAATTTCATAAATTATTCAATAATGAAATATTTTGTATCTTTTGTTGAATTTAAAGTTAAAATTCCACCTATGGACCTCCTTACATTCTTCAAAGACTGACCTTGATTGACTGACCTCGATTGCTTCATAAATGCCTTTATTAGAAAAATGTTTTTTTTTTGTCAGCTTTTCTAAACTCAAGAATTTTCTTTCGAAGATTTCGATTTCCTTAGCTACGAAGGTAATATTGTAAACCAAATAGAAAAACCGTACGCGACTATTGGTCTTATTAAAGCTTTATACAGGGTGGCGCCTGGCGCACGAATCGTGCTACAAAAACAAAACATAATAACTTTTTTTCGGTGTGTGTAATTGGATTATTATTTGTTTTGTTTTGGCGGTTACTATTTAGATTTATTAAAATGAATGCTTGGAATAACGAAACGAAGATTTGGATAGTGCAGCGGTTCCATGCTTTGCAGTCCGTCATTTCCGTCAATAGGGAGTTTGGCGGCACTCCCCCGAGTAAATGGACCATTATCAGTTTGCCGAATCTGAAAGCATAGCACGAAGGTAATCCATGAGACGGAACTGCACCCAGAACTAGGCACTGTGTGCGGTGTGCAGTTTCATCAAGGTGTTTTGTCCGGCCATATTTCTTTGAAGTAAACGGTGTAACAGTAACTGTCACTGGGGGCAAATATTTAAGGTGCTGAAGGAGTTCTTTTATCCAGGATTGCGCGAAAGATTTATCCTTTTCATCAGAATTTAGTTTCGGTAAGATGGAGCAACTCTAGACCGGCGGAGCTGCAACGAAAATTCCGAAACAAATTAATATCCAGAAGCTCAACTTTCCTCTGGCCCCAAAGGTCACCTGGACCTTATTGCACAAGATCTTTTTTTATGGGGTTGTATAAAAAACTAAACCAAGCAATTTGACTAAATTGAAGCAGTCGATTAAAACGATAATTGAGACGATTCCGACATCAACCCTTCAGGCTGCAACAGAGGTTCTACCTCAATAATAAAATTTCGGAGCAAATTTGTACAAAAAAGTGGAGTAAGTAGGAAATTTCTGGAGTAGATTTGAAAACGAAAGACAAAACCTTCAAAAATTGTGTTTTTAACAAAAACAAAATAAATCACATACACAAATTCACTTTCAGAACTGAATAGAATTTTAAATTTAAACGTTCAGAGCCAGAGTTGGTTAGAAAACTGAACAACACAGCCCTCTCTTATAGTTTGGCTAAATAAATTGTGATTTTTTTAGTGTGGGAAAAAAGGAGTACCTAGATCTTAAAAAAAAACGAAGTGGTGGAGTAGATTTTTTTTCTTTCTCAAAATTGGAGCAAATGAAAAATTTTCTGGTCAGGTGTCGCATATCCGTGCATGAGCGTGGAGGTCATTTACGGTCTATCATCTTCAAAAACAATTAGATATATAAAATGAAATTTAATTTTCTATACAATAAAACAAAACTAAACGAAATACATTGATTAAAAGAGAAGTTATTTGAACTTCTTAATATAGCACGATTCGTGCGTACATAAGGGTTTTTGTTTTTGTACCCGATACTTGCTTGGAGTTAAGTAATGGTTTTAACATCACTGAAGCCATTTTAGCTTTGTTTAAAACAGTTTTTGCATGCTAAAGAAAAATCTACTCTTAAAATCTAAACCTATAAATACTTGGTTTCACTGAGCAATACTTTCCTTAGTGCTTAACTCTCTTAGACCGCGAGATATAAGTGTCCAATTTCACTGGAGTTTCAAAAGCACGTTAATATTGATTTTGAGTCTCGACTTCTTAAAATTACTTACAACATGTGGCAATTTTTGTTTGATCTTAACGCAAAACTTGGCCGGGGATCGATGGCTATAATATATGTATAGTGGTATCATCAGCAAATTGATACAGGTTAATTTATGATAGGGTCTGACAAAGAGAAGCTATGAAGTTTTATATTAAATAAAGAAGGACCTAGGATTAATCCTTGTGGAACACCAAAAATCACAGCCTGTCCAAGGTCCATATCCACGCTAACTGTATAGTTTTTATTCTTTCAGTTTTCGATCATCTTGTTTTGAATAATGACTCAGTTGAACTTCCATTTTTTAAACCAAATTAGTTGTTTTTTTCCTTCTTCAGTAAAGCTTATTCAAATGAAATTTTCAAAAGTTTTTCAATTAAAATTGGCAAAAGTTCTGTAAATTATTAAAGTTTTGTTTTTGTTTTGTTCCCGAAAAGTTTTTTTTTCATCTACTGAAATTCGTTTAAGATATCAAATAACCCTTAAATGGACGAAAAAAAATTAGATAATTTCAGTTTCAAGGGCTACACCATTGAAATAATGTTCGCAATCGTATAAACCTTCTCGTAAAAAAATATGTTCTAATTCTGTTGTTTTTCCCTTTATCTTGAAACCCTACAACCCATAGAGGTACTATAAAACATATATATTATATAATATGTACACATATGTATATGTTTGTAGTTTATTGCGGATATAAATTATTTTTGTTTGCTTTCAAAAACTATGCCAAGTGGTTTATCTTTATACATCTTTTGACTTGTGATTTATAATTCACCTCGATTGATCTTTTTTTGAACAATTTAAGATTTAAGTTTCCAGCACACGAAGGGTCTCATGAAAGACGCCTGTTTTGTTTCCGTATTATGAAAGGTGTTCTTTAAATTGTTTTATTTTTGTTTGAAGTTGGAAAACAACAAATAAAATAGGTTTTTGAAATTTACCTATGTACACATTTTCTGAATATTTGGGGTAAGGGAATTTTTGGTTACAGGACAAATTTTGTACCTACACGAATATACGTTTTTATACCCAAATGCTTCCTGTGTAGGGAATAGGCCTTGAAGTCATAAGAATTATTTGTTTGCTTTTTTTTTTTTTTCAAAGATAGTTATGTGGGAGCATTTAAGATGATTAAATCACCGAAACAAAGGAACTGCCTGGGTACAATTTGATTTACAAAAATAGAATAAAGTTGTAGAAACCATGACAATAAAGTACGAAAATGCTACATGTACCCATTGTATGGGACATTAAGTCAAGGAATATTTTATTGAGAGTTCATTTTTTTTGTCAGGGAATGTAAGGATTCATTCCTTATACCTACATACATATGTAGATATAGTTGATAAATGAAATCATATACATACCTCTCTTAAAAATGGAAATTTTGTAGATATTAAATCTGGATATGAGGAAGCTATTTAAAGCAAACTTTTTACTTGTTCACAAAAGTTTAATGGATACAAGTTGTTTCTTTGAAATATATATTATATATACACTTATTTTTAAGGGTAATAAAATAAACTTAAAGTTATCTTATAAAGAAGAATAATTGAAGAACAAAACCTTGAGTATTGTATCATAAATTTTTAGGCTGGCCGGCTATAGATGCTCCACTATCCTTCAGTGTGGATGGTTCAGACGTCACCATTTAACAATTTAAAACAATGTCAATGAAAAGTTACAGCCTCTCGGATTTTTCTCTAGGAAGCTCACAGACATCAGAAAACAAAAGTTCAGCCTTTACAACCGCGAGCTAGTAGCGATCTATGAGGGAGTGAACCACTTCAGACACCTTTTTCGAGGGGAGAAACTTCTGATGTATCTGGACTGACCATAAACCATTTACCTTCGCATTCGGCAAGTCATCAGAAACTGCTTCACCCAGGCGACTCAGACAATTCGATTTCATTTCACAGTTCAGCATGGACTATAGAGGCACATCGATGGGAAAAATAAAACGGTTGCCAGGGGCTCAATTCCGCAAGTGTGAATAGTTTTCCGTGTACACTTTCTATTCACGCTCAAAATATGCGTGAATAAATTTGCCTATCTGTGTATGCTTTATCTGTCAAAAAGATTGCACCTCACTCTTGCGGAATCGAATAATTTAATGTGTACACTGATTTTTGTGCACACAGAAAAAACCCACGCTTGCGGAATTGGGCCCCAGGTCAACACTGATTGATTCCCTAGCTATAGCTGAAGAACAATCGAATGACCATGAGTTCTTGAATCTTATATCTGAAGATAAATGGGGAGTTTGTGTGAAGTCCAGGATCTAGTAGTCGCCGGTGTACCACTGAGAGAAATATCAGATTCATAGTCATGACTTCTCTCCAAAATCGTCGACATCCAACAACACAGAAACCGTGGCTTATGGGGGAGGATCTTGTACGATATGGACAGGCATTTCAATTAAAGGGAAAAGCGAGCTATAGTTTTTATGTCTGGTGGTGGTTGTAGGGGAGATTTAATTGGGAACCGGTACATCATGTCGTTCCTTATGCTGGATTTATTGACAGTGATTTCGTTCTTCTGCTCAATAAAGCTTATGGTTCAAGACTTTTAAAGAAACCATTACCATTCATGTATCTCAATTACATCGACAACAGGGCCATTAGATTTTTTTGCTCGTGAGTGTAGTTTTTATGCAGTCCTTAAGCCTAAAGTAAATACTTGATTTTAATTATTTACTGCATTTTGATGCATATCTTAGATAGGGCCGGTATTGAAACGTCAAATCAAAGTCAATTTGATCGGAAATTGATAGTAATTTACAACGCAGAACTTGCAATCGTCAAATATTCAATCGTTCGCCTTGCACCTTAGAGATGCCTAGATAGGGGGCACTGTTTCACTTTCGATAAGATAAAGTCTTAGAGGATATCCTACACTTGTTATTTTCTCTCTAAATTGTTCTACTTCGAAGTAATTTTTGAAATTAATTAGTGTTTGTTTAATATTTTAAAGATATTGAAATGTTCTTTTTTAGTTTTTTTTTCTCGAATGTGCAGAAAACTGAGTGCCCTTAACCTACCGAAACTTGAACAGCAACTCCAATGAAAAGTTTCACATTCGAATAAAAACAAGCACTCCATATTATATATCCTCTGAGTACCTGACTACATGGGTCATTTTACTGAAGAGCGCATCGGTGAGACAGGTAGATTTTATGTGTGTAAAAAAGACAAGGTAGATTCCACCCAAATTTCACCGATGCGCCAGTTTCATTTAATATTTTTTGATTCAGCATGAAGCGTGTGAGTAAGATATATATGGATTTTAAGGGTGTGAGATAGGCAAGGGTAGATTAAAATGAAAGGACGTGTTATCAAGAGTTTAGTAACACGACCTTCAGTAAAAATAACCATGTAAGTAGGCACTAAAGCTTGCACACATGTCTTTGCAACCACATTTGACGTTTTCAAACAAAAGCAATATCTTTCTCTTGGACCAGCAAGTCTGTCTCTCTCGTGACCTCCAATTTTTTACTGCACATGTTGGCACCGCAGATGATGTTTTCGAACATGTGGCTTTAGCAAATTGCATTATCTAACACAATATAACTTATGCACTAAAATTTGAAGTTACTTTTTTGAACAGAAGACTTTGACAGTTTGCGTTTACCTGCAAATGCTTTTTGACGCTGATGACGTTTTCGAAAACGGCCAATTCAATATACAAACTAAGAAATTCTCTAGAAAAAGCATTTACCAATTGTGGTTTATCACCCAATATCATGTTCTTATTGTAACCTCAAAGTTACAGAATGATTGAGTGTGATTTATTGCAATGATATGTGTGAAGTCAAATCAGACTGTGATGGTATATTCGATTTGTTTGGTGTCATAAACACCTGCCCTCTGAGACTTGTGAGCACATTTTCAATCGTCCTTAAATCGATACATCTATTTATTTCTTTTATTGATTTATTTTTGGGCTTCAGGCCAAGAAGACACTTGTTGTATTTACTTGGAAGTTTTCGTTTGAATTATAACTTACACACATTTTATGTTGCAATAGGATTACTGTTACATTTATAGCTTTTGGTGTCCATAGAGATAGATGGACGCAAAACTGTGAAGACAAATTAATTTTTGTTTTAATTTCTTTGCCCGAAGCCTACAACACAGAAACAAAATATCCAAACAAAAAAGTCCCCTATTTTATTTTAGCTATTCACTCCTATAAAAAAAAAATATTTTATATAAATATTAGTGACAGGTTGAGAGGAACTAGTAGAACACACAAATAATATCCATTATACTGAAAATGTTATATTTTCAATAAACACACCTTCATCATCTTCTTCATCTTCAATGAAGTTGAAAATTCTTTTGAACAGGAAGAAATAAATGATAAACTATTCTGAAGAGCTTGTAAGTAATATTTGAGAAAATATCCAAAGGCATATTGAAGGCTCTGCCCCTCTAATGTAGCTGTGAGGACCATGGCAGTGACAGCGTATCGTGTATAAATCAAAATTTGAACAACACAAAATGACATTCAATATCAGAGTTATCTACAGGGTGATTCAGTTATATGCCACACAAAATTTAACCGTGTAGGTTGGATTAATGGAAGAAAAACATCGTTTGTAAAGGGTCTATTTTGCCCCCATTGAAGTGGAAGAGAAACAAAAATTGTCTTAAAAAAGGGAAACAAATTAAAATTTAATGCACGACTGGGTCGCAAGAACTTGCTCTTATGTGCGATCACACTGTGGTTCTAAGGTCTGAAATAAGATGAAATCGTAAAGCACTTGAACTAACTGATATCGCAGCACTTAAATTGCCTAGCTGCATACTTAAATTTTTGAATTTCTTCTGTGGCAGCGCTATCTTGATGCCTTGACAAGTTCCACAAAATCCAACGAGGTTCCACAAGCCTATTTGGATATGAAGGAGTGGGAGTAGAAAGTTGATTTGCACCTTTTTGAAGAGGTTTCGGCTACCCCTTTAATTTGGTACCATTCTTTTTGTTGTGCATTCATTTTTGGGCGAACTAGGATTTTTGGCTATCCTGTTGAACTGCATTTGGAGGTTAAATCGTAAAGCACTTGAACTAATATTGCGGCACTAAATTAGGACCTAATTAGTTCCGAATTCCTGCATAACTAGATTTTTGAATTTCGTTTGTGGCGGTGCTATCTTGACCCACTTGAAAGGCAGCCGATATAGATTAAATGTTACTAATTTTTTTTTTTAATCTGTGGACCCAATTTTGAAAAAAATAAGATTCTCCTTTTGGGCAAACAAATTTTGTATGATAGAACCGTTTTTTTGATCCTAAAAAAATGAAAAAAAAATGTTTGGGGGTAATTTCCAAAAAACTCTAGGCACCAAGTGAAAGGAAAATTGAACCATCCGTCTAGGCTGTAGCGAAAGACCACAGAAATTGTATTTAAAAGAAAACAGCGGCGTTTCAGATTTTTTGATAACTTAAAATGTTGAAAAAAAAAATTGCAGAATAAGTAATTGTACTTTGCCCACTTAATATTTTCAGAACATGGATTATTTGGGGTATGTTTAGACCAGTACGTTTTTCATTCAATAATTTTTAAGGGCAGTCTTAGGGCTCGGACAAGCAGTGAGAGAGAAGCTACTGAACGAAGTTCAATCGCACAACTTGGCCATTTACTTGAGCAGCTTAAGTAATTGTGGAAATTCCGTTTCTAAGTAACGCTCGACAACATTTTAAATGTTTCGGAGAAAAAGAAGGTACTCTTTCTCTGCCGCTCAGGATTCGATAAAAAAATTTAACAGATTTGAAAGCAGATCGACGTTGTCGCTCTGTCGCCCAGAAATGTCGCTTACTAACGCTCAATAATTGCGTGTCAACGACCATAAGATCTCATATGTTTAAATTTTGTTTGTGGCTTGTCGCTCACTACGTCGCTGAACCCTTAGATAGTTTTACATATCCCAAAAGCTACTGGAAAAGTGCCTTTTTTGTCAAATAAAGTTAAAGAATAAATTTTAAGCTCAAAAAAAGCTGAAGCATAATAGACAAGCTGTTGCTGTCCCATCAACCATTTTAAGTTTGTTGTTTTGTTTTTAGAAAATCGCCACTCCCACCTAAGCCGCTGAAAAGAGATACAGTTTTAACATGCAAAATAATGGTACTATATAGATTTTGAGTTTTAAAAGTCTATTTTCGATTAGAACAACTTTTTTATAAAGAAAATAGGTGAATGGATTTCTGGCCGTTGTTTTTAAAATATATTTTTTTAAATTTAAGTCAACATTTTAGAAAACCCCCCCTTCCATACAATTTTTTTCTTGTCTGAATACTACCAACAAACTCTCTAGCTTTGTGTCGCATTTTATACGCATCACCCTGTAGGGTTTATACATTCATTTTATGTGAACAAATAAAACGTCTCAAAAATAAAAACACACTCTATCTTTTATTCATTTTATTTAAGTTTTAAAGATGTGATTTTTAAAATAACAAAAAATGCTGTAAGCTTTATTTGTTAACATATAATTGAATTATATAACTAATTATGTTCGGTCTTATTAAGATAATACAATACAACATTCAATATTTGAGGTTATATTACATCAATAAGTCATTTTTCTGACATTTGCTCCCTGCAAGAATTATTTAGAATTCTTACTACCTACAGTAAAATTAGCCAAAAAATCAATCTAAAAAACCAAATAGACTGACTCAACTTTGTTGGTCTTCCTTGGATCATTGCAAAATGTAGGGCCTCACGCACACCTATACAAATTGTTTGTTTCTATAGGCATTGTTTTTCTTTTCCCCACACCATTTTTTCAGATCATTTTTGTAAGAGGCGTAGTGAAGATATAATATGGATCTCAGCCACCAAATGTCAGAAGTGTCAGTGTGAAATTAAAAAAAAAAAAAAACACAATCTGACAGCACTCTCTGGTTGGAAAACAAAACCAAATGCCGAAAGCACGAAGGCGAGCCAAAAAAAGTCGGGTGTTTAATAATAGTGATTAATATGTAATAAAATTAGTTTTTTGTTGTATCAAACACTTGAAAAAATGTTCACTAAAATGTTTAAACACTAATTAATAGGTAATTCGATCGCAAATTTAAGTTTTCAGTTCCAAATACAATAAATAATCAAATGACCGGATTTTTAACACTGCCAAGAGCACGTAAATATTTATTTTCCAACCAGGGACTTTTTTTGTTGTTGTTTTTAGATATCAAATTAGAAAGAGAAAAGACAAAGACAAATCTTGGAAGACCTCTATTGTTTGGTTTGTTTCTTAAGAAAACTCGAGAAATTTTCAATTAATAATACAAATTTAAATGTTTGTCGTTCATTTTATCTTTCCTAGTGCCACAAAATGTGTATGTATTTTATTTTAATAATTGATCAATAAAAGTTTTGCTTTAAATGCAAAAAGGCTTTGTTTGTTTGTTGGACAGGTTATGTATAGAACTCGATTGGAGAAGTATTTTTTTTTTTTGATTCGATTTGGGTTCGTTTTGGTTTCAGCTTACGCTGAGTATGGGAGCTGTTTTTTTCACAATACATGCACAAGATGGTCCGTGGTGATTCTAATTTCCATACTAATTTGAGCCGCGGAGCGCAGTTTTGAGGATCTGTATTTGGATTCGTATGCGAAGTCGCGTCCATGGGTTGTTGACTTAGTGCACGTGCGCGGTTCCAAAACGGGCTAGATTGCTTGAAGGGCATGAGTTAAAGGATGAAGACGAAGATACAAAATATTTATTAAAAAGTAAGAAGAAGTAAAACACAATGCAAGGACAGCGATTGTCCTTGCTTTGTTTTATTTAATTTCGCTGTTTTGAATTTGCATTCTCTCTCATATCTATTCAATGCTTTACTTTTTTTTATATCAGCGGTGCACAGTAGGTAAGGTGAGGTACACAGATTAGCCATATGAAGATGAGAATGTTGCGTACGTTTCACCCTCCAAAACCCATTTGTTAACATTGTTGTATTTGTAATTTTTTCCCGCGTCGATGAATAGATGTGAATTGCAACAACAATTTAACCAGGTGTGTGAAGATCCCTACTGTGGATGTGTGAGGTTTTTGTACACACATTCTCATTTTGTATCTGATATCTGACAGCTCAAGCTTGTAAGCAAATTAAAATGGCTGCCGGGGATTCTCATCTTCATGTGGCTAATCTGTGGTAAGGTACGTACGTATTTGTTTTCTTTCTTCTTTTGTAAAATGACAAACTATAAGAGTAATTCATGGATTCATAAAAAAGTGAACAAGACATAACCCAATCGAACATAGCATTACGATGATATAGAGAAAACGAGGAAGGGGGCATTAATATTAAAGCGAATCTTCTGCTTTTTTTTTGAAGATTTTATTCATAGCAAAAAATCAACAATAAGTCTCCAAAAAATATACGATAAGGTTCGCTTAAAATGCTTATATCTTGAGTTCTATTAATTGGATCGTCAAGATAAAAATCTTTAAACTAAAAGAAAATAACAGAGCATCATTTCCTGTTTTCAAAAAATTAATTTAAGTGATAATGCTCCTGATATTTCTTTGTATGAATTGCTATTTTCAACTCCCAACACTGGCCACAAAAAAAAACCTGCCACACTTTTGTTTTCGATATCACAAGGCTTTAACCTACAAACCGCCTCTTACTCAATTTTTGGTTATATTTGTCAGCTCTAAGACTTTTTTATTGATATCACCCATTGGGCTGAGTATAACTCTAGAATCTCACAAAAATATCAGCGTCGTATTTCGGATGATTTGGAGATAGAAACGTCTCGAGACGAGACCAAAACGAGACCTAAACTTTTCTCGTCTCTTGACCAGCCATTAGATCTCCGATTATTGATCTTTTACTTGCTCTATAGGGCTAGCATTGATGGTTTCATGTCAAGGCTTCAACCAAAACTAACATTACCTTAGCCGTTCGGATTCAGCAGAAAATTGTGGGTCCTCTCCATTCATTCCCTGCCGATAAAACGCAATTTTTATAAACAGTATTGCATTACATAGTTACTATGATAAAATAAAAGTCTTTTTTTTCTACTAGTTTTGACTTTTTTCATATTTTATCACGATGAATATATCCTAACATTAGCGTTAACATCTTCAATCTTCAATGTGTGTCGGCTTTCAACAATATAAGAGCAAGTTCATGCAATCCAGTCGTGCATTTTATTTTTAATTATTCTAACTGCTGGTGATGCTTTGGCTGATGAGTGCTCTAATTAAAATGGTGGCATTTGTCAGGACAAGAGGACAGACAGCCAAAGCCAAATGAAAAACGAACTATGGTGCACACATTTGAATAAACGAATGTGCAAGATGTTGCCACAAGTTGAGTTTAGTTTTTTTTTTTTAAACTTGTTCTCTATATACAACAAGAAATGGGAAAATAAATCAATAAAATTTGTTGATGGAAGATTTTCGGTCTTGTAGAAATGATTAATTTTATTTTTATGCAAATACATACTTAGGTATATTTATCTACTTCAAAGTTTCCACGCTTCAAATAGGATGTGGGAAAATATAACTTATATAATATTAATTAGAGAAAACTGAACTCTTAGCATAATGCACGACAGTGAAGATTTCCCGGCGGTTACGGAAGATGTCGGTTAAGTGATTTAAATGGTAAAGAAAATGTGGAATGTACGTGCATAATAAAGAAATGCACAAAGTAAGAGGAAGAAAGTGTCGTGGGAAAAAATGTCTGAGTGCCGGGACTCACGTCGGGAGTGTCGGATGTTCGTTATTAAACGTTTTGAAAATCCATAATGCAACCGTTTTTTTACGTATAACACGTTACGTGCTACACGTCACACGCTACACGGTGCGTATTAAACGTAAAGCCCAGGTTTTTATTTTACCCTACCGCCGCGTGCCAGTATAAATCTTTACACATCAAAAATAATATCTGGTTTGGTTAATTTTTGTGTATCGCTATAGCAAACTACACAAAAATATAAGTTCCTAAGGTACGGAAGCTCTGTAATATTGTTTTCTTTATTTTGCAATTAAAAGTAAAATTTAAAATAAAAATTAAAAGTATAAGCAATTAACAAGCATATTGTGTTTCATTTGATTATAAGAAACCCATAATGTTTTCTTAGCAAAATTATAACATCTTTTACGGATATAAACAAAGCATAATTATCAAAAGTTTCCTCCTTCTCCTCCTTCAATTTACGCACAAAAAATGCAAATTGTGGTAAACAAAAGGCAAACTGTGAGCAGAAACAAAGGAGTGAATGATGAAGTTTTATCTTGAGAAATCTTAAGAGAATTCAAATTCCAAAGTCGAAGAGGTATTCGTATTCGGCACTGTGTTCAGGATGCTGTCAGGTAGAGATTCGATTTGGTAATTGTGAAGCCTTTTTCCAGTTTTATTACTAACTTTGTTATCCTGTTTTTTTTTTGGTTTTTGTTTTTTTATAGTTTCAAATCAAGATGCGAAAAGATGAAAAATCTCATAGCAGATAATGCTTCCCTTTGCCAAAATTAGTGAGAACGTTTTTTCCATTGCTTTCCAGCATGCTAACAGTGATAAGGTAACAACTTGCAGACCCGTGCTCACGTTGCTTAGCAAAACTTTAAGAATAATTTGTTTATCTTAATATTAAGATGTCAGCATAGTGTTGCTAACTGCAATTTCTACCACATTATATTTGGAGCAGAAATCAATTTCATTCATTAAATGTCCTTATTAAAGGTCCTATATTCGCACGCAAATAAAAACAGTCAAAACAGCTAAGGTGAAAAGAAAACAATTAAGTGGAATAGAAATTGAGTAGAAAAGAAATTGATTGGAATTGAGATAGAGATAGATATAGGATGAAAAGAAATGGAGCAAAGCAAGCAGCATATACATATATTTTGCAGCTTGTTGTATGTAAAGGGTGTTTTTTTTAAAGGTATAAAACTTTGAAATGGAATAAAACAAAGATTATTTTTTTTAAATTGAAATGAAATTTCATTATAATTAATTAAAATACGATTTCTGGCATATGACCGCCACTGCTGGCTCGGACGTATAGTCTAATCTGGAGGTCCAATTTTCGATGACTTTTTCAAACATTTGTAGCCGTATATCGGCAATAACGTGGCGAATGTTGTCCTCCAAGTGGTTAATCGTTTTGGGCTTATCGACGTTGACTATAGCGACTTAACATATTTCCACAGAAAACGGTCAAGCGGCGTTAAATCGCACGATCTTGGAGGCCAATTCTCAGCTCCGTAACTTGAAACTATATGCAGTTACCAAACGCTTCCTTCAATAAATCAATTGTGACACGAGCTGTGTGACATGTTGCGCCGTCTTGTTGAAACCACAGCTCCTGCACATCATATGGTTGTTCAATTGATGAACGAAAAATTCAGTAATCATGGCTCTAAAGCGGTCACCATTGACTGTAACGTACTGGCCAGCATCGTATTTAAAGAAGTACGGACCAATCATTCCACCAAACCATCAAGCACACCACACAGGCAGTTTTTGTGGATGTAACGGTGTCTCAACATATGCTTGAGGATTATCATCACTGCAACTACGGCAGTTTTGTTAATTGACGTATCCATTCAACCAAAAGTGAGCTTCATCGCTAAACAAAATTCGCTTATGAAAATCGGGATCAACGGCAATCTTGGTTTGGGCTCATTTGTGCACAATTTGGAAGCGTTGTTCATGCGTCAGTCTATTCATGTTGAAATGCCAAACCAAATTTAAAACAAATCATTTGACAGCTAACAAAATCTTCGCCAGTTAAAATATTGTTGCCAACTTAAAGTTCTATACCTCTAAAAAAAAATATCCTTTATATAATAGTAATGATAATTATTATTTATTCTACTATTCATACTAGAATGTCAGTTTATTAGACTTGACTATTCTTATTCCGTCAATGAAATTGTTCAAAAATTCAATGTAATGATAATGAGTAATGACATACAATAGCTACATTAATGTGTACTTTAGAGAAATTGAAGGCCATCCATAATATTCTTGAGTTCTATTATTGCGTTGTTATTTTGTTGTAACCTTGAAACAATTTAATTGTTAGATTTTAAATTCTAAGTAGTATCAGTGGATCACAGTCCAGACATAAGTTTAAGGAGATATATAATTTAGATTTAGTTAAATCAGTTTCACTGCTTTTTCATTGCGATAAATATATAATCGGTCTGGCTGAAAACCGACATAAATGAGAAAATTATACATTTTCCCACACAATAAGAAATTAAACAAAAACTTATTCGTCCAATGTTCACTCTTTCGTATTAATGAAACACCGAAACAAAAGTCCATGATGTGCTATATCTAATTGCAAACCATTTGTCGTTAAGCCAGTGACAAAGCATAACCACAGTTTTCAGTTTTTGGCAGATTATTGGTACAAAATTATAGATAAAAGCGTACGATTGTCCCGATGGCCGCCACATCTAGGTGTATAATGTTAGGAGGACACTTTTGAGAATTTAGATTAAGAAAGTGTGTTTTGCGGAATCCGACAGAGCGATTAATTGCAGCAAATTACTACATACTTTTAAATCTGAGTTCTCGAAAGTGTACTGCTAACTTTATTTACCTAGCTGTGGCGGCCATCGGAATCTCCCCCCCCCCCCATTGTTTAATTTTAATAAGTTTCAAGTTAAAAGCATTTTGCTCTAGGTAATAGAAAATAAATCAGAGGACTTCTAAAGATGATAGGTCAAATTAAAAAACCAACAAAGTTATATGGATGAGAGGATTCGTTTTTATTGTTCCATCAATTATGGTATTTGTAAAAAGTAAACAAAATATGTACATAGTTTAAAATTGAGGAATACAACTAGATGAGATTGTTTTTTGTTCGTCAAATTATCTGAAATACATTTCTTGGTTCTAGAGTAAGTCGATGCAGATGAAACTGTTTGGAAATTATAGAAAATATCGAAGCGCGAGAGGTATCCTATACGTAGGTACTTACCCTAATAGAAAACTTGAGAATCGAAATTCAAACTTATTGAACCAAATAATTGCTCGGAACAAAGCTTGTACCTACTCTAGTAGGTATATGTATTTTGGAATATATAATTAACTAGCTGACCCGCCCGGCACGGGTAGACAAACCTAAGCTTCGCATAAAATTACAAATTTTGTAATTGAATCCTACTAACTGAGTTTTGACTTAATTCATGTTATGAATGGCGAAATTCTTAAAAATATGATCATCTACGTCCAACCTTCATTACTTTCCCAAAGCAGAAAGAATTTTTGTAATCGAAAACCTTTTTTTTAGTGTTTATTCCATTTCACTCAATTAATATAATCTTTTTTTAAATAACCTTTCCAACACAACCAGAATTTTTGAAATCGGTGTCACTTTTCATTTTTACCCCATTTCAACCTATAAATGCTAATTTTCTGAAAAAATCCCTGAGGTCAACCACTAATAAACAACCTTTCAATTTCAAAAAGAATTTACTAAACCCGATTTTCTAATATTTTTACTCCCTAAAAAAAATTTAAAAAAGAATATCCCGAAAGCCATTTCCCAAGAAAAAACTTTCAAATGAAAAAATTTCTTTTTTCTTATATATTTTTAGTGAAATTTTTGAGAAATTTGAAAGATGATTCTTATCGACTTTGTTGGTCGTTATGATGATAAAATGAAAGATTAATTCATTCACTTTTCCCAACGTTTCGACGGTGGTTGCCGTTTTCTTCAAGGGGATTTTTATTTATAAAAAAAAGAAGTAATTACATAAAAGTGTAAATGTATGTAGAGCGGACATGATATACACTTACATAAACTTGAAAAATAGTTAAATAAGTCAAGTTTTGGATCTACTGTTGGAAACTAAGGAGCAGAACACCGCTATGATGTTTTATATGTCTTCTTTACGGTTCATGTTGTTCTTGTTATTGATTATGTGTAGTGTTTCTAACGTATAGCGTTTGCAAGTATGTGTTTCTCCAAACCATCAAAGTCCACTTTCAAGGCTGTTGCAAGCAAGTGCCGTCTTTCAAGAATTTTTCGAACGAATGTCCGACTTGTGACCCAACCAACAAAGCCAATGAGACTCATCTTAAATTATTCTCAGATGTATATCAAAAAATAATTTCTTGAAATAGACAATTTTTATTTTTACCCCATTTCATCCAACAAATGGTAAAATTTTAAAAAAATATCCCTTAAACCATTTCGTAAAACAAACTCTTCAAACAAAAACGAATTTTTTCAATCGGACACTTTTTATGTTTACCCCATTTCACCCTATAAATACCAAAATTTTAAAAAAATATCCCTACAGCAATTTCCTAAGAAAAACCTTTCAAACAAAAAAAAAACAATTTCCTAACCGCATACACCGCCATTTGTTGAACGGTAATTGAATTGAACTGAAAAACGAAATTCTCGCCTGCAGCGCCACCTGTTGAGACTTTTTCGACTTTTCTTTTTTCCTAAACCTTCGCGGTACAATTACGAACAAACCCGTAGAAGGAACTAACCAATTTGGTGCAGTCGTTCTCAAGTTTTAATCATCCGAACCCACCACGATTCATTTTTATATAATTTAACTTAAGCAATACTTCGTTTTGTATGATTTAAAATTTTAGTTTTTAAATTTTGTAGTCCAATTCATTTCAGTTTGAACGCATGGGTTGAATTTTAAGTTGGTTCCTAGCTAGTAGGAGGAAATATAACAATACCTGCCATACAATTTTGCTTAGCCGTACTCAAAAAATTTATTGTTTTGAACAGAAAAGTGTCCTTCCGAGGGATTTAAAAATTTCCCCTATCTGTGATTTTATGTTCAAGCAATTTCTGAGGACAGAAATTCACAGTTCAGCAAAATTTCATTCAGATTAGATAGTATCGAATAGTTTGAATTAAATCGTTGCGCTTTTGTCTGTGAGTTTCGATGCAAAAAGTAAAGGATCGAACCCATGCACAAAGCACAACTCACATGGCAGAAATTTCAAGGAAGAATTCGAAGAAGAGCCACTACGCAAAAGGAGTCGTCTAATGTGGTTTTCCATTGGTAAATTCAGAATTCAATTTAAAAATTGATTTTTCTGCGTGGCGAATGGAATATTATTCTGTGTAAATATTTCAAAAAATCTTCATCCCTTGATGCATTTAAGAAGAGAAAAATGAGGTTGATGAAGTTACCGATTCATTTGAAACCGCTTCCCATTATTATGAACGATTATTTCTCACATAATTATTTTGGACACAATTTTCACACCTGAAATAAATTAACTGCTGTAAACTATGTTGGTGTTAGTATATGTCCTGCTCTATCCCAAAGACATAGATTGGACTTATGTGAATTCTAATACAATGAACCCAGTTATCTGGCAAGCATTGATATAAGTTGTCTTACGCCTTTCATAAGGAGCTCAAAGTGGTTTTGGTTTAATGAGTAGGGAAAAGATTTGGTGTAAGTGTGTCGACTCTCCGTCGACAGCCAATTCTACTTAACCTAGTCTAGTATATGAAAAGGTAAAATGATCAAAATCGGCTTTTGGACAGATCCAACTCAAAATAAATTGATTTATTTTACCAATGGAAAACTCCATAAGAATCCATCAATTTATAGTTTTTGAATTAAAATTGTTTTTAAAGAAAACAATTCAAACAATAATACCTTTATTTGTCACCATTAAATTTCAGAGCAATGCTTCCGCTCACGAATGTCACGAAATAACTACATTAATCTAAATTCAAAAATGAGATTACAGATATTTTACTCTGTCAGAAAGAGATTAAATAAATACATTTTTTTTTCTTCAGTATTTTGACAGCAGAACGGAGAAATTTTATTAAGGAATCCTGTTCCGCTCCTAATTGAGATTTCTTAGATCTCAGTATAGTGTGCTTTGCTTTTACATCCAACAGATGGTGCTGTTTTTAAAGCAATCGATAAAGAATTTTTGGGGATTTTTTATTTTGAATGCAATTATGAAATTATACCTCACTTCACACCTTTGTTTGATGATAATTAAAATTCGGTCCGCAGCAAGATCCAATGTCATGAAGGTTAACATATGAGCAAAATCCTCTTATATGCATAGCAAAAAACCAACAACACAAGTCCTCCCTCAAAAGAACTCGATACCGTTCGCTTAAAAATATTATACATACAGTCACTCAAACTCATATTCGTACGGAAGCTAACATGCAGTTCTTTTGCAATTAATTTGAAGACCACAACAAAAACCGAGCTTTATTTGATTTGAAGTCAAAGATCTTATTAACATTTAATATTAAAGGCCCAAAAAAGTGAAATTCCTTGACAAAAAGACTTAGAAAAGAGACCATTAGAATTGCAAGTGTTGAAAAAGAAGTTATTGGAAAATGTGTTAAAATTGCAATAGAAAGGACTAAGAAGTTTTCAAAATTTGTGCTAAATAGACTAGACCATGGGATATAAGATATGGAATATCCAACAAAATATTGAGATTGTGTTAGGTTTTGGTTTAAATCCAAGAAAACTTTGGGTGTACGAATACGAGATTGACTTCTTTCAATTAAGTTTTCGGAGTTTTGTTAATAAACGTCCTCTTTTCGTCAAGGAATTTCACTTTTTTGGGCTTTTAATATTCAGCCTTATTTTGAAATTCACTTTCATGCGAAAGTAAGTCGAATTCGAATAGTTTGTATTTTGAGTTTCGAACGAATCGAAAGTTCACTTTATCAAACGAAAGTTCATTTTTTGTTGAAAACTAAGCAAATTTTGACTTTCGAATCATTCGAAACAAATGTCATTTATTTGACGTTAAAAATTTTCTGGGGAATAGATTAAAAAAACATGTGAGCTCCAATATTTTTGTTGAAAAATAAAGAAAATAAAACACTTTTATGAATTATTTGTTGACATTTTAATTAAAGGTCGCATTCCAATTGGACTAAACGGGAGCAGAAAGAAGTACTCATCAAATTGATGGAAGAAAATCCGGAGATAGCCAAGGGATTTTCAATCTTGAATGGATTTGATGCATCCATTATCCTTCTCCTCCATATCTGCTCTTCGCCGCCGTCTTCACTTCTTATAAATAAAATAATTGCCATCTGTTTTTCTTGAAAAATAAACAATCAGCCTTATTTTGAAATTCACTTTCATGCGAAAGTAAGTCGAATTCGAATAGTTTGTATTTTGAGTTTCGAACGAGTCGAAAGTTCACTTTATCAAACGAAAGTTCATTTTTTGTTGAAAACTAAGCAAATTTTGACTTTCGAATCATTCGAAACAAATGTCATTTATTTGACGTTAAAAAATTTCTGGCGAATAGATTAAAAAAACATGTGAGCTCAACTATTTTTGTTGAAAAATAAAGAAAATAAAATACTTTTATGAATTATTTGTTGACATTTTAATTAAAGGTCGCATTCCAATTGGACTTAACGGGAGCAGAAAGAAGTTCTCATCAATTTGATGGAAGACAATCCGGAGATAGCCAAGGGATTTTCAATCTTGAATGGATTTGATGCATCCATTATCCTTCTCCTCCATATCTGCTCCTCGCCGCCGTCTTCACTTCTTAAAAATAAAATAATTGCCATCTGTTTTTCTTGAAAATTAAACAAAAAACTCTTGCTCATGAACTAGCAAATAACAATGAGGTACAAGCATTTACAAATAACAAAAAAATACCGGCGAGGGATTTTACTTTTTTTGTTTTGTTGAAAATTGAAAAGTGTGACCAGGTGTGTATAAAGTAAAGAGAGACTTTGAAGTTACATGTTTTTTTTGTTAGTCAATTTTAAACACAATTAAATTGACATGAAAGCTAAAAAAAAATCTAGTATTTAACTATTCAAAAGTTTTAAATTTATTTTGTTACTTTTTCATATCAATAAACTTACCATACTATTTTCTAAATGCTCCCAAATTTTAAAATTCCAGTTTTTATTGATGTTTTTTAAATAGTAAACTTTACCGGGCCTTCAACATTACTTATCTTTACTTTATTTTTCTTAAATTATTTTGACCATCATTTTTATAAAAACAAAAATTCTTCGAAAAAAACAGTTTGGTCACACTAAATTAAATAGAAATGTCAGTAAATGTCAAAGCGCTGATGTTCATTTTAGGCATTCATTCGATAATGAATATTATTCGTTCGATTCTCAAAATATGCAAAGTTCATTCGAATGAATAGATCTATTCTATCGAAATAGCTATTCATTCGAATCTCAAAATAAGGCTGAATAAACTCTTGCTCATGAACTAGCAAATAACAATGAGGTACAACGTACAAGTATTAACAAAATAACAAAAAAAATTCCGGCGAGGGATTTTACTTTTTTTTGTTTTGTTGAAAATTGAAAAGTGTGACCAGGTGCTTATAAAGTAAAGAGAGACTTTGAAGTTACATGTTTTTTTGTTAGTCAATTTTAAACACAATTAAATTGACATGAAAGCTAAAAAAAAAATCTTGTATTTAACTATTCAAAAGTTTTAAATTTATTTTGTTACTTTTTCATGTCAATAAACTTACCATACTATTTTCTAAATGCTCCCAAATTTTAAAATTTCAGTTTTTATTGATGTTTTTTAAATAGGAAACTTTACCGGGCCTTTAACATTACTTATCTTTACTTTATTTTTTTTTAATGAGAACGCATCATTTTGACCATCATTTTTATAAAAACAAAAATTCTTCGAAAAAAACAGCTTGGTCACACTAAATTAAATAGAAATGTCAGTAAATGTCAAGGAGCTGATGTTCATTTTATGCATTCATTCGATAATGAATATTATTCCTTCGATTCTCAAAATATGTAAAGTTCATTCGAATGAATATATCTATTCTATGGAAATAACTATTCATTCGAATCTCAAAATAAGGCTGATTAAATGTTAATAAGATCTTTGACTTGACAAATTTTTCTGATAAATATAGTTCATCTATTGCTTATGCATATATTAGTAGAGCGCGTGTTGTTTTTTTGTCCAACATATGTATCCCGCTGTATTTTTTCTAAAATAAAGTATATATAAACAAGCGCGTATTTGAATGCAATGATGTGCCAAAATTTCAAAACTATCGGTTAAGAACTTTCAGAGATTAGCGATTAGGAACAAACCAACATTTACATTTTTATTTATATAGATTATGAATACATAATTAGATACATATACAACTTCACACATAAATTCTATTCCAGAAAATTATGTGAATTTAAAATAAGAACTAACAAAGTTCGAGGACATAAATGTTTATAACTACATAATATGTAGGTACGTATATATCCTTTAATGAATTAAAGCCGTGAAATGAATAAACATTCCTCATTAACCTCCTTTTTTTATCCCGCCCAGTCATAATATAATTATCATATCTGACATCATTTCTTTTTAAAGACTTATCATCTTCGAACTAAAATGTACCTACACCTAGAGATATAATCTTCACTAAATTATTATCAAATTTAATCGTGTTTTGATGTTATCTGCTTTGAAGTTTACTAACTCCACAAAAAAACAAAAACAAACTTATTCAATGGATTAAATTTCTTTAATAAAAAATTATTCATTTGACTGAAGCCAAAAAAGTTGGAACATAATTGCCATGACATATGTATATCTCGACCTACAGCTTAGACGCCTGAAGCGATTTTCTTGAAACTTTGAACTTAAGGTTTTTTTTAGTGATTCCCTAAAGGGGACATTAAATTTTTTTTTTAGCTCCAAAAAGAACGGTAGCTGTCGCTGCCATACAATCGTTAAAAAAAAAAACCATCAAAAACGGGTCTACAGATTTTGACAGTGTGCACTATTGTAGACGGTGATATGCATTTTGATAAAAAAAAAATTTAACGAACTGTTTTTTTTTTTTTTTTTTTTTTTTTTTGTTATTATTAAATTTCTCGTTAACGGCTTCACCGTTTTCAATCAAAATTTGTAAATGGTAAGTCCTTTTAAATTGAAATAATATGCATACATACAAAAATGTTCAAAATATATTTTTTAGATAAAAAAAAAAATAATTCATTTTTGTTTGAAAAATCCATATTTATTGTAAACGGGTTAGTAACTCCCAAAATTTGTTTTTTAAATGTTTTATTTTTTAAAAACGCAGTGATTTTTGATTTTTTTTTTATAAATCTATCATTCAGACGACACGTGCTTTTTTTTGGGATTTAAACATTTTTATAAGTTTTAGCAATTTAAAGAATTGTCTTTGAAATTCCAAGAAACTTGAACCACAAGACCAAGTTCCTGCGATCCAGTCTTGCATTTTATTTTTTTTTACGAATCCATAAGTTGCCATATTGTACATATATACATATGTACATATATATATTATTTTGCATAAGATGCGACGAAAAACTAAGGCGTGAAGGTTGGGTTAAAACAAGAAAAAAAATCGTAAGGGTCTAGACGATCTTAATTCGAAGAGAAGCTAAACACTTTAATAAAAAGCTAAACTTATGTAACGGGTAAATAAAGTTTAGTCTCTTTTAGTGAAGACCTTAAATTGACACGAATCGATAATTTAACAAGTGTAGAATGACATTTGTTTCTTTCATATACATATATGAAGTATATAGGGGAGACCGGTGACAAAAGTAACATGTCACGAACTTAACTGTTACTTTCGCCCTCAAGAAGTAAATGTTTAGCTAAAAACATAGAAGAACTAATTGGGGAACGATTGACACTTGTACCTATTTATAAACTAGCCGCTGAAGAAGTTAAAAAGAAGAACAAGACTGGTAGGGCCGCCGCAAAACATAGAAAACATAGCAAGACAAAATTAAACTGTCACAACTAATTCCCGACTGATTAACGACAAATTATTACGCAATAAACCATTTAATTTAACATTTTTTGAAGGGTGCTTCGCTAACTTGATATGAATTTAGCAAATTATCTGGCAAAAAAAACATAGAAAACATCGCAGGACAAAATTAAAATTGTTACAAATAATTAAAGGCAAATTATTGAGCAGTAAACCATTCAATACAAGAAGTTTTTGAGAGCGGTGCTTCGCTCGGTACGAAGTTAGCAAAGCAGCAAAGCAAAACATAGAAAACATAGAATGACAGGATTTAAATGGTCACAAATAATTTAAATCTAACGAATGGAAAAATTATTTAGAAATAAACCATTCAATTTAAGAAGTTCTTATAACTTTTTGGAAGGTGCTTCGTTAAGTTGATATCAACTTAGAAAAGCAACAAAAAAACATAGAAAACAATAAATTCATAACCATCACAACTAACCACTTTTTGAACGGTGGATGTTATTTCGCTAAACTGACACTCATGAAAATAAAAGAAAATATTTTGTTTTAAGAATTTTTAAGAATTCTACTTCATATCTTCTGTTGGGGCAAAAGTAGGCAGGTCCGCGTCTCTGAGAATAGGAAAATTGTAAGGAATATTTTCTATAAATACAATTACTACAAGAAAGCTCGTGCTTGACTATTAATTCAATTATTTTTTTTTTCAATTTTTATTTAAATTGACTAGCATATTTTCATATTTGTAAAAAAATAAAAATCGGTCAATGTTCTTCAAGTTTTTAAATTTTTATGTAGTAAAATAGTTTTTTAAGTTTTCTCTACATGAATTTCTTTTTATTTTATTTATTTATTTACTTGATAACGCATACACAGTAGAAAAGTAGTATTTTATCAAAATACTATTTAATCGATCACTTTTGAGAGTAAAGTTATTTTTAAGTTTTTTTGGATTCAATTAGTTTTTAAACTCGTCAGTTAACAATATTTTTGAATTAAAAAAAAAAAAAAAACACTTCAAAGCATACTTATTGTCAGCTCGCTCCAAAGGCCAGTCAAAATATTTTTTAATTTATTCCGTCAACATTCTTCCTATACTATGTTCAACAAAAATTGTCAGTACAGGGCTTATGGGAGAGATTTTTCCAAAGCAGTGGCGCCTGATGCACGCTCACGAGCACGACACTGAATTGGGAAAAAATCCACTGAACAAATTAGCAAGCCACTGACATACGTATGCGAATTTTTGTTGTAATCCTCCGTAAAAAGTCGTGAATTCCACCATGACCGTTGTTTCGCACTGATGAAGGGATACGGATGAACGATCGTGTGCTCGTCGTCGTCATCTACGATGTTTGTGCTCACCGAAACAGAGTTACCTTTCCCAATTGTAAGCAAATTCAAGAGCTTTTTCTGTGTATTTTGTTATTTAACTTTTGGGATTTGAAGCTTTTGAGTATTTGAAAGGTGAAGTATCATTTATAATTTAAACTACGGAAACCCTGTGAGAGCTTTAAAGAGGAAGAGGTTTATGCAGGCCATTGTAACCAGACTGAGAGGCAAGCGTCCTATATTCCCTGTACTGACAATTTTTGTTGAACAGATTATAGCTATTATAATTAGTTTTCTATTACTATTCAAGCAAAAGTTTGCAAAATTTTTATTTCGAAAATATTACATTTTCAAAAGGTATACATAAGAAAGAAACCGTCATTTGACCTGCCCTATAAATTTTTAAAAACTTTTTGTCTTTTTGCATTGCGCAACTTGGTTTTACTTAAGTTCCCAATGTTCAAGAAAAAGAGTGCTCAAAATTAATATTGCAAGGAAACAATAAATACTGACCAAAAGATCTTGTAACCCAACTAAGTGACAAATTTAAAATTCACTTTAAGACATCTTAATATATAAAACAAAGTCATTTTAGTTAAAACACTTATAACTCAAGAACTGCTGGACAGATTTTAACGATCTTTGATTTGTTGGAATAGCAGAATAACTATATATTTGATAAATGGGATAAGATGAAAAAGACGTATGCGATTAAAAAACTCAACTTATGCGTTTAAAAGGTTATTCTTAGGGTATTTTTTTTTAAACTTTCAATTTGTAGGGTGAAATGGAGTAAAAATTAAAAAAAAAAATCCTATTTAAGAAATTCTTTTTTATTTGAAAGGTTTTTTATAGGAAATGAGAGATGTTCTTTTTCAATTTTTGTATTTATAGGGTAAAATGGGATAAAAATGAAAAATTTTCCGATTTAAGAAATTATTTTTTTATTTGAAAAACGGTTTTTTTCAGGAAATGGATATAGGGATATTCTTTTTCAATTTTTTTATTTGTAGGGTAAAATGGGTTAAAAATGAAAAATTGTCCGATTTAAGAAATTCTTTTTGTGTTTGAAAGTTTATTTCAAAAAAATGCTATTTATAGAGTGAAATGGGGTAAAAATAAAATAGTGGTTTTCGAATACAAAAATTATTTCTGTGTTGGGAAAGCAATAAAGGTTGGACTAAATTACTTTGCGGGACAGAATATATTGACGGGACACTTGCGGGACAAATGTCGTTTTACGGGACGTCTGGCATCCTACTCCGCCCCGAATAGCAGAATAACTATTAAAATAAAAAAAATCACTTTGTAAGGTAGAATGGAAAAGAAGTATTCGATTAAAAAAACGAAAAATCGTATCCGATATCAAAAATTCTATTCGTGTTAAAGAGGTTATTTTTAAAAATTTTATATTTATAGAGTGAAATGGGGTAAACACAAAAAAGTGGTTTTTGATTACAAAAAGGCTTTCTTCGTTAGAAAAGTAATAAAGGTTGTACTCAGATGATCATATTTTAACGAATTTCACCATTCATAACGTGAAGTGGGTCAAAAATCAGTATGTAGTATTCAATTACAAAAAGGAGCTTAAATATCTATCCATATTTTCATTTGTAGTTTTTATGCCAAAGCCGGGCAGGTCAGTTTGTTTAAAATAGAATGTGGTCGCTAATAACGAATGAAAAAATTGTCGTTTCTTCTGATTAGATAAAATTGGTCCAATTCATTCCTTCATTCAAAAAATATCCATTGTCCATTTGATGTCCTGATGCAATTAACTTTGCCAAAAAAGCCTATGGTGAGCAGAGAAAATGAGGTGCTTTGCAGAATAACGAAGTCCTGAGCCAACAAACTTGTTTTTTCCTGCACAAATGACCTTACGAGAGCTGGTGTTAAAAAAAATCCCTTAGCTGTAATAATCTCATAAAATTGCTAAAACAGAATTTTTCTTATGATAAAGCAATTCTGAGTTCCAATTTTGCCCCAGTGTTCGACGTTCAGTTTCAAAAACCTCGAATTTTGTTTTTGAATGAAACAAATACATAAATGTACTTGCCCTGAAATATCATGGTCTACCCATCACCCTATAACACGTAACCTTGTAACCATCGAGTCTTCCGATGAACTTTGGCAAAAACAATCAACAACAATTGAATTTCTAAAAAATGTCACAAAAATCATTGATACATGATACTTAAATAATATGTTTTCAAATTAAAATTCCATGGAATTCACGATGTTTGCAAAATACAAAACAGTATAATTCCAAGTACGTATGCAAATAATGAAGCAATTATTCCACACGTTACACGTTACACCTGCTAGCTCCTTATTTGTTGAACTTCATCAAATAATCATTTACATTCTCCGTAGACATCATTTCTAAATCCAACTTCAGAACATGTATGTTGAGGCATTCTAAGTGCTTATCGTAGGTGTAACAAACCAAACTTGTGGTAATAGATTAATGGCATGCCCTTTATGGTTTTTAATGTTATGTACATAATCTCGGAACTCGTTTTATCACCCAAATTATGAGTAATTCATCAAAACAAATCAAATGTACCCGAACAGAGCAAAACAGAAGGCGACACATCCTGATGTCAGGGGTAATAATAATAAATCTAAGAAGATATTTTTTTGTCAGGTAAAAACTTACCGCCCCTTAAAAATCCTTGAATCCTTTTTAACTTAAATTCCTTGGTTTTGTTTTTTTTTTTCTATTTTCATAAATATTTTTTTTTTTTTCAATAAACTTATTCACTTATTCAATTTGCATTCAACCATTGCCAGCGCACTGTGTTCAACAGTGACGCAACTCGGCATTTTATTCACCAGCAAACCGCCACCACAAGGATATTTCTTTTTCTCATTATTTTTATATTTATCACAAAAAGGTACAACACGTCGTCTTCGGTCGGTCGTTCCTCGTTCGTCTCTCGGACTTCAAACTCGATTAGGATTCGAATAAAATACAACGGGAGATTCGTATTTGCTAACGGTCCATTTGCATCCGCACTGGAAGCAAACCAAAACTCAACTGAATTACTCAATACCGTAACGGAGCTCTAACGACAGGATAGAGATGAGATCCTTGCGAATTGCGAAATAAGCCCAGTAGGGGGTAAAAAAAAGGCGAATATCGAAACTTGGGATGCTTCGTACACTGTTATACTGGCTGCGAGCTGCTCAGTGGAACTTTGTTTCTATTTATTGGGGATTGGGAGACCATCAAGGACTATGTGATGACGATGGTGTCCGTATATTTATAAAAGCAGTAAATTCATTCATCTCTGCATTGTGTATGTTTTGTGTGCACAAAGCGACAGACTTATGAATGAAAAGCACACTTTCTCGGATTCTGCGGAGCTTTCTGGGTGAGTGGTTGAATTGATGGCAATATTCTTCGCTTCAGTTGGTCGTGTTTTTCTTGCTTTTGTCATTTTTGAAAATAAGAAGATTTGCCTGCAGGTAAGTAGAAGTAGTGATATAAGGAGGATTTGCGTATTTGGGGGACACCCCATTGTTTTAACGAGCTTTGCACGTGATAAGACATGTCAGAAATGTACAAGTTAATATTCTTTGTTGAGCGATGGTATTTTATTCTGTTTTATTTCTTTTATTTATTTCTATTTTCGTTGTTAAAGTTGATTGCTGAGAAGTAACAAATGAGCCAACCCACTACCCTGTTGATTCTCGTATTTGTTTTTTTACTTTCAACAAGACCAAAATTTTATGGGAAGGAGTGGGGGTCTATTCCCCACCGTTCAGGCGTGAGGAACAGTTTTCTAAAATATTGCATCAAAACAGAAAAAAAAAAATTTTAAAAACAACCGTAATCTTTTTGTAAAGCCATAAATATTGGATTTTATATTCTTTTTAAATTAAGTTGTTTTTGAAAATTTTCAAACTCAACATTTCGAAAACAAAATTTAAAAAGTTTATTCAAACTAATTTTGTTCAAAATTGTACGTTATTAAGTAGTATTTTTTGTTTTTTTCAATGCTCTTATTATTAATTTTAAGTCAAACACCAAAAACCGGATGTTGAAGTCTCTTGTAGTTCTTTAGAAAACTGAAAATAACAGAAATAAAATTCCATAAATTTGACGCCAATCCGTAGCTTATAAGTTGCTCTTAAAATCCTATTTCCACTACGTAGGTAGTAAAAAAGATTTAGTTATTTTCAATTTTCTCAAAAAGTACGAATGTCTTCGGTTTTTGTTCTTGACAAAAAAAAATTATAAGAGGATTGAATTTGAATTTTGAATTTACGTAAAATTTTGAAAACAAATTATGTTTAGAATTTTTTTTTCAAAATTTCGAGTTCTCAAATTAATTTTTTCAAAAACTGTCAAAATGAAGATATTTATGGATTTACAAAAAGGTATAGCATGGCATTGTAAGTGTTACCTTTATTTTGTTAATAATTTTTTTCTGTGTTAATTCAATTAGGGCCTTTTTTAATTTTTCAGTAATGGGTGATTATTTAATCAGACTATTTATTCACTATAGCAGAATGGTTATTTTTTAATTTTGAAAAATCTGATCAAAATATCGTACACAAAAATAGCGCCATTTTTCATCTTAGGTTTGCTTTTTTTTAAATTTGAAATAAGTTTTGGGGCTACAGTCTTGCAAAAAAACAAAATTTTTGAAATCGGATATCCTATTTTAATAGAATTTTTTGAAAAAAAAGATATCCCTGAAGCCAACTACTAAAAATAACCTTTCAAACACAAAAATACATCTTAAATCGGATTTTTTAATATTTTTAACCCACTTCACCCTACAAATAGCAAAATTTAAAAAAAATATATTTTTAAAGCCATTTGCTAAGAATAACCTTTTAAACCCGGTAAGGTTTCTTCAATCGTATACGTCTTTATCATTTTTCCCCATTTCACCCTATACAGAATAAAATTTTGAAAAAAAAATATGTGCCTTGAACCATCCCCTAAAACGACCTTTCAAAGAACAAAGAGTTTTTGAAATCGGACATGCGGCTTATGAGACTAGCCCAAACAAAAAAATAAAGCAAGAGTTCCGCTTTATTAATAAATATAAGTCGTGTTTTTTGGAAAGAGTGAATAGACAGCTTAGCAGATTTTTACACACAAACAACAACAAAATTAAGAGTGATGCAATATTGGTCAGTAATCAGAGTGAACATAGAGTGGATATAAATTGTTGAAATGTTGAGATGTTCAGATGGCGCTTAATTCGGTTACAGAAAAATATTCATTTCCGAATGGTTGGTAGCCATAGATTTTTGGCTTACAATGGTATGTAGTTTTAAAGGCATCCCGGGTAAAAAAAAGTTGGCTGTATATACTTTTTTTCAGACATGCATATTATGTTAAGGCATTTCATTTCGAAACTTGACATAGCTTGACAGATAGGGGACAAATTTTATTTTGACGAATATTTCGTAACGAAAGTCACCAGTAAGCTCTAAAATTGCCCTTTTCAAAAAATGGAATCTCAAAATTTTTCAGAGATTTTCTAATCCATCATCATCGTAGCCATCCTTCAATTGAATTTGACAGTTGATGGTTTGACAGATAGGGGACAAATTGTAATTGATCGTATCGAGAATATTTCGTTCCAATTGTCAACCGATCTCCCTGAAAATGCATTTTTCCGAGGATTTTTAATTCATCGTCATCTCATCCATCCTTCAATGAAATTTGACAGTTTATTACTTGATAGTCTACATTAACCATGATTGTTTTCGGAATTACTCGCCTTGTTTTGAAAAGAAGAATGAATCCGTCTGAATTCAATTTGAACCAAAAGCGTTGACACATATGGAATTGATGTTCACTGGACATTAATTATGTCCCGTGAAAGCCAAATGCAAAAAGGTACCTTCGAACGCACCCGAACACATTTCAAAACATAAAACGAATGTTGGTTTCATGTGAATATAAATTTTCATCAATTGGTGAGTGTAGAAGTGGTAATAAGTCCTATAATTAAAAAGTTTATTGTTAGGTACCTAAAGAGTTATGTTGTTACCTTTTTTGTTATGTTATCCATCATATCAATTATTAAGGTTTGTTAATTGAATGATTTTCACTGATAATTGTTTGTAAAAGATAAGAAATTTATTTTGACATCGAATGTCATTAAATTTGGCACTATTACCAACATTAAAATTACAAAAGAAAAGTGAATATAAAAGTAACTATTATCGTTTTATTCATAATTCATTACTGCGCTGCCTATAATTTTCACCAAAACACGGCTAGAAAATAGATATTAGATAGATAGATGAGACAAATAAAAATGTCTGCCGCAGTTGATCGCACACCGAATAACCGATATACATAAAGGGTGTTTTTTTTTAGACGTGTGGTTTTCAATCTCGCTATACTTTTTTCGGAGTTAGTCTTTTTGACAGTTGTCACTTGATTTATGCTCAGTTTAGTTTGCCATTTCATATTGAATAGACATACACCTGAACAACGTTTGCTAATTGTACAAATTTATTTCCAACATAGTGGTTCGGTTAGCGCATCGCATCGCCAATTGCTGCAAAAAGTGGTCGAAAATTGTGCCTCTCGGATGGAATTTATTCGAGCCAGCCGCTGCGGCCAATTGCCCGAAATCATTTTTGAAACATAATGACAAACCCTTATCTTTATAATAAAGCTAGATTCTTGGCTATAACAGTAAATTATATGCGTTTTATTTCTTCTTGAAAACCACACGTCTAAAAAAAACACCCTTTTCTTTCAATAAATTGATTGTTTCGTTGGCTGTATGGCGAACCGAACCATTATTTTGGTAATAAATTTGCACGGTTTTCAAACGTTGTTCAGGAGTAATGCTATTTATTATGAAATGGCAATCCAAATTGAGCATAAATCAAGTGACATCTGTCAAAAAGACCTACTCCGAAAAAAGTATTGCCAGATTAAAAAAAAAAGGCGTGAGTGCCGGGGCTCACGGTTAATATGTGTAAACATCAACTTGCGCGGATCCAAAACGGACTTGTTTTTGCTTGAAGGGGATCTTAAGATTTTTTCACTTTCATCCTAGTATGCAGATCGTAACGTTGCACACCGTAACGTTGCACGACGTAACGTTGCACACGAACGTTCACGTTTTTTTTCACTCTACCGCCAGCATAGATGTTTACACATCAAAAACACCCTTTACATTATAAAAGAGATACCAGCTGTGTGGAGAAATACTGTCGTAAAAAAAACAGATACATGCACATGCACACACTTATACGAATGTGATTGGTATCCAACAACACATTCCTTCAAAATGCGGACTGGATACAGAGTTGGATATCACATATGTATTAACAAAATTACTTTACAAAACCCCTATATAGACCTATCTTAACCTTAGAAGTTGTAAAATTTTCCTACAGTTTTTGAATGTAAATTAAGTTTAAAAGCAGCGGAACAGAACAATTAACAGTATTTTTTTAATGGTGGTCATAATATTTAGTGGATTTTGGAGGTTTCCTTTAAAAATCCTTTATATACCATTTTTAAAAGAAAGTCTTTTAGTAAAATTAATTAATTACCAATATTGTTCGTAAATCGAATTCCATAACGAAACAAAAAAAAAAATGGTTCAGTTTTATTATTAAATAAATATCCATAACAATTCATCGGTTTAAATACCTTCAAAATAATTAAGTAGGTACCTAATTAATGTTCTTGACTTTCTTCAGGAAATCGAAAAAAAAAAACCTGAAAATATTTCCATACCTAACTGTCCTTAAACCCTCTTTGCTCTGCTGTTGAAATCGTCTAATTAGAAGAAAGTGAAAGAGAGAGAGCTCAACGACCCAACACCCAACCAGTGGTCGTGAAACGTGAAACAAGTTAGGTTTCATCATCCTTTTGTTAGCCCCCTTAGGCAAGGGTTAACTCTTACATTAAATGTAAATACACAAAAGATATATGTACATAGCTGAAATAATTTGCTAATAAAAGCCATAAAAATAAGCCACCTGAGACAAACAATTATTATTATTTGGGTAAGGTAGTGCTTGGCTACATTGTATGTTTCCTCTTTTGAATATTAACACTGATTCTGAATTAATTTGTTTGAGATTTCCCAAAAAAAAAAAAGAAAAGAAAGAAATCTCTACAAAATAGCTGTGTCAATAAATTAAAAAAAAAGTATCCTATAGATTCCCTATAAATGTCTTGATTATGCGAGGCGGTCCGTCGCCGAAAGTGATATTTTCTCCCTTAAGCTAAAGCTGTTCAATTTCAAAGTTAAATTTAAAATTAAAATTAAGAAACCTTTAAATGAATCTACCTCGAAGTTTGCTTCCCTCCTACCGACACCGTCATCTTTTTAGATAATTTCCTAAATGAAAGGGATTTGACAAAGTTAGTCTTAAGTCAATGTTTCTGTTTAGAGAAAGAGCGACGGAATGAGAGTTTGATTCTTTATATCAGATATCATTTTCAAAATGATTATGCTTGACACACAGACCCACTTTTGATTATTGTTGCCGCCTCCCAACCTTTTTACAATTTATTCAAGACTTAATGCCTTCGTGCTCCGTACAACTATCAACAACCCCAATATTATCAAATATATCACCCCATCTTTCAGAAGGTAGGTATATTGCATTTTTTTTCCCTTTTCAATCTCCTTTATTTGAATCCAAGAAAGAATGCTTTTATATCGAAACCTTTTTGACTTTAGTACGATTAATAATGGTTTAAGGATTGCTTAAGTTCTTTGAAACCACTCTAAACTTTTGCAAATACAATAAGGCGCCTGAAAAGACTTATTGTAATTAGAACAGACCGGACAGTAGGGGTATTACATAGATGATTTCTGTTTTCCCAAAGACTTATATACTCAAATATGGCCATTTAATGACAAAACGGAAAGCTCAATTTTCGAATGGATTTTAATGGTTGACTTAACTGTTTATTTAAAAACGATTTACTCAATTTAATTTTAATCCAAGGGCTTTTAATCCTGAGGGTGACTCTAATATATATAGATTTAATATTTTATTCAATAAAATACCTGTTTTATTGATTTCATATATTTCCGTAGGTAGCACGTACGTATTCAAGGGACATTTTTTTCATTCATGAAAACATCAAAGACTGGGAATTCACTTTGAAGGTATTAATGTATTAAAGGCGGATATATAGGGCACATTGCGGGCCCCCACCTCAGACAAATGCTGAGAAAAAAAAAATTGTGTGAGTGCCGGGACTCACGGTTAATATGTGTAAACATCAACGTGCGCGGATCCAAAACGGACTTGTTTTTGCCTGAAGGGGATCTTAAGATTTTTTTCACTGAACGCACTTATCCTAGTATGCAGATCGTAACGTTGCACACCGTAACGTTGCACGACGTAACGTTGCACACGAACGTTCACGTTTTCTTTTCACTCTACCGCCAGCATAGATGTTTACACATCAAAAAACTACCGGACTTTTGTATTCGGATGTGGTACTATGACTCATAAACCTTAATAAACCGTCGTACCAGTGATGGAGGGCATTTTTTAGAGAAATTCACCTTTTTGTTCCACAAATCTTTTCTTTTTTCCCATACATGTAATTGGAGTTTTTTTTAAGTAAAAAAGGTCTAGTTCTCCATGCCACCTGTCGGTCTGTGCGTCTGTATGCGTCGGTGCGTCAACTGTAATTTGAGCTAGAGCCTAAGCGGGTGAGCAGATTTTCTTCAAATTTGGTACAGAGCATTTTTATGTGATTCCCTAGAGGGACATTCGGATTTTTGTTTTAGCTCATCTATAACAAGTATAACTGCCATAGAACAGTTTTGGTTTTTTTAAATTTTCACAAAAACGGCTCTAACGATTTTGATTAAACTTTTTACCTGTAATCACTGAAGTGATTGCCAGAAAACAGTTTTTCAGATTTTTTGTCAAAAAATCATAAAACTGAAATAAGCATTATAAGTTTTTTTTTTTGCAGAAAATATGGTCTTTATTATATCTTTTTTATGGTTTAACCGATTTTGTTATACATTTTAAATAACCTGTTAATAGTTTAAATAATATTGCATTTAAATATTTTGAAAAAAAACATTTTTTTTTTCAATATTAAACAATATTATTTTACAACAAAAAAAATCAATTTTGTAAAACGTTTGACAATTTTAATATTTTCTTGCTTAAGATATTATATCATCATGCATATCTTCAAGGTTTGGCTAAATACAAGTTGTTAACCACAAGAAGAAGTCTCTACGACGAAGTCGTGCATATTTTTTCGTTTCGTTTAACAACTGTTCCAAACAATTTTTTGCATCAGTCCATTGTCCCATTAGTGGTCAAAAGTCCCAGAAAAAAATAATTTTCCCATGATCCCCCAGCACTGTCTCCTACTCATATTACGGTTAAATATCATCCAATCCCTCAGCTCTTTTACTGAGACGAATGAGATTATTTCGTGCAATAATTTTGGCTCCACTTTTCTAAAATCATCCAAAATTGGCTCTTTTTGAGATTGTCGTGGCGCTTTTTATTCATTTTTAGAATAATATATCTGCTTAAATTACCTTTTTCATAATTTTTCAAATTTCCTTTGAGTAAAAAACCCTTCGAAATTTTCCTCTGAGTAAAAGATTCTTTGAAATCTGACCGCGTTCATTTTCATTAAAAATCAATTTCTTATGTTCGGTTTCACAAATATTTTACAGGCTTTTAACTTTTTAAATGACGTATTTTATATGTATGTATGTAAATAGTTAAAAGGGCTTTATGAAATCAGCCATTACCTTTTTCGACTAAACATTTCCTGAACGTAGCAATGAGAAAGAATGAGATGAATATAGAGGGCCATATTTTGGGTTTTATTTTGCATATGTTTAAGCTGTTTTCTGTTGTGTATTTATTTTTGTGCAACTGTTTTTTTTAAGTTTTTGTGATTTTTTTCAAATAAATAAATATTAGTCAATTATAATTTGGCATTTTTTTATTTTGGGGACGTTTTCAGCGGTGGCTCTTTTTTTGAAATACTCTTTTTACAGGCTCTTTCTCAAAATCCATAAAGGTAGCCCTGGGGAGGGGACTATTATAAAAAGCTTAACTCCATATCTATGTCGAACACCACCCTTACCTTACCGCAGTGAAATCTGCCATACTAATCGTTCGCTTCGGTGACGAAAGAGGGCGTTGACTGATTGTTCACTGAATAGTGGTCGACTCAAATTTGGATAATCGACTTGGAAGGACAACCATGTAAACCATAAAATGGGCGCAACGCACGTACATACATACATAACATTGGCCCAAAGGATTTTGATATTAAAGTTTTATCATTTTGACGTGCTGTTCAATCGTGTTACTTGCCATTGTGGTTTGGCATCAGTAACTGATTAATAAACAAAAGATTTGACAGATGTCACCAAACAAAAACATGGCTGCCATTGGCCGCACGCTAATTGTTAACGATTCTGCCCGACAACGTAGAAATTTAGCGGTTTCCTACACCTTTTTATCACTAGATCTAGTATCTTGCAACGCGAAGAGACTAAAAGAATACATTTGATATGCATTTTTATTTTTTACTAAAATATACCCGCCTTTCAGATAGATTTTTATTTTTTTAAATAATGATACAAAAACTATACAAACTATAAACCACCACGCGCCTTCCAATTATTACAAGTGGCTGGAAACCCAAAAATAACTTGATACTTGATAATTTTTCAAATCAAACTTAAAGATCACGATTTGGCATTATTTGTTTAAGCTCTTGTGATTCTGAAAATAATTTGCAAACGAAAACCATTGATCATAAATTAAATACATGTGCCATCCCAATCATCTTCTGCTACTTTTTTTCCTATAGCAATAAATTGACACAAAAGAAAATCAATACCAATTTAAAAGGCACCAAAGTGTAAGTATTTAGATATATATTTAGATATATATATATTTAGTAGAGATATTGTCACGCACCATATGAAGCTAGTAATTTCCGTAAAAAAAATATGCGTAAACATTTTGTACATTATGGAACTGGTAAAAATAAAAAAAAACAATCCCAATGATATTGAGCGCAAATAAAATTGAATTAAGAACTGACAAGCTCAGAGCTGCAGCGTAGCAGTTGTGGTTTGTTTAATATCCATGCGATATAATTTAAAGTTTTTTTTTTTAATTTATCGACATTATGATGAGTTGTTAGTGAGAAATTTGAACACAAATTGTGTGTGTGAAGAACGTTTTATACAAAACCTTTGCGTTCTTGAAACATTCGCGTTGCTGTGTGTGACATATGCAAATGAGCGTTCACATGTCAATAAGAGAACTACAAAAACTTTATCGAAATCCATAAGAAATAGAAGAAAAAATAAACGGCTAAATGCCGAAAAGCACAACTATGTCGAACGTTATTGGTTCTAGTGTTTGATCTAAAACTGAAAAACAAAAGCTTCTGGGAAGTCTGGTTTAAGAAATATTTTCATTTTAGGTGATCTTCTTTGAATTTTGAATCATCTGGGTGGTAATATTTCTGCAATTGAGCCTGGTCAAAGGTTGTGATTTTCAGTTCTGAATATAACATTCACAGACCTTTCCGGCGATGTGAAAATATTGACACATTTTGACAATATTTTTGTATTGATTTTAGAAATTGTTTACTAAACCCATCGAGCTAAACATAAAAAAGAAGAGCTTTTCAAATTCTATTCGCTCATGTAGGTACACCAACATTTTGTGGACGGTCTGGTTCTCGAAATAGTTTCATCCAAAGTGGGTATACGATTTTACTGGATTTCTGTGACAAGCACCATTTTTATCTGCTTTTTATTTCTTAAACAGCGATGTGCTACTGAACCAAGCATTCTAGCGACCTAAAAAACGTCAAAGTCTAAATTCTGAAAGTTGGACCTTTCGAGTCATGTATCGCATAACTATAAGTTTCCATCAGCCATGTACCGCAAGATACAAAGATAAAACCTTCAAAAGATCTTATTTTATAGTAAATGTATGTATGTATAGATCTTATGAATAGTTCTCAAAATATTCCAAATCTAAAGCGATTTGACAAACAAAAGTAACAACCTTCACCCTGACGCAAAAGTCAAAATCATGATTTTTCAAAAATGTTTCCGAATATTGAATTGTTTGAAGTTTATTTTTGTATTTTACGATACATTCCTGGGAATGTAGTATTTTCAAAATTAAAGTTGTTCCATTTTGAGGTCGCTAAGATACTTGGTTCACCCACAAATGGCTGCTAAAAAAATTAAAAATTGGTGAAAAATTCAATTATGTTTTAAATATTTAAACTTCTTTAACGTCCAAAAAATTGAATCCTCTTTAACAGCAATTTTCTGCCGAACGAAGACTCCAGCGACCTTAAAATGGCTCTCTTTTGTCACTTGCCAATTTTCTATTTGAAAAAATTGTTGAATCATTTATCTTACATAATTTTTGGCAAAACTTGATAAGTTGTTAAAATTTCATTTAGGTAATTGTATGACGGTTTTAATTGTTGACAAAAATGTTAAAACAATTTATTTGCATGTATGCAAATTTGCAAAATAACAAAAAGTTCAAAATATGGCTTGTATAAAGATTTTTAGCTAGTTTTTAACATAAGTACAAATTCTGATTTAGCTTTGAACAATTATACGTTAGTTGGTATAGCGTTGTTGTTGTTTTTTTTTTTTAATTACAATTTGAATTTAATTAAGCAAAGAATATTTTGAAAAAGTGCAATCTAATTACTTTAATGCTTCATATTGAGGTAGTGAAATGCCTTTCGCATTTTTATTTATTTTGTTTTTTGTTAAAAAAAAATTCATTGGAATTCTCTTCCTCTAGTGGAAAATATCGATCCAACAAATGCCAACATGATACTGATACAGTGCAAATCTGCCATCAGAACCTACTCTCAAAGGATTGGGTTCATGAAGTCTCTTTGTCGACACCGATGCAGACGAGTAGGTATGCTGTGTGCGTGCATTACATACCAGCTAACCTCATGATGATGCAAAAGGGCAAAAGCATATTCATCAGACGGGAAACATACAGGAAACATACATAACTCAAAGATTAATTCCTCCCTTTCAAATGATGAGGCGAGGGCATTAAAAATAATAATAATATTTATCTACTAATTGCTTTAAAGGACTACGTTTTAAGCAGCGATTTATATTATTTTATTTATTTTTAAATTAAATCCTTTATATTCCAGTGTCCCCGTCATTATTTTAAAATATATTGATGAAAATATTTTTAAATTTATTATTCAATAAGAGCAGTTTGAGCATAAATGCTATGAATCAAACTAAAACTTATACAAATGAAAATGTAATTTCAAGGATAGTGAAGGAAAAAGATTTAAAATTGAATGTTACACTTTACATGTAGGAATCGCATTCAAATATCAACAACAATATCACTGTTGAGAGCAAAGCGCGATTGCGTTTACGCATTGGTATCAATTACGTATTGGAATCAAGCGTTGGATTTTCTCATAGGGTTGCCGTTTGGCGATTTTATTGCCATATCAACAAGAATTTTCAATTAGGTATAATCAGACTTGCTGAAGAGCAATGTGAAGAGATTCAAGAGCTGTGCCATTGCTTGCAGAGGCAGACAAAACAAGAAGTGAGTCCTGTCAGAACTAAACTGATGGACTGCGGACAAGAACGGAATTGTCTTTAATTAGGTAAAATTATTCTTATGGATGACCAATTTTTGAATTGAATTAAGAAGCCAGGGGGGTTATTCTCAAATGCGCGGCGGATCGCTTTTGATGGCAGATTTGGATTTTCGTATTCCCAAAAGCGATTCGCTTTTCATTCGACCAATATGAAAATCGAAAGCACTTTCCAATGTCATTTTACTTTGTTGTTGAAAGCGAAAGGTTGATAGGTCACGGATTGCTGGTGGATCAAATTAAAATGTAAATATTTATTTGAAAAAAAAATGCATTGAATTTATTATTTTATTTTGTGTCCTAAAAGGAGCCAAAAACATCACACTTCCGTTCAACAATTTACTGCACTTATTGATTTCCTGAAAGAAAATAGTGGGATTTCAAAGGACAATCGTAATGCTCCTAAATATAAAGCTTTAAGTTCAACAACATAACAAATATCAAGAGAAATCCATAGAGTTATTTGCAAAACTATGGTTTTAAGTATTTATTAATTAATTCATTTTTACTTTCGCATTTTTATTATTTTTAATAAAACAGTTTAAATAAAAGAGGAATATTAATTAAAGAGCATCTTTTTATGCTATCTCTTATTTGTTTGGCTTATTTGTTTATATTTAATAGTAATAAAATATTCACAGCTCTTTTCACTGCTTTCTTCGCTTTCAGCATATTCCAGATATATATGTACTTATTGAATCCATACTTTAATTTAATTGCAAAATTTATATGATTTAAATTTCAGATTTAGAAAACAAAGTTTACAACAAACCAATACAAAACAAAAATACAAATCGTGACGGAACACATCTGTCAAATTTTTGGAATTATAAATGGAAAACGGGAAGTAATATTGGAAAGTAAATGGAATGTTCATTTTCGTCCTCGTTCGCATTTGAAAATAAACAAAAGCGAACACGGTCAAAAGTGAGGTATCGCTTTTAAAGCGACCCGCCGCGCATTTGAGAATAATTCCCCAGGGTTTCTAGGTTCAGTTATTTGCTTACGAGAAGAACAAATGTGGTGGTCAAAGATGACAAATACACATCTTCGGAACGTGCGGCAAATTTTCATCCGATTCTTCTAATCTGTTGTGATTGTTTGTTATTATTCTGCGCTTGTTTTATTTATTCTGTGCAGAATATATTTTGGCTAAACTCACAACAGTTTCCTCAAAAAGAATTAGTTCTACTTCTTTAAATGGACCATCCCTATTTTGTTCAGCGAATTTTTATTCGTCACAATATTGTTTATGTGTTGTGTTTATAATCTGTCCTTGTCTAAAATTGAATACAAATTTTTAATCAATTAAACAACTTTCTCACAGCATTTATTGCAATTGTCTCTGTCTGAGTTATCAGTTGGAAAATTTGTGGCAATTGGTGGACAGATACTTGTAAATACATGCATTACAGCAACATTTCTTTTTGGGATGGTGTTGTGTAAGAAGTCCTTAACATAGAAAATGAAAGCAAATTATTTGTTTGCAAAATGTACTTAATACTTACCTACATGCAAGCGAAATTTTTTTTTTTTTAATTTTTCCTCTCTAAGAAATAGTTAATAATTCAAACACAATTCATCACAATAATAGTTATGAGTCTTCTTAATTTCTTGTAGGTATTTTTCAAATATTTCTTCACTCGATATTTAATGTTGGGTGCTTTCATAAATGCATGGTTGCGGAAGTCTGATAAATGCATAACTTTCATACATGCAAATGATAAATGTCAGATTTTCATAAAAGCAAACCGCAAATATTTGCAGCGCAAATGTGCAACTATAAAAACTCACATGCAATCTGAATTTCTTTATTAAAGAAAGAGATAGGTATATAGTATAAACGATTTCCTTTTCTTTATTGTTCCATCTGTCAAATTCTTTCCCTATGACATATGACGCAAATCAGAAAAAGTGTTCATAAATGCAGCGTTATACACATGCGCAAATATTTTGTATGAAGTTAATATGATTGCAATTGATCGCATGTAAACAAAGCAACAATGCTTTTATGAAAGCACCCGTTTTCTTGTAATTTATGTATTTTTTACTTAACAACAATGAAATCCGTATAAAATAAACTACGTACCTTTTTTTCTAAATTTTGCCTCATACAAATAATGTAATGTAACTATTAATTCATGTATTTATTATCGATTTTCGTAAGTTTATCGCTCATCTCTCAAAATATCTGACAGCTGTCAACATCCTAGAAGTATGCATTCAGATTTTGTTCGGTTTGATGAATAAACGAACACATTTATCGTTTTAGCACAAAATTTTTCCTTTTTCAAAAACAAACTATCGCTTAAGTTTCATTTGTTACAGAATCTAGCCCCAGGTCTTACCTTATTACTTCTAATTAATATACATTTTAGGAGAGAAATGTCAATTTATTACAGTTGTAACAGTTATTCGCCATTAAAAGAATGTGTACATCGCGAAACCAAAAAAAAAAATTGTGTGAGTGCCGGGACTCACGGTTAATATGTGTAAACATCAACGTGCGCGGATCCAAAACGGACTGGTTTTTGCTTGAAGGGGATGATAAGATTTTTTTTCACTGAACGCACCCATCCTAGTATGCAGATCGTAACGTTGCACACCGTAACGTTGCACGACGTAACGTTGCACACGAACGTTCACGTTTTTTTTTCACTCTACCGCCAGCATTGATGTTTACACATCAAAAAAAAAAACCTGAAGTATTCCCACTGGTCGGAGGGTGATACGGAGGGTACAATAAACATTACTTTTATAATACTAGAGAAAATGGACTTGACAACTGTGACACACAAATGAATCTTCTATAAAGTTATATTTACACCCCATTTTGTAAGAAAACTTCATTAAAAGTATAACGAATCGAACAGAAAAGAAAGAAAGGGATCTCACAACACTAAATAGTAATTTGACTCGAAATTGTTCAGCAATCGATTTATAAATCGCAAGTTTCATATACATAAGTATTCTTATACGGATACTCCCAAGAAATAAAAGTGATTTCTTTGAATGCATATCTTATTGCATTATGTTGGTGTTCGTGTTCGTAGACTTCAATTTCAAGACGACTTATCGTAAGAGTACAACTTAAACGTAGAGAGATGCAATATACGAGTTCATGCAATACCGATCGGAATCGGTATCGGATAGTGGATTTATTTTTATCTAACTATAAGGTATAAGAGTGTTCCAATAAAAAATTCAATAAGTTGTGCGAATGCCAATAATTTTGTTTGTTACACAAATAAGAACAAGTAAGAAGAAACTTTTAAATTCAGCTCTTACTATGTATGGAAAAATGGAAAAGTATTCGCGATGAGGTTCAAGGATAACAGCTATTTGCACAAAACGAAATGAATTCATCGATAAGGAAGTGTTTCAAAACTTTCCCTTATCTAGTGTATAGGTAATAAATATTATATTGAAACTTATAAAAGTTGTGGCTTGTATTAAGTAACTAAAGAATTGTGGTTTGGTACTTAATTTGTGGTTTTTTTTTATGAAAAATAGAAATTCTAGGTAAATATGAATTAGGGGCAGTGTCATTGATGTATGGGAACATTATTTGTTCATTCGACGTATAGGTAATGGGTTATACGACAGCTCAGGTCAAATAAAAAGTATTTACTGATGGCGCAAGATTGGTTTATTCTTATTGTACATTTACTTACAATATGATTTGTTACGTGTCCATTCACCGCCACATCTTTGACAATCAGAGGCGACGGCCAACTATGTAGGCTGGGATGATTTAAAAATTTAAAAATCTTTCAACGTCAAAAGTGATGGCCATCTTTTGTGGAAACTGACAGATGGAAAATTGCAAAACATAAAAAAACATAAATAAAAGTCCTATTTTTATCTAATTTATTTTTGATGTTGATAATTAAAATGTTATTTTAATTACAACAATCTTGCTATTTATATTCAAAAATAGATAAAAAAAATTGTCTGCTGCCACATAATGATGATTTTGACGTTTGTGAATCAATGAGAGAGAGAGATATATATTGCTGGCTTTATTTTGAAGCTACATCTTCATGCCATTATGTATACATCATTGAAAAGGCCTCCTTGGCTTCGATGAAGTGGTATAAGCGGTCGGTCCAATTTCTGAAGACTCGGTCCAACCTTCCACATAAAATTATCTTAACTCTGCAATGATGCATGGAGCCTTTGAAAATTTAAAATCAGTTTTCCCGTTCCCAAAAATATTTTTTTAAATTATTAATCTTCACCTGACCCTTTTAAATTCTTTGAATATCTCACTGTAAAGTGTAAAGCTGGCTATAATACACCACACCGTGTTTATGCTGCTCGTAGTTTTACATCGAAGTTTGGTATGGGCAAGTCGGCCGGCGTATTTTGATCATCGTGAAGAAAATCTTTGAAAATCAGCAGATACCATGAACATCAATAGTTTGGATACAACACATACTCTTGCTGTTAATTGTTCCTTCCAATTTTACTATCGGGATTAATTAACGACCACGAGCAAATCCATCGCGTGGTGTGTAGTCGCAAGCATCGACAGTCGGCTTATATAAAATTTTCAAAGTTTTTTTGATGTGAAAAATCTATGCTGGTGGTAGAGTGAAATAAGAACGTGGACTTTCCTCTGTGCAAAGTTACGAGGTAACACTTTACGATGTAGCACGTAATGCTACGAAAAGTTTCATAGTAGGATATTGGGTAGGTTCAGTGACAAAAATAAGAAGATCCCCTTCAAGCAAATTAGTCCGTTATGGATCCGTGCACGTATTCAACAACAAATGGATGACTTCGCATACGGATCCAAATATGGATCCTAAAAACTGCGCTTGGACAAACGTTGATGTTTACACATATTAACCGTTAGTCCTGGCACTAACATAATTTTTTTTTTCAGAAATCTTTAAAATGTCATCTTGAATATATTGATATAAATATGTTTAATGGTAACATTTCGAGAGCTAAAAACATTTAAGCGACAATTTTCAAATGGGGCCACTGGGAGACTGACGCATATGAAATGTTTGACAAAAAAAATCAAATATAAAATCAGCTAACTTTTTCGATTAGACGCAGTGTTGCCAGACACAAAAAAAAATCTCCCCCCAGAAAAATTAAGAAACCCCCCAGATTATCACATTTTATCAACAAAAACCCCTAAATTTTTTCAACTTTTTATTTTGATTCATAGCTCCTAAATTAGTTTTTAATTTTAAATTTAATTAATTCACATAGCTACAGTAAAAAAAGATTTGTAAAAAAGTAGGTACTAATTAATAAAAAAAAATTTGTTTAGGGTTTTCGTCACAATTTCTGAGTAAAGTTAAAGTTTTGATTATGATTAGGTATTTACTCGGCATTTGAATTATCCGCAAATTAAATCCTCCCAGTAAAAAACTTAGCGTTTCAAATTTTTTCGAAATAATAAATGTATGTGTCAATTAGATGTTCCAGTTTCCCAGACAAAATAGTTTTGACTGATGAAAATGGGGAAAAAATAATTAATAATATTTAAATTGCCTAGTAAATTTGCTAATCGACACTTCATCGGGCCATTTAAATACTTTGAACTTTAATTATAAGTTATACTATTCAGATATTGTGAAACATAAGGGAGGTTGATAATTGACTTGAAATTGCTTTCATCAGACATTGTGAAACAAGCCCTTAGGTCCAGTTTTTCAGAGTGCGATTAAAGTTAAACCCGAGTTAAATCATCAAATTTGTTGGGTTAACTCAGGATTAACTGAACAGATGCCATCCACGTGTTATGCAACGAGTTTGTTTAGTCATTTCGCAAACATTCTTCACCGAAAAAATTCTTCCTCAGTTAACTGTGGGTTAATTTACTTCTAGAGTTAGCTAACTCTAGTTGAACTCACCAGAAATAAATATGAGGATTAAAATATAAAGGAATTAAAATTTGTTTTTCCACTTCTTTAAAAAAGTTCTAATACATTATCGTCATCTGGTTGTTTTGGTTGTCGCGTCGGTTTGATACATCTACTCAATTGTGAAAGTTTTCAGCATTTCTTCTGTTGGTGTAAAATTCTGATACCCATAATGTAAGGAAGCTAACTCGTAGAATACTGTCAGCTGTTTCAATACATAAACGATTTCTCAACCATTTAGCTCTGAATTAATCCCCACAGATTCCCCCCCAAACATCTCGTCCCCCAGAAAACCCCCTAACTACAAAAAAGCCCCTAAATCTAGGGGGAAAACTGGCAACCCTGATAAGACGATTGCATATTCAATAACTCCCTGGATTTGCAGGCCGTTAAATGCTATTAAGGCTAATAAGCATTTTCATCCTTAATTATTTTATTTAAGCAAAATCGTACATTAACCTATAGGTTATATAGGTACTTATTTTCTATAACCCCATTTTGTGAACTTTATTAATTTACACTTGTCAGTTGTGAACATTGTGTTAGGTAAATTAAACACCTATTTAGCAGATGAATTAAGTTACACTTAAATTTACCTTCATTATTAGTTCAATTTGACAATTATTCAAATTTAATTTGAAACCACTTAATTTGACTTGTCGAAAGGGTTAAGGCTAAACAACGGTGTTTTTCCAAAACTGAATGCTAAATAATATATACCTACTCGTATAGTATCTGGTAAACAAAATTCTCGCCTGATGTAATTCAATTACAAGAGATCAACAAACTTTTAGCATCGAGTTTAATATTATGAGGGTTATCATTGAATTAGCGGTATGGTGTTATATTTGCAAGCTTGTCTAATGTCTGACGTGGTGATTTATTTATACGCTGACTTAGAGTCAATGGAAAAATCATCGAACTTTGTGTTTCCTAGAATATATGAAAATACATTTTATATACCTATTCGATGTGTTTTCATATTTAGGTTGCAAATTAAAAAGTTATGGAAGTTATTTTGGGATGTGACCAGCTTTCATATCATAGTTTGTATGTGGTTTGGCAATATGTTCCCAATCAGGAGCACTAATAAATAAGAAAAACTAATTGATGATGTTGTAAACAAACAAATTTAAGGTCATCATTATTGACGGGTTATAACCGTTAAAGAAAAGACAACCTTATTTGTTTCCAAAGGCAACCCGATAAAAAATCGAACCTCGTTTATTCAACCTGTGGAGCTTACATTCTCAATTTATGGGTAGTTGATTCTGCAGAATGTTGTACAGGCGCAATTAAATGTATTTTAACATAATTTGGCAGCAGAGACAATGCCTTAAATCCCTTAAAAGTTTGCTTACATGGAAAAAAAAGAAAATTAGTTGGTTCGAAAATTCTTTAGACCAACGTTTCACAAAGCCAATTGCTGAGGTGGATTAAAGAATTATGTAGTCGATATGTATTACCAAGTAAGGCTCACGGACACATAAAAGAACCAGGTCACGAATTGACTCCACCAATGATTTGATGCTTTTACGTTAAGAAGTAATTGATTGGCATTTGGCAATATATAGCTCCAAGCTATTTTTAAGGCACCAAACTGAAAAACTGTCGGGGCCTAGTTGAAAAAGAGTAGAATCATGTGTAGAAGAAATAGTCTTTAAAAATTTAGCATCGTCGGCATCGAGTGAGATATTGGAATAGTTGATAACCATCTCAGTATAATTAATTTTATAGGAATAAAAAGAAGAGGACCTAAAGGGCTGCCTTGGGGGACCCTGTTAGGAAGCTAAAAATGGGCTCCAGAAGACTGATCATAAACGAACATTGTAAAAACGGTTATCCAGGTAAGAGGAAATTCAGTTCAAAGCCGAGGGTGGACAGTTTAAAAAGTATTAGTCTGTGGAAAATTTTATCAAAGACCTTACTAAAGTCGATTGAGACAACATCCAAAGGATACAAATTCAACAAGGTTAGTAGTTGTGGACCCACAATCAGGAAAGCCGTGTTGCTCAGGGGACATGGGAGATTTACAGCGAAAACTTAAGACTTCAAATACTTTCGAATATTTTAGGAACATGTGAAAGTTTGGCAATGGGACGATATAGTGTTTAACTTCGCACTTCTTAAACTAAAACCACAGGTATTGAAAATTATAATTTACCTCAAAATGATTTACCTAAGTATAAAAAATGTATCTCATCGCTAATTCAAGCAGAACAGTTTTGAATTGAGATAAACTAATAATATTTAAAAACATCAAGGCCCATTTGCTGAAACGAAACTTAAGAGTTTATGTTCTACATAAGAAATTATGTGACAGTTTACGCTGAGTAAAAAAAGCTCCAACAATTTGTTAATTCAGAGAATTTAAAAGTTTTTCATTTTAGACCCAACCGAAAACTGACTTTTGGCCAAATAGTGCGATGTGTGGCGTGAAGTGGTTGACTGAAATCTATCGCAATCTGCAAGTCCAATTTTTGACCGCTTTATTGAGCAACAGGGGCATTGTATGAGCAATTGAAATATTGCAAACGTTAGTCTGTTGTAAGTTAATCCATAACAAAATGTCAAAACACACTGACCATCTCTCAACTGTCAACTTTATTGTGACAAGAAACAGTGTTGCCAACTTAAAAATCATATATAATTTTTAAGGTTTTCTCGGTTGTTAACACATGACATTTTCTAAATGTTTGGATAAGCCGTGTTATAAATACCTACTAAATATTAAGAACGTTAAGCTTCAAATTACATTGAGCGTGGTCACCTTGAAGACAGAAAACTGCCAGAGAGATTTTATAAGTGATTTTGGCAGCGCAGATTGTATCGGTGCCATGAAGGTTCTGTCTCTTGCTGTTGTTGTTGTAGATTAGCATGTTGGGAGCAGACCGTGCTCACTGTATCCCTGTTGGTATGAAGTGGTATTTGAATCGTCCGTGAAGAATTAATGATGGGATCCCACGTTCGAGACAACTTATTGAAACTGTCGTCCCGTTTGAAATTGTGATGCCGTTAATTTTCAATCGCTTCGCAAACCAGACGAAGGATGTAACGAGGCTCGTTAGCTAGAACCTTAGGTTGATCGAAATGGATCCAGTGGTGTGGACTAGAAATTTCAATTAAGTTTGTGAAGGTCGCATATAGCAAGTACAATAACGTTCGATAGATAAAAATATACATCTTCGCACTCAGGAGACTTATAAGCTGATACTTATAACCACTTCAATACTTATTTTCTTCAATATTTATTTTCTATTCAAGATGTTTAAACCCATGCTACAAATTTAAAAAAAAAATACAAAAATACAGGGCAAAAATGTGTGCTTTTAAAAATTCTCTACCTATACAAAAAAACACTAAAAGGTGAAATTATTCCTAAATTGTTAAATTCCACACCAACAAAATTCATCCTGATGTAGATACATACTACCAATTATTTCTTTAACTTCTATACTTTTAAGTTTTCGACTTTTAAATCATCAATAAATCACAATTCCTAGATTTTTCCGTAATATTTTCTACGACTTTGTATGCATATTTACTTACAAAAAATCTTTATCTTCCTCCCCCGTTTAGAAAATAGCATAAAGCCGACTTTACTCTTAAAAATCAAAATGGCGGAAACCTTGCAAAGAAGTTGACAGTCGAAAACTTGTTGATTTAATCTTCCTCGATGGCATACAAATTGCTTTCCCATTTCCATGTTAAATTCTCATTCGAGTCATGGCTTATAAGTGTACACCACTAACATAGTATCGGAGAATTAAAAAAAAAAAAACAAAAATGGTTAAACAAACATCTTAGGTAAATGTTTTCTCTTTGAAAAATGTCTGAAAAAGTTTGAGAAAATATCCTACAACCTCAGAATTATTTGTTAATCTTCATCACCGAGCTATCCAACAAAAATATGTATGTAGGTACTATAGCTAAATAAGTACATGTCTGTACCTACACAGCAAAGCATATACACGTAGCCTCACTTCCATCGCGTCGTAGGTCCATTTCCTGGCACACACAATTTTTTTTTATATTTTATTTGTTATTGTCGATAAAATTTCGTTATTGACTGTCCCTAGGTTATTTTTGTATAGATGTATAGACAAAATAAATATGACTAAGTGAGGTATAAAATTGCTTTACCACTAACTAAATTTTAATTCATCACCATATGAACACGCAATACCTTTAAATGCCTCTTATTAAATAAAAATTGCATCTTAAATAATTAAACTGTATATCCATTAACTTATTCAATGCTGAAAATGCTGAAATTTTAAGCCATTATTAACCAACTACTTAGTCGGGCGAATTATTTTAATTACTTACACACACAAAAAGTTAGCTAAGCCTTTTACAAAATTTCTTAACTTAACTACAACACTATGTGTTTATGTTGAACTGCATTGTAAAGTTATGTAATATTTCAATAGAAAATTCATAATTTTCATAAAACAAAAACAAAAATGAAAATATAATAAAATGTTAATCACCTCTCCTATTTCAATGCAACAAGGTTGATGCTCTTTTTTCCCAAAACCCAGTTCCGCAATCTACAACATCAAAATATATAAACGAAGATCATAATTTAACTTCAAAATCGAAAGTCAAACATCTACCTCTACCTATGTACATATATGTATACCGCTAGATTCATCTATACCAAATTCCCTATAGTAGTTAAGGTATAGGTGTACCTATTAAAAAAATACAAAACAAAAGATGGCAATTCATAAAATATCCATTACAAAAAAAACCTCATTAGTTAAATAACTTTAAACCAATTAACCTTGAACTCTCTTGATAGCCCTTGTTTAACAAAAGATATAGAAAAAAAAATTGTACCTGGAACTTACCATCATCGTGCATCATCAAACTTTAATTGCACAGCAAACTTTCAATTTAAATAGGCAAAAGAAAAAAAACAAACTCCCCAACGGTCGCTCAATCAAATTAAGTAGTTCCCGACTTAGTTTATCTAGATACAAAAAAAAGTATCCATAAGTATGTTATTCTATGGGAATTGAAAAGCCTGTGCTTATTAACTGTAATACTGCAGTTGAAGCAGAATATCTACTATATGGGTTCGTGTGTTGCCAAATGCAACAAGCATATAAAACTCATGCATCATGAATGTATAGTGCCTCGCTAAAGCCAGCCCAAGTGGGTATATTGGTATCTGATAGATACTCTTTATCCAGTTCAATAACTTAGCTTCTTTTTTTGTTTGTATCTATACATATTATTATTATGTTTTTGTTTTTTTTTTTTTTTTTTTTTATCGGGCGCGAGATACTCATCGATGATTGCCCGTGCATTTCAAATCTGTTGTATGGCACGTTCCCACTGGTCTTCTGTCATATTACCCAACTCACTGCCAACCATCCCGCTGCAGAGCCAGTAAGTCTCAACAATCACATCAGCCATCAGCTGATGCGAGCTGCGACTATCATCACTCGGTTAAACAATTGTATACATTTAGATAGCCAGGGCTGTCGTTGTCGTAGTTGGTGTCGGTCGTTGTTGTCAGTTTCGTTGTTGGTCATTGGGGGTCTTTTCAGCTAGAGCTGTCCATTCATTTATCCACTGGCAGCGGAACTGTCTTGATCGCCCTCTGCCGCCGGCCGTATACTCGTCGTTTTTTTTTGTTTTTTGTCAGCTCTGAACTGTCATCGCTCGCATAGTTTTTCTGTTGTTATTGTTGCTTAAGTTTCCAGCAAAAGCTTGATAGTATGTCAAATTTGAATAAGAGTTCGTTAATGTGCGAAGTTTTAAATTGTTATTATGAAAATATTTGAAATTCAATAGAAATTGTTAAATATACAAGTTTCTACAGTTATTTGCATTGATTTAGTCAAATTTAATCACTTAAGTGGTGTTTGTCTTTTTGGCTTGTGTAGAGAGAGTGTAGAATGCTTTTTGTGATACAACACTCTTTAATGCAACAAACCGTTCAAATTTGTTAAAAGTTTTAGATATTTTTGTTAATTAAATAAAACCAAAGTAACAGAAAAAAAAAGCAAAGTAATGTTCTCTTCACATTTGGAGTCCCTGCTCAAGGCTGTTGTAGTGATACTTTGTTATGGTAAGCGAAGATTAGTAAACATACTCGTATACTTATACTTATAAATTTTAGTAAAATAATTAAAATTCAAGTCACATTGCGAGCCCAGCTAGAATTTCTTTTGATGAAAAAAAAAAAAAACAATTGAAATGTGTCATTTGCCCTCATAAACTTCGAATTATTATTTTATTATTATAATTGAAGAGGTTTCAAAATTAATAAAGAAGCCGCTCTCATACGTTCGTTTTATTATTTGTCTTTTCACTTTTGTTTTCTAAAAAAAAAAACTAAACAAAACTCAACTCTGATTCATTCACTCTGAAAGTAATTGTTAGCAAATTGAAAATTACAATTTGAAGTCAATTATTTGTAAATTATATTTGGCATGAGGCACAAAAGTATCCAATCCAGCAAGTGTGAAGAAAATTATGTAGAAAATTTCAAAAGAGTTGTGTGGTTAGCAGGTATTTTCTGATTTCAAAATATTATATCCATCATGATGAAGTAATGCACTGCAGATTAGATCAAAAGCATCAAGGTAATCTTTCATAACTCCATAAAGGTATTTTACTTAAGAAATTAAAAAAAATTGTGAATCACTTTACTTCAATTTTTTGTCATCTGAGTTCTTTGTTCTATTTCATTTTGTATTTGTATCTTTTTTATTAAGCGTTTGTGTGGGGATAGTGCGTTGCACAGGAATGAATCTTTACTCTGGTTTAACTATTATACGAGTGGTCTGTTAAAATTTCTTACAAAGAAGATTCTGAAGGAAAACAGGTTCTTGAGATAATTTTTTTGTTTTGTGTAAGTATCGGCAGACCCATAACCATCATACTGCAAAGTGGAAATTGTGCAAAAAGAATGGACCATTGTTGTGCGAGATGTTTACGCTTATAATTCCTTATGGTTATACCTACGTAGAAGCATAGGCTTTCCACACTTATTTTTAAATATGTATCTCTTAAAATGAATTTGAACAAAAAGACTTTATGTCTGTTTTAATAAAAATGTATCAGGAAGTTTTATAAAAACAAGTCCAACTACAACGGCAAATACAGAGAATTCAAATGCAATAAATGCGGATATTTCTAGACTACAAGAACAGAGATGGACAAAAATCGTAACCAAATGGACTCCGGAAGACAAAAGACCAGTAGGAAGACCAAAAAGAGATGGGAGGATGATTTGGTAGATCAAAACCCAAATTGGTACAATGAAGCAAAAGACAGAGAGCTGTGGGCTGTGTTGGGGAGGCTTATGCCAGAAAAATTCAGACTTTTTTTAAAATACTATAGCAAACATTTAATTCATTTTAAATTTTCCTAAAAATACATTTGAGAAAGCAAAACAATTTTGTGTGAATTGCTTAACAACAATTTGCGTCTCACTAAATTGTCCTTCTTATGGATAGAAATCCAGGAAAGGTTTCATAAGCTACGGAATTTGGCAAAAACGATTGCCTTTCTGACTATGGACGCAGGCCGGCTTCTACTAGACGTTAACAATCAATGTAGTTTAGTCAAAGAACATATTTGAAAAAAAAACTTCAATATCAAACACCAGGGTTCTAAAAGAATGCAATCCTTTGTGAATGCAGTCTTAAAAATCATTAATTGAACTCGATTAAAAGATTGCATTCATTCACTTCAATTTTAGACTTCAAATTATTCAATCACCATTGATTTGACATCGAAAAGATTGCAATCATTTTGTTCCATCTATTTTACAGCAATCAATTTAATGCATTCCTTGCAGTTTTTTGAATTATTCTTTGTATTCATTTGCATTTTTTGCTGTCTTTTGCATTCTTTTGTTGGTGAAATGGAGTCATAGGGAAAATTTGGTAATTTTTTTATATTTTGGATTTTTGAGCCGTGTTTTGTTGACACGGTCCAAACCATCTGCAATAACAATAAATGGTTGTCAGTTACTTTACGTTTGTCTCCGCAGTCAAATGTGAGTTTCGATGAATATACTTTGGAAAAATTGGAACTATGGAATTTACATACAAAAAGAGCCAACCCAATTTGTTCTCCATCGTTTTGTTGCAAAACTTTTACTATTATATCTAATAATTTTCAAGAGAACGCCGATAGTGTTGCGTTAAGCCACTTGGAATTGTTGTGAAAGTTTATTGATCCTGCTCGTCTCGACATTGACTTTTTCTTTAAAGCACCGCGTAAAACAAAAAGAAAAAAATCCAACTTGTTTTAATTCTGGTGATAGTGGTGGCTACAAAATTGCAGCTCCAATATGTTCGGTGCCAAATTTTTGAAATCGGAAACAAAACTGTTTAAAATCGTCGAAAATAATTCTTGTTTCAAACTGTTACGTGTGTGGCAAATTTATGTTACGGATGTGACTTAGGGATGTGAATTTATTGTAAGAATGAAACAAAATTTTATTGTCGTCGATAGTGCTACAAATATCTCAGTCTAAGTAGGAAAATCCAACTTTTAGAAAATGAAGTTTCTATAATTAGATTTTAAAGTGATGGGGAAAATACTAACTAAACAAATTTCAATATGGAAGAGATAAATGTGGATTTATTTACCTGCACCGTACATTCCATATCCAAGAACAACAAAACTCATAATAAGTTTAAAATATAATTATAGATTTGATTTGACTTGTTACGCGAGTGACACAACTTTAAATATACAATTTGAACTAGAATGATTTTAAAATTCAATGAAATTTCGCTTGACTTTGTCCCTTAATTCGACACACAGTAAAATTATGTTCTCTACTTTTCCCTGTTAAGAAAATAGCAAAAGCCGAGTTAACTTTTTAAATCAAGATGGCGGAAACCCTGCGGGTGGTGGTTGATGATGGTCAAAAACTCGCATTTAAGCTTCCTTTAAGGTATACCTTAACGAATACAAACAAAATTGTTCTTACTTACCCATAGCGATATCTGACTAACTACTATAATGAATTCAAAGTCACAAATACGAAATGCATATCTAATGGAGCTCAATACAAATTGTTGCAACATTTTTCCACATGACGCATTATTTAAATTCATTCATTAATATCCACTGGATGTCACTACTTGTGTTTTCCTTGTGATAAAAGTCGACGTCTAGTCTCCACACTCAATGTACATTATATCATTATTTTTTCTTTGCATTCAATTATATTATTTATCTGCTCTGATGTAGTAAGGCAGAGGACAATGGCTTACAGCAGCGGCTGACTGGTCTTCTGCACGTGGTGCCTTTTTTCGATCAACACACTATATACGCCATGAGCCGAACAATGAGCATACACAATTATGTATATGTCAGATTGATCTTCACATACATTTGAGGGCTGATATACACGCAGTTTCATATGAATCATGAAATACATAATTTAAACATTTACCAGAGACAATCGTCAGTTTAAGTTCAATGCCTTGACACTTTAGATTAATATGTTTTATTGTTTCTATGTGTTTGTCCAAACGAACATTCAACGTTTATCTAATGGGTGCAACACCATTGCTGGTGAAATGTCTATCTATTTAGGTGATTTCATTCTTGAAGTTAGTGACGCTATGCACCGAGCCAAACCTACAAATACCATAGTAAAATTATGAAGATAATTCAAATAATTGATTCCGTGAGTGAAAGAACAGTAAGTGCCAATTTACATACCTATACTGAAGGGTGTTTTTTTTTGGAGGTATAGAACTTTGAAATGGAATAAAACAAATATGATTTTTTTTTAATTGACATGAAATTTTCTTTATTTGAAAGATAATCTTCTGCAATTATAATTTAAATATGATTCCTGGCATATGACCGCCACGGTTGGCTCGGACGTAGTCTAATCTTAAGGTCCAATTTTCGTTGACTTTTTCCAACATTTGTGGCCGTATATCGGCAATAACGCGGCGAATGTTGTCCTCCAAATGGTCAATCGTTTCGGGATAGACTAGCGACTTCACATATCCCCACAGAAAATCAAGCTACGCCGGCGTTAAATCGCACGATCTTGGAGGCCAATTCACGGGTCCGTAACGTGAAACTATGCGGTTACCAAACCTTTCCTTCAAAAAATCACATCATGGTTGTTCAATCCGTGAACGAAAAAGTCAGTAATCATGGCTCTATAGCGGTGCCCATTAACTTTAACGTTCTGGCCAGCATCGTTTTTAAGGAAGTACAGGCCAATTATTCCACCAAATCATAAAGCACACCAAACAGTCAGTTTTTGTGGATGTAACGGTGTCTCAGCATACACTTGAGGATTATCATCACTCCAAATACGGCAGTTTTGTTTATTGACGCATCCATTCAACCAAAAGTGAGCTTCATCGCTAAACAAAATTCGCTTATGAAAATTGGGATCAACGGCAATCTTGTTTTGGGCCCGTCAGTATATTCATGTTGAAATGCCAAACTAAACTAAAAATAAATCACCTGACAGCTGACAAAATGGCTGCCAGTTAAAATAGTGTTGCCAACTTACAGTTCTACACCTTAAAAAAACCACCCTTTATTATAGAAAAAACGGCAACTTCATATTTCGCAGACAAATATTTTTCTTTTTCTTTATGGATTTTATATCTATTCTTACAAAATCTTCGACAGGAAAAACTTTTTTTTTAGTTTTTCTACAATGGCACTTGTACTGTTCTTCCACTCACCGAGATTCAATTGCGTTCTACATCTTGATCGGAAGCGAAAAATTCCCAAAATATGTTCATAAATTGTACCTATACCTTGTCCAGTGTCGAAGCATAAACGAATTCCAACGGAGAATTTATACCTCGAATTAGCTATTTCTCAAAACCTAGGAACTTGCTCATATGAAAAAGTTAATTAAGACTCAGTGTCGTTATTTGGCATCACTCATTGCGATCGTCGGTTTCGGTTTTTTATAACTTTTACACAACCAACATTATGACTTCAAAACTGCAAAACTTAAAGTAGTCTAGACTAGACACGATGCAAACATAAAAGAGTTTCATCCATCAGTGTCAAGCTCCCAGTCTTTTATAATAGATAACCATTTTCCTTAAAAGTAAAAGTAAAGTATGAAAGTAGGTTTATCTACCCACTCACTTTGTTTCTTCTTGAATTTTGACTGCTAATTGCCTTTTAGTGTTTTTTGCTGTTGCACTTCCACTTTCCATGGACTACCATCTGTGCTAAATAATGAGGCTGCCTGCTGCTGATTTTATATTCCTACATGTGCTTTTATACTCCATCGTGTTCAGTGAATTACTGTCTCTTAGCTATAACTTAGCTGTATTATTGTTAGATGGATGAGGGTAATTTTGATAGTTTTTGTTTACATGATCTCATTGTAATCATAGATCTTGAAAAGAATTGCACCCACTTCAAAAATTAATTTTTGTTTGTTTTTAAAACAATGTTTTTTTAAATATTTTTTTGTAAAATATTAAGAAGCGCGAGATTTAAAAATTTTAACAAGATCGGTCTAACCATGGAAGAGATAGATACACGCGAATAACCCAAAAATATAATCATTTTCTAAAAAAACGTGGAATACCTAATTCCGTTATGTGAATTTTTTTTGAGAAAAACCTGAAACGAAGTTTTCTTACAAATGGCGTGGATATTACAGGTGCGAAGTTTAATCAAAATCGATTCAGCAGTTTTCGAGAAAATTTGAAAAAAAAAACAAAATATTTGTATGGCCGCTACCCGTTCTAGATGAGCTAAAACAAAACATCGAATTTCACCTCTAGGGAATCACATAAAAATGTTCTGTACCAAACTTCATGCAACCATTAAGGCTCTAGCTTAAATTACAGTGGACGTACAGACGCACAGACCAATGAACGGCATGACAAAACCCACTTTTTCGAACTTCTCGATCATCGTAGTGTTAGTTTTGATTACAACCTCATATTTTTTTTTTACATGAAACCAATACTTGCCCTAAAGAGCAAGTAAAAGTTGTAGAAAATTTAAGCCCACTATTCTTGTTATTTTTTTTTTTAAATCCGTCTATTACCATTCACAATTTTCTCATAAAGAAAGTTTGAACTGTTGTAAAGGGTTTTCCAATAAGAGGTGTTATTTTGATATTCAAAGAAAAATGGCATTTTTTGAGATAAATGATCGGATGTTTATTTCATTATAAAGAGGAAAGTATGCCGTTAATAATGGAACACAACATCAGCCAAATGGCCACCACGACCATGCTTACAGGACCATATCCTTTTCATGAAATTTTCCATAACCAAATCGCAAAGTGGCTGCCCTATGTCCTCGATAGCCTCACGAATTCCATCTTTGAGGTCTTGAATCGACGCTGGGCTGTTAGACCTTATCTTTCACGTGGCCCCAAAGGAAGAAGTCGCAAGGTGTTAAATCACAAGATCTCGGTGGCCAATTGTGAGCACCTCTTCGAGAGATAACACGGTCCGGAAACTTTTCCCGTAAAAGATCGATGGTTCATTGCTTGTGTGGCACGTAGCGCCGTCTTGTTGAAAGTTAACGTTGTCCAGATCAATACCATCCAATTCCGGCCATAAAAAATCATAAATCATCTCTCGATAGCGCAATCCATTGACCGTAACTGTTGCTCCAGGCTCATTTTCGAAAAAGTAAGGTCCAATGACCCCGCCGGACCATAAACCGCACCAAACAGTCACGCGTTGAGGATGGAGAGGCTTTTCAACAATAACTCTTGGGTTTTCCGAGCCCCAGATGCGACAGTTTTGTTTGTTGACGTAGCCTCCGAGGTGGAAATGGGCTTCATCAGTCAAGATGATTTTTCGATGAAATTCCGGATCATTTTCATGCATTTCAAGGACCCAATCAGCAAAGACACGACGTTGTTGATGATCAGCCGGCTTGAGTTCTTGTGTTAACTGACCTTTATAAGCCTTAAGACCCAATTCTTTATGCAAAATACGGTGTAATGACGTTTGTGGAATGCCTAATTCCAAAGAACGACGAGGAATGGACAAACCTGGGTTTTCTTCAACACTTTGGGCTACAACAGCAATATTCTCAGTTGTTCTTGAGCGACGTGCACGGGTTTTATTCTTCACATCATTAACTTGTCCCAACAGCTCGAATTTGTCCACCAATTTCTGTATTGCGGTCCGACAAGGTGCTTCACGACGACCCAAAAATGTTTTAGTTTTACGAACCGTCTCTGCCAAATTTTCACCATTTTTATAGTGAATTTTAATAATTTCAATGCGTTGTTGAAGCGTGTATCGTTCCATTTTTATTAATGGCGTAGTTTCTACTTGTCAAATGTCAAAAAATGACAGCTTCAAAAGTGACAGCTACCGAAATAGCGGGCTATTCAAAATAACACCTCTTATTGGAAAACCCTTTACTTAAAATGTCTTGGACCTGTGCAAATAATGTGAACATTTTTCCATTCCATTGATACGTTTGCTAACTTTATAATTGAGGTGCATTTATTGTTTGAGCTTAATGAATCTTGTACAATAAATTCTTTTTCTAAATCACACAAAATCTTAACTGCACAAGATACGTATGCGAAATTTCTTTAATAAATTGCTCATGATTCACATGCAAGCAACCACACTATACCTATTCCCATACCTATACCTTTTTGCATGAAAATCGTAGACTTAAATTGTTTCATTTTGCATACCCCACCCAGTTTATACCAACATTTTATCTGTAGGTACTTTCGACTATGGAATTCTATTGACCCAGCTGGTTTTATCATGTTCAGTTTTAGAGATTTCAAAATCGAGGAATCTATTTTGAAACCAAATCATTTGCACCAGTTGACGCTTACGAGTATTGACGTATATACGGGTACATAGCCGACATAGTCGAAACTCGAGATGATAAATGAATGGTTTCCAATACAATGCGGAGAATTATCTGGTATTGTTTGCTGCAATGTTAAATATCCAACTAGCTGGAGTGAGGTTTTTGATGATGGTATAGGTATTAGGGTTACCAGATATTCATCAATGAATTTAAATTTATTTTTCTTAAATATGTTTTGACTTGTCTTATAAAACGAAGGTAAAGTTTAATAACCAGGTGTTTTTTTATTGGGAAATGTGAATCTAGTTCAGTTTAAAATTCCCTCCGTAAACAATAACAAAATCATTAGAGCTTGCTGGCTTATTAATCGACTCTTTTTTGGTTAAGTTGCTGGTTACTGAAGAAAATTTTACTTCGCTAGCTTTCCAATAAAACACGCCTAGTATAATGATGACGAGTAAAATAAAATGTATAAATATAAAATCAAAAGGACTTTCTCTTTGGCTGCAACCACAGTAGTGCGAGAAGCGTTTCCACGCGAGAGAAGTGTTCACATGTATTCTTATCTAGCTGTGCATAGTGAAGCGATATTTTAGTGCAGAAAATGGCAGTTATTCGTTGTTGTTTGTTTTGATTATTTTTTAAGGAAAAACATGAGAACAATTTTCTCGTACGCAAACGCTTCTCGCATCGATTTATCCTTCGCTGAGTAGAACCTTACTGGCCGAACACAATTGAAGCGCGCCAGCACGCGCATTCGTACGGGAGTAGTTATTAGAACTTCTTTAACTCCCAGAGTTGCGTCTATGGCTGCATCAGCTCCATTGTATTCACTTAAACGAGATTTTATGTATTTGAACTCTGACAGGTGAAGACGCGCGAATTAATAACGCATAAAGCCGTTTTTAATTTAAAAATGCTTAAATATTCAAACTACCGGTTACATTATATATTTAAAAATATCATCAACGATTCTTCGACGATCTCGCTACCTCAGCTATTTATCTTTCTTCGTCTGTCCTTTCCTCTTCTTCCAAGTTGATTATCACAGCTTACTACCTGGAAATACAGAAACTTCTGATAAGTTTTAATAATCATGACGATCAATGAATTCTTACTCTCGGCGAGTCAGGAATCTTTCAAATTTGTTTTAAGACATTACTTGCGTGTCAAAAATCAATGGATTGTTTTTGTTCCACAAAAAATTTGTTGTGGATATGATAAGAAACAAAACTGTACACAGCGAATTCAAGATTAATAGATTTTGTTGTCCACATGAATAAATAATTGAAATTGGGATATCAAAATTTTCTCTTGAAAACGTTAAAACAGGCTGTTTTCCATGGGACCATGAAGTTATATCTGGAATGAAGAAAATATCAAAAAATTCCAAAAAATTATATTGAATCGAAAAATCAAGAATGCCGATATAACGATTGATCGATATTACGTTCAATTTTTTCCCCTTCATTAGGTATTCTATATATCGAACAAATAACGAATTTCAGAAAATGAAAAATAAAAAAACAAAATTCTACAAAAAAACTAGATACATATAACGAATAAAGAAAACAAATTTGTAAAGCTACTCTCGACTGCAAACATGTTAATATCAATAGCGCAAAATTCTAGACGATTTAGTTTCGTGTTAAAGCATTTTTAGTCTGATACTATAACTTAGTATCAGACTAAAAAAGATGATTTTACAAATTTTAAATGAGTTAGCATCGTATACTATCTTTTTAACATTTTACTAAAGTTAAAATCACCAAATGGCAATTTTATCTTTATAAAATCATACTAACTCCAAATGTCACTTTGACATAGACGAAATGTCACTGTTTTAGGGGCATTCAGCTTGAGTTTTGCAAGAAAATAGGCTAAGTATGATACTAGTTAAGAAGTGTTTAAATTTAAGAAAATTTTGGTAAAGAACTAGTATCATGGTAATAACTTAACATCAGGCTGTTTAAAATCTTGCACCAATGTTATCTTTCAAGTATCATAAAATTTACAATAAAAAATGTGAAAAAGGTATGTTTGCTTACTTTTTACCCGAACTGTCACTCAAAATAGGCTTAGTTCATACCAGTTGAAAAGTGTTTAAACCTAAGAACATTTTAGTAAAAAGCTTTAAAATTAGTAAATTGTTTCAATGTATCTTTATGATAATATTGGAAGATACACACAATTTTCCATTGATCAAATGATTATTTTTTCGTTTGGTTGTTATGTCCGACTAATTCGACTTCGTCTATGTAAACAGATGTTCAAATTTTTGTTGGCTATGCATAAAACTGTTACGGATTTTAATTTCTATTTACCCGAAAATTTGTAAGAAAAAATATTCGATACATCGAATTTTCGTTATAAGGAATACACTCTTGATATTATATCATTCGATATACTGGACCAACGCTTTAATCCTAAATAATTATTAAAATAGAAGTAATCGTCGACGGAAGTCCTTTTAAAAACATGAAAAGTTTGATAAGGAGGATATTGGTTCGTAATCTCCTTCCCACCAGTTCTTCAATGCTTTTGATATGATGAAGACGTCAACTTTTCTAGTATTTCACGAATAAATTGTTCTTTTATTTTTATTTTTATTTTTAGTCTTGTATATGCATTTATTTCTTTATTTCTGGGGCAAACGAAATTCTTAAAAACAATTAAATGAAAAAATGAATAATAAGAAATTAAGTTAAGTTATAAAACTAAATTTAAAAAATGGATTTAATTTTCGAGCTTAAATTAATTTAAATCTGGATTTAAGTTTTAATATGTGGTCTCATTTCGTAAAACGAAAACGATCGGACGATATCGTTTCAAACATTGTTATGTCTATTTCATTGGTAGAAATAAAAAAGAGATAGCTATCTTCAAAACGATATCGTTCGACAGTCGTTGATATGAATAATATGGTTGTTAGTGTATAGTTATTGAAAAACTAATTTTCAAAATAAAAGCTTTGAAGAAAAAAAATTTGTTCAGACTCATTTTGTTGTTTTTAATTTCAATTTATTAAGTAAATTTATTTACAATTTTTGTTTAAATTATTTAATGCTGTTATCAATTTTTTTCAAACACTAAAGTTCTAAAGTTTTTGAAAAGAAAAACATAATTTTACAAAGTTTTAAAAGAATGGATTTCTTGTTTTAAAAAGGTTAGAAGATATCATTGTTAATTTTTAATATACTGTCTCTGTGTTAACGAGTGGGAATAAACCCCATTTTCCCAAAAAAAATTTTTTCTTGTTTCAACATAACACACCCTAAATTCTATATTCTTTTTTTTTTAATTTTTAAGAACGAATATCGGCAAACCAATTCCAAGTACTATGTATGCAAAGTGTTACTTCTATTTTCATGTTGGTAAAAAAAATACCAGTCAGTAGATATACAAGATGATAAACATTTAAATTTTTTTTCATTATCTCATCTTAATGGGTTCATTAAATGTCGTCAAATGAGGTTCCACAACATGCCCACTTTTACTGCATTTCAACTCGCTGTTTCGGCATAACAATCAAAATGTTAATGTTCAGTAAACGTTCGCATTTACTCACTCCTATATGAATGATGAATGAAAAATCCATACAATCATAATGAAGACATCAATATCAATACAACAAGAGTCACACAGCGAGGAAACTTCCACGAGGCAACTTCCTCCGGATGATAGAACATTCATCATGACACATTAATTTTTTTGAAATGACCAATCTTTCACACGGGCAAATTATTATTATTATTATTTTCATTGCAAATCGGTATATCACACACTGACATGTGTAAGTAGTTACCTACTTCAAACTTCAACGTCTATCTTTGAGAATGATAATAATAACAATAATTGTGTTTTCCGTTTATTTCAAACTGCAGTCATGGAAATCTACTTAAAATATTAAATTGCGATCAAATTGTACGAGTTGACGATACAACAATGATGAGTTATTGTGTAATTCTCATTTTTGTGGATGCATTGACAGTCAATTGGCGGAATGACTTTTCGTGACAGTGAAATTTATTTGAATATTTGATGTTTTTAAGTTTTTTGTTTGACTATAATAATAAGATTTCGATGCAATTTGAAAGAAGCTATTTATCAATTTATAGTTATATCTACGTAGGTACATATTTGTATCTTGTGAACTTGTCTAAAGGAAAATCCGCTAAAATCCATTTAAATTTTCTTGGCTTTTATTGACATATGTCTAGAATGCATAATGTTAAAATAGACTTCAACTTTTGAATTAAATTAAGAAAACAAAAACGGATATTGATGACTTTTAGTTTTTATACAAGGTCAAGCTGACGTTGCCTTAAATATTGTATATTTTTGTATAATTGAGCTTTTTGAATTTGATGACAAAATTTAATTTTGGTCGAGAATGGCAGAAGATTAATATATGAAAAATGAATTTTACAGGGTTTTTGACGGGAAAGTTAACTTTTTTTTTTTTTGGTTTTAGTAAACATAAATATCCTTAATACATATATGAAGACGTGGTTAATTTATTATGAACAAAAATATTTGATAAACAAGCTTTTTTTAAGGCACAAACACATCTTTTATAAAAATCACAATCTCCAATTATTTTGACGAATAGAAAACAAAGTCAAATTTTGCGTAGAAATAATGCATCATCGGAACAAACTATTTCTTTTCTCTAGTGAATGATTTTGATTAAAGCTCTGTGGCAGATGAGCTGAACTGGGCCACAACTCACAATAAAAAGTGTTCAAAACAATCTATTAACATCAAATCGACACCATAATGCTGAACCTAACATAACAACTTTAGGTATTGCAAATTATGCATAAAGATTTGCATTTATAAGCATATTCAGTTGACACAAGAGCTTACTCCACATCAAGACTATATTATTTTCGAAGCCACCCGTCTTGCCATGCCATGCCATGCCGTTATTATGCCAATTAGATGTTACAACTTGCTCTCAATAACCCTTATATTCATGAAAAAATCATAATGAATGGCGAGGCCCGTTTCCATTTAAATTAAAGCTAATAATGTTAATTAACAAAGAAGTCGGTTATGGGCAATATAATTAAAGTATTTATAATTTATTGAAGATATAAAGGTGTTGCTGTGATAACTTTATACTAACATAATTCATAAATTTAATCACCCAGGATTGGATAAGCTTAAAGCTTGATTTGAATGTGGTTCTAAGAGAAGAAGAAGGTGGAACTTCAAATACAATCAATTGGAGATCTATTTCCACAAGAAAATAATATCAAGATAAGGGCTCCATGGTTACTGGATAAAAACTCTATATTTAATTTTGTTCATAGATAATTTGTTACTGAAATCCCCGAATTATTCCCAAACCTAGGTTTAACCAATAAAAAAGGATTTACAAGCTATAATCTCACAAATCCAAATTACAATCCGGTCTTTTACGATTAATGCACTGGCAATCGTAATTCAGCCGTTCAGCGTAACCGCAGAGGTATAATATACATACTCACATAAGTATAATATGCATACTCACAGAAGCTGCAGTCCCATGTGCCAGTGCCGTCAAAAATAATAAAAGGTGTTTTTTTAGACGTGTGGCTTTGAAGAAGAAATAAAACGCATATAATTTAATGTTATGGCCAATAATTTTACTATGCTTTATTATTATGTTTTACAAATTGTTTCGGCCAAGTGGCCACCGCGGCTGACTCGAACAAATTCCAGTCGAGAGGCCCAATTTTCCACAGCTCCAATTGTTGCGCGCGATGGCGGATGGACTCATTTGGGTCGTCTTCGATAGTCTGCTGCACAGCAGCAATAGCATCTTCGGTACGCACTGTACGCCATTTCTGAGGATGCGCATTATCCACTGGAGTAAACGTGGTGCGAAACCGATCCATGGTTGCTCGAATTTATGCGATTTTGCGATTATGTCGACCGAATATTGGACGCAGCGCGTGATGCGTCGCGCTAACCGAACCATTATTTTGGTAATAAATTTGCACGATTTGCAAACGTTGTTCAGGAGTAAATCTATTAATTATAAAATAGAAAATCAGACTGAGCATAAATCAAGTGACAGCTGTCAAAAAGACCAACTCTGAAAAAAAGTATTGCCAGATTTAAAATTACACGTCTAAAAAAACATCCTTTATTAAATTAAAAAATTATTCTTAAAATTTTGCGAAGCAACACGACCACGGGTCTACTAGTTAACTTTATTCAACGAAAGTACCAACTATGCCAACAACTACATTTTGTCGGAACACCTACGTTATTTTGTGAAAGTTATATTTGGGCACATTACATACATAAACAATGACAATAGGCACATTAAATCTCAACTACCTTCCCACGAATAAAATTTTCTTTTAATACAATTGTATGTTTTCTGTTTACTGGTGCCATTACATTTTACTACCGCACTAACAAACAGTAACAAATTATCACAATCAAAACAACTTCTTTCAACCCGAAAAATTATTGAATATATAACTTTTATTATCTGCGGCATATGTATGTATGTAAATACATACATACATGGAACAGAGAATTGATTACAATCTATACATTTTGTTTTTAATTTAATGAACACAAAAAAATCTAAAAAACACATTATGAAGAAGAACGTATACAGAAGTAGTATATCATTTATGATATTTACAAAATCAAGGAAATAAAAGAAACAATTCAAGCCTCAACTTAACTTACCCTTGAAGCCTTGAGTATTTGATAACTCGGCCATTTATATGCAAATTGTGTTACATTTGGTAAACGAATTGTTTAAATATTTAAAATCAAACCTTGAGTGCAATATGTGAAAAAACTCTCCATTCCCTTCCGTCAAAATGTATTCAAACCCACCAATAAAAATCGTATCCTTAAATCATCCACTGATTTCGTCAACTTGAAGAGCAAATTATTGAGTAAGTTCATTCTCAGATATTATATGTGAATTATGGCATAACAATGAAATATCAATCAATTTTTTGAACGAATTGCTATTGTAATCCATATTGTCAGTATGATAATTGATATATTTATTCGAACGGTCCACTTGATAATTGGATTAACCATTGCAAGGACATTTTTGCGAATGGCCCTTCAATATGCGGATGATCCTTCAACAAGACATCATTATCTTTATTGTACACGAGAACGATACTCTTACTAATTGGAATTATTTATTCACTTTTATTTATGTACGAGTATATTAAACGAGTCGTTGACGTTGTATAAGTTCGGTACCTACTCGTATTGTATTTCTGTTTTCGTGCATTTAAGATCTTTGTAAATTATTTAGACTAACAATAATTGAACTTGTGAACGGCCTCATCTCTGCTAATGATGACAACTTGGCATATCTTAAATTTAATAGGCTCTGGATGTCTATTCTATGCGGGGTGATTGAATAAGATTAATTCTTTTTTCCATCAATTAAGTCACCCGTTAGTGTTATAAACTGACCTGACCAACCGAATCGCTATTAATTTCCGCAATTAAAAGTGGTCTGGCACTTCCCCCCCCCCCCTCCTCTTTTCCACCGTGAAGTTGGATAGACTATCTAATTATCGTGGGTATGCTATTTGCTATATGAATGATGCTTAAACAAGATAAATGGAATTGACATAACTCAGAGACTCTACAGATATGTGCAAATTTGAGGTTTTAAATCTTCCAGTTTTTGCCTATTCTGCTCGTGTGGGTTTCCATTGAGTAAGGATTACAACCAAAAGGGATAGTTTATAGTTGCTTCATTCGAGAAGGTAGTCTTATTTTTTCTTAGAGAAGTCTGGCCATACCTATAGATTCTCGAGACCCGACAAGTATCATTTGCTAACCATCTATCGTTTGCGGTTTCGAGGAAATATTGCTGAATTCTATTCTTGTTTCTAGTGGCATATATACGGAGGACTTAGTTTAGATTAGATCAAGTGAGGATCCTATTTTGGCCCATTCATATACGCCATTTCGTAAGAGTAACTGTGTTTGATGCACTAAATAATTTTAACTCGTTATAAAAACAGTCCAGTTTGCTTAGACTTTGTGGCAATTGAAGCAATGGCTTTCATTGCCACCAGACTATCAATAAGCTGGTGGATCTGGATCAGGATCATTTTTTAACACGTAATACAACAACAACTTGGGATCCTGCTCTCTATCTGGATCTATTTTAAAGATCCGAAAATTAGTTCTCACTCTTGCGGTTAGATGGCTTCTCATGGTAAGGTAGTGTGAAATGTAGTGTGAAGAAAAAAGACAAAAAATACATGAAAAATAAACCAACGTAAGAAAATAGAGATATGTATACAACACATCCGTATCATTTTATTTTCATAGGATGATCCTGATCCAGATCCGTAGACAGTAAACACGGCTATTATTTTTTTCTAGTTTTCACTCAAACCTTACATCTTTTTCGTCGCTGTTTGCTCTGAATGCAGCCATCGAAATACTTAATTCTGAACGCACCCCAAAACTGAAATTAGATTTCTTTCCTATTCCTAAAATAAGTGACGTACGCCAAACGTCCAATTTGAAATTCTATCAATCGAAACTACAAATTGCTAAATTTTATTTCATTTTTGAATTCGGTGATTGGTGGAATATTTTGAAATTTGCCGATTTAAATTTCACGTTTGGCGATTACGCTTTCTCCAACCTGACAACCCTACTAGTTCAAAAGTGGCAATACCTTTAACTCCTAAAAATTGCAAATAAATCGAGTGGGGCTAGTGAAAGAAACATTTCCAGGGCTACCGTGCAAGTAATTTTCATGGTACTAGTAGTGCCAATACATGCCAGTCTTTGAACTTTTGTTATAGTTTTTAGATATGTGGCCTTTTCTAGGTCAGGCTACCAAACCAAACATGCCTATGTCAAAATTGGCCTTATTATGGCTATGTATAGTTGTACATCCAATGAATGGTTTTGGGGCTAGGAAGCCAATTTTTTCCAAAAATTCGACTACAGGTATAGAATGCTATTCATTACTAAACCAATTATACCAGTGATATGCAACGGTGTATCCCATAAGATGGGAGGATCTAACGTATATTTGGAATATATCGTTTTCTTTTTAACAAAACCAGTTATTCTGTCTTCAGTTAGTATGGCAATTACCCGTTCCAAATACGCTGAAATGAAAATTCGAATTTCCCCTCTAAGAAATCATATAAAAATGCTCTGTTCCAAAATTGAAGCAAACCGGCTTACCCGTTTAGGCTCTAGATCTTCTCGATCACCGGTATAGTTAATTTTATTTCAACCTCGAAATTTTTTTTCTACACAAAACTACAAGAGCCATCATACACACTGGACAGAAAATCTCGAAAACAGTTCTAACGATTTTGATGAAAACTTTTCTACGTATTAACCTGTCGTTATATTCTAATTTTGATAAATCAAAAAGTACCAGAAGATTTTGTCTTTCAACTGTCTCGTTAACTGCTTCACGAAGTGGAGAAAGCTACATCTTAACTGGAGTCCAATAAAGCTGCGCTAGCTGGCGACCTTGCTGCTGATGAAAATTCACACCACTGTAATACTGTATGTATATTCGTACAGTGGTACAGTGAAAATCTAAAGTTGATTTTACAAATTAGTTGTATTTATTATTTTTAAATAGATATGTATGAAGTAATTGCACCTAATGAATGATAATGATAATTTTAATAGGAATATTAAACAATTTTAAAGTAAAGGGTATTTCATTTTTCCTAGATGCTAGTGAGAAAAATGTTTTTTTTTGTTAAAAAATTCAGAATTTTATTACTTCAAATTCGAGCTTTAAAAATCCAATTTGTTAACAACTTTCAATAAAATTAAAAAACAATTCAAAAAGACTTCACAAAAAAACCTAGAGATTAAGCGCTCAACGACAAAACTCATAAAGTTTACTTAGTCATGTTTTAATACACGGGAAGTTATTACATGACAGTTTGTTTATTCCTATTGTATTATTGTTCTGTATCATTATGCATAGTGTGATTTTAAGTATATGTAAATAATCCCCATGTAAGACTGTTGATAGGTGTCAAGAATCAGCAGCTAAATAGTATTTACTTCTAATGCAATTATTTCATTAGTCATATTCATATCAGATGCTTATGTAGTTATGATTATGAGTATACTCGTTTAAGAGTAATTATTCTTTTTGCATTCAAACAATTACCTATCTACATATACCTATTGTGATGAAGAACTTTATTAAATTTCATTAATCACAATGACAAATATTAATAATAACGATTTAGAAATAACACTAATTATAGCAATTTTCTGGTCGTGTTGACATTTTTTTGCATTTATTTCATTCGAATCGTCATTAAAATAAACGACACGTTAATTTATGTCATTAAGACAGGAATCAATTCATTATTTTGCCTTTTTTATGTCAGAAATAATTCAATTCAGAGCAATTTTATTGTTTAAAAAACAAAAAAATTATTTATGTATCATATTATTTTTATAAAAAAATATTTTTGAAAATGTTGTTATGCATTATTAGGTACTTGATATACCTACTAAAAAAGTATACTTTTTTTTATAGTAAAATATTACAAAAAATATGTGAATGTCAATATTTACTTGGTCTATATTGGTTTCGTGTAAACAAAATTTCGAGGTTGTAATTTGGCGTTTTTCTTTTTTAACTCTGAGCAGATCACGGAATTGTCAAAGAAAAAATCAATGTTAGCTCAGAGCTTGTTCAATTAGCTCAGAATAAAATGACCGAGCAAATCGAGCGAAACGCTAAGCGAAGCGGACTTCACGGGTTGGGTACGAAATCCCGCATCACAAAATCCCTTATCACGAAATCCCGCATCTGGAACTTGGACAAAGGAGAAATTTTTTTTTGAACAAATTTCTGGAGATGAATCTGGAACCAGGACAAAAGTTCTGGAGGTGGGCTTGGAACTTGGACAAAGGACACATTTTTTTTTGAAACAAGGTTCTGGAACCGGACAAAGTTGTGGAGGTGGGTCTGGACCTTGGACAAAGGACACATTTTTTTGTTTTTGAAAACAACTTTTTTTAGAATTTAAAAAAAGATTCTAGAGAAGGGTCTGGAACTTAGACAAAGGACAATTTTTTTTTGGAAACAACTTTTTTTATTAATTTACAAATTTAAAAAAATTGCGTTTTGCCAGATAATTTGGTAAGGTTCTGGAGGTGGATCTGGAACTGGGACAAAAGTTCTGGAGGTGACTCTGGAACTTGGACAAAGGAAACATGTTTTTTGGGAAATTAAACCATTTTCCAAGAGAAAAGTTAATATTTTTTTAAATATTTTTTCCAAAAAAAAAAATTCCCATCTCTGTCCAGGTCCAGAACCACCTTCGTCCAGGTTCAGAAATCCAAAAAAATATTTTATTCGGAATCACCAACATGCTGCGGGATCTCTTAACGATCCCCAACTTCACACAGAACTAAAAATTAAAAATGGATTCCTTATAAAATGACAGTTCAGTGCTCAAGTGTGTTTCATAATTATATCTGAGGACTCTGATCATATCTGCTCAGAGCTCTGCTCTGATCGCTCAGCCTCTGCTCAGAGCTTTGCTCAGAGCCAAAAAAGAAAAACGCCAAATATTGCATATAAAAATTTTTAAAAATTGTTTTTAAAGAGAAAAAAAATCAAACAAAAATCTATTTTCTACTACTTTTGGCTTTTTTAACATTGTTTAGTTCAAGATATCATGACATTATTAAACCATTTACAAACATATAACTTCAATGTTTGGGACCAAGTTCATGCGATCCAGTCTAGCCTGCATATATTGTTCATCAAAATAATGATCTCACTAAGTGCGGGTAACTATGGCGGATACGTACTATTTTTTATATTTTTTTTTTAAATGATGTTTGTGACCGATTTGAACGCATTATTTTACGAGACTTTATATTTTGTTTGATTTTAGTTTTTACAATTAATAAAGGAGGTTAGCGAAAAAAGGCCAAGCGAAACTGTACAGATCTTATAATCGACATACAATAGAATTCTCAATCCTCTGATTACTGATGTGATATTCTTGACATTTTGTTGACATTCTTTGCAATAAAACTTGACTATGGCAATAATGCTAGGTTTGCACGTGGCAAACAGTCTCAAAGAGTAATTCATACATATTTGCGCTGTTTAAAAATTCAAATCGCAGAATTTATGGCGTTTTGTCAGTCTTAGAAGTTCAAGTTCAACTTACGACTTTTTCCAAAAAAAAGTGTAATCGTTCAACCGACCTCGTGGAATCCTTATCAAAATTCAATTTAGGCAGATGTTTACAATGAGATTGCAAGCAGAAAACAATCAGTCGTATTTCTTAATATATATTATTATGTTTAGGGAATGATGTTTACAAAGCTCGCTAAACCATGATCTGATCAAAATGTCGTCTTTAAAAATATGGCATCGACTATTATAATCTTGATTCTTAAAATGTCGGTCACTGTTGATATTTTAATCAGTGAATGGTTTTTCAATTTTTTTGATTCCACACCATTTTTCTTCAACTATTTACTCCAAAAAAATAGATTAAGAAATAAACTGGCTAAGATTTGGTGTGCACAATTTATGATATTCTGAGCGAGGTGATGTCCTGGGCTTTAATCAATTAAAATTTGAAGTACTTAAACGCTTTTTGGACAACCAGTACATAATTAATATGTTAAAGTGAGTGACGCCTTGTCTAACTTTCTTGAATAAATCTGATTGTCCAGAGGAAGTGCCCAAATTTTAACACAGACGCTTTTAAAAATATGAAGATTGAGAGTTTTCCCGTTTAGGTTGGTGTAAGTTTTATCCATTTATCCAATCGATGGGTTGGTTAGTATAGTCAATCTTACCAGGATATGGGATAGATGACCAAGTTTTTCCTTATAGCCTAATTATTTATCTAACGCTACATAAGCAAAATATTATTTGTATTTATGGGTGTGAATTTTGTATTGCCAGCTCGCTGACTTAAACCTATTGCTCAGATAAAGCAAATATTTGTTCTGGTTCTATCGCGGTGCATCCTGCCTTCCAATTGTTACGGTTTGCATCTATGCATTCGGCACTGCGGTCGACTTCCAGATCAAAATTGGATTATTTCGTGGATAGACTATAGAGGTAGTCAGCTCTTACTCTTTTTAGAGAAAATGATCGACTACTTATTGTGACTTCAGCTATACCTAACCGTGATCCAGTATTTTTCCTGCCTTCGTTGGAAGAAATGAAATTTCAGGTTAAGGACAAGATGAAACCACGGCCCACACAGCGAGGGTATTCATGGACTTTTTTGCACAAAGATTTTCGTCTCATCTCACTAAGAAGCGATCTCAACTTATGGCTCGCATGCACAACTATGATTGGCTTACTTACTTTACTTTTGATGGCGCTTACAGTCCAGGATGGACTACGGCCTCAACCAACAAGCCCCTCCAGCCAGCTCGGTCCCTAGCTAGCTGCCTCCAGTTTCGCACTCCAAGTTGGCTGAGGTCGCTCTCCACTTGTGTGCGCCACCTAAGGTGGGGTCTTCCTCTGCTGCGCAGACCATCAGGGGTAGATTCGAAGACCCGTCGGGCTGGTGCGTTGGTGTCCATACGCTCCACGTATCCCAGCCATCTCAGCCGCTGTATTTTCAGCTTTTTGACCAGGTCGACGTAGCTTTAAAGCCCGTGCAGCTCAGATATCAAAATTTTTCAATTTTGCCAAAGTAAGTGACGTACCTTGAAGGTATTCAGATTTTATAATAATCCCAGGAACGTGGAAGTCCTGAAAAAAAAAACATCCGGACAGAAATTGCCCAAAATTCCGGTCATAACTAGTGCACGAATTCTTCAAAAAAAAAGCTTCAGCAGTGTATAGAATTTGGAGGAAGTCATTTGACCAACACCAATAACTTAAATTCCCAATAGTAAATTTGTGATATAATAATTCTATATTCCTACTACTGAAATTAATCAGCCAAGTGGAATTTCACAATACGGAAAGAATATCTCATTCAATTGTACTGAGTTTCATTCGAAAGCAATAAAGTGTCTTCCACGCTCTACTCTGTTGGTATTTGTGATTGAGTCCTGCATTTTGTTTGGTCTGATATCAAATTAACCACCTTGCCATGTCAAAATGCGTCTTTGAAAGAAAAGTGGAAATCTAGCATTATAGGTTTTCTCTAAAGATCTTAAAATATTCGTAAGCCCTTGTGCACATTAAAGTCAATTTTATTAATTACCGGGTCATTAATTACCGGGTCATTTAGTTCAATAAAATGCATGATTATTATCTTCGAAGATATATGATGCGCTATTAAATTTGCAAGCTCTAAAACACTGCCTTAAGGCAGCAACAGCTAAATTGAGTACCTATGTACGCTCTGCCTTCAGTGAAAAAAAAAATATTCTATATTCCCAACATCCCACTATAGAAGAATAAATTATTATATGGTCTCTATAACCCATTAACTCATTCATTTTTTTTTTAACTGAAACTTGACATGCGATTACGTTTTCCCATTTTTTGCTAGTTAGCAATCAAATTAAATTGTTCTAATTAAATAGATAAAATAAAAATTCAGATCTTGTTTTAATTTTATTGCAAGTTTGCAAATAACGTTAATTATTTTGTTCTATAACTGAATCCTGTTTATACAATAATTCACATTGTAAGTCTAATCACACATTCTTGAAAATTTAAATGCCGCGAAACCCTTTTAAAACGGGTTTTAAAAATAATAACCAGCATACACGTTCGTTCAAATAAACACTTTATCTAAACTACTTATCTTAATGTTGCTGGGCAGTAATTGTTAAAAATTAATTACTTTAAGAACAAAGACATCCAATGGAATTATTTTCACATGAAATAGTTTTATTTTGATTAATGTTTTTATGACGTTAGTTGAAGCAACATATTACGGCTTACTAAGAATACAATACAATGTTGCAACCGGAGCTAGAGCTGGAGCTGCAACAGCTGGCAAAAAGTGTCGTGCATACGTACTTTTTTGTACGTGTCCATGTGTTGGTGAACTCTCGCAGCTGCGGCTCCAGCTCCTATTGCAGCTTATTTGCGTTTTGTCCGCAACATTGCAACTATACGTCTCCATTGTTACGGTCTTACAATAAAACTCAAACATTTATGTATATCAATATACAACCATAACCTAAGGTACAAATAATTCTATTTGTATACACTCCACTGCACAGTGCATAGGACACAGTACCACAGTACGTTGAGATTAATTCACATTTAGAATTGCATTGTTTCCTTTCTTTGTTTCCCAAGCCTTTCCAAATAATAATTGATCTTTGAAATATCTTTTCCGACATCTAAGACTGTACACTGTACACAATTTAATTGAAAGCGATTAGAAGTTCAGCAACTTATGCAACAAAATATACCAACTTAAATGCGTGCAATATGACGTATTTTCCGCACCGCCACCACCTCGTATAGTATTATGTATGTAGATTGTATGGGTATATTCTTTACTAGGTATCTGCACCAGGTGCATTTTATTATCCAATAAATTATTCAATACAATTCAATTTGAATTGATTGGGAAATAATATAAATGAATATATGTATGTAATATTCCGTTTTAGCTAAATGAAATGTGTAACATTTCTCAGGCGAATTTGCACCAACTCGACTGCAGTTTTCACAATGTCAATTGAATTACAAAGCGCAAAGAATATCAATGTCAGAGTCAGGTTGACGGACGGTAACGGCGCGCGGAGCGGTGAACCATTTAATGGGCAATTAGTTGATGATAGATGGTAATGAAAAGAAGATCAATCGTTTGAAACTATAGGGGTAGCATTTTCTAGTGTTTGTACAAAAGAAAGTCACTAATTAATTAGATCAAATATTTTTGTTTTAACCTAAATGAATTTGTAATTTCCAATGCTGATTTCCAATAAGAGAATTTTGAATTTATAGTGGGGTTTTCCATTGGTAAAATAAATCAATTTATTTTTGATTTGGATCTGTCAAACAGCTGATTTTGACTTATTGATTTATTTTTCATTTAAAGTCAATTTTGCAGATCTAAATTTTTCGGCAGATTTACCCCTCCCTGTACTACCACCAACATATTTTACAGCTGTCAGTTTGAAAATGTGTTTTTTTGAATTGATTAATTTTTATCAGGTGTGAAAATTGTCTTCAAAATAAGTGAGAAATATTTGCTCATAATAAATGGAACCGGTTTAAAATTAATCGGTCACATCATCAAGCTAAACTTTATCTTCGAATATTACATACGAATATTATGTTTAATATGTCATTTCAAATTGATTTGACAGATCAAGCAGAACTTAAGCCCGAATCACACTAATCTCGTGTGGTGTGTTGGGGAGTAGTTTGTCGCTATCGCTCTAATGTATTTCATATGCGTAGAGCCATATTTGTATCATGTGATGTGTTGTGTCGAAATTTATGAAATATATTGGAATGAAAGCGACACACTCACTACTCCCCAACACATCAAACGAGAGAGGTGTGGTTCCGGCTTTATTGGCACACAGGCATCTTTTTACTTTCTACTTTTTGATACATTTTTGATTTTTTTTTTAAATCCAAGACATGAACTTTGGAATGTTTTGATATGCAATATTATTTCAACATAAAAGGATTTCCTGTGTAAAAGTTTTGATTGAAATCGGATAAGTCGTTAACGAGGAAGAACATGAAAACTGATACATATTAACGTGGGTAACGCAAAAAATTACGACTATAGTGTGATGATTTGTCAAGCAAATTTGTTCACGATTATTTTTTTGTGAGCATGAGTGACGCATGACAGCAGACATTTCTGTATGCGTGTTTGTTTCCAGGAATGGAGGGGACCTACAAATTTCTGCCAAACGGCTCAGTCGAGAAGCACTTATTCCTGACAAGAGATACTCTTAGAGGATTTTTCATTTCCTTGCAGGAGGGAGTAGTCTGCTTTTTGCAGTTAAATTTACACAAATGCTCCAGAAATCACAAACATTCACATACGGACCTAATATTATCTATTTTATTTAATTAGTAGCTTTGTCAATTTGTTCAGCTATATCGTTATAAGAAAACGAAAAATTTTGTTTGTATCCGCCTATTTCTATTTAAAATTTAAGAACCATCGCTTATTCAATAATTTTGAGTTATAAGATAATTTCCAGTTTGCTATAAGTGAAATATATAAATTTTGCATTGGTTGAGGTTGGAGTACTAAAATCATTTTTGCGTATAATAAATTAACTAGAATACGAGTACCATTTAACGACTACGTCTATCGATGATAAAATTTGATTCTTATCTTTATGACCTTTTTTATAGTTTCTAGTTAAATATTTTCTGATGTTAAATGAAAAATGAATTATCTTCAACACTAAAACACACAAAATATTTTTTTTTAGAATATAGCTTCCTACTAGCTTTGTTTAGCAATTGAGTTATTTGAGTGGAAAAATTATATTTGAAAACATAAGAAGTATTCACTGTAGTGTACATGTATAGTCAAATAACTAATCATACAAAGTTCAATTATAATTAAGAATACGTGATTTTAAAATCAACATGTTCATTTTATATGACCACTGCTTCAATTAATTGGTTTCGAATGAGAATGTGAATATGTAACGAACATACATAGATGATACGTGATCTTTAAATTTTTAATTTTGCAGGTTTTGTTAAAACACGGATAAGATCATTCAAGGTCAGCATCGCTGTAAAACCATAAATATTCCCAAAGAAATTAAATCTGACTCAGCTACTTTAGGTTTATACAACGACTCAACTTGTTAAGAGCTTCTCTAATGCCTTATAAAAATGTCAAAGCCCTTAAAGGCTTATTAAAATACATATATTCGCCACACCTATTGCACTATTTTCCTTCTTTAATTGCCATCATTTTATTTATATTTGAATATTTAATTACTGTTTCGTATAAAAAACTTTTTGTTGAAACCCGGATAAACAATTTAATTGGCTTTTACTTAAGTATTCAAAACATTATTGCAATTTGTGTTGATAATTCAGCAAAAACAAAAAACATACATAGTTATATTGGTGAATCAGATTGAAATTAGCAGAGGACTACTTTGAACTGACTATGTACATAGTTGAGTCATTTGATGCTTTATTATAGAGAATTAAAGAGCTCTTCTATTCTCCAAATGCGCCTCTTCGCATAGAAAAATTGACTACTTATAAAGCGGTGATCTACGAAAGTGTCACCTTTCAATCTAGGTATTACAAGACTCAACAAAACAACCTTCAAAAGTCCTGGTTTTTGTACGTTCGTAACGCAAAGTTGAACGTTTGGAGCAAACGTGAAATCCATTAATTCGATTTGTTGCTCAACTACCAGCCTTAGTAATCCAAAAATTGCATATTTGTAATATAGAGTCGCGACTTATCCATCGTGGTATAGGTCGATAAGAAATTTTAAAATATTTAATTAGTGAAAAATCAAAACTAAAAATATGTATGTGTTTTTTTATTTGGTAAAAATCACCCTTTAAAACACAATTTGCCACCAAACCAAACTTGCCAGCTAAATTTTTTAAATGTGGGTATATCAATTAATAAATAAAAAGTACCAACCCACCTTCGAAGTATGAGACAGTTCAAAAAAGCGACTTGGAAATAGCGTTCTTTTAACCTCTCTTCAAAAGCGATTCTCAGCTGAACCAAGCGACCAAAAATGCCAGAGCGGTTATCTAGAAAGTGCCACCTTTTAATCTATTGGTACCACACGACCCAACAAAATAACTTTCCCAATTTCCAAAATTGTTGTATCGTAAAAATCGTAATTTATCTTCCACGAAAAAAAAAATTAATTTTTGATCGAAATCTGAATCTACCCAAGAAAAACCGTTTGACGATTGAAGTGTGAATCGATCTGCCCTACTCTTCAGAAGGAGAACTGTCATCTTATGCCCAACGAACGAACAGAATTCGTTTGGCTTCAAATTTGAATACATTGAAATATTAAAAGGTGCTTTTTTTAGACGTGTGGTTTTGAATTTGGCAATACTTTTTTTGGAGTTGGTCTTTTTGACAGTTGTTACTTGATTTATGCTCAGTTTGGTTTGCCATTTTATAATGAATAAGCCGATAGACCATCAAGCGCGTAGCACGTTAAGTGAATTGGCCCAAAACGAGATGCCCACTGATCCCGATTTTCACAAGAAAATTTTGTTCAGCGATGAACCTCATTTTTGGTTGAATGGGTTAATAAAAAAAATTGTCGTATTTGGAGTGAATATAATCCACAAGCCATTGTTGAAACGCCGCCGCCGTTACATCCTCAAAAAGTCACTGTTTGGTGTGCTCTATGGGCAGAGGGAATCATTGGTCCATATTTCTTCAAAAATGAAGCCGGCCATAATGTTACAGTGAATTGGAACGCTATAGAGCCATGATTAATGACTTTTGTGTGCCTGAATTGTAGAATGTTGATGTGGACAACCTTTGGTTCCAAAAAGACGGCGCTATATGCCATACAGTCAACGAAGCAATCAATTTATTGAAGGAAACAATTTAACACCGCTGGACTATTTTTTTGTGGGGTTATGTGAAGTCGCTTGTCTATGCAGATAATCCCGAGATGATTGACGCCTTGGAAGAGAATATTTGGTTCGTTTCTGCTGACATAAGGCCCCAATTGCTGCAAAAAGTGGTCGATAATTGCGCCTCTCGGCTGGAATTTATTCCAACCAGCAGCGGCGGTCACTTGCCCGAAATCATTTTTAAAACATTATGGTAAACCCTTATCTTTATAATAAAGCTAAATTCTTGGCCATAACATTAAATTATATGCATTTTATTTCTTCTTAAAAACCACACGTCTAAAAAAAAACACCCTTTACAACAAAAAATTTATTGACTCCATCAAACATGTATATTTGCAGGTTCAAAATTCATATAACGGAAATATGTAATTTCGCCCTTTTTATCTAACTATTTCACTATCCATATACATAAAAAATAAGTCAATGCCTTGCAACTTTAAGAGTTAACCTTACTATTGCGCTATTAGTGCATAAGTTTGTACAAATATTTTGCATCTCAAGTCTTCATTTTATTTACCTGTTGGATTCTAGCACAATAACCCTTTTATTTTTATATTTTTCATGACTATTTCGACTAAAACAAAAACAATGCATTTCTATTGTTTTCGTTTTCCTGTTCTTCGTATTTCGACTAAATACATGCTCAATAAAATACTAATGATCTGCAACTGGAACTTTGTATTTTATTTTTTAGGAGGACTTGCAATTTTTAAATATATATTGAACTTAAATATGAATAATTCAATTGAGCAAATTTGTCTTTTGTATCTAGTTGATCAGCTAATGACATTACCTATAGTAATCGAAATATAGACTACTTACATACCAGAGCCTTTAATAAACAGTAGGTACCTTTGGCTTCATTTCCATGTTAACATTTAACTATACGTAAAGCCTGCCAAATATGAAGGTATGTTATGTTCTTGTTACAATGTACTCATAATAATAACTATGAAATTCAGACTAAGTTTGGGTCGTCAATCGAAACTTCTAACAGTATTATACACACTTGTATATGTTTTTCCTACGCTAATTGTATGATTATATCTTTTTCATAATTAATTTGAAAGTATCGTAGGTATATTGTTATTAATTTATGTCTACTTAAATTGGTATGATCTTTATACCCGGATGTATTCCAAGCTTAAAAAAAAATAAGATACTAGATGCGTAAACTTGACATAAATCTACGCCTATGTCAAATCTTAAAATAAAACTTAACAATTGATCTTTATCGCTAGTACGTACATATGTATTTATATTATGTATATATGCACATTAAGCACATGTTAGCCTGATTTTTGACCTTACAGAAATAATTACTTACTTCTTTTTCTTGGTTCTTGTATTTCCAAAATAAATAATAAATACATCTATGGTATGCAGTGCTGCCAGAACAGTTTCTTTATCGCCAATTGGGTTACTTACTCAAGATTTCACTCACTCCTTAAAATTAATGTTTCCAATTTATTCCAATTTGGGGCTTTTTTATGTTTAAATTGAATTGCTCCTCAAAAGTTCAGAATTTTTACAAAGTAAAACATAATTATTTATTTTCCATTTTGATCACATTGCTGTGAACGAATTTACTTCCATTTCACTTGTAACTCACACACTCTTACCTCTCACCATTTAATTCAGTTTGTGCAAAACCAACCATTAAATATAAATGTGCATATAAATACTTATGGTTTGGTGAAAGCATTAACGCCAATTTGTTTAAGGGTATGTATTCATTTCCAGCAAACTCTATTATTGTGACAATCATTGGAATAATGGAAAGTTTTTAGTGATTTTTGTAGACTTGACACTTGAATATTTGAACATTGAATTTGGAAGTCTTGAATTTTGAAGGAAGTTTGCGAGTTTTAATTTTATATTTAAGGCTGCAAGATTATCAAATTGGGCTCCAGCCCTCTTAGAAAATCTGGCACCACTGATGATGAGAGTTATATGTGAGGGGTTAACTATGCTGTACTGGCATGGTTGAAAATGTTAAATGTTTTCCATTTATTGCCATAATCCCCTTTTATGGTGATTTGTCAGTCGTTTAAATCCAAACTTGAAATTTAAAATTTTCTAATAGCAATATTGTCCTGTTAGGTGAGGTTGGTATTTCATCAATTTTTTTTTGTAATTTTTTAGTTGATAACTGAGCCCATTCATTGCATAAACGGTTACTAAACGAATTTAAATCTTAATAATCAAATCAATAATAAAAAGCAATATCAAATTAATTCACCCAATTAGCACCCAGTAAGTTACCAATCCAATTAATTAGCAAGAGAATGAATAAAATTCCACAATAAATAATATTCGGACCATCGGATATGGCGATACGGAATGCGACGCGAAGGGTTGACAACGACATTATATTTATTCTGTACACATAAAATAAAAATATTCTTTGCAAACACAAACGAAAATAGAACGTGCTTTTGATAAAATTCAATAATAGCTAATCGAAATTTATTATCATCTCACAGCAATATATGACTTATCAATGCTCGAAATAAAGCATCCACCGCCTGTTTGAAACAAAATTAAGGCAAGTCGGTCATAAAAGCTAAGTCATTTCTCGCTAATTACGTGGGCTTGGCCTTGTTTGATTGATATTGTAAATTAAATTTGCAATTGACCATTTGAAGAAATATTTTTTATCATCAAATTGATTCAACATTTGAAGTTTCTATATTTTTGTTGGTTTCATTAAGCAGGGATGGGTGATGTCTCACTTTGGGTGTAAACAAAAAAATGGTTACTTATCAAGATTATATAAAAATATCTACATAAATATTGAATTGGTATAGTCGTAGATATTTCTGAATGTTATTGTTATGTAATAAAAACGTTAAATCATCAACACTTACTTTTATTTTGTGAAAAAAAAGGACTTTCGTCTTGAAGGAAAAACAATATAGCAACAATTTTACGGAGACAAATGCTTTTAAGAGCTGACCGCCACCGATCGTTGGTAAAATTGTTTACAGATTCGTAACATTTAGGGCCAGTGTATTCACAGCTAGTCATCTTCAATCAAGAATAAGTGCAACTGATAAATCAGTGAATGTGCATGTAAACCATCAAGGAATCCATAATTTGAGTTATTAATCATGGAAATCGCTAAAAACTTGATTGTAGCTGATTTAGTGCAATTTAATTAGAACTTCTGAAAGTCATACTACAAATTGAGCTCACTGTGAACATCTGCCCCTTCACCTATTGAAATGGGTTCCATTTTTAATCGCCATGTAGGAACTGCATAAGTTTTGGATTCGTGAAAAAATCGAACTCCAGATTTGAGTCAAACATGACATTACGATGATAGAGAACACGAAAAAAATGGCTCCAACAATTCTGTCAGCCTATACCTCGACCTAAAGCCTAAACGACTGAAGCGATTATCTTGCAATTGTGCGAACTGTGGTAGAGTGAAAAAAACGTAAACGTTCGTGTGCAACGTTACGTCGTGCAACGTTACGGTGTGCAACGTTACGATCTGCATACTAGGATGGGTGCGGTCAGTGAACAAAATCTTAAGATCCCTTTCAAGCAAAAACAAGTCCGTTTTGGATCCGTGCACGTTGATGTTTATACTACGTTTTCACCAAGAGATAATCCGGGATTTAAGGTATGAGATTTAAAATTAATCTTGAAGTGTTTTCACCACAAAAAAGGAGATTAAATTGACGTTTTCAGTCTGAATTGCCATTCAATTGTCAACTCAATTTGACGAGAGTAAAACAAATATAATCGGTAAACGTATAGCGAACGGAAAAAACAATTTTTGAGCAATAAAACAATTAATTTTGAATAAACTATTTATTAAAAATGAGTCTAGTAACCTAAATCTATTGTTATCACACTATTTTATTCTTCAAAATAACATTAGAGTATAGGACAATCCATAATTACAGAAATAAAAACACAATTTTTCGGCGCACTCTTCAATGAGAAGCTGCCCATCCTCCAGTGTCTAGGTTGTCCGTTTTTTTTTGTGTGTTTTGGTTGTTGCATTATCTGGAATTTGTATTGTTTAGCAAAATATTATTATAAATATATGAAATACATTGTAAATACTTGCATTTTTATTCCTACAGCCAACGCGCAAAAATATTTTATAATTTTTTTTTTATTTCAATGGAAAAACTGACGTTTAAAAGGGTGCGTTCTACAAAATTAGGATTGTTTGATTTGACAATCTCCTTCTTGCAAGAAGATTTCAATGAGATTTATTTTAAATCTTCTTTTGAGGAGATTTCAATTTGTATGGTAAATCTTGGAGATTTGAAGAGGATTTATGCTAAATCCACTTTAATCGCGATTTAGTGCTCAGTGAAAACGTAGTATTACACATATTAAACGTGAGTCCCGGCACTCACACAATTTTTTTATAATTCCCTAGAAGGAAATATATTTAATGGCAATATTTGTTTCCATTATTTACGAAACACCCTGTATACATACATATAAATAAATGCTTTACAATTTTATGCTTAGCTTTACTTAATTGCCTTGAATCATAAGAGCAAGTATGGGAGACACATTCGAACAAATAAACGAAATAAACACTTTGGAATTAAGCATTTGTCCCAATGAATTTAAAACAAATACGTAATTAATCAACACTCATTGTATGTATAGTTGTACATATGTATATATAGGTTTATGATTGCTAAGAGATCGAGATGATGGTCACCTTCATTAATGATTATTTTCCGCTTGACATCACAGCCCAAATTTGTTTTCCTTTAGCACTTACATTTATATCTAATTTTATCAACCGTCCGTCGTCGTCGTCGGCGTGCGTCGCGTTTTTTTTTTAAATGCCTGTGATTGAGCTTTTAAGTTGGATATTTAATGCTGACCATTACGTGCCATGCTTTTACATATACCTATTCCTATCATTCAATGAACCAGAAAATGTAAAAATGCGACAAGAGGAATAAAATTTATTGGTAACGAAATGCTTACATTTCGATAACTATACCTACACACCTCACCTACCTATGTACTTATCGAGGAATCTCATTCCTACAGAGCTGATGTCAATAAACCACAAACACGCGGTCGTATTTCTATTGCACCAAATTGATTCTGCGAAATGTATCTGTCTTAATTGTGTGGAATCTCTGAGGTGGAACATATACCCTGGTATAATAATAATTACCCACTAGGTATATACCTACTCGCATAATGTAATTGGTAAATTTGTATTCATACTAATTAAAACGGTTTTTGTGTGAAAATCGTGCAATTTGAGTAAATAAACACGTTGTGCTTTTGTAATGAGTTAATTCTTTACACAATTAAATGTTAAATTAGATTGCACAACAAAATGAAATTCTGTTAATCTAAGAAAGAAAAAAAAACCCTAGTCTCCTAACAAGTCTTTGAATAGATATTTACATACAAAATATGTATGAGAAACCAATCGGTCGATAGAAGAATCATATATACTGATTTGCTTTTGTAATAAAGTTTTGATAATCTAAAAGAAAACAAAGCTTGAAAGTGATGCTAGTTTTAAAAACTTAAAATAAATACATTTATTTGCCTTCTAAACCTATTGCTGTATTTATTAACATTCTTACTCTTCAAAATTTTAAACATTGCTAGTTAAAGGAATAAATCCGGCCCTAGTTCAAGTTTAGTGGTTAAATTGCGAGCTCTTCTTTAATATTTCATAATTTACACACTACACACAACTGTTCTAACTTACGTGGTTTCCACTTAAAGTCCTTCCACACGGTATCCCATTTTCTACAAACACATGTCAAAAAAAAAGTGGAATAGAATTATATTCGACGGCCAAATTTGTGTGTTGAAAATGATATTAATCAGTTTCACCATAACCTAAAACACTGAAATGGGATAGAACATGTCTGTTTGGTAACTAGAAACGTCATTCAACTTAGCACAACTTGCTGTCAAATTTAATAAAAATTTTTGACAAGTAGCCAAAAGTAGCAAGAAGTTGCAAGTTAACAAACAATTATAATGTGTGATGTATTCTAAAATCCTAAAATGTTCATGTACATATTAAAATTATGTCAAATCGTGTAGTATCGACTGTCAAGTTGTGTAGGATGGACTTGCTCATTTTGTGTGATGAGCTGTCATATTTTGTTTCCACACTATTATACATGATTTTCTTCCCACTTTTTTCACATGTGTTAATACTCAATGGGAGAGTGTGGAAAGAGTTTAACGTAAGCAAATCGTGATTAAAAAAGCATTTAAAAATTCAAATGAAGGCGCCGACCCATTCAATCCGATGCATGCGTTGCGAACATTACTTACAGCTAGATTAAATACAAATGATCTTGTGTCTCCGGCAGATCCGTTGACATCAGTTGTCAATGGTAATTTGCACTTTTGTGCTTTTTTTATTTATTTTTCTGCGGTTTCGTGTTGCTGTTTGCAAACAATTTGTTCTAGCAAATTTAAATTAAAATATTATGGTAGGTATAGACTTTTGTTTGTGAATTTTTATTTGTGAAAATAATTCCAATCCATCGAAAAAAAAGTATTCATTGGGTCGCTCTCCCCAAACAAGCAAGTCCGTTTCGGATCCGCGCAAGTATGCAACAACGTATGGACGACTTTGCATACGGATCCTCAAAACTGAGTTTGGCGGCTCAAATTATTATGGAAATTAGGACCACCACGGGCGGACTTATTTGTGCATGCATTGTGAGAAAGATATGGAACTCACCATACTCAAAAAGAATTTAAAAAAGTACTTCTCCCATCATGGAGTTCTGCATTACCTACAAGAAACAAACAAAGCCGCAACATAGAGTTACGCAATTTAGTTCATTTGAGTGATCGATCAATTTAGCTCAAATCCCGCTACTGAACTAGTTCATTCATTTTAGTTCAATTTAGTTCAAAATAGTTAATTTTACAGAAAAATGCAATTAAAATTAACATCAACATCTTTAAAGGGAAAGAAAGTTCTTATACGAAGGTTTTTTTTTATAATACAAGACTTAGCACTATTTAAAGAGTTTTGCCAACTGGGAAGTTCAAGTCCCAGCAAACGTCACGTCAGCGTGTCGATTTCTCGGAATATTTAAATTTAAATGTAGCTATTATGATCTGTCATTGTTATGATTTGACTTTTGTATAGTTTGAGTTTGTGCACACAAAGTTTATTGAAAAGAAATCATGTTTACTTCAGTTTATTCCCTTTGTATGAAATTTAAAAACACCACGACTTCTTTGACACGTGGAAACCTAGTTATCAGCTGCAACTATAGGTCGCCCCCAGTCAACAATTTAAAGACATTTTGTGTCTTTGTTTTTCACATTTCGAGAACTGTGCGTTCAATTAATAGCCTTAAAAAGAAAACTACAAAAAATCTGGCGATTATATTTCCTCGTGTGAATACAATTAAAAGAAACTTCAACAAAATATCCAGCTAAATGTTTCCTCATGTTAAAGAGGAGTTAGTGCTCGAGAACTAATGGCGAATTCCTTACAACAAAGAAATCGAATTTTTTCTAAACAGAATCGAATTTTTTCTAAACAAAATCGATTCTTTTCTGTCAAAACAAATCTTGCGTTTTTAGCGACATTTCACACATATTTGCACACACACTATGAAGACTTGACATTTCTAATATGTCAAATTGTAAGTAGCGGAATTTTTGGAAGACGAGTTGTGTATTTTTTGGTTGCAACGAATTCTACATAATTTAACAAAATATTCAACAATGTATTCAGTCAATACAGCTATAAAAATAATTTATTGTGCGTTGTTCATTATCAAACGCAAATTTGACAAAAAAAAATAGCTCTCGCGAGTGAAAGATGTGTTAAAAACTTTCAGTGCAAGTGAAAACTTTTCAATAACAATTTTCTTTAAAAATATATGTGCAAATAGAAGTTCAAACAAATAAAAAAACAAACAACCTTAAAAGTTTTGTGAATAATTTTTTGACGTTCTGGGTCAATTGCAGCTATAAAGTAACACAAACACAATCACACCAAAAAAAATCGATTCTTTTACGAAATACGAATTCCTTTCAATTGACAGAAAAAATTCGATTCTATTTAGAAAAAATTCGATTTCTTTTTTGAAAGGAATTCGCCATAAATGAACTAGTGCACTTAGTGTGTGAACCAAGTTCACTATAGTTCACTTAAGTGAACTAGTTCATTGAACTAGTTCGGTTGCGAACTACACAAGCCTACCCCAACACATTCGATGGATTCTATGGGTCGGGTCGAGGCAAACTCAATTTCCATTGGCTGATATAGGTACTTTAGAAGGAATTTAGATAAAAGCAATGTAAGTTGTATTTTTATGATAATGATATTGGCCATAAATCTGACAGATGAAGATATAAAAGAGCAATTCAACAAAAAAAATAAAAATAAAGATACAAAACGAAAAAAAATTTTAAATGTTTAAAATTTTGCGCCATTCTTTGCAAGAAATTATTTCTTTCAAATAGGAAATTCAAATCTCTTATTTTCTTTATTTTTTCAGATCTCAGATTCACAGATGCTCAAGATTTTTCGTATGATGGAACAATGGGTATGTAATAAACACTTGCATACATATATTCTGAATGTTATATTCTAGGGCCAGAGCATTGGGGCGAGCAATACAATGGCTGCAGTGGCAAATATCAAAGTCCAATCAACATAGATCTCTTAAACGTTCTACAACATAATTTCGCTGATCTTGTGCTCAACCGTTTTAATGAGACACCTGTTACAGGTGATCTATTGAATAACGGACATACAGGTTGGTACTGCCAGGCTGTTCATTTTCTAGTTCCCCTAATGTCAGTATTCCGTCTGTATAGTTGTTGTTCATTTGGACTATGAAGGCGAAGAACCCACCATAAGTGGTGGACCCCTAAACGGAACATTTCGTTTTGCCCAGTTGCATTTCCATTGGGGCGACAACGACACGTATGGCAGTGAAGACCGGATAAATAACCAAAGTTTCCCAGCGGAATTACATATGGTATTTTACAACACGAAATATGGAAGTTTTGACGACGCCCTTGGACACAGTGAAGGTATTGCAGTGATGGCCTTTTTCTATATCGTAAGTTTTCACAGAAACACTTAGTTGGATAAATTTTGAATTTTATATATGAAATTTGCTTCTCTTTAAAGTTACGCAAGGAGAACCCTTACTATGCGGATTTAGCTTTCCTTCTAAGCTCGTTACAAGAACCAGATCACCATGTGCCATTTTTGAATGCACCATCTCTTCAAAACCTGGGTGGCACCGATTATAACAAATATTTCACATATATTGGCTCGTTAACAACCCCGCCTTGTAGTGAAGAGGTTATTTGGATTGATTTCGAGGAGCCAATTATGATTTCTCGATCGCAGGTAATTATAGAGAATATTTGATTTGTAATGAGGTTTATAATCTATATATAAACTATAGTACGGTGTTAAAGCATTTTTAGTGTTTCCAAATTTTAAACAAGTTAGCATTGTACCTATACTCTCTATCTCTATCTCTTTTTAATATTTTTTTGAAGTTAAAATCACTAAACCCCAATTTATCATTTTAGTTAGTATAATACGAACACCCTGTTTAGACTGTGACTGCTCAGTACGTAGAGATGACAGTTTGATGGTGAAGTCCATATGGTATAAAGAACACATGGTGTGATATTCAACGTTGATTTTTTTTTCGTTCTGCTCATCTAAGTCACTAGGTGAAAAAACTGCGTACAGAAAAAAAAGAAACAAACACAAATATGTAAAATGAATTACGTCACTCGGCGGCAATATGCATGAGGGAGATAGTATAACACCATATGCGCAATATCATACCATGTATACCTATTCTATATCCCTTGGGTGAAGTGGAAAGGGTGAAATATATGTAGGTAGTACCTACATAGGTACATGGAGTAAAAATTCAAAATGTGTAGTTGGTCGTTTCTTGACCAATTTTATCCATGCGAGAGTTACAGAACGTAGGCACTGATTGCTTATTCGACATTTAAAATATCCGAGAATTAAATCTTTCCAGTACAAAATTTTGCATTTCACAATTTATCTTAATAATAAATCTACATATATGACGTGTCAATTAGTTTTCCAGACAAAATAGTTATGACTGTTGGAAAATTCAAAAAAATAAATAATATTTTCGTTGCCATGTAAATTTGATAATCGGCACTTCATCTGGCCATTAAAATACTCATTAGGAATTTGTGACTGATCTGTGATCTGAACTATACTTATAAGGTTGACTATTCAGATATTGTGAAAAGGGGGGTTCACATTCAACGACATGTTCATCAACACGTGTCGTTATGTCAGATTTTTGTAATGTGAACACCAGTCGAACGACCGTTGATCAACTTATTGTGTAGTTTAATTTTTTTAATAATGTTCTCTGTCGGTAGACCGCTGTAGTAAATGTGAACTCCATTCGAAAAACGTGAACGTTCGTGTGCAACGTTACGTCGTGCGACGTTACGGTGTGCAACGTTACGATCTGCATACTAGGATGGGTGCGTTCAGTGAAAAAAACTTAAGATCCCTTTCAAGCAAAAACAAGTCCGTTTTGGATCCGCGCACGTTGATGTTTACACATACTAACCGTGAGTCCCGGCACTCACACAATTTTTTTGTTGATGTGTAAACATTTATGCTGGCGGTAGAGTGAAAAAAAAACGTGAACGTTCGTGTGCAACGTTACGTCGTGCAACGTTACGGTGTGCAACGTTACGATCTGCATAGTAGGAAGGGTGCGTTCAGTGAAAAATTCTTAAGATCCCCTTCAAGCAAAAACAAGTCCGTTTTGGATCCGCGCACGTTGATGTTTACACATATTAACCGTGAGTCCCGGTACTCACACAATTTTTTTTTCTGTTTTTTAAGTAGATTTTAAGAAAATACTTTGCAATAGAAGTCACCAACAAAAAGAGAGTGGAAAAATAGAATTGATTCATTAAAATTGGTGAAAATAATGAAATTCGCAACATATTCTCTCTTTGAAAATAATGTCGGTAAAACTGTCGTTGAATGTGAACCCCAGCAAAACGACTCGGGTCGAGCGACACGTCGTTTAATGTGAACCCCCCTAAACGTCAGCGAAGTGTATTATTGACTAAAGCGAGAAACAGATTGGCACAGCAACTTCAACAGCAATTTTGACAACCGCATCACTCATTTTAGAGCTAGTGGTTTTAAATGGCTTTGAATACATTAACACAGCAACATCGACATCGACATCAACGTTAGACCTAAACCCTAAATTCGATGTCGCTGTGCAAATGATGCCAACTTTAAAGCGAAGTTTTTCAGGTTTATCAACACTAAAAAATGAAAATATGACAAATTTTATATATGTTTTTATGCTGTCAAAAGCGCTGTTCACGTTGGTAATCTATTTTACATGACTTTTGATGTCAAAGTTTTCGTTGCTGCCAAAGTTGCTGTTGAAGTTACTGTGCCAATCTGTTTCTCGCTTAATAAGTTCCAAGTTGCTCACTTAGAACTTTAATCAGATAATTGTGAAACAGGCCCTAATTCTCAGAAGTCGGGCGGATGTTAGATGTTAGTCGGAAGTTGGCTAGCAACTAAGATGCCTAGGCCTGACTCCCGATAATCTTCTGGTGAAAGTATCTACCTACTCAAATGGACACGCATCTTAAGATATTCTTGTAGGTAAAGGTGTCCGGACACCCTGTATATGATTTGTAGGTACACTAGGCGTGTTTTTTTTTGCAAGTCCATATGGATTTGTCGAAAAAAAACAACATTGGAACTAACAGTTTTACACTTACATACAACAACAACTTTAATCCATATGGAATTAACTTAGCGAAGTCCAGGTAATTATCGGGACTTACTGTAAGTCCCGATAAAAACGGTGATGCCAAAACAATATATTCTATAAGTTATCGATAATTTGTTCAGAGACGTCAAAATTCACGTTCTTGGATGCTGTTGAATAATTCGTTTTTGAATTTGAAAAAAAGATGGCGGACGAAAAGCAAAAAAAATAAATATTTATTTGTGTCTGTAACAATTAATTGATTATTAACATTTCTTTCCAATGAGTTTTCTTTGCTTTTACTTATAAATTTTTATTTTTGTTGATACCTTTCTTCTTTTTGCTGTATCTTATTATTTTTTTGTTATACAGCTGATCAACAAATGTCATAGAGTGCACAGTGCTGCCAATTTTTACGGAAGAAGTTCCTAAGTCCCGATGTCGTTTTTTTCGACAAATCCATATGGACTTGCAAAAAAAACACGCCTACTGTTCAATTTTTGTTCTTGCTGACAAATCGAACTAAGCCATCAGCTCTTGATTGACCTCGACCATTTATTCTTTATTTATCTTTGTGTTTATAACTATTAATTATTTATTTAATTTTAGGATTTTATTTTAATAATTTGATTTTTGTTTTTATTTTATTTGATTTGTTTTATTTTATTTTATTTTTTTTTAGATTGAAAAATTTCGTCACATCTATAATCATGCTGGAGAACCACTAACACATAATTTCCGACCAATCCAACCACTTAACAATAGAGTTGTTTTGAGAAATTTTGTAGATCTAAAGCCACAAGTAAAGAGTGGCTTTTACAGTGATCTTATTGATAACAAAATTTTACCAAGCCAAAGTGAATATAGTTTTAGCAAAGCAACGACTTCGGAGAATCTTCCTTTATTTGTTGTATTCATTTTTAATGTTCTTTTAAAAGTGTCGTTATGAGTAAAAATGAAATAATATGAATTACACCAAACAACAAAGTATTAGTAACATAACATGAAATTATTAAACAGTAATACAATGTATTATTTTTATTTTTAAAGATTATCCTAATATATTAAGCAAAAATCTTAATTCTTTGTTTAAATTTATTGTTTTAAGTTTTTTTTAGCTAACAAATCATGTGATAGAAATAAAAATTAGATGCTGACTCAGCGTTGCCAGAACCACCGATTTATCGTATTTCTCCCGACTATTTCCGTTTACCCGATATTTTATGTAAATATGAGTTTCTCCCGATTTATTATTTTCGACATAAATTTAATACCACTTTTGTAATATTGGCGGCTACAGAATCCCACTAATCTATGAATATATAAAAGACAGTGTTCACATTGGACTCACTCCTTTGAGTTTTTTGACGTGAATAAAGTTCCTTTATTCAGGCACAATACCAATGTAAATGGATAGAGATAGGTATAGTAGATAACCTATGCTATATCCGACTACAACACAACGCGGGCAATCTATAGTGAATTCATCCACTTAACTTCATTAATATTCATTACTGTTATTAATTATTGTATGTAAATAAATGTTTTAATGTATGCTTATTTTAAAATTACAGCTAGAAAATTTTCGTAATCTTTACACTAAAGAGGGAGAAAGAATTACCCATAACAATCGCCCGATACAACCGCTCAACGGACGAATTGTTAAGAAGAGCAATCCAGGCCTTAGTTCCTTAAATAATGGAATGCCACAACTTGCACAATCAGCACCGATTCCAATTATTAAAATAGCCGGTGGCCACTCAAAAAAACCGAAAGGAAATGTATCGGCTTTGGATGACGCATTTAAAGGACAAAGCATACCATTTCATGCTAAGAGAAACTTCAGTCCAACAACTACAATCATTGATTCATGGGTCGTTGTAGCGTTTGTCTCTTTTATTATTTCTTATTTTCTATTTAATTAGAAATGTTTATTTCTCGAACTCATTAAAAAAAATTTACCTTCTTTATTTACTTTGTTAAAACTTAAAAAAAAAATGTAAGATGTTAAAAACATTTTGTACTTACTTTGCTTTGGTCCGTTCTTTTTTTAACAAATTAAAGTTAACTATTGATAACAATTTAATAGTTGCCTATTTTCGTTCCTTTAATCAAAAATAGTTAAACAATTTGTAACAACGTATTTGACACATTAACATCGTTCCTAAATTCATTTTGAAGTGTCAAATAGTTACGTTTTGTAACTATTTTCATTTGAATGAATTGAAAGTGTTGATCTGTCAAAGTACACATGTGAGCCGATTTGTTTGCAAAACAAAATCAAAGATATGAAGCTTTTGGTTAAGTTAGAAATACGAACAAAATTAAAATGCATTTTTTCCAGTTGAAAATGAAAAAGCAGAGTTTACATCCAAAAAATTTGATTTTGTGCAATACAAATGAAAATATTATCACTAAGTTTCTACGTAGCTTTTGGAATGTAAAATTGCACTACAAAGCTAGTCAATCCTAAACTGTCATATTAATGACAGATGTAAACATATCAAATAAGAAACATTTGTGTTTTGAGAACTTTAAATAAACTTTAGGTTTGTTCGTTGAGCCCTGAAGTCACCCTGGGGTCGCCAAAAAGCGTTTTTTGAAAAACCTGAAGTCACCTGGTGAAAAAATTCTGTGTTTTTTGAGACCTGGGGGTAGCCCTGAACCCGCCCCGAAGTACAACTTGGTATTTTGCTGTTTTGGCGAGTTGAGGTAAAGCAAAAGCTGCCAAAGTGACATGAGTTGTTATGCATATGTTTTGTTGTGGATTCACGTGCAGCAGGTTATTGTTTATTTTTGGAAAACAAATTGACAGAATATACAAATTGAATTTAATGCTAACAAATAGCAATAAAAATGGAAACGGTAGAATTTGTTTTTGTTCATTTTTAAGACATATTTGAAACAAATGTTAAATTTTAATTATCTAAGCACAGAATTTTTTTGTCTTGCTTTAAATGTCAACATCCTTTAAGCGTTTTTTGAGAACCGAAAAACCCGGTTTTTTTGACAATTCTTGGAGCAGTCAAGAAAACCTGGGTCAACCCTGGGTTTAACAGTTAAAATTAAATAAAATGTTTTTTTCATATTGCACCAATTTCTTCCACAAAAAATTAAACTTGTATTTTGATCGAACTGCTGATTGTGAAATGTCAAAATCATATCCACTTACTTTGTAGGTTGTAGCCAACATTTTTACACTACGTCCGAGGCGAAATTTCAACTAATTTCTTAGTGGTATTTAGCCAATCAGAGGTAGTTGACTACGTAGAAACTACATTAGTGCATGTGCCCAATGTCTAACAATGACACTTCATCAATTTTTTTGACATGACAACAATGATTATAGTTAACTTTTGTTAGAAAAAGAACGAACCACTTATATTTTTGATTAATAAAATGTTCCTATATATTTTTCACTGTATTCAATGTCTTATATGATCTCATTTGAATCAATTTTTTAATGGTCGAACACGATATTACAAACAATTAATAATATTTTAATAAAACTAAAGACATAAAAGTTATAGTCGGTACTCGGTACTATAGATTGATTCATTACCCGGAAGTTCATACAACCAACTGAAAAACAATAACATTTTTTACTTTCCATTGGAAATCAGATCAGTTTTTTTTTTCAAATTAATCCTAAACTTTTTTTATCGAACCTCGTAAATCGTGACTTCAAACACACACTTCCCTTCAAGAAAATTCACTCAACCAACTTTGTCGTTCTTTATTGGATCATTGCAAAACGTAGTTTCTGACGCACACCTACAAAAATTCTTTGGGTCTAGCACTAGCTATGTACATATATTTTGTTTTATTTTCCCCACACCTTTTTTTAGTTCATTTTTGTAAGTGGCGTAGAGAAGAAATTTTTTTTAAATTTTTTTCTTATGAAAACCTTAGAAATTTTCAATTAATAATACAGATTTTAATGTTTGTCGTTCATTTCATCTTTCCTCGTGCAACAAAATGTGTTTGTAAATGTTTTATTTTTTATAATTGATCAATAAAAGTTTCCTAAATAAAAAAAAAGCTTTGTTTGTTTGTTGTAGGTAATATATTCATAACTCGATTGGAGAAGTAATTTCTTTTCTAGTTTAGGTTTAAGCTTTCACTAAGTATGGTGAGATCTTTTTCTCAGAAAACATGCAAAAATTGAAAAATGGGTCCGTGGTGATTTTAATTTCAATACTTATTTGAGCCACCAAACGGAGTTTTAAGCATCCATATTTGGATCCGGACGCGAAGTCTTCCATACGTTTGTGACTATGTACGCGGATCCAAAACGGACTTGTTTGAACTTCCACTTGCAACCACCAAAGCGGTATGGCGTTTGAGATCTCGCTATTTAAGCGTGGTGCACATATTTACCGTTTTTTTTATTAGCCGTGTTCCTTTGGAGGTGGCGAACTACTCATGAGTAGATGCAAACAATAATCTAGTACTAACAACTACTCGTGCTCTCATGGCGAGTAGTTGAGGTTTGTAGGAAAACCAATGTTGTGCGTTCAAAATGGATAGCAACGTACTTATGAGTACTTCGCCACCTCCAAAAAGGAACACGGCAATAAACACTAGTAAGCTGCGGATGCGAAACGATACAAAAGTCATACAAAAATGACACAACTAAATCAAAAACGAAAAATTTCGTCCTGCTTTTTGTTTTGCAGTACGCTGTTGGACGAGCGAAATTGATAGTTGTAGCAGATTACTTAGAGAAAACTCCGCCACTCTTCTTTTGCACAGAATTAATTTCCCGGGCCATTAATTGTTTGCGGAAAAGTGACATTTGAGTTTTATTCGTATTTTTATTAGTTGTTTCTTTTATTACAGCTAAATTACTATATAATTATAAATTAGTCAAATGTAACTGGCAATTGTATATGGCTTTCTGTGATTTGTTTACCTTCGTTTGTTTGCAATTGGTGACATATTCAAAGGGGTATTTTTCGCAGTAGTTTCCGTTTACATTTCGCTGTCGTGTAGGAGACTACTGACAAATTTCAATTCACATTATCAGTGTACTGGGGTTTATCAGAAAACAATCCGAATTTTTGTGTCACACGCTTAGAGGATATATAATAGGCGTGTTTTTTTGCAAGTCCATATGGATTTGTCGAAAAAAACGACATCGGGACTTAGGAACTTCTTACTTACAGTACGTAAGTCCCGATAATTATCTGGACTTAGCTAAGTCTATATGGATTTAAGTTGTTGTTGTATTTACGTGTAAAACTATTAGTCCCGATGTCGTTTTTTTCGACAAATCCATATGGACTTGCAAAAAAAACACGGCTAATATGGAGTACTTGTTTTTATACGAATGAGTACCTTTCATTAGGGTCGCTGTTTGAAGTTTCGGTCTGAGTTTTCTGCACATTGGAGAAAAAAACTAAAAAAAGAAGATATAGAAATCTTTAAAATAATAAACAAATTTTTATTAATTTCAAGAATTACTTCAAATTAGAACAATTTAGAGAGGAAATAAGCAAATTATGAATTTGATAGCAGCTGTACGATATTCTAAGACTTTATCTAAACTGAAATAGCGCCCCCTATCACGGGCGCAGGCGTTAGAATGCATTAGGGATAGAAACGAGCACTCCATATTATAACGGGTGATTTTTTAGCTGGTTTGGTTTTGGCAACACTGGTTTTGACAGCTGACGTGTGTTTAGTACCTTGTGTCAATGTCAAACAGCTTCAGTTTGGTTTGCAATTCAACCATGGATCGTCTTACAAATGAACAACGCTTGCAAATTATTGAATTTTACTATCAAAATTCGTGCTCGGTTCGAAATGTTCATCGCGCCCTGCTTGTGTTCAGCGATGAGGCTCATTTTTGGTTGAATGGGTACGTAAATAAGCAAAATTTCCGCATTTGGAGTGAAGATCAGCCAGAAGCATTGCAACAGCTACCAATGCATCCCGAAAAAGCCACTGTTTGGTGCGGCTTATGGGCCGGCGGCATTATTAGGCCTATTTCTTCAAAGATGATGCGGATCGCAGCGTTACTGTCAATGGTGAACGCTACCGAGCGATGATAACAAACTTTTTTTTGCCCGAAATGGAAGTTCTTGACTTGCATGATATGTGGTTTCAACAAGACGGTGCCACATGCCACACAGCACGCGAAACAATGGCGCAATTGCGAGGCGAGTTTGGTGAACAGTTAATTTCACGTTTCGGGCCGGTCAATTGGCCGCCTAGATCGTGCGATTTGACACCATTAGATTATTTTTTGTGGGGATATGTCAAGGCTAATGTCTACAGGGACAAGCCCGCTTCGATTGAAGCACTGGAAGCCAACATCCATGCATTCATTCGTGAGATACCGGCCGATATGTGTGAAAGAGTATGCCAAAAGTGGACTCAGCGGATGGGCTACCTGAGACGCAGCCGCGGTCAACATTTGCATGAAATTATCTTTAAACATTAAATTGCAAGGTTCAAACTATCGATTCAAATAAATATTTCATTCATTTTTTCGAATTTTTTGTGTTTTTGTTTTTTTTAAAAGTTCTAAACCTCTTAAAAAATCACCCATTATATCCTTTAAGGTCACACGTTCACATATTTACAACTTAAATTTCAAAAGGAAGTCATTCAAAATCGCGAAAAAAACATTTTGCAAAATGAACTGCAGCCACGCATGCTACTCTGGGAGTTAAAAAAGTTTTAATAATCACGCGCGTTCGGACGCGCATTTATTGTGTTCAGCCATTTAAGTTGCTGCATCAAAAAACACAGTCGGCTAAGAGCTATCGACTCTCAAAAGCTAACAGCTTAAGTATTTCGTTTTGTCGTTTTATGTTCATTTTCAATTTTCATATTGCAATCACGTCCATTTTACTTTTGGAGGAAACCACATTTGCGGCCATATTAGATCTTACGCCATATTTAAATTTGTAATAATTTAAAATATTCAACGGTATTATTTATTTAAAAAACGTCAAGTTAATGATACATTTTATAATCTTGGACTAAGGCCACTACAAATTGTTAACGCTTCATGAAAAACAACATCTTGTTCCAAATCAAAATCCACTCGAATAAAGGTAAGACCCTATTATTTTTATATTAAAACTAACAAAGTAGAAGTCCCTATAAAATTATGCACAGTCTATCTTTCTTCTAAGATCTAAGCCATAACATTATGGAAAATCAAGACTCCTTTTTGGAAATACACGATCCAGAGAAGGATGAAATCATTTTTTATACCGAAGACGATATACCCATTTGCATTGATACTGGAAATTTAATTGTTTTCGATTGCAATGAAGAAAATGTTAATTTTGGAAACGATGGTTCAGTTGTACTAGATGATTTGAAAGTACAAGTAATACACACTGCTAATGTTCCATTAACTTCTGATCCACTGAAAATTTCGAACTGCTTTGCTCGAAATAAAAAGTCTCCAAAACGATGGCGCCAAAAAGAAGTTACTATCAAAACAATCGAATCAGAATTCAAAGTTGTTATGTGGGTTCTCACCGAGAACGACCAAAACAAAAAAGTTGAAGCAGAACCTTCTTCCAAACAAAATCAAGAGAAATTTAAGCAAGAGCCGATAATATCCCCGATAAAACCAAAACGTGAAACTTCTCAACTATCGCAACACAATGCGTTACCAAGTAACAGGTGTACTATTAAGTCTAGCCGGATGGGGCTCAAAGACGCTTCGACACAACGCCAACATCTTACACAACATGATCCTGAAAATTCAAACGTACCAAATACACTCGACTATATGTGTACTTTCCAAAATTGCAAAAAAACATTCAAAGACACTTCAAGTTTTCGTAAACACTTGCACACTCATGGACCAAAAACAAAAGTATGCGCCGAGTGTGGCAAAGCTTTTATAGATAATTCTAAATTGAATCGCCATCTTGTAGTGCATACAGGAGACAAACCTTTTAAATGCTGGTTCTCGGGTTGTGGGAAAAGTTTCTCGTTGGACTTTAATCTTCGGACTCATGCACGCATTCATACCGGATATCGACCATTTGCTTGTACATTTGATGGATGTAATAAGAGATTTGCTCAGTCGACAAATTTAAAGTCTCACCAAAAGATACATCTGAAGAGGATTCAAATTGATAAAGGTTCAGATATATGTATGTAACAGAATTAAGATTGATTTTTTTTTTGTGTTTGCTTGAGTATTTTTAATGTTTTTGTTTTTCATTATTTTCCATATAAGTTTGGTAAAATAAAATTAACTTTCTACGAAATATTGCTTGTTGAGATAATTTTTTTTTTACTAGTTTTGGAGGATTTTGAGTATTGCCTTTTCATAGGAATTTCGATGAATGAAGTATCAAATGAAGGCTAAGAATTTTCTCTTCACTCGTATTCGGATATACTATTGTTGCTTTTTATTTCAAGTCCAACCGCCATATTAAAGTGGTTCATAATTATTTGATATCGGCTTAGGTTGTTATAAAAGTTCTCGAACTTGCAATAACAACAAAACAAAAATTGACCAGCAATTGTTTAGCGTGCGAAAACATAGTGTGAAGGTGAATAAAAAATATTTTTTGCGAGGTCCTAACTTCCGCAAAAAATATATTCGCCTCACAATATTATTTGCATGTAAATGGTTTTTGAATCCAAAAATAATAAATTGTTTTCCAATTTTAGCCATTTGATTAACTAAATCAGGGAAAATTAAGCACTACCTATACGGATTGCTAATTATATTTATGAAAGTGACTAGACATTCATTTGTTTAATAACTGTTTATGCGGCCCCGCAGGGGCAGGGCCGTCGCGAAGCTGTTCCAAAGAGATTTTGAGATAATTTCCTCATAATATATGGGGGCTATCGTGAATAAAATTTCCCTGGGAATATTTCCCATCATCGAAAATTTGAAACGCCAATACTTTTCAACTCCACGTCTTGAGCTCAAATTTGGCTTATTGAAATGATAGCCAAATTCACCTAGAAAATGTATTCCCAATACCATTCAATTCCAATGGATACTTTCAACCATTATTCACGTTCCAAATTTTCAAAGGAGGGAAAAATTCCCAGGGAAATTTTATTCACGATAGCCCCCATTAGATTATGGAATCTGAAATTTATAAATAAATATATAAAAACTGAAATAAGTTTAATATTCATTTTTAATATATAATATTTTAAAAAAGTATAAATTTTGATAATACATAATGTTACTTACTAAAAATGACAAAAAATCAAATAAATTTTTAACAAAAAATGCAGTAAAAACATTTTATAATTTTTTCAACAACAATACCTCAGGTAAATAGATTTTCTTTAGCTTCTCTTCTGTGAATGCTTCATGCCTCTGTTTTATTGCAGTATTCTCGACTTTAAAATCACTTTTATAAAATCTTATCGCTTTTTTCTCTGAAATATATTCCAATTCAAAATATATACAATCTTGAACAACATCGCTGTTTTGGCTGTAAAGGAGTAATTTCCGAAGCCACTCTACGGGGAGCAAGAGTTGTTTGCTATTATAGGCCGTGGCAAACGTTAGGAATACTTGCCTGTTAAAAAGGAGAATAGATTACTATTCAAAAGAATGATATGATTTAAAAGAATTTACTTACCTCCGTAAAGTTTGAAGTTTAAGAGAAGCTATTGCACATAATATGTGAGGAAGACGAGCTATACCCTGAAGGACCTTGTAAAAGTTCCCCTGGAAATGGTTAAGTGCAATAGAATATACCGCTTTGAATATAGAATCGGTTTTTATTTCAACAGGAAGCTGGACACATCTGTTCAGCGCTTCAATCGATCCTAAATTAAATAACTGGTAGATTGATTCTATGAAATGTCTGCTACGGATTGCATTGAGTTTCATATTATCCAGTCCAGATTCTGCATAAACTTCGTCGTAGCAGCAGAGAACTCTTTTCAGGCACTCTTGCAGGTGTTGGTCGCAGATTTTAGGATCGAAGTTATCAACTGATTCTTCGCAAAGTCTAATATACATAATGCAGGTGTCAGAACCTTTGATTCATTTTTTGAACTACTGAAAAATTGAAATTATATATACCTACCTATATCGACTGTACGCCAAAAACATAATCATTGGTTCTAGAAGGCTTATGGATGCCTTTGAATCATAGTTCTGCATCACGATTTCCTGCCGAATGGCTCTTAGACGGTCGAAAACAAAGTCATAGACATGGTTAAAGGGTCTTCTCTTGTCGAGTGTGATTCTGAAAATTAAATTTTGCAAAGAAATATAAAGAAAATGTCATTATTTTACTTTACTCTTTTAGAAGGTATTCCACCGTTTGGTTCAGAGCTCGTTGAGTGCGAAGATCTTTTCTCCTCGGTATTTTAATCCCTGCAGCCGAACGTGAAAACGACTTAACGAGGATGCCAGGAACATTTTTTTGACCAGCTTTACATTCATAAAAGTTGAGTAAACGCTCCTTTGTTCGACTAAGGAAAGAGAAAAAAATAAATTATATAGTTATAACACAGGATATAATATGACATACAGTTTAACTTCTTGGTCTGGACACATTTGTTCACATGTCCCTTGGACAAACTCTGGCATTTTTATTCTTTTGATTTATAGTTTAATTATTATCAAATTTAATTAAATTCTGCCCAGCAAACTTTTCGTAATCGTAGTTCATGTACAAAATAAAAATTACAACAAGAAAACAGCTGGGAAATGCCAAACAAACGTGTACAGTAGAAAACAAAAATATTCGTGGCAAAGCTAAGGCTACTACTCTCGTGTGGTGTGTTGGGGAGTACTGGTCGATAGCCGTGTTCCTTTGGAGGTTGCGAAGTACTAAAAAGTACTTTGCTTGCCATTTTGAATGGAACGCACAAAATTGCTTTTCCTACAAACTTCATCTACTTGCCAAGAGAGCAGAAACGTTAATATATACAAAAAAAATGATAGAAATTCACAGTTTTAGACAATATGCGAACTATATTATGCTTGTTTGGTACCTAAAACTTTCACCAATTTTCCCAATGTGCCTACGTTCTGTAAGGCCAGGCGCGCACATGCAACTAAACAGTTTGGTTTCGATTTTGAGCACTCGGGATTATTTATGAGAGTCCGCCGGTTTATGTGCGCGGACTCTCATATAATCCCATAGTGCTCAAAATCGCAACCAAACTGTTTATTTGCATGTGCGCGCCTGGCCTTACAGAACGTAGGCACTGTGCACTCTGTGTTTTTTTCTCCTATGGGTTTTGACAGCAAATTGTGAAAAATTTCACGGTACTAAACAGACCTATGTTCATAATATATAGTTTTGTTCAGTGACAAAATAGTTAGATTATAACAGAAGAGAACAGCACAGACTCGTGCGAAGAGTCAGAACAAGTTAGAACAGGAAATCTCTTCTAAGTTGTTCTTACTAAAAAGCTAGTGCAGAAAATCATGTTCGAAACTGTTCGAAAGTGTTCTAGATATACTCACTGAACAGCAAACCAGAACAGAAAATTCCTCATTTAACAGCAAAAGTTGAACTTTTCTGTTCGAAACTGATCACTGTTCCAAACAGCATCGTTGAACAAACCTTATGTCAGATCTTACTTTTCAGATTTTGTGATTGAACGAGCCCATTAATAGAACGTGTTCATGGCAACCCTATTCTTATCCTAATGTCATTTTGATTTTTGTGCCGTTCCCTTGTGTTTGGGGTCGGTAGTTATAATTTTTGCATTTTTGCAGAATTAAATAAATTGAATCGAATTAACAATATACAAACATAAATCAATTGAAAATGAATATCCTCAATTTACCAAATGTGATGTTGATTCAAATCTTCGAGTTCTTGCCGTACGAAGAAGTGGCTAAGAAACGTCTGGTAGGCGGAAAGAGTTGCTTGAACGTTTTTTTTTTACTTGATCTATGTCTAGTTCCTTCTTTGTTTTCTGTTCTTGTTATTCTCTGTAATACAAATATTACATCTTGTGTTTTATTTATTTTGTCGAAAAGATTTGCAAAAAGATAGATATGATTTGTCAGCACATTCTGAATTGCGGCTTCAATAAAGTTGTAAAGCAGCACTCGCTTAGTCTCAAGAGGATCAAAGCTTTGCTACCTCGTCGGGAGTCTGAAAGAAGGTGGGTAATTTGAAGTCCTTATGAGTCATTGCCCTTAAAGGAATGCAAATTTTGTTTCAGAAATCACTGTCTAGCACGTCATGCAGACATACTCACGTGCATCGAGACGCGCATATCTATGTTGTCTATGACGTACTCCAAGTACATGGACCTCAATTTATGCTGTTTTATTCCCGGACGCGTGTTGGACGAGGTATTTCGTATACTGCGACTGATTTCGAAGACGTCCAAGCCACTACGTCCGCATGAAGTGCTGCAAGAACTCAGAGATATATCTTCGATGGCCATCGAACATTTCGATGAAAAGATTTCACATTCGTTGAAAAAGTCATTTGTTGATAGTAACACAATGTATTCAAACAGCTCTACATCTACGGGACCAACACCTACTGTCACCGCAACTAGCTCCTCCAAGAGCGTTTGTTGTGACCAAATGAGACAGAAAGTTAACATTCTACTTGGGTTACATCAAACTACATTTGAACCCGTACATTTTTCTGTTCAGGTTCAATCAAAGGCTCCCCAAGTTGCTGCTATAGAACAAGAACAATCGACAACGTTACATGCTGATGGTGGACAAGGTTGTGATGAGGCTCGTGCTACAATGACCTACGTCAAAAATATGGAACAGGAATACAAAAAGGGATTTGCTAAGGTAAGATTGTCAGCTAGATTATTGAATATTGATGAACTAAATTTATGCCTGTTTGGCAACATGAAATTTTCACCAAGTTTCCCAAACTTGGGTTTTTTCTCCTATGGTTTCTGAAAGAAAATTGTAAAAATTTGAAAGAAATTTCTCGTTAACAATCATACCTTTTATTTAAAAAAAAGCACCGATTTTCTTAGTCTTTATATTATCAAATTCTTAATCTAGAACAAATTATAAAAATATGTATAAAATGTATATTAGAATGGAGCCAAATTCTATTAATTGGATAACTATAAATTATGAAAAATCAATCATTTTGACTGAAAACCTTTGTGTATGTATATAATATATTTTCCAAAAAATCTCATCTTTTTAGATGAGCAGAATGCTGCATGTACAATTACATCAATCACGTCGTTTAAACCAAAGTGTTGCAACTATTGCTGAATTAAATGCACAAGTTATTGAACTCAAGAAGCGATTGGAAGACATGGATGCCAAAAATCGTGAATTATCAGCGAGCATAAAACAGCTGAATGGTGAATCAACAGCCACAAGCACATCTCAATCCACTGCCACCGCTGAAGAGTTTTCAAATGCAGAAGTGACGTCCGATGAAACAACACAAGACACCAGTGCCAATGCAACAGATGATGTTGAAATTATACCCACTACCGTTAAACGGCACCTTGATGAACTACCACTGGTAGAAGAAAATGCCCCTGTTAGCACAGGGCTCGACACAGCCAAAAAGGCTAGAGTTGAATAAGTCTTGAGTTTATTTATGTCATTTGGATGTACATACTAACTCTTTATGCTGCAAAAATATTTTTAAAACTGCTAGAATTGTTTCCTTTTTTTTTTACATTAGACGCTAGTGATTTATTTACTTTATATGCCTTAGACGAGTGAGAGAAATTGCGCGATTTTTTTTTGTGGTTGTTTGTGTGCATTGAAGAATTAAAAAAAAAAGAAAACCAATAAACAAAACCAAAATGTACAGACTATGTTTTCTAAGAAAAACATTAAACAAAAAATATTTCACCTGAATATATCATGCATTTTCATCATACGAAATAATTGCTGTTTAAATTGAAATGTATGTGGAAAGTGTAAGTAAGATCTAAAATGTGATATCGTTTATCAAGAGTTCTACCGAGTTCTCGATTCTAACTTTAAACCCCAGTACTTTTTTTTTTTTGTATATTAAGCGCGCACTAAAGAGGTTGTGACTACCCTTAAAATGATATACACAGCACGAGCGATTAGGTAGATTGGAGGAGGTTGAAAAGGTTATACCGATGCACATTGGTTTTGAATGTCTGAAGATCACAATGGGAGGGGAAAATAGGGCTTGGTAGAGCATTCCACATTCGTGTAGTGCGACTAAGGAAAGAATCTCTGTACTTAACAGTACGTCCGAAGTTGGGCTCAAGGGTAAACTGATGGGCATTCCTAGAAGCGCGAGTATTACGATTGAGTTGTTTAAGGGGAGGAATGCAACTGGCTATTTCACTAGAACAGTTTATAGAAATAGCGGTAAAATAATGATAGACATGAAACATTGCGACGGTGCTCAAGAGATGTAAATGTTTCCGTTATAAATAGTTCTTTCAGCTATCATTTTTAGAGCTCTTTTGTGTTCTATCCAATAGGCTCAAGTGGGTTTTTGGAGCACCTGCCCAAATATGGGAGTTGTACTCAAGTTTTGGACGAATAAAGCCTTTGTAGATCACAGCCAGGGCCCATATTATGTATTACGAAACGAACGGCAGAAAAAACGAAGCCCAGGGAAACGAAAATCAGCGCCTAGAGCGATTATGAAAAACGAAAATCTGTTTCCGACTATTTATTATTTTTCTTACAATTTTCCTTAGCTCACTCAAAACAACTCAAAACCAAACCAAAATACAATTTTGACAACAAACTCAAAACGAAAGCCAGCCAATACGACAGCTTAAGGCAATCGTTTATAAAATACGAGTATTGTTTTTTTTACGATATTCATTACTCGTAATGGCAATTTAACGAATACGCGGCGTTATAAACGATATTCGTTTTATGTAATAAGCCCCCAGATCAGAAGTTGAGAAAAATTTCTTGCATCGATGGAGAAAACCTAAACACTTAGCAGCGTTTTAGTTTTTTTTTGGACAGATCAGAATTTAATGAGCTTTTCATACGCTGCCGTTGAAGTTCCACATCTGAAGAACATGGATGTGAATCTAGAAACGAATATGAAAAGCTGAGAGTACTGTCGTCAGCAAAACAGTTTAATGGATTAGAAGTTTCAGATAACAGGTCATTTATGAATATTAGGAAGAGGGTCGGCGACAAAACGGAGCCCTGGCGCACACCAGCATTTATTTTGTAGATATCAGACTTGAAACTGTCGAATACAACTTGTATTGATCGGTCCGAAAGGTAACTTCTAATCCAACGAAGAAGAGATTCATCAATACCAAATGCACGCATTTTCGATAAGAGAGCTTGATGCCACTATCAAATGCTTTTGAAATATCAAGTGCAATAATCTTACTTTCGCCAAAACGATGTAAAGATTTGTGCCACTGTTCGGTGAGATATACCATCAGATCACCAGTGGACCTATTGCTACGAAAGCCATACTGTCGGTCATTTAGAAGCTTTCGTTCTTCAAGATATTTCTTAAGCTGATGATTAATCAGCGTTTCCATGACCTTGGAAAGAAGGGACGTTAGTGCAATTGGTTGATAGTTAGAGGGGGAAGAAGACACGCCTTTTTTAGGGACAGGCTGGACAAATGCTGTTTTCCATCCACTCGGAAAGAGATCAGTAGAGTAGGACAGATGGAAAAGCTTACGCAGTGGTTTTGCCAGCGTTGAAGACGCTCTTCAGAACAATGGGAGCGATACTATCCGGGCCAGCGGATTTGTGAATTTCGAGATCTTTTAGAATTCTGGCAACTGCACGAGTGCGAAAGAAGATTTGTCCCATGAAATCGTTTACGCCCTCAAGTACAGGTGGAGTTATATCTTCTTCTGGCAGCGTCGAATTAACAGCAAACTGTGCTGCAAGCAAATTGGCTTTATCGAGTGAACTGACAAAAGGAGTGTCGTTGAAGACGAGCGTTGGAACCTAGGACGAGGTGGTATTTCGTATGGTTTTTATAAATGACCAAAAATGTGTACTACCTTTGGGACATTGTAGTATTTTTTGCCGTAATTTTTGATCATGCAAAAATCTGGTTCGTCGAATGTGAACGTTACAGGTATTTCTAGCTTGTTGAAACTTTTTCCGGTTTCCCTCAGTAATAACCTCTTTACAGCTCGAATCAAACCATTAGTTATCTTTGGGTTTGATAGATTTTACCCTATTCGGGATAAAATTTCTCATTCCACAAAGAATTAAGTTTGTAACGATATCTGCGCTGGAATCTACGTCACTATCGAGGAAGCATAGTGACCAGTTAAAGTTCCTGAAGAAAACATTCAGACCGTCCCAGTTGGCTTTCTCGTACTGCCAAACGGTTCTCTTAGGAGTTTTTTCTTTAACTGGGTTTTGCTGACACGAGACATTAGCAGATATGGTACAATGGTCTGATGTGCCTAGAGGCGATAATACACTAAAAGTGTATTTATCAGGGTCAGAAGTAAGGAACAAGTCTTAAAGTGTTGGCGGATTGACCTGCAACGTCAGCAATCCGAGTGGGCTCGTCAACAAGCTGAGTCAGGTTGTTTAACTCAGCAACAATCTAGGCATACCTTCCTTCGGGTGTTGTCTGACCCGAATAGCGTAGCCACGAAGAACTATGTACATTAAAATCGTCCGTAAAAACGAGTTCGCATCAAATTCGTTAGAAGTTGAATTACAAATTACTATCCAAACTAGGACTACGATAAATAAAACAAGTATGGATGATGCGCTTATGGACGGTGAATTTAAACCACATGAAATTATAGTTAGTGTTCAATTCAAACATGAACCATATTGTGGCATAAGCTGATAAGCAACATCATTTCGAACATACACGGCGAGACCATGATGTGAGAAAAATAGAGGCACTAAGCTATAACCATGCAGGCTGAATTCCGAGTGATCGGTATTTTCCCCTACCTGGGTTTCACTTAGTGCCAAAACAGTTGGCCTGTTTTTCACAGTATGGATATATGCAGCACAAAAGTTCTGCCTAAGTCCCCGAATGTTGCTATAGTCAACCCTAAACTCACCCAACATTACTAAAAAACAGACATAAAAAAACCAAATCAGACAGTTACCTGAGCTGATATCCACTTAGGGCCCCAAAATGACTTCACAGTACAAATACTACTAGTGTTATGCCTTAATAGCAAATGTACTGATCCGCCCCTGGATACCCAAAATCAATAACAGCTATTTATCTGATAACTTGATGGCATTTTATTTGAGAGTTTACTTCACCGTTTTTATAGATACTTACATTGTTTTCCCTATTAGTGTTTATATTGGATTTGCTCAGCTTTAAATGATTTTTAAATTAAAGCCCCAGCATAAACACACCCTAAGTTATAAACTAAGCTTAAATCAGTGTCATATACATAGTACCTACGACGAAAAAAATAATTCCCCATATGTATTTTTTCTTGCTTTAAATTCAAATGCACAAATGATACAAATAATAGTTGCGTTTATTTTTTTTATAAACTAATTTAATACAATTAGTTAAAGTTATAACCTCATTGCTTATATGCATGTATAAGTATACAAATAGTGCACAGAATTATATAGAATCCCTTCTGGTTTAATAAGAAGGGATCATGTTGCCATAAATAGTTTGCACTAATATTATAGTAGGTAGGTACATAATTGCTCTTATAGAAACCGACTTATGAGATATTTCCATAATAATTTGTGTATAGAATTCGAACCTACATTTTAATTTATTTTCTATTATCTACAAATTATATTATTATGTTATAAATTAGTATAAATGGGTTGCAGCACTAAGTCCGATTGTTTGATTGCGAATGATTAAGATTGGTGGGATTAATTCCGGAATACTTCATGGTTGTGCAGTGTGTGTATGTTGAATAATCATTAGAGAACACGTTGCATATGCATACATAATGGCATTTTTGTATTTCAAGTCTCAAGCTTGCTTAGATTGCTGTTGAAGTATATTAGATATCGGTGTCACTCCTAATAGATTTCCGGTAAAAGATAGGAGCACTGAGTAGTTGAAATACCAGAAGAGAACGAAAAGCACGGCAAAGATTATGTCTGTAAATAAAAAAAAAATAAATAAAACAATTATTAATTATATTCAGGTTTAAGATAAGATAGCATTGTTTTATGAATGAGTAACGAAGGTAAAAAAAATATCTTCAATGAAAAGTGATAACTCCTACTTACGTATAAGTATACGCTCCCATTTCTCAACCATATATAACTCTGTTACTAAAAGGTATCGGAGCCACCAAAAATTTAAAAAATCAATTATGTTTTGGATCATTCTTAAAAGCCGGTGATAGTAGAGACCTTAGCTCCAATTAGCGATGACGGCATAAGGCCAACTAACTACTGCAAACTGCACTACAAGTTTCAAAGAGAACAATGTCTTTTTGCCAATTCCTGCATCAACATTTTCCTTTTTAGTGTTGAGGATTCTATTTGGCTGGTGCAATGTCAGCAGTGATGCCAAGTTTAGCGAAGTAAGTTTCAAACAAGCAATTAGAAAGTATGTATTCGTTTAAAAATTGTTTTCATAAACAATTCTTCTAAAATGTCTTTAAATAGTGATTAACTCCTTGAATACAATGGGATGTAAATGTACATACCTAAAAGAATCGCTATAGCACAAGCTTTCATTAAAATCGTTTAAACACAACTAATTACTAGAATGTAGCAAAGGACGTCAACAACAGTGTAGCGCGGTACACCCCCCCCCCCCTTTGTCATCTCAAGTGTTTTCCCTACTCGTTCAAAAAAAAGGTGGAAAATATCCAAAAATGAGTTTCAGACTTAGTTTCTGTGATATATAGCGGTAGTTTATTGAAAATGTGGGAGCTGTTGCATATACGTCTATTCAAAGTGAGAGTGGTTCATTGAGAAGATTTTAATTTCATTATTTCATTTTTACGACTGTAGACATGTAGGCAGATCATTTTATAAACCTGCATTCATTTAGCAGGAACACTTTTGTTTTAGCGTTATCGCTATTTATTTTTGAGAAAAAATGTAATTTCAAAAAAAATATCATTTGTTTTTAAATTCAAAAAAAAAAAACATTTCATTGAAAATATTTATGTGCAATATTATGTAGACTTAAAAGAACCTTCTGCATACTTTTGATCGAAACCTTAAATCAAAAGAACCATCGTATGGCAGGTATAAATATGGTTAGTGGTTTCCGATATAAATTACCTTTTTCGTAACGTTTGCACGGCAGGTAGTTAAAAAAAATTGATTTCTCCTGTAGGAGTAAAATCTCAAGTTTTAATAAAATCGCTTCAGTGGTTTAGAGTCTAGGTCGAGGTACAAACAGCACACACAGATTCGGGACCCACCCTGTTCGTGTGATTGAAATCCCGAGTAGGATTTTTTTTATGAAACCACAACTTGCGCTATACTATATAGTCTTTCATTACGAAAGTACTTCAACTATGCTTGAATGGAAAATTGGGTTATTTTTTAAAAGGTAGCTTATTAATAATAAATAAATTATTATTATTAATAATAATAAGCTATCTTTTCAACATTTTTTTTTTTTTTTTGATTTTCCATTCTAGCACAGTATTGGCATCACTAGGAACTGTTGGAGGAATTCCATTCTTCCCTTTCTCCCGATCGACACGGCCAACAAACAAATCGCTTTATCTCAACGTTATCACACCATAAACTGAGTGCAAATGAACTTAAGATTTGTTTTTATTTTTATGTACTCAACTAATGTCGCCACCACCTCACCCTTTTGATTGATTTGCACTTAATATACGAAACACTGCAAATAAATTATTAATATAATATTTTCCGGCTTCCTATTTAATAATTAAAGAAGATACACGTCATTGACAAAGTTTTTACTAACGTATAGGTAGGTGATACATTTTGATAAAACTTACGGATTGTAATTCGTTCCCATTTCTCCACAATATACAGTTCAGTGACCATTAAATATCGGAAGTACCAATAATTTAGAAAATCCAACAACTTTTTAAACATATTTCCTGATTACGCGTAAAGGTAGGTAACTTGTGGTTTTTTTTTTTAATAATGAACGAAAATACCGGCGAATGAAATTAAACCACATACAAAACTTTTTCCTTTTGCTTTGGTATTAAACAGCAACCTAGGGACGGTCACAACACAAATGCTACTTCTTTTGCTTTCTATTTTTTATTTGTAATGGGGGCTTGATGGGGGTGATTAAAAAAAAAATATAAAATTTGTTGACAGCTTGTAGTTTTTTGTTTATAACTTTAACGAGTCTCTAGAAAAAGTGTTGCTGTGTAAGGATTTCAAAAGCAGAATTTTATTATCGCTAAAGCCTAGTACGCTGCTGATGCGAAACGAAAAATCCTAAAAAAAAATGACACAACGAAATCATAAACGAAAAATTTCGTCCTCCTTTCGTTTTGCAGTACGCTATTCGATGAGCGAAATTGATTATTGTAGCAGATTATTTGGAGCGGTCTCCGCTCTTTTTTCGCACTCAATTAATTGCCCATTAATTGTGTGCGGAAAAGTGACATTTGAGTTTTTTTTGTGTTTGTTTCTGTTGTTTCTTACATTATCGCTTGGCTTTCTTAGATTTTGGTGACGCTTTCAATTATTGTTATTTTTTCGTTATGGTTTCCGTAAGCATTTCGCTTTCGTGTCGGAGACCACCGGTAAATTCGTTTCCTATCAGCAGTGTACTAGGTTGTAGATTGCAATTTTAGTTAAAGCCTAGTACGCTGCTGATGCGAAACGAAAGTTTTCGGTGGTCTCCAACAATAACAGAAAAAAAAACTAACACAAACACAAAAAAATCACAGAAATCCATGTTGCAATGAAAGATACAACAAATACAAACACAAAAAACCTGAAATTTCACTTTTCCGCACACAATTAATGGTCTCGTCAATTAATTGAGTACGAAAAAAGAACGGAGACCTCTCCAAATAATCTGCTACAATTATCAATTTCGCTCATCAAACAGCGTACTGCAAAACGAAAAGGAGGACGAAATTTTAATGATTTGGTTGTGTCATTTTTGTATGGGATTTTTCGTTTCGAATCAGCAGCGTACTAAGCTGTAGATTGCAATTTTAGTTAAAGCCTAGTACGCTGCTGATGCGAAACGAAATTTTTCGGTGGTCTCCAATACGAAAACGATATGCTTGCGGAAACCACAACGAAAAAATGACAACTGAGAGCGTCACACCAATAACAAAAAAAAAAAAACTAACACAAACACAAAAAAATCACAGAAATCCATGCTGCCATGAAAGATACAACAAATACAAACACAAAAAACCTGAAATATCACTTTTCCGCACACAATTAATGGTCTCGTCAATTAATTGAGTACGAAAAAAGAACGGAGACCTCTCCAAATAATCTGCTACAATTATCAATTTCGCTCATCGAACAGCGTACTGGAAAACGAAAAGGAGGACGAAATTTTTCGTTTATGATTTCGTTGTGTCATTTTTGTATGGGATTTTTCGTTTCGAATCAGCAGCGTACAGCTTAATAGGGTGGCACTGGTACAAGTCAATTTTTAAGGAAACGTTTTTTTAGCCCATCACTAATGATAACCAACCCAAACGAGTATCGAACAACCGTCTGTCTTTAAAAAAGAAAGCTCAAATAGCACGGCCCCAACTGAACTGTCATTTAATTTATTTTAATTGTAAATTCACTCGTTTTTCGTGTGCATCTGTTCAATTATTACCCAAAATAATGGCATCCGAAGCCTCTAAAGATCAAAAGCCAAATGAGAAAATCATTCAAGAATTTCAATTGTTACGAAACGAACAACGAAGTTTGGTAAACAACCTTAACACCCTGGAAATGGACCTTAAAGAACACAAGTAAGAACTTAAAAACCCTAACCTCGAATCTTCTCCACCACCGTCTGTGCTTCTCGGTTTCATAAATTCATTAAACAAAAAAATACTTGCAGAACTGTGATAGAAACGCTGAAATTAGTCAGTGAGGATCGAAAATGCTTCCGTCTTATTGGTGGCGTACTGTGCGAGCGAACAGTCAAGGATGTGCTGCCACAATTGTTGGAAAACAAAGACTTCATCGAGAAAACCATCACAGTGATAAATGACGATCTCTCCAAAAAAGGACAGCAGATCAATAAGTTCAAACAGGACCACAACATTCGCATCCGTGGCGAACAAATGCCCGATAGCAAAGACGACGAAAAAAAATCGGAACCATCTTCGTCATCGAGCAATGCCAATCGCAATGTCTTGGTCTCGAATTAATAACAAAAAAATCGCTATCTGTCTATTTTCTTAGCGAGTTGAACGTCAATGCTGTCGATGGCAGAAAATAACGTTGCATTTTTCCACAAGTCATTGCCTCCAATTTATTAACTTAAAGTTTTCCGTTCTTTCTTTAATTTTATTATAACTGCATTATAATATTTTTCATTATATAATTATTACTATATTAACTATCAGCGAAGTCTCATATATTGCAAACGTTTTTGAAAATTAGCATTAAAGGTGTTGTTAGAACCTGTTATCCAGGCGAAAAAGAAGCCACATTAAAGAAAAAAAAAAAAACAAAAAAAAAAATACACTGGCTTTAAAAAAATTCATATTAAATGATATTTTTTTTAAATATTTAAATATAAAATTAGAATCACGCGCATATAACCGAATCATTTGCAGAACGTATGTTGTATTTTTGAGGTTCCATTAATAATGGCAAATTCAATAATAAAAAGATATTTGTTTATAGAAAGCGACACCCCGATTTGATTTTTGATTCGTTTACAAACTCTTGAAATAGGGACTGAAAAAACGACAATGTATTGAAACATTGGGTTGACATGATGGGCTTTCTACTGCAAGCAAAGTCAGCTGAGACAGTAATTTGAATAGAAGGTTTTTGGCAAACATTTTTTTTGATGAAATAATTTACAATTTTTTTGGTTTTTCCGTAAGTCTCATTAACGCCTTTATTGGTTTTGTTGTAATTTAGGAAACTTCCAAGCCTTTTGAGCAATATTGTAGCAAACAAATAAATAATGAATTAATTAATTTTTCACTACTATGCCGTTATTTGTGCGGATTATATACTTTGTAGTTTGAAAAAGTCGTACGTACCGTCCGTCTGTATATTTTTCTGTGCGTGTCAGTACGTCCATGTGTACATGGAGAATAATGTGCTTTTGGTGCTGTACCTAATATTTTGATTATAAAAACAACATCACCATCATTAGTAAAAAGGAAAAACTATACCTAATATAACAAAGATTAAAGAATATGAAGAAATAAATAAGTTTATGTTACTCAAATTTTAGTGTGGTTTCAGCGTCCCAACTTCATACGATATGCTATCTATGCAGACTTTTGCATGGTGTGGAGGTCTGCACTGTGATGCCATATTTGTTGCCGCTTGGTAGTTTTAACTTATTTCATTATCTCCAGAAATGCACTTACACTCTAGGGCTTTGTGTTACGGTGCCGAGTCGTGCTCTCAATGTGTTTTTCCAAACGAATATTTAAATTTGGACTTCTGAATAGGCCAAATTCGAGCTTACAAGAGGAGCAGTTAAAAAGTATTTGCGTTTCCAGTTTTAGGAGAAGGAAAACATTCTAAGATTTTATTCACGATACCCTTATTTTTTCCTCGCTCTGTAATACATAATGTACTGCATCATGTTTTGAAATGATTGGCAGAACTTCGCTCCTAGAGTGGGATCCCACCTCTTTGGTATTTTCTATATAGGGTAAATATTGGTTTCCAAAATTAGGGAATTTTCAATCAAATTAAGATATTGGAGAAGTGCAAGAAAGTGTTTTATATATTTTCCAGTTATTTTTATTTCTATCAATTTATTCTATGTATATGTTTATTACATAATATTATATCTACTTAGTTAAGTACAAAAATATTTATATTTTGAACTAATGAACCCTCTTAATTATACCTTGATACAAATATATTAGATTTATATTAATCTTAGTTATTAAAACTTAATCTGTTAAACATTTTTGTAAGAAAGTTAAGGCAGGTATAAACTTATACAATACAACTATTCGCGTTTAAAATATCTCTTTCCTCCAGACTTTTCACACAACCGTATATCCTTAATGACTATTTCATGGGACACAGCCTTACACATATCGTAGACAGTTAGTGCGGCTATTGACACTGCAGTCAAAGCTTCCATTTCAACACCGGTCTTTCCAGAACAACGAACAGTAGCTGTTATTTTAACCGAATTATCAGATTTGTTGAGAACTGCATTAACTTTAATCGCCGATAGAAATATATTATGACAAAGGGGGATAATTTCTGAAGTTTTTTTAGCACCCATTATCCCGGCCAATTGTGCTATGGAAAGAACATCACCCTTTGACATATTGTTGGCTTCAATGAGATTGGCAATTTTTGGTCCAACGTCAATGATAGCTCTAGCAGTTGCCTCACGATCAGAGACATCTTTTTGTGAAACATCAACCATTTTTGCTTTGCCATCAGAATCAACATGAGTCAAGTTGCAAAAATGTCTAGGGGATTGCCTTGATAAGTTTAGTAGTTTTGGCTGCATATTAGTTGGAGTATAATAATAACCCATCTGTTTTTCATTTTGTGCTGAATGTTGACAAACTAAAAATATAAAAATAACACTTTAAAAATTTTGATGAATTTGTCGAATATTATGTCAATTTTTTGGTTTGAATAAAATCTTGTGACAATAGCAAAACTAACCTTAAATATAAACATATATTTATCTACAGTTGAAATAATGATTATAGAACTAAAAATACTATCCACCGATAAGAATCATAGGGCGGTTTTCCATTTGAGATAGATTCAGCATGCCTATAAAAATAATAAATAAAAGTTAAATCATAAAAGACATAATGGTTTGACATTTGAGTTCCGGGTTTTACGGTTAAGATGTACATATAAACATAAACGAGTAGCGGATTTTTGTTATTGAATGTATTCAAATATATGTTTATAAAGCAACCGAATCGTAATATATTACACATAACGTGGTACACGTAACATGCTACACGGAACGCATTTCACGTAAGACTCACGTTTTTAGTTTATCCGTTCAAATAGGTGTAGTCATTTCTTTAAAGAAATTAAAACGAGACATTGATGCACATTTGTTTTGAATATCTGACGCAATGAGAGGCAAACATAGAGTTTGGCATAGCATTCCATCAGATTCGTGTTACATACAGTTATAGAAAGGAATATCTGTACTTAACATTAGGTAACGCTCAAGAGTAAACTGATGGATATTGCTAGTGGTGCAAGTATTACAGCGGAATTGTTTTAGGGAAGGAATGTTATTGAATATTTCATTGCGGAACAAGATTCGCAAGTTTATTATTGGAATTGAGAATCGTATCCAAGCTTTGAGGGAATTTACGCCTCTCATAGTTCATAACTAGGGCAAAAGGGGAAAACAACGAACGGGAAATTTCTATTTTCTAATAACAGCAACGATAATCGGTGATGCTGTTTTTATTAGATATTCATGACATGCATGTTTGAAAGGCAAAATGAAAGATTTCGCACAGCCCAATTAGCCGAAATCCTGAATAACAAAAACCGGAATCCAAAAATCTGGTAAAAGTAAATCGAAATATGCCTGAAGCATTTTGCCTAGAGTTTCCAGAATCGTGATATATATTTACCCGTTGGGTAGGGTTGTGTGGTGGAATGTGCGATTAAGTTCAAAATTTTGGACTTCGTGATCAATTTGATTTTCTCTTTATTTCTTACCAGCATGTCTTTTCTTTTTCCTTTGCACTGCTGTCGATATAAGTTCAATCAATTCTTCTTCCGAACAATTGTTTCTTATTGCATCTCTTAGTGAAAACTCTTTATTGCCGAAAAGGCAAACCTTGATGTTCCCATCAGCAGTTAGCCGCAGTCGATTGCATGTTCCACAAAAGTGTTCGGTCATAGAGGTTATAAAACCCACTTGTCCTCTATGTCCAGGAACTGCAAAAGCTTTAGATGTATCATTTGGTCCATTTTCTAATGCTTCAAAATTTGGATATTGTTTTCGTATAACTTCAAGGGTTTCTCTAAAAGATCAATAATCAAAATCTAGTCTATGCATGTGCCAAAACAAAAAAACTTACTTAAACGACATTAGGCGATCAGTTTGCCATTTGTTGCCACTAAAAGGCATATACTCAATAAAACGAACATCTACATTTCGGTCCTTGGTAAATTCAACAAAATCACAGATTTCATCTTCGTTGAAATCCTTCATAAGAACACAATTTATCTTTGGTTTGTAGCCGAGTTGAACAGCGAGATCAAGACCCGCTATGACTCGTTCCCAGCCTTTGCGTCGAGTTATCTCCTCAAATTTGTGCGGTTTTAAAGTGTCTAGGCTAACGTTTAGTGCATCTAATCCAGCCCGTTGCATTGGCACCAGAAGTCTAGTTAAAACAAGGCCATTTGTCGTTATACCAATATTTTCCAAATTTGGTATTTGCTTTAGTTTTTCTATAAGAAATAAATTACAGCTTGGAATATGAAATAAGACACCACATTGACCTACCAATTATAGTCACAATGTCACGACGAATGGTTGGTTCTCCGCCAGTGAGACGAATTTTCCGAATCCCCTGCTCGACAAATATCTTGGCCAGATAATAGATTTCGTCTGTCGTCAAGAGGTGTGACTTTGGACTTAGACTAACACCATCAGCAGGCATACAGTATTTACCTTCGCAATATATAGAAAACTTTTTGTAAAAAGAAAATAATTTCATCAAACATAATGAATTATGTATATGGTTTTGCGTGAATTAACTGAAGTTGCGTGTAGAGTTATGGTTTTTTTTTTTTCAAACGATAATGGCCTTTGAATAACTTGATGTTGTTTGGTTTTAATTTCAACTTAATTTAGACTTAATATGGAGCTCGGCGAGCTGGATCGAATCGAAAACATAAGTGGATACCTAGATCGAAGAATTAGAATGGAGTTTTCAGCTGATTGTTGGTGTGTGTATGCCATTGTGTATTTATTTTATTGCACACAATAAAAACAAGACAGTCACTTCAATTTTATTTGAATTCTATCTTTCGATCTGGCATATCTTCATATACCTGGATCGAAATTTCGATTCAGATTGAATCCGATCCGTGAATTCGCTCATGTAAACGTAGTAAGAGATAAACTTTAAAATAATGAGTATACGCAACAGTGTACACTTGCGCTAAACCAAAATTTTTACAAAATGTCTAAAAATTTTCATAAAAAAAGAAGATTTTTGTAGGCGGTGTTTTTTTTGACCGTTATTGATTTTTTAAAGCAGATTCCGATATATCCGTTTTAAGTCCACTGGCTTCTAAGACTAAAAAACCACAGATTAGCCACATGAAGATGAGAATGTTTCGTACGTTTCACCCTCCAAAACCCATTTGTTTACATTGTTGTATTTGTAATTTCTTCCCGCGTCGATGAATAGATGTGAATTGCAACAACAATTTAACCAGGTGTGTGAAGATCCCTACTGTCTGTGTGTGAGGTTTGTATGCACACATTCTCATTTTTTATCTGATAACTGCCAGTTCAAGCTTGTAGGCAAATTAAAATGGCTGCCGGGGATTCTCATCTTCATGTCGCTAATCTGTGTAAAAAACTATTCATCTTCTAAATAATTATATCAACATATTTATATTTATAAAAATGGATCGTGGTGTGTTCGGATGCTTAAAACTTGAAAACGACTCGACCAAATTTGCTACTTCCTTCTGTGGGATTGTTCTTAATTGCTTCGCGAAGGATTAGGAAAAAAATAAAAGTTCAAGCATTCTCAACAGGTGGCGCTGTAGGCAAATATTTTATTTTTCTGTCTACGGTATATTTTGATTGTAAACAAAAATCACTATCATGGGAATAATCCGATTATTGATATGAAACTAAAATATTTTATTTCTACTTAAACGCTTACAATTCTGTGCCTATGTTGAACTTTAATATTATTTAAATTTTGTTTCAGAGTAAATGGCTCAAAAGCTCCAATATATGGCAGTTATACTGACAATTTGTCAGTTTTCATTAGATTAGATTATGGTTTCTTGCGGTTTGATATAATTTCCAAAATAGAGTTAACAAACAACGATGCTACTATACTGATAACGGATTTCGGTTGCCCTCTTCATTTATATTTCGTCAACAACAGCTGACGCATTAAAGACCATTTACGAAATGTATATTTATCAAAATTATATTCTGGAACTTTTTGTTTAGTAGACTTCCCCCCTATAAATTCTCGAACATATGTTGAGATGAGATAACTACCTTTTCATATTATTTTCAATTCTTATCACATAGAAAAATGTTAACAGCGCAGCGTCAACAAAATTATGCAAGCTTATTGTCACAAGCATTTAAGTGTTATAATTTTTGTAATGTTATCATTCATTCAAATCTAATTGACGCAATGAATAAACAAGTAGAGTACCTATATAATTTCTTCTTCATATACAATCCTATAGAAAATGGTACTTACATCGCAAATTACAGCGTTCTGTCAATGAAATTCTCAGATATGTGTGGTGGCGCCCGAACGAATCCATCAGTGGATTAGTTTTCGTTTTCGTTTTGATCACATTCTGCGGTAATTATAAACAAATCAATGATTAAAATCAAACAAATAAACAAAACTCACTCATGCATGCTGTATGTATATATGCGTGTACATTATGTAGTTTAAAAAGAAATACCTTATTTTCAGCAACAGGTTGGGATTTAATTACTGGATCGGCAAACGTTTTTTTTGGTAAAGGGTTAATGACAGTTTGAAAACTGAAAAACTTGCAATTTTGCTGCAACTGCTTATTTATTGATGTCGCAGAGCGAAACCAGCAAGCTGTCATATTTTTTAAGGTACGAGTACTCATTGCAATTACACGATAGCTAGGTATATCTATTATCGGTTTCGTAATCAAGCTTGATTAGTTTTTTTTGTAAGTTAATTGTAATAATGTACCTATGTATGTACTTACTAAATGACGCGAAGTTGCTCGAAAGCAAAAATGAAAAAAAAACAAAGAATTTTAAACGTTAAACCCTGACAATAGCTCCGAGCTCGTTGAAGGTTATCGGTAGACTGAACTCAACGCAGAGAATGAAATAAATCAATGAATAGAATCTCTCTTGCCGGTTCATGTTGTGCTGTAGCTGTTAGACGATAGAAAAGATATAGAAGATAGATTAATTCAAATAGTACGTACTCATACTAAACAGATACAAGATACCTATATTATACTGACTCGAAACACCCAAATCGCCATCTTCGTATTTCTATAACGTCACTACCATCTTTTATAGTGAGATGATATTTAGGAATAATTAAGAATCTAATCAAATGGGACGTATTCATTTTTAAACTGTTGCTAAGTTAAATGTAAGTTTAATTCCATTTACTGAGAGATAAATTTTAATTGTTTTGATTTTCCATACAAGTATTTGAAGAAAGAATAATAATTCCAATAAACTTTAAATAAACATAGAAAGTAAATTAGTTAGTTCATTGTGCATTTGATCATAAGGTTTAGTTTCATAAAACATGAATTAAGAAAACGACTAGTTAGTTAAATTGACTTTTATTTCAATATATATATATATACAATTAAAGCTTAGCCTAAGTCATAATGATAATGGGTTTGGCTTATGGCCGTCTTCCGACTATAATTTCGCCTGATTGTTTTTAAATATAAATTAACTGAGAAAATAAATTAAAAAAAACTATCAGATGAAATGAAATAATTATTTTTCTCTCTCCAAAGGAACTATAGATGACTGTGACGTCATACAACGAAGTCAGCATAACTTATGTAGGTATCTTTTTATTTTTAATGGAAATAGTGAACATTAATTCAGAAAACTACACGTGGTGCAGGGTTGTCGATTAGGTAAACATTCTATTTAAGGTTTTTTTTTAAATGAGAAACAAAAAGTATAAAACAAAACCCGCGACGGTGACGCATTGCAATGAAGGGAATACAAAACAAGAAGGTCCCCCAAATCTCTCCGTTTTTATTGTTTTTAGGTTCTCGCTATTAACCATTGAGGAAAAGGTTATTTTTTTCAAAAGCACTCTAACGATTTTAATGATTTTTTTCTGTCTATTAATTATTGTAGGTATTAATTGATTTAAACTTTCTCGCAGAACTTTCTGTGAGGTGTAAATAAAATTACAAATTAACCTTTTCAAAAAAATAACTTATGCTTTTAATTTTAAGAAAAAAAGTCTAGGTTTTTATTAAAAAAAATAAAGTGCACGACAGGGTTGCCCATATTTGCTTTTAAGTTCGGAGAACCAGGGATTATTGACTTATAACTCTTAACCTTTCCTTATTGTGTATGTTTGTGGTTGAGTGTTGAAGTTACCCATAAGTTGGCACGACACAATTTTATTTTTCTTTGCTAACATTTTACCAATATTATGTAGGTATATCGCATAACGGAATTTGGCTTTTTGAAACAAAATTTTACCAACAAAAATAACGGTTCCTGCCACAGAACCGTCCTTTTTGATTTTCGAGTTTTGCGTCAATAGCTCTCTAACCGACGTTAATCAAAATTTTTATACAAGAAGTCCTTTCAAGTTAAAATAGAAGGTATTGCATATGAACATTTTTGAACAAATACATATATGTACATATCTTGGGTTTTTAAAGAAAAATATAAATAATTTTTGAAAAACCAATGTCTTGGAAGTGGGTCAGTGAATTTTTTGTTTTTATTATTACTATGATCGAGAAGTCCGAAAAAGTGGATAATGCCGTCCATCGGTCTGTGCATCCGGTGATATTTGTGTTAGAGCCTAAACGGGTAGCCCGATTTGCTTCAAATTTGGTACAGAGTATTTTTATGTTATTCCCTAGAGGGTAAATTCGAATTTTTATTTTTGCTCACCCAGAACGGATATCTACCACACAACAATTTTGGTTTTTTAGAATTTTCTCGATAACGGCTCTAATGATTTTGATTAAACTTCCTACCTTTGTATTTTACATGGAAATTATTTTTTAAGCGGGTATTTATACATGTGTACTACAAAAAAAAAACACTTATTACTGAACTATAAACATTTATCTTTACGTTCCGTCTGCATTACATCAGTTCTTAACCACAAGAGCAAGTTGGTGTGATCCAGTCGTGCATATTTTTGAAAACTAGTTTTGAAGTTTAAATTAAATAGATAAATCAAGTCAACTTTTAACGATTTTTAAAGTTTGTATCTTATACATTCAAAGTACAATTTTTGAGTTCGTCACCTAAAATTAATTTGAAGATTTCAAGATAGAATGTAATCCTTTCTAAATATATATTTTTAAAATTAAGTATTTTATTAATATTAAAAATACTAAGTGGCTTTAGCTACGAAAACAACAGACCAAATACATGCGACCCAGTCATGCATTTTAATTATTCTGAGAGCGATACATTGTTCGTTCCCCAACCGTTATACAAAATCAATTATTTCTCATTTGCATTTTAAATTTTTTTCTTACCTTACTGAAGGTTAAATTTATTTGAAACACATATGTTTTGTAAAAAGAAATAAAAAGATAATAGGTAAATATATTGTTGTTTGTTTGTTTTTAAAAAACATATTGGTAGCTCTGTTTTCTAAAAATATCTTTGTGTGGCTCAACAATGTTTTGTTGAGGATGGTCTGATTGAAGAAACATGTTGCATCTACGTTGTCGTTACATATGACACCAAGAGAGAATTAACAAAACAAATATCTGATTTTGCGCAGGACATCAAACCGAACTATGGGACAAATCAATAATAAATAGATTGAAGTATTAACAAGAGAGAAGAGACAAGAAACATAATTTTAGCAATAAGATTTTTTTACTGTCAAGACAATTCTGTTTGACAGATGAACTTTTTCTTGTTTTTGAAATTCAAGTTACTGAAGAGTTTTTCGGTTGGTTATCAAGTTTCTAATAGTTCGTACGTACTAAAAATAGAAAACATGTAAATGTAGGTACATAATAATGGAAAAACTCATGAGATTCAAGGTTAAAACAATGACAATGTGAACAAAGAAAAGAACTGCGTTCGGTTTCTGTAGTACCTAAATAAAAACTCAAAAACCGTTAGAGTTTTAGACTTTAAATTGATCAACCCATATTCGAAATATTGAATTTTCTTAAAAAAAACAGTTTGGTCTAGATTATTCTATGTGAATATTCTAATATTATAAATCGTTATCAGTGGTCCTTTCTTTTTCTAACAATAGTTAACTATTGTTAACAATATTTGACTATTGTCGTTCCTTTAATCAAAAATAGTTACGATTTGTAACTATTTGACACATTAACATCGTTCTTAAATTCATTTTGAAGTGTCAAATAGTTACGTTTTGTAACTATTTTCAACTCATGTCCATGATATGAATTGAAAGTGTTGATCTGTCAAAGTACACATGTGAGCCGATTTGTTTACAAAACAAATCAAATATTTGGTGCTTTTTGCGAAGTTAGAAATACGAACAAGATTAAAATGCATTTTTTCCAATTGAAAATGAGAAAGCAGAATTAACATTGCAAAAAATATGATTTTGTGCCATAAAAATGAATATATTAATATTATTTTTATTTTTCATTAATATTCGTTTGACAGATCAACAATATCTAACAATATATCGTTCCTAAATGAAATCGTAAAATCCTAACAATGTCTAACAATGACACTTCAACAATTTTTTTTGACATAACAACAATAGTTAACTATTGTTAGAAAAAGAACGTACCTCTGGGTTATAATAATCTCAATCTCAGCTGACTTCAGAGTAGGTATCGAAACAAGAACTGTTTCTGATGATTCCTTTTATATAACCTGTCTTGCTAAAAGCTCTTGAAAGCACATTTTCGCTTAAAAAATTTGAATGTGAATATGTATATATAAACTCTCTCAAGTCTAGACTATCTCTATCATTAACTTTTTAGCTTTAACAAAAGTCTCAATAACAACATTCAACAGTTGTCGCAAAACCATCTTAGAATAAACATCTGACTGCCACTTCGAATTCTATACTCATTTCAAGAAAAAAAAATGTCAGCTTATTCGCTGTCACTGTACGTTTTGGGTTTTTTCATTCTAAACCCGTTTGCAGGAGCGCATAACTGCGAAACAACTGGAAATGTAGACAGAGTAATTTGTACAAACCTACCTTCACTGGATGATCTTTCTAAAGAAATGCAACCGGAATGGAAAGATGTAACAATTGTTAACAAAGTTGGAGAGACATTTTTTGTTAGAGGTAAAAAAAATTGAGTGCATTTATTTGTTTTTATATGATATTTCTATTTTTAAATAATATAGAAAATGAAGCAAAATATTTGAATGTCATTGAAAAACTTAATCTATCTCGTGCTGGTAATATAATAGCGTCCGATCATGGATGGAAAGATCTGACGTCGTTGCAAAGTTTAAATATTTCTGGAACGCAATTATCTCTTCTAAAAATAAGTTATTTCAATCCGCGTAGCACTCTCCAGTTTCTAGACTTGAGTGATAACCAGTTTAAGGTGCTCGAGCGTTCTTCGTTGGAGAATTTATCGAATCTACGATCGTTGAATTTATCTCACAACCATTTTGAAACAATACAGCCAAACACATTCCAACCACTCGCGCAACTGGAGTATTTGAATTTAAACTTCAACCTTCTCAAGACAATATCGTTGGGCGAGGTTCCAAAGTTGGATTATTTATCAATCAATGATAATTTAATTGATGTGGTAAGTAAAGAGAAATGTATGTATAGATATGCGGTAAAAGGTTGACTTTTTACAGATTCCATCGAATAGCTTTTCGAAATTAGGTCAGCTTAAGATACTTAGTATTGCATCAAACCCTCTGAGAAAAATTGAAGATCGTGCATTTCAAGGCTTGTCTAGTTTGAAAGTCTTGAATTTGTCCTACAACACCATTGAATCTCTAAGTCCGAATGTATTCTTAGGAATGAATCGAGTTAAACTATCACATTTGGACTTGAGTCAGAATAACATCATAGACATTTCGGGTCAACCGTTTCAGCATCTGAGCCTTCTGCAAAATCTCAACATTTCCGGTAATTCAATCAGAGTTCTTGACGCCACTTCCTTTTCTAGCCTTCGATCACTTAGAAAACTCTATCTTTCTAACAACGATATTGGAGAAATTGGCGTAGATACGTTCTCTTCTCTGCTAAACATGGATACACTTGACTTGGGTGGAAACAGCTTGCTAAGCTTGAACAAGAATGCTTTTGCAGAATCAATGCCAAGACTAAGAAAACTCTTACTTAATCGAAACAACCTCAAGACTTTAGCTTATAACACATTTTCCGGTCTGACCAATATCGACTATCTGAGTCTAGGACACAATTCTCATAACAAATTGGATAGTCGAATGTTTGCACCTTTGAAGAAGCTGAAGAAGCTTCACCTGGGAAATAATTATATCGAAGAAATTCCTGCTGATGTTTTAGAAGGATTCAATGAGCTCTCAGAGTTACTTCTCGATCACAATAAGCTTTCGTTTTTACCAGAAGTGAATGCAACTTTTTTTTATCTCAAAAAGATTTCCATTGAAGGAAATCCATGGCAGTGTCCGTGTCTAGATTTGATAGTTGGATTTTTGGAGGCAAGGCAAATTGAGTATCAGCGCAAAAATGGATATTTTGATGGCCGAAAACCCCTTTGTGTCGTCACACCAGTCAAGGCTTGTGTTCGAAATTTAAAAATAGCCCAAGAATATGGAATTTCGGACATATACGAGAAAATGGTTGGTTCCAACGAAGACGAGGAAGAAGAATAGCATGATGACACAGATCAATAAAAATATAGGAGACTGATAAGCCATATTTTATAAATTTATAAATATTTAAACTTTTGCAATTAAAAAATGGATGTTTCTGTGATAACGATCTATTTTCATATGACTTATGTGTGTATTTCAGAAGTTTATTTTTTTTATAAATTGAGTATTAATAAAATTGAGTAAATATAAGACGACAAATGACCTCAACCGTTATCAGTATAAATTATTATTGGAGAATACTATAGTTATTCAGCAGGAAGAAAGTAATTGTTGTGCAATAGATTATTTTTGAAAAAATCTCAAAATGTTAAAATAGCAACAAATTTTGTAGTGGTTCATGAGAAGTTGTTGGTTGCGAAAAGCATCGTCATTTTAATACCATTTTGTCATATTACGATTTAAGGATAATTTGAAATGTCCTCCTCGCCTTTAAAAAACAACTTTCTTCACTGGATACTCTTCTAAACTTTAATCTCATACTATTAAATGGCGAAAAATTTGAATCAGCTTGATGTAAAATAGGTGTGTCAAAACACCAAGTGAGAGGGAATTTCTCAAAAATAAAGAAACTTATGTGGTTTTCCAAACAACCAAAAAAATTGATTTTTATGGGGGTCAACTTGATCTTTTTCAGATTTTACGTTCCTAACAACCAAAAAATTGATTTTTTTGTGGTCTGTTTTTTTCTCGATTGATCTTTCAAATCACGATTTATTGGCAGATTTACACATACTTTCACACACACTTGCACACAAACCAAATTGACATTTCTAAACGTCGTCCTCTCCTCGTCAGTTTAAATTCGTTTTGGACTTTCGCTAACATTGTTTACTTTTGATAAGGCATTTGTTTAATAAAATGAATACAAATAATGAAGTTTAATTAGTGAAATTTTTCTCTTTATTGTCCTCCTTACCGTTAACCATTGACTTCTTGAGTTCGGAGTCAATTAGTGATTAAATTGGATAAATGTTTCATATGGAATGAAAGGCATTGTGGAAACATGTGGGTTAGTCCATTGTTTTTTGTGAAAATAAAATTATTTTATTAAAATTCCATAGTACTCCTTATGTAGTGACCTTGTTTCATGTTCATTGTCTTCTTCCTCACCATCGACCGATAGCTTCTCCTTTGATTTGGATTTTGGATGGACGGGATTCCTGTGGATATATGGATCCGACCGATGGCCAAATCATGTTATAAAGCAGTGATAGTATACCAACAAAATAAAATTCCTGCTAGGGAACAAAAAATTCCCTAATTTGTATTCTATTTTTTGATTTCAATTTGATTGAACAAAATAGTGTACAATATCACATTCATTTAAATGAAGTCAAGAAAAGAATGCGTAAATCTTTTCTTTCTTATATTTTGTCATAATTTCAAAATGGCCTCAGGATATTAATAATTTCAAGATTAAAAGTCAGTCCCACTTTTGAGTTTTTTCTTATGAAACAAATCAATAAAGGCTCCCAAACCGGCGCTAAGCCTTCGCGCGAATATGCGACGACTGAAGAATGTTTAAAGATTTGCATAGCGCCAGTGTGGGTTCTCTCGTTAATCTCCATTTCAATAAATTAAGACAGGTGAAAGTATTCGCGTAGTTGAAATTAATTATAATTTAAACACAAAAATGTTCTTTTATAATTTGAAAAAAAAAAACGTTTTGTAAGAATTTTTTCTTACGCATTTTTTCACCAGTTTCATCAAGAAAATAAAGCCAAATATATAATATTTTTGTATTAAAGAAAAAACTGTTCCCTAGGAAAAAAATACTTGTAGGAATTTTTCCCTACATATACTATCACTACTTACATCAGTAAACACAGACAAATCACCTACACCTTTACAAAAAAAAGGATCATTACAAGAAAGATAACAAACGCGTTGAACAAAACATCAAATCTCACTCCTCACATCAACTATCACATGTCAAAAGTCCGGCGCTCACACAATTTTTTAACTTTATAGCTCTAACTATCCAGCTGAATACGCCTAAAATAGTGACAGCTTGTACAAAACAAGTAAGAAAACACGCCCTTTTTACGTTTGTTATTCCAAATTAAAAAAAATGGTAAATATTGGTAGAGAGCTTTATTTTTATGTCTAAGTGTATATTAAGTCTAAATTTGGATCAAAGCTGAAATTCAGTTAGTAGCTTATGGAACTGTACACAACAAAATTTGTAATACATTTTTTTTTTCGCTTTATTGCTTTTACAAAAATCTGGATTTTTCCCCTAAAATACAGCTCTCCTCTAAAAATTAGCTTTTCCGTCAATTTTGTAAATTGAAATTCAAATTTTATTATACCATTATTAACATCTGTGAAGATCGTTAGTTTAGTTAAAAATTTTGAGAGAAGAAAGGGAAAACCCAATCATTTTGTGGGAATTCCTTGTCTATCAAATTTTACTCGGAAAAGAGACGCAAAATAACCGCTGTAAGGATTTTTATTAAATAGTTTCTATCAAAATCTAAAAAATCGATTTCCTCTCAAAGATAACTTAAGAAGTCTTTAATTCAACTGAAAGAAGAAGAAATACGAATAAAATTAGCAAAACTATAATATAAAAATATATATTTAGAAACTTTTAAAAATTATTTTCTTAAGTGGGGACCACCTTTTCTTCTTTCGATCATCAATATCATTTTTCTACGTCAATTATTTCGCCCGTTATATACAATTATTTGGAACAAAATCTGAAATCCTTATTTTTCAATCGGCAACTTCAAGCCCGAATATGTAAATCGACTTTCCATGAACGATTTTGAAAAGATTTTACTCATGGATCGAACTTCACGTCATCTTTCATTTGATACCAAACTCGTTCGTGGGCCAAAGCTCCATAGTAAAATGCGCATTCGTTTTGCGAAATGATTGAAAAACATATAGTTGTATATTAACGATATATATAGATATATTAACGAACTTCGTATTTGCGTATATGTATGCTTCACTTTGCATGAACGCACCTATAAAGCAATCTGTGTACAACATCCTTATTACGTTGTCCTGCGTATATAATTTTCCATACAAATTTTGACATTTGATTTACGAGGTGATAAACTTATGCAGTTTACGAGGCTTACGAGGCAAATACGTCATTGCATGAATACCCCTAATGAATAAAAAAGACAACGTACATAAATTGTTTTTAATTGTTTGCACATTAATAAAACAATCAAGTTGATCCAAAAACACATTAACTATATTTGTTTATTGGGTTTTTTGTTTCAAACTTGTTATCTAGTTGTGGATAATTTGTTTTATAAATCTTTCCCCACACATCTTTCTTAATGACACTTATGACCATTGGCGGATTTAGGATTTCTGCCGCCCTAGGCCCGGTTGAGTACGCCGCCCCCCCCCCCCTTATTTTTTTTAACTAAATTCTTTCAACTACGTTTATTCTTAATCATTCTTGCAGAGGCTTTTTTCTGTGCTGCCAGAAAACGCCCGAACATTTTTAACACGCTTTTATTAGGTTGACCTACAATATGATATTATGTACCGTCATCAGGGGAGGGAATATGGGGTCAGATATCCCCATACATTATATGGCATCATCTTCATTTTAAGACTTAAAAATAAATTATAGTTTTAAAAAACTAAAGCTCCAATAGAGAGACGAACTAAAAATAAAAATTAGTAAATAATTTTAACTTACAAAATAATTCAGTTCATAGTAAACAGTGTGAGGTTCTTATAATAATAAAATAGTTATTATTATATAACAATAATGTTGTCCGTAATTATTTATTATATTAAAATAATAATAATACTCTTTTTACTGTGAAAATGTTATTTTGTATGTACAAATTATTTACTACTTTTTTAGTTCCGGTTTCTATAAGACCGTTTTTGTTTTAGTTTTTTTTTTAAATTTTATTTATCCTCGGGCATTAAAAAATTCCTGGGTGTCAAGTTTAATAAAAATACATCAAGTAATTTTTGAATTAATTAATTCTCAACAAAAAAAATTCAATTAAATAAAAATTTTGATATACAATATATTTACAACTTTTTGTAACATTCTCGATAGAAAATGATCAAAATCAGTTGATATGTTTTTGAGAAAACCGGAAATAAAAAAAGCTTATCTATGGGAGGTAACATGGAGGTAAAATGGTAAAAAAATTGTAAGAAATCACTGAATTTTTTTTAGTTGTGGGCATGTTTAAAAAAAAATTAAACCGCAGATACCGTTGTTTTAGTTTAACAAAAATGAAAAAAACGTGTCGGGAATGCCCAAAAAAACGCAAAACGTTAAAAAAAATCGACCCACTCGTTAAGGCTGCAATATATAAAGGACTACCAGACGGACAGAATTGCGAGACCCAATTTTTCGACTTTGTTATAGTCGTAATGTCAAGTTTGATCAAAATCTCGAGTTCGATTTTTTTTACGAATCCATAAAATATTATTACATGCAATGGGTTTTTTCTTACATGTTCATATTCCTTAGAGAAAAAAGCTGCAAAAGCAAAAAAAAAAATATATGTAACACAAAAAAAAAAAAAATCAAAGTACATATCTACCTATTGCAATTTTTGCTAAAAAAAAACGCAGAACACACTTTTTTTTTCTAAAATTTTAAATAAGAAAACTTATAACTTTATATAATTAAGTTTTTAATTATTGAATCCAATATAAAAAACACTCAAAAAATAATTTAAATAAATAAAAGTTGTGTAGGCTCGCACTACCTCACAACCACATGTTGATAAATTAAATTGCAATTTTTTTGAAAGTTCAAACTTAATTCATTTATTGCCCACTTTAAGAATTTTCAACTATTTTCCCCCCCAAAGATAAAATTGAACTTTCTCAACAAATTATCCATAGTCCTCCTAAACTACTTTTTCAACACAAAATATTCTCAGGTCTGTTGCCGACCCCTTGTAACGGGGCAAAAGGATGAGGACCTAGGAGTAGGAATTAGGAATAAGTAATGGAAGGGTGTCAGGAAAGGAAACTGGAATCCGGTCGGAAGCGGAAAAGGTAGCCGGTTGTCCAAAGCGGAACTCGTCGGTAATGAAAATGATAGGAAAAAAGATAAAAAAGGAAAGGGAAGGGTCGGAATGTTCAATGGACGGTGCAGTGGCATGCTGGCGTGGCACGGCTTAGCTCGCCGGACGGAGGGGGGGATCTTGCACCTCCACTGAACCTCACCTCGCTACAAAAAAAACTTTCATGCCAAAAATAAATACCTCCCACTTACATCCGTCGCTACCGTACTTAGGGTGTCTGCCAACGTTGTTGCAGACAGGCCTACCCTCACCTCTCCTGGAATCGGTATAGCCAAAACAATCTCCGACTCCCCTTACGCGGTCAACTTCCGCTAGAACATCATTCCATTCACACCCCCCTGAAAATTTCAAACCCTAGCACTTCATATTAATAGAACCTATCAGTTCCATAAAAAGACCTTCATAAGCGTGGCTTACAAAATACTTTTATTAAAACAAATAACAGAAACATTAATTAAAGTTGTTGGACTTCATCCCTTCCAAAAAACCAAAAGCAAGGCCGATAGAAAATGAAAATTATAAAAAATTAAACAAATAACAAAATGTTTATCGATATTTGAACTATTGGAATAGAAACAATAAACAATTTAGTAGCCCACTAGGGCCCACAGGCATCATCACTCAATTTGAGAATCAATTATTTTTCTGCGCCACCAAAGATTTTGCCGCCCTAGGCCCGGGCCTCACGGGCCTAAGCCTAAATCGAGCACTGCTTATGACAGTATAATAATGATATTATTTAGAATTTTTAAATTACAGATTGAATAGTAGAAACATATGTCGATTGATTTGTTTTCTAAGCAATCTGTAAATATTATTTTAGAAAAATGTTTCTCTTTAAATAAAAATAATAATGGATAAAACATATTCCACATTCTCTTAAAAATAACATCGAATATCTTTTGTGTATGCTGTTTCCTGTGTGTATCGTATTTCATGTGGTTTGTGTATGGGATGTACATTTCGGGCAGTATTTTTCTGTCTTGGCTAATGGTCTAATGTCGGTAATTTATTTATTTAAGGGTGCACTGTGTTATCGACATGGTTGTTTTAGGTGTGTTGAAAAGAACGAATTTAAACAGGGATTTCTCGTTCGAAATAATCTATTGAGATTCATTCGTTAAAATAGTTAAAGTCAGTACTAATTTTTAGAACAAAATGTTTTATAACAGAATATAATTAGGTACATCAGCATTGTTTTGTTATTGTATATGAAATATCGCACATACTTGCTGCTATAATTCAATGCTATAATAAGTTGGGTAGCGTTAAATACATAAAATCGCAACTTAAGCGACAGCTCAACAAATAAGCTTTTCGAAAGAAGAAGGAGTTTTTATGCACTTTTAGGATATATGACACATTTTGATATACTGGGTGATTTTTTAAGAGGTTTAGAACTTTTTTAAAAAAAAAAAACACAAAAAATTCGAAAAAATGAATGAAATATTTATTTGAATCGATAGTTTGAACCTTGCAATTTAATGTTTAAAGATAATTTCATGCAAATGTTGACCGCGGCTGCGTCTCAGGTAGCCCATCCGCTGAGTCCAATTTTGGCATACTCTTTCACACATATCGGCCGGTATCTCACGAATGAATGCATGGATGTTGGCTTCCAGTGCGTCAATCGAAGCGGGCTTGTCCCTATAGACATTAGCTTTGACATACCTCCACAAAAAATAATCTAATGGTGTCAAATCGCACGATCTAGGCGGCCAATTGACCGGCCCGAAACGTGAAATTAACTGTTCACCAAACTCGCCTCGCAATTGCGCCATTGTTTCGCGTGCTGTGTGGCATGTGGCACCGTCTTGTTGAAACCACATATCATGCAAGTCCAGAACTTCCATTTCGGGCAAAAAAAAGTTTGTTATCATCGCTCGGTAGCGTTCACCATTGACAGTAACGCTGCGATTCGCATCATCTTTGAAGAAATAGGCCCAATAATGCCGCCGGCCCATAAACCGAACCAAACAGTGGCTTTTTCGGGATGCATTGGTAGCTGTTGCAATGCTTCTGGCTGATCTTCACTCCAAATGCGGCAATTTTGCTTATTTACGTACCCATTCAACCAAAAATGAGCCTCATCACTGAACACAAGCAGCGCGCGATGAACATTTCGAACCGAGCACGAATTTTGATAGTAAAATTCAATAATTTGCAAGCGTTGTTCATTTGTAAGACGATCCATGGTTAAATTGCAAACCAAACTGAAGCTGTTTGACAGTGACACAAGGTACTAAACACACGTCAGCTGTCAAAACCAGTGTTGCCAAAACCAAACCAGCTAAAAAATAAGTAAGTAAGTAAATAAGACTATAAAACATGTCTGTAAAGTGCTCTTTATTCATTTATTCCACAAAATTCTCTTACAATAAGCTCAACAATAATGTAACTTAAAACTAAGCAACAAGGTCACATGGCAATTGCCCTGCTGATATAATTAATTATGATGACGCAAACTGTAGCGGTGTCGGCGGTGTCGGCGGTGTCGGCGGTGTCGGCGGTGTCGGCGGTGTCGGCGGCGGTGGCTCGTTCAGGTAATTGGACGACGATGCAAATTATGCTGATGTGCAAACTTGTACAAAGACAAATAAGAACAAAACAATACAATTTCAGATTTTATAAAAAGTTTAAAATAAATAAATAACCGACGTTTTTTTTTAGTTGTTTTCCAGCCATGGAATAAAATTCAAATACCTACTTAATTTCACAAACAAAAACTAATATTAATAAATTTTCTTATACCAACGATTGGATATTTGCTAGGATCGTTGGTAATGGTTATTCGGGGATGCATTGTACATACATATGTAATTTAATAAAAGGTGACACGTTGAAGATAGGATGTAATGCATCATTACAGGTTTAAGGGCGGTATAAGGATAAAACTATATCGGAATCATAACATATTATTCAATATTGTTGAAACCTTGAAAATATATTTTTGATTGCAATAAAAATTCAAGAACAAATAATCTCAAAGAAAGTATTTAAGACACCAAGGATACTTTCATTCAAAAAAGAAATTCCTTGAAGAAAAAAATATCAAGGACATAAAGGACCCTTAATTTAAATTATGTAAATACCTCAAATGAAGTAGGAGGAGGTTAATATTAAGTTGAAATACTCAAAGAAAACCTACTAAAGCAAAAAAACTGTAAGCTGACACCATCTGAGGTGTTTATAACGTCCTCGCACTCGCACACATTACTTAAGGCAATATGTTGACGAGGCCTGAATGAAATCCTGCAAATAATTTCTCATTATTCCGCTTTGTTAAAGGATATGAACATTTTTATAGACATATGTATGTATATACATGCATACATACATACTTGTATGGCAATGCCAATGTGTCTGCTCATGCTGTATACTTGACTTATGTTTTTCAAGGACGGAAAGTAGCAATGGAAATATTCGAATTCTTATAAAACATTGATTGGTCAATATAACCACCAAGAAAGGGTATAAGGAGTTGAGCGAAAACTGTTTTTGGTACTGTCATATATATATTATATGTTTGTCATATATCCGGCTTTCCATTTATTATTATTATTATTATTATTTAAAGCTTTATTAACCTCTACATATTTAGTTACATACATTCATTTTCTGTTATAACTTACATTTATATAAATATTTTTAAATACAGAATTTTTTGTTTCTTTTGATCGTTAATTTTTATTAATTTATTAAAAGTTAAAAATGTAATATAATTGTTGTCAAATTAAGTCATTCTGGCATAAGCCTCCCCCATTGCTGCCCATAGATCTCTGTTTTTTGCGTCATTGTACCAGTTGCTGTTGAATTGTTTTAGATCATCTATCCATCTTTTCTTTGGTCGTCCTCTTTGTCTCCTTTCGTCAGGTGGGATCCATTTTGTCACTATTTTTGTCCATCGGTTGTCTCCTATTCTTGAGATGTGACCAGCCCAGCTCCATTTTAGTTGTTTAATTCTTTCGATTCCGTCTACTATGTTTGTTCTTCTTCTTATGTCCTTGTTTTGAATTCTTTGAATAGTCTTTATATTTAATAATCTTCTTTCTATTTTGACTTGATATATTCTGAGCCTTTCGAGTGACTTTGATGTAAGCCCCATTGTTTGTAGTCCATATGTCATCACCGGGAGTATTGTGGAGTCCAAGATGTATTTTTGTGTTTCTTTACTGAGTTTTGAGTCCAAAATCAGTTTGGTGTTCCAAAATTGCTTCCAGCTATTTGTTATTCGTCTGTTTATTTCCTTTTCTTCTTGGTTTTTGAAGGATTTTAGCTGTCCTAGGTAAATGTAGTCATCAGTGTAGTCAATTTTTTCATTTCCAAGTAAGATGTCTTTCTGTATGTGGTTCGTCATTAATTTAGTTTTGTTCAAGTTAAGTGTGAGTCCATGTATTTTGCATTCCGTTGAAAGTTCGTTTAGCATTTGTTCTATCTCTTCCGGTGTATCCGAAAGCAAAATTATATCATCTGCAAATCTGAGATTGCTCAATTTCTCTCCCCATATCTTAATTCCGAATCTGTTTGTCAAGTTAGTTTTTCGAAAGATCTCTTCCAGTACTGCTGAGAATAGCGGCGGAGATATGGGATCTCCCTGTCGTACTCCTCTTTTAAACTTGAATTCTCGTCCGATTTTATCCGTTTTTACCTTAGCGGTGTTATTGTGGTAAATGTTTTTCAGGGTCTGTATGAATATCGGATTGATATTTTGATTTGTCAGTGCTGTCCATATGCTTTTATGTTCAACAGTGTCAAAAGCTTTACTGAAGTCAATGAATAAAAGATAGAGCGGTTTTTTATATTCGTTAAATTTTTCTATAAGTTGATTAACAGTCTGTAGGTGATCAGTTGTCGAAAAACGAAAATCCTTCTCTGAAACCAGCTTGTTCCCTAGGCTGTTTGTCATTGAGTAGTGATTTGAATTTCGAATATAACGCTTTTGAAAAAAATTTGAACAATGTCGATATTAAGCTGATTGGTCTGTAGTTGTTTATATCTTCCTTATCTCCTTTTTTATGCAGCAATATTATTATATTTTGTTTCCATTGCCTTGGTATCAGTTGTGTCCTTATTATAGCGTTGTAAAGTTTTGTCAGTATTGGGGCAAGTGTCTCTTTTCCAAATTTTAGAGTTTCTGCTTTTATGCCGTCACTTCCTGCGCTTTTCTCCAGTCCCAAGCTGTCAATATTGGATGCAATGTCATTTTCGTTAAAAATTATCAAATCTTCAGTGGAAAAGTAGTCTGAATTGTTGTTATCAGCTGCATTGTCGGTTGTTGAAAATAGTGATTCAAAAAAAGTCTGTTGCTGTTTTATTAATGTCCATTCTCTTTGTTTTCCGTTTCGCGTTGTATTTCATAGATATTATCCACTCCTTGTCGTCACATAAAAACTGTTTTGCTTTTTTAATTGATTTTGACTCTTTTAGTATATCTTTTATCTTCGTCTCGTTGTAGGCCTGTATGTCTTTTTTTGCATTAATTTTTATTGTTCTTCTCAGTTCTCTTAGTTCCTGCTTCTCGTTTTCTGTCAAATCTTCTCTAACTCTTAAGTCTTCTCTTCTGTTTATTAGTGTTTTTGTGTCCTGTGAGATTTTGTTGGGTTTCTGGCTTTTTTGTTTTGCTAGTGTATTTTTCGTTGTACTTTTTATAATGTTTTCGAGTGTGTCGTAAATACATTGAATATTCTCCGCAGTGAAAGCTATGTTAATATATTCTCTTATTTTGTTGTCAAGTTGTTCATTATATGATCTTTTCTGTTCTAGGTTGATTTCTTTTGGAATTAAATGTTGCTAATTGTTTCTATTCATTGTTTTGTGATTAATTTTAATTTTTGCGCGTATCATTCTATGGTCACTATCATAGAATGGGTTGGGTGTTTTTCTCGAAAATTCTTATAAATTTGGGAGAATTGGCTACAAATATAAAAAATATTTCAGACAAAATGTATTATTTGATGTATGTATTACCGCTACTTTTCTTTTTTACCCCATTTCACCCTATAGATAACAAAAGATGAAAAAGAATAAAGCCATTTCCTAAGCGCCTACAGCGCCACCTGTTGAACAGCAATTGAATTGAACTGAATAACGAAATGTGCGCCTACAGTGCCACCTGTTGAGAATTTTCTGAACATTTTGTGTTTAATGGGCTACAATTTGGACTACCGAAGTAGTTCAAGACATGGCAATCCTGTCAAATATATCATCCAATCACGTTTGGTTTACATAAGTGGCTTGAACAAATTAGTTTAAAAATATTGTAATTGTAAAAATATTTCGAAATATTTTTGGTGTAGAACTTAGAGGAAGGTGGACTACATATTAATATAAAGTGCCACGACCCCTACCAAAGCTTCCATGACTATACTTCGCAGCTGTGCGCTGCTGGTCGCCGTCGGTGATGCTTATTTATAAATATCTACGTATAAAATAAAATAATTTAAAACATAGATAATCTAATATTCTATCTCTTTCTGCTATAAATAGCTTTAATTTTAACTTCAAACATGAAACATGAAACATACTCAACTAAAAGAACATGTGATGAAAATTCTGCCAAGGATATGCCATCACTGGAAGGAAAATTAAATTAAAATTAAGTTTCCATTCATAAAAAATAAGTTTCTTACAGTTGCTTAGTTTTGGATTATGTATATCTACTTTGAAAGTTACTTCTTATGTCTTACATGAATACCTACATATATCTGATGAAACTACCTAGAAGTAACTTGAGCTATATAAGAACCTACTTTCATTTTCGTTGCAACAGAAAATGAAAATTAATGCAAAGGAAAAGGAATCTGATGAGATTATTATTAGGTAAGCATTATTTTCTCATCTCTTCGTCTTTGAGAAATTCAAGAGAACTCAAACTCATATGCATGTTCATGTTCGCATGATGTCAAGGTATATTGCGCTTTGCATAACCATTTAGAGTGTTCTTCATTCAACCATATGTTTAAGTTTTCCGCTTTATTTAATATTTTTGGATCAGGCATCCAAGCATGAGCTTACATTTTAAATTTAAAAAGCTTTTACGTGTTATGGCGTTTCTTAAAGGTTTTCAAAGTTCCTACCACATGTTACCTACTTGCTTTAGATGATAAATATTTTGTATATATAAAACAACGGATTCTGAAAGTTTGAGGTAGACTATATTTTGATCTAATCAGCTGGTGTTAAGGCTAACCATGAAGGAAGGTGCCAACCAAAATAGGGAAATTTCTATTAAGTTTAGAAATCCTAGAAAAATTATAGCCACATATTTCGAGATTATACTTATACAAATGTGTGTGTGTGTGCATGAAGTTTGGCCCCGGGATCTTAGCACCCCATATGTGGGATATTCGCAAAAAAGTATGTCATCTTAAAGGTAAACTAGTTTCAGAAATTGGTCAGCCATAGATATTCAAGATAATGAGCGATTTTTAGCATCTCAATTTGTGGGACCTTCGCAATTATTAAAATCGTTGAAGCCATTTAAAAAAAAAAAATTAATGTTCTTTCTTTTTTGGTTTATCGTAATATGAGTACAATATCGCAAGCTCGAGTATAATGAGCGTACTCTGAACATCCTCTTAACCTAGCGTGTTCCGATCACTTTGATTTATTTCTGAAACACGCTTAAGAACTTAGCTGTCATCCTCATCCACCATTTATATTTTGTCTGTATAATCTTCTTTTTTTTTCAAACAAACCGGAGTTTTCCTTTTTTTCAGTTGTTTCGTCTTTCGTTTTTTTGAGAAATAGAGTGAGAGTGCAGAAACGTGTAGGTTCATTCCCCCTACATTCCTACACCTCTTACTAAATCTGTCAAAAAGACGAAAGTCGAAACAACCGAAAAAATTAATCGTGTAATCAGGCTCCGTGTAATCAGCCTCTTAAGAACATTTCTCGTTCGTCTTTTCAACTTGTTTTTATCTGATGTTTTTCCTTATTTCTCCTTTTTTACAGTATGCCGTACTCGGCTTTGCTAAAGAGACTGTTCGGTTATTCTTTTTTGAGCTCTTAGACCACCCTCTGAGTCTGAACATTTTCTGATCGTGCTCAGAGTTAAAAACATAGATTACCCATATGTGGCTAATCTGTGTCTGACAGTTCAAGCTTGTAGGCAAATTAAAATGGCTGCCGGGAATTTTCATCTTCATGTGGGTAATCTGTGGTTAAAAAAGAAACAAACATTTTTTTGACTGTCCTCTGAGTATGAACTATGTAATAAAAACGCCTTTTGTAGCGCTGATGTATTATCTTCGTGCCTTTGAATATAGTGCTACAGCTATACCATTATTTTCAACCAATGAAGGTAAGCTTCGATGAATATGATAGAGTCAATAATTATAATGGCCTTTCCAATAGTTCATCTGATTTCGATTCTGAAATCAAATTCATGAAGCATTTGATCTTCTTTTCAGAACAAGAACTTTTTGTTTAATTAAACAGGTCATCGTTGCAGAATAATCCAATTTATTTCAACTTCTACAATATTCTATACATTAACCATGTTCCTTTGGACGTGGCCATTATTAATGATACGCATACAGAATTCATTTTCCTACAAATCTCATCTACTTGCCATGAGAGCACAAACAGTTCGTAGTACTAGATTATCGTTTTCATCTATACTGATGAGGAGTTCGCCACCTCCAAAGAAACACGGCTATTGATTGATTTAAAAGAGTTTGCGATTCCTATAGCATTCCCCATGGTAGGTACCCTCTTATATCACAAGCAAAAAGTTTATCGTATGATTAATTGGAAGAGTTAGAATATAGCCGTATATGTTGACATCGATCCTTCAATTTCATTACCCAGTACTTACTTTGATATTGTGCCAACCGTGTCGTCCTATCTATGTATGTACACATGTATGTAGGTATTTTTTTCAATTTATTTAATTGCATTTTCTTGCAAAAGTACACTCAATTTCAAAATTGTCATCTCATGAGAAACCACACTTGTGGATATCCTAGAGACTTTCTTTAGTCAACAGCTGATAACTATTGTATGTGTAGGTAGGAAGGTAGGTACATAGATATATGCTAACTGAGATGAGCTGCAAAAACTAAGTTTAGGGCGATATAGAAGTAATCAGTTAATTGAGTTTGTCATATGAAAGCAGTGTGTTGCAAACTCCTTTCTCTATCTATGAAAACCAACACAAAAAACTTCATTTTTTAAGAGAGGCAAACGAAGATTGAATAAAACATTAAATTTTAATTAATATGATAAAATATCGAAAACTAGAGCCTTGTGATTCTGTCAATGTTAACTCAAATATGTGATATGTGATCGAAGCAATAACTTTAAAAGGGAAATACTATGGTAAAGTTGTTTGAATTCCGAGAATTCCAATGATTCCACCAGATTTATCCTTCGATTTCAAGCGTCTTCAGTTACCGATACGACTTGCTTTTGCAAGTAATTAAATAAAATTGAATAAAATGAAAATTTATAAAAATGTATACACAACTAGCTGACCCACCCAGCTTCGCACGGGTAGATAAACCTAAGCATCGTCTTAGCCTAATTCACGTTATGAATGGCTAAATATGTAAAAACATGATCCTCTAAGTCCTACCTTTATTACTTTCCCAACACAAAAGAATATTTGTAATAAAACAACACTTTTTTGTTTTTATCCCATTTCACCCTACAAATAACAGAAGTTGAAAAAGAATATCACAAAAGCCGTTTCCTAACCGCCGACAGCGCCACCTGTTGAACGATACTTTAATCGAACTGAGAGAATTTGTTGTTGAGAATTTTCCGATTTTTTTTTTCCTTAACCTTAAATGGTGTTTTTTAGACGTGTGGTTTTCAATCTGGCAATACTTTTTTCGAAGTTGGTCTTTTTGATATCTGTCACTTGATTTATGCTCAACTTGGTTTGCCATTTCATAATGAATAGGCTTACTCCAGAACAACGTTTGCAAATCGTGCAAATTTCTTACCAAAAATAATGGTTCGGTTCGCGCGACGCATCGCGCGCTGTGTCCAATATTCGGTCGACAAAATTGCAAAATCGGTTTCGCACCACGTTTACTCTAGTGGATAATGCGCATCCTCAGAGACGCGCCGCGCCGTACAGTGCGCACCGAAGACGCTATTGCTGCTGTGGAGCAGAGTACCGAAGAACACCCGAATGAGTCCATTCGCCATCGCGCGCAACAATTGGAGCTATGGAAAATTGGGCCTCTCGGCTGGAATTTATTCGAGCCAGCCGCGGCGGCCACTTGCCTGAAATCATAAAGGCAAACCCTTATCTTTATAATAAAGCTAAATTCTTGGCCATAACATTAAATTATATGCGTTTTATTTCTTCTTGGAAACCAACACCCTTTATATTAAAAAAAGAGCTAGTGCAAACAGTGCAGCAAATGTTGCAAAGTTTGAGTGTCATTTCGTCCACACAAAATGTCATTTTGGACGAGTTCCCCTACTTTATTTTTAGTTAACACGGCAGTTATGTCAATGGATCTGCCGGAGAGGAAAGTTGAGAGTTAAGCTACTTTTTCCAGTTGAATACGTCAACGCAACGGATGCATTGGATTGTATGAAAAAAATATCCTTAATTTCGCCAATATTTTGTGAATTTACCTATATTTAAAGAACTTGTATCGACATACAATGACGAAAAAAATACACAACAATTTTGGTTCATTAGAGTCGTGCACTTAGATTCGTAACGTTACGCAATATAATAGCACTCTTGCACTTCATCGTTCCCGCAACATTATATATGTACATATACAATATAAGTAAAGAGAAATGTGCTAAAAGGAAGCCAGTACTTTACTCGAAAAAGCCGTGAAAACTCTTGCCAAGGAATGTGGAACGTCAGATAAATACACGTCATTGTATGTGGGATGATTTGAGAAGTGTACAGAAATAATGTACATTGCACCCTTCTTTGGTTTGGAATTTAGGTCAATTGCAAGGCATTGAGATTTCTTGATGAAGCATTAAAAGTACCTGCCTGTATTAAAGCCTGATTTTGAAATGCTTAATTGTTCTGTAGGTATTTTCAAATTGAGTTTATGTTTTCTAACCTGAAACCAATCCGTATAGCAGGTAGGTATATGTCAATGTCTAAACATCTTGTTTTTGAAAGAAGCTTCAATCTCGACCAAGACCATAGGGGTTTTATCTACGAATAAGAAGTAAATGCAATAATTATTTGTAGGTATATCCTACCGTAGGAAAATCGAGTTCAATATTTTAATAAAATCCTACATTGAGTTGATGGAAAACCTAACAAATTCGGCATTGTTTATATTGCTGTTCGTCTGAATGTAGTAGGTATTTAAGGTCTACATATATAGAGAGAGTGTAGATGTCATTTTGGTTTTAAAAAATGACCCTAACTGCCATTATAACCGATTAGAAAAAGCTTATTCCTCTCTGCATCATGTTTATACAGGGTAATTTTGCATAATGATGACACAAATTGAATTAAAAAAGAGAAAAATATCATTACATACATTAAATCGGGAAGGACAATCTTTTAGTATTAAAAAATAACCTAAAATGGAAAACAAAGATTAAAAACCAAACGGCAAAATTTACAATGTATAATGTCGTAGCATTTTTAAAGCCAGATGTGTTTTTTTCTTTTTTCTTTCTAAATTAAGTTGTTTTAGTAAAAAGTTTTTGAAAAATTAATAATATAAAAACTCAAAATTTTGATAAAAAATAAAAATATTTTTTTGGAACTGAATTATATATACTTACGTCTTTAAGTTTATTATATTCAATGTTGTTACCAATTTTTGTTTGATCTAGCAGATCTTTGTTGAAGAGAACTTATAGCAAGCAACAACTTGCGACTAAAATGATGGTTTAACTTTTGATGGCACTACAGTTCGGTTGCGAGCAGAGGCACTTCACCAACGAGTTTCTCCCCAGCCAGGTCAGTCTGTAAATATCACCCACTTGCCCTTAAACCACATTTTTTCCGGAGCAGTAAAAAAAATTGAAAATTTCTGATTTCTAGAGGTTTTTTAATCCATCGACATCGTAGCCATCCTTCAATGGAACTTGACAGTTTATAGCTTGACAGATGGTCGTGGCAATTAGTGTATTTCATTCCAAATATCACATTTTTTCGGAGCAGTAAAAAACCATTTTTCATCGGTCAACAATATGTCAACATGTTTTCTGCTTAGCTCGGTGTGACTCGGTTTTATAAAATGATTCGGTTCAGGTAAAAGCTAACTCGGTTTGAAAAAAATTCAACTCGGTTTGTTCATAGCTCGGTTTGACTCGGTTTACAAACCGAGTTGACACATCACTAGTCTGTAGCTAGTAGCGTGGGTTCACTTTCCCACAAAGATTTTAGATTGAATTTTCAACTTTTATAGCGGTTCACTTTACTTCCGGTACAGTTCATAGTTAAGTATATACCTTTTCCTTCAACTCATTCCCTGGGCAGACGGGTCCAAAAATCGCCCGGAGAATTTTCTTCCTTAATTAGTACAAACCATGTTCATTTGACAAAGATCCTTGCCTCTGAATCATAAAGCAGAGGACCCCTACAAAAGGACACTTTATTTGGCAGAGAGGGCTTTGCTACTCAATTTAGCTCAAAAAGCAAAAGTATCAATATCAGCGCTGGTATCGTTGTCTGAGTTGAAAAAAAAAACATAGAAAACATCGCACGACAAAATTCAAATTGCCAAAACTAATTAACAAAAATGATGAATGGCAAATTATTAAGCAATCAACATTTCAAAATAACAAGTTTTTACCGCTCTTCGAGGGGTTGCTTCGCTAATTTGATATCATCTAAGCACAGCAGTAACAAAAAAACATAGAAAACAATGTACGGTAAATTCGAACTTATCACATCTACTTAACGGCAACTTATTTGCCTGTATCCACTTTGTCCAATTTTCGATAGGCGACAAAAGTCTTCTTTTTCTTCGGAAATGGCGGAATAGATGTAGTGCATGACTGAAATATACGGAATCTGTGTTTGAAGGGTTTTGGTTGTGTAGGTTTTAGTTTTGTGGATTTTGGTTTGTGGATTAAGGTTTGTGGATTTTGGTTTTTGGGGCTTAGGTTCCCATTCCTGCAAAAGCGTTGTATAATTTTTTAACTTACCCAACACCAACACTATAGCTGCGATTATAAAAGAGATTATTTTCATTTTTATTAATTATTAAGTTTGCCCATGATTCAACCTTTTTAATACCGAAAATTTTGTTTTATGTAGGTATTTCATTTCATCTATTTATACAGTAAATTAACTTGTTTTTGTTTGTTTGTATCCTTCCAACTTATGGGCATTTGTTTTTGAAATCAAAATCAGTTAAAATTGTAACTTTTAAATCCTTAACCCCTGTTGTAGGGCGTATTAATTTCAACTAATTTATTCAACAAAATTGCCACCCATCCTTAAACGAAGAATTTAATCATTTAACATTTATAATCCTTCAATTTGGCAGCTTATATGTCAATCACAATGTGATTATTTGATTGTTTAGCAATATGCTGACCGAAATAAAACATCAAGGGGTAGGTATAACTATACGATTCAATAAAAGCTACAACTCCACAGCCTCATAGCAAAACATCATACCTACATACATACCTCTTTATAGACATTTGTATGCTATTAATCCTTTCATTAATTTTCCAATGCAAAATGTAACGGATACTAACCATTATTCAAAGCTGTTAACAGCTTAGGGACATCAGACATGTAATTAAACCCATTTCGAGTGTGTAGGTATTTACTTTAAATATTTATTTGCTTATTTGCTATAATTAAATGGAACAACTATTTCGACTGACATTATGTATTATGAACCATCACAGGCCACTCTTGTAACATTAAATTTTATGAATAAAATTTAACAAACAACCAATGAATTATGACACAGTGGTCATCATTCATCAAAGCCAAGTATATTCATACATATATGAATATTGTTTCATTTTTCTTTTAAATATTTGGGCATAGCCATAATGATTAGTATTTTTATTGCGATGAGATAAGGACAAAAAAGGATTAAAATATCACAAACTTGTAATTTAAATTCTATGGACTATTAAACTTTTTTTTATGATTTTATTTAAGTTTTTTTGTGTGTGTGTGTGTTTTTTTTTTTTAAATATCTATGCGCAGAAATGGACGGTAAACCAATTTAAATTTTATACGAAAGATAAAATTGCAAATATTTGAAGAATGTAATTTGTTTGTATGGAATGTTATGAATAAGGTGTTGTAGGTATGCTGATAATGAAAAGAACATAATAAGTTCATCTATTCATACATTAGGTGTGTATTTTTGTCCATATAGAATTGAACGAAAAAACGACATCGAAGCACGTAAATGCAATAAAAACATGAGTCCATATGGACTTAACTATATGATAATTTTTCGGACTTAAATCTAGTCCCGATGAAGACTATATTACTCTGCCATCGATGGTCTGTACGGAAACGTCAAACTATACAAAAAATGGTCATACAATTTATTTTGTTTGCCGACGAATGAATTAAAACTAAGTTCACTAAGCGGAAAAAAGTAAGTCCCAATGTCGTTTATTTCGTCAAGTTCTGTATGGACTTGCAAAAAAATACCCATATTACATCTTAGACATGCCTTAGCAGTTGTTTCTTAAATTCACAAGCTGTAGTAAAATGAAAAATTGAATTTTATACATTACAATGGAGATATAAAAACGTGTACGATTTTTACTGGTAAGACAGTTTTCAGTAGGTACCTATACCTAACTCCTTCTATAAGATATTCAAAAATAATAAATAAACATTTATTTTGCAAGCCCGGAGCAAATTGTGTCGAAAAAAAACGTCGGGTTACTGGCGTGAATTACGTACTTGTTATCGATATTTTTTTTTACGGAAACACCATTTTTTCTGTAATGGCATCGCCAATCCCCGATGTCATTTTTTTCAACAAAATCCCCCCGGACTTGCAAAAAAACACGCCTTATATCAGTATCTATGTCTACCTAAATCCTTGCCAAATCATCAATTGATGATCAGATGATGGGAAAACATAGCATTGCCATCTGTTCCGTCCGGAATAGTTTTCCTACATATTGTCAGGGACTATCTTCTATTTGTTTTCTATTCTAAAACTAAATCCGAGACAACTCAATCTAAAGAAACGAACAGAACCAACAAATGAGAATAGTAAATTTAAAATGAGCCGATTTTTTTAGCTGTCAAATGTCAAAATAATCCTTACGTCAGATATGGCCTTTTCGATGGGAGTCAGAATGACAGTTCTTCTTCTGAAAAGAAGAGATATTTGCTTCCAAGTTTGTTTTCACAATCGTTCCAGAAGAGTTCACACGTAACAAATAGTTCTCCCGGATTACCAATCGAAAAGTCCATTAGATATCTGATAAGCGCTCTATCGTTCTGAACGGCTGGCAGCGTTCTGGCGTTAGCGGTAGTTTGCGAACGACCAAAAGCGGATTGCTGTCAAAAGTCAGAACAGGTAACAAAAGAGAAGACAATTGAGTTTTTAACGCGACAGTTTGATTACTCTTTAATTGCAAATCTCCTCTGTATCATCATTAGGTCTGTTTGGTAACGTGAAATTTCTTGCGAATTTGCACAAATTTTCACAAAACTGCACAATTTGTCAGAAATTCCTGTTTTTTAACTCGAAAAAGTTGCAACGAGAGAGCACAGCGAGAGAGAAAAAAATTTCCCCTACATTGGATAACTTGCGAATTTGTGCTAAATACATTTCTGTGTGCAAGAGGAGTAAAGTCTGTCAAAACACCCAGCTGTTAGCATCTTTTGCTTATAATTAAAATTAACTTTATAAATAATAAATAAATTGGGAAATTTATCTTATTTTTTTTAAATTAAACGCAAATTGTTAGCAATACCAGACTTTTGGCATGTGATTGTTGATGTGAGTAGTAAAATTCTGATGTTTTGTAAACAAAAGTGGTTCACTTTGGTGTTTCGACAGGTTTTACACATTTTGCTGAAAAAAGATACCAAACAGACCTAATATAATATATTCAGCACCATTCCAAATGATACTGGTATATATTTAACTCATAGCTTGAGATTTGTTTTTGACATCAGCTGTTTCGTTCATCAGCTGAATTTTCTTATGGGATTACAACAACACAAACCAATTGGATTTTTTTTTTTTTAGAAAACTGATTATTTCAAAAACGACATGGTCAATTTGTATTAACCCTTTAAAAAAGAAGTTTTTAATATTATTTAGAAGATTTTAAACAAAATTATTCTTATAACCAAAAATAACTCTGCACAAATGTTTAAAATATAAAAATTAAACAATTTTAATACCACTCCAACGAATTTTAAAATTTGTTTCCCACAAAATAAGATTTATTTTTGGTGTGTATAACGTTGGGTTCAAAACAGTTGCAGAATTATTTTAAAGAATATATTTCTAATTTTATTGATTTAAAACATTTTTGCAATTTAAATAATATAATTTTCATGCATGCATATGATTAATACGGAGCCACATTGTTCATTTTTGTATACAATAGGCTTTTCACACCAAACCCAAAATCGGTCTTGGCGTAAAATCTACATCGAAACCACAAGTTTTTCCATACATTCTTGTAAACCATTTATGTTTTCGCAAACTACAGGTTTTATATAAAACCTTTCGAAAAACAATTGGAACTCAGAGTTGAAGTAAACAAACACACCTTTCGATAAATTCAGCGCTCAATCATATGTCAAAACGAAAGCCGACGAGATACTGCGACGAGAAATTAATGGCGAATTCCTTTCAAAAAAGGAATCGAATTTTTTCTAAACAGAATCGAATTTTTTCTGTCAATTGAAAGGAATTCGTATTTCGTAAAAGTATCGATTTTTTTTTGGTGTGATTGTGTTTGTGACTTTATAGCTGCAATTAACGCAAATCGTCAAGAAATTATTCACAAAACTATTAAGGTTGTTTGTTTTTGTTGTGAGAAAAATGTTTTACCAATAGAATTAAATTAATAAATAAAAGATATTAGCCAGCTTATACGGTGCCAATTTGTTAGTGCATTTTATTTGTGTGAACTTCTATTTGCACATATATTTTTTAAAGAAAATAGTTATTGAAAAGTTTTCACTTTCACTGAAAGTTTTTAACACGTCTTTCACTCGCGAAAGCAATTTTTTGTTGTCAAATTTGTGTTTGATAATGAACAACGCACTATAAATTATTTGTATATCTATATATTGACTGAATATATTGTTGAATATTTTGTTAAATTATGTAGAATTCGTTGCAACCAAAAAATAAACAACTCATCTCCCAAAAATTCCGCAACTTTCAATTTTACGTATTAGAAATGTCAAGTCTTCATCGTGTGTGTCCAAATCAGTGTGAAATCTTGCTTAAAACGCAAGATTTGTTTTGACAGAAAAGAATCGATTTTGTTTAGAAAAAATTCGATTCTGTTTAGAAAAAATTCGAATTCTTTGTTGAAAGGAATTCGCCATAAATTAAACACAATAGACGCGACGGGACGCGCGTTTTAAATTTTAAACGTGGCAGTTCGCTTACAAATTGAATTAAAAAGCCAGGGTTTACACGTTCAGTAATTTGCTTACGACAGGAACAAAGGGGTGAAACTTGTGGGAAATACACATTTTCGGAACATGCGATAAATTTTTATCCGATTCTCGTAATCTTTTGTGTTTGTTTGTTAATATTCGGCGCTTGATTTATTCGTGTGCTAGTCTGCAGAATCATTTTAAAAAATTCGATGTGATAATTACGATTATATGAGACAATTAAGCAAATATTTGTAAGCAACAAAAGGCAATAAAAATAAAGGTGTTGTGAGACAAACATAGGAAGATGTAAAGTTTAATGCGAAACTAAAAGAGAATTATGATGTGTTGAAATAAAAAATCGAAATGTATGAATTCTGACGGCAATTAAACACGTGGCCATAGTTGCTTCGTTTGATTGCTAGAAATGTATGATGTCTTGTTTTTCCTATTTTTATATATAGTTGAAAGTGTAAATAGCTAGGCCCTGGTTGTACACGAGCTGTAATACCATGAATTTATTCATTAAGAGGCTTCTGATAGATGTATTGTTCAACAATCTCTTTGATTTTCATCATGTTCTATTGTCTTCACGATTTATGTACACATGTATGTATATCCTTCCTTGAATTTAAATTTCTAAAACTAATGACTTCTTTAAATAAAGCTGACCAATTGACAAATAATAAAAATTTTAAATTCTTGTACAATAAATCAAATTGTTGTTTTTTTTTTCTTTTTCTCTTTCAAACAATTTCATATAAAATGTCAAAAATTTGCATAAAAGCAATTCGTCTAACTATGTAACTAAAAGATTTTTTGAAAGATTCCTCCACAATACACCAATCGCTCTGCATCATTAATCAAATCATGAACAATCTCAAAGTGTAAGAAACAAAGAAGAGTATAAGTGGAAATATATGTAGGTCAATAGGACCATCATTAACGCAAGATATTTGAAAAGAATGGATAGTAGGTTGATGGGGAGGCATTTTTTTTGTTCACATTTTTATGGACAGAGAATTTTCTTCTTTGTCAAAATAAATGCTCAGTAGGCAATTTTTTGAACGATAACATGATTATTGAGGATAAAATGGAGAAAACTTGAATTGAAGATGGCTATTTTATGAATGGATGGATTTAAGAAAAGAAATTAAATTAATGTTTTTGAAAAACACAAACATTAGTCTTTCTCAAATTGAAATTGAAATTGAAATTGAAATTGAAAGGGTTAATGACAGACAGGGGAAACACCGAAAAGTAAAAGGATTTAAATTACTTTAATGGGTAATCATTCACATTTTGTTGATCAAATTCTTGGAATGGAAGCTTAATTTGATTATTCAAATTTGTTTAATTACTTTTAGATTGAAGAGAACTTTTTAGTTGTGGGATTGTGTATTCAAATTAACTGTATAGAATAAAAGAGAAATAAAAATGAGATTTATATAAATTTTTATTTTCTCTGTAACTGCAAATTGGTTTCGTGTGCAAAAAAATTGTGCGAGTGCCGGGACTCACGGTTAATACGTGTAAACATCAACGTGCGCGGATAAAAAACGGACTTGTTTTTGCTTGAAGGGGATATTAAGATTTTTTTCACTGAACGCACCCATCCTAGTACGCAGATCGTAACGTTGCACACCGTAACGTTGCATGACGTAACGTTGCACACGAACGTTTTTTTTCACTCTACCGCCAGCATAGATGTTTACACATCGAAAAAATAGAACTTTTTTTTAAAATCTACACATTACATGTCTCAGAAAAAAAACCGTGTCTTGTAACTATTTTAACTTCCAAGAGATGGCATGATTAAGGAATATAACTTCAAGAAAAACTTCCAAACGGTGCTAAGTTGCAAAAAAGATTGGCGAGGTATGAAACAGTTAACTAAACTTTCAAAGCAAACGCCATTAAGTGTTACACTGATGGATCGAGAAAGATGGAAGGGACTGGGGCAGGAATCTTTGGCCCTAGAACCAAACTTTCTATACCGATGGGACAACTAACCAGTATATTCCAAGCGTAAGTACATAAATGCTATAGGAAGATGCGCAGATTGTAACTTCGAAAGGAAGTATCGTAACCAGAACATTGCCATTATGTCGGAGAGCAAAGCCGCACTCAAAGCACTAAGCTTCTATGCCATCAAATCCTCCAAAATTGTGTGAGCAAGCTTACTTGGCAACAAATAACAATGCCACACCTCATATTGGGTACCTGGTCACGTTGGTGTCCAGGGTAGTGAAGAAGCAAAAATAGGAGCATCAACGATCTTAACCAAGCCTGAGCCCTATTGCGGTATAGGATAAAAAGTGATTAAAAATGAAATTAATAATTGGAAAGAGCTCCCTAAGCTGAGACAGGCCAAACTCCTTTTTGGGAACTATACATATAACCGAGAACGCTTTGCGAACTGTATCAGCGAAAGTAGGAAAAAACCTCAGGATAACGACGCGCCTCCTTCCTGGCCACTGTAAACTAAGAAGACCCCTATAAGTATATCCTTGGTTTAGTGAGCAGTGCCCACAAGTAATACAAAATAGTATAATTTCGGTATTACAATTCTTAATTAATATTTTATTCAATCTTTAATTGGTATACCAATTTATGGTTTCTTTATTTCTTCTTTATTAGATATTTTCTTCAAGAACTTAAATTTGTATGTTCACTTCTACTTAAAGCATTCTTAAATACCTCTAAATTGGCATTTCTTAAGTCCTTTTTTTTTTTACTTCTTTAATCTTTCTTAAAATTATTTTTTTTTGAAGGAATTAAATCTGAATTTTTGTACTTCTTTAAGTCTTCTAAAAATACAATTATTAATTTGCACCACTTGATACGTGTAGTAGCTGGTGGAGTAGTGATTAGTGCGTAGGTCTGTCATGCCGGAGGCCTGGGTTTGATTCCCAGCCTCGTTTAAAAAAACAAAATCCGTTTTTTTTTAAATAAATTAATATTTTGAATACGTGTTACTGCATTTTTTGAATTGCGTTTTAAGGTGTATTAAATAATTAAAAATTGAATCCCAATTTTTTTTTCAATATTTGAAGCAACTCCACGAGTTCAGAGTTTTCGTTGTGCATGTTTGTTTATTTATAACGATGTTGGTGTTATTATTGCTTCTTTTTTACTATTAGTAAACCTACGTCAACTCGTTTCCACAATTGAAAACTAAAAACGTTCTTTCAATTAGCTCTTAATTTAGACAAGTATTGGAATACATTAGATTGGCTGAGTAGGTAGCGCACAGGTACGGCATGCAAAGGAACTCGATTTCGAATCCCGGTGAAAGCACAGGAAAATAAAAAAACTGACTTCAACTACAGTGTAAAATAATAATATCATTACAGGAAAAGGCAAAAATAGTTGAAAATAAAAGCAATAGAAAATAAAAATATTACAAAAGAAATAATAAAATAAAAAATACAATCAATATATTTTTATTATTCATAAGAAATATTATACCTCTTAAAGAAGGAGTAAAGAAGTATTTAAGAAGGAGTAAGGAAGTATTTAAGACAAATGTAATTCCGAATTAAGAAGATTTTAAGAATGAATTTAGTTTCTTAATCACTTCTATCGGACCGCACATTTGTGCCTTTTCTCTGCTTATTACGAACTTAAATCCGTTTTAAAGAAGAATGCAGGCACCGCTTTAGAATTGTTAGATCCTTCTTTAAGTAATTCTGTGCTACTTACATGCATATTCTGCAATATTCACGAAGAAACACCGGACCGCACTTACTGGGCAAATGTGTTGCAATTATGCACCAAAGAAAGAAACACCTTATCCTCTCTGAAGATACCTTAAATACTCAACTTTCTTAGAGAAATAGTTTTGGAGGAAGAGCTGTAAATGAGGAATCTCGCAGATCAATAACCCCCAATTTATTTATTCATTCATTCAACTATTTTAATAATCAACCTTCTTCTGTGTGTGTTGTAAGTCGTCAGGAATCGAAAGGAGCTACAATCATCTGCCGAGTCCTATAGTATGAGAAGCACTTTAAGCAAGCACTTTTCATCAGCTTAAACTAAGCTTTAGGAAGTTATAGGAGTGTCCAAACGTGGACCAACCACCAATGTTGTATAGATATAGTTTTTTTTTACATTTTAATAATCGTTATTATGAAAACAAAATATAAAAATGTTATAAACATAACTATTTCATTTCATTACACACAAGTTATAGGTACTCGTGTCCTTGTGTCGGTCGTATCGTATATATTTGTCTAGGAATAGGTAGGTCCCTCTCGTACCTATACTTTATCGCACTTTTCCAGAGAGCAAGACTCACTTGAGTGCGTTTGACATTTTTCCAGTCAAAGAATTCATTTCCTTTATTTATTTTTCTTTTCCTATTACCTTTGCTCAAAAAAAGAAAAACAAAAGTTTTTTTTTTTTTTATGTTGCAAAAATAAGTTGATGAATTTTTTTTATTGGATATTTTTATGGTTGAGAGAGCATTGAAAGCAATTTCAATTTAGCCTCGTAGACCGTGGAGTTTTAGCAAGAAGAACATTCTTTCCGAATTATTTTGTTTTTTGGGGGTTTGTTTGTTTGTTTTTTTTTTTTTTTAATAGATATTAGCGGACCAAACTTCAGTAACAGCCACGGCCAAAATATCTGCAATAAATTGTTTAAGTTGTTTATTGTTTTAACAAACCAGATGTATGTATATTTGTAGATATGTATGTATATGTATGTTTTTCAAATGTATTTGATTTATTTTTCCAGTAAATCGCATGAATGAACTTGTGAACATATTGTTGTTTATTGTGTTTATTAAGAAAAATAACACTGAACTTAATCCTCTTCTAAGAATGGCTAGGTACATATATTAATTAAAATGCGAATCAGTCATATAGCAGGGGAAATTTAAAAAACAATAAATTTGAGAAATGTCTCGTGCTACGACTCTGTTTTTTTATCAACCACATTTCATAGTGTCGGTGTTAAAAAAAGAAGGCGTGAGAAGGGTAAAGCACTTAGAGAGGATCAATGCAATTGGGTATTTTAGGTTTTTGTTAGACTTTCGGGAATAAGAAAATCCAAAATGCATTGTGTTCTTTTTTTTTTGGGAAAAGGGATAGCGGCTATAATGTACATACCTATACTTAGTAGCAAAAAAAAGAAGATTTTTCTAAGAAAATATAATTTCTTTAATCAATCAATTTCCTCAAACACTAAAATCACATAAAACATTAAGGTTTTTGCATTCGAATTTTTAAGCATTGAATATAAAAACAAAAAAAAACTCGAACGAATAGCTAATTCGATAGGAAAGATCTATTCATTCGAATGAAATTAGTATATTTTATAACATTCGAACGAAAAATGTTCACTGTCGAATGATTACATACAATGAACCTCAATGAATTTCATTTTTGAAATCAGCTGTTTGAAATTTACTGACATTTCTATTTGATTTAGTGTGACCAAACTGTTTTTTTTTCAAAGACTTATTTTTATTAAAAAAGTAGGTTGGAAAATATATACTAATTGTTTAAGAAAACTAAAATACTTAAAGCTATGTTGTAGTGGTTGTAAAGTTAACTATTTGAAAAACATCAATAAAACTTACAATTTTAAGTTTGGGAGAATTTAGAAAACAGAATGGTAAGTTTATTGACATAAAAAAGTAACAAAATAAATTTAAAACTTATGTATAGTAAAGCAATAGATTTTTTTTTAGCTTTCATGTCAATTTAATTGTGCTTAAAATTGATTAAAAAAAAACAGGCAACTTCAAAGTCTCTCTTTACTTTATACACACCTGGTCACACTTTTAAATTGTCAACAAAACAAAAAAAAAGTAAAATCCCTCGCCGGTATCTTTTTGTTAATAACTGTTTAATTTTCAAGAAAACAGATGGCAATTGTTTTATATAATTATATGAAGTGAAGACGGCGGCGAAGAGCAGATACGGAAGAATAATGGATGCATCAAATCCATTCGAGATTGAAAATTCAATGTAAGTAGCCTTATACGTAAAACCAGATTCCTTCCCAGAGCCTTACCCATATGTATATCCTTTTCTTTGAATAATAAATAAAAGTGCCTTTAAGTACGTGTTGGACGAGCTAACCAACGAAGTTGAAAGAAGCACATCTTTGTCTATTCCTCCCATCATAATGCTAGTGACAACGTTGCGATTTGTTGCAGAAGGTGGATACCAATTCGGAGTAAGCAAGGATCGCAGTATTAAAAGTGACGTGGAAGTTGAAAATGAGAGTATTTACGTCCAAGAAGCTGGAAATGCTATCCGCGACAGAATCGCTGGATTATTTTAATTAAAAGTGTACACATTAAATATATTTAGATATCACTGTATCAGTCTTATTTATTTCAGTGGAAAAATATTTTTTTCAATATTCGATATTTTAAAAACAGGGGGACAATTTTGTTTCTGAAATTCAATTTTTAGCTCTATATTAATATTATACCTACTTAAAATTGGTGTATCAAGTTTTTTTCTTAAAAATGTTTACAAAATTATATTAAATACAAAATTAATTACATATATATTTTTAAAAATATTATTTTTTCTTATTTTTATTTGCGGTTGGGAAATTCAAAATGCAAAGATTAACTCCTGAGCTACGAACGAAAATCGTCGAATTTTATTTTCTAAATCAAAGTTCAATATATGTATTACAAAGCGTAAATCGAAATAAATGTTGTTTATATTAATTGTTTTTGATAATACAACATTCATATTTTCATCTTTAATTTCAAAAACAAAGGGAATTGACTCAAAATCGCTGAGAAACTATTTTGAAAAACGTGAAAAAGCTATCAAAATTTATTGCCTCAGCGATGGAAAGCAATATTTTCCATGTATTTACCAGGTAAGGTAATCGGCCGTATCACAGGCCCTATTGTAAAAGATTCGAACTACGAATCTTGAAAAAAGTAGCATAGCTCCCGTCGTATATTGCTACAGATTTGGGGGCTATCGATATTACTTTTCACGAACTCAGAAGAAAATTTTCCCCGATTTCTACGAAATGTATAAATTTTGTGTCATTTGGCGTTTTTCTTTTTTTAACACAGGCACAGATCACGGAACTGTCAAAAAAAAATTCTATGTTTTTTTTTTAGCTCAGACATATCAGAGCATAAAAAGTGTGTTTCTTTTTTCCATCGGAGTAAGCTCAGAGCTTGCTCAATTACCTCAGAATAAAATGACAGAGTCAATCGAGCAAAACGCTGAGCGAAGCCAACTTCACACATAATTAAAAATTAAAAATGGATTCCCTATGAAATGACAGTTCAGCAGGGTTCGGACTTCAGAAATCGCATTTCGAAGTAGATCGAAATAAAAATCGCAGTGAAACCAAAATTTTCGAAGTAGAATTTTAATTTATATTAAAGGCTACTACATTCAACACTTATCGCAAAAGAGTGGCAAAAAGTGGAAAAATGAAAATCAAAAACATACTTTAGAGATCCCTGCTTTCGAACAAATTGTGCTTAATCTGTCAAATCAATCTCAAATGACAAATCAAAAACCCTTTAACCCACACAGGCATCTCTAAAGGTTGGTTTCGTTCTTGAGATTTCCACTTTAGAGCAAAAAGAATCGAAATCGAAAATAGAAGTATATTGTAAGCAAAGCGCAGTGATGCAGTAGATTTGATAATGTATGAAAAAGCGAAGTAAATCTACTGCTTTCGCAGTAAAGTCCGAACGCTGCAGTTCAGTGCTCAAGTGTGCTTCATAATTAAATCTGAATCATAATCTGTTCAGCTAAAAGAGAAAAACGCCAGTAAATTGTAGCCGTTCTACGCCAGTCGGAAAGACCTACAAAAAACAATGAATGTGCGTTGAAAATACCAAATTCATGCGTTACATGCCGATGAAATGTAAAAATTTCAGCAACGCATCCCGAATTCATGCGATGTATGAAGATATTTTCTTTCTGATTTCCCCGACAGAAAATTAGAAGTGAAATATTTCCCGAAACAAAATTAAAGACTGAAATGGAAGCTCAGCAACAAAAAGATTCATAAGTAAGCGTATTTTAATTTTGTAAACATATGTATGTTTCTTTCTTTTAGAAAAAAAAAAACACACCAGGTGCAACGACCGGCTTGTTGAATTTATGACCGCAAAGGCAGACATTGCGCGGAACTTCAAGACTTTTCTCCGGTCGGAGAATTCTCCAAATAGATACGATGATAGGGCTGAATATAGTTAGTGCTGCTTATTTTTAATTTGGTATCCATTTTGAGTCAGTATTTTTTAAAATTGCTCCTCCTGCCAAAATGAAAAAAAATAGAACCTCATACTATACGATTAGAAGAATCAAAAAAAAATAAAAACATAAAAAGTGCAGAAAAGTATCAGAACAAAATTGTATGCGAACAAAATTTCAAAAATTGTTGGCTCTGTTTCTTAAATATTTTTAAATATAAAATCTCTTCAGTTTTAAATAATAAACATAGATTCAGAAAAATTCACTTACCCAAAATTTGTTTTGTCAAAAAAATTTTTTTTGAAAATTGGTGTATGTAATATTATAAAAATCGAAAATCAAAAAAACTTTCCTATGGCAAGATCATTAGAGCCATTTCCGAGATAAAATGATGTAATGTACCCATACGAGTTCAAATAAACTATCCCAGTATTCTAACCCATTTACCAACTGAGACCATTTACCACGTGCCTATCTTAATAAAGAACAACTTCCTTATCCGTTTATGAAAATTTGTAAATCTAATCTTCTTGCACCTTTTTAAAATTCTCTTGTAGAAACTGACACCAAAACTATTTAATCTTTTTTCTGTTTCTTTTGACCAAGTCGTGCGTCGCGTCGGTCGCATCCAATAAATAAAACAAAATCGGATTTTAAATACAAAATGCTAAATTTTCTCAAGAAAAAGCTGATTTAAATGGTTTTTTAATGCTAAACGAGACACAGAAGCAAAAACCAAATAGAGACGGGAAGAGACAGAATAAGAAAAAAATATTTTGAATTGTTGCCAATGCAGATGCAGAATATTCTATTTACCAATTTGTGGAATAAATTCGTCTATTTTTATTTTTTTTTCGTCCCTCTTTTGGCGCATAGAAATGTGGTGGTAAAGGCATTCATTCGTAGTTGTCGTAGCAGACTTGGCGGTCGTATTCCATTCTATATGAAGCACGAGTTCTGGCTTTTATCAATGGGAAGAGGGACTTTAACAAAAATGTCAAAAACACATTTAAATTTAAATTTTCGGATTATTGTTTGGTGCATTATTCATTTTCAGAGAAGACATTTTTACTGCGTTGACATTTGTATATGGAAAGAAAATCCCATTTTTCTTAAGAATGTATCAATATGTGTCTCGACCTGCATAGAAAATACGCAATATGGCATTATACCTACCTAATGCAATAGGACCAAATCATAAATGAACCACATTATGGATTTCCATTTGGTATATATGGGCAAACTAATCTACCTTTTAGATTGAAATTTTTTAAATGAAACAACAACAACTTAAGGTTGCTATGCAAAAAAGTTAAGGCGTGAACTATTTTTTTTTTTTTAATTGGCTTAATTAGCGTGAAGCGTGATGTCAAGGACATTGGCCTATAAAGAAATTGGTATTTTACATGGTTCGCTCCTCAGTGACGGCAAAAGAGTTTTTCAATTAATCAAATGCATGACTGGAACTTGCGCATGTACTTGCTCTTGTGGTTCAAGTTGTTTAGAATCTAAGAAATTTTATATAATAAAACATGCGTTTATAATAAATTAGAGAACACGGTAAACAATCATGAAACTCTTTCTTTAAATTGCTAAAACAACCCCGAAAAAGTTTTAATCTCAAAATGAATCTGCGCAAATAAAATTTAATAAATCATTGGGCCAGTTTTATTTTGAAATAATTTTGTATAAACTATAGTCTTTTTTTAAATATATAATAAAGGGTTTTCCAATAAGAGGTGTTATTTTGAATAGCCCGCTATTTCGGTAGTTGTCACTTTTGAAGCTGTTATTTTTTGACATTTGACAAGTAGAAACTACGCCATTAATAAAAATGGAACGCTTCAACAACGCATTGAAATTATTAAAATTCACTATAAAAATGGTGAAAATTTGGCGGAGACGGTTCGTAAAACTAAAACATTTTTGGGTCGTCGTGAAGCACCTTGTCGGACCGCAATATAGAAATTGGTGGACAAATTCGAGCTGTTGGGACAAGTTAGTGATGTGAAGAAGAAAACCCGTGCACGTCGCTCAAGAACAACTGAGAATATTGCTGTTGTAGCCCAAAGTGTTGAAGAAAACCCAGGTTTGTCCATTCCTCGTCGTTCTTTGGAATTAGGCATTCCACAAACGTCATTACACCGTATTTTGCATAAAGACTTGGGTCTTAAGGCTTATAAAATTCAGTTAACACAAGAACTCAAGCCGGCTGATCATCAACACCGTCGTGTCTTTGCTGATTGGGTCCTTGAAATGCATGAAAATGATCCGGAATTTCATCGAAAAATCATCTTGACTGATGAGGCCCATTTCCACCTCGGAGGTTACGTCAACAAGCAAAACTGTCGCATCTGGGGCTCGGAAAACCCAAGAGTTATTGTTGAAAAGCCTCTCCATCCTCAACGCGTGACTGTTTGGTGCGGTTTTTGGTCCGGCGGGGTCATTGGACCTTACTTTTTCGAAAATGAGGCTGGAGCAACAGTTACGGTCAATGGATTGCGCTATCGAGAGATGATTAATAATTTTTTATGGCCGGAATTGGATGGTATTGATCTGGACAACGTTTACTTTCAACAAGACGGCGCTACGTGCCACACAAGCAATGAAACCATCGATCTTTTACGGGAAAAGTTTCCGGACCGTGTTATCTCTCGAAGAGGTGATCACAATTGGCCACCGAAATCTTGTGATTTAACTCCTTGCGACTTCTTCCTTTGGGGCCACGTGAAAGATAAGGTCTACGCCAACAGCCCAGCGTCGATTCAAGACCTCAAAGATGGAATTCGTGAGGCTATCGAGGACATAGGGCAGCCACTTTGCGATTTGGTTATGGAAAATTTCATGAAAAGGATATGGTCCTGTAAGCGTGATCGTGGCGGCTATTTGGCTGATGTTGTGTTCCATTATTAACGGCATACCTTCCTCTTTATAATGAAATAAACATTCGATCATTTATCTCAAAAAATGCCATTTTTCTTTGAATATCAAAATAACACCTCTTATTGGAAAACCCTTTATATATTTAACGAGTAAATATTAAAAGTCAAAAGCACTATAAAATTGATTTTTCGTTTGATTTTTTTTTTTATAAAATAATGTTTTTAAAAATTTTTAAATGCATTATTGTTAAAATTATTGAGAAGCATCAGATTGCAAAATTATAACAAAATCGAGTTAACCATGGCAAAGATATACGCGAATAACCCAAAAATAAGACCATTTTCTCAAAAAACGCTGAATTCCTAATTCCATAATGTGGATTTTTTTTGAGAAAAACCTGAAATGCAGTTTTCTTACAATTGACTTTGTTATTACTGGTACGAAGTTTAATCAAAATCGTTTGAGCCCATTTCGAGAAAATTTGAAGAAACCAAAATATTGGTATGGCAGCTACCCGTTCTAGATGAGCTAAAACAAAAATTCGAATTTCCCCTCTAGGGATTCACATAAAAATGCTCTGTACCAAATTTCATGCAAATCGGTCCACCCCTTTAGGCTTTAGCTCAAATTACAGTGGACGCACCGACGCACAGACGCCCAGACGTACAGACGCACAGACTCACAGACCGACGGACGGCATGACGAAACCCACTTTTTCGGACTTCTCGATGTTAAGTTTAATATTTATGTAATTTGTAACATTTAATTAATTTATTTTTTTTTTTAAAAAAACATAGACAAACAACATAAAAGTAACAGCGAATCCGAAAATAAAAAAAATAGTGCGCATACGCCACAGCGATCAATACGATCAATAGTATCAAATTTGTTAATCTGGGTTCTTCAAAAAACCACAACATGGACATTCACTTTTTATTTAAATAAGCTCTTTATTGAGGAGGAATTAGATATATGTACATATGTATGTATGTAGTTATGAACTATTGGACAGTTCACTGCTGGAATATTGAAAACAAGATAGTTATGTTTTTGAAAAAAAAAAACTGATTAAGTCAGACGAAGCTGATTTTCATCTCGATGGTTAAGCCAACAGACAAAATATGCGTTTTGGCCTCTGAAATAATTTTGTAGCGACAAACGAATCCGTTCGTAGGAGCCCGCGACGTTCGTGAGGGTTATATTGTGTAAGACTTTCACGCTGAAGACGTCTTGGTCTCGAATCTCAACCTACATCTTGCGAGGAATTTACAAAGCCTTCAAGAGCCATTTCTTTAGTCATGAAAAAGTGCTTCTTACCTTAGCCGTTCGAATTCGGCAAAAAATTGTAGGCATTAAGACATTCAATTAGTAACTTAGCAGGTGTGAGTTCGACCCCCACTCTGGGAAGCACCAATTTGTGCACAGGGTGATTCGCATTAGTTGTGATAAAAAATATAGAAATTGGTGGACAAATTCGAGCTGTTGGGACAAGTTAGTGATGTGAAGAATAAAACCCGTGCACGTCGCTCAAGAACAACTGAGAATATTGCTGTTGTAGCCCAAAGTGTTGAAGAAAACCCAGGTTTGTCCATTCCTCGTCGTTCTTTGGAATTAGGCATTCCACAAACGTCATTACACCGTATTTTGCATAAAGACTTGGGTCTTAAGGCTTATAAAATTCAGTTAACACAAGAACTCAAGCCGGCTGATCATCAACACCGTCGTGTCTTTGCTGATTGGGTCCTTGAAATGCATGAAAATGATCCGGAATTTCATCGAAAAATCATCTTGACTGATGAGGCCCATTTCCACCTCGGAGGTTACGTCAACAAGCAAAACTGTCGCATCTGGGGCTCGGAAAACCCAAGAGTTATTGTTGAAAAGCCTCTCCATCCTCAACGCGTGACTGTTTGGTGCGGTTTTTGGTCCGGCGGGGTCATTGGACCTTACTTTTTCGAAAATGAGGCTGGAGCAACAGTTACGGTCAATGGATTGCGCTATCGAGAGATGATTAATAATTTTTTATGGCCGGAATTGGATGGTATTGATCTGGACAACGTTTACTTTCAACAAGACGGCGCTACGTGCCACACAAGCAATGAAACCATCGATCTTTTACGGGAAAAGTTTCCGGACCGTGTTATCTCTCGAAGAGGTGATCACAATTGGCCACCGAAATCTTGTGATTTAACTCCTTGCGACTTCTTCCTTTGGGGCCACGTGAAAGATAAGGTCTACGCCAACAGCCCAGCGTCGATTCAAGACCTCAAAGATGGAATTCGTGAGGCTATCGAGGACATAGGGCAGCCACTTTGCGATTTGGTTATGGAAAATTTCATGAAAAGGATATGGTCCTGTAAGCGTGATCGTGGCGGCTATTTGGCTGATGTTGTGTTCCATTATTAACGGCATACCTTCCTCTTTATAATGAAATAAACATTCGATCATTTATCTCAAAAAATGCCATTTTTCTTTGAATATCAAAATAACACCTCTTATTGGAAAACCCTTTATATATTTAACGAGTAAATATTAAAAGTCAAAAGCACTATAAAATTGATTTTTCGTTTGATTTTTTTTTTTATAAAATAATGTTTTTAAAAATTTTTAAATGCATTATTGTTAAAATTATTGAGAAGCATCAGATTGCAAAATTATAACAAAATCGAGTTAACCATGGCAAAGATATACGCGAATAACCCAAAAATAAGACCATTTTCTCAAAAAACGCTGAATTCCTAATTCCATAATGTGGATTTTTTTTGAGAAAAACCTGAAATGCAGTTTTCTTACAATTGACTTTGTTATTACTGGTACGAAGTTTAATCAAAATCGTTTGAGCCCATTTCGAGAAAATTTGAAGAAACCAAAATATTGGTATGGCAGCTACCCGTTCTAGATGAGCTAAAACAAAAATTCGAATTTCCCCTCTAGGGATTCACATAAAAATGCTCTGTACCAAATTTCATGCAAATCGGTCCACCCCTTTAGGCTTTAGCTCAAATTACAGTGGACGCACCGACGCACAGACGCCCAGACGTACAGACGCACAGACTCACAGACCGACGGACGGCATGACGAAACCCACTTTTTCGGACTTCTCGATGTTAAGTTTAATATTTATGTAATTTGTAACATTTAATTAATTTATTTTTTTTTTTAAAAAAACATAGACAAACAACATAAAAGTAACAGCGAATCCGAAAATAAAAAAAATAGTGCGCATACGCCACAGCGATCAATACGATCAATAGTATCAAATTTGTTAATCTGGGTTCTTCAAAAAACCACAACATGGACATTCACTTTTTATTTAAATAAGCTCTTTATTGAGGAGGAATTAGATATATGTACATATGTATGTATGTAGTTATGAACTATTGGACAGTTCACTGCTGGAATATTGAAAACAAGATAGTTATGTTTTTGAAAAAAAAAAACTGATTAAGTCAGACGAAGCTGATTTTCATCTCGATGGTTAAGCCAACAGACAAAATATGCGTTTTGGCCTCTGAAATAATTTTGTAGCGACAAACGAATCCGTTCGTAGGAGCCCGCGACGTTCGTGAGGGTTATATTGTGTAAGACTTTCACGCTGAAGACGTCTTGGTCTCGAATCTCAACCTACATCTTGCGAGGAATTTACAAAGCCTTCAAGAGCCATTTCTTTAGTCATGAAAAAGTGCTTCTTACCTTAGCCGTTCGAATTCGGCAAAAAATTGTAGGCATTAAGACATTCAATTAGTAACTTAGCAGGTGTGAGTTCGACCCCCACTCTGGGAAGCACCAATTTGTGCACAGGGTGATTCGCATTAGTTGTGATAAAAAATATAGAAATTGGTGGACAAATTCGAGCTGTTGGGACAAGTTAGTGATGTGAAGAATAAAACCCGTGCACGTCGCTCAAGAACAACTGAGAATATTGCTGTTGTAGCCCAAAGTGTTGAAGAAAACCCAGGTTTGTCCATTCCTCGTCGTTCTTTGGAATTAGGCATTCCACAAACGTCATTACACCGTATTTTGCATAAAGACTTGGGTCTTAAGGCTTATAAAATTCAGTTAACACAAGAACTCAAGCCGGCTGATCATCAACACCGTCGTGTCTTTGCTGATTGGGTCCTTGAAATGCATGAAAATGATCCGGAATTTCATCGAAAAATCATCTTGACTGATGAGGCCCATTTCCACCTCGGAGGCTACGTCAACAAGCAAAACTGTCGCATCTGGGGCTCGGAAAACCCAAGAGTTATTGTTGAAAAGCCTCTCCATCCTCAACGCGTGACTGTTTGGTGCGGTTTATGGTCCGGCGGGGTCATTGGACTTTACTTTTTCGAAAATGAGGCTGGAGCAACAGTTACGGTCAATGGATTGCGCTATCGAGAGTTGATTAATGATTTTGTATGGCCGGAATTGGATGGTATTGATATGGACAACGTTTACTTTAAAAAAGACGGCGCTACGTGCCACACAAGCAATGAAACCATCGATCTTTTACGGGAAAAGTTTCCGGACCGTGTTATCTCTCGAAGAGGTGATCACAATTGGCCACCGAGATCTTGTGATTTAACACCTTGCGACTTCTTCCTTTGGAGCCACGTGAAAGATAAGGTCTACGCCAACAGCTTAGCGTCGATTCAAGACCTCAAAGATGGAATTCGTGAGGCTATCGAGGACATAGGGCAGCCACTTTGCGATTTGGTTATGGAAAATTTCATGAAAAGGATATATTCCTGTAAGCGTGGTCGTGGCGGCCATTTGGCTGATGTTGTATTCCATTATTAACGGCATACCTTCCTCTTTATAATGAAATAAACATCCGATCATGTATCTCAAAAAATGCCATTTTTCTTTGAATATCAAAATAACACCTCTTATTGGAAAACCCTTTATTATAGAACTAAACACGTAATTTCAAAAACAAAATCATTTACCCGTGTTCAAAAAAAAAAATTATTTTTGAGAACAAACATTTACTTCATAATTAATTTACTTAATTTTTATATGCAATATTATTCAGACTTAAAAGGACCTTCTGTGTACAAAATTTGATCGAAATCAGTTAAGGCGTTAACGAGAAAGTCAAAAATAAAAAAAAGAGGTTCTATCGCAGGTACCGTTAATAAATTTTTTTACCAAATATATTAACATGCTTACAATGTTGTATACAATTTGTTTATCAAAATAGTTAGAGCCGTTTCTGAGATAAAATACCTTTTTCAAAACAGTTGCATGGCAGGTACTGTTATTTTTGGTGCTAAAAAAAGTAGAGACAGACACGTGGAATTGCGGGCCCACTTTTTTGTGTTCTCTATTATCAGAATATCATGTTTGATTGAATTCACGAGTTTTTTTTTACAAATCCAAAACTTGCCGTATATTTCTTGTATCGCAAGGAAAAATTAGAGAACTAGACTCTATGATGAGAGAGAGAGATTCGGACCTGATACCAATAAAAATTGAAATAAATCGATTTAAATAAGTGAAAGAAGCGCTAAGGAGGGAATCTCTTTTTATGCTTTAGACTTTTTGACCAAAACGACTCGGCTCTAGAAGCTCCAATTGGTGTTGCAAAATAAAAATATTGTTTCAATAGTCAGAAAAGGTGAGAACACTAAAGTTTTATTTTTATTTTATCGTCAATTGTACTTTCTAGAGCCGTGTCGTTTAATTGTCGTTTTAGTAAAACGACAACCGTAATAAGGGTGAATATACGGAAGAAAAGGCCTTGTCTAGAAGATATTCCTTTGTATAGTTGACGGGCTCATTCTTTAAGGATCAGGCAAAAATGTTGCCACTTTGTACAGCTCGGCAATTGAATTGTTCCACAATTATGCACATACCTTTTAAAGGCAGTTTACATTTTCGTTCAAGTTTGCAATGAATGAAATATTTCCAAAATCGTTCATGGGAAAGTCGAGATATTTGAGCTTGATTTCGACAAAATACTATTTCAAGATTACGATGCTTTTGTATTGGGCAGACCATCGAGTTGCTATAGGGGAGGGGGGGGGGGGGGGCAACCGCCCACCCTGCATACGCCCTTGACTTAGACCAATATTATTCTAAAAACCTCATATTTCCAGAAACATAATTTGAGTTGATTTTTTTTTCTTCAAAATTATGACCAAAAGAAAGAATCGTTAAGTTCAATTATAATAGGTTTAATGGATAAGCCCCCTCTTAAAAATTCAAAAAATAAAATAAAATCTCCTCAAATGAATTAAAATTTTTTGATTTATTTCCAAAAATAATATGAAATTCATTGGATTTTTTGTGTTCCAGTTGCTGTTTGGCTGTGTGTATAAACTTCAGCCCTTCCACATAAATTTAGGTCTCATCGCCATATTTATGTTCACCATATTTGATAATATAGCTATAATAAAAACTAATTCAAATAAAACAACCATATCTCTTCTACTATAATCCGTATGTATGAATTCAATACCAATTCCATATCCTTGCCCAAAATGGCTTCTTTTTTACTTGCGATAATAAGGGCAAAGTATTGGATTCTTACATTTTTTTAGTTTTCAGTTTTAAAGCAACACAAGATGAAAATTAGAGTTATAAGTGAGGAGCGTTAAGTTGATACTAAAATTTTGCCTCCAATTTGTCTCTTTTAATTTCAGTCTAATCGAAATCAGCTAAGTCGTTAACGTTTTCGTAGTCCAGGGTAATCCCAAAGAAAGCAAGTTTGAGATAAGGGGGGAAGAACTCTAACCGTATTTATACAAGATTTATGTACAGATCTATATTTTAACAAAATATGGGTTTTACCATCATATAATTTCATTAAAAACTTGATGTAAATAATAACGTATTTCATATACATAATACAAATCTGTTTTAGTGTGCGCTACAAGAGTAAACTCAGCACACGAGATCCACTTAAAAGAAGTGAACCGGGGAAAAACGGTAGGAATCTTATTCAAGCTTCTGGCTAACCCAAGAAGGGAAAAACAAGTGAACCACAGAGCTTACAAGGTAGCAAGAGAGGAGTAACGGTAGGAATCTAAGTCCAGTCCACAACTCACTAAAGCAAAAGTGAATAACAATATCGAAGACTAAACTACAGGGTGTTTTTTTAGACGTGTGGTTTTGAATCTGGCAATTCTTTTTTCGGAGTTGGTTGGATTTGCCATTTTATAATAAATAAACTTACTCCTGAAAAACGTTTGCAAATCGTTCGAAATAGGGTCGAAACAAGATCGTTGTTGATCCTGATTTTCACAAGCGATGAAGCTCATTTTTGGTTGAATGGCTACGTCAATAAGCAAAACTACCGCATTTCGAGTGTAGATAATCCTCAAGCCACTGTTGAGACGTCGTTACATCCAGAAAAACTGACAGTTTGGTGTGCTTTATAGGCTGGTGGGATCATTAAAAACGATGCCGGCCAAAGGGTTACATTTAATGGATAGCTTTATTGAGCCTAATTTGTGAATTTTTCGTTCCTGAATTAAATCGCCTTGATGTGGGGGAGGTGTGGTTTCAACAAGACGGCGCAACTTATCACACAGCCAACGAAACAATCAATTTATTGAAAGAAACTTTTGGTGAGCGAATTATTTCGCGTCGTGGGCCTGCGGGGTGACCTCCAAGATCTTGCAATTTAACACCGCTGGACTATTTTTTGTTGAATTATGTGAAGTCACTTGTCAAATCAGATAAGCCAGAGACAATTGAAGCCTTGGAAGAGAACATTCGGCTCGTTATTGCTGACATATTGCCCCAATTGCTGCAAAAAGTGGTCTAAAATTGGGCCTCTCGGCTGGAATTTATTCGAGCCCGAAATCATTTTTAAAACATAATGGCAAACCCTTATCTCTATAATAAAGCTAAATTCTTGGCCATAACATTAAATTATATGCGTTTTATTTCTTCTTGAAAACCACACGTTTAAAAAAAACACCCTTTATATTTGTATTGAAGTCAAATATCAACTCCGTTTGCGGTTATTGAACAAAGTGAGCAGTAAATCGATTGTTCGATCGTCATAGCTCCATCTTGATGGAGCCATAGGTCACCCAAGTCCTTTATTTTGTACGAAATTTCTATTCAAAATTTGTTGTTAAGTAATTTTGATTTAAGGAAAAAAAAAAACTTAAAGTAGCATCATCAATATTAAACAGCAAGTGTCTGCGACCCTGGTATTCAATTTAATTATTTTTGAGAGTAAATATATATACATACATATACACATCTTTAAGAGCTGTTCACATTCATTCTTCACTTAATCGGTTGTAGCCAGTGAACAGTTTACACTCCATTTCCATTTAATTGCTTCTATTTGTGAAGTGTTTTTGAGTGCTTCTTTTGCCCACAGTCCAGATCCAACTCAAACCAGAACTTCGATTCAGCCAGACCAAAGTGCAGAGGGCCGAAGGCTTATGCGAGAACTTCCTTGTTTGGTTTCCTTTAAGGATGCGATGCGTGATGGCTGGGTTGATTAGTTTTCTTTTGTATACTTTTTCCTCCAGCAAGATAAGGAAAAAAAAATATACTTAATACAAAAAAAAAGGAAATTTTCTTTCTTTTCTTATCTGAAACATCGACATCGGATCAACTTTAGGTATATATGTATGTAGGAACGGACTTCAGATGATTTCAACAAAACAAACTTAAAAGAAAATATTGTTCACACTTGGATATATTCAATAGAAAATAGGAATTAGAACAAAAAAAAAAAAAAAAAAAAAACTAATGGATGCGAATCTTAACGCCGCCATTTCATTTTAAATGAAAACATTAAAAGGACAAAAATGCCCGTATATATCGCATTTGAATGAATACGGGAAAGTTGTGTTGCTTAACCACTTCAGATATTACATCAGGCACGAGGTTTAATCAAAATCGTTGCAGTTTTTTTTTTTTGACAAAATTAAAAAAAAAAACTAAAGATGAAGTAAAAAGAAAAACTATTAAAAATTTGCAGTAAGTAAGGAAATTAATATATTTTTCTGTAAATACCAGGTTTATAGGAACATAGTAAACATCAGATAATAATTATTAACTTTTTTTTGTATGACAATATTTCGTACTTTTAGTAGTAGTGTCTGTTTTTCCTGTTTCACTGTGTAACATAGTCTGCACCTTTCTTCTCGACTTATAATTGGGGAGTTATAATATCGGGTTTTTCAATAAGAGCGCTACAAAAGTTTTTTTAAATAAAACAAAAACAGTTTCGGATATCAATGAAATTCTCTATTCCTGTGAAAGTACGTTTGATGCCATTATGTATGGAACTCGTTTTTTTTTTTGCATGGCCACCACGGGCACGCTTGCAGAAGTCCAGACGCTGAACCCAATTTTCGACGGTTTTCAAGCATAAATCGGCCGATACTGCTGCAATTTCACGTTCGATATTCGTACGAAGTTCATCAATAGTCGCTGGCTTGTTGGCATAGACCATAGACTTAACGTAGCCCCACAGGAAATAGTCAAACGGCGTCAAATCGCACGACCGAGGCGACCAAGCGACTGGACCATTTCGTGAGATAACACGTTCTCCAAACTTGGTTTCCAATAAATTGATTGTGACATTCGCTGTGTGGCTTGTGGCGCCGTCCTGTTGGAACCACATATCCTCCAAGTCTATATCATCCAATTGGGGCCAAAAATATTCGGTTATCATTGAACGGTAGCGATCCCCATTCACAGTAACGTGCCGGTCTTGATCATCACGGAAGAAGTACGGCCCAATGACGCCGCCGGCTCATAAACCACACCAAACCGTAATTTTTTCGGGATGCAATGATGACTCATGGAGTACGTGTGTATTGGTGTCTGACCAATATCGCATATTTTGTTTATTGACGAAGAAATTCATCCAGAAATGAGCCTCATCCCTGAAGATGATTTTTCGATTTTTAGCGCTCTAAACGTTGAGGCCACTGACTCCGAATTTCGGTAGTAAATTTTAATAATTTCGACTAGTTGTTCGCTCGTATATCTTTCCATCATGAAATGGCAAACCTTACTGAAGAGAAATGTCAAAAGAACGGCAAGAAATATGGCGTCGTTTGCTGTCCCTGTGGCTCTACTTTTGTAGCGTCCCTGTTGAAAAACCGTTTATAAGGTACACAAATATATACATAAATATACAAATTCATATTCTATCTTTTCTCTTATTCAAAAAGATCAAACTTTTCCAATTACTTTTATTATTCACGTTTTCTGTTATCACTTCTCGTCGACTGCCGACTGGTTTTAGGAAAAACAAGTTCAGTACAATAATTCCTTTATTTTCTCCTTCAATTTTTGCTGTTTTTGTTGCTTCCTCTTTCATCACGTCATAATTTTATTTTTTTTTTTTATTTTCATTCATATTGTTGGGTAAAGTTTAATTTCAGGCATCTTATACCACCAACTTCCCATAGTTGTGGAGGTAGTATGTACGAGTACGTGTCATATCGGATAGAAAAGTTCTTGGGAGAATTATCACCGTATTCTCGTCCTTGTATATATTATATTTAGTTGGCGAAAGAGAACACAAATCATGGACAAGTTGTCGGACATGAAACATGACCAAAGAGTCTATTCGTTGAGAGTTATTAATTTAATCCGAAATTGTTTTCCTTTTTGGGTCATGTTTTGGTTCGGGGTTAGTTATTATCGAACTTAACGCCTTAATTTATTGGTATCACAATATTTTTTTTTGCATTAATTTTGGATACTCTGATTGGAAGAAAAGGTTTTAAAAGTGTTTTTTTTTTTTTTATGACTGGTTGAAAGCTTGAAACAGCAACGTCAGTGCCAAAATGTTTATTTTGCCGAAAAACAATTAAATATCTTTAAAGCTTTTTTACGTTAAAGTTCAACTCTTCCATTTTGTTTTCCCGAGAATCGTTTCGTCAAAATCATTTTCGTTATGCAAACTTAAACCCTATTAATTTCTTGAATATGCTATAAGGATAATTGTTGAAAAAGAATAAATAATCCATCTCCAGTACGAGTAATAATTTCAGAATCATTTAACTTCATTTCATTAATAATATCGTTTCATATGGTGCCACATCGTCAAAGAAACGAAGGAGAAAACACGCAAAAGGAAATAATATGTTTGTACTGTAGTGTATAGTGTACATGTAAATACGAAACTGAACTCAACACTTACTTTAATTAAAAAAAATACCTTTAGTGCATGTGCAGTTATAAATGATTTCATTCTTGAAACACAATCAGCTAGGGGATGTGTTTATTTGCAAATTGAATTGACTCTTTGGTAAAATAATTAATAATGCAACCAACTGAAGTTGCGGGTCTTGTTCTCGGTGCAAATAAATTGGTACTGGACAAATAACTTATGTATTTCCATTTATTAATTGCTCTTTAAGGCAAGGGTAAATAAAATATCAATGTTGTAATCAAAACTTCCACTATACGATGATTGAGAAGACTGAAAAAGTTGGTTTTGCCATACGGAAGGTATATGTCGGTGTGTGCGTCCACTGTAATTTAATGCTATAGATAGAACTTAAACTGGTGAAAAACTATTTGCTTAAAATTTGGTACAATTCATTTTTATGTGATTCCTTAGAGGGGAAATTCGAATTTTTGTTTTGGCATACAATTTAAGTTTTTTTTTTCAAATTTTCTCGAAAACGGCTTTAATGATTTTGATTAAACTTTTTGCTCTTAACTCTCAGCTGAGGCAAAAAGTTTTTCAAATTAAAATTGAACGTAATAGACTAAGCACCACTGAAAGGAGTCTGATGATCCATCTGGCAGCCGTGAAATAGCTATAACTCCAGCCTAGAGGTAGCTGTATGCTAACCAACATTGAAGATGCATGATGTAAAGGGTTTTCCACTAAGAGGTGTTATTTTGAATAGCCCGCTATTTCGGTAGCTGTCACTTTTGAAGCTGTCATTTTTTGACATTTGACAGGTAGAAACTACGCCATTAATAAAAATGGAACGATACACGCTTCAACAACGCATTGAAATTATTAAAATTCACTATAAAAATGGTGAAAATTTGGCAGAGACCGTTCGTAAAACTAAAACATTTTTGGGTCGTCTTGAAGCACCTTGTCGGACCGCAATACAGAAATTGGTGGACGAATTCGAGCTGTTGGGACGAGTTAGTGATGTGAAGAATAAAACCCGTGCACGTCGCTCAAGAACAACTGAGAATATTGCTGTTGTAGCCCAAAGTGAAGAAAACCCAGGTTTGTCCATTCCTCGTCGTTCTTTGGAATTAGGCATTCCACAAACGTCATTACACCGTATTTTGCATAAAGACTTGGGTCTTAAGGCTTATAAAATTCAGTTAACACAAGAACTCAAGCCGGCTGATCATCAACACCGTCGTGTCTTTGCTGATTGGGTCCTTGAAATGCATGAAAATGATCCGGAATTTCATCGAAAAATCATCTTGACTGATGAGGCCCATTTCCACCTCGGAGGTTACGTCAACAAGCAAAACTGTCGCATCTGGGGCTCGGAAAACCCAAGAGTTATTGTTGAAAAGCCTCTCCATCCTCAACGCGTGACTGTTTGGTGCGGTTTTTGGTCCGGCGGGGTCATTGGACCTTACTTTTTCGAAAATGAGGCTGGAGCAACAGTTACGGTCAATGGATTGCGCTATCGAGAGATGATTAATAATTTTTTATGGCCGGAATTGGATGGTATTGATCTGGACAACGTTTACTTTCAACAAGACGGCGCTACGTGCCACACAAGCAATGAAACCATCGATCTTTTACGGGAAAAGTTTCCGGACCGTGTTATCTCTCGAAGAGGTGATCACAATTGGCCACCGAAATCTTGTGATTTAACTCCTTGCGACTTCTTCCTTTGGGGCCACGTGAAAGATAAGGTCTACGCCAACAGCCCAGCGTCGATTCAAGACCTCAAAGATGGAATTCGTGAGGCTATCGAGGACATAGGGCAGCCACTTTGCGATTTGGTTATGGAAAATTTCATGAAAAGGATATGGTCCTGTAAGCGTGATCGTGGCGGCTATTTGGCTGATGTTGTGTTCCATTATTAACGGCATACCTTCCTCTTTATAATGAAATAAACATTCGATCATTTATCTCAAAAAATGCCATTTTTCTTTGAATATCAAAATAACACCTCTTATTGGAAAACCCTTTATATATTTAACGAGTAAATATTAAAAGTCAAAAGCACTATAAAATTGATTTTTCGTTTGATTTTTTTTTTTATAAAATAATGTTTTTAAAAATTTTTAAATGCATTATTGTTAAAATTATTGAGAAGCATCAGATTGCAAAATTATAACAAAATCGAGTTAACCATGGCAAAGATATACGCGAATAACCCAAAAATAAGACCATTTTCTCAAAAAACGCTGAATTCCTAATTCCATAATGTGGATTTTTTTTGAGAAAAACCTGAAATGCAGTTTTCTTACAATTGACTTTGTTATTACTGGTACGAAGTTTAATCAAAATCGTTTGAGCCCATTTCGAGAAAATTTGAAGAAACCAAAATATTGGTATGGCAGCTACCCGTTCTAGATGAGCTAAAACAAAAATTCGAATTTCCCCTCTAGGGATTCACATAAAAATGCTCTGTACCAAATTTCATGCAAATCGGTCCACCCCTTTAGGCTTTAGCTCAAATTACAGTGGACGCACCGACGCACAGACGCCCAGACGTACAGACGCACAGACGCCCAGACGTACAGACGCACAGACTCACAGACCGACGGACGGCATGACGAAACCCACTTTTTCGGACTTCTCGATGTTAAGTTTAATATTTATGTAATTTGTAACATTTAATTAATTTAGTTTTTTTGTTTAAAAAAACATAGACAAACAACATAAAAGTAACAGCGAATCCGAAAATAAAAAAAATAGTGCGCATACGCCACAGCGATCAATACGATCAATAGTATCAAATTTGTTAATCTGGGTTCTTCAAAAAACCACAACATGGACATTCACTTTTTATTTAAATAAGCTCTTTATTGAGGAGGAATTAGATATATGTACATATGTATGTATGTAGTTATGAACTATTGGACAGTTCACTGCTGGAATATTGAAAACAAGATAGTTATGTTTTTGAAAAAAAAAAACTGATTAAGTCACACGAAGCTGATTTTCATCTCGATGGTTAAGCCAACAGACAAAATATGCGTTTTGGCCTCTGAAATAATTTTGTAGCGACAAACGAATCCGTTCGTAGGAGCCCGCGACGTTCGTGAGGGTTATATTGTGTAAGACTTTCACGCTGAAGACGTCTTGGTCTCGAATCTCAACCTACATCTTGCGAGGAATTTACAAAGCCTTCAAGAGCCATTTCTTTAGTCATGAAAAAGTGCTTCTTACCTTAGCCGTTCGAATTCGGCAAAAAATTGTAGGCATTAAGACATTCAATTAGTAACTTAGCAGGTGTGAGTTCGACCCCCACTCTGGGAAGCACCAATTTGTGCACAGGGTGATTCGCATTAGTTGTGATAAAAAATATAGAAATTGGTGGACAAATTCGAGCTGTTGGGACAAGTTAGTGATGTGAAGAATAAAACCCGTGCACGTCGCTCAAGAACAACTGAGAATATTGCTGTTGTAGCCCAAAGTGTTGAAGAAAACCCAGGTTTGTCCATTCCTCGTCGTTCTTTGGAATTAGGCATTCCACAAACGTCATTACACCGTATTTTGCATAAAGACTTGGGTCTTAAGGCTTATAAAATTCAGTTAACACAAGAACTCAAGCCGGCTGATCATCAACACCGTCGTGTCTTTGCTGATTGGGTCCTTGAAATGCATGAAAATGATCCGGAATTTCATCGAAAAATCATCTTGACTGATGAGGCCCATTTCCACCTCGGAGGCTACGTCAACAAGCAAAACTGTCGCATCTGGGGCTCGGAAAACCCAAGAGTTATTGTTGAAAAGCCTCTCCATCCTCAACGCGTGACTGTTTGGTGCGGTTTATGGTCCGGCGGGGTCATTGGACTTTACTTTTTCGAAAATGAGGCTGGAGCAACAGTTACGGTCAATGGATTGCGCTATCGAGAGTTGATTAATGATTTTGTATGGCCGGAATTGGATGGTATTGATATGGACAACGTTTACTTTCAACAAGACGGCGCTACGTGCCACAAAGCAATGAAACCATCGATCTTTTACGGGAAAAGTTTCCGGACCGTGTTATCTCTCGAAGAGGTGATCACAATTGGCCACCGAGATCTTGTGATTTAACACCTTGCGACTTCTTCCTTTGGGGCCACGTGAAAGATAAGGTCTACGCCAACAGCCCAGCGTCGATTCAAGACCTCAAAGATGGAATTCGTGAGGCTATCGAGGACATAGGGCAGCCACTTTGCGATTTGGTTATGGAAAATTTCATGAAAAGGATATGGTCCTGTAAGCGTGGTAAGCCATTTGGCTGATGTTGTGTTCCATTATTAACGGCATACCTTTTTCTTTATAAATAAAATAAACATCCGATCATTTATCTCAAAAAATGCCATTTTTCTTTGAATATCAAAATAACACCTCTTATTGGAAAACCCTTTATATCTTTTTGTAAGGCCAAAAATCTCTTCTTTTATTTTGTTTTCAAACAAAGCTGTTTTAAGGAATGGTTTTTGATAAATTAATATTCAAACTCAAGATTTTGAAAAAAAAAATAATTTCTTAAACTATTTTTTTTTTCAAAATTTTACGTAATTAATTTAATTCAAAGCTCTTTTTAGTTTTTAGTCAAGAAAAGTAAACCGGATGCTTAAATGTCTTGTACTTTTTGAGAAAATTGAAAATAACACTATCTACGTAGTGAAAATAGGATCTTTAGAGCAACTTAAGCAACGGATTGGAGTTAAATTAAAGGGATTCTGTTTCTGCTGTTTTCATTTTTCTAAAGAATCAAAAGAGATTTTAACTTCTGGTTTCTGGTGTTTGACTAAAAATTAATAAGAGCGTTGAATATTAAAAACAAAAATACTACTTAATAACGTAAAGTTTTGAACAAAATTAGTTTGAACAACTTTTTTTTTTCAAAATTTAATATCATGGACCCAAAGTTTGTTTAGCGCTTCAGTGATTAAAGGCTTAAGAAAATCTAATCAAAATTTTGAGTTTAAAAATTAATTTTTCAAAAACTATCCTATACCCGTGGAATTTCAAGAGACAATAAACACCTTGTTTCTCAGTCGATTGTCTCAAATAAATTATTTTCTTTTTTTTTCTTTTACTCTAGTACCTCACAATTAAGGTTGCATTTGAAAGACATTGGGTCTTACAGGCATATACAATATAATATTTATGTTCATGTAACGGTTGTTGTGTAAGTAAATTTCCAAGAACTCAATTATAACCTGCAAAAAGAAAAAAAAAAACAGTCAAGTTAAAAAAAATAAAAAAAGTTATTCGTGTTTAACATTAAGGTAGGTCTTATTTGGTCCACCCTATAGTTAAATTTGACATTTTTATTTGAAGGATGTTGTAAGACTTTAATAAATAATTGATTTCACTTTTGATTTTCATCTTCATGGAATTTATTTAAAATTATTCGCCACACTGACTGCAACAAGTTATTGGAATTTAATCACTGCAAATCATTAATGCATTATTTAGCTAAATCAATCTCAGATTCTTCAGAGATATGTATGTGGGAAATAATGTTTGCACAGACTACACAATACCCGATTTAAACTTCAATAGACCATTCACTAATTCTTTTCCTAATAGAGAGGAGTGGAAAAACAACCAACCTCTCAGTAGCGAATCTACGATAACTGTCTTCACTGATGGTTCTAAGATGGACACTGGAGTTGGTGCAGGAATTTTCTCGGAAACTCTGTGACTAGCTAGCTCCTTCAGACTTCCGGACTTTTGCAGCGTCTTCCAAGCTGAGATCTTGGCAGTGACCAAAGCAGCTACGCAAATATCAATGATGGCGATACCACGAGCTGACATCGTCCTCTTTATTGATAGCCAAGTAGCAATCAAAGCAATTTCTGCCACCGAGATACATTCGAAGCTTGTAACTTGCTGTCGCAACTTAGGGTTCTTGGTATGCAGCATAACATTAGACTCTGTTGGTTTCCTGGTCACAGCAATTTACAGGGAAACGAAAGAGATGATGAGCTGGCGAGAACGGGATCGTCGCTTGATTCAAGTCAAGCAGAACGACATATTAAATTACCAAACTGTAACATCAAACAGGATATTGGTAACAAAATTTCAGAAAAAAAAAACAATGAAAAATGGAACCTGCTTGAAACATGCGCCACAACCAGAAAATTATGGCCAAATTTCAATAAGCAGAAGACGGACAAAATTATGCTAATGAACAAAAAACATCATCGTTCCCTTGTCAGCATAATCACCGGACACAACCTACTGGGATACCACAAAAAGAAAATGGGGCTCAGTACTGACGACCTTTGCAGAGGGTGCAGCGATGAAGAAGCACATGAGGATACCTTACACTTCCTTTGTCAATGCCCAGCACTCTGTCACTTAAGAAAGAAACACCTAGGAAATCATTTCTTTGATGACTTAGAGGATATTTCTAGAACTTCGGCGAATAGCCTTCTGAACTTCGTCAACGGCTCTAAATGGCTTGACTGCTTACAGAACACATAGGTTTTTACATTTAATGGGATACAATTTCCTAGGGTATCACAACGGATCTACATAGATCTAAGTGTGACGGTATAACAAGATCAACTGTCAGCCATTCTACCTAACCTAACCTAGCTAAATCAAAACGGTGCATAACAGCGCTAATTGGGTTCTTCGGGGACTGGTGTTCTCAGAACTGCCATTTTACCTTTTCTAGATAAATCACAGATTTTGCTTTCTCTTTTTTTATTTTTTGTTCAAATCGAAATAAATGAAGTAACTTCTAGGTGAACTCATAATGTATAACAAACCTGTGCAAAAAATGTATGTTCATTTATAAGTTTTCATTGGATTATTCTTGGTATGCATAAATAATTATTTTCATAACCAAAAAAGTTCAATTTTATTTACAATTAATTTCTGGTAAAAAATTCAACACCAATTTGCTTGTGTAACTTTACATTCAAGTTTTTTTTTTTGTTGTATTGTTGTATCTAGAGTCTAGTGTATATGTTAAATTAATAGGTTAAGTTTCTCCTTTGCTTAAATTAAATTGAGGTACTGCAAACAATGCATACATTGCTGCAGCGACATCTTTTCCACATACATAGCTAGCATCGCAGCAACCTAATAAAATTTCAACCGTGAAATTGACAAAATTTTAACACGAAACTGTATCTGTTACCACATACTCGTTCTTACAATTACATCCCATAAAATAAACTCAACCAATGTATGCACGCTCTTGGAATAATTTAACCACACTACCGGCACGTTGTTTTTTTCAAGGACTCTATTCTTCTAAATGTGGTTGAGGTGGCACCACCTACTTTACACCAAAAAAGCACATGCATATGTGTAATTTTGGACTCTGAATAAATGAATTTAATTACTTTCTTTTCAAAAAAAAAAAAAAAAAAAAAAATCAACGGAATCTCATGGCATCGCAGGACTATTATAAAGAACAAGAGCTTTGATTATAATATAATACTACCACATACATACTCGTCTTTTTATCCTTTGTAAAATTGCTTATACAAAATCAGTAGGGCTGCTTCTTTTGTTTAAAATAATAAAAAACTTTCTAATTTGCGAATAATTCAATTTTTGTATTTTTAAGGAAAAGTACATAAAGGTAATAAAAGCTTTTTTATCGATTCGTAAATGCAAGAAGAGACCATTAAATATTTGTTTTCATTTTTAGGAGTCCTTATAATATAGATTCTTAGGTTAATAAGAACTTATGAAACTTCAAGAACCAAACCAAACAAAAGATTAAACGTAAAGTATATTTTGTTAGAAGTTTGATTATTAAATTGGCAATACTTCCTACCCAGTGACATCCAACTCGTTGGCTTATTTTTGTACTCAAATTTGATTTCTCATTTCGAAATTAATATAGACTTACGACAGAATAAGGCTTGCAAATTGTGCAAGTTTATTAGAAAATCATCAGGGTTCAATTTGCAATGCTAGCTCTGCGTTACGTCTCTATTTTTGTGTTCAGCGATGAGATAAATTTTGTTTGCTGAATGAAACATTCCATAATTTCTCGTAATGGACCTGTGAAGGACTTGTAATTTCACACATTTTGATTATGCACTCAGGCCAACACATTTCAGTATCCGGAACTTTTTGCTGACACTATATAAGATAGATAGTCGATGAAAAAATGTTTATAAATAAGATTTTGGGGTTGTAAAGCTATCTAAAGTAGTTTGAAATAGCTTTATATAATAATAAGGCTGGTATAGTATTTACAAAAACTATTTATTTTAAGAGTAGATGTAGTAGATTTTCTACACCCTTGGTACTGTTATTGAATTACTTATTTTTGAAAGTTTTGTCCAGGTTGTTCAATGTTGTTCAATTTTTCCAATTTTTTTTTTATAATATATGCAAAAAAGATTTGACTTAACACACTCGGAACGCTACAAAATCCCGAAAGACAGAATCATCTAAATTTCACACAATCCTGAATTTCAAAATCACAGAATTACAGCATCCCGAAAATCAAAAAATTCCCTAAATTATTTGGGGTGTACTACTTTTTGAGAACAAAAATTCAATACTTTTTTACTCCATTCTTAGTACCGAAAGTAAGTACAAGAATTAATTTTTGTAAGGATTTAATTTGAATGTTGATCAGTTTTAGTACCTATTTTATTGATATCTCTTGTTAAAATTTATCGCTGTACAAGTTTTTGGAATATAGCATATATCTCGTTTAGAAAAGTTGGTTGAAAAGGGCGGTTTTAACAGAAAAATAAAAGTAATCAACCAATAAAAATTTTGATTTAATCCCCAATATAATATTAAGAAACAAATAAAACTTTAAGTTTTATGGAACACTTGTTTGTTTTTAAAACTTAAATCGTGTCAGCAGGTTCACCTCAACAGAAATTCGAAATTCTAATGATGTATAGGATTTAATTTTCAACTAAGTGTTAAATTCGCTCTCCAATCCTCATTTGGATCTAAAATACTTTCAAACTTATGGTGGACTTGGGAAAAAACGTTTTTTTTTGTCTAAATTCCTGTTTTGAATATTTTCGAAAAAAAAATTAGACCAATCAGCAAAAGACATGGACTTACCTTTAGCGTTTAAAATTTATGTCAGCAAAATAAACTGTAAAAACAAATCTTTATCAAAAAACACGTTTTATTTTATTTAATCGAAAACAATTTTTTTGTGTTTATCCCATTTCACCCTATGCCTAAATATCAATTTTTTTTAAAAAATTACCTTTCCAACACAAACAGAATTTTTGAAATCTGATAACACATTTTGTTCTTACACCCTTTCACCCTTTAAATACCAAATTTTTGAAAACAAATTTCCTAAAGCCACCCACTCAAAATAACTTTCCTAACACAAAAAAAATTTCTAAATCGGACCATTTCACCCTACAAATAATAAAATTTGAAAGCCATTTCCTAAGAAAACCCTTTTTAAAGAAAAAAAGAATTTCCTAAATCCGACAATGTTTTTATTGTTACCCCATTTCACCCTACAAATTGCAGATTTTTTTTAATCGGATGCGTCTTTTTCATTTTACCCCATTTCACCCTAAGAAGTGAATTTTTCCGATATTGTTATAGTTATTCTGGTATTTTATATTGAATTTATTGCTAAACAAATCTTTTTGCAATTGGTTCTAGCATTGATGTATACAAGTGATCCAAAATGAACAAACAGACAATAAAAAGGCCAATGTTGAACATGGGTAGTCTAATCAGCAGAGGGTACGTTATTTTTTGATTCGATTTTCATTTTGCATCATTTTCAGCGGAACGAACGTAACTGGTGTACGGCCGGCCGGCCGGCGGCCGGCGTGGCATTGCAAATAGTGATGGTTAAAATGGAATTTATTCAGAACTTATTTTATTTATCTCTGCGCTTTCGATAGTAAAATGTAGTATTTTATTTATTTTCGTTATTGAGTTCAAAATGTCGTCAATTTATTTAATTTGGCACGTACTTTAGCTCCGCTGTAGTTTGTAAGGCAGTTTAGACAAAAATTACGTGGTTTTTTTCCAAGTGCATCGCTGTAATTCAAATAAACAAATTCCATGAGGCAAACCATAGTCTCCGACAGAAAGCTGTCAAGAAAAAACTCATATTTAACAATAAAAACGAAATCAGTACTCCTTAATACAATCATATTTTGTAAGAATATTTCTTTACTCTTTGGGCTTTTTCACCTTTAGGTACTGTGAAAAACAGCTTGTCACAGTCATCACTTAACGCGGTGTTAGTTCTTAGTAGATAAATATACATAAGTCTAACACACTACAAGACAACTGGAAAAAAATATAAATATGCAAAAACTAAAGAAACAAATTATTATTGTACATATTATAATGAAGACAAAAAATCTAATGGCTATGAAAATTAACATTACATAACACAAAAATTTTAGCACCTGGAACACTGGTCCTTAATGTATTTTTAAGACTACTCTTATATCCCGATTCTCGCCATCACCACTGATACCTCACGAGTCACAACGATGAGAGTCACAAAAATAATCGAAATCGTGATCTCCTTCATAGCAGGTCACAACTCACAAATTTTCATTTTATAATCTATTTATTTTTCAAACAAAATTGATATTTTATAGAAAAGAAAGTGGATTTATTTTTGATTTTATTGCGGCGGCGTTTCTTCTTCAATAACTTTCATCCGAAATAAAACAAAATTTTTACAAAAGCAGATTTTTTTTTACGCAGGAAACAAATGATTCATTCGCTCTCCAAAACAACATTTTTTAATAGATTTTTCACTTCCATTTAGCATACATATGTATACACAATTTTTTTTACTCACTTTATTGCTAAAAAATGAATTTAAACTTGTGTTTTTTAAGTTTTAATTAAATTTATATGGCCCAATTTAAAATCTTTTTTTATGTTTTTAATAATTAGCTGTTGCAATTATGACACTACAAAATTCACCTTTGCTGTGGTAAGTTTAGTTGTGAGCTTTCTTGTGTTGATTGGGGGACAATTCCAAATGAGTTATCGAGTCACAACAATCCTCTCAAGGAAAAGTCAAAAGAGCTTATGACTTGTGACTCGTCACAAGGGGGAGAATCGGGCTGTAAGACCAAAAAAGGTTGAGTTCAAATTCAAAAGTTTTCCCATGTGGGTAAATGGTTAATGCAGGCCATAATTATAGTACAATATCAAAAAAAGGATGGAAATTGTCTTTAAAGCCAGTTTTCTATTGTAGGCAGTGACCTTTATTCTGTGCAGGTGTTTACCGCACATACCCATACCAAAATCCTAATTTCCATGCGTAGCGAAAGCTCCTCAAAGTAACGAAAAATGTAAGTGTATAAAGTTAGCAGGACACTTTTCACAATTCGGACTAAAAATTATTTAGTAATAAGCTGCTTATTAGTTAGGAAAAAAATAAAATAATCGATAATGGATTCTGAGACATTGGGTTAATTATTATATTTTTTTGATGTTAAGTTAGCAGGACACCCAATTTCTTGGAATCCAGCAGACCGATTAATTTTTGTTTACGTAACTAATTAGTAACTAAATGGCAGCCAATTACTAAATACTTTTTAGTCCGAATTCTAAAAAGTGTACTGGTAAATTTATAAACCTGAAAACTTCAGCGCATCGAAGTAAAGCAAATACACATGCAAAGAAATTTAAAAAAAAGAAAAGAAATTTGCTGTTCCTTATAAAGGGAATGCCCAGAGTGTACATGAACGAGTTTAGTATCAAATGAAAGGTGACGTGAAGTCCGATACATGAGTAAAATATTTTCAAAATCTTTCATGGGAAAGTCGAGATATTCGGGCTTGAAGTTGCCGATTGCAAAATAAGCATTTCAGATTTTGTTCTTGTATAAATAATAATAAAATAATACTGAAGTTATTTTGAAATGTTTTACACATTTTGAGATATTGAGTTTTAAATTCTAGAAAAGCCACTTTTTTTGCACTGTCTTTCCCAGACCGATATTTCAAAAAAATCATTGATGATTTATATACTTTTTTTAGCTTTAGTGAAAAGCTTATTTTACTATCTTTAATTTTATATAAACTTACTTACACACATTTTAAAGACAAGAAAAATTCCTTCCATTTGATATCAATATCATTTTTCTACGTCAATCATTTCGCCCGTTATGGACAATTATTTGGAACAAAATCTGAAATCCTTATTTTGCAATCGGAAACTTCAAGCCCGAATATGTAAATCGACTTTCCCATGAATGATTTTGAAAAGATTTCACTCATGTATCGGACTTCACGTCACCTTTCATTTGATACTAAACTCGTTCGTGTACACTCTGGGCCAGAAATGGGCAATTCCTTTTGTAGGCCTTGCTGTTCAATTTCATCAAGCGCGCCGCTGAAGTCCAAACGAAGAAAATGTAAGAATGTGTGTAGTTGGCAATTGCCTTTGACTCGGTTTCAGTGAGACATAACACACAAGAATAGATAATTTTACTGCATAAAAACTTAGTGAAAAAGCCCCACCGCACGTCACTGACTGTAGGCAATCTTTTTTGTAAGCTATACGTACACAATGTAGTTTGAAGGGATTAGGCATTAAGCGATTGTATCCCTCCTAATTACTATTCCTTCCTCTGTATAAACATTATTATAGGTATTCGATATATTAACCTATAATCCTATTTAGTGACAAATAGATATAATCAATTTGAGAATTCAACCGAGATTTTGTATACCAACGTATGTATTGTACGTACATATGTATATATAAAATGATGACGGTCATATTCACCAAACATGTTAAATGGTGCGTATCCCCAAAAACAATTGAAAATAAATACAATGTGGATATCCAATAAGTATAAGCTTACATTTATATATACAATACAACTGTCTAACCGACAACTGTGCGGGTTTTATACCGCCCCTAAATTTCCTGCTACATCAAAATACACCCTTTTTGCTAAACATATCACGTATTAGTCTAATGACCCTATTATATTAGGTTTAATTTGGCCGTTAAAATGATTGATACTACCAATACGATGGCAGTGCCAGTACTCCAGCAGTTGTTTCTTAGTTTTTTGTAATTTCTTCTACTATACATTTATACTACTCTTGTAAGTTTAAGGTATTGTATATGTATATGCATATATGTATGTATGGATTCTTAAGTATCTATGTGTGTGTGTTTCTTTATGAAGTGAAATCTTGATTTATTATCAGGTTAATGAGCGATCCCTTAACCTAAATCATAAAACAGTTAGAACGCCAGCATTCACGCGCGGATATAGAAGTTTATGACTAATGAATTGAGAACAATATCCAAAGGATTCTCTTTCTAACAATCAAATTCCCATTAACTTTTTATATTTATAGCAGGTATGTGTGACTATGCTGTATGCAAAAATATACACAATTCACACACCACTCCAAATGGCGTCATCAACCAGTACGAGTTTCCTAACGAACTCTTTCCTTCGAAGACGAACCCATATCCATGGACTACATAAACTTTATAAAAAGAGTGTTATTTTTTTCCTGCCAACCAGTTCCCTCTGCCAACCTGACTCTATACAACAAATTGATAAAAGCCAAGGATAAAGTCAGACAAATATTCAAGTGACATACATATATTTTTTTTTAACCACGATTATAAGGAGTTAGATGAAGGAACAAAAAAAAAAAAAAACAAACAGGAACATATTGTATGAACACAACATTCCTGTGTCCTTTATTTGCGAGAATTTCGGATGGTAGGTTAGGTATCGTATAAAGGTAAAATAATAGCATACACCTTTGCGACTTGCCAGTGAGATTGCCATAGTTGGTGAAAATGAAAGAAATGAAAATGGGATTTTACTGTACTTATATAATACAGTTTCATACACGCCAAGGTTGTTTTCAGTTACCTATAGAGCAGCGATAATGAAACTCACGTCATTCGTGAAGAGGTATTACGCCAGTCTAAGAACGAGACATTTGACATGTCTGTTTCCGACACCTTTTCATTTTATCATTAAGATTGAGCTAGTTTAAGCTATTGTATATATTTTTTTTGGGGATTTTGTGGATTGATAGCAAATCAACCACATATAAGATGTTTCTGCCCGAAAAATTGGAAAGAGATGAGTAGAGTGGAGATCACACTTTTATGATAGGCTTTGGCTGCTTTTTAACTAACTTGGAAGCAAAAGAAACGAAGAATAATTCTTGCCAATTGCTATTTCTTTGAGATTACGAGGCCAGTATCGCTTCCAGAGGGGTCATGACAACCAAGAAGGATAGAGAAAAAGATAAAAAGTCGTATGTATTACATTTCCCTAGAACACTCTTGGAGTCATTGTCCAAATAGTTGGACATCTCCTTATTTATAAACGCATTGTAACAGTTGTCTAAATATATCCTCTTTTTTATATAAATACTAACATCCATTTAATCTGTCAATTTCGTGGACTTTTGGATACGTTCAATCAACGCTTCATTAGTTTCAAGATAATTTTTCAATTCTTTACTAGACTTACATTTGGCATTGCACGTATACTCACTTTAAAATAGGTTCGGACATCCAATTCCTGTGTCTAAGTTAGATAATCGATGGAAAATATTTATAAAGAAGGTTTTGAAGTTAGTCAACTGACTAAAGTTAGACATACTTAAAAATAGGTTTATAAGCTGTAGTCCCAAATATTCCGAACAAAATTTCTCCGTACCAAATTCCACACATCCTTAAGGCTGTAGGCAGATGAATACAAACGCAAAGTATCTTATTTTGTACATCTGGGGGGGGCTTGATGTAATTTTTATCAAAGGCTGAGGTTTTGCTCGCTGGTCTACCTGGGTTCGTACCTGTACGAAGTTTATTTAATTCAAAACCTTGTCGATTATTTTAAGTAGATTTTTATATTATCTGGTGTCTGTGGATCAGGAATGGGTCTTGTGCGTTCTCCCAATGTTCGTTATTACAGTATGAATCCGTACATTGGATATACTCTCTCGGGAAGTAAACGGCGGCGGCGGTTTGATTAAGCTGTGATAAACTGCTGAAATTGATAGAATCGCGGACGAATCTCGTAAATAAAAGTCGTGTGACAGTTGAAAAAGAGACCCCTTATCTCTAGTGGGGTAGTTTTTTTTGAGTCACAACGGCTTTTCGGGTATAATAAGAAACTTTTCTTTTTTTTTGTATGAGTACCACTGGTCTTATATCTTCTTTCTTCTGTAAGCTTTGTCCTCTTAAACTACTTTGATTTAAAAGCATTTTTACTAACCTAAGAAATTTTGATGAAACTTAAAATGAACTGAATTTTACCACAAAAACTTTAAGATTTCGTATAGTCGTCTGGGTCTCGTTAACTTATTCTCGTCTCGGTATCGTCTTGGTTGGGGTATTTTTTGTATTTTTGAAGATGAAATATCAAACCAGAGTTTGAATCTAGAAACAGCTTAGTATGTATATTCATTGAAAAAAAAAATCAATTTTATAATTAAAAATTGCAATATTTTAATTTTGATTCTTTTCTGCCAACATCACCTTTATGTCCGATACTTTTATCATCTCCAGGAATAACATGCATTTTATATCATTTTACCGTTCGGACAAACTGAAATCCTAGATCCGCGCCTGGGGGGAGGGGCTTGTGCTAATAAATTTTTTTGAATTTAAAAAAAAAACATTATTTTATTTTGAACTACATAATTGTATTCCTTTACAACTTTATATAATTTTTAAGCTTTTTAATAATAATAATTTTAATAATGAAAAGTATATCTAATATAAACTATAGGTACATAGTTCCTTTTCCATGTACTTGGAATAATTGCAATTGTCTTACTGTCCAATTTTTTACTCAATTTAGAAATTTTGTATGTAGGTACTATATGGCAAGTTATGAATTCATATAAAAAATCAAACTCGCAAAAACGTTCGTCTGTCTGTCTGTTCGACTACAGCCTAACCGAATGGGTCGATTTTCTTTAAATTTGGTAGTTAGCTTTTTTTGGATATTCCCCCACCTGTTTTTTTTTTTTCTTTTTTTTTAGGACCAAAACTAACAGTAGATGTCATACAAAATTTCTTTGCCAAAAAGGAAAAACTTATTTTTCTGAAAATCGGCGCTACAGATTTTTTTTTAAAGAACTCAATAAATTTAAATAGTTATAAGTTGCCGTTTAATGCAAAAAATGGTTCCGAAAAATGGTTATTAATGGTACCTCCCAAAGAACCATTTTTTTGATTTTCGCTTTTCTTTCTTTCGGTTCAACTGATTCTGATCAATGTTTTTATGAAGAATTATTGACACATTCTTAGTAATATTGTGTACCAAAATTTTCAAAAAAATATTTTTTGGATTTTTAAAAAAAGTTTGGAGTTTTTTTTTTTTGAAAACTCAATATTTCCAAAACGACTTTGTCGATTTTTATTAAACTTAGTAAATAGCAGTTTTTTAACTTTATCTTGAAGATTTTTGAAAAAAAATTATTTTAATACCCAAAAATAAAGGTGCTTCCCATACAAATGTTTAAAAACCGTTAAGAAAAATATTTTTTTCTCAAAAACAACTCCTACGATTTTGATAAAAGTTTTTTGTGTGTCAAAATTAGTACGATTTGCCATTTAAAATTTTGTATTTTATGTTTATTAACAGTACCTTTCATAGAACGGTTTCTTTGATTTTCGACTATCTCAATATCTGATCAACAGAGTAAAATTAGATTTTGTATACAGAAACTTGTAATAAATATAAATTAAAGTGCGTAGCAAAATTTTGTAAAAAATAGTTTTAAAATAGTTTTTGGATTTAAAAAAAAAATTATTATCAAAATTGTTTTTTGAAAATTCGATATTTCGAAACGGGTAGCAGATTTTTTTTGTAAAATTCAATTTTTAACTTAACATTAACAAATACTTAAAATTGGCGTACCAATTTTTTTTTCTCAAAAATGTTAACGAAATTTTATATATAAAAATTAATTATTTTTAAAACCGCTCCTACCATTTTTTTATCATAAATTAAGATTTATATAAGAAATCAGATGGTGTACATCGGGTTTAAAGTATTTTAATCAATTTCTTTCTAATTTTGTTGATTTAAAACAATTTATCAGTTTAAATAATATAATTTCTTTTTATGCATATTACATAAGTGCAACACTAGGCTATATTGTTAATTTTTGTATACTCACATAATACCACCTGCAACTAAACTAAGTTTTGGCAAATAGATAAAATATAGACTAGAATAGGTAATTTATTTCAGACTGCAGAACCACAATGTGATAGCGCATAAGAGCAAGTTCGTGCGACCCAGTCGTGCATATTTTTTTAGTTTACGACTCATCGCAATAAGGTTTACGGTAATAAGTATAGTTTTTTTTCTTATTTGTCAAGCGTAAATAATGCAACCTATTATAATAAGAAATATACAAAATACAATAGGTATAAAAGAAGTTCCATTCATAGAAAGCTTTGTCATTGCAATAAAAATACTATATGTAGAAGTTTTCTATTCATCGTCCTTTGAGTGGTACGAGTATTTTCAAAGGAGAGCATACATCCCTATTATAGCTTTTATGGTTCACATCTTAAATCCCCTCTCGCATACAAAGGGTAATGCAATTCCAATTGTTCACAAAATTCCACATGATTTACGTAAATATTTTCACAGAGCCTTCCTTTTTACTTCAGGATTTAAAGTGCACTTAACGTTGTGTTATAGATGAATGATGGAATGAAAAAAAAAAAAATATTCAATAAAAGTGAACCATAAAATTGACAAAGCTTTGTCCGGCCTCTAGAAAGAAAGTCGATATGTGTGTGATGACTGCGGGGGGGGGGGGGGGGGGGGTGGATAAATTTTGAAACACTTGTTTTATTTTCCTCACAACGTAGTTATGTTTCGAGTGATAACTACTTGTTGCTAATGTGTGACGTTATTTGAGGTTTGAAATTTGTAAGCTAAGGTTTGTCTACCCGTGCGAAGCGCCGGGTGGGGAAACTAGTAATCAATAAATACACTAAATAAATGTTAGGTTAGGTAAGGTTAAGGTGGCTGCCAAGCAGAAAGCTTGCCATACTTACACCATAGTTGGTCCATTGTGATACCACAAGAATCTGGGAACTTTCCTTCCTATTCGTTGAACCACTTAGAGCTCCTTACGAAGCGTGTGAGATTAATTATGTCAACATTTACCAGATCACTAGGATCGTTGTAGTAGTACTCTCCGAGATGGAGTTCACGTCGTTGGGATAGAGCAGGACAAGTGCAGAGGAGATGAGGAATCGATTCTTCCTCTTCTTCATCCATACAGTTTCTGCAGAAGTCGTTTGAGAATATTCCAAGCCTCGTTGCGTGCTTGCTTATCAAGCAGTGCCCGGTAATGACACCTATAACGGAGCTGATATGCAGTCTGCTTAGAGATATTAAACTCTTAGAGCGCTTCAGGTCCAGCTTTGGCCACATCTGTTTTGTCGCTACACAGGTGGTGATGTTGTTCCACCTTAGTTGTTTTCTATATTGCAACTTGTTTCTGCTCAGTTTATACGTAGCAATGTGTATACCTATATTTGACCTATTTGGTAAAATAGGTAGTATTGTTCCACTTCTGGCGAGTTCGTCGGCCCTGCAATTTCCTGGAATGTCCCTATGGCCCGGCACCCAGCAGAGGTGAATATTAAACTGCTGTGCCATCTCCATGAGAGATGATCGACAGATAGATAGATAGATAGATAAATAGATAGATAATTTTACTATCAAAAAATATTTACAAAAACATAGTATATGCTGGTATAAAATTAATTTAGACAATAACTAAAAGTTGTCTGCCAGGTAAAAAAAGGTTAAGTACAAAAGTGGAGCTCAGTGAGATCATTACGAAAATTCATTTATGATGAGGTAACGATAATTGAGAGCAGTTTTTAAAAATTATATAGATTTGTGAAGCAGTTGCCAATTAGAATGCTAAGAAGTTGTGAGCGGGTGAGCACCTCACTAGCAAGAAACTTTCTTCTATATCCTTTGAAGATTGGGCAGATTCCAACGAAATGAAAGGTATTTTCCGATGCGTCGAGGTTACACAGTGTGCATATGCCATTAGTATTTCTCTGAAATGCTCTTCCATTAAGGTTTAATAGTCCACAACGAACTTTTAAAATGAGTGAGATCATATCACGTGGGTTCGAGTCTTCAAAGTAGTTCGGCACATCAGAATATAGTAGATTGGAATACTCATCATGAAATTGGGATTGTGTAGCGTCACTGGTAAAACCAATCCAGTCCTTCTCCTTAAGTTTTGAAAGTAGTATAATGTGCAGTCCGTTCCATTCAACCAAATTTATGTCAACAGAAAAATCTATTCATGCTTGATGAACGAAATCTAACCATTCCTTGGTCCAGAAGATTTTTCTATTAATAACAGCTTGAGATAGGATTCTGGGTAATCTGCCAAGAGGGAGCGACAAAGCTCTACGTATATATGAAAAATGTAGCTTTAATGTTTCGATGTACAAAACATAGTTTGGCGTGTTATCCGGGAGTAAGAAACATCTTTTTATAAAAAACCGCTGCAATTTTTCGACTTGGACGTGTTCACGATATCCCCATACCTGAGCGCAGTACAACATAATAGTCCTAGATGCAGCATCATAAATTTTAAATTTTGTAGAATGTTGGACCAATTTATCCCTCAGTACCTTGGCCCATGTTGCATTGATGGAGTTTTTTGATAATGCAAGTCTTTCATTTAAATGATCATTCCACGACATATTATAGTTGAAAACTACGCCTAGGTATTTGTAACGATTTGACACTGTTATTTCAGAATCATTAAAAAACCATTTTTCAGAAGCGGCTCTTCGTCCACCATTTCGGAAGATAACAATTTCAGATTTGTTAAGATTAATTTCGAGATTCCATTTATTGCAGTATGTAATACAACCATCGATGAGCTGCTGTAGATTAGTTGGATTATCCGATAAGAGCACAATATCATCGGCATATAAAAGAACGTTTATTTCAATTCCATTTACAGATAATCCAACAGGAAGATCGGCATGAAGATCATTTAAAAATATCACAAAGAGGAGAGCGCTCAATACACAACCCTGTCTGTCACCTTTGTTGGTGGCGAAAAAATCAGACGAGCTTTTGCCATCCCAAACAGCAGCAGAAGTATCCAGATAAATAGACGTTATAATTTCAACCATCTTCGTAGAGATTCCCAGTGTAGAAAGCTTGTAGAATAAAGCATGTCTGTAAATATTATCAAAAGCATCCTTTAAGTCAATAAAGAATGCGTAGAGCTTCTTCTTTTGACTGAGTTGAAGCTGTATAAGACAGGACAGGTTGTAGAATTGGTCCACAATGGAATAGTTACTCCTATAACCAGCTTGAAATTCATTTAGTATATTATTTGCATCCAACCAAGTCTTGAGATGATCGACAGTTAAGGGCTGTTATTGAGGTGGTAGACACAGATTCCAGGGATGTTATGCCGGCTTGGATATCCTAGAAGATGCGGATATCTGTGTTAGATATCATATACAGTCTTGGCCAAATGTATTAGGCACCCCTAAAAAATTGCCATATTTTAAAAAGGATGGAAGATGGAATAAAACAATGTATGCAGTAACGTTATAAATGTATTTTTATTAAAGAAATATTAATATTTAGTGTTGCCACCTTTCGCTTTTATGACTGCTGCTATCCTTTGATGCTTGATTACCAGCTGGCGGCACTCATCTGAACTTATCTTGTTCCATTCTTGTTTTTAAACATTTTTGAGCATCTCTTTTGGTGTTGTCGGGTGTTTTCGGATGTTCCGTTTTAAAATACCCCAAAGGTGCTCAATTGCGTTCAGATCTGGAGACTGGGCGGGCCATGGAAGCAGGTCAATATTGTTTTCAACAAACCACCGCATTGAAAGGGCGGACTTGTGACATGGTGCATTATCTTGCTGGAATAATACGTTTCGCATGTTAGTGTCACCAAAAATATGCCTAAAAGACGGCACCAACATTTGTTCCATCACGTTTATGTACTTTTTTGAGTCCATACGACCGTCACAAACGTACATTTTTCCAACTCCGTCAGCAGCCATGCAGCCCCAGATCATAACGCTTCCTCCTCCGTGTTTAACAGTTGGAACTATGCATTCTGGGTTGTATTCTTCACCAACTCTTCGCCTCACAAACGTTATACCAGGGCTACCAAACAACTGTAATAATAAAAAAAAAAATGCCTCTTTTGAAAGCCATACAAAATTAAGTTGTGTGGCAACTGTAAACTATTATTAATGTTTACAAGTACGGGACTTCAGTATAATACTTACTTCAAAGTTTGATTCATCTGACCACAAGACGTTACACTAATCCTCTTCGGTAAAATGTTGGTATGTTTTTGCCCATTCTAGACGACATTTTTTGTTTTTTTCCGAGAGCCATGGTTCTTTCCTCGCCTTGCAACCTTTAAGTCCACCTTCTATGAGTCTTCTTCTCACGGTTCTAGCGGAGATTTTTTTTTCCAAACTGTACCGTTACGTCAGCAGCTAGTTGATTTGATGTTTTTTTCGATTTTGTAATGACGTTCGTATCAAAAATCGATCTTCCCTATGAGTGGTTAGTTTATTCCTTCCGGTTCTTTTCCGATTTAAATGTGATCGAGTCTTCCGAAACCGATCTAATGCATTCTGTACAGCACAACGTGAACATTTGATTTTTTTTTGCAATTTCACTTTGATTCTTGCCTGATTCAAATAAAAACTGAATTTCAATGCGTTTTGATAAACTGATCTCACTTTTTTTTCCCATTCTGGATAAGCTTTAAAATTGCACATAAAAATAATTAAACTTGTACCCTGTCTATACACTTGGAGCAACAATCAATCACTGATTACGAATTGAAAAATATTATCAAATCAATATTTACAATCATAACGGGAAATAACAGTGATGCCCAATAAGTTGCTCATTTTTGTAACCTAATAAGTGATTTGCAAATCCAGTACAATAAAAATAATAAAGAGAAAAGAAGTGTTTAAGCAAATAGAATGAACAATTAAGGGTGACTATTACTTTTGGCCAAGGCTTATGTTACAAATAGATATAAAATACAAATAATTAAAATAAATACATTTGGTGGGGCGATAGCTCGTGAAGAACCAGAGCTTTAGTGACTTACAACTCACAACAATTATTCTTTTGTGACATGTTTGCAGTAATGGAGCACACCTGCAATGCATAGCCGAATCAGAATCAGTAGGGTGAAAGGAACTTATTCATGACAATGCAAAACTTGAGCATAATTACTTACAAATGTTTGGAATAAAGCTATATGTTTGTGTCGTCTTTTTCAACAGCTGCGATGAGATTAATCTTACGGTTTTTTTTATTATTATTTGAAAAATGTGTCAATTTAGCAACGCTAGTTTGGGGACATGTCCATAAATATCACATCTCAAATTCACTTTCATCCATAGGTGATAGGTCAAAAGAGTTTTGGGATCAAAATGGCGCACTCCAGCGCTAATTGGGGCACCGTGGAAGGTTGCTTTTGAGCGCCTTTACTTTAAGCTAGCTACCTAAAGGAGCTTATTACATACAGTAATAATTACAGTATATATCAGAAATTTGTTGGGTACAATAAAAATGTATACCTATCTTTTCTTGTACAGATATAGATACGTATGTTATTATTTAACATTGTAATGCCACAAATCATAAATTTCAATAAACAAAATTTGACTACATAATTTTTCAATTGCTTTCCCCAAAGCCCAAAACTCCTTAAAATGTATTCTTCTGTGCTATTTTGTGCAATCATATAATTCTCAGCCTAAATCCACATGCATATTCTTTTTAACAACCCCAGGCATTAGGAAAACATTATTTCGCAAAAATAAATTGAATTGGTTATATTAATATGAAAATTGTGTTTCCTCGCAGTGATGAAATGAATTTTATGCACAGGTAGATATGCTTAAATATGTTAGAGTATTTATGCATATGTATATGTATATTTTTTGCTTGACGTTATGGCCAAAACCGTGCACAGCTAAAAAAGTTTACATACGATGCGCGACGCACGGTGATGGAAAGAGATAGAAGACGTACGAAATATGTATTAGAATTCGGTTGTTTTTTTTTTGTTGGGCTTACTATGCTAACACAACCACGTGAGTATGTATTTTATGGAGCAATTTAAAAAAACATATAGGTAATGTTTATGCATAAAGGATATACCTACCTATCTAGCCCTATTTGAAACAAGCAGCATTTTTATTCTTCCAAATTCCCACTTTATTTCTATTTTCTTTTATTTTGTTTGACTATAGGATACGAAGAGCAAAGAATCACATTCGTTTAGGCTTTATATAGCTATACCTACCTATATTGTGAAACGAGACAAATTCTTTATTTTTATTTCTATTTTTATTTTTATTTTCATTTTGTTTTTTTCCCCCGTGAGTCTGGGTTCATTGCCAAAACCACAAAAAGAGAGGCAAGAAAAGTCTAGAAATTAAACTTAGTGCGTTGTCCTTTTGTATTGTTTAACATGAGGCAGAGAGTTACCATACACATTTTTTGAGGAGTGACTAAAATCTAGAATACAAGGGAATACAAGAGGGCGAAGTTTTCAGGGAAACGGGTATTTCCCCGGCCAACAAAACCCGGGATTCTTAAAGATAACTTATATCAATATATCAGGAAGACATTTAAATTTCATAAAATTGAGATAACAGATGCAAATAAACCAATTAGTTTACTTATATTTAGACACGCAGAAGCTGATTTATCAATAATTGAGAATATTAAAAACTCAAGGAATTTTGGCAACCCTTGTAATGTTAAGGTGCGACCAGTTAGGAGAATTCTAAAGGATTTGAGAGGAGAAACAGATGTAGATACATTGGCTTTGAATGCTCTAAAATTGTAATGAGATGGAAATATCGAGTTTGGTAAAGCATTCCACATACGTGTGGTGCGGCTAAAGAACGAATCTCTATATCTAACAGTGCGTCCGAAAACGGGCTCCAGGGTAAATTTATGGGGATTTCTGGCTTGAGGGGTGTTGCGTGGAAAATGTTACAGGGGAGGAATGCAACTAGCTATTTCACAAGAATGGGTATATGCTTTGTATATTGTTGCCAGATCAAAGGGAGTGAAAAATGTCTTGCAACGTCCTAGAAAACCTAAACATTTTGCAGCATTTTTGGCAATATCAAGTACATATGTAATTATATGGTCGTGTAAAAACACCATACCGAGAACTGAAAGCTTTTCAATTTCCTCAATGCAAGTTTCCCTTTAATAACAAAGGCAGCATTGAGTCTTGGAGGCATTAAAGTCCACGCGGTAACTGATTCCCCATTGAACAATGCTGTTGAGATCAGAATTTAGTGATCAAATCATTCGATGACGTTGAAGATCCACATTTGAAGAATGGGAACCTGAATCAGGAAACTAATAAGAAGAGGGGGGGGGGGAGAGCTGAATTAGGAAACGAATAAGAGAAACTGAGGGTGCTCTCGTCCGCAAAACAGTGAAGTGGATAAGAAGTTTTAGCTAGAAGATCATTAGTTAGATTGAAAAATCGGATTGGTTTATATCAACGATGGGATTCAAACAGGGATGTACTCTTAGTCCAAATCTTTTTGCTTTATTCATAGACGACCTAATTGATTTTCTACCTGGTGGAATAGAAATTTCGAGAACTCTGATTAAAGCCTTTCTATTCGCAGATGACGTGATACTGTGTGCTTATTCGCCCGAAACTCTACACCTGATGATTAATCGACTCAAAAAGTACTGCCGATTATGGAATTTGACGGTTAATCTGAACAAATCAAAAGTAATGATATTTCGGAAAGGTTGTGGTAAAACAGCCAGGAATGAGAAATGGCACTTTGGCAGGGAGCCGATAGAGATTGTTAAGGCCTACAAATACTTGCGAATAACCATAACCAGCAACCTTAATATGGAAACCCACCTCAAAAACAAGCTGATTAAAGCCAAAAGTGCAATATCCGCAACATAGAAAAAATGCTTCTCAAACAAAATTATAACACATAGTGTTAAATATAAGGTCTTTGTTGCAGTGGCAGAAGCTATTATGATGTACGCAGCACAGGTCTGGGGAGGTCATATGAAACGGTCGAAAAACTTCAGAGATTCAGAGATGAAATTTAGCTGAAATTCGTAATATGGGAAACTTAAGTGCTACTTATTCCGGTAAGTGTCGACTGTGAAACTGGCCCTAAATCTCATTTGCAAGGTAGATGAGCAACTTAGAATGGAATCTATAAATGAGGCTACATCCTCGGTGCATAGATCAATATACAACCATCTTAACCACAATTTATGCGAGCGGAACTACTTCCACAACGAAAATAAACAGGAGCTTATCTCATCGATATTCAAAATGAGAGGGGAGCTGATAAATCTTAACTACATACCACATCGAGAGGATCTGCCTATTTACTGCAGCTTATGCAACTTGATGGAGAGAGAAGATGTCATCCATTTCGTAGGGAAGTGTCCAATTTTATGTGAAATACGGAGAAATTTAATAGGCAGCAACTTTAAGTCAGAAGAAGAAGTACTCCCCCTTCTTTACTGCAAAGGAAACATTAACCTACTCTACAATTACTTTAAAATCGCGATGTCTTATCGTAACCAAATTATGAACGAAGCTTTTTAAACGAAATCAAATTTATTGTTAAATTCAAAATATTATTACTTACTTTTTAAAGACAAACTTCAATTATATAGATTTATTACTAATTATAGAAATAGAAAACAGATGTCAATCGGACAGACGGCATAGCCAAGCTTACACGATTTAATAAAACATTTTTTTTTTTGTAAACAATGTATATATGTCTGAAATAGTATAATAAATCGAACTATCTATCTATATATATATCTATCATTAGTTAAGATAAGGAAAAGAGTTGGAGATAAAACAGAGCCTTGTGACATGCCAGCATTTATTTTGTGAATTTTAGACTTAAACCCAGCCAATACTATCTACTTGTATTGTAAGATATGTAATTCCTAATCCATTGAAGTAGGGAGTCATCGTAACCAAAAGCACTAATTTTCGATAAAAGACCTTGGTGACAAACTCTATCAAATGCTTTGGAGATATCAAGTAGAACAATTTTACTTTAACCAAAACGATGCCAAGATTGGTTCCACCTTTCCGTGATATAAGCTATCAGATCGCCGGTGGACCTTCTGTTAAGAAAACCGTATTAACGGTAATTCAAGAGCTTTCGTTATTCAAGATAATTCATGATCTGTTGATTCATCAACGTTTCTATGAAAAGATAAGAATAATATATACATAATATTTTTTAATTATACCCTTATACGTTACCTTCTATTTATTTCGTTAGTAGCTTGACCGATTTCTCTCGAATTCTTCAGAAACATACATCTAAATAGTTCTAGTAATATTACATCACAGCTTTTTTTATCAATTTTTTTTCAAATATTTTTTTCAAACAATTTTTATTTTTTTTTATTTAATTTTAATAAACTTTTTTCAACTTTTATCAAAAATTATTCTTTTTTTTAATTAAATTTCGTATTTGAAATATTTTAATTATCGGTAGTAAAACATTGATTTTGGGTTTTACAAAGAATTGCGATTCAGATGTGCATTTTATTTGATTTTTTTCCTTTATTACCATCCTGCAATACATTATTAATAAATTGAAGTTAATATATTAAATACTAAAAACCAATTTTTTTTTTCAATTTCCTTGCAAAATATACACCAAATTGTACTCTTATGTATAGAAACCATTTTCTAAGCACAAAAAAAGTGTTTATTGAAGTTAAAAGTGTTTCAAGGGTAACCATGACACCATATACATATGAGAAGTTAGAAAAAAGGTCTTTGGGGATATTTTTAGTATTAAATACATGTTTTTGTTTTTAGTGTGCTGATTTTCTCTTTGGTCGACTCTAATTATATTTTATGGATTCGCATAAAAATCTACCAAAATGCTATAGGCCGCTCCGTAATGCCATAAAGGTTGAATCGACGCAAGTAAAAATCAGCCTCAAATTAAACAGAAGCTTGCCATATATTGCCTCCATTTCCTTTTCTTATAGAAAAAAACAAATATCTCTTATTTTTTTCCTACTTAAGATAAACCAATTTACTTTTTAAGTAAAAAATAAAAGACACATTCTATTGAATTCTACGACAGCATGTATAGTCCATTCTACTTTTACCATAGAAATATTCAATTAAAACGAGTAGGTATATATCGAAATCTTTCAATCGGTTTTCATTGAATATTGTTAAAATATTGAAGTGAAAAAACTCATTTGTAATTACGACTTCAGCATAAAAAAAGGAAATTTGGAGACAAATAATGAAGTTAGAAGTAGGTACACTTGATTATAGAACTTAAAGTTGGCAACACTATTTTAACTGGCGGCCATTTTGTCGGCTGTCAATTTTCTTTAGCGATGAAGCTCACTTTTGGTTGAACGGATACGTCAATTAACAAAACTGAGTGATGATAATATTCAAGTATATGTGGAGACATTGTTACATCCACAAAAAAACTGACTGTTTGTTTGATGTGCTTTATGGTTTTATGGAATAATTGGTCCGTTCTTCTTTAAAAACGATGCTGGGCAGAACGTTATAGAGCCATGATTACTGACTTTTTCGTTCATCTATTGAACAACCATGATGTGCAGAAGCTGTGGTTTCAACAAGGCGGCGCAACATGTCCCAAAGCTCGTGCCACAATTGATTTATTGAAGGAAACGTTTAGTAACCGCATAGTTTTACGTTAGGAATCCGTGAATTGGCCTCCAAGATCGTGCGATTTAACACCGCTTGACTATTTTCTGTAGGGATAAGTGAAGTCGCTAGTCTACGCCGATAAACCCGAACCACTTGGAGGATATCATTCAACGTGTTATTGCCGATATACGGCCACAAATGTGGGAAAAAGTTATCGAAAATTGGACTTCCAGATTAGACTCCGTCCGAGCCAGCAATGGCGGTAATATGCCAGAAATCATATTTAAATTATAATGCCAGAAAATAATCTTTCGAATACAGTAAATTTCATGTCAATTTAAAAAATCTTTATTTTTTATTCCATTTTAAATTTATATAACTTTAAAAAAAACACCCTCTATAACCACTTAAAAACTCTTCCAAAAAAATCTGGTCACTAAAACGAAAAGGACAAGTACTTACGCCTACGCTTAATCCAGTGGTGCATATTGCAGAATATTCCACCCAAGCCAAACCATTGTGCTAAAATGTAATTCTCATTAGATATTCAATCATCCTTTTTTTTAAGACACACTGACTTGTTTTGAATTATTGTGTTGGTATGCAAAAAAAAATAAATCATACCCTTTTTTAAATAAATTGCGTAAAAATAAATAATAAATAAAAGTTTGTATGAGAAACCAAAACAAAAAATAAATATAGAAGTAAAACTACTTCAAATCAACGTACATATACATATAGTACCTAATAAAAGTTAGTTATTGATTGCTCTTCAAAATAAAAGCAATTTTATTGTATTGTGTTTGTATAGGAAGGTACTCGAAGAAGAATCCTTCTCAATAGAGTGAAACACTTTTATTTGCAAACAATAAAATGGCTGAAAGTTTTTCTTTCGACAACTACCATCAGCTATTATTTATTGAACGTTCATGATGTGATTGTTGAATGAGCTGAGTGATGTATTGTAAAATTCTTATGGCCACCTCAATTAAAGCAAAAGAGGGAAACCTTAAAGTAACAATGTGTTTTAAAAAAAGGCACGACCATTTCAGATCTGGTTTTTATTTTTTAGAATAAGTCTGGTAAAAGTAACCTTTTTGTTTCTTTACTCGTATTATATTTAATGTATGGAATAATCTTTTAACATATCATTGGAAAGGAGCAGGAGATTTTATTGTTTTCAATAAAATTCAAACGAGAAAGAAAGATCTAAACTACTCTCGCACAAATAGACAAGGCACAAAAATCATAAAGAAATTACAATAAAGTTCCTTTGTCTCAAAGCCAATCGATTTTGTTAAACAGACTCCCAATAGAGACAGCAAACCGGTGAGGTGGGGGGCCGAAAAAAAATTCCCATTCAACACGTGAAAATTCCTTAATTATTTAATATTTCTTCCGATTTTGAACAATCTCGCAGGTAAAACAATTGACAAAAGAAGTTAAAAGAAGACATGTTAAATTGTAATTGTTCTGCACTTAATTCTATTATTAAAGAAAATCTCTTTAAAAACGTCCTTCTACAGCAGACAGGAAATTAAAAAGAATTAAAGGTTACTCACCGGATGAATCTTTGGTTGTGTAAAATCTTAAGAAATGTTTCCACTTTTTTTTTTTTTTTATTCAAAAAGTCTCTGAACCTTACAATAGTGTTTTATTTTTTTTTTGCTTTAAAACCTACGACCGCCAACGACGAGTCCTTTTTCCACCTTGTGTTTTTTGTTTATTTAATTTCCCTCACAGTAGATACACCGACTTCTTTTTTTTTGTTTGTAGTGAAAAAAAAAATATAAAAATGAATTTACCATCAGGGAAACTTTTCTTTTCATAAAATATTACCAGCAGAGTGCGGGCAAGTTAATTCTCTGTAAACATAATTTCGACCGCAGATTTATGTTAATTTCTAGAAATGTTAAGCAGAATGCACTCCATTTGAGTGAGATGGCGCAAATTTACATCGCTTAAGCTGCAATAAGAGAATGAAAAAAAATAATGTTATCTGATTAAATTAGCATATTTTAACAGTTTATCATTTAATTGTAAAGAAAAATTCTTTCACTTTGTCAACAAAAAAAAATCCCCACGATGAAATTATTTTCGCAAAATCGCATAAATTCGAGCAACCATGGATCGGTTTCGCACCACATTTACTCTACTGGATAATGCGTATCCTCAGAGACGCCGTACAGTGTGCACCGAAGACGCCATTGCTGCTGTGGAGAAGAGTATCGAAGAAGACAAGAATGAGTCCATCCGCCATCCCTCGCAACAATTGGAGCTGTCGAAAATTGAGCCTCATGGCTGGAATTTATTCGAGCCAACGCGGCGGCAAGTGGCCACCCTTATCTTTATAATAAAGCTAAATTCTTGGCCATAACATTGAATTATATGCGTTTTATTTCTCCTTGAAAAAACACCCTTTACAAGCCGTTACCCATCGCGCTCGCCTGAAAGAAAAATTTGACAGATTATAAATTTTGATAGATAATACATTTTGTAATTTTTGCTTGCGCAACAGCATTTTTTTTGGTGCCAAGCGCCATCTATCAGACAAATTTTAAACTTGAATTTTGATCGCCTCATAATGCATGCATCGTCTATGGGCCACTTCTCATAAAAATGTTTCTAAATACTGGAGCTGTTAGTCGATTACAATTTTTACGTAAATCTGTGAAGTAATTTTCCCAGAAAAATGCAGATACAGTAAAAATAAATTTTTGACAAACAAAATTAAATCATAGACGGTGTTCACTTGGACTCACTCCGCACGTCTCATTTTGACATTTTTTTCTTTTATCTAATTAATTTTCGGTGTCTTGTCAAACTTCATAAATATTTTAAATTTAAAGTGAAAAAGCCCTTACACGCAATATAAATATGAAAAGTCTTCAAATATTATAATTTAAACACTTCATCTTTCATGTTACATACATATGTATATTATTGTCTCTGAAAAGTCATTAATATTCAAAAGTCCACCAATATTCACATCAGGACTATTACGCAACGTATATTATTGATTGAAATAGCAAAGGCTGTGTGCATTTGCGTAAATCAAAATAATGGCATTGTGCGAAATGCAAACAATTTATCTCTTTTTGTTTCTATATAAATTGAATCGAATTCCTTTACGAATATTGTATAGGTACGTTTGGTGAATGCACATACATAGATGCAAATAGGAAGAGAAATCGGTGCATTTTAGAGCTTAAACAATAATATAATAATTATTGAAATCAAATAAAGATGACACACTTAAAATTATGATATAATAATGATAACGATGTTCGTATACGCGTGCATAAGTAAGTTTGAGTGAAATGCACGACTGGGTAGTATGAACTTGCTTGAGTGGTTAAGCACTGGAGATGCAAGATGCAACAAAAATGATAAAGTAAAGAAGGCGTGCAAAGTCAGAAAAGAATTGCTAAGCTAATTTTAAATATATTAATCGCAATTATATTTGAGTTATTTCGAAGTTATTATTGCAAACTTGAACAAAATCGGTATAGCTTAAGTTCTATCGAGAAATAGTTCAGTAAAAAAAATTCGGGTTTTAGAAAAAGATGGATACCATTTTTCCGAAATTTTAATTTGTACATCGGCGGAAAGGTCTCTTAATATTCTATTCGGCACTGAAAGCCACAACCTCTTATGTATGGCTTGGTTGCGGAAATATTCCTATCCAAACACTTTTTTAAGTTTGGATAGAAATTCAGTAAAATTTCGAGAACCAAAGCTTCCGCAAGCTTTTGGTTGACAAGTGTGGATAGGGCTTGGAAAGACCTTTCTTTTGATCTATTTCTCGATGGGTTTTGGAAACATCATTGTTTTAAAGCAAGTCATAAATCAAGTGTCAAAATGTTCACATCACGAACATTTAATTTTTAATAACTAATTATGGGTACACATAATGTTTTATATCGAAATTGATAAGCATAATAATTGTGAGTGTATGCATTTATGTAATTTATTTTAATCAAGAGAAATATTTTATCTGGGTGAATTCGCGTTTTCTAGCTCATATTTTTGATTTATCACAGAGGGATAGTTATTTGTTTTTTTTTTTTTTTTTTGGAAAATACTTGAATATATTCTCCATGAGCCATGACGTAACAATATAAATATTTTCTCTCACAAAAATTCTTTAGTATCTAAGTTATTTTGTGCAAGTCACGTCACAATCATCATGCTTTTAATCTTTCGCTCATGATGAACTACTTACTAACCAGTGCTGTCGATTTTTAAATTTTGCCTTTTATATCCATACCTATTTGATAATCAAATATTTGAAACAGGAGAGAATGTTAAAATAAAGCTTACATTTTGATTTAATGGGTATAATCTTTTAATAAAGAACTCTTAAGCTTTTAACAGTGAGTTTAGGACTCAGAAGCACTTTATCACATACAGAAATGACTTCGGATTTCTCAAAATTTTGTCGAAAATGGATCTAACTTCGTATTCTTATAATTTTTGATCTGATTTCAATAAAACTGTTTTTTCAGGTTTTTGCCAAAAACTTCATATAACGGACACTGGGTTTTAAATTTTGTTGAGGAAAACGCTTTATTTTTGGGTAATTGTCCTATATCTCACTAATAGCTGGATTGATATTGTTAAAAAATAGCAATCTAGTATTTTTGAGTAGTTCAAATAATAAAACATTCAATTTTTCTTAATCATTTCTTCATACACAAACAAATCAGATAAAAAAACAATTTTTTTTTAACACCAACACTTTTGACATTTTCATTATAAAATTACATACAATCATAAGCTTATTGTCCTGGGGCTTGCCACATTATCACCCCTTCTAACCTTAAAGCTTATTGAGCTATTATCATAAATTTGCAATATCTAGCCTTGCAAAAGCATTTGATAGGGTGAACCACAAGATTCTACTGCATAAACTGGCTTGCCTAGGTTTTCATTCTAATATACTCAAGTGGATTGAATCTTATTTGACTGTCCGCGTACAGGTTGTTAAAATTGATAGAATTTCTTCTGACCCTATTCAAGTTCCATCTGGAGTCCCTCAGGGTAGCCATTTTGCACCATTGCTATTCCTTTTATTCATTAATGATATATCGGAAATTTTCATTCATTCGCAATAGCTTCTTTTTACTGACGATTTGAAGCTCATGATTTCTTTCTTCTTCAGGATGATCTTGTTAGACTCTCTCAATGTTGCGAATCAAATTCCATCCATCTAAATGTTGCTAAAAGTAAAATGCTTACATGTTCTAGAAAAAAAGTTTTGATTTATTAAAGTTATAATTGGAAAGATTTTATCTTAGAAAGAGTTTCCCAAAATAAAAAGACTAAGGCATTATGCTTGATGACAAATTATCGTTTAGCCCTCATATAGATCTTATAAGAAATCTTTAATTAGCTTTATATTAAAAGAAATGCTCGTGAGTTCTCTCATATTTTTACCCATAAAACGGTTTATTTCTCGTTAGTTCGGTCTGTCTTGGAATATTGCTCTATAGTCTGGGACCCATATTATAAAACTGCATCTGAAAAAATTGAAAGAGTGTAACAGCAATTTTCAAGGTATGCTATCTTAAAACTTAATATGAATTGTGAGATTCTCTGTATAATAATGCTAGGTGTTTATTAATAGGAGTTCATACGCTCGTGATGCACAGAAAATATTTTTCAGTTATGTTTGTTTGTAACATGCTTACGGCCGTGTTCAAAGTCAATTTGACCAGCATTTGATCATCATTTATGACGCAAAAGTTGCAATCGTGAAATATGCAATCATCCTGCTTGCACACATATCTTTTGATGAACGTCAAATGATTTTTTTGCAAGCGCAGTTGACGTTTTCGAACAGAAGCCAATTTCATCAGAATTTTCAGATTCACTTTCGCTCGTCATTTTCAGCCACGATGTGTTTATCGTTTAATGGATTCCTTGGCCGACATCCAAAAATTTTAAATAGCTAAAAATCTCTCGAATCACCATGTATGTCTCTTTCGTCTCCTCCATTTTTTTTATTGCACAGCTGCAACGCAGATGATGTTTTCGAACACGCGACTTTAGCAAACTGCATTATCGAACGCAATGCTAATGCAGTAGAATTTGTATTTGTGTTTTCGAGCAGAAGACTTTTGCAGTTTGCGTTTAAGAACGAATTTTTGACACTGATGACGTTTTCGAAAACGGCCGACTTCTTGCATAAAGTTTTTATTTCTCTAAGAGCAATAGGTTTTCCATATCCCCCCAAGAGATGCTCGTGTTACTGTATTGTTTTTCGTGCGTTATCATCGGATTTTTTCGAAGCCTGTTCTAGAAAAACTTTTAAAAATAAACCTTTTAAGTGTATTATCAAATTTTTAATTATTTATAATTCTGCTGTGTATTAATTTATGATTATTTATCACTGTTGTTTTACATAACTTTTTCTTTTAAGGTTACTGTATTTTTTTTTAAATTTTATTTTTTATCTTGAAATCGTTATGCTAGTCTGTAAGAGAAACTCTGATTGACAAATAAACTAAACTAAACCCCCCCCCTTTGAGTTTTCTGAGTATGAAAGTTATTTCCAGAACTTAGTAACAATGTTTTCAAATTCGATTGTCGTTCTGCTAGTATTTTACACCATACGTGTCGCTGTAGCTAATAGTACTGAGCAAAATACAAAAATTCTAATTGCAAATCATATAAGCATGATAAATGCAAATATTTGTTTCCTTCACTTTAAGTACAAATATATATTGTACTTTGTACATATACTTTTTTAAATTTATTGCTTCATGAAAACTGCCTCTTTAATTCAAGGGCAGTGACATTAGAACTTTTACTGTATTTTTCTTCCATCGTTTACTAAATACTACAATTGGAATTATTTAGCATTTTTATTGCAATTTTGTTTAATTTTCCATGATTGCACAAATGATAAAATTTATTAACTTTATTAACTCTAGTTTATCTGCTAAATGAGCTTGAAAGTTTTGTCTACTCAAACATTTGTTTTTGCAATGAAGCGACTTTTCCAATAATATAAATATTAAACATTACTCTTTTTCGCAATCATATACCAAAATGTAAATTGTCTGTAAGCACTAACTATATAGCAAGTCGGCAAAATGCTACGATATCAGCACTTTCGACAGCAGTGGTGTCAGTTTCAGTATATTCGTAATATAGATTCTTCTTTGGAAATTAGTAACCGCTTCAACATATTATCTTCTTATATTGCCTAATGGTAAATAATGAATATCATGTGCACCAACTCACATACTAACATTATATACAGCAATAATCTCTCAATAAATGAGCAAAGATTTTGGCCATATCAGTCGGCGCTGCATAATATGGAGTGCTCTTGAGGTTGGGCCATGACCATCTGTCTGTACGCCAATGGAATCAAGAAATACCCAAAGGCATTTATTTTATGCTTTCTAAAAGGGCACACGTTCTCAATGTTCTAATGGCTTTTCTTATATTAATTTGTTTGCTATAGATATTTACATACATGTGTATGTAGAGTTGACTGAATGCGGCAATATGGCATATGGAGTGATTGTAAATGTTATGTCATTTTGATTTTATCTTGGACGTGCATATGTATATGAATTTGGGTGAATTGTACATTATTAAAAGTTTTACGCAGAAAGGACGATAATATCACAATTGCAATTAAATAGAACCATAACATTACAGCATTTATAATAAGAAGAGATTGGGCTGGATAAATCATTTAAAATACTACTAAAATAATGTGGAAGTCATGAGGGTGTTTTTTTTAGATATGTGGTTTTCAATCTGACAATTCTTTTTTCGGAGTAGGTATTTTTGACATCTGTCACTTGATTTATGCTCAGCTTGGTTTGTCATTTCATAATGAATAGACTTACTCCTTAACAACGTTTGCAAATCGTGCAAATTTATTACCAAAATCGCATCGCGCGCTGCGTCAAATATTCGATGAAGCTCATTTTTGGTTGAATGGGTACGTTAATAAGCAAAATTGTCGTATTTGGAGTGATCATAATCCACTACCCATTGTTGAGACGTCGTTTCATCCTCAAAAAGTCACTGTTTGTTGTGCTCTATGGGCAGAGGGAATCATTGGTCCTAATTTCTTCAAACAAGAAGCCGGTCATAATGTTACAGTCAATGGGGAACACTATAGAGCTCTGATTAATGAATTTTTGTGCTTGAATTGGAGGATGTTGATGTGGACGACCTTTGGTTCCAACAAGATGGCGCTACATGCCACGCTACACCCAACGAAACAATCAATTTATGGAAGGAAGCTTTTGGTGAGCGCATTATCTCGCGTCGTGCGCCTGTCGCGTGGCCTCCAAGATCGTGCGATTTAACACCGCTGGACTATTTTTTGTGCGGTTATGTGATATCGCTTGTCCACGCAGATAAGCCCGAGATGATTGATGACTTGGAAGAGAATATTCGGTGCGTTATTGCTGACATACGACCCCAATTGCTGCAAAAAGTGGTCGAAAATTTGGTCTCTCGGCTGGAATTTATTTGAGCCAGCCACGGTGGCCACTTGCCCGAAATCATTTTGAAAACATAATGGAACACACTTATCTTTTTAATAAAAGTAAATTCTTGGCCATAAGATTAAATTATATGCGTTTTATTTCTTCTTAAAAACCACACGTTTAAAAAAAAACACCCTTTATATCTAAGTGTCATGAAAGAAAAAAAATAAATCCTTGTACCTACACGCACAAAATAATCAATTTTTCCGGATTCGATATTTGTTTTTCTGTAGATCTTGCTATGTGTACATACCTACCCTCTCCTTGATAATGAAATCCAATAATATAGGTTGGTTGTAGGTAGTAGAGACGTGTCCTTGAAATTATATTTTGCTGAATCGCAAATACATAAGTTTGATTTATGTATGATATACTCGTTGGTGTTAAGAAGTCATAAAATGTCTGTACTCAGGATGTGCTCTCTTATATCTTTTTTGAGGAATGTAGGGGTATATATTATGTGTGTCCTTATATTGGAGTGAAATTATGGTAATAATAATGAGATTAACTTTTTGTTTCTCGTTATATAGACGTTATGAGATACTTAATTACAGAATTAATATGAAGTATATTATATGAATATAATAACGATCAGAACAAAGACCAAGGATAGTCCCTTTTCAAAAAGAGAGAGAGGTGCCTTGAATGTGAATATAGCTTCGTCATAAGGAAGTATATAAAATGAGAAAGGCTAGCGATGACCAACTCCCTGAAATCACATTAAAAGTACATGATGGTTGTTTTTATTAAGCTGCTCTAGAATTGTAAATGAAAGGGTAAAATTATTAAGATCAAAGGTAACTCAATATAGGATATAGTCTTTTTATAAATAATAAATACAAATTAACTATAGAAATAAACTTTAAATAAACACCACTTCTTGGTCGATAGTGACTGTTCAAAAAGATCAAGTAGCATGATGTTGTGAAATTCGAATAAGTTTCTTCTTCTTCTTAAAATTCTTCTTGGCCAAAAAAAAGTCTACTACTTTCTACTTGGGACTGAAAACCACTTGCGTGGGCCGCTTGCGCCGCTTGCGCAATCAAATCATTTTGGATGCGTATTATACGAGAACCAAACACCGAAGAATTTTTTGGTTTTAAGTTTTAGAAATTTTAACATACAGCTCCAAAACCGCAAGCGATTGCGGAAATATTGCTATCCAAACACACACATTTTGGTAGGGCTTCGGACATAAATTCAGTTAGCTCGTAAAATAGCTTTGGATGGAAATATTTTGAGTACCAGACCATCAGCCACATGCTTTTGGTTCAGATGTGCGGATAGAGTTTAAAGGAACTTTTTTGTTTATAGCTCATAGAGTTTAGTAACATTTTTGGAAAAAGTTGAAAAGTATTTCCTTTTTTTTTTCAAAAATCAGTAAAATTTTTTTTTGTCAAGATTTGTATTCGCCGAAAATGTCTTTTCTATTCTACACTGCAACCACAACCTTTTACGAGGCTTTGTTGAGGAAATATTGCAATCCAAAGCCATTTTAGGGTTGGATCGGAGAAGAATATTTTGGTTTTAAATTCTTGAAAATATAACAAATAGCTACTTCTTAAACCGCAAGCGATAGTCAAAACATTAACACTTTTGAATGTTTTGGACAGAAATTCAGTAAAATCCTAAAATTACTTTGATGAAAATATTTCGAGAACCAGCGACGTTCCACAAGTTTTAAAAGACCTTTTTTTATGTATAGCTGGATAGGTTTCGGAAACATTTTTGAAAAGTTGAAAAAGAATATTATTTTTTGCACGACGTTAGCCCGTCATTTTTTTCAAAAAATCAATGCAATTTTTTGTCAAAATTTTTTCATCTTCAAAAAGGTTTCTTAATTTTCTATTCGACACTCTCAAGTCAACCACAACCTTCAACGAGGCTTTGTTTGGGAAATATCGCCATCCAAAGCCTTTCTTTGGCTTGGATCGAAAAGCAGTGATATCACCTTGTATGCAAATATTTCGAGAACCAAAACTCGAAGAATATTTTGGTTTTAAGTTTAAGAAAGCTGTTGAAAATGTAACAAACAATTTTGAAAACAACCTTCCACAAGCTTTTAATTTAGATGGGTCTCAGAAACATTTTTAAAAAAGTTTTTTCATATTTTGGTTTTTTTAAAATTTTCTCGAAAACGACTCTAACGATTTTGATTAAATAAATCGTACCTGTAATAACTTAGTCAATTTAAAAAAAAAATTGCATTCCAGGTTTTTCTCAAAAAATTCACATAATGGAAGTAGGTATTCCACGTTTTTTGAGAAAATGGTCTTATTTTTGGACCGATTTTGTTATAATTTTGGAATCTGATGTTTCTCAATAGTTTAAATAGTAATGCATTTAAAAAATTTTGTAAAAAAAAAAAAATCAAATAAAAATCAATTTTTTAGTACTTTTGACTCTTTTAATATTTTCTCGTTAAATATATACATCATGCATCTTCAATGTGGGGTTACACACAGTATTTAACCACAAGAACAAGTTCATGTGATCAAGTCGCGCATATTTTTTAAGTTGTTTTCGAATTTCAAGTTACATTGACTGTACCTACAGATATCTCTTTGCAATTCTATTTTGTCCACACTTACCTTCTTATAATCTTAGAAATCCTCGTCTGTTCTGCCCCAACCACCGTATCGCTAACGACTCCAACGAACCTTTTAATCTTTTATGCTGCACAATGCTTAGTTCGAATGTAAACTGTTTCGATTTCAACCTTAATCCTCCCTGCCTCATATTCCGTCGTTTGAAACAATCTCCGAATTCATGCAGGAAGTGTAATAAAGGTTGTTTTTTTTAGACGTGTGGTTTTCAATCTGGCAATACTTGTTTTGGAGTTGGTATTTTTTGACAGTTGTCACTTGATTTATTCTCAATTTAGTTTGCCATTTCATAGTTAATAGACTAATTCCTGAAAAACGTTTGCAAATCGTGCAAATTTATTACCAAAATAATGGTTCGGTTAAGTTAGGGGCCAGCACAGCACACTTACCGGCGGAAGAAGTGGCACTTGAGTTTCCCATATTGGCAATGTAGGCTCTGTTCGGAGTCTCAGCGACTGTGGAACTTTTGTGGCCAATACGAGAGGCTTGAATGCCACTTATTCAAGTAAGTGTGAATTGTGGTATTGAGCTCTGGGCTCCCATTTATTGGACTCTTTAACAAAAAAGGGCGATTTCTGAACAAAAAAAAATGTTGTTTTAATTTCTTATCGTACGATACCTTAATGGAAAGGTAGATAACGAATATGTTATTTAAAAATACTTATTAGTATAAATTTAGCCACATATTTCAAGTTTTCTCCAAACGTTATGACTTCTTTACGGACATACAAAATCGGACTTTTTTTAAGTTGTTAAAGATGACAGCTTCTAGATCACCGTTCTGACATTTTTTAGGTCACTTTTGATGAGACAGGAGATTTTTAAGTTGCTTTTTCGTATTGTCCCATACATCGAAGGCATTGGTTTTTCTTATTTAATCGCTACATTGATAAAAATAAAACAATTTGATGTTCACAGATGAATATTCTTACGTTCTACTTACTCAGACTGTGGAACTTGGTTCTGATTACTTACATTTTCGTAGATAATATACAACTCTTTTCTGGAAGCTTACCTGAGATTTAATCTTGAATGAACAGTTTCTTCCAAAAGGCAATTTCATTCGATGTATGACAACACAAAGATTCTTTATAAAGAACCTCAACTCAATCATAATTTTCTATGCAAATTTTTTTTATCTCTCGCATCCTTCATGCAATAATACATTTTTTAAGACTAAAACAAGCTATATTCTACCTCTACGTACCTGTCAAACACCGAACAACATTTCCTTACCCATAAAATTCCTTTATTTCCAACTATAAAAATAACTTTATGTCACATAAATTCAAATGAATGGAAGTAAGTTGGTTGTTGTGCAAAATGTTGATACTTTACTTCTAAATTGGGTTTTAAAAGAAGTAATTCTGAGTTTTTAACTGCGAATTCCGTACCTAATAAACAGCTTCTCTGGCATCGCACCGGCACAAGGCACAAGGCTGCGCTGCGTTATTGGAAATCTCGGCTCTTCAAGCGATTCTTAATGGCAATTTCAATGTTGTTTCCTAACATTCCGTTTTCCGTGATATTTTTGTCGTACAACAACAGCTGCTGTTATGAAGGAAAAACCTCATTTTGTATTTATTATACCAAGTGACACCATTCGCAGGGGTGCGGAGGGATGGTTTTCTATGTTAGTGTCCATGTGTTAAATGATTTTTAATGTCATCTTAAGGACGAAATTTTTTTTTTTCTTTTCTTCAAAGGAGATTTATTGAATTTTAAAGATTTTTATAAAACAAAAAGACATTTATACTCTTTTTTGTTTGGCTATGAATTGATTCAAATTTGAGATAGAATTTGAAACAAAAACAACTTTCCAAAAACTCAATTAAAAAAGAATGATTGTGGCCTTGGAATTCTAGCAAAATTTACATTGCAAACGGACGTATTGCTATTCAGTATTCGAAGGGTTTTTAATTGCAAGTTTCCGTTGAATTTTGTTTTCAAATAAAATGCTTCCATTCCAAATGGAAAAGGTAGGAACTAGGTATGCTTCACGCAAAGAGACATCGGTCGGCCTATACGGTTACTATAGAATATTGTAGATTAATGAAATAAAACCCAAACAGAGAATTCTATATTCGGCGAAAAACTTCCTCTTAACTAGTGCCCAATTAACTTACAGACTTAGATGGATAAACAAAAGAATTACATTGAACATAGTCAGGGAGGAGAGGGAGATTTAATCTGGATATGGGTAGCAATTTTGCATATATAGGTACAGCGTACAGGCGCATTTATAAACAAAACATGGAATTCTGATTTTTTTTTGAAAAGCTGGCTTTCAGAAAATAAATTTATTATTTACAACATAAATGGGCGATTTCTTAAAGCCCTTTTAACTTTATTACAGGATTGTAAATCATAAAATTAAATTTGTTCCACACAAAATACGTCATTTAAAAATTTAAAAGCCTGTTAAATATTTGTGAAACCAAACATAAGTCTCAGACTATTTGAATTGCCATAATGACGTTTCTCTTCAAGCTTTTTTCGTTTGTAGTGATTCTCAAATTAAAAATATTCTTCTGTATTTGTTTTCATAATCAGTAGAAATTGTTTAATTTTTCATCAACTTAAAAAGTTGTCGTGAAATGAAAATCAAAGGCAATATCTACGACTGAATAGAATGGACTTTTCCAAACGAGGTTGGAATTCTTAATTACGTTTCCTGTAAGACGCTTCTAAAAACAAATAAATTGATGTTGATTGTTTAAAAACCAGCGGAATGTGTCAACTTTTTGAATAACCTCTTGAGAGTGTATACTTGACCTTTCATACTTCATCTGAAAAAAGATTCGACTCATAATATTTGCTTTAGTTTGCCTTAGAAGTGTTTGGAAATCTAGATATACAGGCATTACAAGTTTTAGAAATAATATCTTAAATTTAATACTTAAATGCTTACATTATGCATATAATGTAGTAAGAAAAATATGATATTTTTATCATTATGAGTTTCTTTTAGAACTTATCACCACGGCATAATTTTTCATAAATAAGTTTTTAATAAACATTGAATTTATTAAATATGTAAAGAGTGTTTTTTATAGAGACGAAGAACTTTAAATTGGCAACACTTATGCCGAATTCCTTTCAACAAAAGAATCGAATTTTTTTCTAAACAGAATCGAATTTTTTCTTTCAATTGAAAGGAATTCGTAAAAGAATCGATTTTTTTTTGTGTGATTGTATGTGTGTTACGTGATAGTTGCAATTAATTATTTAAAGTTATATTCACTGAAAATATTGTTGAATATTTTGTTAAAAATGCAAGATTTGTTTTGACAGAAAAGAATCGATTTTGTTTAGAAAAAAATTCGATTCTGTTAAGAAAAAATTCGATTTCTTTGTTGAAAGGAATTCGCCATTACACTATTATCTGTGACAGAAGATTTGACATTTCTCGGCAGTTTTAAGGTTCAGGTTTGTTTGATTTGGCAATTCATCATAAATGGACCTCGTGCACTCCGCGCCCCGCGCCGCCACCGGAGCAATGTTGCTACCCATAGCACAATCGGCTTTTTAACTATGCATCAGATTTTATTGTTTATCAATTTCATTTACCGGACTAATATTTTTACTACGTGACACAAGTAAATTAATATTGTTTTTTAATCGGTTTATTTGTTTGTTCCCCGTGTTCGATTAATATGGAAATAATTCATTGGATTCTTATAGGGAGAGGCATTATGTAGTAGAAAGATTTAACACTGGTAAAAAATAAGTTTAAAATTTTAAAGGGATTTACATAGTATAGTGCAAAGAGGGTTCACCATCAATGTATTTATTGTTAAACAAAAGCTCGGGCCATTTTTGATAATTTTAATAGAACTGGTGCCTACAAAAAATATCCTCAAAAAATTTCAAAAACCAGATTTTGATGCAAAACGGTTCAAATATCAAAAAAAAGAATCTTTTTGCATCATTTAAAATATATCAGCACATAATGTGTAAGTAAGAAAATTCCATAAAACCAAGGTCGTATATATTCAAAATTTTCCAAATATTTAGTTAAAGTTCGTATGTTGCATATACAACTCTTAAATAATTATCTTCGGAAAACTAAATTGATTTTGACCGTTAAGATAAAGATGCTCAAACCTGAAGGTAAAAGATGCTACTGAGAATCAGTAGTACCACTTTAATTCAATTGAAGTAAATCTACCTCTTTTTTTAAAAAAAAATTGAAAATCTACTTCCTACTTCGCACCATCACCAAAATATTGGAATCTACATACTTCATTTTTAAAATCTCTGTTTCAATCTACTTCAATTTTACAAAAAAAGGCCAAATTAATCTACTTCTTTTTTCTCTATTTCATTTTAGTGTCTTGAAATGTTATTACAATAATATCAGTCTTCAAAATTCAAAATTCTGCCTTTCAAAGTTCGCACTTGTAAGGCAACTTTTTTTTAAATTTATTTGTTGATTTTAAGGCTGCTTACTTTGCTCAGAGGCCGTTTATAGCGATCAGGAAAAAGCTCTGGGAAAAATTTTCTTTTTCATAAATTAATGTGTTAACTTACAATTTAAAAAAAAGGATATGATTGTATTAGAAATCACTTAAAATGATTTTTTCGGAAAAAAAATTCTTTGCGGGAAATATTTACTCTTAAAAAAGGAATTAGAGGGTCCGCCATCTAACTTTTTTTTTCAACTAGTGCTTATTTCGTGAATGGTAATACTTAGCTCATGTCTGATTTGATAGATAATTAGTTTTATCCTTCCGCTGAACGAATATGGTTGTGTATACGCTTCGCTAAGTGGGCCTGCGATCGACTTAGAGAAGATGCCGATTTTGCCAAAAAAATCATCATTTAGATGAAGCTCATTTTGATCTTGGCGGGTAGTAAGCAATCAAAATTGTCGCATTTGGGGCACAGAAAACCCACACGAATACATTGAAAAGCCGATACACCCAAAACGAGTCACTGTTTGGTGCGGATTTTGGTCCAGAGGCATAATTTGGCCATTTTTCGAAAATGAGCAAGGAGTGACCGTTACAGTCAATGGCGATCGTTATCGGGCCATGTTGAATGAATTTTTGTTCACAAAAATTGAAGAGGAGGATATTGCCAACATTTGGTTTCAAAAGGACGGCGGTAGGTGCCACACAGCCGAAGCTTCACTCGATGTTTTGCGCCATTTAAAAAAAAAAAGTTATTTGGCGGACCCTTTATTATTTTTCCTGATGCAAATTCATTTTCTGTACACAATTTTTATCAGAAAAATTATTTTTGTTTGCATTAATAAAAAAGTTAGGTTAGGTTATTTCCTGAATAAAATAAAAAGGAGAATTTTTAATGTTTTTTTTTTTTATAAAAAGAAAATAACTAAAGTAACTGAAGTTTGAGATAGTTTTTTTTTAAACTAAGTATTGTTATAAAACCATGCATAAAAAAATAGACATGTAGAAATGCAAGTTTGCAAGTCTTGCAAGTTTTATCTACTTAATTAATTCAAAAATTGTTATTTAATATATTGAATTTAATATTTTGAAATATATATGTAAATATGAAGTCTGAAAGAATTTCAGTTATTGTTTTTATTTTTTTTTTATTTAATTAAATCAATTTAATTAAAAAAAAAAATCTAAAAATATGGGTTAGCATAAGAAAAATTAGTTCTGAAATCTACTTCGATTTTCTTCAATCTACTTCACTTTTTTCTTCAAATCTACTTCGACTTTTTTCGCGGAAGTAGTAACACAGCTGGGAATGCAATATTAAAATCTTTTTATTTTGATGAAAAATTGTTTGATTTAAACTATGAATTTTCTCTTTTGTATTTCTTTTTTGAACTTTTCCAATTATGTTTTTTAAAAAGAAAAGTAGCAGTTTTTCGACATCTTCAAAATCTTTGCCTCCCATCTTTCACACCCAACTACGTACTTCAAAACTACTTATATTCAAAAAGTGTTAAATGCAGAAGATGATATGCGGTTTACCAAAATTCTTGCAAAAACGGCATTACGGTCGAAAACACTCTTTTACACGGATTGGGAAAACATATCCAATAGATACAATATCAGTTTTGATTTGGTTGAAAACAATTTCCCTGACTGGCAGAGACTTACCCAAAATTTTTTGTTGGAGGTGGAACAAGCGATTCGCAGGGAAAATATCAGCCAAGCTGAAAACTCAAGTTCGCGAACACTGTATCGAAGCCTGAACCATCACGATGTCGACTACATGATCTCGAACCTCATCTATCTATCCTAATAAGAGCGCGAGGAGAATTGTTCAATTTTAACTGGATGCCGCATCGTGAAGACCTCCCAGCCCGTTGCAGCTTGTGCACTTGTTCGTTGTTTTGACATACAAAAAAAAATTGTTTAAACTTGATGTCAATTCTCAGCAGACGGCTTTGCCATGCTTAAATCTACAATCGTTTGTAAATAATTATGTTATTTCAGTATGCAATAAAGTACCATTAACTAACTAACAATTATGTTATTATGGCCCTGGGCAAAAATTTCCAGCTTAATGATTAAGAATTTTAATCTTGTTGGATATAGTTCACATTGGATTTTTGTCAAAAAGTTCATGTAAGTTGAACTGAACTTAATAAAAATTGCATATTGACAAGGCCCTCACTAGTCCACTGATGAGTCCAAGTGAAATCGCCGGGACGAAATGCCAATTTTTATGGACTAAAGGCGGTTAAAAGCTATTTTGAATTATGTTTTTTGTTTTTTATTTATCAACTGAAAAGTTGGAATTGTTTTTCTTACTCAAAAAAAAAAAATGCAAGAACAAAATGTCTCCTGAAGCTCATTTTAGTACAAGGACGTATGTTTTTATAAACTTAAATACAAAAAATTAGCTACAGAGTTACATGTGGATTTATTTATTCTGTGGACTAAATTTAATGTTTTTTTTTTGTTAGATCACATACGACCTTGTAATTCTCAGCCGACGATATGTGTCTTAAAACTATTCAATAATAATTTTTAAAGCTAACATACATATGTACAAAAAACATGCGCATTTATTGTTAAATTACTAAATATTTTAAAAGAGATACACAAGTACAGAAAATATAACACGATAATTATCACCTTTGAACATACATATGTACATACATACATACATATGTATATAGAATATTTTTGTTTAATTAGTTTGCTTTATTTAATATCACACTTGACAAATGACAACTAACGCTGAGAAACTGTTGATATGATGATTGATTGATAACTTGATAGAATCAATTTGCTAACGCATTCAATTGGCATTTACGCATAATCAATCACATCTCAATCAAAGTAGCATGCTGTTCGGATTTAACATTAAAAATGTCTTTTTCAATTATTCCGCTTGATTGGATGAGGGTTGAAAGATTGTGTAAACTTTTTATTCTCATCCAGCGCCAGGACGGACGTTAAGTGTGTCCCAGTAATCTCTCCATCAGTTTATACTTCCAATTTTGTTATGACTTTTCTTATTTAAAAGTTTTTTTGTTTTTTTTTTATTTATTTTTTTTCGAACCTAAAATTTAACTTTTTTAAGATGGATCTTAGAAGTTTAAAGAAGAAATGTTTTTTAGTAAAATAACAAACAAAATCAAAGAGTAAGTTGTACCTATATGTGTTGTGTGTGTGTTTCGACAACGAAGAAAATGTTCTTGTAACATCCCATTTTTAATGTGGTAGCTTTAAGGTTTAATGATTCTAAGTCTTAATTTGGTTCAGAATTTGTACATTCTTGGGAGGTGAAGGTGTTTACTGCAAAACGCAACTTCTTACGAGGCTTGCGGTTGCTGAAATATCGCCATCGTCATCCAATCGCTTTTAATGATGGAAACTCAAACAAATCAATTTGAATGGAAATATTCGAAGAACTAGATTTCGTGGAAGCAATATTTTTGCACTTTATAAAGACTTTTCTTTTGATGCAATGTCTCTAATGGTTTCGAGAGCATTTTTGGGAGTTTCCGTGCAACTTTGGCTGCACGCTTCCGAGGTCCAAGAAGATGAACAATAATGAGGTTGGTAAACTCTTTTGCCGAGCATGGGAGAGTTGCTCGAAGGTCCTACCACGGATATCGTTGGGACACAGGCTACTTCAAGTGTTTCGACAATAAATGTATCTGCTCAAATGAGTCACAGCATACAATTCTGCACAAATATTTGAATTTTTTCACATATAATGTTATGATGGGTATTAGTGTTGCAGCCTGCCATAACTTCCCGACCTTTCTTAAAAGGTTTTATCAACATTGCCGATATACGGGCCCAGATGCTCGTTAAAGTGAACGAAAATGAAACTTCCATATTCAGCTATACATTTTGGAGCCAACCATAAAGCGCCTATATAGGTTTGGCTGTTTCCAGCTCAGGGGATTAAACTTTTTCGGTTTTCTTGGCATTTTATATCCTTTTGAGATCTGGATCGTGATTCTATTCCATATAATGTGCTTAATCTGATGCATCAATTTTTCCTTAAACAGTTTTGAGTCAAGTAAGTACCAATCTTTCAAACGGTAATGGTAGGTATGAGGTTATAAGTTAACCCTGAGCTATTGTTTTAGTACACTTCAGTTAGAGCTGTTTGACTATAACCTTTATTTATACTTAAAGTGTTTTCGACTCCAGGCAAAACAGGAATCACTTTGACACATTCCCACCTTATGTTCTTTTATAAGATTTTTTACCACTGTGACGTTTTTGCTGGAAAAAGATTGATACTATGTTTTCTTCAACCCACGACATTTCTCCCCTCACCCCCCCCCCCCTTCCCACCTCTCTTCGCCATGTCCCACAGGTCTATTTTCGGAGTCAGTTAAATTCATCATGAAGTAGGTGTCGCAAAACATCTCATCAATTTTGCTGACACCATATTGCTACAGGCAGCCACACAATATTTTGCTTCGTTTAAATTCTTTTGTTTTTGTCAAGGGCATCAACTAATCTTCTTTCGTGGCAGTGAACTCTTCTAATGCTGACTTTTGAGTGTTTATTTAATGTATATCCCCACTTGATTTTCATCCTTCAAATGAAACTACATATATGTACATACATATTTGGTAGGTAAGTTATGGATTCGTAACAAAAATCGAACCCGAGATATTGATTAAACTTCACATTTAAGATGATAGGGAAGACGAAAAAAGTTGGTCTCGAAAAATGGGTCGATTTTCTTTAAACTTGGTACCTAGCGTTTTTTGGATATTCACCCCAACACTTTTTTAAAGCTTTGTTTAGAGTCAAAAATACAGGTACCTACCTGCCATACAAAATTTTCTGGAAAAAAATGAAAATCTTATTTTTCACAAAATGAGCTCCACATTTTAAAAGCTTTCACCTGCCGTTTAGTAAAAAAAAATGGTCGGAAAAATGGTTATTAATGGCACTCACAAGGAACCATTTTTCTTTCTCACTTTTCTCAAAATCTATTTAACTGATTTTGATCAATTTTTTACGAAGGATTATTGATACATTTTAAATTACATATATTGTCTACGAATTTTTTTTTAAAAAATACCTTTTTGGATTTTTAAAAAAAGTTTAAATTTTTTTTTTTGAAAACCCAATATTTCAAAAACAACTTACTCGATTATTATTAAACTTGGAAAAAGCTGTTTTTTACCATTATCTAGAAGATTTTAAACGAAAATTATTCTTATAACCAAAACTAACGGTACCTCCCATACAAATGTTTAAAAAACCGACTAAGAAAATCTCCTAAGATTTTGATAAACATTTTTTTATATTAAAATTAGTACTTTCTACCATTTAAAATTATTAAATTTTACATTACTATAATTATTATTTACAGTGCCTACCTCTCATAGAACTGTTTGTTCTGTTTATTTTTGATTGTCTCATTATCTGATTAATCGATTAAAAGTAATCTTTTTATACAGAAGTTTGAAATAAGTTTAAATAATATTGCATATCAAAATTTAAAAAAAAAAATTTTTTTTTTGAATTAAAAAAAAATTTCGAAATTATACTGTTGAACATTCGACATTTTGAAATCTAGTGATCGCACATAAGAGCAAGTTTGTGGGACCCAGTCGTGCATTTTATTTATTTATATATTTTTGTTTGTTTCTGTTGTTTTACAAAATTACTGAAGATTTAAGGGTCAAAACTCGTAGGAGGTTAAACAAAATGTTTTTTTTAGATAGAATATCTTGAAAAGTCCCAAATATTAAAAAGGTATCTACTTTTAAGAATTGAATAACATTTCTTATGAGTATTTTGCTTTGTTTGGAATTGAAAACCCTGATTTATGATAAATAATTTCAGGAAATTTCGAAACATATTTCTACGTAAAAAAAATAACAAACAAAATTGACTATCGGCATCTTGCACACACAGTCAACCATGACTTAGTTGAAAAACTAAATGAATGAACAGTTTTGTGTTTGGAATTAGCACCACACGCTGAGGAGGTATAGGGAGGGTCGATAAAAAAAAATTGTTTTAATCTAAGCTCTAAAATCTGCTCCAATGTTGCAAAAAATTCATAATATATATTCATAAATAATAATACAATATATATATAAGTAATTTAGTTTAAACATTTTATCTCTTAAGGAATCTCCTTAGGGAAGGAAGTACGGCAAATCCCGTCATGGACACAAATTTTTCCTTATTTAAATGGTGAATCAATCAAATTGGGTTGAAATAAATAATATTTGTGCTCCAGATTTACCGGTGTATTTGCCTTCACCGCACCCATGTCTGTGTAAAGAATATCCTTACCATCATAGAATAAGTAGATCAAATTTGTGATAAATCAAGTTTAAGGAAGCTCTTGTTGAATATATACGTCTATACTTATTCAGACAATTGAGGAGAAGAAAATATCCTTTTCCCCTTTAAAAGCTATAATTCACCTTTTATTTTGATCATGCGTAAATAAAAATATCCCATTAGGAGGATTTATTGGAATTTTGTAGAGGGGAATAATTGTCGAAGAAGCTTTATTTAAAACTTTAACTAGGGATGCATATTTTAAATAAAGGACATGTGACTTGAGGTCACTAGGTGAACGACTACTGACCATTCTCAACAACAACATCTTTAAAGGACAAACGTCAAGAGAAATTCGTTTCATTTTAAGATAGTGTTTTAATTTACATACAAATTTGAAGGATATTTTACCATTGTAGATAGATAAAACTGGAACGATATGAGCCTGAATTTTCTGTGAAGCTTGAAGGTGGTTTTATTTAATTTGTATTTATTTAATAATATCTACTAATGTCGTGAGGTTTGGAATTGTTCTTCATACTTTAGAAATATGGTCTTCAGGAAATTTTGTAACTCTAGAGCTAATAATCTTTGCAGCTAAGCCCATTAATTTTTATATTGCCATGTAGTTTAAATTAATTGTTTATAAAAGAAAATAATAATGCAAATTTTGTATCTTTGTTGATTTTCATAAAAAATTGTATTAAATATTTAATTATACTACAAGACAATGCAGAAGATTGAGTGTTTTGTTTGAAATAATTGCTTTAAGTTATATAAAGGGTGTTTGGGTGACGTGTGGTTTTCAATCTGGCAATACTTTTTTCGGAGTTGGTCTTTTTGACAGCTGTCACTTGATTTATGCTCAGTTTGGTTTGCCATTTCATAATGGATAGACTTATTCCTGAACAACGCTTCCAAATTGTTCCCAAAACAAGATTGCCGTTGATCCCAATTTTCATAAGCGAATATTGTTTAGCGATGATGCTCACTTTTGGTTGAATGGATACGTCAATAAACAATACTGCCATATTTGGAGTGATGACAATCCTCAAGTTTTTGTTGAGCCACCGTTACATCCTCAAAAAGTCACTTTTCAGTGTGCTCTATGGGCAGAGGGAATCATTGGTCCATATTTCTTCAAAAATGAAGCCGGCCATAATGTTACAGTCAATGGGGAACGCTATAGAGCCATGATTAATGACTTTTGTGTGCCTGAATTGGAGGATGTTGATGTGAACGACCCTTGGTTCCAACAAGTCGGCCCTACATGCCACACAGCCAACGAAACAATCAATTTCTTGAAGGAAACTTTTGGTGAGCGCATTATCTCGCGTCGTGGGCCTGTGGCGTGGCCTCCAAGATCGTGCGATTAAACACCGCTGGACTATTTTTTGTGGAGTTATGTGAAATAGGTTGTCTACGCAGATAAGCCCGAGACGATTGACGTCTTGGAAGAGAATATTCGACGCTGACATACAGCCCCAATTGCTGCAAAAAGTGGTCGAAAATTGGGCCTCCCGGCTGGAATTTATTCGAGCCAGCCGCTGTGGCTGATTGCCCAAAATCTTTTTAAAACATAATGGCAAACCCTTATCCTTTTAATTAAGCTAAATTCTTGGCCATTAAATTATATGCGTTTTATTTTTTCTTGAAAACCACAAGTCTTAAAATCACTCTTTATAGAACCATATATGTAAGTGCGTATTAAATTCTTAGTATTAATTATTCAAGATCTTTCCTCTTGCTGTCAAATGGCCACTCACCGTCTAACTATCCTACTGGGGTACTTGCTTTCTTTATACACACAAAATGTATTACACTATACAAGACAAATCCTTTTCCAAACTATACGCCGCACATAGATTCAACTTTTTGAACTCAAGAATAGATACTACTTTTTACCAATTCACTCACTTCAATAAAAACCCAAATAGCCTCTTTACACCTCCACAAAATGTTCAGCAGTTTCTAGAATAAAAAAAAAAAACAAATATTTCTTTAGGCTCTTTCTTAACTTGGGAATTTTAAAGCGATATATGTCAAGCCAATAAAAATAAATCTGAAAAATTGAAAAAAAAAACTCTAAGATGCTATTATCAAAGTTTTACAACAGATGTTGTGAAAATAAAGTTTTTCATTTTTTTTTTTCATGGAAGTTCTACAGAGAAACTTGTGCAAAATATATACTATAGGTACCAACCTATACATTGTGCCTTACAACAAATATAGTGGGAACTAGTATTTATGCATGTTGAAGTAATCTATATGTACATATATAAATAGAAGAAAAAGAAAACTACAAAACTTCCTCTTTGAAATTAACCATAAAAATCTTTTTGATAAAGTGGCAAAATAAACAAAAAGTAAAAATTGTATCAACATATATATGTAGGTATATAAATTATGTACACGAGTAAGTTAAGAGGAAGTTTATGCATCAATTTACCGTGAAAAAGTATCGACTTTTAAAGCTGAGCCTTATGTTGCATGACAGTTTTTTTCAACTGTCGGTCGGGCCAGCTTTATGGAACAATCGAATTACTTTTCTTGTCATCACATTTTTAAAGATCATACGAAATCTTGTGACTCCTTGAGACTTGAGTGTGAAATAGTATACAAAGGTCAAGAAACCAGCTCGTTTAACATGTTAAAAAAAAAAAATAAAATTTGGTGGCACAACAGCTCGTGCAGAGACAGGCCTAGTGACTCATAAGTCTCAATTATTCATGTGTGCTGTTGTTTTGCTTGCATGAATAGAGTAGGGGACCTACAATTTTCTGCCCAATATGAACAATTAAGGTGAGCTTAATGCACTTATTTGTCTTTTCCTCGCAAGAGGCAGTAGTTGTTTTTTTTTTATTTTTTTTAGGTGAACGAGGCTGGGAATCGAACCCAGACCTTCGGCATTACAGTCCTACACACAAGCTACTACATAACAAGTTGGTTAAACATAATGGCGATAGTAAGTCTGTTCCCGAGATTTTTTGCACTGAATCTGGCAAATTGTCAAATTTCGAGGAGTGGGGATGAAATCCTCTCAGAGAGAAGGAAAGCTGTCAAAATGTCACGAACGGTTTGTGAACTAATTTCCACTAGTTCGGAACAAACGTCACAATTATGCTCGACTAAGGTTTCCATTGATCAATGATAAATCTTGATCAACATTTTCATAAGAATCACAACTCAAGAAAGTAAATGTATACAAAAATAAACGTACAAATCCCAAGTTTATTATTATAAAAACAAAACGAAAATTCTCTAATTGTACATTAAATTATGAAGCTCAGTGTGTGTTTTTCTTAAAAAAAAAAAAACAGTACAATATTCAAGAAATATGCAGTATTAAATTCAACATTTTATTCTGCAGAAACAGTTTTGCTAAATCATTTGCATTTTATTAAAAGGTTATTGAAAAAAAACATGCCCATCTACCAAAACTGAAATAAAAATTACACTACGGCAGCCTTGTAATTTGAAATCAATCAACAAATACTGTCATCTAGCATACGTCAACCTGGCATTTGACAATTAGCAAGAAATATCCAAAAGAAATTTCTCGGACTAAAATTGATAAGGAGGGGAAATTTTTTCCTCTTATTTGAGCGCTCTCTTTATCAACAATTTCTGATGTATGGAACGGCTTCGGACTAAAAGTGACTAAATCTGGCGGTTTGAAACTAGATGCTTGTATGTTTATCCATAGAAATGCTGCTTCCGCTATTCACAAGCAGAATTTTGGAATACTTATACTTACTTAAGTTGGTTTCACAGCCCGAGTGGAGCTGGGTCTCTACCAATATGCTTCTCCAGATGGTTGAGTCATTAAATTGTTAACCAATTATAGCTATCATTGGAAAGTAGTATTACTGAAAATTTTAGTTTTGAAATTTTGAAACATTTGCAAAAACTATATCAGTATTTTGATACCAAAATAAAGTTCCAACATTTCTTACTTTAAACTACTAAAAGCACTGAGCATGATTTCATAATTTCGAAAGCAATTTTGTTAGTTGAAGAATAAAATGGTTTTTCAAACTTGTCGACATTTCTACATCCCTCTTCCCCCAGCATCTCTAAGAGTATTGCTCCTAAAGCAAAAATATGAATAAAATGTACTTTTATTTTGTAGTGAAGAATTTTATAGACAAAGTACAAAAGAGGACCTTAAGTAGTTCTTCTTCCTGCCTAAAGTTCATGACCCTGGGCTGGGGAATTCCAGATAAGTTTATACCTGGTGGTCACACCTACCACTAAAACCAATAGGTTTTTGCAATTATTTTATGATTTTGGGTCTTCGTTGAATGATGGACTATTAATTAAAAAAAAAAAAATTATTATTTCAACCCCACAAGCGTTTAAATTATTCCAATTTCGCAAAACCGAAATTAATTTACTTTTTTCAAAAACCACACAAAAAAAATTAACATTTGGCTTAAACCATACATAATAATAATAGAAAAATATAATTTATGCAGGAATTTATGTGGTCATAAATAATTTTGGAATATACATAGATAGGTACTCAGAAATATATCAGAAATTTCCAAAATTCCTCCAAAAATCATCAAATCAAAAATAAACATGAATAGAAATCAAAATCTTGAAAAAATATTACTGCGTAAAATATGCAAGAGTGTTAAAAAGCAATAATTTTAACCATATTAAAAAAAAAAACAGAACAAAAAGGACTTCCAAAATATTCCAAACTCACGAAACACAAAAATAATTCAATGACTCTGATTAGGGGACTTTATTTATAGCGGACAAAACCATAAATAAGAAAAACCCGTGTCAGAAACTAAACTTATTTCTCTCCGGTTTATATTACATTTTTTAGGGAACCGCAATCATACACACGATCCGAGCAAAATACTTTTTATTGTATTTTCAAAATATTAAAATAAAATGTCTATCTAAATCTGGGCCTCCTTATTTTTTTTTTTAACTCCTATAAGACTTATTCGAAGATATCACATTAAATCCTATTTATTACTATAAGCACAAAAACATGAACAAAATTAAAGTAGGTACTCATAATAATCCTTGACTGTTGCAGATTATTTTCAAAAAAAAATAAAAAAAAAAAAATTGCCAACGACCGACCGAACGTTGAAAAGATGGGGACAATAAAATTTACAATGAGAAGGATATTCGATGTCGTGCGTAAATATTTACGACCTTGTTCTTTTGATAAATGTGAAACAGTTTTTCTATATACCTACTATGTATAACGGATAAAGGTGTTTTGAGGAAAAAGGGATAGCAATAACAACTAAGCAGTCATCGCACACACCTTACTTTTTGAGTGTCATAGGTGAATCGTAAATCTCAGATCGGTTTTTTGTGGATTTTCTAAATGGTCAAATTAAGCTCTGCTTCTGGTGTGTTGCCCATTTTCAATGTTAAGGAGTAATAAATAAAGAAATTTATAGAGTTATTTTGGCCTTAAGTAATAAATATAAACAAAAAGTTTTTATTTGAGGTGTGATGGTGGTCAGTGTGGTAGAGTACATATACACAAAGTATGGTACACTCCGGCGAATACTTAATATTTTTGCAGGCACTTTATCGCACCGGTTGCATCCACAAAAAAAGGGCTGCTGTAGGTAATAATACACGGAAGCGGCAATTGTGGTTTTTGTATTAGCTTAAATATAGTGATGCGAATATAATGAGGCATGCAGCATAATATATCTATCGTTTTGTAGGAATGAATTAAAACAAAACCATTTGTCTGTGATAAATGTAAGGCATTGAATGTTATAGAGGCAGTTAATCCATTAAGAAAACCATGCGATTGTGATGGCTATCCAAGAAAATATATATATAAATTTATGTAGTAAAGTAGGTATACGTTGATTATGGAGTGATTTTGCAAATCCAAATAAATTTCATTGGACAAAAAATACATAATTTGAAGAAGTAAGACTAATTAATTTACTGAATAGGCATTTAATAGGCCCAAAATTCTGAAGGGTCATTTTTTAGACGTGTGGTTTTCAAGAAGAAATAAAATGCATACAATTTAATGATATGGCCAAGAATTTAGATTTATTATAAAGATTAGGGTTTGCCATTATGTTTTCAAAATGATTTCGGGCAAGTGGCCACCGTGGCTGGCTCGAATAAATTCCAACCGAGAGACCAAATTTTCGACTACTTTTTGCAGCAATTGGGGCCGTATGTCAGCAATAACGTACCGAATATTCTCTTCCAAGGCGTTAATCCCATACAAAATAGTCCAGCGGTGTTAAATCGCACGATCTTGGAGGCCACGCCACAGGCCCACGACGCAAGATAATGCGCTCACCAAAAGTTTCCTTAAATAAATTGATTGTTTCGTTATATATATGGCATGTAAGACCGTCTTGTTGGAACCAAAGGCGTTAATCCCATACAAAATAGTCCAGCGGTGTTAAATCGCACGATCTTGGAGGCCACGCCACAGGCCCACGACGCAAGATAATGCGCTCACCAAAAGTTTCCTTAAATAAATTGATTGTTTCGTTATATATATGACATGTAAAACCGTCTTGTTGGAACCAAAGGTCGTCCACATCAACATCATCGAATTCAGGCACGAAAATTCATTGATCAGAGCTCTATAGTGTTCCCCATTGACTGTAACATTATGACCGGCTTCATTTTTGAAGAAATTAGGACCAATGATTCCCTCTGCCAATAGAGCACAACAAACAGTGACTTTTTGAGGATGTAACTACGTCTCAACAATGGGTAGTGGATTATGATCACTCCAAATACGACAATTTTGCTTATTAACGTACCCATTCAACCAAAATTGAGCTTCATCGAATATTGGACGCAGCGCACGATGCGTAGCGCGAACCGAACCATTATTTTGGTAATAAATTTGCACGATTTGCAAAGGTTTTCTAGGAGTAAGTTTATTCAGTATGAAATGGTAGACCAAACTGAGCATAAATCAAGTGACAGCTCCCAGATTGAAAACCACACGTCTAACAAAAACACCCTTTATTAATATATCTTTTTAAAAATTAATAAAACTTGGGAATCTTAATCTAAATCTTATGGCATTGATCGATAAACGATAAACACTACGCTCTCAACACTTCGCAAAACGCACTTTACATTGCGCACTTTGCAATTCGCACTCGGCTCTTCGCACTCACCACTGCACCTTTCGCACAACGCACTTCACATTGCGGACTTTGCAATTTGCACTTCAAACTCCTCATTTCGCAATCCACAGTCCGCACTCCGCTCTCAACATTTCTCAGTCACCACAGTGCCTTTCGCAGAAGGCACTTCACATTCCACACTTCACACTCCGCACAGATACACACACATTATTTATAACTATGTACATCGCACTATGAGAGCGGCATAGCGGTCTATTCCTGATTCAATTCGGCGCGCGATACACATTTTTAAACTACCTATGCATTTTCAAGCATGAAAATGTCTTAAATTTTGAAGCAGCATCAATTTATTATTATACTGGCCTAAGAAATTGATAAAAGCGCTTTGAAATAAAAAGATTGCGAAATGAAAAGGGAATTGCATTATTTATTTGCATAATATAGGGAGAAAAAAGATAATTAATTAATGTTAAAATTCTTCATTTTAACTAAATACTTGAACAACCATTATTGAAGAAAACAACCTTATTTCATGTAAAATTAAAAGAAGATACTTAACTATTATGCATTAAAAGGCAGTTTTCAAATTTCCATCTGTTTTAATACATTTTTTGTATAACAAAAGTCTCCTTCACTTTGCAAAGAATTAAAAAACAAAAAAACAAAAAAAATGTATTAATTAAAGTAGATTTTCAGTTAAATTCTCTAGACTTTCAGTTATACTGGTCCCTCTTTTCAGTAGCTTTCTAGTTTAATTCAAATTCATTTTTTTTTTTTTTAACTGGTAGCTACTCTCGTAGAACGTTAAGTGCTTTTTTGTATTGAATGGATATAAAAGTCCTATAAAAGTACCTAACTACCTATTTGCGTAGTTACTTTATGCTAACAAGTAACAGAGGGACAATTGAAATTGTATAAGCTTTTGTATAGAGAAGTTGAGTTAAATTGAAATATTCCAAAGGAACTAAGGGAAAAACTAGAACAAAATAAGAGCATGAGCATGAGCATGAGTATCTGAATGAAACATTAAACCTAAAGTAAAATTAAAAACACGTTAATGCAAATTCAATTGCTAAACAGAAGTACCTAAGTTTTTTTTTTTGAGAAATATTATAGCTTTGGTGTAAACTATTCTTTTGTCTTTGAATTCAATATGTTTTAAAAACTGCTAAGTGTAGTTGAATATTTTAAGAAATTAATTTCAAATAACGAAACAAATATTAGTACAGGGTTATAAGTCAACGAGAGAAAAAAATCTGAGTTGTTTTTTGACCTAACTCAGTAGACTCAAAACTCAAAATAAATATTAGTTTGATGAGACTGTACCCTGTACCAATATTTATGTGTCGAGTAACTAATCAGAACTTGACTCAGACATTGTTAAGCAGGAACTTATTTTTCCAAAACTTTCAATAGCTTTGTTCAGTGGAAAAAAAGTTAGATCAGAACAGAAAAGCACAGGTTCGTGAAACAGAACAAGTTAGAACAGGAAATGGCTACCTTAGCTGTCAGTAAATAACAACAACAAATTTTCCGAGCATGTATGCAGGCTTCAAATCGACAAATACACGTCTTAAAAACAATGTAACTTTATTAAAAATGAATCAGAATTGATGAAAATTCACTTTTAGAAGAGGTTCAGAAAAAATCAATCCAAAAAATAAACTAACGGGGGGCCATCTAGTGGTTTTTTTTTAAATCATAGGTTATTTTGACACTGACAGCTGTTTCCCGCTCGAATTCTGAACAGAAAGTTAGTATCATACCTCCGTAGAACGAAATGAGTCGGTTTACGCTTGAACAACGTTGGAAAATATTGAAAACACTGCTGTGTAGCACAAACAGATTTTGGGCGAAAAATCATCTTTTCTGACGAAGTGCATTTTCATCTCGGTGGCTACGTTAACAAACAAAATTGCCGCATCTGGGGATCAGAAAACCCGCACGTTATTGTCGAGAAGCCAATGCATCCACAGAGAGTGACAGTTTGGTGCGTATTATGGAGTGGTGGTGTCATTGGACTATTTTTTTTCGACTCTTTTTTTACGGAAATTGAAGACATGGATTTGGAAGACCTCTGGCTCATGCAAGATGGCGCGCCATGCTACACAGCTCATGCCACAATCGATCTTCTGCGCACAAATTTCCAAATCGTGTTATCAGCGATGTCAATTGGCCGCCTCGGAGCTACGATTTGACCGTTTTGGTGTTTTTTTTTTTTTTGTGGGGAACCGTGAAGGACCGATATTATTCCAACAATCCGAAAACGATTCAAGCACTTAAGGCTGATATCATCAAAGCAATCCGTGAGCTACAGCCCGAAACCATCAACAAGGTCTTGGAAAATTGGAGTGACAGAATGCGCTCCTAATAAAGCCATAATAAATGAAAACAAATTAATTTTCTTCATTTTGTTGCATTTTTAGAAAGAAACTTGTATTTTGCCCACCCTGTATTTTAATTGAAAAAATTACAACTTCTCACAAAACTGTTCCAAAGTATTCCAGACAGACTCATTGAACAGCAATCAAAACATTTTAGAACAGAAAATTCCTCATTGAACAGCAAAAAGTTGTACTTTTCTGTTTGAAACTATTCTAAACTGTTCCGAACAGGCTCGTTGAAGAAACCTTATGATTATAAGAACTAAAGCTTTTCAGTGCTCTTCTAGATTATTTATATTTGGATCTTATTAACCTCCCTCCCCTGATAAAAATCTCTACTTACTGCCCTGTCCATATAATACGAACTCTCATATAACTCAAGATGGAACTTCCAGTTTTTCTTTTCTCTTTTTTTTTTTTCTTCATTTCCCATTTTTGAAAAGTGCAACTCATGAAAACGTTTCGTTTTCAAGAAAAACAACATCAATAAAGTACCCATCTTCAAGGTTTGTTGCAAGATTGCACAACCAAACGCAAACCATATAACTTCCTTTATTTGATTCCTATATACTTTTGGCTATTGAGTTTTTGGCTTAACGGATAAGCTGATGTTCTGTGATTTTCTTTCAAACTGCCACATACGGATAAATAATGTCACAAGGGAAGCATTTTTCTTTGGTCTGCAACAAATATAATTGAAAATTATTTATGTTACAATCTAAAATGAAATTCAAACAAAAATAAATTTGGTTTTTTTCATCGTAGTTATAGGAGTATGAAAGGGCAAATAACTAACTCTCTGTATCCCATATAGAATGTGTGTTGATTTTATTTATTACATAAAAGAATTTTTTTTTTTGAATAAGATCATATTGAAGAAACAAATATTTACATATATCAAAAATATTCCATTCCTAAATTGGGGAGTGAGTTTTCATTTTTAAATTGAGCCTGAACTCAAATTGAACCCCAACAATTGGACTCTAAATATTTACGATTTCTCATTTTGCTTTTTGGATTTTCTGATAAATGACTAAGGTCCGGTTTTTCAGTGCACGAGTTAACTCCGAGTTAAATCAGAGTTAGTTAATCCTGCAAATACTTAAATCCCGAGTTAACTCAAAAGTAGTATTTCAGGCGAGAATTAAATTAAACTCCTAGTTGTCAAAAATCTATCGAAATTGAACTGCGACAGTTTACAAATCAATGTTTTTCTATCGAATTCCAGATGGCGCCACTATGAAAATCACCCTATCCATAGAGTCGTACCTCAATTTCAATAGATTTTTGACAGAATCCGGATTTAACCCACCAAATTTGTCGAGTTAACTCGGGATCTAAATTGACTGAAAAACATGTTTCAGGAGTTAACTCGGTTTTAACGCCAAAATTTGGATGATCACGCACTAAAAAACTGGACCTAAGAGTGTTTATATGAAGTAACTCCTAAATTTTTTTTTTTCAAGACCTACAAATCCTTTTTCTTACGAAAATCAAATAATTTTCGTGAGATCTTTAAGATTTCAAAGCTTAAATATTTTTGGAAAGGACGATGCGATGAAATGAAGATATGTATACATGATGAACAATTTCATTTTGCTCTAGATAAAAATACAATAGATCTTTATCTATAGCAAAGCAATCATTGGCGCCCGGAGGTAGTAGCTCTGGACAATACCACACAGCTAACAAATTTTTCATTTTTTACTATGAATTTTAAAAAAATCTTGTCTTCTCTCCATGATTTGCCCCCCCTCCCTGGCTCTGGACCATGCCATATGTATCTGAAAGTGTCCTTACTTTCGATATTGTTGGAAATATGGATATTTTCTTCACAGCTTCTTTACGGTGTTCATGATTTGCCCCCACCTGGACAAAATCCAGCGGGCGCCTATGATAGCAATGCACTTAGCCCCAATATTATCCATTATAATTCATTCATCCTGAAAATTTGAAACTTGATTAATGTTGCAATGAAATAAGCCATATAATGAGTCAATTGAAACACTAAAGACAAAGTAGGTATATAAGGTATACATAATATATACCTAATCTATAATTTTATCAGATACGACAACCGCTGTCATCATTCTGCAGTATAAAGACCATTATCAAATTGCCAAAATCTTATACTCTGATTGAATAATTGCATATTATGCATCGTTTTAAGTTACACTATATTATTGATGGTTTCAATATCATTTAATCGTTGAAATGTTTCTATATCACCCAGGGCCGTAGCCAGGATTTTGTTTCGGAAGGGGCTGGCTTCGAAGTCTTACGAACAATTTTTTGAACAAAAAATAAAAACTATATATTCCAATTCGTAGATTTTTATTAGTTTTTAAATAAATGTATGTCAAGTCCATAACGTACATATTAAAATAGTTTTTGAATACTTACATATTTTTTTACAGCAGAAAAAGTCTTGATTTTTTTGTATGAGACCAATCGCCTCATCTGTATCAACATCAATATCCGAATGAACAGGTATCAAAGCAAGTGCGTTTAGTCTTGCATTGCTCATATCCCTTCGGGACACTGTTTTAATCGTTTTTTTTTTCGTTGAAAAGATTTTCTCAAGTTTCAACACGCTGTTGTCACTGGAAGTGTGCCCAAAACCGTGAGCAAGAAGTTAAGTAAGTTTTGTCTTATAAATATATTAAGCAACTTCAAAACTTCGGTAGAAGGATCACTCGACAATAGTTTTGGTTTTTGTTTTGCTCTCTGGTGTGGTTTTTATGACATTTTGGAAAGTTGTTTTGTAAGAGAAGGCGTACGCGAAAATTGTTCAGCGCCAGAAAAATCCATTGTTTCGTCAGCGAGGACGTTGAAACTACTTGAATGTATAAACGGGGTTATTGCATATTTCGGTTGTACCAATATCAGAACATGTCTCCAGGATTTAATTTTGTATATCTGAGCTCAAATAGCCTGAGTTTTTACAGCTGGTAATGACGTGATTCTTTAATTTGTTGTCCTCAGGTTCAATTCTGAACTGGAGGAGAGCCCTCGCAGTTTTCCATATTTTTTTGTGGGCCGAGTTAGATATATAGCTCGACTATCATTGTCGATAGTTCAGCTAGTAGAGAAAAAATATGGACAGTGAAAGCATATTTACCCATTTACCTTTTGTGTTCTTAAGGAGTTCATCGAAATCCAGTGCCAAAAGAAAAGAAACTTATCAGTTTTATTTAACGAATAATAATAATAATTGATTGAAATTAATATCAAAAAACAGGAAAACTACTCAGTATTTTAAGTAGAGCTAGATTTTGAAGTTATAAATCATATCCACACTCATAATCATTTACTGCATCGCTCCACTTTCGGACATTACCGCATTCTGATGTATGCAGTGCAGGTATATGATTTACAGTGGATGCCGCTACGAAACAATCATCATCACCTCCTGTTTTGCCCAAAATAAAATAGTCTGAACAATAGGTCTTATTACAGCTCTATTTTCAGCTACGGCTGTTGCATTGGGTAACAGCATCTTTTTTGTTTTCCAGCAGCAACGTTTTCCAGTCACCCATATCCTTATTTCTATTCATTTCTGGTTTTTTTAGTCTGAGATCATATAATTTTTGTTATTTTTATTTCGCAATATTTTGGCTTCTTCTTCTAATATAAACGAAGAAATTAAAGTTCTTAACTGATCCCAAATCAATTAAATTATACCTAGATGGTCTTCCTATTTTGATAGATTTGAATTGATATTAAAAATCTTTAGTTTTTACTAGATTTGTTAAGATACAAATCATTTCGGGAGGGGCTTCAGCCCCTTAAGCCCCTCCCCTGGCTACGTGCCTGATTATCACCGCAGTTACCACAGATAATATCATCATAAAGGCCCGATTTCGATTAATCGATAAATTCAATCCAATTACATTAAGATAACTGAAAAGGAATTGATATGCATGACGCATGTACTTGTACATAACCTTACTCTGGTGTCAATTGAAATATTTTAATGTATGTATTTATAATATATATAATGACTATTTATTGTATTTTAAACACAAAACAAATTTCCCTAAGGCTCCGGTATGCATCAATATGTGCTGTATGATAATTTTGTATTTGAACCGATTTTCTGTTGAATTTTGGTTCTGACTAATGGAAACGACTATTTTCTATGATTTTAATTTAAATAAATTCCACAACCGGATTTCATGTACTTGCTCTAACTAAAGTGGCTAAATTAATGTTATGATTTTTTTAACAAGAAATAAAGGATGTTTTTTTAGAGCTATAGAACTTTGACATGGAATAAAACAAAGACGATATTCGTAAATTGACATAAAATTTACTTTATTTGAAAGATAATCTTCTGGCATTATAATTTAAATATGATTTCTGGCATATATGACCGCCACAGCTGGCTCGGACGTAGTCTAATCTGGAGGTCCAATTTTCTATGACTTTTTCCAACATTTCTATCCGTATATCGGCAAAAACGGGACGAATGTTGTCCTCCAAGTGGTGAATCGTTTCCGGCTTATCGGCGTAGACTAGCGACTTCACATATCCCCACAGAAAATAGGCAAGCGGTGTTAAATCGCACGATCTTGGGAGCCAATTCACGGGTCCGTAACATGAAACTATGCGCCAAACGTTTCCTTCAATAAATCAATTGTGGCACGAGCTGTGGGTTATGTTGCGTCGTCTTGTTGAAACCACAGCTTCTGCCATCATGGTTGTTCAACTGATGAAAGAAAAAGTCAGTAATAATAACTCTATAGCGGTCACCATTGACTGTCACGTTCTGGCCAGCATCGTTTTTAAAGAAGTACGGACCAATTATTCCACCAAACCATAAAGCACACGAAACATCCAGTTTTTGTGGATGGAACGGTGTCACAACATATACACTTGAGGATTATCATCACACCAAATACGGCAGTTTTGCTTATTGACGTATACATTCAACCAAAAGTGAGCTTCATCGCTAAACAAAATTCGATTTTGAAAATTGGGATCAACGCGGCAATCTTGTTTTGAGCCCATTTGGACACAATTTGGAAGCGTTGTTCAGGCGTCAGTCTATTCATGTTGAAATGCCAAACTAAACTAAAAATAAATCACTTGACAGCTGAAAAAATGGCCGCCAGTTAAAAAAGTGTTGCCAGCTTAAGGTTCTATACCTCTAAAAAAAACACCCGTTGTATGAAAAAAGTCAAAAAATACCACGAATTAGATTTTTTTCATTTTGTTTGGTCATGAACATAAAATTTCTACTTAAAAGCAAAATTATAAAGAAAATTGAATCGACCTACTATACTATAGGTTTATGGTAATAACAAAAAAAAATAGTCAACATTCGTCAAAACCTTAATTCTAAAAATTAGAGCCGTTTTCAAAAATATTTGAAAAAAAAACTTTAATCATCGTATATGAACTTATTACCCCAACCTACCAGTTCTGTTTTTGGCCTGTGGACTAATGTCCCTGCATGCGTCACGTCGGTTATATCACCTCGATAGAATGCTTTGCTTGTTATTTTGTCAGTATGAGCAAAATAAATGCTCTCAAGTCATAAACAAATTCTATTCTTTCAATTAGATTTCAATGGAATTTATGAGAATATATAACACCAATGCCTTAATAATGGAACTCGCTAGATGAACAATAATTACACAACTGGAAAAATTGCAAGATTTTGCAAAGTTTAGTCACGGTCTTGGAGAGTTGTTAGTATTGAAAATATAGACGGGGAAAATATGTCAAATACTCGAGAGGCCTTCGCTATAAAAAAAACTTTTTGGGTAAGCTTAGCTATCTCCTGAAAAATACCTCTTGTACAACAAAGACCTTAAAAGCACCATCATACAGATACAATGGTATACAAAATTAAAGTATAAACCTTATTTATTTTCATAAATTCGACTGTATTATTTATTGTATGTGAAATACAGAAATTCCTTTCACCACTACTTCTACCTTTTTCCTTCAACATTTAACACCAAATTCAGCGAGAACCAGACAAAAACACTCACACATCACGTGAAATGTCAAATCTCAAGCTTTAAACAGCGGTCATGCCGTGTTCAAAAAGAAGTTTTCCTCAACATGTTGCTGCACGGACATGGATTTTTGTGCCTCCATTGGTTTTTTCCAGACATGTCCATCATCTTAGCATTGTTCATGCCCAATGGAGACAGCATGAAAAACTTTATAAAAAGCCCTCATTAAAAACTAGATTTTGTTCCAGGGACAGGGCCGGACCAACCGTATGTGCAAGATTTGCAAATGCACAGGGCGCGAAATTCTGGGGGTGCATTACCAGGAGCAAGAAAATGTAATCTGATCTTGTATAAACAAATATGTACTGCCATTTGCATTTTAACCACAAAACTTGTTCAAATAATCACAAAATAACATCCATCACAACTGTTATTTCTTGCACACTAACTAACTTCACTTTCATTGTTGAAGAATTTAACTCAAAATATCGTAAAATTAAAGATCCCACTAGACCTACGCATTGAAAGTCTACCTCCTGAGTAATGTGGAAAAGTATGTGTATCAGTGTATGTAAAAAGGGGCGTTTTCTACAAATCTTGCACAGGGCGCAAGTTTGGCTGTGACCGGCTCTGTCCAGGGGGGTAATTTTTATATATAAAATAAAATCGGTTTAGATACAACACTTATAACTCAAGAACGGCTGGACCGATTTTAATGATCACTGATGATTTGTCGAATTGGTCTCCACCCCGAATAGCAGAATGTTTATCAAATTATCCGGAATATTCACTTTGTAGGCTGAACACAGGTACCGTTTAAAAGGTTATTCTTAGAAAATGTATTCAAGAATTTTTTTTTTAAATTGTGCTATTTTTAGGGTAAAATGGGTTAACAAAAATTGTCCGATTTAAGAAATTCTTCTTTGTTTGAAAGGTGTTTTTAGGAAATCGCTTTAGGGATATTCTTTTTTTAAATTTTATTATTTGTAGGCTGAAATAGGGTAAAAATAAAAAAAATTCAAATTTAATAAATTCTTTTCGTGTTTGAAAGGTTATTTTGTGTGGATGGTTTGAGGTTATTTTTAGTGGCTTGCCTTAGGGACATTCTTTTAAAAAAAAAATAATATTTAAAGTGTAAAGTGGGGTAAATACAAAAAAGAGATATCCGATTAAAAAAAAATTATGTTTGTGTTAGAAATGTGATTAAAAAAAAACGCTATTTATAGATAAAAATAAAACAGTGATTTTCGAATGCAAAAAATCTTTTTTTGTTGGACTTAGAGGTTCATATTTTTACAAATTTAGCCATTCATAACGTGAAAAAGGTTACAACCCAGAAAATAGTATTCGATTACAAAAAAAAGTTTAAATAGTTATTTAAACACATGTATTTTCTTTTGTAATTTTTATGCGAAGCTTAGGTTTGTGCGAAGCAAGGCGGGTCGGCTAGTCTCCAATATTTTAAAATCAGGAAACTGTGTACCTACAGCTTTCAATATTATGTAGATAGTATTGAATATTGAATCGAAGTAAGCATTTTGAAAATAATCCAACTGAAATAAGAACTTATGGAATAAAGGAAATATTAAAATCATTTATGTAAATGCGATATAAAAAGGTGTGAAATAAAAAATGATGATGAAGTGTGAGATAATCCCTATCCTTGCAGTCGTAACTTTTTTACACTTTCAACACAGATTTTTCTTGACTTCCAGACATGTTTATTGAAATCTCGGCATTTGTATGAACATTTATATGTATTTATATTGTTTATTAAAATTATGTACATGTTAATTGATTTTCTACACTTTCATATGTATTTCATAGTTGAATCACCCATTAGTATAACTTATAGGCTTTCAATTAATTTTTTCCCAACAAACCAATCGATGTTCTTTCCTCATACTTACCTATATGTATATGCGCGTATAGAAATGGGAACATACACCTGAACCTGATGGTTTTTATTTTGGTTGACCTGTTCAGAAAAGCAAACATAAATTGAGAGCATTAAATCCAAGCAATTTAACAGATAGTTATCCTTAGCAGGAATTGTTTTATGGAGATTATTTATCTTAAAATAAATAACAGTTTCAGTTATCTTTTTCACAATCCATAGAATACAATAGTATGTTTGAATTCCATGCCTTAGGACCTTATATGATGTCCTTTGACAGTTATTTGTATAGGTTACATGATTCATGATACATCACACATCGTAGCTTTGCTTTACTTATTATCGTGAATTCTATCATTCCAAGTGGGTGATTTACTCATTTCTTGAATCATTGATATGCATTATGTGATTGGGGGAGCTGAAATAAGCCAACACTTCTAAATATCACTTTCTGATCATTTTCTGCGAAAATTAAATCCTTTCAGAGCGCGCTCTATAAGGTCAGAATAAAATAACTGAGCAGACAGAGTTAAATGCTGAACACAAGCATTTGACAGCTTTGACAGTTCAGGTGTGTTTCAAAAATAGTTCAGAGTGCTCAGAGTCAGAACCACAGATTAGCCATATGAAGATGAGAATTTTTCGTACGTTTCACCCTCCAAAACCCATTTGTTTACATTGTTGCATTTGTAATTTCTTCCCGCGTCGATGAATAGATGTGAATTGTAACAACAATTTAACCGGTGTCTGAAGATCCCTACTGTCTATGTGTGAGGTTTCTATACACACATTCTCATTTTTTATCTGATATCTGACAGCTCAAGCTTGTAGGCAAATTGAAATGGCTGCTGGGGATTCTCATCTTCATATGGCTAATCTGTGGTCAGAACACCCTTCGTTCAGAGGGCGTTCAGAACATGCTCGACATACTCTGTTCAGAGCTCTATTCTGAACTAAAAAAGAAAAACCCCTAAAGTATGCACGAAAAAAGAAAAACATTTCCCATTTAGAAATCGGTGGCTTATAATATTGATCCGAGAATGAACCACGTTTGTACAACTGGATCTTAATCTTTTAAGACAATTTTTATTCTACGTATAAGTATAGAGTAAAGTCCAGGACTACGCTAATGATATGGACCATATTAGGCTTTCTCGCAATACTCTTACCAATTTTTATTTCTTACCTCATTTCAGAAATTTTGTATTTCTGCGTTCAGTGGGCAAATTAGTTTATGAAATCTTAGGTCTATTCGTTTACTTGCCAAATAATAAATTGGTAGAAATTGGTAATTTTGGGAAGAAAACGAACAGAGCATAGGCACCCGCAGGGGAGGGAGAGGGGGGACTATAACCCCCATGGATCTGAACTCCGACTTTTGTCTACCAACATTTTTTCAGTTCTCAATATGGAATTTTGATTAATTGGTCAATTTTTTCATTTTTTCTGCCAAATTCCTTCGTTTGCCCCCCCTGACTCTGGACCTTGGTCGAATAAATTTTTAAATTCTATCGTTTTGCCCCGCCCCCTTGTAGACAATGAAAATCATTTACTGATCATAAAAATGGATTTAACTCGTTTTCGAAATAGGTATAGAATTTTCAAGAAAATAATTTTGAAATATTTTTTAAAAATCCAAAATTTTTTTTCTTAAAGTTTTTATATGCAATATTATTTAAACTTATTACAAGCTTCTGTACTAAAAATTTAATTTTCATTGGTAAGTCAGATAATGAGATAGTCAAAAATAAAAAAAAACGTTCTATGGTAGGTACTGTTAGTTATAGATCAATGTAAAATTTAATAATTTTAAATGCTATACCTTACTAATTTCGACACATACAAATTTTATAAAAATCCTAGGAGTCCTTTTTGATAAAAAAAGATTATATTTAAGGGTTTTTAAACATTTCCACCGTTAGTTTTGTATATAGGATTAATTTTTTTCTAAAATCTTCGAGATAATATTAAAAAACTTCTTTTTCCAAGTTTAATAAAAATCGAAAAAGTAATTTTTGAAATATTGAGTTTTCAAAAAAAAAAAAACTTCGAATTTTTTTTTTAAATCCAAAAAATATCTTTCTTAAAATTTTGCTAAACAATATTATTTAGAATGTATCAATAATTCTTCATACAAAAATTGATCAGAATCAGTTGAACCGTTTTCGAGAAAAGCGAAAATAAAAAAAATTGTTCTTTGGGAGGTACTATTAATATCTAACCATTTTTCGAAACCATTTTTTTTTTACTATTTCAATTTACTGAAGTCTTTTTAAAAAAATCTGTGGAGCCAATTTTTGAAAAAAAAAATTGTATGACAGATACCGTTATTTTTGATGATAAACAAAAAATTAAAAAAACATGTTGGGGAAATGTCTAAAAAGCGCTAAGTAGGTACCAAGTTTAAAGAAAATCGACCAATCCGTTAAGGCTGTAGCCGAACAGACAGACAGACGGATGTTTTTGCGAGACCCACTTTTTTCGTCTTCTCTATCATCGTAATGTTAAGTTTGATTTTTTGTACGAATCCATAACGTGCCATATAGTACATAATGTATGTATGTAGTGCCTATGTGTATATTGACAAGTGAAAAGGTGAGTAGGTACCACACAAAAATTAAATCAGTTTTAAATTAAATATAACATCGACTTAAAAATTGTATCAAAATAATTCGTTATTTAAAAACTAATTGGAAAGTACTTTCCTTCCCTTATAAATATTATGAAACGCAATATTCAAAAATATAAAGGGAATATATTTATTTAAATTTGAAGCAAATCTATAACCCCAAATGCATAATTTAGTTCACGGCCACATCAAATGTAAATACAATGTATACATTTACATGAAGTAAGATGTATTTTTATTTTCACACAAAGTAACACGAAAACAAAACACCAAAATATAAAGATTTTTCAAAAAGAAAAAATATTCAACCCTGAATGTCGACTAGAAAAGCACATCAGTCACGCAACTCTCAAGTCAACTTTAGCTTGTTACAAACATGGAATTAACGACTTGTCAAAAGTTTTTCGAAAACATGACTTAAAACTTTATAGCCAAACACACAGAGAAATGGTTATAAACATGAAAAGAAAATACACACTTTCCACATACATACATACATACCACCCGCATAAGTCGGTCGGTCTCAACTGAAATTTTCTATTTAAAAGACAGACACGGGAGACAAACCCAAGCATCCTTCTCAAACAAAAAGTTGAAACTAACGACACTTAAACGACACAAAAGTTTTGTCTCGAAAACGTAATTGATGAATACGCGCTAGAGTGGTTGAAAGTTTCACACATTTGCCACACTATGTGTAATGTGTATGTCAGCTGGATTTGTTTTGAAGTACCAGCAGCAAGTGCCAACGAAAAGTCACAAAGTTTTGTTTTGTTTCACAATCTATGTACTTAGATTTGGAGTGATTGAAAAATTAAGACCGACGCGACGATGCGACGAAGCTAATCTACTGGGGAATACTCTTGGTTTCAGTATAAGGTTTGTGATGTCATTTATCAGTTAAGTCACCATGTGGTCCATATGAGGTGGCGGAGTATAAAATAATATTCGTTAAAGCTTGATTTGAAAATATGTTATGGGATATATTTACGGTGACCATCCGTTCATTATTATAATGAACTGTTTATTATTTGAAGTAGATGTTCATTATGAAGTATTTTGTATTCAAAAACCTAAAAATTTTCACAAGCTGTTCATTATTTGTTCAGTATTTCATTTAATTCTGTTGAAACAAAAACGAAAAACTAACCTAACCAAAATTATTTCAACAAAATGATGATGCGAACGTGCCCTAATTTACTGAATGTAAGGTCGAAAGTATGAAATAAATTTTAATTACTAAATTTAACTATGAATTGACCTGTTTAGAGTTCACAGAATATCAACATAAAAACCAGACTTAATAAAACAAATCTATAACTACTTTAGGAAAGTTTTCAAAAATGTGTGTTTATTTTACTCTTAGATTTAGTAAAAGAAAAGAATGAATTTTATTTTTTTATTTATTTTGTCTAACATACATATTAAGACTTCCTTATCTGTAATATTAATTAACTAAAGCAAAGACTGAATCCTTGGGTTTTTTTAAATAAAAAAAATAATAATTAAAAATTGGGTTTAATTTTTTTTTCATTTGTTCATTATTTTGAATTTAAAAATATGGTCACCATATATTGAAAGAAATAGATAGTTTATTTTTCTTTGTAGCTTTACTAACTTTCAGAGGTCTTCTTTGGTTGCGATATTTTAAGAGATAATTTAAATTCAAAAAATTGAGAACTAAAGCTTTCAAAATGTATGAACTTCAATTCCAACTTGATTTGTGAACTTGATTTCCCTAATTTCTGCAAAGAAAAATTTTAATGTTTTAAGTAAATTCTTACACAAGAATTAGATATATAAAGTTATATCAGGGCTATTGAACGTATGTAAGTTTAAAGATGACAGTAAGGTGCTTCTATGGATTTGGATTACCAGAAATAATTTAGTATGGTTTTCATGTGTGGCAAAAGATACATAATCTGCGTGTGAACTTCTTGCTCAGTTTTTTGAGTCAGTCTATTCGAAGTGTGACGTTAATTTTAACCAAGAAAGTATATGTAATACACCATAGTAGACTTAGGGTCGATGGTTTTGAATACCAGCGATATTACGTCAGCAATTAAACAGCTTAAGCCGAATAAAATTCCTGGTGCTGATGGATAGATAGATAGTTTCTTTTATTATTTCATAATAAGGATTTACAATAAGATTCTTAAGAATGAGGTCATGGCAATATCTGCCGTCTGCCTGAATCAACTTTTCTTATGAAGTAAAAATAAAACAAAATTAAATTTAAAGTGGAAATATTGAATAAATTAATTATAAAAGTATACAACATTATTAAAAGATAAATTTAAATGTAGGTAAATGTTTAACGTAAATGTAAATGTCTTCATTTTCTCTTCTGTTACTTAGGGCCCTATTATGACTCGCGAGTCACATTAAAAAATCGGCGAATGTGACTGTTTGGCATTACTGTTTGCGAATCGCCAAGTTGAAGTTCGCCTTTAATGTCAAAATGTTGGCAGTTTTGTCTTCAAATGCGAACTTCGAAGTTCGTTATTCTTAATACCACGGAACTGATAATTCGCCAAATCGTTCGACATGAGTCGAACGTTCGACTCGCGAGTCATAATAGGGCCCTTCAACTAGGTTAAGATTTCTGTAGTATCTTCTTGACACTGATGAAGATGCTTTGGCAGTATTTTCAAATAGTTTTTGGTCGATCCAAGCAATAACTACATCGAACTGAGATGGCCAGTCGTCAACATTACTGTCCAAGATGTTCAAGGATGTTCCATGATCTCGAGCAAGTAGTTTCCAATCTTTAAAAGGGGATGCATTTGTTTGAAGCAGTTTTGTCAATATTATTTTGTAAAGAGATCCGTCAGTTCTCCTCATTATTTTCACTAGAAAATTCGCATTTCCTTTTAAATTTCGTATAAAAATTGGAGTTATACCTGACTTAGTATATTATATTGCATAATTTGGTGTGCAATTTGGCAGACAAAAGAGCCTCTTGAAGAAATTTCTTTGCACTCATTCAAACAGTTTGTGTCCAAATAATTGTACACCATAGGTCATACATTGTGTTAACATTCGCATTAAAAACTTTTTACTTGGATCTTGAGTCAATGTTTCGGCTGGAGAAAAAGTAAGGCCACATTAAACTTAGGGCTAGTTTAGCTTTTTTCTTGGGAATTGTTGTTGGTCAACAAAGTGCCTAAGTATATGAATTTTTCTACAACATCGATCCCTACGTTGTAGAGAGACCAATTTTCTTCGGGACGCCTTCTTGTTTGTCTACTTTCAAAACTAAAATCTTGGTTTTTTGAAAATTTATTTGCAGACCCCATGTCTCACAGAAAGAACAGAGACGGTTTATTTGGAGTTGAAGCGAAGAAGGATTATTAGAAGGATTAGAAGTGGAATAAAATAAGTTAAAAAAAGTTTTTAACTTTTTTAAGAACAAAAATAGATTTATTCCGAGTATAAAACTAAAACTTAACGAACATAAAATACATTTTTTTTTTAAACAAAAAAGCAAAACTTAACGAACATGAAATTAACGAATTTATTCTTAATATACCATATATTTTAATCGCTTTCAAAGCATTTTTCTGTTTGGTTTTCGTGAAGGGAATGTTTCGTACGTTTCCCCCTCCAAAACCCATTTGTTTACATTGTTGTATTTGTAATTTTTTCCCTCGTCGATGAATAGATGTGAATTGCAACAACAATTTAACCAGGTGTGTGAAGATCCCTACTGTCTATGTGTGAGATTTTTATACACACATTCTCATTTTTTATCTGATAACTGCCAGTTCAAGCTTGTAGGCAAATTAAAATGGCTGGCGGGGATTCTCATCTTCATGTGGCTAATCTGTGCCTGGGGGCTTATTACATAAAACGAATATCGTTTCGAACGCCGCGTATTCGTTAAATTGCGATTACGAGTATCGTAAAAAAAAACGATACTCGTATTTTATTAACGAGTGCCTTCACCTGTCGTATTGGCTGGCTTTCGTTTTGAGTTTATTGTTGCTACTGTTTGGTGGCAACGGAAACTTAGGTTATGAACTTTCGATTGACAAACATAGGAAAATAATGTCGTTTGTTCAAAAGTTATAAAATTCTTTATTAGGAATAAATTCATTATTAGTTACAATAAATTTACATGATATAAACATGGATACTTACATAAGTTTCTTTTATGAATTTAATAATTAAGTTAAATAGGTTCTACTTGTCTCGCGCAGTACACGCGCCTAATCTTGAGGTTGATCGAATGAGAAAAGAAGGTAAAGATTAAGGACTGATATATAATATGTATTAAGTTAAAAATGGCGGACGTTTCCGACTTATTGTCAGCTCATCAGCCGTTAGCCGAAAGGGAGGTACTACACACTCTAGTACCAATAACAGCCGGATTACATTTGGGCTGTGTATGGGTAGTTCGCGACAAGTTTATTGTATTTTGGTTGGTTTTTGTGAGCTTCATACTTTCATAGACATTCATAGAAAACAAGTTTATGATTAGGATTCTAGTGTGTTGTGGGTAAAAAGGCGCATATGATTTTTTTTTTGATTAGGAAAAGAACAGAAAATGGATATGTGTCCATTTTCACTAGTTTGGAATTTTTTTTCACACATACATAAATGCCTCAAATTAATTTTTGATTTTTGGCGCTTACGCCCTTTTTGCTTGTGACGGCAGAATATAAATCCTATATACTGCTGAAATACATCAGACATGTAGAAGACTTAGCACTATTTTGAGTAAATAATAATTCATTATTGAAGGTTTGAATGAAACGACAACCACGAGCTACCACCAAGTCATTATAGGCTGGGGTTATAGCTATTTCACGGTTGCCAGAACGATCATCAGACTCTTTCTAGTGGTGGTTAGTCTATAACGTTCAATTTTTATTTGAAAAACTTTTGCCCAGCTGAGAGTTGAACGTAGACCAATCCGAATCAGAGCCATTGCACTACTCATTGCGCTACCAAGGTCACGTGATCAGGTCCAAACCATGTAGCTAGTTGAAAAGGAGGATTTTCCAAATTTTAAATGAGTTAACATCGTAATATAAATCAGTGTTATATACTTATTTAGCTCCTTTTCCAAAAGTTTGTTTATTTTCATGTTTTTCTTGTGGTTTTTCTTCACACTAGCCGTGTTTTACTATCGAAGGATCTGGATAAGGACCATTTTTTAACACGTAATACAAAAACAACTTCGTATCCTGCTCTCTATCTGAATCTATTTTAAAAATCCGAAAATAAGTTCTAACTCTGGGAAATGGTAAGGTAGTGTAAACTGTAGTGCACAGAAAAAAAAAACAACAAAAATTGAAAATCGACTATTAATTACATTTTAAAAATGACTTCATTTTTAAACGAACCGTTTTAGTAGAAACAATTTTGTATATTTTTATTATATTATGTATCTTACAATTAAAATTCAAAAAATTGATAAAATTCACCAATTATTTAATAATAACGAATACAAAAAATTATCCTATGAAATAATGCTATTAATATTTTTTTAAAAAATAACCTTTTCTTTTGAGATTTTAGAGAAAATATATATATTTTTTTAAATCATTGCAACGATGTTAAATACATACTAATTTCTTATAAAGGTAATTAATAATTTAAATAAACTCGTTAGGAAAGTATTTTTAATTATGGTAAATTTTGTGAGCAAACTAAGAATTATAAAAAAAAATACAAATTTAGGATTGTGCATTAGGTAAACATTTTCTCATGTCTTTTACTTTCTTAAAAATATATAAACAATTTTATTTTACATTTCATTTTGGTTAGGATATTTTATTGTTAAAACTAAATTTATGTCAAATATTATTTATATAAATAATAATGTGATACTAAATTCGCTAGTTAACGGCACACGCGTATTGAAATTTTTTTTATTATTTCTATTTTTTATTTTTAATTTTATACTTGTGTAGCATTGTTTTTTTTTTTTACAAAATCAAGGTAACAACATTTACAATGGAAATATAAATACTTTTTTATTAAACCTCTGAATAAATTTATCCTGTTTAATACTTGAAAGATGTACACACATATTTCTTAAGAAAAGCTAAAATGACAGTTTCAAAAATTCAGATTTTGCCTAGATCAAATGGCACAACATTTTGTTTTTTGTTTTTTTTTGTTCGTTTTTAAACAGTGTAAGTTTGTGCTTTGTCAGAGATCGTCCTGATTTCAACAGATAATTTGTATCTGATCACAGCATTTCGAGGGTTGGTTTTTTAACTCGGTAATTTAGTTCGTTTGCATGAAAGTTAAAGGGTTTAGCACGAATTTCATTTGTTTAAAATTTTATCTTCTATCTTCGAGATGAATCTCTTCTTTTAAGAACATCAAATATCACTTCAGAAGCATTCTGATCGTCCTGATCGTGAGACTCATCATCGGAATCGGTATTCTCAAGAAGAGGAATTTTTTGTCCAGATGTGCTATGTAAGACTACTGAATGTGTTAAGTTATCACGCATGTTTCCGTTAGTGGTTTCTTCGAAAAGTATTTCATCTGGTTTTTGAAATGTTAAGGTGGAATATTTATGTATGACATGGCAACAGATGCCACCCAAACAAACTACCAAACCAAGCACGTTCATTAGTGACAACTGGTCACCATTGAGTTCAACTGCAAGCGCCAATTGACAAATATCCTGCAATAAAAACAACATCGACATGATTTCAAAATTAAATAATATTATAAATACACAAACATAGTTCCCTTCAAATAAGTAACAATTTAAAGGTAAAGAGTTCTAATTATGTTAAAGTTAAGGGGGTCAGTTTCGGTGTCGACCTTACTATGATAGAGGCACTAATTCAGTCTTAAAAGCTGGGTAAAACGAAATGTTCAATTTAGTTCTAAAATATAATATATAATACGTAATGTTTTATGAAATTAACTCATTTGCCGCAATGCAAATGTGGTAGATAACTAGATATAATACGTTATTTGTTGACCATGATTTTTCAGAATAGATTGATATCTTCAAGACAAACTCTAAACCAACTTTTTCGATCTTCTCTGTGCGACCGACTTACACGCTTTCTGAATTCTAGCTCGAAAATCGTCCTTTTTAAGTTTATTTTTGAAAAAAGAGAAGTTTAAAAATAATGTCATTCGGATTTTTCCTAAAATGTAATGGGTATAAGTTCGGAGAGGGGATACTGCGAATTGTATCGCCATAGATACCACTGCAATATGGGCTCACGTGCTTAAACGATGAAATATTTCTATGCCGACATGTTTTATTCAAAAGAGGAATTCTCGATTTTGAGAGGATATCTTTCAGATTACAATGAAAAACGACCTAAAATAGCTGGTCTTCTTCTAACAAGTCTACTCGATATACACCAAATTCTTCATCGATGTCGGCTGTTTTGCTTAAGAGGATTAAAAAAGGTTCACATCTACATATATTTTTTGATGATACGCGTTGAGCGTGTTGAAATTTTGGGTGGGGGGGGGGCCTTCCAAATTTTATTTTTTGCCATTGTATTTGTATAGTCTTGTTTCTGTAAATATTTCAAAAAAAATCTTTATTCCTTTATACACTTTTAGAAGAGAATGATGAGCTTAATGAAGTAACCGTTTCGTTTCAAACTGCTTCAAAATAGTATGAGCGATTATTTCTCATATATTCTGAACACAATTTTCACACCCGCTTAAAATTATGTTGGGGTTAGTACAGAGAGGTGTTATAATCTAGCGAAAAATTTAGACCTGAAAAATTGAATTTAAATCAAAAATAAATCAATATAGTTTGCCCAATGAAATGCAAAATCGTTAAAAATCCGCATTTTGATAGATCTTAATGAAAAATAAAATGATTTATTTTATCAATGGAAAACTCCCATTCAAATTTGAGATTCATTTTTTAGTTCGGTCAACGATAAATAAAAAAAAATTGTGTAGTCTGGGTTATTAAATTAAGTTGTAGGGGTGACCTCCAGGTAAAAAATACTAAAAGTACATTTTGTAGTATTTGTAGTATTTTGCGAATAGCGGAAAATGTTTTTCATACGGCTTTAGTAGCGGATATGAAGGGAGAATTATTTGTATGGAGAGCGGGTGACCCGCGAATATTCAGGTTCAGCTGAAGTATTGCAGTAGTAGTAGAATTTTGAATGAAAAACATACTTCAGGAATTAACTCGGACTTAATCTCTTAGCTTTAGAATTATCTGTGCCTACGAACTGTAACTCCTGCATCGATAAAATTGGTCGAGGAACTTTGACAAAGACGTCATATGATTTGTATCAATTTTCACTAAAGATATTTAAATGGTCATCAATGGATTCCACTGTACAGCTAAAGATATTAAGATATTCGGGCGTATTCATAGTCATTTTTAAACAGTTGCTAAGTTAAACCTGAGTTTAATTGTATTTTCTATGACAAATTTTGATTGCTATGGGTTACCCTTTTAATAATTGAAGTTGAATAATTCAATAAACTTATATTTGAATCAACAAAGAAAGGTAAATCGGTTTAAAATAGGAGCTGTATTCGTTGATACATTTGATCTTAACCTGTAGTTTAGTAAAACATGAGTTAAGCAAACGACTATGAATACGCCCCATTGAAATGGTCATCAAAAATATAATGACATGGTCATCAAATATTTCCATATCTCACTCTACGCCGACGACACCAAGCTTACTCAGCAATTGACTTCGTTAAATGTCGTTTTCTACGATTTGCCTTTAATTTTACCTTTAAAACCGTCTCCCAACAATTGACTTATATAAGCTGGAAGAACGCTGGAAGAAGAATAGGAAGTGAGTCTAGACATATCGGGGCATATTCATAGTCACTTTTAAACTCCAGTTTATCTTAGACCTGGGTTCATCCTATCTAAATAACATTGAATAAACCCCAGTCTAAGATAACTGGAGTTTAAAAGTGACTATGAATATGCCCCATCATGTTTAATCCGCCAGGGCGCTGGGCATACATCGGGTATTCGGTGTATCGGTGGTTTCTTATTTTAAGTCGCGCGAAGCGCATTTATGAATACCTACTTTTAATGGAGGAAAACTATTATAACCTTTATAAATTGGCATTTCTCTAGTCTCATCCATATAAATATCCGACATTCTCTTCATTCATAGATTCTTTTCAGGTTCCGTTAATTGCACAACTATTTCCAACTAATAAATCCTCGTCTCTTCTCTCTGTCCACTCACCTACAGTGAGCTTTGGCTCCAACTAACTTATTACTCGTATGCTGCGGAGATTTAATTTGAACGTTAAATGTTTCGACTTAAACCTCATTTCTTTGTGCTTTAAACTCGATCACCTGGATCATTCTCCCAATTAATTCGAATCTTATCAACTATTTTTTTGTTTTAAATTAAAATAATTGTGTATGTAACTGGCATGATTGTATCAAGCTGAATTAATGGGGGTTTACCCACAACTTGTTTACATGACAATTACAAAATATTAATCAAACTGTGCCACCTTGACTATGATTTAATTAAACAAATCGAGAATGTTGACTCTTTCTGCAAGTTAGGTATGAACAGCCGATTCTTGCTTAGTCAACTCGTCTGCCCGCTCATTTCCCTCGATTTCACTATGACCTGGAAGCCAGAGTAGAGTGACTTTGAGGTTAGTATTGAGGTTTCTGAGATCATTTTTGTGTCTGATTCTCTGTCTACAGAGCGGTATTGGGGTTTGGGTCTTTTTTTTTGGATATTTTACATGCTTCCCTTATTGCAAGCAATTCTAACTGAAAATCACTATCCTAGCTAGGTAGTCGAGAAGAACTAGACACGTTTGTAGATTCAGAAAAGACGAAGCTGAACTTTTGAACCATTAATAAATATAGTCGAAGACTCTCGTTGGATCTTGGTACCATTCTTTTTAGATAGAAATTTAATTTTTAAAGATAAGAATGCACTGGTCAGTGGGTGTCGAAGACAATCTGTCGGAAGTAAATTTTTGATATTGCTGAATTGCTGTCACCGTCGCGTTGGTTTTTGGAAAATCAACAATTCAATTCAATTTAAATACATAAATACATGTATTATTAGTAAATATAGTTGTAGGAGATACAGAAATAAGCTAAATGCATCTGTTGTGCAAAACTGTCCCTTTTGATGCAAACGATAGTTTTTTTATTGAAACTTATAAAATTTAGATTTTGTTTAGTACAAGTCCTACATTCGCTTAGCGTATAGCTTACATATCTACACAAAAACAGTTGATTTCTTTTAGAAGAACCCTTTCTTGCAATCTCATATACATTTATAATCTACATATGCATTTTCAGTTCCAAAAAATATGAATCATAAAAAATACCCGGGTAATAAAGTAAATACACACGTTGTTGAGAACAACACGAATCATAGGTCAAATTTAAATCTGTTATATCAATAACAAGCTGAACTAAACCATGTTTTTTTTTTTTAAATTTAAATACCTATAATAATTTCTTAAAATGCTCCTCTCGACTTCAAGAGCATTATAATTATTTTATTGCTAATCTAAACAAAAATGAAAACACTTAAGATTACGCCTGACACAAACGTTTTATCTTTTCGTTACTTAAAATCGGAAACAACAAAACACAACACGACCACAATCACTTCCCTCTTTGTTTTGTTTAGTTTGATATCAATTTGTGGAATTTTCTTATCAGCGCAACTAAAATAACTCAAAGCTTACCTTAAAAATTCCCGAGATGGATAGGGTTAGGCTAGATGTTCTTGACAAAACCAAGAATTCGCTTAGTTCCATGAAGAAAGCCAAAACAGCTCCAGCACTTATTTTTGAGACTAAAAGCACGATGTCCGAGGTGGGATAGGTTGGTAGTCGATCGACAACGTTAAGGAGACGCTCGCCTATTGATGGATGCATAAAATACGATTATGATTGAAAAGTTTTTAAGCTCACTCACCCTCAAATGCGATAGTGAATGGAACGACCGAAAGAATCATCCAGGGTTGCATGTGATAGATCATGTCTACTGGATTGTGGAGTCCTAGTTTGGACTTCTGCATCACGAACTGTGCAAAAGTCCATCGGATACCACTGCTTAGAGAAGCCACTAGCAGGAAAGTGAACCCTAAGGCATCGAACTGAGTCGATTTGTAGGTGAACATGAAGAGTCCAGTGGCAATCATGACAACAATTCCCATCAATGCCCAGCTCTTCTTTTCCAGGCCGAGAATTATGGCAAAGATCAAAATGAAGATGATTGTCGACGACTTGGTCATTGTGTAAAGTGAGATCTTGACCAGTTCGAGACCCCAGCTGGAGAAACCAATGTCGATGCCACTGGCTATACCTGTTGGAGCCATTTTACGGACCGAGGTTTTGCAGTCAAGCTGCACCCGCGTGTTGCCATTGACCAGAGGCATGAGACTGCGCAGACACGCCGACATCATATACTTCACAACCAGATGGTAGGAAACTATTGAAAGGGGGAACTTCAAATGCTACAAGGAAGAAAAATGATCAAGTTGTTATGTTAGAAAGGAGCCTGGATGTCACCTTTATGAGCCAGCCCTGATAGAAAGTCAAACTGATGGATAGCGAGAGGTAGAGACAGATGATGGCCAATGTCCCCACTGCCATCTGCATCAGCTTTGAACTTGCGGCGTTCTGTGTGTCCATGTCTAGTCGATGGTGATGATGGTCATAGTCCAATTCGTTTTCATCTTCATTTTGGAAGAGTTCACCTTTTTGATTTGTGCTCAATCGTTCGTAGCGTGACGCAGACATGGTTCTGTGGGAGACTGGATGAGCTGGTGCAACAGTTAAGGATTTTCACCTTCTTCCGACTTACTTGTTTTTTTTTCTGTTAAAGTCTGGAATGTTTAAAAATCAGTCTATGTGTCGAAGGGAAAATCGGATGTGGACTCAGGTTTAGGTATAATACACCTTGTTGCATTCCATATGGAATGTTTTAGTTTCTTTCTCAAACCGTAGGGCTTCAATTATTAAATTCTATGATGGAATATTTTGTTGGCAGTTTTTTCGCAGCAAATTTTTTTAAGGGAGAATCTTCGAATGCGCCTGCGAAGTTTTTCGTTTCTTTGGGATTTGGGAATTTGTTTTGCTACGCAGTGGGGCTGACGTTGACATTTTTTCTGGTGACAGTTATGACAGCTGTTTGGGGATGTGTTCGTTGAGAGTGTGTATGGTGGCTTTAAAATAACGAGTTACTTAACTCGTTGGTAAATGGGCGCGTTCTGGTAACTATACAGCCATATAGATGGAGGAAGATTTGGTGTCTTGTAATGGCCGCGTGCGAGCAAGTAGTAACTATCCAAAGCTATCCGGATAGGTTTCTGCTGTTGGAAACCCTATTTAAAGAAAAATATGTAACAACAAATTTAAACTATCTGAAGATTTTTGGATAGGTAGATGCCTATCAATCAATTTAAAAATCTAAACGTTTTGCATTTCTCCACGTACATTTATTGGGAACATCGTTAAAGAGGCTTTATACTGGGTGTGTTTCTTTATTTATTCCGAATATTCGGAATATCTGGAACACCGCTTTTGCGTTTCTTTATTCTCTGGAATATTCCGGATATACTTTTTTGTTGTTTCTTTATTCGTTCTAGAATTATTGGAATGCGATCTTTCTGTTCCTAGTCAAGAGCTAGTGTAAATGGAATATTCTCTACTTTGACAGATACATTTCATTTTTTTCATTGGTTACAATTTGGTATTGTTATTTTGTCTGCCGTCTGCCTCTGCCATGGATGAAAAGAAATTTAATGAAATAGAAATGGGTCAACATATTTTTGTGATAATTATTTTTGTATCTTCATGATGCTTATGCGTGTGCGAAAAATTAATTTACAATTTGCAAAACAAAGAAATAATCGCAAAATGATTTTTTGAGATGAAAACAAACAGCTGATAGTTGGATATTCTTTCTATTAAGATCTGTTTCCTTATTTATTCTATTCTGGATATTCTGGGTAGATATTTTGCCTTTTCCGTCTTTTCTATTCTTTATCCGGAAAAAATAAAGAAACACACCCACTATGTTTCCACCGAAGGTTTATCTCAATTTAGATTAAATTATTTTATGTAGTGTTTCCACCACAAAAAAAGATTAAAAATAGATTAACTTTGTCAGTACCTCTCAAAATGCAAATGTTGTTTCATTTTTTCGTCTGAAGTTGAAGTATGACAGAAAGTTTCATGTTTGACAAACGAAGCAAGAATGGTTGGATTTTCCAATGAATGCGTTCAGCGCGACATAAATTGGTTTGTTTGACTTGTAAAACTATTTGCCCTATTATCTACCATCTATTTTTAACTTCAATATTGCAGCGATGAACAGACGAATCTGTACAAATCTACCTAAACCTACATATAAATACAGTAAAAACGATATTTCAAGACTTTTTAGCAACCTAAAGGCTCTCCCAAACCAACGCGAAACATTCGGTGCGACAACGAAACTTCCGCCTGTCTTAATTTATTTACATGAAGATTAAGGCTGTCCCAAACCAACGCGAAACATTCGCGCGAATATGCGACGACTGAATAATGTTCGAAGATTCGCATCGCGGCAGTGTGGGTGCTCCCATTAATCTCCATGTAAATAAATTAAGACAGGCGGAAGTTATTGAAATTTGCAGACACAATAAATTCATCATGAATTATTGAAAACAAGTTCCTATAAAATAAATTTTATGGTAGATAAACGCAGGTATAGTAAAATGTAAGCTGGTCCTTAAAACTAAGGATATTTCAAATCAGCACAACAGACAGTGCTAAACAGAAACACCACCGATCATGTTTACCGTTAGGCTGTGTGCTTATATTCGAATTAAAAGTAAAATTTCAAATTTCTGTTAGAAAGATACTTGCTTTATATTTTATTAATGTAATTTTTTCAGAAAAATAATAGAAGAATTCCCCATTATCCTTTCTGTCAGTCAAATTAAATTTTCTCAACCACCGTTAACTTCATCCAAATCCTGCGCACTTTGGAAATTTAACTTCTGTCATTTTTATTTCGAAAATATACACACTGCAAAAATTCTACAAAACGCAATCTGAAAAGAGACGAGACGAGAGAGAGTATATGTAGTTTCGCCCGAGCGAAACGTCGCTGTTTTTCGCAGTGTGTGCAATAAAAATTAAAAATAGGAAAATATCCTTAGATCACCATTACTATAAAGTAGTTTTCACATCTCGATTGTCCCGAAAAATAATAAAATAAAAACTAATTAGGTATCTGTCGTCGTCGGTTCCTTGTATTCTCGGGGAAAATAAAAAAAAAAAAATTATCGTCCTTCGCGTCAAAACTCAACCATAAATGTTTTAGATAAAGAAAAAAAGAAAATCGTATTCATAAAAGCCTCGAAAAAAGGACTTACAATGTCTTCAACTAGTGAGCAGGTAAGTTTTAATATATTTTTCTTCGTCTGGAAGATTAGATCAATCATTCATTTTCATCGAGAAAATCTGATAGATGTCGTGGGTGGAATAAAAAAGGACCTTCTACTCCCCCCTTTCCCCATCATCGCCATTACAATCTATACGTAAATGTATTTCGATAAATAAATGAAGAACAAAATTATTCACAAACATTGTTCCAAGCAAAGATGGCCCCTTCTTATAATGAAGTGGCAACTACCCTCCTGTTACCTTATTTTCCTTTCGAAAATGGTAGTTCTTACCCTCGGAAATTCCGGATTATATGTGTTATATCGAGATGAATAACTGTGGACTGTCATTGAACTTTTTTTTTTGTTGATTCATTCCGATGTATTGAATGAAGAGATGCGGAGAAATAAATAAACGCATTTCGTTGGGGGTGGCTTAGACTCGGTGCTAAAGAATGCTCCGTATGTGACATCGACATGGCAAGTGCGATTCTCTTTGTCCTATCTGCATTCGGTTAAGAAAAAAATAAAAAAATAATCTTGCACTCAGTCCGAGTGAAGGTCGTTGACGGAAATGGAAATACAATACTTTTTGTATATTTTTAGTTTTTGTTTTTCTCTAGTTCTGCGAAACCTGAAGTTTGTGTTCCTTTGCTTTGACGACTTTTTCAAATGTCCGTAGAGATGATAGAGGTAACGGTAAGGGCCGAAAGGAGAAGTGTTTTTTGTTATGTTCTTGAACACTTTAAGTACTGTAGAAACTATAAAACTGAGTCAACAAAAAATTTAAATAACGAAAAGTTTTGATACAAATAAAAAAGTAGGTACCTACCTACTACCAACTTCCATCATGTTTCCCTTTCGTTAGGATAGAGGAGCAAGTGCAATCGACAAGGTGTTAGTATTTTCTTTGTTGAGACATTTGAAATGCTAATCAAGTGCTTTTGTACTTGGCGTTCATGGGAAAATGTAAATTTTGTCTGCAAAACACCTCTGGCGAGAGACTCTTGAACTACACAACTCAAGTGGTTTGGTACAAGTGGTGCTGTGTGTTTATTTTTGCCAACTGAGCCTTTTTTGTTCAATTTTATTAAGGGCACCTATAACGCGTTGTAAATGGTTAATGATTTCATATATAGGAAATAGGTTTTTGTTGAAGCAATATATACGCCGAGCTTGGATGATACTTTCTAGCTAGAGTCTAACCGGATAAGCCGATTTACTTCCTTTACAGAGCATTTGTATGTGATTCCCTAGAGGGGAAATTCGAATTTTTGTTTTAGCTCATCTAGAACGGATAGCTGCCATACAACTATTTTGTTGTTTTTTTTTTTAATTTTCTGGAAAACGGCTTTAACGATTTTGATTAAACTTCGCATTTGCAATGAAAGAAAACTGCGTTTCAGTTTTCGGCAAAAAAATTTACATAACCCAAAAAGGCAATCCCACGTTTTTTTTGAGAAATTGATCTTTTTTTTTGGTTTATTCGCGTATATCCCTTCGATGGTTAGACCAATTTAGTTATAATTTTTTCAATCTGTTACTGATTAAAATTTCAAACAAAATTACATTTACCAATTTTGAAAAAATAAATGTTGGGTAGTTGCTAACCACAAGAGCAAGTTCGTGCGATCCAGTCAAAGGTATATTTTTTTTTTCTGAAATGAGAAGGTATTATTTTTAAGTTGAACCGCATTCAAACAAAATACGTTAGTCCCGGGACTCAAAGTTCAGATGTCTTAATATCAACATTCGTCCGAGTGCAAGACGTTTTTGATATTGAACTTACCCATTATGCATACAGCCCAATTCTAAACATTCCCCGGGAAAATAACTCTCCGGGAAATAACTCCCCGGGAAATAACTCCCCGGGAAATAACTCCCCGGGAGACGTGTTCTCTCGTGAGTAGTAGTACCTACTCTTATTCCGAATTCCCTGAGCAAAATTTTCGGGAATTTTTTGTTTAAAATACGGGAGTAGGCAAAAGGGAAACATTTCCCGGTAGAGTTGTCAATTAGAATTGGGCTGATAACGTAACCGTATTGTAACGTATTACAAGCAACGTGCTGAACGTAACATGTTACACGTAAGGCGAACGTTGTAAGTTTACCTTACTGTTCGCCAGCATAAATGTTTGCACATTAAAAAAGTTAACCATTTTTACCATATTCTAGCATGGTTGACGTACATTTAAAATGATAAAGCCACGGATATATATTTAATGTTAATGCAATTCGCTGTGGCTAGGTATGCACAAAAGGGTCGTTATTCAATCCGATCAGTAAAATTAGAACGAATCTTCTCATTATAAACGATGATAGCAGCACGTAACACTTAGGATATGTAATAGACGTCTTCCAAGATTTGTCTTTGTCTTTTCTCTTTCTAATTTGACATCTAAAAACAACAACAAAAAAAGTCCCTGGTTGGAAAATATTTACATGCTCTTGGCAGTGTTAAAAATCCGGTCATTTGATTATTTGGAACTGAAAACTTAAATTTAATTCGATTACGTATAATTAGTGTTTAAACATTTTAGTGAACATTTTTTCAAGTCTTTGATACAAAAAAACTAATTTTATTACATATTAATCACTATTATTAAACACACGACTTTTTTGGCTCGCCTTCGTGCCTTCGGAATTTGGTTTTGTTTTCCAACCAGGGAGTGCTGTCAGATTGTTTTTTTTTTCTTTTTTTTAATTTCACACTGACACTTCTGACATTTGGTGGCAGAGATCCATTTAACCATTCTCAAAGCATCCAAACCTATACAACCAAAAATTAATTTTAGTTGCATAAAATCAAAATGGGCAATTCCATTCGATACTCGAATAAACGTCACAAGACCATCCCCAGTAGGATTCTACTTTTGCTTTTATTGGCAGTAATTCTACTGTGGATGTTGTTTTTATAACTCGTTTAAAATGCTACTGTACTATGAATAGCTTTCCCAAAAAAACACGACTAATGTGTGGTCTGTAGCTTTATGAATAAAAAGAACAATCATATATGAACGTTTCACTCTAACTCACTTGACAAAGGCGGCACTTATAGCTATCATTGAAAATTTTGAAAGTGAATTCAGTAATAATATGACGCTTATATGAAGACATTGTAAAAGTTTAAAAATTTATTTTATTCCATTCCGAATTTTTAAAAAAGCCATTTTATGATTTTGGCTAAAAAGGTAAATTTTAAGAATTTTTGCACACAAAAAAGTAGTAAATTTTATAAAGCGAAAGGTACCTGTTTACTGTTTCACTCCACCTTCATTAACTTAATAAATTTTTCTAAAGTCTATGTACATAGCAACGTTTATTAATATTTTCGTCTTATTCTGTGTGATAGTAAAAAAAAAAACTTAGAACCCATTATATGAGTAATGGGTAATTAAAAAAATTTAATTACCCATAACTTATCTAGTAGGTAATACTATGTGTAATTAATATATAAATTACTAACAAATGTAATAGGTTATAAGATTTCTTTTAACACATAGGAATTAACGAAACAAGACGCAGTAGCTACATATACATATGTACATTATGTGTATTATGTTTTATTTTTATTATGCAATGCAAAATTTGGACTCTCTGGACAAGTTTGATTTTGAAAAAAATATAACAATCGATATATGCCTTGAAAAATATTAGTTTCTCATTTTTATAACTTGCGATTTAATTATATGCATGTAATACATAGGAAGGATGGAAGTGTCCGCTTCGTAAAAAAAAGTAACAACTCCGACGTTAGAGAACACGAACAAAATGGGTGCTGGAATTCTGTGTGTCCGTTAATTCCAAAAATAACTGTACCTAACTGTCATACAATCATTATGAAAGAGGTTATTTATCGCGGAAACGGATTTATTGATTCTGATAAAAATGTTTGCGTGTACTAATATTGTAGGGGTGTACCATATAATGGTCTGCGCTTTGACACAAAAAAACCAAAAAACTGTTACTAAGGGTACCTATCTGTCATAGAAAGTTTTTTTTCTATTTTCGACTTTATCGGTAACCGCTTCACCGATTTCGATAAAAATACAGAATACAAGAGTTTTTTTTTGAATTATAATAATATTGCATTAAAGAAATTAAAAAAAAAAATATTTTTTGGATTAAAAAAATTTCAGATATCCGCAACATCTTACTCCCGGGGAGTCAGTAGGGACTTTCCAATTTGTTTTAATACACTTGCGTATCAGTTGAATGCATTGTTTTTGGTCTACAACACTTTTGGTGTGGACATGAAAAGAAAACAAAATTTTACACACCGAATTGGTCCTTGGATTAACAGATTCGGTGGTCGTGAATATGGCAAAAGCGAGTCTAACTCCCGCCGACGGATCCGGTAATCGGGGTGAATATTTTGAAAATTAAGTCTTTTGAAAATAGGTTCCTGAGGCCCAGTTTTTCAGTAGTAAGTTAAACCAGAGTTAGCTAAGTAAATTGACCCACACTGAACTGAAGAAGCAGTTTTTCGGTGGAGAATGCATTCGAAACGACTAAACAAACTCGGTGGATAAAACATCGAAAACATCTGTGGAGTTTGTTAACTTTAACACGGTGCCTTGTTCGGTGTTTCTTTTTTCTTGAATATTAAAATACCTTTCTTCTATGGGCTGGGTTATACTTTTAACTTTTGTAAGTGTCGAACAATTGGTCAATTAATCAAGGAAGCGGAGCACGAATTTGAAGTGGTGGAATCCTTTAAATACCTCGGGTCAATAGTAGCAGCCGATAACAATATAGAAGAAGAAATACGCGGGAATTTTGTATTTTGATCCTCCGGGATCTTTTTTAAAAAGATTTTAAAATAAAACACAATATTACATTTAACACAAGTATTTTATTTCTTGATTCGAGCATCGGATCCCTTACCTCTGGTGGGGGGAAATCTTCTGCTATACGTAGGAGTGTCAAGATGTGTCTGACTTTATCTGCCAGGCAAAGCCCTTTTTATATGCAGTAATTTTATATTGGTATTCTTCTTACTGACTATATATATATATGTGGATACATGCATATCATCATTTTTGATGATGTTTCAATTTTATTGGAATGAAAGAAGTTCGATCATTGACGATCTTTGTTTACATTAGTTTTGTATTTGGAAGAAGATACTTTGTTGAACGATCATTGTTTACATTAGTTTTTATGACATCCTGTTGGTGTCGATTCATATGGATTGTAATTAACCAAATATGCTTGGTGTGCATTTGTACATTTAATATCAAAGTGATTCTTATGAAGCGATATGAAATACGCTTGGTATGGTTTTATTGTTATTTAGATTGGGAAGCAATTCTATAACTCAAAGTGATTCTTATGAAGCGATATGAAATACGCTTGGTATGGTTTTATTGTTATTTAGATTGGGAAGCAATTCTATAACTCCTCCCCCCTTTGATTTTTGTTTCTCCTGGAACAATTTTTTGTATAAAATTATAAGTATAATACAAATTATAACAATTACAAATATATTTACACCAAAGTGAATAAAGAATTGGTCAGAAACTTTTTCTACTATTTCTTTAATATTTTCAATGTTTGTTATATTATAATCACCTATTTTTAGATCAATTTCTGTCAAATTAAATGTATCTTCTACATAAATATTTATTGGTTGATTTACAACTGCATTTTTGTTTACATATTCTTTGTCATTTATTTTAATATTACAGTTTTCAAAATTAATCAATACATTTCTTTTTATTTGAATTATTTTTCTTTCATCACAATTACTTTTTATTTTATAATCACTATTTTTAACAATTAATATTCCATTTTTAAGTTCTTTTACAATATTTATTTCTTCGTTCTTTTTTTTCATGCAATTGTTTTTATGTATACAATTAATATATGGCTTTAAATGTTTTAATTCTTTATTTTCAAGATATTTATAAAAAGTATCATTTATTTTTATAATTTTTTCATCATCTATTTCTAATTCAATATTTTCCTCGTTAGGAATAGAAGTTATAAAATATTTATCAGTACTATAAATTGTGTCTGGAATTTGAATTATAAAAATTAAAATATCATTATCATATTCACTTATAGAGAGTTAAATGTTTTTTAGTTTGAACAAATCAATATCATAATATTCTATTTCTTCAGCCGTTAATAAGCTATTTGTCATTATTTGTAATCTACTTGCTAAAATGATATTTTGTATTTTTTCAATAATTTTTTTCAACTTGTCTATTCTTGTAGTATATTCTAAAACTATTATTCTTTTTTCTATTAGCTTTAATTCATTTTTGGCGGTCAGCCATCAGCCGAATAGGGGGAATAACATGTAGCATACGAAAACATGCACGTGCCGTAACTATTCGGACTGGTGGAAGTGTGATCATAGCCTCTTCGCGGCGGCCGCTAGAAACAAGCCTTTAAAAAGGTTTGGCTAATATGATCAGGCTGGTTCCACAGGTTGGCAACAGGTTAATTCCCTGTTCCGTAAAACAAGAAGAATTACGAGACCAGCAACAAGCCTCGGAAACGGACTGATCTCACGACGACAACCCACGCAAAGAAAACGGAATAACGATTTACGAATTTTCTTATGGAACGTACGATCGCTCTATAGAGCTCGAGCTGCTCAGCAGCTAGCCGATGCCCTGTCAAAATATAAAGCTGACATAACAGCACTTCAAGAAATAAGATGGACAGGGAATGGTGTTCTACAGAAGAAAGATTATGACTTATACTACAGCTGTCATACAAAACACCATGTGCTCGGGGTAGGCTTCCTAGTCGGCGAAAAAATGAAGTCTGCCATCATCGGCTTTAACGCTATAAGCGAAAGGCTATGCACCCTTCGCGTGCGAGGCAAATTTAAGAACATCAGCCTCATTAACGTTCACGGACCTACGGAGGAGTCCTCAGACGAAGAAAAAGAGACTTACTACGAACAAGTCGAGAGGGCCCTCAATGCCTGTCCAAGGTATGACGTAAAAATCATCCTTGGGGATTTGAATGCAAAAATAGGTCGGGAGCCGGTATTCAGGCATTACGCAGGCACCCATAGTTTGCATGAGAACACTAATGACAATGGACTTCGAGTCTTAGAATTGGCAGCATCGAAAAACATGGTCGTTGCGAGTACCAGGTTCCCGCGTAAAGATATCTACAAAGCCACCTGGGTATCACCTGATGGAGTCACTCGTAACCAAATTGACCACGTGTTGATAGACCGTCGCCACTACTCGAACTTGATGACGGTACGAACGTACCGAGGTGCCAATATCGACTCGGATCACTATCTTGTTGGTATGGTTTTCCGAGGGCGGATTGCCTTGCGAAGACGTATTGCATCCGCCGATCAGGTTCGAATCAACACGGCTGCTCTGCGCAATGAAAACACCAGTAACACCTTTGGTAATGCGTTAGGACTCGCCCTAGAACTGGGTAGAGTAAGTCCTGGAGCCAGTTTGCTGGGCGTAGATGAGAAGTGGACACGCCTTAAGAATACTGTCATTAGTACTGCCAACTCCATCTTAGGCAGCAGTCGTAGAAATCGGAACGACTGGTTTGATGATGAATGCAAGCTAGCGACTGAACGTAAGAATGTTGCGTACCGAGCAATGCAACAATCTCATAGAACGCGGGCACGCGAAGACGAATATAAAGAGCTCAGAAGAATTGAAAAACGGCTTCACAGACAGAAAAAATCAGCCTGGGAGAAGAACATAATCTGTGAAATAGAGAAAAGCCGAGAGCGAGGTCCGCACCAGGCGCGGAAGTTCTACCAATCCGTCCGAAACATGACGCAGTACACACCACGCTGCACATACTGCAAGGACGGAGAGGGAAATCTGATCACCGATCCTCAAAGCATACTGGAGCGATGGGAAGTGTACTTCAATGAATTGCTAAATGGTCAGCTCACTGCAGAAGTGGAGGCTCCACTACTTCAAGAAGAGTACCCTATGTTGCCGCCACCAAGCATAGAAGAGGTTGAGAAGGCTATAGGCCGGCTAAAGAAAAACAAAGCCCCGGGAGCCGATGGTATACCAGCCGAACTATTTCAACACGGTGGGCCAGCTTTACGTCAAGCAATTCATGAGATTATAGTGCACGTGTGGGAGCATGAAGAAATTCCAGAAGACTGGCGAAAAGGTATCATTTGCCCCATACATAAGAAGGGAGATGTCACAACGTGCAGCAATTATAGAGGTATCACGTTGTTGAGTACCGCCTATAAGATACTCTCCTCTATCCTACAAGACCGGATAACCCCATACGCTAAAACCATCATCGGACAATATCAGTGCGGTTTCATTCCAGGCAAATCAACAACTGATCAGATCTTTACCCTTAGGCAGGCGATGGAAAAATGTCTAGAATTTAACATCCCAACATACCACCTGTTTATAGACTTTAAGGCCGCCTACGATAGCATAGCCAGGGTAGAACTTTACAAAGCCATGAGAGAATTCGGCATCCCAAATAAATTGACACGACTATGTAGGTTGACCATGACCAACGTAACAAGCCAAGTAAAAATAGCCGGATTGCTATCCAAACCAATCAACATCTTTAATGGACTCCGACAAGGGGATGGTTTGGCCTGCCTCCTCTTCAACCTGGCGTTGGAGAAAGCAATCCGTGACTCTGGCACGGCAACAAGAGGGACCATCGTCAACAGGTCCAGCCAGATACTGGCTTACGCAGACGACATCGACATCATCGGAAGAACTGAGCAAGCTGTACATGATTCCTTCATCCAGATCGAGCAGGCGGCACAAAATCTGGGGCTGCACATTAGTGAAGGTAAAACAAAGTACATGGTGGCGTCGAATGCGAGAGGAACAGTTGGTCAAACAATCAAGGTAGCGGAGCACGAATTTGAAGTGGTGCAATCCTTTAAATACCTTGGGTCAATAGTAGCAGCCGATAACAATATAGAAGAAGAAATACGCGGGCGGCTTCTCAAATCCAACAGAGCCTACTATAGTCTGTCAAAGCTCTTCAAATCCAGAAATCTCACCATAACTTCAAAACTGCTGCTGTACAGGACCATGGTCCTGCCAGTACTCACATATGGATCCGAGACTTGGGTGCTTAGCAAAAGGCACTCCGACCTCTTAGCCGCGTTCGAGAGAAAAGTCTTAAGGAGAATTGTTGGCCCCATATGTGAGGAAGGACGATTCCGGAGACGGTACAATCATGAATTGTACGCAATCTACCTTGAAGCAGATATCGTGACAAAAATTAAGCTCGGTAGACTCCGGTGGGCAGGGCACCTAGCTCGCATGAGCGAAGAGGAACCTGCTCGGAAAGTTCTTTGTGGTACATTCTATGGTAGACGACAGCGTGGTAGACCATGCTTGCGCTGGAGAGATGGCGTAGACCAGGACGCCCGGAGCCTTGGGGTGCGCAACTGGATGGCGGCGGCTCGAGACCGGGATGGGTGGAGAGACTTGTTGAAGGAGGCCAGGACCGGACCCCGGTTGTCGAGCCGACGATGATGATGATTTAATTCATTTCCAAGACCGGAATTATTTTTAATTTTAATATCAATTAATCTTTTTATTGTGTCTATTTCTTGTTGAAGTTGATTATTAATGTCTACCTGTTTATTATTATTGATAACCAATTCATGATTATTTAAAGTTAGTGTTTCTAATCGTTTTTCTATTTCAATTTTGTCTTCATCATCCATTGTACCGAAAATAAAGTTTAATGCTCTTCCTCCTATATTCATAAGACTTCTTGTTTTTCTTGAATGAGTTTTATGACCCTTAATACTTTTTAATTCTTCTTGAATTAAATTTAGTTCGTTGTCTACATGTGTTGTCAATATAATATCAGCAGGAGTTTTCACTATAAAATTCTTTTGTTCTAACCACTGATTGATTGTTTTCGTTAATAACACATTTATTTTCGTTAAATTTACTATGTGTAAGATTGAGTTAAACTTGTTAACTATGTTAACTTCATCATATTTTATTATCGCGTAACCGTTATTGTTTATTATTTCTTCCGCAATTAATTTACTGTCTACTAAGCTAATAATAGCCACTATAACCACGAGACTTTTCATTTTTCGACTTCTTCAATCTGTATCTGAATCTAAACTAAAGCTCTTCTCTGAGATTTTCTATTGACTTGACTTGCTTTGATTAGATTGTCTTGGTTTATATGCCTACTCTTTCTTTCTTTCTGAATATTTCTTGTATGCTGATTTTCGAGTTTATCATGCTTATATCTTGGTGCTGTCTTATGACGGTCCGTTCTAGAATTTTTAACAAAACCTTCCGTTCTATTTTCACTGTATTCCTCTCGATTTATATTTAATTTATCAATAAGTTTCGTTTTATTTTTGATCATGACATCATGAAGTTTATTTTTATCTACATTTCCTTTCTGTATATCATATGGTTTTTGTTTAGTAGTAGAATGTATCGAAGTATTATAAAAAAGATTAGCTTTGTGAACAGCTACTCGAATTTCATGTATATTCGGGTTAGTTTTTCCGTTCAAGAGTGCTCTTACTTTTTCAGCTAATGTTCTATGAAAGACTTCAATGTCTGAATTTCCTGTATGACTATTAGGTTTAGTAAAATGTATTTCTATATCAAGGTCTTCTAATAATTTTATTATTCTTGGAAAGTTAAATTCGTTGTCCATTACAAGTCTTTTTGGTTTACCGTTGGTTGCTAATAATTGTAAGATAGTTTCTTCTAAAGTTTCATGAGAAACATTTGGAACATATGTAGCAGTAGTTAGCTTACTAAATTTATCTATTGAAGTTAAGTATTTTGTTTTATTAATACAATAAATATCTAAGTGAACTATCTCATTAATATCTTTTGGGGTTTCTGTCAAATGAAATTTTTCTTTGACTGGTCGTCTATCATACTTTGATTGTTTGCATATGTTGCAACTATTGATTACGTCATTAATTAATTCTTTTAATTTCTTAAAATAGATTTTTATTCTAAGTCCTCTATAGTTTTCTTCAATTCCTGAGTGACCTGTTTCTTTTTCATGATACAGTTTTATTTGTTTAATGGCTTCTTCTTCTGTCTCTAAGTCTTTAGCAAAATGTTCACATTTATAAAATTTTATTCTTGTTCCAAATAACTCTATCAATTTTTGTTGAAGAATATTATATTCACTGTCTGTTAAATCAGTATAAATTCCTGTACTAACTTGTTCTATTAATGGTATTATTAAATCATTAAAATTATCTTTATATAATTCATTTATTCCAATATGTATTCTTTTATATTTAGGGCTTTTGTTCAATCCATTTCCTGCTTTTAATATGATTTGTTGCTTAAAAATATTCACTGCACTATCTTTTATTGGAAAGTGATCATTCATTTCTTCATGTTGTGAGTGTACTGTAGGTCTGACTGAATCCTGTTCTAACATGTTAATTTCTTGCGTGTCTTTAATTTCTCTACTCAAAAAATCTGCTACAGTATTACATGTACCTTTTAAATATTCGATTTGCATATCGTATTCTCCTAATTGGAGTACCCATCTTTGTAATCTAGGTGAAATATCTCTGCCTAAATTTTTTGTCTGAAGCCATTTTAAAGGCTGATGATCTGTTTTAAGGTCAAACCGTCTCCCATATAAATACGGTCGTAAATATTTAACTGACCAAACTATAGCTAGTAACTCTTTTTCTGTTGTACTGTAATTCCTTTCATGTTCGTTAAGAGTTCTACTTATAAACGTAATTGGGTGACCCTTTTGCATGAGCACTGCTCCAATTGCATAATTTGATGCATCTGTCGTTAAGACAAATTTTTCATTGAAATCAGGATATGTAAGTACTGGATCTGTTTGAAGTGCGTTTTTTAGTTCTTGATGCGCTTTAATATAATTTATATCATTTTTGTTAATTTTTGTATCCTTTTTTAAATATTTAGTTATTGGTTGTGCAATTTTCGCATAATCTTTAATAAATTTTCTATAATAACCTGTTATACCCAAAAATGATTTAATTTCTTTAGCTGTAGTAGGAAGTTGTATTTTGTCTATAGCTTCTATTTTGTCTGAATTAGGTTTCACGCCTTTGTCTGTAATTGTGTGTCCTAAAAATTTAGTTTCTCTCTTAAGAAAATTGCATTTGTCTACCTGTACTTTAAGGTTATATTTTTTCAATTGTTGAAAGACTAATCGAAGATTAATCATGTGCTCTTGCAATGAAGTGCTAAAAATCAGTATATCATCAAGGTATACTACACAAATTTTATTTATAAGTCCATCTAAAACCTCATTCATCATTCGTTGGAATGTGGCTGGTGCATTTTTTAAACCAAATGGCATTCGTAGCCATTCGTAGTGACCATATGGAGTTGAAAAAGCTGTTTTTTCAGAATCAGCGGGATTCATTTTAATTTGATGAAAACCTTTTGCAAGGTCAAGGGTTGAAAAATATTGAGCTCGTCCTAATTTATCTAATATTTCATCGATATTAGGTATAGGATGCTTAAATTCGATTGTTTTTTCATTTAATTTTCTATAATCGACCACCATGCGCCATTTTTGCTCACCAGAATTGTCTATTTTCTTCGGCACTACCCAAATGGGTGCATTGTAAGGTGAAACACTTTTTCTTATTATACCTTGTTCTAATAAATCTTTAACTTGACGTTCAATTTCTTGTTCGTGAATTTTAGGATATCTATATATCTTACTAAATATTGGGCTATCATGCTCAGTCCTAATACTATGCATGGTTTGTGTTGTTGAAGTAAGTTTATCACCTTCTTTGTAAAATACATATTTATATTCGTCAATAAATTTTTTTAATTCCTGCTTTTCCTCAAAATTTAAACTTTCATCTACTAATTGGCTCATATGCGTTGAGTTACAATATTCTAGATTTTGAATTTCTTCATATTCATATAAACATGCTATTTCTGTACTTTCTTTATGATAATTTTCAAAAAATATTTTCCTTCTGTTTATTTCCATAAATCCTTCTTCTAAATTTAATTTTGCTCCTATAGGTTTTAATAAGTTTTGGCCTATTATTCCCACAAATTTGTTATTTCGTATTTTCATCAACTTCCAAGCCATTGTAGCCTCATCTTCGTTGAACTCTACTGGCACTTCAGTTATAATTTCATTTTTTATAATATTTTCATAATTCAAGGATTTTATTCTTATTGGAACCTTCATTAAAGTTCTCGGAATTTCTAATAGTTGTGACTCATCAAGTATACTTGTTGTTGAACCACTGTCTATTAGAATTTTAAATTGTTTATTATGAATTGTTATTTTTATTATGGGAAGTGTTTCTTCTTCCCGGTTATGGTAAAATTTACCTCTTCATGTTTAATTTCTGTATTGTTTACGTCCATATCTTCTTGTCTGGGATTCCTATTATTGTCATAATTGTTATTCCTATACTGTCCTGAATTTTGGGGTCTTTGATTATTATTATTAAAATTTGCCTGATGGTTATTTCTATTAAATCCGAATCTAAAATTATTTGGATTTGCGTTTCCAAATATTCTGTGATTATTTTGTCTAACTTGTTCTGAAGATATTCTATCATGTTGCGGCCTAAAATGGTTATTGACATTATTTTGTCTAAATGAGTTGTTGGGATGCAAATTATTTCTAAAAGGATTCCGATTTAGATTTTGATTAAAATTATTTTGATTTGATTTTGGTATATTTTGATATTTTATTTGTTCAGGGATTTTTCTTATCATATTATTACTCTCTAACAGGTCAAAAGCCTCCATAATATTATTTGGTTGGCTTGCAATTACTATTGCCTTTTGGCTAGGTGACAATGTATTTTTAAAGGATTCTAAAGCTATACATTCATTATTTTTCTGAGTATAAACATTATCGGGTTCAAGTTGAGTTTTTGTTTGTAACTCTTGCAACAAATTGTCAATTTTATTATAATTCCTAATTGTGTCGTTCTCATTGACACTATTTATTTCTGTCACTAACTTAAGATATGATTTTTTAACACCAAATTGTCTTACCAGCTGTCCTTTTACGTCTATCCAAGGTGCAAGATGTTGTAGACTATTTATTGCTCTCAAAGCCTCGCCTTGAATTTTCTGATGCACCACAAAAACTGCTTGTTCCATGTAAATTGGATCCTGGATTCTCCCGAGTAAATATTCCATCGATGAAATAAAGAGAGCCAGATTATCCGATGATCCTTTAAATGGGTTAATCATCCTTAATTCTTTTAAATAGAATTTTTGCTGTTCTGCCCAAACTGTATGTTGAATTGGATCCATCGGAGCTTGTGCTCTTGCTTGAGCTTGTGCTTGCACTTCGGCTAATTGTGCTTGCTGATTTGCAAGTGCAGCTTGTTGAGCTTGTTGATCTGCGGCGTTCATTTTATTTATTTTTTCCTTTTGTATTTTAAAAATTCTTTCTTTTAATTTCCTCAAGTTTTTCATTCACTTATTTTTTTTTTTTTTCTTAATGCACTTTCTAATTTATTTCTTTTTTTTTTTTTCACCTGCTTGTCTTTTGCATAGACACTTTGTCTTTTTCGTAGACACTATGTTTTCCGTTGACACTTAATTATTGTTTTGTTTACTTATCTCTCTACGAGAATGCGTGTATTAAAAAATTTTATGAACACTTAAGTATACAATAATTTTGTTTTTCTGGTACGAAATTGTTTTGCCCACTAAAACACTTCAGTGTTATTAATTTTCACAAAACACAATTTAATTTCGATCGTTGAATAATGTTTTAGATAATGTACGTTGTACTTTAATCCGCACCAAAATTCTACCGGTTAAAAAAACTTTTTATTTTCTTTTCGGTCCGATCACTGAATCTCATCTATCCATTAATTTTCATTTAACTTCTTAGTGAGATCCTACCGACTGCGCCAATTTTGTATTTTGATCCTCCGGGATCTTTTTTAAAAAGATTTTAAAATAAAACACAATATTACATTTAACACAAGTATTTTATTTCTTGATTCGAGCATCGGATCCCTTACCTCTGGTGGGGGGAAATCTTCTGCTATACGTAGGAGTGTCAAGATGTGTCTGACTTTATCTGCCAGGCAAAGCCCTTTTTATATGCAGTAATTTTATATTGGTATTCTTCTTACTGACTATATATATATATGTGGATACATGCATATCATCATTTTTGATGATGTTTCAATTTTATTGGAATGAAAGAAGTTCGATCATTGACGATCTTTGTTTACATTAGTTTTGTATTTGGAAGAAGATACTTTGTTGAACGATCATTGTTTACATTAGTTTTTATGACATCCTGTTGGTGTCGATTCATATGGATTGTAATTAACCAAATATGCTTGGTGTGCATTTGTACATTTAATATCAAAGTGATTCTTATGAAGCGATATGAAATACGCTTGGTATGGTTTTATTGTTATTTAGATTGGGAAGCAATTCTATAACTCGGGCGGCTTCTCAAATCCAACAGAGCCTTCTATAGTCTGTCAAAGCTCTTCAAATCCAGAAATCTCACCATAACTTCAAAACTGCTGCTGTACAGGACCATGGTCCTGCTAGTACTCACATATGGATCCGGGACTTGGGTGCTTAGCAAAAGGCACTCCGACCTTTTAGCCGCGTTCGAGAGAAAAGTCTTAAGGAGAATTGTTGGCCCCATATGTGAGGAAGGACGATTCCGGAGACGGTACAATCATGAATTGTACGCAATCTACCTTGAAGCAGATATCGTGACATAAATTAAGCTCGGTAGACTCCGGTGGGCAGGGCACCTAGCTCGCATGAGCAAAGATGAACCTGCTCGAAAAGTTCTTTGTGGTTCATTCTATGGTAGACGACAGCGTGGTAGACCATGCTTGCGCTGGAGAGATGGCATAGACCAGGGTGCCCGGAGCCTTGGAGTGCCCAACTGGATGGCGGCGGCTCGAGACCGGGATGGGTGGAGAGACCCCGGTTGTCGAGCCGACGATGATGATGATGATGAAGTGTCGTTTTGGTCTCGGTCTGGTTAAAATGTAAAAATTTCAGTATCGTTTCGGTATATATTTAAGCCTCGTCTCTGTCAAGTCTGGATATCGTCTCGGTCTCATCGCGTTTTTTTTGTGTTCTATGGAAGAATTATCGAACTATAAACTTAAAATCTACAAGCTGCTAAATATTTACATTGAAAATTCAATTTTATAGTTTAATAATGGATTTTCGCATGAAAAACAAGTTTACGGGACCAAGTCTACCTTTATAGTCTATAATTTTTGCTAATTTTTTCAACTGGCTGGGGTCGAAATGGCACGGTGTGGCATTGACAACATTCTGGAGAAGAATGTCATTTAAAGTTTAAGTTTGTTATTTATTAATGAAATAAAAAATATATTAGAATGAAAATTAAACCAAAAATTCCTAGCCTCTAAACGCCAAGTAACGTTTTTTGAAATATAAATTTATAACACATACATATACATATGTATATTATCGTAAAATTACTATAAAACTTAACAACACTTGCGCGGCTGCACGCAAAATTTTAATTTGGTGATTCGATTATTATTGTCGGTAGTGTGCGTAACTTTGACCAACAAAACAGTTTTTGTCTGATGTAGTGCGTGCAGTTGAAGCCGGTTCCGACTAAATTGAAGCGCAATAAAAGGTCTTTAGTGCTTCGAGGATCTATAATAGTTCAATTAGCATTTTTAAAATAAGATGCATTTCGAAGATAACATAAAATATTTTGAAGGTAAATATATCTTTTGAACTTTAGTAGTGCTCTAAAACACAACATAGAAAAATGCTAAAATATTCATGACCACTTTGGCATTACCTTATTGATTTTTTCCAATATCTACGGTTTATGTTAATAGCTGAGCTACAAAAACACAGTCAGCAATATATATTGTGTCTGCTGCTAAAACAAAACACAAATATACCTACTCCTCCATTTTTTTCTACTAAGCCCAATATTGTTGCGACTTTATTCACAACACACATAGACGATTTTCGTTTGTCCTTAGCATAGAAATATTTCTTTCAATAATGAGAACACAGTCATAAAAATTCACCAAAAACAAAAATAGCAACCATATGTACATAGAACTAAGCACATAAGCTTGAGCAGGCACTTAAATGACGAATCGAGGTCAATTTCAAAACGGATTTCACACGCTTCCTATTCCATCACCATCATCAGCAGCTTCAGCTTCAGCACCATCATCATCAAGTTATTTATTTTTTCGTCGTCCTTGGACGTCATTTTTTTGTATGCTTGTTTTTTTTTTGGGTGAGGGTTCATACTCGACTGTGTAATAACTTCGATGCAAAAGTTATGGATAAAACATAAAAATGTGATATATGGTAGTTTGTTATAAGCCAGCGTTTTGCTTTAAATATCTTGTATTTCAAAATAGCTTTTAACGGCCTTTAGTCCATTAAAATTGGCGTTTCGTCCCGGCGATTTTGTATTTCTTTTTTTTTTCTTCTAAAAAAATAAAAAAAAAATCAGTTGATAGTTGAGATAATAATGAAATATGACGATTTTGGTTTGAAAATAATATAAAAAAGATTTGAACAAAATCGGTTTGGTTATTAACGAGAAATAGCTACGGGAGTAAAATCAAAATGTTAACCAAGATTTAAACCTTAAATGGAGTTTCTTTAAACAAGCACTTTGAAATACGAAGGTTAATCAAAATCTTGTCAGCTTCTTTATCACGCAAAAAAAACACAAAAAATGGCCCATAATTCGCAATTTCCTTTAAAATTCTTAAATCAGACGCAGCTCAATTGTATTGTATAAAAATGTGTTTTGATGTATAAAACATGAACTTTCGTCTGAGTGCCAGATTTTTGTTATTAAATGTACCTAATACAGGGTGATTCTCATAATGTTTGACATAAGGTGAATGAAAGCGAAATTTTCAAATTAATTTTTTTTTTAATTTTACATGATGAAGTACTATTTTTGTTTTCAAAATTCAATGCTCTTATAAATTTTTAGTCAAAAATAGAAAACCGGATGCTTAAATGTCTTACTTTTTGAGAAAATTGAAAATAACTAAATCTACCTTACTACCTACGTATAGTGGAAATAGGATCTTTAGAGCAACTTAAGCAACGGATTGGAGCGTGACTAAGGGAAATTTATTTTTGTTATTTTGAATTTTCTAAAGAACTAGAAGAGATTTTAACAACTGATTTTTGGTGTTTGACTAAAAATTAATAAGACCATTGAATATTAAAAACAAAAATACTTCTTAATAAAGTAAAATTTTGAAGAAATTTAAAATTCTTGTTTCAAAATTTCTAGATTGATCATTAATTTTTTGAAAACTAATCCCTAAAACAACTTAATTTAAAAATAAAATAAAAGAAGAGATTTTTGGCTTTACAAAAAGGTATAGCATGGAATTGTTAGTGTTACCGTTGTTTTCAATACTATTTTTTCTGTTGTAAGTAATTTTTGTTTAAATTGCCCCTCCCAGCTAAAGGGGGGGATACACACCCTCCCCACGATTTTTATCTTCCGCCCCAACTTACACGTTTTATGTCACACCTTATGCGAATTACCCTTTATAAATAAAGCAAACGTGTACGTGTATTATTACACAAAAAGTGTGACACGTAACGTATTACCCGTACGGCCAACATTTCAGTTTAAAGCATATAATGTTGATATATCAAAAAATTAAAATTTCATATTTAAAATTTTCTCAAAATCTTAGAGCTGCTTTCGAGAAAATTTTTATTGATGTCGCCTTCTCGTAATGTCCAAAGTTGTTCTAATAAAACTGTTTTTACAACAAATCAAAATGATAAAAAAAAAACATTTCTTGGGGAATTCACTATAAACATGGGTAGCAAAATTGGGAAAAAGTGAACGCACTTTTGCTAATCGGGAGGAACACTCAAGCTAATTTACAAATATGTAAATAATCACCCCGATTACATCAGCATCCGATAACTGAGCTGCTGAGGGAATTTCATTAAATTTTGATATTTCACTTATAATTAGTAAAAATTGACTATTTCCGCAGCTCATTTTGCTGTATTCTGTAATCAGGCTGAATAGCTGACAGTATGACTGACATTTAGAATGCTGTCAAAAATAATAGTTTAATGTTTTACAATGTTGTATTTACTATTGCAATAAGGTTGGGCCATAGATGAAGTGCAAAATCAGTATATTTTATTGTTGTATTACTAGACATTGATAGTGTTGATATCGGATCATGAATTTTTGAAAATAAAATACACGACTAAATCACACGCACCTATACTTTTATGATAAAAGAATATATAATATTATAATGTGACTATAACTCAAATGTAAAAACAATTACTTTTTAATGCAATATTAGGCTGTTTTCGAAAAAGTAAATCAAAGTTAATTTAACCGCCGTAAATGATCATCGTTTACAGTCGTCAAGTACAAATGCCACAAATGCTTAAACTTACAGATATAATGCAAAAAGAAAACTCGTAGGTACAATGACAAACCCAAGAATTTCGGACATGATCTAAGATTTTTTCAAAAATCACGGTAGGTCATGCCTTAAAAAGACAAAAAAGATGAACACCAAATTGTAGAAAATTTAAAGCCAGGGGGGTCACTCCGTAATTTTTAAAACGATAATCGTCTAAACGATAATCGTGCCCGATATCGTCATCAATTTGCTTCACGTAACACAATCACTATCATCTCGACAATCGTTTATTATAAATCACAGTTTGAGAAGGATTGACTTTTCAATCATTGTCATAAATGACAATTCTGTAATTTATTTTTGTCAGTAACGCCCAAAAAATATCAATTTTTACTTAGAAGAAGTGAAGAAAAGTGCGGGCAAAACGTGAAGTCGCCTAAACAAATCGGTTATCCACCTATCCTTCAAACTACATATAATTAATTATAGGGTTTTCAATTGCAGCGGGCAGATTTTGACGGTGACATCTATTAAATCTTTTGTTTCTTATTTACTGATGCCAAATCATCATGGCAAGTTAAACGATTGAACGACACGTCCAATTGAAATAACTTTAATATAAAAATCTTTTAGGCAACGATACGTGCGTTGCACCCATTTTAAGGTTTACATGGTTGTATTTTTATGTCTATAATCGAAAGTTTGGTGCCCAAATTTGAGTCGACCAATTCAGTGGTCAATCAGCCAACCCCTTTTCGTCAACGAAACCCAGGATCAACCGAAAACATCTACGCGCCCTTATTGAAAAACCCTACATATGATAAAATGCATAAATTGTTTCGAAAAACAAACAAGACGACGCAAGACGATAGCTAAATAGGTATCGTTCAAACGGTAACGATTTAACGATAACGTTTTGACGATTTTTGAGTTACGGAGAGCAAATTTTCGGTCGTCAAGACGATATCTTTCAGTCGATAGTGATTATTGTTTTTACGTGATGCAAGGCTGTCCTCAAAACGATATCGTGTGGCGATAATCGAATTACGGAATGACCCCCCTGAAAACTTTTTTTACATATTTGTTTTTAATTTTGATATTAAATGTGCTAAATTTACAAATTACTTTACATTTGTTTGTTTTACTAGCTTAAAACTTCTTCAAAATTAACAATAAACAAAAAATTTTCTTACTACAAAAAATTAGAAATTTAAGTTTCCACACTTGCTGCTTTTAAAAAACGTGTATTTAGGACTAACAGGAATCGAAATATTTAATAAAAACAGAAATTCAAAATGGGGACTAAAAGGTGAATTTCACGAGAGACGAGATCAAAAAACCTGAGTTAAATCAGGTTCAAAATAATGGATCCCATTATAAATCTACTGGACTATTTTTATCAACGTCAAATGATTTTTTTGCAAGCGCATTTGACATTTTCGGGCTAAAGCGACATCTTTAATTTCTACTGTACAGCTGCACGACAGTTGAAACATGTGACATGGACAAGCTTTACTATCTATCGAACCAAATACAAAAACATTTTAAATTCGTATTTACGTATTCGTATAATAGACTTTTGCAGTTTTAGAAAATATTGCAAATGTATTTTTGACGAAGATGACTTTTTCAGAAACAGCCTTTCTAAGATGAACCACGTTTCAAAATGAAAACAAAATCAGTCAAATCATCAACGAAATATTCCGGAATAACCGAATGATATGAATAAAACGGAGCACGTTCAGTGCTGGATTTAGGCTTAGGCCCGTGAGGCCAGGGCCTAGGGCGGCAAAATCTTGTGGGCGCTAGTGGGCCACAGGGGGCGGCAACAAACCTGAGAATTTTTTTGTTGAAAAAATAGTTTAGGAGGACTATGGATAATTAGTTGAGAAAGTTAAATTTTATTGAAAAAATGGCAAAATAATATTTTATCTCTTTCTTTGGGGGCGCTGAAAAATAATTGATTCTCAAAGTGGGCAACAAATGAATTAAGTTTGAACTTTCAAAAAAAAAAAATATTTGAACATTCAAAATTGCAATTTAATGTTCATGTGAAAATATTTCAATTATTTTTTTGAGCGATTTTAATAAATAATAAAACCATAATATATATAAAGGTTTTCCTATTCAAATTTTAGAAAAAAAGTCTGTTTTGCGTTTTTTTTAACAAAAATCGCAATAGGTCTTGTACTTTTACATATTATATTTTTTTTTTCAAAATAGCTTTTAACGGCCTTTAGTCCATAAAAATTGGCGTTTCGTCCCGGCGATCTCACTTGGACTCATCAGTTGACTAGTGAGTGCCTTGTCAATACGCAATTTTTATTAAGTTCAGTTCAACTTACATGAACTTTTTGACAAAAATCCAATGTGAACTATATCCAACAAGATTAAAATTCTTAATCATTAAGCTGGAAATTTTGCCCAGGGCCAGTTCATGTAAGTTGAACTGAACTTAATAAAAATTGCGTATTGACAAGGCACTCACTAGTCAACTGATGAGTCCAAGTGAGATCGCCGGGACGAAACGCCAATTTTTATGGACTAAAGGCCGTTAAAAGCTATTTTGAATCAATAATTCAACAAGTCCAATTAAATAGTGCTAAGTCTTCTACTTGGCTGATGTATTTCAGTTGTATATAATTAGAATTTGTATTATAAAAACCTTCATATATATTTTTTTTTTCTTTTGCAACTTCCATCTCTAACCGATATGAACATGTAAGAAAAAACCCATTGCATGTAAGAATATTTTTACTTGTGATATATTATGGCATTATGGCAAGTTATGGATTCGTAAAAAAAATCGAACTCGAGATTTTGATCATACTTGACATTACGATTATAGCAAAGTCAACAAAAATGGGTGTCGCAATTCTGTCCGCCCGTCTGCCCTTTATATTGTAGACTAAATGAGTAGATCGATTTTCTTTAAACGTTATAGGTTTCAACTGATTTTGATCATTTTTTATGGAGAATGGTTACAAAAAGTTGTAAATGAATAAATTGTATACCGAAATTTATTTTTTTTTTTTTATTAAAATTAAAATTTTTTTGTGGAGAATCAATTAAACTTATTAAACTTGACACCCAGAATTTTTTTAAGAGAATTTAGCAGATTTGAAAATTTAGATTTTTAAAAAAAAATTCAAGATCACACAGATCACAGAAAAAAGGCTCTGCAAGAACGATTAAGAATAAAGGCAATTAAAAGAATTTAGCTAAAAAAAATAAAATAAGGGGGGTAGGGTACTCAACCGGGCCTAGGGCGGCAGAAAACCTAAATCCGCCACTGAGCACGTTCTCCAGAGCAGGTCCTCAAATTTTAGTATTTAAATAATTTATTCATAAACCTAATGGATAACCTTCTCCGAAAAGGAGAAAAAACATTTCGAGGTTGTATATGTATAGTCAAAACTAACACTACGATTATCGAGAGTCCAAAAAAAGTGGGTTTCGTCATGCCTTCTGTCATTCTGCGCGTTTATGCGTCCACTATAATTAGAGCTAGAGCCTAAACGTGTAGTTCGATTTGCATGAAATTTGGTACAGAGGAATTTAATGTGATTCCCTAGAGGGGAAACCGTTTAAACCATTTAAAACAAAAAAAAATATAGAATTTATCTATGTATTTATTTAGAGGGGAAATTCGAATTTTTGTTTTAGCTCATCTAGAACGGGTAGCTGCATACAAACATTTTGGTTTTATCAAATTTTCTTTAAAACGGCTCTAATGATTTTGATTAAATTTTGTACCTGTAATAACCAAGTCAATTGAAAGAAAACTGCGTTTCAGGTTTTTCTCAAAAAATTCACATAACGGAATTAGGTTTTCCAGGTTTTTTGAGAAAATGGTCTTATTTTTGGGTTATTCAAGTATATCTTTTTGATGGTTAAACCGATTTTGTTACAATTTTGCAATCTGGTGCTTCTCAATAGTAAACAATATTGCGTTTAAGACTTTTGAAAAACATTGATTTATTAGTGTTTTTTAGTGTTTACTTTGGACTCTTTTATATTTGTTCGTTAAATATATACATCATACATCTTCAATGTGTGCTTACACACAGCTGTTCACCACAAGAGCAAGTTCGTGCGATTGTGCACATTTTTTTTAATTCTATTATTATAGGAGCTAAACATCAATTATAAGTGAGATTTAACAACATATCACATATTATAGTATAATTTTTTAATTTTTCAATCAAATATACAAACTAGAACTATAGCAAAGAATTACACGCATGGTCAGTGGTCAGTTTTTCAAAAAATACAATATACAAATACCATTTATTTTGAATGTTATCTTTTTTGTCAACAATACTGTTGCGTCACATCGAAAAATAAATTATTTCTGATTTGAACTATTACTATACTGAACGAAAGTCCCTTCATCAAAACGTATCCCACACTTTGCAGAATCTAATCTTGTCTGACATCCACCTCTGAATGATTAGGAGCACAGCCAAGATTAATGGAGAAGAGTATCAACAAAAAAATAGCAAGAGCATACGGCCACCGAGCTCCTCTGAGTACTTGTTATCTTGCATATAGGCTGTTATCTCCTCTTGTGTTGTCTGGCAATCTCTATTCTACAGTCTCTGTCCCACTCCCAGCTGCCAAGTCTCATTTCCAGATTCAATCTTCAGTCTTCTGGAGTTTTTGCTTAGGTTCGAGACATATCATCTTTGCCTATTCGTATATTATAATCTTACGTCGCGCTGCGCGCCTTTTTCGATTTTATGCATGTTTTTTTGTTGTTGTTTTTTTTTTTTTAAGTGTAGATACTTTTATTCAAGACTGTATTATCTGTTGTTTATTGTCCTCGGGCGTTCTAGTGTTTTTCTTTCATATACATTTTTCTATTCTACTTATAGAACAACAACTGTGATGTGCATTTGCATGCAGAAATCGAAGTACTGAAGCAGGCTCTCGTCGAGAAACAATCCGAATTAATTGCAATGGAGACAGCATGCTTGCGGGAGTCCGACCGACAAGTTGAACTTGAAGATAGTATCATAGCATGGCAGGATAAATACGATCGATTGTATGAGTCACACAAACGTGTGCAAAAGGTAAATCAGACACTGGAGGACAAGCTGCTCAAGCTGGTCGACCGGAACTCGGGGGAACGGGCCCAGTTGACCAGCGATGTGGCCACATTGAGTGTTCGGCTGGCGCAGGCCAACTACAACATAGCAAAGCTGCAAAGGGAAATCGTAAGTACATAAATACAACATGCCTATATACCTAGATGAAATTTATTTTTAACCCTTTTTTTACATCGATATATCTAAATGAATGTGCGTCTTTTGACGCATAGAAGATAGGCATTATACCATTACATACATACATACGTGGGATGGGGACATGGAAGTCATGCATAATTTATTGGGGCAGTCCTTTGCTGGTGGGCTATAGCCCAGTCTAAGCATGAGATGGTTGTAATTTTTACTTTTATAACATTTAGTTGCGATCTAACCAATTTAATTGTGTGCAGGTATAAATTACACCTGAGCAACAGGTTCTTGGATAACGAAAACGATTGAAAAAGTTATTCTTGGAGTGGAATTTTGTGCTCCACCGGACAGACCCAGGGAATGTTTGAAATAATTGATTGTAGGGTGTTTAAAAGGTACACATACTGTATGGCTACAGATAAGGACGGGAAATTATTTTTTTTCCATCATAAATCCTACAGGTTGTTTCGTATGTCTGGAATTGGTGTTTATATTAGCGTTACGTTTAAGAAATGTCTTTTAAAGGTATATAATATTGAATGGATATATATATAGTTCAAGTAGATGAGAATATCATTTCGAGAAATTGGTTACATTAAATTCGAAATGTGCCAGTATATTTGTCGAAGATAAAGCATCTGTACTGTGGCAAACGCTCGCAACTAATTGATTATTTATAACTCTTATACAACTGGAGTGCTTAAAAGTTAGAAAATTGAATGAGTAATGTGGTTTTTTCCTCAAAATTTCAAGTTTGTTATTGTTTCTCTGTCCAGCACGCGAATTGAGATCTTGAGTAAATGAGGAAGTTGTGGTGATAGTGATTATCAATTATATAATTGATAAAAAATTTCCTTGTGATTATAACAAAAAAATATATAACAGAGAGAAAACGTTTTTTCTAAGCTTTAGGACTTATAGCCTGAAAATAAGAGTGAACAAATGTCAAACTTCGAAAAAATTCTGACGAAAATGAATATTGGCCAAGAGTTTAATTTATGTATAAAGGCGTGTCTATAGCATTTTCTAAAAAAGTACCCTAAATTTGAACCACGGCTAAACTTTAAATAGGGAATATAATTCAGTTTTATGTAATATATTTTGACACTTTTTTCGCAAGAGTAATAGATTTAAAAACAACATGTGCAAAACGTTAAAATATCAACTGTTTGTTTTAGTATCATATTAGAGCTGTGTAAATCGTTCATTTCAAATGATTGATTCGTTCAAAAATCGATTACCAAAATGATTCGATCATTTTAATCAATCGATCATTCTATCATTTTCATTCCACTCAATTCATTATTGTAAACATCTATGCCGACGGCGGTAGGGTGAAATAAAAACGTGGAATTTCCTCTGTGCGACGTTACGATGGATGTTTCACGTAACGTAGCGCGTATTCTCGGAAATGATTTGACATTTTGACACCTGTCAAATTAAGAGTGTTCTAATGGACCTATAGAGCTGGGTGACATGAGGTAATTTCCACTTCCTTAATCGATTGGGGTTCTCCGTTTTTCAATACGCCGTACAAAAATATTTTGACACCTGTCAAACTAAGTGTCCTAGTGGACCCAGAACGTTGGCCCTGACACTAAGGTAATATCTTCTTCCTAAATCGATTGGTGTACTCCGTTTTTCGATACGCTCGCCGTAGTAAAATTCTGGACATTGCAAATTTTCGGGTTTCCGCTGGAGCAAGAGGGCTGGCCGTGATAGTACGTAAAAACAAACGTTGATGTTTACATATAACCATGAGACCCGGCACTCAGCCAATTTTCAATTCAATCTCCGAACTTAACGAATACTGTACCGATTTTGATCGAATCCAATCTGACCCATATTTCTTTTCTCCGATAAAATATATTAAAAATTCAAACGAGATGGATATCGAAAATCGAGATTCATTATGATTGAGATTGGGATGGAAAATCGAGAATCATCGAAATGATTGAGATTGGGATGGAAAATCGAGAACCATCGAAATGATTGAGATTGGGATGGAAAATCGAGAACCATCGAAATGATTGAGATTGCGATCGATTGAAATGAAAATTTGTGATTTCAATCATCAATACTTTTCGATGATCGGATCAAAAAAATCGAATCGTTCCTGATTGACGAAGCCCTAGTATCATTTTGTATAGTTCTCATTGAGTTATAAATAAGTGGGCGTGTTTGAAGGGGTTTTACTCGCAAAATCTATCGCTCTTACAAGAAAAAGTGATTCTACTCGCAAAATCTATCGCTCTTACAAGAAAAAGTGATATTTTATATAAATGTACCTATGTATAATTTCGTAAGCTCCAATTTAAAAAAAAAAAATATAGTTTTTAAGATCTTTATGACGATAAAACTGTTGCCGCATCTTTTACAATTATCCTTTTTTAGGCATTCTCCCGATACGTTTTTGACCCGAAATAACGGAACATGCCCAGAAAAATTGTTTTTCCGCTAAGGAACATTTTATTTTTCTCAAAAGCAGTTCAACAGAATGTTGCTTTAGGTAACGTTGAAGATAATAACATCACAACTTAACAAAATTTCAGTTTTGAGTTGGAACAATATACGAGTTCACAAGATTCAGATCTACCTTTTGGTGCAAAACGGCGAGTCTCTATATGTTCAAAACGCCAGTTAAGAGCAGAAGTTAAGTTCTTACAACAATCTGGTTTTGCCTTAAATCTCTCAGTATCGATGAGTGTGTCAAATTTCTTAATGTCTTATATCGCTTCTTCTGATAAATCGTGTATTTTAAGCTGGTTGAGGTCAAAAAAATAAAACTCTTTTTCCTTTGTAGGTATATATTATGATTTTGAAGGCAAATATGTAACTAACGGGTGTTTTTTTTAGAGGTATAGAACTTTAACTTGGCAACACTATTCTAACTGGTGGCCATTTTGTCAGCTGTCAAGTGATTTGGCTTGGCACTTCAACATGAATAGACTGACGCCCGAACAACGCTTCTAAATTGTGCCCAAAACAAGATTGCCGTTGATCCCAATTGTCATAAGGGAATTTTGTTTAGCGATGAAGCTCACTTTTGGTTGAATGGATACGTCAATAAACATTTATTTGGAGTGATGATAATCCTCAAGTGTATGTTGAGACACCGTTCCATCCACAAAAACTGACTGGTTGATGTGCTGTATGGTTTGGTGGAATAATTGATCCGTACTTCTTTGAAAACGATGCTGGCCAGAACTTTACAGTCAATGGTGACCGCTATAGAGCCATGCTTACTGACTTTTTCGTTCATCAATTAAACAACCATGATGTGCAGGAGCTGTGGTTTCAACAAGACGGCGCAACATGTCACACAGCTCGTGCCACAGTTGATTTATTGAAGGAAACGTTTGATAACCGCATAGTTTCACACGTTACGGAGCCGTGAATTGGCCTCCAAGATCTTGCGATTTAACGCCGTTCAACTATTTCCTGTGGGGATATGTGAAGTCGCTAGTCTACGCCGATAAGCCCGAATTGATTGACCACTTGGAGGACAACATTCACCGCGTCATTGCCGATATACGGCCACAAATGTTGTAAAAAGTCATCGAAAATTGGACCTCCAGATTAGACTATGTTCGAGCCAGCCGTGGCAGTCATATGCCAGAAATCATATTTAAATTACAATGCTAGAAGATTATCTTTCGAACGAAGTAAATTTCATGTCAATTTAAAAAAATCATCTTTGTTTTATTCCCTTTCAAACTTCTATACCTCAAAAAATGATCATATCTCAATTTGTATAGTACAATTACATAATGAATACCTACCCAAACAAAAATATTGACTCATACAAAATTATTTATCTAACTAAAGCCCATTTGCTGAAACAAAACTTAAATATTTATGTTCAACTCAAATGCTTATGTTCTACTTTTGTGCTTAGCGTAAATTACTTTCGAATAAAAGGCTAAATCAAAAATTGCAAAACCATTTCTGAGTACATAGAAACTCATAGATAACTTTTCAAAAAAGAAAAACATTAAATCGCTGAATTCAATTCTATACCAACTCGCAACTCGGTTTCTTCCATTCTGTATAGACAAATCGCTTAAAAGTTAACCCTCTTACTATAAAACTTCACTCTTAAAGCAATTCGATTTGATTGCTTGCATTATATTGTAACTGTATCTATTTATATCCTCTCCTATAGAAAAGTAAATTTCAGTGAACTTTTCAATTTGACTTATAGTTGCATCAACCATCGTTTCCACGTAGGTATATAACAACTGTATTTGGTTTTCAAACTTTTCCTCACCAAAAAAAAAGATACCTACCCCCAAAAAAAAATAAGGAAAAAATCGCTTCCCAATGAACCTATTATTAGATTTGTGATTTCAAATTGATCTAATTTTTAACTGCTTTTGTTTTGTATCAACTTTCATTTCGATCAGACACTGAAAGCAATCATACTATGCGAATGCTGGTATACCCATCGCATCGTCAAGCCAATTTCTTCAAACAATCATTCCATTCCCCATCAAATTCAAACAATAACAAAGACTATCCCCTTATCCCTTATTCCTGACGCCTGACTCCAACTTTTATTCAATTCAGTGCTTGGGTGAATTGTGACTTTGTGCGATATACTATATATGGTGGTTCCCTATTCTATTTCACTTCAACAATTCATTTCACATGCATGTTACCAACAGGCGACTGTCTCTGAGGGGCTAAAACGAACACAAAAAAAACCATCACCCACTCACACATTGCCACCAAGGCAAACATCAATTCCCAGTTTGAAAATATCCGCTAGGAAGAAAGTCAACAACCCTTCGCAAAAAACACCCCTCCCCCTCTTCCTCTCCCTCGCCATGTTTATCCCCATATTTTCTGACTTTTGCGTGATGGATAAACTTTCCTCAATTTTGCTTCCTTCACTTGAATCTAACAAAAAAAAAAAAAAAATGAAAAATATTATATCGACCAAAGAACCAGGATGGAAAAGGGATGCAGGACCCATGAGGAGAGAAAAAACAGGCAATTATTATTTTTGTGAATGCACTTGCCAAGGAGACAGTGAAGGACGCTCAACACGCCAGTATAAAAAACACATAAATATGTATGTACTTATTTTCCCAAAAAAAATATCGTTGTGACGAAATTTCTTGGCGCATTTTACAATGAGCCACAACACCCGCAGTACTGGGTGTATCGTTATAAATTCTGGAATATAATCAACAACGAGGATGTGTATTTTTCTTTATATTTTGCACTTTCGCTCAACTAAATAACATCGGTTATAGTGATCGGGGTAGTAGAGAAACTTGTTGAAAGGGACGAGATGTCATGATAATAAAAGTAGTTTCGTTAATAAATTTAAACCGATAGATACCTACTTATCGCAGCAAAAAAGTGGAAAAAAAAACAAAAAAGTTCCGCCTGAAATTTTGATTAATTAGTGTGAATTCTTCTCGCTCAAATTCTCTTTATTTAACTATTGTCCAAAAAGAGGAGCGGTACGATTGATCGAAAACCAAAATAAATATCAAAATATCGAATTTTTAAATAAATAATTAAGTTTCGCACTTGAAAATGTCATATAAATAATCTCTATATTAATACTGCGACATTTCGAAATGTGAAATTTTTGAAATGCGAGATTTTGACAAAACAATCGTTTTCTTTAGCCTACTCCCCTAAAATAAGTGATCAAACTCGTACTTAAACAATATTCTTCTTATTTCTTGTTATTTCGACCCTTTCTAATTGTACCTACCAATGGCCCGAAATAACGGAAGCCCGTTGTGCGTATTAGAAGTAGTCAGTTAGAATTAAGAGAGTGAAGACTAGAACCTGATTCTCTAATATCTTATTCTGGATTTCTGTTTTTTTTTTTGGATTTTGGGTTTTCAGGATTTTGGATATTGGGTTTTCGGGATTTGCGGGATTCTGGATTTCGGGTTTTCAGGAGTTTGCTTTTCGGGATTCTTTTTTAATGAATGGTCAATACCTGACTTAACATGCATTTTGTGTTTTCTGGATTTTGGGTTTTCAGGATTTTGGATTTTCGGGATTTTGGGTATTCTGAATTTTGTGTTTTCTGGATTTTGGGTTGTATGGATTTTGGGTTCTCACGATTTTGGATTTTGTGTTTTCGGAATTTCGGTTATTCTGGATTTCGGGTTTTGGGATTTTGGGTTTCGGGAATTTGAGTTTTCTGGATTTTGGTTTTTCAGGACTTTGATTTTCGGGATTCTTTTTAAATGAATAGTCAATACTTAACATGCATTGCGTAAGTTGGAGTCGAATTAATGAACCTAAATAAACATTTGAAAACAAAATTCACCTAAAATTCTTTTAAGTGCGTTTGATCAAAAGCAGGAGTTCAAAATAGTACACTCGACATTAAAGCCCTTTTCATCTATGTTATGGTTTTAGTTTGAGACAATAGACTGACACTTAACATTGAGAGTTTCTTTTATTCTTTAGTTGTTTGCTGAACATGCTTAGTGTAGCAGCACTCTATCCCAAATAATTAAATTCCTATACTATCTCAATTGATTTACGATCCAGGCACAAGGTTTCCTATCTTAGCCCTTTACATCCTTGAGCTCCAAATACTATCATTTCTATTTTTTCCAGCGTATATTTGTAGCTTCCAAATTCTGCAAACTGAAGCTTGTTTATTCAAAGTTGGAGAGAAAAGATGTTATTCCCCTATACCCCTGTATAAAACAATATAACAAGAAACTGAGAAAGAATTCATCATATCAATGAAAAATCGTTTTAAAGCTATATAATTAGACAGTTACAGCTAGAAGGTGAAACAAAATACTTAAACAATAAATCACACTTGATTTTATTTTAAATGTTTAATTTTCCAACTACTCCCTGTTTAAATTTCAATTTTTGTTCCTTATATGTTTCATTTATGAATGTTTTTGTTATATTTTAAGACTTTATTTAAAGCTTATGGTTCAATCTTTCAAACGAAACCATAACCATTCATGTATGTCAATTACATCGAGAGCAATTGTTGTCTTTGAATTAAGCAACAGGGCTCGTAAATGTACGTACATATATTCAAAATATGTCTTTTAGGGCTGAGCAGAGTTCTTCAAAGTTCCAATTCAAGCCATTATTTCTACTTGAAAACACTGTTAGAAAAGCATATAACAAGACTAAATGAAACACTTTAAAGTATGGTGTTTTTTCCATCTCGGTCTCACTGTGCAAACTACAACTACAATCAGAATCCTTAAGCTATAATTAGACGGTCAGTGTAAATGGTCAACGCATTGACTCTCTGACGTCACCAAAAAAGTCATCAACACACTGACAATGGACCGTCAACGTTGACCATGTAAACGCATAACACATTGACGATCACACGAATGACGCTAGTCCGTCAATGTCACAAGGAAGTCAACGCAGACTACGTTATTGACGTGGCAGAAAAGTATGCCATGTCAACGTTGGGATTATGGTCAATGCTTTGCGTCAATGTGTCCTAACATTTACTCAGGGTGATTATACACGTTCAACGACAAAAGTCAATGCGTTGAAGGTAAAAACAATGTCAACGTCGGTGTCAGCGCAGCCATCAACGCATGGACAGTATTCTGCGTTGACGATCACACAACAAGACAACTTTGGGAAGGAATTTGACGTCGGAGAGCCAACGAGTTGACCATTTTCGTTAACCGGTTAATCGTAGCTTTATTCTTAGCAAAAAATACATATTGCAAAGCTTTATTTAAAGAAAAAGGAAATTGCGATTTGGTGCAAACATAACTTTTTTTTCTAAATATTTGCCATACATTTTCATTAGAAATTTTATCAATTGTAGATTCTACATTTTGAGGGGCATTGCATCGCGTTCACTAATTTCCAAGTAATTTTGTACAGCTTAACCTAACTATAAAAATCCTCAAACATTATACATGTGGTCTACAAACTTTTGACCTCGAAATCCAATTATAATTTAAATCCATACTTCTCCTGCCTTTAAAATACGCAAGAAAGCTTTTAGATGGACCAAAATTTTATCTTTAACCAACATTTGTCTCCAAGTTATAGTTTCTCTATATATGACAAAACAACGTCACAGAGATATGTGTTTATTTTATGTAAAGGTTGTTATTAGATATATTTTACCAAGAAGTATCATCTTGCACATTTTAAATTCAAAATGCATAATATTGTTGATGAGCATGAGACACACAAAAGGGTGCTAGACGACACATAGTTTTCTTAACCCAACATGATAAAAACCACAAAAAATAAACACACACACACAAGAAATACAAAGGAAACCACAATTTCCAAAAGGGAGAAGAATGAAACCTCCTTCCCACACCCGCTAATGGTTTCTTATTACATCCGTTTCCTTCGGGTTTTTTTTTTTTTTTGTTGAACTAAATGCAAACATGCACTCTGAAGACACATTCCATTCTTCTCAGGCCCGGTTTGGCATATAAGAGATTGTGAGATGTGACTTTTTGTATAATGCTTCAAAACAGGCAGTGGCAAGTCTCATCATCCGCATCCCTATCTTTATTGCACATTCTTGTTGTGTGTTTGAATTTGGACTCATATCTTCCTCTGTCCTCATTTTATTAAAGCTCACAATCTCACACTACAACATCAAGAGGAGTAATGAGGAAGGATTTGGAAGATATTTTAGTCTAACAAGTACAAAATCTTCGTCCTATATTTTTGATTTTAATTGCAAGCGGGTATGCATTGATGTCGTGCTTCAATGGCGCGAGAGATAGTTAACTTCGTTATGATGTAGAATTCGTTTCGATTCGAGAGAGATCTAAAGCTTTGAAAAGGTATCGAAAAAGAGCAGTTCTAAATAAGTAATGACAAGATTTAAAATGAGGTCTCCTCGAACCATCTCATCATAGCATCAGTGTCTATCTCTATTTATTAAAAGTCAAAAAAACAAAGACTGGCTTATGGTTTTTTCCTTTCCTGCCAAATCATCATTTGTTGTCGGTGGTGCTCAGCGAGATTGAAAGCAACGACTATAGTCGGGATGTGAAGATGTGGTGTTCTTCCAAACACACACATCTCTTGGCAAAAAAAAATCCTTTCATGTAAAAAACATGAGGAAAACAGAATTATTACAATCTGCTATCGGGCACAGTAAGTCTACTGAACAACAACAAAAAAAAAAAAATGAAAAATTCCTTACTCTTTGTGTGGTGAATATCCTTATTTAACATCTACATCTACATAAGTGGGGGTGAAGGGCACGTTGAGTGGACATATTATACGAAGGGTACCATTAAAAAAAAAAGAAGAAAAGTATTTACCACTCTTGGTGCACACTGAGAACAAAAGTCCTTGTTTTCTGTGTAATATGCGTACTCCAGTAAGAAATAGCTAAGTAAATAAACAAAGGACACGAAGTAGGAATAAGACACAAGAAAATTGATTGCTGGGGGAAAGTGTTCCTCGCCAAAGTCAACTAACTTTTGAAAATTGCTGCTGCACTATTCCCCTAGACACGGTTGTTGCTAGTGGCAATATTGTTATTTCCTTAAGATAAACATACACATGTGGAATTTTGTATACTGAACCGTGAATTGCGTCAAAAAAATTTGGTTATAGGTGGAGGAATGAACCAATATTTTTGAAATGAGTTAAACACAAATAAAAGAGAATGTATTTGACAAAAAAATTTATTTTTCTTAACGGTTTTTAAACATTTGTATGGGAGGCACCGTTATTTTTGGGTATCAGAATAATTTTTGTCAAAAATCTTCTAGATAAAATTAAAAAACAGCTTTGTTTTTTTTTTTATATGTTTTTGTTTGAAATATCAAGTTTTCAAAAAAAAATTCAAACTTTTTAAAAATCCAAAAAATATTTTTTTTGAAAATTTCGTTACACAATATTATTTACAAGTCAATAATTCTTCATAATAAAATTTATCAGAATCTGTTGAACCATTTTTGAGAAAAGCGAAAATAAAAAAAAAATTGTTCTATGGGAGGTACCATTAATAACCACTTTTCGGAACCATTTTTTTTTATTAAACGGCAACTTGTAACTATTTAAATTTATTGAGTTATTAAAACAAAATTCTGTGTAGCCGATTTTGAGAAAAATAAGTTTTTCCGTTTTGGCCAAGAAATTTTGTATGTCAGCTACTGTTAGTTTTGGTTCTAAAAAAAAAAAAAAACGAGGGTGGGGAAATGTCTAAAAAACGCTAGGTACCAAGTTTAAAGAAAATCGACCCATCTGTTTAGGCTGTAGTCGAACAGACAGACAGACGGACGTTTTTGCGAGACCCACTTTTTTCGTCTTCGCTATCATCGTAATGTCAAGTTTGATCAAAATCTCGAGTTCGATTTTTTGTACGAATTCATAACTTGCCATACATTGGCAGTGTTGGCAAGATAAGACATTTGCCTCTCATTCTGGCTACAGTGGATTGCATAAATCTGTCCTTTCACAGGGTTTTTGTAGTGTACACGATAATACTCATCATTAAAATCTTTTTCTTAAAGCTCGAAAAGCAAAAGCACCTTAACAGAAACTCAAGGAAAAAAAGCTGAACGATTTACCGAATGAACACGGCCACAGCAATTCAGTGCACACCACAGATTAGCCATATGAAGATGAGAATGTTTCGTACGTTTCACCCTCCAAAACCCATTTGTTTACATTGTTGTATTTGTAATTTTTTCCCGCGTCGATGAATAGATGTGAATTGCAACAACAATTTAACCGGTGTCTGAAGATCCCTTCTGTCTATGTGTGAGGTTTTTATACACACATTCTCATTTTTTATCTGATAACTGCCAGTTCAAGCTTGTAGGCAAATTAAAATGGCTGCCGGGGATTCTCATCTTCATGTGGCTAATCTGTGGTGCACACTCAGATGTGCCTTCAATAGGACGTTGGGGCTGTGTCAGGTGCTATTGGAAATTCACGGGCGGGCAAACACTTTTTGTGGAGGAGTTATTTCAATTTAATAAGGTGCAAAAATATGGCACGCTACTGATTTTGAAAAAGCTTTCCCATAGGACGTGTACTGCCTTTTTTTGCTGTGCAGAGTTTAGTATCTATATTCGCAAGTAAAAATCACAGAATTCAAATATCAATCGTTTCTGTATCATGATTCCTTTTGAATTTAGGTATCCACCATCAGTTTCAAAACCTTTTCTTCTAGGTTTTTAGAGTTTAATTGTTTTAATTTTACGGTTTACGGTTTTACGTTTTAATTTAAGACTTACGAGTTATTGACAGAAAGGTGATGGCAATTTTTATTTTTTAATTTACGAGGTTTTGACAGAAAGGAAACGGACGATATTTTAACCAAAACTCACACGAAGAAATAAATCGTAGGCGAATATTTGTTGACGTTTTCTTCTCAAATCTCACATAAAATTTTTAGTCTCTTTGTTGAATACTTTTGAGATTTCAATACGTAAAGTGATGTGACAAAAAATTTCCATTAATTTTTTTAAAAATCTAAATAATTAGATTTATCAACTTTTGGAATTTTTTTGACACCAGCACTATGCACGGACTTCCTTTCTTTAATTGATCTAAATTTAAATTTATAAGATCATAAAGAGTACAAGATCGAAAGATAGATATTTTTTTTGGAACGAAATATAGAATTGCTGATTTTTTTTGTTGATATCTGAAAAATGGCCTTAGAAAAGCTTTAGTCCAGGTTTTCAGAACGCCATACCCCTAAGAAAATCCACCATTTTGAAAAATCCAAATTACTCTATGTACATATTTATTTTATAAATTATTTATTTTTAATAGAAGTTGTTAGATTAAATTTGTTCGAAATAAAATGTTCTATTATTTAAGGTTATATTTGGGTTAATTTTTTTCTCTTACGGATTTTTTCTTACAATCTCCAACATTTTGATATATTTTTGAGAATCATGCAATATTGGAGTCCAAAGTTATAACTCTTGAAAATCGGTTGCTTAATTCGGTGAAAGCATCATACAAATTTGCCCCTGAATCCATATTGCGCAGATGTGGGTGTTTTTGAAAAACTGACTGACTGTGCCTGTGTGTGTAATAAAGGTTTTTTTTTTAGACGTGTGGTTTTCAATCTGGCAATACTTTTTTAGGAGTTGGTCTTTTTGACAGCTGTCACTTGATTTATGCTCAGTTTGGTTTGCCATACCATAATGAATAGACTTACTCCTGAACAACGCATCCAAATTGTGCCCAAATGGGCCCAAAACAAGATTGCCGTTGATCCCAATTTTCATAAGCGAATTTTGTTTAGCGATGAAGCTCACTTTTGGTTGAATGGATACGTCAATAAACAATACTGCCATATTTGGAGTGATTAGAATCTTCAAGTTTATGTTGAGCCACCGTTGCATCCTCAAAAAGTCACTGTTTGACTGTTTGGTGTGCTCTATGGGCAGAGGAAATCATTGGTCCATATTTCTTCAAAAATGAAGCCGGCCATAACGTTACAGTCAAGGAGGAACGCTATAGAGCTATGATTAATGACTTTTTTGTGCCTGAATTGGAAAATGTTGATGTGGATGACCTTTGGATCCAACAAGACGGCGCTACATGCCATACAGCCAACGAAACAATAAATTTATTGAAGGAAACTTTTGGTGAGTGCATTATCTCGCGTCGTGGGCGTGTCCTCCAAGATCGTGCGATTTGACACCGCTGGACTATTTTTTGTGGGGTTATGTGAAGTCGCTTGTCTAAGCAGATAAGCCCGAGACGATTGACGCCTTGACGATTGACGCCTTGGTCGAAAATTGGGCCTCTTGGCTGCAATTTATTCGAGCCAGCCGCGGTGGCAACTTGCCCGAAATCATTTTTAAAACATAATGGCAAACCCTTATCTTTATAATAAAGCTAAATTCTTGGCCATAACATTAAATTATATGTGTTTTATTTTTATTTTAATAACGTATACGCCTTAGTGAACCAATAACACCAAAAACGCAGTTTATGCATAAATACATATGTGCAATGCATACATATTTTAAGTTCTTTGTCGTTGACACGTTGAAAATTAAAAGCATGTGTCCTAAAAATTTTGACTAAAAACATTTACTATCGAGGTGAATATAACCTGGTGCCTCTATAGCCATGCTTTTCCCATCGGTTTTCGGTTTTCGGTTTTATTTTTTATTTCTCTTTAATTCCCTAATTATTTTGTTGATTTATTTTTGCGATATTCGTAAATGTACCTAAAGTATGTAAATATGTAGTAAATTAAGTCAATTTATGGATTTGTAAAAAGATTGATCTCGAGATTTTGATCAAATTTGAGTTTACAATGATTTTCTTGATTCTTTTGTTACCTGTCAAACTAAATTTAATATCTGTTAAGAAAAATGTTTTGTTTATTTTAAAAACTCCACAGATTAAACAAAAGAATTCATTAATTAAAATAAAAACAGTTCAGAAAATGGTTTAATGTATTTTGGTAATTTTTTGGCAAACATTAAATTTTTCCCCAATGAAAAATGGCCCAAAAAAAAAAAAATTAAGCCAAAAACTGGGACTTTTTTTCATGATAAAAATGGCTCTATTTTCAAAATAAAAAAATGGCCCGAATTTTAATTAAAAAAACCCCCAAACAAATAAGAAATATGCACGACTGGGGCACACGACCTTGCTCTCCAGTCTCATTGAATTTTATTTTTGTTTTTTTTTTCGTTTACTTATATCTTGCACTATATTTTGAATACCCGTCAAATAAGTTAAAAAATCCGATTAAGTTTTGTTCATAACGGCCATTATTAATCAAAAATCTTTGACTTTATATAAAAAATGTTTTAAAATTAATTGTATCGTTTAACAATGACTTTAAAAATCCAATATTATTTATCAAGTAGAGCAGAAGGCTTGTAATGGGTGATTTTTTAAGAGGCTTAGAACTTTTTTAAAAACAAAAACACAAAAAATTCGAAAAAATGAATGAAATATTTATTTGAATCGATAGTTTAAACCTTGCAATTTAATGTTTAAAGATAATTTCATGCAAATGTTGACCGCGGCTGCGTCTCAGGTAGCCCATCCGCTGAGTCCAATTTTGGCATACTCTTTCACACATATCGGCCGGTATCTCACGAATGAATGCATGGATGTTGGCTTCCAGTGCGTCAATCGAAGCGGGCTTGTCCTTATAGACATTAGCCTTGACATACCCCCACAAAAAATAATCTAATGGTGTCAAATCGCACGATCTAGGCGGCCAATTGACCGGCCCGAAACGTGAAATTAACTGTTCACCAAACTCGCCTCGCAATTGCGCCATTGTTTCGCGTGCTGTGTGGCATGTGGCACCGTCTTGTTGAAACCACATATCATGCAAGTCAAGAACTTCCATTTCGGGCAAAAAAAAGTTTGTTATCATCGCTCGGTAGCGTTCACCATTGACAGTAACGCTGCGATTCGCATCATCTTTGAAGAAATAGGACCAATAATGCCGCCGGCCCATAAACCGCACCAAACAGTGGCTTTTTCGGGATGCATTGGTAGCTGTTGCAATGCTTCTGGCTGATCTTCACTCCAAATGCGGCAATTTTGCTTATTTACGTACCCATTCAACCGAAAATGAGCCTCATCGCTGAACACAAGCAGCGCGCGATGAACATTTCGAACCGAGCACGAATTTTGATAGTAAAATTCAATAATTTGCAAGCGTTGTTCATTTGTAAGACGATCCATGGTTAAATTGCAAACCAAACTGAAGCTGTTTGACAGTGACACAAGGTACTAAACACACGGCAGCTGTCAAAACCAGTGTTGCCAAAACCAAACCAGCTTAAAAATCACCCTTTATAATTTCTTCAAAAGCATATCAATCAAATAAAATAGAATTTTTTTCTTTTCCTTTAGCCTTTGAGTTACTTCTTTTTGTATTTACATGTACAATGCATATAGCACCAATAATAACACTTTGATATATTTTTCTATTTCAATCACTTTAATTCTGTATTGCAATAGGTACAAGCAAATGAAAAAAAAAAACATTCTCAATAAAATCTTTATGATGATACTTGTATTTGTTTTACAGGAAGCAAACTTTGTTATCTTTGAATTTACGTCGAAGCATCCATTTGCGAATAAGACAAATGGAAGCTTCTTATACAAAATGCAAAGTATTGTTTTTGCAAGCGTTTGCCTAAGTAAAATGCGAAAAAATAAAACATTTTGATTACAAATATAGCTTTTATACAAGGTGGCTGCGTTTATATTAAAAAAATGTAATCACTCTTTTTTAAGTTCATATTTATATCTGATTTAGGCCCAGTTTTTCAGTGGTGAGTTAAACCGGAATTAGTTAACTCTAGAAGTCAATTAACTCACAGTTAACTGAGGAAGCAGTCATTCAGTAGAGAATGCACGCAGAACAACTAAACAAACTCGGTGGATATAAAATCAATAGCATCTGTTCAGCTAATCCTGAGTTAACTCACACAATTTGATGAGTTAACTCGAGTTTTACTTTAATTTCACGACCTTATAGTCATATATAGCTGCTGAAAAAAAAAATATTCATTTTGATGTCTAACAATAAGTTCGATCGTTGGAAACGGTTAAAAAATAAGGTATTGGAGTTAGGCAGCTGTCTTAAATTAGACATTCCTTGAAATGGGTTTATAATTACGGCTATAGCCTAATATGCAGATAATAGGTACAAACGCACAACACACAAATCGATGAACATATGATGAAAGCCATCTTTTTCGAACTTAACTATCATTTTAGTGTTAGGTATATGGTTGAAACCTTGTTATGTTTTACACGGAACTAGTTACCTATAAAGAGCAAGTAATAATGAATTATTGCACAGCGAAAAAGTTATAGCAAATCATTTATTTTTATTGAGGCGTTTAATATGCCACCCTGTAGTTAGTTTATTTTTATAACACTCATTCATGAAAAAATGGAAAAGACGTCAAAGGTAATCTTATCTTAACTTTATCAGTCAATCGTATAGGAAGGCATTCGAATGGCACAAATGAAATGTCATTAGTCATTCATTACAAATAAAAAATAAATAAAAATAAAACAAAGTCTATTAGGTAGAGGTATGTAAACGAACGAAGATGTCTTACTTTAAGTCCCTTTCTTCTTTCATAACAATTGACTATAATTAAATCATTGTTTAAGAATAAACTTCTATAGGTATTGTTCAAAATACTTCAACTGATAAATTAACTCATCATCATCTTTATCAAAATCATCTATGTACATTATATACAATGCACATACTTTCTCTTATAAGTCTTAAAGTTTAGGGATATATGGGTAGATAAAAGTATTGGAATCAATAGATAATTTCACTTTTTGTCAGTCTTTTGGCTATAACTTCTTTCGGATGTATTTTAAACGCAAAAGAAAAATTTTTATAGCGCAAATTGTAGAATTTAAAATTGCTTGTACAAATATGATCTTGTAAGTATTTTATTTTTATTCATGCCATGAAGCTTGAAAAAAAGGCTAAAATTACGAATTTTGTAAAATTCTCAATAGCTCCTTAACTTATCATTTAATGCAAAAATATCTAAAGGGTCCGCCATCTAACGTTTAACTAGTGCTTATTTCGTGAATTTATTTTAAATTATTTTATTTCGTGCTTATTTAGCTCATGTCTGATTTGACAGATAATTAGTTTTATCCTTCCGCAGAACGAATATGGTTGTGTATACGCTTCGCTAAGTGGGCCTGCGATCGACTTAGAGAAGATGCTCATTTTGATCTTGGCGGGTATGTAAACAAGCAAAATTGTCGCATTTGGGGCACAGAAAACCCGCACGCATACATTGAAAAGCCGATACACCCAAAACGAGTCACTGTTTGGTGCGGATTTTGGTCCAGAGGCATAATTGGGCCATTTTTCGAAAATGAGCAAGGAGTGGCCGTTAAAGTCAATGGCGATCGTTATCGGACCATGCTGAACGAATTTTTGTTCACAAAAATTGAAGAGGAGGATATTGGCAACATTTGGTTTCAACAGGACGGCGCTACGTGCCACACAGCCGAAGCAACACTCGATGTTTTGCGCCATTTTCAAAAAAAAAAAAGTTATTTGGCGGATCCTTTAGAATTGTATGGCCTACATTTTAACACCTTTTACTATGCGACCATAATAAAGGGTGTTTTTTTAGACGTGTGGTTTTCAAGAAGAAATAACACGCATGTAATTTAATGTTATGGCCAAGAATTTAGCTTAATTATAAAGATAAGGGTTTGCCATTATGTTTAAAAAATAATTTCAGGCAAATGGCTGCCAGGGCTGGCTCGAATAAATTCCAGCCGAGGCCCAATTTTCGACCACTTTTTTCAGCAATTGGGGCCGTATGTCAGCAATAACGCGCCGAATATTCTCTTCCAAGGCGTCAATCGTCTCGGGCTTGTCTGCATAAACAAGCGATTTCACATAACCCCACACAAAATAGTCCAGCGGTGTTAAATCGCACGATCTTGGAGGTCACCCCACAGGCCCACGACGCGAGAAAATGCGCTCACCAAATGTTTCCTTCAATAAATTGATTGTTTCGTTGGCTGTCATGTAGCGCCGTTTTGTTGGAACCAAGGATCGTCCACATCAACATTCTTCAATTCAGGCACAAAAAAGTCATTAATCATGGCTCCATAGTGTTCCCCATTAACTGTAACATTATGGCCAGCTTCATTTTTGAAGAAATATGGACCAATGATTCCCTCTGCTCATAGAGCACACACAGACAGTGACTTTTTAAGGATGTAATGGCGTCTCAACAATGGCTTGTGGATTATGGTCACTCCAAAGACGACAATTTTGGTTATTAACGTACCAAAACACCCAAAAATGAGCTTGATCGCTAACAAAAATTCGCTTATGAAAATTGGGATCAACGGCAATCTTGTTTTCAGCCCATTTGGTCTTTTATGAAATGGCAAACCAAATTGTGCATAAATCAAGTGACAGCTGTCAAAAAGGCCAACTCCTAAAAAAGTATTGCCAGATTGAAAACCACACGTCTAAAAAAACCACCCTGTACATATGTCCTATTATGCCATATAAAATTTAACACCGTATATGTTGTATGTCAAAGTAGTATTAGGTTCCATGTATTTTTTGTCATATAAATTTGACTATCACATTTATATGACACTTTTGAGACATATTTATTTAGCAATTTATATGATAAATGCAATACTGCCTTAAAAGTTATGTCATGTTCGACTTTAATTAAATTTCATTCGAATGCATAACTCGCCTGAAAGTGCTTTAAGTTATTTCGAATAAAAACAACATTTAAAAAAGAGGTAGGTTTATGTAACTTAACAGCCAACATAATTAAAAACGGAATCTAAAGTATTTGTTGATTTGAAAAATTTCGACAACAAATTGTAGTACACAAATGGAAAATTCAAAACAATTTCTTCTCTCTAAACAAGCGCGTAATAGCGTATGTGAATGGTCCTCCGACTTGCTAGGCAAACAAAAGAAATCTAATTAAATACTAATTAAGAGAATGAGTACCTTTTGGTCGTAACCTTCAAGAACAGAAACGGCAATCTACTCAACGGTGTATTTTTATAACGTTTGTCGTTATTCAGTCAACTTGTTCTTCACGTCACAATCACCATAAACATTGGTGAAAGAAAGGAAACTCATGTAAAAGTCCCCATGTTCCATTCTATACATCGCCTCCCCCTTTCTACCATGATGGAATCACCCCCCATATAACACGTTCTAATTCCATTTCATCCAAGAAAGCATGAAGGAGAAAAAATATACGAAAGTATGCACATATATGTAGCTCTAGGATATATGTATGTATGTAGCTCCGAAAGGATAATGAGTGTAAAAAAAAAAAGAAAAACAGTTCATTGTCCTGTGACTGCATGTATGAGGAGAATTGGAGCTATGTACATATATGTTGTTCCATCATGGGACAACGCAATCCATCCATAATATCCGCGTGCTATGTGGAGCATTCATCCGTTGCATGCTAAACGAGTGTTGTTCTTTTCTAGGGCATTTGATTGCTGAGTGATTTTTCTTTTTTTTTATTTTTGATTTTGTTGTTGTTGTTGTTGTTGCTTGCATCCAGATGTTGTCCTTAATTGCTTAAGTTCGTTTTGATGTCGTTCGAAAAAATTGTTGTTTTTAGATTCTTTTTTTCATTTTTCATTCGCTATTTGAAATTAATGTTTTTGTTTTTTTTATTATTTTTTTTTCAACTTGTAGTTTGGTGTTCGACGCTTATTGCTTTGCTCATGAAGTCAGAAAGTATCACCAACAATTTAGAGTTGTTGCTCAATGAAAAGTTTTTGTTTTGTAAATTTGGAGAGTTTGAATATAAATAATGTAGACACCCGCATGGATACCTTTATTTAATAGTATTCTCAGAGGTGTCAAGTTTTTCACAAATTTGAAATGTTTTTGAATTTGTATGACAGTTATACCTAACTACGAACAAATAAAATAAATCAGTTGGTATTATGAATTATTAATTGGCAGAAATTGTCAGAATGTTAAAAATAGAATAAACAATTTCAATAAAAATAATGCTGGCGTAAAACACAATAAAAAATCCTCCTATAGGTACTCTGCTATTACAGAAAGAATTTTAGGCGTTTTTTTTGCAAAAGAAATTAGCCAGATTAGCAAATTTTTAAACGCAAACAACAACAAATCGAAAAATGAATATATCGGGTTTTTCAATAAGAGCGCTACAAAAGTTTTTTTTAAATAAAACAAAAACGGTTTTGGATATCAATGAAATTCTTTATTCATTTGAAAGTACGTTCGATGCCATTATGTATGGAACTCGACTTATTTTGCATGGCCACCACGGGCACGCTTGCAGAAGTCCAGACGCTGAACCCAATTTTCGACGGTTTTTAATCATAAATCGGCCGATACTGCTGCAATTTCACGTTCGATATTCGTAAGAAGTTCATCAATCGTCGCTGGCTTGTTGGCATAGACCATAGACTTAACGTAGCCCCACAGGAAATAGTCAAACGGCGTCAAATCGCACGACCGAGGCGACCAAGCGACTGGACCATTTCGTGAGATAACACGTTCTCCAAACTTGGTTTCCAATAAATTGATTGTGACATTCGCTGTGTGGCTTGTGGCGCCGTCCTGTTGGAACCACATGTCCTCCAAATCCATATCATCCAAATGGGGCCAAAAGTATTTGGTTATCATTGAACGGTAGCGATTCCCATTCACAGTAACGTGCCGGTCTTGATCATCACGGAATAAGTACGGCCCAATGACTCCGCCGGCCCATAAATCACACCAAAACGTAATTTTTTCGGGATGCAAAGATGACTCATGGAGTACGTGTGGATTGCTGCCTGACCAATACCGCATATTTTGTTTATTGACGAAGCCATTCAGCCAGAAATGAGCCTCATCGCTGAAGATGATTTTTCGATTTTTAGCGCTCTTAACGTTGAGGCCACTGACTCCGAATTTCGGTAGTAAATTTTAATAATTTCGACTCGTTGTTGGCTCGTATTTTTTTCCATCATGAAATGGCAAACCTTACTGAAGAGAAATGTCAAAAGAGCGGCAAGAAATATGGCGTCGTTTGCTGTCCCTGTTGCTCTACTTTTGTAGCGTCCCTGTTTAAAAACCCTTTAGTTAAGGTCGTTTATCAGAGTGGACATAGAGTGGATATAAATTGTTGAAATATTGAGATGTTTAGATGGCGCTTAATTCGGCTGAAGAAAAATATTCGATCCAAATGGTTGGTAGCCATAGATTTTTTTGACTTACAATGGGATGTGTTCTTAAATGCATCCCGGGTAAAAAAGTAAAAGCTGTAAATACTTTTTTCTCAGAAATGATGCAGAACAAACTCATGGGGTAACATACTCTCGGATTTAACAAACATTTTTCCCTTTTCCATATTGTTTCCATCAAGCTCTTCATATATACCCGCAGGCTCAAGAGGAACTCCTTCAATCTTAGAGATCTCTTTCTGACTAATACTACCAATACTGTTTCTCAGCCTATAGTCTTTAATGAACTTCCCTCTGATCATAATCCTGTTCTATTGCAATTTCTCCAACCCGGTGAAGTAAAAGACGAAAATTATTTCGATTTTAAGCAAGCGAACTGGTCCACTTTTTAAATCAGATTTAAAGTCGAAACTTAGAAATATGCCCACGGAACTAGATAACATTTCCACAAAAGAAAGTGTAGACTGGCTTGTTTCAAGTTTTTATGAACAAATCTTAAACTCGATAGATTCGTCTGTACCAAAGTTTTTTATCATGAAAATTCCAGATAACATCCTGGAATACATTCGTGTAAGAAATAGTATTAAAAGACAATGGTAACGGTATCGTTTACCATAACATCGGCACTAGTTAAAATTTTTTAATAAACTTATTTCTACCGAAGTTATAAAATTTCGAAATATTCAATGGAACCAAAAACTAAGCCAGCTTGGGAAGAATGATAAACCTTTCTGGAACATTGCCAAAATTATTAAAAATAGAACCAAACTGACTCCCGCTCTTAAGTAATCTAACGATGTGCTTTACACGGATACTGAAAAAGCTAATGCTTTTTCTGTTGAATTTAGGAAAAATAATGAAGTATTCCAAGAGCTAAGTGATCCAGATACTATAAACCTGGTAGACACTGCTTCACATAGAATTGCGTCTTTGCTGAACGAAACATCCCAAGAAGAAAACGGATGGGCTTGATAGGATCAAGAACTTATATCTAAAAAAATTGCCAAAATCAGGAAAAAAAAAATTAACATTAATAATCAATGCCAGTCTGCAAATTCAATACTTTCCAGAAATATGGAAAATCGCCAAAGTTATTCCAATTTTAAAAGCTGGTAAAGATAGAGAAAATCCTGGTAGTTATACATACAGGCCGATTAGCCTTCTAAGTAGCTTAAGTAAGGTATACGAAAAAGTAATAAAGAAAAAAATTAACTAAATTATAATTGAGGAAAAACATATTTTTCCTGACGAGCAATTTGGATTTAGGAGTCACCATAATACTGCACATCAAGTGCTTAATCAAAACTAACCGTGATGAAGGTAGTTCTACAGGTATGGTGCTCTTAGATATTGAGAAGGCTTTTGACTCCGTTTGGCAAAATGCTCTTATTTATAAGTTGGAAATATTCGGAATACCTATTTTCCTTATAAAAATAATTCAAAGTTTCGTGCCCGGAAGATGTTTTGAAGTGCATGTTAACAAAAGTATATCGGTGCAAGTCCGATATGGTGTGCCCCAAGGTTCAGTTCTTGGCCCTGTCTTATACAACATCCATACATCCGATTTCCCACAGCTACCATACTGTGAAACAGGAATCTATGCAGATGACACCTGCGTATTTTCATCGCATGAGTTTGGTCTCAACATTGAGACCAATCTTAAAAATGCACTTGCAACTCTTATTAAGTATTTTCACAGATGGAAGATCAAACTAAATGCTCGAAAGATAAAATCTATCTTTTTCACAAGGTTAGGTTAGGTAGGTTAGGTAAGGAGGGGCGTGCACATCCCGAAGGCTGTAGCGTACACGGGGGCCTATTGGTCCATTGTGATCCCCTTGATATATAAAGCAGAGATGCTTCCAACTAGCGACTTACATAGACTGGTTCATTTACGAACCAACCTGTGCTGTCTATATATTTCCTGATGTTTGCCATTGAGACGTGCGCTAGATCGTCCAGTTCTCCAACAATTCTGTTTCAAAAATATCGGAGGCGGCTTGTTTGAAGGTTTGGACAATCGCAGAGCAGGTGTTTAATGGTTTCAATTTCTTCGACATCCTGACAGCTCCTACAGAAATCAGGTGCTAATACACCCAATCTAGAGGCCATTGTGCCCATGGCACAGTGTCCCGTTAGTACACCCATCAAGATTCTAATATTCTTTTTACTCAGCGATAGAACATACTGGGTTTTCTTTTCATTAATTCTAGGCCATAAGCTTCTAGAGATAACACAATCGTTCTTGGACATCCAGGAATTATTGATTTGCTCTTTCATAATTATGTCTATCTTCTTTTTAATCACTCCCATTGGAACGTCTGGTCCCATATCTATTTGCTACTGACCCCTTCCTTGCCAGTTCATCTGCTATGTCATTCCCTTCTATATTGCTATGTCCAGGAACCCAGCAGAGTTTGACTTGGTTGGTGTAGCAAATATTGTTCAGTATGCTTCGGCATTTTGCTACTGCCTTGGATCTAATAGTCTCACTGGAAAGTGCTTTGATGGCAGCAGATGACGAGTTCAGTTTTTTCTTGTGAATTATTTCAGCCGCCTTTTCAATAGCGTAAATCTCAGCTTGAAAGACACTACACTCATCTGGGAGTTTGTATGATTCTCTAATATTAAGAGTTTCACAAAACACCCCAGCTCCTGTTCCTTCAGCTATTTTTGACCCATCAGTGTAGAATGGGATACCCTGTTCACTGATTAGTAAGTTGGGTTCCCATCCATGCCTTTCGGGTATTGAAATAGAGAATTTTTTGTTAAAATCAATTAGGGGTGGAGCGTAGTCTGTCGTCACATCAAGTCCGGCAAGATGCATCAAGATTGCAAGATAGACCCATGACCATAGCTGCTGTGCTTCCAAGAGCCCATTTCTTTATTGTATGTCTTTTTTTTTTTTTTGCTCGTTGTATTGAAGGTTTTTATCATACTTTCCTTCAGAATGTCCATTATTTCACCTCTGTAAACTTAAAACTTATAATAATGTTAAAATTACTTATTCAGTAGAAAGATTTATTATTAAATATCAAATCTCTAAGTAAACTGAGCGGTAGTAAGGCAACCAATTATATGATTTGAAGTACGAAATAAAAAATATCTATCTATCTATCTACATATTTATTTCGGAGTTTGCGATATTTCGTTACAAAAGTCACCAGAAAGCTCTATATTTGTCCTTTTCAAAAAATATAATTTCAAAATGTTTGGATTTTTAGATGCTTTTTTTTAATCCATCGACATCTCAGACATCTTTCAATGAATTTGACAGTTTATTGCTCGACTGATAGGCAACAAATTCTATTTCGAAGTCTGTAAAATATTTTTTACAAAAAACACCAGACAGTTCTAAAATTGCCTTTTCCCGAAACAAAACAAAACAAAACAAAAAATCTCTATAATTCGGATTTTTAGAAGTTTCTTAATCCATTGACGTCGTAGCCATCCTAAAATGGAATTTGACAGCTGATGGCTTTACAGATAGGGGACATATGTATGTGATCGAATCAAGAATATTTCGTTCCACAAGTCAACCGATCGCCCTGAAAATGCATTTCCGGAGCAGAAAATAAAAAAAAAACATATATGGAAATGATATTCAATGGACATTAACTATGCCCCGTGTAAGCCAAATACAAAAAAGTACCTTCGAAGGCGCACGAACACATTTCAAAACATAAAACCAATATTGTTTTCATGTGAATGAAAATTTTCATCAATTGGTGAGTGTAGAAGTGGTAATAAGAATTATAGTTGAAAAGTTTATTTTTAGGTACATAGAGTATTCTGTTGTTACCTCTTTTTTTTCCTTATCCATCATATCAATTATTAAAGTTTGTTAATTTTATGATTGATTTCACTGATTATTATTGTTTGTGAAAGATAAGAAATATATTTTGACATCGAATGTCATTAAATTTGGCACGACTACCAACTTTAAAATAATAAAAGAAAAGTGAATATAAAAGTGAATATTGGCGTTTTATTCATTATTCATTACTGCAAAGATCAATTGATTAAATTTTGGTTGTAAAATGGACTAGAGTTTCAGGAAATGTGGCACGATAATTTTTTTTTTTGGGCGGCAACGCGCTGCCTGTATGGTTGCTAGGATATATGGAGCATTGGAAATTTCAATACTCAAACAAATCACTTAATTGATTTTTTTTTGTTTGTATGTCCCCTTTCACACGAGGCAGCAAGTTGCTGGAGATTTTTTTGACGTTTTCTTTTAATTTCCTTAAAAATCTCCTGTACCTTTCACACGAAGAAACAAAATCGTGGAAACTTTCTGTAGTTTCCTTTTAAAATAGCTTGGTTGAACACACTCTACTGTGTGTGTGAAGAGGAATGTCAAAAAAATCTCCTCGAATCGTTGACCGGGGAGATTTCATTTTCCTCTCTTACTTCTTGCCCTTCTCACCAACAAACTGATTGTTGCTGGCAACTCAGTTTCCTCGTGTGAAAGGGGACTATGGTTGCTTATAAAGGATGTTTTTTTTAAAGGTATAGAACTTTAAGTTGGCAACACTATTTTAACTGGCGGCCATTTTGTCAGCTGTCAAGTGATTTATTTTTAGTTTGGTTTGGCATTTCAACATGAATCGACTGACGCCAAATTGTGGCCAAAAGGGCGCAAAACAAGATTGCCATTGGTCCCGATTTTCATAAGCAAATTCCGTTAAGGGATGAAGCTCACTTTTGGTTGAATGGATACGTCAATAAACAAAACTGCTGTATTTTGAGTGTTGATAATCCTCAAGCGTATGTTGAGACACCGTTAAATCCATGAAAACTGACTGTTTAGTGTGCTTTATTGTTTGGTGGTGGCTGGCCGGAACCTTACAGTCAATGGTGACCGCTATAGACCCATGATTACTGACTTTTTCGTTCATCAATTGAACAACCATGATGTGCAGGAGCTGTGGTTTCAACAAGATGGCGCAACATGTCACACAGCTCGTGCTTGATTTATTGAAGGAAACGTTTGATAACCTCATAGTTTCACTTTACGGACCCGTGAATTGGCCTCCAAGATCGTGCGATTTAACGCCGCTTGACTATTTTCTGTGGGGATGTGTGAAGTCGCTAGTATACGCCGATAAACCCGAAACGATTGACCACTTGGAGGATATCATTCAACGTGTTATTGCCGATATACGGCCACAAATGTGGGAAAAAGTTATCAAAAATTGCACTTCCAGATTAGACTACGTCCGAGCCAGCCATGGCGGTCATATGCCAAAAATCATATTTATATTATAATGCCAGAAGATTATCTTTCCAATAAAGTAAATTTCATGTCAATTTAAAAGAATAATTTTTGTTTCATTCTATTTCAAAGTTCTATACCTCTTAAAAAAAACACCCTTTATAAAGAGCATTGAGAGTTTCAATACCAAAAACAATTAAAAGGGAACCGTCAATGGGTGTAATAGCGCACACTAACAGGATGAAAATTCCAAGAAAAATTTGAAGAAGATTCTCGACGCAAGTAGGTAATCGAATTAATTGCTTATGAATTGTTTATATTTATATAAAAACAGTGCTTCCAAAATCTTTGTTTAAATGATTTGCTATGAAATGTCATCAATTCATTTGCTTTCCACACATAATTTTTAAATATTTACCTAGTGTGAGCTTTTTCAGAATTGTCGACTTTGTTCTGATTTTTCGCAAGTTAAAAGTTATGCCGAATTCCTTTCAACAAAAGAATCGATTCTGTTCAGATTTTTTTTCGAAACAAAATCGTTTCTTCTCTGTCAAAACAAATGTTGCGTTTTTAGCAAGATTTGTATACAGACTATGAAATCTTGACATTTCTATGACTTCAAATTGAAAGTCGCGGAATTTTTTGGAAGACTAGTTGTTTATTTTTTGGTTGCAACGAATTCTACATAGTTCAACAATATTTTCAGTCAATATAACTACAAAAATAATTAATTGCAGCTATCTAGTAACACACACAATCACACGAAAAAAAATAATTCGATTCTTTTACGAATTCCTTTCAATCAATAAATCGATTAGGTTTAGAAAAAAATCGATTCTGCTTCGAAAAATTTCGATTTCTTTGCTGAAAGGAATTCACCATTAAATTCATATAAATTAGGCTTTTCCAGAAACTATTTTTGCCTTTTCTCTTTCTAATTTTGACAGTTTCCAAGAAAAAAAATAGACTGACATACAAAAATGAAGAGAAAATAAACAAACGACCAATCACACTACATATTTTACTGTCGAGTTACTGATTTTTTTTGTGCTTGTTTGGCACTGACGTCTGGTGGAATTTCCAAATTATAGGTGTGTTCGCGTACTAGTCCGAAACTACCCATTTTTACCATTTTTGGTCCAATTTAATTTTTTTTATATGGACTTTAACATAACTTCGGACTAAAACTGGCAGGTTTGGAAAGTAAACGAACAGAGGTTATATTTTTTCTAAACAGTGTTGACAGCTCAAATGTCATCGATATAATATCAGTGCTGCCAAATGAGGTAAAAAATAATTTTAATGTGAGTTTATTATTTTCACATATAGATAATGATAAGTTACACATTTCTAATATTTTGTATACAAAACTATATTTTCGTTTCAAAAATTGTACAAAAATATATAGGAATTTTATTTTATTACCGTACAATGCTCTTTTTTTAACGAACTACCTACTGCTTTCTCTGTCATTGCGAATTACATAGAGACTGTGCGAGATTAGAAAAGAATTACTTACAAAGGTCATTTGTCCGCCTTTATTGCGATCAAATATTTATATAAAAAGCAATATGTATTGAAGTGTATGTATGTATGTATTTCTATTTTTGTTTGATAGCCTACAAGAATAGTATGGAATTCCGTCGTCGTCTTATGAATGATGACAGCATCCAATCCATAAATTTCACCACACAAATGTTTGTATTTTCAATATTCGCATTCCACGCAATTTTACTTCCGCCTACCGTCTGTCCCAAATGTCCCCCTCTAACTCGCGATTCTGAATACAAGACAAACCCTTACGTAAAATACTCGTAAATGCTGTTCTCCAAAACTGAATAAGGTGAAGGTACAGGGATGTAGGTTAGGCATGGCCTCATTATTCACCATAATACCTTTACAAAGACACTAAAGGGTACGCACAAACTTATATTTTCATTCCAAACATTTTGTTTATGTTTGAAAAGTAGGTATTTATGTACAATTCAATCAATAAATTATTATCATTGCAATTTAACACGCATTTACATCAGTGTTACATAAACGCAGTTCTGATGTATAGGGTCAACTAAAAAGGATTGATTTTTTTTTCTAACTTAACAGTTAACTTCTATTACTCTGTGTATATCATCGCTTGCCATATTACCCTTAGGTTACAAAGACTATTGACCATCCAGGTCCAAAGGCATGGTAGGTTAGGTATACTATACAAAGAAGGTATGGCATAGTAAAGGTTTAGGGACGGATGAGGATTTATTGATTTAATATTATGTTGCCGTAGTTTAAAATAGATTTCTATTAAGATTAGATCCAATCCACTAGAGAGCGGTGGAATGGTGCAGCTGATAGAGATTTATCCGGTCGTGGAAGACAAAGTAGATGAAATAATTTTTTGGGCCAGCAGAGCTTAGCGGTGACGAGCGCCGTATATCAGTTATAGTCGATTGAGGCGGAGCGGAGGGATACACATTAACATTTTATGTTTTGGCTCTATTAAGTCACACAGCCAAAGAATCAAAATGTGTGTGTTTGTCCTAGAGCAGGTTGGTGGTACGCTGATTCATCATTGACATGGACAAAAATACATACATACATACATACGAGTACCTATATAACATTTATAATGTTCTACTATATGTTTTGATAGATTTTCCTCTCGGTTCAGCGATGAAGAACAATTTTGCCTTCTCTCTGTTTAGGACTTGTGGTTTGAAATGTTCGTGCGCTACAATGATTTTGTATTTGTCAAAAACAAAGGGGTTTTAAGGGCTGCACGTTATTATTTTTACCTGTGTCTGTGTAGGTAGTAGATATATCAAATTCCAGCATGACATTTTGCTTTATGTTATAGGGCGAACTTTTCAACCAAGCGAAGACTTAAAAAGAAAGGTGCTTTAAGGAGCGTGAATAAACTTCGACGGGGATTATAATATATTTCATTTTTTTTTATTATAAACCTATATGTCCATCAAGGTAAGGTAGTAGATCCTGTGCACTAAAAACAAAGTTTTTGTTTGCATTTATTGTTGAAGGGTTGAAGAATCAGAGCATAACCTTTAGGTAAATGTTTTTCTATAAAAAGGGAAACTATGTACTAATGTGCCGAGCTGAAGCAAACTAGGTGAATCTTTAAAGATATACATAATTATGTATGTACCTATAGTATAAACGAAAATGTATGCTAAGGGTAGTTAGGTAGGTGATTTGTTTTATAGTTTTTAAGCTGAGTATCAACTGCCTTAATTTCTTACGTCATTTGCATGTCAATAGAACAGAATGAATAAATACAGGGTGGCCCCTAATTCATTAAGGATAATTTGGGAAATTATTCTTGGATATAAGTATTTTAAAAAAAAATCTTTTATAGTCACCCTGACTATCTCCAATTTTGACATTATTTATCAGGGATAAGAAGAGGCTTACTTTTGTATACCGTGAGTCACGTTAACGGAAATTGCTCTATTAATACTTTTGGTACAGAAACATCTACGTCGTTTGGGACTATGTTTAAAGACGAAATACTATAGCCTTTTTAATTGCATCTTAATAAAGAGTGTGTTTTTTAGACGTGTGGTTTTCAAGAAGAAATAAAACGCATATAATTTAATGTTATGGCCAATAATTTGGCTTTATTATAAAGATAAGGGTTTGTCATTATGTTTTAAAAATGATTTCGGGTAAGTGACCGCCGCGGCTGACTCTAATAAATTCCAGCCGAGAGACCCAATTTTCGACCACTTTTTGCAGCAATGGGGGCCGTATGTCAGCAATAACGCGCCGAATATTCTCTTCCAAGGCGTCAATCTTCTCGGGCTTATCTGCGTAGACAAGCGGTTTCACATAACCCCACAAAAAATAGTCCAGCGGTATTAAATCGTACGATCTTGAAGGCCACGCCCCAGGCCCACGACGCGAGATAATGCGCTCACCAAAAGTTTCCTTCAATAAATTGATTGTTTCGTTGGCTGTATGGCATGCAGCGTCGTCTTGTTAGAACCAAAGTTCTTCCACATCAACATCCTATAATTCAGGCACAAAAAAGTCATTAATCATGGCTCTATAGCGTTCCCCATTGACTGTAACATTATGGCCGGCTTCATTTTTGAAGAAATATGGACCAATGATTCCCTCTGCCCATATAGAGCACACAAAACAGTGACTTTTTGAGGATGTAACGGGGCGTCTCAGCAATGGCTTGTGGATTATGATCACTCCAAAAACTACAGTTTTGCTTATTAACGTATCCATTCAACCAAAAATGAGCTTCATCGCTGAACAAAATTTTCTTGTGAAAATCGGGATCGGTGGCCATCTCGTTTTGGGCCCATTCACCGAACGTGCGACGGGCTTGATGGTCGTTCGGTTTATTTATTATGAAATGGCAAACCAAACTGAGCACAAATCAAGTGAAAAAATACCAACTCCGAAAAAAGTATTGCCAGATTGAAAACCACACGTCTAAAAAAAATACCCTATATAAAACAAAGTCTTTTTAGTTAAAACACTTATAACCCAAGAACGGCTGAACCGATTTTAATGATCTTTTATTTGTTGGATTTGTCCCCGCAGCTATTCTGCGAAAAGCAGAATGGAAAAGACGTATCCGATTAAAAAAAACTCGACTTGCGATTGTAAGGTTATTCATAGGAAATGGCTTCAAGGATATTTTTTTTTAATTTGCAATTTGCAGGGTGAAATGGGGTGGATATAAAAAAAACTTGTCCGATTTAAGAAATCCTTTTTTATTTGAAAGGTTTTTTATGAAATGGCTTTAGGGATATTTTTCAATTTGTAGGGTGAAATGAGGTAAAATTAAAAAAAAAATGTAGGTATCCGATTTAAAAAAAATTCTTTTAGTGTTTGAAAGGGCATTTCTACGGAAAATGCTTAAAGGGTATTTTTTTTCAAAATTTTGTTATTTGTAGGTTGAAATGGGGTAAAAATAAAAAAATGTACCTATTTAAGAAATTTGTTTTGGTATTTGGTATTCATAGGATGAAAGGGGGTAAAAACGGAAAGTGGTATCCGATTTCAAAAGTTCTTTTTGTGTTTAAAAGGTTATTTTAAAAAAATGCTATTTATCGAGTGACAAATAAAACAATTGTTTTCGAATACAATAAAGGTTGGACTAAGAGGATTATATTTTTACAAATTAAGGTTTTTATAAAGTGAAGTAGGTCAAAACTCAGAAAGCAGTAGCTACTCAATTACAAAAAGTTGCAGGAAAAGCAAGTTTGCAGGAAAAGCCATATACTTAGTAAAACCTGGCGCAGGTAAAAAAAAAAAGGAATTTTGCTCCACTTTTGTATGTAAGACCTACAATCTTTTAAAGTGCAACCTAAGTTGCGGGATATTAGTTAAAAGGAATAGAAAGATTTTTTGTTGGCATAGTGGACTGAGAGGTATTAAATATCTCATCAAACCTACGATCGGGGTCCAGTTGAAACTAAAAGTATACAGAAAACAATTCCTCCTAGAGTTGGGCTCGAACCCATACCTCTAAGTTAAGCAATCAGGCACTACCTTAATGCTATATTTCCGATATGTGAATTTGTACATCACATTAATACTTGCCCTATATAGTATATAGAGCAAGTTAAAAAGGTAAAATATACATAAATACCTTTAAACCTATTTTTCAATAAAAAAAAAGTAGATTTCGTAATTTCATATTAAAAAAAAAACATAAATGTTAAAAATAAAGCCATGTTGTACCACAATCAGCCGTGCAAACAAGTAATGAAATATAAAAGTGCGCAAAGTTCTAACTTTACAAAAAGTTTAAGAACTCTGACAAACTGAGTTCGCTCGCCTTGAATGGAAAGTTTCAAGTTTTCAATGTTTACATTTTGTATTACATACAGTCATACAGCTCCACCAATTTTCCTCATTCTACATAACAATCAGAAGTGCTTCACATAAAATATAACAATTGTTAACATATGAGCGGATACCACGCCCCCTAATAGAAAATCACCAATTTGTATGCATCAGATGACCAACCATTGTGCCAAATAACAAGTTTCTAACGAAGTCGCGAAGTACTCCATAATTTTGATGATATACGTCAGTTCTTTAATCGGTGCATCAGTGAGTCACGGTCAGTAAGATTGAGCGATTTTCTTAAGTCCAATATCTCAAGAGCCACATATCTTAGGAAATTAAAATTAAATAGAGCGGCTATGCCTGGCTTGCTTAGAAAATATTGTGAATTTGAAGTTTCTGACTTAATTGGTACTGAAGTAAGACGGTGTTCACGTTGGACGCACTCCGTGCGACTCATTTTGACATCTCTTTCTTATATCTCGCTCCACCTCACTATGAGAAAGATATAGTCAAGTGAGGCAGGATTTTTTATTTTTTTTTGAAAATATCCTGCTATCTCTTTCTTATCATATGAGGTGAGATAAAACAAAGAGAAGTCAAAATGAGTCGCGCGGAGTGAGTCCAATGTGAACACCGCCTTAGAGGAAGCCCAAAAATCGTCTGAGTTTGTTTCTGCTGAAAGGTTAGTACCAAAACTATCGTGTCTTCTGACCATATTCTTTTAAGCATTCAGCTGTAAATTAAAAACAAAACTAAACTTTTTTTACACAATTAAAAAAAACATGATTTTGAAAATTTTGCTCACTTTTTTTTCCAAAATTGAGGCCAAACGTTAAAAATTAATTTTTCAAAAACAATTCTTTAACAACTGGATTTCAAATTCAAGAATGAGTTTTTGAAAAATGATTTTTTGGTTTAAATATGCTTAATCATGTGATATTATTGGTTTTTCCGATGACTTTTCCACTTAAACGGATGCAATTGACCTCCCTTTCCATAAGATTCATTTTCTTCTTTCAATTCAACTTATCTAAAACACTCTGCTTGATTTATTCCAAAATTAGCACATTTTGTTCCTAATTTAATTGGAAGGATTTGATTATATCAACAGATTTTTCAAGCATCAGTTCTCGGATAATAATCGAACTCATATTTAGCACAGACAAACCCAATATTTAGACAACCTTCTATGTTTAATATAGACAGCCTTAAGACAAAGTTTATAAAAATATGAATGATGATGGTATCCTTCCACCATCATAATTAGGGACAAAAAACCAAAAAATCGATAGAAACTTCTTTGCACCCAGTTCTTAAAAAATAACTATACTATGTATAGGTGGCTTGCCTCTTTAAGCTGCATACAATTTCGTTTATCTACTTATCACCCTATATCTATATAGCATATACCCATAGCAACTTGTTGGCATACAAAACTGACAAATGGGCAAATTGCCAACTAGGATACAACCATAAGCCTCCCTTTTATATATCTGTCACTTTCTTTCCTCTTCGGTTTATTGCAACCACATAGCAGGCAGAGCTGCCGTTTCCTGCTCTTCCTCATCGTTTCCATTCAAACTTAGAGTCTTCATCAAACATCATGCTTGAGCACTTTATCGAAGAAAAGGAAAAAAAAAGAAAACAACTAGACAACCAACCTTTATCAGCAAATCCCCTATTTGTGTTTGAATTTTCCGGAATGTTGATTCCCTGTGATTTGAAAATTTTGAAATCAACATTATTTTAAATGAAAACGGACTTTTGCTATATATGCAATGCAACTGGTTTCTCTGTTTATTATCTGTGGTCGGATTTTAAGGGTTTTCAAATAGAAATTAAAATTGCTCATTATTGTTTGGCTGAAACAATAGAAATCTTCTATTGAAATTTAAAGTCAAAGTATTATATTCAAACGAAAATATAAAATGTAAAATGTACTCTTGCAAATGACATTCTTTATTCCAATGTTTTTAAAAATAACAACAATGACCTTATCTAGAACTTGCATTTTTGAATAGAGTTTTAAACAATGAGGTAACTTATTTGTTTCAGATAGTTTTCAATTTCTTCTGCATAGACATTCAATTTTCCGACAAGGTTATTTTGATATTTCATCAAAAGAAAAAAAATGCACGAACTTGCTCTTGTGGTTAAATACTGTGTGTAACCCCACATTGAAGATGCATGATGTATATATTTAACGAGAAAATATTAAAAGAGTCAAAAGTACTAAAAAATTGATTTTTTGTTTGATTTGTGTTTTTTTTATAAAAAATGATTTTGAAAAATTTTAAATGAATTATTGTTTAAACAGTTGGGAAGCATCAGACTGCAATAATATAATCGGTGCAACCATGGCAAGGACGTACGCGAATAACCCAAAAATAAGACCATTTTCTCAAAAAAACGTGGAAAACCTAATTCCGTTATGTGAATTTTTTGAGAAAAACCTGAAATGCAGTTTTCTTAAAACTGACTTGGTTATTACAGGTACGAATTATAATCAAAATCATTATAGCCATTTTCGAGAAAATTTGAAGAAACCAAAAAATTTGTATGGCAGCTACCCGTTGTAGATGATCTAAAACAAAAATTCGAATTTTCCCTCTAGGGAATCACATAAAAATGCTCTGTATCAAATTTCATGCAAATCGGTCCACCCGTTTAGGCTCTAGCTCAAATTACAGTGGACGCACAGACCCACAGACCCACAGACGCACGGACGCACAGACGCACAGACCGACGGACGTTATGACGAAACCCACTTTTCGGACCTCTCGATTATCGTAGTGTTAGTTTTGATTGTAACCTCAAAATTTTTTTTTCACGAAACCAATTCCCTATAGAGAGGAAAAATTTAAAAATTAAATAATCAAAAGCAGCTATATAGCTACTTGCGGGCGCTTCGTTTAGAGCAAATAGTACTGTTTCGTTTTTTATCTTAACCTTTACGTAGGTACCATTATTAAATATTCAAGAAAATCTATGGGTTAACCCTGAACAAATTGAAGAAAATCCAGTATGAACTGACTCAGGACACTGCCACTTAAGATATAGTCGTATATAAAAAGTTACCTAAATATACTCCAGGTTCCACGGGAACAAATGTTTTATTTAGGGGTTGGGTACGAAATCACGTATCACAAAATCCCGCAGGAACTACTACAATGCGACAGCGCATACAATGTTTTTTCCCATAGGAATTTGTGCCCCGATTGTATGAGGATCATGCAGAACGAAGTTTCCTACAATTTTTTCTGGGCCGCTGGGCCGACGGATATGGTCTGGTGTCCGGATCTGGTCGGTCGACGGTCGCAACCAGGACAAAAGTTCTGGAGTCGGGTCTGGAACTTGGACAAAGGATAATTTTTTTTTTTTGAAACAAAATATTTTTCATAAACTTTGTTTTACAAACTAAAAAAAAAATGAGTTTTTAACTCCCTTTCTCGGTTCTCTAAACCGCTCACGTATAACTCGCCGTTCAGTCGCCAGGCAGGCGTCTAAGTCAACATTTTTCTTGTGCAATAGTACCTTGGGTGGCCAGCTGCGCGGGTTCTAAGGATTTTGACTACCTTTTTCGGGTGGTTATCCCACTCACGCAACTCCGTTGCTCCGCTTAGGGTATGTTCAGTCGCCTGGCAGGCACCAATGTCAACAGTTTTCAACTAAAATTAAATTCTATTTTCAAACTCAAACTCAATTTTTTTTTCAAAAAAGATACAAATCTCACTTTTTTGTTAAAAAAAAGTTAAGGAAGAAAGTTTTACACTACTTACACAGCTTTTTCGAAATTTAACCGAAGCGCACATTTAATTTTACTGAACTGAATTTCATCGATGATTTTTATTCATTTTGTAAATTTTATGTGGCACATATGAATGAGCCTCCCAGCTTTAGGTAGGTATCTCAAGCTGGAAGGGATTACCTTAGTTACAAATGGTTCAATTTTAGTCCCATATTTCGCGTTGATTTATCTCATTGATACAAGGTGGCGCAAAAATTGAATACCACCGATAAATTATTACGCAGAAAAGTCGACAACAAACAGTAATATACCTTTACTTACTAAAGCAAAAATGAAAGTAAAACAGCTTTATTTTTACTATTTAATCTGACATTTTTTGACAAATCACAAACCTGTCGATTTTCTTGGGCAGAAATCTTCGGGAAGGGGAAATGTTTTACTCTCTTGTGAGTGCTCTCTTCTGCCCAATATTATCAAATTTTGAAGTGCGGAACAGGATGTTCCAAAAATTAGTAATACATTGTGATAATTGGCAATTTTTGTCAAGGTCTGGAACAAATCTAATATGCTTCCAAGTGTCCATGCTGCTCGAAAACGTTCCAGCATCGTTGTTTCTAAGGTTTCTCGTAAGTAATAGTTCCCCAAACTAACGACAGTAATGAAAAATATCAATTTTTTATTTTAAATTGTAGCTAACATTTTCACAAAATAATTTCCCATGAAATTGTTTCTGTTTCCAAAAGACCAAACTATTTCAATATCTTATCAAACTGCAGCAGAATAAGCAATGACATAAGCAAACACTGACCCATCATCATCAAGCATCGATTGTCCATATAAATTAAGCCACATGCGGAATATTTTATCCCCTCAATATCCAGGTAAATTGCAAACCGTTCCACCTTAATATATGAAAAGAGAACTTTTTTTGATAATGATTTTGTCTTTTGAAAAATTAACTTTTCAACCAACTATTTTTTCCAATCTCTGGTCGACTTTTTCAATTTCTGCTCCCATTCTAACTATCCACTTTGTTTCTGCAAACACGTTTGCCAATCTCTCAGCCGCATTTATGATCAAAAACAATTCCAAAATTAAGGAACAAATATACAGATAAGCTCCAAAATTCAAACCAACAGGCCCTATATGTTTACTGTAGACAAAGTACTGGAAATAGCACTGAGCTACACATTCTATTGGAAGATAACACATGGCACATAAGATCTGCACCTGATACTGCTGATTGATAAGCTTAGTTAAGACTGCAACTTTCTTATAGATATCAATCAGTCTATCCAAGATATCAGCCAATTCACAGTACCGCTGCATCTTCAGTGAGTTTCCGCTTCCCGGCAGCTTTCTCAAGGTCCTGATTTCCGCAAAAGTCCTCTTCATGCATCGATTCAGGTGCCATGCGAATGCCGTAAGCACCAAAGTAGCTCCGTAGAACATAGTAAGCGTCATGTATATCATCAACTGACAGAAGTACTGTGACAATAAGGCAAACAAAAATGGAATATACTCCAGGGCTCCATCGTGAGTGATGTAGAACACCGTGGTCTGGGTCATGGGCCAGAGTGTCGTGAGCTTTACCAACATCCAAAGTAGAAAAGTCTTGTCGAAGGCCGCAACTACATCAGACCTATCAATCGAAAGTGCACGCAGTGAATCGAAAATATGAATGCCTTGATTGCAGCAGTATATTAGACTACGCTCCTTTAGCAGCTGACTGAGGACATTGAATATTGCACATAGGTGAAGGACAACACATCGATTGGATCCAACGAAATACATGAGTGGTTGCTGTTTCAAGAAATCCATTCGACTATTGATGGTACTGGTACTCCCTGGGGTGAATACGGTGAGTGTGATCAATATCACGGCGGTATAGCAGCGCCAGAAGATTGAGGCTTTAGCAGTGTGAGAACTGAAGTCAAATTTAAACGTGACGATTCCGATAATTTGACATATTTGGAAGATTGTCTTTGCCAAGAGTTTAAGCAAACCGAACATCCTGCTGTTTGCAACCAGCACCTACTATGAATACACTCCATACTGTGCAGTGCTGCCGGACTTTCCTATTATATATATCATTTCCTCGTGTATAAATATTTTAAAAGGGTTTTGTGTTTTAATTCAACTAATTGGTGGGAGTTGGCGAGAAGAGAATTGAGGGTGCACGCGCCCGCCCAAACGTGACAACTTCTAGTCAATTGTAACTGTTTTGGTTAGCTACGACTCGGGGTTTAGTAGATTTTGTTAAATTAGCTGTCAGATTATCACGTTCAATCTGAAACACATCACGTCGTTGACATAATTGGAGAGCATGCTTAATTAGTTGATATACCTATAGATAGATGTTAAAATCTGTAAGCCGCGGGACGGTACCTGGGGACAGGACATTCTATTGTCTGTGTCCTTTCCTCTGTGTATAGTATGTATATATGTCCACAGGAATGAGGACAACAGGAGATTCGCCATTTTAATTGCGAACATTTAATTTTTTTATTTGATCGAGCTATAGTCATATAGCTACCTATATAGGGAGCAGTTGATTCGATGCGGAGTGTTGATTAAAAACCAAGCGGGCATGGAATCTTTATATGACCAACACATGTAGTGAATTTGATGGGTAATTTTTTTTTTTTTTTTTTTGTAGCGATTTCGTTAATGTTTTTAGTTTTGCAAAAGGAGGTTGATAGGAAAATTGAAATATCCATTAACCCTGATTTTTTTTGTAAAACAGGCTAAATTGCATCTTAAAAAATATGGGTTAGTGATGTTTTAACTGAGAGGGCTTCAATATGAACTTGCATTTTTTTTTGTTAATGTATATCGTTTTAACTTCTTAAATTATGGCAAAAGTGCCTTACAAATGTTTTTAAACAATTCCTTGATTTTTGCATTTTTTTTTTTTAAATATTCTTTACATGAGGCTTTGCAGGTCAAGAGTATTTGCTTTCGTGTAAAAGCGAATTCGAAATTTTATTCAAAATTAACACGGCGATGATATGATCTAGAAGTCCGAAAAAGTGAGTTATTAAGTCATACCGCCCGTTTGCTGTCTGTGTGGCCGTCTGCCCAGTTGTATTTCAACTGGACCCTTATCGGGTGCACCGATTTGTTTCACATTTGGTACACAGCATTTGTGTGCCATTTCCTATTCCAAATTTTTGATGTGTAACATTTATGGTAGCGGTAGAGTAAACCGAAAACGTGAGCCTTACGTATGATACGTTCCATTTAGCATGTTACTTGTAGCACGTTACGTTTACTACGCTACAATACAGTTGCATTATGCATATTGGGTACGCTCAATATAAATAACCCACCACTCGGACGAAAGTTGATGTTTACACATCTTAACCTTGAGTCCCGACACTCACACTTTTTTCTAGCTCATCTAGAACAACAATTTATTTTTATTAAATTTTTCCGAAAACGACTCTAACGTTACGAAAAAAAAATAAATGTATATTGGAAACGGCTCTAACGATTTTGATAAAAAATATTGCATACCAAAATTTTAAGGTAACAATTTTTTTTTAATTTTTAAAATTTAATTTAATAAAATTTGAATAATTTGATATGACTCATTTAATATTCGAAATAGTATCATAATTTTCAAAATTCTGAAACCCAATTTCTTGTGAAATATCAAAAACACTGTTTTTATTCGCAAAAAACTTTTTAATTCATTATACCTAGCGGCAACTCTGAAAGGTTTGTGTTTATGCTCGAAAATTAAGACTTAGCTAAAAACTAACCAATCATATACTGCACTAAATGTGTAAATTGCAATTAAGTTAATGAAGCTCGTAACGTAGTACTTCAAAATAATTGTTACTCAGGGTGGTATAATTATTGAGCGCTAATAAAGTTAAAGGGCTCATAAACTTGAAACCTGTTCACCATAAGCTATACCTATAATATAGTCAATATTTATGAGCGCTCATAACATTTATAAGAGTGTTCATGTCCATTTTTAAATTCTGATATAAGTTGGTTTCAAATAATCGGGTTTGAACGTATTAAATATTTTAAAATATTCTTAAACTTGATTATTTTTATATCCTTAACCTTATTAACACTTTCAATATATTTTGTTAAAAGTAATGTAAATGGTGTTTTTTTTTAGACGTGTGGTTTTCAAGAAGAAATAAAACGCATATAATTTAATGTTATGGCCAATAATTTAGCTTTATTATAAAGTATAAAGATAAGGGTTTGCCATTATGTTTTAAAAATGATTTCGGGCAAGTGGCCGCCGCAGCTGGCTCGAATAAATTCCAGCCGAGAGGCTCAATTTTCGACCACTTCTTGCAGCAATTGGGGCCGTATGTCAGCAATAAGGCGCCAAATATTCTCTTCGAAGGCGTCAATCGTCTCGGGATTATGTGCATAGACAACCGACTTCACATAACCCCACAAAAAATAGTCCAGCGGTGTTAAATCGCACGATCTTGGAGGCCACGCCATCGCCATAGGCCCACGACGCGAGATAATGCGCTCACCAAAAGTTTCCTTCAATAAATTGATTGTTTCGTTGGCTGTAGGCATGTAGCGCCTTTGTTCAGGAGTAGGTCTATTTGTTATAAAATGTAAAACAAAACTGAGCATAAATGAATTGATAACTGTCAAAAAGACCAACTCCGAAAAAAGCATTGCCAGATTGAAAACCACACGTCTAAGAAAACACCCTTGTAAATATTATTTTTATTTTTCATTTATTTATCATTATATATCATTTGAGCATAATTGTAACTCTAATTTATGGAAATAAAATAAATAAATGTACAAATCCGCAGGGGAAAATAGATTTCTTCAGACTTATAAGAAGACCTCGTATAATTCCACCTTATTGTAAAGAAAATCACTTTTGAATGCCATTCTATAGCCAATTTGCCAGAGCATTATTCCAGAAAAATTAAATCCCGCTCAAGACTCTTAGTAAGTCTCACCTCGATTTTCGCAAGCGCTTGTAACTCCATAGTTAGGTACTATTATTTTGTTCTTTTACAGATATTGGTATCAAACCTCATAACTCCTAAATTTAAAATATAAAAGGTAGAAAACTACCCAACTTTCTTTGGTCAATATTCCTTCGCCTATACATAGGTACATATAATCTAAATTGTACTTTCTTTCCATTGAAACTTCAACGTTTAACCGATTCAAATTAATCACTGTGTTCCCATGGCTTCCCTTTTTTGTAAAAAAAAAAAAACAATCGATGTCCTGTAGATGGAACAAAAAATTGCTTTCTATTCTTAACATTTACCTACTGACAACAGTTTTCCATACTAAAATACGAATAAATTAAGGTTTACCCTAGAAAAGGAATATACCTTCTTTCTAATGTCACTACGTGAGCTCAGTGTATATCAGTTTGTATTTAATTAAATCAAAGGAAAGTCAGTGTATAACGAACAAAATACTTTAACACAAATCCTTTGCAAAAGCTATTCACGGATAATTCCTTTGCAATAAAAAAAATCCAATAGGTACCTACGAGTTTTTTTTTTTTTTTTTGACCTATTTTAATCCTATCCTATAGGTACCTAGTGTAACGATTCGACGATTCTTCCATTCCAAACTCCAAGTCGTTGAAGTTGGCCTGGTACACATTCTAATTTGGTAAAATAAACGTGTGTACACTCAGGGTGTATTGATTGGTTTGTTTTTATTTTTACTGATTTTTTTCCCCGAATATGGATATATGCACATTTTGAATTTGAAAATTTTCAAATGAATGGAGTTTCTAATTCAGATAAAGAGGAACATAGATTTCGTAGAGCTGATAAAGAATTTAAATGTTGATATTTGGGACAAAAACTTTGAAAATAAAACTGAAAGATTCAAAATAAATTTTGAATCGGAAAATTTAGATGTCAAATAAAATCGACCAAAACCAAATTGCCAAAAATGTTAGGTTATCTCTCACAATGGTAAGAAGAAGGGGATACGTCAGAATTTTAAATAACTCATTTTCAAAACTGTCCCAAAACCAAATGCAAAAAATTAATAAAAATGCTAAAAAGGCTTAAAATGTTTTTGGTTGATTTAACATTTTTCGGCGATGTTGTATAACGTCAAATCACCCAACACTTTGCCCATTTTTTTGGGTGAATTGTCATTTGTAAAAGTTAGTATAGTACAGATTTCGGCTTCACAGCCAGTGTGGGAGGTTAAGTGTCGGCACTTACCCAGACGCTAAAACCAATGCTGTCATCAAATAAAATTGAAGGTCACAAAAGTGCTCTTTGGAGCAAGTTTACAGCGCATACTAATGGCGCAAAATTTCGGACAGAAAAATCCCTGTTATTTCGTCACGATTTTTGCCATTTACCGGTTTATGGTTAGGAGTGCGCTGGGTGCTGGCTTAATCAGGCAATTTCTACATGACAATGTACCAATTCATGTACCCTGGTCAACTTTGGTCGAATTTGGGAAACGTGGAACTAATTTTTTCGTCAATTGGCTGGCAAAATCGTTAACATTCTAGAAAATATCTGGCCAATTTTGACTCGAGAAATTTATAAAGAAGGTCCACAATAAAACAGTGGGGCAAAAGTTCCCTCAAAAGAATTAAATCACTCTATGACAGTTCTCAATACACGATGTCAAATACATGAGGCAAATGGGCCCAATTTTAATTGTAATTTTGCAAAAAAGGTGATTTTGAAGCCAACAACTTAAAGTAGTTCTAATCTAAGCATTTTGCAGAGTACAAAGATTTATATATATAAAAAATCGAAAATTCTATATGATTTTGTAAAAATAGTTTTTTTAATATTAAAAATACTCACCCAATTTTTGACGAGTTCATTGTTCATTGACTTAATTTTTTTTTTTGAGGAATATGATTTTCAAATGTCAAAAAATTGAGTAATTTTTCTTTAAATGTCATTAAAAAAAATTGCAATAATTTGTCATAAATATTGCAATTTTTGGATTCCGACTGTTGATTTGCAGCTTGAGAGATTTGGCATTTTTTTTAAAAAATTTTGGCCAATCTGTCATTTTTCATAATCGATAGATTTGTTACTGGGTGATAGTTTTATTTCACAATTTAAACAAAATTTTTGAAAAAGAAAATCGGTATTTTGGTAAAATGTCCCATTGTCAGAAAAAAATGCCAAATCGCCTAAAATTATTTAATTTATTTTTTTTTTTTGTTTCGGATGATTTTACGTGTTACCTACCCTCATTTCTAGTATAAACTAATTTTTGCCCAAAAACCAAGCCTGATTCCTCGTGAAAAACACCTGGAAGAAAAGTATATCACAACACCAAATTAAGCATTTTGAAATATGGGAATTTTTCTAACTTGGGCAACTTTCGTCAGAAAAATTGCGTTTGGTTTTTCATAACATAATTTTGAGTGTCAGAAAGAGTGGAGATATACAGTATTGGGGTAATTGCAGGCGAAGCTTTAGGACCTTTTTCTCAATATTATGAATCATAAGTAGAGAAACTTTTCAGGGGAATAAGTGGAAATTATACTACCTTATCTTGACCCAAAATACTTGTGATTTGAAATTGTTTAAGCAAACATACTTGATGACAATGATTTACAAAAACACAAAAATTGAACAAAATTTTATTAATCTCGAAAAATTGACAGCAACCGCAATACGTCTACATTTATGAAGCATCAGAGTATCAGAATAAGCAATATTCTTGAGGTGACTTCAGCAGGGAGTCGGGCATAATCCCGAAATCTAAGATTCAGAAAACCAAAAATTCCGAAAACCCCATATATCCAGAACACCCATTTTCACGAAAACCTGAAATCCAAAAAACGTAAAACCAAAAAACCCAATATCCAGAAAACCGAAAATCCATAATCCCGAATTGCCAAAATCCCTATCTATTATGATCTATCAGGAGCTCATTTCTTGCATACACTGATTTTGAGTACCATAAAGGGCAGTATTTTTATGGGGCTTTTTTAGTGGTGACAGATCCTTCCTTATTGATTGCACAATATTATTGATCACAAACGTGATTCTCACCTTCTCTCCTTTCTTTCCTCGCACTCCTAGTGTAATACATCCTTGTATTTTTTGTTCGGATGGTTCCTATGTGATGCCGTCCAAACAATGTTTTGACGATGCAAAAATTCATCTAAGCTAGAAAACCATTAATAAAGCACCATTTAAGCACAAATATCAAATTTTATATTATAAAGGAAATATTACAGCTCACCTCTATTTTTCATTTTAGGTATGTATATAATTTTTCGGGATTTCGGGTTTTCTGGATTTTAGGTTTTCAAGATTTTGGGTTTTCTGAATTTTCGAGATTTTAGGTTTTTTGGATTTTCGAGATTTTGGGTTTTTTGGATTTTAGGTTTTCGAGATTTTGGGTTGTCTGAATTTTCGAGATTTTAGGTTTTCTAGGTTTTCTAGATTTTCGAGATTTAAGGTTTCTTGGATTTTCGTGATATTCGGTTTTCCGGGTTTGTGCTTTCGGTATCTTGGCTTTGACCCCAACCAGACTTCACTAAATTACCTATTTATTAGAAGTTTAACAATCTAATCTTATAGATATTTATTTGAATTTCTCAAGTTTTCTTTGTGCTTTAAAACACAAAAAAGACAGATAAATTTCGTGATAAATATGTGACACGGAGTGTAGTTAGACTTCGGTATATGTATACGAGTATAGCACTGCTGCTGTCTTTTGAAAAACTAAAAGTTTACAACTATCGTTTGATTCGAATTTTCCTTTACTCATTTTTTTCCAGGAACGTTACAAAGCGGATATAAATTTGGCCATCCAACTACTGCAGTGCAAGCCCGACAGTTTTGTGCCCCAAAAAGTATCCTCGGTAAGTAACAATTGCCAACAAAAAATACCTCCAATAGAAGAAACTCTAACTATAATATGTGTTCTTTGTATGTATATGCTTCTATGGGCAGCTTCCAATCGATATCCAATCGAAGGTTTCATCGTACATGAGACTAGAAACGAATTCACATTCTGATTCAGAGGGCAGCACCAGCGGAGTCGGTGTTGCAACATCGGGTTCCTACAAAGTACTTCCAGCCTCGGACTCACCACCTCCAGCATGCCCCTTCCCGCCAACCGCAATGGTATACTCAATGAGGGGTCTCGGTAAGTGTTAGTAGAATGAGCGTGCTTCGCTTCTATTTTTCTTCATTTTTTTTTTTTTTTTTGTTTTGTTTTGTTGTCTTTTCTGTTTATTTTTAGCCTTTAACTAGTGAATTTGGATGGGATGGGGGTGTGGTGGGAGGGGAGAGGGTATAGGGTCGTAAGAACTCCCGAAGCACATGTAGTTGCATGCAGCACCTACTAGATTCTTTGCCTAGGAGCGCGTTGTTGCATTGCTTTAAATAGGCAGAGAGATGTTGTTGATCTTTTTTTGTATCTTTTATTATTGTATCCTTACACCATTGCACTTTGCTTTCACGTGAACCTACCTTGTTGTATTCTTTTTTTTTTTTTTGCATTTAATTGCGTGTGCATCGTTAGTGGTTGGTTAGTTGACGGTCATCACCGTTTGTTAGAGCAAAGGAGACGAAGTTGCAGAGGTAAAACATCCTTTTCAGCTCCCGCAGTCCCAAATATAGATAGCTGCGGCCGGGTAACGATTTTCAGTTTGGAAAAAGGCTCTCGCGTTATATTAAAGTCCAGGCACGCTTCAACGATGACTGCAAGTATTTTTGTTGCAGAGGATTTTTCCTATCCTTTCCTTATGGTGTGTTCTATACTTATGTATCTTCATATGTTATGTATTTATGTGTATGGATAGGCATAAACTTACCTATACTTATATACTTTACGTATATTTGAGCGCCTCTCTCTGCCTGTGTGTAGGTATAATGTTATTTTTTGTCTCACGAGAATTTTATTTTGTTTTATTTTTAAATTGCATTTTAAAAATACATTTTAAATTGCACAGGTTTATTTATGTGCCTGCCTATTTGATGAAGAAAAAAAAATACAAAAAATCATCATTTTTTAATCAGGTTCAGGTGAGCATTTTTTGTTTGCGAGGATGGATTAATGTTGTTTTAGTTAAAAGCTGCCGTAATTTCAGCGATGTGCGTTTTTATGTATTTGTTGTTCATTTTATTTTTGGTAATTAAATCTACTAACAACAACCTGTTTGCTGTGTATTTGATGTAAACTTACCTGTACAATACATAATTAAATGGATTGGTTAATTTTGTAATTATTTGCTTTGAATTTCGAAACGAAAGTGTATATGGATATATGTAGACCTTAAAGCAATACATTATATACTAACACAAGTACACGAACAAAATTTTAATGATTGAAATTGAAAAGTGAGCTACTTTCAGGGCCTAGTAATATATTTTTCCTCGATAGCTGATAATATGTCTGGTCATTGATAAAATAGTTTTACCTTTGTTTAACTATTTTTTATAAAGATGGAAAAATTGGTATTAAAATGAAAATTGGTCTTAAATTGGCCCATATCTCTTGCCATTTACTTTTAGGTAATAAGCTAATAAAGGGTCCGCCAAATAACTTCTTTTTTTTTTGAAAATGGCGCATAACATCGGGTGTAGCTTCGGCTGTGTGGCACGTAGCGCCGTCCTGTTGAAACCAAATGTTGCCAATATCCTCCTCTTCAATTTTTGTGAACAAAAATTCGTTCAACATGGCCCGATAACCATCGCCATTGACTGTAACGGCCACTCCTTGCTCATTTTCGAAAAATGGCCCAATTATGCCTCTGGACCAAAATGCGCACCAAACAGTGACTCGTTTTGGGTGTATCGGCTTTTCAATGTATGCGTGCGGGTTTTCTGTGCCCAAATGCGACAGTTTTGCTTGTTTACATACCCGCCAAGATCAAAATGAGCTTCATCTGAAAAGATGATTTTTTTGGCAAAATCGGTATCTTCTCTAAGTCGATCGCAGGCCCACTTAGCGAAGCGTATACACAATCATATTCGTTCTGCGGAAGGATAAAACTAATTATCTGTCAAATCAGACATGAGCTAAGTGTTACCATTCACGAAATAAGCACTAGTTGAAAAAAAAACGTTAGATGGCGGACCCTAGAATAAGTTTTGATTGTAATTTCGAAGTCTTAAGAATACCAATGAAATACACAACTCGTTCTTCCTTCATCGTATCTTCTCTTACATTTTTTTAATCAAAAATTCCAAATTCATTTTTTTAATCAAAAATAGGGTTTTTCGATCCAAAAAAATTTGTTTAACTCAGTCCATCTTTTCTTCGAAAATCCAAATCAAAGCAATTGTACCAGATTGTTTATCTCGTTTTAAACATTGATCCAAGTCTTTGGAGAAGTTCAAAAGAAATGGGAAAAATTAGAAAAAACTCCCTTCTTCAAAATGCTGGCGATTATATTTGGTTTAAAAAATTATTCCAACCAAGAGTTGTTCCAAAAAGTATAGTCCTAAAATTTTTATCTTGAAAATATTTTTTTTTCAAAAATGCAAAAATGATCTATAGAATTTTGTAATTTTTAATATTTGATGATAGGTACACCAGCAGCCTTTAAACGAACTTAAAAAAAATAATCTTTTCTTTTTGAATCTTCAGAAAACTCTATTATCCCTTTTTTAAAAATCTTACACTTATCTTATACTTGCACAATATTCCATTCAACCTACACAAAAACGAATATTTTACTTTTCCGATCTAATATAGGGCTTAATATTTCCTCAAAAATATTTTCATCATAAAATATTAAAAAAAAAAATGTCTAACAATAAAAACAAAATTTTTAAAGTGAGAATTTCGAAAAAAAACTGAACTAAATTTATTATTTTCGCCCATAGCTTTTGAAATTGATCTAAAAAAAAACTTAAAACCATGTTCAAAACAACCAGAGTAATCGGGAACAACTTTCGACATTTCGATTTTCCTAAAAAAAAAATTTGCTTTAGTTCAAAAACGGGATTTTGTGTCTAAAAGAATATTTTTCTAATATTAAAAGAAAAAAACTGGATGAATCCAGAACAATTCGGGAACAATTAAGAGAACCTTTCAAAAATACCAATTTAAAAAAGTGCGAAATTCACAAATTTTGGGCTATTAACATTATTTGTATATGAGTTACATTATTTAAAAAAAAACACACTTTGTATAAATAACATAATTTTTGATCAGTTTTAATTAAAAAATAATTTTTCTAAGTTAGGTATCATGATTATCATTAAAAAAACCAGATCATTGACAAACAATTTGATGTCTGGTCCTAGTTACGGCCGTGTGGTTACTGTAAACCGCCGATTTGGTTTCAAATCTAGGATTGACTGATAAAACATAGAATTTACAAGCAAGAATGGTAAAAGTCTGCAAAATCAATGTTCCATACCTTTCATTACGAACTACGAGAGAGGGTGTGCTGCACGCAAAACACATAAACTGCACTCCATTGTGCCAGTGCCGTCAAAAGTATTATTTTAGAAATAATGTTTAAACATTTGAAAATGTTAATATGTAGCTCTTGTGGGATGTATGTATTCAAGGGGTATAAACATTTTCATTAAAAATGGTCATGAAAATAGGAAATAATTAAGTTGTAAAATTTGGATAAAGCGTATTTTGCGTATTTTTGTATTCGCCCAAGGGAAACCCAATTTCGCACGAAAAAAGATCAATTCGCCGGAATTTCTAATTTTCACACCACAAATTTATCTTCCTTTGAACAAAACACTTTTTTCCGGCATCGGCACTGCACAACAAAGTACATATTCTGTATACAATACATATTGTCTAATACATCTGAATGAATACACTTGGATGTAATACACTACGGCCGGGAAGGTTATGTTTGTGGCAATAAAAAATTACACCCAAATATTTTTTCCAAAAAAAAATTTGTCTAGTACCTACCCTCATTAATTTCTAAATACCCCACTTTTTATCAAATCTCATAAACGAGTACTTCAGTTAAGGATTTGTGAGAGGAATTGAAATACAGTACACCCCCTCTAAGTCGAACTTCCTCTAAGTCGGATTTCCCTCTAACTCGAATTTGTTCGCCATATTTTGGCATTCCCCACAATTTTCCACACAAACACTATCCTTTAAGTCGACATATTTAGAACATTTTGAAATAGATTTTAAAGTAGGAAAGTAGTAGATACATATGTAAATTCGTAATATGTGACAATTTTTATGACAACAAATTACCTGTTGATGCAACTTACTTATTGGTGAAAAAAGGTTTCTAACGATTTTTCGATTAGAAAACAAACATGTGAGATTCCGTGAAGCTTTCAAAATCAATTTTTCTTCTGAAATACATCATAAAGCTAAAACACATTTAAATAATTCGAATATCTCAAAAACTCCTTCTAAAAATTTAATAGGTGAAGCCAAAATCTTGTTGGGTATAATCTTGATGAATCATAAATTTTGACTTTTTGGAAAAAGTTGGTAAAGAAACGATTTATATTTTGAAGCTTATTTTTTTCAATTACTTTGTTATTTAATGTTTCAATCTTCTCATGCAATTTTTTTATTTTTCAATTATGTTTTAACTTTATCTAAGATTTCATCTCAACAATTTAATACAGCTGAATTCAAAGCAAATATAGTAATACATGTTCTAAATATAACAAACTAAACCGAAAAATTCTTCAAAACTGTACCGATTGATACTGATAATTTTGTTTTTGTTTGTTTTACAAAACAGATGCCAACAATTCCAACAGCAATACCAATAATTCCAACTGTAATACCAATGAGAATAGTGTCAATAATAATAATAATGGAGATCAAATGATTTCACCCTCAACTATGGCCAAGTTTCTTGAAGACGAACTGAAAGCAAATGAAGTCAAACATTGTGATACATGCCAGTGTTCAACAAAAGATTTAACCGTTTTGGCCGATGTACAAAGGTCATATGCGGTTGCCACACAAACACCCCTGCACGGCGAAACCAATTCCTCACTATGTCTGCGCTGCAATAGTAATTTGAATTCGCCCTCAAGAACGAACAGTCCTTACATCATGAAACTAGTAAAATCTAGCGATTCTGTGATATCCGAAACAAAGAGCAGCGTTTCCGACCTAAATGACTGCGATAAGCTCTTTACACCGGCCAAGCGCGACGATCTAATGGTCAATCCCATTTTGGGCCACCATCGGCTGTGTGATCGAACCGCTAGTAAATATGCAAGTCTCTTGCAACAACAGCAGCAGCATCAACAGAATCTTTATACTGACACTGCCAAATATGTGTTAGAAAATAATCGAAAGTTCGCAGAGAGTTGTGATCTAATCGATTTGCGAAAATATAGTGATAAATCGCCCCCCGGCAAGCAAGTGACGACGACGACGACGACAGCCAGTTGTGATATTAGTAAAACGACAACGTGTGGTGGTGCTGCAACCAAAGAGCAGGCTCCGGCGTTAAGTAGAAAAATTGAGACTCCCGATGAGATGAGACTTAGTAGCAGTAGCGGAAATGTACAGGGTAAACTCTTAGAGACTAGCGATGAGTTAGAGAAGAAAAACGATGATACGGAAAAGAGCAATTTGCGATCGGGCATGTCGGGAAGTATGAATAGTGTTTGGAGCAAAACAAGCAGCTGTGAGGGAGCGAAAATGTTTGAAAACTTCAATAGGAATCTTATTAAGACTATCAAGGTATGTTTTCGAGAGGCTATGGTATATTATATTAAAATATTATTTGATACTTCTATTTCTAATATTCTCCCATTTTACCCTTTTCAATATTCTCCCATTTTACCTTTTTTCAACTGACAACAAATATTTAATGCCTTAAATCTGTGCCCAGAAAGATAAAAGGCGACAAAGTTCCCAAAAATCTCACATGTAAAGTTATAAAACTTAAAGAAAATGAATTTGTATAACATAACAAACTTAACCTCTCCTCCCCCCCCCCTTCACAAACTCAATCATCTTTAATTAAAACAAGAAATTAATATTATGTATTTAAAAAAAAACTTTTTGCAGGCTGAAAATCCCAAATACCGTGGTCCCCGTTTGTGTGCCATGCGTATCCAACAAAATGGCCAAAGCAATATTCTGCTCGATAATATGGAATCACCAGCCGAAGCTACACCTATAATCTATACACGACGGCAACGTTTTCTCGACGAAGAACTCGACGACACAAAAGATATAATCACATCCAAGATATCAATGGTGATGACAAATCAAACACAAGTAGACGTTGTAGTCACAAGCAATGGTAATGCAACCACAGAAGCTGCCACCACAATCGCCAAGCGGATGAGTAATGATGATAAGCTACAGCCAAGCTGTGAGGTCGTCAATTCCTCATCTGAAAATAATATTAATAATAATAATTCTACTAAAATGGACCTTAGCAGTAGCAACAATAATCTAAGCATAGATCTACTAATTAACGATACCACACCGCTTTTAAGCGTTACCCACAACAATAATAATAATTTTAATCAGCAGCCACCAATCCAACCGCATCAGCAGCTAATGCCACCATCAGAAGTCAACATTGACCGACAACTCACCAATAGCTATTTGGAACAGCAATTCAAGAATCTCGTTACCACGGAACAACAACAGCAATTACTCAAGGCCTCGCTCAACTATGATATGCTTCATCTAAACGAGACAAATGGCAAGGCGTCTGTCAATTCAAAATCTTGCACACAATCGAGTTCAATAAGTGACGCCATCGATCTGCAGGAGAGTGTACTTCTACGACGTCAGCAGCTGAATCGAGTTGCCGAATGGGTGCAACATAATTCCCAATTGGAACAACAGCAGCCAATAAACGATAACAGTGAAACCTATGCTTCCATGGAGAAGCTTTCAATGGATTCTGGATACAAAACAGTCAACCAGCAACCACAAACAACACAGCCACAAAACCACCAGGAACCAGCATTGAATGTGGCACTACTGGCCAGTAAGATGGCATCAAGTGCCACAAGTACTTTTCAGTATGGGGAGACCCCCAAGCATGGTTACCGGCACTTAGACAACTTCCAAGCACCATCTGAATCTAAGGTCCATTATATCAATGGGAATGGTAATGGCAATCAGCAATCGCTTCAAGAGGTCGTCTACAACTACAAGTACGGCAAAGATCCCGATAATAACTCCAATAAACCTGTCGATATTGCTCAAATGGAATACAATGTTAAGCAATTCCTGCTCAAACAGAACGAATGGTCGATGCGCAGTACGAAAAACCATTCAACTGCGACTTCTTCTAACTTCAGTAACACCCCGAGTCAGACACCGAAAATATTCGGAAGCAATCCAGGAATGACAAATGGTGAATTGGCGAGACACAGACAGCAGCACCTGCAGCAGCAGCAGCAGCAAGCAATGCGTATGGCACCACATCGGACTGAAACAAATTTGTAAACGGCGACATCTGATGGCAAAATAAACAACAAATATTAATAGCTTCTTTTTTACTTGTTTTGTTAAAAATGTTATCCCTGATTCGTTTCATGTCAAAAAAAAAAGCATTGCCTCCAATGAAGTTTTTTTTATTGTTAGGGCTCTTCTTAAAAAAGCTTTTGCGGTGTTTTCGAATAACATATGCTTTTTTCTCGGCTTTGGAGGTTTAATTGAACAAAAAAAAAGTTCAAGTGGAGGAGTGGAGTTCAAAAATAATTTTTTTTTTTTATTAAAACCATGTCTTCCATATTCTAAGGGTCAAATAAGAAATGGAATATTTTTTATAAACATTTTCATTTTCGACTAACTTAATTTGAAAAAAGATAGGTGACTGATTGATGCAAGCATTTGTAACATTTTATTTTCCTTCTCTTCAGGTTTCTTAATCTTTAGATACTCGGGAATATCAACTTGTCACAGTCCACAGTACACAAATCTGAAGGTAATATATTGCTCAGGTTGTGCAAATTGAAAGTGTCAGAAATTAAACATGGCGGCTCGAGTGCCCCCAAACACTGCACATTGCATTACCAGAAACAACAACAAATATTAGCATTTTGACAATTGAAGAGACACTGAATCTGCCATTTTCACAAAAGATGCGCAGAACTGAATAAAAATGAGAAATCGCTAATGATATTACCTTCAATGGGGGCTATCGCGAACAAAATTTCCCTGGAAATAATATTTCCCTCCTTCGAAAACTCGAATGGTCGAAAGTTTCTATTGGAATTTAATGTGTATCGGGAGTTAATTTTCCGGGAGAGTTCGAGATGACGAAGTGTAATGGAAAAGTAAAGGGTGTTTTTTTTAGATGTGTGGTTTTCAAGAAAAATTAAACGCATATAGTTTAATGTTATGGCCAAGAATATAGCTTTATTATAAAGTAAGGGTTTGTCATTATGTTTTAAAATGATTTTGGGCAAGTGGCCGCCGCGGCTGGCTTGAATAAATTCCATCCGAGAGGCCCAATTTTGAACCACTTTTTGCAGAAATTGGGGCCGTATTTCAGCAATAACGCACCGAATATTCTCTTCCAATGCGTCAATCGTATCGGGCTTATTTGCGTAGACAAGCGACTTCACATATTCCCACAAAAAATAGTCCAGCGGTGTTAAATCGCACGATCTTGGAGGCCACGTCACAGGCCCACGACGCGAGATAATGCGCTCACCAAAAGTTTCCTTCAGTAAATTGATTGTTTCGTTGGCTGTATGGCATGTAGCGCCGTCTTGTTGGAACCAAAGGTCATCCACATCAACATCCTCTAATTCAGGCACGAAAAAGTCATTAATCATGGCTCTATAGCGTTCCCCATCGACTGTAACATTATGGCCGGCTTCATTTTTGAAGAAACATGGACCAATGATTCCCTCTGCCCATAGAGCACACCAAACAGTGACTTTTTCAGGATGTAACGGTGGCTCAACATAAACTTGAGGATTGTCATCACTCCAAATACAGCAGTTTTGTTTATTGACGTATCAATTCAACCAAAAGTGAGCTTCATCGCTAAACAAAATTCCCTTATGAAAATTGGGATCAACGGTAATCTTGTTTTGGGCCCATTTGGGCACGATTTGCAAACGTTGTTCAGGAGTAAGTCTATTTATTATCAAATGGCAAACCAAATTGAGCATAAATCAAGTGACAGCTGCCAAAAATACCAACTCCAAAAAAAGTATTGCCAGACTGAAAAATGAAAACCACACGTCTTAAAAAAACACCCTGTATTAGCGTTTCAAAATTTCGAAGTAGGGAACATTCCCAGGCTAATTTTACTCACGAAAAAACCCATATGTGTACTAACTGTGGTCAAAATCATCGTCATCATTCCAATTTTTATTTTCAGTAATAATATTTGATTTTATTTTCTTACGAACTCTGAAACAGAGCTCATTTTTCCCAACAAATGAGGGGCATTATTATTATATCTCTTCCTTTAATCTGACCTATCAGATCACATACCTGAAACAAAAGATATTTATATCGATTGGCAAACTGCTCAAGAATTCCACTCCAATACCTCAAAAAACAAAATAATTTTAAAAAGCCGCGTATACATAACTATTTCAGACGCTTTAAGTATCCTATAGCATGAAATAATTATATATTCAAACAAAAATATTTTCAACTTAACCTAAGAATTGTAATGGGGCATTTTGCTTTAAATTTACTGATTGTCAGCTGTCGAAAAGGAAAAGAATGTACCAATATTGATAAATATAACTAAAAATAAAAAAACTTTGATATAATGGGAATGAGACTTAAATGTATATTATCTATATATATATATAATATGTACTTGTATAGGATAAAATAATCACGCGTTTGCTGAGCGGTGATCAATAAAAATAAAATTTAGCAAAAACAAAACATAAATAAATACATTATTGTATAAACTAATTTTTATATATGAATTTGAAAACAAAAAAAAAATTAACCACTCTACAAAAGCTTTGTGTTAATTTTAAATAATATATAATATTAAAATAATATATATAAATATAAATGTAAAAAAGCGCAACAATAATCTACTAAAATCGCAAGACATAAATCAAAGGCTAAAAGTTTTTTTTTTAGAAAATATATATTTTTAATTTCAATATTTTTAAAAATACATAATTTAAAATGTTCAACAATTTTGACTATATATTTTTTTTTTTAATTCAAAATTTTACATAATAAAACCCGTAAAATCCTATAAGTAAAACATTGCTTGATAATTATTTTGCATAATAGTAAGTCTTTGACTGCTTAACCTAAACAAAATTTATTATAATAAAACACAACACAAAAAATAAAAACAATTAACTATATACATATATTAAAACACCTACCTATACCTACATAATATATACAAACAACAAAAACAAATAAATAAATGCTTTATGTCTGTTATATTTTGCTAAGCCCACTGCTGACACCTACCGTTAATCTATCTAAACAAAATATATATTTTATTAAACCAAGTTAGACTTACCAATAACTAAAAAAAAAAAAAAAAACTTTCGTAAATAATAATTTGCTTGAACACAAATAAGATAATATTGATTTACAAAAAAAATGAATCTCACAAATAAACTGTTATTTCAGAGACAGGTCTAATTCTTCTATTTTTTTTAAATACACTGACGCAAAATTTTAAACATTTAAAACCTGCTCTAAATCATTTTTAAATTGGACGCCGACTCTAAAAATGAGTTTTAGAATGAGAGTCGACGCTTTGATGATTTTAAACTATATAAAGTATACAACGCTAAAGCACTTCTAACTTTAAAAGCAGCAAAATGCTTCTCTATCTTTTTTAAAGTATACATTATCCATTCAACGTTTGTAATTTCATTACAAAAATTTAAAGACAAATATTTGATGAAGATTTTAAGCATGTAAATCAACAATCACGAACACTGTCATAGCTTTAATTTGTGGTGCATGCACCCAGTAACCATTACCACGAAAAAACAAAACCATCTCCACCCCCGATTCAATAGACTACGACACCAAACAATATACAATACAAACTTGTATTCGGTCGACCGCCCCAACAAAAAAAAAAATGTGGTACATAGTGTTTGACTACCATATCGCGGCAAATCATTTTCTGCTCACAAAATCCCCCGTCATCTTAGCTGGAAAGGTGAAATAGCTATAGGGGAGTTAAAAAAAAGAAAAAAAAATTACAAACAAATTTAATTTTTAAAATGGACACCCGGATTTGAACTGGGGACCTCTCGATCTGCAGTCGAATGCTCTACCACAAATCATAAAAAACCTTACAAATGCACTAAAAACCTTCATTAGTTAGAAGAGTTGTTTAAAGTGTTTAAAATTAAGAAAAGGTTGGACAAGGGCTAGCAACTAAACGACTGCGTTTACTAGAGTCGGTTTTATTCCTTAAACGAGGACTGTTTAAAAATTTGCGCCACTATGTCAACGGGGCATTTATTTAATTTAAACGTGGAAAATAACATCGCGCTCTTTGCAACGCTTAGGGCTAGTTTCACAGTCCTAAAAGTGTCACTTAAGTGGGAAATGTGAAAGATTAAAGCGCAATATAACAGTGCACACGTATCTGAATAATTGGCACTTAAGTCTTCGATGCTGATGACTTAAGTTCCACTTACTCTGGCTATGAAACTTAGGGCCAGTTTCACAGTCGACACTTACCGGAATAAGTGGCACTTAAGTTTCTAATATAAGGACTTTAGGCTAAGTTTCATAGCCAGTGTAAGGGGAACTTAAGTCTTTAGCATCGGTGACTTAAGTGCCACTTATTCAGAAAAGTGTGCACTGTGATATTGCGCCTTAATCTTTAATATTGCCCACTTAAGCGCCACTTTTCTGAATCTGGCCCATAGTCTAGAGTTCTAATATGGTAACTGTCGACTGCCCTGCTTATTATATTGTTAAAAGTAGGTACTTACATACATATGCTGGATCTTCTCGACTGAACTGAATTTTTCTGCCAGTTTTTTGACAGTTAACTGACAAAATACTGCCAATTTGTCAGTCCTTTAAATCCAGAATTAGAAATAATTATAAACTTACAAATACAAACTTTTGCTGGGACCAGCAACTTGTACTTGATGAACACATTGATTTTCCTCTTCTGCAACCCGTTTTTTTTTTTTTGTGAATCACTACTAAATAAATACAAATAATCTTATATCTATTTATGTATATCAATTTTCAACCACTTAAAACAATTTTACCTTTTGCGTGCAGATTTAATTAAAAATGTATCAATTTTTTCCCTTTTTCTCACAATCAAAACAAAAAACAAACTCAAATAAATAAAAACGTTGCGTTGACAGATTTGCTGTGACAGCTGTCAATTGTCATCAAAACAAAGTCGATAGCCGAAAGCTGCTGTATGCATAAATTAAAGGGTGGGTTTCATGAAGAATGGGAATGATTGCATTCAGTGACAAAATTGAAAAATTATTTTATGGATTATTTATTGAAGGATTTTTTTTTCAAAAAAATCTGCAGCAGATCTACTGCAATTGCAGCAAAGTGACAACCCTGGACTTTAAGCTTAATTTAACTCGAAGTTTCTTCTCTGGCTTATTGACGTTTGTATACTCTTTCTTTCAAATATCCCTAAACGAATATGTAAGGAAGGATTTAATCTGGAAAATGTGGAAACAGTGATGTAGTACACCGATTTTGATGAATTTCAGTCATGATAAATGATAGCATAATGTAAATATGATCAGAGTAAATTTTTGTCCACTGAAACACCCACTTTTTGTAAAGAGGTCATCTAATCATCAAGTTTGATGAAAATGAGAGGTATGCTCTTCCGAAAAAATTCTGCTAGCCCTGCTATAAATTCTGTTTCAAATTTAAAACGCCATTAAATTCAATCAATTATAATACTTAGTACTAAAAGCTTTATTATACTTTACTTTACTTAAAATGACTGACTTTACTTTTAAATCTGGCCTTGAAACTTTGTGTCTACTGAGCACTCTTTTGTAATTGATACATATTTATGCACGGCTTTAGTTAATGCTGTTTGAGGCTTTTCAAATTCAGTTGGTAAGTCGTGCAGGCCATTTTCTAGATTTCTGAATACAAGCAGCAATCCAAAAGATGTCATTCTATACTTTCAAAGGTCCTGTTGGAAGATCAATCGTTCTGCATTGAAAAGTTTTTTTGGTTATACCCTTAACAAAAACCTCTGAAAGATCTTCTCTGTATAAATTTGAAACTTTTGGACCTTGAGATGAGAATCCCATTAAACCATTATTGAAGAAGAATGATTGCCTTCTTGAACCCTTAAACAACAATTATCAGTTGCTTTAATGTCCTGGCATAGACTTCAACCAAAGCAGTATAAGTTTATATCAATTTCTCGCGTGCTACTGCCAAAGTCGTTTGCTTTTTTTCAGCCTATTTATTGTAAGTGCGGAGGAATTAAATGCCCCGATTATCATTAATAGGTGTTTATGAGCAGATCCTCCCGAACCAGCCTGGAAATTGATATGGTTAGTATATCGAATTCTCTGGACATTTATTTAGCTCACGAACGGAGTTTTTTTTTAATTCGTTCACGAACTGCTTTTATGCCCACACTCGTACGAGTGACCCATATTTTCCAAAGACTTGGTATAGTGCTCGTCTTTTTACTTGATCTATAGAGGTTTTGGTAGAGCGTTTGTGCGACCAGGTGAACATCGAACAATTAAAATTAAGATAGAAACTTAAAAATTTGAGAATATTTTTTTTTTAATTTATTTCTAACCCTTTGAGCATTTGGAAGCACCCTAATAAATATATTTTCATTTTCTGAATAAAAATGCAACTTACCCTTACACATATAACCAACAAATTAAGTCACTTTTTGTGAAAAAAATGTATACCTATTAAATTCTTGGATCTTTAACTCAATTTTACTTAACGAATCCAAGCCCACCTATGGAGTTATAGAAAAAACAAATTACCTACGTTTCAAACTTCTCACTTTTTATTTGCAACTGTTTCTGAAATATTCCAATGAAAAGCTAACAATTTATAAACGTTTTTTAATTTAAATGTTTTGTTTGTTATTAATTTATACATGTATTGTTTTCTGTTTTACTTTCAAAATACGATCCTTACCATAATCAGATGAAGAAGTCAGAACAAACAAAAAACTAAAATACAAAGTCAATGTTTCATAGTTTGCATGTATTTAAATTTCTTTAAATGTTCAAATCTCAGTGTAATATTCAATTCATGAACGCACCAAAATAAATTAAAAAAAAAAAAAAAAACAAAACAAAAAATAAAAATAAACAATTTATTTAAAAATGCACATAATTGTCTATATGAATGAATATATAGTTAAAAGTTTTAATTTGTAAACAAAATGAAAAGTCCATTATCAAAAAGAAAAACAATGCAATAAAAACCACATCACAGTTTGAGATGTTTACTACAAAATAAAAAAAAAAAAAACAAAAATAATTAGGGAATCGAACAAAAAAAAATATCAATATATTTTTTATAAGTGTACAGGATCCAGAATATTAGCAAAAATTGCAAAAACAAAAAAAAAATGAAAATCGTACTAATATAGAGAAAGTATTTTCGAATATTTTCTTCTGTCAACTTGTACTACATACAACTGTAAAAATGTATTAATGCTTAATTTATAAATGTTAAGTTTAAAATTACAAAAACAAAACAAAACAAAATAAAAACCTTATGCTTTTTATTACTCTGAGCGAAATTGTAAATTAATAATTGTATAATTGTATGTATATGTTTGTTTCATATAGTTAATAATTTATTTCATTCAAATATTTTATTTTGTTTTCTTTTTTTGCTTCAGTTTCAAGGGATTTTAAAAATAGCGACTCTTTAGAAAAAAAACTGAAAATATACAAAAATAAAACAACAGCATAATTTTCACTCAAAAAAAAAATATGAATAAATGTGTTTAAGGAAATGCAAATTAGTTAAATTGTTTTTGATTATCTTAAGGAAGATTCTATTCAATATAAATTATTCATTCGGGCTCCATAAAATAACTCCTCAATAAAATATCCCCCCGTTGACTAAAAATTAAATATCTCCCCAAAATGTACATGGATATCCCAAAAATTTGGGATTTGTTTCAATTTTAAATTGGGGAGTTTTTTCATGATCATAACGCCTATTTCAATAAATTGAACAAAATATCATCAAGACTTGTCCATCGATATTAATTACGGACGTCAAAGGTGGTATGACTCTTACGTTCTGGCCAGCATCGTTTTTAAAGAAGTACAGAGCAATTATTCCACCAAACTATAAACCAAGCAGCAGTTTTGTTTATTGACGTATCCATTCAACCAAAAGTGAGTCTCATCGCTAAACAAAATTCACTTATGAAAGTTGGGATCAACGGCAAGCATTAGTCCATTCATGTTGAAATGCCAAACCAAACTAAAAATAAATCATTCGACAGCTGACAAAATGGCTGCCAGTTAAAATAGTGTTGACAACTTAAAGTTCTATACCTCAAAAAAAAAAACACCCTTTACACAATTTTTTGTCTCTAATTTATATTCTTTAATTTTTGTACATTATAAAAAATGTATATAGTACAAGGTGAAGCAAAATTAATCATCCAGTTTTGTTTTTGAATTACTTTTTTTACTAAATAAAAAAAATGATTTTGAGTGATGGAAATCTTTATTTGGACCTTTACAATTTTTTCTGTTAAGTGGAGAGATATCCGTCAAGTGGCCGCCGACATGCCAGTGTTGATAAACTATGCACATTTGTGTCCGTTTTATCGCATTTTCCATGATTCTTTAAGATTTCCGGTGATAACTGTTCGTATTCCTGTCGAATATTCACGTTAAGGCCTGCGATTGTCTCGGACTTGTTGGTATAAACCCGCGACTTCAGGTAGCTCTAAAGAAAAAAGTCTGGGAAGGTTAAATCGGGCGATCTTGCTGGCCATGCCAAACCGCCAAACCGGGAGATCACGCGACCAAGAAACGCTTTCTTCACAATGTCCAGTGTGGCTGGTGGTGTATGTGCGGTTGCACGGTCTTGTTAAAATCACATGTTCACCAATCCCCGTTCATCCAATTCCAGCAGTAAATGTCGTTTAGTCGAGAAACGATGGAAATTGAAACAAATCAAATCGTTTCATTTTTCAACGTTTATCGACCAATTTTACCGATGCGAGAATTACATAACGTCGGTACTGAACAATGCTTTAAAAAATAAAAAAAAAAATAACAAAAAATTTACCAACAAAATGCGATTTTTTGACCTATCATTGTGCCAAACAAATCAATTTAATTTTAAAAAAAACCCTAAATAAGTGTAGATTTAATTTGTTTTCCACCAGTTTAAAATTTTAATTCATTAAATTTAATCTTTATCCATGCGGTTACTTGTTTTTCAAACGTCTGTTTTGTAACTATTCAACTTCAAATAAATCTCTCCATACCTTAATAAAAAATACATTTCAATAGAATTTCCTCAAATATAGAATTTTGGTGATATCGCTACAACTTACCATATTATTTCAGCAAATAACAATTTCTCGATGTCAACGAAGAAATTCAATTCAGCGAACCGTAGTTTAAATAAAATTAAATTAAAAAGCACTCAGTCCACTCACACAAGATTTCTATAGTTAAATATTTTAATTAAATTTTTTTTTTGTCAAAAATCACTGCAAAATACAAAATAAATACACGTATTTAATAAAATCAATCTTAAAACTGATTTTTTTTATGAAAATGATTAATAAACACACGCTGCGCAAATTTTGAGTTTTCTCAATTTTATAACATTAGGTATACGCTTCCGCAAATTTTAAAAAATTGACACACAGATTTAAGCAGCCTGATTTTAATGTATATAAGCATGATTATTCCAAATAATTTTCTAATTTTACTAAAAAGTTTTTAGTTTTAGTATCATATTAAACCTAATTTCTTAAAAAAACTCCAGTTGAACACACCTAAATCAGTGACAGTTCGTGCAAAAAATAAACAAACATACCCTTTTCACATTTGTTATTGTCAAAGTGACATATGGAGTTAATATGATACTAAAAAGACAAAATACATATTTCATAGTAACTCGTACTAAATCGTTTAAAATTCCTTTATTTCTTTAGTAATGATTTCAACGACACTGGTACATAATGAAAGTGCAGCTTGTGTGCTTGTGCAACACACTCTCAAGTTTGCCTGGATCAATTCACTGAGCGAAGCAATTCATGCATCGTAAAATAGTGGAATATTGTAAAAAATAGTAGGTAATTGACTTTTGCAATTACTGCTTGCAAATCCTATGTTTTATCGGTCAAACCTAGTTTTTGGAACAATTTGGAAGACAACAGTCGAAGTCTTGAAAAAGACGTTTCAATTTATCAAAATTTTGAATAATTGAAACGTGTCCTTCAATTAAATTCAATTCAATAGTTAAAAGAATAATAATCAGCCTTATTGTGAGTTTCACCCAAACAACATTCCACCCGGAAAATTTGACATTTCACTTTTCGCCTATTGTGAGTTTCCCCCGAAATTTCATGATCAAACAATTCCCTTTATTGTGAACATTCATTTCGGGCGGAATGTAATGGCATTTTCACTTCTTTTTTGTAGGCGAACTAAGTTTCGTTCGGGCGAAACTCACAATAGCTTTTAAAATTCCGAGCGAACAAAAAATTTTAAGTTGAAATTTTTTTCGGGTGAAACTCACAATAAGTCTGAATATATAAAAATAGTATTTAACGAACAACTGAAGCTATAAAACATATAGATAATATTTTTAATACTTTAAGGAGTACAAGATTAGACGTTAGAAACGTCACCGTCGTCTATATTCATAACTATTTGATTTTGTTTTACATAATTTTCTACATGTACCTGAGGCAATAACAGCAAAACACCTGTTTTTATAAATGGTTGAAATCTTGGTAACAACCAAAGATGGTGTAAAATTTCTCATACAAAAAAAGTTGGTGGTTCAACAGTTTATGTGTGGAACCGTGGCCTATAGTGACTTATACAACTCTCAACCATTCTTGTGTGCGAACCCTTTAGCGAAACCCGAACTTGACATTATGTTAAAAACGCCTTCATTCAGTATCCACAGATATCAAATCTTAACATGAAAAAAAAAAACAACAAAAACTTACCTTACTTTACCACATAGCAAAAAGTCATCGAACTCGCTCTATATATCAGGCCGTTATCTCATGTTGCATATATTTCCGTGTTGCGCAATAAAATCAGGTTTATTGGATAAATCAGTTAATTTTTTTTTTTTTTTTTTTGTATAACTGAAGCATATTTTTAATTTACCTACCTCGTTCTTGTTGAAAAAATACAAACAAAATAATAAACTTATAAAATGCAGTTTATTCCAATGAATAAGCCATGAAACCAGTCAAAATAGGTCAATGGACGAACATAAGGCAAAACAAAAAAACTACTCAAAATTGAGTAAATATTTTGTTGTTATTTTTCAGTTGAAAAAAAGGATGAACATAACTGGATTTTTATCATATATACGCAGGAGAAACCCCGCGTCTGAGAACCGATACACAGTGTATTTTTTTTATTCTTCAAGTTTGCACCTCAGCTCTTTCGTTTAGTGTACGGCAGCGTGGTTTTTTTTTTGTTTATTTATTTTTTTTTTAATTTTACTCGTGCCTGCCTTTCCTTCGGTATGAAATAAAAATGAGTAATTGATGAAATCAAAACATTGTTAATCCCAAATAAACAATAATAAGTCCCACATTAATAATTGGGGACATTTCATTTCGTATACCAAAGTGACCTTAGTCTGTGTCTTGAAATTTGCATAAGGCTTCACAAACAGCTGCACCTACGATCATGCATAGTGAAAACCGGACTTATCATATTCAACATTGAGTCAATTAAAGTTTGTATTGATTATGCAATTCAAGTTTGTGCCAGTTCCGATTTCAGTTAATCTGTCCTTAAATGTTTTGACATTGCTAGGGAGGCAGAAATTGCTTGTGATACACTCATGCTGTTTTTTTTTTTATTTTCTCTGATCAGATCAAATCTCTTATAACGAGCTTAAGTAAGTGTCGTGCTAATTGCATATGTCTACACAATGAACCCACTGATATTCTATAAATAAATAATATGTATTTTTGTTTGTATCCACAGTCGCATTTCAGAGACTTAATTTTCTAAAATTTACCTTAACGGGCAGACGTAAAAAGAAAGCCCGTCGTCTATATCTTGTACCTAAGGCTTTTTAATGACCCTAATCGATGACGGAGTGTGACAAAAATGGAACAAAAATTAACGTGATAAGATCGACAGAAAGTGCATTATGCAGATGAATCCAAGTAACTTACGCCCACCTTTCTCTGGCTGAGCCCCATCAGTGCCGTTCACTTCCGACCGTCCGACGTCGGTATTTTTTTTTTTTTCCTGATGAAAAGAACCATCGGCTACCAATTTGAAGAAGAAAGAAGCCCAAATGCGTGCCTTCCATTCATTCTCAATCAGCAGTATAAAGAGAGACCTTCATATTTCATTCATGTGAGTGCCAAGCCGATTAGCATTTTCAAAGCAACAAGTAGCTTCACACCTTTAGGAACTATATAGAGCTCTTGTCTCTATCGTGCATGGCATTATCTTCGGGGCTCTGATGTTCTGCTTTGGGAATTTTAAGTGGCCCACATTATGGATAAAGTGGCACCATCTCGTATCGAACGCCCATCTGACGGAGTAAATTTTATTTTTCTGTCACGGAATTGTATTCAAAAAAACGTCTGGCGTTGACTACAAATTAGAGAAAAAACTCAAATTCAAGTTGAATTAGTTTAATAGAGCTCTCGCTTCTTCACCTGCTGTGAGGCTTCATAAATTTCAAACTGTTTTTTGAGTCAGCCTTTCAGAATACAAATTCAAATCGCTAATTGGTTATTTTGAGTTGGGTATATATAGAGATACATTCCGTGTCACAGATTAGGTGATAATTATACAATGTTAATTTTTATTTTGGAAGTTACACGGGCGTATTGAGACAACATGCCGTTAACAAGTTTGTTCGACACGTTGCGTTCGTTTCAAAATTTTCACTTAACAAATTATTTTATTTAGTTTTCTAGTCATGTTCTTGGGTATTTACACTTTTACTTTTAATATTTTACCAATCAAAAAAATCAAACCATTACGTGAACTTACAATACAAGTACAACAAATCACGCTGCTGTTCTTCTTTGTACAGTGTATAGTTATGACGCCAGTTAAATTGTATAGAAAGTTAACATGTCAAACGAAAGTGAATAAATTCAATTTCAAGCGAGATTTTCGTTTTTCATGGCTAATGATGGCCCATGGAATAAAGGCGATCCGATGAGAATTTATAACCATCAAGAGTCTATGTATATGTAGAAAAGGAAGACCAGTACCAGACAAACTGCATTTATAGAGCCATACAAACAAACAAGTTGCACTATTCTATTCTTAGATACAAAGTGCATATACTATAAATGTATGGTGCGTCCGCTGCATCCGCCGCCGCCACCACTTGGTTTGGCTAATATGGCAAATACCAAAGACCAAAAAAAAAGCGCAATCTCATCTATAGCTATTATAGAAAAGGCAATCAGTGCGCTTCTTCTGCAATGAACTTTAACGCAGAGTGGCGTGGCGTGGCGCGGTGCGGCGTTGCACTGCTCCATTGGATAGCATAGAGGAGGTACCTAACATAAATACAACAAAAAAAATTATATAAATAATCAATGACAGGGCTGCATTTAGAATCATATTCTATAGGCCGTTAGCACAATTCTTATGACTGAATAAAGGATACTAGATGTAGCCTTTCAAGAGATCTGCTTTTCATCTGAAATTAAATACAAAGACTGATGAATGGCAGGAACTTACTTTTGTGGCTACCTATAATGTGATTAGATTTTTCAGCCTTATTGTGAGTTTCACCCGAACAACATTAGATCCGGAAAATTTGACATTTGACTTTTCGCCTATTGTATGAGTTTCCCCCGAAATTTCATGATAAAAAAATTCCCCTTCATTTCGGGCGGAATGTAATGTCATTTCACTTCTTTTTTGTAGGTGAACAAAATTTCGTTCGGGCGAAACTCATCACAATAGCTTTTAAAATTTCGGGCGAACAAAAAATTTTAAGGTGCAATATTTTTTGGGTGAAACTCACAATAAGGCTGAATATCTCACTTCAATGAGAATTTATTTCTTCCTTTTTTGAAGTTGGGCAGATACCCACTAAAAGTGAATTTAATTCCCAATAGATTTGCGTGGAATTATATCTTTTCACCGTAAATTCCATACTTAAAAAGAACAAAACTCAAAAATGAGTTGAAAACAAAAAAAATCAATTTTTCAAACTCCAAACTGTTACGAATGTGACACAAGATTGTGACTTATGACCCCCCATTGTCAATTAACTTTACCTTTTGACATATATATGACTGTTTTCTTGTATTTTTAATGGTAGATATGCCATGGTTTGCCCCAAACACGAAACATTCTATGCGAAAACACGACGAAAACTGCATTGCTAAATTGACAGTAAAATTCACGAGTCTACTGACATCAGACAACGACCAACAAAGTGAGCTCGTCGACACACGAGAGAAACGTTGTCATGTTGTCAACAACGAAAGATTCGGTGCACTACCGTCGTCGTCGCATTGAACTTCATCAAACTCGAACTTTAAAGTAGGCTTTTCACACACTGTAGCAAAAACGTAAGACATTTTCTGAATTTTCCCTACAAAATATCGTTGGTGAACGGAGACACTACGGGAGGTGTGAAAAAGAATCTCAAAGAAATCTACTCAAATGGTTTACCGGGGAGATTCACCCCACTATCTTCGTGCCTTTCTCTCTTATGGGGTTTTCCATTTGTAAAATAAATCAATTCATTTTTGATTTGGATCTGTCAAAAAGCCGATTTTGACCATTTTTGCGTTCCATTGGGCAAAATAAATTGATTTATTTTTGATTTAAAATCAATTTTGCAGATCTAAATTTTTCGGTAGATTTGCCCCATCATGTATCTACTAACACCAACATATTTTACAGCTGTCAGTTGGCAAATGTGTTGTTCATTGGATTATAATGTAGGTGAAAATTAAATTTTTCATGTGAGAAATATTCGATTATTATAAATGGAAAAGTTTAAAATGAATCGGTAACTTCACCAAGCTAATCTTTCTCTTATAAAAAGGACAAAATTTCTATTAAAATTATGACAGAGAAACAAAACTACACAAATACAATGACAAAAATAAATCAATTTGAAATCTTGTTCCATTCGCCTCGAAAAAAACCAATTTTTAAATTGAAATCGGAATTTACCAATGGAAAATCCAAAGTTACTGGAATCATTGGTTTTCGTTTGGATGTTTGAAGTTCTAGAAAAGCTTCCGATTGGTTGTTCCGATTCCGAGTAATATTTTCGAAGTGTTATCTTCTGTTCCCAATTTCATAAAGAAAGGAGTAGTAGAGGAGCACACACATTTTTTACATAGTTATTCGTTGGATTACTTGTCAAAAGTGATAAATACTTGAAGAAGCTTTTTCGTTAAATCGCGAAATTCTAGTAGTAGTGTGTGTGAATGTTTGGGAAGTTGGGGTTTTCGTGTCTGGAATTCGAATGGAGTAGAATCCAAACAAAAACAAAATCAGTTTCTTATTCGTGTGAAAAAGGACTTTGAGAGAGGCATTAATCTATCCAAATTCTTTATGTCAAAATTGGTTGAGTTAATGTGAACAACCTCTTAGGCTTATTTGTGATTTGGACTAAAATTTCGATTAAATTTTGACGTTTCCACGTAAATTCACCTCATTAGTGTCAAATATTAAACCTGTAATAACATTTAACACGATTTTAATCCAATTAACACATGGCATAGCAATATAAACGTTGTTCTGTTTAACAACTGACAGTTAAAAAAGATTAACAGTGAAGTTTCAGCGATTGAACCATTTAGTATCATCCGTCAAAAAGATTTGATTGTTTGGTGTTATGAGAATATTTCAAACAAAAACATTAATATAGGATAGCCCTAGTTGCTGAAACGAAACTTAAATATTTAATTTCAACATAAGTTGAATTTAAATATTAATGTTTCGTATCAGCAAACGGTTCTTAGTGTTTTATTGAACTTCTCGGGAATTTTTACCCTAAATAAAAATAAGTACAGCCCTGATCAAAGCCATAACTCTACTTGTATAAAAATACACCCGACTATGTTTAACTTCATGCTGATAAAAATACAAGCACCGCATTAAGAAACTTGTTCTTTTGTACATACATGTCAGTATATACGTACGTACGAATAGTGATTGAATAAATGCAAGATGTTTATCTGTTGGGCATATCTTTCTAAGGTAAGACCAAGACCAACTAACCCTCTGCAACTACCCAGCACCCCCTTTAGGCTGGTGATGTTTTTTTTTTTTTTGTTTTTTTTTTGTGGTTTAAGGAGCGCAACGCATCAAAGAGTTCGTATGGATTCTTGGACAGTAACTTCTTCGATGTCCTCTTCTTCGGGTCCTCAGCGTCTTTGATTCTGATTTTTTTTTTTTTTTGTTGGTTTCTTCTATGTTGTTGCAGATGGTGTACAGGAGGTACATAAGTGGTATGTAAGATGGTGAAACGATGGTACCTATACCTACTAGAAGGATTCTGGTTACCGAGAGATGGCAATAAAAGTAAATTTTTGCGCACATACGCTGAATCGTAATAAATAAGATTTAATCATTGCCAATGCACTTGGCTGGCTTGAGGATGAATAGGTAGGCAAAGGTAGATGAGGAGAGATGGGCGGCCGACCAAAAGACAGACCATCGTGGATTTTTTTTTTCGTATAGAGGACGCATTTTGCGAAAGAACCAAAGATTTTATTTTGCTGTGATGGTGGAAGCACATTTTGTATAATGAAGTGTGCATCCATGTTATTGGGACAGTGATTTAAGTTGAACTCGATGGTTTATATGATTTGAGTAGGTACGTATCTATATACATTATTTGTGGTGATTTCCAGTTGGTTAACTTCAGTATTAAATGAGAGTATTAACTTTAAATGCGAACTGATAAAGTCAATGATCTTTAAGTTTTTCAATTATTTTTTATGTTTATAGTTGATTAATAAGAAGATCGAAATATTAAAATGTATTTATGTTATTTTGTATATATCTTCCAAATACATAGGTATGAATGTTACATAATTTTATTTATTTGAAAAATTGCAGACGTCACATCTTCATATACTGGTAACTGCTACGAATTAAAATAAAAATTAAATGAGAATAAAGAATACTAAAAGTTTTTTCTGTCTCACTTATTTTACTTATTTCTTTTTAATTGTAAAAACAATGGGCCGTATTCATAGTTCTCTGATAAGTTCTTATTTGGTTTCTTTTAAGGTAAACTGGAGTTTATGTTATTCATAAAGAATTTAAAATCATGTTTAAGCGATAAACTAGAGTCTAAAAATAAACATGGCAGAACGTCTGTTTAAGTTGTTTTTAACTCTGCCAAATGTCAAAAAAACATATACGAATGAAAATAAAATTTACAATTTTTAATTGGTGTTCTGGTGTTCTAATGGACCTAGAGAGCTCGGTGTGACATAAGGTAATTTCCACCTTCTAAAGTACGATTGGCGTACTCCGTTTCTCGATTCGCCGTACCAAAAGTTTTGGCACATTTTGACACCTGTCAAACTAAAAGTGTTCTAGTAGACACAGAACGTGAGGTGTGATATTAGGTAGTATCCACCTCCTAAATCAATTGGTGCACTCTGTTTTTCGATCCGTGCGTCGTACTAAAATTCTGGATAGTGCAAATTTTTAGGCTTCCACTGGAGCTAGAGGGCTGATGGCCATGACAGTAGGTAAAAAGAAACGATGATATTTACACATATTAACCATGAGTCAAACAAACAATACAATGCAACTGCTGTTTTTAGTCGTTTTTTTTTTCAGTTGAAAGGATATTGTAGTAGAATTGTAATAGAAAATACCTGAGACCTGTTTCTAATTGAATAGAGCTGCCAAATTCTCTATGAATAGCAGCTATGTCTAACCTGGGTCTTAACTTAAGACTGCAGTTCAGTTTAACTCGAGTTTATATTATGACTATGAATATGCCCCAATGTCTATGTAACACCTGATGTCTTTTTAATGCAACCTGAATTGCTCGGCCTTAGTTTTGTTTTGTGTTGGTACTAATCGTCTGAAGTTGGTTAATCATAGTATTTATATACCTAGACTAAGATGCAATTTAGTTTCGCTTTTCAAAATATAAAAATAACAGCTTTGAGAAACTGTGGTATGTACAAAATGTTCTTGCTGAGATCGCAAGGGATTTCCAAGTACAGCCAAGACCCTGGAAAGTTCAGTAGAGAAAATCTAGATGAAAAAACTTGGCAAATATTCGTTATTCCCTTGCTAGTAAAAACTTGTTTGGGAAGTTTTGCTACATCTTGCCAAATACTCGGAAGGCCCTTTATGGTAAAAACTAGTTTGACAAGTCTCATAAGGAAAACCACGAGATAGCTATATAAAACAAAAGAAAATGTATCATCAAATCACCATGAAATGGTATGTTAGCCCAGTGGTTAGCGTATCGGAGTGGTAAGCGGAAATCTTAACCAACTTTTGATGTGTAAACATCTATGCTGGCGGTAGAGTCTAGAGTGAAAAAAAAACGTGAACGTTCGTGTGCAATGTTACGTCGTGCACTTTACGTTGTAGCATGTTACGTTACGAAATCTGATTTGCCCCGACCAAAACAAATTGATTTTAACGCGACCGACAATTAGATTATACTTTATAGCGACCACTCATTTATATTGTTTTTGCCAACGACGAAAGCAAATTGTTTTTAGCGCGACCGACGATTTTATCATTTTAACACTTATATAGGGTGATTTTTTAAGAGGTTTAGAAATTTTTTTAAAAAAAAAACACAAAAAATTCGAAAAAATGAATGAAATATTTATTTGAATCGATAGTTTGAACCTTGCAATTTAATGTTTAAAGATAATTTCATGCAAATGTTGACCGCGGCTGCGTCTCAGGTAGCCCATCCGCTGAGTCCAATTTTGGCATACTCTTTCACACATATCGGCCGGTATCTCACGAATGAATGCATGGATGTTGGCTTCCAGTGCGTCAATCGAAGCGGGCTTGTCCCTATAGACATTAGCCTTGACATACCCCCACAAAAAATAATCTAATGGTGTCAAATCGCACGATCTAGGCGGCCAATTGACCGGCCCGAAACGTGAAATTACCTGTTCACCAAACTCGCCTCGCAATTGCGCCATTGTTTCGAGTGCTGTGTGGCATGTGGCACCGTCTTGTTGAAACCACATATCATGCAAGTCAAGAACTTCCATTTCAGGCAAAAAAAAGTTTGTTATCATCGCTCGGTAGCGTTCACCATTGACAGTAACGCTGCGATTCGCATCATCTTTGAAGAAATAGGCCCAATAATGCCGCCGGCCCATAAACCGCACCAAACAGTGGCTTTTTCGGGATGCATTGGTAGCTGTTGCAATGCTTCTGGCTGATCTTCACTCCAAATGCGGCAATTTGGCTTATTTACGTACCCATTCAACCAAAAATGAGCCTCATCGCTGAACACAAGCAGCGCGCGATGAACATTTCGAACCGAGCACGAATTTTGATAGTAAAATTCAATAATTTGCAAGCGTTGTTCATTTGTAAGACGATCCATGGTTAAATTGCACACCAAACTGAAGCTGTTTGACAGTGACACAAGGTACTAAACACACGTCAGCTGTCAAAACCAGTGTTGCCAAAACCAAACCAGCTTAAAAATCACCCGTTACTTTCATTGCGAGTAGATGAAGTTTGTAGGAAAACTAATTTTTTGCGTTCCATTCAAAATGGCTAGAAAAGTACTATTGCAAGTGCTTCGCCACCTCCAAAGGAAAACGGCTACTTTTAGGTACTTGCTTGCTGCTACTTGCTTTTAAAATAAATTGAGACGAAAGAGGATTTTAAAAGAATTTAAATTTGAAAGCACTTGGTGAAACCAAAAGACGTCATTTTAGAGGTTATGATTATGAGGCTATTAAATATTTAAAAGCTTTTATAAAATCTATTACCAAAATCTTCAAAATTATGGGAGCAATGTTATAATTTACAATCACATAAAATTTAAGCAGATAGAGTACAAATATTTAAACGTTTTAATGTTTTCCCAAAAAAAACTACAAAACCCTATTTCCGGTAGGTATGTGAACTCTTCGCGTAAAACCTAAAAAAAAACATCAGTTTTGCTACAATCACTTTGGGCATTACATGTGAATAAGAAGTTTAATCGAAATCGTTAAAGTGGATTTCGAGAAAAATTTAATAAACCAACACTAACATTTTTTGTATGGCTCATCTGGAGCTGAAAAGAAAATCCGAATTTGTGCAATTAACTAATAAAAAAAAAAAAAACAAATCGATACAAGTAAAATCATGGAGAGTATCACGAAACCCACTTTCTAGGACCTATCTGGCTTCAACTACTGTTAAGAATCTAGTACAGTTAAAAAAAATAGTAAAATATAAAATCTACTACAATTTGTTTTGCCTGTCGCCTTTGACATAAACGTAATTTTGCTTCCTTTTCATCTATCAATCATTCGTTAAAGTAACACGCATTATCTCTCAATCTTAATCTACTTATGTAAATAAAAGTTATCTTTGAATATTTTTAAATATTCAATTCCTTCAACTAAGCACTTTTTTTTTTTTTTATTATAAGCGCGCACTCAAGGGGTTATGACTACCCTTATAATGATAAACATAGTGCGAGCGTTAGGAAAATAGGGAAGGGTTTAGTAGGAGATACCGATGCACATTGGTTTTGAATTTCTGGATATTACAATGGGAGGGAAAGATAGAGCTAGGCATGAGCACCTAAACATTTACATGTAAGATTCGTGTGAACGTCTTTAATACCTGATTTGTTAGTAATTAACAAACTATCAGTAGTTAACAAACTATCAATTTTTGTTCGTATTGTAACTTGTCAAATTTTTACCTAACGTCTATCATCAAAGTCTTAAAAAAGCATATTTTCTGTTATCCTTGAAACTTCTTTTTTAAATGTGCTGCATCGCCTGATCAAAATTACATTAGAACTATTCCGAACAAGATGCACACATCGAGTACAAAATCAAAAACCCCCCTGGGGCGGTCATATAATAAGCAAAAACCTCAACTTACAGAGCCTGCATTCCATTCACCTTCCTCTGATGCATTTATGCATCAGACACGCCAGTGTCGGACGCTTACATATTAATGCACAATCAATTGACACAGACATTTGGTTAGAAGAATCATCGTTCTCGATTGCCGAAGATTACCTTCTTCTTGAAGTGAAAAAAAAAAAAATAGGTATCCATCCGTTCCGTTGATGTTGCTTTACCGCTGCCTGCCCAACCCACCCCTTGTGTAACTGACTGCTTGTCTGTCTACTGTCCACCACATGTCTTCGTCGTCGTCGTCGTCTTTTGCTGTCCAATGTCTTGGCCATTATCAAAACTTATTACTGAACCACAAAAGAAAAAAAATTGTAAGAACCTGCGTGCAATTGATTCCACATCCAAGAATTCTGTGCAGAGCTCTTAGTCTTATACTCTGTGGTTGGCTATGTGTCCAGATTTTAAAAAAGTTAAAAAAAAAATCCGATTTTGCCTGCACTCTTCGGGTGATGGTGAGGCGTGTACGCTCTGATCTGGCGTCTGACACGACCGGCGCGGCGACAGAAGTTTGTTAGTTGGTCTTCTTCCACTTCTTGTGCTGCTGCCTTGCGCCGCGCCGCCGCCGCTGTCCATATTACCACTTCTACTTCTTCCGCTGCTATTTTAATGCCGCCAAGCTGAGCTGTGGACTGTGCTGTGGTGCTTGGTGGCTCACATATACACAGTAAATAACGGGTCATTGGCATAAGCGCAAATCTGGGGCTGCACGTTGCTGTTGACGCTGCTGCCACTTGGTTGGCCGATGCATGTGTGCGCAAACGCGTGCGAAATACATACACTCTTCTTCGTCTTCTTCATCATCGCCATCGTCACCGACACCACTGTCTTCTTCTGTTCGAGCCATAAGTTAAGGTATAAATGCGCCTCATCCATTACAAGTTCGATCAGTTTCGGCCGTGAGCTGAAGGTGGGAATTTGAAATTTCAAAGTTTAAATTATTTGTTGTGGAGAGTGAGGTGTGCTGTTGTGTGGATTAATTAGATATTTTCGATAATATAAAAACAAAAAGTTACAAGATGCGTGGATTATTAGCTTTGGTGTTTGCCCTGCTGGTGGCGACAAATACAGTAAACTCAGGCGCCATCTACCGCCGTTATCGTGAACTTGAGCTTCCTGTTGGTGGACAGAGCGATGCTCAGTCATTGCCAGGCGAGAATTATGTATCCGAGCTTCGAAAGAATCAAATCCCCGTTCAAGTGGTTGAGGTTATCGAGCCAGTTCTAGTCGTGAAACCAATTGAGAATCTACGCAGTGTAGAGCCCCAAATATCCATTGCTGAACCTGAGCCAGCGGCAGTGATAACCAACGAGATTATTCCTGAAAAACTAGAGAAGCTTGAGGAGAACCTGGAAACTGTGCGTGCCATCGAACAAGCGGTGATTGCTCAGGAGCAACAGGAACTTCAACAGCCAATTGCTGAACCAGTCATTGCAATTGTTGAACAGGGACAGGGACAAGGGCAACAGCAACTGCGTAACATTGAACCTGAAGCACCAGCAGTACCGGCTATTTTGCTTGTTGAAGAAGCAGCTTTGCCCCTAAAGAAAGAAGAACCTCTTATCGAAAAGATCGATAAGATTATTCTACCTGAAATTGCCGCTTTGCCAGTAGAACTCCCAGCAGCTCTTCCCGAAGTCCTCCCCGAAATTCTTCCAAAAGAACCTTTGGCTTTAGCTATTATCGATCAAAAGAAACCCGAAGAACTCAAACCACTTGCTGCTGAATTACCGCAACTGAAAGCTATCAAAGCAGAAGAGCCAACCAAGGATATTATTCCAGAAAACTTAGCTGCACAAGAAGTAGATCTTCCTGCTGCAATTGAAAAACAATCTGATCTGAAATCATTAGAAGAACAGGTAGCTCCAGCTGAAGTCCAACCTCAGCTTAAGGTCCTTAAAGAAGAAGCCCCCCTTCTTCTTGAAACACCAAAACTGGAAGAATTACTCGCAGAACGTAAAGAGGAAATCTTAGAAAAGAAACAAGAAGAAATCAAGGAAGAGAAAAAAGAAATCCTCAAGGAAGCAATCCAAGAAGCAATCAAGGAGGATATCAAACAAGTGCTCAGAGAAAAATCGCAAGCTGAAGTTAAATTAGACCCAAAAGACTTAGAAGCTCCAATTAGTGGAAGACAAGCTGATAGTGCCGATCCCGGTCCAACAACTGCCCGTCCTGTTCAACCTGGATTCATTCAGCAGCTGGTTCAGAACACACCCCTAGGTCAACTGCTCAACAATTTCAATGGGGCAAATAACCAAGCTGCCCCTGAACAGAACACTCCAGTTGCCACAGCTGCAACCTTCATCCAAGCCTTGCAGAACACAACCTCTCAAATCACTAATAGCATTCAACAGGGCTTCCAACAGCAGTTGCAGTCACTACAGACAACTTTCACCGGTCAACAGCCACAGCAAGTAGCCGTGTCCAGTGATGCTGCTGCCCCCGCTGCCCCTACACCCCGCCCACAAGGTCCTTTTCAATCGATTGTGACTTCGTTCCTTGGCCAGCAGGGCCAGCAGCAAGCCGCCCCAGCACCCGCCCCACAAGGTGGTCCTCTCCAGGGAATCTTGAATCTCTTCGGAGGAAATCGTGTCCCTAGCGCAAGTCCATCCTCGTCAACTCCTGCCGCAGAACCAGTCAAAGACGAAGCTGCACCAGTGGAAGCAGCCGCCGCTGCCGCCCCTGCCGCCGAAGAAATCAGTCCTGAGTCCGCACGTGACAGTGTCGAATCAGCTGATGACAGTCTAGAAGCTGCCAAGCCCGATGAAATTGTTGTCAACGATGATGACTCCCACGAGTAGGACATATAAGTTTTAGATTTTAAATTCACAAAAAGTGGCACACTTTGACTGATTGTGCTGAGCGTATTCAGCGGAAAAGCCATTCTTATAATTTTTATTTCAAAAAAATTTGAGTTTAGGAATTTTCTTTTTTATATTATTATTATTTTTTAATTTATGTATTTATTTTTTTGTCTAACTAAATTATTATCAAAAAAAAAAAATAAAATAAAAACAAACAACAGAACAAGAAACAATAGAAAACAAATTCGGATCTAATCACATAATATTAAGTTCTTTAAACTTTGTCTGTTTTTGTGACATCGCTACGATTGTAATAAAATGATTTAAATATAACGAATAAATAAATGAAAAAAGGTATATAAAAATAATTCTTTCGTCTATGAGTTTTTCTAATTAAATGCATTTTCATTTTTAGCCTCGCTGCTCTAGCTACAGCGTCTTATTTGTTTAATTAGTCATAAAATGGTAGGAATCATCAAATAATCTCTACTGCAAAAGATGTCGGCAAGAAAATAATCTCCATGCATGGACCGAAACGAAACCAAAAAGACTGATTTTGAAAAAATTTCATTTGAGTTTAAACTCAAATAAAACGCATAAACGAGAAATTGTGGTGTATCAAACTGAAAAATTTACTTTGGTACAATCTAATGCTGTCAGGGTGTTTTTAATTGTGAATCTAATGACACAAAAACCCAAACAAAAATACGACTACCCCAAACATTTATTTTTAAAATGCGTTTCTACGCCTTATGTTTACACTTTTACAAAACTTTTAGGTATTTATTTATGTGGATTTAAAAATTCTATTTCGAAAAAAATCTTAAACCAATTTTTGAAATACTGAATTTAAAAAAAAAAAAAATGAATTCCAAAAAACCGTTTGGTTGCGAAACATAATAATGCATTGGAACAGGTTTTTAAGAAAAATAAGACAAGTATCGTTATTTTTGGTCTAAAAAAATGCAAAAAAACTTATTGGGTTAACGTCCAAATATCGCTTTGATTAGGTGCCAAGTTTGAAGAAAATCGACCCATAAGTTTAAGGTGTAGCAGAACAGAGTGACAGATAGAATGAACAAAATGCGAGACCCACTTTTTTCATCCTCGTTATCATTGTAATGTTACGTTTGATAAAAATCCCGAGTTCGATTTTTTATACAAAATATATAACTTATGTATGTATGTATGTTGCCGTATGTTCTAGAATTTTCCTGTATAGAAATAAACAATATTACCAAAAAAAAAACTGAATTTTGGTTGTTGTTTTATTAAAAACCATGAGGCTTTGCAGCTTTTACTGCGATTATTATCACACAAAAACCTCTTTCAAAAGGTCCTAATAGTTTTGTTTTCATAATTCATTCCGGTTTTTCGCCACCCTATGCATTTGGTAAGCGGGCCACCGAAGACACAGTTTTCAAGAAAACTCACAAAAGTGTGAAAACAAAAAATTTCGTACTTCGAAAAATCCGATATAAAAATGACACATAATGATATCAGGGAAAAGCGATGAAGCTACAAAGTGGAAAAAACGAAAAGTATCAAAGCCACAAGGCAATGAAAGTGAATAATTGTCAAGCTTATGACTTAAATTTATAATTATTGGTAGGGTGCATCGGAATGAATTTTTGTTTGTACTAAAACAGCTAATAATTTATTAAGCATCAAATAATCACTGGCTAAGCTTTTTAATCGTATCGTCAAAACTAACAATACAAATTTGCAATGGTGGTTTTCAATGATTATCTATTATTGGCGCCATGGCATGATAAAAGCGAACAAAACAAGATCTACATTCCTAGCAAATAATTTATGAAAGCGTAAGCAACTAGAGCTGCGCATTGCATTGCTTTCAATATATTTCGTAAGAGACATGGGTCACGCAGCAGTAAAGACGCGCGCCAATGCGTCGCTTCTAATGTGTTCCATTTCACAAAAGCAAGTACGTGCGACCCAGTTTAACCTTCAAATTTTCTTTCCTACCTACTTTTAAATTAAAATCGTATACAGAGCCACCTAGAAGCCAAAATTTGTATGCGTTTGTTGAAGTGTATCCTGATAGTACGCAACTAAAATCTATCATTTGTCTGGACTAGCGATTTTTTTCGCATTGCATATGTAAAGGAAACATTTTGTTTTAGGGTCTACACACACTTACCCTTCAGGATCCGGGCACGTAGTCAACAACGTATGGACGGCTTCGCATACAGATCCAAATATTTATGAATCCTCAAAACTGGGTTTTGCGGCTCAAATTAGTATGGAAATCAGAATCATAACGGACCCACTTGTGGATGTATTGCTAAAAAGAGAGCTCACCATACTCAGTGAAAGCCCATACCAAAACGAATAAAAAAAAGACTTCTCCAATCAAATCTTACACCTAAGCTACACCAAACAAACAATTCTTTTTTTTTTCATTTCAAGGCAATTTTATTTATCAACTATAAAAAGACATTTGCAAACAGATTTTTTGCACTAGGAAAGATGAAATGAACGACAAACACTAAAATTTGTGTTATTAATCGACAACTTCTCAAGTTTTCATAATAAAAAAAACTAAAAAAAAAATATATCTTCGGTACGCCAATTACAAAAATGAACTGAATCGGCCGAAAAAACGACATTGGGGATTAGCGACGCCACCAGAGAAGTAAAATGGAGTTTCCATACAAACTATAGGAGGAAATTGGTAGAAAAAAACGACGGTGGGGCTAAGTAATTTAAATGTTAAGTCCAACAACACGGTGAAAACTGTGTTACCGGCGTGAATTACATTCTTGTTATCGATAGTTAGTATGGAAACTCTATTTTTTTCTCTTTTGGCGTCACTTATCTCCAATGTCTTTTTATTTTCCAAATTCCTCTCGGCTTGCAAAAAACCACGGCTAAAGATTTATAAAAATCAATCCCAAACAATTCACAACATTTTCTCTTAAGGCTGTCCCAAATCAAAGCGAAACATTAGCGCGAATATGCGACGACTGAAAAATGTTCGAGGATTCGCATCGCACCAGTGTGGGTGCTCCCATTAATCTCCATGTAAATAAATTAAGACAGGTGAAATTTTCGTCGTCGTTCTGAAATATTCGCGTTGGTTTGGGAGAGCCTTTATTGAAAATATGCCCGAAATTCGTGTCGGTAAGACAGTCGTGGAATGTGAAGTGAACGCTAGCAAAACGACTCGGATGTGTCGATAAATCCTTATTAAAGCAGGCACCAATATGTCAACAGTTTTCTTGGGCAATAGTAGATTATTATTGGTGACCCGCCGCATCGCTGGGTTAAAATTGTCAAGAAGTACCTACTCAAGTGTTAATTAATAGCGATCAGAACACCCTCGGCCCATAGAATAATTGGAGTATACCTAAGCTCTGCTCTGAACAAAAAAGAAAAACACCTATAATGCCGTTTTGGTGAGCAGTGAGTTTCTTTCCTAAGGAATTTCTCGGACAAAAAATCACAGATAGACAGTTCGCAGAAGATAATAAAAGTTTTTGGTCGCGTAGAAAACATCAAAATACAAAATTTTCCAATTTAAACTTATTTAACGAAGTGTTTCCTATATCAATTTGTTCATTGGATTAATTATTTAGATGTCATAAAGTAAAAACAAGAAAAATGAGAGTTTTTGCTCAAGAAATAGATTTAAAAGATTTATTCGTATTCGAAGGTCGCTGTTCATATGCAAGGCACTATAGAGAAAATTACCACGAAATACACAGGAAATTCCAGAAAATTCAAAATAAAAGAACGAAGCTAAATAAATATTAAGCAATAGAATGGAAAAGTTAAATTTGTATACATCTCAATGCCAGCCCTGTTCACAGATATTTCAGTTTTCTTATAGGCGCCATCTACACTTCAAGATTTTAACTATATATTCGCTGTGAAATTCTAAAACAAATACAATTTATTGTCTACTGATCACATTTTATCTCAAAAGATTTCAACAATTTGGTTCTCAATTATTGTTTTTTCAGTTTCCATACAAAAAAAATTAGTTTATGTTTAACTTCTTTCACAAATATTCCAGTCAAATCTGTCATTCCTCTTTGCGCATAACTAAATTCGCCTCATCGTTCCAAATGTCAAACTACCCTTCAAAACGAAAAAACATTTCCAAATGCAACTATCTTCGCTTTTAGTTCCGGGTTGCCCTTAATGGCCGCGTTTACTTCATTTAATTTTGTGCAGTAAAAAAGTATTGAATTTTATGTAGATATATCGTTAATAAATTAACAATTATCGACTACACATAGCGAGAATCGATGTCTAATCGAATTCAATTCAAATAAACCACGAATGAAGTGACATAACGTGTTTAAATTAACATTATCCCAAGGATTCTGCAACAGCAACCCAACAAGAAAAGAAAAGAAATCCCTCGTCAATGTGAAGTGAATTGAATTCCATGCAATCGCATTCCAGTAACAAAAAAAAAAACAACAACAAAACAGTGATTGCCACACACTATACAAATTAAAAATAAAGAAAATCAATCATTTCGCCGCGAAATATTAAAAAAAAAAAACGTCGAAAGGAAAGATAAATTTGTTCTCTGTTTTCTTTAAATTCGAAGTGAATCGTGTGTAATTAAAATTAGTAAAAGAAAGAAACCAAGTGCTCTTCCTAGTCCTCAATCGGCGTTCGTTCCCTCTGTCACTGACCCTCCCCCTACCGACGTGTGTGCGTTTTCTTCCTAATTTCGTTCACCTGAAGTCGAAGCTTCCAAGCAGCATTGCGAAGAAAAATTCTTTTCGGTTTTAAATTCTTTTTTTTTTTTATTTTATTTTACTTGATTTTATTTTTGTCTAATTTCGTGTGTCCCGTTGGTTTTTTAGTTTAATTGAGTGCAAGTGCTTGAGATGTATTGAGTGAGTTATTTTTATTTTCGGTAAATAAAAGAAAAGCTGAGGAAAAAGTTTTCTTCGTTCTTCTCGCCACGTGAAGTAGTGTGGCAGAGAAACATCCACACACAGAACCCAATCAGATATCTGTAGAATATAAGCAGAGTCTGGTCTTTTGCTGCAGCAGGTAGAGGAGTCAAGTGAATGCACTGCTCAATGGAGAGGAGCTTATCAGCTGGTGGAGGTGACAGTTCGAGTCAAACAACAAAAAACTCTAAAGATGGTGAGTCAAAGAAACCCAAGTTCTATTACTACTAGGTTACCGTGGCCATGGGATTGAACAAAGGAATATAATACGATGGTTTGTTCTTATTTGGGAACATTGGTTCCCTGGCACACCAAGGGATTCAAAGTTGAGTTGGGGATTTGACAGAAGCCAGCGAGCAGGGTTGCCATTTAGTCTTCTTATTTAGACCTTTTTCTTTTCTTGAGCTCTCAAAAAAATTGTTTTTCTTTTTAAGCACAGACCGCAAAGATACTTCATATCAAAATGCGGTTGTATTACCGGTTTGTCTACCACCTCAAAATCAACTGTTGTCTGATAAGAAATGAGAGAGGAGGTAAAAATACGAGGACATACCTAAGAAATAAGAAATGAGAGAGGAGGTAAAAATACGCGGACATACCTACACCCGTTTACAATCCTACCGAAAGGTCTGTTTCGTAGGTACCTAACTTAAAATTCTTACAAATTTTCACAACTTGTAAAAGTTTTAAGGTAACTAGCAGACTTTCTTTTCTAGGCCTGCCATCTTCATAATAGCCAGAGCTTCGACTATTTTTTTTTTGTTGTTCAAATAACGAATAGAGCATGTTCGGAGTACACTCTTTGAGCTCGATAAAACTGTTCTAAATTGGGATGTCTAGAGTGTAGGACGAGTCTATACAAATGCCAATTTATAACAGTTATACCAGTTTATAACCATTAAAACTAGGTACCTATTAACGAGCTTGACTTGAACAAAAACTCTGACTGCCCGAATTATGACCACCGATGGACGGCCCTAGCCTTGCGGGTCCGCCTGAACAGTTTCTCAAGAAACAAAACAGTTTTTAATAGATATTTTTGTTACTTCCGAAAAAATAATATTGTTTTAGGTTTAAAGATATTCAAAACCCAAAACAAAATTCTATAAGTGCAAAAAATTATGCTCTGTTAACAATATTTGTTTGCATCAAATTATTGAATTTCCACATCTAATCAAGACCATGGAATGCAATTACAAAAAGAACAATGCAAACGAATGGGTGTTCAAGGGGAAGGGGTGGGTGGTGAGGTTAAAATACGAAGGTTCCGCCACACATTTATTGATTTCATGTTTTTAATCCCTTTATTTATTTGAAATTGTATTGAATTCTTTTAGATTGTGCATGAACCTACTCATGCTAGGTTTCCAATTGCCGATTTGCAGCAGTTGTATGTCTTTGAACTGAAAAACAGTGTTTGTGATAGAAGACAATTGGCCATATCACGTTTCTGAGATCTCAGAGCTTTTGCTCAGTCAATTTGATTGAGGAGGAAGAAGAAATCTGAACAAGATTTCTTCACTACAAGTCGTAACATACTTTCCATCTCCTTTTTTAAATTGATTAACAGGTTTTTGAGACCAAAAGTGAGGAATTTTACTGAGGAATTGCTGTGATCTATTAGATAACTTTGCTACTGATGGTAGCAGGCCTTAAAGCGGGATATTATACATTGTTCAAATGGTTGTCATGCATGTGAGAGTGTATCAATAAATTTTGTTTGACGTTGCATATACACACTTCATGCATGAGTCTTCAATCATTTATTTTTAACTAAATTTCAATGCGAGAATGTTCCTATGCATGATCAAGGAATCATTCCCAAATATACATTATTTCAATGCTGGCTATCTGATTGAACAAAAATCAAAACATTTTGATTTAGCTTCAAGCATACACACAATGTATACGTGTTTCATTTTTACTAATACACTCCCTTATGCATGACAAGCATTTGAACAAGGTATATCCCGCTTAAGACCTTTTAAAACAATATTTCCAATGTGATCCCATTTTATATTTTTTTTTCAAGAAATAAAATTTAAACAAAATTATGACTTTTCTTAAACCCTTGAAAACTGAAGAGGAATGAATGCAATAATTCGTACAGTTTCATTTATTTTTATAATATTCAAAAATAACTGTATCAGCAGATAGGTAACATATGTAATTTTTAAAATAACTTTAAAATACGAAAATGATACAATATTTAGGTCCAATTTTTCAGTGGTGAGTTAAACCAGAGTTAGCATACTCTAGAAGTTAGTTAAACTACACTGTGAACTGAGGAGGCAGTTTTTGCATCACGCGGAATGACTAAACAAACTCTGTGGATTAAACATCAAAAGCATCTGTTCAGTTAATTCTAAGTTAACTCACCAAATTTGATGAGCTAACTCGGTTTTAACTTTAATCTCGCACTGGACCTTAGTTATTATATAAAGGGTTTTCCAATAAGAGGTGTTATTTTGATATTCAAAGAAAAATGGCATTTTTTGAGATAAATGATCGGATGTTTATTTCATTATAAAGAGGAAGGTATGCCGTTAATAATAGAACACAACATCAGCCAAATGGCCGCCAAGACCACGCTTACAAGACCATATCCTTTTCATGAAATTTTCCATAACCAAATCGCAAAGTGGCTGCCCTATGTCCTCGATAGCCTCACGAATTCCATCTTTGAGGTCTTGAATCGACGCTGGGCTGTTGGCGTAGACCTTATCTTTCACGTGGCCCCAAAGGAAGAAGTCGCAAGGTATTAAATCACAAGATCTCGGTGGCCAATTGTGATCACCTCTTCGAGAGATAACACGGTCCGGAAACTTTTCCCGTAAAAGATCGATGGTTTCATTGCTTGTGTGGCACGTAGCGCCGTCTTGTTGAAAGTAAACGTTGTCCAGATCAATACCATCCAATTCCGGCCATAAAAAATCATTAATCATCTCTCGATAGCGCAATCCATTGACCGTAACTGTTGCTCCAGCCTCATTTTCGAAAAAGTAAGGTCCAATGACCCCGCCGGACCATAAACCGCACCAAACAGTCACGCGTTGAGGATGGAGAGGCTTTTCAACAATAACTCTTGGGTTTTCCGAGCCCCAGATGCGACAGTTTTGCTTGTTGACGTAACCTCCGAGGTGGAAATGGGCCTCATCAGTCAAGATGATTTTTCGATGAAATTCCGGATCATTTTCATGCATTTCAAGGACCCAATCAGCAAAGACACGACGCACAGTGGTTCGGTTTGTATGGGAGAGCGGAAAAAAGTCTGTTTTATCTGAACGGTTCAACGGATTTAAATGAAACGTGTTAAGATTAGCCTTGTACATATTTGATCAAAATTTGGTTGAAAAAAAACAATTAGAAACAAAGTTATTGACATTTTTCTAAAATTTGAGGGTTTTGATGTTTGTATGGGAGAGCGGAAAACAAATCTGTAACATCTGAACTGTTTAATGGATTAAGATGAAATTTGATTCGCATTTTAAAATTAGTCTTTTACACATTTTTTCAAAATTTGGCTAAGAAAAAATCATTAGTAAAAAAGTTATTGACATTTTTTCTAAAATTTGAGTGTTTTGATGTTTGTATGGGAGAGCGGAAAAAAGTCTGTAAAATCTGAACTATTTTCCGAATTTTAATGAAATTTGACACACATGTCAAGATTAGTCTTATACATGCTTGGTCAAAATTTGGTCAAGAAAAAATTATTAGAAAAAAAGTTATTGACATTTTTATAAAATTTGAGGGTTTTGATGTTATATTTAAATAAAAGTTTTTTTTAGTAAAATCTTAATTTTTTATTTTGAATAAAATATTATTATTAACTATGTATATTATCAAATTAAATAAATAAATAGATAAATACATAAAAAATAAATAAAAAACAATTATGAAGTAGTAATTTTATAATGCTAAAATGAGGTTTTTAGCGTCTGCGCTGATTGGAAGTATTTTCTTTTTTGCCTGTGGCCTTAAACCTGTATTATTGGATCTGAGGATATGAGTATATGATGCATCACATCTTCATTCGTCGCAATTCGGCTGCATTTTCTCGAATGAAACCTGCGGTAGGCTTTATAATCCTTATTTCGGCATTCTTGGGCTTCCTCGGAGAGGAAGGAATGCACAGCTTTTGATTATTTCTTCTCTATGGATCAAAACCTTATGTACGGTTGCTGGCATATTGTACAATTTATATTTCTCAACAAACAGTTCAGCAGTTTCCCACGTGTAAGCTGCATATTTTTTTAAGTCTAATTTTTCATTCGACGTTATTACTTCAAGGATAACAGCAAACCGCCGAATTATGGATTCACTAACTCCAGTGATTTCTGAAGTCATGGTTGGATTTGCAAAAAATCTTCTGGAGGTGTTGCCGTCATTACTTGTCCCCGTACCTTGTCTTACAAGATCGACAATGATGCCCAGTTTTTCACGAAACTCCTGCTGAATTTTCTTCTTCTAAGCATATACAACAAAAACAAAGCAATAAAACTTAAAAAAAACACTTTTTTTTATTTTACCTGCCTTACTTTTAGCGAAAGATTAAAAAAAAATAAAGAATTATCCCTAATCCTTTTCTTTATTTTGTATTAAGCTCTATCATATAATTCAAAATATCATAAAACTATATTATTTTTCGTGTGTTGCTTTCAAGAAAATTGAGTTGAAAGTTGAAAAATTTTCCAGGCAGAAGTAAATGCTTTCGCAAAAATCGAAATTCTCAGCCCTGGGTCAATGTATTAATTTTGTTTTATTTTTAAAATAAAGTTTGACATTTTTTCTTAAAATAATGGGCTTAACTAGTTCATTCTGACAATTAATACCGAAGTAATCAAACTTTTTGGTAAACACCACCGTCAAGACGGAGTTTTTTGAAATCCGATTAAGTGAAACATTTTTGAGCATAACTTCCACATCTGCACGTATCTGCAGCTGATTTTTTCTGTGCTTTAACATGAATGTATGGAGCATATGGTGGCATACTTACTTTCTTGGTATCTTTTGGAGCTGTTTTTTTAAATCAAAAAGTTTTTAAAAAAATCATTTTTTCTTAGTACTAAAGCTTCAGGCTACTTATAGAAGGTATCTTTTATAAATAATCAATATTTTTTTTTATTTTTAGATAATCGAAAATATACCAATTAAATTATTTAAGAAGCTAGAGAATTTATCTACAGGAACTTCGAAAAAAAACATCTCAAAATTTGTTGAAAATACGCTTCGCGGTTTGAGTAAAATTATTTTTCAACTTTGAGGGCTTGTAAATCAGAACAAACAATATATATGTTAAAAAATACTTTTAAATCATACGCTCGGGTTATCTAAGAGTACTTAAACATAAAGTTTAAAACGATAGACATGACTTTGTCAAAAGACTTTTTTCCGCTCTCGCACCACTGTGCGACGTTGTTGATGATCAGCCGGCTTGCGTTCTTGTGTTAACTGAACTTTATAAGCCTTAAGACCCAAGTCTTTATGCAAAATACGGTGTAATGACGTTTGTGGAATGCCTAATTCCAAAGAACGACGTGGAATGGACAAACCTGGGTTTTCTTCAACACTTTGGGCTACAACAGCAATATTCTCAGTTGTTCTTGAGCGACGTGCACGGGTTTTCTTCTTCACATCACTAACTTGTCCCAACAGCTCGAATTTGTCCACCAATTTCTGTATTGCGGTCCGACAAGGTGCTTCACGACGACCCAAAAAGAGTTAAAAATTAAATTATTAATAAAAAATTAAAGCTATAATGCGCTCTTAATATTAAATACAAAAAAAAACCCCATCTTTCAACAAAACCAAAACATTTATTAAAAAAATCAAACAAATCAATTAAAAGAAGACAAATTCATATTCGTACAAGTAACAGTTTTTGGCTAAATGCCAACAAAAATGACATAATATTAATATTTTGTTTAAGTCTTTTTGGAAAGGATTGTTTTTTTGTTGTCTCTGCTGAAATTGTATCCCATTCTTGCAGTGACTTTTCATTGAGATCATTAGAATTTCTTATGGGTAGTTTTCGAAGTCGCTGGTCTAAATGGTCCCATAAATTTTCAATTGGATTAATATCCGGTGACCGAGGAGGAGTTGGGACAATTATTATAAAGAAGCCACATCCTATAGTATTATAAGCTTTGTGCTTGGGGTCATTGTCCTGGTAAAAAGTAGATTCGTTTTATGTGCAGCTTACCTACCCCAGCTGCAGAGAAACAGACCCAAACCATAACCGATCCCTCTCCATACTTCACTGTTGCAACGGTGTTTTCATTTGCCGTCCATCTGAGCCAAAGAACTTGAACTTTGACTTATCGGTAAATGTCAATTTTTTCCAAAAGTCAAAATCCTTGGATCGATGCTCTTTTGCAAAGTTTAACGTTTAACTCTGTTCACTGAACTTATGAACGGTTTTTTCCGAGCAACTCTACCGGTATAACCGTTTTCCCGTATGCAATTTCTCAGCGTTTCTGTGGAAAAGCCTTTGTTCAGTTCTTGACGCAACTTTTCTGCAAGTTTTGATGCACTCGTTCGGGGATTTTTGTTGATTTCACGAACAATGACATGTTTATCGTATGTGTTGGAAATTTCTCTGTTGGTATTTCTCTATTTGTTTTCAATCTGGCCTTCAAATTTATACCTTTTGACTATTGATTGGATGGTCGATCGTGGTATGCCGAGTAGATAAGCTATTTTTAAAAAAGATTTACCCTCGCTGTGGAACTTAACAACAATTCTTCGAAACTCAACTGTTGTATCGCATATTTTTCTTCCCATTTTGATATTTTTTTTTTAATTTCAAAGACTACAGAAACAGGAAATAGTTAAGATTAGGTAATTTTTTTGAAAATCCGCCTGCTACCACGCCCACTTTTTTATATCTGAATTGTATCCTTATTTAATTTACCTTAAATTTCAAATAACATATGTAATTTCTGTGAAAATTCGCCCAATTTCACGCCCACTTCTTTAATATTTGAGTTCTGAGAAAATCGACAACGTCCTTATGTTTTGGAGAGTTTCATTCATACTCCTTATCATCTGAAATATCCATTTATTTGTGTACATACAATTTTATAAATGCATAACGACCGAATAATTAATTAATATTTACCGACCAAACATTGATGGCAACCCTTTCGCTCTAAAAGTACATTAGTGTGTGCACTCTTACTGTGCACATTCAAACATATATGCGGCCTTCTTTCTCGCAATTGTTGAGGTTGAGGGCTTTTTCTTGACAATTCTTGATTTTCTGATTGAACAACATTTCTGCCTTCGATTGCATTTTTGTGTGCGAAAAACTCGTTTCGCCAAGAAGAATGTTGGTTGGCGAAATGAAAAATATATATAAAAAAAAAAAAAACAAATTAAGCCGGCTAGAGCACCAGAAAATGTGTCTTCTGTGGAGCAAAAGAGACCTAGGTTCTAGTTTTACCATAAAAAAAAGTAAGCACTAAGATAGACGTTAAGAAAAATGACAATTCCATTTTTAAGTATAGATACATACATTATGTTTATGAAGGTACCTACATATTTAAGTATATAATATATCTGTACCAACGTGCAATAAAAGCAACGAAGAAGAATTTTTCATATTTTCTAGTCAATGCGAAAATGTTGAAGAGAAAAAAAAAAATGGTTAATGATGATGTTCATTCGCAGAAGAAGTGTCATCAGATGATAATTTATTATAATTTTGTTGCTAAGCCGACTGAAATGAATGAAAATTATTGGATAGTGCATTTATACCTACGTGTATACTCTTTCTGGAATTATGTTGAACTTAATAAAACGATTGATAATAGTAAACTGAGTATACCGGTAATTCCAGGGTGGAAAAGCAATATAGTTTTTAATGAGGCCCTAGAAAATGCTGACAAGGGGCACTCGCCATTTTTGGGCCCCACGAGAATTTGATATTTTTTCCTTACACATGGTGGGCCATCTAGTGGTTTCTTTTTAAATCATAGGTTATTTTGACACTGACAGCTTTTCGCCGTGTGAAATCTGTTGCCGAGTTACGGAGAATTTCAGAAGAATCCAACTTGGTTAGAAATAAAAAGGGCGACCAACTGTGTTGAGGTTTGGCAAAAGAAGAAAGAGCCAGACATTTTTATTCAGAAGGAAGTTTTATAATGGGTGATTTTTTAAGAGGTTTAGAACTTTTAAAAAAAAAAAAACACAAAAAATTCGAAAAAATGAATGAAATATTTATTTGAATCGATAGTTTGAACCTTGCAATTTAATGTTTAAAGATAATTTCATGCAAATGTTGACCGCGGCTGCGTCTCAGGTAGCCCATCCGCTGAGTCCAATTTTGGCAAACTCTTTCACACATATCGGCCGGTATCTCACGAATGAATGCATGGATGTTGGCTTCCAGTGCGTCAATCGAAGCGGGCTTGTCCCTATAGACATTAGCCTTGACATACCCCCACAAAAAATAATCTAATGGTGTCAAATCGCGCGATCTAGGCGGCCAATTGACCGGCCCGAAACGTGAAATTAACTGTTCACCAAACTCGCCTCGCAATTGCGCCATTGTTTCGCGTGCTGTGTGGCATGTGGCACCGTCTTGTTGAAACCACATATCATGCAAGTCAAGAACTTCCATTTCGGGCAAAAAAAAGTTTGTTATCATCGCTCGGTAGCGTTCACCATTGACAGTAACGCTGCGATTCGCATCATCTTTGAAGAAATAGGCCCAATAATGCCGCCGGCCCATAAACCGCACCAAACAGTGGCTTTTTCGGGATGCATTGGTAGCTGTTGCAATGCTTCTGGCTGATCTTCACTCCAAATGCGGCAATTTTGCTTATTTACGTACCCATTCAACCAAAAATGGGCCTCATCGCTGAACACAAGCAGCGCGCGATGAACATTTCGAACCGAGCACGAATTTTGATAGCAAAATTCAATAATTTGCAAGCGTTGTTCATTTGTAAGACGATCCATGGTTAAATTGCAAACCAAACTGAAGCTGTTTGACAGTGACACAAGGTACTAAACACACGTCAGCTGTCAAAACCAGTGTTGCCAAAACCAAACTAGCTTAAAAATCACCCGTTATAAAGTGATACCAAACCAAAGTTTCATTTAGTAATACGTATTTCAGTGAATACAAATGTAGATTATTTACTTTGATATTAAATTCATTATAGTAATTCAAGTAACGATAAATAGTTAGAAAATAATATGAAATAATAATCTCATTTCAACAAAATCTTGACAGAAAGTCAGCATCATACATCCGAGGAACCAAGTGAGTCGCTTTAACACCGTTGGTTGGGAAATATTGAAAACTTATTTCCAATGTGAATGCTGTGTAGCTCAAACAGTGCGTTTTCTTTGCAAAGGCGAGAAATCATCTTTTCTGACGAGCCGAATTTTCATCTCGGCGGCTACGTTAACTAAAAAAATTGCCGCATCTGGGGCTCAGAAAACCCGCACGTGATTTTTGGAAAGCCAATGCATCCACAGAGAGTGACCGTTTGGTGTGGATTGTGAAGTAATGGCATCATTGGACCATTTTTACATTTCTTAAAAGAAACTTGTATTTGGCCCACTTTTCAAGGCCTTGACTAAACTTGACAAAAACTTGCCATATTTCCAGTTGGGTTTCATACTTTTTTTTAAATATATGTATACAGCTTTGAGGAACTGCATGTCTAATAAATCTTTTATTGATGTCATTTTAAAATGCAATTTATGTCGCAATTTCTTAATATCCACTTCCTCAAACACATCGTCAGACAGGCAACAGCTTCTAGTTGATATTCTCATTACTTTTGTTCCATTTATTGTCTCATACCCCAAACCAGCAACAACTAAAAAAGAAAAGAAAAGTTCTCATTGAACATTCAGAGTCAGAGTAACGCAAATGAATTTCCATATGAAACGCGATAGACAACTGGAATTTTAGCCGAAAACGGAAATATCTAAATAAATAGGTAAGCTATATCATTATTTTTATCATATTTAGCCTAAAAAGGTGAATTGTCTCGTACCTCGAGACATTGCTACTATATTTTTTCGATATTAATTAGATTGTTAATAGTAGATTAATAAATTGTTATCAATTTGTATAGGTATGTAGGTAATGTATTTCCGAAAATAGATGACACCTGGGTAAATAAATGTTTATTTATTTTGTTTAATTAGTTTGACGCGGCTGTTTCTGTTTTATCGACCGTCACTTGAAAGATGTTGTGGCTCCACATCCCCACACGCTGCTTTGTCTTCAGTAAAAGTTTAAAAAGTTGCCACTCACAAACCAAACCATGCTAAAAATATAACACAACGTTCGCTCGTCATTTATCTTGTACCGGATGATTACTTTCATTCCAGCATGAGTAAAAACAAATTGGCTGGTAAAATAAGACATTTCTTCATTTATGTAAATATAATGTACCTACCTATGTAATGCACATAATGTATTAACAACCACAATTTAACTTGTAAAAATGGAACAAAGATGAAAATGAAGATGGCTTAGATATAAAATATGCTAAAGTAGATATCAGTGTTGCCATCAGACATATTTTCGTGTTTTTTTTCACGCATGCATACACACTCTTCAAACAAATAGGAAAAAAAAACATTATCGAATAAAAACATACAAATTGTAATATAACACAAACGGTTACGAAAATTCTTGGATAAAATTGAAATTGAGACATTTTGAGATCAAATAATTTGAATAATTATAGGAATAAACAAACGAATATTAGGACCAAACAAAATTTGTGTACTTATCGTTTTTAACCATTTCCTGCTGAATTGCTGTGCCAACTTGATATTTAAAGTTAATTTGATTTAACATTAATTTTTACCACTTTTACTGAAGCGTTAAATTGTATTATTGTGTACTTAATTAATATCATTTAGTAAGCGCCTTATGATGCCATTACAAAAAACTGTTCTGCTGACTTTGAGGGCCTAATAATTTGACCCACACGCCTACAATCAAAATTGACGTAAAAATGCGTGTTATTAAAAAAGTCGAAGGCAGTTGCCTGGTGTGCTCACTCAATGCAATCGAACTGCCACAACTTCTGGCCAGGTGGGCTACTTAACCAGTAGGTACCTGTGCAGAGCTTAGACGAGATTGACCTGATATTTATAGGATATTGTTATCGATTTGTCGCTCCAAGTATCAGCGTACCTTAAACATATACTTAGCTACAAATGCATTGGTCTTTGTAGATTTTATTATTTATTGAATTAGAACATCATACATTGTACATATTCTTAAAGTTCTAACTGGTATAACTACAAAATGAAATGCACGACAGCGTTGGACGAACTTGCTTTTATGTTCGAGTATCTTAGAATTTTTGTTTAAATTGTATTCAGGGTGATTCGCATAAGAAGCGGGAGTGTATGTTAAGTTGAGACAACAAAAATATCGTTTGGGCGGAGGGTCTGTTCCCCCCCGTTTAGGCGGGAGTGGAAGTCGCATCGCAAATTCGACCAAAACATTGGTGAATTGAAATAAACGAAAAATATATTTTAAAACCAAAAGAGTACCTACTTTTTTTTTATTATTTTATGACACATTAGGGCAACATTTTAAACAGCCTGATGTTAAGGTGTAAGCATGATACTAGTTATCAATTTACTAACTTAAAGCTCTTTACTAAGGAGCTTCTTCCGGGTGGAGTTAATTTTGCTAACATTATAATCAAAGTCCTGTTGTACGCGGACGATCTAGTTATGCTTACTGATAATCCTTTCACGCTACAAATGCAAATAAACCGTCTAAGTTCATTTTGCGAGTCTTGGGGCTTGCAAATTAATACCCTAAAAAACTAAGATTGTTATAAATATTTGAAAAGAGACAATCAAGAAGGCGAGCGGAAAAAAAATGGTCTCTAAACAATACACACATTGAGGTTGTACAGGAGTTCAAATATTTGGGTGTCCTCTTGACCTACAATTTAAGCTTTCTAAAGCACTCCAAAGAAAAAACCAACGAAGCTAAATTGGCACTTAATATAATGTGGCCAAAGATTTTTTCGAACCAAAATGTTGATTTAACGTCCAAGTACAAAGTTTTCAACGCGACAGTAAATGCATGCATGGCATATGGCGTTCAAGTCTTCGGATACACACACTTCGAAGCTTTTGAAACTGTAAGGAACGAAGGAACTTTTTTAAGAGGATATTTAGTTTGCCTAACTCAACACCCAACTACGTTATATATGTAGAGTCAGGAATAGTCCCTATATATAATGGGTGATTTTTTAAGAGGTTTAGAACTTTTTTTAAAAAAAAAAACACAAAAAATTCGAAAAAATGAATGAAATATTTATTTGAATCGATAGTTTGAACCTTGCAATTTAATATATAAAGATAATTTCATGCAAATGTTGACCGCGGCTGCGTCTCAGGTAGCATGGATGTTGGCTTCCAGTGCGTCAATCGAAGCGGGCTTGTCCCTATAGACATTAGCCTTGACATACCCCCACAAAAAATAATCTAATGGTGTCAAATCGCACGATCTAGGCGGCCAATTGACCGGCCCGAAACGTGAAATTAACTGTTCACCAAACTCGCCTCGCAATTGCGCCATTGTTTCGCGTGCTGTGTGGCATGTGGCACCGTCTTGTTGAAACCACATATCATGCAAGTCAAGAACTTCCATTTCGGGCAAAAAAAAGTTTGTTATCATAGCTCGGTAGCGATTCGCATCATCTTTGAAGAAATATGGCCCAATAATGCCGCCGGCCCATAAACCGCACCAAACAGTGGCTTTTTCGGGATGCATTGGTAGCTGTTGCAATGCTTCTGGCTGATCTTCACTCCAAATGCGGCAATTTTGCTTATTTACGTACCCATTCAACCAAAAATGAGCCTCATCGCTGAACACAAGCAGCGCGCGATGAACATTTCGAACCGAGCACGAATTTTGATAGTAAAATTCAATAATTTGCAAGCGTTGTTCATTTGTAAGACGATCCATGGTTAAATTGCAAACCAAACTGAAGCTGTTTGACAGTGACACAAGGTACTAAACACACGTCAGCTGTCAAAACCAGTGTTGCCAAAACCAAACCAGCTTAAAAATCACCCTATATATACAAAATTTGAAGGCAAGTGCGAACTTCATTACTAGAGTGATGAAAAAAAGTGAAACTTGTCTTCACAAAATCATTTTAAGAAAATTACTTCGAGTGAATGCTTCCCCGTTTAAAGACTGGAACGAACTAGCTTTATCTTACGAAACAAGTTTAAACTTAACAGAAACTAATGTGACCGACTGGCAGGCTCAGTTTGCTGATGTGATTGCTAAGGTGGATCATAAAATGTTTCTGGATAATCTTTCCAGAGCATCTTCATCTACTTCAAGAGCTTTTTGTAGTCATTTAAACCACCAACTGCCCTCGGAAGTCTCTTACTTTAGTAATGAATTTTCAGCCTCGTTTATAAGTATTATTTTTAGAGCAAGAGTTGAAATTTTAAATTTAAACTTTGTACCTCATCGATCAGATTTGCCTCAGCTATGTGATCTATCTAGCGGAAGAGTGAATGAAGATATTTACCATTTCATTGCTGCTTGTCCTATTCTACAAGAAATTCGTCGGTTGCATTTTCGGGAAAGTTTTATATCTTTGGAAAAACTTTTTGAAATTTTAAATGGAGCAATGGGCTGGCTCAGCCTCTTTACATATTGCCAACATGCTCTTTCTTACCGTAACAGTTTCACATATTAAACTTAGTCGATTACCCGCTTATTGCAATTTAAACCAAATTTTATATTTAACTATTTATTGTTTTGTTGCTGATCATACAAAATTTGATAATAGTTCTTTTGTGTTTCAAATCACGTTAAAATTGATAATATTTTATAAACAGCATAACCAAATTGTGTATTATTTTGTGTTTCAAATCACGTTAAAATTGATATCATTGTTTTATATAAAAATATTTCTTCATATCTTTTGTTAATTTTTTTTTTTTTTTTATATTTTAAGATTTTTGCCTTTTATTATTTCTTTTATTTTTAAAATATATTATGAAATGTCATCTCAAGCAGACGGCAGTATTGCCATGTCCTTATTCTTAAGTATACAAATTTTTAAACTTTATGATGAAAAAATAAAGAATCTATCTATCTATCTATCTCTTTACTAAAATGTTCTTAGTTTTAAACAATTTTAGGCGAGGTGAGAATTGAATTCGAATGCAATAAAAGGTGCCTGCAATAAAAATTGCATGCAATAAGTTGCTTGCAATAAAAGTTGCGTGTAATAAAAGTTGCATGCAATATTAGTTGCATGCAGTAAAAGTTGCATGCAGTAAAAGTTGCATGCAGTAAAAGTTGCATGCAATAAGTTGCTTGCAATAAAAATTGCGTGTAATAAAAGTTGCATGCAGTAAAAGTTGCATGCAATAAAAGTTGCATGCAATTAAAGTTGAATGCAGTTTAAGTCGCCCTAGTTCACGACCTGTCGCACTTGATTTGACTGTCAATTTAGTATTACTAGGGGTTATGTATTTAAAAAAAAAAACGTGACGACAAATTTACGACAATTTCAAGACAATGAGTCCAATTATTGGATTTTTAAAATTTTGAAGTGGTAATGCTAACTTGACACACATTTACATAACAAACGTGACGTGATATAAAAATTCTGAGTTCGGATTCGAATTCAGTATATTAAAAACCTTCGGAGAACATAGCTACAGTGGTTTCTGTAACAAAAATCTTGTTGACCTTATTTTTATTTTGGGGAACTTTTGTTTATAAAAATAAGATTTTTTGATGTGGGATAGCTTTAATAGTTGTATCTAAAATGTGGCGTTTAAAGCTTATTTAGGTACTCTCTTCTTCAGAAAATTTATGTTAACAAAATTTAAATTAGTAGGTAATCTGACAAAAAATGTTTTTACACTATTCGTTTAATATTTAAAAATCTTGAACATAAATTGTCTGAAGAAAAGTGTAAACACGCTCTCAAAACGTCGCATTTGAAGTACCTACAGTTAACAAATAAACCAGACCTACAGCCCACAAAGAAAAGAAGTCTTATTTTGTATTAAGAAGTCTCTCGTCGTGATGTTTGATTAAATAATATCTAGATATAAAAATAACAGTGTAGGTAGTTTTTGTCTTCATTTGTTTGACGGATGAGTAGATAAGGCTATGTGTGATTCATAATAATTTAAAAAATTGATATGAACGTAGAGTCTATGTCTAAAAATATATATTTGTTTGCATAACATACCTATACTCGTACATACAATCTTCTTTTAAGACATTTTTTTTTGTTTTGCAAATATACAAATTCGAGCAACGAATATTATGACACTGACGCTTATGAAGACAGCTGTGATGGAAGTTTTGTTGTCTTAAATTAAAAAAACAGCATTTTGAGCAATTTAAAATCGTCTTTTAATGAGCTATTCAGTAATTAAATAGAAATACAGACAATTTTATTAAATAAAAAGCAAAACAATTAGGTAAAGTGTAGAATTTTAATTAAAGATTTAAAATACTTCTCGGATTATTTCTTCCACTTTCGTGATGAAAATAGTTGCGTAATTATCAAAGTTAAATGTTTGGATTCTTTATTATCAGTAAGACTTCCTTAAACTGAATACTTTCAATATTCGATGGTTCGCTATCCTAATCAATGCAAAATCACCTACTGGCTGAACTATATATATATGTAGTATATTAGGTGATAGTTATTTCGTATTTAAATCTAAAATAATATTTAAATTAATATTCTATTCACCAAATATTTAATGTTTTACTCTTCTTTTTATTTTCAGGTAAGTCTTGAGTCATCCGATAAAAAAGGTTATTTCAATTGAATACTGATGGTAAGTTCAGAAAATTAAGAAAAATATCAAAATATGCACTATAGCCATCGATAAAAATTGTGTGTCTTATTAGTTCAACTGTCGTCCTTGGGCGAAACGCATTTGGACTAAAGGTCGCAAAAAACGTTCAATCAAAAGTATGTATACCTACATTAGTATGGGACAAACTAAAAGAGCTTTTTTAAGGCGATATTCATGCCGGAGGTCTGGATTCGATTCCAAGCCTCGTGCTCCTAAAAATAAGCGTCTAAATAATAATAAAAGAAATTGGCTACTGATGCTTCTCACGAGGAAGTGACAAAGGTTCCAAGAGTAGGTATCTCTTGCCATTCAGTTACGGTAGAAAATTGTAGATCCCCTCCATTCCTGCGGATAACACGGACTAAGGAATGGTTAAGAGTTGTAAGACCTGGCTCTGCACAAGCTGCCGCGCCGTTATATTTTTGTTTTATAAACAACATTTATGGAAAACACTTGATATAGGAATCACTTAACAACATCAAAGAAAAACGAGTATATCATGAAAATGTTCTGGCTTAGTGAGTGGGTTATGTTAAATTAGCTGTAATATTCACAACTCAATGTGAACTGTTCACATTAAATTGTTGTAGAATTCAATGAATATGTTCTGAATTTTACAAGTTTTAAAGTAGGTTCTACAGCTTTTGGTTATTTTAACATTTTTGTTGTAGATTTGACAGTTTGAATGTTTGAATATTGTTAACTTACTTACTTTACTTTAGATGGCGTTACAGCGCGGGATGCTCCTGGGTCTCAAGTAATAGACTTCGCCAACTTTCTCGATCTCTAGCTTGCTGTCTCCAGTTTTGAATACCAAGTCGGCGTGTATCACCCTCAACTTGGTCACGCCATATCGGAGATGAGGTCTACCTCTGTTTCTCGTTCCCTCTGGCTTAACGTTGAATACGTTACGGGCTGGAGCTTCGATGTTCATTCGCTCTAGCTGCCCTAGCCATCTTAACCGTTGAACACTTAGTTTTTTGACCAGTGGCACGTCGCTGTGCAGCTCGTATAGTTCGTCGTTGTATCCTCTACGCCAGATGTTATTTTGCCTATTGACACAAACCGGCCCATAAAACGTGCGTAGAACCTTTCTATCGCAGATACCAAGGGAGCACACACACGCCTGGGAGAGAGCCCATGCTTCTGTACCATGATGATGATTAGAATTTTGTACAGCGTCTCCTTGGTACTTCTCGATAGGGCTTTATTCCTCAATTGATAACTAAGCCCAAAGAAACAGCAATTAGCCAAAGTTCTTCTACGCTTGATTTCAACGCTGATGTCATTTGGAGAGTTCACAGCAGTACCCAGGTAGACAAATTAACTGACCACCTCGAAGTTATACCTATCGATAGTCACGTTCTGTTCTGACCAAGTCTGCGATGGGAATCGACTCTATTCGATGACAGCATATACTTCGTCTTCTCCTCATTAATAACAAGACTATTTTGTTCGCCTCTGACTCGATGCTGGAAAAGGCACCCGTAACTGCTAGTTTGGTTCTCCCATAATGTGGAAGTCATCTGCATATCCTAGAAATTGTGTGGATTTTTGAAAGATGGTGCCATTTGTGTTGGCCTGGGAGTTGCGTCCAACTTGTTAACATTTATTGCAAATCGTAAAAATTACATTATATTGTTATTGGCTGCGTTTATCTTTTTTCCAAAACAACAATACATTCAGCTAAAACATTATAAGTGAACAACTATTTCGACTTCACTTTTCAATGATGCAGCTCTTGGAAATCATAAATACCTCAATATAACTTGCAATTCTTTAAATGAAGAATTTCCCAGTTTGTATATTTAATCATTCCTCTACTAAAAATTTATTATACAATGAGATAAACAGAAAAAACTCAATTACTAGGTCAATGATAATAATTAATTTCGCTTGTAATCTGTCTCCGCGATCTTATCAGGGTTTCGCACAAAATTAAAAAAAAAAAAAACATTCATTGCTTCCCCCCCATTTCCAATAACTATGTTTTTGTCTTCAATTCCGATGTACAAAAATTATTCAAAATGTCCTTGATATGTCAAAGGAAAACGAACCTGGTAATTAATTTCTCATGTTAATTCTACCCCGATATGAATCGCGTAAAGTTCCATCAGAGTCATGTCAACTTTGATATCGCAGCAATTAAATTAATGTATGTATCATCATTTTGCTGACGTATATCGTTCACATCAATGCGCGAAGCAATCTATACAATCTTATCGGTTTTTTAATTGCGATAAAGGTATACATATCAAAGGCTATGTTTTGGTTTCGTAAATTATTGCATTTGAGATTTTAATCGAACTTATAATAAAAAAGTGAGTTTTGCACTTCCGTCTTTCTATGAAACCTTGAAGGCTTAACTGATAACCTCATAAAGGGTTTTCCAATAAGAGGTATATAGCCCGCTATTTCGGTAGCTGTCACTTTTGAAGCTGTCATTTTTTGACATTTGACAAGTAGAAACTACGCCATTAATAAAAATGGAACGATACACGCTTCAACAACGCATTGAAATTATTAAAATTCACTATAAAAATGGTGAAAATTTGGCAGAGACGGTTCGTAAAACTAAAACATTTTTGGGTCGTCGTGAAGCACCTTGTCGGACCGCAATACAGAAATTGGTGGACAAATTCGAGCTGTTGGGACAAGTTAGTGATGTGAAGAATAAAACCCGTGCACGTCGCTCAAGAACAACTGAGAATATTGCTGTTGTAGCCCAAAGTGTTGAAAAAAACCCAGGTTTGTCCATTCCTCGTCGTTCTTTGGAATTAGGCATTCCACAAACGTCATTACACCGTATTTTGCATAAAGACTTGGGTCTTAAGGCTTATAAAGTTCAGTTAACACAAGAACTCAAGCCGGCTGATCATCAACAACGTCGTGTCTTTGCTGATTGGGTCCTTGAAATGCATGAAAATGATCCGGAATTTCATCGAAAAATCATCTTGACTGATGAGGCCCATTTCCACCTCGGAGGCTACGTCAACAAGCAAAACTGTCGCATCTGGGGCTCGGAAAACCCAAGAGTTATTGTTGAAAAGCCTTTCCATCCTCAACGCGTGACTGTTTGGAGCGGTTTGGAGCAACAGATTGCGCTATCGAGAGATGATTAATGATTTTTTTATGGCCGGAATTGGATGGTATTGATCTGGACAACGTTTACTTTCAACAAGACGGCGCTACGTGCCACACAAGCAATGAAACCATCGATCTTTTACGGGAAAAGTTTCCGGACCGTGTTATCTCTCGAAGAGGTGATCACAATTGGCCACCGAGATCTTGTGATTTAACACCTTGCGACTTCTTCCTTTGGGGCCACGTGAAAGATAAGGTCTACGCCAACAGCCCAGCGTCCATTCAAGACCTCAAAGATGGAATTCGTGAGGCTATCGAGGACATAGGGCATCCACTTTATGATTTGGTTATGGAAAATTTCATGAAAAGGATATGGTCCTGTAAGCGTGGTCGTGGCGGCCATTTGGCTAATGTTGTGTTCCATTATTAACGGCATACCTTCCTCTTTATAATGAAATAAACATCCGATCATTTATCTCAAAAATGCCATTTTTCTTTGAATATCAAAATAACACCTCTTATTGGAAAACCCTTTATCATTTGATAAGCCCCAATTCCTGCTGACTAAGAACACCTAGGGATAGAGGGTTGTAAGTCACTAGGCACTGCTTCTGCACGAGCTGTGGCGCCATAAAATGTATTCATTTATTAAGATAAGTTTTCGAAATGTGAAACATATGCAAAATTTATCTTTTTAGCCAAAAAATCACCTCATCTGTAATAACGCATATTCACAAGTCATAACTCATGTCATAACCCTTGACAAAAAAAATTATTTTTCTTGTAAATGACTCTCACAAAATTGTAAAAAAAAATCTGTGGCTGACCAATTTCTGCAACATGTTAACCATTTTTACCAATTACTGTTGATGGCTTCCTTTTTTTTCACGAATATGAGGTGCTGAGATCCTGCAGCCTACAACACAATAATCCACGTAGTTTTTCTGAAGAGTTTTCACTGCAAAGTAAAAAGGTCATTCATTTTTCGGTTTCGAAAGTAAAGCTAAATAAAACACACACAGTGATACATTCTTGATGAAAATTTAATTTCACTATAAAGTTTGGAATTTGCCATTAAGTGTGAAAAACAATATAATTCAAAATTACCGCCTCTTGAAGATTCTTTTGAAATAATTTTTAACCACTTTTTCGCACATTTCGGGCGGTATCTCGGCCATAACTTGAGTAATGTTGGTTTTGAATTCGTCTAGAGTTCGGGGATTATTCGCGTAGACACGATCTTTTGCGTAGTCCCACAGAAATAAATCTAACAGTGTCAAATCACATGATCTTGGTGGGCAATTGACGTCGCCAAAACGTGAAATTACGCCACCAGGAAACTTCTCAAGGAATAAGGCCCTAATTGCGGTCGTGTTGTGTGGCTTGTTGCCCCCTCTTGTTGGAACCACATAACGTCCAAGTCATGATCTTCAATCACCGGCCAAAAAAAATCGCTTATCATTCGACTATATCGCTCCAAATTGACTGTAACCATTAATTCGGATCACCACCAACACTTGCACTTGCAGCAGAAATATTTTCGACTGAGCGTGCATTACGATGATGCTCAGGCCTTACGACATCAGTAACGTTTCCACTCTCTTCAAATTCTTCACAATTTTACCGATTGCTCACGTAGTCGGTCAATTATGACGACCATAATCATCGCGTAATGCGCGAATTACCACTTTTGTAGTAAGTTTTAATAATTTTAATTCCACTAATATTATGATACTTCAAATGGCATCTGAGTTTGACAGGTGTCAAATGCCAGCGCTACCAATTTGAAACCACGAAATGAATCACCCTGTACTTATTATAATCCGGTTCGGTTGTTCAGGAAAAAAATCGTTGTCCACTTTCAGGTAAAAAGTTATTAGGCTTTTTTGTTTTTTATAGGAAACCCCCAAAATCAAAACACTTGTCTAAAAACTGCAATTCTTAACTTGGGAGAATAGGACAAAGTGCATTCGTTTGTCCACCCGCCAATTAGGATTCTCCAACAAAAAAATTCGTTTTTCCACCTTCATGTAAAAAGTTATTAAGCTTTTTTGTTTTTATAGGAAACCCCCAAAATCAAAACACTTGTCCAAAAACCGCAATTTATAACTTAGGAGGATGGGACAAAGTGCATTCGTTTTTCCACCCGCCCATTATGATTGTCCAACAAAAAAATTCGTCTGTCCACCTTCAGAAAAAAAAAATATTCAACTTTTCAATTTTATAGCACCCAACAAAAAATTTTTAAAATTTACTTAGCAAAATCGGACCAACTGCATTCCTTTGTCCACCGTTTGTCCAGGTCAGTCCAGCAACAAAAAAAATTTTTCCGACCCTTGGTTCAAAAATTATTCAACATTCCTTTTTTATAGCAACTTTCGCAAAACAAAACATATGTCCAAAAACCGCAATTTATAATTTAGGAGGATGGGACAAAGTGCATTCGTTTGTCCACCCGCCAATTATGATTGTCCAACAAAAAAATTTGTTTGTCCATCTTCAGAAAAAAAAAAATTTCAACTTTTCAATTTTATAGCACCCAACAAAAAATTTTTAAAATTTACTTAGCAAAATCGGACCAACTGCATTCCTTTGTCCACCGTTTGTCCAGGTTAGTCCAGCAACAAAAAAAAAATTTTCCGACCCTTGGTTCAAAAATTATTCAACATTCCTTTTTTATAGCAACTTTCGCAAGACAAAACATATGTCCAAAAACCGCAATTTATAACTTAGGAGGATGGGACCAAGTGCATTCGTTTGTCCACCCGCCAATTATGATTGTCCAACAAAAAAATTCGTTTGTCCACCTTCAAAAAAAAAAAATATTCAACTTTTCAATTTTATAGCACCCAACAAAAAATTTTTAAAATTTACTAAGCAAAATCGGACCAACTGCATTCCTTTGTCCACCGTTTGTCCAGGTTAGTCCATCAACAAAAAAAAAATTTTCCGACCCTTGGTTCAAAAATTATTCAACATTCCTTTTTTATAGCAACTTTCGCAAAACAAAACATATATCCAAAAACCGCAATTCTTAACTTAGGAGGATGGGACCAAGTGCATTCGTTTGTCCACCGGCCAATTATGACTGTCCAACAAAAAAATTCGTTTTTCCATCCTCAGAAAAAAAAATTGGATATGTTGGATATTTTCAATTTAATTTTTTTTTATTATGTTCTCAATTTTACCATAATCCATATAAATAAACAAGCACACATGCGACCTCTAACGTAAACTTTATTGTTTAAAATTCTATTTGCTATGGTAGCAAAGTATTCCTCTACAAAAAATGGTCTGTGTTTAATAAAAATAAAAAAAAAGCTATAAAACTTGAACTTTAATCCAACGAACATATGGAAACAGTTGTCTTGGTACATATTATCGATTGCATACTGAACTTTTGATATTAAGTTCTTCATATTATATGCACAATGACGACCGGCACTGAAATAACCATTTTTTTTTGTTTGAAATTGAAATGGGAGGACATAATATTATTCGTTCCATTTCAGTCTAAAGAAATAAATAATAAAAAAAAAAAATATAGCTTCACAAACACTCGAGGAAAATACATTTCTCAATAAAAATTTCCATGTGAGTCCCCTGTAGAGGACCATAAAGAGTGGATATTTTTACTTTGAAAGATACGACTGACTGACTTCGTTTCCCGGTTCTTCTTGGCCTTTCTCACCGTTTTTTTAAAAACACAAAAGTGGTGATGTCGAAAAAGAACATAAAAACCGATGTAAGCTGCAGGACTCTTTTTAGTGCTATTGCTCAGCGTGTGTGAGTACTTAGGACAAGGGAGAGGCTTGTAAATTCCGCTGACATCAACATGATATTGATTTCATGTTTTGGTTTCCACAAAATATATACGTACGCATATATCCCTATAACCTAACCCCTTTTGGCAAACTTTCCCGCTTTTAAGTTTAGCGTGGGTGTATCGAACACGCATGAGAACACTGACATCCTGTGATTAGGGTATTTCGTATATGTGTGTGTGTGTGTGTTTTTTTTTTTTTTTAATATTCTCAAACTATTTGAAGGTAAATGACATTTCCATGTTCGATGAATGTCATATCTCGTTAAATTTTCATGTTGACATAAGCCCACTTTGAAATTGCCAAATTGTATGGAGATAAATTCGGGAAATTTGAGTTATTGATGGAGCGTGTTGCAAGGTATCAACAATAAATTAATTCCAATTAATTTTAATTATAAATAAATACTGTTTATCACAACACAGCAGAAATAATGCTTGAAGAGGCGAAACATTGTCAATGTATACGACATTTTTGACTGTTCTGTGTCCTCTGTCCTCTGGGATCTATACCAACTGCTACCTGATGCCCACACCATCGAAATTTGTTGAACTTTTAAGTGATGGTTGAAAGTTGACAGACTGCGGGTGCGGGATCTTGTTGTGGTTGCTTTAATGTTGTCCAGGTAAAAGCAGTAATTTTTTGTGGCGTAGACAAATTGAGTGGCTATAATGATAAAATGGCATTCATTACATTTTATATTATTATTTAATGTTATGGGTAATTCAATTTTGGATATTTATTTATTTATAAATTATGCAATGAGATGATTTTTAAGGTGTGTGACAGATATACCTAGCACATAGGTTATACGTACCTATAACGAATCTATGACGTTTAATTTGGCAATGTAAAGGGTGTTATTTTTAGAGGTATAGAACTTTAAGTTGGCAACACTATTTTAACTGGCGGCCATTTTGTCAGCTGTCAAGTGATTTATTGTTAGTTTGGTTTGGAATTTTAACATGAATAGACTGACGCTTCCAAATTGTGCCCGAAACAAGATTGCCGTTGATCCCAATTTTAATAAGCGAATTTTGTTTATCGATGAAATTCACTTTTGGTCGAATGGATACGTCAATACACAAAACTGCCGTATTTGGAGTGATGATAATCCTCAAGTGTATGTTTAGACACCGTTACATCCACAAAAACTGACTGTTTGGATGTGCTTTATGGTTTGGTGGAATAAGTGGTCCGTACTTCTTTAAAAACGATGCTGGCCAGAACGTTACAGTCAATGGTGGCCGCTATAGATCCATGATTACTGACTTTTTCGTTCATGAATTGAACAACCATGATGTGCAGGAGCTTTGGTTTCAACAAGATGGCGCAACATGTCGTACACAGCTCGTGCCACAATTGATTTAATGAAGGAAACGTTTGGTAACCGCATAGTTTCACGTTATGGACCCGTGCCTCCAAGATCGTGCGATTTAACGCCGCTCGACTATTTTCTTCGGAGATATGTGAAGTTGCTAGCCTTCGCCGATAAGCCCGGAACGATTGACCGCTTGGAGGACAACATTCCCGCGTTATTGCCGATATACGGCCACAAATATTGGAAAAAGTCATCGAAAATTGGACCTCCAGATTAGACTACGTCCGATCCAGCCGTGGCGGTCATATGCCAAAAATCACATTTGCATTATAATGCCAGAAAATTATCTTTCGAATAAAGTAACTTTCATGTCAATTTAAAAAAATCATCTATGTTTTATTCCATTTCAAAATTCGTTGTCTCTAAAAAAACACCCTTTAGTTCAACACGAGCTGTCGTGTCACCAATTAATTTTATGATTAGCTGTCAAGTCAAAAAACTGTCAAACTCAACTTTTCGATAATATAATGATGCCGATGCCTCTTAAAATCCCAACATTTTTAGAATTAATAACTAGAGAAGAAAAATGACAATTTAAGGCTCTCGAGCGACATTCGAAACGAAATATGTACCCTATAAACGTCAAAAAAAAAGCCATAAACTGTCAAGTTCCATCGAAGAACGATGTCAATGTCAGTGGATTAACAAAACTGTTACGGTAAGATTTACCGCAACAAAAACCATTCCTTAATTGGTTCTTAAAACCTTCTTCTGACCATGTTGTTTGGTCATGGTCTAACCCTTGATATCTGTTTTCCCCTCCATCCCAACCATTCCTATTTTTCGACCCCCATTTTGAGTCCGTCGTCCTCTGGGAGTTTAAGGGTGACTCGGAGAGGATGACAAAGTAGGTAACACTTGACTCGACCGTGTTGAGCCAGCGGATGGGCTGGAGACTCGCACGCCATCTATATAGAGAGCGAGGAAGCTCATAATACAAATATCAATATTCAGAGAAGACGCCAGAACGAAACATACACGTACACTTAAAGTGGATATTACCTAAACAACAACACAACAACAATATCATTAAACCAACCTAAAGTTAACTTTCTTTTTTAATCATGGCTATAAGCCCATCCTAAAATATAAATTTAATCTTAATCTAACATCGACCACAGAAAAGAATGGAACGCTAAACGCTAGTCCCCAATTCCCCAAATCTGCACAAGGGTCCACTGAATAGTAGATTGCGCGATAATTAGTTAATTTGAGTGTTTGCCTTCCTCCTTCGTTTCCTCAATATGTTAAGAAAATCGATATTAAATTGTAGGCTCCTTCTTCGAAACATTTTCAAAAAATTATATTGAGTAGAGTAGCTGAGAAAATGCTCAGAATAATATTTTCAACTTTTTGTATTCTTTTGCTTTTCTCGAAAATAGTTATTGTGAATAAGTCTGAATTCGGCCGAGGATTCGTCAAGTTTTGGAAGAACGCCAACAACTTGGGGAATCCATTGAATGTGTGAGTGATAGAGAGTTTCGATGGAACTCAACGTCGGAGTGGTACCGCAACCGAGTTCCACGAAAGCTTTTGTTTGAGAGTGTGAGTGTGTGAATGAGAGATGGGCCAAGGAAGACGAATAGGCTACGCATGACCAACCACTTCTTGGTTGACCAGTTAAGCCGATAGAGGTTTTTTAGAAATTTGAGAAATTTAAAAGAAAAGAAAAAAAAGTTGAAAATAAAATATAAATTATAGTTTGAGTAATTTTGAGTTTAGGATTTAGGATACATTTTGAAAGTGTTTCGGTGAAGGAGATAATTTGGAGAAAGAGGAAGTATTGATTTGGAGTCGCCAGAACGGGGCGAATAGAAGTGAGGAAAGAAGGAGAAAGGAAAAAGAATAAGTTGGATAAGAAAAGATAAGTAGAGTGTTTATTTAGTGGTTAATTCGTGGCATAAGTTGTGAAAATATAAGATTCGGTTGGCCCTTGTTTCATTCGGTTTAATCCCTGTAATTTTGTGTGACTCGTGACCCAGTTTTAAAGTAGTTTTCTTTATCCGTTTTATTTCGGGACCGAGTAGTAGCGGTCCATTCTTACGGTCTTTGCTTTGTAATTTTTCTTTGTTTCATTTTTCTTTTGATTGTTCTTCGGACAATAATTCATTTTGTACTCATCTTTTTATCGAAAAAATTCTGGGTTTTAATCCAGGCGCAAGCCAAGGTTTCCCAGATATTTTAAAATAAACTTCTAAACTTCCCATTGGGGATAAAAATATTTGCGTTTCCTTCATATTTTTGAAGACGAATTTCAGATTCCCGGTTAAGGCAAACGACCCTCAACAGTTTCCTGGCGCCCACCCTGTAGCGTAAGTACGCCCCTGTATTTACCTACCTACATTTAATTCGATTCCTTTTTTTAAATCATCAACAATTGGATATTAACAAAATTAATTCGATTACATTTTTCCACCTCTCGTGTATACATACATAACATCTTCTTAATTCGACGAACCCACCCCCAGCTGACTAGCCGGTTGGCTGCATCGTTGTTGCAGTGTTGTTGCAATATTAGGTCTCTCTCTTATCTCTCATCTTTGGATGATCGTTTGACAGTTCGTCAATTCGATCTTTTCTTTCGCGCGTGCCGGTTGCACATTTTTAATAGTAAAATAAATTCGTTTGTGTTTTTAATTATAATTGGATTCGTATATAATCCTGAGTCGCGGTCTTTTAGTTTTCTTCGTCATCCTAATCGTCTTTTAACCTTCGCGAAATAATATTGCAACAAAACTTCAAAGAAATTACATACCTATTATATTTTTTTTGATAATTTTAGTACTTTCCGGAGACACTCCGAAAAATTGGATTAGATTCCGAAGTAAAATCCAGGAGTATTTTATTGATTAAACGACATCTGGATGGCCAATCAAAAACGCCATGAATATTGAATATACCTTGCCAATGTGTCAAAAATCCAAAACCAAACAGAACAATAAATGTCACTAAAGCATCAAATCTCAAAATAAATCTACTCCATTTTAAAATAAGTCTAATGTCAACATTGATGCGATCCGCAAACATACAATTTTGCATGTGGATATACACGGAAACAAAAAAAAAGGTATACTTTGCGAATACAGTCACGGAAATGACAAGTGAATATATATCGTGTTATTGGAATTTACATTGATGTGCTAGAGCTGCGTGAAGCCGAAACCCCGAACTCAAAATTTTTGGGAGGGGTTAATCGGGTTCGTTTGTCCATCGTTTGTCCACGTTTGTCCAGGAAAAAAAATCGTTTGTCCACCCTCAGGTAAAAAGTTATTAAGCTTTTTTGTTTTTATAGGAAACCCCAAAAATCAAAAAAAAATTTAGGGGGATGGGACAAAGTGCATTCGTTTGTCCACCCGCCAATTATGATTGTCCAACAAAAAAATTCGTTTGTCCACCCTCAGAAAAAAAAATATTCAACTTTTCAATTTTATAGCACCAAACAAAAAAATTTCAAAATTTACTTAGCAAAATCAAACCAATTGCATTCGTTTGTCCACCGTTTGTCCAGGCTAGTCCAGCAAGAAAAATAAATTTCCGACCTTTGGTTCAAAAATTATTCAACATTTCTTTTTTATAGCAACTTTCGCAAAACAAAACATATGTCCAAAAACCGCAATTTATAACTTAGGAGGATGAGACAAAGTGCATTCGTTTGTCCACCCGCCAATTATGATTGTCCAACAAAAAAATTCGTTTGTCCACCCTCAGAAAAAAAAATATTCAACTTTTCAATTTTATAGCACCAAACAAAAAAATTTCAAAATTTACTCAGCAAAATCAAACCAATTGCATTCGTTTGTCCACCGTTTGTCCAGGCTAGTCCAGCAAGAAAAATAAATTTCCGACCTTTGGTTCAAAAATTATTCAACATTTCTTTTTTTAAAGCAATGTTGCTACTCGCAAATAATAATTATTGGTTTCAGTACCAAACATTTCAAATATCACCCTATAATTTACGTTGATTCTCATTTGCACACATACCCTATAGCACTATTATAGGTCAAGGGCAGGCCCAATGTCATTCACCTTGCATTTCCATCATCACCATCGCTCGCTCCCAAGTAACGGTAGTTGCGACTGAAAAACAGAAACTTTTTATGCCATCATCGGTTGCTGCTTGATAGCGGCTGTTACGACCCAAATCTAAGAAATATGTGATCAATTCAATTGCACTGATATCAACACCATCTACATCATCATCGGTCACTGGCATTGTGGATCGACAACGAGCTGCCTATAGCTGCCCTTTTTTTTGCATCATGTTAGTAGCTTATTATAATATGATCATCAATTGCCGCCCCCAACCAACTCTATAGTTCGGACCGACAATGACGAGTTACTTGATGGCTGGTAGCAGGTGTTATCATATGCTGCAGATTTCAACAGGCGGTAGTTGGGATCGATGACGATGAAGACGAAATGAAGTAGGTGCTATAAGGCCTATGTATAGAGCAGTCAGCAGTAGGACACAGTCCTATTTCAGTTTTCATAGAGACAAAAAGCCTTAGTAAATAATAAATCAATGTTACATTTCAAATTAATCGTAAATTGTTTCGTGCTCTTATTACATTTTCGCAGAATATTTGGCTAAAAAGCTAGCCGCATCAAGCAACTTTCGCAAAACAAAACATATGTCCAAAAACCGCAATTCATAACTTAGGAGGATGGGACCAAATGCATTCGTTTATTTATTTATTTAATATTTATTACAATAATAACAAAAAATACATCAAAATTTAAATATTAATAATTAGTATTGAAATGAGTGTAATATAATATTAAAGTACTAAAACACGAAATTTTTCCAGGAAATTTTGTCCAGGAAAAAAATGTTTATATTATATGTATTATGTTATCAAATAAAAGTCAAATCAAATATATAATAAAATAAAATAAAATAAAATAAAAAAAAATAAAATAAAATAAAATAAAATAAAATAAAATAAAATAAAATAAAAAAAAATAAAATAAAATAAAATAAAGTAAAATAAAAAGAAATAAAATAAAATAAATAAAATAAAATAAAATAAAATAAAATAAAATAAAATAAATTAAATTGTATTTAATACAATTTAATAAATATTTTAATATTTTCAACTGAAATCATTACTGTTCGAAGAGTCGATCAATTTGCCTGCGCAGAATATTTTTGTTTATTGACTTTTGTTATTTCGTTGATGAAGTTGTTTTTTGTTTCGTGATTAACCAGTCATTAAATATTTCAATTTTATTGTCATTTTGTGTGCCTAGTTGTTGTAATTATTTATTTTTATATTTATATTATTATTATATCAATTTATTAAAGAAAATTCCTGCCCAGACAAAAGCAAATCCAGAATGCAATTGGTTTGATTTTGCTAAGTAAATTTTGAAATTTTTTTGTTTGGTGCTATAAAATTGAAAAGTTGAATATTTTTTTTTCTGAGGGTGGACAAACGAATTTTATTGTTGGACAATCATAATTGGCGGGTGGACAAACGAATGCACTTTGTCCCATCCTCCTAAGTTATAAATTGCGGTTTTTGGACATATGTTTTGTTTTGCGAAAGTTGCTATAAAAAAGAAATGTTGAATAATTTTTGAACCAAAGGTCGGAAATTTATTTTTCTTGCTGGACTAGCCTGGACAAACGGTGGACAAACGAATGCAATTGGTTTTATTTTGCTAAGTAAATTTTGAAATTTTTTTGTTTGGTGCTATAAAATTGAAAAGTTGAATATTTTTTTTTCTGAGGGTGGACAAACGAATTTTTTTGTTGGACAATCATAATTGGCGGGTGGACAAACGAATGCACTTTGTCCCATCCCCCTAAATTATAAATTACGGTTTTTGGACAAGTGTTTTGATTTTTGGGGTTTCCTATAAAAACAAAAAAGCTTAATAACTTTTTACCTGAGGGTGGACAAACGATTTTTTTTCCTGGACAAACGTGGACAAACGATGGACAAACGAACCCGATTAACCCCTCCCAAAAATTTTGAGTTCGGGGTTTTGGCTTCACGCAGCTATGTGCTAGCTAAATAAATAAACAATAAAACGTGCGTATAGTACCAAGACCTACTATATTTTCTATATGTACCTAAATATTTTGTTCCGGGGATGTTTTTTCTTTCGTCGCGGGAGATTTTTTCCCACGAATATTAATTTTTGTTTTCTGTTAAATTTTTTCATGAAAATATTTTATCGCAGAAGTAGGACCAGGGCCCTCCGCCGCGCCGATGGGCATATTTCCGGCACCCAGAGTTTTATTTGTCAATCCGCGCAAAGCGTGTTATTAAACAACCACATTTAATGGCGATAAACTGTTATAAATGTTATAAATTCGCATGTCTCTAGTCTTTTCCTTGATTAAAATCAAGACTTAAGATACGTTCTCGACCTCCAAACATCTATTGCCTCAATTTAAACTCGGTTGCTCTCATTGAGTGCTTTGAAGTAAACTCCCTAGCTTACAAAAATAAACGACTTTGATGTGCTCAAAAAGTGCATCAAGCTCTTATGTTCAAAGGATTCTGCAATAACCTAAAAGGAATCATAAATTCGCGCTTTGCTATAGCTTTTCCTGCATCGCCCGAAGAAGTCCATACATGAAACCTAAATATCTGCAATGAAATAAAATTGAATTTCCCTATTTGTTTAGAGAACACCTCTAGAGCAGCCATTTACCAACCCTTAAGAGCATTTTACCCTTACAAAAAAAAAAAAAAAAAAAAAAAAAAAAAATCACAATACCGCACATATCTTGGAACAAAGTGTAAAAATACGTTTTCACGGATGTCAAGATGTGTGCACCATACATGTGGTGTGATGGTTTTATTTGAAATCTTCTATTTTTTTTTTTTTTTTTTTTTTATTTTTTATATATTTTGCTCTGCCGAACTCTCTTCCGCATCAGCTGAAACGGAAGTACCACTTTGATGGTAATGCGCGCCTCCCCATATTGAGGGTATTTCGTCGTCGTTGTCCTTCCATATATGTTTATACTCCAAGTTTTCGTTGTTCACGTATGAACGGTGAATTCTTCCTTCTTCCACCCCCTCCCCTTCCACTGAGTGTCCCACAGAACTAGATCCATTCACGTTTGTATAGGAGACACATGATGAACCGAACGGAAATAAATTTTTCACTTCAGCAGGGGGTTCTGGTTCTGGTTCTCGTTCTGTTTTTTTTTTTTTTTTTTTTTATTACACATAACAAAAATGTTTTCCTGTCACGGTATATAGCAATGCTGGATGAAGCTACATTCTATACTCCTTGCCTAACCATTATAGTTGGGAGTTTTGGTGGGTGGTGGCAGTTTTTCCTCTTCGTGATGTAGGGTGGCGTTGGTGTTTAGTTTTGTTTGCGGTATACTTCCCACTATGCCTTTTTGTCTTAAATAATAACTCTTAGTTTTTTACTAAATCCTTGCTTCATAGTCCCGTCTTTTTTGAAGTACTTGAGAGTAGCGCACATCACAGAAGCTATATAGTAGCAGCAGAAAGTGCAAAAATGTTGCTAGGTATAGATGAAAAAGAATACGAGTGCGAATTCTGCGGTGGGGTAGGATTTTAGTCTGTGCAACTATATAGGGAGTAAGCACAACGGATACCCTAAGGTGAGATGCTTTGAATAAGCGGATGTAAACTTTAACTTGAAGACTTTTCTCCTTACAAAGGATAAATTTATCTCTTTCTGAGATCAGAGCATCAGGTATTCTATAGAGAGGGCAAATGCCAATGAACTTTGGAAGTTTTTTTTTTTTTCCCCCATCAAAATGACCAATTTGTGTATGAACTTTGTTTATAAAATTAAACTTAGAAAAGATATTTTGTGAAACAAAGTTGAAGAAGATGAGTTTTTGTAAACTTACACCGGCACATAAAGCGCACCAAACGGCGACCTTTTCTGGGTGTAATGGTGTTTTTTAAAAAAATGGCTTGTGGATTATCATCCATACATATGCGCCAAATTGTTTGTTGACATAGCCATTTTACGAAAAGTGTGCTGCATTTTGATTTATGAGCACCATGAAATGCACTTTATGCCTGATGAGTTTCTTGAATTTAACTATTTTTTTTTAAATAAGTTTACTCAATTTCCAAACATCGCTGTTGCTTGAATCTATTCATGATGTATTGCCAAACCAAACTAACCTAAAACCAACCGAGAACTGTCAAATCGGCTGTCACAAAAAACAGTGTTGCCAATTAAAAGTTTTCCGTCTCTAAAACTAAAACTAAAAACTAAAAAAAAAAATAAATAAAAAAAACACCCTTACAAGAGATGCTTTGTCGTTTGGCTGAGTTCGTTCCTTTTCCGCATCAGGTTATGGAGAATGCAGTGAATGGCATTCTCCACAAAAACTAGACGTGTCATATAAGGATCTATAAAGCGAATTGTTTGCCAATTGTTAACCCATCAGTTTTGGCGATTATAGTAGGTAGCAATATCACATAAAACTGAATATTGCACTTAGGGGCAGTTCTGAACTAAGTAAAGAAAATATAGAATATTTTTTTAATTCTCTTCAACAAGCGATCAAAAAAGCAGCTTTTAAGAAGCAAACGACTCAAACTCACTCAAAAACTAATATGTGATTTGATAGTGATTGTAAAAGACTTCTAAAGTTATGCTTTCAAATTCTCTAGCTCAAATTCCCAAATTATTAAAAAAACATTATCTTGAGTATATAAAAGAGTACAAGAGCACATGTGTGCTAAAAAAGCAGCTTTATTTCGATAAAATAGCAAATATCAGAATTGAAAATTACAAGGACTCTAAATACTTCTGGAAAACATTCAAGGAAATAGCTGGAATACATTTTACACCTAGAGTTTCTTTAAATTTATGAAACAGTAAACATACCAAGGAGCTTCAAAGATGCCTTAATCTTCCCTGTATTGAAGAAAGGAGACCCTTCATCTCCAGCAAATTATAGAGGAATTTCTGTACTTAATTCATCAAGTAAGATCTTGGCACAAATTATGTACTTCAGGCTGATGAAATGGATTGAAGAAAACAATCAGTTAAGTGTCTTTCAAGCTGGTTTTCTGTCAGGATTCTCTACCGTTGATCAAGTTTTTGTGATTTCGTCTTTAGCAAATCATTTTATCTCAAATAAAAAGAAACTCTTTTGTATGTTTCTGGACTTTAAAGCAGCTTTTGATAAAGTTAAGCGCCAAGCACTTTTATACAAGCTTTCAACAATCGGTTTATCTAGAAAGTTCATTCAAATGTGTGACGGGATCTTATCGGAAACAAGAGCAGCCGTTTTTGATGGAGAGAAAAGCTTGCAATTTTTTAGATGTTCAACGGGATAACCACAAGGATGCATTTTAAGTCCTATAATGTTCCCACTCTTCATAGATGATCTGCTCGACTACATACCAAACCATCAAATTACTACTTTATGCAGATGATCTTGTCCTCCTAGCTGAATCTCCCCCAACACTTCAGTTAATGATCAACAAGCTTGTATCGTACTGTGATTTGTGATACTTGGAAGTAAATACCTCGAAAGCGAAAATCATGATATTCGGGAACACTCGAACAAGAATAAGAGAAAGATGGATGCTCAAATACGAAGTTCTGGAAGTAGTTGATGAGTTTAAATATCTTGGTGTGACTTTTACGCCAAAAATGAGCTTTAAAACACACATACAGAAGAAATGCGCAGAAGCAAAAATAGCAATTAACATAATGTGGAAAAAGTTCTTCTGCAATCAACGAGTATGTACCAGCAGCAAATACAAAGTCTTTAAAGGGGTCGTTAATGAAATCCTATCCTACGGAAACGAAGTATTTGGTCTGGAAATATCAGACGATATAGATAAGATTCTACGATATTTTTTTAAAAGACTCTTTAAACTAGGTACCTATTACAACACCATCATATGCCATCCACATTGAATCTGGACTTCCGTTAATACCACCGCCTGACGAAATTGAAAGATGGTACGAATCTTTTTATAACCTAATCGCTTTAGTGGATGACAAATTATACCTCGAAGATCTGGAAAAAGCTACTACAAGTAACTCACGCTTAATATATAAAAATTTGGAACACCAATTAGGAAATAGAAACTACTTCAATGATTCACTGCTAATCTCAAGCATTCGTATGATGCTTAACCTAAACTTCATCCCACACAGACAGGAGCTATCTGGTAATTGTACACTCTGCAATTGAAACGAGAAGGAAGACTCGTACCACTTCATTGCAGTGTGTCCGATGCTACAAGAATTAAGGAGACTATATTTTATGAAGAGTTCAATGAATATTAGAGAATTGTGTGATATCCTTAATGAAAATCTTTTTAAATATTGTAAACATGCTATGTGCTATAGGAATAGCTATATTTAAAGTATAAAAAGCTTATAACCAATTGCAAAAGCTCTGTATTCTAAAACAAATTTCCATGTTAATTAAAAATGCCAATCTGGCAGACGGCATCTACGCCATGCTAATCTTATTGTTAACAAATAATTTATATGATATGTATCTAACGGCCAATTTCTTCACCGGTACTTCACTGGTACCGGTACTAGTCCTAAAATTAGTACTCAAATTGATACCAAATGATTTCTTCACATAAGTACTAAGCTCTAGTTCTAGCTAGGACTTTTAAATCGGCAGTCTAGTGGCGCTAATACCTAAATTAGAAAAAAATTCAATTATTTTCTTCAAAGAATTCGTTGCTCAATATCGATAGTTTCTTGGTTGGTGTTTTTTTAAATTTCTGTTATAAATCAGTTTTGTATTGGTCTGGTATATTTTTTTTTTCTTTTTTGTATGTGTATATAATGTATCTATGTAGGTGTACCTATTCTATAATAGTCTTATATGTGTAGGGAATGAATTCAAATATTGGTGGTGGCAATTTAAGATTTTTGTTTGCAAGCAGACTTCGTACTGACCCCATTCTTACTTAAATACATTTTACTCGTTCAACCTTAATGAATTATAATTTTTTCTGTTCCAACTGCAAATTAACACTGCACAGTGAAGAATGAATGTTCCTTTTATACATATGTGTACGTGGGATGACATAATGACACTGGATAATGTTGTACATCATGGACGGTAATGCTGCTGTAAAAGCACATATTGCGCATGGTTTATGGACATTATACCGAGAAAAAATTTCTCTTTGGACAGTTTCTCGAACGCGACCAATGCAATACATGAACTTGAAATGTACATAACAAGGGATATTACTCCAAATCTGTCACACACATACGCACACAGAAAAATGTAAACAAAATCCAAAAACAAAATAACACGCAATAATTTATTTAAATCAAAAGCAAAGATAAAGTTGATTCAGAACACAGCACCACTGATCGATCACTCCTGTACATGTCGGTAGATTTGCATTGCCATACTTCATCTTCTCACTCCCTATATGTAGCACGATGACTGTTTCACTATTAACTGCTTACATCGAAGTCCGGAAAATTGTTGAAGTCCCATTCGAGTAATAAATTTGATATTATAAATGCTGCTATCAGGAGAGACAAATATCGTACAATGGATATTATGTCCTTTCTTTTGTTTAAATAGACAATCCATTCAAAAATAAAATAAAATATCTGTCAATCAAAAGTAATAACAAAATAATATTTTAAATGCCAAAATACATAGTGTCAAAATCTGAATTAGATCAGTTTTAGACGTATTAAGTCCTAATACCGCTTGTTGTATTTAGATCCGGTACTAGTGATGTGAAGAAATGCTCAGGTACTTACTTTTCGTTAGGACCGAGTACCAGAGTTAGTACCTGGTCTAGCTGGTCTGGGTACTAGGCTAGCTTAGTACTTCTGTGAAGAAATTGGGCGTAAGTTTATAATCAATAAAAAATGAATTGAATTGAATTGAATAGTAGGTAATTTTTTTTCTAAAATGGGCGGAGATTTAATGTGAAAATGCCTTTCGCTACCTCTTAAAATAGTACTTGAAAATTTTTTAAAATTTGGTGGACTGGTTAAGATTTTATCAATTTATTAACCGCCCTTCCGTAATGATCCATTGTACGCTTCGCTCTTTTTTTTTTTAATTTATAATCTACGAAAAAAAGAATAAGACATTAATGTTTGGTTTCACAAATATTTAACAGGCTTTTTTAATTTTTAAATGACGTATTTTGTATTGCACAAATGTCATTTTAAGATTTAAAAGCCTGTTAAATTATTAGAAGGGCTTTATGAAATCGGTCTTAAATGATTATTGGCCGCGTTTGTCAAAATGTTGAGGCGAGCAGCATAGATTTGAGGTAGGGAACAAAGTAAAAAAAATCGAAAAGAGGCCCTTACAAATCTATGAAATTTACAATCTTAAAAACTCCTTTAAAACTTTCCAGGCAACCCCCTTTTTAGGCTCAAATGATTTATTAGCCACATTTTAAAAGTTAAAATCAAAAATCAATTTGGTATTTGCAGCTTTACAAACCTGTTACAATTCGGTTTTATGTCGCTTTCTTAAAGTTCCCAAAACACCAACATTTGGCTTTATGTAACGGCACCGCAATAACCTAAATTTATGCAATCTTTTCAATTTTTCAAACTCTGGCCAATTTTTCCTAAAAAGCTTTTCCTAATAATGATGGGGTTCAGTTGACCGTTAATCGTGTTATAACTCAAAGCCAATTCATATGTTAGATCTAGTAATTGTGACCCAATCGTGTTAAGTACTTTATTAGGCTCTCAGAAGATGTCTCTAATATTTATTTTTAAATTTAATAATTTCAGACATAAATTGACATCTTACCGTTGGTTTTTATCAATTATTCAAAATCAATCAATACATCAAAACTTCAAATTTAACATTTATGAATTTATGTCGGTTTACTTTTTGTTTTTTTTGTCAAAAATGAAGAATAAAGCCATCAAGTGCCTCGCCCATAATCAAGAGGGAAGAAAAGTGCAAAATCATTAATAACCAAAAAAAAACACTCCTTTCTTGAAATGAATGGCACATTGAACTCTTCGAGTTGACGTCAAATGTCAAACAAACATGACTCACTCTATATATTGCCATTCCAAATTCTAAGCCCTTGTCCATTTCCATAAACTGATTCTTACTCTTAATAACTCACAGACGAGTAAAGCTGTTTTTCCTCCCTTAGACTTTTGACCCACTAAAAGGCTTCTCTCATATTTGATGTTTTTATATAAATACATATATAGTAGTAGCTATATATATAAATTATTGAACGTGCCACATAGCTGTTTCAACTGTTGGTTGGTTGTCGACTGTCGAGTCACCATGACAGTATAGTGCACTTAAGAAGATTGAATGTCAACCGCATTTAGAGTATTACATTCCTCTAATCGAATTAGTTCACCCGCACCATCAATTTCAAGGAGTGCGCGTCAATTTTCAAATAACTTTATTAGATCTGTCGTGATGTCGTGCAGATTGATTCCGAAAACTATACCTTCAACTTGAACTCTGGTCTGATGGTCGGTCGGTCAATTTCTATATCACAAAAGCAATCAATGTCAATTAAATTTATTGAATTTGAAAACATATATGTAGGTATCCCAAAATGACTTTTAAAAGTCTAATACATACACACACCACCAAGCACAGGACATGAAGATGAATATAGGTAGGTAATATCTAAGTTCTTTGAATATTGATTTATTGCCAAACACTGAGACAAGGAAGACACTTTAGTGATCTATGACGGAGCACGGAGGCAACTTGAATTCTAAAAAAAAAAAACTCCCTCTGCCTGTCAAAACATAATTTTCTGCATGAACAGGATAGAGTTTTTGGTGCTTTTCCATGGTTCCATCATATTTTTGGTCGAAAGCCAACACAATGACATACACATTAATTTAGCTCCAACTAAAATACTCTCAGCCACTCACCCATATTTTGGTGTGTCACTTTGTCGACCCCTCCCCGCTGCTTATTTATATCCTCTTTCACACAAGTGGTAATTGCACCACTGCACCGGCACCGGCCATAAGGATTGGTACAGGGTGTGCAAAAAGTAAATTCGGCTGTCATGATGTTATGGCATGCAAAAGGAACGAAAATTCATTTTAAACCATGCAATTTGCAACTCGAAAGGAGATCATTTTGCACGAGGCGGTGCTGGTGGTGGCAAAGTGGAAACGAGTGGGCGCGGCTGACAAAGAGACTATTTTTCTGAGAATTAAAAAAAAAAAAAAGTCTCATGCCTACACGGAAATAGTTGAGGTTAAGTGGTGGCTCTGTTGCGACAGCGGCAGCGGCACACAACGACGTACTCGTGTTTGCATTTGATGCTATAATAACACTCCGCAGCTAAAAATTCAGCTTCAGACGTTGAACAGCTGAGCTGCCCTCTGTCACTTTTAGATGGCACAATATGGGGAAAGGTGGCCTTGGCAGGGGCCAGGGGCAGGGGCAGGGGCAGGGAAAGGACGGCAACGAATGAAACAATTTTTTGGCTGTAGCTGGTGTTTTTTTTTTGGTCTGATAGTTACAAGTACATCGCTTTGACATGCACATCAGGCACACATAACGAAGCATTTTTCTTTTAGACATTTTGGCGACGATGCCGACGGGCTAGCGACAATGACGTAAGGTTGGTTTGGTTTGTTGAAAGTCGAAAGTGGTTGCAAGGTGGTTCATGCAGAATGTGAATGCCGGTCATTTTATTTTTTGGTTTGTTACAGTTGAAAAGATTCGTTTAGGCTTGGATGATTAGTTATATGTTTTAAGAGCGTGTGCGCATTAAAGGAGCCTTTCGGAAAACTTTCTAACGACGCAGTCCTGAAGATTTGCTGATTGCGTTAGAAGCAATTAGAAACAACACAATTCTTTAGAAAATATTTAACTATTGATAGCTGAATCATAAAATATCACTTTTAATGTACTTTTTCTGAATCACCGCAGTGTGAAGTACTGGGCGTGTCTGCGCTCACTTCATTCTCAAGAAAAGTTTTAAATTATTTTCTCTGAAGAATTGTATTATGGTACAATTTTCGCCTTTAAATGAAATTTATAAGAAACACCACAAACCTTCAAACCTTGCTTCAAATTTCCCTATAGAGGAGAAATTCGAATTTATGTTTTAGCTCATCTAGAATTGGAAGCTGCCATACGATGTGTGTTTTTTTTTTCTCCAAATTTTCTCGAGAACGCGTTCAAATGATTTTGATTAAATTTTGTAAATATAATGATGAAGAAAATTGATCGATCTGTAGCGGTCGCCATTGAAAGTTTTGGCAACGCCAGTTTCGTTTTTGAAGAAGTACGGTATGATGATTCAGCCAGTACGAAATCCGTACCATGCAGCGACTTTGTCGAGAACCATTCGGTGCTGGTGTAGCTCTTGTTGATTCGTATCATCCCAAATTTAGCTTTTTCACACACATCCATTCATCTTTTGAGAAACAGTGAAGAAGATGTAAACTTTCGATTAGCTTTTCTAGGATGCCTGCAATACAGTGATGACAATTTGATATACAAAAAAGCACCCCTCTCCTCCGGGATAGGGAAAGTTTCTTTATATTTATTCTATTGACATAAGCCTTAAGATATTTACATTCGGACAGTAATGCCATCCGAAAGTATACTTGCACCTCCTTTGGTCTTAACAAAGCCATATGAAATAAAGGGTTTTCCATAAAGGGCGGGTCGATTTAAAAATTGACTAAAACAAGTTGTATGTGAGATATCAATAAGGTTTTATCTTTATTTGAGAGCCCTATCAATGATATTATGTGTGAAATATAACATCGTTCAAAATGATTCGAAATGCCCAGTTTTCGATGACTTTGGCGCATAAATCATTCTGAATTTGACCAATGGCATCGATTATGTTGTCTTTGAGGGCCGCGGTGGTTTGCGGCTTATTCGCATAGACCTGCGACTTAAGAAAGCCCCACAAGAAAAAGTCCAAAGGGGTCAAATCACACGATCTTGTTGGCCAATTCACGTCGCCTTGGCGCGAGATAATCATGCCATGAAACCGCTCGTGCAGAATATCGATTGTGTCTTGAGCTGTTTCGCAAGTAGCGCCATCCTGTTGAAACCATATGCCTTCGGTGTCCATATCATCCAATTCAGGCCACAAGAAGTTGGTTATCATCGACCTATAGCGATCGCCGTTGATGGTGATGGCCTGGCCAGCATCATTTTCGAAGAAGTACGGACCGATGACGCCTCCAGCCGAAAATCCAAAACAGTAACTTTATTTGGATGCATTGGCACCTCGTGAATCTCGAGTGGATTGGTGTCGTCCCACATCTGACAATTTTGCTTATTCACGTACCCATTCATCCAAAAATGGGCCTCATCGCTAAAGATGATTTTCGACCAAAATTGGTATCAACTTTTAACTGCTCCAAAACCAACAAGTTTTATCATTTGCACGTGTTGCTCGACGCTGAAACTTGCCATGGTGATTTGTCTTTAGTAACTGATTGAAAAACGATATTTTGACACGAGCTGTCAAAATCAACCCGTCCCTATTGGAAAACCCTTTATAAGTTCAAAAAAGGGAAAAGGGTTAGATAAGCTTTTGTGTGGGCGTGTGAGTGGGCCAAAATTATTATTATTTCCTATACTATATGCTTTATAATGTCTGAAATTTTCATTCAAATCGGTCGAGTGGTTCAGATTTTACCGAATTTATAGACTGCCTCCATACAAAAAAATACCCAAAAATAGGCGTGGGAAAAAAAATTGTATATAGACAATTTTATTTAAAAAAAAAAAAAAAAACATTCTATGAGGTTTACAACACCCTGGATTTTTATCAATTTTAAGGACAATATTACAAAAGTTAGCGTGGCACTACATATTTATTGGCTTTAGATGTATAGGAATTTATAACAGTTTTGAATATAAAAGTTTTGTTTAAAAAATGGACGTGACTAGATAAAAATCGATATATAACAGTTGTTCACTATTAAAAATAGAACGAGACTAGAGGTAACAGTTATAAGAGTTTTTCGTCATAAAAAGTACTTCGCCTGACTTAAATAAGAAAACGATGGGTGCCCGAAGTATACCTTGGCCCTGCGTGGCCGCATAAACAGCATATACTTAATTTATAAATATAACTGTTATAAATAGACATGTTTAGAGTCCCTTCCTTAAAAAATGCCAGCACCACTATATAACGATTATGGTAGTAATATTTCTGTTTTTATATTCGCTTAGGTCATAAGTAAATATGTTTATCGCCGCTAACTAAGCGGAATTTTCTGGAAATCAGTTTTTAAGTGGATATCAATTCTATGCAACAAATAACACATGTTTAAGTGTTTGAGTTCTCATCCGATTCATTATTACGCCTAAAAATTTCATCAAAATCAATGTCCCGAAGCCAAATAATGCTAAAGTTAAGTTGCAGAAAGGAAAAGCATTTTTAAGAGCAACGAGAAATTTTAACTGCCTCGGGTTTTCCCGTACACTCTCACGCACAGCATGTGTCTCATGTTTTCAGCAAACCTTGCGTGTTGGGTATGTTGGATGAGTATTATTTATCGCCCCGGTTGACTCGAATTTTGCTCCCAAACGTCAAATACTCGATTCGGCATGGTTGTGCCGTGGATAAGCACTGATAGAGCACTAATTTTGAAAAAAAAATTGTGTGAGTGCCGGGACTCACGGTTAATATGTGTAAACATCAACGTGCGCGGATCCAAAACGGACTTGTTTTTGCTTGAAGGGGATCTTAAGATTTTTTTCACTGAACGCACCCATCCTAGTATGCAGATCGTAACGTTGCACAACGTAACGTTGCACGACGTAACGTTGCACACGAACGCTCACGTTTTTTTACTCTACCGCCAGCATAGATGTTTACACATCAAAAAAAATTGATAATTTGGACACGTTGTTCAACACAATTACATTCCTTTCCATTTTGAATTGCCACACACTACTGAACAATTTACGTTGGTATAACAGCATGGCCGCTATAACCAATTGAATTTCTAGCATTTCTTTAGTGAAAGACCCAGTACTTAATAGGCGTACTGGATGGAGAAAATGAAACATGGAATGTTTGTATTAATTTATCGTCTGATTTTGTGGTTAGCTATCATTGGAGAGCAGGTTTGTTTGGAAACCAGAAGACCTGCATATGTGTAAAATGGTCCTAACCCAAGATAACAAATAAATATTAACGACTCATCGATTTAGTATACGGACAAAAAAAAAACACCACGCGCAATCGATTAAACTGTGTCCCTTGTGCGTTATTAAGTGACATCTCTGCAGGTCATTTTCTATTTTCCAGAGAGTGTAATAATTTAGAGTGCCATTCCATCAGATTTTAGAATACACAACATCAGTCGAAAAAAAAAAAATCTCTGAATTTTATAAAAGAAAAGTTTTTTAATTTCATCAATGTCATTTGACACATTACCTACCCATTATAAGTTGAAAATTCTTTGTCATTGTTCTCAACTATTTTTGTCCTTCTCTTTACATTAAAAGTCTTATGAAAGTGGCTACCATAAGCAACTGCATTCGTAAATATACCGCTATAGCTTGCTACGTATATTTTCAAAGAACAGCATTTCTTAATAATTGCATTATTCTTCACTGAAAGGAAAATTTTATAAAGCGAGCGCAGAAGAGATTCTAAGTTCATATCCTCCATTTGCCATCGCTACTGCACTAGGCTATACAGTATACACCACCATCATCATCATCATCATCATCATCATCATCATCATCATCATTATTGTTGTCTCTTTGCTCTGTCGAAGTGAAAGCACTTGCAATCCATTTGGAAAGAAAGTTGTTGGCTCACATATACACACAGGTACACTCTTAAACGATGTGAGTAGATGCAATTTCCTAGTGGAATCCTTATGGTAACCCAATTAGAGTCGTTCTCAAGATGAATTTCTGTGATGCTTCATCATGGGGTCTGACGAAGACGGCAACGATGAGCAAGACGAACATGACAACGAAAACAACGACGAGGGCGAGTTTGTTATTTCATCATTTCCCAACCATACACCCACCTTCGGCCGTATGCTTATCTATGTCCTTTTGGGTATATCTATTTTACCTGTGAGATGTTAAGTAAGCATCTTTGCGTTTCGGTCCCATGTGAACTAAAAAAAAGTGTCAAACCTTTCCTCACATTTCTGTCAAAACTGCCACCATCCGCCGAGCCACATCGACACGACACCCCCCCCCCCCACCCTTTCTTTCGACTCCAGGGATATGTTACAATCTACCAACAAAAATGTAAATGTATATGTGATGTCCTTAAAGTGTTGTGATTTTTTCTTTTCACCTGTCAATGCAGTGTGTGATCCCATTTCTCGTGTTATTTTTGCAAATATTTTTTCTGTAACGTAACCTAGAAAAATAAAAAGAAAAATCAAACTTTTCTCATCAGAGCATGAACAGACTGGAGCTGGAAAAAGAGAGAAAACCGAAGGAAGAGACGATAGAAGAGGTCCTCATTCTGCTTGCATTCACCTCTATGTTGTGTAGCCATCAACATCAGCTGTATAGCTGATGCTGATGCAGTAGCACATCCTTGAACATTTTTAAGCAAACAGTATATCAATATTAAATGCGCACATACAGATGCAGGGATTAAGCGTGGACTTGTACATACATTAATTTACATACCTTGATCTCTGAAGGATATGTTTGCACTATAAAAATGAAGAGGCCGACTTGGAAAGCTCCTGTTCGGTAAATTAGTGGAAAGAATGAAATGGAAATGATGAAAAGTTCAACTTGTTTTTTTTTTGTCATTTTTTTTTTTTTTTTTTTGTTTGCTATTAAGCTGCAGCTTTTGTAAGCGATTAAGTTGTGTTTTGTGTTTACTTTGCCTATTTATATCCTTTGGCCATGGAAATGGCCTTGGTTTGTAAATGTATGAAAAACAGTGTGAAAGATGGCGCGGTATTTGAATGTTTAAATAAAAAAAAAAATAAAAAAAGTGAAATACCTATAGGCAGGTAAAAAAGATGGAGAATTTTTATTAAGGCTTTATGACATTCCGAAATATGTATATATATTTAAAATTTTGTGCTAATAATTACAGAATGTTAAATTTTCAACATAAGTTCAAATTCTTAAATATATTAAAATTCTTTCGACACTTTATAAGACTCTTGTCTTACCTTGTGAGTTGGCAACACTTTAACTGGCGGCTATTTTGTCAGCTGTCAAGTGAATTATTTAAAGTTTGGTTTGGCATTTTAACATGAATAGACTGACGCCTGAACACCGCTTCCAAATTGTGCCCAAATGGGCCCAAAACAAGACTGCCGTTGATCCCAATTTTCATAAGCGAATTTTGTTTAGTGATGAAGCTCGCTTTTGGTTGAATGGATACGTCAATAAACAAAACTGCCGTATTTGGAGTGATGATAGTCCTCAAGTGTATGTTGAGACAACGTTACATCCACAAAAACCGACTGTTTGGTGTGCTTTATGGGCAGAAGGAATCATTGGTTCATATTTCTTCAAGAATTAAGCTGGCCATAATGTTACAGTCAATGGGGAACGCTATATAGAGCCATGATTAATGACTTTTTCGTGCCTGAATTGGAGGATGTTGATGTGGATGACCTTTGGTTCCAACAAGACGGCGCTACATGCCATACAGCCAACGAAACAATCAATTTATTGAAGGAAACTTTTGGTGAGCGCATTATCTCGCGTCGTGGGCCCGTGGCTGGCGTGGCCTCCAAGATCGTGCGATTTGACACCGCTGGACTATTTTATGTGGGGTTATATGAAGTCGCTTGTCTACGCAGATAATCCCGAGACGATTGAGACGCCTTGGAAGAGAATATTCGGCGCGTTATTGCTGACATACGGCACCAATTGCTGCAAAAAGTGGTCGAAAATTGGGCCTCTCGGCTAGAATCTATTCGTGTCAGTCGCGGTGGCCACTTGCCTGAAATCATTGTTAAAACATAATGGCAAACCCATATCTTTATAATAAAGCTAAATTCTTGGCCATAACATTAAATTTTGTGCGATTTATTTCTTCTTGAAAACCACACGTCTAAAAAAAAACACCCTTTACATATAAAAATGGATCGTGGTGTGTTCGAATGCTTAAAACTTGAAAACGACTGTGCCAAATTGGATACTTCCTTCTGCGGGCTTGTTCGTAATTGCTCCGCGAAGGTTGATGAAAAAATAAAAATCAACAGGTGGCGCTGTAGGCACACATTTCGTTTTTCATTTCAATTCAATTACTGTTCAACAGGTGGCGCTGTAGATAGTTAGGAAATGGCTTTTGTAAAATTCTTTTTCAACTTCAGCTATTCGTAGGGTTAAATGGGGTCAAAAGAAAATAATTGTCCGAATTAAGAAATTCTCATTTGCTTAACAGGTTTTTCTTAGGAAATGGCTTTATTGATATTTTTTTTTTTTTCAAATTTTGTAATTTGTTCGGTAAAATGGGGTAAAAATAAAAATTATCCGATTTAAGAAATTCTTTGGTTGTTTGAAAGGTTATTGAATAAAAAAAATTTGCTATTTATAGAGTGAAATGGCATAAAAACAAAAAACGGTTTTTGATTAAAAAAAATTCTTTCTATGTTGGGAAAGTAATAAAGGTTGTACTTTGAGTATCATGTTTTTAGATATTGGCCATCCATAACGTGCTTAGGTAATTAGTTTAAAACCCATAAAGTAGTATTCGCGATTACAAAAATTAGCTTAAATATTTGTGTATATTTTCTTTTGTAATTTTTATGCGAAACTTAGGTTTGGCTATCCGTGCGAAGCCGGGCGGGACAGCTAGTGTAAAATAAAAGAACCAATTGTGTATTATTTCAGTTCAATAAATATTTTTATTATAATAATTTATATATAAGCATAATACGCACAAGCTAACATGACTACCTTATTCAAAAATAAAGTGGTATAAAACTGCACCGACATAAAATTAATTCATTCCACATTATTCACCTATCAAAATATCTTTTTCAAAAAAAAAAAAAAACACTGTACTTTCGGTATTAATTTCAGTACCACAAGGTCTTCCTCCCTCAGTTAGGTATACTATGTCCTATTTAAGTATGTCAAATTATCCTCAAATTATTTGAAACAGTTATTATTATAATTTATAAAACAACTCTAAAATCTAAACTAGAATCCATTCCCTTAAAAAAAACCACTCCCCACATCCTAATTGATATACAAACTTTAATGAATTTCTATTTTCCTCCAATTTCGAAAAACTATTATACGAACAACTACAAACAACTAACATGCAACCGCAATTTCACAGTTGAAATCATCTTTCTTCTGCACTCTTTCCCTCCATTTGCATCAGTGTAATAATAACACACACACATACATAGGTACACAAAAAAAATAGTCCAAAAAAAATTGTAATTTCCATTATTTTCATTTGAAAGTTTTCCATATACCTACCACCCCCATCACACTCCCAACAATCTTCCTCGTCTTATAACATAGTCATAGTCATATCGTTGAAATCCTTGCTCATCTGCATTTTTCGACTTCAAATTTCAAATTCAACGCTGATGGCACAGGATCTATGTATATAGATACTGCAGACAATTACCAACCAATATACAGTGAAATTAAGCGAAACTTTTGCAATCAGAGCCATGACCTTGCTTCACTTGTTCGCTCGCTCTTTGCACTGACCAAAGTCAAGAGAAGAACAATGCCCTATCCAATGCCCGTTAGCCGTTAGCCTTCAGCCGTCATGTGTCCTGTCGAGTTCGGGGAGACATTTATTCCTCTGCCTTTAGACTTAAGTAATAGCGGGTTGTTCATCATTTTCTTCTTCCATGGCCAAAATAAACACAAAAGCCGCCCCAAAAACCACACATTTCTTCGCCACAGAGAGAGAGAGAGAGAGAAAGGTTTATAAAATGTAATATAAAAATAAAGTTATAGTAAAAGTGCAATTACTGCACTAAGCCCGTTGTCTTCCTTCTTTCCTTCTTTGTGCAGATCTCCCATTTCGGTAGGGGGATGAGGGGATGAACAACTGTACAATCAACTCTTTTTCAAATGGAGATGAGGGTTTGAGTTAGAGTAGGTAGGTAGCTTCGGTGGCAATTAGTTTCTTCTTTCATACTCCCCACGTAGAACATGGCCGTTCGGCATAATTAAATTAAAATTTCTACTCGAAAAAAAAGACGGGGAAAAGGTATTAGAAGAAAAGTGGAAGTTGCATACGAAAAAGACATTGATATGGTCCCGGAGAAGTGTTTTTCGTTGGATGTCTGGGCTTTCTCAGACGACTTTTGTGTCCTAACTTAAATTTATCAAATGTTTAAATATTCTGTTCGTCTATGACGTAACTGCGAAACTGCATCAAACGTCATCCTATACTGAGTCGCGTTCCGACATTTTTTGTGACAGGTTCAGGGGTTCTTCATATGAATATCAAGTCTTGTCACAATATATCACATTGAAATTAAAGCATACATAGATATGTACATTTATAAAAATCCCACCCTAATGCCTTTGTTTGTGTTTCTTGGGGCTTAAACCTCATCCCTGAAAAAGTTTGAAAGACTTGAGAGCGGACACATAACAAACAAGAGTGGTGTTGGTAGGTTCTATTCTGGGTAATGAAAAAGGAACCACGAACCTAACCAACGACACTCCCCATTCCCTTGCTTCATATATGTATACATAAGTATCTACATCCATGTTGCGACCGACGCGGCGCGAAGGCTGAGTCATGTCTGAGAAGAAGGAAAGCCAGCAAGTTGATGTTGTTTTGTTATTTATACCGCTAGCACCGCACCACTTCGCTTGTTGTTTTTCCTATATCGTTTCGCTAACAACTGCAAATTGAGAACCGGGGAATTGGTGTATGTGCTTTGTGCAAAAGTGCATGCAACAGTCAACCAATTAAGACAAATGACAAAGTATCGCACAACGTTGGTTTTTTATGTATGTACTAGTGCAGGCGATATAAAAAAAGTGACTCGGAATTTTATAGGAATTTTCTAAGCTATGATAAATAGATATTTAGAACCTGCTGCTACCCGCACCAATTAACAAAATAAAGAAAAAAACAAAATGTATACTCTTAGGGCCAGTTTCACAGTCGACACTTACCGAAATAAGTGGCACTTAAATTTCCCATATTAGGAATTTAAGCTAAATTTCATAGCCAGCGTGAGTGGAACTTAAGTCACCAACATTGGAGAATTAAGTGCCTCTCATTCAGGTAACAGTGCACTGTGATATTGAGAATTTATCATTCACATTCCCCACTTAAGTGTCACTTTTCTGACTGTGAAACTGGCCCTTAAACTTTCAAGATGTTGAACTGTTTTTTTTTTTTTTTATAAACCCCACAGAAGCCATATGCTTTTAATTTTAGGGAAGGTACAGGGTTTTCCAATAAGAGGTGTTATTTTGATATTCAAAGAAAAATGGCATTTTTTGAGATAAATGATCGGATGTTTATTTCATTATAAAGAGGAAGGTATGCCGTTAATAATGGAACACAACATCAGCCAAATGGCCGCCACGACCACGCTTACAGGAACATATCCTTTTCATGAAATTTTCCATAACCAAATCGCAAAGTGGCTGCCCTATGTCCTCGATAGCCTCACGAATTCGATCTTTGAGGTCTTGAATCGACGCTGGGCTGTTGGCGTAGACCTTATCTTTCACGTGGCCCCAAAAGAAGAAGTCGCAAGGTGTTAAATCACAAGATCTCGGTGGCCAATTGTGATCACCTCTTCGAGAGATAACACGGTCCGGAAACTTTTCCCGTAAAAGATCGATGGTTTCATTGCTTGTGTGGCACGTAGCGCCGTCTTGTTGAAAGTAAACGTTGACCAGATCAATACCATCCAATTCCGGCCATAAAAAATCATTAATCATCTCTCGATAGCGCAATCCATTGACCGTAACTGTTGCTCCAGCCTCATTTTCGAAAAAGTAAGGTCCCATGCCCCCTCCGGACCATAAACCGCACCAAACAGTCACGCGTTGAGGATGGAGAGGCTTTTCAACAATAACTCTTGGGTTTTCCGAGCCCCAGATGCGACAGTTTTGCTTGTTGACGTAGCCTCCGAGGTGGAAATGGGCCTCATCAGTCAAGATGATTTTTCGATGAAATTCCGGATCATTTTCATGCATTTCAAGGACCCAATCAGCAAAGACACGACGTTGTTGATGATCAGCCGGATTGACTTCTTGTGTTAACTGAACTTTATAAGCCTTAAGACCCAAGTCTTTATGCAAAATACGGTGTAATGACGTTTGTGGAATGTCTAATTCCAAAGAACGACAAGGAATGGACAAACCTGGGTTTTCTTCAACACTTTGGGCTACAACAGCAATATTCTCAGTTGTTCTTGAGCGACGTGCACGGGTTTTATTCTTCACATCACTAACTTGTCCCAACAGCTCGAATTTGTCCACCAATTTCTGTATTGCGGTCCGACAAGGTGCTTCACGAGACGACCCAAAAATGTTTTAGTTTTACGAGCCGTCTCTGCCAAATTTTCACCATTTTTATAGTGAATTTTAATAATTTCAATGCATTGTTGAAGCGTGTATCGTTCCATTTTTATTAATGGCGTAGTTTCTTCTTGTCAAATGTCAAAAAATGACAGCTTCAAAAGTGACAGCAACAGAAATAGTTGGCGATTCAAAATAACACCTCTTATTGGAAAACCCTTTATATTTAAATTGTTGATTTAGAGATCAAATTTATTAGATATACTCGCCAGTAGTGAAATCACAAATTTATTTTTGCTTGGAAATTTAAACCAATAAACTCGAGTCAGCTGTGAATATTTTTTTTAGTAAAGGGTGTTTTTTTTAGACGTGTGGTTTTCAAGAAGAAATAAAACGCATATACTTTAATGTTATGGCTAAGAATTTAGCTTTATTATAAAGATTCCACCAAGAAGCTCATTTGAGTGATATAAAGAACATGTATACAAAATTGTTATTTGTATTTATCAAACTTAAGTCATAGCCAAAATGTTATTATCCTAGGTGACTTCAATCTGCCAACTGTTAATTGGGCTTTTGACTCAGATGAATTGCAACTTATACCTTATAATGTTACCAATGATTATGTTTCTGAAGTTTTAGATTCCTTTGCGTCATTCGATTTAATTCGAATTAATCATTGTAAAAATAATTTAAATAAAATATTAGACTTAATATTTGTGGATAAGGAATTAATGATGTCAATAAACGAATCTGTTTTTCCTATATTTTCAAATTCTATTCATCATGTAGCTTTAACTTTTCAATGTATAATTTTGAATTATTTAAAATTAAATACAGTTGATTTATTTAAATATAATTTTAATAAGGCAAATTTTTTCTGGCATAGCGAGTTATATGGACCGTTTATCTCGTTACCATCCGTAATAAATAATAATAAGGAGTTATCTCTGTTTTATAACAGTTTTCTTGTCACTCTTAAGAATGCTATTGATATTTTTGTTCCTAAAATTCAATCAAAAAACAACTCAAGGCCACCTTGGTATAATAAAAGATTAATTTATTTGAAAAATAAAAAGAATAAAATTTAAAAATTGATGAGGGGATCTGAGATTGCAGCCAGTTTGCGGACAAAATATGTTTCTCTTGAAAGATATTTCAATGTTTTAAATAATTTTCTTTGTAAAAATTATATTTATACAATTGAGTCATAATTGATAACAAACAGTAAATTTTTTTGGACTTTCATAAAAACGAAAAAAAAATAGTAGTGGAATTCCAAAAAAATATGGAGTATTTAGGTTCACAACACACAAATTTATTGGACATCTGTAATGCTTTTGCTGATTTTTTTTTTCAATCGAAATATTAAACTCCAAGTCAAAATAGTGATAATGATGTCTGTAGTTTTGTTTCAGATAATTTTATTAATATTGGCATCTTACAAATTTCTTTGCAAGAAATTGAGGCAGCTTTATTAGGTCTCAGTGAAGATATTTCAGCAGGTCCTGATGAAGTTCCTCCTATTGTTTTGAAGAAACTTGCTTCTTCGTTTTGTAGGCTTATGTGTTATATCTTTAATAGTTCGCTGGATAAAGGAGAATTTCTAAGTGAATGGAAAACTTCATTTATAACTCCAATCTATAAAAGTGGTCCAAAACAAGTTATTTCGAATTATAGACCAGTTAGTAAATTATCTGTGATTCCAAAGTTGTTTGAAAAAATTATTTGTAATCGGTTTTCTTTTCTTTTAAAAGAAATAATATCTCCATATCAACATGGATTTGTACCAGGCAGTTCAACTTGTACTAATTTAACCCTTTTTACTAACTTTATTTTGAACAATAATGAAATGGGTTATCAAGTGGATGTTATCTATACAGATTTTGCAAAAGCATTTGGCAGAGTAGATCACAAAATTTTGATAACAAAACTGAATAGAATAGGAATTCACTCGAAATTGCTTGATTGGGTAAGTTCATATCTTTCAGGGCGCACTCAATATGTTAAAATTGATTCGGCAACTTCTGAATCTATAACAGTTACATCTGGAGTTCCTCAAGGAAGCCATCTCGGCCCACTACCTTTTCTTGTATTTATAAACGACTTACCCAATGTTTTTTCTAACTCGTCATGTCTTTTGTTTGCAGATGATCAAAAAATGTTTTCATGTATTAAAAATCCTTTTGATTGTTATCTTTTACAAGAAGATCTTAATAGACTTTCGGAATGGTGCAATAAAAACAAACTGTGTCTCAATATTTCTAAATGTCAAAGTTTTTCCTTCACTCGTCGTTTTTCTCCTTTATTGTCTGATTATTGTATTGATGGCATAGTTCTTGAAAAGTTCGTGTTAAGAAAGATCTTGGGGTTATATTTGACTCTTATTTAAAGTTTAATCTTCATATCGATTTTATAGTGAGTAAAGCTAATTCAATGTTAGGTTTTGCAATTCGGAACTCAAAGGGCTTAAAAGATCTGTATAAACTTAAATCATTGTATGTTGCATATGTCAGATCAGTTCTTGGTTATTGTAGTGTAGTATGGAATCCATTTTATATAACATATTCATTAAGAATTGAGAATTATACAAGATGTGAGCTTATTGGCTTGCATACTCTGGAGAACCGATGCAAGATGTCCTCGATTATTTTTATAAGAGATATTTTATCTTATCGCAATAATTGCATATTTTTGCTCAATTTGATTAACTTTTATGCTCCAAGTCGTGTCCTTAGAAATCGAAATTTATTTCATGAAGAAAATCATAGATTTAATAATGCGTTAAATGAACCTATGAATCGCTGTGTGAGAGAAACAAATACTATCTTAATTGATTTTGATTTTAACTTTGATTATAATAGAGACAAATTTAAAAATATGTTAAGATTATATTGTTTAAATAAATAATTGATTTAAAACTTGTAGACTTGTCGTAGCCTCTAAGAGTAATATTGTAACTCAATTGATGTAATAAAACTAAAACTAAAACTAAAACTAAAACTAAAACTAAAACTAAAACTAAAACTAAAACTAAAACTAAAACTAAAACTAAAACTAAAACTAAAACTAAAACTAAAACTAAAACTAAAACTAAAACTAAAACTAAAACTAAAACTAAAACTAAAATTAAAACTAAAACTAAAACTAAAACTAAAACTAAAACTAAAACTAAAACTAAAACTAAAACTAAAACTAAAACTAAAACTAAAACTAAAACTAAAACTAAAACTAAAACTAAAACTAAAACTAAAACTAAAACTAAAACTAAAATAAGGGTTTGCCTTTATGTTTTAAAAATGATTTCGGGCAAGTAGCCGCCGCGGCTGGCTCGAATCAATTCCAGCCGAGAGGCCCAATTTTCGACAGCTCTAATTGTTGCGCGCGATGGCGGATGGACTCATTCGGGTCTTCTTCGATACTCTGCTCCACAGCAGCAATAGCGTCTTACGAAGTCTCTGAGCATGCGCACTATCCACTAGATTAAATGTGGTGCGAAACCGATCCATGGTTGCTCGAATTTATGCGATTTTGCGATTATGTCGACCGAAGCGCGCGAAGTGTTGCGCGAACCGAACCATTATTTTGTGAATAAATTGTCACGATTTGCAAACGTTGTTCAGGAGTAAGTCTATTAATTATGAAATGGCAAATTGAGCATAAATTAAGTGACAGGTGTCAAAAAGACCAACTCCGAAAAAAGTATTGCCAAATTGAAAACCACATGTCTAAAAAAAAACACCTTTTACATGAACATAATTTTAAAAATTTAACAAACTTATAGTATAACCCCTTTGTCGGATTTCTTTCAATCCTAAAATAACTTTTTTTCTAATTTATTTCTTGTTTTTAAACAGTAGGTATACGTTCTTTTATGTATGAACTTCTAACCATTTAGTTCTTTAAATCCAAATCAACCAAATTTTTTCAAGTTTCAAAACAATAAAACCGACTCGCTGATTTTCTCTCTTTATACTCTCCTGTTTTACGTTCAATCCTGGAACTTATTTGCCCTAAATCTTCGTAGCTAAATGTTCCTATTAAAAACGAAATGTTCCAAATGTAGGATCAACACTCTTATCAAGCCCTGAGCCCATGGCCTCATTAAATTATGATTTACACCTCTGTAGAAATATTAAAAGGTTCATAATTTTCTTCTTACCATCACCATCACCATCACAATCCAGTAGTCGGCCTACTAGGATCAAAAATTTATTAAAGTAATTGTAGAGGAGGCAGGTATGTATGTATGTATCTCACCTTGACTTTTTTGTCGATTTTTATACTCCGCCAGTCTTTACACTTTAAATTGGCGCAATTTTTTCTTTCCGGTTAACAAAATTTTCACCAAGTTAATTACCAAGCTTTTGCTTCGCCGTCGTCGTCATCGTAGTCGTCGTACTAGTCGTATAGTCTCTGCCATGTTACATAATATACATAGAAAAAGCAAATAGAATCTTCCCATGCTGAGTATCCCTGCGCGCCATCGCATCCTCGAAGTTTTATAAAGAAAGTGATTACTCTTCATTTAAAATGAAATCAGGTCAACTGCTTAATGGAAATGGATCCAACAGAAACAGCGAGACTCCTTGGAGCAATTATGTGAAAGCAAAGGAAAACCCTTCAGGTGGGTAATAACTATCCTGTTGGCAGGGCGGTCGGTGGAATTTGTAGTAAAACAGTAGTGGGTGCAATAACCGAAGTATGTACAGTACAGGTTCACAACAAGGAACAGATGAACATCTTGAATAAAACAAAGAAGGAAACAATGAATCCCAGGTAAAGCAATTAGCTGTAGCAATTGGGTCGGATAGGAACGACGACGGTAACGACCGGCGACGACGAGGACGAAGAAGTAAGAAAAAGAGTTAGACTTGAAAAAAAAAAAATACTCTTGGGTAGCACTATCCTGAAATAATTATACATCTAATTGCAAACTCTGCCGGCTGCTGCTGCTCTGCTCCTCTCTGAGTGGCGAGCACTTAACCAAAAATGGCTTCTTTCCGTATACACACACATACATACCTACATTCTCCATTCTTGGGATTTCCATACATTTGGTTACTTTATTCGTTCATTCATCTCTATGGCGTTCGTTGGTCTTAATGTTCCACTTTTATTTTGCTTTATCCTTTACATAAATTTAACAGATTGTTGTAATTTGGGAAGGCCTTTTTTTTGGGAAAGTTAATACTCTTTGATTTGTTGTTAAGCTTTGATCGTAATTTACGTGGTTACTGAAAATGTATCTAATAAAATCTAATACACAAAGAGCTCAGTCATTTTTTGGGTGAGAATGATAACACAAAATGTAATATAAGTAGACCAAGAGCTACCAACGGATTAACCTTACTAATTTTAACCTCGGTGAAGCTTTGCCCAAAAATCTCATTTTTAAGCAAATTAAAAAAAAAAAAACCTCTTACTTCGATATGATCGATTAGATTTGTATTGATTCCAAACCAAAAAATAATTGCCTACTCGATCAAACCGGAGTGTATAAGAGTGGGTTTTTTTTTATTTGGTGGCCATAAATATTTTTGTGGCCAAAGTATTATCTTTTTTAAAGTGAAGGCCTTCATTTATTTGAGAGCTTAACACAAAGACCCAATAAACCGAACCGGAGTATAAGACAAGAACTTTTTTGTAAAATAAATCAATTGCAACTGCAACTACAACTACAATTGCAACTGCAACTGCAACTGCAATTGCAACTGCAACTGCAACTGCAACTGCAACTGCAACTGCAACTGCAACTGCAACTGCAACTGCAACTGCAACTGCAACTGCAACTGCAACTGCAACTGCAACTGCAACTGCAACTGCAACTGCAACTGCAACTGCAACTGCAACTGCAACTGCAACTGCAACTGCAACTGCAACTGCAACTGCAACTGCAACTGCAACTGCAACTGCAACTGCAACTGCAACTGCAACTGCAACTGCAACTGCAACTGCAACTGCAACTGCAACTGCAACTGCAACTGCAACTGCAACTGCAACTGCAACTGCAACTGCCACTGCAACTGCAACTGCAACTGCAACTGTTAGTTACAGTTAACTTTCACCTTTGAACTGCAAATTTGTTTACCACAGAGATTGGCCATTACTTACACTTTTACGTTCCTATACGCGTCGCTGCATGCAGCTCTGGAACTTATAAGTAGGCTAAGGAAATAATAGCGTTAATGTAGTATAAGAATGAATTAACATTAAAAATAAAAAATATTTTTTAATCAAAAGTCTCCCCAAAAACCTTTCGAATGTACCAAATACCTACCTAGCCCTACTATTCAGTGACAGTTTTCATATCTTTATTTATATCTTTATCATTTCCCTCCATTCCATTCACATGCAAATTTTCGAAACCAAATCGATAAAAATACATCCGAATAACCTTGGAAACAAACAAAAAAAAACACACACACAAACAAAAATGCTAAGCAGAACATAATGAGAAAAAATCCAATACCTTTTTCAACTTCAAAAAGGATATGAATGAATACAAATAGATCACGAACAGTATAGGTATGTATATTGTATGCTCGTATAGTTAAGTGGTTATATCTCAAAAACCCAGTGAAGTAGGAGAAAAGTAGGTGGTGATGATGGGAAGGCGGCTGCCTGTCAGAATGACGACGGACGACTTGAAGAGTTTTCGGATTTTTTTTTATTTTCGTGTAACCATATATGTATACTTACGTAAATACGTTCGTTAGGTTGTGTCTTATTATAACGAAAGTTGAATGTCAAGGATACTCTTGGCAAAAACCAACATGAAGTACATCATCTTTGCTGAAGATAAAATACAACAACAACAAGAAAAAGTACAAACAAGCAGATAACACGAGTTGAGAAAGTATTTTCCTTTTAAGAGTTCCTATACTAGCTAGCTCAAAAGGGTATTGTTTTATTTTTTTTTTAATTCATCAAAACAAGTTTTCTCATTGTCCAATCAATTAAACGTTTTTCCAATTTATTTTAAATCGCTTATATTGTTTGAACTATAACAAAAAAAAAGAAGAAAATCTTAAGCTGAGCACAAGGATTTGATTTTCCAATTTGAAAAACTGACAAAGCAAAATTTCATAGTTTGGGACTGGGGGGTGGTGCCAAGAAGAGAGCGGAGAGCATGCATACAAAATTAAAGAGAAGACAAAAATAAATAATTGGAAAAACAAAAAAAAAATATCTTCCATATTTCTGCCATTAATTCGTTGTTTCATAGACAAAGTTGCATTAAAGTTTCTTGTGTAACCGGTGTTTTTTTTTTGGACGTGTGGTTTTCAATCTGGCAATACTTTTTTTGGAGTCGGTCTTTTAGACAGCCGTCACTTGATTTATGCTCAGTTTATTTGCCATATCATAATGAATAGACTTATTCCTGAACAGCGTTTGTAAATCGTGCCCAAATGGACCAAAAACAGATTTCCGTTGATCCCAATTTCCATAAGCGAATTTTGTTAAGCGATGAAGCTCATTTTTGGTTGAATGGGTACGTTAATAAGCAAAATGATCGTATTTGGAGTGATCATAATCCACAAGCCATTGTTGAGACGCCGCTTCATCCTCAAAAACTCTCTGTTTGGTGTGTTCTTTATGGGCAGAGGGAATCATTGGTCCATATTTCTTCAAAAATGAAGCCGGCCATAATTTTACAGTCAATGGGGAACGCTATATAGAGTCATGATTAATGACTTTTTCGTGCCTGAGTTGTAGGATGTTGATGTGGACGACCTTTGGTTCCAACAAGACGGCGCTACATGCCATACAGTGGGCCTGTGGCGTGGCCTTTAAGATCGTGCGATTTAACACCACTGGACTCTTTTTTGTGGGGTTATGTGAAGTAGCTTGTCTACGCAGATAACCCCGAGCCGATTGACGCCTTGGAAGAGAATATTGCTGACATACGGCCCCAATCGCAGTTAAAAGTGGTCGAACATTGGGCCTTTCAGCTGGAATTTATTCGAGCCACCCGCGGCTTTTACTTGCCCGAAATCATTTTCAAAACATAATAGCAAACCCTTATCTTTATAATAAAGCTAAATTCTTGGCCAAAACATTAAATCATATGCGTTTTATTTCTTCTTGAAAACCCCACGTCTAACAAAAACAGCCTTTTCCCTTTAAAATTCAATCATCGAAACTTAAATTCCATCAGACCAATTAACCCTTGTTCCACAAATTTAATTTCCTTCCTCCTCTTATTGGTCAAACACATTTTTTAAAAAAATCTGTACTTAAAATATTTAATTTGCTGCCTGTCATTCGTATTCAAATATTCCGCAACGCCACGCCGTACCGCACACATGTCAAAATTTTCTTTCGTTTCGTCGCTTTCAAAATATCCTGCAAATTTGCTAACATCTTCAAAGCAAACAAAGTAAGTGCAAACTGTGTGTCCAGTTGACAGACAAATTGCCTTCGTTCCTTACACTCTGCGCAAAAATCTCTTCCTTCTCCTTCTCCTCATCATCACCACCATCACCATAATCAGCATTGACGAACGATGACGCAATATAACGCCCCGAACAGTCGAACAGACTGACTACTGACAACGCTCCCACTTCCTTGTCGATTCATCAGATCGTAGCAATGACTGTCTGTTTGGTTCCCTCTTCGCAGAAACTAAATATATACCTTTTATCATTCATAGATGTGCTCCTCTTGCATTCCTTCAAAGCAAAGTCATCCTTTTTGGAAAGTGCAACTCAAGAGTATTCTCTGCAATTTGCGAGATCATAAACCAAACAGATGCATTCAGCTACCGTATAGCGTGCACTGCTGCTGGTTTGTTTCTTCCAAATGGAATTGGTTGTCGTAGCGGCAGAATATGGTTGCCAACTGAGCACATATATTGTCCGTGTACCGACTTTAATATGCCTAATTTGAAAGACTTAAATTTTAAATTTAGTATAAACCACCAAGCTATACAGTTTAACTAGGCTAAAACAAATACCTCTCAATAGAACTGTTATTATTTTTATTTTTTTTTTCTTTAAAAACGGCTTTACCGATTTTGGTTAAACTTCCTTTATACATATTATGATGTTCAAAGTTATTTAAAAAATAAACTGCGTGGCAATGACATTCATTGAAAACTTTTGGAGCTATTCCCTAAAGAGCCATATTCGATATATGCGTTAGACCAGTTTATACCAATAAGCGGGAAAACTATATGTAGTGTTTTTGTGTACCTTTATACTAAACGAGGTGATATACCTTATTAAAAAAAAAGTGGTATATTGTTTACATGTATTATGGAAAATGAATTTAGTCCGTCGTTTATACCAGTGAGCAAAAACGAAAGTCATTGCTGTTAAAAACAAACTTGATATTCAAGAATAACATACACCCACCGTCTACCCTCGTTGGCAACACTTTTAAATTGCAAACTTTAAGTAAACATTTCCCAAAACGATAAAAGCCATACAAAGAAGGAGAAAAATAAATTTTGCATAATTAGAAAACTATCAAAGTGAGCTAATGGCCTGACAAGAGATATGCAACGTTGTCAACGTGCGTTGTCCTATACCTATACTGTTACTGTAAGATAGAATACGTCTATGTTTGGGATAAATGTTTTGAGATTTGCATTGCTTAGATAAATTCAAATTGTTAGTGTACGAGTAAAGCTTCTCTGTGCGGACATTTGCGCCGCGCCGTACATTCCATAATACTTGTGCATCTAATAAAGAAGTTTAAAATGGAAGTAGCTGGAGTATAACGATTCGACAGCGCGCGCTGGTTCTTCGATTTAATGTTTGATGTCAAACATCATGATGCACATTCAGGGACTTGGAAAATAATGTACATCACAATCACAACCTACCCGTATATATATACCTCTCCACTATTAAGCAATCAATTGACTTTGGCAATTGGTTTGAATTGACGGCCAATTAACCAAGAATGGGGAGGCATTTTGATTAAGTGCAATCGTTATAGAGACGCGTTCATCCAATATGGCAGCTTGTTAGATGTTGGGATTTGTTTTATGTGCGCAAAACGCCCGCCGAGCGTAACAGCGGTGGTCTTTTTGGCGCCAATAAATGAAAGAAACTATCATATAAAAGGTTTCCTTTTATCTTGAACATAGGTATGTACTCGTATGTAGTATGCGAAACCCATGACGTTGGCAAAAAGTTCTAATTAATCTGTGGTCTTCGCCAATTGAGTGCTAAATTAGGCGTTACGAAAAAAAATATATGCTATCGTGGGTCAATGGTGAAAACGTGCTTCACTTTACCTTCTAGGAATTACCGTTTAAGGCAGTATATAGCTTTTACATCAATGGAAGAAAATCGAAGAACATGTAAACAGGTTGACTCAAATTTTATTTTATGCAAGAAAGCTTGCGCATGTAGGTTGGTTAAAGTTAAGAAAAAATCATATTACGAGTAATGGGGGATGTAAAGGAGGTTTTTTTTTTTAGACGTGTGGTTTTTAATCTGGCAATACTTTTTTCGGAGTTGGTCTTTTTGACAGGTGTCGCTTGATTTATGCTCAGTTTGGTTTGCCATTTCATAATTAATAGACTTACACCTGAACAACGTTTGCAAATCGTGCAAATTTATTACCAAAATATTGGTTCGGTTCAATATTCGGTCGACATAATCGCAAAATCGCATAAATTCGAGCAACCATCGGTTTCGCACTACGTTTACTATAGTGGTAGTGGACAGTGCGCATCCTCAGAGACTTCGTACAGTGCGCACCGAAGACGCTATTACTGCTGTGGAGCAGAGTATCGAAGAACACCCGAATGAGTCCATCCGCCATTGCGCGCAACAATTGGAGCTTTCGAAAATTGGGCCTCTCAGCTGGAATTTATTCGAGCCAGCCGCGGCGGGCACTTGCCCGAAATCATTTTTAAAACATATTGGCAAACCCTTATCTTTCTAATAAAGCTCAATTCTTGACCAATTAAATTGTATGCGTTTTAATTCTTCTTGAAAACCACACGTGTCTAAAAAAACATTCATATTTTCTTTGCTTGATTTTATTCTTAAAAATAATTTTAGAAGTAGATTTTTAAAAATTACAACATAATTACATTTAAATCTAGTTTTTTTTTACAATTTATGTTTTAATAACCATATTCTTTTTCTTTGTTCTTTTTTTAGGTAAGTCGAATTTCAAATAAGTGCAACTTCACCGCTTTGACTATAAAGAGTTCAGGAAGGTATGTATACATACATTCGAAAGTTTCGAAAGTAAAGCTAAATAAAACACATACTGCGATACATTATTGATGAAAATTGTACTTCATTATAAAGTTTGGACTTTGTCATTAAGTGTGAAAAAAAAATATCATTCAAAATGGCCGCCTGGGGAAGATTCGCTGTATGCAATTCTTTTGATATAATATTTAACAACTTTTTCGCACATTTCGGGCGGTATCTCGGCCATAACTTGAGTAATTTTGGTTTTTAATGCGTCTAGAGTTCGGGGATTATTTGCGTCAGCACTGTCTTTTGCATAGACCAACAGAAAAAAAACTAACGGTGTCAAATCGCATGATCTTGGTGGGCTATTGACGTCGCCGAAACGTGAAATTACGCGGCCAGGAATCTTCTCACGCAATAAAGCCATTCGACCAATTGCTGCGAACGCCGGGAAAACAGCAACACTTGCACTTGCAGCAGCAATATTTTCGAATGAGCGTGCATTACGATGACGAAGAGGCCTTGCGACATCAGTAACTCTTCCACTCTCTTCAAATTTCTTCATAATTTTACCGATTGCTCGCGTAGTCGGTTGATTATGACGACCATAATCATCGCGTAATGCGCGAATCAACACTTTTGTAGTAAGTTTTAATTATTCTAACGCGTTGTTCGATTGTTACGGCAATTATTTAACTAATATTATGACACTTCAAATGACAGTTGAGTTTGACAGGTATCAAATGCCAGCGCTACCAACTTGAAACCTTGAAATAAATGACCCTGTACATTTAAATTCGTAAACCAATATGCGCCTCATACGAAGTATAAAACCATAGTTCTACGGAGTGTTCGTAGTCGAGTCTTCGCTATAATAATATTAAGAGTTGACTACTTAGACACTTAGTTTAACTCTGATACATATAAATATGTATCTATGTTAGGTTAGGTTAGATTAGATTATTGGGCTGATAGAAGATCTTATGCCTATCATCACAGTTAGATTAATTTAGATCCCTTGTTATACCCTGAAAGATTGGACGCTTCTTAAAAGTAAACCTATAAATTTCCATGGATTATGAAGAGTCAGTAATAAATTTCGATAATTTCACACCAGATAGGTTGGAGAGCTCTTCTACGTTATTAAAGAACCAGCTTCCTAGGTGTTTATTTCTTAGTTCCGAGAGTGCTGGGCTGGGCAGTGACACAACCTCTACATAAATCATCCGTGCTGAGCTCAGTTTTTTCTTGTGGTACTTCAGCAGGTTCTGTTCGGTAACAGTACCTACAAGAGAGTACAGTGATTACTTATTTAGTGTTAAGATCCTATGTACCTGTCTTCACCTTGTCAAAACACGGCCAAAGTTTTTTGGTATTCGCACAAGAGTCGAGTAGGGTCCATTTTACATTTGTTTTCTCGAGAATTTTATTTGCGACAGTCTGTGCTTATATGTTAAGTTCTGCCTGGCTAGGTGACCAGCCTATGTGACCAGAAACCCAGCAGGGCCTAACGTTAGGTTACGAACCAAGAATCTAGAGCTCTTCACGGTAGCGGGAAACAAGCTTCGACTTTATTTTGGTGGCAGAGATTGGGTGTCAATAAAAAACGTAATATCAGCCGGTGCTATCGCCAACATTGACAGCCATTCAGCAGCCTTTGTTACTGCCAGAACCTCAGCTTGGAAGACGCTGCTATTGTCCGGGAGTCTTTATGAGCTGGCTAAGTCAAGTGTGTCCGATTAGAATCTCGCTCCAACTCCAAATTCCATTTTTGACTCATCTGTAAAGACTGCTACTGTTGCGGTCGTTGATGGGTAGTTTGTGACTTCCAATTCTTGTCTACTAGGAATGTTAGAAGTGAAAGGTCTATAGAAGTCTAGGTGGGGAGTAATATAGTCCGTGCAAACATTGCTATACCTATGTATTTATTTAGAATCTGAGCGTGGCTTACACTTGACTGTGTTTCCAGACGTTTGTTTGACCTAGTCGTAGTGCACTCTTTGCTCCTGATTCTTGCATAAATGAGTCAAGACACTTCATATTAAGTATAGCTTCCATCCCCGCTGTCGGGGTGCTTCCCATTGCTCCTATGATCCCTATGCATGCCATTCTTTGTACTTTGGTTAAAGTTTCAAGATTGGTAGCTTTTCTCACTGTTGCCGTAGACATCCATAGGATAGGAATTTTCCTATTGCTATTAGTGCTAAGTCGTCCGCGTAAGCTTAAACTTCACAAGTAGCACAAAATAATATAATTTCGGTATGACATTTCTTAATTCATACTTTATTCAATCTTAAATTGGTATTCTAATTTTTGGCTTCTTTATTCTTCTTCTTTATTAGGTATTTTCTTCAAGAACTTAAATTGGTATATTGACTTCTGCTTAAAACATTCTTTAATACTTCTTCAATTAGCACTTCTTAAATCGATGTTTTTATTTCTTTACTACTTCTTTAATCCTTATAAGATTGTTTTCTTTTTTTTAAAGAATTAAATCGGCATTTTTGTGATTCTTTAATACTTCTTCAAGTCTTCTTAAAATTGTATCAATAATTGCAGTATTTAAGCTTGTTCAGTATGCCATACTTAAGACAAGAAGTTAGATAAATGGTAGATTACTCTCAATTCTGAGTAAATACGTCAGTTTTTCAACATACACATTCTTCATTCAATGATGGCATTTTCATCACCAAGTTCTGCAAGGGCATTCTTTACCGCTTCATTCTGTACGTTATTAATGGCTCCTTCAATGTCTAGAAAGGAGTAACATGTATCTATGTTACGTTCATAAAAAAAAAATAGTATAACGTTAGTACTAATTTTTCACTTTCAAAAACAAAGTCTGCACTTTTAGTATTAAAAGTGGTATTTGTGTTATCATGGATCAGGTTACACCAAGACCGAAACGAGGCCAAGATTAGACTTAGTTGTGCAAGACCGCTACAGAGACTTAAACGAGATCGATATGAGACTTACAAAAGCCTTATTTTGTCTTATCTCGTGGCCTAACCTTATTAGTTTTAGTTACAACACTTATAACTCAAGAATGGCTGGACTGATTTGAATGATCTTTGATTTGTTCGGTTCGTCTCCGCCCCCAATAGCAGAATAACTATACATTTTTTTTGAAAAAATTCACTTATAAGGGGTGAAATGGGGTAACATGAAAAAGACGTATCCGATTAATAAAACTCAACTTGCGTTTGAAAGGTTATTCTAAAGAAATGACTTCAAGGATATTTTATTCAAATTGCAATTTAAAGGGTGACATGGGGTAAAAATAAAAAAAAAATTGTCCGATTTAAGAAATTCTTCTTTTGTTTGAAAGTTTTTTCAAAAATGGCATTAGGTATAATTTTTATTTTAAATTTTGTTATTTGTAGGGTGAAATGGGGTAAAATAATAAAAAGACCGATTAAGGAAATTCTATTTTTTTTTTAATTTTGTTATTTGCAGATAGAAATGGGTTAACAATTAAAAATAGTTTAACTTTAGACATTATTTTGGTGTTTGAAAAGTTATTGGATGGATTTAGGGTCATTTTTTCTAAAAAAAATTGGTAGTTATAATGTGTAAAGGGTAAAAATAAAATGTTGTATTTGATTTCCAAAATTCTTTTTGTAAATTATTAAATGTTTTTTCTAGGCAATGACTTAGAGATTTTTTTCTTCGAAAAATTGATATTTTTAGGGTGATGCGGGGAAAACACAAACAGGGAATATCCTATTTTTAAAATTCTGTTAGTGTTTGAATGGTTATTTTTAAATTTTTTATATTTATAGAGTGAAATCGGATAACACACAAAAATGTTCTTTTTGATTACGAATTTTTTTTCTGGTGTTGGTTAAGTAATATAGCTTGGACTTAGATGATCATATTCTTACGAATTTCGCATTCATAACTTTAAGTGGGTTACAACCCAGAAAGTAGTATTCAATTACAAAAAGTAGCTCAAATATTTATCTATCTATATTTTCTTTTGTAATTTGTATGCGAAGCTTAAATTTATCTACCCGTGCAAGGCCGGGCGGGCCAGCTAGTTTCGAATAAAACACGTAAGTCAAAAAAATTTATAAAAATAATGCGATTTATCTTGGTTTTCCATGAACTATTTCAATGGCAAAAAAACTATTAACTGTTGGAATTTCGGGTAGAACCATAGTTCAAACGAAATTCCTTTAAGAAAACTAAGCAAAATCTAAGGTTCCCTTTCAGATACCCATATCAACTTCCCCATCAGAGCATATTTAAAGTAAGTTTTTGCCTACAAAATTTGAATCCTAACTGTGTTTTTTGCGAAAACTTAAAGTCTATTCTCAAAACACCTGTCGTATGTGGTGACTAATTACTATTCAAAAGGCTTAGAGCATACTCATCCTCAATGTTTTTAAAGCTTTCCCTAACAATATACATAGATTAGGCTTATTAAACAGTGATATGGTTGAAACCTAATCTAAATGCTCTGCTATATACATGTACAATGTAGAAACTTTTAATACCCAACTGGCTTCGCACCGATGCACGCGCGCCGACCATATACTCCATCGATTTACTATTTGTATTTGCTGATTACCTGGATTCGATTAAATGAAATTTTTTCTAACCACACTTCCACTGGCCTTTCAAATAATTACAAACCCAATGTTGTACATATTTTCAATGGCAGCGAGAAATAAAATGATAATATGAAACAAATATCCAAATAACGGTTTGTTGGTGTAGAGATAGCACAACGTGCTAATATACGTTTTAATCTACCTCAGAATCTATACGTTTGAAATCATAATATTTGAGTAATGTAATTAGGCTTTCAATTTGCGTCATTAAATGAAAAACATTACCACGCAGACACATACCAGCTATGATGGGATATATAATTTGGACTAAATTGAATTGAAATATATAATGTTCGTACATATTGATTGAAAACTCTTCGTCGTATGTTCTCAAACAATTAAAAAAAAAATCCGCAACATTTTAAACAAGGCCTTAAAATGGAGGTAGTTTTGCATAATGAAACAATGCACTTGGTCTCATCCTCCTAAGTTATGAATTGTGGTTTTTGGACAAGTGTTTTGTTTTTGGGGGTTTCCTGCAATAAAACAGAAAAGCTTAATAACTTTTTTCCCAAGGATAGATAAACGATTTTATTTCATAATGGACAAACGGTTGACAAAGGAACCTGATTAATCCCCCCCCCCCCAATTTTGAGTTCACAATTAATGCAACGATTTAATGTTTTTATTTCGCAACCTCATTCAAATAATCTACAAGATCAAGTCACGGGTGTTTTTTATTTTAGAGGTAAAGAACTTTAAGTTGGCAACATTATTTTAACTGGCGGCCATTTTGTCAGCTGTCAAGTGATTTATTTTAAGTTTGGTTTGGCATTGCAAGAATTGAAGCCACAGAATCACCCAGCGAAGCGTAAAACAAGATTGCCGTTGATCCCAATTTTCATAAGCGAATTTTGTTTAGTATTGAAACTCACTTTTGGTTTAATGGATACGTTAATAAACAAAACTGCCGTATTTGGAGTGATGATAATCTTGAAGTGTATGTTGAGACACCGTTAAATCCACAAAAACTGACTGTTTGGTGTGCTTTATGGTTTGGTGGAATAATTAGGCCGTAATTCTTTAAGAACGTTGCAGTCAATGGTGACCGCTATAGAGCCATGATTAATGACTTTTTCGTTCATCAATTGAACAACCATGATGTGCAGGAGCTGTGGTTTCAACCAGACGGCGCAACATATCACACAGCTCGTGCCCCAATTGATTTATTAAAGGAAACGTTTGATAACCGCATAGTTTCACGTTACGGTCCCGTGAATTGGCCTCCAGGATCGTGCGATTTAACGCCGCTTGACAATTTTCTGTGGTGCTATGTGAAGTCGCTAGTCCACGCCGATAAGCCCGAAAAGATTGACCATTTGGAGGACAACATGATATACTGCCACAAATGTTGGAAATAGTCATCGAAAATTGGACCTCCAGATTGAACTACGCTCGAGCCAGCCGTTCCGGTCATATGCCAGAAATCATATTTAAATTATAATGCCAGAAGACTATCTTTCGAATAAACTAAATTTCATGTCAATTTAAAAAAATCATCTTTGTTTTATTCCATTTCAAAGTTCTATACCTCTAAAAAAACACCCTTTATAATGTACATTTTTAAACACCCCTGATACAGCAGGTTCATATAAGTTATCTGTTTGCTATACACAAGCAGACTTTAATCTACCCCTTCCAATTTTTTGCATTTGACTAACTATTACACTGCAAAACAAAAAAAATAACTTCAATCTACTCGTATATACATACATACACGTATGCTGCACCAATGTTATTCAAAAAATTATAACAGTAAAAAAAACTAAGAAAAAAAATAAAAATAGATGAAACACTAACACACTCATTGAAAGTATTGCGTCCCAAACGCAGAAAACCGCAATTTCGATTGCAGAGAATAATATTACCCACTTCAAAAGTAAACCGGAAGCCAGCATCATCATCGCTTTATAATAATTTTGATTGTGTGTCTGCATATACCAGTGATGATGATGATGATGATGATGATGATTTTGATTGTTGAATTTTTGGTTTTAATCAAATTTGCAGATACTTTCATTATTTTTTTTTAGTACATAAATAGTTGGTTTATACAGGGTGTTTTGCATAAGATGCCACAAAAGATAAGGACGCGATGGTTGGGTCAAGGAAAAAACCCTTTGGGAGGGAGGGGGTGTTGGGTGTCTATTTCCCCCTGTTTAGGTGGGAGGGGAAATCTGCAAAGAAATAGAAAAAGATCATTAAAAATCAATGGTGACACTAATAACAATGTGATATTAAACCATTTTTCAAAGCCAAAAAATTCAGTCTTTTATTTGATTTTTTTTTTTAAATTTTAAGTTTGAAAATTAATTTTTCAAAAAACTATTCACTTAAACAATTTAATTTAAATACAGAATTAAAAATAGATTTCTGGCATTGTAAATGTTTGCATTGGTTTCAAGTCGATTTTTTTTTAGAAAATTTTCCCCCCACTTCCATACGATTTTTTTTTATGTCTTGACCCAACCTAAACGCGCTAGTTTTTTTTCCACATCTTATCCAAAACACCCTGTATATGTTCACAACCGGAAAAACAAAGACCATCAACATCTAGTCATTGTTTGATGATGAGATATTAAGTAAGCTTCGCGGAGGGGGCAAAATTCAAGTGGAAACGGTTGGAATATGTGAGTTTTATTTTGCAGCGAAAACAAAGATTTAAACTTGTTTTTTTTTTATCAAATTTAATTGTACTCATATAAATGTGCATAGGTATGGGATACAAAAATGAATGCCATGTGTCAGCGAAGCGACATTCGCTGTTGGAAAAATAGTAAGGTGGATAATTTGCCAATATTTAGTCGTTAATTAGTTGTGATAATTTCGAATTGGTCGTGCAATGTTTTCTATTATTTTGCCTTGTTGTGTTTGATTTTTGGTAATTTCATTATTTTTTCTTTTTGCTAAATTCACATGAATTAGGCAAATGCGCTGTTTCTATGTTTTTGTCCATGCATTTAGAAATCATCGTTTAACATAGAATAATAAGTTTTTTTGGATAATACACATGAATGTAGCAAAATAAAACATATAAATCACGGATTTAGCAAACATAGAAAACATCGCACGACAAAATTGAAATTAACACAACTGTAATTAACGACTTATGACCGGTAAGTTATAAATCAACAAACTATTCAGTATAGATATCAAGTTTGATACCCCTCTTTGAGGCTCTTTGAGGGAGTGATTCACTCACTTGATATCAATTTAGAAAATCTGCATAGAAAAACATCGCACGACAAAATTTAAACTGTCACAACTAATTCTGAAATTATGCATGGCAATTTATTAAGCAATAAACCACACAATATAAACATAGAAAACATCGCACGACAAAATTGAAATTAACACAACTGTAATTAACGACTTATGACCGGTAAATTATAAATCAACAAACTATTCAGTATAGATATCAAGTTTGATACCCCTCTTTGAGGCCCTTTGAGGGAGTGATTCACTTACTTGATATCAATTTAGAAAATCTGCATAGAAAAACATCGCACGACAAAATTGAAACTGTCACAACTAATTCTGGAATTATGCACGGCAATTTATTAAGCAATAAACCACACAATATAAACATAGAAAACATCGCACGCCAAAATTGAAATTAACACAACTGTAATTAACGACTTATGACCGGCAAGTTATTAATCAACAAACTATTAAATATAGGTAACAAGTTGGATACCCCTCTTTGAGGCTCTTTGAGGCTCTTTGAAGGAGTGATTCACTCACTTGATATCAATTTAGGAAGTCTGCATAGAAAAACATCGCACGACAAAATTGAAACTGTCACAACTTATCCTGGAATGATGAAAGGCAATTTATTTAGCAATAAACAATAAATTAAGCAATTCGCGTTTTTCTTTTTTGGCTCTGAGCAGAGGCTGAGCGATGAGATCAAAGCTCAAGGCAGATTATGATCAATTTAATAATTATGAAACACACTTAAGCACTGAACTGTCATTTCATAGTGAATCCATTTTTAATTTTTAATTATGTGTGAAGTTGGCTTCGCTCAGCGTTTCGCTCGATTTGCTCCGTCATTTTATTATGAGCCAATTGAGCAAGCTCTGAGCTAACTCCGATGAAAAAAAGAAACACACTCTAATATGTCTGAGTTAAAAAAAAAAAACATAGAATTTTTTTTGACAATTCAGTTATCTGCTCGGAGTTAAAAATGAAAAAAAAAACGCCAAATATTACTAGTTTGTATTTTTTTTTTCAGGGGGTGGTTCGCACAGATACTTCGCAGAAAAACATCGCAAACATTGAAAAACAAATTATTGCCCACCTTATCTTGAGTTAACATTCATAGATACAAAATATGTCTTTCCTAAATAAATCCATAATGTGCACCTAATTGGTTTTTTGGAACTATCATTATCTTCCCGGGCTTTCCCACACCAAGAGAAAAAGATATCAACATTTTAGAAATTAATTATTATCAAAATAAAAATGACACCATTACTCATCTTCTAACTACATTTCACATCTCCACTTGCTTCACATTAATCTTTTCTACTTTAAAATGTCTTAACAAAAAAATGCCCGCGACTATGCTTCTGCCAGTTTTATTGATTGTACCAATTTATCTCTCTGTTAGTAAATTTAATACCACTAAGTGTCATGTACAAAAAATATATAAAAAAAAAAAAATATACAGCGAATTTCGCTTGTTGCGAAAAAGAATTATGCATGGTAAAAAGAAACATCTCCACTACTCCCATGACAGCATCCCCTTAAAATCTAGATTCTAAAAGATCTCTGAGTTTGATTTTCCTGAATTTTTTATGTAATCTCAAAAGTCAGGCCCGAAAATCCTCTAAAACAAAACTTTTTGTTTTGTTTTTAAAATTTCATGAGAAGAAGTTAAATAAATTAATACATTTGAATTCCAATCACATACTAACTTAAACTTAAACCAGCAGCCCACACCCACTCCTTGTCAAAAGTTGATACTAATCCCCCAACTTGAGGGGTGGTGTCTTCTTTCTATTTGGTCTTTTACACAATATGAGACCAACATTATTTCCCACTCAAACAGTGTTGAGTGGAGTGGCGGACGTTAAGTGAGTGTGGATTGTGGATCATAAAACTGTGCTACTCAGTACCCACAATTACCATGGATGAATCATCGGTTGAGTGACAGCTACACGAAATACGGTAAAAATAAAACCGAATAACGGTTGGCTAAACAAAACAAATCTCTAGACGTGCCGCTATACGCTATGTTGTGTGGATGTTGAATTTTAATGACGCAAGTGACGAAAATGGTTTGCAAAAAAATAAGGCGATAGTACGTAGCAGTTGGGTCTTGGGTGAGGCGATAGTCGAACAGGGTGAGAAAAATGCCGAGAGAAAACACAGAGAAAGAGAGAGAGAGAGAGAGCGAGTGTTAAAACGTAAACATTGAAACTAACACTCTCTGAATCTGATATTCTCTGTGGAATTACGGGTGGACGCTAATCTCGAACTCGACCCACTTACCACTACCTACCGCTACCACGACCCGACCACCCTCTTTTAGTAGCAGTAAGTAGTGTCGTGAATATGCCGTTTTTATTTGAAAATGACACTGAATGTGTTCAGTTGGTTGCTGCTGCTGCTACTTCTGCTTTTGCTATTGCTACTGCTTCTTCTGCTTCTGTAGAGGGATGGAATGGGGTTAGTCGAGATGAAGTATGGTGGAGGCAGTGACAATGAAGTGAATTCCAGGGCTTTGAAATTGAACACATCGCTTAGCTTGTGTGAAATACGCTCCCAGATTTCAGTAGCAGTTCACAAACGAACTCCGAGTGTGACGCAACGGTGTGGTGAATCGGCAAATTGAATATATCTACGTACGACTTTATAAGCATCTGTATCTACGATATTATACCACAACCGACATTTGCTCGAATTTCGTGGTGGTGTATTTCTGCCTATCCTATTCATCCCTAAATCATGGTTTGTGGTTTTTTTGTTTCGTTGTTTCGATACTATTCGTTTCTGTGCATCTGCCTTCTGCACAAAGTGCATTCTGTGATTTGAAATTTAAAAAAAAAGGAGAAATATCCAAACAAAAGAAGTGAATCTCTTTGCATTTAAAAATAAATGTAAATGCAATCGGGTGTTGTATACTCGTAGTGTTACATCGCAATTGCTGAAATACCGGTGTTGAAATAGCTTCAAAGTGGAATTTTAACACCAAAGAGATACAGCCACACTGACGTATCTTTGAAAGGGTTTTTAGGGGTGTTGCATAAGTGGCTGTTAATTCGAGAAGCAATTTGAATGCAAATCGGTTGTGCTTGTAACAATGCCAGGTTTCCTATTGTATACCTAACATGGATGCATTATCACAGGATACATTTACACAAATACCTACATAATTGGGATACCTTACCTGGGTAGTGTAGATCTTCCTTTGTGAATAATGAAGCCTTTCCGTGCGTTTGTGGATGTGGATGGAGCAAAAATTAAGGCATCCATTTTTATACCATATAAGAGGGTTTAACTTTTAAGGTAAATAGGTAGGTAGTTTTTTAGTGTTACGATGCCGATGATGGTATGACGACTTTTCAGTTGTGGATGTTTTTTTAAGTTATTTTTATAACCACTTCCAAACCCCAAGACTTACTGTTTCGTTGTTAAACAAAAAAAATGTATTTTCTAGTGAAGTGGTTTTATTTATATTGACAAAAAATGTTTAGGGTTTTGACCTTTATAATAGTAATTTGCCCTTTTCGTGGCTCCCAACCTTCAAAACAAATACAAAAAATAATAGAAAATAACTTTAAAATAACAAAAATCGAAAGTTTATTTAAAGTAAAATAAATAAACATTGGCAGCACTACAGATTGTAGAGAACCAGGATCTAGTACCTATGACTTACAACGCTCAACCGTTTCTTTCTGGTTGTTGTTAGACGAGAGACGACACCGATGAAGTTTCGCTTATGTGGATAATATGAACCCCGTTCGTGATAAAGTTGCTATGCACTTCCAAACATTTTCATTTAACATCTTTGATTAAACGCTAAAAATGTTTATCAGAAATCTATAAATCTTAATAAATGTTTTCTAGAAAACTGACTGACTTTTTCGACAACCTACACATCTACAAAAGTCAGACTCATTGCTCAGTCTATGAAATTCCGATGCTTCTAAGATTTTTGTATTCACAAAAATAATTTACTGTTTCAATTGATTTTACGAAGAAATTCTCAATCGGACAAGAAAAAAAATTATTACAAAAGTTGTAGCCCAGGAAATATTCTACAGATTGAATCTAACGAATATTGTTGTAGGATTTTCGGCACATCTAGAGACAGCTGTGAAACACGACTCGCCGTACAAAATAATAATTTTATTTCCATTTATTTTGTTATGTTTATATGTGAATAGAAGCATATAATTAGAAGGGCGACCAAAAAGGCACCGGTGTGGCGCGGACGTGTTTTCATGACCCGTATAGATGGTGCAAGAATAACAGAAACTTTTTTATTTTTGCTATAAATTTATAATAATCTGTCTTCTAAAAAACCGCAACATTCCAAAAAAATTACAAAAAAAAGTTCGAAAAATTATGAAAAATAGAGAAATTTAAAAAAAAATTGTTTTAATACACATTTTTGAATCAGGTCTTTAAACGGGATGATTAAAAAAAAAAAAAACAAAAGAATTAGAACATCTTCTTTATCTAGTACGAAAAAAAAAATAATAAATTGTATATGGTAAAAGTTGACAAAATGGCAATCTGGTAGTCCAATTTTCGCCCACTTTATCGAGTAGCTGGGGCCGTATATGTATGTGCAATAACAATTTGGAAACTTGTTTTAGCGTAAAGTAAAATTACAAACTATTCTGAGCATAAAACAAACATATCTCAGCTGTCAAATTACTGTCACTCGAAACAGTGTTGCCAATTTAAAATCCGAATCTTATTAAAAATGTTCAGTTTTTTTCTTAATCATGGTTTGGGACTTAAGCTAATAATAAAAGACATAAATCTTCATTGCTAAAGAAGAGGCACCAATCGGCTACAAAGCTTAAGGATCGCTTAGTATTTAAAAAGCTTTGTAAAATTCCTATAAAACTGTCCAGGGTATTCCTGCCATACGACAATTTAGCTGTGTTTTATTATCTTCTATCGGGATCCGGATCTGGATCTGGATTAACTTTTAACACGTGTTACAAAAACAATTTTGAAAATTTCCCAGTATTTTGTTTGTGTATTACGTGTTAAAAGTAAATCCAGATCCAGATCCGGATCCCGATACAAGATAGTAAAACACGGCTTTTGTTCTCGAGTTTAAAACAAATCTTTAAGCCATATATCAGCTACTCCTATAAGTGCAGCGGATTTCAATTTTGGGTTGGTGTATCATTTTGTCCATATATGTACATAGGTACATTCCTACTTCCCCTACCTCTTAGTGTAGTTTTAACTGCGTTCGACTATCAAACCAGAGGTCTGTGATCGATTGCCAATTCCTCAATTCCTACCATTGCCATTAGTTAATTTAAGCTTTAACTCAGCTAACTCGTTAAGTTTCCAAAGAGTTCCTTTAGTATACTAACCATTTGTTCTAGAACACATTTTAGACTAAGAATTAATAAATAAGGGAACATGGGGAAAAATGGGGTGGTTAAAGTTTGTATACAAATTTCTTCTGTAATTTAAAAAAAAAATAACCTTTTCAATAAGTAAGATACTTTTTTTAAGTTATAAAAATCTCTTAACAAAAATATTCATATATAATATGAATAAATTCATTAAAAAATTAAATAGCTTTCTGACACATGCATACGGAGTAGAATTAGTCCTTGCATAAGTCGTTAAATATTAATAATTTGTCGTCAATTTGAACAGCTTTGAACAAATTATGGGCCAATTTTGTTGATTTAGAATATAAACCCTAATTTTAATAAACGGCGAACAAGGTGTGATAGAACTTTCACATCTGTCAATTTGTAATTCATATTAATAAATGTGAAATAGCCAGTGGCATCGAAGTAACATTTTTCCTCTCATAAGATGCTCCGAAAGCCTTACTAGACTTATTTTAGGGAGCTAAATGCACTCTTGAGGAGTTCTTCTAGATTCTTATAAGACTGTTACAAGCCTTAAATGGCCTAGTTATGGGAGCCTCTTGATCCTATAGCAAGAGTTTTATTCTTCTTATGCAAACATAGAGACCGCTTTGTTAATCTAGTTAAGCTCTCTGAACTCTTCCTATGGGAGTGCGTCTCTTCCCACAGAAGTTGTTAAAAAGAGCACGAGTGTGTGTAAACTTAAAAAAAAAAATATGATGCCATTTTACTTGTGTCGTGTTAATATTCTGCTGCCACAATTTTTCAAATAATGATATAACACAAAAAAAAATGTACCCGGTCATTCTTCTCCGGCATAGTAGCTGTATACTTATGTTACACAAATTAATGCATTTTTTATACAACTAATGTCGACAACAAAAAAAGGGCAAATAAAATGAATACGACATTTTAAACTTTTTACAAGTTTCTGTCAGAATGGAAAACCAAATAAAATAATTTATGTAGAATACATTTTTTTTTAAGCTACGGTAACCCTCAAAATATAATGAAAACATTTTGTTCATATTACAACATGGCTGCTGTTGACTGATGCTTTAACTCTTGCATTAACATCTCTGTAAGATCTTTGGATGATGATGAAAAGGAAAGCAACACAAATAAATGTGTTTTGTTTGAAAGTTAAACGTCAAATTGTAGTCCCATACGTTTGAGCTCCGATAAGAAGTGTCGCTCTCAGTAAATATAAATTTTCTCTGAGAGACTCTTCTTATGGGAGCTAAAACGCTCTTATGCCACTTAAATTTGACATTTAACTTTCAAACGAAACGCATTTATCTGTGGGGCGTTCCTTTTCATTGCAATTGCCAACTATTATTGATGTATTACAAAAAATTTAAATGTGAAAGCAAAAAATTGGTAGATAGTTGTGTTAAATTATTTACATTTTGAAAGAATGGAACAACTTTATATCCTCATAAGTTTTGGAATAAAGGCACAATCAAAGTCAATTGGATATAGTTTTGTGTTTAGAATATTTCGATGGTGTAAATGGTTGTTATAAAATTTATGATGTGAAATTCACTATCCCGAAACACATCGACAAAAAAGAGAACAAAAATCGACCGAAAAAATTTCCTCGACACGCAAATAATCAAACTTTTGATCCAAATCTAAAATTGCCAATGTCACCACCAATCAAATAGCTAATCCGATAGAAACATGAACAGAAGCAAGTTTTGTGAACAAAACGAACGCGCTGTTCAATTAAACTAAAACCGATGTTCGTTTGACATTTAATGCTGGCGTCGTAGCTCCTATAAGAATATTTGAAAAAAAAACTTATTTATGAATAGTCTCATTGATGCATTATTATGGGATTATAAATACTTAAAGTGACGTTTAGAGTTTTAACTTCATAACGAGATACTTATAAGACTTAAATAGATTTAGATATAAGATTTAAGTACTTGAAAATTTAAAAAAATGCTTAGCTCTTATAATAAAAATGTTATGAGACGAAATTGAATTTCGTAACAAGAGATTCATTCTTAAGTATAGCAATAGGATATAAAAGAATCTTATGGGAGTTTTTTTTTCAGATTTGAAGAGCTTAAATCCGGGAGTTGGTTAGTAGGGATGTTTGGTCAAATTTGGTGTTTAAGGGACTGATAACTTCCTAACGGACATGCATAGCGTATTTAACCGTTGCTTGCTACAATTAGTTAGTTTTCATTAATCGGTTCATGTAAAGGGTGTTCTTTTAAGACGTGTGGTTTTCAAGAAGAAATTAAACGCCTCTCGGCTGAAATTTATTCGAGCCAGCCGCGGCGGCCACTTGCCTGAAATCATTACTATATGTCTAAAAAAAAACACCCTTTAGTACAGCTAAGAACCAAGGGTTAGGAAGTTCCCATAATTCTTAAGACATGTTCTTGGAGTAAAATGATATAATCTGAAAAAAAAAAAAAATAGCTTAATCCCATTCTAATCCGTCCATAACACCTCCCCCCTCCCTTCCCCCCTCATTACCATTAAATTTTCTTAATAATTTTCTCACCAAGACAAGATTTTAAATTTCAAAAAACGTATATAAGTTATAAGTGGGCCAATAAAGTAAAAACTTTTGAATCACTTTCGATATTTTTGTTGCAATAAACTTTTTTCTGCCGCACTAAATTCTCTCTAAACCAACGCCTATTTTGTAAACAACATTTTTACTTAAGCATATATCAAGGACTTTCCATTTCCAATTAAATTTGGGTCAAGCATCATTTACAAAAAATAACGAACATTACAACATCGTTTAGGGCATCGTTATATAAAAACCGCCCAAATATTTTGGTCTCATCTTGAATTTATAATATACAGAATATATTTAGATACTTTTAGCAAGTATAAAAGAGTGGACCTTATATAGGTCTCATTTACATAAAGGGATATTCGAACCTTTTGTTTGCTTTTACTCCGGTATAAGAGCAAATGAGTAAATGGATAAGATTAAATTTTGAATTTATTTTGCATCAAAAATTAAAAAAAAATCATTATTTTCGAATCACGTGGGTTATGTTTTTTTTTTTTTTATAACACCATGACCAGCTCGTGTAGGTTTATCCTGTGACATTTTCCCGGGTTGTAAAATTACCCCTACTATAAAAATCTGTCAGATATTTTCTCCCTCTCTTGATTTAAACTTGGGCTCTCTCCCAATCTCCCAACACACGCTCTCTATGGCACAAGTTAACTCTCTCTATCTCAATATTTCGTCCTTTCATTGCTCTCTGTATATATAATTTGCATCCAAAACCATCACCCACCACAACGCCTATCTTGCGCCGTCGCGTCGCCGCCTCTCTGAATCAGAATTTGTTGAATCCTTGTTAGGGTTTCGGTAATGGTCTCGACTAACAATCTCGTTGACCTCATTTCCGTCGGAATCCTCGTCGAGTTTGGTCGTGCTGCTGCCATAGCTGGTTACCAAAAAAGTCCTCCGTAGACTCTTCTTCTTAACGTAGGTACATTACATACCTACTTACTTCTTCGTAAAACATCCGTGTCGTGCTAGCGGTGCGTTTTGCGTTCTGCGTTGTTATTGCTGCTGAGAGTAAGCAACAAAACCACACAAAACAGTAACAGATCAAGGACTTCTATCTAATTTCATCACATCTGTGTTTGTGTGTCCTACTTTATTTTTTCGATACATCCACATCCTTAAGTGCCGCACACAATTGTCTGCCATCAATTTATTCTTTTCTTCTATGTTTTTCTTTGAATCTTTGGATTTTTTTTTTTTTTTTTTTTTGTCATTCTTATAGCAGTGTCAGGGCTTATTGGAATTTTTTTTTTCTTCTATTCTCCATCCTTTAGATTTGTTTATTCATGTCCTTTTCCCATTGCAGAATATTTGAAGTATGTGTTGATAAACTATTTAATTAAGTTTGGCTTCTCAGATTTAGATTCACTATCTTCTGTTTGGATATGAGCACACGGAAACTACTATAGTTCGTGAAGAAATATTTACATAAAAACTTTTTATAAAGAACAAGAAAAAAAATAAATATTTTCTTGTCGCGGTGCATTTAATAACTAATTAATTTTCAGTCGTGCACCAACCTATATGAAAATTTCCATTGAATCCAACAAAAAAGTATCTAAATCTCCAACACGAAAAAATAAAAAAAAAAAAAAAAAAGTTACATAAATCAAATTTGCTCTGAGATAGCAAACTTTTTTTTTTTTACTGTGAGTTCAATCTTTGATTCATTGTTGTTTCCCGCGTGTCGTGTTGCTACAAATGTATTTATATGTGTGACGTGCGTCTGTGTAAATATTCAAATCTATCTATGCTAATTGCTATTGTTATTGGCTATATATGAGTGTATCTATCTATAATAAATAATTGTTGTAGATAAAAAGTGAAAAAAAAAAAATAGTGATTGTTTGGCTTAATTCTATAACCGGTGCTGCTATAATATAGATATCAATTAAAGCCAACAAAAAAAAAAAAAAAATAAGAACAACACACTATAAGCCACGATCGAAACCTCAGAGTATTAGATAATTTGTGTACAGGCAAAATAAAACATTTGTAAATCTACACGGTAAATATTGGAAGAAATCAGCAAAATTAATAACAACAACAATAACATTCGGAGCAGCAGAGGTCTGTATAAACAAGTACCTATATATTTACAAAATATAATATGCATAAAGAGCATTTTTGCATTTTAATTAAGTTTATTGATTTTTTTTTTTTTTCATTCAGTCATTTATAAATACCTTTAGTCCCTGGCTATACTCTTTACAAGCACCATTCCGTACCTCTTCGAATGAGAGGGTGGCAATTTGGTGATATTGGGTGGTTGGAACTTTTCATTGAATATAGGATTATAATTTTTGCATTTTTCTCCTTCGCAGGACTTCAGAAATAAAGAGGAGCTTGCAATCATTAAGTAATTAATTCGTTTTGATTCGATATTTAATTATAAGTGTTTAATTAAAAAAAAAAAATCAATAAATGCGGATACTCTGATGTGAGGAAATTTATAGACCTAGGTGGGTACTTAAATTAAATTTAATTAACAAGTCACGTAGTAATATGTCAGCTGTGATGAGTTTTTACTACCTGATAATGTTTTAACTTGTTTTTTTTTTTTTTTTTTTTTTTGTGTGTAGAGTTGACAAAGTTATTAATTAGTATTCTTAACACACGGCCGGTGTAGGTACTTAGCCCCATATATTATATCTTTGTCATTGGAAATACATTTTTGAGGGTCGGCGGGGTCTGTTTAGGTGCAGTTCATTGTATCTTTTATACGAAACGAGTTTAATGAACATTTTGTTGGGAGTGACCTTACATCAGGAAAAATATGAGTTCATTAAAACAATTATGACAACTAACCATTTTTTTTAATTTGTTTTATTGTAAGTACTACCGTCGTTCAATGCGGAAAGTCTCTTACTCTTACTCTTACTTATTTTTGAGTTTTGAGTTAGTTAGGGATTTTTTACTGCCAACATTTTGGAGATGTTAAAATTTACGAAGGAAGTCGTAAACGAGATATATACAGGGTATCCCCTAAATTGTCAAGGATGTTTTATGAAATGATACGTGAGTTTATATTCTATAAAGAAAAAATCGAACGTTCAACAATCTAAACGTTCAACGTTACTTTTGTGTACCCTGGCCCAGGTTAACAGAAACTACTCTGTTAATATTAATGATAGAAACTTTGCTTACGACTTTATTTTTAGAAAAAATTACTAACCTACGTGACTGCGTCTAAATAAAGTTAGTATCTTATTTAAGTCTTCAGATATTAAATTTCTATGACTATTCCATTTTTCTTGTCCATATGCAAATTTTTGACTTTGTGGTCAATTTTCTCCAGAAAATGCGCAATAAACATTAAGTTTTTTTTAAATTTTTTTCGGTTACCAAATGTTTTCTTCAATTAATCAAATTTGGCACGAGCTGTGTGACATGTTGCGCCGTCTTGTTGAAACCACAGCTCCTGCACATTATGGTTGTTCAATTGATTAACGAAAAAGTCAGTAATCATGGCTCTATAGCGGTCACCATTGACTGTAACGTTCTGGCCAGCATCGCTTTTGAAGAAGTACGGACCAATTATTCCACCAAACCATAAAGCACATCCAAACAGTCAGTTTTTGTGGACGTCACGGTGTCTCAACATACACTTGAGGATTATCATCACTCCAAATATGGCAGTTTTGTTTATTGACGTATCCATTCAACCAAAAATCAGCTTCATCGCTAAACAAAATTCGCTTATGAAAATTTGGATCAACGGCAAATGCTGCCTCACTTTTGTTGACGCTTGGAGAATGCGATCTTCTAATTCACTTAAAGTTGCAACTTTCTTGAAATCTTTTCGTCAAAAACCAATAGGTACGGGAGTCCCAAAAACCTTGACTTGAGTTTTACTTTGAGATATAAAATATCAACCTTCATTTATTTCCTTTCACAAACCGGTTGAAAAAAATAAGGAATTTCTTTTTTCGAAATGAAAGTCTTATTTAACTGGTCCCGTATATATCAAAGTCTTACAATGAGACATTTAAACATCTAAATCTAATCTAAAATGTTCATAGAATATCAGTGAGATGGTTCATCAACTTCTGACTTCAAACGGTTTGATGGTTTCTTAACGATGCGATCCCTGAAAAACACTAGGTGAAAGCAAAAACCGTTTTATTTTTTCATTTTCTAACTGGAATATCTATAAAATCCAAGCTGATGGTGGAAAATGGAAAATTACATTTAGATTGACTTGTACTTGCTCTCCCGTCCATAATCGTGTAAGTCTGTTTATTTCAGTGTCAAATATTCCAACGAATCTCCTTCCTTCTATGGGAAAAAAAACAACAACATACCGAACCTACATGTGTGGGCTGTTAAAAATGCTATAGTCGGTTCGATGCAATTGATATGCAGTAAAATCCGATTTTGAGATAGAACTGGCAAGCGCATTGGCTTCTTAATCGAGTCACAGCTATTGTCTTAGGTTTGAGCCCCCGGCGAAATAGCTTTAACTCAAGCCTTAATTATTTTTATACCCCATAATCTTTAATTAGTTTTTCAATTATGATATGATATTTCTATGAAGAAGGCGTATTTGAAATATACTCAAACATTTCATTAAATTAAAAAAAAAGAAAAAAAGTATCTCATTAGGTATAGGTGTATCCATTGACGTGTGCTATAGTGGGCGTCAGCAAGCTTTCCCTAAAAATAAGGGTTTTATTTAATGAACAAACATGCAAAATTCCAATTTTCTGCATCTATTTTTAAACTTTCATTCCATAGCTTGGGATAGAGCAGGACAAGTGCAGAGGAGATGAGGAATCGATTCTTCCTCTTCTTCATCCATACAGCTCCGTCATAAATCATTTGAGAATACTCCAAGCCACGTTGCGTGCTTGCCTATCAAACAGTGCCCGGTATTCACACCTAACTAAGCCCATATGCAGTCTGCTTAGAGATATTAAACTTTTCGAACGCTTCAGGTCTAGCTTTGGTCATATCTGTTTTGTCGCTACACAGGTGGTGATGTTGTTCCACCTTAGGTTTGTTTTCTCTATTGCATCTTGCTTCAACATAAGCTTACACGTAGTAATGTGTATACGTATATTTGACCTTTGTGGTAAAATAGGTAGTATTGTATCACTTCTGGCGAGTTCGTCAGCCCTGCAATTTCCTGGAATGTCCCTATATGGCCCGGCACCTATAGCAGAGGTGAATATTAAACTGCTGTGCCATCTCAATGAGAGATGATCGACAGTTTAGGGCTGTTATAGAGACAGAGTCCAGGGATTTGATGGCGGCTTGGCTATATGAGAAGATGCGGATATCTGTCTTAGATAGAACGGTTTCTTTTAACCAAGACAGTACTTCTTCTATAGCCAAAAGTTCCGACTGCAACACGCTACAGTGATAAGGAAGGCGGAAGGAGAGATTTAAATTCATCCTGTCTGAGTACCAGTTTTTGATCCGTCCGTATAAAAGTGGATTGATTGATCTTCCAGAAATGTCAGATCCTCCCAGATAGATCTGGAGGGTATGGTGACCTGGAAGTTTTTATCGAACTGTAACTGGGGTGTAGACAATTTTACTGGGAATTGTTCCGAATGAGTTCAGAATGATGGATTGACAAATATCATTATTTTTCCCCTGTGAGGAAGCTTTAAGACGAATGGCTGTAATGCTTGCAGCTGTTTGTTTAGCATATATATATTGAGAGGTGCTAAATAGATCATAATATCTTATGCAGCAGAAAGGGTTGTACGAAGTATACTCCACCCATACAACGGGATGCTGAACGTTGGACCTTGCTTAATTTTTCGCAGTTTGTCGTTTTATCTAAAGCGGTCCACCATCGGTCTGACAACCGAGGTGTATAGCCAATGAGTAATGCTCGGTTTAAGACCCCATTTGTTTCCTACGGCTTTTATGCATGAGAAGGGTGCAACAGTTGCCTTTTTGACTCTTTCTTGTATATTTGGCTTCAAACTTAACTTCTTATCTAAGATAAGGCCCAAATATTTGGCTTCGTCTGACAATTTAAGTGGAATTCCTATCTGGTGGATTTTGTATTTCCTTGAGAAGAGGCCAAGATCTGTCTTACGAGGGTAACTCCCAGTCCACAGCGATCTGCCCAGTTTATTAACTTGTTTAATGCGTTTTGTAAGAGTTCTTTTAAGGTGCTGAGATGCTTTCCTGATAAGGCAATAGCAACATCGTCCGCATATAGACAATCACTCTGTAGCTCTCCGCTTCCAGGCTTGTCAGCAGCTCATTTACTATACCAAGTTCCAAAGAAGGGGAGATAGAGCACCGCCTTGCGGCGTACCTCTACTGACAGATCTTCTTCTAGAAAAGCCGCCCAGTATTGAATTAATCATCCTGCTTGTCAGCATTAGGTAAAAAAAAGTAAAAATATTTTCCATCGATATAACAAAATCCAACTGTTTCCTTTTAATCAATAAATAAAAGATATTCATGTATAGGTAGGTCTATTCATTATGATACTCTGTAAATCCATTTCATTTAAAAATCTAAAATGTCAGTGTTGAACATAAAGTATTGTTTTTAAATATCAACCTCCGTCATCATGTCTCTTGCATAAAACATTACCCGGTGTTCTCGTATTTGTCTTACAAAAAATTTGAAACCTATTTCCAACGAACTCCAAATAAATTTGCTGTAGCGTTTAGCATATTACCATATAAATTGAGCATGAGTAATCATTTCATCAAGCAGTAATACGAAATTATATTTTAAGCGAGCGTACCCAAGCTTCATTTCACGTTTACCCAGAATTATTTTATATCTGGTTGTCACATCATTATATACGAGTTATGATGAGTATGCAAAAAAAAAAAAAAAAAAAAAAACAAACAAATAGTAGATAATCAGACACAATTATTTAATATCTGCTTTCCGCCAACGACCGACTGAGAAAATAAAAGCGCGAGCTACAACAAAGAACTTGGCATCCAACGCATCGCATCGGTTCGGTATGAAGTTAAACCGGCCGGTCTGTTCTGTGTGTAATGATGATTTAAAATTCCTTTCACTTTACAGTACGATAGAATATACTGATGGTATACTCATCATGCCCCAGCACCACCACCACCACGGCCATGCACTACCTCTCAGTGCCTCATTCAAGAATTATTAACTCGAAATTTTATTGTTTTTTTTTTTTTTTTTTTTTTTTATCTTCTAAATTTAGGAGCGCGTTATATCAGCCATAACAAGCTATTTTCGTTCTTTATAGGACAATTATTTGGTGACCAACCCAAGTCGACACACGGGGTCCAAATAAAATTGAAAAATAAAAGTTGTCAGCACAATTTTTCTATTTAGATTCTTTTTCGTTTTCTAATTTGAATACTTTCGTTTGCAACTATGACGCAAAGCCTTTGTCAACTTTATTTCATTTGATGTTCGTATGTAGGCACAGGGTGTTGAAATATTTTTGTTAAATGTGCCTTTTTTGCGAATTAGGCTTAAAATAAAGAAATAAGACCCTAGAAGGGAACGCTACGGTATTCCGTATATTCTTAAAGAGTGACCCAGGGACCAGAATTTCACAGTTTTAAATACTCGAGGCTGATACCTTTAACTTTTTCAGACATGTATCTTCGATATTCATATAGGGAAACTTTAAAAAAAAATTAATTTAATACAAAATATGAAACTTTTTGCAGATTCAAACTATTTTTTCAAGTTTATTCAAGGCCCTGGAAAGTTTTCTGTAACATAAATCTCGACGTGGAAATCATGTCAAATACTAATGAGGCCCTTGCTAGCAAAAACTTGTTGGGCCATTTTGCCTCCTCAAATATACCGCGTATACAACAAAAACAAACAAATTATAACCATTTGATTAAATTATGTATATTTTCCTCTTCAATTTGAACGTCGTTATACTGAATTACCTCAGTGGTTAGCGTTAGTGATGAGTCAACTCGGTTTATCAAACCGATTAATGAACAAACAAGTTGAACCGATTTGTATTTTCTTCAAACCGAGTTAGCTTTCAACTGAACCGAATTACAATTCGGTTCGGTTTGTACTTAAGCAAAGCAAGAAAATTACGGTTTTTGGGTTGGCACCGACTCAGCTTGAATCTGAATGTACTCTCACAGTCGAACTGTTACAGTCGAACCGAAAACGAAGACCGAACCCCCATAACACCGAACCGAATAATTGAATTTTAATAAAAATTCAAACCAAGTTGCAAGCATGGACCAAAAAACCGATGAAAATAAGAAATTTCGGTTTTTTTTTTTTTACTGCTCCGGAAAAATGTGATCTAAGGCAAACTGAGTCATACTTGGAACGAAATACTCTATTTGCCCCAAAATGTGGTTCGTCGACCATCAGTCAAGCTATAAATTGTCAAGTTCCATAGAAGGATGGCTACGATGCCGATGGATTAAAAACCCTTTTAAAAAATCAAAAATTTTAAATTTTTTGTACTGGTCCGGAAAATGTGGTTTAAATGCAATTGGGTCATATTTGGAACAAAATACACTGTTTTCCTCCAAATATACATTTATTATACATACCTCGCTTTAACTATTTTAATTGCTTTTTTTTTTTTTTATTTGATAAACAACACGACTACACAGTTTAACGAACCAACTCCAAACAAACCGGACCAAATACCAAACCGAGTCAATAGTTATTGTTACGAAATGTCGTAATTCTGTGACGAATCGAGAATGAAACGCTTTTGACATCTCGGCGAAGTGGCGAGAATAAACTACTCAGAAAATAAAATTGACAGCTAAGCATGTGGTGGAGAATGAGGGGTAGAAGCAACGTGATAGCGAATTGGATTAGAGCTGGCATCGAGTTTTGGAGAGTTCGAAGCTTTAAAAGGGAGTGCGTTCGAGACCAAATACTGTTTTTATTCTTGGACAACTTGGCAGTAAGGTGGAGCCAGAAGGTCGCTTAATTTATTATTGAGAAAATTAAAAATAAAACAAACCTCTCGGGAACCAAAATTCTCAGTAATTAATTAATTATTGCTGATCAAATTTACTAGCTTTCCATTTATTTCTGGGATAGTTGTCGATTTCCTATCTTCTGTCCAGCAGCTCAGCAGGGTTTTCGTTACATTATTCAAAAACATCACATGAAAATTATCCTCCGATTTCTCTTAAAATCAAGTTAGCCAACTTGCTTCGCTGGCATGAAGAGTAATCACCGTTCGCCGATTTTGACCAGCTCGGTTTGCTTGAATTTCAACTTTGTTCAACTCGGTTTGAAAAATTTCCAGTTTAACACATTATAAGCAAGCGTATCGGACTGGTGAGCGGAGGGATCAAATCCGAAATAAAATAACTTATTTTTTTTTGCCGACGACGACCCTTGCTAGCATCTTTTCAGTATCTATGTAAATTTTACAACGACCTCATTAAAAATCAGATTGTTTTTCTTGGCGGGAATAGTCAGATTTTTTAAATTATTTACCCGTTACTGTGGTCGTAAATTTTTCCAAATTGCTAATGCTAAAAAGTAAAGGGTTTTCCAATAAGAGGTGTTATTTTGAATAGCCCGCTATTTCGGTTGCTGTCACTTTTGAAGCTGTCATTTTTTTACATTTGACAAGTAGAAACTACGCCATTAATAAAAATGGAACGATACACGCTTCAACAAGGCATTGAAATTATTAAAATTCACTGTAAAAATGGTGAAGATTTGGCAGAGACGGTTCGTAAAACTAAAACATTTTTGGGTCGTCGTGAAGCACCTTGTCGGACCGCAATACAGAAATTGGTGGACAAATTCGAGCTGTTGGGACAAGTTAGTGATGTGAAGAATAAAACCCGTGCACGTCGCTCAAGAACAACTGAGAATATTGCTGTTGTAGCCCAAAGTGTTGAAGAAAACCCAGGTTTGTCCATTCCTCGTCGTTCTTTGGAAATAGGCATTCCACAAACGTCATTACACCGTATTTTGCATAAAGACTTGGGTCTTAAGGCTTATAAAGTTCAGTTAACACAAGAACTCAAGCCGGCTGATCATCAACAACGTCGTGTCTTTGCTGATTGGGTCCTTGAAATGCATGAAAATGATCCGGAATTTCATCGAAAAATCATCTTGACTGATGAGGCCCATTTCCACCTCGGAGGCTACGTCAACAAGCAAAACTGTCGCATCTGGGGCTCGGAAAACCCAAGAGTTATTGTTGAAAAGCCTCTCCATCCTCAACGCGTGACTGTTTGGTGCGGTTTATGGTCCGGAGGGGGCATGGGACCTTACTTTTTCGAAAATGAGGCTGGAGCAACAGTTACGGTCAATGGATTGCGCTATCGAGAGATGATTAATGATTTTTTATGGCCGGAATTGGATGGTATTGATCTGGTCAACGTTTACTTTCAACAAGACGGCGCTACGTGCCACACAAGCAATGAAACCATCGATCTTTTACGGGAAAAGTTTCCGGACCGTGTTATCTCTCGAAGAGGTGATCACAATTGGCCACCGAGATCTTGTGATTTAACACCTTGCAACTTCTTCCTTTGGGGCCACGTGAAAGATAAGGTCTACGCCAACAGCCCAGCGTCGATTCAAGACCTCAAAGATGGAATTCGTGAGGCTATCGAGGACATAGGGCAGCCACTTTGCGATTTGGTTATGGAAAATTTCATGAAAAGGATATGGTCCTGTAAGCGTGGTCGTGGCGGACATTTGGCTGATGTTGTGTTCCATTATTAACGGCATACCTTCTTCTTTATAATGAAATAAACATCCGATCATTTATCTCAAAAAATGCCATTTTTCTTTGAATATCAAAATAACACCTCTTATTGGAAAACCCTTTATAATGACCTAAACGCAAAGAGCTATTTAATGAATCATTATTTTAAATTTGTGTTCCTATACCACTTTTCCAATGAAATATTATTATCTAAATACAAATGAATGTTCTAAAATTAATTTTATATTTGCGAGACTATTTTAATTCGGTGTCTTTGAGTCTACAAAGAGCAAGTCTATCTTTTTTCTCATCATCTACGAAATAAATTTTAAAAATAGGATTAACATTATCATTTAGCTAGGTATGTTGTTTAAATAAAATATTTGTTTGTAATGATAGCTATGCGTGTTGGAGATTTAAGAAATAAATTGTAATCAATGTTTTGCGCAAAAACAAAAAAAAAAAAGAGAAATTAATTTATCACTTAGATTTCGGCACCCGTTTTGTGATGATGTGTTTATTTTTAAAAGTTTGATCAAAGTGTTTGGGTTAAGCACAAAGAATATTTGATTTATATTTCTTGAAATTAAGACGGACATTTTGAAAATTAATTCTTCGCCAATGAAGCACTGCCATGTGTTTGGTTTTTTTTTTTTGCGGCATTTAAAGAAAAAAAAGAAACTTAAGCACATGTTGAAATAAAACAATTAAATTCAATTTTATCAGAAATTAGAATTTAAAAGATACATTTTTTTTTCAGTTAGTACACTCAACATAAATTTATGATTTATTTTCCATTTGAAACTTGAACATTTTTTTTTTATTTTTTATGAAAAGTGGCGCTTTGTATTGCGGTTTGGTGTAACCCCTACGATGAATAATTATAAACAAGAAGATAGATGATCATATTCATAATTACAAATACATTAATATACCTACCGAAAAAGTTTTATTTATATTTTCGCTAAAAGCGATATTAAGGGAGATGCGGGGTAACGAAGTGCCAAAAAATATAAAAAATCGGCATTTACCTCACAAATTTAGTGTTTATTGACCATTTTACTTAGAAAAAATGGAAAAAGTAAAAATATATTTACTCACGGTTATTCTAAAACAAGGAAAAGGGGGTAACTACTGCCTTATATCTCTAATAACTTTCGTTAGAAAATTGACGGTTTCAATTTACTACAGAATTCAATGAAAAGAAAGAATTTTTTAAGAAAGTAGTAGTTTTCATAATCTTAAATTTTCTCAATAACTAAAAGACCTACAACCCTCTGGTTCTTAGCGTTCGACTGAAGATAAATGGGAGCATCAAATACTAAATAAAAATTCAGTACCTTATAACACAAAAATTTGAAAAAAATCAATATAAATTAAATTTTTTTTTATTTTTTTTCAAAATTTTTAATTCAAAATCATTTTTTTTTTTAACTGTTGACTAAGATAACTTAGTTTAGCAAGTGTTGCATAAATGCATGGAAATTATAATATTATTTAAACTAAAAAAGATGTTTTTAATCAACGAAATCAGAAATAGATTGTTTAAAATGGAAGTGATTCTAGACAAGCCAATTATTACAGTAGTGCTTATGCGGCCCCGCGGGACCAGGGCCCTCCGCCGGTAGGCATATTTCAAGCATCCAGAGTTTTTTTTTTTTTTTCAAGTCGCGCGAAGCACGTTAACGCACGCCCAGCAAAAAACTGTTATAACTGTTATAAATTGACATGTCTCTAGTCTCGTACGTTTAAAATACTTCTGAAACTGTTCAACCAACGCATCTTAATTTGTGGGAAAAATTTTTAAAAATCGTTGGAATTTTTTTTTATATACTATGTGGGTAAAGGTATAATATTTTGTAAACATTTTTAAGAAAAAAAAGTTCAAGTTTAAAATTAAATTTCACAAAAAAAAAATCATCCAAAAATCCAAATCGAAAAATATTTTATTCGAAAATTTTGAAGGAGTCGTTTTTGAGCAAAAAAAATTCTCCTTAACGGTTTTTAAAAATTTGTATGAGAGGTACTGTTATTTTTTGGTTATAAGAATAATTTTTGTGCAACATCTTCTAGATAATGTTAAAAACTGCTTTTTGCTAAGTAAAATAAAAATCGGCAAAGCAGTTTTTGAAATATTGAGTTTTCAAAATAAAAATTTTAAACTTTTTTAAAAAAATCTATATTTAATTTAAAATTAGCTTGCCCGTCCGGCTACGCATGAGTAGACGAACCTATAAATGGCAATTTTCTGGAAAAAAAATCTCTGAGGCCATCCACTAAAAAAACAACCTTTCAAAAACCGGAAGAATTTCTTAAATCGGATAATTTTTTATTTTTTCCCCATTTCACTCTACAAATAACAAAATTTGAAAAAGAATATCCCTAAAGCTACTTCCTACGAAAAACCTTTTAAACCAATAAAAGATTTTCCTACATCGGACAGTTTTTTTTTATTTTTACCCCATTTCTCCCTACAAATATTAAAATTTTGAAAAAGAATATCCCAAAAGCTATTTCCTTATCGCCTACAGCGCCACATGTTGAACGGTAATTGAATTGAACTAAAAAATGAAATGTGCGCCTACAGCGCCACCTGTTGAGAATTTTTCGACTTTTCTTTTTTCTAAACCTTCGCGGAGCAATGACTAACAAACCCGCAGGATGAAGTATCCAAATTGGTCCAGTCATTTTCAAGTTTTAAGCATCCGAACCCACCACGATCCATTTTTAGATATTAACAGTCATTCTTCATAAAAAAATTGATCAAAATAATTTCAACTATTTTCGAGAAAACCGAAAATAAAATTGAAAAAATGGTCCTTTGCAAAGTGCCATTAATAACCATTTTTGTTTTTCATAAACGGTAGCTTATAAAAAAAAATCGATCTATCCGTTTAGGCTGTAATTGAACAGACAGACAGAAAATGGACGTTTTCGCGAGACATACTTTTTTCGTCTTCCCTATCATCGTAATGTCAGGTTCGTAATCTCCAGATCGTTTTATTTTACGAATTCATAACTTGCCATTTACAAAGTACCTATGTATCGCAAGTAAAAAAATCGTAATATCGTACACATCTTCAACTGAGGCTCTTGAATTTTTCGCTCTGAGAATAACAGCAAAAGTCTAAAATCTCATCGGTAATCAAAGATTCCGCAAAGTAAAATTTCAGATTATACTCTATTCAATTTATATTTGCAATACAGGCCTTATGGGAGAGTTTTTTTTTTTTTTTCAAACTCTGGTGCCTGCTGCTGCTTGCCCGGCAGCTTGACTTAAGAAATTGCCACTGAAAAAAGAAACAAAATCACTGACTTAGATTTAAATTGTTTGTGTTATCTTCTTTGACCTCACGTACATCCCACGATGACATATCGGCTCCCCGGTTGAAGTGAAGGGAGACTGATGGCAAATTTGCAACCAACCCTTATTGACATTGTATTGAATCAGAGTTACCATTGCCCAGTTAGTGGAAATTCATATGGCATTTTCTTTGGTTTTTGCTATGTATCTTTCAGGATTTAAGCTTTTTTAGAGCTTTTGATAGCAATATTTTTATTAGATTTGCGGCAATTTTAAATGCTCACTACGACAACCCTGTAAAAAGCATTAAAATAAAAATAGTTTATTGAAATCCTTAATGGTATAACTGAAAGGCAAGTATCTTATCTTCCCTGTACTGCAAATATAAATTGAACAGAGTATAGATAAGCGCCATTAGAGAAGATTTTTGAAGTGCACAGGAAGATCTTCTTTTTTTTCAATTTCTTCCAGATGTTACTCCTGTTTCCATTCTCTAATTTGATTCATTTGTTTATTTCAAAGTCTTCCAAAATTCCTTAGAGTTTTTTCGGTTTGCACAAGTAAACATAGGAATGTTTGTTTTCGAATTCAGATATCTTCTTGAAACACAATTTTTCGTAACGTGTATTTGCTTCACAATACTATTTTTTTTTTTTTTACATTTCGACAGTATGAGTTTAGCATACGATTTAAAAGAATTTTTTCATAACTGCTTCATAATTCTTGAAAATCTTAAGTTTAAAAAAAATCGCTAGATATATATGTAATTACAAAACTAAAACAAGTATCTATTGACTTTATCCGCGCTTATTTAACATCGAAATTTAAATAGTTTCATTTGAAACACACACATTATTGTCTTTATTCGAATATACTTTGTAATGTCAACTCATTTCCCAAGAAAACAACCCGGACAAAAAAGATTCCTTTGAAGTAGGTTACTAACCCAAATTATGTTTAACCAACCAAATATTGAAAAAAAAAAAATTAAAAAAAAAAAATATCGATTAAGCATAAAATTTAATTAAGAAAGTCATCAAACGATAACGAGGAAAACCTTGTCCGTGAAATTACATTTAATCTTAAAGATATTTATTTTGACTTACAGACAAGAAAAACACACAAAACCAAACAAATATAGGAAATGAAACAATTAATTTTTCATTATAATCTCGCACACTTTTCCTCCAGTTATACCCGCTTGCATTGGGGTTCGTCGGCGGCGTCGGAATGTTCCCCTCTTCGCTGGAAGAAAAGATATTTTAATGAGTTTTTCTTTTCATTTTTTTTTGTATTTTTGTTTTTTTTTGTTTTTTTAAAGACGGGTTGGTGCGCGGTCGGTGGTGGATAAGTCTGTGCCTCGGCGTGGCGGTAGACAAATTAGGTATTTTAACCATCCTCGCGTTTATCTCTAAATCATAGACAAGCACACAGTGTTGACTCTTTTTTTTTGGCAATTTATCAATTTGTCAATATTTGCTTAAACTTTTCTTTTATTTGCCTCTTTCTGACATTTTAAAAAGTTTGCTTTTGCACTCTGAGGGTAGATTTGGGGTTTTTGAAATAAATCTGTGATATTATTGGGAATGGGATTTTGGTGTTGCGTGAAGCCTAAGCATCGTGATTTTTTTTTTTTTGTTGTGTGTATATACATTTGCGTTGATAATTTGACACTTATCAGTTTTTTTATCAAGTTTAAAACAACAAACAAAAGTTTTGCCACCTTTGTTTTTTTTTTTTTTGTATTTCTGTTTATGCCGATTTTTTGTTTGGCAAGTTTTATGGATTGTCATTGACTACGGGAGAAAGATGTCATTGCAGATGATAGATTTTTTTTTTGTTAAGCTAAAATAGACATCCTCTCAAATCAATTTGAAACGGAGTTGCCCATTTCTGGCCCCAGAGTGTACACCAACAAGTTTGGTATCAATGAAATGGTGAAGTGAAGTGAAGCCCTATACATAAGTAAAATATTTTCAAAACCGTTCATGGGAAAGTCGAGATATTTGGGCTTGAAGTTGCCTATAGTGATTTCAAAAAATGATTTTAGTTTTTGTTTCAAATAATTGTCCATAACGGGCGATATACAGGGTGTTTTTTTTGTAGACGTGTGGTTTTAAATCTGGCAACACTTTTTTCGGAGTTGGTCTTTTTGACAGCTGTCATTTGATTTATGCTCAGTTTGGTTTGCCATTTCATAATGAATAGACTTACTCCTGAACAACGCTTCCAAATTGTGCCCAAATGGTCCCAAAACAAGATTGCCGTTGATCCAAATTTTCATAAGCGAATTTCGTTTAGCGATGAAGCTCACTTTTGGTTGAATGGATACGTCAATACACAAAACTGCCGTATTTGGAGTGATGATAATCCTCAAGTGTATGTTGAGACACCGTTACATCTACAAAAACTGACTGTTTGGTGTGCTTTCTGGTTTGGTGGAATAATTGGTCCGTACTTTTTTAAAAACGATGCTGGACAGAACGTTGCAGTCAATGTTGATTGCTATAGAGCCATGATTAATGACTTCTTCGTTCATCAATTGAACAACCATGATGTGCAGGAGCTGTGGTTTCAACAAGACGACGCAACATGTTACACAGCTCGTGCCGAATTTGATTAATTGAAGAAAACGTTTGATAACCGCATAGTTTCACGTTACGGACCCGTGAATTGACCTACAAGATCGTGCGATTTAACGCCGCCTGACTATTTCCTGTGGGGATATGTGAAGTCGCTATTCTACGCCGATAGGGTTGAAACGATTGACCACTTGGATGACAACATTCGCCGCGTAATTGCCGATATACGGCCACAAATGTTGCAAAAAGTCATCGAAAATTGGACCTCCAGATTAGACTGCGTCCGAGCCAGCCGTGGCGTTCATATGCCAGAAATCATATTTATATTATAATTCCATAAGATTATCTTTCGAATAAAGTAAATTTCATGTCAATTTAAAAAAATCATCTTTGTTTTATTCCATTTCAAAGTTTTATACCTCTAAAAAAACACCCATTATAAGAAGTAGATATTCATTAAATAATGGTCTGGTATTCCCCACGGCTACGTTTTGCCTCCGACTTTTTTCCTCATATGAGGTCTGATCCCTAATCCAATAAGTTGTTTTACTGACGTCGCTACCCTAGTCTTTTATCCGTTTTCAAATGCAAATATCCTTGTTCTTCGAATGTGAATCTTCAAAAGCAGCGTATGATAAACTCAGTATGTAAATTGTGATCTCAACTGATCAAAACTCACTTCTGTCTGCTGCACGTTAAAGCCTAACGCTATCCCAGAGCCGCACTTTCATCAAAGAAGCAGAACAGTTTTCAGTTCTCTACTTCTTCGACGATGTAAGAAATAAGTCTTCCATAGCTAATCCTGATGCCTTAATTAGTCTAAAGCTTGACTCGCACATATGGATAGGTGTTCCAACATAGATATTATAACTCACTTGATTCTTTTGAATAGATTTTAAAATAGAGCTATTTGTGGTCGTTGTCAATTTTGTGTAGATGAACAGAGAGGTCAGCTGTATTGACGAAAGTATACAAACACAAATCATCAATACTTTCGTGCACTTGGGGCAGATCATATAGAAAATTGACCTTAACCTTCGCCTCTAACATCCATCACGGTCAAAATTCACTATTCTATTTTAATTAAAATTCCAATTAAAACAATATGTATAGTTGAATAGTTCTCATTGTAGCCTACAAGCACAAGGGCATCATATTACATCGAACGTCATGTCATAAATTCGTTCTTAATTGAACCCTGATGCCGGGAATAAAATTAAAACTAGCACGTTCTTTCCGTATTTCACGCCTCACTATCACGTACACTAACTCGTTATCTCGAGCCAATGACCTTACATCTCCGCGCCGCGCCGCGCCGCTCGCCGGCCGTCCTATACACTCATTGCAGGCCTCCTCACCCTCATGTGCCTTCGACATTCGATTTTCATTCATCATAATAAACACTGATGTTATAAAAATAAACGATCAAGTTGTGTATTTTTATAAATAACTCAAGTTATGATGTAGCGTGAAACAACAAAAAAAAACATACAACCGTCTTTCTTCCGTTGTACTGGTTGACATCACATATAGTTTTAAGCATAGAAACAAGTCTTCTAAAAGGGAAGTGGGGGTGGGTTTGGTCAGCATCTAGCATTTAGCATTTAGCATTTAGCATTTAGCATTCACCAACAACAAAAAATTCACGCTGTACGTTTTTCCATAATTACAGACATGAGTGATGTTTGAATTCTAAAATGGCGTCATTTGTGTTGTCCAATCGGCCGAATCTACCCATTGTGTCGCATCGCTTCACTTCGGTCTACTGTCTGACGTTGTGTCTGTCGTTCAAGTTCTATACCAATTATAATAGTTGTGTGACAGATATACGAACCTTTTCGTCGCGCAGTCATTCCCTCAAGAGTTCCTATAAACGAGATTCCCATATAGAAGTTTCTAGACACATCACTAGCAAAATAGACCAGCGTAGCGCAACAATATGGCATGAGCTGCACGGGAAATAAAATCAATGGGAAAATTTTTTGTTCGTGCTATGAAAAGCTCCCATTCACCATCCAAATGCAAGTTCACCTTGGGAATCGCCTCCATCATGGCCATTTGTGTCATGTGAGTCAGGCATGTTTTTCTTCACTTTTCAGAGGCAGCAAACAAAGAATACATTTTTTTTTTCATTTCATGATTTTTGCTCCTGGAACTCATTAAAATAAATGAAAAGTGATAAAGTGACTTCAGAGGGCTTGTTTGGCTGCTTGACACACAATATGATGTTGGGGGATTAGATTTCACCAACAAATCGTGTTGAGAAGATGGGACGCATCCATCATATTTATGGACAAAAAAAATTATCACATCACATCACGCCAACGAATTACCTATGTATATGACTGTTTGAATGTTAAAATTAACTAAAAATATAAAATGAGTTTTAGTATCTTGAAACTTCATTTGAGCTTAGTTAAGACGCTTTTGAACAGAACAGGATATAAAGTGCACGACTTAGTCGCTTGTACTTGCTCTTTTTTACGAAAACTCCGTGATTCTAAAGTCTGGGTATAGGGCTTTTCATGTGATTAATTAAAATTAATTACCTGCCTGGTAATGGAAGCCTGTCTTTTTTTTTTCAAAATTTTGAGTTTGAAAATGAATTTTTGAAAAAATCTTCTCTGAAACAACTTAATTTAAAAATACAATAAAAGAAGAGACTGGCTTTGTAAGTGTAATCGTTGTTTTTTTTTTAAATATTTTTTCTGTTTTAAGTCAATTTTATTTAAAAAATTGCCCCTCCTGGCTAAATGAGGGGGGCGGGGGGGAATAGACCCCCTTGTCTCAACCCAACCTACACGCTCTAGCTTTGTGTGACACCTTATGCGAATCACCCTGTATTAAGCCACCTATACAAAATACATCATTTTTGAGTGTTTTTTTTAACGTTATTTAACAATTGTTTTTTTTTTCAAGATAGCGAGTAAATATGATTCAATTTATATGGTAACATTGTGCTAAAATGTGAGTTGTTTTATTTTAAACTAGCAGAACCTAGCTCAATGCCTTCAGTGTATTTTGAATACTTCAACGCAGATTGTAATACAATATAAAGGGTGTTTTTTTTTTAAACGTGTGGTTTTCAATCTGGCAATACTTTTTTTCTGAGTTGGTCTTTTTGACAGCTGTCACTTGATTTATGCTCAGTTTGGTTTGCCATTTCATAATGAATAGACTTTTGTGTATAGAAACCTGTAAAGGTTAAAAAAAAACCTCACACACACAGAATTTTTTCTTAAATTTTTTGTATAAATCTTAAACCGCATTTCTACTGGGTTATCAAATTCGCATCAAGTTCTTATTCTTACACCCTGCAAATTCAATTTTCTAATAAAATTAATTCTCAGCATTTCCCTATACCCATCACTTTACAGAGGCAACTCTCATCTTATAATTGGCTTGAGCTTCAGTAGGAATCAAGAAAAACAAAAAAAAAAAAAAAAAAAATCACCTCCTTCGAATCTGATACTTTTGCACTCGTGCTCTACAGCAATCACAGAAAAGAATCGCAATAAAAAATCAACGAACATTCTGTGGCATAGCTCAGCATCTCCACTCACCACCCTATATGCCCGACATATACAAGCGAAATACCCTGACTGAGAATTAAATGGTTCATCGTTGAAACAAAAGCGGAACCCGAAGCTTTATATCAAGTGCGTAATCAGAGCAAGATATAGGTATGTATATAGGTACAGACAGGTATTATAGTTACCTAGGTACAGATTTACCAACTTACACCAAAGCCATCGACACCAAAGCTATGACCTTTAAAAAAGCAATTTTAATTTTATTTTTATTTTTATTATTTCTTCTTCGCACGGAAGTAAAACAAAACAAAAACTGGAAAAGTACCCTTCAGGCACTTGAGTGTCACGTAACGCCAAAGGGGGATCCCCTTCACGGCATAATCGTCATCATCACCATCGCCGCCGAAGCCGAAGCCGCGCCGCGCCATTGTCGTTGTTTTCGTCGTCGTTGGTCGCCCTAAAAAGCTGGATCTAGTTGCTGATGGTGATGCCGAAGGCGGCGATGGAAAACATGTTCTCTTTGCATACGAAAAATACATTCCGAGTACATAAACTGACTACACGCACTATGGCACAGAAAAACAACAACAACAACAGAAATTCGCGTAAAAAAATGTGCCAACATGAAATGGTTTTCATTTAAAAAAAACATTAAAACAACAACAAAATTGCTGTTGTAGTTAAGTTGACTGCCTGATGGCTGGAAGGATGGCTGGGCTGCCCTGGGATCGGTTGGGCTGCAAGCAGTAAAGATGTTCCCTTTGTCACACACACATATTCATCAATCTCTCCCTTAGATCCTTTAAGTGTATTTAATTTTAATTGTGTTTTTTTGTTTGTGTTGCTCCTTTTACTGTGCTGCTAACGTTCAACAATGAAACCCAGACAGCAAGTGAAATTTAATTTCATACAATATATGGGCCAAACGTTGACATCATCCACCCTCAGGGGCAGAGGAGACGACAAGTACTGTTGTGTCATAATAATAATGTGTCTTTAACATTCACATGGTAAAGATAAATACATATATACATGAATTTTAAGCTGACAGCGACAGACATCAACGATCATAATTTCTGAGGTTGTTTCGAAATTTCCATCATTAAAACCTAATCTGTCGAGATAAGAAGATTTTTAAAAAGTGCTTAGGCACCTACCCTATCACTTGCATAAATTGATATTTAAGATTAGCTTGGGGTATGATTGTGACACAGAACGTGTCAATGATAACGCAACAATGAATCTCATGTGGGTTGTATCTTACAAATTTTAGTATCTTTTTTATTGTAAAATCTGTTCAATCTCTAAGTAACTCATCAGTTTGTCATATTTTACTGAAACATATGTGATTTTTGAACCTTTTTTCCAAAGCGTAATAAATATATATTTTACGTTTACGTTGTCGTGGTATGCGTATTTAAATATGAGGAACAAAGTGAACGTTTTTCTAAAAAACTGAAACGTAGTTTTCTTACAATCACAGGCATATTCAATTATTTAATCAAAATCGTTAGAGCAGTTTTTGAGAAATCAGCTACTTGTTCTAGATGAGCTTAGAGGAAAAATTCGAATTTCTTCTTTAGGGAATCACACCAAAATGCTCTGTACAAAATTTGAAGTAAATCGGTCCATCCGTTTAGGCTCTAGCTCAAATTACAGTGGATACAGACGGATGCACGGACAACGGACGCACAGACGTACAGACGCAAATAATACTTGCCTTATAGAGCAAGTACAAAATAAATCGAAATAAGTTACTAACAATTGTTATTTAGTCCCAACTAAAATTAACAATTTTTTCTTGTTTACATATTTGGGTCACTGTGGCGTATGTGGAACTTTTTTTTTAATTACATTTTTATATTTAATATATAATATGTATCTACATGTATCATAATACTCGTATGTTTTTAATCTTTCCTCTGACAGCTCATTTTTGAAAATTAGCTACTTTAAATTACTTTCCTTACCTTCGTCGAGTTAAAATGGTTTTGTATGACTCGGTGTTGTCTGACAGTCGTTCAAAGGAGTTGAGTTGAAATTTTTGCTGAACTACCACCACCTAGGCTGAAGACTTTGTTTGACAGCTTCTGCACCTTATCCTTTTGTCTGTTTCCATGTGTTTATACAAAATTATTTATGTTTTGACAGCCATGCCTTAAATGGGTTTTGTTTTATTATATTTTATTTCATTTGATTTGTTTTGAAATTAATTATAGATGCCGGCCGCTCCTTCGTCTAACATTTAATCTCCTTTTCAACTTTACTCCAAATTAATCATTTAACTCATGGACTGAATTGTTTGAATGGAATTTTCAGCCCTATTCCAACTTGATTTGCCATCACATTCCCAGACAAATTTTGATGATTTCACATTAAAGCCTTCAGTTTCTGTAATCACATTTTTTTTTTAATAAAATATTTTACTGTTACATGTATTGTATAATCATGCCCATTTTGACGAAAAAGCGTTATGAGCTATTTTTTTTCATTAAATATATTTTTTTTCAGTATTTCAATTGGTGGGATTTTGGGTTTTCGGGGTTTTTGTTTTTTTTGTATTTTAGGTTTTCGGGATATTGGGATTCTGGTTTTGGGTTTTTTGGATTTTGGGTGTCCCGGCGTATTTTGGATTTTCCGTATTTTTAGTTTTTGGCTTTAGGCTTTTATTAGATTTTTGGTTTTCCGAATTTTTGGGTTTTTCTAGTAAAATAGGTTTTTTGCTGGATTTTTGGTGTTTAAAATTTTGGGATTTCAAGTTTTCGAGGCTTATATTTTGTTTTTTTTTTTTATATTTTGGGTGTTCCGAATTTTGAGTTTTCGGTTAAATGGGTTTCCTGGATTTTGGGTTTTTTGAATTTCGGGTTTTCAAGTTTTCGGGATTTTGGGTTTTCGGTATTTTTGGTTTTAGGTTTTTATTAGATTTTTGGTGTTCCGAATTTTTGGGTTTTCGGCATTCCAAGTTTTCGGTATTATGGGATCTTGCGTTTTTGTGATTTTGTGTTTTGTAGATTTTTAAATTCTCAACGATTCACTTAAAAACCTCGCTGGTTAAAAATAATGGGGATTAACACTGTCTAGAAGCCGAAAATCTCAAAAAGAAAAAAAAAAGAAAAAATATACTTTAACTGGCGAAAAACTGTTAAACCAGCTATTAAAATTTCCATATCTCAAGTTTTGAACAAAATAAAAAAATGGAATTCTAGACTCAAGACTCTGTTTCAAGTCGTGTGAAGCATGTGGATGCACCTCTACTTTTAATTTATAACAGTTAAGTTTATTAGTTGTTCGCCATCGGCGTGGATGTCGCTGCTTCCGAGTTCTACAAATAGGAGTCTACGTTTTGGACTCAGTTAACCTTTTTTTGAAAATTTCCGAAAGAGCATCCGATCACCCGTCGGATAATGCTGCTAACTTCGCTCACAGCAATAGCCGGCTACCCAGTGCCGCGTATGTGTGATGGACGAGACTAGAGACTTTCCAATTTATGACAGTTATAACATTTTTTCGCCATTAAAAGTGGGCGTACCATAACTCGCTTCGCGCGACTTGAAAAAAAAAATAACTCTGGGTGCCTGAAGTTTGCTCATCGGCGGAGGGCTTTGGGCTTAAGGGGCCGCATAAAAAACACTTTTATAAACCGAAACTGTCATAAGTGGCATGTCTAGAGTCACTTCCATGTGCTAACCGGCCGCCAGGTATGTGTGAAATGGCTGTTAGGAGATAGTTCTTTGGCCTGATGTAAGTTCCAGTACCAAGTTGCTGTCCTGTAATACTCATCAGTTACCGAGTTTAATCTGACTTTCAAAGTCCGTATCCAGTTTTGCTTATTAAATAATCAAACAAACAACTTGTGTTACGAGTATAATCATTTTATTTATTTACCAATACAAACAAACTTTGAACAATACAAACAAAATTACACACGTATCACTTAACACACAAATCGAATTAAATTCCAATATTGCCTCCATTCACTGTTGTTTAGGTGTCCATAAAATAAATGAAGCCTAACAGAGTTTCAAGAGTCTCCTTAAAATCAAAAATAAAAAAATGAATTACAATCTCCATTAAACTTTATTATGCCCTCACATGGCTGACATGACGGAACGGTGTGCTTCGGTATACGTTTATTGTTACTGCCAAGACTCACTCAATCGTTTCTGCCGTCATAAAATTTAGCTAAAAATAAATATCTGATCCAAATTTCAATGAATATAAATAAATATCTTTGACTTGGCCTGCTTATGGTCGTTTATTTTTGATGAGTCCTCCAGGAGCTTTTAGATGGTTTATACCACGCTCGTTCAGGTGTGTAATATTCATTAACAATAAACCAAAAAAAAAAAAAAAACAAATTAAAAGGAACAAAAAATACAAATCCACAAACTCGCATGAAGACAATTTTCAGTCAGCAGCTTATGTTGCCTTTTGCTACCGCACCCTCTTGACATTCATTTTGTTTTTTTTTTTTTGTGGGACAAATGTTTTTAAAGACACAAATATGTATAGGTGCTCGATGTTAAATTGTGCGAGACATCATCGTTTTCATGTCTTCTAACTGTAATCCTGCACGCGATCCATATGAAATGAGACTTAAGTTGTAGGTACAAATATACATATTTTTGTCTCCAAAATGAGTTAGTGTGTAATTATTTCATTCTACTTTATGGTGTTGGTTTAATTTACAAAACATTTTTGGGAAATGAAAATTTTCTCTAAGTACCTACTTGTATATTTGAATACTAATACCTATTACAACCCAGACATTATGTCATTAAGATCGCGTTTTCTTTGGCAGTAATAGATTTTGGCATTTTGTCACGCTAACTACAAATAGAAAAGAGCCACTCAAGAATTATTATAAGTAGCTGGCTATAACCTATAAACGTTGAGTTATCGAAAAAATTGAAGCCTCAAGAAAATCATCAATATTATAAGAACATTCTTGACATGCAAAAATAATAATTTCCCCACCTGTCGAATGGTCGAAACGTCATTAAATGCGAGATGAATATCAAGTAGAACTTTGTTGTTGTAAATATTCGGGAAAGTTAAGAGAAGATATACAGGTCGGAGTGCGAAATATACTTAGTTCGATTCGTGTTTTTTTTAGACGTGTGGTTTTCAACAAGAAATGAAACGCATATAGTTTAATGTTATGGCCAAGAATTTAGCTTTATTTTAAAGATAAGGGTTTGCCATTATGTTTGAAAAATGATTTCGGGCAAGTGCCTGCCACGGCTGGCTCGAATAAATTCCAGCCGAGAGGCCCAATTTTCGACCACTTTTGCAGCAATTGGGGCCTTATGTCAGCAATAACGCGCCGAAAAAATATTCTCTTCCAAGGCGTCAATTGCCTCGGGCTTATTTGCGTAGGCAAGCTACTTAACATTACCCCACAAAAAAATAGCCCAGCGGTGTTAAATCGCACGATCTTGGAGGCCACGCCACAGGCCCACGACGCGAGATAATGCGCTCACCAAAAGTTTTTTTCAAGAAATTGGTTGTTTAGTTGGTTGTATGGCATGTAGCGCCGTCTTGTTGGAACCAAAGGTCGTCCACATCAACATCCTCCAATTCAGGCACGAAAAAGTCATTAATCATGGATGAGAAAAGCTCCAATTGTTGCGCCCGATGGCGGATGGACTCATTCGGGTCTTCTTCGATACTCTGCTCCACATCAGCAATAGCGACTTCGGTGCGCACTGTACGGAGTCTCTGAGGATGCGCATTATCAACTAGAGTAAACGTGGTGCGAAACCGATCCATGGTTGCTCGCATTACCGACTCTGCTGGGCGATTATGTCGACCAAATATTGGACGCAGCGCGCGATGCGTCGCGCTAACCGAACCATTATTTTGGTAATAAATTTGCACGATTTGCAAACGTTTTTCAGGAGAAAGTCTATTAATTATGAAATGGCAAACCAAGCTGAGCATAAATCAAGTGACAGCTGTCAAAAAGACCAACTCCGAAAAAAGTATTGCCAGATTGAAAACCATACGTCTAAAAAAACACCCTTTATAAAGTAAACTAATTTATAGATTACGCATAACCATGATAAAACAGTTTTAAAAAGTACCTACGCCTGACAATGTTGATTATTTTCGTAAGTAAAGTATAAAAATCTCAACGTTATAAGCTTCAAAGCAAACAACTATTAAATATCTAGAAATTCTTTCGTCGCGTCATGTCAGTCTGATGGCAATTATTGTGAACGTGAAATACTTTGCTTAGCTCCCATCTGGTTAAAACTCTGCAAATAATAACGCAGCAAAAGCATCGAGTATGTAATTGTAAAAGGTTATAATTAAAATGTCGGTGATTGAAGGTAAAATACACATCAAAGTATGTCAAGTACCTACATCTCATTAAAACAACTAGAACACTATCCCTGAACTCAATCTGTCCTTCCTACGCATCATATTTACCCATTAAAACCTTTTTTTTTTAAATCCTGTTTTTGACCTTAGCGCAGCAGGCAAGTCATACTCTTTTCTTACCCACATTCCTCCAATTAAAACCTACCTACTTTAGATTACCGCACAGAGCACGAAATATTTTCTACCAATTGCGTTTTAAAATCATGTTTCCTGTGGGCACTTTATCAAGTCTGGCTGGCATCCATGGGCGTGCAGAAATGGACCAAGTACAGTTCTCATACACCATTATACTGATGAAAGAACGTGCTTTCCTACTCATTTCAATCTTGAGCTGATGTTAGGTTAAGCTACACCTGGGTTCGACTACTTCGACAACCAACATAAAGTCTTGAAAACCGTTGCCTTACCATCGTCATAGCTACTGCGTTACTTTGCTCGTGTCTATTCAGCTTGTTGTTAGACTGACTTGATTGCGATGATGGCAGCCTACGCCCTGAGACGCTGACGCCGCTGGCCGCCGCTGCCAAATGTCGAAAGCCAGCAACTAATTACCTAACTTGCAGCAGCCATTCACTTTTTCAAACTCTGAGGCTGGCTGCTGGGAGAGACACAGTAGATAATTTATTTTATTTTTTTCTGTTCGGTAGTAAGCGAGATTTATTTGAATTACTGTTATGCAAGCCAAACATACATCAAACACCGGTTCACGCATGTGATCGATCGCTATAATTGGCAAGCATGTGTCATTTTTCTGATGGTAAACCAATAAAAATGAATTTTTTTTGTTTCTTGTTCAATTATATGGAAAGTGTTAATTTTATTATTATATAGTTTGCAGCTTGCTGTGAACACAATGTTGCATGTTGTTAGCGAATTAATTGTTATAGCAACGTTAATTAATATTTATTTTACTTTGTTTAATTTAATTTTCGTTTGTTTGTCTCGTTTCAGGTGTGACAATGCGTGAGAAAAAAGGTGGCGCATTGCAGAAATTAAAGAAGAGGCTATCCCACAGTTTTGGAAGATTAAGTAAGTTTCTTTTTTTTTTTTTTATTTTTTTAAGATTTAAAATACCATTAAGTAATTAAATGAATAGGGAATGACCAACATCTATTTCTTTTGATGAATAAAATAGAGGTAAATTATGATTATGACCAGTTGGCTTAAATAGCAAATTTAAAGTGATTTATTTTGATAAAAATTGTATATTTTTGAAGATAATGACTTAAACATTTTTAAATTTAAAAAAAATAAGACACGAGATAAAGTCCAGTCAAATGGTAGTTTAGGTTTGCGTTAAATCGGAGTCCAATGAAATTTTAACTGTAGGTAGGGGGTATTACCAGAACGCTCCCACTTAGTTTTCCCCCCTCATTTTCCCATAAGGGGTGGTCGCCATCTTGAATTTTGTGCATTTTAAGTGTTAATTCAATTATCTCGGTAAATATTAGTTTAAGAGAAAAAAAAACTTAGACAAAAAATATTCAAAGTAAGATTTGCAACAATTGATGTTAAATAATGGATGATTTTTTAAGAGGTTTAGAACTTTTTTTAAAAAAAAAACACAAAAAATTCGAAAAAATGAAAGAAATATTTATTTGAATCGATAGTTTGAACCTCGCAATTTAATGTTTAAAGATAATTTCATGCAAATGTTGACCGCGGCTGCGTCTCAGGTAGCCCATCCGCTGAGTCCAATTTTGGCATACTCTTTCACACATATCGGCCGGTATCTCACGAATGAATGCATGGATGTTGGCTTCCAGTGCGTCAATCGAAGCGGGCTTGTCCTTATAGACATTAGCCTTGACATACCCCCACAAAAAATAATCTAATGGTGTCAAATCGCACGATCTAGGCGGCCAATTGACCGGCCCGAAACGTGAAATTAACTGTTCACCAAACTCGCCTCGCAATTGCGCCATTGTTTCGCGTGCTGTGTGGCATGTGGCACCGTCTTGTTGAAACCACATATCATGCAAGTCAAGAACTTCCATTTCGGGCAAAAAAAAGTTTGTTATCATCGCTCGGTAGCGTTCACCATTGACAGTAACGCTGCGATTCGCATCATCTTTGAAGAAATATGGCCCAATAATGCCGCCGGCCCATAAACCGCACCAAACAGTGGCTTTTTCGGGATGCATTGGTAGCTGTTGCAATGCTTCTGGCTGATCTTCACTCCAAATGCGGCAATTTTGCTTATTTACGTACCCATTCAACCAAAAATGAGCCTCATCGCCGAACACAAGCAGCGCGCGATGAACATTTCGAACCGAGCACGAATTTTGATAGTAAAATTCAATAATTTGCAAGCGTTGTTCATTTGTAAGACGATCCATGGTTAAATTGCAAACCAAACTGAAGCTGTTTGACAGTGACACAAGGTACTAAACACACGTCAGCTGTCAAAACCAGTGTTGCCAAAACCAAACCAGCTTAAAAATCACCCGTTACTTTTTTTCTAATACAGGATACAGGGTGTTTTTTTAGACGTGTGGTTTACAATCTGGCACTACTTTTTTCGGAGTTGGTCTTTTTGACAGCTGTCAATTGGTCAGTTTGGTTTGCCATTTCATAAAGAATAGACTTACTCCTGAACAACGTTTGGAAATCGTGCAAAATGGGCTCGAAACGAGTTCGTTGTTGATCCCGATTTTCACAAGAAAATTTTGTTCAGCGATGAAGCTCATTTTTGGTTGAATGGGTACGTTAATATGCCAAATTGTAGTATTTGGAGTGATCATAATCCTTACGCCATTGTTGAGACGCTGCGGCGTGACGTTACATCCTCAAAAAGTCACTGTTTGGTGTTCTCTATGGGCAGAGGGAATCATTGTTCGACATTTCTTCAAATGTTACAATCAATGGGGAACGCTATAGAGCCATGATAAATGACTTTTTCGTGCCTGAATTGGAGGATGTTGATGTGGACGACCTTTGGTTGCAACAAGACGGCGCTGCATGCCATACAGCCAACGAAACAATCAATTTATTGAAGTAAACTTTTGGTGAGCGCATTATCTCGCGTCGTGGGCCTTCAAGATCGTGCAATTTAACACCGTTAGATCATTTTTTGTAGGGTTATGTGAAGTCACTTGTCTACGCAGATAAGCCCGAGGCAATTGACGCCTTGGAAGAGAATATTCGGCGCGTTATTGCTGACATAAGGCCCCAATTGCTGCAAAAGTGGTCGACAATTGGGCCTCTCGGCTGGAATTCATTCGAGCCGGCCGCGGAGGCCACTTGCCCGAAATCATTTTTAAAACATAATGGCAAACCCTTATCTTTATAATAAAGCGAAATTCTTGGCCATAGCATTAAAGAACAAAACCATGCATAACCGTTTTCAAAACATTGATTTTTCAAAAAAAAAAAAAACAAAAAAATGATTTAAAAATCAACTGTCAACATCAGCTTTTGGTAGATTTTTTGTTTTGCCAAAATGCAGACCATTCTATCGTTAGAGCCGTTTCTGAGATAAATAACATCTTTCATATAATGGTTGTACCCTATGGCAGGAACCGTTATTTTTGGAGCTAAAACAAAAATTCAAGTTCCTGGAGGACCAGGAATCTCTCAAAAACCTAAACTTCTTAATTTCGTAAAAATTGCTTCAGTCTATACGGAACGGAGGTAAAAACAGACAGACAGAATTTCTGGACCCACTTTGTTCGTATATTCTCTTACTTACAACATTATTGCAAGTAAAAATGTTAATAAAACTTTAAATATTTAAAATTATGAAATATTAAATATTTCAGCAGGTATAGGTACTACTTAGTAAAGCTAATAATTTTGTTTTGCGAAATTAAAAAATATAAAATGCATTTATTTCCAGTTTTTCAGCGGCAGATTTAAGTTAAACCCGAGTTAACTCATCAAATTTGGTGAGTTAACTCAGGATTAACTGAACAGATGCTTTTTATGTTTTATTCATTGAGTGTTTTAATGGTTCCGCTTGCATTCTCCAACAAAAAACTACTGTCTTAGCTAACTATGGGTAGGTTTACTTTAAGAGTTAACGAAAACGATTAATGAGACATATACCTACAAAATAAGACGCATTTGTCATTGTTTTCAAACTTTTTTTATTTGTTTTTTTTTTTTTTTTTTTAAAGCTCTCATAAGTCTAAATTTCTTAGCCTTTTTTTAAATTAAAATAATTTTAAAAAAACATCAAATGTTATTGGAATATTAATTTTTGTTTAAAAAAGTTGCAAAGAACGTTAAAAATTCTTCAAAAATTGCTAAGCTCAATGGCAGAAATGTTAACACATTTCATGATGAAACTTTTCAGCTATCAACTAGAATTATAAAAACGTTTTTTTTTTTCCATAAAATCCTTCCCTTTGGAAAATCCATGAGCTGACAGTTGAAGCCAACTCTTTTCTGAAAAGTTATAAGGTTTTTCGCACAATACAACTTTTGATTCTTTGCGATTTATTTGAAGCTGGTTTTTGGTATTTTTGAAATTCCAAAGTTAAGCTTTCAATTTAAAATCAAAGAAAGCAAATTAAAAACTTTCCTAAGTTCGTTATCAAGTGTTTTTCTTCTCTGTAAGAAGCCAGTTAATCTTATCAAATGTAAGTATGTCCCCTACACCATAAAATAGTTTCTCTTGACTTCATTTAACATACAAGTCTCACTTCCCATTGCGACAATATACTATATTGTGACCAAGTACACTCAATCAAAAGAAATAGTTGAGTAAGTGTAAGCCATACAGAGTCTTTTGAATCTGGCTCAATTGCACTATTCACACACATTTTTTCTTTGTGTCAGCCACTACAACCAACCAATAACCAACCATCTAAATCACAAAGAAAGTGAAAATCCTATTTACCTCCTTTAAGCCGAACAATAGACACGAAAAAGTTTTCATTGACAAAAATAAAAGGAGAAACCCAACAAAAACTAAAAAAAAAAAAAAAAAAAAAACACTACGGAAGTTACATAACTTTCAAAGATACAATATCTAACACTGAGTATGAGTTCCTATCTCCTCATCAATAAAGCATCAGTCAGTATCATACCCATCTACTTTGGAACAACCTATACCTACTAGTAAAATGCTTTACCTCTAGTTTTTAAGGTGAAACAACATACTTGTGTTTGTGGAAGGCTTGTGGCGTGATGGTACTTAAAACTTGACACAGTGCAAAATATTCAATTCAATGGCAAAGCCTGAATTGAGTCTCGATCAAAACATATATACTAGACGCTAGAGGCTATGAAAACACTAGTGTTTCATTTGAATGCAACAGTGAAAATAAAAAAAATATATAAAGCAAAGCAAACTACGAATTGATGCTTGAAAGGTGATACCGTCAAAGCATCGCATAACTCCTACACCACACTAGCTGTCTGACGTGTTTGAACCTTATATTGAAACCTGAAATTAGGTCCAATGGGTATTTCGTATTCGTATATCTGTCTGAGTTACTGACTCACATCAGCAAAACGGAACTCGGGGCAAACAAAGAGAAACTAAAAGTGGATTTGATTGATTTTTGTATTGCTCACGGGGTGGGTTATGGAGATTACCTTATACGAACGTAAACTCGCTGTATAGTCATTGCTTAAAAAAGAGAAATTTTTTGTTTTTAAGCTTTGCAACTTGTTCGAAATTTAAGTTCATATAACCGGTACCCTTTTATTATATACTCACAGCTTCAATAGGATGAAACTCGAAAATTTGGATGGGGTTCGGATGAGGTTTGGATGGGGTTTGAATAAGGTTTGGATGGGGTTATAACTCCTTTTTCCTCGATAGTTTAATTGAAATGTTTGATCATTTGTTTCAACTAAAATTAAACGTAACATTTAACTTACACAACACTAGTTTTGAAACAATAAAAACAGAAATATTATACTTTGATTTTGTTAGTTTTGAATCTTGTTCGAACTTCAATCCAATCTAGGCAGCACTTCTTTCTAGTAACTACAAATATAGTTACAAACCCATAGATTCATTTGGATGAAACTCAAGGGTTTGAATTAGGTTTGAATGGGGTTATAACTCATTTTTCCTCGATTGTTTAGTCGAAAATGTTTGATCATTTGTTTCAATTAAATTTAAACTTATCATTTAAGTTTCACAACACAAGTTTTGATACAATAAAAAGAGAAATTGAAGCTTTGAATGAAACAACAGCAACAGAGTAAGCTACCACCAATTCAGTATAGGCTGGAGTTATAGGTATTTCACGGCTGCCAGGCCGATCATCAAACTCCTTTTGAGTGGTGCTTAGTCTATTACGTTCAATTTTAATTGGAAAAACTTTTTGCCCAGCTGAGAGATGAACATAGACCAAGCGTCTTGAGAGCCATATAACTACGCATTGCGCTACCTAATTCGCTTGATCAGGTCTAACCTAATCCCAACCGTGAAATTGCCATAACTCCAGCGCACAATGACTTGGTGGTAGCTCACTCAAGTGGTTGTTGTTTCCTTCAAGCCTTCAATATTAATATGATGGTTCATAAGCTTTGCAGCCTAACTGGGAGTGTGTTATCATTTTCACACAAAAAGCAACTTTCAAAATAGAAGCTCTTCATTTTGATTTCGTTAGTTTTCCAAATTGTTCGAACTTCACTACTTAGGCAGCACTTCTTTCTTGTACTTAAAATATAGTTGCCAATCCAAAACTTCAATTGTATGAAACTCGGAGGTTTGAATAAGGTTTGGATGGGGTTAGGGATTGGTTATAACTACTTTTTACTCTATATTTTAATTTTAAAGTTTGATGATTTTATTTGACGGAAATTTCTTGTAAAATTTAAATTCCGAAAAACTAATATTCAATATATAGACCGACGATGTCTATGTGTATGAAGATTAACTTCCATCTATGGCTAATATTTTTGGCATTGCAAAAGGATAAAATTAAGTGGTGAAATCCACCTTGTTAAAATTTCTTTGTTCTGTGTACATCGACGGGATACCATTCCACCATAAAAAAGCTGACTCGCCGATTTGTTTTAATTTTCCATTTTTTCTGTTTTATGATTTCTCAGAATTCCTAATTTCGTGGCTATGCTGCCTGGGCATTTGATACTCTTCGCTCTTTGTAACAAAGAAAAAAAAGCCCTAAATCCACATTTGGTACCATCAGTATCAGCAGTATACCTAGTTACTGATTCATAAAGATTTATTCAATAATAAAATTTTTGGTTTTTCATTTTATTGGCATGAAAAATCAAAGTAAAGTCCCACCAAACAGCATAAGCATTACTAGATATATGCTTACCAGTGCAGCTATATAAAATTGAAAACAGACAGAAAGAAACATTAAACATAAAAAATCAAAAATCAAAACCGTAGATAAAAAGCAGATGTATAGCAAATTACACATGAAAGGATTTTAGTTCTTTGTCCAATTTTACGTTTCAACCAGATTTTGATTCTTTGTTTTGTTGTTGTTTTGTTTTTAGAGTGCACAGAGCTATCATCTGTGCACAAATGTCCTTAGTCACAGTTGGATGTAAATTGCTTTGAGACTATCATGGCATGTCTGTCATCAGTATACATACATATATAGTGTATTGGAAATGACAGCTTTTAACTATATAGGAGATAGCTCCTAACATAAAGTTATTTCATTCGCAGTCTCTTTTGAATGCAGCGCATGCCAGCTGATGGGTATACAAAGAAAAAAATACACAAAATGTTTCCTTCTATCAGAAAAATAATGATGTGAAACTTGAAATGAAGCCTTTAGAGCGAAAAGAGGATAGTTTGAAGAAAAGAAGCAGCCTGACGAAGCAATTTTTTTTTTAAATGCAGGAAGAAGGGCGATTTGCGACTACACGTATAAGTTTGATCGAGACAAGTCAAAATCGAGTATGGGAAGGACATATTATTCAAAATGTAAAATTGAAAGGTCGTTACTTACATCATTCATAGAATTTCTTTGACAGTATAACATGCTTGTTCCAAAAAATCGAAAAAATCCATAGTCCGTGTTGTCTTATTGTCATTTCCTATCAATTAATTATCAGCTGTGTGAAGCCAGAACCCCGAAATCAAAATTTTTGGAAGGAGTTAATCAGGTTTGTTTGTCGACCGTTTGTCCACGTGAGTCCAGGAAAAACAAAAATCGTTTGTCCACCCTCAGGTGAAAAGTTATTATGCTTTTTTGTTTTTATAGGAAACCCCCAAAATCAAAACACTTGTCCAAAAACAGTAATTCTTTACTGAGGAGGATGGGACCAAGTGCATTTGTTTGTCCATACCGGCCAGTTATGACTGTCCAACAAAAAATTTTGTTTGTCCACCCTCAGAAAAGAAAAAAGTCAGCTTTTACATTTCTATATTCTATACAGTAAAATCCGAATAAGTGCCTCTCGCATAAGTGCCTAACCGCAATAAATTTACCTTTTCTTCTTAAAAACCAACATTTTGAGGACCTTTTCATATAAAACTCATCTAATAAGTATACCTTTCGCTTAAACTACCTTCCCCGCTTAATTGCCTTTTATTTTGTTTACTTTTATTGAAATTTGCCTGAAAAAAAAAAAAAATTCTTGTATGTAAGTACACAATAAAATCGGCAGAAAAAGACAAAAGCTTCTTTTCATCGCGCGTTTCCTTGTGTTTCATGCAACAAATTAAATGATGGTGAAATCGAGCGTCTTGAAAAAAAAAAAATGATTAAAATCAGATTCCCTAACGTAACACAAACCAAAATAACTGATTATTTTACAATGTAAACACCTACAAAGTTCGATTTTTAAAAGGTTACCAATACTCAATTGAAGTAATTTATTTCCCTATTTTTTAAATAACATTAAAAGTTTTTGTATCGTCAATTGTTTTTGTGGTGCTTTTGTGGCTTTCGTTGACGACCTCGACGAACTTTCAAAACTGAATATCAAAGACTTGATCTCTTTCTTAAACGTGACGAAATGGCTCTGAGACGATACATTTTGCTGTCTAACTCGGGGCTTTAGACTGTTGTTCCACAAACCCATTCCTCAACCATAGGTTCAAACGAGTTTTGGTATCAAAACTGCGCTTTTTGCGCTAATTGGGTCAGCGAGCTTGTCGGCTCGTTGGCCGCCATTTCTACCCTCATAAGTCCCCCTCAAAACGAGGCATTTATGGTGTGGCACTTATTTGGGTTTTACTGTAGTCACATTTCGGAATTTTTTTAGGCCAACATCGCTGCTCTATAGTGTAGCCAGCCCTCAGTTCCATTTAAAAAATCCTTATTTTTTAAATATAAAAACTATAGACTTAAATTATTCCATACAATACATATCATAACCTATAGGTAAGATTATAAATTTTCGAACCCACGAACCAACCAACGATACCTTGTTTTAACTGTTCATCGGCACATCAAAAAATAAAAATAATGCACAAATTGAAAAAAAATAGCCGGAAATGGCAACCATGCCTACACTAACCTGGTTCACTAGATTAGATAGGTCCAAGTCCAGATCCAGAATAGCCTCCTCGATTTCTACTTCATCCATCTACATTCCACATAGCATACGTGCGTCATAATGTACAATGTACATACACAACACAAAATGCTGCTGCTAGCTTATTATTTTATAACTGCAAACTGGTAAACTACAGCACGATAGCACTTTAGGTAAGTGGTACATGCAACTACAACAAATTCAAAACCGGAAAAAGTGATAAAAATCCTTAAGTTGGAACACTCGATGCACCGAAGTGCAAAGGGTCCCATCAGGAGAAAATTTAAAGAGATATTTAAACCATTATTTCATTGGTTAATGCTGTGTCTTCTACTACTACTTATTAATATCATGGTAAAAACTAAGTGTGAACTGAATAAATATGAAGTGAAATATGGAATGCAAAAATCATTTTCACTAAATTCACATCAGCATTACCATGCATTGGAATTTTTTTTTTCTTTATCAGTTTCTTCTCTCCTATCCTCTTTTGTTGTTGATGTTCACTGCGTCGTGTCGTGGTGTGATAAAGGTTTGAACAACATTAGGTACACGAATATACCTACCTATTTAATAATACTAATTACAGATTATTATTTGTGACTCATTTTATTTGGGTTATTAAAAGTAATGGATGCCTTTGATTGTTTTTTTTTTTTTTTTTTTTTTTTTTTTTTTTTTTTTTTATAATGAATATAGGTAGTGACTGCTTTATTTTATTGCATCCACAAATTGGAAACCCTTAACAAGTGATTCTGTTTTTTTTTTTTTTTTGCTACGATGTCCAATAAAAACCTAAAGTAGGCTTTCAATTAAAATTAAAGAAAATACAAATACACACAAAATTGTTGAGTTGACACTCAGGCCGATAGTCTTGTTCTTAACATTTAACGATGAAATAACAAGCTGACACCAGAAATATATAAGTAGGTAAATACCTATACATATTTACACTAAACATATACAAAAAAAAAAACACAACAAAACACACTCGGCGCAGACACATTTGAATACGAAATCAAATCAACATTTAAAGAAACGTGCCCGGACTCCCAAGTTGATTCGATTCATCATGTCAACATTTGTGTGTAGGATATTTTTTTTTTTTTTTTTTTTTTGTTTTTGTTTCAAGCTATAAAAATAAACATTTTTCCTTCTCATTAGGGAAATGACCCACGTATTGTTGTTTAGATTTTCGTTTTCATGAAATCTCGAAAAAAAAAAAAATGATAAATCACAAAAAATAAATCTATATAAAAATCCCTTTTTATGTGAATATTGCTCCAACACAATGCCATCGCCAACAACTTGAGATTAAGGATTTTTTTTATTTTGCTTATTTCGCCTCATTTGGCGGGATTTAGTGAAATATTTTCATGGATAATCTTTGGAATTTATAGAAAAAAGAAGGACACGACAGGAAAGGGGAAATTAGATGAAGAGTGGATAGGATATGTATGTATGTGTGTGTGTTTATTGTTCACAAATCAATTAGTATTCGAGGAAAAGCGAACAATATTAACAGTTTACAGTAGAGCCCAACATTACCACCAATACAATTTCCTAGAAGCAGAAAAGGTGTATCTTTTGTTAGAAAGTTCTTTTTATTTGTATAGGTATTCAAGTTATGTGCCTGCCACAATGGCTGCCAATTAAAGCGTGCAAACATTGTCACTCGTGGGGGCTTACAAAGTTTTTTTTTTTTTGAGTCGATTCGAGTTGTGTTTAAGGGATTTCTTGAACAGAGTCACCCAAACGTGCTTTGGCATTGAAATGTGAAAGAGAATGAGAAACGGAAAGTCGCTGAAAGTCAAGGTAAATGGAGGTCATTCGCAGGATTACTACAATACAATGCCAAACAGATGTCTAAGTAATGAGTGCGAAAAAAAATAATAAATAAAACAAACCTGAAACACGCAAGGTGTTTCTTGTTGCCGGCTCATCGCGGCGCGGCGGTAGCGTCGTCGAGACGAAGCTATAAAGAATATTTTATAACTTATTGAAAGATTTCATTTCGGGCAAAGATATTTTTATTTGATTATTTTTTTTTGTGTGTACCTATACCTATACATCTCTTACGAGTATTTTAATTGTTTGGTTTGTTAGAGAATTTAAGTTTGCAGGTGTGATTTGAATATCAGAGCAGAGCAAAGTGGATAATACCTGTTTGCTGTTTGGTTGTGAGACGATTTTTGTATTGGTAGGTATTTGTTTTGTTGCTGAATTCTAATAGAAAGATTCGTTTATTATCTGTGATTTAGAGGTTTATTTACCAAGTGAGTCATGACTTCAAGGTGAACCTTGCGAAAAAAAAACCTATCTACCTATCTAGTTAAAAAAAAAAAAATATGAAAAATTGTCTAGAAATAGGATAGGATCTATAGTACCTACTGTTCACATGAGTAGTTTACACTGAACGAAATCTTATGTAAGATGTAACTATAGCGAATATTTTAGCTGAGCACTGGCTCCCACGAACTTGGTTCAAAAACTATAATTTAGTTGAATATATATTTTTAATTTATGGCAATGGTTCTATATTCCTATAAGGTCAATGTAGGTATAATTGTAAACAATTTTTGTATTTTTTTTTTTTTTAATTTGAGTTCAAACTTGTTTTTTTTTTTAATTTTTGTAATTGAAATTTTAACGAAAAACTAAGAACGATGACATGAAAAATTGAAAATACAATATTTCTGTATTAAAAACTATACAAAAATTACTTAAAAAATTTTAAAATAACGAATAATATTATTTTGTTAACATTTACCCAGTTTTGTTTTTATTTTTATTCTAATTTATGGGATGAAAGTTTTTGAACAGAGGCTTTAAAGCCCAGTTTTTCAGTGGTGAGTTAAACCAGATTTAACTAACTCTAGAAGTTAATTAACCCACAGTGAACTGAGGAAGCAGTTTTTCGGTAAACAATGCAAGTGGAACGACTAAACAAACTCGGTGGATAAAACATCAAAAGCATCTGTTCACTTAATCCTGAGTTACCTCACCAAATTTGATGACTTAACTCTGGTTTAACTTTAATCTCGCACTGAAAAACTGGACCTAAGTTGATATATAAAGTATGTTTTTTTTTTAAGAGGTATATAACTTTAAGTTGGCAACATTATTTTAGCTGGCGGCCATTTTGTCAGGTGTCAAGTGATTTATTTTTAGTTTGGTTTGGCATTTTAACATGAATAGACTGACGCCTGAACAACGCTTCCAAATTGTGCCTAAATGGACCCAAAACAAGATTGCCGTTGATCCCAATTTTCATAAGCGAATTTTGATAAGCGATGAAGCTCACTTTTGGTTGAATGGATACGTCAATAAACAAAACTGCTGTATTTTGAGTGATGATAATCCTCAAGTGTATGTTGAGACACCGTTACATCCACAATAACTGACTGTTTGGTGTGCTTTATGGTTTGGTGGAATAATTGGTCCGTACTTCCTTAAAAACGATGCTGGCCAGAACGTTGCAGTCAATGTTGACCGCTATAGAGCCATGATTACTGACTTTTTTGTTCATCAATTGAACAACCATGATGTGCAGGAGCTGTGGTTTCAACAAGACGGCGCAACATGACACACAGCTCGTGCCACAGTTGATTTATTAAACGAAACGTTTGGTAACCGCATAGTTTCACGTTACGGACCCGTGAATTGGCCTCCAAGATCGTGCGATTTAACGCCGTTTAACTTTTTTTTCTGTAGGGATATGTGAAGTCGCTAGTCTACGCCGATAAGCCCGAAACGATTGACCACCTCGGAGGACAACATTCGCCGATATACGTCCACAATTGTTGGAAAAAAGTCATCGAAAATTGGACCTCCAGATTAGACTACGTCCGAGCCAGCCGTGGCGGTCAAATGCCAGAAATCATATTTAAATTATAATGCCAGAAGATTATCTTCCGAATAAAGTAAATTTCATGTCAATTTAAAAAAAATCATCTTTGTTTTGTTCCATTTCAAAGTTATATACCTCTAAAAAGAAACACCTTTTACATCCATTTTATTCTTTGCGCTTGATGTGAATCCATTTAGAGTATTTTGTATGTCCCGCCCTGTGCATTTATTTTATTTCAACATTTTTATTAATATGTGGTGCAGAAATGACTCATTTCCTGCCTCTTGCAATATGGCACACCATCGCTGTATGTTCCCGCATGCAATTTAAAACCAGTCACAATTCCTTTACCAACAACTACAACTGCTTATGGCCATTCTCGGAGAAGTTTCTTGTTACGCGACAATGACGCCAATGACGAAGCGACGATCTTGCAAGGTCGCAGTTATTACGAGCGTAACCCGTATACTCGTCTTACATCCACATAGCCCCCAATCATCGCACATACAAACCTATAAATCTCGCTTTTGATGCATGTATCTGCATAAAAGTGTATCGCTAGACAAGACAAGACAACAAGACATTATTATGTATCTGAGAGGCATGTCGAATTCAAATAAAATATAGTCGAGAGTATGTAATTCATGTCATTAAGCCAGCTTCTTGACATTCGCACAGACAGATTCAAGAGGGTGCACAACGAACGGTGCCAATGACAGGATATCCATCTCCACCTACACATACTAAAACTCGTACACTATATATGTTTGTATCTGGCGAGAGGGTGGTGAATGTTGGTGAACTAAAAAAGAACAAAACATAGGTCGGGCATTATTTAATGACGTGTGACAGGGGTATATCTATGTATGTATATATATGAACGATACACGATATTGTGTATCTCTTAGGCAACCATATCTATCCACTTGATGAATGTAATGAAACGGAATTGATTGTGAAATTGCTTTCTTAATGGTGTGATAATTTAGTCGATTGCTGCTTGGTCGCAAAGTATAATTGCTTCGTTAAGGGTGCAGATTGCTTTTGTAGTAAACCTCTGTCTATCCAACTATAAACGTCTATAAGCGAAATTGTATTTTTGAAATTAATTAATCTTGAAACACAAAGTAACAGTAGGTATTGAGAAAATTTATATTTTAGTAACTTTTTTCAAGGTCTTAAGTGAGCAAGTGGTGATTTTTGGCAATTTTGCGGTGAAGAATTTTATTTTTCGATAATTTGAATCTTAAGTGGTTTTTGCGGTGTTTGTATATTTTCATTGGAATAAACCATTAAAATGTCGTTGAATAAATAAAATCATCCACTTAAAATGAATTTGAATAATTTTACGACAAGCAAATTTAATAAGGAAAGAAGAACTGCTCAAAGAAACTTGAAGATACATTTAAGAGTTTTTATTCAAAATGATCGGACACGTGGTGAAGACGAGAGTCAAAATTTTCATTTGTGGGTACCCTCTAATTTTAGCAATTACCCAATGAAAAAGGTTTTAATTGAATGTTGACGAACAAAGTTCCTTGAAAAAGTTTGTTAAACCATAAATTCTGTGAATTTAATCAGCAAAACTCTATCGATTGGTTGGGGTTATTGGCAATGCCCCAACAAATTGAGTAATCTCACTGTCGAATGTCCTTCCCCTTGTCTTACATGTAGACAAGAGATGATGACGAAGTCGAAGAAGATTCAAATTATTTGAATGTTAACGAAGAAAATGCAGAATATTGCTCAAAGAGCATTTATAAAAATTAGCTTTGATAGTTTAACGTATGCGACAGGACTATTTTGTCAAGTTTAAGGTGTCTAGCTGATGTATGTTGATGATGCCACAATCTACAAAAAATATCAAAAAATTATATTCGATAAATGACATAATTTTGTGATATTTGTTTGCACGTGTTGACTCCCAAAAGCACCCTGATTTAAGGTTCGTAAAATCCATACCTATATATTCTTACTTATCAAAGCAAAGACTCACAGAACAAAATCAGGCTTTGATAAAATGATGTATGTCGTATGTGTGATGGCGGCGCTGGGATCTTGGTATATAAGTACACTAAAAATAAGAAAACGATTGAGATCCATTTAAAAAAAGCATAAAGCTTTGTGCCTGATAATTAATCGATTCATTTTAAATTTATGATTCTTAGGCCCAGTTTTTCAGTGCGAGATTATCATAATTTCGGGGTTAAACCCGAGTTAACTCCTGAAACATGTATTTCAGTCAATTTAGATCCCGAGTTAACTTTAAAAATTTCTTGAGTTAACTCTGAATAAGCTGAATTGGTATTTCTGAAAGATGCGTGTCAAAAATCAATTCAAATCTAGGTACGACACTGGCTGATTTTTATAGTGGCGCCATCTTGAATTCGATAACGAAACAGTAGAGAAATACTGTTGCACTTCGATTTCGATAGATTTTTGACAACTAAGAGTTGAATTTAATTCTCCACTGAAAAAAAAACTTTTGAGTTAACTCTGGATTAAAGTATTTGCAGAATCAACTAACTTTGATTTAACTCGGAATTAACTCATGCACTGAAAAACTGGACCTTAGAATAGAGAGAATAGAATTCTTGAAATCTATAATATCTACAGAGAATGACAAATGGTTTTTTTTAGAGCAAGTACTTGTTTTTTGTAGAAAACATATCGATGTTTTGATCAAACTTTAAATAATAATGATTTAGAAGCTCACTCTATTCGTTTTTATACGTCCACTGTACCTACACTGAACTAGAGCAAAAATGGGTAGACCGATTTGCTCGGAATAAAACATTTGCATGCGCGATTCCTTACAGGATAAATTCGAATTTGTATTTTTGCTTATCTACATGATTCCTATAAGATGCGACAAAAAACTAAGATTTTTTTTTAGAAAATTGAAAACAAAAGAAATAAGTTTCCTGTTGGGAAAAATTCGGCCGCAACAAGAATAAGATCAAACAATTTGGTTCAAGTGTGATAGTTATACAAAACCTTATTATCTTAACCATAAATCCAATTTGATAATGAAAAACTTCCTACATGCACACTATAGGATTCGAACCCACGCATATCATATTTGCTCAGTCTTAGAAGTCGTATGCACTACGCATTCCACCAACAAACAACACATCTCGACTTGTGACGTCAGTGGTTTTAAGCGGTGGAATGCGTAGTGCATACGACTTCTAAGACTGAGCAAATATGATATGCGTGGATTCGAATCCTATGGATTTAAGCTCAGCACCACTGGCTCCGCCCAACAGTCAATTAGCGAAACTAATTTTGAGGTGTGTGGGCATTATTTTGAATATTTCCCTTAATTTGTCTTCAATCCGTTGTTTAAGGTTTTTAAGATTTGATTAAATACAAAAATATTACTTAATAGCGTATAATTTTGAACAAAACAAATGTTCAAAATTTTGAGTTTTATAATTAAATTTTCTAAAACTACCAATCGAAACAACTGAAAAATGATATACTGTAAGTTATAAACATTATATTGTAAAGGTGGTATGAGGCCTTTTGAGAAGCAGAGTGGCCTCACTGATTTTCGCACTTGTTTTTAAAAAGACAAAAACTTATTTTTATTGTACCAAAAATCAGCTTATTTTGAAACAATAATATCTATAGATTGATGAAGCATTTTAACTGGTTAAAAAAAAACTTGGTTTGACACAATTTTTTGTTGTATGCCAAAGTAGTATTAGGCTCCATGTATTTTTTGTCATATAAACTTGACATATAACACTGATATGACACTTTCTAGCCATATTAATTTGGCAAACTTTCCATGTTTATATAATAATGTAATACTCCCTAGTGTTGCCGTCTTTTTTTTTTTAATTTTTTATTTTTAATTATTGTTTTAGAAAATTGCGCCTAAATGTGGGGAAGTGGACTCCCTCTTTTTCACGATTTTTTTCTTGTCTCAGTATAATCTCCGCGTTCAAGTTTTTTCATCGCATCTTATGTGAATAACTCGGTATAACGGGTAGGTATAGCTGTCACTAGACAATTTAGTCTCTTTATTTTTTTATTGCAAATTTTCTCGAAAACATCTATTTATATCAATTTTTATTAAACTTCGTCCCTTTAATGTTTTTGGTTTTTGGCAAAAAAAAAAAACATAACAGATAGAGTTTTGATGTTTTTTTTTTTTCTTTTAAGAAAATTGCTTTATTTTTGTGTTGTTCCTTTAAATATGGCGTTAATGCCTCGAACAATTTTATTCCTGTTTTGTACACATTTACTTCTTAAAAGAACAAATACTATTGCATTCAAAAATTTAACACTTTCATTTTAACAACGTAACTTCGTGTCCTTTTCAGGAAACTGTCTCTTGCGAGAAAGTCAAAAACTCTCCAAGGCTATCTCTTGTCAGGATAAAGTGTGTGTTTGCACTCGTCAGAAAATTGTAGGTTCCTCCCAATCCTGCAAACTATATTAACAAGCACACAGCAGGAAAGGTTAAAAGTCAGTAGGCCCTGGTCCTTCACGAGCTGTCTCGCCACAAAATGTATATCTAAGTACACGTTTTCGACCCTTATTTTTTTAGTGGAAAAGTCTAAAGGCTACTCCGATCCTGGTTGGATTGCAATTTATGAAATCCTTGACTATAGAGATATGTCTTTTATTTATCATTAAAATGCCAAGCTAAAAAATTCAAAACCACAATGTTCTTAAAAACGTCCTATTTTTTGTATATACTAAGAGCATCTTAGTATACAGGGTGTCCCGTAAATAATGGATAACCTTGCAACTGGATAAAGCTGGCATTAAGACCTTTCAGAAAAAAAAAAATATTGCTGAAAGAGTACAGATATTCTAGAATCTTATAAAGATAAAAAAAAAACAATGAGAATCATTCACTCGCGGTCACAGTGTTTACTTAACATCAATCTGGTACAAGACTATAACTTTGATCTCACATTATAACAGAAAATGAGACTTCAAACTGATTAAGAGTCTCGTTAAAAGAGCCTCGTTAAATTGCAAAGAGCAAATTTCTCAAATAACATTACCTCTGCCAAACTGTAACAAAACTAATTATAAATTGTTTCCAAGTTTATGAAAATAAATCTTAATGATTCTCATTCATAAAATATAACATATGAGTGTGTGCTATGTATTTAATAAGAACACCAAACGGCATTATTTAATTGCTGATATGTAATAAAATCACTAACACAGTTCTTAAATGTGTCATATTGTTGTATAAACATTAAAACATTCGCAGAAGATAGAATAAAAACAGCAATTAGTTACTTACTTAGTTAATAAAGACAAGATATAGATGTTAGTTAATGTATATATATACGAGTAAATAGGCGAATTCGACTGCGCAAATGAGCGTGACCATATGATAATATTATGTCATTACTTATTGTCATTATAATAATAATAAATAATATTTCATAAGAGGGCTTGTTTGTACATTTAATTAAGGTCATAGGTACTCACACTTGAAGTTATTTAAATTACAGTAGTATTCCAGTATAGCGAATGATATAATGTCTAGACTCTAGAGTGCATTCGTAATATCAAATTTGTTGTATCAAATCTTTAGGTAAATAGAAAGTAAAACTATATTTTGAACGAAAACTTGAGCATTTCGTCGGTTTATTGCAGAAAGTCACTAAGTACATTTTTGATGGAATTTAATCTAAAACACGAAGTTGTGATTTTCGATTTCGACTATACAATTTGATTTAGGTATTTTATTTAAGGTCTAAAATACTCTCATTGACAATTAAAGCGAAGGTTTAAGTATCAAATCTTATGCGTATCCTTAACTATCATCGAATGGTTGCCCCTGAAAAAAAAAAGATCTGCGAGTTTGGAAGCCCAATACGTTCTAAAGGGTGTTTTTTTAGAGGTATAGAATTTTGAAATGGAATAAAACGGAGATGTTTTTTTTTTTTTAAATTGACAAGAAATTTACTTTATTCGAAAGATAATCTTCTGGCATTAGAATTTGAATATGATTTCTGGAATATGACGGCCACGGCTGGCTCGGACGTAGTCTAATGTGGAGGTCCAATTTTCGATGACTTTTTCCAACATTTGTGGCCGTATATCGGCAATAACGAGGCGAATGTTGTCCTCAAAGTATAGTCAATCGTATCGGGCTTATCGGCGTAGACTAGCGACTTCAAACGGTGTTAAATCGCACGATCTTGGAGGCCAATTCACGGGTCCGTAACGTGAAACTAAGCGGTTACCAAATGTTTCCTTCAATAAATCAACTGTGGCTTCTAGCTGTGTGACATGTTCCGCCGTCTTGTTGAAACCACAGCTCCTGCACATCATGGTTGTTCAATTGATGAACGAAAAAGTCAGTAATCATGGCTCTATAGCGGTCACCATTGACTGTAACGTTCTGGCCAGCATCGTTTTTAAAGAAGTACTGACCAATTACTCCACCAAACCGTAAAGCACACCAAACAATCAGTTTTTGTAGATGTAACGGTGTCTCAACATGCACTTGATTACTATCATCATTCCAGATACGGCAGTTTTGTTTATTGACGTATCCATTCAACCAAAAGTGAGCTTCATCGATAAACAAAATTCGCTTATGAAAATTCGGGATCAACGCCAATATTGTTTTGGGCCCATTTGGGAACAATTGAGAAGCGATGTTCAGGAGTAAGTCTATGCATTATGAAATGGCAAACCAAACTAAGCATAAATCAACTGACAGCTGTCAAAGAGACCAACTCTGAAAAAAGTATTGCCAGATTCAAAACCACACGTCTAAATGAGCTAAAACTAAAATTCTAATTTCCCCTACAATCACATAAAAATATTATTTTTCAGACAATCAACCGTATTTGTAAATCAGAAGAAGAGCATCATGAAACGTGCTCGTTTAAAATCGACACTTTCTTACGAAGAAGCACAATCGAAAAGGGTTTTAAGTTAGCTAAACCCTATCCCTAGTTATAATATTACTGGGCATCATTTGCTTAGCTTTTCACTTGTGTAGGTTGAGAAATTAATTAAATTTCTTTCCCGTATCCATTGGTATACCTTCATATACCAACTTTGGCATTTATTTCACAATGATTCTCATTTTGTGCCTTCTAAAGTATACCTAGCCATGTTCTCCCGTAAAACTAAAATTACCATCAATTGATGGGACCATATGCCACACCACTCACCCTTCTTAAACCATCAAATTCTTTAAATCGATCCAACTCGTTTTTGTCGTTTTTGTCATTTTTGTCGCATTTGCATATTTTAATATTGTCGCCGCCGTCAACCCTTATCATTCAATCTCATCCCATACCCACCCAACATCACATTATTATGGCCGACCGATTAAAAAGTCATAACAGATATTTCCACATCATAAAACCGGCAAAAGCGATAAAACACTTCCTTTCATTTTTGTCATCAGCTTTAATCTGTAGTTCAAAATCTCACAACAACAAAAAACCCTATATCCACCTATCGGTGGTTGGGGGTCTGTCGGCTTTGCTTGAGATAACATTCCTCTATATAGAGGTCGCCTTTAGCCAACCTACTACAAAATATTCCTACCCAAAATAATTATGAAATATTCCACTGTTGTTGTTTTTGTTGGTGTCGTCTTCGTCGTCGCTAGGCACATGATTCGTCTCGTGACATCAAGATGGCTCTTTGAAATTGAGATGACGGTGATGATGACTGGCCCTATTCCGCCGTTATTCAATGTGGTATAGCAATCATGCATATAGCTATTCTGGAAGCCTAACAACTGCCCTTACAGCAGGGGCGCATTCATGTAAACGAGTGTATCTATCCTGCAGCATGTATATTTATCTCTCATTCACGTTGTACAGTTCTTTTTTCTCGCTTTGTTGTATATACCATATAAAGGTCCTTCTCGAATTCAAAGCCCAGGATATAGACAGCCTGGGGAGTGCCGAGTGCCTCAGGTGGTGCAGTGTTGATATTATTGCCTTAGCAACGAATTCTGTTGGTTTGCGTTTTAAGGGCTGTTGCACACCCCATCATTCGCCCAGGGAGAGAATTAGTTGTAAAATGCTGTAAGGATCGATAACTTGTCCCAAAGGACTTCTCTCCTTCATTTGCATAAAAGTAGCCTTTTCCTCCAGCAGAGTTTTCTTTTTTTTTTCCTGCACCCAATGATAAATTAGAATTATGCACTCTTCATTGTTTAAGGAGGGATGTTTCAATTACGAGTTCTACTGAAGGGTTGAAGGCTGGAGAAAATGTGCACGCAACGCACATGGAAGGATATATACACCGAAGATGTGTATATGCTTGATTACAGAAGCAAAGGACCCTCATTACAGCTCTTAGGAAGGGAATCAAAATCATAACGAACAAAAAAAAATAAAAAAAAAAAGCTTTGAGGATCCTTCTAAATGCCGATACCGGATACAAATCAAAGGACTCGTTACAGTGATACACTTCAAGTCATGTTTGATTTTTTTTTTTTAAATTATTTGTATTGTTCTTCGGAACTCGTTTTGCTCGTGGGTTCACATTTTTATTTGAACGATTTTAAAAGGCAAATATTATTTTTTGATGTGTTATACCTGTACACAAAGGAAAATCTTCTTTTTTTTTCGTTCAAGAGATCGATTTGGTGGTGAGTTGTGGGTAGGGGTTGTGTTTTTTTTCGTCATATAGATTATGGGGGTATTTGTATTCAATCGGATGGATAATGGAATGGCAGATTGTGTATTTAATGACAAAAGAGGAAGTCCCAAGTTCGATGTGGGTATTTTTGATGTTTAAACAAAAGGTAGAAAAAGGACATTTTCTATTTTTGTTTAAAATAGCAGAATTCTTTTGTGTTTTTTTTTTTTTTTACAATAAACTGTGATTGTATAGATATATGAATATATGCACCACAATGATAATTCGCAGAAATTTAAAATTTAAGCATGTGTAAAAGTATGGTTTTTTAGATACGATTTTGTTAATTTACGCATAAATATTCAAAAATATTGAATAGCCACCCATGCTTCGCACGAGTAGATAGGCAAAACTATGCTTCGCTTCGAATACTAATACATAAATTTAACAGCCCGTTTATCTTAGCCATCGAAAGCCCTTTAGATATGGAAAATAAGAATAACTGCTGTAAAAGTGGAGACAATTTTACTTTTTTTCGATATATTTGAAAATAAAACCAAAAAAAATGCAATTTCAATCTCACTGAACGAACAAACACACTCATTTTGTGTCAGTTACATAATATTTCGAAGCAAAGCCCTATTGCAAAATTTTGAAAAATATTTAGTCCTAAAGTGATTGTCTAATTCCACCCTCTAAATAAAGATAAACTTTCAAACACAACAAAAATTTACAATTGGATAACTCTGCCCCATTTCCCCTACAATATTCAATTTTACAAAATACTTAGCCCTAAGACCTTTGTAAAAATCTCTCAAACTAGAAAAGAAAACTGTTATAAATCGGATATCATTTTGTGTTTTTTTACCCCATTTCATTCTATAAATATCTAAATTTTTGAAAATACCGGCCTTAAATCCATCGTATAAATTTAGCTCTAAACACGGAGCCCAGAAATGGTTAAAAATTCTCGAAGTTTATCCTCCAAGTATTACCTTTCAAATTCAAAAAGATTTTTGAAAATTGGATTAATTTTGTTTATTTTTACACCATTTGCACTCCATTTCATTATTTTAGATTATTTTGAAAAATATCCAAACCTTATGCTGTAAATAAATATATAACCTTTCCAACACAAATTAAATTATTAAAATCGGATATCGCCTGCTTTATGTTTACCCCATTTCACCCTATAAATAGCTAAATTATGAAAAATGTTTGCGTATGTATTTAGCTCTTGAGTGATCCAATTCCAACCTGTATTTATCACTTTTTAATCAAAAACTTTTTTTTTTTAATCGGATATACCTTTTTTGTGTTTCCCTCATTTCACCCTAAAAATAAGAAATTTGATTCTCGACAGTATCTCCCTTAGAAAAAAACTTAAAAAAAAAAATAAAAATGTTTTTTTTAGTTCAAAATCTGTTTTTTGTGTATACCCTATTTCACCTCAGGAATAGCCCTAAAGTCATCCTCGAAATAAATCCTCTAAATATTACAAACACAAAAAGAATTTTGTAAATACCCCAAATAATTAAAGATCATCGAAGTCCATCCTTCGAGTAAAGGTTGTTTTTTTCAAGAAGAAATAAAACGAATATAATTTAATGTTATGGCCAAGAATTTAGCTTTATTATAAACATAAGCGTTTGCCATTATGTTTCAAAAATGCTTTCGGGCAAGTGGCCGCCGCAGCTGACTCGAATAAATTCCAGCAGAGAGGCCCAATGTTCGACCACTTTTTGCAGCAATTGGGGCCGTATGTCAGCAATAACTTGCCGAATATTCTCTTCCAAGGCGGCAGTCGTCCGAGCTTATCTGCGTAGACAAGCGACTTCACATAACTCCATGAAAAATAGTCCACGCGGTATTAAATCGCACGATCTTGGAGGCCACGCCACAGGCCCACGACGCGAGATAATGCGCTCACCAAAAGTTTCCTTCAATAAATTGATTATTTCGTTGGCTGTATGGCATGTAGCGCCGTCTTGTTGGAACCAAAGGTCGTCCACATCAACATACTCCAATTCAGGCACGAAAAAGTCATTAATCATGGCTCTATAGCGTTCTTCATTGACTGTAACATTATGGCCGGCTTCATTTTTGAAGAAATATTCCCTCTGCCCATAGAGTACACCAAACAGTTTTTGAAGATGAAGCGGCGTCTCAACAATAGCTTGTGGATTATCATTACTCCAAATACGACAATTTTGCTTATTAACGTACCCATTCAACCAAATATGAGCTTCATCGCTAAACAAAATTTTCTTGTGAAAATCGGGATCAACAACGACCTCGTTTCGAGCCCATTTTTCACGATTTTCAAACGTTGTTCAGAAGTAAGTCTATTCATTATGAAATGGCAAGCCAAACTGAACACAAATCAAATGACAGCTGTCAAAAAGACCAACACCGAAAAAAGTATTGCCAGATTGAAAAAAACACGTCTAAAAAAACCACCCTGTATTTTAAAAACTTACGATCGCTCTTCCGTGTGAAATATTCATAGAATAAGTCCTACAAATGCACCTAAGTCCCTGAGTCAATATTTATGTAGCTTGCCTATGTATCTGTATGTTTCATTATCTTACCGCAGTCGTAAGGTACCTATCCCCTAAATTCTGTATAGGTACGTACTCAACGGAGGAATAACTCATCTGGGTATAGTCATTCTTGTGGTATAGCTATAGATAAACCACGAATTGTAAAACCTTCTCAATCATCTCAAGACATTTTATACCCATAATCAGCATCACTGCTGCCACCTCGAACGTACATAGTTGGTAGTCGCTACCTTAATTCAAGATGTCAATAAATAAATTTGATATTCTTGGAATGAGACTTTATCATCTTCGTCATCCGTTGGTTTGTTTGTATTTTTACCTAAGAATCATCAGTAAGTCGGTTGGTTGTCCTCAATGGGACTTCTTTTTTCTTTTTCTTCCTCTTCTTTAGTCGAATCTTTTCATTACTTATTCACAATATTGAGGCATCTGTGCTGCTCCATCTGGTATTCCATGCAATCCTTCAATTGTATATTCATTAAAATTACAATTTCCAATTGAAAATTCTCATTTTCAATCCCTTTATAATCTCAAGACACCCGAGTGCGCCTTTCAATCCGCAACATCGCTGGTTACGATGATGTCTGGCGATGAAGATGACGACTAACGACGACGCGACGTTATTACTGCTGGTCTTTCATTTTGAATTTCGATTAATTCAATAGATTGTAGTTTAAATCAGCTTAAGTTGGGGGTAAGTTCTAAAAATAAAACTGTTGTATAGCCTGCCATACAACCTCGGTGGGTGTCCTGCTCCTGTATAATATAGGTATGAATGTATGTCGTTTGTATAATATACATATAGACATGGAAAAGCCTTGTGATAATTACTGGTCATTAAGAAAGTGGTTTCGGTTATTGATTTATTTGTAAAATGTTGTGCTGGTTGATTTTTATTAGTTAAAGTGCGGAAAGGGGTATTTAATGAAAGGCAATTAGGGTTTACCATTTGTCGTGTTTATTAGTTGTAAATAACCCTTAAACATGCCAATTGAGTTGATGGGGACTATATAGTTAGTTTTTTTTTTTTTTTTCAAGCACGATTTCTAGGACTACACTAAAGCCTTATTAAGTGCGTCATAACCACAAAAAGTGTTTATTTAGGGCAATCAAGTGCCGTAGAAGAAACAGCAGAACTTGATGTTTTAACTATTGAATTTTATATACTAATTATTTTCCTTTCCTTTTAATTAAATGAAATGTGTTCCTTTTAATGCGACTCTGTTACCGTTGAGGTCAAAATTACCATACGTATACCTATGCCTTTTTTTCAATAAGCTTGTGAGTTAGGTAAGTATTAATTATTGTACATAAGTAAACCTAATTTATAGAATACAATTATAGTAATGAAATATAATCGGTAATAATTTATAGATCTAACGGATACTTATACAAAATTTGGAACCTTGACCAAATATAAAACGTGTCGCAATATAGGGGATACCGGGGGCAAGTAGACGCAAAATATTTATAAAAAAAAAACAAACTTAAATAAATATTATAGAAATTTAATTTAAATTAATTTACTTTAAGACTTTTTTTTACATTTTACAAAGCCCCCGACAACCGCTATGCAACCGTTTTAAACATTTTTGAAGTGGTAATGGGTGGTATGTATAAATAGGAGCACCTGCTCAAAACTCAACTTTTAAGAGCAAGTGCTCCATTTGGTATGAATAAAACACTTAAACGGCAAGGTCAAAATTTATAAAAGAAGAAGAGAAGAATTTTCATATTATTATCGCGTTCTATATACAGATTCAACAAACGAAGTGTGGATATCTTGGCGAACCATTTTCTTGAGAATAGTTCAGATACAAGCATTGAAAAAATACGAATTTTCTTTCGCTTCATAGGTCATCCAGGTTTTCAAACTGGAGTTGGGGAAGAAATTGGGGTATAGACCAGTCCACGAAAAAAATACAATTTTCCTTCAGCAATTGATTGTACTCATGTTCCTATCATCAAACCAGTTGTATACATGTGGACGAGTACGTTAACAGAAAAGAATTCCACAGCATTCATGATCAGGCAACATGCAATTCCAGAGATGAATCTACGAGTATTGACCTTATATGGCTTCAGTGCATGATTCACGAATTTCGAAAAATTCTCGCGTATTTAAAATCGTGCAATGGAATGAAGCTAGTGCCATTTTACTTGGTGATTCAGGATACGGACGAACTCCCTATGGCTTTTAACTCGGTGTATCAAAATCCAGATACTCCTGAGAAAAAATTCTTTCAATAAGTGCCTAACTCGCGAACGAGTTCTAATTGAACGATGTTTTGCACAAGTCAAGCAACGATTTCCCATTCTTCCCAATAAAATGCGAGTCAAAACAGAAAAAGTCCCATCTTTAACACTCCTAATTCTGAAAGAAAAAAAGTGATTTTTAATCAAAAACAATACCGAATTAAATAAAAGTTTACGTTGGCTTGTTTTTATAAATCATAGAAATGAGTTGCAAATACAAAAAAAAAAACAATTGAATTTGACTCGTTGTATGAGAGCACTTACTCCGTTTGAAGGAGGAGGTGCTCACTGGTTGGAGTATAATTTTATTCATTCGAAACGGGAGCAGGTACTTTTATTTTTAGCACCTTCTCTGGTTCTTACGGAGCACCTTCTCTGAGTACTTGCTCCGTTTTATTCATATCACCCAATATCTTGTAACTGATTGCTCGTATTGAAAAAAAGTGTTCTAATCTGTTTTGAAGAGAATAAATATCATGATCTACAAATTCAGTATAAATTATTTTCCGAGTACTGTTATTTAACTTATTGATGTATTTTTTTTTTGTTTAATGAAATCAGTAAGGTAATTGTCTGCTCTAGCTTTCTCTAAACATGACCATATCAACTTCACGTTTGATTTTAATATTATTAATAGGAATATTGTAGGTATATCTTCCACTTTTACATTCAGGGACTTTAGTCAAATAAATCATAATGCTCTAGAAACTCACTTTCGGAACATGGAATGGGAAAAGATTCACTAAAGAGGTTCATATGGCGACCAAATAGATTTTCTATACATACAAATTTTCCTTTAAAGTCTGAAACTATCGAACCTGGACACCGACCTTGGTTCACTAACGAAAAGCGTTTGCATAAATGAAAAAACGTAACTTACGAACACTGGAAGTAGACTTCAGAAATACCGTGGGGAATATGGCAATCTTCGAAACAGGACTATTCCTGTTAAATTCGCTCCTCTAATTCTGTTATTTCCGCTAAACGGTTAAACCGGTTTGTGTAAACAGAAGGGCCAACCCATCCATAATCTTGACGGAAAAGCCCTTAACGAAAAATGTGTAGCCCCTCCATCTATGTATGTAAATAAGTCACTACCTAACTGTCTAGTATAGATCTCTCTTTAAATTATATTTATGAATCCGGCGACCAGTTTAGATTTGTAGAGTTTGACCAAGTTTAAATATTTGAAAGCATACTTTCTTTCCATTAAGTCACATGCCATGTCGGAGTAGTAAAATGCCTTATTATTAAATTAAATTTTTCTCACTTGATTACCCCTATGCAATCCATAGGTTTCAAGAAAAACATATGTAGCTGCATTCACGCTCTCCTGACGGTTGTTGATGAGGTAAGACAAAATATTGATAAAGATCAAACAACAATTATTCTCTTATACCTACTGCTTGATTTCTCAAGAGCATTTGATACCGTCGCACAGTGGGGCAGCTCTATAGAGAGCCGTGATATAAAGTCCATCTCAAAATTCTTAAGCAACGAGAAAAATTTTGTTTTTCTAAATTAATATGGTATTTTTGCTAAGACATGGAAGAACTTTTTTTGTTAAGTTGGTGCGAGAAAGCAAATAAGAGATTTTTTTTGTGTAATTTTGTTTTCTTATAAAGAGTAGAGAAAAAATGTCAAATGATTTTTTTTGATATTAATGAAAATGTGTAGTTTTTATTAAGAAGAAAAATTTGGAAAAGCTTCTTTTAGTATATTAATGGCAAGGTTAAAAAAATTTGCTTGTCTTCTAAGGTCTCACATGAAACTTAGAGCAATATCTTCCGTTTCGGCATTTTTCAACCAGGTCTGTGAGTTTTGCCAGATAAACAGATATTTGCTGAATATAAATCAAAAAAAGAAAAATTCCGAAAATATTTTTTAAGTTAAAAATGAATAAAAATACGTACATAAATAAGTTAAAATAAAAGCTGGCTATATTATGATTTCTTTAATTTTTCATCGATACTGTGTTTTATTTATAACTCAATTAAGTGAAGTTATGTTGTTTGAACCAAATAAAATTAATACATGAAAGTTATTTTTATTTTATCAAAAATATTAAAACTTGAGCTTTTTTTCTGATTTTTTTGGTAAAAAGTTTTTTCTCGAATAACTCAAAAACTAATAAAGATTTTTGCACTTGGTTTTCAAAATCTTGCTAAAAATTGGTAAAAACATTGAATATTTGGAAAAATTTTTCTGAAAAAAAATCAATTTAAAAATAAAAAAACTACGATATTTTTTTAAAATTTTAATTTTAAAATACACTATACACTTTAACAACTTGACTGAAAAAGCAAATTAAAAACATACAGTATTAACTTTCCAAAAAGCTATAGAGGATTACTGTACGACCTTTTGTTAATTTTTAATGTTTTTTTTTTTTTTAACTTTTCACAAAATTGCCCCTCCTGCCTTCCCCCTTCCTATACAATTTTTTTTTTTTTAGGCTATATTCAAGAATAATTCTGCAAAATATCATCTGCGCTTTATTTATTTAAAAAAAAACTCAGCTTTTTCTTGCCTGTTTCGCGTTTAAAAATAATATTTTCTATACAAAACTTACTTAAATTCAAGATAACACTTCGCTTTCAACATAAAACCACAAAAAGTTGCAAAACAACACTCAATTCCTAGTGAAAATAATTATAATCACAAAACGACCTATCTTGCCCGACTCAGTGTTACCGCTGAAAACTTCGAAAAGGTCACAAAAAAAGTCGCACTCAAAAAATAAAGGTCTTAAAGCCAAGGAATTTTAAAAAAAGTCGCACTTTTGTCCAAAAAGTCACACAACCTTATAAGAAACCTTTTTTAACATTTTTTAATTAAAAACAAAATATTAATGCGTTAGAAATTAAAAAAAAATGCAGCTTTTATTAGCCTAAACTAAATTCTTTTTAGGATTTTTTCTAAAAAACATTAGTAGGGTGACCCTTATTTTGACAATTTTTGAATTAAAAATTAGGTAAAGAGCATACAATTTTGTTTGTAATATTTGATTGAAATTGACTAACGAAAATACGTGCCTTGGAGCAGTTGAAATGTCCACGTAGTTTAGTAAAAAAGTAAAAGTTGACGAAAAATCTTAAAACTTGGCACTTATAAATATTAAAAACTATGAGAAGTACCTGCAGAAAAAAAATTACTTTTCATTTTTAGAAACACTATTTTTACCTAGTTGAAAAATATAATAAATATTTTTGTTTTTGTGTATCGCTTGTATTACTTACTACCGAAAATCGCAAAGTTTTGGTATATTATGCGTGTTTTGTAACTAAACTTTCACCAAGTTTCTGAAAACTTTGTTTTTTTCCTCTGGGTTTTGACAGCAAATTGTGAAAAATTGCGAAAAATTTTACGTTACTGAACAGACCTATTATAAACTTGTTTTTCTATATTAACATACCTATTTTATAAAAAATTGGTCTATGTCATTAACATCAATACAGTTTTGGAAATTCACTTTTAGCTCAAGATACTTGTACCTACTGCTCAATTGCTTGGTTGAGATCGGGAAACCTGTTTTTTATATTTTGAATAAAAAAGTTGCACTTATTAAAAGGTCGCACTTTTCAAAAAGTCGTCGTTTAGTCGCACAGATGCAAGAAAGGTTGCAAAGTGCGACTAAGGTCGCACAGCGGTAACGCTGGCCCGACTGTGCGTCGGTCGTCGATCACTCTATTCCTTGCGGTAAAGCTTAAACAAAATTAATTTCTCGTACACTGCTACCAAATTTTGTATTCGTTTCTAACTGGCCGGGAACAAACTGTTTTTATTAATAGTCGCTGTTCCATCCGGAGTACCGCAGGGTTCTATCCTTGGACCCCTCCTGTTTTCCCAATATGTCAATGAACTGCCATCTGCTATTACTAACTCCTCTATTAAACTTTATGGTGATGCCGCTCAGCTAAACATAAGTTGTCCTCTTAGTCTTATTGTAGATTGTGTATGTCGCATAAATTCCGGATTATCGCTAACTTATTTACTATAAATTATTTATTAATATAAAATAATGAAATCTTGTTTTTTTTTAAATCCAAAAACTAATTTTTTTGTATGTAACATGTAACATTATGTCTGTGTAACATTATGCAAAAAATTTCTGTGTACGAAAATTGATTAAAATCGGTCTAGCCGATAATGAGGAAGTTGAAATTGAAAAAAGGAAAACAGTTCTAGGACAAATACCAAAAATTACCAAAATTTACTTGTCTCTACCCCCTATGCGAATCACCCTGTATATCGCAAGTAAAAATTCGATCGAGATTCAAACCACAGTCTGCTCTTAACCAGTTTCGAAAACATCGTTTTTGCACAAGAACTATTTTTTATAATGAATCAGTAAATATTTTTTTTTTTATTAAAAAATTTAAACTTTATTTTTTATTAAACATTTAAATGGATTTTATTAATTTTCTCTTCTTTTTATTCTAGGTAAGTACGCCAAACTTTTTAAGAGTTTGAGTAAGTATACAAATCCCTAGAAACATTTTTTACTATTTAAAATTAAAGATACATATTTGTGTCTCGTAAAGTAGGTTAGACAACAAATTACAAAAGTTGATTTTATTTCTTGACTTAAAATTAAGTATAGTGAAAGCTCTCTAAGGCGGATAGTGACAATATTTTTGCCAGTCTATAAGAGAGTTGTCCGTCTAAGGAGAACAATTTTTTGTTATAAATTGTTTGTTTATCATTTAGTATAGGTACTAAATCTTCTACTTGGGAAAATCTTCCAGCTCTAATTACTGAGAATTTGTATCTTGTTGGATAATAGTTGGCGTGGGGTTTTTGTCAAAATTTCGATTTAATTGATTAACAAGGTTGGCAGTAGTCAACTAATGAATGCAATTAGAGATTTTCGGAACGAAACGCCAATTTTTACTGACAAAGGCCCAGTTTTTCAGTGCGAGATTATCCCAATTTCGGAGTTAAACCCGAGTTAACACCTGAAACATGTTTTTCATTCAATATAATATATGTAGATCCCAAGTTAACACAACAAATTTGGTGAGTTAACTCTTGATTAACTGAATAGGTAGATATGCGTGTCAAAAATCTATTCAAATCGACGTACGACACTATGGAAAGGGTGATTTTCACAGTGACGCCATCTCGAATTCGATAGCGAAACATTGATTTATATACTGTCACACTTCGATTTCGATAGATTTTTGACAACTTTGAGTTAAATTAAATTCCCCACTGAAAAACTACCTTTGAATTAACTCGGGATTAAAATATGTGCAGGGTTAACTAACTCTGATTCAACTCGAAGTTAACTCATGCACTGAAAAACTGGACCTAAAAGATAGATATTCTGAATTATTATATTGTTGTTTATCAAAATATTAAAGAAATTGCCTTAAAAAAATTATTTTTCTACAAGGTGAAGGAATTTTACGTATATTTTGAACCTTTAACATTTGTTTAAATCACTTTTTGAAGACGATATCGCGTAAATGGTAGCCGGTAGGGCAAATGGTGCAATATGTTCGATTTTCGGCATTTCCCATCCCTTTTCGAAGTGATTCTTGATAAATTGCAGTAATTCTGTGTTGTATATCTGTTGACTTTTAATGCTTTTAGGGTCCATATATATAAATTTGGACTTCAAATAACCTCACAGGAAGAATTTCTGGAGACGTTCAGTCGGGTTGAAAAAAAGTCCAGTCAATTTCTCATCGCCCCAGCTGTATGAAGTGTGTCGCGTGATGATAGATTGCACCTCCTATACCACGACCAACGACAAAAATAAAATTTAAAACAGTTTGAGAAAGTTTGGAATTTAAGAAAAACTTTGTTTGTAGAGAGAATAAAAAATCTTTGAATTAAAAGGCAACAATTTAATGTACGTATTGGTGTAGCTAACATCGTTTTTACCAGAAATAATCTGACTGTAATCCATTTTCTTTTCAGAAACAACAACTGTAAAAATTTCAAAGCCCATTGACTCGTTTCAAAGTGTTCACATGAATAAACTTAATTTAATCTGATATACATATGTATGTATGTATGAATTCTTGAATAATACTTCAATCTTGACTGTTATACCTGTTTATGGTTTACATCACTTTCTAGGTTCAAATTACTACAAAGCAGCATCCATTCAGCACAACTTCAAGACTTATTAGGTATCTTACCACCTCTACTATTCGAGATAGATATAATAAGCTATTTTTAACATAAACTTGCCCCACAACTATCTGGCCTGGTAACTTATCTTATTTATTAGCTCGCATTGCATCAGTCAATGCCACAAATATTTGCAAGATCCTCAGGTTACCATCATATATGAATTTATATATTTTCTAAGTGATGCGAAGACTTTCAAATAGATACTCTGTGTGCAGCCATCGCGAATGAACTTCAAAGTCTGTGATGTCAGTCACAGTCACGCAGTGCGGGAAGGGCAACCTCTCAGTCAGCACTCAGCAATTTCAGTTAACTGTCCGTCCATCCGACAAGTATAGGTAAGGTATAGTGTCGGCTTTCACATCACACATACGACACACACATTATCATTGAAACGAAAGATTGCATTGGAATGCCGCGCCACAAAGTCTTGCGAGATTTCTCTATACTGCTCGCTTTGTCTTCATTTCTTATAAATATGGTACAACGAAGCTGTTGTCCCGCTGCTTTTGCAGACATAAGAGCAACCAGCATCTCCTCGTCATAAAGCAATCACAATGCCACACAAAAACATACAACAATGCTGCTGGCAAAAGTAATAATACCACTCCAACGAGTGTGCCACTCGTACAAAGACTAGTACTAGCAGAGTCAAGAGCCTTAGCAATAATTGTGTCTTGTGTCCATTTCCCTTCCCTTTAAAAAAAAAGCTGTTCAGAAGCGTATACCGAAAGAAGGGGCTTTAGTTTAATGATTTTTTAGTCTTGTCTTCAATTTTTATACTGCCCATGGTTTCGGGTCTTTTTTTTTTTTAATGTGAACGAGTAAAAGGTCTGTTCGCATTTACTTGCCAGAACTAAATTCGCGTGAGATATCATCGCGCGGAACGTTGCCCGAACAGAACACCCATTTTTAGAAAAACAATTTTATTTATTTCCACGTGTTGTTGAACGCTATATCCGCCCATGGTGATTTGGCGAAACAAACTGAATAAATGACAGCCAATTTGACAGATGTAGCTTCAACTAGATGGCCGCTATCAACTGTCAAAGTTCGGAAATCCCTATTGGAAGACCCTTTAGTATTGCAAGCCTGATCGTGAGAAAAAGCTTTAACATTGTAAATTGTGTTTTTTTTTTTTGAGACGTGTGGTTTTCAATCTGGCAATACTTTTTTCGGAGTTGGTCTTTTTGACAGCTGTCACTAGATTTATGCTCAATTTGGTTTGCCATTTCATAATTAATAGACTTACTGAACTGAGTCAAACTTGTCGATTTCTTAGGGCAGAAAAGTGACACTTAAGTGGGGAATGTGATAGATTAATTCCCAATATCACAGTGCACTGTTACCTGAATAAGTGGCACTTAAGTCTCCGATGTTGGTGACTTAAGTTCCACTTACGCTGGCTCTGAAATTTAGCTTAAATTCCTAATATGGGAATCTTAAGTGCCACTTATTCCGGTAAGTGTCGACTGTGAAACTGGCCCTTAGTATCTTTGCGTTTTGACGACGACATTTGGTCTCACAATATTCAGCTCCGTGCCTTGGTGGCGGTGTCAACCGAAGGAACTCAGCTATCGTTTCTTTTTTTTTCGGATTGAATTTCACACATTCAGTATCTCGAAGCACATAAAATGCGAGGAAGAGACCATAACCTCCAATATTCCACACTCTCAGGTGACATTCTGAATACTAATAAATAGTTTATCCAAGCCACAACAAGATGGTTAAGGGTATGCCTTCCTGTGTGCTGTGTTGCTGTGCATATAGCCATCTTGAGGAAGAAGCACGTAGTTTGACGACGACGACGAACGACCGAAGAAGACGACAATGTCGTTACAATCCCTTAAGGGAATCCCACGATGGACAAAGGAATGAATATAGTTACAACGATATTAAACATCGTTACAATGACCACCACATCATAAGCTCGGTATACACTACCGCGCCTTCGGTCGGCGGGCGGGCGGGGGCGTTGGAAGCCACCATCACCGCCACTTTATGTCAACAAAAGACGAAGAAGCTATATCTTCTTTTTATTTACGATTGGATATGTTTCGCGGCTTTGATGCTGATGTTGATGATGTTAGTGCGGTCGGTGATAATGTCTGAGTTTTTTGTCCCGGATGCATGAGATAACTTTGGCCAAAGCTAATTTATCTCCATCCATCTATTCATAGGCAAAAGAACACGAACACAATTTTATGGCTGGTGATGAATACGAGTATGTTTGGCTGTTTTGTGATGCCATTGTCGGATTGTGGTTGATATGATGGGTTCCATCTCAAGGATGATCAAATATATACCTAAACCTTTATATAAATTATTGAGTGGAGTTCGAAATTGGGTTTATGGCAGGCCATAAAACAACGTAATATTCAATGGCATCCGAATAAGAAGCAACCATTTAGGCTTCATTAGAGGACTGAAATTGAGTACCCTTGAGTAAGGGTCTCAATTGGCTTATTATATGGGAGTTGTTTTTTTTATTTTTATCGAATTTTGGAAGATGGCGAATTTGTTAAGGTGTCATTATTGTGTTTTTCCCCAAATCAACTTGCGTTGAACATGATCTTGATAAATTAGGAGTAGATAGGTACTTAAGGTCTTCGTCAGCAGTTTTCTTATTTTTCTTTTGATACACTTGTATCAAGCAGAGTGCTTCAGACAGCAATCATTCACTGTCAACTTCAACAACTTTCACTATAACACTATAAATATATTAATCTGGTCGAAAGATTGAAATCTTTAATGGGGTGTTCTTGTTTTGGGCAGATTCTTGAAGATAAAAGGTATCAGTAAGACCTATAAAATAAACTATTTATCAATAACCTGTCAATCCCTAAATATACTCATCCCAGCATAAAATCAAATAGAAAATAATCAAGTGGTATGGAAACTATAAAATTTCTTCTTGTGAGTCGAGTTTATCTCTTACACAAGTTCTTTGTTTCGTTAATTTTGAAAATAGTGATGGGTTGAATCTGCTTTAAGCATTCGTCCTGGGAATACAATCGATTTGATTAAAAACAGTCTTAAAAGTTTTATATCATGTGTTCCTGTTTAACAAAGAACCTTTAGGCTGTACCTATAACTACCACCCATAGAAAAAAGTTACTTACCTCTGGTTTAGACAGACGAATAAAACCCTATACTGGGTTAAGGGGTGTAAGAGTATATGTACACAAGAAAACCGCGTAACCTCATTCCTTAACAAATGATCGGTAGTCTCCTGTCCTCCTTAAAAAAAAAAAGACTCACACTGGTGGACTTCGTGGCTAGATTCGCCGAGGAAAGATTGTAGAATATCGAGCTTAAATCACGAAAGAAGTGTCAGTTTGGGACTCCTTTATAAAGAATATAAGTATACCTGCCTGAAGAAATAAAAGAAAGAATTGAGAAAGACCAAAAAATGTTCTTGAATGATTTTCTGTGCCAATTAAGAAGAATCCTCTGAAGCTTTAAGATTGAGAAGATTCCAAGAGGTTTGATTTAAAGCTACAATAAAAAAAAGTCTGCCGAACCGGATGACATCCTACCGGCTGAATTACAAATGAAATTGGATGTTATAAGGCCGATTCTGGAGGTTATCTAAAGGGTGTTTTTTTTTTTTATAGATTGAAAATCTGGCAATACTTTTTTCGGAGTTAGTCTTTTTGACAGCTGTCACTTGATTTATGCTCAGTTTGGTTTGCCATTTGTTAATGAATGGACTTACTCCTGAACAACGTTTGAAAATCGTGAAAAATGGGCTCGAAACGAGGTCGTTGTTGATCCCGTTTTTCACAAAAAAATTTTGTTCAGCGATGAAGCTCATTTTTGGTTGAATGGGTACGTTAATAAGCAAAATTGTCGTATTTGGAGTGATCACAAGCCATTGTTGAGACGCCCCGTTACATCCTCAAAAAGGCACTGTTTTGTGTGCTCTATATGGGCAGAGGGAATCTTTGGTCCATATTTCTTCAAAAATGAGGACAGCCATAATGTTGCAGCCAATGGGGAACGCTATAGAGCCATGAATAATGACTTTCTTGTGCCTGAATTTTAGGATGTTGATGTGGATAACCTTTGGTTCCAACAAGACGGCGCTACATGCCATACAGCCAACGAAACAATCAATTTATTGAAGGAAACCTTTGGTGAGCGCATTATCTCGCGTCGCACAGTGGTGCGAGAGCGGAAAAAAGTCTTTTGAAAAAGTCATGTCTATCGTTTTAAACTTTATGTTTAAGTACTCTTAGATAACCCGAGCGTATGATTTAAAAGTATTTTTTAACATATATATTGTATGTTCTGATTTACAAGCCCTCAAAGTTGAAAAATAATTTTACTCAAATCGCGAACCGTATTTTCAACAAATTTTGAGATGTTTTTTTCCGAAGTTCCTGTAGATAAATTCTCTAGCTTCTTAAATAATTTAATTGGTCTATTTTCGATTATCTAAAAATAAAAAAAAATATTGATTATTTATAAAAGATACCTTCTATAAGTAGCCTGAAGCTTTAGTACTAAGAAAAAATGATTTTTTTTTAAACTTTTTGATTAAAAAAAACAGCTCCAAAAGATACCAAGAAAGTAAGTATGCCACCATATGCTCCATATATTCATGTTAAAGCACAGAAAAAATCAGCTGCAGATACGTGCAGATGTGGAAGTTATGCTCAAAAATGTTTCACTCAATCGGATTTCAAAAAACTCCGTCTTGACGGTGGTGTTTACCAAAAAGTTTGATTACTTCGGTATTAATTGTCAGAATGAACTGGTTAAGCCTATTATTTTAAGAAAAAATGTCAAACTTTATTTTAAAAATAAAACAAAATTAATACATTGACCCAGGGCTGAGAATTTCGATTTTTGCGAAACCATTTATTTCTGCCTGGAAAATTTTTCAACTTTCAACTAAATTTTATTGAAAGCAACACACGAAAAATAATATAGTTTTATGATATTTTGAATTATATGATAGAGCTTAATACAAAATAAAGAAAAGGATTAGGGATAATCTTTTATTTTTTTTTAATTTTTCGCTAAAAGTAGGGCAGGTAAAAATAAAAAAAGGTGTTTTTTTTAAGTTTTATTGCTTTGTTTTTGTTGTGTATTGCGTAATTTTGTATTACCTGTAAGGATTATTAATGGCTTATTAGATTAAAATCTCTTACTTAAATCTATATATATAAAGGATTAATGAAAAAAAGTCAGTATTGAGTTATTGAGCATTTGTGCAAGGTGTGTAAGACAAATTTTTACTCTTTGATCAACCAATAAGTGAACGTGAAGTGAAATATAATAACAAACATATATAGTGAATTCAATACATTAAAATATACATAGTTAATAATAATATTTTATTCAAAATAAAAAGTTCAGGTTTTACTAAAAAAAACTTTTATTTAAATATAACATCAAAACCCTCAAATTTTATAAAAATGTCAATAACTTTTTTTCTAACAATTTTTTCTTGACCAAATTTTGACCAAGCATGTATAAGACTAATCTTAACATGTTTGTCAAATTTCATTAAAATTCGTTTAATAGTTCAGATTTTACAGACTTTTTTCCGCTCTCCCATACAAACATCAAAACACTCAAATTTTAGAAAAAAAGTCAATAACTTTTTTACTAATGATTTTTTCTTAGCCAAATTTTGACAAAATGTGTATAAGACTAATTTAAAAATGTGAATCAAATTTGATCTTAATCCGTTAAACAGTTCAGATGTTACAGATTATTTTCCGCTCTCCCATACAAACATCAAATCCCTCAAATTTTAGAAAAATGTCAATAACTTTGTTTGTAATTATTTTTTTTCAACCAAATTTTGACCAAATATGTATAAGACTAATATAAACATGTTTGCCAAATTTCATTTAAATCTGTTGAACCGTTCAGATAAAACAGACTTTTTTCCGCTCTCCCATACAAACCGAACCACTGTGCGTCGTGGGCCTGTGGCGTGGCCTCCAAGATCGTCCGATTTAACACCGCTGGACTATTTTTTGTGGGGTTATGTGAAGTCGCTTGTCCACACAGATAAGCTCGATACGATTGCCGCCATGGAAGAGAAAATTCGGCGCGTTATTGCTGACATACGGCCCCTATTGCTGCAAAAAGTGGTCGAAAATTGGGCCTCTCTGCTGGAATTTATTCGAGTCAGCTGCGGCGGCCACTTGCCCGGAATCATTTTTAAAACATAATGGCAAACCCTTATCTTTATAATAAAGTTAAATTCCTGGCCATAACATTAAATAATATGCATTTTATTTCTTCTTGAAAACCACACGTCTTAAAAAAAAATGTGTGAGAGCCGGGACTCACGGTTAATATGTGTAAACATCAACGTGCGCGGATCCAAAACGGACTTGTTTTTGCTTGAAGGGGATCTTTAGATTTTTTTCACTGAACGCACCCATCCTAGTATGCAGATCGTAACGTTGCACATCGTAACATTGCACGACGTAACGTTGCACACGAACATTATTTTTTTTTCACTCTACCGCCAGCATAGATGTTTACACATCAAAAAAACATCCTTTACTTCTTTTCTAAGATGTCATATAGCCCCATATTTCGGCATATAGCCTAAAGTCACGGCATCCAAAAAAACTATCACGATAAAGTACAAAAAGTATGTGTGTTTGAATCACCTAAGCAAACATTATGTACTCGTTAGTATTTCATATACTCTGGTTTACCTTTTTGCTGTGAATGCACATGAACATCTACATGAGTTATCCAAAACCATATCCTGCAGGAAAACTTCAAATATTGTCTGTATAATTGTAAATTCATTATTATACTCTATGGTATATATGGCACGTGAAGTTACCTGTTCCTTGTTCAAGTCCTTCAATCCAAAGGATGCAATTAGTGATGAGATGTGCACAATTTCTATAGAACGGAAATATTGGTTGACCATATTTGGTTCGTTTATGAAACTCCAACCTACACATACATACATCCACATTTTGATATAATTCCAAAACCAAAGATTTCCTGGATTCTCGACAGGATGTTAAATAGAAAGTTAAGTTAACTCTAATCAACTTGATTAAATTGGATAAAACTTTTTATTTTGTAATGAAAATCTAAAGCTGTTAAAACAAAATTGTTGTTTTTGACTAAGCAATGTTTTGTTTGCCTTAGGTATATAGGTACCCAGCAAATAAAATGAATATCCTTTGAAAGTATGCAGAATGAAGAATTATAATGATCGAAAACATAATGGGCTAACAACCGCACGAACATAAAGGCTTTTCTTTTATACCCAACCCATTTGGGATAATTGGTGTTTTCCCATGGTCATTAGACTGCGTAAGCGTACTTCTATATAGGTTATAATGCATGTACGTGATAATTTGCCAATGTGTCCTTAAACAGTAATTTTTCTGCACTTGTGCACTTTGAATGGAACATAAACCAAGTGAATATATAAACGACTGAACTTCCATCGTTTTCTTTATGTTTTATTCTTCTTTTTTTTTGTATACTCATGCTGATGAAACAAAATGCTAAAACCAAAGAACACAAGAAACAAAAAAAAATACCATATATGGGGCCTGTGTGCAGATAGAGAGAGAGAGACAGAGAGAGAGTGAGAGAGAAATATGGGTATAGAAAGCATTTATGTGCTTTTTGTCCTTTTAGAGGCTAAAAGGAAAATTGGATGTCCTTTTTATATACGCTTTTCTCTCTCGTGTCTGAAGTTATGTCTGGAAAAACATACTTCTACGGAAGGCACTATAACAATCACTTAAGAAAAAAAAAAAAAAAGTCAATTCAAAGAAAAAAAAAGGGTTGGACGAGTAAAATACCTCGGGGTTATTACATTTTTTTCTCTTTTTTGTTAGGTCAGGTATACATCTAACAAACAATACATGCTTGAATCTTGGAATATTATTTTTGAAGAAGTATATTTTTGGGCTATTTCAACAAAACAATTCGTGACCAAAATATAAAGGAACAAATTAAAAAGCTTCAAAAGAAAAAAAAAGTGTTTAAACAGATGATGTTTTTTTTTTTTTTTTTTCAAAATGTAAAGAAGAGAGAAGTTAATGAGTTGTTTTCTTAAACAAAAACAGGTGACAAATCTTGTGCTTTATTTTCAGGCAAGGAATTTCATTCTAGGGTTTGATTAAATAAAAGAATTTTGACCTTACTTAAGTTTGAAGCCAAATTTTTCATTTTCTTGTGTTCTTAATTTTGAAATATTAATATTTGGCGTCATTGTTGAAATAGATAAAATTTAAGTAAAATAAATGAGATTTTAAAAGCTTTAAGCTTGTTGTAGAAAACAAGTTATTCCATTTAACTTGATCACTATAGCGAATGCAATTCAATTGGAGATGGGGCATCCTACATTAGCCCGTCTGCTTGCTATGAACCTATGCAAAGGGTTTTCAACAGGGACGCTACAAAAGTAGAGCAACAGGGACAGCAAAGGACGCCATATTTCTTGCCGCTCTTTTGACATTTCTCTTTAGTAAGGTTTGCCATTTCATGGTGGAATGATATACGAGCCAACAACGAGTCGAAATTATTAAAATTTACTACCGAAATTCGGAGTCAGTGGCCTCGACGTTAAGAGCCCTACGTCCAATTTATGGTAATCATAATCGTCCTAGCAGATCAACAATTTAGCGTCTAGTGAAAAAATTTGAATCCACAGGCACAGTACAAAATGTTCCCGTGCCAGTGAGACAAAGAAGTGCCCGTAGTGTCGAGGATATTGCTACTGCTGAGGTTTCAGTTGCAGAAAGCCCAAATGTGTCTCTCACACGTCGTTCTCAAGCGTTGGGCATCTCTGTGATTTCGTTGTGGCGAATTTTGCGAAAAAGATCTTGGCCTACATCCTTACAAGATTAAATTGACGCAAGAACTGAAGCCGCTTGACCACCAGAAGCGTCGTATGTTCGTGAATTGGGCTGAGCAACAACTTGAAAATGATTCGGATTTTCATCGAAAAATCATCTTCAGCGATGAGGCTCATTTCTGGCTGAATGGCTTCGTCAATAAACAAAATATGCGGTATTAGTCAGGCAGCAATCCACACGTACTCCATGAGTCATCATTGCATCTCGAAAAAATTACGGTTTGGTGTGGTTTATGGGCCGGCGGCGTCATTGGGCCGTATACTTCTTCCGTGATGATCAAGACCGGCACGTTACTGTGAATGGGGATCGCTACCGTTCAATGATAGCCGAATATTTTTGGCCCCAATTCGATGATATGGACTTGGAGGACATGTGGTTCCAACAGGACGGCGCGGCGCCACAAGCCACACAGCGAATGTCACAATCAATTTATTGGAAACCAAGTTTGGAGAACGTGTTATCTCACGAAATGGTCCAGTCGCTTGGCCGCCTCGGTCGTGCGATTTGACGCCGTTAGACTATTTCCTGTGGGGCTACGTCAAGTCTATGGTCTATGCCAACAAGCCAGCGACGATTGATGAACTTCGTACGAATATCGAACGTGAAATTGCAGCAGTATCCGCCGATTTATGCTTGAAAACCGTCGAAAATTGGGTTCAGCGTCTGGACTTCTGCAAGCGTGCCCGTGGTGGCCATGCAAAAGAAATCGAGTTTCATAAAGAATTTCATTGATATCCAAAACCGTTTTTGTTTTATTTAAAAAATACTTTTGTAGCGCTCTTATTGAAAAACCCGATAGATATACGCTTATTTGTTACAATTCATTAATATTAAGAAAAAATCTGATGGCTTCCCTTCTATATATAATTATATTCTATATAATAAATCAGTAGTAACCTTTTTGCCTGCTTCTTCACCCAATCATACAGTGAAAACACATACGAACCCGACCGTGATTTTCTAGTTACTTGAAGAATTGTCCGAAAACCTTCTGTCCCGGTTCCGATGGTTAACCTGCTTTGTAAGCTCCTAACAGCTTTATTTCGTCTTTCACTCTCTCAAGCTATCTTCCCAAAGTTATGGAATGACTCCTTTATTTTCCCTATCCACAAAAAAGATGCTAAGAACGACATATCCATCCAACTTTTTGTTCTATCTTCAAGCTCTTCGAAAGCATTGGTTTCCTAAAGAGCAGATCGACTACAACAAACCTAATTGACATGAATGTCTAGGACACTTAATACATTAGAGAAAGGAAAAGAAGTTGATGTCATAACCACTGATTTTAGGAAAGCTTTTGATAAAATCTGTCTCCAAACTATATAACTTAAACTCAATGCCCTTGGATTCCTACCCTTATTCATTTCATGGTTGAGATCATAGTATCGTGCCTAGAACAACGTCAATACAGGTTTCTCTTCAGGTTCTCAATCTCTGATCCCATCAACGCCTCTTCAGGCATTTCTCAAGGCAGTCACTTGGGCCCTTTTATCTTTGTCCTAACAATAAACGATGTTGAAAGTATAATTGATGCCTCATATCTGTCTATTTACACAGATTATATGAAGGTCATTCCTACCCCCACTGATCTTCGCTTACTCCAAAACAACGTAAAATTATTCCAGACTTGGTGCAATAAGAATTTTTTAGAACTCAATGTTGATAAATGTCAATCTATAACCTTCTCCTGTAAGCGTGTACCCACACCCCACAGAACTTATTACTTTTGTAATGGAGCCATTCCCATTATTTGTTCCTTGGGATTATTTGTGACGGTGTACTTAACTTCCGCTCTCATTTTAATCAAATAATTAACAAGGTCAATAGGTCAATTCCTTTCTCGGCTTCATACCGAACTCACTAAGTCCCTTTATATTACTTTCCTGCTTATGCCGCTCCTTGAATACGCTCGCCAAGTTTCGCCGCCATATTAGAACTCTACTCCCAAAGAATTGAAGCTGTGCAACGTAGATTTTGATTAAAATTGATAAAGTTGCAAATTCTTTAACAACGTCGAAAAGTCGCTGATATAATCTTCGTGCACCAACTATGTAATTCTTAACGGGGACAAACAATTATTCACCTATTCTGTTGGAAATAATCCCGATCTATACAAACCTACGTTACCTCAGATCCGCTACAATCCTCCGCATACCTCACCACCGTACAAACTACGGCTTCTTTGAACCGATTTCAAAAATGTTGCGTTTGGCAAATACCTCACTGTTAACCCTCTTTCACATCAGTATACATATATCCTCTCTCAGAAACTCTCTCTACAACTTCTAATAAGATCGCCCCTCGCGCTCCACTTAACACACTCCATACAAAATTCCACTATCACTTCCATATCTGTGCTTCTTCACTAATAAGCTGTCTCTACAACTCGTCCTAAGACCCCCTATCCTCTTCACTTATAAGTTTAAGATTTATTTTTAAATTTTTTCTTAAAAAAACCGCTGGGTGGGTTTTCGGGCCCAAACCAATAAATAAAATAAAAAAAAAACAACAACGAAAAACCGACCATAGAATAAACTTAAGAATAATAATAGGTTTCGCTTAAATAAATAAATAAATAGAAATACAAAAAAAGTTAGCATTTTCCAAAAATAAATAAACTTAATGAGTATAGTCGAACATTCTCTGAAAATTTCACACATGAATAATAAAGAATGCAATCTTTTGTGATTGCAATCTTCAATGACTTTAATAGAATGATTGCATTCATTGACTCCACTTTGAGACTTCGAGTTGAAATTATCCAATCACCATTCGTTTAACATCAAAAATATTCATTGTTGATTTTTTTGGTCTCCAAGCTGCGTGTAGATTTAATCACCTTTCCCCCATTAATTTAACAACAATCGATTGAATGCAATCTTTTGAAAAGTTATATATTCTTTGCATTTGTTTGTATTTTTTGGATTATTTTGCAATTTTTGCATTGTTTTCACCCTCCATAAACCTTACATGCTCTGGCCTTATTCACATCTCACCTAAGTGTAGTATGTAGCTATATGACGATATGCAAAAGAAATCAGAAGACTGCATAGAATGCGTGACTTCCCAAAAGATTGCATTCAATTGTTTGCTGTTAAATGAATGGGGAAAAAAAAATCAAGAACGAATCTTTTTGATGTTGTATGAATGGTGATTGCATAGTTGAGGTCTCAAAGTGAAATCAATGAATGCAATCTTTTAATGGAATTGAATGAATGATTTTTAAAGACTGCATTCACAAAAAGAATATTCCCCGAAACCCTGACAACGATGGATGCCAAATTTGTGTTAAACTTGAAATACATTCAGGCTGGGAATATTACGGATTACGTTTCAATAAATGCACCCTTACTAGACTTTGTTCTCACAGATCTGACAGAATTAATTCGTCGAACCATTAATTGTGTGCGGAAAGGTGACGATTCAGTCTTATTCCTGTTTTTATTCGTTGTTTCTTTTATTACAGCGGCTTCTGCGATATTTTTTTGTTTTTCAATTGGTGACACTTTAAATGGTTATTTTTTCGCGCTGTTGTTTTCGTCATGATATCGCTGTTGTGTTTGAGACCAGCATCTTCAGCGTACCAGGCTTTACAAAGAATTTTTCGGAGAGTAAAGTGTCACTTCCTCGCAAGAAGCAGTTGCCGTGAAATTTTTTGTTTTGTTTTCAGGTAGGGCAATGGAACCCAGGCCTGTAGCATGACAGTCTTACGCACTAACCATTTTACTACGGGCAACTACTTTAATTAATTTAATAAGAAATTAATTTAAAGTTAAATAAAAAAAGTTGGCATTCGTTTTACTCTGCAAGTAGGCGGGTATTAAAGGTTTTCCTTAGTAAAAAATCCCACTAAATCGATTACTCTATAGCTTCCAATTAGAAATGTGTTTTTAGGTCTAGATTAAATAATTGTAAAAGGATCAAGCCATAAGGCTAGACAACACCTCTCAAATAACTATAACCGGGTCAACTTATAAAGGCTTCCCAACACGAGACGTGTCTATTTTTACTTTTCCCATTCAAACAAATTTTTTTGTCAGTTATGCCTTTGAAAATGGCTACACAACACACCTTTTTAATCAAGGTGGAATAATAATAACGTGTCATCTCCTTAGAATGACAACTGAAAAAAAAAAAAACAAAAAAGAGAAGTAACCCTCACTTCTGACGTTAAAAAAAAGTAGGTGGTCGATAAACCTTAATATGTACGGTAAAAGCTTTTCCCGGAAACGATGTACAATGTACACATACAGTACATGTATGTATGTGGTGTATAGAGTTGTGTGTGTAGGAGTTGTTCTATTCAAGTATAACATTCTTCCATCCTTGGCCGTAATGAGGGCAAGTTTATTTTAGTAATAACTAGGTCCTGTTTGTCATTCTCATTCTCATTTCTACTATTTGCTGAACTTGAAGTTTCTATTTTGTTTGTCATGCGACAAGGAGGCAGTAACAACAAAAACCAAAACAAAAACAAAATAACTGACTAAGCTAATATAATAAGATCAAACAACGAAAAGTATAGAATATAGCACACAAATTGGGCAGCAAAATTGTGCGTTGTCCATGCCGCCCGGGACTTAAAATATTTATTCGAGACTTTCTCGTGACAGCTAAAAGGAAATAATTGCTGATGGTATGCTCGTATGTGTGTGTGGTCGTGGTGTGTTGGTAGCAAGGTTTGGCTTAATAAGAGGCTGAAATAAAATTACTGTCACGTTTTAGGCTCAAAGATTTTTATTGGATTTCTTCTGTTTCTTCCAGGGAAAAGTTATTTTTTTTTCTATTTCCTTTCCTTCAATGGGTACAGTGATTGTGAGAAGTTGATGTGGTTAATCGGATGTCAGACAAGTGGAAATTTTTGTTTAGTTATTGGTTTGCCTGTGAGATTGGTTTCGTAAGTATAAATAGCACTTTGAAGCTAAATTAGCCTAGGGATATGCCCTCGTAAGTATATTCACAAAGAAAAAAGAAGAAGGTCTTAGCTGAGTGGTGTTATGTCAACTATATGAAGATAGAGAGTATTGGTAGAAAAATATACCAATTACACGTACGCGATTAGGGATCAAGGGAGCTTTTTTAAGAATAAAACTTTATCTTTTGTATAATTTAATGCATAATAGCACATTAAGATCATAAGTGTCAAGTAAATTAGGTTAATTATACCTAAGCCTAAGCATTGCATCTAATGTAATAATTACGTCTATTTTAAAAATATACGCAAACTATAAGTTACAATCATGATTCTGTGATCATTCTCATTAGATCATTGATTAAACTAAGTTAAACTTTTTACCAAGGTAAAACTAGTTATAATAGGTCTTTTTTTCGATACTCTTTCAAGAACATAAGTCCCAATTTTGTACTCAAACAAGACCGGTGATAAGTTGCGAGAAAAAGAAAAACAATGACATTTACAGACGTTCAAGAATAATTGGTTCACTGAACACCATTTGGCTAGTCTTAAAAGGTCATCTTGTAAGAGAACACAATCATCGACAGATTTTATACATCTGACAGATTTTATACATCTTTTAAATTGTCAGCAAATAAATTATGCAAATTAAGAAGATATATTATCTTACTACGAAAATAAATAAATGCAAAAGTTGAACCGAAGTCATAAACATGTCAGGCATGTCATTAATAACTAATAAAAAAAAAAAAAAAAAAAGTGGGCCAAGGTAACTTCCTTGAGGTACACCTGAAGATACTAAAACTGATTAAGAGAGTATATGGTCAATAGATACGAATTTTATACGACCATTTAGGTTTGATATTAACCATTTCAACATACTTGAATGCCAACATATTTTTTCCAATTTATTAATAAAAAATAATGTGACTGACTCCATCGAATGCCTTAGAAAATTCGGTTTAAGTGTAAAGGGTGTTTTTTTTTAGACGTGTAGTTTTCAAGAAGAAATAAAACGCTTATAATTCAATGTTATGGCCAAGAATTTAACTTTATTATAAAGATAAGAGTTTGCCATTATGTTTTAAATATGATTTCGGGTAAGTGGCCGCCGCGGCTAGCTCGAATAAATTCCAGACGAGAGGCCCAATTTTCGATAGCTCCAATTGTTGCGCGCGATGGCGGATGGACTCAATCGGGTCTTCTTCGATACTCTGCTCCACAGCAGCAATAGTGTCTTTGATGCGCACTGTACGGCAACTGCACATAACCCCACAAAAAATGGTCCAGCGGTGTTAAATCGCACGATCTTAGAGGCCACGCCCGCCACTGGCCCACGACGCGAGATAATGCGCTCACCAAAAGTTTCTTTCAATAAATTGATTGTTTCGTTGGCTGTATGGCATGAAGCGCCATCTTGTTGGAACCAAAGGTCGTCCACATCAACATTCCTAGATTCAGGCACGAAAAAGTCATTAACCATGGCTTTATAGCGTTCCCCAGTGACTGTAACATTATGGCCGGCTTCATTTTTGAAGAAATATGGACCAATGATTCCCTCTGCCCATATAGAGCACACCAAACAGTGACTTTTTGAGGATGTAACGGCGTCTCAACAATGGCTTGTGGATTACGACCGTTCCAAATATGACAATTTTGCTTATTAACGTATCCATTCAACCAAAAATGAGCTTCATCGAATATTGGATGAAGCGCGAGATGCGTCTCGCGAACCGAACCATTATTTTGGTAATAAATTTGCACGATTTACAAACGTTGTTCAGGAGTAAGTCTATTAATTATGAAATGGCAAACCAAACTGAGCATAAATCAAGCTGTCAAAAAGACCAACTCCAAAAAAAAGTATTGCCAGATTGAAAACCACACGTCTAAAAAAAAAAACACCCTTTATTACAAACGTTTATATCACAAAACAAGATCTTCATAACTTGCAGTCTTTCTGATTGGTAGCACTATGTCTGATTACTAATTATTTTAATAAACTGAAATCATTATTGCTGTTGTAGAAACAGCAACCGATATAGCAATAATTAGAAAGATGCTTCCGTCAAGATGAAACGAATGTAAGACACCCATCGGTCTATATACCAGACACATTCTTAAAATCACATTGAGCGTCATTTTGTAAAATGTCACATTCTATACATACCACATGCCACAAGTCGAAGATCCATTGAATATTCAACATTTTTCGATATGGATATACAGGAACACACTGTTTTGATATAGGTATACACATAGAATGATAAATAAAGACAATTTGTGTTCACATGCACAACACGGATGGAATCCTGATGTATAATTTGAATTTGTCTCGTCTCATGATATGAATTATATTTCGGCTCAGTCACACCTCCTCTATACTTAAAAGGCGGGAGCTATGTATGTAGGTTCTTATTATGATCTCGAGAAATGTGAACACAAATCGATAGAATTATCTTAATTAACTAATACTTATGTACATTGTTGATGTGATACTAAGGGTGTGTAAAAGATTTTGCACAAGGTATAAAAGGTTGGGATGTCTAAACGTGAGTATGGGAATTGTGACAGCCGCCGCCGCCGCCGCCGACGACACGATGTCTCTAGCGCACTCAAAGGGAATTCCAATTCTATTTATGTTTTCTATTTACAGAAAGCCATTAGCAATGAAAATTCTTTTCGATTTGATTGTCATTCATTTCAATTTCATAACCATTTTCGAAATGCCAGACGAGACGGAAGAATTTTAATAAAAAAATATGCAAACATGTCAAAGTGTTACAAAAATATCGAATCATTGTGATGAATTTTTGTATTCCGCTCTATTTTTAAAAAACAAAATAAAAAGCATTGGAAATGATTTTTAGATTCCTCAGCATAGTTGAATCGGAGACAGGTATGTCTACTACTGAAATATGTAAAATTGAATCGGTTGATTTGTGTCAAATATTCGCCTACGCATCTAGCTTCATATAATTGATGGAATATGAAATATAAGTATTCCCCAATGAGTTGCATACAACTGTCATGCGTCAGATGATTCTCTCACATACAAGTAAGCATTGCTGTCGGTACTTTATTAAATACAATGTTTAAGGGCCGATTGCATAAAAAGCTTTTAAATATTTAAAAGCCCCTCTTAACACCTAAAATGATGTCGTTTGGTTTTACCAAATACTTTTAAGTGTCTTCCAATTGGGACTTTCGAACTTTGACAGTTGATAGCGGCCATATTGTTGAAGCTTCATCTGTCAAATTGGCTGTCATTTATTCAGTCTGTTTTGCCAAATCACCATGAATGGATATAGCGTTCAACAATACGTGCAAATGGTAAAATTGTTTTATCAAAATGGGTGTTCTGTTCGGGCATACGGTCGCCATTATCGTCCTACCGAGAAGAGTATTCTCAGTGTGGTGGATAAATTCAGTAAACGAGCAACCAACAAACGTAACTCGACGAAATGCTAGCTCTGTAGGAGATGGAGAATCTGAGGCAGTCGATTTCGCGTCGCTCACAAAAACTGGGCCTCTCGCAGATCACATTTTGGCTAATTTTGTGTCCTGACTTGAGCCTGCAGTCGTACAAAATTCAACTGACCCAGGAGCTGAAGATTAACGACCATAGAATACGACGTGTATTCGCTGAATGGGCTCTAAAGCAGTTGGAAACTGACTCTAATTTTCATCGAAAAATCATCTTCAGCGATGAGGCCCATTTCTGGATGAATGGGTACGGCAACAAACTAAATTGTCGATTTTGGGCTAGCGGCGTCATCGGTTAATATTTCTTTGAGAACGACGCACGTTGGCCAGGCCATCACCGTCAACGGCGAGCTATAGGTTGATGTTTACCAACTTCTTTTGGCCTGAATTGGATGATATGGACACCAATAACATGCGGTTTTAACAGGACGGTGCTACGTGCCACACAGCTCACGTCAGAGTGCAAATTTCAGACGAGCAAGGGCATGATCATCTCACGTAGAGGTGATGTGAACTAGCCACCGAGATCGTGCGATTTTAATCGTAATACCTCCTTTTTCTTGTGGGGTTTTCTGAAGTCGCAGGTCCATGCGAATAAGCCACAAACCACAGCGGCCCTAAAAGCCAACATAACCCATGCTATCGGTCAAATTCAGCCTGATTTATGCGCCAGAGTCATGGTAATTGGACATTTCGGATGCGGACATTTAAACGATGTTATATTTCACACATAATGGCATCGATAGGTATTTCAAACGAATATAAAATTTTCTCACACACTTTGTTTCAATTAAATCTAAAGATAGGAAGCGCTTTTAGTGAAAGACCCTGTATATGAGGTTGGATGTGCTATTTTCCTACGCAAGTCAAATCACATTTCAGATGTTCTTTGAAGAAATTCAAAAATAATAGTTTGGGTTGTTTGTTTGGTAGAGTTGTGTTCAATTTTGCTAATGGCAAATTGAGTAACCAACTTCATGGTGCATGGAGTTCTTTTGCATGTCGAAATCCTGGATGTACAGGATTTCAAATTACCCTGGATATAGTAAATAGAAAACAATGGGGGTTGTGGGTTGAACATGGACATACATACATAGTTCACAAACAGGAGTATACAAAAGAGCCACTGCACCGAGAGAGAGAACAAAAAAATGAATATGTTCGCTTAAAGGTTAATTTAGCTTGGCATGCAACAGGATTTTGTTCAATTTAATTCCATACTTGTTTGCAAATGAGAAAAAAAATGACTCTGAAATGGAGAAACATAAAATTGATATAATGTTTGCCCGCGACTGAAGTTGACAACTGGATTGAATGAACTAGCAACTTTATTAGAAACACACAGGTTAGTTAATTATTGTTGAAAACAGTCGGGTTTTTTCATAAGAAAAGGATGCTTTTTATGTTCTGGGTTGATTTTGTTTGGCTGCCATTTCGGTTTGAATGTCATCTGTCAGTTGGAATTTTACAATTGACACTCGTAAAGAGTGATCGATAACAATATATGATGGCGCAACAAATGTGTTAAAATTATGAATACATTTTATTAAATTGATTCATTAGTTCTGAAACACATATTTGATACTTTTGATTTGACGAAGTTCTAAAATCAACAAAAAAACATCACATACTTCAAGGCGCCCACAATATACTATAATCTATAACCAACGAGACACGAACAGGAGCACAAAACACCCAATGAAGATTCCGAAGTTGCTTACGAAAATGTAAGAATTGTGCGATTTTCTGTTTTTTTTTCGGTTCACATTTACTTGATTCTTCTGAAATCATAAGGGATAGTGAAAATGTCGCATTAAATTGAAATACTCTTATTTGCGGTACTAACAAAAGCATTAAAATAAATTAATTACTTGTTAATAAACAAAAAGCAAGCTAGTGGGTCGATGGTGAGTGCCGGTGCATCGTAGTGTAGCAGTGTGAAGTTTCTAAACCGGTTTCTCAAGCTTTTAAACCTATTTGCTATTTGGGTTAGAAAAAATTATGAAAATATTCGTAAAAAAAAATGTAATATGGTCACCACCTTTAAGAATTTGGCCAGTTATATCTAGGCCCTATTGCACCAACAACTTATCACTAAGCATCATATATCATGAATCTTGATACGATTTTCTTACGGTGGGATGACATAATGTCTGGGGATATAATGTCCATGGGCCTTAAGTCAGACATACGAATACGATCCATGCACATTATGTCCGGAGAAATTATGGCATCTTGAGGCAAGAAAATCGTATGAAGATGCATGATATTTGCTAAGTGATTAGTGATAAGTTGTTGGTGCCAAAGGGCCCAGCTCTCATACGAAGTTTTACCTTTTCATGCTTCTTATTTTGTTGAATGCACTTCGTTAAGACCACCTAATCGAATACAAAGCTTCCCGAGCATGCGCCTGACAGCACATATGTTTACATTTATGCTGTTATGGGGCTTGTATTGACGGGACTTGTACGTACGCTGTACCATCACTCACTTCGCTGAGTGCTTATTTCACAAAGAACAATTTTCATCAGGCTTTCGTAAAGAAATGCCAGACTTGTCGAATCAGTTGACTCTGGCAAGTGATTTAAAAAAACGAAACTCTTTTTAAGAGCTTTTTAATGAAAAGTTTTGTTTTGTTTACTTTTTTCTTGCTTCTGCAAACAAATTTCAGGAAGCCTTATGAAAATAATAACGAAGTACTAAAGTCTTACAGAAGAAAAATTGTTATTTGGGCGATGCGATGTATGCCTTAGATATAAAAAAGCCTACTGAAGCCTGAACAACCAAATGGGCCTAAAACAAGATTGCCTTTGATACAAATTTTCATGAAGCGATGAAGCGATTTTGAGACACCGTTACATCCACAAAAACTGACTGTCTGGTGTGCTTTATGGTTTGGTGGAATAATGGGTCCGTACTTCTTTAAAAACGATGCTAGCCAGAACGTTACAGTCAATGGTGACTGCTATAGAGCCATGATTACTGCCTTTTTCGTTCATCAATTGAACAACAATGATGTGCAGGAGCTCTTGTTTCAACAAGACGGCGCAACATGTCGTACACAGCTCGTGCCACAGTTGATTTATCGAAGGAAACGTTTGGTAACCGCTTAGTTTACGTTACGAACCCGTGAATTGGCCTCCAAGATCGTGCGATTTAATGCCGCTTGACTATTTTCTGTGCTGGTGATATGTGAAGTCGCTTATCTACGCCGATAAACCCGATACGATTGACTATACTTTGAGGACAACATTCGCCTCGTTATTGCCAATATACGGCCACAAATGTTGCAAAAAGTCATCGAAAATTGGACCTCCAGATTAGACTGCGTCCGAGCCAGCCGTGGCGTTCATATGCCAGAAATCATATTTAAATTATAATGCCAAAAGATTATCTTTCGAATAAAGAAAATTTCATGTCAATTTACAAAAATCATCTTTGTTTTATTCCATTTCAAAGTTCTATACCTCTAAAAAAAACACCCTTTATAAGCTTAGATTTGTTTTGACTGAAAACAGTCAGGTTAAAAAATTATTAATGCAGTGCGCTCACTTGGTTAAACAAAAATTAAAAAGTTTGTTTTAAAAAAATTTAATTAGGTATAAAATGTTGTATTAAATTTTGCCAAAAGCTTCAATGCAATTGAAAAATTAATATTTACCAAAGAAAATTAATTGCATATTTACTTTCATTCACTTGTAAACACTTCAACACCACCTAGAATAGAAACAAAATTCACCCTAACTTGTATAAATATAATATAACAGTTGTGTATAGTGTTTTGCTGTCCGAAGTGTCCAGGTCCGTTCATGTTATGATTTCGAAGATTTCATTGTTTCAATTGAACCATTGAAATTCTTTTCACATTCACATTCAAACCCATATATAGGGGTTTAAAAATAAATCCTTCATCCTTGTAAACTCACATGAGAATCTTGTGATTTTTTTTACCCATTTATATACATATGTACATACTTTCTCTTACTTACTTTTAAAACTTAAAAAAAAAAACCTCCCAACTTGAGAAAAAAGCAATAAGCGATGGTAGACGATGTGTAAAGAAGAAAAAAAAATAAGGACTTTCACTTCAAAATCGTTTCACACTCGATAAACCTCAAATAAAGGATGCGAAATCTCCGATATAACTATTACGTCACATAACGTTATCCCAAGGGAGTTGTGATTTTATTCATTGCCAGTTATTTCTTTTAGCGCTACAATGCACACAGAACACAACCACAATGAACGACGAGTATAGCATAAAATTCGATCCAACATCCTTCCCCAAGTAAAGTGAAATGAAGAAGGCAAAGGCGAGTGAATACGAAAGTTCGAGATTCCAATTTGCAGCTTTTTAAATGAACCCCTGACCCGCTCTTCAAGAGGACGACGAAACGGCAAGTGCAATGAGAAACGATAATGGTGAGCTGAACGGCGAACAGGTCTATTGTGTTTGCTCAAGAATGCACGACTCAAACTACAAAAGTGTCATGTGCATGGCATTTAGGTATGTCTGTCCGTTCGATCGCGATAACTATACCAAAACGGACGAAGACGACGACGATGACGATGACGATGACGAACACAATTATCGCTCACCCCTTAGAAAAGGGGTGGAATGCCCAGCCCATGTCGAGTCACCCGCCAACCTACCTGTATGGGTTTTCAGTTGAAATTTGAACTGGAAAATCCACCTCAGCAAGCAATCTATAACTCCAGCATATTTCATTCCGGTCACATGGTTCGGTGAAGCTGTGTCACCTGCCGTTCGTTTTACGGAACGTTTAACCTCCTCCATTCCCTTGCGTTGCTTCATCACCATCGTCGTTGCGCATCTCGTCATTTGTCGCATATATGGGTGATGGATTCCAAACCAATCTATTATGTACCTACTTTAGAAATGTGTGTATGAGTGGAAGTGTGGGATTTCGAGCAAGAATTGTGTTGATTGGCATGACACTCGAATTTGCATATACAACCATAATATAACCAAACCATGTGCAAGCAAAGCGCACTATTTCCAAAGAACATTATTGGCACGAGAACACAAATGGAAGGGTGATTGGGGTTGATTGGGACATTTTTTAGTTCAGTGAATTCAAAGCCAGTTTGAATTTTTTACAGTAGTGAACGATTATTTGCTTAGATTCATTTAAGATCAAGAGGGGAGAAGGGGAAGACAGAGCAAATAATCCAGATTTTGTATGTTTTTTTTTTGTTATAAAATGACAACAGTTACAAAAAAAAAAAAAAAAAAACATTTAAATAATGCAAACGCTTAGAAAAATCCGTTCATGCATTTTTGGATAATTTACCACTAATCAAGGCTTATTTTTTCATCACTATGAAACTTTCATGGAAAAATCAATTCACCATGGTTTGATCGCCAACTTAAGAATTTAAAAAAATGAAAGGAACAAAGCTTGGTTAAAATTTAATGCCTCGGGAAGTGGGGAAGATTATAGTACTTTCCTAAATTTGGCAAACCTTTTTTCTCGACTATCCTAAAGAGTTATATGAAAATTATACTGCGAAAACAGAAAAGGAAATTTAAACTAACCCTAAATTATTTTGGCAACTTGTGGATGCAAAAAGGAAAAATGGTGGCTATCCTAGGTCTATGTATGACATATTTAAATTCTACCGGTCAAACGTCTGAAGAAATTGCAAATATGTGTGCAGATTTTTTAAAAATGCGCTCGCAGATACCAATAACCATGAGACTGAAACCAATATATCTTCCTCTGTACAATTTGTCCATCTGAGCTCCATATTACTGAGGATACTATCAGTGAAGGCATTTTAAAGCTTGATAAAAACAACACTCTGGGACCTGATGGTGTTCCAGCCTCTATCTTGAAGAAATGTGTCTCCGTTATCCGTTATTTATTCTCTTTAATGAATGTTTAAGTAGCTCAATTTTTCCCAATCTTTGGAAAAGTGCGTACATAACCCCAATACATAAAATGGGATTGAATACTGAGATCGCCAAATTATCTGTTACTCCAAAATTATTTGAATCCATTGTTTGTAATGTTCTATCGTTTCACTGTAACTCAATTTTGTATAGTAGTCAACACGTTTTTGTCAAAAAAAAAGTCTACTGTGACAAATTTATTTAACTTTTCATCCTTTTGCTTAGACGCTTTCGAAGACCGTGATCAAGTTGACTGCATCTTCAGTAAGGCATTTGACAAATTGTGTCACAAAACTCTTATAAGTAAATTAAATAATTTAATTTAATAATAATTTTCTTAAATGGATTCCTTCGTATCTACTTAACAGACGTTATCGTGTAGCTTTTCGCAATGTATCTTCCAATCAATTTATTGTTAATTCAGGCGTACCTCAGGGTAGCCATTTAGGGCCTATTTTATTTATCCTTTTTTATAAATGATATCGTCTCAATTGTCTAAACTTTTTGTAAACTTATTTATGCTCATGACATTAAACTTTACAAAAGAATAAAATCTGAAACAGACTGTTTGCTATTACAAGACGATCTTTTAAGATTCAGGTACTGGTAGAATAAAAATAGACTTATCCTAAACGTTGACAGCTTTACACGCAAAAAAAAAAAACCTTCACGTCTGAGTACTCATTTGAATCGGAAGTTTCAGTCTAGGAATTATTTTAGATTCAAAATTGACCTTTAACGATCACTTAGATCACATTACTAAAAAAGCCAATAAAACAATAGGATTTATTAAACGATTCTCACGTGACTTGAAAAAATCCTATGTTCTCAAGCTTCTATTTATTTCGTTTGTGAGACCCATTCTTGAGTACGGAGTGTGTTCTCTGCGCACCTCACTATCTCCTACTTATCTCGATTTGGCAAGCCATGAAGATAGTTTTGCGCCCTTTAAAACGTTGACAGTAACTATTTATCTTAGGAAAAAGGGCGCGTTCAGGAAAATGGGTCGTCGATCTGTCAAAAAGTGAGCAAGCGAATCCAATCTTTTCCTCAGAATTTCGACAGCAAAGCTGAGAAATTTTGCTGAATAAACCTGTTCTTGTAACTGAGATTGCTGAGGTCTGTAAGATGTCATTTTTCTATTGTTGCTGTCAAATCAATAAATTTAATCTTTTAAAAGATTTGGAAGTTTTAATTTTGCATCGACGCGATGATGATTTTTCCAAGTTCGATGACGTTGAGATTTCTTTCAATATTTCTGTATAAAAATTGGTGGGCATCTGTTGCTTTATTTTTTAATCGTATGCTATTTTGACACTGGCAGCTCTTAAGCGCTCAAACAAAACTCAGAACTCAAATAGAAACTCAAACGCTAAGTAACTTCCAAAAGTCTATGCTGTGTTTCCGAAACAGTGTGAAAGGTTAGTAGAAATAATGCATACCAACTGCAGCTGATTTACGCAAGTTTGTGTGGGAAAGTTCGTGAGATTCGATTTGAGCTTCGATTTGACGCCGCCGTTGGACTTTTTCTTTTTGAAGTATACTTAAATATCGATGCTATATGCGAACAATTCATAGTGAATTCAATTCAGACACTTAAGAACCTAAAAGACTCTTTGTAAGCCCTCATGTCAGTCGAACTCTGGATGCTTCAAGTTAAAAATTCTTCAGAAAATATTCGGTCCCGTTTGCGTTGACGGAGGAGAAAATTCAAAAACGAACTTTACGAGTTGCACAGCGAAATCGCATCAAGCCAAACAAATTCAAAATCATCGACTCAAATGACTATAGGAAGGTATAGGGCATGCAGAAGAATGAACACCAATACTTCGACTCGTAAAGGATTCGAGTCTAACCGGCAGGTACAACACAGTCTAGAAATATCCGACCGAAAAACGTGACAGCGAATATCTTTTACAACCCTTTGGTGAATGTTTGAGATCCAGTGCTCGAAGTTTTTGGCCGTTCCGAGCACTCATCATTAGCCAAGCTGATAAAATATTGTATAAATTTAATAACTCATCGTCTCACTGTTCAAATGATGGCACAGAGTTCCAGGCCAAATTGGTTTTAATTTGCAAAGGTGTATTTGTCATTCAAATGGAAGAATTTAGTAGTACTCTGACACTATTCCAATTTTATCCATTAACAAAAAAAAAAAAAAAAATGGTACCTTTGCGCAAACGATTGTTAAAAAAAAAACTATTAATCATCTTTCAAAGCATAAACCAATGAAGCACCAGAATAGTTTCGAATAAAGTAACGACATCTTCATTTTGAGGCTAAAAACTTTCCAGATCACCCTCGCGCATCTTTAACTCGAATCCAACATGTATAGAACTTTAAATCCATTGTGTCCATTATACATGTAACAATAATTTCAACGAACACCCGCAAAATGAATCAAATTACACAATGTCTGCTGAATTACGTACGAAGGGTCTGACTCCAAAAAAAAAAAAAAAGAAAAAAATCCTTACCAAATTGTTAATGTTTCCACCAATCACCCAAATGTCCTGAATCTGCCACCGAAATGTTATTAATAATACCGCCCTCACTTATTCACAGCCTCCAGTCGCACATACTCTCAAATGAAATATGCAATACAACAAAAAAACAGAAAAATATCATTTCCCCCAATATACATAGATTCGCATGTAGCATGTCTGATTCTTTTTCCCGCACAAACACAAGCACCCCCGAATAACTTGAATTATGTATGAATGAGTGGGACATTATATCACCCGCATTGAAGTTGAGAAATCATCTTAAATTGCAACAAATTCACGCGTCTTTCTTTCACTCTCAATCAAAAAAAAAAAAAAAAAAAAAAAAAAAAAAACTTCTGCAACTTGAAGAAAAACAACAATAACAACAACTCCTCCCAGTCAATATTTTGCAATAAATAAATAAATTGCTAGAGATTAAGTCAAACCCTTGAGGGTGATGGGCAAAGATAAATTTGTTCAACTAAATGTTAAATCGAAAAATCAAATGTGTGAGTGAGATGACGATAATCAAAAAAAAAAAAAAAATTAAGGACTTTGATATAAATTGTCGGCGTCGTCCTCTTTTGTTTCGATAAGGGATTTAGTATTAAATCGCTGCCGGTGAACACACTGTCGCATAAATGAGGGATACTTTTTTTTTTTTTTGCGGGCTTAAACACTGAATCCTTGGGGGAGATTTCAATGGAGTCAAAAATATAAATCTATCGATTTGTCGCTGAGATTTGCACACAATGCGTTCAAAAAATACTTCTACACACATACATTTGAAATTTTATCACATGCATTGATATTATGTAATTTGAAGATTGAAAGCTTCGGATTACGAACATTTGTGCGTGATTTGTAGGTATTAATTCGATTCTTTGCAGTAGGAGCAATAAAAACAATTATATCAAATAAAATCCACATACAAATTCAGGCAAATTCTGGCAGAATCAGTGACTTGAAATAATAACATTGTCATCATTCAGTGTTGGACCCCCAAGTTATATACTCTAATTTGTGCAAGAGATAATATAGTTCTACAGGGTCTTTCATTAAGCGCTTTCTATTTTTAAATTTAAATAAAACAAAGTGTGTGTTAGATATCATCGAAATTTTGTAAGCGTTTGAAAAGCCTATCAGTGCCATTATGTAAGGAATATAACATCGTTCCAATTTCTGCCGCATCCGAAATGTCCAATTTTTATATCTCTGGCGCATAAATCAGGCTGAATTTGACCGATATCATGGGTTATGTTGGCTTTGAAGACCGCTGTGGCTAGCAGCTTATTCGCATAGACCTGCGACTTCAGAAAACCCCCACAAGAAAAATTCTAACACGGTCAAATCGCACGATCTCGGTGGACAGTTAACATCATCTCCACGTGAGATGACCATAACCTCGAATCTCTCGTTCAGAATTTCCACTGTGGCGTGAGCTGTGTAGCACGTAGTGCCGGCCGTCCTGTTGCAACCATACATGTCGTTGGTGTCCATATCATCCAATTCAGGCCAAAAGAAGTTGGTAAACATCAACCTATAGCTTCTCATTTTAACACTTTTTCGTCTTCCGAATGATTATAATTATTATGTACTGCAATAAATACTTTCCATTTATACCTATAGGTACTCGTACATGCGACGCGACGGACGTGAAGAATAATTATAAAATTAACCATTCAGACAAAAATAATTACTGTTATCCCTTTGATCCTTTGAATCGGTAAATCAATGAACCACAATCCATTAGCATATCAAAGAATTGCACATGTTAAATCGAAACTCTTCTCTTTCACAGTCTACGAATTCAATTAAATCATGGTTTATCCACTGACCAACCAAACGGCTAATTAAAAAAATAAGCGCTAATTAACATCGATTTTTATCCGTTTTTAAATCATTCACAAGATTAAATTTCACAAAAAAAAAAAAATAGTTTGAACGCATAATTTTCATTTTAACGAGATATTAAATGGTTTAATTAAAACTTAAATTCCTTCACAAAGTCATACTTTATGACTTGTTATAATTTTTTCATTAAATGTGGAAAAAAGTATTAGCTTTACGAAATTTGATGCCTCTGTGTTATTTTGAATCTCTGTCCGCAATATAGCCTGTCAAAAAGACCAACTCAGAAAAAAGTATGGCCAGATTGAAAACCACACGTCTATAAAAAACACCCTTTACATATAGGTATAGTTAAAACAAAGTCAGTATACACCATTTACAACTCAAGAACGACTAGACCGATTTTAATAATAACTATTAAAATATCGGAAACATTTGCTTTGTAGGGTAAAATGAAAAACTCTACCTGTTAAAGGTTATTCATAACAAATTGTTTTAAGGAAATTTTTGTTTTCAAAAGTTTGCTTTTTGTAGGGTGAAATGGGGTAAAAATAAAAAATTGTCCGATATAAGAATATTTTTTTTTGTTTGAAAGTTTATTTTGAGTGGATGGCATGAGGGGTGTTTTTTTCAAAAAAATGGTGTTCATAGGGTGAAGTGGGCTAACAACGAAAAGGAATATTCGATTTCAAAAACTATTTTTGTGTCGAAATGTGATTTTTATGACATTTTTTTCAGAAAATTGATATTTTAAGGGTGAATGTGGTAATCACAAAAAAGATAGATATATATAAGATTATTTAAAAAAAATCCTATTTATAGAGTGAAATAAGATCAAATTAAACAGCTGATTTCGAATACAGCATTTCTTTCTGTGTTGGACTTAGAGGATCATATTTTTACAAATGAAGGTTTTTTCTTCGTATTTTTCTCGATTTGTTCTTTTAATTTATGTTTTAATATTTTTGTTTTATTATACCTACAAAAAAAAAAACAATAAATACCTATTTATGAATTTTGTAATTTTTATGCGAAGTTTAGTTTTGTCTACCCGTGCGAAGCCGAGCGGGCCAGCTAGTTATATTTATGTTAATATCATAGATTTTGCATTTTATATTTTATTCATACATATTTTAAATAAAATTTAATTTTAATTTAAGCCATACTAATTAGGTACTATTTCTTTTTTTTTTCAGGTAAGTGCAATTGAAAAAAAAGACGACCTTTCAGTGAGTATGAAGTCAATGTTAAGTGCAATGGCCTGAATGCAGTGTAAATTTAATTCAATATAAATCTAAAAATACAACAAACTTTTGCTTGTTGTTTCATATAAGAGTGTTTTTGAAGACATTTTTTTTGCGATTAGGGTAACAAATTTATTTGGAACTGTGAGTGACATGATTACTGTCAGTCAAATCGACTGATAAACTGCTATATATCGGGTTTTTCAATAAGAGCACTACAAAAGTTTTTTTAAATAAAACAAAAACGGTTTTGGATATCAATGAAATTCTTTATTCCTGTGAAAGAACGTTCGATGCCATTATGTATGGAACTCGATTTCTTTTGCATGGCAGCCACGGGCACGCTTGCAAAAGTCCAGACGCTGAACCCAATTTTCGACGGTTTTCAAGCATAAATCGGCCGAGACTGCTGCAATTTCACGTTCGATATTCGTACGAAGTTCATCAATCGTCGCTGGCTTGTTGGCAATGATGAAGCATGGAGTACATGTGGATTGCTGCATTACCAATACCGCATATTTTGTTTATTGACCAAGCCATTCAGCCAGAAATGAGCCTCATCGCTGAAGATGATTTTTCGATGAAAATCCGAATCATTTTCAAGTTGTTGCTCAGCCTAATTCACGAACATACGATGCTTCTGGTGATCAAGCGGCTTCAGTTCTTGAGTCAATTTAATCTTGTAAGGATGTAGGCCAAGATCTTTTCGCAAAATTCGCCACAACGACGTCACAGAGATGCCCAACGCTTGAGAACGACGTGTGAGAGACACATTTGGGCTTTCTGCAACTGAAGCCTCAGCGGCAGCAATATTCTCGACACTACGGGCACTTCTTTGTCTCACTGGCACGGGAACATTTTGTACTGTGCCTGTGGATTCTAATTTGTCCACTAGACACTCAATTGTTGATCTGCTAGGACGATTATGACGACCATAAATTGGACGTAGCGCTCTAACCGTCGAGGCCACTGACTCCAAATTTCGGTAGTAAATTTTAATAATTTCGACTCGTTGTTGGCTCGCATATCTTTCCACCATGAAATGGCAAACCTTACTAAAGAGAAATGTCAAAAGAGCGGCAAGAAATAGGGCGTAGTTTGCTGTCCCTATTGCTCTACTTTTGTAGCGTCCCTGTTGAAAACCCCTTTATTAGTGTCGTTCAATGCGAGAATAACCAAATGTCAATTCCATGATTTTAATCAGTCTAAGCGGCTCTATATATTTTCACAGCGACAACGACGAAACGAAACCGAAGACCATAACTATTTCCCTTATGTAAATTTTGTGTCCTAAAAACATGAAATGCAGTTTTGTAGCAGTTCTTTAATCATTCATTACTTTAATCATTCCACGTAAAAAGTTTAAAAAAGTTTAATAAAAATTTTAAGAGCCGCTGTTAAAATAAAAAAAAAATAAAATTATTGTATGACATCTATGCGTTCTAGAGGAGCTGAAACAATAATTCAAATATAAACTCTAAAGAATCACATACAAAGACTCTGTACGAAATTTGAAACAAATCAGCCCACCCGTTTAGGCCCTAGCTCCAATTAATACAGTGGACGCACAGGCAAGTTATAGTTAGTCACAACTCACAACTAGGTGACTAAACTCGCTTCCAATGAAGCTGAAAAAATATCAGCCTACTCAAACAATTGGCGTTTTTCTTTTTTAGCTCTGAGCAGAGTGATCAGTGCATTGCTCTGAGCAGATTATGATCAGAGTCCTCAGATTTAATTATGAAACACACTTCAGCACTGAACCACAGATTACCAACATGAATATGAGAATCCCCGGCAGCCATTTTAATTTGCCTACAAGCTTGAACTGTCAGATTGAAGATACAAAATGAGAATGTGTCTATAAAAACCTCACACATAGACAGTTGGGATCTTCAGACAGCTGGTTAAATTGTTGTTGCAATTCACATCTATTCATCGACACGACACACAATTACATAAACAACAATGCAAACAAATGGGTTTTGGAGAGTGAAACGTACGAAACATTCTCATCTTCATGTGGCTAATCTGTGACTGAACTGTCATTTCATAGGTGTGTATGTCAAATCACTCAGTGCTTCGCTCGATTTGCTCGGTCATTTTATTCTCAGCTAATTGAGCAAGCTCTGAGCTAACTCCGATGGAAAAAAGAAGCACTCTTTTTATGCTCTGATATATGTCTGAGCTAAAAAAAAAATATGCACGACTGGGTCGCACGAACTTGCTCTTATGCGCGATCACATTGTGGTTCTATAGTCTGAAATAAATTAGCTATAGGAGTATATATTTTATCCATTTGCCAAATCTTAGTTTAGTTTCAGGTGGTATTATGTGAGTATACAAAAATTAACAATATAGCCTAGTGTTGCACATATGCAATATCCATAAAAGGAAATTATACTATTTAAACTGGTAAATTGTTTTAAATCAACAAAATTAGAAAGAAGTTGATTAAAATACTTTGAATCCGTTTTAACCCAACGCGATGTACACCATGTGATTGCTTATATAAATCTTTATTTATGAGAAAAAAAATTTGAAAATTGTAGGAGCGGTTTTAAAAATAATTAATTTTTTATATATAAAATTTCTTAAACATTTTTGAGAAAAATAATTGGTACACCAATTTAAAGCATTTATTAATGTTGCGTTCAAAAATTGAACTTCACAAAAAAAATCTGCTACCAGTTTTCGAAATATCGAATTTTCAAAAAATAATTTTGATTTTTTTTTTAAAAATCCAAAAATCATTTTTTATTTTGATACGCACTTTTATTTATATTTGTTACAAGCTTCTGTATACAAAATCTAATTTTATTCGGTTGATCAGATGTTGAGATAGTCGAAAATCAAAGAAACCGTTCTATGAGAGGAACTGTTAATAAACGTAAAATATAAACTTTAAAAATTTTAAATGGTAGATCGTACTAATTTTAACACACAACAAAAATTTGTATGAAAATCGTAGGAGTCGTTTTTGAGAAACAAAATATTTTTCATAACGGTTTTTTAACATTTGTATGGGAGGCACCGTTATTTTTGAGTATTAGAATAATTTTTGTCAAAAATCTTCTAGATAAAGTTAAAAAACTGCTATTTACCAAGTTTAATAAAAATCGACCAAGTCATTTTTGAAATATTGAGTTTTTTTATAAAAAACTTTTTTTAAAAATCTAAAAAATATTTTTTTGAAAATTTTGGTACACAATATTATTAAGAATGTGTCAATACTTCTTCATAAAAAAATTGATCAGAATCTGTTTAACCGTTTTCGAGAAAAGCGAAAACCAAAAAAATGGTTCTTTGGGAGGTACCATTAATAACCATTTTTCGGAACCATTTTTTTTATTAAACAGCAACTTATAACTATTTAAATTTATGGAGTTCTTAAAAACAAATTCGGTAGCGCTGGATTTGAGAAAAATGAGTTTTTCCTTTTTGGCCAAGAAATTTTGTATGACAGCTACTGTTAATTTTGGTCCTAAAAAAAAGAGAAAAAAACGGGTGGGGGGAATGTCCAAAAAACGCTAGGTACCAAGTCGACCCATCCGTTTAAGCTGTAGTCGAACCGACAGACAGACAGACAGACAGACAGACAGACAGACAGACAGACAGACAGACAGACAGACAGACGGACGTTTTTGCGAGAACCACTTTTTTTGACTTCTCTATTATCGTAATGTAAAGTTTGATCAAAATCTCGAGTTCGGTTTTTTGTACCCATATAGTACCTACAATCGCAAGTAAAAATATAGAATTTTTTTTTGACAGTTCCGTGATCTGCTCTGAGTTAAAAAAGAAAAACGCCAAATATACAAATATGCGGACAGCACTTTTGACGTTTCGTGATTGTTAAAGAAAATAAAACAATCGACCGTGCCGGGAAAAAATATTGGAGCTCTCAGTGTCTGTTTTTACCACGAACAAAATTACAAATTAAAAAAAAAAATATTTCGGAAATAAAAAATGTGGATACTAAGCCCCTGGACCACCATCTTGATTTGTTACTCTTCTTTAAAATTAACAAAAAAAAAACTATGCAGCTGCATTGTGGGGTGGGCACATAAAAAACACCACGTACGACCCTTTTTGCCTGCGCTCTTCCGGTTCCAGCTCCTGTTCAAGTTAAAACCATACTCATACAGGTTACATGCTTTGCATTTTCTGTTAATATATACATATATGCGATCCCCTCCAGAAGATAAAGTAGAACAAATGGTGGACCATTTCCCCACACACATAATCATGATAATAATGTTCTCATTTATTATACACACCTCATTTTCATTTATAATCAAGGCAAGGGTTATGCTGATTACAAAGTTTATAATCAGTTAAATATTAAAACACCTCTTCCCTTCTCAATCCTGAAGCTTAAGAATAATCATTTGTTTAACATTCAATTCAATTTAAATTCCAAACCACACTGACTACATCATGTAACACCACCAGTGCGGGCGTATAATCCTTCTTACATACATACGAGTAGTTTCCCTTATCAACAATTCAGGGTGACATAAATTATATACTCGTACCCATTGCCCCATTTCACAAAATAATTATAAACACCCACCGTGGTAGCCTTGCCACATATGGAAGCCAATTACATATTTATCATTATTTTATCAACCTCCCGTTATATTATATTATAAAATATATGTATTTATGTAATATAGAACAACACATTACATTTAAAGGACATGAATAAAATATGTAGGTGTGTTAACTGTTTTTTTTTTTACTTTTATTATCGTATTATGAAAGAGCTATTTTTAAGTTGTGTGGCAACGCGGAAGTGAAAAGCAAAATAACGGGTGATTTTTTAGCTGGTTTGGTTTTGGCAACACTGGTTTTGACAGCTGACGTGTGTTTAGTACCTTGTGTCACTGTCAAACAGCTTCAGTTTGGTTTGCAATTTAACCATGGATCGTCTTACAAATGAACAACGCTTGCAAATTATTGAATTTTACTATCAAAATTCGTGCTCGGTTCGAAATGTTCATCGCGCGCTGCTTGTGTTCAGCGATGAGGCTCATTTTTGGTTGAATGGGTACGTAAATAAGCAAAATTGCCGCATTTGGAGTGAAGATCAGCCAGAAGCATTGCAACAGCTACCAATGCATCCCGAAAAAGCCACTGTTTGGTGCGGTTTATGGGCCGGCGGCATTATTGGGCCTATTTCTTCAAAGATGATGCGAATCGCAGCGTTACTGTCAATGGTGAACGCTACCGAGCGATGATAACAAACCTTTTTTTTGCCCGAAATGGAAGTTCTTGACTTGCATGATATGTGGTTTCAACAAGACGGTGCCACATGCCACACAGCACGCGAAAAGATGGCGCAATTGCGAGGCGAGTTTGGTGAACAGTTAATTTCACGTTTCGGGCCGGTCAATTGGCCGCCTAGATCGTGCGATTTGACACCATTAGATTATTTTTTGTGGGGATATGTCAAGGCTAATGTTTCTAGGGACAAGCCCGCTTCGATTGACGCACTGGAAGCCAACATCCATGCATTCATTCGTGAGATACCGGCCGATATGTGTGAAAGAGTATGCTAAAATTGGACTCAGCGGATGGGCTACCTGAGACGCAGCCGCGGTCAACATTTGCATGAAATTATCTTTAAACATTAAATTGCAAGGTACAAACTATCGATTCAAATAAATATTTTTTGTGTTTTTTTTTTTTAAAAAAGTTCTAAACCTCTTAAAAAATCACCCATTACAAGAACCACAAATGCCATCATACACACCAAACAGTATAGAGTTAAATACTTAAATAAAGTCCACCAATGGGTCGCATGGTTTTGTTGATCTTATGAGCATTCCACGTTTGTGTAGTGCGGCTTAACAAGAAATCTTGGCACCAGACAGTATGTCCGAAGTTAGGCTCGAAGGCAAACTGATGTCGAAAAAGCCGGTAAATCCATTCCACATTCGTGTAGTGCGGCTAAAGAATAAATCTCCGTACCTGACAGTAGTTCGTCCGAAGTAAGGCTCAATGGCAAAATGATGCCGGACAGCGCCGGTTAATCCATTCCACATTCGTGTAGTGCGACTAAAGATGAAATCTCTGTTCTTTACGCAATGTCTGAAGTTAGCCTCAAAGGCAAATTGATGTCGGACAATGCCGGCTAAACCATTCAACATTCGTGTAGTACGACTTAAGAAGAAATTTCTGTTCTTTACACAATTATTATTATTTATTTATTATTATTTATTTAAGGAAGAAGTAAGCCTCAAAGGCAAATTAATGCTGGACAAAGCCGGCTAAACCATTCAACATTCGTGTAGTACGACTAAAGAAGAAATCTCTGTATTTAAATGTACGTCCGATGTTATGCTCTAAGGCAAACTGATGTGCGATGAATAGCTAAATAACGTTAGATCGATTTGGAGAAATCAAAATCCCTAAACTGAAGAATATTTAAAAAAATAAAGTTTAGTATTGGTAGATATTGCATTATGACCAAACTTGCTAGATCTACTTATAAATATTAAATTTCATCATCATAAGCGGTTAAGCTCTTAAGAATTCCTGAATAGAAAATGATAGAAGCTCAACAAAAATCGTTGGTAGTTTTGTGGTGAACCATAACTGAAGCTTCTCTTAAGTTGGCCTGAATAAACTGTCTTTTTCCACTTTATGGTGTACTCTAATTTCTTATCCTTTCTCTCATTCTCATATTATTATTTTTTTTTCGAATTCCATAACTTTCTCTTATATAAAAACACTTTCAACGCCTAAAGCTGCAATAACCCCACTGTATAATGATTTATTGAAAAGGTCCTTTTTTCACCGAATTTTGCGAACCAAAAGGACATTTTTTTCTCTTGTTGGTACATACCTATACAAATTGAAATAACAAGCTGGATTGAAATTCATTTGTAGAAAACCAATTGTGTAGGTATGTATGTACTCGTAGCCGTGTCGTCGTGTCGTCGCCTGCAAGGCATCTCAGCGGTAACAGACAAAAATAAATGGTTTTTGAATAAAGAAGCATTTGAGACACAAAAAACACTTGGAGAATGCCATTTCCCTTTTTCAGCGTCCCACTTGACAACTGTTTTCATTTTAACTTTAACCATAGCGAGGGTTGTTTTTATAGTTGTTTTTTTTTTTTTTTTCTCATCACCACAAAATCCTTTTAGTTGATTCATTTAAATTTTATATACGGAAAAGGGTTGTTCGCAGGAATTCTGTTTAAAAATAACATTTTATCCTTCGACATCATGTACCTATGAGTATGACACATGAATAAATTTTGATATTTGTTGCTTAGACTCATGTTTTTTTTTTGTGTTTGAGTCAATTCAATTTTAATGAGCTTTGATAAATAATCCACCAGAACTTCAATTAATTTTAAGAGAGAACGAGGAGCTACACAAAATTAAAGTACCTATAATATTATACGTGCTTTTCCCCTTCAACATATTTTACAAAATATATTTTACGTATGTAGTTTGCCATTAACGCTCGTAAATATTAATAATGTCCTTTTTTATAGCTCAAAATTGAAGTTGGGTTTTTGCTGCTGGTAGAGATTCTTTTTTTTGTATAGTATGTGTATTGGATGGAAGATATCCTTTTAGAGGGATCCAATGGTATTTTAATGTTTGTGTACATATATTTTCATATCATCCGATCTTATCACTTCTGTTTATATGCTAATGGTAAAATAAATATCCTTTGAATGTGGACAATTTGTTTATATTAATTTTGTCCACCTATCCTTATACACAATAATATACGATATGGCTAGAAATAGTTGGACATCACGTAAGGACATTTTTTTTCAGAGCTGGTATTACATATGTAGGCACTCGTAAATAAAATTCTATGTTTATTTTTAGGCTTGTCCAACTATACCTACTTGTCAGGTTGGTTTTTCACCACATTTCTATATGTGTGATGATTTTAATATTTTTGATTTATATTGCCAGTGAGATCTAGTTTTGCGCAAAACAGGACAAATAATAATTTAGAAAATAAATCAATTTGTTTTTGTATTCATGTTTGAGCATAAAATGTAAGCTCATGTGTGGCCTTTTAAATGAAATGGCATTTTTTTGATTTAATATTATTTATGTGCAGTAAAAATAGTTGGAATTTCAATGAGATACCCCGTCTGTAAGGATAACCGAAATTGAATGGATGAATGAATAATATTGGGGTAATTGCACTGCGACCTTCAGATCTATATTGTGCCCCGATCTAGAGCTAGATGATCTTGCTCATTCTATAACTCTTCCTCCAGATTTACCTACACTTGTAAGGAATTTGAGTATCTGGAGTACCTACTTTCAGAGTGGGTACCTTCTACTTGGTATTGTCCCAGCTGCCTAGAATGTGGTCCGGCGTTTCCTCATACGTATTGCAGAATCAGCAGGTGGAACTGCTTTCTAGACCGAGTATATTAAGGTGTCTTCTGAGTCTGCAGTGGTCACTGAGAAGACCCGTATTTATTCTAAGGTTGTTTCTACTTATGCTGATGCAGTTTTTGAAACGATCTTGGTTATAATTCCGTAGTGATATAGTTTTGGCTGCCTAAGCTTGGGGAGTTCCTTCCAATTTTTGGATTTTTGTACCTCCACATCTTTTTTGATTTTGTTTTTATTCACATTTTCTCCTATTCGTCAATAAAGCTTATGCCCCACTGTTGTGCCTGTTTTTTTTTTTTTTAGAGAGTCTGCCTTCTCATTACCTGGACCACCACTAGTCCAGGTATTCAATGGAGTGAGACATTGTTGTACTTGCCAAGTTCGTTTAGCCTATTCACATACTCCCACACTAGCTAAGTGCTTTTAGTGCGGTTTGGCTATTGGAGTTGAAATTTTGACTCATGATATTATCATAAAAAGAGTTTATGTTATGAATCTAGCCAATTTGCCATGTCAATCTCTTCAATGTTTTCATTATAAATAAAGCTTGATATTTTACCTAAATTTTAAGACTTCAATCATACATATCAGTTTATTAGAGCCGAAGTTATTGGTTTCTAAAGGCACGCACCATCGACTACTTCCGATTTGTAAAGGGTATTTTTTTAGACGTGTGGTTTTCAAGAAGAAATAAAACGCATATAATTCAATGTTATGGCCAAGAATTAAGCTTTATTATAAAGATAAGGGTTTGCCATTATGTTTTAAAAATGAAGTTCCAGCCGAGAGGCACAATTTTTGACAGCTCTAATTGTTACACGCAATGGCGGATAGACTCATTCGAGTCTTCTTCGATACTCTGCTCCACAGCAGCAATAGCGTCTTCGGTGCGCACTGTACGGCGTCGCTGAGGACGACATTATCCACTAGAGTAAACGTGGTGCGAAACTGATCCATGGTTGCTCGAATTTACGCGATTTTGCGATTATGTCGACCCAATATTGGACGCAGCGCGCGATGCGTCGCGTGAACCGAACCATTATTTTGGTTATAAATTTTCACGATTTGCAAACGTTGTTCAAAAGTAAGTCTATTAATTATGAAGTGGCAAACCAAACTGAGCATAAATCAAGTGACAGCTGTCAAAAAGACTAACTCCGAAAAAAGTATTGCCAGATAGAAAACCAAACGTCTAAAAAAACACCCTTTACAATTAAACCCTATTTTTCCCTACTTATAATTGGAATTACAAAATCTCCGTCGTTGACCTTCACCTACATAAATCAGAGATTGGATAAAAATGTTTAACATATTTTAATAACTTAGGCCCAGTTTTTCAGTGCGAGATTTAAGTTAAACCCGAGTTACCTCTAGATTTATTTTGATATTTTATTCTCCGAGTTTTTATACGCCATTCCTTATGCACTCTCTACTTTAAAACAGCTTGTTAAGAAAACTATAGGTTAATTAATGTCCAGATTTAACTAACTCTAGTTTAACTCACCGCTGAAAAATTGGGCCTTAAAGTAAGAGCTATACAATGATGAGTCAGATGAATAACTCATCATTCTCTTATAATATTTAATAAAGAGCCAAATTATATACACTCCAAACAATTTGAGTGTCCAATCGACGTTAACTGTTTATTAATAATGCTTTGGAATTGGACAGCTGTCTAAAGATAGACATACTTTGAAGGAAGTGTTTTATTAATAAGACGGTTCTATTCTTAAATTTGTATTTTAAATAATTATTCAAACTCAGAATGTTTTTTTTCCTAAATTTTTGTTGATGTCTTGAAAAATAACAGATATTTAAACTCCCGCACTTGAGATACATTTCTTAGGTCCAGGTTTTCAGTGCGAGATTATCCTAGTTTCGGGGTTAAACCCGAGTTAACTCCGGAAACATGTTTTTCAATCAATTAAGATCCCGAGTTAACTCAACAAATTTGGTGAGTTAGCTCTGGATTAGCTAAATAGGTATTTCTGAAAGCTGCGTGTCAAAAATCTATTCAAATCGAGGTACGACATTATGAAAAGGGTGACTTTCTTAGTGGCGCCATCTCGAATTCGGTAGTGAGTGAAACATTGATTTCTATAAAGTCGCACTTCGTTTTCGAAAGATTTTTGACAACTAGGAGTTAAAGTTAATTCTCCACTGAAAAAACTACTCTTGAGTTAACTCGAGATTAAAGTATTTGCAGGATAACCTAACTCCTATTTAACTCGGAGTTAACTCATTCACTGAAAAACTGGACATTAATAAATAATTGCAAGAAAAGGGTGAGCAAAAAATTACTGACGCACAAACACTGCGACTTAATTCACTTTGCATTGAAAAAGATACTGAATATTAAAGAACGAAGGACTCATAGTGCTTCCCTGGTGCACACCGACTTGCATCGGAAAAACATCTTCGCTGCGCCGACTACTGCCAGTCATTCTACTTTAGTTTTCGCTCCCTCGCCCATGTCTATGATCATCCACGCATAAGTTATAACACTCCTCTTAATATCTTAATGGCACATAAGATTTCTTACTTGGCTCTACAGAATGCTTGTTCAAGAGCAACCAACACAAGTATACACATGTGTACGTTGTCATAAAAACAACTTTTCATCCTGAAAACTTGGCTACAGAAAAATAAACCCTTCACTCAATGACAACAAAAAAAACTTAAGTTTTAAATATTTTCAATTACATTAAGGATTTTTTTTTTTAATAAAATATTGTTTGGGAAAACTTCAGGTTCTCGAAATTAACTTCATAGATCCCCACGTAAATTTCTATTGTTGCCAAGTCTCATCAACAACGTGATTCAGAAAAAAAAAAATCAAACATTTGTTTCATTTCACGCAATTACCTTCGAAATGAACAATGAAAACTTTCTCTATTTAGCCTCTAAGTAGACACGATGATGGCGCATAACTTCAGAATCTCATTAAAGAAAATTTTAATTAAATGCTTGCTTACAGGGCATTATCCTTGCAGCAGTAAAACATCAGCATGAGCATAAGCGCACCCCTTTTTGATTGCGGCCAATCAGGTTGGTGGTTGTGTCAATTAACGCATCCTCTCCACTTTGGCAATGAAGCAAATAGGTATTAGTTAGGTAGGTATTAGCCATAAAGAGCATAATCATGTGTCATAAGTCATTTACATTCTCAAGAAGTAAAAGAATAAAAAGTATCAGCGGCGCGCGGCGCTAGGAATCACTTCATTTGGTTTAATTCACATCCTTTGCCTGAGGATATTTTTTGAATCTTCCCTCTTGCACTTGAATCTAATGTCGTGTCTGGTTTAAATGGAATAATTTCAATTTCAATTAAAACACGTCGAAGTGTCAAAGCTCAGACGGAAGCCTTCTTTTCATGCAGCTGCGTTGATTTCTATTGCGACAAGGACCGTATAGTTGTTCATTTCCGGATGTTCCATCGACAGAGTTGGTTAACACCTTTTTCCCCCTTTTACTTTCATTCTTCAACTTTTGCTCGAGTGGGTTATGATTATAAAAAGTTAAAGGATACAAATGAGTTATACGAAATAGCTCATGTTTAGGGTAAAATGTACTTAAAATAAATAAAATAAATAAAATAAATAAAATAAATAAAATAAAATATATTAATTAAATAAAATAAAAAAAATAAATAAAATATATTAAATAAATAAAATAAAATAAAATAAAAAAAAAAATAAAATAAACAAAATAAACAAAATAAATAAAATAAGCAAATTAAATAAAATAAACAAAATAAATAAATCAAATAAAAAAATTAAGGTTAAGATTATCAGATTTTTATCCTCAAAGCTTCGCGATTTCTTCCCTAACACCAACCATAAATGAAAAGAATAAAATTATATCCATTTGATTGGACGAACAAAAATATATAAAAAAAAAAAACAGTTAAAAGGATATCCTATTCGTTCCACAGTGACAATCACTTAGGAATCATGTCCCGTTGCAGTGTTTTAACATCCTTAGAGCCAACACAGACACTTTGGTGCTATGTGTATAGATATAGCAGTCTGTGAATGTTGCCACTTGGAATGCAGATTTCATGACAAATCGGCAAAAACATTCTCTGGGGATGCCCCGCAGGCATGTTTCAACTTCAATTCAAGGTACTGACAGCACTCCAACCGATGACACGAGATGAGATACGACTAGAAGAGTGTACTTCGGTGGAGTTCCAATTCAATCAAACAGCTCGAAGAAGGAAACTTTAGAAATGTTGTTTATCCTTCAGTTTTTTTTTTTTTTTTTTTCAGGAAAAACAATATGGTTGGACATTTTATTCCGTGTCGAAACAATGAAAATAGAATTTAATAAGAATGTTCGATTCGAGGTGTGTTGTACTGCTGCTGCTGCTGCTGATGTTTAGGTTGGTGGAAACAAAGAGCATCGCAAGGACGACGAGAGTAGATATAGTAACTGAATAATCGTTTCGCAGTCCTTCTATCAATCATCTGAGGGTATAACGAGGGTTATTCTAAATGTCTAAAATGTTGTAGATTCTTGACATCAAGTGATTCTAGATTTGTTGACTAATGAAGCGACTTATGTTGTAAATTGTAAAATGTCTTGGAATAAGTTTAACGCCTGTTATATGGTCTTAAGGGTTCTTTAGCGATTCTATATTCAAAGCAGTCACTTAGAACTTCATTTTGAAACTTTGTAAATATTAAAATAGCAAAGATTTTTTAGAATAAATTGAGAAAACATTTCTAGAAATTGAGATTTTTTAAATTGAATATTTTTTAACAATCCCGTTTGGTCTAGAAAAGAAGTTATCCACAAAAAGCGATTTCTTGCTTTTTAAAACTGAAAACAAAAAAAAAACTGCAAAATAAGATTTTGAAATTCTTTGGGTAAGCAACAGCATTAGATACAGTGATATTTTATTTTGTTTTGAAACACAGAAGTAAAGGGTGTTTTTTTAGACGTGTGGTTTTCAATCTGGCAATACTTTTTTCGGAGTTGGTCTTTTTGACAGCTGTCACTTGATTTATGCTCAGTTTGGTTTGCCATTTCGTACTTCTAAACAACGCATGCAAATTGTGCAAAATTGGCTCGAAACGATATCGTTGTTGGCCCCGATTTTCACAAGAAATTTTTTTTTCAGCGATAAAGCTCATTTTTGGATGAATGGCTACGTCAATAAGCAAAACTATCGCATTTGGAGTGTAGATAATCCTCAAGGCATTGTTGAGACGCCGCTTCATACTCAAAAAGTCACTGTTTGGTGTGCTCTATGGGCAGAGGGAATCATTGGTCCATATTTCTTCAAAAATGAATCCGGCCATAGTGTTACAGTCAATAGGGAACGCTATACCGCCATTATAAATGACTTTTTCGTGCCTGAATTGGAGGATGTTGATGTGGATGACCTTTGGTTCCAACAAGACGGCGCTACATGCCATACAACCAACGAAACAATCAATTTATAACTTTTATTGAGCGCATTATCTCGTGTAGTGGGCCTGTAGCGTGGCCTCCAAGATCGTGCGATTTAACACCGCTGGACTATTTTTTGTGGTGTCATGTGAAGTCGCTTGTCTACGCAGATAAGCTCGAGACGATTGACGCTTTGGAAGAGGATATTCGGCGCGTTATTAATGACATACGGCCCCAATTGCTGCAAAAAGTGGTCGAAAATTGGGCCTCTCGGCTGGAAATTATTCGAGCCAGCCACACGTCTAAAAAAACACCCTTAACACAGATATTTTTTTCGTCCAACAGAGTGCTGTCACATATTTTCCTGGTTCGGGGTGTTTCTTTTCGCTTGTGGTGGTTCTCACCAGTGCCAGCGGCTGTGGATGATTGCTAAGGTTGCTCGTCCATTGTCTTGCAGCTATGATCATATAAAGGGTTTTCCAATAAGAGGTGTTATTTTGGATAGCCCGCTATTTCGGTAGCTGTCACTTTTGAAGCTGTCACATTTGACAAGTAGAAACTACGCCATTAATAAAAATAGAACGATACACGCTTCAACAACGCATTGAAATTATTAAAATTCACTATAAAAATGGTGAAAATTTGGCAGAGACGGTTCGTAAAACTAAAACATTTTTGGGTCGTCGTGAAGCACCTTGTCGGACCGCAATACAGAAATTTGTGGACAAATTCGAGCTGTTGGGACAAGTTAGTGATGTGAAGAATAAAACCCGTGCACGTCGCTCAAGAACAACTGAGAATATTGCTGTTGTAGCCCAAAGTGTTGAAGAAAACCCAGGTTTGTCCATTCCTCGTCGTTCTTTGGAATTAGGCATTCCACAAACGTCATTACACCGTATTTTGCATAAAGACTTGGGTCTTAAGGCTTATAAAGTTCAGTTAACACAAGAACTCAAGCCGGCTGATCATCAACAACGTCGTGTCTTTGCTGATTGGGTCCTTGAAATGCATTAAAATGATCCGGAATCTCATCGAAAAATCATCTTGACTGATGAGGCCCATTTCCACCTCGGAGGCTACGTCAACAAGCAGAACTGTCGCATCTGGGGCTCGGAAAACCCAAGAGTTATTGTTGAAAAGCCTCTCCATCCTCAACGCATGACTGTTTGGTGCGGTTTATGGTCCGGCGGGGTCATTGGACCTTACTTTTTCGAAAATGAGGCTGGAGCAACAGTTACGGTCAATGGATTGCGCTATCGAGAGACGATTAATGATTTTTTATGGCCGGAATTGGATGGTATTGATCTGGACAACGTTTACTTTCAACAAGACGGCGCTACCTGCCATACAAGCAATGAAACCATCGATCTTTTACGGGAAAAGTTTCCGGACCGTGTTATTTCTCGAAGAGGTGATCACAATTGGCCACCGAGATCTTGTGATTTAACACCTATGCGACTTCTTCCTTTGGGGCCACGTGAAAGATAAGGTCTACGCCAACAGCCCAGCGTCGATTCAAGACCTCAAAGATGGAATTCGTGAGGCTATCGAGGACATAGGGCAGCCACTTTATGATTTGGTTATGGAAAATTTCATGAAAAGGATATGGTCCTGTAAGCGTGGTCGTGGCGGCCATTTGGCTGATGTTGTGTTCCATTATTAACGGCATACCTTCCTCTTTATAATGAAATAAACATCCGATCATTTATCTCAAAAAATGCCATGACACCTCTTATTGGAAAACCCGTTATTTGTGCAGGGGTGCCTCTTAGAGTCGCGTGTTTCTGAAATATTTTTGTCGCCGTTGATCAAAGTTGAGTCCCTTGCATTATGCTCTCAAAAACTCCAAGCCTCATGCTGCTTTTGAAAATATTAAACCAGACAATAAGCAGAATAATGTGATGGTCGATCCGAGAAAAAGAAGACTGAGTCCGTTCCCTTTCCGCAGCTTCCTCAATTTCGTTGTTGGAGAAGTTTATCTTGACATCTCTGGCATCACTTTTGTCTGTTTGCTTGAGTTTATTTGAATTCGTTTGATATCCGCAGTCGGTTGAAGTTGATGTAAACCTCGTTATGTGGATCTATTGTTACCATCGTATGGCCCAGTTTGATGTGAAGCTCCACTGGGTCCTGCATGAGTTATTCAGCACCTCGAGAACGATGTTGATGGAATTGGATGGAACCAGGAAGAACTCCAGTCAGGATAAAATTCTTGTGAATGTTGGCTTTAGTTGAAAGACCACTAGGAAGGAATGGTGCTCAAAATGTTCATCCAACTAGTTCATCAGGTAGTTTCCATAGTCGGATGAGGTTGTGTCGTACCATCGCGTGTGTCGGCGGGCATTGAAATCGCCTCCAATCAGTCCCTGCGATGTGTGCTTGGTTGCAAATATTTTACTGAAGTATCGGGCTTCATGTCACCTTTCATTTGATACCAAACTCGTTCATGTACACTCTGGGCCAGAAATGGGCAATTCCCTTTGATGAACTAACTAAGGTTTAACTTTAATCAAATACAAAATTCATAACAAATTTAAAATAAGTGTAACCGTTTGCTCATAAGTCATAATAAATATATATCAACTGACATCTAATACTATATGTTTAATTAATTACGTTCGCTTCGTTTGAGCGAACTAGCCTAGCTATGCATATTTTATAAATTTCATTCTATAAAGAACATAATTTAGCAACATTTATTTTTGTATTCACTATTTGACAACATTTACGTGACACATCCGACATCCCACGCAAGAAGCCCGCCCCCACTTAAAAAAAAAACAACTTTGAATGTTGATATATTATGTACCTACCTACCTATGATGTATATATATTTTCAAAAAAATATATTACCTATCGTAATATCGTTAAAAGTTAACTTCCACTCATATATTATTAAAGCCCTTGTATATATACGCAGCCCCCAGCCAAAAACTGAAACTGAAATTTTCCATAGCACAACCAAACCACTTTGCGAAACGTTTCTACCTCATACTCTGTAATTTAATTTCCGTAATATCCTTCGGTTATTGAAATTCAAATTTGATTACACCATAAGCACAAAATGTATACACCATCAGACAAGCACAGATAACGTTACGTAACAAAACGGCATCGACAACGACATCGACATCAGCACCCCCCAAAAAAGAAGTCCTTTCAAAAATTGTTCACTTTTCATACAGAGTACCTATTCAGATGGGAAACGCCTCTCTAATCAGATGAATATTAAAATTGAGTGGGGTTACTGGCAACTGACACTACACATTCAGACACTCCGCCCACTCTACCCACTGTTCTATACCGGAGCTGGAGCCGGAGGGCTATTTGCAAAATCAACTCAGATAAAGACACACACACATCCATATTACAAAAAAAGTTCCCAATGAATATCTATAAATCACCTGATAGAAAGTATAGAGAATGAAAAACCTCATTTGTTGTTGCCTTAGGGAGCCATACATACATATTATATACTATACTAAAGTAAAGTGACTTTCAATTTCGCTTTTCTCAAGAGTCCTTGAAATCGAAGTGTGTATAAACTTTTACAACCTTTCATCCTTAAATGCACAGTTGAGCGAGTCGTTTTGATTTGTAAAATCGTCATCATCGTCGTCGTTAACTTATCGGTTTAAATTGACTTAACCCTTCCTTAACCCTTCCAATTTCAATTCCAATTCCAACGACCTATAGATGAGCCTAACCTAAACACACCCAAGACTTAAACCAACAGAGGAGTATGGTGATGTATGGTTGCGGATGTGTTTGTTAAAAGCTTTTAACATTCGTTCCGTTTATCCAAATACGTACACAACTGTTGAGACAATACGCCAGAATGCACATCCAGCCATTAAGGTATTGTTGGCAAAAGCAAAATGGAAAATCCCTTGAAGCGTACAACCCCGTAATGACATCACAACTAAGCATGGACAAAAACCCACACCCAAATGCATACAAGAATACTACACAACATGAGTTTTGTCGGATTAATAAAAAAAAAATATAAAAACGAAAACGAAAACAAGCATCAGGGAAATGGATTACGGATTTCGACAAAAATGCCTCCTGGGGATGTTGATCCGGGATATGTAAATGTTTTAAGGGGTTTTTGGTGTTATGATCAGGGACAACTGACGGAGAAGTCGACAACAACATCAGGGAATGACGTTGAATTAAATAAACACTTCTATCCCAATTGCAATTGAATTTAATCAAGCGTTTTGCAGTATCTGCTTTTGGGGCGTCTAAGAAATAAGATATATGTACACTGTACAGTGATGAAAAAATATTATTTTTTTTTTCAATCTACTACTATTACTAATTCCCCTGATATATTTCCTTGGTTATCTTTATCGTGCGTCGCCGTGAGTGGTTTCAAGGTAACCAAATAGACTTCTGAAAGAATCAGATTCAAGCATATTTTTTAACCTTGTGGATATTGAAAGACAGTCACAATGATTATTATTTTTCAAAAACAGCATAACGCCTATTTAAGGATCCAAAACAATTTTTTCGGTCCGGAAGAAAACAAAAAAAAATTAAATTTTGGAATAAGCCTACCAAAAATCTAAAAGTCTAAAACATTGCAACTTTCGTATTGCATTTTTTTTTAGTACAAAAGTAGGAAGATATTTGTAAGTTGAGTACAAAAGAATTTTTAGTACAAAATCATTTTTAGTGGCGCAGAGGATTTAAAAAATATTGAACTTAAAACTGAGTAAATTTTTTTAGGTGTTCGCATATTTTGACCATGGTCCTGCCAGTACTCACATATGGATCCGAGACTTGGGTGCTTAGCAAAAGGCACTCCGACCTTTTAGCCGCGTTCGAGAGAAAAGTCTTAAGGAGAATTGTTGGCCCCATATGTGAGGAAGGGCGATTCCGGAGACGGTACAATCATGAATTGTACGCAATCTACATTGAAGCGGATATCGTGACAAAAATTAAGCTGGGTAGACTCCGGTGGGCAGGGCACCTAGCTCGCATGAGCGAAGAGGAACCTGCTCGGAAAGTTCTTTGTGGTACATTCTATGGTAGACGACAGCGTGGTAGAATATGCTTGCGCTGGAGAGATGGCGTAGACCAGGACGCCCGGAGTCTTGGGGTGCGCAACTGGATGGCGGCGGCTCGAGACCGGGATGGGTGGAGAGACTTGTTGAAGGAGGCCAGGACCGGACCCCGGTTGTCGAGCCGACGATGATGATGATATTTTGCTAATAAACATGCGTTGTAAAATACTGAGGACAAAAAGCGTGTTTTTTTTTTAGACGCGTGGTTTTCAAGAGGAAATAAAACGCATATGATTTATTGTTATGGCCAAGAATTTAGCTTTATTATAAAGATAAGTGCTTGCCATTAGAATTTAAAAATGATTTCGGGAAAGTGGCCGCCGCGGCTGGCTCGAATAAATTCCAGCCGAGAGGCCCAATTTTCGACGACTTTTAACAGCAATTGGGGCCGTATGTCAGCAATATCGCGTTGAATGTTGCCTCCAAGTTGTCAATCGTTTGGGGCTTATCGGCGTAGACTAGCGACTTCACAAATCCCCACAGAAAATAGTCAAGCGGTGTTAAATCGCACGATCTCGGAGGCCAATTCACGGGTCCGTAACGTGAAACTATGTGGTTACCAAACGTTTCCTTCAATAAATCAATTGTGGCACGAGCTGTGTGACATGTTGCGCCATCTTGTTGAAACCACAGCTCTTGCACATTATGGTTGTTCAATTGAAAAAGTCAGTAATCATGGCTCTATAGCGGTCACCATTGACTGTAACGTTCTGGCCAGCATCGTTTTTAAAGAAGTACGGACCAATTAGCACACCAAACAGTCAGTTTTTGTAGATGTAACGGTGTCTCAACATACACTTGAGGATTATCATCACTCAAAATACAGGAGGTTTGTTTATTGACGTATCCATTCAACCAAAAGTGGGCTCCATCGCTAAACAAAATTCGCTTATGAAAATTGGGATCAACGGCAATCTTGTCTAGCGCCCATTTAGGCACAATTTGGAAGCGTTGTTCTGGCGTCAGTCTATTCATGTTGAAATGCCAAACTAAACTCAAAATAAATCACTTGACAGCTGACAAAATGGCCGCCAGTTAAAATAGTGTTGCCAACTTAAAGTTCTATACCTCTAAAAAAAACACACTTTACAAATTTCCCCTAAGTTGTGGTTTGCAAACAGCGCATAATGTATTCATTAGTATTTCTTTTCTTAAGCTAATTCTAAAGCATTTGTGCATCAGTTGTACATTGATTATAAATTTAAATCGATGTCACATTGTTTTGATGAAAACTACACACGAAATATTCCGACTCTGAACAACCCTGAAATTCACACATGACCGAGGACATTCAGTAAACCTGACCTCTACACGATTCCATGTCGGAGTCGCAGTCGGTGCTCCATATTTGTTTCCTATTAACATCCACATTTTCCTCTTTTTCAGACATTCTATGCATAGCTCTCAACTCACCTCCTACCTATAAACCTAGACTTATTCCCCACCTTCCACTATTCATCGTTCTATACAAAGCAATGTCACTCGACAATTTTTTTTTTTTTCAACTATATCCTCCTCTTTGTTTCCGAAGACACGAAACATAAGGAGATGGGTGTTAGGCCTGTGTCTCCTCATCGCTTGCCAAGCTCTTATATCTTTTGCACAAACACTTTTGGGAAGAAAAATAAACACAAAATGAAAAAAAAAAAAAAAAAAACAGATGTGCAAATGACATAATGAGTGCCGCTGGAAAAATAAAATAGGAAAAGAAAAAACAAGAACAAAGTCCTTTTTGACAGTTTTCAAATCCACAGTATTAAAGCTTTTAAGCTTTAACTGGTGGATATAAAGGACTCATTACCTTATAAATTATGTTTGTTTTGCGAAAATGTAACTTTATATTAATTTAGCCTACCTACGGCTGGCGCGGCACGGCGCAGATCAGGTTAAGCGAAGATTTTTAATTAATTTTCCATTCACCGTTGGCCTGATGATAACCACCACAATCCACATTTTGTGTATGTATATGTGCTCCTCTTTGCAAATGGATACGAGTGTTTGTAGACTACGAAATGAACTGACTTGACATCAGGACAAACCCAAACTGACCTAAATAAATTTGAAATTGAAATATTGAAGACCATGTTGCGGTGAAATGAATTTCAATTGGATTTTGTGGAATGACTTTTCAGATAGGCACACTCTCTGACCGCGTGAATTCAATAAGAAACATGGTTAAATGTGGATAGCTGGGTCGAATTTGTAATAAGACCTATTTAGCATATATAGTGCATAGCATCGCACAGTGGTATGTTTGTTGAACTTTGTTGTAAATCAGAATTTGGATCAAAATTTCAAAATTAAAAAAAAGCATTTCAAAAGTCAGAAATTTTGTAATAGGTACATAAATATTTATGTTTGAAATGTCTAAATGTAATATGTGGTTGAAGGTGTTCTTTCATACGATATAGAATTGCAAGTAGGTACCGAATTTAAAACAATAAGTCCAAAAAGTTGCTGTTTATAAGGAATAAGAACTAATTTTTGTGTTATAGCTTTAATCGATTCTGATACAAAATTTGAACATTTTTGACAGTTTAAAGTTGACAACCAATATTTCTGGTTAACGATTTGAAACAATCTAAAATCATAGTTTTAAAAATGTTATTAATTTTTCTGATCGCTGTATTTAAATATAATATGAAGCTAAACTAAAAATTCTGACAGTTGAAATTTATGTTAAACAACCTATTATCATTAAAAAAAAATTCTTGTACAACGTCATAATTTTGCGGGCACTGCTAGTTGGCAACTGCCAAAATTTAAATCAACAGTATTGTTTTATAACTTTCAAGTGTCAGAATATTTAAACTGATGTCAGATTTAAATACAGCAGTCGGAAAAAGTAATGGCTTTTTAACAATTATTTTAGATTTTTGAAGTTTTTGAGTCGATGTTGACCTAAATATTGGTTGGCATCTTTAAATTGTAAAAATTGCCAATTTTATATATATATGATTTAAAAATCATTTTCAATAAAAGAATATCAAAAAAAAGACTACACAAACTAGCTCTTATCTCTTGAAAACACTACGCAACATTTTGGAATTGCCTTGCCAAATTTGGTACATATATACCTACATGTATAATTGTACATACATGTATCTGCATTTAAATCAGATTTATTTTCGTCAAGAATTATGACGGACATGTTTTTTGTTGCAAAAAGTCAACAAATGGTCCACTGTGCGTCGAAGGTAGTTATCATCTTGGTTTATTTTCTGTACCAGGCTTAAACTACGGTACGGGAAAAGGTTTAAACCGTGTAAACCACGCTGCAATGACGTATACGAGCAATATTAAATGAGATAGATTGTCTTAAGCTAGCCCTACACGAAGGAGCCAAAAAGCTCGCAGTCCGAGTTAAGAACGAATACAAAATAGAAATTTTAAATAAGAATTTATGTAAAGTTAGTTAAAGGAAAATTTAATATGTTAGCAAACTTCCCCTGAACTTTGACGAAAGTTTGCATGACATTTAGTTTTTTTTTTAAATTAAAATGTTTGTTTTGTTTACTCTTTTCTTCACTATGTTTAACTTGAATTACATTATTGAAATAGTTTAAAGACACTCTGATGTGCCACAAACTAAAAGAAAAAAATCAATCTTGTTGATGTGTCCAACAAAGAAAAAAAAAATATTTCAAAATGGTTCTTTTATTCTTTCCTCAACTGTTTTGCTCGAAATAGTTTTTAAACACTCTGTAGCTTCAGTCATTAACGTTTGTGTTGCATTTTCAAGCAAAAAATTTCTACCCATTTAGATAAAAAAGGCTTTTTTAACCGTCTATATAAATTTGCAAACCAAACTGAGCATAAATCAAGTGACAGCTGTCAAAAAGACCAACTCCGAAAAAAGTATTTTCAGATTGAAAACCACACGTCAAAAAAAAAAAAACACCCTTTAGTTAATTTGCAGAAAAACAAAAAAAGGTCTGAATACACCTTCGAAAATATTTAAAAATAATTGTTGTTTGTTTACTTAAATTCACCACTGTATTGTTCTGTTTGACTTTCAGATACTTTTTATATTTTAGATCTTTGGCTATTAAGGTAAAATATTATGTCTATTCATTGCGGTAAGAAAGTTTTATTTTAGCAGAAGATTCCGAAACACCCTGTTAATATTTTTTTTTCTTTAAATTGACAAATTGTATGGCCTTTAAGTCGAAAATTGTCATGATATCTTTGTTCGTTAAAGAATTAAGATTTTTGCAACCAACCAAAAAAGTCATAATTAACTGTGTGGCACTACTTGCAACACAGACCGTGAAGCGATTTGTTTTATTGTGAGAATTATTCGGTGAACATTTATTTTCGACGAATAAGCCGCTAAAGTCCAATCAATAAGCAGGGTATTGTTTGATTTGAAACGATGCCATATTCAGTTAATACTCCACCGGCTCCGGGATCTTAGCCCGCCATATGTGGGATATTCGCAAAAAAAAGTATGCCATCTAAAAGTTCAGAAATGGGCCAAAAAAGTTCAGCAAGTTTCAGAATATAATCAGCCATAGGTTTTTTTAAAGTGTTTTCACGTTGGTTTTTAATCCTGCAACAGGATCTTTGGTAAGACCTGGGGTCCAAACCCTAAAATCATAATGTGAATGTACACGGCCATTATAAGACCGATCCTTACATATGGTAGCCTGGTTTGGTGGAGCGCGATGGATAAAGCAACTAATTAGAAAACGCTTAGCAAAGTTCAAAGACTAGCGCGCGTAGGAATCACAGGGGCAATGAGGTCCACACCCACTGCGGGAATGGAAACCATACTCAATCTAAGGACCTCCGTGGGTCATGCACAAATTATTATTATGTATGCACACACTACACAACACCCCGTACAGATTTTTAGAAAACCGTTTTCTGTCTCCATCCCCTGCTGGATGCTGGTTTACAACAGTCAGATAAACCGATGGTAGAAATTTACACCGACGGATCGAAGATGGATACAGGAGTAGGCGCGGGCTTCTTCTCTGATTCCCTCGATTAAGCCAACTCTTATAGGCTCCCTTATTACAGCAGTGTCTTCCAAGCAGAGGTTCTGGCAGTGATAAAGGCTGCTGAACAGGTCTCAACGCAGGCGATACCACAAGCTTAGATCACCTTTTACATTGACAGCCAAGCAGCGATCAAAGCTATCTCTGCCATAGAAATAAAATCCAAGCTGGTTTCATGCTGTCGCGAAGAGCTAAGTTCTGGCCACGCAGCACAACATCAGACTCTGCTGGGTCCCTCGGCACTGTGGAATTCTAAGAAATGAAAAAATAGATGAACTGGCAAGGACTGGTTCATCATCAGAACTATGCCTAATAGACTCCGGTGTTAAAATTACACCCTGTGCCATTAAACAGGAAATTGGTAAGAAGATAATGGAACTTACCAATGACAGATGGAACTCACTCCTAACTTATACCACTACAAAGAATCTGTGGCCTAGCTACAATAAGAAAATCATGAACCTGAAAAAAAGATCACTGAATCTTTTGATAGGAATTATCACAGGGGCATAATCACTTAGGATATCATAGAAAGAATATGAAACTAAATACCTACTGAAGACATTTGCAGAAGCTGCGGAGACGAAGAAGTAGAGGAGGATACCCTTCACTACCTTGGTCACTGACCGGCACTCTGCAACATAAGGAAACAATTTTTGAGTAGCTATTTCTTCAACGATCTAGCAGAAATCTCAAAGTTAACAGGTGATAACATCTTAAATTTAATGAACTTCATCAACGCCTCCAAATGGCTTGATACTCCATAGGATTTCATAGGTTATATATTTAAAGGGATGGTCCAATCCATCAGGATACCACAATGGATCAATATTGATCTAAGTGTCCATCAACCTAATCTAACCTAACCTATCACAAATTTTCTATGGCTGACCAATTTCTGAAACCTTTTAGAAAGCAAAACTTTTTGGAAACTGTACCTGGTCTGTTTTTTTTTTTTTTTTTTTTTTTTTTTTTAATTATGTGTTTAAATCAAAGCTTTAACTGGTGCCAAAGTCCTTTTGTATTATCATTTCCATTAATTTGTTTGTGTTTTCACTTCACTCCACTTCTCCTTTTCATCCAAGACAATAACCTCAAAAAGTCGCCAATGTGCAATGTGATGGAATGAGTAATGATTTTCAAACAAGTCCCAAAAGTGTACACCTATTAAATTTTGTGAACTGATGCGTTGTGCTAAATCGTGTGTGTTGAAATTTCAAATCCTCTTTTCACACTATTATACACCCTTTTTGTTCTCATATTTATGACATCCCGTTTTAATTATGTTGAAGCACCTTAAATCCTACGAAGGGTTCCTTACCTTTCGGGCCTTTAAAATCACAACTGTATTTCCGTAAAAGACCACGTATTTTGACTGAGATTTTCAAACGACTCCCGCGGCCAATAAAAATTGATTGCTAGTCTATCCTTCTGTGTGCCATTTTATTTTGAGAATATTAAAGTTTAACATTTCACTGGGTCACTATGACGTATACGTACTAAAAATAAAAAAAAAATTATATCTGACTTTTTATACTGAAATTCTTTGAAAGACGAGCTTTTAAAAAACGAAATGTTTCATAAAATTCTTAGAGTTTATATTTTCAGTGAAATTCTTCCATTTTTTTTTTTCTCGAAAAAGGAAGCCATAAATATTTCCCTATTTAATCATTTTTGTATCCAATTTACTTATTGTTATTTTTTTGTGTGTGTTTATTTTAGCAATTTCAAGAGAGGACGGCGACGAATCACACCACCACCATCATCACCACCATCTCCATCACAGGGGTGGTCATGGACACAATCACGGTAGCAAAGTTCCCTACAATGGATACAACTCTGAGGAGTTTCTGGACAGACTGGAGCCGAATGGTAACATCCCAGCCGATAAATCAAATTGTAGATACGGGGGTAAGTTTTCCTATTGTTTTCTCTACTTCGTTGCCGTCGTTATATTTTTTTTTCTTTTTTTTTTTGTGGAAGGAATTTTCTCCCCGTTGTTGGATTTTTGTACATTTTATTTATACTGGTCGTATTTTTGTTTTGATTTCAGTTTTGTTTTTTTTTCTTTTTTTTTTTCTTTCAATCCCAATCGGAGATCATACAAATTGGAAAAGAATATCTCTCTCTCTGTATTAAAAACTTTTTCCAAGGTACCTACTAAGATAAAAAGAAAACTTATTCAGTTGAGCAGATTTTAATTTCCTTAAACCTCTGAAACTTAACTTTTCTTCCGTCTTATTTTTTTTTTTTTTTGCGATTTTGTAACTATTTGGCAATGGATATTTATCGAATCATGTATTTTCTTCTTTTTTTATTTTATTCCCTTGTATATAGGTAGGTAAGTACGTTGAGAAAAAAATCGATTAAGTATTATTATGTTAGTGCAAGATTTGTTAGGTAATTGGAAAACAAAATCCCATTGTGCTTGAGGTCTAATTTAGATCGAAGTTTTGTGGCCACTTCGTTATTCGATAGCAATTTATATACATATATATATTTTATTGATTTAATTGAAAAAAAAAAATTATTTAATGGAAACATTCGAGTTGATTTTTTTACTACCTATAAGTATTACGTAAGTTGAAGTGCTTTGGGATCTATTTTAAGAGATTATATTTTTAGAAGAATAGTTAAGTATAATCGTTTGGTTGAAGTATTACAAGTAATCAAATTGATGCACTAAATTTAAAAATTTCTTATTTCTATATTAAATAATCGGCTTATCAAGTTTATTATTGCCAAATTCTTAAGAAATTCAAAAAAGAAATGAGTTTCTATAACTGCTTTTCTTGACTTTACACCACACTTGCGAAAATCTGGCAGAACTCGTCAAAAAATTATATACAAATTTTTGGCAAGTGCTTACTCACGATAAACTATAAGGCCAACAGCCCTCTAAACCAAATTCAGTGGAAGGTAATTGTAGGTGTAGTAGAAGGCTAAACTTCTACCACAACATACGCTACGTCTTGCTATGATGAACATCCCATTTTTCTGCATTCCCATGATATTTCACTTAGTTATTTTGTAACTTAAGAAGATTTCCCCATGTCAGTAACTTCAAAGACTTAATTCTATATGTAACTTGATTTTTTAAAATATATTTATTGACCTTAACCTTCAAGCTCTGACCATTGCCCTTGTCAATTGCTTCGCAGCCTTAATTCTTCATGTAGTTTGACATTTTACCTTCATTTTAAAACATCAACATTACAGATCGAACTACTAAAACAGAAGTTATTGGTTTCTTCAGGCAAGCACCATCCTCCGCTTTTGATTTGCATTTTTAGTTTCAGTGCCTCCTTTCGTATATAATTACTATACTTTTTATTACTTTATATTATTCAATTAAGAGCCGACCATGAGCGCGTCCTCCACCGCCCACCATCACTGAATGTTATCTCGCTCCCGCTTCTGTGCTTCTCAGTTTATATTGATATTTTTTTTTTCGATTTTTTGTACTTATACTTCTGGTTGTTTATCTTCACCTTTTTGTTGAAATTAACACAATTTGCCGTGAATGAAATTAATTGTAAAAGCAAACTTAATTACAGTTTCAGTGTAAAGTATTGTACTTTTGGCCAATAATTTTTTTGCACAATTGTAGCCTGCTATTTCACCTTCCATTAAAGGTCTAATTATTGATAATCCGATACTAGAAGTGCACATACTGAAGCTCGCCGGTTGAGAAGCAAATATTCACAACATGCACATATGTAATCCGTGTAAAATATAATAATGTGTATCCCCCACACACTTCCCCCTCTTCGCATCACGTTGTTTTCCATTTTTGAAAATTATAAAGGGTGTTTTTTTTAGACGTGTGGTTTTCAAGAAGAAATAAAACGCATACAATTTAATGTTATGGCCAAGAATTTAGCTTTATTATACGGATAAGGGTTTGTCATTATGTTTTAAAAATGATTTCGGGCAAGTGGCCGCCGCGGCTGGGTCGAATAAATTCCAGCCGAGAGGCCCAATTTTCAACGAATTTTTGCAGCAATTGGAGCCGTATGTCAGCAATAACGCGCCGAATATTCTCTTCCAAGGCATCAATCGTCTCGGGCTTATATTTGCGTAGACAAGCGACTTAACATAACCCCACAAAAAATAGTCCAGCGGTGTTAAATCGCACGATCTTGGAGGCCACGCCACAGGCCCACGACGCGAGATAATGAAATGGCAAACCAAACTGAGCATAAATCAAGTGGCAGCTGTCAAAAAGACCAATTCCGAAAAAAGTATTGCCAGATTGAAAACCACACGTCTAAAAAAAAACACGCTTTATAACGAGAGAATTTTATGAAAATTTACGATTATCGTTTTTAAAATTAAGGAATGACCCCCCAGATCTGCGAACAAAAATATATCGGGCGTTACTTGAGTATACCGCAGTTTTGTTCTTCTATTTTAATAAATAATCGTTACAATGTATAGACGGTAAAAAGGCGCATTTATGGTGAATTTAAAGCCACACATGTATACGTATAGTGAGTGGATGTCTTATTGTATGCTTATGGCATGGCAAGAACAACGATAATAATTACACACCCCTTGCGAGAAAGTGCTGCAAGTGGCAAGAACCTTTTGTGGTGCGCTCTAAATTGACATTTTGTTGTTATTATGATAATCGTAGCCTTCATCTTCACAGTTGATGTTTTTTGTTGTTGTAGTTGTTATTTTTTTTTTTAAGAAGTCCTGCAGGAGTGCTATCCAAGAGACAGTTCCTGTCCCTATACACAAACATATGTGTCTGTGTGGGACTTATGAGGTTATGTGTAGAGTGGATATGAAATTTTTACGTTATTAAAACGACGTACGATGGGCTACTTGACTTAATGAATGACAAAGCTTCAAACAATGGCATCATCATCATCATTATCATCATCATCGCATCGGATAGCAACACAGGGGTGGATTTCCCCCCAGGACCGTCAATATGGGTTTCTGACATGTAGAAGACACTATACTGATGGGAATACGCCCTATAGATTAAACTACTCAAGCGCAGGGACACAATATATGTTAAACAGACAGTCCACATTATACGTACTGAATTTGAAAACTGACAGATCAAATTTCTAATTTAACTTAAAGTTATTTGTTGTGAACGACCGAACCACGACGCAACGATGACGGGCAAACAAAGGGATTTGTATATATCTAACCCTTTTAAAATGTTCGACTATACAAAGCCTCTAATTAATGAAGAAGGTGTTCTTTTCAGACAATTGTTATGAGAATATTTTAGTAGACAAATGATTGACGTGGTTAGTAAGATTAAGTTTCAGCTTTGAATACAAAGGTTGGGTTATAGCTTATACCTAATATGGGCGGGTATTTTCTTAATGACGAATAATATAACAAATTAATAGATTTCCTTGTCGATGTCATATTCATTATTCAGTAATTTTAAAGGAAATTTGTAATAAATTGAATTATTTTTAGATTTTGTTTTGTAAGGGATAAATTAGTTTAAAAATAGAGAAAAAATGCAGATAAAGAGAGCTTTGACAGAACTTAGATTTTTGTGTTTGATAAGATATGAGATATCAACTAGGGAAGGAAGTTGTATGAATTTCGAAAAAAAAATGCCCCACCCGAGCTATCATTAAAGTACAGTAATATAAGGTGCTTTGATAAAATAAGTGGTTGGTCATATCGTGTCAAGTAAAAAATTGTTCGTGTACGAACTTTTTGATAGTTTTTATAAATTTTAATTCTTTAAATTTAATTTCCTTAAAGACTTCTTTTAGAAATTATGTGCGTTTAAATAATAAATTAAACTCCTGATCGATGGGACTTTAATATAAAATTAAATAAAGTTCACATGTTCGACGTCCGTTTGCAAGCCAACTACAACCTGGCTTACAGACAAAGACGGAACAAGCTGCAGGTTAAAAATGTACTTTAACAAAAACACAACCATGGCCCATAAGCTTTTCTTTAAATTAGTACCGAACAACTAACAAATTTCGGCAGCGGTACAATAAGATACAAACTGAAAACTTTCAAAATTTCAACTTTCTATTGACAAGTAAATCTCGATTATTAGAAAAGTGGGCGTGGCAAAAGGTGGATTTAAATGCTTTAAAATACAGTTACCGTAGTTCAAAATTTCCAGCTTTCAAAGATAGTTAAATAAGGAAGTACTCAAGTATGTAACGGGTGTTTTTTTTTTTTTGAAGGTATAGAACTTTAAGTTGGCAACACTATTTTAACAGACGGCCATTTTGTCAGCTGTCAAGTGATTTATTTTAAGTTTGGTTTGGTATTTCAACATGAATAGACTGACGCCTGAACAACGCTTCCAAATTGTGCCCAAATAGTATCAAAACAAGATTGCCGTTGATCGCAGTTTTCATAACCGAATCTTGTTTAGCGATGAAGACCACTTTTGGTTGAATAGAAACGTCAATAAACAAAACTGCCGTATTTTGAGTGATGATAATCCTCAAGTCTATGTTGAGACGACGTCACATCCACAAAAACTGACTGTTTGGTGTGCTTTATGGTTTGGTGGAATAATTGGTCCGTACTTCTTTAAAAAGGATGCTGGCCAGAACATTACAGTCAATGGTGACCGCTATAGAGCCATGTTTACTTACTTTTTCGTTCATCAATTGAACAACCATGATGTGCAGGAGCTTTGGTTTCAACAAGACGGCGCGCAACATGTCACACAGCTCGTGCCACAATTGATTTATTGAAGGAAACGTTTGGTAACCGCATAGTGTCACGTTACGGACCCCTTAATTGGCCTCCAAGATCGTGCGACTTAACGCCGCTTGACTATTTTTTGTGCTGGGGATATGTCAAGTCTACGCCGATAAGCCACTCTTCGAAGTTTTTTCTCGAAATCGCAGATTTGGTCTACTGTGCGGCGGCTATTTAAGTTGCCGGCGAAAATGACCCAACGCATGTGTTGGATACCATATTTCTTCTTATCATCGTGATGTCCTGTTTGATTAAATTATGAGAATCGATTTAATTTTCGAACACATCTTTATTACCAAGATACTTCAAGCAAACAAAAAAGAAAATAAGCAGCTTTATATCATATAAATTATTTGTTAACAATAAGATTAGCATGGCGTAGTCTACCAGATTTACATTTTTATTTTATATGGAAATTTGTGTTACAATACAAAGCTTTTGCAATTGGTTATACACTTTTTATCCTTTAAATATAGCTATTCCTATAGCACATAGCATGTTTACAATATTTAAAAAGTTTTTCCCAGCCACCATTTCCATTAAGGATATTACACAATTCCCTAATATTCATTGAACTCTTCATAAAATATATTCTCCTTAATTCTTGTAGCATCGGACACACTGCAATGAAGTGGTACGAATCTTCCTTCTCGTTTAAATTGCAGAGTGTACAATTACCAGATAAGTCCTGTCTGTGTGGGATGAAGTTTAGGTTAAGCATCTCGATTCACGCCAAAAATATCATACGAATGCTTGGGATTAGCAGTGAATCATTGAAGTAGTTTCTATTTCCTAATTGGTGTTCCAAATTTTTATATTTTAAGCTTGAGTTACTTGTAGTAGCCTTTTCCAGATCTTCAAGGTATAATTTTTCATCCAGCAAAGCGATTAGGTTATAAAAAGATTCGTACCATCTTTCAATTTCATCAGGCGGTGGTATCAACTGAAAATTTCGGCTTTCTGCAATTGTGTCTAGTATGACGAAGGGCCTCGATCTTCTCCTAAGCATGTAAATTATACACTTCTTTTGAATTCTATCGCTTTCCATTTTCATAACTTTAGCAATGTACTCGCAACTTGCTTTGATATTCGATGTAATGGGTGATTTTTAAGCTGGTTTGGTTTTGGCAACACTGGTTTTGACAGCTGACGTGTGTTTAGTACCTTGTGTCACTGTCAAACAGCTTCAGTTTGGTTTGCAATTTAACCATGGATCGTCTTACAAATGAACAACGCTTGCAAATTATTGAATTTTACTATCAAAATTCGTGCTCGGTTCGAAATGTTCATCGCGCGCTGCTTGTGTTCAGCGATGAGGCTCATTTTTGGTTGAATGGGTACGTAAATAAGCAAAATTGCCGCATTTGGAGTGAAGATCAGCCAGAAGCATTGCAACAGCTACCAATGCATCCCGAAAAAGCCACTGTTTGATGCGGTTTATGGGCCGGCGGCATTATTGGGCCTATTTCTTCAAAGATGATGCGAATCGCAGCGTTACTGTCAATGGTGAACGCTACCGAGCGATGGTAACAAACTTTTTTTTGCCCGAAATGGAAGTTCTTGACTTGCATGATATGTGGTTTCAACAAGACGGTGCCACATGCCACACAGCACGCGAAACAATGGCGCAATTGCGAGGCGAGTTTGGTGAACAGTTAATTTCACGTTTCGGGCCGGTCAATTGGCCGCCTAGATCGTGCGATTTGACACCATTAGATTATTTTTTGTGGGGGTATGTCAAGGCTAATGTCTATAGGGACAAGCCCGCTTCGATTGACACACTGGAAGCCAACATCCATGCATTCATTCGTGAGATACCGGCCGATATGTGTGAAAGAGTATGCCGAAATTGGACTCAGCGGATGGGCTACCTGAGACGCAGCCGCGGTCAACATTTGCATGAAATTATCTTTAAACATTAAATTGCAAGGTTCAAACTATCGATTCAAATAAATATTTCATTCATTTTTTCGAATTTTTTGTGTTTTTTTTTTTTAAAAAGTTCTAAACCTCTTAAAAAATCACCCGTTATAAACATACGGAAGTCCAGATTCAATGTGGATGGCATATGATGGTATTGTAATAGGTAGTTTAAAGAGTCTTTTAAAAATATATCGTAGAATCCTATCTATATCTTCTGATATTTCCAGACCAAATACTTCGCTTCCGTAGCATATGCTTTCATTAACGACCCCTTTAAAGGCTGCTGCTGGTACATACTCGTTGATTGCAGAAGAACTTTTTCCACATTATGTTAATTGCTATTTTTGTTTCTGCGCATTTCTTCTGTATGTGTGTTTTAAAGCTCATTTTTGGCGTAAAAGTCACACCAAGATATTTAAACTCATGAACTACTTCGAGAACTTCGTATATGAGCGTCCATCTTTCTCTTATTCTTGTTCGAGTGTTCCCGAATATCATGATTTTCGCTTTCGAGGTATTTACTTCCAAGTATCACAAATCACAGTACGATACAAGCTTGTTGATCATTAACTGAAGTGTTGGGGGAGATTCAGCTAGGAAGACAAGATCATTTGCATAAAGCAGCAATTTGATGGTTTGGTCAGCAAAACGAGCACCTCCTGGTATGTAGTCGAGCAGATCGTCTATGAAGAGTGAGAATATTATAGGACTTAAAATGCATCCTTGTGGTAATCCCGTTGAACATCTAAAAAATTGCAAGCTTTTCTCTCCATCAAAAACGGCTGCTCTTGTTTCTGATAAGATCCCGTCATACATTTGAATGAACTTTCTAGATAAACTAATTGTTGAAAGCTTGTATAACGGTGCTTGGCGGTTAACTTTATCAAAAGCTGCTTTAAAGTCCACAAACATACAAAAGAATTTCTTTTTATTTGAGATAAAATGTTTCGCTAAAGACTAAATCACAAAAACTTGATCAACGGTAGAGAATCCTGGCCGAAAACCAGCTTGAAAGACACTTAACTGATTGTTTTCTTCAATCCATTTCATCAGCCTGGTGTACATAATTTGTGCGAAGATCTTAGTTGATGAATTAAGTACAGAAATTCCTCTATAATTTGCTGGAGATGAAGCGTCTCCTTTCTTCAATACAGGGAAGATTAACACATCTTTGAAGCTCCCTGGTATGTTTACTGTTTCATAAATTTTATTGAACAGTTCACAGAGTTTCAACTTAAAGTTGTCTGTTGCAAACTTATAAAATTCAGTAGGAATTCCATCCGATCCCGCTGTTTTGCTGTTTTTCATAGAACTTAGAGCTCGTTCTACTTCTTCCTGGTCGATATTTCTGTCCAGTTCATCTATTATGAGCAGCATTATGACTTCATCAGAGGGGAGATAAAATGTTTGTTCATGCGACGTGCACAATTCGACTGCCAGATTAGACAGAGTGGAGTATCTCTCTGAAACAAGCAAGAAGACCATCATTTTACCATAACTGACAAATGGCATTAATTATAATTAGATGCTGGGTGAAAAGTTTCAATGGATTATTATTATTTTGATCGCATGTAAGTTCCCCACCATACAAATGTTAGTCGACATATTATACTGTACAATGTACATCCCTTGTAGTCCTATAAGCAAAGCCTGTTTTGGATATGTAAGACACAAATTTATACAACGAGCATTCACTCAAAAATTAATGGGTTTTCTACCCCCCACCCACCCCCTATCACCCCCTCTCCCAACACACACACACACAATAGCAGATGGTAACATCTTACATAACTATAATACTTTCTGGATTATTAACTGTTTTAGGGTGAATTCTATGTGCTACAAAAATGATAATAGGGAGGAGATAAATTTCCTCGAAAGATTCAGAGTCAGCCTGTGTTTGTAGCGCAGAAAAATTAGGTCACTTCGATTCGTTGTATGAATACAGAACAGAATACTCTCGGAAAATGGGTTATTTCAAATGCCAATGAAACCTTATTCAAAACTTAACCAAGTCATAACGTGACACAGTTAGTGTTTATAGGTATGTAGAATTAACAAGTTGGAAGAAAATTGTTAGGCATCTGATAAGTTATAATTTGTCGAAATGTTTGAAGTAGCTTTTAAATGTAATTGACATGGACACTGGGCTGTCTTGAATAAAATGTATCTTTACGTAAATTATCACAAAATTAACTCAGAGAGTGAATTTTCAAATATCCAACCACGTTGTAGGTTTCCTGATGGAATTTTTTGCTTATATGTCAGAGATGCTTGGTATATGCCTTGCCAATGCTTAAATGTATTTTATCAGGTTAAAGATAAAATATGTTGCTGTGTTTGGGCTTGGAGCTTTCCTTAATTTATAGCCTGACAGGCATTTCATTTATACAATTCATACTTTTGAAATTTAATTTGATCAGGAACAGTAGGTATAGGTATACCTATAACACACATATTTTAAGAGCTTTATATGACACATAAATTATTACTAGTCTAGATAGTCTAGGTATCTGTTGAATTAAACAGTAGTAGAGACTGTGGGTCAGTGGCTAGGCGTCGTATTGTTCATGTCAATTTCGTTCATGAAAGCCTAACTTATAGACAACAACGGGTGTTTTTCTTAGACGTGTGGTTTTCAATCTGGCAATACTTTTTTTGGAGTTGGTCTTTTTGGAAGCTGTCACTTGATTTATGCTTAGTTTGGTTTGCCATTTCATAATGTATAGGCTTACTCCTGAGCAACGTTTGCAAATCGTGCAAAATGGACTCGAAACGAGATCGTTGTTGATCTCGATTTGCACAAGCAAATTTTATTCGGCGATGGAGCTCATTTTTGGATGAATGGATACGTTAATAAGAAAAATTGTCGTATTTGGAGTAATCATAATCCACAAGCCACTGTGGAGACGCCATTACATCCTCAAAAAGTCACTGTTTGGTGTGCTCTATATGAGCAGAGGGAATCATTGGTCCATATTTCTTCAAAAATGAAGCCGGCCATAATGTTACAGTCAATTGAGGAACGCTCTCGATCCATGATTAATGCCTTTTTCGTGCATGAATTGGAGGATGTTGATGTGGACGACCTTTGGTTTCAACAAGACGGCGCTACATGCCATACAGCCAACGAAACAATCAATTTATTGAAGAAAACTTTTGGTGAGCGCATTATATCGCGTCGTGGGCCTGTGGCGTGGCCTCCAAGATCGTGCGATTTAACACCGCTAGACTATTTTTTGTGGAGTTATTCGAAGTTGCTTGTCTACACAGATTAGCCCGAGACGATTGGCGTCTTGGAAGAGAATATTCGGCGCGTTATTGCTGATCTACAGCCCCAATTGCTGCAAAAATTGATCGAAAATTGGGCCTCTCGGCTTGAATTTATTCGAGCCAGCCGCGGCGGCAACTTGCCCTAAATCATTCTTAAAACATAATGGCAAACCCTTATCTTTATAATAAAGCTAAATTCATGGCCATAACATTAAATTATATGCATTCCTCTTGAGAACTCTCAACACGTATATCTTAAGGGGAAGTCCACAGAGACGGCTCTTCATGAGGTAGTATACGTACAATCGAAAAAACAATACACTATAAGGAATATACCCTAGCCACCTTCTTAGATTTAGAAGGGGCTTTCAACAATGTCCTAACCGAATCCATTCTGGAATCACTCGTTGACTTTTGTGTAGAGGACTGCATCAGGGAGTGGATAATATCCATGCTCAGCGATAGGAGGATTCAAGCTACTTTAGGTAATAATAAATCGATTAAACACGTCAATAGAGGTACCCCACAGGGTGGAGTTCTATCTCCACTTCTCTGGATCGTAGTCATGAACAGAATTCTCGTTAAGTTGGAGAGATGCGGGGTGAAGGCAGTTGCGTATGCGGATGATTTGGTGATTTTGGTTTCAGGAAAGTTCCCAACTGTGATCAGTGAGATCACAGAGATGGCTTTGAGGAAGGTTAGTAACTGGGCCACGAGTTGTGGACTTGGTGTTAACCAAAGCAAAACGGAACTAATGCTTTTTAGCACCAAAACAAAAATACCTCCCTTCACGCTGCCCCGACTCAACGGCGAAGTTCTCTCACTTTCTTCCAATGCGAAATACCTGGGCGTTTTTCTTGACCCCAAGCTAAATTGGAAACTGAATATTGACGAACGGGTTACGAATGCCTGTATAACCTTTTATGCCTGTAGTAAGACCTTCGGAAAAAAATGGGGCCTCCAATCGAAGATGATACTGTGGACGTACACAGCCGTGGTACGTGGTGCGGTCTGGTGGCCCGCACTTAGCAAAGCGTATAACACAAACAAACTCAAGAAGGTTCAAAGAACAGCTAGCGTTGGCACCACAGGGGCCCTACGCTCCTGCCCGACGGCTGCCTTAGGCGTCTTCCTGCACTTTTTACTTCTTGATTTACATATTAAATATTTAGTATCCTGCAGCGCGTTAAGACTTAAGGAGTCAAATCGTTGGATTGCTAAACCATATGGTCACAGCAATATTACAAGTTTGATTCCTAATGATATGCTTTCAATGCAGACCGACTACTGCACTCCTGCTTTGGATTTGAGAAAGGTTTTTAAGGTCAAATTTCCATCCAGAAAAGATTGGAAGGATAATGTCGTGACGAGAGACTTCGACACTACTATTTTTACTGATGGTTCCAAGATGGAGTGTGGTGTTGGTGCAGGAATTTTTTCCGAATCCTTGAACATCTCTAGGTCCTTTCGGCTACCTGACTTCGCAAGCGTATTTCAAGCTGAATTACTAGCAATCAGGGAAGCATGCAAGATACTCAAACAAGATCCCAACTACAACCGGAACACTGCTATCCTGACAGACAGTCAATCAGCTGTGAAAGCAATTGATTCGGCTATAACATCATCTAAACTGGTCCAGCAATGCCGACATGAACTACTTAGCCTTAATGTCAACCTCAGGGTCACTCTTATCTGGGTTCCAGGTCATTGTGGCATTGAGGGAAATGAGCGGGCTGACGAACTGGCCAAGCAAGGATCAGCCCTTCATAGCTCACTTGCGGAAAGAATTAATATTCCGCTTGGAGTTATGAAGGGCAATTTATTCTCAATTTTTCTAATTGAATCCAATCGCAGGTGGAAAAGTTTAACAAACTGCGTCATATCCAGAAAGATATGGCCCATCTATAATAAATCTCGAACAACTGATCTGATTTTTACGCCCAGGCGAGACATAGCCAGGGTTGTTGCGACATGTTCTGGCCACTGGCCTATAGTACAACATGTGGTGAAGCTGGGCATTCCGTACAATACTTTTTGTCGCAGTTGTGGGGACCATCAGGAGAAGGAAACAGTGGCCCACTTCCTCTGTAAATGCCCTGCTCTGGCCAGATCGAGAGCGAAATCTTATGGAAATGCTTTTCTTGAAGATCTACACGAACTTTCTGAGATAAAGATCAAAGATTTGATTGCTTTTCTCAACGCGACAAAATGGATCTAGGTCAAGCTTTGACCTTAATTCCTTCACCTCACCCTTTAAAAATAAAAATAAAACCGCTTTTCACCCAACAGGTCAATACGAGTTATGGTGTCAAAACGGCGCACTCTAGCGCTAATTGGGTCACGGAACGAATTTGCTCTGGGCCGCCATCTCTACCTACCTACCCATGCATTTTATTTCTTCTTAAAAACCACACGTCTAAAAAAAACACCCTTTACTAAGATTTTTTAGATACTTAGGTATACCTATACTTTTAAGGAAATCAAAACAAAGGTCAACCACCAAAATTCAGTTTTGTTTAATTTAACTTAGTCATGGAGGGTGCGGCACTAATAGTTTTTTTTTTATTGTGAAGCATCCTAGATAAATCGACATATTGAATAACACTTATCCCCATTTGCTGGAACGTAACGTCAACATAGGAGTTTATGTGACAGTTTACTCTGAGAAAAACGAACTTTCCAGAAATTCTAGAATCTTTTTTTCAAATTTTAATTTTGAAAGAGATTCTATCGGTAGATACGATTCAGAACCTTAATAACGCTTTCTATAAGTCAAAACTTAAAGAATACTCGACAACTGTTTAATTTAATCTGCAAAAAGGCCTACGTTCAAATACTGAAACAAATTTTTTTCACTTGAAATAATTTAATTAAAAAAAATCTTTATTTTATTTTCCGATCAAAATAACTGCTGGGGATAAGCTGGGATATAAAGGTTCTATTCATTCATGTAATACATATATAAAATTAAAGACAAATTGCTACTTCCGACGTTCAATTTAAACTTTTCGAAAAACTACGTAAGCCATTCTGGCAAAGGATAACAATAATGTTCAGATGGACAAAAGCCAATATTGGTTGGCTAACATCTGTAGAAGGCTAACATCTATCTATATTCTATACCTACGGAAATAAAGAAGGGATGGTGCTATATAAATAAGTTTTGTTGTAGGTATAGGTACCTATAGATACTTTAAACATGTTAAGGAAACTTTATACTCGTACAATTGAAAAGGACATTTTTATTCGCTTCATTGAAGTGTGGACAATTCACCTTTGATTGATTGTCGTCTAGCCGATTCGGTATTAAGAAATGAAAATGTGATGAGATTGCTGATTTTGTTATATTTGTCTGCAGAAGAAGAAAATCGAACTTCGGTGGGGATAGCATAAATTGACACAGACGCATGCTGTAAATTACTCTATTGGAGGCAACGTCATGAATGGGAGTGAGAGATTATACCTACCTTCATGAAGTTAGGTTAAAAGGGCTTAGATCAAAAATTAAAGTTTTCCAGAAAAAAAAAGGTTGAAAGTTTGAGCATTACGAGCAAGTCGATTATTTTTCTGCCTACAGAGACGATTATTTTCGAAAAATAAAAAATATGCCGGACTTGATCGCCTGAACTTCCTCTTGTGGTTAACAACTGTGTGTAACCACACATTGAAGATGCATGATGTATATATTTAAAGAAAAAATATTAAAAGAGTCAAAAGTACTAAAAAGTTGATTTTATCTTTAATTTTTTTTTGTTTACAAAAAAATGTTTTTAAAAATTTTTAAATGCATTATTGTTTAAATTATTGAGAAGCATCAGATTGCAAAATTATAACAAAATCGGTTTAACCATGGCAAAGGTATACGCGAATAACCCAAAAATAAGACCATTGGGAGAGCCACCAAGGCCTAGTGACTTACAAATCTCAGCCATTCCTGTGTGTATGTTGTTTGTTGGCATCAGTAATGGAGGGGACCATACGTTTTCTGCCGGATCCGAACGGGTAAGGTGAGAGGCACTTATTCATGACAAGAGATACGCTTCAAAGATTTGTCACTTTCTTATGTAAGAGGCAGTAGTCCATTTTTTTTAAGGGTGGACTATGCTGGGACTTCTTTCGAGTAACCATTACACCACCGACTACTACTACCTAATAAAGCTGAATCTTACCCAATCAAAAAACCAAAAATGCCGTCAAAGATATTTGATCTAAATCTCGTCCCTCATCCAACTTACTGTAGCAACTGCTCTCTAAACATTTTAGGAAAACGCATATTTTAATAATGGGGCTTCATTAAACAATGTAATTGATAATTTGTAAATGTAAAAAAAAATGTATTTCATTCAAATGACTGGCTTGACAGTATGCCACCCTCTCAACCCAATTTTTGAATACTTTTCAGGAAAAGCTTGACCAATATTGTTCCCAATCATCTGTCATGTCATCCTTCTTAATGACATCTCTCAAAAAAAAAAAAATTCCAAAGGCGTCAAAGGCGACCAAGCAACATCACCAATTACACAATAATTGATTTCACTTACTTTACTGCTTGTGGTGCACGAAAGCCCCTTCTAAGTCGCCTAAGCCGAAATCCTCAATTTCTGACCACAAAATATCGGTTATCATGCCTCGGAAGCAGTCTCCATTGACTCGGTTACGTTTCTTTTATTATCGTTTTCTTGGAAGAAAAATCGACAAAAATAATGCCGCCACTCCATTTAGGCGCACACTTTCTTCACAAACTTGCGCATATTTGTACATCATCTGCAGTTGGTGCATTATTTCCGCCGAAATGTCTATACAAAATTGGCACTGCATGTCTTAGCAAGACGGCATTCACTTGCGAAGTAACTTTGCAATATTTCCCAACGTCCTTAAAGCTTAAATCTATTAAATACTAGCTGCCCCGCCCGGCTTCGCACGGGAAGGCAAACCTAAGCTTCGCATACAAATTACAAAAGAAAATATAAATAAATATTTAAGTTAATTTTTGAAATCGAATACTTAATTTATGGGTTTTATCCTACTTCACGTTATGAATGGCTAAATGTATAAAAACATGATCCCCTCCAAACTTTATTACTTTCCCAACACAAAAAAAAAATGTTTGCAATCAAAAAACACTTTTTTTGTTTTGAAGATGCCACTTTTCGTTTTTACCCCATTTCACCCTATGCATGCCAATTTTCTGAAAATATCCCTAAGGCCATCCACTAAAAAACAATCTTTCAAAGACATTATTTTATTTTGAAAAAAGAATATCCCTAAAGCCATTTCATAAGCAAAGCCTTTTTTTTATTTTTACCCCCATTTCACGCTATAAATAGCAAAATTTGCAAAAAATATCCCTTAAGCCATTTCCTAAGAAAAACTATTATTTTATTTTGACTCCATTAAACCCTACAAATAACAAAAGTAGAAAAGAATATCCCAAAAGCCATTTCTTAATCGCCTACAGCGCCACCTGTTGAACGGTAATTTAGTTGAACTGAAAAACGAAATTTGCGCTTACAGCGCCACTTGTTGAAAATTATCTGACTTTTCTTTTTTCCTAAACCTTCGTGGAGCAGTTACGAACAAACCCGCAGAAGGAAGTATCCAATTAAGGTCCAGTTATTTTCAAGTTTCAAGCATACGAACACACCACGATCGATTTTTATATATGTGTATAGATTTCCTACTGCGGAAATATAATACACAATTTCTGTAAATTGTTTGAGCGGAAAACAGCTGACAGTGTCAAAATAACGCTTAATTCAAAAAGAAACCAGAAACAAACGATATTACTGCTTGCAAATTTCTGAAGCTGAAAAAAATTTAATTTATTTTAATTTTCTGCCCTCTTCAATCCATCGTGATCGTATGGGAATCTTTTTATTGAATTAAAATAGTCTGTTTTACTTCCTTGAATTCAATCCATTCCATAAAATAAACTTTACTTTTGATAAACCACAAACTCTCATTCTTTGCATCCTCCACTCTTATCCTTGTGGTTTGTGCGTGCTTCCTCGTCTGCATGCAATCGCATTGGTTCTCTCAACTCGATGTCATCCTGCAAACTGTCCATGTCCATATCCTTAACCATCCAGTGTAATTCAGTCTTCCGTTCTGAATTTCTAATTACAATTATTACTCTGCCATCATTATAAGGGTCATCATCATCGCATCATCCTCTCTTCTGCCCAACAGAACCACAAAAATGTCCGTCTGTCACTTGTAACATCGGTGACCGATATGAAAATCAGATAATTTATTGCTTTTGTATACGAGTACCTATATACATACTTCGAACTGATTGGGTTGGGACACATCCGCATGATGATGCTTCCTTGCTGGGTGCTCATCGTCCCATTGCTTCGCCAGGGTATAACTTGATTACAGCATAGATTTGCATATAGTCGTACACAAAGTTGCAACCATTGTTGTTACTACTTCAGCCTTACGGTAATCGGGTTTGTGAAATAACGAGGTTTATTCTTGAAGGGATCATCCAGCTATGCACCTGAACGCAGGACGACGATAAAATGTAAAAATCGATGGAAATTTTGACTGCGGAGTGACATTTTAATATTCGATATTGGAAAATATTTTTAAATTGACAGACATTGTCATTTAATTTGGAAAATGTTGCAGAGTGCGGATGCAGAGGTATGAAAAATGTTCATTTTAATAAAAAAGATAAGAAAAACTCACTTTGTGGATGATAAATGCTGTTTACTTGTAGTGTGATTGGTTTGTATGAAAGGAAAGTTTTAAGTTGGTGAAAAATATCCAAATCAAGATTTAATCATGATGCCATTAAGGTATTATAGAAGACCAAGAATGCATAAGAATAGGCAAGTAGAATTCCCTGTAATTTTTACAACTTGTAAACGGTTTTGATCTTGGCGGGTGGTAAACAAGCCGCATTTGGGGCACAGAAAACCCGCACGCATACATTGAAAAGCCGATACACCCAAAACGAGTCACTGTTTGGTGCGGATTTTGGTCCAGAGGCATAATTGGGCCATTTTTCGAAAATGAGCAAGGAGTGGCCGTTACAGTCAATGGTGATCGTTATCGGGCCATGTTGAACGAATTTTTGTTCACAAAAATTGAAGAGGAGGATATTGGCAACATTTGGTTTCAACAGGACGGCGGCGCTACGTGCCACACAGCCGAAGCTACACTTGATGTTTTGCGCCATTTTCAAAAAAAAAAGGAAGTTATTTGGCGGACCCTTTATAAGGTTTGCACTTTTACTTCTATTGATTTTGTATTTTTTTTAGACGTGTGGTTTTCAACAAGAAATAAAACGCATATAATTTTATATTATGGCCAAGAATTTAGCTTTATTATAAAGATAAAGGTTTGCCATTATGTTTTAAAAATGATTTAGGGCAAGTGGCTTCCGCGGCTGGCTCGAATAAATTCAAGCCGAGAGGCCCAATTTTCGATCAATTTTTGCAGCAATTGGGGTCGTATGTAAGCAATAACGCGCCGAATATTCTCTTCCAAGGCATCAATCGTCTCGGGCTTATATCTGCGTAGACAAGCGACTTCACATAACCCCACAAAAAATATTCCAGCGGTGTTACAGGCCCACGACGCGAGATAATGAGCTCACCAAAAGTTTCCTTCAATATTGTTTCGTTGGCTGTATGACATGTAGCGCCGTCTTGTTGAAACCAAAGGTCGTCCACATCAACATCCTCCAATTCAGGCACGAAGAAGTCATAAACCATGGCTCTATAGCGTTCCCCATTCACTGTAACATTATGGCCAGCTTCATTTTTGAAGAAATATGGACTAATGATTCCCTCTGCCCATAGAGCACACCAAACAGTGACTTTTTGAGAATGTAATAGCGTCTCAACAATGGTTTGTGGATTATGATCACTCCAAATAGACAATTTTTCTTATTAACGTACCCATTCAACCAAAAATGAGGTTCATCGCCGAACAAAATTTGCTTGTGAAAATCGACATCAACAACGATCTCGTTTCGAGCCCATTTTGCACGATTTGCAAACGTTGTTCAGAAGTAAGTCTATTCAAACTGAGCATAAATCAAGTGACAGCTGTCAAAAAGACCAACTCCAAAAAAAGAATTGCCATATTGAAAACCACACGTCTAAAAAAAAACACCCTGTATATAAAAGCTAAGTAATTGCTCATTCATATAGGTTTTTCGTATGAATTTTTAAAGATTTTTCAAGGTCACAATTTATCCAAAGTCAATTTTGAGACGTGGTATCCCTTAATTGCTTAACCAACAACCATAACAAAAAAACACGCTCAATAAAATAAGTACGAAAAAGTAGAATGATCCTTATTAAAAATATGTTTCGGTGTATCACACTGAAACACAGCGCAGTTCACCAGGATTGGGCGCACATTCATAAACTCTATTTCAATTTTATTAGAAAATAACATTCCAAATTAAATATTTCTGTCTGCTTCCAAAGACTGTCTATAAAAATTCGAAGTATTTTCATTTTCATTCTTATTCCAACCCCAACAGAAATTTTACGACAATCAATTTGTAGTCATAAAACCCTAATCCAATAATTTTGTTCAATCCATCACATCGATAAAAGTTGTTATTTTCCTTTTCGTTATACATATATTCTCAATCAATATAATATTGTCAATAAAAGTTCACCACATCATCATAAAAAAGTCAAATAACCAACGTGTTATGACGTATATAAAAGGAAAACACGAGTTTACTTATATAACATTTTGGCTGTTGAACTTTTCACCATTGCTACCGCCCGCCACCGCCACCGCCAGCGAAAGCGCCATCGCATCGATTTCTTCCAATTATTATTAATTCAAATAAATTTCCATAGCAAATGGGTTGTCATAGAGGCACAGAGAAGCACTCTCCCTCGCAAAGGGATATCCCATGGATACAACATATGGCAAAGAACAGACAACACCATCAATTACTCTATAACCCCGGTGCCTGTGGGATGTCCCGCATATTCATATATGACTCGGGAGGATATGCGTATGACATATTGCTGCTTTTGTAGATAATAACAAGTTTTTGGTATTTCTGCATCAGCTTCGGTTTCGGCTTCGGCTTCAGGACGACAAATGTAGCTTCGTTGGTGTTGTTTAAATTTACAATGCTCTTCTGCCTGTCTTCGGCTGGAGTAGGATTCTCGGTTTACACAAAGAGGAAACCCATAAATAAAATTGACTATGCTTTCAATGAAGCAAAAAAGGCACTCTCCTCACTCTTCCCCAGTAAATATATGGTATAGAAATCCTTTTTGTGCGTTCAAATGTTATCCTTTTACACTCGGAATATTTAATGTGGGAATTGTTGTGGATTTTTTGTTAGTTCGAATTGTTTTTTTGTCGATTTGTTGATTAAAATTTTGTCTACGAGTAAGTATAGATACAAAGGTGTACATAGATTTGATTGTATTCAAACAAATTTATGTGTATGTGTATACCTCAGAAACTATTGGTTTTTAAAGTAAAGTTGTCAAAACCAAAGCCGTTTAGTAGCAATTAGTTTTTTTTTTTACTTTACCAGTCATTTATCATTTTTATTTGCTCTAAAGGTCAAGTATTGGATTCGTTTAGAAAAAAAAATTCGAGGTTGTAATCAAAACTATAACACTACGATGAACGAGAAGTCCGAAAAAGTTGGTTATTCGGGTCATACCGTCGGCGTCCGTGCATCTGTGCGGTACAGAGCATTTTAATGTGATTCTCTAGAGGGGAACTTTGAATTTTTATTTTATCCCATCGAATATCTAAATAAAAAAAATCATATTTTTACAATAATGAACCATTAAAATGTATCTTTACAATGTGTGGTTACACAAAAATTATTTTTAACCATAAAAGCAAGTTAGTGCGATGCAGTCGTGCATATTATTTTCATTTCCTAACAAGTATGTACCTAAACTTTCCGATGATACAAATTGTGGAGCATAGAATTCCGGACGTTTTTTTATGTATTTTACATAATGACGCTTTAAAGTAGTCCACAGCTTTAGCTCTAGGGTGTTTTTTTTTTAGACGTGTGGTTTTCGATCTGGCAATACTTTTTTCGGAGTTGGTCTTTTTGACAGCTGTCACTTGATTTATGCTCAGTTTGATTTTCCATTTCATAATGAATAGACTTACTCATGAACAACGTTTGCAAATCGTGCAAATTTATTACCGAAATAATGGATCGGTTCACGTGACGCATCGTGAGCTGCGTCCAATATTCGTTCGACATAATCGCAAAATCGCATAAATTCGAGCAACCATGGATCGGTTTCGCACCACGTTTACTCTAGTGGATAATGCGCATCCTCAGACACGCCGTACAGTGCGCACCGAGGACGCTATTGCTGCTGTGGAGCAGCGTATCGAAAAAGATCCGAATGAGTTCATCCGCCATCGCGCGCAACAATTGGAGCTGACGAAAATTGGGCCTCTCGGCTGGAATTTATTCGAGCCAGCCGCAGTGGCTAATTGCCCAAAATCATTTTTAAAACATAATGGCAAACCCTTATCTTTATAATAAAGCTAAATTTTTGGCCATAACATTAAATTTTATGCGTTTTATTTCTTGTTGAAAACCACACGTCTAAAAAAAATACACTTTAAAAAATTTCTTGGAAATCGGGTAATCGGCAAAGCTTAAAAAAACATTTTTTTTTAACAAAATCTAAAGAGCGGTTTTCAAGAAAATTAAATTTGTTTATTGCCTGATACGCAGTTTGGGATAAAAATATGTTTCTTATACAAATTTTTTGCGAGGGCGAATTTTTCTTAGGATTTTGCCCTCGGAGTACGCAGCTAAGCGAGAAATTCAAACTTTTCTTTCGCAATGTACTTGAAAATTTTTAAGTGTATCTTAAGTGGAATTTTCGGCACAATTGTGTAAGCATTACTGCAACCTTCACTGCTGTCTATGCAGGATTGTAAATCCCCTTTAGTATTTATGTACACCCTCCCCTCCTCCGCTCTTTTTTCACAATATAACCAAGTAGGGCTTACCCAATCGCGAGCTAAATATATATGTAACGCATTTTCCAAAAGATTTAACTATGTCGCAGAATAAAGACGTTCCTTTTAAAAATATATTCTTCCTTGTCTATATGTATATTTTTTGCTTCCGATATCGTCTTTCCACTAGACGACTTTCTATATTTGCATAGAACTCCGTGTTATTTTGCTCCTTCAAGAGTGAATGATTTATATCTATATTCGCACATAAATACAACTTAAACAAAACATAACCCAAGACAACTTTATCCCAACTCAAAAATTCATAAATTTTTGTGTAAACCCTTTTGGTTCGAAAACTTTAACAAAGAGTTCTCATTCCGATGCATAATTTTCCAACAAAAAAAAAAAAAAAAAAAAAAACAAAGAAGAAGAAATTTAATTCTATAAGGGTGACAAGGTTAAACACCTGAAACAATTTTCAAGTATGCCAGGAGCACTCTTTTACATTTTAGTTGTAATTTTTCTGAAAAATTAATTTTCCCCTCTCAGTTATTCATAGCTTGTTTCGCGAAATCATTAAATACACAATAGGTATGTATGTATGTACAAGAAAAACTAAAATACACGACTGGGTCGCACGTTTATGCTCAAGGCTGACATATACCTATGTACAGGAATGCGCATCAGTTCAGACTTGAGCCCAACTTCGGACGTACTGTTAAGTACAGAGATTTCTTTCCTTAGTCGTACTACACGAATGTGGAATGCTTTAACCGACTCAATTTTTCCTTGCCGTTTCGATGTTCAGACATTTCAAACCAACTTCATTCTTTCCTAAACGCTCTCACTGTGTAATATCATCATAAGGGTAGTCACAACCCCTTGAGTGCGCGTTAAATATAAAAATGTCACTTCCCCTCAAAAGGAACTGTCCCTTAAAAAAAAGAAGACATTTTTCTTCGGAGGTATAGACTGGGATTCAAAGTCAAATATTTTCAAATCCGTTTAAACAATTTGGAATACGTTTATTTGACCCTTTAACCGAGTAGGTTAGCTGAATTCAACCGAGTAGGGTGGTTGAATTCAAACGAGTAGATTGGCTGAATTCAACAGAGTAGGTTGGCTGAATTCAACAGAGTAGGTTGGCTGAATTCAACCGAGGAGGTTAGCTAAATTCAACCGAGGAGGTTGGCTAAATACAACCGAGTTAGTTGGCTAAATTCAACCGAGGAGGTTGGCTGAATCCAACATCTATGCCGGGGCACTGGTAGTATATAGAGTGAAATAAAAACATGGACTTTCCTCTGTGCGACGTCACGAGGTCACAATTTGCGAAGTAGCACGTTACGTTACAAAAATCGGCATAGTAGGATATTGGGTACCTTCCAGTGATAAAAATCTGAAGATCCCCTTCAAGCAAGCTAGTTCATTTTAGATCCATGCACGTTGTCAACAACCTATGGATGGAGATGGACTGCGCTTGGACAAATTTTGATGTTTACGCACTTATTAACCGTGAGTCCTTAACCGTGATTTCTTGAAAAAATTTCAAGCTTTTTCTTTGAAATTTGCAAGACAAGTTAAAAAAGTCGGAGCTATGGGTGAGAGATAGACAAACATTGAAAAAAAGTCCGCTTCAGCTTAAAACCTCCATTTTTCTACGAATAAATAAAAGCCCTCCTTAATATGCCTAAATAGCGCAAACAAAAATGAATCTAACTCTTTACATCCAGCACAAAAAGCAAAGGCTTTTTTTAAACTCAAAGAATATCCATATACCACACGAAGCAAGGCCATTCACCGTTGTGCTTGTGGCGCTATATACCAACAGCGAGTTGAGAAAGAAAATCTCTCACATCTCACTGCTGAAAAGCACACACTATAGAACTCTTAAATTGAATTCCACCCTTGAGTTAATGTGACTGAAACGCCATTTAGTACGGTTTATGATGGCAGCAACGTTACTCTGTTGTATGGCCGTATAATGGAAATACGTATGTATGTAGGTATAAGTTATATAATGGCTGTGTCCTAGACCTCACACTGCATTCAAAACGCGGAATGAATTCGTTCCACTATAATACTACTCGGTTTCGCTAGCGCTACGCTACGTACGAACTTCGTCAGTAACATAAAGCATTAATGATGCCACATAATACACCCCCGTATAGAAATTGTAAGCCACCAACTAACTATACTCCTGTTCAAGGGAGAATAAAGGTGGCATATGACACTGAAGTTGCCCGGAAAAGATGCTCACATTTTCTAAACTAACTATGTATATGAGAAGCCTCGTAACTTTATGAAGTTATGATATGATGGCAGAGCGCAGAGGGTATAGGTACGAGGTACCTTACACTTGACTCGAATAGTCTGTCTGAATGCGAAACTGGAAAATGGTGGAACAAAAGTTTTCAAAGCAACACCAGGGAGTCGCTTAATGAACGTGAGAATACCTTTGTTTTTGGATATTCAACAAGATGTAGGTACAAGTAAATATATGCAACTTGAGAATTAAACTAATAGTTTCAAGCATCTCAGAAATTTGAATCGAATTCAAAATAATTGATTTCCCTTTTCCTCCAGTAAAGGGTAAACGTGTGTGTCCTTTTAGTTTTCATTACACCTGATAGTCTAAGTCTCTATTAAAAGACAAATAAGATTTGACTTGAGAACTTTGTTGTTTGACTTGTTGACTCAGTAAATTGTATGCTTATGATTTTTCTTAAAAAAAAACTTGCTTTGATACTTCTATTGGACTTAACAGCTATTGGAATGGGCATACATAAGTAACATAAACCTCTAGACCTCTAAAATTTTTTATAGAATGGTGCTTACCAAATTAATCAACAACAACCTGATTCAATCAAATTGAAAACAACTCTCAAGCTTTCAAGCTAAGTATACAGACGATTTTCAGATCTGTCAGTAAAAAGTTATGTCAAATGTTTTAGAAACGTGCAAACACACTATTTTGTCTGTTAATAATGTCAGAAACGTCATTTTCAGGCCATTGTAAGACCAAGCATCTTAGAATGACATTGTTAGACTTTGTGACAAAATTTGTCCACCGACTGAACTAGAAAATCTAGCAGGAGGTTGGCTATTGTCAGCTAGTTGGCAGCTGTTGTCAGAGAAATGACATATCTGACATAGCTCTACATAGGTAGCCTTTAGTGATCTTAAGTTTCCAAACAAAATACATACGAGTAGTTCCATGGTTAATATTTTGAAATGCGGACTATTCACACCTGTTTGTTTGAATTTCAGAAAATTTGGTAGTTCTTAATTATATAGAAGCTTATACTAGGTGTGGTTTCGAACCCCACTTTAGGCAGAATTCTTTTCTATATTCCTCCAGTAATACAACTGGACGCCGCCGCCCGTGGGATTTCATGAGACAATCAATATATAATTATTTCTCAGTCCCCTGTGCCAATAAAAAATTCTTTCCTATCCTTCTATTCCTTCTAACTAGTGCCGTGCAATTCAGAGGTAGCATTTAAAAGGCCTTAGGTCTTACAGGCATATAGTTAATCACATTTTTTACAATTTCACAAATTTCACATTTTGTTGATACTTTAAAAATTGAAAAATTAATTGATTTCCTTCTACGAGGGTTGTTATTGAAGTTTTGAGATAGAAAATTAAAAATGAATATAGATACATAATCGAAAATAGATTTATTGTTTTTCAATATACACTTTTGCCGTTTGAACCAATTCTCGAAGCGCTTTTTCCACTATGATTTAGGAACCTTCAAAACATGGATTTAAGAATTCATTAACCGCTTCTTCAAGCGTCGAAAAACGTTGACTTCGTATTTTTTGTTTGATCAGCGTAAATAAATAGGAATTGTTGGGTGCCGAATCAGGACTGCACGGCGGATGACTGATCAAATAAATTTTTTGATTTGCTCAAAAACGTTTTTCGTTTGAGACGATGTCTGATAGCTTTCAATATCGTGGTGGAGAATGGTTCCGCACCTCTGCGATTGGTTTCCCTTATTTTTCTGAACACTTGACAAACAAATACTGGTGTACCATTCAGAATTGACCGTTCTACGTTGCTCTGATGGCACGGTGGCGACATGTCCAATTATTCCGAAAAAAACAGGTGACCATTTGCTTCGAAGTGCTTCGTCCGCGAAAAACTTTTGTTGGATTTGGCTCAACTTGAATGACCCATACAGTGGATTGTTGTTAAGTTTCGGATTTTTATGCATAAATCCATGATTCGTCGCTTGTCACAATTTTTTAGAAATCTGTTGAAGCACCGCGATTGAATTTTTTAAAATTTCTTGGCACCAATTTACACGAGCCATGTCGAAAATCATTGCACGAAAATGTTCACAATTCAATTCCATTTTTTTGACAAAGAAATATGTTTAAAAAAAATTTTAAACAACACAAATCGTATGACAAAATGTTCTGAGTACGATTACTATTAAAAATGTCAGAATTCACGGTGACAATGTCAAATTTGACATATTCACACTGGTGTTGCCATATTTCAAGACTTATAAGTAGCAAACTCCGTATAATTCTAATTTTAATCTCATTTTCTGGAAAGATATAAAAGTCTTTATTCAAACTTTTCATAACTTTTAACTTATCGCCAAAGAAATAAACCAACCAATTTCTATTTAATTCTCAATAAGTGGCCACTTAAAGCTCTCATTTGGGAAGCATGGTTGAAAATTTAAATTTTAAAATGTCTAAAATGCAAAATACTATATAACAATAACACCATGCTTAAAAACTATTTACTAATGATTCATGTTTGATCATTTTAAAAATACCAAAAGTTCTTGCAATAGCCTGTGGCATACGTGATGATAAGTGCGTAGGAATGTCATTACAGACGTTTGGGTAGCTGAGTTCTATTCTCAGCCTCTTTTCCACCTAGAAAAACGACATGCTTTTTCACGGCTAGTGCCTCCTGCGAGCCACTGGCAAATCCTCGAAGAGTATTTCTTGTCACGAATAAGTGACGTTCGTATTCGACAGAAAATTGTAGGTGCAATCTATTCCTAGCAAACAAACAACACGCACACAGGAATGGTAGGAAGTTGTAAATCACTAGCCCCTGGCTCTCCCCGTGCTGTCGCATTATCAAATTTATTTATGTTTTTTTTTTTTCAAAAAATGTGCATAGATGACTATATCTTTGATGTTCACCACCGAGAATTTGGAATAAATCGATTTTATAAAAGGAAAAACAATTGTGGGGAAGCGTTAGGTGGGAAAATTGTGTGCTTTTTTAAGGATTAATAAAATCCAAATTCCAGTTTGTTACAATTTCTTGTGACCTCAAATCCCAGTTTGACTGCAGTTTAAAGTTAAATCCAGTGAACCACTTCTATTTACTCTTTAAGCCCTCAATAAGACTTCAATAATATAACATCCAATTAATTCTGATGTACATACGCATATGTACGAAATTTAATGCTTCACCAATGTCTGCTTTAATTCAAATGAAATGTACCAATTTAGACTCTTAAGTGTTTTTCAAATAGCCTTCCTGCAACAAACATAAATGAATAAAGCATAACCTTAAAATATGTACAGCATTCAAAAAAGAATCTCAAACAAAAAGTTGTTACATTGAAGTTCTTATAGAGAGTATAAGTAAAGGCGTTTTTATGTATAGGTAAGTTTCTTCTCCTTCCGCTGGCGCTGACTGAGTCAAATTACTGCCCGCGGACAAACGAAATGAACAATTCAACGCCAAAACATCCATCAATGCTGAGCTGAGCATCCTTGTAACTTATTTAAATTACTACCAACCATCCCAGGATTGATGTTATTCCCATACAGATACAGCTGCTGATTTTTCAAGTTTTCCGCGTTCATTTTCGCTTGTTTTTCTGCATTTGGAAACAAACGACCGACCGACCGACGACGCACGGCATAGCGCATCGTTGTATAAATTTTTGAAGTACATCAGAATCATCATCAGCGCTAGGTATAGATATATCGAATCCATCCACGAAAGTAATAAACTTTTTCATTTCCCTCTTCAACAAGGTATACAACTCAACAGATCTACAGATACAGATACACTCACGGAAAGAAACAGAGCACCAAAGTGATTTCTCTCTCGCAGAAACTTACAGTCAACAAAATTGTTTGCCTTTTTCTATGTTTTTTTTTGGTTGGAAGGACTCTGGAGAATTTATATGTTTTTCAGCCAAACCAAACCCAAACCAAATCAAACCCACCCCTTGGAGCTGTCTTTTTGGATTGTGTAAATTTGATACCCAATCCCCGAATAAAAGTTCATTCTCTAAGCACATCACTCAGGTTGCGTGTTAAAATCTAACCCCCGTCCTCAAGGTTCACCACCAACACCACCACCACCACACACCCCTAACGACCAGTACTGGTGCAAAATGTAGGTAGGTATAGGTACGAGTGCGTGCTTCAAAAGTTCTCAAACTTGATTTCTTGATGATTCTTAAATTTAAAGAAGAATACAAACTTTTACTTCTGTTTCAAAAAAAAATAGAAGAAACAGATTCGATTCAACAACACGTTTTATTTTTTTTTTTTGTATACCGACTTGAGGCATAAATTACTTCAGAGCTTCAGACATTACAACACAGCATAAGTTCAAAATACGAAACGGAACGAGGAAAAACACTCTCGAAACAAATGTGAGAATTGTTTCATAAATAAAATATTTCCCGAAACAAATATAACGAAACCGAAAAGCAAAATGGCAAATAGAAGAAGGATAACTTTTTACTTAATATCATCATCCTGATCTTAACAATAGGATGAGCATGAGGATGGGAATGAGGATGAGGATAAGTCGTGAGTCCTTTGGAAAGGGAAGCACTTCGTACGATTTCTTTTGTTTTATATGAATATGGTTGTTCTGATGCTGTTGGCCAAAGACAGAATGGAATTCAGGAAATTCACTAAACAATGCGAGCCTTGGGATTAATGACCAGCATCAGACACGAAGACATGAAGGGATGTTGCTTATAAGGTAAGCTCTGCAAATTGCTGAGTTCTTTTGGTCGTTTTCTTCTCTTTTTTTTGTTGCTTAGCACGGTTATTGTAGGGTTGGAACGTGTTTGAAAACATACGTTTATACTATACCACGAGGAATGTTGTATTCGAAGAATTGGGTAAAGGAATTACAGTTGAACAAGGAAATAATGGTGATTTCCTCGGAATAGCTTAATTATTAATATGAATTTCCCGGAGAAAAGCAACAAATTGTTTTTTTTTTTTTGTTGCATTTTCTTCTTTTGTATAGTCGTAAAGAAAACATTGACGATTTTCATTCCGTTTTCTTTGCTGTTTCAGTCTTCAGTGTATGTATAGGTAAACTTATTAAAGTTTAAGTCGATGTGTGATACTTTACTATAATAAATTAAAACATCAGTGATCAAGTAAATTTCTTGCTGAAACAACAATCAAATTCATTGGAGTCTCAGCCTGAAGTATGATTATGTTATTACCCACACTTACATGAATCAGTACCTTAATGGTTTTTGTAATAGAGGCACAGAACTTTGAAATGGAATAAAACAAAGATGATATTTTTAAATTGACATGAAATTTACTTTATTCAAAAGATAATCTTCTGGCATTAGAATTTGAATATGATTTCTGGCATATGACCGCCACGGATGGCTCGGACGTAGTCTAATCTGGAGGTCCAATTTTCGATGACTTTTTCCAACATTTGTGGCCGTATATTGACAATAACGCGGCGAATGTTGTCCTCCAAGTGGTCAATCGTTTCGGGCATATCGGCGTAGACTAGCGACTTCACATATCCCACAGAAAATAATCAAGCGGCGTTAAATCGCACAATCTTGGAGGCCAATTCACGGGTCCGTAACGTGAAACTATGCGGTTACCAAAGGTTTCCTTCAATAAATCAATTGTGGCACGACATGTAGCGCCGTCTTGTTAAAACCACAGCTCCTGCACATCATGGTTGTTCAATTGATGAACGAAAAAGTCAGTGATCATGGCTCTATAGCGGTCGACATTGACTGTAACGTTCTGGCCAGCATCATTTTTAAAGAAGTACGGACCAATTATTCCACCAAACCATAAAGCACATCCAAACAGTCAGTTTTTGTCTATGTAACGGTGTCTCAACATACACTCGAGGATTATCATCACTCCAAATACGGCAGTTTTCTTTATTGACGTATCCATTCAACCAAGAGTGAGCTTCATCGCTAAAATTCGCTTATGAAAATTGGGATCAACGGCAATCTTGTTTTTGGCCCATTTGGGCCCAATTTGAAAGCGTTGTTTTGGCGTCAATCTATTCATATTGAAATGCCAAACCAAACTCAAAATAAATCACTTGACAGCTGACAAAATGGCCGCCAGTTAAAATAGTGTTGCCAACTTAAAGTTCTTTACCTCAACAAAAAAAAAAAAAACACCCTTTAGAAGCCCGACAACGTTATAAAAACTGTCGTTTTAAGTGTCTTGTACTTCCCGAATTGTGTATCTCTTGAGCGGCCAATTGTATCCGTTGCTGATGAAGTTCACTGATGCTATTGGCACTATACGAGTCCTTTTCTTACTAAAGTTCTCATACGATAAAAATATATACGATATTTGAGGTACTCAAGTAAACCTCCATTAAAACTGCATATAGCACCAGGTCCTCCAGCTATAACCACCGCGACTATAATCATCAATCCCATATGTGTCCTTTTACACGCCAACACACAGCACAGCTCTTAAAAAAATTCACTTGAACGAAATTTATTACACTTCAAGGTGTATTAACGTGATAAGATATTCACCTTTCATGTTCGAAACGTGCTCCTGTTTCCTTACACGGTAAGTATAAACGCGCGCCAGGCCGGTGGTGACGTTTCCATATGCGCCTTTGAATTGCTCGCTTCCATAGGTTAAGGTACTCGTACTCGTCCATTTGGTTGAGGTAAAGTATTCTGCAAAGCTTTTTATTGATTTTCCCTGCCGTGTTGTTTTTGGTATATTCACGTTACGTATACTCTGTATTTTAATTCGAGCACGCGGTTGTGTTTCATGTGCAAACATATTTTCCAGGCGATTCCCCCAAGCACTATAGTAGAAACCACCATTTGAGGTTTATTCTTCAACTACATCAGCTCCGCACATAATGTATTATGTTTTCAAATAAAATGAAAAAAAATAAAATAAAGGCTCTGACGGTCATGTTATTTATATATTGTTGGTACATTTCTAGCAGTGGTTCACTATACTATACGTTTATATTTCTGAAAGAAGCTTCAGAGGAATTATTAATGATGCGATAACGTTTGATAAATTACACTCTTGGCGCACAAGCATCTTATGGTGGTTTCGAAATAAGGAAGCAAATTTTTATTCTTACAGTTGAGGAGTATTCCGAAGAACAATACATATGAATGAATGTATAAGTAAATATCACGCCTACAATTTGTTATTTTATGAGCTGAATACCTACCCTTAATTTTGAAGAAGGATGCAGTAATGATTTCGACTTAAGCGCTGAGTGCCTGCGTATATACTAATACGTTACACAATATAAGATAGAAAATATACGACTTGGCATCAACACGCGCATTAATGAGGGATAGAATCATTTTTCATCTTATTTTTGGGTATTTATTTTGAAGCTTCTAATTCCTTAGGGCTAAATTCATAGCACCACTGTTGGCGTGAAGATTAAAATAGTGTTTAATAAAAACAAACTTATAACTGCGTCAATAATGGCGTAGGAATGAAAAGATTTTCCTTAAAGAATATTCATGGATTAAAAGTAGGGAACTTGTCCGCTTGATAACTTTTCTTATCAATAAACATATTTTTGCTTCATGATATCTTTCCTGTCGTTTATAACTGGAAGCACGGCAACACTTCATCAAAGTGTAGCAACATTCCAAAAGGTGTGTCATGTACATGCACTGATTTATGAAAACTATGATTGTGGTGGTAAACGGTCTTGAGATGTATGCATGTGTGTTAATAAGTTATCCGTTTCTTAAAAGCCAAATTTAGCGAGCATATATGAATATGAATAGCAAATTCACAGCTGTGTATGTTCTTTCAAGGCGTTGTTCGGCGTTTATTAACAGAGATGATAAAGTTTAGTAAAGACATTAGAAGGAAATATATCAATATCTAAAAAACGTGGAAAATCTGTTTCCGTTATGTGAATTTTTTCGCCAAAAACCTAAAACGTAGTTTTCTTACAATAACTATTGTAATAACAGGTAGGTACGAAGTTCAATCAAAATCGTTAAAGTCGTTTTCGAGAAAATTTGAAAAAAAAATATGTTTGTATTGCAGCTTCCCGTTCTGGATGTGCTAAAATAAAAATTCGAATTTTCCCTCTAGACTCTACGGAATCACATAAAAATGTTCTTTACCAAATTTGAAGGAAATCAGCTCACCAGTTTAGGCTCTTGCTCAAATAACAGCGGACGCACAGGCGCACGAATGCATAGATCGATGCCAACGGTCGGTTTGATTCAACCCACTTTTTCGAACTTTTCGATCATCGTAGTATTGGTTTTGATTACCAACCTTGAATGTTTCCAGAGCCCACGCAGTTGAAACGAAAAACGTGGGGCGTATTCAATAGATAATAATGGAATGGCATGCATGCGCTAAACGCCTTTATCTTCCTTTGGAAATTAGTTTAAAATCTATTGCAAAACTTATACCGAACAGACGGAAAGAGGAGAAAGCTAGTAGGTGAATAAAAATGTAAATAAAAATTTCTCAATCCCCACCTGATTGTATTGGTCTCAAAATAAAATGTGGTAGGTCATAAAATTCTCTACAAGTATTCCTACTTTTGCGTTAAAATCCCAAGTAAAGAAGTTATTCCGCTGTAAAGTGGGAAGAAACTGATAATTATTGTGTACAAAATACGGAACTGTAGCCTTTTTGGGAAGCTTCATATCGTGTCGTTTGTATTGGTATTTTCAGGCAATTTTATTTTCTACAAGTTTGCATATAAGTCTTTTGTCCTAAAACTAAACGAGAAAGAAGTTATAGAGAATACCCTCTAAAAAATTGCCAATTTTCGGTGAATTTTCAGAGTTTTAAAGATGAAGAAAGGGGCGTGGTTGTGGAAATTTGTATTATTCCTGTATGAACAATACCTGGGTTTTGTTTCACAACGTCTGAGTAAAGTTCTGACTACTTACTCGACAGTAACGTTATTTGCAAATTAAATTCTCTCCAGCATTTCACAATTATTATCGATATGATAAATTTATCGAAATTTAAATATTAAATATTAAAATTTTCCAGACAAAATTTTTTTAACTGATTTCATTGTAATTGCCGGGTAAAATTCTAAGAACTTTTATTATAAATGACCCTATTCAGATATTGTAAAACGCAAGTGAGGTTGATAATTGACTTATAACTTCCAAATTGCTTAGTTAGAACTTTAATCAGAAACAAGCCCTAAATAATACATAAAGGGTGTTTTTTTTAGACGTGTGGTTTTTAATCTGGCAATACCTTTTTCGGAGTTGGTCTTTTCGACAGATGTCACTTGATTTATGCTCAGTTTGGTTTGCCATTTCATAATTAATAGACTTACTCCTGAACAACGTCTGTAAATCGTGCAAATTTATTACCAAATTAATGGTTCGGTTCGCGCGACGCATCGCGTGCTGCATCCTTGTGGTAAAAGAGTCTTAAATCAGCAGACAAATTCTGAGACACATTTGACTTATTATGAGTTCACATGACGAAAGTGACTTCATCGGGTGTTCCACAATTTGTTGGAAAAGCTAGTTGTGAATTTGAATTTCGAAAATGAAAATTGGTGTTCTGCATTTCGGTTCACTCCGTTTTCAATTCACTTTTTTAATGCCTTGTGAAATATTTTGGAATTGACACAGTTGCAGTTATTTTCATAATTGATTGGTTCGATTTCCCTTAAAACGTTCACGCCAACAGTGGTGCTATGAATCTATTTTCATCCACAGTGTAACTTCACTTCATAAAACAATTAAAAACGAATGCACCTTCAATTTTGACAGTTCGAAGTAATTGCGAAATTTTCGAAATCGAATGAATTGTAAGAATTTCATTTCACGTGAAATTGAAAATCGATTTCAATTCGATTTAGTCCGAAATGCAGAACATGGGTGACAATCTTGAAAATTTCCTTTAAGCTGAAAATCGAAATTGTATTGATACGTCAACCCGTTTAAGAGTTATGATTTTTGCAACCAAAAAAGTCAATATGGGTCACTGTGTCATCGTCAGTTTGATGTTGGCTTTTCAAGATGTAAATAATATTATTAAAGGTTACTGCTTCAACTTTCTTCTTCAAAAAATATCAGTGATTTGATATTGGTAATTGTAATTGATAATTGGTATTTTTGGGGTTTTCCTAGGCCTATACATCACCTTGTTTTAACTTCTTGATGCAACTGCAACTGAAGTTTCGGCCCACTTACTCCGATGATACTTTTGAGGACATGTGCAGTAGTAAGCATATGTGTTGCATTGTGCTAGTATACAAATTACCTAGAAAAACTTTCTTTTATCACCTTGATGTGGATCTGAATTTCGTTATATCCCTGTTCCATTTAAAGTGAACGACATTTATGCCAATAATTCTGTCAATTTGTCAATCACATTGATCTGCCATAACCATAACATTTTGCCAACCAAATATCACCCTTATTGCTTAAGAAGCGAAAAAACAATAGAAAAAGTTGAGTTCCTCAAAAATGAAATTGACATACAACTCATGATTTTAGGAGAAATAGTGAACTTCAAAGGATTATTTTTTTTTTTCTCAAATAATATATCTAACTAAAGGGTCATTCATTTTTCGGTTTCGAAGGTAAAGCTTAATAAAACACACACAGCGATACATTTTTGATGAAAATTTTATTTCATTATAAAGTTTGGACTTTGCCATTATGTGTGAAAAACAATATCATTCAAAATGGCCGCCTCGGGAAGATTCGCAGCATGAGATTTTTTTTGAGGTAATTTTTAACCATCTATTCGCACATTTCTGGCATTATCTCGACCATAACTTGAGTAATGGTGTTTTTTAATGTGTCTAGAGTTCGGGTAAAACATGGTCACTTTTACGTAGCCTCACAGAAAAAAAAATCTAACGGTGTCAAATCGCACGATCTTGGTGGCCAATTGACGTCACCGAAACGTAAATGATGATTTTCAATCGCCGGCCAAAAAAAAAGTCAGTTATTAGTCGACCAATTGCTGCGAATTCCGGAAAATCGATAAATTCGGATCATAAGCAACACTTCCACTTGCAGCAGCAATATTTTCGACTGAGTGTGCATTACGATGATGCAGATGCCTTACGACATCAGTAACGCTTCCACTCTCTTCAAATTTCTTCCCAATTTTACCGATTGCTTGCGTAGTCGGACGAATATGACGACCATTATCATCGCGCTTCTGAATCACCACTTTTGTATCGAAAGTTTTAATTATTTTAATGCGTTATTCGATTGTTAAACGATCCATTATCATAAATGGCAAACATTCAACTGTAATATTATGACACTTCAAATGACAGCAGAGTTTGACAGGTGTCAAATTCCAGCGCTACCAACTTGAAACCTTGAAATGAATGACCCTGTATTAGGATAACAATAATTTAAATGTTTTTTCTCATGCCATCAAAGCAACAATATTTATCACAATTTCTTTATTAACTTTAGAACTTATGATTTGCCATAAAGAATCCAATTTCAATGTTTTGCGTCTTATTTTAAATCGAAAAGAATAAAAAAGGGAAAAAAAAATACGAAACTTTTTATTCGTGCCATTAATTTGTTTCGCAAAACTTTTCTCGTTAAAATAATTTTTCTATAAGATCTTATGAGTATATTTCTTATTTTTCCGAACTCAAGAGACCGCGATAGAAGTTGTAGAGAAATATAATTTTGAATTTTGTATTTAATTTAAAAAATATTCAAATAATTTTATCTCGAATGAAAGATAAAGATAGATTGATAAAAATAATTATATTTTCCAAAACTGTGGTAGGTATAGGAAATTAAAGTTAAGGCAATAACTGATAAAAGTTGTCTGTCGTCAGGTGCTACGACTTTGCCTTCGGATAACATTTTGCTCTCTCTATATATAAATAAATTGGTTTTGTCTAATTTTAAGATTTGATTAATTTAAAATTTAATTACAAAATGGGAGAGCTGAGACTGGGTTCTTTGGGAAGAAAAATTCTCTGGCGGATATTTGGTCCTTTGGGCGAGGAGGGAGAACGTTTGAAGAAGATACAACCATATCGAACTAGATGAGGTGTACCAAGATGTGGATATAGTCCAAAAAGTCAAAACATGTCAAGTAAGTTATTGGCTCGGCCACATCCACATCCACAACCCTACTCCAGCCAAGAGAGTCTTCGAATCCGAATCGCAGCCTTTAGGTAATTAAAAAACACCATGGTTGAGAAAAATAGCTTAAGCGATTTTAAAATGTAGACTGTATATACAGGGTGATTCGAGTAAGGTGTGGCAAAAAGCTAAAATGCGTAAATTGGGTCTATTCCGGGAGGGACTAGTTTCTAAAAAAAATGACTTAAAACAGACAAAAAATGTATTAAAAAAATAACGGTAACACCTACAATAACATGGCATACCTTTTTGTAAAGCCAAAAATCTCTTCAATATTTTCTCTTTTTAATGAAGTTGTTGTACTGATAAGTTTAAAAAAAAAAATAATTTTCAAACTCAAAATTTTGAAAAAAAAAAAATTTCAAACTAATTTTTTTCAAAATTGTATGTAATTAAGTGCTATTTTTGTTTCCCAAATTCAATGCTCTTATAAATTTTTAGTTAAAAACCGAAAACCGGATGCTTAAATGTCTTGTACTTTTTGAGAAAATTGAAAATATCTAAATCTATTTTACTATCAATGTAGTGGAAATTGGACCTTTCGAACAACTTAAACAACGGATTGGATTCTGTTATTTTCATGTTTTTAAAGAACTAGAAGAGATTTCAGCATCTGGTTTTTTGTGTTTGACTAAAAATTGATAAGAGCATTTAATATAAAAATCAAAAATATTACTTATTAACGTAAAATTTTTAACAAAACCATTTTTTATTTTTTTTTTCAAAATTTTGAGTTCGAAAATTAATTTTTCAAAAACTATTCACTGAAACGACATTATTTAAAAAGAAAATAAAAGAAGAGATTTCTGGCTTTACAAAAAGGTATAGAATGCCATTTTAAGTGTTATCGTTTGTTTTTTTTTTTTATTATTATTTTTGTCTGTTTTAAGTCAATTTTTTTTAGAAATTCTTGACACACCTTATGCGACAGGCAGAACCACCACCACGTCAAATTGATTCATTTTTCCATTTTTTTTTTTTGATTCAAATGTCAAATACGATATTTTTATTAAATTCAAATTAATGAAATGATTTTAGCTATTTGATGTTTCCCAAAATCACCATCATCATCATCAACTCTTAAACGAATCACTTCATTTTTGTTGTTGTCCTTGACGCTCCGATAGGCTGATGGTATCTCTGTCACATTCAATTAAACGTTCTTTGATATACAATTATGTTCTACTCGATTAATTACTTCAAGGATAATATTATTCGTAAATCATTTCGATGAAGCCATACCCATGAGCCCCCATGACCCAACCATCCAACCATATACCCAACCCACCCTATATAGCTAGTAAAATGTTCTTTCATCTGAAAATTAATAAGTTCAACATCCAGGAGCGGCAGAAATTGCTTTTGTGTGTCTCTTCTGTGTGATGTGAAGCAATTCAAGAGCTTTGAATCTGTTATTTAAACGAAAGTTCAATTCGATAGATTCATCAAACCGTTGCTTTGTAGGTACTATGCGATTGAGGATGAGGATGGCTGGACTTGGAAAGATGAGGGGATGGTAATAGATGAGATGTATGTATACTTAACAAGACTATCCTTAGGAAACTTCAAGGAATAAATTAAGTCTTCTTTTGACCACTTAAAAGGGAACTTTGTGCGATCAAATTCCTCCATAAATATAGGTATAAATGAATATAAATAGAATTCATTCATATCATTCGAATAAATTCGATTTCGTGATAATAACAGATATATCCGTACAAAGGTTATAGTATCTATATCCAACACAGGTATCTGCGCACAGAATTTAATAAGAACACCTTTTTTTTCGCCGGAATCCAGGATTAACTGAAAAAAAAGTGTAAAACTTAATAGAAAACGTATTAATATCCCCAAGGAGTTTTCATCTAGCTTCGATGTTGTATACGTAATGCCGAAAAAATGAAGTAATAAATTAGCCCGATCACGATAGAAAATACCAACTGCCTCTGCCGCTGCCGCTGCCGCTGCCGTGTCCCTTCCTTCCCCTCAAGCCGTAAGCCTTAAGCCGTATGGTGCAAACAATCTTCTAATTGGTTCTGTTTACAGGTGGGAGAGCATAAATCAATAGGACTTTTGTATAAGAGTATTAAGTATCTTAGTATATACCTACCAACCAACTTGCACTTATTCCTTTCTTCGAATAAAACATTTGGCAAGAAGGAGAGAAATCGTGTTACGTGATTCGAAGCAATTTGCTTGGCATCATCGGTTTGACCTTATTATCCAGCAGCATCCACTGGTTGGAATTAAGACGGTTGGTTTAGTTTAATTTACTTTACCTAAAGTTTGTTTTGTGTATCTTTCTGTTTAACTTAATCAGAAGAATATATAGGGACGTACAGTGAGGGGATGAGAACTCATGCATTTAATTAAATGCAAATCAAACATTACATCATCTTCACTGCACAGAACACAGACGTAATCGCACAAAGTTTCAGTATCAATAGATACCAACGTAAACAAATTTCTTAGTTTCGAGATTGGATAATTATACCTAATGAGGATTCAAATTCAATCAATTATGTACATATGTACCTTCATGTGAAAGAAGTGCATTTCAACATTTAGGGTCTGGAAAAAAGTTTTGTATAAGACAAATCACAAGAAATTACATTATCTACAACTTTTCTAAAGAAAAACAAAGTTTGTATCAATTTTTACAATTAGAAGGCCACTTTCGAAAATTGGACGTGTCAGTGGGAGGATGTTCAGTCCAATGACCCTATCCTTTCAAATTCAACAGATTTAAGCCTCTCCATACAAATGAACCAACTGTGCGAGATGATGTGAAAAAAGTAAAGGGTGTTTTTTTTTTGCAGACGTGTGGTTTTCAAGAAGAAATAAAACGCATATAATTTAATGTTATGGCCAAGAATTTAGCTTTATTATAAAGATAATGGTTTGCCATTATGTTTTAAAAATGATTTAGGGCAAGTGGCCGCCGCGGCTGGCTCGAATAAATTCCAGCCGAGAGGCCCAATTTTCGGCCACTTTTTGCAGCATTTGGGGCCGTATGTCAGCAATAACGAGCCGAATATTCTCTTCCAAGGCGTCAATCGTCTCGGGCTTATCTGCGTAGACAAGCGACTTCACATAACCCCACAAAAAATAGTCCAGCGGTGTTAAATCGCACGATCTTGGAGGCCACGCCCGCCACAGGCCCACGACGCGATATAATGCGCTCACCAAAAGCTTCCTTCAATAAATTGATTGTTTCGTTGGCTGTTTGGCATGTAGCGCCGTCTTGTTGGAACCAAAGGTCGTCCACATCAGCATTCTTCAATCCAGGCACGAAAAAGTCATTAATCATGGATGGACACAGCTCCAATTGCTGCGTGCGATGGCGGATGGACTCATTCGGGTCTTCTTCGATACTCTGCTCCACAGCAGCAATAGCGTCCTCGGTGCGCACTGTACGGCGTCTCTGAGGACAAGAGTAAACGTGGTGCGAAACCGATCCATGGTTTCTCGAATTTATGCGATTTTGCGATTATATCCACCGAATATTGGACGCAGCTCGCTATGCGTCGCGCGAACCGAACCATTATTTTGGTAAAAAATGTACACGATTTGCAAAACGTTGTTGAATAATAAGACTATTAATTATGAAATGGCACACAAAACTGAGCATAAATCAAGTGACAACTGTCAAAAAGATCAACTCGGAAAAAAGCATTGCCAGATTGAAAACCACATGTCTAAAAAAAACACCCTTTACATTGACTGATATTGTAACGTTCGCCCAAGTTTTTGTCCACATTTATACTGCTCCTACGAAAAAAAATGTTAAAATCTTTTTTGTCTATAGAATAGTAAATATAAGCTACAATTTTTTTTTAAAAGTTTGGCCACTTTTTGTTTTTGCTAAAAAATGTTCTTTTGAATTTTTGAAGTGCTTTCAACGAGAAAAAGATAGTATAAAATAACTTTATGGGTTACCGGAGACAAGACTGAAGCATTTCTCATCTCGTAGCAAGGTCTAGCCTTCTGACATTTTGAAATCTTCTCGTCCACACCCTCTGCCAATTCTAGGCTTTCCCGGAGTTAGTTTCTTTCTATTCAAATAGCTGTTAATGGCATTTAGTCAGCAAAAATTGGCGCTCCGACCCGGTGACCTCTCTTGGACCCATCATAGTTTTGTTTAAAAAAAAAAAAAATACATTTTTCACCCCCACCCCCGTTAAGCCTTTAGCTTTTCCGACCACCATTCAACAACTTCTTGAAAAAATTCATGACCCATCATAATATGGGTACATTTTTGTGTATCCCTAGCAAAACAAAGGCATTTTTTGTATCTGGTTTTCCTATTACCTGTTACTAATATTAATTACAGACTGTATCCCCAAGGGAACTTGCGGACTGACATTCCTTCGGCATTATTCATCTTCTTGCCAAAAATATTTAACAGGGTTTAAATTGAAAATTGTTACTTTACTTTGTGAATTGAAAGTGGAAGGATTGTGCCTTTCATTTAATTTTTTTCTTTTTTTATTTTTCTTATAACTTCCTGTTTTGCTTCATTATATTTTGTATTTATTTTTTAATTAACCTAAAACAGAATTTGTGTTGATGGGAAGATTCGCTGCTTTTCTTTCACATTTCACCTTCTCATTATAATTAACTTTAATCGAGTTTCTTTTTTTTGACATTAAATATCAGAACCTTAATTAGAATGAAATTTTCGTTTTTTTTCTCTAATTGACTTAGTTTTTTTTTTTTTACTTTTCTTTGTGAAGCGAAAGTTAGTTAGGAAAAACTTAATCAGTTTATTTTATTTTTAATGAATTAATGACGGATTTTGATGTGCGTGACATTTTACCTTAGAGGTCGATATTATGGGTAAATAAACCGTCATTATTTAAAGACTTTCGATTTAATATTTATTCCTTCGCATTTCATTTCGGTTATTTTGTTTAACATTTATTATTTCCCTCCTGTTTCTTGTTTGCTTGTGTGAGTGTGTAAATCTCCGTTGACAGTTGATAATATATGATGATGGAAAAGACCGACTTATGGACAGATTAGAGCATTCAAGTCCCACATTTTTTTAATTTTTTTTTTATTTTACTGAATTTTTACCAAAGTTTCAATTTCAGTAGGTAATTAAATTAAGTTTTTTTTTTCTTTGTTCGTTTATTTTATTTTATTGTTTTTTTTTTTTTATTTTTTATTTTTAGATCGGGAACTGGCAAATAATGAAAAGAAACAAGGTATTTTTTATTTATATATTTTTATTTTATATTTTTGAAATATGCAGGAATTCAAACTTGCTCTTGTGGTTAACAAGTGTAATATTGCAACACATATAAATTTTTAATAATGCCATAGAATTTTTGAGGACCAAATTTAAAAAAAAATCAAAAGTAATACAAACATTTATTTTTGTTTTTTTGGCTTAAATATATGTGACTAACCGAAAATTAAAACCAATTTTTCAAAAAAAAAAAAATAAAGAATGCCTATGTTGACAAAAACCTGCAAACGCAGTTTTAATGCAATTATTTTGATCATTACAAGTATAGAAAGCTTAGTGAAAATCGTTAGACGTTTTTGTAGAAAAATTGAAGAAAAAGAATGAAATAGTTGTATGACAAGTACTAAATTAGCTAAAACAAAAAGTCGAATTTCTCCTCTATTGAATCAATCATATCCAAAATTTGAAGCAAATCGCTGTCCACCCGCTTAGTATCCAACTCAAATTACAGTGGATGCACGGATGCACAGACCCACGGACGGTATTACGAAATCCACTTTATTGGACTTCTCGATCATCGTAGTAGTGGTGTAATCACAACTTCGAATTTCTGTTTACACGAAGCCAATACTAGCTCTTTAAAGCAAGTAAAAACAAATAAATTAAATCCATAAATTAATGGCGAACAGCTCGTGCAAAACCAGGTCCTATAGTGACTTTCACTCTATGGCATTCCTAAATGTGCATGAAGTTAGCAGGAATGAAGGGACCCTACAAATAAATCCACCCCAACAAATTGAATGCTAGAATAAGCTATACTCAAGAATTTTCATTAATTTGATTTTATTGCTCAAGACTATATTATTTATTGCAAACGTCATTCTTAAAATGCCTTAGTGTGAAAAAGCCTTTTCATCAGCTAAATTGTATTGATGAAAATCTGAAAAAGCAAAGGACCCATAACCGAACCTGGTGGAACGCCAATTCTATTACTTAAGGAAGTTTTGTGAAGCACTGTATTGCGTGTCGGCGATTTAAAATTCAGCGACATACAAGAGCACCACTGTAGTCATTCGAAGAACCCGCTCAGAGGTTTGAGCATATCCATGTGGATATAATGGGTGATTTTTTAAGAGGTTTAGAACTTTTTTAAAAAAAAAACACAAAAAATTCGAAAAAATGAATGAAATATTTATTTGAATCGATAGTTTGAACCTTGCAATTTAATGTTTAAAGATAATTTCATGCAAATGTTGACCGCGGCTGCGTCTCAGGTAGCCCATCCGCTGAGTCCAATTTTGGCATACTCTTTCACACATATCGGCCGGTATCTCACGAATGAATGCATGGATGTTGGCTTCCAGTGCGTCAATCGAAGCGGGCTTGTCCCTATAGACATTAGCCTTGACATACCCCCACAAAAAATAATCTAATGGTGTCAAATCGCACGATCTAGGCGGCCAATTGACCGGCCCGAAACGTGAAATTAACTGTTCACCAAACTCGCCTCGCAATTGCGCCATTGTTTCGCGTGCTGTGTGGCATGTGGCACCGTCTTGTTGAAACCACATATCATGCAAGTCAAGAACTTCCATTTCGGGCAAAAAAAAGTTTGTTATCATCGCTCGGTAGCGTTCACCATTGACAGTAACGCTGCGATTCGCATCATCTTTGAAGAAATATGGCCCAATAATGCCGCCGGCCCATAAACCGCACCAAACAGTGGCTTTTTCGGGATGCATTGGTAGCTGTTGCAATGCTTCTGGCTGATCTTCACTCCAAATGCGGCAATTTTGCTTATTTACGTACCCATTCAACCAAAAATGAGCCTCATCGCTGAACACAAGCAGCGCGCGATGAACATTTCGAACCGAGCACGAATTTTGATAGTAAAATTCAATAATTTGCAAGCGTTGTTCATTTGTAAGACGATCCATGGTTAAATTGCAAACCAAACTGAAGCTGTTTGACAGTGACACAAGGTACTAAACACACGTCAGCTGTCAAAACCAGTGTTGCCAAAACCAAACCAGCCAAAAAATCACCCGTTATATGTAGTTGGTCCGCTACCACCGCCACATGGATTTTGTTATTTAGTAACTGTAATCGAGCGAAAGGCTATATCTATAATGGATATCCCGGCAGAGAGTATTGCAAAAGCGCTTATTTATGGATGGATCTCACGGTATGGTGTTCAAGAACGCATTACTACGGACCGTGGCAGAAAATTTGAGTCTGGTCTGTTTAAGCAGGTCAACAAAGTAATAGGAGTGAAGCACCTGAAGACTACCATATACCACCCGCAAGCGAATGGCATCGCTCTTTGAAAGCTGGTCAAAAGAACTTCCTCTAATTTAACATGGGTTGCACATTTCGTGCAAAGAGGGTTTAAATGGTAAGATCTTAAAAGTTCCAAGCGAATTTTTCGTTCCAAGACAGGAAAACATAAATTATCCTGATAAATTAACCTTTCAAAAACATTGGCGAAAATTTTACCGCAGAACACAATACACCACAACTCTGGGCAAACATTTTTTATACAACCAGCCCTATAAAGCTGTAAGTATGTTTTTGTAAGAGTTGACGGTGTTAGAAAACCTCTGCAAGCACCATATAATGGACCTTTTCTTGCTAAACAACGCAAGGATAAATATTTTAAAATTCATTAAAGGCGATATCGAAAAAGTTTCTAAATATATAGATCGTCTAAAAGCAGCTTTTGTGATGCCCGAAAAGCCAACAGAAGCTGTAGGCACGGATTTACCATCAACAAAGTCTTGTGAATACAGGACTTTAAGTTGGCAACACTATTTTAACTGGCGGCCATTTTGTCAGCTGTCAAGTGATTTATTTTTAGTTTGGTTTGGCATTTCAACATGAATAGACTGATGCCTGAAAAACGCTTCCAAATTGTGTGAATGGGCTCAAAACAAGATTGCCGTTGAGCCCAATTTTCATAAGCGAATTTTGTTTAGCGATGAAGCTCAATCTTGGTTGAATGGATACGTCAATAAACAAAACTGCCGTATTTGGAGTGATGATAATCCTCAAGTGTATGTTGAGACACCGTTACATCTACAAAAACTGATTGTTTGGTGTGCTTTATGGTTTGGTGGAATAATTGGTCCGTACTTCTTTAAAAACGATGCTGGCCAGAACGTTACAGTCAATGGTGACCGCTATAGAGCCATGGTTACTGACTTTTTCGTTCATTAATTGAACAACCATGATGTGCAGGAGCTGTGGTTTCAACAAGACGGCGCAACATGTCACACAGCTCGTGCCACAATTGATTTATTGAAGGAAACCTTTGGTAACCGCATAGTTTCACGTTACGGACCCGTGAATTGGCCTCCAAGATCGTGCGGCTTAACGCCGCTTGACTATTTTATGTGGGGATATGTGAAGTCGCTAGTCTACTCCGATAAGCCCCAAACGATTGACCACTTGGAGGACATCAACATTCGCCGCGTTATTGTCAATATACGGCCACACATGTTGTAAAAAGTCATGGAAACTAGGACCTCCAGATTAGACTACGTCCGAGCCAGCCGTGGCGGTCATATGCCAGAATTTCATCAAATTCTAATGCCAGAAGATTATCTTTCGAATAAAGTAAATTTCATGTCAATTTAAAAAAAATCATCTTTGTTTTATTCCATTTCAAAGTTTTATACCTCTAAAAAATACACTGGAAAAAAGACTGGAAAGATATCATACAGCAAGAATATGTTTATTGATAAGAAACGTTAACAGGCGCAAATATTTCCTTCTTATCTGTGTGCCAGCTTATACGAGTTTTAAAGAGCGGATATTGTTTTTTTTTTATTAATAAGGCTGTAAACAATACTGCTCCTTTCCACCTGCAGATAATGGAACTTCGTCCTTTTTTTTAAGTTTGTTCACCTCAAAACATATATTGTAGCTATACTCGTACCAAAGAATCAATACCATCAGATTCCATTTTTCTCTTTACGCTTGAGTAGGTAATTCTTATCTTCTTCAAAGTGGTTGTTGCAAAATCTCATAAAACTCATATATATGTATATCTATATCTTTTAGAATTTCCATTGCTTTTTTCTATTTCAATTCCTTCAAAACAATTACTTTGAGTAGCGGAGAAGATGTTGTCTACATGTACAAACCTTCAGGATCGAAACCTTAAGCCATATAACGTATAAACATATATTTTATGACCTAATGTCAACGTCATCTATTTTTTGCTATACAAAATTTAAGGTACTCGTATAGGTACATATACCTACCTGAGTTTATATTTTTTTTTTACTTTTGTAGCCAATTTTACATATCCAACAACAAAATAATAATAATGCCTGAATATGTAGGAGGACCAAAAAATATTGTTATGCAAATTCTCTGAATATCTGTGGCATCACAACAAACAGAAAGAAATAAAAGCACAGCTCTACCGAAATACCCATTTGATGTTACATTTTATGTAACATTTACATGAGTGTCACATGCAAAAAATGACTCTGTAACCATCACCAGTATGTTGCTGGGGCTGAGGATGGAGCTTGGGCTGCTGCTGGTGCTGGTGCATCACAATAACGAAGAAAATGAAAACCTTTAAGCTCTTCCTTTCTTCCCTGACCGAAGCAAGTCTCGAAGAATAAAATGGAACATTGCTTTTGTATATATTCTAGGAATTTTTGTTTCGATTAAATATTCGTCTCCGTTGAAATGTTGGAACTCTCAGGTCCTTATACAAAAAATCTCTATATAGCTACAGCGCTATAGCACTATGGAAATAAAAAAAAAGAAAATTTAGAAACAACTAAACGAGCGAAACCTTCTTAGATTTATTATTCAACAAAAAATTAAATTAAAACTGTCAACGACGACGACCGACGCGACGTCGTTATAAAGATGAAAAAACAGAAGACAACGACACGCCTCACTGATTTGTGAGCTCTCCTCGTCGTCACCAGCCAGCAGCGCAGCGCAGCGCCCCGATCCTTTTTCTTTCAAAGAATATGCGAATAAGATGTCATTCCGTCTTCAGAGATTGATGCTTCTCGCAACAGGATATGCTTGATTTAGTAAAATCATATGCGCTGTCTCATATAGATGCTAATCAGTGTCTGGGAGATTATTTATTAGCAAAGTGGGCTTGAATAAAACGCTTAGAGATAGTTCTACAGCATCGCAAAAGAAGTGCGATTAAGTTGAAAAGTCCTCTGATCTCGAAAGTGTATCAAAGTATTCATCAAAAGATGGCAATGAATATATATGCATTTAATTATTGCTATGGTGGTGTGTAATTAATTGTTTAAGTCTCTGTTCGTACAACAAACAACAACAATTCAAACTCCATCACCACCATGATGGAAAATATAATTTTCTTTTTAATTAAATGTCACCGTCTCGTCTGGAATATGATTTATAACTTAATAAAAATGAGACTTTTTTTATGTTAAAATTGTATTCCTTTTGAAATGGCAAAAGAATTCCAGTTATATAGTGAAAATACTATTAATATTTATGTGTAATTCACTGTGAAGTTATTGCTGTCCTGCAAAGTAATTTAATACCAAAGTTGAACGTTGAAGTTTAGAAATGGTAAAATGTTAAAGAGTGCGCTGGAGATTCGAGAGAATGTTATACTTCTGATATTTTTAAATTCACGTTTGTGTAATGCAAAAACTTTTTTATAACACAAGAAAAAAAAGTAACTTATCATAGGTATCTATTACGACATGTATTTATTTTCATTCCTTAGCTACGAGTATTACAATACTTTGCAAGTAAAATACAAAATTCTGTGTAACTAAAATATGTCCAGAATTAGATGAGGAGTCACGTTTCGGGGATAAAAACAGTTTTTTAGTTTTTTTTAAGCAAAAGTATGAAGTTCTGTTATCATTGCTTACGGGAGAAAAAAACACTTCAATATATTTATTTTAATAAGGTTTGTTTTTTCTTGTTTCTGTAGAGAAAATTGTCTTTATATTATTTACTAGCTGCCCAGCCCGGCTTCGCACGGGAAGACAAACCTTAACTTGGCATAAAAATTACTTATGAAAATATAAATAAATATACTCATTTTTATAATCGAATACTAAATGGTGTTCTTTTTTTAGAATTGTAGTTTTCAAGAAGAAATAAAATGCATATAATTTAATGTTATGGCCAAGAATTTAGCTTTATTATAAAGATAAGGGTTTGCCATTATGTTTTAAAAATTATTTCGGGCAAGTGGCCACCGCGCCTGCTCCAATAAATTCCAGCCGAGAGGCCCAATTTTCGACCCCTTTTTGTAGCAATTGGGACCGTATGCCAGCAATAACGCCCCGAATATTCTCTTCCAAGGCGTCAATCGTCTCGGGCTTATCTGCGTAGACAAGCGACTTCACATAACCCCACAAAAAAGAGTCCAGTGGTGTTAAATCGCACGATCTTAAAGGCCACCCTACAGGCCCTCGACGGGAGATAATGCGCTCCCCAAAAGTTTCCTTTAATATATTGATATTTAGGCATGTAGCGCCGTCTTGTTATAACCAAAGGTCGTCCACATCAACATCCTCCAATTCAGGCACGAAAAAGTCATAAACCATGGCTCTATAGCGTTCCCCATTGACTGTAACATTATGGCCGGCTTCATTTTTGAAGAAATATGGACCAATGATTCCCTTTTTTAGGATGTAACGGCGTCTCAATAATGGCTTGTGGATTATCTACACTCCAAATGCGGTAGTTTTGCTTATTGACGTAGCCATTCAACCAAAAATTACCTTAATCGCTGAAAAAAATTTTCTTCTGAAAATCGGGATCAACAACGATCTCGTTTCGATTCCATTTTGCAAAATTTGCAAACGTTATTCATTATGAAATGGCAACCCAAACTGAGCATAAATCAAGTGACAGCTGTCAAAAAGACCAACTCCGAAAAAAGTATTGCCAGATTGAAAACCACACGTCTTACTTGATGGGTTTTAACGTACTTCACGTAATGAATGGCTAAATACGTAAAAACAATCTTTTTTTTATTTTCATCCCATTTCACTCTATAAAAAGCAATTTTGTTGAAATAACCTTTTAAATACATACAAAAAGAATTTTTGAAATCAGATGCCACTTTTCGTTTTAACCCCATTTCACCCAATAAATTTCAATTTTCTGAAAACAAATCCCTAGGGCCATCCACTTAAAAAAAAACTTTCAAATACCAACAAAAAATTTTTAAATCGGGTATTTTGTTACTTTTACACCATTTCACCCTACAAATATTAAAATTTTTGAAAAAAGAATACCCCAAAAGCGATTTCCTTACCGCCTACAGAACTACCTGTTGAAAAGTAATTGAATTGAACTGAAAAACGAAATGTGCGCCTACAGCGCCATCTGTTGAGAATTTTCCTACTTTTCTTTTTTCCTAAACCTTCGCGCAGCAATTACGAACAAACCCGCAAAAGGCAGTAATTATCCAATTTGGTCCAGTAGTTGTCAAGTTTTAAGCATCCGAACACACCACGATTCATTTTTATATATAAAATGTACATTATTCTTCATCAGATTCAAACCATATTTTTCATATAGAATGGGATACCTCGAAAATGAATGATATTGGAAAAATTTTAAACACCAATATTGAGGGCGCAATTTTTTCTCCCTAGCTTTTTGACCCATGAAACTTCAAAGGAAATAAAAAAGTTAAGACCCTTATAACATCGGATCAACGAATGGTAGATTAAAAAAAATATGCACGACTCTGTCACACGAACTTGCTCTTATGTGCGATCACAATGTGGTTCTAAAGTCTGAAAAAAAATTAGTTATGTGAGCCTATATTTTATCCATTTGCCAAAACTTACTTAAGTTGCACATATTATGCAATATGCATGCAAGGAAATGATATTATTTCAACTGGAAAGTTGTTTTAAATCAACGAAATTTGTAAGAAATTGATTGAAATACTTTTGAAACTGTTTGGACTCAACTCAATATACCCCATCTAATTTCTTATAAAAATCTTAAATTATGAGAAAGAAATTTAAAAAATCGGACGAGCGATTTTAAAAATAACTTATTTTTCATATATAAAATTTCGTTAACATTTTTAAGAAAAAAAATGGAACACCAATTTGAGGTATTTATTAATGTCGAATTAAAAACTTAATTTTACGAAAAATGTTCCACCCGTTTTCGAAATATCGAATTTTCGAAATTTTTTTTTTTTTAAATTTAAATATCTAATATTATTTGAAGTTATTATAAGAGGTGCTGTTAATAATTGTTCAATGTAAAATTTAATAATTTTAAATACGAGACTTTTCTTATTTCGTTACACATAACATATTTTTAACAAAATCGTAGTAGTCGTTTTTTTTAAAAAAAAAAAAGGGTTTGCCTTAACGGTTTTTAAACATTTGTATGGAAGGCACCGTTACTTTCGGTTAATGTATATTAAAAGTGTTCTAGATAGTGTTAAAAAAATGCTTTTTGATAAGTTTAATAAAAATCCACCAAGTCATTTTTGAAATTTTGAAACAAAAAAAAATCTTCAAACTTTTTTTAAAAATTCAAATATATAATATTTTTTTTTGAAAATTTTGGTACACAATTTTATTTAAAATGTATTAGCCCTTCTTCATAAAAAAAGTTCATCAAAATCTGTTAATCCGTTTTCGAGAAAAGCGAAAATAAAAAAAAGGGTTCTTTGGGAGGAGCCATCAATAACCTTTTTTTTTATTTAACGGCAGTTTAAAAAAAAAATTCTGTGAGGTCGATTCTGAAAAAAACAAGATTTTCCTCTTTGGCCAAACAAATTTTGAATCACTGGTTCCGTAAGTTTTGGTCCTAAAAAAAACGTGTAAGGGGAATGCCCGAAAAACGCTAGGTAGGTACCAAGTTCAAAGAAAATCGACCAATCCAATATACGGATAACAAATAATTGGTTTAGTGAATATATTTTTTGAAAACTAAATTTTCAAACTCAACATTTAACGTTATTAAGTATAGTATTTTCGTTTTTATTTTTCTATGCTCTTATTAATTTTTAGTCAGACGCCAAATGCCAGATACTTAAATCTCTTCTTTTTTTTTAAGAAAATAGACCACCCTTTGCTTACAATTTGTGTCTTGTCTCGACCCATCCTACAAGTCCTTTTTAGTATTGCCGCATCGTACTTTGATTTGCCCCATTGACCGTTAAACGCATAATCTTCGCTTACGTCTTAGTTTGTGCTCATACAAAAGCGCTTCTGACAAACACTTTGTTCTTTCAATTATAAAGGGTGTTTTTTTTGTAAACGTGTGGTTTTCAATCTGGCAATACTTTTTTCGGAGTTGGTCTTTTTGACAGCTGTCACTTGATTTATGCTCAGTTTGGTGTGCCATTTCATAATTAATAGACTTACTCCTGAACAACGTTTGCAAATCGTGCAAATTGGGCCTCTCGGCTGGAATTTATTCGAGCCAGCCGCGGCGGCCACTTGCCCCAAATCATTTTTATAACATAATGGCAAGCCCTTATCTTTATAATAAAGCTAATAATATGCGTTTTATTTCTTCTTGAAACCACACGTCTAAAAAAAACACCCTTTATAACAAAATAACTGTACAGATGTTTAAAATATTGTGCCTACACTAGAGTTGACGCAAAAGTCTTGCTCTCTTCTTTTAAGAACAATGTTGGAAGTCGCATATAGCAGCCTCTGTCGCCTTGTCTAAAACATCTCTGCGAGTCCATATCAAATAAAGCAAATAGAATTTCACAATATATTCGTCTATTTGCTGGACACATGCATTTTTCTCTCAGTTTACCACCAAGCATAGAGAAACTATATTTTTAGATGTTTTAACTCCAAGACTCTGATACCTATCCAAACACTTAAAGAAGCACACTCAAATTTAAAACTCAAATCCTCCTTATTTTGTTAGCCTCTTATTTTTATATAATCCCCCCAATCGGATCTCAACTATAGATTTTCAATAAAAAAAAATTGAGACTGAAAACATAGAGAGAAAACTTTGTCTGCGTTTCTGAGTGAATGCAGCCAGCAGCATATTTTCAATTTTCAAAATATGTATCACAAAATACTCATATATAGTCGAAGAAGAAGAACACACATTTTCGTAAAATTTTCAATCAAAAGTTGCAGTGTGCATTGATATGTTTATGAGGATTAAACTTTAGAATATCCTGGATCTTGAAAGTTTTGCCGCAGTTTTTTCCGAATTATTAAAATACCAATCTGTGTTTTTTGTATGATATAGACTTAAGGAGAAAGAACGCATATATACCTTCACCAGCATAATATTACGCTCTTTAGATGTGCAGCAAAATGGTATTTCATCCATTTCCGTGGCTTCAATTGAAATTTAAAAATTCACGAAAATTGCTTTAAATATTCTATACCACCCGAAATGAATCCTGCTCATATATCCTGTATAAACATAGAGTAGGTATATATATACGTTTTCTGGATTATGGTACACCATAAGTCTTGTTTCTTGTGCGCTGCAGACTACCTACATATGAAGGTATAAACGAGTCTACGAAAACGAATACAAGTTGGTCGCTATTAAAGGATAGGATTTTCAATTTTTCATTGCGAATTGAATTTTAATTTTTTTTTTTTCCTAACTGTTTTCTCGTTGTTGAGAAAATTCAATTCGTTTTCTTATATCCTATCCATCCAAGCTTGCATTGTTCTTCTTGTTTGGTCCCTTATTCTTTATAAATTTATAGGAATATTGCTCAATACTTACCATTGCTTTGTCGTCCTTGAGAAAGTTTTCAGCTCCCCCCCCCACCCCTTTATTACCGCGTCACGGCTTCCTGCAGTGTTGTTCCTGATTTAAGGAAATTGGATACGATTCAGTACTTTTGAATATTTGATCCCAACAATGGGAAATATGAAATTGGTTACCATAAGGATTTTATGATGTGTTCAACATTTTATGGGAAGGGATGTGTACAATGGTTGGGTCTTCGTCTTGGGTGTATCCACTCTGGGGATTTAATTTTGTTTCGTTTTTTTGTTATTATGATTTTGTACAATTTAAGTGTGCCCAGAAAAATAGGGATACATTTTTATAGCAAACATTTATATTTGTCCACCGCTAAATTTTCCTTTGGTTTTATTTATTGCATCATAAAAATAATAAAAGCATAGTTAATGAGATAAGCGATGGAATTTTTCTTACGACACGAATGCTACCCCACCACATTAGGGTGGAAATAATCTGCGGAAGAAAAGAGATAGAAATTAAAAAAAAGTTATTTTTAGTAAAGAGTTCGGCTGGGTTGCACTTACTTGCTGTTATAAAGGGTCCGCCATCTAAGGTTTTTTTTCAACTGGTGCTTATTTCGTGAATGGTAACACTTAGCTCATGTCTGATTTGACAGATAATTAGTTTTATCCTAACGCTGAACGAATATGGTTGTGTATACGCTTCGCTAAGTGGGCCTGCGATCGACTTAGAGAAGATGCCGATTTTTCCAAAAAAAATCATCTTTTCAGATGAAGCTCATTTTGATCTTGGCGGGTAGTAAACAAGCAAAATTGTTGCATTTGGGGCACAGAAAACCCGCACGCATACATTAAAAAGCCGATACACCCAAAACGAGTCACTGTTTGGTGCGGATTTTGGTCCAGAGGCATGATTGGACCATTTTTCGAAAATGAGCAAGGAGTGGCCGTTACAGTCAATGGCGATCGTTATCGGGCCATGTTGAACGAATTTTTGTTCACAAAAATTGAAGAGGGGGATATTGGCAACATTTTGTTCCAACAGGACGGCGCTACACGGCGTGTCACACAGCCGAAGCTACACTCGATGTTTTGCGCCATTTTCAACAAAAAAAAAAGTTATTTGGCGGACCCTTTAGAAGATGTAAAAATGGTAACATCTGTCATATCTCTTGTTTATTATTCAGTTAAGCTACGATTAGACGGTCAACGCAAATGGTTAACGCGTTGACTCTCTGTATTCTGAATAACGTAAAATATACACCACTAAGCAACTTTGGGACAGTGTTTTTAGAGTCAACTCGTTGGCCATTTGCGTTGAACATTTGTGTTGAACATTTGCGTCAACCGTCTAATCGTAGGGTTTTTTGCCAAATTACCATGGCAAGTTACACGATTGAACAGCACGTCCAAATGGTAAAACTTTTTTATCAAAATAAGTGTTCGTTAGTTAGCGAGCGTTCCGCCCATTTTACGGTAGACGTGGTGGCCCTTCATAGTTGACTCTTCAACGCGTTTGGTGGCCAAATTTGAGACGACCGGTTCGGTAGTTAATCAGCCAACATTCGTACTTCAAAAGAACGCAAGATCGGCCGAGAATATCGTCGCGTTCCATGAAAGTGTATAAAGCAGAACCCGAGGCAGTCAATACCTCGCCGTGCTCAATAAAATCGGCCTTTCTCAGACTTCAATTTAGCGAATTTTGCGTCGGGACTTGGGGTTACACCCGTACAAGATCCAACTGACCCAGAAGCTCAAAGTTCATGAGAATAAACAACACAGTTTGTTCGCTGACTGGGCTTCGGAGCGTTTGCAAGAGGACCCCAATTTTGGCCGAAAAAATCATCTTTAGCGACGCGATACATTTTTGGATGAATGGCTTTGTTAACAAGCAAAATTGGCGTATATGGAACGACTCCAACCCACAGAAGGTCAACCAGGTAACAATTAAAAAGCTATCGTTAAGTGTGAATTTCGGGCCGGCCGGTGGCGTCATTGGTCCCAACTTTTTTCGAAAACGACGTTGGGGCCAATCACCGTCACCGTCAATGGCGAGCGCTACAGAACGATGCTAACCAATTTCTTATAGCCCAAATTGAACCATATGGAGCTAGAAGACATATGTGGTTCCAGCATAACGGCGCTACAGCGGACGCCAAAAATTGACATTCTGTATGAACGATTTGAGGTTAAGAATAACTCTCGTGGAGGTGACGTGAATTGGGCCACCAATATCGTGTGATTTGACCTCGAAGAACTTTTTATATGAGATGGATCAAGTGTGCCACAAGGCTCTGTTTTGTATCCGAGCTTTTTTCTTTATTTTTATCAATGATATTTAGTGATGAAGTAACTTCTAAATCACTTCATTGATTCGCTTATGACAGCGGCTATGGGTTTTTGGCACCCCAAGATCCCATTTTGGGATATTCGCAAAAAAAAAAGTATAAACTTTCCCACATATCGGGTGCTAAGATCCCATATTAGCCGCTGCCATCAGCGAAACAATGAAGTGAATTATAAGTTGTAACCTCATAAAAGGTCAGCTAATTTCAGTAACTGTTAAGCCATTATTTTGTGTTCAATGAATAGTTAAAGATTTTTTCAAGATCACAAATCTAAATACGACCTTAAAAAAAACTTTAAAAATTCGCAAAAAATAATCCCTTGCTAACTAATTTCTGAAACTATTTGACCTTTTGTGAGGTCACTAAGAGCTTATTTTCCGAATATCCCACAAATAAAGTGCTAAAAATCGGTGATGACCTTAAAAAGCATTGAGCATTGATTATAATTTCTTAAACAAGCTGCCAATTTTTGACCAACATGACCTTTTAGATGACATTTATGTTCTAAGATATCAATAATCGTTTAGAACTTAATGCTTCTTAAACCCAATGCTGTTTTCATGCAAATACAAATGAAACTCACACCCCTCACATCTGCTGGATAGAATACAAAATTAAGCATCTATTTACATAATTGGGGAATTTAACTGTACACTAAAGTTGCAACCATCGACCCTCTTGATCATATTTAAAGCCATCATCGTTGTCTCCACTTTAATCCACTTCGTAACCCTCCTAACCTCTTGCACACTATGTTAAAACATTGACTGCGCGTTAATTAAACAAAAAATAGCTCGACAATGCTTTATTTCGAAATACGAATAACCAAATCAACTAATTAAGGGGTGGTCAGGGATACTCTCTTAAATCTTGGTCCGAAAGTACCTACCCATCTGAATTTAGCAAATAAAATTCTTTTTTTTTTAATTTTAAAACAAAAAACTGAAGGTATGAATACTTTTTCCCTTCAGTCGTATACAAATAAAAGTTCCAGTTTTTTATTCAAATTCATATCAAATACAAATAAAAATAAAAATAAAAACCTCCCCAAAGCCAAACATAACCCAAATTTATCTCTAAACTGTTAAAAAAAAATTTTTAACTGAAACAACTCGCAATTGGCCGTCCTTCCTATTTTCCGAATTGAGGTGAAGTTTTTCAGTTTTCACACCGCATCTGCATTTATATCTCTCTGATGTAGAACCCTTCATCAACAAGTTTATCTCTCTCTTCGACTCTCATATTGTATTAAATTCTACGACCCGCAATTCTTCAATACCTATATACATACAAAGGTAAGTGCGGGCACTGCTACCACTATATATACGAAGAGCACTTTTCCCACCATCAGGCATCGTAGCGGAAATGGCCTGCCAAGCGCCGCATAAAAAACTACCGCTCTAACGCGCATATATTATTTTATATTTCTCAAAACTAATTAATCCTCTACACTGTAGCAGTGTAGCACCTCGACAATCGTCCATGCCCGTTTTATCATCACACCGGGTTACTGGGTCAGGGAAGCAACAAAAAGCCTATACCGAACGAGAGCCATCGACCGAACAGTGTCCTTTATATTATCCGGATGCTCAAGCCCAACATCCAATGGCCAGTCGCATATTGTTTGGGACCATCCATCCTTGAAGAGTAGAATTTCCCACGGTTCCGATATTGTATACATGCGCCCGCTGAATAATTCTCAACGGTGTCATAGTTATCCTGTGTCCTGGATATTTTTTTCTTTTTTTTTTTTTTTTCTCGAAATGCGGGTTTACTTTTCTATGAGATCCCTGAAGTCCTTGCGACAGAAAAGCAAGGATAACAAAAAAATCGGCCATGGAAGTGCTTTTCATTAGTGGTCTTTTGGACAGCACACAAAAAAGTACCAAAGAAGGATAACTAAACAGAAAAAGGACGAGAAGAAAAAATTACACTGAACTCCGAGGATAACTTCCTCAATTTATTGTGCCAGAACGAAGCCAGCTTCCTGTATGCCATGCCATGCCGACCACTCGATGGTGACTACTCGAATATAGTTTCGCAGCAAAAAAAAAAGGAATAACCTAAAAAAAAAAATTGTTGAATAAACAGAGCAGCAATGGCAAGAAGCATTAATATTTATGGGCTCCTCGATGTCATTATGTGACTCAGGCCATTCGTTTTGGTCTTCGACTTTGTGCTGCTGCACTGGAACTGTAGATGGAGCTGAAGCTGGATCTGAAGCTTGGTTTGGCCGGTTAATTTGATATAGTTCTGTATTTTTTTTTGTTGTTCCTGTTGTATGTTCTGTGTAGGAGTACAGGACAAAGGAATCAGTAGGAAAAAATGAACTTTTCTACTCCACTTTGACCGGGAACTGCATCCAGAACAAAAACAGAGTAAAGTAGAGTTTTAATGAAGCATTTCAATTTGATTTTCCATCTTGTGACTCTGTCATTTAATTTGAATTCCGAGGAGTGCATAGGGAGAAAACGCGATGCCAATGGCCATTTAATCAAATTATAATATTAAACTATCCCTTTGCGAAGTTCTTTCTGCGACAGCGACAGCTCCTTCGTTTTTTTTTCCGCTGATGGTTTGGCGTTTCACAATACATAATTTTTTTTTTTTTTTTATTAAAAACGAGGTCCTTTGTCTTGATTTTCTAGTTAAATTCTTAAGTTTTGTGCAATTTTTTGAAAAAAAAAAAAATATTTTTTAAAATTATTTTTAATACCACATCATTATTTTTGTTTCTTTCAGACTGGCGAAGTGGCGTAAATGACCACGATCGAGTGCAGCGACAATTGTCCGTATCATCAGACAGCAAATTGCTTGACGACGATATCAGGGAAGAGACACGAGTCATAATGAGACCAAAAAAACCGCCCAGACCTAAATCGGAAGTGTTTTTAAATAAACAGGACCCGCATCCAAGACGAAAACGTTTCAGTGCATTTGGGGTAAGTTTTGGCATTTCCATCGTGAATATAATTAAGTTGATCGCAAACATTCTGCCGCAAATTTTAAAACCAAGTTAAATCGAACGAAAGTGAGTTTAGTCCAGTTTAATGGTGCATTGAGTTAAATAGGAGGAGAGGCCGCCATTTTGAATTTTATGAATCTATGAATTTCGCGGTAAATAATGTTTTTTTTTTTGTGAAAAAGTGGATAACAAAAATTGTTAAGGGTAAAACTTACAACAAATTTTGTAAAAAAAAACTTTTTTTCAAAGATATTTAGATTTTAAAGAAATTAAAAATCTGTTGGTAGAAACGGCTACAGCTTTTACAGGGTATTTTTTTTTTTGACGTGTGGTTTTCAATCTGGCAATACTTTTTTCGGAGTTGGTCTTTTTGACAGCTGTCACTTGATTTATGCTCAGTTTGGGTTGCCATTTCATAATGAATAACGTTTGCAAATTTTGCAAAATGGGCTCGAAACGAGATCGTTGTTGATACCGATTTTCAGAAAATATTTTTTTTTGAGCGATGAAGCTCATTTTTGGTTGAATGGGTACGTTAATAAGCAAATAAAATAAATCCACAAGCCATTGTTGAGACGCCGCCGTTACATCCTAAAAAAGTCACTGTTTGGTGTGCTCTATGGGCAGAGGGAATCATTGGTCCATATTTCTTCAAAAATTCTTCAATGGGGAACGCTTTAGAGCCGTGATTAATGATTTTTTCGTGCCTGAATTGGAGGATGTTGATGTGGACGACCTTTGGTTCCAACAAGACGGCGCTACATGCCATACAGCCAACGAAACAATCAATTTATTGAAGCAAACTTTTGGTGGGCGCATTATCTCGCGTCGAGGGCCTGTAGGGTGGCCTCCAAGATCGTGCCATCGTGCTGGACTATTTTTTGTATTTTTTGTAGGGTTATGTGAAGTCACTTGTCTGCGCAGATAAGCCCGAAACGATTGACGCCTTGGAAGATAATATTCGACTCGTTATTGCTGACATACGGCCCCAATTGCTGCAAAAAGTGGTCGAAAATTCGGCCTCTCGGCTGGAATTTATTCGAGCCAGCCGCGGTGGCCAATTGCCCGAAATCTTTTTTAAAGTTAACGCTTCCACTCTCTTCAAATTTGTTCACAATTTTACCGATTGCTTGCTTAGTCGGTCGATTATGACGACCATAATCATCGCGTAATGCACGAAAAGTGTCTGCGTCTGAATCACCACTTTTGTATCGAAATTTTTAATAATTTTAACGCATTGTTCGATTGTTAAGCGATCCAAATGACAAACATTCAACTATTTAATATTACGACACTTCAAATGACAGCTGAGTTTGACAGGTGTCAAATGCCAGCGCTACCAACTTGAAACCACAGGAAATGAATGACCCTGTAGAAGTACATAATTGTTTTAATTGCCAAAAACTGTATCAATCACAATAATTTACACTTTTCTTTGTCTATTTTCAGGGTGATTCACCGTTTGGTAAATCGGATGCGTATATTAAACTAGAACAACTGGGCGAAGGATCATATGCAACTGTCTATAAGGGTTTTAGCAAGTAAGTACATATATTTAGTAATTTTTTTTTTAAATTTTAAAATATTATTCAAACGAAATCCGACCAAAATATATTGCTGTTTTCCAATCCTTAGATATCGCCTTGATACCCTCAATATGTTTTAAGATTTGCTTATTAATCAAAAAATAATAAAGTTTACCTTGGTGATGGCAAAAGGCTTCTTTTGAAAAGCTGATGTCAATGTAATCTAAAAATGTCTGATTATTTTTCCATCACTCTCACTCATACCTGGAACTATGGAAGTTCCTGGTGCTTGGTCCAATATTAAAACAAATTTGTCTCCAATTTATCGAGTCCTTCAAAACAAATATTTATTCATTTAATTTGATGTCAATATGGCTGGCGGCCGGCGGCGTACGATAAATTATTATATCTCCTCACTCACTTGTGTAGGTAAATAATGCTGTCCTTATAACAGGTCATCGTTGAAATGTAATTTCTCTGACAATTTTCCTATCATTACTCAACTATAATCACTTTAGATCAAGTGACCTTATTTCTATTTGTGTCGCATCGGGCCATCAGGCATCAAGAATTTCCTATTTTTCTATACGAATCAATCAAAAGCACAAAGGATAGTGACAGATATATCTTCATGTTCCAACCAATTCTGCACTATAGAACGTCGGTACATTTATTTTGATTAAGGTTTTTCCTAAACAGTTATATTATCATCCTTTTGGATTAAGCATATAGACCCTCTGTTCCAGGATGCTTTGTAGCTGTGTATAGCTGTTTATACGAACATAAAACGTTACACGAACATTTGGGACTCGTATCAAACAAAGATTTTCTCCTCTTTGACAAATGACATGTGTTTTGTCCTTGTCGTCTATGTCATCCGGTTTGTTCGAGTTCCGTGTGCGCTTTAGCCTTTCGGTTTAGACGTCATTGCTGGCGCTCAACCCTTTATAACAGTATTATTAATTGATGTATGGTCATTGTGTCATAGTTGACACAAAAGGAACCATCACGTGCAGTGTATAAAAGACACAAATTTAATTTATGACTTGAAGATGATTCAGTGTCCTGATTTATGATAACAATTTGGTTTTGGGGGCCGAGACTAGAGTTAATTTAAATTCATTGCAACAATGAATACACCGAAGCGGTTTTTTTGACGTCACAGAGTTGGTATGGAATAAATGAATTCTCAGAAACGAATTGAATTAAATTGAATACAAAAAAAAAAACGTACTGGTTACTATTGAAGGAAAAAATAAATAGTCACTGTATCACGTCATATCCGCTGAATCCGATGATATGAAATTATCAGTCTCGTCCTTAGAAATCACATCAGAATTTGGAAATACCGCAGACTTCTTGGAATTTTGTTTAAGCATTAAGTATAGGAACACTAATATCACTTTGGATGCTAATATTGCGAGAACCGCAAACTTCGAAGAATATTTTGGTTTTCAGTTTTAGAAAAGTCATGAAAATATAACAAACAATTTTGAAAACCGCAACCGATTTTGAAATTTGATTGCGGAAATATCGCTATCCAAACACTTTTGTAGGGGTTTGGACATAAATTCAGTAAAATCGTAAAATCACTGAAAATATTTTGAAAGCCCAGATCTTGCACAAGTTTTTGGTTAAAAAAAATCCAGGTAGGCATCGAAAAAACCTTTCTCGACGGGTTTCGGGAATATTTTTTGAAAAAAGTTAAAAAAATAAATGTTATATACCATGCGTCCATAATTTTTATCAAAACTCAATTCAATCAGTTTGTACATCCTCGAATCATCTTACGAGGCTTGGTTGCGGAAATATCTCCATCTAAAGCCTCTTTAGTGTGGGTTCGAAGTACCTACATACCTACGTTAAGAAAACTAAAGGGTCCGCCCAATAACTTTTTTTTTTTTGAAAATGGCGCAAAACATCGAGTGTAGCTTCGGCTGTGTGGCACGTAGCGCCGTCCTGTTGAAACCAAATGTTGCCAATATCCTCCTCTTCAATTTTTGTTAACAAAAATTCGTTCAACATGGCCCGATAACGATCGCCATTGACTGTAACGGCCACTCCTTGCTCATTTTCGAAAAATGGCCCAAGTATGCCTCTGGACCAAAATCCGCACCAAACAGTGACTCGTTTTGGGTGTATCGGCTTTTCAATGTATGCGTGCGGGTTTTCTGTGCCCCAAATGCGACAATTTTGCTTGTTTACTACCCGCCAAGATCAAAATGAGCTTCATCTGAAAAGATGATTTTTTTGGCAAAATCGGCATCTTCTCTGAGTCGATCGCAGACACTATTCGTTCAGCGGAAGGATAAAACTAATTATCTGTCAAATCAGACATGAGCTAAGTGTTACCATTCACGAAATAAGCACTAGTTGAAAAAAAAAAACGTTAGATGGCGGACCCTTTAGAAATAAGAAAGAGAGAAAAAAGTAACAACTTTTTTTACTTGCTCTATAGGCCAAGTATTGGTTTCGTGTAAAAAAAATATTTCGAGGTTATATTCAAAACTAACACTACGATAATCGAGAAGTCCGAAAAAGTGGGTTTCGTCATGCCGTTCGTCGGTCTGTGCGTCTGTACGTCTGTGCGTGCGTCGGTGCGTCCACTATAATTTGAGCTAGAGCCTAAACGAGTAGACCGATTTGCATGAAATTTGGTACAGAGCATTTTTATGTGATTCCCTAGAAGGGAAATTCGAATTTTTGTTTTAGCTCATCTAGAACGGGTAGCTGGCATACAAATATTTTGGTTTCTCCAAATTTTCTCGAAAACGGCTCTAACGATTTTGATTTAACTTCATACCTGTAATAACCAAGTCAATTGTAAGAAAACTGCCCCCCCTCCTCCAATACGATTATTTTCTTATTTTGACCCAACTTTCACGCTCTAGCTTTTTGTCACACCTTATTCGAATCGCTCTTTATAGTATGGTGCCCCGTGCCCCAAGACCTTTTGCAACTGCTCGTGGAGAACCAGAGCCTAGTGCCCTTCACTCTAAATCATTCCTCTGTGCGTGATATTATATTTATTACGAGTATCTATAGTAATGGAGGAGAGCTATACAATTTTCTTCCGAATCTGAAAGAAAGGTATCATTCTATTGGATAATTTGTCACTTCTTCGAAAGGGGCAATACCTGCCCATAGAAAAAACATTTTTTTGAAATAGGCTAGGATTCGATACCCAAACCTCCGGCGCGGCGCGGCGCAGTGTGACAGTCCAACGCACTAACCATTACGCCACGGGCGGGGTGTATTCCGATGGCATATATGCTTTTTTTAGAGGTATAGAACTTTAAGCTGGCAACACTGGCGGCCATTTTGTCAGCTGTCAAGTGATTTATTTTTAGTTTGGTTTTCCATTTCAACATGAATAGACTGACGCCTGAACAACGCTTCGAAATTGTTGTGCCCAAATGAGCCCAAAACAAGATTGCCGTTGATCCCAATTTTCATAAGCGAATTTTGTTTAGCGACGAAGCTTATTTTTGGTCAATTACCAAAACTGTCGTATTTGGAGTGATGATAATCCTCAAGTGTATGTTGAGAAACCGTTACATCCACAAAAACTGACTGTTTGGTGTGCTTTATGGTTTGGTGGAATAATTGGTCCGTACTTCCTTAAAAACGGTGACCGCTATAGAGCCATGATTCTGACTTTTTCGTTCATTAATTGAACAACCATGATGTGCAGGAGCTGTGGTTTCAAAAAGACGGCGCAACATGTCACACAGCTCGTGCCACAATTCATTTATTGAAGGAAACGTTTGGTTACCGCATAAAGTTTCACGTTATGGACCCGTGAATTGGCCTCCAAGATCGTGCGATTTAACGCCGCTTGACTAATTTTGGTGGGGATATGGGAAGTCGCTAGTCTACGCCGATATGCCCGAAACGATTGACCGCTTGGAGGACAACATTCGCCGCGTTATTGTCAATATACGGCCACAAATGTTGGAAAAAGTCATCGAAAATTGGACCTCCAGATTAGACTACGTCCGAGCCAGCCGTGGCGGTCATATGCCAGAAATCATATTTAAATTATAATGTCAGAAGATTATCTTTCGAATAAAGTAAATTTCATGTCAATTTAAAAAAATCATCTTTGTTTTATTCTATTCCATAGTTCTATACCTCTAAAAAAAACACCCTTTATATTTTTCTTTAATTACTATTACTACTAATTACCGGTAAAGTTTTACCTTGAAACCGCAAATCATTTCATCTTCTGCAGTTGTGAATTTTACTTTTTTTTCCAGATTTGACAATTTTCTATTGTCATATAAAAATAAAAAAATATCTATAAATCGAAATTTAAACCAGTATCCAACCACAGCAAGTAAAGTATTTTGGGTTAATAAAACCAGTCATTATTTTGTAGGTATAACATTTTTTTGTAATGCTCGATTTATTTTAAACAAAAAAAATTTCAAACAATAATATACCGGATACGGTTGTCAATAACATAAAAATAGTTCAACAAAGTATTAATGGCTTTTCCCTAGAGGTCGTTATTTTATGGTCAAATTCACTTAAGCTATAGATTATTGATTTTTTTTATATGGAATTGATAGAATAACCTCGTATTTATAAAAATCCCCATAAGCAATAGAAAATTTCCAATGAGTTTTTTATTTTTTTTTACTAAACGATTGATTTTTTTTGTCAGTGAGGAATTCTATTGCTATTTAATTTTATTCTGCCCAAGGGGTTTCTATATTTTTGTACAGTTTTTCAGATTTGCTATATTCGGCCATTTTTTTTTTGTTTGTTGTTGTTGTTGTACATTTGACCTAAATAGGAACATTTTGCGGTTTCATTTTTCTTTTTATTGAATTCTCTCCCCTTCCCCCTCCCCTGATATACTCATTCTATTTTAAGTCAAAAAAAAAAAATTAGTTGATTCAACAAAATGAAAGCTATAAGCCCGACCTTTTGCGGAAAATGATACCCAACAAGTTTTCCAATCTTTTTGTTCCATATCTTCAACCAATAAGACGTCATTTCGTAATGTTACTCGAGTAGAGCGAAGTACCAAGAACATCACAAGAAATCTAACACCTCACCATTAATAGCTTTTTGAACCCTTTTCATATTCTGCGCTTCTGAATTCCATAACCCACATTAGCAGCCCGAATGGCGCCATGGACTTGCAACACCAACTTCTCTAATGTGTGTCACTGGCTCACAATACCTATTCGTTCTGACATTACCAACAAGCCGCCTCCACCTTCACCTCGTAACACTATCTTTGGAACAAAAACAAACTTTTCACAGTAAGGAAAAAAAAAAACGAACGAAGAAAAGTATCCTCAAAAGACCGGGTTTTGTGCTAAAGATAAGGACGAAACCTTGCACCATTATCATCGACCAACGTATCATCTCGCCGCAACCATCAGGCACCTCTCAGAACGCCCACAACTTTATTAAAAACACATACACACATCACACAAGCAACATCTCTTCGTACTGCCCTTCCCTTCCTTTCCCTTCCATTTTCCAAGTGAAACGGTTTTTAGTTGAGTCAGTGCCAGGAATTTTGGGATAAGACTAAATGGATACTTAAACGAACTTTTCGCTCCGTGCGGGGTTGTTTGTGTTGTGACTAAATTGCCAGACGACGTGGAAAAGGATACGAATCGCATACAAATACTACATAAAACACGTTCTTTCTGACCTAAATTTTCAAACACACACATTATAGGGCTTTATCTTATAGCTTCGTCCTTGTCGTACAGAGTAGTAGTTATACGGCTACGGATAACCGTCTAACATTTTCGGATCTGAATGTCATGGAAAATTATTATCTATGACTGCAAATCAATTATAATTTATGGTTATAGGACGATTGCTAGAGAATTATCCTGCAAAATAGTCATGAATATTCCATCGATTGTGAATGGAGCTTAGCAGCAGTGGAAAAGGATATATACTTCATATACAAATGTGAGTCGAGGGTTTTTCAACCAATGAATATGAGGTTGGGCTTAACAACAAAATAGTTTTGAGTGTACTGTATATTGTGAGGCTGGCTTATGTATCTCTTTGAATCCGTTTCTGTATAATTTAACTCGCATTGTGAAATGTGAATGGGTTGGGTTGGGTTGGGTATTGATCTTCGGGGTTCGAGGGAAAACGATTTGAATTTTGTTGACTTATAGACAGACCTTTGTTATACCACCGAATGAAATGGGATAGCCAATAGATAAGTTTGGATTGTTTTCATATAGTCAATGGTTCATTAAGCGGGTCAAATTGTTCTTGGATTAGGATTTCAGAGCAGTCTTTTGTGCATCAAAATATTGTGAATTAAGCCCAACTTCGGTCGTATAAAATGTTAATCTTCACATCAAATAACTTTTTGAGTTCAAATCTACTATTTTATTTGGAAGTTTTGGCTTTGAAATAGAATTTAGATTACAATTCTTTGGCCTTTGATCATTTACTTAATATTACTTAATATTTTGTTTGATGAAGGACTGGGTTTTCAAATAAAGACGAAAGTATGATGATATAGGTTTGTTCGAAAAAGATCATCATTTAAGAACACAGTACATGAAACGTGTGTAAAATTGTTCTTAGGGATCCCTTCACAGATTAAAGATGTTCGACTATAGAATTTAGGCTTTAAATCCTTTTGGAGATCATCTCCAAGGTTAAGGAGTAGCACTAGAAGGATTAAACTAAGTCAACAATTTAATTTAATTGCAAAAGATTGCGGAGCTGTTCGTTTAGATGTGCAGAAATTCGAGTGTATTCTGATGTCTTTGTTTAAGTTCAAGTTTTTGAAAGCTATTAATGAAAAAAAGTCTTACTTAATGTTGCAGGATATCGTAATCAAATAACTTGGAATATTTTTTCCGCAAACACGAAACACTTAGATGTTTTACGCTAAATTTAAAAAGATATTAATGTAAACATAGTCTTTTAGGCTGAAAACAATTCGGATAAGACAAAACATTTTTATATGAAGGTTTTATAATAAAGGGTGTTTTTTTTTTGGACTTGTGGTTTTCAAGAAAAAATTAAACGCATATAATTTAATGTTTTGCCCAAGAATTTAGCTTTGTTCTAATGATAAGGGTTTGCCATAATGTTTTAAAAATGATTTCGGGCAAGTGGCCAACGCGGCCCAATTTTCGACAGCTCCAACTGTTGCGCGCGATGGCGGATGAACTCATTCGGGTCTTCTCCGATACTCTGCTCCACAGCACCAATAGCGTCTTCGGTGCGTACTGTACGGCGTCTCTGAGGATGCGCATTATCCACAAGAGTTAACGTGGTGCGAAACCGATACATGGTTGCTCGAATTTATGCAATTTTGCGATTATGTCGACCGAATATTGGACGCAGCGCGCGATGCGTCGCGCGAACCAAACCATTATTCCGGTAATAAATGTGCACGATTTGCAAACGTTGTTTAAGAGTAAGTCTATTAATTATGAAGTGGCAAACTAAACTGAGCATAAATCAAGTGACAGCTGTCAAAAAGACCAACTCCGAAAAAAGTCTTGCCAGATTGAAAATCACACGTCTTAAAAAAAACAACCTTTACAATTTCTATAAACTACTGAAATACATCATCAGCCAAAAGTTAAAGACTTAGCACTATTTAATTGGATTTGTTGAATTATTGATTGAAAATAGCTGGGCAAAAATTTCCAGCTTAAGAATATAAATCTTGGTGGATATAGTTCACATTGGATTTTTGGCAAAAAGTTCATATAAGTTGAACTGAACTTAATAAAAATTGCGTATTGACAAGGCCCTCACTAGTCAACTGATGAGCCCAAGTGAGATCTCCGGGACGAAACGCCGTTAAAAGCTATTTCGAATCAATAAGGAATTTTGTTTCACAAGACAAGTATCATTATTTACAAATAAAAATCCTCGGATTCCCTAAATTTTTCATCTCATGGATTGACTCCTATTTGACAAATATTCAGAAATTACATTGCCCGTTTCAGATCATCTGTTCTTCCTTCCGACCTTATGGTGTTCCTCAAGGCAGTCATTTAGGCCCGATGGTGTTCATTAGCATTAAATGATGTTTAATTTATGCTGACGATATATATAAAAAAATTGAAACCTATATCATCACTAACTGATTCTTCTTTTCTGCAGGGCAACCTCTCTAAACTTTTTTTTTTTTGTAGCAGAAAAACCTTCTTCTCAAACTCAATATTAGCAAGTAGTGCAATTCCATAACTTTGTCTAGAAAACGTCATCCTGGACCTCTCCGATACTTTTTTATTCATGGCATCCCAGTACCATATATGTTACTTCATTGCACCACTAAGGGGTCTTGTGCAATAGTGAGCTAAACTTTCAATCCCGCATATTGACAATACTACCAATAAAGCTAATTCAATGCTTGGCTTTATACAACGTTGGTCCAAAGAATTTTCGGGCCCATATGTCTAAAAATCACTTTATGTCATAGATACCTTTGTCAGGCGTATTCTTGAATATGCTTCTCAAGTCTGGTCACCCCATCAAGTTACCAGCTTTCGACCACATTTATTTCTGCTTTGCCTTTTTTTTTTGTTTCGCTATGCGGTGTGTATTGTGCCATTTTTTTTCGTTTGGTGTGTGTAAATTTGGCAGTACATACAAAGCCATGTATTTTCGACAACCGGTCTCTTTGCTGTGTTTTGGTTCATAAGAATCAATGGATTCTTGTTTCTTAAGACAGAAAAACAAGTTTTGCCTCATCCAGCGCGTTTTCAGCCTAAATAAAGTTTAAAGTCTATCCCTAAAATAGTTTGGAATTTTTTTCCTTTTACTCCATTTCACCCTATGAATAGCTTAATTTGTAAATTAATTAGCCCTTAAACCATTCTTTTACTCCATCGTCTTAATATAACCTTTCCAACACTAAAGAATTTTTAAAATTAGGTATCTATAATTGTTGTGTGTTATAAATATTCAAAATTGCATTTAATTTAACTCACCAAAGAGTTGCGGTAAAATAAATTAGAATATAGCTTAATTTTAGAAAAAAAAAAACATAGCCATCAGCTTTCCTTTAGGTTCATACTCTAAATATAACCATTCGAATTCGAAAATAAAATGTTTAAATTCGGAAACTGATTTTTTTACCCCATTTCACCCTATAAATATTTAAATTTTGAAAATATTTAGCCCTAAAACTATTTTCTAGGTATATAACCTTTCAGACTTAAGATTTTTTTTTAATCGGGCCTTTGGCCTACGAGACTGCCCCGAAATTACAAATTACAAAACAAAAAAATGCAACTTTTTTTTCTCTAAGCCCAAAAGTACAAAAAAAAAGGTAAATTTTATAAATTTAAAAACAGGCGATGGTTTTGGTATTAATTTGTAGATTGTTTGAAATTTTAGTTTATAAAAATTAGTTTTAATTTTTTTTAAGGCCACTTAGGACCAGTTTCACAATCGACACTTACCGGAATAAGTGGCACACTTAATTTTCCCATATTAGGACTTTAAGAACTTAAGTCACCAACATCGCAGACATTAGTGCCACTTATTCAGGTAAGTGTGCACTGTGATATTGCGTATTGATCTCTCATATTGCCCACTTAAGTGTCACTTTTCTAACTGTGAAACGGGCCCTTAATATTTTATTGATCATGAAAATCGGAATTTTTATACAAGCTTTTGTCAGAATCAAATCAAATTTGTAACTAAAAAAAAAATTACTCAAACCATAACTTTATTTTCAATATAAAATAATCACTAAGATATTTCGGTTTTTAAATTTCACAAAAAAAAAATATATGTAAACTAATCTAGACATTGAACCCGAAGCTTGTAGACTTTGCTGTGTAAAAAAAAATCAATAATTTTCCACTATGGTCCCCAGCCGAATTCTGTTGTCGAGGCATTCAATTTAATACAAAAAAATTCAAATTTCATGGTACAACAAATATTTGTCTGCTTGTTATAAACCTATTAAACTACAGTTTGGAATAGCCTCGAATCCTCACATGTATAATCACATCCGTATATACACACAATTGCAATCGAAATATAAAATCATTGAGATGAATTCAATACATTTTATTTACGATTATTTTTGGTCGAAATTCAATTTTTATCTTTGACCATAATAAATAAAATCCCATTGTCATCTGTCAGACAATAGAGGTACTGTACAAACCGCCGCCGAACTGAACCCTCCAGGGTGCTTCTGTTGGTATCCTGAATTCAATTTCGCCTCAAAAGCAATTGAATTTATTTCCATTTGCATTTTTTTTGTATTATCCTTAAAACTGTGATATGAAAATATTCTAAATTGTATTTTTTTTTTTTTTTTTGAAACAGTTTAACCCACCAAAGAGTTGCACTAAAAGAAATTAGACTGCAAGAGGAGGAGGGTGCCCCATTCACAGCGATTCGTGAAGCCTCGCTACTCAAAGAACTGAAACACTCAAATATTGTTACACTACACGACATTGTACATACGAGAGAAACGCTAACTTTTGTTTTTGAATATGTTGTAAGTATAAACATTAAAAAAAAAAAAAAAAAAAAAAAAAAACTCATGTGATATTTATGTACTGGCATTTCAGAATACGGATTTATCACAGTACATGGAAAAACATCCGGGCGGTCTGGATCATCGTAATGTGCGTCTATTTCTGTTTCAATTGCTGCGCGGTCTGTCGTATTGCCACAAACGCCGGGTACTGCATCGGGATGTGAAGCCACAAAATTTACTCATAAGCGATGCTGGTGAATTGAAGCTTGCCGATTTCGGTTTGGCAAGAGCCAAAAGTGTTCCAAGCCATACATATTCACATGAAGTGGTAACGTTATGGTACCGTCCACCAGGTAAGTTTCTTTTGTTTTGTTAACTTTGTGTTTGAATTCCAAGGAGAGGGAACATGATTATGCACTTTTTCTTCTGCGTTTAAAATATGGATGAAAATATATCCTTTTCTTGATGAAATCTAAAATTGAGAAAGTCCAACAAAAACCTACCTATTGAATTCCAATTTATGTTGATTTAAAAACGATTCAACTGCTTTCTTCATACATTTCATTCCTTTCATTTATTTCAATCATTTCATTCATTTCATTAATTTCATTCATTTTATTAATTTTATTAATTTCATTCATTTCATTCATTTCATTTCATTCATTTCATTTCATTCATTTCATTTCATTCATTTCATTTCATTTCATTTCATTCATTTCATTCATTTCATTCATTTCATTCATTTCATTCATTTCATTCATTTCATTCATTTCATTCATTTCATTCATTTCATTCATTTCAATTTATTCATTTCATTCATTTCATTCATTTCATTCATTTCATTCATTTCATTCATTTCATTCATTTCATTCATTTCATTCATTTCATTCATTTCATTCATTTCATTCATTTCATTCATTTCATTCATTTCATTCATTTCATTCATTTCATTCATTTCATTCATTTCATTCATTTCATTCATTTCATTCATTTCATTCATTTCATTCATTTCATTCATTTCATTCATTTCATTCATTTCATTCATTTCATTCATTTCATTCATTTCATTCATTTCATTCATTTCATTCATTTCATTCATTTCATTCATTTCATTCATTTCATTCATTTCATTCATTTCATTCATTTCATTCATTTCATTCATTTCATTCATTTCATTCATTTCATTCATTTCATTCATTGCATTCATTTCATTCATTTCATTCATTTCATTCATTTCATTCATTTCATTCATTTCATTCATTTCATTCATTTCATTCATTTCATTCATTTCATTCATTTCATTCATTTCATGCATTTCATTCATTTCATTCATTTTATTCATTTCATTCGTTTAATTCATTTCATTCATTTCATCCATTCTGTTCTTTTCAGATTTTATATTACTTAACCACAATTAAAAACGATTTATTTTTTTTTCTATAATCGACTTTTATAATATTAAGAATCAAATAACAATTCATCCCAAGGTGGAAAATAGTGGAAAATATTCGCATAAAATTTATAGCAAACAAACAATTAAATGCAGAAAAAAAAAGCTATTTTCTTTTGTCATGAAGTTGAATTGTATATCTACTGAACTAATACCTTCTATACCGAGGACGAAATCATTGTCTTGATGAATTGAACTTTCCACAAAAATAATCCAATCTCCTTGACATTCCTCATTATCTTATTTTTTTTCTTCACTTAATCCTTTGGGTTAACATAAAAAAAAATTAAATAAATGAAAAGAAAAAAAAAAGAAAAGAAATGAAAAGAAAAAAGATTTTCCGCAAAGAACTGCTTTATTTGGCGCTGGCGCTGGTTTGCACACCATCATCATAATATCATCCACAGTCTTCTCGATGTCCTCGTTTCACTTGAGACAAGGATTTACAAAAGCATCAGGATCGTCTCTAACAACGAATAAACAACTGTCTTGTCGGATTATTTAAATTCATGCAAAAAAAAATTAAAGAAAAATCCATTCACCATTGTTGTGGGGGGGGGGGGGGCAGTAGGGGGAGTTTATGAAGCGAAACTGAATTGAACCAAGGATATTTCCCATACTAATTTTTTTTACCAACCACACAATGTTGGGAGAGAAAACTTCGAGGCTTTAAAAAAGAGTTTTTCGGATTTCAATTAATCTTTATTTGGAGCCCCAAAAAAAAAAAAAAAAAACAAACACAGCATCATATATTTTTCTATGACGAGGCAAAAGAAAAACTTTTCCCCCAAAGAATTCAACAGTTAATTAATGCCAATGAGTCGCTGTGTGTATGTCTATAAAAGAGGAGACGCAGGATCATCCTTTGCTTTGTATATAAAACACAGCTAGTCAGCAATTGCTAATTGAATTAATTAAGACAACAAAAGATGGATAGATAGATACACGAAACCGCTTTTACAATTTTACGAGATTGATAGAATAAATTACAGGGATTACCATAAGAAAGGGACTCTGATGGGCAAACTATAAACAGGAGAAGGAATTCCATTAAAATATCTAAAAACAAAAACTATTCTTTGTTTAAGTGGTTTTGCTCTATAAAAAGATAGAGAACCCTGCCCAGTTATACATTTAACGAAGTCACTTAGTCCACAACAATGTAATGCCTATCAATGGGTCCAAACTCCACAAAAAACAAACACTCCTTTGTGTGTCCTTTTTCTTTAGAATTATGAATACAACACGACCTTGTATGTATATTTGTGGGTGGAATCTAAGGAATTTATTGCATAAATACAGTCGGATTTAAAAGGATTTCCATTTGTGTATAATTCCACTTGGCCAGCCATTCGGTGCTACGTGATGTTGGTTGTTGGTGTTGGTGTTGGTGTTCCATTCAGTCCAACTGGCCTTGTCCACAATTATTGTCGCCATAAATTTACAAGACAGATTATGGGGGATATAAACAAACGAAACGTGTTTACTTATGCTATTGTTTGAAATTCGTAAGTCACACACACAACACTTCTCTGTAAGCTTCTTGCAAAGCTGTATACAGTAGAAACCTACCTTAAAAACAACGATTTAGATCTGTTTTTGTTTTCTTTAATAAATAACCAGTTTGTTTTATGCTGAGACACTTTCTTGTAGAGGAAATTTGTAAATGAGCAGGACTTAATAGCTAAAATATTTGTATACAGTTTTGCTGTAAATTTCCCATAAACTAGGTCATTGAGAAAATTTATATAAATTTGACAAAATAACTTCCTTTTAAAGGAAGTGCACTGGTATATATGTAGAAATTTAAATTCATTACAAATGAGCTTTAAATGCAAATTCGAGTTTTCACTGTATATTTGTTAAGCCTCTTGAGCTCAAGTATTCTGTAAATTAAATGGAATCAAGAGTAGGTACTCAAAATAATGTATACTTAAGGATCTGGAAGCCATTAAGGGGGACTTGAGAAAAATATGCGCCTTCTGGTTACATGTTATTATTTGGGCACTTGTAGATTTTTTTTGCGCTTAAAAAAGTTAGTTTCCTTGATGTTTTATATACCATAACCTCCAACCAACCAAGATAGTTCATCAGTTGGACATAACGGGTGTTTTTTTTAGACGTGTGGTTTGCAATCTGGCAATACTTTTTTCGGAGTTGGTCTATTTGGCAGCTTTCATTTGATTTATGCTCAGTTTGGTTTGCCATTTCATACTGACGCCTGAACAACGCATGAATATTGTGCAAAATGAGCTCGAAACGAGATCCTTGTTGATCCCGATTTTCACAAGAAAATTTTCTTCAGCGATGAAGCTCATTTTTGGTTGAATGGGTACGTTAATAAGCAAAATTGTCGTATTTGGAGTGACCATAATCCAGAAGCCATTGTTGAGACGCCGCCGCTACATCCTCAAAAAGTAACTGTTTGGTGTGCTCTATGGGCAGATTTCCATATCCATATTTCTTCAAAAATGAAGCCGGCCATAATGCTACAGTCAATGGGGAACGCTATAGAGCCATGATTAATGACTTTCTCGTGCCTGAATTGGAGGATGTTGATGTGGACGACCTTTTTTTCCAACAAGAGGGCGCTATATGCCATACAGCCAACGAAACAATCAATTTATTGAAGTAAACTTTTTGTGAGCGCATTATCTCGCGTCGTGAGCCTGTCGCTTTGCCTCGAAGATCGTGCGATTTAACACCGCTGGACTATTTTTTGTGAGGTTATGTGAAGTAGCTTGTCTACGCAGATAAGCCCGAGACGATTAACGCCTTGGAAGAGAATATTCGGTACGTTATTGCTGACATACGGCCCCAATTAGTGCAAAAAGTGGTCGAAAATTGGGCCTCTCGGCTGGAATTTATTCGAGCCAGCCGCGGAGGCAACTTTCCCGAAATCATTTTTGAAACATATTGGCAAACCCATATCTTTATAATAAAGCTAAATTCTTGGCCATAACATTAAATTATATTCGTTTTTTTTATTTTTAAAAACCACCACCCTTTATAAAGAAATTTGAATGACAGGTAAGGTGTAGCAATAGAACACTCCAACTCCAACTCTTACTTAGTTTTACTACCCTATCTCCTGGTTTTCCACAAGGAGTGGCTGCCATTTTGAATTTTATGATGTCGATGTAGATTTTGAGTGGACTTTAATTCCAGTTAAATATGTGAAGCCAAACAAATAAATAATTATAAAGTTTTTATTCGCTTTAATCCCAAACTAATCCTGCTAAAGATTAACCCCAGCCAATTGCGCAAAAAAAAAACAAAAATGTATAGCACACTGCCTTGATCCAGAACACCAACATGGCCAACCTCATACTAGGATGTGATGCCAATGCCAGGCACACCGTATGGGGCAGCACGGTAACCAACGAAAGAGGTGAGTCCTTATTCGACCATATAATCACTAACAACATGTCTATCTGTAACCAAGGCAACACCCCAACCTTCGTTTTCCCGAGCACGGACACTTTCGAAGGATGGGAAGATGTGCTGGATGTTACTCTAACAACCAATAATGAACTAGTCAGGGTAGAAAACTGGAGAGTGTCTACTCTGAGATCATTTTCTGATCACAGGTATATACTGTTCGATTTAGGTCTTAAAATTGAGCCCCCTACCCCGTTTAGAAACCCCAAACAAATCGACTGGAAGAAATTCAGCCTTATAGCAAATGCCAAACTAAAAAATGTACCAAATCTTTATCTAGATTCTGTTGAAGAACTGGAATCGAAAGTTAACACTTTTGAGACAACTATGAATGTAGCATTCAAAGCGTCCTGTCCAGTCAGGTACAGCAAAAAAACCTTCCCTCCATGGTGGAATGAAGACATCTCAAATCTTAGGAAGATAACGAGAACTACCTTCAATATCTGCTACGCAAATAAACAATGGCAACCCTACAAGGACTGCCTTAAAAAATACAAAAAAGCGGTATCCTCAGCCAAAAAACTGGCCTGGAAAGAGTACTGCGAATCTATTGAAAACATTAAAGACTCAGCTAGACTAGGCAAAATATTGTCTAAACAGCACTCTTGCCCATCCATCCTCAAACGGGAGGATGGTAGCTGGACAGAGGACTCAGCCGAATCTCTAGAGGCCTTAATGACAACCCATTTCCCAGGCTGCAAAGAATACAGCCTGGAAACAGAAACAGTCCCAAGTGGTCAGCCAGAACACTTGGAAAATATTCATGCTATTATTAGTAAGGAAAAGATCTCTTGGTCTATCAATAGCTTTTCACCATACAAGTCACCAGGTGTAGACTGTATAATCCCTGTCATGCTACAGAAATTACAAGATATAGTTATACCCTGGTTAGAAGCCTTCTTCATTAACTGTTTCCGGTTTGGCCATGTCCCAAAAACGTGGAGACAGGTCAAAGTGGTCTTCATCCCGAAGGTGGGTAAAAGGGGACATGAAGCCCCTAAAGACTTTAGACCCATCAGCCTCACCTCCTTCGTTCTGAAAACACTAGAACGGTTAATTGACATATACATTAGAGGCATTTTAGATAGAAATCCTCTTTCCAAATCACAACACGCCTACTTCAAGGGAAGATCCACTGAAACGGCACTTCACGAGGTAGTACGTACCATCGAAAAAACAATTCAATACAAAGAGTATACCCTAGCAACCTTCCTTGACGTGGAGGGAGCTTTTAATAACGTATCAGCTACTTCGATTCAAAAATCTCTTGCCAAGTTTGACGTTGATGTTCACGTCACAAAATGGATTTTATCCATGCTTAGATCAAGAATCATCCAGGCTACGTTGGGTAGCAATCGCATAATCAAACTAGCAGATAGGGGAACACCTCAGGGAGGAGTTCTATCCCCCCTATTATGGCTACTTGTCATGGACACAATTCTGTGTGAACTGGATAATTGCGGGGTTAAAGTGGTGGCGTATGCGGATGACCTGGTGGTTATGACATCAGGGGCGTTTCCTACGGTGATAAGCAGCATCATGGAAACTGCTTTAAGAAGAATCAGCTTCTGGGCTACTAGCTGCGGACTTAGTGTCAATCAAAATAAGACAGAAATGATGCTCTTCACCACTAGGACTAAAATACCTCCCTTTACCCTGCCCAAACTAAACGGTCACACTCTCTCTCTATCAACAAAAGCTAAATACCTAGGAGTCATCCTGGACCCTAAGCTAAACTGGAAAATCAATATCGAAGAGCGTGTAAAGAAAGCAAGTATAGCTTTCTATGCTTGTAGTAAAACATTCGGAAAAAAATGGGGTCTGCAGCCTAAGATGATATTATGGACATACACTGCTGTGGTTCGTCCAATCTTAACATACGGATCGATCGTATGGTGGCCAGCCCTAAGCAAAAAATACAACATAGAAAAATTGAAAAAGATTCAAAGAACAGCTAGCATAGGTTCCACAGGTGCAATTAGATCTTGCCCAACCGATGCACTAAGCGTCATTCTTAATCTTCTTCCTTTAGATCTCTTCATCAAGTACATGGTATCTTGCAGTGCAACCAGGCTTAAAGAAATAAACTGCTGGTCGGAAAAACCCTATGGTCACACAAAAATTCTGGAACTGTTGCCAAGAGACCTGCGTTCAGTCCATACTGACTATCAAACCCCTTCTCTCAACTTCGGAAAAAGCATCAATGTGCTTATTCCTACCAGAGACGAGTGGAATAATGATTCGGTGATAAGTGAGTATGACACCACAATCTTCACCGACGGTTCAAAGATGAATGTTGGAGTTGGGGCGGGTGTTTTCTCGGAGGCATTGAAAATAAATAACTCTTATCGCCTACCTAACACCTCCAGCGTATTTCAGGCCGAGGTACTAGCTATTAAAGAAGCCTGCAGGGTACTCAAACAAAAAATAATTTCTAACCAAAATATCCACAATGTGGCCATCTGTATAGACAGCCAGGCTGCAATCAAAGCAATTGATAGCTGCCTGGTAACCTCAAAGTTGGTAAATCAATGCAGAGGTGAGCTCGCAGGCTTTGGCGAAAGCACTAAAATCTCACTCATATGGGTCCCAGGCCATAGTGACATCCAAGGCAATGAGCACGCAGATGAGCTTGCCAGGCAGGGATCAGCCCTTCCCATCTCTCAGGCAGAAGAAGTCGACCTTCCACTGGGATTCGTGAAGGGCAAAATATATGACCATTTCCTATCTGAATCAATAAAAAGGTGGCAAGGTCTGTCAAACTGTAAGATATCTAGGAAGATATGGCCTACCTATGACAAAAGCAGATCAATTGAATTAATAAAGCGAAATAGAACAGATACGGCCAGGATCGTTGCAGTCATCACTGGCCATTGGCCAATAGGAGAACACGCGGCTAAGCTACGGATACCTTTTAATAGTTTCTGCCGAAGCTGCAAGAATCCCCTAGAGAGAGAAACCATCGAACATTTTCTCTGTGACTGCCCAGCCCTGGCCAGATCTCGCTTCCTGGCATTTGGAAGCCCTTTTCTTGATAACCTAACCGTGCTGTCGAACAAAAGGATAAATGACTTTATCTCTTTTCTAAATAGCACCAGATGGATCTAATAGATCAAACAATAACTTCACCACAGCACTTGCATTGGAAGTGGGAGGACTGGCGATGGTCTAACGGGATTCGGTGAATCGGTAGTCGTGGACTGTATCGCTATCGACTCCGGTTCGGGCCCGATGGACCATTGCTGGGCTAATAAGTTAGGTAAACAAAATAAATACAAAAATCATATACAAATATCGTCACTAACTCCCCGCACTACCTCTTAATACATAACTGGGGAAGGACTTAAAAGTCTGCCAAAACCTAACCAGGTTTACCTTGACTTTGAAAAAGCCCAGCCACAAGTAAATCTAGTGATAGGTTATACGGACGGCTCTCAATCCAACTACCTAGCACACAGTGTGAGCTTAACATTCCCCTGAGGTCAAGAGTACAGACCAAAACCTAGTCCCTATATCAATCAACAAACTCGGCTTTAACTTTTCGGACAATCACCACCTCTATAACTGGTGCAAACCTTAAAGCACTGATATATACCTAGTAGGTATTACCTTGCTTAGTATAGGCAAAGCCACGAGTGGATCTGGTGAAGGGCTATATGGTTGGATCGCAACCCCACCGGAACCACCTAGCACACAGTCGTGAGCTTGGTGCTCTTGTAGGGCTGCGTGATAAAACAATAACCTAGTCCCCCAAGTAATTTTGTCTAGTTTAATAAAAGAAAAAAAAAAAAAACAACCCCTATATCAAGAAACAAATCAGGTCAAACGAGTTATGGTATCAAAACGGCGCACAACAGCGCTAATTGGGTTCTACGGGAACAGGTGTTCTCAGAACCGCCATTTTACCTACCTACCTACCTACCATAGCACACATTTTTACAACAAAAAGAGAATGATGCGGACAAAGTTTTTCCTTCACAACAAAAGGTTAAAAATAGATGCGAATATAGTTTTCTCTACCTGATGTGTAAGATTAAAGTTTGTCCTTGTTTTGAACGAATCCGCTTATCATCGTCTAGTCAACCCCTAATAACAAAAAACCGAACTGCTTATCGTCACCTCAGGACCAGGGACATTTAAAGTAGGTATAGGTAAACTGTATCTTTTGCTGCGTGTAAATTAAGGTAAAAATAGTAGGTGTCACTCACCAGTCACCACCCACACTCAAGATAGCTTAAACCATGATTCCTCCGCCTTTCGTTGCCATATACAAACAACAAATCCTTTAAGGATGTTGAAAAATAAATAAAGCAAAAACCCTATAGATTATGTTTTTTCTCAGGCTATCATCGCTTTATGCTATCCTTATCCTCCTAGAATCTAAAGAGACACCACAAGTAGGTAGAGGCCATAAGAACCAAAGAAATAAATAAAAAATTAACATCAAAACGTTCCAGAGTAAAAGAATATAAAATATCCTTCAACCTTTTTGTGTTCATTTTCATGGATACCCGTAGATTTATGCGAATATATAAATATTTTAATTCCCTTTTGTGGAAATTCTGAACGATCCACAAGTAAATATGTAGGTATGTGTGTATATTGGCGGTTGGCGAGGGGAGTATGTGTATATGTGTGGTTCTCGATCGATTTATTGCTTAATGAATTTAAAAGCTTTTTTAATCCTCGGAGCGGAAACGGAAGTGAAAAATTGTGAACCAGTTGAACCGCCACGCCACCAGAGCTACCACTATCGAGAGCGGAAAGGAGGCTGATGACATACACGTGTGCCAGTTCAGCAGTCGGAAAGTGCAACCAAATAATATTTTTTAGTCATAGTGATGGGCGAAGTTCTTTTTTTTTTTTTTTGGGTAACGGACATTTTTTGTGTCTGTATTTTTTGTTATCAATGGTTATGGTTGCTTTTAGTATGTGTTGGCTTTACCATCTAAAGAACGTCACGTAATTTGATTGCTGCAACGTTAGGTAATAAATGTTGGATAATCTCGCAGAAAGGATGAGGATGAAAGGATTTTTAATTTTTTGTTGCAAGAGTTGATTATGTTTACCTCGGAGCTGTGTTGACGTTTGTAAATTCCGAGGATTATGTGCTTGGAGAGTTCTTATAGGATAGAGACGATAGAGGAATTAAAAAGGATACCCATAGCAAAGCGAGCATTTTTTCTTCACTTTATACAACATGAGCTTTAGTAAAACTTTAATATGGATACCTTACACTTCCTTTGTCACTGCCCAGCACTCTGTCACTTAAGAAAGAAATACCTAGGAAATCATTTATTTGACGAGTTAGAGGATCTTTCTAGAACTTCGGCGAATAGCCTTGTGAACTTTGTCAAACGACTTTAAATGGCTTGACTGCTAACAGAACACATAGGTGTTTACATTAAGTGGGATACATGTTCCTGAGGTATCACAACGGATCTACATAGATTTGAGTGAGAGTCAGCCCTTCTAACTAACCGAACCTTTAAAATGATGAGACTTATTTTAGTACTTATATTAAAGTTCGTATTAACTTGGGGCTCAGATAATATTTGTAATTCGGGGGAATATGAGTATGGGTAAATCGAAAAATTCCATAGGAACTTCATAAAACAAAACTCTTCAAGCTACCCCAAAATTGCGCCTACTTACGCTATATAAAGGGTGTTTTTTTTAGACGTGTGGTTTTCAAGAAGAAATAAAACGTATATAATTAAATGTTATGGCCAAGAATTTCGCTTTATTATAAAGATAAGGGTTTGCCATTATAATTTCGGGCAAGTGGCCGCCGCGGCTGGCTCGAATAAATTGCAGACGAGAGGCCCCATTTTCGACCACTTTTTGCAGCAATTGGGGCCGTATGTCAGCAATAACGTACCGAATATTCTCTGCCAAGGAACCAAGGCGTCTCAATCGTCTCGGGCTTATCTGCGTAGACAAGCTACTTCACATAACCTCACAAAAAATAGTCCAGCGGTGTTAAATTCCACGATCTTCGAGGCAACGCCACAGGCCCACGACGCGAGATAATGCGCTCACCAAAAGTTTGCTTCAATAAATTGATTGTTTCGTTGGCTGTATGGCATGTAGCGCCGTCTTGTTAGAACCAAAGGTCGTCCACATCAACATCCTCCAATTCAGGCACGAAAAAGTCATTGATCATGGCTCTATAGCGTTCCCCATTGACTGTAACATGATGGCCGGCTTCATTTTTGAAGAAATATGGACCAATGATTCCCTCTGCCCATAGAGCACACCAAACAGTGGCTTTTTGAGGATGTAGCGGCGGCCGGCGTCTCAACAATGGCTTCTGGATTATGATCACTCCAAATACGACAATTTTGGTTATTAACGTACCCATTCAACCAAAAATGAGCTTCATATCGCTGAACAAAATTTTCTTGTGAAAATCGGGATCAACAACGATCTCGTTTCGAGCCCATTTTGCACAATATTCATGCGTTGTTCAGGCGTCAGTCTTTTCATTATGAAATGACAAACCAAACTGAGCATACATCAAGTGACAGCTGTCAAGAAGACCAACTCCGAAAAAAGTATTGCCAGATTAAAAACCACGCGTCTAAAAAAAACACCTTTTAATATTTTAGTTTTTCATATACAAAGCTCTTATTAATTTTAACTGACTGACTATTGAAATGTCGACCAAGGTCTTTGGGAAATTCATTTAAACCATTTGATATTGTAATTTATACCCTACCCTAAAAAAGATTGCCCCATTAAATTTAATCATGAAGCTCTATGTAGGTTATCACTGGAGATTATAAAAAGAAAGAGATAAATCTAGCAAGGAACGCGCATTCAACTTCTGCTAACTATCGATATCATTCGCAACACAAAAAAAAAAAAAAATAAAACACTTCCATTAATCTTTAATCCTTAACTAAAGCTCTCTTCAATGTTTCACCTACAGAATTGGGAAGAAAAATCAATAAAACTTTATCCCAAAAAAAAAAATAACATCAACCACCCTGGCAATCATACACACACGTGAAATTAAAGTTCTTTTTTTTCTCAACTTTTTAGCTGTATACTATATCTATCCATTTTCATAGGTAGCGCCCTTAATATAACTATAGCACATACACACATACATTCTATCTCCAACCAAGAGAGAAATATCATCTACTATATGCATTTAGGGTGACCATTTCTTAAAAACAGTAAATAAATAAATTTGGTGGTGCGACAGCTCGTAAATAGCCAGGGGATAGTGACTTACCACTCTCAGCTATTCTTGTATGCGTGCTGTTTGTTTGAAGGAATGGAGGGGCCTTCAAATTTTCGGCCGAAACCATCGAAAACGTCTTAGGTGAGAAGCACTTGTTCATGACAAGAAATACTTTTCGGAGATTTGTCAGGTGGACGAGGCTGGGAACCCAGCTCACTTCATTTTTTTTATTTTTATCTAAAAACCGTACGTCGAATTTTAGTGCGTGTACCTAAGTAATTTTCTTTTAGATCCAAAGTTAACTCACCAAATTTATTGAGTTAATTTAGGATTTTATACTCACAAATTAGGATTATCTCGCACTGAAAAATTGTGCCTATAAAAGTCTTGAAAACTAAATTGGAAGGTATCAACTCACTTACCCTTTTTACGTATTGGTTAACACAATCTGGTCACCATATAACCTTACCACTTCATTTATAATTCTCGGATCATAAAAAATTAAATTGGAAAGAAACAAACAAAAAAAAACTTTTTCTTATGCTTTTGGCATCGACCAACCAACCAACCAGCAAAAAAAAATACACATAACCAAATACCTAGTATATCAGCACCAGCGTATACCAACTTCTGCTGGTTTCCTTTTTCGAGTTTACAGTTTGTTTTATCCTTTTTCTCTCTATATCGTCCATCTGGGGGCTTTATATTTGCTTCCGCAGTCAAGTACCAAAGTGCTATATAGTTTGAGTTCTCGTAATCCTATTAGATTGCAAAACCTGCAGTGTCTATCACCGCGCATCCTTTCAAACCGCATTTTCCTATTTTCTTTCGCTTTATTTTTTTTTTTGTATAATAGATATTTACCTCTCTCCCACACAATTTCAGAATCTAACCCCTAACGACCAATAAGAGCAGCAGAAGTGGTTAAAAAAAATTGACCGCCTGCATATAGTTGGTATATATCCTTTTTGTCTGTAGGATATCCTTTATACTTGCGATTAAGATAAAGGCAAGCTATGGATACACAAACAAAACGGCCAGTATAGTTTAGCCTCTCTATTAATAAACGGCGAGCAACGGCGTGATAGAATTTACACATCTGCGTCAACTTGTAATTCATACTAATAAATGTGGAATAGTTTGGGACATGTGATAGCGGGCGGATTTGGCGTTCAAGCGACGGATAACTTTTTAACACATACACTCTAACATCTAATAGAAACGTTTACTGCTACTAACTAAACGCTCGAACTTATGCGATTTTGCGATTATGTCGCGCGAACCGAACCATTATTTTGGTAATAAATTTGCACGATTTGCAAACGTTGTTTAAGAGTAAGTCTAATGAAATGGCAAACCAAACTGAGCATAAATCAAGTGACAGCTGTCAAAAAGACTAACTCCGAAAAAAGTATTGCCAGATTGAAAACCACACGTCTAAAAAGACACCTTTTACTATCACAATTTGACTTGTTAATGTAAAGCGAACTATTGCAGCAGATAGATGCGACCCAGACACCAACTTAATGTTAAAAACACAGAAGAATATAGTTGCATAGCATATATATTTGTTCCTTTTTAAATATATAATCAAACCTGTAATACATACATTTTTAAATTTGTTATCCTTTTTTTTGTCACAGATGTCCTTCTTGGTAGCACCGAGTATTCCACATCGTTGGATATGTGGGGTGTGGGGTGTATATTCGTTGAAATGGTCACAGGGATGCCAACATTCCCCGGTATTCGAGATACGTACGATCAGCTGGATAAGATATTCAAATTGCTTGGCACGCCGACTGAGGAGACGTGGCAGGGTGTAACACATTTTCCCGGATACAAACCGCATAAATTAGGTAACAAAAACGAAACGAAATGAAACGATACAACAAAACAAAGGACACATGCATTCTATTAATTCTCTTTTTGAATTGTGTAGAAACTTTTTGTATATAAATATTTAATTGGTCTTAGTTTAAATTTTATTTTTTTTAACAGGTTTTTATAGGTCACGTAAATTAGGTCATAGTTTTCCTAGGTTGTACGATATTATTGAAGGAGAAACGATAGGGAATGCCTTTCTGCAATTGAATCCTGAAGAGAGGATAGGTGCAGAGGACGCACTGCATCACTCGTATTTTGCACAGTTGCCAAACAAATTATACGAACTACCCGATGGTAAGAGTTTTAACTTATTTTTTTTTTATTCTTAATTTTGTAGCGCATGATTTTTGTTTTTAAATAGTTAATGAAATATTTTTAGCAAAAATAAGCTATCAAATTTTGCCGTAGGCTATATAATTGAAAAATTAATTTTTATATTTGATTTGTGTACATGTAAATTTAATTTAATTTTAATGCTGGGGGAGACAAATCTCCTATTTATTGAGCTTTAAACAAGCTGAAAAAAAAACCAAAAAATCTTTTTTTAAATAAAAAATAAAAAACTTTAGGTGAAAATGAGATTAAAGTCGAAGCAGTTAAGGTTCAAATTAAGAGGAAATCTTAAAAATGCCACCGATAAAAAACCCGGCGATCGAAATCCCGCCGCAATAATCCCGTCCGCGCGCTGGTGCCCTACTACTGTTTGGGGGGGGGGGGGGGAATGTCGAAAAAGTACCTACTTTTTCGTATTGTATTTTTGAAGAGAAATAGTAACAGGTTAGAGCTGAGGTAGAATTATATAGGAATATTTTCAGCACAGGTGATAAAGGGTTTTCCAATAAGAGGTGTTATTTTGATATTCAAAGAAAAATGGCATTTTTTGAGATAAATGATCGTATGTTTATTTCATTATAAAGAGGAAGGTATGCCGTTAATAATGGAATACAACATCAGCCAAATGGCCGCCACGACCACGCTTACAGGACCATATCCTTTTCATGAAATTTTCCATAACCAAATCGCAAAGTGGCTGCCCTATGTCCTCGATAGCCTCACGAATTCCATCTTTGAGGTCTTGAATCGACGCTGGGCTGTTGGCGTAGACCTTATCTTTCACGACGCCCCAAAGGAAGAAGTCGCAAGGTGTTAAATCACAAAATCTCGGTGGCCAACTGTGATCATCTATTCGAGAGATAACACGGTCCGGAAACTTTTCCCGTAAAAGATCGATGGTTTCATTGCTTGTGTGGCACGTAGCGCCGTCTTGTTGAAAGTAAACGTTGTCCAGATCAATACCATCCAATTCCGGCCATAAAAAATCATTAATCACTCTCGATAGCGCAATCCATTGACCGTAACTGTTGCTCCAGCCTCATTTTCGAAAAAGTAAGGTCCAATGACCCCGCCGGGCCATAAACCGCACCAAACAGTCACGCGTTGAGGATGGAGAGGCTTTTCAACAATAACTCTTGGGTTTTCCGAGCCCCAGATGCGACAGTTATGCTGTCTCCGAGGTGAAAATGGGCCTCATCAGTCAAGATGATTTTTCGATGAAATTCCGGATCATTTTCATGCATTTCAAGGACCCAATCAGCAAAGACACGAATTTGTTGATGATCAGCCGGCTTGAGTTCTTGTGTTAACTGAACTTTATAAGCCTTAAGACCCAAGTCTTTATGCAAAATACGGTGTAATGACGTTTGTGGAATGCCTAATTCCGAAGAACGACGAGGAATGGACAAACCTGGGTTTTCTTCAACACTTTGGGCTACAGTTGTTCTTGTGCGACGTGCACGGGTTTAATTCTTCACATCACTTACTTGTCCCAACAGCTCGAATTTGTCCACCAATTTCTGTATTGCGGTCCGACAAGGTGCTTCACGACGACCCAAAAATGTATTAGTTTTACGAACCGTCTCTGCCAAATTTTCACCATTTTTATAGTGAATTTTAATAATTTCAATGCGTTGTTGAAGCGTGTATCGTTCCATTTTTATTAATGGCGTAGTTTCTACTTGTCAAATGTCAAAAAATGACAGCTTCAAAAGTGACAACTACCGAAATAGCGGGCTATTCAAAATAACACCTCTTATTGGAAAACCCTTTATATACGAACCATTGAATATGCCAAACACAAACAACATGCTACAAAGTAAACAGATAGAATTCCCCAGCACATATTTGGTTTACATTTTACTCTGACTTTCTAGCAGCAGCAGCATGTGAATAATGCGAATTAAATAATCCAAATACTCACATAAAATAAATTTTGCAGAGTTTCCAAAATCCTATAGTTTACATAGCTTAGATGCATACAGTATATAAGTACATCCATTTTGTATATGTAGGTATACGAAGTACAATATGAAAAGGTATTTTAATCGCAGCATTTGTTCGCCCTTGTGTTTGGGCACGAACATTCCGCAAACAACTCGCTTAAATCTGCTTTGTGGTTGATAGGTTGATGAGAGCTGTTTTTCAACCGTGCGTTGTTGCAATTCCAACTGCATGTCGATGCAGTATGGCGGCGAAATTTGTGCATTGTATACAACGTTTATAAAGGGGCCACATTGGCAAACAAATCCCATCCTATCCCATCCCAATGCCCGAGCCCAATAAAATAGAACGCATCCCCTGGTGCTCTACATAATATTCAAATTTAACGAAACAAATAAAACGCATGCCTTGGTCGAGCATACTTGCACTTTCGCCCGAAAAGTATCTGAGTTTTAAAAATTGGGTAAAAAACAACGAAAAATTCGAGTTTATAAAGGTTGTTTTTTTTTAGACGTGTGGTTTTTAATCTGGCAATACTTTTTTCTGAGTTGGTCTTTTTGACAGCTGTCACCTGATTTATGGTCAGTTTGGTTTGCCATTTCATAATTAATAGACTTACTCCTGAACAACTTTTGCAAATTGTGCAAATTTATTACCAAAATAATGGTTCGGTTCGCGAGCTGCGTCCAATATTCGGTCGACATAATCGCAAAATCGCATCAATTCGAGCAAACATGGATCGGTTTCGCACCACGTTTGCTCTAGTGGATAATGCGCTCCCTCAGAAACGCCTTACAATGCGCACCGAAGACGCTTTGCTCCTGTGGAGCAGAGTATCGAAAAAGACCCGAATGAGTCCACCCGCCATCGCGTGCAGCAATTAGAGTTGTCTAAAATTAGGCCTCTCGGCTCGGAATTTATTCGAGCCAGCCGCGGCGGCCACTTGCCCGAAATCATTTTTAAAACATAATAGCAAACCCTTATCTTTATAATTAAGCTAAATTCTTGGTCATAACATTTAATTTCATGCGTTTCATTTCTTCTTGAAAATCACACGTCTAAAATAAACACCCTTTATTTCCAGAAAAAAACATGAAGTTAAAACTCTCTGAAATGTTTATGTTGATCTCAAAAAATATTAAATTGGCTCTTAATTGGGACTCAGGCTGTAGGTACTATACGGGCATATGATTTTTATTTATTTTTTTGTGGAACGAAAACTTGCCCCATAATAGTTCCTATATCGCATGCAAACATAAACTAGGAACTCATTCTTCCAGAATCGAGCAGAATACACTTGAAGCCATGTTTTCCTTAGAATTTTTATTGTTGTCGTTTGTGTAGCTATATGTCACCACTATTTGCTGAAGCAATGAATTTACAAAATAAACCGGCAAAATAATAATTGCTTTGCTTATTTGGAGCACCACAGCAAAGTCTGTGTAGCTGAAGCGGTGCAGAAGAAGAATCTAAGTCCTGGTGTTTTCCGAAAGTACTTTGCAAACATTGGACTGTTATTAAGCGCCACAATCGATAGAGAGATATACAACAAACAACGAATGAGATGCTCTGGTTTTCAAGACGACTTTAATCGGTGTAGCTGCCTACCTATAAACAGCAATTGCACGGGAAGTTAGCAACAACAAAGTATCTATTCCACGATGGGAATCTGAATCTGGCGTTAGCTTGCGAAAGTTATCTTCCTCTGAATTTGAAGTTTGCGAATGGATTTAAATTGTAAATTGTGTTTGTGTTTGTTTTCAAATTAATTTTGTGTTTATTTTCGAAATTAATTGCATTTGCGATGGCTCAAGCTCAGACTCCAGCTATAGGCTTCTTAATACTGTAGTTATAGGGAGTTTTTTTTGTTGCCATCTCAAGCGCTGGGCAAACATGAAAGCAAAGGTGTGTCTGTGTATAAGTTAGAGATATTCAATTTATTTTGAAAAAAAAAAACTTCCATTAGTTATAACAAGGGATCTGTTGGGCTTTTTTGATAATAAGCGTTAATGAATTTCAAATGCATTAAGGAAGTTGATTTAATTATTTTCTTTAAAAGAACTTAAAGTGTATTAAGATTGAGATTTTGTAATTAAAAAGGTTAAACCTGCTGTACAGAGCGAGGGGCATTCTTGAGCCTTAAGAATCGAACTCTTCCAGTGTTATACTCATATACTTAACTTAAGGTGGAGCTACAATTCTGAGTGGACCAAAGCTTCAGCCATCTAAAGGTTCTTACAGCCAACTCGACAAATGTTTATACTATTCATGAAATTGGCTTTATTTGATAGAGAATTTAATGGCATTAATGTTTGAATATGATGTCGGGCATATGACCGCCACGGCTGGCTCGGACATAGTCTGATCTGGAGCTCGAATTTTCGATGACATTTTTCAAACATTTGTGGCCGTAAATCGGCAATAACGCGGCGAATGTTGTCCTCCAAGTGGTCAATCGTTTCGGGCTTTTCGGCGTAGACTAGCGACTTCACATATCCCCACAATTAGTCAGGCGGCGTTAAATCGCACGATCTTGGAGGCCAATTCACGGGTCCGTAACGTGAAACTATGCGGTTACCAAACGTTTCCATTCAATATGTCAATTGTAGCACGAGCTGTGTGACATGTTGCGCCGTCTTGTTGAAACCGCAACTCCTGCACATCATGGTTGTTCAAATGATGAACGAAAAAGTCAGTGATCATGGCTCTATAGCGGTCACCATTGACTGTAACGTTCTGGCCAGCATCGTTTTTAAAGAAGTACGGACCATTTATTTCACCAAACCATAACACATACAACCAAAAAGTCAGTTTTTGTGGATGTAACGGTGTCTCAACATACACTTGAGGATTATCATCACCAAAATACGGCAGTTTTGTTTATTGACGTATCCGTTCAACCTAATGTGAGCTTCATCGCTGAACAGAATTCGCTTGTGAAAATTGGGATCAACGGCAATCTTGTTTTGGACCCATTTCGGCACAATTTCAAATCGTTGTTCAGGCGTCAGTCTATTCATTATGCAATGGCAAACCAAACTGAGCATAAATCAAGTGACAGCTGTCAAAAAGACCAACTCCAAAAAAGAATTGCCAGATTGAAAACCACACGTCTAAAAAAAACACCCTGTATAACACTTCTTTCAACCGAAGCACTCTTAAAATATAATCGGCCTTTAGCCAAAGCAGCCAACCAAATAAAATAAAATACTGATAAGAAACATAAATCGATTTTTTATTATTTTACTTAAAATAACTAAAAGTTTTACCTCTCATTAATAAAAAGAAATGATTGATTACTTTTATCTTTGATGGTTGATACTCGTTATCAACTAACGTCACAGAATAATTGTTGTTCTGTGCCAAGCTAATAAAATGCAAAGTTGTCACATCAGCTGACAGCCTTTAAGACATTTCAATGATTTTTTTGTCAATCCATTCCTTATGAGATGGTACACTCGTGTAAACACCAGGATATCCCTCACGTGCACAGCCTCTTCCCCATGATACTAATCCAACAATCTTATCATCTACCACCAGGGGTCCTCCAGTATCTCCTTGACAGCCATCCTTGCCGCCTTTCCTACTTCCAGCACATATCATTGTGTCTGTTATTTCACCAGCTCCATAGGCCTTTTCACAATCTGCTCTACCAACAACGGACACTTCAGCATCGTGAAGTAAAAAGGTTGGTTCGCCATCTTCAGCGTTCCATCCCCATCCACTGACAATTGCCGATTTACCTGGCAGTGGAGCTTTGTCAGCTATAGCTATGGCCTTGATGTCGATTTCGTTAAGCGGTAAAGCCTCGTCCAGGAAGAGCAGACCTATGTCATTTTCTATGGTCCAAATGTCATAGCCTGAATGTGTAACGTTCTTTGCCACAGGAATTTGCACTCCATCGGCTCCGGAACGCGAATTCGCACCAGCCACGACCATTAGACGCCATTTACTGTCCAAGTTAAGCAAGCACTGTGCCCCAGTTATAAGTACTTTATCGGAGTAGATACTCGCGCCACATTTATGAACAAAGGCACAGTTGTCGCAGGATTTTATACGAAGCGAAGCAAGATACGGGTGTTTGGAAATGTCCACAACTTCACCACCAACTATGCGGGGAGCAATGGGATTTGCTAAAGATGGACTGCCAAGCACAGTTAAAACAAAAATTATCCGTAAGCTCTTTAACATTTTGAGTGACTCTCTTTGTCTTCGTACACCTTTAACAGTTTTGAAACTAAGTTTTGTTAAATCGAGGTAAATATTCAGTTTTCAGTAGTTAAACTTTTATCAATGTTCGTATCTGTCAGATAAGGATTAAATGGGGCTTATCAACAAAATGTTTTAATCGAAATTCGCCGACCTAAACGGTTCAGTTTAACTTGACTATTGGCAAACTTTTTAGCATTTGCTCATTATTAAGTGGGATTGCGATGGCCGTGTGGTGCTAAATGCTAAATGAAAACACTGCTCAATATTTGTCAACAATTATTTATTATTTAGTCCCGATTAAATATATAACATTATAATTATAACATTTCAATGACTACCTTGGCTAGGTTGGGAGTAGGTCATCATGTGAAATCAATTTTTAAATACATTTTCGAGGGTTTCGGCACCATTTTCACGAAGAGCTTGACCAATATTGTTCTTTATAGTGCCTGAATCGTCTATGGATTGTTAGCATAACATCGATCTTTAATGACACCCCACCCAACAGCTGCTAATTTTTTTTAGAAATTAATAAATTGCGTTTATTTGAAGGTTATTGCCAACTATACTCTGTTCAACAGGAATTGTCAGAATGGAGCTTATGGGCGAGCTTTTTCGATAGAAGTGGGGCCTGATGAACGCTCACGACACGGATTGGGGAAAATGCCACTAAACAAAATTAGGAAGCCACTGACTTACGTACTCCAATTGTTGTTGTCATTCTCCGCAATAAGTCGTACACTCCTCCCATCACCGTTGTATCCCACAAACAGAGTTATCCTTCTCAACTGTTAGCAAATTCAAGAGCTTTTTCAGTGGATTTTGTTAAGGGGTTTATGGGATTTGAAGCTTTTGAGAACAAATTTATGAAGTTGAGTATGTGAATTGTGGCGGTTTATTTATAATTTAAATTCCGGAAACCCTTTGAGAGCTTGGAAGAGGGACAGGTTTATGCAAGCCAATGCAACCAGACTGAGAGCTAATCGTCCTATCTTACCTGTACTGACATTTTTTTTGTTGAACAGAGTGTAATTCTGTCAACAACATATGTAAATGTGAAAGCAAAGCACAATGACGTTTGACGCCATTTGCAAAAATTATGGCACATTCACATTACCTCTGTCCGTATTTGATTCAAAGTTCTGTCAAAAAGTTGGTAGAAATTTACAGTTTTAAGAAGTAAACGAACAGACCTATTAAATGACATTACTTTTGCCGCACCTAGTATAATATTGAGTTTCTGTCAATTTTAGAGCGCTGTCAGTGTCTAAAATGATTCCAAAAGAAACCAACAGATGGCCCAATCGCTTGATTATTTGTTAAATTGTTCTGGAATCGTTTGATAAAGCTGGTAACTCAAATGAAAACTATATATATACCTATTATATATGGGGAACATAAATTATAATTTAAGTAATTATCTTTCTTCTATTCAATAAACCAATTTTATTTATTTCCATTTATGCCCCTGCGTCATCGTCATTCCCATTTAGGAAAGCTAATTGTACAATTTAAAATCTAATCAAGTTCGAAATCTTTTACTTATTAGCAACAATTTGTTAGAAAAATTAACGATTGATTATAAGGATTTCAACTAATCAAATCTTTTTATGTGTTATGCTCCCTAATTGGAAGTAGTACCGGCCATAAAATGTTTAAGTTGAATAAAAAATTGAAACGCCATATTTACTTTACTTACAAGTTAATGGTTTTATTGCACATACAGCAATACCAAAAAGTTATATTTTATCTTCGATTGGATTATCCTCGTAAGATTCCGTGTTTTCGACTGGAATTAAAAAAAAAAAGTATAAGGTTATGTACATTGATTTAAATTCAAATAGAATTAGCTTGTATGGGAACTCTGGTGATGGGTGAACACTTACGAATTAAAAAAAGAAAATGTCGCTGTAGCTCTTTTTAGTCCTAGTGACTTGAAACCAGTGTTCCCAGGTTGAAGAGAAAAGGACCATTTTTGCTGATTTATGAAACAAAAAACAAGTGAACAGCTTTTTAGGAAATACAAGTGTAAATCATGTTAAAAAATACGCCCATGCAACCCGTCACTTATGATTTTTAAGTATCTGAATCCTTTTTTTCTCGTGATATTTATCGGAAATCTTGGAAGCTTGAAGCCTGATTCACAATGCGACGTGGAAACGATACGTGAGCGTGAGAATTCGTTGTAGGTAGTTGTCAAACCAATTTTAAGCAATGAGAGTATACCAGAGTATACGCAATAAAGCGTTTCTCGTCGTCACGTCACGCCGTGAATTGGGGAACAATTTCGTCGTCGTTATGCCGGAAAAACGGATTTTTTTGTTGGAAAATTAGAAGAAAAAAATATTTCGGTGTAAAAAAAGAGGGGAAATTGTTTTGTTAACCTGAGAACCCTGCTTGGAAAAACTCTCAACCATTTCTGTGTGTGTTGTTTGAAGGAATGGAGGAGACTTAGAATTTCTGCTGCATCCGAACGGATTTATGAAAAGGGATACTCTCTTATTGAAAGATTTGTCACTTTCTCCCAAGAGGCTGCAGCGGTTTTTTTATTTATGAATTTAGGTGGACGAGGCTGGGCATCAAACCCACACCTCCGGCATGATAGTAGGTACAGGGTCATTAATTAAGAGGTTTCAACTTGGTAGTGCTGGCATTTGACACCTGTCAAACTCAGCTGTCATTTAAAGTGTCATAGTATTAGTTGAATGTTTGCCATTTAGGAGAATAGATCGTTTAGCAATCGCACAACGTGTTAAAATTAAAAAATTAAAACTTACTATACAAAAGTGGTGATTCAAACGTAGCCGCACTTTTCGTGCATTACGTGATGATTATGGTTGTCATAATCGACCGACTACGCAAGCAATTGGTAAAATTGTGGAGAAATTTGAATAGAGTGGAAGCGTTACTGATGTCATAAGGCCTCTGCATCATCGTAATGCACACTCAGTCGTAAATATTGCTGTGCAAGTGAAAGTGTTGCTGATGATCCGAATTTATCGATTTTCCGGCGCTCGCAACAATTGACCGAATGATAACCGATTTTTTTTTAGCCGGCGATTGAAGATCATGATTTGGAGGAAATGTGTTTCGAACAAGACGGGGCAAAAAGCCACACAACACGATCAATTATGGCTTTAATGCGTGAGAAGTTTCCTGGTCGCGTAATTTCACGTTTTGCTGACGTCAATTGGTCACCAAGATCATGCGATTTGACACCGTTAGATTTTTTTCTGTGAGGCTACGCAAAAGATCGTGCCTATGCGAATAGTCCCCGAACTCGAGACGCATTAAAAATCAACATTACTCAAGTTATGGCCGGGATACCGCCCGAAATGTGCGAAAAAGTGGTTAAAAATAACCTAAAAAAAACGCATGCTGCAAATCTTCCCGAGGCTGCCATTTTGAATGATATTGTTTTTCACACTTAATGGCAAAGTTGAAACTTTATAATGAAATAAACTGTTCATCAAAAATGTACCGCTGTGTGGGTTTTATTTAGCTCTACTATCGAACAAATAAAATATGTACATAGATAGATCGATGCCAAGGCTTAAATTTTTCAATATGATGTGTATCAATTAAAGAGCACAGGTGAATTCCTGCACCACCACACCATATAATTATTTTACATTGAAAACCGCACATTGACATATCACCCTCGTGACATAAATCATCAACCGCTTGATCGATAAATAATTAATTAAAATAAATATCATACACAGCAGAATTCTCTATTTGTCGTCGATGCTTTACCCTGGCCTGGAGCTGGATATCTATCACAATAAGAGTATTGCCCAACCGCACACTATCTATAGTATGTGCCCAGCATCACATACACAATTGACATCCTTTCCATTATCATTATTCATCTCAATTAAAATGAACTCCTTATTGTTGCTGTGCTGATGTGCTGTGCTGCACATCCTTTTTGCATGTGGCTCGTCATTGCTCAACCTGTATATCTTGTTGGCATTGCGCTTACATATCCGTGTGTGATTCAATGTCCTTCCCTAATTAGTCATACATCCCCCCGCCATCAGCATCCACCATCGCCACCAGCTAGGTAAGTGAGAAAGCAAGCACAGGCGCCTCATGTCACATTGACACATCCTATACCAACTCATTCTACGATAATATCCGTCAAAATATTTACCTGCTCATATCCGTTCCGTCTACGTCATATAGCAATACCACACCTGTGAATATTAAATGTGGCACATTTTAGCCCTTTATCCCCCTTCCATATTTGTATGTACATTTATGTATATGTGTGTGGAGACCAATATTGAATCGATGAAGGATATGATTGTTTTCCAATCTTGTTCAAGTCGTCATCAGGCAAGATAGCCCTTGTCTCATTCATGTTTCATGAGTGTTGTTTGTTCGAAGGTATTCTATTGTATGAGCATGAGAGAACACTCACCTGTGGTTTTTCTAGTATATTTTAATTAAAGCTACCGCACATATTAAATTGACTAAGACCGCACATTTTGCTTCCTGTTTAAAGATAGAGTATGAGATTGTGGGATAGAATGTTAATTAAATGTCCGCAAGGACTTACATAGGTCAGTGTTTTGCAGGCAAATATTTAAAAGGCCTTCTTGAAAATTGTACCGTTATGAACAAATTTAATAAAATCATCTTTAAATTTTTTTATTTTGTTTTATGTTTGTGAAAGTTTGCAACCACGTTATTTGGTATGTACCTAAGCATTAATCATTTAAAAATGTATTAAATAATTCAAAAAAGGGTCAAACTGGCATACAAACCAATTAATAATCAGTTATAATTAAAAGTTAAGAAAGTATGTAATACACTGGAAAAAAAAACTCTACAAAGAGAGATGTAATCGTTTGAAATTTGAATGAATGGTTGAGCAATAATTCACCATTAATTAGTGTTAAAACCGATTGAGATGAATTTCACACCCCCGGAAAGCTAATGAAAAAAAAATATACACGTTTCAGGACTTTTTTTTTTATTTTTTTCGCACTGTTATTGTACAGGGTGGCTACATTAAGAAATTCAAGTAACTTTTTTTTAATCAATGTAGGTACTTCATTTAATTTTGTTTTATTGTTTAGAAAACTAAATTTTATTTTATATATCTAATTGTTTTTGAAGGTGGTAGACGCTCATTCACGCATATGCGACACAGGGCTGAAGGGCTGAAGTCGGAATCGCCTCAATTATGGTTTTAATCCTGTTTAATTCAGTCAAATTCCTTGGTTTAGTTTTGTACACCTCTTGCTTGACATAACCCCATGCAGTCAGAGGTCACGTATGACTTTTGGTCCAGCGGAAAATTTAGTTTCTGGATATTAATTTGCTTCGGAATTTTCGTTGCAGCTCCGCCATAGCCGGTCTACCTATGTCTGGAGTTGCTCCATCTTGCCGGAACCAAATCCTGCTGAAAGGGATACGTCTTCGACACCATGCAGTTCAGCACCTTAAACAATGGTCCCCATAGTGATAGTTACTGTTATACCGTTTACTTCAAAGAAATATGGCCCGAAAATGCATCTCTATAAAACTGCACACCACACAGTGCCTCGCTCTGGGTGTAGTCCCGTCTCATGGATTATCTTTGTGCAATGCTTCCAGATTCGGCAAACATGTTTAACAGCCTGATAATGGTCCATTTACTCGGGGAGTGCAGCCAAACTCCCTATTGAAGGAAATGACGGAATACAAAGCATGGAACCGTTGCATTATCCAAATCCTCGCTTCGTTATCCCAAGAATTCATTTAAATAAATCTAAATAGTAACCTACAAAACAAACAAAAAAAAACAAGCCGATTACTCACACCGAAAAAAAGTTATTACGTTTTGTTTTTGTAGCACGGAAAGGCCTGTTAATAATCCAAAGCCGTTATTGGGGTTGGATCGAATTGCAGTGATATCACTTTGGATGAAAATATTTTGAGAATCAGACCTTCGAAACGCTTTTGGTTTCCATGTGCGGATAAATTTTGAAAAGTTCTTCTTTTGATGTATAGCTTGATGGGTTTCGGAAACTTTTTCCAAAAAGTTGAAAGAAATTGCAAGGTCCATCATTTTTAAAAATCAATAAAAAATTTGTTTGTTAAGATTTGTTTAAAATTGTACATTGCTGCAAAGTTCTGTTAATTTTCTATTCGGCACTGCAAACCGCAACCTCTTACGAGGCTTGGTTGAAGAAATATCGTACTCATCATCAAAATGGAAAGAACATAATGATTTTTGTCAGCTTTTTTCACAAAATCTTATTGATTCTACTAGAAATATGGCAATTTTGACAGTTGAAAGTTGTCAAACCAGATTCTTAGGTCCAGTTTTTCAGTGGATGAGTTAACTCCGAGTTAAATCAGAGTTAGTTAATCCTGCAAATACTTTAATCCCAAGTTAACTCAAAAGTAGTTTTTAAGTGTGAAATTACATTTAACTCCTAGTTGTCAAAAATCTATGGAAATCGAAGTGCGACAGTATAGAAATCGTTGTTTCGCTATCGAATTCGAGATGTCGCCACTATGAAAATCACCCTTTCCATAGTGTCGTACCTCGATTTGAATAGTTTTTTTCACACGCACCTTTCAGAAGTACCTATTCAGCTAATCCGGAGTTTACTCACCAAATTTATTGAGTTAACTCGGGATCTAAATTGACTGAAAAACATGTTTCAGGAGCTAACTCGGGTTTAACCCCGAAACTAGGATAATCTCGCATTGAAAAACTGGGCCTTAGTCAACGAAATAAATACTCGATATAGTATATAATTCAAATCATTATGGTCCAGTTTTTCAGTCCGGGATTTAAGTTAAACCCGAGTTAACTCATCAACTTTGGTGAGTTAACTCAGGATTAACTGAACAGATGTTCACTCTTTCACTCCACCGAGTTTTTTTAGTCCTTGCGCATGCATTCTCCACCCAAAAACTGCTTCCTCAGTTCACTGTGGGTTAATTAACTTCTAGACTAAGCTAACTCGGGTTTAACTCAACATGGAAAAACTGGGCCTTAGTGTTCCGAATTTCAAAAAATCAAGAATTGGACTGGGAAAAGATTTTTGCTTCCAAAATTCTACAAACGGACCATTGTGGTGCCACAGTAGGGTAAACTAAAAAAGTGGACTTGACGTGTAGCACGTTATGTGTTACACTTCATGTCTAATTCATACTAATTTATAAATAAACGTTACGAAAGCCTACGTTTCAAAGTATTTTTCATTAATATTTATTTTTTCCCATTTATACAAAGATTAAAATGTTTACAAAAACAATCAATTTAAATATTTCGTAACTAATTTCGTTTTTTTTTATATATTTTCAGAAACATCGATTTTCACCGTTGAAGGTGTGCATTTGTATCCAGAGCCTAACCGACAAAATAAATGAAAATTAAAGCAAGTTCTATCCCTGGATGGTGTTCGTCACTACTGTTAACAACAGCCATATACATAAATATATTAAAACAAAAAAAAATCTAAATAAAAAATATTTTTTAATTTAATTAAAAAAAAAAATATATATATATAGAGAAAGGAAATTTAATAATTTAATTCGAATTATTAATTTAAAAAAAAAAAGCAAAAACACTAGAGAATGAATGGAATCAGAAAAGGAAATTAAATAACGAAAAAAACGAAAGAAAAAAAACGAAGTCCTTTTATCTGCGCTAGATCTTTAAAACTTCAAAAGTATGCGGAGATTCAACGCCAGATAGCTTCACATTTGTAAAATAATAAGAAAAAAAAACAGTATCTGGACCGACAAGGATTCTTAATGATGACGCTTGGAACTACCACAAAAAATAAAGAAAGATTAATAAAAAAAAAATAAAATAAAATATTTTAAATATAAAAATAAAATGTGAATTACGACCAACAGGACCATTCATTTAGATAAAATGAAAAAAAAAAAATTATAAATAATACAAAATAACTAAAACAAACAATTAAGTTTAACTAAAAAAAAAAAAAAGAAACAACAAATTATAAGAAGCGTAGAGTAGAATATTTAAGTCGTCTTGTACTATCCATCCAGTCATTTATGATGCGTTCGCTCATCTTTCAAAGAAGGAATATGTATTTAAGTTTTGCAATTTAAAAGCTAATTATGCTAAAATGCCGTTTGTAAATCTTAAATTTATCTATCCTTGGTTCCTTTCGAAATTTAGGTATTTAAAAATGTCCTTGTTACAAATATAAAATACAAAATTGTACACACTTTTTTTTTTATTATGTTTCCTTTTTTTATGTAATTGAAAAAAAAAAATAAATAAATTGTTATTTTGAATTTATTAAATTTAATTGTAAATGTAAGCAAAAAGAATAATAAATTTATAAAACAAAAAAAAAAGTAATAACACAATTTATACAATTATACAGGTTTATTTTTTGTTTCACAATATTTTTTTTTTTAATTTTTTGTTTCGTCTTTGTTTATAAAATGTATTACTTAAAATTTTATACCATTCAATTTATGTTAATGAGGATAAAATTGATTTGTAATTGCTTAAAAGTATTTTTATTTTTTTAAGTAAAACGAATAGTTACACATTTTTATGTTTTATTTTTTTTTTTTTTTTAAATAGATATTTTCAATGTATACATAATGTATTATTATTAACCTTGTTTTATTTTCAAAATTTTGTATTAGTTTTTGTCTTATTTGTTTTGAAAACATTTACTTTATCTGAAACAAAAAAAAAAAACAAAAATAGGCTTATATAAAATAAACACATAACATTTATTTATTTGTTTTTATTTGCTTTTAGTTATTTACTTTATTTATTCAGTTTTTTAGTAATCATATTGCAGACACTCCTCTATTGCGATTGTCAATCATCAAATGATAAATATTGAAAATCAAACCCAATAGACTTACAAGAATGTTGATAACAACTATCACCAATAGATCAGTTTTTCAAAAAAATTGAATTTTAATTTACGAAGTTTCAATATTTATCAACTTTCAATTGACGATGATTAACATTCACAATAGGGGTGAGAATCTTAGGACAATTTTATGAAACTGTCAAAAAGTCATGGGTGAAGAAGCCATAGTAGGTATAAAAGTAAATATATTAGGTAAGGGGTTCTGATAAGCAAATATAATGATACCCGAGTTTCCAAATTCCGGATTTAACTACTACAGAAAGTTCTTGCTCCGAACCCAGAATAAGCTTTTACTTATGTCGTTTTCGAGTGGGCGTTCGGAGCTACTCCTTTTTCACTCCTTTTACTCCAAATTTCCCAGTTTCGATAGGAATGGAACAGTTCTGAAATCCAAACGAAAACGGCTTTAAAAAGATATGGAATCCGTGTTTTCGTGAGAATTATTATAAAGCATAGTAAAAGCTTTTCAACAAAACGATGGGGTACAAATTGAGTTTAGATATGAATAACTTTTTTGTATGTGAATTCCATAGTTCCAAATCGTTCCAAAGACCTCACCGAATGTCCCATTTGACTGGAATTATATTCAAAGTATCTAATTTTCAGTCATTTAATGTTGTTGCGTTACCTAATTGTTAGATGTTAACTAACTGGGTTGAGAAGTCTTTTGAAAACACAGATGTTACAGATTCATATACTTTCCTCTTACTCACACGTGATGTCAGTAAATTCGGAACATTTGTATTGCAAACAAATCTTTGTAAGTAATGCTGCACTTACACGACTGACAAATTGGCAGTATTCTGGCAGTTAACTGTCAAAAAAATGACAGAACAATGAAAAAATTCATTCTTTTGGCAGTAAAGTGACAGAAAAATGCCAATTTGTCAGTCGTGTAAATGCAGCATAACTCACAGTACATTTTACCAACTTAAAGCTTTAGACAAGTTGGAAGAAAGTTAAAAACATCTGAGCATCTTCCACACTTTCTGACAGAATTCTCTTGCAGGTTATTCAAACTGTATTTAAATTTTTTTTCTTGTTACGGGAAGTAGAATTTGTTCTAGAGTGTAAATATTCTTGTAACGAATTTGTATCACAATTGAGTTTGAAATTCCATTTCTTAAAACTCTAAATCTGTCTAAATTCAGTATGTATTTCAAAATGTTCATAAATTCAGTACCTATTATCTCTGTTCCTATAGCAAAATAAAAATTAGTAGTGCTAGGCTTGGAGTAACCAAACGAAAATGCCAATACTTTTTTGATTGAAAATAGCTTTCAAAACGGCCTGGTCCATCAATATTGAAGTTTCGTCCCACTGATCTCACTTGGACTCATCAGTTGACTAGTGAGGGCCTTTTCAATACGCAATTTTTGATGTGTAAACATCAAAGAACGTGAACGTTCGTGTGCAACGTTATGTCGTGCAACGTTACGGTGTGCAACGTTACGATCTGCATACTAGGATGGGTGCGTTCAGTGAAAAAATCTTAAGATCCCCTTCAAGCAAAAACAAGTCCGTTTTGGATCCGCGCACGTTGATGTTTGCACATACTAACCGTGAGTCCTGGCACTCACACAATTTTTATTAAGTTCAGTTCAACTTACATGAATTTTTTGCAACTTTTAATAATTGTGACAATTGAAAGGATTGGAACGATGAGAATGGAATGAAACTTAAAATGTCATTTTTAGGTGTGTTCAAAAATGTATTGATGCGTTCAGTGTTTCACTTAAGCGGAGTTGTTTCAGGACAAAATTATTATTTGGGGTAAAGAAAAATGTTTCAAAAGGGAGTGCAGTTATCTGTACTAATTTGTGTGAAAGAGTCCTGAAAAAAACCGCGATAAATTTCTTGTTGCATATAACCGAAAGTTTCATTAAAGCGGAGTGTATATAGGCGGAGTAGACGTACTACTGAAATACATCAGCCAGGTAGAAGACTTAGCACTTTTTAATTGGACTCGTTGAATTGTTGATTCAAAATGGCTTCTTACGACCTTATGTCGTTTTCGAGTCGACGTTTGGAGTAACTCCTTTTTCACTCCTTTTACTCCGAATTTTCAATAGAAATGAAACAGTTCCGAAATCCAACCGGAAAATTAGACATACAGCCCTATTCTGCTATTCACGTGAATCGTACTTTCGATTCACCCATTCGATTCCCTTTCGCTCTACCTTTCCATTCTGCTTTCCGCCGGGTGAACTTCATTATCCCAAACCAATTTGACATTCACGTAAACAGCTGTTCATGTGAAAATCTTGGGAAATTTGGGTTAATCATTTTAAATTAAAAAACAACAAATATAAAAAAATATTAAAACTTTTTTCCACTTCCAAGCAGAGGAATAAAAAATCAACAAACAGAGCACTTTTTTTTGAAAAACTGGATTAAATTTCATTGCAGAAAATAGAGGGATGAATTGATCTCTATTTGTTGTTCTACCCCGAAAAATGATAATATGCTATCATTTACAGACAAATATTTTGAATTAGGCAATAAACTAGATTTTACTTATCACTCAGGCAATCCAATAAAAATAAAAAAATCCGCAACATTTCATAGGCGGATCTGAATTGTATAGAGTGAATGCGTTCACGTGAATAAGGGAATACCGCGGAGTATCACCGATTTTACCTACTTTAACCCAGATTCGCTTCGAATGAATAGCAGAATAGTGATTAGTGAAAATTCAAGAAAAATTCCCGCCGATCAATAGCAGAATGGGGCTGATATTCACTTTTCGCCTATTGTGAGTTTTCCCCCAAATTTCATGATCGAAAAATTCCCCTTATTGTAAACATTCATTTCGGGCGGAATATAATGTAATTTTCACTTCATTTTTCTAGGCGAACAAAAATTTTTAAGGTGAAATATTTTTCGGGTGAAACTCACAATAAGGCTGGTTATGAACTTTGTTCAACACATGAACATCAGTTTTTTGTTGAATGCATAGGTAAATTGTTAGAACGGAACATGCAGTTATGATGGCCCTCTGATTGTACATTGCAGCTTGGTCTTAGCTCACTACAACAAAGAGTCTGAAGTGTTAAAATAGTAATGGTGAAAGTATCTAAAACGTAGAGTTTCGCTATGAAATGACATATGTACATATGTACGTAGCCTAACAATAATTTATTGTAAATTGTGGTTGTGATGATTTTGGGAAGCTGAATGTTGTCGAATGCGGAATTCCATACTGAAATATCGTCTTCTTTTCAACAAGGGAAATAAAATTTAAGCCTCTTTCAGTTAGCAATGAATTTTCCAAATATATTAACAACAAACTATTTCATAAATAAAGTTATTAGGTAGATACTTAATATTTTGTGTCCTTCGATTTTCTTGTCGCAAACGCCGCGACGCCCGTTGGATATTTATTGAATTGGAAACGACAAATGAAATGAAAACTTCTCGTCGTATTTCTTGGAGTCGGTAATATAGAAGTTACTATTTTCCACATAGGTTCTTGCATTATTATAAGCCACCATTTATATGTTGTGAAGTTCGTGGATAGTCGAAACAAACGATTTGTATCCACTTCGTTGAGTTGACTTTCAGATGAGGTCTATAGCTCAACTCAACTCTGAGACAAAAAAAAATATTGTACGCCTTACGGAAGATAACTGCTTTAATGCTTTCAGTTGAGTTTAATTAAAATGTTGCCTACTTAGAGGAGTTTTTTTTTTATTTCAAAATCAGCTGGCAGCCGTTTAATTATGTGAGTTTTGTGAAAGACGAGTTAAAATGTAATACACAATGGTCAGCCTCAGCAGTTTTAATCTTGTTTTTTGGTAATTTGGAGAAAAAAAACTCCCCCAATTTAACACGCACTTAAAAATGACCAGGGCATACAAAAAAAATCATATCCAGTACTACCGACGTAAAGTGAAATGCGATCGGAACTTACTTATGGGGTTTTCCATTGGTTGATTTTTTTCGTGGCAAATAGAACATTTTTTTAAATTGATTTATTTTTGTATTTTGTATTCGTGTAGTTTCGTTTCTATATTAATTTTTCAAAAAAAACTTCATCCTTCAATGCAATTTTAGAAGATTAAGATGAGCTTGATGAAGTTACCAATTAATTTAAAATTGGTTCCATTTAATATGAGCGAATATTTCTCACATATTTTGAACACAATTTTCACATCGGAAATAAATTAATCAATTCAAAAAAACACATTGGGGGCTATCGTGAATAAAATTTCCTTGGGAATGTTTCCCAACTTCGAAAATTTAGAATGTGAATAATGGTCGAAATTTTCCATTGGAATTTAATGGTATCGGGAATTAATTTTCCAGTTGAGTTTGGCTATCATTTCAATGAGTCAAATTCGACATTACGAAGTGTAGTGGAAAAGTTTTAGCGTTTCAACTTTTCGAAGTTGGGAAACATTCACAGTTAAATTTTATTCATGATAGCCCCAATTTGCAAACTGACAGCTGCAAATTATGTTGGTGGTAGTACAGAGAGAGGTAAATCTGCCGAAAAATTTAGATCTGCAAAATTGATTTTAAATCAAAAATAAATCGATTTATTTTGCCCAATGCAACGCAAAGATGGTAAAAATCGGCTGTTTGACATATCCAAATTAAAAATAAATTGATTTATTTTACCAATGGAAAACCCCATTAGATAGCGTTCGAGGTATCATCTGTTTCGGTACCAAATAAATGGAGCATATAATCGAGTTGATTTAACATTTTTTTTTTGTTTTATAAGTAAAATATCCACCAATATAGGTCTTGTTGAAATTTCGTTATTATTTTCTTTTTGAAATATGTACACAATAATTTCACCAACAACAACAAATTATTCATTATTAATTTTGTATTAATAATTTTGAAAAAGTTTAAATTTCAATTCTGCAACTGTACCTATCTTTTGCCGGAGACCTTCAGAAGATCTGTCTGATCTCTCATTATCTCGACTGAAAATTCTCCGATTTCAAACAAATCGGATAAAATTTACTTCCGAACGGATACCTCAAATTTCAACTTTATTTACACAGCAGTACTACACAACTAACAAATAGGAGTTGTCTGACTTACGATTGATCACAGGCAGAAGCACAATTCAACTGACTTCCATTATACCAAAAGGCAATTTAAATGGCAGCCATTTTGTAAATTGTCTCCTAGTTGGGTTTTAACAGACAACTACTGTAATCCAATCGGTGGACAACTCAACTTCAATTGCTGGGGTATTTTATAATACTTTGGAGGCATATTCTGTCCCAAGGTAGACCTTGTAAGATCTTAGTTTTGGTAAATGCAAACTATGCAAAAATAGGCCTAATTTTTTTAAGACAGAACTAATATCGATTAAATTTTTGTTTTTAATTTAAAGGCTCTAAAAAAAACTTACTTACATATGCAAGATTTACACAACTGACAAATTGGTAGTTTTCGTCAGTAAATGAAATTGTCCATTCTTCTGCCAGTTTTCGGACAGAAGTACTGCCAATTTGTCAGTCTTGTAAATCCAGCATCTGTCCCTTCTGGAAAAAACCCACACTCCCCCTTCTCGTTTGCTGCTCCCATCAACGCTCCAAAAGGATTGGTTGAAACCCAATGAGTTACTAGGTGCGTGCATGCTTAAGTATAGGTGTTGAAAGACAGAGGTGCGTTTTGACGCTGAAGTACTTTTGAATACACGTGTCTATCCTTTTTGGACAACTAGTCAATAGTTGGACATCTCCTTATTTATAAACGCATCGTAACATTTGTCTAAATATATTCTGTTATTGATATAGGTACTTATATCCCTTTAATCTTTTAATTTCATGGACTTTCGTGAATAAGTTCAATGAACATATCATTAATTTCAAGAATAATTTTTCAATTCGTTCCTAGACTTACATTTTTGCGTTGCACGTATACGCACTTTAGAACTGGTTTGTGCAACTATGGGAACTTGATGTATATACTTTTTATCAAAGTCTCAAACTTTGCTCGCTGGTTTACCTGGATTTGATCTAACGAAGTTTATTTTAATCAAAATCTTGTTTAATTTACAACTTTATTATTTTAAGTAGATTTTGATATTATCTGGTATATCTGGATCAGAACGGGTCTTGTGCGTTCGCGTGACAGTTTAATAAGAGACCCCTTATCTCTAGCGGGGTAGTTTTTTTGAGTTACAACGGCTTTTCGGGTATAATAAGAAACTTTTTTTTTTTTTGTATGAGTCCCACTGGTCTGATATCTTCTTTCTTCTGTTAGCTATGTCTTCTTAAACTACATTGATTAAAAAATATTTTTACTAACCTAAGACATTTTGATGAAACTAAAAATGAACTGAATTTTACCAAAAAAGTAGTTATTTCATTCAGGCAACTTTAAGATTCCATAGTCGTCTTGGTCTCGTTTCGTCTTGGTTGGGGCATTTTTTGTATTTTTGAAGATGAAATATCAAACCAGAGTTTGAGTCTAGAAACTGCTTAGCATGTGTATTCATTGAAAAAATCAATTTTATAATTAAACATTGCAATGTTTTAATTTTGTATCTTTTCTGCCAACATCACCTTTGTCAACGATAGGTACTATCGATATCTAAATCTAAGTCCGATACTTTTCTCATCTCCAGGAATTGTATGCATTTTATATCATTTTGTCGGTGATTTGTCCTCGGGCAACGTGACCCCCTCCAAAGTGAAATACTAGATCCGCGCCTGAACCAAAAGCAATCGAATTGCATTATTGGACTTTTGAATCCTCGTCATTGTCAGGTTCCAAGCTCCTCATATAGTCATCAACAAAAAAATATACTTATACTCAGCTTAGTATTAAAAAGAATATTCAAATTATATCTCTTCAGACCTAGTATTTCTATTGTAATTCTATAGTGATTTTTGCACACAAAAGTTAATAAATAAAACAACAGTGCCTTTTTCTGTTTTTTTTTTTTTTTATTTGAGAAACTCAAGACCTTGTGATCCTTTCAATTCTCAGAACTCAGACTGTCTCAAAAAAAAACTGAAATAAATATTAATATTTTTTGTTTGTTTCAATTTCTACTTTATTAAAATTTCTTTAATTTATTTTTATAAAAAAAAAAAACAATTAATTTATCCGTCTGTTCCTGTGCTTTATTAAATACAAAAAATGTTAAGTGGTGCAATCTTTATTTACCTACATAATTCCTTATTTCTGACAATACATTCATCAAACACAAATAGACCTTGCACTGTTAACACTGAAGAACTACTCTAAATAAAATACAAAACATAAATCTAATATCCGGCACATCAAACATAGATATAGAAATAAATTAAAAATTTAAACATCGAATCTGCTGTACAATTTATTATTTTCTTGTATAAAACGTAAACTAGCTACCCAAAGAAATTTATTTAAAAAAAAATTAGTTTCCTTTCTTTTCTCTTAACTAAATATCCTTAATGTTAAAGTTTTGCGTAGTGACTATATTTGTATACAACAACAAACTTATTGGATCCTTTTTAATTTTAATAGAAACAAAAAACTATTAGAAAGAAGAACTTAGCAAATAAACCCTTCATAGAATCTTTAAATTTATGAAATAAAAATAAATTCAATAAAATTAAAATTATCAAAAAGTAAACGTTGATATAACTACACCACATCTTGTCTTATGAAACAACAACAAATTATGTAAAAACGTTAAAATAATCTACAAAATTCTACTCGAAGAAAAACAAAAAAAAAAAACAACAAAACTAGACAAAAACAATTTCTACTAATCTGTTAAAATTTATTTCCTTTTTAAATTAAAATTAGAAAATTAAAATAAAAAAAAAAACATAGAATCAAAACGAGTTAATATAAGAAATAAATAAAATAGGAAAACAAAATAAAAACACAATAACAATTTTAGAATTTCAGCCAAAATCGTACAGAGATGAATAAATTGTTAAATTAAAAATTTTATAGTGGATTACAAGTAGTTAAACTTAATGTAGAAAACTTAAATTTGAAAATAATTAACATAGGTATATATAAATATATTTTTTTTGTTTGAATGGAAGTTTTTTATAAATGCGGTAGCGTAGAAACATTAACACCCCAATTCTAAACATTCCCCGGGAAAATAACTCCCCGGGAGACGTGTTCTCTCGGGAGTAGTAGTACCTACTCTTATTTCGAATTTCCCGAGAGAAATTCCCGGGAATTTTTTATTTAGAATACGGGAGTAGGGAAAAGATAAAATTTCACTGGGAATTGTCATTTAGAATTGGGCTGTAAGAAATTATCAATTTCATGAAAAAAAAAATATTTATTTTTAGAAAAACAAAGTTTGTCGTTATGGTATAGAGGTGATCAATAATAGTAAAATGTGGACTATATCGTCTTGGTTTATGTTTCATTAGGCCGAGCATTAAAAAATACCTCAAACTCATGTGCGATATGCCTGGGTTAAACGAAAATACTTTTATTTTCAATTTTGAAGGCCCGCACTACACCCCTTTTTCCCCTATAGACTGATTTTTAATTTTTTATCAAAAGTTTCGTGGGGGTAAAAACTATTATTTTTTTTCGATGGATTATTTGTCCTGTGACAAAATGTAAAGCCATATTATATATATATTTTTCTTTTAATGTATATATGGATGGGTTTCGGAAACATTGTTGAAAGTCGTTGTTTTGGCAAGGGGTTTGTGCACGATTTTTTTCGAAAATCCTTAAAAAAATGTTTTCGAATTTTTGTCAATATTGTAAAAGTGGTGGCAAGTTGTTTGTGGTAAGGTTTTGTAATTCTCAATTAAGTGCCGGAGACCACGCTTCCTCTTTGGATGCTTTGTTGCCCAAATATCGCCATCCAAAGACCTTTTTAGGTGGTTCGGTCGAAAATATGTAAATCCACTTTGGACGGAAATATTTCGAGAAACATAATTATGTACTTCGCAGAAGCTTTTCATATAACTGGAATTAACCTTTTCTTGTGATGTACAGGGTGGTGCAATTTTAATCATCCTATCTGAAGAAGTTATATTTTTTTTGCAAATGGCGTCGTACGTCAATCATCTTTGACATTTGTGAACTAGACAGCTGCAGTTGATAAGCAGACAATCAATGGAGCGCTATTCTACGGTTTCAAGCCATCATCAACCTCAACAACGAAGAGGACGCTTTTTGTGTGGAAAACCATCATGGGCGACACGTGGCGCATTTCCACTTAAGCGGTTACGTCAATAAGCAAAATCTTCGATTCTGGGACACTGAAAATCAGCGTTTGATGCACAAAGAGACATAACATCCACTCAAAGCCACTATGTGGTGCGGCGTTCGCGTGGGAGGAGTGATTGGGCCGTAGTTTCTTTGAGGACGCCGTTGGCAAAGCGGTCACTCTTACTACCGAGCTTAGTGAACATGTGGTTTCAACAAGACGGTGCAACCGAACACACAGCACATTCCACATGGGATATTGTGAAGGAAGCGTTTCCTGGTCGCGTAATCTCCCGTTTTTTTCGATTTGGCATATGGCCAGCAAGATCGCCCGATTTACGCCGCATTGTATATATCGATGGGCTTCGGAAACATTGTTGAAAAATTATTTTTTTTGGCAGGGAGTCCATGATTTGTTTCGAAAATCCTTGAAATGATAATTTTTTTAATTTTTATCAAGATTGTAGCATAAGCTGAGAGGTATCTCTGCGTTCTCAATTGAGTGCCAAAATTCGCCTTTTCTAAAACGGTAAATCAGTTCACATCAGGGTTAAGAGATTTCTTTGTAAATGGTGTTTTTTTAGAGGTATTGAACTTTGAAATGGAATAAAACAAAGATGACTTTTTTAAATTGACATGAAATTTACTTTATTCAAAAGATAATCTTCTGGCATTATATGATATTTGGCATATGACCGCCACGGTTGGCTCGGACGTAGTCTTATCTGGAGGTCCAATTTCCAATGACTTTTTCCAACATAACGCAATAACGCGGCGAATGTTGTCCTCCGAGTGGTCAAGCGTTTGGGGCTTATCAGCGTAGACTAACGACTTCACAAATCCCCACAGAAAATAGTCAAGCGGCGTTAAATCGCACGATCTTGGAGGCCAATTCACGGGTCCGTAATGTGAAACTATGCGGTTACCAAACGTTTCCTTCAATAAATCAATTGTGGAACGTGCTGTGTGACATGTTGCGACGTCTTGTTGAAACCACAGCTCCAGCACATCATTGTTGTTCAATTGATGAACGAAAAAGTCAGTAATCATGGCTCTATAGCGGTCACCATTGACTGTAACGTTCTGGCCAGCATCGTAATGAAAGAAGTGCGGACCAATTATTCCACCAAACCATAAAGCACACCAAACAGTCAGTTATTGTGGATGTAACGGTGTCTAAACATACACTTGAGGATTATCGTCACTCCAATTACGGCGGTTTTGTTTATTGACTTATCCATTCAACCAAAAGTGAGCTTCATTCGCTAAACAAAATTCGCTTATGAAAATTGCGATCAACGGCAATCTTGTTTTGGTGCCATTTGGGCACAATTTGGAAGCGTTGTTCAGGCGTCAGTCTTTTCATGTTGAAGTGCCAAACCAAACTAAAAATAAATCACTTAAAGCTGACAAAATGGCCGTCTATTAAAATAGTGTTGCCAACTTAAAGTTCTATACCTCTAAAAAAAAAATTGTGTGAGTGCCGGGACTCACGGTTAATATGTGTAAACACCAACGTGCGCGGATCCAAAACGGACTTGTTTTTGCTTGAAGGGGATCTTAAGATTTTTTTCAATGAACGCACCCATCCTAGTATGCAGATCGTAACGTTGCACACCGTAACGTTGCACGACGTAATGTTGCACACGAACGTTCACGTTTTTTTTCACTCTACCGCCAGCATAGATGTTTACACATCAAAAACACCCTTTAATTATTTAGGTTTATTGCTGAGAAATTCAGTATATTTTTTTTTAGATTACAGATATCATATCTGAACCTATCCCTGAGATATCACATTTAAGATAACGCTTAAAATTTGGTCTGCCTAAGTCATGAGTCTTGTTACTAAGACAAACTTTGAACCATGATTACCCTTATCGCCATACATACCTAATGAATATACTTTGTTTCAATACATCTACCTCTATTGATGCTCTTTACTCTTAAATTCATGCATTAATTTTACTTTATCAAACAAAATTTAATAATACCAATATATACTTAAACTCGAGTAGAAATATAAATCGGACAAAAAAAAATCAAAATAAAACCAATTTACCACGAATAAAATGAAAACTAAAAACAAATCGATCATACAAATTGTTTGCTTTATATATTTATGTATATTCCTCAAACCCTTTGCACAAGTTTCCATCCCAATTTATAAAAAAAAAAAAAAAAAACATAAATTATACACATAAGTTTATTAAATATTTTTTGCAATTTATTTTATGCAAATACTACTTTAATTTCAATTTTTTGTTTTTGCTTACACAAGAATAACGATAAATATATGTCAAACATATATTATACAAACAAAACAGGTCGCACATCCCATCCCGGAAATTCGTCCATAGTTTTAAGAAACACGCAGTTTTTTGTTTAAAAATAACGAATTGAAAAAAAAAATAAACAGATAAATATATATGTAAAAAAAAAAAAACAATAATATATATTTACAACAAAATGGGAATTTTTTCGGCTTTTTCTATTGCATATTTATGTGTTTTTTCTACATGAGCAAATTAAAAATCGACTTCGACACATTATTAATTGTAAATATAACTAAATACGATATTGATTATAAAGTTGTACTAGGTACACACATTTATATACACTTACATATACGTATGTTAATGTATTTGTGGTAAGTTTTACATGAAGCGTCAATATAATAAAATAATAAATTAAAATAAATTAATAAGATTATATAAGAAAACCCATCAATTGAAAACAACAAGTTTTCTATAGATAAGACAAATAGTTTGTTTTTAGTTCTTGAATCTATTTTTCAAATGAGTTATATATAAAACTAAGTTTTGACATAAAAATAAATTAATTGTTACAAAGATACAAATTTTAAATAAATTAATAAAAAAAAAAAAACAAAAATGAAAATGAAAATGAAAATGAAACAAACGTATATTAGGTTCGTTCTTTTGTATAGAGATTTAAAACAAAACAAAAACTATTAAAAAATAAAGTAATCATAATATGATTCTTATTATTATTGTAAATAATAATTTAAGTAATGTTTATATAACAAACTATTGAATATATTTAAAATGATCCTTAAAAAAATACTAAATCCTTTTTGTTTCTATTTAATTGATACTAGATGAAAAGAAAATCAATTTGGAAAATAATTAAATATTTTTTAATTTTAACATCAATATCTAACTTAAGTAAGTTGTATGATAAGTTTAGTTATATGAATAATTATTTTAAGAGAATTAAATAATAATTTTATGATTATTGTTTGAAAAAAGCAGAAACAAAAACAGTTGATTTTTGAGTAGTAAATTAATTACTATAAAATATAAGAACAAGAAAAAGAAAAAAAAAAAAAAAACAATTTATTGAACATTTTAAAATAAAAACAAATTAAAAAGTACGAAAAAAATCTTTTTAACCCTCTGAAAGTGTTGAAGGTGTCAGAAACCTTGATGTTGGCTTTGGTTTACTTTTACCTTCAATTCATATAATATGTACTTATAAAAAAAATCAAAGGCGTATGCAGGACTTTGCTCCTCGGGGGGGTTGGGGGTGAATTCACATACCATTTTTTAAACACGATGTCCGTGGGCGAACTATCTTAGAAGTAATCCAGATGGTGCATTCGATTTTCAGTTACCATAAATATCCAAAAGACACAACATGTCAGAATTTCATGGCATTCTGACATTCTGACATTTAGTCCAGAATTAAAGGTGTTTGTAAAAAATAACAGCCTTATTTTGACATTCGAATGAATAGCTATTTCGATAGAATAGATCTATTCATTCGAATGAACTTTGCATATATTCAGAATCGAACGAATAATATTCATTATCGAATGAATGCATAAAGTAAACATCAGCTCTTTGACATTTACTGACATTTCTATTTAATTTAGTGTGACCAAGCTGTTTTTTTTCGAAGAATTTTAGTTTTTATAAAAATGATGGTCAAAATAATGCGTTCTCATTAAGGAAAAATAAAGTAAAGATAAGTAGATAATGTTAAAGGCCCGGTTAAAGTTTACTATTTAAAAAAACATCAATAAAAACTGAACTATTAAAATTTGGGAGCATTTAGAAAATAGTATGGTAAGTTTATTGAAATGAAAAAGTAACAAAATAAATTTAAGACTTTTGAATAGTTAAATACTGGATTTTTTATTAGCTTTCATGTCAATTTGATTGTGTTTAAAATTGATTAACAAAAAAAACATGTAACTTTAAAGACTCTCTTTACTTTATACACACCTGGTCACACTTTTCAATTTTCAACAAAACAAAAAAAGTAAAATCCCTCGCCGGTATTTTTTTGTTATTTGTAAATACTTGTACCTCATTGTTATTTGCTAGTTCATGAGCAAGAGTTTATTGTTAAATTTTCAAGAAAAACAGATGGCAATTATTTTATTTATAAGAAGTGATGACGGCGGCGAAGAGCAGATATGGAGGAGAAGGATAATGGATGCATCAAATCCATTTAAGATTGAAAATCCCTTGGCTATCTCCGGATGTTATTCCATCAATTTGATGAGAACTTGTTTCTGCTCCCGTTTAGTCCAATTGGAATGCGACCTTTAATTAAAACGTCAACAAATAATTCATAAAAGTATTTTATTTTCTTTATTTTTCAACAAAAATATTTGAGCTTATGTACATGTTTTTTTTTTAATCTATTCGCCAGAAAATTTTTAACGTCAAATAAATGACATTTGTTTCGAATGATTCGAAAGTCAAAATTTGCTTAGTTTTCAACTATAAATGAACTTTCGTTTGATAAAGTGAATTTTCGATTCGTTCGAAACTCAAAATACAAACTATTCGAATTCGACTTACTTTCGCATGAAAGTGAATTTCAAAATAAGGCTGAACGAATTTATTTTACTAAACAATGCATAGTGAAATAAATTCCGGGACCATATAGTCCACTAAGGGTTTCCTATTCTAACCTATAAAGCAATTAACATACTTTAATTGAAGTAAGCTAAGTTTTGATGTAAAGTTTTTGTAGGATTATGGGGACAAGCGCCCCTGCCTGCCTCCTTTGTGCGTACGCCCTTGCACAAAATATAAAAGTCTTTGGTTGGTTGTTCTCCAGGGGAATCGTTCAGTTGCATGCCTGGAGCCGAATTGCGTCCTGTGGTAGTTTGGGATCGCAACCTACGTGAACGCATATGTTCGTAAACGTAAAGCAAACGTAATTTGGCATTATGTCTTACGTGAACGAGTGCGCGACCGTGTACGTTCACTCGATTTGTCACCCGTCATGTCTGGAGTTAACGGAATTGTATTTTAGTTGAATTCATTGTTGAAAAATGTAAGTAAAAAGTTCAATTTTAAAATATATTTTAGTATTTGACAAATAAATTTATATAACAATAATTATTGTAGGACAAATTTCAACAAAATAAATCTGACAAAAAATTCCATTTTGGCGGAGTATATGAGGGAGCATCCTAATTTTACCAAAAATCTTCTGCCAAACACCTACCAGGGTAAAGCCACTGCCATTAAAATGTGGGAGGGGTTAAGTAGGAAACTGAATGCAGCTGGGCCACGAATGAACTAGAAGCAGCGGTTGAAGGTCACGCAGGTGTGGAAACGTTTGGAAATTCCCAAATTAACGATGTTCCAAATAAAACGTCAACCCCAGAGAACCCGCAAGTCAAATTTACTTCAACCCCGGAGAACCTAAGTGCAAAATTTTCTGTTGAAGATTCATTTCGTTGTCTGTTTGAAGATGATTATTTAACCCGCGATTGTGATCAAAACAAAGAAAATGAACAATCGACATCAGTGAACGTTGCAAAAAATAAACAAAAATTGTGGTTTGACACCAAGTTAAAACTTGCAGGAGATCGGAATATAATAAATTTATCGCAGCTAAATTGGACCGACTAATTCAAATAAAAGAATGATTTCTCGCGATAAACGAGGGAAAACATTGAAATACAATTATTATGCTTCGGCCAATCGAATTGGAGATGAAAACTATTAAGCTAGAGCAGTTAACAAAAAATTCATAAACTGTGTGAACATTTATACTTTCATCCGAACTAAAAAAAAAAACAATTCCACGTCCATTTGAATTTATTTTTCTTCATTCTAATTTAAATCAAAAAAATGAAAATGACATAATATGGGTGCGTTCAGAACTTTATTTGTTACAATTTTTAATATTAATCTACTACACTCTTTTTTTTCATTTTATAGATAACGTTCCGTCAGCCAACGTAGGTCGCGATCCCAATACGTTCACTCGATTGACGGGTGACGCAATTTTCATTTGCTCGATCGCTCATCCGTTCACGGAGGACGCGATTCGGCCCCAGGATGTGACATTCCAGTAGGCCCCAGATCCGCTTGCTGCATACGACATGGGAGTTTCCTTATAGATCATGTTGAATTTGAGCAATGGCAGCGATAATGTTGGCTTCGAGGATACCGGTTGTTAGTATCTTATTAGCGACTTAAGTTAAAGGACCCCACAGGAAAAAGTAAAGTCTAACGGGATAAATTTGCACGTTCTCAGTGTCCAGTTCAGGTAGCTCAGCATGAGATTTCCATGCACTCAAAGTAAAATGTTTATACTCTATAGTGCCATCAGCTATGTGGCATGTAGCCCCGTGCTGTTGGAACCACATGTCGTTCACATCCGATAGTCCATGTTATCAAATATGGGACAAAGGAAACTGGTTATCATCCTGATGTGCTGAAGACAATACTTACTTTACTTTTGATGGCGCTACAAAGCGTTGTGCTTCATGGGCCTCCCTTAATATGTCTATATCCAGCCGACTCGATCTTTAGCTCGTCGCGTCGGTCGTCTCCAAATTCCAAGTCGATGTAGATCACCTTCTACCCGGTCGCACCATCCAAGATGAGGCCTGCCTTGGTTTCTTGAACCCTCCGGTATGTCGTTGAAGACTTTACCCACTGGAGCTTCTGTGTTCATCCACTCTACATGACCCAGCCATCTTATCTGTTTGACTAGACTCATGTGGCTGTACAGCGCGTATAGCTCGTGGTTGTATCTTCGTCGCCACACATTGGTGCGTAGTACTTTGCTCTCGATTACACAAAGGTAGCTTTTATCCGACTGAGTAAGAATACATGCTTCTGCACCATACACCAGTACCGGGATGATGACTGTTTTGTATGGCGATATGGCTTTATTTCTCAATTTTGCTTTCTTAAGAAACAGCGATTAGCAAGAGTAATTCTACATTTGAATTCCTCGTCTAATGATATTTGCCGAGTTTACAGTGGTGCCTATAGATAGACAAATTCCATGACTACCTCAAAGTTATACTTATCAAGTGTCACGTTCTTACCAAGCCTTTGGTGTGAGCTATACTTTGTGTTGTCTTCGCTAATTACCAGTCCCTTTCTGTTTTCTGCTGACTCCATGCCAGTTAAAGCACTGCAAACTGTTCCCTTGGTCCTTACAATCACTTCGTTGTCGTCAAGAAAACCCAAGAAGTTGTGTAGATCTTTAAAAGATAGTGCCTGATGTATTGCCTTGGCCATTGCGTAGGTACTTCCTTTTTAAGCACAACATTGAAGTGACTGCATGACAGGGGCTCTCCTTTCCTTAACCCACTGGTGGTCTCGAAGGTTTCAGTCAAATATCTTAAAATTTTGACGGAAGAGTGAGCATTCTCCAGCGTTATTTTAATTAGCCTAATCAGTTTGAAAGAAATTTTAAAGTCGCGATATAATTCTTCTCTATTAACACTGTCAAAAGCGGCCATAACTACAATCGATGAACAGGTGGTGGTGGGTATCCATATTGAATACTAAACTGACGATGAATCCAAAGCTTTCGTTTACAAAAAAACTTTTTTCACGATTTTTTTTTCATTCAAAAAAACTGTTTGTTCAGTACAGAAACCTAATGACATCAAAGACCCACAATAGGAAGTAAGATATGCAACAACATCACGACACAGAAGAGTACAAAATTTAATTTTTTGTTTGTTTTAAAAAAAATCTATTTGCATCTACACGTATGTATGTACCTAAACCTACATTATAATGACAACATAACTACAATCTTCTCATCTTAGTTTGTAACAAAAAAAAAAAAAATCCAGAGACGAAACAAAGTATTGGGCGTTTCTGTCAATATTATCTTAAAGTGAGGAAACTTAACAACAAATGCCTCTTCTTCAGTTTACCTCATTATGTGAACAATCGTTTGGCCGGACGTTTGCTTTAGGTTTAATACTTCGTCACGTTCGTCTTAGATCGTTTAGTGTTGATTATATAATGTAACTCCATTTTTTTCTATACTTTGCATAAAAACAATTATACTCGTAAAGGTTTAAAAATAATAATCGTGACACTGTCTTCAAACTAGGAGATCGAAAATGGGTATGAGATCAAATACATAAGTTTTATTTAGATATTTTGAAGGATACCTTCGCTGGGAGAACTTTACAGAGTTTATCTTAATCAAATTTGTATATAAGTGTAATACCTAACCTTAAGAATATTAATTTGATATGTCAAAATGAAAAGGTGTTCAGCTACCTTGACCTTATATAAAAAATTAATTAAAATGATTTCCAAGCAAAAGTCCCGAGGCGAGGTGCAGCTTCATTTTTTTTTTAATTTATGTTGTTTTAACGTGGAGCTGGACATCTTCTTCAAAGAATATGCCTAGCTTAAAAAATATTACATACCCCGTTCCGGACATCAGTGAACACCCACTGTATTGTCCACCAATCCACACCTGAAAACCATCTAGGTACAGAGAGTAGTGCTCGGGGGTCATCAGAAAAATCCTTTTCACTGAGAATTTTTTCCTCTAAGGGGAAAACCGACTTATTTTGTGGTAATTCCTAGTTTTTAAGATTTTACTTGGAAAAAAAGATTATACAAAAAATTATAATAGATTCTTTTAAAATTCTAGAAAAAAAGGGAAAATAAAGTTCGAGAAAAGTAGATATCATAAATTTTTTTTTAGAAATATTTTTAAAGACCCCACAAATAACAAAATATTTTTCGAAGCCAATACATTCAGTCTTATTTTAAGTTTCACCTGAAAAATATTTCACCTTAAGTGTTTTTTTTTTGCCCGAATTTTTGAAAGTTATAGTGAGTTACCCCCGAACGAAATTTCACTTCAAACTAGAAATGACATTTCGGACAAATAGTCGGGGATATGAGCTGTGATGGGATATGAAAATAATTAAAATACCTACGACATACAAGAAAAATCACAAATTTTTCCCTACACCAATGGAATTGAGATGCTTATTTTATTTTTATTTATTTACTCCATCTCATACGATTTGTCATGTTGTGTTGGATACATGAACATTTTATGATTTTTTTTAACACCATCACACATTCAATCCCTTTTCAAGGTTTGAGGTTATGTTGAAACTGATTTTTTTTTTGTTGGATGAAAGTGTGGTGGCAAAATATTATTAACAGAAATAGTTTTACTTAGAGGCCGACAAATTGGCAATAAGTTTTTGATTACAAACAAAAATTAAACCTTGTAGGAATTTTTTGCTACATGTACCATCACTGGATGTAGGTGATTGGACATTAAAAAGCTGTTAAATTAAAGTGTTTCACAAATTTCATAAGATTTTGTAAATATAATCATCGCGCTGCAACTCTTGTATGTAAATGAAATTATAGTAAAAACTTTAATTCATAATTCCGTTTTCTTAGAATAATGGGTTTTCCAGCATGATATCACTTGTTATTCTCTCGTTCGCCTCCAAAAAATAAGTGAACATTTCGGCAATTAATTGTGTTAAATTTTGCCCGAAAACAATTAGGGGAATTTTTCAAACATTTAAAATTTTTCGGGTGATACTTACAATAGGCGAAAAGTGAAATGTCAATTTTTCCGGAATGTTGTTCGGGGATACTCACAATGAGGCTGATTATCAACGACTGCTAATTTAAACCAATTACGTAAATAAAGGGTTTTCCAATAAGAGGTGTTATTTTGATATTCAAAGATATTTGATGATATTTGAGATAGATGATCGGATGTTTATTTCATTATAAAGAGGAAGGTATGCCGTTAATAATGGAACACAACATCAGCCAAATGGCCGCCACGACCACGCTTACAGGACCATATCCTTTTCATGAAATTTTCCATAACCAAATCGCAAAGTGGCTGCCCTATGTCCTCGATAGCCTCACGAATTCCATCTTTGAGGTCTTGAATCGACGCTGGGCTGTTGGCGTAGACCTTATCTTTCACGTGGCCCCAAAGGAAGAAGTCGCAAGGTGTTAAATCACAAGATCTCGGTGGCCAATTGTGATCACCTCTTCGAGAGATAACACGGTCCGGAAACTTTTCCCGTAAAAGATCGATGGTTTCATTGCTTGTGTGGCACGTAGCGCCGTCTTGTTGAAAGTAAACGTTGTCCAGATCAATACCATCCAATTCCGGCCATAAAAAATCATTAATCATCTCTCGATAGCGCAATCCATTGACCGTAACTGTTGCTCCAGCCTCATTTTCGAAAAAGTAAGGTCCAATGACCCCGCCGGACCATAAACCGCACCAAACAGTCACGCGTTGAGGATGGAGAGGCTTTTCAACAATAACTCTTGGGTTTTCCGAGCCCCAGATGCGACAGTTTTGCTTGTTGACGTAGCCTCCGAGGTGGAAATGGGCCTCATCAGTCAAGATGATTTTCGATGAAATTCCGGATCATTTTCATGCATTTCAAGGACCCAATCAGCAAAGACACGACGTTGTTGATGATCAGCCGGCTTGAGTTCTTGTGTTAACTGAACTTTATAAGCCTTAAGACCCAAGTCTTTATGCAAAATACGGTGTAATGACGTTTGTGGAATGCCTAATTCCAAAGAACGACGAGGAATGGACAAACCTGGGTTTTCTTCAACAATTTGGGCTACAACAGCAATATTCTCAGTTGTTCTTGAGCGACGTGCACGGGTTTTATTCTTCACATCACTAACTTGTCCCAACAGCTCGAATTTGTCTACCAATTTCTGTATTGCGGTCCGACAAGGTGCTTCACGACGACCCAAAAATGGTTTAGTTTTACGAATCGTCTCTGCCAAATTTTCACCATTTTTATAGTGAATTTTAATAATTTCAATGCGTTGTTGAAGCGTGTATCGTTCCATTTTTATTAATGGCGTAGTTTCTACTTGTCAAATGTCAAAAAATGACAGCTTCAAAAGTGACAGCTATCGAAATAGCGGGCTATTCAAAATAACACCTCTTATTGGAAAACCCTTTACTTAAATGAAAATATCTTCTTTTAGTCGGTGGGAAAAAAGGGAAGCAAGAAAGGATTTATGAAGAAAAAAAGGGAATTTTTCGAATGGCTTAGGAAATTTCTCTCAAAAGATCCCCCCCAACACTGTTGTAGAGACATTTTGCCCAGTTGAAAATAGAACTAACAAATTACGTCAACTATTTGGAAAAAAAATAATATTTTTTGTGCATACATTTCCAACAAAATTTTCCACCTGATGAAAGAGAAAATCGAACGCACAAAACGTTAACGTATATACCTAATACCTACATACATACATATTAAAAGACTGAACATCTTAAACATCAAAAGCATTTGGTATTTCTTTGGGCAAATTTTTAACACTTGTGCACTTGGATAGGGTAATTTTTTACTGCAGCTATTTTGAGTTTGATGTTTTCTTTTAATTTTTATTATAAATAATATGGGTAGGTATAGGTATGCAGAAGCACATGCAAATGTTTGTTTACCATTTACCTTTTAAGTAAAACAGATGTTTAGATATTTTATGGTGTTGATTGCTTGTTCGAAATTTAGTTAGTTACTTCAATGCTCTGGAATGTGGACATTGAATCATTTTTTGATCAAAAAACCTTTGGCAGCAGGGTGTAAAGTAAAGATCACCACGAATCGTTGGCAACACTTAATTGAGGTCTAGGGTGTCTCAATTTCTGCAGGATTATAAATTACCAGTCTAACAACAGTCGAAGAGATAGTGACGCGTAAGTCGTAGGTTTACAACAAATTGAATATTTGAGTTGGGTACTTCGTCACTTGTTCAGTATGGACCTATTTTGTTTTCATCAAATTCAGTTATTTAATTGAATTTGAGATTGCCTGGGGCCTAATTATGTTTTTTCCAACAAAATATTCTCGTAAAGATGGTATCGGAACAATTCTCTAAAAAGAATTAATGGTGGCGTCACCCTCACCAATAATCCAATTAGGTCGGACTACTTAATAAGCACCTTATATGAGCTATTACGACATACATATATAGCGAGCTCAGGCCTATTATATAACGAGCAATTCATCCGGCTCCCTATCCGTGAAGTTACACTTAAGGTATGGTCCACCAGGTTGGGTTTGTGTATCGGGATAGCTTCCTTACCACGGAAAATTTGTTTGTTGTTTCAAAAAAACAAGCTTCGGAAATGGATGATTGAAATGATGACCCAAGCTAACGAAATAAGTGATAACCAATTTTGGATCTTTGCTTATCTACTTTTCAAGGTTGTGCTACAAAATGACCGAAACGAACGGCAGAAAGAACGAAGCCCAGGGAAACGAAAGTCAGCGCGTAATGCGATTATGAAAAACGAAAGTGTTTTTCGCACTATATTTATTATTTTTCTTACATTTTTCCTTAGCTCACTCAAAACAACACATAACCAAACCAAAACGAAAGCCAGCCAACACGTATATGATATGTGCCCGAAGTACGAGGAATGCCAAGGAAGAGGACACAGCATGCACGACAACACTTCCGGCAATGCATTTTGGTTGATGGACTTTGTGGTGGCGACCGCGGTGCGAAAAATCATAATAGTAAGTACCTACTTGCTTCCGATTCCCAAATAAACATAACGAGACCTAGCGGTTTGTCAGCAGATCAACAAACCATCAACGAAATTGATAATGTTGCGATAGATGCTAGGCAAGCTTCCAGTATCCTGGATGTCTGAAAGTTCCGAAGAACTAACATATATTCGGAACACTATACTTGGTAGTAGCTCAAGTACGTATGCGGATATTTATAACGAGACGATGCTGAGCGAATACTTTAAAAAGATTTGACATCGCAAGAGCTACAACTCGCAAGAGACCGCCACAACTCTTCACTTCTCCCTTAATCTTTTTAGGAAGCTTGCCGCCAGCATCAAATGCAGAGGACCAGTAGCAGCCCTACGAATTTGCCACCAGAATTTCCGCTACTGATGTGCTGAAATTTACTAGGTGGCCACAACGAATCCCCTGATTCGAGGAGGAGTGCTGATTGGGGGCCATGCAGACAAGAACAACACCTGGATTCTAGAACCATAACAGTCCAATAGGTCAACGGGCAAAAAAGAAGGAAGGAACGCTGACTTCTCAAAATCAAAAAGAGCAGAAAACATGAGAAGCGGGTAATTAAGTCAATTGAGGGTTTTGAGCACAGATTTCCCAGATGAAGATGAGAATGTTTCGTACGTTTCACCCTCCAAAAATCATTTGTTAACATTGTTGTTGTCGATGAATAGATGTGAACAACAATGTAACCAGGTGTCTGAAGATCCCTACTGTCTATGTGTGTGCTTTTTATACACACATTCTCATTTTGTATCTGCAATCTGACAGTTCAACCTTGTAGGCAAATTAAAATGGCTGCCGGGGATTCTCATCTTCATGTGGGTAATCTGTGGTATTGAGCGTTAATTTTGCACCTTGTTTGCAATTGGAACTCGAGTTGTTTACACATATTAATAAATACAGGTAATCTTTTGATTTGGTTTTTTTTTAATAAATTTGTAATTGTTTTGTAATTTAATTGTAGCTACGTTGGTTGTTTTGCCCGTCAGCAAACGTGACTATAGAATACTATCTTCTGCTTGACGTATATATCACGTGTAATTAAAAGAAACAAAATGCGAACCAAAACACTTCCTTGTGGTGCCCCACCCACTATTTTTTTCCATGTCTTACACGAAAAGTCTTTTCTCTAGATATTCTTTTAGAATCGTATCGTAAATCGCCTGAGGGACAGGCAGAACTTTGTATTAATAAAGGGTGTTTTTTTTGGAGGTATAGAATGGTTGTTCAATTGATGAACAAAAAAGTCAGTAATCATGGCTCTTTAGCGGTCGCACCATTGACTGTAACCTTATGGCCAGCATCCTTTTTAAAGAAGTACGGACCAATTATTCCACCAAACCATAAAGCACAGCAAAGTCAGTTTTCGTAGATGTAACGGTTTCTCAACATACACTTGAGGATTATCATCACTCCAAATACGGCAGTTTTGTTTATTGACGTATCCATTCAACCAAAAGTGAGCTTCATCGCTAAACAAAATTCGCTTATGAAAATTGCAATCAACGGCAACCTTGTTTTGGACACAATTTGGAAGCGTTGTTCAGGCGTCAGTCTATTCATGTTGAAATGCCAAACCAAACTAAAAATAAATCACTAGACAGCTGACAAAATGGCCGCCAGTTAAAATAGTGTTGCCAACATAAAGCTCCATACATTTGAAAGAAAAACCCTTTATGAATTTAATTGATACCTACCTAAATTCTTGAAGCTTGAATTTACAGGCCAATTCAACTAACTGCAATTTTAATGACCAAAACAAAGCATTCATTTGCCATAGTTTAATAGTCTTACATTTTGGTAAAAATATTAGGTATCCGGACCTTATAAAATTGATGAAAATCTAACAAACCCTCCTGAAAGACTGGCTTCAGATCTCAAATGTCAATTACCTAATAAACCGAAGAATTATCATTTTTATCAGCTTCGAATATACTTGTTCGTCATCTTCGATTGGTATGGTGAGCATCTTCGAACAAGTTTCATCCAAACAAGTTGGAATCATTCAAAGATTCTCTTTCGACAAACTCTTCCATCTGGCCAGGCCAGGTAAAGCAATGCCAGCCAAACAGCAACTATCAAGAAGCAACAGTTGAGATGCCCTAAAGCAATCATTCAGTTTCAGTTCGCTAATGTGAACCGCAGCGATCACATCGCGCTAAATTGTTCGGTTCAGATTTAAATAACTTTTGCCGCTGTTTGTATAAATAATCAAAGTGTGTTTCGAAATTCCCTTTTGTTTAAGTTATAAGATATAGAAAATTGAAGAAAAATAAAAATGAGCTTTCGTGCCAAATTCCTTTTGTTTATGGCAATCGTGTGCATTTGTAACGCCACCGATAACCCCTCACCGTCACTGCGCCGCCGGGAATTGCAGGTTCGAAACAATCGGGTGGGTTTGTGTTTTGATTTTGATTTCCATACTTCAACAAAAGAGTCTCAGATAAAATATCTTTAAATTTAATTTATGTGAAATCTAAATATAGAGCAAGTGTGAATAATGTGTTAGGTATTTTTTTTTTATTGTTGTTGTTGTTGTTGTTTTCTTTTAGTCATCATACCATGGGCAGGTTCCTGTTGGCGAGATGGTCTCTCAAATACAAGAACGAGTATCTGCCATGTCCACAATGGACCAAACCCATCTCAACAAACTGGATTCCATCGAGAACAAGTGAGTTTTATCAACATACATAAGGTTGGATCATTCATTTAGTTAAGATGGGTGAAAGGGGTAATTTGGATGGAAGAAAAACCAACAAACTCAAGCGTTCCGAGGCTAAGGTCAATGATGAACGCGTGCCGTATACCCCAAATGACTTGCGTCTATATAAATTGTTGTTTCTAATGTTTATTTGTTTAAGAATGAGGTTTATGTGCTTTTTGAATTATAAAATTGAAATTCTTCAATTCAAAAATAATTTTTAATGAATTCAATGTGTTTATATTTATACTTCATCAATCGTTCCAATTGGCTTAGGGAATTTTCGTTATTTATGGCAACTGAGATATCTTTTGATTGGTGATCTAATTCTCAAGGATATAGTCTTCGCAAAATACAGCTCTTTCAGTCAGAGTGGTGCTTAACATGATCATTTGAATGATAAAAATATTAATCATCATTATTTGCGAAGAAAAGCGTTTCTATTGTTTATTGTTATTATAAATTGCTTAATTGAGCCATCTGCCTTGAAATGTATAACAAAAGAATACCTATCTGCATAAAAATATTTTTTTTTTTTTAACTAGCACTTCTTCGACCTTTTGATGATACTTAATTATTAATAATAACAGGCTTTAAATTTATTATAGTTATTAATTCGAAATGCTCTAGTCAAGTCAAGACCTGGAAAAGCCAGAAGCAGTGTTGAAAACAAAAGGAGGGATGACGGCTTTGAAACAAGCATTTTTTTTGATATAATAGTTTTACACAATTATTTATAAGGTCAAGGATCAAGTTTCGGCTATTGCAAAATAAGTATGTATATCATTTTGGATGGGAATATTCCGAAAACTAAACCTCGAAGAATATTTTGGTTTTAAGTTAACCCACAACCGATTTCGAGGCTCGATGTCGGAAATGTAGCTATCCAACACACAAACACTTTTGTATGTTTTGGACAGAAATTCAGTAAAATCGTAAAGTCACTTTGATGAAAATATTTCGAGAACCACACATTCGACACGCTTTTGGTTTGATGTGCGGATAGAGTGTCAAAAGACCTTTCTTTTGATGTTTATCTCGATGGGTTTTGGAAACATTTTTCAGAAGTTGACAAAAATTGGAAAGGGTTAGTCCCTGATATTTTTCATAAATCAATAAATTTTTTTTTTGAAAATTTATCGACATTTTGACGACGCTGGAAAGGTCTGTTAATTTTCTATTCCCCACTGCAAATCGCAACCTCTTACGAGGCTTCGTTGAGGAAATATCGCCATCGAACACCTTTTTAGGGTTATATCGAAGTACTTAAAGTAATATCACTTTGGATGTGAATATTTCGAGAACTAAAGCTTGCAAAAATGTTTCGTTTATATCGGCGGAAAGGGCTTTTAATTTTCTATACCGCAACCTCTAACGAGGCTTGGTTTCGAAAATATCATCACCCAAAGCCATTCAAAGGCTGATTCGAAGTTCATTTTTATAACACTTTGGATTGAAATATTTCAAGAACCAGTCCTTAAACAAGCTTTTGGGTATCGGATCCAGATAGGGATTGAAAAGTCCTATCTTTTGAACTATAGATCGATGGGTTTCGGAATCTTTTAAAAAATTATTTTGTATAGAATAGAAAGTAACGTACAACCAAGTCTTACATTTTATTGTTTATTTATATTATTAACAAATAGCAGACCCGTGCCCGCGTTGCTTCGCAAAATTTTCAGAATAATTTTTTTTAACAAAGTGTTATAACATCAAAACAGTGTTCAATAGAGGTAAATGGAATTTCTACCATATTATGTCTGGAGCAAAAATTTAATTCAATTAAAATGTAAAGCTTTTTGCGTTTTTTTTTTAATTTAATTAGTTTTTGGCTAAAGTCGATTGACAGACTGAATTCAGCCCCCCACTTTTACGTGCTCTTACTTGATCACAAGTAGTTTAAGTATCGCAAGATAAGTTTTAATATATTAATAATTTATAATTTTAAAATTTGCATTAAATTTATTAACCCCCCCCCCCCCCCCCCGTTTAGCCTGCAGGGGAAATTTTCAAAAAAATTTACTCAAAACAGAAAACAAAATATAAAAAACAACAGTTACACATGTGAGTGTTACTGTTGTTTTTAAATATTTTTTTTTCTGTTTTAAGTCAATTTTTTTAGAAAATTGCCACACCTGGGCTAAACGGGTGGAATAGACCCCCCCGAAACAAGACTTTTTCTTGTTTCGACCCAACCTATACGCTCTAGCTTTTTGTCACACCTTATGCCAATCACCCTGTATAATAAGTAATGATAATGTTTATTACAAAATAGAGGACCTAAGACATTGCATCGTTGCCGGTCGATTTGACAACAAATCAAATATTATTTGTTCTTGCAAAACATTAATCAAGATATTTCCAACAATCTTACAAATGCCTTGCATCACGGAGAATCTTAATAGTTATTATTATTTTCAAAATATAATCTATAGGTACTTACTTTTTTGTTTGCATTTTGTCTGTCTTTCATAATATCAACAGAATTTTATTTAATTTGCTGCACAATAAATTCAATCATGATTCATACAAATAAATCGAGTAATTGCGGGGACTCATTGTCTTGGTCAATCTTATTTCTTAGGTACCTATAAGGTCATTTGATTTTTTGTGCAGGCCGACTGTGGGCTTGTAACATTAAAGTGAAGTCATAAACTTTTTTTTTGAACAAAACAATGCCTAATTTAAAAGATGAACAACAGTCTGAATTTCGGAAACCCCAATGGAATCCAAGTGGGTTTCCCTTGTACACAAGATACGGATACTAAAACAAGTTTGCTTAAAGTTTGAATATCAGTTCAATTGTCTTCACTTTAATTATCGGCACCTTCTCTTACAACATGAGCAAAATTAAGCTCGTGAAGAATATGAAGTGGGTATCGTAACTTCCACAAATAGCACAAATAGTCACAGGTTGATTAACTGTTTGAATGCAAAGATGACATTAAATCGATGGTATTTCGTACTCGTATGTAAACATTGTGCAATGACTTAAACAGATGTATGAATGTATATAAAAGCAATTGTTGGCTGATTTATGTAAGTAGACTCTTTCGCTATGGGAAATGTCGTCAAAAGGCGTGACAGATTGAAATTTGAAAGATTTTTTTTTTTTGTAATTTGGCTGATTGCTTATAGTCATAAAGAATCATCAATTTGAAAAAGGTGATAAGCTACAAAAATCCAAATCCAAAAATGAGTGTAAATGTTACACATATGGATTGACTATTTTGATAAAAACTTCGTGGTAATAATATTTCTAACCATACATAACTTATAATCAACTGAATCCACAGTATTTAATTTAAAATTATTAAAAAAAAAAAAGAGTTTTTGTTATTAACTTTGGATTTCATGACTAAAAGCACGAAATTTTCTGTTCGTTCTAATGACGGTGGCGTAGTGGTAAGTCCACCTAAATATAACAAAAAATTACTACTGCGAGGAAGTTTACTTTGTCATGAATAAGTTCCTCCCACCTTAGCCGTTCGAATTCGGCAGAAAATTGTAGGTCCCCTCCATTCCTGCAAACAAAAACCAATCACACAGGAATAATTGAGAGTTGTAAGTCACTAGAACTTGGATTAATTAATTGAAATTCGTTAAAGAGTTCTTTTGAAGTTTTAAATTAGATTTATTTAAAGTGCCGATATTTAGTTTTATTGAATTTTCTCTTTTTCCCTTCGTTTAAATAATCAGCCGTATTGTGATGAGTTTCACCCGAACAACATTCCACCCGGAAAAATTGACATTTCACTTTTCGCCTATTGTAAGTCTCACCCGAAAAATGTTAAATGTTTGAAAAAATCCTCTTATTGTGAATAGGTAGTCATTTCAGGCGAAATTTAGCACAATTAATTGCCCAAAACAAAAAAAATCAGCGATATATAAATTGAGGTGCATTCCAAAAATTTACCCTGAAACACTTTCTGTTAGTTTTCACTTTGCATACTCATTGTCATTACAATACGAATGAAAAATTTTATTTAATTATCACTTCTTTATTTAAATATAATTTCATTTACATACAAGAGTTGCAGCGCGATGCTTATATGTACAAAATTTTATGAAATTTGTGAAACACTTTGTTTTAAGAGGTTTCAAATATCCAATCACCTACATCCAGTGATGGTACATGTAGCGAAAAATTCCTTCAAGGTTTAATTTTTGTTTGTAATCAAAAAATCATTGCCATACAATTTGTCGGCTTCTAATTAAAACTGTTTCTGATAATCCTATTTTGCTTCCACACGTGCATCCAAACAAATAACAAATCAGTTTCAACATAACCTCAAACCTTCAAAAGGGATAGAATGTGTGATTGTATTAAAACAAATCCTAAAATGTTCATGTATCCAACAAAACATGACAAATTGTATGAGATGGTGTTAATTTTAAGAAGTAAAATATTTATCTCAATTCCATTTGGGATTTTTCTTCTATGTTGTAGGTATTTTATTTATTTTCATATCCCATCACAGCTCATATCCAGCGAAACTCACAATAGCTTTTTGAAAATTCAAGAATTTTTTTATTTAAATACAAATATATAAAAAGAAGTTGTGTAAATATATAAGCGGTCGATTCATGGACTGATTTTACTCAACCAGTTTTCGTTTTCAAAAAAATTGTTATTTTATAAAGTTTCATATTGTTTTTATTACGTTATTCTATACAAGTATTTGTACATTGCTTTTTTTTTATATATAGCCAGTTTATTCTGAATTCGTGTTTTTAATAATTGCTCTTAAAAATATTAAACCAAATAAATTTTATTTCAAGTCCTTTTAAATTCTATTGGCTACAGAATAAGCAACATTTTTGATATGTACCTACATATTTCACGGAAATGAAAAAAGTTATTCATTTAAACCAAAAGTCATTGAATTTCTATAATCCGTAACATTTTAATTTCTAAATTAAGTTCTAATCGAGTTTGAGTCTGAGACAAGTTTAAGTTGTATAAAATATGTTAAAGGCACAAATATTTAGTGCTTTTAGTTTTAACAAACGAAAAACCTGTTTTTAATGTTAAATCAATCTGTTTTTATTTTTGCAAAAAAAAAAAAAACAAAATATGCATAGGGTGACGCGAATGATTATACTACTACTTCTTTATTTTAGGGTCTATTATACTATTTTGGTTTTTAAATAAACTAGCTATACTAATAGGGAATATATTTATTTTAAACGTGGAAAACAAGGTCGCATAGGTATTTAATGTAATGTGTGATAACGTGCAAAATAATTAGGGTTTAGTCATTAAAACAAGAGATATTAATTTCGCCGTTTTTCCCATACACTCGTCCCACTGTGCGGCGCTGGTGTCCATTTTGCTCTTCGCAAATTGCTCTCTTTCCAAGACTTTCTTCATGACTTTTCGCAACATTTCAGGATGTTTCGCTAGGGTTTCTTCTGGAGCATATTTGGAGCATGGCCTGTGGCTTATTGGCGTAGCTATAGTCTTTCTTTCAAATATGCCCAAAGTAAGAAATTGGGAGCGTTTAATCAAAATCGTGATTTCCTTCGGCTGAAAAAAGAAAAATCATTAAAGAAGTTATAGACTATTTATATAGGTACATTCAAAACAGTGAGCCTGAGTATTTTTGTATCTTTAATGTGAACAGATAAGAACTATAAGAAAAGAAATTTAAATAAAACAACGACGGTGTTGATTCTGGCTTTTTTTTAGGGCGAGAATAGAAATGCCAATTTATAACAGTTATAAGTAGTTTTCGCCATTAAAATTGGGTGTGAGTTAAAGCGCTTCGCGCGACTTGAAAAACAATTCTGGGTGCCTTAAGTATGCCCACCGGTGGAAGGCCCTGGACCTGCGGGGCCGCTTAAACAGTACTTTTATAAACCAAAACTGTTATAATTGGCATGTCTAGAGTCACTTCCATATTTTTAAGCTACTTTCATGCCATTTTGTATGAAACAGCACATCATTTAAATAGCCAAATCGGCTTAGCTGGCAGTGTTTTAAGCGGTCGGTCGGTCTTATTTTTGATGACTAGGTTTGATATGTGCGGCGTAAATGCAATTAACGCATCAAAAAGACAATCTTTGTGGATGCATTGATGCACTTACATATGAATTGTGTTCGCTCAAATAGCGTCAATTTTGCTTGTTGACATAGCCGCTGAGCCAAAAATGGGCCTTGTCCGAGAAGATGATTTTTTTGCCAGATTCCGGCCAACATTTCTAGCGCCCAATTAGCAAAATCACGTCATTGTCTATATGCTCGTCGGGCTTCAATTCTGGCGTCAGGACAATCTTATACGGAAGCGGAGGCCCAAATCCAACCGCAAAATAAGCAGGGTTGACTGATTGGCGATGCCCAATTCAGCTGATCGGCGCCGAATCGACATTTCTGGGTCTTCTTCGATACTGGCGCGCCGGGCAGAGCGGCGGCTTTGTTTTCTTCACTATAAGCACTAATCTCTTTCTGATAGTTAGTGACTAAAGTTCTAAATGATTATATTCCGCTAAAACTTCTCCGAGGAGCGAGGAATTGCCTGCGTACTGAAGCCATGATGACGACCGACCTCACGGCGAAATTCTCGTTGCGTATTTACAACTGAGCCGGAATTCCGATAATCAGCCTTATTGTGAGATTCACCCGAAAAATATTTCACTTTAAAATTTTTTGTTCGCCCGAACGAATTTTTATTCGCCTACAAAAAAGAAATAAACATGACATTACATTCCGCCCGAAATGAATGTTCACAATAAAGGGAATTTTTCGATCATGGAATTTCAGGTGGAACTCACAATAGGCGAAAAGTGAAATGTCAATTTTTCCGGGTGGAATGTTGTTCGGGTAAAACTCACAATAAGGCTGAATATTTTTTAATTACTTCCACATGTTCGGCAAGCGTGAAACGATGCATAACGAAATGTCAAACCTTATACTGAATATTTTGACAGCTGGATGTCATTGGTAACTTTGACAGCTGTTGAGACATAACAATTCGAAAAACTATCATTGCTATATATCTGGTTACCCTTTCTAATAAAGTATGGTCTGCTTTAGTCGATTCTATAATACATATAATAGATTTATTTTCTGATTGTGATCTGATCTGATGTAAGTTTTTGGAAGTTATGGATCAAGAGCCCAAAGCAAATTTTTGGGTGTGAAAGTTATAACCAAAAAATAAGCATATGAGTCAAAAGCCATGTTAGAGCTTATGACAGAAATTAAAGTCATGCTAATAACAGTAGGTATGGTGAAAAAGCAGAAAAATTAACTTCCGGGATGATTGTATGAACCAAAATCGGTTTGCACTCCTTACTCCCCTGATCATAAAGGGTGTTTATTTCGGAGATAGAACTTTAAGTTGGCAACACTATTCTAACTGTTGGCCATTTTGTCAGCTGTCAAGTGATTTGGCTTGGCACTTCAACATGAATAGACTGACGCTCGAACAACGCTTCTAAATTGTGCCCAAAACAAGATTGCCGTTGATCCCAATTTTCATAAGGGAATTTTGTTTAGCGATGAAGCTCACTTTTGGTTAAATGGATACGTCAAGTCAATAAACAAAACTGCCGTATTTGGAGTGATGATAATCCTCAAGTGTATGTTGAGACACCTTTACATCCACAAAAACTGCCTGTTTAGATGTGCTTTATGGTTTGGTAAAATAATTGGTCTGCACTTCTTTAAAAATGATGCTGGCCAGAACGTTACAGTCAATGGTGACCGCTTTAGAGCCATGATTACTGACTTTTTCGTTCATCAATTGAACAACCATGATGTGCAGAAGCTGTGGTTTCAACAAGACTGCGCAACATGTCATACAGCTCGTGTCGCAATTGATTTATTGTAGGAAACGTTTGGTAACCGCATAGTTTCACGTTACGGACCCGTGAATTGGCCTTCAAGATCGTGCGATTTAACGCCGCTTGACTATTTTCTGTGGGGATATGTGAAGTCACAAGTCTACTACGCCGATAAGCCCGAAACGATTGACCACTTGGAGGACAGCATTCGCACCGTTATTGCCCATATACGGTCACAAATATTGGAAAAAGTCATCGGATATAGGACCTCCAGATTAGACTACGTCCGAGCCAGACGTGGCGGTCATATTCCAGAAATCATATTTAAATTATAATGCCAGAAGATAATCTTTCGAATAAAGCAGATTTCATGTCAATTTAAAAAATCATCTTTGTTTTATTCCATTTCAAAGTTCTATACCTCTAAAAAAAAAAACGCCCTTTACATCAGTTGGTCCAAGACCATTATTTGGAGGCGGCTTCTGCTCTGCCAAACCGATTGAAAAATCAAAAAGTGTTAAAAAATGAAGGTTTATTGTTTTTTTTCTGCCTTTTCTTGAGAAGTAGGTATTGTATGATGAACGTTTGATGTAATATATGTATAGACCATCCTACAACCGGAACCATCTAACCATAATCGGAAGAAGATAGAAGAGCCAAACTTAAGTATCATGAACAAACAAACGTAATGGTCATAGGTATACAAAATTCAAAAAACAAGAAGATAATCTGCAACGTTTAGGTCACGCTAATGTGTAAAAAGAAACTTACACATTTACATATATAATGAATCATTCAAACAAATTTGAGGAAGGTTATTCCCCCGAACAAGGAAGATTTGCCACCGCCCCGCACTGCATCACCCTACCAGCCACCGGCAATTGTAAGCCATATAATTTGCACGCACCTTCATAAACTCGTAGTTATGTTAACATAACCGGAATGTTTTGTTGACAAGATTCGAACATTTTAATCATAACTTCTTCTTCGAGTATGTTAATAATATTAAATGCTTTAATGTTTTATCAACAGGTCCACCCTTAGGTGTATAGTTCAGGTAGGCTTGGTCCCCAGGGCCAGACTTCAATGGGGCTTTTTATCCCAAGCGATAGACAATCAACTTTATGTTACATCTCTAAAAACTTAAGGTTAGTTTCAACGTTCAAAACAAGCGGCACTTGAAAGGCCAGTATTGAACTTCAAGGCCTAGTTTCACATTTGAAAATAAATGACACTTTCTCATATCGTGCCACTTTTTTTGATTATGAAACTGGACCTAAAGCACCAATATGGATAGCTTAAGTGCCATTTATTTCTGTAAGTGTGAACTGTGAAACTGACCCTTAAAGTCGTTATCAAAATAAAGTCAAAGTCCCTACAGCCGAACTTAGTTTTGGAAAAGTCTCAGCTTATCGAATCAAATTTACGAATACGTTAGTATAACTGAACACTGAATAGGTCTATTAAAAAAATTACTCATGTCGTCATGTCTAACTGTAAATGAGTTAAAACGAACCTTGTAACCAAGAAAGTTTATCTCTCACACCCTCCGGTCCTAAATGGGGCGCCGCGGCGCGCCGCCGTTATGCCAAAGACGGGCCTGCATACAAATGATGTCGTCTAAGTTTCCAATCAGGTTTTAAATTTGGCATGATTTCTTGTTTTTTTTCGACCGTCAGCTGTGGGTTTCCACGTCCATCATGACCTTCGTGATTTCGATCATTTAATTTGTGTGTGCGTTTATGTAAAAGATATTTTGTATTTGCAATTTTAATGGAAAATTTGTCTATAATAATTTGTATGCTTTTTGTTAGTCATCCTTATCATGTAGCTCTATATGGGACCAATGCAACCAAGCTTGTCTGTCTGCTTCTGGTATTTTTTCCAATTAAATCTTTGTTACGAGCTGCTGATAATAATAATTTTATAAGGTTAAGCATTTTTATTTTAACGCCTCATCGATTGAAATTCTTTGAACATACAGTTTTTTAAGTAGGTACTCAACTCATGTGCAGCAAGAAAATCATTGAATGCTCAGTAATTATGTAGTGTTTATGGCAGCACATACTTATGAGCGAGTTACAAGTGGTATAATAAATGATGAAAGCTACAATATATAGTTAAAAGTGATTGAGAAAAAAATAAGGTTATGTTAGAGGAAAACATTAATTGAAAAATTATTTATATATTATGTATACAGGGTGATTCGCATAAGGCGTGACAAAAAACTAGACCGTATAGGCTGGGTAGAGACAAGAAAAAAATCGTTTGGTGGGGGGAGGGGGGGGGGGGGGGCTGACCATTTAGGGGTAATTTTCTAAAAAAACATTGACTAAAAACAGAAATAAATTAGAAAAAAAACAACGGTTATACTTACAATGCCATGATATTCTTTTTTGTAAAGCCAAAAGTCTCTTCTTTTATTCTGTTAAAGACAGTTATTTTATAGAATAGTTTTTAAAAAATTTATTTTCAAACTCGAAATTTTGAAAAAAAAAAAAATAAAAAAATTACAAACTATTTTTTTCAAAGTTTTACGTAATTAAATACTAATTTTGTTTTCAAAATTCAATGCTCATATTAGATTTTAGTCCAAAACAGAAAATCGGAAGCTAAAATGTTTTTTACATTTTGAGATTATTGAAAATAAATAAACTATTTTACTACCTTCGTAGTGGAAATATGATCTCTTAACTTAAGCAACGGATTGGATTCAAATTAAGGGAATTTTATTTCTATTTAATAAGAGCATTGAGTATTAAAACAAAAATACTACCTAATAACATACAATTTTGAAAACCATTGAAACGTTGTTTTTTAATAATTGGTTGGTGTTCTGCATATAAGATTTTATTTGTAAAAATCTTAAAATATTTGTGTGGATAGCTATAGCAAGAAGGCTTTATTAGCTTTATTTATTTACAGTGTTAGATATATTTCAACAAAAAATAAATCACTTCTGATGTAAGAATCGATACATTTTTTAAAAAAAATTATTAATTAGGGCCTGATTCACAATGTACAAATAAACAGAGCATTGCGTTTACCTATATTAGTTAGCGATATAGATCATAGTGGTGAAATCCCTACCCTAACCACTTACGAGGGTTGATTGAAAAAAAAAAAACGGGTTGGATCGAAATTCAGTAAAATAAAATATATTTCAAGAATAAGCACTGACAACTACAATCTCTTACGAGGCTTGGTAGCAGAAATACCTCCGTTTCGCCATCCAAAGCCTTTTTAAGGTTGGATCACAAGCACAGTTATATCACATTGGATGGAAATATTTCGAGAACCATAGACCTTCTGTAAGCTTTTTCGAAGTCCGCTGATACGAAAAATCTCGTTGAATCAAATTATGAACCTGAAATTTATTTAAAGATTAATATCAATCAGAAGAGTAACAGCTCCCTACTGAAGCTAATTTTTATTATCACCAAAAACTCCGGTTTGCAGTACTATACCCATTTTTACCATTTTTAGTCCAATTTAATTTTTTTTATATGGACTCTGACAGAACTTCGGACTAAAACTGGCAGGTTTGGAAAGTAAACGAACAGAGGTTATGTGTACTGTGGAATTTGGCGGCCTGTGGCGGAAATGTTGTTTTAGTGACATCTGACAAATCTGTGTTTATTATTCAGTTACTGATGCCAAATCACCCTGGCAAATTACACGATTGAACAGCACATGTGTAAATTAAAAAAAAACTTGAATGTCAAAATCTTTTGTGGCAACGATACGTGCGCCCATTTTGCAGTTTTTATAGTTGTCCTTCCAAGTCGATTATACAAAGTTTGGTGGTCAAATTTGAGTCTATACCGATTCAGTGAACAATCAGCCAACGCCTTTAACTCAACGAACCGCAAGATCAGCCGAAAACATCCTCGCTGTCTGTGAGAGTCAGTAGTTCTTCGAAAACGACGATGTCATTGCCACCACCATCAACGGATATAGTGTTACAGATCGATGATTACCAATTTTTGCTGGCTCGCATTAGATAATAAATATGGACGACATTGTGTTTCCAACAGAATGGTGCCACACAGCGAACGCCACAATGTTCCATTTCAACATCTACCCGCCCTTATTGAAATAAAAACCCTTTATAATCTAAAGCCGCGTCCAGATCAATAAAAATTAACGTTGTGTGGCGTGCGCCTTGAATTTTCTATTCGCCGCAAATATTTCCGCCGAGAATTTCAGCGCGTCAGTGCTGAATTTGGACGGAAAATAATTTTAATAAACTTGATCCATCAATTTGTTCACATAAAAACACCTTTGCGCCGCAAATATTTGTGTTTTCCGAAAATCCACCGGAATCGTATAGCGTGCGTTGAATGTGACACAAAAATTTGTGTGCGTCCGGACGTCCAAACTGACGTATTTTGTTGCGTCTACACAAATATTTGCGTCGAACACGGCGCACAACGCAAATTTTTATTGATCTCGACGCGGCTTAAGACTTGTGAGTTTGAGATGAATATGTGAAAAATTCTTCTGAGACGATGACCAATTTTATTAAAAAAAAAACCTTATTCCTTTAAATACAATGATTAATTTTTTATCAAGGTTTATGATATGATACAAAAGGTTACAATCAAGCTATAAAGTAGTTTTAATAATAAAATTTTATTTGCATTACCTCAACTTATTTATATACATCACTTAATTGTTCCATAAGTATCGTACTCTGATTTTGTAACCCTGGAATTTCCGAATAAGAATAAATATTGATAGTTTGACTCACTTGTATTCATTGATGTCAGCTTAAAAAATATGTGCATAAATTAATAAGTTAACAATAACAATGATTAACACCACCATCAACCTCCACTCAATTGCATTCAGGCAAATTAATTGAGTACACATTTTTATACTGCCATATGGATACCAACTTACCATTAGCCATACATATTTAAAAGAATGTCATCAGTTGACACCAATCTTATAGCATCAAACGAGCCGACAACGACGACGACGCCGACGCGACGCTTGTTTGAAGCTAAGTTATCTGCACCTTGGATTGAAGAATTTTTGTTTTAAATACTTATTCGATTTTTTAATTCAGCATCAGCCCTATACAATTTTAAAATAACACAACAATTCTCTGTCCTTCCAGACTAACCCAGCTCGATTCGTCAATGATCGCACGTATGGATTCTATTCGGAGTCAACAACAAGAAACGTCTAAACAATTACAAAATCTCGACTATCTGCAACGTAACGTTCAAGCCTCGGTGGGTGATATTCGCAACGAGATTGATATTTTGCGATACAGTGTGGACCAAAAAAAAGGTAGGTTTATCTTACTTAGACGATCTGAAACAAAAAAATAAAATGTAATTTTCAAGCTCAAGTAAAAATTGAATTTATTAAAAATGGACAGCTGTTTGAGTTTGCCAAAAGCTTCTTTTAAGTGGACTATATGGGGATTCCCGTATGCCTTTGATTGTGTTTAAACCACAATATGCAATTATGTAGATAGGACACACTATATTTAACCATTATTATTCTAGACCAAACTGAATCACATGTTCGGGCTCGACAAGCTGACTTTGGACAAGCTGCTGGCAACGAAAATGAAACCTTATCACAGAAACTGGAATCCTTAGCTGTGTTTTTAGCTTCAACACGTGCGTCAGTCAGTCGCATTGAAAACACTTTAAACGGATTCGGTACAAGTCTAACTAAATTGACTCAACTCACAAGGTAAAATATTGAATGATTGGTTCTATTGTCACATTGATGTTTTTTTTTTTTTATAATTTTATTATTGCATTGGATAAGTGTTGTGAATACATAATTTTTATAAAGGGTGTTTCTTTAGACGTGTGGTTTTCCAGAAGAAATAAAACGCATATAATTTAATGTTATGGCCAAGAATTTAGCTTTATTTTAAAGATAAGGGTTTGCCATTATGTTTTAAAAATTATTTCGAGCAAGAGGCCGCCGCGGCTGGCTCGAATAAATTCCAGCCGAGAGGCACATTTTCGACAGCTCCAACTGTTGCGCGCGATGGCGGATGAACTCATTCGGGTCTTCTTCGATACTCTGCTCCACAGCACCAATAGCGTCTTCGGTGCGCACTGTACGGCGGCGTCTCTGAGGATGCGAATTATCCACTAGAGTAAACGTGTTGCGAAACTGATCCATAGTTGGTCGAATTTATGCGATTTTGCGATAGTGTCAACCGAATATTTTACGCAGCGCGCGATGCGTCGCGCGAACCGAACCAATATTTTGGTAATAAATTTGCACGATTTGCAAACGTTGTTCAGGGGCATGTCTATTAATTATGAAATGGCAAAACAAATTGAACATAAATCAAGTGACAGCTGTCAAAAAGACTAAGTCCGAAAAAAGTATTGCCAGATTTAAAACCACAAGTCTAAGAAAAACACCCTTTATATGAATGCGTGCTTTTTCTTATTTAGAAATACCAACCAAGCGGGCTTACACTCTCAAGGCATGTCATATGAAAATATTTAAAATATGTATAATTGATTAAGCTTGCAAGTCAATACTTACAGTTTAAGTTAGTAACATGTTTAATTCCGGAAAACATGCAAAGTTTATGAATATCATCTTTGGTTTGGGTCTATGAGAGATTGGCTAGGTAAATTAAAAAATATCAAGCAAGTCATCAGTATAGGTAAACATAGCAGCTTGAAGTCTTTTCTCAATTACAAACAGCCATATTAATTATCTCAGCTAGAATAATCCATTCTTGAAGGTGAAGCAAATTTACATTTATTTTTGCAACAATTTATGATGGATTGTAAACATCGAAAAGAGAAAATAAGATATTTGCGCATAGCTATGAAGGCAATCTGACACAAGAAATCAAAAAATGATTAATGCGGTTGTTAAGAAATTATGTCATCTTTTGTTTTTTTTTTTTTCTGAAATTACACAAAATATTAAAGCAGCTTGGAGCGCTTTTTGGGAGAAAAATGATCACATAATTATACAAAGAGTCTCGTAGTTGCAACAGATAATATTTATTATTTAAATGACCCCCTGACAGTTCTATTTTTGTTTTGATAATATTTTTTTTTAATTTTGAAAGTACATTGGTTGCTATGTTTTTGGTTTTGGTGTTTTTAGCCTGCTCCGCAGAAGTTCATTTTCAGGGTCATTTAGAAATACGTTGGGATGCAGGATTTGGTGCTTTTCTGTAGGTCTTTGCAAAGCTTTCTAACCATTATATTAATATGTTTTGAAGGTTTTGAGTGAAACAGCAACCACTTGACCACCAAGTTATTTTAAGCTCCAGCATGTAACAACTTGGCGGCAGCAACCTCACTCAAGTGCTTGTTTTTTTCATTCAAAACCTTAAAAAAAAATACTTGTTATAATTTTAATGTTTTTTTTTAAGTGACTGGTGATGGTGAGATTACCTTAACGATTTTTAAAAAAAAATACTGAGAATTGCCCAAACATTTACAAAATCTAGGGTCACACACATTTTTTTGTTCCAAAGCTTAGACTATCAGCCTTATTACGGTTGTCAAAGATCAATAAATCGAAAATTGATAAAGTCTATCAATCAATTGATAAATCGGTATAAGCCGTGTTTTTTTGCAAGCCCGGAGGAAATTGGTCGAAAAAAACGACGTCCTGTCCTGCCATTTACATGTTAAATGCAACAACAACTAATCCCCTTCGGGCTTAGCTAAGCACGAAGAATTCTAGGGGCTTAACTTAAGCACGGAGAAAAACTGTGTTACCGGCGTGAATTGCATACTTGTTATCGATAGTTTGTATGGAAACTTCATTTTGTTTCTGTAATGGCGTCGCTAATCCTCGATGTCGTTTTTTTCAACCGAAACTCCTCGTGCTTGCAAAAAAAAACACGACTATTATGAACTTCAATTGATAAATTTTTGATTCATTGTGATCAGCGAACAAAAATCTATTGTGAATAGTTTCTATTTTGTTTGACGTTTACATTTTATAAATAATTTGCCGGCAGACTACATTCAATTGCAATTATTTTTTTGATTTGAATAAAAAATGTAAGTAGTTTCTGGTAAATGAATGCATCTATTTACTTAAATCTGTTTTCTTTACTTAGGAGTAAAATCGTAAGCAATAAAAAAACAGCTCTCCAGATTGGTGGAGCTAATGGAAGGCAGCCCAGAATTTGCGATGGGAATTTGGGCAAAGCCAATTATGAGCAAGAAATGGGCAGAGATTGTGGTAGAACTAAACAGTTTAAGACCACCGGAACATTGAGGAAGGCTGCTTTGGAAAGTCTAGAGTATTGTACAAATCTAAAACAGCCAAATTATAGGTTATTGTTTCAATGAAATTTTTAAAAGCATATTTATGTTCTTCCAAATACAGCAGATTCGAAGCTTCGCGTAATTTTCTTCGAATGCTTGCTTGCTTCAAATTATTTTCTTCTTCAATATTATATTCACCGAAAAAAAGTTCTATCGAAGACATTCCGATTTTAATAATTTAATTTTGAGCTGAAGCGATCCGTAAAATAATTTTATCAACAACAAACTTGCAATTGGCAAAAAACTTGATACACAACAATAGTTTTGACATCCATAATGCCAACTTTTCAATAGAACTGTTCACAATAGATCTAATCTTGGTACATTATTCACAGTTTATCAACAAAGTTTATGTTTGATAACGATAATACCGATTCATGAATTATATTGATAAGTCAAATAGCGTATGTATAATTGACAACCGTAATAGGGCTGTATAGTCAGTGCTGGATTTAGGCTTAGGCCCATGAGGCCCGGGCCGGGGCGCAGAAAAATAATTGATCCTCAAAGTGAGCGATGATGCCTGTGGGCGCGAGTGGGCCACAGGGGCGGCATCAGACCTGATATTATTTTGTGTTGAAAAAGTAGTTTAGGAGGAATATGGATAATTTGTTGAGAAATATCAATTTTATTGAAAAAATGGCAAAATAATATTTTATATTTGAAAAATTGCAATTTAATGTATCAACATGTGAAATGTCGTTGTGAGGTAGTGCGCATATATAAAACTATAAATAAAATAAAAAGAATAAAAATAAACAAAAAAAAAAATCTTCGTTTTGTAATTTTTATTTATTTTGTGCCAGTGTCGGGAAAATGTAGGGATTTTGTGTATATGCTGTAGGTACTTCTTTTGTTTTTATGTGGCATCACTGCTTTTTAGTTCGGTTCTCTATTACAGCTTTAGTTTTTTAAAACTATAATTTATTTTTAAGATGCTACAAAATAATGTATGGGGGTATCTGACCCCATATTTCCTCGCCTGATGACGGTACAAAATATCATATTGTAGGTCAACCTAAAAAAGAGTGTTAAAAATGTTCGGGCGTTTTCTGGCAGCACATAAAAAAGGCTCTGCAAGAACAATTAAGAATAAAGAATTTAGTTAAGCAAAATAAGCCACTGTGTATAGTGTATACCTTCTTTAGGAAACAAGTGTTCAGACAGAATATTGTTGGTTTAAGGCAAAGCAAGAATATTAATCTTTTATTTAAATAAAATGAAATATTCGTAAAAGGACCTTTACTACCTAAAGCTATTGGATAGTGTCCACTATTTTATAAGCTGAGATGAAATATTTAGGTAGTCTAACGGTTGCTTTAATTGCTATAATATGAAAATATTTTTCTGGTGGTTTTGTTTAAGTGTAATTTATTTAATTTTATTAAATATTTTATTTTCTTTAATTTAATGTATTTATTCTAATTTTATTTATGTTCTTTTATTTTATTTCAATTAACTATATTTTATTTTATTTTATTTTATTTTATTTTATTTTATTTTATTTTATTTTATTTTATTTTATTTTATTTTATTTTATTTTATTTTATTTTATTTTATTTTATTTTATTTTATTTTATTTTATTTTATTTTATTTTATTTTATTTTATTTTATTTTATTTTATTTTATTTACAAATGATGCTGGTAGTAGGCTCAGGAAAGTCATATCAAATGTCAACAGTCAACACCCTCCAGAATTCCTATAAAAACCTGATAAAACCTGGACGGTATCTTTACGGCCTTAATATTCACGCCGTTTAACATCGGTTCAATAGTCGGTTTAAAATTTTTAAATCGAATAATCGGTAATATTCACTCACTTAAACCGACGTTAACCTAAATTGAATTGAAAATTGAACCGGTTTAAATCGGAAATCGGTTTAACTACTCGAACTTTAACGAGGGAAACAGTAGCCTTCAGATATTGATTGGCAAGATTTTTAGGTCTCTTTTTTTGTTGTAGCTAACATGGTGTCACTGCCACGTCTGGTGTTGCATTGAAAATTCGGGCGATTTCCTTCCACCAGCGTATGCAACCGTACGGTGTTGTAGTTTTGTTGAAGCTGGTCACACAACAAATCAGTTTCAAATTGAGTATAGCACTTGGCTCGATTTTAATTTTCTTTTTATTCTTTTGACTTTCTGTACTTGCATAGTTTTAGATTTTTTGATTCAACACTGAAATCACAGATTAGCCACATGAAGATGAGAATGTTACGTACGTTTCACCCTCCAAAACTCATTTGTTAACATTGTTGTATTGTGTGTGAAGATCCCTACTGTCTATGTGTGAGGTTTTTATACACACATTTTCATTTTTTATCTGATATCTGACAGTTCAAGCTTGTAGGCAAATTAAAATGGCTGCCGGGGATTCTCATCTTCATGTGGCTAATCTGTGACTGAAACAAAACAAAGCCTTCAATAAACTTAAAAAGATTAATAAATAAATCAGCAAACAGGTGCTCAAAAGCCAATAAAACCAGTTTTTTTCATACTTGCGATGCTATGCGACGTTCCGAATGTCGTTTTTTGCTTAAACGGGGTGAATATTACCAATTTAAATTTCAGTTTAGTTCGGTTAAATATAGTCGGTTTATGCACTTTTAAACCGAGTTTTAAGCGGCTTTAATATTACGGTGCGGCGGTTAGAATAACTTATATGAGCTCACTTCCCAGGATATGCCACCGAAACATCTCCTGTGAACAGAGACATTAATATGATTAAAATTTGTATAATATTGTTAAATTGTAACCAAATCGTAGATGGTCAGCATCCAGGGCCTAAGGGAGTAATTATAATTAATACTCTTAAGCTCTAAAGGCATTTTAATTGTTCTAACGCTAGTGAACATACTCATATTTAGATGATGTCTTAATATCACCTATATTCTCTCTAGTTGCCGATAATTCAATGTTATTTTCATTCTGAAAGCCGGCAAGCCCCCTTGCACTGAACCGAAAAATTTCAAGCCAATAAGCCTATCCTTCTTTCTTCTCAAGACCTTAGAAAGACTAATAGAAACACACATTCACCTTAATCTAAATAATGGTGTCCTCTCTCGCAAGCCCAAAACATGCGTAAGAGCAAATCTGTTTAGACGGCACTTCATGCAGTGATCCGCTCAATTGAGAAATAAATCCAATTCAATGAATTTAACCTGGGGTCATTTCTTGATATAGAAGGTGCCTTCAACTTTTTTAAAAACAGTACAAGTCTACAAGCCCTAGAGCCTATTAACGTCAATCTCAAGCTGTCAAATTGGATTGAATATATGCTTTAAGCGAATCTTGTACACGCAGAAATCTGTTAAAGCGAGCTAAAGTCAAGAAAATGAAGGATAGAGGTATCTAGTCCACAAAAAGGTGTTTTTTCTCCTCTGCTTTGGCTTCTTATCGTTAAAACATCCCGATCCCTTGACAAGCTGAGCAACTGGGCCAGCAGCTGTTGCCTTCAACCCTGTCAACCCACTTAAGACAGAACTAGTTTGTTTACAAGAAAACAAAGTATTCCTCGAAAGAGAGGAGAAGGCTTTAGTAGCATTTAACGTAGTCGAATTTTTGGAAATTATGGTGTTCCAGCTCCAATACCATTCATTGAATGTACACAGCTATAAAATATGGACATGTTTCGGGTTTCTGGCCAGCTCATCCTAAAGTTCGTTCAGAATTCGGGATGGTTCAGGGAGGCACCCCATACCTAAGCTTGCACTAACTTCCTTCCCTACCCGGCGCCTCCTCCTGCTTCGGGGATATCTCTCTATTTCCACATTTATGATAAAACTTCATTCGAATAAAAGGCATCTATCAAATAAGCTTTAGTTCTATTGCTTATACATTTTTGCTAACGAAATTTAATGCTTCAGCTTAGCCTTAAGTTTAATGCAAATCAATGTTGTTTGTTTGTTTGTTTTTATGCTTTTTATTTTTCCTATTTTCTTTAAACTCTCATTCTACACATCCAAAGAGGAACCCATAAACGATTGTCAATTCTTTCAAGCAGACATCAACCATCCAACCAGCCCCAGCCCCAATATCCACAAGTATTCCACTCCTACGGACCACCACCACCACCCCCACATGCATATGCCTCAACAGAAGCAAGCAGTTGTGCTCAGGCATTATTGCCTCAGACAGGAATTCAAAAAATCCAACTTGATCCACAAAGTGAACCGTTCTACGCTTTCTGCGAGTCGGCCGACAAGGGCGGCTGGACGGTCATTCAAAATCGTTTCGACGGGTCCATCAACTTCAACCGTGACTGGGAGGAGTACAAAATTGGTTTTGGCAACTTGGCCGGCGAGTTTTTCATCGGAATGGAGAAGTTACACGCACTGACAGCATCCACACTGCACGAGCTGATGATTGTCCTAGTTGATTTCAACAACGAGAACCGAACTGCCAGGTACAGTTCGTTCGCCATCGCTGGCGAAAAAGAGTTCTATGCACTGCAAATTCTTGGCGATTACTCGGGCAATGCAGGGGATTCATTTAGCTTCCAAGCCGGAAACAAGTTTTCCACATTCGACAATGACAATGACGGCTGGGTAGAGGGCAATTGTGCTCAGGCACACACTGGTGCCTGGTGGCATGCAGCATGTGAGATGAGGTAAGTTTCAAACTGCCATCAGAGAGGGTATATAGATTTTAATTAGCGAGAAAACTAAACTTGAAAATGATGACTTTTGTTTTGTTTCAGCAACTTGAACGGACAGTATTTGAATGGAGACGTCGATCCGTCACAGCAGTTTCAGGGCATGTACTGGAATGACTTTCATGGGCCATTGTATTCGCTGAAATCCGTGCAGATGAAAATTCGTCCACTTGATCAGAAAGATGTCTATTAGGAAGCCTATAAATGTATTGACAATATATGACGGCGAATAGAGTTGTTGGGGAACGATTTGATTCATGAAAAAAAATGTTCTTTGAGAATTTTGTTGCATTTAAAATTAAAACAAAACAAAAACTATATTTTTATTAATTTATGTTTTATCGACTCAATAATACAAATTGAATAACAATATTTGTGTATATAAAAGAAATGCCATAATGTAAGGAGATTTGTTGTAGAAATCATTGTGTAATTATTTAATAAATGTTGAGCTATGTAGCTCATCGAGTTACACGAATTTTATTTTGTCTCACACGCTCGCTGTATCTATTTGCCTGCTTACTTAATATTTTTTTAATTTATTTTATATACAGGTACTCGTACAGAGTGTTCCCGACTAAAATATCAATACCTCCTAAATTGTTTATTAGACATGGAGACACTAGAGCAGCTGTGTGGAATGGCAGAGAAATTTCGGAATGGTTTCAAACTCAGACGGGAATAAGACAAGGATGCGTTCTCAGTGCCAGCTTGTTTGCGCTGTTTATAGAGGATTTAGTTGACAGTCTACCCGGAGGTATAGATTACGCTGGGACGCAGATTAAAGCGTTACTTTTTGCGGACGACATAGTTATATTGGCATATACACAGCATTCATTGCAGCTTTTGATGAACAGGCTATTCGACTATTGTAGATTGTGGAACCTTAGTGTCAATCTTGTCAAGTCAAAAGTATTGATATTTATAAAAGGAGGAGGGAGAGCCTGCTCTAACGAAAAATGGTTATGTAATGGATAAATGATGGAAATAGTTACAGAATATAAATAAAGGGTTTTTCAACAGGGACGCTACAAAAGTAGAGCAACAGGGACAGCAAACGACGCCATATTTCTTGCCGCTCTTTTGACATTTCTCTTCAGTAAGGTTTGCCATTTCATGATGGAAAGATATACGAGCCAACAACGAGTCAAAATTATTAAAATTTGCTACCGAAATTCGGAGTCAGTGGCTTCAACGTTAACAGCGCTACATCCAATTTATGGTCGTCATAATCGTCTAGTGGAAAAATTTGAATCCACAGGCACAGTACAAAATGTTCCCGTGCCAGTGAGACAAAGAAGTACCCGTAGTGTCGAGAATATTGCTACCGCTGAGGCTTCAGTTGCAGAAAGCCCAAATGTGTCTCTCACACGTCGTTCTCAAGCGTTGGGCATCTCTGTGACGTCGTTGTGGAGAATTTTGCGAAAAGATCTTGGCCTACATCCTTACAAGATTAAATTGACGCAAGAGCTGAAGCCGCTTGACCACCAGAAGCGTCGTATGTTCGTGAATTGGACTGAGTAACAACTTGAAAATGATTCGGATTTTCATCGAAAAATCATCTCCAGCGATGAGGCTCATTTCTGTGTGAATGGCTTCGTCAATACACAAAATATGCGGTATTGGTCAGGCAGCAAACCACACGTACTCCATGAGTCATCATTGCATCCCGAAAAAATTACGGTTTGGTGTGGTTTATGGGCCGGCGGCGTCATTGGGCCGTACTTCTTCCGTGATGATCAAGACCGGCACGTTACTGTGAATGGGGATCGCTACCGTTCAATGAAAACCGAATATTTGTGGCCCCAATTCGATGATATGGACTTGGAGGACATGTGGTTCCAACAGGACGGTGCCACAAGCCACACAGCGAATGTCACAATCAATTTATTGGAAACCAAGTTTGGAGAACGTGTTATCTCACGAAATGGTCCAGTCGCTTGGCCGCCTCGGTCGTGCGATTTGACGCCGTTAGACTATTTCCTGTAGGGCTACGTCAAGTCTATGGTCTATGCCAACAAGCCAGCGACGATTGATGAACTTCGTAGGAATATCGAACGTGAAATTGCAGCAGTATCGGCCGATTTATGCTTGAAAACCGTCGAAAATTGGGTTCAGCGTCTGGACTTCTGCAAGCCTGCCGTGGTGGCCATCCAAAAGAAATCGAGTTCCATACATAATGGCATCAAACGTACTTTCACAGGAATAAAGAATTTCATTGATATCCAAAACCGTTTTTGTTTTATTAAAAAAAAAAACTTTTGTAGCGCTCTTATTGAAAAACCCCATATCTTGGGATCCTTTTCACCAAAAATCTTAAAATGGAAAAACATCTCAAAGAAAAACTATTGCAAGCTAAAACAGCCATCAATATGACATGGACAGGGTGTTTAAGCAACAAGAATGTGGCTCACAGCAGTTAGTACAAGCTATTTGAGGCAGTAGCAGAATCGGTATTATTCTACGGAGCACAAATATGTGGTGGGAAAGAATATGAGACAATAGAGAAGCTTCTTCGATACTACATCAAAAGGCCTTTTCGTCTACCTCCTAACGCTCCAAATTATATGCTAATGTTGGAAACTGGTCTATCGCCGCTTTTTTTTCAAAACTTTGAAGTTACAAGCTGATTATATAATCAAAGTTACTAACATGCCCAACCATCGGTTGCCTAAAAAAGTGGCAATTGAAGCTATTAAAAAAAAGTGGCTAGCATAAAGAATGGACGGCGCTAGCATTACATAGTGATTAGGAGTTAAATCTTTATGTGAGAGACACAGTAAGCTGGATAGTCCACCTTGTATCAAGTCATCACACGCGTGGATGAGCAGGCAAGGGCGAGGTATGAAGAACAAGCAACGGACTCGATATATAGAAACGTATACAGCAAACTGAACTACACCATGCATGATTGCAACTATTCCTGCGATCGTTACTCGATAGAAGAGATTTCAATGATGTTCCGCTTAAGGGGAGAACTTTTGAAGCTCAATTTCATACCACACCGAGAGGATACCTTTCTATTTTATGCAGTATGTGTAATTTAGATGAACGCGAAGATGTATATCACGTCATTGGAAGATGTCCAATCCTACGGGAGACGAGAAAAAATATCCTGGGTGAAGATTATAAAGGGTGTCCAGCGGGAATTTTTCAACTTTAAACTGCGATTATCGAAATACTAGCCGGTTGAGGTAAGCAGGAGGGGTATCATTCATAGCGCAGGATTTGCGAACTTGTTAGTCAAAATGAGTCACTGGTCGGGAGCGCAACTCACGTTTGCGGTGGAGCAATATTTGAAGTGTGTCGCGCTTTTTGTACTCATTTTAATATTCGACGACTAAGTGATGGGCCGAGCACGCAACATATCTGGTCGTGGGTACAAAGATTCAGGCAAGAAGGCACAATGGTCAGAATATGTGTCTCAAGTTCGAAATGAAATTATTCGAAATCCACGTAAATCGATAAGGAAGATTGCGGCCTCCACACGAATAAAAAAAAATCTACAGTGCATGTTAATTTGAAAAAGAAATCAGAGCTCCACCCGTACAAAATGCAAATTGTTCAGTATCTCAACGAAAGTGACAATCCTTTGCGAGAATCCTTCGCAAGAACAATGCTGGAACCTTTTCGGACAGCACTTTACGCTTGATGGAAACATTTTATTCAGTGACGAAGCACATTTCCATATTGATGGATATGTTAACAAACAAAATATACGATACTGGTGCCCCAAGCAAGAACGCCATCAAAAACGTTTACATTGTTTGAAAACGACTGTTTGGTTTTGCCATTTCAACACGCGAGGTAATTGGCCCTTATTTTTTTAACCAAGGTGAGACAGTCACTGCTCCGGTGTATTGCGGTATGCTTGATGATTTTCTGTTACCGCGATTGCAGCTGTATTAAGGGTATAATAACCTAACACAATTTCAACAGAACGGTGCCACTCCACACACAGTTTTTCCGAATAAACTGATCAGCCAGTACGGAGACCTTCCATGGCGGTCTCGGTAGCCAGACCTCACACCTTGCGATTTCTCTTTATGGGGATACCTCAAATCAAAGGTTTACAATAACAATCCCCGGAGAATTCAGGCCCTGCATGAAAGCATTACTCCAGCACTTTGCCGTCGCGTAATCGCAAATGTAAGGGTCCGACAGTAAGAGTGCATTGAAAAAAACCGCCATCATTCGGATGATATCGTTTTTAAAAAGTGAAATCCGCATTTATACTGTGCATTTAATTGAAATAAAAATAAATAAAAACGACGTAGTTCTTTTTTGAATTTTAAAGTTGAAAATATTCCGCTGGACACCCTTTATAAAAACACTTACCAAGTACCGCAGCAATGAAATGATTTTGATGGTTATATTGTTTGAATAAAAAGAATGAAATGATACAATAAGAGCCCAATTCCAAATATTTCCCAGGAAACGTGGTCTCTCAGGAAGGAGTAGAATTGTCCTATTCCTTACTCTTCGGGAGACTAGGTTTGTCAAATTCTGTGTCTAAATTGCATTCATCGTTAAGGTCTCTTACTTGCCTCTACCTAATGAAAAACTTGTCTTGAAGCAGATCAGAGATCACAACCCAACCACATTTAAATGTCCATACATACTTTACAAAATAAAGTGGTAGAAGTTGCGTGCAGTAAAATATTTCCTTATAATAATTTTATAATCATGTTTAACCAAATTAATGTACTTAGGTATCTTTACAATAAGTTGTCAGTTCATCGTATAGCTCTTAATATTCAACATGATAAAATGTATCGTAGTTGTTTTAGTGTTTGAAATTTTTAAATCTTTTGCAAAAGATTATGAAAGTTCTTTAGCTCAATCGAATATTTACTACCAGCGTCCGTAAGTATGTAAATCAAGATGCTTGTAAAAAATTACACTTAAAGTTAAACATGAACAATTAGACTTCGACTTGGAAACTCTAAAGAGCTGCAAATGCTTGATGTTGAGAAGCTAGACAATAAAAAGGACATCAAGCTCATAATTCATGGTTACTTGGGGAATAGAGGACACTCTGCCATAGTTCCTGTTCGAAATGGTGAGCAATTACTCGTCGAATTGAACGTAACATTCTCTAAAATAAAGATGTCAGCATATCTATCTCAAGGGACCGATAACGTCTTCATGGCTGACTGGGAGCGCGGTGCTTCGCATGATTATCCAACTTCTCGAGGTTTGATTGTAAAATTTGCAATGCGTTTTACAAGAATTCTATCCGAATTCATGGTGTAAGTTCAAATTATAACCATTCAAGCCCTATCCTTTAAAAATGTGCCTTTACCCGCACCAGAAAAAATGAAATTGATCCCAATGAAATGCATTTGATTGGCCACAGTCTTGGGGCACATATTGTTGGAAATATTGGCCGTTTTTTTAATGGAACCTTGGGGAGAATCACTGGCCTTGATCCAGCGCTGCCTCTGTTTGTACCTCAATCTCTGGATGGCCTTCGTCCAAATGACGCAAGGTTCGTTGATGTTATTCACACAGATCATCCTGTATTCGGAGACCTAACACCTCGGGGGAAGGTAGATTTTTACCCAAACTATGGTAAAGCACCCCAACCCGGATGTACAAATGCAGACCTAAGAACTCTCAGTAAGTACTTTCCTTACAAAAGGTTGAGTATAAACTTCCATTTATTCACATGCACACAGCATCATGCAGTCATTACAGAGCTGTTCAATTATATGCCGAGTCTATTGGCATTTCAAGAAACTTCCCAGCTGTATCTTGCTCTTTATCTGATATTGTATTTAATAATGTAGGAAGTTGTAGACGAGCAGCAACTTTGAACACCACTGTCATAATGGGGGAATATATAGAAAAGAGGTGAATATGCGTGCAGGGTTTGTGTATGCGCTTAACGAAAAGTTTTTTTTTTCAGCCGAGCTGATGGACAGTATTTTTTGACAACAAATGCAGCGCCACCTTTTGGAATGGGAGATAACTCAGACATTTATAGGAACTTTTTACCAAGTACAAGAACCGTATCTGTAGTTGGTGGATAGGATTTAGGAAAAATATGAAGGACACTAACCTAAAAGTAGCTCAAATTTAACTAGTAAATGCAGTTTTAGATGTTGTGCAAACAAAAATAAATAAAATATTACTAATGAAACAGAATACAGAATTTTATTGAAAATTTAGTGGAAGCATAAGTGAACTTCTGTACTGTTCCAGCAAGATTCGCAGGTATTAATTTGGGAAGTGACTCTAGACATGCCAATTTATTACAGTTTTACCTATTTAAGTACTATTTATGTGTGACGAGACTAAAGAAATGCCAATTTATAACAATTATAACAGTTTTCGCCATTAAAAGCAGGTGTATATTAACGAACTTGAAACTAAAACTCTGGGGTCTCTCAACTGAAAGCTGTTGTAAATTGGCATTTCTCTAGTCTTTAACATTAATTTAAAGTGGATATAGAAAAGATAGATACCGTAATAAAATAAACCAAAAATACATGTTTTTTTTTAAATTCAAATAGTTGTTAGCGTGTGTATGACGATTTATGTTGACAATTTATCAGAATAGTAATAAACTCTAAGCCAGTTTGATACGCAGTTTTGGGCTCCATACAAGCAAATATTTCCCATACACCTATAGCACTGAGGAAGTCTTCACGGGCAATTTGAATTTTCATAACTCCAATTGGCTTCGTTATTCGGGCCAGTCGCTACCTGCAAAAAGGAACATAAATGTTAAAATCTTTTCTGAATTCAACCAACTGGCTCAGCTGGTTGAAGATGAATGAACCGGCACATGCCAGAAATGTTGCAGGGCAAATATCCAACAACTACGACTTGTTCCTTACCTATAACTAAGAAACTGAAAATATTGCAGTGCCCTTAAGGCAGTTAAAAATTTGTGTCATTCGTAAGGAAAATTAAATAAAATGCACGATTAGGTCACACGTACTTGCTTTTGCTACTTGCTCAAGTAATGGGTGTTTTTTAAGAGGTATAGAACTTTATGTTGGCAACAATATTTTAACTGGCGGCCATTTTGTCAGCTGTCAAGTAATTTATTTTTGGTTTCGTTTGGCATTTCAACATGAATAGATTGACGCCTGAACAACGCTCTCAAATTGTGCCCAAATGGGCCCAATAAAGCCATGATTGCTGACTTTTTCGTTCATCAATTGAACAACCATTTTGTGCAGAAGCTGTGGTTTCAACAAGATGGCGCAACATGTCACACAGCTCGTCCCACAATTGATTTATTGAAGGACACGTTTGGTAACCGCATAGTTTCACGTTACGGACCCGTGAATTGGACTCCAAGATCGTGCGATTTAACGCCGGCCGGCGTCGCTTGATTATTTTATGTGGCGATATGTGAAGTCGCTAGTCTACACCGATAAGTCCGAAACGATTGACCACTTGGAGGACATCGGCCACGTTATTGCCGATATAGGCCACAAATGTTGGAAAAAGTCATCGAAAATTGGAGCTCCAGATCAGACTACGTCCGATCCAGCCGTTCCGGTCATATGCCAGAAATCATATTTTAATTATAATGCCAGAAGATTATCTTTCGAATAAAGTAAATTTCATGTCAATTTAAAAAAAAATCGTCTTTGTTTTATTCCATTTCAAAGTTCTATACCTCTAAAAAAACACCCTTTATAAAGTATTATTATGTGAGTACACTGCGTAGCCCATATACCTACTCCGACAAGCATATGTACAATTATATATCCATGCAAAACTTACAGTTTAAAGTGAAAAACTGTTAAAATATCAACAATATATGTATGAAATAAATTGATAAAGCAACATCTGAAATTCTTTTGACATCAACGCGATGTTACCATATCTCATTTCTTCAACAAATTCAAATTTATGAAAACACTAGCTGGCCCACCCGGCTTCGCACGGGAAGAAAACCCTGAGCTTCTCATAAAAATTACAAAAGAAAATATAAATAAATATTTAAGCAAATTTTTGTAATCGAATACGAATAAACCCATACCCATGGTTTTTAACCTACTTCACGTTATGAATGGCTAAATAAGTAAAAACATGATCCTATAATTCTAACCTTTATAACTTTGTCAACACAAAGACAATTTTTGTAATAAAAAAACACTTCTTTGTTTTTATCCCATTTCACACTATGAATATCAATTTTTTTACATAACCTTTCACACACAAAAAGAAATTTTGAAATCAGATGCCACTTTTAGTCCTTTCTGCCACACTAACCAGGTAAAGCTCTGCTGGGTTCCCGGACATAGCAATATAGAAGGGAATGATATAGTAGATGAACTAGCCAGGAAAGGGTCAGAAGCAGACACAAGTAGTAGCGACCATTCAGTTAGGGGACCACTCGTCCCAATTGGGGTACTCAAGAGGAAGATAGACCTTAAACTAAAAGAGAAAATCAATATCTCCTGGAAATCCAGGAACGATTGTATAATCTCTAGAAGTTTATGGCCTAACACAAATGAAAAGGAAACTCGGTATATTCTATCGCTGAGTAAAAAGAACATTAAAATCTTGATAGGTGTACTAACAGGTCATTGCGCCATTGGCACAATGGCTAACAGAATAGGGGCATTTGCACCCGATTTTTGTAGGAGCTGTCAGGATGAGGAGGAAATGGAGACCATTAAACACCTGCTCTGCGACTGTCCGAACCTCCAAACCAGCCGACTCCGTCATTTCGGAAACAGGTTTGTTGGAGAACTGGATGATCTAGCACAGGTCTCAATGGCAAGCATGAGGAAATTTATAGATAGCACAGGCTGGTTCGTTAACGAGCCAGTCTACGCTAATCGACAGAATTGAGGAGCATCGATGCTAAATTTTTACTTTTACAGGGGATCACAATGGACCAGTAGGCCCCCGTGTGTGCAACAGCTTCATGCTGTGCACACCCCTTACAACCTAACCTAACCTAACCTAGTCCTTTTCATCCTATAAATGCCAATTTTCCATCCACTAAAAAACAACCTTTTAAACACCAAAAGAATATCTTAAAATCGGTTATTTTTTATTTTTTCCCCACTTCACCCTAAAAAATACCAAAAATTAAAAAAGAATATCCCAAAAGCCATTTCATCACCGCCTACAGCGGCACATGTTGAACGGTAATTGAATTGAACTGAAAAACGAAATGTGCACTTGCTACAGCGCCACCTGTTTAGAATTTTCTGACTTTTCTTTTTTTCTAAACCTTCGCGGAGCAATTACAAACAAACCCGTAGAAGGAAGTATCCATTTTGGTGCAGTCGTTTTCAAGTTTTAAGCATCCGAACACACCACGATTCATTTTTATATATATAGATTTAAAAATAACATACAAATGTGCAGAATTTAAAAAAAAAATCGGTCCAGCCATTAAAGGATATACATATATGTGAATAATCTAAAAATCAGGCCCAATAGGCCAAGTACAAGAATTTCCCATTGAAACAGGGCGAGTAAAGGGAAAGAGATTCAAATCTGAAAAAATTAGAGCATTTTTTTTATTTATTTGGAGCCAATTTAGGGGGCGTCTCCGTTTTTTTTATGTTAAGGACCACCCTTATGTACATATAAGGTACTCATGCGTTGAACCTCAAACCCAAGCTGTTCTCCCATCTTATATGCAAATTTTTCTGCATGTATAGTAACAAATGATGGTAAAGGCAAGTATTGATTGGGTTTTATGAATATTCACCTCTACCCTATCACCTACAAAAAATATCCTTGATATGTGTATGAACGTTTTTTAATCTTTATTCTAATGGCAAATGAAACATTTTTACAAAGTCAATTAAATTTAAAAGTTAAAATTTAAATATGGAACAAAAGTTAAAACCCAACATCATTTAATAGTGTTATAAAAAATGAACCAGCTGGTCATAACAACAAAAAATAAAAATCCTCCCACTCCTCTTTCACCATTTATCGCTCCTAAGAAACAAAAATATATATCAAAACTATGTTTAAGTATATGATTATGCTTTATGCATAAACAAACAAGATTAAGGGATACAATAGCAATCCATGAACATTCTTTTCTAATATTCAATGTTCTCTCTTGAATCAATGCTATAACCCAAACATCCTCACACTATATTTATTAATATCAATTCATTTATCAAATTAATTAAAGTTTATTTAAGACTAAGACACCCACTGTTACACAAAAATTGTTTGTATACGTGTGCAAAACAGAGTGAACCCGCATAAAATCCAATCCAAAGGCTTTGTTTTATTAGCAAGATGATGTAATTACGAGTACTTAAATAGGGAAAGTTAATTGAGAATAATTGAGCCTAAGTCAATTTTCTAAAACAAAAAACACCCAAATAATCTGCGTCGAGTCATCTAGAAACTTCCTAATCTTTTAATTTAATAAGAAAAACAATTCACTAACATAGATTTTGTGAATCGAAATATGCGGAAAATAACAAGTAATGACAAACATTTTATTTTCAAATTCGTTTAAGTCACATTTTACAAGTAGCACGAACTTGCTCTCATGTAAAATTATATTATTTAAACTGGAAAATTGCTTAAATCAAAACAATTACATAGAAATAATTTTTTTTAAAATACATCTGAATTCTGAAACTGTTTTGAAGCCAATGCTTTGTTCACCTTTTGATTTCTTTTATAAATCTTAATAAAGGGTGTTGTTTTTAGACGTGTGGTTTTCAATCTGGCAATACTTTTTTCAGAGTTGGTCTTTTTGACAGCTGTCACTTGATTTATGCTCAGTTTGGTTTGACATTTCATCATGAATAGACTTACTCCTGAACAACGTTTGCAAATCGTGCAAATTTATTACCAAAATAATGGTTCGGTTCTCGCTGCGTCCAATATTCGGTCGCAATAATCGCATAAATTCGAGAAACCATGGATCAGTTTCGCAACACATTTAGTGGATAATTTGCATCCTCAGAGACGCCGTACAGTGCGCACCGAAGACGCTATTGCTGCTGTGGAGCAGATTGTCAAAGAAGACTCGAATAAGTCCATCCGCCATCGCGCGCAACAATTGGAGCTGTCAAAAATTGGGCCTCTCGGCTGGAATTTATTCGAGCCAGCCGCGTCGGCCTCTTGCTCGAAATCATTATTAAAACATAATGGCACACCCTTATCTTTAAAATAAAGCTAAATTCTTGGCCATAACACTAAATTATATGGGTTTTATTTCTTCTTGAAAACCACACGTCTAAAAAAACACCCTTTTGTATAATATTTTACTTTTAAATATTATTATCTATAAAGTGAGCATTAATTATCTTTCGACAACTTAGCAATTTAAAATTAAAGGGAAAAACCGTTATTTTCCACTTTTGACAAAGACAAGTCTATATAGGTTTATATTAGGGTCAAGACAGTAAAAAAAATTGACTGGGAGGGGGGTCTACTGTAGTAGCTGCTGGCGTAAAGGTTAATTTTTAATTTAATTTTAATTTTGGTGGGGGCAGTACCCCCATTTATTCGTCTTAATCACAAGCTAATGCTTAATCTAATTTAAGAACTATGAAACTTATAGCTACTTTTTGTGGTTAGTGAGGAGGATGATTCAGGAGACGGAGTTTTAGACAAGGGGTGCTGAGATTAAAATCGAAGTTGCTTGCATATAAGTTAACACTCCGCAGCATACGGGAGATTGGTTCATTAGAGTCATAAGACGTACGGTGGGGAGGTATATAGAAAAGAAGGGGATTTCGTATGTTACGAGGGTTGGTATTAAAAAAGATAGAGTTGTAAAGAGTAATGCAGTCAACTGAAGCTGTAAGAAGTCGATGAATGAAGAGAATTTCATGAATTTTTCTTCGTTCTTCTAGTGAGTTAATGTGGATAAGTTTAAGGCGGTTTTGATAGGGAGGAAGGATCAAGGGATTATTCCAGGACAGACCTCGAAGAGCAAAACGAAGGAAACGACGTTGAATGCTCTCGATTCGGGCAATGTGAATTTGTTGATAAGGGGACCATACTTGACAGGCATATTCGAGCAAAGAACGGACAAATGTTATATAGAGGGACCGGGTCACGTATGGGTTGGAGAATTCCTTGGACCAACGTTTAACGAACCCAAGTGCTGAATTGGCGTTAAGAATTATGTCGTCATAATGGGAGATGAAATTAAGCTCCTGATCGCATAATATACCAAGGTCACGTATAGATTCGACGACAGATAGGTGCTGATCGTGAAGGAGATAAGAACGGGGAGAAGACTTAAAACGTTTTCGTGAAAAAGTTATTGAATGGCATTTGGCAATATTTAAATATAAGCAGTTTTTGAGACACCAAACTGAAAAATTATCGAGATCGAGTTGGATAAGAGCAGAGTCCTGTGAAGAAGAGATGGTCTTGAAGAATTTGGTATCGTCGGCGTGGAGAAGAGAGAAATTTGAGAATATTTAATAACCAATTCAATATCGTTAATTGTAAGAATAAAAAGAAGAGGACCTAAGTGACTGCCTTGGGGGGCTCCGGACGTGGCTAAGAAAGGGCAAGAGGAAGAAGATCTAAAACGAACACTATAGTAACGGTTTTCCAGATAGGACGAGATCCATTTCGTGCGTCATGTCCTGTCATGCCGGAGGTTTGAGTTCGATTCCCAGACTCACCCACCTTAAATGAAATAAATCGGCTACTGTCAATGCTAGAAAGTAACAAATCCTACCCAAGAATATCTTTTGTTATAGATAAGTGCCTCTCATCTTAACCGTTCGGATTCGACAGAAAATCGTAAGTCCCCTCCATTCCTACCGATAAAACGCATACATTATAGTTTTTTTACCCTAAAAGCCAAAAGGAGAGATTGCAAGCACGTTTACCTCCTTAAAATGTAAGGAGTTTTGACATTCAGAGATATTTAAAAACCACACCTTAAACTTAGGTTACTTTTTAAAAAAAGCTTAAAATAGTTTTTTGTCTAACTTTCCTTGACTAAATTAAAAGTATCAAAATTTGCAAAGGATAGGTAAAGGTGTTTTTTTTTTTTTAAATGGGACTCAACATTTTGCAGAGGCAGAGTGGAGAATATTTTACCCATCACCCTCACTGAATCCGCACCTGATACCAAAAACAATGAATCATTGTTTTGCTTAACATTATTTTCAAATGAAATTTTGAATTGCCAATGTCTTCATTAAGAAAGAGAGAGGTCAAACTTTCAATAATATGAAGCAGCAACCACGTGAACTGAATTCCTATAACATACCCATTTCGGATGGAACGAGATGCTTCCCACACATCCCACAGCATTGGGCTTAGACATGAAACACACTGTTTGCATTTTACCCTGATGTCTGCATATATTCTGATTTCCAAAATATTGGCAGCATGTCTCAGTCTCAGTCTCTCAGCCTCTTTGGCAATCGGCAAGTATTTTCCACACCTCCAGTTGTAATAAAATAAATGTGAGTTATGTATATTTGTATCTGTTTTTGACAGTATGGATTGCCTTTTCATTTTATTTACTTAGCACTTTCATTATTTGCTATAACCAAATCATTCACTATTTTCTGCTTGCTGCTTATAACGAAGTGCTCTTGGAAATAATTCCATATAGCTTCTTTTTTTTTTTTTTAATTTTAACATGACGCAGATTTATTGGAATTTCTTTGTGATGTGAACAATAATACACAATCTTGAGGGAGATTCCCCATGAAAGCCTTAAACAAAAAAAAAATTCTTAATCATTAAGCTGGCCCTGGGCAAACATTTTCAGGTTAATTATTTAGAATTTTAATCTTGTCGGATATAAAAGTTGATAGTTCACATTGGATTTTTGGCAAAAAGCTCATGCAAGTTGAACTGAACTTAATAAAAATTAGGTATTGACGAGGCCCTCACTAGTTAACGGATGAGTCCAAGTGAGATTGCCGGGACGAAACGCCAAGTTTTATGGACTAAAGGCCGTTTTGAAAGCTACTTTGAATCAATATTACTTATGGACGAAAGAGACTAGAGAAATGCCAATTTATAACAGATATAACAGTTACCCACCATTAAAAGTGAGTGTGCGTTAACGGGTTTGTTGCGCCCTAAAAAAAACTCTGATTGGCCGAACTATGCATATCGGCGGAGGGCCCTGGCCCAACGCTGACCCATAAACAATACTTCTCAAACGAAACTGTTATACCTAAATTGGTATGTTTAGATTCACTTCTATTACTTGTGTCTATCAAGCAGCTTGTGCAAGTGCATCTAAAATTCAATCAAAATCCGTTCAGCGAAAAAAGCATCAGCTTATTATGAATAACCCTTGTTATACAAATTTATAAACTCGAAAGGGTGTTTTTTTTTAGAGGTATAGAACTTTAAAATGGAATAAAACAATGATGATTTTTTTTAAATTGACATGAAATTTACTTTATTCGAAAGATAATCTTCTGGCATTATAATTAAAATATGATTTCTGGCATATGACCGGAACGGCTGGATCGGACGTAGTCTGATCTGGAGCTCCAATTTTCGATGACTTTTTCCAACATTTGTGGCCTATATCGGCAATAACGTGGCCGATGTCCTCCAAGTGGTCAATCGTTTCCGACTTATCGGTGTAGACTAGCGTCTTCACATATCCCCACAGAAAATAGTCAAGCGGCGATAAATCGCACGATCTTGGAGGCCAATTTACGGGTTCGTAACGTGAAACTATGCGGTTACCAAACATTTCCTTCAATAAATCAATTGTGGCACGAGGCGTTATTTGGAGGCGTTATTTGGAGGCGTTATTTGGAGGCGTTATTCAGACGTCAGTCTATTCATGTTGAAATGCCCAACCAAACTAAAAACAAATCACTTGACAGCTGACAAAATGGCCGCCAGTTAAGATAGTGTTGCCAGCTTAAAGTTCTACACCTCTAAAAATAACAGTCTTTATTACGAATATTTTTAAGTAATGTACCTAAATTATGTTCTAACAAAAAAAATTACAAAAAAATCAATTTCCCAAAGTTTTAATGAAACAACAATAATTTTGTACAAGCTCGAATTATTGTTTTCCCAGAGAGCCTTAACCGATCACCAGAATTTTTTTGATTTGTGCTGCTGTTTTAATGTATTTATTTCCAGCGATTTATTTCTTTTTTTATAAATTGAGATTGTTTAATTGATTTTTTTGTGCAATTGAGTAAAAATCACAATTTACTGTAACCATATTAAGAAAATGTAAAAAGTTGTTATGTTTACCAAAAATGACTTTAAAAAGAATAGATACCCAAAATGTCAGTGGTGACAAGTCTTTTACTTTCTCTAATAAAAACCCTCATCCTCATCCAATATGCCTTTTCTACTGAAATAATAACAGCAATATAAATACAAAAAAAAAACACTATCCGTTCCTTAACACACGTGTTAGCTGGTACACGGATAAGAAACTTGTCCGCTTGATAACTTTTCTTATCAATAAAGATATTTTTGTTTTTTGACATATGTATATCCAGTCTTTATAACTGGAAGAATGGCAACACTTCATTAAAGTGCAACAACATTCCGTTTGTGCAACGTTTGTGTCCTATATATTCACTGATTTATGAAAACTATGATTGTATTAGTAAACGGTTCTATAAGTTGTATGCATGTGTCAGTTATGAACTTGTCCCTTAAACGTCATATTTGCCGAATTAAAGCATGTCAAAAGCTATATGAGCAACAAGCTGACCGATTTGTAAGTTCTGTCACGCCGTTGTTCACCGTTTTTTATTTGTGGATTAAGAGTATAAAAATAGCTTGATAAAGTAATGTAAATTTCTACTTCAATTAAGTATTTGTTCTTAAATTAAATAAATCAAAGGACCATTAATTTAATGCGTGAAAAATCTGAAACGCAGTTTTCTTATAATTGACTTGGTTATTGCAGGTACAAAATTTAATCAAAATCGTTAGAGCCGTTTTCGATAAAATTTGAAAAAAAAACAAAATATTTTTATATGGCAGCTACCCTTTCTAGATGAGCTAAAACAAAAATTCGAATTCTTCCTCTAGAGAATCACATAAAAATTCTCTGTACTACATTTGAAGCAATTCGGTTACCCCGTTCAGGCTCTAGCTCAAATTTCAGTGGACGCACAGACGGACGGACGGCATGACGAAACCCACTTTTTTGGACTTCTCGATTATCGTAGTGTTAGTTTTGATTACAACCTCAATTTTTTTTTTACACGAAACAAATACTTTCCCTATAGACAAGTAACGCTAGGATGATAAGTATTCTACTTAGTTGCTGGCGGGCTTAGTATATATTTAGCTTAAAAAACCAAGCGTGTATCTGATATTTGGTAGAAAAAACCTACCATTTACTTACGATACCCGCCGATCGACCAACGCGTAGCAACGGCCATGGAACTATTCACATGCAAGCAGTAGCGTACGCAGGATATTTTTTTGTGGGGGGGGGGCTCAGTCTCAATTATGGCAGACAATTTTTTTTAAGGTATGGCTAAAACCACCACACAAATGAGAGCCTTTCTTATTATTAGCCATCTCATATGAATAAGAAGCAAAATTTCAATAAGAACATGAAAAAATGAAAAAAAAACCTAAGTTATTAATTAATTTTATTCATATATTTTCTTTACAAATAAAGATATTTTTTAAAAACTTGTTCATATTTTTTTTTAGTTTGAATTAGCAAATTGAGGTAGTAAAATTTTGTGAAAAAATTAAATCCATTCTACTTTGTTTTTGATTAGCTATTTGATTCTTCAAGGATTACATCGATTTCTTTGTGAATATTCAAAATAGCTAATCCGCAGCTAATCAACCACGTTTTTAAACGTTTTAAAGTGGAAAACAATCCTTCTGGCTCTGATGACGTCACTGCTAAAAGGAAGCTAGCAAAATTGTTGGCATAGTTACTTCGGTTTCAGCCTTCCACATTTCCTTCAATAGTCTAAATATTGAAAAAAAAACCTTTTTGAGAACAATGCGTGTTAACATATATAACCCCTTACCACTGCTGTTTTCGATGAATAAAACTATATTTTTCAAATATTCCAAAATGGTGAAAATCATCTTCTATCGACTCGTTTTAAACAACAGTAGTGGGATAATCATATTCATATTTAAATATATTCATGGAATTTCTTTTTTTCTTTAAGTGATCTTATAGTTTTGTTTTATATTAGAATTAAAAGTAGCGCAAGCCAGCTAATACAATGAAAAAAATAAAGTATGAATTTCCAAAGGAAATTCTGTTAATACGAATTTTTATTGGGGTGTATTCATAGTGGTTTGCTAAACTCATGTTTTACTTAACTGCAGTATAAATAAAATCAATTAAAACAAATTCTTCCAACTATATTTCTATAATAACTTATTCGACTTCAAAAATAGTCCGTTGACCAAAATTAAATTAAATTAAAATTGAAGGTTTAGGTTTAATCTAAATAAAATAACCGCAAGGAAAAAAGAGATAGGTACCCAACACAGTTGTCACTAAAATCAGTATTTTTTTATTTTCAGCTTATTAATACGGCCGGCCCATTACCTTTATAAAAGGTATGAGAAGATAGTATAGTATTTCATTTTGCTTGGGGGAGGGGCTCTAGCCCCCTGAGCCCACCATTGGTACGCCACTGCACTCAAGCTCCTAAATACTAAATTCCAAAAATAACAAACAAAATTTTCGAACTCTTTGAAAATACATATTTTACATCTTTCAAGCTGTAACAGTAAATTGCGAGAGAAAGTGCTTTTTTTATCTTCCACTATTATTTATAGAATCCATTAGCCATGTGCTGTGCACTGTGCTGGTTCAATTTGTCTGTACATCTTCAAATGTTTTTTTTTTTTCAATATATGCGAGTGCTGTGACGTGAAACTGTATTCAAATTTGGTAAACAAATATGACCTTAACCGACGAACTTCTAGGCATAGAGCTGCTTTTACTCTGTTCCAGTCATTCCAGGCTTTCATTCCAGAATGCTAGTAGCGGTATTTGCGGTGTAACCTGTTGATGTTTTTCGTATGTCTGATTGAAAGCTCCATCAATGCAATATTTCCGTTACAACCAGGAAAAGGAAATCGCATAAACTTTCAATTTACTGGAAAACTTCCAGGAACACGAAAGCTTTAACCACTCACTTATAAGGAACAAAAAGATTGCTGCTGCGATGTTTTAACACTTAAAATAGAATACTTTTCATTCATGGATTTCAGTTCTTATTCTGTCGGTCCTCGGTCATGTTCTATTCGAGAGATTATGAATTCCCATCTTCTGTTTCGAAAGTGATTGCTCCGTTCAACCAGCAGCGCAGCGAGCCATTAAGTCCGGGTCAATGGCAATATTTAAATGATAATAAAGTCTATTGTCCTGAATTTCAATGCCATCGAATAATTAATTACCTTTCCTGAAAAAAGTGTTATTGCAATTGAAACCAAAATTTAAGAAATATGAATAATCCGGGTTTGTAGTGAAGTGAATAGTGAAAGTGTGTCCTTAACATTCTTATTCCAATCAAACAAACATCGACTCGACATTCCAAGCCAAAACGATGATGGATATAAACGGTTTTTTAGCTTACAACCAAACCGATCTCAATGGCTCAACGACGGCGACAACAATTCCAAATCGATCCCTTACCAACGACACGCTGCAGCCCCAGCAACAACTGTACTCAAAAATAATCGCCGCCGCAGCCATCTATCTCACAATTTACTACACACCGATAATAGTTTTTGGCGGCAGCATCGGGAATATCCTTTCGGTTTTTGTGTTTTTCAAAACAAGCCTCAGGAAACTCTCGTCGAGTTTCTATTTGGCAGCATTGGCTGTCAGTGATACGTTGTATTTGTTTGCCACATTTGTATCGTGGCTGGATAATGTGGAAGTGAATGTCTATAATCGCGAAATCGTGTGTCAATTCTTTGTGTTCCTCAGCAGCTTGTGTAGCTTCTGCTCGGTTTGGTATGTTGTGGCTTTTACTGTGGAACGATTCATTGCTGTTATGTATCCTCTGAAGCGGCAAACAATGTGCACCGTTAAGAGGGCAAAGATTGTCCTGGGTGGAATAACATTGATCGGATGTCTGCACTGTACGCCGTATCTGTTCATTTCGGCTCCGAAATATGTCACGGAGAGTCATTCGATGCATTGTTGTATTCGAGACGAGTATATGGTAACTGTTTTTTTTTCAAATACATATTTCAACAGTAGATATTTAAAAAATGAGAAATTGAATGTATTGATTTGTTAATTATCAACCGAGGAGGCGTTTGAAAGAGTTCACGACCCGCTTTTCCATTTCTAGAAGTCTTTGATTAAGGGTTTCTTATGGAAATTCCAGAAATTTGAATTTAATGGAAATATACACACAAAGTTATTATGTATTTTGATTACACAAATGAATTTCCGGTAAATTTCATTCAAAAGAAAAGAAAAAGAGAAATATGAAATTTGTATGGTAAATTTTCAACACAATTTTATAATTGCTCCATATACTCTTACGTGTGATGTAGTACATTTTTCGTGAAAAGACAATCACTTTTTTGCAACCTAATTCTAAAGCGAAGGGAAGAGTTGGCGTGAAAGGGTAGAATTTCTAAATATCTTACATAATTTTTTTTTTTTATTCAAACGAGGTTACAAAAAGGGAGAGCGCCAAAAATAAAAATGGATAAATAATGGTTTTTTTTCACTACACATTCCCATTTCCATTTTTTTGATTTTTGCTTTTCTCAAAAACGGTTCCACTCAACTTAATTCAATCAATTTTTTTTAAAGAGAATCTTTAAGAAAGTTTTAATAGTAGGTAGCTATTTATTTTTTGAAAATTAAAATTAAGATTTATTTTTAGAATTTAAAACTTATTTTTAAATGTATAGGTGCAATATTATTTGAACTCTTAAAATTTTTTTTTACTATTGAGCGCTAAATGTATCGAAAGGTGTGTTTGTTTAGTTCAACTCTGGATTCCGACTGGTTTTAGACAGGTTTTATCTACGTAAAACTTGTAATCAGGGTTGCCAGCTTAGGGGTTTTCGCCCTAGATTTAGGGGATTTTTTTTGTAGTTGGTGAGTTTTCTGGGGGGACAAGATGTTTGGGGGGAAATCTAGGGGGATTAATTCAGAGATAAATGGTTGAGAAATCGTATAGGTATTGAAACAGCTGACAGTATTCTACGAGTAAGACATTCCTTACATTATGGTTGTCAGAATTTTACACCAACATAACAAATGCTGAAAACTTTCACAATTGAGTAGATTTATCACACCGACGCGACAACCAAACCCAAGATGACGATAATGTATTAGAACTTTTTTAAGAAGTGCAAAAAAACATTGTAATTCCTTTATATTTCAATTTTCATATTTATTTCTGGTGAGTTAAACCAGAGTTAGCTAACTCTAGAAGTAAATTACCCCACAATGAACTGAGGAAGAAGTTTTTCGGTGGAGAATGTATGCGGAATGGTAAACTTGTTGCATAAAACATGAAAAGCATCTGTTCACTTAATCCTGAGCTAACCCACCAAATATGATGATTTAACTCGGGCTTAACTTTAATCTCGCACTGAAAAACTGGACAAAGGACTTGTTTCAAAATGTCTGATTAAAGCAATTTCAAGTCAATTATTAACCTCCCTTATGTTTCACAATATCTGAATAGGATAACTTCTAATTAAAGTTCAAAGTATTTTAATGGCCCGATGAAGTGCCGATTAGCAAATTTACTTGACAATTTAAATATTATTAATTATTTTTTTCCAGTTTTCATCAGTTAAAACTGTTTTGTCAGGAAAACTGGAACATCTAATTGACACATACATTTATTATTATTTCGAAAAAAATTGAAACGCTAAGTTTTTTACTGGGAGGATTTAATTCGTGGATAATTCAAATGCCGAGTAACTATATAGAACTTAACTCAGAAATTGTGACGAAAGCCTTAAACAAATTTTCTTTTATTACTTAGTACCTTTTTTGTTTTTTTTTTTACTGTAGCTGTGTGGATTAATAAAATTTAAAATTAAAAACAAATTTATGTGCTGTGAATAAAAATAAAAAGTTGAATAAAAATTAAGGGGTTTTTGTTGATAAAATGTGGTAATCTGTGGGGTTTCTAAATTTTTCTGAGGGGAGATTTTTTTCATCTGGCAACACTGCTTGTATTGTTTAAGGTTTACAAAAATGTATGGAAAAACTTGTGTTTTCGATTTTGGTTTTACGCCAAAACCGATGTTTTTAATAATCAGTGCCGAAATGATACACACTGCAATCATCATCATCATCATCGGCTCGACAACCGGGGTTCGGTCCTGGCCTCCTTCAACAACTCTCTGCACCCATCCCGGTCTCGGGCCGCCGCCATCCAGTTGCGCACCCCAAGGCTCCGGGCGTCCTGGTCTACGCCATCTCTCCAGCGCAAGCATGGTCTACCACGCTGTCGTCTACCATAGAATGTACCACAAAGAACTTTCCGAGCAGGTTCCTCTTCGCTCATGCGAGCTAGGTGCCCTGCCCACCGGAGTCTACCCAGCTTAATTTTTGTCACGATATCCGCTTCAATGTAGATTGCGTACAATTCATGATTGTACCGTCTCCGGAATCGCCCTTCCTCACATATGGGGCCAACAATTCTCCTTAAGACTTTTCTCTCGAACGCGGCTAAAAGGTCGGAGTGCCTTTTGCTAAGCACCCAAGTCTCGGATCCATATGTGAGTACTGGCAGGACCATGGTCCTGTACAGCAGCAGTTTTGAATTATGGTGAGATTTCTGGATTTGAAGAGCTTTGACAGACTATAGTAGGCTCTGTTGGATTTGAGAAGCCGCCCGCGTATTTCTTGCAATCAACACATTTAATAAAAAATACTAATTTAAATTCATCACGTGTGCCTTTTATTCTGGAGGAATACTCGAATTACCCAACGAGAACTTGTGAAGTGTCACGATACAGATAGCAGTACATTAGGTGCTCCGATAAATGTCAATGAGCATATAAGTAATGCACTGCCATTGGGAATATAAGAAATGTGATGATATTGCCATGTGTGAAATGATTGGGGTTCATCCACCCGAGGTCAGAATAGAATCGTGGGGTAGTTTAAAAGCAAAATGTGAAGGGGTTAACATGAGCAATATTATTTCAATAAAGCGTTCTTTTGAATTCTACACTCAAAGCGTATAGTAGTTTGTATTAAAGGGCAACTCGCCTGGGCAGCTTCTATTCAATTTAGTTTATTTTCAAATGAATCTTCAATTCATTATAATTAAGCAGCAATTAATTGAAGGTTGAAGAAAAGAACTAACTTAACATACTACTTCTATAGAGTGGGGCTCGAGGCTGCACCTTCTCCTTCATGTTAACAATCAAGCACAACATCGACTGTTTCACCACCCCACCCGAATATATATACGTATGCACATACATGTATTTCGAACAGATATACATCCAAAAGCTTCTGCCAATTAGTTTTCGTTCATTACTAGGATTTAGGCATTCATAATCCTAACCTGATGATGCGGAAGTAATAACAACTTCTTACTCTGACCAAAACACCTTTAGCAGAATTAAGCAATAATTCTGTTGAGTGTTGATATAATCTTGAAAAAAGGAAATGGAAAATGGTAATAAGCAAAGTGTAAACCAGATTAAGTCTTTCTTTTTCCTTTTTTTCTATTTAGGACTTGTTCCAATGAATTTATTTTTTTTTTATTGACAACTTGATATAGTTTGCCTAAATGATAGATTGATGTTGAAGGCAATAAACATTGCTAAACTTTGAGTGACGGTAGACTCTTCCCCATGAGTTTTACCAATTCAAGTCACGAAAATCAAAGTTTCTCAAATAATATTAAGTTGGAATTTATAAAAAGAAAGGACTTTCTCTCCCTACAACATTCATGTCGTGTATCCGAAGCTCTACATCTACGTATTGAAAACGTGGTGAAATGTAAATTCTTTCGATTTATTTAGAAATACTTCTTGCGATAAATATTAGTCGATTTCTAAATTTTTCTCTAAAAAAGGTAATGTTAAAAAATTCTTCAAATTGTTCAAACAGCATTCCAAGTTAATCTTTTATTTTAAGCAGATGTTTTGAATATGAATTATCTAGAGATGTGGGCTATTTATGCAAGGTGTTTTGCATAAGATGTGACAAAAGGCTAGAACGTGTAGGCTGGGTAAAGAGAAGAAAAAAATCGTACCGGAGATGGAGTCTATTTATCCTTGTTTAGGCGGGAGGAGCATTTTTCTAAAAAAAATCGACTTGAAATAGTTAAAAAAAAATCATTCAAAATCAACAGCATCACTAACAATGGCGCAAAATTTTAAACATTTAGAACCGGCTTTCAAAAAAATAGTTTTAAAGCGAGAGTCGACTCTTTCCTAATTTTAAAAGACACAAAGTATACTTTAACGCAAAAACATTAGTCTAACTTTAAAAGCAGCAAAGCGCTTGTCTTATTTTTTTAAAGTAAAAAAATTGAGGAAAAATGTTTTCTGAAGAGGAAGATTTCGATATCTTCGAAGATTTTGAGCTTTTTAGAAAGCAAAAACATTTAAAACTTGATCTATCACATTCGAAGCCTAAACATCAGGAGGCAACCAAGAACAAATCGCGGGCTTCCTATTTCCCCAGAACTGCGCTCATACCAATCATAACATGAGCTAAGAGTTGTTATTTTATGAGCGCTCATAAGTGTGGATCCATTTAGAAATCATTAAGTACATTTTTTAATGCAGAGAAAAACCGATCAAATGTTTTTATCAAAAATTCCTTTTTATTTTGTATTGCAAATACAAATTTAACATCCTGTCACGGTCACCAACTGCTTAAAGATGTATAATACCATAGGGAACCCGATGCTCTTTCAAATTATTACAAGTACATAAGTAAAGGGTTTTTCAACAGGGTCGATACAAAAGTAGAGCAACAGGGACAGCAAACGACGCCATATTTCTTGCCGTTCTTTTGACATTTCTCTTTAGTAAAGTTTGCCATTTCATGATGGAAAGATATACGAGCCAAAAACGAGTCGAAATTATTAAAATTTACTACCGAAATTCGGAGTCAGTGGCCTCAACGTCCAATTTATGGTCGTCATAATCTTCCTAGCAGATCAGCGATTGAGCGTCTAGTGGACAAATTTGAATCCACAGGCACAGTACAAAATGTTTCCGTACCAGTGAGACAAAGAAGTGCCCGTAGTGTAGAGAATATTGCTGCCGCTGAGGCTTCAGTTGCAGAAAGCCCAAATGTGTCTCTCATACACGTCGTTCTCAAGCGTTGGGCATCTCTGTGACGTCGTTGTGGCGATGGCCTACATCCTAACAAGATTAAATTGACGCAAGAACTGAAGCCGCTTGACCACCAGAAGCGTCGTATGTTCGTGAATTGGGCTGAGCAACAACTTGAAAATGATTCGGATTTTCATCGAAAAATCATCTTCAGCGATGAGGCTCATTTCTGGCTGAATGGCTTCGTCAATAAACAAAATATGCGGTATTGGTCAGGCAGCAAGCAATCCACACGTACTCCATGAGTCATCATTGCATCCCGAAAAAATTACGGTTTGGGCCGTACTTCTTCCGTGATTATCAAGACCGGCACGTTACTGTGAATGGGGATCGCTACCGTTCAATGATAACCGTATATATTTGGCCCCAATTGGATGATATGGACTTGGAGGACATGTGGTTCCAACAGGACGGCGCCACAAGCCATACAGCGAATGTCACAATCAATTTATTGGAAACCAAGTTTGGAAAACGTGTTATCTCACCAAATGGCCCAGTCGCTTGGCCGCCTCAGTCGTGCGATTTGACGCCGTTAGAATATTTCCTGTGGGACTATGTCAAGTCTATGGTCTATGCCAACAAGCCAGCGACGATTGATGAACTTGGTACGAATATCGAACGTGAAATTGCAGCAGTATCGGCCGATTTATGCTTGAAAACCGTCAAAAATTGGGTTCAGCGTCTGGACTTCTGCAAGCGTGCCCGTGGTGGCTATGCAAAAGAAATCGAGTTCTATACATAATGGCATCAAACGTACTTTCACATTAATAAAGAATTTCATTGATATTCAAAACCATTTTTGTTTTATTTAAAAAAAACTTTTGTAGCGCTCTTATTGAAAAACCCGATATATTCAAGTATATATTAAATAAGTATATTCGTTTAAAAAAGTAATTTGCATATACAATACAACAACAAAGCAAAATGGCTATTGCAGGTATTATTTTAAGCGAATATACTTACTTGCTCACTTAATCATTTCATACTCAAAGCACTGTGCCAACCACAATTCTACCATATCCTCATGAATTCCTTTTTACTAGTGTCGTTCAATCTAAATTGCATTTAAAACAACTTGAGTACTTACATCGAGTTAAATTTATAATTATTTATCAATTATCAAGTCTTATACAACCCTGCAGGTTCTTATAAATTTTCACAGATCTGTTTTTCGCGCAAGAACGGAAAACACATAAGTATTAAAATTATTTTCTTTTTGTACCTTAGTGTACAGCTCTAGAGAAATTAGACCTTTTTCTAAAAAAAGTACCCTTAATTTTTTACCAGGGCTTTTGATTTTGTGATGGGTTGTATTGTAAGGGTCAACATTTTGTGTTTGTTATGAAACTGTGCACTCAAAAACCTATAATACTTTCCTAATAGTCTTAGAGCAGACAGCAAATTTTGGACATGGAAGTATAACAAAAAATATGTGTAACCAAGTACGAAAAAGTTATTATTTCAAAATTGTTGAAAACAGCTCACATATACAAAATTTGATATACTTATTTTAATTTTTAGTTATATATTGCAACAAAAAAAAATTAAATTTCAAACGATTTGAAATTCAATGGATCTATTGTCATCCATCATTATAATACCTACTCTTGGAAATCAAAGCAACAACTTTTGCATTTCTATTAAAATCCTTGTAAACAAAGAACATCGACTGACATTCAAAACTCAAGAGCTATGTCACTGCTATATCAATGTTTTTTTTGTCTATTAAAAGATTTTTCACGTGTGGTGCAAGAACAAAAGACGGCTTCAGATGAAAATTGCGTTTCTCTGACTTTTTCAACATAATTTGCAATGGCAGTAGCTGCCTTTTTAAAACACCATCCCGAAAGATGTGAGATATTTGTGTTACCAATCTGCATACAAAAAAAAAATGTCAAAAACTGCAGATATCTGGTTCTTGCAATCATGCAGATGCTTCAATTCCTGCAGATTACATTCATGTAGCTTATGGTTATGAAGCATTTTTCTTTTGTGGCATACGAGTACGATATACTAAGCTTGGTTTGTCTGACAAAAACAAATTTTGAATGTCTCAAATTTGCTCTCAACACGAGTGGAGGGGGCTGACGGCTGACATTGAATGGGAATACATAAAATAGTATGTCCTTTCAATGAAAAAAGTTTCTCAACTCTCTCTAAAAAATTTCACAAAATTCCTCCTCGTACATAGATCTCTAAGTTTAGCACATTTCCTTTGAATTTTGCCTCCACCGCATTCTAGGCCAATGGGAAATACTTTGCGGAAGAGGACGATTTTTTTAGCGAGCTGTTTTAACAACATTCCTGTACCTACATATGTAATAGCCCAATTCTATGAAATGTGTGAGCATTTGAGCTTTATGGTTGTCAAGACTTTTTTATTCCCAGAAAAATGTAGGCATACAAAAACTAAAATTTACTACCTTTAAACCTTCTCAAACGAATACCCAAAAATCAAATTAATGATAGGTCCTTTTTTGGAAAGGTACATATGTATGTCTGTTTTTTTTTTTATTTGGGAGACATAAGAACGTTTCCATAAAAATCCATCTTGAATAGAATTTATTTTTGAAGTTTGACTTAATTTCCATGGACTATATTAAGGGCAAGTTTCACAGTCAGAAAAGTGGCACTTAAGTGGGCAATGTGAAAGATTAAGGCGAAATATCACAGTGCATACTTACTTGAACAAGTGGCACTTAAGTCTTCGATGATGGTGACTTAAGTTCCACTTACGCTGGCTATGAAATTAAGGGCCAGTTTCACAGTCGACACTTACCGAAATAAGTGGCACTTAAGTTTCTCATATTAGGAATTTAAGCTAAATTTCATAGCTAGAATAGGTGGAACTTAAGTCACCAACATCGGAGACTTAAGTGCCACTTATTTAGGTAACAGTGATCGGTGATATTGGGAATTAATCTTTCAAGTTCCCCACTTTAAGTGTTACTTTTCTGACTGTGAAACTGGCCCTAAGCCTAAAGTCCTAATATGGGAAACTTAAGTGCCACTTATTCCGGTAAGTGTCGACTGTGAAACTGGCCCTAAGTATTGACGTTTCCATACAAGCTATCAATATCACGTATGCAATTCACGCCGGTAACGCAGTTTTTCTCCGCGATTAAGTTGAGCTCCGAAAATTATCTGGGGCCGAATTACCGCATCAGTTATCGAGTAATACGTGACTGAATTATGCGTGTTTGGCATTACCGCTCACGTTATGGAGTCATCATCCCCATAGGTTTTACTCGTTCATTCGATCACTGATGGCACTCACTCGATCAGTCACTGATGCCGTAATTTGGCCCCTGGTCTAAGCTAAGCCCGTAGGGGAATCGTTGTTGTTAGATTAAAAAGGTAATTTGAGCTGTTTTGTTCGTTCAGTTCCTCGAGTATTGGAAGAAAGCGAAAATAGCTAATATTAATCGTGTTCTTCTACGTAGAAAATTTGTACTTTTTCACAGAAGAGAGGACTCACGAGAGAGAAAATTATTTCCCCTTAATGTGAATTTCAGCCCAAAGAAATTCTTCCGGCAGAAATATGAGTTCTGTCAAAAGTCAGTTTAAATGTTTACATTCGATTTTTCTTACTTTCCAGAAGTGCCAATTATTGTCCAATTTTATTTTATTTAAGAAAGCTTTTCAAATCTTGATGGTTTTTAATCTATTTTTTTCAAATATTTTTTGACGTTAAGAAACCCGTAAGAATTCTTTGTTCAAAGCGTTCGTGTACTATTTCTCAGTTTTACTTTTCTCTGAGAGAATTTCATTTCCACTTCTCAAAATTTGACATGCTGTGAATTTTAGTGCAGAAAGTACACGAAAGCACTTATTAATTTTCAACGAAGAAACTGGTTCTGTTTAAAAACTTTTCTTCTATTTTCAATTCTTTGATAAAAGTATTGGATTTCAAATTACAAAACAAAACTTGATTGCTATTGAAAATGAAAGATTTCCTCTTCGCTTCTTTAAGACTAGAAGGTTATGAAATAAGTTCAGGTATCATAATTACAACGCTTCACTCCCACAACTTATGTTCAACAAAAACAAAAAAATTTTCTTGCATGGAATATTTTTCACGTTGTTTATTAAATTCTCTTAATAGATTTTCAGACTTAACAAAAGATATAAAGAAACTTTGACAGTACACAACTTTGCCTCGCGGAGCATTTTTCAATATTAAAATATATTATTAAAAAAACATATATATATATGGATGCATATGCATATTGTAAGGAATATAATTCTGGCTATCTGTGAGCTCTTACACCCACGAAAATTTTAACCTGAAATTTTAAATAAAATCAGCAGTTTGATATCCATGAGAGGGATGTGTGATTTCTGGATTGGCATAATGTACGTACATATACCCATTTAACTTATCATCTCCCGAAATAGCTACGATTTCATCATTTTTCCTATACATGTATTTTTGGGTTAAGATGATTAATCTATAGCTCTTTTCTTTTGTCGTTCCCATTGAAGGTATTATTCAGAAATCTAAAACCCATATAAATCAGCATATCCTTTATCCCTATTTTCTTTGCGGTCACATGGTTTGCAATATATTAAGGTTAATCATATTCCTTTGAACCCGTATTATAATAGTTCGGGATGTTAAAATTTTTTTTTTTACAATATTTCATTAGAGAAGACATTTTTTTCCATTTCGTTAGAATACCATTTAGGAAGCAGATCATCAATCCCTTGTATAGGGTGTCTGTTATCTTGAATTTAAATTTAGTTCGTTTTTGTCGAATAACATTTGTATTCTTGATTTAATCTACCAAAAGAAGAAGAAGTCTTACCCTTCTTAGTGCGTTGGGCTATAATGTCGAGGTCTGATGGGATCGATCAATTGCGAGGTAGTGACCAACCCTCCAAGATAAGTGTTTGTCTTGAAAAAAGCTTCTGACATAAATCGTTCCGATACGGCCGAAAATAGAAGGGTCTTTCCATTCCTGTCAACTTGGCAGACGCACAAAGTAATTTTTAAGAGATTTTATTCACTAAGACTCTGTCCCGCCACCAATTTAATAGTATTTTTTTTTTCATAAAGTAAAGGCATTCAACTTGGAAAGACTCTGTTTAATTTATCAATGGAAATCTGATTTTGTTTGTGTTCGACAGTTTTTTAATACATTTTGCATTTTTATTTAAGAAAGTTTTTAAATAAACTATAATTTGCCCAATTTCATACATGTATGTGAGAACTAATATTCTTCTTCTAATATTGAAGCTGAACTAATCTTTAAGTTAAGTAAGAGAATAGGGTATTAACATCTAGAGGAACACCCCAAGGAGGAGTCCTCTCACCGCTCCTCTGGCTTCTTGTAATGAACGTCATACTGAACAAACTTAAATACAGTGGGGTAAAAGTAGTAGCTTACGCAGATGACTTAGCACTACTAGCAATAGGGAAATTCCTACCCACTATAAGTGAGCAAATAGAACTTGCCTTGTCTATGGTCTGCACATGGACAAAGAGCTGTGGTCTAACGGTTAATCCGCTAAAAACAGAACTTCTCCTTTTCACAAATAAAAGGAAACTACCCGTCTTCAATATTCCATCGATTGATGGTACTCAACTTAGGATCTCTGATAGTGCAAAGTATCTAGGTGTAATCCTAGACAAAAAACTTAACTGGGGTCTGCATATCAAGGAAAGAGCTCAAAAAGCAATGTTTGCCCTTTACTCGTGCAACAGAATTTGCGGAAAAACCTGGGGACCTAATCCAAAAATCATTCTATGGATGTACACGGCAATAGTGAGACCGGTACTTACTTATGGTTGTGTAGTCTGGTGGAATGTGGTGGACAAAGCTACCAATCTTAAAACTCTAACAAAAGTTCAAAGATCGGCATGCATTGCGGTCACAGGAGTAATGAGAACCACCCCGACAGCGGGGCTTGAAGCCATACTTAATCTCAAGCCTCTTGACTTATTTGTGCAGGAATCAGCAGCAAAGAGTGCACTACGACTAAGCCAGACAAATGTCTGGAAACACAGTCAAGTAGGCCACGCTCAGATTCTAAACAAATATATAGGCAGTAATGTGTGCACTGACTACATTACCCCCCACTTAGATTTCTATAGACCATTCACTTCTAGAATTCCGAGCAGACAAGAACGGGATGCCGCCCATCTACACATGAATGACCCAACGGTAGCAGTCTTCACTGATGGGTCAAAAATGGAGTGTGGAGTTGGAGCGGGATTCTTTTCGGAAACTCTTGACTTAGCCAGCTCATATAGACTCCCTGACAACAGCAGTGTCTTCCAAGCTGAGGTTTTGGCCATAGCCAAAGCAGCTGAACGGCTGTCAAGGTTAGCGGTACCACTAGCTGGTATTACCTTCTTTATTGACAGCCAATCAACCATAAAGGCACTCTCTGCCATCGAAATAAAGTCAAAACTCGTTTCCTGTTGCCGCGAAGAGCTCAAGATTCTAGGCTCGCAGCACAATGTTACGCTCTGCTGGGTTCCTGGCCATATAGGAATTCCAGGTAACGAGAAAGCAGACGAACTGGCACGTATTGGATCATCAGCTGATGCTAGCCAGGCAGAGCCAAACTTGAACGCACCCATCTGTTCCTTTAAACAGAAGGTGGAAAAGAAAATTCTTGAAAAAACAAATGAAAGATGGACCCTACTTGACTCTTTTGCGAATACCAAGAAACTTTGGCCGCTTTTTGACAAGGGTAAAACGGATAAGCTCCTAAAACTAAACAAGAAAACACTGTTCTCTCTTGTGGGTATCGTTACCGGACACAATCTGCTGAAGTACCACAAGAAAAAACTGAGGCTCAGCACAGATGATTTATGCTGAGGTTGTGGCGATGAAAAAGCACATGAAGACACTTCTCACTTCTTATGTCCCTGCCCAGCACTCTCGCAAATAAGACACAAACATCTAGGAAGATATTTCTTTAACGATCTGGAAGAGCTCTCCAACTTTTCCGGTGTTAAACTGTCGAAATTCATCAAAGCCTCCGGATGGCTTGATTGTCCATGAAATAATTTTATAGGTTAACTTTTATGGAGTGTTCAATCCTCCGGGGTATCACAAGGGATCTACATTGATCTAAGTGTGATGGAAATTAGATCCTCTATCAGCCCAAAAACCTAACCTAACCTTACCTTCAGGATTAACTGGGCAGATGCTTTTGATGTCTTATCCACCAAATTTGTTTAGTCGTATGCATGCATTCTCTATACATACATTGGGACCACGTCTCAGTTTTGAATACGAAGTAATGAACGATTAAGTTACATATACTTGTAAATGCCAAAGTTTTGACAAACATAGCTATGAAAGGACACAATTATGAACGAAAAAGTTAAATGAAACAACAGATTTATGGAAGACCAACAATTATGAATGAACATGACGAACGATATATTTTCGTTTGGATTATGAGCTGGTAACACAAGAGGAACAGAATGATGGAGTGACGACAACATAAACATATAAAAGACAATGATTTCTGTTTGGTCAAGTAACGGGTGTTTTTTGAGAGGCGGAGAATTCACACACACATTTTTGTTGAGAAAATGGTCTTATTTTTATATTGTTATTCACGGTGATATTTTTGATAGTTAAACCAATTTTGTTGTCTAGTGATTTCAAATTATTTAAATAAAATTACCTTAAAAAATTTTGAATAACATTTTTTTTTTAACCAAAATCACTCTTTTAGTACTTTTGACTCGCTAAAGTTATCATAACACCATACATCTTCAATGTGTGGTGTGGCTACACACAGTTGTTTGTTTGTTCAATCCAGTTATCCATAGTTTTTTCTCTAGAGTTCTCTAGAGAAAGAAAAGTGGTACATCTTCAATTTTGGCAATTTCGAAGAAATTTAGAAATTTTCACAAACGAACGAATTGTAAAACATGGAATTTCATTCCGAGTGAAATTCAAAATCGGTTTCAATTCAGTTTCGTTCACAATCAGCCATATTGTGAGTTCCACCCGAAAAATATTTCACCTTAAAATTTTGTGTTCGCCCGAAATTTTAAAAGCTTTTGTGAGTTTCGGCCGAACGAAATTTTGTTCGCCTACAAACAAAAAGAAGTGAAAATGACATTAAATTCCTCCCGAAATGAATGTTCACAGTAAGGAAAATTGTTCGGATGAAACTCACAATAAGGCTGATTGTAGAACATAGGCGTAAAGCTTCTTGTTGTAATGGAATACCACTTTTTAGTTTTGAGTACTCCTCGAAGTCCAAGGTTTATTACTTTTCAAACAGAAATATTAATTTTAGAAGTCGGATATTACTAACCCAATTTTTCCCAATTTATATATATCTGTGCTATCACACAAAAACCAACTTTCAATATCAAAATTAATTTTTGAGCAGCGTCAAATCTTTCACACAGTCTCCCTCCTTATATGTCCAACGAATTGAAGGCTTATAAATCGAGTATGGAGAAAAAAGAAAGAAACAGAATGTACAACAACCAGCCTGTGTGTAGCTAGTAAAAATGCTAGTTGATTCAAATGCAATGGTCAAACAATAAAACCTACATTGGGTATTGGACCTGATCACGTCACTTCGGTAGCGCAAAGCGTAGTGCGATTGGCTCCGAAGACGCTCGGTCTATGTTCAACTCGCAGCTTGGCAAAAAGTTTTTCAAATTAAAGTTGTACTTATTATTAGACTAAGCACCACAAAAAGGAGTCTGATGATCGGCCTGGCAGCCGTGAAATAGTTATAACTAAAGCCTATAATGACTTGGTGGTAGCTCACTCAGGTGGTTGTTGTTTCATTCAAACCTTCAACGTTAATATGATGGTGCGTAAGCTTTGCAGCCTTAATGCAAGTGTGTTATCACACAAAAACCAACTTTCTATATATTTATAAAATTTTAAAAAAAAAAAATATCCCTATATATTCATCCCATAAAAATAACCTTTCAAACAGAAATAGAATTTTTGAAATCGGCCAAGTGGTTCTTGTATCACCTCGAACAAAAAAAAAACATTCAAACAAACAATGCTAAATTTCAGCTTTATTAAAACGTATAGATGTAATAATATGCAAGAGAATTTAAAAGTACACTTGGGCGTATACGTACTTTTTTTTATTCATCGAATTGTGCGTTCTTGTATTCAATTGTTGTTTATTTAAATAGGCAGGTACAAACTACATTATGTGCATTTAAGATTCTTACAGCTTTAATAACAAGGAGATCTTTGCAAAACAGGCAATAAACAAAACTGCATAAAATATACAAAACAAGATCATCTGAATGTAGTGAAGCGAAAAAACATGCAGGATGGATTGCACGAACTTGCTCTTCTGATTCAAGTTTCTTAGAATCTTAAATATTTTACGTCAGAGAAATTGCATGTACTTAATTAGATAAAATGATAAAGAAGCATGAAACTTCTCTGAATTGCTAGAACAACTCCTAAAATACAATGGTGATTCTCTTGGTTTCCTGCAAATCTTATAATATATAAAAAAAGTCGGTTTAATTACAACACTTATAACTCAAGAACGGCTGGACCGATTTTAATGATCTTTGATTTATTGGATTCTTCCCCGCCCCGAACAGCAGAATAACAATACAAATATCGGAAAAGAATCACTTTGTAGGGAGAAATGTGTTAAAATGGAAAAGACGTATCCGATTAGAAAAAAATTCTACCTCCGTTTGAAAGGTTATTTTTAGGAAAAGGATTCTAAAAATTTTTTTTTTAAATTGCAATTTGTAGGGTGAAACGGGGTCAAATGAAAAAAAAAAATCCGACATTTGTTTGAATAATGTTATTTTGATTTTAGACATTATTCTGGTTTTTGAAGGTTATTTTTAGTGGATGATTTTAGGGTAATTTTTTGCAAAAAATTCGAAGTTATAGTGTATAATGGGGTAGAAATTAAATGTTATATTCGATTTCAAAAATTCTTTTTGTTCCTATGTAAATCAAAGGTTTTTTTAGGCGATGACTTAGGAATTTTGTTGATATTAATAGGGTGATGTGGGGTAAAAACAAAAGAGGGATATGCGATTTAAAAATTCTGTTTGTGTTGGAAGGTTATATTTAAAAATTTAATATTAATAGAGTGAAATAGGCTAGATACAGTGGTTTTTGATTACAAAAATTCATTCTGTGTTGAGAAAAATATAAACGTTAGACTTCTATGATAATATTTTTACGAATGTTACCATTCATAACGTGAAGTGGGTTAAAAACCTGAGAGTAGTATTCAATTACAAAAAGTAGCTTAAATATATATCCGTGCGAAGCCGGGCGGGCCAGCTAGTTAAGAATAAAGAAGAAATACACAGGAAAGCTTGTGAGTTGTTACTCTCTATCACAGATTATCCATATGAAGATGAGAATGTTTCGTACGTTTCACCCTCCAAAACCCATTTGTTTACGTTGTTGTATTTGTAATTTTTTCCCGCGTCGATGAATAGATGTGAATTGCAACAACAATTTAACCAGGTGTTCGAAGATCCCTACTGTCTATGTGTGAGATTTTTATACACACATTCTCATTTTTTATCTGATAACTGCCAGTTCAAGCTTGTAGGCAAATTAAAATGGCTGCCGGGGATTCTCATCTTCATGTGGCTAATCTGTGCTCTGTATACTCTGTCCAACAAAAATAGGCAGTACAAGTCTTAAGGGAAAGCTTTTTAAAAATCAGTAGCGTGCCATATTTTGGCAAAAATTGAAATAACTCCTCCACAAAAAGTGTTTGCACGCCCGTGAATTTCGAATAGCATCGAACACAAACCCAACGTCCTATTCAAGGCACATCTGAGTGTGCACTGAATTGCTGTGGCCAATGGCGAATGACTGCTGCTTGATGTACATTCAGAGTTACCCATGTCCATTTGGTAATTCGTTTAGCTTTTTTTCCTTGAGTTTCTGTTAAGGTGCTTTTGATTTTCGAGCTTTAAGAAAAAGCTTTTAATGATGAGTGTTATCGTGTACACTACGACAAGACAACCCTGTGAAAGCTTTAATGAAGGACAGAATTTATGCTATCAACTGAAGCTAGAATGAGAGGCAAACGTCCTATCTTGCCTACACTGCCAATTTTTGTTGGACAGAGTATAGTAAATTGTGATCCTTCCGCTTCAAGGTTTTTTGAGATTTTTTTTTTAATTTAAACAAAGAAAACCCAAGCACAAGCATAATTTCATCTTTCAATGAGATAATATTTTTCATTACTGGAAATGCATCCTCCGTTCGTCCATTGTTATAAGAAAATTACTTTTCGATTCAAAGCATATAATTACCTAAGTACTCTTCTATTCGTATCATGATTTGTATTTCATTTCAAGAAACGTGCTAAAGATATAAAGGTTTACTTAGAGTAATTATTTCAATGTACATTATTTACTTTTTGCGTCAAATTAACTTTCTGCTATTCACTGGGTGTTGTTTTTTTTTTTTGTTTAATCTTGTAAAATGACAGCAAAGTTAAAAACAATCCTTAAGCGAGGAATCCTGTAATGAAAAGTCATTTCAAATGATATGTCAACAAAATTCTATTATTTATTTCTAACCCTAAAGTTGCCTGCAGATATTTTAGGCAAAAATACTCAAAATACAAATGTACCAGTGGTGTTTTAACATAGAGGCAGGTGCTGCATGTGCGGCAGGCGCCATGCTGTGATGGGCTCAAGCTAAAATTTGAAATGAATCAAGTGATGCGAGAGAAAAAATTGTTAAAAGAAAATATGAATTCTTTACCGAGTGGCACCTTTATAACCACAATAAATTCAGTTCAAAAAATATATTTTATAAACTGGCGATCTTAATTAACTGGGTATCTTAAAATGCCAAACTTTATTTCGTCATTGTGCAATAGAAATAGAAACCCTCAAAGTCCTTTTTTATATTGAGACACATGCATTTGTATTTAATTTTTCACTGACAAGAATTTGAAAATGTTTGAATTAGGGGATATTTGCATTTGAAAATAGAGTAGGTGTAAGACTTGGAGACCTTTTTGTGCTAGAGCGAATTTGTTCTTAAGCGCTGGATGTTCAGAAAATCCTTCGACGTAATTTTTAGAAAAAAATAATAAAACAGAAAAAAAAATTTAAATCAACGGCAACACTTACAATAACATGCTATACTTTTTTGTAAAGCCAGAAATCTCTTCATTTATTTTCTTCCTAAGTAGAGTTGTTTTAGTGAACACTTTTTGAAAAATTAATTTTCAAACTCAACAATTTGAAATTATGATATTTTCATTTTTGGGTGTCAAATTGTCCAAAATACATGTAGATAGGCATTATGAAATTTCTTAGATTTAGATCATGATTAAGACGATTTGACACAGACCAAATAAAAATAAACCAATGCTAGAGTCTGTCGACGATATCTACATCATCGGCCACTCTCAACGTCCTTCATGATGATTGAAGAACAAGCTAAACATCTTTTGCCATCCTAAATTAAAAAGGGCGTAAAAGCCAAATTTATAAAATAAAATTTGCAGCATATTTGGAATTTTTAAACAGTGCCTGATTTTTCTGTTAAGCTTGAAATTCATATTTTGAACTGCAAATGAGTCAAAATCACGAATGCAAATTTGAATGCAAGCTCCAAGCAATACTAAGGAAAAATATCAAGTTCATTTTTCTAAGTTATCACCGACATTCTTAAAGGTATGCGCACAATAAAATAACACAATTTTTTATTGTTTTAAGAAATATTTTTTTCAAAAAGAGAATGGAGATGCGCCTTGTTTTCTTAGGACACCAGTGTTGGCCTTGAAGTAAACGGGGACCTGACCGACAAAAAAAAAATAGGACAAAAGGTCACTATTTAAGGCAGCAAATTTTCAAACTGCCAGTCCCGCGCCAGCCAATTGGTATGACCATAAGCACAAACGGAGAACTATGTGCAAGGTAGGCAAATAGAGGAGTAGATACAACCGTGAACTCTATGAGCTGGTACAAGAAAATGGCTAAAGCCCAAAGAGCCAAAACACGTCAACTTCCAGGTAAAATTGAATGAATGTACAACAATTTTTCTAAACGCAGACCCTATAGGTTCGAGACGACAACGAAGAGTAAACCTCAAGTTAAGAAACTTAGCAAGACTTAGCCTGCCAGAGCACTCTTGGTCCTGGATGACTAGAAGCAACGTGCTTGAAATCGAGGAGGTTGGAAAGCTGCCTTGTTTCAGGCTGAGACCCTTCAAAGGTCGGAAGTCCGTTAAGTAAAGAAATATGTGATAATAATAATAATTAAAGAGATAAGATAAGCTGTTTTTTTTCTAATTTTTTTAAAACTTTTAGCCCCAGTTTTTCAGTGCGATATTATACTAGTTTTGGGGTTAAGCCCAAGTTAGCTCCTAAAACATCTTTTTGAGTGAATTTAGATCCCTTGTTAACTCAACAAATTTGGTGAGTTAATCAAATCGAGGCACGATACTATGGAAAGGTTGATTTTCATGGTGGCGCCAGCTTGAATTCGATAGCGAAATGTTAATTTCTATACTGTCGCACTTCGTTTTTGAAAGATTTTTGATAACTAGAGGAGTTAACTCGGAGTTAACTTAAGCACTGAAAAACTTGACCTTAATGTAATTTGGCTTTAATTTTCTTACAATTTTCGATATCAATGATATTTTCTATACAAAATATTTTGTTTTTTTTTTCAAAATCAAATTTGTCCTTATATTAGTTATTTTGAATGAGATACTAAAGGCCAAATTTGAGATTTGATCCTGTTTCGTTGATGCTTTTTGTACGTTTCCTTATTTTATCTTTACGTACTGATAATACAGTCATACCTACTTAACATACACCATAATTTTTTTGGATATTTTTATTTTTTTTTTCATTAGATACAGCATTAAAAATTATCTTAAAATCATGTGCCATAATCTTTAAATTGTACCAAAATTAATTTGTCAGTTTTATGAAAATTCATCTTCCTGCCATCCCCAACTAATTTATATGGACTCTGTTGATTCTTCATTCTCATACACGGTAAATGCAACGTTTTTTCCAACTTGCATGAGGGTAAGAATTTTCTGTTTGTTCCTTATTTAATACCTGTCATAAATTAGACAGGTATTAAGGGAATAAAATTCCTCATGGGTCATGAATTCATCAATGGATCCAAATTTTTAAACTAAATTATCTCGAAACTGATTGTTGATAATAATTTAACCTATATGCCTGTAAGACCTAAGGTCTTTTAAATGCAACCTAAACTGCACGGCACTAGTTAGACGAGGGATAGGAAAGACTTTTTGCTGGCACAGTGGACTGAGAAATAAGGTATTGATTATGTCATGGAATTCCGCGTCTGGCGTCTAGTTGTAGCTGGCAGAAGATAGAAAAAAATGCTGCCTAGAGTGGGACCAGACTTCTTAGTTAGCAGTCAAGCACTGCATCCACTGCGCCATTTCCACCCGACAAAAATTTGCCTTTATGAAGAAAGTTGTAACAATTTTGTTTGTAAGAAATTTTCTAAGCTACAGAATTGTTCAAAAAAGTGTTCTCTGTAAGAGTGACGGTTAGAGAGAGATATTCCCGAATAGCTATTTTGGGAGCCTTTGTCCCCCTTAATAGGGCCGCCGAAAGGGGAAATTCAAAAATCAGATTTCAGCCAATTATTCTGAAATTTAGCTGGAATCATGTCTGACTCAACTGCTAACCATTCCCAAGGTTCCATTGGGAGTGAATTATAGCGAGAGTTATTTTCCACTAAGTTTTCTGCTCTTATTTGTGTACGAACAGTTAAGGCGCCCACACAAAAAGTTGTGCCAAGGCCTAACAAAACATTAAAGCGGCACTGAAATATTTTCCTTTTTTTTTTGTAAGATAAATTATATTTTTCATCCAAGTTTAAAGTCTTCCTGCGTAAAAGAAATAAAAACTTTTTTGATCCCCTTTTTTTATTTCAATTTCCCTTCATCCAATCATATCGGAATCCACACAAAAAACTTAATTTATTTTTGTCCCCCCAAATATTACCCGGATGCCGAAAAAGTTACTTGGCCAGTTAAATTGTTTTAATTTCTTTCAAAAGCCTCCCTTGCAACTTTTGCAGAATGAAAAATACATATCGATAAACAATAGAGAGTCGTTCGCACTTACAATCAATTATTTATATTTACCAAGAAAAACATGTTCCTTTTTTGGTATAAATATGTCAAAAATAAAGTTGTTTTGTCACATATATAATATTTGCATTAGTTAGGGATTTTTTTCTTGACAAGAAATTGAAATTTTTTCAATCAAGGAGGCTTTTAATTTCGAAGTTGGAAGTAGGAAGCTTTAAGAAAACTTTGATATTTGATTTTTAATGAAGCTTGGCCGTTTCAAAAGAACAATCAACTTTGAAAATTTTCATTTGAGGATGAATATTTAATTTAAATCATTAGATTCAAATCCTGATATAAAATAAATTCAATGCGCAACAAGAATGGACTTAATTAAATCGAGATTGTAAGGTTAATTAGAAGTACAGTTGCGGTAAGATAAATGTCAGTGTTGGACAAGGCCTTGAGCTTGACGCTAATGTTATGAATATAAATCTTCAAACACTTTATCTTTGACTATCACTAGACTTTCTAATACTACGTTCGTGTTTTTTTTATGGTTTTTCTTTATTTTCCCCGGTTTCTGTATGTACTTCTGTAGATACTTCACTTAAGAGATGAACAGATTTAATGCATGAAGGGATAAAATAGATTACAAACAATAAATTCTGGTTTTGCATTTTTTGTGATATCAAATCTCTGAAATTGACTGTGATGGATAATTTTGTGTGAGTTTTTTTTTTTTCTAAGGTGACTTGTAGACTGAGGGCGTCTTTTGAAGATAAATTAATTTTACTTAGTTGCGATATAAAGGGTGTTTTTTTTTAGAGGTATAGAACTTCAAGTTGGCAACACTATTTTAACTGGCAGCCATTTTTCCAGCTGTCAAATGATTTATTTTTATTTTTAATTTCAACATGAATAGACTGACGCTTGAACAACGCTTCCATATTGTGCCCAAATGGGCCCAAAACAAGATTGCCGTTGATCCCAATTCTCTATGGGCAAAGGGAATCATTGGTCCATATTTCTTCAAAATTGAAGCCGGCCATAATGTTACAGTCATAATAGAGAACGCTATAGAGGCATGATAGATGACTTTTTCGTGCCTGAATTGGAGGATGTTGATGTGGACGATCTTTGGTTTCAACAAGACGGCGCTACATGCCATTCAGCCAACGAAACAATCAATTTATTGAAGGAAACTTTTTGTGAGCGCATTATCTCGCGTCGTGGGCCTGTGGCGTGGCCTCCAAGGTCGTGCGATTTAACACCGCTGGACTATTTTTTGTGGGGCTATGTGAAGTCGATTGTCTACGCAGATAGGTTCGAGACGATTGATGCCTTAGAAGAGAATATTCGGCGCGTTATTGCTGACATACATACCCAATTGCTGCAAAAAGTGATCGAAAATTGGGCCACTTGCCCGAAATCATATTTAAAACATAATAGCAAACCCGCTTATCTTTATAATAAAGCTAAATTCTTGGCCATAACATTAAATTATATGCGTTTTATTTCTTCTTGAAAACCACACGTCTAAAAAAACACAACCTTTACAAGGGAGCGCATAAGTTGAACACAACCGACCGACCAATTATTCCGCAAAAAAAATCGAATTGTTTCCATTTTTTTGCGGAATAATTCGTCGGCGGTGTTCAACTTTTGCGCCACCTTGTATATAGGTGCCGCCAAAAGAGAAATTTACTTGCGACGCAGTTATGCATTTCATTTCTAAGATCTGATTTTACTTTAATGTGGGTTATTTTCTCAATCAACACTCCACAAAATCACTACTGAAAAGAACGACGCGACGGACGAAATTTATCACTTTGATCTTGACCTTTTATAGACCAGAAATGATTTGTGTTTGTTTTCTAATTAAGTTGCTTGAAACAATAAATAAATTACAAATAGCTACATTATACATTTGCAAATTTATCTTCTTCAAAAGTATATGAATATCTATCCAGTAGTAGATATTTGCAATAAATAACTATAAGATCTAAGAGCGTATTCTTGTTTTTTTTTTTTTTCTTGTTATCTTTTTCCGCCGTAATATGTGTTTTCAAAATTATTGAAAATATAAATAAATTCTGTTTTATTTCTCAGTTTGAATTTTAACTTGCAATATTTGATTCGAAAAATAATCGAATTTAGGATTTTAATCAGCTTCAACCAGACGATGAAGTATGTCCAGAAATTTTGTATGTTTGTCTATATCTCGGTCTACGCATCAGCCTAATCCGATGAAGCATTTTTCTTCAAATTTGAGACTTAAGGTCTTTAAGCAATTCCCTAAAGGTGAAATTTAATTTTTGTTGCTCCAAAAATAACGGTACTTGACATACCGCACCATTAAGAAAAACGCTATTTATCTCGAAAACATGTATTACGATTTTGAAGAAATTTTGTTTTGGGTTCTACTGCAGGTGGGGTCAATGTGGGTATTTGTAAACAATTTCATACTTTTTTTTTTTGAAAATTTAACGAAAAACTGTGAATGATAACTTGGAAATACAATGTTTCTTTATTAAAGATTTTATAAATTACTTAAAAATTTTTAAACTAACGGTTAATATTATCATGTTTATATTTACCCAGTCCTGCTTTCATTTTTATTCTGATTTATGGGGTAAATGTAAACAGCTATATAAATCATCTTGAAGCTTTGGAACAGATGCTTTAAGTTGTCATCAACAACCTATTGGGCTTTTAAAACTCGTAAATCTTCTTTATTTCAGGGGCAACCATTCGATAATGGTTAAAGGATACGCATAAGATTCGAAGGTCAATTTTCTTATTCTCAGCATTTCTTGGTTTGGCAACGTCATGCAATGTTATCGAATGAGTATGAATAGTAATTTCAAAGGATATTTCCCAATGAAATGTTTTCCCCGACAAATCGTTTAAAATAAAACACACTTTAATTTTTACCAATTTTAAATTTTCAACCAAAATATTATGTTAACAACTACCCCAAGAATTTGTTTATATTTACCCTCAAATCAAATTTTATAATAAAAAGTACATTTAGAAAAACTTATGTCTGCAATATATTTAAAAAATAATGATATTTCCCTTGCTTTCAAATTGAACATTTCATTAAAAAAAACAACTGCCAAATGAAAACATGCGAATGATTTACATGTATGTGACAGATAATAATGAATGCGTCCGAAGGTTTATTCAGTGGCTGCGTTCAAGGCTGCATTATTTGTATGGAATTTGAGCTCCGTTCACATTCTCCTCTGTTAACATTTACCCAGATTAACCCTACATATAATTTTTTTTTGATTTCAATCAAAGTTTTTATACGAACCCTTCTTTAAAGTTGAAATAATATTGCATATCAAAATTTTCTAAACTGAATATCTCAAAAAACAGTTACGCCCAATTTCTTCACAGAAGTACTAAGCCAGCCTAGTACCCAGTCCAGCTAGACCAGGTACTAGCTCTGGTACTCGGTCCTAACGTAAAGTTAGTACCTATACATTTCTTCACATCACTAGTACCGGATCTTAATTCACCAAGCGGTACTAGGGCTTAATACGTCTAAAACTGGTCTAATTCTGATTTTGACAATAATTTGGCATTTCAAATATTATTTTGATGTTTATTTTGACTGAGCGATTTTTATTTTAAATTATTTTCGAATGAATTGTGTCAATTTTATAGTATTATAGAGATTGGGAAAATGCAGAATTGCAATGAAATCCTGCCAGCATTTACAGGAGTGATCAGTGGTGAATCAGCTTCCAGATGAAGCACTTGATATCGGTAGAAGATTGTGTGTTAGTTTTTGCGTGGAGTTTTTGATAATTTTCTGTGTACGTATGTGTGTGACAGGCTTGGAGTAATGTCCTTTATTGTGTCCATTTCATGTTCGGTTCACTTATTTTTCACTGTGCAGTTGAACGTAAAGTTGCAGTCGGTGTGGATTAAAAGTACTAAAGTAAAGGTGGGGTCAGTACGAAGTTAGATTGCAAAACAAACATTTTAAATTGCGACCAACAAAAATTAGATTCAGTCCCTACACTTATAAGGTCATTACAAAATACATACATTATATATGTACCTAGGTACCATAAGAAAATGAAAAATCCACAAAACCAATAAAATCCGAATTTATTGCCTATTTAATAAACTACAACCAAAAAACTATCGAAAATCAGCAACGAATTCATTGAAAAAATGAAAGAAATTACTCTGATTCAGGTATTAGCGCCACTAGACTGCCGATTTTAAAGTCCCAGCTAATACCGAGTCCTAAGGACTACTCGGTACCAACTTGACAGAACTAGGGCTTAGTACTTATGTGAAGAAATCATTTGGTACCGATTTGAGTACTAACAACTGGTATGATAACCAGGTACTAGCTGATTTTGAGGAGTCAGCTAGTACCAAGACCTAACTAATACTCGGTACCAAATTGAAAGGACTAGGGACTAGAACTTGTGTGAAGAAATGAGTTGATACCGATTTGAGTACTAATTTTAGGACTAGTACTGGTACTAGCGTTAGGACTCTGTGAAGAAATTGGCCGTAAGTGTATTTTATTAGATTTTAATGAATAGTAGGTTCACTAATTTTAAGAATCTTGTTTAATTGCTGGTTTAGCACGATTTTATTTTACTCAATAAGAAAACTTTATTTTTAATTTTATTTTACTCAAAAAAATACTTTATTCTTAATTTTAATAATATGTAATTTAATTTTAATAGAACAGATATTTGAGGGCGGTGGTGGAGCATGGAGGTCTGATGGTATAAAGAATGCATGAGAAAAGAAATGACGGCGACAGCGATATTCAATTCGGAACGGGAGGAAACGAAACAGATTTGGGGTGGGTTTGGAAATTATGTAAGAGCTACGTGAATGTGTTCGGAAATTGGATCGACGTTCACACTAAGGCCTCCTTCCACTTGTTCACACTTGGACTTGAACAAATCTAGTTCACTTCAACTCGAAGAACAAGTTCATGCGACCATGTTGTGCATTTAATTTAATTTTTAATTCAACAGGGATTAAGCAGCCAGAAAAATATTTCACACATCTATACATACATACATATACAAATATATTAGGCATTTTGTTTTGAGTACTGTCCATTCAATTTAAAATTATTTCTATAGACCAAAATATGAATATAAACATTTTATTATTATTAGCTCAACGAATTTCATAGTTTGCTGATCTTTTAGTGTTTTTTTAGGTCAAATAGAATGAAGTAAATGAACAAATAGTTTAGCTATTTTAGGAACTGAGTTTAGATACTACATAATTTGAAATTTCAAGAATGGTTGGCAAATGTTGGTAAGAAAATACATATTCAGAAAATTTAAGAACGAGTGTTATAGTTGCAGACTTTGAGCATTGAAGAAGTATATAATATTGATTTTAATGATTGGAGGAAATGAGATACCTAGTTTGGGAAAACAATTTAGCAAAGTGCCGTTTTACATAAGTGAAGGCCTGGTTACGAGAAATAAGTTGTTAAAAGTCAATTACAAGAAACATACTAAAACAACTTCTGAAAAAGTTTTAAACTCAAAAAGAAGATCGTTGTCTGAATTACTAAAAAAAAATGTAAAGGGTGTTTTTTTTAGAGGTATAGAACTTTGAAATGGAATAAAACAAAGTTGATTTTTTTAATTGACATGAAATTTACTTTATTTGAAAGATAATTTTCTGGCATTATGATTTGCATATGACCGCCACGGCTGGCTCGGATGTTGTCTAATCTGTAGGTGCAATTTTCAATGACTTTTTCCAACATTTGTGGCCATATATCGGCAATAACGCGGTGAATGTTGTCCTCCAAGTGGTCAATCGTTTCGGGCTTATCGGCGTAGACTATCGACTTCACATATCCCCACAGAAAAAAGACAAGCGGCGTTAAATCGCACGAACTTGGAGGCCAATTCACGGGTCCGTAACGTGAAACTATGCGGTTACCAAACGTTTCTTTCAATATGTCAATTGTGGCACGTGCTGTGTGACATGATGCGCCGTCTTGTTATAACCACAGCTCCTGCACATCATGGTTGTTCAATTGATGAACGAAAAAGTCAGTAATCATGGATCTATAGCGGTCACCATTGACCGTAACGTTCTGGCCGGCATCGTTTTTAAAGAAGTACGGACCAATTATTCCAACAAACCATAAAGCACACCAAACAGTCAGTTATTGTGGATGTAACGGTGTCTCAACATACACTTGAGGATTATCATCACTCCAAATACGATAGTTTTGGTAATTGACGTAGCCATTCAACCAAAAATAAGCTTCTTCGTTGAACAAAATTTTCTTCTGAAAATCGGAATTAACAGCAATCTCGTTTCAAGTCCATTCACCGAATGTAATAAATGAAATAAATCACTTGACAGCTGACAAAATGGCCGTCAGTTAAAAAAGTGTTGCCAACTTTAAATTCTATACCTCTAAAAAAAAAACACCCGTTAGATATTGGTGAGATTTAAACTAAATTTTTAAGAAGAAGAACAAGATTAGTCATTTCTGGAACAGTTAAAAATTTTGTAACATATTTGTAAATTGTTTCGATCAGTCGAAACGGTTTCCAGATTTGTATAAAAAAAAATCATTTCGTTATCCAATCTTTTGTAAATACAATCTTTAATGACTTCAATTTGAGGATTCAAATTATGCAATCCGCCATTCATTGTACTGTACAGCTTTCAATTGAATGAAATGTTTTGCAAACTTTTGCACTGGTGATTGTTTAATTTAAAGTCGAGGTCTCAAAGTAAATCTAATACGAGTGCAATCATTTAATCGAACTCGATGAATGATTTTTTAAGACTGCATTCTTTTGTTTTTTCGGCTCTCTCATTTTCTGCTTAGAACATTTAAATAAAATTTTGTATGTAGAAAAAAAATTATATAATATCGAATATCAAAATTTAAAAACAAAAACGTCTTTGGGATTTAAAAAAAAAATTAACTCATTCACTTCGAACATCTATCCTAATTCTAATTGGGTACCTACATACGTACCATGCATATTATTAGTATACTGGGAGCCATCAATTCCAAGTATCAGGACCACGATATCTCTATGAAAAAAAACTGACCCAGATATGCATGCTTTATGCAGCAATGCACACAAACCGAATGACATACACATTCATTTGTGAAATTTTTCATGATAAATTTTGCAACCGAAAGTTCTCGCACGGCTAAGCTAGAATTTTGTAATTCTTCTTATATGAACAAAATTTGAAAGTATTTTTTGTTTTATTATGTTTGTCATTTAATCTCGCTTGGACGGCTGTACGAATTCAAATGAAATTTGGTGTAAAGTCGAATATGTCGTGCAACGCTGTACATGTGATGCAAGGGCTGGCGGGACCCGACCGAAGCGTTTGTGTGTCAGTAACATCTAGTTTTTTTCATAAACCAGCAAATTAAATTTCAAATATAATATAACTAAAATATAAAAGCATAAAAAAGAACCAATTAAAAAGTGTTAGCCGTGGGCCGTTTTCTGAAGAAAAAAAAAATGAAAATCTCTCCCAATTTTAATTGGATTACAAATTTCATTCCTATCAAAAACCACAGTAAAATCATATAAAATATAAAAATATTGTATTTTAAATTGAGAAGAGATATCAAAAATAATAATGTTCGACAAAAGTAAAGAGCGCGAAATTTCAAAGATACACCATTGAATACGAACAAGTAGCTTTGTAGTTGTAGTTCATTCATTCAATGGCAAAACTTCACTTGTGTGTCAAGAAATAGGCAGTTATTAATAATACAATAGTCCTTTGCGTCAAAGCTTAAAAATAAACAGTTCATCTAAAAATTAAAATAAATACATTTTTATCTATGTACACAGAATAGCACTCTCCATCCTAGATGCAATGAATAAATGTATTTCAGTCTGAAACTGCATTAATATTTGCCTTCAAATAGAGATACATTCAGGTGAAAGGCTCTCAATGCATTTTACCAGATAACATTTGAAAAGCTTTTCTGATTTGCATTTTAATTGTTTTGTTACTCTATCGGTCGGTATCGAATTTAAAAAAATAATCTCAAAATGAATTTGATGTTTATGATTCTCCAATTTATTTTTTAACAAAAGAAATTTTCATAGAAACATACTCGTATGATGAAAAATATCACAAGTTCTTAATTTTACGGTATTTGCTCAGTTATTTAGAAGAATTGACTAAGCAAAAATTTTAGATAAAAAAATTCTGCAAAATAAAAAACAAATTGTAAGCCTTTATGGAGCCATGGTGCATAAACAATTACGACGATTTGAGAAGCTTCGTATTAGACGAACGCGAATACTCAGTTCGGTTGTGTTCTTAAAAAGGTGCTGCGACCATAATATTACACCAAATTGTGCTTAAATAAGTGAAAAAAGGCATATAAATGGCGCTATTCATATTATCAAAAACGCTAGTGATTTGTTGTTGAGCAAAGTTATCTCCAACAATAAAAAAGATGTAGATTTTATCTTAAAAGAAATCTACAATTTACATTTAAGATTATCAAAAATCATGAGTGTTAATGATTTTCAATTTTGTGATACAGTTATACATATTATATTCCAACAAACGGATAAAATTGCAGAAAAGTGTGCGCTTAATCAAATTAGGAAGTTTGATGCCAAAATCAAAAAACCTAGATGGTTCCATAGGACATACAGTATGCAGAAAAGACACACACACACATACATATATCTACTAGCATTATACCATCAACATCCGGCGAATTTCACTTCGGTTGTGTCAGCACTCGTAAATCGAGCACACACTTTGTGCAACTCAGACCACATTCAAGAGGAATTAACTCATGTAGACAGGGCTTAAACGAAGTAGGGCTACAACTCAAAACAAAGAGCTTCTAAGCCCAAGACAAGACAGCCCCAAAATTCCGTATCATCTCAGGTGGAAAAACGCGTTTTGTTACCATACTTAAAAGGGATTTCTGATGGAATTGGGAGGATTTTGGGCAAACTAGGTATTAAAACGGTTTTTAAATCCCCAACTAAAGGACGCCAGCTGTTAAGAACACCCAAGGATACAATTCCTGTGGAAAATCCAGAAGTATACTCTGTCCCCTGTAGTTGTGGATTAGTCTACATCTGTGAAACAAAAAGAACAATTCAAACACGTCTAAATAAGCATATAAAAGCAATCCAGCATAATTTCATCACAAAATCTGCGATCTGTGAGCATTTAGCTTCCCCGTGACCAGGAAGAGTGGAATTTCCAAAGAATGGCCCCATTTGCTTGAAATTGGGTAAAGAGCATAATATGATTCATCAGATGGGAAATTCGAATTTATGCTACCTACAAATAATGAACAAAGTGATTGTAAAAAAATTATTTTCAAGTTCTTGGCAAAAAATTCACATAACGAAAGTAGCCATTCCACGTTTTTTTGAGCAAAAGATGGTATCGTTTCTTGCTTTTTTAGGTATAATAAAATTTAAAAAAAGAAGGATACTCTAAGTTCAAACTTTATTACTTTCGCAACACAGAAAGATTTTTAGTAATCAAAAAATAGTGTTTTTTTTTCACTCTATAAATAGCAATTTTTTTAGATAACCTTTCAAACACTACCCCATTTCACCCTTTAAATGCCAATTTCCTGAAAAAAATCTCTAAGGCCATTCACTTAAAACAACCTTTCAAGTCGGATATTTTTCTATTTTTACCTCATTTCACCCTACAAATAACAAAATTGTATAAAGAATATCTATATAAAGCTATTTCCTAAGAAAAACTTTTTAAACAAAAAAAGAGAATTCCTAAATCGAATTTTTTTTTATTTTTACCCCATTTAGCCCTACAAATACCGAAATTTGAAAAAAATATCTCTAAAAGCTATTTCCTAAGAAATACCTTTCCAACAAAAACCGAATTTCTCAAATGGGATTTTTTTATTTTTACCTGATTTCACCCTACAAATAACAGAAGTTGAAAAAGAATACCCCAAAAGCGATTTCATAACTGCCTACAGCGCCACACGTTGAACGGTAATTGAATTGAACTGAAAAATGAAATGTGCGCCTACAGCGCCAACTGTTGAGAATTTTCTGACTTTTCTTCTTTCCTAAACCTTGACGGAGCAATTACAAACAAACCTGTAGAAAGAAGTATCCAATTCGATCCAGTCGTTTTCAATTTTTAAGGATCCGAACACACTACGATCCATTTTTTTAAGTAAATAGATGTTTGTCAAATTCAAGAATGCTATATTATTTGTATTTTTAGAGGTTTTTTGAACGATATGAAAACGAATTTGGTCAACCCATTACGGAAGTCTATGAGAAGAACAAAAGTCTGGAAGGTTTTTTTTTTGACGCCGTCGTTGGCGGTGGGGTGTTGAAAATAGCGATTTTTACAATTATCACTAAAATTCATTTTTTTTTTAAATAGGGATTGATGCTCTGTCATATTCCCTAAGTGTGAAGACTTTTATCTTGATGATCTGATTAAAAAAACTCAAGATATAAGCTTTTGAAGCGAACCTTATCAGATTTTTTTGGAGATTTTATGCACAGCAAAAATTCAACAACAAAAGTCTCCAAAAAAAAATCCAATGAGGTTTCCTTAAAAAGGTTATATCTTGAGTTCTATAAGTTCGATCGCCAATATAAGGGTCTTAGCACTTAGGGAAAATGACAGAGCATCATTTCCTATTTAAAAAAAAATGAATTTAAGTGATAGTTCTTCTTCTTAAAAAAAATTGTAACAATCGCTATTCAAAACAAACACCGATCTACCGATGCACGGATACACGGATTCAATTCCGGATCTTATAAGACCACGTGTATCAGTGTAATAGGGAACTCTACTAAAAACCTTAGTACTCAATTTTTGGTTATAACGGGTGATTTTTTAGCTGGTTTGGTTTTGGCAATACTGGTTTTGACAGCTGACGTGTGTTTAGTACCTTGTGTCACTGTCAAACAGCTTCAGTTTGGTTTGCAATTTAACCATGGATCGTCTTACAAATGAACAACGCTTGCAAATTATTGAATTTTACTATCAAAATTCGTGCTCAGTTCGAAATGTTCATCGCGCGCTGCTTGTGTTCAGCGATGAGACTCATTTTTGGTTGAATGGGTACGTAAATAAGCAAAATTGCCGCATTTGGAGTGAAGATCAGCCAGAAGCATTGCAACAGCTACCAATGCATCCCGAAAAAGCCACTGTTTGGTGCGGTTTATGGGCCGGCGGCATTATTGGGCCTATTTCTTCAAAGATGATGCGAATCGCAGCGTTACTGTCAATGGTGAACGCTACCGAGCGATGATAACAAACTTTTTTTTGCCCGAAATGGAAGTTCTTGACTTGCATGATATGTGGTTTCAACAAGACGGTGCCACATGCCACACAGCACGCGAAACAATGGCGCAATTGCGAGGCGAGTTTGGTGAACAGTTAATTTCACGTTTCGGGCCGGTCAATTGGCCGCCTAGATCGTGCGATTTGACACCATTAGATTATTTTTTGTGGAGGTATGTCAAGGCTAATGTCTATAGGGACAAGCCCGCTTCGATTGACGCACTGGAAGCCAACATCCATGCATTCATTCGTGAGATACCGGCCGATATGTGTGAAAGAGTATGCCAAAATTGGACTCAGCGGATGGGCTACCTGAGACGCAGCCGCGGTCAACATTTGCATGAAATTATCTTTAAACATTAAATTGCAAGGTTCAAACTATCGATTAAAATAAATATTTCATTCATTTTTTCGAATTTTTTGTGTTTTTTTTTTTTTTAAAGTTCTAAACCTCTTAAAAAATCACCCATTATTTCCACACCTAAAATTTGCTGTCAGCTCTTAGTCTATAGAGGCACTCCATCTACACTTGGAGGATTTCCAACTTCCTAATAAACAAGCATTTAAAGTTGAATAGGCTAGACGCGAGGCCAGATATAAGTAAAAGGAAAGAAATATATTTTTTTTAATCCAAACAACATTATTATTAAAATACTGCTTTAAGCTCTTTAGGGGCTTCTCCTTGAGCATTGGTTTTGATTCGGGGTTTCCTTTATCATGCTACTGTTAATAACGACTTTTGGTAAGACTTCGTTAGCCATACCCAATATATCTTCTACCTCTAGCTTTTAAATTTTCTTTAAAGCTCTTACGGTAGGAACACCGTTGTATCCTTAAATATAATTTCTAAATAAACCCTCTGATGAAAAATGCTAAAAGTTTAAATCAAGTCAATAAAGCCGTCAGGCTGATGTGTGTATAGGTGATTCTTGCTTATATACAAACGTACTACAGACCGAATATTTTGTTTGTATTCTCTGTCATCGTATGGACAAATTTAATTAACATCTCGAATTCGGTTCGTTTTTTTCGAATCCACATTCACCCCATAAGCCTTATCCATTTATTGACAATATGTGTGAGAGTGAAGAAAAGTAAGAATAACTTAATTCAATTTCAAATATCAAACATACAAGACGCCCGGCTTCATTGCCGATGATATGATATATGTATATGGCCTTCGCAGATTCAATTAATTTAAGTAGGTAATTATAATCCTTATTAATTCTCACGCAAATCAGCTTAATGTTGTCATGGATACACTCGAGTTAGAGTATGTATTTGTATTTATTGCAATAAATTAAGTTTTGTGTTTATACCCAATTAGTATTGGATTTAAGCTCAAGAATTACAATACAATCATCTATCTGAAAAGCATCTCAATTAGACAAAACAACATTTGAAATAAGGTCCTTTGAGTAAATTTTGGAATAATTATTATCAGCAAAAGGTATATATACACACCTATCTATATAGGTAATCTAAGAATTAAGGGTTAAGTCAACCATATTGCATCAGTTTGGAATTGATTTTTTGACAGATTATTTTTTTTCCAAATTATGTTTCAGGGTTGGGATTTCAATAAAGAGGATTACCTTGAAATTCATTACAAAAATACCTTTTTTTCAATATTATATACGGGAATAAATACTTAGAAGGAAAAACTCATCTCAGAGGAGATTTGTATTTTTAAATGTAACATATATTTATAGAATTGTGCAAGAAATTTATTTTAATCTCCTCCTCACTGTCTTCAAGCACCGAAATCAAGCCTCATCAGATCGGACGTTCTTGGTATTACATAGCACAAATATGATTTATACAGGGTGTTTTTTTTTAGACGTGTGGTTTTCAATAAGAAATAAAACGCATATAATTTAATGTTATGGTCAAGAATTAACCTTTTTTATTAAGATAAAGGTTTGCCATTATGTTTTAAAAATGATTTCGGGCAAGTTACCGCCGCTAGACCCCCCCTCTATTAAAGGTATTCCATTAATATTCTCAGATGAAGATGGGTCTTATTCTGAATAAGAAATTAAGCTGGAAACCCAATATACAAGAAAGAGTCAAAAAGGCTACAGTAGCTCTTTTCTCCTGTAAAAAAGCCACTGGGGATAAATGGGGTCTTCAACCCCGCATTACTCACTGGCTATACACTTCGGTAATAAGACCGATTCTAACTTATGGGGTGGCAGTATGGTGGACCGCTCTAAATCTATCAATAAATTGAGAAAAACTTAGTCTGTGCACAAGTGGAGCACTTCGCACTACTATATCTGCTGCAATGGACACTATTTTTCATCTGTTACCCCTCGACATATTTAGTAAACAAACGGCCGCAAGCACAGCCATTCGTCTTAAGGCCTCTTCACAGTGGATCAACAATGAGATTGGTCACTCCACAATCCTGATCACTTTCTTGTAACACTGACTATACCATACCCCAATTACTTTTTTTTTTAAAAACTATCAAATTTCCATCCTATCTAGGTCTACTTGGGAGGATGAGACATTCTTGGTAGACGAATCGGTTCATTTTTATACTGATGGATCAAAAACCGATGACGGGGTTGGTGGAGGAGTGTACTCAAGCAGACTAAACTTAGGTCTCTCATTTCGCCTTCCTAATCATTGTAGCGTGTTCCAGGCGGAACTCTTAGCGATCAAGAAAGTTTTATCTTGGCTTAAAGAAAACGTGATATCAACAACTGATATCCGTATTTTCTCAGACAGCCAAGCTGCTCTTCTTAAATCTCTGGACTCAGTCTCTACAAACTCTAGAAAAGCCCTTAACTGTCAATCATCTCTCATTGAGATGGTGCAGCAGTTCAACATTCACCTTTGCTGGGTGCCGGGCCATAGGGACATTCCAGGAAACTGTAAGGCTGATGAACTCGCTTAAGAGGGAACTAATTACAATACCTATTTCCATAGATAGGTCGGATATTGGTATACCCATCGCTACATGTAAACTCATGCTAAAACAAGATGCTATAAGGGTAGTAAACCTTGGGTGGGAAAACATCACCACTTGCTTGGCTACAAAACAGATCTGGCCAACGCTTGACATGAAGCGCTGTAAGGGCTTGATCTCCTTAAGCAGATTGCACATTAGCTCCGTTATAGGTGTCATCACCGGACACTGTCTAACGACACTGTCCACGAGACTTGGCGTCTACTCAAACGATTTCTGCAGGAGCTGTATGGAAGAAGAGGAAGAGGAGACGATTCCTCATCTACTCTGTACATGTCCTGCACTATCCCAAAGACAAAGATTGCACTTAGGAGAATTCTACTACAACGATCCCAGTGATTTGGCAAACACTGACATAAGGTGTCTTACGCGCTTCATAAGAAGCTCAAAATGGTTTAATGAGTAGGGAAAAGATTTTCCTAGATCCATGTGGTATCACAACGGACCAAGATTTGGTCTAAGTGTGTCGACTCTCCGTCGACAGCCGCTTCTACCTAACCTAACCTCAGTGACCGCCGCGGCTGGCTTGAATAAATTCCAGCCCTGAGGCCCAATTTTCAACGACTTTTTGCAGCAATTGGGGCCGTATGTCAGCAATAACGCGCCGAATATTCTCTTCCAAGGCATCAATCGTCTCGGGCTTATATTTGAGTAGACAAGCGACTTCACATAACCCCACAAAAAATAGTCCAGCGGTGTTAAGTCACACGATCTTGTAGTTCACGCCACATGCCCACGACACGAGATAATGCGCACACCAAAAGTTTCCTTCAATAAATTGATTGTTTCCTTGGCTGTATGGCATGCAGCGCCGCCGTCTTGTTGGAACCAAAGGTCGTTCACATCAACATCCTCCAATTCCGGCATGAAAAAGTCATTAATCATGGATGGGCACCAATTGTTGCGCCTGATTTGCAAACGTTGTTCAAGAGTAAGTCTATTTATTATGAAATGGCAAACCAAACTGAGCATAAATCAAGTGACAGCTCTCAAAAAGACCAACTCCGAAAAAAGATTGAAAACCACATGTGTAAAAAAAACACCCTTTACAATCCTACTCCTATACATAATGCTGGTATCTATCCTTTTTTTCGCGGGATTATCCCATTTTCCGACATCGAAAAAACTATCCCGTGAACGCTTCTTAAATCCCGCGTTATCCTTATAATATCCCTTTTTTCAGCCTCGGAAAATTTCAAACAAAAAATGTTTTGAATTTAGTGGAAAAAGCTAAAACGATCATGAAATAGTGCGACGATTAAACGTATATGTTCACAGTTAGCGTAGCTAAGCTGTAATAGTCTTTATTGTTTTTATCTGTGCGACTCTTTTGGTTAGTTTTATTATTTTGAATAATTTCGAATTGAAAAAATGCCAAAACCAACTTAAAGGAAATGTGTTTTGAACGCTAAACTTCGAGAAAAGTATCCATTTCTCAAAATCGTGACGACAAATAGTGACACTTTTTGTTAAAAGTGGCTAACGCCTGAGACATTTTCCATAGCATTGAATTCTACAACTTTTTAAAATCAAGCTTCGCCAAAACTCTCAAGAAGAAAAATATGTATGTGATGAAACAAAGTGCTTCCGATGCTAGTGACAATGATATCGAAGACGACATCGATGCAATAATGTTGATCATCAAAATGTTTTTTAAAGATTATTTTCTATTTTCGGTCTGCCAAATGCATAATACGTAACGTAAAGAATGGAATATGATTTGTGGTGGAAATTTATTTTGTTTGTATCCTTGTTTTATCCTTTTTTTCTGATTCTGATATCCCGCGAAATCTCCAAATTTGGCGGGTCCATCCTTTCTTTTCGGAAAAAAAATATATCAGCCTTCCATACATAATAAATTTTTTAAATTATTTTAACAAAATATGACCCATTACTTTATACAGTTTGATTCGCATAAGGTGTGACAAAAAGCTAGACCGTGTAGATTGGACCGAGAAAAGAAAAAATCGTATAGGACCGTGGTCTATTCCCCTCACCCCTCGTGTAGCCAAAAGAGGCAATTTTCTAAAAAATTGACTAAAGACAGAAAAAAATTATTAAAAACAACAGTTATTTGAGCTAGAGCCCACACAGGTGGCCCGATTTGAATGAAATTTGGAACAGAGTATTTTTATATTATTCCCTAGAGATAAAAATTCGAATTTTTGTTTTAGCTCACCCAGAATGGGTAGCTGCCATAAAATTTTTTTTTTTTTAATTTTGCTCAAAAACGACTTTAACGACTTTGATTAAACTTCGTACCTGAAATGACAAAAGCAATTGTAAGAAAACTGTTTTTTTTCAGGTTTTTGGCCAAAAATTCACATAACGAAAATAGGCTAAGCATAACACGTTTTTTGACAAAATTCTGTGTGCTTCTCAATAGTTGAAATAATATTATTGCAAACAAATATTCCACACACACCACACCTATTTAAGAACCATTAACATTTATCTTGAAGGTGCGCCTGGGTTATACAATTGTTTATCACAAGAGCAAGTTCGTGCTATCCAGTCGTGCATATATTTTTTTTATGAAAATTCCTGAGGTAAGATCCATTTTAAAAGAATTAAATTACTTCAAATAAATTAATCAATATAAACTATTTCGTCTGAATTCAATGGACACAAAATGACAAAAATTCGTTGCAGATGTTGGTAAAAGGACACCCAGAATCCTTTGAGGTTTTTTTGAAATAAATATTTTCAATGGAAATTGATAAGCCAACAGACCATAGATAATTGAACCAATGGATTGCAACAAAAAGCTATCCTGTCATCACCAGGACCAGCAGCGACTTGTTGTACGTCCATCGTAAAATGAGGCATATTAAGAGTTACATTTTTGCAGACTGCCAGTCACCTGCCAGTCAAAAGCAAAGCAGGAGTTGGTCTTCTTGCCAGAGGAGAAGAAAAAAAAAAAAAACGTTCGCCGCACACAAATCACCATTGAATTCTTTCCTGGAACATGCTCCTGAACTCCTCAAAAGCTGACAAATGATCCTAACTTTTCATTAATTTCTTTTAACTAAAATCAATCAAATTAATTAATTAATTAATTAATTAATTTTAATGAGCAAAGAAATAAAATATTTTACTTTTTCTACCAAAGGACGTCTTTTTACTTGGGCTGCACCATTATAGAACATCCACCTACGATTGTTCATAGCTTCATATTGTTCTTCTTCGTATTAATAGCAGTTTCATTTGAAATGATGAAAATATCTTCACTTCTTGATTCTATGGTTGCAGGTTGTAATGTTGTGCAAAAACTTGAATAAACCAACATACGAGTTTTAAATTTAATTCTCATTTCTATTGAACCTTTGATTTAACGTTTGTTCTGTAGAATTGCCTGTGTCTCCTGAAGAAAATGTGGAAATTCTATTGTTTTGCAGACAATCAACAGTTATTGTATAAATTGGCACATCATGAACTTTACCAGGAAATTGCAATTTATTTTCACACACAGAGGCAAAATACCTATAGGTATGATGATTTTATTTCCAACAACTTTGGTCTTTACAACTTCTTTGTTTTGGAGACATCCCAAAGATGAATTCGCGTTTTACAAAATGGCAGATTTTCTCATATCTTATAATCTACACTTAAGCTTTTCTAAAAGCCTGTCCGTTAAAATACGAATGTTTGGGGGCGACCGTAGTTTACCTATCTCATCGCGGTTGTTGAAATAGAGAAAACTATCTAGCAACCGATAGCTTTGGTTCCAAACATTAACAAAACCACTGCGCTAGTCGGACACACCTTTTCAGGTTGTACTTCGTTTAGAAAATTCACTTTTCTAATTGCATACGGGTAAGTAAGGGACTTCTTTAAATATTGTATCAAATTAAAGCTAAGAATGTCTTCTTTAAAAAATCAATGGTCGGACAGACTTTTGTTGGTTGTTGACGAGAGTCCGACGGTTGTTTGTATCCTACCTTACCTTACAGTCACCTCCCACACTAGTTATTACTTTTGATTTAAGTGAACAAAATAAATTAAAGTTCCGCATGAAATAGTACATAGAAGTAATTTTAATAAATTTTTATTTTAATTTTAAGGACTTTCTAACAACCTTTAACTATGTAGACACTGTTGTGGTCTTTGCTGTGCCCTTATCTACCATTGCGATACTGAACACGTTCACTGGATGCACAGTTTGGAAATTTGCAACTGTGAGACGAACAATGACATTACAAAAAAGGTGAGTTATTAAATTATTTAACGAAAAAAATATATATTTTATTAATTTATCAAATATTTTATTATTTAGGATTAATTATTATAAACAAAATGTAGGAATTTAAAATAAATTAATGTGACAATGTATAATTTTTAAGTGAGTGACTAGACTGACTAGACTTGAAAAATGCCAATTTATAACAGTTATAACAGTTTTTGCCATTAAAAGTAGGTGTGCACCAATACGCTTCACGCGACTTGAAACAAAATCAAGCTTAGAATTATAAAAAAAAAACTTGATTTGGTGTTGCGGTAACTCGTGCCTGGTGTCTTAGAACTCTTAACCATTGCTTTGTGCGCGTTGTTAGTTTTAGGAATGGAGGGGACCCACAATTTTCATTTGAATTCGAACGGCTAAGGTGAAAGGCACTTATACATGACAAGAGATGCTCTTGGAAGATTTGTCACTTCCTCGCAAGAGGTATAGTAGCTGATTCTTTATTTAGATGCACGAGACTGAAACTAAGAATTAATAACATTTTATTTCGGGATGTAATGTATATGCAGCCACGAAAGGCGATGCTCCTTCACTACATGAGTCAATTTGAAATCCATACCCAAATAAATCTATTGACAAAATATTTGATGAACTTTGACTATGATTATTGATGATAACACTTTAAATATGTACAAGGTGGCGCAAAATGTTTTTGCAAATGGCTTCGTACGCAATCATGTTTAACATTTTTTTTAACTAGACAGCTGCCGTATACAAACAGACAAGCAATGGAGAGCTATACTCTCCACTGTCAAGCCATCGTCAATCTTAACAACGAAGAGGACGATTTTGTATGGAAAATCATCGTGAGCGACGAGGCACATTTCCACTTAAGCGATTACGTCAATAAGGAAAATCTTCATTTCTGGGGCACTGAAAATCCGCGTGTGATGCACGAAGAGCCATTACATCCACTCAAAGCCACTGTGTGGTGCGGCGTTCAAGCGGGAGGAGTGATTGGGCCGTATTTTTTTGAGGACCTCATCGGCAATTCGGTCACTGTTACTGGCGAACGCTACAGGGCCATTATAAACGACTTCTTACTGCCAGAATTGGATGATCGGAGCTTGGTAAACATGTAGTTTCAACAACACGATGCAAACGGACACACAGCACGTTCCAGAATGGATATTGTGAAGTAAGCGTTTCCTGGTCTCAATTTTGGTGATTTGGTATATCCAGAAAAATCAACCGATTTAACCATCCCAGACTTCTTTCTCTAGGGCTACTTGAAGTCACGGGCTTATGCCAACAAGCCTCAGAAAATCGCAGCCCCTGAGGACAATATTTGACAGGAATGCGAACAGTTATCACCGGAAATCTTGCGGAAAGTCATGGAAAATGCGATTAAAAGGGCACAAATGATTATCAAGACTATGGTGGTAGCCACTTACGAATATCATGTTTTTCACTTAACAGAAAAAATTGTAAATCGTTAAAACATTTTATCAAAATCAATCATCGATTACTGTGACGATGAGAAAGTTACGTGAAATTTTTGGGAGAAACAACAAAACGCACTATTTATCGTGTAGAGAATGATTTCGAAGAAAGAGGGTCTGTAGGTGATAGACCAAAGCATGTACCAAAACGCACTGCAAGATCGGCTGAAAACCTTACTGCTGCTCAAGAAAGTGTTCAAAACAATCCATCAACCTCAATTCGACGCCGTGCTCAGGAGCTTGGTCTTCAAAGAACAACTTTGGCCCCAATTTTGCACAAGGATTTGCATTTGTTTCCATTTAAGATTCAGTTGACACAAGAGCTTCTTCCACAAGACCATTTACGGTTCATTAGGATGTTACAGCTAGCCCATGACAACCCCGATTTTCATAAATCATAATGAGTGACGAGGCACATTTTCATTTGAATTGATATGTGAATAAACAGAAAAGTCGGTTCTGGGCAATGGAAAACCCTCAAGTTATTCACCAGTCACCTTTGCATCCATCAAAAGTTCGGTGTGAAATTTGGTCTGGAGGAATCATTGGACCTTACTTCTTTGAAAATGAAAATGGCGTAACGGTAACTGTGAATGGGGAGCGATATCGTGATATGATTGAAAACTTTTAACGCCACAATTGCATGCTTTGGGCTTGATTAACATGTGGTATCAACAAGACGGTGCCACATCGCATACAGCCAGGATTACAATGGAATTACTGCGAGACCTCTTTCCACAACAAGTTATTTCAAGAAATGGTGATGTTGATTGGCCTCCACGGTCGCCTGATTTGACTGCTCCGGACTTCTTTTTGTGGGGATATCTGAAAAGCAAGGTTTATGCAAACAAACCAGAAACGCTTGAGCAACTCAAACAAAATATTAGTGATGAAATTAATGAAATACCGCGGGAAATGTGTGAGAGAATGTAATGAAAAATGTGCTCAAAAGGGCTCGCTGTTGTGATACTAACAGAGGCGGACTATTACCTGATATTGTATTCCATACATAATTGCCGACATTAAATAAAACATTAACCAATATAAGATCCATTCTCTTTCATTTAATCAAAAATTATAAACAAACAAAGTAAAGGGTTTTCCAATAAGAGGTGTTATTTTGAATAGCCCGCTAATTCGGTAGTTGTCACTTTTAAAGCTGTCATTTTTTGACATTTGACAAGTAGAAACTACGCCATTAGTAAAAACGGAACGATACACGCTTCAACAACGCATTGAAATTATTAAAATTCACTATAAAAATGGTGAAAATTTGGCAGAGACGGTTCGTAAAACTAAAACATTTTTGGGTCGTCGTGAAGCACCTTGTCGGACCGCAATACAGAAATTGGTGGACAAATTCGAGCTGTTGGGACAAGTTAGTGATGTGAAGAATAAAACCCGTGCACGTCGCTCAAGAACAACTGAGAATATTGATGTTGTAGCCCAAAGTGTTGAAGAAAACCCAGGTTTGTCCATTCCTCGTCGTTCTTTGGAATTAGGCACTCCACAAACGTCATTACACCGTATTTTGCATAAAGACTTGAGTCTTAAGGCTTATAAAGTTCAGTTAACACAAGAACTCAAGCCGGCTGATCATCAACAACGTCGTGTCTTTGCTGATTGGGTCTTTGAAATGCATGAAAATGATCCGGAATTTCATCGAAAAATCATCTTGACTGATGAGGCCCATTTCCACCTCGGAGGCTACGTCAACAAGCAAAACTGTCGCATTAGGGGCTCGGAAAACCCAAGAGTTATTGTTGAAAAGCCTCTTCATCCTCAACGCGTGACTGTTTGGTGCGGTTTATGGTCCGGCGGGGTCATTGGACCTTACTTTTTCGAAAATGAGGCTGCAGCAACAGTTACGGTCAATGGATTGCGCTATCGAGAGATTTTTTTATGGCCGGAATTGGATGGTATTGATCTGGACAACGTTTACTTTCAACAAGACGGCGCTACGTGCCACACAAGCAATGAAACCATCGATCTTTTACGGGAAAAGTTTCCGGACCGTGTTATCTCTCGAAGAGGTGATCACAATCGGCCACCGAGATCTTGTGATTTAACACCTTGCGACTTCTTCCTTTGGGGCCACGTGAAAGATAAGGTCTACGCCAACAGCCGAGCGTCGATTCAAGACCTCAAAGATGGAATTAGTGAGGCTATCGAGGACATAGGGCAGCCACTTTACGATGTGGTTATGGAAAATTTCATGAAAAGGATATGGTCCTGTAAGCGTGGTCGTGGCGGCCATTTGGCTGATGTTGTGTTCCATTATTAACGGCATACCTTCCTCTTTATAATGAAATAAACATCCGATCATTTATCTCAAAAAGTACCATTTTTCTTTGAATATCAAAATAACACCTCTTATTGGAAAACCTTTTAGTATACCTTCCCGGGGGACACCCTTTACAAATAAATTCCAACCTGATTAAATTATAACAAACGGCAAATCATTTGATCATACTCCATCATATTAAATACATTCAAGCTTATTTTTATTTGTATATTTTATTTTTCGGGGAGGGAGTTATAGCGACTCTTTGATTCAGTTCAACTAGTTTTGGGTTTATTTTGTTTTTTTTTTATTGTGACAGTCCGTCTATTTAATATGTCTGTAAATGCAAAAATTCTTCTCGCATACAGCAACAAAAGAATGGTTTCATATCTATCTTTTCTATCGTATTTATAAAGTCAATATAATTTGTTTTGAAATGAAAAAACGATATGTCCACCTTCCTATATACATAAATCTATTTTTTAACAGCATTTCATTATTATTGAAAGCTTATACATACACATATCAGATTGTTATTTGGAAATTTCAATAAATGGCATTTTCATATTAAAAATTCTTTTATTTTGCAGGAAAACCCAAATTACACGAAGTCCTTTTTCATCAACCTACCGGACAAGCACTGTGAAAAGACAAAACTCAGTTATGTCAAATTTTTCACATCCCAATGGACAAAATAGTAATTGTGGCTCACATCGGGAATCCAAATCTAAACCAGGTTCGTATATACTGATGGTGTGTTATTTGAACCGACATACATCGCCATGAATTGGATATGGTTTTTGGCCAAAAAAGATTCCATATTTTTCCCATGAAAATTCCCATTTAACTTATGTACCACCACTAACACTATATGTATGTATATAAATTCCAATTTTCTTGTCTGATATCGTTAAAGGTAGACGACCGATAACAAACTCATCACAGATTAAAGTCACAAAGATGCTGTTGATAGTCTCAACGGTTTTTGTTTTCTTGAATCTGCCAAGCTACTTTTTCAGAGTGAAATTGTTCCTCGAGGTAAATAAAATTATTGCACTTTATTTTATTTTGTAAATTTTAATCTATGTTTTATGAATAAATAACAACTGGGCTGGGGGTTTTGCAGCAAAACAAAAGTCGTAAACAATATCATCCTTATTTGTTTCAACGTATATTGTAACAAATTGTTGTAGGAGGTAGTTGGGCATTGCGTTGTAGGAACCGAGGGGAAGTACTTATATGGAAAATTGCAGCCTGGTGCTCATAAATAACTCAAATCGATTTTAAAAATGTGACAAAAAGAGTGCAGCTTGAGTATGTGTGTGTTCTATATATGAAGCTTAAATTCGAACCCCTTGCAGGGTTGCCATTGCCACTATCTTGAAATAAATTTGAGTTAGTTTTTTCACAAATAATTTTTGATGTAAGCCTAAAGTTTACAGTTGCCATGCGAAAAAAAATAAAATTTTGAAAACTATTTTCCTCGTATTAAGTCTGTGTATTATATTTCATAATATCTATGGCCAAAAATGTTTACCTTGCCATAGAAACACCCATAATCCTATGTTTAACACGATCAAATAAACTGAAGGGAAATAATTTTATTTTTTTGCATGCAAACAAATTTGTATTCATCATAATACAATACAAAACAATTTCCGATCAATTATTTTGCATGCAAATAAAATTATTTTAACATAATTTTACTAAGAGTATTGGTGCCTGTGAGATCATCAAAAGTCGGTGTAAATTCATTTTTGCATTTCATTTTAATCTTTGGACGGTAAATGTAAACAAGACTTAAATCAACAGAAAAAAAAACATCCAAAATCATTTTTGTCAAGAAGAATAATAAAAATGCGGTCTACAAAATTGTGGTTATGATATTTTTCTCATATTTTGCTTATTTAATGAGTAATTTGAGAATTTGTGCTAAAAAAAAAAATATTTTACGAGAAATGTTAAATTGATTATTATCACTCGTTAAATACTCTAAAGCACGTTTTAAATTGTTGAACCCATTTTTTCCAACAAAAATTTAAAACACGGTTTTTATTTGCGAAAAACTATTTAATTAAAAGTGGCGGAAACCCCGACAAGGTTTCGCTTTTTCGCTTTTCTCGAAAACTGATTCTGATAAATTGTTTGTGGAGAATCATTGACACATTCTAAATTATATTGTGTACCTACCAAAATTTTCAAAAAGATATTTTTTGGATTTTTAAAAAAAGTTTGAAATTTTTTTTTGAAAACTCAATATTTCAAAAATGTTTCTTTTGTTTTTTATTAAACTTGGTAAAAGCAGTTTTTTGAACATTACCCAGAAGATTTAAGAAAAAATTATTCCTATAACCAAGACTAACGGTGCCTCCAATACAAATGTTTAGAAACCGTTAAAGAAAATCTTTTTATTCTCAAAAACGACTCCTACCATTTTGATAAATTTTTTTCCTGTGTCGAAATTAGTAAGGTCTAGCATTTAAAATTATTAAATTATACATTGATCTATAACTAACAGTACCTATCAAAGAACGTTTTTTTTTTATTTTTCACTATCTCATTATCTAACTTACCGATTAAAATTAAATTTTTTGTACAGAAGCTTGTAATTTAAATAATATTGCATATCAAAACTTTCAAAAAAAATATTTTTGGATTTTTAAAAAAATATTTTAAAAATATTTTTTTTGTAAATTCGATTTTACATAAACGGGTGGAAATTTTTTTTATAAAATTCAATTTTTAACTTCACATTAATAAGTAATTCTAATTGGCGTACTAATTTTTGTACGAAATTTAATTTTTGTATAAAATAAAGACTCCCATAACTAATTTATTTTAGACTTTAGAACCACAGTGTGATCGCACATATATGTAAGAGCAAGTTCGTAAGACCCAGTCGTGCATATTTTTTTTTTATTTTTTTGGAAATTTCCTCAGAGAAAGCTTCGCATAGATAAAGAAAACAAATTACGGAAAAATAATCTGTTTACCTTTCATCGTTTAAGTTAAGATGAAACTAAGTATACCTTTTCCGAAAAGCTACAGGAGGCCATCGAACTGTTTCTTTAAAAGGAATTTTATTATTTTGTATTTCCTACGATTTTCTTACTTCCTTATTCACCACACTGATGCAGCACACGTCTATGTGCTTTTATGTTTAATAAACCTTCTGTTGAACAGAAAAATGTTTTCCTCTGAAACTCACGTAATAAAAGTTGGGTTGGTAATGAACACATAAATCGTGGTGATTGTGTGTATAGTAAAACTTTTTTGTAATAATATTCAGAAATATTAACGTCTCTATAGAAAAACCACTAACAAAGGCAAAGGCAAAGGCGTACGCAAGAAGGGTTAGCAAATATTTATTTCTTTCATTTTTTTGTTGTTGGAAAAAAATAACATAACCTTAATTTTAAAAGTTATAAGTTAGGTTAGGTTAGGTAAGGTTAAGGTGGCTGCCAAGCAGAAATGCTTGATACACTTAGGGCCAGTTTCACAGTCGACACTTACCGGAATAAGTGGCACTTAAGTTTCCCATGTAAGCAATTTAAGCTCAATTTCATAGCCAGCGTAAGTGGAACTTAAGTCACCAACATCGGAGACTTAAGTGCCACTTATTTAGGTAACAGTGCACTGAGATGATGGGTATTAGTCTTTCACATTCCCCACTTAAGTGTCACTTTTCTGACTGTGAAACCGGCCCTTAGACCATGCGTTGGTCCATTGTGATACCATAAGAATCTAGGAACTCTTCTCCTTATTCGTTCAACCACTTGGAACTCCTTACGAGAAAAAATTATAAATCAATTTCATAATATTGATTTTTTAACAAAAAAAATTTATTTTTGTAGACTTAAGAGGACCTTCTGTAAAGTCGACAAATTGATTGAAATTGGTTAAGTCGTCAACGAGAAAATCAAAAATAAAAAAAATACGGTTCTACATAATATAGGTCGAAGAACAGACAGACAGAATTGCGGGACAGGTAATGGTAGATTTGATTTAAATCCCGAGGTGCATTTTGTTTTTCAAATCCTAGACTTGCTCTTACCTATCCTTAATAGCTACCTTCATTGCAAGTTAAAATGAAAATTCATTAAAACCAACAAAACAATTTTAGCATTAAATTCCCCCTCCAACATCCCCGGATCGGAATCCTGCGTACGCTCTTGCCTACTATCTTTAGTAAGGCAGGCAAATGCAATCAAAAGTTTTAATTATTTTCGTATAGTTTATTAAAGGAATTCACAACAAATCTAAGTATATTTCACTGTTGTTTTTTTTTCTTTTTTTTTTGCAGAAAGAAGAATCAGAGATATTAACCAAACAGCAATACATAGCTCAAACCCTGTTTGTAACAAGTTTTGGAATTAATTTCGTGCTCTACTGCCTCAGTGGGCAAAACTTTAGGTAAGCAAAAAAAAAATAGAATAAAAAAAATAAATTTCTGAAAAAAAAAAATTAGGATGAGTTGGTGTTAACAGGTTATTAATATTAAGAACTGAAAATACATAGGAATTTCATTAAAACTATTTGATTTTTTATATTAGAGGTAACTACCTAAATTTTTCAAACATCGTAATCTTGACAATCTGATTAATAGAACTCACGGAATAAACAATTCCAAAGAAGCGTATCGGCTTTATTTTTGAGATTTTATACGAAACAAAAAACGACAAAAAAGTCTCCAAAAAAAAAATTGATAAAGTTTGCTTACAAACCTAATAAAGGGTTTTTTTTTAGAGGTATAAAACTTTGAAATGTGATAAAACAAAGATGTTTTTTCTGAATTGACATGAAATTTACTTTACTCGAAAGATAATCTTCTGGCATTATATGATATTTGGCATATGACCGCCACGGCTGGCTCGGACGTAGTCTAATCTGGAGGTCCAATTTTCGATGACTTTTTCCAACATTTGTGGCCATATATCGGGAACAACGTGGCGACTGTTGTCCTCCAAGTGGTCAATCGTTTTGGGCTTATTGGCGTAGACTAGCGTCTTCACATATCCCCACAGAAAATAGTCAAGCGGTGTTAAATTGCACGATCTTGGAGGCCCATTCACAGGTCCGTAACGTGAAACTATATGGTTACCAAACGTTTAATTTAATAAATCAATTGTGGCACGAGCTGTGGGACATGTTGCGCGGCCGTCTTGTTGAAACCACAGCTCCTGCACATCATGGTTGTTTAATCGATGAACGAAAAATTCAGTACCTAATCATGGCTCTATAGCAGTCACCATTGACTATAACGTTCTGGCCAGCATCGTTTTTAAAGAAGTACGGATCAATTATTCCACCAAACCATAAAGCACACTAAACAGTCAGTTTTTGTGGATGTAACGGTGTCTAAACATACACTTGAGGATTATCATCACTCCAAATACGGCAGTTTTGTTCATTGACGTAGGCATTCAACCAAAACCGAGCTTCGTCGCTAAACAAAATTCGCTTATGAAAATTGGGATCAACGGCAATCTTTTTTTGGGCCCATTTGGGCACAATTTGGAAGAGTTGTTCAAGCGTCAGTCTATTCATGTTGAAATGCCAAACCAAACTTAAAATAAATCACTTAACAGCTGACAAAATGGCCGCCAGTTAAAATAGTGTTGCCAACATAAGGTTCTATACCTCTAAAAAAAAGGACGACACTAGAGACATGCCAATTTATAACAGTTATAACACTTTTTCGCAATTAAAAGTGGGCGTGTGTGAACGCGCTTCGCGCGACTTGAAAGGTGCCTGCAGTATGCCCACCGGCGGAGGGCCCTGCCCCTGCGAGGCAGCATAAACAGTACTTTTATAAGCCAACACTGTTATAATTGGCATGTCTAGAGTCACTCCCCTAAAAAAAAACACCCTTTATCTTGAATTCTATTAGTCGGATCGTCAAGATGAAGGTGGTTAGGCTTAAAATAACATGAGCAAAATGTTTCAAAGCGTGTAATGAAGGTCTTACGCCTTCATCCTCATAAAAGAAATCAAAGCGCTTAAATCAACCTCATACCAGACTTTTATATTCAATATATCGACGCACGTACTTTTATTTTAGTTATATACTCTTAAGGACTGGTCACATGAGAGCGACCAACGACCGACGAATGAACGGCTAAATGTAATTTAAAATAATTTTTAAACCTAAATTCTTCACAGATTGTAAAAAAAAATCGGTAAAATATAATTTATTAAAATGTTTGTAGATACCAAAATTCTTTTTAATTGCTAAAATAAGATAAATTTGAGAAAACAATTTGGTCGTCGCTAATTTGAATGTTTATTGTTACCATCTGTCAAACTCTATTCGCTTTCCACATACGATCCACACTTTAACGAAATTTAAATTGTTCGGCCGCGGCTAACCTCAAAATCACTCTTGTTTTTGGTTTATTGGTAGTGATTTATTTGCGACGAAAAAAAAGCCATGTGAAAGAAATGTCAAAATGAATGAATATTCGTTCATTCGTTGGTCGTTCATCGCTCTCATGTGAATAGTCCTTTAGATCAACACGTGAATTGCGTTGGCGGTATTTTTGTGTAAGGACCCCCACTATCCCTCGTCCCATGAACAATGTTTCCTTAAGTCATTTTTACACTTTCAAACAAACATACCTTCATTAATACCGTTAATTAATTTCACACCTTTCCAGGAGATTCAAATTCTTTACCTAACAACATTGAAGGTATAAATGCTGTCCACTTAAGAGCAACCACAGGGACAGGGAAATAAGTATTTTATATAGGGAATTCGTGATACTTTTCAATATCCACTTAATTTTAACTCGGAGACAAACACTATATTCTTGAAGTTTTAATTAAAAGTATACATTTCGTTTAATTGAAAGATCTTGACAATCTTTAAGTTATCAGAGAATTATTTCACTTAGGTGTGAAGTGTGAAGGCGATACAATTACTCAAATTGGAAACTTGTCTTACGCTATTTTTCAATTTATACTTGTAATAATGTAGATGGCAATGGGAAAGTATTGGTTTTCTTTTTTTAAGAAAATTCAAGGTTTTAATCAAATCTTATATACCTTCCCTTTGGACAAGTCAGCCAGCAAAATCAACATGGCCATGGTGGACCAAAACTGGAATTAAGCTTTTCTTACATCCCCCTTCTCGACTTATAAAAAAATCACTCTTCTTATATTTCCTTCCACGAAAAAGTCCATCTTTCCTTTATTATAAAGGGAGTTTTTTTTAGACGTGTGGTTTTCAATCTGGTAATACTTTTTTCAGAGTTGGTCTTGTTGACAGCTGTCACTTGATTTATGCTCAGTTTGGTTTGCCATTTCATAATTAATAGACTTACTCCTGCACAACGTTTGCAAATCGTTCAAATTTATTACCAAAATAATGGTTTGGTTCGCGCGAGGCATCGCACGCTGCGTCCAATATTCGATCGACATAATCGCAAAATCGCATAAATTTGAGCAACCATGGATCGGTTTCGCACCACGTTTACTCTAGAAGATAATCTGCATCCTAAGAGACGCCGCACCGTACAGTGCGCACCGAAGACGCTATTGCTGCTGTGGATTTTTTTGTTGTCTCAACCCAACCTCCACGCTCTAGTTTTGTGTCACATCGTATGCGAATCACCTTTTATATACGAAAAACAACTCATTTTATATCGTTTTCCGAACATCCTAATGAATTTATCTGTTAAATACTGCGATTGAAAAATATGACTTAAAGTTTCTTAATATTATTTTTTTGTTTTCAGAAAGGCGTTGATGAGTTTATTTCGCAGTGTATCATCATCAAACAGAGATGGAACCACTCAAGTAACAGGTACGTCGAAATTAAGTACAAAACTAAAATGCACCAAAAAATAATGTTTAAAGTTTAAACCTATATTACCTTCATAATATTGAATTTTTCTGTTTTTATCTTTTAAGCTATTTTATTTAGAAAATTCCATTTTATTAATTGCACGAGTTTTTATTTACAACATTTTTGTATGAATAAATGCATATGTTTGAATTATTTGTTTTTTAATTCCTATTAACAAATTTTCAGTATATATAAATAAATTATGAGTTCAAATGCTCAATGACAAGTAATATATACAGTACAGACACACAGGAATCCAATTGTCTGTCAATTTATTTTCAAAATTAAAATTATTTTTTTCCTGTCTAAAAAGCCACCAAGTTCTAGCAAAATAAATCAAAACTTCCAATTATTATAAATATTATTGAAATATGAACAAAATAAAATTGTTTCACCAAGTCCTTTATAACTAGACGCGTGAGTAAATGTTTAAAATTAAAACAACCAGTAGCGGATCTTTCTAATGATTTCCGAAAAACCACAATAGTTAAGTTGCACTTCAATGGTAGAAGAAAAAACGGAAAAGATAGAAATTCAAATCACATAATTTACTAAGAGCAAACTTAAAAAGATTTACCAAAAATTAATAAATAAATTATTGTTATAGAAAAGTGTAATACTACGTTTTTATTAGGGACAACTAGCTGGGCCGCCCCAGCTATAAATAGCAAATTTTTAAAAATAGCCTTTTCAACACAATTTTTTTTTTGTTTTTACCCCACTTCACCATATACATATCAATTTTTGAAAAAAAAAATTCACAAACAAAAAGAGTTTTTGAAATCGAATACAATTCTTCATTTTAAAGAAAAAAATTACCCTTAAGCCATCCACTAAAAATGACCTTTCTAACACCATAAGAATTTCTAAAATCGGACAATTTTATATTCTTATCCCATTTCACCTTAAGAATATTAAGATTTTGAAGAAGAATATCCCTAAAGCCATTTCCTAAGAAAAACCTTTGAAAGAAAAGAAGAATTTCTTTAATCGGACAATTTTTTTTTATTTTCACCCCATTTCACCCTACAAAAAATAACAAAATTTAAAAAAAGAATAGATATCCCTAAAGCCATTTCCGATTTCAATTCTATCGATTCCGTTCAACTTAATTTCGCCCTTCTCGTTGCTCGTCAGTTTGACTTACTCGTATAAAACTTTGACTTGCAGCATTTTGAGTTTTGCGACCTTAAGCCTAGTACGCAGCTGATGCGAAACGAAAAATCCCATACAAACATGACACAACGAAATCATAAACGAAAAATTTCGTCCTCCTTTTCGTTTTTCAGTACGCTGTTCGATGAGCGAAATTGATAATCGTAGTAGATTATTTGGAGAGGTCTCCGCTCTTTTTTCGCACTCAATTAATTGCCCGGACCATTAGTTGTGTGCGGAAAAGTGACATTTGAAATTTGTTCGTGTTTGTATTTGTTGTTTCTTTCAATACAACATGGCTTTCTGTGATTTTTTTGAGCTTGCGCTTGTATTTGTTTTTTTTTTGCAAATGGTGACGCTTTCAATTGTCATTTTTTCGATGTGGTTTTCGTAAGCATTTTGCTGTCGAGTTGGAGACCACCATAAAATTTCGTTTCGCATCAGCAGCGTACTAGGCTTAAGTTGTTACGTCTAATAGGTGGCATTTTGAAAATCGATATTAGGCGTTTTCCTTTGGAGATGGCGAAGTACTTGCAAGTACTTTGCTAGCCATTTTGAATAGAACGCACAAAATTAGTTTTCGTACAAATCTCATCTACTTGCGAAGAGAGCATGAGTAGAAGAAGGTACTAGATTTTAATTTTCATTTACTCACAAGTACTTCGCCAACTCCAAAGGAAAACGCCTATTAAATTAAACTTTAAATTTAAGGCGTTATTCCGGTGCACTACTCAGAGTTGTCGTTTCACTTTTTGAGAAAGCAGTATTTCAAGAAATAAAAAGCAGTACACGGCAGTACGCCAGTCAAATACCATTTTTTTATGTAAATATTTTTATTACTAAAATAAGGAACACCAAAATCGGTCCAGTTGACATTCTCTAGATAAGTCTCTAAAGATCAAAAGAGCTCTCTACTCAGAATACAGATCCTCAATGCTTTTGTTCTATTTAATGTTTGAATATGAACTCTAAAACATTTGGTTCGGTTTTTGCATTTGGAGTAGAATTTCGTCGTGAAAATCAAATCTTTTTTCTTATAGCCTGGCAAATAGATATTTAAAAATGATCGAAATTTGGATCGATGTCATAAGCATTAGGTTCCGTTTTTGGTGGTTTTTAGCGTGAAACTCTGTGTCTTTGTTAGTAAGTTTTAAAATATGGGATAAATAAGTCAAGCATATTTTATTTGTAGAACTAAGTTCAATATTAATAGCATCTGCTAGGTCACAATTAGTAAGAAGAAAAAAGGGTGTTTTGTGTTAGAGACACTCATTGCAGTAAGACTTTGTTGACAACGCCTTCAAGAGACAACCATCTTGTGGAAGACAGTTTTAAAATGTTATGAATTTTCACATGGAAATACTCCGGAATTGTTCTTAAATTGTTGGCATTTTTACGGTATGGAGAGAAGAACTGCGCTCAGAGAGTAGTAGGAATAATGAAAATGATAGATAGAAAAACTTGAAAAAATATGCCCGAAGATGAAATAGTCATAGCTTACAATTTAATAATTTATTTATTTTAATTAATGTTGTAACGGGTGATTTTTAAGCTGGTTTGGTTTTGGCAACACTGGTTTTGACAGCTGACGTGTGTTTAGTACCTTGTGTCACTGTCAAACAGCTTCAGTTTGGTTTGCAATTTAACCATGGATCGTCCTACAAATGAACAACGCTTGCAAATTATTGAATTTTACTATCAAAATTCGTGCTCGGTTCGAAATGTTCATCGCGCGCTGCTTGTGTTCAGCGATGAGGCTCATTTTCGGTTGAATGGGTACGTAAATAAGCAAAATTGCCGCATTTGGAGTGAAGATCAGGCAGAAGCATTGCAACAGCTGCCAATGCATCCCGAAAAAGCCACTGTTTGGTGCGGTTTATGGGCCGGCGGCATTATTGGGCCTATTTCTTCAAAGATGATGCGAATCGCAGCGTTACTGTCAATGGTGAACGCTACCGAGCGATGATAACAAACTTTTTTTTGCCCGAAATGGAAGTTCTTGACTTGCATGATATGTGGTTTCAACAAGACGGTGCCACATGCCACACAGCACGCGAAACAATGGCGCAATTGCGAGGCGAGTTTGGTGAACAGTTAATTTCACGTTTCGGGCCGGTCAATTGGCCGCCTAGATCGTGCGATTTGACACCATTAGATTATTTTTTGTGGGGGTATGTCAAGGCTAATGTCTATAGGGACAAGCCCGCTTCGATTGACGCACTGGAAGCCAACATCCATGCATTCATTCGTGAGATACCGGCCGATATGTGTGAAAGAGTATGCCAAAATTGGACTCAGCAGATGGGCTACCTGAGACGCAGCCGCGGTCAACATTTGCATGAAATTATCTTTAAATATTAAATTGCAAGGTTCAAACTATCGATTCAAATAAATATTTCATTCAAGTTTTCGAATTTTTGTGTTTTTTTTTTTTTAAAAAGTTCTAAACCTCTTAAAAAATCACCCGTTATAAAATTGTTTTTTTTTTTTCAAATAAAGTAATTTATGTTTTATGTTAAAATTTAAAATAAATTCTTTTATTTCTTCTTATAATGGGTGATTTTTAAGCTGGTTTGGTTTTGGCAACACTGGTTTTGACAGCTGACGTGTGTTTAGTACCTTGTGTCACTGTCAAACAGCTTCAGTTTGGTTTGCAATTTAACCATGGATCGTCTTACAAATGAACAACGCTTGCAAATTATTGAATTTTACTATCAAAATTCGTGCTCGGTTCGAAATGTTCATCGAGCGCTGCTTGTGTTCAGCGATGAGGCTCATTTTTGGTTGAATGGGTACGTAAATAAGCAAAATTGCCGCATTTGGAGTGAAGATCAGCCAGAAGCATTGCAACAGCTACCAATGCATCCCGAAAAAGCCACTGTTTGGTGTGGTTTATGGGCCGGCGGCATTATTGGGCCTATTTCTTCAAAGATGATGCGAATCGCAGCGTTACTGTCAATGGTGAACGCTACCGAGCGATGATAACAAACTTTTTTTTGCCCGAAATGGAAGTTCTTGACTTGCATGATATGTGGTTTCAACAAGACGGTGCCACATGCCACACAGCACGCGAAACAATGGCGCAATTGCGAGGCGAGTTTGGTGAACAGTTAATTTCACGTTTCGGGCCGGTCAATTGGCCGCCTAGATCGTGCGATTTGACACCATTAGATTATTTTTTGTGGAGGTATGTCAAGGCTAATGTCTATAGGGACAAGCCCGCTTCGATTGACGCACTGGAAGCCAACATCCATGCATTCATTCGTGAGATACCGGCCGATATGTGTGAAAGAGTATGCCAAAATTCGACTCAGCGGATGGGCTACCTGAGACGCAGCCGCGGTCAACATTTGCATGAAATTATCTTTAAACATTAAATTGCAAGGTTCAAACTATCGATTCAAATAAATATTTCATTCATTTTTTCGAAATTTTTGTGTTTTTTTTTTTTAAAAAGTTCTAAACCTCTTAAAAAATCACCCATTATTATAGATAGATTTTAAGTTTTTTTTATGAAAAAGTAGTTCAGGAAAAAAGCTGTTGGCAGTACGGCTGAACGGGGTTCCTAAAAGCAGTGAAAATACTGCAATTGCAATACTTTCGATAGCCCTGGAACTACTGCGATAAACAAACACTTATCATCAAACAAAATTCAATAGCTACAACATTCGTTAAGTTTTCTAAAATTATCCAATTTTCCGCGATATTTTCTTAATTTTTCCTTCCGTAAGAACGTTCTACAAAGTATTAGAAAACTTACAAAAAAATGATGCACCAAATCGGTGAAGTCGTTCATCGAAGGGAAATAGGGATTCATTTTTGGACGAGACTAGAGACATGCCAATTTATAACAGTTATAACAGTTTTTCGCCATTAAAATGGGGCGAAGCGCGTTCGCGCGACTTGAAAAAAAAACTCTGGGTGCCTGAAGTATGCCCACCGGCCCTCGGAGGGCCCTAGCCCTACGGGGCCGCATAAACAGTACTTTTAACAGTTACTTTTAGTTTTGGACTAGTACGCGAACACACCTAAAGCCGGAACCAGATATGTCTCGTGAGGTATATTTTAGAGTCGGGTGTCGCTATCCCTCTAGTGTATTTCATATGCGTAGAGCCATATTTGTTTAGCGTGATGCGTTGTGTCGAAATCCATGAAATACATTGGAATGACAGCGACACACTACTCCCCAACACACAACACGAGAGTAGTGTGGTTTGGGCCTAATACATACAAAACAGCACGCGAAAGAGAAAACAACAACAGCAGCAAGCGATTAACGGCGAAATCGAATTCAAAATAAAGTGAGCTGTCAAACGAAATTAGAAAATTTCAGATGACACTTTTTCTGTAATTTACGAAATTACCTATTTTCAGAGCTAATGAAAATGTAGTATAAGCAGTAAGCAAGCACCTCGTAGAGTGAGAGTAATAGAACTCTGCGATTCTATTCACAATCATAGAGCTCATTGGATAGAGAGTCCATGTCTGCATAATATTTTTGCCACGGCTCATGCGGATGGGGTGGGCGGTGGTGTATAAATTATGGCATTTTCGCTTACAATTAGTGTCAGAATGAAATAAGACAAAATGCTTCTGAATTTGACTGTCCAAAACGCCCCTTGAGGCTCGAAGCCTTAAGAACATCTATAATTATGCCCATCTGCCAAACCTCAACTGAAAACAACTGCAATAAAATAATTTTATTTCCAAAAAATTAAACAAACAAAGAAAATTGTTGTAAGAGTATAAATATGTACATAGGTGGTCGGCAGCATGACTCTTACTATAAGCGCGGGTGAGATTATCTATTTAACCAAGGGAAAGCATGCTGGTATGGAAATTTAAATGTAAACACTCAGCGGAGAGTATATAGACATCATTTTAAATGAAGAAATTGAATCGATTTGAAAACACATTTTAAATATAATTTTGTTTATGTTAATTCTGCAGATATCTACGATAATACACTATATTTGTGTAAAATTCGTCATGATTGATGTTGTTCGTTTTTAATAAACATACAAGTTTTTCTTATTTTGATTTATTCGAATCAATAAACTTATAGGCAATTAACGTCAACAGTTAATGATGTTTAAAACAACAGGTACTATAGGGTCTTTCATTAAAAGCTTCCTGTCTTTAATCTGTGATTTGTGGCTTATTCGCATAGACCTGCGACTTCAGAAAACTCCACAAAAAAAAGTCTAACGGGGTCAAATCGCACAATCTCGGTGGCCAGTTCAAATCACCTTCACGTGAGATGACCAAGACCATGCCCTCGAATCGCTCGTCCAGAATTTCCAATTTTGCGTGAGTCGCTCCCGCCGTCGGCCGTCCTGTTGAAACCACATGTCGTCATTGGTATCCATCATATCATCCAATTCAGACCAAAAGAAGTGGGTAATCATCGACCTACAGTGCTCGCTGTTGACAGTGATGACCTGGCCAATGTCGTTCTCAAAGAAACATGCACCGATGACGCCGCCAGCCCAAAATCCACACCAAACAGTGACTTTTCTGGGATGCATTGAACGCTTTTGGATCTCATGTGGATTGGTTTCATCCCAAATTCGACAATTTTGATTGTCGACGTCAACAATTCAAATTCATCTAGTATTGGACCTTTCGCAGCCCACGAATGCTGCCATAATCGATCCTAAATTCACAAAAAACAAATCAGACAATTATCTACGATGTTATACTGGGCTTGGACCAAAATAAAGCTTGACAATATAAAGCAACTATACTTTTGTGTTATGCCTTAATTAGTGAGATGTATTGATCCGCTCATGAATACCCAAAAACTTATAGCAATTTATCTGATATTGCCTTAGCTCAATCGATTACAACAATACTTGGGGATTACCTACACATTTGATGCATAATGATAAAGCCAAAGTAACTGTGGGAAGTGTTGGAAGGAGAGATAGGGAAATTTACAGCTCGCTGTGCTGTGATGGTTTACTGCTTGATGCAGCATCAGACTATTTCCTTGCATGGATGAACTTTGTTGTTGTTGTTATAAGCACACGCACTGACACTCGTACTTTAGATTTAAATTGTAATTTTATGTCGTTGGTGGTGTGCAAATTTTGCACCGGTTGACAACTTTTGCGCCACCTATGTATAATGCTGGCCCAAACTACCCCATAAAATGTGATCCCTTTTCTTTGCAATCAAATTTTTACTTTGAAAATTAATTTTTCGAAAAATATTCGCAAAAACAGATTTATTTAAAAACAATATAAGGGAAGAGATTACTGGCTTTACAAAAAGGTATATCATGGCATTGTGAGTGTAACCATCTTTTTTTTTATAATTTTTCTTCTCATTCAAGTAATTTTTTTTTAGAAAATTGCCCCTCCTGGCTAAACGGGGACAATAGACACCCCCTCCTTATTATAACAATAAACATTTCAATTATATTTCTTATTACCACCTCTGCACTCACCAATTGATGAACATTTATATTAACATGAAACCAACATTCGTTTTATGTTTTAAAATGTTTTCGGGCGCGTTCGAAGGTACCTTTTTGCATTTGGCTTACACGGGGCATAGTTAATGTTAAGTGAACAATCAATTCCATATTTGTCAGCGCTTTTGGTTCAAATTGAATTCAGACAGATTGATACGTCTTTTCAAAACAAGCCCAGTAATTCCGAAATAAATCGTGGTTAATCTAGACTATCAAGTAATAAACTATGAAATTTCATACAAGAATGGCTACGATGACGATGGATTTTTGAATTTTTTTTTGTTTTGGGAAAATGCAACTCTAGAACTTTCTGGTGTTACAGACGTCAAAATACAGTATGTTGCCTATCGGTCAAGTAACAAACTGTCAAATTTCATTGAAAGATGTCTTAGATGTCGAAAGATTAAAAAAAAACCTCAAAATATCTAAACAACTTGAGATTTAATTTTTAGAAAAAGGGCAATTTCAGAGCTCTCTGGTGACTTTCGTGACGAAATATTCGTCAAAATAAAGTTTGTCCCCTATCTGTCAAGCAATGTCAAGTTTCGTATAAAATTGAATTTTTATTTCGAAATGAAATGCCTTAACATAGGTAATATGCATGCCTGAAAAAAAGTATATACAGCCGACTTTTTTTTCACCCGGGATGCGTTTAAGAACACATACCATTGTAAGTCAAAAAATCTATGGCTACCAACCATTCGGAAACGAACATTTTTCTGCAACTGAATAAAGCGCCATCTAAACATCCAACATTTCAACAATTATTTATGTCCACTTTATGTTCACTCTGATTACTGACCAAAATTATATTCACTCTTAATTTTGTTGTTGTTTGTTTGTAAAAATCTGCTGAGCTGCCTATTCACTCTTTCAAAAAACACGGCGATTAATATTATGCATCTCCAATGTGTGCTGCATAATAGTTGTAAACACAAGTACAAGTTCGTTGCGATCCCGTCGAGCATATTTCTTGTTTAACTTGCCCTGTAACATGTTGTGAATTTGCCTCCGTCATCATACTTCTGATTCCTGTTTCTCACACTAACAAAATTGTTAGTTCCTTAATTGTGGGTTCAAATGTACAAAACCCCTCGGGAGTACATGACAAAGGGTGTTTTTTTAGACGTGTGGTTTTCAAGAAGAAATAAATAAAATAATTTAATATTATGGCCAAGAATTTAGATTTATTATAAGGATAAGGGTTTGCCATTATGTTTTAAAAATGATTTCGGGCAAGTGGCCGCCGCGGCTGGCTCGAATAAATTCCAGCCGAGAGGCCCAATTTTCGACCACTTTTGCAGCAGTTAGGGCCGTATGTCAGCAATAACGCGCAGAATATTTTCTTGCAAGACGTCAATCGTTTCGGGCTTATCTGCGTAGACAAGCGACTACACATAACCCTACAAAAAATAGTCCAGCGGTGTTAAATCGCACGAACTTGGAGGCCATTCCACAGACCCACGACGAGAGATAATGCGCTCACCAAAAGTTTCCTTTAATAAATTAACAGTTTCGTTGGCTGTATGGCATTTAGCGCCATTTTGTTGGAACAAAAGGTCGTCCACATCAACATGCTCCAATTCAGTCACGAAAAAGTCATTAATCATGGCTCTATAGCGTTCCCTATTGACTGTAACACTATGGCCGGCTTCATTTTTTAAGAAATATGGACCAATGATTCCCTCTGCCCATAGATCGAACCAAACAGTGACTTTTTGAGGATGTAACGGCGCGGCGCGGCGTCTCAACAATGGCTTGTGGATTATGATCACTCCAAATACTAAAATTTTGCTTATTAACGTACCCATTCAACCAAAAATGAGCTTCATCGCTGAACAAAATTTTCTTTGCGATACGTCGCGCGCAGCGAACCATTATTTTTGTAATAAATTTTCACAATTTGCAAACGTTGTTCAAGAGTAAGTCTATTCATTATGAAGTGACAGCTGTCAAAATGACCAACTCAGAAAAAAGTATTGCCAGATTGAAAACCACACGTCTAAAAAAACACCCTGTATGTAAAAGTTAATAAGCTTATAATCGAAATATTACTTCCGACTCAGTCGGTTTTACTGTGTTATCTACTAATTCCAGAGCCACAGAGACTTTACAAAGCTTCACATTGGTTAAATGTTAAATGTTAGGCATTGTATCTTCTCGTATGTCATCATTAGAAAAGTGTCTTTAAGCTATTAAATCATTTATGTCATTTATGGCCCTTTTTCACACAGAAGCCTGATGGTTAAATTCCCTAAAAAGCTTCAGTGATAAGTCAGACGCTTCGAGTGAGTTTATCCTTTAAAGCAACTACCCTATTTCCCATCATTCAGTCGCAGTATGTCCGAGGACATCCATATAGTACACAAGAACCTTCTCTTAACCCCATTTTAAATGTCTACTTTGTTTGTGGTGCTATAGCCTTATGACTCTCTGAGCTGGAAACGTTTAACCGCAATAATGATAAGCAGTCGATACAAAAACTTTGCTAAATTAACCCAACCAATTATACAACAGGGGTTTTGTATAATGGCGCAATTTCATATAGTTTCATCTTCACATAACAATATCTCTATCAGACAAATGTGATGAGCTCAATAAGAATTTCTATTTACATTCAACAAACCCAATAAGTCGATCGCCCACAGCTTAATTCTTTTCCAATCCAACATCTATTTATAATTATTTTCTTGTTGCCTTTCAATTCAATGATTGCAAATAGAAAATACGCGCTGTTCACGTTCACAGCCAACAGAAGCTCCCTATAGCAATTTTCTTTCTTATAAAAGTTTTTATCGTTTTTATTCATTCAATAAATAAAATGGAAAGAAATACCATGTTGCTGTATTTGAGTTTGGGCAATTAATTCGTTAGTTTGCAAAGTGTCAAAACGTTATTGGCATGGAACTGCCATCAATTATTCAAATTGCACATCACGACACATAACAAAGTCCCTTAACGCTCTGGTAATTTTATTTGGTTAACCATGGATGGTGGACTGCTTGAAATTCGATAGGAATGATTGCGTTTCAATTTTTTTGCTGTTTTTTTTATTTTTTTATTTTATATTCCATGAAGGGATATTGATTCCCAATTTCCAAAAATTGAACAACACGTCGCGCCAGTTGTCGCGTCGAGACGGGCACGGGACACATAAATCATTCTGTTAAGGTCTGCAATTTCATTTGATATGATGATGATGAATCAGTCATAAAAACCTAGCAGCATATAATATGGTCCAAAAAAGACACTTTGGATTTAGGTTTCAGTGGTAATGGTAAATTATTGTTAATTAATTATTATTATATATTATTTTCTTTTAATAAAGGGTCTTTCCATTAGTGACGCTCGAATTTTGTTAGGTTATGATGGCGGTTATGTTGTTGGACAGCAATCTGTAAAATTTGTTTTGAATTTTTATTCACCATATGGAAAATTAAAGCTCTAAACAACACCTTCTCCCGGGGAGGCAGGATCTTTTAAAATACGCTTGCGCCAAGGGCGTAGACGGAAGGAGGGGTGCTCTTTCTTTTATCTGTTTTAATCAAAACAGAGAAAAGGGATTTTCTTTCCTTTTAAGTTGGTACATCTCAAAATTGAACGAAGCTAATGGAAATTGGTACATTAATACTTGCATGAGGACTAATTTCACCCCAAATCAAAGTATTTATTTCTTAAAAAATAAAGGGTGTTGTTTTTTAGAGGTATAGAACTTTGAAATGGAATAAGACAAAGATATTTTTTTTAAATTGATATGAAATTTACTTTATTTGAGGGATAATTTTCTGGCATTATAATTTAAATATGATTTCTGGCACATGACCTCCACGGCTGGCTCGGACGTAGTCTAATCTGGAGGTCCAATTTTCGATGACTTATTCCAACATTTGTGTCCGTATATCGGCAATAACGCGGAAAATTTTGTCCTCCAAGTTGTCAATCGTTTCAACCTTATCGCCTTAGACTAGCGACTTCACATATCTCCTCAGAAAATAGTCAACCGGCGTTAAAACGCACGATCTTGGAGGCCAATTCACACCTTCCGGCCAGCCACCACCAAACAATAAAGCACACTAAACAGTCAGTTTTTGTGGATGTAACGGGGTCTAAACATACACTTGAGGATTATCATCACTCCAAATACGGCAGTTTTGTTTATTGACGTAGGCATTCAACCAAAACCGAGCTTCGTCGCTAAACAAAATTCGCTTATGAAAATTGGGATCAACGGCAATCTTGTTTTGGGCCCATTTGGGCACAATTTGAAAGCGTTGTTCAGGCGTCAGTCTATTCATGTTAAAGTGCCAAACCCAACTAAAAATAAAGCACTTGACTGCTGACAAAATGGCCGCTAGTTAAAATAGTGTTGCCAACCTAAAGTTATATACCTCTAAAAAAAACACCTTTTACAATTATTTAAACCCTTATATAAAACTTAGTTCTCGGGGACTTATTTCACTGCATCATTTAATGAAATAAGTTGAGTGCGAAAGCTTTGCAGCCTTTAGTGTGATAGGGATATGATTTCTTTTGTTGTTTTGCTTTTAAACCCACTTTTACTTCTTCCCTAACAGCCATATTATTCACGCAATTAATCCGGTTTTAAATTAATACCTTGGTTAAAGGTGAGTTAAGTCTCGAAAATTCAACCCAAGCGCATATTATATTCACTCGATAAACCCGTTAATAAACCCTATTTATTAAACCTTGTTGTGTTTAATACTATTCAATTTTAACTGCCCTTCAGGGAGCCCCGATAGAAATCCTTCGCACGCTCTTCGGATAATTAATACAAAAAAATCTTTTTCAGGGAAATATCCGCAATATAACGGGTGATTTTTTAGCTGGTTTGGTTTTGGCAACACTGGTTTTGACAGCTGACGTGTGTTTAGTACCTTGTGTCACTGTCAAACAGCTTCAGTTTGGTTTGCAATTTAACCATGGATCGTCTTACAAATGAACAACGCTTGCAAATTATTGAATTTTACTATCAAAATTCGTGCTCGGTTTGAAATGTTCATCGCGCGCTGCTTGTGTTCAGCGATGAGGCTCATTTTTGGTTGAATGGGTACGTAAATAAGCAAAATTGCCGCATTTGGAGTGAAGATCAGCCAGAAGCATTGCAACAGCTACCAATGCATCCCGAAAAAGCCACTGTTTGGTGCGGTTTATGGGCCGGCGGCATTATTGGGCCTATTTCTTCAAAGATGATGCGAATCGCAGCGTTACTGTCAATGGTGAACGCTACCGAGCGATGATAACAAACTTTTTTTTGCCCGAAATGGAAGTTCTTGACTTGCATGATATGTGGTTTCAACAAGACGGTGCCACATGCCACACAGCACGCGAAACAATGGCGCAATTGCGAGGCGAGTTTGGTGAACAGTTAATTTCACGTTTCGGGCCGGTCAATTGGCCGCCTAGATCGTGCGATTTGACACCATTAGATTATTTTTTGTGGAGGTATGTCAAGGCTAATGTCTATAGGGACAAGCCCGCTTCGATTGACGCACTGGAAGCCAACATCCATGCATTCATTCGTGAGATACCGGCCGATATGTGTGAAAGAGTATGCCAAAATTGGACTCAGCGGATGGGCTACCTGAGACGCAGCCGCGGTCAACATTTGCATGAAATTATCTTTAAACATTAAATTGCAAGGTTCAAACTATCGATTCAAATAAATATTTCATTCATTTTTTCGAATTTTTTGTGTTTTTTTTTTTAAAAAAGTTCTAAACCTCTTAAAAAATCACCCATTACATACTTAATAAACAAATTAATTAAAAAAAAATATTATACAATGAACTTTTGGCTTAAAAATGAGCTTAAGCATGACATTTGTTATTTTTACCGTTGCGTTGGTTTTATCAATTTTGCTTAGAAAATCGCCACCCTCTTAAACGGGAGGGACGTAGACCCTCTTCTTTATGAATTTGATCCTATCCCGTCCCAATAAACTCACACGCTCTAGCTTTTTGGGGCATCTTAAACTAAACAACCTGTGTGAGTTAGAATAAGTAGTTGTTAAGCTTCCTTATATACAATTACTAACGCGTTAATTATTGTCATCACTAATGCCCGATTTCATAAAAATACACTAAAATCCTTTTTATCTAAAGTGCTCTTAAATTTTATCAGACCTTTAAATATTTCCAGTTTCACCATCTAAAAAAAGGAAATTTTAGGGAAATTTTAGTTAAAATTGGGTTTGCCTCACATCCCTGGATATGGAAATAGGTTGTTTTCCTCTCACATTCGAAATGCACGTGAAAAAGCATTATATGGAGAAAAAATGCTACGAAAAAAAGTATATTTGAAGAACGGATTCCAATTCCAATATGAACTCGCAATATTCTTGGACGTCTTACTATATGTTGCTCATCATCCTCAGATGAACAATCAATTATTCTAAAAACAAACAAATTATGAAGGCTTTCCGAAACCAACGCGAAACATTCGGAACGAATATGCGATGAGTGAACAATGTTTGAAGATTCACATCGCGCCAATGTGGGTGCTCTCATTTATCTCCATGTAAATAAATTAAGAAAGGCGAAAGTCTTGTCGTCGTTCGGAAGTATTCGCGTTGGCTTGGGAGAGCCTTACAAGATTATTATTTACACACAAACTATATTTTTGTTTCGACCTATTCACAATTTATATTTGCAAGAAATTCAATAAAAAAGTGACTGCAAAATATCATCTATAATTTTCTTACTCGTCGGCTGACATCTGACATATTAGACTTCACAAATCAAACTTTTAAAATTTATTGAGACGAAAATGGGCTTTTAGTTTATAAGGGCATTTAAAACCATTTTAAATTTAAAAGCACTTGGTGAAACCAAAAAATCCCATTTTAACTCTAAATGGACTTTTAAATATTTAAAAGTCCTTTATGAAATCGGGCATAAAAATCATAAAATTTCAGATGGAAAAAGGCGGGGGGAATTTTGATAGTTTCTCTCCTCTAACGTTATCACACAACAATTTCTGGAAATTGATTTAACGCAAAACTATATGAAATTAATTTGAAAATCGGTTTTCTTTACCAGTGGTCTTGGGGATCATAAATCACTTTTCGTGGAAATATCGACCTCAAAAGAGTGAAAGGGAAAACAGACTTATTTCATAGGAATTTCTTATGGCATACAAAGGCAATTTTCGAACTGTTTGAAGGGATTTTTCTGAAAAATATCCCCCAACACTGGACAGCCTGATGTATGTGAATCGAGAGAGTGACAGAGAGAACAAATTTTTATTCGGCGTCTCTTACTAATAATTTCAAGTAACAAACTTAAAACCTTCTATAATAAACATTGTGAAGTGCTTTTCTTCTGAACGAAATTCAGAAAATGGTCTACTACCCACAACTTGGACAATTTTAAATAAGATACAAAATAAAAGATTACTAAAGTATATAATAGGGATAGTTATCATAAAAAATAAACAAAATACAGTTACCTACTTATGTATGTGGGAGATAAATAAGGGAGAGACATTCCACTAACCTACCTTCCATTATTTTATTTGCACAGAAAAGCATAAGAAGATTATGTGAGGTCGTGGGTCCAGTGTCCAGTGTATACTGTTGATGAAACATTTTATTTATTGTTGATATTTTATTCCCTTGTGAAAAAGGGTTTCCAAGGCCAACCGGTAAGTGCCTAAGCCACTAAAAAACTTTCTTTTATGAAATCATATGAAACATCACTGACAGCCAGGTGGATGAGTTCCCTTTCCCTCATTTTTTTTTTAAACAGGGTGATTCGCATGAGGTGTGACACAAACTAGAACTTGTAGGTTGGGTTGAGACAAGAAAAAATTTTGTGTTTGAAAATTAATTTTTCAAAAACTGCTCACTAAAACAACTTTATTTAAAAAGAAAATAAGAGAAGAGATTTCTGGCTTTACAAAAAGGTATAACATGGCATTGTAAGTGTAACCGTTGTTTTTTTTTAATAATTTGTCTCTGTTTTAAGTCAATTATTTAGAAAATTGCTCCTCCCGGCTGAACGGGGGAATAGACTCCCCCCTCCATTACGGTTTTTTTCTTGTCTCGACCCAACCTACACGTCTGTCTTTTTGTCACACCTTATGTGAATCACCCTGTATTTATGTAGGTTTACTCCATCTAACTGTTTACAGCCTGCACGTGTGTATCTACATTACATATAATGTATATTGTATAGGTATCTATGCTTTAAACTGGGAATGGTCTATGTTTATTTAAATAAGAACAAATTTAATTTTAATATATAATAAGCAGGCTCTCAAAAAGTTAGTACATACTTACTTGGTATGTAATATAGGGCTTTTAAATTTGATGAGACAAAAAACACGAAAGGTAAGGGAATGAGTATAGGGAATTTCAATGCTTGTGGTAAGATCACAACGAGTAAGGGAAAGCATTCCACATCTTCTATATTTAACAGTTAGGAGGAGTCCTGAGAATTCATAGAAACATTTACACTTCTGGAGCTTCTAAATAGTTCCAACAATATTATGTTCAAAAATGTTAATAACAATTTATTTTCAACAAAAAAAAAAACAAATCAAACAAGCAATCAAAAGTACTAAAAATACTTCAGACCTTTTTAACATTTTCTGGTTAAAGATGTCATTACATTATTGAAGTTTTTACATGCATCTTCTATGTGCGGCTATATTATAGTCGTTAACCACAAAAGCAAGTTCCTGCAATGAAGTCGTCCAATTTTTTCTTAAGTCATTAAACGAATAACTAACATAAATGAGATGCTACAAATCTTTAATGAATTTAACCACTGAGCATCGGGAGGGATTTTAACGTTAAAACTCTATCTAGAGAGGATTGGAGTGATAACCTAGTGACGATAGATTTCGACATAACTATCTATCTACACTGACGGCTCAAAGATGGAGTGTGCTGTTGGTTCAGGAATCTTCTTCGAGTCCTTAAATATTTCTAACTCTTTTCGATTTCCTGACTGCTAGCGTTTTTCAGGTAGAATAAGTGGCTTTAAGGGAAGCATGCAAAATACTCAAACAAGACCCAGACCAAAATCGAAATACTGCAATTCTAACAGACAGTCAGGCGGATGTTAAGGCCATTGCTGCTGTCACATCATCCTCCAAATTGATCCAGCAATGCCGGGATGAGCTCGCAAGCCTGAGCATCAATCTTAGTGTCACTTTTATCTGGGTACCAGGTCACTGAGGGGGCAATGAGGGAAATGAGCGGGCAGACGAACTAGCTATGCAAGGATCAGCCCTTCATAGCTCACTTGCGGAAAGAGTTTACATTCCTCTCGGAGTTATGAAGGCAATTTACTTTCAAACAACAGATCTAATGTGTAGACGAAGAGAAGACATTTCCAGTGTCGCTGCAACATGCACCGGGCACTGGCCAATAGGAGAGCATGGGGCGAAACTGGGTATTTCTTACAACACCCACTGTCGTAGCTAGGAAAAGGAAACATTAGTTCACTTCCTCTGTAAATGTCCTGTCCTAGCCCGTTTTAGGATACAATCACTTGGTTTGGAAAGGCTTTCTTTGACGAACTTTCCAAACTAAAGATCAAAGAATTGATCTCTTTCTTAAATGCGACTAAATGGTTCTGACACGAAATTCGGCTTTTTGCTGTCTAACTCGGAGCTTTAGATAGTTGTTCCACAAACCCATTGCTCAGCAATAGGTTCAAACGAGTTTTGGTATCAAAACGGCGCTTTTTGCGCTAATTGGGTCAGCGAGCTAGTCGGTTCGTTGGCCGCCATTTCTACCTACCCCACCACTGAATCAAATTTTTAAATGGCTATATAGCTTATTATTGAAAGGAGTTGGCCTTATAAGGTCAATTATTTACTGATTTTGATCTGTTGGGCCTAGTGCTGGATTTATGAGCTTGTTATATTTATTTCATAACATCAAATTACATCTTTTTGTTGCCTTTTGACTCACCTGAATTTTGTATTGTGGACTTATTACACTGTGCCAATATTTAAGTGTCGAGTAATTTAGTCAGAACTTTACTGAGACACTGTACAAAATCGAAGCTATACTTATGAATCAAGTAAAATAACGTGCGACATGTGTGAGCCTTCACGCCCTAGGTCCGTTCTTTTTTGTAAATTTCTGTAGTTTTCTCTAGGTATAGATTTGTATGATTTTCAGTTCAAAGCCATTACCGTACTCAAAAAAAACTCTTAGCTTTTCATAGAAATTGAAGATTAGGGAATGTGAAATAGGTATTGTAAATTTGCGTTCCTGTGCTTTTTCGAGGTTTAGAAATTTTTGACAAAATTTCAACATGAATCTCAAAAAGTTGACAGTTTTTGAGTTCCTATGCATAAAGTTTAAGATCACAACTATTTTCATCATCCATCAACTCCTAACAAATAAACAACAACTTGTAACTATTAGAAACTCAATTTAGTCTATGCATGCAAGATTAAACTTTCAACATTTAAAAATACAATAATTAATTCTTATTTATACCTATACTTTGTATATATAACATTTTTTAATTGCATTCTCATCTCATAACTAAGCTTGAACTTCTGCAACAATGATTTATGTAATTTTTTGAGAAAATCAACTTCGTATGGATTTTTAGTAATACATATTTGTTTACATTTTCTATTTCCAATTCTCTCCCAGTAGCATAATTTATATCTTCATGAAGCAGTTACTTAAAAAATTAAAATATCACGTTGCATACAAAACCACCTTCACCACCGGTGCAATTTTGAACTATCGATACCTAGTCATTCGTATTAACAAACGTGAGTACATTAATTAAGCATAAGTTTAAAAAATGTCTGGTAAAAAAAACGATTAAATTTAATGTTTGGGCTTATTGTGTATTTAGTTTTTTGTCATTTTAGTTTTTGGCGTCATGAGTTATAAAAAAAAAAAAACAAATATAATCTCTAGCCCATTACTAATCCTTGATTTGTAATCAATCATAATCCCGAAGATCTGACCAGTAGAACTCAAGGCGTGGCATGCATAAAAACATAAAAACCGATTCCTACCGTTTTCACTATTAAAAATTCTACTATACAACATAAAATCGCTACAAATCTAATTTCAATGTTTTTACATACATATTTATTTTTGATTGCAAATGTAGCGTACTATTTTCCCGTTATTTTAAGATGTCAAATGATCCGACCATCAGAACTCAAGTTATAAGCTTCTAACTTCAACTGTATCACTCAAATTTAGAAAAGCATATTAAGCTACATAACAAAATGAAAGTTTTTAATTCCCTGGTCACGGCTTTAGTTAGTTAAAAACCCAAAAAATAAACTTTGGGGATTGTATGAACCAAAATTCATCTTCACCCCCTCCCTATATAATACTCATCCCATTACACACCAGTAGATCCAAGATCATTTGGAGGGATCTAGTGCTTTGCTAGACCGAAAATTGTTAAAATAGGATAAACCGAGCGATTCGCATAAAATGCCAAACAAGCTTGGCTGTGTAGACTGTTCGAAGCGGGTCTAATTTCGCATGTTTAAGAAGCTGAGGGCAATGTCATGCTTAAGCTATTTAAAAAGCCCCAAAAATCCCTTATTTAATTTTCTTTTTAAATCAAAATGTCGTCTTTCTGTTGTCTTAAACCTTAGGTACTATAGTCGTGTTTCTTAGGAGGTGGCTAGATCGCCAAAAAAAGTTTAATCTCTGTTACGTGTACTTAGTTGCATGCTCACTTTTCTTTAGCTATAATTGGCATTTTGCTTGCAATGTCTCAATGTTTGTTTTGTTCAAGGTATTTAAAGTTAGAGTAATGACAACTTCAGACAAATTATCTTTTAAGTTTTGACTATCCCGGGAATGGCCAAAGAATTGCTTTAAATATTTCAGAAAAATTGATAAACTGTCGAACTTTTATAGTTTTTTCAAAAATAATAATATGTATCACATTTTTGATGTGTAAACATCTATGCTGGCGGTAGAGTTAAAAAAGACGTGAACGTTTGTGTGCAACGTTACGTCGTGCAACGTTACGGTGTGCAACGTTACGATCTGCATACTAGGATGGATGCGTTCAGTGAAAAAAATCTTAAGATCCCCTTCAAGCAAAAACAAGTCCGTTTTGAATCGGCGCACGTTGATGTTTTCACATATTAACCGTGAGTCCCGGCACTCACACAATCTTTTTAATAATAATGGACCGGCGCGCGCACAGTGGCCCGTTAAGGTAAAAGTGCTTGCGAAATTCATTTTTCGGGTGGGTTTATAATGAAAAACTTAACATTTTTTGAATTAAGAAAGCTCTAGTAATCGAAAAAAATTATCTCATTTGTATGAATGGTTTGACTTGTAGAGCGGTTCATTCACCAAAGATATTTCTCCTATTTGGATGTGATTACATTTCATGTAAGACTAGCCGCTACCCAGTACGCTCCGCTGTATAATAAACCAGGAAATACACGATACAATTGTTGTAGCGAAGTAAGTTGAACCCAAATCGGCCCAACCGCTGTATGTATCATACACACTATACAAACTATATGCAGAAGAGCTTATACGATGATGCGATGTCATGTCGGTGCAACCGTCCGTCGCGTCGGCGGCAAGCGTCATAGCGTCAGTTCTTCAGGTAAACACCATACAATCGTTCCATGCAACAACATTTCTGTCCAACTGTTGGTACAATAATTGTTGTGTAGTGTGTTTCCCACTTAACTACATTCGGGGCAGATTTTTTTTTTTAAATTCTAGCTTTTCCAACACCGTGGTATAACAAATTTAAAACTTTAGATTTTTGTGAACTTCTCACTAGCCGTGTTTTTTTTGCAAGTCCATATGGATTTGTCGAAAAAAACGACATCGGGACTAATAGTTTTGCACGTAAATACAACAACAACTTAAATCCATATGGACTTAGCTAAGTCCAGATAATTATCGGGACTTACGTACTGTAAGTAAGAAGTTCCTAAGTCTCGATGTCGTTTTTTTCGACAAATCCATATGGACTTGCAAAAAAACACGCCTACTGTACAAGTTTCAGCTTTCTCAGAAGGGTATTTCTAGAGCTTATAGCATATTTGTATGTTTTGATTTTCAGCGCCATCTACCGATAATATTGTTTAAGTTTCAACTGGATCGGACAGTTACTTTTTGAGATTTAGTAAATTTTGAAATTTTCATGTTCAGCGCCATCTATGGATTGTGAAAGTTTCAGCTCAATCGGATGCGTAGTTCTTATTATTTTTTTTTTTTTTGGAGCGCCATCTACAAAAAAATTGTTTTTTTCTATATTTACGTGCACTTCTCACTCAACAGACAAACATTGTGTAAGTTTGAGCTAAAGAAACGATAACAGCTTATTTTTTATGGAAGTGACTCTAGACCACTGATCTCTATAATACAATGGATAGTGTATTCCCTACACAATATAACAGTTTTCGTGACACAAAATTGAAGATGGCATTAGTGGTACGAGAACACCTTTTGACGTCTATCTGGGGCAAAAAGAAAGTAATTTGACGTACATTTTTCGCAATGCGGCTAAACACAATCCACGCGTCAGGGAGCGCGTTCACAAGCGCGTGATTACTAAAACTTATGTTCAATTCCTGTCAACCATTTCAGACTGATTATTTTTTAATGTGATGTTGTGTGTCCTAATTGACAGGAATTTTAACACAAAAGATGGTGCACCTAAGAACTCACAACAAATATTTCAAAGTGCATTAAATGTCACACGCCCCTTTGAAAAGAATCAATACAAATTTATTTCAGTGATTAGTTGCAAAACAAAAAAAAAACAATTGTGCGTTTATCCAAGCATCAAAATATTACATTCAATAATGAAAAGAAGCAGGAATTCGAAATGCGATAGAACTAATCGTCTTCAAAGATTTGGAGACCAAACTTTGATATTTCTTATTCTTTGCATATCAACCAACGCAAATTTTTGTTTATTTATTTGCATTCGAAACTGTGGAATTAAACACTCTTTAATATTTGTTTTCTTTTTACGTGTTAAAAAAATTTCAACTTGATGAGAAATTTCAAATCAGACACAACCTAATGATGTGAACACATCCGACTCATTTTGACGTTTAGCAATCGTTAAAACAAAACAAAAATCAGTGCTCGTTGAAGGATTAATTCGAAATTTTTCACTTACAAAATGCAAAACTTACCAAATAAATATGTTTCCAAATGAAAAAAATTTAATTATGTAGGATTTAGGTACCAAAGATAAAGTACAGACAGAGAGAACAGATACCACGAAAGAAAACAACAACAAAAATCAATTAGCTTATAAAAAAAAATACTGTCTTTCCTAGCTATATGTTTCTCACCATGAAGTGGAAGTGAGCTTAAGCACAAAGACTTCAAAAAAAGTGGGAATTTTTTCTTGTGAGTTTTAAGCACTTAGGGAAGGGACGTATTTAGTGGACGGGGTAGACAAATTTCTGATGTTGAACAAATTGCAGAGTCATTGCTTATTCTTGTTTGTGCTTTGCCTTCTTCTTGGAGTGTGGTTAATTTTCAATTCGTCGACCACTCAGACACTGCGCTTAGTGAAGGGAGTAAAGTGCGCAGAGAGATGATACTTTCTCACTTGCACAAAGTTAGTATTCATTAAAAATAGCAGAGTTTAAAAGGTATTTGCAGTTAGAAGGAAAACAAAAGCATCAACTATAAAATGGCTCTCGTCTAATCGCAGTCTAAGGACGCGAGGCATGACTCGCTTCTATTGTGTTCAGCCACATTGCCAAAAAAGAAATGTCATACAGCTATACTGTTATACAAAATTGTGTACGAGTACACCGTATACCAGTCATTCAAATGGAGTCAACTTGTTTGTATGAATGCGCTATCCAGTGTATTATAGAGATCAGTGCTCTAGACATGCCAATTATAACAGTTTTGGTTTATAAACGTACTGTTTATGCAGCCCCGTAGGGCCAGGTCCCTCCAACGGTGGGCATACTTCAGGCACCCAGAGTTTTTTTTTTCTTTTTTCAAGTCGCGCGAAGCGCGTTAACGCACGCCCAAATTTAATGCCGAAAAACTGTTCTAAATTGGCCTGTCTCTTGCCTCGTCGTATTTTTATAGATAGACAAATTTCGACTTTAGATATTCCCATGCAAAAAAAGCAAGCTTCGGTGTACCTACAAGCTCAGTTTAAAGAGATCTTACATAGTTACAAAATTTTGACTAATTACACAATGCTGAATAAAGGGGTAAGCGTGGTAGTGGACGGATTTAGAGAAAAAAACTCTAAAAATTTCAGCGAAATAAGTTCAATAGTCGGTTTGAGTCTAAAAGTAGAACTAGAATAGTCGGAAGGCCAACCCAAGTGGTCGTACGAAACCGAGCGACTACATAGAATTCATATGTTGTGCCCATAATTGCGATTTGGTACTATTCGTCAAGTTTTCGTTAACTTTTGCCCCCGGCGCCGCCGGTTGTGAAGAGCGCTCATCGACCGCTTATCCCTAGGTGGATGGATGGATGCAAAAATCATAATGGTAAAAGCAAACTAAAAAAAAATTTGGCGCTTGGTGCTTATAGGGCCCATACACCACACATGCCTGCATGCGCAATAGAGTGATTGCGCATGCAAACTGCGAGTGTATGGTGTTGAATGTCTGGTTGTGCATGCGGCATGAGTGATTTCAAAAAATTTTGATATTTTCTTGTTTGTGCATGCAAGCATGTGTGGTGTGTGTGCTACATTTGCTCAGTCAAGCTTGAAATATTAAGAAGTTGTCAACTCAGCGATGAACACACGACTAAATATTGTACAGTTTGCATGAGTAGTGTATGTTGAAGCGTGATTGTGCATTCTTTTATTTGGCCATGCAGGCATGTGTGGTGTATGGGCCTTTTTAGTATTCGACTCTTTTTTTCTGATTTATGAATGAGTGAAGTAAAATTTTAAGTTTTATTTTAATTAATTTATATCACATCCAATTTTAGTGGTTTCACAAAGTAAATAATTAAAAGCCTATCACTCTGTGCTGTGAAAATTTGACATTGAACAAACAATTATTTAATTTGTTTTCTCATTTACAACCACTTAAGTAGTAAACATCGATAGTCTATCGATAGTATCGAAATTTTTTTACCATCGATACTATTGCCGATAGTTTAAAACTATCAATACTATCGAAAAAATAAGCCTTAAATACATTTTCTTTGAAAACAAACCAGTCTCATTTACTTTTCCCTCTTTAAAAATCAGAATACATATTTTTTTTTTATAAATTTGACTTTTTTCAGCGAAAAAATTATTATGTATTTAGTTTTGAAGACGTTTGTTTATTGTTAAATTTTTTGTTTTGATTAATTTCTTACTTAAAAATTTTTACTTCACTTTAAAAACCTACACTAGGCCCATTCACACGGGGATGGAAATTGAATTGCAGTGAGAGATTGCAATAGAACTGTTAGTTTCTCTTTTTATTTTAGCAGATAAGTGGGAATATTATGTATGTAGAGCTGTTTTTTTGATGTTTAAACATCTATGCTGGCGGTAGAGTGAAAAAAAAAACGTGAACGTTCGGGTGCAACGCTACGTCGTGCAACGTTACGGTGTGCAACGCTACGATCTGCATACTAGGATGGGTGCGTTCAGTGAAAAAAATCTTAAGATCCCCTTCAACCAAAAACAAGTCCGTTTTGGATCCGCGCACGTTGATGTTTACACATATTAACCGTGAGCCCCGGCACTCACAATTTTTTTTTATTTTCGTAATAAACTAGAACATTTTGGAACTGAAAAGAAAAGTTTTCATTATAAAAACTATTATGGGGGTTATCGTGAATAAAATTTCCCTGGGAATGTTTCGCTGCTTCGAAAATGTTGAAACGCTAATATCATTCAGCTAATATCATTTCCAAAGATGGCCAAACTTCCCTGGAAAATAAATTCCTGCTACCATTAAATTCCGATGGAAAATTTCGACCATTATGCATATTCTAAATTTTCCAAGGAGGGAAACATTTCCAGGGAAATTTTGTTCATGATAGCCCCCATTAAGGATGCTGCTATCACTATCATATTACCTTATGGTTATATTAAACTTATTCAAACAAGCAAAAAGAGATACTTTTTGGTAGGAAATGTGAATCGATTTTGTAAGAATACTATTTTTAACCAGATAAGTACACTTGCATTATTAAAAATTCATCTCTCTGTATAAATAATAAAAAAAAAAACATCGATACTATCGATAGTGAAATTTTTCGATGTTTATCCAACACTACACTTAAGTGCATTATTGGTGACTTGTAAAATTGACGTTTCGGAAAGCTACTTTTCGGTCGGTTTTTGACATAAGCTTCTGACAGCTTCCGCCTATTCTAGTTCTACCTTAAGGGAAGCAGGAGGTACACAGACAAATATTCATTTTTTTCAGTTTTCTTTTTTTATTTTCACCAAATTTCTTAAACTTAGACCACCGGATGCCACTTCTACTGAATAAAAGTTACGAAACAACTTCCACTAGCAGCTGTAGTAGGTCATATAATATATATTATTATCTTAAAAGAACAGTTTAAACTTTTCTACCGCAGCTTCTTATAATTTTGTTTGTTCTCTTTTTTTTATACTATATAAATAACGTAATTTTGTCTTTTTGTTTTTTATTCAGTTTCAGAATATTTTCGAAACAGCGGCACTGGCATGATCTCAAGGAGACGAGCTACTTCACAAAACTGCTGGAGTGAAATGCATGAATTGGAAAACATTGTCCATTATAAATAAAGAGGGGTGAATAATAAATAGATATATCTAAATCTACAATATATAAATTCCCCGAGAAGACAAAAGTTGTTATATATTCGTACATGAAATATAAGTTAACTTCTTTACAAAAAAACAATAATGGACATTAAAAACTCATAAAATTGTTTATGTTTGTATTAAGTTTAAATATAAATAATGTAACTTTAGTTTATTGCACTTTTATAATCTTTTATGTAAAATTGTATATTGATGTATTTTTGTAAATGTTAAAAAATAAAGAAAATAAAATAAAATGTAAGGAAGCATTAAATATATACACATACATACAAAGAATTTACATCTTTAAGCATTTAAATAAATGTTACTTGTTAAATTATAAAAGAAAAAAATCTTTCCATTAAGAAATGTATTAATATAAATGAGATTGAATTGCTCATAGGCTAACAAGAGGCATTCTTGTAATTATAATGAACGGGATTCTTTTGTTTAAATTTCGCATGAGGTATGGTGTTAAATGGGATTTAGAGATATGGTGTGAGAAAGTGGGAGATATATTATAAGAATAAAGCGTGAACCACACCACTCTTCTGTTAAATACTCAATTTTCAGGCAGTCTACCAATGGCAGGAGATAGAGGAGAGAGAATACCCCTCAAACCATACGCGAGACAACTGGAAGATAACTTAAATTATCTGCTTCGGAAAAATACTTGAATAGGCGATAAGCACATTTTAGTCAACGCGGTGGATGGTATCTTCCCAGTCCTTTTACAATGAAGAAATTAGAAATTATTGCCTCACTTAATTAGCATACTTCGAAGTAGTATAGCACTTGGACATACAGTAAAACCCGGATAAGTACCTAACCATAAATGGCTCATTTTGAGAGGTACTTATGCGGGTTAGGCATAGGCAGTTATAAAAACCCACTTGAGCTTGAAAAATACATTTTTATTTAGGTAAATTTCAATAAAAGTACACAAAATAAAAGTCAATTAAGCGGGGAAGGTAGTTAAGCGAAAGGTACTTATTAGATGAGTTTTATATGAAAAAAACTCTCAAAATTTTGGTTCTCAAAAATAAAAGGTATACTCGGGTAAGGCACTTATGCGATAGGCACTTATTTGAGTTTTACTGTATACCGTGTCTATGGAGAAGAGCTAAAATTGTGTAAATAAACCCGACTAGATAAATTTTTATTTTCAAATTTATTATATAGAAGATCTAAAGTCATATTCATCCCTAAAAAAGGGAAAAAGATACAACCCATCTAAAGTCAGTAAGGCCGATGAATTTTACTTCCTTTCTACTGTTGACTTTGGAAAAAGCAATTGACAACTTCATAAGATCAGAAATACTAGATAAAATCCCTCTTAACAATCACCAGCTTGCCTAAAGAGCATCAGGTAGATCTACGGAAACTGTCCTGTATGCACTCACTGTGCGCGTTCAACGCATATCTGAATTTTCAGAATTCTGATTTATTGGAGCTGTCTGTCTGCCAGCTGTCATAAAAAGTTAGATGTCATCTGAATTTTCAGAACTTTTTATGACAGCTGGCCAATCAGAAGCTCCAATAATTCAGAATTCTGAAAATTCAGATATACGTTGAACGCGCCCACTAACTCCTCACAAATAGCTTGGAATGCAAGAGAAACCGCATTATATGCTTTCTTGAATATTGAAGGTTGTTTCGAAAATACTTCTCACGACGCAGATAACAAGGAAGTATGTACCCATCACTATAATCAGACGGATTCGGGAAATTCTGGGAACAGGTTAAAGTCTCTAGAAAATCACCACAACAAGAAGCTGTTCGCAGGGAAAGTTACTCTGTCAACCTTGCAGTGGAGTCATATTTCTTATTTCTGACAGATGTGCGGCAAACACTATTGAAATTGTCAGAACGACACTATGGAAATTGCCATTTCTTTTCTTCAGTTGATATTCGATTCATTGTTAATAGATAGAGATTTGGAGTGTTTTGTGTGAGTGCCTGAACTCAGTCATAATATGTGAAAACATCAACGTTTGTCCATGCGCATTTTTGAGGATCCATATTTGCATCCGTATGCGAAGTCGTCCATTCGTTGTTGACTGCGTGCACGGATCTAAAAGGGACTAGTTTGCTTGAAGGGGATCTTCAGATTTTTGTTCCTGAACGTACCCAATATCCTACTATGCAGATTTTAATTACTTAACGCGCTACATCGGAAAGTGTGACCTCGTAACATCGCACTGAGGAAAGTCCACGTTTTTATTTCATTCTACCGCCGACATAGATGTTTACACATCAAAAACTTAAAATACAACGGCTGAGATGCCTGTCATACGAGAAGCGTAAGACGGTGTTCACATTGGACTGACTCCTCAGATTTTTTTTTGACGTCTCTATGATTTTGCTCACTTTCACTTCATGGTGAGAAAGAGATGGTCAAGAAGGGCAGGATTTTTTAATTTTTTTATAAATCAGTTGACTTTTTTTTGACGTCTTCTTTTGTGACATCTCTTTTCTCTGTCTGTGATTTATCTTTGGCACTTAAATCTTACAGAATCCAATTTTTTTTAATTGGAAGATCTACATTTCGTAAGTGACAAATTTGTAATTAATCCCTAAAACTGTACAGATTTTTGTTTTAACGAATGTTAAACGTCAAAGTAAGTCCGATGTATTCACATTAGTTTGTGCCTAAACAAAACAAATTGGATTCACGTCAACAAAAATTGGATGAGTCAGTCCAATGTGAACACCGCGCGAACGTGCACCCACTTTTTATGGCGAAAAACTGTTATAACTGTTATAAATTGGCATGTCTCTAGTCTCGTCTATTTTGTATACTTAACTGGAGGCAGCTAACTTGAGACCATGGTGGTTTGAAGGGTCATGTCAAAAGTAAGTAAGCTTCTATTTGCTTTGAATTATAACCTCACAAAAATATTATCAACGAGGAAGTTTACTTTCTCCACTGAATTCATATTTTCTTGTTCGTATTTATTTAAGGAAATTTCTTTTACTTGCACACCAGGCAAACACTACCGAAGTTCTATTCAATTTTCCGTCGTCTTTAATTAGATTTATTTATAGGTCTGCTCCCTGAAAAGAACTATAGGTAGGTATCTACTTGTAATAATGGCTGCGTGTTCTTCAATTTATTCTTCTGTCCTTATGGTCAATTGCAATTAAAGGGCAAAAAAAGCTTACCATGGCTATGCTAAAAATAAGACCAAAGAATCATAAAATAAAACTAATTAAAAAACTTGAACCATCACTTGAGACATAACTAGCAAAAATTAAATTTTAAATTAAGAACGAAAAGCCAAATAAAAGTTATAAATTTGTCATGTAACCTTTCTATTTTCAATTAATAATAATTTAAAAAATGACAAATATGATATATGCATATATCTGAACCAAGGACATTTTGTAAGGCTTGCAAAACGAGGAGGGCAATGTGAGAGTGAGACGACAAATAAACAAATTGATGAATGCAGATTGCAATGAATTCTCATGTAGCTTGAGCTCAAAACGAACTATTGGGTAGGCCATCTGTTGGTTTCGTTTTGAATCAAATAATATTTTGACACTGACAGTTGTTATGCTCTCAAAATATTGACAGAAACCCAGGTTTTGTATTCTCACGGTATGGTTTAGGTTAGGTTAGAAGCAGACTTTCATAATTTAAAAATTGAACAATGCTAAGAACCTCGCCCATTTTAATATTTTTTAAACATATGTAACTGAAAAATTCCAAAGTATCGCATGTTGTGTGCATGTTAAAACATGCATACTAGTGCAACTTTATGAATTCACCACGGCTAGAAATTAGGTCTGTTCGTTAACTTCCCAAAACTACAGATTTCTAACCACAGATTAGCCATATGAAGATGAGAATGTTTCGTACGTTTCACCCTCCATCCTTACACTGTTGTATTTGTAATTTCTTTCCGCATCTATGAATAGATGTGAATTGCAACAACAATTTAACCGGTGCCTGAAGATCCCTGCTGTCTATGTGTGAGGTTCTTATACACACATTCTCATTTTTTATCTGATATCTGACAGTTCAAGCTTATAGGCAAATTAAAATGGCTGCTGGGGATTCTCATCTTCATGTGACTAATTTGTGTTTCTAACATTTTAAGTCCAACTTTTTGGACAATTCTTTGGACTGAAATGGTAGAAATTGTCAGTTTTGGGAAGTAAACGAACAAAAGTATTTTTTGTAGCTTGTAGGCAAACCGGAATGGCAGCTGAGATTTCCGATTTTAACAATTCATAATCTGTGGTTTCAGTGTTCCATTTATTCATGTACAATGTTTGACGTAACACTTATGTAAAGCAATAAAGCAAAAAACGTTTTGTTAGCCTGCTTATGCCCGATTTCATAAAGGACTTTTAAATATTTAAACGCCCATTTAGAGTTAAAATGGGATTTTTTGGTTTCACCAAGTGCTTTTAAATTTAATATGCTTTTAAGTGCCTTTATAAACTAAAACCCCATTTTCGTCTCAATAAATTTTAAAAGTGTAAGAAAATTATAGATGATATTTTGCAGTCACTTTTTTATTTAATTTCTTGCAAATATATAAATTGTGAATAGGTCGAAACAAAAATATAGTTTGTGTGTAAATAATAATCATTTAAGGCTCTCCCAAGCCAACGCGAATACTTCCGAACGACGACAAGACTTTCGCCTTTCTTAATTTATTTACATGGAGATAAATGAGAGCACCCACATTGGCGCGATGTGAATCTTCAAACATTGTTCACTCATCGCATATTCGTTCCGAATGTTTCGCGTTGGTTTCGGAAAGCCTTCATAATTTGTTTGTTTTTAGAATAATTGATTGTTCATCTGAGGATGATGAGCAACATATAGTAAAACGTCCAAGAATATTCCGAGTTCATATTGGAATTGGAATCCGTTCTTCAAATATACTTTTTTTCGTAGCATTTTTTCTCCATATAATGCTTTTTCACGTGCATTTCGAATGTGAGAGGAAAACAACCTATTTCCATATTCAGGGATGTGAAGCAAACCCAATTTTAACTAAAATTTCCCTAAAATTTCCTTTTTTTAGATGGTGAAACTGGAAATATTTAAAGGTCTGATTAAATTTAAGAGGACTTTAGAAAAAAAGGAATTAAGTGTATTTTTATGAAATCGGGCATTAATTTGCTTTATTCAGTGTAGGCAAGCGTATTTTAATTGTGTGTGTTTTAAATAAATATATACCAACATTAAAGAAAAAAAAAGTTTTTTTTGTTTCAGTCACTTTTGTTCTATCCAGTGTGGATCCACATGCTAAGTTCAATAGTTCAGTAATTTTGGTGATGTTGCTTGGCCACGACGAAGTTGTAATTTGACGTCGCGGCATGCACCGTAGGATTTTTTTTGTGGAGTTTCATTAAAAATAGCTATTATGTGAAAATCTAAAGACGATTCTGGCACTGCACTTAAGAACAATGTTGGTGAAACTATTCATGAATTGGGTACCGAAACAATGAAAAATTAATTAAGAAATACAAATTAAAATACATAATTGCTAATTGGGTAGTTTTATCTGTTATCTCTTCAAGGAAGGCATTCAACTTACATTTACATACTTTCTTCCAGATTTTCATGGACAGTTATTTTCGTGTAAGGGTATAAATTATTTCACATTTTGCATACCCTACCCATTACCTTATCATTATTCCAATTAATTTAACATTTAAAAAGAAATTTAGGTAAGTTAATTTTGTGCCTTCAGTTGAAAAACCATATTCAAATTTAATTTATCAGGTTATTGTTTTACTTCTTTCATCCTTTTCATCAATTCAGTATGCAAGGAGTATAAAATGTATTTTTACTTTTATCTCAAACCCTTTTTTTCACCTTACATTGACGAAAGATATGCAAGTTATCTGTGAAGATAGAAATATGCAAAAAAGTAGCTCAAAACAATTTCCAAAAAAAACAAAGATAAAGATAGACGTCTGTCTTTTAGCTCAGTAACCTACAAAAAAGCAACATTAAAGCTGAACGCATTCTAGTGTATGAAAAACTTTGTTAAATGTTTAACCCTTTGGTTTTAAATTTTCGTGTATGAGATGATGTAAATTAAAATTCGAACAAAAAGGTATACTCTATTTACGAACTCAATTTATTTTAAATTGACGTTTCGTTATTAAAATGAAAATCAGTTACACAACAGCTTAAATGCCTTTTCAGAGTCAAGTCGAGGATGGGATTATAGCTAAACTTTTGTCGTCAGGTAATTATTAAGAATTTTGATTGAAATTTATTTTTTAATACACAGAAGAATCTGAAAGCGTAACTTTTGCTCATAAGCTGTGAAACTTAAAAAAAAAAAATATTTAAAATTTCAACACACAAAGTTGATAGAATTCAAAGACAGAGGTTTAGAGAGAGACTGTACAATTAACATTCTTGGCAAAACGTAGCATTTGAAATGACATTTGTTTGTGTCTTGATGATGAGACATAAAAATCCGGTGATAAACTTTATGGATAGAGTAAGTAAAATGGCGGTTCTGAGACGACTTAATGCAAATCATTTCTAAGAGCTTGTAGGAATCGATAGTATCAGTAAAAATTTGGCCCCTTGAATCCAGCCCAAGGAATCTTGCCACTGGCGCTGGATTCTATCCAGCCTAGAAACTGTATACCTGAAGCAGTGGCGTAACTAGGATTTTGCTCTGGGGGGGAATGATAGAAAAAAATATAAAGCAAAAAATGTTAAAGGTATGACAAAAAGCTAGAGCGTGTTGATTGGGTCGAGACATGACAAAAATCTCATACGAGGGGGGGTCTTTTTCTCCCGTTTAACGCTAATACTTAAAATGGTATGCTAAACTTTTTTGTAAGGCTTGTAGTCTATTCTTTTGTTTTCTTTTTAAATAATGTTGTTTTAGTGAATAAAATAAAAATAATTTTCAATCTCAAAATTTTGAAAAAAATTTTTTTTTTAATTTTATTCAAAATTTTACGTTATTCATAGTATTTTTGTTTTTAATATTAAGTGCTCTTATTAGTTTTTTTTCAAACGCCAAAAACCAGAAGCTAAAATCTCTTCTACTTCTTTAGAAAATTGAAAATAACAGCAATAAAATTCCCTTTCCGTTGCTTAAGTTGCTCTAAAGATCCGTACGTAGTTAGTAAAGTAGATTTAGTTATTTTCAATTTTCTCAAAAATCACAAGACATTTAAGCATCCGGTTTTCTATTTTTGGCTAAACATTTATAAGAGCATTGAATTTTAAGAACAAACATAATAATTAATAACGTAAATTTTTGAAAAATTAGTTTGCAATTCTTTTTCATTTTTTTTGAAAACTTAGGTTGAGAATTAATTTTTCAAAAACTGTTCCCTAAAAAAAACTTTTTTTGAAAAGAAAATAAAAGAAAGAAAAAGTTTTCAGTGCAATAAAAATCGACTTGAAAGAGAATTTAAAAATTATTAACAATCAACAGCAACACCAACAATGTCATATTATATCATTTTTAATGCCAGAAATCTATTTCGTAATTCAGTTTTTAAATCAAATTGTTTTAGTGAATAGTTCTTGAAAAATTCATTTTCAAACTCAAACTTTTGCAAAAAAAAATTAGAATAATTTTTTTGAAAATTGTAGGTACCCTATTAATGCGCAGTTCTTTAGCGATGAGCTAAATCATCAGATTAAGCTAACTCTAGAAGTAAATTATCCCACAGTAAAATAAGCAAGCAGTTTTTCTATGGAGAATGCATATGCGGAACGACTAAACAAACATGGTGGATAAAACATCAAGAGCATCTGTTCCCTTAATCCTGAGTAAACTTACCAAATTGAATGAGTTAACTCGGGTTTAACTTTAATGTCACGCCGAAAAACTGGACCTCTAAGTAGAGTTTTTGTTTATTCAATGCTATTATCAATTTTTAGTGAAACACTAACAATCAGATGCTTAAACCTCTTCTAGTTTTTTTTAAGAAAACTGAAAATAACTAAACCAATCATTGAAATTTTAAAAGTCATCTTGTGTGGAAAATTGGGCTAAATAGGAATTTTTCTTTCGCAAGAAATAATAAAAAAAGATATCACCTTTGTACTGGCGTCAAAATAATCACTGCACGCGATTTTTAAATGCCTTAAAACATAAAATTAAAAATTCCAATGATGGGTTTCAATGAATGCTATAACTGGCGCCTATAGGTTTCCATTATTTCACTTATTTGGAATAAAATCTGAAATCCTTATTTTGCATTCGATAACTTCAAGCCCGAATATCTCGACTTTCCCATAAGCGATTTTGAAAATATTTTACTCATGTATCGGGCTTCACGTCACCTTTCATTTGATACTAAACTCGTTCTTGTACACTCTGGGCCAAAGCTCAATAGTAAAATGGGCATTGCCTTGAAAAATAGTAATATGTGTAAACATCAGCGTGCGTGGATCCAAAACGGACTTGTTTTTGCTTGAAGGGGATCTTAAGATTTTTTTTCACTGAACGCACCCATCCTAGTATGCAGATCGTGATCGTAACGTTGCACACGAACATTCACGTTTTTTTTCACTCTACCGCCAGCATAGATGTTTACACATCAAAAAACAGTGTATTTTTTTGAATATTTTTTTCTCCTTAATACTAATTATCATATTCACTCTTCATTTGCTTCTCACATATCTATAATACATTTTGTATATAGTTTTGCTAAAATTTTAATGTAGAGATATCAACTAAAAACCTTGGCTAACTTGAGCCGCCCGTTACGTGACAGCTTACCTATTTTTTTGTAGCGCATATAAAGCAATCCCTTAAAAGGTGAGAAGCTTGAGGAAGGGGAACAAGCCAATTTTGTTATGTGTGATTTAGGCTTTGGGGAAGAATAAAATGAAAAGTCAAACCTGGTAAAAAATTTTCTTTACCTTACCTACTAATACTGCACAAAAACATTTTACGAGTTTATTTTTTTAGAAACAAACAAATCCATAAAAAGTATTTTTACTATTTTTCATACTTTCTTTTTTTTTTTAATAACGCTTTGAGCTACAATAGCAAGTTTATGCAATCAAGTCGTGCCACACACATTGGCCATCTAGTCATTGGCTCTACTTTTATCGGTTTCGGTGGTGACTTTGCCAATAACTGATTTCAATCAGTAAAAGAGCAGTCGCCTTAATTTGATGGTTCGACAGTCCCAAAAAAGTACTTTTTTTTTTCATTTGCTGAAGTAAGTAATTGAATTGAGTTGTTGAATGTAGAGCAGATATATTTCTATACGAGGTCAGGCTATACCTACTACTCGAAGTAGGTACCCATATATAGGGAGCGGCAGATCGGTATTTGATGAAGGAGATATTTAGTCCTTAGTCTTCAGTCAAACATAAAATTTGCACGACTTTAACGCATGGTTTGTACATGTACATGTACATACATATATGCATTTTTAAGTAATGAAAAAAGTGAAAACCATAAACACGTAGAATATAAAACTTGTCTTGAATATTTACATGAGTACGAATTTAGCTTTTACATACAATGTGGCGCAAAAGTTGTCACCCGGGCGGCGCAAAAGATGAACACCACCGACGACTTATTCCGCACAAAATCAAAACAATTTATTATTCGGCGTTCTTTAGGAGTAGGTACAGTGATTCATGTCTTGTTGACGTCTACTTTGTATATAAAGAATGTTTAACGGCCATATTATTCACTGTGAATTTCAATTGAATTTTAGTGAATTCTAAATCCAACCATTAAATCCGGATTTATCAAATCCAAAAATTTAAATCTATGTCCATATTATTCACTCAAAACATGCCTGAAATCCAAGATTCAAATGCTTTCAATCCAGATGTAAAAGTTTTTTTTTAAATCCAGATGTAAAAAAGTTTAATCCAAAATGTCAAATTTATGAAATGTCAAATTTCTTCCGTGACAGTTGTTTCTGTTGAGCTCTGTCGCATCCGAAAGTTTTTTTTCTAAATAATTTTGAATAATTTCAGTGAAGGTGACAATTTTTCTATTTTAAACTATTTAAGACAGTTGGTTGCCTATCCGCCGAGCAAAAAACTATCAAATTTCATTGAAGGATTTCTACGATGTAAATGGATTAAAAAACCTCTTCAAATCCGAAATTTTTTCCATTTTATTGGAAAGAGTCTTCTGACAAATTTTAACTGATAATAATGAGAAAATAATATTAAACAAATTGCAAATTGCAAGAGTGTCACAAATGACACTCAATGAATGAGTAAGTACCTCCCACACGATGGCATTTTTAGAAGACAATAAAGGGTCAAAGGTTATGATTTGTTTGGATAAAAATTTACTATTGGCACGGTATATGCGTAGTATAGAGATGTAAGTACATCTCTTTATAATTCTTATAAAGGTTATAGTATTTCAAGTTAACTGGAAATATATTAGAAATCTTAAAATATGTGGTATAAAGTCATCATAATCGTCTCGATTCCCTTTGGAGTACTTCCCTTTAGGTGGTGGACAACTTTTTGATACTCCATAAATAAAAAATCGTATTTTCTTCTTGACCCTAACTTGTTGTAAGCCGCTGAAAATCATTGGATGTTGACCACCTTTTCGTGTATTGCGCCCTGATGCAGCTACCCTCGCAATTATTGAAAACTTTGCTCATCTCAACCTATATCGGACAAACAACTTTAGCATTTTGACTCATCTGTTGCGCTGTCACAACTCTACATTTGTCAACTTGTCGATAGCTTATACTTAAACCTTTTTTGAACTTTGTCCGAACGTCACAACCTGAAAGTCCAAGCTTATAAAAATCATCTTTCTACACTACGAGTCAATTAAAAAGGGACAAAAAAAAAAAAAAAAAAAAAATAAAAAAAAATAAAAAAAAAAAAAAAAAAAAAAACAAAATTACAAATATACAAAAGCTGCTAAAATTAATGGTTATTCAAAAATAAACCAAAACTTATTAAAATGGATAAATCTTCACCTTGCGGAAACCCAAACTGCATGATAACCGCCAAAACAAACGAATGGGTATCTTGTAATGGTATTTGTGGAAAAATTTTCCATCCAATTTGTACGGGTCTCGGAAGAAGTGCTAAAGCTCATCTGGCTGAATATTCTGAGCATTTTAGATTTTATTGTGATGAGTGTAGGAACATAACATTCTCACACATTATGCTTGCTCTTAAATGCAACAATGAACGAGTTGACGAATTATCGGACTCAATTTCGGAACTCAAGAAAGAGATTCGTCATAGCTTTAACTTAACGAACGAACTTTTGGCCGAGAATAATGAGTCTACAACCAAAAGCCTCGATAAATACCATCAAATTTTCAATAAGCACCTATCTAATATCGAAACCCTGTCAAAACAAGCCCTCACTAAATCCTGTGAGTGCATTGACAACTTCAATTCAATACCCAACCATCTTAACTCTCACCTTATTAATATAACGAAATCGGTCGCTACCATTAATACCCAGCACGAACCGACAACATGTACGCTCTCAATAAACTCCATACAAGACAGTTTGTCAAGGCTAGAACAAACTATAATCGCTCAATCTAAAGCACTCAAGTTTATTGATATGGACTTTTCAGCTACTTATGGTAAGCTTTGCAAAGATTCATTAGTCCTCGCCGACATCTTAGTGAAAGAATCTGTTGCCACTCGCATTGCCATCTCTGAGGTTTCTGAAGATGTGAAACGAGTGTCTAGTAAAAGCGATTACGTTTCACCTGATCCATTTTTTTTCAATAACAAATCAATACACCTCGAACTTGAAGATATTGACTCCGCTGCCCAACTTACCAACGCAAGCTCTTCATCTGCACCTGACACTTCTCCATATTTAGTTGCTCAAGATGCTCCACCAGATACTACGTCAACCATCCTTCCGCCAACATCACACACCATCAACATCAACAAACTATCGCACGTCGAACCTCATGCTCCGAAAACCTCGCATGAGCTTACAAACGAAGACTCCTCTTCGCATACTCATACAGCACCGAAATCACCAAACCATCCTCTACCATCTCGCATTATTGACAAATTCGGTACAACTTGGTCTGCCACTGAATGGAACAATCGCTTAAAAAAACTTAATGCTAATCAACCGACTGATTCTAAGATGTCAATCTTTTTTGTCAAAGGTGCACCTCAAAATACTAGTGTGTCTTCAATTCTACATTATTTTAGACATAATTACGGGTTTTATCCCTTCAACTGTTATCGTCATGGTCTTGGAATTTTCAAAATCTCCATACCGCACACTTACGAGTGGCTTTTCTCCTCATCCTCGATCATTCTTAAAAATAGTACTATGAATATTTCAAAACCATACTCAAAAAAAAATTTTACTTGTAACTCTAGGTTTAAGCATATTTCTAAATTTAATAATAAGTCATTTCTTAAACCCAACCTTAATTTTTCCACTCCTAACGACTTATCTAACAAGTATCCTAATTTCCTTCCATCCCATGTCCTTAATCCATCTGTATCCTCAAATCCTGCAACTCACCCTTTAATAAATACTCCCCCCAATCAAGATAAATCCACACTTCCACCTAACCACTACACGAATTCCATATTTTGTTCCAACCCCATTTCAAACACACCTCACATCCAATGCCAAAGACCTCCTTCCATCTTTTCTTCTTCATCGGTAACACCTTCCTTTCTAGATCCAATTCTACCTCCTTCAGTAAAATTGACTAAACGGTTTTCAAGTTCCTGTGAGGATGGTCGTTTCGTCATGTCACGCTTGCGTGATCCAAAAACGTATGCCAATGTCAGGCTTTATCTCGCTTTCTTACATGACAAACCAGATCATACCTGCATTGACGGGAAAACTAAAACAAACCTAGAACTCTTAATATTAAAAGAAGGTCTTCCTGTTGCTCTATTAGCTCTAAAAAAAATCTTCATCCAATATCATGAACATTTTGATATTTCACCTCTCCATGTAGTTAATGACCTCTCTGCTTATTCTAATTATCTGAGTTCCAAACATCGATCTTTCACTGCTGATGAACAGCTTTTTCGTCCCTAACTACATACCCTTCCAACCGACGTCTGATTACTTTAATAATCATAAATGCCTGTCAATATACTATCAAAACGTAAGAGGCCTTCGTACCAAAACCAGTGAAGTTTATATTAACTCCCAAAAGCTTCCCTATAATTTATTTGCCTTAACTGAAACTAACCTTTCCCAAGATATTGCAAGTAACGAGCTTTTTACCTCTGAATTTACGGTTTTTCGTAAAGATGTTTCAAATAGTTCTACTCCAAATGTTAATAACCCATCAGGTCGTGGTGTTTTACTGGCTCTCCATTCCGATTTTGATGCATTTTTAATTGATATTCCAAATACCTTAGATCTGCAATTGATATGTGTTAAAATCAACTTGACTAAACGTAGTCTTTATATTTTTTGTGTTTACATTCCTCCAGCTCAACCCACAAATGAATACGAAGCTTTTGTTAACGCAGTTGACTATGTTGTTGACTCAGCTAAGCCTGAGGATGACTTCATTACTGTTGGTGATTTCAATCTACCACGTTTAGTTTGGACTAATTCTGACGATGAGACATATTTCATCTCAAATAATGCAATCTCTGAAAAAGAAATTTTATTTACCGACCGTCTTCAAGCTTCTGGTCTCGTACAGATGAGTAATGTTAAAAACAACTTAAGTAGACAACTAGATTTAATTTTTAGCTCTGATGCCGATAACAGCGTTGTTTCGATAAGTAATCATCTTCTTTCTAAACTCGACCCCTATCACCCTCCTATCTCAGTTATCTTCGCTTACGTAAGCAATAACACCAACCCCGATGTTTTAACGCAACGTAAATTTAATTTCCGTAAAGCAAATTTCGACAAATTAAACGATCTTATTAGTAGGCTAAACTTTGAATTTATATTTGACTTACGCACCCATATCGACATGATTACCGTAAGATTCTATGCACTTATCTTTGAATGTTGCTCCCAATCAGTCCCAATACTATTACAAAAAAACCTTACATCCTGTCCGCCTTGGTACAACAAAGAACTTCGCTCTCTCCGCAACAAACGAAACAAACTTTGGCAAACATTCCTTAAGTCCAAGTCTAGCTCTGATTTGTCTAACTCACATTAGCTTATAAAAAATTTTCGGATTTATGTCAATCCCTATACTCAAGATATCTTCATCAAATGCAGACTGATCTTATCTCTAACCCAAAATTGTTTTTCCAGTTCATAAATAGCAAAAGAAAGTCCGATGGTTACCCTTCAGTACTAAAATTGTCTGATGCTTCGTCTGCTAACCCAACAGCTATATCCAATCTTTTTGCAGATTTTTTCGCTACGGCTTTTTCGTGTGTCAATACAGACGTTGATCCTTGCTACTTCAGTTACATGAATGGTTGTGCTCAGACCTCTTTAACATCCATTAATATTGATATTGATTCAGTGATCAATAAGATTAAACTTCTCAAAGACGATTTCTCCTATGGTCCTGATGGCCTTCCTTCAATTGTGCTAAAAAAATGCATTGAACACTTAGCCCAGCCTCTCACTTCCCTCTTCCAAATTTCTGTTACAACTGGAGTCTTTCCTAAGCTTTGGAAAGATTCTTTCATAATACCTGTTCACAAGAAGGGACCAAAGAATGATATCACTAACTACAGACCCATTGCAAAGCTGTCATGTATACCAAAACTCTTTGAGAGTATTATCTATGATACCCTTTTCTTTCACTGCAAACCAATTTTTTCCACAAGGCAACACGGTTTCCTTAAGGGCAGGTCCACAACCACTAACCTTACAGAGTTTGTGTCTTCTACAATGTGTGCTCTTGAAGAAGGTAAAGAAGTCGATGCCATCGCTACCGATTTTAGTAAAGCCTTTGACAAAATATCCCATAATTTAATCTTATTTAAGCTTAAAAAGCTCGGCTTTCCACATATGGTAATTTCATGGCTTCATTCTTATTTAACTAATCGTCAATATAGGGTTATTTTCAGGTCATGCTTATCTTATTCAATAAGTGCAACCTCTGGTGTCCCTCAAGGAAGCCATCTAGGTCCGCTTATTTTTGTCTTGACCACAAATGACGTCGAACTTATCTTTTCCGGATCCGATCTGCTAATCTACGCTGATGATATGAGAATATACAAACAGATCTCTTGTACCGAAGATGCCAAAATACTTCAAACTGACCTGGACAAATTTTATACTTGGTGCCAAAAAAACTTTCTTGTGCTCAATATTAAAAAATGTCAAGCCATTACCTATTCCCGAAAACGCCCGCCATTATTACAGAGAAAGTATTTAGTAAAAAACGACCCCATTCCTATCGTCACCTCTATCCGTGATCTAGGTTTAATATGCGACTCCCAACTAAATTTTCGCTCCCATGTCGATAATATCATTAACAAAGCTAACTCTACTCTTGGATTTATTAAACGTTGGTCTAGGGAATTCTCTGATCCCTACGTGACTAAGGCTCTGTATACGACCTTTGTCAGGCCACTCCTCGAATACTCATCTCAGGTCTGGTCCCCGTACTACCAAGTGCATATCAACCGAATTGAAACTGTCCAGCGGAAATTTATTCGTTTTGCCTTACGTGGTCTTGGTTGGAACGATTCTCTTATCCTTCCTCCTTATGAAGATCGTTTAAAGCTGTTGACCTTGCAAACATTATATACTCGCCGTAACAATGCTGACATTATGTTTATTCATCAGCTATTAAATGGAAATATTGACTGTCCTTGCCTGCTCGAAAAGGTCTCTTTTAATACCAACCCGCGCCGTTTTAGATCTGTCAACTCCTTTCGTCTTCAATACCATCGTACCGAATACGGCCAAAACGAACCTTTGACTAGGATGTTGGATAAAGTAAATCATTCTAACATATTTGACTTTAACTTTAATAAACTTACCTTTAAACGTTCCCTCCTAAGAATGCCCTCCTGATATCTACCCATCCATACAATTTAGATGATAATTATAATTAGACTTAAGTATTTAAGTGTACCTACTCAATATTTAGATTTAAGATATATCCATATTATCTAGTCAACTTAGATTTAAGGCATATGTAATAGATTAAGTGGCTTGTATTAAGCTTAAATAAATAAATAAATAATTTAGAGATCAAAGGTACTTGCGAACGGTGAATCAAAACTAGCAGCAAGATTACGGTCTAACGGTTTTATACTGAGCTTATAAAGGGTGACTTTTTTTGAGTTATATAGAACTTTAAGTTGGCAACACTATTTTAATTGGCGGCCATTTTGTCAGCTGTCAAGTGATTTGTTTTTAGTTTGGTTTGGCATTTCACCATGAATAGACTGACGCCTGAACAACGCTTCCAAATTGTGCCCAAATGGGGCCAAAACAAGATTGCCGTTGGTCCCAATTTTCATAAGCGAATTTTGTGTAGCGATGAAGCTCACTTTTGGTTGAATGGATACGTCAATAAACAAAACCGCCGTATTTGGAGTGACGATAATCCTCAAGTGTATGTTTGGACACCGTTACATCCACAAAAACTGATTGTTTGTTGTGCTTTATGGTTTGGTGGAATAATTGGTCCGTACTTCTTTCATAACGATGCTGGCCAGAACGTTACAGTCAATGGTGACCGCTATAGAGCCATGATTACTGACTTTTTCGTTCATCCATTGAACTACCATGATGTGCATGGAGCTGTGGTTTCAACAAGACGGCGAAAGATGTCACACAGCTAGTGCCACAATTGATTTATTGAAGGAAGCGTTTGGTAACCGCATAGTTTCACGTTACGGACCCTTGAATTGGCCTCCAAAACGCCGTTTGTCTATTTTCTGTGGGGATATGTAAAGTCGCTAGTCTACGCCGATAAGCCCGAAACGATTGACCACTTGGAGGACAACATTCGCCACGTTGTTCCCGATATACGGACACAAATGTTGGAAAAAGTCATCGAAAATTGGACCTCCTGATTAGACTATGTCCAAGCCAGCCGTGGCGGTCATATGCCAGAAATCATATTTAAATTTTAATGCCAAAAGATTATCTTTCGAATAAAGTAAATTTCATGGCAATTTAAAAAAACGTCTTTGTTTTATTCCATTTCAAAGTCTTATACCTCTAAAAAAAACACCCTTTTCATTCTTATAAAAATAATGTTTGCCAAGATTTGTAAAAATTTTAACTTCTATCTAAAAGCCTGTTGATTCCATATTCAGTTCTTTCAGTCTCTTTTCGATTCAGCCTCTTTCTTTATCAAACATTTTGTTGAGGATTCGAAATTCAGTATAATGACTCTAGAAGGCAATATTTCGAGAAGCACACCCCGCAAAAGCTTTTAATTTTCAGTTTAAGAATAATTATGTTTGTTTAAATCAGAGATAGAGAGATTGGTCCTCAATCCAATTAACCGTGTACAGTATTCAATTATATATTGGCAATTATTTAACTACACTAGGTGTTTTATTTACCTAAGTAATTTAACATTTACAAAATAAATTATTTGATAAGATATGAATTAAGCCTTCTGTAATTTTTAAGCTCAATATTCCTCTTAGAACCTTAACCCTTCAGGTGAGGAGATGAATGATATTATTGTATAGATTCAAGGAAACTTCTAAAATTGTTGCAATTCGTAGTATTTGGAAAGATATTCAGCTATACAAACATTGAATATTTGTCCATTGGCTTATAGGTTAAGGTTGTTAACTGGGAAAAACATTAAAAGGTCAAATTCAATCAGAGATACCTGAATTCGATTCTGAATTTTAAACAGAATAAATTAGTATTCCCTGTAGTGTGTATGCCACTACAAAGACAAAACTAATCTGTATTCTTGAAATAGACCAGAAAGATCAAAGCACGTTTTGTGTTTTCTAAAGCTGGATATGGTAAGTACCCAGGTAGATTCACGTACATTTAGTTGTATATCCTTCTACATTGCTGGAAGGTACAAGTGCATGAGGAATCTATTTGAAATTATACTCACATTTCCATATTTTGGGAGTGAAAACTATTCTATTTATTATTATTTCTTGGAATAACTTATTGGATTTATATGTAGATAGTTTTCTACAGCTTTTTCGATAAACTAAGTAAGTAATCGAAGTCGTTTTGGCGACGACGAGTTCAGAAAAGAAGAATGGGCGAAAATGTGTATGGAAGCCGATTTAAAAACCAATATCGAGAGAAGTATAGGTAATGTTGTACCTATGTCGTTCGTTTGGTATTTAAATGAACTAAAAGTATTGAATTTCATTTCAAATCACTGCATTATTGTGGCAAAAAGTAGTTATTCCCTATAAAATATACAATTAAAAAGGGTGTTTTTGTAGACGTGTGGTTTTTAATCTGGCAATCCTTTTTTCGGAGTTGGTCTTTTTGACAGCTGTCACTTGATTTATGCTCAGTTTGGTTTGCCATTTCATAATTAATAGACTTACTTCTGAACAACGTTTGCAAATCGTGCAAATTTATTACCAAAATAATGTTTCGGTTCGCGAGACGCATAGCGCGCTGCGTCCAATATTCGGTCGAAATAATCGCAAAATCGTATAAATTCGAGCAACAATGGATCGGTTTCGCACCACGTTTACTCTAGTGGATAATGCGCATCCTCAGAGACGCCGTACAGTGCGCATCGAAGACGCTATTGCTGTTGTGGAGCAGAGTATCGAAGAAGACCCGAATGAGTCTATCCGCCAGGGGCCTCTCGGCTCGGAATTTATTCGAGCCAGCTGCGGCGGCCACTTGCCCGAAATCATTTTTATAAAACATTTTGGCAAACCCTTATCTGTATAATAAAGTTAAATTCTTGGCCAAAACATTAAATTATATGCGTTTTATTTCTTCTTGAAAACCACACGTCTAAAAAAACACCCTTTATTGATTTCATTTTCACCCATCTTTATTTGTAACATAACTTGCAACAAACTGAATTCTTGAATAATATAATATTTTATGTTTTCAATTACATATATTGTTGAAATAAAATACCCGAGTGTTTGCAAATAAACAAGAAGAGGTCACAACTACGAGCACGAGCTACCAAAAACTGATTAATACTCTTAACATTTCTATAGTTTCATATTTCTGAGAGGAAAAATTTGCATTCAAAAGGATTTGTTCATTGTTAATTTTAAACGAAGAAGCTTCGAGTAGGTGTTACGTGACCCGTAAACACAGTAATTTACAGAATCACACATAAAATATCTCTGTTTTCGTTTGCTATGATAACAAATAGCCCATTTAGTCTTAGGTTACAAGTTTGTATTTTATCCAAACGTTCATTCTAGGTATAGCTACCTACTACCTCAGTAGGTAAATGACTAGGTCGCGCGAACTTGCTCCTGTAAGACGTGAGGTCTTTGCCAAGCATTTAAGAAGCATGGTAATGGAACGCGATGTTATTTAAAATATTTATCTTTACCATTTTGAAGTTAAACTTCTTTTCCGGCGTTGGGGTAAATATGTCCGACGCTTTATCTGTCAAAGACCAACACTTTATCTGTCCAAGACCAACACTTTATCTGTCAAAGACCAGCATTGGCATATACAAGAAATCTTAAGTCCGCTAACAGAACTAAAACAGCATTGCCATGCATTTGGAAGAATCCTTAGTCCTCGAACACAGAAATGGATGCGATAAGAAAACGAGACGTGAGTGTGACGAGATCTCGTCGATCTTGTTAAATTAGTTTCAAACTATGACGTCATTACGTTACGTTACGTTAAATTATAAGATTAAGTAATTGATCAAAATTTGAACCAACGTTTAACCTCAGTAAACTCACCGAACTAATATTTCTGAAGCACGGATCAATCTTTGAATGACGGTGACATTTGTACAACTGGCCTTGAGTGTTTCTACTACAAAGGTGGTTAAAATTTTGATCCGTGGTTCAGCAATTTTAAATCAACGATTTTGGGGGATTAACTTAAATTCAACGATGCTTCAACTCGACTCGCATCACTTGAAGCTTGTCAGAACATGGACCTAAAAACTTCTAATGGCAAAGCGAAAATCGTCAACTTTATTTTATGACTTTATTGTCATTTCATCAATTTTACGGTAGATGATTGAGTTGAAGAAAATCAAAAGATTTTGATTTTGAAGAAAATCAAAAGATTTTGATTTTGAAGAAAATCAAAAGATTTTGATTTTGTTCAAGTTGATTAAGAAGTTTTCAACTCATTTGAACTTTGTGTAGACAAGTCATTTGATCAAACTATCAAACGAAACCCATTTTAAATCGACGCTGGATTTACAAGGGCGTCGATCTGTAGTTCAAACTAACTTCAAACTTAATTCATTTGATATTTTTTTAATTTTTCAACTATTGCTGCGTTAAAACTATTCCTTTTTTATTTGTATTTCTTCATCATTATCTCAACACTCAGCAATAATCATTAATGCTAATATTTTGCATTTTTGTTTACTCATTTTCTAAACAAATTAACAAACTCGGATCGTGCAACTTTCTTAGAGAAATAAAGTTTTTGACAGTTAAAGCTGAGTTTACTATGTATGTAGTGTGTGGCTAAGCATCAATTTAGTTGACAGCTGAGTTGGAAAGGTAAATTGATGGATTGAGATAAGCTAAAATAAACGAATATTTGCGTTCATCTACAAGGGAATCACAGACAAATGTTCTGTACCAAATTTGAAGCAAATCAATCCACACGTCATTTAGGATCCATTTCGATGTACAATTGCATACCTGGATGGACGAACGGTTTGACGAAAAACACTTTTTTTAGACTTCTCCTCATCGTTCCATCATCGTATTATGTATGCATGTATGTTAAATTTTGTGAAAATTTTGACTTTTTGTTTAAACAAAACCAATACTTGACCTTTAGAGCAAGTATGGGACAATTCAGCAGGGACTTTATGATGTTTGTGTTTTGGAACTGTTTGCTTAGCATATTTTGCACAAGATATACTTTAATGAACAGACTCATGTTATATTTATTATTCAAACAGGTAAAATGTTTACTTTTATATTAACTAGAATAGAAATTTGAAACAAGTTTGCTTAGAATTACATATATGCAGCGCTGCAAAACAATCAACTAGGTTAGTTTTAGAGAATGATTCCTTTTTGTAGGATTCTTAAAATGTCCATCAATTTTCGATAAAATAGTATTCAGCGGCAATTTTTCCGACTTGAAATTTTTCTTTGAATGGAAAGTCACTGCATTAAAATCATCATTTATTTTCGGTTATAAGTGTCAAAGTGTGCTTTACATCAAGCTCCACCTGAGAATCGTCACCACATTCACTTGACCTAAGCTAAATTGCCTGTCCAATAAATTGTCAACTAAAGGGTGTCTTTTTTAGAGGTATAGAAGTTTGAAATGGAATAAAATAAAGATGTTTTTTTTTTTTAAATTGAGATGAAATTTACTTTATTCAAAAGATAATTATAATATTATATATGATTTCTGGCATATGACGCCACGGCTGGCTCGGACATAGTCTAATCAGGAGGTCCAATTTTCGATGACTTTTTCCAACATTTGTGTCCGTATATCGGGAACAACGTGGCGAATGTTGTCCTCCAAGTGGTCAATCGTTTCGGGCTTATCGGCGTAGACTAGCGACTTTACATATCCCCACAGAAAATAGACAAGTGGCGTTAAATAGCACCATCTTGGAGGCCAATTCAAGGGTCCGTAACGTGAAACTATGCGGTTACCAAACGCTTCCTTCAATAAATCAATTGTGGCACGAGCTGTGTGACATCTTTCGCCATCTTGTTGAAACCACAGCTCCATGCACATCATGGTAGTTCAATTGATGAACCAAAAAGTCAGTAATCATGGCTCTATAGCGGTCACCATTGACTGTAACGTGCTGGCCAGCATCGTTTTTAAAGAAGTACGGACCAATTATTCCACCAAACCAGGGTTGCCAGTTAAGGGGTTTTCCCCCTAGATTTAGGGGCTATTTTTGTCGTTGGGTGATAATCTGGGGGGACGAGATGTTTGGGGGAAAATCTGGGGGAATTCATTTAGAGCTAAAAGGTTGATGAATCGTATGGGTATTGAAACAGCTGACAGTATTCTACGAGTTAGATATTCTTTACATTCTGGATGTCAGAATTTTACACCAACAGAAGAAATGGTGAACATTTTCATTAAACCGACGCGATAGCCAAAACGAAGATGACGATAATGTATTAGAACTTTTTTAAAGAAGTGCAAAAAAAAGTTTTAATTCCTATTTTTCGGTGGAGAATGTATGCGGAATGACTAAACAAACTTCTTGCATAAAACATCAAAAGCATCTGTTCAGTTAACCCTGAGTTAATCCAATTTTTCAATAGTCAGTTAAACATCAAATAATACTTATTCTTCAGATAAATCAAACATTTGTTCCTATTTATTCCTCTGATAGTTTTAACTGACTGCTTAACTGATGATTGAAAAATCGGCTCTTAATATGATGATTTAACTCGGGTTTAAAGTTCATATAGTATTTTAATGCTCCGATGAAGTGTCGATTTACTTGGCAATTTAAATATTATAAATAATTTTTTTCAAGTTTTCATCAGCCAAAACTATACATTTAATATTTCGAAAAATTGTGAAACGCTAAGTTTTTAATCAGAACTTTACTCAGACATTGTTTTTGTACTGTGGCCACGCAACATTTGTGAATTAATAAAATTTAAAATTAAAAAAAAAAATTAGGAGCTCTGAATAAAAATAAAAAGTTGAAAAAAAATTTAGGGGTTTTTGATGATAAAATGTGGTTATCTGGGGGGTTTCTAAATTTTTTTGGGGGGGTATTTGTTTTTCATCTGGCAACACTGCACCAAACAATTAAGCACAACAAACAGTGAGTTTTTGTGGATGTAATGCTGCATTTACACGACTGACAAATTGGCATTTTTCTGTCACTATAATGCCAAAAGAATGAATTTTTCCATTGTTCTGTCATTTTGACAGTTAAATGCCAGAATACTGCCAATTTGTCAGTCGTGTAAATCGACCATAAGGGTGTCACAACATACACTTGAAGATTATCATCACTCCAAATACGGCAGTTTCGGTAATTGACGTAGCCATTCAACCAAAAATGAGCTTCATCGCTACCTAAATAAAATTCGCGTGATACGTATTTCGAACAGAACCATTATTTTCAAAATAAATTTTTAGGCGTCAGTCTATTCATGTTGAAATGCCAAACCAAACTCAAAGTAAATTACTTAACAGCTGACAAAATTGCCGCCAGTTAAAATAGTGCTGCCAACCTAAAGTTCTATACCTCTAAAAAAAAAACACCCGTTAGTTTATCACATAATAACTAAAACGAAAGTCATCTAAACTGTCAATATGGTTCTCGGCTTTTGCCATTGCTTTTATGAATTCTTAAAATAAAATTGTAAACATAATTAATGATAAAATAAATTCAATTAAAAAAACTAAAAAAATATTTTTTTAAAACTTTTTGAACCACAGGACTTAACCTTACCCCAATTTCCAAGCTATGTGAACGCTTAACGTTAGTCGGTGTGGTAATTTTGATGATGATTGCAACTATGTAGTTTATTTCACAGTTCCTAAAGGTAAACTCACAGATAAAGTTAAAATGCTTGTACATTAAGCAGACCCTACTGATTGCATTAAAAAGCGATAGTTTAAGGTTTTGGGGTGAAGTTTTTGCACGAAAATAAAATGTTTATCTTAAAAGCTTAAAACAAACAATTTTTTTTTTCTGACAACTTCACTTGCTCTTCACCTAAGTAAGACTATACCTATAACACTTAAGAAAATATGCCTCAAATAAATCAAGTTTAAATTCAATTTGGATGTTTACTTGATATCTCCACCAAAACGTGCCTGTCTGCTTCCACCCATCTTATGTCCGCCTCATAGTTTCAATACCCCTAAAAGCAATGCTAAGCCTAAGTAAAAAAACAAGCTAACACTCTTGGAGTACTTTTATTGGTGGCCGCTTCGCGTCGGTTCGGGCAGCGAAGTGCTGCTTTTATAATTGAAAACAAATTATTCAATTTTCATAAACCAAACTTCAAAACAAGGGTGGTTTCAGAATACACCCCTTCAAAAAAAATGTTAGGTCCTTTGGAGTGTTTCGTTTTGTCCAAAAGTATACCTACCTGTTCAAAAATACAAAATTTCCTCATAAAGGCAATTATAGCGTGCCACGTTATTGCATCGCTGTCGCCTTTATATTTTGTAATCCGTATTTATGTAGGTAGATGAAATGTTGGAATAGGAATTTCAAATTATGAATAATTTTCTGGCAACAATCAAAGTTCGTATCTTTCTATATACATACATACATATTATGGGAAGAAGGATACACATTACCCTACCTCCTGAGTTCTATTCATCGACCATAAAGGAGGGTCCTTAAATCAGAAAATAATACGTGTTCCTTTAACGAAGTATTCATCATGGAAGTGAGCGCAGAGGAAAAAAAAATTGACATTCATGTAAATTCTGCTAAGAGGGACTTCCGTGTTAACAGGACGCAAACAAAATGATTTAACAACATTACAGGAAACGATTTTTTAATATTATTTTGAAGACATCAATCACCATCGATGATTTCAATAAAAAAAAATCTTCGAAATGAAATATATATTGAATAAAATTGAATGTAGGGGAGACGGGGGGCAAGAAGGACTACTCATGCTTCAAACATTTCTATAACTTTTTTTATTAATTATTAAAAATATTAAATTTGTTTGCAAATAATAGCTCAGTCTTTGAATTTTTATCAAACGAAATAATCATTAACCTTTGAGCAAAGCTGAAACATCCGTTTTGTTCCACTAGCGGTTCAATCCAAACAAGAAACAAATTAAATCAAGCGTTTATGCGAATTTTTGGAAGACGAGTTGTTTATTTTTTAGTTGCAAGAAATTCTACATAATTAAACAAAATATTCAACAATATTTTCAGTCAATATAACTTCAAAAATAATTAATTGCAGGTCTCTGGTAACAATCACACGAAACAAAATTCGATTCTTTTACGAATTCCTTTCAATTGATAGAAACAAATCGATTCGGTTTAGAAAAAAAATTGATTCTGCTTAGAAAAAATTCGATTTCTTTGTTGAAAGGAATTCGACATTACAAAAAACTGCAGATTTGACAGTCGTTTAAATATAGCATAAGTCCAAATCGACTTAGACCTTTTTGCCCCGTGGTCCTTCTTGCTCCTGTCTCCCCTACCTACATACATATACATATAGGTCATACGACGATAATAAATTCATGTTTTCGACTTAAAATTTAATTCACATTATTTAAAATCGAAATGATTTAATTATCACTAAGATATACAAATTCTTAACAACGTTTTACATAAACGTAAACGACGCGGTCGAGTCAGCAGGACTTATGAAATTAATGTGATCCATCATAATACCATAATTCATAACCAATAAATTTACATTATCGCCCATGTTCAGCAGCATTCCACTTATTGCTTATCCCAAGGACGAAAATCTAGTTGGGTGTTCCGCAATTCGTTCGAAATGCTAAGTCGGCTTTTAAATGGAGCGAAATTAAATGAGTACGAATTTAAAATACGATCTTTTCTCTCCTTCGCACTCATTTAATTTTGGAAAGAAACATCACTCTTGAGGATTCGTGTAAATAGCCAACTTATAGTGAATTGGAATTTCGAAAATGAAAATTGATCTTCTGGAGTTCTGCTCATTCAATTTTCTGAACGTATTCAATCCACTTTGTTTGTGCTTTGTGAATAATTATTATTTATGGAATTGGTGCAGTTAGTTTTGTATTTGTTGGATCAAAATGTAAGCAACATTTATATTTTTGTTGTTTTTAGTATTTATTTATTTTTATTTAAGGGGGAAACATTAAAATACCTGGGCCCGTATTACGAAACGAAAGGCAAAAAAAGCGATACCCAAGAAAACGAAATAAAAAAAAACAGCAGAACCAAACAAACATAATAAATCAGTGACAGCAACATAAAGTCACGATTCAAAACTATAAAAAACGACCGCCAAAAGCAGTCGTAAACGAAAACGAAAAAAAAAATTACTATCGTAAATCGTAATCGCAAACGACGGATTTGAACGGTAATCGCAGTTCGTAATACGGGACCTGAACAAATCATCAAAACAATTCATATTTAGGTAGGCAGGTTAGGTGGTACTCACACGATATGTCAGGCAAATTGCATATATTCTATTTTTCTCGCAAAATTGTAAATCTAGATTATTTAGACCATCTAGTCTATCCACACCATCTAGACCATATAGACTATCTAGATCATTTAAACTATCTAGACCATCTGGAACATTTAGACTATCTAGACCACCTACATTTTATAGACAATCTGGACTATTTAGACTATCTAGATCATTTAGGCTATCAAGATTTTCTAGATCATCAAAGCCATTGAGACCATCTAGATCATTTAGACTATCTTGAAATTGCGGATGACTTAGACTATTTAGACCATCTAGACATTCTGGCCCCTATTGTGGTTGTCGACAAGCAATCGACAAAATATATGATTATAAATACTATCTGCACTATCAATGGAAGGTAAAGGTTGGAAGTAAAGTTCCAATTTTGGCATTAATGACATCTCAAAAAAATAACTAGTTTCCTTTGTAAAATTTGCGTTCAATGAATGCACTTGACTACATATGTAGTCCCTTGTGTCTACTGAACGTACCCAATGGATATCTAGGCTGTCTAGACAATACGGACTATTCCCTTTCACTCTACCTTTCAATTCTGTTATCCGTCAAGTGAACTTAATTATCCCAAACCAATTTGACATTCACGTAAACAGCTGTTCATGCTAAAATCTTGGGGAATTTGGATAAATTGTTTTGCTTAATCATTTTAAATTAAACACAAAAATAGAAACAGTTATTGAACTTTTTTTTCACTTCTAAACAGAGGAATGAAAAAGATCAACAAACAGAGCACTGGTTTTTTTGCAAAACTAGATTTAATTTAATTGCAGAAAATAGTGGGATGAATTGATCTCTATTTGTTGTTCTACCCCGAAAAATGATAAATATGCTATCATTTACTGATAAATATTCTAAATTAAGCAATAAACTAGATTTTACTTATATTTTACTAAATAAAAATGAAAAAAAACCGCAACATTTCATATGCGGATCTGAATTGTATAGGATGAATGCGTTCAATTAAATAAGAGAATACCGCGCAGTATTACCGACTTTAACCCAGATTCACTTGGAATGAATAGTAGAATAGCGATTAGTGACAATTCAAGAAAAATTCCCCCCGATGAATAGCAGAATAGGGCTGTTTGACTAAAATTCAATCCAGCATAGAAAATTGAACAGTGAAGTGAAATGAGGTAATATTCTAGTATAAAAAAATATTGTGAACAATAACAACATACTAGGCTTAAAGGACGAAACTAGAAACTATTACCTTCTGCAAACACTTCTACTTTCAACTTACTTGATTATGTTTTATTTTGCTGGTCCTGCACATGCAGGCCAGATTTCCATCTTAAACTTTATTTAACTCACCGTCACGTTACACTTATGTACATATATCAGTTCACTAGCATTTATTTTGCCAGTGCCAAGATCCTGACCATATCTTATGTCATCTTCAATTTTTTCCTGTATTAAAAGTTAAAAATGTTCATAAATAAGACTTCCAGTTTGAGTTTCTCATAATAATTGTTCTTTATTGAATATTCAGTATCTAAATTGTCTAAAACCTAAAAAGAACATGAATATTGAATTCTTACAAACTATTTTTTTTTTTTTATAATTTAAAAACAACAAACTTAGAGTAATTGTGCATGATTTGAATGTAACTATCTTACTACTTTTAATACGTTTTTTTTTTTTTTTTTAATATGGAGCGAGTCGTCCTTGTTTTTTTATTTGTTTTTGTTTACCTAAAGATTTGTGACTATGTCACTTCCTTCACGATTAGACGTTGTCGAGATTCCGGAAAAGCTTTTCATATTAATTTCCATTGAGGTCAAAGCACTGGATACTTGATAAAGGCTTTCCGATAAAATAGCATAAACTTCAAAAAGTTCTGAGCTGCTTTTTGAAATAATGAAAGTATCTGCAAAAAAAAAAAATAAGGAGATTTAGGTAAGTGCAAGTGTATATATAGCTAATATTTTGATGCATACCTGTTCGATCCTTCAGAAGTCTTTGCGAGTAAATGTTGAGTATAAAAATAACATCATCATATTTGAGACGATTCTCCAGATTCGTATAGGGGAATATCGAGAGGTTGGAATTCGATACAGACATATGGGACATTCGTTTATATTGTCGCACATGTGCCACTGCGTCTGACCACTTTTGGTTGTCCATTAATTCGTGCAAAGTTGTTTCAAATTCAGCACTCGTCATTGGCAGCCCCGGCGAAGGAGTAGGTGTATGATCGCCTTCTGTGGATGTGGATGTATCTAAAGCATCTTGTTCTGATTCGTTAATAGAGCGCACCAGTCCCTCACGCACCAAAATAAACAACTCTGAAATGTCCAGCATCTGCAAAAAATTGACACAATTATTTTAGATTTCTTTTTACAAGAGAGAAGGAAGACGAATGCATACCTTTTCGTTATGGCGGAAATTGTTTACTACATTGGAAGCGATTTTATGATTCGACTCAATTAGTAACAACAACTGGAACATCAGCTTGTACAGGGCCCGACCTAAGTCCAACACTATTTCCGCCGTAGCTGGGTCGAATGGCATAAAACTGGTGGAACTTGATGCTTCTGCACCAGACTGATGATCTGTAACTTCGGTGAACAATGACAGTTTGCAGGAAGTTTTCACCGAATCGAGACACTAGAATCGAGAAACATTATTATTGAGGTTATAAAATTTAATATTTAAAATAGTAAAAATGCTCTTACCTCTAGAACCTGATCCTTGCGATCGAAAAATGTTTCCAAATGTTCTTGGATCTCGAGAACATTAAACCGCAGTGTCTCATATAATCGGGGAGTAGTTGGCTGCGACTGATTGCACCAAATCATGGGCGGATCCGCTTTGGAGCTTAATAAGTCAGTAAATTGAGAGATTTGATTGCCCAATTGTGCCCCAATGCCAGAGAAGAATTTCTTCGAATCTCTCGTGATGCTAATCGATTTGAGAGTGAGCTCTTTGATCATTTTGTGTAGCTGCAGCAACAAATCGGGTGCGTGGGCAGATGGTTGATTTGTCAGCATTGTCTGTAGCTGTTTGCGCCAATTTTCTTCGGCTTCATCGCGCATCGGTGCCCCAAACCGAATCAGACCGGGCAAATGGGGCGATGCATTGCATGGCGTAATATCTCCCAAATCACCGGCACTTGAACCACTCGTGTCGCTGCGTGACACTGAGTTTCGGCGGTGCCGTTCTCGCAGACTTAACGATGTCGGTGGTCCGACATGGAATGGAGATTTGAGGAACGGCTGACGATGGTCTTCGTCCATGGGCGATTCCGATTCCACTTCCTCATCCGAAGAATCATCAGCTGTTTGGCGTTTGCGTTTGTTCAAAATAGGAGTCTTGTCACTATAGCTCTCATCCAGATTGGAAATACCCTTGGATCCTCCCCCACCCATCGTATCACTATCCCCATCGAACAGTTGATGGCGACGTACACCCCAATTGAAATTATCCGTTGATTCGCCAGCTATACTATCCTCATACTCAAGGAAATCGAAGTCTTTGAATACAGTAAAGTCAGGTTGACCATCATCTCGGCGTGAACCACTGCTAAGATCTCCCTGTGGACCGGAAGTTTCTTCTGTGCTCGATGCGGCCGAAGATTGCCGTTCCATCAGATCGGATGACTGACTAAATATAACCTATTTAAAGAAAATGCAGATATATTGTTGTAGTAGAATTATGGAACAATCACTTAATATTGCAAAAAAAATTCTTAATACTATATAATGTGCACAGGAAAGAGTCTTGTTTCTTTAAAAGTGGAAATTATGTATTGTAATTGAAAATCTTACACTTTGTTTAGATTTCATTGATCCCATAAAAAAGGTCATGATAGATGTCTAAAAAGTAAAGGACATGCATTGGTTTGGTTTAAAATTGTGTTAATAAACGTGCAATCAAAAGTTTTTTTTTTAATATTTTTTTTTTATCAAACTATCAACGATGATGATTTCAATATATTTCGATTTAAAATTTAATAGTTGCCTACAACTAAACTAGCTAGGGTCTCAATTGTAGGTATATGACTTGCAAAAGAAAAGTAAAGCGCGTAGTGTGTTTTTTTGGAACACGGTAGATTACAAGGATTTTTAAATGAGATTGGGCTACGTTTCGGGCAGTTAGTTTGAGCTATTGAAGTGCTTCTGGGCCTGGCAACCCTGAGTAGATATATTCAACATCTTCAGGTCTCTTAAATCATCTCAAACAAGAAGATAAATTTATGTATACAAAATAATAAGAGCTGTCAAATATCATTGAATGAAATATTAATTCAATTCTTTGATGGAAAATTTCAAAATTTTGAACAGTTATTAGGCCAACCTTCCTCTAAAATATTCAAAACATATATTTCAGGGAAAAATTCAACAGAAAAGACGCAAGATTCGGTTTTGAGGTTTCTTTACAAGATAAAGTAGATTTTAATAATAAAAAAAAAAATCAATCGATATGCTTTTACTAATAAATCTGTAACTTAAAAAATACTAATAGATTTTTCAATATTAAAGCCGTTAAATACGTTAATTAAGGGCCAATTTGTTTACAGTTAGTTATTTTTGTACCATGACTTTCAGAGGTTCTCAATAAGTTGCGCTAATCAACCAAAATCGGCCGACTATTAGCGATTTTCATGATTAACAACTCAATTTATGGATTCCTTGATAAATTTTTTTATTAACATGCATATTCGATGATCTACCAGCTGTACTTATCCTTGATTAAATAAAACCCTTTATGGACAAACTGAACTAATACTTAATTTTCACTGATCTTTATAATACACTGGATAGAGTTTTCCCACTGATCTCTATAATACACTGGATAGCGTATTCATACAAACAAAATGACTCCAATTGAAGATTGTTATACGGTGCGCTTGGCACCAGGTTTGTATAACAGTAAAACTTTTTTTTTGTCAAAGTGGCTGAACACAATACACGCGATTCATGGCGCGCGTCCTTATCTTATAATGTTAAAATACGTAAAATCTCGTTATAGAACGGTGTTCACATTGGAATGTCTCCTTCGACTTTTTTTTGCGTCTCTGTACTTTATCTCACTCACACTTCATGGTGAGAAAATGATGGCGATGAAAGTAAGGATTTTTTTGATTTTTTGCTTAAGATTGTTTATTTTTTTGACGTTTTCTTTTGTGATATCTGTTCTCTCTGTCTGTACCTTATCTTTGGCACTTAAATCATACGGAATCCAATTTTTTTAATTGAAAGCATTTTCCTAATAAGATTTATATTTTGTAAGTGAAATGTTTCTAATCAAACCTTCAACGGGCAAAGATTTTTGTTTTGTTTTAACGACTGCTGCACGTCAGAATGAGTCGGATGGGTTCACATTAGGTTTCGTGGCTGTAGCCACAAACGCGATTCTGGGAGTTAAATAGTAGGTGACATTTCTTGCGAATTTGCACAAATTGTAACAAACACTGAATTGTAATTTTTTGTTGCTTGGTGTCGCACAATTTTTGTTTGAAGTGTAAACATCTATGCTGGCGGTAGAGTGAAAAACAACGTAACGTTCGTGTGCAACGTTACGTCGTGCAGTGTTACGGTGTGCAACGTTACGATCTGCATACTAGGATGGGTGCGTTCAGTGAAAAAAATCTTAAGATCCCCTTCAAGCAAAAACAAGTCCGTTTTGGATCCGCGCACGTCGATGTTTACACATATTAACCGTGAGTCCCGGCACTCACACAATTTTTTTGTTTTGCATCTATTCACTAAAATAAATTTGTACTTAATCTTATAAAAGGGACATGGTAAATTAAAGGCAGTTTGAAATATTTGTTGTGAATTTGTAGGAGCATTATTTTTTGTGTTCAAATTATTGTCAAATAGAACTCACACCATCATATACAAAAATAAGCCACCTGAAATGGTTGAAAGAAATTCGACAAAAGTTTTAATAATCACGCTCATGCGAACGCGCGCCCTGCCGCGCGTCCTGGCGCGCGTACTGTGTTCAACCAGTGAACTGAAAAATGTACGTCAAATTACTTTTTTTTTTAAATACAGACGTAAAAAGGTGCGCTTGGCACCAGAATGTCATCTTCAATTGGAGTCAAAAAAAACTGTTATACATAAAGGGAATTCACTATCCAGTGTATTAATAGAGATCAGTGAGTTTTCCCTGTAATGTATAACAGTTTTTGTGACTCCCAACTGAAGATGACATTCGTCGGAAAAGCTCTTTGACATCTATCTGAGACAAAAAAGAAAGTAATTTGACGTAAATTCTTCGCTATGCTGCTTCACTGGCTGAACACAATACGTGCGTCAGGACGCGCGTTCAAATGCGCATGATTATTAAAACATGTCGAATTCCTTCCCTTCAACCATTTGATATCGATTATTTTTGTATGTGATGGTGTGAGTGCTATTTAACATGAATTTTAGCACAAAACATAATGCACCAACAAATATTTCAAAGTGCATTAAATTTACCACGTCCCTTTGATAAGAATAAATACAAATTTATTTCAGTGAATGGTTTCAAAACAATTAATTTTTATTACAATTCAAGGAACACAGCCGGAAGGAACTCGACATTATTCAACTCCTAGAATCGCTTTTTCGACTGCATCTCCAACGCATTCACTTGACGGTGTTCACATTGGACTCAGACCTCCAACTTTTGTTTAACGCGAAAACAACTTGAATTGTTCAGACAAAACCTAATGGGAACACATCCGACTCATTTTGACACTCAGCTGAACTACTACGCTGACAACATATTGCAAATTATGAGCCTGATTACATGATTCGTTTTTTTCGATTGTTTCGTCTTTCGTCTTTTTGACAGGTAGGGTGAGGGATGTGGAAACGTAATTCCATTCCTCCTACTTTCCTACACTTCTCACCTAATCAGTCAAAATGACGAAAGACGAAGCAATCGAAAAAATTAAACGTGTAATCAGGCTCTAAGAGAAAATACAAGAAGGAATGAATTTGTTAATTCTTTTCTTGCACATTAACAGTATCTTCAGAGAGCCATTATATCACTACGTGTAAATGTTTGTCATTAGGCGTGTTTTTTTGCAAGTCCATATGGATTTGTTGAAAAAAACGACATCGGGACTTAGGAACTTCTTACTTAAAGTACGTAAGTCCCGATAATTATCTAGACTTAGCTAAGTCTTTATGGATTTAAGTTGTTGTTGTATTTACGTGTAAAACTATTAGTCCCGATGTCGTTTTTTTCGACAAATCCCTATAGACTTGCAAAAAAAACATGGCTATTATTTAGACAGTTTTTTGATAACAATTCTGAAAATTGAACAGAACAGAATTAGATTAAATGATTAAATATGAAAAAGATTGTAATCTACACTTTAATATTCCACTCTATATTTCTTTAAAACTTTCCACAGATATCCCATTTTCCTATCACATGTATTGTATATCAGTTTCAATAAAAGAATACAGTAATTAACAAATTCAATAAAACCAATAAGGCACATCATTTCTCATTGCATACGTGCATCCTCAAACAACTTTTAAAGACAAAAAAAAAAAACAAAAACAAAAAAAATTGTGGCTGCGAATAGTTATTTGCACCCATTATATTCCTAACTCAATAAATAAATCCGCCGCAAGTGTGTTTAAGTTCTACGAAAATGAAAGATACACTTTGTCCAAAGTCGAACAGTCAAAATATCGTATCTGTATTTTGAAAAAAAAACCTTCCTTGAAACAAACTATCACAACATGATAACACAATCATGAAAAAATGAAAACTTCGCGTTGTGATATTACCGCTTTTGCAGTTTTAAGTCAACTCTGAGTTAAATCAGAGTTAGTATAGAGACCAGATTTAAAAACATGGTTCATCCTCGGATCAAGAATGTTATTGGCTATTTATTAATTTTTCAATCTTAAAGCCTAGTGGAACCCCAGTTAATCCACCCAAAATCGGTGGATTAAAATCTAGATCTTAGAGTTGATCAACTGGCCCTTAATCTTGCAATAAAATAAACCCACGTTTACTTATGAAGCAGTTTTTAGTGGAGGATTAACTTTAAGTTTTACACCCAGTTGTTTAGAGCGAGATCACCCTAGTTTCGAGGTTAAACCTGAGTTAACTCCTGAAATATGTTTTTTAATCAGGTATATATATGTAGTTAATAATGAAGTAAATGTTTTTGTCCCAATCCAAAATAATACAAACTGAAGTGTAGATACAAGGTTACCACTGTAATGGCAAGGACACACACAGTATATTTATTGCAGACATCCCGTAAATACGCTAAAACATAACATACCACACCCCACACAAAATAAATAACAAATCAACGAACACACTGTTGATATAAACAGCGCTAGCTATAGCTACACTACAATGAAAGTAAAAGTAATAAAATGAAAGATGAGATACTTGGATTATTACCTTGGAGCATATAGAGTTAATGAAATCATCCTAAAGATATTTTTTTTTAGGGGAGGAAAGGACGAGCATGAAACGAAATGAGAAAATAAAAATATCTCTATCAACAATTTAAGGTAAAAAGGATGTTGAAAGAGTGACTCGTTTCCTCACTCATGATGGAGGATATGCGAGTGATGGCGAAGGCAGGCTAGGTCTAGGGCGAGAGTTCATGCACGCATACGGATGGGTTATATAATAAAAAAAGCAATAAAAAAGGACGGAGGGTTCGTTTCTTGCATTGGCATTCGAAGAATGCATGCATTCGGGACCAAAGGAAGAACTTAGATAAATGAGAGAGAAAAAATTTTGACTTACCGAAGGACTCTTGGGAAGACCAACCCTTTGGCCACATGTCGTGAGCAGATTAACTAAACACTCACGAACGCGACCCTGTGACATCCACGGTCGTTTCCATCCACTTAATGGAGCTGAGTCTGCAGGTGACAAACTCGCACTTCGCCGTGGGGAATTTGGTGTGCCAACATGAGGCAAATGCGAATAGTTGTTTTGTCCATTCTTATTTTGTTGTTGTTGCTGCTGCTGTACCGACATTACCGATGATGTATTATTGATCAAAGTTGTAGTTGTAGCATGAGACGATGCTAATGGTTCGTCTGACTTTAAAAGAATTCTTCGGCCGATTAGCGGAGTTTGTGATACATCGAATGTAAATTCCATCGTTCGACCGGCAAGTTCTTTTTTGCAAAACATTTCCGAATCTGGATAAGCCCCATAGAAACTAAATGATAATCCAGGACTTGCACCTTCTGTAGGTGGAACAACTTGCAGACTTGAACTTCTCGTCACAATGAGCTTTAATATTTTTAATGATTCTTTCCAATTGGCCGTCTATAGAAGAAAATAAAAAATAAAATAAATGTACGAGTATAATGAGAATTAATTAATTTATAAGTTTGAAACTATCTAACAAGCAGATACTCGTATAGGGAATTTTTTTTTTAATTTTCAAATTTAATATGTGTACCTAACTACGTTTAAAACATTTTTATGAAACCTTAAAACTACAGTTAAATACAACTGATTAAACAAACATTTTCTGATACTAAATTTTGCGTTTATATTTTTTTCGTATAGCCTCAGCGACGGGCTCCCTAAATCCCTCTTTGTAGCATACTATAACTGCTGCAAAAGTCAAAAAGAATTGGACTTTTTTCACTACATTCGACTTTGTTAATATTTTCAAGATGAAAATCATTTTGTGTCAATTACATAATATGGTACTTACAATATTGTTTCTTAACTTGAATTTCCACTATGGAAGCCAAGGTAAATTTTTAAACATTTTAAGCTCTATAGATTTTTTTTTTTAAATATCTAGCCCTACGTGATCCTTGAAGTGCATCCTCTAAATATGCTCTTTCAAAGACAAAACAAATATTAAGATCGAATTACCATTTTTGGTCACCCAAGTTCAACCTTTAAATGATTACAAAAATATTGAGCCCTAAAGCCATCATCTAAGTATAACCTGTCAAACTCAATATGTATTTTGTTAAGCCAGAACCCATTATAAAAGCAAATTTTTGAAAAAAAGCATGCCCTTAATCCATCTCTAAATTAATTAAACTAAAAAAAAAAAAAATATATTTTAAAATGAGATTTTTTTTTTTTGTTTTTGCCCTACATCACCCTATACAAAGTTAAATTCTGAAAAATATCTAGCATTAAATCCATCCTCTTAATTAACTCACCGCATTAAGTCTACCGCATTCCACCCCACACATCAAAACCTAAATTTTGAAAAATATCTAGCTCTACAGTGTTCCTCGAAGTCCATTGCCTCAATATGGCCTTTCGCACACAACAAAAATCTTACTATTTTTTTTTGTTTTAACCCCAGTTCACCCTATGTTATTTTTTGAACATATTTAGCCCTAAAGCTGTCCTTTAAGTATAGTTTATCAAACTCAAGAATCGTTTAGGTCGTTACCATTTTGTATTTTTACCCCATTTCACCCTATAAATAGTTAAATTTTGAAAAATATCTACCACTAAAGAGATCCCCGAAGTCCATCTTCTAAATATGACACAAAAATAATTTTTCAAATCGAATTATGTAGGTACATTGCATTTTTTTTGTTTTACCCCATTTCACCTCATCAACAACTAAATTAAAACATAAGTGAAGCCTTAAAATGATCCACCCTCGAAGTTCATCTACATACCAAATACATACATATGTACATACATAATATTATGTACCTACATAGTTCATCGACGGACGGTATAACTAAATCCACTTTTTATGACTACTCAATCATCATAGTGCGTGATTATATCAGATTTTATAATCACTTCCAACCATCTGATTATATCAGCCACCCTCATTTTCTGTCAAATATATCTTTCGTCAGTTGCAAAAAGACAAGAGGAGTCTAATGGCGAATTCCTTTCAACAAAAAATTCGAATTTTTTCTAAACAGAATCGAATTTTTTCTAAACAAAATCGATTCTTTTCTGCCAAAACAAATCTTGCGTTTTTAACAAGATTTCACACTGATTTGCACACACACTATGAAGACTTGACATTTCTAATACGTCATAAATTGAAAGTCGCGGAATTTTTGGAAGACGAGTTGTTTATTTTTTAGTTGGAACGAATTCTACATAATTTAATAAAATATTCAACAATATATTCAGTCAATACAGCTATAAAAATAATTAATTGTGCGTTGTTCATTATCAAACACAAATTCGTCAAAAAAAAATAGCTTTCGCGAGTGAAAGACGTGTTAAAAACTTTCAGTGCAAGTGAAAACTTTTCAACAACAATTTTCTTTAAAAATATATGTGCAAATAGAAGTTCAAACAAATAAAATGCACCAACAAATTGGCACCGTATAAGCTGGCTACTATCTTTTATTTATTAATTTAATTCTCTTGGTAAAACATTTTTCTCACAACAAAAACAAACAACCTTAATAGTTTTGTGAATAATTTCCTGACGTTTTGCGTCAATTGCAGCTATAAAGTAACACAAACACAATCACACCAAAAAAAAAATCGATTCTTTTACGAAATACGAATTCCTTTCAATTGACAGAAAAAATTCGATTCTGTTTAGAAAAAATTCGATTTCTTTTTTGAAAGGAATTCGCCATAATTTAAGACAAAAAAAAAAAACATTATTTGTAACTTTCAAAGGGAATACATTTGATGTTAGAAACTCGAAAACCCCACATTCATTGAATTCCATTTACTATAATTGGGTTCGAAGGTTTTTTTTTCAATTTTTTAAATCTGAATGCACTGAACGGACATAAAATGATTAATCGACTGGAATTTATAATTTAAAATAATTCTATAGTACAAAAGATTATTTCAATTCAATATCAAATCGATTATTATCTTTTCCCGTTAAATTTAAATTCGTAAAAAAATTATAATCGAATATACAATATCTACCAATTATCTATAACCTGATGGATAATGCACATGTTCATAAAGAACACTTTGAAAATGGTATACCTAAATATTTTCAACTTTTTTTTCTTTTATATACAAAAGAGAATCAAAAATAATAATAATTAATTCTGTAAAACGAATTTATCCCCAATTACATTATATCAATGATATACTTTCCGAAAATTAGAAGCTTTAAATAAAATATAGTAATTTATTCCATGTATGAAGGTATATACTTACATCAAGATATTTGCCAATTGCTCTCAATAAATCAGCATTTATTGTCTGAGCTTGTGGAGCAGATAAATCCACATGATGCAACATACAATGTATAACATTTAACACTGGCACTTGAATCTGTTGAGGACCTTTCTCCAGCACTTCAATGAGAAAAGCCAACATATGCAGTCCCATGTGTGCATATGTATCGTACAGATACTTTACTACACACTTCGTCCATTGGAATGACTCTTTGCAAAATGTCTTTCTACTATACAGAGTCATCACTGTTCCTAGATTCTCGAGTTTGGCACCGAGTTCAGAAGAAACTTGAGCAATATTTTCTGCACTTCGAATACAAATTTCATTTGCATCTTCATAGTGAAGCAGCATATATGGTAGCAGAGAAATAACATTCATGGGAAAAGCGCAACTCTGGGTGGGATCGCATACCGGCAAATTCAAAAGTGGCGGAAGTTGGGATAGAAGAGTTATGGTGGGCTCATAGGTTGTGGTGTGTGTGCAACCCTGTAGATGAAAGTCAATGTTATCGATTTAAAATATACTCAATTAATATTTGTTCAGGTTTTCTTGCTTTAAGTAGAAGGGCATGAACTCCAGGATAACCAGTCCATTTTAGTTGCTGTTGAAGCTTCTCCACTTTATCTCTGGCATCTGGTCTATCAAGTGGCAGGCGATGGAGGACTCGAGTCAAAAGTCGAAGGGCCAGAAGAAACTCATATTCATAGTCGCTCTCCAGCAACGAAACAGACAACCAGAAGAGTTGTGCTAGTATTGTCATCTTGTCGTCCTGTCAACAATGAACACGCAAATTAGAAAATAAATTATTAAGATCAAAAATTTGGATATCGAACCTGAGTTGCAGTGTCACCGAGCATTTTTAGACTTTGTGCACTTCGCGAACGTGAAAGTGCAGAACCGAATTTCGAAACATTACGCTCCATGTCGATTCCTGAAGCTACTCGATTTCGAAGTTCAACTAAGATAATGAAAGATTTAAACAGTTAAGAAAGAAAAACCTTAGTATGTATAAGTATACAAATACATACCTTGTTTGTCACATGGAGAGTTGGTGGTTTTGCGAGTACAATAAGACACAGAATAGCTCGTGCTGCGAGCGTGACTTGGCATTGAAAAGTTCGGCGATTGAGGTGTAGCACCAGATGGTGACTTCTTTCCAGCAAGAACTGAATTCGGACCACCATCTTTGTTGTTGAGATTTGGTGTGCTTTTGAAAATATCCTTCATAACATCCAAAGGCCGGAAATCCGAATCGAGACTATCGACTGCAGCTTCTAGCGTGAGCAACAGCTCCGTTACATAGCCTTGCATGTCTTCACCTTGTTCGGCTACAGTTTCAACCAAACGCGACAGTATATCCGATAGCATTCGAGAATTGATTGGGACATTCAGGGCACGGAAAATTTGCAAACACCTTCCTGCATAGTGCCGTGATGAACAGCTTAGTCCCAGTTGGAGAGCGGTTTGTGCCCAACGCTCTGCTATACGCGCCTGGGGATAACTGTCTGCAAACACTTTGACCATATGCCTCAAGAACGATGTTAATTGCTCTGCCGACTTGATGGACCAAACTATTTGAATAACAATAACAAGCTGGTTGAAGGATTCAGAGATATATGTAAATATATTTGTTTTGTTAAATTACCTTTGGCATTAATGTCTTCGTAGTTCCACAGCGGCTGACAACTTTCTTGGGACAAAAATTTAAGTAGACTTTTGATTACATGTGCTATGGGCATTGTTGGTCCTGGCTGGGGTGGTGCATTTTCATCGGTAATTATAAGGGGAACTTCTGAATTCTCCGATGTGTTGGGATTTATTTGGAGAGGTTGTGTTGAATTATTTGAACTTTGATGTATTGTTGCATTTGGTATGCTACAGGGACCAAACAGATAACTGTCGAACTCTTGATTTGTTTCTAAAAATTAAGAAAAAAAAGTCGGTAAATATTAAAATAAAATAAAAAAAATACTTTCTTTCGAAGTTGGTGTATTTGTTAGTTTTTTTGTTTAATACTAAACCTCTTGGAAAAATGACAAGTTTTTGTCAAGTTTTTCCAGGTGGGAGGAGATCTAATTGCCATTCTTCTATTTAAAAATATTTAAATTTTGCAGAACTTATGGTGGTATTTTGGATATCAATTACATCTATATTTATAAAGCGGAACACTTGCTTTGTTTGTTTGTTTGTTTGTCTATGTTTGTTTGTTCGTTCGGGCTAATCTCAGAAACCACATGTCCGATTTCAAAAATTCTTTTTGTGTTTGAAAGGTTATTTTTAGGGTATGGTTATAGGCATTTTTTTTTTTTTGAAAATTTTGCCATTTCTAGGGTGAAATGGGGTAAAATGAAAAAGAGGTATCCTAATGAAAAAATTTTGCTATTTGTAGGGTGAAATGGAGTGAAAATAAAAAAAATTGTCGGATTTAAGAAATTCCTTTTTTTTTAAGGTTTTTTGGAAATGGCTTTAGAGATAAAAAAATTTATTATTTGTAGGGTAAAATGGGGTGAAAATATAAAAATTGCCGGATTAAAGAAATTCTTTTTGTGTTTGAAAGGTTGTTTTTAGGGGATTGTTATAGGTAGAGTAAGTGATGCAAATATGGATATGGCCCATGTTGGTAATATGGCCCACCGTAATATTTTCCTACTGGAAGAGCGAAGGTTACCCGCTGTGCATTTATTTCGAAGATAATCTTAGTGGTTTAGATATATTAAAAAGTGGAGACTCAGGAGCAGGAAATGTGCGCGAATTTGAAGTTTGAATTTTTTTACATTGGCCATATAATTTGTTGGTAAATTTTTGTAAGTGCTTTTATACTAAATTTTGCGCAAATATTTTAATATTTTTTAAGACTTTGTTGTGCTTAGATTTATATTTCATTATGTGAAACCAACATTTTGAATATATTTTTTAAAGTTGGTTAAAAAAGTTGGTTGGTAATATGGCCCACCTCATGCAACATATACACCACCCTGGTTCATATTTAACACCGGGCGAAAAAACTAGGTGTCTGTAATATGGACCATCACATTTACCATATACACCAACCTGGTCCATATTTAACACAAGGCGGTCCATATTAGCAGCACTTTTTTGAAAAATTTTAAAATGATTTTTTTTAGTTTTTTATTTATATATTTTTAGTTAAGTTGTTTTTTATGTTTTTTGTTATGAAGGCTGATTATAAAATAATTTCTTTAAGTATTTAAAAAAAAGAAACAAGTCAATTACCGAAAAACTGACTGTTTTATTAAAAAAAAAAGGTAAGGGTGGGCCATATTTGCAACACTTACTCTATTTATATTTTTTTTTTTTGTACAATTTTGGTATTGTAGGGTGAAATGGGGTAAATTGAAAAAGAAGTACCCGATTGAAAAAATTCTACCTTTGAACTGACTAAAAGACTAAAACCAGTTAAAAAGTACAACAGTCAATTAACTTAAAGTTAATTAATTTTTTTTTAACTGCACGGTCGGAATGTTAGTACTGACTGTATGCTTTGCGGTTAAAGTAAATATTCACAGTATTAACTTGTTTTCAAAAGTAAAGTTAATTATCTGCGATTTTATTAACTGCATTTGCAAAGCACTGCATTCCTTTACAGCTCTGAGCGATACACACTTGTTACTGCTAATTTGATTAATTTAGGGTCTGTTTTTTCAACGCAGCGTACCCTAAATCATAATGAGCAACGGAACCTATTTCCACTTAAGTGGTTATGTGAATAAATGAAATTTGCGTTTCTGGGGGACTGAAAATCCAAATGAAAAAAATCCACGAAGTGCCATTGTATTCCCTCCAACTGACTGTTTGATTCGTCGTTTGCATTGCAGTGAAGAAGAGGTGGCAATTCGATCGGTATCATTTTTTCAACTGAACATCATACATTTTACACCTTCAAATAAATTTTTCGAGAAACAGACCACAATTTTTTTTTTTATTTCTAACAAACTAGCAGCCTATTCACATTATGACATTACTTTTCCCCACTTTGTATATAAAAGTTCTATTGCCATTTCAGAAGATATCAGGAAGTTTGAAAAGAGGACGTCTTCGCTAAAAAAAAAAAAAAACATTCGTTCATGTCCTTCTGAGAACCACGTCGCGAGGTTAAATGACTCAAAAACTTAATAAAGGCAATGTTATAGCTGCTGGCTGAATGCTAGGTTAACGATGATGATCCATATTGTTAACAAGAGTTTCCTTTGCTTGGAGGTTGGGGCAGGACAACACTGGACGCACATTTGTGAATTGTGATGCAAATTTATTCATAAAGTACAAACTTCCAATCGATAAACAATCCTTGGTGATGCTCATTCATCGAGAGCAACAACAGCAGGAGCATAGTAGCAGCAGTTTGACTTTAATGTGTACTTTAAAAACAATGGAACATTAAAACGACAGCAAAGAATAACAAAGCACAAAGTGAACAAAAGTAAAATATGAAAAAGCAAACAGATGAAGGACATGAAAGTTTTTTTTTTTTTTTGTTTAAGTCATTGACAATCGGAAATATAGCTAGGGGTTAAATTCTCTTAGACACATTGTTCGCAAATGCTTTAACTAGCTTTTAAATAATACCCACAGGGACTAAGGGTGGTTTTGTTATGAACGTAAGTGAGGTTGGTATGGTAATTGACTGATAAGTTTCAAGTTGCTTAGGTACAACAGAAATTCAAAATTCTTATGATACAGGATTTAATATCCAAATAAATGATAATTTAGTATTGCAACGCTGATTTAGAAATAAGAATAAAACTCATGTCAACTCTTTGTGAAAAGAAAAATTGGTAGGACTAACGCAAGATATTAGCTTTTTATGCCAAGTTGTTGTTCACTAATTTGTTTTCTATTTTAAGTCAATTTTGCTAGAAAATTGTCCCTCCAGTTAAAATGGCGAGAATAGACTCCTTCCATAAGATTTGTTTCTTTTTTCCAGAGTTCAGAAACGCACGTTCATGAGCGGCTTGCGAGCGTGCCTTTCCAAATGAACGCTTACCAGATACGCTCGCCCATGATACGCGTTTTCGCTCTGGCCCATGTGCGAGCGTTTCAATATTGAGTTTTTTTTCGCTAGCGAGCCTTTGTACTCTGCGTACGCTCGTGGGTAAAATATGAGCTGAGAACCTATTATGAGCGCTTGTGTGCGAGCGTTTCCGTACCTTCCTTTTTTTATCATAAACTAAACACTCTTAACTATTGTCGCATCTTACTCAAAACAGCCTGTAGGTATAAAGCTAGTAAAAATGTAGGCAAATGCTTTAACTTGGTCAAATTTGACTGAACGAATTTAGTAAGACCGCTTTTTGTTAACGGGTTGTTACAGAATTTTTAAAATTTTATTTGAAAATTAGCTATTTTCATTTGTTTAAAGAATTATTTTGATTAACTTACCTGTAAAATTATTACTTATAACAGGCAATGACGGACCGGATAATCCCAGTTCCAGCTTTGAGGTTTCACTATTTAACAATATTCTAGCTACTGTCAAGTGGTCGTTATGCTCTGCTAATACAATCTATAATAAAAGATGAAAAAAAAAAACAATTTAAAATAAATTAATTAATACCTAAACAATTATTCAACTTACCAATAGATTTATGCACAATTGTTTACAATGCTCGCGTACAATAACACGATTGTGATCGAGTCCTAAAAATAGAATATGCAACATAAGTGGCAAATGAAGGGTCCAATCCACGCCTGGAATTCCATCTACCACAATGTCAGCCAACAGCATAACAGCTACGTTACATCTAATTTTAAACAATATAAAGATTGAATAGTTCATAAAATCTCTGATTGGCGTGCACCGACTTACCGATGAAAACCACTTATCGGCAAACTGACGTCGGGCAGGAATTGAGTAAGTGGTGCAAAATAGCCACCGTATTCGGGCATTGGAAGGGGATGAGGTGCTGCAGGTGCTTCTGAACGTAGTTCGACATTTTCCTCTTGGCGCAACTGTAATAATCTTTTTTTATTAGGTACGTACGAAAAAAATAAAAAAAAGAGGATTAATGAGAAGTGGTGGTTTTTCTACTTTACCTCTGGATCGTTGATTAGAATGTCTTCTGGACGTGGCATTATAGAAGGGCCAGATGCTGCGCGTATTTTATCTGCACCCCTCGGCGGACGGCTGGATTGACTGAATACTCGAATTCCGCTGTCTGATTTGCAAGTTCTAAGGAAAATGAGAGAAATATACATTATACAAGTTTATTCAACTTCTATAGTTATTATAAAACTGGGCTTAATTTGCATTTGTAAGACTAATGACCAAGGAGGGAGAAAAGTCCTGAGGTATTTATACTCTGAAAAGTGAAAAGCATCAGATACAGTGACAACATTTGTATTTTCAGCAGACAATCGCATTGGTAACTGTTTTTCGATAAATCAAAAGCCCTTTACGTGGGTTAGATAATTTAAGCAAAAATAATTGTGATTGGTATTGGTTTTTTAGAAGTATGGGCGCTAAATTATAGTGGATTTGTTACAATGCTAAATTTTTGACATTTCAAAATGGATGGACGCTAACAAGCCCATTTCAACTCGATGAGTGTATATATAGGGGTTGAAATGATTTTTAAGCTAGCTTCAATTCCTCATGTTATAAATAGCTAAAGGGTGTTTTTTTTTTTAGACGTGTGGTTTTCAAGAAGAAATAAAACGCATATAATTTAATGTTATGGCCAAGAATTTAGCTTTATTATAAAGATATGGGATTGCCATTATGTTTTAAAAATGATTTCGGGTAAGTGGCCGCCGCGGCTGGCTCGAATCAATTCCAGCCGAGAGGCACAATTTTCGACCACTTTTTGGAGCAATTGGGGCTGTATGTCAGCAATAACGCGACAAATATTCTCTTCCAAGGCGTCAATCGTCTCGGGATTATCTGCATAAAGACAAGCGACTTCACATAACCCCACAAAAAATAGTCCAGCGGTGTTAAATCGCACGATCTTGGAGGCCATGCCACAGGCCCACGACGCGAGATAATGCGCTCACCAAAAGTTTCCTTGATTGTTTCGTTGGTTGTATGGCATGTTGCGCCATATCGTCGTCCACATCAACATCCTCCAATTCAGGCACGAAAAAGTCATTAATCATGGGTCTATAGCGTTCCCCATTGACTGTAATATTATGGCCGGCTTCATTATTGAAGAGATATGGACCTATGATTCCCCCTGCCCATAGAGCACACCAAACAGTGACTTTTTGAGAATGTAACGGCGTCTCAACAATGGCTTGTGGATTATGATCACTCCAAATACGACAATTTCGCTTATTAACGTACCCATTCAACCAAAAATGAGCTTCATCACTGAACAAAATTTTCTTGTGAAAATCGGGATCGGTGGCCATCTCGTTTTGGGGCCATTCACCGAACGTGCGACGCGCTTGATGGTCGTTCGGCTATTCATTATGAAATGGCAAACCAAACTGAGCATAAATCAAGGGACAGTTGTCAAAAAGACCAACTCCGAAGAGAGTATTGCCAGATTGAAAACCACAAGTCTAAAAAAAAAAAAATACCCTGTATTAGTGTTTCTGTAGTAAGAATGTCAGAAAGCTGTACAGCTGCATTGTGGGCACGCAAAGAAAAGTGACAACTATTGCAGCTGCAGCTCCAGTCACAGTTGCAGCATTGTGTTGTGTTCAAGCCTTCAAGCAGTCAATTTTCAGTTGTTTTTAGCCAATCAATGTGAGTTGACTGCATAGTCACTACATTAGTGAATGGCCCCAATGTGCCAGACAAAATTACGAATGAGCAAGTTCATTGTTTCTTGTATATTTTGTTCATAATTTGCAAAATGGTGTCAGCACAATATTTACACGATGCCAGTATAATGGAAAAATTAAGTGTCACCTGTCAGATGTGAATTTTTAGTTGAAGGAGACAAGTTCGCTTTTGTTTCATCCTCAATAATTAATGTACATACATATGTACCTACGCAAACTATATAACTTGAGAATATGCATGCATGCAATTCAATAACATATCAAATTAGGCGAATTTACCAAAAACAAGATAGCCACACAAGATTTCTCACATTGGTAAGCTTATTAATTAAAATAATGTCAAAAGACGGTAGGTATTTGTATGTATGTACTTTGTGTGAATAATACAACCTCACAAAGGTGTGTTTAAAACATCTACACAAGGGAAATATGTAATTATAACAAGCTAATTGATTCAATTATTTTACTCACCCTGTCTTTATGGGATCTTCTCCGCTGTGTCGTTTGGTATGAATAGTTCCTTTTTCAACAGTTAGGTCTTGAATTCGTGAGTCGTTTATTCCTGCCGCTTGCCCTTTTGTAAATAATATAAACATAATTACAAACTTAATATTTCAAAAGGCTTCATATATATGTATATCAGTATGTACAATTGTCCATATATATTTATATCAGTATGTACAATTGTCCATATATATGTATATAAGTCTTTTCAAGGATTTAACGTAGCTGTTTTAAATTGTGTAAAGATATTTCAGAAAATCTTCTTCAAAAACTGCTTTAGGACATTTTAAAATATGCCACACGATAAATAAGTATTTTTTTAAAAACAAATAAAATAAAAATGTGATTAAGTAACCCCCAAACGGCACACAAATCTGAACTTTAAATTACCAACATTATATTTTTGGTATGAGAAGGTATTTGAAATTATGTAATTACAATTTAAGCAATATACACTGCGTTTCATTCGTTTAGATACAGTCTTTTTTCTTTAAACTTTTTATGATTTCCTTGTAACCTTTTATCTAACTATATAATTTATTGAGTGTTATACCTATGAGGATAAAGCTGCAGGTACCATTTTTAATCCTCCTAAAAAATTGTTAGTGCCATGGCTATTTCGTAAAGTCGACTTTTTTTTGTGTCATTCGTTTAAATACACCTCTAAAAACAATCTAGCAGCTCAGAAAAAAAACTAAAAAAATAATATTCAAAAAGTCAATAATTAAATACTTAACAGCATTTTGTCAACAATTTAACAATCATGCCAAAAGCAAGTTACCTAACCGTAGAGGAAAACGCTCAAATTCGAGCTTATAAGGACAGTGGACATAGTCATAGCAGCCGCTATATAGGCCACAAGATTGGACGAAGTCATATAGTCGTATGTAACAACCTTCGAAATAAAGAAAACTATGGACAAAATTACAAACCACGAATGAATATGGCTACAACACCAAAAGATCGACGTGGCATACTCCGAGAAGCCTCCAATTCAACCTTATCAGTTGCAAAAATCAAAGGGAAACCCGGAGTTAAATCCAACAAATCAACTGTTTATCCGATTATTCGCCAAGCAACTCACTTGAAGCGACTGAAAATAAAAAAAAAAACACACCACTAAATAAAGTTCATGGAAATCAGTGCCTTAGTCTTGCGAAGCAGAAAATCGGATGGAAAAGAGGATGGCATTGGGTGGTCTTTTCCGACGAAAAGAAGTTCAATTTGGTAGTCCCGACGCGACGGTTATAACTTCTATTTTCTAACTATGTAACTTTGGATAGAAGACACAGCAAGGGAGGTGGTGTATTAGTATGGGAAGCAGTAAGCTATTACGGCAAAGTTGAAGTTTTAACACCTTCATTTTCGATGTGTACATATTTAAACGCATGAAGCAAAAAAGTATCGATTTGAACGAATAAAATTGATGAAATAGCCATATGGCCATAACAATTTTTTAGAAGGTTTCAAAATCCTTCCTGCAGCTTTATCCTCATATGACACTATAAATTCTATAGTTATATTTTTCCTAATTACAAAAGGTTACGGAGAAAAATCATAAAAAGTTTAAAGAAAAAAGACTATGTATTTAAACGAATGAACCGCAGTGTATATATAGCAATATAAACAAATCATTAAAAATATTTTACCATCTGAATGACTTGAGGCCTTTCTCATGCTCGTTAGTCGATAAAATGGTGGTGTTTCCGTTCGCTCAATCAAACAATTAAGAGTCTCCACAGTTTGGAGTTCAGCCATTAATTCATCTAACAACCGATCGGCACAGGTCCTGGCAAGATATAGCGCTACTCGTTTTGCCTGCAAGCAATATATTGTTTAATGAGAATCAAGTTAAATTAACATTTAACAAGCATTCAGTGTTCATTATAAAATTTTGTAAATATATAGAATGGGTCGTATTGATTTATCAATTAATTTTCTATGAGAAATAATTATATTGCAAACATAAGAAAGGATTCATAACTTACATATGGAAGGAGTTCAGTTGGTGCCATTCCAGACATGATGACCAAATATCGTAGGATGACTTTCAAATTGTTTGGCCAAAACTGACATAGAGTACCCCACAATTCTTCTATGTCTCGTGGATGCAAGTCAGAAAACTGTAAATACGTCAAAGTGTAATAAGAAAGTGTTATTTGTTTGTTTTTTTTTTTTTTTTGTATTTATTTGATTTGATCCTTAGCGAGATATCAAAGGCGGGAATATAGGTAGATATGCATTTAAGTTAAATTATATGAGAGGCAAAATTAATTTCTTCTCGATTTAGATTTAATAAGGCTAAGTTTAAGCAGTATTGATTAATTGTTATGATCAAAGAAAAAAAGTAATGGAAATTGTTCCCAAAAACGGTTTTTGAACGTTAAAAAAATGAGTGAAATATACAGGGTGATTCGCATACGGTGTGACAAAAAGCTAGAGCGTGTAGGTTGGATTGAGACAAGAAAAAAATCGTAGCGGAGGGGGTCTATCCCATCCCCTCGTTTAGCCAGGAGCGGGAATTTTCTAAAAAAAATATTAAAAAAACAACATTTACACATATAATGCCATGTTACACCTTTTTATTTAGAAAATTGAAAATAACAGAAATGAAATTCTCTTAATTTGACTCAAATCCGTTGTTTAAGTTGCTCTAAAGATCTTTTTTTCCACTACGTAGCTAGTAAACTATATTTTGTTATTTTCAATTTTCTCAAAAAGTACAAGACATTTAAGCATCCGGTTTTCTGCTTTTGACTAAAAACTAATAAACGCATTGAATTTTGTAAACAAAATTAGGACTTATTTTCGTAAAATTTTGAAAAAAAATAGTTTGAAATATTTTGTTTTCAAAATTTTAAGTTTGAAAATTTATTTTTTCAAAAATTATTCTCTAAAACAACTTTTTTTTTTAAACACAATAAAAGAAGAGATTTTTTGGCTTTACAAAAAGGTGTACTTTGGCATTGTAAAGAGTTTTCCAATAAGAGGTGTTATTTTGAATAGCCCGCTATTTCGGTATCTGTCACTTTTGAAGCTGTCATTTTTTGACATTTGACAAGTAGAAACTACGCCATTAATAAAAATGGAACGATACACGCTTCAACAACGCATTGAAATTATTAAAATTCACTATAAAAATGGTGAAAATTTGGCAGAGACGGTTCGTAAAACTAAAACATTTTTGGGTCGTCGTGAAGCACCTTGTCGGACCGCAATACAGAAATTGGTGGACAAATTCGAGCTGTTGGGACAAGTTAGTGATGTGAAGAATAAAACCCGTGCACGTCGCTCAAGAACAACTCAGAATATTGCTTTTGTAGCCCAAAGTGTTGAAGAAAACCCAGGTTTGTCCATTCCTCGTCGTTCTTTGGAATTAGGCATTCCACAAACGTCATTACACCGTATTTTGCATAAAGACTTGGGTCTTAAGGCTTATAAAGTTCAGTTAACACAAGAACTCAAGCCGGCTGATCATCAACAACGTCCTGTCTTTGCTGATTGGGTCTTTGAAATGCATGAAAATGATCCGGAATTTCATCGAAAAATCATCTTGACTGATGAGGTATGATGGTATTGATCTGGACAACGTTTACTTTCAACAAGACGGCGCTACGTGCCACACAAGCAATGAAACCATCGATCTTTTACGGGAAAAGTTTCCGGACCGTGTTATCTCTCAAAGTGGTGATCACAATTGGCCACCGAGATCTTGTGATTTAACACCTTGCGACTTCTTCCTTTGGGGCCACGTGAAAGATAAGGTCTGCGCCAACAGCCCAGCGTCGATTCAAGACCTCAAAGATGGAATTCGTGAGGCTATCGAGGACATAGGGCAGCCACTTTGCGATTTGGTTATGGAAAATTTCATGAAAAGGATATGGTCCTGTAAGCGTGGTCGTGGCGGCCATTTGGCTGATGTTGTGTTCCATTATTAACGGCATACCTTCCTCTTTATAATGAAATAAGCAGCCGATCATTTATCTCAAAAAATGCCATTTTTCTTTGAATATCAAAATAACACCTCTAATTGGAAAACCCTTTATGTGTAATTGTTGTTTTTTTAATATTTTTTTCTGTTTTAAGTCAATTTTTTTTAGAAAATTTGCCCTCTTGGCTAAAGGGGGGAATACACCCCCCTCCCTCCTGTACGATTTTTTTTCTTGTCTCAACTCAACCTACACGCTCTAGCTTTTTGACACACCGTATGGGAATCATCCTCTAAAAAGGCTCTTCCAGCTGATAACGGGTATATTGTTGAAGCTACATCTGTCAAATTGGCTGTCATTTAATCAGTCTGTTTTGCCAAATCACCATGGACGGATATAGCGTTCAACAACACGTGCAAATGATAAAATTGTTTTATCAAAATGGGTGTTCTGTTCGGGGCAACGTTCCGCGCGCTTCGTCCATTTTACGGTCGGCATAATCGATAAATCAGTTTTCATAATTATTTTGTTTGAAAATCTTCAGCTTCATACCCCCAAATGCTCCGAATAAGTGCAAAAGTAGAGCAAAGTCAACTTAACCCATGACGTTGCCCAACTTACCCCGGTATACCGTGAATAGGTGCCACCAAGAAGCCGAGGCGGGCATTTGAACGATCTCATATTCCATTTCCATGCATAATGGCATACATGGGCCTTTCAACAGCTTGATTTATTCCATTTCAACATCTACACGCCGTTATTAAAAAACCCTTTATTATAAGGCAACCTATACCAGAAATATCAAAATTAGTAGCCTATATATTTATAAGTGAAGTGTCCCGTACAGCAGAACATATCTTTGGGAATTAGAAAACCCAGATTGAAGAAAAAAAAAAAACATCTATTTTTGTTGCTTAATAATAAATTATTATTGCCTCAATGCTGTTATAATTTTGGAATAAATAAGAAACCCAACAAAAATGTCCAAGAGTGTAACATTGGTTTCATATTTTTCCATATTTCATCTGTATTACTACATCGACAGTTTTTTTTTGCTTTTCTTTACACTCACAAAATGAAAACAACATACACTATACTATATGCATATATGTATTTTAGGTAGCTTTCTTGTGCCAAAAGTCCTTAGAATATCTCAAATACCATCAATTGTAAGGAAGAGGGAGCTACAGTTGGTTGGTATTTAATTAAGGTTTACATTGAAAACAAACGCTTTTGAGACACAACACAAATTATGTGGAATATATAGAGAAATTTGTGTATACGCAGCTGTGCGTGTGCACCTTGGAATTAACTGAGGGTTTAGGATGGTAGCAATGTTGTTATCCTTTTGTGCTTTTGTAGGTGTGTTTCCGAGAGTCAAATAACAGTGAAATTTTATTAGAATAAAAGAGACACCACCACAGTGTGAGGCTATAGAAATAAAAAGGTTTAAGACTTCGCCATACACTACCACAACAGATTTAAATAGAAATAGGATTCTGGTATATCCTTACCAAATTGCCAAACGAAACTATTTGTTTTCATTATTGTATTGTTAGTGCAGACAGAAAGTATTTTATTGTATGGCAACTTTGTGCATTAACACACCATTACCTTAAAACTTAGTTTTTAAGTCGTAAAATCGTTTCGGAGGGGACTATTCCTCCAGGTTCAGCCAGGAGGGGTGATTTTCTAAAAAAAAAAATGACTTAAAAAAGAAAACAATTATTGATTAAAAAACAACGGTAACACTGACAGTGGCATGCTTTACCTTTTTGTAAACCCAGAAATATTTTCTTTACTTTCTTTTTAAAGTTGTTTTAATGAACAGCTTTAAAAAGAATTAAATTTCTATGTCAACATTTCAAATTTCAAAATTGCACATAATTAAGTTCTATTTTTGTTTTCAAAATTCAATGCTCTTATAAATTTTAAGTCAAAAACAAAAAACTTGATGCTTAAATGTCGTTTACTTTTGAGAAAGTTGAAAATAACTAAATCTACTGTTTTAAGTTATTTTTTTTAGAAAATCGCCCCTCCTGGCTGAACCCGGGGGAATATTGGAAAAATGCTGAAATCCTTATTTTGCAATCGGCAACTTCAAACTCAAATATCTCGACTTTCCCATGAACGATTTTGCAAATATTTTACTTTGGTATCGGGATTCACGTCACCTTTCATTTGATACCAAACTCGTTCGTGTACACTCTAGGCCAGAAATGGGCGATTCCCTTTGCATAAAAATTTGTCGAGTCATTTTCGAGAAATTTAAAAAAAAAAAGTGTTAAAAAGGTCATAGATACTAACAAAAAATGGATTTACTTTTCGATTTTTTTGTGAATGAAGAAAATTTTTATTGTAATATTTTGGAATGCACTATTGCGAAAAAATAATTATAAGTACAAATGTTCAAAATTAGAAAAAAAATCGGTATAGCCATTAAGGGGATATAGGTGAATAATCTAAGGATCAGGCCCTATAGGCCAAGTACAAGAATTTCCCATTGAAACAGGGCAAGTAAGTGAAAGAGATAAAAATTTGAAAAAAAAATAAGAGCATTTTTTTGTATTTATTTGGAGCCAATGTAGGGGGCGTTGCACTTAACTTTAAAAAAAAAAAAAGCAAATAAGAACCACCCTAATGTAAAGGGTGTGTTTTTTAGACGTGTGGTTTTCAAAAAGAAATAAAACGGATGTAATTTAATGTTATGGCCAAGAATTTAGCTTAATTATAAAGATAAAGGTTTGCCATTATGTTTTAAAAATGATTTCGGGCAAGTGGCCGCCGCGGCTGGCTCGAATAAATTCCAGCCGAGAGGCCCAATTTTTCACGGCTCCAATTGTTGCGCGCAATGGCGGATGGACTCATTCGGGTCTTCTTCGATACTCAGCTCCACACCAGCAATAGCGTCTTCGGTGCGCACTGTACGGCGTCTCTGAGGATGTGCATTATCCACGGTTTTCCACGTGGTGCGAAACCGATCCATGGTTGCTCGAATTTATGCGATTATGTCGACCGAATATTGGACGCAGCCATTATTTTGGTAATAAATTTGCATGATTTACAAACGTTGTTCAGGAGTAAGTCTATTAATTATGAAATGGCAAATCAAACTAAGCATAAATCAAGTGACAGCTGTCAAAAGCACCAATTCCGGAAAAAGCATTGCCAGATTGAAAACCACACGTCTAAAAAAAAACACCCTTTATATAGTAATTCTTTATTTTTAGAAATAAAGATCAACACCTCAAAGTTTCAGTTGCACAAAGTCTAATCCATCAACCACACCAAAGTCATTTGTTCTACGAATACAAAATAATGTCCCTCGCCCATTATAAAATAAGTTGCATAATGGAAATTGTTGATACATATTTACAATTGGACTGAATCTGAATGGATTTAAGTTTAAAGCATAAAAGGGAAACCCTCGCCATCAGCCATTTATTTCATATTTAAACACACAACAATGGCTTAAAGACTTACCTTTGCAGTAATGTAAAAAAGATTATTCAATATCATCTCTGTAGCCTCTGTTGAGCCAGTACCTTCTCGTCGGCCACGTGTTCCAGAGTCTGGGAAATACTGAAATAAAAGGAAAGAAGGAGAAGAAAAAAAAATGTGTATGAAAAAGAAACAATTTACACGACACATCAAAAACGGTTTATGCAAACCAAACATAACGCAAGGAACATACATATATGTATGGATAACCTACCATGATGTATGACAAAGGCGTTGCGGGCGGAACTGTAGTTGCCACTAATTCCATATTTTGAAGCCAAGGTAACAGGCATTGCAAGAGCAAGGCACGGACTTCTTCCCTTGCCGTTTGAAAACGGTGGGTTATTTCTGCATGGAAAATATTTTAGTAGTAAGAGAGAAGAAATGGTTTTTTTTTTTTTTTTTTTCTTACCAGAAAACATTGACATGGTCAGTTCTGGTCGCAGTTGGGCCATTTGCTTAGAGAGAAAACGTTGCGAGCGGCAATAAGCGTTGCTTAGCAAAATATCCAGAGTACCTGCTTTCTCATCTTCTAAAATAAAATAAAATAAAATAAAATAAAATAAAATAAAATAAAATAAAATAAAATAAAATAAAATAAAATAAAATAAAATAAAATAAAATAAAATAAAATAAAATAAAATAAAACAAAACAAAACAAAATAAAATAGAGATAAAGATTAGTTTAGATGATTTTTGTTTTTCAAGGATGTGAAGTGATGAAAAATTACTTAAAATATTTTTTGAGTTTTTCTGAGAAAAGTAATATTTATATCCTGATGCTACTTCAATAACGGTTGGGCCATCTAGTGGCTTCTTTTTAAATCATATTATTTTGACACTGACAGCTCTTTCCTGCTCGAAATCTTGACAGAAAGTCGGTATCATACCTCCGCGGAACGAAATGAGTCGCTTTACGCTTGAACAACAGTGCGAAATATTCAAAACTTACTGGGTGTAGCCCAAACTGCGTTTTTTGAAAAGGCGAAAAATCATCTTGCCTGACGAGGAGCATTTTCATCTCGGCGGCTACGTTAACAAACAAAACTGCCGCATCTTGGGCTCGTTATTGTCGAGAAGCCAATGCATTGGCCGAGTTCAACGCACATCTGAATATTCAGAATTCTGAATTTTTGAAGCTCTTGATTGGCCAGCTGTCAGAAAAAGTTCTGAAAATTCAGATGACTTCTGACAGCTGGCCAATCAAGAACTTCAAAAATTCAGAATTCTGAATATTCAGATGTGCGTTGAACTCGGCCATTCACAGAGAGTGACATTTTGGTGGGGATGGTGGAGTGGTGGCATCACTGGACCATTTTTCTTCGAAAAAGAGGCAGGGAACAACGTTTCGCTAAACAGTGGGCGTTAGAGACCCATGTTAACCGACTTTTTTTTACTGAAATTAAATACATGGATTTGTACGGCTGGAACTGGTTCACGCAGAATGGCACGCCATCATGCCACGCAGCCGATGCCACAATCCTCATTTTGAGCACCAAATTCCCAAATCCTGTTATCAGCCGTCTTGGGCGATGTCAACTGGCCGCTTCGAAGCTGCTATTTGACCCCTTTGGACTTTTTTTTTGTGGGGAACCGTGAAGGACCGATGTTATTCGAACAATCCGGATACGATTTAAGCAGTTAAGGCCAATATCATCCAAGCAATCTTGGACGATTGGAATGACAGAATGCGCTTCTGTGAAGCCAGCCGAGGCAGCTACTTGAACGACGTTGTGTTCCATAATTAGTGGGTATGTTTTCTCTTACTAATGAGGCCATAATACATGGAAAAAACTTTGTTCGTTATATTGCATTTTTTAAAAGAAACTTGTATTTGGCCCACCCTGTACAAACTTTAATTAGGAAATTTTACTTATTGACTAATTAGGCAATTTGACTTATTGACGCAGTTATTAAGCCAGAAATATGGGTTTCATCATTGAACAAAATTTTAATCGAAAATAGTGAATTTTCTTCAATTCAAGCCCAAAGACTATACAAGGGTGACGATTTGTATCGCATGGTATAGGTCGATGAAGTGTCAAACAATACTGAACAAAATTACGACGTGACAAGTTTGACGCATGTACCAACGTATATTTATGACTATACTTATAAATAGTACCACTAAGCCCCTTTTTCTGAAACGAAACTTACGCCCAGTCAAGCTAGACCAGGTACAAGCTCTAGTACTCTTTCTTAACGAAAAGTAAGTATACCTGAGCATTTCTTCACATCACTAGTACTAGGATCTAAATAAACCAAGCGCTACTAGGACTCAATACTTCTAATACTTGTCTATTGTAATACTTGTCTTGTATTATTTTCATATTTATTTTGATGGAGAGATATTTTATTTTATTTTCGAATGGATTATGTCTGTTTTAAGAAAAGAAAGGGCATTATAATATCCATTGTACGATAACTGCGCTCTTCTGACTGCAACATCAACTATCAAATTTGCCAAACGAATGTGACTTCAACATTTTTCTGCTCTTCGATTTACGCAGTTAATAGCAAAACGGTCGTTGCTACAAAGGGAGTGGAAGATATCTGAGAGTGCCACCATCAAAATTTGAATTAATTTCCTACACATATAAGGCCATTAGCGTACATGCAACCCAATCGTGCATTTAATCTTCTCTTTACTTCCACCTAAAATTATGTTGCAATAAAATCTTAAATCAGACACTCCTGTATGCTGCAGCTCATGCTCACAGGTCACATCCGAAGAGCATTAGAAATGCTCTAAAACTAAATGTAGGCAAAAAAAATAAAGATTTATCAACCTTCTTCAGGAAATCATGATTCATGAATGAATTTAAGCTTATATGAATAAGTTTAAGCACAAAGAGAATAGCTTTTTTCATTCCAATATTTATTCCAGAATTCCAGTCAATTGAAAGCTCTATTGCATTAAAAGTCTTCGTAGGTACCTATATCATCAAGAATGACAAATAATAAACAGAAAGCACAAGGTAGTATCCAAATGATTAAGTGAAATTATAGTTCAATGAACTCGACATTAAAGCCCGGCGAGGTTTTCGATTTGTATTGCGAAAGAACTGTGTCATTCGATACCGAGAGCGGATGAAACAGCCGAGCACATTTAAATTGATTCCAAAGTTTGTGTAATCAGTATTTTTTTTTTGGTGATGGTCTAAGATGAATTTACAAGCATAACTTGAGTTCACTGCAAATCAGTTCACTTCAATTCATATTCTTAAGAATCAGCTGTCATTAATTAACTAGTATTTGTTTATTCATTTTTATTCCTCCAGTGGAGTTTTTATTTTAAAATTAAAAAAACAAAACTTATTCTTACAGTTTTGAAATCAAACTCTAAGGCCGGTATTCACCGAACGCTCATAACTTAAGAGGCTCATAAGCCTATTCACTATGCAAAAATAGTAAATATTTGTGAGCGGTCAAAAGACTTACGAGTGGTCCCGACCCGACCACTCTTAAGTTATGAGGGCTTCTATCAAAAATTTTCGAAGTCCACATGTCAACTCTCCAATTGCTTGAGTTTTTTTTTTTGCAACTTCAATCTTTTTAGATTAAAATTTCAGTAAAAAAAACACACCATTGAAATAAATAAAATGAAAATAAGTAAATAATTGTCAATATGTATGCAAAAAAAAGCAAAACTGCAATGAAATATAGCGATTGTGAATTCATTTTAGCCGTTGTGAAACGATTTTAAATTTTTCAACAAAAAATAACTTCATTTCACAGTTTGGGCATGTCTGGTTGTGAGAGAGCGGCTCTCATTTTCGAACTTCGAAAAATACTTATGAGTGGTTGGTGAATACCACATATAATTTTCAAGTTAAGAGCCGTTTAAGAGCGCTCGGTGAATACCGGCCTTAATCTACTTCGGAAATTTTGGATTTATTTACTTCGCTTTTTTCCACATTTGCTTCGAAATTTTGAATCTGAAGTCTCCGAACCCTGGGTTGTATAGGCCATCTGGTGGTTTCTTTTAAAAAGTTTAAAGAAACATTGTTTAATATTTTGCAAAAAATGAGTAATCCTTCCGAATTATTGTGGAATATTATAGCATAGGTTTGTTTGTTTACTTCGAAAAACTGAACTTTGACTGAACTTTGGACTAGAATTGATAGAAATTGACGGGGTTTGGGAAGTAAACAAACAGAGGTATTATTACATTTAAATGACTGTCTCGACTTACTTGGCAGTAGAGCATCCTGTGTCAACCTAATTCTTCAATATATTTTTGATGGTTTCGGCTCCGGTTTTAAAAACACAGCTTGACCTCGCATCAATAAATAAATCAATAAGCCTAAATCATCTTTGAATTGTTCGCATACCATCGATCTTTAATGCCACTTTACAAAAACAGTCTAACGAAGCGGAGCGGCGGCGGCGGGGCGTCGTCAAATCGCAGTTTCATGGCGACCAAGCAACATCACAATAACGACTGATTCATTACATATGAATATTGATGCGATGTGTATTGTGTCATTAATCGATTGTTGAAAGGCTTGTCTGGCATGTAGCCCCATCTTGCTGGAACCAAACTTCGCCCAAGTCCAAATCCTCAATATCTGGCCATACAAAATCGGTAATCATGCCGCAGTATAGCACTCTCCATATTGACTGTTACGTCTTTTCGCATAGTCGCCTTGGAAGCAAAATTGATGCAATATTCTCCGTTGACTGGCTGAACACAATAGATGCGAGCAATGGCGCGCGTCCTTGGCTGTCGAAGTTAAAATACATAAAATCTCTTTGAAATGAATACAATGGAGACGAATGCCGCGAGCTCGATAATAATCACGCGCGAGCGTACACAACGAACACTGGAATATGTTCGGTTATCAATTAGCAATCCAGCGTCACGCACTTTCTTCACAAACTTGCATATAGCAGCTGTAGTTGGTGCATTTTTGCGACATGAATTTCTTTTCAAAATTCGCACTTTTATGGCAACACACCATCTAGGTACTTCGGAAATAACTTTGCAATCCCAATGTGGGTGAGTGTTGTAAATCGTCCTCAGAAATATAGCTATGATAGACCTGTCATTGTCAAAATAAAATATGACTCAAAAAGAAACACACCACCTGATATGTATATGCAATATTAATCATTTTTGCGTTGACTTGACTTATTAATGCAATTTAAAATTTAAGAAGTTTCTCTGACCGAACACAAAACCTTGATTTTATGTGATTGTTTTGAAGGGTTTTTTTTTTTGGTAGGTTATTTAACTTAAAAATAAGTTCCTCAATGTTTGTACAACAAAGGAGACCTTTTGATAAAAAAATATTGCTGACCGAAAAAGTTCTCTTACATAAATCCAGACTTTGTTTAACTTTTAAGGGTTAATTATGTGTATACCTACTCGTGTAAACACTTGAAAAAGTTCAGTTTTTCATTTTTGCATAGTTAATTCAATCAAAGCCCAAATAATTTAAATGTTAATTTTATCGAACAAAAAGTCACGAATCTGTTAAGAAGGAAAGCTGTAGAAAATTCAAAAACACTGAACAGGCATAAGGTTTCTTATCGTTTGTGAACCTACCTTCAGTTTTGATTGACAAAAAAAAAAACAAACAAACTAAAACCTTTGTGATAAGGTGTCTGCTTTTAAAATATGAAAGTACATAAAAAAATTATTTGTTAATTCACAAAAATATTATTATGTAAATATTGACACTTCACTGATTGGTACTTTGGATGTTTTTAAGCGGTTGTAACTATCCTTATAATGATAAAACTCAGTGCGATCGTTTAGGAAAGTTGAACACGATTCAAAAGGATATACCGATGCACATTAGTTTTAAATGTCTGTAAATCGCAATGGCAAGGATAAATTGCTATTTGTAAGGTGAAATGGGGTAAAAATAAAAAAAATTATCCGATTTAAGAATTTTTTTTTGTTTGAAGCGTTGTTTTTAGGAAATGGCTTAAGGGATATTCTTTAGCAAAATTTTCTTATTTGAAGGGTGAAATGGGGTAAAAATGACAAAAAATGTCTGTTTTAGGAATTTTTTTTTTTTGTTTGTTTAAAAGGTTTTTCTTAGGAAATGGCTTAAGGGAAATTTCTTATGGTATTTGAAAGGTTATCATATTTTGAAAGTTGTCTTTGTTTATAGAGTGAAATAGGATAGACATAAAAGTTTTTGATTAACAAAATTCCTTCTGTGTTGGGAAAGTTGTAATTTATATGCGAAGCTTAGATTTGTCTACCCGTGCGATGACGGGCGGGCCAGGTAGTTTTCAATAAAAGTCACTCAATAACCTTAAATCTTAAAAAAAAAAATGTCGGCCAAGGTCTGAAATAAGTTAAAGGTTGACCATTTCCATTTATTTTTTCGTAATAAACTTAACCATAGAGAGATCTTTTTAAAAATAAAAACTAAATCTCAATCGACAACCTAATTTTTTCTTAAATCTCAAACCGAAATCTTTTGAAGGAATTTAGTAACTCTCAGAGCAATAGAGTTATTTCTGATCTCTGCTCGGAGATTAATTTAAGCACGGAAAAAAGCTGCTACCGGCGCGGTGAATTATAAACTCCATTTTTTTTGTGACGGCGGTGTCACTAATCCCCGATGCCGTTTTTTTTTTCAAACCAAATCCCTCCGGGATTGGACAAAAACACACCTGATATATCTTAAGAGGAAAAGCGTGAGAAAGTAGGTATTAATAAAATAGTTTATCTTTAGTTTATTAAAAATAATTTTAAATTATTTCTACTACTTAGGTCCAGTTTTTCAGTGCGAGATTAAAGTTAAACCCAAGTCAACTCATCAAATTTGGTCAGTTTACTCAGGATTAACTGAACAAATACTTTTGATGTTTTATCCACAGAGTTTGTTTAGTCGTTCCGCATGTATTCTCCACCGAAAAACAGCTTCCTCACTTCACTGTGGGTTAATTTACTTTTAGAGTTTCCTTACTCTGGTTTAGCTCACCACTGAAAAACCGGGCCTTTAAGGTATCAGATTGAAAAAAATCAGACCAACCAGTAACGATATATAGCTACAAACGTCAATAACCCAACATTTCCTCAAAAAACGCTAAGACTCTATTACCGTTAGGTGAATTTTTTGCAATAACTTGAAAAGCAGTTTTATTCCAATCACTTTAAACATTTTTGCTACGAATTTTAATCAAAATCGTTAGAGCTGTTCTCGAGAAATAAAAAAAAAAAAAACTAAAACTATTGTGTTGCAGCTATCCGTTCTAGAATAAATCAATTAGACCCACACATTTACGCTTAAGCTCTATCTTCTCTATCATCTTAGTGTTAAGTTTGATTAAAACTCAACATTTTTTTACACCAAGTCTTATAGAGCAAGCAAAAACGACAAAAATTAATACGAATTCATTGAGAATTGACATGGGAATATAGAAAAGTTGTTATATTCTGAGAATACATCATACATTAGTCTTTCACCAGTTTAAACTTGAACACCCTTTTCATCAAGCTTAAAGAAATAAGGAATATTTTCAAAATAACAAATGTCTTTTATCCTAGTTTAAATAAAAAAATATCGTTCTCACATTTACATTTTGTTCATTTGTTTTTTTTTTGTTACAATTTGTTTGTATGCTTACAAATACAGTAAATTAAATTTTTCACTTACATGAGTTTTATAAAAAAAAAAAAAATATTAATACCCATTCACAAAGGTTTAAAGAGGAACAGAACTTGACTGGTTTTTGCATCAAGAAACTTTGATGTAATTATACCAGCGTGCATACATATATAGAGATACCTACATACGTAGATCATAATTAAAAATAAAATTCCGTATTGCATCGCATTAAAGTTTTCATAAACTGTTTAGAACTCAAAGAAAGTAAAAGCATTTTAATGGAGAGACACTTTTATCGATGAAACCAAACAAAATGAAACCTTTTTCCATTGCACAGATGAAAAGAAAATTTAAATAATAAAATTTCTTAACATATTTTTAACCTTTGAACTTGCCTTTTGTCTCTTCTTTCACAGGAATTCACATCAGAAAATTTTAGTATGTGATATTTTAATTTTCAAATACAATATAAAAAAGTCATATCTCTCGATATTGTGAGTAAAAGTTAAAATCATGACTTAGCAAAGTTTAAAAAAAAAAAAATTGGATTACTTTATAATTTGACTTGTTTTCTGTCTAGAGCGAAAAGACATCTTGAGCTTCAAACCCTTACAGAGGTATGATGGCATTCCTGGGCGAAGAAATAATTTGTATCAATGACGGCGAAGCAATCCAATTCATTATTCATCACACATAACTCAACGAAGATCGTAAGGTAAACCTCGTTTGAACAAACTCGAGATAAGTTACCAACAATGTTGGTAGTATAAACTGTGTGGGAACATTTTTAATATTTTTTTTGTAAAAAAAAAACGACAGTGTATGTGCCAAGAAAATATTAAAATAACAAAATGTAATACTGTGTAAGTTAGAATTAAAAACCAATTCTAAATAATGTATGTTAAATAAAAGTAACTCAATTACCTACGATTTTGCCTTCATTAACAAAAAAACAAAAATCTTTTTTTTAATTCAAAAGATCAAAACTTACCTTTTTCACTTTCAGTGTGTAATGGTCCGACACTTCCGAAAAACCGTTTGTCCAGTATTTGAAGAAGCTGAAGTGCAGTTGAATGTATTTCAACACGCGGGCATCCAGTCATGAGGAGTGTGACATTGATAACGGATGTATAATGGTCACATGGATATTCCCTGTGGGGAAAAGAATACCATAATGGTTGATTACTACTCACACGTGATTCTTTTAAAAATTTAAACATAATTTAAATTTTTTTTTTATTTAAGCACAAGACGACGACCACACAATAAAATTTGAGCTGTTATTTTTGAAAGTGGAAAAAGTTAATTTTAACACTTTTTTCAAAAGGGCCAAGTCAATGATAAAATATTTACAATCACCCGTACATCATTTTTTAAATGAAAATATTCAATCAAATCTATAGTTTTATCCCAAATTTTATAATCTTAATAATTTTTTTCATTAACATAATCAATTTTGTTTAAGGAATTTTTTCTACTTTCACATAAAGCGCCTCAAACATATGTATGTATAAGAATGTTTAAATTTTAATAGAAATGCAATACAAATATGCAATAAAATAAATGTAGGTATTATCTACCTTGCGCTAAAAATTGCTGCCAACGATAGAAAACAGGCATCAGCTTCTCTCGGCGTGGAGGTGTAACAACGATCAATAACCCATTCCAGCAATTGTCCCATATCAGGATTTGTTTCAAGAAGCAAAACCACAGTGTCACGAGCAAGTTGATATACCTGAAAAAAATAAATTTAAACAAACTTAATGAATTATGAAAAAAAACTGAGGCGTACGAGGGACGACTGAAAGATGTGAAACATACATTTACATATGTATATATGAAATATTTTATTATGCTTTGCACTGGCTGACAATATTTTAGAAAAGAACTGTATCAAAAACTTTGCAATCATCATCATCATCATCATCGTCGGCTCGACAACCGGGGTCCGGTCCTGGCCTCCTTCAACAAGTCTCTCCACCCATCCCGGTCTCGAGCCGCCGCCATCCAGTTACGCACCCCAAGGCTCCGGGCGTCCTGGTCTACGCCATCTCTCCAGCGCAAGCATGGTCTACCACGCTGTCGTCTACCATAGACTGTACCACAAAGAACTTTCCGAGCAGGTTCCTCTTCGCTCATGCGAGCTAGGTGCCCTGCCCACCGGAGTCTACCGAGCTTAATTTTTGTCACGACATCTGCTTCAAGGTAGATTGCGTACAATTCATGATTGTACCGTCTCCGGAATCGTCCTTCCTCACAAATGGGGCCAACAATTCTCCTGAAGACTTTTCTCGAACGCGGCTAAGAGTGAGTACTGGCAGGACTATGGTCCTGTACAGCAGCAGTTTTGAAGTTATGGTGAGATTTCTGGATTTGAAGGGCTTTGACAGACTATAATAGGCTCTGTTGGATTTGAGAAGCCGCCCGCGTATTTCTTCTTCTATATTGTTATCGGCTGCTACTATTGACCCAAGGTATTTAAAGGATTGCAGCACAATTCGTGCTCCGCTACCTTGATTGCAATGTTTTTTTGAAAATCCAAAATTTTTCCTCAACTTTTAAATTAACCAAACCTGTGTTGTGTATGGATGTGCGAAGATATTCCATACCGAGACCGACCGACAATTTGTTCACCAACCGTTGTGAAACTCATTTGATTGCATTAGAATGCCTGCTTTGTGTAACGCATATTAGTGCAAACTAACACATCAGCCTTTGCAAACTGGTTTGTGTGGTAGAGATTGGGAGTAGTGTAGTAGAACGAGAGAAATCTTCGGAAAGCTTTTTTTCGTTGTTTACTTCATGATGTCGGTTTGTATTTTGTTTACTTTCTATGAAGGTGTTCACATTCGCCTAACTCCTCCGACTTTTTTTGACTTTTCTGCACCTTTATCTTGTTCCCATTGATCAGTCAGCTGTTCAGATTCTAGGCAAACCAACGTCGCGAAAAAAAAAAACAATTTTAAGCAATTTCCAGTGCATGCAATCTGGGTGTTTTGGTTAATATGTTGTGGCACGTGGCTTAATGGCCTTTTTGCAAAGGATTTACTTTTATTAGTTTAGCCAGATTTTGTCCATAATTTTACCTGGCTAACCGACTTGAATAGAAATACGAAATAGGAATACACTCTCTATAGATTAACATTAAACTTCACACACCTTTTCATCTCTAGAAACAAGTAAGCAATCCAACCATTTATATATAATCCCATCGTCACCTAAGTACGTTGTATAAAATATTGGACCACAGGATAGAAGTGCAGACATTGCCTGTAAAAAAAAAAGAGGAACATTTTGTTAAAAACAAATTTAAATACATAATCAAATACAATCTACCTGTAGTGCGCTAAATTGAAGTTTTTCCTCATCAATTGTCGATCCAATTTGAGATGATATTCCAAGAGGCTTCGCAAATGTACCCGACCATGTTGCAAATAAATTGAATAAATTCCTTTTGAGATCTCGAGATAAAAGAGTCCCACAAGCTTCAACTTTGATGTTGTAATGTAAAAATAATTCAGTTTATAAACATAAGACTACCTTAATATTGATCCAATTATAGAATACTCACGTGAAAAGTTCTTTATCATCTTCCGGATAAAATTACAAAAATGTGCTTTTACTTCGCGAATGCTCGTATTATCTTTGTCTGTTTCTGATTCCAAATAGAGCCGAGCACCTTCTATGTATTCAACAAATGTTGGATGTAAGGACATAGTATCTCTTTCCAGAACACATGTGCTGTGAAAGAAGCAAGATAAATTTAATATTTTCGTGGAATAAACTAGTAGACTTTTTTTTTTTTTGTACGTACCTAACACCAAAAGTACCATTTTCTGCTATCTTTTCCAGAACTCGCACTAATTGCAACCGCAATGCGTCACGACGACGTCGTCTTCTCATGTTCTCTTGTTTTCTGTCGACAGCTTCGCGAATAAATACCACCAGCTCTTCCATCAAATCCCTTTTAATTGGAGAATAATATGATTACGTTTAATTTTATAATCCTCGATAGGAATTCTTGACAAGTTTTTACTTTAAAGCATCGTGATTTATCATTCCAAGAGCATTTACTGCTGCATCTCTGACTTCAGTCACCTCGCACCTCAGAAGAGGCACGATAAGTTTATACAGAGCTTGAGGTGATGCAGATCCAATGGCTGATTTGTCACTACGGTCTGCATTCAAAGAATCAGGTGATGAACTGAAATATGTATAAATTGTTTGTTAAGCAAATGTCGAGTATTAATTTCAATAAAATCAACCTCATTCTCTTCTAATTTCTATAAACAACTAAACATAACTCAGCATATTTAAGTAAAAATAACACTTTCATAAAATTTTTAAGAATTAGTTTTTGGTTTTATTTGGAAAGAAAATTGCACGTTGCCCACTAGAGAAACTTTAAAAAATAGAGAAACTTTAAAAATGTATGTATGGTAAAAGTATAAACCTAGTTTTTAAATATAATACTTATCGATTTTGGTTTAATCAATATAGGATTCTATGTTGTATAGAAAATTTTTACAATTGCCTTCTAACGAGTGTTTGAGTGTATTTTCATTCAATTAAAAAAGCTAAATTCGTGTAAAAGTCCAAAGATTCTGAGTATTTTTTCGAACACGTTCTTATGATTGAAAGTTTTACACAGAATACTTTTATTATGTTTAAGATCTATATACAAACTTTATACTTGATAGCTACGCACACAGCTGCTTATTTAGAAGTGCATGTTCGATCCCCAATCTAGGCAGGATTCTTTTCTATTAAATCCTAGTTTCAACCATGGGGTTTCGTGGCATAATGTAAGCACCTATCCAATTTGTCAAAGAATTTTGTTCATTCCCTTTTATTTCTTCCATGCAATCCATGTTGCATTTTAAGGTCTTACAGGAATATAGTTAGAATTTAAATGAAAGAAAATGAGGTAATTTTAAAAAAGACGACTCTCAGTTTCAAAGCGAATGAATCTTATAGACTCCATTTTGTACCTGTTGTATCCAAAGTAATTGTAATAAAACTGGGTTTTTAAGTTTTTGGCGAAAAATTCAAACAACGGAAATAGAGTTTTGAGGTTTTTTTTTTTGAGAAAATGCCTTATTTGGGGTTATTTCCTTTTATATCGTTATTGTTCAAATTTTGTCAAAAGGTCGTACAAATTCCAAAGTTTAATGTTTTTTTTTTTATTAAAAAAGAAATAAAATAAGAAATGCGTTTTTTAGTGCTATTGCACTTTCTTTTGAATAATACCATTAAATCATCTAAGTGCTTAGCATATCGTAGCTTTGAACCAAGTAGCAAGAGCAAGTCCGTGCGATCCAGTCGTACATTTTTACATAATTTTAAATTAGAACAATTTTATGTGGGGCAACAAGCGTTAAAAGTTAGTACTAGAAGCAAGTGGCTAGTGTATAGTTATAATGCTCTATATTAATAAATCGGAAAAGTTGCTCTTGTTCGGGGTTATGTCAGAAATCGCAGGTCTGATTAATTTTTTTTTTTGCTTAATATTTTCCAAAATTAGGTTAATTAAGGGGTAAAGTGGGGTAAAAACAGAAATGGTATCTGATTTTAAAAATCCTTTTTCTGCTTAAAAAGTCACATTTTGAGGACGATATATTTAGGCCTACATATTATTTCTCAAAATTTAGTTATTAATAGGGTGAAATAGGCTAACAACGAAGAAAGATATAAGATTTTAGAGGATGGACTTCGCCGATCACTTAAGGCCTACATATTTTTCAAAGTTTAAATATTTATTCGGTGAAATGAGGTAAAAACAAAAAAATTACCCGCTTGTTTGAAATGTATTATTTAAAGTATGGACTTCAAGAGTAACTTTAGGGCTGTTTGTTTTTGAAAATGGAACTATTCATTAGTTTAAACAAGGTAAGCACAAACAAAATTTATCCGATTTTAAAAATTCTTTTTCCATTTGAAAGGTATTATTTAGAGGGTGAATTTTGAGGATCATTTAAAAGCAAGACATACAGTGGTGGCCAAAATAATAAGACTGACATTTTTTTACTACAATTTTATCACAAGTCTTTATTTGTTGAAAAAAAAACTATGGGGTTTAGATCAGGTGATTCTGAAGGCCATTGCAAAATTGAAACATTCTTTTGTTCAAACCAACTTGTCACGACTCTAGCAGTGTGTTTGGGGTCATTATCCTGCTGGAATGTCAACACTAATGGCAGATTATCTTCTGCAAATGGAAGCATATTGTTTTCCAATATTTGGAGGTACATAATATTTTTGATCCAAAAGATAGGACCTACTCCATTATAAGAAAAACACCACCAAATTTTTATATTACCGCCACCATGCTTTACCGTCTTTATGGTATTCCTAGGATTTAGTTCTTCATTCTTTTCCTTCTAACATAAATCCGGCCATCAGATCCAAACAAATTTATTTTGGTTTCATCGCTGTACAAAATATTTCTCCAGTTTCTTGGACTCCCTGATGCTTGGTGGAAGTTTGCGAATTCAATGCGCTGCTTTGTGTTCCTTTTTCTTAGCAATGGAACTTTCCTAGCTTTTCTTCCGTGTAAATTTTTTTCTTGCAAACATCGGCGTATCGTTCGGCAGCTAACATCCAACGACAAATTTGTTTTTATCAAGGTGGATGTTGCAAATGGATCCTTAAGCCTAACTATTTTTCTGTCGAGGGTAGGTGAAGTTTACTTTGGACGTCCTCTTGTTTCGGTTGGTTTTTGAATTTTATTTCGGTCCTTTAATACTCGAGACATAACACACGGAGAACGATGAACTGCATTTGCAATAAAATCGAAAGTTGGAGTGAAATAAAAATTTAAAAAAATGGAAATTGTTTTTTTTTTTTGAGTTATCATGTTTCTTCCAAACACCACATAGGTTTTTTATGCAGCAACTTGTTACAAGTTTAAATAATATTTCACATCAAATTTTAAAATAGAAATGTATTTTGGAGTTTTAATTGTTCACCGATTTGTAGAGTCGTCTTTTTGGGACCAAATGTCGTCGACATCACGGGCATCAATTTCATGCAGGGGCGCCATTCACAGTTACGTTAGGGCCGGCCTCAATTTTGCAGGAATGTGGACCGATAATAATTTTCACCACTCCATAAACCATAGCAAACCGGTGGTTTATCTAAATGTATTAGCAGCTCTTGAAAAGCTTCGGATTACTCTTCAGCCAATTAAACCTGAAACGGAGCTCATCGCTGAAAACAATTTTACTCGAAAACAGTGCATTTTCTTCAACAACAAAAATTGGAACTTCAGAAGGGAACATGTCAGCCGCAGTTACGGTCAACAGTTGAAAGAATTAATCTAGCAAATGTAAGGAATGGTTCTTTTGTATGATAATTATAAAGAATATAAAACAGTTTTGTTTATAAAAGTGGGGCCCCACATGGCCTAATTCGGACTTCTAGAATCACGCGAAGCTCGTTAATGCACGCCCATTTTTAATGTCGGTAAACTGTTATAACTAATTGGCATTTCACTTGTCTCGTCTTAATAATGTGTAATATTTGTTTGTTTTTTTTTTTTTAATTTTGAAAAATGAATCTAAATGAATCGCCCTTCACTTATTCAGCCCTATCACGAATTCCATCGTAATCGGAAAAAAACCAGCACAGAATCCATCGTAGTGTAAAATCTAATACAAATTGTCATTACGAACGGATTCGATGATAGTTTTTTTTTCGGGATTCGGAAAGATTCCGATTACGATGGAAAACGTGATAGCGAAAGAATTTTCAAATCCTTTTGGTATTTTGTTCTTCGTATTTACATTTTTTAAAATTGTATTTTATGAAAGTGTATTTACTTAAAACTGTAAAAGCAATAATTTTGTTCTATAACAAGCGCGAATACAACAACAGTTAAACGATACTGTGTTAATTAAAAAAAAAATGCATTATTTTTTTGTTTATCAAAGACAACAACGAATAAATCTATTGCAAACTATTAAAGAATTAAAATATTGAAACTAATTTACAAAAAAAAAAAAAAAAAAACAATTGAAGTTGTTCGTTGTAAATTTTTATTTTTTATATAAGGCTATCACTTTACCCAAGTCTCTTCTGTCTGGCTTCTTTGCGCCCGTATGACAGTGGCAACGTAAACCTTGTTACTATTCCTTCTGGCCCAAAAACATTTGAAGGAATGTTGTCCAAAGAATCAGACAACGATCGAGAGTCCGATTGATCTTGCAAACTTTTATTTTTGTAAACGATTGATACAATTTATCAACCACGTAGGACATAAAGTCAGCATTCGCAGTTCATTCGAAAAAAAGTAAATAGAAAAAAAATATAGAAAAAGAAACAATAAAAGAAACCAAATGACAAAAGGTAAACATAAATTTGAATGATCACTTCAAGGATAAACAGTAGCATATCATGAACAACGAAACTGACTTGATGGAATGAATAAACAAGTAAATTCATAAAGATTTTTGATAAAAAACAACAAATGAATATGAAGACAAGAGTGATGGTTCAAAATTGATTTCCATTCAAAAACAACAGGCATGGTAATACTTTTTTTTTGTTTACTGAACGAATAGCTTATGCTATTAGGAGTGAATGAATGAGAAAATGCGCTTTTTTGCACTTATGCTGGTTGAGGAAAATTCAAACGGCGAGATGTTTTGTTAAATTTGATTTTTTTCATATTTCGGCTCTTTAGATACAGATATGTTTGACGACTTCGTTCAACAAGATTTCGTGGAAATTAAAAAACAATAAATTCTCGATACAATTGCTTTAAACAAATTCGGGATTTTTATCAAGTCACTCTAGAATATTTTTTTAGTTTGATTTTTTAAATAAAACAGATCAAATTTGTTTTATTAAGAACTGGTAGAACTGTTTTTTTTAGTATGGAATCATTTTTTTGGAAATATATGTACATAATTCAAAAAACGAATTAACACAATTTAAAAGAAAATAGATAAGTGATAGAGAAGAGATAGTTTTAGAGAATGACAGCTTAGAGGAAACATAAATGGATGAATGTGTCCATAATATGGATACAATAACGTACCAACTCGGCTTAGTATTGTTCGAAACTATTTTCAATAAAATATCTTGTGGAGAATTGATCACTTTTGTTAATATGGATAAATTGTTACTAATTTATTAAAATACAAAAATACAGATCAGTATGCTCAATTAGCGAGCATCTGCATAATAAACGTAATGGAAATGTTGATATTTCTAATTAAGAGCTTACGTCCGCGTTAAGCATTGTAGTTAGTCAAACACTACCTGAGGTTTGAAAAGAACATTGAATCATAAGGATAAGAACATCGGAGCTCTGCATATTTTCGTAGCCAGGGGATAATATTAATCTAGAGATGAAAACATTTGTTTTTTTTTTCTCCAGAATGTAAATTTAATAGAAAGAGAAACTAAAAATGTTTCAGCCAGAAAATATTGCTTCATCCAAGGTTTCCCATTTTATTGTTTTCATGTGTGATGTTGATGTTAAGATTTGATAACACAATTTAAAACATAAATTGAACATAAAGCTGGGGATCTGAAGATATGGTTGTAAATAGTTTTCTATATGCATGCGTCAACAACAAAAAAAAAAATACAAAAACAAAATACCAACCCAAACACATTTACATTATTCCCTTAAATACTCATAATAAAACCTTTTTTCCCAAAAAATAAAAATATTTTTTTGATTTGACTCTACGAAAATAATAGCAAAGTACTTTATACATATATATATGTACATACAAAGTAACTGAATTGAAAAAAAAAAAACAAAAAAGTGTTATGAATATGAAGTAGTGCATTGTAAAAATGATTTCATCGTTTGATTTATTGATATATCCACAAAACGTATATTATGAAATCTGAATTGTGTGAGATGTCTAAGAAATGTTCTACCCAAACCAACACACAAACTATTCTATTTACCTTAGACTGAGATCGGGCGAAGCACAACGAACTGCAACACTAGGTATTTGTGGTACTAATCTCATAGCACAAGCAACTTGATTTCGCCACAGTCTCAGATATAAATCTTTTTGGCCTTCTGTTGGGACCTTTTTGGTCGGTGCTGAACTTCTTAGTAGTGATGCTCTGTTATCACTCACTGGGCTATAAGATTAAGAAAACATTAATAATGAGTTGTTAAAGAAAAGAAATCATTCGGGACTAACGTTGGATCAATGACACTGTAAAGAGTTGTTACTCGAGAATAGCATATTGGCCAAGCCTGGGCAACAGTGGATGGACATTGCTGTAAAATACGGTGTCTTTCCAAGAAACCAAACAAACATACAGCCCATGGATCGAACTGTTGTTGATGGGGATTACTGTTTTGAGATAGATTTAATGTGGATGTTGAGGATTTTGACGATTCTTTGGGAAAAAAGACGAAAATGTTAAATAAGTTTTCTTGATTATGTATGTGTATTTTATCATATTAAATATTTACCATCAGTTCCTGCTAGCCATGCACCACTTGAGCGTTCAGCAATCCATTGCAAATCAATTGCATTTGCATTTAGAATGGCAGTTTTTTCTGCTTGTGGTAAGTGTGGCAAGCATTTCTCCAAGACCTGTTTAATTGTTAATTTTATTGTTTGAAAAAGTACAGTAAATCGAAAACTGATAATTGGAAATATTAATAAAGAGCAACATTACTGATAACTTACTATAATTACTAGGCGTGTTTACTTGCTAATCGATATAGGCTTAGGCAAAAAATAATGGTTTACAAACACAAAAACAACTGAGCTTTTAAGGACTTCGTTATCTGATTCTTAAGACTTCTCTAGAATCAAATTAAGCTTGGCGAAATAGTAGAGCCATTTCGTGCTAAAGGATTTTTCCCTCCAGTTTTAGGGGTCGAAGCTGTGCCATCACATTTCCAAACAGGTGCTTGGTATCTGCTGATCGAGGAGTGCGAAAGTCTATTTTGTACGCTGCAGGGGCGTAATACATGGTGATCGACTAGTTCGGAAGGCTATTTGTTTTACTTAAAAACGATTGTGGCCTAATATCTGGTGGAAAGCAAAAAGCCCAGCACAATGAAAAACAAGAGGTTGCACCTGGATGGAGGAAAATCTTTCAATGTCAAAAATTCTGCAATGGCAATTTTGAGTTCTTCCCTGCAAAACTAACCAGTTAATAAAAAAGCGAAAACTACCCACAGTAAGGTTTCGTTCAAAAATATCACCATCGTCCAGTGTTACGTCCAAACGAATTAAGCGAGCGAGGAAGACAAAACCGCGTTCGTACAACCTTTTGTAAGGCGCTGTCCGCGGTCCATCCTAAAGATTCGTTGATCATTTTTTATATCCAATCAGAAATTGTGGCGTAGAATGAACAAAGTGCTACAGGATGTGGAGATAAGACGGTAAAATGGCACTGAGGAAACCAGTCGACAAGATTGCGAGGCAGTCCTTCGAATGGAATCCTCACTGTCACCAGAAGTTTGGAATACGAAGAACAAAGCGGAAATCAACTGACTTAAGAGAAGCAGACTCCCAGAGGAAAATTCGGCCACAGTTTAAGGACCTTGCTGCAGAAGGAAAGAGGAGATTTGTCGGCGCCCAATGCCTTAACCGGGGTCAAAAGACTTGGTGGTCATGAATAAAAACTTCTTTTCGAGCTAGAGGGTGTTAAAAAAAAACAAGATCATTTGAGGAAAGATCCTCCTTCCACCAGAAAAAAAAATTCACGTCAAAATCTAAGGCATTAGCGCCGAAAAATTTGAAATACTAATTCAACTTCGAATGGAAGCAAAAATGGACTACACGTTGAGTAGGAACACATTGTGCAATCTTGATTTTACAATTTGGCTTTTCACCTTAAAAACTAAATTATTTTTAAAATTCTATCTAAATAATCCGAACATACCTGTGGCAAGCATTTATCAATCACATCAATTACTGGGGGCTCAGTTTCTGGTATTCCTAAAGCTTTCATTAGATTCTTCACTTCCTTAAGTATTATCGCACCTAATTTTCTTAAAAATGGCCTGCAATTACAAAGCAGTACCAACGCAAATCCTTCAACAAAATGCAATGTCGTTATCAGAGGAACTTCGTTCTTTTTTGTGCTTTCAGCTAAATTTATCACAGTTGTCTGAGTAATACTCGATACACCACTTGAAGTTATTGTCGAAGCTCCACTCGAGGTTGTATTTGCTCCAGTACTTTTAATATTACTTGCACTTGAAATTTGACTATTTGTTGTCTCCTTTCCGCTTGTCGGATTCAAAGCTACTACTGTAGTGGGTGTTTTGATGTTGTTATTTCCTGTTGTGGTGCTTGCATTGGAAATGCCACAACGCCAAATATTTAAGAAAACATACAACATTCTAGTGCAGTTTTCCAATAATTGTGGGAATGTGTCAAGAACGTCACGCACTAAAAACTGCGTATATCCATGCACCACGTCTTGCCTCCAGTCGGGAAAGTCAATTACTAAAGTCTGCAAGGACTGATGAGTCAGCATACGAAGTTCTTCGTCCATATGAACGGTTAGTCTAGAAAGTAAATCGACAAGCTCTTGAGCGGTCATGGTGTCTGGAATAAGGCGTGGTACAGCCGCAACACACGTGCGAAATAAATCAATGCGAGGTTTACGTTCACCAGTCAACATTTCGTCAGGTTCTTTATTTTGATTTTGTGTGTTGGTCATCATTAATGGTCGTCCGAGGTGTACGTCTAGGGCTCGTAATATGTCAACAAATACACGACGGACATGAGGGAAATATGTTGACATGCCGATACTTCGAGCCGTATCGTCGGTTAGCATTTTATTGATATAAGTTTTCTTAACACGCAAGGTATTGCCTGAAGGAAGAACACCCACAGTTCTTGGCATGGGGGGTTCTCCGTCTTTTTGTTGCAAAGAATCTGCAACAACCAAAAATGCTCTCAACCCAATGCTCATTCGTTCCGGGGTCAATATAAGCTGGAAAATATTCAAATTTTATTTTAAAATCAAATTCAATTTAAAAAAAAAAATACAAAACTTACCTTAATTGAGCGACCAACGCAGAGCAAGTCATATACAATCTCACGCATTGCAAAATCTAGTCGTTCTTGTGCAATGAACTGAATGATTTTTACAAAAATATTTAGCGGAGTATCTCGTGGAATGACACCTTTCGAACCTCTAAAAAAAAAAGTAATAAAATTGTTTATTGGTGGTATTGTGCTCGTTAAAAAGAAACTTACTTTGGGAAAAGTGAATTTACTATGCTCTGTAGTCGAGAATGTGTTGCAGAATTCGATTCACATTTTATGCGTATCATGTAGACCCACAAGAGACGATACAGAGATTCCAGAGCAACACGGCTCATCTTTGAATCTCGATTTTTTAAATTACTTAAGCACATGGCTAGAAAATAATGCCAATTTGTAAGGAAAAATGTTTTCTGAGATACACAAAGCAGGCATGTAACCAATGGAAAAAGAGCCAAACGATGTTTTGACTTCGTCGATGCATCCAGCGTCTGCATGTACAGAAGCTCTACGAAGTTTTTAACACATGGTACATTTACTTCGTTCTTTACAGCCTGTAACAAATAATTTAAATTGAAAAAATATATACATATATTAAGGTTATTTTTATTTATAATAAGATTCTAACCGCAGCAACAGGAACTAGAATTTCGACAAAAAGTCCAGCCAATGCATGTTTAATATCCTTCTCTTTGACTTCTAAAAAGTATTGTCCGCATTCGTGCATAAACTGAAATGAAGCTTCAAATTCCTCAATAGGTACCATCTGAAAAATAAAACGCTTTTCATTATTACATACCCTAAATATATAAATCAACTACACAATACTTTACCTTCACCCGAAAAAATTTCATGCCCATCAAAAGACTTATAACACTTTGTGTTGTATGCGGACTTGGTTCTTTAGCTCGAAGCTCTTTCAATTCACTCATAAATCGTTTGCGCACCGAGGCGAAACGACTCTGGGCCAAAGCACCAATTACTTCCGCATAAAGATCTGCTATCATATGAATATTGTTTGCATTTGGATTATTTTGAAGGCCATCTTTATATTTAAAATGTTTAAACGCTAGATTTTCAATATTTCTTATGATATCCTCGTGTCCAGGATGCACTGGAAGTTGTTTAAGTATCTCAATTAATGCCAAACAAAATATAAACTCAACTGCAGCTTCTCGACGTTGAAGTTGAAAATCCATGTCGATAACTGGCTTTGGAGCTGTGCTCTTCTCCATGCGCTTCAGATCATTCTTTATTTCGGCATCGGACAGCTGTCGTCTGTGCCAAGCGAGTATTGTATGCAAAAGCGATGGCAAACAATGTTCAGCCACTGAACCAAGCGCAGATAGTAACTGATCGAACTGTTGATCTTCCCCACGTTGCAATAATTTTGCTAGGTTTTTATCTGCACTCTCTAGCATTACCAATTCGATTTTCTTTTCAGCTTGAACAGTGAAATCTGTGAAGAGATTCCTCATAACAATTTCCCCTGGCCTCAGTGCCATTTCGCCGTTTGTTTGTGATTCGGTGGAATTAAATGAAATTGTATTGATTATGGATATCCGAGATGGTGCTCCCCAAGGAAGTAACGAATGACGCGTGGATGTTGGCACCTGTCGTATAATTTCTGTAACATTGGGCAATATATGAGATTCGGCAAATGATGCATCGGCTGTACTTGTAGCAGCTGCTGCAAATGTTAATTCTGTTGAGGAGTTAACTGTGCCTCCTTTTGTCAATGGTTTGGGATTTGGTGTGCTTTCATTAAAATTTGTTGAATTTCTATTTGAAGGGGAGCCTTGAAGGTTTTCAATATTGCCGGATGTGTTTTGTTGGCCTCCATCTTCTAACAAGTGGATTTGAGCTTCTTTTAAGCTGTCATTCGAAGTGTCATATTCTGAAAAAAGAACAACAATAAAAAAATCAGTAAGCAATTTGAAAATAATTGTGTAGGTGATCAATTTTCGATACATTTCGTTCCTCAGCCAAATCAAGCTAAATTATTTAATAGCGTTAAACTTGGACTGAAATATCTTTAATTACAGATCAATTTGACAGAAAAATAAAAACATAACTTGGAAGATTCTTTAAGCTTTCAATTGGTGTCAGAATGATATTTTTTCTTCGAGCTTTTGGATTTGATTTTAGAATCGGTCCAAAAACGTTCACAGGTATCGAATTGTTATTTAGTTTACCAATCGAAAATGCCATTACTTTATCACGCTTCTTTTTCAGAATTCTTAACACTGACTTGGCAGTTCAATAAAAAGTAAAAAGCATTTATCTTCCAAAAAATAAAAAGACATATACAAACATATTTTAGGAACAAACACTGAAAATGATTTGAAATACAACGAACAATTCATTATTATCAAAATCGATTGCATTTGCATTGAACTTGAACATATAAGTTTGACGGTTCTCTGTCAATTTTCATCTATTTAATTAATTTAATTAGTTCTAGTTATGCCAACATAAGTCAATCACACATTTAAAATTCTAAAATTCTAAATCAAACTATATATTATTACCGATGAAAAACAACTGTTATTTGCACCTTTATAAAACCGTAGTTTAAGTCAAATTGAAATTAATTTGTTCCTGTTCTCGCATTCACGTCTAATACAGTTATATTTGTGGGTAAGCATTAGGCAAATGGTAAAGGGGTTGACAAAACCAAATGGCATATAAGCGACTATAGAGTATGGAAGAGGTACATATGTACATACAGATTTAAATAAGACTAAATATAATACTGCAAGAAAGTATAGGAACAAGGAAGCAAAGAACAAGCAGACATAAAAACAATATGTAAGAGTCGATAGCGTGGGAATATTTATATGCAATGGACTTTGGATTCAAAACATGCGTAGGTTTTCAATTTCTAATGGTTTACTATAGTCGATTTTCCGCTACATTGTACCTGTAACTACAGGAAATTGGAATGCTTAATTTGTATTTATGGAATACTTTAGTAATAATATGCGCTTCATTTGGTTGATGGTTGTAATGGACGGTTTTTAAGACGGTTCGATGAGAATTAGGTTACCTACTTAAAGGTGGGCCATAATCATTAAGGACGAAGTAATGTTTTTCAATAATTTTTAGTTTGTTCTTCATTATAAGATGCTATTGACCCGGACCGGCTTCACGGGCAAATATGTAGATATAGGTTGGGTTAGGAGGGGCGTGCACAGCCCAAAGGCTCTTGCGTACACGAGGGCCTTTTGGTCCATTGTGATGCCCTTAGCGATGTTACAGAGATGTTCCTAACTAATGGTTGGCATGGACTGGTTCGTTTGCGAACCAGCCCGTGCTTTCTTCTATATATTTTCTCATGTTTGCCATTGAAACCTGAGCTAGATCGTCCAGTTCTCCTTAGTAAGTACACCTATCAAGATTCTAATATTCTTTTTACTCAGCGATAGAATATACTGGGTTTTCTTTTCATTAAATCTACGCCATAAGCTTCTAGAGATAACGCAGTCGTTCCTGGTCATCCAGGAGTTATTGATCTGCTCTTTCGTTATCAGGTCTATTTTCCTTCTAATCACGCCGATCTGGACGATATCTAATTTGCTATTACCATTTCTTCTTGATACTGACCCTTTTCTTGCGAGTTCATCTGCTATATCATTCTCTTCTAAATTGTTATGTCCAGGAACCCAACAGAGTTTGACTTGGTTGGTGTTGCAAATATTGCTCAGTATGCCTCGGCATTTTGCTACTGCCTTGGATCTTATAGTCTCACTGGATGGCAGCTTATTTCAACCGCTTTTTTAATAGCGTAAATCTCAGCTTAAAAGACACTCAACTCAATTCATCTGGGGAGCAGAACACCCCAGCTCCTTTTCCTTCTTCCATTTTTGATTCATCAGTGTTTACTGATTAGTGAATTGGATAGTCTCTATACCTTGTTCAGGTTTCTTAAATAGTTAACTTTTTCTACAACCTTCCACCACCTTGATCGAACCATAGGTAAGTATGGGACGAACAATGGCCGTGTATATCCACTGTACATCCGTGTACCGAAGGTTTTTTTGCATGTGTAGAAAGCACAAAGTGATCTTTTCAATTTTTCCTCTATGTTCCATTTCCAGGTTAGCTTGGAATCACGGATTACTCCAAGATATTTAGCTTCTTTGCAAAGTTTCAGAAGAACTTTATTCAACTTGGGAGGAGTAGAGTCCTCTAATTTCCTTTTCTTCGTAAATAGAACTAGTTCAGTTTTTTAAGGGTTGATCCCAAGACCGTTTTATGCAGCCCAAGAAGATAGTTACTTAAGTGCGGATTCCATCCTTGCGGTGGTAAGATACATACATTGGGTATGTATGGTATCAAAATTACTATGTCGTCTGCATAGGACACAGTTATATTGCTTATATTTGTAAATCTTGTAAGAATTTTTTTAACAACGACAATATACTTATAAAAAGAAGACAAAACTAGAGAAATGACAATTTGTAACAGTTTAGCAGAAGAGAGTTTTCTCAGTAGCAAGTATAAAATCATTTTTTTTAAGAATGCTTTATTGTAATCCGTCCAACTATTTGTGCTTGATTGAATTAGAATATTCAATACGATAAGGATTTTTTTACACAGCAAATTCAAGTTAAAGTGAAAGAAACTGGCAGTTTTTTTAGAACCCTAATGGAGGAGAAAGATGAAGAAATAATGCTGACACTCAGTATGGCAGAAAATCTGAAGGCCAAAGGGAAGCTTTAATTCGAGACTGAATTTGAGACGATTATCAAGAATTGATAATATCTGAAATAGGTTTTAGCATGATATCTGATATATGCAGCTAGACATTTATTTTGATTTTTTGGTCATCCAGAAGTTTATATTTTAATTTTACCAGGATTTGGGATAATTTCTCAAAGATGACGCCCTACAGGGCGGGTCGGGCTTAGATTTGATTATTTCGTTTAGTAAATTTACTTCATTTGATGTTTATGTTATGTACTTTCATAATTATTTTCCGAACTACTCACTGTCTTCATTTGCTTAAAACAAAGAAAATTAAATTTCGGAGATTCAATAGCTCTTTCTTATTTGGAATCAATAATTCAAGAAGTCCAATTAAATAATGCTAAGTCTTCTACTTGGCTGATGTATTTCAGTAGTATATTGAATTTATATTATAAAAACCTTCATGAATATAGTCACATCGATTATGATATCATAAAATTTATACTGATTAACTGCACACCCGAACAAAATTCAAATCTAATTCTTACTTTCAATCGATTCCACTGACACATTACAATAAAATTAGATTTGATAAAGTTAATGTTAACTGACTTTTAACGAGTAGAATTAAGTGTATAAAAATATATATGTACATATGTCTCCGCAAAACAATAGCAAGAACTGTTCAATATTTTTCAAATATTTTTATCAGCGAACAAACAATGTAGATTTACTTAAATAGATACCTATCGCAACCGATTGCAATGAATAATTTTTATATTTTTAACTACACAATTGTTTTTAAATGCCCAACTAGCAGCTAGAGCTTTAGTAAAAATCGAAGAAACACAAAACGAAAAAGTACTGTAGCTCGCAAATTTGATTCGGTCACCCTTCGCAAATCGCTTACACTTAATACACACTACACATCAATATTTTCATGTATGTTATGTATCTCTACCTATGTTACACTAACTTTTTCAAGATAAAGATTGAAGGGTTATGTCATCCCCGATTTTAAACCAGCTGATTGAAACGAAAGAGAAATTGACAAAACATTGAATTTTCTTTTACACATAAAACAAAAACATGTCTATGCTCTGTTACACGCACCCGGGAACTAAATTTAAGTTTAGTAAAATTAATTTATAAGATAGATACATAGAAACTCATCTGGTTTCTGGGACTGACTAACTGACTATGCCGAATGGAGTGTGGCCGCCCGCCGGTCTTTTACTTCTGCCTTGTGGGAAAACCAAGAGGCTTTTCTGAACCCCAAGTCCCCAACCCATGTACACATTACACAAACATCAATTCAATAAGCCGCTTATCTAAAATCAAGTGTGGATGTACACTCCAATTCGTTTAGTTTAGGTCACGCAGATACCTAGATAAGTTTTTCGCGAAATTTCTATGAAATTACAAAAAAAAAAAAAAAATACGTAAATACGTAAATACCAAATAATGTACTTGTTTCACATGATGAAACTGACTTTTCTTGCTATTTGTGGCTTCGAAAAAAAATCTGACAAAGCTGGGTTGTGCTGTAAAGCTTGGTGTGCCATACATTTAGGCAACTACTTTTGATTTTATGAGAGGGTTAAAATTCAGTTTTTTGTAAATATCCTAAAAAATTATCACTTTTTTTGTTAAGAGCAATAATAGGTCTCTTTGCAATAAGCTATTCCTCGCTGCATGAAATTTAAATTAGGTATTGAAAAGATCTCTTTTTAGCAGTCGACTTCTTGGTGGATGAAGACGCTCATAAGGGTAAGGGGTTCAGAAGGAACATCAATCGATTCTGGAAACGCCAAACGCCATAACTTCCAGACGGCGGTGATTGAAAGGAATTTTTAAGTAGGCTGCGAAAGAGAGGTGTAAAATAACTGTGTCCCCAATCGTGTGACGCAAAGTGTATACCTATCGTGTGTATGAAGGGGAGCAAGACAATGAAAATGGAATGAATAAAAAAGCCAGGAAAATAGGTATAGATGCATAAAAACGCCTAATTAATTAATTTTTGTAAACAATTTTTCGGCAAAAACCTTAAATGTGTGTGAACTAATTGAAAGTGGGAGGTGGTTCATCCTATAGTTATCTAGTTATTTGGGTCTCTTGTTTTGTTTTCAAAACAAAAGAAGTTAAATAAACTTTCTTTCATGGAGACGCGAAATCGAATTGGGAAATATATAAAATATATGATTAACTTTTTTTAAGAGCAAATAAAACAATTATATGCAATTATAAAAATAGTAAATTTACCTTTCATTTCTTCGATATGAAGTTCGTCCATATTAGTTTCAGTGTTTTCCATTTTTTTTTTTGTTTAAAAAAACACAAAAAACTAGAATTTATTTAACAAATGAAAATATATCTGTCGAACTGGGAATTATCGGAATGCAAACCGCAGCCATATTTTTTTCTTCATGAAACTGACATTTGTCAACGCTGTCAATATTGATCAGCTGTTTAATTATAAATAAAAACAGTGATTTTTAATGCTAATTTCAGAATGATTTTTTTAATGGAAATACAACTTTAATCGACATGCAATTTCTTGAACATGTTCTTAAGATTAGAAAGAGTCATATTTTGTTTTGTTTATTTAGACTTAAAATTGATAGATTTATTAATTTTGTAATTGAAAATTAAGAAAACATAAACAAAATACCTGTTGATAGAAATAACCAGGGCTGGCATTTGTAACAAAAAATTTCAAATGTCATTTTTGAAGGGTGTTGGCTTTTTCGATCCGTTTGTTTGAAGTTTTCAAGATGACTGAATGAATTAACAGAACTAGGTACATAAATTTGTATGGATGTTTGGATTACTCCGTTTGCACTTCATCTCATTCCGAGGAGTATTTTTATGTAGTAGATGAGGAACACACAAACACAAATTCAAAATCAAATGAGCTGTCAAACGAAATTAGCAAATTTGAGATGAAAATACCTTTTCCGTAATTTGCAAAATTAAACTTCATTTCGGCTCTATTGAAAACGTACCATTGAAAATATCAAAACTAGATGTATAATAACAGATCAAGAAAGAGAAGACAATAGGTCTATTTGGTAACTTGGAACTTCTCACAAATTTACATAAATGTTCACAATTTGCTGTCAAACCCATAAGAGAAAAACTCAGTCTTGCGAAACTTGGTGGAATGGCATGACAAAAAAAGCGATTTATACTACGTTTTTATTAGAGCCGAAACGAGGTAAGAAGCTGTTTAGCTTGGAAAGATTAGTAACACGGCAGTTTATAGATAAGAGAAGTATGGGATGAGGGATCTCATGAGGCACGAAGAAAACATAAAAATCGGACTCATGAGTGTCATTTTTGTTGTTTCAATGTGCGAACTGTTGAAATTGTTTTTGTTTCGATGTATTTTGAGGCCCCTCAAAGTTTCTAATGTAAACACGATGAGATTCACAAGTCCATACTCAATCTTACCCAATCTAAACAGGCTCTTATTTGGCAAATTACGGAAAAAGTGTCTTCATCTCGAATTTGTTAATTTCGTTTGACAGCTCATTTGATATTGAATTTGATTATATTTGGCCGTAAATACATGTTTTTGTTGTTTTCTCTTTCTGTTTCTATTTTCATTGACTGCTGTTACATGACAGCGATTTATTACCTTCGTTTCTCTTTTGGTTTCCTTCTAATTGCAAAAACCTTTTAAACGCTGCGATTTTTAATGAAAAGTTAATTTTGTGCAAGTTAAGAAGTATCATCTCTCTGCACTCCTTACTCCACTTGATTAAAGCCCGAACCACAACTAAAAGTAGTGTGGTTCGGGCTTTAAAACCAATGGAGGCACAATAATCCATGTCATGTGGTGTCATTATCCATTCAAGTCAGATTGTGGATTGGATTGTGGTTGTGATGGGCATAGTTGATGGCCAGTGGAGGCAGCATGTTATGGCTTTATTCATATTCAAAAAGAAATAATCTGTCAAACTAATTAGCAAATTTGAGATGAAAACATTTGTTCAGGTATTATGTTATCAACAAGCGTCAGAAATTAAAAATGGCTAAAGGTAGAACCGCACTAGGCGGAACTGCACTTCAGCGACACCGTGCGCACTTTCGCACGAAACTGAACGAAACTTCACGTCGCGACACAGTTGGTCAGATTACCAACTTTGTCGCATAGTGTCGCGTCGTGAAGCGCAGTTGTCGCTTAGTGCGATATAGCTCATACAATTTCCCACAAATAAGTCGTGAAGTTCAGTTCCGCTGAAGTGCAGTTCCACCGAGTGCGGTCCTAGCTTAAGAGAGTGGACCCAAAAAAACATTTCTTTCAATGAAATAAACTTTTTGAGCAATTGGATTGTTTTGCAAAAACAGTGCAAATAGGTGAACTCCGAACATAAAAGAAAATATAATGTGCACATAACCTAAGATTATTTTTACAAGGGTATTTTATGGCGAATTCCTTTCAAAAAAGAAATCGAATTTTTTCTAAACAGAATCGAATTTTTTCTGTCAATTGAAAGGAATTCGTATTTTGTAAAAGAATCGATTTTTTGTTTGTGTGATTGTGTTTGTGTTTCTTTATAGCTGCAATTGAAGCAAAACGTCAGGAAATTATTCACAAAACTATTAAGGTTGTTTGTTTTTGTTGTGAGAAAAATGTTTTACCAATAGAATTAAAATTAAATTAATAAATAAAAGATATTAGCCAGCTTATACGGTGCCAATTTGTTGGTGCATTTTATTTGTTTGAACTTCTATTTTTATAGCTGTATTGACTGAATATATTGTTGAATATTTTGTTAACTTATGAAGAATTCGTTGCAATAAAAAAATAAACAACCCGGTCTTCCAAAAATTCCGCGACTTTCAATTTGACGTATTAGAAATGTTAAGTCTTCATAGTGTGTGTGCAAATCAGTGTGAAATCTTGCTAAAAACGCAAGATTTGTTTTGACAGAAAAGAATCGATTTTGTTTAGAAAAAATTCGATTCTGTTTAGAAAAAATTCGATTTCTTTGTTGAAAGGAATTCGCCATTAAACAAAGGACATTTTCCATCAGACATTGAACACTGGCAATGTCAAACGTCAAAATTTTGACAAACGAAAAACAATTTTGAAAATTCCTTGTATTGACCTAAAATCTTCATTATTTGTTTAATTTCCACAAAATCAATCATATTTTTTTCAAAGAAAGGTAAAAGATTGTAATTATTTATCCTTTGAAACAATTGTCAATGTGTTAATGTGATCCATTAAAGAAGTATTACAATTTTTGTTCCACGTTAATTGGGAATGATTTCTATTTTGTTTGTGTTCCCATAGTTACAACTTTTGCTTATTAACAATAATCATAACTTAAACTTATCAAAATACCTTTTAAGTCGGTAAAATTGATATTGCATGTAATGTAAAGCTATTTTCAAAAGACTTCTGATTAAATCCACTTGAAAATTATCGTCAATTTCCAAATAACTTTTCAAGAGATTTTTGTTATAACAATGATGTCATAGATCAAAACATCATCATCATTTTCTGTATAAATATACACATCTTAAATCAACATCCCATCCTTTCAGCAAGTAATATGGAAGTCCCAATACATGCTCTCACCAATGATCCAACAGCTGCATGGAAAGAACTGTCCAAAACCCAGAGAGTCATCAAAGTGACGATGAAACCGCCACAGACAACCGTCCCATTCAACAAAGCTCGAATAGTTTGCATGAGCGATACACATTCCCTGACGCCTTACATTAAATTTGATATTCCAGACGGTGATATATTTATTCATGCAGGAGATTTCACCAAATGCGGCCAGCTGGAAGAAGTAATAGAGTTCAACAACTGGATCGGCAATTTGCCCCATAAGCATAAAATTGTCATAGCTGGCAATCATGAGCTCAGTTTCGATTCGACATTTACACATCCCTTTCAAAACAAATCGGTTTCACAAAGGTAAGATTTCAGTGAAGAAAAGAAAAAAAAAGTGCTGGTAAGAGTTTTTCGTTTATTAAATGCATGCTTGGGTCGCATATACTTGCTTTGTGAGTGATTTGCCACCCAATCTATTATAATGTTTCAAAACACGCAGATTCGTAGTAGTTATAACTTGTCTTCAACTGCTTAACTAATATGGTCAAACTTACGAAGACTAGGAGGAGGAGATATGGCAATTGGGAATTGTATGCTTTTGACTCAGAACAACATAATCGGTTTGTTTTTTGTACAATAATAACGTTTATTTTTTAAACTTTCTTTTATTCAAAATGTTGGGTTTGACTCCTGACTCCCTGACTCCAGGTCCTATCTCAGATTTGTCCATTTTGCGATTTCTTTATATTTGTGTAAAAATTTTATTATTGTAAAATAAGCTCAAATATAGAAAAATACGGATAAAGAATACGAACAAAAAAGATAGAAACATCTCAAAAACCTAACGTGATATACCACAAATACGGTCGGATTCAAAAAACCATTGATTTATTTTACAAATGATTTAGATAGCGGCGCACTTAATTTCGTAAAGTAATTAAATAAGAACCATATTATATATAATCGTTGGGGACGACCAGTGGTATTGTAAAGTCTACTTATTTCAAGGCGGAAGCCTATACAGTATCTCTTAGACAAAAAAATAAAATCGTTGATAATAAAAAACACTATAATATGACCCGTGTAAATCGTAAAAAAATTAATATACATTTTTATGTTTGAAACGTTGCAATTTATTGTGGTTGCCTATTCTGCCATATTGTAAGCAGAGTTTATTTTGTTCAGTTACTCGAATAGCTTAGTTGGCAGTGGACTCAAGAGAATATATCAATCTTATCCAATAAATATTGTATCGCGTCCGACCAAATAGAAGTTTAATTAATTTAAAAAATGTAATGAACTTGTTCTGAATGTTTTAGTAATTTTTATCGAAATTAAATCGATGTAAAAAAGCAATTAAAATAAAAACATAGACAAATGTGTGAAAAAGCAGTGGTATATATTTTTACTTGCTCGGAAGTCATCTCGCGTTATTACGTATTCAGTCAACCAAAGTGAACCTGAAATGGTTAAGTTAATCTATTGAAACGCTATCATACAGCACGACGCAAAAGGCTCGCTCAGACTTGGTAAATATAATTTTTGCCATTCAATAAATTTTAGTTCTAAATTTACTACGAATTTGAATATTTTTAAAGTGAGGTCCATTTTAATATCTCTTTTTTTTTCTTTAAAATGAAGCAACGCAATCAATGTATTGTTCCAAACGAAGAGATACCGTCACTTTTAAAATGAGAGGCTCATTTAGGTCTAGTACATTAATAACAGCCAATTTCTTCACAGACTCCTAATGCTAGTACCGGTACTACTCCTAAAGTTAGTACTCAAATCGGTATCAACTCATTTCTTCACACAAGTTCTAGGCCTTAGTCCTGTCAATTTGGTACCGAATATCACTTAGGACTCGGTACCAGCTTGCTCCTCAAAATGAGCTAATACCTGGTTATTATACCAGTTGTAAGTACTCAAATCGGTACCAAATGATTTCTTCACATAAGCACTAAGCCCTTGTCTTGTCAAATTGGTACCGAGTACTTCTTAGGACTCGGTATAAGCTAGGACCTTAAAATCGAACTGATCTTCGGCAGAATTGTGAATTGTGTAACAGAAGAGAATGTGAAGATGTTTACCACTTCATTGCTGTTTGCCCTTTACTGCAACAAATACGGCGCTTGTATTTCCCAGAAAGTTCTTTTTCACGCAATAGCTTGTTTGAGATATTAAACGGTGGTCGTGGTTGGTCTAATCTATACAAATTTTGCAAACACGCTATGAATTACCGGAATAGTTTTTGAAAATTTGTATTCTCTAAATATTTCTTCAAATTATTACTTTTTATGTGGCAAATCATTAAAATTGCAAAAATAGTATTTCATTTAAAATTATTATAACTTTTTATGTGGCAAATCATCAAAATTGCAAAATAATAAAAAATATTTCAAATCATTAATTTAGGTATTACTTGTTATGTGGCAAATCATTAAAATTGCAAAAACTTCAGTACATATTATCGCTCTCCCATTTATTTATTTATTAAATCTTAGCTAAAACTATAAATATTCATAGCATCACTTTTCGTTTTTATTTTTAATTCTTTTTTTTTTTTAAATATTCTTTTTTTAATTTTTATATTTACTTACTCATGAAATGTCATATCCGGCAGACGGCAGATTGCCATGTCCGTATTCTTAAGTTTAAAATTGTATCAATATAAAATCGAAAAAATAAAGAATTTTATCTATCTATCTATCTACCTTAAAATGGACAGTCTAGCACGTTAATACTTAAATCAGAGCAATTTATTTTATTCCATTTGATAATTTCATGACTGTTTCTATATAGAAATAGGTAATAAGTGCGTTTTTTTGGTTATTTTATTTTATTCAATTTTTGGTAATGCTTTTAAATTGAATGTATCCGGAATTTTATGCAATACTGCATAATGCATCATTGCCAACGAATCTCAGCCACCAGAAAATTAAAACCGTTGTTGTAAATTAGTTAATGGACAAATAGAAATTGAAATTCAAGATGCAGCCGAGTAAATAGGAATCGCACTGTTAGAGAAGACATTCTTTTGCAATTGCAATAATTAAAAAAAAAAACTGCATATACATACTTTTATTATTTTATGTAACAAATGGATATACTAATGCATATTTATTTAATGAATTGGTGGAGTCATCCTTATCATTGACATTACTAATTGTCACTTTTCGACTTTTAAGTAATGCGTATTTTTTGATTAGTCAATCCTTCCAAGACGAGAAATTGCTGTGATCATAGAGATAGTCTCCGCAGGTCCGCAAAGTGAGGGGTTATATTGGATTCTGCCACTACGTTGGAAATTTGATTTGGCAACGTTTTCTCACTAGAATTTGGCACACTGATAACAGTGCCGAGTGGCAATGATTGCGCTGATGGAAAATTTACGGGAGTTTCACTATACTGGATTCGTTGGATCGCAAAAACGTGTCAAAATCTGAATTAGACCAGTTTTAGACGTATTATTTCCTAATACCGCTTTGTGAACTTAGCTCCGGTACTAGGGATGTGAAGAAATGCTCAAGTACTAAATTTGTATTAGGACCTAGTACCAGAGCTAGTACCTGGTCTGGCTAGACTGGGTATTAGGCTGCCTTAGTACTTCTGTGAAGAAATTTGGGCGTAAACCAATCTTCAGAGTTTAAAACCTACTAAATTACGTTTCAAAATATTCCTTACACTTCAAAAGGTATTAAAAAAAAATTAAATTAAAATGACGAAATAAAATAATGGAATTGAGTTAACCAATAGAACTTTGTAAAGTTTTTTTTTTTAATTTTTATGTGTAGGTAGTTGTTTATCTTTTTAATTTAAGTTAAAATGCACTAAGCTTATTTCACTTCGGAACTAAAAAGTTTAGCCCCATTTTTTTTATATTTTTTTTTTGAAATATTAACTCAATAACCTAATACTTATGCATTTAAAAAGCACCATACCTGCTACCTGGGTTCGAATTCAACGGCATTTTCATCAAAGAGTGTTGTGTAGACAGATTTTTAAAAGGTGAATTCCAGTCGAACGACAGTTCAGGGGCCGAATTACCGCATCAGTTATCGAGTAATACGTGACTGAATTATGTGAGTTTGGCATTACCGCTCACGTTATGGAGTCATCATTCCCATCGGTTTTACTCGTTCATTCGATCACTGATGGCACTCACTCGATCAGTCACAGATGCCGTAATTTGGCTCCAGTTCGCCGACCGACTTCCTATGTATTTTCATATTTTTTTGTTGATATTTTGCTTGGTTGGATTGAATGCGAACGCTCGATTATCCAATTTCATTACAATTTGACGTATGAATTTCGTAGAAATAAAAATAAAAACATTCGGAAAATGATCGGTTCTGTATCTCGTTAGTCCTTGAAAGCCATCGCTAAACATTATTCCGGTCGAAATTATTCTTGTTTAATGGTAAACCCGCTTTGATCTTATACATTGATTATTGTAGGAATAATATAGAAGATCTTTTGTTATGTATGTGTGTAGTTTATAGTTTGAATTTTATAAACTTTTGTAAGTTCAAATTTTTTATTTTTAATCAGCTTAAGAATAGAAAAGAAACGAAGGTAAAGGATAAACATTTTGCTATATATTATGCTTATGACCAATAAACTGTAAAAAGTTTTGTAACAAATTCGTTCATACAGAATGTACATACCTACATATTTATTTATTTTAATTCAGATGTTTTTGTGTTTTTTTAGAACGAAAGACGTTTAATTATAGCCTTTTTTCAAATATAAATAATTTAAATATCATTTAATTTAAACAAGACTATTTTCCCAAACGCGAAAAGCTTAGTGAAAAAAAAGCTGTCTGGTCTCAAAAACATCTGAATTTTCAGAATTCAAAATTTTTGAGCTCCTGATTGGCCAGCTGTTATAAAAATTTAGATGACAGTTAGATTTTTTTCAGATTTTTAAAAAGCTTGAGGTTACGAATTTCAATTGTATGCAAAGAAAGCAATTTTTATTTTTGCAAAAATATAAATACATAATTATGTACCTATTGGTTTTCTTTAAATCAGAATCCACATTTAAAAAAAGAAACAAAAACTTGTATTTTATTTCATTAATCAAATTAAAATTTGATTGTGATATCATGTGCGCATACAAAGTTGTTGTGTAGAGTTTAGGAATCGTAAGTGCCATGCACATCAGCTGCGACCTGGGAATCTGAATGAATCTTTTAAACCAATTTCTAGAGCAAACATCAATTTTTTTGTTTTAACTTTCCGACGAACTGACAAAGTGATCCCATTAATAAATTTAAATAGGAAACACTGCATACAATTTATTTAAGTTTGTAGATTTTGTATTTTTTATATTTTCTAAGCGATCAACAACTAAGTCTTTGTTATTATGTCTCAACTCACATTTATTAAAAACTTTTTTTTGTTCATTTCTATATTATGACCTTATTACGTGCTTTTAAATTAAAATATATTTAATATCTTAAATTTTCTTTTTTTACAGAACAAAACATTCTGGGCCGTCGATACTCGATGACATGCCTACATTAGGCAACGCAAAAGAAAACATCGAAGATGCTGTTCAAACCCTCAACATCAGACAGTATCTGACAAATTGTCAATATATCGAAGACGAACTCACAACCATTTATGGCCTTAATTTTTACGGCAGTCCATGGCAGCCAGAATTTTGCAAATGGGCCTTCAATATACCACGTGGACGAGAATGCCTTGAACGTTGGAATAAAATTCCCGATGGAATTGATGTACTTATAACACACACCCCGCCAGTTGGACACGGTGATTTGTGTTGTTCGGGCGTGAGAGCTGGATGTGTTGAGCTTCTGGCTAGTGTTCAACAACGCATCAAACCAAAATATCATGTTTTTGGGCATGTCCACGAAGGCTATGGCATAACATCGGATGGACGAGTAATATTTGTAAATGCTTCAACTTGTGACATAAACTACCTGCCAAACAATCCACCTATAGTTTTCGATATATCACTACCAAAAGGATTTACCAAAGATGTTTAGTGAAAATAAAAGGATCGCATTATTGTAAGCTTTTTTTTTTATTAATCTTCATTATTTTGTCGATATTATAATGTTATTATTATATTTTTTGTTGAGTATTTTTAAATTAACAAAATCCAGTGATACATATACATTTACTAAACAGAAATGGAATTTGTATAGAAATTTAAGAAATAACTTTATACAAAAACTAATTATAAAAAGTGCCATTCGTGTTAATAAATGGTCTGTAAATGTATCTTAGTACATAATATAAAATTAATAGCAAACAAAGTTGGACTATTAAAAAAAAAAAAAAAATATTTTGCATACTTAATAGCCAAATTATAGTTATTGTGGCTAATCTAAAATTAAAATGACACGTTGTAATGTAGCATTGAAACAATTATAATATTATTAGACAAAAATTAACTTGAGTTTTGTTAAAAGAACGTAATGTATAAAGGAAGCTTCAAGTACACAAATGCTCTCTCTATCTCTTTTTTTATTAATTTTTTTAATGCTGACATCATTTTATGGAAAAAAATTGAATTATTATTAAATGCCTTGCACAAAAAGTAGTTTAATTATTGTATTTATAATCGTGGTTCTATATTTATATTTTGGATATCTGACTCAATAATATAAAATTAAATTTTAAATTAAAAAATGTAACATTTCTGCTTATTTATTATAAACAGGAAAAGTGTCATACAATAATTTATAAACATTTTAATGGAAATAGTTCAGGTATTCGTATTGAAATATAACCAAAAATTGAGTACGAGGGTTTGTAGATGTATGTGTCGTGACAAAAGTCTGGCAAGTTTTTTTTGGCGCCGAAAATATCGATTTTTTAAATTTTTTCAGAAGCTTTATCACTTAAATTAATTTTGTTTAATTAGAAATGATGCACTGTCATTTTTTCTAAGTGTAAATACTTTTATCTTGACGATCCGATTAATAAAACTCAAGATATAAGCTTTGTAAGCGAACCTTATCCAATTTTTTTTGGAGACTTTTGTTGTTGATTTTCTGCATGCATTGTTCTATTAATCATTGTTTATTTAATCTATAAAAAATGACAGTGCATCATTTCTTATTTAAAAAAAATGAATTTAAGTGATAATACTTCTGCAAAAAAAAACCCAGCCAGACTTGTCACGACACATACACCTACAAATCCTCGTACTCAATTTTTAGTTATATTTCCAAACCAAAAATATGCTGCCAGCTCTAAGACTATACACTATACGGTTTTTAATTAAGAGACAAATTCGCATTAACGCACTATTGAAATGCCTTTTGTGGATATATGAGTGGCTATTTTTGATTACAAGCAGTAATAAAAATCCACTGATATTTTTATTTCACTAAGGGCCGATTTTTCAATAGTCAGATAAACCATCAGTTAGTACTTATTCTTCAGATAGACCAAAAATCGGTTTTTGAACAATCAGATAGAATTAATTCCTAGGAATGAATCTTTTACTACCGGAATAAAGTTATCTGCTCATTTTAGAGCGGGATAAGGAGTTATTCTCAGGTATAAATAAATTTTATGTCAAAACAATAGCTAATTGTTTTTCAATTCATATTTTTTGGAATTTTATATGAAAATGGACTTCTTTGAAGTTATCCATGATTTCATTGTTGAAGAAGAAAATTCAAATGGTCTATTGGAACCATTTTCAAGAAAAAAAAAGGTCTTTAGGAATAGACCTAATCATTTTTAGCTACTAACCTGTGACTGTATCACTGTCATTTGTAGATTCCAAACCACCAATGTTGGAACACATTCCTAGAATCTTCTCTTCAACTGTTGTATAAGGAAAGTAATTGGCTGGTCCTCCACCGGTTTTGTATAGGTTTTGTTTTATATAGGCTGCTTTTTTTTTGTGCTTTTTTTAGGGTCTCATATTTTAATTTTAGGGTTCTTGGGTTTCTAGATGAAACCCCACTAGATGCGTTGAATAGGAGACAAATTTCTTTCCAAGCTGCTTCTTTTTCCTTATTGGTCACCGCGTCAGTGTTTTTGTTTTCGATAACACTTCTGAATTTAAAGGCGATATCGACCAAGCAGCGTACTTCAGGCGATGAAAAGTTGACCGACCTATCTCTTTTTTTAATAAATGTTTTATTTTCCATACCGATTTAAAAAAAATGCACTTTTTAAAATTTATTCAAACACGAAATACAACTAAAAGTGACGTTTTAATTTAATTTTTTTTTAATTTGACATCATCTCTCATTATTCTATAGAATAATTAACTGAGTGTTTATTTTTGATTGAAAAATGCAATGTTGTTATCTGACCGTTTAAGAGTCTAATAATTTTTTTCCTCTCATAGTTAACTGACTCTTTAACTGCCGATTGAAAAATCGGCCCTAAAAGATCAATTGAAGAAAGAGGAATAGTAAAACCCTACTCCATTTTTTTTTTATTTTGATAATGATTGATTTTTCATTGAAATAGAAAAAAAATATATGAATTTAACTTTACGCATAGACATCAAAGGCAGCAACACAAAATTCCAAAAAATGTTTATACTTGACCTACAAAAATAGAAAGAATTAGAAATTAAAAAGTTATGATTTTTCACAAATCATCAGTGTCTGAGGTTGCTTTAAATATGTAGGAAATTGTCGCTAAATACAAAAAATAATCCAACCTTGAAATATAGATTTCTGAGTGGTGATTTTAACTTTGATATATATTGTAACGTTTTCTCTAATGACCCTAAGTTATAAAGGCGTAACACGCCATGATATACTAGTTTAAGCGAAGTTCGCTTATAGGCCAGAGGCAAAAATGTCGCTGTTATTGATTCCAAGTGACTCAGTTTCAGAATCACTTTTATTTAAAAAATTTTACAGTTATTTACACTCCTTAAAATTATTTTGGGCCACCCCCACTTAACATACTTAAAATTATTCATACAATAGAATTGTATTGCATATTACATATTTCTTATAAGTCTAACAAATCTTATTAACCTATGACTCAATCATAATTGGGTGGTTGGAGTAGTTTCTGTTGGTCGTAAAGTCGATCAATCGAACGAGATATTTTTTTTTGCGCTATCCCTGATTTCATTTTGGTGATTATTCATTGTTAAAACAGCTTCGCTTATTTGTTCATACATTTTTTCTTGGATACTTATCTCTTTTTGAAAGAACTCCACTGAAATTTTTATTTTTGCACCACTTTTTGTTGGCCCGTGTTTTTTCGGGAATGACATTATCATCTACTGATTCGTCCAAAACGTTGCGTGCAGTGTGCTGTTCCTCAATCAAACTGTCGAAAATTGCCTCTAGTTCTTTCGTTGAGTTATCTTCTTGATCGTTTTGCAATTTTTGAGTGTTTCCATCAAGCCCTTCACACGGAGATTCCAGCTTTCGTTTTTTGGAACAGGAAGGTAATCCTTAACGTTTAGAATCAGAATGACCTTCCACGGACTCACCAATTGCACAGTTTTTAATAATGGATTCTTCCAAATCTGAGCATTTATATTCTCTGCTGGGGCCGCCACCTGTTGCATTCTTTAATTTAATGTTTTCAGACATTTTCTTTTTTATATATTTTTTCTTATCACTCCAAACTTAACAGATAAAACCACACACACTTAATTACGAACAAATTAAGTAATTTTTATTGAGTTTACCCTTTTCCATTCAAAAATGGATTTAGTTGGAGGTCCGATTGAATTCAGTTCATTTTGAATTGATTTCCATATATCCTGAACATCTTCTTTACTTCTTTTTGAGTACCCCGAAGCAATGTCTGGATATTTTTCCATTAAAGTAACGAGGGCCTTAAGTTGTTTCTTGTTTGTTGAGTTAAACCTTAAAAAATATTTTTTTTTTTTTTAACTTTTACTTCATATTTTAAATTAACAAATTCTTACATTTTACCGTGTTAAATTTTTTTCCCCGACGACTTACTTGCGGCAATGTTCGCGCTGAAATAAGGAAAAAGTTCCGTGGAAAAGTTATTCACGATAGCTTTTTTTTTTTGAAAGGAATATTTTCCCTAATTTCGAAGATGATTCATGATGGCAAATTTCCCAAGATGGGAAAAAACTCCGGGGAAATTTCTTTCGCGATACGGCTGACACAAATTGTGCCACTTCGAAATTAAAAAATGTGAATATGCATCGACAGCAAGTTAGTTTCAATGAGCTTAGTCTATGTATAATGACAATTATTAACAAAGCAGAGCAATGTTTTCTATTGGTTTTACTATAGTGTCATGTATCAATGAAGTGGATGTGGCTTTGATGTTTTGTTATTTGCTTTTAAATGATATTACACCACAGTATAATTTTTTGTTTGCTTGCCATAGGCGCAGGTGTTACCTAACATAAATTATCAATTCTGCTCACACTATGCATGAATAGGGTGGTTAGATTTTTTGAAATGGTTTACTTCGTGAATTTTTTTTTTCCATGAATAGTGTCACTGAAGCCAGTTTGTTTGATTTTATTTCTACACTATCCTATCGGCTGCGCCAATGTTGTATAGTTTTTGAATGTACCTTAGGTGCTGGTTAAGTGTCCTAAATGTATAGTTTCATTGGCGGGGATATTTTCTTTTTTAAACTTCTCCTCAGCTTCTTTCAAAAGTTAGATGGCCTCTCTTTTCGGGTCCCCTGCTCAATGCAGCTGACTGATACAGTTGAGTCAGCTGAATCCTTAAGCGCACCTTGCGTCCTCTACGCCTGCGCTTCAAAGAAATGGCCCCAACGTTTCAAGGGGGGGTTACAGGAACCTGAGGGGATTGAAGCTTGGGTGTGGTTGCCCTTCCCACCTGTGTTGCCCAGTACTCGTCTAAAGTGATGGGACGTGGTCCCGTTGCAGCGTCTTTAAGCTGTTCTTCTATCGTTCGGCAGGCAGTCTAAAATTGTTGCGGCATGCTATATGCATGGTTAGTATAGGTGCTGGTTTGTTCGGGGAAAGGAAGGGAAATCCTACCTAACTGGTGAGGATTTCCATGTTTAGTTTGCAGCCCCGTGATGAGCCGGTCTTGATAGGCTGGAGAGCCTTCTTGTGATTAAGGAAAAAGGGATTCAAATTTAGATCGTGGACATATATACTTACGTTCGCCTTTGGTATTTTTGCGATTCCTCTATATGTGAGTATATGTAATTGAAAACTCTTATGCAACTTCTCTTCGTAGTTTGTTTCACTTTATTGACATTATCTTAAATTTCTTAACTCTATTTATACAAAATTCTTACGTACTATTCTTAAAATTAACATTGAATCTTATTTCTTATCCTTACTCTAAGCATCATCACATTCTTCCACAGGTCATTATTCTGTGGCCTAGTTTTGTTTACAATTATTATTACAAAGCAGGTCATATGTTTGTTTCCCTGCTTTTGATTTCCTCATTCTTTATTTAATTATTGTATAACATTAAATAACCTGGTTCATTACTCGCAAACGTAAACAAACATTAATGCAGGTGTCTTGTTGCGACGATGCATATTTTCGTCGTCACCCCATTACTTGGTTATCGTTGCTTTGTTTATTTGTTGGTCAATAGGGCGGAAAATAATGCGCACAGCTTGATAATGACCTTGATTTGTGTGCGGCTTTATGAAAGCCTGACACTGACATTGGTTAGTTCGGTTTTAAGAGGTTTGACGTTGTGCATATGATTATAACAGGCGTCTCTAAGTGCTTGGTTTGGTTCCTGCTTCTTTGAGTGTGGTAGCTTCGAGGGTCAAGACGGAAACGGCTTTGGTCCAACTTTTGAGTTCCACTGCAAGTCCTCCTTCAACTGCTTTGATACTCGTTCCCGGTATTCTTTAAGTGATTTCTTTTGGGGGCCGTCTGGGTACTGTTATAATAGTGTGTTAAACATCTCACATAACAGCATTAGCCTTACGACAAGTGGTGGGGGATGAACATTTCGACCTCAAATTAACAACGCAAAATACTGACAAGATTTCTATCTATTCTATTTTATTTAAACCTTAAGGTTTCGCCACCATTGCTTTGTTGGCCCTTTTTTAACCGATGCCAATTTCCTAGCTATTTTGTTGATATATTCCTGGTGCTTTAGTCTGCCGGCCTCCATTCGTGTTACTGCCAGACATTGCTCTTCCACACTTTCTTGGGGTATACGGCTCAGCGAATCTGCGTTTGTGTTCACCTTCCCAGGTTTGTATTCAATTTTATAATCGTACTACGAAAGCTTATGGTGGAGTCTTACCAAGCGAGAAGTAGGATTCTTCACATGGAATATCCCTTTGAGTGGCTGATGGTCTGTATATACCGTGAAAGAACGCGTACCAATTTATCACAATGTGAATTTAAGTTTGTACTATAAATAACATTGTCATCCAATTAGACATAACAGTCTATTCCTTGAAGACCCATTAATATAGAGTTCATTATTGTTTGGAAGATCTCTGGAGCATCTGTTAAACCAAACGGCATTCTATTGAATTCTTCCAACCCGCGTAACTTCTCTAGCTTCTTCACCTTTTCTTCCTGGGTTTTTAGGGAATTAGGGAAGTTTTAAGCTCACAGTTTGCTTTGGCGAGGTTAGACCGAAGTAAGTATATATACCGATTTCAAAGTTTAGTCTTGAAATTTTTCTTCTGCCTGTACGTTTACGCTTTCGGCTTCAAGCTGACTTCGATTGAAACTCAATCTATTTTTTTTGTAAATTATTGAGTTCAGCTCTTAGCTCCTGGATTTCGCTTTCCTTTTTATCCTGGAGGCTTTTGTACTGCATCTGAATACTCAGTGAGTATTGAGTCTGTTTAGTCACAAGCCTATAGTAAATTTACCCCACTGCAAACTTAATTGTGAGTAAAGGAGGGAGGATACTTACCTGGTCCTGTTAGTCCACGCAATAGGTGGTGGTTGAAATTTTGTATTTCCTCACCTTGGTCTTATAACTGTTTTCTCAATTGATGAATTTCTCCTATCAATTGGGTGTTAGATCTTTCTTTTGTTGCCATAAAACTATCACGAAATTTTTTATTTTTGGTTTAGTTAAAATGAAAGATAAAATACAACAAAGATTCTTGGAGCCAAAACCGTATCCTTAAAACTCGTTTAAAATTCGAATCGATTTTTTTATTTTTACGCAATGGGAGGCCTGTCTTTATTTTTTTTTTGTCCGGGGGTCTGGTCCTCAGACAAATGAAATTTAAAAACTGAACTCTTGCGACATCTTTCAGAGAATCGTGATCTGTACAAGTTTTAAGAATACATCAAGTTTCTTGAAAGTTTCCGTAAGGATTGGGATTATTTTCATGGAAGACTCCTTGAAAGTCTGCTTTTAATTTCTTCATTCTATACAAATAGCACAATACATTCAAAAATAACCTGGTTCTTTACTCGCAAATGCAAACAAGTTTAAAATCTGATGTCATATAACGTCAAAGCAATAATTTGTCGTCACCCCATTCCTTCGACATCCCTTCGTTTTGTTTATTTGTTAGCCACAGGACAGCAGAATTTTCTGAAGGTATCTACTTTTGTCCGTGCAAAACCATGTGCGGTTGTGGTTAGACGACATTAGTGAAGAGTAAAAAGAAAAGGGACTAAAGTGGCTGCGATGAGGGACACCTGACGAAATCTTTATTGAACTATAAAGTACACTACAGCAGTTAACTTTTTTATACAGGGTGTCCCGTAATCAGTGGATAATACTGCAGCTGGTGATAGCTGGCCTTATGACTGCTCAGAAAAAAAATATAAAAAAAATATTTTTCTTGTGGTCTCCATGGTATAATTTATTTTCGAAAAATGTTAAAAAATTCAGGGTCTCCTAAAATACCTAATTACAACGGCCACCCATAAAGGATTCTTGTTATTTTTGTATTTTAATAATATTCTTGAATAACCGTTCTAAATGATGGGTAGTAAATTTTAACACCAGCTGATGCATTTTTTGTGTTATAATTTTTTAAAATAATTTTTTTATTCAAAAATAATTCAATATTTTTTTTCACCAAAGTTTGAAAATTAATAAAGAGAAAAAAATGTATGAGAACATAAGTGGCAAATTTGATAAAAATTGGCCTGTTTAATGTACTTTCCAAAATGGTATAACACATGTTTGTGTCTACAACCATGCCCAATAAAATTGGCATTTAATCTACTAAAGTAGTTTTTTAACATTTTATCAGATGAAATTAAGTTACAAAGTTAAGTAAACACTACGACGACGAATGAAATAAATTTTAATTTTTATTGCATTTAAAAATAACCGTTATTGAATAAAGGCACTAACACATAACACATTAAATTGGCTATTAATCTACTAGAGAAGATTTTTAACACTTTCTCAAATAAAAATTGACTTGTAATAAAATAGGCATTAAAATGCATATAAAAGTATTATTTGCAAATATTGTCAATTCTCTGTCATTACGTAACGTATAACGTTGTTATACTGGTTTCGTCACTTAAACGAATTTTTGAATTTGATTAAATTAATACTGATTAAGAATGTCACAGTATACGCCGCTGGAGTATGCGAATATGCATTTAATATACGGGGAATGTAGAGGAAGCGCTAACGCAGCTGCAGCTCTCTATAGAGAGCGATATCCAAATGCGCGACATCCGGACTATCGAGTGTTCATCAGAGTCCACCAATGTTTTTCAGAAGGACGAATGCCTGGTAATGGACTGGGCGGTACTAACGGAGGACGTTTACCGCGAGAAGAAATTGATCGTATTGTGCTGAATGAAATTGAAGCAGATTCAACTACATCACACGGGTGATTGCAAGACGAACAGGGATAGGCCGTCTGGGCCCAATTTTGTGGCCACCACGTTTGCCAGACCTAAATCCTTTGGACTTTTTCTACTGGGGATGTCTGAAAGAAATGGTTTATACTAAACCAATTACATCCATTACGGAATTGCGTCGTCGTGTTCAAGACGCTGTGATGAAAATAAATGAGCGCCAATATGCTTGTTTTATTGAGAGGTCCTTCATTAGAAGATGCAGAGCCTGTGTCACAGTGAATGGGGGACAGTTTGAACATTTAATATAAATTTATTTAAATTACAAATATATCATAATTTTTAATACTGTTGTTTTTATTTATCGCATTTCCCATACCTAAATCAAAACCTTTTTGAAAGTGCATACTATTATTTTAGTTAGTGAATTTAGCAGACATAATAGTGACACTGGTATATCTATTGACTTTTCCTTCCAACTCAATTTTTGTTGTCATCAAACATCAAAATAAATATTTAATCATTTTTTTATTAAAAAAATAATTAAAAAAATTATTAAAAAAAAATCCAGCAACTAGTGTTAAATGTTAGTGCCTTTATTTAATAACGGTTATTTTTAAATGCAATAAAAATTAAAATTTATTTTATTCGTCGTCGTAGTGTTTACTTAACTTTGTAACTTAATTTCATCTGATAAAATGTTAAAAAACTACTTTAGTAGATTAAATGCCAATTTTATTGGTCATGGTTGTAGACACAAACATGTGTTATACCATTTTGGAAAGTACATTAAACAGGCCAATTTTTATCAAATTTGCCACTTATGTTCTCATACATTTTTTTCTCTTTATTAATTTTCAAACTTTGGTGAAAAAAAATATTGAATTATTTTTGAATAAAAAAATTATTTTAAAAAATTATAACACAAAAAATGCATCAGCTGGTGTTAAAATTTACTACCCATCATTTAGAACGGTTATTCAAGAATATTATTAAAATACAAAAATAACAAGAATCCTTTATGGGTGGCCGTTGTAATTAGGTATTTTAGGAGACCCTGAATTTTTTAACATTTTTCGAAAATAAATTATACCATGGAGACCACAAGAAAAATATTTTTTTTATATTTTTTTTCTGAGCAGTCATAAGGCCAGCTATCACCAGCTGCAGTATTATCCACTCATTACGGGACACCCTGTATAATAGATACAAAATTATAAAAAAAAACAGCTTTACTGATTGAGTCAGAGGCTTTTACTCAATTTTCTTTCTCATTTTTAATTTCAATCTTTTAATGTGATAAAGAATGTGTTGACGTGTAGGTATACTTAACTGTTTTTTCTTAAGAATCTTTTCTTTTATTTCATGAGAGTCAATTTTTGTTCTTGACAAACCATTTTGGTTGGTATTCATCTTGCCCTTTTTTGAATATATGTCAGAAACAGAATATAGGTGAGAGAGTCATTATTGCATTTAATTGCCAACAGAATTTGGAACAGGGTTATTTCCCCACAAAGAAGGTAGTTTTGTTGTGTGACTCGTACCTGACGGCCCCGGCGATGTCTTTTCGTGCTGTTTAGTCTAAAAGGAGCTCATATTGAGAAACTTATGATATTTCACGTAGATGTTCATGAGGCTGAAAACAGCAGTGGAGAGACCTTCCTGCTGAATGGAGAATTGGAGACCATGGTACTAGTGTTCGTTTTATCTTCGTAGCAAACCGAATCTTCTTTATCGTCCAGAACAATTACAACAAGAAGGTTGTTTTTATTTATTTTTATTTATTTGATTTATTTATGGGAGCCCTAGGGTTCTCAGCCCATTTGCGCGCTTTTTCAGCCTTTTTTCTCTGCTTCCTCTCATACTTTGCTCTTTTTACATTACGTGCTTCCTCCAGAGATGCTCGCTTTTGGGCCCCACTGCTGAGACTGGCCAACCGGTGGAGGTTTCCCAGTTGTTGCCGTACCCGGACTTGGTGTTCGCTTCGGTGGCTCTGGCTGGGGTATCCACCATAGGCCTCCTAAGGGGTGGGAATGGGCTCCCGCTCCCTGGTTTGTGATCTCGAGGTTTGGGGCTGGAACGGCCTTGGCCCGGCCGTCGGGTTCCGCTGTAGCTCCAGCCTGTTGTATAATATTTTTTCAGAGGGTATGAACCCGGTTGTTGACCGCTGGCACAATTACTAAAAGGCAAACAGGCGAATTACAACAAGGTTATTTTTATTTATTTTATTTATTTTTTATTTAATATCTATTTGGGAACCTTAGGGTTCTCAGCCCATTTACGCGCCCTTTGTTTGTTTTGGTGTTCCTCCAGGAATGCCCGCTTTTGGGCCCCTCTGCTGAGACCGGCCAACCGGTGTAGGTTCCCCAGTTGTTGGCGTACACGAACTTGGTGTCCGCTTCGGTGCCTCCGCCTGGGATATCCAATACAGGACTCCTTGGGGGTGGGATTGGGCCCTCGCTCGCTTGTTGATGGTCTCGGGGGTTGGGGCTGGAACGGCCTGGGTCCGGCCGTCGGGCTCCGTTGTAGTTCCTCCTTCAGTCTTTGGGAAGCCCGTTCACGATACTCCTGTAAGGTGATTTTTCGGGGCCCGGTTGTGGAGGCGCTTGGCGAAACCTTAGGGTAAAAAGATGGAGAAGAGCTCATACTATGTATGAGCTGAGGTTTAGATCGGAAGGTGTAAGGGTAGTCCTACCTACGCGGTTAAAATTCCAGTTTCTTTAGCAGGCCCTGGCAGCCAACACCTTTAGTTATGGCCATAAGGCCTTCTTGGGGGTTCGAGGAACCCCTAGGTGTAAATCTGAAAATGTTGTAAAGTAAATTAGTTAATTATACCTTGTCGGCAAACTGCGGGACTTCGCTGTTGAATAGAAACCAGTAGACGGATAGTGTCGGTATATAGTTTATGGATTAATGAATCTTTATTTAACTTTTCGTTTACTATTTATACCTTAAATCTAGGTTCTTATTCTACGTCCCTACCAATTACAAAGTTACGCAATTTCTTCTATAATATTAAAATGCTGGATGCGAGCATTTCACAATTTGTATTTTAATATTTTAATAATTTTGTGAGCCTATTTCACAATTAACTCTAAATAAATTAAATTCTTTTCCTCATTGAAATGCTATATGAGCATTTCACAATTAGCCCTAGTTCCTACACCTCAACCATACATCGGTTGGTCGTTGTCCAGTGTATGTTGCTGCTGATGTTGCACCTTTTGTTGGCCGAGTTGATAGTTTTGAGTTCTACACGTCGTTGGTCATTCGCATTACCCATGTGCATTTGATTTGTAAACGAAACGATCGCGTACCATTTTGCTGAGTACGACAAATCGAATTGTTTACTTCTCTTGGCTTGAATTTGAGGTTGTTTGTATATTATGACCTTGATATTAATTGGATATTAAAATCGTTTTATTGGTTTGTTATTCGGTTTGTTTTGGTTATGGTCATGGTTCTTGTTGCTAGTTATGTGAGAATTAACACTTTATTATAGTGTGTTTAACATCTCACATAACAGTTTCTTCGGCTTTGGTTTGGTTTGGTAATTTACTCTCCCACTAGTTGATTTTTGCTAGTTTTGTTATTATTTTTTAATTCTGAAATTTAGTCTCCTGCAATCGTTATGTAGACTTCTGATTACCTCAATGTTTATTGTCAGTATAGCGTCAGTGATGGGTTTAAGCTTGGTAAATAGGCCCCACTGTATACTGAGTTTGCTAAACTTCAGTTTATACACCTTTTCACCTACTAGTGCTTTAAGTTTACCTATAGTAGTGTGGTATTTAAGTTTTTAGTCTCTTGAACTTGGCACCCCCAAACATTCCATGGTCACTTAAGTATACCACATTTGTCCTATATTCTCCAAGTTTCGTGCGCAATCAATTGTTCGGGAATGTATATTTATTAAAAAAGTCTGAATCAGCAACAATTTCTGTTATATTATCTGTATCCAGATCCATTGAATTTTAGCTTAATTATGGATAAATATTCTTATGACCTATTTATAAGATTGGTTATATTATTTATGATTTCTAACTTAAAATTCAATGTGCAAAGTCCAGCGTTTTGCACTCTAGGCTTGTCTCGTTGTATTGTTATTTGCACATAATGCTGGTCCGTTAATTCTAAAAGCCTAAAGGAATTTAGTTAGATGTGTAGAGTCTGCGGAGTATCAAAGTACCTAAAGGCGTGTTGCCTTTAAAAATTGATTATGCCAGTTGGACTTTTGAATAAAAAGTTATCTTAATTCATGAAACTTATTATATTTATACACAATTATTATCTTTCCCCACTTTGTTTCTGAACTCCTTGGTATTAATTTGTCTTGTCCCATCCGCATTTAATAGCTCCAACAGGTAAAAGGGCAAATGACCGGGCACTATAAAGTGTTTGGAGTTCATTCGCCTATACTGATTAGTTGACACTTTTGTCAGTATAAACAAATGAGATCTCGGTCGTAAACCTAAAACCATTGATATCATAATTATTGAATACACATTTTCCTCGTCAGGCACTAAAGGTGATATGTGAGTATCTTTTGCTTGTGCACTGAGTACACCAACGGATACATGAATATCATTTAAGTATGTATAGCTATAGCTTCACAAATGAAAAGTGAAGAATTAAATTAAATTATATATGAATGCCAGTTGAGCAGAACGCAAATGCGAAGCAGGGCAACTACCGTGATACTACATCATGTCGCGAAAAGGTTCTTCATCCAAATCATCCGGGACGAGCCCCTGTTTTTGGACTGAAATTTAATGAAATTCCCGGCGGTTAATCATAAAATTGAATTTTCAATGCAATTATTTAGCAGCTTCTAGATTTAAATAAAATTATTATTTTCTTTTGTAGAATTATATTGTATTCATTTTTCATGCAACATTATTATAGTTCCATGCTACAACAATATTTGACTGTTTATCGCTATAAATACAAACAAAAATTAAATAAAAAAAAACACAATAAAATGCTTATTTTACTCTCGTTACTTAGAGAATTTAAGTAAAGAATAATTAAAATCATGAGTTGGTAGTTTGTTTAAATATATTCTAAACCAAAAAGCGTATATAAAGTTTGTCTAAGTGTAAGTTAGTATTGAATTTTATTTAGTTTTAAATATTTTTTTAAGAAACAAAATAAATTGTAATTGAATAAAATCTTGGAAAAAAATAAATTACATGATTTCATATTTATATGGAATGATTTGCAAAGTGTTGGTTCTATATTGATGCAGTATTACTCTATTGAGATGGATCTCGTCCTATCTGGAAAACCGTTACTATAGTGTTCGTTTTAGATCCTCTTCCTCTTGCCCTTTCTTAGCCACGTCCGGAGTCCCCCATAAGGCAGTCACTTAGGTCCTCTTCTTTTTATTCTTACAATTAACGATATTGAATTGGTTATTAAATATTCTCAAATTTCTCTCTTCTCCACGCCGACGATACCAAATTCTTCAAGACCATCTCTTCTTCACAGGACTCTGCTATTATCCAACTCGATCTCGATAATTTTTCAGTTTGGTGTCTCAAAAACTGCTTATATTTAAATATTGCCAAATGCCATTCAATAACTTTTTCACGAAAACGTTTTATGTCTTCTCCCCGTTCTTATCTCCTTCACGATCAGCCCCTATCTGTCGTCGAATCTATACGTGACCTTGGTATATTATGCGATCAGGAGCTTAATTTCATCTCCCATTATGACGACATAATTCTTAAGGCCAATTCAGCACTTGGGTTCGTTAAACGTTGGTCCAAGGAATTCTCCAACACATACGTGACCCGGTCCCTCTATATAACATTTGTCCGTCCTTTGCTCGAATATGCCTGTAAAGTATGGTCCCCTTATCAACAAATTCACATTGCCAGAATCGAGAGCATTCAACGTCGTTTCCTTCGTTTTGCTCTTCGAGGTCTGTCCTGGAATAATCCCTTGATCCTTCCTCCCTATCAAAACCGCCTTAAACTTATCCACCTTAACTCACTAGAAGAACGAAGAAAAATTCATGAAATTCTTTTCATTCATCGACTTCTTACAGGTTCAGTTGACTGCATTACTCTTTACAACTCTATCTTTTTTAATACCAACCCTCGTAACATACGAAATCCCCTTCTTTTCTATATACCTCCCCACCGTACGTCTTATGGCTCTAATGAACCAATCTCCCGTATGCTGCGGAGTGTTAACTTATACGCAAGCAACTTCGATTTTAATCTCAGCACCCCTTGTCTAAAACTCCGTCTCCTGAATCATCCTCCTCACTAACCACAAAACGTAGCTATAAGTTTCATAGTTCTTAAGTTAGATTAAGCATTAGCTTGTAATTAAGCCGAATAAATGGGGGTACTGCCCCCACCAAAATAAAATGCGTTTTGACTAAAATTCTAAGTTTACCTTCCAAAAACCGGAATTGATTTCATTCTTTTCAATCATCCTAAATAAAAATTAATTAATTTTATTACTTTTAGATCAGCACTCGGAAAACCAGCAGGTAATGTATCTTTGCATTTGTTCGTGTGGTCGATGGAAGGCCTTTAGACGATGATCATCTGGACGACAGCGTTCGAACGATTGCATTATTTCATCTGAGACTGGACTATAAGCAAAGCACATCTAAAAGAAATTTGGTTTCTGTAACTTTATCCTATAAAACCACAAGTAATTGTTGTTTCATTCAGACCTTCAATATTAATATTATGGGCTGAAAAGGTTTGCATCCGTTACTGCGAGCTAACATACAAAACAACTCTTATCATTTTAAGTTCCGTTAATTATAACGATTATGGTTTGAAAAAAACGACACGCCCCAAGAGAAAACGTTTGTTAAACAAAATCAAAAATGACATTACATTCCGAACGAAATGAATATTCACAATAAGGGGGATTATGAAATTTCGGGTGAAACTCACAATAGGCGAAAAGTGAAATGTCAAATTTTCCAGGTAAAATGTTGTTCGGGTGAAACTCACAATAAGGCTGATTACACTCTACGTAAATTGTCACCCGGCGCAAAAGTTGAACACCATCGACGAGTTATTTTGCAAAAAATTGAAACAATTACATATTCCGCTTTCTGTAGTAGTAGGTATAGTGATTCATGTCTTCATGACGTGTTGCCGTGTATTTTGTATAAATAAAGAACGCTGAATAACTGTTTCAATTTGTTTGCGGAATAATTCGTCGGTGGTGTTCAACTTTTCCACTGGGTGACAACTTTTGCGCCACCTTATAGGTAGATATATGTTTGTATTTTAATTTCCTTTATTGATGTGTAAACATCTATGCTGGCGGTAGAGTGAAAAAAAAACGTGAACGTTCGTGTGCAACGTTACGGTGTGCAACGTTACGATCGGCATACTAGGATGGGTGCGTTCAGTGAAAAAAATCTTAAGATACCCTTCAAGCAAAAACAAGTCCGTTTTGGATCCGCGCACGTTGATGTTTACACATATTAACCGTGAGTCCCGGCACTCACACAATTTTTCTTATGCAATGGCTTCAAGCAATGTTTGGAAAAAGGAAGAAACCAAATGAGACACAAAAATACTTAACTCCGCATCACGCACACACTAAAAACAAAGCTGCCACTCCATGTACACCCCAATTCCAATTGAATTCAATCTTTTGATTAACTCATTTAAACGCGTTTTGCATTTATATGTAAGTACATACATAACGACAATAATTTGTTCTTTAAAAAATGGTTTATGGCGTATGAGCGTTTTTTTTTTTCACGGGAGGCGAATGATTTTGAAAATATTTCTCTCATATCACAAGGTCAACGTCACCATTCATTTGATATGTACTAAATTTGTTCATGCACACTCTGGGTCAAGGCTCCATAGTAAAATGAGCATTCCCCTCAAAAATAAAAAAAGGTCAATTTGCTGAAAGCATTACGGAAAACAATAATAAAACAGCTTGAACGCAGTGAAATTCAATTCCGACTAAATTGAAGCTTTATTACATAAAACGTCTGCATTTAATGGGTCAGGGTGGGGTGAGTAACAGATGACAGGTTCATGTTTCTCTAACGTCTTTATCATCACATATATACATAATGTACCTGCTTCATTAAAACCAAGATCTTTTCCGTCTCTACTTCCATTCCAAAGTAAATTTCTCAAACTTAAAATAAAAGTTGATAGTCTCTTTGCGACTACTTTCAGGCCACCCTGTTTATGATTCATTTAATGCCCCATAAAAAAGCTTTAATTTTATTTAATTTATTAACTTACAAAGCTTGGCTTTGAGAAACTCGGTCTAGGTTAAATCTGCTTTGTAAACTAAGCCTACACTTAAACAAAAAAAAAATATTCCGTTACCAAAGTGTCGGGGTTTAGTTGAATGAAAGGCAGTTTAAATTTGTGCATTTGGTTTTATTGTTTTAATTTAAGTTTAAAGAGAAAATAAATAGTTTTGTAAATAAATTACTATTATATTTATTGTCGTCCTGCATCGCCAAAATTAAAGTAATTGAATAAAAACTGCCTTTCACACAATAATCATAACCTTTAACCTTAGCTGCTACGTTTAAGACCACCTGCTTGCACAGTTAACCGCATCGCAGCCATTATCATCTTGTCTTATTTTTTTTTTTTCTCTTAAAACAAACAAAAAAAGAACTTAGATTACATCCTAGAAATGGTATGAACAATTAAATGGAATTCTGTAAATATATAGCTTTCTTATTTTGTACTTGATCGTTTTCATAGCGCGAAGTCATCTCTCTACAAATTGGACAGGCCGGCGTTCAAATCGGTAATTCATGCTGGGAATTATACTTGCTGGAACACGGAATAAATCCAGATGGATCGAACAATAAAACAGAGGCAAACACGGACGACAGTCATCACACATTTTTTTCTCTTACCGAATCTGGTCGATATGTTCCTCGTACAATATTTATCGATTTGGAGCCCTCTGTTATAGACGATATTAAAACTGGGCCCTGTCGAAGTCTTTACCATCCACAACAGCTTATAACCGGCAAAGAAGATGCAGCCAACAACTACGCGAGAGGCCACTATACTATCGGAAAGGAAATTATAGATCCAGTTATGAATCGAGTTCAAAAACTGGCCGAGCAATGTGAAGGACTACAGGGTTTCCTAATATTTCACAGCATGGGTGGCGGAACTGGTTCGGGGTTTACTTCATTGCTAATGGAACGGATAGCATGCGAATACGCTAAGCTTTGTAAACTTCAATTTGCCGTCTATCCATCACCAAAAGTGTCAACAGCCGTCGTCGAGCCCTACAATTCCGTATTGACCACGCATTCAACACTTGTACATTCCGACTGTGTTTTTATGGTGGACAATGAAGCTATATACGAGATCTGTCAAAAAAATCTCTCAGTTGATCGTCCAAATTACACGAGTCTTAATAGACTGATAGCGCAGGTTGTTTCATCAACTACTGCCTCACTTAGATTTCAGGGTTCAATGAATGTGGATTTAAATGAGTTTCAGACCAATCTTGTACCATACCCTAGAATTCATTTTCCTCTCGTCGCATATGCTCCTCTGATGTCGGCGGAGAAAGCCGTCCACGAACAATTCTCCATTTCTTCGATAACCAACAGTTGCTTTAGCCCGGGCAACATGATGGTCAAATGCGACCCGAGACGTGGGAAGTACATGTCATGCTGCATGTTATACCGTGGGGATGTAGTTCCCAAAGACATAAATGCGGGTGTGTCTGCAATAAAATCCAATAGAAATATTACGTTTGTCGACTGGTGTCCTACTGGGTTTAAAATCGGCATCAACTATCAAGCTCCAACTGTAGTGCCAGGCTCGGAACTGGCTAAGACTACAAGAGCTGTTTGCATGTTATCCAATACGACTGCCATTGCTGAGGCTTTTACTCGACTTAACTGCAAATATGATCTTATGTACCAAAAGCGTGCGTTTGTACACTGGTATGTGGGCGAGGGCATGGAAGAGGGCGAATTTTGTGAAGCCCGTGAGAATTTAGCCTGTTTGGAAAGAGACTTTGAGGAAGTTTCAGCGGACACAAATGATGGTGAAAATGCCGATGATGATGAATACGAATACTGATTGAAATGTTAATTTTATAAGCATCAAAAATATCCCGTGTAATTAATTTATAACAATTTTCTTTTTTAAGAACCCAAGTAAATAAAAGCAATGTAGTTACGTTTGTCGACAAAATGTTCTTTATATTTTATATAAAAGACAAATATTTTTATTTATTTGGAAACTTTAACGAATCCCGTAAAAACACAGGCACCGAATTCATTCGTAATGACAATTTGATTTCCCACTACGATCGATTCTGTGAAAGTTATTTTGTGGGTATTCGTAAATAGCTCCCGAATATGCATTTAATAATGCAAAAAATAATACAAAATGCAAAACTCTTTTACTAGAAAACGCAACACATTTCGATAATGCAGTTTGCGCATCATTTCCGAAGCAGCTGTGCAGTCCAATATTTGTTTTCCCAATTTTCATATTCTGCATTTCCGTCAAAATCGGAATAAAATCAAATTGTAAAAATATAAATATTCAAAATAGGTATTCTTATAGTTTATTCACCAAATGTTGATCAATCGATCGCGTTACAAAATGTCAAATAACGGCAATTGAGGCTTTCTATAACCAAATATTTGTGATTTTTTTTAATTTACATAGAAAAAAAACACTCATGAATTTCATTTGATTTTTATTTTCCTATTATTTGCTTCTAACAGTATAATTATTCACGGCTTACGAATTACGATCAATGATACATTAAAAAAATAATCTATGCTGCAATTAAGAAATGATTATAAATCAATTAACATTTATTAAACACTCAGATTTGTTTGCTCTTGTGTACCTGATTGCCCTAAACAAACGCAAAATCAATTAAATTTGTAATTCAATCAAGCATGGTACACATACAGATTCTATATCTTATTTAGTAAGCAATTATTAATTTATTCAATATTTCCACAAATAATCATACCTAGAACTCGGTTACTTCACTTTACATGATACTATTTATTTATTATATTTTTATGTTCATTGCATTATGAAATACAAAAAAAAAGTATAAATTGAAAAAAATTATGTAGTTTAATCATAAAATAAAAAAAAAGAAAAAAAAACTAATATGGAACATTTGAAAAAAGGTATGAGACACTTTCTCCGTTGTGTGTTCTCCTTACAGCCTCGGCAAACATCATAGACACATCGATGCACTGCAAATAAAAAAAAAAACATTTAAATTATTCAAACTTTCAAGAAATAATAAATTAAAATTTTTAATTGCTCTAAACATTTTATGAAATTCAAATAGAAAATATACATTTACTTTTTTTTGGCGTGAAGATGGCTAATTTCATTGTGTCTACCTTTCGTTAACTTAAACGAATAACGTAAAATTAAATTCAAATTTAAACCGAAATCTTTGTAACGAACACAACTGCCCGCGAACAAATTTAAAAAAAAAAAAAACATTGCATATTTGTAGATGCATAAATATGTTCAATATTCAGGAGAAAAAAACGAAACAGCCATAATTTCTACCAGAAAACTGGCAAAGTATGGCGCTTTGACATTAGATCAGAACAGCACAAGTGTTTGAAAACTTTCAGAACCAGATAGAAAAGAAAAGTATAGCTTCCTGTTTTATGGGGTCGTTTGCAATGAAAAAATTATTGTTCGCAATGCTTTACTATTAATATCAATGAGCACTTTTTTCATGTATTTTTTTTTTTTTTTTTAACTATAATGACTTGGTGGCAGCTCACTCAAGTGGTTGTTGTTTTATTCATTCAAACCTCTAATATAAAAACAACTTACCTGAATTTTGGGACAATCCCGCATGTGACCATCCTGGGGAATAGTATTTGTGACCACAACAGCTTCAAAACAAGCGTTGTTAATTCGGGATATGGCTGGACCCGAAAATATTCCATGAGTCAATATGGCATAAACCTACGAAAACATTTAAAAGAATTAAAGATATACATAATTTTTAAATCAATTTATTTCTATTCCTATTGTTTGGAGAGAAAAGTGTATAGGCAAAAACAGTGTGTTTGAAGGCTTTGTTACTCTCTATATCTTCTTAGGCAATACAAAAAAAGAGTCAGACCTTTTTTATTTTGACACTCTTTCTCTCTTCACAATTAACGAACACTCTCGACATAGTAAATGACCTCAAACATTGGGCGATATGAATAAAAGAGAGCACTTGCTCAGAGCAGGTGCCCAATATAACAACCTGAGCAGGTGCTATGAAAATGCTAGCAATCAAGAATTTTGTTTATACCGAAAGACGAAACTGCTTCAAAAATTGGAGTTTTGAGCAGGTGCTCTGTTTTATTCATATACTGTATGTGCATATACTAAGTATGTATTTTTACCTTTGTAGCTCCTGCTTCCACAAGTCTGTCTGCAGCGTGGACAATAGTTCCACATGTGTCTGCCATGTCATCGACCAAAATGGCGATTTTATCTTTCACATCACCTACAAGCACCATCGAAGCAACTTCGTTGGCCTTTTTTCGTTCTTTGTGAATCAAAGCGAATTCAACATTGAGTCGGTCAGCAATTGATGTAACACTGAAATACAAATAAAAACAAATTAATAAGATTTTTCTTTTAGACTATAGACCAGTTCTGAAAACGGAAGTTAGACAAATTCAAAACCGCAAATGGAGAAGGTAGATGGATTAAAAATGTATTTATATTCAGCTGAAATATGACTGAAAGCAACTTATAAACACATACATAATTCAATCAATGAATAACATACCGTTTTGCACCGCCTGCATCTGGAGAAACAATTATCGAATTTTTCCACTCTGGAATGTTTTCCTTAATCCATTTGAGAACAGCCGGCTCGGCATACAAATTATCGACTGGTATGTCAAAAAATCCCTGAAATAAAAATTTACAAAAATACATTAGAAGATACAACACATGAATAAATTTACTTTGTTTTTTTTTTTTTAGATTAGATCATTTCAGCTGGTCATTTGACTCATGGATTTCCGAGTTGCTGAACAACTTTCGTGATTAACTTCATTAATAAATAAAATAGTCATAGAGATATTTATCAATTTAAATGAAAACTCGTATACACATATCTTTTTTATCGTATTTTTATTAAGAACAAGAAAAAAAAAGAAAAAAAACTGAAACCTTATAATGAGCAAGAAACTGACGGAAAGTCAACTGCAAGAACTTCAAGATTGGTTGAATAAATTTTCTCTCAATAAAATTATCATCGCTAATAAATTACATCGAGATTTATCTGATGGAGTAATAATTTCAATGATGCTAAAGGAAATCTATCCGAAATTAATAGATTTACATAACTATCCACCAAGCTCTTCGGTTAAACTAAAACTAGCCAATTGGGAGACGCTCAATAATAAAGTATTCAAAAAGCTTGGCATCCAACAGAGTTTAATTGTTCTCGATTCGATAGCACGTTCAACTCCTGGAATTATTGAACAACTCCTCTTCACAATTATGCGCAATGAAGCTTCGATGCAAAAAAAGAAATTCGAAATGATAAAAAACCAAGAAGATGACTCTTGCTCTTATGCCATGAATGACGAAATAATAATGATCAATGTGAATAAGCATATTGGCGATGCTATTATACAAGTTCCACAGAAAATGATTCTTTATTCGATATTTGAAGAAACTTTACGTGAATCAAAAGAAAAAGACATCAAAATTGAGGTGCTTTATCAAAAGGTTGTTCATTTGGAAAATCTTATCGAATTGAAGAATGAGCGCATCGAAGAATTGATGGGGCAAATTAACAAGTTGGTTGTTCGGAAAATTGCAAGCGAGGAATCACTAAACATTTCGGCACCAAGTTCTTCAATTTTTAAAATTGAATAATTGTAATGAATTTAAGGCTTTGTTTGAGAAGAAATTCAAGTCAATAAGAGATAGAATTTAAATAAATTAGTGCTTCAAAAAGTCAATAGAAATTATATTTATGTTTTTCGCCTCCGAGCCCGTTTTTGGGTTCAACTTTATTGGTGCTTTTTAATATACAAGACGAGAATAAAGAAGGTTTGTATAAAGAGCTGATACACAGCAGGAAATTGGTATTGATTGGTGTGCTACCACTATTATGCTGGAGTTCAATAATTAATACGAACAAATGTATGATATATTGAAGAAAAAGAATTTATTGAAATACAAAAAAAGTACGTATACGACCGACTGTACCAGCGTTTCACCAACTATCTTTTCATAAAGCTAAAGTTTTTTTTTCTAATGGTGTAAGTTGAATTTCATGCTTTGCACGTCATATTTAGAAACAAACATCAAAATGGCGGCATATCTAAAACCAGACGGGATTTATTTTGAACGAAATGGGATGTGGTTGTGACAATTTTTTATAAAGTAAGCAAGATCTTACACTCTCACTCTCAAATATTTCTTTTTGCGTTTTATTAGTCGGCAATAATGGGTGTGACGTACAATTTTCTTTCGAATCCCGAACGGCTAAGACTTTACTTTATCATGACACAGCTAGTTTTGTTGTTTTAAATAGTTGGCATTTTTTTTTATAGAATTTGCGAATACATTGGGAGCGTTGGGAAAAAACAATAGGGGGTTGACAAAAAGATGACGGTCCATAATATTTTGAATTTTTGAATATTACAGTGGGTCGAGATATTCTAGTCGTGGGTCTAAAGAAAGAATCTCTATGCTTCACAGTTAATCTGTTCAGGAGTCCAGGTTTCCGAGATCTGACAGATATGTCTGTCATTTTAGAAATTTGTACAGGATTCTTGATCAAATGTCTTAGCCTTATTGTTAAATACTGAGCAAGGTAATTTGGATTCGCTTTCTCAGTTTTTGAAGGAGCAAAATTTGTGAATACTTACTCAGAAACACGAACTGGCGGAGTATGTCCGAAATTGGGTTCAACTGTAAACTGATGAGCATTCCTAGCAGCGCGAGAATTGCTGTGGAATTGTTTGAGCAGAGGTATGACTGAAGTACTGTTTATGAAAGACGCGATAAAGTAGGAAGGCATGAAACATAACTATAGCAGATTATTACTTTTTGTCTGATTTCATTCACTTTTGCTTTCGGAAGTGAGGAGCGCTCCCGACTTTCGATAAGATATTGACACTAATGTTATGGATGGCCTAAGTGGAAAAATGCATCTATTCATCCCTCTGCATACGTATATAGAATGTTCACCGTTTCATTCAAAATGAATTTAAATTGATTTTTAAACAAACTATTCAAAAACTCCCCACATAGTGCATTGAATGATTAACTATGACCATTAAGAAAAATAAATTGCGGAAAATGTTCGGTTTCCCCGAGGCAAAACTTATTTGTTTCCAATGCTAAATGGTTACTTTAGTTAGTTAATGGTACTTTATTGCAAACTGCAAATTAGATAAAAAAACGATTGTACATTTAAGCATGGTAAAGCCGTCTCTCTTCGCGCGCTCGTATTAGTATCGGTATTTGCTTAGTACAGTTTAATTATAGCTAATATATAATAAGCTGTAGTGAGCTTGGTGAATCGGCTAGAATCCCAATGTCGGGTGCAAAGAGCAGATTTTTACTTAAATCCAGATGTATTTACATTGAATTTGTATGCTTTACATCTGGATTTAAATTTTTAATCTAGATGAATCGAGTGAATAATATGGCCGTTAATCTCAGTACTCTTTCTACTACAATTCCAGCAGGTAGATACTCAGAGATATCATCTAGAAATAACGACTATAATAAGGGGCTGAGAAGGCAATCCTGTCTTACTCCAGCTGATATTCCTAACGAATCTGAAAGTGCACTCCCATTCCATACCATTGATTCATTCTTTTCGTAAAGGCTTTCTAGGGTTCTAAAAATTTCGACGAGATTCCGAATTGCGATAATTTGTATAACGGGCAATTTCGATTTTCGATTATCAAATGCAGCTCGTACAATTTTTTTTCTCTTATGTAAGTAGCCTTCAGCGATACTTGTAAGAGTGAAGATTTTATCCACTGTGGAATATCCTTCTCTAAAATCCAGCTTGGAACTGACTAAGCTTGTTGTTTTCCTTAAACCACTTTGCTAGCCTTGCATTCAAAAGTCCGTTGAAAATTTTCGTATTCGCGTCCATAAAGGGTGTACATACCTCTATAATCGTTTGCGTTATTCGAATCTCCTTCCATGATAATGGGGAAAATAATGGACGTTTGGAACTTTTCCGGTGCCTTTCTTCGCTCATAGATGTTATTGAAGGCATTTAAAAGCTTTACTAGAAAGTTGATTCATGCATTTTGGAAAAATTCATAGGTTATCCTATCTTCACCTGATGGAGCTTTGTTTAATTTGGTTAATCCATTGTTTGGGTCAAAAACTAGGCTATAATGGCAAATCAGGTAAATGTATTTTGTCTTCTTAATTGTCGCATTAGGAGTGCTTTATTGTGTATACTTCGAATACATGTATATGTATGTACATACATATGCACATTGTACATACATAAATATTGGCGGAATTCTCATAAAAGGTGCCGTGTGTTGTGGTCGTAATGACAGATTGTTAATAATTTGGAAAGCAGTCGAACACGATCATCGTCGACCGGCTGCATGTGTACCATAGTTTTTGCTCGGTCATACGACTCTTGCATCAAATGTGAACGCACGCTTATCCGACTTTAGTGTAATTTTAAATTTTATGCTTGAATTTCGTAGAGGAAACAAACAACAAAGAAATATTCTTTTATGTCGGTCGTTGAATGTGAACGCTTAACTTTCGATCACGTTCGACATAATTATTGTTGTTGAAAGTGAACCACACTATAATAATTGATCTATTAATCAAACAAGCGTCTGCTCGAATTGAAATTGTTATCGGTATTTTTGTTATGGAAAAAATATAACCTTTTATAATCAACAATATTTTTATAATTTTTATATTCTTGATTGTTTTCCCGGCAACAGCTTTAATTCTGTATTTTTATAGTAATTGTTTTTGTTTATGACGACAGATAAGCATTATTAACGTCATACTTTTAAAGGGTCATCGTGGGTCAAATACATTGCACGCAATGGGGGGTAACTATAAGAGATAGCAATAATGAAATATGTATATAAATAAATACAAATAATTATATTAATAACAAATTGATTTATAGAAGATAGATTGAACGAAAACAGATTGACGTGACCTACAATGCGAAAATGTTTTGAATGATGAAATATAAAACATAAAATGTATGTAGCTGATGGGGAGTGTAATTTGTTATGTTCATACCAAAAGCTTTAAGTCAAGGCAAAAATAAAAATTCCGATGTTTGTGTTTGAATAATTTGTTTTTGATTTCTTATGGGAATAAACATAAAGCAAGGCCCGAAAATAACAACCACATTTAATCGTTTGATTTACAGGGCTCTTTTAAGTTCGTCGAATATAAACTATTGGTTTATTTTGGTGAACGGTTATCGACACCAGCTAGGAATGTTAAATTTTGTACCTTTTGGTAAAGTAGGACCCTCGAAAAATTCAGAAATCTTAACATTCAGTAGGTACTGAAATTTGACGCGCTGAACGTGTTTGTTTCTTTTATTTTTTATGGGAATCGGGTCTTAAAATGATGTTTAATGCGAGAGTCGACTCTTTACTAAATTAAATGACATACATTAAACTTTAACGTTAAACGCTTATTTTCTTTTTAAAGTATGCATATACATATATGGACTTTATCCAGTACACAATACGCATTTCAAAACAAACAAAAATCAAAACTTTCTTGAATACCTATTCGAACAAAACTAGAAACTCGAAACCTCTATGGACCGAGTTTCGCCGTGAAACTAGTTTTTGAACGAGGCAATAATAAGGATGTAACTATTTCAGAAACAGAAGGAATTTTCACAACTTCAATTCAAACATGGTGTTAGCAAATTGTGTTTTCTGCGTTCAATAAAAATTGTATAAAGTAACACAGCGATGGAACGTATCTGCAAACCAAATATCGTCTAGGTGTGTGCCTTTCTATTGATTCACATTGTTACCGCAATCGCCGTTGGCAAAATGCTTCAAGGAGGCCCACGATTTTGAATTTTGCAATGGATATTTCAACACTGCCCAAGGGAGTGGAACAACGAATTTAATTTTTTTTTAGTATCACGCCCATAGACTTCTGCCTCAAATAAAATAATGGACATTAACTTTAAAAGATTTACAATATTTATTTATTGTAACCTTTTTCATTGAAAAAAAAATTGTTTGACAGTTGTTTGGATTTATTTGTTTTTGTTTTCGCTGTTTAGTTTTGTTTGGTTTCTTCATTTTTCCAATTTGAGTTTGTTCAACTTAAATTTGCTAACGTTATGTTACGAAACGGTTATTAGAAATTTAAAAAAAGCAGTCTTCACCGCATAAAAAACTACAAAGTATAGATTAAGGGTATTCATGCAACGTTGGAAACTTTCCGACGTTGTAAAATCGTAAAGTTTCCGACGCACGGTTCATGAATGCCCCCTAAAGTATTTTGCGTAAATGATGTGGTAAACCAATCAGCTGATTCAATCCATGTCATAACCCCATTGAGAAAAAGTTTATCACGTTTACCATTTTCGTTTACAACACAAATTCTCGTCGGAAAGTTTACGATTTGTTGGAAAAGATTTTCTATACAAATTTTGACAGTTCGTTTACGACATCGTAAACTTTCCGACGTTAACGATGTTTACGATGGTTTTCCGACGTTGCATGAATACCCTTATTAACTGTGACAGTACCTTTCAAATGGTGTTTTATTTTTTCTTATGACAAGTGAGTGTCAATCGATGAAAAAATAAAATCCATTTTCGAATAGGAGAAAATGTATGTCGTTTTCGTTTGGATTTTCGGACTGTTCTACTCCTTTTTTGATTTAACACTTTTGACAAGTAATCACTATTCAGGCGAAAACTTTTATATGTATGTGTGTGTTCCTCGTCTAAATTGGGAATTGGGCACCCAATTGAAGGCTTTTGGAGTAGAAGGCATATAGTACCTATATTACCTAGAGAACCGACTTAGGCGGTCGTTTTCTTCCACCCTACAAGCTGTACTAAGAGGAAAAAGCCCATTAATTTTTGTTTGGATTTGTTTACCCATTCATTTTAAATGGGACCGAACCAATTTCGCTTAAATTGAAAAGACTTTGCTCAATTTGCTCAGTTTGCTCAATAAGGTGAATAAGACCGCCTGGGTATTAAAAACAAAAATCAGTTAAATTCAAAAATTGAAAAATGAGTTAATTTCGTAGTCAAATTTCTTTTTTTAACCATTTGTCAACATAAACTATGAAGAATATCGGTCATTGTTGCTCCCGGATAATAAATTTAATAATATTTTTGAATATTTTGAATACAAAAAAACCTAGCGAAAATTGGAAGCGCACTCTAGTTTTTTAGCTCAAAAAGGTACGTGTCTACGATTTAAGTGTGCAAATCGTAGACACGCACCTTTTTGAGCTAATGCCAACATTTTGTGCACACTTCAATCGTAGACACGTACCTTTTTGAACTAATGCCGCCAATTTGTCTTTATATCCACCATTCACACGGATTCACGGATAAGGAAAAAAGAGTAAAATAAGAGAGTTTTATCTTACTCACCTCAAATAAAATTTGCGGGTGTTTAAGGCAAGAGGGGTACCGGTCGGTTCTCTAGGTAATATAGGTACTCTATGGTAGAAGGAGTAATAAGCATTTTGGAAAAGGTTTACTCCGCAGGTCCAAACGAAAACATGCTGTTCTATCATTATTTTTTTTTTATGACAGGATCCTTATTTTTGGTTGTTTTTAACTAAAAGTTCAATTAAATAATAGCTGTGTTTCTTTGGAGATGGCGAAGTACTCATGAGTTTTTTTGCTAACCATTTTGAATGGAACGCACAAAATTGGTTTTCCTACAAACCTCATCTTCTCGCCATGAGAGCACGAGTAGTTGGTAGTACTAGATTATTGTTTCTTGTTAACGATAACTTACCTGAATTTGAGATGCATGCAAGTCCATCGTTATAATGTGGTCAGCTCCAGCCACTGATAGCATATTCGCAACCAATTTCGCTGAAATAGGAGCACGGCTCTGCAATAGAAATACAAACAAAAAACAAAAATATATCTTCAAATATTTTCTTATTGATCAAATATGTATGTATTTATGTATGAATGTATATGTATGTATTTTACGATTTATGATTTTTTTTTTTTTAAATAATATTATGTGCATGATGACAAAAACCAAATGAAACTTTAAACATTTTAATTGCCAAAAATAAACAAAATTCTAGTAATAGTAAAAATATTAAATAAAATAAGAAAGAAACAAAACACAAAAGCAACGTTTTTTTTTCAATTGAAATGTTTGCATGTAATTATATTTCAATTGTATGTAAATAATTGATAAATTATTATTATTATTTGTGTAAGGAAGAAATTATCCCAGAATGCTGATTTCTGAACCTTATGACGTTGACGTTGACGTTGAAGAGCCAACATAAGGTACTAATTGATGATAATGGCATGGACTAAGCTTAATATTGCAAACAAAACTAACATTTCCTAAAAAAGTAAACTGGAGAATAAAACACTAAACTAAAAAAAAAATATGATTAAACCACTAATCTTGTTAAGAGTTTGCTAAGCAACTTTTTGACTAAATATTCTAAAAAAATATCATATTCATATACATAATTTATCTTCTCTGACACTATAACGACTAATAATACTTAAATTATAAATTTCAATTTATTTAAGTCTTTTAAAAAATTTTTAAGTGAAAGAAAACTTTGCAGATCAAATAAATTTACAACCATAAAAGATAAGGTATGTGTGGAACACCTAAAGCTGTTGTCTTATTGGAGCTTAACGAAAGGTTTATGCATTTTTCTTAATTTTAAAATTGTCGCAACAAGAAGACTGAAAGACTCAGGACGCATTAGCGAAAGAACGTATAGTTTTTCCAAAAATGAAGGGGTGCGAAGATTTGTAAAGAGTAATAAAGACAAAGAGATGAAAAATTCATTGAAGCTCATAATCGTTTCTCATGGCCTTTAGTCCATACAAATTGGCGTTTCGTCCCGACGATCTCACTTGGACTCATCAGTTGACTTGTGAGGGCCTTGTAAATATGCAATTTTTATTAAGTTCAGTTCAACTTACATTTGTTATGATACTGCACAAGTGTGTTTAGGGTCAAAGGCAGAAAACTCCTTTTAATAATACCATATTTGATTTTAAGGAAAAAAAAGGTATGTTTTTTACAAGCCCGAAGGACAGTGGACAAAAAAAAAGAAGTTGGGGCTTAACAAATAACATGTTAAATGCAACAACAACTAATCCCCTAGTTAAGCCCGGAAAATTTCTAGACTTAACATAAGCGCGGAGAAAAACTGTGTTATCGGCGAGATATATTATCGATAGTTTGAATGGAAACGACAAATTTTGCCTGTGATGGCGTCACTAATCCACGAAGTGATTTTCTTCATCCAGTTCCCTTCGATATTGGAAAAAAACACGCCTATAATAGGTCAGCTGATAAACGAATGAAGGGACACGTTCGGGGATCAATATAAAATTTGACGACCGGTACTAAATTAACGAAGTTAGATATACATCTAAAAATCGTCAATAGGGTTTTTTTTTAGACGTGTGGTTTTCAATCTTGCAATACTTTTTTTCGGAGTTGGTCTTTTTGACGGACGCGACTAGAGACATGCCAATTTATAACCGTTATAACAGTTTTTAGCCATTAAAAGTGGACGTGCGTTAACGCGCTTCGCACGAATTGAAAAAAAAAACTCTGGATGCCTGAAGTATGCCCACCGGCGGAGGGCCCTGGCCCTGCGGGGCCGCAAAAACAGTACTTTTATAAACCAAAACTGTTATAATTGGCATGTCTATAGTCACTCCCTCTTTGACAGCTGTCACTTGATTTATGCTTAGTTTGGTTTGAAATTTCATAATGAATAGACTTACTCCTGAACAACATTTGCAAATCGTGCAAATTTATTACCAAAATAATGTTTCGGTTCGCGCGACGCATCGCGCGCTGCGTCCAATATTCGGTCGACATAATCGCATGAATTCGAACAACCATGGATCGGTTTCACACCACGTTTACTTTAGTGGATAATGCGCATCCTCAGAGACGCCGTACAGTGCGCACCGAAGACGCTATTGCTGCTGTGGAGCAGAGTATCGAAGAAGACCCGAATGATTCCATCCGCCATCGCGCGCAACAATTGGAGCCTCTCGGCTGGAATTTATTCGAGCCAGCCGTGGCGGCCACATGCCCGAAATCATTTTCAAAATAGGAAAGCTAAATTCTTGGCCATAACATTAAATTATATGCGTTTTATTCCATCTTGAAAACCAGATGTCTAAAAAAACACCCTTTACTAGCGGACAGAATAGTGCTTGATAAATTGAATAAAATTGCGAGCTAATTTGGACTTTGACGTTGACAGATTCGGAAATTTTAATGGGAAGTGACATATAATTGAGAGCCAAAGATTTTTTGGTTAAGTTCGGCGACCAGCTAAGTTAATCGATCTGCTCGGGCGATTAAGTTCACTTCACCTACTTTGTGCCTTTCTCTTCTTAAAATCGGAAGTTGCTGGAAACTCACTTTCCTTGCGTGAAAAGAGAATATTTCAATGGAGGTTGTTCCCGTGAAAATAATGATGAACGATTTGTGGTGTCAACAAAATAGTGCTTCGTATCATATAGGTTTTATTAAAGTTTGAGAATTTCTGGAGAAATAGAGTTGTTAATTTACCGTCAAGAACGTTTTATATGTATTTCTGAACTATTCTTTGTTGGATCATTTTTTTTTCAGTACTTAAACTGTCCAAAATTACTTTTTACTTTGTCTCAACTTATTAGCTTTTCTTACACATTGGATTGACACTTTCGACTTTCCGTGACGTCTCTGCGCTTTCTCTCACTCTCAATATTCATAGTGAGGAAGAGATTGCTAATGTCGTTTTCGTTTGGATTTCGGAACTGTTCCATTCCTATTGAAAATGGAAAATTTGGAATAAAAGGAGTGGAAAAGGAGTAACTCCGGACGTCCACTCGAAAACGACATAAGAAACTTGTGGATTTTGTTGACGTTTTCTTTTGTGACATCTGTTTTCAGGATCCAACATTTTTTCTTTTGGAAAACAGATTTATTTAATACAATTTTAATTTTGCAAATAAAAATTCTGAGTCATATTTTAACGACCACAGTCGAGAAACGATGAAAATTGAAACAAATCGTATGAGTTTTGTTCCATTTTTCATCGTTTCTCGATCAATTTTATCCATGCGGAGTTACAGAACGTAGGCACAGGTTTGTATTATGTTTTAACGACTTCTGAAAGTCAGAATGAGTCGAATGTGTTCACACTAGTTTGTGTTTGAACAATAATTGAAGACGGATTCAAGTCAAAATAAGTCAGTTGAGTTAGTCCAATGTGAACACCGTCTTATAAAGTTAAGACAATTAGAAGGCCAGTTGGAGTTAAGGCCGCTGTGAAAGCAGCGTTTTCGATATGATGAAACAGGAAGAACTAAGAAAAATTAAGTCGGCGATAAATGCCTGAAATCGTTTTCATGTACATAATCTATAGCATTTTCGATTCATTCATCGGACAACCTTATCTTTTACTCAAATACATAATATGTACAAATGTTTAGTATATAAACATAAATATATATATGTACATATTTATTTATCAAGAGATTTTCTTTGACTTACAAAATATGTCAATATGAGCGATTAAAATATTTAATTTAAAAAAAAGTGTCATTTTCCCATCATTTTCCAAAAAGCTATGATATGCAATGTTTGCAGGAGACTGATCTTGAAAAAGAAAATAAAGTTTTATTATATTTATAGAATTTAAAATTTACAGATTCAACATTATTAGTATAGGAACAGAAATTAAAAACAAAATTGGGGAAAACTTTTTCATTCTCATGCCTTCAAAAGCTATGAAAAGTATGACTCTTGAGGGTTTATATATAAATTCATAAAAATAAATATTAAAAAAAAAAAAAAAAACGAAACCATACAGAAGTTAAACAAAAATAATTATGTTTAGAATAATATATAAATATTTAAAGGTATTTATAAGAGTTTGGAAAAGGGTACAAAGAAACGGTAAATAAAATAAAGAAACTTCGTTAGAAATAATTTTAACGTCAATTAAGTGTATGTAGGTAATATTAATTATGGGTTTCCTTCATTGCAACATTGTTGCATCGATTACTCACAGTATATTGTTTCGATGAAAATTCCTAAAAAGATATTGAAAAGAAAATAAAAATCAAATACAGAGAATAAGGACAAATTATACATCTTGCACGAGATATCTTTTGAATTCGTCCGAATTATGGAGTTGTGGAAATATATGTAAATAGATTGGTTTGTGCATTTTGGAAAGTATGTAATTGAAAAACAAAATAAAAAACAAAGATATTGGTTAAACAAAATATATTTTGAACAAATATAAACCTTGGTGCTTAGTTGAAAAGAAAACCTTCATTTTCATACAACGCAGTGCATTGCCAAATATACTGGCGCAAATTTATAGTCAGTCTATCTTTAATGTAAGAACTCAACATACATACATAGCTTCAAAACAGTACACGTAAACGTTAAAAAGAATTCTAACAACTTAAGTCAACTTTGACAGTTAAAAAAGTCTCTAAATTGTGAAGTTGTTGTTGGATAAACGAAATGCTTAAGTGTTTTCTTATTTTTTAAAATGATTTTGAGTGAGTGGAACTGTGTTGTTAAAAGGGAATTATATCGGTCATTAAAACAAATTTTAATGTTTTTAGAAATTCAATGTATGTTAGTAAAAAATTAATCAGCCTTATTGTGAGTTTCACCCGAACAACATTCCACCCGAAAAAATTGACATTTAACTTTTCGCCTATTGTGAGTTTCTCCGAAATTTCATGATCGAAAAATTCCCCTTTTTGTGAACATTCGGGCGGAATGTAATGGCATTTTCATTTCGTTCGGGCGAAACTCACAATAGCTTTTAAAATTCCGGGCGAACAAAAAATTTTAAGGTGAAATATTTTTCGTGTGCAACTCACAATAAGGCTGAATATAACTTCTAGCCTTTAAGTTAATTTCTTTTAATATTGAAATGACTGGGGTACAATTTTGCGCCACTACAACGGAAAATATTTGTATTATTAATAAACTCCTGGTGTTGAAGAAAATGGTTCTTCTTCGTCTATTTTGCTTACATTACATAAGTTAATTACATGTAGGTAAATATGTACCTACTTATTTAAAATATTTTACTGAGTGAGTGAGAAAGATATTAAAGGAAATGAAAAAAGGGATAAAGGTTCTCCCAAACTAACGCGAATACTTCGGAACGATAACGAAACTTTCGCCTTTCTAAATTTATGTACATGGAGACATTACATGGACATTCTTCGGTCGTCACATATTCGCTGCGAAATGTTCGCGCCGGTTTGGGAGATACATAAAAGTCACATAAAGAATAGGAGTGTTTTTATGAGTCAGCATGCTCGGAAACATGGCTTTCCAAGCATCGAATTTGATCATTTAAAGGTAAGAAATGATCAAGCACACCATGTTGTAGGGCTTTTTTAAATATTTTGAAAACTTGTTCCATTTCCATCAAGCCATTTTGACGAGTATACTCTTCGATGCAAGCCACCCTTATTAGTTATAGCCCGAACCTTTGTACACCGGCATTGAGTTCAAATGAGTTTCAACAGCGTCGAAATTCGTGCTGAAAATCTAGAGTTGCTGTGTGTGTACAAACAGATATTTGCTTTGACATCTCTACGCACATAAGACATAAGCTACTAATCCTTTGTATTTGTTTTTGGGCAAAATAAATAGAAGCATGACGATTTTCCTTCTTTTTCATTACCCCTATCTTTCTGTTACCCCTATCACACGCCACAAACTACTGCATCGATTCATAGTGTCGGCAAGGTTTTTTGGTCGTGTGAAACGGAAGTGTGTCGATACTGTAGATCGAACTCTGGAGTTCGAAGCAGTATGCCGACGTGGTGTGTAAAAAGGAACGAACTAGTTCGCCGATTCAGTTTTTCATGTTTCTATTGTTTTTTGTTGTCAACTTGTGTTTTTCATCCCGTTATTTTTAAATTCATGTTATAGTTTTATAAAGGGAGTAAAATACTAAAATAAAACTGCCAAATAGACCACAAAAGTGTGTGTGGGTTCATTCTGAAACAGTTATTTTACTAGAAATAATATAGAATCGACAAATATTCGCTTTTACAGCTGGTTTTGACATACAATTATACGTCGATGCATTGGCATGTGAATGCCCATACAAGAACGTCGACATGGTAGATCGATTGTGGCGTGTAAGGCCCCAGTTATAGCTATCATTGAAAACCATCATTGAAAATTTTAATGATTGGTTTTGAGGCACTTAAAAGGCAAAATTAGTAATTATTTTGATGCCAATATGTAGGTAGTGACTTAATTATTAATATTTGCTGAAAAAAATGTTCATTTTGGACCTACCGTCCACATAAAATGACTTTTATTATTTCAATGAATGAACTACCTTATCAATGATCATTGAAAAATTAAACGTCATTTTATGGCGATGTGTCGACCTTATTCAATTTTTTTTTTCACAAAAATTATAATTTAAGCCATCAGCTTTATTTTTGCATCAAAGTAATTACTGATTTCACTTTCTAAAGGTACCAAAATTAGTCATTAAAGTTTTCAATGAAAGCTATAACTGGCACCTAAGAGGGGTATGGGTCAAAAATCCAACCCTAATTCAACTCGATTCTTAGATCTTGTATATAAACGGGGTAATCGAACTGCAATTTTTAGTAAGTGTCCGGAAAACGAAACTAATTTTAAGTGCATTCAAAATGAACTGTTTGGTTTACACTGCCCATGGGTGACGCTTACACTGTGCAAATGTATTATGTTTACACTGCGCGGCTGCATATATTTTCATTTTTTATTTTTGTATTATTCAACTTAAATCATTATTTAATACATTGTATAGTTATCTTGTTTGCATCGTTAACAATAGCTCATAAAAGTTTTACGTCTTGCGCGTGTAAACATTGATACACTCTCCACTTTTGTGTATAATGTGCCCTTACAAAACGACTGAACACAGTGCACGTGTTAGGAAAATATAAAAGGGTTTAAAAGGAGACAGCAATACACGTTGGTTATGAAGTTCTGAATATCAAAATTGGAGGGACAAATAGAGCCGCGTTAAGCGTTCAATACTCGCGTGGGCGGCTGACGGCTGAACAAAGAATCCTTGTATACTTGAAACGTGTGACCAAAACAATCAGCTGCATCTATCACCGTTAAATCTAACAATCGTTTTAGTCTTACGCGATCTGGACTCTTTACTTGTAATTTTTATTGAACAGAGTGAGAATGTTACACTCGCAGTTCTGTTGGCATACTTCGTGAATAAAACAACAGAATTAACTCAGATGCCTCATAATATTTTAAAAAATTAACCTTCTTTCGCAAACAGTTTGTTTCGTTGCAAATCGTAGTGATCAAAACACCTGAAAAAAAAACATGATTCTTCAACACAATATAACTAACACTAACTTGTTCCAATGAATGAAAGTACACAATATCGTTATGAGGGAACCAAAAAATTACTATTGAAATCTCTGAGTACGGTTTTTAAGGTAGTCATGATTGTTATAAGTTGAATTAAAAAAAAAAAAAAAATATGAAAAACAAAAATATTAATAAGGAATACATTGATTTTTGGTGCAAACAAGAATTAACCACTCATATAATATTAAAATCAACTTTAAAATAAAAAAAAAAAATATTTTGCAGCCTTGCATATCTAAGCTGAACTATCAATTCAATTTATCAATTTATTTTGCATTCAGTTATTTGGAATAATCGGCAGGATTTTGTATGGATTCGCTTGTGGAGATTCAATCTTACTGAATCAGTTTGTTCCAACACCATTCTACACAGCTACATAATGTGGAAGATGTTTTTTTTTTTTTTTTTTTTTATTTAAGATTCAGAACTTTTTTTTGTATTTTCTTATGTGTTTGAAATCTCAAAGTTCTTTATACAAAATTTCGAAAGATATTTTGGCATAAATGAATGAATTGCGTTTATGAATTGGATATTTGAGTTTTATAACATGATTGTTTATTTTTGTCTACGTTATAATAAAATTTAAGCGCTTTAAATGTACAATAGCGTTTGATCTGCTTTGGTTTTCTTTAAAGTGAATCGTAATACGTAATATTTCCGTAAACAAGTTGAACAGTTTAATTGACATACAGTCTTATTTATAAAAATTTTATAGCGAGTGACAGAGCTTATGCCTTATGCAACTCGAAACCGTTCTTTTTTTTAATTTCACAGAGGCTACATACGCATTGGGATGAAAAGGGCGTTTAGCATCAATATGTCGATTTGAGATTTATACAAAAAATTTAAATACATACCTAAAACCTACTTTGGGATGGAGTTGCTCACGTGAGTTCGGTAGGCGATGCGTAGTGAATTGGCCTCTCGGTCTACATTCAAGCCCCAGTGACAAAAGTTTTTCAATTAAAATGAACCCAATCGACTGAATACCACTAAAGGCGTCGAACGATCTAGCCTATACAAAGTTGGTGTTAGCTCAATCAAGCATTTTTTGTTTTTGTTGGTATTTTTCTCAATAAATCGTTACATTATAGGTCTGTTTGGTAGCGTGAAATTTCTTGCGAATTTGGACAAATTTTTACAAAATTGTACAATTTGTTACAAATTCCTGTTTGTTAACTCGAAAAAGTTGCAACGAGAGAGCACATCGAGAGAGAAAAAAATTTCCCCTCCATTGGATAACTTGCGAATTTGTGCTACATACATTTCTGTGTGCAAGAAGAGTAAAGTCTGTCAAAACACTCAGCTGTTAGCATCTTTTGCTTTTAATTTGAAATTGTGGTTTCTGGTATGTGTAAATTGACTTTATAAATAATAAATAATTTGATAAATTTATGTTTTATGTGTTTTTTTTTTTTTTTTAATTAAACGCAAATTGTTAACAAAACCAGACTTTTGGCATGTGATTGTTGATGTGAGGAGTAAAATTCTGACGTTTTGTAGACAAAAGTGGTTCAATGCGTTTGTTAGCTTTCTTGCAAATTTCTCCATTTTTGAGAAATTCGTTCTCTCTTTGGTGTTTTGACAGGTTTTACAAATTTTGCTGAAAAAAAGTTACCAAACAGACCTTATATCAAGAAAGAAAAAGAATAAGAATAACATTAAAAGAAATAAAGAATCCAAGACCTGATGAGTGTGTATCAGTTGGGGAAGTTAAACTTTAAAGATTTCTTTATCTGTAGTAGAAATAGAAATGTGTTCGTCTCACATACAAGGTCTGTTTGGTATCTTTTTTTCAAAAAAATGTGTAAAACCTGTCAAAATACCAAAGTCAGAACGAATTTCTCAAAAATGGAGAAACTTACAAGAAAGTTAACAAACGCATTGAACCACTTTTTGTGTACAAAACGTCAGAATTTTACTCCTCATATCAACAATCGCATGCCAAAAGTCTGGTGTTGTTAACAATATCTGTTTAATTTAAAACAAAATTACATAAATTATAAATTTCCCAAGTTATTTATAATATTAATTTTCACATATCAGAAACCATAATTTCAAATTAAAAGGAAAAGATGCTAACATCTGGGTGTTTTGACAGTCTTTACTCTTCTTGTACACATAAATGTATGTACCACAAATTCCAATGGAGGGGAAATTATTTGCTCCCTCGTTGCAACTTTTTCGATTAACAAACAGGAATTTGTGCAAATTCGGAAGAAATTTCAAGTTACCAAACAGACCTATTAAATTGGAGCAAAATCGGTGAGGATTCTGACTAAATATATATATTTTTTTTTATTTTCAAAAAAGAAATCGAATTTTTTCTAAACAGAATCGAATTTTTCCTGTTAATTGAAAGGAATTTCGTATTTCGTAAAAGAATCGATTTTTTTTGGTGTGATTGTGTTTGTGCAATTATAGCTGCAATTGACGCAAAACGTCAAGAAATTATTCACAAAACTATTAAGGTTGTTTGTTTTTGTTGTGAGAAAAATGTTTTACCAATAGAATTAAATTAATAAATAAAACATATAAGCCAGCTTATACGGTGCCAATTTGTTGGTGCATTTTATTTGTTTGAACTTCTAACGGGTGATTTTTTAGCTGGTTTGGTTTTGGCAACACTGGTTTTGACAGCTGACGTGTGTTTAGTACCTTGTGTCACTGTCAAACAGCTTCAGTTTGGTTTGCAATTTAACCATGGATCGTCTTACAAATGAACAACGCTTGCAAATTATTGAATTTTACTATCAAAATTCGTGCTCGGTTCGAAATGTTCATCGCGCGCTGCTTGGTGTTCAGCGATGAGGCTCATTTTTGGTTGAATGGGTATATGTGGTTTCAACAAGACGGTGCCACATGCCACACAGCACGCGAAACAATGGCGCAATTGCGAGGCGAGTTTGGTGAACAGTTAATTTCACGTTTCGGGCCGGTCAATTGGCCGCCTAGATCGTGCGATTTGACACCATTAGATTATTTTTTGTGGGGGTATGTCAAGGCTAATGTCTATAGGGACAAGCCCGCTTCGATTGACGCACTGGAAGCCAACATCCATGCATTCATTCGTGAGATACCGGCCGATATGTGTGAAAGAGTATGCCAAAATTGGACTCAGCGGATTGGCTACCTGAGACGCAGCCGCGGTCAACATTTGCATGAAATTATCTTTAAACATTAAATTGCAAGGTTCAAACTATCGATTCAAATAAATATTTCATTCATTTTTTCGAATTTTTTGTGTGTTTTTTTTTTAAAAAAGTTCTAAACCTCTTAAAAAATCACCCATTATTTGCACATATATTTTTAAAGAAAATTGTTATTGAAAAGTTTTCACTTGCACTAAAAGTTTTTAACACGTCTTACACTAGCGAAAGCTATTTTTTTTTTTGTCAAATTTGTGTTTGATAATGAACAACGCACAATAAATTATTTTTTAGATGTATTGACTGAATATATTGTTGAATATTTTGTTAAATTATTTAGAATTCGTTGCAACCAAAAAATAAACAACTCGTCTTCCAAAAAATCCGCGACTTTCAATTTGACGTATTAGAAATGTCAAGTCTTCAGAGTGTGTGTGTAAATCAGTGTGAAATCTTGCTAAAAACGCAAGATTTGTTTTGACAGAAAAGAATCGATTTTGTTTAGAAAAAATTCGATTCTGTTTAGAAAAAATTCGATTTCTTTGTTGTAAGGAATTCGCCATAATTCTAGTACATATCAATAGAAAATTTTGAGAGATAAAAGCAACCCATGTAGGTCGTTTTACTGAAGGCTTTACTTTAATGTGGTTTTCCAATCACCGATTTCAAATTTGGGGATCGGATTTCCGATCAATTGTGGTAACTAGAACTAGGAAAACAGACCCAGAAAATTCTGAAAAAGATGAACTTGAACCCCAAAGTAATTAATTGTTTTGGTTGTTTGTAAGACCACATAAATTTCAAATGATTGTGTAGAAAAGAGAAGGTTAGATTCCCTTTTCTTTTCTACCCATGTAAAATCTGAAGAAATTTTTTTTTAGTAATGTAAATCAGGCACATTAGAGTGAAAAGGTGTAATATTCAGAAATAAAATGATTTCATATAAGAAACACATAAATGTACATAATTATACACTGCCAGAAAAATTGAAGGAAAATTGAAGTTGTGTTTTTGAAGAGCTATATCTGAAGCAAAAAGCATACTTAAGTTTTTAGTTTTGAGATTGTTATAGCAACATTTTACATTTTTTTTTTTGAAGAGTCAAAGGTTAACTAACGAATTTAAATTAAATTTGATCCTTCTAATTCAAAATATCTGACTGAGTGGAAAAGTCTTTTAAATGCAACCTATTTTGCACAGAACAAACTAAAAGAAATAGAATAGGAAAGGATTTGTGTTGACACAGTGAGATAATAAGGTGTTTAATATCGCAGGAAATCACTAGTGTTGGAACTGGGGGTATATACAAAAGAATGCTATGTAGAGTGAGGCTCAAACCCGCACCTCTGAGTTAGCAATTAGACAAGTTTCAAAAGTCTGATTAAATGGCACTTAAGTGCGCTAAATGGGAGACTTAAGTGCCACTGGCTTCGGTAAGAGTGTACTGTGACACTGTGTACTATAACTACACATTAACGGATATCAGTAATTATGGTACACACGAAATACTTTAACTTAAAAAATGGTAGTAAAATATCGTTTGTCTCCTAATTCAATAATAATAGAGGTCTCATGTAAGATTTTCAAAAGATACATAATATACGTAGGTAAAGTTAGGTTAGAAAGGGTGATAATACGGCAAGCCGCACCACCTAACTCGGATCTCAATGGATTCATTGTAAGTATTATCAAAGTCGTTACAGCCATTTTCAGTCAATGATGAGAGGAGCAAGTTTAAGACAATTTTAAAGACGAATTTTACTTTGTTGTTGAGGGTTCCTGGAAACTATAGTCATTATAAAAATTAAGGCACTCTTTAGCTTAAAAAACTTAACTAACAGTTTAAGTTCTCATTAAAACCCTTTAAAGATTAATTTGACTTGAAACTTTCACTATAATTTTAGCAACACTAGAAAAAGGATTTACATTCAAGGATAACTTTTCGTATTCCCACCATTTGCTTGGTGTACCTATAGTTTATATGACCAACTTATTATCATGCAACTCACAAGCCTTATTTTAAGAATAAGATTAACATAGTCATTGGAACGACAATAAATAATAAAAAAAATTGTTTGTTTGAAACGGCCTGGATGTTTTAAGAGATTTTTTTTTTTAAGCTAACGATTCTGTGAGTTTTGAAGCGAAACCTAATAAATGTATTAAAGCATTTACATTGCCAATTACTGTACGTATGAGTAAGTTTAAAAAATAAATATATGTACATTATGTTGCCAAAAACAATTTCAATCACAAAATAGCACAAAATGAATAACAAATAAAACAATTATACATAAAAATACCAATATTATGCTATTGACACGATCACAATAGATTTACAAAATTATATAATAAATAGTTCATGCAAATTTTGCCGGAAAATCCCAATCACAATTTAAGAACATTTTACGAATTATTTTTAATAATTTTTTTTTTTTTTTAAAGAACGCTTTCGAAATTTTGTACAAATGAACAAATATGAGAACACAAATAAAAAGTTAGTTTTCCCCAATTTCAAATTAAATTTTATATAAAAAAAATTTATACCCTAAATTTCCAATCGTAGTTTTTCTTTTTCATCATGGGTCCCTCTTCACCACCTGTCTGTAAGGAGGCAAAAACAATTACATTGTCTGTTCGTATAGATTTTTTTTTTTTTTGGGATAAATATATGAATAATTGTTTTGCTACACAGCTTCCACATTAAGAGCATTATCAACTTTATAACTTATATGGAAAATATATCAATATATTACATATTGCATATAAACAAAAATTAAATTAAATTAATTAAAAAAAAAACAATAAAACTACAACAAACGAATGTTGGTAACAGAATAATAATAAATCAAATTTTTTTTTTAATTAATAATAATTATAAATTGCACAAACAACTGAAATCTTTTGTATAGGAATACAAAAATACACATTAAATAATAATTTGATTATAATATTGTTTTGACAAAGACTACATTTTATTACCTTATCTTTTTTGTCTTGACGGGCATAGGGAAAACAAGGAATCACAGCTGTCACACGAGATGCTGATGCAATTTTGCAGGCATTTATCATAATTAGCAGCTCCATTAGGTTATCGTTTATTTCGCCCGAACCAGACTGAATGATGTAGACATCTTCGCCTCGAACGGATTCCCCGATTTCAACGCTTTGGTAAAATGAAATTAAAGATAAAATATTTATGGGTTAGGGATATATCAGGTGCCAGAAAAAATAAAGCAATAACTTTAATTGAGAGCTTCTCGAGTTTAAATATTTTGGGGCTTTTTAATTTGTCACAAAAAAAAGTTAAAATACTTAACACGTAGACATTTGTATTAGAGTGTGTGCGCCGTTCAATAGGAAACTTTTGATAGAAACTTTTGGTTGCTCCCGATTCAAGTACATAAGGTAAAATGAGAGTTCGCCCACCAGAGGTGAAAATTCCACAGGTCCAGGTCAGGCAAGTACGGAGGGTGCGGCAGGACCTCCTACCCTAACTCTCAACAGAGTATCTTGCTGAGTTTGGGTAAACGTTTTGGAAACCCATGGCGCATAGGTTCGAAAATCTTGTATCATAATTCAGAATTTAATTATGATAATTCAGTTGGTTTTACTATATTCGCAGGAAATGGTTGTTCTCCACTTTTGGGCTCTCTAGTAAAGCAACCGCAGCGCCGGCGTATTTTAATGACGAAACTGTTCGCTGTGTAGAAGAACCATGAGCTCATTCATAACATATGTATGTATGTATGTATCCAGCCGGATTGGGGTCATAACTGTAAATTTACTGAAACTCGGTAAATCTAATCTTTTTTGGGATGTGACCAATCCCATTTTACATATTTTGAAATTTAATCTAAATAAAAACCAACTACATACTTGGGAACAAACATTTATCAATGAAATGTAACATGCCCAAAGTGTAATAAGGTACCTATATGTATGTTCATAGTATGTACCTAAACTAAAAAACACACTTTGTTTGCATACAAATAGTCGTCGTCGTTGGTGCAATAGATATTTACTGAAGCATTTTTTTTTTCAAACCGTATCTTATCACTTGGAAGCTTTCTGATAGGGAAGTATTTATTTAAAGTAAATACTATGTAAATAGAACAAAAATGCATTAGATTGACTTGACGAAATAGAAGCTATGAGAATAGTGCATATATGTATGTATGTATGCATGTAATACATACTTCCTACTTATCCTATGATCAGTGGTTAACCACAATTCGATTTCTTAAAGATTCTTATACCAAATATATTGGATGTTCTTTTAACAGAGAATATAACTTTCAATTGTGAAACGTATGTACATATTTACATTCAGAACACAGTTTTGCGAAGCTTGGTGAAAATTTAAATTACCAGACAGGCATATATTTACATTGTGTGGTTTATTTTCACACCAGTGTCTGGTCACAATTTCAAATTAAAATACAAACAAAACGATAGCTGGAGGTTTTGACACTCTTGTTACACTTCTTGCGCGCAGAAATGTTTGAAGTATAAATTTGCAAATTATTTTTTCAATGGAGGTGAGATATTTTTCACTCTCATTTCCTCTGTTTTCTTACTACCCAAAACTGCCAGCTTCTACCAATTTGTGTCCAAATGGTAGAAAAAAAAAATAAGTAGCTACACTGCTCCCTATTTACATGATTAAAACCTGATTCAATTCAAAATGTCTAGTTGCGAAAAGTGTAACAAAAAATAATGATACGATAGACGGCCGGCGCGGCGCAGCATGGATCTTATTGGTCATGACCAGTGATAATGATGGTCTATGAAAACAAAACCAATACCTACGTCATTCCGTCGAAACTCACAATAGGCTACACGAAAAGAAAGTATTCAGACATAAATATTCTATTTTTATTTCAAATAAACAAGTTTTTTGCACATAATGTACGTACTTTTCGTAACGAGTTAAAGTACATAGTTTATTTACGTTATTTTAAGAAAAATATTCACCCTGATTACAGAATGATCTGTGGAGGGCATTGACTTATAATAAGTCAATGGTGAAGGGAGTCAGACTCTTCTTTGACAGTTCGCCTATCGTAAAAATGTCAAAATTGATAATACTCTCTCCGTAGCTTATGGCGAATTCCTTACAACAAAGAAATTGAATTTTTTCGAAACAGAATCGAATTTTTTCTAAACAAAATCGATTCTTTTCTGTCAAAACAAATCTTGCGTTTTTAGCAAGATTTCACACTGATTTGCACACACACTATGAAGACCTGACATTTCTTATACGTGAAATTGAAAGTCGCGTTGTTCATTAGCAAACAAAAATTTGACAAAAAAATACCTTTCGCGAGTGAACGACGTGATAAAAACTTTCAGTGCAAGTGAAAACTTTTCAATAACAATTTTCTTTAAAAATATATGTGCAAGAAGAAGTTCAAACAAATAAAATGCACCAACAAACTGCCCCCGTATGAGGTGACGAATATCTTTTGTTATTAAAATAGAATTATTATAGTTATTAATTTACTTCTATTGGTAAAACATTTTTCTCACAACAAAAACAAACAACCTTAATAGTTTTGTGAATAATTTCTTGACGTTTTGCGTCAATTGCAGTTGTCAAGTAACAATCACGCAAAAATAAAATCGATTCTTTTAGGAAACACGCATTCCTTTCAATTGACAGAAAAAGTTCGATTCTGTTTAGAAAAAATTCGATTTCTTTTTTGAAAGGAATTCGCCATTATTCACCAAATTCTGTAATCGGGGTGATTATTTTATATTGATAAAAACATTGTTTATTTTCGGTTGAGAGGAGGAAATCAGAAAATTAAATAATTTAACAACCAATAAAACTATGTATACTTCACTTCTTTTAAAATAATTTTTTCTTGCACCTTCCATCACTGTATGAAGAAATAACTGCCAAAATATTAAATCAGGGTTAAGGTCTTGTATGTACATAGCTACCTGCTTTTATGTACGATCAGACTGTGATTTTAGGAACAAACATGCACCTAATTTTAAAAGAAATAAACCTTGCGTTCAAGACCCTATCCGAGACGTTGTCAATCTATCCACAAATGTTCAGATATATTGAGTTGTTGTTGCCTCAGCTGTTTTTTCACAAGGGATTACAACAACACAAAGCTATGCAGATCGCTTCCGCCATTCAGTTATGGAAGCGTTTATTCCACCTACCAAGAACGTACTTAAGTTTAAGGTAGTATTATGTGAGCATATAAATATGATCCAAAAAGGACCGTGTTGCACATTTATGCATGGGATAGTTTAAAATTGTTTAAACAACTAATGCCATCGAGGTGTGCATATATTATGTACATTGTACACTATCGAATTTCTTAAATAAGTCTTTATTATATGAAGAAAAAAAATGCATGCGAAGTACTCTTAAGAACGACTTATGATGAAATTAGGTTTGTTCCTTGATCCCTGAAATCACCCTGAGCTCGATGCTTTAGAGAAATCAAACCTTAGGTGGAAAAACATCTCCAGTTGTTTGGCGAGAAAACAAATCTTTCCAAGGCTGGATCTGAAGCGCTCTTAATGTTTGTAATCTTTTAGAAGACTGCACATCAGATCCGTAATAGGTTTCATAATCAAGCACACATAACAGCACGCATTGCAACTTGGTGTATTTTCAAAAGATATTCCCAACAGCTGCAGCTTTATTGATGAAATGAGGAGGAGGAAACGATTCCTCACTTCCCGAAAAATACTAGGTAGGTACATTATATTTATGTAATTTTATATTTAACCGCTTCAGATTTGAGAAGTCGGATATGATTTTTACTAGTACATAGATCACTAAACCAGGTTTAATTTTGTTTAATTGTGAGTGGCATTTTTTTATTTAAAGGTTTGTTCAACCCAACACTACCTTTTTTTTTTGAAAATAAACAACAACACTGCGAAATGATTTATTCAAACTAATACCGTGTGTGTGTGTGTGCAAGTGCGTGTTAAATTTAAGTCGAGATCTGAAGATTTGAACTAATAAACAAAAATTGAAAAAGTTAAATGTGAAATACATCAAAAGAAAAATTGATTAAACGACATTAGTTTAAATTAAATCACCCAACATTGTAGGTATGCTGCAGCTTCTGAGACATAAATATGTACGTAAGGCTAGACAGAAAGACAACGTAAAAATCTCGACTTCTATTTTTTACGACTACATAGCTTAGCATATAATACGTATTATGTATGTACATTGGATAGCACCTACATTTACATATTTGCATCGCAAGTAAAAATCAATTAATTCGAACATTTTTATTTGGATTTAGAACTTTAATACTGCTACTGATTTTCTATAAATAAAAATTTCAAGCATATTAATAATTCCGTTTAGTTGCCATTTCATTGAAGCTAATCTTTGAATGCTCTGATGTCCACTTTTTCTCAATTTACTTGACGAAAACAAAATTTTATATTTTAGATCAGTCAGAGATAAGAACACTCGAAGGCATTATTTAAAAATTTCAAAAAATAAACACATGATAACACTAATGTACGCAAATAGAATTATATTATACATATTTCCATTTTGTTCCCGCGAAATGTTTTGTGTATTGTTTTTTTAATATCATTTGTCCCTTGAACGAACATTTTTTTTTTATGAATAAGTTAGATTTGTAAACTTCAATTTTGCTTAAACAGATACCTACATACTGAAATTATACACGTATGTATAAATTTACGTGACATCAACTGCCATTTCAGATCATCATCCATTCTAGGCGAACTGCCAATAATAAAATTAAAAAAAAAAAATACAATACAATAACTGGCGGTCACGAACATCACACGATAGAAGCATTTTCTTCTATAAGAAGTAAATAAAAGGGAATAATTTTAGGTCTCTTTCTCTCACTCTATATACCTACCTACATATATCTGTGATTAAAAAATTGTTTGGCTGAATCGCATATTAAATCTACAAAGGTACAGATTGATACCTGTTTTCTTACAAAGAACAATCATTAGGAGGTTGGTAAGTAGTCAGATAACTCCTTATGAAAGATAAATAATATTTTCTTAAGCGGTCCATCCCACGTGGATTCATCGATTTACAACAACATACAAGGTATACACATTCGACATCTAAACAGCTGACAATGTGCCACCACGAGGTTAGGAATACATACCATCTATGTAGCTACAACATAAAACAACAAAATGCCTTAGGAGTGGAAAGTTTTTAATAAAACGACAAAACTCAATCTCTTGCGCCTCAGAATCAATTGAATTGAATACATTCCGGTTAATTTTAGGAATTCTTAGTAAAATCATAGGGAATTCATCTAACAATAAGACATATCATTCCCAAAACGCCGAAAAATATACCAACCATCGCTACCACATAGGTATACTAAGCAATTGAAATTATTGAAGGTATACAATCCCACAAACTGAGAATGAGAACTGGTGTGTATGAGTGCGTCAAATAGACATGAATACTCAACTAAAACTGGGAAAAAAAAATAAATTTAATTAAAGAACACTTGTTTGTGATTTCTTTATCTTTTGCTTGTGCCTCCTCCCTTTCGAACTGGGAACGGCTAGGTAGTGCAATTTCATGGACAGGAAAAAACGTGACAGCAACAAAATATCGTACAGTCACTTAAGCAGTCTTCATAACCTTAAATTTGTTATATTTTCCTCACCTCACATGCTTTCAAACGAAACACAAATTAGAATTTTTTGTTTAATAAATAACATCACTGTTTTTAAACAAATTAAAATTCAATATTTAAATTCGTTGACATGTAAACGCACTTGTTTTTTTTGTAATATTTAATCGATAGAAGATTGTTAAGTTATGTCACATTTTCTGTAGGTATTCACTGAGTTGTTACAAATATTTTCTTAGGACAAAGGGAAAAAAAGAAAAAAAAAATTACGAGCAAAAGAACACTTTTTTTTATTACGCTTTAAAAAAAAATTAAAACACTTTTTATGTATACTCACCATGTTTCCAAATTGCTGAACTTCTTTGTAACAACTTTTCCCAAATCAATGCCTAGCCTATCGACAATCCGTTGGGCCAAGTCAGGATGAGAAGTACCCGAAAACACTTTTATGTTTGGCATTCTGGAGTGTAATAAGTTCCTATTACCAGCCTGTTTCTCCAAATTGTCGCGAATCAAACTTTTAGCGCGTATCGGATTAGCAGATCGAACTGGCATCACACAATCTACGGGTAGAAGTTTTATTATTTTTACTTTTGGTTCTTCATTGAATGAAAAAATTTTACACAATAAAATGTATTTTTTTATGTTTATGTGTGCGACACCCACCAAGCTCACCAACCATCAAGCAGTGCTCAGTGTTGTTGTTTGCAGCAGCAATACACCAACATAATTAAACATTAAATAGACTTGTATTTGGATTTTGAGTTCGCTTCGCTCGAAGTTAATAATTGTGCTGTGCTTGGCTTGATGATGTGCAAAATCGATGAGAACATCGAAAACAAAAATGAGAATGAGAACTAGAACGAGAACGGAGAGATTTTATTCTGGATTCTACATCTATAGTCTACACTGAGAAAACTTTGAAAGTAGTGAGTGTAAAACAATCTATATTATTCTTTTCTATGAGAAGTGTTTTGTTTAAATAGAGTTAAGTTAGATTATTTATGTGTGTGTTATATTAAATAATACACTTATTGAGTTATTTAGATCATACGGCATTGCCAAACTATATTAACAAAATCAACGAAAAGGTTTGTTTGCCTTCTTTTATTATGAGGTAATTTTATATATGCATTTGAATGTCTTTCTTATCAATGCTCTTGCAAATCACAAATCAAATATGTATCACCGGTGAGTTAATCTATTGGTCATTTAAAAATTCTGATCAAACTTAAGAGTATCAGCAAGGGTAGATAAGTATAACCCTTTGTAGACTTTTAAAAATGGACCCACCAATGATCGGAAAAATGTGAATATTGTAATTTTCTTGTTCCTCATGGATATAACACAAATAGTACAAAATTATGATGATTTCTAGGTCTATGCACCGTGATATCTTTTCTTTCCACTTTTGGTGGGGGTAGGGTGTTAAAAATAGATTTACACTTAAACCAATATTTTTAAAGTTGCAAATAATGTTCCGTAATTTTTTTTAAGTCTAAAGACATTAATCTCGACAAACCGATTAATAGAATTTAAGATACGGGTCAATATTTCAAATGATTACCTATTTCATGTTATATTCCAATAATAAACACTTTTTAATAAAAGGTGCCATATTTATCACATCTAACGGTTTTTTAAAGGAATTTATAAAACATAGAAATAACGCTTGGGTATGTCCCGGAAACCACAATAAACTAATGAATAAAATAAATACGATGAAAAAGATTTGTGTTTTCATAAAGAATTGTAAAAAATGTATATGCCTATGTACATTCGGGCGGAGCGCTCTTGTATGGGGAAAAAATTAAATGGGAATATAAAAAACATACCCCCTGCAAAACATACCCCTAACAATTTTAAGATTTTTTTTAATTTTTAAAATGACCGCTAGGAGTCACGCATTGCAGTTTAAAATTGAAAAAAAAACGACGAAGAATTTGAAAAATAAACCACCGTAAAAGTTGGGATAGATTTTTGGATTAAGTTATGTAGAGCGGCCTTCTGTAACCGCCTTTTCTCGGGTGGCCTTGAGACCACAGATTTGGTGTCTGAAGAACAAAATGGCCCTTGGTCATTTATGAAAAAAAGAATGTTTTATGAAAAAAAGAACCTTATCCAACTTGTTCATATACATTTCTCAGTTGTAGGACGAACATACAATAAAAAAAAAAACCATTCCGCGACCCTAGCGGTGAAAATAAAAAATATTAAAAAATCTTAAAATGTTTTTCTTCAAAACCATGTGCAACTTTTCATTATACAAATCTTTAAAAAAGACAGAGAGAAAATTTTTAATTTTTCACATGAAAGCAAACCAAAAAAAAACCGCCACGTAAATGACAAGTTCGGTGGGCGATAACTAAAGTCGTGTTTTTAACTTTTAATAGTATCAAATTACGTTTCTCAAATGTTTACAACAACAATAATTACCATGTAAAGAAAACACGTTACATTAAATAAAAAAATCATCAGTGTTCTCTTTTGCTCCGTAATATATTTTTCTTTTTTAAGTTTCCATTGCTGGCAGAGAAATTATGGTTTACTAAACTGTTTTGATGTTACAAAATAATAAATATTAAAAATAAATACTAGCAAGAGAATCTGGATACAAAAAGTATTTGGGCCGTAACTCCAGTAAAAACTCTTAAAAAGAAGCCATGAGGAATGACTGGAAAAACTCATACGTTCAATTAATCCTGAGTTAACTCATCAAATTTGATGAGTTAACTCGGGTTTAACTTTAATCTGGCACTGAAAAACTGGACCTGAATCTCTACATTATGTATGTACATATGTACAAATGTATATTAAATTTTAAATTTTCACTTTGCTTTGTTAGTTAAGCAAAATACATTTAAATGTCTGGACAAATTAAACGAATTCATTATTTTTTAGCAGCAGATATTTGTCAAAAATGTATAATTCTGAACACACTAATATTCCTTCGTCGCTGGGAAAGGCCAGGAGAATTAAAATATAAACAAGATGTCTCACCTAGAAGTCAATCAGAATTTCTATTCCTTTTCTTCAAATATAAACTATAACTGCGATAGAAAATAATCAGAAAAAAACTTGACAGCAAAAGTAAGGAATTTATGTTTACAGTTTTGAGCATACTGAGTCCTCTATCTTAAACAAAAACAATCCATTTCTATTGTTGTCGTTTTTCTTCTTCTTGTCAAAAATATATACAAACTGACTAATTGATTAAACTCTAATGATGACTCTTATCATATTGTTTGCAAACCTAAAAATGGATAGAACTGTTTTTAACACATTCAGCCCTATTCTGCTAAACGATTCGATCGAATCTTTCGATTCACGTGAATGTTTTATTCAATTTTCTTCAATACAATTATTTAAAACTTATGTCTTTCGAATGCAAATCTTAACCAGTTCTTTATTTTTGAAATTCTAAAGAGAATTTCATTGCATTCATTTTATTTTTATCGCAATTAATAGGCATTATGGAACAATCATTTTCTTCCCGCTGATAGCAGAATGCCAATGTTCACGCGAACGTTTAGCAGAATAGGGCTGATTTGTATCGAATATTTTAAATAATTATTTTGTATTTTATTTTAGAATTTCAGCACTTTTTTCCTTGTTCTAGTAATCACTTGTCTTAACCATAAGGTATCTACGTATTATGTAAATATATACTAAGTAAATATATAAATAAGTTTTCTCAATGGGAAACTCGGCTCTTGTAATTTTTGTGCATAAAATGTATAATTACAAAAAAAAAAAACACGTTGAAAAAATTCCGATTAAAAAATATTAACTTATATATTTAGATGGCAATGCTGCGAAAATAATGTGCTCACCTTTGTGTCTACATTGGAGACTTCTGATAACGTATCTTCTCTCTCATATATGTTTATATACATACAAATAATACATTCTAAAGTTCTCTCCAAAAAAATACAAACTCTTTAGGGTACGAATGGTTTGTGTTATTTTGAAGAACTACCTAACTTTAGCATTCAGACTTTTTTTATTGGTACAAAATAAAATTATGTTTTTATTTCGAATTATTATAACTGACGTAGATTTCTTCTTAGAACGAACAAAAAAATTGTTCTTGTTTTGTTATTTAAAGAAAAATCAAAACACCAGATATGAATAACAACTGATAGCCAAAAGATCGTACATAAGTGTATATATAAATAATTATTCGAGCTGAATTCTCGAATTACGTTTATAAATTTAACACTTACACAAATTATTCACTTTAAAACCACACGCACTTCAGTTCAGCTTCAGCCTCAACACAAAACCGAGATACTTCTGAAAGAAAGCACGAGTTCTTACAAACTAAATCAAGTTGTTTGTTTTTAGGTTACACTAAAGAAGTAGATGGCAGGCAAAACTCAAAAATTCATTTGCAATCAACAATGAACATGCATGTGTTGCAGGTTGCAGGCATGCAAGGAATTTAAGTTGATCTTTTCTTTTATTTATGGGTGTGTATCAAATGGTGACCTTTTTTTTTAATTTTTGTATGGGAACTGGAAATCAGAAAAGGAAATGTCCTTGGAATAACCTCTGCTTGTTATTGAGAGGCTAATTTATACTCACTGATCGCAGGGACCATTGACCTGACTTCAAAATTGAAATATGTGTGTAGTACTTAGGGGCGTATATGTCAATATTTTCAATTATTATTCTGGAATAGGGATACGATCTACCTGTTGAGGAAGCCATAGGATATTTACCAAAGTCGAAAAATATACTAGAAGATTATAATTTGAACTTTTCTGGAATCTCGAGGATTTAATTTGTTTCAACTTCACTTAAATAAAAAAAAAAAAAAAAACATACCTACAAGCTGTAAAATAAATTATTAGAGGACGATTATAATTTTTATTTTTTGTTTATATTTGATCTGTAGTAAACGGAATAGTAAAACCACTACAAATTATAAAGAAAACTAAGCCTATGTAAAATTCGTTAATGTTGATGTCTATAGAGCTTATTTCCTTGGCATGAATAAACTTAAATTTATGACTTATTGTTCTATAAAATTCAATTTGGCGTTGCAGCAAAATAAGTATCGTTATAATAGCTGGTCGAAGTGCGGTGAGAACGGTAAAGTGGGGTAAGAACACTGAAGTCTGAGATTTACTTTATTTTCAATTGTACCTTAAAATGGTAAAACGACAAACGTAATAAGGGTGAATGTGTAATATACATATGTAGGCGTTCATTTTTATAAAATGCTACAAAAAGCTAGGGCTTTTATATTAGGTCGAGACAAGATATATTAGATAGTGTGGGAGGGGTGTATTTCTACCCGAAAACAAAGTAGGTATTTAAAATGGAAACAAATACATATTAAACATTAACGGCAACAATGATAGTATTACTGTGATACATATTTTTATAAAGCCAGAAATATATTGTTTTATTTTTAAAACAAGTTTTTTAAATGAAGTTTTTTGAAAAAATATTTTCAAACTAAAATTTTTGAAGGCCTTTTTACTTGCGGTATACATATACATAGGTACTATGTATATGGCAAGTTATGGATTCGTGAAAAAAAGACGAAAAAATTGGGTCTCAATAAAACGTCCGTCTGTCTGTCTGTTCGACTACAGCTTAAACGGATGGGTCGATTTTCTTTAAACTTGGTACCTAGCGTATTTTGGACATATCCCCGACATATTTTTTTTTAATGACTATAAATTTAAATAGTTAAAAGGTACCGTTAAGTAAAATTTAAAATTCACTTAATTTGAAAGCAAAAAAATTTGGATTTATTTTTAGTCTTGATTTGTAAAATTATTTCAACATATAACGCGCTGTAGTATGTATATTTGTATCGAAATCGGTTAAGTCGTTCCCGAGAAAGTCAGACACCAAAAAAACAATTCTATGACAGGAACCGTTTACAACCGTTCTTTTTTTAACTTTTTGCTTACCCAAATAGGTATAGACCACACCTTAGACCATAGAGTACCTATATTACCTAGAGAACCGACCGGTACCCCTCTTGCCTTAAACACCCGCAAATTTTATTTGAGGTGAGTAAGTGAAAACTCTCTTAGTTTACTCTTTTTTCCTTATCCGTGAATCCGTGTGAATGGTGGATATAAAAACAAATTGGCGCATTAGTTCAAAAAGGTACGTGTCTACGGTTTAATCATAGAGTACCTATATTACCTAGAGAACCGACTTAGGCGGTCGTTCTCTTCCACCCTACAAGCTGTACTGAGAGGAAAATGCCCATTAAGTTTTGTATGGGGTTGTTGTCCAATGCATTTTAAATGGGACCGAACCAACATGGCTTCAATTGAAAGGACTTCGCTCAAATTGCTCAAAGTGCTCAATAAGGTGGATAAGACCGCCCAGGGATTCAAAAAAAAAATCCGTTAAATTCAAAAATTGAGAAATTTATTAATTTCGTAGTCAAATTTCTTTTTTTAACCTTTTGTCAACCTAAACTATGAAGAATATTGGTCATTGTTGCTCCCGGGTAATAAATTAAATAATATTTTTGAATATTTATGTATAAAAAAAAAACAAAAACACCTACCGAAAATTGGAAGCGCACTCTAGTTTCTTAGCTCAAAAAGGTACGTGTCTACGATTTAGGTGTGCAAATCGTAGACACGTACCTTTTTGAGCTAATGCCACCACTTTGTTCACAATTAAACCGTAGACACGTACCTTTTTGAACTAATGCGCCAATTTGTTTTTATATCCACCATTCACACGGATTCACGGATAAGGAAAAAAGAGTAAACTAAGAGAGTTTTCACTTACTCACCTCAAATAAAATTTGCGGGTGTTTAAGGCAAGAGGGGTACCGGTCGGTTCTCTAGGTAATATAGATACTCTATTGGTTTAATTGTGAACAAAAGTGGTGGCATTAGCTCAAAAAGGTACGTGTCTACGATTTGCACACCTAAATCGTAGACACGTACCTTTTTGAGCTAAGAAACTAGAGTGCGCTTCCAATTTTCGGTAGGTGTTTTTGTTTTTTTTTTAAACATTAATATTCAAAAATATTATTTAATTTATTACCCGGGAGCAACAATGACCGATATTCTTCATAGTTTAGGTTGACAAAAGGTTAAAAAAAGAAATTTGACTACGAAATTAATAAATTTCTCAATTTTTGAATTTAACGGATTTTTTTTTTGAATCCCTGGGCGGTCTTATCCACCTTATTGAGCACTTTGAGCAATTTGAGCGAAGTCCTTTCAATTGAAGCCATGTTGGTTCGGTCCCATTTAAAATGCATTGGACAACAACCCCATACAAAACTTAATGGGCATTTTCCTCTCAGTACAGCTTGTAGGGTGGAAGAGAACGACCGCCTAAGTCGGTTCTCTAGGTAATATAGGTACTCTATGCCTTAGACATAAAATTTCTTATCAAAATCTTTACACTGTTTAAGGGCAGGTAGAATTTTTTTTATAGGTAATCAACTAAAAATCTCTTCATCTGTTTAGACTATAGGTTAAGGTACATTCAGACAGATATAATGTACATACAAACATACAGACATGCGGAATTGCTGAATTATGTTTTTTTTTTTGTTAAATGTGGAGTTTGATTTTTTTACGAATGCCCTGTCCCTACTTAATCAAAAGTTTATACATTCAGGTTATTGAAATTGCTTGGATAGAAATTCATATTTAATTGATATCATGATTGACAAATTCTGAACAGGATTTAGTGTAAATGATTACTCTCTTCAAAACTTGACACGCTGAGATTTAAATTGATATATGTACATGCATACTTAATAACATGTACCTACTTGCATACCAAGTTTATGCAGTTTTTGGTCAACAACATTTGGTGCGGATATCAAAGAAAAATAATCCTGTGCAGAGCGAATGGTCGATTCACAACATCGGCCCACCGCTAGATATCGGGGTGATATGATAGTAAAAAGAGTCTGTCTAAAGGCACATAGTTTCGCGTATGCGAAATTAGTTCTCATACCACTTCCCATACCTAAACAGTGAGGTATGACTTTAGGATTTTGGGTAGGTGCAAGATTGGTTATATGCAGTTTTTTTTTAAAGTAACCTCACTGTAATATACCTCACTGTTTAGGTATGAGAACTAATTTCGCGTACGCGAAACTAAGTGCCTTTAGACAGTCTCTTATAAAAATTCCGATCAGAATCATTACTTACCTACCAAAATTTGTTTTCTTTAAAAAAAGGACGTTCTGCTTAATAATCTTAAATACAGCGAAAAAACGGTTTAAATTGCACTTAAAGTTAACATAAATATTGACAAGTTTCTTTTGGTGCCTTGTTCATCAATTACTCTTTACTATTCCAACTCTTTACTATTACTATTCTAATTATTTGGAATATTTCAATTTTATTAATACGTTATTTATATAGGAATGTACATATTTATTACTTTCCTTGAATCTTGGAACAGTTTTTAAACCTTTTAAAACTCCTTTTCATTAAAGATATTCTTGCATTGCAATTAGACTTCTTTTGATAAAGGCAGCTTGAATTTTACTGTTTTTGATATAAACAGTTTGGAATAATATCATTTTATCTATCAAATATAGTGAATTTTCTTGTACACCAATATTTCTTATTAATAATTATTTCTTTATTTAATTTTAAACGTAAAAAATATTTTGGTATCTGCGAATGCGAAACGCTTTTTACAGTTGAGCAATGTTTTAAATCGTTCAGAGTCGGATGAAATGTTGTGCGTTCCTAAACTATTGGCCGCGTTCAGTTACTTATCCAAAGCTATCCGGGCGGTTTGTCCCCTTTCACACGAAGAAAGAAGGACTGCTTTTACACGAGAGCGATTTTTAATCTTCATTTCTCTTTTGGTTTCCTTCTAAATACTTTTTTAACGCTACGATTTTAAATAAAAAGTTACTACGTTTAAGTGAAGAAGTATCATTTCTCAGCACTCTTCACTCCACTTGATTAAGCGAAGTTATCTGAGCGGACGACGAGTGAAGATAAAACACACTTGAACAATAAGAAAAAGCATAAAGATGAATGAAGAATGAGCGATATCTCTGCAATTTGTTCAACCTCAGCAATTGTGTTTACCCTGTGCCTGCGTTCTGTAACTCTCGCATGGTTAAAATTGGTCGAGAAACGATGAAAAATGGAACAAAACTCATAGGATTTGTTTCAATTTTCATTGTTTCTCGACTGATTTGATCAATGCGAGAGTTACAGAACGTAGGCGCTGGTACACATACGTCCCTCGACTACGTGCTAGTGTAATGTATCAAGTGGCGGGCCACAGCGCATCATACATTAGGCGTTTTTCTATTTTAGCTCAGAGCAAGCATTGAACTGTCAAAAAAAGATCCGTTTCTTTTTTAGCTCAGACACATCAGAGCGCTCATCTTGTGTTTCTTTTTTCAATCAGAGCTAGCTCGGAGCGTTCTCCATGAGCTCAGAATAATATAACCCGAGCCCTTCGGAACAAATCACTGAGCATATAGCCAACAATTTTCATATAATTTTATAGATTATATTCTTCATTATATGACAATTCAGCACTCAAGTGTGTTTCGATTCAAAATTAAATCGGAGAGCTCTAATCATACTCTGCTCAGATCATACTCAGTTCGCTCAGACTCTGCTCAGTACACTGCCTATGGTCAGTAGAGGCGGCATTTTAAAAATCGGAATTCAGTTGATGTCTGACTGCTATCATTTTGACGAAAAAAAAACTCGACGAATGTAGCAAAAATTTAAAATGACACATATTTGACAGTTTTATTAGGCATCTCTGTCATTGAGAGAAAGCAATTTGTATTGTAGTGGAGTTAGAAAGAGATAGTTAAAAAACACAAAATTTGTGCAAATTTTACCAAAAAATATTTAACAAATAATTTCTTACTTATATTGTTCCGTTTTATTTTACGCAAAAAAGTAGGTATAATCTCGATTAATTATGAAAAAAATATTCTTAACACTTTTATTCATTGAAATTAAAATAAATCCGATTTAGTTTACTGCCACCACAAAAGAATTAACCAAATTGACGTTTCGCACAACAATGAGACATATTTATGCATAAATAAATGAATACTGTTTCCTTGTGGTCCCGTTCCCGTCTCTTCTTTAATTAAGAAAAAAAATATATTTAAAAATTCACGTTTTATTGTTTAAAAAAAAAAATAAACATTTCGTACAATTTTCTTATCAAATAAAATCACTATACCATAGGAATAATCATCTACAAAAATTAACCAGAATGGCTGATATGGCAGTATCCCGCATCAAAAGGGAGTTTAAAGAAGTTATGCGAAGTGATGAGGTAAGTTTTTTTTTAGTTTCCTATTTCACTTGCATTTAAATTCAACAAAAATAACTACTTTTCATAACATCTCCCGAAACTTGATTTACAAATGACAAAATGCGGCTAAATCATTTTAACCTTAAAGCTTCATTTCTTCATTTATGCACACAACAATGAACAGAACTACAACAGGATTTACGTAAACATTAAACAAATGAATAATGATAAAACCCCTTAGATTCGAAACTACTTGCCCGAATTGCTTCGATCTCCAGAACCAATGTCCACGGCCACTATATCGCGACTCGACTTGCAATTCATTGCCACAACAGTTATTTTAGAAATACCAATTTCTTAACAGTTGTAGTAGTTGATCTTAATTTTTTTGTAAACTACCTAGCTACTACAACTTTGTTTTTGCTAAAATTCGTTTAGATGAAAACTGTGGCAATTCTAAATTTAGAATAAATCAATATGTAAGGAAAATAATGCTCATATTTTGAATAACAGACGGACGTTTCTTTCTTCAGCTGCTACTGCTGCTTGCTTTTATTTTTATAGCAAATCTAATTAAACTCTGACCTGCCACTGACAGAGTTTTTTTCGATAAGAAATTGAAAACATTTGGGGACCTATCTACATAATTATAACTACTACACTAATTATTTTTATTTGTAAACAAAGTAGTTTTCAGCATATAAACATCAATTACCGGCGAAAATTTTTATTTATTTTGTATTTTATTTTTTATTGCAGATTGTGCAGTGTTCCATTAAAATTGAATTAATTCACGACGATTGGACACAGCTGAAGGGAGAAATCGCTGGACCACCAGATACACCCTACGAGGGTGGGAAATTTATTCTTGAGATTAAAGTGCCCGAGACTTATCCATTTAATCCGCCCAAGGTAATATATATGCAATACATAAATATAATAAAATCAGTAATATTAAACTCGCCAGTAGACGGGACTTTTACATACAGACATTTTTAATTATTGAATAATAAACAAATAATAGTTTTAACAAATACATCCTATCAGCATGACTAATTTCTATTTTTTTTTTAAGGTACGATTTATAACAAAAATCTGGCATCCCAACATATCTTCAGTGACCGGAGCTATATGTCTGGATATATTGAAAGACAACTGGTAAGAATAATAATAACTCAATACATATGGCCTTTTCGATTGGAGTCAGAATGACAGTTCTTCTTCTGAAAGAAGATTTTATTTTCAGAAACGTTCACACGTATCAAACTGGTCTTCCGGATTACCAATCGAAAAGGCCATAGTGTAAGCAGACTATACCTACGTTTCCGAAAGATATTGAATTCAAATTCAAGATCAGAATAATACCATCAAGTTAGTTTTTCGAAATGTTTCCATTGTTTTGTGGCTAAAGAAAAAATGTATGTACTTGACAGTACGTCCTAAGTTGGGGTCTCAAAGTTAACTGATGAGCTTTCAAGTGAGCACCTGCCCTGATCTGAAAGTTGTACTCAAGCCTTGGAAGGCTGATGGCAAGATTAAGAGGGGAGACGAATTTCGTGCATTTATGAAGAAGGCATAAACATTTTGCAGCTCTTTCACTACGCCATACCACAAATGGTTGTATTTGATGCCCTAACCGGGAACGGAAAAGGTGGTGGGTTCCGCTTTAACGACGGGAGAGAGCATTGAGTTTTCGAAACAGTCAATTCTACGTGGTTTATATTTACCGTTCAACAATTAGATTAGATTTAGATAATCCAGATTCAAATTTAATGAGCTAATCATCCGCAGTCGTTTTAGAAGAAGAAAACGAATATAAAAAATCCAAGTGAACCATCGTCAGCAAAACAATTAAATGAATTTGAAGTTTAAAACAAGAGGGCATTGATGAAAGTGAGAAAAAGAACCGCAGAGAAAACGTAAACCTGGGGTACACCAGCATTTATTTTATAGTACGACTTCTATTGATAGGATCGGAAATCCAAGAAGAGATTTATCAATTTAGTATTTGGCACGCATTTTCAAAAGGTGAGCTTAATGATCACGCAAGATATCTGGATCTTAAACTAAACAGGAAAGATAATATTAAAGAGAGAAGCACGATGCGGTAATGTCAGCCAAATTTTCACATAACCCACCCTTGATTAAATCAATAAAGTTTCTAAATAATTTCTGTGGCTCTTTCTTGCTTGCAGTTGTAAAAATGAAATGAAATCGCCAACTTCACTTGACCCGAGCCAAACCGAGACTTTGGTTATTATGACACTAGATAGAGTACACTAGAGTTTTCGAAAACCGCAAATGATAGATGATCCTGCTAAAGTTGTCGCGTTACTCAATCTAAGCCGCGTTCAACTTCCCTTTCATTGGAAAATTGAAATCCTAATGCGTCACAGCTCAATGGAGAATCACATAAAAAGAATGCATACAACACATCTCAATTTATTTGTGAATAGCCCAGTCTATAATAGGTACCTTTGTGAAATACTTTTCGACCAACTGAGTGATCTCACACACATGCCACTAAAGGACCGTCCTTAAATTCCACAAGAATTCAGGATTGTTCAGGGAGACTTCGCATCTAATTTTCCACTTATTACCTTTCTTTATCTGCCTCTTTACCTTCCCTATCCATTCAAGTCCAAGTGAGGTTAAATGGTTTGCCGTATTATCGCCGCTTCTATCCTAACCTAAAGTTTTAATTGTATTTACGACATTGGTTTTATTTATTTACTTTTTGCTTATTTGAAACGATACCTATAAGAGCTTTTTTTTTTTGTTTTCATTTCTTTAAACTAGGGCGGCAGCAATGACGCTACGGACTGTTTTACTTTCGCTGCAAGCATTATTGGCTGCGGCTGAACCAGATGATCCCCAAGATGCAGTTGTAGCTTCACAATATAAAGAAAACCACCCTCTTTTTGAAATCACTGCAAGGCATTGGACAAATGCATATGCCGGAGGTAAAGTCTAAATTCAATAAATAATTCGAAACCATACATTTTAGAGTTGTGAACATTTTCAAATACATATGTATATACTTTGTTTCATTTTTGTTTGTTTTTTTTTCGCTATAATAGGTCCCCATAAATTTACTGATATTGATGCTAAAATCCAGCGTCTCAAAGACATGGGGATAGACGAACACGATGCCCGAGCTGTATTATCAAAAGAAAACTGGGATCTAGAAAAAGCAACTGAATATTTATTTAGATAGCTCGACAAAAAAAGGTTTTAAAACAACTCATCATGTTCAACGTAAAAATGACTTCAAACAGAACACGAACAACTCCATTTCTCTTCAAACAGGAACTTAAAAAGCAAATCCTGTTATTTATTATAATAATTAATTAATTTACTTATTTGCTAAACCAATTTTTTTGTTTTTAAAACCCCCTAAATTGATTTTTTTTTTTTTAAATGTTATCGTTATTGTTGAGGTGAAACCGAAAAGTGTTATACAATATTTTATTTTAAACTTTCAGCTTAAAAAAACAAACCCACAGTACCTTTTTTAGAAAATGCAGTAATTATACCGATTAAAAAAAAAAAACAGCGAATCTACTGATTATAGAACTGTCCGATTTAAGAAATGATTTTAAGTGATTTTTTCTTTCAGCAAATAAATAGAGTATTTGTGTGCTAACATTTCCAAGCACATTAAACATATTATTGAAAAATATACAAAATCGCATTTAGTTTATTTTTGTGTTAAAAAAAAAAAAACAATTTTAACTCTTAAATTTATTAAAATGTATTAAACAGGCAAAAGCAATTTTTGTAAAGAAAATATTCGGAGAGCAATTGTTTGCGAATCAAAATTTGTAAATTAAATGAAAAAAAAAAAATAAAAAAAATATTATTTGATTTTATTTAAAATATTCTCCCTACAATATTATTATATGTATTATGCCCGTTTGATTTACAATCAGTTGAATTTATTTAAATTTTTGTTTATTTGTGTTCTTTTGTTTTAACTGTTCTTTCCATTCTGCTTCAAGTCGAATATATGTTCCACAATTTATGAAACTACTCTGATTGGTATTTGTATCGCTACCTGTCTTCTTACCAACTGCTGCAGTCACCTGTTTCATTATTTTTTCTTCGAACTCCCGCTGGTGGTCTTGATTGCTTCGGGCTGATAATTCTCCTGACCAAAATCTGCCGGTTAATTCTGGTTGCCTATGAGGTTTGTATTTATAAGAACTATGGATTGTTTGGGACGTTTTCTAGAGATTTTGTACATACCTTCTGGTTCGTCTTCTACACACTCTTTTCAAGCTGCTACTCTCAGATTCGCAGCCGTCACTACTCGTGGAAAAATAACGAGGTGCAAAATTTTTTGCTCTCTCTGGTGTGTTGCTGGTGTCAGTCTCGCTACTTGATTCTGCGAAATGCGAAGCCCCCAGACGAAGCTTTCGTGACAATTTTGCGTTGTGTTCTGAAAAATTTTGTGGAGTCATTTTTAAATTAAGTTAATTCTATTTTGTTGATTCGATATTGCCAGTGTACTCTTAATGGTTGCAGGTTTTGAATTTTTCGAGTGACACAGATACACACATGACAATCTATCTAAAACGACGTCTGTGGTAATTTTGAAGAAATATTGGAATATTTAAATGTTATACTGTTAACATCGGGTTTTTGTTACCAATATGAGGTACACATAGCGGCTGTATGGCAGCTACAGTTATGCTTAGAGTTAAAAACACTACTCGTCCATTTTAAAAACTTTTGTAACAGTAGTTCAAGTTACAAAAGATTATAATCGCTGCCTACAACTTTGGCCTTGAACATTATTCCGCAAGATTTTTTTTACAATAGAATTAGGAAATTAAGACGCTTCATTATGGGCTTTTGTCAAATAGTTACTGGTTTTTAATTGTGGGCAAGGCTGTACATAAAAAAAAAAAACATAATTTATTTACCTTCTGTACTCAATGTGGGCAGAAGTCCTGGCCTACATTTTGTTGGCATTAAACATAAACCAATCCATCTTAGTTCCATTAAATTGCTTGAGATTTCTTCGCGTAATTTCGTGGATGGACTTTCAAATAGATTTCCTCCCTCCGATGCAATTTGCAACAAAGTCAAAATAGCTCTGTCGCGATCATTTTCTATGAAAACACTGTGCTCCCTGAATTGACATCCCTTTAAAGTAAGAAAAATAAATAAATACAGAAAGCAAAACTCCACGAAAACCAAAACGATTTTTGCATGCATGTACATTTGGTCCGGGTAGCGTTTCATATCGAAATGCCTGCTGGCCACAGCATGGATATCGGCCTGCTGGGCCAGCAACACGACCTTCCGTAACGGGTCCTAGAAACTGTGCTCCATCCGGATGAAAGCGACACCAGGTCATCTGAAATAAATTGTTACCTTGTTAGTTCGAAAATACAACACAACATTTATGATGATTAATTAATAGTGCATGCCTGATAAACAGGAAAATGACTTTCACAAATACAGCAATATAGAAAATGACAGTGTCCCCAAAGCTTCCAGTAGACTTTGCGCCAAGACTTTAGTTCTTTAAACAAGGATGATATGTAATGGGATAAATCCCAGGCCGTGTCTCGAGTATGTTGGCTTACTAGTTGTCCCCATCTATTAAGACGAATGTTTGATGGCACACAACCGATATACGAACTCATAGTCTGAGTCAGACACTTGCAGCACCTTGTTTTGAAATGTGTTAAAAAATATTTTAATTAAAATAACTCAATTTTGTTGTCCATTCGCAAACAAAAATATCACAAAAACAAACAGCTTGCAGACTTAAAACTGGACTTATCATTATTTTCATTGATTTTCATGTTTTTACCTTGAACAACGAAATAATCCAGCCAAACTAAAATAGTGACCGCGAAGCGCTTGTGGTTCAGGCTCGCTTAGGCTTTGGATAAGTTTAGTCCATAGCCGCGGTGTTACACGTTCTTTTTTATCTTTAACAACTTCTAATTCCAAATTAGTAAACATAGCAGCTAGTCGAGTTATTATTGAGTCGTTTAAGCACGATAAATTAGTCGACGAACGAACAACATCACTAAGACGAGCATGACAAAAGGACAAACAATCCAACAGCAGCGGTTCCATCTAACATTGTAAAAATGTATATATTTAGATTTTGTATTAAGTAGTTTTATAATTTTAAAACGTATGCAATTTTACTTGGAGAAAACTAGCAGAAACTAAAATAGGAACAACATTTGTAGCATCCAATTGAGGCAGTGAATCTTGTTGATCAGGAGTTTTTTTAATCCATTTCATAAGCCATTCAAAAATTTGAATGTCGCAATGTACGGAGATATCCATGTCTTCGAGCTTCTGTCCAGCTGTAACATCAGTAAAATAGCCCATTTTGCTAACTAAAAGCTTCTGTGCGCAGGTGAAATCCCGAGAAGTACCTTTTATTTCATCACAGACATGTATTACAACTTCAATGCTAAAATATACATATCATCAGTCATGAAGAACAAAGGTCGTTATAGTAGAAAAAGAATAAATTTGACTTATGATATACCAAATTGTTTAAATATCATACCTTAATTATATTCTCACTATATTCTCAAGAGTATATTATGGAAAGATAAGAGTATCAGTCATATTCTACTATTCGATTATTTTTTTTCAAAATAATTTATTAAATCTTTTTTTTTTTTCCAGACTGTAAAGCTACCGCTATTTTTTTTTTTGAAATTTTTAAGGGCATAGAATTTATTTTTATCGCAATCTAAAAGCGTTTTACAACTTTAACGAAAAAACAGCAAGCAAGGCAGTACCCCTGAAAATATAGTGCAATGCACTAACCATTACGCCAAGGCGTTCTATAACCTTCTTACCAGCTCTTAATACCAATAAAAATTATATATGATAAACACAAACAATAATCAATCAAAATTAATATAAAAATTAAAGGCAAAATATGTAACTCACTCCTGCTTTTTGCTATCAAAACTCAAGTTTGATCGAGAACTTGTAGACGACTTTCGCCTTGGCATTATTCTTGAATCTTTCTGCATAACTGATATTTCACCTTCTTCTGCTATTTGTGCCAATGAAACAAGTTCTTTTGATTCTTCTAAATTTGACCCATCGTCGGCATCAATATTTACAGATGCTAGAGCTTTAGAGAGGACAATCGCTGCAACGGGGTTATTTTCTACTGCTTTAATTTTAGAGCTTCCTTTTTGCACTCCTTGATAAAGATTTCTGGCTGTTACAACAGGACAAACAAATGGAAGCACTGAATCCAAAACCCCTTCGTTTATAAGGTAGTCCAATTTTTCAGTTAGCTTAGGATGGATTTTAGATTTCTGCTCAGAATCATCATTGTTTCCTTTCAAGTTGCACCTTTGTTTACAGGCATAAGTATTTGATAAAGCTCTACGGTCGTTACGAGAATCGATGGTAGATTTTTCTGACTGAATGTCCATTGTCGATGATTGAGTATTAATATTTTCAGAGCCTACACTCTTACTACACCCATAAAGATTTTTGATAATTTTATTCGAAGCCAGTTCATCAAAATCGATTGAAATTGAATTTGATTCTTTTGAATCTCGAATTAAATCGTTAACGTGACATGATGTTTTTAAAAATTTGAGAAATTCGTTAATTTGAATTTCTTCTTCGACATTTTCCATAGTGTCAATTCTAAATTTTTTAAATATTTATGGTATTTTATATTTTATTTATATACCTACTTCGAAATGCTATTCGTAAATTACTAGCAGAATTGCATTAATAGAAACAATTTGTCTTGCCATGGTAACTTGTTTGGAGATGTACACAATACACTGTGCTTCAAAATAATAGGTTCATCACTTTTACAATCTCGTTGAAGTTATTTTTCAATCCATGAACATAAATGCATCATTAGCCGTTTTTATCATAAGCAGTTTTTTATTATCAGAGATGATCCATATAGATCATCAAAATACATGCATTACAACAACAACACGAGATCCTGCTCTTTCATGAACCAAAAGTTTAGTTTTCGCTTTTGCTTCTCGGCTTTGCAAATGGTTAGGAATTTTGAACTGTTGTGTAAAGAAAAAAGCCAACGAATAAATGGAAAATCAACAAAAGTAAGGAAAAAAGAAATAGGTATACAATATACAGTTGTCACTAACGGCCATATTATTCACTCGATTCATCCAGATAAAAATTTAAATCCAGATGTCCAGCATACAAATTCAATGTAAATACATCTGGATTTAAGTTTTAATCCGGATGTATCTAGTGAAATATCATGCAAAAAATAAAAATTCATGCCGATTATGGAATTCGCGGTGATTCGCAGTGCTGTGTTCTCTTTTCTTTTCATGGCGAATGAGTAGAGAGGAACGAGTGCACTGCACTGCGAATTCCATAATCGGCATGAATATTCAAAAATTCATTAAATCATCGATATTTCACCGAAGTTTGATGTGCTAAATATTTTTGCATGCAAAACATCAATGGATTGATATTTGTAAAGGGTCCGCCATCTAAAGTTTTTTTTTCAACTAGTACTGATTTCGTGAATGGTAACAACAGATTAGCCATATGAAGATGAGAATGTTTCGTACGTTTCACCCTCCAAACCCCATTTGTTTACATTGTTACATGAATAGATGTGAATTGCAACGGCAACTAACCAGGTGTGTGAAGATCCCTACTGTCTATGTGTGAGATTTTTATTCACACATCCTCATTTTTATGTGATAACTGCCAGTTCAAGCTTGTAGGCGAATTAAAATGGCTGCCGGGGATTCTCATCTTCATGTGGCTAATCTGTGATGGTAACACTTAGCTCATGTCTGATTTGGCAGATAATTAGTTTTATCCTTCCGCTGAACGAATATGGTTGTTTATACGCTTCGCTAAGTGGGCCTGCGATCGACTTAAGAGAAGATGCCGATTTTGCCAAAAAAATCATCTCTTCAGACGAAGCTCATTTTGATCTTGGCGGCGGTAGTAAACAAGCAAACATTTGGGGCACAGAAAACCCGCACGCATACATTGAAAAGCCGATACACCCAAAACGAGTCACTGTTTGGTGCGGATTTTGGTCCAGAGGCATAATCGGGCCATTTTTCGAAAATGAGCAAGGAGTGGCCGTTACAGTCAATGGCGATCGTTATCGGTCTATGTTGAACGAATTTTTGTTCACAAAAATTGAAGAGGAGGATTTTGGCAACATTTGGTTTCAACAGGACGGCGCTACGTGCCACACAGAGCCGAAGCTACACTCGATGTTTTGCGCCGTTTTCAAAAAAAAAAAAGTTATGTGGCGGACCCTTTATTTGTGGTGAATAAAAATTATGTTGCAAACAAAATTAGCCTTATTTTACAATCGCTGATGATCCATAAAGATTCATCTCATGAAAACTAAACAAAACGGATCTAAGTGACAACTGTGCTGTATACCAATCCTAAGCGGGCTTTAGGTCACGAAATAGGAATAATTGTGTTGTATACCTATCTCTTTTTTCCTTACGTTTGCTTATGTTTCATTTATTTGTTGTCGTTTTTCTTTACACTACAATTCATAGTATCTTACATGCCGCCTCCACTGGGCATGAACGATGCTCGGATTATGAACATATGTCTAGAAAAAATCCAATGGAGGCACAAAAATCCATGTCCGTGTAGCAACATGTCGACGAAAACCACTTTTTGAACACGACATGACCGCTGTTCAAAGCTTGGGTATGAGATTTTACGTTTAACGTGTGTGAGAGTGTTTTATGGTTCTCGCTGAATTGGTGGCAAAAGTTAAAGGAAAAAGGTAGAAGTAGTGGTGAAAGGAGTTTCTGTATGTTTCGCTGTATGTGAAACACCATGACATAATTTGCCCAGCGGAAAAAAATTCTCTGATTGTTGATTAGATTGCGGTTGTGATGTTGGGCATCTGACTGATTGCCCTCTGTGGAGTCGGGGTGTAACATGCCGCCTCTACTGGGTATGAACGATGATCGGATTACATGTCGCCTCCATTGGGAATGACCGATGTCCAACATCGCAACCACAATCTAATCTTATTTGCATGGATATGTCGCTACATGACATGGATTTTTGTGACTCTATTGGGTTTTTTCTCTACATGTTCACAATCCGAGCATCGTTCATGCTCAAAGGAGGCAGCATAAACGACATAAATCATTACGAATAATCTTATCTCGGCGAATCAAAATTGATTTTAAAATAACTACCGTACTTTGTTCCAACATTACTCTTTGAACGTTCCCCTAACGTATAATTAGTGCTTATTGTTATCTTAAGCTGAACGATGAGAAAACTCTTACGATTCAACATCCATACAAAAAAACATTTCGCTTTTCTTTTCCGGTAAACTTGTCCGCCATGGTAGGTGTCATTTGTCAAAATTTATTAAAAATCTTTTAATTTTTCTGCCATCTTTTTATTTATTTAAACTTTGTATAAAAAAATCCAGTGCAAAATGTGATCTTTATGTAATAATTACTAAATTTTTACTAAATCAATAATTTTTGCTACTTTTATATTGAATATAATAGGGTCGTGTCAGAACAAAAACCATCAAGAAGGCCGCTAAGGTCATTATTGAGAAATACTACACCCGCCTTACCTTGGATTTCCATACCAACAAAAGGATATGTGAAGAAGTAGCCATCATTCCCACCAAACCCTTGAGGAACAAGATTGCTGGGTAAGTTTCAATTTCAGTGAAAAGCACGACTTTGTTTATTTATGAAATTTATCTCTTCAGTTATGTTACACATTTGATGGGACGTCTCCGCCACTCGCAAGTTCGTGGTATTTCCATTAAGTTGCAAGAAGAAGAACGTGAACGTCGTGATAACTACGTTCCTGCCGTTTCTGCTTTGGAACAGGATATCATTGAAGTGGATCCTGACACCAAGGAGATGTTGAAGTTGTTGGACTTCCACAACATCCGTGGATTGCAACTAACCCAGCCCGCTACAAACAACTTTAACCGAAGGAACTAAAAGATTCCTTTAATTTTGTGTATTGAATATGGACTAAATACAGTTTTTAAAAAAAATATTAGAAACTGGTTATCATTGGATACGAGTGACGGTGTACGTCATAGAAAAGAGATTTCATAGTTAATTTCAGAAAGGAAATTCTTCAATTGCAAGTTAAGACTGGAGAGAAATTTAAAGTTATAATGGATCTTGAATAATGCTTCGATTGTGAATTTATAGAACACCGCAGGTTGCCTGACTAATGGGGAATACTGAAAGGTTTTAATTTAGTATTGATTAAGTTAATTTAATTAAATACCAATTGGTTGAGTTCGCAGAAATTTCTAACAACTCAGTTCTAGCTAGAGCTAACTTCCGCAGTGTTATGCCCTACGCATCTAGTGGCTTGTTGTTTGGGATAGTGTTAATTCTTCATCGTATTCCTTAAGCTCATATAAACATTCATCCTGATCCTTATTACGGTTGTCGTTTTACTAAAACGACATGGCTCTAGAAGTTACACTTGGCTATAAAATAAAAAAAACTTGTATGTGCTCACCGCTCTTCACCCTTCTCGCTATTATAACAATTTTTATTTTGCTACGCCAATTGTCGCTTCTGAAGTCGAGTCGTTTAAGAAAAACGACAAAAGTAATAAGGTAAGGGTGATTAATTTATCCAAAGATAATTCCACTTGAACACTTGAAGGTAGATCCTTTTATGAAAAACTGACCCGTCGGTAAAATCACTGGGACATGTACGTAAAGTTTAGTCATTTAAAAGATGTTAATTATTATTTATTAATACAAACGCTATTTTTTGAACAAAAGGAAAAATAACAAGACTAGTTAACTATTTGTTGTTGACATAGTTGAATATTGAAGCTGCTTTTCTGTTTCACACAGGCATATCAAATCGGAGTTTCAGTTGGGTAGGTATGCCCAATTTCAACATATAATTGACCGGCAATGGTGTCGAAGTACTGCAAACTCCTCCGTTAGCAAGAACGCGCATTTTTTTTGTTCAGGTTATCAAATAACACGAGTGCTTTATTTTATTATATAGACAAATAACTCGGCAAGTCAAAACAGCTTTTTGATAATGCAAAATAATAAAATTTTATCGAAGATATTTTTTTATTGTTTTTAATATATTACAACGTATTACATATTATTATTGTTTTTAATATACACAACGTATTACATATTATTAGATGCAGTTTCTTTCGGTTCTGAACTGGAACGCTGTTGCAACATTGTCACGTACCAATATGGTAAGATAGTATGTGAAGATTTTCCTCTATAGATCTGATAATCAATTAATCTAGAAAAAGGATTGAAATAAAATTCGTAAACTGTGTGAGGACAGTTTACATCTTTCAACACATTTTTCACCATTTGAAGGAATTTTACAAGAAAATCTGCACATCGCGATGGAGTCCAAAAATTCTAAAAATACACAAATTTAAAATATCTATTTATGAATTGGAAAAATTAGTTAACAAACGTACTGAACATAATTTTGGCAAGGATTTAACTTCTATATGTTGGATTTCATCCACAAGCCCATTATCATTACGAAAGCCAACCATGAGATCCTCAATTCCAACCAGAAAACTCTGACACCACCAGTTCCTGCACTTGAAGTTGTAAAAAATGTCGTGATGACTTTTTGTGGCGGGTCGCAGAGTACAGTTAAGTTCCACCATATTCATTGAGTTCAATACTTCTTTGTTTTCGATATTCGGGCAAACAGTACTACTAATTGCACCAATGATTTCGGCCCCAATCAACAATTCTATACCTTGAATATTTTTGCTGTACACGCAGCAGAACTCAGCACATTCATCTACAGGAGAATTTGTGTTTGGTTCCTCAGATGGGTCTTGTGTCATGCAGTACTGCTCAAATTTATAACCATACGAGCAGTATTTTTTCTGGGCTACAGTTTCATTTAGGCGACATTCTCGTTTCTGGGCGGTTTCTATCTGATTCAAATATATATTTTCTTTAAATTTTGTGGCTTGAATACACCAATCGATTCTTGGTTCATATGGCGTACACATCAACAAACGAAGGAGACCTCGAAAGCATATGAAGTCGAATTCTCCAACTGCCCTGGCGTTGGGCGCGTCTGACTTCGTCAAAAGCTCGTCCTGATGGTGTTTAATGAATTGCAGAATATTGTCCACACGTTCTTCTTGAATTTCTTCCTCTTCTTTGGATTTTGCCAGTCCATATCCAATATTCAGATCCAATGGGAATGTCGATGGCTTACGAAAGTACTTTAAGTTCTCGGCTGAGTGTATGAACTCGCGATTTGAGTTTACGCTAAAGCAACCGAGAATCTGGGATTTTTCCATTTTAGGTAAAGTTAAACTGTAATCAGGATTAAGCAGGCCACTAGGGACGGAGTGTACAGTTGCTATAGCCATTTAACAGTTTTTATTTTATCTTGCTCTTAAAATTTGAATAGAAAACTGGCAAAGCCAACTGCGTTTTACATTTCATTTTTGTATACACTACTAAACAAAACCAAAATTAATTTTTGGTTCTGTCTGTTCTGGAATATAATGGATCGGGAAACCGATGCGATCTGTTTCTGATCACACATATTCGAACAATAAGGAAAAGTAACAAGAAGATTTGATTCTTTATTTAGCTTCAGCTATTATTTACAATGGGGCACATTCATAGTCACTTTTAAACTCCAGTTTATCTTAGACTCTGGGTTTATCCCATCTAAATAACATTGAATAAACCCACGGTCTAAGATAAACTGGAATTTAAAAGTGACTTTGAATATGCCCCTATGAATATGCCCCAATGGTTTTTTTGGTTTTCCAAAAATTCCACTTATCTTATTGCTACCCCACTTTCAATTACAAATTTTTGTTCGTTCAGTTTTTATCAATTTAAATACCCTGGGACCCATGTTCTGTAACTCAGGCGATAACTTATCGCATCGTTAAAAAATTAAACGATTCATTCCACACTTGAGGAAGTTAAAAAAAATAAAATACGTATATTGAACACTTCCGCCGCCGCGCCGCCGGCCGCAGGCTCCGAGATGAAATGAATCCATTTGAAATGCCAGAGGAACGATTAAAGGAGATATTCCGACTCAGCCGAGCTCGAAATGCAGCGCAGATTTTGACGGAGCAAATGCTACCATATTTGTCTCAGGGATATAATTAACTTCATCGTTTGCCACTTGCGAATTCCTTGTTTTCGAACAAATATTTCATCAAAGAATCTTTAAGGGTCTTGTCACTCTGAAAATTAAAATTGATAAATAAAACATTCAATTTTCTGTACCTTCTTATTCTCAGTCATTCATTACGAAAATTATTTATTTTGTTTCCTTCTTTATATTTGTTTTCTCTTTTCGTTCGCAACAATTTTAATTATTCAGCTTTTATCGCCTGCTTTTGGGTAGGTGATAAATTTTGACGTTTGAAATGAAAAAATTAACGATTCTCAAAGATACAGAAACGGATTTTATCGCATTTTTCCAGGTTTTCTATTCCGCGTGTTCCCGTCGATATTTTCCCAGAATTTTTTCACGTGGGGACTTCAGGTTTTTCAAAAAACGCTTTGGGGCGACCCCAGGGTGACTTCAGGGCTCAACGAACAAACCTAGTTACAGAACATGGGTCCTGTTGTCAAAGAATTCTTCAAAGTGCATTTTTGTGCAACTGGCATAACTATATTTTTACTTCTCTGTCTTCAAAATTATGCTTTAGCACAAAAATGAAGATATACAACTACTTTATTTTGCTGAAGAACATGCCTGTTTGTAAAACATTCACCAAGTTTTCCGAAACTGGGTTTATTACCAATGGGTTTTGACAGAAAATTGTGAAAATTTGTGAAAAATTTCATGATGCCACACAGACTTAACTAATGCTGGAATCAAACAAAAATGACAAATCGGTAGTATTTCTATCAAAAAAACTGCCAAAAGAATGAATTTTTCTATTTCTGACAGAAAACCAATTTTTCAGTCGTGTAAATCCAGCATAAGCCTTAAGTCTGACGAGAACGGTACGGTGTGCATCAACCTTTAAGAAATAATTGACAAATCTATTTTGTTCCTCTTCTGAAAGTTGGCACCAATGTTTCTGCAGCGCAGACGTCAAATATTTTTCGTATTTTTCTACCTCAATTTTCTTGTTTCTCAAAGACGACCGACCAAGCAAAGGTTTCTAGATACAAAAATTGTTAGTTCTTCTTGACAATTTTCCGACTCTTCAGACGAACCTGGTGGTTAGATATATGTAATTCACTTAGATTTTTCGGGTGTAACAATTGGTGAAGTGGTGACTAATCCTATACAAAACAATTTATTATAAAGTGAATGTATTTCCGCTATCGATGTGTGTAAACAAACTTTTATTTTGATTTTAGTTAAATTCCTTTGCATTAAGCCAAACATAGCTACACTTCATAATTATTATTTTTTCTTTCTTAAAATCGATATTTACAGAAGATATATAAATTCAACAACGTGGTTGAGATAAAATATTTAAGCTGGACTTTCAAAATTCATACTTAACTGAAGAATTAGTTGGTGCTTTTCAAAAAACAATACTGTTTTCGAGTATTTGTATATACATATATTAATTAACTTGACTATAAAAGGTAAGTTTCAAGTTCGCCTACATTTCTGTAGCTTAAAAATTATGGGTTTTGAACACAAATTTCAACTAACATTTAAATCAAAATAAGAAGATTTCGCAAACAAATTCGGAGCTCCCTGGTGATCTCATCGATTTATGATATCATAAAATAAGTCCAGATTTTCAGTAGCAATAAGGCCAGTAGTGGGTGTTTTAATTTCAAAGCTCATATGTATTTTAATTAATATTAGCTACGGCAGCAGGTTCTAGTGCATTTGTATTACCAAATTTAGCAGTTGTTATTTACTATTACTCATAAATATTATTTTATTTGCAAACAAAAAATTGATTAAAATTTAAAATAGAATTAATACTACCTACGTACTTACCTGAAAAAGTTGAATTATCAAGAAAAATTGAAGAAACAGCAAAATATTAAAGAAATTTTTCATAAAAAGTTTGCTTAAAACAAAACAAATATGAAATTTTAGTTTCTTCTCACCTTATACTAATTATTTGTTGATACATTGTGGGCTGAGTCACTCAAGGCGGTGTTTTTTGGAAAATACCTACATACATAATGGGTATACACCTACATATATACCAAATAAAATCAGATGCTAATGTAGATACCTATTTTGCTGCATAGGACGTAACACGAATGCGAAATGTTTGAAGGTTCTTTGTCTACATCTTATTTTCATCTAAAAGTACTATCGAAAATGTATGTACACGCATAAGCACACGTTATACATTTATGTATGTATCGGATTGGGCTAAATCCTTACACTTGAGTCCTTCTTTTGGTTTGCACTACTTGTTAGGTAATAATATCGAAACGTGTTTACAAAATATTTTTGAAGGTGTAAGGTACTTTATAAAAATTGCAAAACTAACTTTGATTAAAAATTTGATTAGGCTTGTCTATTAAAGAATGGAGACACCTTGTATACAAGCTACTTTATTAAAGGTTATGTTTCAAAAAGGTCCAAGAGCATGACCAGAACGTGATGAACATGAAAATACCAGAAAAACCCTATCAGAAAACGAAAAGAATCAAAGAAAAAAAATGCCGGAATAAGTTAATTTTATGCAAACAAAATGTAATGACATCCGCAACGCCCCAAAAACCGGCATGTTCTTATTGTTTTTTTTTTAGTCAATGGGACAACAATGGTACCTAAATCAAGTGAGAGCAGTCCATTTGGGAAAAAATATAGAGATAGCGAATACACAAGATATAAGTTTAAAATTACTTAGATAATATTCTGATACGATTCAATTAAAAAATTTTCTTATATGCGAAAGAATTTTGGTTAGCAAGATTATTGCCAAATAAAATAACATGCACGACTCAAGTGGTTTAATTTTTTGAAAATTGTGTACATAAAACCATGGATGTAATTAGAGAAAATGGCAAAAAGGAAAATCAAAACAGGTGAAATATCAGATTTTGATTGTGATTTTAAAGCCTTTATTCAGTTAGTGTTTTACCCAATTAAATCATTAATGCCTGGCTAGATGATCGCGGTTTTATTCAAACCTTTAACCATTAACATGTAGCCACGACGAAGAAAAATCCTTTCAGTTTAATCTATTTCACATAATATAAAATCTTTCATTGTGAAGCCGAGAATTCTTTTTGAAATGAGTGCATTGGCCAAATCTGGGTAGAATCTACCATAAGTCGTCAAGATTAAAGTGTTAAAGATTAAAAAGTTAAAGGGAAAATGGAAGGGCGTCATAATATATTTCAAAAAGAATTATTTAATTACATATGTACATAAATTCAAACGCTGCACCTTAGAAGAAATTATTCTTTCTAATTTTATTCACTTTTGTTTTTAAGTTCACAACACTTTTATTCACTACCGCAACTTGGGCAAACTCTCTAGATGGCCAAGTTAGGTCCAGTTTTTCAGTGCGAGATTAAAATTAAACCCGAGTTAACTTATCAAATTTGGTGAGTTAATTCAGCATTAACAGAACAGATGCTCTCGAGTTTGTTAAGTCATTCCGCATGCTTTCTGCGCCGAAAAACTGCTTCTTCAGTTTAACTTACCACTGAAAAACTGGGCCTTAAGTTTTGACTCCAGCCCGAGAATTGAAACGCATGTTCTTGTCGACTTTGAAAGACCAGCTTCTACTTTTTCAGTAGTTGAGAACTTGGAGTGAATTAAAACAAATTCACAAGTTGAAAATAAAAATCCTCAAATGATGTTCAATTTTTAGTGATTAAATCGGCCCTAATTTGTTTTCAAATCCGAAAACTGTGAACCTTTCGGGTTTTAAAAATTGAATGAGCTCTTAATTTGATTGTATTGTTAAATTGATTTTATTAAAAAAAACAGAATTTGTTATAGAGGGAGTTCTAGTTTGCTTCAAAAATTATTCATAGAGATGTACAACAAAAAAAAACAGAAAATAGGTCTTAGAAACGCAGAAAATACTATGGCTAAGACCACAAAGATAATTCACGGTCCGATTTAAGTACCTAGTTAAGGTTGAGAGAGCTTATATGAAATTCGTTGGTTGAAAGAAAGCCAAGCATAATGACAAACTAGAAAGAGAAATTTTATATTTTTATAGTACCTATCTTAGTTTTTATCTATTTTTTGTTGTTTTGTTTTGAAGAAAAAGCACTGTAAGAAGATTTCTACTGAAATTGTAAAACTTTTGCCTTTTTTTATAACAGAAAGATAAGCAGAATAATTTTTGTATAAAAAAAAACACAATGTTGATCGTATGCTCTCGTGCTTTAAGCAACATGTCCATCTAGACCGTTATGTCTTAAGCTAGCCCCATTTAATGCAATGCAAAACACTTAGACAATTCCACTTTCAGCACACAAAGTCAGTTATTAAACTCGTGCCATCCTTCCCCTTGTTTATCTAAGATGAATCTTTATTAATCCATTTTACAAAACAAATACTTTAAAATTTAAAAATGTACATTTGCTTGTCGTTGTGTGTACATGTCGACGGAATAAGTGAAGTATTATTTTTTTATTATTTTATTTTTTATCGCTACATTTGTATCAATTTTCACTAGTCATGCTCTTAGCAAAAAATAAATGGCCTCATTCTCTGGGGTTAATTGAAATTTAAATTAAACTTGATTGATGTTTGCTTTCTAAAGTTGTTATTTTTTTTTTATTCCTACCTATATACATAGGTATCTACATTCTTCATGGAGCTTTGTAAACTGATGTAACTTATATTTCGTGTCTCCTTTTTTTTTGTTGTTCATCTTTGAACATTTGCAATTTAGAATTAAGAAATATGTCAACCAAGATCTTTTTGTAAATAAAGATTTAAAAAAAAACACAATCTAAGACAGTAAAGTATTCTTAAATGCATTAAATGTGCTTTATTCATTTCGATTACTTTTTTTGTATCTTAGGCATAATGAAAACACTTCTTTTTTTTTTAATAAATTTTCTTAGACGTAATACATTCATATTTACACTATTCTATATACTGTTAGTTAGCACTCATCAAACAACAATTCAACTAAATCTATTTTAAACAAAACATCTAGAACTTCTGGATTATTCATCCTTAGCCCACAGTTGATCAAAATCAGTTACAAAATAATTTGCTCTATTGAATACTTCAGTGCGTACAACGTTGCCCCCGAATCCAATAAAATAATCAGCTGGGGGAACAGCCTCTAAATCAGTCGCTCCGTCACCAATCATAGTTATTACAGATGAAGCATTATTTTTCCGTCTGACTATCGCTACAGCTTCGCTCTTGCCACCCGATCTCGATGTAGGTTTTGTCGTATCGAAATCAGCATATTCACCACTTTCATCAAAACATAATTTATTGGCAAAAACATTGCACATTGGAATGTTTAATTCGTTTGCCACAGGCTCAATTAATGAATCAAATCCACCCGAGATCAAGAACACTTGTTTACCCTCGGCCTTAAGGTAGCCAATGAATTGTTTTACACCTTTCGTGAGCTTACTAGGGCGAAGTTTGATGAAATCTGCTACTTGATTCCGGCTAGGACGTATGATATTCAGTCTTACTTTGAGAGCGTCTTGAAATGTCATTGATCCTCTCATTGCATCTTTTGTTACACGGGACACCTCGGACCCTTTGCCACAGAAGTCAGCTAACTCGTCTATGCCTTCTTCTTTGATCACCGTTGAATCGACATCGAAGCACACTATATTCGATTTTCTTATGATTTTTGCAGCCATTTCTGGATCTTTAACTTTGTTTTTGTCGTCATTATGATCAATTATGATGGGGCAGGAGTGTCTTACGCCAAATGAATCTTTTGCCACAGAAAGAAGTGCCACACCATTCATTGCACAACAGTTTGTTGTATTTCGTGCTAAAGCAATCGGTGAACGATTCATTTTTATATTGTTTTATTGTTTTTTTTTTTTAATTATTATTTAACCAAACAAAATAAAAATCACTGAAGACAAATTAATAACGAGAAACTTGTTTTACTCGAGTGATGTTTGTATATAATTTATTTTTAAAATGTTTTACGAATTTTGTTTAACGAATGACGATCCTCCCGAATCGAGTTCTGCTGAGAGACTAATCGAGTCGTTCTTTGGTTAAACGATTATGAGAGAAACGTTTTATTATTTTTTTTTTAAGTGATCGATAATGGCCTGGTGAAGTGGTGACGTGTGATAAGGTGCCTGTTTTTTTTTTTTTTTTAATTATGTTTGTACTAGCTTGGGTTAGTAGCCAGCCAGTTATTCTTATTTATTTGTAGTTACAATGTTCTGAAAAGGTTTCTATCTTTTGCTCACTTTCAGTATCCAATTGATAATTATGAAAAATAGAATTTTATTATGCAATGGAAAAAATTATTCGAAATTGAGCACTTGGAAACACAACAAGCAAAAGTAAATGTTTTTTTTAAATGAGAACGATATGTATTATATGTATATGTGAACAGAGGCGGATTATGTATAAGGCATATAAGATTACTGTAAGTTATTAACTAACTAGGTGTGAATTTTTAATGCAAAATTACTTAGGTTAGGTTTACAATAGAAACGTGGTGTAGGTGTATATTCTTATGTCCAGCTTTGACATAGCATTTGTGTCTTTCGTCACAATCTATTCTTTATTATTGTATTTATTCATTTTTCTTATTTCTTTTTTACTTGCTCTATAGGACAAGTATTGGTTTAGTGATTGTAATCAAAACTAACATAACGATGATGGAAAAGTCCGAAATAGTGGGTTTTGTTATGCCGCCCGTCGGTCTGTGCGTCCACTGTTATTTGAGCTGGAGGGTGATCCGATTTGCTTTAAATTTGGTGGAGAGCATTTTTATGTTATTCCTAAAGGGGCAATTCGAATTTTTATTTAAGCTCATCTAGATCGAGTAGCTGCCATACAACAACTTTGTTTTTTTTTTTAATTTTCTCGAAAACGGCTCCAACGATTTTGATTAAACTTCCAAACTGACCAAAGTAATTGTGACAAAACTGCGTTTCATGTTTTTGTCAAAAAATTCAAATAACGCAAATAGGCATTCAAAATCTGCAACGAATGTTTTGAAACTACTTTCAAAACACTATATATTTCCAAATACACCATTCACCGCATTCACATCTTGCAAAACATAACAAAGGAATCACTTATTGAAACCAAAACATTAGAATCGTGTATTCATAAATAAATGAGTACTCGTTAGCAAATGCACCAAATACACCCAATGCTGACACCGAGTAAGACCCGTTTGGTACATTTCCAACCATCATCTGTTAGTGGGAGAGAGCTTGATCTTCCACTTAAAAATGTCCAGGGATTAACACAAGTCAAATTGTGTGAGCTGGACTATCAAGTTGGAATTCTTTCAATTTGACATGAGAGTGCTTACTCAGTGACATTGAATAAAGAATTCTCAAAACTACAAAAATAAATCTAAAAAATGTAAGTCCGACCCTGTCAATTATACACATGTTTATCTTTTAAGTATGTATGTACATTTATGTATTAGTAATTATTTTTATTTGGTGTGAAACTTTGAATTCACGTGCGATCTGCAGTCTATAGGAAACAACAAAGGGAAACTATGATCACGCCTTCTCCAGTCTTCTATTCTAATCAGTTCCTAACAATAAAAATGCCCCATTTCGATGTACCTACATAAATGTACATTTATTTTCTATTTTCCATTACAAAACATTTAAAAACAAGTGGGACTTTCCTATGAGCGATTAACAATAAAAAAAATATGTTTTGTGGATAAAAACAATAGTATTGTTGTAAATTTGTTTTCTTTTTTTTTTGTTGTTGTTGTTGAACTCAAAATTAAATGATATTTATCTAGAAACCATGTGACTTTGTTTTGATATAATACTATCGATATCAGTACCAATGAACTATGGAATCTATAATGTAGGTATGTATATGTACATTCATATATTTTATTGTTGATGAACTAGTATTCAAACATGCTACTGAACGAAAACAAAAATCGTGTTTAGCTACTTTTAGTTCCTAGTTCGCGGTATCTTTAACGATAAGATATACTTTATGTTATTGTGAAATAATTAACTTGCCAATTTCATATTTTTGGAGCGGTTGAACTATTTGCCAGGTAAAATTTTCGCATACGTACCTATATAATTATAAGCATATGCATTTAAATTTTTATAACATACATACCTATACCTTCTTAAAGTTAAAAATATTTTTAAAAAGTGGTAAATTATGTATTCTAAGAATATAATCATTTTAATAACCTTGCTATTGGCAGCTCTTCACTATAAGTTCATTGGTCGTTGGAATAAATATTTGAAACTTTTTAGTCCCTGGAAACGTACATAACTGCAGAATCAAGCAGAATCATTAAAGACATTTTCTGCAACCACGGTTTGATGCTGTTGTTACGGTTCCAGGGACTAAAAATGTTCTCGCATTTATTCCAACGACCAATAACCTTATAGCAAGCTTGTAAAAATAAATAAATATTCCCAAGTACGAGTTATAGAGTTAATGATTTTAGTTTTTTTTTTTGTATGGATTTTCAACGCGGATTAGGTCTAATGGGGAAACCATGTTCAAAAAACGTACTTTACTGTAGTAAATTTAAACGACAAACCGTCTCTCTTGTTGAGTTTTCAATTATTTTTTAAATTGTCTTCCAAACGAATTGAGATTTCATCTACAATGGGTATTTGGTATCTTTATTCTATAAATACTTGAAATTTAAATTAAATTTCTAACATCCGGTTTTCTATTTAAAAAAATCTGTTTTTTTTTTGTATCTTGTATCTAAACGAATAGAGATTCCACTCTGACTCTTGGCATGTAGTATCTCTAATGTATGAGCTTTATTTTGAAATTTAAAACAAAAAATATCAAAATGGGCTAAGTTTGCTAAAATCTGATTTGAAACGTTAACTTCCGGTTTTCTACCGAAAATAAAATCGATTTCCAGTTTCTATTTCTTAAAAGAAAAGAACATCTAATTTACCATATATTCCACCATTAAAATTATTTTTCTATCGCTTCATATAATTTATCAACATTTTTCATAAAAAGCCCATAAGTGGAGCACCAGACCTCAAAATTCAAAATCCTTCTGTATTTATGTTATGAATGAAAAGAAATATGAATAACAAAAAGATGAACGAATTTCAAGACAAACAACTTTTTTTGTTGTCCGCTTCACGTGAGATACCTCATGTATGTATGTATGATGTGTTTGATTTGGTGTGATAGGGCTTGGATCCGCTTTTATTTAAAGAAAACATTACAATATTGCGGTGGGGAAATCCTATACCTATTCGAAAATCTTAATCTTTGCTGACAACTTTAAGCTCTTGTATGGTTTCACGAATGCAAGTGGATACTTGTTTTTGCAAAATGATATTAACAGAGTCTCCGAATAGTGTATGATGGTGCAAAGGTATTTCGTACTCAAGTTGACAGAATATACGAATTTAATGACTTGGGAGGTTTATTTGATGTCATCAAACTATTATTTAATTCTCATATTGATGTTGTTACAAGCTTCTAAATACATAGTTTAAATAATAGGCGTGTTTTTTTGCAAGTCCATATGGATTTGTCGAAAAAAACGACATCGGGACTTAGGAACTTCTTACTTACAGTGCGTAAGTCCCGATAATTATCTGGACTTAGCTAAGTCTATATGGATTTAACTTGTTGTTGTATTTACGTGTAAAACTATTAGTCCCGATGTCGTTTTTTTCGACAAATCCATATGGACTTGCAAAAAAAACACGGCTAATATTGGAGCAAGTATACATACATGTACATTTCGTGGTCTTAAGTTGGTAGCCCTGGCATTTGACACCTGTCATTGGAAGTGTCATAATACTAGTTGAATGTTTGCCATTCACGATAATGGATCGCTTAACAATGGAACAACGCGTTAAAATTATTAAAACTTACTACAAAAGTGGTGATTCAAACCTACCCACTTTTCGTGCACTACGTGATGATTATGGTCGTCATAATCGACCGACAAGCAATCGGTAAAATTGTGAAGAAATTTGAAGAGAGTGTAAGCGTTACTGATGTCGTAACTCGTAAGGCCTGTTCATCATCGTAATGCACGCTCAGTCGAAAATATTGCTGCTGCGATTGACACCGTTAGATTTTTTCTGTAGGGCAACGCAAAACACCGTGTTTAAGCGAATGATTATTCTATAGACGCATTAAAAACCAACATTACTCAAGTTGTGGCCGAGATACCTGTGAATCTTCCCGGGGCAGCAATTTGAATGATATTGTTTTTCACACCAAAACCAAGTCCAAACTTTATATTGAAATAAAATTTTCATCAAAATTGTATCGTTGTGTGTGTTTTATTTAGCTTTACTTTGGAATCCGAAATATTAATGACCCTTTACTTATGTATGTGCGTGCGACCCAGTCGTGCGCTTTATTTTTTACCGCCTTCGCGTTTTTTTTTTCAGTTGGCAACAGTTTTATCAAATCTTCCGACCCCTTAATCATCTATCGTCTAACGGTCAAATCAATGGTAGGTACAAAATAATTTAACAAAAACAAACCATCAATTATGTGTATTGCCTCGCTCGGTAATTTAGCATTTTGCTCGTTACCCTTATCCGTTAGTCCACACAACACATTTCCAGCCCACCACAATTAGAAAACATTTTCAAGTCCGATCCGTACGTCAAACGAGTGTTGTTTTTGTTTCCATGTTATGTATATCTAAGTACATAATGTAAGTACCTACCTAGTCTTAAAATACATACATACATACAAACAATCTTCAAAGTAATGGGACTTAATAACAATAAATACTTTAAAAATGTATGTGGGAAGAAATCGGACAGGTGTTACTGAGTTTCAGGGTCACTTTAGTTTGTTTTCGAAAAATTATTCTTTTGCCAATAACAAATCAAGCTAGAACATGAGGCATATATGGGATTGCATATCATAAACAGAAAATGACAAACATGTTTTTATTATTATATTGTTACAAGACTTATCGACGCATTCATGTGCAAATATACGTACAATTCGTTGTCATCTTTGTTATTCAGATTGATTTTTTCTGTACATGCCAACCGACGTCATGTTTAGCAAAATATAAATATATGTGAAGTGATTGCAGAGCTTTATAACTTTATTTGGTCAAAGCTTGCTACCAGGGGGGTATGTTTTATTTTTATTTGTTCATTCTACTATCTGTTGTTGACGCCTGCCTGATATCAACTATCGGAATCGGAATTCGTGCTATGAATTGCGTAAGCCAATAATTGGCCGGTCACTTTATAATTCTGAGCGCTGACAAATTTTCCCCCGTCGGCCGATCAGATAGATCAGTCAAATATAAACAGAATAGGCACGTTCGGAAAAATGAGATCTTAGAGATCTAAACAATTTCACTTACATTCAAGAACAGAATTCCTCAGAAACATTAATCGGTTTTGTTGTCAAAAACGGAAATAAACAACTTTTGAATTCGCTTACTCATTTTTTGACAGTTTAATATCTCTGATGCAATAATTTTCCTGAACATGCCTAATATGGGCGAATCTAGCAACATATTTATGTTCTTCTAATAAAAAATTCGTTTTAAATACTTGACAGCTGAGATGAGGAATTTTAACTTGTCACTGTATGCCAAGAAGGAAAACATCAATATTCTTGGCCTAGTGCGCAGTTCCAATTTCAGATTCTGCGACTTTTAAGAGGAAACACCGGATCATATATTGGTAGATGTGATGTACTTGCGCTAGATAGAAGAGAGCGAATTATCCTCACTTAAATTTTCCAAATATTCAAGTGTCTCAAAAGACCTAATTTAACTGTAGTGAAGGATGAGCAAGCACATCCAGCTCTAAATGGGGACAAAATTAATCTTAAGGTTGGAATGCAATGCCAAAAGAAATGGGTTATTTTCATGGGAATGCCATCGTGATTTTCGAAGTAATACAGACTCTGACGGATAGTGATGATTTGTTCGGAAGATATTGCGTTTCGTTGTCGTACGGGTGTTGAATGAGCCTGTCAACTCTACTGCCACCAAATGTTTGATATTCGACTGGGAAGGAAGACAATGTAAATCGTAAAATGGGTACAATGCGAGTTGCATATTTGTATGGGTTATGGTATGACCTCCAACAATAGTGCAATAACCTCAAGTTATTCACTACAATGTAAGCATTGATATTTATTATTATCAAGTTGTTCAATCAGCAATAATTAATAATGGCGGGCGCATTCACTAATGTAGTTTCTACGTAGTCAACTCACTCTGATTGGCTAAATACAACTAAAAAATTAGTTGAAATTTCCCCTCCGACGTAGTGTTCAAATTTCGGCTACAAAGTTAGTGAATTATGATTTTGACATTTCACGATCAGCTGTTCGGTGAAAATACAAGTTTAATTTTTGGTGGAAGACATTTTCAAAATGAAATTAATGGTACAATATGCAAACATACATTTTATTTAATTTAAACTGTAACAGAAGTTTCTTATTTTATATGTTTACATCTGTCATTAATATGACAGTTTAGGATTGACTAGCTTTGTAGTGCAATTTTGCATTACAAAAGCTTGTTGGATTTTGACTACGTATAGAAACTACATTAGTGAATGTGCATTGCAAAATATTAATGGAAAATTAATAACAACAAAAAAAACAACATGGCCGCCATGAAATTAATATTCAAATAGCTTAGTTGAACACATTCTACTGTGTGTGTGAAGAGGAATGTCAAAATCTCCTCAAATCGTTGACCGGGGAGATTTCATTTTCCCCTCTTACTTCTTGCCTTTCTCACCAACAAACTGAATGTTGCTGGCAACTCAGTTTCCTCGTGTAAAAGGGAACTATTTATCGCTAGTGAAAATCATATTATTAGTAAAAGACTATGTTGGAGGTGATATTAAAACAAATTATAAAACTTCCAGAATATTCTATCGATTTTGAGCTAGTTTTAAAAGCACTTTAAATATTTAGTTTAAGACAATAAATGTTTTCAAATTGTTGCTAAAAACTGTCTTGATCCAAATTAAAAGAAAAAATCTGCGAACGGAACAAAAAATGACAGAGTTAAAAATATTTGTGAGCACCAAGTCATTTAAAAAACGGTTGGTATGATGAACCCGACCAGACCTATTTATACAAATTCTTCTAGGACCGGTTAGTTGAAAATTATTGACAAAAGATCAACAAAATGTAAAAGTAATGGGGGTTTCCATTTTCGTAAATTCACATTTCAATCTAAAAATTGATTTTTTCCGTGACGAATAGCAAACATTTCGAAGTTATATGTATTTATTTTGTCAATTTGTTGGTGTAATTTCGTGTCACCTCCATCACTTGATCTACCTACATTCAAACACAATCTGGACACAATTTTTACAACCGAAATACCTATGGATGTATCGATGTATGTATACATAATGTACATACATATATGTACATGTAAATTAAACAATCAAACTCACATTTTTTTCAAATTGGGCAGCTAAAAACTGAATTGGTGTAAGTACAGGGAGGGTTCAATGTCCCGAAACATTTACTTCTGCACAAGTGATTTTAAATTTTAAAAATACACACATTTTTTGCCCAATGGAATTCAATGTCTAAATCGGACGTGGGACTAGCTAGCCCGCCCGGCTTCCCATGGGTAGACAAATATAAGCTTCGTATACAAATTATAATGAAAAATATAAATAAATATTTAAGCTAATTTTTAGCAATCGAATACTACTTTTTAGGTTTTAACCGACTTAACGTTATGAATGGCTAAGTATGTAAAAACATGATCCTCTTAAAAGAAAGAATTTTTGTAATCAAAAATCACTTCTTTTGTTTTCATCCCATTTCACTCTATAAATGCCTATATCACCCTAAAAATATTAAAATTTTAAGAAATAATACCCCTAAAGCCATTCCCTAAGAAAAACCTTTAAAAAAATGAATTTCTTAAATCGGACAATTTTTTACCTTACAAATAACAAAATTTGAAAAAGAATATCCCTAAAGCCATTCCCTAAGTCCATGCAGCGCCACCTGTCGAACGGTAATTGAATTGAACTGAAAAACAATATGTTCACCTACAGCGCCACCTGTTGAGACTGACTTTTCTTTTTCCCTAACCTTCGCGTAGCAATTACGAACAAACCCGCAGTCGTTTTCAAGTTTTAAACAACCGAACACACCACGATCCATTTTACTATAAATAGATTAAAATAATTAATGAATACCTACCAGATAATACTATAGATGTATTTTTTGTACTAACTTCTGGGCTTAAAATAAAAATGCACACAAAATCGCCATCAACGCTTACCCCATGTATAACAGTTACATTTCTGTTCTGTAAAACACCTATTGTCTTAGTTCTATTGTACGCAGCAGATAAGTTTTGATTTTTGTCTGACTGAGACTGATCGCCACGATAAACAATGAATAGTTTCTAGCGTCTAGTGTTTTCCACGTAGACTTTGGATGCAATTATTTTATTTTAGGGTCATCACTGTACAGACATTAATGTCAGAAATGATAAGAGCTGAGAGATGAATGGAATATTTTATTTAAAATAAAAATCTGGTCAAAGCTAGTTCTTGAAAATTTTAAATTTAAAAGGTCTGAAGTGTTATCATTATAAATTATTTTTTTTTCGTGTTCTAAAACATTACATTCAATTATTTGATTTATTTTTGAGGACAAAGAAGGAAAAAATGATTTTTGCATGGTAGCCCGCATTAACCAAGGCATATAACATCAAAAATCTTAAAAATATTCAAAGAAATGTTAGTGTTGGTACCACAGGGGCCTTAAGATCTTACCTAACGGATGCCTTAAGCGTATTTCTGCTTCTTTTACCAATAGATAGGAAGCGTGAAAAATACTCAAACAAGATCCAAATCGAAATCGAAACACTGCAATTATGACAGACATTCAGGCGGCTGTTAAGGCCATTGCTGCGGCTAATCATCCTACAAATTGGTCCAGCAATGCTGGGGTCAGCTCGCAAGTCTGAACGGGGGCAGACGAACTAGCTAGGCAAGGATCAGCCCTTCATGGCTCACTTGCGGAAAGAGTTTACATTCCTCTCCACGGAGTTATGAAGGGCTACATACTTTCAATTTTCCTCACCGAATCCAATCGTAGGTGGAGCAGTCTAAGCAACTGTGTTATATCTAGAAAGAAACTAGGCATTTCTTACAACACCCATGGTCCTAGTTGTGCGAACCAGCTGGAAAAGGAAATATTAATTCACTTCCTCCGTTAATGCCCTGCCCTAGCCCTTTTTAGGATACAATCATTTGAAAAGGCTTTCTTTGACGACCTTAACGAACTTTCCGAACTGAAGATCAAAGACATGCAGTGGTATTTATAATCGCATTCTAAAGCCTTGCTAACTTTAGCACACCATCCAACTCCAAAATCTTATTTGTCAACGTTTTCATTTGTTCACCTTAGACACCGAAATTGGTGTTCTAAACCTATTCTAAAGTGGGAACGTTCAATGTCTAAAAAGTCAATCCGAAATTAATGTGATGTGTGTTGAACGTACCCAGTGACATTTGATTGACAATTGTTCTTATCTGTCAATTGTTTGGGTTTAAAAAACTACAAAAAATTTCCAAATTACTAAATGCCTTTTGCTGCTATTGATTTTTTTAACAATATAAACATGATAAATTCGGTTAATTTCATACCTTATCATGGTTACCCCAATTCTCAGACGTTTTTCTCTTTAATTGATTTTCAATTTTTATTTTTGATTTGGATGCTTGAATTGAAAACGATTGTAATACTTGAAACGGCTGTTTTACAAAGTTCACTCAAATTCATTTCCATTCCATTCCATTCCGGATTGACATATTACAGATATGTCAGAGAATATAAATATTTCTATAACAACCCTGGATAATCAGACAACTTATGGGATCCGTTTATAAATAGGAAGATGGCTAAAATAGTTAGCCGATGACTAGCTGGACAACTGTCTAAGCGTGTTCTAAAAAAAATCTAATAAATACGATTGTTGATCTCTTTTCTAAACGCGACGAAATGGCTCTGAGACGAATTTAGGCATTTAGCTGTCTGACTCGGGGCTTTAGTATGTTTGTTCCACCAAAAGGTATTCCAGTTCAACATTTTTGTATACAGTGCAACATTGTACTTCTATATTGCTATTAAGCCCAGTGGCTTACGCATCGAATGGAGTCTCAAACAAGCTTCATTTTTTTAAATTTGTTTTGTCTTTTGAGGGAAAATGGTACATAACTGACAGGGGCTTAGCTAGTTTCGATAGTGACCCTTGGCCCATTGTTTTTATCTATAGGGGTATTCATGATCTGGTCCAACGGAAATTTAGCTGATCAAAGGACCAATTATTTTAAACTGTATTTATTTGTACCTCTCTTTGTATTTATTTGTACCTCTCTTAATTCTTTTGAATAAATCTTATACCTATATATGAAGATTAGATTATTATAATTATCTTCATCTATTTTTATCCGAGATTCACACCGAAACTTAAGCCCGCATACAAAAAAATCCACATTTCTCTATTATATTGATATCATTTAATTCGTAGAACAAACAAAAATCTAATAAAGAAAAATGAGTTTTCACAATGAAATACTAAAGTATATATGTACTACATATAAATATTCCAGGCCAAATCGTGATTTTTGACCTTAAGGTAATATCTAAGATTAACAAAATTGAATGCCACAGCACACCTCAAAAAACCACACAAGAACTCAATTGACTGACAGTTAAAAGATTACATCCAAATGACTTAAAGTGACTGTTTAAATTGACTAAGATTTAAAGTCAATTAACTGCAAATTACTAAAAATGACTGCTTACTGTTGTTTTTAAGTCGAAGTACTAAGTTAAAGTTTTGACTATTATTCAAAGATTTTAATCAATTGACCGGGATTTTACTGACTGTAGTCTAATATCTAATAGCCTATAGTACGCTGCTGCTGCGAAATGATATTTGTCTATGGTTCCCAAGACGACAGTGAAATGCTAACGCAAACCACAGCGGAAAAGTTTTCATTAAAAGGTCAACAATTGCAAAAAAAAGTACAAAAACAATCGCAGAAAAATCACATAAAGTTGTGAAAGCAACAATAACTAGGTTTGTTCGTTGAGCCCTGAAGTCACCCTCGGGTCGCCCAAAGCGTTTTTGAAAAACCTAACGCCACTCTTGTGAAAAAATTCTATATTTTTAGAGACCTGCACCCGTGTTCTGTAACTCTCGCATCGTTAAAATCAGTCAAGAAACGATGAAAATTGAAACAAATCGTATGTGTTTTGTTCCATTTTTCATCGTTTCTCGACTGATTTTATCTCGTATCCATAAAATCAGTCAAGAAACGATGTGACATCCTTCTATTTCTGGTCAAAATTAATTTGGCCTAATCAACAAATCGGCGATGCCAAATAATTGCAGTTGATATGCAGTGAAAAACTGTCTCATTTTTATTTTTCCATAAATATAAGTAAAGTAGGTTTAGTGAAGCTTTTTGGCGGTGTGGGGGCGTATGTGGAAAATTTTTTCTCAACTGTATATGTAGGTATGTCATAGGTGGTTACAATTATATAATTGTAAGTTTAGTTTAGTTGGAAGATGAGTGAGAATTGTGAAATATGAATTAGAACAAATCTTATCTTCTTCGGGTGAAACAAAAAAATCTTAGCGCTGCTAGATAATTTTCTTTTAATAAGCATTTTGTTGGATTGCCAGATGAATTCCATATTTCAAACTTTTACTTCTTCGAATAGATTTACATTCAGTTTTTATTTTTTTTTTGTTTTTCTTTAATATTATCTCAACCCTGAAATCATGTTAAATGCCGACTTATTTTTTGTATTTTGTATTTATTTGTATGTTTGAATGGTCTTCAAGCGTTCTCTATGCTCTGATGATTACGAGATAATACCGGAACAACGATGTAATTTCACAGTGAATAAACAAACATTATGATTATTATTACCTATTTGTTTTCTTTGTTTGTTTCTTTCAATGCGTTTATTGCATTAAATATAAAAAGGAAAAATGTCACTTTTTAAAAAAATGGGAATTGAGGCCAAAATTACGACTGGGTTATTTTTATTTTTGAAAATTAAATTATATTTTCGTTAGCAAATTATATTGAAATCTTATTAATGACACAAATTAAAACTATTTACAGATCTCTTTCCATATACTTTTGGTGCTAAACATTAATACTAATTCAACATTATGGTGGAATTCAGATTTGATATAAGACCCTTATTCCCGCAGCCAATTGTGAAGATTACTTCAAACCTGTTGCCACACACTTTTCGAGGTGACCGACGCATGGCGTTGTAAGTTTTCTTTATATCTTAAAGGTTTAAATATAAATAACTATTGTATTATGTTTTGTTGTTTAAGGGATACAACCTCGAAGATGTCAGAGATAATTGATACACTTGGGGAATTATCAGCAACATCACAAAAGCTATCCAAAGCGGTCACTACTTCCCAGCGGCTAAGAATGTCTGAAAACCAAAAAATATATTTACTCGCCGATGTAGGTGCTGGTCACAAGTAAGTTTTTTTGTTTTTATTTTGTGTACAAAATTATATGTTACATACATACATATCAAATGCTTCAAATGCTTTGTTTTGCTTCTTGGATTGTTATTTATTATTAAACAGTTGTAATTCTCAAATCAATCAACCAACAATGGAAATTCTTTTTCCATTTAATTCATAAAAAATAGATCAGGTAAATAAAATTTTCCATTCTTTATTGTCCATATCTTCAACTTAAGTCAGCTAATATTTTTGGAACTACATACTTGGCTTCAGAATCATTCCTATAAAGGCCAATAACTTACATTTCTCGATGAGATATCTTTTGTTGAAAAATATACATAAATTAGCAATACCTACTCGTATATCCTTCTGTCGTTTATTCGAAATCGTCAAATCTTCATTTTTGGTGGAACTGACATTTGTTAAGCTATTTTAGGAAATATTTATTGGCAATGCGTGAAGTATGCTTCAATAAAAGAAGGAAATGACTCTAGACATGCCAATTATAACAGTTTTGGTTTTTAAAAGTACTGTTTATGCGGCCCCGCAAGGCCAGGGCCCTCCGCCGGTGGGCATACTTCAGGCACCGAGAGTTTTTTTTTCAAGTCGCGCGAAGCTCGGTAACGTACCTCCACTTTTAATGGCAAAAAAACTGTTATAACTGTTATAAACTGGCATGTCTAGTCTCGTCCAAAAAAGAAATTATTTTGTAATTCAGACTATAGTTAAAAGTCAAAATATGAGCAAGTACTTCTTTGAATATTAAAATAATCAACTTGTTTTCCTAAGCAATTTTCCATCTGTCATATTTGACAGATCCGTAAAGTTCCCTACTTGTCGTAAATAAAAAGTAACGGTAAATTAATTTGACAGCCAATTATATCTGTGATGTCAAAATCCAAAAACAAATTTTAGAGCATGAAGTAGTAACCACTAATAGAACACTAAGGGCCAGTTTTTCAGTGCTTGAGTTAAATCCGAGTTAATTCATTAGATGTAGTAAATCCTTCAAATACTTTAATCCGGAGTTAACTCTAAAGCAGTTTTTCAGTGGAATATTAATTTTAACTACAAGTTGTCAAAAATCTATCAAAATCGAAGTGTGAAAGTATAGAATTCAGTGTTTCGCTATCAGATTCGAGATGGGGCTACTATGAAAGTCACAATTTCCATCTTTCAGAAACACCTACTCAGCTAATCCAGAGTTAACTCACCAAATTTATTGAGTTAATTCGGGATCTAAATTGACTGAAAAACATGTTTCAGGTTTTATCCCTAAACTAGGATAATCTCGCACTGAAAAACTGTTCCTAATGATACGGGATGAACTAATAAAATATTTTTTAGTGAATTTTGTTGACCAAGTTGATTGTTAGATGTGTATCTGAGAATAGATAAAGATGATTCTCATCGGCTTTGTTGGTCAATTTAATTTCAAACCTTTCAAAAAACAGTCACGAGGTGTTTCCCAATAACCCTTTTTGAATTGCGTGGTTTGATTTTGTAATATGAATTTTTACATATATTTTTCAAAAAAAAAGTTGGTTTATTTTATGACTCTGTCCTTTTTTGAAAGCACCACCTTGCTTCAAGATGTCCTTGAGTATTATTAATTAATGTCGGTAAAAGATTGAGCATTTGGTAGCTTGTTTATTATTCATTTTAGTAAATAAATTAAGCATTCCAACGAATTCTTAACAGCTCATAATATATTTTCCAATATACATTCTATAGATGTCGCACCTCACACTCTCTATTTAACTTTATATTGTCCTACAATAGTTAATTTATTTATTCACTTATCATTTGTAGTGGTGCTGTAATCGGACTCCTTAAGGTTGGTACGAAATCGCTTTATTTATTTGACGAATCTGGCGAAACGAAGAAAGTAGATGATGCTCCATGTATACTTGATTTTTATATCCATGAATCGCGTCAAAGAGCCGGTTTGGGCAAGGATTTATTTGAAGCTATGCTTGCCGAAGAAAATTGGGATCCCATTAAGCTTTCAATTGATAGACCATCAGAGAAGCTTTTGGGTTTCTTAAAGAAACACTATGGACTAGAAAAAACTATTCCTCAATCAAATAATTTCGTTCTATATGAAGGCTTTTTTGGTTCCCCAACTACCGAGAACAACAATCAGCAACATGCAAATGGTTTACACATTACTGACAGGTAAGCCAGCCAGCCAGCAATCTTAATATGTATCTGCATAGTAAATTAAGAAACACGCAAGTTGTGACATAAAGTCTTGAAATTTGCTTATAACACGCGACATTATATTTGCTTTTCTTTATTGTTGTGACGGAGTCACTTCTTCAACACACCTATACTCCTACACACCTAATTCATAATTATACATATTTAATTTGCATACATTTCATAATTCATACTAACTTTCTTCTACTTAACCTCTTATTTCATTTTAACATTATTTACGATGTAATGAGCAGCCCTAATACCGCATTATTCGGACCACATTTCATTGGTGATGATCACAAGAAAAGGATAAGGCACATGGATGCATCTTCGCCCAGCACGCAAGTAACACAAATTTCACCAGTTGGACGTTATGCTGCACCTCGTCCATCTTGCAGCATGGCTGAGGTACATTATAAAGTGTTGTTGAATTGAGGGTTGTTTTTTTTTTTTTTTTTTCTTGTATGAGTTGTGTATAATGCAGAATAATTGATTGTTTGAGATTAAGCGATTGAGCTTATTTGAAAATGTAGGATGGATTTTGAGTTTATGAACAAAGAAATTGAAGGAGCCCTACAAGTATAAGTATAGTATAAGTACCTATAACTAAGACATTACGTCATCTTTGTCTGGCAGTGATGATTATTTAATAGCTAAGAATCACAAAAGTACTTGGATCAATATATACTGTTATTTTTTATTTTAAGTTTGGTAGATGGACTTTTCTCATTTCGATAGGATTTTTGAAATGTCTTATTCTTTCTAATTTCTAGCAAAGAAAATATGTACTTTTACTACAAAAAAAATTAAGTAAAGATTTTTGAATTCAATTGGGTACCATTATATAAGCATTAGAATCAAAAAGAAAATGAAATTAAATAATTGAAGAAAATCATATTGAAATCTTTGAGCTCCCAATAGAAACATGCAGGTTTAGAGCGTTTATTTCATGAGTGGGTGCCATTTTATATCCCTTATACATCCTCACACCAAGAACCACTAGGTAGGTTAACACTTATGGTCTTGAGATGTGGCAACACCAGTAAGCGTATGACTAATCTGTCATCTACATATATTTTATGTATGTATGTATGTATAGTATATCCTAAAGTTTGACATTTTTAATTGTATGCAGTTCTCTTTTTTTGACTGAAAATGAGATAATTTTTCCAACTCTTAGGCGTCATTTCTTGCAAGCCCAGGTGGGATTCGATGAAAGTGATTTACACTTAATTAAGTCCAGATAAGGGCTAAAAGCTTAATCCCTAAAAAACTGTATTACCAGCAAGATTTATCACTTTGGAGCTTTCGGATTTGGGCCCCAAGAGCATACCCACATCGGAATGCATATTTAGGGATAGTTGATGATTGCCTTTTAATTTAAATTTGTTTCGCCCGGTTGTGGAATGCGTTGTCATGGGGTGGATATTCACGTTTTAGAAGAAAGCATTAAAATGCATAACTTTCCTATTTACGCAGTGTTCTATTTAAATTCACTTCGTCGAAAAGTTAAAACAAACAAGTTGATATTTGCTCTAGAAATTGCTTTAGAAGCTTTATTCGTGTTTTCTTGCCGCAGCGCATGTACTAAGGAACATATCGAGCGATAGAAAACTTCGAGAATACGATCCAGGAGATTCCACTCAAAATTTGAGTAAAATTAGAAACACAACCTCTTTTTCAGAACATTCATAAACGCACCAAACCAAGATTAGTTTCAGTGTCAAGTGTTCATTATTGTAGACTTTAATCAATAAATAAGCATCAGCATTGCAAAAATTCTTGATTTGTCATTTGCTGATGCTTTATAGTTACCGCATTGTGAATCGGGATCCTAAAGATGCAATAAAGCACAAATATTTGGCATATAAATACGGTCGTTGTTTCAATTTCCAATGAATAATTAAATCTACTTCTAAATCAATAGAAACCGATATACCTACATAAGTAATTTATCACATTTACTTCAATATTTGTGTTTGCAAAATAATTTGAAAATTCTTATAACTTTTAATCGTTGTTATTGAGAAAAACCATATTCAAAATGGATCGAAATACTTCCCGTGTCACTGGAAAACCATCATTAAATGTAAGAATTTTTTTGTTATTTAAAATATTGGTTAAAGATATTTTGATAAAATTTCCTCATATATATTGTTGTAGGCTAGAGAAAGTGAAGTAAGTCTTACTCCAAGTCAAGTTTCAAGGCATGATAAATTAAATTTGGTATTAATTGGAGTTCTAAATTTAATTTGAATTCAAATATAAAAGAAAAACTTTATTTTAGCAAAAGAAAAATCCATTAGATGCAATCACTAAGCCTCTTAGAGTAAATGAGTTCCCTGAAAAGAGATCGGTAATCATCAAAACATTTGTATGTGTTTTATATTAACATTATATATTTATATTTATTCAACGATAAAGGGCTTGCAAAACGTGTCGGAAGAATACTTTCAGCAGTCTTCTTCGTTTTCTCAGAAAAAATCGGTATTTTTTTTTTAATTTTTATTTTTATAATTTTTCATTGTTTATATTCGTTAAAAGAATCAATCAGTTAGAGAACAGCAATATTACAATAACAACAACAATCTAGGCTCTAATAAGCAACAGGATAATATTATAACGGTTGTATGATAAACTTTCTATGTATGTATATAATTATTAATTTTAATATTTAATATAGGGAGCTATTTCGAAGCAACAAGTAAACGTGGAAGCTAAGGTTTGAACATCGTTAATACTTGTAATTCCTTGATAAGTACATACATACATATTTTTTTTTTATAGACTCCTCCTTCTGAGCCAATTTTCACAGAAAACTCGAACTCTGTCAATGTAATTCTGAGCTCATATTGGTTCCTAGTTACATATTTATAAGTAAATATTTCTAATGACAGGTATCCAATGAATCTGAAAAAGGATTTTGTACAACATGCCCTAATTGTTCAGCAAGAATTCTTTTGGTACCCGAAACTGCCAATAAATCTGAAGACAATTCTTCAGCACCAAAGGCTTTGTAAATAAATCAAAAAAAAAACAAAACTATTTCAGAAGGTAAATTAAAGAAATAAAAGATTATAATCGGTTGAAAATTCTATCTTAGAATCTCGTTAATTTCTATAGCTTGACACATTTTAGTCCTGTCTCGTCTCTTAGACTTATGTGAAAATTGGAATTTATTCATACAAATCCAGTAATATCTTGATAGAATATAATTCGATTCAATAGGTATAAACAGAAACATAATATCGTATGCGAAAATTTATTCCATCTAAAGTCTTGAATTTGGCTGAAGATTTGCAACTTGACGTTCGCTTAGAATTGTTTTTGCAAAAGCTTCAATTTATATTCCATTTGTCCTATTTCCATAGTCTTATCTTAAATAACATCATTTAAATGTGGCGACATAATGTTACGTTTTTTTTTTTCTGCTGAAAAGTAGCAAAATAGTGACCTGAACACTTTCTGCAAAAGAACAAGGAGTAGCATATAAATGTATGTACTTCCTCAACGATATGATTTTATTTTTTTTTGTTTTTCTTATCACGCCTTTTGAACACAATCCTTGCTTAAAACAGGACGATTATAATGACAATGCAGTGTATTGCCATTAACTTGGGTTGTTGCCAATAAACTTTCCCTGTCGTTTCCGCATAGTGTTCAGAGGAAAGTGAAAATTCCAAGTACATTGCTCATAAAAAAAAACTACAGACAACCAAAAAAATATTACAAAGAACTGTGGGGAAATTGTTTAGGTGATATATTAGTGTATTTTTATTATTTGGGGTCAGTAGGAGGTCGTTTCCGGTAGTTAAGTCGTAAGTGTATACTGCATGGTAAATATTGCATGGCGTTAAGGTTTTTTTTCTAATCCATTTTTTGCTAAACGAATGTACATTGTTTTATGTTGATTGAAACGTAATATGTATGTGCATACATACATACATTGTTGTCTGACATACAAAACAGATAATGAGTTTTGAATGACACGAAGAAAAAACCAAATACATAATAATAAAAAATCCTTGTGCGGATGTGTGCGGCGTGCAGCTACCTGATTCTGTGCAGTTGCTTATTGAATCAAACGTGAACTGCACATAAGCTAGTTACTACCAACTACTCGCGTGCTTTCATGGCGAGTAGATAAGGTTTATAGGAAAACCAATTTTGTGCGTTACATTCAAAATGGCTAGCAAAGTACATACTCATGAGTTCTTCGCCACTTCCAAAGGGACACGGCTATTCGAGTCTATAACGCATCTTTGGTGAAACGTTGCTGCAGACTAGATAACCTAAATAATACTAAATAACTAAGTGGGTATCTAAGAATTAGTTAAATCAAAAAAATATTAAGATGAAATTGCTTGACATTTAATCAAACATTTCTTGGAAATATTCAGCCTTATTGTGAGTTTCACCCGGACAACATTCCACCCGCAAAATTTGATATTTCACTTTTTGCCTATTGTGAGTTTCCTCCAAATTTAATGATCGAAAAATTCCCCTTTGGTGCGTTCTTTTTCTAACTAAAGTTAACTATGGTTGATGTGTCAAAAATAAAAGTTGGAATGTCATAGTTAAAAAAGTTACTTTGGGTAACTTCTCATTTAAGAACGATCAAAGTTATAAATATGGTTGATCTGTCAAACGAAATGTGTTGAAAAAAAAATCGAAATACATTTGGAATGAGTAAAAAAGATAAAATCGTGTTGGCATTAAATTTATTGCCAAAAATTATTATTTGCACTTCAAAAATGGAAACAACTTGTTAATTAAATTTCTTTACATTTAATTTTTGGATAAAATCGAATCAATACATTGTTGTTCATTTATTATGGCCACAATGCACAAATTTCGTGATAAAAAATTGATAATAATAGATAACAATTCCCAAAATCGAAATCGACAAAAAAAATTAGTTAAATTGAAAACACATGTACAAAAATGAATGCAATTTCAGATCAAAAGAACGAAAAGTAAACAAAAGATAACAATAAAATGAAAACACTGCAGTTTCAGCTGTGTTTGACGGATTAACCATTTCAACTCATATCAATGCGATGAGTTTGAAAAAGTTACTTTCTGACACTTTAACCTTGAGTTAAGGAACGACTTTATGACGTCATAAAGTTACTCAAAGTTACTTTTCTGAATTAAAGGAACGATGAAAGTTAACTATAGTTAACTTAAGTTAGAAAAAGGACGCAACACTTATTGTGAACATTCATTTCGGGCGGAATGTAATATCATTTTCACTTCTTTTTTGTAGGAGGACAAAATTTCGTTCGGGCGAAACTCACAATAGCTTATAAAATTCCGGGCGAACAAAAAATTTTAAGGCTAGATATTTTTCGGGTGAAACTCACAGTGAAGCTGATTATTTGCCCTTCCCCTTGATTAACTTTGAAAAAGAATCAGCTTTTTAAGGTTCATCCATCATCATGGTATAATTTACAAATATTCATTCAGAAAAATGTCTCCAATAATAATAACAGCGGACGAGACTGTAGACAAGCCAATTTATAACAGTTATAACAGTTTTTTGCCATTAAAAGTGGGCTTGCGTTAACGCGCTTCTCGCGACTTGAAAAAAACTTTGGGTGCCTGAAGTATGCCCACCGTCGGAGGGCCCTGGCACTGCGGGGCCGCATAAACAGTACTTTTATGAACCAAAGCTGTTATAACTGGCATGTCTAGAGTCACTTCCATCAAAAAAACGTATGCTTTAAAGTATTGTAAAAGTGGAGTCAGGTTTTGGCCTATGTTGATAACACTCCGTGTTCATGCAACGTCGTTGTTAAGGCTCTATCTTTGGCATTTAGGGGTTTTCGTTGGTACTAATTTTGTTCACTTCATCTTTTTTACTTTCAAAATTATTTCAAAAAAAAAAACAATTTTTAAACTCAAATTTTGTGAGTAAACCCGATCTTATATTTTTTTTTTTTTGTATAATAATTTTCTTTTCTCATATAAAATTAATACTTTGGATAATTTTGCAGATAATTCATAGCAGTACAAAACCAAGCACAGGAGAAGCTGGCAGGTAAAATGGAATTACTTTGAAAAACACATTAATTCACCTCATTATATTTTTTATATTTCCATTTTTAATTTTGCTTCTTTTTCAATGTTTTATTTCTTGTTTTATTTCAGAATATCGTAACGATCAACATGTACATGATTTTGTGATTTGGATCATTAGTTTCATAATATTGTACCTATATTATTTTTCATCATAACCATTACAAAGAATTTTTTTTTATAAATAATGAACATTGTGCTGCTAATTGTTAAATTCTCTCATAAATTTGTTTGTCTAGTTAAATTATTTGTTACGTCCACATTTTAATATTTTTTTTTTTTACAAACATTATTAAAAGACATTTTTATTGTTTTTTTTTTATTTCATGAACGTTACTGTTTATTTTTATTTTTCTAGTTGTTGAAAGAATGAAAGAATTAAACTACATATAAATTTTAAAAGGATTCTAAAATTCAGACAGACACCCGAATCTCTGAAATTATTTGAAACTGTCTTAGATCGATAATTATTTTTAACTAACTTTGAATGTTAGCTTGGTTTCACAAGAACTTTGCGGTTCCAATACTACACTTTATTGGTATGTGTGATATTGTGGTTTGTAAATCCATAGGCCATTTTCAGATAGTGATGTAAAGCAAAGGAAAAGTTTCTCACCAAAACGATGAAATGTATATAATAATTGGTGCTCCATCGAAAACTATAAAGATAGGTAAAAAACTCATGCACCCCTGTTCTGATTTCTGTTGCGAAATAAATCCGAAAACGATATACATTTATATTTCCGCACGGATTCAAGCAAAGTGGACTGTATTTCATTTTGACTTTAGCGAGTATTCAAACCATTTTTTGACAAAGTCAGTAAAGACCTCTAATTTGTTGAAAATTTTTTTACAAATTGAACAAAAATTAATTTATGTGTAAATATCAACGTTTGTCCAAGCGCACTTTTGAGGATCCATATTTAGACCGTAGGCGAAGTCGTCCATACGGATCCAAAACGGAATAGTTTGCGTGAAGGGGATCTTTAGATTTTTGTCACTGAACGTACCCAATATCCTACTATGCTGGGGTGCCAGCCTGACAGCACGTAACTTGATAAAATCGAGCTTACCCTATATACAATCGAGCATAGGCAGTTCCTTATTTGGTCCAATCGAATCAAAAACAATCGGCTGAGGCAAACAAAGAACTGCATTTACTCTATTGTATCGCCTGAACTCGATTGTATCAAAATTCGCTAAGGTTAAATATTTCGATCTTTCTTATGCCCTTCTCGATTGGATTTATAATATTCTTCTCCTTTTTTAAAATCACAATTTGAAAACTTCTACTTCCAAAATTTACACCCATACTACCAAAATTGCTGTAATCAAATAAATGAGAATAAAAAATCAATCCCAAAGCATTATTTTCAACAGTCGATTGAAGGATTTTTGAGTAGAAAAAATGAATGCAGAAGGAATACTCCGAAAGTAAAAAAAAACGACATTAGTTTCGGCTACATCTTTCTAGATTGACCAAAAGCCGACACCCGGTTTTCGCTCTAAACGACCAAGTGATGGTCTATAATTATCTCTAATAAGTTCAAGTTTCTATGTAATTGTGGCGGTTAATTAAAACGCACTGCTAAATGCAGCATTAAATATGCCATGAAAACATGAAGTTCGATTTCTTCCCAAAACTACATAATTCTATCATTTCTAGTGCAATTTAATTTTTTTGTTTGTGAACTTTGACAGATTTTTGGACTGAAATTGGTAGGAATTAATTTGATGGGCTTTTGCTTTTTGCTATTGAAAAATGTTCCACACACGCCACCTCACACCTTTAGTAAATGCTCATAAGAACTTGAACAACATTTTACGTTTCGTTAACATAGCGAAAGTGAATCGCATTCGAATAACAACTACAAAAACTGTTTTTATGTTCGAAGCCTACAACAGAAAAATGTATACACTTGGTAAATCCTTGGCCAATTATTGAGTTCAATTATTTCGTTGCCGATGCCAAAAATGAAATTGGTGAAATTCAAAAGTAGATCAAATTTCAAACACAATTAGATACTATTTTGCACATCCATATGTACATAGTTTTGATTTATCCTTAAGGTGTCAACGTCTGTCAGAACCTACATTATGATTTGATTTTTGTGCTTTTTGTCTTTTTTTCCCCATTCCGCCTTACAAAACAAAAATAAAAAAATATAATTGACTATGTAGATAGAATACATTTTTACAACATAAATATCCCACCACAAATATTTTTACAGCACATTAAACGATGTCCAAGATGCTTTAAAAGAGGATATTACAATAAATTCAGTTTGTGAGGATTTTAAAAACTTACAAACTACTCAGATCGAAGAAAATGTTGTAATTCAGGAGAAAGCACCAACTGAACACTTGAAATTGGAACTTCAAGGAGGACACATTAATGACATTTCTTTAAATATAACCAGCGATGAAGAGCGAGTCGAACCGGATGGGGTTTCTGAGAATTTGTCTCACCCCCAAAAGCCAAGTTCTTTCCAGTTAAGCAAGCAACACACTGGCCTCAAAAATATTTCTTTTAATGTAGGTATGGCAGTTACACCAACAAAGAAAATGGAATTCGATCAGGAACAAACGGATGAATTCGGCATCGTAAAAATCAATCGTCCTCCTGGTAAATTGGTCTCTCCACCGCCACCAGACAACACTGATGCAATGTCAACAGTTTCATCGGGAGAGGGCTTTACCGATCAAGGCTATTATGACCTGAAGTTTTACCACAACAAGCTTTGGTAAATGCTGTCGCCGTGCCATGCCAGCTGAGCTGTTAAAAATAATAATTAAGTCCTTAACTGTTATAAATGCATTTAGCCCTAACGTATTGTACTGGCAACTTTTAAAAAAATCATATATGTATGTACATATCTATAGCTATGTATACATTATATATGTATGTATGTATGTATTTAGAAAAATTTTATTAATTATTTTGTTTGTTTATAATTTTAATTGTTTCATTTGCAATTTGTTACAGACTGCACAAGCGCACTCATTATTAGTTAATTGAGTTTTAGTTATAAATAATTTAAAGTACCAACACTTGTATTTTACAGCTCTTCGGTTAATAAATATTACCAAAACTTAATGCTTTAGAACATTTAACCATAATAATATTATATTTAATCATACAAACAAAACAAACGAAGATGACGTCTTAGCAGGAAGGAAGCTTCAGTATAAAAGCACTTATACATTTATAATGGCATTTTGGAAAAGCATTTTAAAGATTAAGAAATATCATAATTTTGGAGACCAAAAAAAAAACACGATTGAAATATGTATCTAATTTGTGACGTAACGTAATTTCATTTATAAATATATCTTCTTCCCTTAAATTGAAACTTCCAAATCAAAAAAGATTTTTTTAAATAAATCTTTTTGTTCAACTAACAACATTATCATGCAATTGAATTTTCATAATTCTGTTAATAGCGATTACCAACGTAATCAAATTAAAATTTAAAACATTTTTTTTGTCAATCTTACAAAATTTTATAGGACTCATATTATATTGAATTTGATACAAACAAACATATTTCACAAAATATATTCGTAGAAGCTAAGATAATTATAAAAATATATATGCAGAATAAAGTGAACTTTTTTTCGCTAAAGCAAATACATACATAAATCAAAACACAGCGACACATGCATTTTTTATTGAATTTATCTGGAAAAGCAAAATGATTATAAATAATTAAGATACAATTTTAAGGCACATCAACCACAATATGTTACAGCGAGCAACATCAGTCATCAGGGAGTTTGCCAGAGTTTCGAAAGAAAAAAATTCCAAGGATTGGATATCTTTGCATGAATGCTCCTTTTTTTGTATGGAGAATAATAAGACGAACCATTTTTAGGTTAATTTGTCTGAGATTTTTTTGGGGGGCACAGCTATTATAAAATTAATAAAAATTTCATGTACATGTACATTAAATACCGTAACATGGGGTTACTTTGCTCCGTTTTTTGCACTATTTTTAGAAACCTCTTAAAAATGGTAGATCTATTTTTTTTTTCGACACCGTTTCATTAATAAGATATGAGATAATGCATTGAAAACTGTTTAAATACCAAATAGTTAAAATACTTTTTCTTTGAGGTTGAAAAATCGGGCAAAGTTTTCCAAGGGACGACTGAAAAATGGGGCAAAGTTGTCCAAGCGACGGGGTTACTTTGCTCCATCTGAAACTTGTAACTATCACGGCTGTTCTAATTTCCATTCGAATTGTATATCCTCACGTTTTCGAATTTTCTCTGTTCCGAATTCCGTGTTCGAAAACGTTTTGCGGATTCGGCAAAACGAACGGATCTACAATCCGCCAAACTGACGTTTTAAATTCGATTATCCTTTTGTTGGCGGATTACAATTTGGTTTTTTACAGGTCTTGCATACATAACAGCTGATTTCGAAAATGTTTTGTTGCTCAAGTTGGTAAAAGTTAAAAGTTAATCCGACTGGAAATCAGAACAATCGTTTTCAATCCGCACGGATTCAATTTTCGTTTCCGTTTTCAAGTTCGAACGAATATCAGAACAGCCGTTATATTTCCTTTATCTAAAGAGCTGGAGCAAAGTTGGTATTGTTTTTCAATACTCCTGATTCAAAGGATCATATCTGTAACAAAAAAATTGAAAAACCAACCTTTTTTTTACAAAAACAAAACAGCCTCTTTTTAATTCATTAAATGCTTACTAAACTATACTCAGGTCAATTACTTCTTATCCGTTGCAACATGTCGCACATGTATATGTGTGTGTTTGTACATTACGGTAGATTTTGTTTATAGAATGTTACATGTCGGAGCGTGAATCAAGAAACCAACTCTTTTCGTCAGTGGCGCAAAGTTACCCCTGCTGGGGCAAAATTTGGTAGCCCCATGTAACGGTACTTAAAAAATGTTTGTATCGACGAAACGTTCTTTCTTTACTTATACTTGTTTGTTCTCGCTTCAGCAAAACATATACTAATATTGGAACGATACCGAGAAGATTAGCATGGCCCTGCGCATGGATGACACGCAAAATCGTGAAGCGTTCCACATTTTTAGTACAGCCCTATTCTGCTATTCATAGGGGGGAATTTTTCTTGAATTTTCACTAATCACTATTCTACTATTCATTCGAAGTGAATCTCGACTAAAGTACAGCCCTATTCTGCTATTCATCGGGGGGAATTTTTCTTGAATTTTCACTAATCACTATTCTTCTATTCATTCGAAGTGAATCTGGGTTAAAGTAGGTAAAGTCGGTAATAATCCGCAGTATTCTCTTATTCACGTGAACGCATTCAGTCTATACAATTCAGATCCGCATATGAAATGTTGCGGAATTTGTCATTATTATTTAATTGCCTGGGAAGTGATTAGTAAAACATAAGTAAAATCTAGTTTATTGCCTAATTTAGAATATTTGTCTGTAAATGATAGCTTATTATCATTTTTCGGGGTAGAAAAACAAATAGAGATCAATTCATCCCTCTATTTTCTGTAATGAAATTAAATCCAGTTTTTCAAAAAACAAGTGCTCTATTTGTTGATTTTCTTATTCCTCTGTTTTGAAGTGGAAAAAAGTTTAATATGTAACTGTTTATATTTGTTGTTTTTTTATTTGAAATGATTAACCAAAACAATTTACCCAAATTTCCCAAGATTTTCACATGAACAGCTGTTTACGTGAATGTCAAATTGTTTTGGGATATGAAGTTCACCCGACGGATAGCAGAATGAAAACGTAGAGCGAAAGGGAATCGAATGAGTGAATCGAAAGTACGATTCACGTGAATAGCTGAATGGGGCTGTTTCCTGGAAATTACATCTCACCTGAAATCATGATTTTTTTCATGAGATTACAAAAAAAAATCATGAGAATTCTTGTTTTTCGTTGAGCATACAAATATCATTGAAAACTTATGATTCACAGAAATTTATCGAATTTTCAAAAAAAAATTTAAAAAATCCAAAAATAATTTTTAAGTAAGTAAAATCAAGTAGTATTCTAGTTCGACTGTCGGTCAATATGCATAATCAGCCTTATTGTGAGTCTCACCCGAACAACATTCCACCCGGAAAATATGAAATTTTACTTTTCGCCTATTATCAAACGCATTTGGAGCATCAGCATTTTTCTAAGCGCCTTTAAGTATGCTGTCTTGTTCTGCTGATGCTCCAAATACATTTGATAAATAATACAACTCATTTTCGACCTGTGCCGTCCGTGGTCTCAAGCGGCGGAATGCGTAGTGCATACGGCTTCTAAGACTGAGCAAATCTGATATGCGTGGGTTCGATTCCTATGGTGGGCATGTAGAAATTTGTTCATAATAAAATTGGATTAAAGCTCAGCACCACTAATAAGGAGGAGACTGATGATAGGCGGCTTGGCACCCCTTGAAATAGCTATATCTCTAGCCAAATAAACGATTTATAAATTAATTCGTAAACAATTGGTGGTAGCACCTTTAAAGTTGTTCTTGGTGTTAAAGTTTCAATGAAATTGACAGAATAAAGAATGGTCGTCAAGTCTAATAAACTGACATTCTAGTATGAATAGTACAATTTTAAAAACTTACAAACTACTCAGATCGAAGAAAATGTTGTAATTCAGGAGAAAGCACCAACTGAACATTTGAAATTGGAACTTCAAGGAGGACACATTAATGACATTTCTTTAAATATAACCAGCGATGAAGAGCGAGTCGAACCGGATGGGGTTTCTGAGAATTTGTCTCACCCCCAAAAGCCAAGTTCTTTCCAGTTGAGCAAGCAACACACTGGCCTCAAAAATATTTCTTTTAATGTAGGTATGGCAGTTACACCAACAAAGAAAATGGAATTCGATCAGGAACAAACGGATGAATTCGGCATCGTAAAAATCAATCGTCCTCCTGGTAAATTGGTCTCTCCACCGCCACCAGACAACACTGATGCAATGTCAACAGTTTCATCGGGAGAGGGCTTTACCGATCAAGGCTATTATGACCTGAAGTTTTACCACAACAAGCTTTGGTAAATGCTGCCGCCGTGCCATGCCAGCTAAGCTGTTAAAAATAATAATGAAGTCCTTAACTGTTATAAATGCATTTAGCCCTAACGTATTGTACTGGCAACTTATAAAAAAAAATCATATATGTATGTACATATGTATAGCAATGTATACATTATATATGTATGTATGTATGTATTTAGAAAAATTTTATTAATTATTTTGTTTGTTTATAATTTTAATTGTTTCATTTGCAATTTGTTACAGACTGCACAAGCGCACTCATTATTAGTTAATTGAGTTATAGTTATAAATAATTTAAAGTACCTACACTTGTATTTTACAGCTCTTCGGTTAATAAATATTACCAAAACTTAATGCTTTAGAACATTTAACCATAATAATATTATATTTAATCATACAAACAAAACAAACGAAGATGACGTCTTAGCAGGAAGGAAGCTTCAGTATAAAAGCACTTATACATTTATAATGGCATTTTGGAAAAGCATTTTAAAGATTAAGAAATATCATAATTTTGGAGACCAAAAAAAAAACACGATTGAAATATGTATCTAATTTGTGACGTAACGTAATTTCATTTATAAATATATCTTCTTCCCTTAAATTGAAACTTCCAAATAAAAAAAGATTTTTTTAAATAAATCTTTTTGTTCAACTAACAACATTATCATGCAATTGAATTTTCATAATTCTGTTAATAGCGATTACCAACGTAATCAAATTAAAATTTAAAACATTTTTTTTTTGTCAATCTTACAAAATTTTATAGGACTCATATCTATTATATTGAATTTGATACAAACAAACATATTTCACAAAAAAATATATTCGTAGAAGCTAAGATAATTATAAAAATATATATGCAGAATAAAGTGAACTTTTTTTCGCTAAAGCAAATACATACATAAATCAAAACACAACGACACATGCATTTTTATTGAACTTATCTGGAAAAGCAAAATGATTATAAATAATTAAGATACAATTTTAAGGCACATCAACCACAATATGTTACAGCGAGCAACATCAGTAGTAAGGGAGTTTGCCAGAGTTTCGAAAGAAAAAAATTCGAAGGATTGGATATCTTTGCATGAATGCTCCTTTTTTTGTATGGAGAATAATAAGACGAACCATTTTTAGGTTAATTTGTCTGAGATTTTTTTGGGGGGCACAGCTATTATAAAATTAATAAAAATTTCATGTACATGTACATTAAATACCGTAACATGGGGTTACTTTGCTCCGTTTTTTGCACTATTTTTAGAAACCTCTTAAAAATGGTAGATCTATTTTTTTTTCGTCACCGTTTCATTAATAAGATATGAGATAATGCATTGAAAACTGTTTAAATACCAAATAGTTAAAATACTTTTTCTTTGAGGTTGAAAAATCGGGCAAAGTTTTCCAAGGGACGACTGAAAAATGGGGCAAAGTTGTCCAAGCGACGGGGTTACTTTGCTCCATCTGAAACTTGTAACTATCACGGCTGTTCTAATTTCCATTCGAATTGTATATCCTCACGTTTTCGAATTTTCTCTGTTCCGAATTCCGTGTTCGAAAACGTTTTGCGGATTCGGCAAAACGAACGGATCTACAATCCGCCAAACTGACGTTTTAAATTCGATTATCCTTTTGTTGGCGGATTACAATTTGGTTTTTTACAGGTCTTGCATACATAACAGCTGATTTCGAAAATGTTTTGTTGCTCAAGTTGGTAAAAGTTAAAAGTTAATCCGACTGGAAATCAGAACAATCGTTTTCAATCCGCACGGATTCAATTTTCGTTTCCGTTTTCAAGTTCGAACGAATATCAGAACAGCCGTTATATTTCCTTTATCTAAAGAGCTGGAGCAAAGTTGGTATTGTTTTTCAATACTCCTGATTCAAAGGATCATATCTGTAACAAAAAAATTGAAAAACCAACCTTTTTTTTACAAAAACAAAACAGCCTCTTTTTAATTCATTAAATGCTTACTAAACTATACTCAGGTCAATTACTTCTTATCCGTTGCAACATGTCGCACATGTATATGTGTGTGTTTGTACATTACGGTAGATTTTGTTTATAGAATGTTACATGTCGGAGCGTGAATCAAGAAACCAACTCTTTTCGTCAGTGGCGCAAAGTTACCCCTGCTGGGGCAAAATTTGGTAGCCCCATGTAACGGTACTTAAAAAATGTTTGTATCGACGAAACGTTCTTTCTTTACTTATACTTGTTTGTTCTCGCTTCAGCAAAACATATACTAATATTGGAACGATACCGAGAAGATTAGCATGGCCCTGCGCATGGATGACACGCAAAATCGTGAAGCGTTCCACATTTTTAGTACAGCCCTATTCTGCTATTCATAGGGGGGAATTTTTCTTGAATTTTCACTAATCACTATTCTACTATTCATTCGAAGTGAATCTCGACTAAAGTACAGCCCTATTCTGCTATTCATCGGGGGGAATTTTTCTTGAATTTTCACTAATCACTATTCTTCTATTCATTCGAAGTGAATCTGGGTTAAAGTAGGTAAAGTCGGTAATAATCCGCAGTATTCTCTTATTCACGTGAACGCATTCAGTCTATACAATTCAGATCCGCATATGAAATGTTGCGGAATTTGTCATTATTATTTAATTGCCTGGGAAGTGATTAGTAAAACATAAGTAAAATCTAGTTTATTGCCTAATTTAGAATATTTGTCTGTAAATGATAGCTTATTATCATTTTTCGGGGTAGAAAAACAAATAGAGATCAATTCATCCCTCTATTTTCTGTAATGAAATTAAATCCAGTTTTTCAAAAAACAAGTGCTCTATTTGTTGATTTTCTTATTCCTCTGTTTTGAAGTGGAAAAAAGTTTAATATGTAACTGTTTATATTTGTTGTTTTTTTATTTGAAATGATTAACCAAAACAATTTACCCAAATTTCCCAAGATTTTCACATGAACAGCTGTTTACGTGAATGTCAAATTGTTTTGGGATATGAAGTTCACCCGACGGATAGCAGAATGAAAACGTAGAGCGAAAGGGAATCGAATGAGTGAATCGAAAGTACGATTCACGTGAATAGCTGAATGGGGCTGTTTCCTGGAAATTACATCTCACCTGAATTCAGAGGGTTGGAACACCATTTTTACTGATGGCACAAAATCTTGCCCAACACTCAGTGTTGCCGGTTAAAAAAAAAACAAAAATCATGATTTTTTTCATGAGATTACAAAAAAAAATCATGAGAATTCTTGTTTTTCGTTGAGCATACAAATATCATTGAAAACTTATGATTCACAGAAATTTATCGAATTTTCAAAAAAAAATTTAAAAAATCCAAAAATAATTTTTAAGTAAGTAAAATCAAGTAGTATTCTAGTTCGACTGTCGGTCAATATGCATAATCAGCCTTATTGTGAGTCTCACCCGAACAACATTCCACCCGGAAAATATGAAATTTTACTTTTCGCCTATTATCAAACGCATTTGGAGCATCAGCATTTTTCTAAGCGCCTTTAAGTATGCTGTCTTGTTCTGCTGATGCTCCAAATACATTTGATAAATAATACAACTCATTTTCGACCTGTGCCGTCCGTGGTCTCAAGCGGCGGAATGCGTAGTGCATACGGCTTCTAAGACTGAGCAAATCTGATATGCGTGGGTTCGATTCCTATGGTGGGCATGTAGAAATTTGTTCATAATAAAATTGGATTAAAGCTCAGCACCACTAATAAGGAGGAGACTGATGATAGGCGGCTTGGCACCCCTTGAAATAGCTATATCTCTAGCCAAATAAACGATTTATAAATTAATTCGTAAACAATTGGTGGTAGCACCTTTAAAGTTGTTCTTGGTGTTAAAGTTTCAATGAAATTGACAGAATAAAGAATGGTCGTCAAGTCTAATAAACTGACATTCTAGTATGAATAGTACAATAAATAATAATAAGAAACTCACAATAGCTTTTAAATTTCCAGGCGAACAAAATATTTTAAGGTGAAATATTTTTCGGGTGAATTTTTTTTTTTTTTAAGAAAAAATGAAAAATCATGAGATTTTCATGAGAAGAGGGTGAAAAATCATGAGACTCATGAGATTCGGCAAGACTGACAACACCGCTTTTGCAGTCACTTCCGAAAATTGCACCCTATTCAGAAACGGACTCCTACCAGACTTTGCCTCTATTTTTACTGCTGACGCAGTCGCTATGCTAGAAGCAACAAAAACATCAGTCACATTCATTCAAAAACTATTATTTGTTCTGATAGTCTTTCAGTTCTCAGGGTGTTTTTTAACCCTGACCACAGATCTTATCTTATAAACAACATAGATCTATTAAAACAAAATGAAAAATCACTCAAACTTATGTGTGGGTACCCCCCAGCCATACTGGAATTCGAGGGAATTAGATCACCAGACCACGAAGAAAATTTTGTCGGCAGATCTCCTCCAAAGACTTATTAATAGTATAATTTAAAAAAATGCCGAGAGATAAATGGCATTGCAATTAAACCCATTACTCCAGGATTAACACTAACGGCCTCGCTCCAACCTATCCAGCATCTACGTCCAATGCGCTCACCAGAACTTTCGCCCGTCTCCGACTGGGACATACCGAAACTACCCACCAGCACATATTAAAAAGAGAAATCCGCCTACTTGAGCAGAACACAGTTGAAATAGTTTGCAATGTCGCTGATAAAAATATCACGGTTATAGCGTTTTGAAGGGTGTCTTCGGTTTGAAGAATTTTACGTCTTCGAAGTCGGCAATGCTGGGCGCTGTTCTTACAGACTTATCGCAGTTTCAAATATCAAAATACAAAAAACTTGAAATCACTGTTGTGATAAATAAAATAATTACATATGTGCTAAATGGTTTATTTATCAAATTTATCATGAAATGAAAATACAATATTTTTTTTTCTAATTTATAAAACAAACGCTTTGCGCTTCCAAAATATGATATGGGTTCGTTTATTTTATTGATTATTTTGTACTTAATTTCTTACAAAATCGTATATATGCGGTATTATTATGACAAATATTAAATGTTTATAATTTTATAATACAAAAGAATGTGCAATAAAATATTAATAAAGTGTAAAAGTCTACTGGTTTTAGATTGTTACTTGGGTAAATGTATAATTAATTAATAAAGATAAAAAAAGTTATATTTAGGTTTGATTTGTTGTGGTGAAGAAAGCCTCAATTCAACATAAATATTAGCTTAGAAATTAGAAAGACATTTAGAAAAGATTTAAAATACGAACCAAATAATGTAAATGTTGTCGTTTTTTTTTTTTGCTGTTGTTGGGTTTTACTTATAAAATTTATTAATTTTAAAAATCACCTTTCTCGCCTGAATTGAAACCACTCTCATGCATATTTATTTGATTATTCTACACAATCAAAAATAATTTTAATCAAACCACAATATACTTAATTATTTTGGGACTTTTGTGTTACCTTTTTTCAGTGGAGTATAATAAAATATGATGTAACAAATCGGAAATTTATCTAATATGTGTTTATGTTAATTTATTTAGCAAATCTAAACAATGAGTCGGACAGTTACTTGTTAATGCCCATTTTTCTTTCTTCTCGAATTTTTTTAAATGCATCCGTTTTAACAAAATCTACTGAATTATAGACCACACTGCTTTGAACCGGAACTCTTGCAGAAGGGTCGGCTACCATTAAATTGCTAGTACTCATGCTACTGCGATTCATTGCGGGTGGATTTGAAACGTCCAAGTCGAAATACTGGAGTTTATGTTCATTCTTTTGCGGTGTTGGTGGCGTTGCTTTACTGAGTGACATTGCCCTGTTTATAGTGTTGCTATAAACACTAGACATATGACCTCGTTGCTGACGGGGCAATGTTCGGGTCTCCATGACGTAAGTGTCACTTTCGTTTTGTAGAACCATTGATGTTGGAATACCTGATCTTCTTGTGGTACAACCAGAAGAAGAAAAACCATGTGCCTGCAAATGTAACATTTAAATTACAAAAAAAAAAAAAAAATTAGGTTACAATGCATACTTTAAAGGCGTTGGGTTTTGATTTTCTATCGACCGATGGTGGACGCAGGGGAGAATTTTCCCCGTTGTTTTGCATAGTTGTAGACAGCAGCTTTTTGGTTAGCTTGGTTAACGTATCTTGTCCGTTGTTTTGAAGAGGCGGCTTTGCTGCCAGCTCTTCCGGAGGCTTATCTTCTAGACTCACTTTGGGTTTTAATTTTCGATTTACTGGAGGCAAAGCAGACTGCAAATAAAATGACGCCATCTTCAACATGGGACTATGATTTGAAATCAAAATGTTTTTCTTACCTGATCAATAAAATCATAGCGAAAAACATTGCCCTCCATTTTAGTCGGTGCTGCATTTGTGTAGCAATGCGGTCGTGGTAAAGTGCGATTTGAACTTGTCGCTGATAGCGGTTCTGCGTCAAGTAAAAGGTTAGGTGTTGATGCAGCAACAGGATTTTCTGGGCTGTTTACTTTGTCGAATAATTGACTCATGTTGTAATAAGGCAAATTGTGTGAACGCGGAATATCATAACTCTCTTCCACGCACTGAAAAAACATAATTTGTTTTTTTTTTTTTCTTGTAAATTATGTAAAGTATAAAAGTTTTTGTTTTCATACCGATGATGCATCTCGAGGACCGATGGCTGGCGATGTGTTTTCGGTATCCGAAAATTGAGGCATTTCTCTTAATACTCTGAAGAATACAATTAGCATTAGAATTTAGTTTATATAATAACAAATAACAGCAATACAGAAAATACATACTTTTCATGTTCGTTCGTTATATCGAGTACTAAATTCTTCTTTCGTTTAATAACTTTAGACATATTTTCGGCTGCTTGTTCTAAGCTTTCTTCATCTTTATTATCTCCAGGGAATTTTGAGAATCTTTGAGAATACGTAAACACAAATGATTCATTCTCAACTGAACTATCGGAAGGACGTGTGCTGCGATCTATTTTTTTTTTTTTTTCAAATATTATAAAACAAATAAACTTTAATTTTAATATACGAAATTTATGAAAAGAAAAAAATTTATTGAAAAAATTGAAATATTTTTCGGTTAATTTGTCAAATGTGAGAAAATCTTAAATAAATACGGTTTAAAACCTTTCAAAAGATGCCCAACTATCCGAAGTATCAACCGAACAAAAAAAAGGACTGAGACAAACATTTAAAAGGGCCATCCACGTTGAGAAAGTTGTAAAGACCAGCACAAGGTCTGGCACATCCCTCTCTTTTTTTTACACCCCCAATAACAGTTTTCGGCTGTCCTTAAAACCATCTTCCGAAGGTTGTTGATGTCCTGAGTGTGAACACGACCTCAGAATTGATTGGTCACGTAAGGTTTTTGATATATTTTAACTTAAAAATCATTTTTCTGTTAGATTAGTCATGTTTCGTGGGAAATGCGCAGCTCCAAAACCTATTTTGCAAGGAGTTCCACAGGGATCGATTCTCTGTCCAATACCATTTTACATGTTCATCATTGATCTAATGCCGTCGTGTTGCTTAAATGGTTCGGTGGACTTATACGAAATTTATGTTCAAAGAAAGTAAGTAATTCGTTTATTTACAATTCATAATAAAATTTTAATAAATATGATTTAAAATCACGAAAACAAAAACAAACCAGCATAAAAAACGGTGTTCAGGATAAAACAATTCGACTGTTAACATTTAAATATTCCTTCTTCATAATAAAAGCTATGACTAAACCGTCAGCCTGATAAGTAAAATTATTAAATGTGTATTTATGTATGTACAAGAATTTTATTTCCAATAACAAATTTAGAAAAGAAAAGTAACGATTTAAGCGTAATCTGAAATTAATGGCTTTCTATATTTGAAAATTGTTTTTAAAAAAATGCTCAGGATTTTCCAGTCACATTCATTTAAAAGTTGTAAGGTGCTTCGAGTAATGTTAATGTCTGTTTTGGAAAGAAAGTTATTCTTTGCCGTCTTAATGGTGGCATACACTTATGAAATGAAAGCAGTCTTCTTTCGAGTTCAGGTTACAGAACGAACACAAATGATAAGAAGGACTTCACACCTTGCTTTGAATATCAGATATATTTCTTCATAGCTTAGCGAGTCATGAAAATAGTTTCTTTGGTTCAAGTCATAATTTAGTTGACTGCATAATATCCTACTTTCGGACTCTCGAGCCTTTAATATTAACGCATTTCGAGAGTTGTTTTCATTTATTTGAATATTGCGGTAGAGTTGGTCTTTCAAATAACGAAGGTTATACATGTCAATTTATGTAAGGTTTCACCACAAGCGTTACTAATAGATTGCCGCCTTGCATTCCTTAACTCGTATAAAGCAGTTTCTTTGCAATTCTTGAATCAACATAATGACTGCATATCTTAATTATGAAGTCAGCCTGTTTCTTGAGTGTGTCTCTTAATAGTTTAACTAGTCCGGTTTCTAAGTATATAGCGTAACTAGGTTTATTTAGTGGAAGTTTGAACAGTTTTTTAATGAAGCTCCTTTGGAATGTTTCAATTTCCTTATATTCATGATTCCCCCAAACTTGAGCGGCATAACAGAGAGTTGTCTTAACGACTGAGTTGAATATCTTATATTTTGCAGATAGAACGACTTTTTTTTTTGTTGTAAAACACATTTTTCCACGAAAAAGCTATTTGCTATTTGTTTTTTCTGTAAAATTTTTTCTGAAATTCAGAGTTTGTTTCAGTTTAACTCCGAAACATTTGACCTCTTTAACTGTTTTAAGTATGTGTGCATCGTAGTTCCATTATCTTTCATGGTGAATTCTTGGAGATCGTGCAAAAACCATCATTTTCGACTTCTCTGTATTGATTGTCAATCCCCATCTCTTACAGTAACATGCCGAACGATTGATCAACAGTTGAATATGTTCCGGAGATTCAGAAAGTATGACGAGGTTACCTGCATATAGTAAAACATTGATTGTGGTATTAGCAATTCTTGCTCCTCCTGGAAGATCATCTACTATGTCGTTTAGACATAAACGAAGATTTATGTTCAACTTCCACTGGACATTTTTTTTGTATCAGCTAGATAAAATGCACCTCGTTATCAATGGGGATCTAAGCCAAAAGGGAACTTAAGAAAATTCTGGGTTGCACTTTGCAGCAATACATTAATGCAAGAAATCATATGGGGCTATCGTGAATAAAATTTCATTGGTAATTTGTCCCTCCTTCCAAAATTGTAAACGCCAATACTTTTCCACTGTTTTTTGCAAGCTCGAATTTGATCTATGGAAATGACATCCGTAATTTCCTGGAACATTTATTCCCGATACCAATAAATTTCGAGGGAAACTTTCTACTATCATGCACGTTCCTAATTTATGAAGGAGGGTAACATTCTTAGGAACATTTTATTCGCAATATATTAAATTAATTTATCTCAAAGCTCCGTTAATTAACCGAATTCTTGATTAATCTCAGCAATTACCTAATCATTCATACATCCTGTTAAGACTTTTGAATTTGCTCCCAAATCAAATAAATAATAATAATTCACCACCCAAAATTTAAACTAAATTTCAAAAAATTTTTACTTCTAGTAAACCTTATCGCTAATCCTCTTAATATTTCTTATCTATACTACAACTTATTTCACAAAATTTAAATGGAGTAAGATATGTTTTTAAGTAAATATTTATTAATAAACAATGACTCACCAACATTTTCTCTTAGCGGCAGAGGGTGCGTCCATTCATCGTCGTCGGTAAAAACACTTTCCGAATCTGTTGGACTGGAACGGCCACTGCGTGCTTTAGAGGTCGATTGCTATAAAAAAAAAAAAAAAAACATAGAAGAAAATTAGGCCTTCGTTTTTCAAATTTCTTTAATATTATTAAACATATTACCAATCCGCAATTAGTAATCTTGGGCGAATAAGATTGATCGTTTGTCAAATTCAAACCGATATTGTTATGACTTCGAGGGGTATCATAAAATTTCGGATCCAAATTATTGAGTGGAGTTGAAGGATTACCACAATCCGTCTACAATTAAAATTGCTATTTAATAAAAAGTTCAAAACATTAACTTAATCTCATATCGACTACCAAAAATTTTGGACTTCCAGAAAAGCATTCACTTATTGGAATGTATGGCCCCGATGATGTACTCAATGCTGGCGAAGGCTCAACATTGCCTTCGACCAATGTTGTAGCACTCAATACTAAATTCTCGGGAATTTTTCGGACTACGCCTTGCGAACTGACAGCTAAACGGGATGATGTATCTGCAGTTTTCCATGTAGGCGTGGTCGACTTTGAAGGGTTTTGTGGTATTTGAGATGATTTTTTAACATATAAAGGTTGGTTTCCACACACCATGGTCTCCCTATTGCTATAATCGGTATTCACATACGAACAATCATTACCCGATTGCGATGCACTACTAATAACCGATTGTCTTAAGCAATCAGAACTCATTGAAGATTGTTTTGTCATGGAGGTTTCGTTTTGAGAACCAGAAGTGTTAACCGTTGTACTTGTCGTTTCATTCGATGGCACAAACTGTTCGGTAGTTGTTAGACTCTTAGCGATATGTATTTTTTCATCTGCAATAATTTAAGGATACAAATAATAACGTAAAACTGCAAATTGTATAAAAATAAATCTAGTTTACCTTGTAAATCATTCGATTGCTTTGTATCGTGCAAGTGACACACTTGGCAAATGCAATTCACCCAATCACGCATATCGGACTCCGTGTCAGCGGCTAGATAATAAGTTCTTCGAGGAGTTTTTATGTCGAACATGTACTGAAACTTTTGCTTTCGATTTTCCAACCGCAGGCCACAGTCTACTTGTTCGCATTGATCCAGATCTATGACACCTTTAAGCTTTCGACAGTTTCTGTCTGTGTAGTACTCCAGACAGAATTGCTCAGGAATTTCACCTTGTTTCAAAGTAAACCAGCGGCGTCTCCAGCGCTGAGAAATGACAAATAATAAATAAATGCATATTATTTATTTACGGTTACACAAAGAGTAACACGAGCACATTTGTTGATTTCAATGGAATTCGAGTTTTACAATGAAAATCATACAAAACACAGACTAATAACTAATATCATGCATGATTCATTATCATAGTTCACTTGATGCCGATTGTGATATAGATGTCGATGTGGACGCCGCGCCGAGGCCGACGGAGCGATGTGAAAGTTTGTTCTTCTTAGGCCTCTCGGATTAATATTTGTGTAGGTACTTGTCGATTTCGATGCGACTGAATTTAATGAACCTCAACCACAACATTCAATAATAGGTATTTTTTCCAGACTATAGTTTATTTTAGGGAGATGGGGAAAAGGATAGGTGCGGTATCAGAATGTTATTAAACATTCCCCGCACCAGACCAAATGGGAGGTGGTTGGTTACACCCTAGACTTTGCTAGGTGTTGTTGTATTTGAATGAAAGTTGAATTTGATGGAAATTTTTACTACTGCTAAATAATTAAACTAATTATTTGAAAATACCCAATTTATAAATTAGACCAAAACAAAAATGTATGTGACTCACAGCTCTCCATATCCTTTTTGTTGGTGGCGATTTTATCAGCCAGCCTTCGTAGTGTACTTCTTTGTTCATTGCCCTCTCTCCGTTTCTTTTTTTTTAGCAACACATTTTAGCAGTTTGTTTAGTTGAAAATCAATTGGAATGAAATAATTTATAAAACATAAACACTGCTTATTTCAACTATAAGCAAATTAAACAATATGCACCAAGATGTTCGATATAAGAAAATTTATTTAATTTTATGATTTCACTCCCGATCTATTTTCCGTGAAAAAAAAAATTGTTTTTAGCTTCTGTGATGGCTTCTGTCAATTATCTTGATTAGTGATGGGCGAAAAAGAGATGTAAACTATGTAGTAGATGAAATGTCGGCAAAGAAGTGCATTTCGTTTTCGTTGAACCTTCTTCTGAACTCGTTAGAATGGCCACGTTCGGGTGCCAATCCGATAGGCTATCCAAGATACCTTAGTATCCGATATGTTTTCGAACGACCAAAACCAGATAGGTTATATTTGCTGTCAAAAGACAAGGCAGCTAATTAAAGGGAAAACTATTGAATTTTTAACGCGACGATTTGATTTTAATTTTATTGCAAATCCCTTCTGAATCATCAATTAAGTATTCAGTACCATTCAATATCACACTGGTATACATTTTAACCCTTATTTGTTAATTTATTCTTTAAACAAACAAAATAAGCCGCGACACCAAAAAGCAAAATAAGTAGTCGGCTGTAGGTAATTATAATCAGCTGTTCCCCAAATTTCCATCGGATAGTTTAGTATCGCGAAAATTTTAGGATAGCTTGGGATTTGTTTCTGACAACAGCTGATTGGTTTATCAGCTGCATTTTTCTATGCGATTACAACAACACAAACCTATCCGGATAGCTTTGGATAGTTGCCCGAACGCGCCCAATGACGTTATACTCTTCCTAGTATCTTGATAATCGAATGCAATACAATTTCTGTCCTTCCCCTTAATGCTTCTGCTTCGTATCCCAGCAAACGTATTCACAGACAATACAATTCACAGATTAGCTACATGAAGATGAGAATCCCCGGCAGCCATTTTAATTTGCCTTCAAGCTTGAACTGTCAGATAAAAAATGAGAATGTGTGTATAAAAACCTCACACACAGTAGGGATCTTCACACGGTTAAATTGTTGTTGCAATTCACATCTATTCATCGACGCGGGATGAAATTACAAATGGATTTTGGAGGGTGAAACGTACGAAATATTCTCATCTTCATGTGGCTAATTTGTGATAAAAATTAATGCTGGGATTTACACGACTCACAGATTGGCTGTATTTCTGCCAGCAAACTGGCAAAATAATGAATAAAACCAATGCCTTATGCTGCATTTACACGACTGACAAATTGGCAGTATTCTGACATTTAACTGTCAAAAAATGACAGAACAATGGAAAAATTCATTCTTTTGGCAGTATAGTGACAAAAAAATGCCAATTTGTCAGTATTCCGGCGGGTATATGTAACAAAAGCTGGCAGAACAATGGAAAAATTAATTCTTTTGGCAGTAAAATGACAGACTGCCAATTTGTCAGTCGTGTATATCCAGCATTCATGGCGTACATTCAGACGAAGACGCTCTGACATTATAATGGCAAGAATGAGTAGTCATTCTTCATTATTTGTTGTCATTCGTAAACGGTGTTCGCACTTATTTATTTACCCGATATCAGTATAATGGTCAAATTAAACGTCAGTTGCACTTGGTCATTATTTTTCTGACAAAAATTATGGCAGGTTTTGGACCATTTATACGATTCGGTCATTAATGGACAGAAACACTGCCAAATTGTGCGTTTTGAAGATCCAGCATAAGGTTTTTTTTTTAAATAAAATTAAGGGCAGTTTTAAAGCAAAACAAGTTTATCCCCATAACAGTTGTAAGTGAAATTTACTGGTTAAACACAATAAACGCACGGCGCTTTTTCAGCTAATATGGTCGAAAACGATATTTACAGCCCTATTCTGCTAAACGTTCGCGTGAATATTTGTATTCTGCTATCCGCGGGAATTAAATAATTGGTCCATAATGCTTATCAATTGCGATAAAAATAAAATTTAAACAGTAAGATTCTCTGTAAATTAAAAAAATAAGTACAGGTTAAGATTAGCATTCGAAAGACCTGAGTTTTAAATAAATAGTTTGTGGCAAATTGAACGAAACATTCACGTGAATAGAAATAGCAGAATAGGGCTGTTAATATGGAAGTGACTAGGCGTGCTAATTTTGAAAAGTGCTGATCCGCAATGCCAAGGCTCTGTGGCCTGTGGGCATACTTATCAAAAAAATTACTCTAACTTTCAATTTTTTTAATTATATGAGCCCAAGTTTTTGGCCAAGAACCCTAGAACTCTAGTTCATTCAGCCATTCAAATTGGCTTTTATTTCGACAATAAACATTTTTACATTAGGTATTGGTTTTGTTAGATACTTCTTGTTCTATTGATATGATGGCTTAACCATTCTTTCTGAGCCGTAGAATTCCGTAAATGTTTGATAATTTTCACTTAAGAAAACGATCGTTTAAATCACATGGATGTTTTTGAACTAATTAAAAAAATATTCTGTGTACTCTATTGCTATTTTTTTTTATTTTTAAATATTTAACACTATAGTATATTTATTTGTTGATAAACTAAATACACACTAATACAATCTGCATTAATTTAAATGTCAATTTCAGCTTTAAAAAGACTTTTCAATGAGCATTTAGTAAAATTCTCTTTATTTATTTTTTTATATATAAACTTTGTTATTCCTTGCCCCGGATTGGTTTGCTTTACATATATATAAAGTTAAATCTGCAAAAAAAAAAATACAATAATTTTATAATAAAAAGTTGAATGTGAAAGTAAATACTGTAAATGTGATAAAATTTACCTGCATAACGCTTGTGGCAACGACGAAATTATGGGACCATACCCCTGTGAGTTATCATACAATTCAAAAAGCGGTGCAGCCACTAACTTGTAGTTTTTAGGTACGGCAAATAACGCTAAAAAAATAACAATAATCTTATTTAATATACGATTTTAAATAAAATATTCAATGCTTATTTTTAAAACATTTAACAAATTCACAAGTTTTCTACTTTATTAATTTGAAAACAAAAAAAGAAATTAAAAATAAAAACAATGTAGTATTTATGTTTACAAAAATTAGCTTTTGAGCTGTTTGTGCAAAGTTGCTGAAAGTAAATGGATACAAATGTTATATAACAACTATGCGTTAAGGAGGAGCGTTTTTTGTTCCAAATTATCAAAGAAATCTGTTTCGCAATTTTACGTAGCTTGTTCTAATGTTCTACTTTTTTGTAACTTTTATAGTTTTTTTCAATGAAAAGTGGTGCTTGAAAAAAAATAAATAATTTATTATCGAAGAGTCTGCGTAAAAAAAGCCGGGAAAAATCTCACTGTTGGGCTGTTGGGACCTACAACATGGAGCGTCACAATATGTATAAAAAACAATAAATGAAACAGTGCCTAAATTGCGAACCATTAACAAAGACATTATAAATATGAGTACATTGGTCAGTTAAGAGGGCCAACACAGGTCAGTCAATGGAAATAGGGAAAAATTGTGCGTTAAATTTTTTGACGAGAGTTCTCGTCTTTATTTATTTATTTTTCGTCAACTTTCGCCTTCGTAAAGGTAAAACTATAATAGTCGGAAGCTTACTGAAGCGTATGTCATAAACAAACGAAAAGCAGCTTTCCGATTTCTCAAATGGACTGACTACTATTCACCTTAAATGTATTCAAGCGAACACGTAGAAGAAAGGCTACCCAAAACCGACGGTTTGGTCGGCTATAACTTTGAGATACTTCGGAACTTTATCTAGATAGGCTCCTCTATCTGCTGGCTAAGAAGGCAGTTGAGAAGCAAAGTCGTCTACGAACAACTAAAGCATCACTCTATAAGACGCCAATCATCTCGGTCCAACTATTTACGCAGTAACATGGACCTTGTCAAAGGTGGTTTAGAACGCTTTATTTTTTTTTTTTTTAGAGGAGAATTCTCCGGTTAATTTACTATTTATTTAATAATATTTATTATAATTATAATAAAGTGGAGGTATCTCGACTAGCCTGGGGTGGCAGCTCGTAACTTGATACAATCGAGTTGACTAGAAACAATCGAGCACATACAGTTCCTATTTTGGTTCAATCGAATCAAAAACAATCGGCTAAGGCAAATAAGGAACTTCCTATCGACTGAACTCGATTGTATCAAGTTACGTGGTAGGCCCTTGGTTGAGGGCCGCCACAGATATATTAAGCAGCATAAGCTCGGCTCTCTATCGAAAGGTCATGTGTTTGTACCATTTCTTATTCAGCCCAATTCTAAATCACAATTCCCCGGAAAATTTTTCCCTTTTCCCTACTCCCGTATTCTAAACAAAAAATTCCCTCGAATTTCTCTCGAGGAATTTGGAATAAGAGTTGGTACTACTAATCCCGAGAGAACACGTCTCCCGGGGAGTTATTTCCCACAGAGTTATTTTCAAGGGGAATGTTTAAAATTGGGCTGATTAGCTCGCTCCCCATGTAAACAAAATATTATACATATACTTAAAAATCCCCACTTTCAACAAACACTTTGCACAAAAGCTATTATAAATTTAAATTTACAATATTTTGAAGAATTTTATTAACAGAATTTTTTTTATCCTAAAAGAAATTATTTTCGATATGAAGCTACAAAACTCAAGTCAGTTAAACTTCCATAAGTACAGAGCGATAGTTATTACAGAAATTTATAAAAATGACTTCAACTAAATATATAAATCTTTAATACACTCATGAAGATGTTGTTTCTTCATTTATACAGTTAAAATAGAAACATTTGCATCAATTTTAAGAAAATGATTTCTTAAGAGTTCATAAAATTTGATTTGCCATTGCAACAGCTATAACAAATTCTTTTACAAATTTATATATAAAAACATTGATTTTTAAATTCATTCAAACAAAATTCAACAATTGGAGGCAAAAAGAATCTGTACAGCGGCAAATATTTGATTTGACTCATCAACTTATTAACTCAATCAAGTTATTACACTTTGTTTGATTAAATTGTAATTCTGTTACAAGAAACATAAATACAGTTATTCTAAGAGTTTTTCAACGCGCGATTATGAACAAGAGTAGCATTGTATAGTATAGTAAGTATGTCGTAGTTCATTCTACATTATTTGATATTTGGTTGAAACGAGTAAAATATTTGACAAAATAAAAAGTATAGGAAAATAAAAATAAATTAGTTTATGTTGGTATTTTTTACTTTTTTTTTACAATTTCTAGAGCTAGGAAAAATAACAATGTTTTTGTTGTTAATTAATCTCCAAATTCTTTCTTATTATTTATAAATTAAATTACAATTTGTCATTTATGAAACATTACCCTTTTCGTGAAGTTGTACCAAAAACAGTCGTTTGTGTTCCTTGGGTTTGGTGATATGTGGTGGGATGTACGGGTATTGTGGTGGTTCAAAATTTGGTCGCCACCAATTTCCGATGGTGTCCTCGACAATCCAATCTTGTTTAACGCCATCTTGTCTGCCTAATGTCTAAATAAATCATACAATCATATACAATCTAACATAAATTACAAGTTTAAACGCTTTTTACACATTTTATCACATCTTTTTTTTTTTTTTTTTGTTCAACGTTAATGATTTAACAAATCTATGCATTTCTGTGCACACACAAATATTTACTTAAAATATAAAATGATTTATTTATTCACATTTGTTTTTGGTTTTGTATACAATCCCCATCTAGAAAACATGTATCTTGGTGGTGTTCGTAAACAGATTCGAACAAACGAGATAATTTATGTATGTAACAACTTCCTTAAGTTTTTACAACTCAGCTGAGTCTGTGTCTGTGTTAACTTACCTCTGTAAGAAGTCTTTTCAGACCTTCCACTTCATCTTCTCCAGCGTTAAGCTCGCCGCCAGGTAATTTGAAGAATGTTGTACCTAATTGTAGGAGCAAAACATGTGGGAGACCGTGCTCATGAACTAGCAGAACACCTTCCACCGAGCGGCGCATTCCAATTCTGTCGAATTCATCCCGCATTCTTTGGAAGCGTGCCGGCACTGATGGGTCCTTTTCAAAGAGGGGTTCTTTTGTACCGAATGTGTAGTTTGTCAAAGGATATCTAGATTATAAAAAGGGAAAATAAATGTATGACATTTTTTTTTTACTTAATGGAATCAGTTTATCCTGCTGTAGCAGGGTGTGAGGCAATTCGAGGAGGCGACTCAACGAACGGCAAAAGTCGAAAATTCGAAAAACCACATTGACCAAAAAGAAGTTATAGGTAGTGTAGTTATGTGGGACATGAACGACTTCATATATGCCAAACTGGTGGCAGCTACCTCAAAAAAAGGACCACCAGAAGAAAACTGAGTTAACTTAGCTTATCACATTGAATTTAACTTCTAATTTTGTTAGAGAAATCAAAAAAAACTTACAAATTTATTGTTCTATTAATCGTCAACGATTGGCTTAGTTTATTATTAGATGATCCTTCAATTTGCCCCTGGCTGCTCCGCCGTGGCCAACCTGTTCCAGCTTTGTTTGCAACTTGAGACGCCATTTTCACAAAATTCAATGAATAGTTTTTCGGCAGACGACAAGCTCACTGTTAAATTTAATTCTATCCACTCTCAACAGCAATAGCCAAAAGTAGATTTAAACAAAAAAATATAATCAATTAAATATTTTTTTTTTCAATTATTTTGTTCACGTTTTTTATAAACTTCTTTAAGAAAAAAATATAAAATTTGCACTAAAAAATTTTCAGCTATCAAGAAGAACTAGTACAAGAGAGGTAAGAGAATTGTTTTTCAGTTTTCACACACACTCAACTTTTCACATCATTTTTTTTTTTATTGTGAACTGTTTCGTTAAATACCGGTCGATACTTGAATCAAGAAAAAAAAATCGAGCATCGAAATGGTGGATTTAAGCTTGATTCACAATGTGATCTTTGTGGGAGTGATGGGACAAATGTGAGGCGCAAAATGTTTGACAGAACACGTGTATACAGAAAGGCAAACTTTATAAAGCGTTTTTTGAGCATAAAAGAAAGTATACACTCAAAATTATTCACACTACAGAAATACCACTGCAGCGACATTACACAGTACTCCATGACAATTTTTAATATATCGCACTTGAAATATAGCGCTGCGACAATATGCGGCAATTCAAATAAAACTTTTAATAATGTATGATGTGCCATATTCCACCACTTGCTACGCATCAGACTATTGGTAACTGAACTGCACAGGCAGACGCTACAAAGTTTGTCAGAATGTCAATTTTGTAGCCTAGTGTCGCGCCGCGGAGTTCCGTTGCCGCTTAGTGCGATATAGCTCATACGATGTCATACAAATTATATTTTTAAGCGTTGTGAAGTTCTGTTGCTGTGCAGTTCCGTCAAGTGTGGTCTTAGTTTTAAACTCCGCTTCGAATTCTTGTAAGCCAATATCGAGAAATGAGTTTCGTTCAACTCTCTTACCTGACGCCTATAAGCAACTACCTGAGTTTGTAATTAGATGAAGTTTACCTTGTTTAGTTTACAATGACAAAGGCTTTGCATACATTAATTGGTTCTATTATAAGGATAGCATTTTTTGAACTAATTTGCATACAATATGTTACATTTCATTTTCTTGTGTTTAAAATTTTAAAACCCAACAAATTTTGTTTGTGCTCCTTTGGCAATTATGGAACCATTCTTTTTGTGTCGCAGTTCACACTCAATGTATGCTAATGTTTTTCCAGCCTTGACAGTAGTGGCATCGACTATCACCTCATCACCCTCTTTTGCAGCTTTCAGATAACTCACATGGAGATCAACTGAGACACCTGGGTGGCTATCTTTTGACATTAGAGCGTACGTTGTTACGTTATCAACAAGAGTAGCAGTGAATCCTCCATGTAGTCCTCCACCGCGGTTAAGGTGTTCTTCACATACAGTAAATTCAGCCAAACACTTCCCATCACCACCACCAGTGATTTGAACCTGCAAATTTAACAGCATTATATCAATATATATTACAATAATTCACCCTCATTTATTTTCGCTAACAACAACAAAATGTGTAGAGAGTAGTTATACAGGCCTATACCACCATTTTAATACCAAGCAAAATATTTGATCAGTTTGTATTAATTATTGCGTAGCATACATCTATATAACATATACATTTTCATTTTCATTTAATTTTCACCGACAAAACCCAAAATAATTGAAATTTTTCCTTTGACTAACTCAATATTTAATAGATTTTTCGTATCTAATTATAAAATAAAAACCAAGTGCCACCCTCTAACAACTGAGTAATAAGGTTATTGTGAACTATCGTTATATTTGTTTAAAGATAATTGTGATCTTATTTGCTTTGGATGATTTGACAATTGCAAGGGAATGGGAATGGATTTTCATTTAACACGATTTGTTTACTTCACAAAAAATATTTGTATGTACTCTCACCTTCTTCATCACACTGTCATATCCCTTAGATTTTGCCATGTACTCAGCAATATGTTTTAAAAAATCTAAACCTTTTTTTCCCGACATTACGCAAAATTATAGACTAAATTTGATTTGTTATGAAACGGAAACCACTTTATTTGACGTTTTACTTTTAGTTCACATTATTCAAGTATGCATTCAAGTTTGTTCACAATAATTTATATATTTTTTTAAATTTGTTTTAAGATCCAAATAATGGATGAATTGAAAATTGTATATACTTTGAAGTTTTTAATTACAAAACACACCGTCGACGAAATATTGTAATTTTATCCATTTTCTTTCCATTTATCCCTTCATCGTTTATATTGGTCTACGAACTATCAATATTTTTGTGCAATATGGCTATTATACGACGGTGAGAGTGCTATCATAGCTTATAAATGTCTCAGTATTATAGCATGGTAACTATAGGTTAATGATAATCACCACACTCAATATGGTATCACCATACTGGCATTGTTTGAAAAATGTGCTGAGATCAAAACAATTATGACACCAAATAGCATTTTTCAGAGCCGTTGTACGTTTTTTTGAAATAGTAATACTACTTTTTTATTGGAGAAAATGTGATATTTTTCATAGAAAATTTCCAAATTCGATCGAAGTTACTTTATTTCAAATTTCGTGAAAACATTACGAACACACCCAATTTTTAAAGGCTCAAAATGATACGTGATATGAGATGTTAAACTAAATTATCAAATTGTAGATGAAAACACTTTTTCTGTAATTTGTGAAATTATTTTTACCTTTCACTGTTTGCAAAAAGACTTGAAATTAGGTACGTACAATGCGATCTTGCGTATTGAGATTTTTATTAATGTGAATTATGCAATAAAAAGATCTTATCGTGATTTGTTCTTAAATTTCATTTTATTTCAAGTCTCGAAGGGGTATCAGTTGTTTGACATTTCCATTTGTGTACAAAAAAATTTGTTTTGATTTTGAGCCAGGCTTTTGGTTAATCACTTTTCTCTGCTTTTGGCAAAAAAAGTATTTAGTTTCTGTTGCTTTTAAATAAATAATTACTGTACAAAAAAAATCAAGTGAAACATGGTCTATTACTGAACTATTAAATAAACTAAATTGATTTGTAACTTTTAAGTACCGGTTGTATATTTTAAACAATTTGGAAACCATTTGAATGCTTCCAGTTTTATATTAGTACTATCAGATTGACTTTTTAGCATGGAGTTCAGAGAACTTGCTTCATCTGCATTTAAACAAAATGCAATCCTTGCATTCAACTTAGCATCCTCGGGGTTAAACGTCGGCCTACTTGGTTCCACCTCGGAAGCTATATTACTCGAGATGAAGCATTCTAATTTGGCCACTCACACTTTTCCCTATGCAGTCGAAACGATGAAACTTCCAATAGCTCGAACAGCGACCGAAATTGTAAATAAATTTGATACGGCAGCCTTATACTTACGAACGAATTGTTCCAAACGACAGTATTTTGCCTTGGATCCTGTCTACGTGTCCGAATTGTCAGAAGAGCCTGTAAAGTTTCAGCCTGTAGCATTAGCGTGGTCTCCTAAGAACTTGTTCAACTGTAGTATATTAGCTGTGGTGACTAACAACGGTACCTGCGAGCTCAGGCGCCGAGATACAATAAGTCGCGAATGGAAAATGGAAGTTTGCAATTTGAACCAATTGTACCTTGATATGTTCCCCGTCGCAACAACTCAAGAAAACTCTTCTTTCGAAGACCTGAAAGAAGCCGTTGAAAATACTTGTACCACAGCATTCTCCTGGAACATGGACCCCACAAATAATCGATCGATATTCGTGACTGCGAATGCCACTGGATGGATTCTTTTGTTTTCGCTAGCAAACGATGGAGTTGTTTGTTGTTTGGTAAAGTACAAAACGTCTTTGGGTCGCATATCTCTGGTTTACTTTATAAAAAGCTTTATAGTGACTTGTTCCGTGAATGGGATTATTAAAATATTTGAATTAAGAGACAATGAAATCGTACACGTTGATACGTTGTGGCCAAATGCTGATCGAATACCCTGCAAAAAGTTTAACATGTGTTTCTGTAAGGAAACCAATAGATGGATATGTGTGACATCGAAATCTGCACATATAATAGTTTTAGTTTTGTCTAAGGAGGGAAAATTACTATTTAAAAATACAAGATATTTAGGCAATATTAAAATAACAGGTAATTTTTGAATTATTTATATTTATATTCCTTAATTATATACACATGTGGGTAGTTTTAAGTTTATATTATCTGTTATTTAATGTTCATAAAAATATTTTTTGTATTTGTATGCTGTTAGTGGGTTAGAGTGTCCCACCGTAGGTTTGAGGATAGATTTCAACCTAGAAAAAAAAAATAAATATTTTTTTTTCAATACCAGCAAACGCAGTCTATACCTTGTAAATATCCCAAACTTAGCACATGACATCGCATCGCCCTGTCTAAATCGTTTCTCTGTGTGTTTGCTACCGACCTTAAATGATTTTGCCTTTTCGATTGGCAATCGTTCAGAAGAATAACAGCCATTCTGACACCAATCGAAAATGCGATGAGTAGCCACCGATAAATCGGCTTATTGCACAGACAAGCGATGTTAAAATTCTAGCGAACTGAGAATTTTTGAAAAACAAACACAACCTCTTTTTATTCTGAAAATTAAGTTAAAATTATGACATTTTCGGATTGGAAGTGACTCTAGACATGCCAATTATATCGGAAGTGACTCTAGACATGCCAATTATAACGGAAGTGACTCTAGACATGCCAATTATAACAGTTTTGGTTTATAAAAGTACTGTTTATGAGGCCCCGAGGGCCCTGGTGGGCAAACTTCAGACACCCAGAGTTTTTTTTTCAAGTCAAGCAAAGCGCTTTAACGGACGCCCACTTTTAATAGCGAAAAACTATTATAACTGATATAAATTGGCATGTCTCTAGTCTCGTCCTTTCGGATTAGATATTAAGCTACATTAATACAGTACTCACCCCGAACGTTTCGCTACTTATTACATCGGCTAATCCGAACTTAGAAAATTTCATGGGTTTGTGATATAAATTAAAATTATATTAAAATTTTATTAACATCCAAACTTCACTGGTAAATCTCTTACTTTCTAATTTAATTTTCCAGGTTTCGATCTTCTTTCACCGAAGGAATATATTTTTGTTACCATTACTGGAGTAGTTAAATTCATAAAGCTACATATTACAAAAAACAATATTGAAATCAACGAAGAAAGTGTCAAATACGATTATGATCAAACAAACTATCAGATTTTAGGCATAGCTTCATCACCAAACAAAGTTGCCTGGACATTCCTTTTATATCACAACAAACCATACACACATCCATCGGTGTACTCATCCAACGATGCTATTGTATCCGTATGCAGTTTCAATTACAGAGATGCATTTAAAATGCTTACAGACGAAACTAATGATTCTATAGGAAATTCTATAGATTGTGCAGAGATTATTCGATTGGAAATTCTAAAAGATAATATTTCTCCAAAATTCGAAAATATTTCGATTCAAGAAGTTAAAATAACAAAGCATTTTTTCAAAAAGCTACAACTTAAGTTGTTAACGATGAATGCTGGACTAACTTATCAGCGGTAAAAAAATTCTTAAGTTGCTTTAATATTCGATAATAGTTCACATTTTCTTTTCAGCATAAAATACAATCATGTTAAGAAGGTGATAACGAACGAAATAAATTCTATAAGCAAGATTATTGAATGCGTTTATATAAATTTGCGACTTCAACGACTGCGCAGCTTAAAGCGTCTTTCTCCTTTTCAAATGCTCTCTGGAAAGTGTATGAAATATAAATTGAAATTACTTCAGTCTGAACTTATACCCAAAGAAGATGTATTTAGAAATGTTCATGAGAATTTAAATACATTAAGTGATTGTCTTCTCATGGATTTGGGAAATATGTTTGATGGTGCTAATGAAAGTTGTAGCTACTGTGATGAACCAATTGATTTTTCTAATTTAATGTGCCCAGTCTTACATTCAGTTCCTCGATGTTCAATATCATATTTGCAGGTGAGTAGTATAATGCTGATGAAGAATGTTATCTGAGGCTTAATGTCTTCTTATTTCATATACATATAGGTACCGTTATTCACGAGAGTTTTTTGTGCCAGCTGCAATAGATTATTCATAGACGATATTGATAATTTAAAAAGTATTTTTGGAAATACTGAAGATGTGAAGTGTACATTTTGTGGATTTTTAATAAATATTGATATGGCGGAAACTTTTGATAAAAACTCTGACAAAATTTGTTAGTGTGCAAGAGTTGTTAGTAGTAAACTGTAAAATTCGTAGAGTAATAAAGAATTTTGTTATATTTTCATATTTTCCACTTTTCTATAATATAAAATTAAAATCCTTTAGCTGTTTGATAAAGAGAATTCTAATTATAATCTTTGTCTTGGTTAAAAACTAGGAACTAAGATTCGGGAAGGTATATAGAAATGACACCCCAAAAGGCAAAGTTCTGTTTTGATTCCAAAATTCATTTGCCCAATGGATGAACATTTTTGAGATGATTGAGGGAATCGTAAAATTTCCTCCTAGCGAATCATCGTCAACTCTCCGATCTCGGCAACAACAGGATGGTCCAGTTACATGTTTGGATGTGACTTTACAGTGGGCCTCCGTCTGCCCTCTCCGCTTGTCATGAAGTCTTTAATTGAGGTCAACATCTGTTCATGCACTTAAACACCAGTTACTGATTATTTTGATGCCAAAATGGCATCTCAAAAAATAACTAATTTCCTTTGTATCTGAAAAACACCTCACACAAATCAATTACGAGTAGTAAATTATAATTTTTCAATACTTCTTACTAATTGTGCATTTTTTAAATAAATCTTTTCTATAACTGTCATAAGAAAAAACCCTTCAACCAAAATATTTAAATAAATGTGGAAAAAAAAAATCACAGAACAATGAAGTTCAACCTGTTGTTTAGTGAAAATGTTGCGCTCTACATTTAGTTCAATGTACATAACCTTAGTTGAACCTTAGTTGAACATTATTGTTTGGCATAATCTTATTCACCAATAATGTTTCACCTTTGAAATTGGGCCAAGAAGGAAACAACCTTGAAATGCGGAGTGAGCTATTTGGACAGCAGCAGCTAAGTAGCGATCGGAAACATGAACGATCGCAGAGTCTAATTATCAAACTGAAAAATGTCGGGTGTTTTCATTTTCGGTCGATTAAAACGTATGCGTAACAAAAAAATATAATCAGGAAATATTTTGAAAAAATAAACTTGACTTGAAACAAAGGGAGATATTTCTTCACTAGCTTTCCAGTCACTTTCCAATAATAGTTGCCTTAATTGGAAGGCAATTTTTTGGCAGATGGACAACCAGAGACAAGAAACTGGCCTTGACTTCAAATTCCTTATGTCTTCTGAGCGTACCAAATAGCTTCAACAGGTGCGTGCCTGTCTGTGAGCGTAGTTGTATTTCGGTTCTCGTTTGAGTTTTGTTTTGTTTCAGTATTTCACATCCATCCTGATAACCAGTAATTGCGAAAGGAACTAGAGAAATTAAAAGACTCAGAAAAAACTCATGAACCGACTACATTGAACTGGCGCCACACTCCACCTTTGTGCCACCAATAAAAATCCTAAATATAATCTTGTACAATTGGTTTTGTAGGCAACTCCTGGGGTATTTCACGCGGCCTGTTTTTATTATTATTTTCTTAACCGGTCATTTTGTGTGAACTTTATGTGGGATTTATTATAGGTATGAGCTGTTTATCTAAAAAAAAACGAGTATTATTTTGACCATTTTTCCTGTTTTTAATGAAAATATACCTACTTGTCTCTAGTGATTCCATTTTTTTATGAATGCAATTGTAATATATTTTCATAAAAAAATGACATACCACTTTCAAAATGAACGGTTCATATTCGAAATTTCATGTTAAGTACCTACGTGCTCGCTCGCAATGCGATACCTCAGTGACTCGATATGAATGGTAACTATGCCAGCAGCAATTCCTATTGAATCGATACTTTCTTTCCCAAAGTAAACAAAAATTATTTTTCACCATTCGTGTGTTTCTTAAAACTATTATCAAACAAATAATAAAATAGCTTTGTGAATTATGTCACTTGTGTACATAACATTTCATGATGAAAATATTCATGACATAGAAAAACCAACATCTGCTGAAGAAAATTACAAATTCCCAAAATACGTTTCGGTTCATCGCAAATCCGTACAAAGTGCACCAGTCAACCAAATCGAACGTCACGGAAAGAAAATCATCTCTGCGTCGAGAAAATATTCCCATAAAACACTAGGCTATGCCGAGACTCCTCTGGACGACCCATCTAAGTTTCTTAAGAAAAATGGTGGCATAAAATGGGAGCGATTGAATGATCACGTTTGTCCTCCGAGCAGAGGTCTGCCACCGATTCCAAAACAGCAAGACAAACATCAATATATAGAAGGTTCGAATGAAGTAAATTTCATAAAAAAGAATATAAAACGTGTGAAAACAGCAATACCACAACGTTCAATGCCTAAATATGTTGACACCGTTGCGGGTGAACGACATAATTTAGAGGGAACTGGTCTTTTTCCTAAGCATGTACTTTCAAAAAAATTTGGTAAAACTCCGGCTTATTTGAATGGCATCAGAAAGACACTTGAAGAAAATATGTGTTACAACAAGTCCAGGGAACCATATGAAAGTGGTGAAGGTGTGCATGTGCTAAGCAATTCGGATCGTAATGCAATTTTAATGGTAAAACTTAAGAGCTTTCTTTTTGGTAGCTGACATTAGGCTTTTTTTTTTGCAAGCCCGAAGGAAATTGATTGGAAATTGGATGAAGTCGGGGCTAAGCTATTTAAATTTTAAATGTAGCAACAACTAATTCTCTTCGGGCTTAAGTAAGCGCAGAGAATTCTCGGGGCGTATCTTAAGCACGTCGGTAATCTCCTATATCGATTTTTTCGACCAATTTCCTCCGGGCTTGCAAAAAATACTCCTATTCTTGGTTTATTTGAGATTCCTATTTTCTCCAGGGATTACGTGAAAATTATTCAGAGCTGGAAAAAACTTATCAACTTCTGCCTATTTTTACTGATACCCATTCAAAGAAACAACGGAAGGCAAAGCTTGAGCAGGAATTAAAGCGATTGGAACAGGACATACTTCTGATGGAGTCCAATCCAGTCATTTTGATTTGTGATGATTGATGTTTATATTCTTTGAACACATTGTAATACACATATTGTATCCTAAAATAATGCACCTACACTTGCAATTTAATGAAATAAAAATAAACAGAATGCAATGCGCCTATACAATCATGGTTTTTTTTTAGAGAGAAATTATAAAAAGACCAAAATAGTAGCCAGTGGCGTCTGGCGTAATGAATGGTTACTGCGTAGGACTGTCATGCCGGAGGTCTAGGTTTGATTCCCAGTCTCGTTCACCTTAGCTTTAAGTGGCTTTCACCTTACTTATTTTATCTTGGCCTGGCTCTCAACGAGCTGTCGCGCCATCAAATTAATTTATTAATTTTTCTTTATATAAAGATCATCAATAGCCGATTTTTATTATCAGAAATGATCCATATTGATCATTAAAAAAACATGCATTACAACTGCAACACGAGATCCTGCTCTCTACCGGGATCACGTTTCATGAACCAAAAGTTCACGGTCATATTATTCACTTTGGATTTAAATTGGATTTTAGTGAATTAAATCCGGATTTATTAAATCTAAAAATATAAATCTACATATGTCAATATTATTCACTCTAAACATGCATTAAATCCAATGGATTGACATGCTGTCAATCCGATGTAAAAGCTCTTTAAATCCAGATGTGAAAAAGTTTAATCCAAATGTCAAATTCCTTCAATGACAGTTGTTTATGTTGGGCTTGTCGTATCCAAAAATTTTGTTTTCTTAATAATTTTTAATAATTTAAGTTAAGGTGACAAATTTGTATTTTAAACTATTTAATACAGTTTGTTGCCTATCCGCCGAGCAATAAACTATCAAATTTCATTGAACAATGTCTACGATGTTGATGGATTAAAAAACCTCTGCAAATCCGAAATGTTTCCATATTATTTTCTCCTCCGGAAAAATGTATTTACAGGACAATCGGTTGACATTTGGAACGAAATTTTCTCTATACGATCAAATATAAATTGTCCCCTATCGGTTAAGCCAAAGACTTTCAAATTCCAAAGAAGGATGTCTACGATGTCAATGGATTAAAAAACCTCTAAAAATCAGAAATTATTTTCATTTTATTTTCTGCTCCGGAAAAATGCATTTTCCGGGCAATCGGTTTAAGTGTATTATGACTGGCTAGCCAGTACCTACTGGTTAGTGTGGCCTCCGGGTTACTTTATTTATTTTTAAATCATGTCTTTTGAAAAGGACCGAATGATACGAAATTAAGTTTTAATCTGGATTTAAGTACTTAAACTGACCTCCAGCTAAAATTCAATTGGAATAATTGAAACTGGATTAAAAAAATTGGATTTAACTTTGGATTTAATGAGTGAATAATATGAATTTGGATTTAAATTAATTTACATCTGCATTTAATTTTAAATCTGGATTAATCGAATGAATAATATGGTGGCAAGAGTTTCCTCTTGCTTATCAGCTTCGCAAATGGTTAGGAAATGTAAAAAAGATAACGAATATATGGAAAATAAACAAACGTAAGGAAAAAGGCATTAATCACAGTTGTCACTTATATCCTATGTTTTATTTTCAAGAGATGATCTATATGGAAGTGATAATAAAATCCGGCTAATATGAATGACCAAGCGACAATATTCTGGTACATTTTGTCAGAAGGATGTCAGATTATACTTTTCATAATTCATAATTGCTTACTTGGCTCTGGTTTCTGAGATGAAATATTTAATTTAAAAGATAAGCCACTAACTATTTTTTTTCCTCAAAACTCGTTATTTTGATCTGAAAGAACTTACATTGCCCTTTGCGTTCAGATCCTTACTATACTAGTTAATCTAGAAAATATGTGAGTTTTTCATATGAGTGGAGTATTCGTTAATTGAGAATGGTGAAGAGTTACAATCAGCCTTATTGTGAGTTTCACCCGAAAAATATTTCATCTTAAAATTTTTTGTTCGCCCGTAATTTTAAAAGCTATTGTGAGTTTCGCCCGAACGAAATTTTGTTCGCCTAAAAAAAAGAAGTGAAAATGAGATTAGATTCCGCCCGAAATGAATGTTCACAATAAGGGGAATTTTTCGGTCATGAAATCACTTTGTTACTATTCGAGCCATGTTTGTTTAACCTCTGACATGCTTTCAACTGACGTCTGGGCAGACTTCCTAATAGGCGAAAAGTGAATATCAAATTTTCCGTGTGGAATGTTGTTTGGTTGAAAATCACAATAAGGGTGAATCTATATAAAAACGAGTTTAACTTTTGTGTGTGACTTATGTATGTATATCTTGAATCCGGCTGGGTTGATTTCTATAATTTTTTTTTTAAATGAAAGGGGATCATTTGTAGATGGTTTAGAAAAAAAATTGAAAAGGTGTGATACCCAACGCAGTGTTTACTAAATCTGGACAGTAATTAACTTACAGTTAACTCAAAAAGCTGTTTTTAATGGAGGATGCATGCGACTTAACATACACTGAAAATAAAACATCAAAAGCATCTGTGTAGCAAATCCAAAGTTAACTCACCAAATTAGCTCGGGCTTAGCTTTAATCTCGAATTGAAAAACTGCGCCTTAAGGTCTAATGAAAGTTTTGTTGTGAAAAAACTGATAAATGTCTTTGAATTTTTCGATTTCGTATTTCCTATTCAGACAAATGCATATGGCGAGGATTAACTAATTTTAAACCGCAATAATTAATAAAGGTTGGACTAAAAAATGGATACAAAATGGGCGTAAGGCGGTCTTAATAATAAATTTCCGCCCACTGACACGCCTACTTTAATTGCAATAAACTGTTATAAATTGGCCTTAGTCTCGTTAGCTTAAAATGCGTATCTCTTGGGTTCTGTTAGTAGATTTCAGATTCAGATTAATATTTTGTGATGAATTTGCCGATTAATTTAGACAAAATAATACTCACAATGGAAATACAAATTATTTGTGTACGTAAGTACATTATGTAGATACATATTTATTGATAAAAAATGACTTTTGCTTACATTAGTACTTAATTTTGCCCAGCAGGATCTGTCTCTGCTCTTTATTCAAATTTTATGGCGTGCAATTCTTTTGAATGCAAGTTACTTGCGAACGCTTGCATTTACAGTTAGTGCATTCGTCCTGTTCCCATGTTTCGTTATTCAACCGAACTTTTCCCGACTCATCAATACAGCTAGTTTTCTTATTAGTTTTTTGAATTATTTCGTTCTTCAACGTTGAGTTGCAAGTTTTTTCAAGATGCTGGATCTGTTTTTGTAGTTGATACAATTCATTCTGGAAATTACTTATGGCTCCTTCCAGACCGACTATCCTCTCACTATTCATCTCCCAAAGTTCTTCGTTACTGTCATCTCTGGGCGGCAGCTCAGATGTTAAGGATCTCTTGTGGCGCCTTGGGTATGTTTGCGGCACATAGGTTTTCATTAACGGCGGAAGTTCATGGCAGGTACCGCAATCTTGCCAAAAGTATAAATTTACACCGGGAATATCAAGACAGCTCTTGAAGTTCCCTTGCTCCTTGGGAAGTATAAAAACATTTTCAGTTATCTCATTGATATTGTCACCATTGTCGCAAAGAACACGCGCTAAGTTGGCTTGTTTGATCTGCTGGAGTTGTTCGGGAAGGAAAACCGAGGGGTTTTCATAGAAGAGTCTATCTCCATCTCGCAGCCTTCTGAATTGATCAACTATCAGGCATTGGAAGAGTGGCCCTATTTTTCCACCCTCGACAGGGTCTTCAAGTATGCCCCCAACAAATATATCGATGTTATCAGGGTGACCGTACAGATCCTTGAGCTTGGTTCTTACCTCAGCACTGCTTATTTCAGCTGACAAGTCCTCGAACGTCATTGCTACTGTCATATTGCAGAATTTTCGATACGCATTGTAACCTGGAATACCATGCTCTCGGGCTCGTTGAATATTCATGGCTGCCAGGTCTAGAGCGACAGCATGTTGGGTAAGAAAGAGCTTCTCTGTTAGCTCAGTATTTAAGTTTTGATCGGGCTTCTTTAGCTTGGCAGCGACTGTGAAGAAGCCACGCATTAGGGGATCCACACCACCTTCGTAAGCCAAACGCCACGGCGCGAAAAATGCTTTATGCAACGGAAGATGGCCTTGCGGTATAGGCTGATAGGTTTCGTTGAGTCGGTGAAGAATGGGGTTAATGAGCGTATGGCCAAAACGGAATGCTGCGGTAGCAAATTCGTTGGCAATTGAAGGATTTATCGCTGGATTATAACCTTTGTATTCACCCAATTTCTCCATTCCACTAGGACCGACCACTATAGGCAGCCAATGGCTGTATGTTATGTGCTGCATCTGAGCCCCAACGATTTTCCTAGCTTCCTGGTACAGGGTGTCGCCATCCCAATGGGGGTTTATTTCTTTTAGTTTCAGGGCAATTCTGTTATGTTCTCTCATCCAAATTGTATGCATGGCCAACAGACCTACTTGTTCATTGGCACGAATGTCACCAGCGACAAAGCAATTCATGTTGTTATCGTTTAAGTTCCTTCGGCAATCGATTCCATCTTGTGGCGCTGCGAATGGCAACATATCTTTTTGTTTGGGAAAGTGAACCCCGGCTCTGAGCAAACCTTCGTCGGAGGTAAGATTTCTGAGCTCATGTGCAAACTCTTTTGTGAAACCGTAAACCTGCGAAGCGTCAATGTATGACGTCAATTGATTTATTTGCTCTCTGGGCTGAATAGCGTCAAAGAACACCGACGTCATTCCTGAGCCACAAATTGCACTGGATCGAATCAAATCTATGCATCTCCTGTTTTTGATACGCGGATCATTGGGTGGAACTTCCATGGGAAAGCAGGGCGGTGCGAATTCGCAAGATTTCTTGCAGTCAATTCCATCCCAGCTTTCAGAGCTTACCGACGGAATGGCGTGATCCAAATCATGATCCACAAACTGGCCCCATTGCATCACCATGTGTGTTATGTGTTCATCTGGAGTTATCTCCTTCGTAGAGATCAAAGTCGTAGATACCAATCGTGCGACGGGTTTTTCAAAGCCCGCATACAATTTGCCCTTCGTCCAACCAATGGGCATACTAAATCCGTTCTCGTAAATAGGTTTTTCGATCCGTCGGAAAGCTGTTAATGAGGCACCCCATGTCGGATTGTTGAGATTGTTACATGTTCCATCGATACTTCGGTACTTTGAATGATAACACATGTCGGTGCAATTTGGCATTTCACGGTGTTCCATACAGCCGGAGAGATCGGCTACAAGGCGTAAATGTTCTCGCGATAGAAGATCTTTAAATTCATACTGACTACTGGTGGTGGAGAGATTGTGACCCAGTTGAACATGTCTTCGAATGTTGACTAAAGTCCTTTCGTATATTTCAGCTGCACGAGCAAGTTTTCTGGCTTCACCTTGTGGAAAACGAAACTGTCGCAAAAGATCGCCGTGATGCAGCGGGTTATTTGGTTTGCGATCACTAAATAATGATTCAACGGTATTGTTGATGGATAAATCAATATCCCTGGCAGCCTCAGCAAAAGCCACTTGAACAAATCTATCACCAGGAGCAATTTGATCAATGCTCCTACGGAAAAAATAAAATAATGGAAAAATTAAAATAAAATTTATTAAATTATAATTAAAAATAATATTATTGTTGATTTGAGCGCTTATTAACAACTTTAGTCGAAAATTTCTAAGGTCCAGTTCTTCAGTGCGAGATTAAAGTTAAACTCGAGTTAACTCATCAAATTTGGTGAGTTAACTCAGGATTCACTAAACAAATGCTTTCGATGTTTTATCCACCGGTTTTGTTTAGTCGTTCCGCATCCATTCTTCACCGAAAAATTGCTTCCTCAGTTAACTGTGGGTCAATTTACACTTCTAGAGTTAGCTAACTCTGGTTTAACTCATCACTGAAAAACTGGGCCTTAGAAATCTATTTTTTTCTATTTAAATGTTTCATCCGTTTAATTTTTGATCTTCTGTTTGAAATATATCACTTAAGGCAGTATTGCATTATCATAATAAAATTGACAAGTTTGCCAATTAAATGTGGCTCAAAAGTGTCATATAAGTGTGAAAGTTAAATTTATATGGCATAATACGACATAGGTATATATAATATGGCAGCGTAATATCGCCTTTAGATAGTTCCTGGTTACTCAGAAAATATACCTATGAAAAACAAAAAAAAAATAATTCCACAAATCCACGTTAAGTTCCATCAGCTTTTTGCAATTTTGAGACAATAGGTTTGTTCGTTGGGCCCTCAAGTCACCCTTAGGTTTCCAAAACCTTTTTTTTCTTGCTTTAAATGTCGCCCGTCCTCGGGTGTTTTTTGAGAACCGAAATATCTAGGTTTTTTGACAACTCTTGGGGTTACCTGGGTCAATTTATCAAACACTTAAACAAAGAAATGTCAAATTAGGTTGGACAAAAAACTTGACGTTAAGTGTGATTCACAATGAACATCGTGCGTTATGGTTGGTCCATCTACCCACCTGGGTAAAGTTCAACGCACAAAGCTTATCTAAACAAAGTGACATCAAGGGTAGAATCTTTGCTTAAATCAATAATTATACCCGATCAAAAGAAGTTATCTTTTTGCTTTCGTTATAAAGGGTGGACCAACCATAACGCACGATGTTAATTGTGAATCACACTTAACGTCAAGTTTTTTGTCCAACTTAATTTGACATTTCTTTGTTTCAGTGTTTGATAAATTCAACCATGAAGAGGTACAAAACTGAGCAGCGAGTTAAGATTGTTGAAGTTAAAATCAAAATGCATTTCGTGCACTTCGTGATTTTTTTAATCAGCATAATCGACCAAATGTGTCCACAATCAGTAGAATTGTGCGCAAATTTCAGCAAACCGGGTCTGTAGGAAATTTCAAAACACCGATGCATCCACAAAGAGTGACTGTTTTGTGCTGGCGGCATGATCGGGCCGTACTTCTTCGAAATGTGGTCGGCCAAGCAGTTACCGTGAATGGTGTTCGCTATCGCAAGATGAGCATATGGGCCTGGACGATATGTGCTTCGAACACGATGCCACTTGCCACACAGCCAACGAAACAATGGCTCTTTTGCGCGAGAATAAATTCAATCGCCGTGTTATCTCATGTCGTGGCGATGTTAATTGGCCGCCACGATCATGTGATTTGACACCGTTGGACTTCTTTCTTTGGGGATATTTAAGAGAAAAAGTGTACGTCAATAAGCCAAGAACAATTCAAGAGCTAAAGGATGAGATAATTCGGCACATTAAGGACATTGAACCCCAATTATGTCTCAGAGTCATTGAAAATATCGGAGACCATCGGATAGAGGTATGCCACTGAAGCCGTGGCGAGCATTTGGCCGATATTTTGTTTCATACATAATTGTCATTATGTAGATCCTCCTATCATAATACAAAATATTAAGATAATTCTCTGAAATTTTTTTGTTATATTTACAATTAACATCGTGCGTTTTCGTTGAACCACCCTTTAGTTACGAAATTGGTGACCTTTTAAACTAAATCTTAAAAATGCGTGAGAACACTATAATTGCGCAACTGATGGAAAACTTAACGAAACGTTGCTTAAAGCAATTACTGTTTGTTTACTTCCCAAAACTGCCAATTTTAGTTCAATTTTATTTTTTTTAAATTTGAACTTTGACAGATCTTTGGACTAAAATTGGTAGAAATTGGCAGATTTAGGAAGAATACGATCAGAGGTTTTATGTAAAAACATAAATATATTAATAGTAGATGAATATTCAAGTTTTAGGTTTAATATTAATGGAATATTTTTGATTGGTAATCCAGGAGAACGATTTGATAAAAAAAAACAAAACCAGTAGAAAATTTCTCTTCTTTTCAGAAAAAGAACTGTCATTCTGACTCCAATCGAAAAGGCCATACAAATTATGAAATTTTAAAAATCTTACTTGATCGTCACTAAACCCGATTCAGTTGCTCTACCATGTTCGTTCTTAATCGAACATTCATAACGTCCCGTATCAGCAAGTGTGGAATTTTTAATATACAAACTACCCGAAGGGCTTATTTCGAAACGTTCATTGTTTATAACCTGACGTCCATCTTTTTGCCATCTTATCTACAAACAAAATAAGTATAGAAGTTAACGATAAATCTACCTGATGTAGATATAAAATGTTAGAAAATCAAACCTGTAGAGAATCATCATCACCCTTGCATGGCAATTCGATTGTTGTCCCAGAAAAGGCTTCCAAATCATATGGACCGAATAGAAGCCTAGGTGGGCCACGATCACTTTCCACGAAAATCGTTGCATGCGATTTTGATTCTCCATTTGTATTCCTTGCAATGCAGGTGTAAGTACCTTTGAATTGCAAAAAAGAATAGAATTACAGCTTAAATTTATTAAAATCGTTAATGAAATTTACCAGAATCAGAGTCCATAGCATCTTTAATTATTAATTCTGTGTTTTCATTTTCCAAAGTTATACGATTATCTGGGGTTATGACTTGGTTATTAAAATTCCAAGATATTGCCGGTAATGGACTTCCTTCAGCATCACATTCCAGCTCAATTTTTTGTCCTTTTTTAACTGCCTTGCTTTGTGGAGTCATTATAAATACAGGCAGTTCTAGAAGTTCAGAATTATTTCCAGAGAGTCAAAACACACAAATGTAAAGTGGCAATAATTTACCTTTAACATCGATCTTGGCCTTTGCTTGTACACTTCCAAAAGGATTGCTAGCTACACACTTGTAAGTCCCCGTTGAGAGCAAATTGGCTTCAAATATCTCCAAGCTTCCATTCGAAAGAATTCTCGTTGTGTGAGTCGACTGAGATACTTGACGTCCGTTAAAGTACCATTGTATTTCTGGGACTGGTGAACCAGAAGCAGTACAATCGAGTATTGCAAAATCGTCAAAACCAATAACCATGTCTTTTGGTTGATTGGTAAACTGTGGTGGCTCTTGGCGTAGGTCATTGCTTTTAACAATCATTCTTATTGGTTGAGATTTGGTCTCTCCAATATCATTGCGTCCGATGCATTCATAGATACCAACATCATTGCTTTCTATCGATGTTATTTGTAAATTTCCTGAGTCCAGAATTTCCATTCTCGGTGAGTAGTCATCGGAGATTTCGTTTGTGTTATGCATCCATACGACTTCCGGTTCGGGATCACCAATCACTGTGCAGGGTAGTTCGACTGTCTGTCCTGAATAGGTCTGCATATCGTGTGGTTGTTCAATCATTTGTGGTTTGCCTTAAGAAAAATATACATAGTTTAAGTTAAAAGTTTGCTTTCGTTTTCAACTCGCCTGGACAAAAAAATCTACATAGTTTTTAATGAGGCCCTATAAAGTTTTACATATACTTAGGGAGATACTGACAAGGGGCTTGCAATTGTGTCTAAAGAAATTGACAAGATATGTACCATTTTGCCTCGAGAAACAACAAAAATTGGTTCAATTGGGATGCGATTCTGGTTCTTTTGGAAGAAAAGAAGGCGAATGGAGTAGAAGATACAACCGCGAAAGTTGTAGAAAATGTGGATGTAGTTCAAAAAAATCAAAAGGGAATTGACAAAAATGCCACATGCCAAGAGAGTTTCTGAACCCTTGCCCCCAGGTTCGAGGCGATCAGGAAGACCGAGGCTCCGCACAATTGATGGATACTGCAAAACGAAAAGAAGAACGAAATTTTTCGTTTATGATTTCGTTGTGTCGTTTCGCATTAGCAGCGTACTAGGCTTTAGGGACCAAGTCATCGCCGAAACAAAGTCAACAAGGACATTTTTATTCGGAAGTCCAAATATTATAAAGAGAAGTTCAACCAGATATGATCAGATCTACGTAAGACATGGAACCTAATAAACGAGATATTGGGAAGAAAAAAGCTTAGTTTCGACGAAGAAAAATGCCTACTTTCATTATCTAAGATATGTCCTGAACAATACTATGAGCAAATCTTTCAGATAGTTACACAATTGTAACGAAACCACATCAATCTTCCTGGAAGAAAAAAACGTACAAGAGGTTCACGAAATTTTAAAATGTATGAATGAAAACAAATCTGCAGGTTTTGATTCAATTAGAGAACGGGATATAAAAAACAATGCTGAATTATTTGCTTATAAATCTGGGTTTGAATCAAGCAAGAGGATACCTATAATAAACTGAAGACGCCCTATTTACAAAGGAGGAATCAAAAACCAATTAAATAACTATAGGCCGATATCAATTTAACCAGTAATTGAAAAAGGTTTGGAAGAAGTAGTGACAAGACTCTTTCGAGACCTTATAGAAAAATACTCGCTGATTTACGAAAAACAGTATGGATGGCAAAAAACACAAAAGTACATGCAGACTTTTTGGGGAATTTGTCAACACTATTAGTGAAAGCCTAGACAAAAACCATCATGTTCTGGAGTTATTTATAGATTTTAGTATAAGGCGTTCGACACTCTTAACCATAAAAAGCTCTTAGAAGCCCGAAACAAAATGTGGATTGGAGGAAAGTTAGCCAACTGGCTGCATAATTAGTTCAATGACAGATCATTTCGTGTAAAGATCAAAGATACATACTACAGCGATGATGAAGCAATTGTCCTCAGAGTACCACAGGGATCGAAGCTAGGGCCTATTTTATTCATTCGCATGAACAGCGTTTTGCGCGAATGTCAAATTGGTTTGGGGAAATGTAGTTCACCCAATGGATAGCAGAATGGAAAGGTAGAGTGAAAGGGAATCGAATGGGTGAATTGAATTTACAATTCACGTGAATAGCAGAGTAGGGCTGATTACTAATTTTATAACTCTTAAACAAAATTAAAAAAAATATGTGAGTGCCGGGACTCACGGTTAAATATGTGTAAACATCAACGTTTGTCCAACTGCCTAATTTTTGTTACTGAACGTCATCAAAAGAAACAGATTGAATAATTAACACTACATTACCTATCAGTAGACAGTGCCTAAAAAGCTTAGTGTTGAAAGAACGGCAGCGAAATACCCAGTGGGAAACCGCTGTAACGATATTTCCAAGCAATAAAAGGCTGGTGGTGAAGTGTCCAACGAACGGTGAAGGTTCGGTACTGAAAGATCCTGCTTCGTAGTTCACTCTCAACTTTAAGATGACTTCACATTACACATGGTTATTGTTTATGGTAATCACTCCCTGAGCATCGACAAACAACAACTGTCAGCGGAGAGCACCAAAACCGTGGTTTCAATTAAATGACACCGTACCCAAATTCCAAAGGAACTTAATGGTTTGACTGACAGGGGCCGAATTCAAATATCCAGTTAGAACTGTCAACGAACTTGCAACCCTTATGAAGCTCCATCTTTCCATCGAGTAAAACTTACAAAAAGTTCAGTATTGATTTTATACTGAACGAACCTCAAATGAATGTCACTATGAGATAAGCCGGCGAATTATATATCTTGAGTTTTTAGAATATTTAGTTGCAGTTGTTGTCAGTGGAAATCACTAAAATCGCAGTTTCAATCGATTGACACCATCAATCGCCTATGGAATTGGACGCTGTGATTTTTAATGAATGTTAACTTTGTGCACGTACGAAAGTAGCTGATAACAATTTGTTCAACCTCAGCTATTTTGTATATCCCAGCCACCTACGTCCCTCGCCTCCGTGCCTAAAGATTGCAAGAAGAAATTGCATTGTTTAAAAGCAGTATAATGTAAACGTAGAATTTAAGTTCAGATTTGTATCACTGAACGCACCCGATATCCTACCATACCTACAACCATTGACCCACCATACCTACAGTCAATTGTCAATCCCTGCTGACAGCTGACTATTATTATTTTTGTTTTGATTTTATTTTCTTTTTAATTACTAGTGTCGTGTCCATTTTGTTCGGGGAATAATTAAAAATTAAAGAAAAAAATATAAAAATATAAGTGTTAAAATGATAAAATCGTCGGTCGCGCTAAAAACAATTTGCTTTTGTCGTTGGCAAAAGCAATATAAATGAGTGGCCGCGATAAAGTATAATCTAATTGCCGGTCGCGTTAAAATCAACTTGTTTTGGTCGGGGCAAATCAGATTTCGTAACGTAACGTGCTACAACGTAAAGTGCACGACGTAACGTTGCACACGAACGTTCACGTTTTTTTTCACTCTACCGCCAGCATAGATGATTACACATCAAAAATTTTTCCTATCTTGGAATAGCTACGTTTTAATAATATCTTTTGTAACTTTTTCTTAATTTTAATTTTAAATAATCTTTGAACAAGTTCTATTAACTTTATCCATAAATTCATATCTAGGAAATTTTAAAAAACAAATCTAAGCTCACATTGTAACCTTTCCCCTTTCGAAAAACCGTTACCTACATATCTAAGTAAACGGGACTAGAGATATTGAGCTATACAAAAAATCAGAATTTCTGTTTTGAAATTAAAAGATACATGTATTTTTCCTTGATCATTTACATAGTTCAAATTGTCGGTTCGAGACACTCTGAGTATATCGGTGTCGGGATTAGACTTGAGCTTTTTTACTTTATACTTACATTCAGGAGTTTCCTGAGTCAAAGAAGATCTTAAATTTTATTCCAATAGCCCCTTAAATTATTTATAATTATATTTAAATATAACTTACTGCAGTGAAAGTCCTGTACTTGTAATTCTGTAAAGAACTTTTTGTGAAGATTTTCTGGAGCTTCACAGATAAGTGATATCGAAAATTTCTCTCTAGCATTTGTTTGTAAATTTAACAATGAACCAACTCCACAATCACAATTAATAGGATTATTGTCGAGGCGCAAACGTTTTAAGCTCACCAAATTATCAAATAATCCGATGGGCAGAGATGTTAGTTTGTTGCCAAAAATGAACCTGTGTTAAAAAGGTTTATAATACAAATATGTTTAGACCATAAGTAATCTAAGTGAACTTACAATCTGGTAAGTCTTGATAGATCGTCAAATGTTGAAGCTTCTAGTTGCCAAATATCATTGTTTTCCAAAAATCTTTAGACAGAAAAAAAAGTTAGAGACGTATTTGTATAGATATTCTATGAAACTAAATACTCACAGGCCTTCCAAGAAGTCCAATCCTCTAAATGATCCTCGTGCGATTTGGCTAATTCGATTATTGTTAAGATACAAATATTTAAGAGCCACCAACCCAGACAGGGAGTCCTCTTTGATAAAACCAATTTCATTTTCACTTAAGAAAATCGTGTGAACTTGATTTAAGCCGGCAAACACATTCGATGGCAATTCCTCTAAGCGATTTTTTCGGAGGTCTCTGGAATAAAATACGTAGGTATAGGTATAATTAGATATAACATGTATTTATAAACATCAAATAATATTTATGGATAAAAAAATGTGTGGGAATGGCAGATGTTTTAAGATACATAAAGGTGTTTCTGTTTGAATTGTTACGTATGTGACACTCATACTCAGGATTTTTTAATTATTCAATCAAATTAATAAAATTAAACTTGCATCACGAGTGAGAGCTAAAAAACTGGTGGTTTGCGAATGGGATATCTTATTTACGTGTAATGTTAAATATTGCATGAAGACTATATTATGTTTTTATGTTTCAAATATTAACTTGCAAGCTTTAGTATCAGTCAGAACAGAGTTTGGTTTGAATTGGTTACGGTTGTGAAAAATTCATATGTTACGGGTGTGACTATGAATGATGTTTGCGCATGAATAGATTAAAATAAACGAAATTGTAAAGGTACAGTACTATCGTCATAAGTGTAATCATTTCTTATATGCAAAGTGGGAAATACCTCCCCGTGGGCACTAAAGTTTAACACACTTAAAAGTCAAATAACTCCCCTGTGCTATGAGATTGTATTCATTTTTTTAAAGTACAGAAAATACATGGAGGAGATATACGTGGAATGATTTTCTTTAAATCGTAAATTCCATATATTTAAACAGCAAAACTCAAAATATTTTGAAAACAGAAAGATAAAGATAATAACGGGTGTGGCACAACTTTAACACTATAATCTCAAGGCTAAAGCTCAGTAGTATAGTTTTCAAATTTAATGAAATTTTTTTCGGATGGTATCGATCACTCTTATTCTTCCAAAAATAATGAGAACTTTTAACGTTTGTAGCAGGTAATCAAATATATGCATATTTTTTTTGTTGTTACGTTTGTGACACTTAACCATTTTATGAATCAATTGCGCATAGATTCAGTTTGTATTTATTACTAAATAGCCAAATTACGCCAAAACGTGATCTGATGGCATTTGACATAAAATTAAATTTCAAATAATTACATAAATAGGCTTTATAAACAAACAAAATGAAAACAAAAACACAATGAACGGTGAAGTTTTTCAGACTGCGAGGTCCAACTAAAAAAAATTAAATTAATGCTTTTTCCGCTTGGAAATAACATTGAAATTTGTGCGATATGAAATTCTTTTTGGGCTTTGTGACGCGTTATTTCTTGAGATTTTGAGCTAAGTGCCGGTTTTGGGGGTTATGAATTTTTTTTGGTTCGGGTGTTTTGATATAGTACAAAATAAATGTCATATCGCCCGGGATAGATATACACTGAATAGTGTAATTTTCATAAGGTGTGACAAGATCTAAAGCGTGTAGGTTGGGTCGAAACAAGTAAAGCAGTGTATTGACTTTTATTGATTCCCCTAAGGGTTACAAGGATCCATTCTCACCTCCTTCAGAACCCTTATCAACTATTCTCTTCTCGTTTTTAAACGTGGGAAAGACGAAAGTGATGAGGGACTTTCGTCTTTCCCACGTTTAGTTCCAGTCTTTTCCTCTCGAAATATTTCTCCAGTCTTCTTATCATATATTGCATTTGTTTTTCATTTTTTGCCATTATCACCAATCGAGACAAGTAATATATCGTATAGGAGAGGGTATATACCGCCCCCCCCCGTTAAGCCAGTACGATCAATTTTATAAAAAAAAGAAAAAAAAATATTTAAAAAACAACGGTAACACTAAAAATGCCATGCTATACTTTTTTGTAAAGCCAAAAATCTTTTCTTTTATTTTATTTTTAAATAAAGTTGATTTAGTCAACAGTTTTAAAAAAAAATAATTTTCAAACTCAAAACTTTGAACAAAACAAAATTTCAAACTACTTTCAGAATTTTACGTAATTAATTACTATTTTTGTTTTCAAAATTCAATGCTCTTACATATAAATTTTTAGCCAAAAACAGAGAACCGGATGCTTTAATGTCTTGTACTTTTTGAGAAAATTGAAAATAACTAAATATATTTTACTAATTACGTAGAGGCAAAAGGATGTTAAGAGCAAATTAAGCAGCGGATTGGAGTCAAATTAAGGGAATTTTATTTCAGTTATTTTCAATTTTATAAAGAACTAGAAGAGATTTTAGCATAAAGTTCTTAGTGTTTCACAAAAAAAAATTAATAAGAGCATTAATAACGTAAAATTTTTAACAAAATTAGTTTGAACAACATTTCTTAATTTTTTTTTTTCCAAATATGAGTTTTAAAATTAATTTTTGAAAAACTGTTAACTAAAACAACTAGTTTATTTAAAAAGCAAATAAAAGAAGAGACTTCTGGCTTTACAAAAAGCTTGATAATCCAACGCACTTACCGTTAAACCACAGGGTACTACAATTAAGGTATAATTAATTAATCATAATTTAAATTCGAGCTCTCAAGAGAATATTTTGTAAGATGGTAATAACTGTCTTATAAGGAGTTTAATGATAGATATCTCTTTATGCCGACGAAATAGAAAGTAGATAATGATGTGATTTATTAATTTATTCAACTCCACACTAAACTATAACTCAACTTAAAGACTGACCATAGATAGACTCTTAGTACATAAAAGCGATGGATAATTAAGGATTGAACTTGTGTCAAATGCCTCATCAATAGGTGTAGCGCCTGGCTTATTAATTATCTTTTTATTATTTTTTTGACGTAAACACTTCAGACTTGAGCAAGGCACCGAATAAATATTTATAATATAATGTGCTCATACATACATAGTTTGGTTGATGTTATGGGTATATTTACCAAGGCTACAGTCGCATGCTCCTAAGTATTGCGTTGGTGGATTAAATCATAAAATGCGCAAGATCTAACTTAAAGAAATATTTTCACAATGCAATTATTCAATTTATGATGAATTCTCACTTCGCGATGACAGAATCTTTCATATAGAACACATGTAAGTATACATAAATGCACCATCAGTGTACCTAATGTACATTATTTGCTCAGAACTTCAGTAAGAACGTGCGAAAAACTGATCAAACAAAGAAAAAACATTAAAATTCTTTCAGTAAGATTATTTGTTTATGTAAAAAAAATTGATTTCACATGCGTCAGATGCGAGACTTATTTATTCAATAATTATTATTGTGTACCTAGCTCCTTTTCGAGAGAGATCGAGAGGTTCTGAAATGCATTTTAAAAGTTTTTATTTTTTTTTATTTTCACCGCTAGGGGTCGCGAAATGCAAGAGAAAAAAGATAATTTTTGTTTTTTTTTTTTATTGTATGGTCGTCCTACCAACTGAGAAATTTATGTGATTTCTTTAGAGGTATAGAACTTTAAGTTGGCAACACTATTTTAACTGGCTGCCATTTTGCCAGCTGTCAAGTAATTTTTTTTTAGTTTGGTATGTCATTTCAACATAAATAAACTGACACCTGAACAACGCTTCCAAATTGTACCCAAATGGGCCAAAAAAAGATTGCCGTTGATCCCAATTTTCATAAGGGAATTTTTTTTTAGCGATGAAGCTCACTTTTGTTTGAATGGATTCGTCAATAAACAAAACCGCCGTATTTGGAGTGATGATAATTATCAAGTGTATGTTGAGATACCGTTACATCCACAAAAACTGACTGTTTGGTGTGCTTTATGGTTTGGTGGAATAAATGGTGCGTATACTTCTTGAAAAAACGATGCTGGTCAGAACGTTACAGTTAATAGTGACCGCTATAGCGCCATGATTACTGACTTTTTCGTTCATCAATTGAACAACCATGATGTGCAGAATCAATATTTTCCAAAAAAATATTTTTAGAAAAAAATTGTTTAAAAAACGACTAAAATTATTTTTATTAAACCAGGCAAAAGCGGTTTTTTTTAACATTATCTAGAAAGTTTAAAGCAAAAAGTATTCTTTTAACAAAAAATAACGAAACCTCCCATACAAGTGTCTAAAAGCCGTTTAGGAAAATCTTATTTAGTTCATTGTCGGTTTGTCAAAAATAGCACGATCTATCATTTAACATTATTAAATGTTACATTTCAACATTATTATCAGTACATCTCATAGGACGATTTTTTTATGTTTTCGACCATCTCACTATATCTGATTAACTGATTAAAATTTATTTTTTTTTCTCTGAAATACATATTTAACTTTGTTTGCTTACAATAAAAAACGACAAAAGACAGTAATTAGAACGAGTCCAATCGGCATCCGGCGGCGGAGCAGAATTATTGTATTGATTTTCCAAAACACCCGAGTTTTGTATATTAGTTGTGACAGTAAAACGTTATATAGATCTCTCTTATTTGGTACCTACTTTATTTAACACAAGGCGTGTTTTTTTACAAGCCCGTAGGTAATTGCTAAATGGAACAAAAACTAATCCCCTGTGGGCTTAGCTAAGTGCAAGGAATTCTCGAGGGTTAACTTAAGGACGGAGGAAAACTGTGTTACCGGCGTGAACTACATACATACTACTTGCTATCGATAGTTTGTATGGAAAAGTCAATTTTTTCTGTGATGGCATCGCTAATCCCTGATATCGAGAAAAACACGGTTATTCTTTATATACCTCCGGGTTTGGAAAAAAACAAACTTATTTATGCAACGTTTCAATAGAGGCTACATAAATGCTTGTTTATGCACTACATAAGTATTCAGCGGTTTGGATTTGTTGAGCTAGTTCTTATAAAAATAAGGTTATGTCAATAGATATTTTCCACTGTGTTTTCGCAAGCTTTTCAATGTCCTGTTTGGAGACCACATACAAAATTTTCACATAAGGTGCGTGCCTACTAGAGTAAACGGGAAAATCTAAAACGTGGTCTGGTTCCTTTTAAAAAAAAAATGGTTAAATTTTGTTGACCATTCAGGTGTCGTTGATAACTTCGCAGTTTGGGTTATTTTTTGTAACTATTTTCAGTTAGACACTTGTATAAAAACAAGTTCTGATCTTCCTAATCCTAATTTAGGTATATATCCCCTGATCAAACACACACACAAAAAATTTACTTTTTAGACTTACAGGATGGTAGTATCAGATGGGATCTTTGGAATTTGGCGAAGCTGCAAATTAACACATCGCACAGTTCTTTGAAAACAGGCACATTGATCGGGACAATCACTAACTGCAGAGAGACCATCGAAAATTGACGCCAGCAATATCAGGACCACCAGAGATGCTGAAGTACTTCGCATCGTAGATTATTTTTTTTTTTAAATTTTTTCTTGTGTTAAAACTCAATTTTTAAATATTTATTTAAAGAACTCAAAGATTTTCACTTTGGTTAACTGCATTCATTGTCTTGATTTTCACAAGCTTATACTATTATCAGGCACACGCGTTTCCGGTTTAGTTTTGTATTTGAATTTGATAAAAATATATACTACTAGTATGTATGTCCTTTTAAAAAAACTATTTTTTAAAATAAATGTTGCGATTAAACCGAGCTCAACAAAAGACTTTTAAAACAAGGCTTTTGTTACCATCCAGTCGACATGGAAGTTCGCGTGTGTATGCTTAGCCAATGTTCTACCAAATTAGTTTTATATAAGGTTTTGGAAATAGTTAAATTATTGAAGTGATATCTTGAGTTGAATTTGATATTTAAAGAAAAAAAGACGTGGATAGAATTTAGAAAAGGTCTAAAATATTATTTTCAGTGATAAGACGTGACCCAAATGGGAATTGATATCTTATTAAAACTTCACAGTTTCTTTTGCTCATGTGATAAAATTGAATGTTTCTCAGTTCTTAAAATAAAACTAATCATCCGACACTAAACCGCGTTGGTTGAGATTTCGCGAACTTCTGAGCTCTGCGAGGAGGATCATAAATTTCGAGATACTTTATTTCTTGAGAATGCAGTTTGTTTCCTTAAGGGCGTCAACTTATGTGATGTTTTTCTCTTCAACAAACATTTTGTGTTAGACTTTTGCTTTCGCGATCCCATTTTAAGATATGATGCGGCTGTAGTGTGGCGGAGTAAGGAAGCAATTTTGTTGGATATGAATTCGTAACCTTAGCCTATTCAGTGGCGGATCAGCATTTTTGGGGCCCTAAATGAAATTACAACAAATCAGTAAGAGAGTCAAACCCATAATGCCAGATTCTTGATTGTACAAAGGACCACACACAGTTATACTTTAATGGTTGAAGCCTAAATAAAGGTTGTTTTTTCTTAGATGTATACATAAGACCTTAAATGAATTAAAGGACGATAGACTATAGAGACATGCCAATTTATAACAGTTATAATAGTTTTTCCCCATTAAAAGCGGGCGTGCGTTAATGTGCTTCGCGTGACTTGAAAAAAACTATGGGTGCCTGAAGTATACCCACCGGCGGCGGAGCACCCAAGCCCTGCGGGGCTGCATAACAGTACTTTAGAAACGAAAACTGTTATAATAATCACTTCCTAAAAACATTATGGTGCATCGAATAGCCAGAGGCTTCCACAAATTGTGTGATTTATATCAAAACTTGGGGCATCTTGAGTTTTGCGGTGTAAAATTTGACTTCTCGTTATCTCGATATTTTTTTAGCGGTTTTTGCGATATGAAATTTGACTAAAATTATCCAATTAGAGTGAAGAAAATCGTCAGCTTTTTGACAGATCACCGCAATTTTAGTCCAAAGTTCTGTCAAAGTTCATATGCAAAAACTAAACTGGGCTAACTTTGTAACGAATCGGCAGTTTTGGGAAGTAAACGAACAGACCTAGTGACTGTTTTTTAACGAAGGGGAAATGTTTTTTTCTCTCATGAGTGCTCAATAGGTCTGTTTGGTATCTTTTTTTCAGCAAAATGTGTAAAACCTGTCAAAATACCAAGGAGAGAACGAATTTCTCAAAAATGGAGAAATTTACAAGAAAGTTAACAAACGCATTGAACTACTTTTGTGTACAAAATGTCAGAATTTTACTCCTCACATCAACAATCACGTGCCAAAAGTCTGGTTTTGTTAACAATTTGCGTTTAATTTAAAAAAAATCACATAAAATATAAATTTATCAAGTTATTTATTATTTATAAAGTTAATTTTCACATACCATAAACCACAATTTCAAATTAAAAGCAAAAGATGCTAATAGCTGGGTGTTTTGACAGACTTTACTCTTCTTGCACACAGAAATTTTTGTAGCACAAATTCGCAAGTTATTTAATGGAGGGGAATTTTTTTTCTCTCTCGATGTGCTCTCTCGTTGCAACTTTTTCGAGTTAACAAACAGGAATTTGTAACAAATTGTGCAATTTTGTGAAAATTTGTACAAATTCGCAAGTAATTTCACGTTACCAAACAGACCTAATATGTGAAGTGCGGAACAGGATTTGGCAACAAATTTTGACAATTGGCAGATTTTGGTCAAGGTCTGGAACAAATTGTATAAACATATATCTGGGAAATTATCAGTTTATCGCGAAAAATTAATAATTTTTTTTTCGTAAATTAATAAAATAAATTGTTTGGAAGATATGTATGTCAGAGCTTATAAAATTCTACAAATAAAAGACCCCGGGTATTAATGCAACCAGTATTTTGTATGTATGTATGCTTAGATTGCATGAACGCACCTTTAAAGCAATTTGTGTCTTTTCGGAAAATGTCAGTGTCAAGTGTCAAAAAATGTTTTACTATTGAAAAGAAGCCTATACTCTGTCCAACAAAAATAGGCAGTACACGTCTTATGAGAAAGCTTTTTCAAAATCAGTAGCGTGCCATATTTTTGCACCATATAAAATTGAAATAACTCCTCCACAAAAAGTGTTTGCCCGCCCGTGAATTTCCAATAGCATCTGACACAGACCCAACGTCCTATTCAAGGCACATCTGAATCTGAGTGTGAACTGAATTGCTGTGGCCAATGGCGATTGGCTGCTGCTTGATGTGCATTCAGAGTTAGCCGTGTCCATTTTGTAATTCGTTCAGCTTTTTTTCCTTGAGTTTCTGTTAAGGTGCTTTTGATGTTCGAGCTTTAAGAAAAAGCTTTTAATGATGAGTGTTATCGTGTACACTACGACAACCCTGTGAAAGCTTTAATGAATGACAGATTTATGCAATCCAGTGTAGCCTGAATGCTAATTTTTGTTAGACAGAGTATAGCAAAATAAAAGAGTTATTTGTTATGAATTATTTGTAGTATGAACTGAAGTATCCTAATTAAGTAAGTACCTACTGTTACTGTTTAGATATTAAAGTAGGTAGGTAGGTAGGTATAAAGTAGGTATGCCGAAAAAAAACCCTAAAGATATTTATGAAAAAAAATGTTTTTTTCTCTCATGTGTGAAGTGTGGAACAGGATTTGGCAACAAATTTTGACAATTGGCAGTTTTTGGTCAAGGTCTGGAACAAATTGTTTAAACATATCTGGGAAATTATCAGTTTATCGCGAAAAAATTAATAATTTTTTTTTCGTAAATTAATAAAATAAATTGTTTCGAAGATATGTATGTCAGAGCTTATAAAATTCTACAAATAAAAGACCCCGGGTATTTATACAACGAGTATTTTCGTAAATGTATGCTTAGATTGAATGAACGGACCTATAAAGCAATTTCTGTGTTTTCGGAAAATGTCAGTGTCAAAAAATGTTTTACTATTGAAAAGAAGCCTATACTCTGTCCAACAAAAATAGGCAGTACACGTCTAATGGGAAAGCTTTTTCAAAATCAGTAGCGTGCCATATTTTTGCACCATATAAAATTGAAATAACTCCTCCACAAAAAGTGTTTGCCCGCCCGTGAATTTCCAATAGCATCTGACACAGACCCAACGTCCTATTCAAGGCATATCTGAATCTGAGTGTGAACTGAATTGCTGTGGCCAATGGCGATTGGCTGCTGCTTGATGTGCATTCAGAGTTAGCCGTGTCCATTTTGTAATTCGTTCAGCTTTTTTTCCTTGAGTTTCTGTTAAGGTGCTTTTGATGTTCGAGCTTTAAGAAACAGCTTTTAATGATGAGTGTTATCGTGTATACTACGACAACCCTGTGAAAGCTTTAATGAATGACAGATTTATGCAATCCAGTGTAGCCTGAATGCTAATTTTTGTTAGACAGAGTATAGCTAAATAAAAGAGTTATTTGTTATGAATTATTTGTAGTATGAACTGAAGCATCCTAATTAAGTAAGTACCTACTGTTACTGTTTAGATATTAAAGTAGGTAGGTAGGTAGGTATAAAGTAGGTATGCCGAAAAAAAAACCCTAAAGATATTTATGAAAAAAAATCTCCGTCTTCATTATTTTGATTTGAATTTCTACACCATTCCTTTTAGTGAAATAAAAAATCGGTTACCGCCACTTGCGAGGTAGAGACAAATCCTCCAAGAGTATTTCTTGTCATGAATATAAATGCGCCTCAACTTAGCCGTTTAGAATAGGCAAAAAATAGAACGTCCCTTCCTTTCATGCAAATAAACACACACACAGGAATGGTTGGGTGTTTTAAGTCACATAGCTCTCCACGAGCTGTCACGCCACCAATTTTTTTTATTTACAAATTTTCCATAGAACCGTTCACACACTGTCGTCGTTCGTACACAGCTCAACGTCTTCTTGTTAACTAAACCGAATAAACGTATTCGTCTTTCACTGGCTGAAAAGGTGAAAAAAATAGTGCCTGATTACATGATCTTTTTATCAAAGGTCGTTTTACTGAACCCGTGAATACACGATGAAGAAAAAATCCTTTCAATTCAATCTAAATTTCATATATATCTCACTGACACAATAAAAAGCGTTTCACGCTGAATCCGAAAATAATAATTGAAACTGGTGCATCGGTGGAATCTACCCTTCTTTTTTTTAACACACTTAAAATCGTACCGAGGTGCCAATATCGACTCGGATCACTATCTTGTTGGTATGGTTTTCCGAGGGCGGATTGCCTTGCGAAGACGTATTGCATCCGCCGATCAGGTTCGAATCAACACGGCTGCTCTGCGCAATGAAAACACCAGTAACACCTTTGGTAATGCGTTAGGACTCGCCCTAGAACTGGGTAGAGTAAGTCCTGGAGCCAGTTTGCTGGGCGTAGATGAGAAGTGGACACGCCTTAAGAATACTGTCATTAGTACTGCCAACTCCATCTTAGGCAGCAGTCGTAGAAATCGGAACGACTGGTTTGATGATGAATGCAAGCTAGCGACTGAACGTAAGAATGTTGCGTACCGAGCAATGCAACAATCTCATAGAACGCGGGCACGCGAAGACGAATATAAAGAGCTCAGAAGAATTGAAAAACGGCTTCACAGACAGAAAAAATCAGCCTGGGAGAAGAACATAATCTGTGAAATAGAGAAAAGCCGAGAGCGAGGTCCGCACCAGGCGCGGAAGTTCTACCAATCCGTCCGAAACATGACGCAGTACACACCACGCTGCACATACTGCAAGGACGGAGAGGGAAATCTGATCACCGATCCTCAAAGCATACTGGAGCGATGGGAAGTGTACTTCAATGAATTGCTAAATGGTCAGCTCACTGCAGAAGTGGAGGCTCCACTACTTCAAGAAGAGTACCCTATGTTGCCGCCACCAAGCATAGAAGAGGTTGAGAAGGCTATAGGCCGGCTAAAGAAAAACAAAGCCCCGGGAGCCGATGGTATACCAGCCGAACTATTTCAACACGGTGGGCCAGCTTTACGTCAAGCAATTCATGAGATTATAGTGCACGTGTGGGAGCATGAAGAAATTCCAGAAGACTGGCGAAAAGGTATCATTTGCCCCATACATAAGAAGGGAGATGTCACAACGTGCAGCAATTATAGAGGTATCACGTTGTTGAGTACCGCCTATAAGATACTCTCCTCTATCCTACAAGACCGGATAACCCCATACGCTAAAACCATCATCGGACAATATCAGTGCGGTTTCATTCCAGGCAAATCAACAACTGATCAGATCTTTACCCTTAGGCAGGCGATGGAAAAATGTCTAGAATTTAACATCCCAACATACCACCTGTTTATAGACTTTAAGGCCGCCTACGATAGCATAGCCAGGGTAGAACTTTACAAAGCCATGAGAGAATTCGGCATCCCAAATAAATTGACACGACTATGTAGGTTGACCATGACCAACGTAACAAGCCAAGTAAAAATAGCCGGATTGCTATCCAAACCAATCAACATCTTTAATGGACTCCGACAAGGGGATGGTTTGGCCTGCCTCCTCTTCAACCTGGCGTTGGAGAAAGCAATCCGTGACTCTGGCACGGCAACAAGAGGGACCATCGTCAACAGGTCCAGCCAGATACTGGCTTACGCAGACGACATCGACATCATCGGAAGAACTGAGCAAGCTGTACATGATTCCTTCATCCAGATCGAGCAGGCGGCACAAAATCTGGGGCTGCACATTAGTGAAGGTAAAACAAAATCAAAATTAGAAAGAAATTGATTAAAATACATTGAATCTGTTTTAACCCAACGCGATGTACAACATCTGATTTCTTATATAAATCTTAATTAATGAGAAAAAAAATTTAAAAATCGTAGGAGTGGTTTTAAAAATAATTAATTTTTCTTATATAAAATTTCTTATATAAATTTTTTAAGAAAAAAAATTGGTACGCCGATTTTAAGTATTTATTAATGTTGAGTTAAAAATTGAACTTCAAAAAAAAATTATGGCACCCGTTTTCAAAATATCGAATTTTCAAAAAATTTTGATACGCACTCTTATTTATATTTGTTACAAGCTTCTGGATATAAAGTCTAGTTTTATTCGGTTGATCAGATATTGAGATAATCGAAAATCAAAAAACCGTTCCATGAGAGCTGCTGTTAATAAACGTAAAATATAAAATTAAATAATTTTAAATGGTAGATCTTACTAATTTCAAGACACACGAAAATTTTTATCAAAATCGTAGGAGTCGTTTTTGAGAAAAAAAAATATTTTTCTTAACGGTCTTTAAACATTTGTATGGGGGGCACCGTTATTTTTAGGTATTAGAATATTTTTTGTCAAAAATCTTCTAGATAAAGTTGAAAAACTGCTTTTTACAAAGTTTAATAAAAACCAACAAAGTCGTTTTTGAAATATTGAGTTTTCAAAAAAAAAAAATTCAAACTTTTTTTAAAAATCCAAAAAATATCTTTTTGAAAATTTTGGTATACAATATTATTTAGAATCTGTCAATAATTCTACATAAAAAAATTGATCAGAATCAGTTGAACCGCTTTTGAGAAAAGCGAAAATCAAAAAAATGGTTCTTTGGGAGGTACCATTAATAACCATTTTTCGGAACCATTTTTTTTTATTAAACGGCAACTTATAACTAAAGGGTCCGCCATCTAACGTTTTTTTTTCAACTTGGGCTTATTTCGTGAATGGTAACACTTAGCTCATGTCTGATTTGACAGATAACTAGTTTTATCCTTCCGCTGAACGAATATGGTTGTGTATACGATTCGATAAGTGGACCTGCGATCGACTTAGAGAAGATGCCGATTTTGCCAAAAAAAATCATCTTTTCAGATGAAGCTCATTTTGATCTTGGCGGGTAGTAAACAAGCAAAATTGTCGCATTTGGGGCACAGAAAACCCGCACGCATACATTGAAAAGCCGATACACCCAAAACGAGTCACCGTTTGGTGCGGATTTTGATCCAGAGGCATAATTGGGCCATTTTTCGAAAATGAGCAAGGAGTGGCCGTTACAGTCAATGGCGATTGTTTGGTGCGGATTTTGGTCCAGAGGCATAATTGAGCCATTTTTCGAAAATGAGCAAGGAGTAGTGGCCGTTACAGTCAATGGCGATCGTTATCGGGCCATGTTGAAGGAATTTTTGTTCACAAAAATTGAAGAGGAGGATATTGGCAACATTTGGCTTCAACAGGACGGCGCTACGTGCCACACAGCCGAAGCTACACTCGATGTTTTGCGCCATTTAAAAAAAAAGAAGTTATTTGGCGGACCCTTTATTTAAATTTATTGAGTTCTTAAAAAAAATTCTGTAGCGCTGATTTTGAGAATAATAAGTTTTTTCTTTTTGGCCAAGAAAATTTGTATGACAGCTACTGTTTTGGTCCTAAAAAAAAAGATAAAAAAAAGTGGGGGGAATGTCCAAAAGACACTAGTAACCAAGTTTAAGGAAAATTGACTGATCCGTTTAGGCTGTAGTCGAACAGACAGACAGACACACAGACAGACAGACAGACCGACAGACGGACGTTTCATCATCGTAATGTCAAGTTTGATCAAAATCTCGAGTTCGATTTCTTGTACGAATTCATAACTTGCCATATAGTACCTATATTCGCAAGTAAAAATGACAATTGAAAGTGTCACCAATCGCAAAAGCATATACAAACTCCATCCATGCTGTCATGAAAGAAACAACAAATACAAACAGGAATAAACCTCAAATGTCACTTTTCCGAACACAGCTATCTAAATGGTCCTGGCATTTAATTTAATAAGAAGTATTCTAGCAGTAACTGTCAGAAAAACCGGCAGAACAATTGATAAATTCATTCTTTTGGCAGTATATACTGACAAAAAACTGCCAGTTAGTGAGTCGTGTAAATCCAGCATTAGGCAGCGCAGTTAACAGAATCATCACTTTTAACCGTTTCTATGATTTTTTTCGGAATCATTATTTCGAATAAAATAAGTAGGTACTAAAATTGCCGTCGATTAAAAGTAGAGAAATGGCTACACTTTTTTTTCCTACTTCTTTTCTTAAAGGAACGAGTTACCTACCCCAGAACATTTCGTGTATGCTATGCTGAAATTTAGTTCATTTTTATTGTTGGGCGAGTAAACAAGGCATAGGTTTTAGGTTATCAGTATCATTATATTGAGTTTTATTGTTCAACGAAAAAACAAGACAAGACATACGTTATCTTTATATTCACTGTTCAGTTTATGTAAAAAGTAATAATTAATTCTATTTCCTAAAATGTCTAATGTGCCACTACTTACTCAAAACGATGGAACTAAAATACCGGCTTTTGGTCTGGGAACATACACTGTAAGTATAAGCATACATTACTATTTACATTGCAAGATTATGTGTAGATTGATATCTGCGCCGCATTCGAAGCACATTTCAAGGTCAGTTTAAGAATGTTATGAAAAGAGAATTTTTAATAAAATGAACAGATAACAATCATATTCTCGTAAATGTTAATACCTATACTGTCTGTAAAACATCAGTGCGATGCGACCAAATTTTCAAAGCTACATATTTGATGATGATGATAGTAATTTTGTTTAAATATTTGGAACAAATGGTATGAGGAATTTAATGCACGTAATATTTTATTTATGACAGGGGTAGGTATGCAGGATAGAACATAGGGATAGGAGGTATGACAAAAAGTTCTGAGACATAATGGAGCGATGAGCTCCATACACCCCTTGAGTGAATCCGCTTCAATAAGAACCTGTGTAATTCAATTTCGCTGCACATCTGTTTCAGGCATTAGACTATTCAGATATTGTGAAACGTAAGTGAGGTTGATAATTGACTTACATATAAGTTCCAAGCTGCTTATTTAGATCACTAAGCCCGAACCACACTACTCTCGTGTAGTGTGTTGGGGAGTAGTGTGTTGCTGTCATTCCAATTTATTTCATAGATTTCGAGACAACACTTTACACGATACAAATTTGGCTCTACGCATATGAAAAACATTACATTAACTTCTCCCCAGCACACCACACGAGAGTAGTGTGATTCAACCTTTAATCAGACATTGTGAAACAAGCCCTTACGCCCTATTTCTTCACAGAAGTACTAAGCCAGCCTAGTACCCAGTCTAGCTAGACCAGGTACTAGCTCTGGTACTCGGTCCTAATGAAAAGTAAGTACCTGAGCATTTCTTCACATCACTAGTACTGGATCTAAGTTCACCAAGCGGTACTAGGACTTAATACGTCTAAAACTGGTCTAATTCTGATTTTGACAATATTTTGGCATTTCAAATATTATTTTGATATTTATTTTGACTGAACGATTTTTATTTTATTCAATTTTCGAATGAATTATGTCAATTTTTCAAAAAAGGGGACATAATATCCATTCCACGATACCTGTCTCATCAAACATCAACTTTGAAATTTGTCACTGTGAACTGTGACCCACAATTTTCCGGTTTTCAATTTACGCAGTTAGTAGCAAAACGGTCGTCGTCGTTGCTACAAACCTATAGAGAGTGGGAAGATGAAGAATGCACGTAAAGTCCTACCGATATTTACAGGAGTGATCAGTGCTGCTCTGTTTTGAATCAGCTTCCAGTTGAAGCATATGATTTAAGTAGAACATTGTGTGTTATTTATTGTGGAGTTCTGTACATTTGTATGTGTAAGTATGTATGTGTGTGAAAGACTTGGAGAAATACCCTTTATTGTGTGCATTTCATGTTCGGTTTATGCAATGCATTGGTCCTAAGTCCTAACTGATACTCGGTACCAAATTGACAGGACTAGGGCCTAGAACTTGTGTGAAGAAATGAGTTGATACCGATTTGAGTACTAATTTTAGGACTAGTTCCGGTATTAGCATTAGGACTGTGTGTAGAAATTGGCCGTTAATGGAATAAGTATACGAGTAATAAATAAATATGAAAATTAATCTTTATATTTTAATTTTAATTAAAAAAAAGTTGTTTGCACTTCATTAAAAAAGTTCTTATATATATATTATCGTCATCATCGTCTTGGATGTTGCGTGGGTTTGACACATTTTCTCACTTGTGAAAGTTTTCAGCATTTCTTCTATTGGTATAAAATAGCGGCATCCAGAATGTAAGGAATATCTAACTCGTAGAATACTGTCAGCTTTTTCAATATCTCTAAATCAATCCTCCCAGATATTCCGCCAAAATCTCCCCAACCCAACGACAAAAGAGTCCCTAACCCCTTAACTGGCAAGCTCCGAAAAAACACAAAATTTTTTCAACAGTGTGACTTCAGATTTTTCAAAAAACGCTTTGGGGCGACTTCAGGGCTCAAAACAAACCTATTACATATATCTTTTCTTACAGACATCTACGTTATAATACAAAGTCGGACAAAAGTAATGTCATAATAGGTCTGTTTGATATATTTTTTTAGTAAGGTGTGTAAAACCTGTTAAAACACCAAAGTGAGAATGAATTTCTCAAAAATGGAAAACCTTACAAGAAAGTTAACAAAATGTCAAACATCTCACTCCTCACATCAATAATCTAATAATAATTAACAATTTGGGTTTTAATTAAAAAAAAAAATACATAAATTATGCATTTCCCAAGTTATATATTATTTATAAAGTTAATTTTCATACAGCGGAAATGGAAATTTCAAATTAAAATCCAAAAATGCTAACAGCTAGTTTTTTTGACAGTCTTTACTCTTTTTGTACACGGAAATTTATGTAAGAAAAATTCACAAGTTATCCAATGTGGCAACTTTTTTGAGTTAATAAACAGAAATTTTTGACAATTTTTGCAAACAAATTTGTGAAAAATTTGTGCAAATTCGCAAAAATTTCAAGTAAACAAACAGGACTAATGTGATTTGGCTGCCATTTTGCTTTGAAGTTTTCCATTGGTAAATTCAGATTTCATTTAAAAAATTGATTTTTTTTTCGTGGCGAATGGAACACGATTTCAGACTAATTTATTTTGTTCATTGTATTTGTGTAGTTTCGTTTCTCTGTCAATATTTCAATACCAATTTCGTCACTTTTAGAAGAAAAAGATGAGCTTGGTGAAGTTACCGTTTCATTTTAAACTTTTCCAATTATAATCGAATATTTCTCACATATTTTCAACACAAATTTCATTTCTGAAATACCCTACATAAATCCAATCAAACAACACATTTGCCAACTGACAGCTGTATATTATGTTGGTGTTAGTACAGGGTAAAGGGTGGTTTAGTCTATGTAATGTTTAAAAAGTGTTATAACTAGTTTAAAATAGGAAGTGACTCCAGAATTGCCAGTTATAACAGTTTTGGTTTATAAAAGTATTGTTTATGTCACGCTGGTCGGCATACTCCAGGCACCCAGAGCGCGTTAATGCCCGCCCACTTTTAATGGCGAAAAACTGTTATAACTGTTATAAATTGGCATGCCTCTAGTCTCGTCCTTTACAATAATGTATGTTTATTTAATAAATCTCTTTATTTCAATACTACAGTCCTTAGGGGGCGATTGTGAGCGGTCTGTTAAGGATGCTATAGATGCCGGATACCGTCATATCGATACAGCTTATTTTTATGAAAATGAAGAAGAAGTTGGAAAAGCTGTACGTGATAAAATCGCAGAAGGTGTCATCAAAAGAGAAGATCTATACATCGTATCAAAGGTAAGTTTAATATTTCGGCTTCGGTTGATATTCATGTATATGCCACCCAGTTTGGGCATACTTAACACCCATTTAATTATTTAAAACTTGAGACACTACTGTAAATGAATGAAAGTATTTACTTGTCTAACATGAGTTTGTTCTTACTTTTTGAGTTTGATCTTTTCAGCCACCTCATTTCTATTCCCCTCATTTTTATTTGTAAACCAAAACAACGTTATACCTAACCTTTGAAATTACTATATATATTACAGCTATGGTGCCACTTTCACGAACCAGAAAAAGTAGAGTACGCTTGCCGAAAATCACTTAAGAACTTTGGATTAGACTACATCGACCTATATCTCATGCATTGGCCATATTCTTACATCCATAGAGGAGACAATGAAATGCTCCCAACCAAAGCTAATGGCGAAGTTGAATTAAGGTAAATATATTCTTATTCATATAAAATCCTAATATTCATATTTGAAAATTACTGCTTTACCTACTAAAATATTTCTACACAGCGATGTTGACTATCTTGATACTTGGAAAGCCATGGAAAAGCTCGTTGGTCTGGGTTTGACAAAGAGCATTGGAGTTTCAAACTTTAATTCGCAACAATTAAAACGTCTTTTATCGAATTGCAGCATAAAACCAATTCACAACCAGGTTATAGCTAAATACAAACAAATACATACATACTTGATTTAACTATGTATGTTCGTATACCAATATAATTTGTATCACCCCTTTTTAGATTGAATGTCATCCAGGCTTGAATCAAAAGAAACTAATAGCTCTTTGTAAGGAGCTTGATATCATTGTTACAGCATACTGCCCATTGGGAAGACCAGATGCAGCTAAAAAAACACCTGCGTATTTATTTGATCCGAAGGTAAAAGAAATTGGACAAAAGTACAATAAATCGCCAGCACAAGTTGTTTTGAGATATTTGGTAATATATTTATTTATGATTATCATGTATTTTGCTTAGGATAAGATTAAATATATTTTTTAAAGATTGAAAATGGAGTGGTTCCAATACCAAAGACCGTCACTAAATCCCGTCTGAGCGAAAATATTGACGTCTTTGACTTTAAGTTATCCGCAGATGATCATAAGATTATGGACACATTCAACACGGGTGAACGTCTCATTCCAATGGATCATGCAATAAAAAGTATTCATTATCCGTTTAGTATTGAGTTTTGATTGAAATTCTATCAACTTTTTTTGGAAAATTATAAAACCACTGTTAACAGAGATTTTCTTAAATATAAATAAACACCTAATTAAATAAAAAAGTCATTTTAGTTCTTGGATCTTTCTTATATTATTGAAAAAATATGGTTTTTCTTTTCGGTTTTTAAAATAGTTGTAGGATGGTATGCAGTTATTTTTGATTGACAGATTATTTTTTTTTTAAATTTTAGATTGTGTTAAAAATCGGACTGTGACCAAGTTTAAGATAAATCAACCGTTAAGTCGTCCTTAAAATATTTTTTGATAATATTGGACAAATATATTTATAACTTTTTAAAATATTGGTGCAATATTTTAGACGATTTAGTAGGATGTTAACATATTTTTTAGTAAGATGGGCGCACAATTTTTAACAATTCAAACAATTTACTAACTTTAAAGCTCTGTACTAAAATGTTCTAAGTTTTAAACAATTTTTAGATTGTATCATACTAAGCCCGTTTTCTTAATAAACTCCAGCTGTACACACCTAAAACAGTGACAGGTGTTTTAACCCAGCTGCTGATGAATGTGAAAAGGGTATGTTTGATTACTTTTTTGCATGAACTGTCAATGTTTTAGGTGTGTTCAGGTGGAGTTTATAAAATAAAATTCAGAAGAAAATGCTTAAAACCGTGAACATTTTAGTAAAGAGCTTTAAAGTTTGAAAATTGTTAAGTAATATCATGCTTATAACTTACCATCAGGCTGATAAACATTTTTCACCGTTGTCTATTCATAAATTGATCCAAAGTAGTTGATGGGTTTTCGAGGAAACGACACGACTGAATCGCATAAATTTTGCTCCTGTGGTTCAAGTAGTTTAGAATTTGAAAGATTTTAATTGATTAAGGTCCAGTTTTTCAGTGCGAGATTAAAGTTAAACCCGAGTTAATTCATCAAATTTGGTAATTCAACTCAGGATTAACCTAAACAGATGCTTTTGATGTTTTAACGACAAAGTTTGTTTGTTTTTTCGCATGCATTCTCCACCGAAAAACTGTTTCCTCAGTTCACTGTGCGTTAAATTACTTTTAAAATGAGGTTACTCTGGTTCAACTCACCATTAAAAAACTGGGCCTTAAAGATTTAAATTAGATTATACTATATTTGATAAATAATTAAAAAGAAATTCGTTCTTGGAACTGCTAAAACAACTTGAGCTCAAAATAAAGAAAACTCTTTAAAAAATATGAATTTATGCAAATAAAATTTCAAATATCGCTACGAGCGGGTGTTTTTAAATATATATAATATGCGCCGCCGTAACGCTGGTTTTTTTTTGTCAAATGTTCGACAACCAGATGGAAAAGAAACGGAATGAAATAAGAAAATGGTAAACTACTTAGTGTCACATACCGGCCACAGCCAGGCAGAAAGTTTGGTTACGTTCAGTGTTTATTTTGTGACAGATGTTTGAATATGTATTCGGGAGGTCCAATGTCTGGAGGTCCAATATTCACAAACTCTTCGCAGTAAATCAGGCGTTGTTTTGGCATTAACGCGTCGAATATTGGCTACAAAGTGCTAAATTTTTTTCTGATTAATCATCTAAAGCCGCGTCCAGATCAATAAAAATTTACGTTGTGTGCCGTGCGCCTTGAATTTTCTATTCGCCGCAAATATTTCCGCCGAGAATTTCAGCTTATTTTGGATGGAATTCATTTTAGCTTAAAGTGCCGCCCGTCAGTGCTCAATTTGCACGGAAAATAATTTTAATAAACTTAATTCATCAATTTGTCCACATCAAAACACCTTTGCGCCGCAAATATTTTCGTGTGCGCCGAAAATCCATCGGAATCGGATAGCGTTCGTTGATTGTGACACAAAAATTTGTGTGCACCCGGACGTCCACACTGACGTATTTTGTTGCGTCTACAAAAATATTTGCGTCGAACACGGCGACGCATGCGGCGGTGACGCCAAACAATACAATTAATTTACTGAAAGAAACATTTGATGAACGATTAATTTCACGCAATGGACCTGTTAACTGACCACCTCGTTCTTTCGAATTGACGCCATTATGTTTTCTTCTCTGGAAATTTAAAAAGACACATGTCTTAAGCCGCGTCCAGATCAATAAAAAATTGTATTGTGCGCCGTCGCGTCGTCCAACTGAAACTACATGTCTTCAACATTAATGCCAACTGAGGCACGAAAAAATTAGTAATCACATCTCTGTAATGCTCACCGTTCACTTTTTCTGCGGATGTAACGGAGTTTCGACGATATGCCTTGACGATTATCATATTAGCCATATTTAAGCAAAAGAGTAAATTTTCAGATGAAATGCGCGATGAGTTTCTCGAATTGAACTCTATTTTTTCAAGATAAATTTGAACAATTTGTAAACTTATTAGCTCCAGCGTGAGTATATTCATAATAAATTGCCAAAGCAAACTTACCTCAAAACAACCGAGAACTGTCAAATTGGCTGTCACAGAACACTAATTTAAAGTTTATTTTTAATAATATACTCGTGCACCTAAAAACCTAATTTTAACAAAAAATCACTAACCCCTTTTCAAGTTATTGATTTTTATGGTTGAAATTAATTTATTTTTCAACTTTCTCGAAAGGCTTCAGGTCGAGTTAGAGCCAACAAACATACATACCTACAGACAGACGAAATTGCGGCACCCATTTTTTCGTGTTATGGTGGATTTACACGACTGACATATTGGCAGTTTTCTGTCAGTATACTGCCAAAAAAATGAATTTATCGATTCTTCTGCCTGTTTTTTTTTGACAGTTAACTGGTAGAATACTGCCAATTTGTCAGTCGTGTAAGTCCAGCATTAGAGATAAGATTAGATTAGATTTCTTTATTTTATAAAAATTATTACAATATTTTCGATTAAGACTATACGAACATGAACTGTCGTCTGCCGTTTGCTGGGACCTATTTTTGAAGTAAAACTTCTTTTCCGGCGTTGGGGGTAAAAATTTTCATATCGAGCTGTCAGTGACATGTCAAAACCGACACTTTATCTGTCAAAGAGCGACAGAATTTCCGTGACATATTTTGCCACAGATCTCTACAAAAACTTTTACCCACCAATAAATATATAAAAAAAAAACATCTTTTTATAACGAAAAAGAATGATTTTTTAGCAAAAGAGCCACAAAAGCTAACCGGCACAACATTTAAACACATAATTTCATTAAAAAGCACATAATTTGTTTCTGTCAATTGAAAGGAATTTGTGTGAGTACAATAAATAATTTGTATATTTATGTACATATAGTGACTGAAAATATTGTTGAATTTTTTTGTTAAATTATGTAGAATTCGTTACAACAAAACGACAAAAAAAAAAACAATTTAGTTTCCCAAAATTCCGCGACTTTCAATTTGACGTTTAAAAAAATTCAAATCTTTATGTGTGGGGTGTGTAAATCGATATGAAATCTTGTTAAAAGTCCAACATTTGCTTTCACAGAAAGAACAATCGATTTTGTTTAGAAAGAGATCCGAACAAAATCGATTCTTTTGTTGAAAGAAATTTGAAATTCTAAACATTTTAATAGCCAGTATGAAAAAGTATTTTTACAAAAGGAAACGAAAGTAATAATTTTTCTTTTAGGATTTCGTTACACGAGATTTTGGGCTACGGCATGACATATCGTTATGATCGTGTTTTATTTTCATGGTTATGTCAGCCATTGTAGTATTTGTTTTTGACAAACTGTTAAGTATTGCGAAGTAGCAGTTCAATATCCTTTAAAAAAAAAAGTGACTCAGGGTTAGTTGTGTAAAAACAACCAACTTTAAGGTGCGTGCTAAGTTAGATATTGTTTCGCTCGAGAGTTACTCTCAGGTGCCAGCCCATTTAAGAGATATTTGCTTATAGAATTTTGAGTGTTAATTTCCTACCTGCTACTACTTTCATAAGCCTTATTCACTTGATCAGGGACGGCCCCAGCCAAACTTGCGCCCTATGCAAGATTTTTAGAAAGTGCCCTTTTTTATATTTGCATCCATACATACATACACTGATACATATGCATAAGACTTTTCCACATTACCCAGGAGGTAGATTTTGAATGCGTAGTTCTAGTGTGAACTTTAATTTTACGATATTTTGAGCTAAATTCTCCTTGAATGCAACAATGAAAGTGATATTAGTTAGTGTGTAAGAAATAACTTAGCACAGGGATTATTTGAACAAGTTTTGTGGTTAAAATATAAATGTCAGTACATATTTGTTTGCGCAAGATCAGATTACATTTTCCTGCTCCTAGAAATGCGCCCCCAGAATTTCGCGGCCTGTGCATTTGCACTTCTTGCACATATGGTTGGTCTGGCCCTGCACTTGATATATTTTTCCTTCTAGTTCGAATTAGTGCAGTGAGATATTGTATAAACGCAAATGGTTGTGGAAACTTTTCTGGCTTCCTAGGTAAAATACTTAAAACACGGCTAATTCCCTATTGTTTGGTTTATTACCTCTGAAGACCACAGAACTAAAGGGTGTTTTTTTTAATCTAGCAATACTTATTTCGGAGTTGGTATTTTTGACAGCTGTCACTTGATTTATGCTCATTTTGGTTTGCGATTTTATAATTAATAGACTTACTCTTGAACAACGTTTGCAAATCATGCAAATTTATTACCAACATAATGGTTCGGTTCGCGCGACGCATTGCGCGTTGCGTCCAATATTCGGTCGATATAATCGCAAAGTCGCATAAATTCGAGCAACCATGGATCGGTTTCGTATCACATTTACTCTAGTGGATAATTCGCATCCTCAGAGACGCCGCACAGTGGTGCGAGAGCGGAAAAAAGTCTTTTGAAAAAGTCATGTCTATCGTTTTAAACTTTATGTTTAAGTACTCTTAGATAACCCGAGCGTATGATTTAAAAGTATTTTTTAACATATATATTGTATGTTCTGATTTACAAGCCCTCAAAGTTGAAAAATAATTTTACTCAAATCGCGAACCGTATTTTCAACAAATTTTGAGATGTTTTTTTCCGAAGTTCCTGTAGATAAATTCTCTAGCTTCTTAAATAATTTAATTGGTCTATTTTCGATTATCTAAAAATAAAAAAAAATATTGATTATTTATAAAAGATACCTTCTATAAGTAGCCTGAAGCTTTAGTACTAAGAAAAAATGATTTTTTTTAAACTTTTCGATTAAAAAAAACAGCTCCAAAAGATACCAAGAAAGTAAGTATGCCACCATATGCTCCATATATTCATGTTAAAGCACAGAAAAAATCAGCTGCAGATACGTGCAGATGTGGAAGTTATGCTCAAAAATGTTTCACTCAATCGGATTTCAAAAAACTCCGTCTTGACGGTGGTGTTTACCAAAAAGTTTGATTACTTCGGTATTAATTGTCAGAATGAACTGGTTAAGCCTATTATTTTAAGAAAAAATGTCAAACTTTATTTTAAAAATAAAACAAAATTAATACATTGACCCAGGGCTGAGAATTTCGATTTTTGCGAAACCATTTATTTCTGCCTGGAAAATTTTTCAACTTTCAACTAAATTTTATTGAAAGCAACACACGAAAAATAATATAGTTTTATGATATTTTGAATTATATGATAGAGCTTAATACAAAATAAAGAAAAGGATTAGGGATAATCTTTTATTTTTTTTTAATTTTTCGCTAAAAGTAGGGCAGGTAAAAATAAAAAAAGGTGTTTTTTTTAAGTTTTATTGCTTTGTTTTTGTTGTGTATTGCGTAATTTTGTATTACCTGTAAGGATTAGTAATGGCTTATTAGATTAAAATCTCTTACTTAAATCTATATATATAAAGGATTAATGAAAAAAAGTCAGTATTGAGTTATTGAGCATTTGTGCAAGGTGTGTAAGACAAATTTTTACTCTTTGATCAACCAATAAGTGAACGTGAAGTGAAATATAAAAACAAACATATATAGTGAATTCAATACATTAAAATATACATAGTTAATAATAATATTTTATTCAAAATAAAAAGTTCAGGTTTTACTAAAAAAAACTTTTATTTAAATATAACATCAAAACCCTCAAATTTTATAAAAATGTCAATAACTTTTTTTCTAACAATTTTTTCTTGACCAAATTTTGACCAAGCATGTATAAGACTAATCTTAACATGTTTGTCAAATTTCATTAAAATTCGTTTAATAGTTCAGATTTTACAGACTTTTTTCCGCTCTCCCATACAAACATCAAAACACTCAAATTTTAGAAAAAAAGTCAATAACTTTTTTACTAATGATTTTTTCTTAGCCAAATTTTGACAAAATGTGTATAAGACTAATTTAAAAATGCGAATCAAATTTGATCTTAATCCGTTAAACAGTTCAGATGTTACAGATTACTTTTCCGCTCTCCCATACAAACATCAAATCCCTCAAATTTTAGAAAAATGTCAATAACTTTGTTTGTAATTATTTTTTTTCAACCAAATTTTGACCAAATATGTATAAGACTAATATAAACATGTTTGCCAAATTTCATTGAAATCTGTTGAACCGTTCAGATAAAACAGACTTTTTTCCGCTCTCCCATACAAACCGAACCACTGTGCGCCGCACCGAAGACGCTATTGCTGCTGTGGAGCAGAGTATCGAAGAAGACCCGAATTAGTCCATCCGCCATCGCGCACAACAATTGGAGCTGTCGAAAATTGGGCCTCTCGGCTGGAATTTATTCCAGCCAGCCGCGGGGGTCACTTGCCCTATATTATTTTTAAAACATAATGGCAAACCCTTATCTTTATACTAGAGCTAAATTTTTGGCCATAACATTAAATTATATGTGTTTTAATTCTTCTTGAAAACCACACATCTAAAAAAAACACCCTTTACAAACTGTTTTGGAAGTCTGCTAGCTAATCTTCGATAGTTCAAAACGTTAAAATTTAGCGTAGTTTTTAGGAAATGTTTATTTTTCTGGGGCTAATAGGTATGTTTGCATGTTCATGTGTACTTATAAGCACTTTTACGCGGTTCTTTTTTTTGTCTTATATTCAAATGTTCTCGAGTTAAAGTTTTCGAACAGATTTTTAAGAAAAGGCACTTTTATCTTCATATACCGATTTTCAGCAATGGCTTTGATATAAAAGTTTACTTCAACTGAAAACTAGTAATTGCTGCTTTTTACAAAAATGACCTAGGTTCAGTTTTCTATGAATGCAGGTCTAGATTGAACATCAAGACTTTGGAATCAGATTATAACTTAATACCAATTTAGTTCGCTTTTCAATACTATTTTGCTATTTTTAAGGAACTACGTAAAAACTAAAAATACTCCGTACCAAAACACATTCGCCAATTCCAACTGTTATAACAATTTTCCTAGTAGAAGCTCTTTATAACACAGAAAATATGATGTTAAAAATGAAACACAGAATTTAATAACATTTAAATAATCTATGTAGTTTTGTAAGAAATACTAAAATATAATTAGAACAATTTTACATATTTCATTATCTATACTTATTTCATAAAAAAAATATAGTAAGATAGTAGGGTATCAGAGTACTGTTTATTTAGCACTTTAGATTATTAAGTATGTATTGGAAAAATAAATGTGCAATAACAAAAAAGAAAATGCCTTCCAGCGGAATTAATAAAACAATTTCCTTTGTCTACTCAGTTTTTCTTTGTAAGCTCGTTTAACAGTCCATCAGCCAGTGGCTAGTGTAAGCCTTCATAAAAATGTAAACACTGGCATTCGCAAGTCGGTCGAAAATTTAAACAAGAAATCACATGGAAGTATTTTTAGTTTTCTATCTACTCGTCAACTTGGCAATAGTCACGATAGATTTCGCTCTGCAACTTTTTGTGATAACTCAAGCCTTTCAGATAAGTCTTCGATAGAAAAATCATTAAATTATATAGTTTAACAAAAAATTCAAAACAAATCAAAAAAATTTCTAAAGAATTCCAATTCCAAAGTGTAATAATAATCTTTGGATGCAACACATTTCAAGAGTGAGTAAAAGTTTTTGTCAAACAATTCGATTATTGCATAAAATGAGTGCTGCCGCTGCTGTGCCAAAAGTAAAATTAAATAATGGATTTAAGATGCCGGTTATTGGACTAGGAACCTATGAGGTAAGCTAAAGTTTCTTTACAATGTGTAATTAATTTTTATTAGATTTATTTTATTTGTGAAAAGTGTCATCCATGAATTTTTTTTTTTAATTCACTAAACTCGATTATCTTTTCTTTATCTACCGCTCTTTTTTTGACATTTATCAAGCTTTTTGCCAGCTGTTAATGAAAATTGTTGTTAAAGCTTCATATAGTTACAAGCATAGTGACAGGTAAAAGTTCCACCAAAAAGCTCGTTATAGATTAGGGTAAATGCGGTGTAATTTGAAATGGGGTTTTTAATGATATGATTATTTAAATCTTTAAATGAACTATTTGATTTCAATAAAACTTTTTTGATAAAAGTAAGAAATAGTACACAAAATTGTTAACTAAAAAAAAAAACACTTTGTAAAAGCAAATTATTGAATAGGAATTGTTTTTGGTTTCTGTGTTTTATACATTGTTTAGGTACATAAGAATTTTTTCAGTTCGGAGTATTCAAAAAAAGTTTTCTGGAACAGTGTTTAATATTATCGTTAAGCAAGTTTAACTTTTAGGTGTGACGTTTTATCTAGATTCCGGCTGGGTGGATTTTTATATTTTTGATGTTTAAACATCTATATGCTGGCGGTAGAGTGAAAAAAATAACGTTAACGTTCGTGTGCAACGTTACGTCGTGCAACGTTACGGTGTGCAACGTTACGATCTGCATACTAGGATGGGTGCGTTCAGTGAACAAAATCTTAAGATCCCCTTCAAGCAAAAACAAGTCCGTTTTGGACCCGCGCACGTTGATGTTTACACATATTAACCGTGAGTCCCGGCACTCACACAATTTTTTTTTTAAATGAAAGATGTACATTCTTAGATTGTTTAGAAAGAAACAAATAGAAAATCTGTCCAGCCAAAGTTTTTTTAGCCCATTTTTTAGAGCTACATCGTTAAAGTCCACTTTGTTGTTGTAATGTTTTTGTCCATTCATCAAGATGAATTGTCAGATGATATTTTACATAGATTACGTGTCATTATTGCAAATCCCAATTTGCATAATAATCCGGACATTCAATATGAAGCTCTAATTTTGTATGTTAATTGCACGTAAAGCATTATCTCAGTTGGGAATGATAACACCTAAACGTTTGACGCAAGATTTATTCAACACTGAAATGCGGCGTGAATTATATTATGATTGTGTCGAAATGGACACATTTGTGCGGTGAAATGTTCCAAAACTGAAAAATTGGATAGAAACGCGTATTGTATCATGCATATATGCCACTCAAAAAAATTCGTGTGTAAATACTACTAATAACTGCGTCCATTCTACGAATTTTATTCACGAATATGATTCGTAGAATAGGCGTAGTTTGATACATTTTACTAATATTGTATTCGTTTTCGTACAAAAGCAAACGTATATTGTACGAATACTATTGTTCTTTTGTTAAAGCAAGCCATGTTGTCATGAAGGAAACAACCAATACAAACACGAATAAACCTCAAATGTCACTTTTCCTCACACAATCAATGTTCTGTACAGTTATTTTAGTGCGAAAAAAGAGCGGAGACTTCTCCAAATAATCTGCTACACTACAGTTGTTATTAATTTCGCTCTTCGAACAGCGTCCTTCACAACGAAAAAGAGAACAACATTTTTCGTTTACGATTTCTTTGTGCCATTTCTGGTGTTCCCATTGGACTGTCTCCTTCGACTTTTTTTGACGTCTCTGTGCTTTTGCTCACTCTTACTTCATGGCGAGAAAGAGATGGCCAGTAAAGGCAGGATTTTCAATTTTTTTGCAATACCGGCGCGCGGTAGAGTGAAATCAAAAACATTCCCTATGTGCGACGTTACGAGGTCACACTTTCCGATGTAGCATGTAACGTTACGAACATCTGCATAGTAGGATATTGGGTATGTTTAGTGACAACGATCTGAAGATCCCCTTCAAGCAAACAAGTCCGGTTTGGATCCGTGCACGTAGTCAACAACGTATGTTTGATACTTCACATACGGATCACAATATGTATCCTCAAAATTGCGTTTGGTGGCTCAAATTAGTATGGGAATTAGAATCATCACGGACCAACTTCTACATGTATTGTGAGAAAATGAGCTCACCATACTCAGTGAAAGCCGATGCCAAAACGGTTCAGTAACGAATCAAAAACAAATAACTTTTCCATTACACAACAAACAATACAAAAATTCTTCTTTTTCATTTCAAGACATTTTATCAATTATTATATTGTAAGATTTCACAGTTTTTTTTAAAGAAACAAAGGAAAAAAGAAATATGTCTCCGCTACGCCATTTACAAAAATGAACTGCAAAATAGGTGAGGAGAAAAAAAAATAAATGGTTGTAGATACAAAGAAAAAGACCGACAAAGTTTGGTCAGTGAATTTGCTTTTGTTTTAGTGTCAAACATAACGGATATTAAACCCTAGAGGGATTATTTGCTGCATTTTTTTCTTTGTTTTCAAAAATAATGGTCATTCTTACTTCATGAAAAGTCCAACCGCATTTGTTTTGATTTTACTTATGACCAAATGTTCTCTAAAAACATAAAATAGAGTGATGGTACACTCTGGCGTACACGTACTTTTCTTATTTTATTGATTTTTTTTAATTAATTTTCTTCCATTTTTGTTTTTTTTTTTTTATTTTTGACAATTACGTTAGTTCATTACATTTAAAATAACCCCATGGTTACATCATCATTTTTCAGTATAAAATTTGGCATAAATTTCCTAAAATTTTCCGATAGTTGGTGCTGTCATCAAGTTATTAACAAATTTTACATCTAAATTGTGAAAAAATAATGTATTAAGCCAGGGTAGTTATAAACGCCAAATCATGCGGGGTCAACCCGGTCTGGGAGTAATAATTGTGGAGTTATGTTATGAGTTATAAAACAAATGGTGCCTCCTACCGATAACAAAAGAGCTCAACAATGTCTGCCGGGGCCTATCCAGTCAGTTTGTTTGTTGATCTAATACCTACAAGTTTTTAACCTCAAAAGTGCGCCACTCGATCCGCTATTTTTAATTAAAGTTGCAACAACTAATTTTCACAAAATAAACCCTACAAATAAGATAAAATTACAAAACTTTTTCGGCATGTTGTTTCATGAGCTTAAACTATTTAAAGAGTTGATTTAGGGCCAGTTTCGCAGTCGACACTAACCGGAATAAGTGACACTTAAGTTTCCCATATGAGGAATTTAAGCTAAATTTCATAGCCAGCGTAAGTGGAACTTAAGTCACCAACATCGGAGACTTAAGTGCCACTTATTCAGGTAACAGTGCGCTGTGATATTCGGAATTAATCTTTCACATTCCCCACTTAAGTGTCACTTTTCTGACTGTGAAACTGGCCCTTAGTAATTTAATGAACTAATTTAATGCTTTCGAACATTTTTGTTTAATTAAAATTATATTTTTATATAAATCCTTTAAGGTCCAATTTTTCAGTGCATGATTTAACTTGGAGTTGGTTAATCCAGCAAATACTTTAATCCCGAGTTAACTTAAAAGTAGTTTTTCAGTGGAGAATTAAATTTTACTCCTAGTTGTCAAAAATCTATTAAGTAAAAGGCCAATTTTTTAGAAATAGTACTGTGTGTTAGTAGTAGAAAATAGTTTTTTCAAGGTACACAATTATAATATGCCTTTAAGTTCGGGACGATATGAAGAAAATATGGAAATGAAAATGAATATGGTTTATCTTTTTAACTGAGCTGCGAACTTATGTACATTATTCTATTATTTTAACAACTTCTATAATTGCCCTTCTTCGTAATACTTTATGCACATGTTAGCCCGCCGCCGCCGTCTTTATTAAATAATAATTTTTTGAATATTTTATTATTTTCAGTCTAAAGAAAACGAAGGTGAGCTGGCTGTTAAGCACGCCATAGACATTGGCTATCGTCATTTTGACACCGCATACTTTTATCAAAACGAAGCTGAAGTGGGAAAGGCCATAAGAGATAAAATTGCAGACGGTGTCGTTAAAAGGGAAGACATTTTTATTGTTACCAAGGTAAGATCCCATAACATAGGAGTATGTAGTATGTTACAAATATATATATATATATTTTTTTGTTTTTTTGTAAGCTTTGGAATATTCACCATTCCCCCGAAAAGGTTGAACCCGCATGTCAAAAAAGCGTTGATAGGCTCGGCCTTGGCTACATTGATTTGTATTTAATGCACGTTCCAGTTGGCTATGTTTATGTTGATGAGGAAACTCTATTACCAAAAGATGCAGAAGGGAAATTACGATTAACGTAAGTCAATCAGATTGAAGCACTGTTGTTATTGTTGTTTTTTTTTTTGAGTTTGTTAAAATTGCTAAGTTAATAATTAAAAACTTTCATAACGCAGTGATGTCGACTACTTGGATACATACAAAGCAATGGAGAAGCTAGTCAATAAGGGTTTAGTCCGTAGTATTGGTGTTTCGAACTTTAATAGTGAGCAGATTCAACGTATTTTGGATAATTGTGAAGTTAAACCAGTAACGAACCAGGTGAGCGCAATAATTACATTATTTTCTACAGTCTAGGAGCTAGCGTTGGCAATGGCAGTAATATGTATTTACACCGGCAAATGGTAGACAGCAGTAAATAGTGGATGTAGTGTTTGTCCTGACTTATTTAGAGGTTAAGGTTCTAGTTCCAATCTAAGTAGTTTTTCTTTTCTGTAACTCTTGCTTCCCATCGACTATTAGGCCAACAAAAATTTTTGCAATCCTTCTATTTGGTTTTAGTGCCTTGCAAATGCTAATTTTTTTTAAATTTTTTTCAAAATTTTGAGTTTGAACATAAATTTTTCAAAAACAATTCTCTAAAACAACTTTATTTAAAAACACAATAGAAGAAGAGATTTCTGGTTTCACAAAAAAGTGTATCATGGCATTGTATGTGTAACTGTTGTTTTTTAATATTTGTTTTGTCTGTTTTAACTCAATTTTTTTTGAAAATTGCCCCTCCTAGCTAAACGGGGGGAAATAGACCACCCTCCCATACGATTTTGTTCTTATCTCAACGCAACATACACGCTCTAGCTTTTTGTCACACCGTATATGAATCCCCCTGTATATTGTAAGGCGATATATTTATATTGCCAAAAAATTCAATCTCAAAATTTACGAAAATTGTTCAATTCATGAGCCAATAAACCGAAAAAATTAAAACATTGAAAAAGGGTTTCTTATTCTATTTAAATAGAAAACTAACTTTTTTAGATAAATGGCACCAGTTCTTCTTAAATAAATGGTTTTTCAACAGGGACGCTACAAAAGTAGCAGGGACAGCAAACGACGCCATATTTCTTGCCGCTCTTTTGACATTTCTCTTCAGTTAAGTTTGCCATTTCATGATGGAAAGATATACGAGCCAACAATACCGAAATTCGGAGTCAGTGGCCTCAACGTTAAGAGCGCTACGTCCAATTTATGGTCGTCATAATCGTCCTAGCAGATCAACAATTGAGCGTCTAGTGGAAAAATTAGAATCCACAGGCACAGAACAAAATGTTCCCGTGCCAGTGAGACAAAGAAGTGCCCGTAGTGTCGAGAATATTGCTGCCGCTGAGGCTTCAGTTGCAGAAAGCCCAAATGTGTCTCTCACACGTCGTTCTCAAGCGTTGGGCATCTCTGTGACGTCTTTGTGGCGAATTTTGGAAAAGATCTTGGCCTACATCCTTACAAAATTAAATTGACGCATTGAACTGAAGCCGCTTGACCACCAGAAGCGTCGTTTGTTCGTGAATTGGGCTGAGCGACAACTTGAAAATGATTCTGATTTTCATCGAAAAATCATCTTCAGCGATGAGGCTCATTTCTGGCTGAATGGCTTCGTCAATAAACAAAAAATGCGGTATTGGTCAGGCAGCAATCCACACGTACTCCATGAGTCATCATTGCATCCCGAAAAAATTACGGTTTGGTGTGGTTTATGGGCCGGCGGCGTCATTGGGCCGTACTTCTTCCGTGATGATCAACCGGCACGTTACTGTGAATGGGGATCGCTACCGTTCAATGATAACCGAATATTTTTGGCCCCAATTGGATGATATAGACTTGGAGGACAAGCGTTTCCAACAGGACGGCGCGCGCCACAAGCCACACAGCGAATGTCACAATCAATTTATTGGAAACCAAATTTGGAGAACGTGTTATCTCACGAAATGGTCCAGTCGCTTGGCCGCCTCGGTCGTGCGATTTGACGCCGTTAGACTATTTCCTGTGGGGCTACGTCAAGCCTATGGTCTATGCCAAGAAGCCAGCGACGATTGATGACCTTTGTACGAATATCGAACGTGAAATTGCAGCAGTATCGGCCGATTTATGCTTGAAAACCGTCGAAAATTGGGTTCAGCGTCTGGACTTCTCCAAGCGTGCACGTGGTGGCCATGCAAAAGAAATCGAGTTCCATACATAATGGCATAGAACGTACTTTCACAGGAATAAAGAATTTCATTGATATCGAAAACCGTTTTTGTTTTATTTAAAAAAAAACTTTTGTAGCGCTCTTATTGAAAAACCCGATATTTAAATTTTAACGTCTTTTTTAGCGTTTGACATCTATTTAGTAGCGAATGTGGCCGCTCATTCCCAAGTGCGCTGCTATTTCTTGGAACATTTTTCTGCGCAAGAAATGTGTATGGAAGTGACAAGTAACTAGTGGTTCATATATGTTCAATACGTCAAAGTCAGACATAGTCTAATAGTTATACAATTAATAGTAGTATTAAATACCATTTAAAAATTCGGTAAAAAACAAACGTATAGCTATTGCTCAAATTTATTTTTTTTTTGTTTTTTTTTTTTTAATACAAAATTAGGTCGAATGTCATCCAGGATTGAATCAGAAGAAATTGAAAGAGTTTTGCAAGGAGCGTGGTATGACTTTAACAGCCTACTGTCCACTTGGTCGTCCCAAGCCTGAAGAAAAGACACCAGACTTTTATTATTCCGAAAAAACCAAGGCCATCGCCGATAAGTACAAAAAGACACCGGCACAAATTATTCTTCGCTACATGGTAAAAAATTGAAAATATTTAACATTTAAAAAAAAAACACTTATTTACTTATATTTTTGTATAAATGTTTATTTTTTTAAGATTGATATTGGAACAATTCCAATTCCAAAATCGGCAAATACAAATAGGATCAGCGAAAACTTTGATCTGTTTGATTTCCAGTTGTCCGCTGAAGAAATTGCCGTAATGGAAACTTTCAACACTGGCAAACGATTGGTGCCATTTGCGCTCATCAAAGGGCTGAATCATAAATATTATCCATTTAATATTGAATTTTAAAACAAACACTGTGCTGGTATATTTCAAATTATAGGCAAACACAAGTTTTCTTATTAAAAATAATGAAAGCAGAGATAAATAAATGAAAAAAAAAAAAAAACAATTTACATGAATACTACACTAGTTGTGTTTATTTTTATTAAGTTTGAGGTGCAGGTTTAAGTAGCTTAATTGATTACTTGTCTACCTTACCTTAAAAATAAAATTGTATCCAAGTATAAGAGCTACTTAAATATTACATATGTACACAGTCGAAGATCTGTCAGAACCTCATTAGTGCAACAATTATATTTAATTGTATTTTAGGTTAAAAAAAACTCTGGATTCAAATATCGATGGCACAAAATTTTAGTCGATTTAGTACAATGTTACCAGTTTTTTTTGTGTTTACTGACAAAAAACTACCTTTTCTCGGTTCCGAGATGCGAGGTACTGGAACTACAGCTACGATTTGGTACTTTGACATTTCCAAACGTCAAAAAGGTTATGCTTCTTTAGTTATCTGCATGAAATGTCACTATGGGCGTTTTTTTTGTTTAGTTGAGAGTTTAAAGAAATACGATTGAAAACAATAATTTTATTATTAGTAAATTTATTAAATTATTTAACCTTCTTTTGCAGGTCGACTATTCTCGTCTGCCATTTTTACTGTTCTGATGTTTTTCTTGTTCACTTGTCAAAATTGTGTTTAGCTATTCAACTTCGTCTGCTCTATCAATTTATTCTGAGCTCATAAAGCGCGCTCTAAACATTCTCAGAGCGAAAAAAGAAACACAAAATTGGAGGAATGCTCTAAGCTTAAAAAAGAAACACGATTTTTTTTTGACAGTTCAGGCTCTGAACTAAAAAAGAATAACGCCCTATTTCGGCATGTTCAGCTGGAGGAAAGAGGTTTATTATAAAACTACTTAAAAAGTGTTTAAAAAAAAACATTTTTCTAAAGAGCTTAAAATTTATAAAAAAACGCTATGTAGTTTTTTGCTAATACTAATTTAATCGGTAACAATCAGGAAGGTATACTACTTTGTTTTGCCGCCATTTTGTTAAACATTAGTCTTGACAGTTCATATTTGGCACTCGTGAAGTAGACACGTGGCATATTTATTATGGAAAAATATTCGATAAGCCAACGTGTTTTAATCGTTAAAACATTTTATCAAAATCAATCATCGATTACTGTGACGGTGAGAAAGTTACGTGAAATTTATTTTATTTATCGTGTAGTGAATGATTTCGAAGAAAGAGTGTCTGTAGGTGATAGACCCAAGCATGGACCACAACGTTCTGCAATATCGGCTGAAAACATTACTTCTGCTCAAGGAAGTGTTCAAAACAATCCATCGACCTCAATTCGACGCCGTGTTCAGAAGCTTGGTCTTCAAAGAACAATTTTGGCCACGATTTTGCATAAGGATTTGCATTTGATTCCATTTAAGATTCTTCCACAAGACCATTTCCGCAGCCGTACAAATGCCAATAGGATCTTACAGCTAGCCCATGACAACCCCGATTTTCATGAAAAAATCTTAATGAGTGACGAGGCACATTTTCATTTAAATGAAATACATATGTGAATAAACAGAATAGTCGGTTCTGGGCAATGCAAAACCCTCAAATTATTCATCAGTCGCATTTGCATCCATTAAAAGTACAACAAGACGGTGCCACATAGCGTACAGCCAGGATTACAATGGAATTAATAAGAGACCTCTTTCCACAACAAGTTATTTCAAGAAATGGTGATATTGATTGGCCTTCACGGTCACCTGATTTGACTGCTCCGGACTTCTTTTTGTGGGGATATCTGAAAAGCAAGGTTTATGCAAACAAACCAGAAACGATTGAGCAACTCAAACAAAATATTCGTGATGAAATTAATGAAATACCGCGGGAAATGTGTGAGAATGTAATGAAAAATGTGCTCAAAAGGTCTAGCATTTGTGAGACTAACAGAGGCGGACATTTACCTGGATATTGTATTCCATACATAATTGCCGACATTAAATAATACATTTATCAATATAAGATCCATTCTCTTTCATTTAATTAAAAATTATAAACAAACAAAGTGGTATACCTTCCCGGCGGACACGCTGTACATATGTACAGCATGTATGAATGTGTTAAGTTAGCACGATAGTATTCTCGCATGATATATTTCCACATGATATATTCCTCACAAGATGGTTTTCTCGCATGATAGTATTCTCGCATGATATATTTCCCATATGCTATATATCTCGCATGATATATTGCTCGCATGATAGTTTTCTCGCATGATATATTTCTTGTATGATATATTTCTCGCATGATGTATTTCTCGCACGATAGTTTTCTCGTATGATAGTTTTCTCGCATGATATATTTTCACATGATATATTGCTTGCATGAGTTTTCTCGCATGATAGTTTTCTCGCATGATATATTTCCCATATGCTATATATCTCGCATGATATATTGCTCGCATGATAGTTTTCTCGCATGATAGTATTCCCGCATGATATATTTCCACATGATATATTGCTCGCACGATAGATTTCTCTGATGATAGTTTACTCGCATGATAGTCTTGTCACATGATATATTTCTAGCATATTATATTTCATCTAGTTCATGAATTATTCTTGAATATCATAGTTTTTCATAGATATTTCAGCCTCTTTTTACCCTAGCCGTATAACAGGCTCTAAAATTGAAGGTCACGTCATATATACTCTGTGCATTTGTACTTTTTTATTGTGTTATTTGATCTAGAACTGTGTCAACTAGTTATCGATTCTGGCTGTGAACTTTAGCACATCAATAATTGAGGCCAACTTGTTTGTGTAGGAAATGCTGTTCCTGTTTCTATTAATTCGTTTAAAAAATTAAAATTTGACTGTACTCTCTTAACTTCAGAAATTTTTAATAAAAAAGAATTATGTAAATATGTAAATATTTAATACCATTGAATCAAATGCAACCATTTGATAACAATAAAGATACAAAGAAGCATTAAATGGTGTCGCATATATTTTTCACAGTCTAGTAGGTAAAACCATTATTTTAATTACTTACTATCCTGTCATTATCAAAACACAGCAATTTAAATATAATTACCAAAATAGTCGAAGTAGGTAATATTTTAAATAATAATCGTACACGCAGTTAGTTCTGCATCTGATTTCAAATTGAAGAATATTTGAAAAAAAAAAAATAAAAAAATAACATATCTACAGTGATGTGCTAAAAAATCTTCCATTAAGTTGAACTTTAACTATTATGTTTTAGACATGAAGTTTGGGAGATTTAATAATGGAATCTTACACGATCGCAAAGACAATAAAAATGGTACAATTAGTTTTGGAAAATGGATGGTCAATAATTTACACATTTAGGCTCAATCTTGGCGATCCAGAATAACGTTTTGGAGTACTTCAGAGCTATATAAGAAAATCAATCAAAGCTTTTAGATCAAGTTAGACTAAAACGAAAATCGTTTTACTGTCTTTAAGTGGTCCTGTCCATGTATCGAAGAATCTGAACACCTTTGCATTCCCTCAGTCTAATCTTAAGGGCCAATTTCAGAAGTAAGTACTGTCAAGTACCGAGATTCTTTCTTTAGCCGCACTTCACGAAGGTGGAACGCTTTGCCTAGCTCTTTATTTTTCCTTCTATTTGTGATGATCTAACAGTTTAAATCAATGTGCCTGGATATCTCCAATTTGATTGATATTTTTAGCAGTTTCATTTCGCTTAAAAATAAAAATAAAAGATTACATTTTCTGTACACACCACTGTGTTTATTTAACATTTTGGTGCTGGTTCGTAGTAGGGCAGTTTAAGTGCCGGCTTTCCGAACGATTTCAGAAATAGTGAGTTCATGGCTGTATCTACCTTTTGAGCCGAATTCTTATAGGCTTCTGTATACAATATTATTTTAAGTATGATAACAATTTTTCGAGTAAAACTCAACTTGTAGTAAAGTTACTGCATGTTTTTTTTCATGGCGATGGCGTGTGGAAACAAAAAAAAAAAAACATCTCACTCAACACTCAACCAAAGGCAGTATTAAAATGGATTGCCGAAATTAACATTATGAAAGATTAATATACTAGTAGTGACGCACAGTGCCCATACCCATTAGAGTTAATATACCTGAAAGTTGCGAGCCGAAGTCCGCACTGTACATATATTGTAAAATATTATGGTCATGAGCGGTGGTTGAGAGGGGGGCAAGAGGGAAATTGGCAAATTTGCATTATACGACTGTTTTATCACTTGGGATTTTCATTAATAAAATAAAAATGATACAAGCTCCGAATTTTAAATTCATAGTATATGATCAATTAAGTAACATAGGACTGGTGAGATTATTGAAATCTCAGAAGAAGTTCTTAACTTTGTTTTTTAATCGAAAAAATAGGAATTACTGGTTCAAGTCAATTTGGACCCTTCGAAACTCTGGGAGGAAGTTCAACGTCGGACAGCTGCAATCGTAGGAGATCGTTCGGTACTTTTTCAATTTAGTCTCTAATAACCTCTGGAGGCGAGTCCTATTATGCCGCCAGCATCACGTATTGAGAAGCAGTGACAACATGACCAAGATACCGCCTTCGGCATGCTGGGTTTCACCCGACGACTATAAAGAAACCCCTGGTTTGACGATGAGTGATGCTAGCAAGCACATGTAGCTTAGCAAGATGCATACAAAGTGGCGCTTCATGAACCAGAGCTGCTCGCAAGCTCTGCGAACTGCAAACAGAAGAAAAGACAGGGAACACCACCTCCTTAGAAGGAAAAAGAAAGAGCATGAGAAACATGCTATCGAAGCAATAAAGGTAAGAATGAAATTCAAAAGTTTTACGAAAAAGGAAAAAGAACCTCCCGAGAGGTTTAAAAATCCCCAACAGAAGACTGTAAGGAAGGTTAAGGAACTATTGTAGTAGAATCACAGTCGATGTTGAGGATATGGTAATGTGATTACTAAAAACTGTATAACGACGCCCAGTGACAAAACGAATTCCGCTGTCAGGCAGATTGTTCTATTCAACATAGACGGCCGGCTGGCATGGCGTCGTAGACCATCAATTTCATCTACCTGATCTGGTCGAGGTGAAAATAGCTATATCTCAGCTTAAATTCAATAAAACAGCTGGAGCTGATGAACTTGCTGCCGAGTTGTTTAAAGCAGCAGGGAATGACTTGGGGCCAAATACCGCATCAGTGACTGATCGAGTGAGTGCCATCAGTGATCGAATGAACGAGTAAACCTATGGGGATGATGACTCCATAACGTGAGCGGTAGTGCCAAACTCACATAATTCAGTCACGTATTACTCGATAACTGATGCGTTAATTCGGCCCCTGGTCAGGATTATGTACCAGCTCACCTGCAAAATATGATCGGAGGAAAGCATGTCCGATAAATGGAACATCAGCATTGTTTGCCCGATCCTCAAGAAAGAAGACTTTTTGAACTTATCTTTTCTGCCGTATTATGTGAACGCCATGCCGGCCGCCTGAAGCCATTTGTCAACAACCTGAAAGGTTCATATCAGTGCGGCTTTCGGAGAGGAAAGACCACTATAAACCAAGTATTCACAATACGGCAGATCTTTGAAAAAAACACAGGAACTTCAAATCGTGCCACCTTTTCATCGATTTCAGGGCTGGCTATGATAGTATCTATAGAGAAGACCTAAGTATATAGAGCAATGCCAAGTTTTAGTATATTAATTTGTAACACTTGCTCGATTACGCAGTTTGACAATGGAGAAGGCACACTGCCCCATGAAGGTCCGATGTCTTTGATGTCCACCGTTCCCTTACGCCTAACCTTCGAGTGCGAATAATACGTGCAGCTTTCGTTTCATCATTTGTGTGCGGCCATCTTTCAAAAGAAACGAGAGTTACACACAATCTGCCAACAAGTTTAGTACGCGTCTATGGCGAGAACCTTCGTGTTCAGATTGTCAATATTGCAAAGAAACCTTAATAATTTTCGAAATAAAAAGTAGCCAAAAGCACTCCTTGGATAAGCCTCTATCTGTCTGTAAGGTCGAATCATTAAATCATAAACCACAAACAATACAGTCTCTTAGTATCGCCGCCTGCCCTGATTCAATATGAAATACATACATACATGTGGATATCTCCGTAATGGCTCGACCGATTTTGTTTCAATTTTGCGAATAGCTCATTATAAGTGGTCCAAGTAATATTACATTTCAAAATATTACAAAAATGTTTTTATTTATTACAACTCCATTATGCCAGTGCTGTCGAAAGTGTAGTGTAAAAAGGAATTCAATTTGGGGACAAAAAATAAAAAAAAAACAATGTGCCCATTTCATTTACATTTATTAGTTTCATCTATTGTGTCAGTGTTGTCGAAAGTGTAGTGTAAAAGAAAATCAATTTGAGGAGTGAAAATAATAATTTGTCCAAAAGAAAACCAGAGTGACTTGTGAAAACGTAAAAAAACATCGCCATCAATCTAAGGCCATAGAAATATAAAAACTGCACAACAAAAATAATTTTAGGTGTGAAAATTTTAAACTTAGCGCGAATTTTTATGATTTTCATACCCGAAAGAGATATTCCCTGAAACGAATGTTTGTTCATTTTCACTCGTCAAATTGGGTTTCTTTTGGATAAATATTTATTTTTACTCCCCAAATTAATTTTCTTTAGCACTGACACAAAAGAGTTGTTATAAAACAATCCTAAATGTAAATGAATTGAATTGGGCACATTCTTTTTCCACTACGCTTTGTGCAATTCTTAATACCTACATTGATTCTGTAATTATAGTACTTTTGAAACAGCACTGGTACAATGGAGAGCAGCTTGTGTATATGTATATATGTGTTCAGCGCGCTCTCTAGTATTCCAAAATGGAATATGTATATTGCAAAAGCTCTGCACCAATTGTAACATTTGTATTGATAACCTTTTATTGCAAATAAAATATTTTTGTTTACAATAACTTAAAGGCGCAATGGTTCAAGACACTGGAATCGTCTAAAAAAAATTCGAACAAAAATTTGACACGATTTTTCACTTAAATTCACGATATGAAACAAAACAGTTGTTAAGAAATTGACCAAAGTCACGAAATTCAATTTAAAAAAAATTTGAATGGTAGGGAAATAAAATGGTAGGCTAATAAAAGTGTGTTAAAAAAGTTTTGCTCAGCGTCATCTTTACGTCTACATAAAAATCGATGAACTTATAACGATGACGAAGATAACAAAAAGGTGACGTAATAGACAATTTTCACTTATGTAATTTTATTTTGTGTGCATTCGGAAAAACACCGAGAAAATATATTTAAAGAAATCTCAGATCGCTTGACAAAAAATTTAAACCAAAAACTATCAAAAAAGAGACTATTCAGGAGACTAGACAGGGTGGGCCAAATACAAGTTTATTTTTTTTTTTTAAGGAACAGAATTAAATTTTGTCCATGTATATTATGGCTTTATTAATAAGAGCAAACATTCCCATTAATTATGGAACACAACGTCGTTCAAGTGGCTGACTCGGCTAGCTACGCAGTAGTGCATTCTGTTACTCCAATTTTCCAAGACCTTGTTCATGGTTTCAGGCTTTAGTTCACGGATTGCTTGGATGATATTGTCCTTAAGTGCTTGAATCGTTTCCAGATTGTTGGCATAACATCGGTCGTCCTTCACGGTTCCCCATAAAAAAAAGTCCAAATGGGTCAAATCGCAGCTCCGAGGCGGCCAATTGACATCGCCAAGACGGCTGATAACACGATTTGGGGAATTTGGTGCCCAAAAGATCGATTGTGAAATGGGCTGTGTGGCATGACGCACCATCCTGCAGGAACCAGAGGTCCATGTCTTCAATTTCAGTAAAAAAAACAAGTCGGTTAACATGGCTCTGTAACGCCTACCGTTGACCGAAAACTTGTTCCCATCAACCTCATTTTCAAAGAAAAATGGTCTAATGATACCACCCCTCCACAATCTGCACCAAACTGTCACTCTCTGTGGTAGCATTGGCTTCTCGACAGTAAAGTGTGGGTTTTCCAATTTTACTTGTTAACGTAGCCGCCGAGATAAAAATCGTCGGAAAAGATGATTTTTCGCCCAAATCTGATGTTTGGGCCACGCAGCACTCACTTTGGAAATAAGTTTACAATATTTCCCAACGTTGTTCAAGCGTAAAGCGACTCATTTGGTATGATACTGACTTTCTGTCAAGATTTTGAGCGGGAAACAGCTGTCAGCTGTCAGTGTCAAAATAACCTATGATTTAAAAAGCAACCACTAGATGGCCTACCGGTTAGTTACTAAATGTGACGTTGATGACGTCTAACAATTCATTTCTAGATTTCAGGTGAAGACTGCCCCAGTTTTTTCTCGATTTATCAGCTCTAAGTAAGCAGTCAAGTAGGTGTTATATTTAAATGACAAATTTAAGTCCAAGTTTTGCAACAAACAACCCAAACTTTTAAAAAATATCAAGATAAATTATAAACGTCACATAAAAGCAACAATGAACGTCTGCATCTTCATGTACCTTTTTATTTACTAGTGTAAAGGTAAAATACAAATTGCACCTTTAATTTTTAATTTCAAAAACTGCCCCCTGTAGAATAACTTTTGCGAACGCCTATGGACTCACAAGAGTATAGCAATAGACGAAGGAATAGCGATCGCATCATTTGGGTATTACACGTTTCGTACATTTAATGTTGTTGGATTGGTTGCGCGTTTGTACGTGTACAAGAAGCCCGGCTCAGTTTCAGTTCGCTCAGTGGTGCTGTTGACTGGTGGGATATAATTTTAAATAAATTTTCAACAACTTTAAAAACTTCAGTTTGCCGTGGTTCTTCTCAACATAAACAACACACTGGTAATCGCGCTCTTTCGGTTCAACATCAATATCCGATCAACCGATTACGAAATAATTATAAGCTTTGCTTTTTTTTTTCCTTGTATTGTTTCGTAAGTGCAACGAAATTTCGACAAAAGTGAGTTGTGATTTTTATATTTTACTTACCTATCCGATTGTTATATGAAATTGAAATGCCATAAATTAGTTGAATGATTTGCAATGACGTTAGCGTTGTTGTTAATGTTTTTTTTTGTTTGTTTGTTGTATTTTAAAGAAAAAAAAGGAAATAAATGTTGCGTGAATGTCCTTTTGGCATTTTCTAGTTTTGAATTTGAAATTTGTAGCTTCCTTAAAGCTTATTGTGGCAGCCCGCACATTACATAAATGTATCTTTTTTTTTTTTAATTTAGTGAATGGTCGCAACAGGAAATATTGCAAATTATGTATTCGATTATACACAATGGCCAAATCTTATGTATAGCTTTATAAGAAGTGAGGATTAAGTTTTTTTTTGATTTGTTGTTGTTCTTTTTTTTTTGTTTTGTTTTAATGAAAAAGAAAGATACAGATTTGTGTACTTTAATCAAAAAACGAACTAGGTACTCTTATTCTGTTACGTCGTTGTAGTATTCGCGTCTTCGTTGTGTCGGTCAAGACAAGACAACTTTCGCTTTCTCTTTGAACTCGGTTTAGCTAAAACCGAACGACTTTTCACAGAGTTGATCTTGTATCGAAAAGAGTGAGTGAAAGAAGTTCACTGTCTTTGGCTGGTCTCTGGCTGTGATGTAATAAAAATTAATGCAAACATTGTGTATGAATTTTTTGTTTGAGTCTTAAATTAATTTGAACTAATATTTCGAGATTAAGTGGATTAAAATTTTAATCGTTGTTTATTTTTTTGTATGAGGAAATATTAAGTAAGAGAGTAAGTATCTAAAAAAAAAAGATTTTTTTTTTTGCAAAAACACGAGAAATTCATCCCGCGGTAACTTTTTAAGATTTCTTTGAAGTCATGACAATTCTCTGATACTATCGCATTTTGTGAAGATCTGGCCACACCATTGAAATGTGATAAGGGTGAATTTTCTCAATATTTTTCTCACAATTCTCATTATATTTGGATAAGATTTATGTAGAAAATTAATTCAAAAAAAAAGAAAGAAAACTGAAAAGAAATATTTCAAAAAAATAAGCCAAGAAAAAACGTTAAGTGCTTAACAATAAGTGTATGAATGTTATGCACGTTAATTTTGTAAATAATGTTCATATATGTATATACAAATTGCTTAAAGGTTTAAATCAAGAACAATTATTGTGGTTATAAGCAGGCCCATCAGATCATGCACAACTCAAGAAGTAATATAAAATATGGAACCAAAACTTATCGAACAAAAAATTCACCAATAATTCAAAAGACACATAAATCATTTATTCACATTCATTTAGTACAAACAAAATCTTTTAAGTTTTTTAAATGCAAAGACAGCACTGCGATTTGAATTTTTCGAAATTAATTAAAGATTATTATTAATAATAAATCTGTCCAAATACAACAATTTAACTAAGCCGATCCTGCAACACTGATTATAAGTTTTAAGTCAATAGATAACAGAGAAACTTCGTTCAATCGCACAAACTTTGGAGGAATCCCTCAACTCCATTTATTCGAGATATTGCAAAAATGTCACAACTTTCCTCAAGTTTCTTGCCTGGTCATTTTGTTTTTTCAAAAGTTGTAAGACTACATGTTCCTTAGGCCAGGCAGATTTTGTTTTCCCAAGTTATACTTGTTAAAATTTACAATAATCGACAATTTGAGTATTTTTTACTTTTGATTTTAAACAAATAATGTCGTTTTACTGTTCATATTCTGATACTCAATTAAGTCTCTTAATTCACATTGAACCCTATAGAAATTGGATTCTAAAAACCATATATGGAAAATTACAAATTTCGAAAATTTCTAAAATCTGTTGTATAAATTTTTGTTTTGATCAACAATTGTGGTTTGAATTAAATACCAAAAAAATAATTTTCTAAGAAAAAAGTAGTTTTCATTCATATATTTTCTTTGCAAATAGATTTATTTTTTTAAAACTTGTTCCTATTTTTACTTAAAAAAAAAAAAAAAATGTAGGTAATAAAATTTGGTGAAAAAATTGAAAATGATTCACCAGTGGTGCGTTCTAAACTAACTAAAGTTAACTAAGGTTGATGTGTCAAAAATAATAGTTAGATTGTCATAGTTAAAAAAGTAACTTTTCATTTAGGAACGATCAAAGTATAAAATATGGTCGATCTGTCAAACGGAATGCACTGAAAAAAAAATTAGAAATAACGGGTGATTTTTTAAGAGGTTTAGAACTTTTTAAAAAAAAAAAACACAAAAAATTCGAAAAAATGAATGAAATATTTATTTGAATCGATAGTTTGAACCTTGCAATTTAATGTTTAAAGATAATTTCATGCAAATGTTGACCAATGAGTCCAATTTTGGCATACTCTTTCACACATATCGGCCGGTATCTCACGAATGAATGCATGGATGTTGGCTTCCAGTGCGTCAATCGAAGCGGGCTTGTCCCTATAGACATTAGCCTTGACATACCCCCACAAAAAATAATCTAATGGTGTCAAATCGCACGATCTAGGCGGCCAATCGACCGGCCCGAAACGTGGAATTAACTGTTCACCAAACTCGCCTCGCAATTGCGCCATTGTTTCGCGTGCTGTGTGGCATGTGGCACCGTCTTGTTGAAACCACATATCATGCAAGTCAAGAACTTCCATTTCGGGCAAAAAAAAGTTTGTTATCATCGCTCGGTAGCGTTCACCATTGACAGTAACACTGCGATTCGCATCATCTTTGAAGAAATAGGCCCAATAATGCCGCCGGCCCATAAACCGCACCAAACAGTGGCTTTTTCGGGATGCATTGGTAGCTGTTGCAATGCTTCTGGCTGATCTTCACTCCAAATGCGGCAATTTTGCTTATTTACGTACCCATTCAACCAAAAATGAGCCTCATCGCTGAACACAAGCAGCGCGCGATGAACATTTCGAACCGAGCACGAATTTTGATAGTAAAATTCAATAATTTGCAAGCGTTGTTCATTTGTAAGACGATCCATGGTTAAATTGCAAACCAAACTGAAGCTGTTTGACAGTGACACAAGGTACTAAACACACGTGAGCTGTCAAAACCAAACCAGCTTAAAAATCACCCATTACATTTGGAATACATAATCAAGAAGAAATTGTGTTTGCATTAAATTTGGAAATTATTTTTTTTCATTAATTATGGGCACAAATTTCTTAATAAAAATCGACCAAATCGAAAGAATAAAATGTCGAAAAAAAATAAAATTAATCAGTGTCTACGTTCTGTAACTCTCGCATCGATAAATTCAGTCGAGAAACGATGAAAATTGAAACATATCATATGAGTTTTGTTCCATTTTTCAACGTTTCTCCACCAATGTTATCCAAGCGAGTGTTACAGAACTTAGGCACAGATAATAACAGAAAATAATTCCCAAAATCAAAATCAAAAAACGAAAGCAACTCCAAATCAAAAGAACGAAAACATTGCAATTTCAGCTGCGTCTGACAGATTAACCATTTCAACTCATGTCAAGGAGATGAGTAGCAAAAAGATACCAAAAGTAACTTCCTGACACTTTAACCTTGAGTTTGGGAACGACTTTTATGACGTCTTAAAGTAACTTACAAAATTAAAGTTAACTTTAGCTAGAAAAAGAACACACCTCAGATCTTTAGGAATTACATCGATTTCTTTGTGAATATTCAACAAAGCTTATCTGTTAAGCCCGGTATCCGTTGTTGTGGCCCTCAGCCACATTTTTAACCGTTTCAAAGTCTCAAAGGAAAAGGAACGTTCTGGCTCTGCAAACTTCACTTTTTATGCTTGATTTTGATTGGAGCGTATTCATAGTGGTTCGCTAAACTCATTTTTTACTTAACTACAGTTTAAATAAGATCAATTAATATACAAGTTCTCCCAATTCCATTTCTGTATTTATCAAAATAGAAGCATACGCTACTGACCAATCCATATAGAAGATTGAAAAGGAGATGCGCAATAAGGAGATGATCAATAAGTCGAATGACTGGGTTTGGGTATGTCCAGCATTAGTCCTGTGTCACAAACTTGACATACGACTTTTTGCAGTATCTATACCTGTCAACAACGATAAAACGAAAAATATAGAAATCTTTTTCGCCCTATAAGGGGTTTATTCCATCCTCAGCAAAATTATGAAGTGTGAATCATGATTAGCTTTATCTCACCGATATCAATCGGAAAAGTTAGCAGCGCTTTCAATCTCAATAAATCAATAATAATAAATTAGTACACGCAGGATAGTGATACATGATGATTGCGAATTTTTAATTTTCACACCCAAATATACCTTCATACAACAAATTGATTTTACTCTTGCAAATTTCAAAACAATAAAAAAAATAAATATAACTTTAGTGGCGCAACAGCTCATGATCGAGAAAGCGAGGGCCTAGAGTGGCTTACAACTCTCAACCATTCATATGGGTATATTTTTTGTTTGCAGGTCTGACAAGATTAACATTTTGGAGGATTTGTCAGATCTTTGGAGGTGGATGAGGCTGGGAATCAAACCCAGACCTCCGGCATCACAGCCATACGCACTAACAACTATACGCCAACGGCTACATCTTTGATTTTAAAATAATTTCTCGACAAAAAGAGTTGTGGATGATGGTTAAAAATGAAAACTCTCTGTTACAAAATCTCAAAAACCCATTTCCTTTAAAACCTTTAAATCCCATTTTCATTTTGTCCTTAATGCAAGGTTAAGCACTTGAAATTTTTTTCGAATTATTTTGTTCTTTCCAAAAGCACCCCATAAAAGGTCATCAAACTTATATGAAGGAGTTGCTATATTAAGCGTTAGTTATATACTTTGTATGCATTTACAATACAAAAAAAAAAGAACGATCATGCTTATATTACCAAATATATGAACCTATTCAAATTTAATTCCAAAAATAAAAATTCAATTTAATCAGGTTTTTGTTGTTAAACAAAAAAAGAAACAAATAAACCTAATTAGGAAACAACTGGTTTTTAGTGTAATTTTAGAAAACAAGAACAATTGGTTTGAAAATGGGGAATCACGAAACTCGAATGAATTAAAAATCGATGATAATTTGTTGTTAATAAAATATATTGGGGGCTATCTTGAATAAAATTTAAATAATTTTCCTCTACACTTCGAAGCTCGAATTTTATAAAAATTATAACCAAATTCCCATGGAAACTTTATTCCCGATGCCATTACGTTCCGATGAAAGTTTTTAAACATTATTGACGTTCCAAACTTTCGAAGGAGGAAAGCACTCCAGCAGGGAAATTTAGTTAGCGATAGCCCCCAATGTGTTATTGCCATCCCCAAATTATTAAATTATTATTAGATAAATCAGAAAAAAAGCACGACAAGTTTATAACAAAATAAACCGATGTTTACTGGATTTTTATTTTCTGAATCACTTACCCTACGCCTCCACACGCAATAGCTCATTTCTAAAAATCGGGTATGCAATGGAAATTTCCAATGCAGACCACAAATTTTATGAAATCAATTTCAATTTTTTTTTCTTACCATCTCTGTGGCAATAAATGAAGAAATGATTTGACGTCTCATGTCAGTTCAAATGACAGTCGGCCAATTTTCACCTTTACATGTAGGGTTAGGAGTTTGAATTGGAGTTCCAGGCAGGGAATTCTGTCTGATTAAGTTTTATTTATTGTAGAGTGTATATATTTACAACAGGTGTTATTTGCTTGGCAACCTGAATAAAAAAAGATTTCATGCCATAATTTGCCCACTGAACGCAGCAATAAAAATGTTGAAATAAAGATAGAAATAAAAATTGCTAGTGGAGGCGCAGAGTTAGGTCCGCAGTTTTTCAGTGCGAGATTATCCTAATTTCGGGATTAATCCTAAGTTAGTTCTTGAAACATGCTTTTCAGTCAATTTAGATATCGAGTTTTAACTCAACAAATTTGGTGATTTAACTCGGGATTAGCTGAATAGGTATTTCTGAAAGATGTGTGTTAAAAATCTATACAAATCGACGTACGACACTATGGAAATTGAATGGGTGAATTTCACAGTGGCGCCATCTCGAATTCGATACCGAAACATTGATTTATATACTGTCACACTTCGATTTCGATAGATTTTTGACAACTAGGAGTAAAATTTAATTCTCCACTGAAAAACTAATTTTAGAAGTTAACTCGAGATTAAAGTATTTCCAGGATTAGCTAACTTCGATTTAACTCGGAATTAACTCATGCACTGAAAAACTAGACCTTAGTGTTCTAATTATTATTATTCTTTTATTGGGATTGAAAGCTGCTAACGATTCCGATTGAAATAGGTGAGCTAAATTTAATCGTGATACATTACTACATATTTAGTACAGGCAATAGGGAGTTAAAATGACCATTCTGTATATTTTTTTGAGAGGAATTGAAATTTAAATTAAATATCGTGGTGTATATCGAACCTCAACTAAATCTTAATTTGCAGGACTGAAAAACATGTGAAAGAGTGGAAACAGCTGGCATTTTCAAAAAGGCGTTAATACGATTTTCTCGGCTCCAATTAACCCTTTAACAGAAAAGCTTAAAACGAGATAAAAGGTAAACACAGTTTTCAAGTACTAAAATTTGACATAGTTTTTTGCCAATATTTTTGTGTTTAAAAGAGTTGTCAAAAATGTTTGTATTCAAAAAATTTAGAGAATAGTTTTTCCCACAAATCTATATACAAAATATCCCTTATAGGGTTATTAGGAGCCGAGAAAATCACCTTTTAAAAATAGCGGCCCCTTCCACATGATTTTCAGTCCCGCAAATTGACATTTAGTTAAGTCTCGATATACCCCATGACATTTAATTTCAAATCTTTTCGAAAATATGTAGGTAGCTAGGAATTTTTCCCTATTGACTGTACTAACATAAATTTGCTGAGAATGGAATTTAAAAGCCTTAAGGCGAAGAAGAAATCTATAATTTTTGTTTTCAAAGCATTTATCGTTGTTAACAGGTAGATACCGAAAAAAAGTCGTATGTCAAGTTTGTGACACAGGACTAATGGACATACCCAAACCCAGTCATTCGACTTATTGCTCTTCTCCTTATTGCGCATCTCCTTTTCCATGTTCTGTATGGACTGATGACACAGGTGTGTCGTCTTTCAAGATTTTGTGACATACTCCTTTTCACATTGTCAACAACATTATAGTGAATAAATTAAGCTTTCATTGAAATTGATAAGAATTGTTTTAATAAAAGCAATGATTTATTTTGTCCTTTCCTGAATACTAATTTTACGGAAATATTAACCTATCCGAATTTTCGTAAAATATATGTTTGCAATATAAATGTTCCTAAGTAGCACAGTTTTGTCAAGGCCAAATTCATTTATTTTGCTTCTCTAAAAATGTAGTGCCAACATGTAGATATCAAGGTAAACACTATGGTGAGCGAACTTTTAAAGCCACCCCAGTTTCTTGTTTTTTTTTGTTTTTTTTTCTTAATCAATCGAATTATTTTTATGCGAGTCATGTTTTGAATATGATTTGCGGCTATGCAATTGTTATTTTTGGCACTTTGGATTTAAACTTATAGGTAGCTAGTCTGATGGTGTTTATATGTAGATATGAGGTAGGTTAATTTGTTTAAACCTCATACACTTTTGAAGCCAAATTAGATTTCAATCTCTGTCATAGAGACTAAGGGCCAGTTTGACAGTCAGAAATGTGGCACTTAAGTGGGCAATGTGAAAGATTAAGGCACGATATCACAGTGCACTCTTACCTGAATAAGTGGCACTTAAGTCTCCGATTTTGGTGACTTAAGTTCCACTTACACTGGCTATGAAACTTAGCCTAAAGTCATAATTTATAAAACTTAAGTGCCACTTATTCCGGTAAGTGACGACTGTGAAACTGGCCCTAAAGCTCATCAAACTACCTTGTCTTCAGCTTTAACTACATATATCAACAGATCATGGCATGACCAAATGAATAGATAGCAAGAAAGAGCGTATCGAAATTATGGTTGTATGAAATTCTTTAGGCTCAAAATTCGGCAAGAACAAAATTATGTTTACCATGCAATAAGGGCGAATAATTTAACTTAAATATGTCGTTTTCAATTGGATTTTCGGTCTATTCTACTGCTTTTTAATTCCAATCGAATATGAAAACACCGACTTTCCTAAATTAACACACACACTACCTAAAGCCGCCATTTAACAAAATGGCTTCTTGAAGCATTTATCACTTTTGGCAAGTAATCCAACAAAAACTGTATATTTATGCGTTTGTTCCGCGTCTACTCCTTTATGAAATTGGGAACAGAAGAACACTATAAAAATATATTATTCTGAACAGCAAATCAGAGGCCTTTAGAGTAGTAGGAGAGAAAAAGGAGTGCAAAAGGAGTACTCCGAACATCCAAACGAAAACTACATAAGGAGACTATAAGAACAACACTTTAACACGAAATTTAAATATTTGATTTTAAATCACTTTCACAAAGCGATTTGAACTTTGTTAACTAACTTTGATAAGGATGACCGAGAATTCCAAAAAAAAAGTGGGTTTCGTCATGTTTCGTCGTTCTGCGCGTCCACTGTAATTTGAGTTAAAGCTTAACGGTTGGGCTAATTGGCTTCAAATTTGGTACAGAGCGTTTTTGTGTGGAATGAAGTTTTTTTTATGAGGAATGATTGATGCATTTTAAATAATATTGCGTACTAACAAATTTTCAGAAAAAATATTTCAAAAATGACTCAGTCAATTTTTTTTTTACTTTCAAAAAGTATTCTTTTAACCTAATCTAAAAAAATCTATACAAAAATTATTCGTATAATAAAAATAACGGTACCTGCCATACAAATGTTAAAAAAAACCGTTAAGGTAAATTTTTGTTTGCTCAAAAATGACTCCTACGATTTTGAATATGACCTTTAATTCTTTAATAACGACCTTTGGATTTAAGTATATAACTGCCATATTCTTAAAGCCTGTAACACACTAGTGTAAGTGTATGTATGTTCATTGTTCAAATTTATCCAGTGGTATTAACATCGCATTCTAAGGCCTTGCTAACTTTAGCACACCATCCAACTCCATAATCTTATTTATAAACATTTTCATTTGTTCATCTTATGTCGTTTTCGTTTGGATCTAGGAACTATTCCATTCCTATCGAAAATGGGAAATTTGGAGTAAAAGGAGTGCAAAAGGAGTAGCTCCGAACGTCCACTCGAAAACGACATTAGACACCAAAATTGTTGTTCTAAACCTATTCTTAAGTGGGAACGGTCAATGTCTACAAAGTCAATCCGAAATTAATGTAATGTGTGTTGAACGTACCCAGTGACATTTGATTGACAATTGTTCTTATCTGTCAATCGTTTGGATTTTAAAAGCTAAACAAAATTTCTAAATTAAAAATGCCTTTTGCTGCAATTGATTTTAAACAATATTAACATGATAAATTCGTTTAATTTCACACCTTATACCTTATCATGGTTATCCCAATTCTTAGACCTTTTTCTCTTTGATTGATTTTGAAATTTTATTTTTGATTTGAATGCTTGAATTGAAAATGATTGTAATAGTTGAAACAGCTGTTCCACAAAATTCACTCAAATTCATTGTTTCATTCCAGATTGACATATTACAGATATGTCAGAGAATATATGAGGACGTATATCGATAACAACCCTGGATAGTTAGACAATATATTTTTTATTAGTTTATAAATAGGGAGCTGGCTAAAATATTTAGGCAATGACTAGCTGGACAACTGTCTAAGTGTGTTCTAAAAAAATCTGATAAATACGACTGCTAATGTTTAAATTCATCCCTTGTTTAAGTCTATTTCACTCACTGTGACTATTTTAAGACTTAGCTATGATGATAGATATGGAACTCCAAACCAACAGAACATAGCAACATAATTTAAATACAAGGTTTGTTGAAGTAATAGCGTGGCAGTGCGATTAAATTAACACAAAATTCTTAAATGAGAATAAAAAAACAAATAGTTTGCATCTATGTATACTAGTATCTCATTATTTAATTATAATATTAGAGTGAAAGATAATAATTATCACACTTCACCAATCCCCACATATTTTCACAACTAACGTTCGAATAATTCTTATAAATATGTGTGTCTAATTTAATTTTATTTATTCCCGCCAACTAATTATAAGAATAGGCATTCGATTGGTTACATTTGTGTGCACCTTAGTTTGATTTTTTTTTCAAATCTTTGACGGCCCTGTCAACTATTCATTTTCCGTATACAAAAGAATATGATAAAGATGTAGATACACAAGTTTAGCAATTCAAATCAAATAATATTCTATATATGTTTTATGTTGTTATTTTATATTTCTTTAAAGATTTTATTACTGCGTTTTCATCTTTATTGAGTGGTTTACTCTATTGTTAATTGAATTAACATATTTTTTTGTTTTATTATTAAACAAATCGTGGGTATACAAGCAGAAGGCACTAAGTCAATTTTTTAGGATTTTAACATTTGAATGCAAAGTGATCAAGAATGATGATATCTATGTAATCCAAATACCTCCTAAGTCATTATGCAACGTTAAACATGAATTATTTGGATTTAGTTTTGCACTAAGTCAGTTAAATAATTTATAATACTGTTAAAACGCACTAAGTTGACTTAGTGCATTTTGGCTTTCATAGAAAAAACACTTTATTCTATAATAATACAGGAAGAAAGCATTAAAGTGGACTTAGTGCTTTTTACCTGTCATCAAAACTAAGTTTTTTGATTTAAATAGGTGATGAGTTACTGTTCTGTAGTCTACACATAAGAGCGAATTGCACCTAATTGTTACAATTTGGCAGTTTTGGTCAAGAAGAAAAGTAATTTTTTAAAAGTTTTCCGGTAGTAGGTAATAGTGAATAATCTGCACAACCTTACACATCAAAAGAAAGCGATGGTAAATAGTTCCAACCTCTTTCTTTATTTATTGTTAAACTATTCTTAACTTGTTTTTATTGTGAACTTATTAAAACTCTGACTTTTTCTTAAATTTATTATTCTAACTTACCATACCGTTTTCTTCATTTTATTAACTTTTTATTCTTACCCCATCTAGGCGTTAACTTATTATTTTATTTTCTTACTGTTATTATTATTCTTATTCCTACTTGCTCTTAAAGTGTTAAATTCATTAAAAAAAAATGTTTTTTCAGATTTATTTTTTTAGTTATAATTGACTAATTCACACATTAGTGCAATATCAATTCAGCTAAAAGCACTAAGTCAGCATATTTTTTAGTTCTGCTCCAATATTTTCGAATTGGTTTAGCGAAACCTTAAATTTTAAATTGTAAACTTAAGTCATAATGTCAATAGAGCTTTTTATGTGATAGGATGAGAAATTACCATCGGTATTGAATTTTCAAGAGTAAACAAATATTAAATATCAATTTACTCAAAACTATGTTTTTTGACTTAGTGCCTTCTGCTTGTATACCCACGAAATATATTTAATGAATATTAATTTAAAAAATAAATATTCGCGCATAACATTCGACCAAAAATATTTGAAATTTGCAAACCTAATTTTACCTGTTAAAAGAAAGACACAATAAAACTAATATTTCATGCGTCATAAAAAATGTTTAGTTTTTATTGACAGTGTTCACATTGAACTGTTTCCTCTGACTTTTTGTTTGACGTGAATCCAACTTGTATTGTTTAGACACAAACTATTGGACGGTGTTTATACATTGGACTCACTCTACGCGACTCATATTGACAATTCTTTGTTTTATCTTACTCCACCTCCTGATGAGAAAGAGATAGTCTAGTGAGGCAGGTTTTTTTCAAAAAAATCAAAAAAATCCTGCCTCACTTTCTCATATAGTGAGGTAGAGTGAGATAAAAGAAAGAGATGTCAAAATGAGTCTTTGCACATATATTTATAATGTAAATCTTATTAAGTAAATATGTTTCCCATTGGAAAAAAAAATGATTCTGTAGGATTTAAGTGCCAAAGATAAATCAAAGAAAAACAAATCAGATCTCACAAAAGAAAACATCAACAAAAATCCAGTAGTTTGTACAAAAAATTTAAAAATCCTAATAGTCCAAATTTGAACACCGTCATTGATGAACGTTTCTATAGAGAACAAAACAAAATTGAATGTCTTAAGGGAACATTTACATTGAGACAGTTGAAAGGTTCGTAGAGTTTTTTTTTGCATAGAAAATTGACAGATTCTATCGTGAATGGTCCTTTAGCGAACGAAGATCCGTTGAAAATCTCTACGAACTTTCTGACCATCCTCGACCACCGTCTCATTGTGAATTGCTTGCCTTACGCTCAATTCCTTGACAAGCCAATTTTAAACTCACTATTGTAACTCTTATTTTATTTTGGAACTTAGATTGAACATTATTTATAACTGGAGCATTTCTACAACAACCTACTACATATATTTAAAAAAGGGTCACAAAATCGCGTTTTTGGTGGCTTCTATCAGGGTCTGGTTTGTCGAGAAATAACTATTTTGGGCACTGAACTCTAACCTGAGCCTAAGTTCTGTAAAACTCGCATCTATAAAATTAGTTGAGAAACTTTGAAATTGAAACAAAAAATATGAATTGTGTTTCATTTTTCAACGGAACGTATAGGCACTGGTATCCCTTTTTCGAGATATTTCCGTTTTTAAGCTCAATATTTTTGTTTTTCTTTCTTTTCATAAAAAAAAACTAAAAATCTTCTTCAAAATCCAGTTTAAATTTCTCAAAATCCTACAATACCAAACGGGAGTTCCTCAGGGAAGCAACTTAGGGCCACTTCTTTTTATTGTATTTGCTATGACATGAAATGCTTTTAAATCTGCTACTAACTACTTTTTTTCTGCAAGACGATATAAAAAGTTTGAATCTTTACCCAATTAAACGTCAGACTATGAGTTTTTCTAAAACAAATTTGATTTCTCACAGTTTGACATAGTTTGGTGTAGTGTGTTTAGCTGATTTAATAAGATTTCAACAAAAAAATCTTCATGCAAATCGTATGATGTTCAGTTAAGTTATGCGCGTACAAAACAAAAAACAATTCATTTTCATATATTTATTATAGATAACAAATATTTTCCAAAGAAATCAAAAGTTAGCAACAATAAAAATGTGTACCTAAAATGGGTAACATTCCTCTCAAAGCTTGTGATTGACATCGATTCGTATGTTTGTATTTTAAGAGACATATACCTTTACGGTGTATGCAGGTACTTTTAATTCATTTGCATTTTCTATTTATGATGCTTGTAATGTCTTAAATGCAACAATCAAGTTCATAATAAAACTTCATGGTTTGCATACAAAATTTACACGCACTTCCGGACGATGTGGTTGTATAGGTAATTCAAGTAACAAAATAAGGTCAATAATGTCTTTTGTTTAAATGAAAATTGGCTTTGTTTCAAGTTGATTGTTTTTTTTTTGTTTTGTTTAAAACTTTTCTACAGAGACAGGCTATAGATAAAGGGTAAATTAATTGAATTTCACCGTTAGTAATGTGTGATTTTTCTAGAGAGGTACTTTTTTTAAAAGATCAACAAGAAAATTCAATTTTATTTTCAGGTGGTATTTAGCCAATGACGAGACTTATTCTGGCTTCCAATCCTTCCTCAATCGTAGCCAGCTTATATCTTTGTGTACCCCTATTAATAAACGACAAACAGCGGTGTGATTGAACTTACACATTTGTCAACCTGTAATATATATTCATACATTAAGAATGGTCTGTTACATGTGATAGCGAAATGTTGAACTTTAACTCGCAAAAAAATTTGCGTTTAAGGGATGAATAACACTTCTAAACACACACATATGTTTACATATTCTCATCATTTTGACATGAAGTGTTACCGTGCTTCCAGTTAGAAAGACAGGAGTGATATCATGAAGCATAAATATGTTTATTAATAAGAAAAGTTACTGAGCGGACAAGTTTTCTATCACTGTGTGACAGTTACAACGTGTGTTAAGGAGCGTATAGTTTTTTTGTTGTATTAATAGGACTTGTAGACACTATAACTAACGTAGTTCCAAAGGAAAAAGACCCGAGGTGTGACATAACATGCTCTGGCCGGCCAAGTCATCTGTCAAAAGCGTTAAACAAAATTTCCACGGAATTGCTCTTTCAATAAAGGTGTGTGGCAAGTAGAACTGTCTTGTTGGAACCAATTGTCGTCGAGATCACGGGCTTCAATTTCAGGCAACAAATAATCCGTTATCACATTAAATATGGACCAATAATCACTATCGTAACGTTTTCTCCGTCCCGTCGGCGTTGGTTCATTGCGAAATTTAACAAAAATTATCAAATTCAGAAATTAGCATTTTAAAGATTGTCAACGAACGACAATTAATACTTGATGGAAAAGAGCATTTTGTAAATTTTAAAACTTGGCCTGCCCGGCTTTGAACGGGTAGACAAACCTAAGCTTCGCATACAAATTAAAAAAGAAAATATTATTTGTTGACTTTTTGTAATTGAATACCTATACTACTTTCTGGGTTTTAACCCACTTCACGTTATGAAAGGCTTAAATCCCAACACTGAAAGAATTTTTGTATTAGAATTTTTATCCCATTTCACTCCATAAATAGTATTATTTTTTTTTTAAAATAACTTTTCAAACACAAACACAAAATCGGTGCAGCCATTCTATAAATAGTGTAACTAAAAAATGACTTTGTTTTATGTATTAAGATTATCTTTTTGGTATTTTATTAAAGTTAAAATCACCGAATGAATATTTTGCCTTTTCGATTGGGGTCTGTCAGAATGACAGTTCTTCTTCTGAAAGAAAAAAAAAAGAAGAAATTTGCTTCTAGATTTGTTTTCAAAATCGTTCACATTTCTATTTAATTATCAATCCAGATAACCAATCGAAAAGAAGCCATTAGCATCATACTTTTACACCAAATGGCACTTTGACATTTACAAATGTCAAAAAGGGATGTTTATTTAGTTTTTTTTTGCACGAACTGTCACTATTTAGGTGTGTTCAGCTGGAGGTAATTATAAAAAATAGTCAAGAAGTGTTTAAAACGAAGAAAATTTTAGTAAAAATATTTACTTAAAATAAAAATCAGTAAGTAGATGTTGCTTCAGTATTTTTATAGCCATTTTCTTCACTTTCTGTCAACTTGCCGCAAACTCTCAAGTTGGCCAACTCTGAGAGTTGACTGACAAGTTGAAATTTGTTTTTCTTCACTATTTTAAACCTCAACTCGAGAGTTGAAATTTAAAAGTTACTCACTTTCGTTTGTAAAAATTTCCCTAGGAAATTTTTGACAGATGAGTATGTTTCAACTTTAGATTTGAATTTATTCTTTGCGATTATTTTAAAATTAAAGTTCCGGTTGTTTTTGTGCATTGAAAAATACAAATAAATAAATAAATGATGGCAGAAAAAAAAAATAAGTTGCCAAAAGTGGTATATTCCGCAGAGGAGGAAGACTGGCTAGTTGCAAATGCAAACTGGGGCGCAAGGTTAGCAATTGCATTTGATACCCGCTTCACAGTACGATGCACTGTTGAAATACTTACGCCAATAAAATAAGCAATAGCCAATTGAATTGACCAGAGTGCATAATACCTCAGCCCAATCAATACTTCGGTAATTGGTCGTAATTCGCGCTATCTACACATACATATGTAACTTAGCATAGTTTAAACTAAAATCATGGTCGTCCCATTTTTCGAGCCCGACCCGTCTTCACATTTTGTATTGTCTTCTTTCAATTTCTTCTTTCAATTCTTCTTCGTCTTCGCTTCCGGAAGCAGACTATGGATGATTTTCCCAATAATAATTTTCTCGGAAAATATTTGTATTCAAACCGAAACCGAGAATAATTTTTGACAGAAGATGCAATAAAATGTATTAAAAATAGAGCTCTTCCAAGATTTGTCTTTGTCTTTTCTCCTTCTAATTTGACATCTAAAAACAACAACAAAAAAAGTCTCTGGTTGGAAAATATTTAGATGCACTTGGCAGTGTTAAAAATCCGGGCATTTGATTATCTATTGTATTTGGAACTGAAAACTTAAATTTGCGATCGAATTACGTATTAATTAGTGTTTTAACATTAGCGAACATTTTTTCAAGTGTTTGAAACAAAATAACTAATTTTATTACATATGTATTAATCACTATTAAACACCCGACTTTTTTGGCTCGGCTTTGTGCCTTCGGCATTTGGTTTTGTTTTCCAACCAGGGAGTGCTGTCAGATTGTTTTTTTTTTCTTTTTTTAATTTCACCCTGACACTTCTGACATTTGGTGGCAGAGATCCATTTGAATTTGACAGAAAACTCTCAAGTTTGCTCTCTCAACTTCTACTATTTTCGGAAGTTAAGAAAACTAGAAGTTGATCAACTCGAGAGTTGAGAATCGAAAGTTGAAACTGTCAACTTTGAGTGAAGAAAAACAAAATCACAAGTTGAGATTAAAAATCCTCAAGTTAAGTTCAACTTGTAGTGAAGAAAATGGCACAAGTGATTTTTTTTTCGAATGTGGTGAGAGCCGTGGCAAATATGTACATGCACCTCAAGCAGTAAATATATTTCCTTATCAATATGTGTAGAAGTATTTGATTAATGATGTTAGTTTAGTAAGTTGTGTTGATGTCCTTGTCCATCCTAGGAATTTGAACACCATTAAAAAAAAGGAGTGAATGGGGTAATATTATTTAGTTGTTTACTATTTTTGGGCCTCTCTTTTCTATTATAAATAGTTCGCAAATTATGCTAAAATTTAGCTCTCGAAATTAAGAAATTATCTAAAAAAATTAGCCAAGCTTAAATTAAGTCAAACATTTTAGTAGAGTGGTACGCAGCTCCAGCTACATTATATTTTCAGTAATGTTCAATTTTAGTATCAACTGTAATCACAATTTTTTTGGTTATTCTGGAATTGTGTTTTTCGTTATAAGATATTATCTTGTTGGTTTTAAATTATAGTATTTGGGGAAATTTCGCAAGGCTACTTACGTTCGTTGAATATTAATGTTACATACATAGTTTCCTTCCCTTTGCTTATATTTTAATGGTTCAATGGTATTCATGTTCCCGCACGTAGGTACTATAGCCTTTCAAAAACAATAATATTTTGCATTAACGTGCAGCCATTGACCTGAGTATACAAAGAAGATTTCTTTCGAGATACCTATACCAACCTTCAAATCATTTTGAAAGAGATCGAATGCGTTGTAGGCTGATAGCGGAAATAATCATCACATTAATATGTATTATATACATGTACTTAATTTTGAAGTAAATTAAACAAAATGATAAATATGAGAAAATAAATAATATTGTCATTGTTTTTGGATCTTGCAAAGCTACATTATTATAAAACTATATGTATAATGTTAATGACAATGCCAATTTTATTTCCTATGAGTCAGTACTAAAGTTTTTGTTGGTAATTTTTAACCAGTATCACACTAAACGTATTGGACGTATTTACAGTAATTTTTAAACTGTTACAAAGTTAAACCTGGGTTTAATTCTATTTTATATGCTAAATTTTAATTGCTACGGGTTAGATTTTTAATATTTGAAGTTGAATAATTCATTAAACTTATATTTGAATCAACATAGGAGGTAATTCGGTTAAAAACAGAAGCCACATTCGTTGATCCATTTGATTTTAACCTGTAGTTTAGTAAAACATGAGTTCAGCAAACGACTTTGAATACGCCCCATTTTCTTTATAAACTTCAGCTGAACACGTCTAAAACATTGACAGTTCTTTCAGCAACAAAAGGGGAAAATTTCCACATAAAAAATTGTTCTATTTCTTGCTTAAGAGAGCACTCAAATTACGGTGTTCACATTGGACTGACTCCTCCGATTTTGTTTGACGTGTTGGTGCTTTGGCTCACTTCTTCTTCTTTTGTGACATCTTTTTTCTCTGTCTGTGATTTAACTTTGGCACTTAAATATTACAGAATCCAATTTTTTTCAATTGGAAATATATTTATTTAAGAAGATTTACAGTTTGTAAGTGAAAAATTTGTAATTAATCTTTCAAACTGCACAGATTTTTGTTGTTTTAACGACTGCTAAACGTCAAAGTAAGTCCGATGTGTTCATATAAGTTTGTGTCTGAACAAAACAAGTTGGATTCACGTCAAAAAAAGAATCGGATGAATCAGTCTAATATGAATACCGTCAATGAGAGTAATTGGGCTTTTTGGAAACTATCTTTGTATTTTCTCCTTTTGTTTATACAGTTATAGAATCCTAGTCAGAGGTTAAACAAACAAATACAAATATACAACAGCGAATGATTTTTTCAGTGATTTTTATTATTCGCTGTTTTTTAATTAAAATATAAGTTTTTAATATTAAAGGCTGTCCCAAACCAACGCGAAACATTCGCGCGAAAATGCGACGACTGAATAATGTTCGAAGAATCGCATCGCGCCAGTGTGGGTGCTCCTATTAATCTCCATGTAAATAAATTAAGACAGGCGAAAGTTTCGTCATCGTTCTGAAATATTCGCGTTGGTTTGGGAGAGCCTTAAAGGATGCTTAAATTTCAGTGCAATAACATTTATTCAATAGTTAGAAACGTCTTTGTGAGAAAAAAAAAACAAGAACTACCAAAAAAAATACTTCATACGAAAAGTTTTCCGAAGTGGAGTCAGATTCACAAGAACAATAAAATTTTGAAGTGTTAACATAATTTTAACATTCGTAATATAACTTTGATCTTTTGATTATTATAAGCAATAGTTTAAACATAAAACTTTTCTTTTACAATAATATTTTGAGCCAATTTAGAATTCACAAATCACTTTCTTACTATTCGCGCCATTTTCACATTGCACTAACACAATCAAAGAGTTTGTTTAACCTCTGACAAGCTTTCGACTGACGTCTGGGCAGACTTCCTAATACATACATTTCCCCTCCTTACCAGTTTTTAGTCCGAAAATTTCTTCTGGCTATTTCTCAAATGCCAAGTTGACTTATGCCAGATGACAGCATTTGTCGGTTGATTAACAAGGTTGCCCAATTATTATTTTTATTTTAGTTTCGGTAGATGGTTATGTTTTTTATTATTTTATTAATCTTTTCACTGACCAAATAAGTTTTATGAAATCTAGCAAAACTGTTTCTGGAGAATAAAATGTTAAATTGAATATTGCATTCCTTGTATAATATAGTGTTTTTTTTTGAAGAAAAAAACACTCTGAGCTTCATAATTTAATGTATAATTTAAGAATTTTAATTTTTATATTAAAAATTTGGGATTTATTGTACGTTTAATTTTTGGAATCATTTATTTTCTTGAGTTAATTTTTGACAAAGTCGATAGATATTTATCATTGATCTCCGGCAACTGTAGTAGAGTTTAGTTGTTGATGTTTCGCCCGAATTAGTGGAAAGTAGTGCGCAAACTATTTCGGACATTTTGACAGTTTTCCTTCTCTCTGAGAGCATTTCCTCACTCACTCATCAAAATTTGACATTTAGCCAGATATAGAACGAAAAACCTTGGAAACAGATTTAGTATGAGCCTGATTACACGATTCCTTTTTTCGGTTGTTTCGTCTTTCGTCAAATTGTCATTAAACCCATATGAATGGTTTCAAATACACAATTAATACTTTCGACCAAATTTATGCCATTGATAACTTATCATAACTTTACTTAGACATTGTCTAAACATCAGGGCCTAAACTGCGATTATTTTAACACTGTACAGGCTACATTTTTTAATATTTTAAGAGGTATAGGTATACCTAAGTAGAAAAGGAATTAAAACACACACAGATAATGTTAATGGCCTTGGTATTGGCTACATTGAAAAGATAATTTTCTGCCATTAGTGTTAAAGCATTAGTTCGATCAAAAGGGCGGCATGTTCAACTCGGCTGGTTCAATAGTATTATTTTCGACCATACTTTTTGCAGCAGAACTACTCATGAGTAGATGCAATCATTAATCTAGTACTACTAACTACTCGTGCTCTCATGGCGAGTAGATGAGGTTTGAAGGAAAACCAATTTTGTGTGTTCCATTCAAAATTGCTAGCAAAGTACTCATGCATAGTTCGCCACCTCCAAATGAACACGGCTTCGGTCGTATAAGAGGTAAATAAGAATTTTTTAGGGTTGTTCTGGCGTAAATCTTTTCTTGTTGAAATGTCAAAATATACCGATCAATAATAAAGTGTCAGCTGTCAAGTTAACTGTCATCAAAAACAGTGTTGCCAATTCAAAAATAAAGCAAATCTTTATTAAAAAAAACAACGTACCTATATAAAACAACCAAAGCGGTTGCATATTCGAAGTTTTCAAGTTTTATACGACTATAACTTGTTTGGATTCAGTTTAACATTAGAATGGTTTTGATGAAAATTGAAAAGCTTCGATGATTTCCAGCTCAAATAGAAAAGAGTGAAATTATTTTTAGAAAGAAATTCTGCAAGCAAATGACAGTTGAAAAGGTTCATTTATAAATCTGTCACAAAAGGGGAAAGTGAAGAGCTCATTCAACCTAACCTTGAAGTTTCGGTGTGTAATAAAGCTTAAAATAATATTTAAAAATAAATTGGGTCAATATAAACAAAAACAAGCTTATCAAGTCGATTGGATTTTTCCCTTTGTCATTGCTTTAATTAAGGTGTAATAACAGATGGACATAAATTTTGTCTGATGTCAAAAGACTCTAATTTTGTATTTGAAGGTTAAATTAAGTCTTTAAGCTTTTTTATTAATTCAAATTGGTTTTCTGGTTTCCAAATTTTGAATTTTCAAGCAAAATACAAGCTTTTACCATTAAAAATGTCATCATTGCTTGTGGATTTGATTTGATTATAATGAAATTTGACAAGAAAACTCTTCTTCAATTTAATTTACCACTGATTTATGATTCGGAGTAATGTTTTTGCTGAATTATCCAAAATCTGTTGACGACTCATACTCGTACATTACATATGATTGTATGTTTATTTTTTTTTCTAAAATAGATTGTTGATTTTAATTTTTTGTTTGCTTAGGTAATATTTGCTTTAAACTAGTTTGGTTAGATCGACAAGATTTTAGGAAGCATGCCATAAGCCTTCAGGTAAAAATTAAATAAAAGTTTGTCAGCTAAGTTATACGAAAGATGCCGCAAAACAGTATTTTAATAATTTGCATACATTAACTGAAACTTTTGTTTGTATATATTTTTAGTTAATGACCTTGAACTGATTCGATGAATGCCAAACGGTCCAGTGACTTTTTGGGCATCTTTTAACTATTACAAAAAAAACTATACGATGGCCTGAGTATAATTTTAAACTTTCTGTTTCTTCATGAAAGCTTATGATAAATAATACGAGTAATACTGAAATACATAAATATTCAATTTTTTGTTTTTAAATTAATACCTCTACCACCTTATCGAATCAAATCAAAGCCAAGTTACATTTTTGTATGTGCTTCTTAGCATCACGTTCGTTAATAGGTATTCGTTTTTGGCTTGCACATGCGGCTTGGATATTGGTAAACGTTGTCGCGTCGTCGTTAGGCCCATTGATGATATGGGTATATTGCGTTTGGTTTGGCTTTGGGCTCATCAATCAGTTTCACCTCCCGCAGAATTATAAGGTCTTCGGCCTTAGGCAATACATATTTCGATTTTATACAAAACTCACATTCAAATTTGAATGGCGTAATATTTAAAGCATAGTTTAACCGAAAAGAAAAAATTGAAGGTCGAATTTGTTTATAATATTAAGTAATTTGTTAGTCATTTATTTGGCATACATATTATTCAGTTTTTTTTTTCTTATGAGATATAATTATATATGTTAATCGTAATTACATTAAAAGTTTTATGAGGAATTGCGACAAATTAATAGAATCATAACATAAACACTATCGATATATTGATTTGGAAGTTAAGAAATTGAAGATTTAGAAGAGCCTGAGCAAGTTCTTCATTCTTAAAGGTTTTCCAGTAACGATTTTTACTAGGAATACATAGATAGATAGATACTTAAGGGCAAGTTATGCATTTGTTACAAATCGAACTTGAGATTTTGACATGGAAGACGAAGAAATTCTGTCTAAAATATGCTTCAGCTGATTTGAAAATTTTATGTCCGATCCTAAAGGCAAAGAGACGGAGAACGGAAAAGTTTCCGAAATTATCTGAGGTCAAAACTTGACAAAAACTCTATCTTTTTAGGCACTATAGCTTAGGATATCTTTATTTGCTTTACGACTTTCTCCAAAAGGATTTTTCCGATTTTAATGAACTTTAATGTACAGAAACTCTTAAATAGTTATTATAATACGAAGGCGTATTTTATTGGAAATTGTTGAGCTTGCTATTCAAATTTTCAGAACACTTTCAACAAGTCCCTAAAAAAGGTGATTCCTTTTGAACCCTCTCATTCCCTCTAACGTCTCTTCTTTCCAAGGTCATGAAAACGATTCTCAATCGTCAGCTTAACAAACACCTTGAAGAACGAAAACTTCATCGTTTTGAAGGAAGTAAGATTATTTCACTTGATATTTCTAAGGTATAGAGTTTGGTATTCACCTCTTATGGATTATAAATAACCTTTCCGTTCTGACCGTTCAATTCAAGATGTTTTCGACTGTTTCAAGTCTGAAGTTCGCAAAAATAAATGCTAGTGTTCCCCAAGGCTCTGTTTTGTCTCCGCCTCTTTTTCTCATTTATATAAATGATCTCTTATTTGAAACCACTAATCCACTTCACTGCTTTGCTGACGACAGCACTCTCAAATTTTCATATTCACCTCCTGATTCACATCCCTGTTCTTTGAATGTGGAACTGCAACGGCAGACCGGATCTAAACAACATTTTTGAATGGGGTATACGCAATTTGGAACTTCCACCAGACGTCATGTGCCAAACAAGCAAAAAAATATTCAATAATTTGACAGTAAAATATGTAGGGAAAACAAAAAACATGGTCGTTTGTTTGTTTTCCCTACATTTTTGTATGTCAAAATTAGAAAGAGATAAGACAAAGATAGTTTCTGGAAAAGCCTAGTCGTGTAAAATTTAGTGCTTCTAAGAACCAGATCCAGGAGGAAAATTCCCCCTTTACCATTACCCATGAATGGTAATTGGATCGAGGAAACCGAAAAGCTTTCTGTTCTTGGTATGTGCATATTACCGATCACCTTTTGTGACATACATTGGATAAAGCTAAAAATGCAGTGAAATGCTTAGTTTTCCTGAGACGGTGTAAGAACTTTTTTCCCCGTCTTATCGATGGCAATGTCAAATTTGACATATTCACACTGGTGTTGCCATATCTCAAGACTTATGCGTAACAACCTATGTACTATGCCCCAACTATGTATATTACGCAGCAGGCTACTACATTTCACCACATTCACTTGGCTGTATAAAATCTTAATGTTGTTGTATTTTTAAAACATTTGAAAACTTTTGGTCAAATGTTTCCCTTATTTAAATAACTTTTTTTTTAACAATGATCACATTTGTTTTATGTAAATTTTTTTTTCATTAATTCTAGTGCTTGAAACCGAAGTTATTCACACAACAAACTTATCCAACACACCCGATGATTATGATCCGTATGTTTGTAAATTAAACCCTGAACTGAGGGCCGTTGCCAAAGAAGAACTCCACGAAGATGATAACATTAGAAAACAAGCTTTGGCCCAGTTCCGCGAGTGGATCTCCAAGCATCCCAACATCAAGAAATGCCGAACAGACTCGATTTTCCTGCTGCGTTTCTTGCGAACCAAAAAGTTTTCTGTACCCGCTGCTTGCGAAATGTTAGAACGTTATCTTACAATCCGACAACTCTTCCCACAATGGTTTACAAAATTGGACATCGAAGATCCGGCATTGAATGAAATTTTTGAAAATGGTTACCTTGTCCCACTGCCGCAACGCGATGAATTTGGCAGGCAAGTTATTTTCTCCATTGGTGGCAAATTCGATCCTTACAAATACACATCGGTGCAAATGGCTCGTATACACTCGTTGATATGTGAGGCACTGCTGGATGACGATGAATCCCAGGTAGCTGGGTATGTTTATATCAATGACGAATCTGGAATGAATATGGGATTTGTTAGTCTTTGGTCGTTGACAGATCTGAGAAGTATACTAAAGTGCATACAGGCAAGTTCATATTTATACAGAAAATGTTTTTTTTTTTTTAAGTTCAAAAACAGAATAATAATCTTTTGTATGTTTATGTATATAGAATTCAACACCAATGAGGCACAAGGAGACACATTTCATCAACATTCCACACTACGCCAACCGTATTATTGAATTGGCAGTTTCAATGCTCAGTGATAAACTTAAGAAGAGAATAATGGTAAGCTGAGTGATTTGATATTTAAGACTCCTAACATTCTTATAAAAGAAGTCATAAGTTTTGATTAATGGCCTTTTCGATTGGCAATCCAACAGCGTGAGGAATGCGTGTAAACCCTTCTGATTGTGTTCTATCGGGATTCGGAATGACATTTCCTCTCCTGAAAAGTTGTCAAAGTTGTGAAGTGTCATTATAGATAGGCAAACAACATTTTCAAGTTTAAATTGGAAATTGAAGATTATTTGGCAAATTAATGTGTGTGACAATAAAACCAAAATTTAAATAAATAAAGTAAAAATGGACACAAGTGACTTTTTATCATCCTCTTCATCATCAAGCGATGATGATATGATTGTAGTAGACATTTTACTGAATGAATTCGGAAAAAAACACAAGTTTTTGCCGGTTGCATGTGACGTTTCACAAATGCAATGATACGAAAACTTAAGAATCGAATTAGGCCTGTTTGTGTGTTTTACGGGCATTCCGAATCGGAGAGTTCTTCCGAATTGCCAATCGAAAAGGCCATAAATGATTTTTAGAGCGATCATTAAAAAGAAAACAATTTTTTATGAATTCTTGTCAAAAGTCGAAAATTGCGGCTTCTCCTACTTAAGTCTTAAATAATGAAGATTTTCTACAAAAAAAGCTTCAGGTAAACTTGCTAACGAGAAACATTCGAAACACATGTCGGATCTATGGCGACTTTTTACAATTCATTTCTAATGATGATTTTCGTCTAGGTTGATAGACTATTTTGACTGGAATTATTATGATCCCACAGAGGCAAATAAATAATTATTCTATTGGTGTGTGTAGGTATATGTATATATATCTGTACCTCGACCACTGACTGAAGAGATTATCTTATTCATATTCAACTCAGACTTTAATCTAACCTAATGTCGTTTTTCATTGAAGAAAATATTTTATCTTTTTGGGAATATAGCTAGATTTAATCTTTTTCCATTTGTTCATGATGTATTCAAGAACGATCCATTACATATGCCGCCTCCACTGGGCATCAACGATGTCCAACATCACAACCACAATCCAATCCAAAGTCTGAATTGTATGGATAATGACACCACATGACATGGATTATTGTGCCTCCATTGGTTTTTTCTATACATGTTCATAATCCGAGCATCGTTCATGCCCAGTGGAGGCGGCATGTTAAGATGCCAAGTTTGGGGTGCGTTCACCCACATACGCTGCACTGGCCGCGAGACTTTCCTGTTGAAATTGAAATTATTTTTATTCAACGTTTGGTGTTCTGTCTGGTGTTCAGTGAATCTATCTCGAACAGTTTAGGGAACTTGCTTTCAGTTCAGACAAGAAATTATAGATACACTGCCAATTGGCGTTTTTCTTTTTTAACTCAGAGCAGATCACGGAATTGATATATCAGAGCATAAAAAGTGTGTTTCTTTTTTTCCATCGGAGTAAGCTCAGAGATAAAATGACCAATCAAATCGAGCGAAACGCTGAGCGAAGCCAACTTCACACATAATTAAGAATACAAAATGGATTCCCTATGAAATGACAGTTCGGTGCTCAAGTGTGTTTCATAATTAAATCTGAGGACTCTGATCATAATCTGCTGAGAGCTCTGATCTGATCGCTCAGCCGATTATAAAATGCGGCTTTTTTTCCCAAGGAGCATTTAAATGGATTATGTATTCTAACTTCATCCCTTCAGGGCTTCAAGCAAATTTGCTAACCTATAGCTTTGTCGGTATTTCTTTCATCATTGCAAATAGTTTTGGCGATTTGGCATGGCCAGCAAGATCACCCGATTTAACCATCCCATACTTCTTTCTTTGGGGCTACTTGAAGTCGCGGGTTTAAGCCTCAGACAATCGCACCCCTTAAGGAGAATATTCGACAGGAATGCTAAAAGTTATCAGCGGAAACCTTGCGAAAACGGGCACAAATGTGTATCAACACTGGTGGCAGCCACTTGACGGATAGGTATCATCGTTTCCGCTGAATAGAACAATTTTTAAAGGTCCAAATAAAGATTTCCATCACTCATTATTATTATTATTATTATAAATTCTTTATTTAACCTCTCGATATTTTTACAATAGTATAAATCTAAGAATAATTGCATGGCATATATTGCCGTCTGCCATGATTTCCATCACTCAAAATCATTTTTTTTTATTAAGTAAAAAAGTGATTCAAAAAGAAAATTGGATGATAAACTCTGCGCCACCTTTGTAAGCTTTATTGGAACTAGACAATTAACACCGTTATTGCTGAGAAGGTGGAAATTCCGGAGCTTTCCTCAATACCTGCTCGCACCTGAGCATTATTTACCTCATTTCGAACTGCACGAGAGGTCTTCTGGCACCGGCACCCTGAAGATCACAGATAGCTCTTTGTTGCTGAAAACGCTAATCCAATCAATAAATTTTTGGACTACTAGGAGATTTTCAAACAATAAACGAAGTTACGCTATGATAAAACTGTCCTAGAATCAGAGAATAATTAAATGCTGCCAGTCAAAATTAAATTGAATAACTTACATATGTTCTTTGCTCTGTACTCCCTCTATCAATTAATTGTGACAACAAAATATACATATGTCTTTTTTGATAGAAAAAATTATTCAATAGTTAAACTAGAATTCTTAATATGCGTTAGTTTCCTGTTGGACCCATAGTGCCGAAGGTGGGATTTTTGAGATAAATTCCTTAAACCAGTGCGAAAATTCCCTTTTAATCCCACCATTTTTTTGTCGTTTTTCCCAAGAAAATTAAAAAAAAATGTCACTAACATTTTCACGACCTATCACGTATACATTTTTTACAAAACAACAAAGCCCAAACTTAGATTTATTTCCAGAAGTCTTCGATTTTAACAAAAGACTTTGAAATCAACTGCAAAATTTTCTAAATGCAGAATTTTATTTAAATTTGATAAGTTTTATCTACCTATTTTGTCTGTTAAATCTTCAATTTAATTTGATAAGAAAAAAAAAAAAATTGTGTGAGTGCCGGTACTCACGGTTAATATGTGTAAACATCAACGTGCGCGGATCCAAAACGGACTTGTTTTAGCTTGAAGGGGATCTTAAGATTTTTTTCACTGAACGCACCCATCCTAGTATGCAGATCGTAACGTTGCACGACGTAACGTTACTCACTACGTTTTTCACTCTTCCGCCAGCATATATGTTTACACATCTATAATTCTTTAAGTCATGCGGGTCTTCGAAACGAAATTTCATTTCTTTAAAAGCAGATTCATGAACATGTGTCCTTCAGTTGTTTTTCTCATTGTTCATAATTCAAGAGTCTTTAATTAATTCCCAACATTTTGGCCTAAATACTCTAAACATGTCTTCAATGTGTTGATACAAGTTGGATTCATCTTTAACTTTGTAACTTGTGAGGAACTCTTAAACAACTTTCAAAGAAATGATTCTGATATTTCTTTAACCTGATTTCACTTTTTTTTTTTAATGTTTCTAAAGAATCAATTAGAATTTTTGTGGTAATTTATTTCCGGTTTAAATTTTATAAACAAGAATTTCCCACAAAGTGAGTCGGTTTTTGATTTGTTCCTCTTGAGGTCGAAATTCCTAAGAAAAGGGATTTTTTTCCAACGATCCCCTAGCACTGGTATATTACCATCTAATTTACAACGTTTTCAGAAGCTTTCTCCGTGAACACTTCCATTTGCTAATAACTGGCTGAACACAATAGACGCGCGTTCGATCGCGCGTTCGCACGCGCGTGATTATTAAAACTTATTTAACTCCCAGAGTCGCTTTCGCGGCTGCGTCTCCATTGTATTCACTTTAACGAAATTTCACGTATTTTAACTTTGACAGGTGCGAACGCGCGTTCGAACGCGCTTCTATTCTGTTCAGCCAGTAAATGTCAATTCCATAGTCGTTCTGGATATTTCTATTCAGCAAAAATGTCAGACTTTTTTAATAGATAACATTAATGCATAACATGCCAATTATAACAGTTTTTGTTTATAAAATTGCTGTTCATGCGGTCCCGCAGGGCCAGGGCCCTAGGCACCCAGAGTTTTTTTTTTTTCAAGTCGCTCGAAGCGCGTTAACGCACGCCCACTTTTAATGTCGAAAAACTGTTATAACTGTTATTAATTGGCATGTCTCTAGTTTCGTCCATTTAAAAAACCAATTGAACTATTCGAGTTGAAAAACATTCGGACAAGTTGCGATGGCAAATAACTATTCTTGTATACAAAATATTATCAAGTTAAAAAATTGAAGTAAATTCTTTTGAAAACAATCCTCATGGATGTCTACATCTTCACAGAATTTGCGATTATTCTTGCAAGCACCTGGAACCCCTACCTCTTTGAGGTAACTGATAAAACACTTAAAAATAAAATAAAGCATAATGTGTTGCATAATCTACGGCTGAATAACGAAAACGTTAGTGAGAGGGTTTCTCGAATTCAACTAAAATGTGTGGTAACCCTTAGTGTTTTCTCACTGCATAAAATGTTTAATCAAGTCCATCAGCATGGCCCGGCGTGTGACAGACTTGGTGATTCAGAGTTAATAAGTCACCACCAAAATATTTCTCAAATAAATGTCCGTTATTAACTTATGAAATGAACGAAAAACGATCCTTTTGTTGAACATGAATCCTATTTACGTGGCCTTTTGTTTTATTTAAAAGTTAAAATTCTCATACAAATATGAACAGAAACACTTAGTCATCTCTTAAAAATCACCGCCTCTTATTCAAAATAATCACTTTTATCTATATTGTAATATTGTATGTGTGGTTTTGAGTTAATCTAAAATAAAATTTCGAATTTCTTACAGGTTCACAAATCTGTAGATGCACTTAAGACAAAAATCAATCCAGCAATACTACCTCAAGAATACGGAGGCACTGTTCCTCTCGCTGAAATGATCAAACAATTCAAAGAAAAATTGATACAAAAGAGAGCAGCCATTTTGGCCTTAGACGATATGTACATCAAGGTTACAAAGGATGCAGTTAATTTCGCTGGCAATGATATTGGTGGCATTGATTCTGGAATTGTTGGGAGTTTCAGAAAGCTGGAAGTTGATTAAGCTTTTGAATTAAATTAATGATTTTTTTTTAAATGAGTTATATAGTTTTTGTTATGTATTAAATTGTATTTTTAAAATTAAGCTTATATGGTAATTAAATATTTTACTTTTGTGTTAATAACATTATTTTAATTTTTGTTGTTTTTAATTTATTTTGTTAAGAAAAAGAAATACTTAAACGGTCGGTACAAAAAGTCTAAGAGCTGATGGAAAAATTTGGGTGTGGAAATATAAGCAGGGTTTGTAGGTGTATAAGTCGGAATATCGAAAACAAAAGTCTGACACGTTTTTTTTTTTGCGCCACAGCACCGGTCGTGGGGAAATGGTGCTCTGCATTTTCCTTACAAGCGCAAGGACTTTTATCTAAACGATTCGTTTTTTATTTACGCTTATGACAAGCTTAGCTTAAGACTAATCCATTAATTTTAAATAATAAAAAAAAAAAAAAATAACAAAGAGAATAAAAAATAAAGAGAGAATCGAAATAAAAGTTAAAATAACTATTGAAAATATCCTATGTAAATAAAAAAGGTAGAAGGTGAAGAAAGTTTTTGGGATAAGTAAGATAGAAGGGAATTTCGAAGGACCGATTTAGAGGAGTGGAAATCAGAAACATTTGAGGAATTATTGGCATTTCGTAGCACGTTCTACATTTATGTAGAAGCTATAGTTAGTGCGGTGAAAAGGGATGCGGAAAAGGGGTATTGACCTATAAGGTTACGCTGATTAGCATTGAAAGAGACAATACTTAACAGAGCAGGGCAGTCAATATTACTGGTAAATACATCAAAAATAAAAAGTACATCTCCGGTTTGACGTCGATTTTCTAGGGACCGAAGGTGGATCAGCTGTAAGCGATCTGAATAAGGAGGAAGTCGATAATGATCATCCCACGGAAGATTACGCAGAGCAAATCGAATAAACCTTCGCTGGACGGCTTCGAGCAGTTCAATTTGGGTAATTTGATATGGGGACCATAATTGAGACGCGTATTCAAGAATGGGTCTTACAAATGAAACAAAAAGAGATTTTGTAACGTATGGGTCAGAAAACTCTTTTGGCCATCGTTTAATAAAGCCAAGTGTAGAGTTACCTTTATTGATAACGTTGTCAATGTGGCAACGGAAGTTAAGTTCCCTGTCACAAATGACTCCTAAGTCACGGGCAGAATTGACTACGGATACTAGGTCTCCATTTATATTGTAGTGCCGGGGGCGAGGGGGGAGGCGTTTCCGTGAAAACGTTAAGTTGTGACATTTGCTGACATTGAGCTCAAGGAGGTTTTTTCGGCACCAGAGAGAAAATATATCTAAATTGCGCTTTATTGTATTTACGTCAGCGAGTGACGAGATGCGTTGAAAGATTTTCATATCGTAGGCATAAATAGACAGACAACAATCAAGAAACTGAGCAACATCGTTTATAATGGGTGATTTTTTAAGAGGTTTAGAACTTTTTTTAAAAAAAAAACAAAAAAAATTCGAAAAATGAATGAAATATTTATTTGAATCGATAGTTTGAACCTTGCAATTTAATGTTTAAAGATAATTTCATGCAAATGTTGACCGCGGCTGCGTCTCAGGTAGCCCATCCGCTGAGTCCAATTTTGGCATACTCTTTCACACATATCGGCCGGTATCTCACGAATGAATGCATGGATGTTGGCTTCCAGTGCGTCAATCGAAGCGGGCTTGTCCCTATAGACATTAGCCTTGACATACCCCCACAAAAAATAATCTAATGGTGTCAAATCGCACGATCTAGGCGGCCAATTGACCGGCCCGAAACGTGAAATTAACTGTTCACCAAACTCGCCTCGCAATTGCGCCATTGTTTCGCGTGCTGTGTGGCATGTGGCACCGTCTTGTTGAAACCACATATCATGCAAGTCAAGAACTTCCATTTCGGGAAAAAAAAAAGTTTGTTATCATCGCTCGGTAGCGTTCACCATTGACAGTAACGCTGCGATTCGCATCATCTTTGAAGAAATAGGCCCAATAATGCCGCCGGCCCATAAACCGCACCAAACAGTGGCTTTTTCGGGATGCATTGGTAGCTGTTGCAATGCTTCTGGCTGATCTTCACTCCAAATGCGGCAATTTTGCTTATTTACGTACCCATTCAACCAAAAATGAGCCGTATCGCTGAACACAAGCAGCGCGCGATGAACATTTCGAACCGAGCACGAATTTTGATAGTAAAATTCAATAATTTGCAAGCGTTGTTCATTTGTAAGACGATCCATGGTTAAATTGCAAACCAAACTGAAGCTGTTTGACAGTGACACAAGGTACTAAACACACGTCAGCTGTCAAAACCAGTGTTGCCAAAACCAAACCAGCTAAAAAATCACCCGTTAGTTAAAATAAATAAAATAGTGGACCAAGATGGCTGCCTTGTGGTACTCCGGAAGGTGCATTAAAGGGACTGGAGAGATCTAAAATCTAAAACGGACTATATATTTTCTATTGGTCAAGTAAGAATTCAGCCATAAGATGAAGAGAGTCGGGAATCCCAAGGTTTTAAGTTTAAAAACAATAATCTACCGAAATTCTACCAGGTTGTTAGTTGTTGATCTGCCCGCCACAAAACCATGTTGAACCAGAGACAGAATTGATTTGGAATGGAAAGCAAGTGCTTCGTATATAATGCTTTCGAACATTTTCGGTATACATGATAGTTTTGCTATGGGGCGATAATTAGAGACATCATTTTTGGGACCTTTTTTTATTGATAGGAATTATATATGATATTTTCCACGATTGAGGAAAGGTGCTTTGCAAAATAGAAATTGTGAACATGTTGGTCAGCGGATGAATGAAGGCATTTATACATTTTTTTAGGATGTTAACTGGCACTCCATCTGGTCCGGCGGAGTAGTCATCTTTAAGTTTTTCGATTTTTTCTTTTATCATGGCTAGTAGAATGTTGATAGCTGTAAATGAGGTTTGAGTGGAGCCTTTTAAATAGTGAAAGTATTGTGTATCAGGTTCAATATCATTGTCACTAAACGACCGTTTAAAGGAACTCAAGATATAAGCTTTTTAAGCGAACCTTGTCGGCTTTTTTTTTGAGATTCAATAAAAGTCTCTCGATTGAAAGGAACTACTAACTGCCAGATGACGAAAATTTAGTTTTTAGATTGCTAGGGCTCTTAGGAGCATTTTATTCACTATTGCACTCTAAATTTGGCCATAACTTAAGAGTTGACATCAAATCGAGAGTTGAAACGCAAGTTGAAATTTCTTTTTATTCACTAATTATTTTCTTAACTTGTTGCGGTAAAATTTACCACAACAAGTTTCACCAGCCTATTCTTTATCCTTCATCCATTTTTAGCCTTCCTTTTTCGTTGTGGCTCCAAAATACCGGTAGAGTACAGTTGAAACCTGGTTTCCATCAGCCAGAGTCCTGCTCTTAAAGTATTCTGGAAAAGCAACCAATATAGGTATCCGTGAAACAGTGTCCTGTGTGACGGGCGGTCCACAAAAACACACATACGTGCGACAGGTGGTCGGCACAAATACTTATCGTGTGACAGTTGGTCCACGTACATCATAAAAATAAACATTGTGTGACATGTCGTCCACAAAATCATCAAGTATGTGACAGTTGGTCCATACAAGGAGAAAACATGATGAACCCGACCCATGTTCAACGACATGTGTGACAACTATTTCACACCAACGTAAATTTAGTATGGCTTAATGCCCACCCTAAAGTGTCTTGAACACAAAAGTAAAATCACTTTGCGATGTGTTTCCCTTCCCCTATTAAAATCTGCGCGAAAGTCTACGGGTTTAGCTTATTTTAACTTTCGCGAAAGGCAGTGAATCCTGTCTCTTCATTTTAGTTGGAAAAGGGGGTCATCCCATCTGACAAAATGTTTTCCTCCAACTTCGTAGTCTGGGCCGGTTTGGTATGGGGCATTGTTCGTGGTTTTAAATAATTTTTCGCTTACCTTTTTGCTTTGGAAATTGACGGGTGGGGACTGAACTTGTCCATTGAGCTACTTTTGGAAAGAGATCGCATGCGTGGCTCGATTCGACAACAGCGCACACTTCAGCAAATTGGCGGAGTGCTGCAGTTAGACTGTGACCGAATAACACACGGACAAGCGATCTGAAAGAGATAGCAATATATGGAATGGACGGCATGGACGAGCTAAGTCCGCCATTTTTGACTGACTTTGGAAAAGGTTACAGAAGCAAGTGGTTGGAAAAAAAAGAAACTAATCGAAAAATTATTCTCGATTTTTTTTGAGCGATTTTTTTTTTTTGATCAGGAAAATTGCGTGGTGAAAAATCCCAGTTCGGGGAACAAGAATCGAAAAGAAATAGAGGAGCTATTTTTTTTTGTGTAAGGAGAGGAAAACGTTTAGTCTGAGGCGATCGAAGAAGGTTCCAGATTGGGGAACAGTGGAGGAGATAGGATTACGCATTAAAGCTAAGTATTTCGTTGTTTGGTTTTGTCCAAAATTAGTGAAAATTGTGAGATTTTATCGGTTGGTTTTTGTGGCCAGAAAAGTGGCAAAATTTTTACCCCGGTAAGGCCTTCGTTTCGTTTTCTTTTATTCTCCCGAAATTGCGGGACTCGCGACCGTTCTAGTTGTCCTTGTACAGTTGTGGTTTTCGGGAACTTTCCCTGTGTGATTTTACTTCGTGTTCTTGTGACACAAAGAAATTGTTCTTGATATTTTTTTTTGAGTTGTTATTTTCTTTTAATTTCGAGAATTTGCCTTCTGCCAATCTCGAAAAACCTTTGTTTAACTTCTCTTTTGTGTTTGAAAAGATTCTGGGTTTTAATCCAGGCTTCGGCCACGGTTTCCCAGACACCCCCCATACAGATCAATAAAACTTTCAATTTCCCATTAGGAAATTAATTTCAGTATTTTATTTTGCAATTTTGGAGTTTATTTTACAGGTACTGGTTAAGGCAAACTACCCTATAAAAAGTTTCCTGGCGCCCACTTTCGAAAGTAAGTACGCCCCTGTACTTACCTTCTCATTTATTATTTCATTTTATTTCATTTTATATCATTTTTATATTTGTTTGATATTCCTCTTTAATCGGATCGGATTAAAAAGGAATATCAAATCGAACCCACCCCTAAGACTGAGCTACGGGAGACAGCACTGTATGTGTTGTTGGTTGCTGATTTGTTCATCGAACGAACCTGTTGTCATTTTGACATTTCGAATTTCATTTCTAATTCTAATTAAATTCATAAGTCGTGTTGCACGCCGGGATCGTGCTTTCGGTTTGTTTTATTCAATAAATAATTCTTATTATTAATTAATCGAATTCGTTTTGTTATCGTGATATTGGAATCCGTTTTCCAATATTACGATTATAGTTTAAAGTCGGTTCGCGGAACAAATATTTGCAACAAACTCTCGAGTTGAAGATCTAAATTTGGCCAACTTCCAGTTTGAAAAAAATATTCCTGGAATATTTAAGAAATATAAAACAAAAACTGTCATTTTAATTTATAAATTTGAATCTGTCAATCATATCGATATTATATTTGTGTGTTAAATTTCGAAAAAAATGATTGGCAAACAATCCAAAACATCTGAAAAAGTAATTTATTCGCTGGAAGAGGAAGATTGGCAATCGCTTTTGACACTCGTTGCAAGATATGATGTATCACGCTTGAAATTCTTACTCTACTAAAGTCTGCAATTGTACATTGAATTGATCCGAGCGCATAAAATTGTAATGTTATACCAATAACTGTGTAATTATGGGCGAGGAACGTGAGTTTTAAAGTACACATTCAATTTAAACTCATACCGTCTCTCGTCATAAGGGAGTGAGTCCTTATTCAAATTAAGTAAAATCATTAATGTTGTCCGCTTTGAAAGACGAAAGCGATAAATAAAGTCACGGTCGCGTCATCCCAATTTTCAATCCCAATGCGCTGCAACATCTTGTAATTCCTTTTCTCAAAACACAGAGGCTCATCAGTTCCATCATCTTCACTTTCACTCCTCGAAGAAGATGACGGCCATTTTTCCCAAAAATAAATACTTCGGAATATATATATTTTTGCTGTGATAATTGAAGCGAAAACGACTTTTTTTACGAAAAATAATCTCAAGTTTGCTCAGCCAACAACAAATTCATAAGTTGAAAACAAAAATATACTCAAGAAAGCTACCACCAAGTCATTATAGGCTGGAGTTATAGCTATATTTCACGGTTGCCAGGCCCATCATCTGACTCCTTTTAGTGGTGCTTAGTCTATTACATACGTTCAATTTTAATTTGAGAAACTTTTTGCCCAGCTGGGAGTTGAACAATGGCTTTAAATATGACCTGAATATGTAAGAAATTTGACAAATCTTCTCAAAAAATTGTTAATGATTCTTGAAAAAAAAATGGCGAACTATCCCCTGGCAACTCCTTTTCAACTTTTTGAAAACTGGGTTTCCGAAACCCATCGACCTATACATCAAAAGAAAGGTATTTTCGTTTGGAAGGTCTGGTTCTCGAAATATTTTCACCAAAGTGATTTTACGATTTTTCTGAATTTCTGTCTAAAACATTCCAAAGTATTGGTGTTTGGATAGCGATATTTCTGCAATCGATCCTCGAAATCGGTTACTGTTTTTAAAATTGTTTGTTATATTTTAAGACTTTTCTTTAACTTTAAACCAAAATATTCTTTTAAGTTTGGTTCTCGAAATATTAGCATCCAAAGTGATATCACTGTACTTCCATCTAATCCTTTTGGATGGCGATATTTCCTCAACCCAGGCTTATTCGGAAGAGGTTGCGGTTTTCTCTGCCGAATAACAAACCTTTCCGTTGAATTAAAAATGTTGAGAAACAAATTTTTACTGGTTTACATTAATACAATTGAATTAAGCGATATGCACAAAATGGTACCCATATGATATTGGTTAATGTCTCCATCACTTCAAAATTATAGGACAATTTGAAAACTGTTTAAAATTTGCATGAAAGTAAGTAATTCCTTCGAGGAAAGCCCTAAATCTAAGAGAACTTAGGGCATGTTAATATTTAATGACAGGTTAATATCTAATTAGAGTATTCTAGGCAATGGGATACAAATTAATTGAAAATAAAACACCCTGCATTATAATCTCTCATAATATTTCTGTTATAATAAATTCTTAAAGAAACCGCGCTTACATGCTTGCATGGTTAATCATTACAGGTTACCTCCTTCTGTAATGAGCATTTTACTTAAATGAATTTAAATTGCCAGGTTCAAGTACCTTATTCAATTACGTAGGTATACTATGGAATTTTTAATGAATTTATTGCCATACACTTAAAGAAAAGTTCTTTTAAATATTAAATTAAGTTTAGAGGTATAGAACTTTAAGTTGGCAACACTATTTTAACTGTCGGCCATTTTGTCAGCTGTCAAGTGATTTATTTTCAGTTTGGTTTGACATTTCAACATGAATAGACTGACGCCTGAACAACTCATGCAAATTGAGCAAAATGGGCTCGAAACGAGATCGTTGTTGATCCCGATTTTCACAAGAAATTTTTTTTTCAGCGAGGAAGCTCATTTTCATAAGCAAAAGTACCGCATTTGGAGTATAGATAATCCTCAAGCCATTGTTGAGGCGCCGTTACATCCAGAAAAACTGACAGTTTGGTGTGCTTTATGGTTGGGTGGAATAATTGGTCCGTACTTCTTTAAAAACGATGATGGCCAGAACGTTACAGTCAATGGTGGCCGCTATTTAGCCATGATTACTGACTTTTTCATTCATCAGTTGAACAACCATGATGTGCAGGAACTGTGGTTTCAACAAGATGGCGCAACATGTCACACAAGGAAACGTTTGGTAACCGCATAGTTTCACATTACGGACCCTTGAATTGGCCTCCAATATCGTGCGATTTAACAACAATCTTCGGCTGGATTCCCGAAACATCCTTGAAGAAGGATTAACGTTATAATCTAAGGTAATTCCTTATACGGATAAGGTTACTTTAAAGCAATTTTTTCTTTGAGTGTACTGATGCATTTAAAATACATTTTCAAAATAAAGTTTTTCTTTGTTTAAGTATTCAAAGCAATTTGATGCTTCATCACTTGATATTGAATTAGTCCGAGATTATGCCTACCTTATATATGCTTATACACTAGAAGATTTATTTGAGTGGCGCATTAAAATTTATGCGAATGTATAAAATATTTTAGTTTTAAAAAGCCCATCAAATAGAGCAGTTAGTCGGTATGAAATTTGCCAGATTAAAGGTACTCTTGATTGTCACATTATTGCCTCTTGGCCTAAGTGATCAATTTGATATATTCTGGAAGCGAAACTTCTTACCAGCCATTTTTGCTGGACCTTCAAATTGTTCGATAACACCATGTGAAGCCCTGAAAATCATTGCACAATTATTTGTTTTTTCCAAGGAGGATAAATTTGGAAAAGATTTGACGCCAAAAAAGCAGGACCCAAGCATGCCGGATATGGGAGTTGTTTTTAATTTGGAAAATGATTTGCATAAAAGAATTCGTCAGATTGAAAGTCGATTGCGTTCAGTTGAGCAGCCAGTTTGGAGACTGACCCCAGGTAGTAAAACCGAGTGGAACCGTTGCACATCTGGAATATGTCGTTGTAATCCGGATACGAAAAGTTTTACTTGTTGGAATACAAATTTAATATCAGTACCAGCTACCCAAGTTATACCGATGAATATGGTTTTTATGTAAGTAAAATATTGAATAATCAGAAAACTTAAATAATAAGTAAGGAAGGCGGATTTTCAAAAGAAATACAAATTTCAAGCTTCAATAGAGCTCAATTACAACATTTTTGATTGATATCAAATATCCCAACTGGAAAAGCAGTCTAGTTTTTGATGAGGCCATAGAAAGTTAAAAATATTTACATACTAACAAGAGGCTAGCAAGGGTTACTATTGAAATTAGATAGGCCTTCGCCATTTTGCCTTGCGCGACAAACAAAAAAATTAAAAAAAATCGGTTTGTCTGAGATTTTCGTCTGCCAATCCGGGGATCTAACCACTGGACTAATTCGCCATACAAGCACAATGTTGAAAATAAATAACTTTATATTCTTTAATGTATCGTGCCATTTAATGGTGATTGCAAAATGTTTGTGTTACGGGGTATTTCTGATGGGATATAGCATATCTTTTCACTACCAAGGGCGAAAATACGGACGATACTAGGGAACAGTTAAGTAAGTAAGCTTAGGGAGGGGATGGGAAAAAAGTTAGAGTCGGCAACCAAGAAGGCAGCGAAGACATATAACCTTCGTAGGAGAGATGTTCAATTAATCCCGAACGAATCGGTTTGGCGAAGCAACTTGACCCTATCAGAAGCAGCGAACTATTTTTCGGCGAATTTGGCACCAAAGTTTGTAGTTCTGTTTCTAATTAAGAAACGAGTATCGCCATGGACTTACATTCTCGTAGATGAAAATGTACAAATCGAGGAACCAGGAATGTTAAGGATTTAAAACCTTACTCCGACAACCCCTAAAATTAGTCGCTTAGCGGATGATCTGCGCTTAGAGGTTGGTACTGAGAGTTTTCAAGCTTTGTGATGTGCTTAACTCTCACCTGTACCGAGATTTAGCTGTTTCGGCGAGTGAAATGAGATGATTTGCCCTACTCGCTGACTCATCTCACTTCAATCGCAAAAGTGATTTAGCTGTTTAACCCGGAGGCCACACGTGCCAGTACTGGAAAGCAAGTTGCAATACATACACATTTTTTACTAACACATATAAACCCAAGCAACTTGCTCGTCAACTGGCTTGCCTTTTTCGTAGCCAGTTGAGCAGCCAGTAGAGAAGCAAGTAGGGCGTTCATTTTTTTAACTATAGTCAACAATCATCGTTCCTTTTATTAAAATTTCTGAATTAATTAGATTCCGTGCAAAAAATAAGTTAAAATTTAGTTTGGAATTTGATTGCATTTTAAAAATGTTAAAATCCACTTTCATACGAAACTTGACATTGCTTGACAGAATATTTGACGCTTGCGAATATTTCGTTAAAAATCACCAAACAGCTCTAAAATTGCCCTTTTCAAAAAATAAAATTTGATTTTTTCCGGATTTTTAGAAGTTTTTTTTAATCCATTGACATCGTAGACATCCTTTAATGGAATTTGAAAGTTTATGGCTTCACAGATAGGGGACAAATTATATTTGATCGTATCGGGAATATTTCGTTCCAAATGTCAACCGATTGCGCTGAAAATGCATTTTTCCGGAGCAGAAAATAAAATGGAAAAAATATCGGATTTTTAGAGGTTTTTTAATCCATTGACATGCGTATACATCCTTCAATGGAATTTGAAAGTTTTGTGCTTGACTGACGGATAGCCAACAAACTGTATTTTGACGTCTGTAGTTTTTTTTTGGTACATGAATTTTATGGCGAATTCCTTTCAAAAAAGAAATCGAATTTTTTCTAAACAGAATCGAATTTTTTCTGTCAATTGAAAGGAATTCGTATTTCGTAAAAGAATCGATTTTTTTTGGTGTGATTGTGTTTGTGTTACTTTATAGCTGCAATTGACGCAAAACGTCAAGAAATTATTCACAAAACTATTGAGGTTGTTTGTTTTTGTTGTGAGAAAAATGTTTTACCAATAGAATTAAATTAATAAATAAAAGATATTAACCAGCTTATACGGTGCCAATTTGTTGGTGGATTTTATTTGTTTGAACTTCTATTTGCACATATATTTTTAAAGAAAATTGTTATTGAAAAGTTTTCACTTGCACTGTCTTTCACTCGCGAAAGCTATTTTTGTTGTCAAATTTGTGTTTCATAATGAACAACGCACAATAAATTATTTTTATAGCTGTATAAACAACTCGTTTTCCAAAAATTCCGCGACTTTCAATTTGACGTATTTGAAATGTCAAGTCTTCATAAAGTGTGTGCAAATCAGTGTGAAATCTTGCTAAAAACGCAAGATTTGTTTTGACAGAAAAGAATCGATTTTGTTTACAAAAAATTTGATTCTGTTTAGAAAAAATTCGATTTATTTGTTGTAAGGAATTCGCCATTAGTTAAAGTATATGTTATTGGCTCTTATGTTTCTTTGTCCATAATTTCAATTATTAAAGTTTGTTAACCATTTTTGCATTTTTCATTAATATTCGTTCCAATTGTATTTTGATTTTTTCAATCCATTTTGTTTGAAAGATCAACCAAAGTTGTTTACTATAGTAGAGAAAAAGAACGACCTACTTGCAAGCAACTTGCTTGGCAATTGGAGTGCCACCTACGTCACAGCCAGTACACAGATACAAATTTGGCAGGCAATGTATGAACCCAACTTGCTTGCCAGTACTTGCTCGTGTGGCCTGAGGGTAAGTGAAATGAGTAACTTCGAATTTAGTTTCGAACACTCAAATGTCATAACCAAAGACTATATTTTTCTGTGTCTTTGTTCTTATTTATTTGACTTAGAGAAGAAAAATAATGTTTGTCTTCAATTAACAATAGACATTCATTATTGCAAATATGTATATACATCCATATATAAAAACTTCAAGTTTATGTGAAAATTGTTTAAAAAAAAAAAGGAAAACCTTCTTGAACAGAAGGATGTGTGCTTTGCTTAGTGTTAGATTCTTCGAAACTTCAACCTACCACCCTTTTTCATATATAATTTGCGCCGTTGAGTGTTCTTGAAACTTGAAGTGTGGCTGAGAATCATGCATTCATCCATCATCGTCTTTTTGAGAAATTTGCCTTTCGATTCCATTGTTATTGTTATTTTATATATAAATATGATTTATAATTATAATTATAAATTCAACTTTATTTTTATTCTAACTTTTTTATTTAAAATTTAATTTAAAATTTAACTTATGTAATTAACATTTAAATATTTTTCTCTTATAATTTGTATTTAATTTTATATTATTTTTGGTTTTCTTTCTCGTATTCTATTTCAAAATGTTATTTAATCTTAATATCATTGTATCTCTCGTATATCTCCATTTATTTTACTTAAATTCATATCTTTTTATTTTCTTTTTCTTTCTTTTCTTTTTTTTCTTCTTCTTTTTTCTTTCTTTCTATTCTTTTAGTTACTTTGTATTGATCGGATTGATGGTTGAAAGAACTTTTTTGATGGCCTTTTTGCTGCTTGACCTTCGTGTTATGTCTTTTCCTATGTTCATATTAATAAACTTCAGCTATGCAGCCAAGTGTGAATAGAGGGAGTTCCGCGAATGGAGATAATAATGGAATCTTGCGCACAATGGTGAATGTTCTCAGTGGTCAGGGGGATGGACTAAAGGTATGTCATTTAAATACCCAAAGTTTGCCTTCAAAAATGGATGAGTTCAGGGATCTTTTCGAGGGTTCTAAGGTAGATGTTATTTGCGTAACTGAAACGTGGTTTTGTAGCAAAATTGAAGATATTTACTATAAAGTGAATGGTTATAGGCTTTTTCGTGGGGATAGAATGGGAAGAGTGGGTGGAGGAGCTGCAATTTATGTGAAAGAGGGGTTGAAATGCCGTAAGAATTGTATGTCAACTGATGGTAGTGAAGTAGATTATGTTTTTGTCGAATTAAAATCAATAAATGGCGATATTCTTATTGGATCTGTTTACAGACCTAACAAGCAAGTTAATCCAACTCCAATTTTTGAGCTTTTAGAGAGAATTTCAGTATCGTTTCCTAATATCATTATAGGTGGTGACTTAAATAGCAACCTGTTGGTGGAAAGTAGTATAATGGATCCAATGAGAACACTTAACATGTTCCCGGTTAATGTTTGTCAACCTACTCATTTTACTAAAGGATCAAGTACTCTCTTAGATGTTTTCTTTGTCAGTAACTCTAACGACGCACTGTTCTACGATCAGCTTTCAGCACCCGGGTTTTCCAGACATGATCTTCTCTTCTTAATTTATAATTTTTCGGTAAACTGTCCAATCTCAAAATTTGAATATAGGAATTTTAACGCAATTGATTATTGTCAATTACAACAAGACGCTTTTAATGTTGAATGGGACCGAATCTTCTATATGGCATCACCCAGTGACCAAGTAGATTTTCTAAACAATAATATATGTTCCCTTTTTAATGAACATGTCCCAATAAAAACTAAAATTGTAGCTCATGGTCAAAGTCCCTGGTTCACACGAGAAATTCGTTTGCTTATCGATCAACGCAATCAAGCCTATAATGCATGGAAGCGCTATAGATTAGACTTCCACTTACAACTTTTTCGTACCTTTCGAAATCGTGTTGTTTATAAAATAAAATTAGCTAAACGCAGATTTTATAGCAGAAAAATCAACACCTCCCTAAAAGGTAAGCAGCTCTGGAAAAATTTAAATGCAATCGGTATTGGTAAACAAAATTCAAATATCGATGAAAACTTGGACATAAATCTCCTTAATAAAACATTTACCACTTTACCTTTTCCAACTCTAAATATCGATTCGACATATTCCAGGGAATATCAAGATAATTCGGCACTTCCATCCTTTGATTTCACGTGTGTAGATAGTATCGAAATTGTTTCATGCGTTTTATCCATAAAATCAAATGCTGTCGGGTTTGATGAAGTGCATCCCAAGTTTGTAAAGGTTATTCTTCCAGTCATACTCCCATCATTATTGAATATTTTTAACAATATTATCTTAACAAGTATATACCCTCCACAATGGAAAATTGCTAAAATATTGCCATTTAATAAACCAAAGAGCAATGACTACAGACCGGTTTCGATTCTACCATTCCTGTCCAAGGTTTTTGAAAGAGTCTTGCAGAAACAGATAACCGCACATATTCGTTCAAACCATTTACTGTCCCAAATGCAATCAGGATTTCGAAAAGATCACAGCTGTATTACGGCAACGATGAAAGTAGTGGAAGACATAAGAGAATCAATGGATGAAGACAAGATAACATTTCTGGTACTTCTCGATTTCTCGAAGGCCTTTGACACAGTCAACCACAGAAATTTGTGTAATAAACTCTCGACTCTGTTTGGTTTCTCCAATTCAGCTGTAACCCTTATGTCGTCATATCTGAATCTTCGGAAACAAGCTGTTTCGGTTAGACATAGCACATCTGAGTTTCTTTGGAATAGTAGAGGGGTCCCCCAGGGATCAATCCTTGGCCCTATACTATTCTCATTGTATGTGAATGAAATTCCATCCATTATGCTATCTTCTGTACACATGTATGCTGATGACGTCCAGCTTTACAAAAGTTGTCCCCTTGGTATGATAGAAGACGGCGCAAACGCTATAAATAGTGACTTAGAGAACTTATCCACATGGTGCGAAAAGAATGGTCTCTTTCTAAACCCATCAAAAACAAAATGCCTGGTAATAAGCAAAATGCTGTTAGATCTCTCCTACTTTCCAGAAATAAATCTAAAAGGTTCAAAAATTCAATACGTTGAAAAGGCAAAAAATCTGGGTATAGTATTTAATAGAACACTCTCATGGAATGACCATATTAATTTGATTATTGGTAAAGTTTATGGCACTTTACGTAAGCTATGGCTATCACATAATTTCACCCCCCAAAAAACGCGTATGTTGCTAGCAAAAACACTCATAATTCCCATTCTTACCTACGGGTGTGAAATATATGGTAACTGCGATTCAACTAGCATGAGAAGGCTTAACGTTGCTGTTAATAACACCGCGCGTTACGTATTTAATCTAAGGAGATATGATCGAGTTTCTATTTATTCATCTTTAATGCTAAATATGACATTTGACAATTTGCTTGCTTTTAGAACACTCGGTATACTTTCTAAGGTCATTGATACTCATCAACCTAATTACTTGTTTGAAAAACTACGCTTTGGATCTTCGGACAGGTCTCACCAACTCATTCATCCACGGTTTACTTCTTTGACATCTGAGCGACAGTTCTTCGTTAGCTCCATTCGTTTATGGAATTCCTTGCCAAGGCATATACGTGGGTCATGTGGAACTAGGCGTTTCAGGATGCAACTGAAGACATTTTATACGATCAATCGTCATTAATTTATTTATTTATTTATTTTTTTTTTTTTTTTTCTTCCTTTCTCTGTAACTATTGTCTTTCTCCGACTTCCTTCTTTTATTTCACTATACTGTATCTTCTTTTTTACCTTATATACATAATAGTGGAGATGTGTGTGCAGATATATGTATATATATATATATTTTTTTTTCAAAATTTATTTTTTTTTTTTTTAATTTTATAGAATTTGTAACATAATAATATTGATCAATTTAATGTATCTAATAATATTTTTAATTATGTAATAATACCGTTTAGCTGTAGCTTACTTTAACTAACTTGCATTTTTGAGCTTCACTAGTTATAAGATTGTAAAGTCTTAATGTGTCAGCATTTCATTGAAATAAATCTAAATCTAAATCTAATCTAAATATGTATACATTATTCTTACCACAATGATTACACTTTTCTTATTTCTTTACTTTGAAGCATAGAAACAGAAATAGTTATGTATGTTTATCTACCTTGTTGGTTTTGCAATTTCATTTCTCATCCGTGTATAGATGTGCAACAATTGCTTGAGAAAAGAACACATATTATGCAAAAAAACTAAATTTACCAACACAAACACCTAGTCGCGGCTGAAATATCCGGCGAGTAATCTGACATTTCATTTCACTCGCCAACTCACTCGATTTTACTAGCTGAATCGATTTTTACTAGCTGAATCGATTGACTCATCTCACTCACTCGCTGCAGTTTCGAATTAGCTAAATCTCGGCACTGGAGTGATCGAGTTTTTTTTAGTTGTGTTAAACCTTTTTTTCTATTCCTTGTTACTTCGCTTTCATTTAACCTCCTCGGTAGGTGAGGGTGAAATTTGTAACGGTAAGATTTACCGCAAGAAAAACCATTTTTTAATTGGTTCTTAAAACCATCTTCTGATCATGTTGTTTGGTCATGGTCTAACCCTTGATATCTGTTTTCCCCTCCATCCCAACCATTCCTATACTTTTCGACGCCCATTTTTAGTCCGTTGTCCTCTGGTAGTTTAAGGGTGACTCGGCGAGGATGACAATGTAGGTAAACCTTGATTCGATCGTGTTGAGCCAGCGGATGGGCTGCAGACTCGCACGCCATCTATATATAGAGTGAGGAAGCTAATAATTTAATTAACAACATTCAGAGACGACAACATAACGAAACATACACGTACACTTAGGCTAGGCGCGCACATGCAACTAAACAGTTTGGTTGCGATTTTGAGCACTATGGGATTATATGAGAGTCCGCGCACATAAACCGGCGGACTCTCATATAATCCCGAGTGCTCAAAATCGAAACCAAACTGTTTAGTTGCATGTGCGCGCCTGGCCTTAAAGTGGATTTTAAATAACAACACAACAACAAAATTTCATTAAACCAACCTAAAGTTAACTTCCTTTTTTAAACATGGCTATAAGCCCATCCTAAAATCTAAATTTAATCTAAATCTAACATCGACCGTAGAAAAGAATGGAACGCTAAACGCTATTTCCCAATTCCCCAAATCTGCACGAGGGTCGACTAAATAGTAGATTGCGCGATAGGTAGTTCACTTTGAGTATTTGCCTTCCACCTTCGTTTCTTCAAAAAAGTTTAGAAAATCGATATTAAATTGTAGGCTCCTTCTTCGAAGCAGAAAATTAAATTGAGTAGAGTAGCTCGCAGCATTTGAGAAGTTTTCCTTTCCTAGATATTCCCTACTGAAAACTTTCCAGGGCATTGTCTAAGCTTGGTATTTTCCAGGCGGGATACATAAACTCAAATTCATTAAAGCAAACTAAGCAATGGGGGATTTCAAAAATAAAATACATAATACAGTAAATGACGCTTATAAGAACCTCCAAAATGCCACAACTTTTGCTTCTTATAAGCGTGTGTTTTTTATATCCTAAACACGGATATAAGACAGAAATTTCTTATAAAAAATATTCTTTCTGAAAAAATGTTCATTTTCAAACAACAAAAAATAAATTTACTTAATTTGAAAACAAGAACAAGAAAATTCACTGCTAAACTGACATCTATGACTTTTCTTTGAGAGTTTAGAAATGCATGTATTTCCTAAGGGCGGGTTCGTTCACATCTATTGAACATTTAGATGGGACTTTTTTTGTGTCATACAAAAGTTTCTCATACACCTCATATTTCTGAGGAAAACTGAAAATCGGTGTTGTTAAAAAAATTTATTATATCAGTGTTTTTCTTATAAGCTTGTTTCATATAAAATATGTGTTTTACATTGGCGTAAATGTGCTCGTGTAAACGTGCTTTTCTTATAAGCGTCATTTACTGTAGGTATATCATGCCTTATATTTAAGAGAGCTTATTTATTAAACTTGTCGGGTTTGGTTATGGTTGTTAAATGGAAAATGGTTAGAAAAGTGGGCGTGGCAGTAGGCGGATGGAATAAAACCTTCCCGTCGCCGTCGCTAGTAAGAAACCGCTGTAAAAAATTTAGCGAAATTTGTGAAGCAGTTTTTGTCTATATTAAACTCAAACACACGACCAATATGAGTTGCATTTCATGTTCTGAATAGAATTAATTATTTTTCACTATATTAAATGATTTTTTTCCAGAGATTTATCAAGAAATTCCCTTTCAACTCTGCACAAAGATACATTTAGAGGACTGACGTTGTTGGAAGAACTAGATCTTTCAAGTAACTTTTTGGATTTCATTCCTTACGACTTATTTCAGGATTTGGATAGTTTGATTCAATTGTAAGCCTAAATTTACTTGTGTTAATTTTTTTTTTTTGATTATAATGAAACTTTTTTTTTTATTTTTTATTTTTAGACGCATTCAAAGCAATCAACTAGAAGAATTAGATCATAGAACATTGTGGAAACTTCGCAATTTAATTCTTTTGGATATCAGTAAAAATGTTTTATCCGAAATTTCGGAAGACTTGTTAAATCATATGCAACGATTGACAGTTATAAATCTGTCAGATAATCGAATTAAACAGTTTCCGCCTGAATTATTAAGAGACCAAGTTGTTTTGGAAGAATTGGATATGTCGAAAAATGAAGTTTCAATTTTAAAGGCTGGCAGCTTAAAGTATCTTGAAAAACTTAAAATACTGGACTTTTCTTGGAACTCGATTTGTAAAAATACTCTTTATAATCTTTTTTTTTATTTGAAAAGACTATGGTGCAAAATATTAGACGATTTAGTTCGATGTTAAAGTATTTTTAGTATGATGCTAGGCTAAACAGTGGATTTCGAAATTTTAGTCAATGGTTAAGCATCGTTCTATCTATTTAACTTTTTATTAAAGTTAAATTCAGTAAATGCTTCTTTTATCTTTTAGTGTCATTCTAACTCCCTGTGTCACTTTGACATTTACCAATTTGAAAAAGGGATGTTTGCTTACTTTTTTGCGTAAACTGTCACTATTTTAGGCGAGTTCAGATGGAGCTTATAAAGGTTCAATTTCTACTAGTTAAAAAATGTTTACAACTAAGAACAAACATTTTTGTGAGCATGAGTGACATATCAGTCAAAACTGTCAGCTATGATCGGTATGACAATTATTTCTCGCATGACAATTTCTGTTAAACAGAGTATAGTGACTTACAATTCCAACATTCCTGAATCCTGAGGGTGTACTATCGACAGGAATGAACCTTCAATTTTCTGCAAAAGAAACAGAATTCAGTAGAAAAACTTACTAGAAAAAGCATGTTGTTCTATTTTACCACTGTGGCAATATTTTTACCCTAGGATAGTATAAGAGTGTTGAGTTTTAACACGAAGTTAAAAATATGTATATGTTTTTTGTCCTTACTTTGCAGCTAATATATCTGATGATTTCTTCATTGGTGTCAAGAGCTTAAAAACATTAATACTACACAGCAACCGTTTGAGTAATATTTCCAGAAAAACATTTGAGAATTTACCTGAGTTGATCACTTTGGACCTGACTATGAATCGAATAAATTATGTAAGTTTTATTGAACTTTTGTACTTTATTTATAAAAAACCAAATTTTATGTCGTCAGTTTTTTGACATTTAAATGTAATTTATATGTAGATGAACACTGAATTAAGCTCCTAATGCCTCGTACCTGTATAATGATTTCATTTGGCTCTATCCATCATGATTCCATTTGGCTCTATCAACCAGTTTAAAAACCTTCACAGTGACACAAAAATCTCCTGCAAATTTTTCTTACAATTACTTTTGTCATTTCAGTTACAAAGTTTTATCAAAATCGTTAGAGTCGTTTTCGAGAAACTTAAAGAAAAAAACGTTGTATGGCAGTGTGTGAAGTTAGCGCACTGTTCCAATTTTTTTTTTTGAAAAATATTCAAAAATGGGGGTTTTAGATAAAAAATACGGTTTTTGACCTAAGCCCCTTTTTCGAACAACTTTCAAAAATAACAAATACAAAAGAAGGGGGGCTAACTTGACACACTCTGTATGGCAGCTATATCTGTTCTAGATGAGCTAACAACAAAATTCGAATTTCCCCTCAAGGGATCTGAGGCCTTACGGAGCAAACTCTTTCAGTTTGACTGAGAAAAATAGAAGTAGATTGCTAGCAAAGCGCAGTGGTGCTGTAGATTTAATAATTTATTAGAAAACGAAGCAGATCTACTGCCAATAGACAAAGTTCAAATGTCTGCGCAAATGCGGTTTTCTTTGCTTCTATTGATCGTAAAAAGAGTTTTTTTTAAGTTTGTAGAAACAAGTAAAGTTTACCTCTACTTCAGTACTTTGTTTCGCTAATTCTGGATGAGTACTTAGACTTAGACTTTTCATTCACGATCCATCAGTAGGTTCGAGAAGTCATCGCGAGTTCCAATGCTAATAAAGCCCCTGGGGGCCTGGCCTGGTTGACCGATTCGTTTAAATGCCAATTTATAACAGTTAATCTCCATTTAAACTGGGCGTGCGTTAACGCGCTTCACGCGACTTGAAAAAAAAAACTCTGATGGATGCCCGTCGAAGTATACCCATCGGTGGAGGTTTTTTCCTCTGCGAAGTTGCATAAACAGGACCAAAACTGTTATAATTGGCGTGTCTAGAGTCACTTCCATATGCTACAGCTAAGTGTTGTTTAAACAAAGCAGACAAATTGCGGTGTAGTTTCCTCATATATTTTTTTTTTAAATATATTTCACCTCTTCTTCTTAACAGATTGATTCCAGAGCATTTACAGAGCTTGTCAGCTTGCGAGAGTTGTTCTTGGGGCAAAATTCAATTTCCAACATTCCGGATGGTCTATTTCTCCACACAGTTTCTCTTACACGTTTAACACTGTTTTCCAACAACCTCACTACACTTGAAGAGGGTAATTTCCAGGGTCTCACAAATCTGGTTAATCTAATGCTGAATAACAATGTGCTTAAAAGTTTTCAGCCAAATGTTTTTCATCCTTTAGTGAATTTAGAAAAATTGTAAGTAGTTGTCTAAGCCTACAAAAAAAAAAAAAAAATGATTTTAAAACTTATTCCTTCACATTACAGACGCATCGATTCGAATAAGTTACAATACTTACCACATGGCTCATTCGATGGACTTCATAATTTAGTTGCTGTCAAATTAGACAAGAATCCGTGGCATTGTGACTGTCGGGCTCTTTATCTAGCCCGTTGGATCCGTGAATCTGGGCCGAAGCTTTGGGATGGCCAACCGATGTGTCGAGGGCCTGGCGATTTGGGCGGACATGAAGTTGGCCTGCTTCGCTATGACGATCTATGCGATGGACAATGGGCTAGTATGTTGTCTTTATCACCTCGCTTGCCAGTTCGAAAGCATCGAATTCTGACACCAATGAACTATACGGATTATTTCAATTTGTATTTAAAACATATTTATACATCCACCTCGGAGAAGACATCCGATGTATCTTCAACTACAATATCAAATAGGTTTGTTCCTGAATCATAAAGTAGTTTTTGTTTTTCCTTATGTCAATGCCTATATATTAAAATAAAATTTAGTACGATGTTAAGGCATTTTTAGTACGATGCTAGGTTTAAAGGAGGATTTTCCAAATTTTAAAGGAGTTACCATCGTACCATTTTTTAATCATTGAATTTTTCCCCCAGTTTGTATTTCTTTAACAGCGATTTACTGCTGAACCAAGCGGCCTACCGTGCTAAAAAAGACACAGCCTGAATTCTGAAAAAAATACCTTTCCAACCATGTCTCGCAAGATGCAAAAATAACACCTTCAAAATATTCCATTTTATGGTCCGTAAAGAAATGGTAGGTTTGTGGCAAGCGCGTTTGGTAAATGCTTTGTATTTCTTTAACAGCGATTTACTGCTGAACCAAGCGTCCTACCGATTTAAAAAAGACACAGCCTAAATTCTGGAAGGTGCTACCTTTTTAAAAATGTATCGCAATATAAAAAAATTGAAGATCCTATTTTTTGGACGTTAAAGAAGTTGTAATTTAAAAAAAAAATTGAATTTTCCCCATTTTGTACTTATTTTTTAGAAAGTTTTGATACGCACTTTTATTTATATTTGTTACAAAGCTTCTATATGAAAAATCTAGTTTTATTCGGTTGCTCATATATTGAGATAGTCGAAAATCAAAGAAAACAGTTCTATAAGAAGTACTGTTTTTTTTTCATCAAAGAAATAATACTTGCGAGTGCGAGAGCCTCTGATTTGGAAGGCACAATTTTTCCAAGTTCAAATAGCACTGATAAATTATTATTTTAAGTTAAACAAATCAAGCAGTATGTAGTGGCGTTCAAGTTCCAATTCCAATAAGAAAATTGAAATTTTGGAATCGATTCCACTAATCATCAGTTTTTTGTATATAATTCATTCAGCATTAGGTACCTCCCGCTCACGTTCACGCTGGCACTCTTTGCCGTCATTACAAACACTAAAATTAATTCATACAAGCATGTGATAACTGTTATCGCTCTACGTAACGTATGTAGTTAGTTAGGTATAGCTCACAGATAAGAAATTTAATTTGACAATATTTGAATGGTTTTATAGACGGAGAAAAATCTCATTTTAAGATAATTTCAGTTTCAGTTCAATTTGCGCTCTCATCCGCGATCCGCGCGCAATGTTTCTCTCTTTCTTTAAACTTCTACAACCCTTCTTACTGTAGGTAGAAACCTACATTATTATACTGTGCTAAGTTGTGAAACTCTTAATACACTTTCCTGCAAAGAGCAGTTTCTAGGTCACTATACTCGTACTTCGTGCATAAGTATAAATAAAGCCTTTTAAATTGTTAGTCACGATTGTTTGAACAAACTTGTTGCTAGCAGTTTAGAATTGTAAATTTGTTTTATTCTAATTTCTAATTAAAATTAAAATTTCGTAAAAGCTCTTATCATAAACGATTTACGAGAAAGTATTCCTTTTCGTTTAGGAATTGCCCACATAAAATTCGAAGAACGTTTTTCATTTGTTTAAATTTTATTATTAACAAAAAACATCTGTGATAGATTTTAAATCGCTCATCAAACAAGTGTGTTATTATTTTTTTTTTATCAATTTTATTGTTGTTACCTTCAAATGCAGTTAAGTGACTTTTCAAATAAAATAAAATATTCCATCGATAAGGAGAATGCGCAGCGTATCTTAAAGTTTGTCATTTTAAATACAAAAAAAAAATTAAACAAAAAAACAACAACAAATTAGCACTTTTTTATTTCATTGGACATTAATGATTCATGAAAAAGATTCAGCAGTGTGGTTGTGGTGTTAAATGTGAATACAACTTCTAAGTTGCAAGTTGGAGAAGTGCTTTGGGTTTCTTTTTTTATATTCATTCGAATTGATTTGATCTGGCGGGTATTTTTCAATAAACTGTCTCTTACACTCCGTGTCACTTGATTGACTTTGGTATAATTTATATTCATATGTTGTAAATATATAGGCATGTTTTATTCAAATTTTTTTCTAGTTTCGATGATAAATACACCAAATTCAAAAGTGTATAGCTGTTGGTTTTGTTGTTGCTTACAGAGGGAAATTTTACTGAACTAGCTATAGGTTCTATGTACAGTTCCCAATAAAACACGCCTCATATCAGTTGGGATTATTGACTAAGAAATAATGTTAACATGTGGAGTCTGAAAAATCACGGTAGTGAGAATTTAAAAAAAAAACATCTCTTGGCTAAAACACAGAGTGTGCTTTCTTGTTCTAAATAACACAAAAGTTGAAAGTGAGTTAACAAAATGCAGGTTTTAATTTAATTTCGGGTGCTGTCTGTATTGCCATGTAAAAACAAGTTATAAGATAATTGCTGGAAGTAGATATCAACAAGTTAGTCCAGTTATGACTGCGACAAAAGCTCTGTTTTTTCTGCGAAGTAATAAACTATAAAGCTATGATTAGACGGTCAATATAAATGGTCAACGCATTGACTCTCTGAAGTCACCAAAAAGGTTATCAACACACTGCCAATGGACCGTCAACGTTGACCATGTCAACGCCTAACACATTGAAGATCACACGAATGACGCTAGTCCGTCAATGTCACATGGAAGTCAAAGCAGACTACGTTGACGTATGACGAAAAGTATGCCATGTAAACGTTGGGATTATGGTCAACGCTTTGCGTCAATGTTTCCTAACATTTGCTTAGGGTGATTAAACTTTCAACGAAAAAAGTCAATGCGTTAAAGGTAAAAAGAAAGTCAACGTCGGTGTCAACACAGCCTTCAATGCATGGACAGTATTCTGCGTTGACGAACACACGACAAGACAACTTTGGGACTGAATTTGACGTCAGATGGTCAACGCGTTGATCATTTTTGTTGACCGTCTAAATCGTAGCCTAAGAGATGACAGCAAATTTTGGGTGTGAAAATAAAACCAAAAATTGAGTTCCGTAAATAAAAGTCTGGCAGGTTTTTTTTGTTGGCACCAGTGCGTGGTGGAAGGGGGGAGTTGAGTTAGCTTACTCTGGATCTTGACGGAGATTAATAAGCCTGAAGTTTACCCAAAAAGCAGTTTTTAAGTGGAGTGGAGGATAAAATATCAAGAGCATTTGTTCAGTATATTCAACTGAATTTTAATCACGCATTGAAAAACTGAGCCTTAGTGTACATATAAATAAATATAAGATTTATTTATACATATACATTTTCAAAAAAACTACACTCTATATTTAATCAAACACAAAAACATTTCATTTGAAAAATAAAACAAAATTGAATTCTCATATGCGGGTGCATTTTAAATGCAATATTTAAGCATCAATAATTGCACAAATGAATAAATATGACTGTAAAACTAAAACAAAGTCTAAAAAAAATTACAATACAAAATTTCTAAGTAGAACTAATTGTAAGTCAACCACATTGAGCCACAACTTGTTTCTTTGCAGTGATGGTAGACGTAGGAAAAAATTCCTAACTCGTAGGGAATTTTCTCCAATGACGCACTGTTGGAAAAAATATTAATATTTATAATAGCGTTCTATATTTAATTAGTTTATTGACTATCTTACTTTTGTCTTTCTATGGAATTTAATATTTTCCTTTTAACTTTGTTAATTCAAAAATAAACCCAACGTAATTTTTTGAAGAAATGTGTAAATGACAAACTTTCAAATAATTTTTTGATCGTGAAAAAAAATCCTTTGGATAATTTATTTATCTATTATTCCTTATTTTCGCGTACAGAATTTTCATCAGGGAAATTAATAAATCCTTTTTTAAGAAAAAATCTCTTCCTCGTTAGTGCAGGGAAAAAATGGGGATTTTTCCAAATGGCCCAGGTATTTTTTTTCATTTAGTGTACCTACACTATCACTTTTTGTGTACTGCTCTCAATGATTTGACGTAAGACAGCTGATTTCGAAATTGAAAGTGAGAACGATGAATGAGGCAATGATTTTTTCGATTCCATTCGGAGTCCGTTCGGAGATTTTTTACGATGGATTCTGTGATGTTAATTAAAATTTGGCACTAAATTCTTTTGCTCCTAAAATTGTATTTGTATGTATGTATAACAAATTATTTAAAAATACCTGCTAAAATGATTTTTAAAAATTATTTTCAAATAAAATTAACGTTGCTAAAGATGTACAAAGTTGTACAATTGCGTTAGTGTCAAAGCAATATCAGAAGTTCTTTGATCAATTTATTTCTAATGTTGTTGATTTTAAACAATTTTTGTATTTAAACTTTAAATTTTCAACATGTCTATGGGCAACATTGTGTTACATTAGGCGTGTTTTTTTGCAAGTCCATATGGATTTGTCGAAAAAAACGACATCGGGACTTAGGAACTTCTTACTTACAGTACGTAAGTCCCGATAATTATCTGGACTTAGCTAAGTCTATATGGATTTAAGTTGTTGTTGTATTTAAGTGTAAAACTATTAGTCCCGATGTCGTTTTTTCGACAAATCCATATCGACTTGCAAAAAAAACACGGCTATTGTTAATTAAACACTCACATAGTAATACTTTAAACTGAACTAGTATATTTTTTAGCAATAATGGAATAAAATATAGGCACCCATAACGAATTTATTTCTTTTAAAATCAAATAAATAAATTTATACTCAGGCCTTAAAACAACAGTTTGATCGTATACATAAGAGCAACTTTGTACGTGTGACACAATCCTGCATTTATTCATTCTTATTCAAAAAATTAAAATCGATTCTAAGAAATTGGTGTACCTACTATGTATCAACATAATGTGGGTGTCTCGCGATGAAATTTCCATCACATAAATAAAAGGGCCTAATTTATCGATGCAGATCGTGTTACTTCCAACAATGTGATTTTTATAATTATTTACTTTTTTTTATACAATTCGCGTCATCTGTTTTTCTGTGAAGGTATGGTTCGTGAAAAGGAAAAAAAAAAATTAAATAAGAAATTAAGAACAGTTATTATTTCATAAGCCACCCGGGAACATATACTTATAGCTAGATACCTACCCTTGCCATTGTCAGTGTGCTGCTTTGTGTTATGCATCCACCCCGATTACCCATGACCGCATGAGCCAAGTGGCCGTTGGCCGAGTCACTTTATTTGTTCTTGCGTCTGTAGTGATATGTATAAAAACAGCAACAACAATTTATTGTCAAAACAACAGTGTGACCAAAGTAGATGTGGGTGCTGTTGTTTGAAGAGCAACCAACAAAATGATCGCATGACTCTTTATCTTTTGTTTTATTTTTTTGTGCTCAAAATGTAAACAATAACAATATCGCAGAATGCGACGACGCTATGTTTAATTTTTGAGCAACAACTGGGATTAAAGTTTAGTAATTTAAACAAATCTTCTAGAAATAAACACAGAAGCGACATCTTCCGGTTTTTATTTTGCAAATATACGGATATGAAACTTTTTTAAAGGGTTTTTACTGTATTTATACATAAAAAAAAGTTTAAATAAGAAATTACGACGAGTGAAAAGGTGTTTGCTGTCGTTTTTGACTATCGAAATCATTGTAAGTAACAGACGCCAGCGTTGCCGATATTGCACTTTTTTGACACTGCAATTTCCTCATGCAACTGTGGCATGAAAAAATTCAATAAGCACGCTTTTCTTATTTCCATATGATTACATATACTTAAGCTAATTTCGACAAAATTTGATGATAATTGAACCAAATGACCTACAAATTGGTATAAACCGTATTTTTGAACAATACAAGCGATGTTTATTTTTTATTTTTTGGTTGAATTAAAACACATAATATTTTTTTTTTTTGAAAAATACAAGGACTTATAATTTTTTTCATATGACACGAAAATGCCATGATTTTTCTTAAATTGTTGCACGTTCAAGTTTTGTTGGGCGGCAACGCTTTCTTTCGTATTACTATTGACTTTTGATTCCCATAATAGGTGGAGTTGTTGCTGTTATTTGTTTTTTAATTTCTTTCTACCTCTCTTTCTTGTTTTTTTTTTTAACTTATTTCTTCAAACAACAACTGTTCCGGTGGTCTGATAAGAGAGGAAGAATTATCGTAAAACACTTTGATATCAGATAGTGAAGCTTTAATGAAGACTAATTAAACCTTTTAAGGTTGAAAAAAGAAAAACACATACATAGGTACCTAAGTATTGCTAATGCGTAATAGTCCGAGCTTTTACTTCAAGCTTACCTAGAGATATTAATTTAATGTTATTTAAAAAAAACAAGGGAATTCAATTTTCTTGCTTATGCAGGAGAAGAGCCATCGCCAAAAAAATGTAAAGATATTCTTCAATGGCTTAAAGCTATATTTTCCTATTTGCTTTTTGTTGTTGTTTAGTCAAAAACACTTAATTGGCCATGATTCAGTTCGCACTGGGGAGCTGCAGTTTTGATGCACGTTGAAGTGTTGACAAAAAATTAAAGTTGCGTTCGGTAAAGCCGAAATTTGTTTTTATTTAGATGTGAATAAAGTGCATGCCAATTTATTAAAGCACTTATCTATTTACTGGCTACAAAGTTACTGTTTGTGGTTTCGTCGGCACGATACGCGAGAAATTCGATTTTCGGTTTTTAGTTTAAATGTGATTCAAATAAACATTTGCATAGGTACGTATTTTTACGGCACATGCAAAAGTTGAAAAGTACATACATATTTGTCGATAATTACTGTATTTCTCAGAAATGCTCAATTGTTCAGGTTGCATGGAGAGACGGTTATAAGTTGTCACGGCCGTAATATTCACGCCATTTAAACTCGGTTTAAATTCAGTAGTCGGTTTAAAATTTTTAAACCGACTTATCGGTAATATTCACTCACTTAAATCGACGATAGCCAAAATTTTAAACCTACGATAAACCGACTCCAACTTAAACGAGGCATTTTCGTGTCGTTTAGGTACGGTTTAAATGGTTTTAGCTAGTATTCAACATTTTATTGGTTTATTCAGTCAGTGCAATATATTCAATCTAGCAGTAAGTAAGCGGAGCGTCACTGTCGGTTAAGGACAAGCCAGTTGTTGAAAGCTGCACCGTTCCCAAAAAAAAAGCATGACTGTTTAAACGAAACCGAACATTTTGTATTATAGTGTTTTGAGAAACGGCACCGCCACCGGTTTCCAAAACAGTAGCCATCAGATATTAATCGGCAAGTTTTTTAGGTCTCTTTTTATGTTGTAGCATTGTTCTCCCAATTTGAGATCCGTTCGTTGCTGATAGAGGGAAAGAAAAAAAAGTAGAAAGAAAAGACAAATACAAGAATATACAACCCAGTGGTCACTGCACGTCTGGTGTTGCATTAAAAAAATTCGGGCGATTTTCTCCCACCAGCCTATGCGACCGTAAGGTGATTTAGTATTGACGTTGCTGGCCAACATAAGGTCACACAACAAATCAGTTTTAAATTGAGTAAAGCGTTTGGCCCGAATTGAATTCTCTTTTTATCCTTTTGGTGGCACTTTCTGTCCATGTAAATTTTAATTTTTTTTTTGTTAATTTTGATTCAACATTAAAACACAATAAAGACTTCAAATTTAACCCAACGTAAACCGAATTTCATTTTTTGCTTAAACGGGGTGAAAATTACCAATTTAAACGAGATTTTGTCGTTTAAATTCTATCGGTTTACTTCGGCTAAATGTAGTCGGTTTAAGGACTTTTAAACCGAGTTTTAAACGGCGTGAATATTACGGCGGATAGAATTTGAAACATTAAACCGATTTAAATGAAATGCATTATGTCATGTTCAAAATAAATGTCCGCCCGGCGCCAATAGTCATTCCCTTCCATTTTTTGGGAGATTTTTCGACCAAATTTATGAACGAATTAAGTAAATTGATAAAAATAAAATATAGCATGTGAAAAAAGACAAAAAAAACTATTTTTAAAAAAAGCTTGCTTTCGATAATTTTAAATGGTAATTTCCGACATTCCATAATAGATGGTTCTGTAGTAAATAGAACCCTGTTTTAAAAGGTCTTTACTTGTAATTTCGAGATTTATTTTAAGAGTATGCCTTAGTCTAAAGAAGTTTGCTTATATATTGCGTGTTTCTGCGTCTTCTTTCGGTAAATCATCGCTATATATTAAACCATAGTATTCAAAAAATGAGGCTTCATAAAAAAGTATATTTTAAACAGAAGTTGGAATGTAGTACCAGTAATAAGATTCGAGAATTTTCTTGCTGTTTGAAGATAGTATATACTGCAGTTTTTACTGTTTTATATTTTAACTATTAAATTTTTGTACTGTTTTTTTACTTTCAAATAGTTTGAAAGTCGTTTAAAAATAACGACTCAAAAACAAAAACCCAAAACTCGTTAATGACTTTTTTTGGTTGTTGAAATTCTTGTATTGTAAAAAGTAATATGTTTTGTTTAAATTTTCAATCTTATATTCCGCACTATTCGTGAGTGATTTAAACGTAAGTAAATAAAAAATATTTCATAAAGTAAATACTAAACATATAAGCTGCTTCTATCTACTACCCGAAATAGTTTGTCGCCTTCGCCTTCATGCGAAAAAACGCTTATACGCCATTTCTTTGCGCAGTCACAAATTTGTTCTCGTATAACAAAAAAATATTCCTCACCTTGGATGGTTATCAGGGCTGTCGTTTCATTTTTTGAGAAAGCAGTACTTCAAGAAAAAAAAGCAGTACACGGCAGTACGCCAGTAAATACAATTTTTGTATGCAATTATTTTTATTTGAAAAATAAGGAAAATCAAAATCGGTCCAGTTGATATTCTCTAAATAAGTCTATAATGTTCAACCACTCAGGTTTCAGGACCTCAATGCTTATGTTCTCCGTAATGTTTCGAAATATATATGCATGTACTAAACATTCACCCAAATTTCTTGGGATTAGTTTCTGATATTGATATGCCGGAATATTGGTGATTGTTATTGTGGTAGATTTGTATGGCCTCCAATAAATTCCGAAAATAAAAACTCACTTATCTTACAGTTCAGAGATCGATATATTTCAGAACTATGTCCTATGTGCCATCATCAGGATCTATAGACACATAAGAGAATGGGTTTTTTCTAATAAATCAAACATTATTAAAATAAATGTGTACCTACCTTAAATGAGTTTATTTTTTGCATTTGGAATAAAGTTTCGTCGTAAAAATCAAATCTTTTTCTTATAGCCTGGCGAATAGTTCTACCTATAATACCTTATTTCGATGTCTTGTCTTATAGTCTTATAGCTTTAGGACCGATGTAGATATCTTCAATAAGCAATTGAAGATGGTCGCCATTTGGATCGATTTCATAAGCATAGCGTTTTTAAAAAATCCTTTATCTGTGGTCATCAAGGTATGAGTTCAGGGGTTTTTAGTTTGAAACTCTGTATATTTGTTAGTAAGTTTTAAAAATGTAGGATTAATAAGTCAAGTATATTTTGTAGAATTTAGTTCAATATTAATAGCACCTGCTAGGTCACATTTGGCTTCGAACCCAGTAAGAAGAAAAAAATGTCTTGGAGACACTTATTGCTGTGAAACTCTGCTGGCAACGCCTTCAAGAAACAGGGATCTTGTGAAAGATAGTTTTAAAATTTTATGATTTTTCATTTGGAAATACTCTTGAATTTTTGCTTAAATCTGGTGGCTTTTTTGGGTTAAGAGAGAAGAACTGTGTTCAGAGAGCAGTATAGTAATAATGAAAATGATTGATTTGAAATTTTTGTATGGAAAAGTAGTTGAGGAAAAAAAAGGAGTACTTTGGCAGTGTTGACAGTACGGCAGTACGGGGTTTCTAAAAGCAGTACAGATACTGCAATTGTAGTACTTCGACAGCCTTGATGGACATCCTCTTTAAAATTCTGAAATCATAACTCAAGTGTCAATTCGATAAAATGCATAATATTAGCTTTTCCAATGATCGAAAAATCCAAAAACAATGTTTTTCACGTGTATGTTGTGCTAGAACCTTAACCGATTAATGGTTATGTACTTCATGTTTCAAATTTGGTACACAGCATTTTTATGAAATTCCGACTACGAGAAATTCGGATTTTCGTTTCAGAAAATCTACTACATACTTCGTTTATTGTATATTGTACTTGCATTTAACATATTGAATGTTAATGGTTCAAAAATGTAATGACGAAAAAATGTAAAAACAAAAAGTCAAACGTACTAAACAATGGAATATTTGTATGATTTCTGTTTTGTTTAAAAAATTCTTAAATGCAATGGGGCATATTCACTGTCATATTATAAACTTGAGTCTAACTGAACTTGTGTCTAAGGTTAACACCCAGGTTGTTAGACACAGCCGCTATCCAAAGAGAATTTCTCAGCTCTGTTTTATTAGTATTAGAAACAAGTTTAAGATATATTCTATTACAATTCTACTACTATTCCCTTTCACAAATACAAAAAAAAGAAGACTAAAAACAGCTGTTGTAAACATCACCTACTGTCACGGCCACCCCTCTAGCTCTAGTGGACACCCGAAAATTTGCACTGTCCAGAATTTTAGTACGGTGGATCTATAAACAGGAGGTGTAAATAATCTAGTGTCACGCCCAGCTCTCTAGGTCTATTAGAACACCATTTAGAAATTATGAATTCTTTTTTCATTTGTGTTTATTTTTTACATTAGGCAGAGTTAAAAACAACTTAATCAGGCGTTCTGCCGTATTTATTTTTAGACTCTAGTTTACCCTTTAAACATAAACATGAGTTTACATTCTTTATGAATAGCATAAATTCCAGTTTAGCTTAACAGAGACAAAATAAGAACTTATCAGAGAACTATGAATACAGCCCAATATTGTTTGAACTATTAGGAAGTACAATATCGCGAAATTTTAACAAAATCGGTCAAATAATTGAAAAAATATACTCGGATAAGTGAGAACTATCTAGAACAATTTTCTCGAAAAAAAAACCAAGAAATGGCTATTTCTGTTGTGTGAATTTTTTGCCAAAAATTTGCGAAACGTAGTTTTTTTACAATCACTTTTGTCATTGCACGAATTGATTTACATATTTTTAAATTTAAATTGAAAAAAAAATGCATAAAACACAATCATTTAAATAAAGCACTATGGTCACACTGTCGTCTTAAGTAATTTTAATTGAACAAATACCGATACGATTGTCTATTTTGCTTTTATGGCAGAAAATGCATGTGGGGTGTGGGCTTTATTAACATTTCTTATTCATATAGTTAACTCGATACCTTGTGGCGGTGGTGTGGCGATGGGTTAAACGTTATAGACTGTTGCTCAGCTGTTTATATATTAATTTTTTTTTTCTGTTGAATTAAGACGATTCGAGGCCTACTTTTGATCTTGCATACAAATGCAATTGATTGACCGCAGATATTTTTTTTTATTTCTTAAGAAACTTCTCAAATTTACGTTCGTTTTATAACATTCGAGTTTCTATATAGTAAACAATTTTGTCTTCCAATAAATCAAATAGTCGTAGCTTAACTGAGCGTGCGTCGCAATGTCGTTCTCTTTAAACAAATTGCGATCACTCATACCGGGGCAGAATTCTTCGTCATCGTCATCGTCATCGTCATCGAGCAATGCTGCTAAACAGAGACATTCGGTGAGTCTGGAACCGGAAATAGGATTTCAAATTTTCATTGCATCGACGCCATTATCATCGCCGGATGGAGCCGAAGGTGTACGTGCAATGGTGCCGGAGCTAAATGTTTTGTTAATTTCTGCGCGACATCTACCAACTCTGTTTGGATTTAAAATAGTCCAAGGATATAATATTAAGGTATATGCTTCGTAAGTTGTGCAAAAATGTTGATATCGAGAACAAACAAAAAAAAAATATTAATAATTATGTTTCTGCATTTTTAAGGTAAAACTGTTTCCTGGAACGAAAAGATACGATAGCAGCATTCAAACTAATTCATGGCCGAAGTTTAATGAAAATTTTAAATTTCCATTGGCTCCGGATAAAAAGTAAATGTCGTATATTTGTGTAGATACATGATAAGAAATATCTTGATTTATTTTTTTTTTTTTTTTTGGTCTCCATTAGACCTTCTATAAAAAGCTACACGAAAGGTAGAACCATATCAGAATTTTTACCAGAAGAACTGTTCAATGGGCATTTCGTCGTTTTTACTGTGTATGCTCTTTTGGAACTACCACCAGCGGTAAGTAACAACCCTCTTCTCTTCTTTAAAATTAAATAATTTCTCATTAAAAATAAAGTATAAGTATCGCCGGTTGCACCAATGGTATTTAAATTTTGTTCACCTTAGAAATAATATATCAAAGCAATCTTTTCTCAATTAAACCCTATGCTCGAGCTTTACATAGGTTAAGTTGAGGTTGATAAATTGTTCAAGAGGCTCTCCAGAGATGCCAATATTTTAAGGCGACATTTGTGCTCGTAATGTTAGGTTTTTGTGCCTGCTGTGACATCATACTTAGCTCATCGGTTACATTGTTTGTTTTGTTGATAAGTCATTTGGCTTTTGATTTACGATTAAATAGGTGTGGATGTTGCCATCACTTATGATGTTATTCTAGTTATTGTGCACGAGCATATTGCGGTGATTTTCCGAGATCTGATGATATTTTCGAAGTACATAATTGCAGTTAAAAAAAAACTCACACATAAAAGCTTAAATCATTTCTCTTCTTCTAGACTTTAGAAAATGGGCCTTAAAATTGTCATTTATAGATAAGATAAGGAAGTAAAACTTATTGAATGTTGCAATTAATTGATTAAGAGGGCTATATGTACCATATAGTAAGATCTACTAAATATTGGGAACAAACGCTGTTGTCTTCTTATAGACTTGACTGAGTAGATATAAATTAAAACTTATCTTGCACAGAACTAATGGAGATGTTATTGAACCATTTAAAATTCCAGCCATAAAATAAAATTGAAGATATTGCCTATGTTTCGAGAGTAATGGGAGGTCTATTAATTTTAGTCTCTGAGAATATGGAGGTAGAAAAAGTCTTTGTGACCAGGTGAGAGGTCGGAGGCAGAAACGCAAAAATCTTCTCTGTACCACTTTTACAGAGTAGTAAGTGGCCCATATGACACATCCGTGATGAAAATTGGCCTCCAAAGAGATACGAAAAGAAGCTTCAAAATTCACGCGAAAAACGTTTTACAAATCCTAAGTCCCTATTACCTTTTTTATTATAAAATTTAAGTGATAATTAAATGTAAGAATTATTCCAAGATCAAAAAATACAGACAGTTTATTCAAAGGAGACAAATCAAAAATATAACTGTGTGTATTTGTGTCTTTTTTACGTGAAAACACACATAGTTTTGCATTTGTTAATATTTAAAAAAAAAAAAGCGGATTTAAATTGCACCATTCCCTAAATCCAGCAAGGTCATCCTGTAAAAGTATACGCAGTCAGTGGACGATTTTATGTCATCAGCATAAATATAAACAGAAGAATTTCTAATAATCGAGACTATGTCATTAATAAATAACACGGGGCCCAGGTGGCTACCCTGAGGAACTCCTGAGTTAATGAGAAACTGAGCCGACCGCTCATTTCTAAAAAAAAAAAATACTATTGCATCTTACAAAACTATCATTAAATCCCTGATTTCAGAGTTTTAGTAATAGTGTTTTATGACATAACTTGACAAATACTTTGCTAAAGTCGGTGAATACACAGTCAACTACTTGTTCCCTATCTTCAAAAGCATCAAGACAAAAGGACGTGAAATCAAACAAATTTGTAGAAGTTGATTTTTTTTTTAACAAAACCATGCTGATTATCACAAATAAATTGATATACAATTGAAAGAAGGAACATTCGTATGGTTGAATCAAATAATTTTGGAATCACAGACAGTTTAGCAATAGATCGGTAATTAGTTAGTTCGCTTTTTGATCCGTTCTTATGGATGGGGGTTCTTAATGCACTTTTCAATAATTTGGTGAAAATTGAGCTTTTAAAAGAATACCTAAACGGATATGACAGATTAGAAACACATTTCTTCAAAATAGAGGATGGCAAACTGCCGTGCCATCGGACCCCGGGCTGTAACAATCATCAAGTTTTGGAATGCTTAGCGTTATACAAAGAATCTTCACTAATTGCAAAATTAATTGAATTAAGGTAAGGGAAATTAAGTATGGTAGAAGAGGAAGAAAGTTTATTCAAATTTGAATAGTCGAAAGCATCTGTGAAATTATTAGCAAACATGTTAGCTTAATCTTCGGACTCATGACTGGCTGTATTTAAATATGACATAGAGCTAGGGTAGCCATCTACCCTTTTTCCGTTTTACAAAATTCCAAAAGCTTTTTAGGTTAATTTTGAGTTCGTTTTCTGATTTCTGAATGATATTTTCATATAAAGAGTTTGAATAATCTGAAAATAGTTGTTTAAGATTCATAAAATTATACTTAAGTCTTCATCAGTTCTAGTTTTGTTGTTTTTTGTAGTTCTTTTAATTTGCAGATCAAACCATTGTGGTACATTTGCATGACTGTATGATTTTTCAATTAGTAATGTCTTGTCAAAACAGTCAGAAAGTATGTCATAAAATTTAAAACACATATCATAAATACCACAGTTGGGGAATAATTGTTTCCAATCAATAGAACATACTAAATTAAACAGTTCAACAAAATTACACTTACGAAAGTCAAATTCTAGTTTGTTCGTTAAGTTATTGGGAATACACATATTTAGCCTCAATGAATCAGGCTGGATGATGACGAACCTCATTAATTAATGTTACGGATGCCTTACGCTTAAACGAAGAACTAGTGTTCATTTCCAAGAAGAAAAGTTAAAATTATACGTTATAACATTCATACAAACATATGAGACTATTAGTGAATTAATAAATTAAAATTAATTAATGAATTTAAGTTGATATTTTGTGTGCTTACGTATAACTCACGTAATTTTCAACCAATTTCTTGGATTTTTCTTTCAATGAAAAGGACATAGGCCATTTTTCAAAAAAAAAAAAAAGAATTGGGAAATTTTGTAATTTGTAGGGTGAAACAAATTTCCGATTCACGAAATTCTTTTTTTTTTTTTATTTAAAAGCTTTTTCTTAGGAATTAGCTTTAGGAAAACTTCTTTTGGTGTTTGGAAGGTAATTTTTAGCAGATGGCTTTAGAGTTATTTTTGTTGTTACATTAAGTACTTATAGGGTAAAATGGGGTAAAAACGTATGTTTATATCAAAGGTTTCAAAGGTACTTGCAGGGGAAAGCTAGTTTTTGAATAAATAAGAATCAAAATTTCCTTTAAAAAAATGCATTCTAGTTTCTTAAATCAATTTTTGTTTTTTTTTTCAGAGTCTTAATAGATTCAATAAAACTTACAGATCTCTAAGAGAACGAAGCTCTTCGCTTGTTCAAAAAGTTGTAGATTCATCAAGTGCCAAGCCAAAAGATGATGAAGCTTTTGCCAAGAACTCTAAAGTAACGAACTCAAAAACACCCTCAGAAACTATACAGCTGACAAGCAGTGAAGCAAAAAGAAATATCGGTATAGTTAAATTTTGTTGCTGCATTTTTTATTAATACTGTACTCATATTTACCTATATTTTGAATTTCAGGCTCTGTGACATGTTACTTGGAACCAAAAGTTTTTAAAAGGAACACAAGAACGGGACAATTTTGTACGGAAGAACTTTGGCTGCCGATAAGAGATATTACAACAACAGTATTAAAAGGCTCCAATAGTGTAAGAATAAATGCCAGATATTATCATCCATGATTATACAGTATCATATATCAATATCATATCATAGTACTAAAAAAAAAATGTTTTTCCCCTATATGATCAAGTTGAAGGGCAAAAAAAGTCACAAGTCTATTTTTTCTAAGTAATCACCGAAATGACTGCAACTTATGCGCACAATAAAATCAACTAATTTTATTTATTTATAGAAATCGTTTTTTTTAAACTTCAAAATCATTTAATCTGAAGGCGCGAAATTCAAAAACACTCAAACACATTTATCCCAAAACTACCTACATATACTTAAATGAAGATAGACCCTTTTTTCTAAGCACCCACAGTGGTCGAAAATCGCATAAAGCTGGCCATGATTCGGAAATGTTCCCATTCTAGGTTTTTTAGGGTCAAGATTACGAATCTGACATTAATTTTCTACAAAAAAATCTTGGATGCAACCAGCGTTGCCAACCACTTTGGGCAAAATAATGCCTCACTTCAGAAAAAAAGATGCCTTTTTCAATAAAAAAAAGCCTCACCTATAATTTTTGTAATCTATATATTTACATATGTATATAAAAGTTGATCATGGTGTGTTCGGCTGCTTAAAACTTGAAAACGACTGGACCAAATTGAATACTTTTTTCTGCGGGTTTGTTTGTGATTGCTACGCGAAGGTTTAGGAAAAAAGGAAAGTCGGAAAATTCTCAACACATTTCGTTTTTCAGTTCAATTCAATTACCGTTCAACGGTTAGGAAATGGCTTTTGGGATATTATTTTTAACTTTTGATATTTGTAGGGTGAAATAGGGCAAAAATAAAAAAATAAAAAAATGTCCGATTTAAGAAATTCTTTTTTTTAAGATTTTTCATAGGAAATGGCTTTAGAAATATTCTTTTTCAAAATTTTAATATTTTTAGGGTGAAATGGGATAGAACTAAAAAAAATTATCCGATTTAAGATTAAAGGTGTTGGAAAGGTAGTTTTTTAGTGGATGACCTCAGGGATTTTTTCAAAAATTTGCCAATTATAGTGTGAAATGGGAAAAGCGACATCTTAAAAGCGACATCTTATTTCAAAAATTCCTTTTGTGTTTGAAAGGATATTTAAAACAAATTGCTATTTATAGAGCGGGAAAAAGTGGTTTTGGATTAATGATTTTTAAATTCACAGATTCTTTTTTGTTTAGTTCATTGTTTAGACTGTTGAATTCTTAACTTTGCCATTTTATTCGAGCCCATATTTTTCCTAATATCAGCTCCATTATTTTTGCGGGTTATTTTATTTTTGTTTCTCTCCTGTTCAACAGCAAAATTGTCCAACTTCATGACCGATTTGATCATTTGTTTCCATAGGGGATCCAATTTTCGACGGTTTTCAAGCATAAATCGGCCGATACTGCTGCAATTTCAGGTTCGATATTCGTACGAAGTTCATCAATCGTCGCTGGCTTGTTGGCATAGACCATAGACTTGACGTAGCCCCACAGGAAATAGTAAAACGGCGTCAAATCGAACGACCGACCGGCCAAGCGACTGGACCATTTCGTGAGATAACACGTTCTCCAAACTTGGTTTCCAATAAATTGATTGTGACATTCGCTGTGTGGCTTGTGGCGCCGTCCTGTTGGAACCACATGTCCTCCAAGTTCATATCTTCCAATTGGGGCCAAAAATATTCGTTATCATTGAACGGTAGCGATCCCCATTCACAGTAACGTGCCGGTCTTGAACATCACGGAAGAAGTACGGCCCAATGACTCCGCCGCCCCATAAACCACACCAAACCGTAATTTTTTCGGGATGACTCATGGAGTACGTGTGGATTGCTGCCTGACCAATACCGCATATTTTGTTTATTGACGAAGCCATTCAGCCAGAAATGAGCTTCATCCCTGAAGATGATTTTTCGATTTTTAGCGCTCTTAACGTTGAGGCCACTGATTCCGAATTTCGGTAGTAAATTTTAACAATTTCGACTCGTTGTTGGCTCGTATTTCTTTTCATCATGAAATGGCAAACCTTACTGAAGAGAAATGTCAAAAGAGCGTCAAGAAATATTTCGCAGTTGTGTTTGCGGCCTGCTTGCGGCCTGCCTTTTGTCGTTATGACCCTTGATCGCCAGTGGGTGTGTTTAGCATCTTCAATCTTTAAATATAAAAAAAAACTGATTTACAATGCGGCCAGATTTTTGGGAGTTTTGAGCACTGTGCACAGCTCCGCACTTGAATTATCAAATTCGGTTTTCAATGATATAACTTGTTAATTGGGATATAAGTTCCAAGATATTTAGAAGAAAATCAAAGCCAGTTTAACTGCTAACCATGGTAGAGACATTTAAACAGACACAGAACGCCATTTCGGGGTGTTCTCCTTCAATATAATGCCATCGGGTTTGATTAAAACCTCGAGTTTGATTGATTTCCAGAGAGCAAAACCTACCCTTTAGTTGTATGTACCTTCATATAACGTGTGTATATCTTGTACAATATCATACAAGTAAAAAAAGATGGGAATATGTATTTGTTAATTGTAGCTTATGCATTGCTATAATTTAAATTATCTCATATTTTATTTTCATTAATTGCCTTTATGCAATCATTTAAGAAAAAACTTTGTTTCAATGTAATTAGTATCTTGATGTAACACACCCAAACCGTAAAGCGCCTGGCGCGGCGGATGTAGTTTAACATGCGCGCTTCTAAACTCAACACTTTCATTGAGAATTAAGTCATTAAAACATCATAATAAAGTTGGCTACCATCACAATAAATTAGCCTCATCTTTTTTATTTTTTTTTATTATTTTTTATTTTCAGCTGGCGCAGTCACCAAAAGGGATTGTTGAATTAACTCTTGAGCTGCAGGATTCAATTAAAGATGAATTAAAAGATTCAACAAGTACTTCGGATGGCACTGATGAAAAACCGAATCAAGCGAAAACTCCAAATGGCAGTAAGAGTTCATGGCCTGGGTTTTCAGAGGTTAGAAGAAAAATAGGAAAATCCACAGCCAAGCAAGACAATGGACTTCTGCTCAAAGTAACAACCTCGAAAATGCGGTGCTCAAATAAGATCAAAGATGATATTGAGAGTACAGCTGGGAGTATTTACATCAAAACAACCGTTTTTGAGCATAATATCTATTTGGATTCTTGGAAGTCGAGTTTCTTTTTTCCCTCACTTTCGATCAAGTGGGATAGCAATGTTTCAACAGTGAAAATACCAATCAAACTACCTGAAGATCTTAATAATATTACCATCAAGATTACACTCGCAACGAAAAACAAATTGGGAAGGAAAATATTTCTAGGGACAGTGATAATCGGCCCCACTGTGTCAGGTTCAGGTTTAGAACATTGGCAAAAGGTGGAACACACGAGAAATGAAAAAATTTCAATGTGGCATAGTTTTCAATAAACAAAAAAAAAAATTGTGAACATTTTAATTCTTTTAAGAACTTTGTTTAGTTTTTGGGATTTTTAAGAAACTTACATAGGTCCAGTTTTTCAGTGCGAGATTAAAGTTAAACCCGAGTTAACTCATCAAATTTGGTGTGAGTCAACGCAGGTTTAACTGAACAGATGCTTTTGATGTTTTATCCACCGAGTTTGGTTAGTCGTTCCGCATGCATTAGCATTCTCCACCGAAAAACTTCTTCCTCAGTTGATTATGGGGTAATTAACTTCTAGAGTTTTCTCACTCTGGTTTAACCCACCACTGGGCCCAACTGGGCCCTAATGAAACTGAATAAGACTATTAATTTCAAGAATCCCCGAAATGGCAAAATATTGGTGATTGGTAAGTTCTGTTATTCTGTTTCCCGGAAAACAAATGCTTCTTATAAAAAAAAATTGTGTTGGTGCCGGGACTCACGGTTAATATGTGTAAACATCAACGTGCGCGGATCCAAAACGGACTTATTTTTGCTTGAAGGGGATCTTAACATTTTTTTCACTGAACGCACCCATCCTAGTATGCAGATCGTAACGTTGCACACCTAACGTTGCAAAACGTAACATTGCACACGAACGTTCACGTTTTTTTTCACTCTACCGCCGGCATAGATGTTTACACATCAAAAATGGCAAGACTTGGTTGTAATTCCGGATTGATTACAATCTGACAATCAGGTATTTTCTCATGAGAAATAAGAATAGATGTGTAAAATAAAAAACGAACACATAGATATTTTTTCCCGATTCGACCTCCTTGTCACACTCGTTACATTTGTTTGTCCGTTTGACATGGAAATACATGGGAACGAAATAAAATAACAAATTCAACAATTTTATCAGATTAGTTTTGGAGTGTGGACCGTACGCAGGCTGGCCGCTGGGCATCCTCACAATTGGAGCATCACGATCTTGAATTATTAAATTGTAGGTAAGTATATGAAAATATGAGAATCAACAGGAACAAACATTTGTATATTGAATTCTTAACAGTGGTGCCACTTTTCTGTTATTGCATTTCTTTTACTTTTGTATTTCTTTTAACAAATAAATTAGTTAGGAAGACACAAAAAAATTAAATGACAAAAATAAGGAAGATGTACAGTTGTCCAACAATTTCAGGTTGGAAAACTGACATCATTAACTTTTAGCCATTTTCGAAAAAAAAACAAATCGCTGTATGGCTAATTGCTAACTACAGCTGTGGTCTAATAGACGATGTCAAACATCAATTCTAATTTCTCCTTTCGGAGATGAATTTTACGAAAGAACGAATGAACGCCGAAAGAACTTCGAAATCGTTGTCTGTGCCATACTTAGAAGCAAATTTTTACCGGGATGAATTTCGTAACTCCCACTGGCTAGGAGACTGAACGTTGCATAAAGATGTAACACTGGTGGAACTGATGTGCTTCTTATGTTTTTTTGGTAAATTTAATGTGTTTAGGGTCATCAAAAAACGTTCTTTGTTGACTCTAAACTGCTGCACAAGGCTAAAAAAAAATAATTTTGCAATGATGTAGATGTTTTTCTTTATCTCTGAATAATTACTCATTATCATTATCACTCAATTCTAGTGGGTTGCTTTTATCTCTAAAATATCTTCTTTTTATTTTAATATTACATCCTTCTTCATCCTCACTTTCCGAGTCAAAAAATATCATAATAATTATTGCGGACTTGATAATGATTTACAAATTTTAAATTGATAAATAGTCATTGACGCTTCAATTTATAGTTCACAATGATGCTTTTAAGTATAGGTTACATTCAAAATCGTTTCAAGTTACGTGCTGCCAAGATATATTTGTTTCGAGTTGACTGACGATCAACAATCCTTGTATCAAGTAACGTGCTGGCACCCCTGGTCTCAACATACTCGATATGTCATCTTAATGCTAAGAAAAGTGAATTCTATTTAAACTGTTTATCAACAAAACTACGAGTGATATACCCAGTGCTGCCACCCTGCTCCCTTAGCGGCAGATCTACTGCGCTTAGTCCCAAACGAAAATGTACTACGCAGCAAAACAAATCTACTCCTTTTTTAAGAATTTTGATCGTTATCCAAAGTTAGCTCTAAACGCGTCCATCCAAAATTTTAAATACGTAGGTATGTATGAATTCTCCAAATGAAATGTCATTTTTTGTTAATTTAGATAGTTTAAGATTTTTTTTTTTACTGTAGGGTTCGTTTTTGAAGTTGTTTCGTGTCGGGCTGGTTAGTTTTTAATTCCTAGTTAATCTCCAAAAAAAATGATTAAACTCAAATTTTAACGTTATAATAATTATCCTATATTTTCTATTTAATTGTGTCGTGTGGGAATGTTCTACAATTGACTTTTTTTTGAATGAAGGTTAAACTACGATTTAAATTTGATTACAATAGTATAAAATAATATTTCTGTTTGGTAACGTAAAATGTCTTGCGAATTGGCACAAATTTTCACAAAATTGCACAATTTGTCACGAATTCCTGTTTGTTAACTCGAAAAAGTTGCAACGAGAGAGCACATCGAGAGTGAAAAAAAAATTTCCCTCCATTGGATAACTTGCGAATTTGTGATGCATGCAATTGTTGATATGAGAAGTAAGATTCTGACGCTTTCTACACAAAAGTGTTTCAATGCGTATGTTAAATTTATTGTAAGTTTTTCCATTTTTGAGAAATTCGTTCTCACCTTGGTGTTTTGACAGGTTTTACATATTTTGCTGAAAAAACATACCAAACAGACCTAATATCAAGTGTCATTTAAAATGTCACTAGCAATTCATTTTGACGGTTAGTTCACAATAATAAATTATGTGTGGTGAATTTCAAAATTATTTAATTTATTGTTATTTATTCTAAATTACTTACAAAATGTCGTCAACAGAAGTAATTGGTAAGTTTCCAGAGTCTCCTGTTTTTATTCGTAAATAAAATGAATTTTAAATGAATTGAATTTTTGTTTTTGTATATTGTTAGATCTACTGCGGTATATTTTAATCTACTGCGTTTTATTCTCAATCATCTATAGGGAGGCAGCGCTGGACATACCTACAATAATTTCAGCCTACAAATTATTTTAGTCATAAAATCAATCAATTGTTTTCCTGTTTTTCAAAAAGTGATACGAAAATTTTAAATTGTGTTCTCATAAAAATTAAAAAAAAAGAAAAAAAAACGACAGCACTGTTACGTGTATACACATCACCAGCTACAAGCCTCGTAAACATGTTCTCATTCCGTTGCAACATATGAGTAAAAAGATACCCGCATTTGCTGAGGCTGAAGCTGAAGCGCACAATAATATTATTTTGTTCTTCAAATACTTTCAATTTCAATCTTATTCAGTCTACCGGCAATCCCCATTCGATCAAGTGCTTAGTTTTGCGCCATCCGTAGTCGAGCGCGTGCACTGCAATTTTTGTTTCTATTTGAGTTTAACTATTTTTTTTTTTTTTTAATATTTACACTGTTTCTATCTAGATGACAGTTTTATTTAATACACCACGTTTTATTTTGTCTAAAACCGTTAGATCACAATCCTTAATTGATTAATTGTGTAAATATATTGCGAAAACGGAAACGGAAACGGAAATATCGTTTGCATTCATTTCATTCATAAAACCGTACCGATATCTGCGTAATCGTTAATTATTATTGTTCGTTACTTATTCATTCAAAGTGAGCAATTTCGCGTGTTGAATTCTGTTTCAATTCTAACAAAGCTTTATTAATTCATAAAAATAAAAATATACCTGCGTGACCCAGCAATTTATTTTATTTAAAAACAAAACAAAATTTAGAAAAAAAAAAAAAAAACAATACCTCAGCGAATGTGAGGAATTTTAGTTGATTTATTAAAAAATCAAATTCGAAATTAAAAATAAACACAAAGATAAAAAACGTTTTGAAAACTCATAGGTGCTCTGCCCCGCTCGTGCTGCTCTGTGTGGTTTTGTTTTTGTGCGTTGAAAAATTTGGTTTAACAACCTGCGATATAATTTGTTGTTGGTTCGTTCTTAAATCTTAAATCTTAAATGTTGATGCCGTGACAATTTATATTCAAATTTCGGGCTACCTATCATGAATACGAGTAGTTCAGAGTCAGACTACATCACCTATAACGCAATCAGCTCGATCTGATCATTGAATGGAGTAATTTACATTGCAAACGTCGTCGGTCGTCATCGTAGTCGTGTTATTGCTGGTGCCGCTGCTGCTGCTGCTGGATCATGGAAATGATGAATTGAAGGTCTTGAGAACATCAGGTAAAATGACGAGGCGATTCTTCTGTTTTTGAGTTCTGACACATGTTACATATTTAAAAGATATAAATCACCGGAACGAATATAGTAGGCATCACTGAGGGTTTTTGTTTTTTTTTTTTTTTTTTTGTAAATTATTGGGATTGATGTGCGGTTTGCTTTCAGGTAGATTGGGTGCAGCTAAAAATATAATTATTTTACATTTCGAATAAGCTCATAACTTTATCATTTTAAAATGTTTTGACTATTTTTGATGGTCTAGTTTTGATTTTTTTCAATCGCGTTTATTTTTTTCAAGTTTAATTGCTTACAAACAAACATGGTATAGGTAGGGTATAACTGGATAATACTATGCTTAGTTGGGAATATTGGTCAGAATTGTTCCTCGAAAATCGAAAACTGTTACGACTTTAACTATTGCGTGAGTGCGGTTAATGATGCTCTAAGGCCTAAGTCTTTCAGTGGGGAGTTTAACCACAGTTAGGTTACTCTAGAAGTAAATTAACCAAACCAACTGAGGAAGCAGTTTTTCAGTGGATAAAACATCAATAGCATTCCTTCAGTTAATCCTGATTTGATAAGTTAACTCGGGTTTAACTTTAATCTTTCATTGAAAAACTGGACCTAAAAGTTGAATATAGTTTGCAGATTAATGTTAATGTTCTTTTCAGAAACAAAAAGGCACGTCTTTTTTATTTTTTTGGTAGAAATGTGAATATGTTGTTTTTTTATCATCTGAAAGTGAGATTTAAAGGGTGTTTTTTTTTATAAGTATAGAACTTTGAAATGGAATAAAACAAAGATGATTTTTTTAAATTGGCATGAATTAAATCTAGAGGTCCAATTTTCGATGACTTTTTCCAACATTTACGGCCGTATATCGGCAATAACGCGGTGAATGTCGTTCTCCAAGTGGTCAATCGTTTCGGGCTTATCGGCGTAAACTAGCGACTTCACATGTCCCCACAGAAATTATTCAAGCGGCGTTAAATCGCACGATCTTGGAGGATAATTAACGGGTCCAGGGTTCCCGGATTGAGGGGAAAAGCACCATTTTTGTCGATTTTACAAAGCAAAAGGGAATAAAAAGGGACAAGCCGAAAAAAGGGGAAATAAATTCAAAAAGGGGAAAAAATTTAAGTTCTGTTCTTTCAAGAATCAGCTGTACTATATTTAAGAAACAAAAACAGGTGAACAGCCTTTTAGGAAATAAGTGTAAATCATGTTAAAAATTCACCAATGCAACACGTCACTTATGATTTTTGAGTATCTGAATGCTTTTATTGTTTTCACCTTTATCGGAATTCTTGGAAGCTTGAAGCCTCATTCACAATGCGACAAGGAAACGAGACGTGAGCATGACGAGAACTCCTTGTAGTTGTCGAACCAATTTCAAGTAATTAAAATATACCAGAGTATACAAAATAAAACGTTTCTCGTCGTGACGCCACCGCGAGTTCGAAAAATTGAAAAAAAGACGCGACGCGACAATTTCTAACTGACAATTTTTAATTTGCGACTATTTAATTTCGTTTTCATTAACATACCATTTGAGGATTTAAGTATTTACTTGAACAAAAAAAGATCCTCTACTGTTTCGCTTCACAGTAAAACAAACATATTATTATTATATTTATTATTGTTTTTATTGTTATTATACGTCAAAAAACTCGTTGTCAAGAAACTCGCCGCATTGTGAATTGGGGAACAATTTTATAACGAGAAAAAGTTAGCAGCGTTTCTCGTCACGCTGACGGGCGTCTCGTTTCGTCGTCGCATTATGAAACAGGCTTTTAAAATTCCTTATCAACGGTTTTTTCGTTGATTTTCGATCAGTTATGTTATGTAATTGATACATGGATGTTATAAACTATATTTAAAAATATATGATTAAAAATTTTTTCTTAACAAATTTATACGTAGTGTACATAGGGGAAAAAAAGGGATTTTTTTTTGAAAATCAGGGGAACAAAAAACATATTGGTGCGAAATAAAGGGGAAATATGTTTTGGGAACCGGGTCCATAACGTGAAACTATGCATTTACCAAACGTTTCCTTGAATATATCAATTGTGGCACGAGCTGTGTGACATGTTGCGCCGTCTTGTTGAAACCACAGGTCCTGCACATCATGGTTGTTCAATTGATGGAAGAAATAGTCAGTAATCATGGCTCTGCCATGGCGGTCACCATTGACTCTAACGTTCTGGCTAGCATCGTTTTTAAAGAAGTACGGACCAATTATTCCACCAAGCCATAAAGCACACCAAACAGTCAGTTTTTGTATATGTAACGATGTCTCAACATACACTTGAGGATTATCATCCCTCCAAATACGGTAGTTTTGTTAATTGACGTATCCATTCAACCAAAAGTGAACTTCATCGCTAAACAAAATTCGCTTATGAAAATTAGGATAAACGGCAATCTTGTTTTGGGCCCATTTGGGCACAATTTAGAAGCGTTGTTCAGGCGTTAGTCTATTCATGATGAAATGCCAAACTAAACCTAAAATAAGTCACTTGACAGCTGACAAAACGGCCGCCAGTTAAAATAGTGTTGCCAACTTAAAGTTCTATACCTCTAACAAAACACCCTTTATAAAACAAAGTTGGTTTAGTTACAACACTTATAATTCAAGAACGGCTGGATCGATTTTAATAATCTTTGATTTGCTGGATCCGAATAGCAGAATAGCTATTAAAATATCGGAACAAAATTAAACTAAAAAGCTCATTTAAGCAGATCGAAAGATTGCTGATGTTCATGCAATGAGGGAAATTTCATAAAAAAAAGTAAAATACACGCCTGGATCAAAGCTTAACTAGATATTGAAGATTTATGGCTATTGTTCAAACATGTTATGGTATTGTTAACAAGAAACGAAATTTGTTTGATTACTTTTTTCACGAACTGTCAATGTTTCAAGTGTGTTCAGCTGCAGTTTATACAGGAAACAGGCGTAGTATGATACTAAAGGGTAGTTTTTCAATTGGCGTGGGTAGATTTTGGCAGCCTGTGGCGGCCATATTGATTTGGTGACATCTGTCAAATCTGTTGTTTATTATTCAGTTAAGGATGCCACATCATCATGGCAAGTTACACAATTGAACAGCAAGTCCAAATGATAAAAATGATTTTATAAAAATCTCTAATGGCAACGATACGTGCGTTGCCCCCGTTTTACGGTTGATATGGTTGGCCTTCTCAGGGCTATTTTATTTACACAACTTGAGGATTTTTCTTGTCATCTTTAGAAAATGTTTTCATTCACTCCAAGATGACTCGCTCAACTTTGCATTTTGGCAGATGGATTAACTCTCAAGTTGTTTAACTTTTGATTTTCTCAACTCCCCAAAATAGTAGAAGTTAGCCGAGGAAACTTGGGATATTATATACAACTTAAGATTGTTCAAAATTTCGATTCATTCACTCTAGTTGCTGATTCGATTGTATTATAAAGTAAAAAAAAAGAAACAAAATTAATTAAATACGAATGGTAATAATTTATTTCTGAGAGGATTGGCTATGATCTTCTTAGATTAACGAAGATGATGAAGGCGAGGAGAGTTTATTTATTGAAAGACGGCAATACAAAATGTGTATACGACTTTGGGTACAACAATAAAAAAAAAACCGGAAATGGTACTTCCAAGGGTCACACAATAATAAAATTAGTATCAAAAGTTTCCTAAATTCATTAGCTAAAAAACTGCATACCAAATTGACCCATGATTCATACCCACTTTTCCCGTTATGGGCATTTTAGTGATTTCACCTCCCTTTGCCCGTAAAAATACGGTACTTTCACTGATCGCAAAAAAATTGGTATACAAATTTGCGTGACTTCATAAGCTTTCATATGACACCTCGTTTGACCATGTGCCACGCCCACTTTTCAAGTAATGGGCGTTTTAGTGATTTCACTGAATTTGCACTGAATTTCACTCAAAAAATAGGTATATTCATTTTTTCGCACTCGATGCATCGTTGAAGGTTGAATATGTTATAATTTTTTTTGGTTTGGGTTTTTGCTCATTTGTTTTTCTGTTCTGTAAGTAAATTTGTTGATGTTTGTTTGACGTTCGTTCAAATCTAAAGTTGCAAACTTACATTTTATGTGTCATCTGTCACAAATATCCCAGGGAAATTTAGTAAATTACAAGTTGGTCAACTTTACTTTTCTAACTGAAGAGTTAAAGAATAAAGTAGTAAATGAAAGCAATTTTCAACTTGCCGTTCGATTATCGAGTTGGCCTAAACTTTTGAGTTGACCAACTCTCATGTTTTGCGCGAGTTGAGTTTTAGTGAATAAAATAGCCCTAAGTCGATTTTTCAACGTTTGGTGCCCAAAATTGAGTCGACCGATTCGGGGAACAATCAGCCAACACCCGTACGTCAATAAAACGCTAGATCTATACCGAAAACATAGCAGATGTTCGCAGATGTTCGTTCTTTTTTCTTCTTCCAAAACGTTAATACTTCACACACATCTTGTTTTATTTCATTTTAACTTCTACCCACACATTTTGAAAAACCCTTTAGTTAAAAATTGTTTAAAACTAAGAACATTTTAGTAAAGAGCTTTAAAGTTAGTAAATTTTTTAGGACCATAAAATCAGGCTGTTTTAAATTTTGCGCCAAATTGATCAAGTTATTAACGAGATATTCGGTAAAATCCCAAAAATACGGTAATATTATTTTAACTATAAAGAAATTCCTTTATAGAAATTTTGGTTGAAATCTGTGAAGACGTTATAACAATTAAATAAAAAATAAAACGGATATAATAGAGCACGTACCAGTTTCAGCAGTTTTAATAGTTTCAAGTTAAATTTTGATTTTCTAAAGAATTTCATTAAAATCTTGATAAAACCGTTTTCAATTTCCCCCCACTGACCCTATTTGTCCTGAGAATTTTGAGAATTGTTCGCCAAAGATATCAAAGGTACCCATTCATTCTCTGAAATTTAAGATACAAAAGATAAGGAAAGTAATAATCGAACAGTAGGAACAGTGTATATGGTTTGAATTTGATTAAAGGTAGGTACGTGTGTATGTTCTGTTAATTAACATCAGTATCTACGCTAATAATAAATTTCGAGACAATCTCGTGACATTTATTTCAATAGCCGTTATGCTGGCAGATTCCAACTAAATAATTATTAATATCACAAAATTCTGATGACAGTCAGATGTTGCATGTTGGTTGACACTACTTGACAGCATTTCTCAAAAATATTTGAATAAATGATCATCAATTATATATGGATCCTACTTGTACAGTGATGTGCACAAAATAGTTTACATTGATCCCAAGACGAAGAAGTTCACAAACAGAATGTGTATGATCTAATATGTATTGGGTTGGGTCTGACATTTCTTGGCTTAGTTTCAGAGGAGGGTCGAACTTAAATAGAAGAAATGCCTTCAACATGAAAAAGATCATTAAAACAATGGATATACATTCGCTGCATTTTATTATCCTCCAAATCTGATCCGGATCAGATCATGACAACGAAACAAACCGGATTACAGTGAAAACAGTGCTATATACCCATCCCTTTTTTTCCTTTTGTGTATTTATTTTAATGTGTTCGTTGTCTTTTTTTTTACTCAAGAAGTTAAAACTAATTTTTGTAGGGAAGTACTAAGAATGTGTGTTCAAAAATGGATTTGCAAATCCAAATCCAAAAACTAAAATGGATCTTGAGTTGTTTTTTTTTTGTAATATATGCTTTTTCGTGTGCGAATCCGAATCGGATCAGATCTGGGAGAAAATAAAGTACATGAAAACTGAAAGGGCTCGGCCACGCAGAGACAACAGGCCATTTATTGAGCGACAATTCACCTGAGCAGCTAGTTGTGAAAAAACCGTTTTTAAGTAATATTCCGAAAAACCAACGCGAATAATTCCAAACGACAACGAAACTTTCGCCTTTCAAAATTTATTTACATGGAGATTAATGAGAGTACCCATACTCACACCCACACTGGCGCGATGCGAATGTTCGAACAACCTTCAGTCGTCGCATATTCGCTGCGAATGTTTCGCACCGGTTTGGGAGAGCCTTTAATCGGCTTATATTCGCACTTATTCGCTCAGGATCAGGGTTGTCACTTTGCTGCAATTGCAGTAGATCTACTGCACTTTTTTCGAAAAATAAATCTACTGCCTTAAAATCAAATCTACTGCACTTTTGGTTTTACGAAAAAAAATCCTTCAATAAATAATTCATAAAATAATTTTTCAATTATCTCATTGAATGCAGTCATTCTCATTCTTCATGAAATCCACCCTTCAATTTATGCATATAGCTTTCGACTATCAAGCTTTGTTTTGATGACAATTGACAGCTGTTACAGGAAATCTGTAGTCGTAACGATTTTGTTTATTTGAGTTTGTTTTCTTTGTTTTTATTGTGAGAAAAGAGGAAAGGATTGATAAATTTTTATTTAAATCTGCACGCAAAAGGTAAAATTGTTTTAAGTGGTTGAAAATTGATGTAAATATAGGTAAGTTTATTTGAATTTATTTAGTAGTCATTCAAGTTTGTAAGTTTATATATTTCTAAGTTCTTTTAACATTATAATAGGCAGGCATAATATTTCCTTAGTTACCGCCACATTATTAGATGTATTTGCATTGAATTTGTATGCTTTACATCTGGATTTAAATTTTTAATCTGGATGAATCGAGTGAATAATATGGCCGTTAGATTTTTTAAAACAAAGTGCTTTTCACACGAGGAAACTGAGTTTCCTCCCCGTTCAATGATTGAGGAGATTTTTTTTGACATTCCTTCTCACACTTTAGAAGTGCGCGTTCACCCAAGAAAATTTATGAGTAAACTACAGAAAATCTCTTACGATTTTGTTTCTTCGTGTGAAAGGTACAAGTGATATTAGAAGAAATGAAAAGAAAACGTCAACAAATCTCCAGCAACTTATTTCTTCGTGTGAAAAGGAACTAGACGGTGTTCACATTGGACTCACTCCGCGCGACTCATTTTGACATCTTTCTCTTTTATCTCACTCTACACAACTATATGAGAAAGTGAGGCAGGATTTTTAATTTTTTTGAAAAAATCCTGCCTCACTAGACTCTCTCTTTCTCATCATGAGTTGGAGTGAGATAAAACAATGAAATGTCAATATGAGTCGCGCGGAGTGAGTCCAATGTGAACACCGTCCTAAGCGTTTTTAATGACAATTGATGACGTTGAGGAGAAATTTCAAGACCTAATCCATAAAAATTTGTTTCCTGAAAATATAAATCTACTGCAAAAACATTGAATCTATACTGCACTTTTTCTACAAATCTACTTCGAAAAATTCGCTGTGTCACTGCTCAATGACTACGTAGTCCCAACCATAGAACCTCATATTAAGTATTATTTTATTGTTTCTGTCGCTCAGGATTTTGTCGCTAACTGCGTGGCCATAAACCCTGACGGTGATAACAATTCTTGCACATCACTATACGAGCATTAGTAGGTATATAAATTTCTTGGTCAAATAAAATATCCGTTTGGTGCGGCAAGTCGCGTATCACATATTTCAATCAATTTGACACATTTCTAATTAAATACACAATCGCACAAACAAAAATCGCACAAACGATGACTTGGAGTTCTGTTCTGATTGAATTTCCTTTGGCATTGTCATCGATGAAAAATTCTATTACTAAATATACCACAAGACGATCAAAATGAATCCAATAATTCATTTAACTGTTTACTTGCGCTTGTATTCCAATTAGCAGAAGACACGTTTATCTTCAATTCCCGAAACGGAAAAGTCGCTTTTCGCCATCAGCCATCCCCATCAGCAACTTCAACATGTGCCCTTGCTTAGGGCACGGCATTGGCATTATATTGATTCGCTGTCTGATGGACCGATGCACCGATGTACACGTACACCTACATATATACAAACTGCAAAGTTCTGGACACTGTCGATTGGCTTGGCAGCATTCTTTGATTCCAAATTTGTACGTTGGCAATGTGGTTGTTGTTCTTCAAACATATATGGAGATTTCTTGATGTGCTTGATCTTCTTTTGCACAAAGCGATGCGATGGGTAAAGACTCTTCTTTTGTTTTTGATGTTTTTTGTAGTTGTTTTACTTGCAGTTAGTTGTTATATTTGGTTGAGAATACTTTAAAGAACTAAATAAGACGACGATTTATTTATGTTTTTCGATTGGTTTACATGTATAAGTCACAATGTTAGTATATCTTTGTTTGCCTGTTTAAAACTTAAAGGTTATGGCCTGTATATACATCCGGTTCAAAAGGGATCTAATGAAATTGGTGCTTAATACTACTTTGACATACAACAAATATGTTGTCATATATTCTATGGCATAATGGGTCATATATACATATATAACAGTGTAACATGGGCTTTAGGCTCAGTTTTTCAGTGGTGAGTTAAACTAGAGTTAGCTAACTCTGTAAAAAAAAATGTCTACAGTTAATAAAGGGTGTGTTTTTTAGACATGTGGTTTTCAAGAAGAATTAAAACACATATAATTTAATGTTATGGTCAAGAATTTAGCTTTATTATAAAGATAAGGGTTTGCCGAGAGGCAGCTCCAATTGTTGCGTGCGATGGCGGATGGACTCATTCGGGTCTTCTTCGATACTCTGCTCCACAGCAGCAATAGCGTCTTCTGTGCGCACTGTACGGCGTCTCTGAGGATGCGCATTATCCACTAGAGTAAATGTGGTGCGAAACCGGTCCATGGTTGCTCGAATTTATGCGATTTTGCGATTATGTCGACCGAATATTGGACGCAGCACGCGATGCGTCGGCGAACCGAACCCTTATTTTGGTAATAAATTTGCACGATTTGCAAACGTTGTTCAGGAGTAAGTCTATTTATTATGAAATGGCAAACCAAACTGAGCATTAATCAAGTAACAGCTGTCAAAAAGACCAACTCCGAAAAAAGTATTGCCAGATTGAAAACCACACGTCTATAAAAACACCCTTTACAATAAACTGTTTTTATGGAAGGATGTATGCGGAAGGAACTTAGAACTCGGTGGATAAAACAACAAAAGAATTTGTTCAATCAATGCAGAAACAACTCACCAAATTGGGTTGCTTAACTCGGATTTAACTTTAATCTCGCACTGAAAAACTGGCCCTTACTGCATCAGTTTTAAAGATTAATACAAACGCGTAAATTTGAAATTTGTACGTATCAACCTATTTATTATGGAAGTGACTATAAACATGCCATTTTATAACAGCTTTATAAAAGAACTGTTTATACGGCCCCGCATGCGGCCAGGGCTCTTTGCCGGTGCGTAAACTTCGCGCACCTAGAGTTTTTGATAAGTAAGCATCTTTGCCGTAGGTAGGGTAAGCTAAAAACGTGGGCGTTCCTCTGTAATACGTTACGATGTCACCATTTACGATGTAGCACGTTACGATACATGATGCAAACCTGAACCTAACCATGTTTTTTTATAGGTGACATAAAATATAAGTTACTATAAATAATTTATTTCTTTGAAAATCAGTTGCATAGGTAATGTTTGTTCGCAAACTTTAAAACTACAGTGTGATCGGACATAAGAGCAAGTACGTGTGACTCAGTAATGTACGTTATTTGTTACCTTATTTAACTTAATATGCTCGAAATAATTTCATGACTAATGGGACATAAACAATATTTAAATCCGGAAAAAATAAATAAGTTTGAAATGCGTAATCTGTCAAACTTGTTATTGACCCGAAGAATGATTTTAGTTCCTACGAAATGATGGTGAAAGATTACAATTTTAATATAACTTAAAAAATTCTCAATTGTCAATAAAGACATTAAGGCATGGCCACTTGGACCTCTACTATCATAACAACCTCAGTCGTCAGGCGATTAAGTTTTAATGGAGTTAGTTCGAATACCGAATATAATAGTCCGACCGAACTGATAATAATTTTGTATTGTTTGTAGCCTTATTATTAAAAAAAATTTATTTTCTCAAATAAATTTAAAACTCTTATAACATGTAATTAATTGTGTTTCTTTTTTCTCAAATTTTCAGGTCATAATGTTGGCTTGCTTCTAATTTCGCCAAACAATTTAAAATTAATAATAATTGTATCTGCGGGACATTTCATGCTTAATCAATTTCAAAATAGAAAAAAAAAAAAACAAAATCCAAAAAAAACATGAACTTGGAGCACGCTATTGTAGTTTTGGAAATACTTACATTTCTACACGAAGCGTCATCGGTTCAGGTGAGTCATAGTTTCCCTAAATAACTTCCGGCTAAATACGAATAGGTAGGTATACAATTTTTAAGTCAATTTCATTTCAATTAAAGATTTTTGTTTAATTTTTTTATTTTTTTTTTTTTCTAAATAAAATTGTTCCCATCGTTAAATTTCCTTATGAACAATGAGAATGGATTGACCTTGGACGTTTTGTTATATTCGTTCATTGTGCACATCATTTATTTTATCACAACTTTTATGTAGGTATCTATCTATTCTATACGCAATATACGTTCTGTATAATGTTTTGACAATGAAACTGTCTGTTAATGAAAATGTTAATTTTATAACAATTTGTTTTTATTCTCGTTTTGTCAAAGCACAGTCGCTGCTCGATATAGGGGTAAGGTTTTTTATTGTTTATAGTAAAACAAAAATAATAAAATACAGTCGAACCCGAACATATGGTCATGCGTCATCATTATAGATGGATTTTGCTTTTGTATGCTAAAACTTTATAAATATTGACAAAAACACATTGGCCCAAAATTATAGTGAAATGAACTTGGCAATAAAAAAAAATTACAATAACACTAGGCGAAAATAATGTTTTCGTAAATTATAGACGATTTAAACCCACTTTATATTTAAACACTAGCATTTAAGCTTAAACTGTCAAAGCATGATTTTAATTGATTTATCTCGAATTCCTTTCAACAATAGAATCGATTGTGTTCCGATTTGTTTCTAAAAAAAATCAATTCTTTTCTGTCAAAAGAAATCTTGCATTTTTAGCAAGATTTCGCATCGATTTGCACACACACTGTAAAGATTTGACATTTCTAATACGTCAAATTGAAAGTAGCGGAATTTCGGGAAGAAAAATTGTTTTTTTTTTTTTTGTTGCAACGAATTCCATTTAATTTAACAAAATATTCAACAATATTTTCAGTCAATATAGCAATTAAAATAATTAATTTTAGGAGGTGTCATGTAACACTCACACAATCACACACACAAAATTCGATTTTTGTACGAATTCCTTTCAATTGACAGAAACAATCGAATCGGTTTAAAAAAAAATCGATTTTTTTGTTGAAAAGAATTCGACATTTAGGCCTATTCGGCGAGATCTTTTATTCTGCTATTTCGCTATTCTGTTATGAATTTCCACACAAAAGTTTGAGCTGTCAAAAAATCTCTTATGAATCATAATTTTGGTATTCAGCCTGCCAAACGCTGCTATGAAATCTGCTATACATTCTTTTCTGAAATGTCACGAGTTCGAACTCTCAAAAAAATCTTTTACGAATGGCAGTTTTGGTATTCAGCATGTCAAAATCTGTAAAAAAAAACTGTTATGAATCATAAAAGAATGAAAGACAAGTTTTTGTAAATTTTATCATAAAAGATTTCAGTAAAAGATATTTAACATTTATTTCGCAAACGAAATGTTCTTAAAGAGATACAAATAAGAAAATACGTAATATTAAAATATAAAGGGTGGTTAAGTTTTAAGGGCCGATGTTGATTTTGAATAAAACACAAATTATTTAGGAAATTACTGTCATTTCTTTTTATTATGATAATATTGGTATGGTTCAATTATGTATGGAACAAAATATCGGCCAAATGGCCGCCGCGACCTCGGCTGCGCAACTCCATCCGATGGTCCAAATTTTCCATGACGCTGAGGCATAATTGAGGTTCTATGCCGTTAATGTGCCGAATTATCTCATCCTTTAGCTCTTGAATTGTTGCTGGCTTATTGACGTACACTTTTTCTTTCAAATAACCCCAAAGAAAGAAGTCCAGCGGTGTCAAATCACATGATCTTGGCGGCCAATTGACATCGCCACCACGTGAGATAACACGGCCATTAAATTTGTCGCGCAAAAGAGCCATTGTTTCGTTAGCTGTGTGGCAAGTGGCACCGTCCTGTTGAAACCACATATCGTCCACATCCATATCTTCCAATTCGGGCCGTAAAAAGTTCGTTATCATCTCACGATAGCGAACACCATTCACAGTATAACCACAGATTAGGCATATGAAGATGAGAATGTTTCGTACTTTTCACCCTCCAAAACCCATTTGTTTAGATTGTTGTATTTGTAATTTCTTCCCGCGTCGATGAATAGATGTGAATTGCAACAACAATTTAACCAGGTGTGTGAAGATCCCTACTGTCTGTGTGTGAGGTTTTTATACACACATTCTCATTTTTTATCTGATAACTGCCAGTTCAAGCTTGTAGGCAAATTAAAATGGCTGCCGGGGATTCTCATCTTCATGTGGCTAATCTGTGAGTATAACTGCCTGACCGGCCTCATTTTGGAAAAAAATACGGCGCGATGATGCCGCCAGCCCATAAACCTCACAAAACAATCACTCTTTGTGGGTGCATTGGTTTTTCGACAATCACTCTTGGATTATCATTCGCCCAAATGCAGCAATTCTGCTTATTGAAGAATCCACTGAGGTGAAAATGTGCCTCATCACTGAAGGTGATTTTCTGCGAAAATTGATCATCCACTGTTGCCTATTTTCGTAATAAGCCTGAATAACTTTAACGCGTTGCTCGATTCTGTATCTTTCCATAGTTCAAATTGAGTTAGTCTGAAAATGAGAAATCTCAAATGAAATGCAGAAAAAAACTTGACGTTTAGGTGTGGTTCACATCCAACATTGGCCCTTAAAATTTAACCACCCTTTATATTATACAAAAAAATAAGTAGATACAAAAAAAAAAAACAAAATTATTTTTGCACATGAAAGCACTGAACACTTTTGATGGATCTAAGATTTGATTTTCTCATGTTTTCAACAAAGGATTCTAATGAAAGCGTCGCCTAAGTATTGGATGAGAGTGTGCGCTTGGCTCTTTCTGCTGCTGTTCTCAAGCGTCGTCGAAGTGTTCGTAGATTCGATGTTAGCTCCTTCTGAGAAGTGGTTCACCAAACGGTTGTCAAAGTCCTTACCTCCCAAGTGTGTGTCTCCAGCTGTCGATCTCACCTCGAACAGATACCCTTCATCGATTGTGAGTATGGACACATCAAAGGTTCTTCCTCCCAAATCGAATATATGAATATGAATATGAATCGTTCGCCAGACAGATTCTTGTCCAAGCTATGTATAAGCCAGAAGGCTGCTGCTGTTGGTTCGTTGACGATTCTGAGCACGTTAAACTCCGCTTTAGTCTTTAGTTGCTTGGCGCTGCGAATCATTGAAATAAGCTGGAACTGTGAGATCACCGCATCTCGGAATCAGCCAATGAGCTGATTTCCTCGGGATATTTTTTTTCGTCCAATCAACCTCTTTGTGTCGAACACTGTGTTTTTGGATTCATGGCAACATGGTTTCGAAGTTTCATAACAGAATTTAATAAAAGATGGAACTCCTGAATACCAATAATAAAAGATCTTTCGTGGTGAAAATATTTCATGATTCATAACAGAAAATTCATAGTAGAATAACAGATTTGGCAGAATAGGCCCAATCAGTACAATTTGAAAATCGTCTATACATTCACTTCACTGACATACTTATAATCTGTCAATTTCGAATGAATTGAGGAACATTCAGAATCGGTTAACGTCATAAATGACAGCAATCATTTTGTAGAAACTGACAGAAGCAAAATTTCAAAGCAAAAATAAATGAACAAATGTCAATTTCCACAAAGTGCTGATTTTGACGTTTGTGAACAAACGAGAGGGGGTTACTCATACCTACATTGTTGTTTGGTAATCAGCTGTATATGGATTTGAGTGAAGTTTTGGCTACGTTCAATGAAAATTTGATTCAAATCAAGATATCTAATGCTGGATTTACACGATTGACAAAATGGCAGTTTTCTGTCAGTATTCTGCCAAAAGAATAAATTGTTCTATTGTTGTGCCAGTTTTTTGACAGTTAACTGCCAGAATACTGTCTATTTGTCTGTGGTGTAGATCCAGCATAATAAATTACAAACTAAAATCTTGTCTTACCTTGTTCTATGAACGTACTCAGTACTCACACCAGAAGAGGTTTAGACAATCAATTTCGGTGTCTAAGTTAAACAATCAATATAAAATGTTTGTAAATAAGATTTTGGAGTTGGACAGCTATCTAAAGTTAGACAAATGTGTTTATCAATTGCGATTGTTTATTTCCAAGCCAACGATTCTGTTCTATGTTCTTTGCAAAAAAGAAATTTGACAACAAATTCCATCCCAGTTTAGTCACTTCGTGAGATATATATATACTTATGTACACTTATATATATATAAACTTATGTTTATGTACCTATTATATGTGGGTTTTACTGTTTATATACAAATTACAAAGTTATACGCCAAACATCAATAAATTGTGGGCGCGTATAGTATAATAACATCACTTTGGTATTTTAGCTAATTTAAAACGTTGTTCATTACAAACAATTTTTGAAGCAATTATAAAATCTAAATGCATCCAAATACCTACAAAACAAATATGAGCTCACAATCGACATCACATTTTTCTTTTATGCTGATTGCTGATGACGATGAGGATGAGGATGCAAGACGAAGAGCAGGAGCAGGAGGTAGATATATATTTTATTTTTAATTTAATGCGTGGCGGTGAACTCGTCGGTCGTCGCATAGATAGGCCGGCTCGGCGTCTGAATCTGATGGTGGTGGCAATTTGCGCCAAAGCCAAAGGGAACAGTGTGGAACAGGCAGTCGTAGGTATGAAAGTAGGTATAGGTACTGATGTGTATATTCAGCATTTGTATGCGGCATTAATTTAAACGAAACCTATGCTATTTTTATACGTTTAAGCAAAACGCATTCATCTGCCATTCATTACGATTATACGAACGCTTTGGTGCAACAAACAGCAATGCCCATTGCCAATCCAGATCCAGTGCAATATCTACATCTGTTGGTTTGGGCAATTTTCTTGATCGTATGCCAGCTAGCACGCGTTGCATGCCGCTAAAACAGTATGCCATGCCACCCCACATATTCACGCGTTTCTGTATACTTATAGTTCAAAAATACAAAGTTGCTAATTCATGATCAAAACTTGAAGTTAACTTTCCAGTTTACAAAGAAAAATCTACAAAATTTAAAGAAAATATATTAATTTTGAGTCTACTTTAATAACACGAAGGATGAAGTCATCACACAGACCCCGATTGCGGTTGTAGATTCATTGATTGATGAACGAACTTTTTCGATTGTCGATTACTAAATTTCCTATTGTGAATGTCGACTAGTATCGACATTTTTCGATTTTTTGTTGTCGATTGTCATTTTCTGATCGACGCCCTAGGAAGGTGGGTGTCTGCAATTGTGTTTCTATACAAAATGTAAGTACTTTGTGTAATTAATGAGCAATTTAATAGATAATCATCCCGATTATGGAATTCGCAATAATGGATTCGCGGTGAATCGCAGAGCTGTGTTCTCTTTTCTTTTCATGGCGAATGAGTGCACTGCACTGCGAATTCCATATCCGGCATGAATAATTCAAACGTCATAATATTCAGGCAGGTGGATATTTTGGTCCGGGTTATGGAAGAAAATCCGGACATCGCAATGGGGATTTGCTTAAAGAGCCAGGCGAAACATAGGTGGGATAAATTTTCTTTTGCTACTGAAATTAACGGTGCAGGTTCCCCAATGCGAAGTGGCTGAAGGTAAGGAGAAAACAAAAATGTTGAAGCATTCATAAGCTTTAGGACTGTTTAGGGTGTGGACAGATTTTATATTCAATGTAAAGAAGAAGATGTCAACAAAATAAAGTCGAACAAAAAGCAACTGGTGGTGAGACCCAATAAACTTCAAACACGTTTAGCCCGTTAGAAGAAACTGTAATACGATTTTTGGATATGAACACCATTTTCGACCTACCTGGTTTGCAATTCGGTTAAAAAGGTGCAGGAAAATGATAAGCCAATTGAAGATAAAGATATCGTGGAATCGATGCTCATTGATAGCCTCATCGAACCACCAGATACACCAATTTCCAGCAATAACACATCAAATGGTGTTTTTCTTTTTTTTTTAACTCAGAGCAGATCACGGAACTGTCAAAAAAATTCTGTTTTTTTAACTCAGACATATCGGAGCATACAAAGTGTGTTTATTTTTTCCATCGGAGTTAGCAAAGAGCTTGCTCAATTAGCTCAGAATAATATGGCCGAGCAAATCGAGCGAAACACTGAGCGCCGAGGGAAGCCAACTTCACACATAATTAAAAATTAAAAATGGATTTCCTATGAAATGACAGTTCAGTACTCAAGTGTGTTTTAAAATTAAATCTGAGGACTCTGATCATAATCTGCTCTGATAGCTCAGCTTCTGCTCAGAGCCAAATAAGAAAAACTCCAAAAGACTATGGGCCAGTTTCACAGTCAGAAAAGTGACACTTAAGTGAGGAATGTGAAAGATTAATTCCCAATATCACAGTGCACTATTACCTGAATAAGTGACACTTAAGTCTCCGATGTTGGTGACTTAAGTTCCACTTACGCTGGCTATGAAATTAAGCTTAAATTCCTAATATGGGAATTTTAAGTGCCACTTATTCCGGTAAGTGTCGCCTGTGAAACTGGCCCTAAAACATCAAAACCCTTACAAAAAAAGAACCAAAGTATTCAAGACAGACTTGTACTACTGGAAAAGTCAACAAAGGGAGTATTGGGACAACTGCAGAATATACAAAAAAAAAAAATATTACTTGAAAAAAGATACTAAAAAGGAGTTACTTACTTTACTTTACTTTACTTTAGATGGCGCTTACAGTCTAGAATGGACAACGCCTCAACCAACAAGGAGGTATTGGCAATAAAAAAGAAAAACTTTCAATTTATAAAGATGCAGTTAAAAACAAATCATACGATAATAGATCAATTAAGCTTAAAGTAAAACAAGAAATATTGGAGTTACAAAAAAAAGTTTTAAATATTCTGAATCGGATTATGTAGAGCAACACAAACATTTCTAATCTGTGTAGCTTTTTTAGGGCTGTAATGTGATTCCCGTGCTCTAAGTAAGCATTTCCATCTGCTTTTAAAGACGCCAATCGTCCGCTCAACATGTTGCTTTCCTTAGCATGTCTTTGAATGCAATCTGAAGTGATCCTTCCTCAGGGAGGAAGGAGGTAGGGTTTCAAGGCATCTCCTACTTATTGTTTATGCAATAATTTTTAATATCTAAAAGCCAAGTATTTGTGGTACTACTTTGATGTCATTCTTCCAAAATTAATTTCAAACTTGACATTTTAAAAAGAAATGAATCGTTTGCTGATCCAGAATATCGTGCGTTAATGTATCGAATTCTGATTGAATCATCGCAAATTTAAATTGAGAATATTTTTAAACAGTAAAATAGTTTATGCATACAAACAACTTACAATCATGATAGCATTTATGCTGTAAAATCCTATACGATTATAATATGTGTATGCTGAAGTTCTTTTTTTGGAGAAGCTATTTTGGTAAGGGTGCCGTCAATACACCCTATGACACCCGGTATCCCACTTTTTTCGTAAAAAAATACCTTCTTGCCCGTCTCTTTTCTGCTTGACAGTAATTAAACTCAATTCATTTGGAGCAAATATGCGTTTCAAGCGCAGATACAACTTCATTAAGCACTAAAGACACGTGTGGATTATGCAAGACCGAGAAAAAATTCAATGCCAACACTTATGTACTTGGTAAGATCCATGAACACAGAATCGTAAAGCTGTAGCAAGTTTGATTATATTGGGAATCGAAGAGCTTCTAGTTGCTGGTTTGAATTTTGGATCAATTTCCGCTAGAAGATCTATGACACTTTCTTTAGATAGGCAAAATCATATTTAAATAAAAAACTGTTAAAAGCTTAAAGGACTTAATAGAACAGGTAAAAACTTCTATAAAGGAATCTTACATTCTCTCCTCAAGTTCCAGAGGATTAGAAGTGTCTCTTATACGTCTCCTCTTACGGGCTTTTCAACTATTTCCCCGACATTTTCGACATCGGAGTCACTAAGGCTAAACCATATCCCGATTCCACTCATTTTAAAATGTAAAAAAAATTAACTATTTGTATTAAAAATACTAAAAGAATAATTATAATGAACTGTCAAAATTGAAATATTCACAGTATCTTATTGGTTAATTGACAATAGAGCATTGTTCATTCGATTGTGTTACACAATACCAAACATGACAACCAATCGATGCAATCGAAAATTGTCGATTCGATTGGTAATCGACAACAGTAATTTTGAACTTCCACCATCCGTCAGTAACAAACAAAAAAAATCAATAGTTTGACAGTTAAATATACAGGAAAAACAAAAAAAACATGTGATTGTGATTGGTCGTTTTTTTTTTCTTGCCAACTGTCAAAATAAGAAAGAGAAAAGACAAAGATAGTTTCTGGAAAAGCCTAATCGGAGCCTCTATCAACGCTATTAACAAAACCTTTATTAATCCACCTTAAATACCTTATCTGTTATAAGGTGTGTTATTTAAGACTAATGTCCTAAACTTAAATGTTTTTTTTTTGTAAAAAATACAAAGAAAATAAGGCCTTAAACCAAAAAAAAAACACATAGAAATTAGAAAAGATTCGATCTCTAGAACAAAAGCAACGGGTTAACCCCAGACTATTACCCAGACAAAACCAAAGTGAAATCCAAATCGGTGACATATGGCTTCAGAAGAGTGAACGTTTGTGTTTTTGTTCAACATGTGTGTTATTGTTTTGTTTTCAATAGAATTTTGTCTTTTGACTTTTGAAAATTAAAATGCAATGGCTCTCCATTATGACGGACGTTAGAATATAATTCAATGCTGGTAGGACAATTAAAGTCATATAAGCAACGCATAAATGATTGTAATATGCTCATTCATTCGATTGAAAGCAATTAAGCAAAATAAAAAATCTGATGAATCATGCTTTTTTTTTTAGATATGTATGTAGATATGTGTTTTTTTTTTAGTTTGAATTATGCAAGACAAAGTGTTTAAACTTTAAAGTGAATACCTATAAGCAAATCAATTTGTGCATAAAAGCAATAAAAAAAGATTTTATTTGGTTTTTATAAGCGCGCCCATGGCCGAAAGTTAACTATTTAAAATTTTGTAATTTGTTAAGAGGGTTTCATGTACATAGGAAGCATCAGCATCCGATTTGAAACAGGTGCGTGAGTTAAAATATTGAATTAATAGATATTAATGCTCCAAAAATATGCCATTAAAAATGCTATCAAATATTTGTAGAGCGCTTTTGCCACTTATGGCGAAAGTATATATCTATGGCAGGAAAATGCATACTAATAGAAAATTTTAAGAATTTTTTTTTTTTTACGATAATTATGTTGACCATTCGATCGACATTCATTGGTCTCAATTTGTTTTGTTTTTACGGTGTATAATTATGCAACGTTGTTTTGTTTTTGGTTTAATTATTCAATTTTAAATTGCTCCTGATTATGCAATTTTTCCAATTTTTTTTATTGCGATTTAAGTTGTTTGTTTATAAAATTGAACTCGAAGTTTTAAGGTACTTATCATTAAATTGACCTGCCCTAAAAGTGAATTTAAGTTTTTTTTAGATTCCTGATATCAATTAAGATCATTTTTTGAACTTGAAAACAAAACGATATCTGGTATGTAACGCGTTAAAATCTTGCGAATTATCAGACAGTTGGCTTATATCCAATATCATGTATACGTAACTATATTATTACCTAATTATGTATAACCTACGATTTGGACGTTATGTACATTTTTGATGTGTAAACATCTATGCTGGCGGTAGAGTGAAAAAAAAACGTCAACGTTCGTGTGCAACGTTACGTCGTGCAACGTTACGGTGTGCAATGTTACGATCTGCATACTAGGATGGGTGCGTTCAGTGAAAAAAATCTTAAGATCCCCTTCAAGCAAAAACAAGTCCGTTTTGGATCCGCGCACGTTGATGTTTACACGTATTAACCGTGAGTCCCGGCACTCACACAATTTTTATGTACTAACCTTCATTTTCTTTGCTAAAACTAAACTATTGTTTGTTCTTTAGTCAAATACTTTATAGCATGATAAAAGATGTTAAAAAATAGAACTTATAAGTAGTACCTATATAGGGTAGTATAACTTCTACCCTAAAAGAAGATAAAGGGTCATTCATATTTCGGTTTCAAAGTAGATAAAGCTAAATAAAACACACACAGCGATACATTTTTGATGAAAATTTTATTTCATTATATAGTTTTGAATTTGCCATTAAGTGTGAAAAGCAATATCATTCAAATGTCCTCCTCGGGAAGATTCAGATCATGCGATTCTTTTGAGGTAATTTTTACCACTTTTTCGTACATTTCGGGCGGTATCTCGACCATAACTTGATTAATGTTGGTTTTAAATGTGTCTAGAGTTCGGGGATTATTCGCGCAAGCACGGTATTTTGCGTAGTCTCATAAAAAAAATCTAATGGTGTCAAATCGCATGATCTTGGTATGGCCAATTGACGTCGCCAAAACGTGATATTACGCGACCAGGAAACTTTTCACGCCATAATTGGTCGTTTTTTGTGGCTTGTTGTTGCTTAGTTTGAACTTTATAAGGATGGAGATGCAATCCAAACGCAAAATTCGCCATAGTGAGGTGTACGACAGGTTCAAGTGCTGCGAACAACGGGAAATCGATAAATTCGGAACATCATCAAACTGCTCTTGCACTTGCAGTATAGCAATATTTTCGACTGAGTGTGCATTGCTATGATGCACAGGCCTTACGACATCATCAATAACGCTTCCACTCTCTTCAAATTTCTTCACAATTTTACCGATTGCTTGCGTAGTCGGTCGATTATGACGACCATAATCATCGCGTAATGCGCGAAAAGTGGCTACGTTTGAATCATAGTAAGTTTTAATAATTTTAAAGCCTTGTTCGATTCTTAAGCGATTCACAATCGTAAATGTCAAACATTCAACTAATATTTTGATACTTCAAATGACAGCTGAGTTTGACAGGTGTCAAATGCCAGCGCTACCAACTTGAAACCACGAAATTGCCTTGTATTATGGTTATTTTTCCCTTTTAAAAACTTTTTTTTCCACCCGATAAAATGACAAGTTACGACTCGGGTTTTTCACGTCAGCTGACTCCGGCAGGTCTGATGGCACTACACGGTGTTTTTTTTTTTTTATTTTCGTTCTTAATTAATATACTAAGCGCTTCGAATAGCACGTTTTATCGTTACTATAAGCTACAGTTGACATCGATTTTAGTATAATCTTTGAAGCAGAGGCTTGAGAATTTGACGCAGCTCGATGAATGCTTGTCTATCAGCCTTTGTAGTAGCGTAAGTGCCTTTTTTCATATTTTTCTCCATAGCCCAACTCATTTCGCAGATAATTGCTAAAATTTTTTTGGCGTCTACCTTTTTTTTTTAGATATATGTAGGTACCCATGTGTTTAACCCCATTCACTGAACGCTAAGATTTTACGTTTTTCATGCCCCGTTAAAGACTTTTCACCGAATGGGGCAACATTGAGACAACCATATGGACTTATGACAATCTTTAAACAAATTAATTCTGGCTCTGGGATTATGGCCCTCATTACAAATAGCGAATCGAACTTAAAACTTTGCGAATTCGATAATTTCGTATTAGAAGTAGCGATTTGCTCAAATTTTATTTTTTTTTTTTTATTTCTTTAGTTTTTATTTATTTTTCCGATATGCTAAACACAGTAAGATAAAATATCTTATAAAATAGTGATAGCTTTACAATGTTATTTATAATTAGAGAATAAAGAAAAGAGAACCTAAATGTATAATAACTAAAAAAAAATTATATAAAAATATGTTTAAAGAGAAATACAAAAATAACTGAAAAATTGACATTTGTAAGTTACTTAAAAAAAATAAAATAAAAATAATAATAATAATAATAATTTAACTAATTTACTAATTAATTAATGGTAAAATCCCCAAATAATTTACGGCGCAGAGAGGTGAATTTTTAGCTCATATTGAAATTGTTTAACATTTTCTAATCTTCTTAAATTTATCGGCAAGGAGTTCCAGAGTCGTATAGCGTTAACAAAGAATTGTCGTTCTGATGTAAGACAGGAATATCTTAAGTTCGCTACAAATGTCAAAACATTAGCGAATTTGGTTATCGACACATTACAAATAGCGAATGTTCGCTAATTTAACGGCTCAAAAAGTCGAATTCTATCGAATCAAAATATTCCGTGATAACGCTAGCGAATTGAGAATTTCTATTGTTTATTTTTGTTTTTGTATATAATGAATGATCAAAGAAAAAGGTAGGTGAAACTAAATTATATATTATTGTTAAAAACAAAAGAAAATAATAATTTTTCAAGGACAAACTCAAATCAGTTTGCGAGGCTTGTTCAACTAATGGAAAGGATTCCCGATATGGCAAAGGGCATAGGAGCGTTCGGTTCATCAAAAAAAAAAAAAAACAATATGATTATTGGGAACATTTTGCAGAGAAACTGAACTCTCTTGGTCCTCCTTCGCGTGCAGGAAAAGATATTGGCATAAGGTTCTTTGATAAAATTATGAAGTTTCGATTTAAGAAGCCAAAACTTAAAAAATAAATTCCCAAAACAAAAAAAAAACCACATCTACTGGTGGAGGACCATACTGCCAGGTGTCTTTGTCTTCTTTGGAGCAAGCTTTAGACAGACTTCTCAGTCTCAGACAGGCAGTTAATCCACAAGGCAATTGCTTTGGTATAAACACGAAGGCTTCACTTCCTTTAACCGATGCAACAAAACAAAAATGTGTTATCCAATTCTGATAACATTCAACAAGAAATTAATTGTATTATTAAGTCATGTGAAGAAACTCAACAGGTTGAACGCCAAGTGCAACGTAGGGCGACCATGTTCAAGAATCATTTGCACATCAAAGTTCCTTGCCAAGTCGAAACAGGGGGATTAACAAATTTAAAGTTGTTGCAAGGACAGACTGGCACCCAGGCATAATCGATGTGTGCCTATTTATGCCACCCAAGACTTATGTCCTGTAGAGTTTAGTTCCTGGAGTCAATTAAAATGAAGGCCCAAAATCGAGTCTAAATAATATGACCAATTAAAAAAACTGTCGCAGATCTTGAGGGTTAAACAAATTTACTAAACCATACATTTTGAAATTATCATGAAATCTAATAGGTATTACCTACCGACTTACTTCAGTTTAACTTTGGCTTGGCTGTAGGTTGATGAAAGACTTCAAGAAGAATCCATCTAACTTTATGAGTGTAATTATTCTTGCATATAAATAATATGTTATATGACCTTTTATTTTGTATACGACCATTCAAGACAATCTCGAAGTACCTATGTATGTAAAGACAATTGCAAAGCGCACTATTTGATGCATAAATGGATAGGACAAATCCATAACCAAAAAAACCACATTATGGTTTCCACTCTGTGCTACATTGATGGTACCACATCCAACTCAAACAAAATATGTACCTACATAATGATTGCATCAACCGCACAAAAACGGATTGAATTTCTTTTTGTATAGAAAAGAAACATTTAAATACCAATTTTAAAATAAAAAGACACTGCCAACAATGACGAAAACCTACCTACCTTTGTAGTTTTAAGTTCAATTTAAAAAAAAAAAAAAAATAAAAATAGCTAATTAAATTCCAAATAAAAATAAAAATACAATCTTTTCAGAATAGTCATGTCCAGAATGCCCGACTTAGAATAGGAGGAGAAATCAGAGAAGCGCTTGGCATTAATTTTGGCCATGATGTCAAGCGAGTGCATAAGCATCGCAATAGATGGCGCTCACGAAAAAGATCGGAAAGCTATTTTTCTGCTTGGACACCTTGGTCAAAATGTGATAACTCATGTTACAAACGAAGGGAGAGATATTGTAAGATGAAACGAAAATGCGGTTACACAAAACATGTAGAGGAAAACCGATGCTGGAGGTAAGAACAAAAAAAAATAAAATATAACATCATGTTTAATTATGTATTCGCTTTGGTATTCTCTTGTGTTTATACCAGCCACGTTTATCGAAAATAAATATGTAGGTACTTTTTGCACCCATTTAAAATGTTATTGAATTTCATAACATGTCAAGATGCGTATTGCCTAGTGCAACGTAAACATTACACTTGTGTTTGTTTTTTTACCAGTTGATTGGTATAAATTAAGTGGCGCAACAGGATAGGTATAAAGTAAAAATTGGTCAAAAACATAATTGTATTGAATTTTTTTGAACAACAACAACCGAATAAAGAATGGTCAAGTCTAATAAACTGACATTCTAGTATGAATAGTACAATAAATAATAATAATCATATTATATTTCTGAAGAAAAATTTGTGAGTGCCGAGACTTCCGGTTAATATCTGTAAACATTAACGTTTTTTTTCCAAGCGCAGTTTTGAGGATCCATATTTAGATCCGTATGCGAAGTCGTCCATACGTTGTTGATGACTACGTACACGGATCCAAAACGGACTAGTTTGCTTGAATGGGATCTTCAATTTTTTTTGTCACTGAACGTACCCATCTACTATGCACATTTTCGTAACGTAACGTGCTACATCGTAAAGTGTGACCTCGTAATAACGTCACACAGAGAAAAGTCCACGTTTTTATGTCCATCTACCGCCGGCCGGCATAGATGTTTACACATCAAAATTTAAAAATAACATATTTTTAGAAAACACAATCAACATCTGAACAGAATGAAATAACATATGTTTTCGGCTTGTATTGGAATACAAAACTTATGAAACCGAATTTTGGCACATACCTGTGTATATTTATATTCCTTTTGATGTGTAACAGCTTAGTAATCGGTATGCAGCATTTTTGCTGGGAGTAATTTCTTGAATGACGATGGCTGCTACACATCCATTCCTTTTAGATGAATAAAAAATCTTTAAAATTTGAAAATACAGGTTGGGCCAAAAGTCTTTTTTCTATGTTAAAAATTAATAATGTTTTTGCTTATAGAAAGTTTTGAATTATTTTTGTATTGTTTCGGACACAAGGATTGGGAGATTTAGGGCCAGTTTCACAGTGCACATACTTACCGAAATAAGTGACACTTAAATTTACCATATTTTGGGATCTTAGGCTGAGTTTCGTAGCCTGAGTCAGTTGCCACTTATTCAGGTAAGTGTGTGCACTGTGATATTGCGCCCTAATCTTTCCACATTGGTCTTTTAAGTGCCACTATCTCTGACTGTGAAACTGGGCTTTAATAATGGAGAACTGCACGATCGCACAGCGACCAAAAATTATCCAATTGTTTTGGTCTTGAAACATCGACATGAGTCAAACCACAAATTAGCCACATGAAGATGAGAATCCCTCGGCAGCCATTTTAATTTGCCTACAAGCTTGAATTGTCAGATTGCAGATAAGAAATGAGAATGGAGTGTAAAAACCGCGCACACATAGTCAGTTGGGATCTTCACACACCTTGGTTAAATATTAAATTGTTGTTGCAATTCACATCTACTCATCAACAGGGGGTGAAATTACAAAAAACAACAATGTAAACAAACGAGTTTTGGAAAGTGCAACGTACCAAACTTCCTCATCTTCATATGGCTAATCTGTGGTTCAAACAGTTGGAAACACCGCGCGGTACCTTTCGTCAAACTATGAACAAAGATCTTCACCTGTATTCCCTTAGAAAATTCAGTAGGTCCAATAGCTCAATATTGGGGACCCAGAAAAAGAAAAGGTTAACATTTCCAAACCATCACAGACACAGAGAAACCATTCAAAATAATCGAGAAATCAGAAAAGTTGCATCGAAATTTCTTGCTTGGTTCATTACAAACCATCATCCAACACTGGAGAAAATCCAGTTTAGAAATTCAAAACCATCAAAAAATATAAGGCTACACATTTGTATGTAAAAAATTTTGGAGAGGAGTAAGAAACTTAACACTGATGTGGGGTCTTAGCTCCACATGTGGGATATTTGCAAAAAATAGGTATGCCATCTAAAAGACCAGTCATTGGTCCAAAAAAGTTAAGCTAATTTCAGAAATTGGTCAGCCATAGGAAATTTTTAATAAATGGTTAAAGTGATTTTTAGCACGTCGCATTTGTGGGATATACGACATTTACAAAAAAAAACTTATGGCTGACCAATTTCTGTAAAAACGTCGAACTTTTATGAGGTCACTAAGTCCTTTCACATTGTGAAAACAAAATTAAACTTTTGGCTGACCAATTTCTGAAAATACGTCGACCTTTCAGATTGTAGACTTTTCTGCGAATATCCCACAAATGGATACCTACTACCATACCTACTTTTTTTGCGAATATCCCACAAATTAGGTGCTAAAAATTGCTGCTGACCATGAAAACGCTTAACCATTGATTTAAAATTTCTATGGCTGACGAATTCCTGAAACTAGCTGACTTTGTAGACCAAATAATGACCTTTTAGATGGCATACTTTTTTGGCGAATATCCCACACATGGGGTGCTGATATCCCACAGCCTAAAAATACGTTTGAATCACAGATTAAAATTTCAGAATCTTGAAAAACAATTATCACACCCTTATCGCCTCAACCCTCTTCTAAAATAATGAAATAAAGGTTTAACACTCATTTTAAAAAAAGTTGGATTTAAGAATTTTTAACGTGAAAAACCGAATTTAATCAAAAAAGGCTATTAACATCGTTTCACTTATATACATCTATAACTTGAAAAATTCTTAAGGCATATTCAAGAGATTAATATGTTTAAATAATTTCACTAAAACAGGCATAAATGATTTATAGCAAACAAAAAAACATCTTAAATACTTTTCGAAAAGATCGAAAATTCTTTATTTATCTTCAAAAATGAGGTTGTCAATTAAAACATAATTTAATTTAAATATAAAAATTATAATACTCTTAAGTCACCGTTTTATGGCTTTCATTGATTGAAAGAGAAAAATTATCGAATTCAGAAATCAAAGCCACTCCTCTCGAGAAACCTAAAACAAAAATGTTCCTTTAATGTTGCTTTCGACAGCACTGGGCACCGCCACCGGCTTTTGTGTGTGTTATACTGCATTACATTTTTTGATCTTGATTTTGTGAAAATAATGTGGGAGAGGTTGAATTCAACAGTGTTAAAATATTAGTAAGCAAAAATACTAAAATTCTAGGTTTGGGATTTTGGAATTCGGGATTAGTAGTAGAAATGTGTTTGTATTTAACAATTTTAAGGGATCTCTGTTTAAACACCAACTGGACCGTTGTGATATCACATGACTCATAAGGAAACTTCCTTCCTGGCTCTTTAAACTATTTGAACCGCCTTTATGAAGCAATCCGAACTATTCTATTCCTGCACAAAAAATTATAAAAAGCTTGATACATTTTTAACTCTAGCTTAAATATTTTCTCGCTAGATGCCCACGGCCATTCCAACATTCTGAATTCACACAACCCAAAAGCAATGGACCATTGCCATCAAATTCAATATCGAATCTACACCAAATTCGACTACCAGTATTCCAAGAAGTAGACAAAAGCAAGGACGTTTCTTCATCCCCTGATGATGATGATGATTTCTATGCATTTAAAAATTCAAATCGTGCTAGAACCAAGAAAAAACGAAAACCAATTCTAATCGATGTTGATGATTATGAAGATTTGGAAAACGAAGATGAATATGAAGATAACTTCAATCATTCTGACAGCTATATCGGAGTGGTCAAGTTGAAAGGGAGAAGTCTAAACCAACGAAAAACAACACGAAATATTACACCCGACGCAAATCTATTCGAATACGATGATCCAGAAGATGATGTTAGCAGTTCCGGCACCGAAGATTACGAATCTGAATACCCATCAGACACCGAAGACTATGAATACAAAAACTCTACACAACTGGCTGCCAAAGAGAAGAACGTTATTGACCCGGTACCACGTCATCGGAGGGTTTACTCGAAATGGAGTAAATGGACGAAATGCACTCCAAAATGTACAACTCGCAGATATAAGTAAGCTTTATCAAGGTTACTGAGAAACTTAAATATTAAGTTCAACTTAAATGCTTCTGTGCTGCTTTTTCTTCAATTTTAACCGTCACATAACGGGTTATGTTGAACTTAAATATTTACGTTTTTTTCAGCAAATTTACTTACCTACTCCTTTCTTTAAGAAAATGTCGAATACGAGAACAATGCGGACGGGAAGTGTTGCGTGAAATAGCTTACTGCTACACAGAGGGAAGCTTCTGCCAACAATGGCTACAAGCGCAGCTACAAAAGTCTCAGCCATACGAAATACGACCAGTGGCGTCGCACAGAAAAGATTCTTCAGCACAGACGTCAAATTCGATTGTAAGTGACTTCATAATGAGCAGCAGAGGCTATCGCGGACCCGAATATACCCCAATGAAACTCAAGTGTGGAATTGCGCCAATTAAAAGCCCTAAGCGAAACGTTTACAGCATGCTCAAGATAATTGGCGGTAAGGCAGCCAGAAAAGGAGAATGGCCCTGGCAAGCTGCAATTTTCAATAGATTTAAGGTAAAGTGTGTCACATTCAAATTTTAATCAATAACCATTTTCCATAAATTGACTGAATCACTGAATGACTGTGACTCGACTGACTATCTCTAATCCTAATGTAAAAATGAACACGTTTATTACGTTTGTTTTTTTATAGGAGGCATTCTGTGGAGGAACTTTAATTGCACCACAATGGATTCTTACTGCGGCGCATTGTGTACGAAAGGTGTTGTATGTTCGACTTGGCGAACATAATCTCGATTATGATGATGGGTCTGAATTGCAATTTAGGGTTGCCAAAAGCATTAAGCATCCAAATTTTGATAAGAAAACCGTTGATAGCGATATAGCATTATTAAGGTAAGTTAATTTAAATTTAATAATTAATAGATATTTTATTTGTTACGATTACGATCAATTGAATTGTATAGAAATAATATATCTTAAGCAAATAATAATTATTTGACAGCAAAACTGAGAAATTTTCGTGGGAAATGCTGTCCCAGATGTTTGGCACGAAATGCTTACAATTTTCAAAAAGTTATTATTATGGCCCTGGCATCAATTAAAGGGCAGATCTGAGATTTGCTGGAATAACAAGAGTGACAAAATGCCGTTATTTAATTTGTAGTGAGAAATTATAAAAACGTGAACAAACAATCTCGCAAACGTAAATTGGATTGGTTTTTAATTGTTCACGTTATCGCGAGTGTACTGTAAATCGATTTTTTGTCATTTTTTGGCTAACCAATCAAATGTCGACATTTTGAAATCTGGACTTGTCAAAAAATCAACTAAAAGGTTTTCAAAACAGGGCGGGAGATGTTGAAATGGAAGAAAACAAGCTGTGTGTGAGGTATTAACAACATTCTTTTTTTTTTATATGAAAGGCCCATGTGTGCCATCATGTTTGGAATATGACACCAGTAAAATGCCCGCCTCGGCTTCTTACGGTGGCACGGATCCAAATGGTCCAGTCTTCAATGACTCTTGCGCATAGATTCAGCTGAATTTGAGTGATGGTCTGTGTTATGTTCACCTTAAGGACATCCTTCGATTGTGGTTTATTATTCCATAGACCTGCGACTTCAGAAAACCCCACAAGAAAAAGTCTAGCGGTGTCATTCCACGTGTCCTTGGTGGCCGTCACATCTGCGAGAAATTACCTTACCCTCAAATCGTTCATGCAGAATGTCCCTTGTGTCGTTCGCTGAGTGGCACGCAGTGAGGTTGTGTTGGAACCACATGTCGGTCACATCCATAATATCCAATTGGAGACAGCAAAAATTGGTTATCATCGATCGGTAGTGCTATCCGTTGATGTTGATGGCAATAACAACGTCGTTTTCAAAGAACTACGGACTCGCTCACAGACAGCTACGATGTTTTCGGTTGATCTTGCTTTTCGTTGACGCAAGGACATTGGTTAATTGTTCACTGAATCGGTCAACCCAAATTTGGCCACCAAATTTCGGATAGTCGACTTGGAAAGACAACCATGTAAACCGTAAAATAGGCGCAGGTATCGTTGCCCAAAAGATTTTGATATTAAAATTTTGTCATTTGGACGTGTTCTTCAATCGTGTAACTTGCCATGGTGATTTGGCGTCAGTAACTGAATAATAAAAAACAGATTTGACAGATGTCACCAAAACAACATGGCCGCCACTGGACTGGCCGCCAAAATCTACCCGCGCCAATTGAAACACCCTATCCCTTGAACAAGATCTCCAAAAAAATATCGACTTCTCGACCGTAAACTAGTAAATTGATTAAACGTCAGATTTCGACAGTAGCGTGACAAATGTGTCAAACAATTTGCAATGGAACAGTTTAAATTTTTATGAAAAACCTTAAAAGGCGAAAATGGTAGAAATTGAAATTATCACTTGTGAATTTAAGTAAAAAAAATGGCGTTTAAGCAATCGACTAAAAAGAGTTTCCTCACAAGAATTTTTGAAACAATCTTTTCATCGCTCATGAACGAATGAGTAAACGAGTGTGATTAATATGAAATAAATTCGTTCCACGAAAAAAAAAATCATTCAAATACGAATGAGTCTTGTGTTGACAAATGAAAACATTTCACTAACTTTACATTGGTTGTATAATGAACAGCTTCATTTACGAACGACTATCAAGACAACGAAATCAAGAATCGGCGTAGCAATTTTTTTTTCAAGGTAAGGGTTCAATAAGGTTTGGGTTCAGTTTGTTTTAAATGGATATTTATTTTTTCAAATCCAAAACATATTTTTTTACAAATATTGGTATAAATTATTATTAAAACTTTAAAGAAGATTCTGTACCTTTATAAAATTCAATTCAAATCGCCTTAGGAAGACCATTAGAAACTCAAATCAAAATCGTTTAAGAGTTGTTTTGGAGAACAATAAGATTTTCCTTAACTGTTCTATGGTAGGTACCGTTAGTTTTGGGGTTAAGAATAATTTTTCAATAAAGGATTCTAGATAATGTCAAAAAAAAATTTAATAAAAATCGATCAAGTCGTTTTCGAAATATTTAGGTACCTAATTTATGAAGCGTAGTTTAACTACTTTAAGCAATTGCGTTAATGTGATTTTTTTTTTCTATTCTTTTAAGGTTACCAAGGGCAGTGAATGCCACAACATGGATGGGTTTTTCATGCCTCCCACGGCCCTTTCAACCGCTGCCAAAGAATATGGACTGCACTGTCATAGGATGGGGCAAACGAAGAAATCGCGACCAATCGGGCACCAGTGTTCTACACCAGGCCGAAGTGCCCATTATCCCGATGGAAAATTGTCGATCAGTATATCATGATTACACAATTACGAAAAATATGTTCTGTGCTGGACACAAACGAGGCCGCATCGACACATGTGCAGGCGATTCTGGGGGGCCATTGCTTTGCAGAGACAGTACAAAACCAAATCACCCGTGGACAATATTTGGTATAACCAGTTTCGGTGATGGGTGCGCTAAACGCAATAAATTCGGTATCTATGCCAAAGTTCCCAATTACGTTGATTGGATATGGTCGGTTGTGAATTGTAATGGCAATTGTAAGCCGCAATCTCCAAAATGATGATTTTAGTATTTTTTATTAAGCTAACGATTTATCAATTGAAATTATATTATTAGAACAATATTATGTCCGGCAAGCAAGATTAGCATCACTATCTATTAACTAATATAGTCCCCCGCTGCTGTACCTATCTTAATTATTCAGAGTAGCTATACTTATATTACCTACACATTTGTTTCATCTTATCTTAAACGGTGCTTGACTCATTTTTTGGAAATGTTTATCTTTGCTTCCAATCTTTATGAAGATTGGAAATTTCAAAAAAACAAATTTAAATAAATTAAGGTAAATATTTATATCTGTACCTACTATCTATGTATTTTGAATGTTTTTTTTTGTTATTTGTTCAGAAAAACTTACAAAAAGTTAGATAAATAAATTTCAGGAAAATGATTTAAGGCAGTTCAAAATAAGATGAAACGGTGTCTGCTCTTAGTGGTTAAGATAAAGCAGCAAGACGGGGAGGGGGTGAGGGGGGTAGGCGACAATGCACAAACACCTAGATGTGAAACGTCAGATGAAGATAAGAAAGAGGCTTCAACTAGGCCTTCTCCTAACCGCAATTTTTGTTTTTGATTCGGAATGTATATTCATTTTTGAAACAAGACAGACGAAACAAAATTTAAACGTCAATTTTCTTCTATTATTTCGATAACTCATGGAAAACATTTGTATATTTCACTATGGCAATTTCTGAATTTTTCAACGTCAAAAGTGACAACCATCATTTTGTGGAAACTGACAGATGCAAGCGACACACACAGTAGAGTGTGTTCAACCAAGCCATTTTAAAAGGAAACTGCAGAAAGTTTCCACGATTTTATTTCTTCGTGTGAAAGTTATAGGTGATTTTTAAGGAAATTAAAAGAAAACGTCAAAAAATCTCCAGCAACTTGTTTCTTCGTGTGAAAGGGGACTTAGACTGCTTCTAGACGGGAGCGATTTTTAATCCTCGTTTCACTTTTGGTTTCCTTCTAATTGCAAATAAGTGCAAGTGAAAAAGTATCATCTCTCTGCACTCTTTACTCCATTTGATTAAGCCAAGTTAGCTGAGTGGACGACAAATTGAAAAAACACAAAAAAGAATGAATGAGAACTGTTCAATTCGTTAAACCTCAGCAATTTTATCTACCCCGGCTACCACATGAACAAAATTAACATTACGATCGGAGGATTCTCCGAACGGATACGATGATAGGGTTGATTATGTCCTCGTTCTGTCGGCAGAACAAATGAACGACATTTTGGGGATTATCACGATTAAAATTTCCCTCAGAATATTTCTTTCCTTCGAAAATCGGGAACGTGAATGTTGCTCGAAAGCTTCCCTCGGAATTTATTGCTCCCGGGAATACATTTTTCGGTGCAATATTCATGTCGTTTTCAGTTGGATCTCGGAACTGTTCCATTCCTATCGAAAATGGAAAATTTGCAGTAAAAGGAGTGGGAAAGGAGTAACTCCGGGCGTCCACTCGAAAACGACATTAGAATCATTCCATTGGATTTAAAGGGAGATTCTAGATAGAAGAACAATTTTGAAGGAATAAAATTTCCCAATAGGTCCTTATGTGTTTTTATTTAAAATGATTATTAGATGGGTGTGTTAATCTTGCGAAAGGATAACAGAATTTTAATGAATCTCACTGTTTTGTCATGGAGCTAAGAAAATCTGAAAATAAAACATGTACTTACGCATAGGAAACATACATATATTGCAAAAAGGCGGCTGTGAAAGAATTTATGAGCCTCAAAATTTCTTATATTTGAAGCACTTAAAAGATAAAGACATAACTTACCTAACATTGTCACTAAATTAACATTTTGGTAGGTAGAAACAGAACTAAATATCAATATAATTGTTACTAAACCTATACTAATTGCAAAATAACGAAACAGAAAGAAGCATTATTGAAAAGTCGATAGATAATAATAAAATTAAAGATTGAACATACCAACATATAGATATATAGAGCCTGAAAGGTGAAATTTAACGACTAAAAATGTTCTTACGATCAAAGTTTTGCAAGAACTGATCGATTCATTTAAATACAAATTTATTCAACTCTAATATGGTATATCGAAAAATGGTATTTTGAAATTCCCATAATTAAAAAAATGAAAATGTAACGCATCACCTTTATCTTCTAAGTGCTGTTTCTATACTTCGATGAGAATTGAGTTAAAAGAAGCATAATTGTTTTCCTACAAAATTTCTGCCAAAACTAATTTAATTTCATAAATTTTATTTTTACTGTTTATCATTGTAAGTAAATGTTTTTATTTGTGTGTGTACATTAAAAATCTTGTAAATAACTTTTATTTATATATACTAAACGTCTAATTAAATAATTTGATTATAATTAAGATTTATAAATTACATTTAAATCAATACCTACCTATTATGCCATAAAAAAAAAAAAAAATTGTAAAGGAATAATTTATTGCACAATGTACATAAAATTAAACATGATAAACATTTTTAAAATGCAGTTTTTATTTATAAAATACCTAACATTTAAGAAGAAAACAAAAATTCTTTGAAAATGCATTCGAACTTAAAACGCGGCACTAGGTACTAATCTTAGAATTGGACCACATGTGACAACATTCAAAATAAACAGGCAATGATGGCACTTGAGTGGAAAATCAGTCCAAGAAGTCGTTAGTGCTTGCTTAGGTAGGTACACCGTACACTACGGCGCATCTCTTTGGGTTCGGTTGGATGGTATAAACGAAAATGTGTCATCTCTTGGTGTTTGAAGTGTTTCCAAAATTAGACATAGGCAGACATAGACAAAGTGTGAGTTCAACGGTGGAATTTATTTTTAAACAATCCCTCAAAGTTGTTGTTTATTGTTGACATATTGTAGGTTGTTGGCGAAATTTATGATTTGAATTTAAGTAAACTTGCTCGTTTTGTGGTTATTGGGATTGGGAACCATACGGTTAAAATAAATGTAAACATTTAAGGTGATACAGAGTAAATTTAAGAAACGCAAGAAGTCGAGACAATAAGTTGCAGTTATGCATTTGCACATTCGAAAAATTAATTACACTGACGACTGTCTACATAGAAATCTTCCCACACATGATGTTTCTACTACAGCGAAAAGCTTTTATCATGGTGATTTGCAATCTTTACTCATATTTTTTTCAAGAAAGAATTTAATATTTCAAATGAAATTTCACCATTTGATCCTTTGGTTAGTAGGAGAAATTATAAAATCGTATCAATCGTTTCACGGTTTATTTGCTGCATTAATCTTCGAGAAGACTGCAATTGAAAAACTAAACAATATTTTTCAATGTAACATGAATTAAATAGAAATCATAACAATTCCCAGGTTGTACTGTACTTATTCGTTTGTTAAAGGAAGAGATTTTCAGAATTTTCAAAATCATTCTCAAGAATTTTTTTTGGTAATCCGGAAAAAATAGAGGGAATTTATAAATCTGACCTAGCAGTTTGTGCTACCCTCAAATTATTTTCACTCATTCGAAAGATCATAACACTGATTTTTGGCCAAATTATAGAACCATATGAACTACCCGCAACTTTAAATAGTGGGTACGTACAATTTATTTTGATTTTCTAGAAAATAGAATGTTTTTTCTGTTGGAAGATGTGCCTCTTGCCGTAGTTTATTCAATGTGGCTTCAACACGACCGACGCTACTCGACGTCGACGTCTGTCCAGGGGGGTCATTCCGTAATTTTTAAAACGATAATCGTTATCAATTTGCTTCAAATAACACAACTACTATCGTCGCGTCAATCGTTTATTTTACATCACAGTTTTAGAAACTTGGAATCTCAAACAAGGATTTAAATGTCATTTTCGCCGTCATAAATGCAAATTCTGCTTAAGTGATGTATCAAACTGAGTTGAAATTAAACCAAACCGAGTTGGCCAACAATAGGTGAATACTTTTCATTCAAGCAAAGCGAGTTGCAAAATTCAAATCGAGTTGGCTAACTCGGTTGCAAGTGATATCGGAGGATACTTTTCTCTCTTCATGCGTTCTTTATGAATAATTTTATTCCGTTTGGTATTGGTTCGGTTTGATGCCGAATATCACCCAATTGCCATTTTTCCGGAGCAGTAGTAAAAAACTTAAAATTTCTGATTTTTCATCGGTTTTTTAGACCATGGTCCATCGTGTTTGGAAGTTCAATCTTCGTTTTTGGTTCGACTGTTACAATTGAACCTACTCAAACATTATTTACAATAAATTCTGGTTCAGCCCGAGTAGATGCCATGCCAAAAACCGAGTTGGTAATTTGGTATACAGAAACCTAGCATGATAAAACGAGTGATGCTCAGTATATACATAGGCTGATAGTTCGCACCGCTGAAAAATTCCGTTTTTAAGATCAAACGATGTTCAGAAGGAAGCATTCGGCAAGGATTCAAATGAACTTTTTACACACTTTAGGTCTGTTTGGTATCATTTTTCAGCAAAATGTGTAAAACCTGTCAAAGCACCAAAGTGAGAACGAGTTTCTCAAAAATGGAGAAACTTACAAGAAAGTTAACAAACGCATTAAAATACTTTTGAGTACAAAACGTCAGAATTTTACTCATCACATTTTGGGGCCAATTTTCATTTTTTGTTTGGGGTCATTTTTCATTGGGGCAAATTTCATGTAGCCAAGTTTGTACACTTTATAAATCCTGTCATACATATTGTAGTATTCAACAGTAAATACAATTTAAAAACAAATTTATTAATCCAAGTTCAATTTTCACAGTATTGCAACGCATTTAACTAATAAAATATAATATTGTGCTTTTCTCCAACAATGAGATTTACATAAATAAGTAATTTAACAAAACTGATAACAATAGGACTAGCAGAGCAACCGATATTCCCAGCATATACATGGTACGACTTATCTCAAAGCCAGCACTTGTTTTAGCGTCAGTCTCAATGGATTCTTCGATCAAGGAAGACAATTCATCATCGGGTAATCCTTCCAAGTCATCAAAAATACAGTCTGAGTTGATATCCATATCGAGAATTTGTTTTGCTTGTGAAACTGCTACTGAAGGTGTCTCGCCACGAAAGATATATTCCGAAAATTGAATTCCTTGGCTCTTTGAATTGCAAAAGTAGATTCTCCTTGGCGGTTCGTTTACAACAATACCAACAGTTTTTGAATGAATATCAGTCAAACCATCACAATATATCTGAATTCTAGCTGCCAGAGATCGCAGGATGTCCCTCCTGATGCTTTCTTTTATATCTTTGAATGTGTTCTTTGCATGACTCCAGACACGAGACGAGACAATACCTGAAAACCGTACCGTTCCATTGAATGGCCTTATTTTAATCATAAATTCATTCGAAACATTTGCAGTGAGTAATATTGAGGCGTTGAACACAGGCACGTCGTTCTTTTTGGTGTTGTTGTTTTCTTTAAGGTAACTTTCTAGAGTGATGTTGTCATCGACGTTTTTTTGCTGGATAAATATTTCACTGTTTTGAATATTTGACTTGACCGCTTGCAGAACGGCGTTGAATTGATTTTCAATGTTAACTTGTTCTCTGTTGTCGGTTATGGGAAACACATCTTCTAATTCATAGTTCGATTCAAAAAGATACCATTGGGGGAGTTTTTCTAAGATTTTACAATCGGCTGGCATTAAATTTCCACCACTGTAAGTTGAACAGTTTTTTTTTTTTAGTTATACATTTTTTTTCTAAATTGAATTATCCAAGTGTGTTTTACCTGGACGAGTTAGAAAATATCTTAAAGTTGGCCTTTGCGGCTGTCGCTGAATAAGACAGAAAAAGGATTTCTATGTCCTTCGTATGTTCGGCATAGTCAAATGTGGAATTGTTGTTTGTGATAAGTCTAGAAAATTATATGGTGGGTTGGAAATGCAGGTTAAAGGTCAAGGTAACAGATAACTCACCTATAAAGCTCAGTTAACATCTTTTTTATATTTTTCGTCTGCTTGTCGTCATTTGAGTCATTTTCTCCATTTGACATAAAAACGCCTATACAAAATGTTATTCGTTGTAATAAAAACTTCTCTAATTAATTTTATTTTCATCTCCTATCGCTGGGTTATTACAAATGTAAAAAAAAATAAAAAAAAAGGAAGGACAGATTTGAGTTAAGTGAAACCTTAGGTGGGATGGACCAGGAGAGGACTTTCATCGACCTTAGCCGACTTGGCATTGAAAAATAAAGCCAGTTAGCCCAGTAACAGGAATACCTGTAGACAAAAATGTTTATCTTAATAGTACTGCATCGTATTCGAAGAAAGAACATTAAATTCAATCGTAATAAGAAATGGTTGGCTGTTGAAAATAGAACCTGTAGGACTCTTATTAAAATACAAGACCTCTTCAAGGTGAATTGTATTCACAAAAGTACATTATTCTTTTTGAGCTACATAGCAGAAACTTTATAGGTCTTAGATGATCAGAGTTAAAAGAAATCTGGAAGACAATCGAAACAATTAAGATAGTGTAATATTGGAGACGACAACAACTGTTATAGTAGAATACTTCTTATTGGATTTATACATACCAATTACGCTAAATGACCCAGGAGTCATTTTCGATGCACTTATCCATTGGTCGGCCAGTGATTGCACATCGACAGTTTCAATTGATGGAGTTGTCTCCTGAGATGAATGAATTGACTCTTCATCTTCCGAGAGTTTTGCAAAATGTATAATATTATATTTGTCATCAGATGATTTCTAAAATATAAAATTTCATAATGTATTTGTTCAATTTAAAATTAATTATTTTTTTTTATTTACTAACTTGACCTATTATAATGCCGAATGCAACTTTTAGTTCCTCGGCGGCTTTTTTAAGATAGTTTTCACTCTTTTTACTAAAATATATTGTTGGCATAATGAAGCTTTCCAATTTTTTTTTTTATTTTTGTTTTATGAATGTGATGATGGAATTAATTTGGAATCTTTGGAGCAAATTAAAATAAATCTTTTGTGCAAAACAACAAAATTAGTGGTGAATTGAATACAACTCCCGAAACATAAAAGTCAAAAGTGAAATAAAAAAATAATGTCAAAGTTTGTTTACGTGTGATCTTCTTATCAACACAAGCGCTGTATGTGTTTACTAGAAGAACAACCGATTAGGTTTGTTTGCTTACTTGCACGAAACTGTCACGTTTTCATTAGAACCGAAATGAGGTAAACTCGCAAATTACACTACGTTGTCATTAGGCGTGATTTTTTTTGCAAGTCCATATGGATATGTCGAAAAAAAAACAACATCGGGACTAATAGTTTAACACGTAAATACAACAACAACTTAAATATGGACCTAGCTAAGTCCAGATAATTATCGGGACTTACGTACTGTAAGTAAGAAGTTCCTAGGTCCCGATGTCGTTTTTTTCGACAAATCCATATGAACTTGCAAAAAAACACGACTATTAAGCTAGGAGCAGACGGCATATGAAAAGTCGCAAACGTTTGCGACTCTGACGTCACGTAAATAGTCGCAAATGTGTTGCAAATTCTATACCTACATCATTGCTCGCAAACTTGCATATGGGGGTGTTCACACGATATGCAAAAACTGTCCCAAAAGTCGCAAATGCATTTGCGACCAAGGCACTCGCACATCATGTGTCCGCAAATGTGGTCGCAAATGTTGTGATGGATATGCGAGGTGTTCAGACGATGGGCTATAAAGTCCGCATATCACCCAATTCCAATCATATGCAGGTTTGCGAACATTTCATATTTTTTTGGAACTGAAAAATTCTCATCTGAAAATTCATAAATTGTGGTGGGGAAAATATTAAAAGCAGCCAGAATCGGAATATTGTGGAATACTTTTTTCTTTGAACTTTACATAGTTTTGCTGCATTTTGTCAATAAAAAGATTAAACAAAAATAGAAAAAAAATAATGTACTTCATATTATAAAAGCAAACAATTTTATTGAAATTTTTAAAATCCTGTTGCTGCTTTACATTATAATATCATCCCCAGAACTACCCACGCTTAATTTTAAATGTACAAATATAATAATTAAAGTTCCATTTTATTTCATTTAAATGTAAATCCTATAAGCTATAGCTATGTACATGCAAGAATTTAACACAACAACAACTGTACTAGTAAAATGAAGAATCACAGCAGCTGATATGCTGCATACGTGGAGATGTGCAATGTTCGGTTTTCGTGTCATCGCAAATGCTTGGGATGGTCGCATATGGCCGCACATGCTCGCAAACTGTCACAAATTATATGCGAGGGTGTTCACACGATATGCAAGAAAGTCGCAAACTTATATGCAATTTGGGTGTCGCACATAATCCGCAAATGGTTTGCGAGCATATGCGGACTGTCCCAAAAGGGTGTTCAGACGATATACTCTCAAAGTCGCAAATGATGACGTAAAAATGACGTCAGAGTCGCAAACGTTTGCGACTTTTATATGCCGTCTGCTCCTAGCTTTAGGCGTTTTCCTTTGGAGGTGGCGAAGTACTTGCGAGTATATGAAAACTAAAATCTAATACCCTCATCTACTCATGCTTTCATCGCGAGTAGATGAGGTTTGTAGAAAAACTAATTTTTTGCGTTCCATTCAAAATGGCTAGCAAAGTACTTGCAAGTACTTCGCCAGCTCCAAAGGAAAATGGATATTAGAGCAAATGAGGTAATTTCGTTGAAAATTTCACATGTCTAAATGAGGTAATTTCAACAAAATTTGTAAGAAATTAGGTTGGAATTTTCGTGAAATGTTAAAACGGAAATAGAAAACAACAACAATAAGCGACTATAGCGGCCTTTACCCAAACTATAATGTTGGATTTATACGACTGACAAATTGGGAGTATTGTCAGTAAACCATACAAAAATTTCAGAAGATGCCGATTTGTCAGTCGTGTAAATCCAGCATAATTGTTTTTGTCTGATTCGTATTAGCCGTGTTCCTTTGGAAGTGGCGAAGTACTAATAGCTATCTTCCTTTGGAGGTGGCGAAGTGGTTATGAGTACTTTGGTAGCCGATTTGAATAGAACGCAAAAATCATCTACTCATCGGAAGAACACGAGTAGTTTTTAGTACTAGATTATTGTTGCATGATTAGTTCACCACCTCCAAAGGAACACGGCTAATAGGTACTTTGCTAGCTATTTTGAATGCAATGCACAAAATTTGTTTTACTACAAACCTCGAGTAGTTGGTAGTTTTAGAATTAGATTATTCTTGCATCAACTCATGAGTAGTTTGCCACCTCCAAAAGAAAAAGGCTATTGGAAGATTGGAACATTCGGCTTTTGTACTAGCTTTAGAGCTCATAAGTTCCGCTTTACGATTATCTTAAAGGGTTCTTATTAACTAGCTAATAGAAGAAATTCTCTTTTTGTTTGTTGGGTTCGAATTTTTGCAATCAAATTGCGGTTCTAAAATAACTTCTCTTAGCCCAATTTATATACCTACCTAAAACGCAAATCGTAGGACGAATGCAATTGATAAGTGGGTTTTTTCGTTTTAAATTTAAGAGGGGTTTGCAGAAATATTTTATACTTCTTAATCAATTTTAAAAAATGTGTAATATTAAAAATATAGTTTTATTTAATTAATAATTTAAATTTCTCACTAAGCTTGTGTGGTTTCATTTTGTATTTCTTTATACTTCCCAAATTTGCCAATTTTTATAAAATTAAACTGAGTATTTTTTTCTAAAGGATTTTCCAATAAGAGGTGTATTTTGATATTCAAAGAAAAATGGCATTTTTTGAGATAAATGATCGCATGTTTATTTCATTAGGAAGGTATACCGTTAATAATGGAACACAACATCAGCCAAATGGCCGCCACGACCACGCTTACAGGACCATATCCTTTTCATGAAATTTTCCATAACCAAATCGCAAAGTGGCTGCCCTATGTCCTCGATAGCCTCACGAATTCCATCTTTGAGGTCTTGAATCGACGCTGGGCTGTTGGCGTAGACCTTATCTTTCACGTGGCCCCAAAGGAAGAAGTCGCAAGGTGTTAAATCACAAGATCTCGGTGGCCAATTGTGATCACCTCTTCGAGAGATAACACGGTCCGGAAACTTTTCCCGTTAAAGATCGATGGTTTCATTGCTTGTGTGGCACGTAGCGCCGTCTTGTTGAAAATAAACGTTGTCCAGATCAATACCATCCAATTCCGGCCATAAAAAATCATTAATCATCTCTCGATAGCGCAATCCATTGACCGTAACTGTTGCTCCAGCCCCATTTTCGAAAAAGGAAGGTCCAATGACCCCGCCGGACCATAAACCGCACCAAACAGTCACGCGTTGAGGATGGAGAGGCTTTTCAACAATAACTCTTGGGTTTTCCGAGCTCCAGATGCGACAGTTTTGCTTGTTGACGTAGCCTCCGAGGTGGAAATGGGCTTCATCAGTCAAGATGATTTTTCGATGAAATTCCGGATCATTTTCATGCATTTCAAGGACCCAATCAGCAAAGACACGACGTTGTTGATGATCAGCCGGCTTGAGTTCTTGTGTTAACTGAACTTTATAAGCCTAAAGACCCAAGTCTTTATGCAAAATACGGTGTAATGACGTTTGTGGAATGCCTAATTCCAAAGAACGACGAGGAATGGACAAACCTGTGTTTTCTTCAACACTTTGGGCTACAACAGCAATATCCTCAGTTGTTCTTCAGCGACGCGCACGGGTTTTATTCTTCACATCACTAACTTGTCCCAACAGCTCGAATTTGTCCACCAATTTCTGTATTGCGGTCCGACAAGGTGCTTCACGACGACCCAAAAATGTTTTAGTTTTACGAACCGTCTCTGCCAAATTTTCACCATTTTTATAGTGAATTTTAATAATTTCAATGCGTTGTTGAAGCATGTATCGTTCCATTTTTATTAATGGCGTAGTTTCTACTTGTCAAATGTCAAAAAATGACAGCTTCAAAAGTGACAGCTACCAAAATAGCGGGCTATTCAAAATAACACCTCTTATTGGAAAACCCTTTATATGATGAACTTTGACAGAACTCTGCACTAAAACTGTCAGAAATTGACAGTTTTGGGAAGTAAACACACTGAGGTATTTTCTTTTACATTCATTCATTCACAAGTCATTCAAACGGTTTGTCAAATTGAGACATGGTAAACAATAAGTATTAGATTCCATGCGTTCATTGCATCAAATTTCAGTACTAAATATTCAACTTTTCGAGCTTCTGATTGGTCAGCTGTCAGATATGACACTGAAAGCCATTTCACTTTGTATGACAGCTGGAAAATCAGAAGCTCGATAAATACAAAACTTTTGAAATTTGATTCGTCGAACACACGAATTGTTGTAGCTCGATTTAATTGTATTTTTTTCCGATTTGTTTCCTATTTTATGACAAAAAATAGATATCAAATGCAGAAACAATTTCTAAGTCGTGTAATTCCAGTATTCTTCATCTTCATTATTTGAACGGCATTGTATACCTTAATAACGTACTTACAATAATTCTTTCAAGTGTCGAAGTTTTAACAACAAAAAAAAAAAATACCGGAAGTTAAGTCTTGCTCTCATTTGCTTTTTTTTAAATTACTTACTCATTAATTATGTTTTTCCGTCAAAACTATAAACCCAACATGATGAAATTATATTTATCATTGCTCAAAATATTTCAATGATGAGAAAATTTCAAGAATTTTCAGGAAGTTGTATTACGCCATGATTTGAATAATACAGTTTTATGACACAAACAAATAGTGGAATTAACTTTAAACAGACCTCGAAATCTATAAGCATGTATGTATGTTTGCTCATAGAATACTTTCGGGGTTATATACCTCTGTTAAATGTTCCAATCTAAAGACCAAGAAAATGAATTAAACTAATTGATATTCCACCACATGGATGGTGCATCACTTTTTTTTTTAGGTTTTAACGAAACTAAAGCTATAAAGTATTCAAAGTTAATACTGTTTTACTTTATAATTTCGAACAGTATGAGCAGTATTGAAGCGCTTCTGTGCATAAAATATTATTGAGTTCCTATATTTGTAGCCATCATCAGAAGTGTACGCTTAAACATACATATAATTCAATTTGAAGTTCATTTACCAAACTATCCGTTAGCAAGAGTTCAGTTAACAATCGAAATTCGTGCCTTAATGATCCGTCTAAAACTGGTATTCAAAAATAAATCCCAAAAATTAGAGTTACACAAGTTAAATTTGTAAAAGTGCATATATACATAATTCCTCAGTAATTATTCGCGTAACAACAACTTATTGCATACAAAACGACAGTAAAAAAAAAGTAATTATACCAAAATTAACTTGCTAACCCAGAATTTATGCAATTACAAATAGAATCAATTATTTATTTTAAAGTCTAGTTCCTAGATCTATAAAAAGTTCTAATCGCTTTTATTTGTCCACCTGTTGCATTACGTGAACACTTACAGAATAAGAATTTTACATTTTATATACAATTATGAGGTGCAACATTTTGTTAAGTTTTTTTTTTTTATTCAAAATGCTCGTGAGTTATATGACCGTAATTGTGCATTAATTAAAATTCAACAATCTGTTCATTTACAATGCAATTTATAAACAACCATGTAACATAAGGTATTTAAATATGATTACAGATTGAATAATACACACGACTGGATCGCAATAATTTGCTCTTAGTGACTTAAAGCATTAAAGTTGATTTATTTAAGTATTTAAAATAATAATGATAAATCTATAAGGAGGAAGTATTAACAAAATTCAAACGTACCAACAAAATTTAGTAAAATTAATTTTTATAAAATATTGCTCAAATTTTTAAAGAACCTACAATGTTACTGCGATTTCTGGATATGTATTTCAAACCTCTACAGATCTTTTACACCATTTAACGCCATGTAGTTTTATTCAGAAAATCCGTAAGATGAAACGAAAATACCCGCGTTTAACGAACGTTTTCGGCTTTCTTGTGACAACAGATGTGACTTTCCAAGTGCTGCACCTATATATTAGGCCATGAGAAGAGAACCATTAGTGGCCTAACTGATTTAGGCAACTATTTTTTAAAGGTCGAATACTTTTATTTATTACAACAAAAATCTGTTTTTTTTTGAAACAGTTGCATACTCGTACTTCTTGAATGGATAGATATGATTGCTTCAAAAGTCATAATTTGTCTTCAGTAAATATTAGTTTTAGCTTTTTTTAAAATATATACATAAGTGCGAAAATCATCAGCTAGGAAACTCTGCTTCTCATGACCTCTATATACATATATATCAGAGTTGTAAGGACTGCAGTCAATTGAAGAGTACAGTCAGTTAAGTCACAGTCAATTGACACAAAACCATTGAATTGTAGTTCAAACGTGAACTTAGTGACTTTAACTTAAAAACAACGGTCAACAGTCATTTGAATTATGCTGACTTTGGAGTAAGCTAACACAGTCAGTTGTCCAGCAGTTAATTGACTACAGTATTTCTTTAATGATTCCAGTCTTTTAAGTCACTTAAGCAGTGCGAGATTATCCTAATTTCAGGGTTACACCCGGGTTAACTCCTGAAACATGTTTTTCAGTCAATTTAGATCCCGAGTTAACTCAACAAATTTGATGAGTTAACTCTGGATTAGCTGAATATGTATTTCTGAAAGAAGCGTGTCGAAAATCTTTTCAGATCGAGGTACGACACTATGGAAAAGGTGATTTTAATAGTGACGCCATCTCGAATTCGATAGCGAAACACTGATTTCTATACTGGCGTACTTCGATTTCCATAGACTTTTGACAACTAGAAGGTAAATTTGATTCTCCACTGAAAGCCTACTTTTAAGTTAACTCGGGATTAAAGTATTTGCAGGATTAACTAACTCTGATTTAACTCAGAGTCAGTAAGTCCGTTTACTACAGCCATTTAACTTAAGTCAATTGACTTTTCTTTTAAAGTCGTTTAACGGCTTTCAAGTCTTTTGAATAAAACTATTTTGATGCTTAAACATCTATAAGCCGGCGGTAGTGTAAGATATAAACGTGGACTTTCCTCTCTGCGATAGACGACGTTACGAGGTCACACTTTACGTAGGACATTGGGTACGTTCAATGACAAACATTCTAAGCGTGAAATATAAGCACTGTCAACAGCAAACAGCACGCTGGCCAGCAAATATTTTTGAAACACATTGCCACCAGCACCAGCCACCAGAAATGTATTTAGCTTATAATTTTTTGTAGTGTGGTGCCTCTGAATATCGCAGTATTTAAGTTGTCCAGCAAACAGCAAAAGTTGGACCAGCAACAGCAAATTTAGAACTTTGGCCAAACGGCGCTGTTGACGTTGCTGTTGTTGGTCTAATGTGTGTTGAACAATTGAAATACATTGGTTATAAAATAATGGCGGCCGCTGTTGCTGGTGACGTTGCTGGTGCTGGTTCAATCTGTTACGCGCATAAAGATCCCCTCCAAGCAAACTAGACCGTTTTGGATCCGTGCACGGAGTCAACAACGTATGGACGACTCCGCATACGGATCCAAATATAGAACCTCAAAACTGCTCTTGGGAAAAGAATTTGATGTTTACACATATTCAACGTGAGTCCCGGGACTCACACAATTGTTTTTTTTTTTGTAATTTCTTTATAATCGGAATTCTCGAAATTCTTTTTGAAACCAATACTTGACCTATAGACCAAATGAAAAGAAACTAAATGTTGTAGGCAACCACAATGATTATTCATATTTTTTAAAGTATGTAGTTAAGAATTTGAGTGTACCACATCTGGTTGTTGATGGTTATAGAACATTAAGATTCTTATAAATATTCGTAAGAAATTATAATTTGATTTCTTTTAAATGAAAAAAAACTTTCATTTCGTTAAATAGTCATTAAAAAACTTACGATTTCAATTAGCAACCTTGAAACCCAGATCAAATTATTGCCAGTTATTTGAATACAACATTATATTTTGCAGCACATATTTAAAAGTAACATAATTTTTTAGAATAATAAATTGAGTTTTGATGACAAAAAAAATCACAGCAGGATAATACAAGGTGCCGCAAAAGTTGCCACCCGGCGCAAAGTTGAACGAATGATTCCGCAAAAAAAAATCAAAACAATTATTCGAAGTTCATTAGGAGTAATATAGCTATTCAAGTCTTGTTGACGTGTATTTTATATCTAAAGAACGTAGAATAATTCGTCGGTGGTGTTCAACTATTACCACCTTGTAAATTTGGTACACAAATATATTCAACAAGAAAGTGATGAGTGATCATGAAGTTATCGATTTATTTCAGTTCAAATTAATCAGAGAGAAAGGTCTAATTATCCAGCCTTAAATGTTGAAAAAATAGATAGAGGGCAGTAAAGTTCCCAAAAGATTTCTGTTTTAGATACAAAAATAAATAAAGTTAATGAACTTCAAATGTATAACTTTTAGATCTCAATAAATACTTTGTTATTTGATATTTAAACTAACCCGCCCGCTCAATTCTTCAAGGCTTAATTTACCACTTTTGATATTATGACGATTCCTATTTGAGAGAAAATAATAACTTTGATGAAAAAAGAGTTTTAATTATTTTATCATAACAAAGTTATTTTAAAATGAGTGTTCTTGGAGTCTATCGAAAAAATTAAATTCATCATTCCATAATTTCAGTCGCATTAAAAAAAAAATATTCTCACCAATTAAACGTAAAAAATTAGATGTAATCCGGAGGCAAATTTCATTTTACTAAGAACTATGGAAAGAATTTAGAAAGTAGGTGAGTAGGTTTGTTTGTATATTAAACAATATATTACTCATAATGAAAAGTAAGCTGGAGGTCATGTTCTATTTAAAAATAATTATAATATTCAGGGCTTGTTTCACTATATCTGATTAAAGTTCTTAATAAGCGACTTGGAACTTATAAGTCAATTATCAACCTCATCACCTACGTTTCACAATATCTGAATCGTCTAACTTATAAATTAAAGTTCTAAGTATTTTAATGGCCAGATGAAGTGTCGATTAGTAAATTTACTTGGCAGTTAAAATATTAATATTTTTTTTTTTTTGAATTTATCAACAGTCAAAACTATTTTGTCTGGTAAACTGGAATATCTAATTGACACATACATTTATTATTTCGATACCTAAATTCTGAAAAGCAAAGTTTGTTACTCGGAGGATTTAATTTGAAGATAATTTAAATGTCGAGTTAACAATCAGAACTTTACTCATCAGACGCAGTGAAACCCTTACTTAATTATAATTGGAGTAGAGTGTTGGAGACAACAGACAAATTTTGGTTTCAGTGAGCAGTTAATTCAGTGCGAAAAAAAAGAGTGGAGACTTCTCAAAATAATCTGCTACAATATATCATTTTAGCTGGTCGAACAGCATACAAGGCTCTATCAGCATGTTGTTGATTTGATGAAACCGCAAATAGATGGTGTGAGACAGGAATTAGGTCGTGTAATATGCATTCAAGGACACAAGGCAGTTGTATTTAACTAGAAAAAATGTCTTCCAATAGACCTCGTTATCTTAGCACTCAGCAGAAATAAATGAATTGTCTTCGGTTGGTAAATTGTGTGATGGGTTGCTGAAATACGTTCCCAGATTTATCCGAATGTAACACACTCAGCATTTCAATTATTGGCTGATTTTCCAAAGATGTCTCCTATGATTTTGGTAAAAAAATGTCTATGTACATAATATGTTCAAACTTTACAAAAAAAAACGCTATTGATTGTAACTCTCACAGAATCCTTTTTTTGTGCATGTTTTCGGAATATTCGTAAACAGTGTTCAGGGCCGGACCAACCGTATGTGCAAGATGTGCAAATGCACAGGGCGCAAAATTCTGGGGGCGCATTACCAGGAGCAAGAAAATGTAATCTGATCTTGTATAAACAAATATGTACTGCCATTTGCATTTTAACCACAAAACTTGTTCAAATAACCACAAAATAACATCCATGACAACTATTATTTCTTGCACACTAACTAACTTCACTTTCATTGTTGAAGAATTTAACTCAAAATATCGTAAAATTAAAGATCCCACTAGACCTACGCATTGAAAGTCTACCTCCTGAGTAATGTGGAAAAGTATGTGTATCAGTGTATGTAAAAAGGGGCTTTTTCTACAAATCTTGCACAGGGCCCAAGTTTGGCTGGGGCCGGCCCTGACAGTGTTTGGTTATTCTAAAATATTTGAATTACAAAAAAAAACCTAATACACATAAAACATGCTATTGTGAACTATCATAAAACATTTGATTAAAATATTTCATGACCTTTAGTAAAAAATCCTTTAGCCCTGTCCTGGCTATCCTACACTTCTTAGAGGCAAGATTTTACGCGATGGTTATGAACACAAATATCTTAAGCACTAATGATATGCTGTAAATTACATTTTTCTATTTGCTTACTCATTTCATTACAGTCCACAAAAACAATGCGCATTTCTATTGTTTTCGTTTTTCTTCTTCTTCGCATAAATATTTTAGTAATCTATTACAAAAATTATGACCAGTAAATAGGATTGCAAACCTCCAGGCTAACACAAAGTTTCGCCATCTTTATTTTTGTCTAAAATATAGCCTAGAAAACAAAAAGAACTGACAACAACAAAAATGGAAATCAATATACTGAAAACGATAATTTCGCAAATCACAGAAAAAGTGTTCATTATTTGTTGAATTCGAATTGGCCATTAACCGCTTGTTTGTATAGTTATGACATTTTTGTACAAAACCCTTTCGAAGCTTTTTAAAATGAATTCCGATTGGGTGTGATTTTGTTACGTTGTCACTTGATGTCCAACATAATTTCTTGCAAATGGGGTTAAAATTATATCATTTAGGTATTGATATGATAATTTGTGTGGGAAAAGAGTTGATTTGAAAATTTTCAACGAAATGCAAAATGTTTTTTTTGCAAGCCCGGGGAGATTTGGTTGAAAAAACGACATCGGGGATTAGCGACGCCATTACAGAAACAAAATGGAATTTCCATACAAACTATCGATAACAAGTATGCAATTCACGCCGGTAACACAGTTTTTCTCCGTGCCTAAGTTAAGCCCCGAGAATTCTCCGCGCTTAGCTAAGCCCGAAGGGGATTAGTTGTTGTTGCAATTAACATGTAAATTGCAGGACAGGACGTCGTTTTTTTCGATCGATTTCCTCGGGGCTTGCAAAAAAACACGGCTAAAAATAACTTTAATATCCTGAAGATTTCTCTTTCCTCCTAGGCGTACTAATTTATTATGACAAATATTCATTAGTTTTTCCAACATTTTACCTGAGTTTTCAGTCTTCTTCAGAGGAAAATTATTGTTAGGTAAGAGGTTAGGTAAGGTAGACGTTAGACGTGGTTGCCGGAGAAAAGCCTACCCATACTTAGACTAATTGTTGATCCGTTGTGTTTTTCGTTTCATAAATTAACAAAAATAGCAAATTAATAAAATCATATGTATTTAAATAATTTTTAAATTGGATTTACCGCATCCAAAAATTGCATATTTTCTTATAAAGGTTGTTTTTAGAGGCGGAGAACTTTAAATTGAAATAAAAACACACAAATGATTTTAATATTTGTATATAAATCTAAATCTATAAATATAAAAATGGATTGTGGTGTGTTCGGATTTTTAAAACTTGAAAATGACTGAACCAAATTGGATACTTCCTTCTGCGGGTTTGTTCGGAATTGCTCCGCGAAGGTTTAGTAAAAAGAAAAGTCGGAAAATTCTCAACAAGTGACGCTGGTATAGGCCCACATTTCATTTTTCAGTTCTATTCAATTACCGTTCAACAGGTGGTGCTGTAGGCGGTTAGGAACTGGCTTTTGGGATATTCTTTTTTCAAACTTTTGTTATTTGTAAGGTGAAATGGCGTCAAAATAAAATAATTTAAGAAATTATTTATTGTTTAAAAGGTTGTTCTTAGGAAATAGCTTTAGGGATATTCTTTATAAATTTTTTTATTAGTAAGGTGAAATTGGGTAAAAATAAAAAAAATTATCCGAATTAAGAAATTCTTTTGGTGTTTGAACGGTTGTTTTTTAGTGGATGGCTTAAGGGATTTTTTTTTCATAAAATCCGCATAGGGTGAAATGGGGTAAAAACAAAAAGTGGCATCTGATTTGAAAAATTCTTTTTGTGTTTGAAAGGTTATTTAAAAATGGTGCTATTTATACAGTGAAATGGGATAAAAACAAAAAAATGGTTTTTGATTAAAAAAATTCTGTATGTGTTGGGAAGTAATAAAGGTTGGGTTAGGAGGATCATGTTTTTACATATTTACCTATTCCTAGCATGAAGTAGGTTTAAAACCCTTTAAGTAGTATTCGACTAGAAAAATTAGCTTACAAATTTATTTACATATATTTTCTTTTGTACTTTGTATGCGAAGCTTAGGTTTGTGTACCAGTGCGAAGCCGGGCGGGCCATTTAGTATCTAATAAAATTTGATGATAATTTTATGGCATTAATTTTTGAATATGATTTCAGGCATGTGGATGTGGATGCCCGTTGAGTTTCTCGAATTGCTCAAAGCTTTCAAAATAAATTTCAACAACTTGCATCAAACGCTGCTCCGGCGGCGTCAGTATACACCTTTATTCGTTTACTTCCCAAAACTGCCAATTTCTTATGCAATTTTTATTCCAGAATTCTGTCAAAATTCATATAAAAATAAAATTGGAATTAAAATGTTAGAAATTGGTAGTTTTGGGAAGTAAACGAACAGAGCTTACCATAAACCAAATTTACAACCATGGACTGTCAAATCAGCTGTTACAGAAAAGAGTGATGCCAATTTAAAGTTCTCCGCCCTTTAAAAAATATCTTTTTATGAGAAAGCTATTCAGGTGGCATACCAATATATTTGTCAACAAAAAGAAATGAAAATCCATAAGTGTAATCTTTTTTAAGTATATGAATATCTGATTTAGAATGAAACAAAAATATTCCATCAACCTCTATTATAAACGATGAATTTTTTCTTATATTCTTGCTTTATATTTCTGTCGTAAGGCCAACTTTTCGGTGTTCAGTTTACTCTGAGTTAAATCAGTTAATAAATCCCGCGAATAAATAAAACCCTTGCTAACCCAGTAGCAGTTGTTCAGTGGAGTATTAACTTAAACTCCCAGTTGTCAAAAATTGGTTCTGTTTTTGCAAGCCCGGTGGGATTTAGTTGAAAGAAAAAGAAACGAAATCGAGGATTAGTAACGCCATTACAGAAGAAAATGGAGTACACATACAAACAATCGATAACAAGTATGTAATTCACAAATTTTGCATGTGCTTAAGTTAAGTCCCGAGAATTTTCTGCGCTTAGCTAAGTCCGGAGGGGATTAGTTATTGATGTTGCATTTAACAAACCCCGACGACGTTTTTTTATACCAATTTCCCCGGGATTGCAAAAAACACGCCTATCATATAAATCAACTTTTCGGTACGAACATCGATATGGCACCACTATGAAAATCGTTGTTCCTATAGTGTCGTACCTCGATTCCAATAGATTATTGACACGTATCGGTCAGAAATATCTATTCAGTTATTCCAGAGTTAACTCGTGATCTTAATTGACTAAAAAATATAATTCAGGCCTCACAACAAGGATGCGGTTCTCGAACCACGAATACGATCTCGTATTGAAAAACTGGGCCTTATTATATCTATTTTATTTATATTCAAATAATTTGCGATAGTTTCTTATTGACAAATTAGGTACCTATTGTTATTTTCATTCACACTACCAAATGTGTTTTTTCATTTTTTCGAATTCCATGTACAATTGCACGTTCGTATCTTTTAAATTAAAACCCTTTGTTATTATTTAGTCGGAAGCTGTTTGGTTTTTTTTTATAATTTTTCTTAAAAAAAAATAATAAAACCTCATTCTTCGGTGGTAACCAAGTCAATAAAAGTCAGTTAGTAGACATTAGTTTTTATTAATGACATTTAATAATAATCCACGAGTTAAAGATAACTTTGTCGCTAACTAGCGTTTATTGATTACTATTGGAATTATGGTTTAATGCAAGTGTACTTTTCTTGCGATATCTTAAAGAGGGAAATATTCATTCAAAATACCTACATAAGTCATTTACGTTTCATTTAAGTTTATACTTCATTTAAAATTGTTTGTCATATTTACCAAAAAGTTGGGATATACTTTATACCTGCTTAGTTACAAAAAAAAACAAAAAAAAAACATAATTAAAGTATGACGCAACTGTTAAATTTAGTTAACAATCTAAATAAACACTTTAAAATTATATTGCCAATTAGGATTAACGCCAAGTGTGTATATACGACGACGCAACGTACTCCAGTTTGCCAATTTACAGAGTCAATACTGCACAAACAATTTATGTACTTCTGCAAGTTCAAATTCAATGTCAACTAACACTTCGGTCATCGACTTCATAAGAAATTATTTAATCATTATGCCATTTGTCAGTAAACAATCGTTTCACCTTGAAGAATTTTATAATAAAAAACGCCGTAAATGTACATATAATATATTGCTGAGCTTAAATTGAATTGATCTGATTTTTCCCATAAAAATAAATAAAAACTAATTACTGCATTAAACTTCTTCTTCTAAAATGATGATTTATTTTTCCTTCCGAATCAAAAGATTTAATTTTATTTTACGAGGTCTGAAAGAAGGCTTTGAAAATCAACCAGACAATCATTGAAATTTTTTATAGATTACTTAATAAAACATCACCATAATGTTTGGCAAATAAAAGTCATTGAAAACAGTAACATCAATAATGGTCAATTTAGAAGGTTCATCCATCATTGATGACGGATAGACACACAGTAGGGGGTAGGAATAAATTGACGAATGAATCTAAACAAAAGAGTTGACGTCCGAACTTGATTTTAATATTTTTGTTTTTTTTTGTCTGCCTTTCTGGATGAAGAACTTTTGTTTAAATTTCACAGTTTTACAAATCACCTTTTAAAACATTAAATTGTATAAAAACAATGCCTTTTCATTGATAAATACATATGGAATGTATGTGTCTTAATTTTAGGCAATAGTAAGGAGGGAAATATGAGTGACACATGCTTTGAAAAGTTAAACAAAAGCTTAAAGAAGTGCATTGATGAGTAGATTTGCATGGTTTATAAGCCTACTATATGACCACAATTTTATACGAATTGGCGTAAATACTATTTTAAGTATCAAAAATGGTTTATTTTGCGATCCTATATCGAAAATCATCGCTATTGATTGAACCCCATTTATCATTATATTTTTTCTCAAGCCTAAGCTATAATATGCCTGACCTAACGCACATTTAATGTTTTGGGACGGGAGTAATGTTAATAATAAATTCAACCAACAACGATCTTTTGTTCAAGTTAGTATAAGCACAGCCTCATTGGAGTGTGCACACACGTCGAGTGAGACTTTAACATTTAAATCGAATTCAAAACGAACAAAAAAAAAGTGTATTCAAATTTTTGAATAAATTATAAATACATTATGTTATATTTATAAAGTGTTTGAAATATTGTGTTTTTTTTTTTTTAATTTCATTTGTGCATTGTTGAAAATTTAAATTTGATTAGAAATAATTGTCATTGCGTAGTGCTTATTGTTTAGAAAAAAAAATCTTAGAACAGAAATTTTTGGTAACCTTCTATGTGTGTTCAGTATTAAATCTGTCCAAAACTATGGAAGCTAAGAATAAAATCCAAAGGATAATAACACAAAATCAGGTACTAAAGTGTTTGTTTTATGTTCTCCTTCAAACACTACTTATAATTAAACATTAAAATAACACCTAAGTTTTAATTAACGATCCAATGTCATTGAATTAATTGAATGAAGTCTGTTCAAGTACTTTTATTTTCATTAGATCAGCAGCCGGATTTTCCTATCATATATACAACCACATACCTACCTACTCGTAGATACCGCCATTATAAATCTACTTTTGAATTTTTATGATGTGTTTATTTTTTCCTACAAAAAGTTACATAGTTGTACATATTTATATAAGTATAAACATTATTTTATTTCCTTTTTTTTAAATTGTTTTAGATATTTTTCATTGCTACTATTCATTCAGCTGATTTCTAACAAGAAAATCTCTCATAACCTTAATAATTATGCCGCAATGTGAGCATTGTAAATTAATAAAAAAACAAACATCAGAATATAAGTTATTCTTATTATAATTACATTCAACAATGCTTAGCTAAAGTATAATTAAATGTTAATGTATGGGAAATTCTTTTGAAATACTATATGTATGTAGTCGCGGTCGTGAGTGCATTCACCTGAATCGAATATTTTATCATCGAATCTACAACTAAACCAACAATAACAACAACAACAATGTAACAATATAAATATGACCTTGACATAGTTTTGTCAGTCTCATACCTACGTAACTGAACTTAGTACCTAGATGTACACAAGTATCGTTGATATATTCATTCGTCTACACTTACAATTGAGTGATGAAAATTGTACACAGATATACACACGACACGGTGCAGGTATTTATTTTTTAACTTTGTTTGTATATACTGTAATGGAATATCTCAAAGAAATGAATGCAATTCCAAACATATTTATTTATACAGGGTGTTTTGCTTAAGATGCGACAAAAGACTAGAGCATGTAAGTTGGATCGAAACAAGAAAAATTTTATGGCAGGGGAGTATACTTCGCCCTATTTATCTGGCAAGGGCAATTTTCTTTTCGACTTGAAATAGAAAAAAAAATCATTCAACAACAACATTTACAATTCTCAAAATTTATAGAAAACATAACATTACAAGCATCTGGTTTTCAGTGGTTAACTAAAAATTAATGAGAGCATTGAATGTTAAAAACAAAAATACTATACTTAGGTCTAGTCCTTCAGTATGGTAAGTTCCAAATTAGTTGATTCAAGAAGTTAACTAACAGTTAACTAACGAGGCAGTTAGTATTAGTAGAAGAATGTATGCGGAACGGCTGAGCAAACTCGGTGGATGAAACATAAAAAGCATATGCTCACTTAATACTGAGTTAACTCACCAAATTTTATGAGTTAACTGGGGTTTAACTTCAATATCGTACTAAAAAAACTGGACTTAATAAAGTATTTACAATTTTGAAAAAAAAATAGTTTGAATAGTTTTTTTTTTCACAATTTTGAGTTTGAAAATTAATTTTTCAACACTAGTGTGCGATAAATATCGAAAGTGGGTAATAGACCCCCTCCGATACGATTGTTTGCTTATCATGACCCAAGCAACACGCCTAAGCTTTTTGTCGCATCTTATGCAAAACACCCTGTATACTCTTACTCTGAAGTGAACCAGTAGTGTGTTCATTGTTGAATGTTACATTATCATGAATATAAAAACAATTAGAAGATAATGTAATTAGATAATTACATTACTCTGATGAATTTTCAACATCATCAACATTTAGGAACAATTTATTGCTTATTTTAAATTTTAAGTTTTGTAAACTTAAATGCACATGGCTAGATAACTTTTTTTTTTATCTGACATGACAAGTTCCTTTTGTTTCAGTCGTTAAATAAATTTAGACACAAAGTAGAAATGCACATGTTGTAATGATGGTTGCAGAGGTTAATGAAATGTGGGTTAAGTACCCACATATGTATGTACACTTAAAATTAGAAAAGATTTTAACTTTCAAGTCGAACATTTCAAAATACAAATCGGAGATTGGCCTCAATATGTTTTTAGGAATTCGCAACTTTTCTTCTCTTTGATCTTTTTTTCCAATTGGCAGTTTAAAATAATATAATATTGCTTAACAAGGCTTAAAACAAGCAGGGCATTGGAATAACAATTGAAAATTTTAAAATATTGTATGCTCCCGCCAAGGTGGATTCGGTAAACGCGGTGAATATATTTTTGCCATTTTTGCCATAAGGTTAGGCTGTTCAATTTTCTGTTCTAAACTGTTCTGTTTGCTGTTCAATGAGTCTGTCCGGAACACTTTGGAACAGTTTAGAACAGAACTTTGTGCACTTGTTTTTTAGGTAGAATAATTCCTGGGTGGCAATGGCGCAGTGGATGTAGTGCTTGACTGCAAACTTAGAGGTATGGGTTCGAGTCCCATTCTAGGCAGCATTCTTTTCTGTATTCCCCCAGTTACAACTGGACGCCACCCGTGGGATTCCATGAGATATAATCAATACCTTATTTCTCAGTCCACAGTGTCAGCAATCATTCTATTCCTTCTAACAAGTGCCGTGAAATACAGGTTGCATTTAAAAGACCGAAGGTCTAACAGGCATAGGTATAGTTAAATTTATTTAAAAAAAAAAGACTAAGAACGTTGTGAGAAGTGTCAGCAGTTGTAATTTTTCTCAACGATTTGTGATCGATTTTTTCTGAACCTCTTATGGCGTTTTCCATTGGTAAATTCAGATCTCAATTTAATAATTGATTTTTTTCGTGGCGAATGGAACACTTTTTCCAAATTGATTTATTTTTGTCATTGTAAAATAAAAAAATCAATAAATTGATTTATTTTACCAATGGAAAACTCCATTATATAATCAATTCTGATTCCATTTGAACAAAATTATATTATTTTTAAGACGTGTATTTGTCGATTTAAAAACTGCATACCTACATGCTCGTTGTTTGTTACTACTGACAACTATAGGGTAGCCATATTTACTTTTCTAACCTGTTCTGCACAAATCTGTGCTGTTCTGTTCTTTTCTGTTCTAATCTAACTTTTTGTCATTGAACAAAGCTATATTAACTAAGTCTATAAGCTTAGTTAACAGTTGCAAATATTTTCGCATGTCAAAATTATTGAGGTGAATACAACCAATATTTTTTACCAATTTTAAAAAATTACCCATTGCTATCATGGATTGTCATAACAAATATGTATGTTATTCGAATTCACTGCAAAGGACAAGCACGAACCGAAGAAAAACTTACAAAACAATTTGTTTTTCATGTTTTGCGTGCGAGAAAAAAGTGTGGTAAATACCAAAAAAAAAAATTACGAGATCGGTTTACACTTTCGAAAAAAAATGTATTCACCTCACAACATTATTTGCATGGAAATGGTTTTTGCATCCAAAAATAATTGTTTTCCATTTTAAGGCCTTTGAATAATTAAATTTAAGTAAATTAAGCACTCTACGACTAGCTTACGGCAAGGTAAAAATTTGTCGGAATAGATGGAAAATTGTTTTGAAAATTTTGATTTTTTTTTTCGCACAGGAAAACGCCATCTAACGTTTTTTTTCAACTAGTGCTTATTTCGTGAATGGTAACACTTAGCTCATGTCTGATTTGACAGATAATTAGTTTTATCCTTCCGCTGAACGAATATGGTTGTGTATACGATTCGCTAAGTGGGCCTGCGATCGACTTAGAGAAGATGCCGCGATTTTGCCAAAAAAATCATCTTTTCAAATGAAGCTCATTTTGGTCTTGGCGGGTAGTAAACAAGCAAAATTGTCGCATTTGGGGCACAGAAAACCCGCACGCATACATTGAAAAGCCGATACACCCAAAACGAGTCACTCTGTTTGGTGCGGATTTTGGTCTAGAGGCATAATTGGACCATTTTTCGAAAATGAGCAAGGAGTGGCCGTTACAGTCAATTGCGATCGTTATCGGGCCATGTTGAACGAATTTTTCTTCACAAAAATTGAAGAGGAGGATATTGGCAACATTTGGTTTCAACAGGATGGCGCTACGTGCCACACAGCCGAAGCTACACTCGATTCAAAAAAAAAAGAAGTTATTTGGCGGGCCCTTTATGTATGTAAACTAGGCTATAAGGAAAAAAATGGTTTCGTGTAAAAATTAAATTTCCTTTGCGAAGCAACGACAGTCCAGGTCTGCTAGTGGTAATAGATAATTAATGGCTTTTCTGTTGGTTGCTTCAAAAATAACAATCGTACTAAATGTTTTTTTTTTTGTTTTTCATGTTAGAACATTGCCCCTCCCACACACACGGGGGCAAATAAACCCCCTCCTATTGTAAGAAATGCTTGTATTTTGTCCCTCAACTGAAATCTTCAGTTTATTCTGTAAATTAATTCTTAAAAAATCTAAGATACATAGAAGTTAGAACTATAAAAGAAAGTAGATATGTGAGACCCATAAAAGACTTTATTTTTGTATAAAAATTATTTTTCAATCGACGGAAAGTTGATTAACGCTGTCGATCAGCACGTCCAAATTAAGTTAACATATTGTTGGTTAGCCATGCTAATAAACGCAAATCTACATACTGCATGGATGCTGACTACTGGCTGATGCTAAGATGCTCTTTTTGCGAATGTCAGATTTATATTTAGTATTAAAATATTGAATTCAATTTTATTGGAATGCATAAGTGGCTCTTCTTACTCGTAAAACTATTCTAAAGCGCTAGATTTTTTTTTCGGTGTGACTTCAAATGATGTTTTGGTGATTGATTTTTACTTGGTCCATAGGGCAAGCATTGGTTGTGTAAAAAAAATGTCGAGGTTGTAATCAAATCTAATACTCTAAGACAATCGAGAATAAAAAGTGGGTTCCGTCATGCCGTCCGTCGTCGGTCTGTATATTTTGAGCATTTTATGTGATTTCCTAAAGGAGAAATTCGAATTTTTGTTTTAGCTCATCTAGAACGGGTAGTTGCCATACAAATATTTTGGTTTTTTTTCAAATTTTCTCGAAAACGGCTCTAACGATTTTGATTAAACTTCGTACCTGTAATAACCAAGTCTATTGTAAGAAAACTGCGTTTCAGATTTTTGTACAAAAAAACTCACATATCGGAATTAGGTATTCTACGTTTTTTGAGAAAATGGTCTTATTTTTGGGTTATTCGCGTATATCTTTTTGATGGTTCGACCGATTTTGTTATTATTTTGCAATTTGGTGCTTCTCAATAGTTTGAACAATATCGAATTTAAAAATGTTGAAAAATATTGTTTTATAGTTTAAAAAAAAAACGAACAAAAAATTAATTTTTTTTAATATTTTTTTCGTTAAATACATATGTACTGCATACATCATGCATCTTGAATTTGTAATTACACACAGTTATTAACCACAAGAGCAAGTTCGTGCATATTTTTTCTTAATGCAACGATCTTTGTCCACTTTGTATTTCAATTTAAATGTCTAAAATTGAATTATTTATCAATTTACAACTACTTTGTATTTTTATATATTTTAAGTATTGCATTTTATTTTGAAACTTTTTTACTCCAGCCACTTTATTAATTAAATTTCAAGGTAAAAAATAAAATCTATTCAACAAATTAACAATATATAGAATTTTGGATAATGATTCATTAATGATGTGGTCGAACAAGCATTCAATTCAGAGAAGGAAATTAACATTAACACAATTATAAGAATTTCAAAGAACGTCTCCCGATCTCATCTGAGTCACAAAGTTTATGATCAATATACAAACAAAAATAATAATATAATTCCGGAAAACAATTATGAAAAATAACCTTTCTTTTTTTGTATTGATTGTAATCTGTACCGAGTTTAAAATTCTATTCTATATTATAACCTTTTGTGTTCAAGACTTCTCTGTGAAATTTAAAACGGTGGTGCATCATGGAAATTGAAGGGAAATTCCCGAAAGTTGGCTCCGTGTTTGCAACCGCAGCGTAACGACTTCAATAGCTTTTCTTAAATTTGTACGAAATTGTCATCATCATCGTGTCCATTGACCCCGCATAGGGCGCCAGGCCAACAAAACTCCTCCATCCTTCACGGTTTGCAGCCAGGTACTACAACTGTTTTCCATGTTCAACCTCTGTTAAATACGCACTAGACTTTAAGAATTAAAAAAAAAACTAAGCACGCAATTAATTATTGATTTTTTGTTGTAAATTATTTGTGGAAAGAAAAAAAAAACTAAAAATTTTTAAACAAAACTGGGTAGGTAGGTAGTGCTAAGTTGGCACAGTAATATTTCTAAATATCTACCGCTTTTTTGTTGTTGTAAATATAGGAATATACACACCTGTCGGGCCCCTGTGCTAAAATGTTGACTACTATTAAATGGGATATGGCAACACCATAAACTGTCACAAAATCAATAACGGTGCACCGTGCAGCTGAGGTTTTGAAAACGGACTTCAAATATCAACTTGTTAATGAATTATGAATTCATGAAATTCCCAATTTTCAATAAATTCCATTTACAATGCTTTATAATAAAGAAACATGCACTTAAATCAACAATCTGTTAATGAATCATTGTGTCAAATGTGTATGTTGTACGCCAAATATACCTACATACCTACTAATACGATCAACGACTTGGTATTCCCATACCGCAGTATATAACTAGATACCTATATTTTATGGGCTTTTTTGCATTTGTTTGAGCTAAAAATAGATTGCATCTATCTTTTCTGAAAAAAAAAACACAGAAACAAGTTACGAAATATGTAAGTACCTACATAAATATTATTACTAATGAAAAGTTTGCCTGCAAAGAACTCTTACGCATTACCGTTAGCGCTCATGTTGTTGATATTGAAGTAAATTGCCGGCAAAAATATACAATCAACCAGCGACCCATTTAACATACTAGGTAGTTTATAATTTTATAAATAATTTATATTACTGTAAAACACCGTACCGAAGCGGAACTACATTATGTATGTAATCCTAGAAATCACCAGATAGTGTAAGGTATATGTAAAATGTAAATGTATATTACCAATGACGATTGGTAAAAGCAATGCTGGAGTTACATTTTACTCACAAAAAACCACCAATTTTTGTCAGTCGTGTAAATCCGGCATAACTAAACAAATGTTATAGGTACTACGGATGCGGCCCTGCAGGGTCAGAGGTCATCAGTCTTTAATAGAGTCGTTGATAATATCTGGCAGTTATGCTGAATTGACGACACGACTGACAAAGAGTTATTTATTCTGAAATATTGTAGTTATTTATGGCCACAATAATTGTTTTGTTTACCAATAAATGACTAGAAAATTTTACAAATTACCTAAAACATTTTTTCAGGCGTGTAAATCCAGCATTAAATATTTGTAGAGTGGAAATGGAAAACAAGACCTTTTCAATTAATTTAGTGCGAAAAAAGAGCGGAGAGCACTTCAAATAATATGCTACAATTATCAATTTCGTTCATCGAATAGCGTACCTATCATCATCATCATCGGCTCGATAACCGGGGTCCGGTCCTGGCCTCCTTCAAAAAGTCTCTCCACCCATCCCGGTCTCGAGCCGCCGCCATCCAGTTGCGCACCCCAAGGCTCCGGGCGTCCTGGTCTGCGCCATCTCTCCAGCGCAAGCATGGTCTAACACGCTGTCGTCTACCATAGAATTTACCACAAGGAACTTTCCGAGCAGTTTCCTCTTCGCTCATGCGAGCTAGGTGCCCTGCCCACCGGAGTCTACCGAGCTTAATTTTTGTCACGATATCTGCTTCAAGGTAGATAGCGTAAAATTCATGATTGTACCATCTCCGGAATCGTTCTTCCTCACATATGGGGCCAACAATTCTCCTTAAGACTATTCTCTCGAACGCGGCTAAGAGGTCGGAGTGCCTTTTGCTAAGCACCCAAGTCTCGGATCCATATGTGAGTACTGGCAGGACCATGATCCTGTACAGCAGCAGTTTTGAAGTTATGGTGAGATTTCTGGATTTGAAGAGCTTTGACAGACTATAGTAGACTATAGTAGTTGGATTTGAGAAGCCGCCCGCGTATTTCTTCTTCTATATTGTTATCGGCTGCTACTATTGAGCCAAGGTATTTAAAGGATTGCACCACTTCAAATTCGTGCTCCGCTACCTTGATTGTTTGACCAACTGTTCCTCTCGCATTCGACACCACCATGTACTTTGTTTTACCTTCACTAATGTGCAGCCCCAGATTTTGTGCCGCCTGCTCGATCTGGATGAGGGAATCATGTACAGCTTGCTCGGTTCTTCCGATGATGTCGATGTCGTCTGCGTAAGCCAGTATCTGGCTGGACCTGTTGACGATGGTCTCTCTTGTTGCCGTGCCAGAGTCACGGATTGCTTTCTCCAACCCAAGGTTGAAGAGGAGGCAGGCCAAACCATCCCCTTGTCGGAATCCATTAAAGGTGTTGATTGGTTTGGATAGCAATCCGGCTATTTTTACTTGGCTTGTTACGTTGATCATGGTTAACCTACATATTCGTGTCAATTTATTTGGGATGCCAAATTCTCTCATGGCTTTGTAAAGTTCTACCCTGGCTATGCTATCGTAGGCGGCCTTAAAGTCTATAAACAGATGGTATGTTGGGATGTTAAATTCTAGACATGCCTGCCTAAGGGTAAAGATCTGATCAGTTGTTGATTTGCCTGGAATGAAACCACACTCATATTGTCCGATGATGGTTTTAGCGTATGGGGTTATCCGGTCTTGTAGGATAGAGGAGAGTATATTATAGGCGGTACTCAACAACGTGATACCTCTATAATTGCTGCACGTTGTTACATCTCCCTTCTTATGTATGTGGCAAATTATACCTTTTCGCCAGTCTTCTGGAATTTCTTCATGCTCCCACACGTGCACTATAATCTCATGAATTGCTTGACGTAAAGCGTACCTATACCTACTGCGAAACGAAAAGGAGGACATTTTTCGTTTATGATTTCGTTGTGTCATTTTTGTATGGGATTTTTCGTTTCGCATCAGCAGCTTACCTCCTAGGCTTTAGAAAAGATCCGATTTCTTTGTTGAAAGGAATTCGACATAAGGTCGAATCGAAAGTGGCACTTTTTTTTAATGTGACACTTTGCATCCTGCGGATGCGATTAATTTTTGTTCAAGTTTTATTATAAATTGTATTTTACACATTTTTATATGGTAGGTATTTGAACTGATATTGTAAATGTTTCGGTTTTATGGATGGTGTTCCACTTTATGTAAATAAATTATATCGACACAAGATCTTATAGTAATTTTAAAAGTTTAAATGTCATTGAACTTCAACAAGTTATACCTACCTACAGCACAGGCAATTGAAATGTAGGAAGAAGAAGATAAACATGTTCGCATGTGTTTGGATGTTTTTAAATTAATTCACAAAAACGCACTCTACATCAATTTTTATGGAGTTGTTGTACATATATCTGTATGTATACATAATTATTATTATTGCGGGCACGCACAAGAGCGAAAGTACCCTCCTGCTTGTTTGATGAGACCACAATATGACCTTCACCTCAGTGTCAGTTATTAACTCGAGTTCGATGATCTTTCATGAAATTAATTTAAGTACCCTATGCAGTGGTGTCACAGAGAAGGCGGATACAAAATAAAACCTGATGGTCTCATTCTTGGACATGTTATGTGACATGACATTATAAAATAAGAAATTCGAGTACTACATACATATAAATATGTACCTAATTATTATTATTGTTTGAAAGAATAATTCTTAAGTTTTCTTAGGGCGACTTGCACGAAACCAAAGGATAAATTTCTAAAATTGGAGATAGCTATCCTTGGATATATAAATAAGTTTATTATTTTTGTTGTGACGTTGCACAAATGAAAAAACTAACTTGGATAAGTAACTATAGGATACTTATTTAATTACAGAAAGAGCAACATTAGAAAAAAAAAACAATGAAACTTAAGTCATAAATGTCATGTTTTTTCTGATTTTTTTTTTAAATAGTGTCATTCTCTATCGGTTTTGCGATGTCTAATTCACTATAAAAGCGTTCAAGAGCTCCAAATTTTACCACTTTGTAGATTCTCTTTTTGAGCTTAGCAATTCAGCAAGTGGCCAAAGGTATTGTTGTTTTGTATATTTTGTTGTGACGTGCTTACATAATTATGTGCATACATCTGTTGAAATCTTAATAGATAAGTACAACTAAAAATAAATAACATGATTTTGGTAGAAGAAGACCTTTACAAAAGACATCAGTGACGTCCTCTTTCATTAATTATAGCAAACGAAAATTGGAACTTGTAGATATGTACATACATACATACATACATACATACATATGTACATATGTAGAAAAACTTAAACATCATGAGCATAATAATAATGTTTTCTCGCTTTTTGTAATCAGTTTTGAAAGTTTTCCCTTCCTTTTAAATTAATATTGACAGTTAATAAGAGTTATCCAGAGAAATGAGACTGGATAACTATTTTAAATATTTATCTATGGATAGGTTGATAAATGTAATGGTGCAACCAGTTTTTTTTTAAATTAGATAAATTAGCTTATCTCAGGATAAATCAGTAGTTACTGCTGTCAGATAACTTTGGTGCAAGTGGCCCTTAGAGAATTAAAAAAAAAAAACGATAAAAACTAAGACTTGTAACAAGGAATGCTCTGGGAAAAAAAGCAATACAAAAATAGGATCTTAGCTCTTCTCTCGAAAATGCAAAGTGTAATTTTATTAAAAGGTAATTCGAACCTTTACAAACTATATGATATCCTTGTTAATAGTCTTTGACAAACTGTGCTTTTAGTAAGTAATTAAACATTTAGTTATCATTTTAGAAGTCACTGCACATTGAAATTATTTAAATCAATATCAAAAGTATGAAGTCTTGATGTTCTAGTTGTAAAATGTGGCCTTGGTTCAGGACCAGGCAGGATCATGACGTGGGAATGTTCCTCCTGTATTAGTGTCCGAATGTACCCCAGGCTATGCAAAAAAATCTAAACTACAAATTTTTATAAATTCTAATTTAGTATGGAAATATTAGCAATTCAAACACAAAATAAACATTGTTAACATGAATTCCTCACCACTATTTTGCAAAAATCATAAAAAACATTACTCACAATGCGATCCTAAGCTTCGGTAAAAATATTACTCACAACTCTCGGAAATATGTGTTCTCTTGTCAGCTCTCACACCGTGGCGCGACTGGCTCAAAATTTGTTTGAGCAACATGGCGCCTGGTATTTCTATGCACCCAAGCAAACACGTGTTAGTGCGCCTTTAATTTTTAATTTTATGATCACTGTACGAATGTGCCCCATTTACGAAGGGTTACCACTTTCCTCTACGAATAAATAAACTAAGTTTATTATTTTTTTTGTTGTTTTCTCCAAGAATTTAAGTTAACTATGAGTCAATTTATAAATTATTAGGTAAGTTTTAAGATTAATAAATCTTTTTTCTATTTAATAAAAACCAGCTAGTTAAAAAAACGAAAGTACCCCATCTTCTGTGCGAAAGTACCCCACAGGTGGGGTGCATTCGCACTAATATCTTATCCTAGAAAAATTTCTATAACTTTTTAACCCTTTGATATAATTGTAGTTTCAGACTTTTTTGTAATAAACTACGATATATTTACTTCACATATGTAAGTGCATTAACTTGGTACTGAAGTAAGTTAGTCATTAATTAAATAACAAAAATGTAATAAGTGTATGAAGGGTAACCACCCCAGAGATTACATATGTCTTGTTGGTATAGTAGCCTTAACTTATAACTTACGTAATTTCCACTATTTGTGTTCTACATTATATAAATATAAACTGACCTAAAAATATAAACATCAATTTCCATTATAAGTTAAGTTACTATTTATTCAAACAGTAGTAGCAAATCATGAGAGAACTTATTTTATTCAGGTGAATATTAATATTTTTATGAAAATAAAGGCCAATAAAGGGTATTCAAAATGGCTGTGCGGTTTTTAATTGAATTTGCATTTTGAAAAGTCCATTTCAGGATGTTGCTTCATAAATCTGAAATAGAATTAAAAAAATTGCAATTATTTCAATGTTTTTTTTGTTTTTTTTTTTGTTATTTTAACTTACGTTTGAAGAATATCCTGCTTCTTCTTTTCGTCGCTAGTGGGTAGACCTAAATCCTTTTGTTTCTGATCGTACATCATTTTTTCCACAAGACTTCTGGTCTGTCCATCTAAATCGGACAGTTTCGATGGTTCCGGGTTAATTTTTTTCGTTGAAATCGGTTGATCGGTTGAAATTAATCGATCCCACCATGACATTTGATTGATCTTTAAACATAATTAGATAGAATAATTATATGTTTTGCTTATAAATATGAACACGGATGGATTTGTGAGACAAAAACTAACCTTTTCCAATGTAATGACCACAGTCTTGGTGTCTTGTAATACCCAAACGGAATCTTCTAGTTTAACTTCTGAACACAATTCACCTGAAATAATTGGTTCCTGACCTTTGAGTCCAACTTTCAGAGACTTCTTTGCAATCACCACTTGCACATCTCGCGATCGTAATGAGAAATTAATTTTGAATGGAATTTTAACCTTGAAATGAGAAAAAAAAAACAAAATTATAAATTATAAATTATAGAACCAACCACAACAGATGAAACAATGATGATTTGAATTGTAGGTGTAATTTAAGTTATTTTCTCAATTCTACTTTAAAGCTTAGTATACACATATACCTATGGAGATTATATTTCTAAACGGAAGTGACATTGGAATGGATTCCAAGCTCATCTGAATTACATTTATTATTTTATGATCACACAATAATTATGTACCTACAGTACATCGTGGGTAAATAATATAATTCCTCAGGAAAGGGAGTTTTTCTTGTCCTTGGAAGCCATAAATTCGTTAACCTTTCAGCTACGTGGTCTAATTAAGATTTTTGCAATATCTACATGTACTATAGGTACTATTTATAGTAAGATAAGTTTAGCCCTTAAGAAATTATGTCTCTGCCAAACAACTATTTGAACCGGATTTAAGACGCGTCGCCGCCGCCGCCGGCCGTTCTACGAACATAGGATATTGTTATATGCTACATTATGGTCTCATTCGGTGCAAAACAGGTTTGTTTACGAGTAGGTATATGGATTGATTGCATTGCATTATCAAAACAACAATGAGCAACGACTTTGGCTAATTAAATTTGTGAATTGTATTACCCAGCAAGCTAAAAATACCCACTAAAACAGCTTGTATAATCCAATTAATTAAATACGTACTCAAATTACTCAAAAACAAAAATGATCAGCTTAGTGGCTGAGTGTGTCCACTTCAATTTCAATATCCGCATTCAAATGGCGTTTATTATTATTATTTTTTGTTTTTTATTGTTACAACTCAAAAATATGTACTTATGTAGCCATTTTTCATATGTGTGAGCATTAGCAATACAATAATAACAAAACAAAAAAAAAAAACTCAGCCTCTAATGTGAGTGCTCAGAATTAAATGATCATTTAACACTTTTAAGCATACCAAACGTCTCCGTCTATAGGTCTGACTTCCAGTGTAGTGTCCTTGGCTTAGAGGTATTTCAAGTCTTATTACACAATTCAAAATGAAACTTAGTTTGTTTTATGACATATAAACAATTGTTATAAGCCTATTATAATTAAAAGGCATATTTTATAGTTTGTTTTGCAAATTTGGTTGTTTTTAAACTTCAATTAAAGCCTAGTTGACACTTCAATGCAAAATGAACTAGAAATTCATACGAAATGTCGAAAAATTGGCTGCGAAATGGAAAATCGGTGCGGGAGCTACCTTTAAATTTGGATTGGGATTTGGCAAACGAATTTGGTTTATAGTTTTATTGTTTATGTTTTGAGCGACCGCAATTTTTTTTTTGTAACGTACATAGATCCGGTCTAACTCAAGACAATAAAAACCTCTATATGCTTTTTTGACGTAAACGAAATTGTATATCTGGATATAAGTACCTATGTATACTTCACCTACAAAGGAAAAGAAATACATACATATTAATACACCTAAGCTAAAGAGAATCGTGATAAAGTTGAGCTAAGAGCCCTATCCTGCTATCCGCGGGAAGGAAATGATTGTTGAATCGAAAGTTTCGATCGAATCGTATAGCAGAATAGGGCTGTTAGTTTGATTGAACATTTTCAACTACTTCTTTGTCTTCTTCATTAATAGATTTGATAGAGGATTTGTTATACACTTTGTTGTATAGGTAGAGGTATACTAATATAGAAAAATCCTGTTTACTTTCTGTGGACCATATTTGAATTAAATTATCTTAGGTGGTAGTCCGATAGTGTTCCTGTGTGGGTTTGGTCTAGCAGTTTGCCAACAAAGTGCAGCAGTGCGTGCATTTTCGGACTAATTACAGAAAACGCGGTCCAATTTTAAAAATTCTTTTTTTTGTTTAGAAGGTTATGTATGTACTTAAAGGACTTACTTTTTAAATGTTATACGGTGAAAAGAAAAATGTAAAAAAAAGGTATCTGATTCCAAAAACGTATCTATTTTTAGGGTGAAATGGGGTAAACACAAAGAATGATATAAGATTTAAAATATATATTTGTGTATATACATAGATGGACTTAGACAGTGGCGGATCAAGGAATCGGTTTAGGGGGAGGGGGGTGGTTCTAACAGCACAACATGAAATACAAATTAAACTAGTTCGGGTCAGAGCTTCTAATTACTTCCATAATAGTCTGCTTTTACACGACGACTTTTGAGTCATGACTCTTTTCGAACACAATAAATGCAAAAGAGAAGAAAAATGAGACGGAAAACAAACTGTCTCGAGAAGGACTAGATCAGTGCCGAACTTTCACTGTTGGACACTTCATCACCAGCCTTTTAGTGTTTGGAATTTTCGTTACAGCGGTTCCGCGACTGTTTAGTTCGCTGTCGTTCTTTCAGACAGACAGTTACCGCTATATTATTCACTAGATACATCCATATTAAAACTTAAATCCAGATGTATTTACATTGAATTTGTATGCTTTACATCTGGATTTAAATTTTTAATCTGGATGAATCGAGTGAATAATATGGCCGTTAATGTGGTGCTAATTATTCAATGTGGCCATTGTTTCTTTTGAAATAAAAATGTGGTTAGTCACAATAGAATACAGATTTGCCCAGTAATACCCGTGTTTTTTGACAACTTTTGCATGGTGCAACATTTTAGAACATTTTATTCAATGCAATGTACAAAGTGAAATCTTCTAAACAAGCGAATTCTGTATATGTTTTAATTTTTGACGCAAATTTCAATTGGCTATTATTGACAATAAAACATGAAAAAAATTGCCTCCCGCCAATAAAAATAGTGTCAATAAATGATTTTCTATTTATTTGCATCATTTATTTTTTAATTTTCGTGTTTTATTTTGCAAAAGTTGCTATACTGCACAATTTCCTAAATAAAATGCAAGTGATTAAATAAGCTGTAAAAGAACACCAATTGTTATTGAAAACAATATACATAAATTAATTCTTATTGTGAATTAACTATTTCTAATAAAATCTACACTATTTTGCCAAAACGAAAACAAAACATCCAGACACGAAAAATCTTACGCTTAAATGGGTGGAAGCCATAAATGGCAGCACTTAAAGACCCAACACTCAATCGGCGATGGAGAAATTTCCGTCTATCAATTTGCGACGGCCTATGGTACCGTACCGAACTGTCCTGTTGTGAAAAAATCAGTATTCAATTTTTGGTTTTTTATCATTTCTGAGTTTGACAGTAATTTTTTTCGAAAACTATTAATAGATATAAAATGGCTGTCAACAAAAATGTAAAACACTTTTTAGTAAGGGTTTATTTTAAATACTTTTTTATAAAATGCGCCAAAACACCACTTTCGGGCTCGATTTCAATTAAGCTGACATATAAAGCGTTATTCTTTTTTATTTCAGAGCAGAGCCTGAACTGTCAAACAAAAAATTGTGTTTCTTTTTTCGCCCGGATCGTTCAGAGCTTCTTTTTCGTTCTGAACGTGTTGTATGCTCAGAGTGAGCTCTATGAGCTCAAAATAAAATAACTGAGCAGACAGAGTTACATAAATGCTGAACACAAGTATTTGACAGCTAAGTGTTCAGGTGTGTTTCAAAAATAGTTCAGAGTGCTCAGAACACGCTCCGTTCAGAGGAAGTTCAGAGCATGCTCGAACTCTGTTCAGAGCTCTATTCTGAACTAAAAAAGAAAAACGCCTATGATGAAATAAAGTACTCTCTATAAGCTTTCATATGACATAAGTTTCATCACTGTTGAGTAATATTGAAATAAGACCCAAAATGCCCATGGTTCTTTCATTCATAAACAAACTCACACCGGCTTAAGCTATCCAAAGATAACATTTTCTCTCCTTAATCGATTTTTTGAAGATTCCAACAAATTTCTCTTTGCGACTAGTCGTCGATTTATTTTCAGAAAAAATATCTATTTCGAAAGACTTGTGAATAAACTTAAACAGATATTAAACAAAAAAAAAAATATTAAACTCTGCAAAGACATTTCAGTTCAAAATTCTTTTAGAAAAATCAAATATTCCCAGATAAATGCGGTTTTAGGGGAAATGAAAAGTCCTGCTATACTCCAACTCCTCCCAACCATAACTGTGTTTGTTTGTATGTGAAGTTCGTTTTTTTCTGCTCTAGCTATGATGAAAACAACATATCTAAAGAGTTCCCATGCATGTACACCATTATTTATGGTGTGCTCTCATCTAGGACCCCAGCAGCCAAACAAACAAACTAACTTCAAAATTCCAGTATTAAGGAACCCACTATTTTCATCAGAGTTTTTAACCAATTTCAATTCTTTTTCTATTAACCATGTTACCATCAGTAGGTTACTATTTCACAACTTAACCTACATTTGAGATAATTCCTCTCCACCTTAACTTATTGTGGGAAATGTTAAGCTGGCACAGACGAGTATTCCGTCACTCAGCTATTTCAGAAAAAATTGGAAAGGGGAATGTGTTGTTTTTATCAATTATTTAAGTAGTATGTTGTTTGCTCTTAATACTAATTAAAAATTAATAGAAATTAGAGATTAGTTTTGCATAAGGCGAATTTCTTTTTTTAATAAAACAAAACAAAACAGCATCGCCAACAGAAGCTAGCTCATTCAATTTTAAGAAAAAAGTTGTTTTGACACACAATTTGTTATTGATGTCTTCAAGATTCCGGTTAGCACTTTGTTTTTGTTTCAAAACACTTGCACATCATCTTATAAACGCCGTAAAATGATAAAATATTTTTGTTTTGCTAAATTAACCTCGTGCCATTGATCGAAGTCATTGTTTTTTTTTTATTGTTTATAATAAATTTGTTCCAAGAAGTTCCATATATATACATACATACATCTAAATATTTTAAATACTATAATTGGATACTCTCGTATCATGCATACCTACTACATATATAATAAAAAATAATAAAGCTAGTTTACCTAAACCAAATAAAAAAAAAAAGAATTCAAATCGCTTTATTAGCTCACAGAATTTTAAGTAGCCATACCATCGTTAGAAATCGCAAAATTTCCATGCAAAAAAAAAAAAAATAAAAATGAAACATACGAGAATTGATAAACCAAAAAAACTATTCACTGATTCCTAAAACTAGCTGACGATGACTTAGAGATGTCTTGGCACCCGTACCAGTCCACGACGTCTTTTTGTATAATTTAAACGCATATAATTAAAAAGAGAAAAAGGTCGCTATCAAAATCAATCACCACTTATACCAGCCCGTACCATACGTTTGAATTATAATTAAAGAACTCTTAGGTGTATTAATATGTATTTTGTTAACCAATTATGTTTATTGGGGCAAAATCCCCATCATAAATGTTCTTGATCAGATTTAACTAAATTCATTACTAAAAAAAAAAAAACATTTTACGAAAACAAAATCAAGTTTAACAAGTCTTAGCACTTAACTATATTAGAGCCAGTAACAGACTTTTGTATTGGAAAAAAACCAAAGGATATGAATGCTACAAGAGTGGTCCTGGCCAAGTTGATAAGGATAACGAATATGTTTTTCTGAAGCCACGTATAGTAGAAAGTAGTACCGTTACCGAGAAAAGGTACTTCAAAAGTGACATTTCTTCTACTATGTACGTCAAACACATCAAATCCCAATCACTTGGATGACAAGCGCCTCCACATGGTGCTCATTTTGGTGACAAAAATATTAACCTTTAAATGAAATTGGAAAGTCTTAAGAAAATTGCGGTACGGGATGACAAAATATTTTAACCTTAAATAAGATTTCCTTCCAAAAAAATATTTAACTCTAAAAGAACCACAAGCAGTATTGCATATAAAAGCTATAAAAATACTGCATTACTGCCTGAACACAATGGAGACGGAGCTGCAAATGGAGTTGCAGCCGGACTAGCTGTCAAAATATTGAATACACATGATTTCAATGTTGCGAATACAACGCAACGTAGCTGCCGACGGAGCTCCACTCGCAGCTGCAAGAGTTCACCAACTTTTAACTTTTGCGTGCAGCATTTTTGACGTTTCAAAATTGATGGAGGCGAACAAGGCCATTTCAACTCGATGAATGTTTATATAGGGGTTGAAATAAGTTTCAAGCTCTCTTCAATCCCTCATGTTACAGGTATTAGTGCTTCTGCAGTCAGAATTTCAGAAAGCTGTGCGGCTGTACGTATAAAAAAGTACGTACGACACTTTTTGACAACTATTGCAGCTGCAGCTCCTGTTCCAGTTGCATCATTCTATTGTGTTCAAGCAGTTAGCGCTATCGTCAATGGCGTGCGCTACAGATCGATATGAATAGTGACGACATATGGTTCCAACACAGCACATGCCACGATGGACATTCTGCACGAGCGATTTGATGGCATGGTTATAACGGGTGATTTTTTAAGAGGTTTAGAACTTTTTTTAAAAAAAAAACACAAAAAATTCGAAAAAATGAATGAAATATTTATTTGAATCGATAGTTTGAACCTTGCAATTTAATGTTTAAAGATAATTTCATGCAAATGTTGACCGCGGCTGCGTCTCAGGTAGCCCATCCGCTGAGTCCAATTTTGGCATACTCTTTCACACATATCGGCCGGTATCTCACGAATGAATGCATGGATGTTGGCTTCCAGTGCGTCAATCGAAGCGGGCTTGTCCCTATAGACATTAGCCTTGACATACCCCCACAAAAAATAATCTAATGGTGTCAAATCGCACGATCTAGGCGGCCAATTGACCGGCCCGAAACGTGAAATTAACTGTTCACCAAACTCGCCTCGCAATTGCGCCATTGTTTCGCGTGCTGTGTGGCATGTGGCACTGTCTTGTTGAAACCACATATCATGCAAGTCAAGAACTTCCATTTCGGGCAAAAAACAGTTTGTTATCATCGCTCGGTAGCGTTCACCATTGACAGTAACGCTGCGATTCGCATCGTCTTTGAAGAAATAGGCCCAATAATGCCGCCGTCCCATAAACCGCACCAAACAGTGGCTTTTTCGGGATGCATTGGTAGCTGTTGCAATGCTTCTGGCTGATCTTCACTCCAAATGCGGCAATTTTGCTTATTTACGTACCCATTCAACCAAAAATGAGCCTCATCGCTGAACACAGCAGCGCGCGATGAACATTTCGAACCGAGCACGAATTTTGATAGTAAAATTCAATAATTTGCAAGCGTTGTTCATTTGTAAGACGATCCATGGTTAAATTGCAAACCAAACTGAAGCTGTTTGACAGAGACACAAGGTACTAAACACACGTCAGCTGTCAAAACCAGTGTTGCCAAAATCAAACCAGCCAAAAAATCACCCGTTATTACGTGGCGACTGCCACTGACTATCGATATCCTGAGATTTAACATTTTTGACTTTTTCCTTTGAAGCTATCTTAAATCGCAAGTGTATGCGAATAAACCACTGACACTTTACGCCCTCAAAGTCACCATAACGATTGCCATCCAGCACAAATTCAGCCAGATTTATACGACGAAGTATTCGACCTACCAACTATACGTTTCACCACGACGGACATTTCAACAACGTTAAGTTCCACAGTGTATGAATAAAATGGAGCAACTACTTGGTGGTGAATTAAATTCTTGGATCACTTTCATTATCACGAGCACTTCTTCAGCTTCGTGTATAATGGAGCACCAACTTCGATGAATTCGTATCTCCTATAGTGGGTGTCGGAAATATTTGTGATTGTCATGATCATGAGCAAAATGTTTGACAATCCAAAAATTGTATGCTTTAAGTCTTAAAACAAAAATGGTCTTAAGTCCATACAAAATGTTCTATCTTGATTTAATGCGACCGTTATTTGTTTGAATAGGCAGTCGTTTTGTAATCTCATATTTCCTCATTTAGTTCTATAATTTCAATACTGGATGCATCATTTTACACTGAAATACAGAAAAAAAAAACATTAAACTCTGTTTTAAATGCAAAAAACTTCATTTTCAAACCTTTTCTCAATTTGAGGTTCAAAACCACCATCCACTTTCAATCATAAATCTCTTCGTAAAAATGTCATAAAAGTCATGTCATTCATGCCATTCATATGCGAAACTGTTTTTTTTTTTTGTTCTGCTATAGGAATTGTAAATTAATAAAAAAAAAAAAAAAAACTAACAGAACTAACAGCAAATGTACAAAAATTTATATTCAAAATCCCCTACAGCTTATATTTGTATCGTCTTTTTGTACATAAGTATAGTTTTTGAAGTTCAAAGAATAACGAACAAAAAAAAAAAAAACCTGTCAACAAATTAACGATGGGGTACCTATTATACGAGTAGGTAGTATATGAAAGTGTGAGACAATGCATACCTTATGGGGTTTCCCCAGCTATGTATGTTATAAGCATCACCGTCAGTTTGTCAGTCATCAGCTTTGTTAATAGATTTTGACCGTTCAATTTCCGTGCACCAAAAATTATTCTTAATATATACATACATACCTAGAGTAGCTAGTCATTTTTTTTTTTTGTTGATTTTCTTCTTTTAGTGTTGACCCCTAATATTATTACCACTCGTTATCATCATCACCGTCATCGTGATCATCAAAAGTCGAGACTTCTCATGAAGCTTAAAGTATACCTAGCTATTGAAGATGTAGCGAGTCTAGTTCAGCTTAGAGTCATTTGCAATTGTATCTGATAGTATCAGATTTAATATTCTTTTATTGTTAATAAATGTGCGGTAGGGTTCGGACAGTGAAAGAATATCCGGATTTATAACTTTTTTATCAAAAAAAAAAAAAATTATTGTAATAGATCACGAGTAAAATGAGCACCTGAGATAAAATAAACTCTGTTCGTTTACTTCCCAAAACTGGCATTTCCTACAAATTTTAGTCCAAACTTCTCTGTCAGTTCAGATAAAAAAAACTAAATTGTACTATAAACTATAATTGGTTTATAATTGAGATGGCACAACAGTTTATAATATTCACCTTTGCTGGGTGCCGGGCTACAGGGACATTCCAGGAAATTGCAGGGCTGAAGAACTTGCCAGGAGTGGAACAACACTACCTATTTTATATTTTATAACTTCGGTGAAGATGGTATGACCGGGACCTGGTCATCGTCGATCATTGGGAAAATCTATACATGGCCGCGGATTTTCAGGTTGGGAGGGTTAAGTCCTCGCTGCACTAATATCCGCAGTGGCCTTGAAGTGGTGATAGTCCGTCTGCTGTCTGTCATATTTTTAGTATAGTTTCTGTCGCCTGATTTGTGTTTTTTTGTTTGCAGGTGAGGTTGAGTTTCAGGTCAAGATCTCCCAATCCATTATCGATGAGCTAAAGCCGTGCTATGCAAGCAAGCCGCGGCCCCGGAACTCAGGACTCGATTCCACTTCCTTTCCCAACACTTCCTATCCAATTTTCCTGCCTATTCCTTTTCCTATCCTACCTCATTACCGACACTCCTTACATTCGCTTGCCTCGCAATAAATGGATCTAAAGCGCTCCAAGAGTTTAATATCTCTAAGCAGCACATCGGATCCGTAATTGGTGTCATTGCTGGGCACTGCTTGATAGGCAAGCACGCAACGAGGCTCGGAGTATTTTCAAATGATTTCTGCAGGAGCTGTATGGATGAAGAATCGATTCCTCATCTCATCTGTACTTGTACTGCTCTATCCTAGCGACACACGTAAACTCCATCTCGGAGATCCCAGTGATGTGGCAAATATTGACAAAAGTAATTTCGCACGGTTCGCAAGGAACTCGAAGTCGTTCAACGAATAGGGAGGAAAGTTCCTAAATTCTTGTGTGTCAAGCATTACAATTGGAGTAAAATCCGATCTCTACATTTTCTTTAAGTATAAGCCGCTCACACCTGCGCAGAGCCGCAGACTATATTATCACACACACACACAAAGCAATTCAACATACCAGACTATAGCTACTGCTAGCTAGCTAGCTAGCAGATATCCGGCAAAATAAAGTTACTTTAGAATCCAAAAGTAAAGTGAAACGGAGGTGTTGCTAGTCACCTTGATTCAGTTTGATTCTTGTTGTTGGATAGATCGGTTGCGGTTCTCTCAAATGAATTATTATATTCGGCATATTTGACTGACAATCGATTTTTGCAACACAAGATCTTATTCTTGTTATTTTATTCAAAGTTAAGTCGGAAAGGTCTTTGAATTTGTTTGTAAGGTTGATCGGAATTCAAAATATCTCGATAGTGATAGATCCTACATAAATAAATATTAAATATCCAAGTGCCTGTAATTGAATCCCTCTTGATTTTGAAAACAAGAAAATAACAATAAGATAATGTAAGTTTTAGCAATTTAAAATAGAATTTAAATCGAACTAAAGTTATTTAATTTATTGTAAATGTGTACGTGTGCTGAATTTATTGATGTTTTTTTATTCAAAGAATAATTTATTTTTTAAATAACAAAAGAGACTTCAAGTTCTAAAAATTATGAGTTTTTTTTTTTTTTTTGTAAATGAAATTCTTTGCTAAAAGAGAAACAAAAAAATTCTTACCTATCGAAGTAAGAGAAAAAGTTTTACAAAAACAACAATAAAAAAAAACTGTTTCGTTTTTTTTACATATTTTGTGGTTTTGTCCGTCGTTGAATCTAACAAAGCGGTATAAACAAGTTTGGCTACACTCCATCTTCATGGATAGTGAATGCAGCATTATTTTATAGTTCAATATTTTAAACAAAAGAAAAAAGGGCGAACGATAGAAAGCAAAAATTTATACCATTCAAATACCTACATTGTTGTTTTCCAGATGAACGAATCATGGCATATACCTCGCGCCTCTTTGGCTGGATCGAGCGCTCAATCGTCCTCGAACAGTAGCAATAAGTCTCATTCAAATCCATCGACAGTTTCAAGAAACTATAAGATTGCAAATGATTCATCATCGGGCAAAAAACAAAAACAACAGAACGTTGATCGTCAGCGAAGAGCAGATAGCAAATCAATTATGCTAAATGACACCACACATCGTATAGACGGACGACGTTGGGGACAAACAAGTCGCAACAATGTTAATAATACTCAACCACCAAAAAGAGGATCACATTCGTCACAAGGATCTAGTGATAGCAACAATAGTTCTCAGGTTAGTTATAAAAAAAATGTATTCTTATTGATAATAATAAATTAGTCATAGTACCTACGTTATTAAAAGTTAATTGGCGGCGGTGATGGCTTTTTTGTTTTACAAAAATAAAAACAACGTTTCATGTCACATATAATTATGTTAATCAAAATTCTATATGAATGTAAAACAGTTTTTTTTATTTTAAAACTGGAACAAAAGACTACCTACGATTATAAAGTGATAATTCGTTAGCCATCTTAACTCTAAAATTGAAATTACTAGAAAAGATTATCTTTGATAAGCTCTAATAAAAGGTTATCCTCCCCGTTCATTGAACCGACTTGAGCCTTAAGAAATACTTTTCATTCTTATTTGTTTGCCATTTTTATGAAATATATCCAAAATTCTCATGAATGATTAAGAAGTTTACCGACTTTTTTTTCTTTTGTAAGACACAGGAAGTGTGCGATTTGCCAATGCAAATATTTACAACTTTTTTGTTTCAACTTTTCAACAAAGTGAATAAATGGTCCAATCAATAAATTTAAATAGAAAACACTGCCTACACTTAAAAAAAATTGTATTTTAATATTTTTTATGCGCCTATCAACTTATCTTCTGCGAACTGTCAAACTTAAATTCGCATTTGCAACGCAACATCAGGATTCACTTCAACTAGACGACAGTATACAAAGTGTAGTTCAAACACATTTCAACTGGCAACGATGCTTTTCTGTCAAAGCAATTTGTGTTAGGTCACAATAACAAAATTATGAAATTGATAACTAAGTCACAATGATTGCAATGAATTTTGATTTTGGTCAAGTAAATTCGATCTATAACTAGGAAATTTAAAAAGTAATTTACATACATACATAATTACTAACAAAAATTGTATTAAATAGTGACTTTACCGATGTCTATTCCTTAGGACCAATCACGATACGAATTGAGAAATTAAAACAAATATTAAAATTACAAGTTTCAATAATTTAATTTTTCTTTTTTTTTTTTTTTAATTCCAGAGCATTTCCTCAGGATCATTACTTTTAACTGCAGCTAATCTAGAACGTTTTGCTGAGATTCACAAGAAACAAAACAACAACAACAATATCAACAATAAAGAGTTTTTAAATTCAAACTACAATACGAATTTAATGCTCGCTTCAATGCCATCAAATCTAACAAAAGATGCTGTCATTTCAATTGATCAAAATTTAGATTTTGTAAAAACCAAAGATATGGATACAGTTTCAATGGCCAGTTCAACGCATTTTACAATGGTCAATGGAGAAGGCGGGCCATCTAGAAAGACAACAGGAGGCATTTGCAGCAGAGGGAAACAAGTCACTGTTTTAATAACAACAATGAGTTTGTTTTTCCTTTTTGTTATTATTGGCATGGTTTATGCTCTGGAATGTAAGTTCTATAATTAATTTTGAGGAAATTTTGTATTTTGTTTTTAATAAGTTTCTTTCTTTATTTTACATTTAATTTTACAGTACGAGCACGAGAGATGCCAAAAAGCTAGCAAAATTGATTGTCTTTCTTGAAATGTTTGTACAATTTAAATGAACATTGAACCATCAATACATGAAAGTATTTTTATTTGTTTTTAATTTTATTTATAATTGATTCGTACATACATACATAATAATAATGTCTTATTCTGCTATAATACATACATACATCCATATGTGTCGATTGAAACATTCGAATCACATTTTTGATTCGTTTTAAAACCTACGTTTCCATCAACTTATATAGAACGTGTTGAAATATATTATTATTTTATCAAACAAGAATTTCTTCCCCGGTTGATAGCCATCAACCACCAAAGTGTAGCAGAATAAGAGGCTTATATATGTGTATGTTCATAATATGGCCCGCAAAATTATACAAAAAAAAAACAAACATTATTAGTTAATTGTAAATTATTATTTTTTTTTTTGTTTTGCTGTAATTATAATTTATTCTAATTTTATTTCAATTTATGTATTGAAATTTAAAAAATAAGTCTCATTATCATTTAGCATTTCGCAACTGTTGTATCATAGTCAAACAAAAATACAGGTGATAAATCTAATGTAATTATTAATTTGTTGGCACAAAAAAAAAAACACGAAGGAAAAAAATTCTCTCATAATTATGTATTTTGAACTTGAAGAAATTTAATTTCTCAATTTCAAAAAATAAATTTTGATTCGAGGCATTGTTTTGCAATTATACATAAAATTAATAAATACATTGGAGAGTAAGTACAATTTTAAAACTTAATGTCACGTCAAATAACTATATTTAGTCCTGTGATACAAATAAATCATATTTTACTTGAGTTTTTTCGTTGTTTTTTTTATTTAACAAAAATTACATGCTTTCAAAAAGGGAAGGTTGTTTTTATTGAAAATCTATGACATATCCCAAAATACAGGGCCCGTAACGCGTAAGAATAAAGTGATCGCTCTATTAAGTGATTATCGTTTTTACGATTGCTCACTCTATCCTTCCCTATAGATAGGATAGAGACAGCTATCGTGAAAGCGACAATCAAAAAATTGATAATCAACTATCACCTTAGCCGATTCCACCCCAGCTTGATCATGGAACACAGTCGAAAGTGACGAGATAAAAAAATAGTTTCGGTTAGTCAACGCAATTTCTCCGGATTATATATTCAAGCTTATATCTTAAATCTAAAAAAAAAATTAACTTCTTAAAACTAATTGACATTAAAAGTTTTGTTTAAGAACTAGTTTAAGAGAGCTTTTTGAATGGTTTAAATCAGAAAAGGCTGTTTTATGTACTTTTCGAAGCAGTTATGTTATAGGTAAATTTTGGTTCTACTCGGTACGATGGAGGGTCCATGCAGACGACGTTGATTTCTGTTCTGATTAATTTGGTTAAGTATGCGTTTGCTGTTTATGCCTCTGGTCAAAAGATGGTGCACAAAAAGTATATATCGGCTTTATCACGATGTCTACTTAAGCTATGTACATTTATTAATTTCAGATGGTTTTAGTAAGGAGGTAAATGTTATTGGAACAAAAGCTATATCGCAAAGCAAATCGGATGAAACTACGTTGAGCAGCGTTTATACGTTAAATGTGGTCATGAAGCTAAGGTGATCAGACTAGTGAGGCACATTAAAGAAGAAGCCTTAAAAAGGTCACATACATAGACATAGGACTCGGGTTTGAGCTGGGGCACCACACAGTGTTTATCCAATAAATTACCAATGACTAATTAATGCTGAATATCACCATCTATGCAACAATCGAAACTAGTTTCGTGTAACTAAGGGCTTTTATCGGGCTTCAGATTTTTGTAAAATTTAATAGAAATGGTCACTTCACTGCGTGGCCGAACTGTCCTTAGTGACACAGGTATTTCAGAATTTTTTGGACCATATTTTTACGAATTTGAGATTAGAATTAGGCACTGCTAGCTAAAAAGACATCTTAACATTCTTGGCCTAGTGTACAGTGCCATGTGCAGATTCTGCAACGCCCATCAGGAAACGCCGGACCGACCACACATTGGGTAAATGTGATGCACTTATACACCAAAGACATACGCATCTGGGCAATCACCAGCAAATTATCCTCTCTAAAGGCCAATTTTTTGACAAAGTTCTAACTCTTAAAAATCGATTTAAGGAAAAATTAGAACTCGATTGAGATCTAAATCATTTCTTGATTAAGTTTTGATACCTTAAAAAGTGGAATTTAGAACTCTGTTTGAGTTAGAACTTCGATAAATCTGGTCCCCGAAAATCGGGCGTCTATCGCGTTAGAACTCGGTTTGGCTAAAATTTTATTTTTTCAACAAACAAAAGTAAAGTGTGCTTGGAGATATGCGAACACTTTTTATCTAGCTACTAGCTATACGGCAAAAAATCTCCAAATTAATCGAGTACTAAACGTCGGCTTCCTGTACTTGCGTATGGAATGTGCATTCCAATTGAAACAGCTCAGAAAATTATTGCATCACAACATTAGCATTGACAGGGGAAACGAATCCTTCAGAAAATATTTACGATGATTAGCAATTAATACGTTACCTAGCAGAAGAAGATATTGAAAGAGAGCCAATGGCAGAAGTGAGGGAGAAGAGAGTAAGAGAAATTACCTTGTTGACTGATTTTGGTAAAATATCTTTCTCAGAAAGAATTGGTGACATGTTGCAAAAGCAGGACCAATTGGTATTGTGGAATCGAACGATTCCAAAACACTTGGAAGTGTTGCTTCAGCTGCAACACTTCACCAGTCATTTCAATTTTAAAAGTGGGTAGTGTGTTTGCCGGTCCACCTCCAATAACTTCGACAGTATTTTTTCGAATAAAAACTCAAAAATTAGAAATATTATTTGTCAAAAGAATTTAACGGGTGCTTTAAAAGTACAAAATATTCGTTAGAACTTTATTTCAAAAAATTAAGATCTAAAGTTGAGTTTTAAGCCCAATAATGGTATTAGCCCGAATTCTAGGGAAATAATTTGAAGCGAAGAAATGCCCGAGTACTTAATATTTTAAAATAAAGTTCCAAAGATAAACCGAGAGTTATTAGATCGCGTTTTAAAATGATATTAGAACTCTGTCAAGAAATTGGCCGTAAAAGTACTCCGAAGTCTCCTCATCCAGCTCTAGAAGGAGGGCACAATAGACTAGGGTTGCAGTGTAAATGGAAAAATTGACTATCGAAACTGGTTTATTTATAATGAAATATTGACGCTGTAACTAGGGGAGTCGATTCTGAGAGTGAGTAATCTAGTGTATATGACTTGTTTTTAAATAAGACATAAGATAAGGTTTATGTTAATCTGCAGTACCTTTAGTACTAACTATTACTCTCCGTAATTTTAGTCGAAATAATCACTCATCATTTTTGTGAGGTTGAGTTTCTTACGGCCATAATATTCACTTGGATTTAAATGGACTTCAAATCCAGATTTATTAGATATATGTCAGAATTATCCTTTTCCAAAATAATCTGGATGTACGGTGTAAGTATTTAAACTAGTCTCCTGAGAGCCAAATAAATCCAAATTGAATTGGATTTATCTACATTGGATTTTAAAATAATGCATTTAAATGTGGATTTAACAGAAACTACATAATATAGAAATGGATTTAAACATAGGGATGCTTCCAGAGTTCATATCAATTTTTTACAGCTGAAGCATTTGGTATTTTTCAAGCTATCATAACAACATCAAAATGTGGTGGAAAAACCATAATCTGTTCTGACAGTATGTCGGTGCTACAAGCTATGTCCAATCCAAACAACAACGTAGAATTAATATGTGAAATAAGGAGCTAACTTATCAAAGCCCCTAAGAAAATCAAAATAATGTGGGTCCCTGGACATACTGGAACACGCGGTAATGAAGAAGCAGATCTCGCTGCCAGCTCAACCAACAATTCAGCATTATACAGTTACATCTTTTCTAAACAAGATCTACCCAAGTCCATACAAAACTCTTTAAAAAAGAAACAGTTAGACGACTGGAGCTAATAACATTATCATTACAAGAAACTCAATGCCTTCAGAATTCAACTTCGATACCCTTGCATTCCGAAATCCAATATAACAAACTTTGTTCGCCTGAGGCTAGGATACACCTAGCATCTTCTCACCAAACAAAATTCTCCTATGTGAACTACCAGCAACGTAACACTAAATTTAGTACGTACATTTATTAAAAGACTGAAAAGTATCAAAAAAACATTTAAACTCTATTTGAAAAAACGTATCTAGTATATATGAAATCCTCAAAATTCCCGACAGTAGAAATATTGAATTTGTAAAACAGCTGATATGTGTGATCTCAAAAATAAAATAAAAATTAATTTTTCTTAGAAATTCAGAGCAAATAGTCTTCGCAGCTAGGCTCTATAATTTAAACATTGCCAGGTTACTTTTAAGTACTCTTATCAATAAATAATAAATAAATTACAAAAAAATATAAATTTACATCTGGATTTAATTTTTAATCAAGATAAATCGAGTAAATATGGTCGTAAAAAAAACCATTGAATATGGATTTTAAGGTATGTAATACTATTGTTACCAACATGCATGCTCACTAAATGAGAACAGGCACTAAAAGAAAATAGTAGCTTAACTCTGTCGGCTTGAAGTTCACCGCTGAATATAAACAAAAAAACTCGTTGGTATTTCATCAAAATTCTTGGTTTTCATTTTGCCTTTCCTTACCATATGATTAAAATTATTAAAGTTCAATTTGCAGACTTACGAAATTAAAAATTAGAAAAATGTAGACATTCACCCTTATTCCGTAAGGCGTTATATCGTAAACGACACTGCTCCAGAAGGGATAATCAGCGTTCAAGTAGAACTAGAGTTTTACCGTTCTCTTCTTTCTTTACCCTTCTAAACATTAAAACGGTAGACGTTTTACTTACACTCCAATTGCCACTTCTAGAGCCTTCGTCGTTTTACTAAAACGCCTTACGGAATAAGGGTGATTGAAAGTTGCTTATATTATAAGCTTGTTTAATTGTACGGAATAACAAATGGTGTCCTGCTGCGAGTTATTCGTGGCAACAACTATATATATTTAGACATTATTGTATTCTTTTCTATTTATAAGTTTTTATTTCATTTTACTACACACAATTTGGACATTCAATAAGAATTTTCAATAAAACTGTGCTTCTATCCTTCTCAATTCTTATAGCCACGTTAAAGCATTGCGATCTAGTCTTGCATTTTATTTCTCCTCGATATTTGATAGCAAAATTTAAAAAAAAAAAACTGGCAAGACTTGTTGCTGTTATGACATACATATATTATATGTGTATCAGATCAGAAATCTGTTGTAAACCTTGCAACCACCTCACCGTGAATGGCTCCTTTTTTTATAATTTTCCGTGTGTTATTGTAAGCCCGTAGTTATATGGATGTAAAGAGCGATTCGTAGCATCGTGCAATTTTGGATTATTGCTGTGTCGTATGGTCTCCTTTTTTTAAAAAAGATTTGATATGTATTGAAATAATTCAAAAAGGATTTACCAAACATGCGCTTTGGAAACTGAATTGGTCTGATTCCATGTCATCTTATAATAGAAGGTGCTTATTAATTTGTTTAAAGCCTCTACCTTGTAGAAGAACTTATAGATTTCATAACGGGACATATAATGCCCCCCCTCTTCTAGCTTTGTTCGGTAAATATGCGCGCTCTAGAATTTAAGACCGGGAAGTTATGGTTTTTTTGTATATTTCTCGGCATGTGACAAACTATGGTCAAAATGAGCCAATAATAGTTTTTAAGAAATATGTAATTAGTCCTAATACTATAGACGTAAATAAATAAATAAATAAATGCAATAGCAACTAGTTATATATAGGCTCAGATTAGTGCAGAATTTGTTATGCAATGAATACTAGATTTGAGTGCCCTTTTTCTTAATTTGGATTAATAAATAAATAAATTAAAACCTTCTTGCGTTCTTTAGCTTAAGGTACCTAGAATTATGTTTAGTTTTAAGTTTTGCTTTCAAGCTAATAAAGAATAATTCAGTGGATTCAACTCATTTTGTTTCTTTTGGTTGCGATAGAAACAACGTTTCAATGTGGAAAAGTCTCGATTTGCTAATATAACCACTCTAACTAGGTATAATCTCATTTTTTTCCATTGTTGGCCTAACATCAAATAAATGACTAACGCAAATTTCTCATGGAAATATTTAAAATGATTATTAAGAAACTTACCTCAACTTCCTGCAAAGTTTGAGTCCAGGAGTAACTAGGCAGATCACATCCGTTGCCAGAGTTGGGCATTAATTTACCTTTCTCCGATTCCTCAACTTCCTCTTTCGAGACTTCTTCGAGAGGCTTAGAAACACTAGGCTCTGATTTTATTTGTTTCCTAATAAAAAAGAGCCAAAAATAATTAATTGAAAAGTTAGGTATGTAAAATTTATTTTAAATTTTTTTTTAATTACTTTTCTTCTTCTTCTTTTATGATTTGAGCAGCTTCTTCGTCGGTTATTTCACTTATTTGCGATTCATTCGCCTTCTTCTCAGCTTCCTGTTTTTTGCGTAAAATTTCTTGGCGTTTCCGTTCGGATTCTTCACGCTCCTTGATCTTTTGTTTCTCTATCGCTCCGGCTTTTTCACCAGCTTTGCGGAATGTTACTAAAAGTACCTAACAAAATACGAATATATTTATAAATAACATCTGTATGTTAAGAGTATTTATTTAATTTTATTTTACTTTCTCCCATTGCTCCTGTGGCACTCCAGTAAAGAAATCAGTTTTTCTAGCCAAAAAAGTTGCGATTGTTTTCAGAAACTAAGGATATTTTTTCAAATTAGATCAATTTAGTTTTTATGTAGGTAGGTATGTACCATATTAGTGGTATTGAATTTATGAAAACATACCTCAGAAACTCCTTCCTTGTGCTGTTCAGCTATTCCTAACAGAATACCGTCGAATTGTCCTTCTTCTGCCATTGTTTCAAAAAAAGTTACAGCCTAGCTTCAGTTCAATTCAATTGATATAAATTTAATACAAATTTAATAAAACAACGTGTTGTGTCTTTTAACAAGAATTCTGTTGTCATGGATAGTTTAAATCTGTCATTTCTATCAGATGCAAATGTCAAACTGCAGAACGTTCTCCATGTTTCTTTTTATATATTTAAGCGACATCTAGAGGTAGATAGATTTGGTCTTCTAGTTTCTATGACGTTGTTTCCATCGCTGGCACACAGATGGTCACAAATTGCATACCATTAGGCGTAATGTCTTAATGCTGTGCTTCCACTTTAGGTTTGTTTGGTACCGTGAAATTTTTCACAATTTGCTGTGAAAACTCATAGGAAAAAACGTAGTTTTGGGAAACTTGGTGAAAGCTTTAATTACCAAACAGGCATTTTATCTTATGCTAGATTTACACGAAAGACAAATAATTGGCATTTTTTTGTCAGTAAACTGCCAAAAGAATGCATTTGTCCATTCTTCTGACAGTTTACTTACATAATACTGATCTGGCAACATAAGCCGTTTTCTAAGATGATTCATAAAGATCATCAAAATACATGCATTACAACAACAGCTGTGTTCCATTGGGCCTTGCAAATTACTTTTTAGTACTTCCCAGTAGATGATGAATGAAACGGTTTCATTCTACCAAACGTAAACTCTAACCTCAATATACTATGTAATTTTAGTTGTTTATTTTTATATTTTATTCTAAATTAGAAAAACATCAACAAAAATAATTTACTACGTAATTTCATTTTACTAATGGTGTCTTTGTCGTCTTTTGATACATTTATTTACTTTATTACTGAACTACTGTGAACTACTTTGACCACAGAGTCGAAGTAGTTGACTGCAGCCAGAAGTACTTGGCAGTAGATACTGGAGCCCAAAAGAACACGCCTAACAACACGAGATTCTGCTCTCTATCGGGATCACGTTTAATGAACCAAAAGTTTAGTTTTTGTTATTGCTTTTTAGCTTTGCAAATGGTTAGGAATTGTGAACTGTATAGTGTAAAGAAAACCAATAAATGAAAAATAAATAAACGTAAGGAGAAAAGAGAAAGGTATACCACACAGTTGTCACTAAAATCCGTATTGTTTTATTTACATGAGATGCTCTATATGGATCATCGGTCATAGTAAAATACGGCTAATATGGCAAGAATGAGCAGGTTCATTCTACTTTGTTTGTAAAATGTTGTCAGCACATATCTACACGATGATGTTTGTATAGTGGTAAAATAAAACGTCACTTGCACATTGCTAGTCATTATTTTCTAATAATCTTTTTTTGATATTTCTAATTTTAACATTTTTTGAAACACAAGAATAATTATCAAATCTGAAGTGGTGGTTGAAGAAAAACATATTTTTCTATAATATTTGTATGCAAAAAAAATCCTATTCAACTCGTAAAAATATTTGCATGGAACAAAATTGATTTAAATTTCAAATATTTTAATTTTTTTTCGCACTCAAACTACGCCTCAAAAGCTGAAAAATAAGAAATGGTCACCTCATCACACATAATAAAAACAAAAAAAAAAAAAACAAAACAAATAAAAATTTAGCAGGAGCAGCTAGGACACTGTTCCCAAATTAAAAAAATTCTTTTTAAATGAGATGTTCCTGAGAGCCGTAAGTAATTATTAAGTTTATTTTATCTAGGTAAAACCAGTGAAAAAGTGCAAGTTTTCCTTTGTGCTGTAAAGTCTGCCTGAGCAGTGACTCCAATTCTTTACATGCCAACTCCAGTGGATATGAACTCGGATTATGATCATGACTTCTAGAATCAAAACAATAGAGGCACAAAAATCCATATCATGAATGTGGTGATATATCCATACAAGACAGATTGTGGATTGAATCGTTCATGTCCAGTGGAGGCAGAATGTAAGATACATATAGCTTATATCATTCGGATAAAACGGCATGAAAGCTTTCTTGGTAAGTAAATCAACTTAATACATAATTATTTGAAACTGTCTAAACTAAAGCCATGTAGTTCCGCGTAGGTACGCGAAATTAGTTCTCATAACTAAACAGTGGGGTATATATACAGTGAGGTTTATTTAAATAAAAAAAAAACTGCATATAAACAACCTTGGACCTACCCCAAATCCTATAGTGAAGCCAAGCAGGGAGGTTGCAGGGGGGCACCGGGCCCCCTCCATACATTATCAATGTTTAGGTATGAGAACTAATTTTGCGTACGCAAAACTACGTGCCTTGACAGACTAAACATTTACCTGTGTACCTACATAATATTGAGAAGAAAGGTGTATCTTTGTCCAGAGCTTCTTGATTCTCGCTTTCCAGTCACCGACTTACGCAGGTTGAAAATAAAGCCCGTGGTGACTAGCCCGGTCTACATTGGGCACGCTTACATATTTGACAAGGAAGTGACTCTAGACATAAAAGTACTGATTATGCGGCCCCGCAAAGCCAGGGCCCTCCGCCGGTGGGCATACTTCAGGCACCTAGACTTTTAATGGCAAAAAACTGTTATAACTGTTATAAATTGGCATGCCTCTAGTCTCGTCCATTTGAAAAACTTCAACCATCAACCAGATTTTACCAACATACCTAGGTACTTGGAATTCTTGACGCTTTCACTTTCAGACAATTTTAGAAATACAATACAATTAAAAATGAATTTAAAGGCACCTTTAAGAAATGTCGACTATTTACATCACCAACCAAAATCACGCCAGTTCCGAATCTTGCTGACAAGAGATAAACGATATGTTCCATCTTTTGATTAAGAACTTGGTTTCTTTCCTACACGGGCTGATCAAAACTATGAAACGACAATCCCAAAGCAGAGCTTTTAAACTTACCAAAAAACTAAATTAAAATCAGCCGACGTAGAACATTTTTCTTTAATGAAGAGGTATTCCTTGCCCATTATCCATTATCTTTGAACATTGAACCGTACGCTTTGTTGCAGAATGCTCACAAAAGGCAGCAATCTCTTACCTTTTACAGCTAACCAAATGAAGTTCTGTTGTATTGCCCAAAAGGTACATTCTTCTATGAATTTCGTCCACACGGCAGTTAATTAAATTTGATACACCATTTATAGAAGTCCTTTACAGTATATATATGTATGTTCTTAGCCCAAAATTTAACCAGAAGTTCATTTTCCAATCGAAGCAATCTGAAAAAGTATATCCGACCAGCCAGGTTAAGCTTAAGCCCTCGTATGTTATACACTATCCTCTATTTCAACAGTCGCCAGAATATTAGAAATCTTGTGGTCGCGTCCGGGGCTCTGCAGAACGTCTATTTTTTTCCTGCAATATAAACGAAAACACCCTGCGTTTCAATTATTATAGACACTACTCTAAAGTCGCAGCCCTGTTGGTAGCAGGTAGATATAATATGTAGAAATTCACGTACAGTATAATTATGTTGGATGATATTTCGGTTGTGTGTTGAGTCTTTGTGTTGTTGATGTGCCATTCTCGCAGAAACATGTGCTGTGCAAATTCTTACCCCTCACCGTTAAAGAGTTTTGTCCGTTTTTCCTATGCTTGATTTATTTTTATTCCTACATTTGAATGTTCTTAAAGAAGCCCTACTCTTCTTTCTCTTCTTATCCGTCCTGCGCACTTTTGCGTTTTTACTTGTCAGTTGTGATGTTGGTTTGGTTTTGGTACTGTTAATGCAAATTACTGAATCGTAAAAAAAAAATCAAATCATACCCTAAAAAAATAAATATAAATTTTGATTAAGTTAATACAATTGTGGTGTTTCGCAAAATAAATCGATGATAGCGAAGACGAAAACAGGATGGGACGATTTTCTTAAAACTTGGTAGGCTAGTGTTTTTTTGTGGACATTCCCCCGATATTTTTTTTTTCATTTCTTTAGCACCGAAAATAACGGTAAATGTCATACAAAATCTTTTTTCCAAAAAAGAAAATCTTATTTTTCTCATAATCGGCTCCATACATTCAAAAAATAATCAGTACAATTTAATAGAAAAATTGTTATTGGTGGCTAAAGTACCATTTTTTTAAATTTTCGTTCTTCTCGAAAACGATTCAACTACTATTGATTAATTTTTTGTATGATGAATGATTGATACATTTTAAATAATATTGTGTACCAAATTTTTCCAAAAAAATTATTTGGATTTTTAAAAAAAGTTTTTTTTTTTGAAAACTCAATATTACGATTTTAACTAAACCAACTTGAAAAAAAGCAATTTTTTTAACATTGTTTTAAAGATATTAAATACAAATTATTCTTATTTCCAAAAATAACGGTATAATGTTTAAAAACCTCGAAGAAAAATCTTATTTTGCTCAAAAACGTCTTGTACGATTTTGATAAAAAAAAATTCTTTGTGTCAAAATTAGTGCGATTTGTCATTTAACATTTATTAAAATTTACATTTTACCATTATTAACACTATCTCTCATAGAACGGTTTGTTTTGATTTTCAACTATCTCATTAACCGATTAAAATTATTTCTTTATACAGAAACTTGTAATAATTTTAAAACAGGGATACAGTGAGCACGTTTTGCTCCCAACTTGGTAATCACCAACAACAATAGCAGGAGAAATTACCTTCGACACACCGCTACCACCTGCACTGCCAAAATTGCTTATAAAATCACTCTGGCTGTTTCCCGGTGACCACGCTCAATGTAATTTGTTTTGTAGCGAAACATTCGGGGTGAGTACTGTATTAAACTCGTATTTAAAACGCGGCTTATCCGAAAATTTACTCTGTGTAAGAAATTTACATCCTTCCTGTAAAATTTTTAGTTCTTTAGCTAAGAGCAAGGTATTTCTAAATAAGCTCGTAAGCCTTTTGGAATTATTTTTAACGTCAATGTATGTTGCAAAATTCTCTAAAAACAATATTTTTTTTTTCTGAGTTTTTGACTCGCGGGTTTACTCCTATTTCATGACTAAGCAAACTCACAAAATAGAGGTTAAATTCCCCCTTTTTTTATATTATTAGGTCTGATAGAATTAAATTTTTTTTTAAGAATACAATTTTAAATTATTCAAATTTTGATTAGGTACCAATTTTTTTTTCCTTTTATGAGCTTCTGTATAATTTTCTATTGACATCGGTGAGGCCGTTAACGAGAAAGTTGAAAATCCAAAAATGGGTTCTCCAGTAGACACTGTTAATAACTTGGACAACACGAACTTCACGATATCCTGAATGCACCCAAAGGGTGGATTTGCATATATACATATATAACGGGTGATTTTTAAGCTGGTTTGGTTTTGGCAACACTGGTTTTGACAGCTAAAGTGTGTTTAGTACCTTGTGTCACTGTCAAACAGCTTCAGTTTGGTTTGCAATTTAACCATGGATCGTCTTACAAATGAACAACGCTTGCAAATTATTCAATTTTACTATCAAAATTCGTGCTCGGTTCGAAATGTTCATCGCGCGCTGCTTGTGTTCAGCGATGAGGCTCATTTTTGGTTGAATGGGTACGTAAATAAGCAAAATTGCCGCATTTGGAGTGAAGATCAGCCAGAAGCATTGCAACAGCTACCAATGCATCCCGAAAAAGCCACTGTTTGGTGCGGTTTATGGGCCGGCGGCATTATTGGGCCATATTTCTTCAAAGATGATGCGAATCGCAGCGTTACTGTCAATGGTGAACGCTACCGAGCGATGATAACAAACTGTTTTTTGCCCGAAATGGAAGTTCTTGACTTGCATGATATGTGGTTTCAACAAGACAGTGCCACATGCCACACAGCACGCGAAACAATGGCGCAATTGCGAGGCGAGTTTGGTGAACAGTTAATTTCACGTTTCGGGCCGGTCAATTGGCCGCCTAGATCGTGCGATTTGACACCATTAGATTATTTTTTGTGGGGGTATGTCAAGGCTAATGTCTATAGGGACAAGCTCGCTTCGATTGACGCACTGGAAGCCAACATCCATGCATTCATTCGTGAGATACCGGCCGATATGTGTGAAAGAGTATGCCAAAATTGGACTCAGCGGATGGGCTACCTGAGACGCAGCCGCGGTCAACATTTGCATGAAATTATCTTAAAACATTAAATTGCAAGGTTCAAACTATCGATTCAAATAAATATTTCATTCATTTTTTCGAATTTTTTGTGTTTTTTTTTTTTTAAGTTCTAAACCTCTTAAAAAACCACCCTTTATATACAAAGTTATTCTAAACATGCCCTAATGTATAGAAATGAATTCATGTAGGTGGTAAATAAATAAATAGTGCTAAGTCTTCTACTTGGCTGATTTCAGTAGTATAAATAATAAATAAGCACTAGTTGAAAAAAAAACGTTAGATGGCGCACCCTTTAGAATTTTTATTAACGATTCTTCACAATTCTGCAATTAAGTATAACTTTTTATTGGTTAAAACTGTAACTCGGTTTTTTTAATTTAGAGACACCAAAGCGCCAAGAACGAGCGTATATGTAGGGGCGCTTGGTGTAAACAGAACGTCCTACGTTAATAATAGTTCTTTGAATCTTTGATCGCGCTACAAAAGTAAACAGACAAATTAACATCGAAAAAGACATTTTCGTGATAAATAAACTTATTTAAAACGGTTTCATGGCAGGCGCCGTTATTTTTGGAGATAAGCAACATTTTTAAATACACCCTTCTTGAAGCAGTCGATAGAGGTTGTTGGACAGTTATACACACATTCTTCATTATATTTTATTGATTTAAACAAAACACCATGAAGTTTAATTTTGTTCATATTAAAAAAAAAAAAAACAACAGAGACAGAGACAGTTAGATAAATAGTCTTAAAATTAGTTAATCTGTTACTCTCACATCTGCAAAATTTTAATAGGTGATGATAATTTGTTAATATAATAATCAAATGAAAAATAAATCATTTTATTTTTTTTTTTTTTAATATAATTCATCGTGTGCTACTTAAAGCTTCATCAAATTTAAAATAACTCTTCACAATTCACACCTAAATTTTGTTACAACATTTACGTGCAACTCAGCCATGTACTTTATTTTCGTCTTCTTCGTCGGATTCTCGTTTGCTTTTGTCAGTCAGATTAGTACCAACCATGCCTTCTTTTACAACTTTAAACTCCAAAACCCAACGCACTCAGCTCGCGGTGTCTTCCATTTAATTTCAAAGCAATGCTATTTTCCCGATGGTATGGCGGTTCAGTCGCCCTCCCCTGACTCTTCTTATGCTTTTGATGATTCTGTGAGCTAAAGCTGTTCGGTATAATATACGAATACGCCACGACCGGCGCGGCGGCAGGAAACTACGTACAACGACATCACAATAAGGTTCTAAGAGAAGAATTCATTTGCCTGCGTTCAGTTTCATTCGGTGTTCGGTTATCATAGGACGTTTCAACGTACAAGTTCCAGCTGCAAACCTAAAGAAGAGTGAAACAAGTAATGTTCTCTTTATTTTTCTAATAAATTATTATATTAAGTAATTTTGTGTTAAAATATTTTATTTTTTCTCCCATTATATGTTTATAAGTTAAACTAGAGTTTAAAAAAAAAAAAGAAGTTATTGCAAACCTCAATGCGAACGTCAACAAAAAAAAATAATACTTAATGTGGAATAAATTCATACCAAAAATGTATGAATCGAAAGAAATAAAAAAATGTGTGTGATCGGAATAAATTTTCATTTCGATTCAGAAAAAAAAAAAATCACCGTGCTTAGTTATATGAAGATTAAATAAGGATACTTATTTGTAATATTAAGTGCTTTTTTGAAGTTTTCTTCCAACAAAAAAAATTAAAGTATGAAGGATTTATGTAACTCATAAGTCATAATCCACCCATGCTGAATAAATTATCCTTACGCAAATTATATTCGGGAATTTTCCTTTCCATCTGTATTCTTTTTTTTTTGTTCCTATCTTCCTATCAGATCCTGTATCCTACACAATGCTTATGCGGTAGTAAAAATAATATAAAAAAACAAATGCAAGAGAGAAAATAATCGTCTTGAATTTTGCATTTGAAGTATACGTACAAAATATGTAGCTAAATTGTGATTTTTTTAAATTTAAATTTTAAAGAAGTGCGTCGGAAATTATATTGAGTATGTATGTATGTATATGTATATATGTAATTTTTTTTTCGTTTTTTTTTTTTTTTCTTCACTTGAACGATATTTGAGAAATAGGAAAAATGGAGTTTGCGCAGGGTGACTTGGACAATAAATTTATCCGGATGCAAGGTTTCCTTAATGCGTACTTACAATTATTATTAGTTTTAAAATTAATTTATAAATACACATGTTTTGTTCTTCATCTAAAAAAGAAGGTACTACATGTATAATTGTTTATTGCAGTGGGTAATTGCTTAGAGGGGTTTTATATACAAAAAAATAAAGCAGATTCTTCAAAAATGAAACAAAAAATACTCCTACATATAAGTAGGTTCGACGTGGGTGTGCATTTTTAGTACCTATATCGGAGGAAAAAAATTGTGAAATTCAGGAAAAAAATTATCGCAAGTTTACACAAACAATTATGTTACTTTATGATTATTACTAGGTACACACTTCCAGTTATTTGAATAGGTTCAATGGTTTTTGTTGTTGCGGTTGGGCTTGTTTGTTCTTAATTATAATTATGAGCCTTTTGGGGTTATTTATTGACTTCAACCTTTTCTTCGTTATGATAAGAATGATACGCAAATATAAATTAAAAAATATTGTGGATTTTAATCGTTATATTTTTAAAATCATCTAAGAAATCGTTATTTGAATTATTTCTTTTTTAATTCTCAAATCGTTACTTGCAAAAATGCATGTGCATAATAAAATATTGTTCAACGGAATTCACTAAACTAAGAACCAAATGCAGTGCGGTCTCATACCGAGAATTATCAAAAGTTATAGGGGATTTGTGACGTGTAGGTAGGTAGGTAACTATCATTAGTGATTGCTGGAAATAATTTGGCTACCTTGGTATGAATCAATTCATTCTTAGAAATACCCCGGTTTATATAATTTTTTTTTTATATTGACGTGGTTACCGTACTGTAAAATTTCGATCGGTGATTGTCTTTTCAACGACAATTCTATCTTATTTTTCATTTTCAGCGCACAATCACGAGTTTAGTGCGAATTGTTTGGTGAGGCGTCTTAATTTCGGTGTTAATATTTCCCTTCCGGATTAAGATACCGAGAAGATATTTTTAAAAAAATTACCACTCGCTCATTATAAAAACTGTATTAAATGTTTTAGGGAAAAATTAATGAAAAAAAAAAAAACAAAAGTTAAAAAAAATATAAACAACGTTTGACGTCTTTTCAAAAATGTACATTAAAAAATTGCAATTGACACGATATCTTTCATATCTTCCCCCCTGTCTCAAGAACCCAACTGTCACATTTAACAAATATGTGTGAACCTACGCTTTTTAAAGATGTTGGCTCTTGATTAAACGATTTGTTCTTATTGTTTTGTAAACAATACGACTTATATTTTTAAATTCAATTATTTATTCAATTTTTTGTTTGTAAATGAGACTCATGTGTAGCTAAATTTGTGTTCCATTTAAATTTGAAAAAGCAGTTGCGTCAGTTTGTGAAATGAGGGACGATATTACAATCTATTTCGGCTTCAGTATTTTATTTTTAAATTTCATATTCAAGAACAAAAACATAAACATTGTGAAAACTAAATTATTGTCATTAACTTAGTAAATTATACATACATAACCTTCACGGTCACAGCGCGGCGACGCGACGTTATCAGTTGGTAAACAAACCTAATTCTTATATATTTGTTGACATATAACTCGTCGGTCAACGTCAGTGTTCGAATTTATAACCTTTCAGCAGCAAGTAAAGTCTCTTTTTTTTATGTTTATGTCTAGCTAAACATCTACGAGTACAGTGAGACCGTTTGGAATTTTTTTGGGGGCTGAAAAAAATAGTGTTTTAGTAACGTGTAGCATTTGTTTAAGTTAGTTGTAGGCCAAAAAAAATATTGTTTAATTTAGTGCAACGCACAGTGGTTCCGGGTGTGTGGAGGAGTGGTCTGAATTAATCAAATCAATCCATACTCAAACGATTTTGATTAAATGTTCAAATATGATAAAATGACTAAAATTAATGTCCGCCCATTGACACGCCTACTTTTAATAAAATTAATATATATCTAAAAATATGCCAACGTTTCGGTTGTGTCCCTAGAAAAACAGTAAAATAACGGTATTTTCAGTAAAACTGTTAAGAAAAAAACATATATTTATCTCGAAAACTACTTTTAAGAATTTTGATTGCTTTTTTTTTTGTAGGTTAGGTAGGTACTACTATTAAAGCTATAGTATAGGTATGCATTTCGGTGCAAAAATTGGAAGTGACTCTAGAAATTCCAATTCCAACAGTTTTGTTTTTTAAAAGTACTGTTTATGCGCCTCAGCAGCGCCAGGGCACTTAGAGTATTATTTTTAAGTCGCGTGAAGCACTACAACTCACGCCCACTTTAAACGGCGATAAACTGTTATAATTGAAATATTTTTTTTTTACACATTCTTTAACCAATTGAAAAAGCGATCTATAACTACTTCTGGCTTAAAATAATAAACTCTCCCAGTATAATGTCCAACGAAACCAGGTTATACGGTCACATATGCATAAAATGTCATTAATTATTTGTTCCTGTACTTTTGAAGACAAAAGTTTTCGAAAATATGATAAAACAATGATAAAAGGTACATTAAATCCTTATTTTTATTTCTCTGTCTTACGTTTAAATTATTCTAAGCGTGTTCGAATTGTTATGCTACACTGCTAACAAAGGGTTGTGGATTCGCGCCACACTCAAGATAGTATTCTTTCCTATGTACCTCCTGCTTAACCGCCTGTGGTATTTCATGATAGTTCTCGTCATGTCGTGCAATCGAGGTTTTATTTAAATGGCAGTATATCTAAATGGGGAGGCATACATATAGGTACATTATGTACAAACATATGTATGATATAGTTCAAACTATGAAATTAATATCAGAAATTACAAAGAAGAAAACACTAGTTCAAACTATGAAATTAATATCAGAAATTACAAAGAAGAAAACACTTTTCTCTAAATGAAGCGGAATTATTATTTCCTTAAAATGTATACGTATTTATTTTGTTAATATATAAAATGTATGTATATATTTGTTTTTAATATTATGTAGTCATATTAGTTACTCATTTGTTTATTTTATTCGCAAAATAAAACAAATACTGAGTATGAGTTGTGAGTAGTCTAATTACATGTTTGTTTTGCATTTAAAATGATAAGTTACTACCTACCGGACTGACAGAACAAACAATTCTTGGGTGTTTTTTTTTATAGAGGTTTAGAAGTAAATAAAATAAATTTGATGAAATGAAGGGATATTTACTTTAGCTGATGGTATACCCGCTATTTTTCTCAAACTTTGTGCTTCATCACTTTGCTGTCCTCTGGTTTATATTTTCAATAAGTCGCTATTCGAAGGAGTTATCTTAACGCATCGAAGATTTCTTACCTAGTGCCGATTCATAATTCGGGGTGAAAGAATATGGTAGAAAATTTTAGAGGTATCTCTGAGCTCTCAGCAATTCCTAAATTGTTCGAAATTTTAACTGCATCTGGACGATCCACTCACTACTACCAATATGGCTCTCTTTTCCAGATACGTTTTTAATTCTTTAACGGCCAATTTCTTCACAGAGTCCTAACGCTAGTACCAGTACTAGTCCTAAAATTAGTACTCAAATCGGTATCAACTCATTTCTTCACACAAGTTCTAGTCCCTAGTCCTTTCAATTAGGTACCGAGTATTAGTTAGGTCTTGGTACTAGCTGACTCCTCAAAATCAGCTAGTACCTGGTTATTATACCAGTTGTTAGTACTCAAATCGGTACCAAATGATTTCTTCACATAAGTACTAAGCCCTAGTTCTGTCAAGTTGGTACCGAGTACTCCTTAGGACTCGGTATTAGCTGGGACTTTAAAATCGGCAGTCTAGTGGCGCTAATACCTGAATCAGAGTAATTTCTTTCATTTTTTCAATGAATTCGTTGCTGATTTTCGATAGTTTTTTGGTTGTAGTTTATTAAATAGGCAATAAATTCGGATTTTATTGGTTTTGTGGATTTTTCATTTTCTTATGGTACCTAGGTACATATATAATGTATGTATTTTGTAATGACCTTATAAGTGTAGGGACTGAATCTAATTTTTGTTGGTCGCAATTTAAAATTTTTGTTTTGCAATCTAACTTCGTACTGACCCCACCTTTACTTCAGTAATTTTAATCCACACCAACTGCAACTTTACGTTCAACTGCACAGTGAAGAATAAGTGAATCGAACATGAAATGGACACAATAAAGGACATTACTCCAAGCCTGTCACACACATACGTACACAGAAAATTATTAAAAACTCCACGCAAAAACTAACACACAATCTTCTACCGATATCAAGTGCTTCATCTGGAAGCTGATTCACCACTGATCACTCCTGTAAATGTCGGCATGATTTCATTGCAATTCTGCATCTTCCCACTCTCTATACTACTATAAAATTGACACAATTCATTCGAATATAATTTAAAATAAAAATCGCTCAGTCAAAATAAACATCAAAATAATATTTGAAATGCCAAATTATTGTCAAAATCAGAATTAGACCAGTTTTAGACGTATTAAGTCCTAGTACCGCTTGGTGAATTTAGATCCGGTACTAGTGATGTGAAGAAATGTATAGGTACTAACTTTTCCTTAGGACCGAGTACCAGAGCTAGTACCTGGTCTAGCTGGACTGGGTACTAGGCTGGTTTAGTACTTCTGTGAAGAAATTGGGCGTAAGCCTAGTACTCAGTTCGAGTGGAAATTAAATTTCCATATAAAACTGACGGTTAGTTCACAGCGATGAGATTCCCAACGAGAAGTGAGTACCCAAATGTGAAAGCGGAATATGAACCGGTTCGTAATCAATTTCACACCATAATTTTCATTTCGTAGCGTACAACCACTAGGAAAATCTAAAGAGATGTGGAAAAGTTTGACATTTGTCAACTAATTTGAAAAATGTTCTGAAAAATAAAAAAGTTTACCTTAAAAATTATTCTGGGATGAAACCATCGTCTCCTTTTGCGAATTTATTGCTACAAACAGCCTAAAAACTAAAACCCGCGGCATCAAAACAATCTTCAATGGGATTTTTTTCAAGGTTCCGTCAAAATGATTATTTATTAATCAATCATTTTCTTTTTTCATTCAAAGAGAGTATTAAAAATTATAAAATATTAAAAATTTCAAACAAAGCACTCTATTGCAAAAACTGGAAATATTTGTATTCCACTCTAAGTTTCTATGTTGAATTTCATCTTACCTCACTTGCAGGTCTCAAAAAGTTATCATCGATAACTCTCTTTCAATTTATTTTGAATGTACCTCTGGTGTCCCACAAGGTAGTCATTTGGGCCCCCTTCTTTTTTACATATTCTTAAATGAAATCGCCTTAGCTGTAAAACACTCGTAAGTGTCTTAATATGCCGATGACTTAAAATTATTTTTGAAGATAAAAAGTTTTGAAAATTGCTACCTCGTACAATGTGGTATTTACCGGATTGCAGAATGGTGTCGTAAAAATAGCTTAAAGTTGAATATAAAAAATGTAATGTGATCTCATTCTCTAAATATAAAAGCCACATTGACTTTAACTATTTGATTGAGTCTAATTCGCTTGCTCGAGTGGTAAAAATCAAAGACCTTGGGATAATGCTTGATTCAAGTTTTTCTTTTAAAAGTCATAATGACAACATATGTGTGTAGAACAAATTCACTTGTTGGCTTCATAAAGCGCAATTGCGTTGATTTTTGGAACCCTTATACTTTCGGATCACTTTACACATCCCTTGTCAGGTATATACTGGAATACGCAGATGATATATGGAATCCGTCTTTTAAAACTTATTCTAACCGAATTGAAAAAGTCCAAAGGCGTTTCACAAAATTTTAAATTTTTTAAAATGAATTGGAGATTTTCCTCAGATTATAGAGCCACATAGATGCCTATTTTGCTTGGAATTAAGCCTCTAGAATCAAGACGAACCTGATGCTTGTGAGGGATGTGTTATGTTACCATATAAGATGCCCTCAACTACTCTTCGGTAATACCTATCAGTAATAAGATCGCTAATAAGATATTTTCGGTCAATGAACTTGCTTTTTGAGCAATTTCATAGGACAAGATATGGCTGTAATGAGCCAGTTTCTAGAGCCATAAGCATTTTCAATGAAGTTTTCCAATTTATTGATTTAAATTCATGACAAGTAATACTCTCGAATGATTTGTCAATTGCTCGCAAAAGGCGGTGAACAACGGCGCAGGGACATAACTCCACAGGGCATAAATCCACAACGGACTTATTTATCCATTGACCATTATGGTAATACGTCCATAATCAAATTGTGGACTTATTTTCTGTGGAGTTATGTCCCTGCACAGTGCATCACAATCTTTAGTGAAAGCAAATTAATATAATAAAGTTTGTACATATTGTTAGGGACATTATTGTTTGAATTTCTCCATTATGGAATAGACGATAATTATGACAGACTCTTGAATTATACAATAAAATCGGTAGCTTTTTTATATTAATGTTATACAAAATACAACTGAACAAAAGAAAATTTGTACAAAAATAGTAAAAGATAATTATTTTATTTGTAAAATGACAAAACAGGTTTTCAAAAATAGCCTACTAACAGCTCATCAAATTAAAAGAAAAATTAAACCATTATAATGGCATTATTTTTTTAGTAATACCTACAGTAAGGTACATTATTAAATTAATTGATAAATTACACTTTATTTAACTCCGAAGGCAATTGTACTTTTGTTGTGTAATTTTGTGTATACAATTGTGCAATTAACACAAAATAATAAATTGTAATGAAAATTTTTGTAATTTTATTTCCACCTCCAAATATTTTAAAACTATTCATTATTATCGAGAAAATTAAATGATCGACTTAAGCCGCCACGTAGTGTTTGATCGTATGGTTTAAACACAGATTAGCCATATGAAGATGAGAATGTTTCGTACGTGTCACCCTCCAAAACCCATTTGTTTACATTGTTGTATTTGTATTTTTTTCCCGCGGCGATGAATAGATGTGAATTGCAACAACAATTTAACCAGGTGTGTGAAGATCCCTACTGTCTGTGTGTGAGATTTTTATACACACAATCTCATTTTTTATCTGATAACTGTCAGTTCAAGCTTGTAGGCAAATTAAAATGGCTGCCGGGGATTCTCATCTTCAAGTGGCTAAGTTTTTTTTTTCAAGTCTGGCGAAGCGTGTTAACGGACGCCCATTTATAATGTTGAAAAACTGTTATAACTGTTATAAATTGCCATGTCTCTAGTCTCGTTCTAAAAAAAACAAAGTGACTGTAAACTTTACATACACAAATACATACGTTTTTATCCGTTTCATAAACTGTTTTTTGTATTACTGCAGTAGCAGTAGGTCATTGTAATTGCACCCTAAATGTTAAAACAAAAAAATGAATTCCAACATTACATTAAACAAATAGGGGAACAATTTTTTTCCTGAATAATCTTCATACTGCTACATACATACGAGAACTTCTCATATAAAACTTGAATTTTGCCTACTGCCTCATGTCATGATTTCAACCAACTGACATGAAATTTTTTAGCAATAATAAAAGTAATCTGCTCATACCTACACTTATAAATGATTACAATTCTGCAGAAGTATTGTTTTTTTTTGTTTTAATTAATGCGGGACGCATTACCTTATCTTCCAATGATACCAATGTTCAACTAAAATAAAAAAGAAGTACCTACTTATTAAGATCCATTTGCTACAATTCCTATAAGGCACATTTCGAAACTAGACTCAGAATGTTGTGTTGACCATCGTATGGAATACTAAGCGTCTTATATAAGACGAAAAAATTTTTGAGACAAAAAAAATAAAATTAAAGAAAAAGAGTCCGCGACTTAGTCGCATGTACTTGCACTTCTATTTAGTTGACGTTAAATTCTATGTACTCAATATCTCAAAAATTCTTCAGGTACCGAAACATACAAACTACAAAACAAAAAAAAATTTCGAACCTATACAAACCTTCTTCTGCTTCTCTCTAATCATGTTTTTAAAATTAAAATTCCGATTTTTTTAAGAATACAAAACTGGCCCATTTAAGTAGAAGAGTTTTGACGTTTGATAGCACGTGAAATTAACAGATTTAACTGCCTTCTTAAAACGTATGCAATATGCCACTTATATGATAATTAATTTCTCAATATCAATAGACACAGGCATGAATGTAAAATTAGTTCAGAAGTTCTAATCGACGAAAACCAAAACTTCAATTTTAAAATAAAAAAAAAAAAAAAAACGGCATTTTAAAAAATCGAATCGAATCCATCACTGTCATCTTTAATACAATAAAAAAAAATACCTACATATATCTTAACTACATTCCATGTTCAAATAAAACCGTAGATAAGTGTCATAAATTCCAAGAAATACTATCCAAAATTGGTTAGAAGAAGTTTGACATAATTTGTTTGCACACCACCATAGGTAAGTACATTATATTAAAAGCAAATTCTGGCTTTTCGATTAATGAATAAATACAATGCGTAAACATGCTTAGAGAATTGTTAATAAATTGCAGACATTCGATAAATGATTGGGCAGACAGAAAAGATATTTAATTATTTTTTTTATACTTCACTGTGGTGAAAGATAAAAATTTGTGGTATTCGTATCTTATGATAATTAAAAGTCAGCTGACCATTTTTTTGTGAAATAATTTTCTTTATTGATCGACAATTATAAGACGTAGAAAAAAGTAATGAATTTCGTAATTTTCTACTTAATTCATAATCTTTCTTATGACCTATGTATTTATAAAAAAATATACACGACTGGATCGCATGAACTTGCTCTTTTAGTTAACAACTTTAAAAAAAAAGTTTGGTTACTAGGTAGGTACCTTCTTCTTTTGATTTATTTATGGCATTTTCGATTGGAGTCAGAATGACAGTTCTTCTTCTTCTGAAAAGATAAAAGATAAATTTGCTTCTGATTTTGTTTTCAGAATCGTTCCAAAAGGGTTCACACGTATCAAATCGTTCTCCTGGATTACCAATTGAAAAGGCCATTAGTTTCAAATCTTGGTTCATATGGTTATTTTCGGTACGGTACCATTGGTCACCGCAAATTGATAGACGGACATTTCACCACCGGCGATTGAGTGTTGGATCTTTAAGTGCTGCCATTTAGTGCGCAATATTTGAGTGCCACCGATTTAATTGTCAGATTTTTCGTGTTGGAAAAATTGTGTAGATTTTATTAGAAATGGTTAATTCACAATAAGAATTCATTTATATTGTTTTCAATAACAAATCGTATTCTTTTTCAGCTTATTTAATCATTTGCATTTTATTTAGGAAATTTAGCAGAACAGCGACTTTTGCAAAATAAAATACGAAAATAAATAAATAAATGATGCAAATTAATAGAAAATCATTTTTTAACACCATTTTAACTGGCGGGAGGCAATTTTTCATGTTTTATTGTCAATCGTAGCAAATTGAAATTTGCGTCAAAAATTGAAACAAACTACAGAATTCAAAAATGTCAGTTATTGCTTGTTTTTTTTGTTTAAAAATACAACATGTATTGAAATTTTAAGAATAGCTCGTAGTTTGGCAAAGATATAGAGGCAGTTAAAAAAAACGCCTACGAAATAAATAAAATACCGTTAGAATTAGAAAATGAAGCCCGAGTTATTTACCCCTAATGGTTTTCGACTTAAAGGCCAGTGCGCTGCTGATGCGAAACACGACAGCAAAATATTCAGGGAAACCACAGTGACAAAATACCCATTAAAAGTATCAATGACGGTGTTCAGCTGTTCACATTGGACTGACTCTGACAGCTGAGAATTTCCACTTAACCGTTTCGGAGTGAAGTTCAGTTCAGTAGTCGTTAAAACAAAACAAAAATCTGTGCTCGTTAAATGATTTATTAGAATTTTTGTAATTTCAAAATTTAAATCTTATTGAATAAATACAAGGTTGCGCAAAAGTCATCACCCTATCGAAAGATGCAATAATTTTTGCAAATGCCAGCAAATGTCAATCCTACTTTGACATTTGTGCAGTTATCAGATACAAAATACACGTCAACTAGACATGAATCATTATACTCTTAAGATGCCGCCTCCAATGGACATGAGCGGTGCTCGGACTATGATTATGTCTAGAAAAAAAACAATGGAGGCCCAAAAATCCATGTCCGTGCAGCCAACATGTCGAAGAAAACTACTTTTTAAACACGACATGACGGCTGCTGTTTAGAGATTTGTCACGAGATTTGACGTTTACGTGATGATGAGGAAAAAGGGAGAAGTAGTGGTGAAAGGAATTTGACGTTCATTACAGGAGTTTAGCTACAAAATAAAACGAGATGACATAATTTGCCCAGCAGAAACAAAGTTGCTGATTAGGCTTTTCCAGAAACTATGTTTGTCTTTTCTCTTTCTAATTTTGACAGTTACAAAGAAAAAAATAAAGATTGACATACAAAAAATGCAGGGAAAACAAACAAACGTCATATCATGCTTTTCAGTGCTTGTTTTTGATAATGGCTGTGTTTTTCTGAAATTTTAGCAAACACTTATTATGAAATTAATAATAACATTAATAAGATAATATTTGAAACAAAAATTCACTTTTCTCTTTCAATATTTTGCGCCAAATCAAATCACAATAACGTGTTTTTTGTTTTACCTGCATATTTCCTGTCAAACTATTGATTTTATTTTGCTAACACTGAATTCTGGTGGAAGTTTAAAATTGTTGATTGGATTGTGGTTGTGATGTTGGGGATCTGTAGTATGCCCTGTGGAGTCGGTGTCGGCTGTAAAGGCTAAAGAATGCGGAAAAATTATATCGAAACAAAGTTTTTCATTTATAAAAAATATTACAGCCAAAGAACATCGGGTGACAACTTTTGCGCCACCTTGTACGTTTCAAATTGAAAAAAATTGGATAAAGTACAGACAGAGAAAACAGATGTCACACAAGAAAACGTCCACAAGTTTAAAAAAAAAATTAATGAAGGGGGAGCGAGATAAAGTACAGATACGTTAAAAAAAAGCAGTTTGTTTACATCTACTCATGAGTAGTTCGCCACCTCCAAAGGAACACGGCTTATAAATACAAACACGAATAATACTCAAATTTCTCCTTTCTGCACACAACTAGCGGAGACCTTTGCAAATAATCTGCTACAATTATCAATCTCGCTTATCGAACAGCCTTCTGCAAAACGAAAAAGAGAACGAATTTTTCCGTTTACGATTTCGTTTTGTCATTTTTGTGTGGGATTTTTCACTATCCTAATTGCGGGCAAGGCTTTGATGCTTTCGATGTTTGAAGTTCAAGTACATAAATCCTATAGCCTGTACTTTGTATGGTAGGGCTCCAATTATGAGTTTTGTTTTTCAGGAGCTTCAAATTTGTGAAAAAAAATGGCGAACCATACCAGTTTTGAGGTTTTTATTTCTCAAAATTAAAAAAATGGTTTGAAATTGTCATTTTTATTTCTACTCAAATATTTAAAGTTGGCAACACCAGTTTAAGGGAGTCTTTAGACAAACAAGTACCTAAACAACTGTATACGTTATTTAAAATAATGTGACTCGTTTGTTTAGCTTTGTAGATAAACGAGTTAATAGTTGTGAACTAATAGAGTACGTGAGAAGACAAATAGGAATACAGAAGAGTAATTAATATTAAATAATTGAAGGTAACTAATTGTGGGAACATAAATAATCGATTTTTTCACTAACACAAAGGTCAAATCCAATAATTTAAGGAATTACATAAAAACAATACAACGAGAAAATGAGAATGTATTTCGACTTTTGCATTATTTACATAAGCTTGACAGAGTGTTAAGTTTTTATCAATTAAAAAAAATCTACATTTTTTTTTCAAATGGAAGTGATGCCAGAATTTAAAACTGATTTGTACAGCAGGGGGAATGGTTGAGAGTTGTAAGTAAGTTCTACGAGCTATGTAGCGCTACCAAATTTATTTATTCTTTGGTATCGCAGGCCCAAAAGACCTCATATGCCAAAAGTCCACAATTTTTATATTTGTAATTGACTCATGTTTACCATCCTTGGGGCTTTTAGCACAGTCGAAAAAGAAAAATCTGTACATTTTTTGAAAGGATTTTTAATTCAAATTAAATGTGGTGGGGTATATCGAGACTAACCTAAATCTTAGTTTGCCGGACTCAACACCGTGTTGAAGGGCCGCCATTTTGAAAAAGGCGTTTATACATATTCTCTAAATCTTTTGCCTACAAATATTTTTGACAACAAATATCAAACAACTGTCAAATTTTTGTACTTGAAAACGGTTTTTACCGTTTATCTCGTCTTTAGTTCATCTGATTGAAAAAATTATTATTATATGACCTTGAAGACCACTAAATTTCCTACATTTCGGTATATCAAGATTTTGTATGCGTTCTATACAACTTGATATGATATGATATGAGCTTAAGAGCAGGACAATTATGTTCATCTTATCGAAAGGAAGGGTATCTGCACTGTTACAAAATTAATATAAAAAAATTAATAACTTTTGAAGTGACCAAGTAGAGGTTGTAGGTTGTAGGTGTGACTGAATACATCATGATTATGGCACTTGAAAAAATTCATAGACCCTCGAAATTTCAGTTTATCTGAATTATCTACAAATCCTTTCAAAATATTTACAGATTGGTCATTTTCAACTCCCTATCAGTACTATCTGGACATATGGCTTTGTGCCAAAAATTATCGTCCCTGGATAAGTAAACTTGGACATTATGAAGCAAGCACTAAATCATGTTTATAATTGTGTCTGTAAACTTTACTAACAGAAAAGTTCCTAAGAGGATCATCAGTCAGTCTTAAGGTGTTTAAGCCACCCCCATTTCTGTCACCACCAAATAACAGACAACACTTTAATTTAATATTACACAGCGTGCCAGAGTCACTCAGTGGTAACAGTAAAGCATTCATTAGAAAAATAACAAAATATAGTAAAAATTGATGAAAATAAAATCTGCTATACGTCGACTCTTATCTTTTAGGGATGTATGTACATTATACGATACATATGTAACTACAATTCCATTGGCATGGAAAATTTTGTATGATATCTACTTAATTTCCACTTCTAATAACCTAACATAGAAAGTCACACAAATAATAATAAAGCCCCTTTAGTCTATATTTTTACTGTTTATTGTTTGCAAAAACGATAAAATCTCAACCAACACTCGAACACTCATAGCCTTTGAGATAAATTTTATTCCTACCGTTTCTACACCCAACACCCATTCATGAATACCCCCATACACTCTTTATAATGTAGATAAATCGATTGCTCAACTCAAGTTCTAATTAATTCTTGCAGGAAATGTTGCCATTTTTTGTATCCGCGAAGCAATACATTTGTATGTATCAATAAGTGGGGAATAATTTAAGTAAAAAAAAAAATATTATAACTCAAATATTTCCTATTTTTCAATCGATTAGCCTGGCTAAATGATTTTTATAATTACATATATCATTTTTAAGTCTCCTTTTTCAGTGCGAGATTAAAGTTAAAGCCGAGTTAACTCATCAAATTTGGTGAGTTAACTCAGGATTAACTGAACAGATGACTTTGATGTTTTATCCAACGAGTTTTGTTAGTCTCTCCACAAGCACTCTCCACCGAAAAACTCTAGTTTAACTCGACACTGAAAAACTGCTTCCTCAGTTAATTGTGGTTTAATTTACTTCTAGAGTGAAGCAACTTAACTGGTGGCTTAACTCACCACTGAAAAACTAGGCCTTAATTAGTTAAACAATTTGTTTTAAGAAACTTTAAAACTAACAGTTCGTACCAAAACAAAGCAAACATACCTATATTTTTGACATTTGTAAATATCGAAGTGTCAGATAGAGTTAGTACGATGATATTTACTTTTACTAAACTCGATCCCCCCAGGGCTATAAATTTGTATGTAATTATTATAAATTAACATCTCTCTAGTTCTCTTGTTGTAACAAAAGTAACGGTAAATAGATATTTGCAAAATACTACGATGGCAACCCTTTGTGCACAGTAATCTCTACCTCTCCTATCGATATGTAGACTGTAAGTACGTTACATATATGGAACCACCGTTTGGTATGCAAATTTGTGTACATATATAATTAGTTGCATAATAATCATAAGTCTGAAATTACATCGTATATAGGTAAATAGATTTACGTCCAGAGAGATAAGTAGTATGTATATGTAACTACAAACGTATATGTACATAGGAAATAATATACTCCTTGCTGGCTGGAGACGTTGCAACGTATTGACCTCTCAAGGGCACTCTATTGCGATGTAAATTGAGATGATTGAATATTTTAAGAATATACTGATGGCTAGTAGCTATAGTAGCTCTCCCCAACTCCGCCTCCGTTACCATATGAGACAAATCAAGTTCTATTGGATAATTTAATTTGGTTTGGACACTATTCAATCGCTAAATTTGCTGCAGTTTCATATTCTGTAACGTCACTCAGAAAACATTCATTTGATTTGTGGGCTGTGGTGCTGGTGATGTACTAGATACATTCGATATGGATGATAGAAAAACACGTAATTTTATTGATTTCTACGTAATAATAAAAATAATTGTTTATATACACAAATAGGTACTTCCAATTGCAATAAGTGCTATATCAGTTTTCATTGATAACAAAGCTCTGGCTCTTGCTCATGATATTTTGTTTGTCTGTACTTCATAAATAAATGTTCCTACGTAATCAAATAAATTGCAAATAACGTCGTCACTGGTGAAATACATATCTACCATTCATCCGGCTGTAAGTGCCTACAATTGTAAAATATAAAGACGATTCTGATTCTGATAAGTTATGGCGAATTCTTTTCAACAAAGAAATCCTTTTTTTTTCCAAACTGAATTTTTTCTAAACCAAATCGATTTTTTTCTGTCAATTGAAAGGAATTCGTTAAAGAATCGAATTATTTTTCGTGTGATTGTGTGTGTTTCTAGATAGCTGTAATTAATTATTTTTGTAATTATATTGACTAAAAATGTTGTTGAAAATGTTGCTTAATTGTGTAGAATTCGTTGCAACCTAAAAATAAACAATTCGTCTTCCAAAAATTCCTCGACTTTCAATTTGACGTAATAGAAATGTCAAGTTTTCATAGTGTGTGTGCAAATCGGTGTGAAATCTTGTTAAAAACGGAAGATTTGTTAAAAACGGAAGATTTGTTATGACAGAAAAGAATCGATTTTGTTTAGAAAAAATTCTGTACAGAATCGATTCTTTTGTTGAAAGGAATTCGGCATTAGTCAACTGTACTGTATATATGTAGGCCTTTGGATTGACCTAAAAGGTGGAGACACGAAAATAATTAATCGTTTTTAAATCTTAATTGATAGAGGTATCAAATTTGAATAAGGTGAGTAACTTATGTACATACATTCGCACAAATATATTAATATTAAAATGATTATAAAATGCGCGAGTTAAATAATAGATAATAATTAATCACTATATATTCGTTAAGATCATTTCGCAATTTTTGCACACATCTAGAATTATGAATAATTAATTATTATCTTATCGTGTGTAGTCACGAATATTACTTACATAACTTATTCAGCAAAGTTGTCATTTCATTAGTTTATTATTTCGGAAAATGTTCATTTGTGTGATTCTCATTTTGCCATTTCGCAATATGTTACTGTATCTACTTTTTGGCATTGTTAAATTTGAAGTTTTAAAACAATTAAAAAATTACGATGTAATTGATTGAATAGAAGATTTTCCAAATTTTAAAGGAGTTAAAATCACGAAATGCCTATTTTATCTTTTTAGTATCATACTTACTCCATATGTCACTTTGACAATAACAAATGTGAAAAAGGTATGTTTGCTTACTTTATTGCATGAACTGTCAATGTTTTAGGCGTGTTCAGCTGGAATTTATTAAAAAAAATAGTATGATGGTAGTTAAAAAATGTTTAAAACTTATAGACTTGTATATATTCAGCCTAATTTATTAGAATTCGCTAAACACCTCTAAACGGCTGAATAGTTATATAGTGCATAAGCATTTATGAAGCTACTATTCAACGTTGCATAAATCCTAATTCATAAAATATTTCCCTACACATTATAGTTATATTGCGCTTGTGTCAAATAAAGTACCAAGAAGGGAAAATCTATTACGTTTTACTGCCACAATTGATTAACAAAACTAAGCTCTGAAAGTGAAAAATCAATAAACGAATTCTGCTGCACCGATTGGATTAGTTTAAATTTCATTTAATATTGCATAATGTACCTATTCTTATTACTGTTTCTTTTGTGCCGTGTTAGAAAATATAGTTTAATATTTTAGAACAAAAAATTCATGGTTTTTATTGAAATAATTGTTTCATTCACTGACAGTGCGATCAAATTGAGAAGAATAAAGCAACATCTATTAGGGTGGCACTTATTTTGGTAGTGTTTTTTTTATTTATTCTGTGTGTCCCACTGAAAATAGTCAATAAACTTTAATTTCGGCATACATCTAAGCACATATGTATGTTATAAATAAAGAATTTCCATCAAATTTTATACTTTCACCGACATTTTAAGTAAAAGTCGGAAAACTGCTTGTATTTTGAATGAAAAGTTTTAACTTTTCGGTGGGATACGTCGCTCTTAGCCGATATCAAAAAAATTTAACAACATTTTGGTTTATACAAAGTAGCGTCATAATAAAGCTTGATCACTTTCAGGAGGGGACAAAAAGGATATTTAAGCATTCCCAAAATAAGCGCCACCCTTATAACATTGTATTTTATTCTCGTCTGTGTGTGAGTCAAAGTGACATTTCGATACTTAAACATCCTTATGTAGGCACTATTCATCCATCAAACGCGTTTAGCTTCTAATGCCTCTATTCCACGTTGCATAAGTTTTATGAATACCATTTTTGCGTTTAGTTGAATTATAAGGAGTGAATATTTCTATGCACTCGCTATGATGCGTTTATAAATTCGGCTGATTGTATATAGACTGATTATAATGGTAGATTTATACCCTGTTTACATGAGGTGTTAAAGCGAGCTTGAAGTTCGCTCCGACACTTTGTAAACCTGCATTGAGTTGAAATGAGCTTAAACCGACTCGACTCCACTTCAGGAGCGGAGTCGAGTCGAAATTTGTGCTTAAAAACTTGGGCTGAGGAGTTGGTTTGACATATTATGAACCATTTTACGTGTGTATGTGTGTAATTTTTCTTGGCGCCCGTCTAGTCTAGTGGCGTTTTGAATTTTTATTTTTTTTGTTGGCTTTATTTTTGGCTTTGAAAAATTGAAAAAAAAAACACAAATATATAAATTAATAAAAAATAAATCAACACCATTTCAACTCAACTCCAAATTGAGCTCTCAACTCTAGGAATGAAAAACCTGGGTCGAAAATCCGACCCTAATATAGCTCGAGCTCTCGATCCTGAATATAATCGGGGTATTAATGTCTGTAAAAAGGAGAAGGGTAGACTCCACTAAAACAACACTGATGTGCCAGTTTCAAATAATATTCTCGGATTGCGCAGGTAAAGGTTTTATTGTGCGAGTGAGATTTATACATAATTACATATATGTATATGGAATTTAAGGGCGTGAGGTAGGGAAGATTAAAATTAAAGAATTTTGGTTCATCGTGTATAATCACTAGTTCAGTAAAAAGACCATGCTGTTTTTTTTCTTTTTCTTGCAAGAAGACATTTCGCAACTAGATTAATGAACTAGTTCGAACATAGAGTATAGAAGTAGTTGACTGCAGCCAGAAATACTTGGCAGTAGATACTGAAGACAAAAGGAACACGCCTTTTGATGAACGTATTCAGCTAACTTGTCAGTTTTCACTCTATTACCGAAGCATTTAATATAAATAACAGAAAAATTATTATTCTTTTAAAATCAAGTTGATAAACAACTTAATAATAAATATTTCATCAGATTTATAGAATAAGTATTTATTTTTGTCAGTGTTAAAGGTATCGTATTTTATAAATTAAAAGTGTCAGACATAGTCCAGTCCATTATTTATTTCGCAGTATTCAGCCCCACAAAAGAAATAAAAAAATAAAAAGCTAAATAAAGAGAAAGAAGAACTGCACGGACTTGCTCTAATGATTCAAAGCTTATAAGTTGTGTTTCTATACATATAAAAAAAAAAAACATAGTTTTGTTAATTATTTGACAGCACAAAAATCAAAAAATTGAATTGTGCAATATTAAGAAATAATACAAATTCTGTTGAGCCATTAATCAGAAAAAAACAAAACATATGGTAATTTTTATCAAAATCATGAATTTCATTTCCTCTATACAACAACTAATCACCAAAAACAAAATTGAAAAAACAAAATAAAAATAGAATAATATAATAAATTTCATTCTTGAATTCTTTTTCACATCCCGAATGCTATCTTTGCCATTGAAACGATACAGAATTTTCAACAGTAATTTTGTTTTTTTTTTTTTGCTTTTAATAAAAACAGCAACAACAAATAATTTGCACGCAATTGACTGATTTACGGGTGCTTGTGAGCCAAGTGTTGTCTTAAAAGATTAAAACAAAGTCCATGCCTCTCTAGACGAATCATTATTATTCTTATCTTTAGAAATCTTGAGTTTTAATGACGGATATCTAAAAGATTATTTGAAGATAAAGTATATCTCTGTATAAGTGGACATTTTTTTTATTATTTATTTTATTTTCATTGAACAAATAGTATTTCTGCCATATAATCACAATGAATTTCTAATTGTGGCATTGGTAAGGTAAGTTATGCCATAATAAAGTTTGATATGACATTGCTATGGCAGATAAACTGAAAAAAGCTCATTTCATTCCCCCGTAGCATATGAGATTAACTTTAAACTTGTGATTAAAAAAAAGACCCTTTAGTCTTCTTTTTATTGAACATTTTGGTTGGAAAATCTAAGAAGGGTAAGAATTGTTTCCATATTATTCACTTTTGATTTAAATGAGCTTTAAATCCAGATTTGTTACATCCGGATTTATTCAATCCTTGAATTTAAATGTGGATTTAACTAGTGAACAACGATTACATCTGGATTTAAGTGTTCATCTGGATTAATCTATCCACTCGATAACCGTTTGTCAATATTTTTTTTCACCCACGCCCCTGCGTCTTTTGAGTTTCACCCTGCCAAGTGATTGCAATTAAATTAACAGAAATATAGTTTTAACGTTTTTTTCGTGGAAATTTGCCATATTTTTGGGTACCCAATTGCCGTATATCTCGTTAATGGCTGGACTGATTACGTTATAATTTTTAAATCTGGTACTTTTGCTTGTAAGTACAAAGTATAAATAATAATGGGTGATTTTTTAAAAGGTTTAGAACTTTTTTAAAAAAAAAAACACAAAAAATTCGAAAAAATGAATGAAATATTTATTTGAATCGATAGTTTGAACCTTGCAATTCAATGTTTAAAGATAATTTCATGCAAATGTTGACCGCGGCTGCGTCTCAGGTAGCCCATCCGCTGAGTCCAATTTTGGCATACTCTTTCACACATATCGGCCGGTATCTCACGAATGAATGCATGGATGTTGGCTTCCAGTGCGTCAATCGAAGCGGGCTTGTCCCTATAGACATTAGCCTTGACATACCCCCACAAAAAAATAATCTAATGGTGTCAAATCGCACGATCTAGGCGGCCAATTGACCGGCCCGAAACGTGAAATTAACTGTTCACCAAACTCGCCTCGCAATTGCGCCATTGTTTCGCGTGCTGTGTGGCATGTGGCACCGTCTTGTTGAAACCACATATCATGCAAGTCAAGAACTTCCATTTCGGGCAAAAAAAAGTTTGTTATCATCGCTCGGTAGCGTTCACCATTGACAGTAACGCTGCGATTCGCATCATCTTTGAAGAAATAGGCCCAATAATGCCGCCGGCCCATAAACCGCACCAAACAGTGGCTTTTTCGGGATGCATTGGTAGCTGTTGCAATGCTTCTGGCTGATCTTTACTCCAAATGCGGCAATTTTGCTTATTTACGTACCCATTCAACCAAAAATGAGCCTCATCGCTGAACACAAGCAGCGCGCGATGAACATTTCGAACCGAGCACGAATTTTGATAGTAAAATTCAATAATTTGCAAGCGTTGTTCATTTGTAAGACGATCCATGGTTAAATTGCAAACCAAACTGAAGCTGTTTGACAGTGACACAAGGTACTAAACACACGTCAGCTGTCAAAACCAGTGTTGCCAAAACCAAACCAGCTAAAAAATCACCCGTTATTACATACATTTAAAAATTCAAAAAAATCTATACATAGTACTTTTGACTTTTCATATAAATTGAACTGAATTGAACTTTAACAAAAATTGCGTATTGACAAAGCCATCATTAGTCACGGTACACATATTAAAGGTAATATCATTAACGTTTTCATTTTTGTTCAGTTCTGCACATCTGTGAAAATGGCAGATCGAGTATCTCTTTACTTGTCAAAATGCTTATATTTGTTGTTTTTTTTGTAGAAATGCCATGTGCAGTTTTCGTGGGCACTCGAGCTGGCATTATTGCATGTTTAATTTGCAATAATCTATTACCTTAGATTTTTTCTGTTCTGTGATCATTAGTCAACTGATGAGTCCAAGTGAGATCGCCAGGCTGAAACGCCAATTTGTGTGGACTAAAAACCGTTAAAATCTATTTTGAATCGATATATTATTCATAACCTTATCGAAACATAACCATGCATTTGCAATATCCAACCACATTAGGTGTGTTTTTATAGCTAGCATAGCAACACAAGTGCCAATAAAACGCTATATCCACTTTTATGTACACTCTTTATTTATGTAGCTATGTTCGCAAAGTATTCTTGATTCTATGATTTTCAACAAGTCGTGAAATTTGTTTTGGCTATGAGGTTTCAGCGATCCTACGTTGGAGTTTATTACTTGACAGACATGGAACGAATTATATTTCGACGTCTTAGAATATTTAAGCCAAAATGTCAACGAGATTATATAAAATCAGTTTTTTTTGGAGTAAAATAATTTTCGGATTTTCATTCGGACATATCAATGACGTGTGAAGACGAGCGTTCAGTTTTTTTTTTAGTAACAAATATCTTAGAACACATCCCTTTTTAAGTGAAAAGAATCTATGTTTCCGACATTTAAGGTTCAAGTCTTTAATGTTTTTGAACTGCACAACACTCTCTTTGTCCACTTTTATATTCACTAATTTGCTGGCTAGTTTATTTAACACAATCAGAGAGATACAATAAAAATACATTAATCTACATTATACAAGAATTTATCGGAACTTTTGTTTTATGTTATTAGTCGTGTTTTATTGGTAATTTTATAGCTAGCGCAGTAAAATTTCCCTCGGTATACAATAACAAAAACGAATAGTGCCGATAAATTAGCCAGCAAATTAGTGAATATAAAAGTGGACAAAGAGTGTTGTGCAGTTCAAAAATATTAAAGACTTGAACCTTTAATGTCGGTAATATAGATTGTTTTTCACTTAAAAAGGGATGTGTTCAAAGATATTTGTTATTTAAAAATACTGAAGCGCGTCTTCACACGTTATTGGCATGCCCCAATGAAAATCCGAAAATTATTTTAGTCGAGATAAAACTGATTTTATAGTATCTCGTTGACGTTTTGGATTAAATATTCTATATACGTCAAAATATAGTTGGTTCCATATCTGTCAAGCAATTAACTGCAAAGCAGGATTGCTGAAACATCATAGCCACGACAAATTTCACGACTTGTTGATAATCATGACATAAAGTTATATACTGTGGAAACAAAGAAACAAGAATACGTTGCGAACACAGCCACAAAAATAAAGAGTGTACATAAAAGTGGATATAGCGTTTTATTGGTACTTGGAATGCTGCGCTAGCTATAAAATTACCAATAAAACACGACTATTATATACAAGAATTTATCGGAACTTTTGTTTTATGTTATTGTGTGCCGAGAGAAATTATACAGCGCTAGCTATACAACTACCAATAAAACACACCTATTTATTGTTTTTATCCACAGGCGTGTATTTAATGCTTGTTGTATAAGACAAACGCTAACGCACTAGATAGAAAAATCTTGCCAAAACAAAATTTATAATGACCTCAATCAGTTGACGCTACCATTTAGATTTCAAAAAAATTACTCGCAATTCTGCTTTATTCTGCTGGATATTGCAAATACATTTTTTGGGTGCTGGATAATTGGCCAACATATATTTATTTTTTCTTATTTTCTGTGTACGATTATATATATGTATGTATATTTGTGAAATAAAAAACAAAATGAATATCAATACAGTATGAGGATATTATGTACAAGGTGGCGCAAAATTAATCATCCAATTTTAGTTTTGAATTACTTTTTTAATAAATAAAAAAAATGATTTTGAGTGATGGAAATCTTTATTTGGACCTTTAGAATTTTGTCTGTTAAATGGTTAAGATGACATCCGTCAAGTGGCTGTCGCCAGTGTTGATACACATTTGTGCCCGTTTTATCGTATTTTCCATGACTCCGCAAGATTTCCGGTGATAATTGTTCGCATTCCTGTCAAATATTCTCCTTAAAGGCTCCGATTGTCTGAGGCTTGTTGACATAAGCCCGCGACTTCAAGTAGCCCCAAAGGAAGAAGTCTGATGGGATGGTTAAATCGGGCGTTCTTGGTGGCCATGCCAAATGGCCAAAACGGGAGATTACGCGACTAGGAAACGCTTCCTTCACAATATCCATCATTGTGGCTCATGCTGTGTGTGCGGTTGGGGTTGCACCATCTTGTTGAAACCACATCTTCACCATATAATTTTTCAATATTTTTTTACTAATGATGCATTTCTAAATTAATTTTTTTCCATAATTTTGATAAGGAACCCCCTCTCCCAAAACATTAAAGTCAATGTGGAAAAAACAAGTCACTGAACAATGAAATTCAGCTTGCTGTTTAGTGACAAAATATAATCAGCCTGATATTTTGACACAAATACCCCTGACTTGAAATGGAGGGACTAGCTTCCTAGTCACTTTCCAAAAAAAATTGCCTTAGTTGGAAGGCAATTTTTCGACAGCTATTGGCCAATCAGAGACGATAAACTTGCCTTGCCTTCAAGTATTTTATGCCTCCTGAACTTACCCATTACCTGAAAACTCCGAATTTACGTTTGACAGTTCGCGCAGAAGATATGCTTATGCTCGCTTAAAAAAACATTAAAATACAAAATTTTCAAATTCAACCTAATTTTTCGCAGTGTTTTCTATTTGTTAAATAAATCATTTATTTACTTCGCCGATAAGTAAAAACAAAAGAGTAACTATTTGTCCCAGAAATTACTTTCAAAAATGTATTCCTATTGGCAGGTTCGCAGCTCATTTGCAAGAAACTTTACTTGTTTCTATTATGGCTAAAAAATAATTAGGTTTGCTCGATGTTGTCTGCCGCATGGCGACCTGGCGAATGTCAATCAAATCACATACATATGTAAATAACAAAATCAGTTGTATAAAGATGAGAGTGTTTCGTACGTTTCACCCTCCAAAACCCATTTGTTTTTTCTTTTTTTGGTAAATTTATCTCGTTCCATGAATTGCAACAAAAATTTTACGAAGTGTGTGAATATCCCTTCTTTCTATGTGTGAGGTTTGTCCACATCCATTCTTATTTCTCATTTTTTTATCTGCAAACTGACATTTCAAGCTTGTAGGCAAATTGAAATGGCTGCCGAGGGTTCTCATCTTTATAATATAATTTAAAAAAATTGCATTCTGTGAGATTTAAGCGCCAAAGATAAACAACAGATATAGAAAACAGATGTCACAAAAGAAGACGTCAAAAAAAAATCCACTGATGTTTCAAAAAAATCCTGTCTTTCCTGGCCATCTCTTTCTCACCATGAAGTGAAAGTGAGGAAAAGCACAGAGACGTAAAAAAAAATACTGATTAGTCAGTCCAGTGTGAACACCGTCTAAATCACCTCAGTGGTGAGTTCTTTTTCTAACAATATTTGACTATTGACGCTCCTTTAAACAAAAATAGTTACGACAACTTATGTCCGTGATATGAATTGAAAGTGTTGATTTGTCAAAGTGCACATGTGAGCCGATTTGTTTACAAACCAAAACAAACTTTGTATGCTTGTGGTGAATTAAGAAATACGAACAAAATTAAAATTAATTTTTTTCTAATAATTGTAAATAAGAAAAAAACATAATTTTATGCCATATAAATGAAAAAGTTAATATTTTTGTATTTTGCATTAATATTCGTTTGACAGATCAACTATATCTAACAATATATCGTTCGTAAATAAATTTCTAAAATCCTACAAATGTCTAACAATGACACTCCAACAATTTTGTTTGACATAACATCAATAGTTATATCTATTGTTGGAAAAAGAACGCACCACTGTGCGAGTAATGTGGCTTTCGTTTCAACCAATTCAGATTTGGGTGTCAGATCTTAAATCTTACTGGCAAAACGAACAAAAAACGTGATTTTATTTTGTTTTATGATTGTATGAGTGCCTTTTTTAAAACAACACTGGTAAAAGTCACTTTTCTTTGATGTGTGTGCTAAAAATCGAGATCTGCAAAACCGACTTCAGATCTACAAAAATTCGATTTTTTTGGTCGAAAGGAAAAACTTGTCACAAATCAAAAAAATCAAAAAAAAAAATCGATTTTTTTGGTCGAAACGAAAACCACATAAGTATATTAACATCGAACAACCTATCATGGTTGTATCAAAATGGCAAACGAAGAAAAGAGGTGAACAAAATTTGAATTTCAATTATAAATTATACATACATTCCATTTTAGTTTACAAAAAGTGAGATTCTGTTTATAATTTTTATTCCTTCTATTAATTTCCACTAAACTCTTTTTTATTTGTTGTGACAAGTGTTCATATTCCAAATTAAAAAGGCTGCTAAAAAACCCGGTTACTATTTGTCTTTTATGGTGCAGAAGTTATTTTTATACTTGGATACTGTACCACTAATCTTTAAATTCAATATAAAATGTTTCTTTTGACAAACATAAAAAGTTGATTTTATCTAAGAGTTAGTATATTATTTGTTATCAGAATAAAGACAGAGGAACGTATTTTTTTTATTCATATTGACAAAGTAAACAAAAACTGCGAGGGGTTTGTGTTTGAAGTGATTACATCTGCATCGAGAAATTATTAACATCGTATTTTCTACAATTATGTAAGTGCGTCGCATTTAAGTCTAATGGCCGATTTCGCAAGCCCCGTTTAACTATATGACAGGCTTTTAAATCTTAAAATGACGTTTGTTCCATACATATTACGTCATTTGAAAGCCTGTTAAATATGTGTTTAACCGAATATAAATTTTATCCAAAACACGGAAAATCTCAAACGAAAGAATTTTCTATGTAAAGAATTTCACTTTTAAAGTGCAAAACATCCAAAATTGTGTACTGAATGTATAAGTTTCAATACCATGTTTGCTTTTAATTTCTTCTAAAATCTCTCATACCTTTCACACGAAGAAACAAAATCGTAAGAGATTTTCTGTAGTTTCCATATAAAGTCTGTTGGTTGAACGCACACTATACCTTAAGTTTGAGAAGGAATGTCAAAAAAAAACTCCTCAATTTGGATCTTCCACCAGACTTCAGTGCCAAACAAACAAAAAAAATCATCAATAGTTTGACAGAAAAATATGTAGGGAAAACAAAAACATACGTCGTGCCTTCTGATTTGATGTATGATTTGACATTTCATTGAAATTTAATGTGCAGCAATAAGAACGTTCTAACTGTCATTAATTGTCAAAGTTATGAACAAACAATCTTAATTTGCGTTCAATTCACTGGAAATTTTCCAGTCGATTCATTCCACATATATTTTTCTATGACAGCGTTCATAAAACAATTCTGTGAAACGAAATTCATGTAAGATAACTGTCAAAATCATGTATTGTATATAACGTCTGTTCTTTGAAATAGGTCCTTGGGAATTTGATTGCTTATATAAAATAAAATTGATGACATTTTCAGAAAATTACATTACAAAATAACTTTGCGTTGGTTGGTTTGCAAATAATGAGAAATATAAGAGTATCGATTCCAAATGTTTAAAGACGATTAATTCTATTTCGATTGATTCTTTTTCGATTAAATTACATTCAAGTTTTTGAAGCTTGTGATATAAAGTACAGTAACTCATGATAGATAAAAAACTAATCGTCATTTATTCTACTTGTGAATCAAGGAAAAAAATTCCACCACCACTTGAAATCGATCCTCTTAATCATCGCCACTGCAAATACGTAATAGGAAGAACAGACTTTTAAAAAATAAAAAAAAAAAACTTAGCTTATCTTTCCGAGTTCAAGTTGCAGTGCTACATGCATAGTATCATTTAGTTTTCTTGCTCCCATTCAGATTCGAATCACGTGTGAACATTTCATGGTGGACCGTAATCGGCATCCCACCTATTTAGTGTTGATCCAGTTCGAGTGTACAGTGTTATAAAATACAAACGAGCCATATAAATTTCCATACCCGGAATATAGAAATGTTGCTGTCAACTTCAGATTTGTATTCAAAGCGTTCTGGAAAGCTTTTTGAGGTTGTAATCCTTTGTTAAATCACATCTGACAAAAATCAAACGGGAAAATACTTGGGTTTAGTTTTTGAATGTCAGTTGTTTTGATTTTGGCAGCCAATTTAACCTATCCCGTTTTGAATCCTGAACGTAGCCATTCCTTCACATGGTTTTGTATATATGTCACTTTGTTATTGTAACTTTAACAAAAACTACAAATGTGAAAAGGTATGTCTTGTTACTATTTTCCATGAACTGTCACTGTTTTAGACGTTTTCAGCTGGAGTATGTTGAGAAAATAGGTTTAGTATGACACTAGTAATATAGGCTTTAAAAGAAATGGCGCAAAATTTTGAACAGCCTGGTGTAAGCATGGTCTAACTTTAAACCTCTTTGATTTAAACAATTTTTGACTAGCCTCATACTTAGCCTGTTTTCTTAATAAACTCCCGCTGAACACTCCTAAAACAGTGACAGTTCGTGCAAAAAAGTAACCAAACATACCTTTTTCACATTTGTTATTATTTTCAAAGTGACATATATGGAGTAAGTTTGATACTAAAAAGATAAAATACTCATTTGGTGATTTTAGCTTTAATAAAATGTAAAAAAGATAGTATACGATGCTAAGGGCCAGTTTCACAGTCAGAAAAGTCACACTTAAGTGGGGAATGTGAAAGATTAATTCGCAATATCACCGTTAACTGTTACCTGAAAAAGTGGCACTTAAGTCTCCGATGTTGGTGACTTAAGTTCCACTTATGCTAGCTATGAAATTTTGCTTAAATTCCTAATATGGGAAACTTAAGTGTCACTTATTCCAGTTAGTGTCGACTGTGAAACTGGCCCTAACTCATTCACAATTTAGAAAATCGTCTTTTTAACAAAGCATCATACTAAAAGTGTTTTAAAAGCTTAAAAATATCCGAAAAGAGTAAAATCCAGATAAGAATTTTAGTAATTATCATGAGTTTGACAACTAAGACCACAAATCCCCGACCTTGCTGATAGCACACATGTGGAACAAAACAAAGTTCTTGATGAAATACTCGTAGCTTATCAAAGATCATCCATGTGTCGTCATTCTCAACATTCATCACCTCACATGGAACTTTCCGCGTTATAATCGTAATGTAAGACTATGTGCGCCACCATCACCGCGGCGCCGGCCAACCGCCCGCCGCGCGCCGGGGTTCACATATTTTGAAGCAGCTTATGTCTTACATTTTATAGTTTACTATAATAATTTTAATAGTGATAAACAGTGAATTTAAAATTAACTTTTCGATCTCAAGTCACTATACCTATCGTAAATATAAGTTGAATTGAACAAAATATTATCGCAATCAATCGTTAAAGTTTTTCGATTCCAAATACATACATACCTGATCTGGGTCAAAAGCAAAGTCATCTATATTTAATTTATAGTTTGTTTGATTTTATCTTTATTGTTATTATATTACGTTATATTTATGAACACTTAGAGAGTCCCTTGTTCTTGAGGTAGATCACTATAGAAGCTTTGAAAGAATTTTATTTATGTTTATTTTTGTAAGTGTTGATAAACAAATGAAATAAAGCTTATTATTGTTTATTTCTCTGAATGAGGTACATTTTTCACTAATGCCCACTTACAAAAAGTGAAGAGAACAAATAAATAATACATTTGTCACTTTCAAAATCTGTATAAAAATAATGTACATACGTAGGTATTGTTTTTTTGATGATAGGGTTAAATTGTGTCGACCAACCACTAAACTTAGATTTGTCCTTAATCTTCTTCAAATCTCGAAGATTTACCAAACAAATTAATTTCGTAAATCAAGTAGATTTCAAATAAATCTTGTTAATACTACGTTTTCATTAGAGCACATGAGGTTATTTCGTTGAAAATTTCCAAATTCGATTCAAAATTACCTCATTTCCCATACAATTTCGAAATGACGTAATTTCAACCAAATTTGCACGAAATTCGGTAGGAAATTACGCGAACACTTTATGAACACACCCAAATGGAATCCATTCAATATGTAATTCATTGACGGTGTTCACATTGGACTGACTCATCCAATTTTTTTTGACGTGAATCCAACTTGTTTTGTTCAGACACAAACTAATGTGAACACATCGGACTTACTTTGACGTTTAGCAGTCGTTAAAACAAAACAAAGATCTGTGCAGTGTCAACGATTAATTGCAAATATTTCACTTACAAAATGTTAATTTTCTTAAATAAATATGTTTCCAATTGAAAAAATTGGATTCTGTATGATTTAAGTGCCAAAGATAAATCACAGACAGAGAAAACAGATGTCACAAAAAAAGACGACAGCAAAAACCCACTGATTTTTAAAAAAAATAAAAAATCCTGCCTTTCCTGGCCATCTCTGTCTCACCATGAAGTAGAAGTGAGCCAAAGCACAGAGACGTCAAAAAAAATCGGAGGAGTCAGTCCAATGTGAACAACGTCATTGAAAACAACAAAAACAAGCCAGATCAAAGTCAAAATGAAATGAGCTGTCAAACCAAATTAGAAAATTTGAGATAATAAAAACACTTTTTCTGTAATTTGCAAAATTACCTCATTTCAGCTCTAATAATAACGTAGTATAAATGTTCATAGGACCCATAGTTTTACAAATCGAAAAAAAATTATTTTATGTCGCGCTGAACGTATTCATTATCTTCTGTCTCACTTCAACTTCGTACGAAAAAATGAATCAACGTTTCTATTTTGAAGTAAGACTATTTTTTTAATCTTAGGTGGAAACATAGTTTTAGTTTGGCTTTTGGGAATTTTAAAGAGGAAAAATGCCTATTAAAATAAATTTAACATATTTTGAATACATCAGTTTTAACAAATTTGATAAATGTTCAGTCTTTTCAGTTCTTTTTTCTCAAACACTTGTGTATTTTGAAGAAAATAATTTAAAAGTTTTTTTTTTAAAGGGGGTTGTGTGTAATAAACACCATCGCAAGCTGCAATTTTTTTTTATAACCGACATTAACAAAATTTCCTAGTCGCAGTTAAATAACCAAATGATCTTTTTTACCCGAGTTCACCCTATACACACATTTGAGTGATTCACTATAGATTATTTTTAATGAAATGTAGATAATATATAATAATATAATAGAATATTTTTTGTTACGCAACACTGAATGCTTTTGCTTCATCTATTTGTCGATAGATTGTCGTCACTTTAACATTTTGTATTTGTAAATTCTTTGAAATTCTTTTGAAATTTCCGCATATGTCTGTAGGAGAGCTTATTACGTACATAGAGATTATCAAATTTTATTGATTAATGTGTATCATCATATTGATACAAAAAAAAATATAATTAAATACAAAAAAAAAATATCTGCTTCGATGCTTTTGACATTGATTGTCATATTTTTGATAAAAGTTGCAGGTAAGTAGTTATTTACTTGATTAGGTGAACAAATAGCGCAGTGTACAGAGCATGTCTACATTCTGCATCTTCTGATATAAGTCGCAATTAAATAATAGCTATTCAAAAAATATCTACAAAATTTCTTATCTAAATAAGATAGTTGTCTTTAGTATAGCTAAATAATTCGATGCCATAAAACATTTTTAGTCTCAATTTGTTTGCTACCTCGTTTGTTTAAGTCAATCGAATGAATTCGTTGAGTATTTAGCAAACACTATTGTTGATTATTGGCAACCCGCTAGGCTAGACCATTTAAGTGCTATAGCATTTTCACACCAAACCCAAAACGTGGTTTTCGCTATAATACCGGCTTTTTTTTTTTTTTTGAAAAACCTGCATCGAAAACAGAAGTTTGCCCATACATTTTGGTAAACAACAGGTTTTAGGTCAAATCTCTCAAAAAATTGTTGCAATTCAGAGTTGAACTAAACAAACACACCTTTTAAAACATTCAGCGACCAATAAAACGTTAAAACAAAACTGACGGGCTGCTGGCAAAAAAATGACAGTTCTTCTTCTCAAAAGAAGAGAAATTTGCTTTTGGATTTGTTTTCAAAATCGTTCCAGAAGCGTTCACTCGTATCAAATTATTCTGCTGGGTTATCAATCGAAAATGCCATAAGTTCAGGACGCGCGTCCTTAGTAATAAACTAGCCAGTTGACTTATGAATTAAATAAACATTAAATAGGATTTCCAGGTACACATATACATACACATATTCGTAACGTGCGACAAATTTCCATCCGATACCCGTGCTTGTTTGATTTTGTCTGTGTTCGAAATTAGGTTGCAAATTACGTGCCAACATTACGAACACTCCCAATTGGATTCCATTTTAAAATCATTTGTATTGAAATGTCAAAATTTGATGTAAGATTTGTTTTTATAATTTTGCAGTCCGGTACTTCTAAGGTCCAGTTTTTCAGTGCATGAGTTAACTCCGAGTTAATTCAGAATTAGTTAATCCTGCAAATACTTTAATCCCGAGTTAACTCAAAAGTAGTTTTTTAGTGGAGAATTAAATTTAACTCCTGGTTGTCAAAAATCTAGAGAAATCGAAGTGCGACAGAATAGAAATCAATGTTTCGCTATCGAATTGAAGAAGCCACTATAAAAATCACACTTTGCATAGTGTCGTACCTCGATTTGAATAGAGTTTTGACACTTTTGTTCCCTTTCACACGAAGAAACAAGTTGCTGGTGATTTTTTGACGTTTGCTTTTAATTTCTTAAAAAAATTCATGTACGTTTCACACGAAGAAACAAAATCGTATGAGATTTTGTGTAGTTTTCATATAAAGGCTGTTGTTTGAACGCACAAAGGAATGTAAAAAAAGATCTCAATTGTTGACCGGGGAGATTTTGTTCACCTCACTTACTTCGTGCCCTTCTCTCCAAAAAACTGAATGTTGGTAGAAACTCAGGGGGCTTATTACATAAAACTTTAGAGGATATATAATATGGATTGCTTGTTTTTATTCGAAAGCGTACCTTTCATAGGGGTCGCTGTTTGAAGTTTTTCTGCACATTGGAGAAAAAAACTAAAAAATAAGATATTGAAATCTTTAAAATAATAAACAAACACTTATTAATTTCAAGAATTACTTCAAATTAGAACAATCTAGAGAGAATATAAGCAAATTATGACTTTGATAGCAGATGTACGATACTCTAAGACTTTATCTAAACCGAAATAGCGCCCCCTATCAAGGGCCCAGGCGTTACAATGCATTATAGGGATAGACACGAGCACCCCATATTATATATCCTCTAAGCATAAAACGAGTATCGTTTATAACGCCGCGTATTCGTTATATTGCGATTTCGAGTAACGAGTATCGTAAAAAAAAACGATACTCGTATTTTATTAACGTGTGCCTTAGGGCCAGTTTCACAGTCGACACTTACCGGAATAAGTGGCACTTAAGTTTACCATATTAGGACTTTCGGCTTAGTTTCATAGCCAGCGTAAGTGGAACTTAAGTCACCATCATCGGAGACTTAAGTGCCACTTGTTCGGGTAAGTATGCACTGTGATATTGCGTATTTATTTTTAACATTGCCCACTTAAGTGCCACGTTTGGCCCTTAAGCTGTCGTATTGAAATTACGCGCCGACTTTCGTTTCCCTGGGCTTCGTTTTTTCTGCCGTTCGTTTCGTAATACATAGTAAGGGGCCAGTTTCCTCGTGTGAAAGGGGACTTAAACACAAACGGACATCAAATTATTTGTCCATCACCGCTTACTCTGTGTATAACAGTTACACTAGTTATAATTCTGTTTATATATGCGCTTAGTTTATAGGCAGATATTTCTAGCATCGCCTACTAAGCGATATTGTTGTTGTTGTTTATTCCATTGAGATTATTTTTAAGCACTAAAAATCACAGCTACATATTATTATAGTATATTATATTATTAAAGAATTATCATTATACATCTTCACTGTAATATTTAAGCAATATTTAAGCTTTAAACCACAAAAGCAAGTTCGTGCATTTTATTTTTATTTAAAAATTTGTTACACTTTGTTTTAAATTTTCGAACTAAAGACTCAAACTTTTCTTGTATGTCCAGTTAATATTTATGGGCTTTGGCAAGAGTCAAAATTTTCTGTTAAAAATTCTCTTTACGGCAAGCATGTATACAAAATGAGAGCGTTATTGCTTTGGAATTTTTGGGCACAAGTCCAAAATCATATCTATGTAGGTCTCAGAAGTGTCACCAGTTCACAATGGGACCAATCAAGTGACGCAGTTATGCAGCTGGCCCAACATTTTTCAGTGAGAATTTTCTATTTAACAAAATTATGTATTTTGTTTTCTATGATTTCCTTTAGGATATAATATCGTAAGAAGACAAACTTGATCAGATTTTCCCATCGTATTTGTGTTGTTAAGCGTCTACAATCGTATGATGCGGAGTGTTGATATGGATCAAAATAGAATTATTGAGAACTGTTTTCAGCTTTATTTATACGCGCGTGCTCTTCACATGTCGTCGTCCCACAGCTGTTTTTTCCGCCTGTTGTATTCTTTCCATTTGAAGTTATCACAAACGAATGAATGAAAAATAAATGCGAACCAAGTTGAGTTTGAGTTCATTCTCGTGAAAGCTCTTGTGCGGTTCACATCGCATCGTGCTGAATGTAAGATATTGCGCCAATATTGCAACAAATTTGCTCACATAGCTATACTTGAGAACTGTTCGTTAATTAGCGGTTTTATTAAAACACCTGAGTAATTTTAATGCAGGAATGTATTTTTACAATGTTACATATATTTGAATGATCTGTCGTCGTATCGCGTTGGTCGTATTTCGTGCATCTATAATAATTATTTTTTATTACGCATTTATAAATTATTAATAATAATTAATTGTACCAATTTTTTTTTTATTTAATTTTCAGATTACATAAAAGGATTTCTTTCAACTGAAGTGAAAATAGTGATATTTATACCAGTGGAATGTGTATTCTATTTAAAAACAATACAAATTAAATATTATTAAAACGTTATTAATATAATACGTTGCATTTATCTATAGTGTTTAATCTTATAAGAAAATAAAATAAAATAAAATAAAATTATTCTAGTGTTATAGTTATAAAAAAAAAGAAGAAAATAAATTATAATATTTTGAATAACATCGCAATAACGGTGAAAAAGTTTTACAAAAAAAAAAAAAATAGACTTGTATAAGGGTTGTTTTAGCATATAATGGCCCCGACAATTGTTAACAATTCTGAATCAGGATATGAATTTCTTGAAAGTGGCAAAAGTAATAACTGTGAAAATCGTGAAAGCTTAATTCAAAGTGAAATTGATTTAGAAGAATCAAACCAACAACATTCACAGCAACAACAACAACCAGAACGATCCCTTAGTGAAAATGAAATTGATGCTGAAAACAAACAAATGCCATGGGAAGGACCTAAGGCTCAGGGATTGTATGATCCGCAGAATGAGCATGAAGCTTGTGGAGTTGGCTTCATTGTCGCTATTGACGGGAAGCGTTCTCACAAGGTATGATTAATCTGTTTTTATTTTTTTAAATCGATAAATCTTAACTTTTATATATGAACATATGTTACATTTTTTAATTAGACTATGAGAAAGCTTTAATTTATAAAATTATCGAACCCGAAATCGAACGATGAAAGAGGAGTTTAAAAAAATTGTGTGAGTGCCGGGACTCACGGTTAACATGTGTAAACATCAACGTGCGCGGATCCAAAACGGACTTGTTTTTGCTTGAAGGGGATCTTAAGATTTTTTTCACTGAACGCACCCATCCTAGTATGCAGATCGTAACGTTGCACACCGTAACGTTGCACGACGTAACGTTGCACACGAACGTTCACGTTTTTTTTTCACTCTACCGCCAGCATAGATGTTTACACATGTTTACACATCTATGCTGGCGGTAGAGTGAAAAAAAAAACGTGAACGTTCGTGTGCATCGTTACTTCAACGTGCAACGTTACGATCTACATACTAGGATGGGTGCGTTCAGTGAAAAAAATTTTAAGATCCCCTTCAAGCAAAAACAAGTCCGTTTTGGATCCGCGCACATTGATGTTTACACATATTAACCGTGAGTCCCGGCACTCACAAAAACAAACAAACTAAAAGAGATTTTAGCATCTGGTTTTTGGTGTTTGACTAATTAGAGCATTGAATATTAAAAAAAAATTCTGCTTAATAATATAAATTTTTTAAGATTTTTAAAAAAAAATGTTTCAAAATTTTGAGTTTAAGAATTAATTTGTCAAAAACTGTTCACTAAAACAACTTTATTTAAAAAATAAAATAAAAGATGAGATTTATGGCTTTACAAAAAGTTATAGCATGGCATGGCGAGTGTTGCCGTTATTTTTTAATAATTTTTGTTTCTGTTTTAAGTCATATGGGAATAGACCCATACGATTTTTTTCCTGTCTCGCCCAACTTACACGCTCTAGCCGTGTATAAGACACAAAATTTAAGTTAGGGATTTAAATTAATTAATAATTATTTTTCTTATATTTTACCAAACAGAAGCTAATACTACGTTTTCACCAAGAGATAATCCGGGATTTAAGGTAGGAGATTTAAAATAAATCTTGGTGTTTTCACCACAAAAAGGAGATTAATTTGACGTTTTCAGTCTGAATTGCCATTCAATTTGACAAGAGTAAAACAAATTTAATCGGAAAACGTATAGCAAACGGAAAAAAACAATTTTTGAGCAATAAAACAATTAATTATTATTATGAGTCTAGAAACTAAATATATTTTTATCATACCATTTGATTCTTTAGAATAACATTAGATTGAGTACATTGAATAGGAGAATCCATAATTACGCAATTTATCGGCTTACACTTCAATGCGAATCTCCCCATCCTCCAGTGCCCGGGTTTTATTATAAATATATAAATATTTTCATTTTTATTCGTACAGCCAACGCGCAAAAATGTTTGAAATTTTTTTTTGATTCAATGGAAAAACTGACGTTTAAAAGGGTGCGTTCTACAAAATTAGGATTGTTTGATTTGATAATCTCCTTCTTGCAAGAAGATTTCAATGAGATTTATTTTAAATCTTCATTTGAGGAGATTTAAATTTGTATGGTAAATCTTCGATATTTCAAGAGGATTTATGCTTAATCCACTTAAATCGCGATTTAGTGCTCGGTGAAAACCTAGTATAACTCTGTAGGTAATTCGATTCGAAAGTTGTATTATCGTTCTTATAAATAGAAAGACTTTTGCGAGAAACAGATTGGCACAGCTACTTCAAAAGCAACTTTAAATGGCTTTGAATACATTAACACAGTAACATCAAAATCGACATCAACGTTAGACATAAAATCTGAATTCGATGTCGCTGTGCAAATGCTGGCAACTTTAAAGCGAAGTTTTTCAAGTTTATCAACACTAAAAAATCGAATTTTTTTCTAAACAGAGTCGATGTTTTCTAAACCGAATCGATTTGTTTCTGTGAATTGAAAGGAATTCGCAAAAGAATCGATTTTTTTTCGTGTGATTATGTGTTTTAATTGACAGCTGCAATTTTCAATTTGACGTAATGGAAATGTCATGTCTTCATAGTGTGTGTGCAAATCGGTGTGAAATCTTGCTAAAAACTCTATATTTGTTTTGACAGAAAAGAATCGACTTTGTTTAGAAAAAATTCTGAACAGAATCGATTCTTTTGTTGAAAGCGGCGAAAAGTTCCCATCGGGTGATTTATTTGTAAATGAAATATAGACGCGTGCCGACGCATGTATTTGACATTTTTATCAAAGTAAAATATTTGCGAATAAGTCGTGAAGCCTTTGCGGTCATGAATTCCTACGGTCGTATCGCACCTGGTTTGTTTTTTTTTTTTTCTAAAAGACAAAAACACATGTTTACCAAAAAAAAAAAATACGCTTACTTACGAATCTTTTTGTTGCTTAACCTCCATTTCAGTCTTTAATTTTGTTTCGGGAACTTTTCCAATTCTAATTTTCTGTCGGGGAAGTCGGAAAGCAAATATCTTCATACATCACATGAATTCGGGATGCTTTACCGCCATTTTGACATTTCATCGACATGCAACGCATGAATTTGATATTTTCAACGCAAATTAAATTTTTTTTTCGAAGATCTGTCCCATTGGCTATCGGAACGGCTACAATGATACAAAATTCGTACATTTCGTAGAAATTGGAGAAAATTTTCTTCTAATCGGACACTATGATAAGGCTGAATAATTATTTACAAAGTAGGAATAATCTTTTTTATTTAGTCAGTAGAAACCTAGCCCAAGGACAATATTTACTTCTCGTAATTGCTCCATACCCAGTCATATATTAAAGTCTAAATTCTGTAAAACTCTCTTTAAGTCATAAATTGCTATATTTCTGAATAAAAACCCAACAAAAAAAATTCAATCCTTAATTGAAACATTTCTTTTTCATTGTTAGTGAAAACAATGAAAACATCGCATTGATCAACGAACAATAAGTGTATTCACATAATATTAAGATCAAACATAATTTGAAGTGTACTTATCCAGTTGCTTACAACTTTTATGAAAGCTTATCGTTCGACATCGAGCTACAAGCTAAATATTGTAACTAACAAATTCAATGGAAGTTGTTCGACTGGAAAATCCCAACAAACAGTTACTCATGAGATGCAGCACTTTTGTGTGAATAGAATGTTGTTTGTGTATATTGCGCGTTACAGTCAAATTAGTTGCTAAACGCTTTCGAGGTGCTCCTGGAAAAAAAAGCAACTTCATCAGAAATATTTTATAAGCAATCGTAAGACTAAATTAAATTAATCCGCGCAGTGCCCAGATAAAATGCATGCATGCCACAGGAGCACATCAAACAGAATTGATTGAAATGAAGACACTTCACTTCATAGAAAAATTAACGAATCTATTTTCTACCAAGGTTCGATAATAAAACTTATTTCTTTTAATTAACAACTTGCAATTATTTACTTTACAAAATAAACACACTTTATTTCACATCAAATCGTTTTTATTATGTATTCCTCAGTCTCAGTAGTATGCAATTTAAAATTCACTTCCGGATACACTGGTCTGTTTAGTAACGTGAAATTTTTCACAATTTTTCACAACACAAACAAAACCCAAGTTTGCAAAACTTTTTCAAGTTACCAAACAGGCATAACTTTTAGAAGCAGATACTAGAAACCTCAAGCGCCATCTAGAAGTCGCCAATGAGTATAAAAGCACATGTTTGGCAACCAGAGGACACCAGCGCACAATTTTGAAATTGGTAGCATAAAGTAATGCTGGATTAACACGACTGACAAATTGGCAGTATTTTGGTAGTTAACTGTCAAAAAACGGGCAGAACAATGGAAAAATTCATTCTTTTGGTAGTATACTGACAGAAAACTGCCAATTTGTCCGTGGTGTAAATCCAGCATTACTTTATGGTATCAAATTCAAAATTGTGCTCTGGTGTCCTCTGGTGGCCAGACATGTGCTTTTAAACTCATTTGCGACTTCTAGATGTATGTCGCTGACATACGCAAAATTGCAAAGCGAAAATAAAAGGCGGTTTTTATGTTTAAAACATTTTAAACCGATTTTATAAAGCCCTTTTAACTATTTAACAAGCATTCAAATCATAAAATGACGTTTGTTCCATACAAAATACGTCATTTTAAAATTTAAAAGCCTGTCAAATATTTGTGAAACCGAACATAAGTGCTCAATTTTCATTTTAGTTTGTATTTGTAGTAGGTAATATGCCTGTTTGGTAACTAAATATTTCACCAAGTTTCCCAAAACTAGGCTTTTTTTTCTATGGGTTTTGACAGAAAATTTGGAAAATTTGTGAAAAATTGCGAAAATTGGGAAAAAGTCAGAAATTCTGGAAAGATTACCAGAATTATCTATGGATTTTTTTATTGCGCCAGACAGAGAGTCACAGAAAGCCCTTCGATTATAGAAAAAAAAAATAATAATGTTTTAAGTTAGGCTAACTAAATAAGTTTATTTTCCATTATCAATAAAATCAGACTAAATATTTGACACTTAGTAAGCGTACGAGATGAGTGGTGACGCAAAGCTTGTCTTCACTATCGCAGGTCCCGAGCTGTATACTGCTGATGGGCCATGAGCGTATGCTAATGGAGCTGGAGCAGCTTTAAACAAAGCGGGAGCGCCAGCATAGGCTAGTGGAGCTGGAGCTGCATTGATCAATGCCGGAGCTTGAGCATATGCCAATGGAGCTGGAGCGGCAGCATAGGCAAAAGGTGCTGGGGCGGCTTTAATCAGAGCTGGAGCAGCAGCAACACCGAGTGGCTCACGACGGACAACAGCATTGAATCCATTGATTGAATCAGCAGAGTAGTCCACAATACGTCTGTAGCCATCGGCATCGTTCAATGAGTATTGACCACGAACAACATCACCTTCACGGCTCTCCACCTGGTTCTTGCTGTCGCCGGAAAGAGCATCTTGTACATCGTATCCATAGCTGTACTGTGCATATGGATCGTAGGGCTCAGCCCTGGCCAAGAGTGGTTGGGCAACAGCAGCAAGTGGAGCAGCAGCATGAAGAAGTCCGGCGCTGGCAGCAGCGATGCAAGCAAAGAAAGCAACAAACTGAAATAAAAAAAAAAAATTAAACTGTCAGTTAATTTATTCCGGTTAAATAAATTGTGGCAAGCTTGTGGACGACGGACGATGCACGGCGACGTACCTTGAATGCCATAGTAGGTTTGGATTATTTTTGTGTTGATAATGGAATGATTGCGTTGATTGAACAGTGAGTTCGAACTGATTACTATTTGACTATCACGATGCTTTTATACCACAATAAATTCGAATCGGATCAAATCCTACCCCAATTCCACATTTTTTGTGGGGACGTGGTTTTGTGTTTTTTTTTTTTATTTGTTTGGCCAAAAAGAGCACTTTAAGTGCAAGGTCACTCTTTACGAAGCAATTTTCCGTGCGAATGCCAATCGAAGTGATGAAAAAATATCCGCGGCGGGCAATAGTTTTCACAAATTCATATGAAACATTTTTTATTTAAGTAAAAATATCTGTGCGAATGCACTATATCGTCATGACCTTCCGGGGTGCGTTATTAAGTTGGCTGCGCAACTCAACGTGAAGCTCTACTTCTTTTTCGACTCAGCATTTTGTGTCGAAACAAAAAAGCTCCTTATTGGAATTTGGTGAGAGGTGTTTTAATTTGTATGTTAATCGAAGACGGCAATGACATAAGATATTTTAAAATTTTGATAAAAGATTTTCTGGTATGTACCTAAGCGGAAGGTCCCAGGATCGAATCCCAAATGGACTAATTTTTGTTGTCTCTCGAGGCAAAAATGTAGATATTTATGTAACTGACAAGGGCCTAGCTAATTTTGATAGTCACCCTCTTGCTAGTACCTTGCCAGATATATTTATAACTTTCTAGAGCACCGTTTTTAATGATGATTGTTTTTCCAGGCGGGAGTGTGTGCAAGTTTTTTACAAACAAAATGCATATGTAAAGGGTTTTCCAATAAGAGGTGTTATTTTGAATAGCCCACTATTTCGGTAGCTGTCACTTTTGAAGCTGTCATTTTTTGATATTTGACATGTAGAAACTACGCCATTAATAAAAATGGAACGATACACGCTTCAACAACGCATTGAAATTATTAAAATTCACTATAAAAATGGTGAAAATTTGGCAGAGACGGTTCGTAAAACTAAAACATTTTTGGGTCGTCGTGAAGCACCTTGTCGGACCGCAATACAGATTTTGGTGGACAAATTCGAGCTGTTGGGACAAGTTAGTGATGTGAAGAATAAAACCCGTGCGCGTCGCTGAAGAACAACTGAGGATATTGCTGTTGTAGCCCAAAGTGTTGAAGAAAACCCAGGTTTGTCCATTCCTCGTCGTTCTTTGGAATTAGGCATTCCACAAACGTCATTACACCGTATTTTGCATAAAGACTTGGGTCTTTAGGCTTATAAAGTTCAGTTAACACAAGAACTCAAGCCGGCTGATCATCAACAACGTCGTGTCTTTGCTGATTGGGTCCTTGAAATGCATGAAAATGATCCGGAATTTCATCGAAAAATCATCTTGACTGATGAGGCCCATTTCCACCTCGGAGGCTACGTCAACAAGCAAAACTGTCGCATCTGGGGCTCGGAAAACCCAAGAGTTATTGTTGAAAAGCCTCTCCATCCTCAACGCGTGACTGTTTGGTGCGGTTTATGGTCCGGCGGGGTCATTGGACCTTACTTTTTCGAAAATGAGGCTGGAGCAACAGTTACGGTCAATGGATTGCGCTATCGAGAGATGATTAATGATTTTTTATGGCCGGAATTGGATGGTATTGATCTGGACAACGTTTACTTTCAACAAGACGGCGCTACGTGCCACACAAGCAATGAAACCATCGATCTTTTACGGGAAAAGTTTCCGGACCGTGTTATCTCTCGAAGAGGTGATCACAATCGGCCACCGAGATCTTGTGATTTAACACCTTGCGACTTCTTCCTTTGGGGCCACGTGAAAGATAAGGTCTACGCCAACAGCCCAGCGTCGATTCAAGACCTCAAAGATGGAATTCGTGAGGCTATCGAGGACATAGGGCAGCCACTTTGCGATTTGGTTATGGAAAATTTCATGAAAAGGATATGGTCCTGTAAGCGTGGTCGTGGCGGCCATTTGGCTGATGTTGTGTTCCATTATTAACGGCATACCTTCCTCTTTATAATGAAATAAACATCCGATCATTTATCTCAAAAAATGCCATTTTTCTTTGAATATCAAAATAACAGCTCTTATTGGAAAACCCTTTATATACCTTTTTTTCTATGTCGAATTCCTTTAAAAAAAAAAAAAACAATTTATCTTCTCAAAATAACACGACTTTCAAGTTGACGTATCCGAAATGTCAAATCTTTATAGAGTGTGAGCAAATCATTGTGAAATCTTGCTAAAAATGCAAGATTTTTCTTGACAGAAAAGAATCAATTTTACTTAGAAAAAATTCTGAACAAAATCGATTCTGTTGTTGAAAGGAATTCGACATTAAATATTAGGCCAGTTCAAAACAACTTTAATTATTCCGCCAAAAATTGAGCAGATGGATCAAAAATTTATCTCCTCAATATCTGAAAGGAAAACAGAAAAGGGAGTGACAGTATACCACTGATCTCAATAGCCGTTTTTTATTATAAGAAATTATCAAAAAACATGTATTACAACAACAATAGGAGATCCTGCTTTCTACCAGGATCACGTTTATTGAACCAAAAATTTAGTTTTACTCTTGCGCGTAGCATTGTCAAAGTTGAAGGGTACGCAAATAGTATACAGCGCTTCACTGTGAAGCTGTAGCTCCAGCAATAAAAGTAGCTGCAGCAAAAGTTGACTCAACTTTAATTTTTGTTGCTTTCTACGTGCTGCATTTGAGATAACATATGAGATCGTTGCATACTTTTCTCTTTCTAATGAAAGCTAGACGTGGGGAAGCGGGCTACACCATTGTAGACGTCGTTTGCTACATGAGCGAGTGATTTTAATGACAGCTTCTGCTATAGAGATTCTTCTAGCTGCAGCTGCATCCCATTGTGTTCAGCTAGTAAGTTTTAATAATCACGCGCGTGCAAACACGCGGCCCGACGTTCGTCTATTGCGTGTTCAGCCAATGAAGCAGTATTGCGAAGAATTTACTGGGAATTACTTTTTTTTTTTGTCTCAGATAGACGTCAAACCATGCGGTCATACACCTTATGTCATCTTCAATTGGAGTAAAAAAAAACTATTATACATTATATTGAATACACTTTCCGATGTATTATAGAGATCAGCGCTCGTAATATGCCAATTATAACAGTTTTGGTTTATAAAAGTACTATTTATGTGGCACCGCAGGGCCAAGAGCCCACATTTTTTTTTCAAGTCGCTTGAAGCGCATTAACGCACACCCACCTTAACTGTTATAAATTGCCATTTCTACGAGTTATAGCAAATACAGATATCTCTGAGATTTCATTTGGTTTTGTATTGGCTTGACATTAAATACATTAATGGCATTTTCGATTGGAGTCAGAATGACAGTTCTTCTTCTGAAAAAAAGAGAAATTTGCTTCTGATTTTGTTTTCAGAATCGTTCCAGAAGGGTTCACACGTATCAAATCGTTCTCCCGGATTACCAATCGAAAAGGCCATAAGTCTAAACGGCTATTTTCTACTCCCTATCACCCCTATCTGTGGTGGAAAGTGGAATATTGCTTGTATTGAGATAAAATCTTTAAAACTGGTTTAATAAATATAAACTGCTACTTTTTCATCCTACACGTCATGTATATCTTTGAATGAGCATTTTTGATTCTTCATTCTCATGGGAAATGAAAGGACAAAACAAAAAAAAAACTATTTTATTTGATATATTTAACCAATTTGTCCGTTTTTCTTTTCCACTGTGTTTATTTGGACTCTTTAATAATGGAATAAAAAATTGTTTTTATTCGCTTTTTTTACAAATAGGCCAAAAGAGCTTTTAGTATTACTCTAAGGTCCAGTTTTTTGGTGCGAGATTAAAGTTAAACCTGAGTTAACTCATCAAATTTAACTGAGGATTAACTTAACAGATGCTTTTGATGTTTTATCCACCGAGTTTTTTTAGTCGTTCCGCAAGCATTCTCCACCGAAAAACTGCTTCCTCAGTTAACTGTGGGTTATTTTACTCTAGAGTTACCTAACTCCAGTTTAACTCACCACTGAAAAACTGGGCCTAAGTCTATTTAATTATATTTTACGAGTATGGTATTTTTACATACATACATACATATATTTCTATTAATATCTTTAATATTGTTTTTCTTTTTTTTTTTTATTAAAGATTCTTCGTGATGCCCAGACCTTGTCAGAACGGATGAAGCACCGTGGTGCCTGCGCCTGTGACAATGACACTGGTGATGGCGCTGGCGTTATGGCTTCGATTCCCCATGGGTTGTACGTTAAAGCATTGTAAGTATCATCATTCTTGTTTAGATAATGTTTATGTAAATATGCAAATCATCAATTTGCATATCTCAATTTAATATGCAAGTTGGTCGCAAGAAAATTATTATTTTTTTTTTTTGTTGGGTAACTTATTTGTTCAAGGACAAACAAATTAATATTCTTTGTAAATTTGTTATAGAGAATTAAAGACAGGAGTTATAGAATGATCTAAATTACTTACAGCTCTATAAATAAAAAACGTAAAATCCACCTTTATTCCACGTATTTACTAAACCATAAAATAAGAGTTAAGCTACGGTTTAAAATTTTCCATCAATAAGCCTAGTACGCTGCTGATTCGAAACGAAAAATCCCATACAAAAATGACACAACGAAATCATAAACGAAAAATTTCGTCCTCCTTTTCGTTTTGCAGTACGCTGTTCGATGAGCGAAATCGATAATTGTAGCAGATTATTTGGAGAGGTCTCCGCTCTTTTTCGCACTCAATTAATTGCCCGGGACATTAATTGTGTGCGGAAAAGTGACATTTGAGGTTGGTTCGTGTTTGTATTTGTTGTTTCTTTCAATACAACTTGGCTTTCTGTGATTTTTTTGCGCTTGTGTTTGTTTTTTATTTTTCCTAATGGTGACGCTTTCAATTGTCATTTTTTCGCTGAGGTTTTCGTAAGCATTTCGCTGTCGTGTTGGAGACCACCGAAAAATTTCGTTTCGCATCAGCAGCGTACTAGGCTATAAGCCTAGTACGCTGCTGATGCGAAACGAAAAATCCCATACAAAAATGACACAACGAAATCATAAACGAAAAATTTCGTCCTCCTTTTCGTTTTGCAGTACGCTGTTCGATGAGTGAAATCGATAATTGTAGCAGATTATTTGGAGAGGTCTCCGCTCTTTTTCGCACTCAATTAATTGCCCGGGACATTAATTGTGTGCGGAAAAGTGACATTTGAGGTTGGTTCGTGTTTGTATTTGTTGTTTCTTTCAATACAACATGGATTTCTGTGATTTTTTTGCGCTTGTGTTTGTTTTTTTTTTTTTGCTAATGGTGACGCTTTCAATTGTCATTTTTTCGCTGAGGTTTTCGTAAGCGTTTCGCTGTCGTGTTGGAGACCACCGAAAAATTTCGTTTCGCATCAGCAGCGTACTAGGCTATAAAAACAAAATGTCCGTGGAATAGTAAAGCGACGTTTACAAAAAATCTCCTACGAAAATCTACTACAGTAAGTCATATGCCTGTTTGTTCGTATGGGTTTTGACAGCAAATTCTGATAATTTATAAAAAAAGAAAAAGCTCAAGTAATACCAAACACACATAACCTCTAATATCATATTTCTGTCAAAATAATTATTATTTTTCTATTGTTTCTGTTGTGTCTGTTGTGTGTTATGTCCACCTCTTGTATTCTCATTTAAGTTATCTTCATCAATTGCTATGAGTTCCCTCATAATCTTCCTTGGAAAGCGCATACTTCTTCCCTAAATTCTCCTAAATAAGCACTTGCATGCGGGAACATGTTTTGTATATTTTTCTTTTTATTGTCATTGATGGGTGATTGTCCAATAATTGCAAATGGTTTAAGAACTCAATAAATCTAGAAGACACTATTTTTTCATTCAAAATTAAAATTGCAATCTTCACCTAATTTTTTTTTAATTTTAGAATAAATTTGACACATCTGGTTCTAATTCCTTCGCTAAACCACCTAGTTCGGTGGTTTAGCTTAGTAAACGTCAACTACTAGAATTTTTTATTTAATAAGGACTAACCCTGTGCTATTCCAAGTTTATTAAATTGGCTGTAAATGTCTTTCTACGGCTTACGGCAGAAGGGAACTTGTAGGTAAAAGAAAACCTTTGTAGGTAAATTTGTTGTTTTACATTATTTGAAAGCAGAATAATATAAAATAAAAAAAAATAAAAGTAGTCCAATAAAGATGATTTTTTAGCGAGATTAAAATAGGAGTTGATGATATTTCGAAAACAACTATGTACATCGTTTAGGCGACTTTTCTTTCTAACCAGACTTTTAGTTTCTTACCAGAATTAAAGGGATATTTTAAAGTCCATATGTACATATGTATATATATATATCCTAATACCAAAAGTCAATGTTTGAGGATGACAAACCACAAACAAAAAATACACATTTTTTCTGCAACACTACCAGTCTATTCATGTGCGCCATTAAATAATGGGTTCATCAATTATTTTACAATTTTCGTCTCAGAAAAAAAATCGAAATTGGCAGTGGTATAATTTAGACATTAGGTATGTCATTTGATTGGGAGACTGTCATGATAATGTGTCATTAAAAATATGAATGACAATTTGCACTTATGTAATTTTTTCAGTCACCAATTCTAAATTAAAAAATTGTGTGTTTTTTGCCACAAACTTGCAAAAATAAATACCTAACTATATTACAAAAAGCTGATTACAATTTGCATTTCTGGAGACATACGGTGGTAAGCATTAGAGAACCACCGACCGTGACAGTATAGAAATAAAAAAGATACAAAATAACAACTTTTATATAATTTTATAGTTCTCAATATTTATTGTAATATTTTAACCAACCAAAAGCAAAGCTAAGTTAGTTTTTATGAAAATTAAAAATCTTTGAAACATGTCATTCATTTGCTTGGACAAAGAGGGATTCTGCAAGTGCTGCATTATGCTCTAACCCTCGAATCACTAATTCTTTTTCGACACAAACTAAACTCAAAATCAATATCAATATGACAGTTAAGTCCTGAAGTGGTTTTATTTTTTATCGGAGAGCTCAAATCATAATCTGCATGGAGCGTATTCGACTTGCTCAGGCTCTTACTTGGGGCTATTAAAGGAAACCTGATGAAAAACGAGTTAGTGCTATTATGTGTTTGAGTTAAAAAAGAAACAAATTTTTGTCCAACAGCTTAGTGTCGTGCTTTGAGTTAAAAAGAAAGTATTTTTCACTATGATAATATTGTTGCTTTGTCTACATGCTATCATTAGCAATCATATTAACGTCAAAAAATACTACGTATTTGCGCATCGGATTCTTTTTACACTTATCTTATCAACACTTTTTATAATTTGCGTCATCTGTCTAAGGAGAGATATGGGACAGAGCGGCACATATCTAGATTTACGTAGACAAAATTTTATTTTAAACATTCGACAGAGACATACAGAAAATTTCGTTGTTTGCACTATATCTGTCTCTGTTCCAAAAAGGCAAATCATCAGAATATAAATCTGAACGCGCACCCGACTGATATTTGCAGTTTACACGGGGAAACAAGTTGTTGGACATTTTTTGACGTTTCTTCAAATCTCTTGTACCTTTCACACGAAGAAACCATATCATTAGACATTTTTTTAAAAGGTTCGTTCAACGCATACTGCGTGCGTGGGAAAAGGAATGTCAAACAAATTTTTTTCAGATCGTTGACGTAGCGATTCTGTTCCCCACTTTGTGCATTTCTCTCTCCTAAAAACTGAAAGTTATTTTAACTGTAGCTTGGAACTAGTGCTAGTAGACTTAGGTTATTTTTCTTTGCTCCCTTCTAGTGGCCTCGTAAATTTATTTTAATGTCCTTGGCCGAGTTCAACGCACATCTGAATATTCAGAATTCTGAATTTTTGAAGCTCTTGATTGGCCAGCTGTCAGAAAAAGTTCTGAAAATTCAGATGACTTCTGACAGCTGGCCAATCAACAGCTTCAAAAATTCAGAATTCTGAATATTCAGATGTGCGTTGAACTCGGCCCTTTTTAATTTGGAACTTCTACCAGACGCAGGGCGCGCCGTGCCAAACAAGCAAGTCAAAAATCAATAGTTTGACAGTAAAATATGCAGGAAGAACAAATAACATGTGATTGTGATTGGTCGTTTGTTTATTGTTTGTTTTCCCTTCATTTTTTTATGTTTAAGTTATGTTAAGGAACTGTCAAAATTAGGAAGACAAAAGACAAAGATAGTTTCTTTAAAAGCCTAATTTATGTGGCTCTCGTTTCAACCAATTCAAATTTAGGTGTCAGATCTTAAATCTTACTATCAAAACGAACACAAAACGTGATTTTATTTTGTTTTATGATTGTATGAGTACCACTTTTAAATCAACACTGGTAAAAGTCACTTGTTTTTGATGTGTGTGCAAGTGCGTGTGAAAATCTGTGTAAATCTTGCTAAAAATCGAGATCTGCAAAATCGACTTCAGATCTACAAAAATTCGATTTTTTTGGTCGAAAGGAAAGGAAAAACTTGTAAAAAATAAAAAAAAAATCGAATTTTTTGGTCGAAACGTAAACCACATTAGTTGTTCGTTAACTTGAGAAACGTCATCTCCTCAACTTAAATCGAAATCGAGCTCTCAACTCGAAACTGGGACCCTAATCCAACTTGATCTTCCGATCCTGCATTAAGACGGAGTATCAGCCAGTGGGATCGAGTCAAACGAATCTCATTTCAACTTAACAAAAGTACACAAAATACATGTAAACGTAGCAAATACGTGAGACGAATTTAATTCTTCGATTGAAACTTCCAATCAGCGACTGATTTATCTACTGTAAATGAAAGAATAAATCACCATTTCGCTTAAAATCAAATGTGCTACACCTATTTCTGCTTGACCAGTTATCTATAAACGAACCACCAATGCCAAGTTCAAGGAACGCAAAATTAATCGCAATCATGATTCATGTTTCTGTCTCAGAGAGATCAACTATACTTGAATAAAGCTGTTAAAAAGCTCTTTACCATATTCACATACAAGGCCGTAGCCTATGGAACGGAAGGGGACAGTAGGTACACCGTAGGTAAGTGACCACTTTTGTGCATTGTATGTAAAATAGGCATGCGATAGTTCATAAAAATAAATTGCTGTAGAAGGTCTTTTCTCTTAAGTCGCCATCTTTAAAAACTGTATACTATTACAAGATGAACTGTTCCTTATGGCGCGTTTTCTTTTCCATAATGTTCAACATTCTTTTTAGGGTATATATGTTCCTAGGTGCGTAGGAGCAAAATTCAGTTCAGCTTGCATTGTTGTACCTGTGGCCAACAAGTGTCAGACTGTTGTGCAAAAATTAAATCTTCAATATTCTCTTTCATAAATCTGAAGTTTATCCATTTTACATATGTAGCTAGATACTTTTTTGTATCCCCTCGATTATATTTTCTTGACTACGACCTTGTTTATATGCTTGGCTTTGATTGACTTAATATGAAAAAAGTCGTACGATGAGTGTTGCATGTAGGTCATTAATAAACTCATTGATGAGGATTACTTGATTTATCAAAATATTTGTGCTGGTGTAATTTGCTAGCTTATCAACACTTTATCTGGACTAGCATATTGCGCATATTATTTTTTTTTTTTTGATTAAGTGCTAATCTAGTTTTATTTGAATTGAATAGGAATGGTATTATCTTATCACCGCGCAGACACCAATTAAATGTTGTTTCTTTTTTTCTTGTTTTAGAGAATCTCAGGGAGTGACCTTGCCTCCATTCGGCAAATATGCAACTGGAATATTTTATTTGGATGAACAGACACAAGCTGATGCTGAAAAAGAGTTCAACGAACTGGCTGAGGGACTTGGACTTAAAATGTTGGCATGGCGAACAGTTCCCACTAACCAAGCGGCTATCGGGGTTGTGGCCCGTAAAAGCGAACCGATTTCTCGCCAGGTATTTGTTACCTGCACAGATTTAGACGAAGATAGACTTGCGCGCCAAGTGTTTTTCTTGCGCAAGCAAGCCAGTCACCTTCTGACAAAACCGGGTCGCCGATTCTATATATGTTCTCTGTCTACTAGAACCATTGTGTATAAGGGACTGTTTACTTCGGATCAATTATGGGACTACTATACTGATCTTAAGAATCCCGAATTTGAAACATATTTGGCATTGGTTCACACTCGTTTCAGTACTAACACTTTTCCATCGTGGGAACGGGCACATCCTCTGCGTGTCCTGGCCCATAATGGAGAGATAAACACCTTGCGGGGCAATGTGAACCTAATGAAGGCCCGTCAAGGTGTAATGGAGAGCCAAATATTCGGGGATGATATCAAAAAGCTCTTCCCTGTCGTTGAGCCAAATCTTTCCGATTCGGGATCCTTCGATTGTGTATTGGAATTTTTAACAATGGCTGGAGAGCGTTCATTGCCTGAAGCCGTAATGACCATGGTCCCAGAAGCTTGGCAAAATGACAAAACTATGCCACAAGAGAAACGCGACTTTTATCAATGGGCAGCTTGCGTTATGGAACCTTGGGATGGTCCAGCTTTGATTTCATTTACCGATGGTCGATACATTGGAGCCGTTCTCGATAGAAATGGCTTACGACCATCGCGATTCTACATTACCAAAGAAAATGTTCTAGTTATGGCATCGGAAGTTGGTGTATATGATGTTGATCCATCTCAAGTAACACTGAAAAGTCGCTTGAAGCCAGGTCGTATGCTGTTGGTTGATACTCAGGAAAAAACTTTTATTCAGGATGTGGAACTTAAGACGAAAATTGCAAAATCCAGACCGCACTCTGAATGGCTTCAGCAAAAGGTGAATATAATATCCTGATTTGTATATTTAAATATTTTTTAAGTTATCTAGTACCTATAGTTGTTTTATCAACAAAATTTTCTTCTTCTAATGCTCTACGATTTAAATGTGGAAACAGATGGTAAGTTCGAGAAATTCAATTAAAATTAATTTAATTTTTTGTAGAAAGAAGTTTTTAGTTTTTAATTACAAAATAAAAATGTTGAAAGTATGATATTTTGTAGAGACTTTTGGCCCACCCTGAAGGACATACAATTTAAGGCTCTCCCAAACCGGTGCGAAACATTCGTACCGGATATGCGCCGATGGAAGATTGTTCAAAGATTCGCATTGTGCCAGTGTGGGTACTCTCATTAAGCTCTTGGTAAATAAATTAAGACAGGCGAAAGTGTCGTTGTCGTTCGGAAGTGTTCGCGGTTATTTGGGGAGCCTTTAAGCTTAAAAAGTTATGAAAACATAGTTTTCACTTTTACCCCCCTGGGCTTTGAAATAAATATTACTTTCACGCCGGCGCCGTAGGTTTTTGTTCAAATCCAGCCTATTTCACTTGTCAAAAACGTTTTTTAGGCATATTCGATCCATTTTGTACCGCGAAAATATAATACTGACGTAACATTTTCGTTTGGCCCCTGGAAGTTTACATGTTTCACGTTCAAATCGTGAAATGTCATTTTTACTCTTATTAACTGGACTATATCTAATATATAAATAATTTCACTTAATTGCTTATTAATTAATTAATTGAAATGTATTTTGTTTGTTGTTTAGATCACAATGGATGAGATTCGAAATGCTGACAAACTTAATTCAACATCCAATGGCCATACAAACGGAGTTGATAAATCTCAAAAAGGAATATTCGATCCTCGTTTGGCATTGTTTGGTTACACCACCGAAACTGTAAATATGCTGCTTGTACCTATGTTCAACAACAAGTGAGTTTTAAATATCGAAATAACTTTTGGGTAAATTTTAAAGCAATATTTGTTTTTTTTTTTTTTTTTTTTTAGAAAAGAGGCACTTGGTTCAATGGGCAACGACGCACCATTAGCGTGCCTCTCTGAATTTCAGCCACTTCCGTATGAATATTTTAAGCAACTTTTTGCACAAGTAACAAATCCCCCAATCGATCCATTCCGTGAGAAAGTGGTAATGTCAATGCAATGTCCAGTTGGCCCAGAAGGCAATCTGCTGAAGCCATCAGCAATGCAGGTTCATCGCATTTGGCTACCAAACCCTATCTTAAGCATTCCAGATACCGACTTGCTCAAGAGAAACACTCATCGCGGTTGGAAAACTAAGGTTTTGGATATTACATTCCCATTTGAAGAAGGCATTGAAGGATACATAAACTGTATCGATAGCATTTGCCGTGAAGGCCGAATCGCCGCTGAAAAGGGATATCAGCTTTTAGTTATCTCAGATAGAAATGCTGGTGGTGGCCGAGCTCCAGTTTCTGCTCTTATTGCTTTGGGTGCTCTGCATCATCATCTAATTGAAACGCTACAGCGAATGAAGGTTGGTATTATAGTTGAGACTGCAGAGGCACGAGAAGTTCATCACATCTGCGTTCTCTTGGGCTATGGTGCTGATGCAATATGCCCTTATCTGGCATTTGAATTGGCGCTCTCATTGCGCAACGATGGTGTGATAAGTCCCGATGTTTCTGACAAGCAAATTTATACAGCGTATGCCCAAGCTATAGACACTGGTATTGCTAAAGTTATGGCCAAGATGGGTATCAGTACCCTACAATCATACAAAAGTGCGCAAATATTCGAGGCTGTTGGTTTGGGAAAAGACTTGATTGATCGCTGCTTCCGCGGAACTCATAGTCGCATTGGCGGAGTAAGTTTGGAAATTCTTGCAACCGAAGGGCTGGATCGTTTCCAAATGACTTATTGTAAGGTATCGCCCGACACCCGTATTCTGCGTAATCCTGGACAGTATCATTGGCGACATGGTGGTGAGAGTCACATCAACGAACCAGCATCGATTGCCAGCCTACAAGAAGCTGCTGTTAATAAGAATCAAAGTGCTTTCGAGGCTTTCAGAGAGTCAACTTTGAACAGTGTAAAAAAATGCACTCTTCGTGGACAGCTAGAATTTGTTACTGACAAACAAAGTATTGATATATCTGAGGTCGAAGCAGCTAGTGAGATTGTGAAAAGGTATGCATCAAAATACAATTTCAGAATACCCAGTTTGTTCATATGTTTTTTTTTTTTTCTATATTTAAGGTTTGCTACGGGTGCCATGAGTTTTGGCAGCATTTCTTTGGAAGCTCATCAAACCCTTGCAGTAACAATGAATAAAATTGGAGGCAAGAGCAACACAGGTGAAGGTGGTGAAGACGCTGATCGATATCTTAGTAAGTTTTTCAAAAGTGCCGTTATGCGCAGAGAACAAAACTTATTTTTTTGTGTATAATTCAAATAATAGACCAAGACGCCGATTACAACAGGCGATCAGCCATTAAACAAGTTGCTTCAGGCCGTTTTGGAGTGACAGCCTCATATTTAGCAAACGCTGATGATCTGCAAATCAAAATGGCTCAAGGAGCTAAGCCCGGTGAAGGAGGCGAGCTACCTGGCTACAAAGTTACCAAAGATATCGCTTACACACGTCATTCAGTGCCAGGAGTTGGTCTTATTTCACCGCCACCTCATCACGATATTTACTCCATTGAAGACTTGGCAGAACTTATTTACGATCTTAAATGCTCTAACCCCAAGGCCAGAATCAGCGTTAAGCTTGTTTCTGAAGTTGGAGTGGGTGTTGTGGCAGCTGGGGTTGCCAAGGTTAGTTTCTTTAAAATTACATAATTTTCTTTAAGTTAAAAGTAATTTAATTTAATATGAATTTAGGGTAAAGCCGAACACATTGTTATTTCTGGTCACGATGGTGGAACTGGTGCCAGCTCATGGACAGGAATCAAAAACGCTGGCTTACCATGGGAATTGGGTATTGCTGAAACACATCAAGTTCTTGTTTTAAATAATCTACGATCAAGGTAAATTATTTTGAAGAATTCATTAATCATAACACGAACATTGAAACCTCGCAATCCAGATTGTGGATATCGTCGAATGGACGCAATTTATAAGCGCAGATCACTATTTGTTGTTGTTGTTGGCATTGAAAAATTCAATCACAGTCTTTCGGTGGGATGTGATTTTAATGTTTTCCTCCCTTCGTTATTGTTAAGCAATGTTTACAAAAAAAGAGAAAAAAAAAACAAACTTTGTCGAACATAATCATCTTCCCTCAAATCTAGTCAGAGTTAAGTGAAGACGGGGTACAACGATATCGAGACCACAGTGCTTTGAGACTAGACTAAGGGGTCACATGCGGTTAAATTACCAGACTGTAGGTCGTTTGATCGTAGCTCGTTTTTGTTCTGTAGCTCGTCTATGCGTATGTATGTGTTCCGCGGTGTTTCATTAGTATTTTATGTTATAACTCATTTTCCCTAGCAGAATGCGTTTATGTTTAAATTATCTATTTTTTCCCTCAGAGTTGTTGTTCAAGCTGATGGACAATTAAGAACAGGATTTGATGTTGTTGTTGCTGCACTTTTGGGCGCTGATGAATTTGGTTTTAGTACCGCTCCATTGATTGTTATGGGTAAGTTATAAATATATGTTTTAATTAGGAGTATAGATTTTTTCTAATAGTTTGGAATTTCCAAAAACGCACTAAACCTCGTTGTGCACAAATTTGGTTGCATTTAAAATACAATGTTCCTTATTTATTGTTATTTTTTCTAGGCTGCACCATGATGAGAAAATGCCATTTAAATACTTGCCCAGTTGGAATCGCCACTCAAGACCCTGAATTGAGAAAGAAATTCACTGGAAAACCTGAGCATGTGATTAATTTCTTCTTCATGCTAGCTGAAGATGTAAGTTTTTTTTTTAAACTGAATTCTTAAGGAATGCTTATTAAAAAAACTTATATTTAATCTTGAAGATCCGAAGAATAATGGCTAATCTTGGCATTCGTAAATTCCAAGATCTTATTGGACGCACAGACTTGCTAAAAGTTAGCAAAAATTTAGCACTTAAAGCTTCAATGTTAGATTTATCTACCTTGTTGCAAGATGCAACTAAATTAAGGCCAGGCGTTAATATAGTTGGAGGATCAGTTGCACAAGATTTTGGATTAGAAAATCGATTAGATAATAAATTAATCGAAAAAGCTCAAGGAGTATTAGATGGAAATGAGAACACAATAGAATTTGTATCAAGCATACACAATGAAGAACGAGCCTTTGGATCGACTTTGAGCTACCACATCGCTTGGTAATTAAAATAATTTTTTTTGTTGTTGCCATAAATCATTGTGCCTATACTTTTAGCAAATATGGAGAAGCAGGACTTCCAGAAGGACGAAGCATCGATATCATGTTAGAAGGCTCTGCAGGACAGAGTTTTTGTGCGTTCCTTGCAAAGGGTGTAAATGTGACTTTAATCGGAGACTCAAATGACTATGTTGGTAAGGGTTTGTGCGGAGGTACAATTGTCATCAAACCACCAGCATCTGTTCCATTTGAGTCGCACTTGAATGTTATCGTTGGAAATGTTTGTCTATACGGTGCTACCGATGGCAAAGCCTTCTTCCGGGGTATAGCGGCTGAGCGTTTCTGCGTGCGTAACTCTGGTGTTATAGCAGTAGTAGAGGTATGATCAAAATGCAAGCCCACATTCAAGAATGAGCATTTATTTATCACTTACAGGGTGTTGGTGATCACGGATGTGAATACATGACTGGAGGAACAGTATTAATTCTCGGTCTTACTGGTCGAAACTTTGCTGCAGGCATGTCCGGTGGAATTGCCTATGTGTATGACATTGATGGCTCTTTCAAACCAAAGGTTAATGCTGAATCGGTTGAACTCCTTCCATTGGAACTGGAAAAAGATGTTCTTCTAGTGAAGCAGCTTCTGCAAGAATTTATCGAAAAGACTGGTTCTCTAGTTGCCGAGGAAATCCTTGCAAACTGGACTGTATATCAAAGTAAATTTATCAAAGTATTCCCATATGAATATCAAAAGGCTCTTAAAGACATAGAAGAGGAAAAATTGTCCGAAAAGTTTGGCAAAGAAATGAAGGCTATCGAAAATGGAACCAACGGCCAAAAAGAACCATCAGTCAAGGATATTGAAGAGGCTATACAAGATGTTGCTTTAGAACAAAAACGAGCTGATCGAATTTTGGACAAAACCAGAGGCTTTATTAAATATAAGCGAGAAACCGCTATCTATCGTGATGCTGGAGAAAGACAAAAAGATTGGAACGAGGTGTACAATTTCCCACATGTGCGAAAGAATTTGAAAGTTCAAGCCGCTCGTTGTATGGAGTGCGGTGTTCCGTTTTGTCAATCGAATAGCCACGGTTGTCCGCTAGGAAATATTATTCCCAAGTGGAATGATCTAATTTTCCATGGCGAGTGGAAAGAGGCTCTTAGACAACTATTGCAAACCAATAATTTCCCAGAGTTCACCGGTAGGGTTTGTCCAGCTCCATGTGAAGGGGCTTGTGTGTTGGGTATATCCGAGCCAGCAGTTACGATTAAAAATATTGAATGTTCAATTATTGATCATGCATTTGAAAATGGCTGGATTAAACCAGAAATTCCATCAAAACGTACTGGTAAAAGCGTTGCTGTAGTTGGATCTGGACCATCTGGACTGGCGGCAGCACAGCAATTAAACAGAGCTGGTCATCTGGTTACTGTGTTTGAAAGAAACGACAGAGTTGGAGGTCTTCTCCAATATGGTATTCCCACCATGAAGCTATCAAAGGATGTTGTCAAACGACGAGTAGATCTTATGGCAGCGGAAGGCATTATGTTCAAAACAGGAGTTCATGTTGGAAAAGATATTAAAGCGGAGGTTTTGCTTAGCGAGTAAGTTTAATATCATATAACAGTTATTTGAAAAACTTCAGAAATGAGTTTTGAGTGCTTATATTTCATTCATTAGAATGTAGGAAGTCTTAATAGAATCCAAAACAAGGTCCCAAAATTAATAGGAGACAGATAATTACTTTCTTTCCCAATATTCGTATCCCTTCTGCTTTAAATAATTGTATCCTTTCTTTTATAAATAGTCTGACAAAATTGCACCGTAATACTCGCCAATTGCCATGCTATATGAATGCTTATCAGTTTATTCTGGAACCTTACTACGGAATGATTTTTAATATTATTTCTATTTTTCTCCAGCCGTAAATCAGGAATTTGGTAAACTTTTCTCCTGTATAAGTTCATCATTACACAAAAAAAAGTAAGCATACGCCCAGGTGTCCCTCTCTTTAAATATGCACAAAGAACATCAGCTATCTATGAAAACTTTGAATGAAACAACAACAATTCAAGTTGTTGTTTCATTCAAGGTGTTACCTCGAAGTTAAGGCTGGAGTTATATGCATTTCACTTTGTCCGAAACGTGACCGGATTAAGAAGGCGATGCACTACCTATCGTGTTACCGAAGTCACGTGAACAATTCTATCCCGTTTTATAGTTTATCTATAACATTTTATAGTTTATCTAACATTTGTATTTCATTTGGTTTCTTTCTTCCTAGTTTAAACCTAGAGATTTTCGTCAATAGAGTTTAAAAGTGATATGGCAGACTATTTTTACTGATTTGGGCTAAGTCCTTATTTTCTACCTGTATATTCCTTCTTTGTCTTCTTTAGAAATATTTTCTTTGCAATAGAACATGCATTGAAGTTTTCAAAGGTTTTCCGCACTTACAATTGTATTACCCCTTCTAACGTATGACAAAATACATTTCTTTTTTTTTTTTAGATACGATGCAGTGCTTATAACAACTGGTGCAACTTGGCCAAGGGACCTTCCTCTTCCAAACCGAGACCTTAAAGGCATTCATTTTGCAATGGAGTTTTTGGAAGCTCAGCAAAAGAAACAGTTGGGTGGTTCGAAGAATATTATCTCTGCTGAAGGAAAGGATGTTATAGTTATTGGTGGCGGTGATACTGGATGTGATTGTATAGCGACTTCATTGCGTCAAGGTGCCAAGAGTATAACGACATTCGAAATTCTTCCAGAACCTCCAAAGTCTCGTGCAAATGACAATCCATGGCCACAATGGCCTAAGGTCTTCAGGTAACTATTTTATAAGAAAAATATAGCTCGATAAAGTTAATAAACAAAATCATTTCTATTTTTAGAGTTGACTATGGTCACGAGGAAGTGCGAGTTAAATTTGGAAATGACCCTCGTCAGTATTCAACAACAACAAAAGAATTTATTGGAAAAGATGGTCATATCGCGTCAGTTAACACTGTTCAAGTCCAATGGAATAAGTCACCTACAGGCCAGTGGGTAATGGAAAATGTTAAAGATTCCGAAAAAGAGTACCCAGCTGATTTAATTCTACTGGCCATGGGTTTCCTTGGACCTGAGAAAACAGTTCCAAACGAACTTGGTCTAGAACTTGATGGGCGAGGCAACATAAAAGCAGTCAATGGAACTTATGGAACTTCTAATCCAAAAGTATTTGCAGCTGGAGGTAAGCTTAAAGAATTCAAATAAAGATTTGTACATATTTATTAAAATAATTTTTTCGCCAGATTGCCGACGAGGACAGTCATTGGTAGTGTGGGCCATTTCTGAGGGCCGACAAGCAGCACGTCAAGTGGACTCGTACCTGCTGGGGCATCCTAGCACCTTGCCTGGTCCAGGGGGAGTTATCGATCCAACCAGAATAGTCTAGATTTATCTTCTCCCATTTTATCACACTCAACAACCATAATAAAATTATTAAAATGTTACTTTAGTAGATCTAGAAATAAACATTTTGGCTATAATATTTAAATACGCTTTGTTAATTTGTCAGAGGCTTTAAAAGAACCTTAATTATGAGTTAAAATGTTTGTTTGAAGACAACTTGATCTTCATTTAAGCTCATATTTATGTACCAAAAAGGCGAAATGTTAGAAATTGTCAATTAAAACATTTACATAATGTTGGCAGAATTATGTTTTGATGGGTTTCCTTCCGAAAAGAGACAATAATTAGTATGTAAATGGAAAGAAAATAACACAGATTAAAGACTAAATTCTAAGAAACAATATTATTAACTAAATTAAAAAGAAAAAAAATAACTTATTGTATATCAATATTTCTATTTATTCACTTACAAAATAATAATGTTGTTGCAAGTTAAAATTGGTATGCTGATCTCTTCTAATTTAACCAAAATCATGTTTGTTTTAAACGAAATTGTTCTATCGTTATTATTGTTTAATTGTTGCAAAACAACAAATAAATTGTGTATGTGTTGTAAGCCGTGTATTAGTACTTTTATTGGTCCTCACAGCAAAACGAATGAAGCTAAATGATTTCGTAAGCAACATAAAATGATTATCCAAGAAATAAAAAAGGTACATTTCAAGGATAAACTCTTTGAGTGCTTCCCTCTTGATGATTCAGATTAAAAAAATGTATTTAATGCACGGTAGTATTCAGGATATTAGTACCTACATATTTATTTTTTTTTTATTTGAATGTTTGGTTTAAAAAGGCTTAATTTTTTATTTGTTTATAAATTGCTTTTATTATTGCGATTGTTATTGTTTGTTTAAACTTTGTTTTCTAATTGTTGAATGGAATCCTCGGATAGCAAGGTAAGTTTGAAGACCGATACAAATGGAAGCTGAATCCCGGAATATTTAATATTTTCCTTAATTCTTTTTATTTTTAATTGAAAAATTTCAATTCTTAATTAAAGGTGTATGTTTGAAAAGATTTTGCCACCCGACCATATTTTTACAAGACAGCTCTTAATACTTATTTATGTACATATATTAGCTTTTGGTTATGTATGTACTCATATAAAACAAGGTATTTATAATCACCCTTTTTATATTTGATTTTGTATTATAATTTGCTGAGCTGGCTGTACACTGCTAAAAAAACACGTCTATAATAAGCGTTTTGACTGGCAAATGAATATCACAAAAAGCGATTCTTAGGGTGCTTATAGATTCAGTGCGTCAAAAATCTTCGGAAAAGTGTAGTTTGGTTCAAAGAAGAAAAAATTGTGGTGGTCATTGTTATTATTTATGTATATACTTAAGGGGATTTTATTTCAGTGGAAATTCAAGGATGGGTGGTATGGCTCAGTTAAAAAAAAAATTCATATTCTTAAACTGAAAAATCTAATATCTCGGGGCTTTAAGATAGCTCTAAAAACATGGGTTCCTGGTTACAATAGGTCTGTTTGGTATCTTTTTTCAGTGAAATGTGTAAAACCTGTCAAAACATCAAAGTGAGGACGAATTCCTCAAAAATGGAGAAACTACAAGAAAGTTAACAAACGCATTGAACCAATTTCACTCCTCACATCAACAATAACCTGCCAAAAAGTCTGGTTCTGTTAACAATTTTCGTTTACATTTCCCAAGCTACCTATTATTTATATATACGGCTGTTCTGGGGCCCTACTATGTAATTCGATTCTACAGTTAAAATTATCGGATTCGCAAAATCGGAACTCTGTTAACCTCAAAGTCATTCGAATTCGCAAATTTTCATTCTATATCAAATGTGTTTGCGAGTGGATTGAGTAAAGGAACTTTTCTTTGAAAATTTAAGTAAAAGGAAATTTAAAATTGTAATTCTTTTATTCAATATTTCATTAAACTATTAATATAATGTTTTCTGCACGGGGAATCGTCAAAAACCGCTAAAATGAAGGGCATCAGTTTCATTATTTTTGTTCAATAAACTAATCTAATTTGTGGAAAGGGTATTTCAAAACAATCGAACCTCAGACACAAATCGCAACGGAAGAATATGTTTAATGATTTAAATGCTGATACCACTGTGGTCCGTTCTTTTTCTAACAATAGTTGACTATTGTCGTTCCTTTAATCAAAAATAGTTACGATTCGTAACTATTTGACTCATTAACATCGTTCCTAAATTCATTTTGAAGTGTCAAATAGTTACGTTTTGTAACTGTTTTCAACTCATGTCCATGATATGAATTGAAAGTGTTGATCTGTCAAAGTACACATGTGAGCCGATTTGTTTACAAAACAAACAAAATATTTGGTGCTTTTTGTGAAGTAAGAAATACGAACAAGATTAAAATGCATTTTTTCCAGTTGAAAATGAGAAAGCAGACTTCACATTGCAAAAAATATGATTTTTTGCCATGAAAATGAAAATATTAGGTAATATTTTTTTCATCTTGCATTAATATTCGTTTGACAGATCAACAATATCTAACAATGGGCGCATTCACTAATGTAGTTTCTATACGTAGTCAACTCACTCTGATTGGCTAAAAACAACTAAAAACTTAGTTGAAATTTCCCCTCCGACCTAGTGTAAAATTTTCGGCTACAAAGTTAGTGGATAATAATTTTGACAATTCATAATCAGCTGTTCGACGAAAATACAAGTTTAATTTTTGGTTACAGATATTTTCAAAATGAAATTAATGGTGTAATATGAAAATATACATTTTATACATTTTTTTTAATTTAAACTGTAAAAAAAGTTTATTAAAAGTTCTCAAAACACAAATGTTTCTTATTTAACATCTCTACATCTGTCAAATATGACCGTTTCGGATTGACTAGCTTTGTTAGTGCAATTTTGCATGCACAAAGCTAGTTGAATTCGGACTACGTAGAAACTACATTAGTGAATGCGCCCAATATATCGTTCCTAAATGAAATCTTAAAATTTTAACAATGTCTAACAATGACATTTCAACAATTTTTTTTGACATAACAACAATAGTTAACTATTGTTAGAAAAAGAACAGACCACTGTGGTAGTGATATTTAAGGTCCATGTACGTTATCCGATGGAAAAAGTTAAACAAAAGAAACACAAAACAACACAAATGGATTTGTCTCTAAATCGCGTGCGTTGAACTTGTATCGAAATTAATCCAAATTGCGACACTTTCCACGTTTCTTGTATTAAGATATTGTTATTTTAATAAAAAGTTTCACAATAAATTCTATTGTTTATTGCTCCGACTGAAGCTCTATTGCTTATTGTTTTTTTTTTTTACTTTTCCTTATGTCAAAAACTATGCGAGACTCCATCCAAATTCGGATATTTTGTGGGAAATAATTGGCATTACTCGCATCCGATTCTATTTTCATACATAGTACCATTTGAATGTAGAATCGGATTCAACTTTCGAATAGAATCAAAAGTAGAATCGAGTTACATAATTGGGCCCCTGATATTCGGTCGAATTTGAAAACGGAAACGCGCGGATTGAAAACGATTGTTCTGATTTCCAGTCGGATTTACTTTTAAGTTTTACCAACTTGATCAACAAAACATTTTCGAAATCACATGTTATGTATGCAAGAGCTGTCAAAAACGAAATTGTAATCCGCCAATAAAAGGATAACCGAATTTAAAACGTTAATTTGGCGGATTATTGATCAGTTCGTTTTGCCGAATCCGCAAAACGTTTTCGAATACGGAATTCGGAACAGCAAAAATTCGAAAACGTGGGGATATAGAATTCGAATGGAAATTAGAACAGCCGTGATAGTTAACTAGCTGACCTGCCCGGCTTCACACGGGTAGATAAAAACTTAAACTTCGCATAAAAATTACCAACAAAAATTTAAATAAATATTTAAGCTTCTTTTTGTAATAGAATACTACTTTCTAGGTTTAAACCTAATTAACGTTATGAATGCTTAAGTCGGGTGCTAAATAACTATCCACAGCCAACGCGTATGCTTTACACGTGTTGGTAATAACTTTTAACTTGTACTTAAATGTCGCTTCAAAACGAACAACACGACGACCTATATATATTAGCACGCCTAGTACGTCTTGGTCGTGACATTTTTGAACTAACTAATTGTTTTTTTGTATATTACATTTTGATTGAATTTATTTTATTTTGCTTAAGCTTACGTTTCTCAGAATCGAACGAATATACATGTATTGCTATACAGTGGAACGATTGTAATAAATGTAAGCATTAATGCTTTGATTGTGTGCTGATGAAATGACCCTAATAAATTATTTAAAAAAAATTTTTTTAAACCATATAGATGGTCCCCTTTTATTAAAACAAAAATATATAAAAATCGACCCAGCCGGATTCTAGATATTGTAAGATCTACCAATCGTTTACATTTAATGGGGTTTTCCATTGGTAAATTCAGACTTCTATTTAAGAATTGATTTTTTTAGTGGCGAATGAAACACGATTGCAAATTGATTTATTTCTGCCATTGTATTTATGTAGTTTCGTTTCTCTGTGAATATTTTAATACAAATTTCGTCCCTTTTAGAAGAGAAAGATGAGCTTGATGAAGACACCCATTCATTTTAAAGTTTTCCATTTATAAGCGAATATTTCTCACACATTTTCAACACAAATTTCATTCCTGAAACACCGACAATCAGATTCGAATGAATAGCTATGTCGATAGAATAGATCATTATTCATTAGAATGAACTTTGCATATTTTGAGAATCGAACGAATGATATGAAAATGATATTCATTATCGAATGAATGCATAAAATAAACATCAGCTCTGACATTTACTGACATTTCTATTTAATTTAGTGTGACCAAGCTGTTTTTTTCGAAGAATTTTTATAAAAATGATGGTCAAAATAATGCGTTATCGTTTAAGAAAAATAAAGTAAAGATGAGTTATGTCAAAGGCCCGGTAAAGTTTACTATTTAAGAAACATCAATAAAAACTGAAATTTTAAACTTTGGGAGCCTTTAGGAAACAGTATGGTAAGTTTATTGTCATGAAAAATTAACAAAATAAATTTAAAACTTTTGAATAGTAGAATACTAGATTTTTGTTTAGCTTTCATGTCAATTTAATTGTGTTTAAAGTTGATTAACAAAAAAACATGCAACTTCAAAGTCTCGCTTTACGTTATACACACCTGGTCACACTTTTCAACATAACAAAAAAAAGTAAAATCCATCGCTGGATTTTTTTTTTGTTTGTAAATAATTGTAACTCATTGTTATTTGCTAGTTCATGAGAAAGAGTTCATTATTTAATTTTGAAGAAAAACAGATGTCAATTATTTTATTTACAATGGATGCATCAAATCCATTCAAGATTGAAAATCCCTTGGCTATCTCCGGATTTTCTTCCATCAATTTGATGAAAACTTCTTTCTGCTCCCGTTTAGTCGAAATGGAATGCGACCTTTAATTAAAACCTCAACAAATAATTCATAAAAGTATTTTATTTTCTTTATTTTTCAACAAAAATATTTGAGCTTACATGTTTTTTTTTAATCTATTCGCCGGAAACGACTGTTACACTTACAATTTATAAAATATCATGCCCGAATTGAGCAATAATTATATTAGTTGAGATCAACCAAGATTAAGAAAAAAAGCAAGGAAAGTATACTTTTAGAATGGGCATCAAAAAAATGCGTTTACTATATAAAATTGAATGAGTGGAATGCGGTTAATAAAAACTGAGTGTTATTTCCAAATCTAAATTAAAAGCAAGGATGGTTTCTTTTAACCAAGTTGTCTGGCCTTTCATTTTTACAAGTTCATCGGAATAAATTGTAATCACCATTAAAACTACGAAAAGTGGTATGGGGCGTATGAGCACTTTTTTGTCTGTTTTTTTTTTACCAGCGTGTTTTTTTTTGAAGCACGAAGAAAATGGTCGAAAAACCGTCGGGGCTAAGCAATTTACATATTTAATGCAACTAAAATTAATCAACTTTGGGCTTAGCTAAGCCCAGAGAATTCTTGGGGCTTAACTTAAGCACAGAGAAATACTGTGTTACCTGCGTGTAACTACATTTTCCTTCTGTAATGGCGGCGCTAATCCCCGTCGCAGTTTTTTTTGTCAAGCAAATAACTTCGGGCTTGCAAAAAAAAAAAAACACACATTAAGACCGAACCACACAATTCTCGTGTGGTGTGTTGGGCAGTAGTAGTGTGTGTCGCTATCGCTCTAATGTATTTTACTTTAAACATTATTTCATATCATCTTCCCTAAAATAAACCAATGACTTGAGCTATTATGAATAATCATTGTCATTGTCATGTTCTTAAATCTATATCGTTGTATAAATAAACTTCTTCGAATTATTAACACCATGTTCATACTTCATATGTGTCTAAACCTACACCTCATAAGCAAGAAATTATAAACTTATGGAAAAATGATTCAGACACATTAAAACATTTAAATTATTATAATTACATACGTTTCCCTGTCAATCTTAGTTAGAATCAGAAATGAATGTATCAGATTTTGCATAAATACAGAGATGAAATATGACAACCAACGCAATATAAATCAGGGACAACTTAAAGCCTCTTAGGGCTTAAAGAGATATCTTTCGCCAATAAACTTGTTGGCGGTATGGTTCAGTTGGGTGGCTGCAATGCGATTTTAAGTAAGAGAGGTTATTGCGCACTGATGGCCAAGAAATATGCCGAGAAAAATTCATAGAGCATAAATAAAGAAACACCTGTGATACAAAAAACAGTCCTTTTGCACACCTGGAGACATTAAGTTCCTTTTTTGTATTATGTTTTTGATTAAACTGTATTAAGTTATAAAAGTTTCGTCGGATTCTAAAGTTAAGATCAGAAGTTAAGGTTCGTATACAATTTAAGTAATAAATGCGTTTACTGTAATATAAATGAACGAAAAATGGTCGTAATACCTACTTGTGTGTTATCACTTCTGATGTAAGGTTCCATAGAATCATAACAATATGGAAATGATTCTGTTAAGAAGATACGTGTGGTGGAAAAAAATGTGCTAGTGCAGTAAGATGCATTAGACTGAGAAAAAAAATTTACTACCGTGGTGCTGAAAATTTCCTATGTACATGTTTAGTCAAATATATAATGAGATGATGTGTTTGGAATGCATTCCGTGAATGTGCATGAAAAATTAAATGTTTAACTTGTGATGTAAGGGAGAAAGTTGTTATGCATTCGTTAAAATAAATCTTTGTCGATACATAATAAAATACGACATTACGATGATAGAGAAGCCAACAAAATGACACCACAACTCCATCAGGAGTATGTTTGCTCTTATTCACAGCCTAAACCACATAGACCAATATTTTACATAAATCTAATACGAATTATGTTAGCAAAGACTTATGAGTTTGTTTTTCATTTTCAAAAATAACGGTTGCTTAAAAATTTCTCTTGGAAGTCAATAAGATATATGGTTTAAAAAGTTGCGTAAGATACTGTAATGTGGACTTATTGCAGACTTTTTTACTGCTGAAAAAAAGAAATCGTTTGAAAATTACATAACCGGTAATGTTCTTAAAATGTGCTTTATTTATGCAACATTGTTACAAGGTATTATATGTACGTTTATGTAAAAGTATTCAAACTGCACTTTGGTCTAAAATCTAAAGAAAAATAGAGCAACTGTTTACAAACTTGGGGCCAGTTTCACAGTCGACCCTTACCGGAATAAGTGTCACTTAAGTTTCAAATAGTAGGTCTTTAGGCTAATGTTTCATAGCCATCGTAAGTGGAACTTAAATCACCAACATCGGAGACTTAAGTGCCACTTATTCAGGTAAGTGTGCACTGTGATATTGCGCATTAATCTTTCAAATTGCCCACTTATGTGCCACTTTTCTGACTGTGAAAAATCTTACTCCGTTAGTCAGGAGGTACTGGACTACTTTGAAGTAGATTCTGGTCTTCTGGAGCCCTAATAGTGAATAAGACTCTTAAACGGTGTTCACATTTGAAGCCTGATTCACAATGCGGCGAGGAAACGAGACGTGGGCGTGACGAGAACTCGTTGTAGTTGTCAAACCAATTTCAAACAATAAAAAGCATACCCTGGCTATATACAATGCGGCGTTTCTCTTCGTCACGTCACGCCAAGAATTCGAAAAATTGAAAAAAAAAGACGCGACGTGACGACGATTTTCATTTTTCCTAAGTAATTTACAGATTTTTCACAAGATATGTAATCAAATTGTGTCTAACAAATAAAGTTATGGATCAATCTATTGTTTTGTAAGTTATTTTGTTTATATTTAATTGATTTTTTTTTTACAAAAATGAATTTTTGTCGTAAAAACGCTCGCTGCATTGTGAATTGGGCGACGATTTTATAACTAGAAAAAGATGACAGCGGTTCACGTCATGCTCACGTCCCGTTTCCTCGTCGCATTGTAAATCAGGCATGACTTTCTCTTCCGACATTTTTTGACGTATTTGTACTTTATCCCAGTCCTACTTCATGGTGAGAAAGAAGTGGCGAAAGTGATAGGTTTTTTTTATTTTTTTTTTCAAAACTAGTGGATTTTTGTTGATGTTTTCTTTTGTGCTATCTGTTTTTTCTGGCTGCACTTTTTGTTTGGCACTTAAAACCTACAGAATAAAATTATTGTTTTCGATTGCAAACATATTTACATTCCACCCGCAAAAATTGACATTTCATTTATCGCCTATTGTGAGTTTCCCCGGAAATTTCATGATCGAAAAATTCCCCTTATTGTGAACATTCATTTAGGGCGGAATGAAATGTCATTTTCACTTCTTTTTTTGAAGGCGAACAAAATTTGATTCGGGCGAAACTCACAATTGCTTTTAAAATTCCGGACGAACAAAAAATGAAAAAGGTGAAATATTTTTTGGAAGAAGCTCACAATAGGGCTGACCTGATTTTAAATGAAAAATTTCTAATTAATCCTTCACCGAGCACAGATTTTTCGAATCTGCTCGCATTATAGTTTGTGTATGAACAATGGAAGTTGAACTCACGTGAGAAAAATTCAGAGGAGTGAATCCAATGTGAACACACCATCTAAGGGTGGACCCACACCGGATTGCACCAAACTTATCTTGTTATAATGCAAGGTATTTAAAATAAATGATATGACATTTCACATATGTTTTTATCCTATCTCTCTCATGCATATTGTCACCGAGTGACGTAATTCACTTCACATTTGTTTTTATTTCTCTTTTTTTTCTGTATGTAGTTATGTCACCCAGTTTTTTTTTATATATGTTCCATGGTATTCTATATATGAGGCATTTCACTTGAAGCGGACAGCGAAAAAAGTGCGGTAGTGCTTCAAACAAGTGACTTTAGCCAACAGTATTATCGAATACAATGCCAATGCTGTAAAACTTGTATTTGCGTTTTCGAACAGGTCACTTTTGCAGTTTGCGTTTTAAGAACATTCTGCAAATGCATTTTTGATGCAGATGCCGTTTTTGAAAACGGTGTAACAAAATTTCAAAAAAAATATTTTTTGGATTTTTAATTTTTCTTTTTGAAAACTCAATATTTCTAACACGACTCAGTCGACATTTATTAAACTTGGCAAAGAGCACTATCTATAGAAGATTTTAAACAAAAATTATTCCAATAACCAAAAAATAATTCCCATACGAAATGTTCAAAACCGTTAAAGTAATTTTTTTGCTAAAAAAGGACTTCTACGATTTTAATAAAAAAAAATTATGTGTCGAAATTAGTAGATACGATGTACCATATAAAAAAATTGTGTGAGTGCCGGGACTCACGGTTAATATGTGTGAACATCAACGTGCGCGGATCCAAAGCGGACTTGAAGGGGATCTTAAGATTTTTTTTCACTGAACGCACCCATCCTAGTATGCAGATCGTAATGTTGCACACCGTAACGTTGCACGACGTAACGTTACACACGAACGTTCACGTTTTTTTTTTCACTCTACCGCCAGCATAGATGTTTACACATCAAAAATATAAAATTTTACATTTTACTATTATTAACAGTACCTCTCATACTTGGAACGTTTGTTTTTTCTTTTTATTTTCGATTATCCCGTTATCTGATTAACCGAATAAAACTATATGTTTATACAGAAGCTTGTAATAAGTATAAATAATAAGGCATATAAAATTTTTCAAAAAAAAAATATATTTTTGGATTTAAAAAAAAAATATTAAATTATTTTTTGAAAATTCGATGTTTTGAAAACGGGTGCAAGATGTTTTGTCAAATTCAATTTTTAACTCCAAATGTATACATACTTAAAATTGGCGTATCAATTCATTTGTTTTAAAAATGTTAAAAAATTTTACATCCTAAAAAAACAATTAATTATTTTTAAAACCGCTCTTACTCCTAATTATTTTTAAAATCACATATTTTTTTAGAACAATTTTTTTTAAATTTACAAATTCTTTTTTTGAATGTTTGGATTATGTTTTCGATAAATTCGCTATGAAAAGTTAGCCTACAGTTTCCTATTATAAATACATAACTGATTTTGTCCATAAAAACAAGTGGCAATAGCTTCTGTGGTTTTTGATATTATGCAAGTCGTAATCAAAAGCTAATTTACTGCACCTACTTTCTATTTGAATTTTTAGAAAATGTGTGAAGTCAAGAAGAAGGAACCAAACAATTCTTCATTCGAAAGGAAATTTAAATACTTCACATCATATGACCTGAGTAATTTTACATCCCTCGAAAGATTTACCAAATGGTTAAATAGACCTGTAGACGCAGCTGCTCTTGGAGTGTTTCGTGTCATGTTTGGTATAGAATTCGGATAAAAAAAAAATATTAGTAAGTGAATAATTGTTTTTTTTTTTCTTTTGTTTAATATTATTGAAATAGGTGCAGCTATGCTAATTGACATAGCAGAAGAACGTGGTGGCAGCCAAATGGATTTGAACTTTGGAGATGAGAAGACATGCCATTTTCCTCTATTTGATTTCATACAAAATTTCAGTCTTCCTGTAATGGGTCTAGTCTATCTGACCATGTGGCTTGGTGCACTCGGAATAGCCTTAGGATATAACTTCAGATTAAGCTGCTTGGGTTTCGTAGTACCTTATTGGTATATTCTGCTTTTGGATAAGCCAGCGTGGAATAATCATAGTTACCTATTTGGACTTAGTGCGGTGCTATTGATGATGACTGATGCAAACCGATTTTGGTAAGTTGGTTAATTGTTAACTAAACGAGTAGGAAGTGAGTAAAAAAATGGCAATTTATAACAGCTCGGTTTGTAAAGGGCCAGGGCCCTCTGCCAGTGGGCATACTACTTCGGGAACCCATAGTTTTTTTTTTGTCAAGCCGTGTAAAGCTTTTTCAACCGCGCTTACTTTTGACGACGGTTAACTGTTTTAACTGTTATAAATTGGCATTTCCCTAGTCGCATCCAAATGATTAACCATTTTTATTTACCTTTTTCCAGCTCATTTGATCATCCATACGTAAAAGGGAACAAAACACCAATTCCATACTGGAATTACTTTCTTATAAAATTTCAGTTCTTTATTCTGTATGCGTACGCGGGCTTGAAGAAATTTTCCACTGAATGGTTATCGGGCTACGCCATGGCGAGCTTGGGAAATCATTGGGTTTTTGCTCCTTTTAGAACTCTAGTTTCGGTGGAAATTATTGATTTACTCATAATTCACTGGTTTACTGCAATTTTCGATTTTTCTATTCCCTTCTTTATGACATTCGGTGGTACTCGAAGATTCGCTACACCATTCATGATGTGTTTTCATCTGATGAACACAAGACTATTTTCAATTGGTAAATGGGTATTTTTGTATTAAATAAATATATGTATGTGTATTTATACTTTTTAATTGCCCGCCTAATAGGAATGTTTCCATGGGTTTGCTTGGCTGAGGTTCCATTATTTTTCAATTTTGAGTGGCCTCATCAAATATGGCTGAGGATATTTGGCGTTAAGAAGCAGAATGAGTCCGAAACGCAGGATTTAAACGAATGTAACGGAAAAGTAAAACCATTTGTCTTGGAAAATTCATCTCTAGTCAGTTGGAATGACAAACTCCGCACGGCGATAATTTTGATGTATTGCTGTATACAACTTTTCTTACCATTCTCACACTTCATCACTAAAGGCTACAACAACTGGACTAACGGTCTTTATGGCTATTCTTGGGACATGATGGTGCATTCGTATGACACAATTTTAACGTCCGTTAAAGTTGTCGACAATCACAATGGTAACGTTCATTATTTGGAGCCATATGCATTTACACATTATGATCGCTGGACCAAGTCTGCAGACATGGCAAAGCAATATGCCAAATGCATTCACAGAAATATTGTCAGAGAAATTGCGAAAAATCCTAAAAAGAAACTTATATCGTCTGCGGACATTTCTATATATTTTGATGTTTGGTGTTCGATGAATGGTCGATTTCAACAGCGAACCTTCAATCCGACAGTGGATATTCTTCAAGCTCACTGGTCACCATTTGAGCAGACGTCCTGGTCATTGCCGCTCATAAATGAGCTAAATCATATGCGGCCAAAGCTGAGAGCTATTGCAGATGATGTTCTTTCTTGGAGTAATTATACGGACGTTGTGTTTGTTGCAGATTTTCCCAAGCTCATGCTGGAGAATTTCTTATCATCAGATTTAGGAAATGTCACTCTAACTGTTATAGAAGGCAGTGTTACGTTCAAGAATCAGAGTAAGGAATATTATTTGAGTTCTGGGCAGAGTATGTCACTTACGTCGGGAGAAGCTCATCAAGTGATAACAACGAGTGCACGCCCATCCTGCTATCAATACACTTATGTTAATAAAACTATGGAAAAACTTAAAGAATCCATCGATGATGAAAGTTTGCATAAAGGAAACGGTCATCTTGCGCTATGGAAGGAGTTTTCTCAAAGAATCACCAACTATAAAATATTTATCCATCATATTTTTAAATCTATAATGTTTATTGTGTATAAAGTGCCTATGGAAGTTCATGCAAAGGAAATTTAAATTTGTTTATTTGTTTTTCTTTATATAGTAAAATTATTGAAAGTTCCTTTAGTTTTAATTGTTGAACCAATTATCTACAATTTTTGTACATCATTTATAGTTCAAAATATAATTACAAAGATGATCTTTTTAGGTTTTTTTTAAATGTTTGTTTTTATTGATGGAGTAAACTGTATTGACTGCCCATAACTCCGTTTGAGCCGAACAGCCGAGTTTGAAAAGACATTTCCTTCAATGTACATACATATTCACCCTTATTGTGAAGATCAACTAACAACCGATTGACGATTGATAGAATTTATCAATTGAAATCGAAATCGGTTTTGTGAAAATGAAATGATGAATTATTATGCTATTGTGAATGCCTTCAAAATATTTCTGTTATTGCCGCATTTACTAATGTAGTTTCTACGTAGTCAACTCACTCTGATTGGCTAAAAACAACTAAGAACTTAGTTGAAATTTCCCCTCCGACCTAGTGTAACAAAGTTATGGCGAATTCCTTACAACAAAGAAATCGAATTTTTTCTAAACAGAATCGAATTTTTTCTAAACAAAATCGATTCTTTTCTGTCAAAACAAATCTTGCGTTTTTAGCAAGATTTGACACTGATTTGCACACACACTATGAAGACTTGAAATTTCTAATACGTCAAATTGAAAGTCGCGGAATTTTTGGAAGACGAGTTGTTTATTTTTTGGTTGCAACGAATTCTACATAATTTAACAAAATATTCAACAATATTTTCAGTCAATACAGCTATAAAAAGAATTTATTCTGCGTTGTTCATTATCAACACAAATTTGACAAAATAAAAATAGCTTTCGCGAGTGAAAGACGTGTTAAAAACTTTCAGTGCAAGTGAAAACTTTTCAATAACAATTTTCTTTAAAAATTATATTTATGTGCAAATAGAAGTTCAAACAAATAAAATGCACCAACAAATTGGCGCCGTATAGGCTGGCGAATATCTTTTATTTATTAATTTAATTCTATTGGTAAAACATTTTTCTCACAACAAAAACAAACAACCTTTATAGTTTTGTGAATAATTTCTTGACGTTTTGCGTCAATTGCAGCTATAAAGTAACACAAACACAATCACACCAAAAAAAATCGATTCTTTTACAAAATACGAATTCCTTTCAATTGACAGAAAAAATTCGATTCTGTTTAGAAAAAAATTCGATTTCTTTTTTGAAAGGAAAGAAAATCATAATAAAATTAAAAACAAAATACAAAAAATATATTTTTGTGAGTGACCAAATAGGTCAGCAATTTGGTTTTATAATAACGATAAACGGTATACATACGTTTGTCTTGAAGTTGTTCCTTGCGAGAAGTTTTTTTTTCTTCTGTTCCCCAACACCTTCAACTGGAACCGGGTGAATCTGGATCTGATGATTTTTCATGTGCGGCATCTTCAGTTGTTAATCATTTTTATTGGAGGTGTTAACCACAGATTAGCCATATGAAGATGAGAATCCCCGGCAGCCATTTTGAATGTTGTGATGGATATGCGAGGTGTTCAGACGATGTGCTATAAAGTCCGCATATCACTTAATTCCAATCATATGCAGGTTTGCGAACATTTCATATTTTTTTGGAACTGAAAAATTCTCATCTGAAAATTCATAACGAATGAATTGTTGTGGGGAAAATATTAAAAGCAGCCAGAATCGAGAATCGGAAAATTGTGGAATAATTTTTTCTTTGAACTTTACATAGTTTTGCTGTATTTTGTCAATAAAAAGATTTAACAAAAATAGAAAAAAAAAATAATGTACTTCATATTATAAAAGCAAACAATTTTATTGAAATTTTTAAAACCCTGTTGCTGCTTTACATTATAATATCACCCCCAGAACTACCCACGCTTAATTTTAAATTTACCATTTTATTTCATTTAAATGTAAATCCTATAGGCTATAGCTATGTACATGCAAGAATTTGACACAACAACAACAACTCTACTAGTAAAATGAAGAATCACAGCAGCTGATATGCTGCATATGTGGAGATGTGCAATGTTCGGTTTTCGTGTCATCGCAAATGCTTGGGATGGTCGCATATGGCCGCACATGCTCGCAAACTCTCACAAATTATATGCGAGGGTGTTCACCATGATATGCAAGAAAGTCGCAAACTTTTATGCAATTTGGGTGTCGCACATAATCCGCAAATGGTTTGCGAGCATATGCGGACTGTCCCAAAAGGGTGTTCAGACGATATACTCTCAAAGTCGCAAATGATGACGTAAACATGACGTCAGAGTCGCAAACGTTTGCGACTTTTATATGCCGTCTGCTCCTAGCTTAATCTGTGTCTGTGGTGTAAACATTTACCAAAACAAATTCTCTTTCAGGTGGATCAACGAATGTATTCAGTCCTAACAAAGTTATTACTTATAACAGCTTCTTGCAAATCGCTGAAGTGGTGAAGTCTATTTGGGCCACCACCAGTGGGTGATATTCCTATTTTGTTTTTTTCTTTTTATTTTGCACTTTTTGCAGCCCACACTCTGCCTCTCTTTTCTCAAGTACGTTCTGGGGGCCCTAAATTCGAAAGAAAAGGTAGAACTAGAATAGTCGGAAGGCCACGCAAGTGGTCGTACGAAACCGAGCGAATACAAAGGATTCGGCATATCTTGTGCCCATAATTGCGATTTGGTACTGTTCGTCTAGTTTTCGTTAACTTTTGCCGTCGGACGTGAAGAGCGCTCATCTACCGCTCATTCGTAAGTGGATGGATGCAAAAATCAAAATGGTGAAAGCAAACTAAAAAGAATTTGGCGTTTAGTGCTTAGATTTCGACTTTTTTCTGATTTATGAATAAGTGAAGTAATATTTATTTTAAGTTTTCTTTTAATTAATTTATATCACATCGAATTTTAGTGGTTTCGCAAAGTAAATAATTAAAAGCCTCTGTGCTATGAAAATTGACATAGAACAAACAATTATTTAATTTGTTTTCTCTTTCAACCATTTAAGTGCATTATGGGTGAAATTGACGTTTCGGAAAGCTACTTTTCGGTCGGTTTTGACATAAGCTTCCGACAGCTCCCGCGTATTCTAGTTCTACCTTAACATTTTTTTTGTTATTTTTTTTAAGTAAGCACCAACTCATCGACTACAAATTTTCGATTGAAAGAAAATACCGATTTCTTTCATTCAAAATAGATTATTGATACAAATTCACAATGGGTCAACATCTCCATTGACAGTTGTCGAAACTCACAATGCCATTTAATAAAATTGGTTGATAAATATCAATTATTAGTTGATAGTTTTCGTAATAGGGTGATTATCTCGATTGGTTTCGGAAGCATTTTTGAAAAAATGATTTTTTTTGGGCAAAGATCTAGCCCATTCAAAGATAGTTTTTTTCGGGATTCGGAAAGTTTCCGATTACGATGGAATTGGTGATAGGGCTGAATATCTTGAGAACCAGACCTTGCACAAGCTTTTGGTTTAATTGAAAAGACCTTTCTTTTGATGTAGAGCTCCATGGGTTTTGGAAACATTTATTGAAAAAATCATATTTTTCGAAAACTATACAAACAAATGTAGAAAATTTGTCAAAATGCTTACATTGAACAAAAGGTCTATTTATTTTCTTATTCGGCACTAAAACTGCAACCTTGGTTGTGGATATATCGCCATTTTTAGAGTTTGAAATTCTGTGGCCTGATTATGGAATACAAAGCGAATCGTTTTAATTGGCGAAAATGAGCTAAATATTTCGAGTACCAAACTTCGAGCTCGGAGAAGTAGCTTTAAATTTGCAAAAAGAGTTTGAAAAGACATTAATTTTAAGGTATATTATGTACATACATATGTTTCTATACGCTTCGGAAACATTGTTAAGAAAATTATTTTTTTTAAGTAAGAAGTTCACCCATTTATATTCGAAAAAACTATAATTTTCTTTGAATAGATTGGCCAAAATGCATTCAAAAGCATCAGCATTGTTCAAAGAATCGATCGTAAAATTTTGAAATCAGGATACAAATTAGTTTCAGTCAGATGCAGTGGTTTCGTAGGGGATTTTGTTTTAATTTAGAAAAGCGTCTGGAGGTTGTAGAGCGAATTCCTGGGACATTTTGGTAATAGAAGGACATATATTTTGAGAGTTGTGTATGACAAAGAAAAGGCAAGGGATTTAGATCGAAAAAAGCTATTTTCCTTTTTTTAAGTAGTAAATTCTATTTGAATTGACGTAAAAAGGGAAGGTAGTGAATTAATTAAGGGTAAAGTTAAAGGTCTGATGAAATCCCACAAAAATTTTTGTAAGCTCATCTGGTTTCGTGGGGAGACCTTCATGAATATAGACACCATTAAATTTGTTCTCATTGTTACCATCACTGCTGATGGAATCTAGTTTATCGCGAAGATAATCAAGATTAAGTCGATTATTTGAATAAGTACAATCGTACTTATCTGTATCAATAGATTGCTTTGTAAGCTTGATCGCTGATGGGCTTGGGCAGGGAGTCATAACACACCGAGTTCCATTTGTTTAACGAATCCAAAACTTGCCCTAACTTGTTCTTACCTACCTACATATTAACGTACAAAATTCAATTAAAATATTTTTTTATTAGCTGCAATTAACTTCGTATCACACGATTAGAGAAAATATCGTGACTCTAATCATCGACAACTAACACATTAAATTTGTGTGAAATGAAATAAAATGAACTTTAACAAAATGTTCGAATTAAACAGTTTCTAACTTTTGACCAAAATGCAAGCAAATAGCGAGACCTTTCACATTGGTAAGATTTAGTGCAGTGTAGTTTTAAATAACTTTCAAGATTATTTTTCTTTATAGTTCTTCTTGTCGTAGTAATTTTGTCCTGCACAGCTCAAAATATGCTTGGACTCCTTGGAGGAGCAAATGATTTTTTGGACAGTGCTGCAAGTGCAGCAACTTCTGTTGCGACCAGTACTGCACAAGCAATATCGGGTACCGGTGGCGGAGGACTTTTTGGAGTACCAGGTATATTTGACAAAACTAACGTTCTTCAACAATTTCCCAATATGATTACCAACGCTGTTCATACATTCACAGCTCCAACCTCTGGCCATGGAGGACTTTTTGGATCAAAAGGCATTTTGGATATTTTACCGGTTGTAAAAAAAGTTGTCCTTACCATTTCCAAACCAATTTTGCCTTTTTGCCATGGAGTTAAATTCATGTGGGATTCAATTACTCCGTTTAATATTTTCTAAAACAAAATGTAACTAAATTATGAATTCATAATAAATTGCGGGAGAAAGTATACCCTATAGCGCTTCAAAATTATTTGTTTTGCTGATATTTTCCATTAGATTCATTTTTGTGGGTACAGAAATAAAACTTCAAAAAACAAAAGAAACTTTTTGGAACAAAATAACACAACAACGCCAAACAAGGGATTGGTGTAGTACAAATATCAGTATTCAATTGAATAATTTATATCATTCAAATTCAAATTTATATATCATACGCCAACTTCACAAAACCTCTGACACATTGGATGGTAAGAAGAAAAACAGAAGAAAAGGATCGATGGCCAGTCAATTCACATCAAATTATGCCTAGGATCAAAAGATCAAGCATTGCTGAACATGCTGATGGAAATGTTTCAGACTATATAAGAATTTGAACAAAGATAAAAACTTGACAAACACTTGAATTTGATTTAATCGCCGTTAAATTATCGTTTAGAAGTTAACTTTTAACAACTTTATTCTTTCTAAGACAATAATTTGCCTTCACTTTTATCGTTTTATTTTTCTACTCTTTTTTCCCCTTTTATACTTATCACCTTGTTTTATTTATTTCTCTGAATTTTAATATTAACAGTGCTTATGTAAATTACATTTATTTACACAAATAATTATATACATTTTAAACTTTGGCTTAAACAGCAATTCTTTGTGAAAATTAAATTTTTTGCACAAACTATTTACACTTTGAAGGCATTATACGTTTTGCTGTGTTTGGGTTTCCCAAAGTTTTGCATACAAGCCATTTCTTTTCAAAAGTTCAGCGTGAGTTCCACGCTCAACAATTCGACCATGTTCTAGAACTAATATTTCATCGGCATCCTTAACCGTAGAAAGTCGATGAGCAATGCATATACTTGTTCTTCCATCAGTAGCCCTCGATAGCGCTTGCAGTATATTCTACAGAATAAAAAATCATTAAGAAACAGTTGAATATAATTTTTTTTTAGCTTCAGTATTTTGCTTACGTATTCTGTAATGGAATCTAAACTGCTTGTTGCTTCGTCAAATATAAGAATCGGAGAATCTTTCATAATTGCTCTAGCAATAGCAACCCTTTGCTTCTCACCGCCCGACAACTTTAAACCTCTTTCACCTACTTGTGTATTATATTTATTCGGCCAGCTTAGAATAGAATCGTGTAAGTCAGCCATTCTGGCAGCTTTTTCAACATCGTCTTGAGTTTTCAAAAGATCTCCATAGTTAATATTATACAAAATGGTGTCATGAAAGAGAACAGAGTCCTAAAAACATTTTGAGAATAATATAAATATACTGAATGAACGTCCCATTATTCATCTTATTTACCTGTGGTACAACGGCAATACTTTTCCTCAAGCTATGAATATCAACATCTCTTATATTCTGACCGCCAATTAGTACTTCCCCGGACTTCGGTTCAAAGAAACGATACAATAGTCGTACCATTGATGACTTACCCGAGCCAGAACCACCGACAATAGCTATTGTCTTGCCAGCAGGAATGCTAAACGATAGATCTTTAAATATTGGCTTTCCAGACTCGTACTCAAAATTAACGTTTCGGAATTCAATAGAGGCATTATCACGACCAACTGCCAAATACGGTGCATTTGGTTTGGTAATAACTGCGCTATCAACATTCATCAATGTAAACATCGATTGCATGTCCAGTAAGGCCTGCCTGACTTCACGGTAAACACTGCCCAAAAATCCCAGTGGAATAGACAGTTGAAATAACAAACCGTTCACCATTACTAAATCACCGACTGTCATATTGCCTTTGGTTATTTCCTGTGCAGCTAGCACCATAATAGCTGTGAGTGCTGTACTGAAGATTGCATTTTGGCCAAAATTTAACACGGCTAAACTTGAGCTGGTCTTTAAACTGGCATCTTCGTATTTCTTTAATACATTGTCATAGCGCTGTGTTTCGTACTGTTCGTTATTAAAATATTTAACAGTTTCGTAATTTATCAGAGAATCAACAGCTTTATTGCCAGCTTCGTTTTCTGCCTGATTCATATATACTCGGAACTGAGTTCTCCATTGTGTGACTGCTAACGTAAACGCAGCATAAACTCCTACACAACCCATTGATATACCTGCAAATGCTAGACCGCACTAAATAAAAATGCATATTTTGTTTTTTTTTTTTTTCTTTTCGGTGAAATAAACATAGCTCGCAACAAATTCCTACCTTAAAGCCAAGAATACTCGATACCAGGGCAAGTTCAAAGATTGTAGGAACAATATTAAACACCATTGCTGTGAGAACGAAGTTTATTCCTCTGGACCCACGATCTATGGTCTATAAAATAATCAAGCTTAATATAGACTGAGTAAAATTCAAATTGAGTTCCTAATGTTTAGTACCATTATGATGCTTTCATTAGAAGACTGAGACAATTAAATAACTGTAATGTTTTAACCAATGAACGATAAGTAGGAGCATGAGATTTAAACTCTCTTTTTACTCTATTCAGCAAAGATCTGATAGTGCAGACAAAAAAGCTATTTTACTTACTTTTGAAAGAGCTCCAGTTTGCTTGCTCAGATGAAAACCTAAATCCAGATTATGTAGGTGAAGGAAAACATTTGTTGCAATTTTTCTTATAGAATGGTGTGCCACTTTGGCAAATACTGCATTTCTAAGTTCATTAAAACCTGCCGCCCCAGCTCTAGCTGCTCCGTCTAAAAACAATACATCAAGAAATTAATTAAAGAGTTAGGATTTTATATTTGAAATGCAAATTACATCCAATAAGCATAGCTGTGCTCACTGATAGAATTGTTTCGGGAGCAGAGTCCATATTAAGTACCCCAAGCGCATCAACAGCACCCTTGAAGAAAAACGGCACGCATACATTTATAATTTTTGATCCAACAAGTAGGCCTACGGATATCGTTACTCTAAAAAAAAAGCGAAAAAATGTTGTCTTTATGAAAAATTAAAAGCATAACAAAAGTAAACCTTTTCCTAACTAGAGCATCATCTTTTGGCCAAATGTATGCCATCATCGCCCTTAACATATCAGATGATGTAACTGGTGTTGCATCGATTTTTCCAAGAGATTCCTGTCCTACAGCGGATACTCCTACGTGGAAACAGTATCTTATATGCTGCCAAGGACCTGTGGGGATTTACTAGTTGAAAGTAATATCCCTACGGGACCAAACAACAAGCAAAAATAATAATCTAGCAAAGTAACATCAGTGTTAAAGAAAAACAACATAATTGAATCCAAAAATGTCTTCAAAATAAATACAAAAATAATAAAACAAGATATAATTGATGATATGAAAAATGTATTAGTTTAACATTCGAAATGAAAATACTAGAATGATTACGAGGCACCTTTTAACTTACTCCCTTAGCACTACCATATATCGAATTCTGGAAAATTTAAAATTACGCAATTAATCAGAAAGGATAATTTTGTTACCTGCTTTGGGGCGATTTTTGTCAAATATTCCACCTAAAACTTGTTTTTGTGAAATAAGTGAGTTTGCTTTAGCTTTCTTTTCTTCATCTTGAGATATTCCAGCTGCGCTTGTAGAATAAGGCTAGAAAAAAAAATAAGTTTCTGTTTTAATCCAGTGATAATAAGAGAATTCAAACGAGGAATAGAAACAAGACTAAATGAACACATAAAAGCCATTCAAAAGAACGAAGTAACCAAATCCGCGATATGTGAGCATTTAGCTTATAACGAGGATCATTTTATAAGATTCGATAAAGCAAAATCGATTGCTACGGAAAGGTTTTATGTGCCAAGACTGGTACGAGAAGCTATTGAAATAAAAATACATAAAAACTTCAATCGTGATCAAAGCTTTAATCTTTCCTCTGCATGGGATCCTCTCATAAACAAGTTAAAGAAAAACAAAATAAATAGTGAAAACAAAAACAAAAATCAAAACAATCTGCCAGCTGATGTGATAAGCTTTGCATGTTCTCAAGCATACATCGAATCACAACAACAATCTATGCAGTTAGAGCAAGTACCTCCTCAACTGCAAGCACAAACAACACACCGGTACAATCTTCGCACAAGAAGAAATGAGAGACAAAACAACACCCATCCATAAATCATCAGTAAACCCGTGACCACGACAAGTGTAACCCTGTCGAAACGTCGGGTAGTCGATCTCTATGATCAAAAATTAAAATCGTGGTAAGTCCGAAAAGTATCTTATTGAAATATGTCTCAGAACCGCGATAAACCAAGTCTTAAATCAGAATTCAAATAGTGAGAAATATGACCAAGAGAAATGAGAGTTACAGCTTCAAATTTACAAATACCAAGGGATGTTATAGAGATATAAGATTTATATGCGTCAATGATCGTTTCTACTATTGCTTTCTCTATTATATCTGTAGAGAAAAATAAAGATCGCTTTCTTCAAAACGATATCATTCGATCGTTTTCGTTTTATGTGATGAGGTCGCGGAACTTAACTTGTTAAACAAGCCTTAAGATTGGTTATTACGGAAAACGTTTTGCGGATTCGGCAAAACGAACGTATTTACAATCCGCCAATTTGACGTTTTAAATTCGGTTATCCTTTTTTTGGCGGATTACAATTTCGTTTTTGACAGGTCTTGCCTACAACAGCTGATTTTGACAATGTTTTGTAGATCAAGTTGGTAAAACTTAAAAGTAAATCTGACTGGAAATCAGAAGAATCGCTTTCAATCCGCACGGATTCAATTTTCGTTTCCGTTTTCAAATTCGACAGTATATCAGAACAGCCGTAATAATATGGACCACCAGCTTCTCTCACAACCTATGAATGCGCTCGTGGTAAGAATTGTTTACAATCAAACACAAATTCATTCCTCATTTTATTTTCAGCCAGCAGCGGTGTTAACAATAAAACGATGTTTTGTTTGATCAAAATCTTTGCAGCCGTTATGGAAAAAATAAAAAAAAAGTAGTTCTATGGGAGCTACTAGAACGGCTAGGTGAGCTAAAATAAAAATTCGAATTTCCCCTCTAGGGAATCACATAAAAATGCATGAATGTATGCACCACATTTGTAGCAAATCGGTTCACCCTTTTAGGCTCTTGCACACCTTTCAATGGTTCATATTTAAAACACTAGAAGTGATAGGAAAATACAAAATAATTTTATTAATTCTTAAAATGGTTTTACAAAATTGAAAAATTAAGTAAAACAAAAAACCATGATTGTATATTTAACATTGTTAATTTGGTAACACTTAAAAATATGTATAACATGACATTTTATAGAAATTTGTCCAAATATGCTTGTAGATAAGAAATACCATGTTTCAAAAACATAACAGACGCCTGTCCACCGCAAGAAAGTTCATTCAATTTCAACAAACCATCGACAAATCCTTGATATTCCTTTATTTTGTACAAACACAATAGTCTTGCTTCATCCTGAATTGACTCTTCAAAAACAACATTCGATCCAAAAGCTGATTGATTGAGGACATTTGGGAAATGTGATGGCTCTTTAAATATTAAATAGAGCACAACTTGTAGATTATGTGAAAGACCATCGTTGGCATGTATAAACATTTGATCGTTCAAATTATGATCTCGGATGAATTTGAACTTGTTGCTATGAAAAAATACTCCTTTGAACTTGCGCTCGGTTTTTATCAAAGCTTCTATGTCAACGAGTGTTATTTCAAAATAATCATTCGAGTTATTTTCCAAGGAAAATCCGTATTCGGTGAATAGTTTGAGATTAGTCAAATTGCCATAACTTATGAATATTTGCTCATACGATTCGTACGAGTTTTTAGTTATTAATTGGTAATGCAAGCGATTGCCTTCCCGTTCGATTAATGGCTCGGTGAGAGCAGCATCGGAATGGTTAAACATGTCTAATAACGGAGCTAGTGCCATTTCTGGTTTATCGCTAAGAACGCTCTTACACCAAGATGTAGAAGTATTCTTCACTAATGGTTGAACTTCGTGGGTATTGACGAATACGCTGCGTGAGTTAACAGCGAAGTACGCCCACTTGAAATCTTCCAAACTAAACACTTCTTTTAAGTATTCGAATCCACAACAGGAGCAAATTTTACCCCCAAAAGCATTTTGCAACACTGTATAGGACTCACGAATTTTCCTACTTTGATCTACAGTCTGTTGTAAAACTGTTTCTGGGAGGAAGTAAAGTTCATTGCTCTGACAAAAATACGGAGTTGAAAATGTTGAGGGAATCGATTGTATGTATGGTCCAAATTGGGAACTGCTAGCGTGTTTTTGAAACAAAATATAGAGTGCTAGGAAGCTTTGGAAGGAAATTGTGTTATTAAAGTTGGCAAACTCTTTTGTTAGATCTCGAAAATTCTGGTCGTTTTCCAGAGTTGCGAAAGTGATCATTGCTTCAAGAGGAAGTCTTATAATTACATCTCCCGCGAGTATGTTCGTCTTAGAGCAAAGTCCCCGTCCAGTGGTGGAAAAGTTTAAGCAAGTGAGTTTCTTTTCATTCTTCCAACCAAGCTGATTCATATAACGATATAATGAGCCGGGAGAATAACATTTATCGGCATTTATGGATTCATTGCGTTTTTTCGTTCGCAAGCGTTTTGTTCTTCCCATGGTTTGGTTTTGTTGCGTGTTTATACAGGTGAGAAGATACGTGAAAGAGTTTTATGTAACAAGAGTGCTCTCCCCTCTGATTTTTTTTGTTTTGATGTTTTCCTTACAATTTACAGGTTCTCAGGACTGCAATAAAGGCAAGAAAAATGTGCATGATAGTACATAGGTATTTTCCACAAAAATAATATATTTTTTTTTTTAATTTTATCAAAACATGCGAGGAGAGAGCACGTCCAAATCAGACATTTTATTGCACATACCAAATATTGAATCCTTGGGGAACATGAGAAAAGTTTAAGGTATTTATCACCGGATCCAACTTTAGCACTTGTATTAAATTTATTGGAAATTAAAAATTTATTTCGTCCGCAAAAGTTCACGAGATGAAAGATTCGTGCCATTTTTGTTCTTATTTTGACGTTTGGTATATGTCAAACTTCAAACAGCCATCAGAAGGCTTCAGTGTTACCAGATGTTACAAACAGAGGGTATTGGCCACGTTCAGGATTCACTTATGTTGCACTTACACTGTTCAAATGCATGTCATTCATTTGAGTGATTAGTGAAATGACACACGTATATATTGTGTGTTCTTGAAGCAAAATCAAAATGTTTGGACTTTAGTTAAATCGTTAATAGACCATCACATGCATGACATACCTTTGAACAGTGTATATGCCGCATTAGGATAGAGTATCCATGTATTTTTCTGAACGACCAAAATGGTGTAGGTTACATTTGCTGAAAATTTGTTAAAAATCCAGTCATTTGATTATTTATTGTATTTGGAACTGAAAACTTAAATTTGCGATCGAATTACCTATTAATTAGTGTTTAAACATTTTAGTGAACATTTTTTCAAGTGTTTGATACAAAAAAACTAATTAGATTACATATTAATCACTATTATTAAACACTCGACTTTTTTGCTTTTGTTTTCCAACCAGGGAGTGCTTTCAGATTTTTTTTTTTTTTTTTTAATTTCACACTGTTAAATTTATGGAACAAGATACGCCGCAATCAAATCCACTTCAATTATCTCTTTTGTAGTCTAATAAAAAGTCAAAAAACTAATTTCACCTCTTCTTGTGACTTGTGAGGTATCAGGGTCGGGTCAATTTCGTTTCAGTTATTTCATTTAAAACCTTTACGAAAGCTCTTCCAATATTCACCACGTGAACTTTTGAGCCTGAGAGGAACAACTGAAGCGATAAACATGTTGGCATCTGTTAATGCGTCGCTATCTTGTTATTATTTTTTGTTTATAGGCAATTTTCCCAGATGATCCATCACAGCCCCATTTGCTAAGTAATAGCCGTGTTTTTTTTGCAAGTCCATATGGATTTGTCGAAAAAAACGACATCGGGACTAATAGTTTTAAACGTAAATACAACAACAACTTAAATCCATATAGACTTAGCTAAGTCCAGATAATTATCGGGACTTACGTACTGTAAGTAAGAAGTTCCTAAGTCCCGATGTCGTTTTTTTCGACAAATCCATATGGACTTGCAAAAAAACACGTCTAATGTTAGAATTAGAGGATTATGAGGTTGTCAAAAAATTACTCGAGGACCGTAAATTATTTACTATAATTATGTATTTGAGAACACATTTTTACATGCTAAAAATAATGGGGCATATTTATAGTCACATTTAAACTCCAGTTTATCTTAGACCTGCGTTTATCCTATCTAAATAACATTGAATAAACCCCAGTCTAAGATAAACTAGAGTTTAAAAGTGACTATAAATATGCCCCAATCTCTTTCAACCATTACCATATTTAAGGTAACCTATAGCAACAAAATTGCAATTTCATCCATAAATTAATAAAAAGCGTCAGCTGGTTTTCATAGCAAAAGTTCAGAAATAGTCACAGATTAAATTTCTGTTGAGTTTAAACCAGACTCTTAGGCAAAGTTTTGCAGTGGTGACTTGAACTAGAGTCAATTACCTCTAGAAGTAAATTAACTACAGTTAACTGAGGAAGCAGTTTTTTGGTGGAGAATGCATGCGGAACGACTAAACATATACCGACTCGCGGTGGATAAATCATCAAGAGCATCTGTTCAGTTAATCCTGAGTTAACTCACCAAATTTGGTGAGTTCACTCGGGTTTAACTTTAATCTCGCACTAAAAACTGGACCTTAAGGGATTTTTTTATAACCTAACTCAAAGTCAAAAAATTGAGCCAAAAACAGCTTTCCGAAAATCTTAAAATTTTCGAATGTAAAAAAAAAAAAACTGAATCATTGTTGAAATAAAAATGGTCCTTCTTTTTACAAGAACAAATGAAAAAAAATTATTTTTCAACCAAATTTTTAGATTTTTACTCCGAAAATCTGAAAATGTTCATAATTTTTTTTTTTATTTTAAAAATAAGGCAACTTTGACTACCTGCATCAGCTGAACCCTTCGACCAATTTTAAAATTTCTTTCTTTTTATGAAGCTTCCAATATTTCCTGATCCAGCATTTTAAGCACATGCGAAAATGAGTTTTACAGAGGTTTTTAAAAAATTGGCTACAGTGATCAGTAAAAAAACTTCTTTTCAATAATTTTATGTAACTTACGATTTAAAATATAAAATGGAAAGATCTATAGTAAATCACTTGAAATTATTTTTTTACAAACAAACTGTTCCTTGGACCAAGTATTTTTTCTAAAAAAATACATTTATTCTGACACTGTGGTGAAACTTATTAAAAACGCGAGTTATTTGTCTGTTGAAATATCATATTAAAAATGTAGTAAAACTTTAAATAGTTACTTAAAATTAAATCTAATCTATAATTACAAAGGGTTTATTCAATTGAAGGGCATCTTACTCCGAAAACCTCTTCAAATTAATAACATTTTCTCCCTAAAACAGCATTGAGCTCGGAAAATAATAGTTTTTGTAATGTACCAAAGTTAGGTACCTACATTTAATTTAAAGCATTATTTCCGGTTGATGTAAGAGCTTCTCTTCCGCTTTCCGCAATTGCTGGTAAACCTACACACATAACGGTAAAAATATTCTTAAACATATTTATATATGAGCTGAGCTACCTACGACAGATAGAACATTTTTCTTTTATGATTATAAAAATAAATCTAAATTATCTTATAAATTGAAACAAAAATATTTGTTTTGCTTTATTGTTTTTATCTTATATGCATACAACGTGTTAAAAGTAAAAAAAAAAAACAACAAATATTTTTAGACATTGTATTTGTATAGCATCTGACGGCCTGACGCCAAGCAATATATGTGGGTATCGGTAGGCAGGTTTCCTATATTCATTGCCATCCCAATGAAAATAATTTAGATATTTATATGTACAATATGCGCGTGTCCATCATTCTGAGCTTGCGAAATTCCTCAGGACGCCAACTGAAATTTGTTAATTCATTTATGAATGCAAAGAATTTTTAGCAAATATACAATTGAAAGTCTATCGCTCACCGTTCTAATATAATATAAAAATGCGATTTCCCTAGCTATTTGTCTTCCCATGTAGGTAAGATCTGAAAACCTATCTTGCTCACAAGGAAGTGAACAAATTCGATATGCCAACGAAGAAATGTGAATTTACGTAATATTGTTTTGCTGCAATACCTTATATTGAAAACATCGCTCAGTTGTTGTCGTTTTTTGTTTGTTTATAATGCACTCATATTTGCAGTGACCATCCTTCCTGAATTATTGGCGGTACATTAAAATTGCTAATAGTAAATTTTCTTAAAAAACGTTAAAGCTGGACAAATACGATCGAGTCATTTGGCTCGTGGATTTCCGACCGGCTGAAAATCCAAATGTGAGCCCAATCACACGATGGAATTTGGCTCGGCGATGCAATTTCATAATTGTGTGGGAAATACAATAATTTGAAGTCGAATTTCGAAATTGCCAGGCAATTAAATGCGAAATGATTAGATTGCAGTAAAAAGAAATTGCGAAATGAAAAACATCCAAAGAAAAGATATTCCTGTATTTTAAGTACAACACTTACAAACTTGGCAAACCATATTTGTCATCAGGTAAATAATATTAATATGAAAATGTACCTAGCAATTCAACGTTTTGTAAATATTGTAACATATTTATTTTGATCCGTTTTTCTCTCCCGTGTGTCGAATTGTTTCACTTCAAAAATTCAGAGTTATACGGTCACCGCACGCTCAAAAAGTTTTGTTGTTGGAAGAAAACTTATGAATTACAATTTTTGCCTGTATATGTATTCCAATTCGTTTGAAATCTTGCCAAATGGTTCAAGCAAAATTGTAAATTGTGTGTTCTTGGTTTTCACACATCGTTTATATTGAGATTAAATCATGAATACAATTTTGCTTTTATTTAAATATTTTTGATTTTGAGGGCGGTTGTACAGCTGTATTTGTGAAGTAAACTTCCGAAAGAATTCATTCATTTTGAGAAAAGCTTCTCTACAAAAAAAAAATCATCAAAAAAGCAGCCGATTTATTAATTTAATATGGTCATGCCAAACAGTGAAAATGACTTAACGCTTCCATTTTTCAATCAATATCAAAAAGCTTTTTAGTCGATTAAGTATATCGTTTAAAAATAAAATTCAACACAAAATAAAAATTAAAAAAAAAAAAAAACTTAGCCTTAAACTTTTACTCTTAAAATGCTTTCCTCGCTAAGAGCATATTTTTCTCAGCCAACATTTCAGCCAATGAAAATGAGAAAAACAGAAAAATCATTGTGTTAGAAAAACAATAAGAAAAAGTATTTTTTGTACACCTAAACGAGAATCGAGAGTAGTTAGCCCAGATATCCATCAATGATTTGAATTAGTTTAGTCGCGAAATTAAAAACAATTGAAAAGACATAACTTAGAAATCGTCTTTGAGGGTTTTGAAAACGCGAGCGTGTTTTGTATGTCCTTGTGGATTATTCATTTATCGATACAATATAGGTCAATTTTTGGGAATGCCCACGCCTGAGGCGAGTGCGTCGTCGTCGTCGTCGGTGGCGCTCAGAAACGCCACCATCACCGAACTGGCCGTAGAAAAAGCGGACTCTTTCAAGGCATACGTATCTAGTATTATGACGCAAGATCAATGTTTGGATAATGGCCATCAGGCCAACAGTAATAATAATCGTTCTTCAAGTGACAAAGTTAGTGACGATCTAAATAATTCTAAAAATAGTGTTGTTAGTAATGGCGTAAACAGTGTGCAAGAATTCAATGTCGATGTTAATCGCGAATACAGCACAGATTTGGTGATCGTGCAAAATAGCACCGTAGACGCCGATAGTCCGCCAACGGGAAAGGTTTTACCGACGACGAGTAAACAATTAACGGAAACGCCAAGCGATTTTGTGCATTCAAAAGATATTTTAGATAATTCAATAAATAATAATATTGATGCGAATAAGAGTGAATGTGCAAATAATATCGTTGCAGATATGACGGTGATAAAGCATCAAAATAGTAACGAAAATATGCGTGATATAATTGCGAATTCGGAAAAGACAAATAAAAATTCAAGTGATTCGCAACTAGATAGGGTTGGAAAAAGTGCGAAAAGTAATATTAATGTGAGAAATGCAAATAATTTGGCAGGAACACGTGGAAATCGAAAACTAATTAGGTCTGAAAATGTGAATGAGTGCGAAGATGATCAAGTCGAAGATCCGATAGAACGTTTGAATAAATTACGCGCGAGTATATCAAGCGCCCTTAGTGAAGTTAAGGGAGTTTTGAAACAATACAGTACAGAACAAGGTTGTGAAGAGAAAAATGAATCTGCTCCATCTAAGCAGCCGCCCGATGAAGGCCCAGTTAGATTTCGTTTTGTTCGTAAAATCCGTCGGAGAAGCGTATTTAGTGAAGACGACGAAACGGAGATACCTAAACCATCAACTGACCTTACAGCTTCGCCCATAATTGAGAATAAGGTTATCGAAGAAATTCAAAAAACTTTTCCAAATGAAAATCAGGATTTGACCGGTCAAAATAAAGATTTAAATACAGTTCCTCCTAATGTTGCGGAAATCGAAAAACCAATTGAAAATAATACCGACGAAACAGACAAAAAACTCATTGAAACATCTACAACTGAGAGCCTTGCTGATATTCAGGTTCCTCAAGATAAGAGCGATAATGGTGCTACTCCCGTTGGTGAAATTCAAAAGACCACAAAAGAAGATTCATCAATTGCTGAAATTGAAGTCCCTCCCAGCACTTCTGAAACTTCAAAAATTAAAAATGTAAAAATCAAAAAAGTTCTTAAAAAAGACAGGCGAGCTTCAATAGCAGCTGTAGAAATAAATCAAATATCAAATGATCAACCACAGATACCTTTAGAACTTAAAACGCAGCGTCGACCTTCAGATTCTGGCACTTTGGTGAAACAAACAACACGAATCAAGGCATCAAAGTCGAGTGAAAAGCCGAAGCTTATTTCTCATCGCAAGGTTAAAACTGGGTCTTCTTCCAAAACTGAAAGTTCGACGATAAAGCCAAACCAAACACTGAAAGCTGTTGAAGTGACAGCTGGCTCCTCTGAAGAAAAATCCTCATCTTCACCGATAATTGATTCTACAAATGCATTAGACATAAAGATATCAGACGGTGTTGAAAATGAAAATCCAACAAAACCTGTTGCGTCTCCAGTGAGTGTGGAATCAACCGCACTTAAAAATACGTGTGTCCCAAAAAAGGCTGAAGCGAATACACCGGCTAGAACTAGTTTTCCCAAATCGAATACACCTGAGGTCGTGGCAGCCCCGACCATTGGTTCAACAGTGAATGCTGATGTGAACAAAACTTCACCATTAGTAGCTGAAGTCAATACACCTACAAGAACAAGCGTTGATAATTTGAATACACCTGAAGTCACTTCAGTGCCAGTAGTTAGTTCAACAGTGAATACTGATGTGCCTCAAACTTCACCCAAAGCAGCTGAAGTCAGTACACCTGCAGGAACTAGCGTTGATAAGTTGAATACACCTGAAGTCACTTCAGTCCCAGCTTTGAGTTCAGTGACTGCTGATGTGCCTCAAACAACACCTAAAGTAACCGAAGTGAACAGCATTGTCAAATTGAATAGACCTGAAGTTACACCAGCCCTATCAGCAGATATTTCTAAGGTGAAAGATGATTTGCCGCAAAGTATACCTGAAATGGCAGTTACTTCTGTGAAACCTAACACAAGTGAAGTACTTCCTCATTCACAACCAAGTCTAAAGACTAGCACAGAAGCTACCAAAGTTGGAATTCCAAATCAACAAATTATAAAATCTAAGCAATTATCTCAGGGTTCTAAAACTCTAACTCCCAGCAAAAAATCCAGTACAGGACAAGCGTCGCCAGCTAAGATTCCTGTTGCATCACAAGCTACTGCTAAAAGCATTATTAACCAAACTAAAGTCATAGAAACTAAAACAGTTAATGCACTTTCTATTCAAACAAATAAACCAGCAAAGATGAGTACTCAAGCTGAACAAATTGATGTTTCTAAAGCTGCCACTGTAAAAGCTGAAAAGACTGTAGCTAGTAAAAAATCAAACGAATCAGTTAATCCCAATGTCACCAACCAAGTACCAAAACATTCAACACCTGAAACATCCAAAGTATCTACGGCATCTTCGACACAAATAGATGAAAAGAGTTCTGACACACATGAAACTCAAGCTGATGACACATCTGGTGTCGAACCGGATGTACCGATACCGTCAAACGTCCCCAAAGACGCTCTAGCTGTTAAATTTAATTTACCCGGCCAAGAAAGTGTTGAAGAACTTCAGAGATTAGAAGAACAACAAGACAAAGAAACCATCAGCCCACCCCAAACACCCGAAATACCCGAAACACCTGAAACAACAGCAGCTCCTGCAAAGAAAAAACGAAAAGCTAAGCGCAAGGTTGTCATTCGCCGTATAAAAAGGAAGCTTTCCAAAGAGGATACCTTTTTCCAACCCCAAGAAACCGCACCGGAGTTAGAAATCGAAGAAAAAGAAATTGAAGAAAAAGATCTAGACGAAGAACCTGTAGAAGAAGGTCCAAAACAACCCAAATCATGTCTGAAAAATCGCCAATTTGAAATCGGCGATGTGGTTATGTATGCCGAACATTATAAAAAGACACAAGTTAGATGGAAGAAAGGTATTGTCACCGAAAGAATTACCAGCATATCATATAAATTAAACATAGAAGGTGACGAAAGACCAGCTCACATAAGCTATATTAAAAAGTTTACAGACAGGAAGGTGAATTTCGGTGGAAAAGAGTACCTGGAAATCGATTATGCACAAATTGAAGAGAATGAAGAAAAAGAACGTAACTATAGTATATGGAATTTAGTTTGATTTAATATTTATAATAAGGTAAACTTATTTCATACTATTGTGCTATATTTTTAAGAAATATAGTACAAGTCTATTCTGCTATCCGTTTTTGGAATGAATTATTCGATTAGTCGGCTTTGTAAACCTATCAAAACAGTAGACGCTTTGGTATTCACTCTTGATAGATAGCAGAATAAATCTTGTATTTAAAGGGAAACAATTTCGTCTTAACTAAATAAAATCAAAATAAAAAAAAAAAAAAAAAAAAAAATAAAGTTAATATTAAATTTAATTAATTTAAAATTATATAAACATCCAGTTTATTTGGCTAGTTCTAGTAAAAATATCTTTTAAGAGGAAAACGTAGCGAAACGGCAATGTACAAATATAATTTTCAAAACACGAACATAAATAATAAAATTGCTGAAAACCCTAATAAAAATAAAACTTACAGTTGGACAAAGACAAAAGAATTACATCTCCGGTTTAATTATTCACATCAATAGTTGTTGGTTGGTTAAATAATTATTTATTTATTTTTTCCAAAAGTTGTACATATTTAAATGTCCAGTTCCACAAAAAAGAATTTTGAATGTAAATAGTAAAATATCCCAAACTTTTTCTCAATTCGATCCTTATTATTCCTTGTGAAATTTATGTCAAATAATAGAAAATATAATTAATTCTGTATCAGATTTGAAGATTATTTCAATTTGTTTCTTAATACTACGTTTCCATACGTAAGGATTTGCCATAATCTTCTTCAAATCTCGAAGATTAAAGGCACTACTCCCAAACCAATGCGAATATTTCGAAACGTCAACGAAACTTTCGCCTGTCTAAATTTATTTACATTGTGATAAAAGAGAGTACCCACACTGGCGCGGTGCGAAACTGGGAACATTCTTGCATATTCGTTGCGAATGTTTCGCACCGGTTTGTGGGAGTGCCTTCACCACACCATTTTTTTTTTCGTAAATCTAGTAGATTTCAAATAAATCTTGTTGAATCTCCATAGGCCCGATAGTTTTATACATCGAACAAACCTTTTTTATATTGCTTTGACATTACCTTTCAAAATGCAAATGTTGTTTGATTTTAATTATATGAAGTTGAAGTGAGACAGAAAGTTTCATGCTTATCAAAAGATGCAAAAAAAGGTTGGATTTACCAATGAAAGAGTTCACCGCGAAATAAAAAGGTTTGTTTGATTTGTAAAACTTTGTGCCTTATGAGGATTTAACAAGATTTATTTTAAATCTTCTAGATTTAAGAAATAAATTTGTATGGTAAATCTTCGAGATTTGAAGAAGATTATGGAGAAATCTTATCAAATCTCGGTTAAGTGGTCGGTGGAAACATAGTATTATTGTTTAATTATAATTTTGTGTTATTAATTTTTAAATAGAAAAATATTAATGTCAAAATGTTCTCAATTATATATGATATTAAAATTTCGTAGTTAAAATTTATTTTCTTTATTAGCAGTTAATTTATTTTATTTTTTTTTTTAAATTTTAGTCAAATACCTTTGATGTGACGTTTTAAACTTGAAATATTAATCTTGACTGTTTTTAGATAAACAAGAAAAAAAAAAAAAAACAAATACAATAATTGATTTAATTAGTTAATATTAACCTTTATAAATATCTACCAAATAAGTTTAATTTATAATTTGTATTGAGAGATTAAAAACAGAGAACAACAAATACAAACAAATAAAAACTAATGTAGAAATAGTATCCAAAATAAAATATTATTTTTGTTAAAAAAAAAAATAATGGTCTTATTATTTTGAAACAACAAATTTATTATTTATACATCAGCAATAACTTTCTCCTTAGCTAAACATGTTCATGCTCAATACCATCGCTATTCATCATCTTCATCATATTCTATGGAATACAATTTGATAGTAGGTAAATAAATTTATAATCAGCAGAAGTAATAATATTATTACAAGCCATGGCCTTTATAGTGAGTGTGAGATGAATCTAAAAATAATTTTGGAAATATTCGAAACATTTAAAATAATTTTAAGTAAATCGGAATTTTGTTTTTGAGATTGGCCCTGAAGACGAAGCGAAGAAATAAAATAATAATACAAAATGTTTCATTGGGCGAATTATAGCGTGGCGAATGACAATAAAATTCAATGCCAAAGGCTTTCTTTCTATAATTTTATTTTAGTAAAGACTTTTTATTGTTAAGCGTAAGTACATACCTAATAAATTTGCATGTGTCAGCTTAATTTTGAAAGAAAACAATATAATGAATTCGCATTTCTGAGACAGAAAACTATACAAATTGAAAGTAAAAAAAGTTTATTATTATCCATTGAGTAGGTATTCAAAGTATTCTTTTTTTTTTTTTTTTTTTTTTGAAAATAATTCTTTTCATTTCTACATAAGCCAGACATACTTATTTGTATGTATGTATGTAGGTACCTACTGATTTACAATCTGAAAATCTACCAGATTATTTTTGGCATCCGGGTCTGATTGGCATGTGGTGGTGGTTGAGAGTAGCTACATATACCAACATAATATGAGTTGCAATCAATATTAAATCTGAAGACACTTTACTTACTAAGTTAAGTATGCGACTAAGTAGCATGTACTTGCTCTTCTAACTATTAACTAATGGTTTAAATGGGAAAGATATGGGGTTTTCCATTGGTAAAATAAATCAATTTATTTTTTATTTGGATCTGTCAAAAAGCCGATTTTGACCAATTTTACGTTCCATTGGGCAAACTAACTTGATTTATTTTTGTTTTAAGATCAATTGTAGATATATATGTAGGTACTAATAGAAACATAATTTACAGCTGTCAGTTTGGAAATGTGTTTTTATTTGATTAATTAATTTCGCTCATAATAAATGGAAGCAAGTTAAAAAAGAATAACATCATCTTTCTCTTCTAAAAGTGAAATTTGAAGTCGTATTCCATTCGCTACAAAAAAAATCTATTTTTAAATTGAGATTTGAATTAACACATGGATACCCCCATTAGTTAAAAAAAAAATTTGAGAGAAATCTAATTCATTTTCATAAAATTTATTCATCGTTACTTGCGAGGAACTTGAAAACGATGGAAATACCACAAACAAAAATGGGTCTCGCATTTCTGCCTTTCTTAATCCTTTTATACGTACACCGTACAGCCAGTTGTTTAAGAGGGGACAAAATAAAAAACAATAGGTAGTCACAAAAAATTATTCCTATTTTTTTTAGCCATACCTCAGGAACTTGATAGAATGCTATGTTCCTACACAGTTATTCTCTGTGTGGTTTTCATTTTCATTAAATTAAATGATTTGACATTAAATTTCTTAGGTCCAATTTTTCAGTGCGAGATTAAAGATAAACCCGAGTTAACTCATCATCATCAAATTTGGTGACTCGGGATTAACTGAACAGATTATTTCGATGTTTTATCGACTCAGTTAATTTAATCGTTCTACATGCTTCCTCAGTTAACTGTGGATTAATTTACTTCTAGAATTACATAATTCTGGTTTAACTCACCACTGAAAAACTGGGCCTAAGTTTGGATTCGTTTTATTTTCTTAAAATATTTTTTTTTTTAGTTTTAGCAAATAATTTTAAATAACTTAGAACAAAAAAACAATGGCGCAAAATTTAAGACGATTTAGTAAAGTGTTAAATCATTTTTAATATGATAAAAAGGATTTTGCTAATTTTAAAGGAGTTTATCATGATACTATCTCTTAACATTTTACTAAAGTTAAAATCGCCAGATTGCTGTTTTATCTTTTTAACATATTACTAAATCCATATGTCACTTTGACATAGAAAAATTTTAAAAAGGTATGTTTGCTTAATTTTTTGCACGAAATGTCACTGTTTTAGAAGCGTTCAGGTTGAGTTTCGTAAGCAAATAGGTTTAGTATGATACTAGTTAAAAAGTGTTAAAAAAATAAGAACATTTTGATAAAGAGCTCTAAAGTTAGTAAAGTTTTAACTAGTATCATGCTAAAACCTTAACATGATGTTGTTTAAAATTTTGCGCCAATGTTTTTTTTACTGATTTATTGAAAGAATTAAAGCTCTTCCAAGCCGGCCGGCGCGAAACATTCTTAGTATATTTTGTTTGCAGCTCTCAAAATAACAGTAACTTCCATAAAACCGTTATGAAAGACGTTATTTGTTTATGTAAGCTTTGTAAAACTGTATGATTTATTTTGGTATACAATCTTGAGTATTGGTTGTTATTATAATGGTTTTGAATTATATTTTAGTTGCTCTGTGGTGCGTTCTTTTTCTAAGGCCTGCGACCCACTAAGCAATTTCCGAGCAACTTCCAGCAACTTTCGAAAATTTAATAATTCTATCTTTAATCCACTGAAAACCTATCTAATGGGTGATTTTTTAAGAGGTTTAGAACTTTAAAAAAAAAAAAAACACAAAAAATTCGAAAAAATGAATGAAATATTTATTTGAATCGATAGTTTGAACCTTGCAATTTAATGTTTAAAGATAATTTCATGCAAATGTTGACCGCGGCTGCGTCTCAGGTAGCCCATCCGCTGAGTCCAATTTTGGCATACTCTTTCACACATATCGGCCGGTATCTCACGAATGAATGCATGGATGTTGGCTTCCAGTGCGTCAATCGAAGCGGGCTTGTCCCTATAGACATTAGCCTTGACATACCCCCACAAAAAATAATCTAATGGTGTCAAATCGCACGATCTAGGCGGCCAATTGACCGGCCCGAAACGTGAAATTAACTGTTCACCAAACGCGCCTCGCAATTGCGCCATTGTTTCGCGTGCTGTGTGGCATGTGGCACCGTCTTGTTGAAACCACATATCATGCAAGTCAAGAACTTCCATTTCGGGCAAAAAAAAGTTTGTTATCATCGCTCGGTAGCGTTCACCATTGACAGTAACGCTGCGATTCGCATCATCTTTGAAGAAATAGGCCCAATAATGCCGCCGGCCCATAAACCGCACCAAACAGTGGCTTTTTCGGGATGCATTGGTAGCTGTTGCAATGCTTCTGGCTGATCTTCACTCCAAATGCGGCAATTTTGCTTATTTACGTACCCATTCAACCAAAAATGAGCCTCATCGCTGAACACAAGCAGCGCGCGATGAACATTTCGAACCGAGCACGAATTTTGATAGTAAAATTCAATAATTTGCAAGCGTTGTTCATTTGTAAGACGATCCATGGTTAAATTGCAAACCAAACTGAAGCTGTTTGACAGTGACACAAGGTACTAAACACACGTCAGCTGTCAAAACCAGTGTTGCCAAAACCAAACCAGCTAAAAAATCACCCGTTACATTGATTTTGCATTTTCGACAGGTCAAATTGAGATAGGTGTTGGTGTAGCACGTTTTTGTAACAACTAAATACAACGCCTTTTAGCTGTTTTTTACCGCCATATTATTCACTAAGATACATCCAGATTAAAACTTAAATCCAGATGTATTTACATTGAATTTGTATGCTTTACATCTGGATTTAAATTTTTAATCGGGATGAATCGAGTGAATAATATGGCCGTTAGTATAAGAGATGATACATATAGATCATCAAAATACATGCATTACAACAACAACACGAGATCCTGCTCTCTATCGGGATCAAGTTTCATGTTAGTTTTCACTCTTGCGGGTAGATGGCTTCTCACGGTAAGGTAGTGTGAATTGTAGTCTAAAGAAAAAGACAACGAATAAATGAAAAATAAACAAACGTAGGAAAAAAAGAGATAGGTATACAACACAGTTATCACTAATATCCATATAGCCATATTTTATTATCTACGGATCTGGAGCATCTTATGAAAATAAACCGATACTCGGATCTTAGTGACAACTGTGTTGTATACCTGTTTCTATTTTCCTTGCGTTGTTTTATTTTTCATGAATTTGTTGTCTTTTTTCTTTACACTACATTTCGCACTACCTTACCATGAGAAGCCATCTACCCGCAAGAGTGAGAACTAATTTTAAGATCTATAAAATATATCCAGATAGAGAGCAGGATCTCAAGTTGTTGTTATATTAGACGTGCTTTTTTATCTACGGATCTGGATTAGAATCATCCCATGAAAAATAAAACGAATGGGGTAAAACCGAAAAGTTGTATCCGATTTCAAAAATTCTTTTTGTGTTTGAAAGGTTTTTTTAGTGTGTGGCTTAATTTAGGTGAGGTGGGACAAAAAAGAAATTGAATATTCGATTTCAAAAATTTTTGATGGTGGAAAGATTATTTTGGGGGCATAAAAGATATAGTTTCAAACATTTTTTTTATAGGCCGAGGAAATCGGGCTAACACTTAACAAAAAAATATTCGATTTAACAGTGTTTGAAAGGTTATTTAATTTGATATTTGTAGAGTGAAATGGGATATACACAAAAAAGTGGTTTTCGATTACAAAAAATCTTTCTGAATGGTGAGAGTAATAAAGGTTGAACTTAGATGATCATATTTTAACGAATTTAGCCATTCATAACGTAAAGTGGGTTAAAACCTAGAAAGTAATATTCAATTACAAAAAGTATCTTAAATATTTATTTATATTTTCTTTTGTAATTTGTATGCGAAGCTTAGGTTTGTCTACCCATGCGAAGCCGGGCGAGGCCAGCTAGTACATAATAAAAAGAACGCACTACTTCTTCTACTCTACTACTGCAATTTTGAAAATTTGTGAAAAATTTCACGTTACCAAACCAGACCTAGTATGCCCGTGTCTGGTAACTATAAACTTTCATCAAGTTTCTCAAAACTAGGTTTTCTTTCCTATGGCTTTTCAAAGCAAATTTAGACATTTGTGAAATATTTTAAATTTATAAAAATTTCACATTACTATTATTCTCTATAACTCTTAAGATCTGAATAGAATGTGAATGAGCCTTGTTATTTGTGGTGCACCTATTGTCTTTTAATGCCTTTTACGTCTCGAAATAGACTTCATATATCCGTTATCTGGTTTCAAAATAAAAACAAGTCTTAAGTTTATAATAAACAGTTTCTACTGTAATAAAAATATTGAAGAAAAAAAAATGTATGCATAGTTCTATCAGCCTTACGCAAATGAATTACGTTAATAATACTTAAAACCAATTGCACATACATTAACCGTTTCTCTGCCAATAAAAAACTAATTCTTTTAAAAGTTCAATGCCATTTGGCAAACATTAACTTCTGACATTGATCTTGCTCAATGCTCAGTGATCTAGTTGCGCTAATGAATGGTAAAATACAAACAAAATATACAAATTTAGAAACTTATTCGTTAGTCAGTCATTGAATATACACAACCTTCAATTTTCCTTCGAAAACAAACGTGTACATGGCCTGGCTTTAGATGAGGGGATCTTAACTTTAATCTTAAAATAGGTACGCTCGAACGACGCAATTGGCTTAATGTCATACACTTTGTCGGTACAATAAATTTGCAATATCCTTAACATAGTTTAAATGCTTTATCATCAAATAAAGCTTGTACAGTAAGATCATCTTCTGTGGATGCAGTATTGATAGATACCTTCAGTTTTTTTTCGTTTCTTTAAATATTCAGGTGTACCTACTTACATATGTATGTATGTACTGTACACAATATGCACATATTTTATCGATTTCTGATATATAGACGCTTGCATTTTTATGCCATGACTGCTCATACAACTAGTCTGGGAGAGAGCAAAGCATTAACGATTAACGGTAGGAATTTAGATTGAATAGTTATGGTGGGTGTGTGAAGTTATTAATAATACACATTTTAGTTACAATTTCCATTCTTAGGGAAGAAGGAAGAAATATTAAAGTAAATTAAATTTTCTATTTTACGAGAAATATAGGTTTCGCCTCGATATCTAGTCTGTAGATTTACATTTTGATAGTACGAATATTTAAAAAGAAAACGTAAGGGTTTGCCCTTAGAATATAACAACTAACAAAATTAACTCCCAAAAAAAAACGTAATTGGGCGTGTTTTTGTGAAAAACGTATAACAGTGTTTAACAAATAAAAAAGAAAATTCTTTTTAAGTAAAATGACTTGAAATGCAAAGAAAAAAAATATTAGAAAACAAAGACAACTACAACTTATAGCTGTTTTTGAAGTGAGAAATCTATTCTTTTATTTAATTTTATTTCGCGTGCTGTCCAAAACTGCGAATTTCTACGAATTTTTGACCAAATCCTTCAGTTAATATAAAAAAAAATGTATTCATAGAAATTAGCAGTTTTGAACAGTACGTGAACAGACATAGTATGTACAATGCATACATACTTACGGATTTTGTTAAGTTCAATACTAGCTTGGATTTTGGTATTCTATGCTTTCATCAAATTGGTCGAAGGCCGAAAACCAATTTAAAGAAAGGGGTCTTTAGTTTCCAGCCGGATCCGTCCTCAATTTGGTTTTTCATACTTAGAAGTATTAATTATTGCAGCCAACATAAGAACCACGCACATATTAAGCCTGTCTAGTATTACGGATATCTGAGGTTTTGTTTAAGCCAAAGCAAGACTTCTTTTATCAGCAAAAATACCGCTTGGAACACGCTTTAGAAAAAATGGAAGGAAAAACTTAATTTAAGCCTCACTGCGTCCACACATCTCCAATAGGCTTTTGAGTCGTCGGTCTAAAAATGGATCGATTCAAGAATGACATGTCCTTATAGATAGATATGGAACGGAAAGTTTTTATAGAACTGAAGCTGTGGGATGTTGTTGTCAATGTACCTTGGAATTGGTCCGAATGATTTCAGATTGGTGAATTATTTAATTATATCGATGATCCACTGTAAAGAAGCTGTATGACGAATAATGGCTGTGTTTGGAAGCGTTTGTTTGGTGAATATATCGATGGGTTAAGTGGAACAAAATATACAGTGGAGCGAAAGGATAAGATAAGTAAGTATATAAAATATATATTATCAGAGTTCAATGCTACTGCTGTAAAAAATTAAGGTCTTACCAGTACTCGCTGTATCAGAGACTTGGGCGATTCGTGCTTAGCAAACGGCTGCATTCGATACAGTTTTCTGTAGCATTTTCGCACCAAAGCCTTGGGATGTGCACCTGGATGACATTTCCTAGTGTTGAGTATAGTTCCTGTAACTTGGCGAAAGAGGGTAGGTTCGTACTTAGGCTCAATTGCCGATTCTGAAGCACTTTTACAGGTTGATTTTTTCATATGTATATAATCAATTGAGCATCATTAAAAAATTTTGAATTTAAAATTCCTTTTAATTTACCAATCCTTTCAATGAGCTAGCAAACACCTTTTTTAAAAAAAAGTTTCTTTTTTTAAGATTTTATTTAGGGAATTTGAAATACATTGTGATACCTTAACTAAAGCTGTATAAAACACTTTGCTTTCTTTCAAACATGCACAAAAGGTCAAACTTACAAATAAAACCAGCGTGCGTTGATGCGAGAATGTTGATTTGTTAGTAAACTTATCTTATTTACGACAAGTTTTGATTAACCACCCTGGCCAGCATGGTTTTTTTTTAATCTATAGGCCATAATCTTACTAGTACTTCCAAAAGTTTGGATTCTGTTCAAGTCTTCTCTGGAAGTTTGTGTACCAAGTTTGTAGTGTCGAGAGTGGAACCAATGCCGTTGCATCTCCAACCATATTCGGAATTTGTTGAGGGGTAATGCAAAAACTTGATGCATAGTTATAAAAGCTTTCTAGCATTTTTTGTCCAAACTGGAGGGTGTTGTTGGGATTAGTCTAGATTAAAATAAAAACAAATGAATAGTAGCAATAAATCTTACAGAATGAATCTACATACGATTGCAGGAGTTAGTTGACACACTGCAATATCCGGCTCAACAGAAATGCCAATTTGGGCTATATGCGATATGGCTTGGTTGCCAAACACCATTGTGTTTTGTTCTATTTCGTGACCCTTTTTTAGTTGTGAGATCTTGAAAATCGCAGACGGCTTGCTGTTAGATACATGGCCTAAATATTGCCAAGCTGGTGCCGAACTAGCATCGGGCCAGCTGAAGTAGACAGCCGCTGACATTCCTTCAGGCAGTGGGGACGAGCCGGTTAGGAAAATGACAATATAATTAACTCTATCCACTTCAGGAACATTGATCAACAATTTGTTTTCATCGACCCTCACAAAATCTGTCTGTGGCTGAAAATGTAAATTCTTATGTAGATTGAAGACTTCTGCCTTCTATTGTATGGATACTTTACCAGTCTTCCAGATATAATTAAGCCAAACATGCTGATTACTTTTTATTAAAGTGAATAAATAATTTAAATACTTGAGGTTGGAAAAATCAACAAAAAAATTTAATAACATCCAGAACAATCCAAATTTTATAGTTCTCGGCTTTTTTTTTGCTATAATTGGTATAGCAAATGACAGGTGATGATTGAAGTTTGACGGCTTTTTGACAGAATAAACGCAAAAAAAAACATAAAGGTTTAAACAAAATTCGTATCTGAAATTTAGATTTAATGCATGAAACACATTCAGACAGCATCCCCGAAACCCATTGGGTTGGAATCAATAGACAAGACGCATGCTGCAAAGCTTTTTCTTCAAAGCAAACGAGACCGTTTTGGATTCGCTTAGTAATAAGGGGGATTCACATTCAACGACGTGGCGGCTAGTGTTCATATTCAGCGACTGTCTTACCGACATTATTTTTAAGGAAAATTTCAAAGGGCAAACACGTAGCGGAACTCATTACATTAAAACGAAAACAATAATCTAGTACTATAAACTACTCGTGCTCTCATGGCGAGTAGATAAGGTTTGTGGGAAAACGAATTTTCTGCGTTCCATTCAAAATGGCTAGCAATGAACTCATAAGTACTTCGCCACCTCCGAAGAAACACGGCTTGTAGTGTAAAAAGAAAGACAACGCGTTATACTACGTTTTCATTAGAGCCGAAATGAGGTAATTTCGCAAATTACAGAAAAAGTGTTTTCATCTCAAATTTGCTAATTTCGTTTGACAGCTCATTTGATTTTGAAATTTATTTGGCCGTTAATTACTTGTTTTTTGTTCTTTTCTCTTTGTGTTTCTATTTTTCACACATCGAGTTTTGACATTTCAATATCAAAGCTTTTAAAATGGATTCCAATTGGGTGTGTTCATAAGGTTGGCACGTAACCTAATTTCGTGCAAATTAGGTTGAAATTACCTCATTTTGAAATGTGAATTTGTATGGCAAATGAGGTAATTTGGAATCGAATTTGGAAATTTTCAACGAAATTACCTCATTTGCTCTAATGAAAACGTAGTATTAAATGAAAAATAAACAAACTTAAGGAAAAAAGAGATAGGTACACAACACAGTTGTAACTTAGATCCTTATCGTTTTTCTATCATAAAATGATCTATATGGACCATCAGCGATTATAAAATGCGGCTATTGACACAAAATGGCAAAATTGTATTGAATTTCATATAGGTGTTTTTGTGCACTAAGCAAACGCGAGTGTATCGAAAAAAGTACATTTGTATCGACTTTTTCAACCGTGATCCGAGAACCAAATGAAAATCGCATTTTTGTGGTGAAAAGCTGGCAGTTAAAATTGGCTGCGTTTTTACTATAAAAAATGGTCGAGTTGTCAAAACAAATCATACTCACACATTAGCCACATTATGGCTAATCTGTGCTCACAATCACAAACTCAATGCGTGTTGTTGTTGTTGCAATTCACATCAAAAACACTGCATAGGAGTGTTTTTGATTCATATCTACTCACAAAATAAAACTACAAAAACGACGATGTTTTCGAATCTCAAGTAGGTTTTGGAGGGTGAAACGTAGAAAAGTTCCCATCGCCATAATTGAACAAAAAAAAAAAAAAAATAGAAGTGGAGAGTGATTATGAATTATAATTTATAATCTCTGAAGAACACTAACGATATCCTTCCTAATATTCTGGATCACTGTGAACTATGTGGTACTTCAGTGGTTTCAATGGTTTTGGTCAATTTGGTAAGGCGCATGCCAGTAGCGTTAATAGACTAACAAATTTCAGTCTTGAATCGCTCAATGAAGAATTCTTGATCACACCAGCATGGAGTTGTAATCTTGTCGCTATAGAAAATGAAATACTTATCACAGGATTTGTCTATTCTCATCAAAAAGCAATAGACAAAATTCAACTTCCTGATAAAATCATTGCCGTTGGTTCAACAGACAATTACTGTTTGATTCTATTAATATCTGGAAAGTTGTTTAAACTCGGTAGAAAGGACCTAATTGTAGAAGAAATAAAATTCAGCGATTTCTGCCCAAAAAAATGTTCTAAACGTAAAGCTTTTGAAGAATCTAAAGTAACTACCCCAAAAAAAACGGTAACAGTCGAACATATTGCTTGCGGTAGTGGTTTGGCTGTAGCAATCACCAGCGATAACTGTGTGTATAACATTCCTACAAAAATCATTCAGTTTCCAGATTCTGAAAAAATTGTCGCTCTTCAATGTGGCTTTGAACATGCTTTAGCACTTAACTCACATGGAGATGTATATTCCTGGGGTAGCGGTCTACGTGGACAACTAGGCATTGATGAGCTGAGAATTCAAGAAATACCGACTTTAATTGAAGCACTTGGTGGAATTAAGATAATAAGTATCGCAGCCGGGGGATGGCACAGTGCTGCTGCTTCTTCAATTGGTGATGTCTATACATGGGGACTTAATTGCAGTGGTCAACTTGGGATGCGGGTTTTTAACGCTAATGGAATTAAAAACACAACAATTTATCCTATGCCGCAACTTCTCGACCTTCCACAATGTGTTGGATGTGAAAATAAAAATCAATATTGTAACATAATAGCAGTTTACTGTGGGGCAAGACACACATTTGTTAGAACTTCATGTGGTTCTCTTCTTGCTGCTGGATGGAACCAATACGGGCAGTTAGGTTTAGATAATGCTCGAAGTGTAGTAGACGAATTTGAAAAAATAGGTGACTGTCCTAAAAATAATGTAAATCTTATATGTGGCCCATGGTGCACTATTTTAAAATTTAATTAAATTTTTTTTTGTCTGGTATGAAAATAACAGTTTCTGTCATGATTCACCAGGAAAAGGTCAAAATGTCTTTTAAAAATGTTGCCTTTTAAATGTAGATATGTATATTCATAAGCGATACCTATACAGTTTTCAAAAATATAAATTCGTTCAACAACAATAGAAAAAGCCTTCTCAAACTTAAAAACGCTTTTTTTTCATTTTGGCTTCATTCATCTGGCACAGTTTCTTCTGCATTTGAACACGGATGTTTTGTGTCATCTGACTTTTTCGTTTCTGCCGTTTGCAATTCCCCAAATATTTCAGTTAAAAAATTTAAATATTCAGTCTGGTGTTGGACCTTATTTCCGGTTGATGCAACAGCCGATGGGCATCTACCGATATAGCTGTAAAAATAAAAATATTGTTTTTACATAATGTAAATGCCTATTATGAAATGTGATTATAAGAAATATTTCTCAATCAGCCTTATTGTGAATTTCACCCGAACAACATTCTGCACCCGGGATGACTGTCATTGCAATTTTCGCCTATTGCGAGTTTCACCCGAAAAATGTTAAATATTCAAAATAAATTTCAGTGATTTCGGCGGAATTTAACCCCATTCCCATTAAGAGGTAATCAGCCTTATCTCCAATACCATAGTAATCAGAATCTTTGCGAATCCCGAAAAAAACTGTCATCGAATTCGTTCTTAATGGCAATTTGAATGAGATTTTTCACTACGACGGATTCTGTGATGGTTTTTTTCGGGATTCGTAATAGGTTTCCGATTATGATGTAATTCGTTATAGGGCTGAATATTTCATTTTTAATATTTTCTGCGACTTTTTTTCAATTAAAAACCATGACACATGTATGACCATCTTAGTTCTTGGAAATAACATTTGAAAACATTTTTTGTGATACCAATTTAGTTAAATAACCACAAAAATTGCTTTTTGCATTACGTGCAAATCTCAACAATACGCTACCCGCTTGTGCACTCCTTACATTAATGTTGACATAATTTCGCTTGGAAATGGATAGAATGGAATTATTCCTTTTTTTTTCTTCTTTTAATAATTTATTGATGAAAATTATTAAACACTTACCCTAGGCTTGTTAAGAGCTATACAAAGATAAAATGCAATCTGAAAATCAAGCCATATTTTATCGTTATATGAACACAATTTATCGAACTGAATTCGGATCTGAATTCCGACACTATTCGTAGTGTCAGAGGGGGTGTCATCCCGACCATCCCAAGACAACTCATCCCCAACCATTCATCCCAAGACCCAACTGGGCCCTGATTATGTATTACGAAACGAAAGATAGAAAAAACGAAGCCCAGGGAAACGAAAGTCAGCGCGTAATGCGATTATGAAAAACGAAAATGTTTTTCTCACTATATTTATAATTTTTCTTTCATTTTTCCTTAGCTCAATCAAAAAAAAAACACAAAACCGAACCAAAATACAATTTTGATAACAAACTCAAAACGAAAGCCAGCCAATACAGCGCAAGACACTCGTTAATGAAATACGAGTATCGTTTTTTTTTACGACACTTGTTACTCGTAATCGTAATTTAATGAAAACGCGGCGTTACAAACGATATTCGTTTTATGTAATAAGCCCGTACCAGGACAACTCATCCCATAAATAAGAACTCATCCCATGGATGTTTTGTGCGAAACAAAGAAAAAACAGCGTTTTGCTGTTGTGTTTTAGTACTTTGCATACACCCAACATCGCACCTACCCCAAATCCTATAGTGTGCCCAAGCAGGCGGGTTGCAGGGGGGGGGGGGGCAGCATGCCCCATACGTTCCTCATACTCATACGTTCCTTGGGATGAGTTGTCCCATTACCAGTAGGGTCTTGGGATGAACCATCGGGGACCAGTGGTTCTGGGATGGGCTACACCCAACCCCATTAAACATATTCTTCTGTTTCAATTTATGTCTGGGTTCAATTGTTTTTTAAAATAGCCTTTCCACAAATTAGATTAATTTATTGAACACAAATATCAAACTGAGGCAACTTCATGTCAGCAGTTTTTGACGGAAAACATTTATATTAATAGTTTCATCTTTCATGATTGAATAAAATTGCCTATAAATTAAATTTTCAAAGAAAAGTTCAAAGCAAACACATTTGATATAGAATGAAAAATAGCGAATGCGAATGACTTTGACGTTAACTTTCGAATAATATAGTAAGAAATTTCAAACAAAATACTTGGCATTACTAGATTTTGCTAATCCGATAATTTTTACTGCAGAATCGAATTACAGTCAAACTTCTTTATAACGAACCTTCAAGGGAACACAAAATTGCTTCGTTGTAAAGAAGCTTTATACAAAATTCGTTATATAGAAATTATTTTGTTTTTAAATACTGCAAGGGGAACAAAATGAAATTGGCTATAGAGAGAATTACGTTATAAAGAAGTTCGTTATAAAGAAGTTTGACTGTACCTAGTAGTTTGAGATTTTATACGAAAATTAGTGCAAAAAAACATCTGATCTTAAAAAACTTACATAAAATTTGGACTCGAAAAAAATGGAAGATCATTATTTCCAATTTGAATTAAAAAAAAATCGCTATTCTAAACAACCGCTTCCCCCCTCTACTTAAAGTCGTGAACATATGTACATACATACCTATAAGCATCCACGTCAAAATTTGTTGTCGTAGCATGGCCTAATCGTCTTGTCTTCACTTTTTTAAAATTTTTTTTTTTTAAATTTTAGAATACATGCAAACCTTAATTATCACATCACAGTAAAGAAATGTATAACTTCTTATGCGCGTGTATGAATAGGAGTACACGTCCTATATAAAACGACATTTTTTCTGAGAATACCTGAAGTTAGTTTGGAGATTCGGATAGAATTATCTTACAGCCATATTATTGACATGTTTTAAAACTAGTTTAATAGCAAAACTAGTTTTATAGAAGTTTGGAGTCCCAATATTGACACGGTTTTATGAAATAGGAGATTCATCCAAGGCTAGATTAATGTTTTTGAGTTTGAGTGTCAAATTACTTTTGAATAAGACCAATTTGGGCACCTACAAACATCTCTAGAACTAGTTTTGTCGTGAAACTAGTTTTGAAAAAAGTCAATAATATGACTGTTAACATATTCATCTCCTTTACTTCGAGGGGTAAAACTCCTGCAGAAACAAAATCCTGTCAAATAGGCAAAAGAGTTTGTTGTTTTGTTTTGTTGACGAAAAATCGATTAAAAACTCGACTTTAATGTTGAATAAGCTCTCTCTCTCTCTCTGTCTCTGTTAATAAACATCTACTTATTTTGATTTTATTTTTATTCATTTTGGTGCAAGTGTAGAATTGTTGTTAAAATATACTCATTTTTCTATTCATTTTATTTCAAAAGAAATAAAAAAAACTAAATGGTATAATAGAAGGTAAGTGCTTTTTGTTAATTTCTAATAATAAATAACAATTATTACATTAAAAAATCAATATCGCTCTTTATCACGTTTTAGTTGTGTGTATTTGATTACAAATCAAGGCGCCACTTTCTTGTTTAACATAGGTTTTTCTTTTTTTTCTTTCGTGAATTACATCGCCAGTTCTTATTTTTCTTCAAGTCTAATTTAATTTATGTATTTAATAATATATTTATTTTTCGTTTGGATTTCTTACAATACTAGCACAAAGAAGCTCTATAAACGACAGTATGAATTCAGTTTTTTTTTCTTTTTCTTTTTCTAAAATACATAGGTTTGCTGCAATTAAGATTGTTTTTATTGGTCTAAATTAGTGAAACGAAATAACTTTTGATTTTATCAAAAATATCTTCGCAATACAATAACTCTTTTAGAGCATTTCATTTTCTTTACATTTTACTCTTTTGTTACATAAATCTTAAATATAAATTAAAAAAAAAAAATAAAACGCTTACGCAAAAACACAACTCAAATAAGTAATTTTTTGTTTCAAAAATCGCGGTAAATAAAACAATAATAAAATATATGTATAAACGTCTATAAACTTTCAACTGGGTCTTTGTGAACTTGTTGTTAAGTAAGAAAAGGTAACAATCTTAACCTCAACTGAAATAATAAATTAATAAATAGTTAAAACATAGGTCTTACTTGGAAAATAATAATAATAAAAAAAAAAAAAAAAAAACAAAAAAAGTGGTCACTCCATAGTATTTTGAGTCTGTTTTACTAACATGACTATTATTTAGTTCTCAGCTAATGTTGTAAGGATCTATAGTGCCATAGCATCACTTAACATGGCGTTCAGTTCGCGGATGTGCATTGCCTTCGATCCAGTAGCAGTAGAAGCTCCAGTGGGGCGGCCTACATAGCTGTTATATGTGATGTCATCCGTGTGTGTAAGTATTGGTGTTGTCGTAAAATGAGAAGAAAAAAAAAAACAGATAGTGTTTTACATTAATACCTCTTTTCAAAAATAAAATATTTGTTTATTAATAATTATGAATTAATTGTGAAAAGTGAGACCAGTAAATGCATTTGGATTCCTAAATTCTAAAATAGCCAAGAATTCAGAACTAATAATTTGGAAATATGTTCTGATTTAAAAAAATATGTATAGTGTAGGGTGTTTCTAATGTTTCTGGCCGGGATTTTTCTTAAATTGATGATTCAATTATTTAGTAAGTGGTGAAAACACGAAATTTACCTTTTTTTTTTTACATTTCAGTCGTGAGAACATGAGCATGTTATAACAAATTCCTTTAAACTTTTTAGTTACTACAAATATCAAGCTACAAACAAGCGTATTCGGAATAAAAAAGCAGACGCAACGGTCACATTGAACGATCACAATTTTATTTATTCAAAACATACATTTCTATCACGTTTTATGTACGATTCATTAGTACTTGTACCACCACCGTGGTGAGTCTATTTCGTTAATTTATTTAAACTTCAATTACATATTTGCCTTCTTGTTGCCATTGACAGTCCCCGTGAGAAAAATATGCACACATTTTCGCATGCTAAATTATTGAGATGACTACAAGAGTTGGCAAAAATAATAAATCATCAAAATTTGTTGTGCTACATTTACTCACATGTCCTTTGACGTACCGAGGAGCCATTTATTAATCAGTCCTATCATGAATTCCATCGTAATCGGAAACTTGTTAAGAATACTGAAAAAAAATTGTGTGAGCGCCGGGACTCACGGTTAATATGTGTAAACATCAACGTGCGCGGATCCAAAACAGACTTGTTTTTGCTTGAAGGGGATCTTAAGATTTTTTTCACTGAACGCACCCATCCTAGTATGCAGATCGTTACGTTGCACACGAATGTTCACGTTTTTTTTCACTCTACCGCCAGCATAGATGTTTACACATCAAAAAGTATCACATAATCCATCGGATCGGAAAATCTCATACAAATTGCCATTACGAACGGATTCTGTAATAGTTTTTTTTTTCGGGATTCGGAAACATTCCGATTACGATAAAACTCGTGATAGGGCTGAATGTATCTTGTCTAGATATTTTTATTTGCTTTCGAAAAAACAGTGTGGTACATACCAAACAATTTCGGTGCGGTCGGATTAAATTTTAGTTAAAATAAATAAATTAAATGCAAATAAAATTGATATACATTTCTATTCCTTTAGTATATTTGATCCGGGTTAATAAAGTAACACAGTAAATGGGTTTCTTACGCAAAGGCAAACAGTTTTGGCCTTGAAAGTTATAATTACAATGTAATGGTGAGATCAGGTGGAGAGTTATTTCGGACATTTTAAATTAATTTCAATATATAGTCAATATTTTTACTTGTTTTATACAACCCACCAGTTGTTGCGATTAAAGATAATGAAGTGTTTATAATACAAATTCTATATACTACTGAAATACATCAGCCAAGTAGAAGACTTAGCACTATTTAATTGGACTTGTTGAATTATTGATTCAAAATAGCTTTTAACGGCCTTTAGTCCATAAAAATTGGCGTTTCGCCCCGGCGATCTCACTTGGACTCATCAGTTGACTAGTGAGGGTCTTGTCAATACGCAATTTTTAAAGATAAAACAGTTTTATGTCGGATATAACAGCGTTTCAAAGGAAGAGAATCAGCTATGGTTAATGAACAAAGGTGTCAGTCAGAATAAAGCTGAGCAAAGTAGCACAAATAATGAGTGTGAACACTGTCAGAACAGAAAACTGCGTCTTGGTGTTTTATGAAAAAATTCGAATTTGTTCGGGATGATTTCCAAATTGACTTTAATCTCTCATACCAATTTTTTAAATTTTATATTCTTCTCTTTTTAATTTATAATTCATATATATAGTTTACATACATATACATATCGACTTTCTATTAAATTTTAGGATATTTTTGACACTTTGATATATCTCACAAATTTGGTCGTCCTCAAAAGTGTGATGTGCACTAAGCTGGAGAAACAATTTATTGAAATGCAAAGTGAATGAATGGTGAAACATGTTTGCACTGTACAAAATTATGTACTTTTCTTATTTCTCCTTTCTGTCAGGTTTAAATGAATATACCTAAACAACTTCGCCACCCACCTATCAGTTGGCACGGCAGCTCAACTTGAAATTCGTTTAATCGTCGTTCCCATAATACTTGCATTCTTGCAGATTATGACAAACAACAAGAAAGAATTAACTTGTTATTTATTTTTTTTTCGTATAGGTAGGTATTGCCAGTATTCTCACGCCATTCGTGTAAATTAATGTCTTAAATGACCTAGTTTTATCCAATTTATTTAAGTGTTGTGTAACATTAGTGTTAATCGGGCGTTATATGTTACTTTTTTGAAATGGTTATACCTTTAAAATTAGTGGCAACAATAAGTCAGTCAGTTACAAAAGAAACACCCTGTCTTTCTTGGCGCATTTTTTTTTTTTGTTAATTAAAATAAACAATAAACGATCATGCACCTTCATGATGAAATAAGCATGCACATTCAATAAATTGAAAACAAAACTGAACAAAAACAGAAAAATAAATATGATAAAAGAAATTAAAAAAGTAAAGAAAAAAAAAAATGAAACAAAACTGGGGTTGGAAAAAAAAGTCAAAACCAATAATTCAATTCACAAAAAGTCAAAACTTCTTGTTTTCCTTATCACAGTGGTTTGCCAAACAACACAAATTCTTATCTAATCAAGGAAGATGACATAGAAGTGAATTCAAAGGTACTAACAAACAGAAGATTAGAATAGAACTTTAAACATGAGCTCTGAGTTAAGCGGGAAATACACACTAGAACAATATTGTACCAACAGTTTGACAGAAATGCTGTTGTATGCAACGATTATATGGTGTCTCGAAACAACCAACGCAGACGGTTACACTAATCATGAGTACTTTGCTAGCCATTTTGAATGGAACTCACAAAATTGGTTTTCCTACAAACCTCATCTAGTTAGTAGTACTAGATTACTGTTTGCATTTACTCATGAGTAGTTTCGACACGGCTATGAACGACTTGGGTACAACCAGACTGGTACGATTGTCTGTAAAACACATTTAGTATAATATGTAGGTAGAGGTACCATAGTATGCGAATGAAACATATGTCTGTGACCGTATATCACGGTAATACTAGCCAAGGAAGGTGGTATGAACGTGGTATTTATACTGTTTTTTTTTTTTTAATTGGATAACAACTTAACCTAGTTGTCATTTTAAAGTTGATGACAACATTGTATATATATTTCTATAGTACTATCATGATGAGGAACTACCAGGGCGCCACCGCAACTTCCCAAAGTGCAATTTCTCATTGGAGACATTCTAGGTTCAGGAATATGCTAATAGAGAAGGATTGACCGATAATAGTAAAACGAGAATACTGTATACTAAGTTTATGAGTGTTCGAGGGAGAGAAAAAAAACAAAGATTTTGTATAGAACACAATAAAATGACAATGACAACACAAAGATAATAGAAGAACGAGAACTTTGCTACGAATGCATTGAGATTTCAAGGGGGACAAGATATTTTGTGCTTTGATATGTATAGGAGCTGTGGATTTGTTTTTTTTTTGTTTACGTTGAAATTTGTGGGTAGGCAAGGCATGAATGAATATATTTGGTATGGTATTTTTTGGAGGTTTATTTTAAAAAAAATATTTTCATATAATTTTTTTGAGGAAAACAAATTTGGTAGGTAGGTACGCAAATTACAACTATTTTGTATAGAATATAATAAAATGACAATACAAAGATGATACAAGAACGGGAACATTGTATAAGAATTTATTGAGAGTTCAACGGGAATTAAAAATTTTGAGCTTTTGTTATGTATAGGGAGTAATGAATTGATTTTTTTTTGTTGAAATTGAGGATTTACAAATAGCGAAAATAAAAATATAGGTATATGAATATATAGGGTGTCCAGCGGGAATTTTTCAACTTCTAATTGCGACTAACAAATCCGCATATCCTGCGCTTTGAATGATACCCCTCCTGCTTACCTCAACCCGCTAGATTTTCGATAATCGCAATTTAAAGTTGAAAAATTCTCGCTGAACACCCTATATATATGTAACTTGTTGTAGGTATTTAGTTAGAGTAAATTCGAAAAAAGCATACAAATCGTTCTTTAAATTGCCCAAACAACTCTAAGAAAGTAAAATACATAACTTGGTCGCCCGAACTTGGTCTTATGGGCGATCACACTGGTTGGAAATAATATTTTTTTTTTTTAACAAAATTAGAAATAAATTGATTAAAATATACTTCTGAAACCTTTTTTGAACCCAAGGCTATGTATACCATTTAATATCTTTAGTTAATCGTAGTTAATGAAAGAAAAAATATTAAAATTATAGAAGTGGTTTTAAAAATAATTAATTTTGTATGTATACATTTTCTAACCTTAACATTTTTAAGAAAATAATTTGGTACGTCGATTTTAAGTATTCATAAATTTGGAGGTAAAAATTGAATATTGGTTTAAATTAATCGTTTAAATTTTATTAAAAAATCGCTTTTTGCCAAGTTTAATAAATATCGACTAAGTCCTTTTTGAAATATATACCTATTGGGTTTTCAAAAAAGAATTTCAAACTTTTTTTTTCGTTTGAAAACTATTTAAAATGTAGTAATTATTCTTTATAAAAAATTGATTAAAACCAGTTGAATCGTTTCGAGAAATGCGAAACTAAAAAATATACTTTGCGAGGTACCATTAATATTCATTTTTTGGAATGGTTTATTGCTTACTAAAAGGCATCCTACTTATTCAATTTAAATCATTTTTTTAATCGATTTTAAATCGAACGAGTTTTCTTTTAACCCCAAAAATTTTGTTTGACAGGTACCGTTATTTGCTGTCTTAAAGTTTGACACCCCCTCCCATGCGATTTTATTCTTGTCTCGACCCTACACACTAGCTTTTTGTCACACTTTATGTGAATCACCCTGCATATAAGTAGAATAAGTTTTGTAAATTTGAAATTTGAAATATTTTTAAATGACCTTCTTTGAAAAAAATTTGATTGAAATCGGTTTAGCCGTTAAAGGGAAATTCGGTACATTTTGTTTGAAATCTATTTTTTTAAAAAGGACATATTCATTTTAACTGTATCAAAAAAAAAGAAAAATGGATATTGAGCTGTTTACCTTTAAGTATTTTAAACTATAAATTCTTTAATAAATACGAATTTGAGAAAAATTTAAAAAAATGAAGGTTTTTTTCGAAATAATAAATTTGTACAAGATGTAATTGAAAAAAAAAATAAAAAAAATGGTAGTTTAACATACCTATGTATATCTACGGTGACCATATTTTAAAATTCCAAATAATGGACAAAAAGAAAAAAAATAAACCTGGGACCTATTTCACCAAACACTTTTCACTTTGCAACTTTTCACTTTCACTTTGCAAATTTCGTTTCACCAAACGCAAATTTGCAAAGTGATAAGTTTTCTTAGTTTGCTAAGCATATGTTCTTTTCGTTTCACCAAACAAACAAACTTTGCAAATTTGATTCAGAATTTTGAAAAGTTTTTCAGTAATATGCAAAGAGAAATTTTTGTTTGCAAATAAGCGTTTGTTTTGAAAAGTTGAAATAATAATACACAAATGAACCGTTTTGAAGAATTTTCGGAAAATAAAGAAGTAAATAGAAGTGACCAAAGGGTAGTGAAAATAATTTTCCATCGAATTTATTTTGTCTAAAATTGGACATACATTTCAATTCAACAGTCAAATGAATATGTGTTAACGTCCTTTGCAACAAATTTTGAGTACACTACATTGGGCTGAGAATGGAACCCAATATCACGGTGTTGCATCTATGCGCGAAATAAGCAAAGCTGTAGAGTAGTTCATCGAGTATCGAATGTAATCATATAGTAGATGAATTTCTCCCAAACACCACTTGCTGGACACGAAATTCTTTAGAAATAGCCCCTGGTATTTAATTATTATTTTCTTTATTTCAAATAATAACTCAATAGAAAAAATACAACACAATTAATATATCAGAAGGAAGTCTTCATATTAATGTTAGGCAAAATAAATAAACAAATTAAATTCAGTATTTACTTTAACTAAATGTTAGAGTAAAATAAAACCTTATAAACACTAAATAAGTATCCTCATTATTTAAATAGGCCTAATGCAGGGAACTTTTATTTGTTTACATATTTGAATACTTTCCTGGAGAGGGTATAGATTCCATATAATATCTATGCACATATCGCAAGTAAGGCAGGAGTACGATAACTTTGGCGCCAAAAATTGATAACCGTTTTTTCTAGAGGGGTCGAAAACAAGCACTTTTTACTATGGGAGGGGGGGGTCCATCTCGAACCGTTTAGGAGGTAGGGGCAATTTTAGTAAAAAATGACTTAAAATGAAAAAATAATTATTAAAAAAGAACGGCAACAGTTACAGTAAATTAATATACCGTTTTTGAAAGCTAGCAATCTAAACTTTAATCCTGCATTTAAATTAAATTATTTTAGCTGATAGTTTTCAAAAAATTCGTATGCAAACCCAAAATTTTGATAAAAAAAATGGAAAAAAAGCTTAGACTAAATTTTCTCAAAATTGTGAAACGATGCGCTGAATTTGTTTTTTGTGGTCAGTGCAAATATCAATTTTGAATCGTCCACAAAAAACCGAATTGATTTATGTCTTCTATTTTTTGAGAAAATTGATAATTACTAAAACTACTTTTGTATGAGATTTTAGTTTTTTTTGTTGCTTACATATATACAATGCTAGCACCCAGCACTACGGCGTATAAATAGTGAGATATGTAACGGGGGGCATGCTGCCCCCCTGCAACCCCCCTGCTTGGCACACTATAGGATTTGGGGTATGTGCGAGGTTGGGTGTATGCAAAGTTTCTTTTGCATTTAATGAATCTGGATTTAAACTTTCAATTTGTCTTATATTTATATATCCAAGTCAACAGCTGATTTCTAAATATACATATACGTAGCCCAAAGTTGCACATTTAAAATTTTCAGACATGAAAATGTATTGCATTATAAAAAATTCACATTAGGTAATACTGTACGACTGCAGCAAAAATATAAATTTCTTAATAATGTATGTTTGTGTCTTACATACCTATATAATGCAATTGTAATGTTCAAAAAAGCACCATCACTACAGTAAAAGTGAGCAGGTGCATCAAGTTAGCAGGACACTTTTCAATTTTCAGAATTAGTAGTAATTAGCTGCAATTTAGTTGCTGATTAGTTACGCAAAAAAAAAATTAATCGCTCTGTTGGATTTCGAGAAATTGGGTGTCCTGCTAACTTGACGACAACTTAGCAGGACACCCAATTTTTCGGAATCCGAAAGTGCGATACATTTTTTTTTTGCGTAAATAATAAGCGATTAATTCATTTTCAACAAATATCCACTTCCGGACCGTTTATATGTATTTTTGGGAAAGGTGTCCTGCTAGCTTGATGCACCTAAAGTGAGCTTAGTAAATCTACTATAGTAGATAACTTTAACTGTTGTCGTGAAATAGCCGAAATAATAGCGTCTCACGTTGATGTTAACATTGGCAGCGAAGAAAACAAGCTCCTAAAAAAAACTATTTTATGCCGGAAAACAACGCACCACCTTCACCAATATATGGCACTTTTATTTTATAGAAAATACTGCCTTGAACAAAAATATAAAGACGACTTGGGCTCCCAAATCATGGAATTTTTACTAGACGTTAAAAAAGTGTACCCAGGTTTTATCGATGGTGAAGAAAGTATGGGCTTGCAACTAAAGGACTTCGACCCTCCCACTGTTCACAGTGAGCACTTAGAGGGTGTTTTACCGCCAAAACAACCTCGGCTTTTCACCATCAACGACGAACTCAATGAACTCGACAGTAACACCAGTACGGACGATGACTTCATTGACGAGACTTACATACCTCTTTAATAAATGAACATTGACTTTACTATTTTTAACTAACTCCTGACTTACTCAATAACTGACCGAACTCATGGTGCATTCTCGGTAACGCTAAATGAATTGCTGTACTTAACTTACAAAGATGAACCTAATCAACGTAAATATCAATAAACAAAAATCTCATAAGAAAGTAGTTTTAGTAATTTTCAATTTCCTCAAAAACTGGAAGACATAAATCTTTTCGGTTTTTTGTGTTCGATTAACTTGCATCATTTCAAAATTTTGAGAAAAATTGGTCTAAACTTTTTTTTTCCATTTTTTTATCAAAATTTTGAGTTTGCCTGCGAATTTTTTAAAAAACTGTCGGCTAAAATAATTTAATTTAAATGCAGGATTAAAGTTTAGATTCCTAACTTTCAAAAACGGTATATTTAATTACTGTAAGTGTTGCCGTTGTTTTTTAATAATTATTTTTTAATTTTAAGTAATTTTTTCTGAAATTGCCCCTACCTCCTAAACGGGGTGAGGTAGACCCCCCCCCCCCACCCATAGTAAAAAATGCTTATTTTTGACCCTTCTACAAGAATCCATTATCAATTTTTGGCGCCAAAGTTATCGTACTCTCCCCGCAAGTAAAAATGTATTTAAAAAAAAATCATTCAAAACGTTTTTTATATAAAAAGCTTCCTTAAAATTTGTTTAAAAATTATTTGGATTGCCTATTTCAAGTACCTATTTAAAAATATACACCAAACAATAAATGTAATTTAAAACAAATTCAACAACCTGCCTTCAACATAATTTCCTCTTGATTTAAGAATTTTTTTTGAACATTGGTATATCCAATACCTATTAATTAAAATTTAAAAGGACCTTCTGTATAATTTTTTTTATTAAAATCGGCTTAGCCCTTAATGAGATATTGATACCTTCCTTCCTATAAACTTTTCTTTTTCGAAAACGGTTTTTTGGCTTACCTATATTAATTACCTAATATTTTAAATTGGCATACCTACCTATGTACTAAATCTCTTGATACCTACAATTATTCAAAACGGAAACATAATTGGAAATAATATTTTTGTTCTGTTTATTATTAGGTAGTACCTACCTAGGGACCTAACTATACCAAAATTATGAAAATTATTATTATACCTACATATATATAATGTAGGTACCTAACCCGAAATATGGCAACCGTCCCATACAATTACTATTACCGCATATAATAGAAAGAGAATACCTGCAACGTTGCTTTCTTTGAATTCAAAATCAAAAATAAAAACCTCCCAAGTTTTTCATGAAACTATAGGAGATTATATACCTATACATATATGTATAAACATATGCCCTTAAGCAAAAAATCGTTTCCTAAATTCATTGAAAAAAAATTAAACCAAACCTTTGCATAAGCGAACATATACACACAAACATTTTTTTCTATTTTCTCGCCCAAGTTCAATGACGCAAAAGGCTATTTCGGATATCTCCCTTTCCCGCATTATTGTTGTCAGAACCAATATAATACACTCCTCTCGCTCCTACTACCTGTTCTCTATTCCTTTTTGATTCTCTCCATTGTCAAATTTGTGGCGTTTATAACGCCACATAGTAGCTCCCAAGAACGTAAAAAAAAACGACTCGATGATATTACTATGGGTTTTATATACAATGATGACAAGAAGTTGAAGAAAACAAAATATTCAAAACTATTGACTTTTGAACACATCTTAGGTTGTGTTTAACTTATGGCCTTTTCGATTGGAGTCAGAATAACAGTTCTTCTTCTGAATAGAAGAGAAATTTGTTTCTGGATTTGTTTTCAGAATCGTTCACACGTATCAAATTGTTCTTCCGGAATACCAATCGAAAAGGCCATACATAAGTGAACATGATTTGCAAGTTGACAAGCTGTCAAACTATACCACGTTACTGTAGTATCTCACCTATCATTCATACTGTGGTGTCTACACTAGATGTGTCAGGGGCATTACAGTTACGTTAACCTAATGAATTCTGATGCTGAGCTTTTGTTTCCATATTGATAAAAACATAGTGTCCTGCTTGATTGAGATGGCATATTTTAACCGGGAATACAAAATACTCGCGTAATTTTCCAAAAGAAAACATAACCATAAAACAAATATAAAAAACATAACACAAAACTAAAATTAAATTTAAGTTTACTTTAAGAGGTGTATAGGAACCAAAATTTGGATTAGTTTTTGCTGATAACGTGGTCACACCACAAGATCCACCATATTTGAACAACTCCATATATTGTAACTTTCTAAATGATTAAGTAAACCACATAAGCTAATTCTACGTGAGGACCCTCTCAACGTCCGATTCGATTCTTGCGCGCTGATACACCTTAAGCCTGTTCGTCTTAAAATAAATTTTAACATGACAAAAAGAGACATTTCAAAACGAGTTGTTTTTGTTATTTAAAGTTAGACAGGAGAACACATACGTACACGATAAAACTACATAATGAAGGATATATTTTTGATTGTTTGGGAAAAGTAACGTCAATATTTAATAGTAGCCCGTTGCGCTATGGTAAGTGCGTAGGGCTATCATGCCCTCGAAGGTCAGCCTACACCTCCTAAGACAAAAATGTTTTTTTCCCTTTTTCGGGTAGACTGCCTCTAGCGAGCAAGTGACAAATTCCCTGAGTATCATTCATACTGTGGTGTCTACACTAGATGTGTCAGGGGCATTACAGTTACGTTAACCTAATGAATTCTGATGCTGAGCTTTTGTTTCCATATTGATAAAAACATAGTGTCCTGCTTGATTGAGATGGCATATTTTAACCGGGAATACAAAATACTCGCGTAATTTTCCAAAAGAAAACATAACCATAAAACAAATATAAAAAACATAACACAAAACTAAAATTAAATTTAAGTTTACTTTAAGAGGTGTATAGGAACCAAAATTTGGATTAGTTTTTGCTGATAACGTGGTCACACCACAAGATCCACCATATTTGAACAACTCCATATATTGTAACTTTCTAAATGATTAAGTAAACCACATAAGCTAATTCTACGTGAGGACCCTCTCAACGTCCGATTCGATTCTTGCGCGCTGATACACCTTAAGCCTGTTCGTCTTAAAATAAATTTTAACATGACAAAAAGAGACATTTCAAAACGAGTTGTTTTTGTTATTTAAAGTTAGACAGGAGAACACATACGTACACGATAAAACTACATAATGAAGGATATATTTTTGATTGTTTGGGAAAAGTAACGTCAATATTTAATAGTAGCACGTTGCGCTATGGTAAGTGCGTAGGGCTATCATGCCCTCGAAGGTCAGCCTACACCACCTAAGACAAAAATGTTTTTTCCCTTTTTTGGGTAGACTGCCTCTAGCGAGCAAGTGAAATTCCCCGAGTATCTTTTGTCATGATAAACCGCCTCTCATCTTAGACATTCGGATTTGGAAGAAAATTGTAGGTCATCTTTATTCCTGCAAACTAACAACAAACAAATAGGAATTAGAGTTGAAAGTCACGCCAATAAATTTATTTAGATTTTATGGTTCGTCTTTTTGCCGAGATAGTCGAAAAATAAAAGGTGAAAATACCCCAAGCATGAGTTTGTTGTCTTCCAAAATGTACCAAATTTTCGTCAACATGATCTTTTTAACGTTTGTTTTGGAGTTTAGGGAATATACACTTCGATTGGCATGCAGCTACGAGGTTCGGTCGCTACTCTTTTGGGGGATATAACATTTCAATTGATCTATTCAATAATAAGAATAAGAATGGTTCATCCATGAACCCCCCTTTCACACTTTCCACTAAATTTAATTTGCAGTTACTCGTTTCGACCATAAAAAAAAGGTAAACATTTTATATGGGACTGTCATTCAAGCGACTGGATTACTGTCATAAGTAAGGCCATGATTGTCAACCACGACGTAAAAGACGAACCGAAACGGAAGTGCTAATAAAATATAATACAAGTTGCTATGAATGGGAAATTTTATGTAGGCGCGCATTAAGACGGAATATTTTTAAATTTCTATTAAAGGTAACTGGTTGTAACTGATTAAGGGTCGAAAAACGGAATGTGCTATCTTATTGATTTTTTTTTAATCAGATTTTTGTGTCTCCAATGAAATTTTTGCATTTTCGACTTATGAGGAATTAACAGAAACCCGACGATAAGCTCCAATTAATTGCCCAAAGACTGTTTTTAAAGAAACATTTGAGTTGTTAAACATATGATTTAATTTCGAGTGTACTTAATTGAAAATCGATTTGAAGTTTTTGATACCATTGAGATTCAATAAAAACCTTATTCGTTACACATCGTTAATCCTTAACCTTAATTTTTTGTAGGAACATATGAAATTAATTAATGTAAATGCTATCTGGCATTTCAAGTTCATTAGCTTAGTAGCCAAATCCATGGAATACTAGTTCATCACAAAAACTGATGCAAATAATCCAAATCTAAATATAAAATGGCCTTGATTGCGAGCCTCGTTCAACGTTCGATGTGACGAAACAAATTGTTATCTAAAGCGGAAAAGCTTTATATTGTTGTAAACCCTTGTGCAAATATAGCCGATATAATCTGATACACCAACAGCTTAAGATCAACTTTCGAAAAAAGGCGATTATCGCAATAAGGGTGGGTCAATTTTAAATGGATAGGAAATTCAACTCGTAATGGAATGAAACAAAACCAAAAAAAAAAAGACCAACAAAAAATGATGACAACAAAAAATAACAATCCATTGAAATTGAAACTGTTAAATAACAATGGTTTTACAAAAGACTGTGAAAATTGTTTTGAGTTGATCAAATGGATTTGAAAACAATACTAATGCAAAGATAACAATAATTTGTTGTAATTAAAAGGAACATTTAAGTTTACATAATTATTTAAGATTCCTATTTAAACCTTTTAAATTACGACAGTTTTGAATATTATATAGGAGAAACATCAAAAAGCTAAACAAAATTAAAACTTGGTTAGTTTCAAACTTTTGAGATTTTTATGGAAATCGTTCTCACTTTAGGGCGTGTAAGGAAGGTGTGCGGAAATTTGTTTTGAAATTGATTTTCTCAACTTCAAGCACATACCAAACACCCATAATGTGCCAACAACATCCATATTGCAAGTCTATATTTAAATGCATTTTATAATAATTACAATCGAATGAAAAATGTACGATTAAACTACCACAATAAATTAAAATTAATATTGTCTAAATCTAAAAGTTTGAAATGAAAGAAACTAAAAAAAATAATAACGTAAAACGTAAGGGGGTTAGATGCGTTAATAAGATTTTTTTTTAGAGAAGCCAAATGAAATACGCAAGTGTTATCGTATTGTCATTTGAATTATTTAAAAAAAAAAAAAACATCCAATTGTAAATCGAATTCTTGCGATTTGTATTCCCGTCCCTCACCTAATTTTTCTTCCAATTTTTGTGTTACGTGTCTTTGCAGCATTTCCATCTGAGGGTCTATTAAAATCTTTGCGCGAATCAAATTTCATATCAAAGTGTTTGGCACTATATGAATCATCGGTGTTTTGTGTAGATGATTGATTTTGGACGAACATTCGACTCAACCATGTTCCACTGTTAGCACTAGGGTTATTATGATTGCTAGAGGTGGTTATGGATGGGGAAACATCTTGACCATTTGGGCTGGAACACAATAAGTTTCAAGTAACATGTCATAGTGGACTCACAAACAAATTAATACAATTTTTTTTTGGTTGCAAAAAAAAAACAACACATTTACAGTTCGTTTTTTTTTTTTTTTGTTGTTTAACTTATTTAGTACTTCAGCAAAACTAGTAATTGTTATCAAATCGTCACTCACAAATCAATTAGGTTTAAAGAAAAATGATAGATAATATGCCTGGTATAAAAAAAAGCCATGCTACCAATGATTGTGCAGCATTAATTATTTATTGCATACTAACAAAAGAGAAGAAATGGAGGAAAATACGCCAGAAGATATAGCAATACAAATTTAAAAAAAAAATAATCAAATATTCTCTAATTTAAATGTTAACATGGCGCGTAGAAGATTTGAATTTTTCCAAAATTTAATACAAAAAATCTACTTTCTTAATTTTTTTCAAAATAGGGAGTTTTATAGTAAATGAAAAGCATTTGAAATTACCTGATGTCCCGACAGGAGTTAAGTGCTGTCAAGAAGCGAGGTTGCACATATGTCCATGCGCCTTGGTTTTTGTGTTCTTCTTGGGCCCAAACTAATTCAGCGTCTTTGTACTTAGCTGCTTCTTCTTTAACTAAATCGAATGGGAAGGGAGAAATCTACAAAAACAAACAAATTAATTTATAGTTGGTGTTTGAGCAGAAAAAAAATTAACCTGTTCAACTCTAATAATAGCAATTTCGTTTTCAAGTTTCTGATCGGCGCGTGCCTTGGTCAGATCGTAGTAAACTCTACCAGAACAGAACACCACTTTCTTAACACCACCTGGGTTCTGACCAGCGGGACCATTGTCAGGGATAATTCGTTGGAATTCGGTACCTTTACTCATTTCGTCAAAGGAGCTCCTGGCTTCTGGGTGTCGCAACAAAGATTTAGGGGTCATGAGAATCAAAGGTTTGCGGAAGGGCAAAGCTATTTGCCTTCTTAAAATATGGAAATAGTTTCCAGGGGTTGTGCAATTTGCAACGATCCAGTTTATATCATGAAGTTGCCTGATTGCGAACTCGTCAGATTCAGGGGGGAAATAGTCTGCATCGTCCGAAGATAGTTGAAGGAAACGTTCCAATCTAGCCGAAGAATGCTCAGGTCCCATACCTTCCATACCATGAGGAAGCAACATAACCAATCCAGATTGACGAACCCATTTAGCTTGTCCACTTGAGATAAATTGATCGATAATACATTGAGCTGTGTTATTGAAATCACCGAACTGGGCTTCCCAAAGCACAAGAGCATTTGGATTAGTCATTGAGAAGCCGTGTTCAAATCCAAGGACAGCGTATTCGGAAAGTGAACTATTCGATACAGAGTAAGGAGCTTGATCGGGATACATGTGACACAGTGAGTTGTAAGTGGCCTTGTCAACTAACTGATGATGCAGAACGTGATGACGATGTGAGAATGTACCACGCTCAACATCTTGACCAGAGAGACGGACGTGGATTCCTTCTTTGAGAAGTGAGCCGAAAGCCATAGCTTCTCCAAGAGCCCAGTCAACAGTGCGTTTGTCCACCATGTCCTTGCGAGCAGCCAATACTCTCAATAAACCCCTGAAATAATGACGACACACATATGTATTGTTTACCACATTTGAACACAAATTTAAAGAAAATAGTTGCATACTTGTGGATCACAAATTCGGCTGCGTTTGGAGGAGGACTTGAGAAACGGTTTCCGATGTGAACAAGAGTTTCTTCCTTAACACCAGTTGGGATCAATTTAAGAGGATCCTTGCCCTCAAAGAATCCAGACCATGGAGAATCAATCCAATCTTTGTACTGAAAAAAATAGTACAAAGTAGTTGTTTAAAAAAAAATGTTTACATCTAGTTATTTAAAACCAAAATTTAAATGCATTCAATTCCAATTTTTTTTTTTTTACCAAAAATGAAGCAATTCAAAAGAAGGCAATAATTGAATTATTATGGATGGGCACACTACTTTAATTGCAATAGCCATTTAACGTCTTTAAACCTAATATCGAATTCATTCACTTTTTTAAATTGATAACTGAGCAATCTTACCTTAATATGCGTTTCCTTTTTGGCTAATTCAAAAGCTTCTTCACAAATCTTTTCATATTTATCATGAACAGATTTAACTTCTTCAGCTGTACAGGATCCCTCTGCAATCAATTTATCAGCATACAAGTCCAAACCTTGAAAATAGATGAAAAATATGTAACATTATTGCATTGCATGAATAAATAGAATATGGATATTGAACTTACAGTTCTTATGATTGCGGATTTTTTGGTACATCAAGGGTTGGGTAAACATGGGTTCATCAATTTCATTATGTCCATTGCGTCGATAGCCAACGAGATCAATAACACAATCTTTGTGGAATGTTGCACGCCATTCGGCAGCAACTTTGCAAACGTGCATCACAGCTTCTGGGTCATCAGCATTAACATGGAAAATTGGGGCGTTCACAACTCGGGCAACATCTGTGCAATAAGGCGATGACCGCGAGAAACGAGGATCAGTCGTAAATCCAATTTGATTGTTGGCAACAACATGGATGGTTCCGTGTGTTGTGTAGTCTGGTAAGTCAGACAAGTGCATTGTTTCGTAAACAACACCTTGGCCACAGAATGCAGCATCACCGTGGATAAGAATAGACATAACTTTTTTGCCTTCACTATCGCCTCGGTAAAATTGTTCTGCACGAGTTTTTCCCTGAACCACTGGATCAACAGCTTCTAAATGTGATGGATTAGCAACGACCGCCAAGCGAATATTTTTGTTTGTAACTCGGTTCAAACGTTCAATATAGGTTCCTAAATGGTATTTCACATCACCAGAACCCTAAAAATGTAAATAAATCTTTAATGTTTTTCCTTCAACATACTTGCGCGTGCATAATCTTACGTCATCTGCAGCTTCGAGACCAGCGAATTGGGTAAATATTTGATGCAATGGCTTGCGACAGACATTAGCCAGTGTATTTAATCGACCTCTGTGAGGCATACCCATAATGACAGATTCAACACCGAGTTCAGTCGACACATCAATGATTTCCTTCAATGCAGGTATCATCATTTCACAACCTTCAAGTCCAAATCGTTTTTCAGAAGAGTACTTTTTGGCCAAAAACGCTTCAAAACTAAAGAAACAAAAAAAAAAAACATAAAGTATATATAAATTATGTGAATCGAAACGGGATACTGCTATCGTCAAAACGATACTATTCGTTGTTTATAGTTTAAAGTAATTAAGGCCCGGATTTATTTGGTTTTGCATACAAGAAGCAAAGCTTTCTTTATGTAATTTGAGACAATTATTACGAAACCGTTTTCCACTATTTTATTTTAGAATTTTCTAAGAAAAAAATCATTGTTGCCGATCGTAACAAATGTTCGAATTTTGTATCATGGATATTGATAAGCGAATTCGAAATCATGGAAGGATAAAAACTTAATCTTGTCTTCCGTGTTACGAAAACTGACCAATATCTTTTTTAAAATAGGTTCAAGAACGCCAACTTACCCAGTAGCTCGAGTAAGACGAGCAAGAATCAAACGTTTTTGTTCGGGGGAGAAGTTCAGCACACCAGGGCTCTCGAACCTCTTTCGGATCCAGTTACATTGTTCCAACGAATTGATGAACATAAACTCAACACCAATTTTGTTACAATAAACATTTTCAAGTCTGTTCAAAATTTCCCTGTAAATAAAAGTACAAAAAAGACTTAAAATTTAAAGCAAATTGAAGCAAATCATTCGATCTCACCTAAGCGATAAAGCTGTTTCATCACCTCCAATAAATGTTGTGCTAGGAAGTTTGAATTGTCTATCCATGTCATTTTGACCTTAATGTTTTAACAAATAAATTAAAATCAATATCTATGTTCATACAGTCAGACAATACAAAATAAAACACTGAGCTTTGAAATTCGGAGGATTGTTGTTCATGCGATGTTGAAAACATATTTTAGACAAAATTAACTAAACACTAATTGTACATATATTTTTGTGTTTTATATATATTTATATATGCCGCATAAAATACATTTACATCCAAAGAATAGAAGAAAAGAGTCAGAAATAAAGATGTTTTGCAAAGCTATAAAAACAAAATGATTAATGGACAATGCACCTTTTACCGATATTTTAAGTAGCGAGTCTCAAGGGCCTATATACAGAATTTCGGCATATTTTTTTTGAAAATTTCTATGACCACTACAAGATTCCATTTGCAATATTTCAAAAAAAAGTTTAAAGTGGGTTTAAAATCCATTCGAGCTTAGTCGTGCGAGAACTCTAGCATGTTAAACAAATAAAAAACGTCTGTCCTAAAATGTCAAAAAGAATTTAATTGTGTAAACCTTGAATTTCAACCAAGCATGTTTCATCAATTGTAAAAAAGTGGGCGAATTATTTAAAGGTACTATTTGTATGTAGGGTTTACTGTCAGGTAACGCATGGGTGGTGTCAAATTTCCATCAAACAACCAACTCAAATCAAATTTGTAGTTAGCTCCTCTTGAAATTTCTCATCGGATAGGCCCCCTTCACACGTAATGCATGTTTGGTAACTTTAACTTTCACCATGTTTTCCAGAACAATTTTTTTTGTATGGGTTTTGACAGCAAATCGTGAAATTAGCTTGCACTACGTGAAAATGAATGCCCACTTACTTCTTGGCCTTCTCTCCAACAAATTGAAAGTTTCTGGAAACTGACGTTTCCTCATGTGAAAGGGGACTAAAATGATTATACGAGAGATTTGTTTTTTTGGCAACAGCTGTTTTGTCTTCAGCTGTTTTTTACAAGAAGTTAAAACAATAGGTAAAAAGTCACTCGAAAGCGTCATCTAAAAATTGGAACTTCAGAATGGACCATGTTAGCCGCAGTTACGGCCAACATTTGAACAAAATTATCTTAAAAAAATAAATGTCAAGATTGGTTCTTCTGTATGTATAATAATAAAGATTACCTGATAATATAGATTTTTATATATGAAAATGGTACCTCTAAATAATTCATCGAAACACAGAATCTAATTGTAAGATGAGACTTCGGAATATTTTGGTTTGTTTTTTTAAGTGGTCGTGTCAGTTGGCAGACTGATAATGCTTGAAGATTTCATCAAAATCAGTTCAGTGGTTCAAATTTACTCGATTTCGAATTGCCTCATCATGCAACTTCAGCTTCTGTGCACTGGGTTAAAATCGATTTTTTGTGTTTAAAAAGTCTGTTTAAATGGGTATGTTGTCAGTAAAGTTCATTTAAGATATACCCGATAATTTTTAGACACATCATTGATCATAACTGATAGTTTTGTCTGACAACTCAATTGTCAGTTACTGATAGTGTGTACCAAAGATTATTTATAAAAGATGGGAATCTTTGGTACGTATCATCCTCCAAAACCCATTTGTTTACAATAAATTGTTGTTTTAGTAATTTCATATCGTGTTGATGAATAGAGGTGGGTGAAGATCCTTACTGTCTATCTGTGAAGTTTTTATACACCTATTATCATTTTTTATCTGCAAACTGACATTTCAAGGTGGCTGCCAAGGATTATCGTCTTCATGTTTAGCCGTGTTCCATTGGGCCATGCAAAGTACTTTTTAGTACTTCCCAGTAGATGATGAATGGAATGCTTTCATTTTGCCAAAAGTAAAATCTAACCTCAATATCAATTTAATTTCGGTTTTGTTTTCTTATTTTACTTTAAAATGTGAAAAATGTCAACAACAATAACCTATAACGTAATTTCTGTTGATTGGTGATGTCTTTTTCTTGTTTGGAAACATTCTGTTACTAGATTAATGAACTACTTTGAACTACTTCGACCACAGAGTAGAAGTAGTTGACTGCAGCCAGAAGTACTTGGCAGTAGATACTGGAGCCCAAAGGAACACACCTTTTATCATTCAAAACTGACATCAGTCATAACTGTCAACTAGGAATGCAATACAAAAATTAGTAAAGATCGCATGCATCTATAGCCTTGTTTTTTTTTACAAGCCCCGATGAAAATGGACCTGAAGTCATAGGTCTATGCGAATAAACCACAATCGGCCGATGCCTTTAATGTGAACATAACTAATATTTTGACTGAGAAATTGATACTCCGTAATTTTTAAAACGATAATCGTCTAAACGATAATCGTGCACGTTATCGTCATCAATTTGCTTCAAGTAACACAACCACTCTCGTCTCGTCAATCGTTTATTATAAATCACAGTTTGCGAAGGATCGACTTTTCAATCATTGTTATAAATGACAATTCTGTAATTTATTTTTGTCAGTAACGCCCAAAAAATACAATTTTTTATTTAGAAGAAGTGAAGAAAAGTGCGGGCAAAACGTGAAGTCGCCTAAAGAAATCGGTTATCCACCTATCCTTCAAACCACAGATTAGCCATATGAAGATGAGAATGTTTCGTACGTTTCACCCTCCAAAACCCATTTGTTTACATTGTTGTATTTGTAATTTTTTCCCGCGTCGATGAATAGATGTGAATTGCAACAACAATTTAACCAGGTGTGTGAAGATCCCTACTGTCTATGTGTGAGGTTTTTATGCACACATTCTCATTTTTTATCTGATAACTGCCAGTTCAAGCTTGTAGGCAAATTAAAATGGCTGCCGGGGATTCTCATCTTCATGTGGCTAATCTGTGCTTCAAACTACATATAATTAATTATAGGGTTTTCAATTGCAGCGGGCAGATTTTGATGGTGACATCTATTAAGTCTTTTGTTTATTATTTACTGATGCCAAATCACCATGAAAGACACGTCCAATTGAAAGAACTTTAATATAAAAATCTTTTAGGCAACGATACGTGCGTTGCGCCCGTTTTACGGTTACATGGTTGTCCTTCCATGTCTATTATCCAAAGTTTGGTGCCCAAATTTGAGTCGACCAATTCAGTAGACAATCAGCCAACGCCTTTGCGTCAAGGAAACCCAGAATCAACCGAAAACATCTACCCGCCCTTATTGAAAAACCCTACACATGATAAAATGCATAAATTGCTTACAAAAACAAAAAAAACGACAAGACGATAACTTAATAGGTATCGTTCAAATGCTAACGATTTAACGATCACGTTTTGACGATTTTTGATTTACGGAGAGCAAATTTTCGATCGTCAAGACGATATCTTTCAGTCGATAGTGATTATTGCTTTTACGTTATTCAAAGCTTTCGTCAAAACGATATCGTGTGGCGATAATCGAATTACGGAATGACCCCCCTGTATAATTATTTAATCAATTTGAGTAATCTTGTTTGTATCGACAAACAATAACCCATAGCAGTTTCACTTCTTGCGCGTGTGCAAACTGATACACTCACCCTTTTTTTTTTAACCGGATACCTTGGCGGCTGAACAATCTGATCGATCGTTTTTTTTTTAACAAATACTTGTTTTGTAATTGATTTTAATAATAATACTTAATTTGAAGAGAAATATGTTATTTAGTAATTAGTTTTGGGTTTGTTTGTTTTCAGATGGAGCAATGAGTGAATGCAAAAGTAGCAATAACTTGACTTTATTGATTTTTCTTGAAAGTTTTTTTAAGTTAATATGTATATTTCAAGAGGAAATTTTATCTAAATGATTTTTATTTCATTCTCATACAAGTACTAAGCTACTTTTTAATGTAAAAGGTAACAGTGCCATTAACTTGGTTGCATGCATTTTAAATGAAAATCATTTAGTTATAAAATTAAATAAATACAAAGAACCAATTATTTATTTAGCTATTTTAAGTTTTTAGGGTCTTTTTTTGGGTTAATATTGTTACCGTATATCTTAGTAATGGCTTAAGCGATTTTGTTTCAATTTGGCAAATAGGTACAGGGTGGATCGCGGAAAAATGAAACTGAGTACGATTGAATGAGAACATTTTTCTTTTTTATTTTTTCCGTGATATTTTTAGTTAATATGGTTTTAATGGCCACAAACTAATATCAGATAGCCATACAGGAAAAAAAATCGCTCGGGATCAAATCAGGAGAGCGTGTGGGAAAGTTGAAATCACTTCTTAGCGAGATGAGGACGACCGGGAAATCTTCGGGTCCCCAAATAAGGTTTCGACACAAATGTCTCGTTTTGATTCAATTCAGTTTTATTCCAATTTGAAACCTGTACATCTGCCGTGCTCTACCCTGTACTTCTAAATACTCTCAAGTGATATTGCATTTCAAAATATGTAATTGTTTCTCAAACTGAAAAATATGCTTAGCCTAGTGATCCGCTAATATGTATGTATGTATAAATAAGGTGTGTTTCGACCGCTTTTTAGGCGCAAAAAACCATTAAAAAAAAAAAAACAAAACCAACCTTTTGTCATAGCTGTCCTTAAAAATAAATTAAAACAAATATGAATGACCTGTAGATATATGTATGTATGTACATAAATGCAACAAAGTATAAAAATGTTGCTTAACTAAAATAGTGATACATATCAAGTTGGATTAGTCGCTAATTCTAAGTAGAAACGGTTAATAAAAAATGTAAGTTCCGAAAGCCATGCATAGGAACTTTTTCTACAATGAATACAACACAGGCCGTATGATTGATTGATAATAATATTATTATCATATTGGGTCAGCTATTACTTACCAAAACTGAAATTAGCATAAATAGCCCGCGTCGTTGAGTTTTCTGGCAATTCAGCGATATTTATTTCAAGAGGATCGAGGTGAGCAATGTTATGTCCTCGAATCTATATTATGTTTACAGACAATTAAATGAATTACAAAAAGCAGAAATTTAATTTTGAAGACAATAAATATAAATATTAATCTTAATCTTAAGATAGCACTAGAATAGAGGATGTACACAATTTTATTAATAACATTTAAGATTTTTTTTTTAAATTAATTTTCACCTGAGGATAAGACATAGATTGTGTATTCATTAAGGGAAAGAGCGATAGTTATACTACATGCTCTAGAATATGGTATTTGTTACAAAACAATAGAATGAGAGAGAGACAGTAATGTTATGAATAGGTTACAAAATGTTTGTGTATGACTGGCTAGCCAATTAGGATGTTTGTATTTATGCTAAGTGTTAAGTACAAAATGCTGAAGATTAGCTGTTTTATTATTGTTTTGTTTTAATTTTTTTTTTTTTTTTTTACATTTTACCTTAATAAAGACAAAGTTTCATTTTTGACTCCGAATTTCATTGTTCTTTCATTTGTTTTATTACAAAAAAAGCGAAATTTATTTTTGAATAAAATAATTGCATATGTTTTGAAATAATTATACTCTTAGCAAATTACCAGTCATGAACCAATTATGTTGCCTTAGGACGTTTTCGTTAGCACGACGCCTTACACCATCCTTACTAATTGATATTTCTTGATTTAGGATTCCCAGTGGGTCCAGATCCGAGGCCAAATGCCCACGAGACTAGTAATTTATTCAATTTTAGTATTATTTGTGTATGTTATTAAGTTCGGATATAAAAAAAAAAAGACAAATAAAATATGAAGAAAGCTTCAAAAGTTTTAAAGCGGTGTCAAATAAGACGTAAAATTTAAAAACCTTAGAACTTGAACCATAATCTAGAATACACACGCATTTTGTTTTAAGTATAGTTGGATAAAATGTGAGTTTTTTTTCGTATAAACAGATACGGATATTTTAACAAAAATAATATATTTATGAATAAAGCCACAACAAAAAAGAGATAGCTGAAAATTAACTTCATAGACGAAAATAGAAAGAAGAAAAGAAGTGTGTACGAAAACACAAGGAAAATATGTATCTAGGTACCGGTGAAATTTAATATTCCGGGGCTTATCATTACGACATGGAAGTTAAGATGTTTGTTTCATCTAAATATTCAATGGCTAACATTTGGAATGGAAGGGACCTACAAATTTTTGCCAAATATGAACGGCACTTTATAATGGCAAGAGATATAAGAGATGGAGGATTCCTCATTTCCTCGATTGACTCTGTACCATTCCGCCAAGGGTCTCTAGCTATCTCTTGTATGTGCCATTTAAAAATAATTTTTTTTTTATGTTTTTCATTTAGTCTTTCGGAGTATTGTTAAAGAAGTTAAAAACTATTTTTAAATAAGACTTTTATGAGATTAGTGTTTGATTATGCCTACAAATTTACAAATTCCTTTTATTGGGGGCATACCCAGCATGTGTATATTTTATGTTTGTTGTAATCATTTTATTATAACTTGTTATATGTTGGATTACAATAAATAATAAATGATTTTATGATACATGTACAATGTACATATGTATATGTACTGAATAAAAATTCCCTTCATGATGTGAGAAGATTATGTTGAATATAGTGCTAACAAACTGAGGGTATAAATCTGTTTGGAATTTAAATTATTTGCAACTATGTTTGTATAATCCGTCTAAGGGATTTTCATTGTAGGGTTTTATATTCATACCTGATAACTCCTAATGATAGCCTGGACAGCCAAATGGTCATCAATCATTTTAGCATCGGGACGACCTCCATCTAACGATGATTGTATCGCTGAGAGTGGTAGTGTATTCCTTTCCATTGGAGCATGATTTGGTGGTGCAGAATAGGTGTTATTACGAAAATAGGCATCCCATGACTGATAATAAACACAAACAAACACAAGTCAAGTTATTGTTTCATGCTGAATAATTAAAAATTACTTACAATGTGAACTGATGCTGGATTACGTAACCACGCATTATACATATCTTCTACATAGCTGGATGTTGTACCATTCATAAACTGTTCGGAAGGCGCTGAACTATACAGTTTTACTGATGAGGCAGGTAGGATATCTTTCACAATCTGCAAAAAAAAATATTATCTTAATTTATTTAATAGGAAAAATCATTGATACTTACTTTGCTTCTGTTTGCACCGCGAAGAAGCCATGCTGCAAAATGTTGATTTCCAGATGGCGCTATGGCCAAACTAAACGCTGAACTTGCTCTATGCATTGTTTATTATCTAAAAAATAAATAAAAACATAAGATTCATTCATCAAAATAGGAATCAAAACTTATAATATTGAAATATAATGGTTGGAATTGTGCTGTGTAGATTCAAAAGGGAAGCAATTTATAATCTTATGGAAATTGCGCTTAATTGCTTAGAAAATAGAAATCCACATCTTAGAACTGACCACAAATGTTACACATTTTTAAAGGAAATTTTGACTAATCAATAATTAAACGATCAACCAGGATTGAAAGTTTCTAACAACTTAAAGATAGGCTCATAAACAGCTGCTATATTTTGTTCTTTCATCTAAAATTACCGATTAAATTCGGTTTTACGTATAGGTATCAAAAAACGGCGCATTAAAGCACTAATTGGGTCTCCCTGCCCTTTCTACCTATCTAAAAATAATGATACAAGCTGTTATGTGTATGCTTTATTACCTTTTTTATAATATTCACTTTGTTTTTGGATTTGATTTAACAACCCGAAATCTCAAAATAAAGATAAAAGCTTTAATTAAATAAGTGTCAGTAAGTCACATTTACAACTAAATAAAGATTGCTTTTTTGCCAAGCGATTCAATGGAAGCGTCAATTCAGACACATGGATGTAGAGAATATGGAGAACACAGTTGGAACGAACTTGAACATATTTCTAGAAAATATAGTAGCTGCAAATGTTTACATAGAATATAGTTAAGACGTATCTCACTCAAGAGATAATAAAGTGAGTATGTAGGCACAATGGCAGTTTTTTTCTGAAAGAGGTAGATTAGGGTGACATTGCTTAACTCTTCAAATTGTGTTTCAATCATCTTATCATTTATGATATAAAGTTATTCCAAAATTAAGCGTACACTGAAAAAAAGCAGGTATTTTCTCTTTGATGAAAATATTTGGAATAAAAACTACCAAACGATATAAAAAGATAAAAAATGTGTGACCACCTAAAGCATCTTTCAACGCTTGTAAACAACGAGCCATCGGTTTTCTCTATCTATTAGCAGCAATAGAACCCCACAATATAACACAACATCTTCCACGGTTAGCTGCCGGGCATAGATTCTATAAGTTGTGCTCTATCCAAACGATTTGTCTGTTGTCGGAGTCAAACAAGTTAATTTTGGTCTTATAGGTAATCAAAACAATGTCCAAGAAACAGTTTGGCTTATTGATATAATTTGGCGAACTCATAAATTTCAAAGCTTCTAAACAGTAACTGTATATATGTAGGTACACATGTACATATGTACATATGTACGTAGCTATCAATTTTTGGTTAAAAACAATGAAAAATAGAAAAGAATAATATCTGATCTGAACGTCCTTCAATTAAAATAATTTAAAAAATTATAACAATATAATACAAATACATACATACATACATACATATATGTAAAATTGATTTATTGAACTTCATTCAAAATAATTAGAAAAAAAATATGCATTGAAACATGTTATTCTTTCGAATTAAGTTTATGCCTTAACTTGTTTTGTTTTCAAAATTTGTGTTGGTTTAAAACTTGTTTTGTTTAATTGTTTTGAATAATTGTTTATAATTTAATTGATAACAATGCAAAGGAATTTTGTTTTGCAAAGATTAAAAAAATCAAGAAAATCGAAAATTGCGTTGGTAAAGATTAAATCAAGAAAATCGACATTTTAATAAATCACGGAAATTAAAAAAAAAAAATTGTGTGAGTGCCTGGACTCACGGTTGATATGTGTAAACATCAATGTGCGCGGATCCAAAAAGGACTTGTTTTTGCTTGAAGGGGATCTTAAGATTTTTTTCACTGAACGCACCCATCCTAGTATGCGTTCACACCGTAACGTTGCACACCGTAACGTTGCACGACGTAACGTTGCACACAAACTTTCACGTTTTTTTTACTCTACCGCCAGCATAGATGTTTCACATCAAAAATGAGTTATAAATACGAGTAGCACTTGCGTTGCTTCACTGAAAAAGCTAAAATAAGCCTTAGTCCATTCACTCTAAAAAAAAAATACTCGTTTAGAACGAGGGTCTAGTAACTTATTGGTCTCAACCATTGGGTACGTGTTATCAGAATAGAGGGCGTTTTTTTCGTAAGTATTTTCTAACGAACGCACTTAAGAGATCGGAGTACATTTTGGAGGTATTGAAGCATATAACACAAAATGGGTGTTGGATAGAAAATGCATTTCGCATACTTCGCTAAAAACATTCCAACAATCTGGGTCACTTGCAGAAAAGCCAACAACAATTGAAAGGATTAAGAACAAGAAAGTCATGTTGGTGATATAGGAGCAATTGTGCAGAGATTCCATTGAACTTTTTGACCATATCGAGTCGAGGTGTATTGAGGAAGCCTGGGTAAACATTTGGCCGCCGAAGGAAATACAAAAATACCAGTGTAAAACTAGAAACGCACTTGCTATTTCACATAACGGTCTTAAAACGCACAGCATCGATTTTTTTCTGGCACAATAACCGATTTTCGACGACGTTCACGAAATTATTCCGGCAGTGAAGTGCGGCCACGATTGCATTCGGAAAACCAACGAATCAAAATATATCAAAAATAAGTCACACCCTAGTAAAAATTTTATACCTCCAAGATAATAAGCTTTAAATGTTTGGTTATTGATACGATGTGAACCAGTAGACACGATAAGTTACAATATTTATGGCTTTAAAGATTTTCACTTTTTTTTTCTTTTGGCTTAAAATATACATTTATGTAACACTGCACAATATTGAGTTGGTAGAGAAACCTTTATATTTCTGCCAGAGTAGCTTGATAGAAAGTTAATTATTTTCAAAAATAATTTCACAAATACATATACAATTCTCTTGTTCTCTTCCGCGGCTACATTCCACGATCGCAATTTTTTAAAAAGCTGTTTGTTCAAATCTATTTGATTTTGGATATTTTTTAGTAGCTAATTAACTAATAAGGAATAACCGTATTTTTGAAAGAAAACAGAATTCAATTACATTGTTAAATAGATATGTTTGTTTTTTTTTATATATATATTTTTTTAAAATTTGCTTCCATCCTTACCCTGACTTACGACTATGAGAGATTAATAAAATATGGCACGTTTTTCATTGAGACAATTTTTTTGGTTTGCACACATGGTATACAAAAAATTTACGACTATGTCGAACATATTTGCCCTTACAGTTTAAGCCTATAAAGTGGCTGTATGCAAGAAAATGTTAGGTATTAGCGGAAACCACACACAGATCGTTCAAATATTTTGTATGTGGAATCAGTTTTTGTTTTACTTCTCCATAATCTTAACACACATGTCGTTGGCTTAGAGTAAAAAATAGCTGACTTCAATTGACAACAAAAAACAACATTCGTTTGAACAAATATATAAATATATGATGTATAAATCGTAGATGAAATAAACTAAACTTAACTTATTTATGTAATACCCCATATGGTTCGATAAGCGACCGTAAGATTACTCATGTATCATGGAGGACTATTTACATGAGAGCGACCAAAGAACAAAGAATGGATGATATTTCTTTCACGTGGCTTTTTGTATTCATCACCGCCATCAAGAAAACAAAAACAAGCGTGATTTTGAGGTTAGTCGCGAGCAAGCAATTTGTTCGTTGAAAAGTGGATTGCGAATAAAGTTGGACAGTTTGTAAAGTGCTTTGCACATGAGACACGACCTGCGAATTGCAATTGGTGGCGAATTTTGATATTTCATTCACATGAGTAGTCGCTGACAACTGCGAATTGTCATAAAACATAAGGCAGTGGGCGCATTCACTAATGTAGTTTCTACGTAGTCAAAATTCAACTAGCTTTTGGAATGCAAAATTGCACTACAAAGCTAGTCAATCCTAAACTGTCATATTAATGACAGATGTAGAGATGTTAAATAAGAAACATTTTTGTTTTGAGAACTTTGAATAAAGGTTTTTTTACATTTTAAATTAAACAAAATGTATTAAATGTATATTTTCATATTGCACCATTAATTTCATTTTGAAAATATTTTCTACCAAAAATTAAACTTGTATTTTCATCGAACAGCTTATTGTGAAATGTCAAAATCATTATCCACTACTTTGTAGGCGAAAATTTTACACTACGTCGGAGGAGAAATTTCAACTAATTTTTAAGTTGTATTTACCCAATCAGAGTGAGTTGACTACGTAGAAACTACATAAGTGAATGCGCCCAGTGAAATGAGTGTTTGAGGTTTAACTCGAGCGAATTTTGTATTCGCCAGTTTTGTGGCATGCGTCAGATATTGCAGAAGATAAGTTTTTCCCAATTTTCATGTGCAAGGCACATAACAATCAAATTGCAATTCGTGACGCAATTTGTTTTGTAAAATGTATATTATTTTACCAATTAAAAAGCAAATTCTAATATCTAAACATTACAATAAATGTCTACGATTTTGTGAAGAATTTAGGTTTATAGATTGTTTGAAATCACATTTTTTCGTTCATTTGTCGGCCGTTGCGTTGGTCGCGCTCATGTGAATAGTCCTTAAAACCGGTTGCATTAAAAAGGAAAATACAATAATATCATATAAAGTTAGGGAAGGTTAGTACATAGGTACGTGGACAAATTCACCAAATTAATTTCACAATGAAAATATTTGTTTGCGTTTGATTACAGAGGTGGGTTAGGAATACAAGGTTAACAAAAAAAAAAAAAGAAGTAAAACAACAACACAATCTCCACATTCAATTGATTGGTATACATACATACATTATGAGGGATAAGATAAGTACTATTCCCCCAACAACCAACTGACCGACGAACAAAAAAAAAAATAGTAAAAATAATTAATATTTAACCCAAATTTGTATTGTCATTCATATTGTTCGTCATCAGTTTCTGATACAGTACAGTGAAAATCTATAAAGAACATGAAATATCATGAAAATTGGCCATTGACATTTTTGGTGTCGGGTTTTGGGCTTGATCTTGAAAATAATTTCTACTCTGATACATCTGCCTGGCAAGATTACTAAACCAAACTTATATAATTTTCTATGCATGTACTTGTTACGATCGGATGATCTTTTTAATAAGCTAAAGAGACGCCACTTATAATTAAAATTGAAAACCATAATTCAAAAATTTAAATTTTTTGATAATTTAGGCAAAATTGTGCTACAATCAAGAATCAAGCTTGTTAATTGCATTATTTATTTGAAAAAATAATACTTTATTTGGAATTGAACTTTTTTTTTTTTTAAATTGCATATTTCAATTGCCAAGATCATCTTCAATTAAATAAACAAATTACGAAAGATTAAACCTGATTTTCGTTTTAAATTGGAGCACAATCGTTCCAATGCTATGTGTGGTTGTTTCTTGTGTTCATTGGGCACTATATCATTCGTAATTTATAAAGCTGTCAAAAAATGCAACTTGCTTATGTTTATGATTAAAAATGTGTGCACTGTTTTTAGTTTTCAAGCTTTGTGAAATAGCCCGTATACTTATAACTACTAATGTCTTATCGCTTTTTTAAGACTAAATTTAACACAAAATGTTTATGACAACAATAATAAAAAGTCAATAGCCGACACGCAAACAATAACAAATCAAAATGTTGTTTTGTGTATAAACAATAAACAAAGGTTTTTATAATCACTTTTTTTGTTATTGTTTGCGTGTAAAGAATTTATGAGCTGGTTATCCACTTTTCCAAAAAAAAAAAAAAAACATGGATACTGTATCTGATATATGAAATGATTAACACAATTGCATACCACAAACCACAACAGAAAATCAATCTCAAAGACATAATGTCAAAGAGCCTCAATTTTACTATTCTTTTTGTTTGTAATTAAAGTACATTTATTAACTGAAAATCATAAATTGAAAATTTTAATTAATTGATAAATTTTATTACTTAAATTAGCTTTTACAACCGTTATAAAGAATAAAGAAGAAGGAATTTTCACAGCTCAATAATCCTGCCTAATATAATCATTGAGATAGAAGTCATTCGAAATAATTATGAAATATCTAAGAATAGTTTCCTTTAAGCGCTTTTTGAAGTATGCATTTATTTGTAATATATGTAATTGTTTGTGATGCAATAAACCTAAAAATCTTATGTTATATTAGCAAAACTGACTAACTACAAAAACGAAAGAATTGATTATCTGAAGTTAGTCATTTCTTCCTGAATTCAGTATTGTTTGACAAATCATCATGGAAAGACTCACAACAAATTATTAATCTGTTTTAAGAAAATGAGTATTCTGTGCACTTCGAGCAACATATTATGTTGCCTTGGGACCACACTATTGCCAATACCATTCGGAAATTTGAGTCTGAGTGTATGTTATTCATCATTCACTGTTTGGTGTGGTTTATAGATTGTTAGAATCATAGGACCGTATTTCTTTAAAAATGAGGTCGGACAAAGCAACCGTCAATGGCGTGCGCTACCGCACCATGATAACGAGCTTAATTAAGAACGCGTTTCATACATGTCAGCAGGCTGCCTAGATTGTGTGATATCACACCTTTGGATTTTTTTCTTTGGGGTTATTTGAAGCCAAAAGTCTACACCGATAAGCCAGCTACGATTCAGGACTTGAAAGTCAACATTACTTGCGGAATTGGGTAGATACCGCTTGCAATGCTACAAAGAGTAATCCAAAACTGGACCTTCCGAATGGACCATATGCAGCGTAGTTGCGGCCAAATTTGAATGAAATTATCTTCAAAAAGTAAATTTCAGATATTATTTTTTGGACATAATAAAGATTGCACCATCCAATTCTATTTCGTGAAATGAATAACCCGTTACTTGCTTTTTTTTAGCTTTCAATTTAGCTTGAAAGCTAAATGAAATATGGAAATTATCTAAAAATAAACCTCAAACCCTATTTTGGTCATGTGAATTTTTGGCAAAAACCTGAACATTATTTCAATCACTATATCTCTTGAATTGCTTCAAAAAAGTTCCAATTACTTTAGATAATACAAGTACGAAGTTTAATCAAAATCGTTACAGCCGTTTTCGAGAAAATTTGAAAAGTGAAAATTCAGGGCTCGGAATTACTTGTTGTGTAAAATCATAAAATAATACATTTATTAAATTTATTAATTTAACCAGCGCGGAAATCCCCTTTTTGATGTGAAACATCTTTAGCGGCGGATAAACTCTTTTGAAAATTAGACGTTGATTAGAATAGAATTGTTTAGAAAGGGTTGGGTTTAGCTCATCCCAGAACCACTTGCTACTTTCCTTGTTTTTTGTGGTTTATATATTTTTTTGGAAGTGATTCTAGACATGCCATTATAAGAGTTTTGGTTTATAAAAGAAGTGTTTATGCGGCCCCGCAGGGTCAGGGCCCTCGGCCGGTGGGCATACTTGAGGTACCAGTTTTTTTTTTTTTCAAGTGGCGCAAAGCGCGTTAATGCACGCCCACTTTTAATGGCGTTATAAATTGGCGTGTCTCTTAGTCCAGACCAGAAGCTTTTGATATTTCATAAAAGAGGCTTTGACTTTTGTGTGTTATTGAAATGAAGAAGTGATCACCACTCAGCTGCTTCTTTTGTTAATTAAGAGCGAGTTCAAAGTTGAGTTGTTGAAATAGGTTAGTGAAAACTAATAATCGATTGGAAGTTTTCTGGGTAGTCTCCTTTATCGGATTGAATTTCCTTATTTAATTTGAAATTCAAACATAAAAACAAAAGCAACAAAATAATTTTCTCCGTGATCTAACACACTTTTTAAATCTGTCAAAAAATTAGTGTTCATAAATACATTTTACGTGTGATGTTTAGTAAATCTTCTTGTGAGAATGTTTTTTTTGTTAGGAAGGTTAGAGATCGACACGACGCCGTTCAACACATTTGGTCATACTGCGTGGCACGATTTTAAAGAAAGTTCTGAACCTGTACTCTGACAAAAAACCAATTGGTCCAAAAGCTCAATACTGGTGATCCAGATTAACTTTTAGAGTACTTCACAGTTGTTTACATTTACATAGGTAGGTCTTATTTGATCCACCGTGTATGTACATAGTTAGAAAAGGATTAGACCCAATTTCTTTGTTTTTAAATTTGCTTACACCTGGATTGCATTTCATTAAAGCTTTTAGAAATATAATGTTCATTTATTTTTTCTGTATCGACCGATTTTATTTTTAATCTTTTTTTTGTATTATTATTTATTTTAAATAAATTCTTTCTCTTGGATTAAACATACAACAACAGACAGGCGTGTGTATTTATAACACCTGAATCAAAACGAAAGCTATTGGAATTGATTTGAACGCATTTACAATGCGATTGTGAATAAATAATTTATTTGATATTTCTGTTTTCGGGATTAGTTTTCGTAGTTTGTTGAGCTGTTAAAATGAGTTTTTGTGCATTATACTTTAGTGTTAATTTCTTATTTCTAGGAATATATGTATCTACATTATGTATATACATATATCGTCGTAATACCTACACAGTGGTGTTCACAAAAATAACAGTTCTAATACAACTTTAATAAATAGCAAAATAATTTTAAGGCGCTGCTTTTTGCAGAAGTTTCAACGGTTTTTTTTTTTGCATCCAGTGGTACTTTAGTTATCACATCCGAGGTTATAAACTTTAAATATAAGCTTATCTTCCTCTTGTATAAAGTACGCATTCATTAAAACACTTAAATAGTAACCAATGGAAAATAAGCCTAAAACTTGCGTTCCAAAAAGAATGAAGGCTAAGTGACCTATCCAAATTGCAAAGCAGAATCCTTCAATAAGCTCCAGGAAAATAAAAGACGATCTCTAACTCTCTGTTGAGGTAAGAAGCCGCCTATTGAAATCTTAACTATCAGCCAATATTCCGCGAAAAATGACACTTTTGACAAAACAAAATTGTGGAAAGAAAAATGGCATTTGCAAAGGCGCAATGAAATTTGCCCAAGAGAAATGGCTTCTGTGGAGCGATGGTCGTCGGGATAGTAAAAGAAGAAACTTAGATTTATCAGTGTACATCACGCCTTCAATTGCAACGAAGATTTTAGATGAATCTCGACTTTCGCTTAGCGCAAGAGCTCAAGAAAGTACAGACTACTGGAAACCATACTTTTCTACAGGATTCAATCCCATTTCATGTTTCCCGGATAATAATTAAATATTCCCAAGTGAAGAGGATGAACATTTTGAATTCACCACAAAACTGTCTAGAACACAATTCTATTGAAAATGCATGGGTAATCTGCAAAGATGGGTTGTACAAAAAAGAAAAAACAAAATTGATGGAAGCTGTAATTCAGATGTAATCTCGAGGCGAAAAGCTACGAGGAAAATGCATAAACCTGATGCATTCCATTGCAAATATGTAGAACGAAAGCCATGATCAAAGCAATGAGAAGACATGTTGTTACTAAATATTAAAAAATTTATTTTTATACTACACCAAATAATAATTTTAAAACGATATTATTTATAAGAAACTTCTCTGTGTTCGCATTAAATCGTTCAGTACTGTAAGAGCGGAAAGGATTATTATACATTCAATGAATTCATTGCAAATTTCAACAATACAGAATTCTAGTCTCAAAAGATGGAGCCACAGCACATCAACTCAAAAAACAATCAAAAAACTGTTTGTTACACACATTTTTCATTGAAACCCATTGTTTAATTAACATATTAAGGGACAATTTTTCAATAGTCAGTTAAACATAAATCAAACATTTTGTTCTATTTATTCCTCTGATATTTAACTTACAGCTTGACTGATGATTGAAATATCGTATACAGAGTAGAAGATTTAAACTTAAAACCAGAAAAGAAATGTTCTCAATGAACAGATAAAAGCTCTAGTTCTCTTCTCCGATCACTCTAGCACTTTAAAAGAGCTAATACTTCTTTAAAATCGTGAAGTCTTTTCTGGCAATTTTTAAAAAGCAACAAACTTTCTTACTTTATAAACAGTAAAACTGTGCAGTTTAGTATCTTTTTGTTTAATTTTTGAAAATACGTAAATCACAAATATATCAAGAGTTAAACTGGCCCTATTTCAAAAAACCATCACCACGGTTCATATACATACAATATATACATACGAGTACATAGGTATTCTTAGAAAGAACTTGCTTCACTCAAAGGAAATGCCAAACAAAATAAATTAATAAAAAATACAAACAAACACAAATTAAGAATCACAAGTAAGTCACTATCTATCTATCAAGATCAATTCAATTCATACATAAAATTATTATGTACTAACATACAAAGTTTAAAAAAATAATTAATTATTGATTATAAATGCAGACTCTTTGGCCTTGGCCTTGAAACTATGTTTGCTGGAACTCGTAGATATAATACACAATTTACATAAAAAAAAAACTAAGGAAAAATTGCATTTTCAATGGTGACGAAGAATAAACCTTTTCCTTTTACGAAACCATAGTTCACAGTTATATAAAAAAAAGAAAAACGAAAAAAAAATAATCCACCAAAAGTATTTTAGAATCGAAAGAACACAAATAAACTTATTTTGCGATTCAAAAAGATTCCTTCGAGCAAATCACTTTCGATTACATAACAACAAAAATTTAATTTTTTTGTCTGTACAGTTTTTCCACTCAACCAAAAAACACTTATTTGTTCCGTAAACTTTAATTATTTGACAAATTAATGTTAATACATACTTTTTTGATAAAAAAAATTAACACAAGTTTCCTAAGAAGGGAAGGGCCTCGCCATGAACAAAAAAAAAGAAGAAAAAAATTGTTCAATTGGGTCACGAGTTCCTACACGATATTTTTTATTTTTTTTTGTGTTTTTCAGTGAGATAAATTCTATTTTACTAACCAGGTAATTAAGCGATTGATTTGTATATTGTTAATATTTGCACCGTTTAAACGGATTATTTATTTAGTTTCTAGATGCACGATTATCAGAAGTGCATAAGAAAATTTCAACGCGGCGAGCTTTTTCGATTCCCCTTCTGGTCGAGGGAAACGTTCTGCAATGACTGAGAACCAAAAAAAAGTTGTAGCATATATTTCTTAGCAGCAAAGCTTTGAATGACTGGATTTGAATTGTATCGCGGGTGGTGGTGGCGGCGGCAATGGTGGTGGGATGGCCGGCCAGGTTGTTGAGCGGCAAAGTCGAAAAGGAGCCAACTACACAATCTGTCATAGATACGTAATCATTTTTATTTTTTCACAGAATGAATCTCTTTTCTAGAACCTTATCTTGTTGTTGTGACGGCGGCTTGTAGGTATAAGGGGAGTGCAAACAAGTGAATTATTTGCGCTATTTAATAAAATTGTCCTCTTAGGGCATAGATAGAAAAAGAAAGAAAGTCCGAAAGGGCAAAAGATAAACTACAAGGCCAAATTCATATTGCGATACGGTCTTAAAAAAACAATATTCACGGAGCATTAACTAAAATTAACAACATAACTTTTTTTATTTTTGAGATAAAGGCGCAGCTGTAAGAAAACTGACTATTCGAGGTGTTTGGAAGAAGCAAGAATAAACGAGCCCCCTACTTGAGATTAGGGACACCGAATCAGACAATAATTCATATTAACCAAGCACATGTAGTTCTGGTATTGATCTCTCCTGCGCTGCGTTGAACTCGGAAGTCGCAATGTTGTCATTTGACAGTTGTAGTTAAGGTAAGGGACTCACACGCCCTTGATTCGAGTTGGATATTGTCCTCGCAACGTGTTACGGATTGTGTCATTTGGAACTTTCATACATTTACTTGCGAATCACAATTTTTTTTGTCGAGATTTAACTTTCTCCAGAAGTTAGGCAATCGCATTATACCATTTTTTGGTGACGTGAAAATCTAAATTTATATACTTGGATAACTTACCCTTTGATAAAACATCTAATCAACTTTTATACTTTTTTTTCATTTTAGAAAAATGAGTTTTCTTTTACCTTTTGACTCCTTTTTTGGTGTCCCTCGATTGGAGATTAATGAATGATTTTTCTTATGTTTATTTGTAGGTGTTGATAAAGATTCACTTATTTTTAATTTTCAATCGCGAGTGATATTATTGTAAATTATAATTCAAAAAGTATAGTTTTTTAGTGTCGGTCGGAAATGTAAGAAAATTTATTGAAGCTCGAGAGCCGAAAAGCGAGACCCACTTGATTTTTCGAGAGGAGGTAGAAATAAATTTAATAATTTTGTAGTTAATAAATGAATTTTTGGTTTCATAAGGTTGGTAAAGATTCCAATGAAGTTGGATACAGTTGAGGTTTCACAAAAAATGGTTGTTGATAAAACTATTGACGTTTGGAACAAATTCGCTAAAGAGTATGCAATTTTATGGATTGAATTTGTATGAAAATCGACTATTGTGAATGGAGCTAACAGCATAGGGTGGTTGAAAAGTGTTAGTCTACGTTTAGACGACGATATAAATCTCCTGTACGTGTACCGTATATGCGTTAAAGCTGTCCCAAACCAACGCGAAACATTCGCACGAATATGCGACGACTGAATAATGTTCGAAGATTCACATCGCGCCAGTGTGGGTGCTCCCATTGATCTCCATGTAAATAAATTAAGATAGGCGAAAGTTTCGTCGTCGCTCTGAAGTATTCGTGGTGGTTTGGGAGAGCCTTTATGCTGTGTTAACAAGACTGGCAAATTGGCAGTATTCTGTGAGTAAACTGTCAAAAAAACTAGCAGAAGAATGGAAGAAAATTACTTAGAAGAAACTGCCAATTTGTCAGTCGTGTAAAACTAGCATAAAGGCTTAGCTAACAGCCCGATTCTCCCCATAATCACTGATACCTCACAAGTCACAAGAAGACGTGAAATTAATTTTGTGACTTTTTCGAATTTTCCCCCAGAGTCACAACTTATGAGAGTCACAAAAACAATCGAAATTGTGATCTTCTTCATAGCAGGTCACAACTCACAAATTGTTTGTGTTTTAAAATTTTCATATCATAATCTATTTATTTTTCAAACTAAATTGATATTTTATAAGATTAGAAAAGAAAGTGGATTTATTTTTGATTTTATTGCGGCGTATCTTCTTCAATAACTTTCATCCGTAATAAAAACAAAATTTTCACAATAGCAGATTTATTTTTTACGCAGGAAACAAATGATTCATTTGCTCTCCAAAACAACATTTTTTAATAGATCTTTCACTTCCATTTTGCATACATATATATCTAAATAATTTTTTTTACTCACTTTATGCTAATAAATAAACGAAAACTTGTTTTTTTTTTTAAGTTTTAATTAAATTTATGTGGCCAAATTGAAAATCTTTTTCTGTTTTTATTAATATGGCACTACAAAATTCACCTTTGCTATGGTGAGTTTAGTTGTGAGCTTTCTTGTGATGATTGGGGGAGAATTCCAAAAATGTTATCGAATCACAACAATCCTCACAAGAAATATTCTTAAGAGCTTGTGACTTGTGATTCGTCACAAGGGGAGAATCGAGCTGTAAATTGAAGACATAAGTGAAAAGGTAGAAAAGTGAACAAAAACATTGCCTAGAGATGCTTGTACGCGTTCAACGCATATCTGAATTTTTAGCACTCTGAATTTTTGGAGCTTCTGATTGGCCATCAGGTGTCATAAAAAGTAAAATGTCATCTGAATTCCCGGAACTTTTTATGACAGCTGGCCAATCAGAAGCTCCAAAAATTCAGAATTCTGAAAATTCGGGTGTGCGTTGAACGCGCCCATATTGTTTTCGATTCGGTTTGTTACTGTCTGTTAGACAACATTTACGTAAATAAAATATTTCTGATTGTAATACAAATTTACTATGAGTGATTATGCCAAAATTATGAAAAAATAAAACATTGAACAAATGTCTTTTATTCTATTTAAATAAAAATCGAACTTTTTAGATGCCATCTATCGGCAGTTCTTCTTAAATATTTGAATTTTAACGTCTTTTTTTAGCGTTTAACATCTTTTTAGTAACGAATGTGGCCACTCAGTCACAAGAGCGCTGCGATTTCTTGAAACATTTTTCTGCCCAAGAAATGTATTGAAGTGACATAAGTACACAAAATAAGTCACAAAAATACCACTGAAAATAAATACTTGAAAAAAATATTTTTTCAATTCAAATAAAGTCTTTTTATGTATAAATGAATAAAATAAACACGAGTTTTGTAGGCAATAGCCATGTTACAAGGGCACTATATTTTTCATTCATGAAAATTTTTACAAAACCTCTCTATGGGAAAAAATGTTGTCAGCATCATAATTATCATCTCATCATTATGCTTGCCGGAAGTGGTCCAAACAATAGCCGGTGATTTGATCTGAAATACAGTCAAAGACATCAAAAGCCAAGTCACAGCTTTCGCCCTTTTCGGGTAATTTTCGCCGATTAACATGATATTTAACAGTAACGACATTTAAACACTGGTTAACAGCTCGAAGTGTTGCCATAAAAAATCCATGTTCGTTGACACCCTCGGAGTAGAAGTCTACAAGGCCATCTAGTGTTGGCCATCCCATTTGATCGATAGCATTGTTTTTAGCATACACGCAATGCAAGAGACACTGTAAAAGAAGATTTATATATTTTTGTATTGTTTTGTCTCTTGTGCGAGATGCTTGATGTATGTTACTATGGGAAATTTTAACAAAATTAAAAAAAAAAATTCATTAACATGCTTGCACATTATGGATAAGGGCCATGACTTTCTATGGACTTTTAACATTGAACAATTAATTTTTGGTACACAACAAACAAACAAGAAAACTACACTGTTGGAAAAATTTTAAATAAACGCGAAAATGAAAATATTAAATGTTTCCTGTGATCTTTTATTTAGCGTGGATTTTTATATTTTATGATTTCAGAAATTTTATCATTTCAGTTGCATAATAAAATATGAAAGACAATAGGGATTCTCAATAATTTCTCTTTCACTCAGAATAGTTTAAAAAAAAATCAAAAAGGGCAAATCCGCTTTAAGATTTTGTTAGCCTTTAGTCTGGATTTATAGATACACGGCTGACGTATAAAGATATGTCAATTTTGTACCCATTTTTTTTGTAATGAAACACAATTATGGCAAGACTTGGCTTAAATATGTCAGAAATAATGGAATTTTTCAGTGTTTTAAATCCAGTTTGTATACGCTGCTGATGCGGAACGAAAAACTCCATCCAAATGGCTTGTCTTTTCGCAGCCAGTTGAGCAGCCAGTAGAGAAGCCAGTAGTGCGTTTATTTTTTAACTATAGTCAACATTCATCGTTCCTTTTATTCAAATTTCTGAAGTGATTGGATTTTGCAAAAAATAAGTTAAAAGAAATTTAGTTTGCAATTTGTATGCATTTTTAAAGTTCACTTTTATACGAAACCTTGCGTTGCTTAACAGAATATTTGAACTTTGCGAATATTTCGTTACAAGTCACCAGAAAGGTCTAAAATTTCCCTATTCAACTCAATTTTTTTCGGATTCTTAAAGGTTTTTTAATCTACCGACATCGTAGACATCCTTCATTGAAATTTAACGATTTATCGCTCGGTAGATAGGCAACAAACTTTATTTCGACGTCTGTAGAATATTTCGTTACAAAATCACCAGGCAGTTCTAATATTGATTTTTTCCGAAACAAAACAAAAATCTTACAAATTATTGACATTGACAGTTGATGGCTTGACAAATAGAGGACACATTAGGTGTGTTCCTTTGGGCTCCAGTATCTACTGCCAAGTACTTCTGGCTGCAGTCAACTACTTCTACTCTGTGGTCGAAGTAGTTCAAAGTAGTTCATTAATCTAGTTACAGAATGTTTCCAAACAAGAAAAAGACATCACCAATCAAAAGAAATTACGTAGTAGATTGTTGCTGTTGCCATTTTTCTAGTTAAAAGTAAAATCCAAAAACAAACAACCGAAATTAAATTGATATTGAGGTTAGATTTTACTTTTGGCAAAATGAAAGCATTCCGTTCATCATCTACTGGGAAGTACTAAAAAGTACTTTGGTATGCCCAATGGAACACGGCTATTATATTTGATCGTATCGTGTCAACCGATTGGAGCAGAAAATAAAATACAAAACTTTTAGAATTTTTCAGAGGTGTTTTAGTCCATCGTCATCATAGCCATCCTTCAATTAAAGATTGTTAATTTTATAGTTGTCACTGATTATTGTTTTTGACAGATAAGAAATTTATTTTGACATCGAATATCATGGACTTTGACAGTTGATAGCTTCACAGATATTGAACAAATTATATTTGATCATATCGAAAATATTTCGTTCCAAAAGTCAATTGATTTCCATGAAAATGCATTTTCCGGAGCAGAAAATAAAATCTAGAGATTTTTAAATCCATCGTCATCGTACCCATCCTTCAATTAAAGATTGTTATTTTTATGGTTGTCAATGATTATTGTTTTTGACAGAGAAGAAATTTATTGTGACATCGAATGTCATTCAATTTGGCATCATTACAAACTTTGGAATTACAAAAGAAAAGTAAATAAGCATTTTATTCAGAATTCGTTACTGATGCACTGGGTATATTTTTCACCAAAACACCGCTAACCATTTTTGAAAAGAAAAAGGTTTCTATTACACTTAAATTTTAATGTAATAACAACCTTTTTCTTGAATATTCATTCTAAATGTATTTTTATTCTTTGTTCAACTCATTTTGTTTGAAAATTCAACCAAAGTTAACTATGGTAGAGAAAGAGAGCCAGCAACAGAGTATGGAAGCTCTCAAAGAGAAGAAGAGTGCGAGAAAGAACTGATTGAGGAAATAACTTGAATATTCCTACAAATTAACACATTGTTAATATTGAAAGAACTATTTGTGCCATTTTCGTAAAAAAAAACAAACTATTATTCTTCTAATTTTGTTTTCCAACAGTGTATAATTGAACAAAGCCCAAGACCGAGACCGAGACGCCAATACAAAATTCCAAAAAAATTGGGTTAATTAAATTGCATTCACACGGTAAGATATGGTAGTTATTGTTTTAGCCAAACAAATAATGACATTGCACTTAAATTCAAAAAAAGAAAAAAACATATTCTTACGTACCCCTGCAATTCGTTTGTCTTCGTATGGAACTAATGTTGGATGGTAAATACTGCTATAGCTTCTTCTTCTAGCTGTAGCTGGAATTGGAAGCAGTCTTTCATAGATATCAGGGTAGTCGAATGAATGTGGATCAAAGCGCTCATCACCATAGTTCTCATCAGGTTCATCATCTTTAGCTTCGTCTTTTAAAAGCTGATAAGCTTCTGAAGTTAAATAAATGGGAATAATTTTTGTTAATCTCCTTCTTTTAATGTTAAGGTATTTGAGCATTTCTACCAAAAAAAAGAAAGATTTTCTGAAGGCTATTTGGAAACTTGGTTATCTAATGGGGATAGCAAGGTATGGTGTGTGTTATACTTATAATATGCAGCTGCATAATTTGCTTTTATTTCATTTACCTCTTATCAGTTTATTCTTGACGTCTTCTTGGCATTCCTTTATGTACAGTTCCACCCTTTTTGCAGTTCTCGGGGGGTTCAAACACTTCGTTTTCTAAAATTTGATTTAGGTAACACTAAAGGAATCAGTTTTTGAAAAAAAAAATGCTAAAAGATTGTGATAAATTATCATCAATAAGGCTTTATCACAGCTTTATATGTTCAGGCCGCATCTCTAACCTTGGTATGATGAGCTTCAGCTGTGTTTAGAACTAATCCAATTGTAAATGCAAGTAAGCAGGTACGCATTTTTAAACAAAAACCTTATCCACTCAAACTTGAACACAAACAAAATAATAATGTTGTAACCTCTAAGAGGACTTAGTTTGAAATGAAATCGAAATTGAGGATTGAGTGTTGATTAAAAAAAAACTTTCTTCTCTGCAACTTTCATTCATAGGTTCTGGTTATTGAAAATACTAGTTATGATATTGATGTTGCACTCCTATATGAACATATATATCTATTATTGAGGGGGATTACATCGTCTTTAGGAAAGAAACCTGTCTCCCAGTTTGATAATGAAGTCAGTGTAATGCAAAAGCATCGTGCGGTATATCGCCTTATAATTTTCCTTTTAAAGTATTCGTTGGTTTTTCTTCCATCAACATTCCATACACAGCAATTTTGATTAATTGATTTTGATATTGTAAAGTGAACTTGAGTTGCATAAATTTTATACGCGTAACATATATGTTTCGAAAAGAAAACCAAATATGGACTCTTATGGGTTATGGCATAGCTTACATTTTCTTTTTAATACTCGCCATTCCTTCCTTTGAATATAGAATAATATTTATCAAAGTTTGTAAATGTTGTAAAAATTAGAACAACATTTTGTCCATATTTGAGTTTTTTGTAGGATTGCCGCCATTTTGAATTAAAAAGCTATAACTATAGATTTTCGCAAATAACAACCTTATTTTTAATTTTTGGCATGCTAATTGGGTTTTAGATGAATGAAATTAATTAATAAAATTAAAGCTTTTGTCAAATACTCAAAAAATAAAAAAATATCATACATATATCTACGTAGAAGATTTTGTAAGGAGCATTTTTCTTGTCAAAAATAATTAAAGCTGTTTTATTCATTAAATCGAGAAAAACTTACTCAACTTTAATTTAAAATAGCGGAAACCCTGCAGTGCGTTGATGGTCGAATAATTAGATTTTAGCTCACCAAATAATCGTCAACGGAAAATTCCAATAAAACAATTTGACTAAAACAATAATTCGACTAAAAACAATTCGACTAAAAATATTTCGACTAATATCAATTCGTCTACAACAATTTGATGGAATTATCACCAAAGTTAATTAAAAACAAAATCTGTTACTTTAAAATATAGTGGAGCAGGGGGGTTGCAGTGATAGGCAGCATGCCTCTTCATACCTACCTCATACTGTTTATGTGCCGTAAACTTTATATTTTTGTTTAAATATAGAATTTATTTGGCCGGATTTATTTTAAATTTTAATCTATTTTAGTCGAAATGTTTTTAGTCGAATTGTTTTTAGTCGAATTGTTTTTAAGTCGAATTGTTTCAGTCGAATTATCCGCAAATTGGTTTTAGGCCTAAAATTCTATCGTAATTTCTCGGCTTTTTGGAAAAGTGGAGTTGGTAGAGATGCTTCCAAATGTTGCTACAGAAATGCCTTGGATAATCTAAACTATGATTTTTCTTTGATAACAAAAATTTAGCAATCCAATTTAAGTTACACGGTAGAACAGCACGTCCAAATGACATAACGACACGTACGTGTTGTGCCCATTTTACGGTTTATATGGTTGTCCTTCCAAGTCAATTTTCACCAAAGTTTGGTGGCCAAATTTGAGTCAACCGATTCAATCGACATTCAGCCAAAGCCCTTGCGGCAACGAAACGCAAGATCAACCGAAAATATCGTCGCTGTCTGTGGAGAGTCCGTAGTTCTTCAAAAACGACGATGTCAACGGCTCTAATGGCTTTAATTGGATGATACGGATTTGAACGACATGTAGTTCCAACAAAATGGCGCTAGGTGCCAAACAGGAAACATTCTGTATGAACGATTTGAGGATAAGCTTATATCTCGGATCTATGCTAGCGTAAGAACCCGAGGTGAGCTTTTGAACGATGTCACACTCCATACATAATGGCATTCATCTGCCTTTTAAATAAAAAAAGAATATTGTTAATAGCTCACACACAGCTTGTTTTATTCAATTTCAACATCTACCTGCCCTTATTGAAAACCCCTTTAGTACACACACCCCTGAGACCACATAACATAACACACAAAATGCAAATGGTAAGAGATGAACCACAAAATCAAGGAAGACGTCATGGTATTAACAATAATCGTCAGTAATCGCACTACACTCACTATAGCAGAACCATTACAAAAAAAGATAACTCAAAACTATTTTTGTCATTCATTATCAACTAATGACCGCATTTGAATGCCCATTCATTACCAACTAATGGCCATTTTAATGAAAATTATTATCAAAAACATGCTTCCGTTATTTGTTCTTTGGAGTGCAGTTTGTTTTTTTTTAATTTAAACGCTAATATGTAATTCCAACATTAAATTGTTACCCATTTCGTTAGGAAGATTATTTATCAAAGAATTTGATGGCAAATCTTATAAATGATTGAATTTTTAATGTGTGCAAAATGTAGCTAGATTTTATAAAAGATAATAAACTAAAACTACAACACGGAAATTAAAAAAAACTGAGTTCTTAATATATGTAAGAAATCCACAGTAAATTTTATATAAACAGGGTGGTTCTAGTTGATTTTGTTAAAAATAAATAAATATAATTTATTATTTTTATTTAAGAACGAAAAACAATGCTGGCTTCATTTGTACATTTTTTTTGTTGCCAAAAATTAAGCTTTTGAAAAATTTTAAAGATTTTTGAAGGAGCTACATATTTGTACAAGTACAAATGTAATGGTATATGGAATTCTCTTTCATTGAGATTAACGAGTCCACAACATGTTATTTGAAACATCAATAAATATAAAATTCATGCGTTACTCCAGTAAGCCATGTGTTTATACCTCTGGCGAGGAATTGACAAGTTTTCTAATAGTATCTCTTGTCATTAAAAAGTGCCGCTCCCCTTTGTCGTTTGGATTTGACAAATAATAGAATAATAGTAGCTCCATCACTTCATTGTTCCATTACCGCCGACAAAACGCAAACAGATTTGGTTAAGAGCTGGAAGTCACTTGCCCTTGTTCTTCACGAGCCCTAGTGTGCAAATTTGGTTAAATTTAAAAAAAAAATAAAAGCTAGAAGAAGCATCATAAATTTTAAATTTATCATAAAGGCTCTCCCAAACCGGCGCGAAATATTCAGAACGATAAAGCGATGACCAAAGAATGTTAAAATTTTCGCATGGCACCAGTGTGATGGGTATAGATACTCTTATTACATTCACCACGTAAATCCATTTAAACAGGAGAAAGTATTCGTTTTGGTTTGGGAAAGCTTTGATCCTGCACAAATTTATTAATTTTTTTTCCAAGAAGTTATTGCCTTTTGTGAAACAATGGTAGACTCGGGCGTATACGTACTATTTATTTTATTACTTGCTCTAAAGGGCAAGTATTGGTTTCGTGTAGAAAAACAATTTCGAGGTTGTAATCAAAACTACGATGATTTAGAAGTCCGAGAAAGTGGGCTTCGTCACGTCATCCGTCGCGGGCTGTGCGTCGCGTCGTCTACTGCGTCTACTGTAATTTGGCTAGAGCCTAAGCTCGTGGTTCGATTTGCATGAAATTTGGTACAGAGCATTTTTATGTGATTTTCTAGAGGTGAAATACGAATTTTCGTTTAAGCTCACCTAGAACGGGTAGCTGCGATATAAAAAATTTGGATTGGTCCAATTTTCTCAAAAACACCTCTAACGATTTTGATTAAACTTCGTACTTGAAATGGCCAAAGAAATTGTAAGGAAACTGCGTTTCAGGTTTTTGGCGAAAAATTCACTTAACGGAAATAGGCATTACAGCACGTTTTTTTTTTGAGAAATTGGTCTTAAAGTTCAAGTTTGTTTAAATTGACCCACCTAATGAATAAATGATAATCTGAGGAAATTGCACTGCTACCTAAAGATCTATTGTGCCGCCACCGTCTAATAGCTATTCCTCCAGATTTACACATTAAAATAAAATTCACACCCTTCTACCTGGTACCTTCCCAGGTGCATTTTTTTTGATGCACCGCATTTTCCTAGTATATAATCCAGCGTTTCCGAATAGTATTGCATGTGGTGCTTTTTAAGGCTGGGCCTTACACAAAGGAAGTTAGATGAGCCCTCTTTAGCCTTTTCATCGTGATATTCTCTGTATAACTCAGATGTAATGATGTCCATTCTTGTCAGGTGTGGGTTCCTATCGAGTTGTATGTGACCCATCGTAAGGATTAATGATTCTGTTTTTTGTTTTTTTTTTTTTTAGAAAAAATCTGGGGAAAGATTAATCAAAACCCGAACAAGTGTCAATTTTTGATTTAAGACTTGGTTTATCGCGGTTCTGAGACATTTTTCAATAAGACACTTTTCGGACTTACCACGATTTTAATTTTTGTCGGGTAGTCGATCTCTATGATCAAAAATTAAAATCGTGGTAAGTCCGAAAAGTGTCTTATTGAAAAGTGTCAATTATTCACCATCTTGCTTTGAATAAATTCGAATAAAATCTTCTATTCTTTTTCTCCAGTAGACCGGGGTTTGGTTTCGCTCGGATCAGGAGATGACCTATTTTTAGCCAATTTATCTGGTATTTCCAGTATACATCACGGTGTCTTGAGACCTATCGCATGGTAATTGTGGTTAATTGTGTTGATTAATCTCAACTTTTAACGCAAAGGTCCATCATTTGAATTTGTGACGATTGAGGAAATATGGCTAGGCTAGGCTAGTTCACATCACCTCCGCGTGAGATGACCATGCCCTCGAATCGCTCATGTAGAATTTTCAATTGTACAGTTGAAGCCACATGTCGTTATGATGTCAATATCATCCAATTCAGGTCAAAGGAAGTTGGTAATCATTGACCTATAGCGCTCGCTGTTGACGGTGATGGCCTTGCAAAAGTCGTTTTCAAAGGAATATGGACCGATGACACCGCCAGCCCAAAATCCACCCCAAACAGAGTGACTCTTTCAGGTTGCATTGGACGCTCTTGGATCTCATGTGGATTATGGTATCGTCAAATTTGATAATTTTGTGGTTCATCCAGAAATGGGCCCCATTGGTGAAGATGATCTTTCGAACCCATACAGCGAACACACTTCATTGTCTATGGTCGTTTACCTTCAGCTCCTGGGTCAGTTGAATTTTATATACAGGTACAGACCCAAGTCACGACGAAAAAATCGCCAAATTGTGGTCTGCGAAAAGCCGAGTTTTTGTGAGCGACTCGAAATCGACTGCCTCGGATTCTCCTGCATCCTATTGGAAGACCCTTTATTATTAAAATGTATGTGTATTAAAAATTTGTTATTCTAAATCTTAGGCTTTAGTTAAATTTATTTTAATACAGTTTAATTGAAAAAAGAATGTAAAGGGTGTTTTTTTTGACGTGTGGTTTTCAAGAAGAAATAAAACGCATATAATTTATTGTTATGGCCAAGAATTTTGCTATATCATAAAGATAAGGGTTTGCCATTATGTTTTAAAAATGATTTCGGGCAAGTGGCCGCCGCGGCTGGCTCGAATAAATTCCAGCCGCGAGGCCCAATTTTTGACAGCTCCAATTGTTGTGCGCGATGGCGGTTAGACTCATTCGGGTCTTCTTCGATACTCTGCTCCATAGCAGTAATAGCGTCTTCGGTGCGCACTGTATGGCGTCTCTGAGGATGCGCATTATCCACTAGAGTAAACGTGGTGTAAAACCGATCCATGGTTGCTCGAATTTATGCGATTTTGCGATTATGTCGACCGAATATTGGACGCAGAACCGAACCATTATTTTGGTAATAAATTTGCACAATTTGCAAACGTTGTTCAGGAGTAAGTCTATTAATTATGAAATGGCAAACTAAACTGAGCATAAATCAAGTAACAACTGTCAAAAAGACCAACTCCGAAAAAAGTATTGCCAGATTGAAAACTACGCGTCTAGAAAAAATACCCTTTATTATTTCAAAAATTAACTACTAGTTAAAACGTAGTTTTTAAATTTAAAAGTTTCATTAATGAATTTGGTTTTAAAATAATACGTCTATGTTACATAAATGTTCCATCTTATGGGGTTTTCCATTGGTAAAATAAATCAATTTATTTATTATGATTTGGATCTGTCAAACAGCCGATTTTATCGATCTTTGCGTTCCATTGGGCAAGATAAATTGATTTATTTTTGATTTAAAATCAAATGTACATAATTTACAGCTGTCAGTTTGCAAATTTGGTTTTTAAATTGATTAATTTATTTAAGGTCTGAAAATTATGTAAGAAAAAATAATAAATGGAACCAGTTTAATAATAATCGGTAACTTCATCAAGCTCATTTTTATTTTCTAAAAGTGTATCAAGGGATGAAGTTTTTTTTGAAGTATCAAAACAGAAACGAAACTACACGAATACAATGACAAAAATAAATCAATTTGAAAAAGAGTTCCATTCGCCACGAAAAAAATCAAAATTGAAATCTGAATTTACCAATGGAAAATCTCATTAATTAACGCCAAACGAAGCAAATCTTCTTTTTCTTCAGCAAATCTTCCCAATTCTTCTTTCATTATTTTCTATGACTGTTTTCCAGTGAACACTCGGCATATAATCCACTTATAGAATTTAGATTATTCAATTACCATTTAAACGATTTTCGATAATGGTTGAACGAAGCCAAGTTTTGACTCTTCTTAAGGTATTAAAGGTCCTTTCAATCGAACTGCTGGTACAAAGTAACGCTAGGGCAATGTGAAGGGCAAGTTTTGTTGTTGGGAACAAAACTTCTGCTTCTTGTAGGACATCGCATAATTCTTGTTTCTGAAGATCCTCAGCGGACATTGTTTTTTTTTTTCAAAGATTGCAGTACAATTCAGCTTCTCCAATAAAACTTTGTAGAGCGTAGAATTTGCAAAAAGTTTTTGATTTTTTTTGCATAAATTAATGTTCATTTTCAACTTATTCGTTGGATGCAAAAGAAATAGAGAATATGCTGGTAGGTTTTCATCTGGAAATCTACGTTAAAGCGCTACAATAAAGGAATCGAAATATGGAATGAGAATCTCTTAATAATAGTAAGGGTAAGTTTTAATATTTTAGAGGTTTTAAACTCACTACTGGAAAACCTGTCTAAACGGATATGGAAAAGTGGTTCATTATTTTCCTTATATTTTTGATTTATGTAGGTGTAGGTGTTTGCTTTTTAAACATAGAATAACCTTGTCTATTTTCCATATTTCCTGCATATGTTGTCATCACTTCTGTCATGCTTCTTTAACCAAAAAAATATTCGTTAACTTCCGACTTCCTGCTCTTAGCATTTACCATTTAGCGCATCGCACTTTTAATCCAATTTTTTTTTAAAGTTAACAAGTTATAATATTGTTTATATTTATAGCAGAAACTCTATCGGTCATTAAACAATGTATGAATCATTAAATGTCTCTAATGTTTGATCCAACTATACGGTGTATCTTCATATAGCTATAGAATAGGTAAATTCTTGCCGGGATGCATGAATGCTCACAACACATGAAATGAGTGAGAAAAACCACTTCCCGTAAATTAGATACCTGGTATCTATCTAATTGGCAAGCTTCTGTTCTAAGAAAACTCTTTTGCTTATACGCGAGAAACGTCTGAGAACTTTGAGGTACAGTATAATTGAACCTCTATAACAGATAGCAAGAGAAGGGCCATCACCTCAACTTAAAAAAAATTCACATAAGTGTTAAGAGTGGGTGGATGATAATGGGTGGTCAAGTGAAACAATATTTAAGAAAAATCTCCCGCTTTTCACGAAGCAGTCAGAGTCTATTGTTGTATTTTGTTGGTTCGTTGTTTTCGGGTTTTCTAATATTGCGATTTATCGGTTTGCAAGTTTTTTTTTTTTTTGGTTTTTTATTAAAAAGAAACAGGACATTATTATAGTTTGATATCGAAATGTTGCATTTGTCATTTAATTCAGGAGTTAAAGGAGGAATCGTGCATTTGACTTTCGTGCATGTGTTAATTTTCCACAGTGCCTTATGTGAAATTGAATATAACAATGTGAATCCAGATGGGTCTTTCTCGTTCCGGTAATTTATTATATTTCGAAGATATTTGATTTAATTAGTGCGAACTGCTTAAGAACTTATTGTGGTTAATTTATAAGCTTTTTGTGTTTTGTTTAAAATAATTAAGTCTTAAGATTATCTAATGATTTGATTGGTTTCGTATTCACTTGGATCGTCTTAAATTTATCAACTGCTACTTTAAGGATATTAGCAACGAAATAATTAACAGTTATAATTATTATTAATACACATATAGAAATAAAGGTGGTTTTGGTTTGATGTACTGAAGAAAGTCCTCTAACTGAAATGTCTAAATTAATTTTGGAGTGGTATAAGTGTTAACATTTTCTAAAACGGAATTAAGTTAATATCTTAATTTTTCCAATTTAAGAATGGACAAAATGTTAAATAACAGGAAGTTTAAGCTACAAATAAAGTTTAAGTGTGCAAAATAATCACTAAAAATTAGAAAAAGATATGGTCCTCCTAGTTTTCGATCATCAATGCATTTCAGCTTTTCCACCATCTTGATTAAAAAACAAACAAATTTAAATACAAAAAACTTTTTTTTTTGAAAAATTTTGCTTTTAAAATTTTATTTAAATGGATTGAGTTGAAAATAAAAAAAAAAAAACCTTTTATACTTCTAATAACGCTTTTTGTTATCAAAATATGTAGTTGGAAATGTTTTCGAAAAAAATAAATTAATTTGTTTAACAGTTGTATGATAGGTATGCGCTGATATTCAAACGAAAAATTAAAAAAAGAAAAACAAAATAATTAATAAAATTTTTTTTTAATTTAACGTAACGTAATTATTTTGTTTCTTGTATTTTTAATGTTTTTATGTAAAAATGAATTTAATTTATTTTTTTAGTTTTTGAGAAAGTTGAAAATTTCTCAAATCTGAAGTACAAAATATTTATAAAGGGTATTTTCTTAGAGGTATAGAACTTTGAAAAGGAATAAAACAAAGATGATTTCTTAAAATTGACATGAAATTTACTTTATTCGAAAGATAAATTTCTAGCATTATATGACAACCACGGCTGGCTCAGACGTAGTCTAATCTGGAGGTCCAAATTTCGATGACTTTTTCCAACATTTGTGCCCGTCGTATATCGGCAATAACTCAGCGAATGCTGTCCTCTAAGTAGTCAATCTTTTTGGGCTTATCGGCGTAGATTAGTGACTTCACATATCCCCACAGAAAATTGTCAAGCGGTGTTAAATCGCACGATCTTGGAGGCCAATTAACGGGCTCGTAACGTGAAACTATGCTGTTACCAAAAGTTTCCTTCAATAAATCAATTGTGGCACGAGCTGTGTGACACGTTGCGCCATCTTGTTGAAACCACAGCTCCTGCACATCATTGATGAAAGAAAAAGTCAATAACCATGGCTCTTTAGCGGTCAGCATTGACTGTAACTTTCTGGCCAGCATCGTTTTTAAAGAAATACAGACCAATTATTCCACCAAACCATTAAGTACACCAAACAGTCAATTTTTGTGGATGTAACGCCGGTGTCTTAACATACACTTGAGAATTATCATCACTCCAAATACGGCAGTTTTGTTTATTGATGTATCCATTCAACCAATAGTGATGGACGATAATGTTGACCGTAAAATGGAAGTAGTGAGCGATACGTATTTCGAACAGAACAATGATTTTCAAAATAAATTTGCAAAATTTGGAAGCGTTGTTCATCAGGCGTCAGTCTATTCATGTTAAAATGCCAAACCAAACTAAAAATAAATCACTTGCAGGATAGTCACTTTTCTGCAATTGAGGTAGACCTACTGCACTTTTTTCTCGAAAAATAAATCTACTGCCTGTAATTCAAATCTACCGCACTTTTAGTTATACGATAAAAAAATCCTTCAATAAATATTTCATAAAATAATTTTTCAATTCTGTCATTGAATGCAGTCAAGGGCCATCACACACTGGCTCAATTGAGCCTGGGGAAATCGAAGTTTGTAGGCGAGAGAGGTGAAGAGTTCGGAATGAAACGAACAAAATGTTCTTCCTTAATTCGAGTGGAATAAGAAAGTTTAACTACTAATACACACAAAATGTTTGTTTCTAGGCGAAAAAAACAATCGGTTGTCATGACCACTAAATTTTTATTTTTGTAAAAGCAAAGGATTTTTTGTAGTTCGAATTTTAAAATTGATGCAAAAAATACGCATACAAATACAACGGTTTCATGTTAACAAAATGTTCTCCCAGCTTTCTTCATCCCGTGTGCGATTGAAGCAAAAGTTAGTAAGGATTTAGTCTCGTTCGAAATTGAACCAGTGTGTGATGGCCCAATAGGAATGTTCAGCAGACACCAAAGACTAGGACTACATTGAACGCAAATTTTACAAAGGAAAATTGTTTATTTTTACGATGTCATTTATGACAAAATAAGAGCTTTACTTCCAATCTTTACCTTCCGTCGATAGTGGAGATATTATTTATAATAATATTTTTATCTGAAAAGCACCTCACACAAATCAATAACGAATTGTTGATGCATTTTTTAATTGAATCTTTTCTATAATTTTGATAAAGAACTCCTCCACCCAAAACATTAAAAAAAAAACGTGGAAAAAGCAAGTCACTGAACAATGAAGTTCGCTTTACCGATTATTTAATGACAAAAAATATAATCAATTGATATTATGACATAAATGCACTTGACTTGAAATGAAAGGAGATTTCTTGAATAGCTTTCCAGTCACTTTCCAATAAAAGTTAACATTCTCATTCTTCATGAAACCCACCCTTTAATTTATCCATATAGCTTTCGGATATTGGCTTTGTTTTGATGACAATTGACAGCTGTCACAGCAAATCTGTCAATGCAACGTTTTTATTTATTTGAGTTTGTTTTTTGTTCTTATTGTAAGAAAAGGGGAAATGATGGATAAATTTGTAATTAAATCTGCACTCAAAATTGGTTTAAGTGGTTAAAAATTGATATAAGTATGTGTATATTTGTATTTATTTTATATTTTTAAATACTTTCAACATTATAATATACAGGCAGATTTTCTTGGTTAGATTTTTAAAACCAAGCGTTTTTTTTTAATGACAGAGTCTACGACGATGAAATGCCATTTCAAGACCTAACCCATCAATATTTGTTTCTTGAAAATGTAAATCTACTGCGAAAACATTGAATCTACTCCACTTGTTTTGCTAATCTACATCGAAATTTTTTCAAAAGGTGGCAACCCTGATCACTTGACAACTGACAAAATGGCCACCAGTTAAAATAGTGTTACCAACTTAAAGTTCTATACCTCTAAAATAGAACACCCGTTATAAAGAAATTCGATAAGTTGAGATTTAAAAGTTAAGTTTTTAATAGAGCTTATAAGAGCTATACCAATGTAGGAATTTGTGAACATTTGTAAGAAATTTAAGGACTTTTTTATGTCAAAAGTCGATATCAACACAAATGTAAAATAGATGCTTAGACCTCTTTTGACTGACGTCTTGCTGAAAAAATTGATTTTGATCTTACAGAAGCTAACTCAATATTTTGTAAGGATAAGATCTTTTGTTTTCTAGCGAATATTAACTGATGTTTAAATGAAAAACAGATATAGTCTATAGCCATAGCCTATAGCCATAGGTGCATGATCTTAAACAAAGAACCCTCTTGCAATTATATATCATATATGTATTCGTATATTACATTACAATATTTTTTTTTTATTTTACACAGACATTCCAACGATGACATTGGAAGTTACTATCATAGCGTGGCTGGGAATCCAGACAACAAGATTCGAGGTCGTTATGGTTCGAGGAACCCGTCTAATGGACGGGTTGAAGAAACGGTCTACACAGCCGGACCACGTGGGTAAGAAGAAATATAAACAATATGTATACCGAGTACCTATACGTGTAAATACAAACAAAAAAAAAAAACATTATTTCAGAAGGAAACTTGATTATTTTTTTTTTTTTAATTGAAACAAGTCGATCATTTTAATTCTAGAGCAATCCAATTATTTTTGTGAAAAGAAGCAAAAAACAAATTTGTAGTTTTCGTTAACAATGGTTTACAAAAAAAAAAGAATAAAAAAGAGAGAAAAACAACATCTGAGATGAGTTATCTTACAGATCTGTAGCATTTAAAATCTTATACATCTCCACAAAGGGTGATTTCTAAAACAAAGTTATGCAGAAAAATGGAGATGAACGTAAAGGTATAGGTTGTTTAATATTTGAACGCAATTTGCGATCAATGTAGTGTATCTCCGGTACCTATCTGATTTCAACAGAATAGATTTGCAGAAATTGAAAAACAAAACATAGGGTTTTAATGGATGCACGGTATTAATAATTGCATACAAAAAATCAAACAAAATCTGTTTTATAATCACAACAAAATGATACCTAGGCACATATACAGAGTTCGGATCTGGCAATTAGATATATTCTTCCAATTGGAGCTAATAGCCATGGGGCAAAATTTTAGTCGAACTATTTATTATGATGAAACATAAAATGAAAAATGACGGTTTTGCTAATGTTAATGTAATTAAAATCATCGAATTTTTTATCTTTTCATGTATTTTTTCATTGGTCAGACTTTTGCCTGAAGCCTTCTAAAGCCCCTCACATTGACAGTACTTCTTCTAAAAAAGGGGGAAATGGTTCTAGATTTTATTCCAATTAGCCAGTTCAGGTTACTGAAATCTCAGAGCTCTCAGCAATCTCATAAATCTGAATACAGTTTCTCAGCGAAATTCGTTACTTTTGCTGTGCAAAAAAAACTAAGAATAAGGGCCAGTTTCATAGTCAGAAAAGTAGCAATGTGAAAGATTAATGCGCAATATAACAGTACACACTTACTTAAATAAGTGGCACTTAAGTCTCTGATGTTGGTGACTTAAGTTCCACTTACGCTAGCTATGAAATTTACCTTAAATTCCTAATATGGGAAACTTAAGTGCCACTTATTTCGGTAAGTGTCGACTGTGAAACTGGCCCTAAGCCTAAAGTCCTATTATGGGAAACTTAAGTGCCACTTATTCCGATCAGTGTGGACTGTGCAACTGGCCCTAAAATATTCACATATTCAATTATTGTAAATGTTTGTAATAGAAAAGGCACATTTGCTTATGATTGGTACTCAAAAATGTTTTCAAGTTATCATAAATGGTTTGCATGAGTCTTCAGATAAATTAAAAGAACATCGCAAATTGATTTGTGATCTTGTAACGAAGTTAAATATTTTTACTCCGTCCATACAAACCATCATTCTACCTACAACCACACATCGCCCTCAACAACGACTCAACTATTATAGGATTTTCAAATTCTTATATAATAACGACCGGCAGAGACCGGATACACAGTTCATAGTCATAAGCCAGATATACGAACATATGATATGTGATGAAATGTTGGACGAGTTTTTCTGCACATTTATAATTCACACTTACTCCTGCCCACAGAGATGATAACTGAACTTGTAATTTGTATGGAAATTTGTTTTCTATCTTCACCAGTGTTCTGCATAACAATCTCCAGTACGAAAGGAGAAGTACCAAGAAAAACACTGCTGACGCTGAGCGCTTCACTAGATAGTAGCTTTGAAGTTTTTGGCTTTCGGGTTGTGAAATTATTTTGTGCTTTCAGTTTTGACTGGGGCCGGGGACTCTAACCCAGCGTAGTATTTGCGCCTTTGGTTTCGACCCTATCACACCGTAGTATTTGTGCCTTTGGTTTCGATCAGGGCCGGGGACTGTATCCCACCGTAGTATTTGCGCCTTTGCTTTCGACAAGGGCCAGGAACTCTATCCTATTTAAGTTATTTGTGCCTTTAGTTTCTACTAGGGCCGGGTACTCTTTCAAAATTATATGAAGTACCGTGTTAGTTATTTGGGCAGATCTATTGTACAATTATATGAAATACCTTGTTAGATTATTCTAAGTAAAATTAAATTGTAAGACTCGAAAGTCAAATAAAGTTGACGAACAGTTAAACAATTTCTTTATTTAATTCTTTAAATGCTATAACGTTAGAAACTTAAAGCTAAAGCTTGAAGATCTGAACCCTTTAAAAAAACCGAGTTTTCCTTGCTTTCTACGATCTGACCCTGGATCCGCTAAACTACCTCATCTATAGACAAAAAAAGCATCACAATCTTTGTCTTGTATAAATCACCCGCAAATATGGTTTGCGAGCATATTTCGAGAAGAGATTTAAGTTTCTTATTCAAATTTTTTTTTGTCCAATAAAGAATAGTAATGTCGTTTTCGAGTGGACGTTCGGAGCTACTCATTTTTCACTCCTTTTACTCCCAATTTCCCATTTTAGATAGGAATGGAACAGTTCCGAAATCCAAATGAAAACGACATAAAATTCCCCTTTTTTTTATCTTTTTATGTTGACAGTTTTCGTGTTAATGGGCCACAAATTCATCGAAAAATGGATCTGTCACAAATACCCCGAGGACCAAAAGGAAATGCAGATGACCCACTTGCAGATCCCTACGACGATCCAACTTATAGTTTCAGTTTCAAGACATCTGATTACAATCGTAATGAAGATTCTGATAGTAGTGGCAGAGTAAGAGGTATGTATTTGTCTATAAGTGTATTTTGATTTAAGAATATAAATTTTCGAAATAGTAAGCATTTAAGGAATAACAGTTTCTAGAAGCCAATCCTTTTAAACCACTGAATACTGATTTAAGAACAGGGTCTCAGGGTTCCCCGGTTCTCAAAACATTTTTCTTCTTTTTATGTTTTTTTCCAATTTTTTCGTCAAAAAATTGTTCTCCAATTCACAATGCGGCGAGATTATTAACAATTAAATTAACAAGTCGTAAATTAAAAAAAAATTCTTCACGTTTGTTCTCCCATTTTTGGTATTTACAGAATTGAATAAAATAGCTGAAATTAATACGATTCGGTATTCTAGAAATAGCAATAGATTTCCGTCTGTCAATTAGTTGTCAAAATCAGAATCGTCGTCTCGTCGCGTCCTCTTTTTTCAATTTATCGAACTCACGAACGAAAAACGAAACGATTTATTGTGTATACTCTTGGTATACTCTCGTCGCTTCAAGTTTCCAAGAATTCCGATTAATGTCAAAAATATAATAGCCTTCAGATACTCAAAAATCACAAGTGACATATTGCATGGGCGTATTTTGTTAACATGATTTATACTTGTATTTCCTAAAAGGCTGTTCACCTGTTTTTGTTTCTTAAATATAGTACATCTGATTCCTGAAAGAACAGAACTTATATTAAGTTTGTTACAGACCTTGACCAAAACGGCCAATTTTCACAATTTGTTGTCTATTTTTGCCTAATCCTGTTCTTCACATATTGGATAGTTTTTGGCAAAAGAGAGGTGAGAGAGACAGACATTTCCCCGTCCTGACGATTTCTGCCCAAGATTTTTTTCTTTGGGCAGAAATCGTCAATTTTGTGTTCTGCCAAAAATGTCAGTTTAAATTCAAATATCAAAACAAAAAATGAAAATAAAGTTGCTGACTCGGGGTTGCCAAGTTGCCCAAGTTTTACTTTTGTATTGTTTTGGTAGTTATGATAGGTTGTATTATTTTTTTTAATCTATTAGTAAATCAATTATCTTTCGTTTAGTAAATCGTTTTTCTGAAAAAGAATACGATATTATAACTCCAGAAATTTAGTGCTTTTTGACACCAGAATATAAATATGTTTTATAATTGAATGTTAAATTTAAGAAAATTGTGTTTCTATTACACTAAAACGTAGGTATACGTGAAAATTTGGAAACTTTTTTTGCTTTGGTTATGATTTATTGAAAATATTGACCTTTCTTCAAAATCATACAACGCTGTGTTGAACGTTGTCGTGACGATGTTTGAGGAGCAGCTGCAAAATTTTCACGAACGACCTAGATGTTTTAGGACGATTGTCTATAACGAGATTTGTCCGTACTTCTCAAACGCTCTCATATTACTCAAATTCGGTCACGAATTGTCGCAGCTGTTGTATCATTTTGAACACCATAAAATGTTTAAAAATATTTAATTTTGTCTCTTTTACTGAAATTAATTTCATCACAAATCGTCGTTAAGAGTAGGTAGGTACCTCCCAAAGAACCGTTCTTTTGGGCTCCATTTATGAATAAAACCACATCATTCAGTTATGCTTAGTGAGAAACTTATTTACTCGTAAGCACTCAGTCATTTTCAACACTCTATCAACTTACTCCTTTTATCTATTTCGATTGAAATTTTAATATATTCTTTTTTCAGGTCTTTATTCATATTTTGACGATATTGGTGAAAGACATACTGTTCGCTATGCAGCTGGTGCAGGAACTGGCTTCAAAGTCTTAAACAGCGTACCGGATAGTCCGACTTCAGTTGCCTACAGTGCACCACTTTATAAGGCAACACCTGGTGCAAGAGGAAAAGTGGCAATTGAAAGAGGATCCAACGGAATGTACAAATTCATTGCTGCTGCTCCTGATCATCGAAGATCAGAAGTAAGTGGCCCAGATGGTATTGTAAGAGGATCATATTCCTATCTCGATGACAAAGGCATTCAAAGAACTGTCGAATATGAAGCTGGTGCTGGCATCGGTTATAGAATAGTAAAAAACAGCATTGGACGAGGTACCCACAATAATGCAATTGTTCCCTATTTACGCGACACCGATGATTCTCCAAAGGAATACCTGCAAACCTCTAGCACTGGTGGCAGACGAAACCCTAAAGACAATGATGAAATCGACAGTAAAAATGATGATCCTGAATCAAATGGATCTCGAAAACCAAACCCCAACAGCAATGCCAGTAGTTCTAGCAGTGGAGTTTCAACGATGTCAAAAAGTTCTAAGACTGGTGGAAGAATAACACCAACAACAAGTCAAAATGATAATGAAGATGAAAATTCGTCGGAATATGATAATTTTCCTAAAAAGAAATCCAACAAAAATAACCAAGACAATCAAAAACGCAAAGGAAATAATTCAATCAAAAATAATTTCGATTCGAGTTTTGAAGATGACCTAAGCTCATTGCCACCGCTTATAACAAGTAATCGTCGAATTTTAGAAATAGGTCGTGAGAAAGATTGGAATTCTCACAACCGGGATTCAACGATAATTAGAAATGTGGGCAAATGGTACATTGGGCTACCACCAGGACAGAGCGTTAGAGCACATGTGCAAAATATTGACATTTTACCAATTGGAGGACGTACACTATCGCCATCAGAAGCCCTACGGAGGGACGAACTTTCAGAACTCTCAGATATTTAGGTATTGCATTTAAGTATTTATGATATAATGTATGTGTAAGTTTTACAAATAAAAACTAAATAGGATAAAAATATATATTTGAATTGTGTACACTGTACAATATAATTGATGTTGATGTTGAAACGAAAAAAAGAACGCAGAATGTTTCCTTCTATACTCTTTAAACCAATCTCAAGCACTCCACTTATTTACTAACGATCAACGATTCCAACTTCTGGACCCAAGACAGCGAATAGAAAACCCAGTGATAAGTGCAGGGCCGGCCCCAGCCAAACTTGCGCCCTATGCAGGATTTGTAGAAAGCGCCCTTTTTTATATTTGCATCCATCCATGCATACATACAGTGATACACATGCATAAAACTTTTCCACATTACCCAGAAAGTAAACTTTCAATGCGTAGTTCTAGTCATAGATACACCATATAAAGATGACAATCTTTCGTACGTTTCACCCTCCAAAACCCATTTGTTTACTTTGTTGTATTTGTAATTTCATCCCGTGTCGATGAATAGATGTGAATTGCAACAACAATTTAATGTGGTGGGTTTGTTCTGTTTTGCTAGATCGACCATTTTGTATGTGCAAATAAGGCAGCCATCTTTAAAAAAATTACAACTCACCAGCTTTTTACCATGAAAATGGGGAATGTTAGGTGGGATATCGGGTTGTGTTGAAAGAAACACAAATTTAATGATGCTAAGTCCGCTATTACACGACGACTTCGGGGTGATGAAACTTCTTGAAACTTTTTTTGAAAATTCATCTTGTGAGTCGTGCGCTGTTACACATTGATTTTTTAATCTTTACTCAAATTTGGAATTTCCCTTTAGTTTGATCGGTTATTAAAATTTTCAATGCTCTCTATATACATATATGTATTTATATTAACATTCACCATACAGGTATACATTACGCTATACAAAAAACAGAAATAAATGAAGCGAATTGTTATAATGGGTGATTTTTTAAGAGGTTTAGAACTTTTTTAAAAAAAAAAAACACAAAAAATCAAAAAAACGAATGAAATATTTATTTGAATCGATAGTTTGAACCTTGCAATTTAATGTTTAAAGATAATTTTATGCAAATGTTGACCGCGGCTGCGTCTCAGGTAGCCCATTCGCTGAGTCCAGTTTTGGCATACTCTTTCACACATATCGGCCGGTATCTCACGAATGAATGCATGGATGTTGGCTTCCAGTGCGTCAATCGAAGCGGGCTTGTCCCTATAGACATTAGCCTTGACATACCCCCACAAAAAATAATCTAATGGTGTCAAATCGCACGATCTAGGCGGCCAATTGACCGGCCCGAAACGTGAAATTTACTGTTCACCAAACTCGCCTCGCAATTGCGCCATTGTTTCGCGTGCTGTGTGGCATGTGGCACCGTCTTGTTGAAACCACATATCATGCAAGTCAAGAACTTCCATTTTGGGCAAAAAAAAGTTTGTTATCATCGCTCGGTAGCGTTCACCATTGACAGTAACGCTGCGATTCGCATCATCTTTGAAGAAATAGGCCCAATAATGCCGCCGGCCCATAAACCGCACCAAACAGTGGCTTTTTCGGGATGCATTGGTAGCTGTTGCAATGCTTCTGGCTGATCTTCACTCCAAATGCGGCAATTTTGCTTATTTACGTACCCATTCAACCAAAAATGAGCCTCATCGCTGAACACAAGCAGCGCGCGATGAACATTTCGAACCGAGCACGAATTTTGATAGTAAAATTCAATAATTTGCAAGCGTTGTTCATTTGTAAGACGATCCATGGTTAAATTGCAAACCAAACTGAAGCTGTTTACCAGTGACACAAGGTACTAAACACACGTCAGCTGTCAAAACCAGTGTTGCCAAAACCAAACCAGCCAAAAAATCACCCGTTATAAACAAGGAATACAATAAGAAATGTCAAAAATCAGTGGCTAAAATTTGGACTACGGCCCACATGACCCACTGTTTATGTTCAAAAGAAGTAATGACTAAAAACTAGTCGTGTATAATAGCAGTATTTCGTACTGCCGTGATAGACACCATGTTTTCTTTTACTCTCATAATGACATTTTGCTGAACTGTGTTTTTCTATCCAAAGAAATTTTTTGGACAGAGTATCACAGAAAAGTCAGTACCTAATAAAATAAAAACGTGATTAGTTAGGATTATTTATACATTGAAATTTCGTTCTTCGATAGTTTTCTATTGGTTCCGCCGATAGCATAATGCATAATGCTCATAAAAGCCCGGAGTGATTTGGTTGAAAAAAATGACATTGGAGATTAGCGACGCCATCACAGAAAAATTATGGAGTTTCCATAAAAACTATTGATTACAATTATGTTATTAAAGCCAACAACAGAGTTTTTCTCCGTGCTTAAGTTAAGACCCGAGAATTCTGTCCGCTTAGCTAAGCCCAGAGGGATTAGTTGTTGCATTTTACATGTAATGTATTATGATAGAACTAGAATAGGCGGAAGCTTATGTCAAAACCAACCAAAAAGTAGCTCTCCGAAACGTCAATTTCACAAGTCACCCATAATGCACTTAAGTGGTTGAAAGTGAGAAAATAAATTAAATAATTGTTTGTTCAATGTCAATTTTCACAGCACAGAGTGATAGGCTTTAAATTATTTATTTTGCGAAACCACTCAAATTCGATGTGGTATAAATTAATTAAAAGAAAACTTAACATTTCACTTCACTCCCTCATCAATCAGAAAAAAAGTCGAAAACTAAGCACCAAACTGTTTTTAGTTTGCTTTCACCATTTTGTTTTTTGCATCCAACCATTTACGAATGAGCGGTCGATGAGCGCTCTTCACGTCCGAGGGCAAAAAATAACGAAAACTAGACGAACAGTACCTCGCTCGGTTTCGTACGACCACGTGTCCTTCCGACTATTCTAGTTCTACCTTTAGCCCCGACGTTGTTTTTTACGAATAATTTCCTCCGGGCTTGCAAAAAAACACGCCTAAAATCAAGCAGCAGCCAATCGCCATTGACCACAGCAATTCAGTGCACACTCAGATGTGCCTTGAATAGGACGTTGGGTTTGAGTCCGATGCTATTGGAAATTCACAGGCGGGCAAACACTTTTTGTGGAGGAGTTATTTCAATTTAGTATGGTGCAAAAATATGGCACGCTACTGATTTTGAAAAAACTTTCCCATAAGACGTGTACTGCCTATTTTTGTTGGACAGTGTATAGTTAGTGTGCAAGAAATAACTTAGCACAGGGATTATTTAAACAAGTTTTGCTGCTAAGATACAAATGGCAGTACATAATTGTTTGCGCAAGATCAGATCACATTTGCGCCCCCAGAATTTCGCCCCCTGTGCATTTGCACATCTTGCACATATGGTTGGTCCGGCCCTGGGTAAGTGGTATGAGGTGAGAGAAACACCAGAATTTAGGTTCCTGAACCAAGTTTCGGGTCCTTATTCAATTTAGTATCATATTCGAGTAGGCACAACTGCTTTGAAATACAATTTCATTTTTAAATTTTCCCTTCAAATAATTTTTGAGACCGAATCAAATTTTGCATTCCCATATCATTTTTAAAGTTCGAAAAACCTGTCAGTCTGTTTTATTACTATTTAAAGCTACTTTAACTACCTCTATAGGTACATAAAAAAAAGGCATTCATGTCACGTTTCATTGTAGTAACATACATATATATGTATATGTAGCTGCTACAACAAAAAAAAAACTTCTTCACCCAGAAATATTTTGTGCTTTTCAAGATATTCCATCGCAGTTTACGTATATATCAGCTTGACATTGAATTAAACTCCATCGAATTTTCAGCTATGTGCTCCAGTTTCAGTAAATAACGAATTTATTTCAAAGGATTACAAATAATTTACATAAATATTTTGACGATGATTGTTATGCTTAGTATAGCTACATTAAGTTAAATAAAAACAAAATATTATGCAATTCTTTTGATATGGGTTCGATGGCGTATATTTGTCGTAGATATAATTTGTATTCAAAGGCAAGTACCTCCCACTCTTCATTTCAAATCGTATGTATAAAATTACCAAAAGTATGTATGGACTTAAGTTACAGTTAAAAAATTAAGGCAATATTGTTTATAATTTATTACAAGCGCATACTTTTTTAGAGATAAAAATACCTGTATGAGTCAATTTAGGGCTAAAGAATACAGTGTACCTACCTGGGTTAAATTGTCTTTTGACTATAGTAGTTAAACCTTGAGTTCGTATAGTAGACCGAAAGTTTCAAATCATTTTTTACACTGTAGCAAAGCAAAGTTAGCCAATTCGGATGGCTTTAACTCAATACAGGAAAACTTAGCCTTTATAGACCAAAATGCGCCTGTGCCGTTAGACCTATAGGCACACAAAGACTGTGTACACTTGTAGACTGTGGTAGGTAATAACTACGAACCTCAAATTGGGTTGCTTTTTGGAGTATATAGCCATTTGGGGTGACTTCATATTTCACAGTTCTTCCCTTAATTTTTAAAAACAAATTAGAGCACCTGATTCACGTAAGATGTGTCAAAAAACTAGATCGTGTAGGTTGGGTCGAGAGTCGAGAGTCGAGACAAGAAAAAAATCGTAGTGGAGGGTGGTTTATTCCCCCCTCACTTAACCGAGAGTGGCAAACAAATTATTAAAAATAACGGTAACACTTTCAATGTCATGCTATACCTTTTTGTAAAGCCAGAAATCTCTTCTTTTATTTAACTTTATTTTATATAAAAAAAAAGTTGCTTTAGTGAATAATTTTTGAAACAAATAATTTTCAAACTTCCCTTAAAATTCTCAAAATTTCCTTAATTTGACTCCAATCCGTTGCTTAAGTTGCTCGTATTTCCACTACGTATAGGTAGTAAAGTCGATTTAGTTATATTTTAAATTTTCTTAAAAAGTATACAAGACATTTAACCATCCAGTTTTCTGCTTTTGACTAAAAAATTACAATAGCATTGAACTACTTAAGCTAGGAGCAAACGGCATATAAAAGTAGCAAACGTTTGCTACTTTGATAGCATATCGTCTGAACACCGTTTTGGGACAGTCCGCATATGCTCGCAAACCATTTGCGGAATATGTGCTACACCCAAATTTCATATAAGTTTGCGACTTTCTTGCATATCGTGTGAACACCCTTGCATATTATCTGCGACAGTTTGCGAGCCTGTGCGGCCATATGCGACCATCCCAAGCATTTGCGATGACACCCATACCGAACATTGCAAATCTCCACACATGCAGCATATCAGCAGCACTTTATAGCACATCGTCTGAACACCACGCATATCTACCAAAACATTTGCGATCACAGTTGCGGACACATGATGTGCGAGTGCCTTGTTCGCAAATGCATTTGCGACTTTTGGGACAGTTTTTATGCTTATCGTGTGACCATCCCCATATGCAAGTTTGCGAACATTGATGTAGATTTAGAATTTGCAACACATTTGCGACTTTTAACATGATGTCAGAGTCGCAAAGGTTTGCAACTTTTCATACATGCCGTCTGCTCGTAGCTTTAGTTACGTAAAATTTTGAAAAACAATTACGTAGGTAGTTTGAATTTTTTCTTTTCAAAATTTTGAGTTTGAAAATTAATTTCTGAAAAACTGTTCACTAAAAAACCTGTATTTAAAAATAAGAGAAAAGATAGAAAACTACGCGCTCTAGATTTTTGTCCATACCTTATGCTAATCACCCGGTATAGAGAATTTTGAAAGCGTGTTGTAATTTCACGAAAATTTCAAATTCATGTACGTTAGAGCTTCAACGTCACTATCTTCTCATAAAAAAAGTTGATTACGAGTGAAGATGTGCTCTGAAATTCAATTCTCTAAAAGTGCTTCTGAAGTCCCTTCTCAACTAAACGAGCTGTAAGATTTGCTCTCGAATCGCTGTTAAAGTATTTAAACAGTATTTAAAAAAAAAACTGATTTACTCCAATTGAAAGTGAATATTTGTTTTAAAATTCAAAACTTTTGTTTGCTTCTGCTGTACCTTTTTCATATCCAATCCATAAACATCAAAATTCTCTTCATAAATTATGATTTAATTAGAATATTGCCCTTTGACTCCGCTTGCGCTTTCAGAAAAATGGTTAGATGGTTGCCGGATCGGGACGAATTCAAACAATTAATTTAATTCGATACATAGAATTCCGATGAATAGACCTATTTTGGTTCTTTTTATAAATACTTCATAATTTTATCAGCATTTTTTTTCTGATGCTTTCGTTTTGTAGTTTAATTGAAATATCGTTCAACTAACAGGTAGCACTGTAGGCGGTTAGAAAATGGCTTTTGGGATATTCTTTTTCAAAATTTTAATATTTGTATAGGGTCAAATGGGGTAAACATAAGAAAATTGTCTGCTTTAAAAAATTCTTTTTTTAGTTTGAACGGTTTTTCTGAGGAAATGACTTTAGGGATATATTCTTTTTCAAATTTTGTTTTTTTTTTTTGTAGGGTGAAATCGGGTAAAAATTAAAAAAATTGTTCGAACTAGGAAATTCTTTTTTTATTTAAAAGGTTTTTTTTGGGAAATATCCTAAGGGATATTCTTTTTAAAATTTTGTAATTTGAAGGGTGAAATGGGGTAAAAATAAAAAAAATACACGATTTAAGATTTCGTTTGGTGTTTGAAAGGTTGTTTTTTAGTGGATGGCCTTAGGTATTGTTATCAGAAAATTGGCATTTATAGGGTGAAATGAGGTTAAAGCGAACAGTAGCTTCTGTGTTTGAAAGGTCATTTAAAAAAAATGCTATTTATCGAGTGAAATGGGATAAAAACAAAAAAGTTGTTTTGGATTACAAAAATTCCTTCTGTGTTGGGAAAGAATTATAGGTTGGACTAAGTGGATCATGTTTTAACATATTAAGCTATTCATAGCGTGAAGTGGATTATAACACAGAATGTAGAATCCAATTACAAAAAGTAGCTTAAATATGTATCTATATTTTTTTTTGGAAATTCTATGCGAAACGAAACAGGTCTTCACAAATTTTGCAAGCCAGCGACGAAGCTAAAATGTTTGTCTCTATTTTCTTTTTTTTCTTTTTCTTCTCTTCGCTTTTATTTTCTTTGCTATTTTTTTCTTTCGCCTCTTGATAATACTTCACTTTCTCCTTTTTCTCTCTTTTTTTGTATAACAAATTATTAATTTTAAATTAACTTATTAAAAAACAGCTACGGTTTGTCTTCTCGTGCAAAGCCGGGCGGGCCAGCTAGTATTCCATAAATGATTTGTCTATTATTGTTTTTTGAAAGAGAATTTATAATCCAATTGTTTGGTTTTTGAAATCGTGTCTTATCATCATTTCACGAGTAATTATTTAATTAATCCTTATAATGAAATAATTTTTTTTTTTAAATAAAATCTTGAAACAATAAGACATCGCGTCGCGTCAGTTGGTCGTTGTTTGTGATAATTTGGCTACTGAAGGTAGTTTATTCCATAACGTCTTTCAGGAAGCGATTGACTTTATACCAAGCAAATAAAATAATTTCAAATAAGGTGTATGAACAAAAATATACTTAAATTATGCATCATTCGATAGCAATAAAATTATTTACTTCTTATATACATACATATCTATACATTCCATCACTCTGGAGATAGAAATAAAACAGAAAATTCATTCCATAAAAATATAATCACTTGGATACGTATACTAGATGATTAACACACTTTATTCATGAAAGGGGAAATCTGCTTGCACGTCACAGCTCATCGTATTGTGATCCCTGAAGACCTTGATGGTCTTCATTTTTTTGTTAAAGAAAATTATAGGACTGTAACCTCCAATTACGGATACAAATTCATACGTTTTGTTCTCTTCTCAGGCTGAAGGCATGCGAGCTAAAGCAGGTTAGTGGTGTGACGCGTTGTAACTTAATTCAGTCAGTTGACTTGGCGCTCTACCGCTTCTCGCAGCTCGTCCACTTTTTTGTACGAGTTAAGAAATGAGAATTTATTATACCTACTCGTAACTTGGCTTGGTATTTTTTGTGGATGATTTTTATGTACAGTTAAGATAAAGTTCATCAGATAAAAATTATGATATGCGGGATGAAGTGCCTAGACATAGACATGCTGTTGAGATGTATAAATATAAATAATATGTGGTCAAGATTACAACGGATCATAGTGGATCTACAGAGAACTTGAGCTTCTTTCACACCACACTCAAGAAGTAGCAATTATAATATACCCACGCTAAAAGCCCACTAGGAGCAGTTTTTATTGAATTTGTAGGTTAATTTATTAGATATATTCTAACCTGATCTGACTATCTTCTCGCTGAAGCATCTTCATCCATCCGTTGTTTATATTTATTGATCTTTGTCAAAAAAATGATTTATGTTTTCTTTCTTTTTTATTCTTATAAAACACACATTCGATTTGATCTGAAGAATGCTTTAACCATTTGAAGAGAAACGTATTTTTGTACGAAGAAGGTTGAGAATTATTTACTCTTAATAAATTCTTTGGACCTCTTTGGAAAAATCAGAAATGAGACAGTTCAATGTTATGCTTTAAACTTTTTACTTGAGTTAAAATTATACAGGGTGTATTTTTTAGACGCGTGATTTTCAATCTGACAATACTTTTTTTGGAGTTGGCCTTTTTGACAGCTGTCACTTGATTTATCCTCAGTTTGGTTTGCCATTTCATAATTAATAGACTTATTCCTGAACAACGTTTGCAAATCTTGCAAATTTATGACCAAAATAATGGTTCGGTTCGCGCGACGCATCACAAGAAAATTTTGTTTAGCGATGAAGCTCATTTTTGGTTGAATGGTATTTGGAGTGATCATAATCCACAAGCCACTGTTGAGTCGCCGGCCGGCCGTTACATCCTCATAAAGTCACTTCTTGTTATGCTCTATGGGCAGACGGAATCATTGGTCCATATTTCTTCAAAAATGAAGCCCGCCATAATGTTACACTCAATGGGGAACGCTATAGAGCCATGATTAATGAATTTTTCGTGCTTGAATTGAAGGATTTTGATGTGGACGACCTTTGGTTCCAACAAGACGGCACTACAGCCAACGAAACAATTAATTTATTGAAGGAAATTTTTGGTGAGCTCGTTATCCTCCGTCGTGGGCCTTTGGCGTCGCCTTCAAGATCGTGCGATTTAACACCGCTGGACTATTTTTTGTGGGGTTATGTGAAGTCGCTTGTCTACGCAGATAAGTCCGAGACGATTGACGCCTTAGAAGAGAATATTCTGCTGGTTATTGCTGACACACGGCCCCAATTGCTGCAAAAAGTGGTCGAAAATTAGGCCTCTCGACTTGGATTCATTCGAGCCAGTCGCGGCGGCCACTTGAATGAAATCATTTTTATCTTTATAATAAATCTAAATTCTTGGCCATAACATTAAATTATATGCGTTTTATTTCTTCTTGAAAACCACGCGTCTAAGAAAAAAACACCCTTTATATGACTGAAAAAAAAACGAGAAGCAATTTGGAAACAAGAAATTTGTTCGTGCTATGTAAATTCCTTTTTTTTTAAACAAGAAATACTTTTATTATGTTTATGTTAAATAAAAAAAAATACAATTTGGTGGGGCACACTTACTCTTACAACGAGACTCTCAAACATTCCTGTGAGCGTATTGTTTGTTTGCAGGAATGGATTAACCTATGCATTTCCAAAGATTTTTCACTTAATCGCAATAGGCAGTAGAACAATTTCAAATTGGACGAGGGGGAGGAATCAAACCCAGACCCAGAGCTCCGGCATGACAGTCCTACGCACTAGCCATTATGTCACCGGCTATAGCAAGTATGTGCACATTGAACATACGAACGTGATGCTTTCATTGGGAAGCGGAAAAATCACAAAATATCACTCCCAATTGTTTTGAAGTTTTGGGAGTGCAATAGATGTACAAGGTGTGAATATAGAAAAACGACATTAAAAACAAGTTAAAGCGACACAAAAATAAATAACTATTACCATTTTCTGATTGAGCGTCTTAAACTAATCTTTTTCTCCCTTCACATGAACTAAGAAATATTCTTGTAAAAAATTTATAGTTACGAACGTAAGATGTTAATTTAACTATGTATATAGCCGGTGCCGAACCTGGACATTTTGCCACCCTAGGCAAAAATTCTTATTTTGCCGCCTCAATTAAAAAAAGAAGATAACCGACCGTTCTCGCCAAGCTTAGGCAAGGCGCGGGCAAGTTTTCGGTAAGGAAATCCAGAAGAGAAAACATGACAGACCCCTGCCTACTTAATAAAATATTCGTGAGGCGCTCACTAATAAAATAATTTTATAAAAATTAAAAAAAGCAGGACTTTGTGTCCTGATGCTGTAGTAACAAACTAAATGTCATTGTTGATTTTTGTACACATTTTTAAATTATCACATAGAATTGGTGAGTCGAATCATATAATATTGTTAAAAACGTTTTAATTTTGTGCCGCAATTTTACCATTTGTTTAATAAACTTTGGTATAATTTGTGCTTCCAGCTGTTTTATTATCAAAGGTTTAATCAAATACAGTTATCTCTTAAGCAAAAAATATAAAATAAATCTAGCTAAGGCAGCGCTAAGCAAGACTTTCCTGCCGAGGCAAAAAGGTTCATAACTGGCGAGGGCCTAGAGAATGCCAATAGTATCCCTTTGCTTCCCCCTTATTAGGGGTTGTTCGCAGTATTTTTCCTTCTTCTTTGAAATATTGCAAAGAAATCCCAACAGTTGGCTTAGAAATTGATACTTCACAAAGCATCCGCATCGAGAGAGGAAAGCGTAACATCGATAACGTAAACAAAATTAGCTTTAAATTTCAATTTTGGATCGATTGTTTCAAGAGATTGTTCAGATTGAAAACGGCGGCTACGTAGACTCATCAAATTGGACATAATGAAATCCGATTGAATATTATTTTTCGTACCAATATTTACAGCGTTCTTGTATAATGTTTCAAACAAAGATTCCTTAGAACGGTTTATCTGAAAGTGCTGTAGCAATTTATCTAAATGCCCCAAACAGTTCAAAAGCTTCATTGATTTTGATTGAAGAATATTCTAAAGGATATTTATTTTGCATAAGAACTCGGTCCAAATTAATGTTGACAATACAAACTTGAATTTGTTTACCAAGTTTAGTTGCTTTAAAAATTAAAATTTCATCGAATTCCGAAACTTTTTGGAAATTCAATTGAAGCATCTGTAATAATCCTTTATAGAGTGGACAACAAGGAAGAAAGAAAAAAGTAGACGGATGTGTAACTTTTTTTTCGTTTTGAAATTATTGTATTGATTTTGCCGCCCTAATCGAGTGCTGCCCTAGGCAATTGCCTGTTTTGCCTATAGGCCAGATTCGTCACCGTTTATATGTAGCTAGGGCTACATAGTTAACATATCTTATGGCGATGAAGTTTATTGCTACTAAAAAAAGCTGTTTCCATTTTTCTTTAAAATTCACTAAATGTTTGATTTCAAATGTAACAAAAAAAGGAACAACGGAAAATAGCGCAAAATTCCAGTGTCTATTTCTGTTTTTTTTTTTTTTCAAGTTTGCATGTCAGCTCTTTCATTTACATATTATGTCGTGTATGAAATGCTACCATTTTGAGATTCAGAACTGAAACTGTAAAATAAATTCCCTCATCCTCGCGTGTTTTGTCATTACTGTTTATGTTTACCTATCAGCTCATTACTCCAGGATCTTGTAGTTGACACTCAAGTATGTGAGGTATCACATAAGTGATCTCAAGATGCTTTTAACACAAAACAAGCAATTAGATACGCATACACACAACCCAAACGATTCTCTGTCCTATAATCCGCCCAGATCAAGAATTTTCTTCTTTTTTTTTTTGTTGTTCTTGATTGTTAAGCCTTTTGCTTAAGAACTTTTGTAGAGATATGAAGTTGAAGTATCATCAAAATAAAAAAAAAAAAAAAAAAAAAAAACGAAAAGAAGAAACATAGTGAGAAAAAAAAACATTTCTTGTACACCGGCTGAGTGAATAATCAAGCAATCGAACACTATAAACTGATCACAGCGTCAACCAATGCCACAGTCCATTATACGCAGTTGACAAGTTGGCATCAAACTAACAGAGTGGCAGTGTGCTCAGAAATATTTCAAGTCAAAGAAGTGCCGATCTTGAGGACTACAACTGTGTGTGATTATTATAAGTCAAGTAGTGAAGAAAAGTGTGTTTTTGTACAAAATCAAAAAAGATGAATTTAATTTTTGTAAGTGGCCCAGTATAAAAAAAACTTCATTACACTCGTTTTATTAAACATAAAATAAAGCCCTTTTCCATAAACAGTGATTCATTCTATCTCGCTATAAACAGTCATAAATAGCTATGGAAAATCCATTAATTTATCAATTTCTTTATAAAGTACCTAGAGTGATAATTTAAAAATAAAAAAAAAATGTCATCAAACCATTTTGGGTGAGACGAAGGACAAACGCGCGAGCCCAAGAAGCATACTGAATAGTAATTCGAACCAACAAAAATATCGCAACACTTTGCTATACCTACCACAAGCTAAACCTTTTCGGTGTACCATTGGAATTCAAATTAATTGAGGCTCGCCGCCGTCAATTGAATTGGATAAAAAGATTGCCGAAATCTATGGGCATGATGCCTTAATAGTTTTTGATTTTGACTATTGACCATAAATCATAAGTCTATAAATTGACTGATAGTTGTTAGAATTTTTACTTTTTAGTATCTACATAGTGAGGAAGTGGTTTATTCATATTTTTTAAAGCTTTAAATTTGCTTTTTGTTTATACTGAAAAGTTCTTTTGCGAATGTATAACTTGTCCTTTTAGTTTCTTCTATATAAAGATATTATAACTTGGTATGCATTCCATTGTACTCTTTTTTTTATCAACTACGGTGAAAGCCCTCTAAGTTGGATCTCTTAAAATTAAACGTTTAAAATTAACAAATGCTTTTTTATAAAACAAAATATAATCAAGTTTAAAAATTAAATACTAATTTTGTTTACAAAAAATTCTTAAAAATATAATAATCTATGTATCCTATCGCCAAAAATATCCACAGTTGTATTTTATAATTTTCGCATTATACTGAAAAAACGTAACTTTATTCAGTTTGTATGAAATGGAAAAGTGGTCAGAAAATATTATGAAGCCAACTTATGGATTCGTAAAAAAAAATCGATCTCGAGATTTTGATCAAACTTGAGATAAGGACGATAGGGAAGAAGAAACAAGTGGGTCTCGCAAAAACATCCGTTTGCCTGTTCGGCTACAGCCTAAATGGATGGATCTATTTTCTAAAAACTTGGTACCTAGCGTTTTTTGGAAATAAGGGTAAATGTCATACAATTTTTTTGACCAAAAATGAAAATCTTATTTTTCCAAAATTTCCTCAACGAATTAAAAAAAAAATGGTAAATTTAAATAGGTAGAAGCTGCACCTTCCAAAGAACCATTTTTTTGATTCTCGTCTTTTTTTGAAAACGGTTAAACTGATTTTGATCAATTTTTTTTATGAAGAATGATTGATTTTTTGGATTTTAATAAAAAAGTATGAAGTTTTTTCATTGAAAACTCAATATTTAAATAACAACTAAGTCGATTTTTTTTAAATTTTGATAAAAAGCAGTTTTTTAATACATAGATATTATGTTTCTAGAAAATTTGAAACAAAAATTATTCTTTTAATCAAAATTAACGGTACCTCCAGAACAAATGTTTGAAAATCGTTAAGGAAAATCATTTTTTGCCTAAAAACAACTCCTACGATTTTGACGAAAACAATTTTTGTGTACAGAAATAAGTACAATCTACCATTTGAAATTATTAAATTTTACATCTTACCATTATTAACGAATGCAATAGCCATTTCACAGCCTTTGGAAAATCAATTTGAGTCTTATTAACGAACCAATTTTCTTTCAGATGTGTTCTCATTTCAAGTTTAAGCTTTGATTTTAACTGTTCAACTAACATTAACTCTCATTGCTTCTTGAGAAATTAGTATATACATATGTATTCATATTCTAACTAGTTGGCCCGCCTGGCTTCGCACGGGTAAACATATGTAAGCTTCGCATAAAAATTACAAAAGAAAATATTAAAAAATATTTCAGCTATTTTTTGTAATTGAATACTTTTTTCCGGGTTCTAACCGACTACTTTACGTTATGAATGGCCAAATTCATAAAAACATGATAATCTAAGTCAAACCTTTATTACTTTTCCAACATAGAAAGAGCATTTTTGTAATCGAAAATCAGTCTTTTGTGTATATCATCTTCTTTAAAATAACCTTTCAAACACACAGAATATTTAAAATCAGATATGTTTTCAATTTTTGTTTTTACTCCATTTCACCCTACAAATAGTAAAGTTGAAAACAAAAATAACTCTTAGGCCATGCCCTAGAAATAACCCTTAAAACCCAAGCTAGAATTTGTTAAATCAAATAATATTTTTTTTGTTTTTAACCCATTTCCCCTTTAAATTTTCTTAAAAATTATTTTTACCGCAATTCACCTTATAAGCAGCAATTTTTTGAAAAAACATATCTTATGGCCCATCGCAAAAAATTATCCCTTTAACACAAAAGGAATTTTTGAAATCCAATACAACTTTTTGTTTTTATCACATTTCGCCCTTTTAGTACCAAAAACAACCTTTAAAACACAAAAACAAACAAAACAAGAGTTCAGCTTTATAATTATAGATAGATAGAGATAGATTTCGTTTTTGCCAACATCATTTAGAATAAATATTGATCATGTGATTCCAAAAGTATAGAAAGTCGTTTTGTGTGGATGTTACGCCGTGCGGGCAAGGTCGCACCTTAACAGAATATTTTATTTTAAAAGCAGTGACAATTAATGAAATCTTGGAAAAATGAGATTATTTCAATTTTAAGCAAACCATGAATAGTTGAAGGATAAAGTAAAAGTAAATTAACAATTTTTGAGATTTTAATTCAAATACACAACAAAGAATTAGCTCCATGTCTGTCGCATCGATAATATCAATCATCGCAAAACTATTAAAAATCAAATGAAACACTTATGTTTTGTTTCAATGTTCACCGTTTTTCCATTAGTTTTATTGGGGCGATAATTACAAAACAGATTATGATTAATGATAGTGACCAGGCCCAGTACAGTCAAAGATTAGAATAAGAACACCCTACGTCATCCACAATGAGTCACGTCAAAAAAAGAATTAATAAACAAAATAGGAACAAGCACTCATCCATTTTTTTTGTTTTTTTTTTATTTTTGAGATAGGAGGAAGATCATTCTAAGCATTCATGCTTAAAACCTCTGAAACCAGTTTTTGTTTAGTCAATTAAAAACAAAATACTTTTTCGCATTTTTCTATAGTTGCGTTCCTTCGTTTAATTTTTAAAGTATGAAATCTGAATTCTTATTTTAATGCAGAAAGTATTTTTCCTCTCCTTCTCATTATTGTGTTTATGCCGCTAAACCCTGCCACGCAGCGCCACCTATTGAACATTTGTCAAACTGCAACATTTTAATTTTCAAAGAAAATATTATGAATAGGGAATAAGTTCAAATATAATTAAAGTGAATGTGGCAGTAGGCGGTTAATTTTTAAAAAAAATACCAATGTCAGAAAGGAGTAATCTCAAATATAAGAAAAGTGGGCGTGGTTGTGGGTGAAAAAAAAAACACATGTCATGCTTTATGTTGAAAAGAGACCTTAATTACAAAAGGGGAATTTCCCATTTCTGGCCCAGAGTGTACACAAGCGAGTTTGGTATCAAATGAAAGGTGATGTAAATCCCGATATATAAGTAAAATATTTTCAAAATCGTTTATGGGAAAGTCGAGATGTTCGGGCTTGAAGTTGCCGATTGCAAAATAAGGATTTCAGATTTTGTTCCAAATAATTGTCCATACGGGGCGAAATAATTGACGTAGAAAAATGATATTGATATCATATGAAAGGTCGTCAATATTCAATATCTCAAAATATATTAAACATATTAAAATAACTTTAGTATTATTTTAAAGACAAGAACAAATTGACATAAATATAATTTTTCTACTTCAATTATTTCGCCCGTTATGGACGTATAACCCATTCGTATTCATTTTATTATTTCCCTAAGGTCTTCTGCACACCAAGCTCATCACCGAAGATAAAACACTCATAATTTTCAATAGTGAGCATGAACTAAACACAACCAGCACGAAAGGTGCACATAATATGGTACTACCCGTTTGTAATGAGACGCGCTTCATGTGCAAAAGGCTTTAAGCTGCCATACAAACAAATATTGCTCAGAGCATAATCCCCCATACCTTACCTAATTCTTAAGCAGATATTTTATTTTTCCTTTAATATTTTACCTATTCCATATTCAAACTCATCAAACGGTGTTCTTAATGTAATTTATTTACTTTGCTACTAAGAATCATATGATAAGGATTTGTAAACATTTTAACAAACTATTAAAACTATACGAAATTAATTTAAGGGCCTTTCAACAATTTGGCAAAAAAAAACCCGTTTGAATTTGAGTGTTTTATAATTATCACATAAATATAATTGTTGTTCTTCAACGAACAAAATGAGATGAATGTCAGGTTGAATGTCATCTTAACCTAGTTTGGTGATATCGAACAAAGTAATTTTAATTTCATACTCAAATGCAAATGAGCACACACACTCTTTGCCTATACACTCATTTTACTCGAGACTGATTTTATTAAGAAAAGCAAACCACTTCACCTGCTCTGACTCCGAATGAACGTGAAAGAATTAATTCTGAAGTTCAATGACATCTCAAGAATGACATAGTGTGAACAGTGCCGGATTAACCATTGTGAATATTTATGCAAGTGCTTTAGATCCCATTTCTTGGTGCGGGGCCCATGATTTTGCTGAGGAATCCTCTTCATATTCCTTTGAACGCATAAACATTCTTGAACTGGATAACTGATGAAGTGCGTACTTCACATTGACATAAGATACGTCAAACTTTTTTGTATTTGATCTACATCCCTGTTAATTAAAAACAAAAATTATACGCTCCTTAACACACGTTTAAGCTATCACACGGATAGAAAATACAAACGTTTGATAAATTTTCTTATTTATAAATATATTTTTGCATTGTTATTTAAAACGTAGAATTTGGCATGTTAAAGTTATCCACTCGCTTTGAAATATCATAGGCCATTATACTTTTATTAATAAAAAATACAAATTAACAGATTTATAAGTGGTAGCTCGATGTTATTCGTCGTTTATTAATAAGGGACTAGAAACATTTTTCGTGGTTATTAATAATAATAAGCTGTTATTTAAAATAAAGATATAATTTAAAGAAAGATTTATTTTGTTTGAAGCTTCAAATTATAATTTGTTGATAGGACAAAGACAACAACAAGAAATGAAAAAAAGGGGCGTCTCAAAAATTTATTGTCTTACCTAATAACACCTCTGCAATTTAAAACCGGCCATGAGTATGAATCGAGCACTTATTAACATCTTGAATTCTCTCAACGATCGATGGTTCAAGTTCAGATACATTTTTTATCTGTTCTTTGTTCTCATCCCGGGATTCATGTTGATTAAATTGTTGAAACATTGTTTAGTAGCTGAGTTGTGTGCTACTTTCTTCGGAGTGTGATGTTTGTGGTATAGTAGTGTGTCCGATTGATACGGGTTTTTTTTTATTTCGAACAATTTATAAATGACGTTCTCTTTGAATGTTGATGTTGTTTCTTAATGTCATTATAATTGAATGTTAAAAAAAAAACTTTCGATTAAGGAAAGTTAAAAATGCATACAAACAGAAATATAACAGGAAAAATGGGATAAGTCGACATTTTCTTTTGGATATTTATAATTTATACAGCATTTTATAGCAAGCTCTAGACACCAATACTTTTCCCTTGCTATTTTACACAAAGAATTCTATTTTTGGAAATTTATTGATGATGGGATGTGGTTGAATTATTGGGTTCTGAGAGGCTGTGGAATCCCGAAAAACGTATTACTCAGTTTCGATGTGTGAAATATAGTTTCGCGTGTTATTCGCTAGAAGATCCACTTTTAACTTTATAGTTTTTCATAAGCAATGCTGATATAGTTATTTCTAAATGCTCTGATGTACTTAAAAAGAATTTCAGGGTTAAGAAACTAAAGGTATAAGTACAGACGATTGGTAGATCTTCCAATATAGTCAGATCTGTGAGTCGAAAAATTGTCCCAAATATCTTACAACCGTGTGAACTTACAATTTTGAGTGAAAATATTGTCAGACGATTGTCAGCTAACTATCTGATAATAAAATTGTAACTTTGTCAAATTGACAGATGTGACAATATTGTAAGATCTGACTGATCGGCTGATGTAGCTTGAGGCTTCTTGGGTTCAAACTTGCATTAAGTTCATAGATAAAGTCTAAAAATGGATCTCGGAAATGGATGGTTCATTCGTTGGTCGCTCTCATGTGAATAGTCGCCTTAACTGTTTGAAGTAAGTAGGTACTGGGTTTTAAAATAACACCCATTTTTTCTAGATAAATTTAAAAACAGTATTTTCCCAAGCTTAATAAAAATCGCCCAAGTTGTTTGTGAAATAGGCATTGAGTATTCATCAAAAAATTTAAATTTTTTTTAAAAATCCAAAATCATACTTTTTTGAAAATTTTGGCAAGCAATATTATTTAAAACATATCAATTTTTCTTCACACAAAAATTCATCAAAATCAGTTGGATCGTTTTCGAGAAAAGCGTAAACAAAAAATGGTACGTTGAGAGGTGCCATTAATAACCATGGAGCTGATTTAGAAACTTAAAATTTTGTAGTAGAACTTTCTAGAACCTACGGAATAACATTCATCATTTTCCTGCCCACTGACACGCCAATAAAAGCATATAAAAACGGAATGCCTTTCATTGAATCTATGTAACTTAGTCTTGGAAACCACTCCATTGATTTTCATGCAGTTTTTAGAATTTGTTAACTAATATAGGTGAGAAGATTGTTTAAAAAGTGAGAAGTGAAAAAAAAACTGCCTACGAAAAAGCCCATTTTCTAATGTTTCTCCTCATTAAACACGCCCTTATAAATCGACACATTTGTTTTTATTCATTTATATAAGTTCACTTTAACTCTTAAACCTTGACTTGTGACTTTTTAGAAAACCATGTCATGCATACTTTTCTCATATAGAAGTTTGAAATTGTATACTCAAAAAATACTATAGTTTTATCATTTGGACGTACTGTTCAATCGTGTAACTTGCCATGATGGTGATTTGGTATCAGTAACTGAATAACAAACAACAGATTTGACAGATGTCACCAAAACAACATGGCCACCACAGGCTGCCAAAAATCTACCGGCGCCAATTGTAAAACCCTTTAGAAAGTTTAAATTTTGAAGTTAAGATATTGTGAACACAAACCATCAAAATAGGTATTATTGAAAATTGGTAAAATATATACAAAATAAAATAAAATGTGGACTTTTCTGACTTAAGCTTAGTATACGCTGCTGATGCGAAACGAAATTTCTCACACACAAAATGGTCCGGGCAGATAATTCTGTGCAAAACAGATCGAAGATTTCTCCAAATATTCTGCTACAATTATCAATTTCGCACGTTGAAGAGCGGACTGAAAATCGAAAAAGTGAACGAAATGTTTCGTTTATCATTTCGTTGTGTCATTTTTGTATGGGATTTTTCGTTTCGCATCAGCAGGTTATATTTATTCGTATTTTTTCGTCATACGCAACTAAGATTTTTTTTTCTATTCTCGTGCGGATCCGGGGGGAGTCAGCTATAGTGTCTAATACAAATTTATCGAATTGGAAACACTTGTCACGGTTCTGGGAAAGCTTTTACCTCAATCCTGTTTTGCGTCATAACAGAAATATTTTTAAAAAATCTTTTATTTTAGTTTTCGTCGTTTTTTTTAATGATATGTTATGGTCTTTAAATCTTTTAGGTTACCCTACTGGCAACGAAGCTTCTTCTAAGTTCTGCTTATCCAGCTGATGGCCTTGTCGAGTAAGTCATCATTTTAAATAAATAACGCTTTCTAACATTTTCCTTTGCTTGTCTTTTTACTTTACTGCTGCATGTCTGCAAGATTTCTACATATACAAAACTATATTCCTTTTTCAAAAACACATGCAATAGTTTAGTTAGAATATTCATTTTATGTTTAAACATGATGATATTTATCCTTTTATAGCACACGTACTTATTTAAAAATATTTTAATTTCTAACTATAGGTTATCACGACTTGTAGAATTTATTCTTGAAAAAAAAAAAAAACAACAACATTATTTATAGAATACAGACCTCTTGAAATTTCTTTTAGCAGAGTTAATGAATTCATTAAGTTTTCAAATACATTAACAAACAAATTGAAAAATGTACATAATTTTCAAAAACCAAGATTGTTAATTAGAAGAGAATTACCAAATAACATTTATTTAGTTAAATTTAATCCCTTAACATCACTGTGTACATAAAAAATGTTATTCTTCAAAAAAAAAAAAACTAAATAAGATTTCAAATATTTATGTATACCAAACAAATATTCAAAATGTAACACCATCTGATTTCAGAATTGAAAAACAAAGGCTGGTTAAATTTCCAGAAGAATCTTTTCGAATTGAAGATAACGCACAAAAATCCTCCGAAGCCAAGCGAATTTTAGAAGAAATCAATAAAATTAATGTTGCATTGGGCTATGTTAAGAAACAAGATCAAAACTCACCATCACTCCTCGACTCTAATCAATTCCTTTTCCCAAAACCTGCCTACCATCCATTTCATTCGCAATCTATAAATGATGATGGCATTCTTCAGCCCTCAATTAGAAATTTAAATTTAAATCATTTTACAATTCCATTTCCCGGCCTCAGTTCCAAATCTATTAAATCCCCTGATTCTAAGCTTTTCTTCTATAATTATCAACAACCTGATGGCAATGAATTTGACGAAAAACCCTCAGTAAGTCAATTTGGTTTGCCCAAAATGGAGAACAATCTTCGTGAATTCAAATTGATCGACTACAAAGTTGTGGGCGATTACCAAGAGCCCTCTGAGAGTAAACAAGAGAAACTTTTGGAACCAAAGCTGCGCTTATATTTCGTTCCACGTCAACTGAATGTCAACGAAAAATCAATGGACTACCATAAAAATGAGAAATTAATTAAAATTGAAAAGCTACCAACAATTCGACCATTTTCGAAAACATCAGCAGAAAAACAAAGACCATCTATAAAACCCTCAATTTCGAATGCCCAAAAATATGTCAGCTCGACTTCGACGACTACAACTACAGTGGCACCGTCAATTTCGTCATTCAAGACACCATTTAGCACATTCTTCAATCGTCCCGGCCACAGGGTTACCGCTCAAAAGATAGAAGAACCCAAGCCCGTTTTGCAAACAGTGCCACTGGAGTTGCCACAGTATTCACAGCAGCAGGTGAGGCCCGATGCAGTCTCCATTGATAACTGGGATTCATCAGACTCCTCGGAAGAGAACGACTATCCCCAGGATTATGAAAAACATATTTTCGGTGTAAAACGCAAGACCGATATGGCTGAGGTTCAGAAAGAGGCCCTCAAAGAAAGTGGCATCATAATACAGCGACTTAAAGTTCGAAAAGGCGGTATAGCCATTGCTGGTCCGGGTGGTGTTGCAACAGCTGGTAGTGGGGGAACTGCGATCGTTGGGCCCGGTGGCTATGCCCTCACTCATCCAAGAAGTCTCACAATTGCTGGGCCTGGTGCCAAAATTATCGCAATACCTGAATCCACCGACTTAAAAGATGCCCTCCAACGAACAAGCTCTAGCAGAAGTTATACCGATGAGGGAGAATTAGTTGCTACCGGCCCGATCATATACTATTCACCAGACGATAATAGCCAAATTTTATAATAAATTATTTAGTTTATAAAAAAAAATATTAATATTAAATTTAGTACAATTCTCAGTATAGGCGTATTTTTAAGTAGGATCTAATAATAATAATAATAATTTGTTGAATGTGCTTAAGCCTTTTAAGAATATATAAAAATATATCGACAACCTTAAATTGAAGTATTTTTCTATACTTAAGATTGTTCATCATCATCCATAACACACTATTTCATAACCTACACAGTTTACTGTTAACTTAATTCATTTAACAAAGAAAAAATATAACATTGCTTTATTAACAAAACTTAAAACTTATCTAGATGGCAGACTTCAAGCTTTAACGCCTGGCCTCAAATGCCCCTCTACTTTCCATCAACTGAATTTTACAACTCGCCTTCTATCAGCAACAGTAATGTACAGCTTTTTAGCCAAAAATACAAACCTGCACCAGCGCCGGTAGATGTTTTACAACAACCTCAACCCTGGGCTGTTAATTCGGGTTTAGTTCTGAATCCATATCCATATTCCTACTTTTACAGCTCAAACACTGCCATGCCTTCTTTATTCAATGAATATCAAAGGTCAAATCAGCTGAAACCAACAACGATACCAATTAGTAGATTTCCCGAGCCAACGACGAAGCGTCCACGTGGCACCATCAGTGCCATAAAAAGTAATAAACTGTCAGGCAAATCCTCGAATGACCTGAAAAGTGATACTCGTTTGATATCAGCTGTCAAACAAGTGAATCCCACTTTTGAGATTGAAAACATTGTCGCGATTCCAGGAACACCTTATTACCAGCTGGCATCTGTAGAAAAATTTCCAGCTAAATCACTGAAAAAATCAAAATCAAAGCCAAAGACAACCAACGAGGGGTTGGGAAACATCAAGGTAGAATCTACTGGTAAGACATCGGCTGATGGAAGTAGTGATGTGCTGAACATTCCCTTTGGCGCCTATTTCCTTCCGTACAGTTCGAATGTGCAGAATCCAGAGAAGAAGACAGCTTCCCTCATATTGCAACCGAGTTCCAAGGCGATAGTTGGTAACGGGGGAACAGCAATATCGGCTCCCATATCACGAGCTGTTCTAAAGAAAGGAGTACCAACGAATGTGTTTTTCAATCCCGAATCAGTGGCTATTGCTGGAGCTGGTGGCAGGGCACATGCCCAGGCAGATTTGATTTTGGATATCATGGAGTAATGCTGTAGTTGGTGCATATTATGTTCTATTCGAACTCTTGATTATTCCAATACCTAAGCTTCCTCACCAAATGTATATTATGAAACTTACGCTTAAGCTATTTCTTTGTTATACCTACCTATACCTATGTAAATAAAGGCTTTCTCTATGAATCTTTAATTAATTCTCTCAAAGTATTCTTCTTTATTCTTCTACTGTAAAAAAAAAGTTCGTGTTTCTGCTGGCTCTTCAATGTGGTTTTCTATATATTCTCGCAAAAGACTTAATATTTTTGATTGATGAAAAAAAAAAATCACAGGCTTTCGAATTGAATATGAAATCTATAATCGTAGCAAAAGATTGGGAAGAGTAAACAGCAAAGGTGATGTTGTGTCCTTTCCCTATTATGGTGCTCTCAAAGGCCATTCACTGGATGTTGGCAAAGACGGAAAAGTCAATACTGTAGTTGTTCTGAATCCAAAATATGCAGAAGGCCGTGGTAGTTCGGATACATTTTTCAACAAAATCCAGGATTCGGCTGCACGTTTGGTGTCAATTCAGGAAAAGGCCAAATTGAAGGGAAGTTTTAGCGACGAGGACAACAAATCGTATGCAGATAGTCTGTTTGAATTGGGTCTTGCAGCACAGAATCTAGCTCAGCTACAACAAAGTGGAGAGATAAAAGATTTTAGCAAACTTCTGCAAGGCAGTAATACACAAGTTAGGCCTCAACCTTCTAATGACAATCAATTGTCGCAAGTTGGTGAGACACCAAATCAAAATGGCGATAATATGTTCGTGTCGATTACGCAAGAAGAACCGTATGATGATTCTGGAGAAAGTGTATTAGTGAACGCTCCTAAAAAAGATGCATCTGTTGCTGAGGCAAAGCCCGTTGGTAAGAACTATTTGTAACAAAAAGAAATTGACATTAAAATTAATGTATAGCTTTATTAGAACACGAGCTGGATCTGACCATTACTGTTCCCCCCATAAAATTATCGGAATTGTTATTCTCTTTTTGATTACTTCCTTTACATTTACAGTAAACTATATCAGGTGTGTTTTGTTGACCTGACTAAGCTCTTCGCATTAAGCCAAATGTCCAAATTTATGTCGTTTTCGAGTGGACGTTCGGAGTTACTCCTTTTACTCCAGATTTCCCATTTTTGATAGGAATGGAACAGTTCCCAAATCCAAGGAAAACGACTTAAAACTCTGCCAACAACAAGTTAACAGCACATTTGCATTTCAATAATTACATAAATGGCTTAATGTGGAACATTTTGGAATCGGCACATTACCTAACTAATTTCGTTTTCCATTGGATTTTCGCGACTGTTCTACTCCTTTTTGATTTCAATCGAAAATATGGTCGTTTTTAACTTTTTTTCTCGGTTTTGATTCCAATCGAATATGAATACATCGACCTTCCGAATTTACACACACACTAACGAATGCCACCATTTAACAAAATGGCTTCTTCAAACATTTATTACTTTTCACAAGTCATCTAAGGAAAATTTTTATATGGATGTGTGTCATGGAAACGGGAATAGAAAAACACTCCGAAAACGTTGATCGGAATTGCTAATTTAAAACGAGGCCTCTACCTACGTTCTGTAACTCTCGCATGGTTAAAATTGGTCGAGAAACGATGAAAAATGGAACAAAACTCATACGATTTGTTTCAATTTTCATCGTTTCTCTACTGATTTTATCGATGCAAGAGTTACAGAACGTAGGAACTGGCCACATGTTCTGTAACTCTCGCATTGATAAAATCAGTCGAGAAACGATGAAAATTGAAACAAATCATATGAGTTTTGTTCCGTTTTTCAACGTTTCTTGACAGAGCATGGGTCTTCGTCAAACAGAGCGGTCTGGCGGTGCGGGCAACAATTCTGCCCGTCACGTTCCTTGTGTAGTTTAAAATCATACCTGAAAGCGGGCAGTTAAAGCGGTCAAGGAGAGAACGCGACGGGCAATTTCAAGTTGTAGATTTTTACAAAGAACGCGAAGGTCTGTGTCAGAAAATTATTGTATGGAATACAAGGAAAAATAACGACAAGAGGAGATAGGATGCCAGCATTTATCAAACAAATGTATGTTTTTCATTTCTTATGTCCATTTAAGGAGCAGCTCGACACTTGTGTTGCCGAAGAAATGATGGGAAGAACTAGAACACCAAATAAAGCCCGCGTTCTTTTTGACAGAACAAGAACGCATCGGCATCGGTCAACTAGCATCTGCCCGGACCTCCAGACCGTGTTCTGTTTGACCGAGCCTTAAGGTATCTGGAGTGGTTGGAGTGAAAAAGAGTGCCAAAGGACTATTCCAAGCGGCCAAACGAAAACCACAACAGCAGCTGCCGCGAAGAAAAACTGACACAAACATATTCTCACGTTCTATATCTCTCGCATCGATAAAATCAGTAGCTAGAAACGATGAAAATTGAAACAAATCATATGAGTTTTGATCCATTTTTTAATAATTCTCGACCAATTTTACACATGCGAGAGTAACAGAACGTAGGCATAGAGGTCGAGCATATCGAGCATACTTTCGACATCCCCTGAACCCAGCGTGCGCTTAAAGCTATGTACAAACCGAAGCAATGGCGGTGGCGATCGCGATAATAGTGTGGATGCCACATATGTGATTCAATGGAATGGCACAAATCTTAGTACAGGCAATAGGGAAAAATCCTTTCGACAAGATGAACATAATTGTCCTACTCTTAAGCTCATATCTTAAGTTGTATTAAACGCACAGAAAAGCTTCATATATATAGAAATGTAGGAAATTCAGTGATCCAGAATTATAATACATAATCGTTTTTCAGTCAGATCAACGAAAGGCGAGATAAGCGATAATAACCGTTTTCAAGTTCAAACATTTGTCAGGTTTTTGACAATAATTTTTTTTTATTTGAAAGAGTTGTCTAATGTTTGAAAACAAAAGATTTAGAGATTATTTTTTCCTATAAATCTACATTAACTAAAAAGAGGGATAATAGGACCCACACAAATCGTATAGAACAGAAGCTTTTTTCAAAATGGTGGCCGCTTTCACGCGGTTTTCAGTCCCGCCAACTGAGATTTAGTTTAGTCTCGATATACCTCACGGCCACGGTATTTAATTTGAATTTCAAATCCTTTCAAAAATGTACATATACAAATTCTAATCATGTTCTGAATTCTAATCTCTGAGAACTCTGAGCCAAAAAAGTTGCAAATTCGAAATTTCGACAGTTTTCATCGAAATATTGGTATTTAGCCCAGCTTACCTGGTAAGACACTTTGATGATTCCATTGAGCAAGTTGATTTCTATGATGTTGTTCACTTAAAGAATAGAGCTTAACTGAGCTTGATACTCAATTTCATATCCTTCGTTCGTTTGTTTTGGTTTGACATAAGTCTTAAAGTCACATTTTATGAAAAAAAATAAGTGAATTATAGTACATACATGAATTATGACTTATTAACCGATAAACATTAAGAATAAATAATAGCTGGATTTCATAAACCCCTTTTAACTATTTAACAGGCTTTTAAATCTTAAAATGACGTTTGCACCATACAAAATACGTCATTTTTAAATTTTAAAGAATGTTAAATATTTGTGAACCGAACATGAAAATCCTTAAATCAAGAAAGTGTGTGATTGCATTTTGAAAAGGATGATAATTTAAGCTCATTTTGTGTTTATAACGTTTGTGCTTATAATGCTTAGTCCAACTCTGCGTTTTACCAACCAACGACCCATCTGGTAGATTATTTCTTTATTCTAAAATAGTTATAAGTGTTTATTAAATAAACTCGTACCTATACTTAAATAAATTAAAAAATTTTCTTTCTAAGGTTTGTCGATTGCTGGCGAAGGAGGTGTAGCATCATCGAAACCAAATGCAGTTGCGATCGCAGGGCGTGAAGGATTAGCTGTTGCCTCACCAAAGGCAACAGCAATTGCTGGTGTATCACCAGAGGAAGCTGCTGCATTTAGTATCAATGTCCCTTCTAGGAATGATATAATTATTAAGGCTCATCAAAGAGGACAAACATCAGGTGATGCCTCCTCGCCGATGATGATGATGGAAAATAAATCACCAGCCGAAAAAAATATTGCCAAACGGTCAGGAAACGAACTTCAAAAGGCCAAATCTCAAATAGTCGATGACAGTGGTGTACAAATTTTACTAGTCGAACCACGATTCGCGGATAGAATTGCCTTCCAAGAAAAACACCAAACGTCAAAGGTCCAAGCTGAAGACGTCGAACCAAAGGGCTTAAGAATGCATCATGATATACCAGCCGGTTTTGACGAAAGCAAATATCTCCAGAACATGGCATATCGAAATTATTTGCTGTCATCTTTTTATGCATCATAATAATAATATTTTTTTAATTTATACTGTCAAAAATGATTCAATTTTTATTTCATAAAAAAACGATATATTGCAATACATATGTAAAATAATAACCTTATAACATGAATGATTTAAGATTAATTAAAATACGATTATGATACGAATACGATGTTTATCATAAAACTAGTTGGCCCGCCTGGTTTCGCATGGATAGGCAAACCTAAGCTTCGCATAAAAACTACAAAACAAAATAAAGATAAATATTTAAGCTACTTTCTGGGTGTTAACCTGCTTCACGTTATGAATAGCTAAGTTCGTAAAAATAGCATTTAAGTCCTTTATTACTTTCCCAACACAGAAAGAATTTTTGTAATCAAAAAACACTTTTTTGTGTTTATCCCATTCACTATACAAATATCAAGCCATATCGCCAAACCGTAAAGCCATCCACTAAAAGTTATCATTCCAACGCCAAAAGAATCTCTTAAATCGGCATTTTTGTTATTTTTACACCATTTCAACCTTACTTTGAAAGTAGGCATAAAATTATCTCGAATAACTTTTGCTGTGCCAAATGAAGTCATTTGAAAACAATTATTGTATTGCTGGATATGAGTTAAAAAATGTATAGAGCATTGTCCATTTTCGGAATCCAATGAATGTAGAGTGGCTCTGGCGGCGGAGCGGCGCCACGGTACAAATGGCTTCAATTTGTCTTGGCCACTGGCGCAACACAATCTAGGTGCTTAATGTTTAAACTTTACTGCTGCGACCTAATGCTGGATTTACATGACTGACAAATTGGCAGTATTCTGGCATTTAACTGTCAAAAAAATGACAGAAAAATGGAAAAAAATTCATTCTTTTGGCAGGATAGTGACAGAAAAATGCCAATTTGTCAGTCGTGTAAATGCAGCATAAGTTGCTAAGTCTAAATGGTGGCATTTAGAAAATTGATATTAAATTAAACTGAAATTGTACAATTTTTCACCCAATTTTCTTAATTTTTCTTTCCGTAAGAACCTTCTACACAAGATTAAAAAAAAAAAGACAAAAGACATCAAATTAAATTGTCGTTTTAAGTATTTTCCGTTACTTATTATTTATGTTTCTCAAAGTTCAAATCTTCCCTGAGCTTCCACAAATATTTCAAGATCAAAATTAACAAAATCGGTCCAGCCATTCTCGAGTTTTAGCGAGACAAACGAACAGCAATTGATTTTTATATATGCATAAAGATAAAAGAATTAAATGACAGGGTGTGTTGCAAAAGTTACTTCCTTAAACGTAAAGCTTTGAATTAATTTGTTTTCAATAATTTCTTTTAGAATAACAGAGTATATAGTTTTCCATAATTATATGCATTTAGCAATAAACACAAGCAAAAGAGAAAGACCTATATCATATCACTAGAAACCTGGTTTAACTTTAGTCTTTCTGTTAATTATGTACTTTAAAGTTTTGATTAAATTTAATCCATAGGACCATTGTCACTAGGAAAAAGTTGGATAAATTGGGACTCGCATTTTAACATACAGTTATATTAGCTTTAAACAATTATACACTTAAAAATAAGTTTAGTCTAATTGTTAAGTTAAATCGGGCTTTTTTGGTCACTTCCTTTCATATGCAAATAAAACTTTTTTTCATACTTTTCCCTACGTTTCGTCGTAATTTCTCGACTTCATCAGGGGTAGTTTATTAAATATGAATAAAACTTTTGTTACATTTAATAATAATTATTGAACGATGACAATTCTTAATTTTTGAATTTTAGTACAGCACTTGAGACAAACTAAAATGTTAGTTTGTCTCAAGTGCTGTACTAAAATTCAAAAATTAAGAATTGTCACCCCTGATGAAGTCGAGAAATTACGACGAAACGTAGGGAAAAGTATGAAATAAAGTTTTATTTGCATATGAAAGGAAGTGACCAAAAAAGCCCGATTTAACTTAACAATCATAGTTCAAATAATTGGTCAAATTATTATTAATTCAAGTTTAGTCTAATTTAAACAAAAATGTTGCAGTCTTTATATCCGAGAAGGGGCTTAATTAACTGATTTAGGGGGGTTTAACTACATACGTATAGGTATCGGATAGACAACATGGGAATTCTTATTGGCAACTTCAGAAGTTACTTTAATATTTAATTTTACCAGAAGTTAATTTTTGTTGTTTTAAAGTTGGTCAACTAACTTATTTGGCTATAGCTAAGGTCCTTGAAAAGTAGTAGAACTTACGGAGCAAATAGAAAAGTTGAGATTTTTCTTCATTTCTGTTTCATTTCAATCAGTAAATGCAGTTGTGTTTGCTATTTACTCTTCAGTTCTAAAATAAAAATAATTGCAAAATACAAAGAAAGCCCCGAGCTAAATAATTATAAATAAAAATGATAATGTTTCGTTCTTATAATTATTTATGGGAGACTGTTACTGCACTCAGCTATTTGTTAGAATTTATTTTGTTTTTGATAGATACTTCTGATAACTAATTTCCTTTAAGAAATCGTGTGAATTACAGACAATTATTATTATTTAAATATTAATTAAAAATAAACATAAATGTACAATTAGTCGGATGAAGTCAAAAGTAACATTAAAGTATAGAAAGATCTAGAATTTGTTTCCCGATGGGTCACACTAATTTGTTATTAAAGGTGGGTTGATGATTATTTATATGCATGCATATTGTTCAGCTCATCAGTTAGTGTTATATCACACTGTAAAGCACAATAATGAGGCACCTTAGGTAACATATAGTCTTGAACATTAGAAACTTCACACAATAATGGACAGTCAGAAAAAACGAGATCAAGAAAACGCACATTTTCATTTGGAATTCCATTGAGTTGGCTCATTCCGGTAAGAAATATTGATTCGATAAAATTTCTTTCAAATAAAGGGTCACGTTCGAATCCATTATATGATGACTTATCATCCTCATCAAGCTGCCAGTCAAGATTTGTCTCCAAAGACCATAAATTTAGAGTTTTTTTTTGTAGATTGAGCTATTTCAGAAATTACAGGGGAATATTTCTCATATAAAGATGATATAGACCCTGAAGGGATATATACTGAAACAAGGACGTACGAAGAATGTGAAGACTATAACTCATTAGTAATAAGTTCCAAGTCTGTGTAAGATTGTGCATTTATAACCTTAGAATTGTAACAACATTTAACAGTAATTGGTACTCCACCTCCTTGTTTATAAAGGGTTTTTCAACAAGGACGCTACAAAAGTAGAGCAACAGGGACAGCAAACTACGACATATTGCTTGCCACTCTTTTGACATTTCTCTTCAGTAAGGTTTGCCATTTTATGATGGAAATATATACGAGCCAACAACGAGTCGAAATTATTAAAATTTACTACCGAAATTCGGAGTCAGTGGCCTCAACGTTAATAGCGCTACGTCCAATTTATGGTCGTCATAATCGTCCTAGCAGATTAACAATTAAGCGTCTAGTGGAAAAATTTGAATCCATAGGCACCTTACAAAATATTCCCGTGCCAGTGAGACAAAGAAGTGCCCGTACTGTCGAGAATATTGCTGCCGCTGAGGCTTCAGCTGCAGAAAGCCCAAATGTGTCTCTCACACGTCGTTCTCAAGCGTTGGGCATCTCTGTGACGTCGTTGTGGCGAATTTTGAGAAAAGATCTTGGCCTACATCCTAACAAGATTAAATTAACGCAAGAACTGAAGCCGCTTGTCTACCAGAAGCGTCGTATGTTCGTGAATTGGGCTGAGCAACAACTTGAAAATGATTTGGATTTTCATCGAAAAATCATCTTCAGCGATGAGGCTTATTTCTGGCTGAATGGCTTCGTCAATAAACAAAATATGCGGTATTGGTCAGGCAGCAATCCACACGTACTCCATGAGTCATCATTGTATCCCGAAAAAATTACGCTTTGGTGTAGTTTATGGGCCGGCGGCGTCATTGGGCCGTACTTCTTCCGTGATGATTAAGACCGGCACCTTACTGTGAATGGGGATCGTTACCGTTCAATGATAACCGAATATTTTTGGCCCCAATGGGATGATATGGACTTGGAGGACATGTGGTTCCAACAGGACGGCGCCACAAGCCACACACCGAATGTCACAATCAATTTATTGGAAACCAAGTTTGGAGAACGTGTTATCTCACGAAATGGTCCAGTCGCTTGGCCGCCTCGGTCGTGCGATTTGACGCCGTTAGACTATTTCCTGTGGGGCTACGTCAAGTCTTTGGTCTATGCCAACAAGCCAGCGACGATTGATGAACTTCGTACGAATATCGAAGGTGAAATGGCAGCAGTATCGCCCGATTTATGCTTGAAAACCGTCGAAAATTGGGTCCAGCGTCTGGACTTCTGCAAGCGTGCCCGAGGTGGCCATACAAAAGAAATCGAGTTCCATACATAATGGGATCAAACGTTCTTTGACAGGAATAGAGAATTTCATTGATATCCAAACCCGTTTTTGTTCTATTTAAAAAAACTTTTGTAGCGCTCTTATTGCAAAAACCCGATATGTAGGCTGTTCGAAGAATTCCTTTTCAAACGATAAAGGGTATATTCAGGTGGAACTATTTCAGCGTCAAGTACAGAAGAGTTATAATTACCAAGTTTCTGTTAAGATTACAACTTCAAAATCTCCATTCAGGCAGTTCATGTAAAAATTATATATGTAACTTTGTTTTCATTCCTCTAACATTTTGATATTAGATTATCAGTTTTTTGATGGTTGAAGAGGGGGATTTTCTGAAATACTTGCAGTAATATTCCTTCTTGGATTGTTCTCAAACTCATGAGCAATAGAGTTTTTTGGCCAAAATCCTGGACAAAGTAGCAAATCACAAACGTGATCTGGTGCCTCCAATATGCACCAATTAAACTGTTATAAGCCTAACTGCTTGAACTCAAATAGAAAGCTACAACTGGAGCTGGTACGGCTGGCAAAAAGTATCGTAAAAATGGGTTTGCACATCAGGCTTAGTTCTTCGTAATGTTTAATTCGGATATATTTTAAATAACAATTTTGTTCATGACGTATGTAAATCAGAAATCGGCACGGTTGATTGTTTAATTTTCTTCAAACAATTTGAAATGTCGAAAGTGCTGCACGCAAAAGTTATGGAGCTCTTGCAGGTGCGGCTGCAGCTCCAATTGCAACATCGAATTTGAGTGTATTTTGATGAAACAACAAAAGCCGAAATAAAGATTTGTGAATTAATGTAATGCGAAGTAATGAAATACAAGATAAATTGGTTATGTGAAATATGCAGAGTGAAGATTTCTTGAAACAATAAAATGACGATGTAAGAACTTATCAAACAGTTCAATGCGTATAATGACTGAATTGGAAGAGAAGTACAATAGCGAAATGAAAAATAGCCAATAAAAAATCCACGAGATGATTCCTACCACAAAGATTTTCAGAATTCATATTAGGCGTGCTTTTTTTTGCAAGCCCGGAGGAAATTGGTAAGAAAAAAGCGACGTCGGGGCTAGGCAATTTACACATGTTAAATGCAAGAACAACTTAAACTTTTGTGTTGAACTTAAACACGTAGAATAAATTTACCTGCGTCAAATTTCTGTGTAACGAGTCGGCACCACTGCTTTTTTGCGATGCTGGTGCTTAAACAGCTGTTGCCGATGCGATACTGATCGGTTATCTTTTTTACGTCAAAAAACATTTTATGGCGTTTAATTATTATCAATGATGGTAGTAATTGTAAATATTAAAAAATTTAATTGATAGTAATGATAGCAAAATACATAATTTCTTTCACCGTCATAAACAACTTATCAAGATATTTCTCGATGCTTGGTTGGTAAAAGTTTGCGCATCAGTTTATGAAACTTTGCAATACTGAACAGTAGTTGGTGTCTAAGCGATGCTAAATGTTTGCGCTTGTGAACGTTTGACTTTAAGGACAGAGTATCATTATTGCAGTGATGCGTTTATGAATTTACACGTATGTTCTACTTTTTCCTCGGTGTGAACTGCAACATTAGCTATATTAATTTGAACATAAGTATTTAAGTTTCGTTTCAGCAAACTGACCTAAGAAAACTACCAGACTCAACTATATTTATGAGATTAAAGCAAAGATTTTAACAAAGCAATCAATCTTTCATGTCAATCTCATCCTTTTCGTATCAGTCTCATGTTGAGCATTCGATATGAGATATAAGGTGGTATGAATAAAAAGGAGCACCTGCTTAAAACTCAACTTTAAAGAGCAGGTGCTCCATTTGGTATATGAATAAAAACTTGAGAAGGTGCTGAAGGATTAACCATCTACGAGTTTGATGAGCACCTCCTCAAAATAAGCACCTGCTCCATTATAAGGTATGAAGAAAGCAAAGCACGTACTCCATCTAGAGGAGCACTTGCTCCTATTTGTGAGTAAGGTCATTTGATTGCTCAACGTTGAAGTAACTAGCTCTTAATAAATTTGTTTCCATGTAAATGGCGGAGTTCATGCCAATTTTAAACCGCCAGGTCAAATTTTATAAAAGATTTTCAAATAATTATCGCGTTCTGTACAGATTCAACCAAGAAAATGTGGATATCTCGGTGAATCAATTTCTTGGGAATAGTTCAGAAACAAAGGGTGATGCCTTAACAAGCATTGAAAAAATACGAATTTTTCTGTGATACATAGGTGCTCTAGGTTTTCAAACTGGAGTTGGAGAAGAGGAAGACATTGGAGTCCACGGTCTCTAAAACTGTTTCCCTTGTAAGTGCGACAATAATCCAGAAGTCAAACCATTGGATCAAATTGTCTACAACTACTGCAGAACTTCAGAATGCAAAACGCCAATGGCAAGAAAAATACAACTTTAATTAAGCAATTTGATTGTAGGTTCTCATCTTTAAACTCATGATTGTACGTTAACAGAAAAGGATTCCACAGCATTAATTATCAGCAACATGCAATTTCAGAGAAGAATTTACGAGTATTGACCTTTCAAGGCCAGGATCAGCGCATATGATTCACGAAATTTAAAATCATGCAATGATGGAATGAAGTTAGTGCCATTTTATTTGGTGACTTTTAACTACGTATGCACATTTTATTTGGTGATTTTTAACTACGTATGCACATATCGAAATTTAGATACTCCTGAGAAAAATATAAGTGCCTAACTCGCGAACGGGTTATAATTGAACGATGTTTTGCACAAGTCAAGCAACATTTTCCCATTCTTCACAATAAAATGGCAGTCAAAACGGAAAAAGCTCCTCCTAATTCTTAAAGAAAAACTGATTTTCAATCAAAAACAATACCGAATGATATAAAAACCTTCGTTGCCTTTTTTTTTATAAATCATAGAAATGATTTTTAAATACAAAAAAAAAAACAATTGAATTTAACTCGTTGTATGAGAGCACCTACTCCGTGTGAAAGAGGAGGTGCTCACTGGTTGGAGTACAATTTTATTCATACGAAACGGGAGCAGGTACTTTTTTTTTGTATAGCACCTTCTCTGATTCTTATGGAGCACCTGCTCTGAGTACGTGCTCCGTTTTATTCACATCACCCATTGATCTCAACACTATGAGATCGAACTCACAACATGAGATCGTACTCGGTCTGCGTAATTTTGTTGCATACCATGTTAGGAAAGTTCGTACACAACGAGTAGAGAGTTTGATTTCATCTTAGTATTGCAAATACACGACCCATTGGGTGATATGCATACAAATGCAGTAAATGCTAAAAAAAATTAAGTTTTAACTTCAGATCATAGTTACTACTTTTCTCGGATGAATTTGTTTAGTAAAAACAATATCCCGCATGTATAAGAACTAGTTAGTACTTTCTTTCTGTAGGATCTACTGAAAGCATTTGCCAGCAAGTATGAACTTCGTTTTATGCATACGAAACTAAGGGTCTTGTGAATAAAAAAAAATAAAAACTTTTTTTGAATGAAGCTAAAGCCAACTATTCATTGCTTTTACTATTAGATAAAGCTAGACAATTCTAGCTTAAGCTTTTCTTATGTGAATACAAAAATGATAACGCTAAATAGCTTGAGCGGGAAAATTCTAGCTTTAGCTTCGTTTTTTAAGATCTCTTATTTTTTATTCACATGTTTAACTATTTTTATAGACTGAAGTGAAAAGAAAGGTTGTTTTGCATTTTGTTTTGCCATAACTTTTTATCTGTTCTATAGGGCAAGTATTGGTTACGGGTACAAAATCTTTTTATCATAATTATCCGTCCGTCATCTGCGTCTATGGGTTCACTGTGGACCAGTATGTTTCGAATTCGTACGTAATGGCCGAGAAGAGAAATTTGATTTTATAATTCTTCTAGGCCCGCTAGCTCTAATAAAACAGTTCTGATATTTAAAAAAGTTTCTCAAAAAATTGTCTTAATTTTTAGTTATTCTCTAATCTCTAATATTTATTTAACACCTCGCACAACTTTTTAGTACCTGGTTCATACTTTTCCATTAACTTTGTAATTGTACTTAGCCTAGCCATCTTATAGCAAGAGTTAATATCATCAATTTGGTCTTCATCTAGTGGTTGTTCTTGTTGTCTGTCTAGTCTATCTGGCAGGGAAGAAGCTTGTATGATCGTCAGGTAATAAGTCATTCCAATATCTTGGCAGATTGTGGAGCACGCAGAAACAAATGAGAAGGGTGGGAACCATGCTTGCGGCAACATTCATTTTGTATCGCAGACATGAAAACCTCTGCTACACTTGGCCAAAACATCACTCTTTTATAACGTGCTCTTGGGAGAATATTTCATTGTATTTTATTTCTCCATCTGTTTGAAGATTTTTGTAAGATGTTTGAAGCCAAGGTGTTATTCCGTACCCAGAATCTCCAAGAATTATAGCATTTACGTGCAAATTCTCATTCAAGGATGCATAAATTGATGATTTTTTCAAGATCCATGAGTCGTGAACTGACTCTGCCCACTCTGGGCGCCCACACTTATGAATTCTTCGGCTACATTGCATGTCGCTTGTACATTAAGGCTGTGGAAGCCTTTCCCATTAATGTATTCATCAGAAAATCTTGATGTGTTGGAGATACCAATATGGGTGCAGTCTAATGCCCCAAAAGCTCCGGGAAAAGTATATTTTTCCGCCCATTTTGCCTTTTCTGTTTCAATTTCTCTGCGACTCCACGGAAATCTAATATGAATGTGAGCCTTTTCCATAATCTTGTTGGGCACATGCTTAACAGTCTTGCATACAGAAAAGCGTTCAACTCCATGATCTTGTCCTACACCACAGCCGCACTGAAATCCAGGTTCACTCAGATATCTCAAAAATATCTGCATTCTCTGCTCAGAGATCAGTGCACCTGCTCTACGCTCTGTTGAATCTCCTAAAAAGTAATCAGAAGGCCACATAACATGAAAATCCTCATCTCATCACTAATTTCAAACCGTTTCTTATACAATTTTGGTTTTCTCACGCGTATAAACTCGGCCATATTAGCACTATAATTAAACACAATACTAAAAGTAAGAACTAGTCAAAGCTTTATAGACAGGTAAACAAAATCTTGGTTTTTTTGTAGCTTTAACTATATTATTCTAGTTTAAGCTTATTTTTATTCACACAAATTGAAGCTTAAGCTGGAAAAACAAGTTAAAATAAATGAAATGAATAAAAGACACCTTTAACTAGGTAGTTTAAGCTTATTTGTATTCACCAAATACCTAGCTTTTACTTAAAAAATCCAAGTTTTAGCTTTAGAAATTTTTTTTATTTACAAGACAATAAGTAAATACTATATATCTAACCTTTTACTTAAAGTAATAGTGTTTACTATACTCTTTTACTTCTAAATTACCTAATCACTTCTGTTTTATATGTAATTATATCACTCATTATCTCGAATATTCGTCTCACAAAAATATCTGTCCTCCCTCAATTGTTACCCCTAAAAACTTTTTGTCCAACCATTTTTAGATAATAGCCAATTTTTCAACTCATCATGTTATGGCATTGAAGATATTTTGCAATGTGTTCCTTTGGAAGACATACATATGTGTATGTATACAAAAGCTTACCATTTTAAGTTTATTCAAACAAAAAAATAATAAGACAATTTTTTAAAGACAGCGAACTCGCAGCAGATATTTGGCGTGAAAGGAAACTAAAAGATATTTTTGTTGCAAGCATTCAGCGTCAAAATTATAACGAATTACGTTGTCTGCCAGCAGGTGCTAGAAGCTTTGTCGAGAAGAAGTGTCATTAATTGAGATGAACATACATATGCATATGTACAATTACATATATTAAAACGAACGATCATAATTTTGAAAATATAAAATAAAATAACGCAGATTTAATTGTAAAACATTAAAATTTATAATCTTGTTACATAAAGTAAAAAAAAAACCAAGAGTTAATCTAGTCATAAAGTTTAATTTTGTAATGCTGCTTTTCATCTCGCACTCTCAGTGTCTCAGTTTAATCTTGGAACACATAAAATTTATTTTTAAAAAGTTCACAAACGCGATGCACTAGTTCAACCACCGCAAACAGAAAAAAAAAATAATACCTTAACTATAATAAAAACAAGTTGAGATGGTCAAAAAAACCTGCCCTTAATAGTGCAAGCATCTTTTATAAATAGACACAAAAAGGAATCAAACCTAGGAATACTAGTAATTCTTCTTCTATGTATAAAATTTATTCCATATACAGTGTACACCTGGAAGCTGGAATGCTATTGGACAAGAGATGCGTTCGATTCGGTTCGTTGTCGTTATCATCATCATCATCATCATCATCATCATAGCAACTTCTTTCTTCTTAACTTCATACGACCAGACCATAATAACGAGTTTATGCATTCTGCAAGAAAGAAGATACAAAAAACTATTTGCACTGCATCTTTGCGTGACAATATATACTAAAGATAAATTCAAGACAATCTTATAAAAGGGCTTCGGACTTTGCTCCTTGTATCATTTTGACTTAAGACCTAGAGTGGTGCACGTAGTGTATAAAGTAAAACTAAAGTTTAGAACAGTGAAAAACACCATCGTTCTATCAAGAAACAAAAATCTATAGCAATTATTAAAAGGTGAGTTTTTTTTTGTTTTTTTTTTCTTGTACAGTTTAAGATTTGTTTCGAGTGAATTTGCTTGGGGGTTCTTGAAAAACCTTTGTTAGATTAGAATTTAATAGATTTTTATTTCGTGGTTAAATTTATATTTCAAATTGACAACCTGTTTCGTATAAATTGGCTTAAAGCAAATTGATCTTGACCTCGACAATGCACAAGAATCTTAAGAAACCTGTTTGTTGCATCTGCAAGTTGGATACTTCTATTCCAAGAGAATCAAAAATGCGAGGACACCATCACCATCAAGTGCTTTATTTGACCGGTTTTCCGCATAAACCTTTGTTCTGCATCTGGACGCGAACATTTGTTTCTTTTTTGCTACAACCCATATAAAATGTATTCTTGCCATATTCGATCAAACATACATGAGTGTATGTGATTGTTTTTGCAAATTGCAAATAATTTCTTGTTTTTTTTTTTTTTGTTTTTTTTCTAGATGCTTTTACTTGCCTTTTTTGGTATTGTGGCGATCACAAGTGCCCTGCCAACACAGCAGATTTTAGGTCCTGCTGCAACACTCACGGCAATTCCTGCCACAAATCACATTTTAATTCTTACTCCGCAAGCACAGGTTCAACTTGAGCCATCATTGAAATTCCCCCAACCTCTAGTACAACACTTAGCCCCAGTGGCCCGCATCGATAGCCCATTAGATCAGACTGTGGTGTTTGTGCCTAATGAGAATCTCATCAACGCTTTTCCCAAAGCAGCCGTTCAACAGGGCAAACAATTGGAGAATACAAATATCACCAACGTAGTTAACCAATTCGTGTCTGCTGGTCAGACTGTGCAAGCCGAGTTACAAGCATTACAACAGCAACTTTCGCAGGGGCTTGAAAATATCATTCAGCCTGGCCAGAAAATCGAAGGTAGCCTAGACCTAGCATTATCAAAGCCAGTGGCACAACTTTCAGAAATACCACGTCAAGAATCTGGACGATATTTTAGCGTACCTTCAGCGATTCCACAATTCTACAGCAATTTCGAACTCATTCACACACCATTGAATCCGCTCTTCACCATTCAGCCAGTTCAGACAATTCGTGCCAGGAGTGTTGTGCATCCCGAGGACAAAATTGCTGCTAACGTCGTCGTCGCTCAGGAAACTGTAGAGAATATAAATCTGGCAAAAACAGCCGCCAGTGAGGGTGCTGTAGAACAGAAATTACAGGGAAATGGTAAAAACCTTTTTTATTAGAGATTTTATGAAAAAAAAAAAAAATTAATATGAAATTATTGAAATTTCAGAAAACCAAGCAAGAAATACTGAGAATGTGGAACTACCATCAGTCGTACAGGCATCGCAAGCAGACAATTTCGATGACAAAAGCCTAAAGATCCAAAAAGAACACGCCGAACAAGCTCCAGCCAACTTGCAATTTGGAAAATTTTTGGGTGCCATTGAGAAACGAATTGACTTGCCAGAAGTTCCATTATTAGAATTAAACTTAAAAGATGGTAGACATACATTTATATCCTTAATTTACTTGTTTTATTTATAAATGTTTATTTTTTTAGCTAATATTGGTGAACTTAAAGAACCAGGTAGTCAAGCAATTACCATTGCCGAAGCAATACCAGCTGGACTAGCTATAAGTGGTGAAGGCGGCTTGGCACAGGCAAGACCTATTGCATCGGCCATCACTGGAAAAGATGGTATTGCATATTCCGCTCCATCGGGAACAGCCATTGCCGGATCTAGTGATATTGAAAAGGGCTCAAAGTCCCCCTAGACGACCAACGAATTAAAATTAAACTATAGCTCTTGCGTCTTAAAATTAACATTTTTATTTCCACGAAATCATGCGACTAACCTAAATGACCAATCGATGTCATTTTCCATTTATCATCATCAAACATAAAAATAAAAAATAAAAAAAATTCATGTGAAAAAATTAAAACAGATTATATTATTTATGTCGTTTTCGAGTGGACCTTCGGAGCTACTCTTTTTTTCACTCCTTTTACTCCAAATTTTCCATTTTCGATAGGAATGGAACACTTCCGAAATCCAATCAAAAACGACATTAACTTTCTTTTTAAATTACTAGATGGCCGGTGTCAGGCCCGTCGCTGAAGGGACACAGCTTTATAGACCGTGGACTGGTTTACTCCAATGTCTTCTTCAGCTCCAGTTTGAATACTTGGATCACCTATGTAGGGAAGGAAAATTTGGCATTTTTTCAATGCATTCTAAGGCACCACCCTTTGTTTCTGAACTATTCCCTAGAAAATGTTTCACCAAGATATCCACATTTTCTTTGTAGAATCTGCATAGAACGCGATTATCATTTGAAAATCGTTCTCTTCTTTTTTTATAAAATTGGCATGAACTCCGCCATTTATATGGAAACAAATTTATTAAGAGCTATTTACTTAAACGTTGAGCATTCAAATGAGCTAACTCACAAATAGGAGCAGGTGCTCCTCTCGATGGAGTACGTGCTTTGCTTTATTTATACCTTATAATGGAGTAGGTGCATATTTTGGGGAGGTGCTCATCAAACACGTAGAAACTCAATCCTTGAGAACCTTCTCTAGTGTTTTACTCATACCAAATGGAGCAAATGCTCAGAAAAGTTGAGTTTTCAGTAGAGGTGCTCCTCTTTATTCATACCAACCGTCCCGTTGTCCAATAAACAAAAGGTTTAACAATAGTATCAATTTTTTTTATTAAAGATAAAGGAAATATGTTTGTCGGTAATGCAGAGGGGTAAATGTTGGAGTAATAATGATTTCCTTTTTCTTTTCTTTAACTATGTTTATGTTTTCTTTAAAAAAGATAATAATGAAGGATTGATATTAAATCACGCTCTGCCTTAGTTTAGGACAAATTTTGTGAGGTAATACAGGCTGTAGATTGAACCAAAGTGCCGGCATGACACTACTAGTACGATCAAAGAAAGAAATTATTTGTCTTGACAATGAGGTTACCGTTATATTTATTTACACTTTTGATTATTCTCTTATCAAAAGTTAGTCCCCATCGATCAGTGGTTTTTTTTTACAAGGGTTTTTTAAATATAATATTTTCCAAAAATATATTTCACACCAATAAAAGTATATACTGTTAAGATCAACTTGAATTGGGGCCATGAGAAGCAGAGTGGCCTAACTGATTTTCGCACTTGTTTTTAAAAAGATAAAAACTTATTTTTATTGTACCAAACACCTGCTTATTTTGAAACAATAATATCTATAGATTGATAAAGCATATAACTGCTTCAAAAAAAAACTTATTTTGGTAACTGTAAATAGCTGTGTTTTATTGGTAATTTAAAGCTAGCGCAATAATCAAGTACCAATAAAACGCTTTGGCTGTGTTAATAAAACGCTTTAGCAACTTTAGGCTGTGTTCGCTACAATAATCATAGTTCACATCCACTTTGTGCGTAAAAAACAACATTAAGGTTCAAGTCATGAATACTTTTCAAGAGCGCCATCTTCATCTTCAAAGTTCTAACTATTTATAACCACTTTTATATCCACTCTTTTACTGGCTAATTTATCGATACTCTTTGTTTTTGTTTGCCAAGGGAAATTTTACTGCGCTGGCTATAAAATTACCAATAAAACACGGCTAATATTAGTTTTCGCAATTTTAAAAAGAAGTGCGAAAATCAGTTAGGCCACTATGGTTCTCACTGCCTCAATTTTACACGCATCTTATTCAGATCTTAGAATGGTAAAAATCTTAAGGCCATTAGCATAAAAAAGACACATTGGAATAGAATAGATGACATTGTAAATCATTAATAAAAATAATAAAAAAGGAGTGGCCCAAGGTGGCTTCCCTGAGGTACATCGGAAAAGTTGTTATTTAATTTGACAACACAATACCTATTTTCATTAACTGTTTTCGATCAACCAAATAACTTTTAATCCAATTAGTAGTTGCGCAGAGTGAATTCGAAGTAGTTTTCTTGTAAGAAAACGATTTTTACAAACTATGCACACAGTTATTTGTAAATAAATGTAAATACTTATACTAATAGTTTGCTGCCCACTTACAAAACCATATAAGTGCTCAGAAAAATGATGTTTAACAATAGTATAAAATATGATCTTCACTATTGCTTCGAGGCAACAATTTCTTAGGGAACAATTTTTGAAAAGTTAATTTTCAAACTCAAAATTATTTAAAAAAAAAATTTTGTTCAAACTAATTTTGTTCAAAATTTTACTTTATCAAGTAGTAAATATTTTGATTTTTAAAATTCAATGCTCTTATTAATTTTTAGACAAAACACCAAAAACCGGATGCTAAAATCTCTTCTAGTTCTTTAGAAAATTTAAAATAACAGAAATAAAATTACCTTAATTTGACCAATCCGTTGCTTGAGTTGCTCTAAAGATCCAAGTTAAGTAGACTTAGTTATTTGCAAATTTCTCAAAAATTACAAGACATTTGATCATCCGGTTTTCTGGTTTTGACTAAAAATTAATAAGAGCTTTGAATTTTGAAAATAAAATTAGTTTTGAAGTACGTAGAATTTTGAAAAAAAAATAAACATTTTTTTTTTTTAAATTTTGAGTTTGGAAATTAATTTTTCAAAAACTTTTCACTAAAACAACGTTATTTAAAAATAGAATAAGAAGAGATTTCTGGCTTAACAAAAAAGGTATAACAAGGTATGGAGAAAATGGAGGCGGAACAAAACAGCATACTTAATTAATAAAGGCGCTTAGAAAAATGCTGATGCTCCAAATGCATTTGATAAATAAAAACAACCCATTTTCGATCTGTGACGTCAGTGGTCTCAGGCGGCGGAATATGTAGTGCATACGGCTTCTAAGACTGAGCAAATCTGATATCGTGGGTTCGATCCCTATGGTAGGCATGTAGAAAGTTTTTCATAATAAAATTATATTAAAGCTCAGCACCACTAATAAGAGGAGACTGATGATAGGCGGCTTGGCACCCCTTGAAACAGCTGTATCTCTACCCAATATAAACGAATTATAAATTAATTAGTAAACAATTGGTGGTAGCACCTTTAAGTTGTTGTTGTTGTTCAAAAATTCAATGAAAAGGTATAACGTTGCATTGTAAGTGTTACTGTTGTTTTTAATATTTTTTTTATAAATGGGTTAGACTTAACCCTCTACTGCATGAATTATGAACGAAATGAAATAAATTTTTTTTTAATGTTCATTTTGCTTTGTTAAGGGTTGAAAAAAGGTAGTACATACTTTTACATATAGATATATATTGTTTTAGATACAGGACATATATGGTTTAATATGTATTAAATTATTGGATTTTTCTTATTCGGGGAATGTTTTCAAACTGTTCCTTTTATCGTTGTAACACAAGAAAACGTTACATTTTCTGCACTTTGTATATTTTCTGTCCAGATTATCATCATTTCGATAGCCATCACTGGGTATAGGATTACCATGATTATCTTTTCGATAGAAAATCCTTTGAATTCATCCTAAAAAAAAATTAATTCCTACAAAACTGAGTCGCCAATGCATGAAAACCCATACATGGGGTTTTAGAAAAAGTCCATTATATCAAAATCGGTTAAACCATTGTGAAAAGATATAGGCAAATAATCTACAAATTTAACCAAATTGCCAAAAAGCTGAAATGCAGTATTCTTACAGTTATATACTTAAGTTATTCCAAGTACAAACTTTAATTCAAATCGTTATAGCTGTTTTCGAGAAAATTAAAAAAATCTAAATTTTGTATGGCAGATACCTGCGTTATAGGTAAGCTAAAACAAAAATTTATTGATCATACAATTTAATATCTACATAATCAATTATTATACGAATATTTATCTGAGAGGATAAAAACAAAAACGGCCCACAGTTTTTTTAATTTTTACTACGCCTATGTGTTTTCGCACGCGTACATAGCTTTCACTTGTCTACTACTAAATAACATAAATGCAATTTCTTCACACTACCATCTATTTATAGTACAGCAATAAGCGTATGTGCGAAAAGAGGTGCGAATTATAGACTTTTTACTGTGTACCGCGAAGAACGTAGTTTTATAAAATTTTAAGTTAATTTAATTCAAAGAAAAATCTTGACCTTAAGTTCATCAATAATGTTTAAGATAATTCAATTAAACTATTTGCCGACGACCTCACGTTCAATCATTTTATCAATTATTTATATCTCATTTTGTAATAGTGTCGTGTGCTTATTGATTGGTTCGAATCAAACACAAGAAAATACCTCTGGAACTTCAACGTTTAATACGACTTTGCTGGCTAAGTCAACTGCAAATAATTCATTAAATAATAGTTTACTAAAAATATACGGTGAAGGAATTGAATCTAAATTTCCACCTATTTTGGAAATGTTCGTGCAAAGGATCCAATCGTTTTTTTCTGTCTATCAACAACCATTATTATTTACAAATAATCCCAATTCAATGCCAATTTCAACAACAACTTTAAGTACAACAACGACTACAGCAAAAAAAGAATTGATAAGAAAATCAAACTCAACCACCACTTTGGATGTAAATGAAGACGACCAAGATTATAACGAGCTGATTTCTATTGGTGATGATAGTGAATTTATAAGCGTGGGGGAGTCGGGTGAGAATGATGTGCTTATAGATCCATCAGAAACCACAGAAGGCACAATAAAATAAAACTTGATCTAGCTTAATAAACACAAGAAAGATTAAAGCTGTTTCATTAATTTATTCAATATTTATTTCATAAGATTTTTTTTTGTTTGACAATATAATCATATTATAAAAATTGAATCAAAGTCTTACTGTTATTTTCCAAGCAAAATAAATAAGTTGAATAGAATTTGTTGTTGTTTTGAATGGAATATTCTAGACAGTCTAATATGAATAATTTGTTCTAGAAAACAAAAGAGCTGATATTCGAACTTTTATTTAACATAAATTAGAATATAAAATAAAATGAATTAAAATAAAAAAAAAAACAAAGTAGCAACAAATTTATTTAGATGAAAGGAAAAAAAAACAATTGATAGACAAAGAGCATTGTCCGTTGAAAACAAAGATAAAATATTCTGAGATATCGCTGATTTAATGCAAGACCGGCATGACTTAAAATCAGTTTTGCAATAGAAAATTACTTTTCACGTAAGAACTATGCAATATAGTAGGGCAATAAATAAGAGATTTGTAAGGTAAATTGAGAAGAGATATCAATATATGCATAGTCTTCTACAAAAGTAAAGAACTGACAATGTTAAAATTAGTTAAAAATTAATAAAATGCTTTCCAGATATTTGATAATATATCCAATACTACTCTGATCTTTTTGCTCTAGTTTTAAGAGACAATTATGTCATGTGTTAAGTTATGAACAAATTTATAGAAACAAAGCAGAAGTAGATTGCATTGACTGTAACAGACAGATTAATATAAAAAGCGTAAGAATTGTTTTCAAGAAAAATAAGATTATCCTTAACGGGTATACTGATATTTTTGTTCATAACATTAATTCCTTGGTTTAACTGAAATTGAACAAGTCGTTTTCGATATATTGATCTGACAAAAATTTATATATGAAAAGCAAAAAGTATTTATTCAGAAATTAAGGGTCCAACACATCTATTTGTAATTTGTAGAAGCTTCTGGAAAAAAAATGATCAAAATCTGTTGAACCTTTTTCGAGAAAACTTACTTAATGCGCTACGGTCGGGAGTGGAACAATGCCTCAACCAACAAGCTTGCTTCTTCCAGCCAGCTCGGTTCCTAGCTAGCTGTCTGCAGTTTCGCAGGCCAAGTTGGTTGAGGTCATCTTCCACTTGCGTGAGCCACCTGATTCGCAGTTTTCTTCTGCTAAGCGATATAGGTTTGAATTCAAAGATTTTTCGTGCTGGAGCTTTTGTGTCCATTCGCTCCTAAATCACCCAGCCATCTCAATCGTTGTATTTTTATTCTTTCGGCTAGGTCATTGTCACTGTACAGCTCGTACAATTTGTTGTTGTACCTTCTCCTCCACTCTCCGTTTATGCAGATGGGACAAAAAATCACCCGGAGAATCTTCCTCTCAAAACATCCCAAAGTGTTCTCATCCGCCTTCGATAAGGTCCATGTATCTGCACCATAATATAGCAGGACCGGGATGATCAACGTCTTGTTATCAATTGCTTTTCTACTCAATTGTCTTCTTAGTCCGAAGAAGCTTTGATTGTCAAGAGTTATTCTTCATTTGATCTCGGCGCTGGTATCGTTTTCTGTGTTGATAACGGAGTCATAAATTCCCTTACTACCTCAAAGTTATAACTGATGTATATCGTAAGGTTCTGTCCAAGACGTTGGTGGTTTGCATATACTTGGTCTTGCCCTCGTTGGACCGATAAACCCATTTTCTTTGCTTCCGCCTCAATACTCACAAAAAGCCCTACTGACATCACGCTGTGTGCTTGCAATAACGTCAATATCATCGGGGTATGCGAGTTATTGGAGGGACTTTTGAAAGATAGTGCCTCTAGTGTTGGCGGCAGAGTTTTACACTACTCTTTCAAGAACGATGTTAGAATATCACATGACAGCGCGTCGGCGTCACCTTGTCTAAATCCATTTTTGACATTAAAGGTGTCGGTGAGGTCTTTGCCGACCTTGATTGACGCAGCGAGCGTTCTCCATATCGCCAAACAACAAACGGACTAGTTTGACAAGAATGCCAAAACTAGACATTGCCTATATAACTTATCTCTATAGATGCTGTCATAAGCGGGTTTGAAATCGATGAAGAAGTGGAGGAGTCCTCATTTTTTTTTGTATATATCAACTGTAGCTACTACTATTTGTAAGTTTAACAGAATTAATCGAATTGTTGTTTTCCTCGGCAAATTTATTTTCCGGCACTTTCTTTGAACATTTTAATGATATTATTGGTAGTCAGGCTGTCTTTTGAATGACATCATAGTGTATAAGACGTGTAGAACAACCGATTGTATTGATTGGAAAAAAGATGCTTGATGATCATCTGTCAGCGAACCGGAAGCGACGGAAAGTATTTTCTAATGCCTCTTAACAATTAAGTATACGCAACATATATCCTCCCACCTGTTTAAAAAAAAAGACTTGATTTACATACATACTTGATGCCATAGGGTAAAATTAGTACTGTCATTCTCTCTGGCAGGTTGAAGCAATGAACCTCTCTCACTAACAGGTTTTACCAGTTTATCTTGCTTTTAACACGTTTTATTAGCTTACCATCTTCTATTACAGTTTATATGTAGGTAGAATGGCTTGATTTGCCTACTAAGTTAGAATATTAGACTAGAATGTATAAAACAGGCATCTTTTTCGGCAGACTTTAAAAAAAGCCAACAAGTTGTAGGAGAGCTAAAAATTATTCTCTTTTGGCAGATTGTATGATAGAAACTTTCTTGTAGCTGATATAATTAAATAATCATATTCTCTGCCAGACTAAGGTAAGTCTTCTAGATGCTTACAGATTTTTATTATTTTATGATTTTATAAAACTTGCTTCTTCTGATGGATATTTTAATTTTACACTTGTTAGTACTCCTGACACTTTTAAGTTAATTCCAAAAAGAATGTTTAAGTAAGTTTCAATTTATGTGTCTCAGGTTTCTACAACGATATACCTCACTGCTTTAGGAACTTAAATATATCCCCCGTGGACTTTTGTTCCCGTGCCAAACAAAACCACCTGCATTAAACGAACGATGCTGTTTATAGAAATTTATATGGATCTTAAAGAAAAATAAAACATTTCAAATCAAATAAAGAGTTTTTTTATTGGTTCAGAATATTCTTATATATAATTTATCAAATAAAAATGTATTCTTAATTTATATATGGCTCAAAAATGTGTATATATATAATCATAATCAACTATGAAACGATATTCTAATGATTATTTTCCGCACGCAATCTTTCTAATTCTTCTCTTTCCGCAATCTTGCGTCCTAATGGAACCGAATAATCAAAGCTATAGAAGAAACCACGAGGATCCCCCTTCTCTTCATCGGATGGAATATACTTAGGTTCGATGTGTTCGTATGCGGTGTCAGCTTCAGAAGGAGCATATTGTCCTTCTCTCTGGTAATCACTGCTGTAGGGATCGGGATTCTGGCCATTTGCTGCTGCAAGTTCACTCCACAAACGGAAATGTTCCTCTTTGGCAGCCTTTACAGCTGGAGTCTCAGTAGCTGGATTCTTCTCTGCTGCTGGTCGATTGTCTTCATGATGGAATCCGGTATGATCGGCATAGTAATTTGCAATGAAGTCTCTACCCCGTGGATTGACATATTTGTATGTGCCTTTAACGACCCCATCTTCGGTCTTCTCCTCAGCTTTGCCTTGATTCCAGTCTTTGTAGCCATAGACGTATTGGCCTAAGCCATCTTGACCATGATATTGATGAGCGGTGTAATGTTCTTCAACATACTCAGCAGGATTATCAATCTTCCGTCCCTGATAGATAAATTCTCCTTTTTCATTTTGAACTACTGGCAATTCATTTTCACCGGTTTTTGGAGCATAATCAATATTAAGATTTGATGATTTCAAAAATCGTTGCGCTTCCTCTGGACTGATATTGATTTTAAATATGTTTTCACACAATATGGTTGGCACAACCTGGAAATATTAATTAAAATTAGTATTTTATATATATCATAATTAGATTTTAATTTTTTTATTCAAGTCTTTTTTAGTATACATATATACAACGGATTCTACATAATTAAAAAAAAAAATTCAACAATATTTTCAGTCAAGATGTATACATATGTAACTACAAAAATAATTAATTGCAGCTCTAACACACAATCACACGAAACAAAAAATCAATTCTTTTACGAATTCCTTTAAATTGACAGAAACAAATCGATTTCGTTTAAAAAAAAATCGATTCTTTGTTGAAAGGAATTCGACATTAAACACGCCTAAAATCAATGACAGTTCGATCGAAAAAAAATGACAGATGTCATACGCTCTAAAGTGACACTAAAAACAAAATACTTTGAAGGTTTCAACTTTAATGCAAGTGTTTAAATATAAAGTGGATTTCAAATTGTCTATTGTTTACAAAAACGTCAATTTCACGAAGTGTTTAGGTGTAAAGTAAAGCGCCACAGAAATGGTTTTTTGTTGTTGTATTTACTTTAATTTTCGTGTTACAACTTTTAATATATTTTAAGAAAATAAATATTGTATTATGTATGTAGTAAAAACGGAGTAGATCTCGTGTTTCGTAGCAAACAATTTTTAGGTAGTTAATCGGAAAGTACATTTGCATTGATTTGATTTACATACTGTCTGTCACTGTCATTGTCACCGTCTGTCTAATACTTTTCCACTTTGTATTAAAACAAAAAACTCAAAAGGAATAGGAAGATATTTTTAAAAAAATCTTAGTTTTCGGCAGCTTGGCTTCATATGTTGCGAAGATCCTAATTTATAAAAAGGCTTTTAAAAATTTTGAGATAAACAAACTAATTTAGAAACAATGCAATATTTATAATATTAAAGTGTTAAGGGGTGCCACATCTGCCCTGTTTGTCTCAAAAACGAAAATATTTAATATTGAAAAAGTTGGAATTAACACTTTTGGCAGCTCTGAAAAATTTAGAAAATAAATGCAGAGAAGGCTGAATTTATTTCTACGAAAAACAATTTTTGAAGATTCCCAAAACACAAAAATGTACGAAGCAGGACAATTCAGTGCCGAACTTTCATCGTTTGACACTTCACCACCAGATTTTTCACCACCAGCCTTTTAGTGCTTGGAATTTTCGTTACAGCGGTTCCGCCACTGGGTAGTTCACTGTCGATCTTTCAACACTAGACTTTTTTCCACTCCCTACAGGCAGGGACTGAACAATGAAGTGCTTATTATTCATATGGCCATTGTTTCCTTTGGAATAAAAATGTGGTTAGTCACAATTGAATATAGATTTGCCAGTTATAGCCATGTTTTTTTGACAACTTTTGCATGGTGAAACATTTTAGAACATTTTATTCATTGCAATGTAAAGTGAAATCTTGCTAAACAAAAGAATTCTGTATTCTGTTTCAATTTTTGACGCAAATTTCAATTTGCTATGATTGACAATAAAACATGTAACAATTGCCTCCCGCCATCGCCAGTAAAAATAGTGTTAATAAACGATTTTCTATTAAATTGCTTCATTTATTTTAAGTGTTCGTGTTTTATTTAGCAAAAGTTGCTGTTCTGCTAAATTTCCCAAATAAAATGCAAATGATTAAATAAGCTGAAGAAGAATACGATTTGTTATTGAAAACAATATAAATGAATTCTAATTGTGAATTAACCATTTCTAATAAAATCTACACTACTTTTCCAACACGAAAACAAAATATCCAGACACGAAAAATCTGACGCTTAAATAGGTGGCACTCAAATATTGAGCACTAAACGGCAGCACTTAAAGATCCAACATTCAATCGGCGGCGGTGAAATGTCCATCCATCAATTTTCGGTGGCCAATGGTACCGTACCGAAAATGTATGAAAATAACTGTCGCGATACGTCGGGTAAGTAAATGGTGCATCCAGCGTTTAGTAACAGTTGCTTTACTGAACGCAGCAGTGGAACGTATTCAAAATCCACATATCGTATTCATTATTTGTTTACATATGGATCATCCGTTTTGCGTGTAGCTAACCGTGCATCGTTTCGAATTAAAAAAATGAAAAAAAAATGGTTCTCCAAAATTTCGCTTTAAAATTTAACAAATTTCTGCGACAAAATATTAATTATTGGAATAAGACCAGTACGTTTTTGTTTTAAGATCCAGAGCAGGACTATTTATAATCGTAAGACTAAAACGATTCTCTGATTGACCGATCATCTTTTCTATATATCGTCGAAACTTTGGTCGTTCAATCGACCGATTATTTTGTTCGTAGTTGATTTGGACCAAGGAATCATATGCACAAATTCCTGAGGGATCTTTCTCGCATTAAAATCTAGCAGTTACTCCTCGACTTTTCAATATCCCATACTGAACATATAAACTCACAGGCCATTTGAAAATTGAATGAAAACAACCCGAATAAACGAAAATCTTAAAGAGTATTCACTGAATTAATATTTTACTGATACACTATGTACATAAGTGCATTATTAGAAATGATGATTGTTCTAAAATTGTTTTGTTGTCTATTTTCTTCAAAACAGCTTTTTTTTTTAATATATAATAATTATTGTTTATCTCGCATTAAATAAAATAGTTGCTAAAATCAACTTTTAGTTAAATTGTCACTAAACCTAGGTATCTACAATATTTATAGAAAACAAATTATTTTAATTTACTAAAACTAACAAGTTCGTTAACAATTAAATAAATTACACTTTATCTATAAAATCACAACAAGAAAATCACTATTTCCCATAGGTACGAGTAAGTAGTAGTAGGTAATTTATAAAATTAAAAATTTACCATAAATAACACGGCAATCACAATAGACTGCATCTTCAATAATTAATTTAAGTTTATATTTTTAATTAACACCTTCAGTATAGTACACAAGTTGAAAATATTCGCAACGATTAAATAATGTTGTTGTATTTAAATAAAAAGATGAAACGATAGGTTCTTTTATAATAGACAGCACGACTTTCAGCGCGGTATTGATGTTCCGGTTGGGGAGAGTATCTTTTATATAGAATTAGAATCTTCTTAAGTTATATTTTTGTTAGCTATATTACTTTGAGTTTAAGATGTTCTCTAAATGAAAATCGTGTTTATTAGTCACTCATCTTGTTGACCGATGTTTTGCGTTCTCCCTTCGTCGGCTTCGTTTTGTTGCAAATTTAAGATTTAAAATATTATAATCAAGTGGCCGTTGGTAAATATTAGATAATAGTTATTTTCAATGTTTGGATTCATCGATCAAATTTATGTAAATAATATCTATTGAAGTTAAACTTGCTAGTTTATTGTTGGGAAAATACGCAGCATAATATTGGAAGTTTGGGTAGATGCCATTAATTTAATAGCTTGTAGACAATAGGCTGTTCTCTAACACACCGGTTTAAAGAAATTGATATGTTTTGAGGCTAAGTGTTTTAGTATATTATCTCTGATCCTTTGTGTCAGATAATCACATTATTATAAGTTTTACAGTATACCAGTTTCTATTGCCAGCGTTCTAGAATGTTTTTTGTTTTCAATGTTTGAAGTCATACTGTGGATTGCGATAGTTTTATTGGAGATGTGTATACATAAGTAGGTAAGTTTTATGTATTGAATAGTTGTTGATTGGATTTGTTGTTTTCAGATAATTTATTTTGGATAATATTAAGCAGGACAGGCAGATAATAGCCGCATTTTATTATCCCTGATGATCCATATGGATAATTTTATATAAAAAAAAAATAATACGGATCTTAGTGACAACTACTGTGCCGTATACCTATCTTTTTTTTTCTTAGATTTGTTCATTTTTCATTTATTCGTTGTCTTTTTTCTTTACACAACAATTCACACTAGCTTACCGTGAGAAGCCATCTACCCGCAAGAGTGAAAACTAAATTTTTGGTTCATGAAACGTGATCCCGATAGAGAGTAGGATCTCGTGTTATTGTTGTAATGCAAGTATTTTTATGATCTATATGGATCATCTCTGATAATAAAAAAAATGGCTAATATGGCATATATTTAGTAGCGGGTAGCTGTACCCACTCAACAAATCTGGAATGGTTAAAATAAAATCTAAAGAGAAGGAAATAAAGCCAATTCTCTTTTTTATTAAATTTGTGTTCAAATTTCTTGAAGAACACCAGGCCAAGTCACAAACTTACAAATTTGATGAAATAGCTGTATTTTTATTTGGTTAATTTTTGTTTGCAAATTTCAAAGTGGCCTTTGACAGAACAAAGAACTGACAATAGGTCTGTTTGCATACTATACTCTACAACTATCAAAAACTACTTTTTTCTACCAATTTTATAGCCTTTTCAGCTTTTCACACCAAACCCAAAACGGGGTTTTCGGGAAAAAGCTTACGAAAACTCATAAAGCGTTCACACCGAAAAATTACCCGTTTTCGTTTGACATTCAAATTGTTTTTAAATCAAAACAATGGACGCGAAAAGGGCCGTGAACCGCGATACTTCTAAAAGCTAAAATTACAATAAAATAAACTTATCAAACTCATTTAAGTGTGGTTGGAGTGAATAAATTTCAAAGCAAACACAAGAAATTATGAGAATCGGATGAAAATTTGTCGCGTGTTCCGAAGATGTGTATTTCTTACAAATTTCACCACCTTTGACCACATTTGTTTGTGTCGTAAGCAAATACCTGAACGTGGAAACGCTGCCTTCCATAATTCAATTCGTATGCGAACTGCCACGTTTATTATTTAGGACACGAGTGCCATCGCGTCTACTGTGTTTAATTTGATTTCTCGTGAATGCATCCCATTGGCTTTCGCTTTGACGTTTCATTGAGCGCTGAATGTATCGAAAGGTGTGTTTGTTTAGTTCAACTCTGAATTCCAACTACTTTTCGACAGGTTTTATATAAAACCTGTAGTTAACGAAAACTTGTGGTTTACAAAAATGTATCGGAAAACCGGATTAGATCTTCTTCAGTTTTAGAGTAATTTGAAAAATCTCCTCTCAACTTCACACTATTGCTGAGGAGTAAAGAAAGAAAAAATAAGAAATAATGGACTGTTAAGTGAAAGAAAAAACTTGAATCAACATATACACGACTTCTCGTAATTATTGGGAATAAATTTTATTTACTATCTTGATTTAATGACTTAATGGCAATGTTATCTTTTTAGTATCATACTAGGTCTGTTTGGTAACGTGAAATTTTTCGAAAATTTGGCAATTTTTCACAAATTAACACAGTTTTGGGAAACTAGGTGAATGTTTTAATAACCAAACAGGCATACTAACTCCAGATGTCGCTTTGAAAACAACATATGTGAAAAAGGTATGTTTGCTTACTTTTGTGCACGAACTGCTACTGTTTTAGGTGTGTTCAGCTGGTATTTATTAAGAAACAGACTTAATATGGTTCTAGTAAAATTTTATTTAAAACTAAGAACATTTTAGTAAAAAGCTTTGAAGTTAGTAAATTGTTAACTTGTATCATGCTGACAACATCAAGCTGTTTTTTAAACTCAAAATGATGAAATTAAAAGTGGCAGACATTTTTTGTCAGTAAACTGCCAAATAGATGAATGTTTCCATTATTCTGGCAGTTTTTTGACAGTTTACTCACAGCATACTGCAAATTTGTCAGTCCTTCAGCATTAAGTCACAATAATGGCAATGATTCCCCTTGTTTTTTGGCAACCTTGCATGGTGCAGTAAGAAATCACCAATAAAAATTGTCTGTATTGTATTTTTTTTTGTAAAACTGGCTGTTCTGCACAATTTCCTAAATAAAATGCATATGATTTAATAAGCTGAAAAGAACACGATCTTTTTTTTTTATTATTGAAAACAATGTACATATATGAATTCTTATTGGGTGTGTTTCTTTATTTTTTCCGGATGAAGAATAGAAAAGACGGAAAAGGCAAAATATTTATCCAGAATATCCAGAATCGAATAAATAAGGAAACAGATCTTAATTGATTGAAAGAATATCCAACTATCAGCTGTTTGTTTTCATGTTAAAAAATCGTTTTGCGATTATTTCTGATAGAAGAAACAGAAATAATTATTTGTTTTGCAAATTGTAAATTAATTTTATGCGCACGCACAAGCTACATGAAGATCAAGATACGAAAATAATTATCACAAAAACATGCTCTTCCATTTCCATTTCATTAAATTTCTATTCATCAATGGCAGACGCAGACGGCAGACAAAATAACAATACCTACTTGTAACCAATGAAAAAAATGAAATGTATCTGTCAAAGTAGGGAATATTCCATTCACACTACCTCCTGACTAGGAAGAGAAAGAACACATTCCAATAATTCTAAAACGAATAAAGAAACAACAAAAAAGTATATCCGGAATATTCCAGAGAATAAAGAATCACACCCATTGTGAATAAAGTATATTTCTAATAAAATCTACACTACTTTTCCAACACGAAAACAAAATATCCAGACATGAAAAATCTCGGACTTAAAACTGCGGCACTGAAATATTGAGCACTTAAATGACAGCACTTAAGATTCAGCACTCAATCGGCGGTGGTGAAGTGCCCGTCTATATCAATTTGCGGTTGCCAATGCTACAGTTTACCGACTAAACCGTGTTCATTATTCTGTGGCTGTAATATTAGATCATAATAAATGGTCAGTTTTTTTTAAAACTTCAACTTAAAATATACGTAGACTAGAAAAGAGCGTTTTTTGATAAACTCTATTTGATTCTAAATTTGTATGTTAAATGCAATTCTTTTGCCAAGTTTTATGAATGGAATGCCAATTATAACTGCTTTGGGTTATAAAAGTACTGTTTATGCGGCCCCGCAGGTTTTTTTTTAAGTCGGGCGAAGCTTGTTAAAGCATCCTCACTTTTAAAGACAAGACTAGAGACATGCCAATTTATAACAGTTACAACAGTTTTTCGCCATTAAAAATGGGCGTGTGTTAACGCGCTTCGCGCGACTTGAAAAAAAAAACTCTGGGTGCCTGAAGTATGCCCACTGGCGGAGGGTCCTGCCCATGCGGGGCCGCATAAACAGTTCTTTTACAAGCCAAAACTGTTATAATTGGAATGTCTAGAGTTACTTCCATTAAAAATATAAGTTTTAATAATGATAACACGTTGTTCAGTCGTGTATAGCGATCCATTTTAACTAACCGGATACCGGAATTTACTTTCATATCTGTAAAAAAAACATCGAAGTATTCTAGTGCCTGATGTTCAAAAATTGCGGCAAATTTATGTATAAACATATGTACCTCAAATTTGAACACCCTTTAATGATTGAACTATATTGTAGGTAAGGCACTCAAGTTCTACAAGAAATTTTATGTAGCACTTAATGTCCCAAAAAATTTGTTCAGCGTTTTATGTTAAACTTAAAAATTTATTGCTTGACCAATAAATTGGCACTTAAATAAATAATATGCCCGAGTGAATCGCTTGAACTTGATCTTCTTGTTCAAAATGTTTATATAAAATATAGAAAAACATTAAATAGCTACCTGATAAAATATAAGTTTATTATTCATTCACATTATTTATTGAAAAGTGAGATACAAAGTTAAAACAAATAATTTTTGAAAAAAATATTTATATTATAATATTTATTTATACTAAAAAAAAAAACTTAATTGTTCTACCGCGCTCTAGATGCGAGCTAGCGTAATTTGCTAGTACAAAATTTGAAGCAAATTGGGTTAACGGTTTAGGCTCTAGCCCTACGCATAAACATAGATGCATGGATGCACAGACGCACGGAAAAACAGACCAGAACGGAAAATTTGAGAGTTTGACCTTTTTTGTGACATCTCCATTATCGTAATGTTAAGTTAAGTTTAAAATCTGGAATTAATTCTGAACACGAGACCAACACGTGTACACTAAACAATGAGCAAGTAAAACGCAGACTTCCGGTGCAAAATTCTTTTTAACTCAATACTTAGAATTAATTATATATTCAGTATGAATTAAATCGAACCTTAAGTGATGAAATAAATACTCAGACAATAGGATCCTTAACCATTTTAATGAATGAAATAAAAACACATAAATAACGAAAAAAAAAACAAATATCCAATAAATATACATATGTATATATAAATGTCTTTCGGTGTTTACAAACGAAATCAATATTTAACTTTATTCCATCACTGATTCAACGATATATTTTTACCTATTTTGTTCATTCATATTTTTTTGAAATTTCGGCTTCACGCGGCTGAGTCAAAATCAAGATCAAGATAGGTACCTAGGTATCTGAGTTTTCATCAAACCTGTTATCCACAAACCACAAATCCAAATATTATGTACATAATTTACGAGTTTACTCAATTCAACATGTCTATTAAAATGTCTAACATCGATCATACACTCCGTGACCCTTGATTAATATTCGCGTTCTTTGATTTAAAATTTCAAAAATAAAGAATTGTAAATTCAAGCAATATCAATAAAGCTATTAACGAGATATATGCGAAACCTGAAACGCAGTATTATTGCAAACCAAGTCGTTGCATGATATTAAGATCAAATTTTCTCGAAAAAGGCCTAAACCAATTTCAATAATACTGCGTTTCAGGTCTTCGCCAAAAACAAATTAGCAGAATAGAAATAGGGTTTTGACCAAAAATACTCGATATAAAGACGATAATGTTTCGCACGTTTCACCCTCCAAAACCCATTTGCTTACATTGGCGCAAAATTTTAGACGATTTAGTAAAGTGTTAAATCATTTTTAATATGATTATGAGGGTTTTGCTAATTTTAAACAAGTTTAACATGATACTATCTCTTAACATTTTACTAAAGTTAAAATCGCCAGATTGCTGTTTTATCTTTTTAACATATTACTAAATCCATATGTCACTTTGACATAGAAAATTTTTAAAAAGGTATGTTTGCTTACTTTTTTGCACGAAATGACACTGTTTTAGAGCGTTCAGGTTGAGTTTCGTAAGAAAATAGGTTTAGTATGATACTAGTTAAAAATTGTTTAAAAATAAGAACATTTTAATAACGAGCTTTAAAGTTAGTAAAATGTTAACTAGTATCATGCTTAAACCTTAACATGAGACTGTTTAAAATTTTGCGCCAATATCATTAGCGTTTAAATTTTTGGTCAGTTCTGCGCATCTGTGAAAATGGCGGATCCAGTGTCTCTTTACTTGTCAAAATGCTTATAAATATTTGTTATTGTTTCTAGTAATGCCATATGCAGTTTTCGTGGACACTGGAGCCGCCATGTTTAATTTCTGACTGACAACCTGCGCAATATATTACCTTGGATTTGTGTACTGTGCTCTCATGGAACAGATTTTTTTACTTGGGCTTCGGTTGTGCTGGTGGCGTTGTAGTCGAGAAAATTGATGTTGCAGACTGAGAGGATTATATACCTATATATTTTAAATAAAATACTGTGAGCACAGTTAAGAGAGCAAACGAGCACTTTAGGTTCATTCATTTAGATCTAAGCATCTAAAGGCCAATTTCATAAAGCCCATATTTAACTGTTTAACAGGCTTTTAAATATTTAAATGACGTTTGTTCCATACAAAATACGTCATTTAAAAATTTAAAAGCCTGTTAAATATTTGTGAAACCGGACATAAGTGCCTGATTACATGGGTCGTTTTACTGAAGAGCGCATCGGTGAGACAGGTAGATTTTATGTGCGTAAAAAAGAGAAGGTAGATGAAACCAAATTTCACCGATGTGCCAATTTCATTAAATATTTTCGGATTCAGGATGAAACGTGTGAGTGAGATATACATATATGGAATTTAAGGGTATGAGATAGGGAAGGATAGATTGAAATGAAAGGATTTTTCTTCACCGTGTAATCACGAGTTCAGTTAAACGACCTTCAGTAAAAAGACCCATGTAATCAGGCACTTATAGCATGATTAATTCTTCTTCAATCCTGCACGTCAATGCAAAAATTAAATATACCAAATATACTTACGGTCAAATAAATCTATTAAGAAGCAACTTAAAGAAACGTCAGCTACACGGCTACACCTGAGAGTAGTTTAACATAACCAGCTTAAATGACAAACAAAAATCGATAATTTTGTTTGATTTATAATCGATTTGAATTGACTGACCTCTTGATAACGTATTGCCAGTAACCGACCGACATTCTCTAAAAGTATATGAAGATGATATAGATTAGAATACTTCAATTAGTAATGGAATTATGGGATATCTCCTGATGTCACAAAAACTCTGCCTGGTACAATTATGAACCAATTAAAAGAACGAAATACTAATATTTAGATATAATTATACGTTCAGAACAGACAACACATTAGGATGTGACATTTTTGTATGGGGACAAGAAATGTTTATCTGAAGTTCAAAAAAGTGGGTTTCGTCATAAAGTCTGTCGGTCTGTGCGTTTGTGCGTCTATGCGTAGCGTCGGTGCGTCCACTGTAATTTGAGCTAGAGCCTAAACGGGTGGACCGATTTCCTGTTAATTGATTCCCTAGAGAAGAAATTCGAATTTTAGTTTTGGCTCATCTAGAACGGGTAGCTGCCATGCAAATGTTTTGATTTCTTCAATTTTTTTCGAAAACGGCTCTCTAACGATTTTGATGAAACTTCGTATCTGTAATAACCATGTCAATTGTAAGAAAACTGCGTTTCAGGTTTTTCTCAAAAAATTCACATAACGGAACTGGTTATTCCACTTTTTTTTTAAGAAAATGGTCTTATTTTTGGGTTATTCAAGTATGTCTTTTTGATGGTTTGATCGATTTTGTTATAATTTTGCATCTGGTGCTCCTCAACAGTTTATGCAATATTGGATTTAAAATTTTTGAAAAACATAGCTTTATAAACAAAAAAAAATTAAACAAAAAATAAATTTTTTAGTGGGTAGGGGAGAGTGGGAGACATTCGGACACTTTTTCTTCAGCCTTATTGTGAGTTTCACCAGAAAAATATTTCACCTTGAAATTTTTTGTTCGCCCGGAATTTTAAAAGCTATTGTGAGTTTCACCCGATCGAACATTTCGTTCGCCTACAAAAAAGAAGTGAACATGACATTACATTCCGCCCGAAATGAATGTTCACAATTAGGGGAATTCTGCGATCATGAAATTTCGGTTGAAACTCACAATAAGGCTGCTTATTTTTCAAAAAAAAAACCAACTTAAATAATAATTATGCATTTTCTTAAATAAGACATTAACTTGCGTTCAATTATCCTCATAAATATGTTATGAAACATTATAATATATGTATTTATGTTCCTATCTACTTTAAAATAAGTGTTTTTAGGACTTTTTTGAAAAATGCCTCGACTGTACAAAAGTGCCCACCGGTGGGGCAGAATCGGACAAGAGGTTGGGTACTTTCGGACGCAACAAAAATAGGACAAGTTTTTGTTTTTAATAACTTTTATAGTATTTCAGTATATGTATTTATTTAAAAAAAAATGTATTAGTTTAAAAATTTTTAATTTACGATGAGATTGTTAAAGTTGTAAGCGAAGTAAGAAAGAGACGAAGTTCTGGAGGTAACGGCTCGTAAAGACTGAGATAAACTGGCCACCATTACCCTCAGGTTAACATTACAAATGTATGTAGAAGAAGTGGGAAGTAAAATGTTGTTGAAATCCCTTTCTCCTCAAATATTTTTCGTGGTAAGTGATGTCTTCATTACAGTATTGTTGTACCAGTCCGAAACTGCCCCACTCCATGTGTTTGAATGTACCCCACCCCTCATTTTTTGCAAAAACACACATTTTATGTTGCTTTCTCAATAACTTTTTAAGAAAATTATAACATCAAACATTACAAACACATAAGTTATTCAAAATGTTATTATTTACTTTTGTCAAACTTACTTTTTGATGCAAAAAAAATGGAAACTAACGGCAAGTTCAGAGAATACACGATAACTGACGAACGAAACAAAAGTCAACAATGTTGTTTTTCAGTGCTGCCAAAATCACTGTAATATATTTATGCGAAAAAGTTTTTCGTTAGGGAGTTAATGGGGGTGTCCGAATGTGCCTACCGTACGAATGTACCCCACTTCACCCTACTTATGACTCTTTTAATATTTTCTCTTGAAATATTTATACATCATGCATCTTCAATGTGTGCTTCCACTTTACAACACAGTTATTAATCACAAGAGCAAGTTTGTGCGATCAAGTCGTGCATATCTTTTTTCTTTGAAATGTACAAAAAGCTGTATACAGCTGCATTTGGGGCACGTAATGTGAGTTTCACCCGAAAAATATTTTACCTTAAAAATTTGTGTTCGCCCGCAATTTTAAAAGCTATTGTGAGTTTCGCCCGAACGATGATGATGATTTTTCCGTTCCGTTCGTCTTACATGGCGTTAAATTTTGCCCGTAATGACATTTTGACATTTTTCGGGTGAAATTCAATAAGCAAAAAGTGAAATATCAGTCATTCCGCGTGGAATACTATTCAGGTGAAACTCACAATTTGGCTTATAAGATTTAGCATGAAAATGATCTTTTATTTGTAAATACATTTTTTCTGGTTCGGCAATGTTTTCAAGGGAATGGCGTTTTTCTCATTCCCTACATATGCATGATTTTTATCATACACATTTTCAAGCAAAAAATTTCCAGCACATTGAAATATTTTGTATGAAGATATGAGTTGGGTAATCGGGGGTTAAAATTTTATACAAATCGACTCTATGTGGCTGATTACATGGGTCGTTTTACTGAAGGGCGCATCGCGTGAGAGAGGTAGATTTTATGTGCGTAAAAAAGAGAAGGTGGAATCTACCTTCTCTTTTTTACGCACATAAAATCTACCTGTCTCATGCGATGCGCTCTTCAGTAAAACGACCCATGTAATCAGGCACTATAACAATTGGGTCGATATAGGAAAGTTGTTGACACTTACACCCTGCTTTTTTTGTAAGAGCCGTAGACCGTACACAGGAAAATATGAGTCTTTTTAGTTTCATAAAAATACAAATCTTAACTAAATCAGCTTGTTAAAACTTCTATTTAATTCTTTTATGTTCAATCTATTTATGTAAACAGGCGGGATTCATTGTTTTGATTTCATTCATTCAATTTTACGTGAAACGATGCGATGGAAAACATCCTACAAATGCTTTTCCAAATCACACTCTACCTATGACAAAATAAAATGATTCAGCTTTAATGAAGTCAAAAAATTAAATATTAAACAAAAAAAAAAAAACACAAATTTGAGACTCAAATTTAGGTGAACAAAACAAGTTAAATGGGTCAGGTTATAACTTTATTGCTATATAGATAAATTTGTACACAAACAAACTGTATAAATTAAAGAGAAATCAAAATAATATGTTTTTCAATATTAAATAAAATAATATTAATAAAATTCATCCGGGACGTAATTTATTATCATTTATTGCACGTTTTTCAATTAAAACTTTGACCAGTAGGTATACGTATAATAATCGGGATTATAAACAAAAGGTGACCAGATATTGCTTACTTTAATTTTGTTGTTAAAAATATTTCTGGGCATATATAAGGCGTAATTCTTTTGCAAGCCCAGAGGAGATTGGTCGAAAAGAACGACGTCGGGGCTAAGCAATTTACATCTTAATAACAACAACAATAAATTCTGTTCGGGCTTAGCTAAGCGCAGAGTATTCTCGGCACTTAACTTAAGCACGGAGAAAACCTATGTAATCGGCCTATGTGATCAATAGTTTAATTGGAAACTCCATTTTGTAATGGCGTCGCTGATCCCCGATGTCGCTTTTTTTCAACCGAATCCATCCGGCATTAAAAAAATTGTGTGAGTGCCGGGACTCACGGTTAATATGTGTAAACATCAACGTGCGCGGATCCAAAACGGACTTGTTTTTGCTTGAAGGGGATTTTAAGATTTTTTGTCACTGAACGCACCCATCCTAGTATGCAGATCGTAACGTTGCACACCGTAACGTTGCACACGAACGCTCACGGTTTTTTTTCACTCTACCGCCAGCATAGATGTTTACACATCAAAAAAAATCACACCTATTAGCCGTGTTTTTTTTGCAAGTCCATATGGATTTGTCGAAAAAAACGACATATCGGGTCAACTTACAGGATTTATTTATGAAAAAAGTTTTCCATTTACATAATCAGCCTTATTGTGAGTTTCACCCGAACAACATTCCACCCGGAAAATTTGAGATTTCACTTTTCTCCTATTGTGAGTTTCTCCCGATCTCATTCAATTCATGATCGAAAAATTCCTCTTATTCATTCGGGCGGAACGTAATGTAATTTTCACTTCTTTTTTGTAGGCGAACAAAATTTCGTTCGGGCAAAACTCACAATAGCTTTTAAAATTCCGGGCGAACAAAAAATTTTAAGGTGAAATATTTTTTTGACTTCAAAACCTTCCTCCTAAAAAGTTAAAAATCATAAATAAAAAAGAGTTCAAGTACATTTATATGCATATTAGAATGGTCATCAACAAAAAAAAATGTATACGCCCCCTAAATTGGCTCCAAATAAATAAAAATAAATGCTCTAATTTTTTTCAGAATTTTATCGGTTCCCCTTTCTTGAAATTGAAATATAGGTACGGTGACCATCCGTTCATTATTATAATGAACTGTTCATAATTTGAAGTAGATCCATTCCGAATTATTTTGTATTCAAAAACATAAAAATGTTCATATTTTCAAAAACTCTTCATTATTTGTTCAGTATTTTATTTAATTTTGTTGAAAGAAAAACCAAAAACTAACTAAACAGAATTAATTAAACAAATTCAAATGAAATCATTACGAAATCCCGCAGCACCAAATCTCGCAGATTACAAATACAACAAATTCTCGCAAGAAAGTACGCTGCGGGATTTTCAATACTTTTTTAAAAAATAGATGGTGATTTCGTATATAATATTTTTCTGGACCTGGACAAAGGTGGTTGTGGACCTAAACTTTAATAAAAATAGTTTAATTTTAGTTGAAAATTGTTGACATTGGCGCCTGCCAGGAGACTGAATATACATACCCTAAGCGGAGCAACAGAGTTGCGTGAGCGGGAAGACCACCCGAAAAAGGCAGTTGAAATACTTATAACTCGCGCAGCGGGCCACCCAAGGTACTATTGCACAAGAAAACTGTTGAAATAGACGCCTTCCTGGCGACTGAACGGAGTTAAAAATGCATTGGGTAAGTTCAACGCATTACGTTTTACATCTGAATTTTTAGAGCTTCCGATTGGCCAGCTGCCATAAAAAGTTAGATGACTTTTAGTTACGTTTCATTACGTTTCATCTGAATTTTCAGCCAAAAATTCAGAGTAAAGTGATAGTGGTGGGGGAAATGTTGAAGTACTATACATAGAAGTTAAACTTTATGATTATCGCTGTGGTTAGTGGTTGATTTGGGATAATTTCATCACGAAAAAATTAATACTTTTTACATAAAAGAATTTATCGTTTATTGAAAAATGAGTTGCTAAATCAAAAGATAAACTATTCTTAGAAAAATGTTCCCAGAATTCTACATCGCAATATTGTGGAATTATTTTTTCATTAAACTTCACATAGTCTTGCTGTAATTTGTTGCTGATTTAGTTAAATAAATCACCAGCAGAACTGCTGACGCTTAATTTTTAATTTAAGAATATAATTAAAGTTCTATTTTATTTCGTTTTAATGTAAATCGTTTTAAGGTAAATGCTAAGCATTTGACACAACAACTTTGGACTGAAAATTCAGATTTTTTGTGCGTTCAACAGAATAAATTCAGATCTTAATGTTCAGATTTTGTGATTGAACGTGCTCAATTATTTTTTAATTTGTAAAACAAAGTTTATGAAAAATGATTTATTTCAAAAAAAAAATTTCCTTTGTCCAAGTTCCAGACCCACTTTCAGAACTTTTGTACTGGTCAGAACCTTGTTTAAAAAAAAAATTGTCCTTTGTCCAAGTTCCAGACATACCTCCAGAACTTTTTTTTAAATTTGTAAAAAAGTTGTTTTCAAAATCAAAAAAATGTGTCCGTTGTCCAAGTTCGAGAACCAACTCCAGAAGCTTTTTCCCAGATCCAGAACCTCCCTCGCAGTTCCAGACCCAAGGCCAGAATCTATTTCCCAGGTCTAGGCCTCTAGGGCCAGAACCTATGTCCCATCAGTTCCAAACCCACCTTCAGAACCTCCCCCGTCAGACCCATTGCCAGCCCATAGTCATCGGCCCAGTAGAAAATAGTTGGAAACTTCATTCTTCGTGATCCTCATACAATCGACATCGAGGCACCAAATCCTATGGAAAAGAAAAATTTGTTTGCGCTGTCGCATTGTAGTAGATCCTTGCAACGACTTTCGTTAGCAACTTCCGACTTTCAGAATCCCTCAAGACTATCAAGGCCAAAATATTACTAAAAAAAAAACGTGAACGTAATATATTGAATTCAAGTGAATTTGCCTCATTTTGATTCATGTCTTAAAAAGTTACGTACACACTTACTTAGAAATTCTCTAGTAAAAGCATTTACTATGTTTTATCGATTCCCAACAAAACAACGAATTTTAATCGACTCAAATCAAATTTTGTTTGATATCTTAACATTTTTACAAGTTCATTGCTATGGTAGAGCGGAAGTAGAGTCGCAGTAGAGTCGCTACTTTTCATTAAAACAAAATTCTTTTGAAAATACTAAATGTTGTTTATTTTTATATATAATATAAAAACTGTATAATTTTGAATAAAATACATGCTTAAATTACAAATGGTTACAAATAGCAGTCATCTATTTGCTGTTTTTCTTTTCTTTTTTTTTTTGCAATACATATATGTAGATATATATACTTTTTCTTCTATTTCTTATAAATATTTTATTTTATATATATTACCAAATTTATTTTTTTTTTGTTTTTATCCTAATCTATCATATCAAATACTTTTTTGTTTTTTTGTTCTTTATATAAAAAAAACAGTTGCCTAACGTGCAACTCTACATATTATATTTTCTATGGTTTTTTTTTTTTTTTGTTGTTGTTTGTTTTGAAATTAAGTGATATAATTATCATGTAAAATTGTACTTAACTATTTTTAATGATTTTATTTTTTATTTTTTGTTTATATTTTTTTTCAAAAATGAATGTGCGCTGTACTTGTACGTAATGCATTTTATTGTAAATTTTATTATTTTTATTGCCGAAGTTCATTTATATTTTCTTTTACATTTTTTGTTTAACATTATTTCAAAATATTCCATTGTAAAACCATCACAATAAGGTTGAGACAACTTTGGGAGTTCGGATTATATAAAAAGTTTGATTATCAAAATACATTGTAGGTCGTCATGCATCAGGGAACACAAAATTCAACTAACTGCAAATAATGTAATAAGAATCTATAAGCAACAACACACGGTAAATATACTTAAAATATTAACGCAAATAGTGATAGGAAGCAAATTAAAATAATTTTGCACTTAGAAAACGATGTTAGGCTTGGTATTGATATTTATGTATGTACATTGTTGTGCTGATTGAAATATCACTACTGTATCCGAGTTTCGAAAAAAAGATAAGTTTTTGACGAAGTAATTTTTCTATTAATAACTATTTATAATAAATTCATTAAGTTCATGAATGCAATATAATGATACGTATATAAACTCAGAAATTGCTTTTGAATATTTAAAACTGTATCGTTATGATTGCATTGAAATAAAAATGATACTATTTGTTGAATTCTTGCATTGTGTTTTGTCAAGCTTTGTCCAAAATCTATTTTTTAATATTTAATTGATTAAAGGATTGGGGCATATTTATGCATAATTGTTTTAGGCTCATGAAAAATTTCTCTCAGAAATATTAAAAGAAGAAAACAGATTTTATAGAATTTTAAGTTGAAAAATCTATAATCGTCATTGTGTGCATTTAAAAAAAATATCCCGAAAATATAATTTATACTATGAAAACGTCATCAGTGTCTAAAATTCATTTCCAAAACGGACTTAAACACAAACTACAAAAGTATTTTGTTCGAAAACTTAAATACGAATTTTAACTGCTTGCGCATTGTATTCAATTATGTAGTTTACTCAAGTCAAATGTTCGGAAACATCATCTGCAGTGCAGTTTTGCAGTAAAAAATATACGATCTACGATACGTTTTCCATTGGTAACATAAATCAATTTATTTTTGATTTGGATCTGTCAATAATCCGATTTTGACCATTTTTGCACTCCATTGGTCAAAATAAATTGATTTATTTTTGATTTAAAATCAATTTTGCATATCTAAATTTTTCGGCAGATTTAGCCCTCCCTGTACTAACACCAACATAATTAACAGCTGTCAGTTGGCAAATGTGTTGTGTGATTGGATTAATGTAGGTATTTCAGGAATGAAATTTGTGTTGAAAATATGTGAGAAACATTCGATTATAAATGGAAAAGTTTAAAATGAATCTTCAACTTCACCAATCTCATCTTTCTCTTTTAAAAGTGAAGAAATTTGTATTGAAATTTTGACAGAGAATGAAAAATCAATTCGATTCAAAATTGGAAAATTTTTCAAAAGAAGGAGCTGTTCACCGATCTCACCAACAAAACCATCGCAATGGCTTAGTGAAAAGTCAAAGTCTAAACAGCGTCTTAATCAATAAGCTATTTGTGAAACGTCAAAAAAGACAGAGAAAAGGGACCAACAAATAGAGTACGTCGCGTGGCGCCCATGGAGTTGGAAAAAGTTGTCGTTTTTGTTTGTTCGTTGTGGTTGTTGCATATAGCTTAACCGCTATTTAATAGTAAAACACAAATCAAACATGAATAATCTCAAATCAGTGAGTTAAGTGCAAAATATAATCAATAATTTTAAATTAAAGTAAATGACAAATCCACCGAGGAAAATTATTTAACAAGTAAGTTTGTTTTGTTTTGTTTTGAGAGTTTGATGATAATGAATGTTAAAAAAACAAAGTCATAATAGAATCCAAGCCCCAATATTGTACTAGAATATGAAAAGTATGTAGTTACACACAACACAAATGGTGGAATGACGAAAAATCCACGTTTGGCGAAAAAGTATGAGAAGAGTAATGTCATTTTTGGTTGGATTTCGGAATGGAACACTCCTATCAAAAATGGAAGATTTGAAAAAGGCGATTTGAAAAAAAGCAACTTAATTAAAACTCTTTGGTAACAATAGAGTTACGAGTATCGACTGAATTTGCATTTTATTTGTTTTATTAATAAGAAATTTTAAGTTTTAAGAATTATTTGTTGATCAACGTTAAACGATGGTCATTCACGAGCGGGCCTAAAAATGGCTCGGCCAAGCCAAAATGCATCGTATGATTGCGCTCGGCCGAGCCATATTGAATTTCAGCCGGTCAGAAATACACGATCGTTTATGGCCAGCTTTTTTTTGTTCAATCGTTCGAAGATAATTGGGTAAGGATTTTGTGTTAATACGGCTGCAATAAGTTTCAAAAGTTAATAAAGAAAATGGCCGTTTTCGAAAACGTCATCTGCGTCAAAAATGCATTTGCAGAATGCTCTTAAACGCAAACTGCAAGTCTTTTGTGTTCAATAATGCAGTTTGCTAAAGTCACATGTTTGAGAACATCATCTGCGGTGCAGATGAGCAGTAAAAAAAAGGAGGTGATGAAAGAGAATGGTTTTGGTTGAACACGTAAAATTCACTTGCAAAAAAAAAACGATTACATATTTAACAATCACCCTTGTTGTAGTAGGCGTTTTATTTAAACGACAAACGTCATTTTCAAGAATTTGTATTACGAATGGCGTTACGGACTCGTTTTACATGGCGTTACATCTTACTTTGAGTGGAATGTAATTTTTTTGTGAGAAAAATGTCACTTACTCTCATTACAACAGTCGTTTAACTTCCTTTGTACGACAGTTAAAACGCTATTTTTTGTCGAAGACAAATTCTTGATCGACTGGCCGGCGAAAGTCACTAAAAATGTAAGATATCGATGTGTATTTCTTTTATGTGTGTTTTAAAAATATATACTTAATAAAGGAGCAAATGAGAAATCTCGTGGAGTTAATGGAAAGAAATTCATCGCTCGCAACAAATTTCAAGAGAAGAGTCTCTGAAACTGAAGAAAAAAAAAGAAATGGGAATCCATATGGCTTATGCCTCAAATTAAACTCCCTAGGACCAGAAGTTAGAATTGGAAAATAAGTGGCAAAAAGTATAAAAATAAAATCGTTGCGTTGATTACTTTCACCATTATTAATTTGGTTCCTGAATAAAAAAAAAACATTGCAACACTATTCATTTTGAACTGTTTTTTTGTACTTTAAGTACAGAATGGTTGAAATTAAAATGAAAATGGCAATAATTGTTTTTGAAAATAACGAAGATGAAGAAATGTAGAAAGAATCACTTGTGTTAATTGAATTGTTTTTGGAAATATCAATCAGCTGTTTCTGTGGAAGGCGTTTTGATCAAAACGAGTGGCGTTTAAGTATCGCAATACCGACTCTTAAACGCCTTGAAAGTGACTCGACACAAAAAGTGACAATTGTCGTTCAAGAAAAACGCCTATTGTAATAAGGGTGAATACGTCTGTTTGGTAACTAAAAACGTTGTACGACGAAGCACAACAAAAGTAGCAAGAAGTTGCAAGTTAACAAACAACAAACAGCCATTTGCCGGATAAATTGACTTTGATTTGACGTTTTCGAAAACGGCCAATATTTAAAAAAAAACATTTCGCGGCCTTGAAAATTAACCACTAGAATTCTCCCTCCCAAATTATCTCTAGATTTCGAAAAGAAATAATAACATTCAATATGTATTAAACGACGCGACGTCAGGTATTCTTTTGGTTGTTTTAATATCGTTAAATGCATCTTCAGTCATGTTTGAACTTTACCCCCAGCTAAAGCTTAAAACTTCATATTGTTGTTTTTTTTTTATAATACACACACACTCAAGGAGTTATGAAACTACCCTAAAAATGGTTAATGACTTATGACAGTGCGAGCGACTACAAAAATAGGGGAAGGATTTATAGGAGATATCAATGCACATTAGTTTTAAATTTCTGAATATAATAATGAGAGGAACAAAGGAAGCTTATACAGTGATGGAAAAAATAATAGAAACAAAGGCTTACAAAATGTTCAACGACAGATAACTACATACAATTGCATCTTTTTCCGTTATAACTTTTATATTTTAATTATGCCTTACATAGGTTTGAAATCGCCCAACAGGTTTCTGTTATCAGCTTCTTGTTTGCTTTTAACGGTAAAAAATGAGAGCGAAATGTTCTTTTTGCCTGGAAAAAAAAATAGAAACAGAGTAGTTTCATTGTGATTTTGACGTAAATTTCCGTTTTGTTTTAATTGAAATAGGCGTTTATTTGTTTGTTTATTTGATTTTCGTCTGTTTAAGTCTTTTTTTGAAGTGAAAATTAAAACATTCATTAAAATTTTATTGAAATGGGTCGTGGACTACATTGCACAAGTACTGAGCGTGATTTGATGATCAAACTGAGAGCAGATGGGAAAACAATGGATGAAATCGCGCAGGCCTTACAGTGTTCCAAAAAGAAGGTTTTCACAGCTCTCCATTCAATTCCCAAAGCAGAAACCAGAGGCAGAAAGCGAAAAACTTCAACACGTTTTGATAAACTACTAGTGCGATTGTGTAAGAAAAAGCCGTTTTCTTCTTCAAAGGACCTACAAAATGAATTAAACGCACCTGTTACAAGTCGCACTATACGAAACCGACTAAAAGAAGCAAGTCTTCCTGGGAGGAGTCCCAGAAAAGTCCCATTCTTGAGCAAAAAAAATATTAAACAGAGACTTACTTTTGGTAAAAAACACCTCCAACGTGCAAATTGGAACAACGTCTTATGGTCGGATGAAACAAAGATTAACTTGTGTGGTTCGGATGGAAAAATGTTTGTCAGACGACCAAAAAATTCAGAACACGATCCGAAATACACGAAGAAGACTGTCAAACATGGTGGAGGAAATATTATGATTTGGGGGTGTTTTTCAGCTTCTGGAGTTGGGCCAATTTTTTGGATAAAGGACAAGATGTGTGCTGTAGACTACGTCCGAATCCTTAATTCAGTAATGCTGCCATTTGCCGAAGAGGACATGCCGATTAAATGGGAATTTATGCAGGATAATGATCCCAAGCACTCCTCAAAGATGGCTAAGGAATATTTTCAAGAAAACAAAGTAAACGTTATGGAGTGGCCGTCACAGTCCCCCGATCTTAACCCCATAGAACATCTATGGGGGGTACTTAAATGAAAGATTGGAGACTCCAGGGCCAAAAATAAGGAAGAATTATGGGCAAACATTGAAAATGTATGGTACTCCATACCTGCTGAGACATGTGCCAAGCTGGTACATTCCATGGGACGAAGATGTGAAGCCGTTATCAAAAATAAAGGTGGAACGACAAAGTACTAGAAGATTATGAAACAGGTTCACCGTTAAGTAATTTCCTCCCAAAAAAAGAAAGTACCATAACATTTTGTTTCTATTATTTTTTCCAGGATAAAATCACCTTTACCAATTGTTGTAACTCTTCCCATCATTTCGTTTTGTTTTTACTAATCCATTTAATAATCCCTTTATTTAATACATTATTCAAAATTAATCTGTGTATTTTTAATTTACGTCCTCTTCCGAATAAACTTTTTATTTTGAATAAACGACGGAGAAGAATCTTGTTTCTATTATTTTTTCCATCACTGTATATATAAAATACATATATCCACAGTACAAAAATGGTTATGAATATGCTCCTCATCGTTAATAACTAGAATATAAACTAATTTCTATGAACATTAACATTTTTACATTCATGAACTTAAATTTTATTTCACATAAATAGAATTAATTTGTTTTTGTAAAGTATGGCTTAACTATTAAGGCGATATTACACTATCATATTTAATATGACACAATATTATGTTGTCATATGACACTTTTGAGACATATTTATTTGGCTAACTTGCCATTTTTATATGATAATGTAATACTGCCTTTACATTCGATAAAAAAAAGATCCTGTAAAAGAAACTTAGAGAGCTTAGTTTTTGTTTTTAATTTTAAAAGATACAAAATAATACTGAACGAAAAAAACGTGATATATTTAAATATAAAATCTATTTGATGAAATTAAAACATAACATAAATAGACTGCGAGTGTAAAATGATGATGAATGATATTATTTGGACAGTAAAACTAAAAAATTGTTCATGTTATTTTTTTATTTTTGTTAAATACTGTGCTTTGAGATCTTCTTATATTGAACACAATCTTTAATATTAAAGACTCTCATTGAAAATCGGACTAAAACTAAATTTTATCATGCAAGCCTTTAATACTTTATATATGCAAGTTGCCGTAAAAGTCATCATTTTATCGGAAAGACGTTATTTTTAAAAACGATATATTTTATTTTTGAAAATATCATCTTAAAGCGAATTCGAACTTTCTAGATTTCTAGAAGATAAGGAATCCACTACCTTGTTGTTTGAATATGTATGAACGTTACATCATTCTATTCGCGAGTCAAATCTCTTAAGCCGCGTCCAGATTAATACAAATTTACTTAGTGCGCCGTGCGCCTTGAATTTTCTATTCGCCGCAAATATTTTCGCCGAAAATTTCAACTTATTTCGGAATTAATTTTTGCTTAAGAGTGCCATGCGTCAGCGCTCAGTTTGAGCGGAAAATAATTTTAAAAAACTGATGAATCAATTTGTCCACATCAAAACACCTTTGCGCCGCAAATAATTTCGTGTGCGCCGAAAATCCATCGGAATCGGATAGCTTGCGTTGAATTTGACACACAAATTTGCGTGCGCCCGGACGTCCATATTGACGCATTTATTTTCGTCTACACACAACGCAAATTTTTATTGATCTGGACGCTGCTTTACACCTCTTACGAGGCGTAAAATAACTTTAAATATTGTAATTGAAGCGTTTTTACCAATGAAGAGACTTAATGAAAACTTAAATTTCTGTGTGATTGGCGTCCGTCTGCGATCTTTAGTTTCCTACTGAGGTTTACGAAAAATGATATGAAGGAGGTAAATGCAGTCACTTAACCCCTTCTTTATCTGAACGCTTCATTCAATTGTAATACTTAAGCAAATCTAGATCTAACTCTAGAATGCAATTGTAATACCGTATTCCGCATAGATTGGTTATTCATTTCAACGAATGGTTTTGATAACAGAATACAACTTTTAATCAATTCAAACGCAGAACTGCTTTGAACGAACTCGTTCCTGGTGTGGTTTAAGGCTATAGAGTAGCTAGGAAGGGCATGTTTGCAAAAATAATTTACATTCACTTTTGTCAAACATCCAAAAATTCATCAAACCAGCATCACAATTTTTGTTACGTTTAGTGTTCACTGTTAAAAACTTCAAGCAAAGCAGAATCAAGAACATTGCTGATGCATTTTACCAGCATCAGCTGCGTTGCGCAGCCAAAAACCAGTGTTGTGCCCCAAATGACATGTCACCCTACAAAGGCATGACCCACTGACTCACAACTGTTGTCGAAATACCTCAACTTATTCATCATCTACAGCAGTTTCACGTTACACTTAAATGTGACTCAATGATTCAGTGGGACACAGTAAAAAGCCCTACTTCCAGAATATATCTCAGTAGGTCAAATTTGAGTAATGCATTTTGGAATTAATTGTAATTAAGTTCCAGGTAGGTCTCTGGGAAACTCGAGGAGTTCAATTCATACCATCAACCGCGCCGCTCATGAATAAGTGCCTCTCACCTTAGCCGTTCGGATTCGGCAGAAAATTGTAAGATCCCCTCCATTCTTGAAAAAATAAAAACAACAAGCACACAGGAATGGTTGAGACTTGAGAGTTGTACGCCACTAGGCCCTGACTCTCCACAAGCTGTCGCGCCACCAAAATTTATTTATTTAATTCATAATTGCAAATTTGTTTGCCCATTCCTTAAAATGAAATAAAATAAATAAATGCATGAATGAATGCTTACAACTGTATGCAGTCGGCATAAATAAATTGATTTAGTGGCGCGACAGCAACAAGTCGTGGATAACCATCAGGGCGTAGTTTTTAGAGTTCGTAACAATGTGGGCAACCTTGCTCCATCGAGCAATATACAAATACATGCGGTCCGGCGTGCGAACGAGCACTGAGTTTCGATTCGAGGCGCGGTACAACTTTTTCGTGATGGCGAATTTTCCGTGAATTACCCCTTAACCGTGCGAGAAAGACATTTTAATTCTCGAATCTAATGGCCTTTTCGATTGGGGTCAGAATGATAGTTCTTCTTCTGAAAAGAAGATAAATTTGCTTCTGATATTGTTTTCAGAATCGTTCCAAAAGGGTTCATACGTATAAAATCGTTCTCCCAGATTACCAATCGAAAAGGCCATAACTGGCTGAGCACAATGATAGTGAAGCTGAAGCTGCAGCATCTAGAACTGTCAAAGTTGAAAGTTCCGAAAATAGTACGCAACTACTGGGCAACAATGTGAAGCTGCAGTTTTAGCAAGAAATGTATGTTGTAGTAAAAATTCAGCAATCTTCAATTATCTGCTACATCTAGAGTTACATTCATTTGAGGCCTTACCAAGAAACAAAATCTTGAGATGACTTAAATATTTAAGTGAATTCGAAATAACTTAACATTCAAACTAACTCGTCTTCAAAGTTAAACGTGGCGTTTAGTAATTGGTTATTGTTAAGGCAACGAATGTCTTGAAGCTACTTTCAAAACACTTTATATATTTTCAAATACACCATTCAATGCATTCATATCTTGCAAAACATAGGTTAGGTTAGGTAGAAGGGCTGACAGTTGATCTTGTTACCGTCACACTTAGATCTATGCAGATCCGTAGTGAAACCCTAGGAAGTTGTATCCCACTTAATGTAAAAACCTGTGTGTTCTGTTAGCAGTCAAGCCATTTAGAGGCGTTGACGAAGTCCAGAAGGCTATTCGCCGAAGTTCTAGAAAGATCCTCTTGCAATACATAACAAACGAATCACTTATTGAGACCAAAAAATTAGAATCGTGTATTCAGGAAATGCACCGAAAACACCTATGTACTAACCGAGTAGGACCAGTTTGGCCAACTATAATCTGTTAGTGGGAGAGAACTTGCTCTTCATCAAAGCGAGAGAAAAAATGAAAATAACCACTCTATTTATTCATATCTTTCTGGATTACTCGGTCTATTCGGTGTATTTACAACTGTTAGACTTGTACTTAATCCTTTGGATTCAAGCACGAGAGAAACCAGACAGTGTATTTGATTCGTTTTAAATGGTGTCCAGTGTTCTTTTCTTAGAAGTTCATATTCACGGATAGAATACACTGAAGTAGTGTACTCATTTAGAGAAGGCAAATGAATACATTCATGCAGGCCTTAATGTTCAAGGTGTAAAGGTAGAAGTGTCAGAACGGCACTTAAGTGGTCATACAAAACCCAGAGAATACGAGAAATTCATTTGAAGCGTTCCTATGTATGTAATTGGTGATTGTTGCATTAATTCGTTTAGGAACTTCTTCGATGTACAGAATGGACACACGGCCCAACGAGACGGACTTGATGACAAATACAACTTTCTTGGATTTTTCCATCGTGGTTAATTTAACTTTGATTAAAAAAATTAATTTAGCATTCGACACGCATACAATATTATTTGCCCTTAAGAGCGAGTAAAAAGTGCACATTATATCGATCATTCGTTAAGTCGACATTTGTTATACTTTTAATTTGCCTACATGTTTTTTTTTTTTTTTCAATTTCATAAGAATTTCTCAAAACATAAATATTTTAAATAAATCGAGTTTTTAGCTTGCACTTTAACAGATTGTTCTAAAAAAATAATAACGTTAATAGTTCAATCAAAGCATTCTGCGATGAGTTGAATCTTGTCACAACCAATTAAAATTAGGTTTAGGTAGGATAGATGAAGAGCTGATGAACAAACACGGACTTGTGCATTTTTTTTAAAGAATGTCTAATCAAAACATTCCGTTTTTATTTTTTCTGTTACAGAAACGTTACATAGAAACGCATCTATTAGCAGGAATATTAAATATTTAGGTACAACTTAAACGCATATGTGCTACTTTTAACTCCCTTTAAACTCTCACATAAATGCTTAAGTTGAACTTAAATGTCATCAAATGCGCCTTATTGGCATAGATCCCGTTTTGTTCGCCAGCACCGCAAATGATAAATAATGTCACCGACGATAATCTTTTAACATAATCAAATATCAACAAACTACTTCTATTATTAATAAATATTGTCAAGAGTAACAAATAAAAATATTTAAAATAGGCTTTTGTTCTGGGCTTAACAACAAATATTTGTGAAAGTGTCTACCTCTGTGCACTATTTGCTGTGTGGTTTAAATACTTCAATTGATTGATTGAATTTAAAATTTTATAAGCTCGTCTTAGCACATTTAAATAATTACAGTTTTATGGCTTGAATTGAAAATTTAACATCTTGTAGTTTATAAATCACACCACACTTAATGATGTCGTCGCTTGTGATGATGTGTGAAATACTTAAAACAAAAAAGATAAATATTTTATACAACTCTGTTGAAGATTTTCTTACCTATCATAATTTGTCGATCACTGTTCTAGGTGCAACGTTATTATTATTAGTAACTAAGTATTTGTGCTTAAAAAACAACTGGAATTGTCTTTGTGCTTTGACAAAAAAAAATTTATACTTTAAATTTCCTGTGTATAAAATGCAATATCTGTTATGGCACAAACGTTTGCTAAATTACATTTGCAAAGGCATTACGCAAGGCTTTTAACGTATGAATTCGTGAAAGTATATTCGTATAATGATGAGATGAGTTTTTTTTTTTTTTTTTTTTTTTGTCTATGAAACATTTCGATTTGCGCTAAGCTACACGAGTTATCTTAAAAGCAAAAAATACAAACAAACGTGTGTGTAAAATGTATGAACGCATGGTGATTGAGTGAGTGAGTTTATGAAATAAACACTCCAATCCGTTAGGAGTTCTTAAATTGACAAAAATATGGGCAAGCAAGGCATGTTGCTTCTCATTTGGCAGCTGATGTAGCAACTTTAAGCTTCAAAAACATATTGTCATTGCTTGTAGCAGTGTCAAGCTTGTTGAGATCTAGTTTCTCGACTTCACTTTCGAGATTAATGCAGTTTTTTTCGTATTGCGTTTGTGTCTGCGTCTTTGTGGGGTCCTCTTGTTTATCCTTGTTCTTCTTGAGGACATGCAATAGGTTCTTTTCTCTGTCCTTTGAGGTAGATTTTGAATTGTCTTTGTCCTTGTCTTTGTGCTTGTTGTTCTTGAATCGGGGAAAAATGCATCCGTTTGGAAGAAAACCACCAAGTTTCTCTTTTTTTGGCGGAGCAGTGGCTGGTGTTTTGTTGGTTGCAGTAGAACTTGGAATGGCGGCATCGGTGCCAGTTGAGGCCTTTTTGTTGCTGCCATTCGTCAAGCTATTCGGCTTGGTTAGATCTTCGGTGTTCGATATCGAGCAGAGTTTCGAATTGTGAATGTTGTTAACTTGGATGAGTGCAGGCTCAAGACATATTTGTTCAGATATATCAGCAGGCAATTGGTCTTTAGATGTGTCACTAGCAACACTGTTTATTGCACAATCGACTGTTTCAGATTTTGTATTCGATTCGTCTGGTACAATTTTTGGCAATAGATCCGGCGACTTATCGTTTTTTAATACAGCCGTAGAATCTGGTCCGAGCTCAGTGTAGGTTATTTTATTCTCTGGTCCATTGCTTGGGCTATCGGTCTCCATTTGTTGTTCACTTTGTTGTGTTTCATCAAATGAAGAATTCTGGATTTTCGGGAATAATTGTTGGGTAGTTGTGTTGTGGTAATGTTGCTGCTGACGTTGTTGCATCATTTGCTCTTCTCGTTCTCGGTCTCGTTGAGCTTGCACGGCATTCCATACATCTTTCAACTCACCTGATATATCTCGGTCCTTTAAAATAACTGCATTGCTATAAAAACAAAATAAAAAATAAACAAACAAATATTGTTAATTCGTCAAGGTCACTACTTAAAAAAAAAAATTTTAATTATGTTAACTTAAAGTAATACATTTATCTTTTTTTGGAAATCTCTGTAATCCTAATGTGAGTTTGGGCTAAAACCCAGGAGACTTGAAAATTTAGCTTGCCCACAAAAAAAAAATATATACCTATGTAAACACCTACAGACAGGCATTTCACAAACGTCATTACACCGTATTTTGCATAAAAACTCGGGTCTTAAGGCTTATAAAGTTCAGTTAACACAAGAACTCAAGGGTCCTTGAAATGCATGAAAATGATCCGGAATTTCATCGAAAAATCATCTTGACTGATGAGGCCCATTTCCACCTCGGAGGCTACGTCAACAAGCAAAACTGTCGCATCTGGGGCTCGGAAACCCAAGAGTTATTGTTGAAAAGCCTCTCCATCCTCAACGCGTGACTGTTTGGTGCGGTTTATGGTCCGGCGGGGTCATTGGACCTTACTTTTTCGAAAATGAGGCTGGAGCAACAGTTACGGTCAATGGATTGCGCTATCGAGAGATGATTAATGATTTTTTATGGCCGGAATTGGATGGTATTGATCTGGACAACGTTTACTTTCAACAAGACGGCGCTACGTACCACACAAGCAATGAAACCATCGATCTTTTACGGGAAAAGTTTCCGGACCGTGTTATCTCTCGAAGAGGTGATCACAATTGGCCACCGAGATCTTGTGATTTAACACCTTGCGACTTCTTCCTTTGGGGCCACGTGAAAGATAAGGTCGACGCCAACAGCCCAGCGTCGATTCAAGACCTCAAAGATGGAATTCGTGAGGCTATCGAGGACATAGGGCAGCCACTTTGCGATTTGGTTATGGAAAATTTCATGTAAAGGATATGGTCCTGTAAGCGTGGTTGTGGCGGCCATTTGGCTGATGTTGTGTTCCATTATTAACGGCATACCTTCCTCTTTATAATAAAATAAACATCCGATCATTTATCTCAAAAAATGCCATTTTTCTTTGAATATCAAAATAACACCTCTTATTGGAAAAGCCTTTACATTTTGTAAACAAATTTGAAAAAAAATATTGGTACGCCAATTTTAAGTATTTATTAATATGGAGTTAAGAATTGAAAATCATATAAATATTCCACCCGTTTTCGAAAATCTTCAAAAAAAATTTTTTTTTAAATTCTAAAATATTTTTTTTGGAAAATTTTGATATGCAATGTTTTTTATGTTTGTTTCAAGCTACTGTATAAAAAAATTAGTTTTAATCGGTTAATCAGATATTGAGACATTCGAAAATAAAAAAAAAAAACATTCTATGGGAGGTACATACGGAATAAGATGAAATGCCAAAATGCTATATGATACTAATTTCGATACTCAAAATTTTTTATTAAAATCGTAGGAGTCGTTTTTGAGCAAAAAAATGTTTTTCCTTAATGGTTTTTAAACATTTTTTTGGGAGGTGTCGCTATTTTTGGTTATTACAACAATTTTTATTAAAAATCTCTTAGAAAATGTTAAAAAAAAACTACTTTTTTTGAGTTTTCAAAAAAAAAAAATTCAAACTTTTGTAAAAATCCAAAAAAAAAATATTTTTTGAAAATTTTGGTACCCAGTATATATTACTAAGAATGTAACAATCATTATTTATAAAAAATTGAACAAAATCAGTTAAACCATTTTTGAGAAAAGCGAAAATTAAAACAATAGTTCTTTTGGAGGTGCCATTTATATATATGTAGCCGATTTTGAGAAAAAATTATTTTCCTTTTCTTAATAAAAATAAAAAAAAAGTGTCGAGGGAATGTCTAAAAAACGATAGGTACCAAGCTTAGGGCCCTATTATGACTCGCGATTCACATTAAAAAATCGGCGAATGTGACTGTTTGGCATTACTGCATGCGAATCGCCAAGTTGAAGTTCGCCTTTAATGTCAAAATGTTGGCAGTTGTGTCTTCAAATGCGAACTTCGAAGTTCGCTATTCGTAATACCACGGAACTGATAATTCGCCAAATCGTTCGACATGAGTCGAGCGTTCGACTCATAATAGGGACCTTAAAGAAAATCGACCCATCCGTTTAGGCTGCAGCCGAACAGACACGACAGATGGACGTTTTTGCGAGACCCTTTCTTCGTCTTCCGTATCATCGTAATGTCAACTTTGATCAAAATCTCGAGTTCGATTTTTTTTTACAAATCCATAACTTGCAACATACATTATGTGCCTTGAGCAAAAAAATAGCATTGCAACGAAAAATAAGTTTAGACAAAAATGAAAAATCAAAGGAAGTTTGATTTTAGAAATCATTGTTTTGTAAAACTTTGTACGTTTTATTGAAATGTTTTTTTTTTTTTTTTATAAATTGAATGAAAATTTATTGATCATTAATGTAGTAACTATACAAAAACAAAATATGTTCGAAAATAAAGGGAGCAAAATAAAAGCAGTGCTTGTCTCATTGTGTATAATTAAGTCCAAATAAGGGTTCAAAAAGTTCAATTTATTGTAATTTTAGTTAGTATTTAGTAGCATGACCATTATTTTTTAACACAGCTTCGCAACGACGCCATTTGGCGACCATTGAGTCGAAAACCCCTTCACATCTTTGCAGTGATATTTATCTCTAACCCTACTGTCAATATCACTTTTTTATTTTTTGGTTTGGCATTCGGGACTTCTTTTTTTATGTCCGCCCAAAGATTTTCAATGGGATTGAGGTACGGAGACTGAGCAGGCTACTCCTAGACCTCAATCTTCTAGTCCTGAAACTATTGTTTAGCTGTTCTGCTAGTGTGCTTTGGGTCATTATTCTGCTAAAAGACCCATTTAAGCGGCATTTTGAAGTCTGCATATGGTAACACGATGCTCTGCAAAATTTCTACACACGAGTGTTGATTAATTATACTTTAGATCCAATATATTGGACCAACTCCATAGTATGAGAAGCATCCCCATATCATGATACGAGATCCTCCGTGTTTTATCGTTTTGGTGGTGTATCTTAGATCATATTCGGTATTTGGTGATCGTCTTACACACTGCCGACATCCTTTACCACCATAAAGTACAACTTTAATCTCGTCAGTCCAAAGAATATTCCTCCATTTTTCAGGAACCCATCCCAAATGATCTCGCGCAAACTTTATTCTTTTGGCTATGGGCATTTTTTTCAGAAGTGGGGCTTTTCTTGGAATGCGAGCGATCAAGTTGTGATCCCTCAATCGCCTTCTTACAATATGGATAACGCATGGTAAATCAAGTTCACCCACAATCTGTGTAGCTGCAGCAGTAGGATGCGTTCTTGAAAACCGAACAACACGATTTATGTAAGATGGCTTAAGAATGTTTTTACGCCACCGTGTTTCCGCTTTCCCTCAAATGTTATGTCATTTCTTGCCATTTTCGCCGAACACCCAACAAGTTCCTGAACTTCCTCATAGGTGTTGCCGTCAGTAATTAGGTTTGTAATGAGTTGACGCCTTTGTGGTGTCCAGTGTTTACCACGACCCACTTCATAAGACCAAATAATTAATTTTTTTAAACAAATTCGGTTGAAATATAAAGTAAAAGAATACGGCTTAGTTTTTATAACATCCAAATTATAATTGAAGGAAACACAATATTTTAAATTTAACTTGACGATAACACTGCTATTATTTTGCTGGCTTAAAATACGGAAAGACACCAGACAAAGTGGCATTTAATCAATGCACTAAGAATAAACCGTTAAACTATGACTTCAAATGGTTAACTTAATATCCACGAGCACCACACTACAGTAGAAGTTAGAAAAGAAGCGAACTAAGAAGTACTAAGGTAGTCAAAATAAATTTATACAAAACAGCTGTTTTAACTAATGCTTCCAGTGACTGGCAAGCTTACCTTCAGCATAGAAACTTCTACAAAAGACAAATTAAGTATGCTAAATCGACATTTATATCTAACAAAATACATAATGCTAGTAACCAAAAAGATATGTGGAGACAATTAAAGAAATATATTCTCAAAACAAACAAAGATGAAATAACTGAGGTGCAATTCGATAACTGTGATAATGAAAATAATAGTGCAATAATAGCTGAGAAGCTTAATAACTTCTTTATTAAAAGTGTAAATGACCTTACCAATTCTGTGATATTTTCTGAATATATTAGTCTAGTAGATGAGTGCAATATAGAATTTAAGTTTAGCGTGATAGACACTGACGAAATAATAAATACTCTTTCTGTGATAAAGTAGTGATTTTCGGCCCATAAATATGCTCCCAATATATGAAAAAATCATAGAAAAAATGGCATCAAACCAAATTCAACAACATCTAAACAATAATAATATATTAAGTAAATATCAATCTGGTTTTCGTTCTAACCATTCGTGTGAAACTTGTGTTAATTTTGTGTTCAGTGACTGGAAAAATGAAATTGATAGTCAAAACTGTGTTATTGCTGTTTTTTTAGACCTAAAACGAGCGTTTGAAACAGTAGATCATAATATCTTATTGAATAAACTAGAAAAATATGGTATAAGAAGCACTGAACTTAAGTGGTTTAAAACTTTTATGTGTAACAGAACCCAAAAAACTTCAGTTAATAACAAAATATCTAATCCGGCATCAGTTGACATTGGAGTTCCACAAGGATCAATTTTGGGAGTCCTTCTGTTTCTCATATACATAAATGACATAGAAAAAGTAGTACAACACTCTAAACTAGTGCTTTTTGCTGATGATGCCTTGCTTTATATAGCAGGAAAAGATATAGATGGTATAACACACAAAATTCAAAAAGACCTAAATACTATTTATAAGTGGTTGAATATTAATAGGCTAATACTTAATACAAATAAAACAAAATTTATGACAATAAATAAACCCTTCCCTCATCAACAATTAAACATTCTCATTAACAATACACAATTAGAAGAAGTAGAATCAATCAAATACCTTGGTGTTTTCCTTGATAACAAGCTATCTCTTAATGACCATATAAACCAAATATGTAAAAAAGTTTCAAAAAAAATAGGAGTTCTCAGAAGAACTCGTAATAAAATTTCAAAAAATAGTGCAATAAAAGTGTTTAATGTAACTGTAAAGCCCCATTTTGAATATTGTGCAAGTCTCCTGTATGTCTGTAATAATTAGTTCTAAAAAACTAGACTTCAAAAACTACAAAATAAAGCAATGCGAACAATATTAAAATGTGATCGATACACTTCAATCTCATCCATGTTAGAATCCCTAAAATGGCTGAATATAAATCAAAGACTCTACATGATGGCAATGCTTTTCGTCTTCAAAATAAAACACAACATGTGCCCTGAATATCTTCAATCCTGTGTACCTCCAAGAAGAATTGCACAATATAATCTGCGAAATGTAGAAGAGTTCAATATCACCCGAACGAGAACAACTAGAGCACAAGCCAGCATACTATACATGGGATTACAGGCCTACAACAACCTTCCAACTAACATCAGAAATATAAATAACTTAAATCAATTTAAAAATCAAATAAATGTATATGCGAGATCTTTTATTAATTAAATTCCTAGAACAATTATTTAATGTATGTAAACTAAAATGTAAATATTTTATAAAACTTTAATGGCCATTGAGCCAAATAAATTCATAAATTCAAAAAAAAAAAAGGGGCTGCATTATAAAGATATGACAAATTATATTTTTTTACAGATTACACTGCTATTATTTTGCTCGGCGCTGTACATAGTACATAGCTAGTAAATATACAAAAATTCGGAATGAATATTTTCAATCAACAAATTAAAGGATCATACAATTTTTTTAACTCTAATTTTTGAAAGGCTGTAACTTTCTGACAAAATTCGAGACTTAAATTCGCTGAAATTTCGATTTTTGATGAAAAGTTGCATTTCGTCTTTGGTCATCGATACCTCAGAAACTAATATTTGTACAACAAAAACAATGAGAGTTTTGGAAGCTTGAATTAAATAGTTTTCCATACTCAATATAGGTTTGAACAAGTACAAAAAAGTACATTACATATACGCTTTCTTGCTAAATCTGCCGCTTCTATTCAAATATTGCGAACAGTATCAATGTTTGTACGTTTTTTTAGTTTAGTTTAGTTTTTCTTTTTGAAATTGCAATAAAAATCGAATAGATATCCTTCTACCTTAAAACTCCTTCTACCTTTTTATCGAGTCGTTTTCTTTGAACAATTCTGAGGGCGATCTGAGCGATTTTAGCTATTTGAACAATTATCCTAAGGCCTCATTTATGCATATCAATATTTCCCAATCTTCAGTATTCAATAAAATCAATCAGCTGAAGGATGATTTCTCCCCTGGCCCAGATGGTCTTCCAGCAATCGGTATAAAAAACTGTATTGGTAAATTAGCCAGCCCCTTATGTTATTCACAATTAAGGCTTAAAAAATAATATTTCCCAAACTCTCCCTGCCTTTTTGAAAGCATACTGTAAATCATTTTTTTTAATCGTAAATCAATTTTTCCCCTAAGCCCCACGACCACTAACCTGAGTGAATTCGTCTCAAAGACGCTGTCTGCCTTAGAACTAAGTAAAGAAGTAGATGTCATTGCAACAGATTTTAGCTAGGCATTTGGATACAACAAACTAAAAAAGCTTGGTTTTCCTTATTTGGATCCAGTCTTATTATCGTGTTCTTTTCACAGCAAGTGTCTCCCAAACCTATTTAGGCACTGTCTGGAGTACGTCAATGAATCCATTTAGGACTCCTTATGTTAGTTTTTTTAGATTATTTGATCTAAGATTATACATCCACAGATACTAATATAAAGTTTGACTATGATGTTGAACTGATTTTACCCCAATCTGTTTTGGAAATTTATGCTGAACACGTGAGGATTTCGAAACAAATTTCATTCTCTGAGGATGTATTTTTATTAAAAACCGACTTATATAAATTGATAACTTGGTGCGAAGAAACACTTTCTTGAGCTAAACAAATGTCAAGGCATAACTTTCTCCCAAAAGTGTCCTCCCCTGTCACGAAGGCCATACTCGATTAATGGTGATCCTGTTCTTATCGCAACCTTTATTGGCGACCTGGGAGTTATTTGTGATACTCAACTTAATTTCCGCTCCGACTACGACAGCAGTATTAACAAAGCCAACTCAACTCTCGGCTTCGTAAGACGCTGGTCAAAAGTATTTTCCAGTACCTACTTTACCAAATCCATTTATATGACTTCCGTAAACCATCTCATAATCCTGACCACCTTATCGCTGACCACAGTACAGTTTATGGCCTAAATGAACCCTTGGGCCAAATGCAACGCAAAGCTAATAACTTAAATACCTTCAACCTTTTATGTTGACTTAAAAGAGGAAGACAACATACCTGTGCTGGTTTTCTACAAAACTTTCGAACTGAATGCTCTCTAGGAAATTATTGTTCAACTCTAAATTTGTGAGAGTTACGGGTTGAACGCTTTGAAAAGGCACAATAGCAAATTTAAAATACATACAATCTTGTGAATACAATAGATCTGCAACCACAATTGCGACTCTAGATGCGTGAGCTGCGGATAGTTCTGACCAAGCATATCTATATTAGCTGGGCACCCACAATCAATCAAGAAATAAACTTATAATCATGTTAGCCGGTGCATGGAGCAGCTTGCCTAGAGTGCATGAATAATGCAATTTTATTAATATAGTTGTTCTTTCTGGATTCAATCACATTTCGAAGTCAGTTTAAAATTTGACTGTCCATGTAAGTTTATTAATTACTGAATAAAATTATAGATTTACATTATGTATATCGTGAACTGAAAACCTACCACCTTAAATGCCCAAAAAGATTAATGAATCAGAGTGGATATAGGAATTGAAAATAATAATAAAAGTCAAATGCCAGGAATATGATTCATGAGTGAAATATTTTGTAAATTACCGTATCAATTTTACGCCCGGATTCATAGCTTCGACGAAATCGCACATCAGTTCAACCATTGCTCGTCTCTCTTCGGGATCCTTGCTATGTCTCCCGGAATCCTTTAGCACTTCTGGATTTGCCATCACAGCGAACACAACTGGAGGATTTCGTGGACTACCCGGAGGCACCTGCAACAATACAAACACGTAGAATCGAAAAGGAGAAACAATAACGAACTGAAATGTACCCTCATGCCTCCATAGAGCGGTATGGGGTCGCTGGCTTCCTGTGGAATCACAATTCGCGTCCAACTTAGGACATTAATGAAGAGCTCTTCGCCATGCTCCGTCGTTGTTCGAATGCACATGTGGGGTTGCGGGGGATTCTTGAAATGTCTGTAGGCACGGGAGTGGCGATAGTGCGGCGGCGACGATTGTATTATCGAACCTCCAGTTATGCCGTCACTTTGATACGGAAGCCCAATGGTGTTGTTCGATTCACCAACGGAGTAGGACACCGAAGAAGATGGCGTCTCGAGGGAAATATTTTCAGTCAGCCCACCGCCACCGCCACCGCCACTGCAGTCATTGGGTTCCTGCTCCTGCTCCAATATAAATTCATTCGACATTTTTGTGTCTCGAGTTCTGGGAAGAGATCCAGCACTGCTAACAAACAAAATCACACCAAACTAGCAATAGTCGCAAAACATTGTGGAAAAATTCAAGCAAACCAGTCTGCTGGATTAATTTTTTTCCTTTTCCCTTCTTTTTTCGATTCAATCCAAATAAATAGAACACACAAATCGGCTTTGTCAATCTATTGACATTCCGGTAAAAATAAAAATTGAGCACCCATTTGGAAATAAATTCAATTATTGCACCAAAAGCATTAAATATTTAGTTAGGCGGTGTAAACTATTTGCTGTTTAGTGGGGAATAAGTTGATGGAGCTGGTAGTTTTATTTTTAGACACTTTTTTGTTTATTTTAACGAGTGAAACATTTAATTTCTTGAATAAATTCCACTTTCAATCAACACAACAAAAGGAGCAGCAAAGTGCGCTATTAGCCGTGAACTGCTGGCCATGATTACCAATTGTGCCCAGCTAGCCAGTTGCTCAGTTTGACTTTTTTCTCCGGTAGGGTATGGCATGATTTGTTTGGATAACATTTCAATGCGGAATAAAATGGATGTTTTTCGTTGTTTTATGTATTTTCATTGTAAATATATATATTTTGTTTATTTATATACAATGGTATTTTATATTGTTTTTTTTTTTTTTTTTTTTTATGTCCAGTCGTGTAAAGCCGACTGTGTGCAAGCTACTAGTGCCGTTTTCGTTTGGATTTCGGAACTGTTCCATTCCTATAGAAAATGAGAAATTTGGAGTAAAAGGAGTGAAAAAGGAGTAGCTCCGAACGTCCACTCGAAAACGACATAGGTGACCATTGTTCCACATTAAACGATATACGGCGTGTTTTTCTGCAAGTCCATATGGATTTGTCGAAAAAAACGACATCGGGACTTAGGAACTTCTTACTTACAGTACGTAAGTCCCGATAATTATCTGGACTTAGCTAAGTCTATATGGATTTAAGTTGTTGTTGTATTTACGGGTAAAACTATTAGTCCCGATGTAGTTTTTTTCGACAAATCCATATGGACTTGCAAAAAAAAAACACGGCTATAGTTACAGAAAACCAAAATGTGCTGTTAACTTGTTGTTGGTAGAATTTGCATGTGACATTTAGTCTTAATGTGAAAAATTTAATGTTGACATTAAGGAGCTCATCAAAACACGCCTACTCTGTCATGACTTTCTCCAGTGTCCATGTCCACTTTCCAGTTTGCTCTCAAGATTGGATTGAGAGAGCTACTCTGAAATGGAAACGCACCTTAAGATTTCGAGAAACGATGAAAAATGGAACAATACTCGTACGATTTGTTTCAATTTTCATCGTGATGTAATGTGTAGGCACATTACAAAAGATTTATGGCTGATTTGCAATGCCACTTCAGGCGTCGCTTTGACAGATTTTTCTGTCAACGCGAAAGTTTAGATATAGCTATTTATTTGTATAGTGTGTTTAGAATGACGTGTTGAGCATTAATGTTACGATTTGGCATAGCCTTCGTAAACCTCTCCAAAAGCTGAAACAGCAGCAAAGGCTGCTTTAGCAACTACTATTTCAACTGTCGACAAAAGATTATTTTTGTTCATTTTAAATTTAGAATCACACTTCAATTGTTTTTAATCAGCTGATACTCTCTTATGTCGTTTTCGAGTGGACGTTCGGAGCTACTCCTTTTTCACTCCTCTTACTCCAAATTTCCCATTTTCCATAGGAATGGAACAGTTCCGAAATCCAAACAAAAACGACATTAAAGTCATCTGTTATGTCGACGTGTCCGTAAAATGCTTGTAAACGTATGAAGGCATCACTAACGCGAACGCGCCATTGGAAATCAGCCATTATGGCTTTCAAATACCTACCAACAAAACGCCAATATTACACTCCGGTTCGTTCGATTACATCTTAATTCAATTTTTAACATAAATATTTAATCAACGAGGCTGGAGTGTGCGACTGGAATTTTTGTATTTGATTGCGAACACTCCAATTTGCTCGATTAGGTCTTTGTTTATTTCAAGGCTTAAAATGATGAGCTAGTAGGCCTCTGACCGAATTGTAAAACTAGTTTCTTTTGCTTTGATGGGCTACGCACTGTTTTCTGGTCGATTAGGCCTTTGAGTTTAAAAATAGATTAACTTTGACAGTACCTCTCAAAATGCCAATCGATGGCTCTACGAGAGGACTTCGTAAGAAAAAATCACTTTTTTGAAATTAAGGCTCAAGAAATGCACAAAAATCAGAGCCACTTGTTGGCATTTTTGGTTAAATAGGTTTGTTCTAAAAGAACAAAGCAAACTTGAAAAAATAAAACCTCGAATAAAAAATCTTTGCGAAAATATTGACAGTACCTCGTTAGTCTCTCAAAAGTGAGTATAAGGCTGTGTTGTGCGCGAGTTGCTTAGTTATTATATTAGTTAAGATTTAATCGAATAATAGTTTTAATATTTTTTGGTGAGTATTTATTCTCAGGACAACAAATAAGATTTATAAGAATCTTTTATAACAAACAAGTTACAACTAATTTAAATTAAGGCAAATACTTACGAGGTCCTGCCCGTGTTATTTTTAAATATTTTTAAGACATACGAGGTCCTTTTTAAAAACAGTTTTTTATCGATTCTGAAAAACACCCCAAAAGTTCTTACGAGGTCCTGTCATATAACCATAGAAATGTTGTTTCATTTTTTCGTATGAAGTTGAGTTGAGAAAGAAAGTTTCATGTTTTGCAAAAGAAGCAAGAATGGTAGGATCATTGAATTATTATATATGGACTGCTAGTTGGTTGTCAATTCCATACAAAACCTGCGGAGATGATGGTTCCAGTTCTCAAAGCGGAATCAGCGACATATTGGGGCCTACCGACAGTAATAAATACTATTTTTAGCGTCATCTGTTGCATACTTCGCCTTAGAATGAAATTTCATTCATAGAAGGTAAGGCCATCTGTTGTCATAGGAAGTCCCCAATCAGCGTAATGTTGGGGGAGCACTGAAAAAATCCTTTTTTGATTTATTTTATAAAACCTTTGATTTAAGAGTCATATTCGAAATAAAAGATTTTTCAATGAAATTTATTTTCTCCATGTAGTGAAGGGAGATATTTTTAAAACATTATTTCAAGGAAAAATTCGTACAATCGTATTTATAAACGCGGTCTTACTTAGGACGGCCGTCCAAGTTATAAAAAACATTTTTAATGTCTGAAGTTTTCTAACTTTTTACCTACCTTAAGACAACGGAACCTATCTATTGTCTAAACCTGCAATATTGCAATATTTTTTGTATATATCAAATAAAGTATTTTCCGACTATTTCGAAATAATTATAAACTGTGTAACTAGTCAAAAATCTAATAAAAACGACTCGCCCACTAGGCAACTTCCGAGCAACTTTTTAGATATCTTATTTTTCTTGAAAACGTTCGTATTTTTGTAATTATAACTTATTCATAGGTTCATTCCTTTATTTTAAAATTCTGATTTTTGTGCATTTCAGTCCAAAATTCTGTCAAAGTTCATAAAAAAAACAATAAAATTGTACAAAAATGCACAAACATTTGGAGTTAAGGAACGAACCTTACTTTTAATTTATCAGTAAAATCTATCTCAACCGAAATTGTAGAGGATTAGAATTCCCTATAAAAACGCGCTTAAACTGTGTTTTTAAAACTACTTTTTTTTTTGCAAGTCCATATGAATTTGTTGAGAAAACAATATCGGAACTAATTGTTTTACACGTAAATACAACAAAAACTTAAATCTATATGGACTTAGCTAAGTCCAGATAATTATCGGGACTTACGTACTGTAAGTAAGAAGTTCCTAAGTCCCGATGTCGTTTTTTTCGACAAATCCATATGGACTTGCAAGAAAACACGCCTATTATATGTAAAGCAAAATACTACCTCTACTCATTTACTTTTCAAATCTGCCAATTTCTACTAATTTTATTTTATTTTATGAACTTCGACATAACTAAAATTTGTACAAATTAACAGTTTTGAAAATTAAGCGAGAAGTTGTTTGTAAAAAAAGGGAAATTTTCGGATTTGGTTACGGGATTTTTTTTTTAAATAACCCTTAGCACTGGTTTGATGTTTGTTTAGTAATTTGTTGTTATTAATTAAAAAATGTATGAAAACAAAGTTGAATCATTGCGAAACTAATTAACAATAGCAACCAATGAAATCAACAAACAGCGGTAATTGTTATCGATTTAAGTGAAAGAAAATTTTATTTGCTCCTAGACAAGAAGTGAAAAATCTCAGTCACCTTCAGCGCAAAGATATCAACGATTTATCTAAACTTAAACTCCTACGTAAAGGATGTCGGAAACACAGAATGCATGTATTGAAGAAATTATAATATACAATTCGTAATTAATTTGTGTGAGGTGTTTTTCAGATAAAAATATTATCATAAATACTATCTGCACTATCAACGGAAGGTAAAGGTTGGAAGAAAAGTTTAAATTTTGGCATTAATGACATCTCAAAAACTAACTAGTTTCCTTTGTAAAATTTGCGTTCAATGAAAGCACTTGACTACATGTATGTAGTCCCTTGTGTCTGCCGAACGTACCCAATGAAAAATGAAATCAGATGGAAAAAAAATCCCTCAAAAAAATCCTCGATACAAATGTCAAACAGTAGTATCTGTATTTTCCGATAGGACTGAACTCGGCGCTTGTAACGCATAGCTTAAAGTGGCGTCAACGTGAAGTTGGCTGCTGGCAGTCCATATATAATAAGTCAATGGGTAGGATTTTCCAATGAATGCGTCCAGTGCGACATAAATTGGTTTGTTGGATTTGTAAAACTATTTGCCCTATGAAGATTTAACAAGATTAAAGGCTCTCCCAAACCAACGCTAATATTTCACAACGACGACGAAACTTTCGCCTGTCTTAATTTTTTTACATGGAGATTAATGGGAGGACCCACACTGGAGCGATGCGAATCTTCGAACATTATTCAGTCGTCGCATATTCGCGCGAATGTTTCGCGTTGGTTTGGGGCAGCCTTTATTTGAAATCTTCTAAATTTACGAAATAAATTTGTATTAGGCGTGTTTTTTTCCAAGTCCATATGGATTTGTCGAAAAAAACGACATCGGGACTTAGGAACTTCTTACTCACAGTACGTAAGTCCCGATAATTATCTGGACTTAGCTAAGTCCATATGGATTTAAGTTGCTGTTGTATTTACGTGTAAAACTATTAGTCCCGATGTCGTTTTTTTCGACAAATCCATATGGACTTGCAAAAAAAACACGGCTATTGTTGAAGAAGATTATTGCAAATCTTATCAAATCTTGGTTTTGTGGTCGGTGGAAACAAAGTATTACAATCCGTTAGACGCTGTTTAGATTGGGAAGATTGAGTCCGGTATCACGGCTGTTTATAGGCAACAGAAGTGTGGGGTGAGGGATCTCGTGAAGCACGAAGAAACCATAAAACCGGTGTCATGAGTGTCATTTGTTGTTCTTTCAATGTGCGAAATGTGCGAAATGTTGAAATGGTTTTTGTTTCAATGTATTTTGAGGCACCTCAAAGTTTCTTATGTAAACACGATGAGACTCACCAGTCCGTACTCAATCTTCCCAATCTAAACAGGCTCTTAAAGAATAGGGCACTTTTTATAATTGTACTACTTATAAATACTTTACTTATTAGGTACTATAGACATTCAAATTGCTCCGATAGACTCAACTGCCCTCTAAAAAATGCATTTAAACAAATTTTGTAATAACTTGTAGGTATAGGTACCTACGAGTACACCAGTAACTCAGTAGAAAAAAAGAACGCAGTAGTTGAAATTTGTTTTGCTTCTGATTTGGCTTGAAAAATATCTTCTATTTTTTCCGAAAGAGAATCGTCCGAACCCTATTTTTTTTTTTTTCAAATTTTCAAACAAATTACCAACTTTGGTAAAATACGTTTTTTTGCAGCTAGTAGTATTTTTTAAAGCAAATCCCATCCGGATAAGATCAAAGGGGCAATGCGGGCGAATTCATAGTCGTTTGCTAAGCTAAGTTAAGATCAAATGGATCAAGGAATACAGATCCTATTTTTAACCGAATTACCTTCAATATTGATTCAAATATAAGTTAATTTAAACTATTCAACTTCAAATATTAAAAGCGTAACCGATAGCAATCAAAATTTGTCATATAAAATACAATTAAACTCAGGTTTAACTTAGCAACTGTTTAAAAATGACTATGAAAACGCCCCAATGTTATTAAAACTTAAACAGTTCATAATTTTTTACTACTATAGTAGTAGAAAGTATTTTTTTTTTTTAAATCCAAATTAAATATCTACTCATCGAAAGCTAACAGAAAAAGGTGAACCAAACTCACGTTACGGTAGCTCTGGATGTGTGCTGTGGGTCGGTTTCACATGAATCGTGCCATTTGAGCCTTACCTTGGTAGACCTGTTTCAGTAAGTTGAAAGCAGCACATGAGTTCGGCTAAACTCATTTCGTTTCTCTTTTCTTAAAAAGAATTAAAAAACAAAATATGAAAATATGAAAATTTCGCTACAATTTAATAATTGTATTTTATTTTGGTGCGTATGAGATGTTTGTGTTGTGATTATTTTATGGTTTGCCTGTTTTAAATTAAAACAAGTGCGATATCAAAGTTATTGTTATCTTAATCATTCAAGGAGTGCACCTGACTAAGTGATGTTTAGATAATTCCAAAAGGTTGCCCAAAATCATAGATACATACATAAATGTGTAACGTATTTTGAAGATATTTTTTTTGTTTGGTTAAAATTTGTGTTTTTTTTTTTTGTATTTTTCTTCTTTAATTTGACCAAACCAAAGATTTGATTAATTAATTTGTGATCTTCGATGTGTTTTTGTGATCAACACACGGGTGGTGTTTAAAGTTGGACTTCGTACTGTTAGATGGATAAATACACACCTACCTACACACAAACATCATTGTTGGAGTTATAATCGGATATTAAATAATTACACTGTGCTGGTAAGCATCTGAAAGCTCGCGCTACTATCAAGAGATTCCAATAAATATCTTTACATAATACATTTGCATTTTATAAAAAAATATTCATACCACCTTTAAGTCGGTTGCAAAAATTAAGTTAAATTTAGGTATACCGCCGGCGGTAGCGGTGGCGTTAGCTAGACCAGTACATACCTACCTTCTCATAGAAAATACTAATTTGATGAGATTTTGTCAATAGCTATAAATTTTAAATTGAATTTTGAAACCTCCGAACCCGCTCAGAATAACGATGCCATATTGCGATACAAGAAACAATATTTGAAGTCTAGCTTAAAGAAATAGTTAATAATAGAACTGAGCTATTATAGACACGTAGAAGCAATAAAAACGAGAACAAATCGATTAATTAGTATTGAACGATTGTAAGAGCAGGGAAGTACCCACCCATATTTGTGGTTTGGGTTTCATCAAAATATGTATGTACATAGTTAATTCAGGAAGCTTGGTTTTTGTTGTTAAATAAATTTAAATTAAAAGTTAAAAAAAGAAGCTCGTACAACCATACGGCCTTCTTGGCTTGAGCTAAACAAAAGCCATCGCATCAGTGGAAACAAAAAAAAAAATGCTGCTGCTATATGATGAGAACTTTGTATGTGCGCCTTCCTTCATTCATTTAACATTTTGAAAAGTATTCATGAGATACGATTGTACTCGTAATTGTAGGTACAAAACAAAACATTTGTCGGTAAAGTCGGTAAAGTCGCGGTGCGGCGCGATTGCAAAAACCGTCCGTCCATGTTGTCATGTACTCAATACACATTGTTGTTTGGTTGATGGTGTATATCTCCATTGTGTTTGCCTTTGCAGTAGCTAGAGCTAGAGCTAGAGCTACTCGACCGGATCAGTAGCTCAATAGTTCCCATATACTAATTCAAATATTTTTCTAGCGAACAATAGCGAAGCGTACTGCGCCATTAGCATAGCACTTTATGAGTGAAGTCTCGTCGGTTGTTCGGTTGCTGTTGGAAGTTGTTGCATGCAATAGACTAACCTTCTATTTGCGATGGTAGGTATAATAATTGCAAAACAATGCATATATAATATACCTACCTACCTACAATATTGAGTCTTGGAAAGATATTTGGAATTATGAAGAAAGAATTCTGGTATAGATATTGTGAGGCCTTAAAGCGTAGCTTTAGCTTGAGCCTATGCAGTAGGTATACACTCTATGTTATTTGATTGAGTTCGCATTTTTGTACAAATCTTTTGAAACTTGTCTCACTTTAAATAATAATTATTCTACATAAATACAAAAAATCAGTTGTATTAATAAGATTTCCTTAAAACACTCTAGGTAGTAATTTTCCAGCTAGTCGTTGTTTATATAGTTGGAAATCTTCTTAGTTATAAGCGAACTCCAACAGGTGTCTAAATATATCCTCATATATTCACTGACATCCCTGTAATCTGTCAATTTTGTGATCTTTTGGATACGATCAATGAACATTTCATTCCTTTCAAGGTAAATTTTTAGTTCGTAACTCGTGATTCGTGTTGATCGAGCAGCATTCGCTCTTGTTTCCTGATTGCATGCACGATTTGATGCTTAAGCTACAATTAATGCCGTGTTTACATTTTCTAATTTCCCTTTCTAATGCATGGACTCACAGTGTAAACGTGGTACTTCCTACCCAGTTTTTGTTTAAAAACTTCGCCAACAAATTTGTTTAAAAATTTTCTTCTTATACCACAACTAGCTAATTTACCACAAAAAATGTACAATAAATTGCGCATGTCGGAAAATACCCGACAATTGTCAACTTTTCGGTTCATAAAAAATGTCATGACAATGAATTGTCAAGTATTATTCGACAATTGTCAGGAATTTTTTGACAAATTTTTACTGGTAATTCTTTTAGGAGATGAAAAAAAATGTAAAATTTACATATTTGTTAATATTTAATTGACAATTGTGACAGGAAAGTTCAAGTGTTGACAATGAAAAGACAGAAGTTGAACTAAAATACTAAATAATATTTTTTTCAAGTGAAAGTGATGACGATTGTCATTTGGAACTTCGTGTAATACGCCTGTGCCCTCAACATTTTAAACGGAGAATAAATAATGACGGTCGAGATACGATGAAAATTGAAACAAAATGTATAGGTTTTGTTCCATTTTTCATCGTTTCTTCTTCAAGATCATAAAATGACAAAATTGTCATGTCAAATGTGTCGGTATAATTATGACAATGACAAAATTGTCATGACAAATTTATCATTGTATTTTTCTGATAAATTTGTCTCCTGTAAATATTTTATGAATTACAAATTTGTCAGACAAGTATTACAAAATTGTTGGATTGTCACCTGTCAATTTTAATGAAATAGGGCCCGGGTAGACTAATAGATAGGTACCTACATTATTAAATTTTTGTATAGGTAACTGAAAAATTAAAACAAGGATTGATATCAATAAAAAATATTTAAAAACAAATGCGACCCCAATTAAGTGAGGTGGAGTGTATACACCTAACCTATGCAAAAAATGCTGATTGCATTTAGTTCTTTTATAGCAGCTTATGTAGGTACTTATAACTATCCTCATGAATGCATATTCAACAAGTGATTTCCCATAACTTACCATTAAACTGAGGTCAGCAGCTTTTTTCGTGTCGACAACGACACACGGACCGACAAGGCGCGCGGCGATGACGATACGATGCTGAGAGTTTTTTGTGATATTTTCCTGTAATAGTTGTTTGTCTAAAAAGAAACAGGTACATGATATTTTTTTTTATATAAAGACAAAATGCACGACTTGCTCTTTTTTAGCGCTGAAAGTTTAACCGATTTAAAAGCCATCAAAACTGCCCCAACAGGATTTAATTGTAGTATTTTCTATACTATGTCATAATATAAAAATATAGTTAATGAGCGTCATATTATTTATTAAAAGAGGAAATTGAGATATCGCAAACAGCACATAAGAAAAGGCCTAAAAAACTGGGTCTGCTATAGGTATCATTTGCTTTGTCAATCCTTGCGTTCGAGAATTTATCCGAGAAGGTGTCAACCTATCCAAAAATGTTCAGATACCTTGAGTTGTTTTTGCGTCAGCTGTTTTTTTCACAATTGATTACAACAACACAAACCTATTCAGAAAGCTTTGGATTGATCCCCAAACGTGACCAATGAAACATTTTTGTTTTGAATTGACAATTGTATTGTTATTTATATACATAACTCTGACATCTCTGACATCTTGTTTACGCAATCACCTAATTTCGAGGCTCCGCATGTCACTTCTTTTCATCCTTATACCGGAAGAATAAGTTGTGGTCATGTTTTATTGGAAAAAAGCCTTGTTATACGTTGTTTATTTTCTAAAGGGTGTTTTTTTAAGAGGAATACTAATATAATAGTATACCCGGTGCGGTGTCGTCTGGCGTGCGTCGCACTGTTATACCGGCAGCCTGCAGATCGAAGATTTCAGAGCCTATTCCACCTAAAAACATAAAATCTTTTTTTCCGAATTATAGGGACTAGATATACTGCCTCTTGCGACGAAGTGAAAAAAATACTCCATTATCCTTATGTCATTTAAAAGAATCTCTCATCCTAGCCATTTGAATTAGTTTAATTAGGTCTGTTTGGTAACGTGAATTTTTTTACAGAATTTGCTGTCAAAACCCATATGAAAAAAAACTTAGTTTTGAAAAACTTGGTATAAGTATAACTGGCTGAACAGAATAGAAGCGCGTTCGAACGCGCGTTCGCACCTGTCAAAGTTAAAATACGTGAAATTTCGTTAAAGTGAATACAATGGAGACGCAGCCGCGAACGCGACTCTGGGAGTTAAATAAGTTTTAATAATCACGCGCGTGCGAACGCGCGATCGAACGCGCGTCTATTGTGTTCAGCCAGTAAAGTGTGTCGTTCTAGTGTGGGCAGGACATAGACCTACTTGGTGAAATGGCAAAAAATAAAAAAAAATAGTCAGCTGTCAAATTTAATATCCCTACAAACAGTGTTGCAAATTTTAAAACTAAACCCCTTTTAAAAAAACACCCTTTATAATGTGTGCTTCTAATAGTTATGCCTGCGAACAAAATAACTATAATTTGTTAACTTGTAACATGTTTTTGCTTTGAATTGCGAAAACATTAAGACTTTGATTTTATACATTTTTATTCAATTGTCCGCTCGAATGCATTCCAGATGTTGTTATTAACACTTTTGTGTACACGAAGGTGTTATTGGAATATCATGATTCACAATAATTTTTGCATCACTCATATTATTGCAATAATTGTTTAAAACTATTATAGTAACAATTTTGTGCATTTACATGATAGATACTGCAAGTTCCATTATATTTAAGATATTCGTTGTTTGATAAAGAGAAGATCATTTGGCGTTTTTCTTTTTTGGTTCTGAGCGAAGCTCTGAGCAGAGGCTGAACGATCAGAGCAGACCTCTGAGCAGATTATGATCAAAGTCCTCAGATTTAATTATGAAAGACCCTTGAGCACTAAACTGTCATTTCATAGGGAATTCTTTTTTAATTTTTAATGATGTGAAGTTGGCTTCGCTCAGCGTTTCACTCGATTTGCTCTGTCATATTTTTCTGAGCTAATTGATCAAGCTGTGTGCTAACTCCGATGGAAAAAAGAAACACATTTTTTATACTCTCATATGTCTGAGCTAAAAAGAAACACGATTTTTTTTTGACAGTTAAGGCTCTGCTCTGAACTAAAAAAGAAAAACGCCTTATGTAGGTGCCTACTTGTAGATACAAAAATATCGCGTTAATTTTATTTATAATCGTGCCACCGAGCTGTTGAAATTTCACATACAAAAATGCTTACACTTACTTACACGCAGTTTTCAGTCTTTCATCAAAAAAGTTGGTGAGAGAATAAAAGTTCTTACAATCTTATCTTGACATATATTAAGGCCCAGTTTTCCAGTGATGGTGAGTTAAACCAGAGTTAGCTAACTCTATAAGTAAATTAACCCACAGCGAACTGAGGAAGCAGTTTTCGGTGGAGAATAAATGAGGAACGACTAAACAAATTCCGTGGATAAAACTTCAAAAGCGTCTCTTCAATTAATCCTGAGTTAACTCACCAAATTTGATGAGTTAACTCGGGTTTAACTTTAATCTCATACTAAAAAACTGGACCTAAGAGTATATAGAAAATATTACAATATTTACTTAGGTTAATATAAAATAGGTTAATATCGTATTTTGATGATGTATGTCAAATTTAATGATGATCGAGAAATCCGAAACAGTGGGTTTCGCCATACCCGTCCGTTGGCCTGTGAACCGATTCGCTTCAAATTTGGTACAAAGTATTTTTATGTGATTCTCTAGAGTGAAAATTTGAAAAAAAGGTTGATGCCATACAAAAATGTTGTTTTTTCATATTTTCTCGAAAACGGCTATAACGATTTTGATCAAACTTTGTTCATGTTATAGCCAAACTGTTGTAAGAAAATTGAGTTTAAGATTTTTGGCAAGAATATCAAATAACTGTTTTGAGAAAATATGGTCTTGTTTTTGGGTTATTCGCGTCCAGATAAAACCATATATGCCTGCAACACTAATGCCTTCCACGAAAAAGTTAGTAATCATGACTCTGAAAAGCTCACCGTTGTCCGTAGAGTTCTGACTATAATCATTTGTGAAGACATAAATAAACTAATGATACCACCAAACCATAAAGTGGGATGGTGTTTCGACAGTGTGTATCGGAATATCATTGCTCCAAATTCGGCTGTTCTATCTATTGCTAGAGCCATTTAACCAAGAATTTGCTTAATTGTGAGCACCATAAAATGCACGTAATGCCCGATGAGTTTCACGTAAATACAACAAAAACTTAAATCCATATGCGACTTAAATTAGGAAAATTTACAGTAAGACGGAGGGATACATTCATGTTACGATTATCAATCCTCTTATATTTCTAATCATTTCATCCATCCCTGTTTACAAATGTATAGTTTGGCATTTCAAAGATTTGTATTTGTTTCTCTCTCTTGCTTGTATCTCTTTCTTGCACTTACCGACATTTGGGCCAGTTGACATTACACAAACACTATTTCATAGGTTTGGTGCCGCACTTACGTACCTACACTGTATGTGGGACAAACACCATTTCCATACATTTCTATGGTCACAATTAATTGCCAAACCAAATTAACCTTGACGGTGTTCATATGGACTGACTCCTCCGATTTTTTTTGACGTTTCTGTGCTTTTGCTCACTTCCACTTCATGGTGAGAAAATAAAAATAAGTGGATTTTTTTTTACCTCTTCATTTGTGACATCTGTTTTCTCTGTCTGTGATTTATCTTTGGCACTTTAATCTTACAGAATCCTATTTTTTCAATTGGAAACATATTTATTTAAGAATATTAACATTTTGTAAGTGAAGAATTTGTAATTAATCGTTCAAAACGCACAGTTTTTTGTTTTGTTTTAACGACTGTTAAACGTCAAAGTAAGTCCGATCACATTAGTTTGTGCCTGAACAAAACAAGTTGGATTCACGTAAAAAAAAATCGGATGAGTCAGTCCAATGTGAACACCGTCCTTGAAACAACCTAGAACTGTCAAATCAGGTGTCACAGAAAACAGTGCTGCCAATTAAAAGTTCTTCACCTCTAAAAAAAACACTTCATACCAAAAATATTGATCAAAAAAAGCTTCTTGTTTTAAAATCGGCTCAAACTTTCTACGATTTTTATTAATTTTATATTTTGTTATGTGTTTGGAATGTTTTTTTTTCTAGTTCAAAATGGTGGAGATAAGCTGCTTACACAATTCAGCCCAGTTTTGAAAAATTTGGCCTCAATCTTTTAGCCAAATGATATTTCCCCATTTTGTACAAAAAAAATCCATAAAAGAAAATATAGTGACTGTAGTTTCCTCTAAAAGCCTCTGATCGCTCTCTCATTAAAACAAACACAAAGTTCCAAGTAAACAACATAAAAACGATGAAATTAAGAAAATTGTATTGAATTCCATATTTTTTAAGATTATCCCTAGAAACTCATTTCAAAAATATTCTTTTTTCTTCATTTCAGATATGTTAACCTGTGAACTGACGATGGATTGAAGAAACCGTTTAAATAATACAGTGCATGTCCGTTATAAGTTTATTGTTTTGTGTTCATAATGTAGTCGTTGATGTTTTTTTTTTTTTTTAAATCGAAAACCCTTCATTATTGTTGGAGCTACAAGTAATTTATATATATGTGTAGCAAAATATATGTTTTTCGACGAGCGATATAATGAAGAGTTATTTCATTTCAATTATTGTGGTGCTGTTATTAGTTATTAGCTATAATGTGATCTTAAGTAATAAAAATGATACTTTCCGTGTGGTGGACAAGTTCAGCTATCGTGATGATAGTGAGGAAAGTTTAGAGGAAGGCGATTTGAAGGTGTCGGATTCTGCAACAAAAGTTGAAGGTAATTTTCATATAGATATGACTAATATTCATTTGTAGAAAAATATAATTTTTATAGCTTTCGCATAGTTATTAAGCTCAACCACACCGGAAAACGCACTGTGTCGCACCGCTTAGAAAATAAGCTGGTGATGAAAAGTAGTCGCATAATCTTTTGATCCCACTTTCATAACTATTTGATATCAGATTTTAATTGCTTTCAATGTTGAAAACCGTCTTAAGTAAACCATCTAAAGTTTTCAACATTGAATGTAATTAAAATCTTTATTCAAAATAACACTGCCCTTAGGCCAGGCGCGCACATGCAACTAAACAGTTTGGTTTCGATTTTGAGTACTCGGGATTATATGAGAGTCCGCCCTCCGCCGGTTTATATGCGCGGACTCTCATATAATCCCATAGTGCTCAAAATCGCAACCAAACTGTTTAGTTGCTTGTGCGCGCCTGGCCTTAGTGTACATACTGATGGCTTCGTAAAAAAGAGAGCCTTCGCTTTCATTAAAAATCGCGCCAAAAGAGGCCATTTTCTGACCAAAGTTACCTGAAAAAGCTAGATCGATAAGAACACCGTTTTTTTTTTTATATTTGACCAAACGTTAACGGTTTGTGTTCACTTATTTAGGAGCCTTTAGTAGATATGGGTTACCGTACAGTATTCTCCCAGTCTACGATTATATATAAATACCTCTATCAAACAAGCTATGTACTCTATGTACTTGCTTTCGTTATTATTTTATTCAGTTATAAATATGGCTTTAAATACTGAAAAACAATTTCAGCTTCAATATAATAATTGTATTCATTAGTGATTATTAATTATTATAGTTACGTTTTATGTGGTTTTCCAAACAACCAAAAAAATTGATTTTTATGGGGGTCAACTTGATCTTTTTCAGATTTTACGTTCCTAACAACCAAAAAAATTGATTTTTTTCGTGGTCTGTTTTTTTTCTCGATTGATCTTTCAAATCTCGATTTATTGGCAGATTTACACATACTTTCACACACACTTGCACACAAACCAAATTGACATTTCTAAACGTCGTCCTCTCCTCGTCAGTTTAAATTCGTTTTGGCCTTTCGCTAGCATTGTTTACTTTTGATAAGGCATTTGTTTAATAAAATAAATACAATTAATGAAGTTTAATTAGTGAAATTTTTGTCTTTATTGTCCTCATTACCGTTAACCATTGACTTCTTGAGTTCGGAGTCAATTAGTGATTAAATTGGATAAATGTTTCATATGGAATGAAAGGCATTGTGGAAACATGTGGGTTAGTCCATCTTTTTTTTTGTGAAAATAAAATTATTTTTATTAAAATTCCATAGTAATCCTTATGTAGTGACCTTGTTTCATGTTCATTGTCTTCTTCCTCACCATCGACCGATAGCTTCTCCTTTGATTTGGATTTTGGATGGACGGGATTCCTGTGGATATATGGATCCGACCGATGGCCAAATCATGTTACAAAGCAGTGATAGTATACCAACAAAATAAAATTCCTGCTAGGGAACAAAAAATTCCCTAATTTGTATTCTATTTTTTGATTTCAATTTGATTGAACAAAATAATGTACAATATCACATTCATTTAAATGAAGTCAAGAAAAGAATGCGTAAATCTTTTCTTTCTTATATTTTGTCATAATTTCAAAATGGCCTCAGGATCAAGATTAAAAGTCAGTCCCACTTTTGAGTTTTTTCTTATGAAACAAATCAATAAAGGCTCCCAAACCGGCGCTAAACCTTCGCGCGAATATGCGACGACTGAAGAATGTTCAAAGATTTGCATAGCGCCAGTGTGGGTTCTCTCATTAATCTCCATTTCAATAAATTAAGACAGGTGAAAGTATTCGCGTAGTTGAAATTAATTATAATTTAAACACAAAAATGTTCTTTTATAATTTGAAAAAAAAAACGTTTTGTAAGAATTTTTTCTTACGCATTTTTTCACCAGTTTCATCAAGAAAATAAAGCCAAATATATAATATTGTTGTATTAAAGAAAAAACTGTTCCCTAGGAAAAAAATGCTTGTAGGAATTTTTCCCTACATATACTATCACTACTTACATCAGTAAACACAGACAAATCACCTACACCTTTACAAAAAAAAGGATCAATCGCGATTCGTTCTAGTTACCACGATTGATCTGGAATCTGACCCCCAAATCTGAAATGGTTGACTGGAAAACCACATAAGTCTTCGTATTTAAGGGGCATCTTCTCATTACCGAAATAATAGTTTTTAGGTTAGGTAGTCCTTCTTTTTGTATTAAATACTCTTTCTAATGCAGATTGCAAAATTAAGTTGTGGCACTGCCAGCGTACGGCTCTTTATAAAATATAAATAAATGTGAAATTTTATATGGCTAAGGTCAAGTTTTTCAGTATGAGAGATTAAAGTAAAATATGAGTTAACTCATTAAATTTGGTGAGCTAACGCAGGATTAACTGAACAGATGCTTTTGAGGTTTAATCCACCGAGTTTGTTTAGTTCCGCATGCATTTTTCTACCTAAAAACTGCTTTCTCAGTTAACTGTTGATGGTTCATTTACTTCTAGAGTTAGCTAATTCTGTTTTAACTCATCACTGAAAAACTGGGCCTAAGTATAAAATAAAGCCAACTAAATAATCCTAACAAATGTGCCATTATTAGGAAATTGCAAGACGTACAATCTTATGAGAGAGCCAAGCTTGATGAAGAAGCACCAGTGCCGGGGGATCATGAGAAAAATCCCTTCTCGGGAAATTTTGACTTTAAAGGGACCAAGGAAAAACCGATAAATTTTGTGGGAATTCCTTGTTCGTAAAATTTTACCCGGAAAAAATCTAAAAATATTGTAATCGATTCTTTTAGAATTATTGGAAAAAAATGGAAATACGTTAAAAAATATATCAAAATTAATAAATAAATAATAAATTTTATAAAACCTGATAAAATAATTTACGAAGGTGAATACAGTGGGTGCTATCGTGAATAAAATTTTCCTGGGAATGTTTCCTTCCTTCGAAAATTTGGAACGTGAATAATGGTTAAAAGTATCCATCGCAATATATGGTTTATAATTTGGCTATCATTTCAATAAGCCAAATTTGGGCTTACGAAGCGGAGTTGAAAAGTATTGGCGTTTCAAATTTTCGAAGATGGGAAACATTCCCAGGAAAATTTTACTCACGATAGCCCCCAGTATCGACAGTTTTTTAATTCGACTAAAGGAATCAATAAAAAGAAAAACTAAGCTTTAAAAAAAATATTTCGTTAAGAAGCTTCTTCTTAAAGTAATTTTTTTAAGTAGCGATTATTTCCTTCGCTTTTAATGATACTGAAAAAGAAAAAGTTCTTTCAATAATATCGAAGACTTCTGCTATAAAATTGAATCATTTTTTTTTTTGCAAAATTTTCTTAAAAAAAAAAACTACAATTACTTAAATAGATACTTTTTTCTGTGGGGGATAAAAACGGAAACAAGAAAATATATGTGGGACAAAAAGGGAATTTTCCGAATTTCTGAAGGGATTTCTCTGAAAAATACCCCCAGCACTGCGTAGGACAAGAACCTTAAACGGACAGTTCTTATCTACACCCCATGCAGTGCTCTTCCAGTCAAAAAACTCACTGATTTTATTTTCTCGAGTTTTAATTTCTGAGGTTATTTTAGAAAGGAATGATTTTAATAAGAAAGAGAAGTTTGGGCTTTAGGGTAAGATTGCTCACATTTTACTAGAGAATTAAAAAATCTAACTTAGTTTTGCTAACCCTACCCCTGTTACTCCATAACAGTAAGGGTAAGGCTGAAGGTAATCATATATTAAAATTTAAAAATATTGTATTAATGCAAAAATCATAACAGACAACAGACAAAACTCAAGACATTATTTTGCAACTATGTACATATTTTCTAATTTGTTCCCTAGCTATCACAAATGACATCATCGCGCTCAAGTATACAAGGTGTATTCATTCTTTGTGACTTCTATTATATTTATCAAAGGTCATCAAAGCCGAGCGTTCATCTGCCCTTACAGTATAGGTATAGGTACCTACACATTCGACATTATGTATGCAAATGTCTGTACCTATCCCAAGTAAAATGAGGTTAATTTAAAAAGTGAGTTTCGCTGGTTTAAGCTTGTAATCGTAGATAGGTTGCTACTACTAATTATATAACTTACATAAAACCGATTGTTATAAGATAATTATTTTAAATTAATTTGTATTCAATAAATTATTGCAAATGAAAAAATGTGCAATTTGTTGTTCACGAAACCAAAAAAAAAAAAAAAAAAAAACGACCTTCACCAACATAAACGCGTACAAATATGTTTTGAACACCCACATAATTTAACAGAGTCAAGAAAATCCGCAACAACACAAAACTAATTTTTTTTTTTCTTATCCAGGAAAAGAAAGTTTTTTCAACTTTTTCATGTTCATGTTGTAAATACCTTTCGAGCAGGCAGCAGCATCAGGCAGCAAACAAGTGCAACTTTCTCTTCTGCATGCAGTTACGCGCAAGTGATTCGATTCGACTCAATTGCATTTGCAGTCCTCCATCGCTGCGCTGGTGCTGCTGCAAAACTATGTCTATGAGCTATGACTATGACCTGCAATGGAATAGGAGTTTATATTTTTAGATACATTTGCCCATTGTATTTGAGCTGAATTAATGCCAAAGTGCAAGCGGTGCTTAGTACGGAAAAGCGCTGAAAATATATCGCATCGAATCTATTGTTGGAGTGCTGTTGCTGAGTGGTGTTGAGGTAACAACAAGAACAGAGTAGAAATATTTGCGAGATAATTCAAGCATATTTCTGGGTTATTAAGTAATGAGAGAATAATGATATTTATATAAATGATATATGTAGGTACCTACTCTTAGAACTTTTAAGATAGAAACTTTTTTTAAAAAGCTTAAATGCTCTACACTATTTGTGGGGAGGTATTTGGGGCTTACAAAAGGAATCATTTGCGTAAATGTGAACAAAATATGGAGAAATTAAAGAACGGTCCTTACCAATAATCAAATTTAGAGATAACTTAAATATTTAAGTGAACTCCAAATAAAGAACCATAGGTACCAATAATCAATTTAATAGTCAGCTTAACGCTAAGCGTCACTTTGAATTTTAAAGTAAAGAAACGCATGTTTATTTTCCTGTTTAAAGGTGTGTTTGGTAACGTGAAATTTCTTGCGAATTTGCACAAATTTTCGCAAAATTGCACAATTTCTGTTTGTTAACTCGAAAAAGTTCAACTAGAGAGCACATCGAGAGAGAAAAAAATGTCCCTTCCATTGAATAACTTGCGAATTTGTGCTACATAAATTTCTATGTGCAAGAAGAGTAAAGACTGTCAAAACACTCAGCTGTTAGCATCACAGATTAGCCATATGAAGATGAGAATGTTTCGTACGTTTCACCCACCAAAACCCATTTGTTTACATTGTTGTATTTGTAATTTTTTCCCGCGTTGATGAATAGATGTGAATTGCAACAATAATTTAAACATCATCATCATCATCGTCGGCTCGACAACCGGGGTCCGGTCCTGGCCTCCTTCAACAAGTCTCTCCACCCATCCCGGTCTCGAGCCGCCGCCATCCAGTTGCGCACCCCAAGGCTCCGGGCGTCCTGGTCTACGCCATCTCTCCAGCGCAAGCATGGTCTACCACGCTGTCGTCTACCATAGAATGTACCACAAAGAACTTTCCGAGCAGGTTCCTCTTCGCTCATGCGAGCTAGGTGACCTGCCCACCGGAGTCTACCGAGCTTAATTTTTGTCACGATATCTGCTTCAAGGTAGATTGCGTACAATTCATGATTGTACCGTCTCCGGAATCGTTTAAACAATTTAAACAGGTGTGTAAAAATCCCTACTGCCTATGAGTGAGATTTTTATACACACATTCTCATTTTTTATCTGATAACTGCCAGTTCAAGCTTGTAGGCAAATTAAAATGGCTTCCGGGGATTCTCATCTTCATATGGCTAATCTGTGGTTAGCATCTTTTGCTTTTAATTTGAAATTGTGGTTTCTGATATTTGAAAATTAACGTATAAATAATAAATAACTTGGGGAATTTATAATTTGTTTTTAAATTAAACGCAAATTGTTAACAAAACCAGACTTTTGGCATATGATTGTTGATGTGAGGAGTAAAATTCTGACGTTTTGTACGCAAAAGTGGTTCAATGCGTTTGTTAACTTTCTTGTAAGTTTTTCCATTTCTGAGAAATTCGTTCTCTCTTTGGTGTTTTGACAGGTTTTACACATTTTGCTGAAAAAAAAGATACCAAACAGACCTTAAGTGTAAACGCGACATTTGTGGTGTCCTTATTCTGACGAAAAGAGAAAAATTGAATTCAATTGTTTTGTCGTGCGATGGTGAAAGAAGTTATACAATTTAAATTCCTTCTTATTTGATTATTTGTTAGTTTAAGTTTCAGCGAATTAGTTTTTAATGGCGGAAAAAAGCGAAATCTTCCTCGAATAATGCTAATATCATTAGTAATGTTGTCATCCTGGGAACTCATTTTATTTTTTGTTGAGAAATTCACTTCAAAATCCGAAAGTTTATTGGTTGTCTTTTCAAAATAACACAAATGTCATTTACACAGCAGCTGTCTGTTTGACAACAAATGTAGTAGATAAAGTAATAAAGCACTAATTAGTAAAAGGCGTGTTTAATTTGATTATTGGTAAACGCACAAATAAACTCGTCTTTAAAGTTTAACTTGCCATTTATCTAAACATGTTTTTAGTCATTGTTTATTGCAATTTTATATTGTATTCGTCCTATATTTTCGATTTGAGTGTAAGAGCTTGGGTATAGCGCAGAGACGTTATTTATTTGAACACCTTTTGGGTGAGTGCGGGTGTAATATTTTAAAATTCATAAAATCAATGATGATTCAGTTATCTACGTTACGTTTTTTGGATACAATTTTTGGGAAGTAAAAATTTCATCATTAGTTCGAGGGATTTATTCAATAAAATTTCTGAAATCGTTGAAAACCATAGTTTCCCGCTACGCTATTGTATTAACCGCTTTAAAACTAGTGACTTCTTTTTAAAACACAAATAGACGCACAATCTAGTAATTTTTCATCCGTTTACAGTTAATTGTGATTGAATATTAATCAATTTTGGGCTTTGTAACCCCTTAAAAAAAAAAAAACGAATTTTTGTTTAAGCTCACCTGGAACGTAATACAAAAATTTTGTTTTTTTTTGCAAATTTTCTCAAAAACGGCTACAGCGATTTTGATTAAACTTCGTACCTGGAATGACCCAAGTTATTGTAAGAAAACTACGTTTCCGTTTTTTGGTGGAAAATTCACATAACAGAAATAGGCATAACACGTTTTTTGAGAAAATTGTGTAATTGTTGGGTTATTCACGTATATATCTTTTCCATGGTTAGACCGATTTTCTTATAATTTTGCAATCGGGTGCTTTTCAATAGCTCGATCCATAATGCATTTAAAAATTTAAAAAAAATTCAAACTAAAAAAAAATTGAAAGCCCGCTTCCAAATTAAGGAAACTTTTTGGGCAATGCTTATCACACTTACAAATAGAGTTTCCGCCACAAAATTCAACTTTATCGGATTTTTTTTCGGAGTGAAAGGGTTATTTTCCTGGGCCAAAAAGCGAAGGAATTATTCCATATTACGAGCATTTATTAAACGATGCCAGTTTTTAGCCCTTAACCTTAAGAGAAAGTATACCTGAATGCAACCCAGAACAATATTCAATACCAATCGCAAAAACAAAGATTCATCAGGCCTAAAATGTATTAATATAGGAAGTGACTCTAGACATGCCCATTATAACATTTTTGGTTTATAAAAGTACTGTTTATGCGGCCCCGCAGGGCTAGGGCCCTCCGCCGGCTGGTGGGCATTCTTAAGCCACCAGAGATTTAAGTTAACGCCCGCCCAATTTTAATGGCGAAAAACTGTTATAACTGTTATAAATAGGCATATCTCTAGTCTCGTCCATTAATATATACTAATCATCAGTTCGACAAACAAGCAATCAAAGTTTCACGAGTTACCTAACTATTTTTCACAATCATCAATTTAATTGTTTTTTGTTCTATTACATACATAGGTGATAATAATAGATAACTGAAAGGTAAAAGTCACAATTTCTATCACATATCGTGATAGTAATTTGTTTTTATTTTTGTGAACGGATCGAAAAAACAATGATAATAAAATTAAAACGTAAAAAAAGTGCAGTAATTAAAATTTGTAAACATTTATATTTGTGTTTAAAATCTACTAAAATTGTAACGTAATAGATTCTTCTAGATTTATTGTTTTGACGATTTACTTTTAAACCAAAATGCATGCATGAGTGAGGAAGGTATATTGTTTTTATGAAAGCTTTGGGTCACTGCTGTTATTAACAAGAACAATTTAAAACTGTCTAAACGTTTTAATAGCCGTGTTCCTTTGGAGGTGGCGAATTACTCATGAGTAGATCCGAACGATAATCTAGTACTACAAACTACTCGTTATTCCTGCTTTCATGGCAAGTAGATGAGATTTGTTGGAAAATTAAATCTGTGCGTGCCATATGTGGCTAGCAAAGAACTAAGTAAATTGATACAAATTTTGTTAAAAATATGCGATTATCGCAGCCATTTTACTGTACGTCTTCTTTACTTTGCTAATATAAGGTGAGTGTTATGCATACACCTACAGTCGTGTTTATAATCCCATTCCAAAGTAATGGGTGATTTTTTAAGAGGTTTAGAACTTTTTTTAAAAAAAAAACACAAAAAATTCGAAAAAATGAATGAAATATTTATTTGAATCGATAGTTTGAACCTTGCAATTTAATGTTTAAAGATAATTTCATGCAAATTTTGACCGCGGCTGCGTCTCAGGTAGCCCATCCGCTGAGTCCAATTTTGGCATACTCTTTCACACATATCGGCCGGTATCTCACGAATGAATGCATGGATGTTGGCTTCCAGTGCGTCAATCGAAGCGGGCTTGTCCCTATAGACATTAGCCTTGACATACCCCCACAAAAAATAATCTAATGGTGTCAAATCGCACGATCTAGGCGGCCAATTGACCGGCCCGAAACGTGAAATTAACTGTTCACCAAACTCGCCTCGCAATTGCGCCATTGTTTCGCGTGCTGTGTGGCATGTGGCACCGTCTTGTTGAAACCACATATCATTCAAGTCAAGAACTTCCATTTCGGGCAAAAAAAAGTTTGTTATCATCGCTCGGTAGCGTTCACCATTGACAGTAACGCTGCGATTCGCATCATCTTTGAAGAAATAGGCCCAATAATGCCGCCGGCCCATAAACCGCACCAAACAGTGGCTTTTTCGGGATGCATTGGTAGCTGTTGCAATGCTTCTGGCTGATCTTCACTCCAAATGCGGCAATTTTGCTTATTTACGTACCCATTCAACCAAAAATGAGCCTCATCGCTGAACACAAGCAGCGCGCGATGAACATTTCGAACCGAGCACGAATTTTGATAGTAAAATTCAATAATTTGCAAGCGTTGTTCATTTGTAAGACGATCCATGGTTAAATTGCAAACCAAACTGAAGCTGTTTGACAGTGACACAAGGTACTAAACACACGTCAGCTGTCAAAACCAGTGTTGCCAAAACCAAACCAGCTTAAAAATCACCCGTTAGTATCAAATTGAAAAGTTATCTTGAAATTAATGAAATTTAAGTTGAACGTACAGCAAAGTTAACAAAATTGACAAATTACAGGGATGTCTTTGAAAATATGAGGACATATTCCAAAAATTTTTGGAATGCGATTATAAATAAGGAGATGACTAACTATTTAGACACTGTCCAGCTGGACAACTGTCCAAGAGTGGATACAGGAAATCTTTTAAATACGACTCCTAGTGTATATACATATTTCCAAAACGGACTAGTTTGCTTGAAGGCGATCTTCAGATTTTTGTCACTGAACGTACCTACCCAATAGAGCTCTTCCATGATTTGTCTTTGTCTTTTCTCTTTCTAATTTGACATCTCAAAACAAAAGCAAAATAGTTCCTGGTTGGAAAATATTTACAAGCTCTTGGCAGTGTTTAAAATCCGGTCATTTGACTATTTTCTGTATTTGGAAGTGAATACTTAGATTTGCGATCGAATTACCCAATTAATTAGTGTCTAAACACTAATTTTAGTACATATTAATCACTATTATTAAACACACGACTTTTTGGCTCGCCTTCGTACCTTCGACATTTGGTTATGGTTTCCAACCAGGGAGTGCTGTCAGATTGTTATTTATACACTGACATTTCTGACATTTAGTGGCAGAGGTCCATATCCTACTATATGCAGATTTTCGTAAAGTAACCTGCTTCATCGTAAAGTGTGACATCGTAACGTATTACAGAGAAATGCCCACGTTTTTTGTTTACCCTATCGCCACGCGCCCCGGCATAGATGATTAATTGATTACACATAAAAAAAAAACAAATCTTTGCGAAAATATGACAATTACATTAACATTTTCCATTTCACACGACTAAAGGCAGGTGGGAAATTCTAAAAAATAAAATTAATATTTGACAATTAATTGTAATTTTTTGTTCAGGTTTTTTCCAATGACAAAGAAAGACCCTAATTGCCTCGCTAATGAATTTTATTTTTTGTCCCTTTGATTGAAACATTTTGCTCACTATAACAAAACTATTCTCACGTAAATTATTGTCTGTCTTGCACATAGCACCCAACTTTCTTTTCCTTTCGTTACTAAAATATAATTAGCTAAATTAAGTTGCAAAATAATTACCGGACAGAAATATTTTATGTCTCCGCTTAGGCTCAGGTAGGTATACAAATATGTAGGTACTATGCATTCACAACCCACTTTACACACCTAGGTATTTTTATATGATTGTTTTTGGCCGGTATAACTATATAGCTACGAGTATAGTAGCTAGCTACATTAAGCTATAAGTATAGTTTGAGTGGGCACTTTAACATGTTTCTATACAACATTACCTTTGATGCCTGCAGCATGTCAACTTTGTTCATAATATGGCCTTACACCTTGCAGTTGTTGTGGCTACACTTATCCACTCTTTATTTTTCCTCCATCAGCTTCAACATTAATTAATTCGTTATGAATCGTGGTTCGTGTACATAATATAGTGATGTAACCACGAATACCTACATTCTGAAACAGGTTTTAGATATGGACGTGATGGTAAACAATTTTTTGGCCACTGTGGCACTGCCCAGCCAAAAGAAAACACCAATTCACTTTGGATATGAGAATAGTGCTCAGATCTTTCGGAGATAGGGTTCGGACTTTAATTGAATCAATCACCCTAACACCATATAAAAAAGGTGGCACAAAATTAATCATCCAATTTCGTTTTTGAATTACTTTTTTACTAAATAAAAAAAAATTATTTTGAGTGATGGGAATCTTAAGTATTTGTTCTGTTAAATGGAAAAGATGATATAAGTCAAGTGGCTACCGCCAGTGTTGAAACACATTTGTGCCCGTTTTATCGCATTTTCCATTGATTTCAGGTGATAACTGTTCGCATTCCTGTCGAATATTCTCCTTAAGAGTTGCGATTGTCTGAAGCTTGTTAGCATAAGCCGGCGACTTCAAGTAGCCCCCAAAGAAGTCTGGGATAGTTAAATCGGGCGATCTTGCTGGCCATGCCAAATCGCGAATAATGCTTTCTTCGTAATATCCATTGTGGCTCGTGCTGTGTGTGCGGTTGCACTATCTTGTTGAAACCACATGATCACCAAGCCCCACTCATCCAATTCCAGCAGTAAGAAGTCGGTTATCACGGCCCTGTTTAGCGTTCGACAGTAACAGTGACCGTATTGCCGATGGTGTCCTCGAATAAATACTGCCCAATCACTATGAACGCCGCACCACACAGTGGCTTTGAGTGGATGTAATGGCTTTCGTGCATCACACGCAGATTCCCGGTGCCCCAAAAACGAAGATTTTGCTCTTCGTTGTTGAGATTGAGGATGACAAGCGGAGTATAGCGCTCCATTGCTTGTCTGTTTGTATTCTGCAGCTGTCTAGTTCACAAATGTCAAATATGATTGACGTACGACGCCATTTGCAAAAATTATAAAATCTTCCGATAGGGTGGTTCAATTTGCGCCACCTTGTAGTTACTTATCATCTGGATCTTAAGTACTAATTTTGAAAAAAAAACTAAAAATAAATTACCGAAATCTCATTAGCCGTGTTCCTTTGGAGGTGCCGAGGCAGTTACGAGTACTTTGCTAGCCATTTTCAATGGAACGCACATAATTAATTCCTCTACAAATCTCATCTACTCGCAATAAAAGCAAGAGTAGTAGTAGTACTAGATTATCGTTTGAATCTTCTCATGAGTAGTTCGCCACCTCCAAATAAACATGGCTATTATAAGAGAAAGAGCCAAGAAAAACTACTCCAATTGTATTAAAGTCCGAACTCTTTTTTGTGTAATTCGAGCTTTTTTTGCAAGTAAAGCTTCGATGATCATTTTTATTTTATTTAAAGTTTAATAACAGGTGGAGTGGACATTTCACTTCATAGTTAAAAAAAACTTCGTTTGAGCTTTTGTTTAAAGTCAAACATTTTGTTGATGTAGGTATCCGTGGATTATTATCTCATAGTCAGATTATCACACCATAAATATTATTTTTTTTTTGAATTGATGAATGTGTTAAAATCTAGATAAATATTTGAGTATTTATGTACATTGTAAATTAGTAATTTCAAGAAATCAAAAAAAAAAAAAACAAACACAGTAATCCCCAAGCAACTCGGGTAGTCACATAATTTGCATTTTTAAACTTATTAAGATTGAAATTTTGTTTTTGAATGACTAACATCTTTGTCTTGAGAAACTTTATAAACAACACAATATTATTATTAGTAAAAGTTCATATTCAAACACCTGCGATTACTTAAAGCTTTAAGCTTCTTAAGATATCTATGTATAAGTAAGGGATACCAACGCCATCAAGAAACTGCAGTCAAGAAGAACGCACTGCATCATTTAAGATGAAGAGAAAGGTTTGGTTATGTTTTGTATGTGTAAGCGAAGGTTATTTGACCAAATTGGATTTATTTCGATTTGATTATAAGCATAAGGTCAAACGTTAATTTTATGGCTTATTTCAAATTCAACGAGAAGAAATAGGTAAGCTCAAACTTGAAAAAAATCGACTTATTATCTTAATTAAGTGATAATTAATTCAAATGGATATAAAATGACAAAATTAACTTGAAAAAGGTAATGCTGGATTTACACGACTGACAAATTGGCAGTTTCTTGTCAGTATACTGCCAAAAGAATGAATTTATCCATTCTTCTGACAGTTTTTTGACAGTTAACTGCCAGTTTGTCAGTCGAGTAAATCCAGCATAAGACATTTATGTACCATTTGCACCCTTCAGAAGACCATATTACATAACTTGCTTTGGGATGTCCGCACCATCTCGATTTCGATGGCGAAACGTTGATTTCCATAGTGTCGCATTTTGATTTCGATAGATTTTTGACAACTAGTGAAAAACTGCTTCTGAGTTAACTCGGGTTTAATTTAATTGCATCAGGACTAACTTACTCTAGTTTAACTCAGAGTTAACCCAGTACTGAAAAACTGACGCAAAAGTGCTTTGCACGTGAGACACGTAGGTTATGCGAATTGCAAATGGTCGTGAATTCCGATATTTCAATCACATGAGTAGTCGCTGGACAATATCAACTTTGAATTGTCATAAAACATAAAGGGGCATATTAATAGTCACTTTTAAACTCCAGTTTATCTTAGATCCTATCTAAATAACATTGAATAAACCCCAGTCTAAGATAAACTGGAGTTTAAAAGTGACTATGAATATGCCCCAAAGAGTTGAAATAATTGTTTGAGGTTAAACTCGAGCGAATTTTCTATTCGCCAGTTTGTGGAATGCGTCTAGATGTTGTGGATTGCAAGTTTACTTTTGACAGTTCGCAGAAGATAAGTTTTTGGTCGCTTAGAAAACGCATTAAAATACAAAATATTCCAATTTGAACTAATTTTACGCAGTGTTTACTATTTAAATTTGTTGATTGGATTAATTATTTAGCTGTTGAAAAGTAAAAACCAAAAAAAATGTGTGTATTTGCTCTAGAAATTGATTAAAACGATTTTTTGTATTCGCAGGTCGGCGTTCATGTGCAAGGCACTTAAGATGTCATTCATGGAGTTATAATTATACAGCCGAATTTATAAACGCATCATAGCGAGTGCATAGAACTATTCACTCCTTATAATTCCACTAAACGCAAAAACGTTATTCATAAAACTTATGCAACGTTGAATAGAGGCATTAGAAGCTAAACGCGTTTGATGGATGAATAGTGCCTACATAAGGATGTTTAAGTATCGAAATGTCACTTTGACTCACACACAGACGACAATAAAATACAATGTTATAGGGGTGGCGCTTATTTTTGGAATTCTTAAATATCTTTTTTGTCCCCTCCTAAAAGTGATCAATCTATATTATGAAGGTACTTTGTACAAACAAAAATGTTGTTAAATTTGCTTTAAATCGGCTAAGGTCGAGAAGTTACAACTTTTCATTAAAAATACACGTAGTTTTCCGTCTCTTACTTAATATGTCGGTTAATGTTGATGGAAATTCTTTATTCATAATATACATGTGCTTAGATGTATGCCAAAATTGGGGTTTATTGAATATTTTCAGTGGGACACACAGAATAAGTAAAAAAAAACATTGCCAAAATAATTGCCACCCTAATACATAGATGTTAATATATTCTTCTCAATTTGATCGCACTGTCAGTGAATGAAACAATTATTTCAATAAAAAACATGAATTTTTTGTTCTAAAATATTTAACTATATTTTCTAACACGGCACAAAAGAAACGGTAATAAGGATAGGTACATTAGGCAATATAAAATGAAATTTAAACTAATCCAATCGGTGCAGGAGAATTCGTTTATTGACTTTTCACTTTCAGAGCTTTGTTTTGTTAATCAATTGTGGCAGTAAAACGTAATAGATTTTCCCTTCTTGGTACTTTATTTGACACAAGCGCATTATAACTATAATGTGTAGGGAAATATTTTATGAGTTAGGATTTATGCAACGTTGAATAGTGGCTTCATAAATGCTTATGCACTATATATAACTATTCAGCCGTTTAGAGGTGTTTAGCGAATTCTAATAAATTAGGCTGATAATGTTTACTCCGGGTTTGATGAGCTCCTTAACTACATCGAAGTTGCTGCTTTCAATAGTTCTGTTTTGTCGTAGACGGTGGACAGATATTTTTTCGTTTGCTTATGACATAAACTTGGGCTTGTCTTTGTTTACAAGTTTTGCCAGTTTTTTAATCATCGTGAATGACCTTATTACTACACATTGGGAGCAGGCGATGAAGTCAAAGCCGGCCGTATACTCTAGTATCTAGACAGAGGACATACATATCTGTTGAAGACAGTTCTCGGCCCTACGGACTATCTGCTTTCAAGCAAGATTGAAGGAAGAAGTCAAATGAGAGAACATCTTCTTGCCGAAACCCTGTACAGTACAAGATGTTTAGAATAATACAGAAGAGTTATTTCTTAGTTCTATGTTGCATCTTGTGTTTCCTAATGGACCTAACATACAACAGGAACAGTTTTCCCGGGATCCTGGGTTCAGAAACATTATAGCTAATATTTTTTTAATTGGCACGTATAGAGTCACTTCCTTCTATTATATTCAACAATGTTTAAGAAATATGTCTCCAATGCTTAGTTTTCTAAACATCTGTTCAATTAATTTTGAAGTTTTTAAAAGCTCAATATGCTTTAACAGTGAAAAAGAATTTTAATGATAAAGCAGGTTCGTAAACATAAGTTTAGGCCAAGGCTTATAGACAATCATACCTTAAGCAAATACGATTTTCTTTTGCGTCAGCAACTTACTCTGACTATGTGCGTAAGCACTCTGCTTTAATGTACTATTAAGCTGTCTCGTCACGTCGCGTCGCCGTCGTCGTGCGGTTGTTGTCGTCTGTGATTTTTTGACAAAGCATACACTACACATTGGTATGTTGCCACAGTTGTCTGCGGGTCAATCATCACCATCAGGCGGAGAATTATTAGCTGAATAAATATAAAAAAAAATATATTTCAAGATATTTATGCAGCGCCGGTCTGAGCTGAACCAAGAGCCCGAGGAACATACTTCAATTGGCGCCATGCGCCAAGAATATACTTTGATTTTTTGATTTAGTTTTGTCACATTAAATGATTCTTCCATTTCTGTGCATGTTGTTGCAAACAGAAATGGTTGGGAGTTGCAAGTGTTCAGTAATTAAAAATGCAAAAGAATGCATAAGTTTGAAAAAGATTGCATTCAATTGATTCCTATATAATAAATGAGGGGGGAAATTGATTGCAATCTTGTTGATATCAAATGAATATGGTGATTGCATAGTTTAAGTCGAAGTCTCAAACTGCAATCTTTTTATTGAAGTCACTAAGGATTGCATTCACAACCCTGCTGAATAAGTTAAGTGCGCAGGGTAAATATTTAAGAACAATTTCTTCATAGCTTTTCAAGTTAAAAGACAAACATTTGGTTGATGTTGACTTTATTGATTGTTTTCAATTTAAGTTATTTCTATCTTTAAAAAGTAAATACAGCTGAATTCGCTTGTATTTTGCCGAAAAAGAGGAATTGAAATTGTGCCACTTTTGACTGAATATTTGAATGCATTGAATTTTGTCTAGAATTTTTTACTAAACTTAAGTTAAAGTTAGTACCAAAATAATTTATAGCTTCTTATGATTTTATTATTTATTTTAACAGATTCATTGGATACTCTCTCAACGACAACCTTTCGCCCTGTCCGTCTTAACAGTACATCAAGTTCACCACACCAGAGAGATACAAAACTAATGAATGTTCTAGCTGCCCGACGTAGTGCCCTTCAAAATGATAGATTTAGAACCCACAGCCGAATTGTTACAACAGCAAGAACGAAACCTTCAACAGAGCCAACTTCAAAAGCTCCATCAGTCGATTCGAAAACAAAATGTGTTCGAAATTGCATGAAGAACTTTACCCGAAGTGCAAGTTGCATGCGACAATGCACCATCAGCATTCAGCGACGCAATAATACAACAACTTCTTCCATCACAAACAATAATAATTCTTCCGAAGAAGAGAGGTCACAAAGAGACAATAACGAAATACTTTTCACCGATGAATCTTCGCATGGATTTTTTGTTGTTGCTAAAGATGCAAATGATACGATGAATCATATTTCAGAGCTAAGGAAGATTCCGGGTATCTTGTCGGGAGGAAATGTGTACAAAGGGAGGGCTAGGAGTAAGCCTAATGTGTCGCTGCAAGTGCCGGTAGATTCGGAACCAGATTCTTATTTGTATTTCGGAAGAAAGATACCATCACTGCGTCCATCTTTCTTGAGTATATCTACTGTCAGCGATGAACATCCACAAGTGTTTGAAGTGTCTGTTTCACAAAAACCACCCTCCCGACCTAAGAGTTCAAATAAATTCAATCCCAGAGATAGACTCAGCTCGCCATTCACTAGAAAGCTGAATGCTGGAAAATTTGCGCCTTTGGTTTCTCCAGATCCGATACCAGTTAGTGAACGAACGTCTTCGAAAAATGACACCATCACACTTAAACCCATTGAACAACAAAACTCCAGTGCCGAAGTCCAAGTCCAAACTGAATCCGAAGTACCTTCTCTTAAACTTATAGCAGACGCCCCACTTTCGAGGGAAGTTACTTTACAGATTGAAGACTCCTCCCAGCGATTACTTTCCGAAAGACCTTCCATAGCTATGATCAATCCATCACCGGAAGTATCGACACCCTTAATAATAAATGTGATTGACGAGGATGAGACAACTGTTGCACCCGACCCAGAGTATGCCACTACCACCAATCCAACTGCTTTAGATATCGAAGATGCAAGCACTGAACTCACAACAATAGAGGCTCCTTCAAATTTTTCTGACGATAAAACCAATTTGATAATTTTCGTTAACAAAAGCATGAATACTGTGTTGCCATCGTCACCGCCACCACCACCGCCTTCAGTGCAGACTGAAACTACTATATTTTCATCGGTTCGGTCTACAGTATATCCTGCCATCGTCACAAACAAGGCCGCCGCTTCCATGTCTACTGAGAAAGACAAAGAAACAGGTGCTGAAGAAACCGTTGACATAACTTCGCCGGCATATGAAAATCCGGAGATCACAATACGTGCACTGACAGAAGTAACTGACGAGCTGGAGAGTCGTCTGGCCAAGGACAGCAACTTATCACGGTTAAACATAGCAACATACACGCTTGCCGGACTCGGAATGATTCCAGTTTTTATTGGCGTAGTGTACCTGGCTAGGTCATTGATTTTGAAAGGATACTCGAAACACGATGAGGACTTCGATGTGTGTATAACAGACCAAAAGCCTATTAGTCCAGTGAAGAAGATTGAGAAGTATGACGAGGAGGAGGAAGAAAGCGGACAGTACGAACAGTGTTCGATCAGCAGTAGGGATGAGTTCAACAGAGCTAACTTAAGACTGAAGAGCTTACTGGGCGAGGGTAACTTTGGCAAGGTATGGAAAGCTGAGGCGGACGACTTAAGTGGTCACATTGGTGCTACGCGAATTGTGGCAGTTAAGACAGTTCGGTCTGGGAGTTCTCAAAATGATCTAAGAGAAGAAGCAACTATCATGCGTAAGCTGGGATCACATCCTAATATTGTTACTTTGTTAGGAGCATGTCTCGAAAGTGGTATGATATTGTATTACGTTAACCTTTATAATATTTTTTTTTTTTTAAATTGCTTAATTTATTTTTACTTTTAGAGCCACAAATGTTAATAATGGAGTTTGCGATGCGTGGACGGCTGTTGTCACTATTGAGGGCAGCCAGAAGTGCTACGAATATTTTGCCAGCATCTGTTCCCGGCGGGAAAAGCTTAGCTCCATTGTCGCCAAGAACTTTGGCTGGATTTTCCCTTGACATTGCAGCAGGGATGGAATATATAGCTGACAAAAGGGTAAGAATTTGGCAATTGATGGATTTTGAATTGCATTACACCAAGTTTTTCAAGATGACAAGTACGTATGTATGTTTATATGAACACAAAAGTACATATGTATATTAGAAAAGAGCTTTGATGATTTGATTGAGCTTTTTTCATAAATCAAATTGATGTATTTTCGTACATTTTGGATAAGAACTCCCAAACTGTTGACACTTCTAAATACTACCGGGGACAGTGACATATGTAAATCTATCTAAAATTTACAATTTGTTGGCGTGACAGCACGTGGAGAGCCAGGGCCTAGGGACTTACAACCAGTGTTGTTCCTCTACGTGACGACTTTAATTGTCTACATTTCAAAGTAGATAATAGCTTCAGTAATTTTGACAATTTCAACAATCATGTCGAAAATGTAAACAATTGCGTTGACAGTTCTAAGATCACAAGTCAAATCATTTCAGAAGGTCCTGCTTCAATCGATAGACACGTCGTTAGATAATTTATAACATATTTTCTATAAAAATTAAATTTTTTATGTCTGATCGACCTAAGAATAAAGCAGCTAGATTTTTTATTCAGGGTGTAGAATGCATTCTTCTTTTCAGAAATGGTTTAGGCTGTTTTTCGATTAAATCAAAAATACGAATATTATTCGAAACAAAAACGACTTCGACATTAATCCAAGACAGTATGGCAACACTGCAACGTTTGATATTCAAAGAATCAGATTTAAGCTTTCTATTTGGTACATTAACAAAAACGCAACAAAAAACGTCTTAACCAATGAAATAATAGGTCTGTTTGGTAACGTGAATGCTGTCAAAACCCATCAAAGGAAAAAAAGTTTCAGTAAGCAAACAAGCATATTATAAAAAAATCTAAGTATACTCTTACTAACGCCCATTTTCTGCACGAAACTTATGTCGAATTTCTTCCAACAATTTGAAATCGAGTCCAAAAAAATGTTTTTTCGTGATTGCGTGTGTGTGGGTATTTGACAGCAGTTTTGAGCCAAAAAGTAAAACAAGTTTTGGTAGTTCATAACAAATATTCAAAAATGCATAAAGTTATTCGCGTCGTATATTATACTAATCCAAAACTCATCAAGAAACACATCAATCAAGGAACACATCAAGCGTGAGCTTGACAGGATCTTACAACTTTCAACTCCAGAGAAATGTCAAATCTATCTAATGTTGTGTGTGCATTCTTGCTATTTTAGAAAGATACGTTTAACTGAAAAAAAATGAATTTCTAAACAAAATCGATTCTTTTATTGGAAGGAATTCGACAGTAAATATTTATTTAAGTTCAACATAAGAGCTTATCGCTTATGTGACAGTTTACGCTGAGAAAAAAGTAGAACGTTTTAGGTGAACATAAACATCTAAGATTCGGATCCGCAAACGGCTCTATAATTTTCAAAAGCATGGAGGATAGGGAAGGATGTGGCGTAAAATTTCAACAATAATCGTGCAGTCTGACAGGCGAAAGCTTTGAAAAGTATAAAACAAAAATTATATTCAACAATATGTAGGTGTGTACATTTTTAGCCAACAACTCGAAGCACAGTTTTACTAAAATTCTACGTCCTACACAGCGAACGCCACAATGTTCCATTTCAAGATCTAACCGCCCTTATTGAAAAACCCTATATAACATTTAATAAAAATCGCGAAATGTTGATGAAGTAATTCGAATCAATCCTCGTCTACTCCTTTATGAAATTGGCAACAGAAAAATACTCCGAAATTATCACTCGGAACAGCCAATCGAAGGTTTTTGGAGTAGATGAAGTGCAAACGGAGTACTCCAAACATTGACTTACTATATATGGACTGCCAGGAGCCAACTTCACGTTTGTTCCGTCTATAACTATACGCCACTAGCGCTACTGTAGGTAGGGCGGAAAACAGGTTGTAACGTTTGACACTTCAGTTTAGTTCTGTGCTTGATTATTTGTATTTTATTTATTTATTTTAGAAAACTTCATTAATTCGTTCCGACCGCGACGCGACGATCTCCAGATTCAGAATGATATTCATTCTTTACGTGACCGATTATGACGATAAAACAAATAATAAACGCAAATGTTTGGAAACTAATAAAATAATAAAACACAAACGTCAGATCTCAGATGTCAACATTTAAATTTATATTGCAACAGGTGGCTCTGTTTTTTTATTAGAAAATGTAAAAGATGTCCTCAGTTTCTTTGACAAAAATTATAGTTCAGACCAAGTATCAAGAGATGGCCTGGAGAATAGTTATTTTTTTTGCCGCATGTTCTACAAAAGTAATAAGATAAGAAGATAAAAAGAGGGTGAACTCCTTTTATTAGAACTTTTGTATGGAAATGAGATTAAACGAGCAGTCCATATATACCTATGTTATATGACACTGCCTATAGAGTTTAAGTTTTCTGACAAAAATTTTAGACTTTAAACTATCGAACAAATATTTTCCTTTTAATTTCAGATCGTTCACAGAGATCTTGCTGCTCGAAATATTTTAATAGATCACAATGGCATTTGTAAAATTTGTGATTTTGGTATGTCTACCGATTTAGATGCTGTTCAGAAAGACTCCGATAAGCATTACGACGTAAAAACCATACGGACAGCTTCAAGCAAACTCGATAAATTTAAATTTGATCTGGGAGAACGGTTTATGAATAATTGGACTAATGGTTTCAATACAAACGGCACTAAAAAATCAAATGATTCTCTGGGCCGCAGACCAGCCTTGCCTATTCGATGGATGGCACCAGAGGCATTGCAATACAATGAGTTTTCCATTGAAACGGACGTCTGGGCATTTGGAATAGTTTTATGGGAGATAGCAACTTTAGGTTTTTACAAACAAACTTTTATAATAAACTTAAAACACTCTAAATTTTTTCATTCCATACCTACAGGAGCAACTCCTTATTCGAATTTGTCAGGTCGGGAAGTAGTTCGACACGTTCTACAAGGGACACGCCCGGAACTGCCTAAAGATGGCCGTCATGGATTTTTCGAGCTAATGTTGCAGTGCTGGCACAAAGCACCGGCTATGCGTCCAACGTTCCGTGAAGCGCGGTTAGAAATTTCCCGATCAGTCTGCAAGTGGTTGGATGAAGACGCAGCAACCTCCGATTACATGGATGTGAGTGGCTTTAGTGAGGATCTAGAACACGGAATGGTTTACTTCAACCAAAGGATATCGGAATTCGAGTGCGAGATATGACAATGATTTTGCCTCCCCTTACCCTCCCTTCTCGTCTGTGTATCCGTATTACTTCAAAATTAGATTAAATGCAAAGCAGATGCAGTTGTCCTGGACAGTATTATATAGTAATTTATGCCTGATATATACATACATTTATATATAAATCCACATTATTTGTTGTAGTTCAAATTCAAACACATTTTTAATAATTTAATAATTATAGGTATATTCTTTCTGCGCATTGTTTATTTTTATTTCGTTTTTAATTCTTTGTATAGATATTTTATAAACACAACGCTATTAAATTTAGTTTAATCTAGTCTGCTTATTAGAATAAACAAATCATAATTATATTATAAATAAATACATATTATTATAGCAACTTAAAAACGTTATAGGAACATATTTTTTACACTTAAGAATTACTTTTATGTGCAATTATTGTATAAGCATGACATACGTACACACACACAATACACAAGCTATTTGTTAAACAAATCATGTTTTTATTATTTGTAGTTAACATCTTCTTGTTATATTTATTTGTGTTGAAATTGATTTATTCAATAAAAATAGTTGAATGTAGTTTTTATTTGTATTTATGATCGTAGAATCTATCCCCTCCTAATTCCCGAGTTGGAGAACAACTACTCCATTCAGATTATTCATTGAATTCGAATGGTCATAAGACCATAAGAGCTCACAAGCATTTCTGAATGGAGCGAAGGCAGTACGAAATTTTTTAACGTATATACGCTTAATAAAGAATGTAAAGGGTCCGCCAAATAACTTTTTTTTTTTTGAAAATGGCGCAAAACATCGAGTGTAGCTTCGGCTGTGTGACACGTAGCGCCGCCGCGCCGGCCGTCCTGTTGAAACCAAATGTTGCCAATATCCTCCTCTTCAATTTTTGTGAACAAAAATTCGTTCAACATGGCCCGATAACGATCGCCATTGACTGTAACGGCCACTCCTTGCTCATTTTCGAAAAATGGCCCAATTATGCCTCTGGACCAAAATCCGCACCAAACAGTGACTCGTTTTGGGTGTATCGGCTTTTCAATGTATGCGTGCGGGTTTTCTGTGCCCCAAATGCGACAATTTTGCTTTTTTACCACCCGCCAAGATCGAAATGAGCTTCATCTGAAAAGATGATTTTTTTGGCAAAATCGGCATCTTCTCCAAGTCGATCGCAGGCCCACTTAGCGAAGCGTATACACAACTATTCGTTCAGCGGAAGGATACAACTAATTATATGTCAAATCAGACTTGAGCTAAGTGTTACCATTCACGAAATAAGCACTAGTTGAAAAAAAAACGTTAGATGGCGGACCCTTTATTATAATTAAAGTACTGTGGATACGGTCCCTCAGGAACAACGTCATCTACGGGCTTTTCAAGGTCTTGCAGAGCGCGTTACAGGATTCTAGCTTGTTCTTGTGTCGAAAAGTAGAATACTTCATAACGCTGAAGGTTCATTTTATGCAATTTATAAACAAAATGCACGGCTGGATCGCATGAATCTTCAAGTTCAAGGGTAAAAAAAGATTCTAATGGGGTTTTCCATTGGTAAATTCAGATTTCAATTTAAAAATTGATTTTTTTTCGTGGCAAATGGAACTCTTTTTCAAATTGATTTACTTTTGTCATTGTATTCGTGTAGTTTCGTTTCTGTGTTAATATTTCAAAAAAACTTCATCCCTTGATGCACTTTTAGAAGATAAAGATGAGCTTGATGAAGTTACCGATTAATTTTGAACTGGTTCCATTTATTATCAGCGAGTATTTCTTACTTATAGTGTACATAATTTTCACACCTATAATAAATTAATCATTTCAAAAAACCATATTTGCAAACTGACAGCTGTTAAATATGTTGGTGGTAGTACAGGGAGGGGTAAATCTGCCGAAAAATTTAGATCTGCAAAATTGATTTTAAATCAAAAATAAATCACTCTATTTTGCCCAATGGAACGCAAAGATGGTCAAAATCGGCTGTTTGACAGATCCATAAATTAAAAATAAATTGTTTTATTTTACCAATGGAAAACCCCATAAGTGACAATAATATGAAATGCAGAATGGCCAGTTTTTAAGTGGTGAGTTGAACCAGAGTTAGCTCACTCTAGAAGTAAATTAACCCACAATGAACTGCATAACAAGAACGACTAGGTACACAAACTAGGTGGATAAAACGTCAAAAGCATCTGTTCAGTTAATCCTGAGTTACTCACTTAATTTCATGAGTTAACTCGTGTTTAACTTTAGTCTCGCACTGAAAAACTGGTCCTAAAAAAAAACGAATTTTATTCTTATAAATAAAACTTAAGTTTTAGAACTTTAAATATAATGAAAAATGCGACGCGTTTCGGATTGTTAATCCATTTTCGGGCATAGTACCTACTACTTTTGACTAAATTTGTTTTATGAACCCGAACATTTTCAAGAGCGCTAAGGCCAAGTTTTTCAGTGGTGAGTTAAGCCAGTGGCCCGATTAGGTATGGATTACGAAGCGAATCGTTTTCAATTCGATATCTCCTTTTCGACTCGCCTCGGATTGGTCAATTATCGAATACGAAGTGAGTCGTAAATTATACTTCCAAGATTTCCAGTTAATTGACAGCTGATTTCCAAGGAATTTTTGTAAGTAAAATCTTTGTGCGAGGTTTTTATTAACTTTTAAATGAAATTATTAACTTTTAAATGAAATTAAAGTATTGCCTCAGTTAAAAATGGATTCTATATTGTTTTATACATATGCCGAACGTGTGAAAGTGGAAGAATCCTCAAACTTGCGAATTTCAAGAGAATTATAAAGTGCTTCTTCTCCTTTTGCTTTGAGTGAGGGTTTTTCTGAAAAGTGTTTATTACTTATTAAATTTGTTTTATCATTGGATACAAAAATATTGTTACAATTAAACATACATTTTTATTTATTGCTAACAAAGCCAAACATTCACTTTCTCCAGTCGATAAACCAATCCGCAAATCCAAATCCAAAATTTAGGCTGTAAAAGTGGAAATGTCAATTCACATTCGATTTCGATTTCGCAAATAGGGCGAATGTAAAACGAAAAAGGCGAAAGCGAAAGTAGTAAAACCAAAACTCATTTTCGCCAATTAAAACGATTCCCTTCGTATTCCCTAATCAGGCCACAGAGTTAGCTTACGCTAGAAGTTGAATTGAAGTTCAATTGAATTTAATTCATTACAGTCCACTTAAACAAAAACAATTCATTTCTATTGTTTTCGTTTTCTTCTTCTTCGTAACTCTAGAAAAGTAGCTTAACCCACAGTGAACTTAGGAAGCAGTTTTTGGTGGAGAATACATGCGGAACGACTAAACAATCTCGGTGGAAAGAATATCAAAAGCATCTGTTCAGTTAATCCAGGGTTCACTCACCAAAATTCACGAGTTAACTCGGTTTTAACTTTAATCTAAGGTATTGCTGAGTTTGTTTTTAATTGGGCTTATGGAAGAAAAAGTGGGAAAACACTTTTGAAGTGGATGCAAGGAATGAACTTGACCTTTGCGAAGAAAAAAGATAAATATAAATGGACATGGTTTTCACCTGGTGGAAGACACGAAAATGAAATTGACCTCGCTTTAACGAATATAAAATTACAACAGTAACAGATGTATCTGTAATAAATAATTTAAAATTTGATTGTGTTAACAGTCAAACGGTGCATCGATAAAATTAGGAATATGAGCAGGCAAAATCCCTTCTGTTCATGGTAGTGTTAGTGTTAGGGTAGGTCCTGCTTGTGCAGCTCGGTGAGTGTGCCAGATGGATTGAGTTAAGATCGCATTCCATATCTGACCATCAAAGGGCGCTCACCGAGTTAGCGCGATTAATAAGCGGTATTAACACTTAACTATCGAGAGTTTTACAATTGTCACCACAGAATATTGAGAACGAAAAAATGACCATAGTAACGGGTTGGCCATGAAGCACCCAACGCGCCATCTCTGCATCTATGTAATCAATCAAAATTGCCGCATCTGGGGCTCGGAAAATCCGCACGTTATTGTCGAAAAGCCAATTCATCCACAGAGAGTGACAATTTGGTGCGGATTGTGGAGTGGTGGCATCGTTGGACCATTTTTCTTCAAAAATGAAGCTGGGAACAACGTTTCGGTCAACGGCGGGCGTTACAGAGCAATGTTTACAGACTTTTTTTTGCTGAAATTGAAGACATGGATTTGGACGACCTCTGGTGCATGCAGGACAACTCACAATGCCACAGTGGATCTTTTGCGCACTCGCACGAACTTGCTGTTGTGGTTAACAACAGTGTAGGCACACCACGAAGATAAACGTTAATGGTTCAGTAATAGCGTTGTTCTTTTTAGTGCATGTATAATTGTATACCCGCTTAAGAAATAATTTCCATGCAAAATACAACAGCAATTCCGCTTAGTTAATATCGATAAACCTCTCCGCTTATGAAGTAAGAGCATTTAAAAAAAGCATTATATAGGTAACTGTGAAAAATTGCGCGGTTTTGTGCAGTTTTATTTAAAGCGAACAAGTGAGTACAAAAAAAAAAAAACACACCTAATAATAATAATAAATAATACTATGATACTTATAATTAACGAGAAATTTTTAAAAAGTCAAAAGCAACATAAAATGGATTTTTTATTGTTTGAATTTTTAAATGCAATATTCTTTAAACAGATTGCAAAACTTTAATAAAATCGATCTAACCAAGAAAAAGATAAACGCGAATAACCCAATATAATAAGACCATTTTCCTTTAAATTAATTTTCTTTTTCCAACAATATTGAAATATAAGGAAATGTCTCTGAAGTAAGATAATAAATGTCAAATCTCTGAAATGTAAAACGTGTGGTCATAGACTTTGTACACATAATTATTACGAAATAAATCTATCTAATGCGTAATCCCTATTTCCGTAAACTGAATTTTCAACAAAAACCTGAAATGCAGTTTTCTTACAATTACTTTGGTCATTTCAGCTGCGAAGTTTTATCAAAATCGTTGAAGCCGATTTTTGGAAAATTTCAAAAAAACAAGTATTTTTCATCTTTCGTGTCTTTCATGCAACTTTTACTGCTGCAACTTTTTTTGCTGCAACATTTATTGCATGCAACTTTTATTGCATGCAACTTTTACTGCTGCAATTTTTACTATTGCAACTTTTATTGGTGCAACTTTTACTGCTGCAACTTTTAATGCTGCAATTTTTATTGCTGCAACTGAATTATGTGAGTTTGGCATTACCGCTCCCGTTATCGAGCAATCGAGTACCATAATTTAACATTTTCTCATCATTAATCGAAAGGAATTTCATTCGATTGATGGACGGCCGACTGACAGTGTGTAATTGATGCGAATTCTGAAGGAAAAATTAAAGAACTAGATACTGTTTTTATTATTTTTTCATTTTATTTGTACTCGTTCATTCGATCACTGATGGCACTCACTCAGTCACTCAAGCGGTAATTTGGCCCGTGCTCTGTATATGAATGCAATTTATTCAATTGATTCAGTTAAAAGAGGTAAAAAAGCCTTGCAATACTTTCAAAGACTCCAAGAATTCAAAGAATGTAAAAGATTTTTTAAAAGACTCCACGCAGTTTTTAAGTATTGCATTTTTTTCTTAACTTTTATTCTTTCAACAGCTTGAAATGATTGCATTGTTAAAGACTTCAAAATTGAATTGGAATTACGTTTTGAAGTTGAAGTACCTACTGAGGGGAAGTAAAAATACTTTAAAGTAAGTCTTTTTTATAAAGATTAACTGCAGTTCTAAAATGATTGCATTCCATTAATATCTGGAAAAAATTATTCCGATTGGAAAATTATTTCTTACAACGTTCCATGTATCATGTAGGTACTTATGTTGGTATATAATTGAAATTTCACATTTCTTGTTGAGATATTTGTCAACCTCTTAAAAACCGAAGATTCCATACACTTTTATAACTGGTTCAGACAATTTTTACTTTTGATGGCTGTGAAATGTTGGTCTGGTTTTTGTTAATCAAACGCAGAGTTTATGTGATAGATATGTAACTCTAAGCTCGTATAGTATACAGTTTATCTTCAAGCTTTAAATGAAGAGTATATATATATATTTTTTTTAAAATAATATATCATTTTTTAGATTTCATTAATCTCAAATTGGTCCGTTTGAAGAAACTGTCTTGTCGTTAAATTAAATCTATGCATCTTTTTCAAAAATTACTAAATTATTCTTTATAGTGAATACCTACATATACGCATTTGAGAAAATAAGTTATAAAATATTTTGTTAACTGAATGGAGCTAACGAACCGTTATTTAATCCAGAAATCATCTTTTTTTATGATCTAGCATCTTCAACGTATAACTTAGGTGACCATCTTATCGCATTTGATATATCGATGAATCTTGATTCTTTAGAACTTTCGTCCGTCTTTTTCGATGGATACAAGCAGGAAAATCACAAATAAAATACTGACGTGTCCCATGATTTCGATTTGTCATAATCTCTCTTTCTAATATTTATCAACAACTATATTTTGTCTCAGAACACTTAGCGTAGAATTGTGTTGCAGATAACAGTGCGTCAGTACCCCTATTTTTTTAAATATTTTTTCTAGTTCTACCATTAGCCGTGTTCCTTTGGAGGTGGCGAAGTACGCATATGAGTACTTTGCTAGCCATTTTGAATGGAACGCAAAAAATTGGTTTTCCTACAAACATTAGAGCGACAGCGACACACTACTCCCCAACACACCACATGAGAGTAGTGTGGTTCGAGCTTTACTCGCCCTGAGTGGACGAGTAGTTGGTAGTACTAGATTAATATTTGCATCTACTCATGAGTAGTTCGCCAGCTCCAAAGGAACACGGCTATTGCCACATCCTATGGGGCGTTTACATTATTGAAAAACCTCATTAGATTTGCATTCTCAAAATGGTCATAGCTATACGCGGTTCTCAACACTGGCACCAGAGCACTGGCGGCGTAATTCATGTATTTCACTATATTTTATGGCTATTAAATGTCTTATAGGAATACATACTCTCATATTTCCTTTATTAGCCGCACAATACGAATGTAGAATATTTGCCTAGTGAAATTCTCCATTTTTCCCCCTTTTTTTAAAATATTTATTCAGAACTTTAAAACTACTGTAGGATGATGAAGCTATTGGACGGTCAGCGAAAATGGTCAACACGTGGAATCTCTTACGTCAAATTCTATTCCAACGTTTTTAAGTCTTGTGATAGTCAACGCAGATTGCTATCAATCTGGTATCGTTTCAAATGTAATAAAGGAAGAGTTCCCACTGTATAGTATTCTGCTTTAGTGTTAAAAAGTATTTGTTTTGATACTTTTTTTGATGTTGTTCCTTTATGAGCTGCACTCCGCGAATGTAGATAGAATATAAAACCTATGAAACGCTACATTGTTCTTCTTTATTTAATATTTAGATACATAATGTACATAGATAACCAACCCTTCAATACTTTTTTCCAAAATCAGTGCCACCAAATACGGCAAAGAAAAATGTCTTTAGATTATTTAGAATACAAATAAAATTTTTATTACTGTATTGTGTCTGCGGGAAAATATGGTAACCCTAATCATAGCACAAGACTGTTTATTATTTGTTGTTTCCCCAATGGTTGGTTGGGTGCATAAAGTAAAAGCGAAACATATTTTTTTTGTTTACTGTGTTTTGTTTTCCTCCTCTATGGCATCGGCATGGCCTAAGCCTAACATCATCTTAACAGCATTTATCTGATGAATCTAGAGGTAAAAGGAATACCACATTGTACGGATTGAAGGAGTCGTTGTCTTGTTTGACTTAATTCCATCGTTCAGTTCACAGTGAGAGTCAATTATAACAACATCATAAAATAAGACACATTGCAATCCAAGCTTGCATTTTCGGAATGTTTTTCAAGTGTGTTATTAGCAATAAGTTAAAATTAATAAATACAATACTACTTAATTTCATCTCTGGATGAGTGAATAATTTCACAAATACTGAATAAAAAAAAAAAATAAATAATAAATTCCAATTGATGTGCGTGTTGCTCTTAATCGAATAAACTGTGAATCGTAGGTAAATCAATGGCTGCTCTCGGGTGGAAATTGTGTCAATTCTCATTAGTTCTTGCGATTGAGATGTTATCTGAGCCATTTTCATGTTAATTTAATAAGTTTTGAATTTTATTATCTTAAAAAAAATTTCGGTTCGGTATCGGTATCGGTGCGCTCTTAAATATTCTATTCTGAGCTATTGTATTGTTCTAAAAACTTTCTTCTACACACCTTAGACCCTCTGGCAGGTATGAATAATTTCAAATTATTTAAAAAAAAAAAAAACCGTTAAAACTCTTTTATTATTGAATGTTTGTAACCTATCAAGGTTAGACTTTTCTGTATTTAATTATAACTTGAAAAATTGAAGGAGATATCTAGACAACTTCAGAGAGTGGGCGCACCTTGTGTGGTGTGTCTGCAACGTTAGTAAACTTTCTTTCGTTTGCGTCAACTTTAACGAAGAAAAGTTGTTCTTAATGATGTTGGATATTTTCTTACACTGAGGGAAATACCTATTAAATGCGACAATAATTAATCGTGTTTTTATCATTTAACTTGTAATACTACTTTTTCACCAAGAGATTATCTTATTTAAGGTAGGAGATTTAAAATTAATCTTGAAGTTTTTTTTTACCAGAGAAAAGGAGAATTATTTGACATTTTCAGTCTGAATTGTCATTCAATTGTAAATTTGACAAGAGAAAAACAAATTTAATTGGAAAACATTCCTATAGCAAAATGAAAAAAAAACAATTTTTGAGCAAGAAAATAATCAATTTTCAAGAATTTATTTATTAAAAATGAGTATAGGTAACCTAAATCTATTGTCACAACATTTGATTCTTCAAAATAACACGAGAGTGATAATTGGTACATTAAATAGGAGAATTCTCTTAATTCGGGCAATTTATCGGCCCACACTTCAATAAGAAGCGCTTCATCCTCCAGTGCCCAGGTTTTCCGTTGTTTTTTGTTTGGTTGTTCCATCATCTGAATTTGTTTTTATTAGTGAAATATTATTATAAATATATACAATATATTGTAAATAGTTACATTTTTGTCCCTAGACAGCCAAAGCGCGCAGATCAAATGAAAAATGTTTAATAGTTGTTTTTTTTTTATCAATGGAAAAACTGACGTTTAAATGGGTTAGGATCAGTGTTACCTACGGGACTCTTTAGAGTCACTTTTACTCTTTTTTAACGCTGGGACTCTAGGACTCATCTTTTTGAAAATCATCAAAATTGGACTCATTTTGGAATGAAGTGGACAGTTTAAAAAAACATTTGTAAAATTTTATGTTCAAAAACTTATGCGATTTCGTTATTAAAATTTAACATTGTCCATGGCAGCACTTTCGCTTCGAAATTAACTTTAATTAAAGCAGAAACTTGCCACTTAATGCTTTCTGCACTTAATTTAATAGAGGATAAGCAAGTAGAAGAATGCGTTTCCGAATTGAAGTCAAAAATGTAGAAAAAATTATCAAAAGTTTTTTTCTTTCTTTATTGACCGCAAGTTTTTTATACGACGCCAACCAGGACTCCTTTTTTTTTCTCCTTCTGAAATGTTTAAGAGGTAACACTGGTTAGGATTGTTTGATTTGAAAATCTCCTGCTTGCAAGAAGATTTCTATGTGATTTATTTTAAATCTTCATTTGAGGAGATTTAAATTTGTATGGTAAATCTTCGAGATTTGAAGAAGATTTATGGTAAATCCATTTAAATCGCGGTTTAGTGCTTGGTGAAAACGTAGTATTTATAAAAGACTATATATATATAGATAGATAAATTATTTATTTTTTCGATTTAATTTTGTAAAAAAAAAGTTAAAATTAAGAATACAGACATGGCAATCTGCCATCTGCCGGGTATGTCATTTCATAAAAAAAATTAAATTTGATATAAAAAGAAGAGAATATCAAAACAATATTAAAAATTAACAATATGAAAAAAATATCAGTTTCTAATGAATTGAAATATTTATATATGTAAAAGAAGAATCCAGTAACTGACAACTATTAGTAAACACAGGAAGTGTTTGCAGAATTTAAATAAATTGGACCATCCTCGGGCCTTCATATAGACTATTGAGTGACAAAAAAACTTTCTTGAAAATATAAGCGTTGAATTTCTTGTAAAAATGGGCAAACTGCAATGGAGTGGCAAATATCTTCAGATTCTCTCCTGCTGCACAAATTACAAGTTCGTTGAAAGTCGGTTCTGTGTGGGATATATTTAGTTCAGATTGAGAATTTCTAGCCTTGCTCTGAAAATGGTACTTTATAGCTTCCGAAGAGTATTTAACATTAAAATAGCTTTCTTCACTTGGAATTTGATAGTAAGGATTTCTGTAGAATGTTCTTGAGGTTGAAGTTCTAGTAAGGTGCTGGTCATATATATTTCCATCGGTCTTAGCAATAATTGTTGCAAATATATCCTGCCATTCATAAACGTTCCTTTCTGTAAGAGTTTAAGAAAGGTCATGGGATAAGGCCAACTGGTTCGACTCCCTAAAGAGATAACTATATGCATTATGGATTGCAGTCGTCTCAACAACAAAATTGATTTATGAAGACTGCTTTCGTTTCTCCTCATCACTTTTGTTAAATAATCTGAATTAGCTTTCAGGTTTGTAATGAAGAAGATGGTGGACCAGTATTCTAAGGCTATAGAATATAGAAGTTTTTCCACTATATATGAACATCCTTTTATCGCATGAGCAACAGAAGTACCTACAGCTTGTTGTATTCCTTTCCAATATGAAGTTGTAAAACCACTTAAATTAACAGAGCTTACGAACTTACAGTTAGGAGTTCAAATTCATCATAATATTAAGGTAGTTGAGCCAGTGGGCAAAATTTTGAACAGTCTGATGTTAAGGTAGTAGCATGATACTAATTAACAATTTAATAACTTTAAAGCTCTTTAATAGTAATAACTATAACTATATCTCTACCAACCTCAATTCCATTGCACTAGTGAGAAGGAATAGAAGTATAGGAAAGAATTTTTTCTGGCACAGTGGGGTCCAGTTGTATCTGGGGGGAATAAAGAAAGAGAATGCTGCCTAGATCAGGGCTCGAACCCACACCTCTCAGTTAGAGGTAAAGCACTACATCCACTGCGCCATTGCCACTAATATGTTTATTTTTGTTTTAAACAATTTTCAACTAGTAGGCGTGTTTTTTGCAAGTCCATATGGATTTGTCGAAAAAAAAACGACATCGGGACTTAGGAACTCCTTACTTACAGTGCGTAAGTCCCGATAATTATCTGAACTTAGCTAAGTCCATATGGATTTAAGTTTTTGTTGTATTTACGTGTAAAACTATTAGTTCCGATGTTGTTTTTTTCGACAAATCCATATCGACTTGCAAAAAAAATACGCCTAGTATCATACTAAGCCTGTTTTCTTAATAAACTCAAGCTGAACACGCCTAAAACACTGACATTTTGTGAAAACAAAGTGAGGAAACATACCTTTTTCACATTTGTCATTTTCAAAGTCACTTATGGAGTAAGTATGACACTAAAAAGATAAAATAGCCATTTGGTGATTTTAACCTTAGTCAAACGTTAAAAAGATATGACGATGCTAATCGTTTAAAATTTGGAAAATCCACTTCTTACCCTAGCATCTTACTAAAAATGCTTTAACATTGTGCAACGGCATCTAAAATTTTGCGCTAATATATTGTGAATATATGTTATAATATTTTTCTGTTTCCAAATATTTTACGATAATGCGAATCGCCCCTTTGAAATAATACATCTCTGTATTTCAGATCAAACTTCAAAATTATATACGGGCTTAAGGGTACCAACTAGTATTCCTCATTTTGTTTTAAATACTTTTTACCGGGATTCCACCGTGTAAACTATTATTAGCACTGCTCTTTTAACAGCTACGTATACAGGTAGTCCTGTGTTAGTCGATGTTTTTTTTTTTCTTTGAGTGCACATCAAGCACCTTCCTCAGGTGTTCATAATAAATGATCCCGCTCTGTGGCTTCTGTATCTGTGCAGACTGCATAGATGCCAAGAAAAAGAAGGAACTTTGTATCTCGCTATGCGATCGCACAAAACCACTTTTCTTTTAGCTTTAGGTAAACAAGAATTTAAGCATAGTAATGCAAGGCATAATGCCTTATAAGGTAGATTATTATTTGTTATGTCGCCTCAATGCTAATGTTATCTTTTTTTTGTTGTTTGCTGTTTTTATTTTCTATACCTAAGGTCAAATGTAAACGAACTCTTTACATGAGAAAGGTATAGGTAGGTAAGGTAGTTAGCGAGCGTTACGTTATGGCAAAATTAATTTCACTTCGAAATTTGATGATATGCTTTCTTTCTACTCGTTGTTAATTACGTACCTTAATATTTTTGTAGGTAAACATTTTGTTGCAGGTGAAAAGAGAGTGTTAAATTGTATTTTAAAATTTATAGGAATGGAGGAAGCATTTACAAAATTTTAAAAAACTTACATTAATTCAGTAAAGGTTTTTTTTTTCATATGAAAAACAAAATATATTTTCCCTAATTAAGATGAAATAATGACAAAACGAAAATAAAGCATTTGTTGCAGGTACTTGTACCTACTATTAGATTATTACTTAATACTAACAAATACGCGTAGGTATTTTAAAGTGTGTTTATTAATATCTATATTTCGAATCATTTAAATAATGAGCACTCGTTAGTTTCGTGAGGAAGTGTGAGTGCGCAAGTTCACATTTGATGAGATTTACGTAGATTATCGTAAGGATTTGGTAGTAAACGTGAATTAGCAGTTTTCTTTTTTGCAAAACGAATTATTTCTGTGTTCTCTAACATGACAGCGAAATGCTTATCGAAATCGAAACCACAGCAAAAAACTGACAGTTGAAAGTGTCACCAATTGCAAAAACAAAACAAACAGAAATGAAAAAAAAAAAAATTGTGAGTGCCGGGACTCACGGTTGGTATGTGCAAACATCAACGTGCGCGGATCCAAAACGGACTTATTTTTGCTTGAAGGGGATCTTAAGATTTTTTTCACTGAACGCACCCATCCTAGTATGCAGATCGTAACGTTGCCCACCGTAACGTTCACGTTTTTTTTTACTCTACCGCCAGCATAGATGTTTACACATCAAAAACACAAAAAGCCATGTGTCACTTTCACGCACACAATAATTGATATTGATAGTCCGGTCAATTGACTGTACGTGAAAAAAGAGCGGAGAGTTCTTTAAATACTTACTAGGTTTAGTAAGAAATTTTACATACTAAGTTTAATAAGAAATTTTAATTCGTGAATTCACTCTTTAGTAACATTTTTTGTTAATTTTTATTAAGGAGATAATTAAGTATTTGTATTAATAGGAATGTACGAAAGTATCAATTAGAATTATTACAACCACAAAAACTACCAAGGAAGGGTTTATGCATATAAATCTCGCTAGGACTCATCAGGGAACTAGTGAGTGCCTTGTTAATACTCAATTTTTGTTAAGTTCTATCCATCTTAAGGATCAAAACGAGTGTCATTTGACCTATCTAACTCTAATACGTCTATATCCAGCGCTCCATCCTCCACCCTTAAATACCCAAACTTTATTCACACCCACACTATGAACCTTCACTTTCTAAATAGAACCCCAGCCACTTTCTCATCCAAAACTTATTCTTTACCAACTGTGCCTCCTCCTCCTCCTATTTCCGACCCAATGGTCCCTCCCAATGTGAAATTAACTACTAAATTCGCTGAACCTATGCCAACGATAACTGACCTCGATGGACGTCACATTATGGCAAGACTTCGTGAACAGAAACTCTTTGACAATGTTCGTTTGTACTTAGCATATCTTCATGATAAATCTGATTCTGTTTGCATTGATGGCAAAAGCAAAACTAACGTCATTGTTTCTATCTAAAAAGGAAGCCTTCTCATTGACCCTGTAGCCCTAAAAAGCGTCTTTACCCGATATCATGAAAGTTTCAACATCTCAATTGCTAAGTATTTTCGGCTTGACTTGGATTTATATCAGTTATCAGTTGAATATAGAATTTGTATTACAAAAAAAAAACTTCATATGTAGTAAATAACTTTTACGAGTATATTTTTTAATTTAATTTTTTTTTTTTTTCTCAAAGGGACACGTATCAACTATGAAAGCCGATACTTCTTTGTTATGTACTTTGTGTGCCTTTATTTATTATGTAATACACCCAACACATGCTTCAAAAGATGATGGAAGAAGTTACAACATAAACTTATCCAATCCAGTTAAATTCAGATCTCAAACCAGCCACCGTTCATTGGATGGCTTCAACCTTCGAGTACATCATGAGTCTGAAGTCGAAAAAGTCAATGTAAGGAGTATTCTATCGAAAGCATTAACCAATCAATTATATAGGAAAAAATTCCTGGAATCTATGCCTATGTTAAGTGATCTGTCCCCAGAGCAATCACTAGCACTATCTGATCTTATTTCAGTGAAAATAAGCTCCAAACCATCCAATGATGAAGAAATCCAAAAGGTATGATTTGTACAATAAGATTTTTCTTTTCCACAAAAATACTTGTTTCTTTTTGCAGACATTGAAAAAATTCGGTAGAAAAAAAACTCAGGTACTTAAGCTTGTCGATGAGTTGTCCGCTTTTGTTCAAAGCTCTGCATATAAGTTCAATGGACTAGACACAAACGGTTTTCCAGTTACTCCAATAAAAAGACCAACGTATCCACTTACACCAACAGAACTGAGCGTTGAAAGACTCCACACAAGCATTGAAGACAAACTAATCGACCCAATAGCAATAAATGAGGAACTCCTGGAAGAGTCTGGAACCGAAAGAAAAAAGCGTCATAGACGTGCGGTTACGAAACTTCTTCATAAGCTAATCCGAATACCACCAACTAATTTGACACTGGAAGAAGGACAATCACAAAAATCTCAGAATTCTGAATTGATAATGAACACAAGCAATTTTGAAGTGCCGAATTCTGTCACGGAAACGAACCCGGCTAATTCGGACAACAGCACAGTACTGTCATATGAACAAATCGAAGATCTTGCCTTTGCTGATTTGAATGGAACTGAAATCGAATTGAACGGGAGTGATGGTGAAGCAAATGAACAGTTGCCCAATCCAGAAGAGTTGGTTGGTGGACCCCGGTACAGGATTTCTGCGAAACATCGCATCAATTATATCAAAGGAGATAACAAGCGGAAGCGAATACCAGTTCGGTCACACCAAGTGGTAAAATTACTCCAAAAGCAATGTGAGCGTTTCACAGCTTCAATGTGTATCAAAGCCGATGACTATCCTTTGTAAGTATAGATTACTAACTTAGTTCAATAGCTGAGGTTCCTATAGGAACAGTAAGGGAGTGAGTGGGGAAACTGGACAATGTGTCTTGTCTTGTGACTTGAAAATAAATTATAGTACCCACTTATATATGTGTATATTTATATATTATATTTATATTTATATTTATATTTATATTTATATTTATATTTATATTTATATTTATATTTATATTTATATTTATATTTATATTTATATTTATATTTATATTTATATTTATATTTATATTTATATTTATATTTATATTTATATTTATATTTATATTTATATTTATATTTATATTTATATTTATATTTATATTTATATTTATATTTATATTTATATTTATATTTATATTTATATTTATATTTATATTTATATTTATATTTATATTTATATTTATATTTATATTTATATTTATATTTATATTTATATTTATATTTATATTTATATTTATATTTATATTTATATTTATATTTATATTTATATTTATATTTATATTTATATTTATATTTATATTTATATTTATATTTATATTTATATTTATATTTATATTTATATTTATATTTATATTTATATTTATATTTATATTTATATTTATATTTATATTTATATTTATATTTATATTTATATTTATATTTATATTTATATTTATATTTATATTTATATTTATATTTATATTTATATTTATATTTATATTTATATTTATATTTATATTTATATTTATATTTATATTTATATTTATATTTATATTTTTTTAATTTTCATGATTTTCTAATAATTTGGCAGAGAACAGATTATGGGAAGTATTCGCAGACACAAAAATGCAATGTCAGCACTTTTGGCAGAGTATCGTGACAAGGCTGCAGAGCTGGAATACCAGGAACAGTTAGAGGAATACCAGTTTAACAGCAAAAGGTTTGAATTATTCATACGATAAATGTTCAAATACAAAACCAATTCAGAACTAACCCCATTATGACCTTTGCAGGAGAGAAGATGGAAGCGTACTAACTCCAGGGGGGATGTGTGCCAGTGTTGTTCGATATGCTCGTCCGCAGAAGGCTCGATCAGCATCAGGCGAATGGAAGTACATTGTCAATACTGGGCATCATACCCAAACCCTCCGCCTTGAGAAATGCAGGTAGACGTTAACATTTTAATTCAAGCCTCTTTGTAGTTTTTTGTAAATTTTGTTTGCTTGTGTTCCATTTTAGTACCCCTCAAGAAAGCTGTTCATATTTGTCCCACAACTATCGCTCACGTTGTTCTCAAGTTTACAACTACCATCGACTGCTTAGCTGGGACAAGACGAGGGGGCTTCATGTTGATATATTCAAAGTACCAAGCTGCTGCTCATGCCACGTCGACGGCTATAGAGAAACTTTTCCACCACTTGGAGGCACGAAACACAAAGATTATACACCAGTGCCCGATAACAACCCATATATTAGCGTAAACGATGAGATCGACTACGAAGATGACGACGATGAAGATCCCTCAAATGCTTATCACTTCGGCGGCGGTGGTTATAACAAAAATAACTTCCAGCACTCGGAGCTCTTACTGGAAAGTCAAAATATCAAAACCAAAGTAAATCACCCAGGTCATAACCCTACGGTTGGATCGTATCTCAGTCCTCCGTCAGATAAATACGACTCGAAAAGTGTTTCAAAAATCGTAAGACCAACTTACTACACACAAACTAGTAATTCGCTATCAGGAAGAAGTCGAAAACCGTACAAAAGCTTTGTTCCAAATGAATCAAGAGTTGATTTGGGTATACCAAGTACAGAGCAGTCAGATCTTGAAGTTAAGTCTTTTGGTATAAACGAGGATGCCAGAGTTCCCCAGAAGCGTAAACGACTTTATTTAGGAGCAATAAACACTGATAACACCTTTGAATCATCAGGCCCAATTATTTCATCAAGTTCCATGCCTAGCTTCATTCCTTCGTCAGAACGTACGACGACAATAACATCTCACAATCCTGGCTTAAGTTCTAGCATTAGAGGTCCGAATGGTCGAAAGGAACTTATCAATGGTAAACGCATCAACTACAACTATCATCCCATCATTGATTTCTTCGAAAACCATCAGAAGTCCGTAAAAGGGCAACACGCAGTACGAAACATTGCCTCAAACTCTATTGCAATGAGTGCTGAATCGAGTACATCCAGAGATCGAAGAATTGGATTCGGGATGGAGGGGGCTGAAAGCAATTGGCATCCGCTTGTCGTAAAAAGTTAATTATTATTTTCCAATTTTTTTATACATATTTATTTGCTTAGTTATTAACCACTGATGATTTATTTATTTATTATATTGAACTAAAATTATTTTATAATCTGATTGTTTCTGTGAATTTTAATTGTGTTTGCTCCAGAATTTCCCAAATAAGTCCGAATCCGAAGATAAAGTTTTCGGTTTGTTTTTGTAATTTACAGAAAACAATTTATTTTCAGGTGTGTGTGTAGTAGATATAAGTTTATACGAATATAGATAAATATTGAACACTCAAAACCGCAACCTCGTACAAAGCCTTTTTTAGGGTTGGGTCGAAGTACAGCGATTTGACTTTGGATGCAAATATTTCGAGAACTAAACTTCGAAGAATATTTTGGTTTTAAGTTATAGAAAGCTCTTTCAAATTTACCAAACAATTTGATGATTACAAGGCTCGATTGTGGAAATATCGCTATCCAAACACAAACACTTTTGAATGTTTTGGACAGAAATTCGGTAAAATCGTAAAATCACTTAAGATGGAAATATATAGCGAACCAGGCCTTCCACACGCTTTTGGTTAAGATGTGCGGCTAGAGTTTGAAAAGACCTTTCTTCCCATCATTTTTTTCAAAAATCAATAAAATTTTTTTGTCAAGATATGGCGAAAGTCGCTGTCATGTCGCTGGAAAGGTCTGTTAATTTTCTCTTCGGCACTGCAAACCGTAACCTTTAACGAGGCTTCGTTGCGGAATTATCGCCATAAAAAGCCTTTTTGGGTGAATCGAAGTATACATAAAGTAATATCACTTTGGATGTGAATATTTCCAGAACCAAAACTTGGCAGAATTTTTTTGTTTTATCAGCGGAAAGGCCTGTTAATTTTCTATACGAAACCTCTTTTGAGGCTTGGTTTGGCTTGGATATATCGCAATCGAAGTACAGTGATTTGACTTTGAGTCAATAACCGTTACTTGCGGAGGTTAAATAAAACTAAGCAATCTCCACTGAAACAGTTAAAATTAATAATTCTATTTTTTAAAGAGGATTTAAAATGGATAATTATCTGTTCTTGTCATAGATACAAGATTTTTAGAAGCAACTAACATTCCAACTTTGCTGACGATCTTTGAAAATCCTTGTTCAGTTGTATTTTGGATTCCCTCGATTGTTACAGTTGACGTCTCGTTATTGTAGTTTCCAGATCCGCTACTCGCTTCTTTAGCTTGTTGGGCAGCTAAATTAAATTGTATCAAAATGATCAGATAGCTGGTTATTCCTCCACTAACCTACGTACACATAAATGGGGAAATTTTTTAACACTATTAAAAAAAAAAAAGGAGAAAAATCACTTACTCCATAAAGCGTTTCCATATCCAAGGTGAAAAATCCACAAGCTGAAAAATCTACCGAGTGATTGAGCAACTTCAGTGACAAATGGTTGACCTTGTTCATTTTTAAATAAAATTATAATTTTATTATTGTTTATTTTGTCATTTCCATAATTAATTTATTATTTATCTTACGATTTCATAAAATGCATTGTTATCTGCAGCGACACCACATTTGTGTAGACAAATTCCAGTTCGTTTGGATTCCAAGGATGTCTTCCAGCTAAGGTATATTAAGTAGATGCACTTGCCCGATGTATAAAGGAGATAGACGATAGTTATCAAAGCATTTTTCGCAGATCGAAAGAGAGATGGAATAGGCTGTAAGAGAGTTAGCCATATACTATATAGTAAGGAATTGACTCTAGACATGCCAATTATAACAGTTTTGGTATTACTTTTATAAAGTAATGTTTATGCGGCCCCGCAGGGCCAAGGCCCTCCGCCCGTGGGCAAACTTCAGGCACCCAGAGTTTTTTGTCAGGTCGCGCAAAGTGCGTTAACGCACGCCCACTTTTAATGGCGAAAAACTGTTATAACTGTTATAAATTGGCATGTCTCTAGTCTCGTCCATATAGTAAATGTCTTTTTAAATTGCACAATTTTGATAAAATTAATTATCAAATTTCTGTTAAATTTTAAAATATGTAATGTGATAATTTTTATATAAAATAGATTTGTTTTTAAATTTACATACTTGTCCTTGTGTTCCACAATAAAGAAAGTATAATTGTGCGGTAAATATAAGGAAACCATAAGCCATCAATACCAATACAGGATAGCTCCATAGTTCATTCAGCCATTTTCCCAATTCACAAATTTCATCGTGAAGTTGACAGAAATTACTCAATTTACCATCCATTTTGTTGACATTGCTCAGTTCACTAGATACATTCAGCAAATTTTCGATTTTTATCCTATTGGCTTTGTTATTATAACGAAATTTATTTTCTGAGCTTGATATTGCAACTAGAAATGAAAATATGCTTAAGATTTTTATCGTAATTTCGTTTCGTTTGATTGTTAAAATTTAATAAATGACGTCAATTATTGTTAGAATTTGTATTTTTCTGAAGTAAAAAAAGGGGAACCTCACGGACAACAATACCAATTGATGTCAATGAATCTGCCGGACAGAAAAGATACAAGGGATATTCATGCAATGTCGTACTTGCCTCGTAAACTGCATAAGTTTATCACCTCATAAATCAAATGTCAAAATTTGTATGGAAAATTATATACGCGAGCAACGTAATAAGGATATACACAGATTGCTTTATAGGTGCGTTCATGCAAAGTGAAGAATCCATTTACGCAAATACGAAGTTTGTAAATATATCTCATTGCATGAATACCCCTACAATTTAAGTTGTTTTATGCGTTACGTCCGTTCTTTGTATATTTAAACACAAAGGTCCGTTGCATACGGGTTGCCTATGGATAGATTCTTATAAAAACATATCAAGGCATATAAATAGAATACTAATATATGGTATGGTATTGTTGTTATCCTATCTCTCTCATGCATATTATCACCCAGTGGCGTAATTCACTTCGCATTTGTTTTTGTTTCTTTTTTTTGTGAGCGCGGTTTTGTCACCAAGTGACTTAGATGCGTAGAACGAAAAATTTAACGTTGATACGTATGTATTTAATCGATCTGTCAGTTTATATACGTCGACGCAACGCGTGCAACGGGAAGCCCCTTCAGTCAAAAGCCAAATCCAAATGCTGTTTTCTTACATAAGAACATTAGATTAGTATGGTAACGTGAAAATCCTTATAAATTTTCACAATTCATCTATCAAAATCTATAAGAAAAAACCCATTCTCTCGAAACTTTGTGAAAATTTCAAGTTACCAAACAGCCATATTGTTTCCCTCTAATAAGTTGGTGAATTTGATGACGATAAGAGACGGCGGAAATCCTTGCTAAGGTGAAAGATCTCCTCGGCAAAACACCGAAAGATCCTTTTGTTAACAATGCGACGAGAAATCGAGACCTCAGCGTGATATCATCTGTTAAAAAAAAACGGGTTTCAATCAATGAAATGATAAACATAAACTTGATTGACATGACGAGACGACGAGAAATACTTTCTAGTGTGTACATATTTTCATTATTCGAAACTGGTTTTTAAGAGAGGACTCAATTTCTCGTGACATTGTGAAACAGACTAGAGTCAGTCTGTGAAGATGCGGAAGAGTGCGGAAAGTATCCAATATACGCAATGCAACCGTATCGTAGCGAGGAAGCCAACAAATCAAAAAACTCGAAGGAATCCCCCAATCTAATGCAGGTAAAACTATAACTAGGGAATTCCGTATAACCAAGATCGTTTCAAAAACTGCTTCAGCTTAAGTAAGAACCACCTTCAGGTATAATTACGGTTCTCCTCAGTGGATATACTGCAAACTCAGAAGATTTCTTTGTCAAGAAAGCAGTCCCACATTAAGATTCTACGATACTTATGAGGAAACGCCCGACCACATACTAGGCAAATGCGATGCACGTAACCAAACCACCTGTGACGGTACCAAATAGAAGGGAGCGAATTTCCCTCTCTGATAGTACTCCAGATAATCAAATTCCTAATAGGTTTAAATCAGGAGGAAGAGCCATAGAATGAGCATGATCATCTAACTCTAGAAGGGGGCACAACAGATCTTTACGGCGCAGTGCAATTACCCCCAATACTATTCTTTCATTTATTCAATGTATCACACGTAACGTACTACACGGAACGTAGGTATTACACTCAACGCTGCTGGCCGGCATAAGTGTCTACACATCAAAAATGCTACTCTGTACCGATTTAAGAATATTTGAAGACTTTACACACAATTTAAGCTGATTTTATCTGAACTGGTATCAACACACGTCTTTTTCATGCAACACTTTTTTTATCAAAATCTCAAGTTCGATTTTTTCGAATGCATATTGTAAAATAGTATCTATTTCAGAGGTGTTCCTCGCATGGTGATGGGCAAAAACTACTCAATAAGTACTTCATAAGGGAAGATACTATCTAATACCGATACTTATTCCAATATTAACTCGGTATTTATATTCTTCATCTTTAAAACTAAGTTCACATAATGCAGTTAAACTCCACCTTAATACCCTTGACCGAATCCTATTCACAACTGCGACTGTCTGGGGTATTGGTATAGCAGAAAAAACTCTTACCCCTATTGTTTGCGTTCGAAAATAATTTTTTTTTTTCCCCAGCCCTAAAAGGGTTTCCCGAATGGATATCCAAAATACCACCATGCACTTGAGTGTCTATGATTTCTTGCTCAATTTTAGGTCCATTCAAGCGTTGTATCTTATAATGATTTTCCACCAAGTCATCCAAGTAGTTGTTGATTGCCTTGAATCTTTGTTTCAAGCAGAATAGCAGCGTCGCAAACCAAATTTTATCGAACACACTGAATAACGTCGGAATGCACGACATGATCCACAGAACCGAATACCATTTTGTTGCATCAACCAGATAATAGAAAGTTGCTAGCATAATCGCCAACTCCGCGGTAACGGTTATCGCGACCATTATTGATATGCGTTTCTTAATGTCTTCGTTGTTTATGTATATGTTCTCCACACTGAGTTTTTCATCTACGCTCTTGACTCGATCGAAGAAATTTCCAATTTTTCCTTGGTTCGATATTGCCGATAGCTGATCCACCACCAACATGGTTGGTGCGATGTAGTTCAAAAAGAGTCCAATTACGAAGGTTAAAGTACCTTTAAAATTGTGTTAATTTATTTGGAAATACACTCCTGGAATATTTAAAATACGGAAATCTACTTACTCTGCTTGGCCTTTATTGCTGGGTCTTCATCGTTAAAAGAGTAAATAAGAAAATTGTAGAGTACCAGTATAATCACCATGTAAATAAGAACAATTAAAGTTCCCCATTTCGAGGGTTGAAATTGTTTTTCAATGCGGAAAGCCTTTAACGATTGTGGATAAATTCCACAAAACTTACAGAGAACAAAGAGAAAGTCAAAGCTAGAAACAAGCGATTGTGGTTGAGCCATTTTGGGTACTGAACATAAATTCCATTCCATAGTGTCCATGTCCATTAGTACTCAACGAAAATACGTTATCAAAACTAATAAATTAATCACCCGCGAACTAAATAAAATCGATTGCTTTATGGAAGTGGTTAACATGCATTTAATTTGTTAATTGTATTTAATTAAATAAAGAGCCACGTTCGGTGGATACAAGGTGATGGGAGCGAACTTTAAGCGAACAATAATTTTTTTAATAATGTAGAGTGCAGGTATTTCGACTTAATTAAGGGAAATTGGATTGAACGATTAATTTGTTCAGTTGATTTCCTCGAACCTTTATGGTAGATTGGATTAATTTTTGGGATTGATTTAAGGAAACAGATATGAAGAGAAAGAGAACAATTTGTTTGCAAGGGATATCTCCTATGTAAAGGGTGTTTTTTTTAGACATGTGATTTTCAAGGAGAAATAAAACGCATATACTTTGATGTTCTGGCCAAGAATTTAGCTTTATTTTAAAGATAAGGGTTTGCCATTATGTTTTAAAAATGATTTCAGGCAAGTGGCCGCAGCGGCTGGCTCGAATAAATTCCAGCCGAGAGGCCCAATTTTCGACCACTTTTTGCAGCAATTGGGGCCGTTTGTCAGCAAGAACACGCCGAATATTCTCTTCCAATGCGTCAATCGTCTCGGGCTTATCTGCGTGTACAAGCGACTTCACATAACCCCCACAAAAAATAGTCCAGCGGTGTTAAATCGCTCGATCTTGGAGGCCACGCCAGAGGCCCACGACGCGAGATAATGCACTCACCAAAAGTTTCCTTCAATAATATGAGCCGTGTTTTATTGGTGATTTTATAGCCAGCGCAGTAAAATTTCCCTTGGCAAACAAAAACAAAGAGTGTCGATAAATTAACCAGTAAAAGAGTGGATATAAAAGTGGTTATACATAGTTAGAACTTTGAAGATGAAGATGGCGCTTTTGAAAAGTATTCAGGACTTGAACCTTAATGTTGTTTTTTACTCACAAAATGGATGTGAACTATGATATTTGTAGCGAACACAGCCTAAAAATGCTAAAGCGTTTTATTAACACAGCCAAAGCGTTTTATTGGTAATTGATTATTGCGCTAGCTATAAATTACCAATAAAACACAGCTATGATTGTTTCGTTGGCTGTATGGCATATAGCGCCGCCGTCTTGTAGGACCCAAAGGTCGTTCACATCAACATCCTCCAATTCAGGCACGAAAAAGTCATTAATCATGGATGGGCACAGCTCCAATTGTTGCGTGCGATGGCGGATGGGCTCATTCGGGTCTTCTTCGACACTCTGCTCCACAGGAGCAATAGCGTCTTCGGTGCGCTCTGTGCTATGTCTCTGAGGATGCGCATTATCCACTAGAGTAAACGTGGTGCAAAACCGATCCATGGTTGCTCGAATTACCGTCTCTGCTGGGCGATTATGTCTACCGATGCACGATGCGCGAACCGAACCATTATTTTGGTAATAAATTTGCACGATTTGCCAACGTTGTTCAGGAGTAAGTAACGGGTGATTTTTTGGCTGGTTTGGTTTTGGCAACACTGGTTTTGACAGCTGACGTGTGTTTAGTACCTTTTGTCACTGTCAAACAGCTTCAGTTTGGTTTGCAATTTAACCATGGATCGTCTTACAAATGAACAACGCTTGCAAATTATTGAATTTTACTATCAAAATTCGTGCTCGGTTCGAAATGTTCATCGCGCGCTGCTTGTGTTCAGCGATGAGGCTCATTTTTGGTTGAATGGGTACGTAAATAAGCAAAATTGCCGCATTTGGAGTGAAGATCAGCCAGAAGCATTGCAACAGCTACCAATGCATCCCGAAAAAGCCACTGTTTGGTGCGGTTTATGGGCCGGCGGCATTATTGGGCCTATTTCTTCAAAGATGATGCGAATCGCAGCGTTACTGTCAATGGTGAACGCTACCGAGCGATGATAACAAACTTTTTTTTGCTCGAAATGGAAGTTCTTGACTTGCATGATATGTGGTTTCAACAAGACGGTGCCACATGCCACACAGCACGCGAAACAATGGCGCAATTGCGAGTTGAGTTTGGTGAACAGTTAATTTCACGTTTCGCGCCGGTCAATTGGCCGCCTAGATCGTGCGATTTGACACCATTAGATTATTTTTTGTGGGGGTATGTCAAGGCTAATGTCTATAGGGACAAGCCCGCTTCGATTGACGCACTGGAAGCCAACATCCATGCATTCATTCGTGAGATACCGGCCGATATGTGTGAAAGAGTATGCCAAAATTGGACTCAGCGGATGGGCTACCTGAGACGCAGCCGCGGTCAAAATTTGCGGCTCAAACTATCGATTCAAATAAATATTTCATTCATTTTTTCGAATTTTTTGTGTTTTTTTTTAAAAAAAAGTTCTAAACCTCTTAAAAAATCACCCATTATATTCATTATGAAATGGCAAACGGTATAAATCAAGTGACAGCTGTCAAAAAGACCAACTCCGAAAAAAAGGATTGCCAGATTGAAAACCACACGTCTAAAATAAACACCCTGTACAAATTATATTTTAGTTTTAAGACTTATGTTTTGGGTGGGAATTTTTTGTAGACAAAATATTTTTTTTATTTAATTTTGACGTCTTAGTTCGACTTCGGACACTTATCATTATCATATTGCTTCTCGAGAAGATCATAAAATGCTTCCAGGTTTTGGTCATCTCTCTCTTACGTAATCAAAACTTGTGTTATATTTTAAAATTTTGCCTTTTGTCGACTTAAGAATAGAACTTTTGTAGCAATCTCAAGCAGTAACGCAGCTTATGTTAACTTAAGCTGTTTTGAAAAGTTAAATTTCATAATTTAATAAGAACATGAATTATTATATTCAATCGTATCCAATCCATGCCACAAATTTCAGCTGCGAAAGGCGGTTAAAGTCGATCTTCCAGAATCGCGCGATTATTTTATATACTTTCAATAAAAACTCACATAATTTCTTTTAAGCATTTATTAGGTTAATATATGCGCATGTGTATGTGACAAACATTAAATGTGTAAATTTATTTTAATTTGAGAAATTATCTCTAAACAAACATTTATAAAAGGTATACAACGTACTAACTTGCGATAAAATAATGCGATTTCTCAATGATTTCTTTTTCCCTAATTCATGACACAGTAAACTAATTTGAGCTAAAGAAATAATTAGGCAGACAATTTTTAATAATAATGTATTTTAAAAAAAATAATAAATATGTTAAGGAGGGATCATAATTATTATTATTCAAACACTCAACAAATAATGATTTTTTTTTTCTTCTCTTTTGTTTGTATTAGAAATTTTAAGCAATTCTTTCAAAATACAAAATAAATAAAATTAAAAAAAAAAAATGTATGTATGTATGCATTCTGGAATTTCAATTAACATGGTTCATATACGAGTATTGATTTCAATTTGTTTATTGTGTGGCTTGTGCAGCTTGTTTATCGTATCAAAAGTCTTTAAGAAAGCTATGTTTCACGTTCTTCATAGTAAAATGATGTAAAGTACCTGAAATTATAAAGAAATATTTTTAGTTATAGATTTTAAACTTATTTCGCATTTATATAAATTTGCAATTCAAATTTGTACATAAATGTGTGTAAGAATTAGGTAAATAAATAAATATAGGATATCCTCAATCAAATATACTAAAATAAAATAAATAAATTACTAAAGGGTCCGCCATCGAACGTTTTTTTTTTTCAACTAGTGCTTATTTCGTGAATGGTAACACTTCGCTCATGTCTGATTTGACAGATAATTAGTTTTATCCTTCCGCTGAACGAATATGGTTGTGTATACGCTTCGCTAAGTGGGCCTGCGATCGACTTAGAGAAGATGCCGATTTTGCCAAAAAAATCATCTTTTCAGATAAAGCTCATTTTGATCTTGGCGGGTAGTAAACAAGCAAAATTGTCGCGTTTGGGGCACAGAAAACCCGCACGCATACATTGAAAAGCCGATACACCCTAAACGAGTCACTGTTTGGTGCGGATTTTGGTCCAGAGGCATAATTGGGCCATTTTTCGAAAAGGAGCAAGGAGTGGCCGTTACAGTCAATGGCGGTCGTTATCGGGCCATGTTGAACGAATTTTTGTTCACAAAAGTTGAAGAGGAGGATATTGGCTGCATTTGGTTTCAACAGGACGGCGCTACGTGCCACACAAACGAAGCTACACTCGATGTTTTGCGCCATTTTCAAAAAAAAAAAAAGAAGTTATTTGGCGGACCCTTTATAGGTTGATGTCGGTAACTCAATTAATGTACAAGAAAGAAACAAAAAGTCCACTGTAGTATTCTTCTCATCCATGGGTCTTAAACCCAGCATACACCTTGGTTGTCGGATCAATTCTTACATACGGTGTGACAGTATGGTGGAACGCTTTAGATAAAACGACAAAATGTGAAAAAACTAAGCAGGGTTTAACGTTCAGCCTCCCGTTGTATGGGCGGAGTACTTTGTACAACCCCTTCTGCTGCATTGGACATTGGATATTATGTCCCATCCACCTCTTGAATAGCTAAAGAAATGGCTGTGCTTGCAGCAATTCGTCTTAAAGCTTCCGCACAGTGAACTAATAATGACATTGGCCACTCCAGCGTTCTGAAATTATTCGGAACACTCCCAAATAACATTGACTACAATATCCCACAGTTGCAGTTCTATAAAAATATTCAGGTCACCATACCTTCTAGATCTATCTGGGAGGATTTGGCATTACTGGAAGATGAATTAATCAATTTTTACATACTGCCGGATCAAAAACTGATGGCGAAGTTGGTGGTGGTGTGTGATGAATTTAAGTCTCTCGGCGGAACTTTTGGCGGTAAAAGAAGCACTGTCTTGGCTTAAATAAAACGTGATATCTGACACAGATTTCTCTTCACAGATAGTCAAACAGCCATAAGATCCCTGGACTCTGTATCTACCAACTCTACACAGCCAGCCCTTAACTGTCGATCGTCTCTCATTGAGATGGCACAGTAGTTTAATATAAACCTGACAGGCCATAGGGACATTCCAGCAAATTGCGGTTTTAAAAATAAGGGGAAAATATGGGTATAGCCATTGGTACATGCAAACTTATGCTGAAGCAAGGTGCAGTAGAGAAAAACAAACCTGAGCTGGAACAACATCATCACCTGCGTATGACGACAGAACAAATATGAAAAGTTCTGGATATGAAGAGCTCCAAGAATTTGATATCTCTAAGCAGACTTTATATCGGCTCCGTGTGTCATTGGGCGCATTCGGGCAACTATCCGATAGGCTATCCACCTATCCCAAACATTTTCAGATTGCTTGAGTTGTTGTTGCATCAGCTGACATCAGATATTTTTCAACAAGGGATTACAACAACACAAACCTATCCGGATAGCTTTAGATAGTTACCCGAACGTGCCCATTAATGGACACTGTTCAATAGGCAAGTACGCAACGAGGATTGGAGTATTTTCAAATGATTTCTGCTCTAGCCCAACAACCAACGTTAACTCCATCTCGGATATTAATACTACAATGATCCTAGTGATCTGGCAAATGTTGATCTTAGAAGATATGTAATATGGAGTGCTCATTTCTATCTCTAATGCATTCTAGTGCCTGAAGCCTAGATAGGGGGTGCTGTTTCACTTTCGATAAGATAAAGTCTTAGAGGATGTATCCTACAGCTGCTATCAATTTTAAGTCATAATTTGCTTATTTTCTCTCTTAATTGTTCTACTTTGAAGTAATTCTTGAAATCAAATTAGTGTTTGTCTCCAATGTGCAGAAAACTGAGTGCCTTTAACTTTCTGAAACTTGAACAGCGACCCCTATGAAAGCTTCGCATTCGAATAAAAACAAGCACTCCATATTATGCATCCTCTAAGATGTTGATATACATACACTGAGGGAAAAATCAACGTAAAATCAAAGTGTAGCGCACACATCTTTTTTGAAGAATGTCAAATGATTTTTTTTGCAAGCGCATTTGAAGTTTTCGAACAAAAGCTAAAACAAAACAAAGTGGATCCGGTTAAAAAAATTTATCACGAAAATTCTGATTGAAAAACTTTCTCAACTGGTAATAATAATAATTATCAGACAAAAAGAATATTTTTAACAATTTAAAGCAAAATTTTGATGAAACTTCGAAGTAAAAGAAGAAAAATTCCGAAGGTGCGAAATTATGTAAAAAATAATCAAGCAGTTTTCAGACGAGGAATTCTTCAATCACTTCAGGATGTCAAGGAGCTTCTTTGTGGTTATGTTAATTGTGAGTCACACCTTAACGTCAAGTTTTTTGCCCAACTTAATTTGACATTTCTTTGTTTCAGTGTTTGACAAATTCAACCATGGAGAGGTACACAATTGAGCAGCGCGTTAAGATTGTTGAGGCCTTTTACGAAAATGGGCGTTCAAATCAAAATGCATTTCGTGAACGGGCCATACTTCTTCGAAAATGAGGTAGGCCAAGCAGTTACCGTGAATGGTGTTCGCTATCGCGAGATGGTAACGGACTTCTTGTGGCCAGAAATTAAGCATACCTATGGACCTGGACGATATGTGCTTCCAACAGGATGGTGCCACTTGCCACAAACCCAAAGAAACAATGGCTCTTTTGCGTGAGAAATTCAATGGCCGTGTTGTCTCATGTCGCGTCGTGGCGATGTTAATTGGCCGCCATGATCATGGGATTTGACACCGTTGGACTTCTTTCTTTGGGGATATTTAAAAGAAAAAGTGTACGTCAATAAGCCAAGAACAATTCAAGAGCTAAAATATGAGATAATTCGGCACTTTAACGACATTGAACCTCAATTATGTCTCAGAGTCATTGAAAATATTGACCATCGGATAGAGGTATGCCACCGAAGTCGTTGCGAGCATTTGGCCGATATTTTGTTTCACACATAGTTCTCATAGATCCTTCTTTCATAATAAAAAATATTAAGATAATTCTATTAAAACTTTTTGTTTTATTTACAATTAACATCGTGTCACCCTTTTTATTTTATTTTGTAATTGTTATGCGAAGTTTAGGAAGCTGGTCGGATCAGCTAGTATATTTATAAATGTGAGTAAAAAAATATGTCTGCTTAGGTTTTCGCACGAACTGTCATCTGTCACTTTTTTATAGGCGTGTTTAGTTGGAGTTTATTAAAATAAAATTGTAAAAATGTTTAAAATTAATAAAACGTTAGTAAACTACTTTAAAATTAGAAAATTATCAAGCATAAAAATAAGCTCAAGTATCAATCATCCCAATATATTCACATTAAGTTGTTTAAAACTTTATGCCATTATTATTCCTGAGTCATTCAAAACATACCAACCTTTTTATGGCTTGGTTTCAGCTTTTTTTCCACTATCATCTGAAAATGAAAATAATATAGTTTTAAAATTAGATCAGTAAAATATCTCAAGGTAAGAAATTAAAATAAGAACATCTTTATTCTTCTAAAACTGATAAGCTTTTGGTGTAAATTCTATGTGATAAAGGTGACATGTGAGTATAGCCTTAATAATAATTGTTCAGCAAATAAATATTTTTACAAAGTCGATCGGACTTTTCAATTTCGCAGAATATCGTTGGACTCGAAAATACGATTTTACAATCCATTGTATGGAAAAAGCTACTTATACATAGCGAGCTGTTTGATTTTTGAAATTCCTGACAGACTTGGAATACTATAGAATTTAATATTTATTTAAAAAAATATTTCTAATTCTATGAACTCTTATGTCATGTTTTTCAGTGTTGAGTTAAACCAGAGTTAGCTTAATCTAGAAGTAAATATACCCACAGTAAACTAAGGAAGCATTTTTTCTGTGGAAAATGCATGCGCAATAACTAACATCAAAAGCATCGGTTCAGTTAATTCTGAGTTAACTCACCAAATTTGATGAGTTAACTCGCGTTTAAATTAAATTTCGCACTGAAAAACTGGACCTTAATTGGGTTTACTTGTAGAAGCAGAAACGAAACTTACACATATGTTAGCATGCCGAATTAAAGGGACAACTTTGTGTTCGAAATTTTAAGCAGAAAGCTGAAGGACTGGCTGAAGAAATTCAAATTTATCGCTGGAGCAGAAGAACATAGACCAAGAAGTCAACCTTGAATATTATTTTACATTTTCGGACGGAAGGAAACCATTGTAGAAAAGATATTTCTGAGCGCCCAGTAAATTTTAAAGAGGTAGGAGAGTTGAGCTCTTTTGCTATACAACTGAATCGAAGAAGTTTCAAAAAAAAAGAAAAAAAATATTTTCGAATAAATACATAACCTGTTTCAATTAAAATTAAAATATTTGATGAAGAAAACTTAATCTTTTACGAAACTGGATGAATTGAACAAAAATTTTTCGCTAATGCCTGATATTCAATTCTAGTCAAATGAATAATGAAAACGTTAAACAATCTCGTAACTTATTCACAGTCACAGTGTGTAGTATTGAATCAAGCTGAAGTAGCGTTAAAAAAGTTGTGAGTGTGCGGTAAGAAATTAAGCTGAAGTGGCATACGAAATTGACATATTTTTTTGAATTATTTAAGAAAAAGCACTTGACAAATTTTAAATTGCACATTTTCACTTCATTGAATTTAATTATGTTCTCTCAAACTGTATTGAAGTATGTTTGTAAAACATTTATGTTAAAATTTTCAGTAGTTGCTGCTTGTGCATATAAACGAACAACCCGCATTGTGTGTTTGAACGTCTAAATCATTTAGTTTAGCATGTTCGTTAATTGCTAATGTAAACTTCCTTTAGACCCTTAAATCTTTATGTACATACCTACAGTTTTTGAGTTTGCAGGAAGCGATTCGTCTTCGAAATAAATATTTTCAGTGTGTGAATGCAATGCAAAGGCCTGATTCGCAACTGGAAATACAGAGTCTTCAATAAGAGTACTAGATGCACAACTGGTCAAGCTGTCTGACATCATGGAGGAATCACCTTCATTACAGTAAGTTGCGTTCGTGGCCGCTGAGCTCGTTTGTTCAACACACAGATTCAAAGAGTCATTCGACATATCCATGGATATTCTGCTTGAGTTCGCCGGGATGCTGATGATGCTCGTAGATAATTGGGCTACTTCGCTAGCACTAGCACCTTCGTTGCTATCCACAGCTACAGATAGCGCAGTATTTGGGGCACTTTCGAGTTCACTGCCCATCATTAATGACGAGGGTTGTTTTTGTTCTATTTCAATCGAATCAACACTTTCTCGATTGGATATTGGCTCGAGAGAATCAGCATCTGATTTTGTTGTAATTTCCTTGGATATATCGAAGGAATCTATACTGCTCGTAACTAGTTCTACACTTTTGTTTATCTCCAAACTATCGGCGCTTCCATGCTCGGATGCTTCATATCCAAATTTGTTTCTAGATGTTTCCCCTTCCATCTCAAGACTGTCAATAGAAGTCTCCATTACATTGGACTTCGCATCTTCGCATTCTTCGAGCTTCGATTTGAGAATAGCTTCGACACTCTCTCTGGGTATGGACTGCAGAGTGATTGTTTTCAATTTTGAAACAACAACATTGTTAGTGCTCTCACTTCCGTTATTCGATTTGTTTGATTCATCCGAGCGCGATAGAAGCAGTGCTGCTTCTTCTTTAGCCTTTATCTCAATCAAATGAGCTTCAATGCATGCGTTTTCCAGGCCCTCGAATTCCTTTAAGCTCGACAATGATATATCGTCGCCACATGCATTTTTGATGGTGTATCGTCTGGTGAAGCTTCCATTGCTCGAATCTGTTGAGCCATGGTATATTCTTCGATTTTCAAGCGATATCGCCTGTTCGAGGCTTTCAAACTCTTGCAGACTACTCACTGACATATTATCGTTTTCAGCTTTTGAAAAATATTTCCGACCAGCTAGGACATCATAGTCGGGAGTGCTTGAAAATGACGAATCCTTAAAGCTACTTATTCGACTGCTGCCGACCTCAAATTCAGCATCTTCTTCTTTGATATCTTCCAGAACCCCCCTTTCCAGTTCGTAGGGATACCTGAGTTGGGCAGCATGATCGGACAGCTGCATTTCAACCCATTTTTTATTGGCAGCCATTTCGGCTGATTCTTGTTCGGCTTGTGTCTGGGCCGATGGTGGGCTCTCTTCAAATTCAAAATTAAGATCATCGCGAAAGATTTGTGATCCCAAATTCGTAGCCGCCGGGGCGGACTTAATCAAGATTTGTTCAACTTCTTCATCGTGTTTTTTAACCATTTTACTTGAGCTGATTTTTATGCTTTTGCCTTCAACATCAAACTCGCTTGCTTCTTTAGCAACCTCTTCGATTATAACAAATTCATCCGTTATGTCAGGTTGATCAACCATTTCGAAAGAGTCTGGTGAATCGGGTGCTCGGCTATCGAAATCACTTGCTTCATTTAAGTCAGCAAGTTTCTGCTTGTATTGCTGCTGAACAAGAACATTAAATTGTTCATCAGCCATGGAATAAGCTGATTCAGCAGTTCGTGGAATTGGTGTATCTTCAACTTTATTTAATTCATCTTGAGTCTTCACTTTGTACAGGGTGCTATCAGGAAAATCGTCAGTTTCTTCAGAGTATTTGGAAATTTCTTCCGTTACCATGATGTCAGGAATTTTAGAATAATCTTGCATATTTTGAGATGGCCGCCTTTCTTCCTCAGCTATTATTTGCGACTCAAGTTCTTCAGTAACAGCATCTTCAATGATAGTCTGGGCAGCCAAGTGCATTGGTCCCAAAACACTCTCCTGGCACTCTTCTGAAGAATCTGTTGGCTTTTTCTCTTTCTTTTTCTTTCTCTGCGATGGAGACTTAAATGCCCTCGAGTATTCAGATTCGTATGGATCATGATCTGACTCCGATTCACTACCTTTGAGATCATCCCCTCCAAGATTGCCAGAGCTGGATTCAGTTTTTGGTTCTGTGCTTTCAGGCGATGCGCTTTCAGATTCTTCTTCTAGTAAATTTTTAACTACCTCATTGCTAACCGACGTACTCTCGTGGCGCTTATGTCCCCTCCGACGTGGTTCGTCTGAACTTAAAGGTTTATCCAAAGGATCGATTTCGGTTTGAGCAGCAACTTCACTGATTACATAGTTTGACTCATCGAACTGCAGAATGGGTTCTTCCGCATTAAATGATCCAAACATTTCAATGCCAGCTAATGAAGATGAACCAGCCGATCCGATTAAGTCTTCAAAATTATTCACAACAGTATTTACTGTGGATGCACTAGACATTGACAAGATACTACTTTCCTCCAAGCTAGAAGCTATCATTTGATCATATTTGGATTCGAAACTCCCAACATTGCTTTCTGGCAGTAGTTGCTTTGGGTCAGTCTCTGGAATTTCAGTTGTGGTTTCTTCCTTTGTGAATATCATTTCTTGAGACCTCTTCATACACGACTGTTGAGCTTCGAACTCAACTTGATGCGAATGCATAATTTGGTCCAGTTCCAGGGCTTCAAAACCTTCATTTTCTATTTCAATTTCTATATCTTGATCGCCAAGAGATGCAACCAATGTTTCAGACAACTCTGATGCATCAATGCTGCCCAAGTTGCCAGAAGCTTCAGAGCTCAGACTTTTCATACTTTCACGTGAACTTATAGTCTTTCCGCTGCTTTCTAGCGTACCAAGTGCGCTTACATACTCTGTCGATCCTCTGCACATCGATGCGTCTATTGCTGTCTGGTAGTCAGAGGAGGTGTGAAAGGTCTGAACTGTATCGAAATCAGAAGAACAGGGTCTGCTGGCGCTTTTGTAGTAGCTTTCACTTGAGCTGGAATTATCGAGGTCGTGTAAGGACCACCTATTGTTTATGGGACTCAATGGTTTCTCAACACTTTGTTCTGCTGATTCGGCTGAACTTTCAACTTTTGAACCATCCTCGACCTTTTCTCCTTCATCGTGTTCATGTTCATGGTCTTCAAGCAAATCATTGGTTTCTTGAATATCATCAAGCACTGTTGGAGCTATAAGACTCTCACATTTGTCATCTCCCTCATCCATCAGATGGAGCTTCGAGTGGGAAATATTTTTGAACTCAAACTCTGATGGCGATTCCTTGATTGCTTTTCCGTCTCGAACGACTTGAATGAGCTCTTCTTTTGCTGCATCTAACGACATTTGAACTTCTTCCAATGTCCGTTCTACTAAAAGTTTATCCGTCAAGCTTGTGTCGCCCTTCGAAGTTTCAATAGTGTCAGTTAATTTGGTTGCACTTGGTAAGGTACGTTTTTCTGACAACTCAAGTTCACTCTTTTCTAGCAGAAGATCCAGTTTTGAGGCTTTCGTTTGTGTCTGGGGTTCCGTTTCATGTAGCTGAATCTCGTGTGGTTTGGATGATTCTTTCGTCAAATCCAAGAGCGCTTCGTCATGTAAAGATGATTCTTTGGCTGATGCTTTATCACCAGTCACAATGTAGCTTGATGGTTCCTTAGCTTCAACAGCTAAGTCGTTGACTTTATTTTCATCGGCAATTGGTTTTTGTAATTCATTTTCAATTTCAAGGATATCGTTACGCGTTTCAGATCCTTGTCGGACAACTATTGGCACGTAATCGCTGTCCGATTTTAATTCAACTTGTGCGCTTTCTTTTGTACAAGTGTCCTCTATGTTGTCTTTTTCTTTGATATCGCTTCCGTCCTTCACAAGACCATCTCCGGCACTTTCCATTTCATCGTCGTATTGAGAGGATTTTGATTTGACTATAATATTCGTACTCAACTCTCCGATGTAAAAGCTTAGTTGTGGCTCGTTGCTATCCTTTTCCTCACTTTTTTCAGACTTATCGTCCTCAAAGGAATCCACATCGATCAGTTTGGTTAGTGAATCCGATAAACTAGGCGATCTTTTGAAACTTGTATTTATCGAAGGTTCCAAAGAAGTCAAATGATAATCCTCTAAGAATTCCTTAGTTGACTCAATTTTATCTGATGGGAAAGCATCGTCTAAGTGAACAGTCTTCGGAGATATAGATATCTTAGATGATGTTGAAACATCATACACCTCTTGAAGTGGAACGAATTCGTTAGATATAAAAGGCTCTATTTGGCTCATGGATCCTACACTCTCTACATTCTGAGGAGTGAAGCGTTCGATAGGAAAGTTTGTTGTGTCTGTTAGCGAGTGATCATCGATATCATAACTCAAACCTAGCTTATCATCGGCTTCTGCCTCATTCACCGAAGATTGATCTTCTCGTTCCGAAAGAATGTCCCGTTCAACAGAATCCTCTTCTGTTTCGTGAATTAATTGATTCGAATCCCTTGGATCGTCGACAAATTGATCTAAGTTTTTACTAATAAAGTCAACAGCTGGTTCTGTTAGATTTTTCTGCTGCCTGGGCTGTGGAATGGGAAAATCTTTTCTTGGATCTTCATTTTCCATTGGTTCTTCCGATGGTCTCTTTCCAGAGGTTTCTTCGAAACTTGGCAGACATGTGCGTGGTGTTGGACGCGGTGTACTGTCAAGTTCCAGGACATTCATTTCAAAGGGCATTTCCTCACTGATCGCATCGCGTTGGATGTTTTCGCCTCCTGTGTCTAAAAACAAAAAGTGTGGAAAGGGTGTTTGCATTAGGGGGGGTTGTAAATTCAAAAAAAATTCAAATGCACAAAGCAGAAAGGAGTTTTCAATCTATCATGCCATGGATTAATTTTTTTTTTTTTTTTTAATTTTTTTTTAATGTATGCAATCTGAGCTCAACTATTCTACCTGAAAAAAACTCTAAAACAGTGAGCTGAGTATACATACATACCTGTGAGAAAATCCTGAATATCAGTGTCTGGTGTGGATTGTTCAATGTCTGCTATGGTACTTGTAGTCGCAGATATACTGTCGTTCCAACTGATTTTCGAAAAGTCTTGATGGAGACTACTAATTTCATCTTCATGAACAATTGAATCGAATGTTTGATCGAAACTTTCGACGCTTTTATCGATATTTTCGACTTGAGCAGAAAGTTTTTGAAACTTTTTTTCTACTCTTTGTTCCTTAAGTTTGTTCGATGATGTTGGTGGGAGTACTAAAGGGTAAAAATGAATTTTATAGGAAGTCCACATTTACAGAGTTACGCGCATATACATATGTAAGTTTTTTTTTTTTACCTGTTGTGTCAGTTGAGATTGTGTCAGACTTCTTCATGAGACTTGAATAATTATTATCACTAATTGATGGGCCATTGTCATCATTTAAAATGTGAGACATTGATTCAGTTTCACTGCACTCGGATAGGGATTTTTCCTTTTTTGAATTATTATAGTTTTGGCTTTCAAATTCTGTTATAATTTGTTGTCTATTGTTTATAATATTAACACTTTCTTCTAGGACGTTTTTTATAAGTATCGAAGCTTCCTTGCGGATAATATCCATTTCATGTTCTGAAATAGATTTGTCTGGCTCATATAACTTATACATATTTATAGACAAAATGTGTATATATGTAAATGAATTGAAATTGATGATGGAAATAAATTTACGAATGGCAACAAAACATGCAATGAATGAAAGCTTATAAGAAGTGATGATTTAAAAAAGAACTTTCCAGGATGGTTAAGAATGAACAAAATATTTACCTAAGTCATTGCATTTAACCTCAGTGTTCAAGGGTTTTGAGTGTTTAGCATACGAGTTTTATAAATGAAACCCTAGTTAACATATTTTTTTTGTCTGGAAATTAATTTGTTACAGCGAGCAGAAACTTCACAAACCGATAAGTTTCGTGATGCGAAAGCTTGTGGAGAACCAGAGCCTAGTGACATATTTTCAATTCCATTTTTGTGTGCGTGTTTTTAGTTTGCAGGAATGGAGGGGACCTACAATTTCCTGCCGAATCTGAACGGCTAAGGTGAGAGCCACTTTTTCATAATAATATAAAGTTCTCCGGGTGATTTTGGCTCAAGTTGTCACAGCCAGGGAGTGTAGGAGTAAATACAACAACAAACTAAGCGAGCCGTACAGCGATTTCTAATTACACAACACAGTAAAAAGTCAACAACTGCGATGTGTGTCTGGGTCATTTAGAACATATAGACTCCAATGCTCTGACCTCGATAATCATTTAGTTCAGCCCCGACCGAGGGTGGCACAGTAGAGGAAGACCGCGATTCAAGTGGTGTATGGAAGTGGAAGAAGACCTCAACCAACTCTGCACTTGAAACTGTTGACAGCTAGCTAGATAGGGACCGAGTTGCCTGCAGTTGTGTGAATTTTCTAGCAGTTGTGTGGAGTTGAACAAAATGCATAGCGATGGAGACGGAAATAAATATGAGTTTTAAATTTACTCAAATCCTGAAAACTTGTTTCTTGCAAATGCTAAAGGAATGTTGAAGAGCCTGCCTGTGAATGCCGAAAGACTGCGGTGCTCCATCTCGAAAAATGGGGAAACCAATCTAAATACCTACATTTTGAATGTTAAAATTAGTACTCTGATTTACCGTTATGAGTTTTTTGGAGCGAAATTCGGAAATATGGAGTAATCTGTGGTCGGATTCGAACTCAGCGTATCTAAAACCTTTGGTATAGTCTCATGGGGCACGATCAGCCGATTAAACGATCATCGTTTTGACCATTATTGATGTCTCTATCATATCTAACGGCAAATATAGAGAGAGCAATCGTCACTACTATGATTGTGCAATCGACTGATAGTTTTTGTTTTACTCGAAATGTGCTATTCCAGTGTTGACCAGAGTTGTTGTGTTGAACAAATATTAGATAATTTATCTTGCTTTATATTTGATGGGCCATCTGTTGGATTCTCTTAGTATCATTATGTTATTTTGACACTGACAGCTTTTATGCACTCAAACAATTAACAGAAACTTAGCGGAACGAAATGGATCGGTCTACGCTTGAACAACTTTGGGAAATTTTGATCGAAATAAGGCACTAACTGCAGTTGCTATACGTAAGTTCGTGAGACTGGTTTTCTGAACATAACATTTCCAGGTTCGTCCTGTTCTGATCCCAATGGCGAATAGTGCAACTGGTGTGGTTTATGAAGAGACAGCATTATTGGCCCATTTTTCTTTCAAGACGATGATAAAAGAATAGAAAAGTTACAGGCAATGGAGAGTGCTAACCGAGGCATGTTTACCGATCTTTTATGAATCGAAAACGTATTTAAAAATTGGATTGACAGGGTGGAGTACTGTCAGTCATTTCAATGAATTGAAAAGAAGCCAGCAGATGGCTTTACCTTTGTAATATTCTCTATTTTCAAAAGTTTAATGATCCAAAAGGACATATTGTCAGAAAACTGTTTTGGGCGCCATTTTTACAGTATCGTATAGCGCACGGACGAGTTAAAGAATTTATCTTGGCAAGTTGTATCCGTTCGCACCAAAAACGCCATTTTAAAGAAGGGTATGGAAACGCACTCTCATAAAACGCTGAGAGCTCATATTTTGACCACGAGCGTACGCAGGGTTTAAAGGCTTGCGAGCGCAAAAACTCAAAAGGGAAACGCCCGCTCATGGGCAAGAGCGAAAACATCATTATGGCCCAATACAATATACAAAATACAACATGCGTTCATGATAGTGATGGCCTAATCGGTTATTTTTGAATATGTATGTGTTTGACAGTAACAGTTATTTCATGGTAACAGTTATTCTTACCAGTTATTTAGTAACGGTTATTTTTAATCTTGAATTACAAAATCGTTAGCTGGATTTTACTTTTTTTCTCCGGAAAATTGCGATTTAAGCTTAATCGGTTGACATTTGAAAAGAAATATTCTCTACACGTCAAAATATAGTATGTCTCCTATTTTTCAAGCTATTAACTGTCAAATTCCATGGGAGGATGGCTACGATGACGACTACTTTAATTTCGACTTTATTTTTGACTCCTCTATAAATTAAATTTCGATTTTATAGAAACATCTATGTATTTTAGATTTGCTTGAAAACGAGGATATCTAAGACATTTTTCCTGACATGAACCTACAATTTGAAAAATATCTTACGCAAAACTACTTAATGGGTTTTCTTATATTCTTTAAATTCTTAAAGCCTTGCGAGTGCTAAATTGGCTCGCTCTTGTCTCACGCTCATGAGCGTGCGGTTTTGCTATCGCACATAATGGGAGCGCTCTTGACGTCGGCGTTTATATATCGAATGCTCGCGAGCGCGAGCCAATCTAAAAGAGCGAGAGCGAATCTGGTAAGCTGTCCTTTGGAAAGGCACACTCGCGGGCCGCTCATGAGCGTGCATTCCTGAAATTCTTTCAGGAGGGCCGGCCGGCGTGTTCAGGAATTCATCGTTTAATTATGTTTCATCATATAAATTCTTAAAAACTTAATCAATTTATGATGAAAATAAATACTTTTTAATATAAAATAATAATTTATGCGATGAAAATCTTTACAGTATTTCGAAATATGTATAATTCATTTTCTTGGAATTTCAACGAGTTTTATAAAAGCATTATATATTGTATTCTTTAAATTTAGTTTATCTTATCTTAAAGGTGCATTGTTAAGCTTTGTCAAGTAGGTATAGGGAAATCTATTTTGGATATAAAACATACGTTGTGTTTTTTCAATGAAACTATTTACTAACTCCTTGTTTTAGCAGTTTCGCATGTGCCTATTCGCTAAATACTAAAAATATTGTAACGAGCTCTTCTTTCTTGAATTGCCACTGACGAACATAATAATAATACATATTTCTTAAAAGATTTAAAAGTCTTTTTAATCCTAGCTAGTTGGGTGAAGTATTAAAAATATATACAAATTAGGGTGGCGCTTATTTTGGAAATTTTTGAATTTTTGTACGCCTCCTTAAAAGTTATTAAGGTACCAACTTAAAATGAAATCTGTGTGAAGTAATATTGAAATCTTTATAAATTACAATAATCAACTCGGTGGCACGTGTAAACTTTAACGAATTTCAATAAAATTTTACACAGATTATTTTGTATGTATCTTGATCACTTTAAGGAGATGAGGAGGACTCAAAATAAATGCCACCCTAATATCAATTAACTAAATTAATCACTTACAACAGACCCATCTAAAACTTTGAGACTTTTTTTATTTTACTTGAAGTGCAATTGAAAATGTGGAGTGTTTTACGATTTAACAATAATAAATTAATGTGTAGAAAACTCACAGCAATGATACTATAGATACATAGTTGAATAAGTCAATTTATTATTTTTATTTCAACTTTGACCAATATAACAACAGAACACATAGCATGATAGATGTGAAATAAATACTTTAAAACATTGCGAAAATGAATGTCTATACTATAATAATAGTCAACGAAACAACAAAGCTCATACAAAAAAAAAACTTACCTTCAGGGGTTTTAATATCGTTTGGTTGTTGTATTTTATCTTCTTCATAATTAACTGCCTTTATTGTTTCTTTAGCTTCAGTGTCTGAAAAATAAATTATACAATATAAAAAAAAAAAACTTCTTAGTCTTAAACATTTGTTATAAATTTGAAGTGATGAAGCAAAGTGTAAACAATATAATTTTAACATGTATATAAAATAAGTGAACCTTCAACATTAATAAGTGCATAGATACCTATGTATATAATTTAGCGAAAAGCATTGTATGTTCATTACATACCTAAGACAAAAATACCGACATTAATTTATATTTTACAAATATCTTAAATGGTTGGTGTTTTTTTGTTTAAAGAGGTTTGGTTTTGAATTGGCAACACTGTTTCTAGTAAAACAACATTTGACAGCTGACAGATGACATGATATTAGGCGTGTTTTTTTGTTTAGCTCCAGCAAGAATTGGACAACTATAGATGGTTCAATAATCCCGCCGCTGGATTTGGTAATCAGGGTGATTTCAGAATTATATTCAGAAGCGTTCACACGTAACGAATTGTTGTTCCGGATAACCAGTAGGGAAATTTTCGAATCCCTCTACCTTAAAAGTAACATAGCCATCATTTTGTAGAAACTGACAGATCCGAAAAATAAAAAGTGGTTTTTCACCATTAAAGAAGTTCAATTTTGATATGTAAAAGTTAAGGCTCTCCCAAACCAACACGAATACTTCAGAACGACGACAAAACTTTCGCGTGTCTTAATTTATTTACATGATGATTAATGGGAGCACCCACACTGGCGCGATGAGAATCTTCGAACATTATTCAGTCGTCGCATATTCGTGCGAATGTTTCGCGTTGGTTTGGGAGAGCCTCTAGTCTTAATAACAATAATCTAGCTATTTATATTGATAACATCGCACACATTTTGCCGTTTTTTTTATTTTAAAAATAGATAAATGTCAGTTTCTACAAAGTGATGATCTTGACATTTGGTAATAAACGAGAGGGATATAGTGCTATTTGGTAGAGAGCTCAATCGAAAAGTTGTTCCGGATAACAAATGACGGTGTTCACATTGGAATGATTCCTCCGATTTGTGTGCTGTCTCTGTGCTTTGGCTCACTTTTACTTCATGGTAAGACAGAGATGGCATGGAAAGAAAGGATTTTTATTTTTTTTTTAAATAAGTGGATTTTTTTTACGTCTTCATTTGTGACATCTGTTTTCAATTAAATCTTACAGAATCCAATTTTTATTAATTGGAAAAATATTTATTAAAGAAGATTTACATTCTGTAAGTGAAAAATTTGTAATTAATCTTTCAAACTGCACAGATTCTTGTTTTGTTTTAACGACTGCTAAACGTGAAAGTAAGTCCGATCACATTAGTTTGTGTCTGAACAAAACAAGTTGGATTCACGTCAAAAAAAAATCGGATGGTTCAGTCCAATGTGAACACCGTCAATAGAGAAATTTACAAAACCTTTCGACGTCAAAAGTGACAGACATCATTTTGTGGACAGTGACAGATGCAAAAATGAAATGTAAAAATAAAACGCGTATTTCTTATCGCCAAAGATTTTTTTACTCAATTTTGATTTTTAAAGTGAAATTTTAATTAAAATAATCTAGCTATTTCTTATAATTTATCTCTCACAATACCCGTATTGATTGCTTTCTAAAATGGATAAATAAATGTAAGTTTCAACAAAATGAAAACATTGACGTTTGTAAATAAACGAGAGAGAAATATATTGGTATTTGGTTAAAAAAAGACTTTTTGTTGTTATGCCTTCAAACTATACAGCGCGCGGCGTAGAATTTCAAAATATGATAAAAACAAAACATCGAAGACACTTTTAACAGCTTTTGCTGAAACCGAACAAATTTATGCCACAAACCTATTAAGTCTTTCCTATTTCATTCACGAAATAAGTTTAAATACATATTCAGAAATATTTATTTGATTTTCTCAGAACACTCTTGGCCAGTAATGTCCAGCTAGCCATCATCTAAACAGTTGGACATGCTTTCGCCATTTCCGTATTTATGAACGCATTCCAACAGCTGTCTAAATATGTTCTTCAATATTCACTGATATACCTATTATCTTTCAATCTTTACAGAATGAATTTGAATGAAGTTTTGGGTGCGTTCAATGAACATTTCATTCATTTTAAGATAACACTTTGGAAAAGGTTTCGACAATCAAATTCGGGTTCTAAGCTAGACAATCGAAAAAAAGTGTTTTTAAATTAGGTTTTTGAATTGGTCAGCTGTCTAAAATTAGACACACTCTGGAATGGTTGTATTCGATTGATTCATTTTCATTGATCTAATCTTTGACTTTTGAGTTATAGGTTTGTTACAATTTTTAAATTAAATTTTTTTGAAGAATATAATTTGTGCATTTATTTGGTTATTCAATATGACAATATATAAGTACTGATCACACTAGCCATCAATTACTTGTTTCTATGTACATACATTTTTACATTAATTCACATACTTACTAAAATACTAAAATTGTCTTACTAGTTTAATCAGAAAATTACAGTTCACTGATTTTCTCTGATTTGATCGACTTCAACGTCCTCAACATCGGTATGTGTCTCTAAACACTCTTTCATTCCTTTAATGTAACTTCTTTCTTTCTGCACATTGAACATATTTGTACATTTTTCATGGACCACAGTAAAACTCTCGTTGCTATACATCTCAGCTGAACTTGATATATAATTTTTTGAAACATGTGCTTGTTGCTTTCTAAGGACATCGATCTCGATCGGATTTTCTTGGTTATTGGAGGAAATGTTCGATTCATCGGACTCAAACGAATCTCTTCTCATGCAGACATGTAAGCTGTTCTGCTTGGACTTTGATTTATTTTGGGTTTTCAATTTATTCTTTTTCCTGCGCACCGAACCCGACACAAATATCTCTTCAGTGTCAGTTAAGTTTTCTAAATAATCATTGCGTTTGAATAAAGCAGACGTTTTCATGTTTTCAGATGATCGCGAAATTCCATTTTCAAATGCCGAACCAAGATCGGTGACTTCTTTGTTGGTTGAGAAATCATTAATGTCGTCAAGTGCACTGGAGATGTCTTCAATGTCCGTTAGTAAGTCATCATGTCCAGCATCGGTTAGGCCAAAATGAAAATCATTTTCCATAGCCACAACATTTGTTATCGGATCACCGTTTTCATCTTCTTGAATGAGAACCATTTCTCTATGTGGTGGTGGAAGATTGAAGTTTTCAATTTCTTCTGAAAACTTGGTTGCTTCACTTATATTTATATCTTCAATATCTGTATTTGAATTGTCAGTTGAATCAACCACAATAGCTCTTGCAATGGGAATTGAATCTTCATCGCCACTGTCTTCAGCGGCGGATAGGTCGATTTTTTCGATGTCTGTCAGCGACTCTTCACAATTGGCAGAAACTTGAAGAAAATGTGCTTGTGCTGGCTTAGCTTCCCTTTTTCTCTTTTTGCATTCTGATGTGAATTTTACGTCTAGAGTCGGATAGTTTTCTTGAATAATGTCTTCTTCATCTGAACTACTTACTGCAACTAGCATCTCTTCTTCATTTCCAGACATCTCAATAACTTCATCTTCAGAAACACATCCTCCTGCCGCTCCACTAAAATAGTCAATACAATCACTTTTGGAAAAATCTTCATCTGAATCCTTATCAGAATCTTCAACGTGCTCTACATGATCTTCAGTATTTTGATTGTCCAGATGCATCAGAGAAAAGTCAACGCATACAGATTTCTCTTCGTAGTTTTCATCATCATCAGAAGGAATACTATAATTGTCATAATCTGTAGGACAATCATCTGCTTTAGCAAACTTTTCCAAGCCCAACAAGTTTCCTGCCATCATTTCACAAGTCCCATCGGCTCGATTGTTACTAGTTCGTTCTTCAGTCATTCCATGGTTCAGAAATTCTTGCAGCGATAACATCAAAACTGGATAATTCTTGCTTACTTCGTCTTCTGAACCAGAATCATTATAGTCTTCGATATCTGTAGCTGTTGCAGATCGTGATCCCCTTTTAGAGTTGTTATTTTTGAGAAATAGTTTTCCAAACTCTTCTTCATCATTACTGTCCATGTCTTCTATATCAGTCAGAGCGCCACTTACTCCACTGACATCATAATCACCATTGTCAAAATGATCGTACGAATTGTCATCATCTTTGGTTACCGAAATTGTTGGTATTTCAGACATTTTTGTGGAAGGTTTCTTTAAAAATAATTAAATACATTTTTTGATAAAATTTTACTCAGAAAGTTCAAAAACATTTTGCATACGAGCATCAAAAAGAAGTAAGTAAACCGTAGGAAATAATAACCGTATCTATTTCTTTATATATACATAGTGCGTTATGGATGTTGTGAATTTGTTAACACTCTTGTCGAAGCCTTTTTCACAACAATAAGAGTGAAATTTAAATACCTAGCTAAGTTTCACTTCAGTTTATTTACTTAATTTGAAGAATCGCATGGAAAACAGCAGCCTAGTTGCATTTAAAACGAATTTAATTTAGTATTTTATTGTTCTACAGAAATCTAATCTTTGGGCATTATTTTTTGCTAGCCCGGAAGAAATAACAACAAATAATCGCCTTCGGGCTTAGCTAAGCCCAGAGAATTCTCGGGACTTAACATAAGCACGGATAAAAACTGTGTTACCGGCGTGAATTACATACTTGTTATCGATAGTTTGTATGAAAACTCCATTTTTTGCCGATGTCGTTTTTCAAACCAAATTTTTCTGTCTAATAGCAACTTATCGAATCCGCCACCGATGCCTCAGTAGAGAAGGAACTATCGACACGATTAAAGCACTGAAGAACAAGAAAACGGTAGCGCAAACGAGCCACTGCAGCCACTCATAATAGAGAGAGAGCTTGCTGCTCTCAGTGCTTTTCAGAAGAGTGGGTGAGAGAAAATAAATTAATGTCAAGCTTCCAAAGAACGTGCATAAAATCCGCTCAATTTCACAAGAAACTCAAATTTATCCACGCAAATTTTGAGCGCAAATAGAGAGTATTCAACGATTTCGAAATCAGGGGCCAAATTACGGCATGAGTGACTGATCGAGTGAGTGCCATCAGTGATCGAATGAACGAGTAAAACCTATGGGGATGATGACTCCATAACGTGAGCGGTAATGCCAAACACGCATAATTCAGTCACGTATTACTCGATAACTGATGCCGTAATTCGGCCCCTGGATTGCTTGGGGAAGAAGGAGCCACCATAGATAAATAGATATATTTGAAATATTATGTCCTGCACAGAGGGAAATTGAAAAACGATTTCAAATACAAAATGGAGTTAGACAAAGCTGTATACTGTCACCAATACTTTTTGTTAAAGGTGATAAGGGATGTGAAGTGGAGGAATCCAGTGGATTTTGGAATCATAACTAAAATACCTCCACTATGTGGAAAACCGATATCTGCTTACTTTCTCAAAGAATCATGGATCTCTATCAACTGACAGCGGAGGAGAAGAGAGAAGCTACGTTCACTGGAATGAATATCAATAGGTACGATACGTCGTCATAAATGTGGATATTTGTGAAAAACCTACAGAGATTGTAGAGAATTTGCAATACCTTAAGAATATCGTCGCTCCTGAAGGCAGAACCGAACAAGATTTCGACTGTCAAATCGAGAGAGCAAGGACTGCATTCGAAATATTTTCCACAATATGAAAAAAACAACGACATCTTCGGATCAAATACTGAGCAACAAACCCACATGTTCATATTTAGCTCACTGACAATCGTGTAAAACAAGGAAACATGATAAGTAAGTGTCATGTATCCATTACGTCAAAATGTTATAAGAAGCCGAAAGTGGCAGTCTTCGAAAAGTCAATAATTGCCCTACCGTGCGAGCCATGCAAAGCAATTTCAGAAAGACAAACGAGATGGCATAGAAAAGGGGATGACGACGCACAATTAGAGAAGAGTCGGAGAGAGCTAAGGTAGATCTTCGGAAACCCTACACGCGATGGAGTAAAAGTAGAAGGTCTTAAGATATACTCCAACGAACGTAAAAGGTCTATGGGCCTATAAGTGATTAAGGAAGAACTTGTATTTTTTGACAATGAAGTCTATAGAATTTGAAAATGATATTCTTATTTCTGCATTTTTGTACTAAAACAGAATAGATTCCAGAAATGTAAATTGCTTTAGTTTGAAGTTAAATACTAAAAACAGTATCTAATACAGGAATTTACTGATATGTAAAAGGAAATAATTTAGTAATCTACAAGATTTTTCGAACATTTTCAAAGATTTTTCAATTCTCATTTAACCATTTCAAAATCTTATAACCAAGTAACCGAAGTTTTATTTATGGTAGGTAGAAATGGCTTGATTCGAAATTTGAATTTCTAAAATACAACTTGGTGTGGAAACTTCTACATTCTCGACTTTTAGCTGGACAACATTTTAATGATAATTCAAATGGATTTGGCGCTGTTAAAGTCCAAAAGATACAAGTCAAAAAGTTCCATCCTATATTCTGCGGCCTTGGAATAATGACCGAAGGAGGTTCAGTAAAGTTAGTATTAAAATTGCAACAAAGTGCAACATGTTGACGCGTTAACGCTAAATCATACGACAAATATTTAATACATAGATCAACACGTTGACTTTCTGATGTTACCGACAAATTGATGAATACATTGCCAACGCACCACCGTCAACGAATATATTATTGAGACGATCCACGAATAACGCAAATCAGTCCATGCTGAGCCAATATACGTTGACGTAGGTATGTAATATTTCTTTAAGCAAACAACTGCGTTTTGCGGCTCAAGTTAGTATGAAAATTAGAATCACCACGGACTCACTTGTGTATGAATTGTGAGAAAGAGAGCTCACCATACTTCTTGACAGCCGATACCAAAACGGATCCACAACGATTCAAGAAAAATTACTTCTCTCATCAAGTTCTACATTACCATTACCAAACACATCTTTTGCACGGAATGAACGACAGGCATTAAAATTTGTATCATAAATCGAAAAATTCGAAACACTCCGTTTTGCAATTATCCAACAAAGACCGACAAAGCTGGGTCACTGAATTTGCTTGAAGGTATACGCCAGTGCGAGGTTTTCTCTTCGATGTCAAACCGTTTAAACGTAAAATTAAACATTGTCAATCAAACGACTTGAACACATCCGATAATGAAATAGATGGATACGAATCAAGGGATTAAATAAAATCAGAACATTTTTTAGTTTTAGTAATTGATATGAAAAAGTCCGAATTAAATTTGAAACAAAATATGTACATACATATGTACTTTAGATTCGTAAAAATATGATTTGTCAAGCCATGAATTATCGAATTATATTGAAAGATGACAACAATGTCACCGGATTAAAACATTTCTGAAAAACAATGGACTTTTATTTATCGCTACAGGCCAATTTAAGTACTTTTCGATTCGTTTTCTGGCGTTTTCCATTGGGCGTTCAATCTATTTTTGATTTTGAAATTAAATCCACTTGCATTTTGTCAAAATTAAAGGGTAGTTTTTCAGCGCTAGGTGATCCCGTAAATAATTTATACCAGAGTAAAAAACTCTAGTTTTCAAAACTCCTATAGCTGTCAAAAATCTATTGAAATCGAATGGCGCTAATATGAAAATACCTATGCAGTTAACTCAGTGTTAACCCATTAAATTTGTTGAGTCGAGATCTAAATTGACTGAAAAAAAAAAGTTTCGAAAGTTAACTCAGGTAAAACCCTGAAAGTATTATGATCTCGCACTGAAAAACTGAACCTAAGATTTTAATAAACATTTAACATTATGTAAACATTTATTATTATGTTACCAATAAAAAAAAGTTATGTTTTAACGCAAGTGTCAAATCAGTCGTCAAAACCAACTGTCAGCGCGTTAACAGCGTTCTGCGTTAGCAATAACACGACTTCATAACTTTGGTACCGAATTTGACGTCACTTTGACATAAAAGAGTCAACGCGTTGACTTAATATGAGAACACTTTGAAACAAAACAGTAATTTTAGAGGGTTTTGGAGATATTACAAAAACAATTTTTTTAAATGTATAGTGGCTAAAAGCACATGAAAATTAGACTTTCACTTGGAAACAAATTCCGACAAAGTTGAATTTTGGAGGAGAGCTTTTTATGAATGTAGCCTTAAGGGAGGTAGTTAGCTTTTGAATTTTGTGTGGTTTTAAACTTATATCTTTGTAAGGGTTCGGATTAGAAGTCTGAAATTTTGAGGAATGCTGGCTTTAACTATAATCATACATTTTGAATGAATGATTTGAATTTCTACCTGCCCGTAACAAAAACCGTGAGAATCTCGTAATCTTTACGAAGTTTTTAACTTGGATTGGAATAAGCGGATTTTCAAGATTAACGAATTAAAACAGAGGAAAAATGTAATGCTACATTTTGGTATAAAAATTATTAAAATTTTTTTTTTTAAAAAACATGAAAAAGGGAGACCTGTTAATCTTTTGTTTTGCCTATTGCAAACTCCACAGTCCACTGGGTGTAATTATAGTAAACTATTTTTATTAAAAATCTATTAAAAAAGGAACATCCTACATATATTGATTTTAATATTCGTGCACATTTTTTTTAACATTTTTCCACGAAAAAACATTTAATCATTTTCTATCTCCATACCAGTCTGAATGATTAGGGTCAGATTACTGTTACAAATTTTCTTTATTTTCCTTTAAACTTATCAATTTTAAATGCAACCAAGAAGAACATTTTGTTATTTTTAACATATTATTTTTATATAAATATAGACTTATTAAGTTGCACTATTAATCATAATATAATACGACAAATTTTGGAATGGTATGTATCAGCAATATGACAAACACTTACTTACAGGCACCAATATTTAATACAAGTACAGTTTATACTAATTGCACAGAACTGACTAACTACCTATACAACGAACTATATTCTTAAAATAAAATATTACCTTGAGGAGAAGCAGCTAGAACTTCTTTGTTATCCTTTAACTTGCAGGATACATCTGGTTCCCTAAACGAAACCATTCCTTGCTCATCAATGATTACATTAAGACGTCGTTTTTCTATTTCTTCCTCCATCAGAAGCAATGGATCTTTTGTTGGCTTAGGAGATCCGGGACTTATTAGATGAAGCCTATCATGTTCGACGGTAAAAATTGACAGTGCAACTGAATCAGATAAGCTCGAATCAGTTGTATCTATAAAGCTCACTTCGAACTCGTTGTTTCGGCAATCGCTGTTTTTTCTCTCCAAAATTGAATCAACATCAGTGAATGTGGGTTTTTGGAAAATTACTTCAAATGGCTTACTGCTGCCAAAGGTTTTCGTAAATACCTCACTTGTAACCATTTGCTTTCCGTTTGATGATGCACTTGAGAAGGTGTCAGATTCAAGTTCTTTAACGATAGGCTTAGGATCGACTACTTTTGCTGCAGTACTGGTTTTCGGAACTTGTCTGGGTATATTACTTTGCACGATTTTCAAATTTTTGTTCAACTTGTCTTTTATGACTTTTGGTGTGGAAATCGGGCTTGCTTTGGATTTATTTGTATCGTTTTGTATAGATGTACTACCAATCGTTTTTTGAGAAGATTTTTTCAATTCACTTTTATTTGTTTGGGTCTTGCTGTCTGCTTTTTTAGCTTTGCTAATATTCTTTTTAACCACATTTTTTTGATCATTAGTTGTTTGTGTGTTTGATGTTTTAATTTTAGACTGAGAACGCATGAGTTTTGGAACATCTTGTTTCGAAGGAACGCTTTCGGTTATTTTTTTCGATTCTTTGATGACAGTATTGGTTTTTTGTACACTATTTCGAGCAAGAGATGACTTTTTGGGACTCTCACTTACTGTTGAATTTGGTATTCTCTTCTTTTCTACTATATTTTGTTTGTGTTCGAAAGAACTTGGTCTTGATTTTACCCCAGAAACGGTTTTCTCGAGAGGTTTGTTTTTAGTATTTTCCTGTTTTGATTTTTGAATAGTACTTGAGCCTTTTTTGCTTTCGCTGATACTCTTTTCGGGGATATTTTTCTTAACTTCTGCAGCTGCAGGTCTTAATTTGACGGATACCATACTCAAAGACTCGGAAGAGCTTTCTCTAGCGGTCCTAAGCGTTTTCTTGTTGATACTTGCGGTTAAAAGATTCAATTCAACTTTTTCGTAGACACCGGACTTTAAGTTATGTGAAAGAGTTGGTCGCATGTAACTGTGTAGGGAAGAACTTTGTTTTGAGGTAGAGTGTTTTAAATTGGAAATTGATTTGCTTTCAGTACGCGTGGCTGTAGGTTTAACATTTAATTTTTTGCTCGCCGGTGGTAAGTTATCTTTGTCATTCAGTTTTTCTATACTCATGTGGGGTCTTTCCGCAGACTTTTTTGAGCGAACAGATCCCATCAGTGGGGTCTTAGATCTAGTTTTTTCTGCAGAAGAAACTGTTGTGTCTTTACTTTGCTTTCCAACAGGTTTTAATGGTTTTTTGCTCGATTTCACTTTAACTAGCTTTTCTTCAGGTATTTTAGGTTTTGGGTCCTTTAAGGTTTGAGGACGAACATTTGCCTTTTGTATAGGAGGCTTTATTACCTGTTTCGGCTTAGTTTTCTTTGAATTACTTTTTCCTGAATCCAATTCAACGAAATAACTCAATGGTATACGAGATTTGTCTTTGACGTGACTTTTGCAACTCGACAATTCAACGCTTTCAGCTTCTAAACTGTCAATACTGTTCGAAGAGTCAGATTTATAGCATTTAGATGCATACGAATTTCGTTTGGTGCTGCTTTCCTGTTGAAAGTCCAAGCACTTAGTTTTTTCAAGAGATATTGGAACATGAACTAATGGTTTTTTCTTGTAACTGCTCGATTTGGATGTTAAATCATGAGTTTTTCGTAAAGAATGGGATTTCTGTTTTTCATCGTCAATTTTATCGAAAACTTCACGCTCTACACCAGAAATTAAAGCTGATGAAAAAGGTTCGTTATTTAATCCAAAGTGATCTATTGAATCTTTGATGAGCATAGATTCCAAATTAAAGTCAGAAGTCACAACTTGAAGTGTTTCTTCTTCCTTAGTTATCTTTTCGGAAGGAGGAATAAGTTTGCAAGACTCATCGACACTCACAACGGATTTCAAAGTCTCTCGCAAAGAAGTCCCATCAATTTTGTAATCCGAACTCAATGGTTTCTCAACCTTTTCTAAGCCATCGTTACCGAAAACAGAACTATCAACTTTTGGGCTAGTTTTAACAGTTGATTCTAAATCTTTTACTGTATCCTTAAGATGGCTTACAAGGGGCTCTACAGAAATTTGAACGTGACTGTCATCAGGAGTAACAATTTTCTGTGTTGCTTCTTCCACAATTTTTCTTTCGAAAGGTGAAACAGGTTTGTGAGGCTCAGCACTACTCAAAACGGATCTCAAAGTGTCGGGAACAGAAGTCACATTAATTTTGTCATCGGAACTTATTGGTTTCTCAACCTTTTCTAGGCCATCGATACCGAAAACAGAACTATCAACTTTTGGGCTAGTTTTAACAGGTGATTCTAAATCTTTTACTGTATCCTTAAGATGGCTTACAAAGGGCTCTAGGGAAATTTGAACGTGACTGTCATCAGGAGTAACAACTTTCTGTGTCGCTTCTTCCTTAATTTTCTTTTCGGAAGGAGAAACAGGTTTGTGAGGGTCAGCACTACTCAAAACGGATCTCAAAGTGTCGGGAACAGAAGTCACATCAATTTTGTCATCCGAACTTATTGGTTTCTCAACCTTTTCTAAGCCATCGATACCGAAAACAGAACTATCAACTTTTGGGCTAGTTTTAACAGGTGATTCTAAATCTTTTACTGTATCCTTAAGATGGCTTACAAGGGGCTCTAGAGAAATTTGAACGTGACTGTCATCAGGAGTAACAACTTTCTGTGTCGCTTCTTCCTTAATTTTCTTTTCGGAAGGAGAAACAGCTTTGTGAGGGTCAGCACTACTCAAAACGGATCTCAAAGTGTCGGGAACAGAAGTCACATCAATTTTGTCATCGGAACTTATTGGTTTCTCAACCTTTTCTAAGCCACCGATACCGAAAACAGAACTATCAACTTTTGGGCTAGTTTTAACAGGTGATTCTAAATCTTTTGTTGTGTCCTTAAGATGGCTTACAAGGGGCTCTAGGGAAATTTGATCGTGACTGTCATCAGGAGTAACAACTTTCTGTGCCGCTTCTTCGTTAATTTTCTTTTCGGAAGGAGAAACAGGTTTTTGAGGGTCAGCACTACTCACAACGGATTGCAAAGTGTCGGGAACAGAAGTCACATCAATTTTGTCATCCGAACTTATTGGTTTCTCAACCTTTTCTAAGCCATCGATACCGAAAACAGGACTATCAACTTTTGGGCTAGTTTTAACAGGTGATTCTAAATCTTTTACTGTATCCTTAAGATGGCTTACAAGGGGCTCTAGGGAAATTTGAACGTGACTGTCATCAGGAGTAACAACTTTCTGTGTCGCTTCTTCTTTAATTTTCTTTTCGGAAGGAGAAACAGGTTTGTGAGGGTCAGCACCACTCAGAACGGATTTCAAAGTGTCGGGAACAGAAGTCACATCAATTTTGTCTTCCGAACTTATTGGTTTCTCAACCTTTTCTAGGCCATCGATACCGAAAACAGAACTATCAACTTTTGGGCTAGTTTTAGCAGGTGATTCTAAATCTTTTACTGTATCCTTAAGATGGCTTACAAGGGGCTCTAGAGAAATTTGATCGTCACTGTGATCAGGAGTAACAACTTTCTGTGTCACTTCTTCCTTTATTTTCTTTTCAGAAAGAGAAACAGATTTGTGAGGCTCAGCACTACTCAAAACGGATTGGAAAGTGTCGGTAACAGAAGTCACATCAATTTTGTCATCGGAACTTATTGGTTTCCCAACCTTTTCCAAGCCATCGATACCGAAAGCAGAACTATCAACTTTTAGGCTAGTTTTAACAGGTGGTTCTGACTCTTTTACTCTGTCCTTAAGATGGCTTACAAGGGGCTCTAGAGAAATTTGAACGTGACTGTCATCAGGAGTAAAAACTTTCTGTGTCACCTCTTCCTTTATTTTCTTTTCAGAAGGAGAAACAGGTTTGTCAGGCTCAGCACTACTCAAAACGGATCTCAAAGTGTCGGGAACAAAAGCCACATCAATTTTGTCTTCCGAACTTATTGGTTTCTCAACCTTTTCTAAGCCATCGATACCGAAAACAGAACTATCAACTTTTGGGCTAGTTTTAACAGGTGATTCTAAATCTTTAACTGTATCCTTAAGATGGCTTACAAGGGGCTCTAGGGAAATTTGATCGTCACTGTGATCAGGAGTAACAACTTTCTGTGTCACTTCTTCCTTTATTTTCTTTTCGGAAGGAGAAACAGGTTTGTGAGGCTCAGCACCACTCAAATCGGATATCAAAGTGTCGGGAACAGAAGTCACATCAATTTTGTCATGGGAACTTATTGGTTTCTCAACCTTTTCTAAGCCACCGATACCGAAAACAGAACTATCAACTTTTGGGCTAGTTTTCACAGGTGATTCTAAATCTTTTACTGTATCCTTAAGATGGCTTACAAGGGGCTCTAGAGAAATTTGAACGTGACTGTCATCAGGAGTAACAACTTTCTGTGTTGCTTCTTCCACAATTTTTCTTTCGAAAGGAGAAACAGGTTTGTGAGGCTCAGCACTACTCAAAACGGATCTCAAAGTGTCGGGAACAGAAGTCACATCAATTTTGTCATCGGAACTTATTGGTTTCTCAACCTTTTCCAAGCCATCGATACCGAAAGCAGAACTATCAACTTTTGGGCTAGTTTTAACAGGTGATTCTAAATCTTTTACTGTATCCTTCAGATGGCTTACAAAGGAATCTAGGGAAATTTGAACGTGACTGTCATCAGGAGTAACAACTTTCTGTGTCGCTTCTTCCTTAATTTTCTTTTCGGAAGGAGAAACAGGTTTGTGAGTGTCAGCACTACTCACAACGGATTTCAAAGTGTCGGGAACAGAAGTCAAATCAATTTTGTCTTCCGAACTTATTGGTTTCTCAACCTTTTCTAAGCCACCGATACCGAAAACAGAACTATCAACTTTTGGGCTAGTTTTAACAGGTGATTCTAAATCTTTTACTGTATCCTTAAGATGGCTTACAAGGGGCTCTAGAGAAATTTGAACGTGACTGTCATCAGGAGTACCAACTTTCTGTGTTGCTTCTTCCACAATTTTTCTTTCGAAAGGAGAAACAGGTTTGTGAGGCTGGGCACTACTCAAAACGGATCTCAAAGTGTCGGGAACAGAAGTCACATCAATTTTGTCATCGGAACTTATTGGTTTCTCAACTTTTTCCAAGCCATCGATACCGAAAGCAGAACTATCAACTTTTGGGCTAGTTTTAACAGGTGATTCTAAATCTTTTACTGTATCCTTCAGATGGCTTACAAGGGGCTCTAGAGAAATTTGATCGTGACTGTCATCAGGAGTAACAACTTTCTGTGTCGCTTCTTCCTTAATTTTCTTTTCGGAAGGAGAAACAGGTTTGTGAGTGTCAGCACTACTCACAACGGATTTCAAAGTGTCTGGAAAAGAAGTCACATCAATTTCTTCATCGGAACTTGTATCATCTTGATCGGAATCTGAAAAAATCAATTTTGCAGTCAACTTTTCCGAAGTATCCGGTTTCTGTATTTCTTTCTCAATTTCGTCTGAACCCTCGATACCCAAAACAACACTATAAACTTTTGGGCTAGTTTTAACAGGTGATTCTAAATCTTTAACTGTATCCTTAAGATGGCTTACAAGGTGCTCTAGGGAAATTTGAACGTGACTGTCATCAGGAGTAACAACTTTCTGTGTCGCTTCTTCTTTAATTTTCTTTTCGGAAGGAGAAACAGGTTTGTGAGGGTCAGCACCACTCAGAACGGATTTCAAAGTGTCGGGAACAGAAGTCACATCAATTTTGTCATCGGAACTTATTGGTTTCTCAACCTTTTCTAGGCCATCGATACCGAAAACAGAACTATCAACTTTTGGGCTAGTTTTAACAAGTGATTCTAAATCTTTTACATTATCCTTGAGATGGCTTACAAGGGGCTCTAGAGAAATTTGAACGTGACTGTCATCAGGAGTTACAACTTTCTTTGTCGCTTCTTCCTTAATTTTCTTTTCGGAAGGAGAAACAGGTTTGTGAGGCTCAGCACCACTCAAAACCGATTTCAAAGTGTCGGGAACAGAAGTCACATCATTTTTGTCATGGGAACTTATTGGTTTCTCAACCTTTTCTAAGCCATCGATACCAAAAACAGAACTTTCAACTTTTGGGCTAGTTTTAACAAGTGATTCTAAATCTTTTACTGTATCCTTAAGATGGCTTACAAGGGGCTCTAGGGAAATTTGATCGTGACTGTCATCAGGAGTAACAACTTTCTGTGTCGCTTCTTCCTTAATTTTCTTTTCGGAAGGAGAAACAGGTTTGTGAGTGTCAGCACTACTCACAACGGATTTCAAAGTGTCTGGAAAAGAAGTCACATCAATTTCTTCATCGGAACTTGTATCATCTTGATCGGAATCTGAAAAAATCAATTTTGCAGTCAACTTTTCCGAAGTATCCGGTTTCTGTATTTCTTTCTCAATTTCGTCTGAACCCTCGATACCCAAAACAACACTATAAACTTTTGGGCTAGTTTTAACAGGTGATTCTAAATCTTTAACTGTATCCTTAAGATGGCTTACAAGGTGCTCTAGGGAAATTTGAACGTGACTGTCATCAGGAGTAACAACTTTCTGTGTCGCTTCTTCTTTAATTTTCTTTTCGGAAGGAGAAACAGGTTTGTGAGGGTCAGCACCACTCAGAACGGATTTCAAAGTGTCGGGAACAGAAGTCACATCAATTTTGTCATCGGAACTTATTGGTTTCTCAACCTTTTCTAGGCCATCGATACCGAAAACAGAACTATCAACTTTTGGGCTAGTTTTAACAGGTGATTCTAAATCTTTAACTGTATCCTTAAGATGGATCACAAGAGAAATTTGAACGTGACTGCCATCAGGAGTAACAACTTTCTGTGTCACTTCTTCCTTTATTTTCTTTTCAGAAGGAGAAACAGGTTTGTGAGGCTCAGCACTACTCAAAACGGATCTCAAAGTCTCGGGAACTGAAGTCACATCAATTTTGTCATGGGAACTTATTGGTTTCTCAAACTTTTCTAGGCCATCGATACCGAAAACAGAACTATCAACTTTTGGGCTAGTTTTAACAGGTGATTCTAAATCTTTTACTGTATCCTTAAGATTGCTAACAAGGGGCTCTAGAGAAATTTGAACGTGACTGCCATCAGGAGTAACAACTTTCCGTGTCACTTCTTCCTTTATTTTCTTTTCAGAAGGAGAAACAAGTTTGTCAGGCTCAGCACTACTCAAAACGGATCTCAACGTGTCGGAAACAGAGGTCACATCAATTTTGTCATGGGAACTTATTGGTTTCTCAACCTTTTCTAAACAATCGATACCGAAAACAGAACTATCAACTTTTGGGCTAGTTTTAACAGGTGATTCTAAATCTTTTACTGTATCCTTAAGATGGCTTACAAGGGGCTCTCGAGAAATTTGATCGTGACTGTCATCAGGAGTAACAACTTTCTGTGTCGCTTCTTCCTTAATTTTCTTTTCGGAAGGAGAAACAGATTTGTGAGGGTCAGCACCACTCACAACGGATTGCAAAGTGTCGGGAACAGAAGTCGCATCAATTTTGTCATCCGAACTAATTGGTTTCTCAACCTTTTCTAAGCCATCGATACCGAAAACAGGACTATCAACTTTTGGGCTAGTTTTAACAGGTGATTCTAAATCTTTAACTGTATCCTTAAGATGGCTTACAAGGGGCTCTAGAGAAATTTGAACGTCACTGTGATCAGGAGTAACAACTTTCTGTGTCACTTCTTCCTTTATTTTCTTTTCAGAAGGAGAAACAGATTTGTGAGGCTCAGCACTACGCAAATCGTATCTCAAAGTGTCGGGAACAGAAGTCACATCAATTTTGTCATGGGAACTTATTGGTTTCTCAACCTTTTCTAAGTCACCGATACCGAAAACAGAACTATGAACTTTTGGGCTAGTTTTAACAAGTGATTCTAAATCTTTTACTGTATCCTTAAGCTGGCTTACAAGGGGCTCTAGGGAAATTTGATCGTGACTGTCATCAGGAGTAACAACTTTCTGTGTCGCTTCTTCCTTAATTTTCTTTTCGGAAGGAGAAACAGGTTTGTGAGGGTCAGCACCACTCACAACGGATTGCAAAGTGTCGGGAACAGAAGTCGCATCAATTTTGTCATCCGAACTTATTGGTTTCTCAACCTTTTCTAAGCCATCGATACCGAAAACAGGACTATCAACTTTTGGGCTAGTTTTAACAGGTGATTCTAAATCTTTAACTGTATCCTTAAGATGGCTTACAAGGGGCTCTAGAGAAATTTGAACGTGACTGCCATCAGGAGTAACAACTTTCTTTGTCGCTTCTTCCTTAATTTTCTTTTCGGAAGGAGAAACAGGTTTGTGAGTGTCAGCACTACTCACAACGGAATTCAAAGTGTCTGGAAAAGAAGTCACATCAATTTCTGCATCGGAACTTGTATCATCTTGATCGGAATCTGAAAAAATCCATTTTGCAGTCAACTTTTCCAATGTATCCGGTTTCTGTATTTCTTTCTCAATTTTGTCTGAACCCTCGATACCCAAAACAACACTATCAACTTTTGGGCTAGTTTTAACAGGTGATTCTAAATCTTTTACTGTATCCTTAAGATGGCTTACAAGGGGCTCTAGAGAAATTTGAACGTGACTGTCATCAGGAGTAACAACTTTCTGTGTTGCGTCTTCCTTAATTTTCTTTTCGGAAGGAGAAACAGGTTTGTGAGTGTCAGCACTACTCACAACGGATTTCAAAGTGTCGGGAACAGAAGTCACATCAATTTTGTCTTCCGAACTTATTGGTTTCTCAACCTTTTCTAAGCCACCGATACCGAAAACAGAACTATCAACTTTTGGGCTAGTTTTAACAGGTGATTCTAAATCTTTTACTGTATCCTTAAGATGGCTTACAAGGGGCTCTAGAGAAATTTGAACGTGACTGTCATCAGGAGTACCAACTTTCTGCATTGCTTCTTCCACAATTTTTCTTTCGAAAGGAGAAACAGGTTTGTGAGGCTCAGCACTACTCAAAACGGATCTCAAAGTGTCGGGAACAGAAGTCACATCAATTTTGTCATCGGAACTTATTGGTTTCTCAACCTTTTCCAAGCCATCGATACCGAAAGAAGAACTATCAACTTTTGGGCTAGTTTTAACAGGTGATTCTAAATCTTTTACTGTATCCTTAAGATGGCTTACAAGGGGCTCTAGAGAAATTTGATCGTGACTGTCATCAGGAGAAACAACTTTCTGTGTCACTTCTTCCTTTATTTTCTTTTCAGAAGGAGAAACAGGTTTGTGAGGCTCAGCACTACTCAAATCGGATGTCAAAGTGTCGGGAACAGAAGTCACATCAATTTTGTCATCCGAACTTATTCGTTTCTCAACCTTTTCTAAGCCAACGATACCGAAAACAGAACTATCAACTTTTGGCCTAGTTTTAACAGGTGATTCTAAATCTTTTATTGTATCCTTAAGATGGCTTACAAGGGGATCTCGAGAAATTTGAACGTGACTGTCATCAGGAGTAACAACTTTCTGTGTTGCGTCTTCCTTAATTTTCTTTTCGGAAGGAGAAACAGGTTTGTGAGGGTCAGCACTACTCACAACGGATTGCAAAGTGTCGGGAACAAAAGTCACATCAATTTCGCCTTCCGAACTTATTGGTTTCTCAACCTTTTCTAAGCCAACGATACCGAAAACAGAACTATCAACTTTTGGGCTAGTTTCAACAGGTGATTCTAAATCTTTTACTGTATCCTTAAGATGGCTTACAAGGGGCTCTAGGGAAATTTGAACGTGACTGTCATCAGGAGTAACAACTTTCTGTGTTGTGTCTTCCTTAATTTTCTTTTCGGAAGGAGAAACAGATTTGTGAGTGTCAGCACTACTCACAACGGATTTCATAGTGTCTGGAAAAGAAGTCACATCAATTTCTGCATCGGAACTTGTATCATCTTGATCGGAATCTGAAAAAATCAATTTTGCAGTCAACTTTTCCAAAGTATCCGGTTTCTGTATTTCTTTCTCAATTTCGTCTGAACCCTCGATACCCAAAACAACACTATCAACTTTTGGGCTAGTTTTAACAGGTGATTCTAAATCTTTTACTGTATCCTTAAGATGGCTTACAAGGGGCTCTAGGGAAATTTGAACGTGACTGTCATCAGGAGTAACAACTTTCTGTGTCACTTCTTCCTTTATTTTCTTTTCAGAAGGAGAAACAGGTTTGTGAGGCTCAGCACTACTCAAAACGGATCTCAAAGTCTCAGGAACAGAAGTCACATCAATTTTGTCTTCCGAACTTATTGGTTTCTCAACCTTTTCTAAGCCACAGGTACCGAAAATAGAACTATCAACTTTTGGGCTAGTTTTAACAGGTGATTCTAAATCTTTAACTGTATCCTTAAGATGGCTAACAAGGGGCTCAAGAGAAATTTGAACGTGACTGCCATCAGGAGTAACAACTTTCTGTGTCACTTCTTCCTTTATTTTCTTTTCAGAAGGAGAAATAGGTTTGTGAGGCTCAGCACTACTCAAAACGGATCTCAAAGTCTCGGGAACTGAAGTCACATCAATTTTGTCATGGGAACTTATTGGTTTCTCAAACTTTTCTAGGCCATCGATACCGAAAACAGAACTATAAACTTTTGTGCTAGTTTTAACAGGTGATTCTAAATCTTTTACTGTATCCTTAAGATGGCTTACAAGGGGCTCTAGAGAAATTTGAACGTGACTGCCATCAGGAGTAACAACTTTCCGTGTCACTTCTTCCTTTATTTTCTTTTCAGAAGGAGAAACAAGTTTGTCAGGCTCAGCACTACTCAAAACGGATCTCAACGTGTCGGGAACAGAGGTCACATCAATTTTGTCATGATAACTTATTGGTTTCTCAACCTTTTCTAAGCAATCGATACCGAAAACAGAACTATCAACTTTTGGGCTAGTTTTAACAGGTGATTCTAAATCTTTTACTGTATCTTTAAGATGGCTTACAAGGGGCTCTAGAGAAGTTTGAACGTGACTGCCATCAGGAGTAACACTTTTCTGTGTCACTTCTCCCTTTATTTTCTTTTCAGAAGGAGAAACAGGTTTGTCAGGCTCAGCACTACTCAAAACGGATCTCAACGCATCAGGAACGGAAGTCACATCAATTTTGTCATGGGAACTTATTGGTTTCTCAACCTTTTCTAAGCCATCGATACCGAAAACAGAACTATCAACTTTTGGGCTAGTTTTAACAGGTGATTCTAAATATTTTACTGTATCCTTAAGATGGCTTACAAGGGGCTCTAGGGAAATTTGAACGTGACTGTCATCAGGAGTAACAACTTTCTGTGTCACTTCTTCCTTTATTTTCTTTTCAGAAGGAGAAACAGGTTTGTCAGGCTCAGCACTACTCACAACGGATTTCAAAGTGTCTGGAAAAGAAGTCACATCAATTTCTTCATCGGAACTTGTATTATCTTGATCGGAATCTGAAAAAATCAATTTTGCAGTCAACTTTTCCAAAGTATCCGGCTTCTGTATTTCTTTCTCAATTTTGTCTGAACCCTCGATACCCAAAACAGCACTATCAACTTTTGGGCTAGTTTTAACAGGTGATTCTAAATCTTTTGTTGTGTCCTTAAGATGGCTTACAAGGGGCTCTAGAGAAATTTGAACGTCACTGTGATCAGGAGTAACAACTTTCTGTGTCACTTCTTCCTTTATTTTCTTTTCAGAAGGAGAAACAGGTTTGTGAGGCTCAGCGCTACTCACAACGAATTGCAAAGTGTCGGGAACAGAAGTCACATCAATTTTGTCTTCCGAACTTATTGGTTTCTCAACTTTTTCTAAGCAATCGATACCGAAAACAGAACTATCAACTTTTGGGCTAGTTTTAACAGGTGATTCTAAATCTTTTACTGTATCCTTAAGATGGCTTACAAGGGGCTCTAGGGAAATTTGAACGTGACTGCCATCAGGAGTAACACTTTTCTGTGTCACTTCTTCCTTTATTTTCTTTTCAGTAGGAGAAACAGGTTTGTCAGGCTCAGCACTACTCAAAACGGATCTCAACGTGTCGGGAATAGAAGTCACATCAATTTTGTCATGGGAACTTATTGGTTTCCCAACCTTTTCCAAGCCATCGATAACGAAAGCAGAACTATCAACTTTTGGGCTAGTTTTAACAGGTGATTCAAAATCTTTAACTGTATCCTTAAGATGGCTTACAAGGGGCTCTAGGGAAATTTGAACGTGACTGTCATCAGGAGTAACAACTTTCTGTGTTGCGTCTTCCTTAATTTTCTTTTCGGAAGGAGAAACAGGTTTGTGAGTGTCAGCACTACTCACAACGGATTTCAAAGTGTCTGGAAAAGAAGTCATATCAATTTCTGCATCGGAACTTGTATCATCTTGATCGGAATCTGAAAAAATCAATTTTGCAGTCAACTTTTCCAAAGTATCCGGTTTCTGTATTTCTTTCTCAATTTTGTCTGAACCCTCGATACCCAAAACAACACTATCAACTTTTGGGCTAGTTTTAACAGGTGATTCTAAATCTTTTACTGTATCCTTAAGATGGCTTACAAGGGGCTCTGCGGAAATTTGAACGTGACTGTTATCAGGAGTAACAACTTTCTGTGTCACTTCTTCCTTTATTTTCTTTTCAGAAGGAGAAACAGGTTTGTGAGGCTCAGCACTACTCAAAACGGATCTCAACGTCTCGGGAACAGAAGTCACATCAATTTTGTCTTCCGAACTTATTGGTTTCTCAACCTTTTCTAAGCCATCGATACCGAAAACAGAACTATCAACTTTTGGGCTAGTTTTAACAGGTGATTCTAAATCTTTTACTGTATCCTTAAGATGGCTTACAAGGGGCTCTAGAGAAATTTGAATGTGACTGCCATCAGGAGTAACAACTTTCTGTGTCACTTCTTCCTTTATTTTCTTTTCAGAAGGAGAAACAGGTTTGTCAGGCTCAGCACTACTCAAAACGGATCTCAAAGTTTCGGGAACAGAAGTCACATCAATTTTGTCATGGGAACTTATTGGTTTCTCAACCTTTTCTAAGCCATCGATACCGAAAACAGAACTATCAACTTTTGGGCTAGTTTTAACAGGTGATTCTAAATCGTTTACTGTATCCTTAAGATGGCTTACAAGGGGCTCTAGAGAAATTTGAACGTGACTGCCATCAGGAGTAACACTTTTCTGTGTCACTTCTCCCTTTATTTTCTTTTCAGAAGGAGAAACAGGTTTGTCAGGCTCAGCACTACTCAAAACGGATCTCAAAGTTTCGGGAACAGAAGTCACATCAATTTTGTCATGGGAACTTATTGGTTTCTCAACCTTTTCTAAGCCATCGATACCGAAAACAGAACTATCAACTTTTGGGCTAGTTTTAACAGGTGATTCTAAATCCTTTACTGTATCCTTAAGATGGCTTACAAGGGGCTCTAGGGAAATTTGAACGTGACTGTCATCAGGAGTAACAACTTTCTGTGTTGCGTCTTCCTTAATTTTCTTTTCGGAAGGAGAAACAGGTTTGTGAGTGTCAGCACTACTCAATTTCAAAGTGTCTGGAAAAGAAGTCACATCAATTTCTTCATCGGAACTTGTATTATCTTGATCGGAATCTGAAAAAATCAATTTTGCAGTCAACTTTTCCAAAGTATCCGGTTTCTGTATTTCTTTCTCAATTTTGTCTGAACCCTCGATACCCAAAACAACACTATCAACTTTTGGTCTAGTTTTAACAGGTGATTCTAAATCTTTTACTGTATCCTTAAGATGGCTTACAAGGGGCTCTAGAGAAATTTGAACGTCACTGTGATCAGGAGTAACAACTTTCTGTGTCACTTCTTCCTTTATTTTCTTTTCAGAAGGAGAAACAGGTTTGTGAGGCTCAGCGCTACTCACAACGGATTGCAAAGTGTCGGGAACAGAAGTCACATCAATTTTGTCTTCCGAACTTATTGGTTTCTCAACCTTTTCTAAGCCATCGATACCGAAAATAGAACTATCAACTTTTGGGCTAGTTTTAACAGGTGATTCTAAATCTTTTACTGTATCCTTAAGATGGCTTAGAAGGGGCTCTAGAGAAATTTGAACGTGACTGCCATCAGGAGTAACAACTTTCTGTGTTGCGTCTTCCTTAATTTTCTTTTCGGAAGGAGAAACAGGTTTGTGAGGGTCAGCACTACTCACAACGGATCTCAACGTGTCGGGAACAGAGGTCACATCAATTTTGTCATGGGAACTTATTGGTTTCTCAACCTTTTCTAGGCCATCGATACCGAAAACAGAACTATCAACTTTTGGGCTAGTTTTAACAGGTGATTCTAAATCTTTAACTGTATCCTTAAGATGGCTTACTAGGGGCTCTAAAGAAATTTGAACGTGACTGCCATCAGGAGTAACACTTTTCTGTGTCACTTCTTCCTTTATTTTCTTTTCAGAAGGAGAAACAGGTTTGTCAGGCTCACCACTACTCAAAACGGATCTCAACGTGTCGGGAACAGAGGTCACATCAATTTTGTTATGGGAACTTATTGGTTTCTCAACCTTTTCTAAGCAATCGATACCGAAAACAGAACTATCAACTTTTGGGCTAGTTTTAACAGGTGATTCTAAATCTTTTACTGTATCCTTAAGATGGCTTACAAGGGGCTCTAGGGAAATTTGAACGTGACTGTCATCAGGAGTAACAACTTTCTGTGTCACTTCTTCCTTTATTTTCTTTTCAGAAGGAGAAACAGGTTTGTGAGGCTCAGCACTACTCAAAACGGATCTCAACGTGTCGGGAACAGAAGTCACATCAATTTTGCTATGGGAACTTATTGGTTTCTCAACCTTTTCTAAGCCATCGATACCGAAAACAGAACTATCAACTTTTGGGCTAGTTTTAACAGGTGATTCTAAATATTTTACTGTATCCTTAAGATGGCTTACAAGGGGCTCTAGGGAAATTTGAACGTGACTGTCATCAGGAGTAACAACTTTCTGTGTCACTTCTTCCTTTATTTTCTTTTCAGAAGGAGAAACAGGTTTGTCAGGCTCAGCACTACTCACAACGGATTTCAAAGTGTCTGGAAAAGAAGTCACATCAATTTCTTCATCGGAACTTGTATTATCTTGATCGGAATCTGAAAAAATCAATTTTGCAGTCAACTTTTCCAAAGTATCCGGCTTCTGTATTTCTTTCTCAATTTTGTCTGAACCCTCGATACCCAAAACAGCACTATCAACTTTTGGGCTAGTTTTAACAGGTGATTCTAAATCTTTTGTTGTGTCCTTAAGATGGCTTACAAGGGGCTCTAGAGAAATTTGAACGTCACTGTGATCAGGAGTAACAACTTTCTGTGTCACTTCTTCCTTTATTTTCTTTTCAGAAGGAGAAACAGGTTTGTGAGGCTCAGCGCTACTCACAACGAATTGCAAAGTGTCGGGAACAGAAGTCACATCAATTTTGTCTTCCGAACTTATTGGTTTCTCAACTTTTTCTAAGCAATCGATACCGAAAACAGAACTATCAACTTTTGGGCTAGTTTTAACAGGTGATTCTAAATCGTTTACTGTATCCTTAAGATGGCTTACAAGGGGCTCTAGGGAAATTTGAACGTGACTGCCATCAGGAGTAACAACTTTCTGTGTTGCGTCTTCCTTAATTTTCTTTTCGGAAGGAGAAACAGGTTTGTGAGGGTCAGCACTACTCACAACGGATCTCAACGTGTCGGGAACAGAGGTCACATCAATTTTGTCATGGGAACTTATTGGTTTCTCAACCTTTTCTAAGCCATCGATACCGAAAACAGAACTATCAACTTTTGGGCTAGTTTTAACAGGTGATTCTAAATCTTTAACTGTATCCTTAAGATGGCTTACAAGGTGCTCTAGGGAAATTTGAACGTGACTGTCATCAGGAGTAACAACTTTCTGTGTCACTTCTTCCTTTATTTTCTTTTCAGAAGGAGAAACAGGTTTGTGAGGCTCAGCACTACTCAAAACGGATCTCAACGTGTCGGGAACAGAAGTCACATCAATTTTGTTATGGGAACTTATTGGTTTCTCAACCTTTTCTAAGCCATCGATACCGAAAACAGAACTATCAACTTTTGGGCTAGTTTTAACAGGTGATTCTAAATCTTTAACTGTATCCTTAAGATGGCTTACAAGGGGCTCTAGGGAAATTTGAACGTGACTGTCATCAGGAGTAACAACTTTCTGTGTTGCGTCTTCCTTAATTTTCTTTTCGGAAGGAGAAACAGGTTTGTGAGTGTCAGCACTACTCACAACGGATTTCAAAGTGTCCGGAAAAGAAGTCACATCAATTTCTTCATCGGAACTTGTATCATCTTGATCGGAATCTGAAAAAATCAATTTTGCAGTCAACTTTTCCAAAGTATCCGGTTTCTGTATTTCTTTCTCAATTTTGTCTGAACCCTTGATACCCAAAACAACACTATCAACTTTTGGGCAAGTTTTAACAGGTGATTCTAAATCTTTAACTGTATCCTTAAGATGGCTTACAAGGGGCTCTGCGGAAATTTGAACGTGACTGTCATCAGGAGTAACAACTTTCTGTGTCACTTCTTCCTTTATTTTCTTTTCAGAAGGAGAAACAGGTTTGTGAGGCTCAGCACTACTCAAAACGGATCTCAAAGTCTCGGGAACAGAAGTCACATCAATTTTGTCATGGGAACTTATTGGTTTCTCAACCTTTTCTAGGCCATCGATTCCGAAAACAGAACTATCAACTTTTGGGCTAGTTTTAACAGGTGATTCTAAATCTTTAACTGTATCCTTAAGATGGCTTACAAGGGGCTCAAGAGAAATTTGAACGTGACTGCCATCAGGAGTAACAAGTTTCTGTGTCACTTCTTCCTTTATTTTATTTTCAGAAGGAGAAACAGGTTTGTGAGGCTCAGCACTACTCAAAACGGATCTCAAAGTCTCGGGAACAGAAGTCACATCAATTTTGTCATGGGAACTTATTGGCTTATCAACCTTTTCTAAGCCATCGATACCGAAAACAGAACTATCAACTTTTGGGCTAGTTTTAACAGGTGATTCAAAATCTTTAACTGTATCCTTAAGATGGCTTACAAGGGGCTCTAGGGAAATTTGAACGTGACTGTCATCAGGAGTAACAACTTTCTGTGTTGCGTCTTCCTTAATTTTCTTTTCGGAAGGAGAAACAGGTTTGTGAGTGTCAGCACTACTCACAACGGATTTCAAAGTGTCTGGAAAAGAAGTCATATCAATTTCTGCATCGGAACTTGTATCATCTTCATCGGAATCTGAAAAAATCAATTTTGCAGTCAACTTTTCCAAAGTATCCGGTTTCTGTATTTCTTTCTCAATTTTGTCTGAACCCTCGATACCCAAAACAACACTATCAACTTTTGGGCTAGTTTTAACAGGTGATTCTAAATCTTTTACTGTATCCTTAAGATGGCTTACAAGGGGCTCTGCGGAAATTTGAACGTGACTGTTATCAGGAGTAACAACTTTCTGTGTCACTTCTTCCTTTATTTTCTTTTCAGAAGGAGAAACAGGTTTGTGAGGCTCAGCACTACTCAAAACGGATCTCAACGTCTCGGGAACAGAAGTCACATCAATTTTGTCTTCCGAACTTATTGGTTTCTCAACCTTTTCTAAGCAATCGATACCGAAAACAGAACTATCAACTTTTGGGCTAGTTTTAACAGGTGATTCTAAATCTTTTACTGTATCCTTAAGATGGCTTACAAGGGGCTCTAGAGAAATTTGAATGTGACTGCCATCAGGAGTAACAACTTTCTGTGTCACTTCTTCCTTTATTTTCTTTTCAGAAGGAGAAACAGGTTTGTCAGGCTCAGCACTACTCAAAACGGATCTCAAAGTTTCGGGAACAGAAGTCACATCAATTTTGTCATGGGAACTTATTGGTTTCTCAACCTTTTCTAAGCCATCGATACCGAAAACAGAACTATCAACTTTTGGGCTAGTTTTAACAGGTGATTCTAAATCGTTTACTGTATCCTTAAGATGGCTTACAAGGGGCTCTAGAGAAATTTGAACGTGACTGCCATCAGGAGTAACACTTTTCTGTGTCACTTCTCCCTTTATTTTCTTTTCAGAAGGAGAAACAGGTTTGTCAGGCTCAGCACTACTCAAAACGGATCTCAAAGTTTCGGGAACAGAAGTCACATCAATTTTGTCATGGGAACTTATTGGTTTCTCAACCTTTTCTAAGCCATCGATACCGAAAACAGAACTATCAACTTTTGGGCTAGTTTTAACAGGTGATTCTAAATCGTTTACTGTATCCTTAAGATGGCTTACAAGGGGCTCTAGGGAAATTTGAACGTGACTGTCATCAGGAGTAACAACTTTCTGTGTTGCGTCTTCCTTAATTTTCTTTTCGGAAGGAGAAACAGGTTTGTGAGTGTCAGCACTACTCAATTTCAAAGTGTCTGGAAAAGAAGTCACATCAATTTCTTCATCGGAACTTGTATTATCTTGATCGGAATCTGAAAAAATCAATTTTGCAGTCAACTTTTCCAAAGTATCCGGTTTCTGTATTTCTTTCTCAATTTTGTCTGAACCCTCGATACCCAAAACAACACTATCAACTTTTGGTCTAGTTTTAACAGGTGATTCTAAATCTTTTACTGTATCCTTAAGATGGCTTACAAGGGGCTCTAGAGAAATTCGAACGTCACTGTGATCAGGAGTAACAACTTTCTGTGTCACTTCTTCCTTTATTTTCTTTTCAGAAGGAGAAACAGGTTTGTGAGGCTCAGCGCTACTCACAACGGATTGCAAAGTGTCGGGAACAGAAGTCACATCAATTTTGTCTTCCGAACTTATTGGTTTCTCAACCTTTTCTAAGCCATCGATACCGAAAATAGAACTATCAACTTTTGGGCTAGTTTTAACAGGTGATTCTAAATCTTTTACTGTATCCTTAAGATGGCTTAGAAGGGGCTCTAGAGAAATTTGAACGTGACTGCCATCAGGAGTAACAACTTTCTGTGTTGCGTCTTCCTTAATTTTCTTTTCGGAAGGAGAAACAGGTTTGTGAGGGTCAGCACTACTCACAACGGATCTCAACGTGTCGGGAACAGAGGTCACATCAATTTTGTCATGGGAACTTATTGGTTTCTCAACCTTTTCTAGGCCATCGATACCGAAAACAGAACTATCAACTTTTGGGCTAGTTTTAACAGGTGATTCTAAATCTTTAACTGTATCCTTAAGATGGCTTACAAGGGGCTCTAGAGAAATTTGAACGTGACTGTCATCAGGAGTAACAACTTTCTGTGTCACTTCTTCCTTTATTTTCTTTTCAGAAGGAGAAACAGGTTTGTGAGGCTCAGCACTACTCAAAACGGATCTCAACGTGTCGGGAACAGAAGTCACATCAATTTTGCTATGGGAACTTATTGGTTTCTCAACCTTTTCTAAGCCATCGATACCGAAAACAGAACTATCAACTTTTGGGCTAGTTTTAACAGGTGATTCTAAATCTTTAACTGTATCCTTAAGATGGCTTACAAGGGGCTCTAGAGAAATTTGAACGTGACTGTCATCAGGAGTAACAACTTTCTGTGTCACTTCTTCCTTTATTTTCTTTTCAGAAGGAGAAACAGGTTTGTGAGGCTCAGCACTACTCAAAACGGATCTCAACGTGTCGGGAACAGAGGTCACATCAATTTTGTTATGGGAACTTATTGGTTTCTCAACCTTTTCTAAGCAATCGATACCGAAAACAGAACTATCAACTTTTGGGCTAGTTTTAACAGGTGATTTTAAATCTTTTACTGTATCCTTAAGATGGCTTACAAGGGGCTCTAGGGAAATTTGAACGTGACTGTCATCAGGAGTAACAACTTTCTGTGTCACTTCTTCCTTTATTTTCTTTTCAGAAGGAGAAACAGGTTTGTGAGGCTCAGCACTACTCAAAACGGATCTCAACGTGTCGGGAACAGAAGTCACATCAATTTTGTTATGGGAACTTATTGGTTTCTCAACCTTTTCTAAGCCATCGATACCGAAAACAGAACTATCAACTTTTGGGCTAGTTTTAACAGGTGATTCTAAATCTTTAACTGTATCCTTAAGATGGCTTACAAGGGGCTCTAGAGAAATTTGAACGTGACTGTCATCAGGAGTAACAACTTTCTGTGTCACTTCTTCCTTTATTTTCTTTTCAGAAGGAGAAACAGGTTTGTGAGGCTCAGCACTACTCAAAACGGATCTCAACGTGTCGGGAACAGAGGTCACATCAATTTTGTTATGGGAACTTATTGGTTTCTCAACCTTTTCTAAGCAATCGATACCGAAAACAGAACTATCAACTTTTGGGCTAGTTTTAACAGGTGATTTTAAATCTTTTACTGTATCCTTAAGATGGCTTACAAGGGGCTCTAGGGAAATTTGAACGTGACTGTCATCAGGAGTAACAACTTTCTGTGTTGCGTCTTCCTTAATTTTCTTTTCGGAAGGAGAAACAGGTTTGTGAGGGTCAGCACTACTCACAACGGATCTCAAAGTCTCGGGAACAGAAGTCACATCAATTTTGTCATCCGAACTTATTGGTTTCTCAACCTTTTCTAAGCCATCGATACCGAAAACAGAACTATCAACTTTTGGGCTAGTTTTAACAGGAGATCCTAAATCTTTTACTGTATCCTTAAGATGGCTTACAAGGGGCTCTGGAGAAATTTGAACGTGACTGTCATCAGGTGTAACAACTTTCTGTGTCGCTTCTTCCTTAATTTTTTTTTCGGAAGGAGAAACAGGTTTTTGAGGGTCAGCACCACTAACAACGGATTTCAAACTGTCTGGAAAAGAAGTCACATCAATTCGGTTATCTGATCTCATTTCTTTCTCTACTTTTCCTATACCTTCGATTCCCCTAGGAGAACTTTCAGCTTTCGAACTGGTTTTTGCGGTAGAATCTAGACTTTCAACTGTTTCCTTAAGGTGGCTGATATAGGGCTCTAGCGACATTTCAACTTGACTATCGTCAGAAATAGGAACTTCGTGTTCTGCTACTTCTTTAAGTTTCTTTTCAGAAGGAAGCACATGAGTTTTAGGGTCATCAACTTTCGTAACAGATTTTGAAGTGTAGGTAGCAGAAGTCACTTCAATTTGGTCAACTGATCTCATTTGTGTCTTTACTTTCCCTATACCCTCAATTCCTACAAGAGAACTTTCAACTATTGGCCTGGTTTCAGAAATAGATTCGTCGCTGTCTATTGTACGTGGCTCTATTGAAAATTCTAACTGACTGTCATTAGAAGAAAAAGGAGCCGGTTTTTTATAATCGTCAATTGTGATATCTCCTTTTAAAGAATCTGAAATCGTTATGACATCAGTTTGTTCATCTAAACTCACTTCGCTTCTATAAGAACCTGTTTCAGCTAAGTCTTCGGTTGACCAGTTCAATGGATCGGATTTCTGTTTTTCTATTTCATTCTTTTCTTCATCCAAAACAGAATTTGAATCTTTTGGACTAGTTTTATCAGGTTTTTCTACTCTCATTGATAAATCTTCAAGAGGGCTTGTGTCAATACAAATTTTATCTGGAAAGTCTTCAGAAGATATTTGATGTCTTACATCACCGAAATCTTGGATTTTGAGGGATTTGGAAGGAGAGTCTTTTGAAACATTGGCAACAATCGAAATTGTAACTGAACTCGTTTCAATAGCTTTGGAATCTGGATCTTTTAAATCTTTGTTTGAATTTCTCATCATAATGGTTTCTACTAGATCGTTATCATTACCCTCCCAATACCGATCACTTGGCTTTGAACTAATCGATTTTAGGTTGCTTAGTTCAGTTGTGGTTAATTTTGTTTCTACAGGTGTGCTGCTAGAATGAAATCGTTCGGTTAAGCGCTCTGTAATCGTCTCAGAAATATCATTTGTCTGAGGCTCTTTTTCATTCTTGGAAGACTGAATACGGGAAGAAATAATAATTGTTTGTTTAGTAGAAATTGTTGAGTGCTGGAATTTTAAGTCCTCTTTTAAGGTGTTTGAAACAAAACGCAGCTCATTTCTATCGCTTTTATGGCCATCGTGAACTGCTGTTGTTGTTTCGGTCTTCTTCGGAGGAGTGATATTTATAGTTTTATCCTCAAAAGTTCCTACTTCTAATACTGAATGTGGAAATTTAGGATTGGACGCATCTGAAATGTCTGTCCTGTTTACTGCTTCATCTTTGAAGCTTGAACTTAATTCTCGGGAAGATACTTCTCGTTCTTTTTGAGGAAATTTTACTTGAAAATTGTCTCTCCTACTACTAACAGTATGCTCCTGTTCAAGCTTGATAAAGTTTAGAATTTTCATTGGATCTTTCAAATCTCCTGAATCTGATAACAAATCATGTTGATAAATTTCCGACGGTAATGGTTCGTTTAAGTATTTTGAACTTATTATCTGTTTGGATTCTAAACTTTTGACATTCTTGTCCAGAAACATATCAAAGGGTTCATGAAGTTCTGATTTGTGTATGTCTGCTTCTGTTCTTTTAGTTTTGTCATGCTTTTTATTTATATCATCGAATTCTGTCTGCGTTTCCATTTCCATCGCAGAAGAAAGCAATTCTGGATCAGTTTTGGAGAGAAGCAGCTTGTTCTGTGGTAGAAATTCCTGATTGGTTGACATCTTGTCAACTGAGTCTGCTATATTTGAATCATCAATTGATTTCAACATATTACCACTGAATACAAGCAAAGGCTGTATGTGCTCCTCAATTATAGAATTTGAAAAACTCGACGATCTCGATTTAATGTTTGTCTTAAACATTTTCGGCGACTTGGGTGAGTTTCTATTCGTTGTTGGTTGTGATTCAACAATAAATTGTGAAGATTCTTCTTTGTCTTCGTTATTAGGAAGCAGTTCTGTTACATTTTCGGAATCAGATAAATTGATATTAATTTGTTTTTCCACGTCCCCAACTAATTGAATTGATTTATTTTCAACATTATTTTGTTCTGAGATATCTGTACACAAGCTACGTTTAGCACAAACCTCAGTTTGAGCTTTAGGACTTAAAATATTCTCTGCTTCTTTCTCTTCAATTATTGTTGGAGTTTTAGAAATATTTAAAGGATTCAACAAATTAATTTCAGGGCTTAAAACTTTCATTTCTGTTTCTTCGATATAGTTTACAAATTCGTCTTTAAAATGCAGATTGGGTCTTTGCCCCACAGATCTTCTTTCAAATTCCTCCTTATTCAACGGCAGTGATTTTAAAGGAAAATGTAATTCCTCTTCCGTTACTTTAGTCTCTTTTAGCGGAAAATATATTTTCGAAACGCTCTTCAACTCTTCATCATATTCATCGGAACGCTCTTTGTCAAAATTCCTCAAACTATTCATTTGAATCGGATGTTTTGTTGAAACTTCAATTTTTTTGAATTCTATTACAGTATTTTTAACAGGAAACTTTGATTCCTGTAATAGATCTTTTCTTGGAAATGCTAGAGGGACTTCATATAAGTCGCTAGTTTTATAGTGAACATCTTGTTCAACTGATGGCTGAGAATGTTCCTCGTTGATATCAGATACAACTGGATAATCTTTTTTTAAACATCTAATTTCACATATTTCTTCACCAATAGCTTCTAGGTCTGCAGCATGTTCTTCGTTTGGTATAACCACTGTTTTCTCCAAAGTCTTACATTCAACGATTTCATAATCCGTGCATATTTGATCTTCAACTGCCTTCAAATTGATATCACATTTAATGTTGCTGTATTTCGTTTGAAATGGAATGGCTTCCACACAATTTCCTTCAATTTTTCCCACAACTTCTTTAACTGAGCTGGAATTTTCACAAAATATATCAGGTTTTATTTCTTGGCTCTTTGGTCTCGCAAAAGATTCGGAGCTCTCTATCTGGCGAACTAGTTTCTTGACACCTTCAAATACACTGTCTTTTTCATTGACAGTTTTATCAATTGGATCGCAAATAGAAGTGACGTTTTGAATTAATCGGTTCGTTGGTATTAATTTAGTGGGTTGATCACTCACACCCATTTCGGGAAAAAATGTAGTGTTGTAATTGCTTTTCCCATCTGGACTTTCACTTGAAACTTCGGTAATGCATTGTTCTTGCGATGTATTGGAAGCTTTCAGTCTCAATTTGATTATAGCATCTCCTATAATTTGAATCCATTGAGTATTTTTTTTTTTTTGGTTTTCAAAGAATTGCAGCGTAAAAGGTGACAATTAAAATATTATCACATAATTATCAAAATACTATTTATTCATATAATATATATTTTTTTTATTTTTTACAATGTGCATGCAATAATATCTGAGAGGAACCAGAGTAATTATGGCATTGTCTATATTGAAACCTAGTAGGTATGTAGTTAAACATAGAATTTCTGTTTTAGTTACAAAAAAATACTTATCTGTGATCTTAAGTCATTTGAGACTTTAATTATTTAATTTAATAGATTTAATATTAATATTTAATATATTAATTAAAAAAAAAACAACCTTTACAAATGAAAGGAATCATGTTTTAAGCGCCATGTTTACTCCAGCATTTCTCTTCTTTTAAAAGCACAACGTGTAAATGGAAGCAATTTTGAAATTATATGAAAAATAATAAATCAGACAACATACGTGGTTGATCGACATTGTTATTTGGTTTTGTGATTTGATTATTATACTATACATATGTATATATAAAGCCGTAAAACCTAAATTTTATTAGAGTGGTTAAACAGAGATGTTTAAAGATGCACATTAAACTACTGCATGGATTTGGATGATTCTTTTGACATTTCTTTATTATCATCTTAAACTCCTTCCACACTATCCCACACAATATAAACCACATGTCAAAAATGTGGGATTCATGTATGTATAATGGTGTGGATACAAAATATAAAATTTCATCTCACACAACTTGACAATCCATCTGAGACTATTCCACATGTGTTAATACACATACATTTTTGGGATTGGTTCAAAAAACCTTCCACACATTCTATCCCATTTCAGTGTTTGAGGTTATGGTGAAACTGATTGGTATGGATGCAAGTGAGGAAGAAAAAAAAATATGAAAATTCTTTTTCAACACAAAAATTTGATAGTCGTATATGTAGTTCTATCCCGCTCTTTTAACATGTCGGAGAAAAACTGTGTTACCGGCGTGAATTACATACTTGTTATCGATAGTTTGTATGGAAACTACATTTTGTTTATGTAATGGCGTCCCTAATTCCCTAATTTTTTTCAACTAAGTCCCTATGGGCTTGCAAAAAAAACACGCATTATATCAATTAGATGTTAAGGCATTTTACACTATGCGTTTTACGTATACGCTTTTATCGACAAGAGATAAAGCAGTTTTACCTTCTATGTCATAATATTAATGCAAAGGAAGCAAACGTTTAGCTGTCACGCTGTCCAATTAAATTGTACAAGAAAAAAACACTTCTCCGTATGAACGAAACAAAAGGATTGTTATTTGTTATTTTGCAAGTCAGAATAAAATTGTGTGAAAAGAACGACATCGGAGCTAAGCAATTTAGACATAAATCCAACAATAGCTTCAGTTCATACGGATTTAGCAAAGTCCAGATAATTTTTGGGACTTAAAGCCTTGTACGAAGATCAGGAAAAACTTAATTTTATCTCTACAATTTTAATCTCTACAAACACTTGCCAAAAGTCGCGCAAATTTTTGAAGTTGGAGAAACGAAAAAAATTCCAAGAAGTCCATTATCTGGTTTTATTATATTTTTGTTTATGAAATAGGTCCTTGTTTGTTTGTTTATTTAATAGATTTGGGCATCAGCCATCAAAATTTGTCCAGCTAAATAATGCTTCGCGCATTGTTTTTCTACGCACAATGAAGTGGAGATTTTTGTTTACCTTTTCGCGTACAGCGGTTACGACTGTCAAATTTTGCGCTGGAATTGCGTACTATTGAAAAAAATCAATCTGTGACTTAAAGTTAAGATCTTTGTTCGATGCATTTTGTTTTAATTCATCAACCGGAATAATTTTCTATAAGAGATTTCATTTATTAAGCTTAGTTTTCCACCTTGCCACAAGCTGAAAGGTTAGTGATGGAATTTTGTGCAATTTGTGATAGTGATGGGCTTTTTTGCTGCGATGACTTTGGTAACTCCTCCTGTCAATTTAACCGTCCAATTATGTCTGAACTTCCAAAAAACAGGCCCTATTATAAACTAGGTTATGTATTCGATAAAATCAATGCCAGATTAATCGAATAAATATTTATCGAATGACAAATTCTTATGGTAAGCGGGAAACAAAAATTCGCGTAAAAGGGATTTTGCCGCATGGGTTTTAAGTGAAGAACTTAATGGAATTCTCACTGGCTTTCGGCAAAATGCCATATATTGACTGCGGACTAAATACTATTGGTCGTATTTACAATCACTGTCTAACTTTAGGCAGCCCTCCAAGTTATAAATAAACATGTTTAATTGTTTTCTAAGAGTTATCTACCATAGACAAGAAAATCGGTAGGATAAAACCTTGACGAATGTGACATTTAATTTAATTAAACAAAGCCTATTTTATTATTATTTCAACTTTAAAATACACTGTCTAACTAGCCAACCGTCTAATATAACGGGTGATTTTTTAAGAGGTTTGGAACTTTTTTAAAAAAAAAACACAAAAAATTCGAAAAAATGAATGAAATATTTATTTGAATCGATAGTTTGAACCTTGCAATTTAATGTTTAAAGATAATTTCATGCAAATGTTGACCGCGGCTGCGTCTCAGGTAGCCCATCCGCTGAGTCCAATTTTGGCATACTCTTTCACACATATCGGCCGGTATCTCACGAATGAATGCATGGATGTTGGCTTCCAGTGCGTCAATCGAAGCGGGCTTGTCCCTATAGACATTAGCCTTGACATACCCCCACAAAAAATAATCTAATGGTGTCAAATCGCACGATCTAGGCGGCCAATTGACCGGCCCGAAACGTGAAATTAACTGTTCACCAAACTCGCCTCGCAATTGCGCCATTGTTTCGCGTGCTGTGTGGCATGTGGCACCGTCTTGTTGAAACCACATATCATGCAAGTCAAGAACTTCCATTTCGGGCAAAAAAAAGTTTGTTATCATCGCTCGGTAGCGTTCACCATTGACAGTAACGCTGCGATTCGCATCATCTTTGAAGAAATAGGCCCAATAATGCCGCCGGCCCATAAACCGCACCAAACAGTGGCTTTTTCGGGATGCATTGGTAGCTGTTGCAATGCTTCTGGCTGATCTTCACTCCAAATGCGGCAATTTTGCTTATTTACGTACCCATTCAACCAAAAATGAGCCTCATCGCTGAACACAAGCAGCGCGCGATGAACATTTCGAACCGAGCACGAATTTTGATAGTAAAATTCAATAATTTGCAAGCTTTGTTCATTTGTAAGACGATCCATGGTTAAATTGAAAACCAAACTGAAGCTGTTTGACAGTGACACAAGGTACTAAACACACGTCAGCTGTCAAAACCAGTGTTGCCAAAACCAAACCAGCTAAAAAATCACCCGTTATATGGCAGTAACTAAATATCCACAGTTTAAAAACTTAGTTTAAGAAAAACTTATTAAAAAAAACACGACTTTGTGTTTTAAATGCTTCGTTTCATCTATGAGAAGTTTTTCTTTTAGTTTTAGGCCCACTTTTTCAGTGCGAGATTAAAATAAAACCCGAGTTAATCCACCAAATTTGGTGAGCGGTGAACAGGACGATCGCATTTGATGGACAAATTGACTTTGATTTGACGTTTTCGAAAACGGCCTACATATATCAACAGTATTGAGGTATAGATCAAGCATCTGTGTGGCAATTTGTTGCCACAACATTTCTGGTTCGAACTGATTGTGTTGTATAAACGAGCACCTAGATATATCGAACAGAATCAATAAATCGCCCCTTTCATTTACAGAAACTACAAGTTACAGGTGGACGCTAGGTGAAGGTTGCAACGTAACCTAAGAATCTGTAAACAGAAATTTTACTAAAAACTGATATAAACGGTATTCTACAAAGAACGGTTTTTTTTATTTTCGATTTTCTCATCAACGGCTTGAACAATTCCGATAAAAAATAAATTTTCTCATCAATTGGGTTTTAGTTTTACAGGGTGTTGTTTTGTTTTGATTTTCTTTATTTTGTTCCAAAAACAATGTTGCTTGTACCAATTTTACATTAGGACTGAAAACACACACAATCAGCACAAATATTTAATTCTGGCTCAAGAAACAACAATACCAAATTAAGCCAAAATGGTAGAAAAATAACACATATTTTCAGAAGTTGTATTGTTTTATGATCTCAGGTGTTACTAAAATGTTAAATAATTAATATTGATTTTAACAAAAATTTAAAAAAAAATACACAACTTTACGTTTGAACTTTGAGGTCTTGTTTAAGATTGACAAGACAAACAATTAGCAATAGTTATTCAATTTTAAAATGAAAAACTTATCTAAGACTTGTTACATGCTAAAAAATAATCTAGAAAAACTAAAGTTAACACTAATGATGATTAAATATTTAACAGTAATACTACAGATCATTGAAAAAGTAGAAAACAACATATTCTGTTAGGAACATTACTCTCAGGTTAAAAAGTATAATAACAGAACAAGAACTTTTTTTAAGATCAGCCCTATTCTGCTAAACGTTCGCGTGAACATTTGCATTCTGCTATCCGAGGGAAGGAAATGATTGTTCCATTATACGTATAAATTGCAATAAAAATAAAATTAAAACAATAAGATTCTCTTCAGAATTTCAAAACCAACTACTGGTTAAGATCTGCATTCGAAAAAAATGAGTTTTAAAGAAATAATTTAAGGCAAATTTAATGAAACATTCCCGTGAATCGAAAGTTTCGATCGAATCGTATAGCAGAATAGGGCTGGATATCATAATCCAGCTATGCATAATTTTTAAACGAAAGTGTTTTTTTTTTTTTGTTTTTGTTTAAGGGCCAAATCTTCAAATATTATTTATTCCCCTCTGACAGTTAAGTGAATGACTTACTGTTGATTGACAAATTGGTCAGCTGTTTAAGTTTTATAAACAACTTTTTAAATTAATTCTGTTGCCACTATTATTAATGTATTATACTTTTCAAAATATTGTTGCGAGTACCAATGCAATGAATTATAGATAAGTCGAAAGTTTTCTTGGCGACTTCGATCTACACAGTTAATAAGTTTGAAACTCTGAACATTTCTTGTCTTAGGTCAAGAAGCCATTTTGTTAAATGGCGACATTCAGTAGTGTGTGTGTGTAAATTTGGGAAGCCGGTGTTTTCATATTTGGTTAGGATGAAAAATAAGGAGAATAGTCAGAAAATCCAATCAAATACAACATTAAATCCGATCGGAACTTAGATAGCCTTCAAGGTATTAGTTTCGAAACAAAATAAATGAAGCGTACAATCGCATTCATTTGACATATCGGTTAGCATCTTTGTTTCATAAGTTAACATTTTTCTGACATATGTGTAAATATAAAAGGTTAATCATCTAACTTCGGAAAACCATCGTAAACGTCGGAAAATTTACAATGTCGTAAACGAACTGTCAAAATTTGTAACGGAAATCTTTAAAACTTTCCGACAAGAATTTGTGTCGTAAACTAAGATCGTAAACGTAGAAAACTTTTTTCAATGGGATTATGACTGATTATATGGCTGATTCAGCTGATTGGTTTACCACATCATTTAAGGGGCATTCATGAAACTTCGTAACAACGTAAGATGCATTCATGAAACATCGACGTGGTTTCGTTTCCAACGCATGCATACCCTTGATATGTATATACGTTCGGGTTGCTAAGTTCTAGAAGCGGAAATTAAAGGACAGCCAGAAAAAAAGACCATTAATGAGTTTTTAAAAACGTTTTTAGCGCTCGTCGTCGTCATCTACGATGTCTGTATTTACATCTGTATCAGCATCAGTGTTGCCCCCCTAACTGGTGGAAAATGTAGCGTCGCATATTTAAAACCTAGTATAGCCTTGTTTTCTTGAAAACGACATTTCCAATTGTTCAAATAATAAGAACGTAAATCAAGTTTACGATAATTTAAAATTATATTTCAAGAGTTTCAACAGCAAAAATAAATAATTAAAGAAAAACAACATAATAAAGATAACATAAAATAATAATACTATTTAGTCCAGAGTTTTAACGAAAATGAATAGCTAGTATAATAAGAAAACTGAAATATCTTAAAAATTATTGCAAGTTCATATTGATTCTTGATTTTAACATATTAGTATTTCTATAATGTGTTGCATAATGGTAAGAAAAAATTTGAGCGTATGTAATGCATGTAAGGTGGGTCAAAAACCCCTTCAACATCCCTTTATAATTCTTTCGACTGCATCATAGCATCCACAGAGTTGAAATATTTAATGATTCCTCAGATTATCCTTTATTAAATTTAAGCTCGAAAAACTCCTTTCTGCAGTTGCACTGCTATAAGGCACACGGCATAGGGTTAGCATATGTATCTGCCTGAATTTTCTTAAGCTGGCTTTCCATCAAAATTGTTTGCTTTCTTTAAATTAAGACAGAATTGCACATAGTCTTCATGATAAATTTTGTCTAAGAGTTCTTTAGAACCAACTATAGCAACCGAAATTCATCATTTAAGGCAACCTTTTTTGTTCGCGATAAAATGGGAAATTTTTAAGTAAATTCATTATAGTCGGAATTTCACCATTAGCGATTTCAAAAGGATCTAGCACAATTAAGTATTTAATCTTGCTGTCAGTTTTAAGGTCAAATCTTTCATGAAGTTGTTCACACCATTTTACATAGTATTGACAAAGGATTTGACTTATTGTGAGTTATTATTTAAAATATTTTGTGTTGAGCTTCATTCTTCATGACTAAATCCGAAACACATTGACGAATATGGCAAATATGAATTTCACTTCTAAAGTCTAAGTCAACTGAAATCATATCTGGCTTACAAAAAGTCGATGTCAATTTTAATACTAGATTTTTAATATCTGAAATTTTGAATTGTAGTGTTTTTTCAAATATTTAACGATTGTACGTAGTGTCATTTTTTAGAGAATAAATGTAGCAAAAACGCTACAATTGTAGTAGGGGGGCAACGCTGATCAGCATCGGCTGACTGTTATTTTTGCCAATGGAATGGTTTCAGAAGAGTTCTTTTTGATTCCGGTTGCTTCCGGACGTCCAATGGAAAACGACATTAGTAATACCTTTAGAATCAAGCAGGTATTCTGTGGACCTATCTCAGATCAGGCTTTTAATTTAATAACATATCTATAATTCATTGTTATTTATCTAAATTTGATTAAACAGCCACCAACTTGTGTTCTTTTCATTCGAAGAAAATATGAAAGAAAACATTGCTCTAAACTCTAAAGTCTCACCATTGCCCTGATGGAAGATGTATAAGGAAAAACACTCTGCACAACATTTGGAAATCACTGAGCATGTTAGAAAAAGAAAAAGAATATCTGGGCGGAAAAAAAGAAAAAGTCACACCTCGCTGTGCTCCCTACCAAAATACACATGTTGGATCACCTCTTCGGTATAAACATTAGAACGATAAACTGAAATATGTAACTCATATAACTAGGATCTCTCATGGAAAAATTAAAAGTCGTTTAAAAAAACCTCTCAAAATTCAAGAAGCCTCTTCAAAATAATAAATATAATGGGCGAAACTTGAAAAAGTTGCCAATAAAATGCAATCGTCGGCGTCGACACGAATGCCAAGTTGTGCATATTTATGTTCCATGGCGATATGTCCGTCCGGGAATATCGAAAGTATTTAAGAAAATTCTAACAAAGCACCTGCTCTAGCTTTCTATTAAATAAGAAAACAAGCGTATTCCTGAACATGTGACAAATATCCAGTTTGGTTCGAGGAGAAACCACAACAATTTATATCAAGAAAAGAATAGTAATTAAGGGTTTTTTTTAGAGATATAGAATTTAAAGTTGGCAACACTATTTTAACTGGCGGCCATTTTATCAGCTGTCAAGTGATTTATTTTTGGTTTAGTTTGGCATTTCAACATGAATAGACTGACGCCTGAACAACGCTTCCAAATTGTGCCCAAATGGGCCCAAAACAAGATTGTCGTTGATCCCAATTTTCATAAGCGAATTTTGTTTAGCGATGAAGCTCACTTTTGGTTGACTGGATACGTCAATAAACAAAATTGCCGTATTTGGAGTGATGATAATCCTCAAGTGTATGTTGAGACACCGTTACATCCACAAAAACTGACTGTTTGGTGGTATAATTGGTCCGTACTTCTTTAAAAGCGATGCTGGCCAGAATGTTTCAGTCAATGGTGACCGCTATAGAGCCATGATTACTGACTTTTTCGTTCATCAATTGAACAACCATGATGTGCAGGAGCTGTGGTTTCAACAAGAAGGCACAATATGTCACACAGCTCGTGCCACAATTGATATATTGAAGGAAACGTTTGGTAAACGAATAGTTTCACGTTACGGACCCGTGAATTGGTCTCCAAGATCGTGCGATTTAACGCCGCTTGACTATTTTTTGTGGGGATATGTGATAACCCCAAACGATTGACCACTTGGAAGAAAACATTCGCCACGTTTTTTCCGATATACGGCCACAAATGTTGGAAAAAGTCATCGAAGATTAGACCTTCAGATTAGACTACGTCCGAGCCAGCCGTGGCGGTCATATGCCAGAAATATCAATTTAAAAACATTATCTTTGTTTTACTCCATTTCAAATTTCTACACCTTAAAAAAAAACACCCTAAGCTACAGTTTTGATCTCTAAATTTCTTCGAATAAAAAATGAATATTTTCGAGATATATTTTCACAAAAAAAAGTAATTTCACCTTTTCACTCACCCTACCCTCTCCCACCCGCTCAAAAAAACTTAAGCTTTTGTCCAAATTTAGACATTCTTTTTTATTATTTACCAGAACCAATGTACTCAAGTTTCCAATAAAAATAAATAAAGATTTCACACAATTAGGTCCAGTTTTTCAGTGCGAAATTCAAGTAAACTCATCACCACTCATTTGGAACAGATACTTTGGATGTTTTATCCACCATGTTTGTTTAGTCGTTCCGCACGCATTCTCCACCGAAAAGCTGCTTCCTCAGTTCTATGTGGGTTGATTCACTTCTCGAGTCAGCTAACTCATGTTCAACTCACCACTGAAAAACTGGGCCTTAATGTCTTTTATTTAAAATTAAAAAGGTACCTAAAATTTGAATACCCTGTATAATACTGATTATCGCACTCAAAATGTATTGATTAACCTTTGCCATTCTTTAAACAAGGGCAACCTATTTTTCTCTGATTTCCTAAATAACATTCACCCTCTTAAAAACGCGTATTCTATTTTTTTATAATTACATTTGAACTTGCATCATCTATTCTATTTGTTGTGCCAGACATAAGTCTTTATTTTGAATGCTGCAAGTTTGAGTGAAGAAGGACAATTTTGATTCCAAAAACTAGTGTTTAACACAGCAAAACTGCACCTTTGTTAGTGTAGAATTTTCAAAACAAAAATTGTTTAACAATAAACAATGCAGAGAGAAAGGATTTTAGTCACATTGCGATACACACCATATTAACCAGAATTTGCTTACGATTTTATACATTATGGGTAATTAATAGAACTTACCGTATCACGGATATCTAATTCAAGGTAATTTATTTCAACAAAAAAGCACACGGCTCAAAAAAACACACTACCTATAAAAGGCTGTGAATATAACTAAAAGACTAAACCGAAATTATAAATCATGGAATACAGTCAATAATTCTTTTTTTTTTGTATACCATAATATGAAGAAAATGCAGAGAACCATAGAACAAATCGAATAATTGGATTAGTTTAAGCTTATACACAGTACACGACGTATACCCTGTTATAAGGTTTGCTTACATACATACATATGTATATATATATAGAAACCAAAAAAGTGCAAATAAGCCCACGCCGTTAGACGAGAGCTCATATTTAAATGGATATATAGAAAGTGACGAATTTAAAAAGAAAATATTGGCAAACACGATATCGATATTCAAGGTAAAATTTTATGTTTTACATTTACAAATAAATAAAAACCAAAATATACAATATGCAATATTATTATAGTGATGCTGATGATGCTCATAAAGCAGTTTTACAAAAATCTATTGCAATTAATTGCATTAATATTCCATTGATAAATATATGCTAAGCAATACTTTTGATTTTATTTTTAATCTAAAAGCAGTTCAAGCTTAATTATATATAAAATATATACATACCTTTTGGTGACATTAATTCTTGATCATTAGTTTCATGCTCGTCACTATCGTATTCTTCTTCTGCATTCATAGTAAAAGCGGACATTTCTAAAAAAAATTAAGGAAAAAAACATCCTGTAAGATTTTTTATTCAAACGTAAATATTTAAAGCAACAAAAATGCGACCCAACCCAAAATAGTTGATTTGAGTCAAGTATTAAGGACTCAAAAAAATATTACCTACGGACAGAGTTGCCTTTGGGACACTTTTGTGTTAAGTTGACACCTTTGTAAAAATTGTTTGAGTAGACGCCAAATCTCGTGGCGTGCCTACCTATAAGATAGTGTGCTGTGATAACACCTATAACGGAGCCAATGTGCAATCTGCTGAAAGGAATTAAAAAATAAGGTCCAGTTTTCCAGTGCGAGATTAAAGTTAAACACCAGTTAACTCATAAAAGTTTGGTGAGTTAACTCACGATAACTGAACAGATGCTTTTGATGTTTTATCTAGCGAGTTTTTTTAGTCGTTCCGCATGCAATCTCCACCAAAAAACTACTTCCTCAGTTAAATGTGGGTTAATTTACTTCTAGAGTTAACTAACTCTGGTTTAACATAGCACTGCAAAACTGGACCTTAGAGCGTTTCATGTCAAGCGTTGGCAAGATCTGTTTTGTCGCCAAGCAAGTGGTGGTATTGTCCCACCTAAGATTTGCTTTCTTTATAGCATAAGTTTACGTGTAGCGATGCGATGGGTATACCAATATCTGTCCTATCTGTTGAAATAGATATTGTTGTTCCCTTTTTAGCGAGTTCATCAACTTTACAGTTTCCTGGAATGTCTCTTTGGCCAGGCACCCAACAAAGGTGAATGTTGAACTGCTGCGTCATCTCAACATGATGGACAGTTTAGGGCTGTTCTAGAGTTTGTAGAGACTGAGACCAGCTCGGCTATCTGAGAAGATACGGATACCAGTTGTTGATATCACGTTTTCTTTAAGCCAAGATAAAACTTCTTTGATTGCTAAGAGTTCTGGCTGGAACACGCGGCTGGAAGGCGAAATGGGAGACCTAAGTTTAATCTGCCTGAGTACACTCCTCCACCAACCCCGTCATCGGTTTTTGATCCATCAGTATAAAAATGAACTGATTCGTCTACCGAGAATGTCTCATTCTCCCAAGTAGACCTGGATGGGATGGTAATTGGACAGTTTTTGTGAAAAGTAATTGGGATATGGTGTAGTTAGTGTTACAAGAAAGTGATCTGAATAAATTCGGCAGTTTTGTTTATTGACGTATCTATTTAACCAAAAGTGAGCTTCATCGCTAAACAAAATTCGCTTATGAAAATTGGGATCAACGGCAATCTTGTTTTGGGCCCATTTGGGCACAATGTGGGAGCGTTGTTCAGGCGTCAGTCTATTCATGTTGAAATGCCAAACCAAAAGAAAAATAAATCACTTGACAGCTGACAAAATGGCCGCCAGTTAAAATAGTGTTGCCAACTTAAAGTTCTATACCTCTTAAAAAAAATACCCTTTATTATTGAACTTTAACATTAATTGGTTAAGTATAAACACGCCTAATATTGAAAATACAAACTACACTAACAAAAATTTCAAAAAAATTAAAAATTGTATAAAATATAAACAAAATTGCACATACACCCCAGTGTTCGATTGGTCTGTTTTTGTTTCGGATTGCTCAAAAGCAACAGCAAAATTTCCCAAGTTTTGCTGCCAAATACAGAGGAAAATATAGATTCGCTTGCTTGAGTGGGCGCTCTGCACTAAAATATAAACTGAACAAAATTGCTTCACTTTACCAAAAGGTTGTCGCGTTAACTTTTGTTCGTCTGGTTAGAAAAAGCTACGCTAGACAAAAGTTATGTTTTGTTTCGAAATTGTGCATGCCTTACACATACCTACTTTGTTAATATTATTATATTGAATTCATACAAACCTTGCGATGGGCTTGAGTCATTATAGATTTTAGACTTATCCTCGGATTTAATGTCTATCGGAGTTGGCGGCGGAGTTCGTGAGTGCGGCAAATCAGATGATGCTAAAATAGAAAGAAGAGAAATAAAACAATTTTCAATACAAAAATAAATTTAAGAATTAAACCTTAATACACATACTGTTGTCCTTAAAAAAATGGCGCTCTCCTTTAGTTTCGAGATAAATGCATTTTAATGTTTAGGCTTTTCGCGCCTCTAAATTAAATAATTTTGAAAAACGATTTCTTAATAAAAAAAAATACTTATGCATATTCTTTTACTGTACGCACAAGTTTCAGAAATTGATGATTTGGAAAAATGGACTTGTGACTTTTTAGCCATAAGCATTTAAAATTATGACTTTTATGTTTCACACTAGCAATATTAAAAATATGCCACAAACACAATTTTGGACTCTGATTTTGGGGCTTAAGCGAGAAACAGATTGGCACAGCAACTTTGTCAGCAACGAAAACTTTCACATCAAAAGTCATGTAAAATAGATTACCAACGTGAACAGCGCTTTTGACAACATAAAAACATATATAAAATTTGTCACATTTTCATTTTTTAGTGTTGATAAACCTGAAAACTTCACTTTAAAGTTGGCATCATTTGCACAGCGACATCGAATTTAGGGTTTAGGTCTAACGTTGGTGTCGATGTCGATGTTGCTGTGTTAATGTATTCAAAGCCATTTAAAACCACCAGCTATAAAATGAGTGATGCGGTTGTCAAAATTGCTGTTGAAGTTGCTGTGCCAATCTTTTTCTCGCTTTACGCTATTTTTTCTTAGGACAGCAGTATAAAAAGTTATAAGAACCTGAAATGAAAAATGCAGTATGCAGTATTAAATTTAACATTTAAGCAGAGGATACACGAAACAACGGTTGTATCAAAAGTTTGGCAGAATTAATGCTGTATACGACCGACGAACGCGTTGCATCGTTGCATCACACAACCAACATAAACGGTTCCATCAATTGTGAGGATACTCACAAGCTTTATGTAACATTTTGGGTAGACCAATTTTAAGAAAACTCTAAATTCTTCTTCAATGAGCAAATGAAGTAATTTTATTGGAAATATCCAAATTCAAAAACGAATCACCTCTTTTCCCATACAAATTCACATTTCGAAAAAGGTAAGTTCGACCGAATTCACACGAAATCAAGTTGGAAATTGCGTGCTAACCATGCGAACACCCACAATTGGAATTAAATTTTAAAAGCTCTTGAAAAGCTTTTGTATTGAAATTTCAAAGCTCGATGTATGAAAAACAGAGAGGGAAAACAACAAAAACAAGTGATCAACGAACAAATCAAATTCAAAAGGAAATGAGAACGATATTAAAAAAATTAAGATGAAAAGGAAAACACTGTGAAATTTGAGATGAAAGTACTTTTCTGGTATTTTGCAAAATGACTACATTTCGTCATTAATGAAATAGAAATATTACACACTTTTCATTATTATGGAACCTACCTAATTTATTTATGAAATTATGGAATAGGTAATCAAGTTTAGAAAAATGAATTTTCAAAAATTTCAGCAAATCTTTGTCAGTCTTATGAGCAGTTAAAGTTTGAAATAATGAGAACACAAATTTTGAATTCGCGTATCGAACTGCTTGAGTATTTGTATTCTGCTGTCGATGTATTGAGAGTTATAAATTCTAGCGAAAGACAAGATATAATGTAAAGCTCAGAACATAAATTCTTGTGAAACATATCGTGAATCAGTACAAATTTTCTTTTTGTTCACCCTTGAACGAGCTCGAAAAGCAGTGTCGAAAAGAAAAGTGGAGAGTTTTTCTTTGTCACGATTGGTTAACCAATTTCCCCGCAAAATATACGGAAACTCTTACTCTTACAACAGCGCAGTTACAGTGTCTTTTGTCTGTGTTTTAACAATATTTATTTTCAAAGAATTAATAGAAAGGAAATCCTTAAATATATTTGGATTCGTTCACGCAATTGAAATATATTTATACTCACAAAACTTGGTGATGAGTTGTGGAGTCATGTGTCGCTATCGCTGTAATGTATTTCATATGCGTAGAGCCATATTTATATCGTGTGATGTGTTGTTGTCGAAATCTATGAATCCACCACACCACACGAGAGAAGAGTGGTTCGGGCTTTAAACAAAAAATTGTAAAACTAAATTTTTTTTAAAAAACTCAAAGAAAAAAGCCAACTTTGACAAAATCGTCCTCCATTTTAATAAATTGATCAAAGATTAAAGATCATCGTTCATCGAAGATTTATTTTGAACTAAGCATATTTGAGGCATTGTATGGTTTTAAACGTCAAACTGTCAGAAAGCATTCACATTTCTGTATCAGGAAGAAATGCCAAAAAATTAATTTCTCCACTGAGGATTGTACACTTTAAGCCTAGTATACTCCCCTCTTTATGAAATGAAATATAAAACCGCTTCAAAATACACGTGAAACATAAACTATTCTCCACGTGTATTTTCGATACTCAGTTTGTAATTTTTGATACTTACTTTGAATGAAAAAAGAAAATGATTGATTGATGAATAATTATTTGACAGAACCTACAAAAAATTCCAATAAAGATTGTTTTGATCCCGTTGTTTGTTGTTTTAAGCCTTATGGTGGCAATAGATTCACAAAAGGAGACGATGGTTTCATCCAAGAATATATGTTAAGGTATATCTTTTTATTTTTTCAGATTTTTTTTCAAATTAATTGACAAATGTCACACTTTTCGACATCTCATTAGATTTTCCTAGTGATTGTACGCTACGAAATGAAAATTATGATGGGGGCTATCGTGAATAATATTTCCCGGAGAATGTTTCCCATCTTCAAAAATTTGAAACGCCAATACTTTTCAACTCCGCTGCGTAGGCTCAAATTTGGCTTATAGAAATGATAGCCACCAAAATCACCTGGAAAATTTATTCCCGATACCATTAGATTCCGAAGGATACTTTTTGCAATATTAACGTTCCAAATTTTCGAAGAAGGGAAACATTCCCAGGGAAATTTTATTCACGATAGAACCCGATGTGAAATTGATTGCAAACCGGTTCATATTCCGCTTTCACATTTGGGTACACACTTCTCGTTGGGAATTACACCGCTGTGAACTAACCGTCAGTTTTATATGGAAGTTTCATTTCCAATCGAACTGAGTACTAGGCTTTATGAGGGATTATGTACTATAGGAGTTAATATATTTCGCCTACGCGAGGTCTCAAACTGGCCAAATATACGTTTCATACTTTACCTATTGTTTTGTCATCCATAACAACACTTGCACCACTTAGTTTCCTGGTAATTGTCTCTTCAATGGATTTGTAGAACTCTTCTTCGGTTAATGTCTTCGACGGTTTTCGTTTCTCCTCTGCAAGCCCTTCGGACAACTCTTTCTGAACGTTAGTAGTAGTGCTAACAGTCTTTATTTCAATTTCTTTTAATTGATTGGATTCGGTTTGAATCAGTGAATCTGATTTCAATTCAAAGATTTCTCTTTTTTGTGGAGATGATTTTCGAATCATTTCGTTTGTGGTATATTTTTCTGCTTTATCAACGGCTTCACTATCGCCTGATTGATGATGGATTTTAGAACTAACAACGGAAATTTCATCATCTTCACTATTATTTTTTTTAGCTGATGGTTTGAATTTAAAAACAAGTTCTTGTTCAAAGTCGGCTCTAGATGTTTCAATAGGTTCAAATTTATTGAGTTTCATTTTAATGACGTTCTCTGGTGCAGACGTCTTAATAATATTATCCGTTGACATTTGCAGCATGATTTCCTCTTCGTGGATAGCTTTTTTGTCGTCAATCAAACTGGTTCGCTTTATTTCAGTTATTTCTTGGACAATTTCTTTCTTTTGACTTGAAGCGGGTATTTGGCGTTCAATTGAAAGTCGCTTAACTATTTTTTCACGCCGTTCGGCGACAGTTCTTTTCTGATTTTCATCATCGGACTCAGACTCTTCGACTTCTTTTTCTTCGGCGGAATATTTTATTTCTTCCCTATCATGTATTCGTTGTATACTCGAACCTGAAATATTGATAAGAAAATAATGCTGTCAATTATTTGGCAAATATGTACAGATAAATTTAGAAGAGAAAATTGCTATAACTTTGGAATTATTTATGGGGTTCAGGTTCTTGAGATTTCAAAAATCTCAGCAATTTCAGAAATCAAAAAGCAATTTCTCAGTGAAATTCCTAAATTTGGCTGTAACAATCTGAGACTTAGTTTTTGTAATTTTGGTTGCTCAGTTATTTACGTTGGATTAGAAACAAGATTGAGAGTGCTTTTACCTCCTTGTGGAGAAATCTTATTCTTTCCTTTTCTACCGACAAATTGACGGGACAAACGAAATTACGATGGAAATATGTGGCTTAAAGGCTCTCCCAAACCGGCTCGAAAAATTCTAATATGCGAAGACTGAAGAATGTTCAAAAATTCGCAAATTTAGACAGGCGAAAGTTTCGCGTCGTTTTGAAGTATTCCCGCTGGTTTGGGAGAGCCTTTATGTTTAATCCAATACTAACTTCTGTCTGTCAAATCAACTGTCAGATTCAAACTGTCAATGTCAGGCATATTCAATTGTAAAGGCACTGAGTCTATCCCTAAGGCCACACGAGCAAGTACATTGTTTAGTAATACATACAGAACACAGCCAGTTGAGAAGCGATTAGGGCATCAGTGAGTGAGGGAAATACAAATTGAAATTTGATTGTTAACTTATGGGTGCTTTCATAAATGCATGATTGCTAAAGTCTGACAAATGCATAACTTTCATAAATGCAAATGATAAATGTCAGATTTTCATAAAAGCAAACCGCAAATATTTGCAGCGCAAATGTGCAACTATAAAAACTCACATGCAATCTGAATTTCTTTATTAAAGAAAGAGTTAGGTATATAGTATAAACGATTTCCTTTTCTTTATTGTTCCATCTGTCAAATTCTTTCCCTATGAAATATGACGCAAATCAGAAAAAGTGTTCATAAATGCAGTGTAAAACACATGCGCAAATATTTTGTATGAAGTTAATATGATTGCAATTGATCGCATGTAAACAAAGCAACCATGCATTTATGAAAGCACCCTATGTAGTCAACTCGTTAGAGAGTACTCGATCGTGTCCTTGTGGCCTCAATGTAAAAAGCTAAATCCACCACTGAACGGTTGTTTATAATAAAAATAAATAATTAATGGTTTGGAGTTGAAATTTTGATCAAAAGGCCTTGTGTAATATTACATTTTATAGATAATTTTTTAATTTTTTTCTTTAAACAAATCAAATTACTTACTTTTTCCATATTCGATTGACTTTATTTCCTTTTCAGATTCTGGATCTTGGTCATGTGTAATTCTACATTTCTGAAGAATATCTTCTCTGCCAATTGTTTTCAATCCATAGTCCAATATATTTATATCAAAATGTGGTTTCTCCTTAAAAAGACGAATCAGATCCTGCGCTTGGCGTGCAATGCTATTTGGATATCTATTTACTATCACATTTATCTCAGATTGTGATATACCAATTTCGGGCGCCAATTGTATGTAATCTTTCCCCAAAAGGTTAGATAGATCAACTATTCTCAAATCACCAACATAGTGACTATTAGGATATTTGGAACTATCAGTTTCATATTTATCTTGAATACTTTGAATTTGATCCGGTATCACAATTTCTGGAAGAATTATATTCAATATACAAATAGGATGTTGTGGTGGTTCTCCTTTCGCGATTTTAGGCTCTTTCATAAACAGCGTTCGACCAACAATATCAGCGTGTTGATCTTTGACTCGAACTGCAAATGGTAGGCGATTTTCGCGGAAAGCCTTAAACATTAGCTGTAATTGATCGCCAGATTTTGTTACAGGAACTAAATTTCCAGCCATTTCAATGTATTGGGGTTTTCCTTCAAGCACTTCAACATCTCTACTTCGGGCAACTTCGTTAAATTGCTCTTGTTTTTCTAGTGTCTTATCTTCTCTATCATCAGTCATGCAAAATACGCGAAGTTTGGCTTCATTGGACTCGACACGTTTTGCAAAAACTACAAATCTGGCCATGAAAGGAACGTGTATCACTTCCCTGCAAAGAATGAGAAAATGTTAATTTAAAAAAAAAAAAATAACTACAATATAAACAAATCTCATCAATAATTTTATACTTAGGTTCAAATGTTCAGTGGGAGATTAAAGTTAAACCCGAGATTACTTATCAAATTTGTTGAGTTAACTCAAAATTAACTGAACAGATGCAGATTTATTATCCACCTAGTTTCTTTTGTTGTTCCGCATGCATTCTCCACAGAAAAACTGGTTCTTCAGTTCACTATGGGTTAATTTACTTCTAGAGTTAGCTATATCTAGTTTAACTCATGGGACCGAAATTGTGTGTTTCTCGCTTTGGAAGATTTTTGACGGGTGCATTGTTATCATCCGAGTGTGACCTTTTGGCATCCAAACAGAAAACCTTTATATAATATCTAATGGAAGTCCAGGTACAACCTAGACTGTCAGCTAGCACAGGCGGCATTACCAGTAATATGTGGACCAAAAAATACCATCTCCCAAATTAAACCCGAGGGAAACAACTCCCCGCATTCAAATCAAAGCCAACGTGCTAAAAATGGCTAGTGCTTTTCTTTAAAGCTCCTTGAAGAAGCCTAAACTATTGAAAATATTGGGCAAATGAGAAAGTTGTGAAGTTGTACTGAAAAAACTCGTTCATCAAATCAACAAACGTAGGATTCTTGAGGATTGTTTTCGTTAGCGAAATCACAGAGATGGCCTTGAGAGAGGTTAGTAACTAAATCAAGAGTTGCAGCAAAGAAGTTAACCATTTGCTATGTCTTACTAGATGAATACAATGAAATGTGCCTGTAACTTACTTACTTTACTTTAATTACAAGATAGCTCAAGTTCTATTACATACCACATTTCTTTCTACAGCTAAAGCTAAACCATTTCGTTCAAACATTTATGGCCACGCTAATATTTACTTCATGCGGATATGTTTGTTTCCGAAACTTTCTGAATACTGTTTTCCTACCAATGCAGCAGCATTCGGACCTTACTCCAATTGATGCAGACCTACTCCGCTTTTTGAAGACATAAACATTTCCTTCTTATTAATATTTAACAATGTACAAAAATCTCATTTCTTAGGCTGAACATGACAATTCTCAAATTTGTGTGTAAAAAGAGAAAATATTGTCTAATTTTCCGATTTATTTTGCTCTCTTAGGCCCGTATTCACCGAACGCTCATAACTTAAGAGGCTCATAAACCTATTCACCAAGATATAATAGTGAATATTTGAGAGCGCTCAAAAGACTTACGAGTGGTCCTGACCGAAATTTTCGAAGTCTGAATGTCAACTCTCCCATTGCTTGAGTTTTTTTTTGCAATTTCAATGTTTGAAGATTCAAATTTCAGTGAAACAACACACCATTGAAATAGATAAAATGAAAATAAGTAAATAAATGACAAAGTGTATGCAAACAAATGCAAAACTGCAATGAAATAAAGTGATTGTGAATTCATTTTAGCCGTTGTGAAAATATTTTAAATTAAAATCAACAAAAAACAACTTCATTTCACAGTTCGGGTATGTCTGGTTGTGAGAGGGCGGCTCTCATTTTCGAACTGCGAAAAATACTTATGAGTGGTTGGTGAATACCACAAATAATTTTCAAGTTAAGACCCTCGTAAAGTTAAGAGCCGTTTAAGAGCGCTCGGTGAATACCAGCCTTAATCAGCCTTTATTGTGAGTTGCACCCGAAAAATATTTCACCTCAAAATATTTAGTTCGCCCAGAATTTCAAAAGCTATTGCGAGTTTCACCCGAACGATGATGATGATGATTTCTACATGATACCGTTTCCGTTCGCCTCCAGAAAATAAAGGGAAATTTTACCTTTAAAATGGCGTTAAATTTCGCCCGAAATGACTGGATAGTATGGGGAGTTTAATACTTTTCGGACGCATCTCACAATAGGCTAAAAGTGGAATGTCAGTCATTCCGAGTGGAATTTTGTTCGGGTGAAACTATAAGGCTGAATTTAGGCTTATTTAAAAAAAAAATAATAGAATGTCAAAATTCGAAGTAACAATAAACTTCTAACTTACAATAATTTGTATTTGTAAATCCTCTCAGCAAATTTTGATTTAACTTCGCTTTTTACAAATCTGCTACGAAATTGTACTTCTGGGGTCCGAACACTGTTTCCTACTCTAAACTACTGTACAAATTTTGATTATAAAATCAATTTTTTTTTATAAATAAATAAATAAAAAATAAAAAAATGTGTAATTTTTAGATTCAATTCAAAAAATCTACAAACAATTTTGTAGTATGAACGTAAAAGTTTATATTTATTTTTAAAAAAGACAGACACCCCTTTCTTGTCTCAACTGTATAAAATTGGTCGAAAAATAACTGATTGTGAGTAAAAATCTTTGAAGTCTGAAAACATTAACAAAACTGGTTTAAGGCAATTAATTGAAATTTTGAGGGTCTATGAATTTTTGTGTGAGCATTTGCATATGACGGCGGGCGGTAGAGTGAAATAAAAATGTGGATTTTCCTCTGTGCGACGTTACGCGGTCACACTTTACGGTGAAGCACATTACGTTACGGAAGTCAGCATGGTAGGATATTGGGTACTAATATAATAATCCTAAGCGGGCTTCAGGTCTTTCTTGATAATAAGGGTATTCATGCAACGAGATAAATTTCCGCTTTGCAGGAAAATATAACTTTCCTCAGGACGTTTGCATGAACACCCCTTAGAAATACTTGTGAAATGTCACACCAAACACACCACAAATGTCATTTTTTAATTTATCAGGCTTATCTTTACACTTTCCTCATCAAATTGATGAGATAAATTTATCAGATCTGCAGAAAAATATTCCCATACAAATTTTGACAGCTCGTTTCTGCAAAAATAAAATTATCTGGTTTCTGAGGTTTATCTGAGTTTTCCGCCGTTGCATGAATACCCTTATTTTTTCTTCATGTTAAAATATTGGACACGTTCAGTGACAAAAATTAGAAGATCCCCGTCAAGCAAACTAGTCCGTTTTGGATCCATGCACGTAGTAAACATCGTATGGACAACTTCGTATACAGATTCAATGGAATGCTGCAATTGGAACTGGAGCTGCATCTGCAATAGCTGTCAAAAAGTGTCGTACGTCCTTTTTTTAATGTGTCCACTATGCAGCTGTACAGCTTTCTGACATTTGATGTTTTGATGGCATTTGTTGGTTCAGCTGATTGCATCTTTTGTGAATTTTTTGAACATCATGAGGAATTGTAGAGAGCTTGAAGCTCATTTCAACCCCTACATAAACACTCATCGAGTTAAAATGGGCTTCGTTCTCCTCCATCAATTTTGAAATGTCAAAAATGCTGCACGCAAAAGTTAAAAGTTGGTGAACTCTTACAGCTGCGGCTGCAGCTCCTTTTGCAGCTACGTTGCGTTGTGTTCGCGCAATATTAAAATCATGTGTATTCAATATTTTGACAGCTAGTCTGGCTGCAGCTCCATCCTCATTCCGAACGGCTCAAATTGTTCACTACGCATACAAATATACCCCCCCCATTCGATCTTCAGCTGTATTGTTTCCATTGAGACTACGTGAGCTTATCAGCTTTCGCTCATAAATGCAACAATTGACACCTTGTATAGGCGTTTGAAAATATTTAATTTTAATTGTATTTGCATTGTTTTTGTTGGAAGACATAGCTTATTTTTCCATACGAAACAAGTTAAGGAAGAGTCTTGAGACTTACACGTCCCTTGACACCGCAATGACTTTCGGCAAACCTATTTTTAAAGCTACAATTAAAATTTCTACATCAAAATATTACAACTCAAAACACTACTTACAAACAATATGAATAAAATGGCATTTGAAAAATTAAAAAAAAAGAAGAAAAATTACCTATAAAGATCAGTGGCCATCTTTGTTGCTTCTGAAATATTTCTACAATCCATTAACCAAAATCTTGCCGAAACAGTTGTTGTAAATGAAACACATTCATTAACAAAAGTAAGTGGGGTCGATCCAGTCACGTCTTCCCATTGAGCCCTTGAAGCACCACCTAAATATAAAAAATTAAAATTACTGTACAAAAATATATATTTCAATTAAACACCACAATTTATCAATAAATAACAACAAATTTGATATTGGAAGAATATACGAGTATTTATTATACAGGCAGTATGTTCTTTTTTCTTTAATAAACTTAATGTGTTAACCTGTTTAATTGTTTATTAGTGAGTAATAAAATCAACGGTAAATACATAAAAAATGGTTTACAAATATGTACTTATGAAAATGCACAAAAGCGATAGGTTCAAAATATCCACACAAAATTAAAAATCAAAAGCTTTCTACTTCATGCCAAAATAATGTTATCAAGAATTTATTAAAAAATCCATCATAATTATAGTAGAAACCAATGTTTATTTAAAATTTTACACGAATACTTAATAATTATTTTTTTTCTTTTGCCACAACTATGTTTATAAAATGTTCATTAACAATAAAAGCATAAATAATATAAACTTTTGTTTTAACTTTAGCAAAAATATCTACATTTTTGCATAAATAAACAACAAATAAAATGTTGATATGTTACGTTATCACTTAAAAAGGTTTTATGTTTTTTTTTTTTTTCTATTATTTTATTTTATTTTATGTTTTATTTCATTGGTTTCAGAAAAGTTCCCTTAAGGGCCACTAACTAATTTACTGTTATATTCCTTAAACGAATTTTAGTCTTTTTTGCGTAACCTCTATTTTTTTTCTTTTATTTTTAAATATGAAAATTGTGTAGGGAAGAAAGATAGAATGGTGTTTTTAGATTATTATGTAACTTCAGCTGCAGGAATATTATTTAACAATGAACTCAAACAATATTTAAAGGCAAATATACGTCATTTAAAAATAAATAAATAAACGGTATTCAAACTTCTCAGGAATTTTTTTTTTTTTTGTATGATCACCGTAAGAGTTTTGCATTTATATATAAAAAAAAAAAAAAAAAAAAAAAATCTATTTCAATTTCGAAATTACTGAAAAAATACGTACTTTCTCTGTTCAAATGTAGTACTAAATATATTTAATTTACTTATAATCATAATAAGTGTTTGTGTGTAATACAAAATAATCTCATTCAAATAACGTGTATTTGCACTGCTTGAATATACATAAAAAGTGAAAATATATATAAAATATCAGATATTTTGACGAAAAAGTTTAAATCAATTAAATTAAATGTTAACAATAAAATTATTGCTCTATTTCAAAATGCACATATTATTCAAATGTATAGGTATTCAAAAAAAATCTAACGGAGGAAAGTAAAATATCAATATTGATTTCTTATAAGAAGTTTTTTTTTTTTATTTATAAATAATAAAAATTGCCAAAGCATTTTTATCTTTAAGGAAAGTTGCAACTTCATAGTATAATAATAATATGCAGAGTAAAATTTGCGAATGTCTTGTTGTTTATGTATGCTTTATAATTATTATTATTATTTTTGTTTTTTTTTTTTTTTTTTTTTTTTTTTTAAGTTCTTTTCTTTTTTGTTTGTTAGTTACCTTTTAGAGATCTTTTCCGAAACACACCTTCAACGATGAAAAAAAGAATGGAATGCGTGCACATATGCATTAACGCATTAGTACAAAAATTAACTAGTTATTTTATATCGTTTTAAAGAGCAGTTAATAAAATCGCATAAGTATGATAAAAATAATAGAAATAATGTAAAATTAATGACATTACTGCATAACGAAAAATGAATTGCTTACTGGACACATTATTATGTTATATACGTGCTTTATATGTATAGGTATGTATTTAAATTGAACCAAGGTTAATATTTAGCACACGTAATATTTCTAGCAGTCGCAAAAGAAATCCTTTTTAGCTGTTCATTGTTCAATTTTATTTAGATTTGAGAAACATTTTATAGATAAGACTATTCTTATTGTGTTGTGAAATTAAATTCTTAGTTATTATTTTGAAATATTTCTACTTTAGAGAAAAAATGTTATAAATATATTTTTGAATTGCCAAAAACATTTTTAAGCACTCCATACACGGTTCAATTTGGTTTTCAACTCACAATAATCAACTTAATTGATGCCTCGCCATACACTACATAAAATTAGTTAAGATACTTCTGCTTCAACTGTCAAAAACATTAAACGACAGCCAACACTACAAGTAATTGAGACTATTAACTCTCTCACATTGAATGAGGTTTGAAGTTAGGTAGAACTATATTTCGATCGCTTTGTAAATTTGGCGTTGAGTTAAAATGCCTTTGGCTTGACAGTTAATCAAATGATTTGTCTACACACAGCTCAACCAAGTTGAAAACATTCACATCATCTTGAACAAAATCAAAATCTTTTGATTTTCTTCCAACTCAATCGTCAACCTTATAATATATCAAATGACAAGCCCACGCACGAGTTGATTTGATGAACTTGACATTAAATTGACAACGAAGTTAAACCGTGTATGGAGTGCTTTAGACATAGATTTCAGCTGAAAACAAAGTATGTACAGTACAGTATGTCATCTTGTTCATTAACAAATTTTAGAAGTCATTTAAGCGTTTTTTTTAGTTCTAAAAAAATTAAAATGCCAATTATAAATATAATAATTAAAGTATTTCAGATTATAAAAAATGTTATATATTTTATAGGTTTTTTTTATAGATAGATTTTATGAACTTATTTAATCAGGTTGTTTCTTTAAATAGTTTTATTAGTTATATAAAGGGTATTCTAATAGGGACTTCGAAACTTTGACAGTTGATAGCGGCCATATTATTGAAGCTACATCTGTCAAATTGGCCGTCAATTATTCAGTCTGTTTTGCCAAATGATTATGGATGGATGAACGCTATGTTCAACAACACATGCAAATGATAAAATTGTTTTATCAAAATGGGTGTTCTGTTCGGGCAACGTTCCGTGGGCTTTTCATCGAAAACTCATCTTCAATTATTAGGCCCATTTCTGGATGAATGCGGGTATGACAACAAACAAAATTATCGAATTTGGGACGATACAAATCCACATGAGATCCACACATCATCCATCACACTCACAACTCGATTTCGATAGATTTTTTACAATAAGGAGCTAAGTTTAATACTCTGCACTGCACTACTTTTGAATTAACTCGGGATTAAAATATTTACAGGATTAACTAACTCTGATTTAACACGGAGTTTACTATAATACACTGAAAAACTGACCTTTAGAATTGTTCACATTTATGATTCAAATACCAGAATTGAAATACCAATTTCAGTAAAAGTGAAGATTTATACATATGTAGTTAATTTGTTTTCAATTTTAATTTGTCACTAAGCAGAAAATTTCCATACATGGCACTGGCACTGCATTAAAGCTCTGCATGACAATGCACTAAATCATAAACAATACCGAAAAAGCTAGCTTAATACAACAACAAAAGCCAAAATACATTACCTTGCTAATTAATTACGTAATGACTACTATGGCCGATTTCATAAAGCCCTCTTTTAACTATTTAACAGGCTTTTAAATCTTAAAATGATGTTTGTTCCATACAAAATACGTCATTTAAAAATATAAGTAATATAAATGTATAAATAGCAAGATTATTGATATTAAAATTACACAATAAATATCAAAATTGACACAAAACCGCCTTTTATTCTCGTTTTACAATTTTCCCTCTGCCAAACTTTGACAGATTCGTACATTTTCCCTAACTTTAGACGGTGTTCACATTGGACTCACTCCGCGCGACTCATATTGACATTTCATTGTTTTATCTCACTCCAACTCATGATGAGAAAGAAAGAGTCTAGTGAGGCAGGATTTTTTCAAAAAAATCAAAAATCCTGCCTCACTTTCTCATATAGTTGTGTAGAGTGAGATAAAAGAAAAAGATGTCAAAATGAGTCGCGCGGAGTGAGTCCAATGTGAACACCGTCTTATGGAGTTAGGCCAAACATGATAGAAGTTGGCAACCTTTGTAAGCAGTAGTTTTTCATGATTTTACCTAGTCGGCGCGACGCCGACGTGACGGCCGGCGGCGCACTGTGGTCCAAAATGACTTTTTAGGTTGCAAAAATCATAACTTTTGAACGCATAAAGATATCGCTACAATTTTTTTTTTCTTCTTAAAGGCTATAAAATTTGTGAATTTTGAGAAAATATCTTCACAGGGTGTTTCTTAATCAAAGGCTGAAGTAAAAAAAGGAATTAACACAGAAAGAAATTAAAGGAAAACTATAAAAATAAAAATTTTGAGAATTTTTTAAAAAAAAAGTCTGCGACTATTTAATTATTCACAAAGTGTTCCAAAATATTTTTTTTTACAACACTGGATGCATCAAGTTAACGAACCAATTTTTGAAGTTTTAAGCAAATAAACAATATTTTTTTCATTTTGTGGCTCATTGACATTTCTTATAAACTGTTTCAGTGACCAGTTTTATTTAAAACACATGATACAAAAGTAAACGGACCAAAATTTTAATAAATATTTTTTTGTAATAAAATAAAATAGAATACAAAATGCGTCTTTTTAAAATTAATTTCAGATTTTAATTTTCAGAAAAAAAAATCATTGGCATCATCATTTATCATTGTCCATAGTTTATATAAATATGTTCAAGAATTCCTCTGTTTTTGGAGTAGTGATAGAAACTTAATATTTTCTGCTACCTGTTTTGTTGGACCATAAAATAATAATACACAGTTAAATATTTCTTTTAACAGTTTATGGAGCAGGCAAAACTCTTAATTTCAATTTTCTGGTATTGATAAGGCAATAAATAAATTAATCTCATACTTTTGGCAGGTTATAAAAAAACAAAAAGGTTTAAGGATTACAGTTTTCTTTCTTCGGATTACACAAATTGAATATTCAATCAAAACCAAATTGCCCAACTTTGAAAAGCTATGTATATAAACCAAACTATTTACCAGAAAATTAATGTGTTTACTGTTTTTGAAGCCCTGTCTGTATTTCTATTAAAAAAAAAAACTAAAACATACAAAAAAAAAAAACATCGGATTTTGTATTTTTGCCGCGACTTTTGGCTTTTTGGACCACAGTGCGGCGCGGCGCGGCGTGGCGGCGCGGTCCATACACTTTAAACATGTTGCACAACATCTTGAGGTTTCAAGCAACATGCAAAGCTTGGTTTTAACACCGATTTTTAGGTTACCTATATAAAAAATGTCTCAAGAAAATGAAAAAGTTTTGATTTTTTGGTTTGGTTTTAAAACATGTTTCATGTCTTTGGGAATGTTTAAGCACATTGTCATTCTCAGTCCGGTTTTCGTTGTTTACAAATGCAAATTGCACCTCTGATCGGTGTTTCGTACAGTAATTTTATTTTTAATGTCGTCTCTCAGGCAAACTGATTTTTTGTTGGATTTCATAAAAATATATAAAGAACATCAAAAATTATGGAATCCTGCAACTCCTTTAAAAGCTCAACGTTCGAAAATGTTTTAATTTTGTCTTCTATCTTTCATACAAGTGTTTATCATCAATAAAAAAAATTACAATGTCACTGTAACCAATCATAGCTATATATTTCGAGTTCTTCGATCAGTTGAGAAATAACTGGATTAAATATTTTTCTCCGATACCATGACAATAGGACAAGTGCTGATGGAGATTGAGAAACTTTTTTAATTCTAAAACAACTTTTTACAGAGTATTCAAATTCTTTATACAAAAGTTATATCTCTCAAATAAAATGTGATCTTTAATCTAATCCAGATAGTTTCTGGAAGTCTTGAGCCTAAATTTATCGCAAACATGTTTGCAAACTTCTTCAAAGAATCTTTCGAAGATACAAACCATGACAACAGTTCTTACTTTTCTTATTTTTGAGGTTAATTTCCCTGACATAAATTCAATTTATTTTGAAATAAACGAAGATACCGTTGCACAAGGTATCATGAAACTGGATGAGTGTTTCAGTCCAGGCCCTGATGGTGTACCATCCTTTATCTTAAAAAAAATGTGTAGCGTATTTGTCATATCCGTTATGTGTTCTCTTTAAAGAGTCCTTAAAAAGTTAGCTTTTCCCCAATTTTGTGAAAAGTGCATTCATTACATACCTGTGCGCAAGAAAGGTCAAAAAATGAAATGAAATAATGAACTACCGACCTTTAGCTAAATTATCTGTGATACCGAAATTGTTTGAGTCTATTACATGTAGTGTTCTTTCCTTTAACTGTATACTTCAATTATATGTGATAATCAGCATGGTTTCGTCAAAAAAAAGATCTACTCGTAATCATTTATTCAACTTCACATCCATTTGGTTAGATGTTTTTGAAAAACGTGGACAAGCCGAATGTGTATTTACTGATTTTAGTAAAGGTATCCGCTTAGGTCCTCATCTTTTTATTCTTACCATTAACGATATTGACTTGGTTATCAAGCATTCCCATATTTCACTCTACACCAACGGTGCTAAGTTTTTCAAAACTATATCTTCGGTACATGATTCTACTCTTTTTCAACAAGATCTCGGCAGTTTCTCAGTCTGGTGCCTACAAAATCGCTTTGAGCTAAATATTGCCTAAATATACGCATTAAAACTCCTCCTCGTCCTTATCTTTTGTATGAAAACCCGTGAATTCGATTCCAGACCTTGGTATTTATGTGATCGTGACCCAGAGCTCAACTTTCTAACACATATCGACGACATAATTATTCTTAAAACCAACTCAGCACTTGAAACGTGAAACGTTAGTCCAAAGAATTTCCCGAACCGTACGTGACGTGTTGTCCCCTTATTAAAATAAACGAGACTATAGAGACCAGAGAGTTATAACAGTTTTTCGCTATTAAAAATGGGCATGCGGCGAAGTTAACGAGCTTCGCGCGACTTGAAGAAAAAAACTCTGGGTGTCAAAAGTATGCCCACCGGCGGAGGTCCCTAGCCCTGCGGTGTCTCATGTAAACAGTACCTTTATAAACCAAAAGTGTTATAATTGGCATGTATAGAGTCACTTCTTATTTAAATATACACATCTCAAGAATTGAGGGCATTCAACGTCATTTCCTATGATTTTCCCTTCATCGTCTGTCTTGGAAGGGCCCTTATATTAAATGAATAAATGAGGGTATTTGTCCCACCAAATGTCAATATTTATCAATTATCAATCGATAACTAACAGTTAACAATCATAATACGAGTTAAAATCTAAATAAAACACAAGTTTCAGTTGAGGGAGTCCATACTTTATGTATGTGCTAAATCTTCGTTCATTGATTAAGTTGGCCCTACCCCTCACTTTGAGACGCTGCGAATTATCTTAATGCGATGTTTCCTATCAGCTTATAGATATTTATAGATTATTTTAAATGATGTATTGTTTTATGTGAACAGCGAAAAGGATTTTTTTTATTTAAATGCAAATTACACGGTGGGGATATTTTTTTAAGTTTTGTATTGTTTCAGTAAATCCCGGAAAAGGTGTCTTTTTTTTAATAATGAAACGTATATTTTGCATAATGACAATGTGCCAATGCATCAGTTTAAAGCCGACACAAGAAAATACTACTTATATACCTATGTATTTAATAATAAAAAAAAAATAATAAAATAACATACGATTATGAAATATATCTAATATACCTGTTATCGAGCACAGCAATCGAAGAGTTGGTGTATTTCCAGAGTATTGATTGATCATTCCCTGGCTATGGGCTTTAGGTGCAGGCATGCTCAGGGTTATGGCTTTATGGAATTTTCGCCTCCTGGGCTCTACAGTAACGATGGGTGAAACAGCTACACCCCGCCCTAGTAACTTAGCAGTTAAGTCAGGGTCGACAGGTTGCGCCTGTATTGATGGTATAAGAAAAAATTTAGATCAATCACGCTTAAAAGCGTTTTTGTTTTTTGTGTTTTTTGTTTTGTTTTGTTTTTGCATTTCTTTTCATTTGGTTGATTGTTTAGTGTTTCAAATAAAATTTTGTGATATGTCCTTACACTTAAAACACATTTTGACAAATGAGTGAAGAGTGAGCCATTTGGTGTGGTATCTTTTTAAATTAAATGTTATATTTTTTTTTGGCACTGACAGCAAAATTCAAACCAAAACAACCATAGTGTCAGTATCACATTTTCGCGGTATAAATTATTCAATTGGCATTAAACAGTGACAGCAAACATTCAACATTTATTTTAAAAGAGAATTAATGAAAAATGTTTTAGTGATTTGATTGATTTGCTATTCAAGCCTAGTACGCTGCTGATGCGAAACGAAAAATCCTATACAAAAATGACACAACGAAATCATAGACGAAAAATTTCGTCCTCCTTTTCGTTTTGTTGAGTTTTCTGTTCGATGAGCGAAATTTATAATTGTAGCAGATTATTTGGAGACAACAAAAAAAGTCCCTGGTTGGAAAATATTTACATGCTCTTGGCAGTGTTAAAAATCCGGTCATTTGATTATTTTTTGTATTTGGAACTGAAAACTTAAATTTTCGATCGAATTACGTGTTTAAACATTTTAGTGAACATATTTTCAAGTGTTTGATACAAAAAAACTAATTTTATTACATATTAATCACTATTATTAAACACACGACTTTTTTGGCTCGCCTTCGTGCCTTCGGCATTTGCTTTTGTTTCCCAACCAGGGAGTGCTGTCAGATTGTTTTTTTTTTTTTTTTTTAATTTCACACTGACACTTCTGACATTTGGTGGCAGAGATCCATTGTGCGCGGAAAGTGACATTTGAGTTTTGTTTGTGTTTGTATTTGTTGTATCTTTCATTGCAGCATGGATTTCTGTGATTTTTTTTGTTTGTGTTTGTTTTTTGGGTTATTGGTGTGACGCTTTCAGTTCATTTTTTTTCGTTGTGGTTTCCACAAGCATTACGTTGTCGTGTTGGGGACCATTGAAAAATTTCGTTTCGCATCAACAGTGTACTAGGCTTAAAATTGAATTGTTTGTGCAGTGACATACAGACCCGACAATTTGCTGGTATCATCCAATGACTTTTATTTGCTTAGATGGCCTTACATATTCTACGAGATGCTATGCATTTAAAAAGTTTCTATAGGCATCTGCCAAAAAAAAAAAAAAAAAAAAAAACTGTTATCATTTTACAAAGAAGGCTTATTCATGCAAATAAAATGCAAAGATACCAGCCGATGGCCCGCCCCTTATGTTTTATTAACGAAAGAAGTGAAATTAATCAATGGGGAGGGCGGGGGTGTGGCTTAATTTTAAATTCAAAATTCATTTTCAATTTTGTTAGGTAATCTGAAATTATTTTTTCTTCTAATAATTCTTTAAAATTCAAAATTCCGTTTTATAAAATGTTGTTATTTAAATTTCAACATTTTTGTTTATGTATCTCAATGTATTATTTTAGGATTCAGTATTCCAAAATTCGTGTTAGAATATTTAAGAATTTATTTCGATAAGAATTTAAAATTTAAGCGGTTACTTGTGTTCTTCATTTGGAAATTGGAATGCAAGTGTTGTGTTCACCAATTTATATTTGAAAAGTTGAAACTCAGAATTTGAAATTGAAATACAGAATTGTGATGTTCATAGGGAATTTGGATTTCATCACTTATAACATTTGACCTTGTCAAATTGAATTTTAGAATACAGAATTTCAACCCACTCCGCCATGATTAACTTCATTAAAACAAGACATAATATTCCCGTTTCCCAATAAATTTAGTTTTTTTTTTTTTTTTTTTCTTGTTAAATTTATTATAGATATTTCCGATTTTTTTTAATTGTAAAATAAAGCGCTCAAATTACAATGAAAGTGCTATGAAACTTGCAACCCTTAAATGAATGCAACCATCGACCGGAACTAATATGCATAAATATAAATTAAATTAAAACATGTTTGGTATTATTTTTTTAAAACTAAATTTATTGGGCAAAATCTTAACAGAATATGATATAATAGTTTTGTTTTTAATGTTTTGTTTAATAGTTTATAATTTAAGAAGATTACAGTCATCTTTTTGATAAATAGTTATTCGAGAGTATTAATAATTCTATAAATTATTTAATTTAAATTTTAATTATATTGAGTACATTGTTTTACGATTAATATTTAAATTTAATTACTTTTTTTCGTATTACAATATGTTACGTTCTAACCATGTATTTAGTGCAATTTACTGCAAGTTGACATGTAAAGATGCTTAAAATCTTTGTATGTTTTATTCATTTTTTATTTTTTTTACTTTGTTACTTTTAAAATTAATTTTTTTTATAAATTTGTTTGTTTTAATTTTTTTTTTATCATAATTTATATAGGATTTTTGGTTAACGTCAAATGTGGAGGTACAAATTATAATAAGCTTTATGTTTAAAAGAATATTTTAACAAAAATAGAAAAAAAAAAACAAAATTAATGCATTAATATTTTTGAAGAAAACCAACTTGGCGAACTAAAGAGATTCCCAATGCTATCAGCAATTATTCAGTTAGTGCAGCCCTAATGTCGGATTTAGACGGTTGACTAATGACCTCGAAGAATATTTTGATTTCCAGTTTTAGAAAGGTTTTGAAAATACAACAAAGAATATTGAAAGGTATAAATGGGGGCCCAGAGCAACTTAGCTTAATGACTCAATTAGCGCTGAAATGCGCGCTGTTTTGATACCATAACTCATATTGAACTGTGGATGGAAGGTGATTTTATTAGAAGGAATTGTAGATATACCCCTTTAGAGATCTAAAAGTAAGTAGGTATATCCATTGAAAAGCTTATTCCGCTTTCGAGCGGTCGTAGGACTCCAACACGGATGTAGTATAGGAATTAGAAAATCGAAGTTAATCCTAGATCCACTTCGTCGCGTTAAGGAAAGAGATCAAATCTTTGATCTTTATCTCAGAAAGTTCGTTCAGGTCTTCAAGAAAAGCCTTTGCAAATTATTGCGCTCTTATTCTGGCCAGAGCGGAGCATTCAAAAAGGACATGCTAGTCCCCACAATTACGACAATGAGTATTGTAGGGAATGCCAAGCTTCGCCGCATGTTCTCCTATTGGCCAGTGACTAGTACAGGTGGCAACGATCCTGGCTATGTCTCGCCGGGGTCTAAATATCAGGTCAGTTCTTCGGGATTTCTTATAGATGGGCCATATCTTTCTGGATGTAACGCATCAGTTTGTTAAACTTCGCCACCTACGATTGGATTTAGTAAGAAAAATTGAGAATATATTGCCCTTCATAACTCCAAGCGGAATAGTAACTCTTTCCGTAAGTGAGCTATGAAAAGCTGTTCCTTGCCTGGCCAGTTCGTCAGCCATAATGACAGGGAACCCAGATAGACGTTCCCAGGTTAGGATAAAGGCATGACAGCGAATGAATGAATGAGAGAGAATCAATGGCCTTAACAGCTGCATGATTGTCTGTCAGGATAGCGGCATTTCAATTTTCATGCTTCCTTAATTCAAAAATTCAGCACAGATTAGCCACATGAAAATGAGAATCCCCGGCAGCCATTTTAATTTGCCTACAAGCTTGAACTGTCAGATATCAGATAAAAAATGAGAATGTGTGTATAAAAACCTCACACATAGTCAGTAGGGATCTTCAGACACCTGGTTAAATTGTTGTTTCAATTCACATATATTCATTGACGCGGGAAGAAATAACAAATATAACAATGTAAACAAATGAGTTTTGGAGGGTGAAACGTACGAAACATTCCCATCTTCATATGGCTAATCTGTGAAATTCAGCTTGAAATACACTAGCGAATTGGGGTAGCCAAAGAGATTTAGAGATGGGCAAAGATTCGAAAAGCTTCCTGAACCAACACCACACTCTATCTTAGAACCATCAGTACAAATAGTTGTCTTGAAGTCTCTGGTCTCGACGTCATCCTCCCAATCATTTCTGGATGGAAATGATTGGAACAGGGGTGCAGTTGTCAGTCGGTGTTGATAGCATATCCGCCTTCACGCCACATCTCTCTAACTTAAGCCTAGTACGCTACTGATGCGAAACGAATTTTTTTGGTGGTCTCCAACTCGACAGCGAAATGCTTACGAAAACCACAGCGAAAAAATGACAATTGAAAGCGTCACCATTTTCAAAAAAAAAAAACAAACACAAGCGTAAAAAAGTCACAGAAAGCCATGTTGTATTTAAAGAAACAACAAATACAAACACGAACACAAACAAACCTCAAATGTCACTTTTCCGCACACAATTAATGGTCCGGGAAATTAATTGAGTGCGAAAAAAGAGCGGAGACCTCTGCAAATAATCTATTACGATTATCAATTTCGATCATCGAACAGCGTACTGAAAAACGAAAATAGGACGAAATATTTCGTTTATGATTTCGTTGTGTCAGTTTTGTATGGGATTTTTCGTTTCGCATCAGCAGCGTACTAGGCTTTAACAAGAATTTTTTTGCTTGACTAAGACCCAAAGAAGAATTTGGAAAACCGCAACCGGTTTAGAGGCTCGATTGCCGAAATATCACTATCCAAACACAAACACTTTTGCAGGGTTTTTGGATAGAAATTCAGTAAAATCGAAAAATCAGTTTAGATGAAAATATTTCCAGCATCAGACCTTCCACAAACTTTTGGTTAAAGATATTCCTTTGAATTGAAAAGATCTTTCTTTCGATGTATATAGCTCGATGGGTTTTGGAAACATTTTTTAATAAAGTTAAAAAAGTATTTTTATTTTTGCAAAGGGATAAGGCTAAATTTGTTAATTTTCTGTTAATTTTCTATTTGACACTGTGAAAAATCTTCTCTCGAAATCGAGAATTGCCCCTTTGTGTTGGCATAGAAATATTTCATTTTGAGATTTATCGGTGTTGTTAAAATTCACACATACATACATAAATACTGTCAATTCACTAAACGAATATATTTTCAATTTGACATGGGACGCTTTTTAAATGTGTGGGTGAAGGCAGATCATGAATTTGAGAGAGCTCAAATTCGTAGAAATCTGGTCTATCTTTTTTGAATAAGACGGTGTTCACATTAGACTGACTCCTCCGATTTTTTTTGACTTCTCTGTGCTTTTGCTCACTTCCACTTCATTGTGAGAAAGAGATGGCCAGGAAAGGCAGGATTTTTTAAATTATTTAAAAATCAGTGGATTTTTTTTGACGTCTTCTTTTGTGACACCTGTTTTCTCTGTCTGTGATTTATCTTTGGCACTTAAATCTTACAGAATATAATTTTTTTCAATTGGAAACATATTTATTAAAGAAGATTTACATTGTGCAAGTGAAAAAATTGTAATTAATCTTTCAAACTGCACTGATTTCTGCTTTGTTTTAACGACTGCTAAACGTCAAAGTTTAGTCCGATGTGTTCACATTAGTTTGTGTCTGAACAAACCAAGTTGGATTCACGTCAAAAAAAATCGGATGAGTCAGTCCAATGTGAACACCGTCTAAGAAATAAAAAATGGAATAAGATCAAATCTTTTCACAAAATTATGAAATCTGATATTATTAATGAAAAACGACATACATACATATGTATGTAGCTGTCGACAGTTTCTGGAAATTTTTACGTCAACGTGTAAAGGGTCTTAATTATGTTGGTATTTTAGTTATGGTCATAAAAAATTGACGAGTTCAACTGACACGTAGGCAATATTGACATTAGACTTTTTTTTATTCAGTGCAAACAAAATTATTTGACTTTTTTTTAAGTTAAGAATTTTGATTTCTTTTTTCGTTCAAAGCAAGTTTGGGACAACATGAGCTCAAAAGAAAATGACAATGCAAACGAAGTAAAAAACTGAGCGCAGCAAAAGTCCTCAACCTATCGAAAGATGCCATCACTTTTTGCAAATGGCGGGAAATAATGACAGCTACAAAATACACGTCAACAAGACCATTTTTTCGGAATAATCCGTCGGTGTTGTTGCCGCAACATGTATTTCGGCGCATTCGGATGGAGCAACGGCGCATACTGCTCGTGCCCTAACCGAAATTTTGAGGGCTGCATTTCCACGTCGCCTAATCCCTCGTTTTAACGATTTGCACTGATCTATGTCTGAGACTCTTGCAGCCCTTAAAGAGAGTATACATTTGTAATGTGGAACATTGCGGAATCGATACACTTCTAATACTACGATTTCCGTCTTTATAGACCCAAAATAACATAATTTTGCAAATTACAGGAAAAATATTTGCATCTGAAATTTGTTAATTTCGTTTGACAGCTCATTTCATTTTGAATTAGGTCTGGTTTGTATTTGCTGTTTTGTCTTTCTGTTTCTGTTTTTTGTACATCGAACTTTGAAATCACAGAACCCATTTGTTTACATTGTTGTTTTTGTTATTTCATCCCGTGTCGATGTATAGATGTGAATTGCAACAACAATTTAACCAGGGGCCCAATTCCGCAAGTGTGAGTTTTTACTGTGTGCACAAAAATCACTGTACACATTAAATTATGCGATTCCGCAAGAGTGAGGTGCAATCTTTTTGACAGATAAAGCGTACACAGATAGGCAAATTTATTCACGCATATTTTGAGCGTGAATAGAAAGTGTACACGGAAAAGTATTCACACTTGCGGAATTGAGCCCCAGGCGCGTGAAGATCCCTACTGTCTATGTGTGAGGTTTTTATACACACATTCTCTTTTTTTATCTGCAATCTGACAGTTCAAGCTTGTAGGCAAATTAAAATGGCTGCCGGGGATTCTCATCTTAATGTGGGTAATCTGTGTTTGTAATTTTCAATGGATTTCACTTTGAATGGATTCCAGTTAGTTAGTTTTTGTGTCCGTTAGCTTTTCTCACACTTCCTACCAAATTTCGGGCAAATTTGGTTGAAATTACCTCACTTCGAAATACATTTCAGCGTTTGTTTTGCTCATTGTGTTCTGTGGCGGATCATTGTGACAACTGTGTTGTATACCTATCTCTTTTTTCCTTACGTTTGTTTCTTTTTCATATGTATCGGTTGTCTTTATTCTGTACACTTTATTTCACAGTAAGCAAAAGTAAAAACTAAGTTTTTGGTTCATGAAACTTGATCCCAACAGAGAGCAGGATCTCGTATTGTTGTTGTAATGCATGTTTTCTGATGATCAATATGGATAATTTCTGATATTTAAAAACGGCTATTATAACAAAAGCAATTAGCATAGAGACAAGATACATAAAACAAAAAGCAACTAGGTGTTTAACAGAACAAAAAGAAATTTGTTTGCTCTAGTACATAACTATTTTTTGCTGTTTTAAATTATTTTCAAAGTAAAAGAAAAAAAGTAAGCGGGACGAATTGAAAATATTTCTCATATGTTATTTTCACTGCGATGTTTGGAGAACTCCCTTTTCACTCCAAAAGCCCTCGATTGGCTGTTCCGAATAATGTTTTCGGAGAGTTTTTTTCTGTTTCATTTCTACTACTTATCAAAAGTGATTATTGCTTGAATATCTCCATTTTATAAATGACATTTGATGAAATGTCTCGAAAAACAAATTAATGAGTTTCAAATCAACTACCACTATTTCATTGATTTCGTCTTCGAATACGCAGACGATATTGACAAAGCTGGAAGAACATAGCGTGATGTCAGTGGCGCTTTTATTAGAAGTATTGAGAAAGAAGTTAAGAACACCTATATAGATTTAACGGTCAATTGGGGCAAAACCAAGTATATGTTCTGAGAAAGCAAGAAAGAACACTCAACAACGACACTATACGTAGAAGTCTTGAATAGAACGTTACCATAGACATCTATTACTTTGAGGTAGTGAGGGATTTTGTTTACCTATGGGCTCTGTTATAAGCTCAGAAAACATTACCAGCAAAGGATAACTCTTTGCAATCGTTGCTTCTTTGGGAATGAAGGCAATAATTTAGTAGAAAAGACCTCTCTCGAGCAACTTAAATATCCTTTTACAAAGCACTAATCATCATGATTCAGAGGCATGGACCTTGTCAAAGTTGGAGAACGCTTTAAGATGTTTTCAGAGTGAGTGAATTTTACTCCCATCTTAATGGAGAATGTATGAGAAGATACAGCAACAAACTGTACAGCGACACTGACCCATCTATTTATTGCTATTCTACGTCACATAAAATCTCTTAATTGCATAGCTGTGGCGGAAATAAAAACTTAGTTGAACCATCTTCGTATTTCCATATGAATGGAGAATTCAACATTTTTGTCAGTTTCTTCCATTATTACAATTGACCAAAAAGTCGATATAAGACCTATATAGCTTGTTGTTGTAATATTCTAGTTTATTCAGTAAGTATCTGTAAAAACAGAGAACAGGCTTTTGACAAGGTCCAGGCCTCTACATCATGATGATTCACCTTTTATATGGGTGAGAGTAAAAAATCACTCTCGGCGTTTTTCTCAGTAAACTACTTAAAGAAAGTGGATGATTTTCAGATCTCAATATTTTCGCATCATTAGCAACGCCTACCAGCTGCCAGTTGCATTTTTTTTAAACAAAAATACGGTTATATAAGCCAGAAACGCACATATGATTTCGGTAACACGATTTCATTCGTTTAGCCTAATTCACGTTGCAATGCATAATAATTGTATTTTTTTTAATTAATAAATAAAATTGGAAAAAAAAATATGAACAGACTTCGCTGTTACTGTGCTTATTTTAAATTAAATAAATAAAAATGGTACGAATATAAAACTCTTAGTGATAATGGAACAAAAAGTAAGATACAAAGTGAATGCACATACAGTTTTCTATAAGCTTAAAACATAAAATTGAAGCTAAATTGTTAAAATTGCAATTCAATCAATAAACTTAACAAAATTCATGTGTTTATTAAATATTATTGAAAATCAAAAGCAAATTCAAGATTTATATAATTTGTACTCAACCTATACCACATTTGTATGTATATATGTATGTAGGTTAGAAAAATAAGTATTATAGTATACATAGGTATAGAATTGCTTGAATATTAAATTTTACCAAATGAGTGAGAAACGCTTTTTCTTGGGTACATGATTAACACTAATTTTTCGTAACTTTTCAGGAGCAACACCTTTCCGCGGTTTAAAAAGATTTACCTGAAGTCCCACTTTAATCTTTTTAGTCAAAGCTCCTTGTGGAAAAACAGCTTGAACTTGTGGAACAACAGTGCTTGTCACCATACCTCCTTCCGAACCAATTGCATGTACCTCTTGTCGGATGCGCGAAACAACCGCAAAATATTGTGGAAAGTCATATGTAATGAACCGGCAAACGTGATTACCAGATTGTTCATTGAGCTGATTAATTTCTGGAAACAAAGAAGAAAAAACACAATTCCAATTTGTATTAAAAAATATTCAATATAAAAATTATTTTTTTTTTTGTTAATTTACCATCTAACTCAAAGCACTCTGAATAAACTTCCTGTATGATATCTTCTGAATTGTCAATCGAGTGTTCACGCCATGTTTCTCCATTGTCAGAACGAAGTATGATTATTTCTCTTTCCTTGCCGCGAAGTGAAGCAAAATGTGGGACTTCCATTACAACTGGTCCTTGGAATTTCACAGAAACTGGGCCAAGTTCAAGAACCCGACTTGCTAGAGCCTCGCCCTCCATCAACTGGGGCGGGTGCATTGTTCTTTGGGGCTTTACATATCGGCATGTAACTCGCGTTGGCTGGCAAGTTGATCTGGATGGAATTATCATTTTAACACCACTATGACGGCAGCCCCTCATTGCTCCGCCACGAGCATCAACAAGGAATGAAACTAAGAAGCTATTGGGAATAAATGAAACAACAAAAATATTCAATAATGAACATATCTTGGTTTAACCAAGTCATCTTACTTTTTCCATTGCAGCTTTCGACTGAAATTAAAAGTAAAGTGAAAATTGATTAGTTAACCAAACTTAATAATTTCAGTTAAAAACAATTTAGGTTGAACTGGTGGCTTAAGACCCTAGTAAAGAGTGATGGCTAAGGCAAATTTCTAGTTTCTGATTGGCCAGCTGTCAAAAAACTGCCTCTAGATAAAAGCTTTGTTCCTATTGGGGTGGCGAAACACTCATGAGTAGATGCAAATGATAACATACTACTTCTTACTCATGCTCTCTTGTGCGAGTAGATATGAGATTGGAAGGAAAATCAATTTTTTGAGTTTTGAAAATGGCTTGTGAGTACTTCGCCACTTCCAAAGTCAACTTAATTGGAAAGTTGTCTGGAAAAAAAGTCAAGAAATATCTTCTTAATGGTGACACGAACATTGTTTGGCAGATTGCAAACTGTCAGTGTCATTTTTATTCATGGCCTTTTCGATTAGAGTCAAACTGTTCAGACTGTTCTTCTTCTGAAAAGAAGAGAAATTTGCTTCTGGTTTTGTTTTCAGAATCGTTCCAGAAGGGTTCACACGTATCAAATCGTTCGCCCGGATTACCAATCGAAAACGCCATCAGTATAGTCCTTGCAATTTTATCGTAATGACATAATCGGCTGTTACACACGATGGCTCTTAAGGCTTGACTATTTTAAAATTGCACTTATCGAAAACACGTTGAATGGACCAAAAATTGGATTCGCTGTTTTATTGAAAAATTTGTTCTCAGACTCATATTTGGTTCAGCGAAGATAATCATGACATGACGTTATCGAAACGCCGGCCGGCCTTTAAATAAATGAGCTTAGTTTGCATGGAGGAGTCATCAGACAACAATTGTCAAAAATAAAGCTTATCAGCGTGTTACGGTCTTTGCTATAGAGCAATTACTAATGACATTTTCGCTTCCCGATTGAAAGGCATGAATGTCAAAGAGATGTTTTTTTCTTGAAGGATGGCGCTCGCTACGTGTCAACTGTCAAACAGTAAACGAAACAATGGATCTTTCCGAGTTGAGAGTAAGGATTTGTTATTTAATTATTTGTATATTCTTACCCTATGTGAATAAATTCCTGTTCGGGGACATTATATGCAGTTCCTTCAAATGTGTTTTTCATCGTATCATGTACTTGAACTCGATGAGGACTTATAGTTTCTTCTACAGCCTGTCTTGGAGTGGTTTCAATACTCTGTGTCATTCGATTGGAGTCAATTCTTTCGTCGCGGGTAACATCAAATGGCAATGAGTCATCTCCCAGTGATTTCATTTCATCTACTGTCAGATATCTGTAGGGTTGATCAGATAATGCGTTATCCTCTCCTAAAAATAAACAAATAAACACAGGTGTATGGTTGTTACTAACTAAAAACAAAAAACAAACGGAACGGTGGCTTGTTTCGAGCATCAGCGTGGAGCCTTTTGTCAATTCAATTTAACTGAACTAAACATAAGGCGTGTTTTATTGGAAAATATCATGAATAAGTATTTAGCCAGCGCAGTAAAATTTCCCTCACTTAACAACAACAAAACCAAGAGAGTGTTGATAAATAAGCCAGTAATAAAGTGGACAGCTATTGGTTTGGCTATTATTTGCCGAGGGAAATTATAACTGCACTAGCCCAACATTTCTCAATAAAACACGTCTATTGTTATCACGATTATTGAAAAAAAAAAAATAATAATACATAATCTGAACAATGAACTTACCACCTTCCTCTTCTGAATCAGACATAAAAGTCTCATGCATAGCTTCTGGTGCAACGACACGATATTTATCAGCAGATTGATCTTTTGGCTCAATATCTTGGTCATCGACATTTGTTATGGATTTCAAAGAATCCAGCACACTTATATAGCCCAATCGTTTGGCAATATGCAGTGGTGTTTGTCCATTTGCTGTTTGAGCGTTTGCATTGGCTTTGTGTTCTAGGAGTAAATTCACAATGTGACAATGTCCTTGTTGTGCAGCTTGATGAAGTGGTGTGTATCCAATTGCTGTATCTGCATCAACATTTGCTGATTTTTGCAATAAAAATCGAACCATATTCGATTGTCCAAAATGAGCAGCCACATGCAATGGTGTGTATCCAGCTTTTGTTACCATATTTATATTAGCACCATTTTTATGAATAACTTCTGCAACATTTACATGGTCTTCTTGGGCGCATAAATGCATTGGGGTTAGACCATTTTTAGCTACATGATTACAGTTTGCCTTGTGCTCAATAAGGAGACTTGATAGTTCGGCATGACCTTCCTAAAAATTGAAAATAAAACCATTAAACAAAAAATTAAGTCAGTGCCTATACCAATAGAAGATAAGAAAATTAAAGTGTTATTTTTTTTGCTACGCAGCAAATCACAGGTTAAACCGCCTTTAGGTATGCTCCATTTGGTTGAATGTCCCAAGCGGAACAATACTGAGACCCTTATTGCGAGTGTCGTTTGTTTATCGATGAACGACTTTTGTCGAAAATCAGACAACGAAAATTTAAGACATCTGAAGTTTTTGTTGCATCAGATGACATCAGCTGTGTTTTCACAAGTGGTTACAACGACATAAATCTATCCAGATAGCTTTGGATACAAATTTTAACGTTTGGGTACGATCAACTTTTATCGAATCGAACGTTGAACGACACTCGGAATATGGGCCAGAGTCTCATCAACCCATCACTTAAACCGAAAACGTTCGAAGCGTTATATGCAGGGACAATTAAGGCTTGGGGAAACGGTGTCTTTTTTCGTGTGCTGCTTTTGTAATGGCTTAACTACTCAAGAAAAAAGCGGACAAAATAAAAACAAAAACATTATCCTTAGATGCCTGTGTTTTTTGTTTGATCTGTCATTTCAAATTGACACAATTTCCGTTAGATTTTTTGTACGCAAATATGGCAATATGGGATCTCTAGCGCTTATTTTTCTGCAAAATGTATTGAATGTAGGTAAGCCTTAAGGCTATTAGAAATACAAAAATCCTATCCTTAAAGCTATCAGTAATTATTTGGTTGCTGCAGAAGATAAAATAAATAAATTGTTTCCAAAAACAAACAAGACGAAATAGGTAAAATATTAACGATTTAATGGTAACGTTTTAACGATTTTTGAGTTACGGCGAGCAAATTTTCGATCGTTAAGACGATCAGCCCAATTCTGCTACCCGATTCGATCGAATATTTCATTCAATTTGCATCAAATTTATTTAAAACTTATGCCTTTCCAATGCAAAACTTAACCAATACTTGTTTTTGAAATTCTACAGAGTATCTTATTGTCTTAATTATATTTTTATTGCAATTTATAAGCATTACGGAATAATCATTTCCTTCCCACGGATAGCAGAATGCAAATGTTCACGCGAACGTTTAGCAGAATAGGGCTGGATATCTTTCAGTCGATAGTGATTATTGCTTTTATGTGATACAAGGTTGTCGTCAATGTATTTATTGTATTTATTTTTATTAAACTCATTTCGCATTCAATTTTTTCGCTATATACATCGATCAATTAGCTTTCGAATATTTCGCCATCATTTATTTATGATTTATTCCTTATTGTTTGAATTTGGGTGTTTTTTTGCCGCAATTTCATCAACGGAATCTAAGGCCCATTTGCTGAAACGAAACTTAAGTTTTTAAGTGCAACATAAGCGCTTACGTTTTACTTTTTCCTCAGCGTAAACTGTTACATAAGCTCTTATGTTGCACATAAATTCTTAAGTTTCTTTTTAGAAAATTACTCTAAGTCTTTTAATAAACACATATTCAGCCTTATTTTGAAATTCGAACGAAAAGCTTTTTCGATAGAATATGATAGAATATATATGAATGAACTTAGCATATTTTGAGAATCGAACGAATAATATTCATTGTCGTATGAATGGCCGAGTTCAACGCACATCTGAATATTCAGAATTCTGAATTTTTGAAGCTCTTGATTGGCCAGCTGTCAGAAGTCGTCTGAATTTTCAGAACTTTTTCTGACAGCTGGCCAATCAAGAGCTTCAAAAATTCAGAATTCTGAATATTCAGATGTGCGTTGAACTCGGCCAATGCATAAAATAAACATCAATGAATTACATTTTTGAAATTAGCTCTTTGACATTTACTGACATTTCTATTTGGTTAAGTGTGACCAAGCTGGTTTTTTTTCGAAGATTTTTGTTTTTATAAAAATGATGGTCAAAATAATGCGTTATCATTTAAGACAAGTAAAGTAAAGATAAGTAATGATAAAGGCCCCGTAAAGTTTACTATTTAAAAAACATCAATAAAAACTGAAATTTTAAAATTTCGGAGCATTTAGAAAACAGTATATATTAAGTTTATTGACATGAAAAAAAGTAACAAAATAAATTAAAACTTTTGAATAGTAAAGTACTAGATTTTTTTTTAAGCTTTCATGTCAATTTAATTGTGTTTAAAATTGGGTAGGTTCAGAAGACGTAGGGACTTGAAGGCAAGGCAAGTTTCTCGTCTTTGATGGGCCAGCTGTCGCAAAATTGCCTTCCAATTAAGACAACTTTTATTGGAAAGTGACTGGAAAGCTAGTCAAGAAATATCTCCCTTCAGTTCAAGTCAAGTGCATTTATGTCAAAATATCAGCTGATTATATTTTGTCATTAAACAGCAAGCTGAACTTCATTGTTCAGTGACTTCTTTTTTCCACTTTTGTTTTATTGTTTTGGGTGTTAGAGTTCTTTATCAAAATTATACAAAAGATTTAATTAAAAAATGCATCATTAGTAAGAAGTATTGAAAAATTATAACTTACAATTCCTAATTAATTTGTGTGAGGTGTTTTTCGGATAAAAATATTATTATAAATATTTACTATCTGCACTATCAACGGAAGGTAAAAGTTGGAAATAAAGTTTCAATTTTGGCATTAATGACATCTAAAAAAATAACTAGTTTCTTTTTTTCAAAATTTGCGTTAAATGAATGCACTTGACTACATATGTAGTCCCTTGTGTCTGCTGAACGTACCTATTGATTAACAAAAAAACATGCAACTTCAAAGTCTGTCTTTACTTTGTCAAATAAATGACATTTGTTTCGAGTGATTCAAAAGTCAAAGTTTGCTTATGGCCTTTTCGATTGGTAATCCGGGAGAACGATTTGATACGTGTGAACCCTTCTGGAACGATCCTGAAAACAAAATCAGAAGCAAATTTCTCTTCTTTTCAGAAGAAGAACTGTCATTCTGACTCCAATCGAAAAGGCCATTACTTTTCAACAAAAAATGAACTGTTGATTGACAAAGTGAACTTTCGAATCGTTCAAAACTCAAAATACAAATTGTTCGAATTCGACTTACTTTCGCATGAACGCAAATTTCAAAATAAGGCTGATTATGTATTTTGTAATTAGCAAAACACTAACGAAATTTATTTTGAAGTTTTAACTTCAACAGTGAGAGTGAGCTTTTACAAAATGACGCTAATTTCAAAACCTTCGAAACATTGGGCCAAATGGAAAACATCAAGAATAGGGACTCCATGAAATGGTTCAAGTTCTTCAATGCCTGTTTAGAATTCTACGATTCTGTAGTTAATTAGACTTCGTTTATGACGTAGTTCTTTGAGGTGATTGGCAGGAAGTTTCATGACCCTGTTATCAAAAACTTATCCTGTGAAAATTCCTAATCACTCATTATCCTTTCAATCTTTTTACTTGTTTTCAATCTCATACATTTCCAAACGAACAGTTTTTTTAGTTTGGTGGGGAACGTCACAACAAAGAATGAGAGAGTTTGGCCATTTTTAAGTTGTTTCTTTCAAAAATCCTTAAATAAATTAAAGGAAAATTTGCGTTTTACCACAAACAATCCCGAAAAGTATATTTGTTTCTGAGACCACATTGCGCAAGAACTGGCAAAGTAGTTTTTCCATTGCAAGTAATTAAGGTATCGCTCTACACTCAAAACTTCCCCCTTTTACTGCATTATTGTTGTTTTTCAAAACTGTGAAATATTTAATTTTATCTAATTGATGTCTCAGCACGACAGAACCTTTTTTTGGTCTCCGAGTATACCCTTTTGTAATTTCTGATATCATTTAACCTACATAATATCATGACACCTTTATTTCTAATATTTGAGGTACAATTTACTTTGCTGCTGTAACTCGTTCACATTTAAAATATTACTGAATAAGGTGGACCTTAACCTAAGTCGAAGGCTTGTGCCTTTATGGTTTAACCATTGCAACCTAAACTTCGTATGAAATAATATATTATTTGCACTCAACTTACCCTAATTGATTGAACTTTTCATGCAAATTACACAAGAGAGCAATTTTATTTATTTTCTAAAATAAGGAACGACAATAATAATTACCTGACTACTTAGATGCAAAGGCGTGAATCCAGCTTTGCTCTCGGTATCTGCATTAGCACCATATTCAAGCAAAGTGGTAGCGATATCCATTTGATTTTTTCTAGCTGCAATGTGCAACGGAGTATGCCCGTTCTTAGCTGGAGCATGTGGACTGGCTCCGCGTTCAAGTAAAAGTAATGCAACATTTTGCTTATCATAATGGCATGCAACATGAAGGGGTGTTACTCCATTCTTGCCTTGAGCATCAACATCTGCATCTTTTTGTAGAAGAAGCTGAGCGACCTTCATGTGTCCATATTTAGCAGCCAAATGCAGTGGTGTGAATCCTTTTTTTGTCGAAGATTCTAGTGCTGCTCCATTTTCTATTAAAACTGCCGAAACCTTCAAATAAAGTTCAATTTTTTTTTGAATATACAAACCTATGTATGTGCTCCGCGCATATATGTACATATATGTATATGTATATGTTTTATAGAAAATTCAACTTCGACCAATACAAATAAAATTATATAAAATAAAAAATCATGACTTTAAATTAACATTTTTATTAATTTTTTTTTTCTATTTAGTAAAAATAAAATAATATTCTTTATTTCAATAAGTAATAATAATCTATACATTTAAATAAAAAAAAAACAAATAAATCAAACAAACAGAACTATAATGTATAACAAACAAAATATAAAACTTATAAGAAATATTCTTTGTGTCGAATCCAAAACAGTTGCATAAGATAAACTGTGTCTACGTGATCCATTATTTTTTTAGCAATTAATTGTTTTACCTCATCCTGGCCTTCTTTAGCTGCAATATGAAGAGCTGTATACATGTCTTTTGTGGTTGCGTCAACCTGAGCACCATGTTGTAACAAAAGCATGGCAATATCAACATTTCCTAGACGAGAAGCTATGTGCAATGGGGTCTGTTGCTCCCGAGCTCGTGCATCCACTTGTGCACCATTACGAAGTAGAATTCGTATTATGTCCGTCTATAAGTTTTAAAATAAAATTTTGCATTATTTTTCGGGTTTATATTATCCTAAAATAATTTAAAAATAATCAAAGACATTTAAGTATGTAAGTAAAGAGAAATATTTAAGCTGGCTTAATATCCGGCCAATAAAATCCAACACAAACAAAAATTACCAAATTCAACAGGTTAAATTTCATTTTCAAAAGACAAAAGCATATTTTATTTATCCAGATCTGTCAAAAAACGGATTTTGACAGTTTTTGCCTTCCATTAGGAAAACAATTGATTTTTTTACAGAAATCAATTTTCAAGATCTGGCTTTTTCAGCGGACTTATCCTTTATCTTTACTAATAATGTTTTTCATTGTAGAAAAGATTTGCCTTTTTAACATATCTTCATGCTTTCTTCAAAAAAAAGATGAGTTCTAGATAAGATCTCAAAACGAATTTAGTTTGGGAGATTTGATCTTCGTTCACCCACACATGTAAACAGTTCAGTGATCAGTGAATTGACAGTCCGTATATGTGTATTGTAAATCCACCGATACTATTGCAATATGGGCCGATATGCTTAAAAGATGAAATCTTTCTATGCTCACATGTTTTATATGCGTTTCAGAAGAGATCTTTCAAATTGCCATAAAAAAACGACATAAAGGTCCTTCCGATTGGTGTCAGAATGACAGTTCTACTGCTGAAAAGAAGAGAGAATGGGCACGTTCAACCACAAAATCTGAAAATTCAGATCTGAATTTATGCTGTTGAACGCACAAAAAATTTGAATTTTCAGTTGATAGATGTTGTGTCAAATGCCACCCACCACTATCACTTTATTCTGAATTTTCAGATGAGAATTTTTGGATGAAAATTCGGATGAAATGTAAGCAAACGTATCTAAAAGTCATCTAACTTCTTATGGCAGCTGGCCAATCAGAAGCTCCAAAAATTCAGAAATCTGAAAATTCAGATGTAAAACGTAATGCGTTGAACGCGCCCAATGCTTCTGAATTGGGTTTTAGAATCAAAATCAGAAGCGTTCAAACGCATTGAATAAACCAGTAAAATTGAAAACCATCAGTTTGACAGCTGAGAGCTCTATAAAAATGACTAAAAACAGACGTCAAATTAAAATCAATCTAAACTTGTAGTCCAATTCTATTATAGCAAAGAAAACTCCCACTAATTTCATTTGCCTCAGAAATACATATCTCATGAACTCAACAACAATCAATAATTTTATGAAATATGTGGGTTCATAATTTTGACAGCTGAAGATTTCGAAGAATAGAATTCAATACAATGAACATACCTACATTTGTATGGAATTTCTAAACTTATAGAACCGACTTACTGAACTCATGGATGCATCTTTGGTCATGCAATTAACATCACTCCGGTTCGAATGATTAGGTCTATATTTATTTAAAAAATATAACAAAAATAAGGACTTAATTGACTTAATATTGTTAATGCAAAACCAGCTGTCTGCAAGTCCAGCTGTGTCCATTAAGTCTTGCTTTTTTTTTAAATAAATGCAGACCAATCATCTTAACTCGAGTGTTAGTCTGGAGTTTGTTTTAATCAATGGTCATAAATCTTTCTGTGACCAAACTATCATCTAAAGGGCCTGTAAATCCTTTTCCAACGCTCGGTTTATACAAAATAATATTGATTGTTTTTTTTTCCCGCAGTGAATGTGTTATTTAACTGAAATTTTATACTCAAACAAAATTTAAAATAGGTACGTATAACTATACACACCTGATTGGCTCTGGCAGCTAAATGAAGTGGAGTCTCTCCACGAACAGTTGGAACATCTGGACTAGCATCATGTTGCAATAGGTATATAACAATATTCATGCATCCCATAAAAGCTGCAACATGCAGCGGTGTTAATCCACTCTCAGTGGTAGCGCTTATACTAGCTCCATGTCGCAGTAACAATTCCACAACTTTGATTCGATTTTTTTTACATGCAATGTGCAATGGTGTAAATCCATTTAAAGCTCTAGCGTTGGCATCTGCGTTACGATCTAATAATAACTTTGCCACACGAACATGTCCACAATGGGCTGCAACATGCAGAGCAGTCAAATAATCAACTGTTACCTCATCCACTGGTGCCCTATGATATAAAAGTATTCTTGCAGCATCAACGTGCTCTCCCTGGGCAGCCATATGTAGTGGTGCGAGTCCATTTTTGGTCTTAGCACTTATAGGAGCACCTCTTTCTAAAAGCATATCAACAACTTGTTCATGTCCGGAGCGTGCAGCGCAGTGCAAAGGTGTTAGACCATCTCTGGTTTTGGCCTCAATATTAGCACCCTTTTCGAGAAGCACAGACACCATATTTGTTTTGCCCCATTTGGCAGCAACATGCAATGGGCTTATATTGTGCTTGGCTAGGAAATTAACATCAGCACCTTTTTGTATTAATAAATTTGCAATAGATTGATTGCCGTAGTGTGAAGCTATATGTAAAGGTGTAAATCCAGATTTTGAAGTTATGTCAGGGTTATGTTCGTTCTGAAAATAGAATAAAAATAAATCAATACGAATGCTTTAGAGAGAAACTTTCAACTTGGTTGTGAAAGAACATTGAGGGTCATTTACTGAAACAAAACTTAAGCCGGAACCACACTTTTCTCGTGTGGTGTGTTGTGGGGTGATGTGCCGTGTCGGAATCTATCTAGCTCCGATTGACATTTTTTTCTGTGTGCGGAAAGAGAAGACCATGGGTGCATGGGGAAAAAGAATAATGAAATATCGAAGGCAACACAGTCGGCGACACAACACGCCACTCCTCAACACACTGCACGAAACAAGTGTGGTTTCGGCTTTAAACATTAAAATTCGGCATAATAAGCACTTTTGTATGTCAAATAATAGGTCTTTCAGCGTAGGTACTGTCGAAAACGACGATTTTTTACAATTTTTTTTTACATAAATTCTTTTTGATGTGTAAACATCTATGCTGGCGGTAGAGTGAACAAAAAAAAACGTGAACGTTCGTGTGCAACGTTACGTCGTGCAACGTTACGGTGCGCAACGTTACGATCTGCATACTAGGATGGGTGCGTTCAGTGAAAAAAATCTTAAGATCCCCTTCAAGCAAAAACAAGTCCGTTTTGGATCCGCGCACGTTGATGTTTACACATATTAACCGTGAGTCCCGGCACTCACACGATTTTTTTTAGTACGCGAAAGACGTTCAACTAAAATTAGTAGAAAATGGCAGTTTGGGACATAAATTAGTGTCAACTTAAGTTCCTTTACTAATTATTATAATGAAAACTTACCTCAAGGAGTAGTGTTGCAGCTTTAACATCATCTTTTTTTGCAGCAATATGTAAGGCTGGTAATCTAACCTTTCCACGTGTATCGCTTTCTAAAAGAACAGCAACAACTTTATCATGTCCCTGTTGCATTGCAACTGCCAGCGGTGTAAAACCATCTTCTGTTGCTAAGCTCTGATTAGCTCCATTTGCGAGTAGTAATTTTACAACCGAATCATGGTTTTCTTGTGCCGCCATGTATAATGGAGTAAATCCATTTTGGGACTGTACATTCACGGAAGCCGATGATTGTAATAGAAGAGCAACCACCTCTTCTTGACCAGCCAATGAAGCAATATGCAGAGCTGTATTACCTTTTTTAGTTGCACTATCAACTATGGCTCCACGTTTGAGTAATTCGGAGACCACATGCACATGACCGTCTTTCGAAGCTAAGTGAAGGGCATTTAATCCATTCTGAAATTCATAGTAAATTGAAGTGTAAATGAAATTGTTATTAAAATTAATTTTTATTATAAGTTCGTAAATTATTTTTTTTTTAAATACTCTTAGGCCTGCCGCCCACTAGGCAACTTAGTTGCCGGCAACTTTAAGTTGCTTGGTGTTGCCGGCAACTCCGAGCAACTAAAGTTGCTTGCCCTCGCCCACTAGGCAACTTCCGAGCAACTTTTGAGAATTAATATTTGTGTTTTTTTGTATTTAATTTTCTATAAAAACGTGCTCCACCTAAACCTATCTCAATTTGACCTCTCTAAAATCCAAAATCAATGTAATATTTCAATGGACAACAAATAAAATCGTTAAATTTTCGAAAATTCCTGAAAGTTGCTCGGAAATTGCTTAGTGGGCGGGGGTCAGCAACTAAAAGTTGCCGGCAACTAAGTTGCCCAGTAGGCGCTCTCCCATATAAGCCAATGTAATTGAACCGGGAGCAACTAAAAGTTGCTGGGGTGAGCAACTAAAAGTTGCCTAGTGGGCGGCAGGCCTTAAGCTCAATAAAATAAGACTTTCACTTCGAAAAAATTCCAACAAAGCTGAATTTGTGCGGAGAGCTTAATTTGTAAAGGGTGTTTTTTTTTAGAGGTATAGGAATAGGACTTTAAATTGGCATCACTTTTTTAACTGGCGGCCATTTTGTCAGCTATCAAGTAATTTATTTTTAGTTTGGTTTGGCATTTCAACATAAATAGACTGACGCCTGAACAACGCTTCCAAATTGTGCCCAAATGAGCCCGAACCAAGATTGCCGTTGATCCCAATTTTCATAAGCGAAATTTGTTTGGCGATGAAGCTCACTTTTGGTTCAATGAATACGTCAATAAACAAAACTGCCGTATTTGGAGTTATGTCAATCCTCAAGTGTATGTTGAGACACCGTTTTGTCCACAAAAACTGGCTGTTTGGTGTGCTTTATAATTTGGTGGAACGTTACAGTCAATGGTGACCGCTATAGAGCCATGATTACTGACTTTGACACTTTGAAATGCTTTCTTGTTTAAATAACCAAATCTGTGGCATTTTCGAAGAAAAAACTACATTTGTTACGTTTAATACGTAGTTTATGTAGCTAAACGTACTTAAATGTAGTTAAGAAAAATATTTTAGCGTACGTAGTTTCAAATGTCAAAATGAACTGTCACTTTGAATTTTGAATTTTAAGCTGAAATGTGCAGTTGTTCATTTAAGATTTTATTTGCATCGAAGCGAAGTGAAGTGAAGTGAAGTGAAGTGAAGTGAAGTGAAGTGAAGTGAAGTGAAGTGAAGTGAAGTGAAGTGAAGTGAAGTGAAGTGAAGTGAAGTGAAGTGAAGAAAAGTGAAGTGAAGTGAAAATTTGGATGATACTGAAGGCGGACCAAGTTGTTACTGTTATTATTCTTTTTGGAATCGGATTCATATGCTTTTTTGCATTTTATTTCTTTAAATTCTTGTTTTTCGTTTATGAAATTATATTATTTTTTCCGTATTTATTACATTTGTAGTAGATGTAATAAATTGTAGTAAATAATGCTTGTAGTTTACTCCAATATCATGTTATTATGACTGTTTGGTAACTAAAACTTTCAGCAATTTTCCCAAAACTAGGTTTTTTTCCTTTAGGTTTTGAAAGCAAAATGTGAAAATATGTGAAATATTGCGAAAAATTGTGAAAAATTCCACGTTATCAAACAGACCTATTTTGAGAAACGACAAAGTTAGTTTTTTTTATTACAGTTTTGAGTTCTACAAGCCTCGGCAATGTTTGTTTTTTTTTTTTGGTTCCATTCTTTTTACGCTCAAAGTTATCAACTTTTTATCAAAAACAAAAAAAATCGGGCTGGTATCGGGATGTGATGTAGGTAATACCTCAATACCTGTTTATTTATTAATAATAATTGTTCTTCAGGTAGAGCTTATCGTCAAGAAATTGATAGTTTATAAAATTACTTATGTACATAATTTAAATTGGGATATTCTGAATGTCGATACAAATGTTTAGACTCAAAGTTTGGTTTATTCAAAAATGTTGACAAAAGTACCTACATACCTACTTATAAAGAAAGGAATATACAATTATTGTAGGTACTTACAGTATTGCAAGTGTTTATGTCAATGTTATTTTTCAAGTGTTCCAACACTTTTTCCAAATTCCCGGCACGTGCCGAACGCAGGAATGAAGTATTCCCATCACCCTGGAATGAAGAAAGAAAGATGTTTAAGTAAAACAAGTGCTTTAAAAAAAATGAAAAGTAATTTAACATTATTTGTTATTTTAATTTTGTTGACCTGGAAGTTTGAAAATTCAAAGAAAAAACCTTTTCTATCGCCCATTTGCTGCATTCTACTTAATGTGAATTCAAATGACGAAAGTGATTCGTTCGAAATGCTTAATGTAAATTGGAATTTCGAAAATGAAAGTCGATTTCGTTCGAAATGCAGAACATGGGCGTATAAGATAAGAATAATCGTCTTGCTTTGACCTTTGAGTTTGTGTGTCTATATCTGGATATTGGCCGAAAGGAGAAATTCTTCTTAGTTGAAAAACCGTTACAAACTAAATTAAACTAAACAAATTGCTGTAGTAACCGAGTCTCGTGCATAGGACTGTCATTATGGCTGTGTCAATCAGGAAAAATTCGATTTTTTTGATCCGATCATCGAAAAGTATTGAAATCACAAGTTTTCATTTCAATCGATCTCAATCTCAATCATTTCGATGATTCTCGATTTTCCATCCCAATCTCAATCATTTCGATGAATATCGATTTTCGATATCAATCTCTATTGAATTATTAATATATAGGTATTTTATCGGAAAAACGAAAAATGGGTCAGATTGGATTCGATCAAAATCGGTATAGTAGATTTATTCGTTAAATTCGGAGATTGAATTTCATCGAAACCGAAATAAAAAAAATTGTCTTAGTTTGATAGGTGTCAAAATATGTCAACATTTTTGGTACGCCGCGGATCGAAAAACGGAGTACGCCAATCAATTAAGGAGGTGGGTATTACCTTAGCGTCACGGCCGACGTTCTGGGTCCACTAGAACATTTAGTTTGACAGGTGTCAAAATATGCCAACATTTTTAGTACGGCGGATCGAAAAACGGAGTACGCCAATCGATTAAGAAGGTGGAAATTACATCGTAACGTCTCACAGAGGAAAGTCCACATTTTTATTTCACTCTCCCGCTGGCATAAATGTTTACACATCAAAAATCGAATCGGAACAGTATGAAATAATGAATTGAGTGGAATGAAAATGATCGAATGATCAATTGATTAAAATTATCGAATCATTTTGGCAATCGATTCTTGAACGATTCCATCATTTGAAATGAACGATTTACACAGTTCTAGATTCAATTCCCAGCCTCATCCACCTAAGCAAAAATCAGTTACTGCCTCTTTCGTGGAAGTGACAATTCCTCAAAGAGTATCCATTGTCCTACAAAAGTGACTCTAACCTTAGCCGTTCGGATTCGGCAGAAAATTGTAGGTTCCCTCCATTCCTGCAAACAAGTAACACGCACATAAGAGTTGTTGAGAGTTGTAAGTCACCAGGCATTGGCTCTCCACGAGCTGTCGCGCCACCAATTTTATTTATTTATGTACAGACAATAATTCATAAATATTCCCTTTCGGATTACTCTCACGGCCGTTCTTTCAGTTCTAATATAGTTGACAAATATGTATCATGTTCGTCTATTCAAATAGGTAATGATATTAAATAGGTGATATATTTCGTTTTTAATTTTCCACCAATTTTTTAGTTTTGTATATCCGACATTATATTCAGCTTTATTTTGAGTTTCATCTGAACAACATTTCACCCGGAAAATTTGACATGTCACTTATCGCCTACTGTGAGTTTCCCCCGAAATTTCACTATCGAAAAATTCCCCTTATTGTGAACATTCATTTCGGGCGGAATGTTATGTCATTTTCACTTCTTTCTTGTAGGCGAACAAAATTTCGTTCGGGCAAAACTCACAATAGCTTTTAAAATTCCGGGCGAACAAAAAACTTTAAAGTGAAATATTTTTCAGGTGAGACTCACATAAGGCTGATTACCTTTTATATACAAAAGGCGTATTTTTTTTTTGGAAAATGGTGCTATCGCTAAAAAAAATTCCCTCGGTAAACAATAACAAAACCAATAGCTATCCACTTTATTGCAGAGTTATTTATCGACACTCAAGGTTTTGTTGTTGTTTTGTTTATTGTGGCCAATTTAACTGCGCTAGGTATAATACTTTTCAACAAAACACCCCTAATATAACTTTATTAAACGTTTATCACTATTCTTCATGTAAGACACATTTCAAGAATTTAAAATGCCAATTGAAAATTATGTTTAATCCCGAAATTATTTTCATCCCTTATCATCATTTAACTTTAGGTATATTCATGGCAATAAAAAAGACACGACCCTCGTATTTTCTGTGGCTTCCACTTGACTATCCGGAAGCGTAAGAGTATATTTTGTTGACGTCAGCTGTTTCAATTAAACCCACATGATTGAGCGATGCATTTTCATTGTAAACACTCAATAACCCATTTGGAAGTATAGCCAGCGGCGATTTTGGAAACATTTGCTGTGTACATAATGTTGTAATTTGTATAAGGTTTAGCCTGGGTGAAGAATGCATTTTAAATTTATATTCCCACATTTCTTTTATTGGTTATTTAAAGAATTATTTGAGATCTTTTTCTTTCATCCAGGAGTGCTTTTTTTAAATTAAATATCTTTAGTCATGTTTTTTTTGGGAAATTTATAGATAACACAGTAAAATATCCCTTTTATTTCTGGCTTATTTATCGACAATCTCTTGGTTTTGTTGTTGTTTATTGAGGAAAATTTTACTGTACTAGCTATAATACTCGCCAATAAAACACGTCTTTTACTATTTTTTTTTGTCACAATTTTGACACAATTTTAATTTTAAATTGACTTTTGTGCAAGTTGTTAACAGGCAAGTGTTGCCATTGTTTTTTAAATAATTTGTTCCCATTTGTTCAGAGAAAATGTCCTCTCCCGCTAAGTCTGGTGGGAAATGGACACCCTCCCATACGATATGTTTCGTGTCTTGATCTAAACTATAAACGCTCTTGGGATCCAACTTACACGCCAAAGCCTTTTGTAATATTCTATTCGAATCAACCCGCATATATGTAAAGGGTGTTTTTTTAGAGGTGTAGAACTTTAAAATGGAATAAAACAAAGACATTTTTTTTAAATTGACATGAAATTTACTTTATTCGAAAGATAATCATCTGGCATTATAATTTAAATATGATTTCTGGCATATGACCGCCACGGCTGTCTCGGACGTAGTCTAATCTGGAGGTCCAATTTTCGACGACTTTTCCCAACATTTGGGGCCGTCGTATATCGGCAATAACGCGGCGAATGTTGTTCTCCAAGTGGTCAATCGTTTCGGGCTTATCGGCGTGGACTAGCGATTTCACATATCCCCGTAGAAAATAGTCAATTCACGGGTCCGTGACGTGAAACTATGTGCGGTTGGCAAACCTTTCCTTCAATAATTCAATTGTGGCACGAGCTGTTTGACATGTTGCGCCATCTTGTTGAAACCACAGCTCCTGCACATCATGGTTGTTCAATTGATGAACGAAAAAGTCAGTAATCATAGCTCTATAGCGGTCACCATTGCCTGAAACGTTCTGGCCAGCATCGCTTTTAAAGGAGTACGGAGTAATTATTCCACCAAACAGTCAGTTTTTGTGGATGTAACGGTGTCTCAACATGCACTTGAGGATTATCATCACTCCAAATACGGCAATTTTGTTTATTGACGTATCCAGTCGACCAAAAGTGAGCTTCATAGCTAAAAAAAATTCGCTTATGAAAATTGGGATCAACGGCAATCTTGCTTTGGGCCCATTTGGGCACAATTTGGAAGCGTTGTTCAGGCGTCAGTCTATTCATATTGAAATGCCAAACCAAACTAAAAATAAATCACTTGACAGCTGACAAAATGGACGCCAGTTAAAATAGTGTTGCCAACTCAAAGTATTTATTATACCTCTAAAAAAAGATAAAGATAGATTTCGTAATTTTCAATTTTCTCGAAAACCAATGCACATAGAACCATCTGGTTTTCAATATTTTGTTAATAATAATTAGGAGACGTGATTTCAAAATTTCGAAAAAAATCAGGGGCCGAATTACCGAATCAGTTATCGAGTAATACGTGACTGAATTATGTGAGTTTGGCATTACCGCTCACGTTATGGAGTCATCATCCCCATACGTTTCACTCGTTCATTCAATCACTGATGGGACTCACTCGATCAGTCACTGATGCGGCAATTTGGCCCCAGTATACACATTTTTTTTAAGTTTTTTTTTCAATCCATATGGGAACCAATCACGAAATGATAAAAGCGATGTGATAAATTGACAGTTCGCGGCTGACAATGCTAAACTAGATGTATTGGTTGACGGCTAACTTAGATGTGGGTTCAAGCCCGCACTGTAACCACCATATTCATTTCTATATTCGCAACAACTTTGCCAACTGAACTCCACCGCACCGATGGGATTTAATGAGCTAATAAACACCTTCCTCTCAATCCCATTGTGCAAACAAAGTGCCATGCCGTACAATTCAGGTTATTTTATTTAAAGGACATTAGGTTCTAAAGATATATGTATATCTAATTATTTTACATGGTTACCCTGCAGATACAATGTAGCATGAATAGAAGATGCCCTTGCCAAAGTTGTGGTCCCCATATTACAAAAGCTATTTAAATATACCACACTCAATTTCCACCATAGAAATAGGTTTTTTTTTGTATGTGTAATCACCTAGTGAACAGTTGTTATTCTGTTGACAATATTCACAGACAAAGAATTTATTTAAAAAAAAAAACAATACAAATATGTATAAATCCAAATACCTACAAGAAACACTAAAAACAAATGTCACAGAAAAAGGTGGTATCAATTAAACTTACGTCCATTTTGGCGAATGCGCAAAATGAGTCTCTCTCTCTCTCTTTCGCGCTTTATAGAAAATTTGCAAAATTTAGTATTAAATTATAGTTTTTTTTTTTAGCTGAATTATACTCAATCAATGTTTGTGGTGAAAACTCAAAAATGAAAACTGCAGTGCGCCGTCACTTTTTAACCAATATAATGACAACTTTATATTAACTGCAATCGCAAACGCCCGATCTTGCATTGCAAATTTATCAAAAATGACCTTACTCACATAAATGATTGAACTCCAAAAGGAGTTAAAACTATCCTCAGGCAAATGACACATACAGTTACATTTTCACTAACACTTCATAGTGTTTCCGAGTCAATAATATAATTTGACTGTGCAAGGAGAGGTTTTTGCCCCCCTTTTTCAAGACCAGAAACCGTTGTCGTGGAGGATAATAGTTAACAATAACTTTTATCAATAGCAAATATTTATTATGGTTACCAAATCGTATAATAATTGTTTATTAGGCATAAACCTTTTCATAACAATAAAACTGCACTCCCATGTTATGATATAATTTTATTTAAGTTCACTTTTCTCTGATTTTATCTACACTGCCCCACCCTAAGATATGTTTATGAATTTCCTTGAACTGTTTTTTTTTTTTTTAAATCTATGAATCCATATTTAACTTCTGGCTAAATAAATGTTTTACCATTCGATTCATGCTGTTACTAATAAAAAATAACATTTTCAAACAGATTCATCCAGTAAATGGTAAAATTTGTCTTTTAGCTGCATCTTCAAAATTTATCGATTTAACCACAATGGACGCCATTTCACAGACTCTATTACTTTTCTTCTGCAGCAGAGATTTTTCAAATATGACTTTATTGGACTTAACAGTGCAAAGATTTAACAAAAAAAAAATGTTAAAGAAACTTAAAACTTATTGTGATAAAAATTGATATTTCTCACCTGAGCTCCGCTTTCGGTAACCATTTTTTATTCACAACTTAATTTTCTGAATTTACAACAAGAACTTATTGTAATGTTTATTGGGTGATACAAAATTGAAGGAATCCGTTAAAATTTTCACACATTTTTTTTGGTCTTGTATTCTAATAAAAGTTTATTCCTATTAAGATTTAATTTATGTATGAAAGTAGGTAGATAAAAACTATTTGTAAAATGTCTTAAATTTTGTTTAAATATATTAATAATTTTTTTTTTTTTTTGTTCTAGTTTATTCGTAGCACATACTTTTAAAGTTAAATTCAGACTGGGCGGAAGAAAAATAGCCGCTTATCCTTTTCAATGTTCTAAGGATATTTCATATGTTCGCAGACAGCATGTCCCATTTCAAGGCATGCGCATTTGATGCTTTACATAAAAGGGATGATGTCATTTATGCACAATGACACACACAAACTATTTGTTTTATTTTTTTTTTTTTTTTTTTCGCAACATGATTAAATGCGCACAGAAAGGCTATAAGGGTGGTAAAACATTCGTGATATAAGAAATAAAATATTTCTTGGTTTCTAGAAACAAAAATTAATGCACGCAATGCAGTCGAGAGCAAAACATAGTCATTGTTTAGTGTTAACTGCTCGGGTCTTTTGAAACCGAATAACAAAAAAGATGTAGTCCGGAAGTTGGCATTGGAGTTATGGTCATTTAGAAATGAATAGTTTTATAGTAGGAATGGTAGGTAGGTGTTGTTTTGATCTTACTCGTTACAATTCTGGAAATCATGCAGGGTTGTGGGCGTTAGGATTGGGTCGTGGGCCTTGGCCATATTGGATTGCTTGTATACGTCATTTATGAATATGATCCTAAGACAAAAACAATTAAGTGCATGAATGAATCGCAGCTACTTGCTCTTATGTACGATTACACGGTGGGTCGCAGCCTAAGCATAACTATCAGCCAGGTTCTACATTTAACTTTCGCTAGAAATGAAATTGAAATAAAATTGAAGTCATTCTAATACCAATTGATATCAATTTCATTTCGAGTGAAAGTGAAATGTAGAACCTGGCTGTATATAGCCATGTACCTACCTAATTTTTAATATAATACAGCCAAATTGTGAATTTCACACGAAAAACATTCCACACTTCACCCGTAAAATATTTCACCTTAAAATTTTTTGTTCGTCCGGAATTTAAAAAGCTATTGTGAGTTTGACCCGAATGAAATTTTGTTCGCCTTCAAAAAAGAAGTGAAAATGACATTTCATTCCGCCCGAAATGAATGTTCACAATCAGCCTTATTGTGATTTTCACCCGAAAATTATTTCACCTTAAAATTTTTTGTTCGCCCGGAATTTTAAAAGCTATTGTGAAATTTGAGCGAACGAAATTTTGTTCGCCTACAAAAAAAGAAGTGAAATGACATTACATTCCGCCCGAAATGAATGTTAACATTAAGGGGAATTTTTGTATCATGAAATTTTGGAGGAAACTTACAATAGGCGAAAAGTGAAATGTCAAATTTTCCGGGTGGAATTTTGTTCGGGTGAAAATCACAATAAGGCTGATTGACATTTCACTTTTCGCCTATTGTAAGTTTTACTCGAAAAATGTTAACTGTTCAAAAAATTCCCCTTATTGGGACTAATCATTTCGGTCGAAATTTAATACAATTTATTGGCAAAACGCTCACTTATTTTTTTGGAAGCGAACGAAAGAATAACAAGCGATATCATGCTGGAAAATTCTTTATTCTCTAGGAAATCGGAATTATGCATTGAATTTCTAAAATCAGCAATATATAAATTGAGGTGCATCGTGCATTCCAAAAATAGACCCTGACACACTTTCTAATGTTAGTTTTAACTTTGCATACGAATTGCAATCCGAATGAACAATTTTATTTAATTATAACTTCTTTATTCAACTATAAATTTCTTTGGCATAAAAGAGTTGCAGCGCGATGCTTATACATATTTACAAAATTTTATGAAATTTGTGTAGTTGGCACTTTGTTTTTCAGAGCTTTCAAATGTCAAATCACCTACATCCAGTGATGGTACATGTAGAAAAAATTCCTTTGAGGGTTATTTTTTTGTTTGTAGTCAAATTTGTTTGCCTCCAAGTAAAACTGTTTCTGATAATCATATATTGCTTCCAAACAAATAACTTCAACCCTTCAATAGAGATATAATGTGCGATGGTCTTAATACAAATCCTAAAAGTGTTCGTGTATCAACACAACATTGCAAATTTTGTGAGATGGAGTAAATGAATAAAAATAAAATAATTATCTCAATTCCATTGGTGTAGGGAAAAATTTGGGATTTTTCTTTTATGTCGTAGGTATTTTATTTATTTGCATATCCCATCACAGCTCATATCCCAACTTTTTGTTCGAAATGTCATTTCTAGTTCGAAGTGAAATTGCGTTCGGGCGAAGATCGCAATAGCTTTTAAAATTCCGGGCGAACAAAAACTTTTAATGTGAAATACTTTTCGGGTGAAACTCACAATAAGGCTGATTTTATTATATAAAAATGTTAGTTAAGCTATGATCAGACGGTCAATGTTAATGGTCAACGCATTGACTCTCTGACGTCACCAAAAAAGTCATCAACAAACTGTCAAAATGGACCGTCAACGTTGACCATGTCAACGCATAACAAATTGACGATCACACGAATGACGCTAGACCGTCAATGTCACACGGAAGTCAACGCAGACTACGTTGACGTTGCAGAAAAGTATGCCATTTCAACGTTGGGATTATGGTCAACGCTTTGCGTCAGTATATCCTAACATTTGCTCTAGTCCATTGAAATTTTACAAAATTTTGGCCGAACCTTGAACCGAAAAAGCATTTTACACAACCTTTTCCAAGATGGTGGCCAAATGGGAGGGCTTTCAACCCCGAAAACCAAATGGTATACTCAGACTGACCCACCCTATACACATTTTAAAAAAAAACCTTCGCCTGTACTAAATGCAAGGTCAATGAAACATTTCAATGGACTATCAGGGTGATTACACGTTCAACGAAAAAAGTCAATGCGTTGAAGGTAAAAATAATGTTAACGTAGGTAACAACGCATGGACAACGAAAATGGTCAACGCGTTGACTCTCTGACGTCAAAATGACATCAAATTCCGTCCCAAATTAGTCTTAAGTGTATATAATTTTAAATTGTGAAATTAATCAAGTTGTGCAGTTTTTTTGTTTTTTTTTTAATATTTTTTCCAAATTTTCTTAAGGACCAGTTTGTCAGTGGTGAGTTAAACCAGAGTTAGTTACCTCTAGAAGTAAATTAACCCACAGTTAACTCTGAGGAAGCAGAAGATTTTTGGTGGGCATTGCATGCGGAACGACTAAAAACACTTTCGGTGGAAAAAAAACATAAAAAGCATCTGTTCAATTAATTCGGAGTTAACTCACCAAATTTGATGAGTTAACCCGGTTTAACTTTGATCTCGCTCTAAAAAACTGGACGCAAGTCAGTTGTTTTAGGAAATTGCCCCTCCTGACTAATCCGGGGGAAATAGACACCCTCCAATACGATTTTGTTCTTGTCTTTTTTTCGCATCTTATGCAACTCACCCTGTATAAGTCATGGACGGTAATTGTAAATACCCTCTGTTCTGCGAAATCTAATTGATGGACGAGACATGCCTTGACCTTGATGATATTTTGGGCATGGTGTTTCCACTATTCTGACAGGTGACAACTGACAAACATCAAATCTGTCAATGGTTTATTTGAAAGCTTAACCTTGACGTGAAACATTAGTGTTTTTTTTTTCAATTTGTTGAGTTCCTTAATATATTGGGTAATATAACAAATCGAAGTACATAATACATACTTTAAAAAGATGTTTAAATGTGTGTCGTGTTTTTGTACTCTTTCATAATGAAATAAAAAAGTTTTTGGCTGTATACCTACAATTAGCGGAAGTGTGGGCAGAATGGGGGCAAAACAAATTTTTAAATGTAAACACGTGGCACATGAAATGAGACTTCATGCCTGGAATGATAGTATATTTTATTAACGGTTATTTGTGTAGTTTTTTTTTTTTGTCAAAAAGGTATCGTTTGTGACAAAATTAAGATGTGGTATTATGTAAAGGGTCATTCATTTTTCGGTTTCGAAAGTAAAACTAAATTAAACACACACAGCAATACTTTTTTGATGAAAATTTTATTTCATTATAAAGTTTGGACTTTGCCATTAAGTGTGAAAAACAATATCATTCAAATGGCCGCCTCGGGAAGATCCGCAGCGATTCTTTTGAGGTAATTTTTAACCACTTTTTCGTACATTTCGGGTGGTATATCGGCCATAACATGAGTAATGTTGGTTTTTAATGCGTCAAGAGTGTTAGGGGATTATTCGCGTAAACACGGTCTTTTGCGTAGTCCCACAGAACAAAATCTAACGGTGTCAAATCGCATGATCTTGGTGGCCAATTAACGTCACCAAAACGTGAAATAACGCGACCAGTAAACTTCTCACGCAATAAAGCTATAATTGGCCGTGTGGCCATTGCCCCGTATTATTGCTCCGTCTCATTAGAACCAAATATCGTCCTAGTCATGATCTTGAATCGCGCGCCGGCCAAAAAATACGGTTTACATTCGACACATATCGCTCCGAATTGACTGTAACCGCACTTTCAGCAGCAATATTTTCGACTGAGCGTGCATTACGATGATGCACTGGCCTTACGACATCTTTAACGCTTTCACTCTCTTCAAATTTCTTCACAATTTTACCGGTCGATTATGATGACCATAATCATCGCTTTTAATAATTTTAGCGCATTGTTCGATTGTTAAGCGATCCATTATCGTAAATGGCAAACAATCAACTAATATTATGAGACTTCAAATGACAGCTGAGTTTGACAGGTGTTAAATGCTAGCGCTACCAACTTGAAACCACGAAATGAATGACCCTGTAGGTATAATTAAAATTATTGAACAAAATATTAACTAAATTTTTATTATTGAAAAGTTCATATTAATAATTTAAAAAATCAGCAGGAATATCAGATTCGTAAAAGAAAATTCTAGACTCCAGGTCGAAGACCACCCAGTGTGCGGTTTAAAAAAATGGTACGAAATTATATTTGCAATACAACGCGTGACAGTCATGAGAAGTCATGAATTAAGGGTTAATGTCAAGGACGAGACTCGAAAAATGCCAATTTATAACAGTTATAAACGTTTTTCGCTATTAAATGTGGACGAGACTAGAGAACTGCCAACTTATAACAGTTATAACAGTTTTTCGCTATTATATGTAGGTATGCATCGATGCGTTTTGCGGGACTTGAAAACAAAATCTGGGTACCCGAAATATGCCCACCACCGCCGGAGGGCCCTGGCCGTGCGGAGCCCCACAACCAGTACTTCTATAAAAAAAAAAAAAAAAACTGTTATAAATTGACATGTCTAGAGTCACTTCCTTATGTTAAATCACATTTTATTTTGCTGAAAAATAACATAAAACACATTAGTTTCAATTTTGAGCAAAAAGGGGATTAGGTACCTATAGAAAAATGCAGTAGGGGAGTAGGGCGTGTTCTCACATGGCGGCAAACTAGTATTTTGATCGATGTTTTTAAAAAGTAATACACATTTTGATTAGTGTTATCTATTATTTTACTCAAAACAATCAAATGAAAACCCATGACGATGTTCACATTGGACTCACTCCGCGCGACTCATTTTGACATTTCTTTCTTTTACCTCACTCCACCTCACTATATGAGAAAGTGAGGCAGGATTTTTTGATTTTTTTGAAAAAATTCTGCCTCACTAGACTATTTCTTTCTCATCATGAGGTGGAGTGAGATAAAACAAAGAAATGTCAATATGAGTCGCGCGGAGTGAGTCCAATGTGAACACCGTCCATAGTTTAGTCTGATGACACATTATAAATTAATAAAATAAAAGAAACAAGAATATGCAAAATCGTTCCCAATTACCCCCTTTGACCCTACCTGCAACTTTATCTTAGTTGCTGAAAAAAAATTAAACAGAAAAGAAATGGGAAAGGATACATTTCATGTCGGGTTTTTTTTTATGGAATAACCCTAAAAGAGGACGAATTCGAGATAACTTGACAGGCAAGGAAACGAGGGAGGTGGCGCAACTTTCCAAAATTGCCTAGGGCGCCAGAATGTCTTGTTACGTCTCCTACCTATGCTTTGCTTACACCGCTTCCTACTCTGTGTGTGTGAGGGTATAAGAAATTTTACTTTTCAACATGTTATTGCGTTGGTAGGTATAATGGATGAATGTGCGTTTCTCATAAAAGTTTATGCTTAAAACAAACATTCCTTTTACATAAAATCTCGAAAGTTGTAAAACTTTGAAGTAGAAGTGGAAGTGGAAGTGGAAGTGGAAGTGGAACGTGTCGTGCAAAGACGCCAAAATAATTCTTGCAAATTTTCAAAACCCATCTATTTACATACAATCTAGGAAAGAGAACACATTTTCATTCAAGAGATACATACACAACACACATCACGCACATATGTATGACGTATGTATTATTAGTTTGGCTGGCAATATTGGCATTGTTGAAATTACAACCCCCTCATTACACCCCCAGTTCCAGTCCGCAGTCCCCCCTCACAATAAAGATTCACTATTATTCTCGATTTGGGTTTTCCAATTTATCTTATTTCAACATTCACCACAGTCAATAGAGATACAGGACCGAGAAAACTTAGATAAATGTAGATAGCTATATGTTTGAAGGTTAAAGACACGACGATTTTCTTTTCGAACTAAACAAGTTTTTATGTTTTTGTTTGTTTTCTTGCAAGAAATTTGCAAACACTCTAAAATAATACTATTTACTTACGCCCAAACTTGAAAGCGAAGGAAATCTTCTCTTTAAACTCTGCATAATAATTATCTGGTTTTATTTTTTGCTTCAAAGTGAAAGGCGTGTGTATTTTCTGCTCCCGGCGACGCACGAAACCAACTGAACTAAATTTATTTGTAGGTATTCATATTTGTCAAGACCAGAGCCTATACGAGTTTCAGTCTATCTAAAAGATTTTCAAAATATATTTTTAGATACCTACATGCAAGTTAAAAAACATTAATGAAAATCCATTTCTCTTAAAGAGTAGGTAAACATTTTTTTTTTTTTTTAATTCATTGAAAAGGCAGGAATAAAGAGATTCATTTAATTTTGCTTGAAAAATGGCTAGAAGTAGTAGGTAGAACATAGAAAAGCAAATAGAATTGATATTGGTTTTAGGGGATTTTGCATGCTTAGCGTCGCGTCGGGTGATGACGAATATTTTTTGCAATGTAAATTTCGATGTCCTGATTAATGGCGAAGTATGAAAATAAAATTATAGGTAGGTACTAGGTATACATAACTATAACTACTGTGAATGACCTTAGGGGTTCTTAACTTATATATACTTACCCCATTATAGCCGGTTGAATAATAATTATTAGAGTGAGAATATTGAGCATGCTGATTGCTTTGGTGCTTGCTATGAGTTTGAGCAGTTTGATGGTGTTGTTGATGTTGATGATGGTGCTGGTTATGAGAATGGTTATGATGGGTAGGAGGTGACGGCATGTTGTGCCCGCTATGAGGCAAATGCGATTGATGCTGTATTCCAACTTGATGACCATGATGGAAAGGCATATGACCATGTGAAGCTTCTACCAATGTTGGTTGGATGTGAGTTACAAACTGTGCCATCTTCTTCGGAGATGAGTCGAAACGGAACAATTTTTCTTATACAGGTAGGTACAACAGGCCTTATAAGCCTTTTCACTTTAAAATTTTTGCTCAAAACGAGTTGATCTACTTACAAAATTGAGCAAGTGAACGTTATCGATAGGTATTGTATATCAAACTGAATCGAATGAAACCCATGTCAACATCAAAAGATACATCAAAATACATCAAAACTTATGAATTTTATAAATTGCGCAAAATCGTTTCGAAAGCTCAGGAAAAAGCTCTAGAGATACTGTTCATACAGAAAGTGATTTTTTTGTTTAAGTTAACGATATTTTGCATGGAAAAGACTATGACACATTATTTACTTGGAGACTTGGAGTCTGTATCACAAAATAACAAAGCATTTTTAAAAAGTAATTTCTTTAAAAATCTATAAGTATAGGTTAGTGTATACCTTATCTGCATAGGTACACTATACTTATAATTATTGAACATGCAACATAGTAGTTGAAACTGTTTTTAAAGCTGCCCTTACACCTGGAAATGATTAATGTTGGTGGTAATAAAATTGCGGGTGTTAGGTGGATTCGTCAAAAGTTGATTGATGAAAGTTAAACTGCTTCTGATTTTGATGCTCAAATCGCTATTTATGGCTAAAAGTTCGTATCCAAGACAAAAAAAAAAAACCGAAAACGTTAACTCGAAAAGAAACGGATCCATGCATCAGTACCCCCAGCATATTTATGTATTAACTGAAAATAAAAGAAAGAAATTCCTTACAATTCATGCAAAAATTACTAGATTTAAAAATGTAATAAGCCCTAAATAGAGATGAAACAGCTAAGGGAACCAACCCCCTATTATGGAAATATAACCTCCAAACGATAAATTAAATAACCCCCCAAAATGTCTATAAAGTTGGGAAGACTTTTCATATGAAAATACTCAAAAAAATTGGGGTTTTTTTGTAATGAAATTAGTCCCCAAATTTGAGAATGAAAAACATATATAGTTACGCAAATTTGAAGACTTATTTCATTGTTCTACTTTTGAGCGATTTTGAACTTCTAGTGGTGTTTGAAACTATGAAGTGGGCTCTAGGTCAATTAAAAGAAGATGAAGAAGATGATAGGTTTCGAGCATGTTTATGCTCTTCATCAGGCAAGCAATGTTCAAAGATTTCTTTAATTTTCTATTTTTCACATATTAAGATTTAAGTTTAAGTAGGTATAGGTGAATTCGTTTTAGAATGGACTTTCTGTTTTCCCTGCCCTTGCCAGTAGTATATTTAAAACTTTAATCTTAATATGTGAAAAATAGAAAATTAAGGAAATCTTTAAACATTGCTTGCCTGATGAAGAGCATAAACATGATCGAAGCGTTGCAATAAATAACATCTTCTTCATCTTCTTTTTATTGACCTAGAGCCCACTTCATAGTTTCAAATATCTATAACGATAAAAAAAGGTCACAAAAAAAACATCATTTATTGGTGTTTAATTGTTATATCGCCCAAAATATTTCTAGTTTTGGAATTTGGTAATTTAGATAGAAGCCTGTTTCACAATGCGACGAGAAAACGAGACGTCCGTCAGAGTGACGAGAAACGCTCCAACTTTTTCTATTTTTAAAATCGACCACACTAGCCTTTGCAATAAACTTTCAACTTTATACGGTTTTTCAAACTCTGCAGTTACTCTCCTGTCATCATATTTAAAGTCCAGATCACAGGCAATTTCCGTAGGCAACAAAACGTCCAATTTTCTAAGTAACACCAGAGGCGTGCCACAGGGCTCTATTCTTGGACCGCTTTTGTTCTCGCTATACGTGAATGAAATTCCCTCGAAAGTGTCCTCTTCCCTTCACATGTACGCCGATGACGTGCAAATATATAGAAGTTGCCCTTTGGGTTTAATTGAGGACTGTGCAAATTCCTTAAACGCTGACTTAGACAGGATCGCCACTTGGTCTAACGATAATGGTCTGCTTCTTAATCCTTTGAAAACCAAATGTTTAGTAATCAGTAAGAAACAGGTTGATTTATCATATTTCCCTGATATCATGCTTTCTGGTTCAAAAGTAGAATATGTCGACAGTGCAAGAAATTTGGGTGTGATTTTCAACAGAACGCTCACATGGGATAGACACATTAATACGGCCATTGGGAAAGTCTATGGAACTTTACGCCAGCTTTGGCAGTCACATCACTTTACTCCTTTGAAAACGCGTTTATTGCTGGCCAAAACGCTCATTGTTCCTAACATGATTTACGGATGTGAGGTTTTCTGCAACTGTGATTCGTCTAGCAGGAGAAAACTTAACGTCGCGTTTAACAACATTGCACGTTATGTTTTTAAACGTAAGACGATTCGACAGAATTTCTCATTTTTCGAAGATGCTATATAACATGTCATTTGATCATCTCATTCGTTATAGGTCTCTTATTTTGCTTTCAAATGTGATACAAACAAATCAACCTAGTTTTCTTTTCAACAAATTAAATTTTAGTAATTCAATCAGATCTCGTCAACTTATTCTCCCTCGCTTCACTTGCCTTACATCGGAACGCCAGTTTTTCGTTAACTCTATCCGTTTGTGGAATTCTTTACCAAGGCATGTTCGAGAGACAGGTGGCACTGGGTGCTTTCGCAGCAAACTGCGATGCTTTTTCACTAATACTTCTGGCTAGCTATTTTTGATACCTTTACTATTTATGTAAAGACTCATTTTTGTTTATGTTTTACAGTGGCGTATGTTTATAGAATATCTACAAATATTGAATGAATAACTTTATTTTTTTTTTTTTTTTTTTTTTTTTGTTCACTTATCATTGTTAATTCAACGTTAAATATTAACTTTATTAGTATATATTTTTTATTTCTTCTTTTTATAATTTTGCTATCTCAATTTTAACATCACTAATTATAAGAGTTATTTTCTTAATGTGTATGTCAACAAGTAAATAAATAAATAAATAAATAAATAATAAATTCTCCACCTCACAATGCGGCGAGGTTTTTAACGACAAAAACTCATCTACAAAAAAATCAATAACACATAAACAAAATAACATACAAAACAATAGATTTATCAATAACTTTATTTGTTAAGTTCAATTGATCATGTCTTTCTTGAAAAATCTGTAAATTACTTAGTAAAATATGAAATTCGTCACCACGTCACCGCGGCCGTCGCACTGTGGTCAAAAAAAGCCAAAAATCGTGGCAAAAATACAAAAACCGATGTTTTTTTTTTATTTTTAATAGTAATATGAACAGAGCTTCAAAAATAGCAAATAAAATAATTTTTTTTGTAAATACAAATTTTGGTTTATAAAGCTTTTCAAAGTTGAGCAATTTTGTTCTATAGTAAGAAAAAAATAACAAAAAACCAATTTACTTATTTTCTTTTTTGCAACTAAGAAAAATTCCTTGAAAAATTTTAGTTTTCTTCAATGTTTCGTGGTTGTTATACTTGTAAAAAAATTTAAATTTCAAATTAAAAAAGAAAATGTTTTAATATTATTTTCAATAAATATGACAAAAAAAACACATTTTTTATGAGTTTTTGAGGTTTGAATAGAGCTAAAAAAAAAATCTCGCTAGATCCCGCTGAAAAATTACCAGGGTATTTTAGCCTAACTGTTTGTTAAAACATATGCAAAATTGCAGCTGCAACTTTTTGCTATATTTTAAGAAAATGTAATTTGTTTAAAAAAAAGCATGTTCCCGGTGCTATCATTTTGGTCTTAAAAAAACATTTACTTTTGGAATGTTTGAGTTATTTCCTTTCTCAAAAGTGCTGAGAACGTGAAATTTTCTTATTTCAATTGAAATACGTTTTGTTTTTCTCATCATCGTAAAAAAATCTACCCACTTCCCCGCCCCTTTTTACTTAAATGGCAATTGTTAAACAAAAAATGGACTTACAATCTTGTAAACATACTACTGATTAATCTTTTTCAAATCGTTCATACTACTGATTGTTATATATATATAGAGAGTTTCCGCATACCATCCTGGCTAAGGCCAAGAGTACCCATCTTAACGTCAAGATTGGGCTCTATAATAATCCCTGGCAAAAGAACAGTTAAAGAAACAAGATTATTATTTAAAAATAAACTTTAAAATAGACGGCAACATAATTAAATTATATAATTTATATTCTTGTTTATATTTTGACTAAACGACATTATTTTTAAGAAAGACACTGAGTTTCTTCTTGAATTGATTAATTCCGGTTTCACACTTGACTTCTCTAGGAAGGTTATTAAAATAAATAATCCCATCATGAAAAATTGAGTGCTGTGTACTGCTTAGTCTACATTGTTCCGGTCTCAAGTTGGCACCGTTTCTCAAATCAAACGGTTGAACTTCAGACACCTCCAATATTCCATCAGACAAATATTCCGGAAGCATACCATTACGCATTTTAAAAATAAAAATCATTGCATCATACATTAACCTTTGCCTAACATTCATCCAATTCAATCATTCGAGCATAATTCTAATCGCAGTGTAAATATTCAGCTTTAAGACAACTCTCATTCCCCTTTTCTGAAGTTTCTGAAGTCTCGTTTTGACATCGATATTGGAACCAAATAGTAAAGTTGGACAGTAATTGAAATGTGGCATCACTAGAGCATTATATAGAAGAATAGAAGCTTCAAGTGTCAGTTGCTTTCTTATTCTACTCAAGAAATAAACTTTCTTTGAAATCTTTGCACAAACAGTACTTGCATGGTCCTTGAAATTCAGATTTTCATCTATAATAACCCCTAAGTATTTAATACTCTCAACACAGTTCAGTGACACACCATCCATACACACATTTATTTCATTATTCACGCGGAACTTCATGCACTTAGTTTTACTAACATTCACTTTTAGTTTATTCATTTTCAACCAATTATCAACTCTTTTCAGGTCTTCATTTAATCTTTGGCACATTGTTCAGCATCATCTCCATAAATGTAAATCAGGCTGTCATCCGCAAAAAGCTTAACTTTACAATATTTAAGGCAATTTCTTAAAGTCATTAACATATAACAGAAAGAGAAAGACCCCCAGAACAGACCCTTGTGGAACCCCCAGATCGTTATTGATTGCACAAGATAATTCATCATTCACTTTCGTTCTTTGGCTTCTATTTTTTTTAAATAAGACGTAAACCATTCCAACTCGCGACCACGCACACCATACAACCATAATTTTTTGAGTAAAATCTGTCTATCGATAGTTTCAAATCCAAGAATACAGCTATCACCGAATTTCCACGATCAATTTGTCTTTTCCACTTCCACACAACACAATTAGTGGCAGTTTCACATGAATGACCTCTTCTGAATCCAGATTGTTCTTCAATTAATAAATTATTGACCTCTAAATATTTTTGAAACTGCTCAGCAACAAACTTTTCCAATACTTTTTCACACGTAGGCAACATATTCACTGGTCTATATTCCTCACATTTACTTGTATTTGTTACTTTTTGTACTGGGATAACTACTGATTCCTTCCAAATTTCGGGAAATATACCCGTCTTCAGGGATTTGTTAATCACCTTTATAAGAACTGGGCCGATAATCTCGATTGACTGATTTATAATTTCTTTATTAAGCCTAAATATATCATTTTTATTATTTAAATTTTTAATTAACTTATATAAAGCTACTTCATTACAAAATTCAAAAGTAAAAGTAGAGCTGCAAATTATGTTCGGCGACACATAACAAATATTTTCAATTGATTACATATATTGAACATTCAATTTTTGTAATCCGCCCACTTTCACGCCCCTCTTTGAATAAATTCCTCTGTAACTAAAAGAGTTCTTGAAACTTACATAAGTAGGTTAATACGAATGAACGTCGACAAGCCAGAAACAGTCACAAACTCCTGACCCTACCAACACTTCACAAAATTCTGCACCATGGTGGAAAACTTATTTAGCATCAAATTTTGCCAATAGGAGAGCTTTCAGAAGAAGCACAAGTATTAAGGAAAAAAGACTACAAGCGATATCGATACCAAAATACTTGCAAGGTTTTACGGAATCGTCAAAATGAAGATTTATATAATATGCTGGTTATATAATTTGATCCACATATTTCATTTTTCATTTAAAAAACAGCTGAAAAAGAGTTATTGTCCAGAACTAGTAATTCTATTAAATGTTGAAAATGACGATGATGCCAATGATTTCTTTTCTGAAAATTAAAATCTCTTATTAATTTTAAAAATTAATGGACGATTTCATAAAACCCTTTTAACTATTTAACAGACTTTTAAATCTTAAAATGACGTTTGTTTTATACAAAATACGTCATTTAAAAATTTAAAAGCCTCTTAAATATTTGTGAAACCGAACATAAGTATTGTATTTTATTTTATAAAAAATATTAAAGAAAAATGATTAAATACAATATTGATCCGTTTACTTTTTCCTACACTGTTTCATATACAATTGGCAACTTAAACTGTTTATAAGATATGTCGATGACCCGAAAAGGGGAAAAAAAGTTAAGTTTTTAATACCTGCTAAAAACATCAAACTGGTTTGTTAAATTTATACATCCACTGTTGTGAACAATTTTATTTTGGAACACCGTGTGAACAATTAAATAGCCGCAGATTTGTTTTTACAAAATTCGCAAAATTAACTAGGTATTTTTAAAGTATTGTTTTAATTCCTTTCTCTGTTAATTCTTTTTTCTAAGAAAATCTTACTTCAGGCTATGATTTATAAACACCCTGTGGAGCAATTTTTTTAGAATTCACAAAAAAAATTGTATCGATATCTTCATGCGTTCAAAAGTTATGATTTTTGCAACAAAAAAATGGACCAGAGTGCGTGTCGTAATGTGACGTGACGACGAGAAATGCTTGATTGTGTACATGTACTCTGGTATGCTCTCATTACTTGAAATTGGTTTGACAACTACAACGAGTTCTCGTCACGCTCACGTCTCGTTTCCTTGTCGCATTGTGAATCAAGACTGATATTTATTTTGGGCATTTGACGTTTTTAAATTTAATTTTCATGCCCAACGCCCTAATAAAAAAATATGCACGACTGGGTCGCACGAACTTGCTCTTATGCGCGATCACATTGTGGTTCTATAGTCTGAAATAAATTAGCTATAGGAGTATATATTTTATCCATTTGCCAAATCTTAGTTTAGTTTCAGGTGGTATTATGTGAGTATACAAAAATTAACAATATAGGCTAGTGTTGCACATGTGCAATATGCATAAAAGGAAATTATACTATTTAAACTGGTAAATTGTTTTAAATCAACAAAATTAGAAAGAAATTGATTAAAATACTTTGAATCCGTTTTAACCCAACGCTATGTACACCATCTGATTTCTTATATAAATCTTTATGAAAATCGTAGGAGCGGTTTTAAAAATAATTAATTTTTTATATATAAAATTTCGTTAACATTTTTGAGAAAAATAATTGGTACGCCAATTTAAAGCATTTATTAATGTTGCGTTAAAAATTGAACTTCACAAAAAAATCTGCTACCAGTTTTCGAAATATCGAATTTTCAAAAAATAATTTTGATTTTTTTTAAAAAAATCCAAAAATCATTTTTTAGAAAATTTTGATACGCACTTTTATTTATATTTGTTACAAGCTTCTGTATACAAAATCTAATTTTATTCGGTTGATCAGATGTTGAGATAGTCGAAAATCAAAGAAACCGTTCTATGAGAGGTACTGTTAATAAACGTAAAATATAAACTTTAAAAATTTTAAATGGTAGATCGTACTAATTTTAACACACGAAAAAACTTTTATGAAAATCGTAGGAGTCGTTTTTGAGAAACAAAATATTTTTCTTAACGGTTTTTTAACATTTGTATGGGAGGCACCGTTATTTTTGAGTATTACAATAATTTTTGTCAAAAATCTTCTAGATAAAGTTAAAAAACTGTTATTTACCAAGTTTAATGAAAATCGACCAAGTCGTTTTTGAAATATTGAGTTTTCAAAAAAAAATATTAAAACTTTTTTTAAAAATCTAAAAAATATTTTTTTTGAAAATTTTGGTACACAATATTATTTAGAATGTGTCAATACTTCTTCATAAAAAAAATGATCAGAATCTGTTTAACCGTTTTCGAGAAAAGCGAAAATCAAAAAAAAATGGTTCTATGGGAGGTACCATTAATAACCATTTTTCGGAACCATTTTTTTTTATTAAACAGCAACTTATAACTATTTAAATTTATGGAGTTCTTAAAAACAAATTCGGTAGCGCTGGATTTGAGAAAAATAAGTTTTTCCTTTTTGGCCAAGAAATTTTGTATGACAGCTACTGTTAATTTTGGTCCTAAAAAAAAAGAGAAAAAAACGGGTGGGGGAATGTCCAAAAAACGCTAGGTACCAAGTTTAAAGAAAATCCACCCATCCGTTTAAGCTGTAGTCGAACCGACAGACAGACAGACAGACAGACAGACGGACGTTTTTGCGAGACCCAGTTTTTTTGACTTCTCTATCATCGTAATGTAAAGTTTGATCAAAATCTCGAGTTCGATTTTTTGTACGAATCCATAACTTCCCATATAGTACCTATATCGCAAGTAAAAATGTCATAACGCATAAAAATTCCTAAAGCATTCGATTTACCATGTCAACGCCGTAACTCCTATCTACATATGTATGAAAACTATTATATTCGATTTTGTTTGTTAAGAAAATACATTTAGAAAAGTACTGCGTGCAACCGAAATACACACTCCCATTATCAAATCTTAAAAAGAATGCATGTGTTCAAAGAGCAGTGCCTTAATCAGCGATATATATGTTTTTCCCGCACATTGAGTTTAAATTCAAACCACTTATGGTTTGGTTACGTGAAATTTTTCACTAATTTTCGGAATTTTTCACAATTAACGGTCAAAACTCATAGGAAAAAAAGAAACCGTTTTCGGAAACTTGGTGAAAGTTTTAGTTACCAAACAGGCATTATGTTGCACAGGCTGGCAGACCTGGTAGTTAGTGTGTGAACATAACTCCATGTACTCGAACCGGATCATTTCTCTCATGATAGTTTTCTCCCATGACAGTTTTATCGCATGGTATATTTCTCGCATGATATTTTTCTCGTACGATATTTGTTTGAGAATTTTAAACTAATTTTTTTATTTGATATTTCTTCGTTTGGGCTGCAAATATTTGCTTTTCAATTATTACATATTTAGACAAAACTCAAACATAATTTGTAATAAGCAAAAAACAATTCCAACCCCTAATACACTCACAGGCACAATTGCCCGCCCATCTATATTTAGTGCTACCAAGTTTGTTTACATAAAGTAACAGTTATTCCGATGAATGTTTTTTTTTTCAAGCGGGTATGTTAACCATAAATTAAACAGTACTACATTTGTGCACTTTGTTATTTGTGTAATACACATTTTTGCATTTTTTGTGATCTAGTCGAATTTGACATTCTTTACAATTTAATTGATGTGACTTTAATACCTGTTTTCCTTGATTCTGAATATTTAAAAGTGTTTCGACTAGAATTTGTGACCCTCTGCCACTCGAAATCACAAAAGCAAATGCCATTAGACGCGACCGGCTGTGGCATTTGCGGATGCCCGGGTACAGCCAACGTTGTTTTTCTCGTATGCTTGATGTGCCTCGAACAACTGTATGTCAACAAGGTGCAGCAACGCACAAACGTTGCTGTGTTAAAAATAACAAAAACGGAGACATTATTTTGAGTAACTATTTACATATTTACTTACAATTTTATTTGTAGGGGTATGCATGCAATGAGATACATTTACTAACTTCTTATTTGCGAAGCATACAGCTTCACTTTGCATGAACGCACCTATAAAGCAATCTGCGTATATCCTTATTACGTTGCCCTGCGTATATAAATTTCCATACAAATTTTGACATTTGATTTACGAGGTGATAAACTTCTGCAGTTTACGAGGTTTACGAGGGAAATACGACATTGCATGAATAGCCCTTGTATTAAAATAATAATTTATTCACTACTTACCTATTCATATTTTTATTTTCAATTTATCCCAAAACAAAGACTGATTGGTCTGCAGTTCTTTTTGTTTCATAAGCTGAGTTAAAGAAACCTTAGATTCAGCATTTTTCAGAAAAGAGGTCAGAGAGTGTGTCGTTTTCGACCACTGTCGTTTTTTATGGCGTGTCATTTCTCAAACGGCATTCCGTAACTTTTCACCACAACGGATTTAAATTCGCGAGATAAGACTTGAAGCTCGTTTGAGACGCCTCCAGTTGCATTTAGTTCTTTGCTTTTGTGAATTACTTTTTTTTGTAACTTTGAATTTCAAGTCGTCCCTAGCCAATTGCTTCTTCTTTTCCATCAACTCGACTAGCTCTTGGAACTGATTTTGATTTGTTACTCTCAACTAAATACAAAATGGAGAAAATATATAAATTAGTTAGTTATCGTTAATAAAAAATATTAATAATTAAACCTATTACTTTATGCCTCTTTTAAATGCAACCTGAATTGCACTTAGACGGAATAACAGGAGAGGAAAGAATTTTTGCTGGGACAGTGGACTGAGAAATAAGATTCTGATCATCTCATGGCGAATATAGAAAAGAAAGCTGCCTAAAGTGGGGCTCGAACCCACACTTCTAAGTTGACAGTCAAGCACTACATCCCAAATTAAAAATTAATTTCATAAAATAAAAATTATATTTAACAAGGATACTTACCATTTTGCGGCCTTCCATTTCGGTGCCGTTAGCTAATTTTTGAACGAAAGATACCGGTCGTTATTTTTTCGTAATCGTCGTTTCTTTTCGACTTACAGAATTTAGAATGAAAACATCCAACGACGTCTAACATTTAGACACGAGTGAAAAAGATTGAGAACGACAAATGGAATGCAGATCGCGTAGTATATTTTGAATTCGTTTACAATATCGGTAATAGGTGTATGTATTTATTTATCAACTTCTAACAGGCGTTATTGATATAGCTGATTTATCAACTTTTATGATCTTTATCTACTGCGCAGGATGCCACAAAATTTATTTGCTTGATTATACAGGTATAATTCTTTTACCTAAAGGTGCAAGCTTTTGAATTTGAACTAAATCCTTTTTGATTCCAAGACATCTATTATGTTCAGCCAATAAGTGCAAACTGGGCCCGTATCGCGGAAGACTAAAGTGATCACTCTATTAAGTGACTGTCGTTTTTGCAATTGCTCTCTCTATCCTTCCCTATAGATAGGATAGAGACAGCTATCGTGAAAGCGACAATAAAAAAAAAACGACACTAGTTAGAATAGGATAGGAAAGAATTTTGATTGGCACAGTGGATCGAGAATAAGGTTTTTGCTATTTCAATATATCCCACGGATGGCGTCCAGTTGAAGATGGGGTATATTAAAAAGAATGCCTACAGAGGGGCTCGAACTCACACCTCTAAGGTAGCAGTGAAGTACAACACCATTGCCACCCTGAATTTGTTTCTATTCTTATTTTATTGTTATATATTTTTGCTTACTTTTGTATAGTTTGTTGTTTACTAACACTGCAATATGTGAGCCAAAGGACACTCTTGTTTCTTGTTTGCAAAATTCAAATTGAGTTTTGGAATACGGAATTTTTATACGCAGCAGAATTTCATATTGTCCATAAAGGAAAAGAGAAACTTTCTTGAGTACTCGTGTGATTCTTGATTCCATTATCCAGGGTTGTCTTCTTACCTTTAACAAATATGTCCAATGTTTACAAAAAAATAAAAAAATCTGACAAAATATATTTTATTGATTATAAAAAATAAGGCACATGCATGATGATAGTTAACAAACAAATTCTTTTTACACTTATTATTTACTTAGAGTTCTCCTTTGCCTTTTCGAACATATTCCTCGATATTATCAGTCGCTGAATTTGTGAAGTGCCTTCATAGATTTGATATATCTTGGCATCTCGCATGAGCTTTTCCACTGGGTAGTCGCTATTAAATCCATTACCGCCAAATACTTGGACAGCATCGGACGCTATTTTGTTAACCATGTCTGCAGCATGACACTTGGCGATCGATGCATAGTAACTGTTACGGCGACCTAGAAAAATTTGTTTTTTTTAATTAGTTAATTTGAATTTTAAATAAATATTTAAGTCTTAATGCAATTTATTAATCACCAGGATTAAAAAATAATAATGTAGTGTAATACCTTGATCGACTTCCCAAGCAGAGAGTTGATAAGCAAGTCTTGAAGTCTCCACACCAATAGCCATATCCGCTAATATGAAAGATATTGCCTGATGATGAGCAATTGGCACGCCAAATGTTTTTCTTTCTAAAGCGTACTTGAGGGCTTCATCCATGCAACGTTGGGCTAAGCCAACAGCTCCGGCAGCAACTGGTGGTCGAGTTTTATCGAACGTTCCCATTGCAATTTTAAATCCTGAACCTTCACCAATCAAAACATTCTCTTTCGGTACCCTTACATCCTCAAAAGTAATTCCACGTGTATCTGAAGCTCGTTGACCCATATTCTGTTCCTTACGACCGGGAGTTAGACCGGGCGTATCACGTTCCACTATGAATCCTGTGAAAGCTTTACTTGCTGGTGCTTTGGGATCTAAATCGGTGCGAGCTAAAACAAAATACCAATTGGCAACACCACCATTTGTGATCCACATTTTCTGTCCATTCAAAATGTATTCATCGCCTTTTTTGACTGCTTTTGTTTTGACTCCATTAACATCTGAGCCAGCACCTGGTTCGGTTACGCAGTATGCAGCAACTAATGGTTCTTCAAGGAGTCTCCCAAGATACTTCTTTTTTTGTTCAGCATTGCCTGATAAAAGCACCGGAGTTTGCTACAAAATAAATAAATAAGTCATTAAATAAATTAAATTGCGTCTAAAATAAAACAAAAAGATAACCTATATTATTGTTTCATTCAAACCTTCAAAAAGATAACTTATAAACATGGCCGCTTATGAGCTATATTCATTTATTAACAGAATTTTAACTTTTTGCCGTGGTATATGTAGGTACATTTAGAAAACCGTTATTGCTCAGGGTTGTATAGAATTCAATAAAATTTTATTTAAAGTTTTACCAAAAGAAGCAGCAACCTTTAGAGTATTCAAGATTATTTTTATTCACGAATCTTTATAATTTCTATACAATAATCATATTTTCTTACACATATTTTTATACAATTAAAAAATTGATAAATTCTTATAGCTAAGTTTCATATCATTCAAATGTATGGCTGAGATAGCAGACGTCTCTAAATTACATTCTGAGATAGCAGACGTCACTAAATTGCAGTCTGAGATGGCAGACGTCGTCACTCGTCACTAACAAACTACTTTAAACTATTCCACTGTCACTTCTGGAGCCTAACTGGCTGAACACAATGGGATGTATGCAGCTGCAGCTTAAAGAATCAAAATAGCACAAGCTATCATTAAAATCGTTCAATCATGTAGCAAACGACATCTACAAGGGTACAGTGCGGTTCCCCATGGCTAGCTTTCGTTTAAAAGAGAAAAGTATTGAACGATCCTATATTTTATCTCAAATGCAGCATGTAGCAAAAGTTAAAGTTAGTCATGTGCAGCTACTTTTCTTGCTGCAGTTACAGCTTCACATTGTAGCACTGTACTATTTTTGTACCTTTTAACTTTGAGATTTCTACGTGCTGCAGCTAAACCATTCTGTTTAGCCAGTAAAACTTTCGAAAATGGACTTTCTTGTGTTCTTGTCTTTGTCGGTTCAAATTACCTTAATGTTTTTCATATCATCTGTGATAATAGGCAGATATGATCCGATAATTTTATTGTCAACATCGTTTAGTGACAAAACACAGTTTAGAGGAGCCTTCAGGAACCCTAAGGTCAAGCGCGCACATGCAACTAAACAGTTTGGTTTCGATTTTGAGCACTCGGGATTATATGAGAATCCGCCGGTTTATGTGCGCGCAACCAAACTGTTTAGTTCCATGTGCGCGCCTGGCCTAAGTGCAACATGAAGACAACCCTATATTGACGTTGTTCTATGTAACCATAGGATAAAGAAGATTGGAAATCCGGGCGCTTCAAATTGAAGGTATATATGTATGTAGATTGTTGAAAGATATTGTCAAAGGCTTTGCTTAAATCTGTGTTATTACATCTACTCATAGTGATAGGGGCCTAGTGACAAATTCAGTTAGGTTAGTCGATCTATCCTTTGAGAAAATATTTAAAAAGGCCAAATTCAATATCGTTGACAAGACGGTTAAGATGCAAGAAGTCACATTTACCAAAAATGAAAAAAAGGGAGATTTTAGAATCAAGACGGTGCGGAAGGGGGATGATAAGGATCAAGGGTGGAGAAAAAAAATAGTTGATTTTAACGAATAAAAATTGTATAACATTTTTGCGCAATTTAATATCAAACATAATTTGGTTTCCAAAACCAATATCATTTAAAATTATAAACAAAAAAAAAAAACAATAAAATAAAATTCAAAACAAGTTGAATTAAATTAGATAAATAAGTTTTTTGCAAGCTCCAAATCTGGTTCTCTTAATTCCGCATCTTAACGCAACCAACTGGACAAAACAAAACCCAACAATACGATTAAATTTTAGTTAACCTCAGTAACAGTTATTTGTGACCGGTTTATTAACTTAAGTATCTAAATTGTAATCACAAAAACAAAATTCATGGTGTTATCATTTATTTTGTGTACCTATGACCTATGGCGCGACGGATATGCAAATACGGCTTTGGGTGGAAAATATAAATAAATATGTACAAAGGTGAGTGTTCAATAATAAATTTCAAAAATCTGTATTCGAACGACAACACCAAAGGAATGGCAGCATTTCGATAGTGATATAAACGAGCAAGTACTTTTTACCGATCTTTCTTATTGGAATACATATATTTATCTTTTTTTCCAAAAAAATTGTCCACTTATGTATATGTAAATAATCTTACCCCAAGGGAACTAGCTTCTAGTGCAGTCATAATGCCGGTACATCCGTATGCTAATTCCTCCGCAATAAGACATGATGTATAGACGTCTAGTCCAAGACCACCCAACTCCGTTGGTATGTGGTTATTGAGCAATCCAATGCTCCAAGCTTTTTTAACAATATCCCACGGGTATTCGCCAGTTTTATCGTGATGTGCAGCAACTGGTATGATTTCTTCTCTAGCAAACTTGCGCGCTATATCCTGCATTTGCTTCTGATCATCGTTTAGGGCAAAGCACGGTCCAGCTGAAGAATAGCTTCGGTAAGCCGTGTATCGTATTGTTGAGCTAAGCAACTGAAAATCCCTTCATAATAAAAACACAAATGATATAACTTATGCATGGTGTTCTTACCTTATTCAAAAAAGCCATTTTTAGCCGTTAAAATATAGAACTGAATACTCGTAACTTAATAAAATTAAAGTTATAATAATTGTTCCAATTTAGGTAAAGAAAAGAGAAACTAAAATGTGGACTATGGACGTTGAACTTTCATCTGACATATGCAGTTAAGATTAGAGACCATACACAAATATAGACAGAAGTCATACTCTTTTAAAGTTACTTCATGAACACAATGAACGCGGAACAACGTATTGTGGCGCAGCGCGGTGCTGTCATCTTTACCGATAGATTAAAATAAATATCAGATAGAAGTATCCAAAGATACTCCTTGAGTGTTGCTTTATTTATTTCAGATATGGAATAGAAAGCGTGTTGTTTTGCAATCCCGGACGAAATTGGTCAACAAAATGACGTCGGGGCTAAGCAATTTACATGTTAAATTCAACACCAACTAATCCCCTTCAGGCTTTTACTACGTTTTCATTAGAGCAAATGAGGTAATTTCGTTGAAAATTTCCAAAGTCCCCTTTCACACGAGGAAACTGAGTTGCCAGCAACAATCAGTTTGTTGGTGAGAAGGGCAAGAAGTAAGAGGGAAAAATTAAATCTCCCCGGTCAACGATTCGAGGAGATTTTTTTGACATTCCTCTTCACACACACAGTAGAGTGTGTTTAACCAAGCTATTTTAAAAGGAAAATACAGAAAGTTTCCACGATTTTGTTTCTTCGTGTGAAAGGTACAGGAGATTTTTAAGGAAATTAAAAGAAAACGTCAAAAAAATCTCCAGCAACTTGTTTTCTCGTGTGAAAGGGGACAAACACGAATCCAAATTACCTCACTTCCCATTCAAATTTCGAAATGAGGTAATTTCAACCAAATTTGCACGAGATTAGGTTGGAAATTACGCGTCAATTTTACGAACACACCCAATTGGAAGCTTTCAAAAGTTTTTGTATTGAAATGTCAAAACTCGATTTATGAAAAACAGAAAGAGAAAACAACAATAACAAGTGATGGAAGGTGTTCACATTGAACTCACTCCGCGCGACTCATTTTGACATTTCTTTGTTTTATCTCACTCCACCTCATGAGGAGAAAGAGATAGTCTAGTGAGGCAAGATTTTTTCAAAAAAAAACAAAAAATCCTGCCTCACTTTCTCATATAGTCAGTTGGAGTGAGATAAATGAAAGATATGTCAAAATGAGTCGCGCGGAGTGAGTCCAATGTGAACACCGCCATGAACAACCAAATAAAATTAAAAATCAAATGAGCTGTCAAACGAAATTACCAAATTTCAGATGAAATCACTTTGCTTGTAACTGGCGAAATTCCCTCATTTAGGCTCTGTATAAGCTAAGCGCAGAGAATTCTCCAGATTTTTTGTATTACATACTTTTTATCAATATTTTGTATAGAAACTCAATTAATTTCTCTAATTACGTTGCTGATCCCCAATGTTGTTTTTTTTAAGCCAAATCAACGAGGGCATGCAAAAAACACGCCTAGAATAGATGGAAAAGACAAAAGTTTACCAACGCGGTTTTCAAGTTGGACTCACTTCGCTTGACTCATTTTGGCGTTTCTTTATTTTATCTTTCTCCTACCTCGTGGTCAGAAAGAGAAAGCTCACAACAAAACTCACCACTGCAAAGGTGAATTTGGTAGTGTCATAATTGCAACAGCTGACTATTAAAAACATACAAAAGATTTTCAAGTGCAAATTAATTTAAAACACGCATATATTGTCTTCAGACAATAAATCAATCTTAAAACACATTTTGGAACTTCCACCAGACGGCAGTGCCAAACAAGCAAAAAAAATCAATAGTTTGACAGTAAAATATGTAGGGAAAACAAAAAACATGTGATTGTGATGGGTCGTTTGTTTGTTTTCCCTACATTTTTGTATGTCAAAATACGAAAGAGAAAATACAAAGATAGTTTCTGAAAAAGCGTAATTGGGCTTTTCGAGAAACTATCTTTGTCTTTTCTCTTTCTTGTTTTTACAGTTATATAATATTTATTAGTCAGAGGGTATACAAACAAATGCACATACAACAGCGAATGATCATTTTTCAATAGGTGTGTTCCTTTGGGCTCCATTATCTACTGCCAAGTACTTCTGGCTGCAGTCAACTACTTCTACTCTGTGGTCGAAGTAGTTCAAAGTAGTTCATTAATCTAGTAACAGAATGTTTCCAAACAAGAAAAAGACATCACCAATCAAAAGAAATTACGTAATAGATTATTGTTGTTTACATGTTTCTAATTTTAAAGTAATGCTGCATTTACACGACTGACAAATTGGCATTTTTCTGTCATTATACTGCCAAAAGAATGAATTTTTCCATTGTTCTGTCATTTTTTTGACAGTTAAATGCCAGAATAATGCCAATTTGTCAGTCGTGTAAATGAAGCATAAGTCTTTTTGAAAATGGCGGCCCCTTTCACCTTAGAGGATATATAATATGGAGTGCTTGTTTTATTCGAATGCGAAGCTTTCATAGGGGTCGCTGTTAAAGTTTCGGCAAGTTAAAGGCACTCAGTTTTCTGCACATTGGAGAAAAAAAACTAAAAAAGAACATTTCAATATCTGTAAAATATACTCTCCATATTATTTATCCTCCAAGCCTTTTCACACGGTTTTCAGCCCCGCAAACTGATATTTAGGCAAGTCTCGATATACAACACCATATTTAATTTGAATTACAAATCCTTTAAAAAAATGTATAGATTTTACCCTATTGACTTAACAATGAATCCCTTCAAAAATATAAAGTGGAAGTATTTATCCACATAATAGATACAGCTATAAACTCCTTGGAGCAGAGGTTTTCCCAGATTAATGAGCATAGTAAACGTTTTGCTTTTTTGTATAACATATATTTATGCCCTGAATTGACGAAAGATGAATTGTTAGATAAGAAACTAGAGAGTAGAGACTATTTTATAACCCACGAGAACTCATCTGACATAAATGAAATAGATCTTTCAGAGGAGTTGTCAGTCTTATGTATGATTTCGATAGAAATTTGGTCCTCAAGACGGTTTAAAATTTATTACAGAATTAAGATTTGGTCCAAATCCAAATATCAGTTTTGTTCTTAGAATTCTTTTGACTTTACCAGTTACAGTTGCGAATGGTGAAAGAAACTTTTCTAAATTAAAAATAATGACAAAATTATCTTCGGTCTCATGACACAACACAACGAAGATTATCTGCATTGGATATGATTTTTTATAGAACGCAAGGTTTGCGACAATATGAATTTATTGGAAATTATTAAAAGATTTGCAGAACAGAAAGTTCTCTATGTTCCCAATTTATTTATTTTTTTTTTAAATGACTTAAATGTATACTTGTGGCTTTTCAAAATTTGAATTACTGTGTAGGTATTTTTAATTGAATAAAATAAGAAAAACAAATATCATTTCTTGTGTTTTGTTTCAATGATTTAAACTGAAGGCAAAAAATAGGTCCAGCAAGTCGATGTAACAAAATATACATAAATATAAACTTACTTAATACAACATTTTCCTGTATTTAAACTACTGATTCGGTTTTGGTGAATTTTGTATGTCAATGAAAAAAGTTATTTTAATCCTATCAGTAGTTTCTGGGAAATTTGTTAACAAATACGTACACAAGTATACATGACATATACACCCATGTAATTTGATATAGGTACTCGTTTAGAAGCCCTTTAAGACTAATATATGGATGTGAAGATAATACAACTCCATCGGGTCGAAATGATTACCTCCATTTTTAAAAGTCGGTTACGAATCGCACCATCCCTCAAAAAACATGTTTATAACTTACACTTAAATATCTATATGTTATCATTGCAAAGGGCGGCAAATTATATTTTCGTCCAGGGCGGCGAAAAAGCTGAATCGTATTTGTATTGGGAAACTATTTTGGCATTTGATGTTAGTATCTAATTTACTTTGGACTTAAAGCATATTTTGACTAAACTAAATGGACCCAAACCGCAGCTGGGGAGATACAAATCCGTTTGCCAACAAAGATGGAAGTCATTCATTCTTTGATAAAAGTAAGTTAATAATCTATGCGGAGTTTTTACAATTTCATCAGGGTTATTTTCCAAAATCCCGCAATGCAATTGAATTCTTTTTTTTAATAATTATTAAGTTCTTAAAAAAATTTCTATTCATATCAGAAATGTTGCAGTTAATTTGTACCGGTTTATTGACTTTGATGATTTGCTAATGCAAAATAAATTCAAATTCAAAATGCCATCATTGGTAGCGTTCTACTGGCTATCATCAGCTGCGATTAGATCAACAGAAACCAATCCGGATCCTAAACACCAAAACGTAGGCATTTATTTTGTTTATCTTTGACCTATGGCGGTACTAAACATACAATTGCATCCCTGGGTTATAAAATACTTAATTTGTATGCAGGTAGAATTTCAAAATTCTTTAGTTCAGGTTGTACGCTGAGTAACGACTACACACTACACCCAATCAATGGAAACGCTCCAAGCGCATAATAAGAATTAAAAATAAAAATGTATTTCAATTTATGATTTAAAAATATTCTTATAATAAAAATAACCTTACCCCAATTGAACTAACTTCCAATGCACTCATAATGCCAGCACATCCGTATGCCAATTCTTCCGTAATAAGACATGATGTAAAGATGTCTAATCCAAGACCGCCCAATTCCGTTGGTATGTGGTTATTGAGCAATCCAATGCTCCAAGCTTTTTTAACAATATCCCACGGATATTCGCCAGTCTTATCGTGATGTGCAGCAACTGGTATGATTTCTTCTCTAGCAAATTTCCGCGCTATATCCTGCATTTGCTTCTGATCATCGTTTAGGGCAAAGCACGGTCCAGCTGAAGAATAGCTTCGATAAGCCGTGTATCGTATTATTGAGCTCAGGAACTGAACAATAATTTAAAATAAAAACAAGTCACATAAATATTAAATCAGTTACTTACCTTATTCAAAAAAGCCATAATTACGAATTACCCGTTACAATCTAGAACTGAATTCTTTCATTAATAAATATTTATAAACTTAGTTATTATAATTGCTTCAATTTTGGTTAGGAGAAGAAAGAAACTAATGTGGTCTATGGACTTGTTTCGATTGGCGAGATTGGGTCCCAGTTCCAGTATCCCGGCAATCTGCTGGTAGAGAAGTGATGTATGTGGAATTTCGTGAGGCACGAATAAAACATAAAATTGGTACTTATTAATCGCGTTTCACTCCCGAAATATTAAATTTTGTTATTTTAGTGTTTTGAGGAGCCTCAAAGTTTCTAGTAAACACAGACACAAAGCTCCTCCAGTGCCCCAGTGGAAACAGTACAGAAACAGGAACAGGTAACAGGAGGTTGAACCAAGTCCAAAGATAAGTCATTTCGCCTATCATCTTCATCTGAAAACCACAAAAGTCTAACCAAATAAGACAACATACTCTCCCATACCCAAATTATAATCAGATAGCCTACTCATCAGAAATTATTTAAAACTTCCCACAATGAACGCGGACCAGCGATTTGTTGCGCAGCGCTGTCATCTTAGATTTGGTGAAATAGAAAAAAATCAACTGATGAGGAGAGCTTGTTGTGGTTTTACATTCAATCAATTCGGATGTGGGGGTCAGACCACAGATTAATCGTTTTAAAAAAGAACAACAGACCTCCACTCGGCATTAGGTGTGTTCCTTTCGGCTCCAGTATCTACTGCCAAGTACTTCTGGCTGCAGTCAACTACTTCTACTCTGTGGTCGAAGTAGTTCAAAGTAGTTCATTAATCTAGTTACAGAATTTTTCCCAACAAGAAAAAGACATCACCAATCAAAAGAATTTACGTAGTAGATTGTTGCTGTTGACATTTTTCTAGTAAAAAGTAAAATACAAAAACAAACAACCGAAATTAAATTGATATTAAGGTTAGATTTTACTTTTGGCAAAATGAAAGCATTCCATTCATCATCTACTGGGAAGTACTAAAAAGTACTTTGGAAGGTCCAATGGAACACGGCTATTAACGATGTCTAACATCACAACCATAATCCAATCCACAATCTGACTTGTATGCATAGAGTACCTATATTATTACCTAGAGAACCGACATGGGCGGTCGTTCTCTTCCACCCTACAAGCTGTACTGAGAGGAAAAAGTCCATTAATTTTTGAATGGAGTTGTTGTCCCATGCATTTTAAATGGGACTGAACCAACTTGGCTTCAATTGAAAGGACTTTGCTCAGTTTGCTCAATAAGTTGAATAAGACCGCCCGGATATTTTAAACAAAAATCAGTTAAATTCAAAAATTGAGAAATGAATTAATTTCGTAGTCAAATTTCTTTTTTTAACCCTTTGTCAACATAAACTATGAAGAATATCGGTCATTGTTGCTCCCGGGTAATAAATTTAATAATATTTTTGAATATTTATGTTAAAAAAAACTACCGAAAATTGGAAGCGCGCTCTAGTTTTAATGGCGGCATTAGCACAAAAAGGTACGTGTCTACGATTTAAGTGTGCAAATCGTAGACACGTACGTTTTTGAGCTAATGTCGCCATTTTGTGGACACTTTAGACACGTACCTTTTTGAACTAATGCCGCCAATTTTTTTTTATATCCACCATTCACACGGATTCACGGATTAGGAAAAAAGAGTAAAATAAGAGAGTTTCCTCAAATAAAATTTGCGGGTGTTAAAGGCAAGAGGGAAACCGGTCGGTTCTCTAGGTAATATATAGGTACTCTATGCTTGTATGGATAATGTCACCAGATGACATGGATTTTTGTACCTCCATTGGTTTTTTTCTAGACATGTTTTATAATCCGAGCATCGTTCATGCCCAGCGGAGGCGGCATGTAAAGTAAAAGGGATGTTTAAAAATACTTAAATGTTCATGTCGATTATGGAATTCGCAATACTGTGCCCACGTTCTGTAACTCTCGCATCGATGAAAATTGAAACAAATCGTATGAGTTTGGTTCCATTTTTCATCGTTTCTCGACCAATTTTATCCATGCGAGAGTTACAGAACGTAGGCACTGGATTCACAGTGTACTGTTTGCCTTTAACGTGCCATACCACGATGTGTAGCAGTGCTTGTGGTAAGAGAAAGAAAAACTAACGTGCTGTGTTGCACGCATGATTAGTGTGCACAGTGTGGTTCCGGCTAATTAACATGCTGATTTAACACTACGTTTTCATTAGAGCAAATGAGGTAATTTCGTTGAAAATTTCCAAAATCGATTCCAAATTACCTCATTTTCCATACAAATTTACATTTCGAAATGAGGTAATTTCAAACAAATTTGCACGAAATTATAGACCCCTTTCACACGAGGAAACTGAGTTTCACATTCACTTTGTAGGAAAGAAGGGCACGACGTAAGTGGGGTGAACAAAATTTCCTCGATCAACGATTATTCGAGGAGATTTTTTTGTTATTCCTCTTCACACACACAGTAGAGTGTGTTCAACCAAGCTGTTTTAAAAGGAAACTAGAGAAAGTTTCCACTATTTTGTTTATTCCTGTGAAAGGTACACTAGATTTTAAAGGAAATTAAAGCTGGTTTGGTTTTGGCAACACTGGTTTTGACAGCTGACGTGTGTTTAGTACCTTGTGTCACTGTCAAACAGCTTCAGTTTGGTTTGCAATTTAACCATGGATCGTCTTACAAATGAACAACGCTTGCAAATTATTGAATTTTATTATCAAAATTCGTGCTCGGTTCGAAATGTTCATCGCGCGCTGCTTCCATTTTATGATCGGCATTCTCGACCTTCTGAGCAGTCTATTCGGAAGATTGTGACCAAATTTCGCACCAAATTTACTTTGTTGGACATTAAACCACCAACACGTTTACGTACTGTGCGTAGTGAAGAAAATATTGCGGCCGTATCAGCTAGTGTGACAGAAGACCGCGAAATGTCGATTCGGCGCCGTTCCCAGCAGTTAGGCCTTTGTTACAGCACTACGTGGAATATTTTGCGGAAGCATTTGGGCGTAAAGCCTTTTAAGATACAGCTGGTGCAAGAAATAAAGCCAGCCGACCTACCACAACGCCGAATTTTTGGTGAATGGGCTCTTGGAAAGCTGGCCGAGGATCCGCTTTTTTATCGAAAAATTGTGTTCAGCGATGAGGCTCATTTTTGGTTGAATGGGTACGTAAATAAGAAAAATTGCCGCATTTGGAGTGAAGATCAGCCAGAAGCATTGCAACAGCTACCAATGCATCCCGAAAAAGCCACTGTTTGGTGCGGTTTATGGGCCGGCGGCATTATTGGGCCATATTTCTTCAAAGATGATGCGAATCGCAGCGTTACTGTCAATGGTGAACGCTACCGAGCGATGATAACAAACTTTTTTTTGCCCGAAATGGAAGTTCTTGACTGGCATTATATGTGGTTTCAACAAGACGGTGCCACATGCCACACAGCACGCGAAACAATGGCGCAATTGCGAGGCTAGTTTGGTGAACAGTTAATTTCACGTTTCGGGCCGGTCAATTGGCCGCCTAGATCGTGCGATTTGACACCATTAGATTATTTTTTGTGGGGGTATGTCAAGGCTAATGTCTATAGGGACAAGCCCGCTTCGATTGACGCACTGGAAGCCAACATCCATGCATTCATTCGTGAGATACCGGCCGATATGTGTGAAAGAGTATGCCAAAATTGGACTCAGCGGATGGGCTACCTGAGACGCAGCCGCGGTCAACATTTGCATGAAATTATCTTTAAACATTTAATTGCAAGGTTCAAACTATCGATTCAAATAAATATTTCATTCATTTTTTCGAATTTTTTGTGTTTTTTTTTTTTAAAAAGTTCTAAACCTCTTAAAAAATCACCCATTATAAGAAAAAGTCAGAAAAATCTTCAGCAACTTGTTTCCTCGTGTGAAAGGGGACTAATCGCCAAAAAAACAACAAGAAATAGCAAAGTGATGTAAAAAAATGAAAATATGATAATATATTTCCTTCATGTTTTACTATTTTTATCGTTGTTAAGGCTTAACTACATAAGCCAAAAAGTATATTTTTTTTCCCGCTGGCGCAGTTGTTTTGTGAAAAAGAATATACAATTTTTTTTTAAACAAAATTTAATCTTTCTGCATCATTTTTGAAAGTTTTCCAGTCAGAAAAACTATTCCAAAATGAGTTTGAAAATTTTCACTTTTGTACTTTTTCACTTTTTGGGCTTATGTAGTTAAGCCTTTACTATTAGAAAAACATTTTGCACAATATTTCTAATACATCATAATAAAGAATTCAATTTAAAAGAAATGTAAATAGCTTTAGGCCTGCCACCCACTAGGCAACTTAGTTGCCGGAAACTTTAAGTTGCTCGGAGTTGCCGGCAACTCCGAGCAACTAAAGTTGCTTGCCCTCGCCCACTAGGCAACTTCCGAGCAACTTTTGAGAATTAATATTTGTGTGTTTTTGTATTTAATTTTCTATAAAAACGTGCTCCACCTAAACCTATCTCAATTTGACCTGTCTAAAATGCAAAATCAATGTAGTATTTCAATGGACAACAAATAAAAACGTTAAATTTTCGAAAATTCCTGAAAGTTGCTCGGAAATTGCTTAGTGGGCGGGGGTCAGCAACTAAAAGTTGCCCGGAGTTGCCGGCAACTAAGTTCCGCGAGCAACTCCGAGCAACTTAAAGTTGCCGGCAACTAAGTTGCCCAGTGGGCGCTCTCCCATATAAGCCAATGTAATTGAACCGGGAGCAACTAAAAGTTGCTGGGGTGAGCAACTAAAAGTTGCCTAGTGGGCGGCAGGCCTTAAGCTTTCGCGCTCCTATATATCTAGTACAAATTGAACAAAAAGTGAATCTCTTTTGGCTCGTAGTGCATCACGACGCGTAGTCAAAATTACAACAACAAAGTGAAAAAATAGAAGTGGCGTAAGCTTGTATTCTTTGATTCATGCTACATGCCTGTGTGCGAATACTGTCGAATCAATCTGAAATGACAGATAAGACACAATTTTCATAAGCTTGTTCGAACAGAGACCAAACTAAAGCCCAAACCACATTACTGGTGTGTTGTGGAGTAGTGTGTCGCTATCATTCCAATGTATTTCAAAGATTTCGACACAACACATCATACGATACAAATATGGTTCTACGCATATGAAATATCAATAGATATACTTTATCAAAATGTAAGAGGTTTACGAACAAAGACTAATAAGGTCTACTTTAATTCTTCTAACTTTTCTTACGACGTCATATCTCTGACGGAAACATGGCTATTTAGTGGTATAAGTGACTCGGAACTTTTTGATTCTTCGTTTAATGTTTTTAGACGTGATAGATACTCCGATCCGAATATTAATACTGTCGGTGGTGGAATCCTTATTGCTGTCAAATCTTGTTTTGTGACATCACACGTTAATGTTCCTGTTTGTTTAAATGAGGAGTTTTTATGTGTGAAGATAATTCTTCCAAGGAAAAATATCTATCTTGTCACCATGTACATTGTTCCTGGAAGCTCAATTAATACGTATAATGAGGCCTACCTCTTTTTAAATTCTATTATTGACTTAATGAATTATAATGATGAAATTATCTGCCTCGGAGATTTCAATTTAACTAATGTGGCTTGGAGACGTTGCCCCGATACATTTACTATGGTACCAACTGGAAATCTTTCAATGGATGACTCCATAACCATCGACAGTTTAACGTCGCTAGGACTACACCAGATTAACAACATTCCTAATTCAAACGCTAAAATCCTCGACTTAATTTTCACAACCATGGATGCTGATATCACACTTGATAGATCAACTGAGCCTCTGGTCAACGAAGACTCTCATCATCCAGCTCTCACCATATCTATTACAGAAGATTTTGAAAAAAGTTATAATCAAGACTATGATCAAATTTATAAATTTAACTTCAAGAAAACAGATTACGCAAAATTAAATAGTTTATTATGTCTAATTGATTGGTCTTGTCTTTATACTAGTTCAAATATTGATACTATGGTTTTAAAATTTTATGATAAAATATTTGATTGTTTTTTAGTGTCTGTACCTCTTTTATCAATTAAATCAAAATCATTTTCTCCAAGTTGGTATGATAGTGAGGTGCGGAGTTTGAAAAATCGCAGAAACAAACTTTGGTTTAAATACAAACAAACTAAATTAGAATCTGATTTAAAAAATTATTGTGATGCCAGAGACATTTTTAATAGAGTGTCTAGTTTAAAACATCTAAATTACATACAAAAGGTTCAAAGTAATTTAAAAATGAATCCTAAATCCTTTTGGAGTTTTATAAATAGTAAACGGAAAACTAGTCTATATCCGTCCGTTTTTAACCATAATAACATCTCTGAACATGACCCTCGTATCATAACGCAATTATTTTCTGACTTCTTTCAAAGTGCTTACATCTGTGATTTTTCCAACTGCGATAACTATTCGAACTGTGATAACCTAAACTGTGATAATCTTGACGAAAATGATCAATTATTTGGTCATTTGAATTCATATTCTCAAACTGTCGGCTATTCCGAAACTCTTCGAAGAAATTATTTGCAAGACATTAAGTTTTTATACAAAATCGTTTATTGTCCCTAACCAACATGGGTTTTCTAAGGGTCGTTCGACTGTTACTTTTCTATTAGAGCTAGCGGAGTTTTGTATTAATTCCTTTAAAAATAAAAAACAAACGGATTGTGTTCTGACAGATTTTAGTAAAGCATTTGACAAACTGTCACATAATGTTTTACTTAACAAAATGAGAAAGTTAGGGTTTAGCGTAATTATTTGCTTAACAGATCCTATTCTGTGAATTTTAATGGTTATAATTCAAAAAGTTTTGTTGTGAATTCTGGAGTTCCACAGGGTAGCCATTTGGGTCCAATTCTTTTTATATTATTTGTTAATGATCTTCCGTCAATTTTAAAGTACTCTAATTGTCTTATATATGCTGATGATGTTAACATATTTAAATCCATTTCCAATAACCTTGACTGTGAAATGCTTCAAATTGATCTTCATGCTTTTTATAATTGGTGTAAACTAAATTGTTTGTTGTTAAATATCGACAAGTGTAAGATTATAAATTTTACAAGAAAGTCTTCTGTATTGTCTTTTGATTATAGCTTCAATGGTGTAAACTTGTTTAATGTAAATGAGGTATCTATCCTTGGTGTTTTGTTTGATAAAAAACTTGAATTCACGCAACATATTAATGTGATTTGCAATAAGGCCAATTCAATATTGCGATGGATAAAAAGGGAATCACGTCAGTTTTCTGACCCTTATGTTATTAAACAACTCTTTGTCTCATTCGTTAGACCCATCATAGAGTATGCTTGCCAAGTGTGGTCGCCCTTTTACAGCTGCTATAAAATTAGAATTGAAAGAATTCAAAAAAGATTCTTGAATTTTGCTCTTAGAGGCTTAGGCTGGCAGAACCCATTAAATCTTCCCTCATACAATAGCCGGCTAAAACTCATTGACCTACCTAGTCTAGAGAGTAGACGTTCATATTTATGTTTTGTTTTTATTGTTAAAATTATTGATGGCAATATTGATTCTTTGAACCTTTTGTCCCGCGTTAACTTTAATGTTCCAAAACGTAATCTAAGAGGTACACCTGACCCTATATACATAACACACTATCGTACCAACTACGAACGGAGTTCACCTTTCAATAATATGTTAAAATTGTATAACTCTAATCATAATTTATTAATTAATTTTTATAATGTATCAAATGCTGACTTTAAAAGAACATTTTATAATTTATAATTATTCTTAGAAACATATTGTACGCTAGATATTAATTAGCTTGATTCCAATAAATAAATACATTAGAGCGACAGCGACACACTACTCCCCAACACACCACACGAGAGTAGTTTGGTTCGGGCTTAATGTGGCAATAGTGACACATCACTCCCAAAACACACCACACGAGAAAAATCTGGTTCCGCCTTTAATTAGACAGGCAAAAGTTTCGATGTCGTTTGCTTTGTTTTGGGTTTATTTTTTTAATTCAGAAACTTAAGCAATTATTGCCAAATTTTTTGACAGCCTTATCTACTTTAAACAAGTAGTCGGGTTTATCAACACGACCTATCTCTATTCGTACTTTTTCCTTATTAAGCATCATTCACCGTGTAAATGCTCAATTTTCCAATTGTAAAAGTGTGTACCACCATTACACTTTCTCTACACATTGAACGTACCCGTCATGATAAAGCTCTCTGTTTAGATAAAAATAAAGCTTTTAACCACCTTACGTTACGTATGGGCTTTTTTCTGCAGTAAGTTCCGTCCTTGTTCTTCAAATGATTTTGATGGCCAAGAACAAGAACATTGAATGGGAGGGAAGAATCCTAATATTCTCGTTACTTTTACTTATTAGTTCTTATTATAGTATGAGTGCATTTGGCGTTTGGCCTACAAACCTACATTTCAGTATAAAAATAGTAAAAACACAAATAACACCAAAAATATTATTGATAAAAACCAGAAAGTTTCCAATATAATTCAATTAATAAGTTCCGTAGCCCATATAGTTTATAATTTAAAAAATGAAAACAAAAAGAAAACAAGTATAAATGTATTGCCCTTGATAATTTTTCGCTTATTGTGTCACAACAAAAAATGTGCTCCACATAAGGAAAGCTCTTTTTTTTGTGCAACAGTTTTGTCCAATTATCCATCATTTATTGGAAAAGAAAATTAAAATGGAGCGATTCTAATTCGAGTTTGAAATAATTTAAAAATAAGATTTTATCTAAAGAAATGCCGCAATGTCTTGAGCCCCGACGGTGTTGTTCTGATCACATTACCTTACCTACCTCCTTAAATATTGTGTTTTCCTCTTGCCCATAATAGCTATAAATACGTACATACCTACCCGAGTTTATGCTGATTATGATTTAAGTGATATTAAATAGGAATGCCTAGTAAATATAAGAATAATTTGTCAATATCTTGTTTTCCAGTTGAAAAGGAAAACTTTTTTATTGTGAAATTGTGCAAAGTTGGTTCATAATTAAATAATAAAATTGCTTTATTCCGAGTAATGTTACTGAAAACAAAAAGCTCATATTGATATTTTGTGGTGTGTATATGTGTTAAAACGCAAAACGCATATTTAACACTTCCCAACCCAAGTGAAGTGACTCAAGTTTGTTGAAGTTGAAGCTTCAAGAGAAGTTGAATGTTGAACAAAAAAAATTATACATATTTTGCTTTTGGATTAACTGCGCCGAGCCGAGCCGAGTCGACCCAACAACACAAAGCTTACACCCGCCTGTGTTTGATTTGGTGTCATGGTATGTGTGAATTTTGTATGTAGCTAGGTATATTTATATTATTTTCATTTTTCTTTCATTTGAATTTTTTTTTTCAAAAAGACATGACCTATATCTCTGTCTCTTTTATTTGGTGTGCTTTGTAGGGGTAGTCGAACTGTGAGAGTAGTGGAGTATCTAGATAATTGTTTTAGATGTAGTGTGTTCATACATAGAATAAAATAAGCAAAGCATTGCCATAAGCGCAGGTTTATCTGCAACTTGCATATTTTTGACACACCCGAAATCTGTGGGAGGTAAAAAACAACAAAACTATTGAGAACTTCAAATATTTATGAATTTTAGAGAAATCATGTTTTCGCATGAAAAGTGTTATATTCCACAAAAGATAACTGATTTTTTGTTTTAAAGTTGTTCATTTAAGTGGTTGGAAATTAAATATTGACATATAATAATTGTTCTTTATATACTTGGCAGACACTTGTTGCAGCCAGTTCCAAGTTTGTGTAGGAATAGAAATTTTGAAAATTTAAAGAATTGCTCACGGTTTACATAAACTTCAATAAAGACTAAATTTATATAGTTTTTCCCAGTCAAGGTCATGATCTATCAGAATTTCAAAAGGGGGTTCACATACTCAAATATGTTTCACAAATATGTGTTGATGAGTAGGTCTGTTTGGTAACGTGAAATTTCTTGCGAATTTGCACAAATTTTCACAAAATTACACAATTTGTTACAAATTCCTGTTTGTTAATTCGAAAAAGTTGCAACGAGAGAGCACATCGAGAGAGAAAAAAATTTCCCCTCCATTGGATAACTTGCAAATTTGTGCTACATAAATTTCTGTGTGCAAGGTGAGTAAAGACTGTCAAAACACCCAGCTGTGTTTTGGGAAATTTATAATTTATGTATTTTTTTTTTAATTAAACGCAAATTTTTAACAAAACCAGACTTTTGTCATGTGATTGTTGATGTGAGGAGAAAAATTCTGACGTTTTGTACACAAAAGTGGTTCAATGCGTTTGTTAACTTTCTTGTAAGTTTCTCCATTTTTGAGAAATTTGTTCTCTCTTTGGTGTTTTGGCAGGTTTTACACATTTTGCTGAAAAAAGATACCAAACACACCTAATGTTTGATGGATTGAAGCCATTTGCGTTCACATTTGACACACATGCTGTCAAACATCAGTTCTATTTAGAATTTTAACCTTGGCGGACGTTTTGATTGCAGCTCTCGTAATAGATCAAATTTTAGAATATGAAGAACAAAATAGGTATGTTCCCGGGATTTTTCGCACTCAATCTGGCAAAATGTCAAATTTTGAGGAGTGGAGGTGAAATGCTCTCAGAGAGAAGGAAAACTGTCAAAATGTCGGGAACGGTTTGCGCACTACTTTGCACTAGGTCAGTTTAGTAACGCGAAATTTCTTGCGAATTTGCACAAATTTTCACAAAATTGCACAATTTTTCATCGAGAGAGAAAAAAATTTCTCCTCCATTGGATAACTTGCGAATTTGTGCTACATAAAGGGAATTGCCCATTTCTGGCCCAGAGTGTACACGAACAAGTTTGGTATCAAATGAAAGGTGGCGTGAAGCCCGATACATGAGTAAAATATTTTCAAAATCGTTCATGGGAAAGTCCAGATATTTGGGCTTGAAGTTGACGATTGCAAAATAAGGATTTCAGATTTTGTTCCAAATAATTGTCCATAACGGGCGGAATAATTGACGTAGAAAAATGATATTGGTATTAAATGAAAGGTATTTTTGTTGTCTTTAAAATAATATCAAAATTTTTGTTTGATATGTTAAACACATTTTTAGATATTGGCGCAAATTTTTAAAAAACCTCATGTTAAGGTTTTAGCGTGATACTTGTTAACACTTTACTAACTTTAACCCTTTACCGTATGAATTATTGTTTAAAGAGGAAAAAAATAAAAAACGCTTAAAATGACTTCTTTGGGTTGTTTTAAGACTTATTTCATTAAAAAAAAAAATTTTTTTCTTTAAATAAAAATTTGTATATTTTTAACCCCTTACTGCATACGAAGCCAAATATGGCTTGTACACTTTTACCTCTCAAACGAGCAAGATAATATTTTTTTTTTTATAAAAATACATTCGTTTCAAAGAGAATTAGACACAGAATCAGAAATATATTTTTATGACCACTTAACTCATCTAACACCAAAGTTATTATTATTTGAAATAAGAAAATTTTTCACACTTCCGTTTTCAAGGACAATAAGTAACCGACTGACCTGGAAACATGAATATCTTCCTTCTTATTTGGTGCACGAGTTCAAAAATACAGCTATTTGTTCTCAGAAATGCACAGAAGAGGATCCTGTTGTGTTTTGATCATTTTTTATTGAAGTGAGGAGAAAAAGGCACATAACTGCAGAAAGCCATATTTGGCTTCGTATGCGGTAAAGGGTTAAAGCTCTTTATTAAAATGTTCTTATTTTTAAACACTTTTTAACTAGTATCATACTAAACCTATTTGCATACGTAACTCAAGCTGAACGCGTCTAAAACAGTGACATTTCGTGCAAAAAAGTAAGCAAACATACCTTTTCAAAGTTTTTCTATGTCAAAGTGACATATGGATTTAGTAATATGTTAAAAAGATAAAACAGGAATCTGGCGATTTTAAATTTAGTAAAATGTTAAGAGATAGTACCCGTGTTTTTTTGCACGCCCGGGGAGATTTGGTTGAAAAAAAACGACATCGGGGATTAGCGACGCCATTACAGAAACAAAATGGAATTTCCATACAAACTATCGATAACAAGTATGCAATTCACGCCGGTAACACAGTTTTTCTCCATGTTTAAGTTAAGCCCCGAGAATTCTCCGTGCTTAGCTAAGCCCGAAGGGGATTAGTTGTTGTTGCATTAAACATGTAAATTGCAGGACAGGACGTCGTGTTTTTCGATCGATTTCCTCGGGGCTTGCAAAAAAACACGGCTAGTATCATGTTAGACTCGTTTAAAATTAGCAAAATCCTCTTTTGAACCTAGTATTATATTAAAAATGATTTAACACTTTACTAAATCGTCTAAAATTTTGCGCCATTGAGTTTTAACTTCTAAAAAAAACACTTTTTTTGCGGTCTTTGTCACACCGATATTTCAAAAAAGTCAGTGATGACATATACTTTTTTAGCTCCAGTGAAAAGCTTATTTTACTACCTTTAATTTTATGGAAAATAAATTGTACTTTATCAGATAAATACCTAATAATAAACAAAACATTCCTCGAAAGGCACTAAATTATTATGAGATGACTATATATAATTTGGTATTTAAGTTTTTCAAGGCTCGAACACAATATTACGCCACCTGCCCACTTCTTGGCCAATATTTTATTGATATATAATTCGGATTAAAACCGTTAAAAACAGTATTTCCCTTTTATATACACTATTATTTATTTTAAAACCCGTCCGTCGGTATGTGCGTCTGTGCGTCCACTGTAATTTGAGCTAGAGCCCAAACAGGTGAACCGATTTGCTTCATACTTGATACAGAGCATTTTTATGTGATTCCCTAGAGGATAAATTTCCTCATGGTTTGACAAGAATGCGTTCATATTCTCAAATATGCTTGGCAAGCCAGCAAAATATCAAAATATTTTGATATTCATCCAGCATGTTCGACAATCCGCTTGATGGAGCGTTCACATTTTTTTTGGTAAGGAAAAACAAAGTTGGGTAAATAATTGCACGATCGTGTTGTACAATGGTACGACTAAAGAAAGAATATCTGTTTTCAAGTTATTGAGTTATAATTCTCTGAAAATGCTGATTAAAATTTATTATGGACCTGCGGAAACTCCAGTCGAGTATTTTTTATATGGGGTTTGCCATTGGTTTTCAAAATAAAAATTAACATTTTTCGTAGTGTCAATATTTCAACAAAGTGTTCATTCCTTGGAATACTTTTAAAAGAGAAAATAATGAGCTTGACCTATTCATTTTAAGCAGCTTCTATTTCTTTAGCGATTATTTCCCACATGTGTACATACATATTTTGATATGCCAAAATCTGCCAAAAAAAAATCCAATCTGCAAAATAAATCAATTTTTTACAGAATGACATGCATAAATGGTCAAAATATTTTGACAAATCCAAATCACAAATGCATTGATTTATTTTACCAATGGAAAACACCATTAGTGCTCAAACCAGTCCAATTATTTTGACAGTTTTCCCTCGCTCTGAGAAATTTTGACTCGTCAAAATATGCGAAAATAACCATTGCTGTCATGAACTGTCATAACAAATATGACATTCGGTTTCACTGCCAAGGGCAATTGAAATTGATTCGTAATAAAAAGAAACAAAGATTTGTTAGAAGCACGAACCGAAAACAAATAGGCAGATATGTCTGTAAATCTAACTGCCACACCAATTTATCTCCGTGGCAAACAATTGACCCGCAATTGTTTTGCGTTGTGGTTGCCACTTCCGAAAAAAAAATTATATTCACAGAAGATTATTTCCATGCAAAAGGTTCTTGCATCCAAAAATTAAATATTTTCCATTTTTAGTCCTTAACTGGATGAACACAATAGACACGAGTGGTGAATAACAAACATGTTTTTGCGGGGTCGGCTTACACTATAAAAATTATACTCACCTCACAACATTATACCCAATACAATACAGGGTGTTTTGCATAAGATGAGACAAAAGGTTGGGTGCGTAGGTTGGGTCAAGACAAAAAAAAATCGTATGGGAGGGGGTCTATTTCCCTCCGTTTAGGCGGGAGATGCAATTCAAAAAAAAAAATCATTTAAAATCAACGGCAACACTTAAAATGTCATGTTATAACATTTTTTAAAGCAAAAAATCCATTTTTTAATTCTGTTGCTTTACTTAAACTGACAATTTCCATCAATTTTATTCCAATTTAACTTTTTTTTTGTATGAACTTTGGACAAACATTGCTGAAAATGGCAGTTTACGAAAGTAAACGAACAGAGGTAGTGTTATCGTAAAAGTATGGATTTTTCACAAATTTCACAGAAGATATTCTATGTTAAAAAAGGTTTCTAAAAAGGCGACCCTGGCGCTGTCATATTACCTCTTTGTTTGTTGACGATGACGATTAAAAAAATAGTCCTGTTTAAAAACTTAAAAATCTAGAAAAATCACAATTTAAAAAATTTTAACTTTCTAATATCAGCTTACACCTTTTTACTCAGATTTCAAAGTGTGGTTTTAAAATAAGGATGTATCATGCAGAATATTGAGGCGGGTTAGAAGTAAGTTCATAATATGACAAAATCACGACATTTAATCCAATCATTAAACCCTTTATACAGGGTGATTTGCATAAGGTGTGACAAAAAGCTAGAGAATGTAGGTTGGGTTGAGACAGGAAAAAAATCGCATGGGAGTCTATTACCCCCCCTATTCCATTCTGGCTACAGTGGATTACATAAATCTGTCCGTCATTAAAGCTTTCACAGAGTTGTCGTAGTGTACACGATAACACTCATCATTAAAAGCTTTTTCTTAAAGCTCGAAAATCAAAAGCACATTAACAGAAACTCAAGGAAAAAAAGCTGAACGAATAACCAAATAGACAAGGGTAACTCTGAATGCACATCAAGCAGCAGCCAATCGCCATTGGCCACAGCAATTCAGTGCACACTGCACATGCACACTCAGATGTGCCTTGGATAGGACGTTGGGTCTGTGTCAGATGCTATTGGAAATTCACGAGCGGGCAAACATTTTTTGCGGAGGAGTTATTTCAATTTAATTTGGTGCAAAAATATGGCACGCTACTGATTTCGCAAAAGCTTTCCTATAAAGACGTGTACTGCCTATTTTTGTTGGACAGAGTAAAGAACAGATTTTAGCATCTGGTTTTTGATGTTTGACTTAAAATTATTAAGAGCATTGAATATTAAAAACAAAAATACTACTTAATAACGTAAAATTTTGAACAAAATTAGTTAGAACAATTTTCTTTTTATTTTTGTTTTCAAAATTTTGAGTTTAAAAATTAATTTTTCAAAAACTATTCACAAAAACAACATTATTTAAAAATAAAACAAAAGAAGGGATTTCTAGCTTTAAAAAAGGTATAGCATGACATTGTGAATGTGTCAAGTTAGCATTTCCACTTCAAAATTTTGAGAATCCAATAATTGATTTATTTGTTTTCTTTTTCTTTCACGACAAATTTACGACAATTAATACAATTATTGGATGTCTAAAATTTTGTCGTTAATATTTCTTCGTTAATATTTGCTGCAATGAAATTGTTAAGGGTCTCTAAAGTTTGCTAGTTTAAAGTTTGCGTTTTTTTCTCACCTTTTCTGACTAAACTTGGCAAAAACTTTAAATTTTTTCAGGTGAGATATAACGTGTAGAAATACTTAGATCTTATTTTTTTCAATTAAACTTTGCATATCCTCTCATAACATATTTCGTTTTTCTTGCAGGTTTTTTTCCTTTCTAATATCAACACAACTATGGCCAGATATATCTAATAAATAGATAAACAAACAAAAAATTCAAAAACATGGAAGAATTCTCGGCTGTGGTTCAGACATTTGGCAATCATGAAAAGGACCAACTTCTATCCTGTTCCAATACAAAACAACAAATTTTCAATCACCCCAATCTAAATCAAAAGGACACTCGATTGTACAGCTCTTCCGAAAAATATAAACATACCCACCAAGATTCAAACACGCATTTGACCCAATGTAGTCCGCTAACTCAAACGTGTTTCGCGGATTCAGCTTTGACAATTCCGAACGAAAATCGATTTGTCGGTATGCCAAGTGATGGCTTTCAAAAGATATCAGAGGCAAACACTTTTGATAATTATCTGCATGCTACAGTATCCACCACCACAAATGTTTCAGATGAATCTACTTTTAATGATATACAATTTCGAGGGGAAACTAGTTTCGCAACAAAACAGCATCGATTAACCAACGCAGAGTTGCATTATGAGGCTTTTCAGAAAGTGAACACTAACGACTTCATTGACAAAACAACACATTGCGCAAACAACTCTTCATTCCTAGAATGTACCACTGATGAAAAGCACGGCAAGAGTGCGAATAACTATAACAATGAATTGAACTCGAATTTTTCAGTGCCTATTACTAATTTGGAATCTGATTCGACAAACCCCGATCGTATAGTAAAAAATATCCAGTCTGGACAGCTTGCGCCGAATGCAAATTTGAATCTAAGCATAGATTCGGATTCATCTTCCTGCGATGACTTGATTGATTTGGAAATAAATGATGTCGATGGACTTAAGGGTAAGTTTTCAATAAGCAAAACGTATAATTTACAACTAACTTGGAATTGGCAATATTTGGAAAATTTTCAGAAACCTTTACTTTAATTCGAATTTGTTTCAGCATGACATCGTATTGAGAAACTGAATATGTTTTCCAGGTTGAAAAGTCTAGATCGTTTATCATCGATTTCAGCTAATCGCGTTCCCAACATACAAAATCAGGCATTTTTGTTCAATCAACGACAAATTCTTATGGCGGCTTCTGAACTTCGAATAAGACTTCACTCGTCGTACGAGAACATCTGAATTGACTGATGTAAGAATATTTAAGTCGGGAACTAAATTTTTTTTCGAAAGCGAAAGTTAATGCCATAGGAAAATACGCAGAACGAAACCTCAAAAGAAACTATGGGAACCAAAACATTGCTATTATGTCAGATAGCATAGCCGCACTTAAAGCACTAAACATCTATGGCAATAGTTCTAAACTGGAATGGGAGTGTTTGGGGAGGTTAAATGAACTTAAATAAAATGGCAGACTCCATAGCCAAAAGAGAAGCAACAAACCCCCTAACGGGGATGTAGCCCTATCGAGAATTAGAGGAGAAATGTTGTGCAAAAATTAGATCAATTACAAGAGGAAGCCACCAGATCTTAAATCAAGATTTTTTATGACTAAGACCCAAAGAAGAATTTATAAAACAGCAACCGATTTAGACGGTCGATTGCGGAAATATCGCTATCCAAGCCCAAACACTTTTGCAGTGAAACTTGCGGGAGGATAACATAATTAATCAAGCTTAAAAAAAGACACTCTGCTAGAGCTAAAGGCCCAACTATAGGGCGTTTTTCTTTTTTAGTTCAGAGCAGAACCTGAACTGTCAAAAAAAAATCGTGTTTCTTTTTTAGCTCAGAGCATTCAGAGCTCCAATTTTGTGTTTCTTTTTTCGCTCTGAGCATGTTCAGAGCGCGCTCTATGAGCTCAGAATAAATTGATAGAGCAGACGGAGTTGAATAGCTGAACACAAATTTGATAAGTGGAAGAAGAAGGAAGGAAGAACTCTTAGAGCAGAGCACGCTCAGTAAAAGTAAAAATACACAAAATCTCGTTAAAGTGAATACAATATGAAAAGTCAACCGCGAATGCGACTCTGGGAGTTGAATAAGTTTTAATAATAACGCGCGTTCGAACGCGCGTCTATTGTGTTCAATCAGTTTTGCATTTCATTCTGTTGACATAAAATATGCGTGAAAATCATTTAATCCCTATTTGGATCCTCCATTTTGATTTTCGTTTCTCCTTTTTGCAGCTATTTGTCAAATTTACTTATGCGCCGAGCGACTGGGATCGCTCTTACTTGAATTTGCTTAATTGAACGAAACTTAACGAATCAGAGCTGGATTCCATTATAATGGGTGATTTTTTAAGAGGTTTAGAACTTTTTTAAAAAAAAAAAAACACAAAAAATTCAAAAAAATGAATGAAATATTTATTTGAATCGATAGTTTGAACCTTGCAATTTAATGTTTAAAGATAATTTCATGCAAATGTTGACCGCGGCTGCGTCTCAGGTAGCCCATCCGCTGAGTCCAATTTTGGCATTCTCTTTCACACATATCGGCCGGTATCTCACGAATGAATGCATGGATGTTGGTTTCCAGTGCGTCAATCGAAGCGGGCTTGTCCCTATAGACATTAGCCTTGACATACCCCCACAAAAAATAATCTAATGGTGTCAAATCGCACGATCTAGGCGGCCAATTGACCGGCCCGAAACGTGAAATTAACTGTTCACCAAACTCGCCTCGCAATTGCGCCATTGTTTCGCGTGCTGTGTGGCATGTGGCACCGTCTTGTTGAAACCACATATCATGCAAGTCAAGAACTTCCATTTCGGGCAAAAAAAAGTTTGTTATCATCGCTCGGTAGCGTTCACCATTGACAGTAACGCTGCGATTCGCATCATCTTTGAAGAAATAGGCCCAATAATGCCGCCGGCCCATAAACCGCACCAAACAGTGGCTTTTTCGGGATGCATTGGTAGCTGTTGCAATGCTTCTGGCTGATCTTCACTCCAAATGCGGCAATTTTGCTTATTTACGTACCCATTCACCCAAAAATGAGCCTCATCGCTGAACACAAGCAGCGCGCGATGAACATTTCGAACCGAGCACGAATTTTGATAGTAAAATTCAATAATTTGCAAGCGTTGTTCATTTGTAAGACGATCCATGGTTAAATTGCAAACCAAACTGAAGCTGTTTGACAGTAACACAAGGTACTAAACACACGTCAGCTGTCAAAACCAGTGTTGCCAAAACCAAACCAGCTAAAAAATCACCCGTTAGATAGTGAATAGGGGTCGGTCGTTTACTTATGCGCCCATAAGTTAGCTTATGCGCATTATAGTTAGGTTTTTTAATTTAGGTAATTTATTTGAATTTGCAATTTTCCTGCACTTGATGACAGTGTTGCCAGATTTTCTAATAGAATAAATAGATGAGCAAAAATAATCAAACACAAATTGTGTTCTGTAGTCAAATTTATTTATTTTGATTTAAATTGCTTAAAATAGTTTCACCCGATTTTCACTGATTTTTCTTCATACATTTTATTTATTATTAAAAGATATTTTAAAGACTGCACTTCCAAGTTCAATATTCAAGTCTTTAAAAAATCATTAAAAGCTTTACTTCTTTCCATTATTCCAATGATTTCAATGTCAAAATAATAGTTAGCTGGAAAGGAACACATACTTGAACAAATTGGTGTTGATGCTTAAATCTAGATTTAAACAGACCGGTTTTCTTCAGTCCTGAATGGAAGTAATATATCGGTTATATCTTGAAATCACACTGGAAAATCGGGCAATATTAATCTTTGCGTCCGTTCGTCCATGCGTCCAGTTTAGAGGCTACAAAAATTGATAGATTTGCTTACATTTACTTTTATGTGACTTCTCAAAGGATAAATTCAAGTTTTTATCTAGGCAGGTAGCTGCCATACAACCATTTGTTTTTTTTTTATATTTTCTCAAAAACGGTCTTTAACGATTTTGATTAAACTTCGTACTACATGGAATGTCGAAAGCAATCCAAATAATGTTGCATTTCAGGTTTTTGTCAAAAAAAAATCACATAACCGGAAGCTCTTACACCCAATTGCGTTTCCACTCAAATGTTAAGATAATTTTTAAATAAATGCATACCTTTTTCGTTTAACAGTGAAATAATAAAAACAAACTAGTGGATAAGAAAATAATTTTACAATTAACGCGTTGACTTTCTCGGTTGTAAAAAATTGCCAATTTCGACGTGAGAGCTATTCAGAGATTAAAAATGTATACAAAAAATGATAACTGATAAATAGAAAGAGAGAGAAAGAGCTGAAAGATGTATAAATCAGAGATAACTGTTGTCAGAGAACATTCGTGCAAGATTCCTTTAGTAACTCTTTAAACAAACAAGACCGTTTTGGATCCGTGCACGTAAAGTAATAGTTAACAACGTATGGACGACTTCGCATACGGATCCAAATATGGATCCTCCAAACTGCGTTTTGCGGCTCAAGTTAGTATGGAAATTAGAATCACCAAAGACCCACTTGTGCATGTATTGTGACAAATGGAGCTCACCATACTCAGTGAAAACCGATACCAAAACGGATCCAAAATGAATCAAATAGAATTACTTCTCAAATCGAGGGGAAAAAATAACAAAATTCCTGTAGAGACAAAACTATTTTGTAGGTGTGTGCGAGACACTCCGTTTTGCAATGATCCAAAAAAAGACCAACAAAGCTGGGTCAGTGAATTAGCTTGAAGGGAATATTTTAATTGCCATTTATAGGAAACTTAACAATTTTCAAGGTTTCTGCCATTTTGATTTTAAGAGTAAACCCGTTCCTGAACCCGTTTTCACAACGGTGCAGATGGATAAAATCGAAAAATCCCTCGTTACAATTTCTGTCAAAAAAAAACCTTTTTAATTACATAACTGAGCATTGCGGACGGCAATGGCTCAGTGGTTGATTGCATAACTTAAAGATGTCGAGTTTGAGCCCCACTAGAGGCAGCATTCTTTTCCATACTTTTACTGGATGGCACTGGGGGATTGCATGAGATTTTAAAAACCTTATTTCTCAGTCCACTGTGGCAACAAAAATTCTTTCCTATTCTTCTAACTAGTGCATTCAGGTTGCATTTAAAACACCTTAAGTCTTACAGGTATATTATTATAAATAATACAAACATAATGATATTTTTAGACAATACCGTTAAATTTTTTATCATAAATGTTTCCATTGAGTTTAAGTGCACTAAAATAATAGCGAATGCATTTATTTTTTCATTTGTCTGGCTTGTGAATTTTTTTGTATGGAGATATAAATTAATAGATGATAAAGACTTCCGTTTTTTTCTTTTTGTATGAGCAATTTTATATTACTGAATGAAACGAGTAGTGGTGGGGCTATGAAATTGGACTTAGATAAAATTAAAATTAAAATTAAAAACAAAAATTGCGTTCTGAATTTTCTATTAAACTAAACTGTTACTCCTCAAAAAAATTATAAAGGGTCCGCCATCTAACGTTTTTTTTTTCAACTAGTGCTTATTTCGTGAATGGTTACACTTAGCTCATGTCTGATTTGACAGATAATTAGTTTTACCCTTCCGCTGAACGAATATGGTTGTGTATACGCTTCGCTAAGTGGGCCTGCGATCGACTTAGAGAAGATGCCGATTTTGCCAAAAAAATCATCTTTTCAGATGAAGCTCATTTTGATCTTGGCGGGTAGTAAACAAGCAAAATTATCGCATTTGGGGCACAGAAAACCCGCACGCATACATTGAAAAGCCGATACACCCAAAACGAGTCACTGTTTGGTGCGGATTTTGGTCCAGAGGCATAATTGGGCCATTTTTCGAAAATGGGCAAGGAGTGGCCGTTACAGTCAATGGCGATCGTTATCGGGCCATGTTGAACGAATTTTTGTTCACAAAAATTGAAGAGGAGGATATTGGCAACATTTGGTTTCAACAGGACGGCGCTACGTGCCACACAGCCGAAGCTACACTCGATGTTTTGCGCCATTTTCAAAAAAAAAAAGAAGTTATTTGGCGGACCCTTTACTTATTTTGCTAAAAAGGTTCATCTACATAATTATGTATGTACTTGCGGATTCACTTTTAGGTAAGCTTTATGAGTTTGCTTTTATTTAAGACCCTACGACAAAATGCCAATTTACTAGAATGTATCTTCTTGAGTTTTAGTTAATCTTTGCTGCCTCTATACGGCAATTATTGGTTTTGTTAAAAAAAAAAAAAAACAAATTTCGAGGATGTAATCAAAACTAACAATACGATTATAGAGAAGTTCGAAAAAGTGGGTTTCGTCACACGTCTGTGCGTCCACTGTAAAACAACGTTTTTCAAAATTTTGAAACGCAATATTGTTCAAACTATTGACAAGCATCAAAAAGATATATTGGGATAACCCAAAAATAATACCATTTTCTCAAAAAAAGTAATTAAACACCTAATTCCGTTATGTGAATTTTTTTTAGAAAAACCTGAAACGCAGTTTTCTTACAATTGACTTGGTTTAAGTTTAATCAAAATCTTTAGAGCCGTTTTCGAGAAAATTCTAAGGCACCAAAATATTTGTATGGCAGATACCCGTTCTAGATGAGCTACAACAAAAATTCAAATTTTCCCTCTAGGGAATCACATAAAAATGCTCAGTACCAAATTTGAAGGAAATCGGTCTACCCGTTTAGGCTCGAGCTCAAATTACAGTGGATGCACCGACGCACAGACGCACCGACGCACAGACCGACGGACGGCATGACGAAACCCACTTTTTGATGTGTAAACATCTATGCTAGCGGTAGAGTGAAAAAAAAACGTGAACGTTCGTGTGCAACGTTACGTCGTGCACTTTACGTTGTAGCACGTTACGTTACGAAATCTGATTTGCCCCGACCAAAACAAATTGATTTTAACGCGACCGACAATTAGATTATACGTTATCGTGACCACTCATTTATATTGTTTTTGCCAACGACGAAAGCAAATTGTTTTTATCGCGACCGACGGTTTTATCATTTTAACACTTATATTTTTATATTTTTTTCTTTAATTTTTAATTATTCGCCGAACAAAATGGACGCGACACTAGTAATTAAAAAGAAAACAAAATCAAAACAAAAATAATAATAGTCAGCTATAGGGATTGACAATTGACTGTAGGTATGGTAGGTCAATGGCTGTAGGTATGGTAGGATATCGGGTGCGTTCAGTAATACAAATCTGAACTTAAATTCTACGTTTACATTATACTGCTTTTAAGCGATGCAATTTCTTCTTCCAATTTGTAGGCTGTGATATACAAAATAGCTGAGGTTGAACAAATTGCAGAGTTATCGGCTACCTTTGTACTTGCACAAAGTTAACATTCATTAAAAATCACAGCGTCCAATTCCATAGGCGATTGATGGTGTCAATCGATTGAAACTGCTATTTTAGTGATTTCCACTGACAACAACTGCAACTAAATATTCTAAAAACTCAAGATATATAATTCGTCGGCTATCTCATAGTGACATTCATTTGAGGTTCGTTCAGTATAAAATTAAGACTGAACTTTTTGTAAGTTTTACTCGATGCAAAGATGGAGTTTCATAACGGTTGCAAGTTCGTTGACAGTTCTAACTAGATATTTAAATTCGGCCCCTTTCAGTCAAACCATCAAGTCCTTTTGGAATTTGGGTACGGTGTCATTTAATTGAAACCACGATTTTAGTGCTCTCAGCTGACAGTTGTTGTTTGTCGATGCTCAGAGAGTGATTACCATAAACAATAACCATGTGTAATGTGAAGTCATCTTAAAGTTGAGAGTGAACTACGAAGCAGGACCTTTCAGTACCGAACCTTCACCGTTCGTTGGACACTTCACCACCAGCCTTTTAGTGCTTGGAAATTTAGTTACAGCGGTTCCCCCACTGTGTATTTCGCTGCCGTTATTTCAACACTAAGCTTTTTAAGCACTGCCTACAGAAAGGTAATGTAGTGTTAATTATTCAATATGTTTCTTTTGATGACGTCCAGTAACAAAAATCAGGCACTTGGACAAACGTTGATGTTTACACATATTTAACCGTGAGTCCCGGAACTCACATTTTTTTTTTTTAACTTCTCAATTATCGTTGTGTTAGTTTTGATTTCAAGCTCAAAATTTTTTTTACACGAAACCAATACTTGCCCCATGAAGCAAGTAATAACTTAAAATAATAAAAAATGAAAGATAACGGCAACACTTACAATGTCATGCTATATCTAGAGTAAAATTTTGAAAGAAATAAAATTTGAATATATATTCCACAAACATTCCTCCTAAATAATTTGATTTAAAAAGTAAATTGAAGAAAGAATTCCTGGGTATAGCATGGCACTGTTGGTGTTGCCGTTGTTTTTAAATAGTTGTTTTTCTATTTTACCTAAAATTTATTTTTTTTTTTTGGAAAATTACCTTCTCTCCTTTATGGTCTCCTTTGATTGTGTTTATGTATAGGTACATTTTAAACTACATTTTCTTCATAAAAAGGTTTAGTAGCTCATGTCATTTGTTTGTCAATTGTTCCGTTTCTGAAAGAAGACAATAAAACTTTATGATCAAATTTGCCAAACTTATCTATGTACATACATATATTTTTTTTTATACACAAAAGCAATGATAATTGGTAAATAAATGCGTCATGAAACGTGTTTGAAATTTAAATCTATGGATAAAACGAAAAGGGTTACATTAAGACGCAAAGTTACAAAAATCTCTCTCACTATGGAAACCCCAAGCTATGTCTACATTACCACCGAAAATTGTGTAATGCATCAGTTAAAGGTGTGAAATAGTGTCAGACCTTTAACTTGGGACATAAATGAACACAAAAAAAAAAACCTCTCAATCAGTTACTACCTATAGTTATTGTGTGCCCTCTCTCAACTTCCTAGCTTAACTTTTGAAGTTTTAAAACGTTGTTTCATGTTTATTGGTTCATAAAGTACCTAATGTATCATCAACTTGTTTTTATGTTTTTTTCTTTAAATTTATTTAGTGATTTTGTGTAAAACTATATAAAATAAGAAAAAACAAATCTCGAATAAAAGAGTTAGTTTTAAACAAAGTATTGCGTCACTATGATATCTTTTTATAATTATTTTTTTTTTTTAAACATAATGCTATGTTAACCTTAACTTAATGAAAACAGTCATTGTTTAAAGTATGCTAATAGGTCGCTTAATAACCCTGTACTACTTTCATTATATACTTATTTTGTAAACAGAGAAATATTTTGCCATCGTTCGTATTTATGTGTTGCTGACAACGCATTACCACACCAGCGCACGCAGAGATGATGGGTATGCACCCTGACCTAGTTACAATTAGTTTTATGAAGCTTGTCTGTCTGTGGCTATTTTAACATGCAATGCTTTTTTAAAACTTTTAAATGCATGCATGTATGAGAGTTGTTTTTATGCAATGCATTTTCATCACACACCACCAATGGAAAACAACATGCTACTAAAACTAATACAATATAAATATATTTGTATTTTTTTTTTTATCCTCATCGTGCTCGTTTGGCGCAAGGGAAATAACAAGAGCTTTTACATGGAAGTGTAGTTTTGTTGTACGTACTACTATACTGTTGAGGAGGTGTTTATTTGTGTTTGATAAAATACTACTTCAGTTTCCACAAACACACACACACATTCCGACATTCAACATTTAATTTGTCTCTATTGTAAAGTGCGGTAACATTTTATCAAAGTATTTGTTAAAAAAGCCCTTTCCTAACATGTGTTTGGAGAAAAAAAGAAAAGATTATTTTGAAAGATACAAAGCCATCATATAGATACATGCACCAATACATGGAAACTATATATGGACGTGAGTACAATGCTTAGTAATCGTGTACCATACTGCAATGACAATAATATTGAATTGCCGAAACATCTAAAAACATATTGTGGAAGGTCTTGGTTTACTTTTTCATACATTTGAAGCATGGAGAGTATAGGTAGGTACCTACGTTTTAGTATAATATATTTTTGAACGTTATTGTGTCATCGCGAGGCAAACCTTTGGATATGTTTTTTTTGTTTTCGTAAAAAAAAAAAAAACAATTTTTTAGTAAATCAAACAGAATCTTAAAACAGTTGGTAGATACCTATGGGTTTTGTCATCATAAATAAACAAAAGAAATGTTTGAACACAATTTATTCAGAATTTATGTCACCCTGAGTTATGTATGTACATTGCACATTATGTATATGTATGTATGTAGATAACTTAATTTATGTATGAGAAAAACTATAAGCTTACATAAAAATTGACTCAAAGAAATTAAGCGAGGTAAAGCTTCGAAATAGGCCGAGGTATCCAATGCATGTTAAGATTCACTAGAAAAATGTAGTGCTGAATGTAAATAAAGCTGTGGAACCTAGCTTAAAAAATAACAAACCTCAAGAAAATGCAAGAGGAGAGTACGATAACTACGGCGGTGAGAAAAAAACAGATTTTTGTTTACTATGGAAGGAGGGTCTATCTCGCCCCGTTTGGGCGGGAGTGGCAATTTTCTAGAAAAAAAAATGTGAATTACACAAAATATATTAAAAAACAACTGCAACAGTTAACTTAATATTTAATATATTTTTTTATTAACTTTTTAAGTAATGTTATTTCTTTCAATAGTTTTCAAAAAAATTACTTCCAAGCTCAAAATAAAAAACAAAAAAATTGAGTGAGTGCCGGGACTCACGGTTAATATGTGTAAACATCAACGTGCGCGGATCCAAAACGGACTTGTTTTTGCTTGAAGGGGATCTTAAGATTTTTTTCACTGAACGCACCCATCCTAGTATGCAGATCGTAACGTTGCACACCGTAACGTTGCACGACGTAACGTTGCACACGAACCTTCACGTTTTTTTTTTCACTCTACCGCCAGCATAGATGTTTACACATCAAAAAAAAAATGTGGATACATATTGATTTTTTTTTTTCGAAATTTTGAAAGCAGGTGCGGATTTTTTTTTACTACTCACTACTGATAATTCTTGATAAAATATTGAAAACCAGATGGTTCTATGTGTATTGGTTTTCGAGAAAATTGAAAATTACGAAATCTACTTTCTTATTAGATATTGATTTTGTTGGTTATACGTGAAGTTATGGGATGAATGAATTCTTTGAACCTGAGAAGCTACCCAAATTGTGTTTTCCAAAGAAAGTGTTGGCATTGGCGCCTGCCTGGCGAATGAACATACCCTAAGCGAAGCAATGGAGTTGCGCGTGAGCGGGATGAGCACTCGAAAAAGGTAGTTAAAATCCTTGGAACTCACCTATGGTACTGTTTCCCAAGAAAACTATTGACATTGGGGCCTGTCTGGCTACCGAACATACCCTAAGATCCAGTTTTTTTTAGTGGTGAATCAACCCAGAGTTAGCTTACTCTAGAAGTAAATCAACCCACAGTGAACTGAGGAAGCAGTTTTTCGATGGAGAATGCATGCGGAACGACTAAACAAACTTGGTGAATAAATCATCAAAAGCATCAGTTCAGTTAATCCTGAGTTAGCTCATCAAATTTTATGAGTTAACTCGCGTTTAACTCTAATCTCGAACTCAAAAAACTGGACCACACAAATAGAAGTTTCAAAAACTAAAATAAAATAAAAGTACGTATACGCCCGAGTGTACTATTTATTCTTTCATAAAGGCTCCTTCTTGGTATGTAATTATTTTTCACTTTGATTATGGTTACGAATGTTTATAAATTCTTCTTACTTAGTTACTTCAGATGAGGCCTATACAGTCCACGATGGACTACGGCCTCAGACAACAAGTCCTTCCAAACAGTTATGTTATAGCTAGCTTCCTCCAGCTACGTAGACCAAGTTAGTTGAGGTCGCTCTCCACTTGTGCTCCCGCGAGTCTTAATGCTATTTTGGGATGGGCCTTATTGCCACTACAAAAAGGAAAAAAAGTCTGCGGGTGCTATTTTGGTGATTCTCTACTGAAAACTACTTTTCGTGGCCCCAAACAAAAATGATTCAAATACATTACAAAATTAAATATTTTTCGGCTCAAAGTCAGAACAAAATAATCGTTTTGTTATTAAACAATGAATTTAAATATTCATGGAGTCCAGTATCAAAAAAAATATGTGAGTGCCAGGATTCACGGTTAATATGTGCTTGAAAGTCTAGTGTTGAAATTTTTGTGTTGAAAAACAGAAGCGAAATACTCAGTGGTAGAACCGCTGTAACGAAATTTCAAAGCACTAAAAGGCTGGCGGTGAAGTGTCCAACGAACGTTGAAGGTTTGCTCTTGAAAGGTCCTGCTTCGTAGTTCATTCTCAAATTTAATATGACTACAGATTAGTCATGGTTATTGTTTACTGTCAGCGGAAAGCACTGAAATCGTGGTTTCAATTAAATGACACCTTAGCCCAATTCCAAAGGAATTTGGCACTTAATGGTTTGGCTGACAGGGGATGAATTAAAATATCCAGTTAGAACTGTCAACGAACTTCCACCCCTTATGAAACTCCATCTTTCAATCGAGTAAAACTTACACAAAGTGCAGTCTTAATTTTATACTGAACGAACACCCAACGAATTTCACTTTGTATTTTGAAAGATAGCCGTCGAATTATATATTTTGACGTTTTTAGAATATTTAATTGCAGTTGTCACTAAAAAGTCACTAATATCGCAGTTTCAATCGCAGCCAACCGGCTATGGAATTGGACGCAGCGATTTTTAATGAATGTTAACTTTGTGCAAAAGTAGCCGTGTGTTTTTGCAAGCCCGAAGGGTTTTGGTTCAAAAAAAGACATCGGGGATTATAGGGACGACATTACAGAAACAAAGTGGAGTTTCCATACAAACTATCGATAACAAGTATGCAATTCACACCGGTAGTACAGTTTTTCTCCGTACTTAGCTAAGACCGAAGGGTATTAGTTGTTGTTGCATTTAAAATGTAAATTTCCTAGCCCCGACGTCTTTTTTCGACCAATTTCCTCGGGGCTTTGCAAAAAACACGGCTAGTATCATCTCTCTGCACTCTTTACTCCACTTGATTAAGCGAAGTTTTCTGAATGGAATACGAATGAAAAGTAAACGCACTCAAACAATAAGGAAAAGCAGAAAGAAGAGCGTTAACTCCGCCATTTTTTCATCCTCAGCAATTTTGTGTACCCCAGCCACCAACGTGCTTAAAAGTTGCAAGAAGAAATTGCATCGCTGCATCACTGAACGCACCCGATATACTACCATACCTACAGCCATTGACTTATGTCAATTGTCAATGCCTACAGCCGACTATTTTTATTTTTGTTTTGATTTTGTTTTCTTTCTAGTTTCTAGTGAAGCGTCCATTTTGTTTGGTAAAAAGTAAAAAAAGTGTCAAAATGTGTCGGTAAATACATATTAATTGCGATAAAATATTGTAAAATTTTATTAATTTTTAGCAAGCAAAAATTTATTTATAACAGTGTTATGGCATTATGTTGCATAGTAATGCATACCAAATAAAAAAAAAAATCACTCTATTTTTCGTGATTAAAAACTTAAAAAAGGCATCGAATTTCGTCATTTCCGTACGCAGCAAATGCCCGGAATAACTTCAGATGTCTTTTTTCTTTAAAAAGTCATGGATTACTTGCATTAAGTACAATGACAGACCGTAATCAAATCTTCTTGTAGACCAAGTGGGTAGGATAGATAAACGTGTATGTCATCAGCATAGAAATGTAGCAGTACATTGTAGCAAACAATTGGGAGGTCATTTATAAAAGTACAGAATAGTAAGGGCCATAAAATAGAGCCTTGTGGTTCACCATAATAGAAGTTCAAAGAATCGAATTCTACTTGGCCAATCTTTACCTTTTGACTGCAATTACACAAATAGCTCTCAACTAGACGCACCGCTCTATCATGAAACCCAAAATAGTTTTTTTTGTCAGGTTTTTGCAAAGTATTTTATGGTTAACTCTGTCAAAGACCTTTTACAAATGATGAGGATGCATGATAAGATGCAATACAAAGATTTAACAACTGTGTTAAAGGGCTTAAAACATGTGGAAGAATCATTTTCATGAAGGATATTGGCATCCTATCTTCTCCAATAGCCTCACATTCTGGTTAGGTTAGGTTAGGTTGAAGTGGCTGTCGACGGAGAGTCGACACACTTAGACCAAATGTTGGCCCGTTGTGGTACCACATGGATCCAGGAAAATCTTTTTCCTACTCATTAAACCACTTTGAGCTCCTTATGAAGCGCGTAAGACACCTTTTGCCAGATCACTGGGATCGTTGTAGTAGAATTCACCTGAGTGCAATCTACGTCTTTGGGATAGTGCAGGACATGTACAGAGTAGATGAGGAATCGTTCGTTCTTCCTCTTCTTCCATACAGCTCCTGCGGAAATCGTTTGAGTAGACGCCAAGTCTCGTGGTGTGCCTACCTATTAGACAGTATCCGGTGATGACACCTATAAAGGAGCTAATGTGCAATCTGCTTAAGGAAATCAAGTCCTCAGAGCGCTTCATGTCAAGCGTATGAAAGTGAATCTATAGACAAGCCAATTTATAAATATTTTTTTATAAGATACTGCTTATGCGGCCTTTGAGGTTCAGACTCTCCACGCGCTAGCGGGCTCTCTTACTTTTAATGCAAAAACTGTTATAAAAGTTATAAATTATTTATACTTAGAAGTAGCAGATTGCAAAGAAAAAGCAATTATACTTCAATAAACTTTCAAACCCTATTCTCGTTCTACGCTACGCGGTCTAGATGAGCTAAAACAAAAATTCGAGTTTGTCCTGTAAGGCCCAGTTTTTCAGTGGTGAGTTAAACCAGAGTTAAGAGTTAACTAAAGAGGCAGTTCTTCGGCGGAGGATGCATACGGAACGACTGAAAAAACTCGCTCGGTGGATAAAACATCAAAAGCACCTCTGTTCAGTTAATCCTGCGTTGACTCACCAAATTTGATGAGTTAACCCGGGTTTAGCTTTAATCTCACTCACTCACACTGAAAATGATCTTGACCAAATTTTAATCAAATAGGTTCACCCTTTTTAGGCTTTAGCTCGTACAGTGGACGTGCAGACGCACACATTCAATTTTTAACTTTACCAATTTTTTGTTGAACTTCTCCATCATCGTCGTAATGTTAACTTTGTATTATAATCTTTAAATTTTTTTAACACAAAACCAATACTTGCCCTACAGAGCAAGCAAAACATAAGTTACGTAAAATAATATCAATTTTTACAATTACAAATACATAGTTGTTTCTTTTAAAAAACCTATTAATATACATAAGTTTCATAAACAAAATTACCACAAGAACTGTCGCACGTTTTATAGATATGGCATAATTTTACGCAGACGGAATTTTGTGGCTATGACTATCAGCAGCTTAACAAAGTCTTTAAAGCTGTTAAAAAAAAATTGATACAAAGAGAATAGATGAATCATAAGAAAGAGGCATATCTTATTGTAATCCAATATGATTGCGCCAACATTAGCTGCGAGTCAAAAAAGCATAACCGATTTTCTTTTTGGGAACACGTCATTTCGTTGATTGGTGATGAAATGATAATGTTTGATGAAAAGATAATAATGCTTGATTTTGAATTAGAAGATGGAATCGGAAAATGTATATTGTTAAAACTATTAAAGCATGAATATGAATATATTAGTGTGTAAGATTAAAAATGACTTTCTTTGTTTTGTTGGTAAATATATGGTAATGTTGGTAAAGTTCAAATAAAGTGGAAATTCGGAGTCTGATCTCAAGAGTATTCCCACGCGGCGCGAAACAGGATGGTTTGAACTTATGACTCAAAATAGAGCTTTAAAAATGATATGTGATAGTAGTATAACAGAATATATAACAACTCTGGAACAACGCTCCGCGCGCCGCTGTGTTTTATCGCTATTTTTACAATCGGTGTTGTAGTGCAATAGACAGTTTCATTCCCCCCTAAAACAATTCAAAAGTAATACTCGCGATTTTACGAATGCTTATCAGATATTCTTTCTGTAGCCGCACTACACGAATGTGGAATACTTTACCTGACTCTATTTTTATTCAGAACTTCATAACCAATGGACATCGATATCGCCTTTTACGCTTGCACTGTGTTTAAAGATTTTAAGGGTATAGACAGAACCCCTTAAGTGCGCATATAGTTATAAAAAATTGTGGGCCCAATCTTTTTTTCGTATAATGCCAACGTTCATGGGGATTCTGTTTTGTTTCTGCTGATTTATGACGAAAAATAATTTTACCATACTTTTTGACGTATCTATTGGCGTTTTTCTTTTTTTGGCTTTGAGGAGAGGCTGAGCGATCAGATCAGAGCTCTGAGCAGATTATGATCAGAATCCTCAGTTTTAATTATGAAACACACTTGAGCACTGAACTGTCATTTCATAGGGAATTCATTTTTAATTATGTGTGAAACTAACTTCGCTCAGCGTTTCGCTCAATTTGCTCGGTCATTTTATTCTGAGCTAACTCCGATGGAAAAAAGAAACACAATTTTTGTGTTCTGATATTTTTGAGCTAAAAAAAAACAGAATTTTTTTTTGACAGTTCCGTGATCTGCTCTCAGTTAAAAATGAAAAACGCCAAGAAACAGCTGTCATCATTGAAGAAATTTGACATTTTATAAATTTGACATTTGGATTAAACTTTTTTACATCTGGATTTAAAGAACCTTTGCATCTGTATTGAAAGCATGTGAATCCATTGGATCTAATACATGTTTAGAGTGAGTAATATGGACATAGATTTAAATTTTTGGACTTAATAAATCCGGATTAAATAGTTGGATTAAAAATTCAGTGAAATCCAATTTAAATCCAAAGTGAAATCGTTTAAGAACTCGATAAATCGGGAAGAGTACGATAACTTTGCCGCCAAAAATTGATAACAGTTTTTTGTAGAGTGGTCAAAAACAAGCATTTTTTTACTAAGACACGGGGGGGGGTCTATCTCGCTTACATAAATACCAAAAAAAAAATATTGAATAAAAAGTAGTTATGGTAATTTTCAATTTTCTCAAAAACTACAAGACATAAAACTATCTAGTTCTAGTTCGATTAAGAATTTATGGGGAAATCAAATAAATGTGTTGCAAATTCAGTACTTACTTTCACAACTCTTTTAGTAAAAAACCCTAGGGAATTTTTTTTTAATTTTTTTTAATAAATTTTGAGTTTGAAAGTATTTTTTTCAAAAACTATTAACACAAATAACAAGGTTGAAACAAATGACAAAACAAGACGTTTCTGGCTTTCTGAATACCTATAATTTTGTATTGTAAGTGTTGCCGTTTTTTTTTTAAATTTTTTTTTTTTTTAATTTTAAGTAATTTTTCGAAAATTGCCCCTCCCGCCTAAACGGAATGAGAAAGACCCCCGCTTCCATCGCAAAAAATGCTTTTATTTTACCATTCTATAAAAATCCGTCATTATTATGGGGCGCCCTAATTATCGTACTGGTGCCATTACCGTAAATACCAAAAAACAAAAATCTTATAAAAAAGTAGTTTTAGTAATTTTCAATTTTCTCAAAAAACTAGAAAACATAAAACCCTTCGGTTTCTTGTGTTCGATTAACAATTAATATACGCATTGATCACAAAAAGTCAATTTAGCACTTCATTTCACATTTTTTTGAAAAAATTGGTCTTAACTTTTTTTTTATCAAAATTTTGAGTTTGCATACGAATTTTTCAAAAACTATTGATATAAGTAATTTAATTTAAATTTAGGATTAAAAAACTGATTTCTGGCTTTCAAAACCGGTATAGTACTTTATTGTAAGTGTTGCCGTCGGTTTTTAATATTTTTTTTTTTTCATTTTAAGTCGTTTTTTTTTCTAAAATTGCTCCTACCTACTAAATGGGGTGAGATAGACCCTCCTTGTTTTAGTAAAAAAATGCTTATTTTTGACCATTCTACAAAAAACCGTTATCAATTTTTGGCGCCAAAATTATCGTACTCGTGCCGATAAATCTAGTACAGACATTATTATTTTGCAATATTCACTTATATTTTTTTTATTTCAGAATAAATTTGATACATCTGGTTCTTATTCCTTTGCTAGACCACCTTCTTGGGTGGTTTAGCTTAATAAACGTCACTTAGTAGAAATTTCGGTTTATTAATAACATTTTGCACATAGTCCTCGGAATAAGGCCTAATCCTTCGCTATTCCAAGTTTTATTAATTTGGCTGTTATATGGTTAATAATAGACGAGACTAGAGACATGCCAATTTATAACAGTTATAACAGTTTTTCGCCATTAAAAGTGGGTGTGCGTTAACGCGCTTCGCGTGACTTGAAAAAAACTCTGGGTGCCTGAAGTATGCCCGCCGGCGTTCGGCGGGCCTTGGACCTGCGGGGCCGCATAAACAATACTTTTATAAACCAAAACTGTTATAATATCACTTACGTTTATAATACCTAACACCAGTAATCTTAACATTCATTTAATATGGTTCTTATTTAACGTGTGTTTCTACAGTTGTCTTTATTACTTGCTCTAAAGGGCAAGTATTGGTTTCGTGTAAAAAAAAAAATTCGAGGTTATAATCAAAACTAACACTACGATAATCGAGAAGTCCGAAAAAGTGGGTTTCGTCATATGCCGCCCGTCGGTCTGTGCGTCTGTACGTCTGTGCGTCTGTGCGTTTGTGCGTCCACTGTAATTTGAGCTAGAGCCTAAACTGGTGAACCGATTTGCATGAAATTTGGTACAGAGCATTTTTATGTGATTCCCAAGAGGGGAAATTCCAATTTTTTGTTTTAGCTCATCTAGAACGGGTAGCTGCCATAAAAAATATTTTGGTTTCTTCAAATTTTCTCGAAAATGCCTCTAACGATTTTGATTAAACTTCCTACCTGTAATAACCAAGTCAATTGTAAGAAAACTGCATTTCCGGTTTTTCTCAAAAAATTCACATTACGGAATTAGGACTTCTAGGTTTTTTTGAGAAAATGGTCTTATATTTGGGTTATTCGCATATATCTTTGCCATGGTTGGACCGATTTTGTTATAATTTTGCAATCTGATGCTTCTCAATAGTTTAAACAATAATGCATTTAAGAATTTTGAAAAACATTTTTTTATAAACAAAAAAAAAATCAAACAAAAAATCAATTTTTGACTCTTTGAATATTTTCTCGTTAAATATACCTATACATAGGTACATCATGCATCTTTAATGTGGGGTTACACACAATATTTAACCACAAAAGCAAGTTCGTGCGATCAAATCGTGTATATTTGTTTTTCAAAAATCAGCAAATTTTTACAAAGAATTATTGAAAATTAAGCCCGCAATAAAAATTATAAGTTTTTTTTTTTTTTTTTTAACCAAAGGCCACCAAAATAGAAACAATTATTTTATTTGCACCACAAAATCATCAAATTTTTAAATATAAATATAAGTGCTATCTTTCCAAGTGTTCCAAATGCTGCTAAGGTAGGTGATGTACACACGAAACAGGTATACCTATACGTACATATGTATACCCTCGAATAAGCACTTTTGATCTCGATCACAATCGAGCAGTATGATGTAACCTGTTTAAAGCTTTAAAGCAACAATTACTGTATAGTTGAAGTGTGGTGACCTACTTCAATAATTGCATGGCCTACTGCACTTGACCAGTTTTCTTTCTCGTTTTTTCTCCAATCGGTTTCATTTAATATTATTTTTGTTTTGTGTTGTACCTAGCTAGCTATATAAATATACCTAATTTGTAATATACTTAGGTATCAAATAAAATGTATGTATAAGTGTTCGCTTGTGTTTGTGACTGTGTATAGGTACATAGACTAATCTATGCAGTTTGCTCTAGGCGTAGATATGTATGAAATAAATTTGGAGTTAAAATAAAATATCTATACCTACTGTCTCTATCCAAAGCTAATTGTTTTAAATGTTGACATAGGCATAGGCAGGTACCTAAATACCCACCAACTTACATTAACACACAAATATTTCAGCGAGTAGGTACTCTTACCTACCGCTACCGCTACCGCCTAACCAGTGACAGTGAGTGAGTAGACCGGTTTTGAAGATGTTTCTCATATTTTATGCTCTTTTGAATTTCTATCAATTCGTTTTATTGGTCCCTATAGGTAGGTAATTAAATATGTATATGCATATGTATGTATCTATGTATGCCTATGTCTATATCTATCTACTAAATATTTACCGAGTCTTTTTCGATCAAGGCAATTATTGTATGAGTTACAAATGAAAAAGTGTACAAATAAAAATTTCATAACATTAAAAAAGCTTTTTTATTTTATTTTTTTTTATTTTGTAAAGTATGTAGGTTAGTGGGTCACAATATAGGTAAACCTTGTCGGCTTCTAATAAATACTTTAACCGACAAACTATAGGTAAGTAGGTAGGCATGTACTCACTCGTATATCTCTATGGAACATGTATGTACAGTACATAGACATATGCACATGCATAGATACTTCCTTAGTTAAGATGCACACGAGTGTATGACGTTACTTATGTTTAAAATCTCTGCATTTTATGCTTTTAGAAAATAAAATTTTTACATTTCTCAGCAAAGAAAATATAATACATTACCTACAAGCTTCAATCCTACATATGTACACATAGGAAGGTGGTAGATAGGTATGTAGGTATAGGTATACTTTTAAAATGTGTCAAGGCCTTAAACCTTTGCCACAGATTATTCTGTTGGTGTATTGAAACGCACAGTAGTAAACACTGTTTTTCTACCAACCAACCAACTAAAGATATAAAACAACAACAAAAAAAGCTTTTCTTTTTAATGACCAAAAGCGACAATGAATCGAAGTGACGAACTGAAGAAGCTGAGGAGGGATATGTAGGTATACTTTTCTAACATAGACCTCAATCGTGAAAGTGGGTCACCGATACACTTTCACTTATTACATTATTCATACCAAGCGCGCGCCGGCAAACCCGTCTAACCGCCATCCATCGCCATATCGCCATCGTAAAAGCAAAAGTAATGTGCACATAAGGAGATTGTGTGCGAGCATTGCGAGCTCTTTTTTCATTATTGTGTAGGTAAGTTATTTCATATTGAAAGCAAAAGTAAAGTCATGGATTATTATTATATGGTTGTGGTGGACGTGAAAAGAGCTTTTTGATAGTGTATTAACACAAAAGTGTGCTGTAATAAGCAACTGACATCTTTTTTTTTTTTTTTTTGTTTTTTCTTCTTTTTGTTCAATGCGTTGTATCTTGTATGTGCGTAAAAAGCTCTTATAAAAACGATAATGTAAATGTAAAGTTTTAAACTGAAAATGCACATCTCATTACACATGTAGTTATGTAGGTATATAAAAAAAAAAAATCCGAAATTTTAAATTAAAAAAAAAAGCCTAAAAAAGATCTTGCGATTGCACGTAGGTAGGTATAGGTATTTTTTTTTTCCTGTCGGATGAAATTACTGCTCCGCATTTTGAAAATGAAAGTAAGAATTAACTTACGAAGAATGTTTTGATGTAGGTAAGTTCGATTAAAGTATACGACTAGGGCGCACGAACTTGTTTAATGACAGTAGGGAGGTATATGGGTCTTAAGAGTGGTCTTATATATTTTGGCAAAATTAGCTAGATCGCGTTTGATATGTTGACTTTGAGGCCATCAGTTGTTTGCAGTTTATTTTTGTATACCTACCTACCTAGTCCTGTGTTTTAAGGAAGAAATCTAAAGGTGGCATTCGGTTCTGCATTCGTGCAGAATATCCACATCGTTGCGTGCGCTGTGTGGCTTGTAGCTTTGGTCGCACCTAATGTTGGAACCACATTTCACTCTAGACATGCCAATTATAACAGTTTTGGTTTATAAAAGTAGTGTTTATCCAGCCCTCCGCCAGTGGTCATACTTCAGACACGCAGAGTTTTTTTTCAAGTCGCACGAAGCGCGTTAACGCACGCCCACTTTTAATGGCGAAAACTGTTATAACTGTTATAAATTGGCATGTCTCGTCCTACATTGATATCCATATCATCCATTAGTTTAAGCCACAAGAAGTTGCTTATCATCAATCTGGTAGAGCTTGACGTTGACGGTTTTGGCAGTGCAACTTTCGTTTTGGAAGAAGTATACGGACCGATGATTTCACCATACCAAAATTCGCCTAAAAAACATCAGTGGCTTCCTCGGGATGCATTTGGATTGGTACCGTCCCAAAATTCAATAATTTTGTCTATTCACACATCCATTCATCCAAAAATGAGCGCCATCGATACATATGATTTTTTTTTTGTCGAAAATTGGGTTAACTTCAAATTGCCCCAGAGCCCCGAACACACGGTCGTTTACCTTAAATTCCTGAGTCAGTTAGATTTTATGCGTGTGCGGATCCAAGTGCCAACGAAAAATTCGCCAAATTCAAGTCGAATAAGGCCCCTTGTAAACGATGAAAAAAATTGACGGCCTCGGCTTTTTCCGAACATTGTCATGCACAGCAGCCATGTATGTTTTCAGTAACGTACGCGTGTTGGCTAATTTATAAATCGAACCTGTTGACTCAATAGTGGAATAGTCAACTCGGCACAACAGTTGTGACGAGGATAAAAATCATGAAATGCGCGTAATACTTATCAAAGGGATCACTAAGGAAAGTTCTGTCGGAATCCTCAAGGGGAACCTTGTCCAAAAGAACCTTGAGGAGGTAACCTAAGGAAAGTACTATAAGCCTATTTAAATAACCTAACGGAACTTCTAAAAATATTCGGGAAAAAACTTAGAGTGGCTTCTTAGGCAGTGCATTAACACTACAATAGCTTGCCTCTCTTTCAGTCGTCACGCCTGTTATGGGCCTGTGCCAACCGGATCTTCTAGATTCTAGTCTCTATAATCTAGATTGATACCCACCACTTGGACTTGGAGATTTAAAGACAGTTTCGATGATTTCTTTACTTCCTCATGTTATATTTTTGGTCACAAGAGAATGTGAACTGAAAAGTAAGGAAAATTAAATTTGTATGAAAATTAAGATTTCATCCAAATTACATTTAAAATCAAAAAGTGGGTGCATCTGAGAATAAGTTGTAACAATAAGTCGTTACAATACCTAGAATCCTAATTATTTTTTTCTGTTTGTCAATTCAGATGGCTACACAACCTCTATTTCTTTCAATAAAGAAACTTCAAACGAACCTCACGCCAATTTTTTGCCAAATTTTTCAAACAATATTTAATTTGTTTATTAAATTTCTTTTTTGGACCATTTCTCGCTCGTACTGTCGAGGTCGACCCTTTTTTAACTAAGGGTTAATTTCCTCAGATATGGAAAACCTCTTTCATAATCCCAAATCCCATAGTCCGAAGGCCTTTTTTTCTTGAAAGTATTTTGTATGAAATGTTAAGTTTTCACTGTAATTCTCACCTCCCTTAACAACTTGAATTTCTCAAATGTGGCCCCACAACCACTAACCTAGTTCAATTTGTGTCCTTTAGCCTCTTAGCCATAGAGAAAGTTATAGAAGTCGATGTGACATATATCAACCGATTTTAGTAAAGCCTATGAACAAATTATACAATACCCTTAAAATTTGTCCACTTTCGGCCTTTAAATCTCCTTGCTAAAATGAATTTCCTCTTACCTATAGGAAAACGTTATTACAGTGCTCGTTTCTACCGGCTTCTAATCTACCTTCGGTGTCCCCCAAGGCAGCCGCTAAGGTCCACTTCTATTCTTATTTATTCTATTTTTATTTATTTATTTACGACGGTACCAATTTTCTCAAGACAATTTCTTCCACGCATGACTCTTCTCTTATTCAAAGGGATCTTCACAGTTTTTTCAGTCTGGTGCCTTATGAACTACTTCAAGCTTGACCTTCATGATCAACCCAAATACCCACCGTTCAAAAGATTCACGGCCTTGTCTTGTTGGTGACCAGGATCTCAAGTTCATCACACATTTAGACTAATTCCGATCTTGGTTTCCTGAAAAGATGGTCCAAGGAACTCTTCAATCCTCATGTGTCTGCTCCCTAATTCAATATATACATTTCCAGAATCGAGAGCTTCCAACTTTGTTTTCTTCGGTTTGTTTTTTTTGAGATCTATGTTGGAACAATTCAAATCTTAACCGCCTTAAACTTATTGAATTCGCTGAAAGAACAAAGAGAAATATACGACATTCTCTTTATTCATTGACCTCTTTCTGGTTCCTTTGACTGCACGTAAAAGTTTATCTTCTTGAACGCTATCTACCTATCTCTTCTATCTACCCACCCCCACCGTACCACTTATGGCTCCAACAAACCTATCTCTTGTAGGCTGCGGAGTGTTCATTCGAACATGAGCTGTTTCGAATTTGAACACAGTACTCCTTCCTTAAAACTTGGTCTTATATCACCCTTCTTCACCCCAATCTTAGCTTAGTTTTGAAATTAGATTAAGAATTAGATTGTATTGAGCCAAATAAATGTAGTAGCTGGTGGCGTAATGGTTAGTGCTTAGAACTGTCATGCTGATGGTCTGTCATCAATTCCCACCCTGGTCCACCTAAAAAATAAACAAAAAAATGGCTACTGCCTCTTGCGAGGAAGTGACAAATCATCCAAGAGTATCGAAGAACTACGGACTATCACCGCCAGCGACGATATTTTCGGTTGATCTTGCGTTTCGATGACGCAAAGGCGTTAGCTGATTGTTCACTAAATCGGTCGACTCAAATTTGGTTACAAAACTTTGGATAATCGACTTGGGAGGCCAACCTTATAAATCTTTAATCGGGTGCAACGCACGTATCGTTGCCCCAAAAGATACGATAGATTTGATATTAAAAATATAACTTGCCATGGTGATTTGGTATCATCAGTAACTAAATAATAAACAACAGATTCGACAGATGTCACCAAAAAAACATGGCCGCTACAGGTGGCCAAACTCTACCCGCGCCAATTCAAAAACCCTCTATATATACGCAGCCATGTTTTTTTTTGTATGTATTTGACATCTCTTATACTGCTATCTCACTTCCGCTGGTGGAAAATTCTTCGTTCAGTTTTTAAAGCAGAGAATAAAAACCAGGGATGGTTAGCAAACTGCATTTTATCTAAAAATATTTGAAACAGTCATTGGTGCCTTAATATACAACTGTGCCTACGTTCTGTAACTCTCGCATGGTTAAAATTGGTCGAGAAACGATGAAAAATGGAACATAACTCATACGATTTGTTTCAATTTTCATAGTTTCTCGACTGATTTTATCGATGCGAGAGTTACAGAACGTAGGCACTGATTTGATAAACACGAATGTTTAAGATAATGTTTTGTGAAAGAACATGCGTGATGCTTCCGACATTTCACTCAATGTTTGTGTTATAGAGGCTATTATTTGTGTGGAATTACGAGCCTTGTTTGCATTAACCTCTGTTTGCATTTACCCTAATTGATCTATGTACATTTAAACATTGATATTTCGTGAACAAATATTTTGTTTTACGCCCAGTTTACACAGGCGAGTAGAAATATAGAGTTTATATGTGTAGGTGTGTCTGAACAAGAGAGAGCTGCCTGTAGTAGCATAAATATGTAGGTAGCATGATTTTTAGCCTACGAGTTGCCTGCTAGTTATCCTGCTAGAGTGTAGTTTACTGTTTTCAATATTGTGTTTCGTTTCCATAGTTTCGAACCAATTATGTTTTTTGATCAATTGCATCGCTCGTACAGGGGCGATGTTTTCGGCAGTCATACCATTCGTTGACATCACTGATTTTGTCACTAAACTCTTCAACTTGACACCAAACGTTGAGTAATCGTCTGGGTAAGACGACCATGTAAAGCCGGAACCACACATGTCTCGTGTGGTGTGTTGCTCCAATGTATTTCATTTGCCTATTTGTCTTGTGTGATGTGTTGTCGAGTGATGTATTGTGTTGGAATCCATCTTGTTTCGATTGAACCATACCACGCTGTGTCGCAGAAATTTTGTCTTTTTTTGTGGGAAAGAGAAGACAGTGCTCGCAAAAAAAAAAAATAATTACATAACTAAAGCAAAATTGACAATTTGCGGCGAAAAAACACGCTACTCCACAATACACGAGACATATGTGGTTCCGGCTTAAACCATAAAATGGGGGCAACGCGCGCATCGTTGCCACAAGAGATTTTCATAAGAAAGTTTTATCATTTGCTTGCTTAACGCTGTAATTTTCCATGGTGATTTTTGTTAATGTCTGAAAAATAATGAATAAACAGTAAATGTATCAACACATAAAACAACATGGTCGCCGTGATCAATTAAAAGCTACCCGTTCGTATTGGAAAACTTTCTATATTTAGTTTTGAGTAGAAAAATTCTCGTTTTCGAGTTATACATTTTTTTTGAAATTTATGATCTTAGTAGTAGATAGTAGTAACCCGCGGCGTTATGACTAAAGTGCGTAGGACTGTTAAGCCAAAGGTCTTAGGATCGAATCCCAGCCTATTTAATCCCAGCAGTTTTAATATAGGATTCATATTTGGATCCGTTTGCGAAGTCGTCAATACGTTGTTGACTACGTGCATCACGGATCCAAAACGGACTGTTTGTTTGAAGGGGATCTTCATAATTATTTTTGTCACTGAACGTAGCCAATATCCTACTATGCAGATTTTCGTAACGTTACGTGCTACATCGTGAAGTGTGACCGCGTAACGTAGTACAGAGGAAAGTCCACGTTTTTATTTCACTCTACCGCGCGCCGGCATACCTAGATGTTTAGAATTCAAAAAAGGATTTTCTTAAAATGTCAAATGACAATTCCAACTCTAGGTAAAACCAAGTCCATTTGTTAGGCAATTCTAAGGCTACTTCAATGAGACAGTACCTATACGTGTGTGGTAGTTTTAATCCACCAACGTAAAGGTTCAGCCATTTTTGGAGAAAATTTAGAACTCATGTACCTAACCTACCCACATGGCTATTTATAACAGCTTTGAGCTTTTCAATTTCCTCCTTAGATATTTGTGTTTCTCTTAAAGCACAGCAACATGTTAAATAACGCCGCTTATATCCTTCTTCTATTATAACTATTTTTCAATTTAGCATTAAACGAGAAGTCGTATAAGCTGTTTCGGTATAATAAGAGTAAAGACTATCTGTAGAAGATAGGTCAGCCATGACGTACCTACCTACATTTTTTGTTTTAATTTCTAAGTATATTAATTTTGTATAATAAATATTTACATACATACTTACAACCTTCATTACTTACATTACCAACAGAAATAGGTAGGAAGTCTATTTTATTGGCATAGGATGATGCTGAAATTGCTAGTAGGTAGGTTCCGGAAATAAGTTTCACAATCATCAAGAGCTGGTGAATTTGTTTTCTCTGAGTTCTTCAGTCTCATAACTAGGTATAGGTAGGTAGATAATCTTTTAAAGGGATATTATCTCAAAAGGTTGTAAAGTTTCAAAAAAAAAAAAAAAAAACCCTACCTTAAATGGTAATCATAGCAATCGCATTTATTCAAAATACTCCAAAGTCTCATTCTAAACTATAGACGATCAAATTAACACAAAAATGGAATATACCTACTAAATATTATCTGCCTAATTACTGTACGAACTACTTCCCTCAAGCCTCACAAGTCACATCACAACAGCAACACACAACACACAAGTAGTTAAGTTAGGTAGCAGTAGCAGTAGCTAGCTTACAACAAAGCTTTTAATGTGCCAAAACTTTTCATCATGCTTCCAGCAAGTTTCACTTTCGCTTTCGAAGCACAATACACCATCATGACAATGCGAGTAAATTGGTATGCTGTGCTCTTTTGTACATAGATACGTTATTTCACAATATACAATACACAGCGACACCGACACCGACACCGACACAGTCAAAGAAAGAAGAGCTACAATAATTCACAAGCACAAGCTTGTCTCTTACCCTCTCGCGTCCCGCGCACAATTTGACTGGTTTTTTTTTTTTTGTTTTTGTTTTTGTTTTTCATTTTCATTTCATCTGAAAGAGCTTTTTTCCATTTATTCAAAAACACGTTTGGTGTTTCAGAGTGAGAACAACGGTGATGACGACGCGGCACTGCGACTGTGAGCTGTGAGGTATTATGTGATATGGATAGATTGATTCAGTCGAGTTTTTCGAGAATACGTAATGAATGTGGAGTATAGGTACCTACCTACATTCGCGGGAATCCTAGCATTTACTTAGTTTAGTCAATCGTGGACCGTGGCGGCTAGCAGTTGCACTTTTTTCAAACTTCAATAACAGACAGGGAAATATTATATTAATTATTACAAATCAAACAAAAAGTTTCAAAATTAATTTACCCCCGAACTTTATTGCGTTATTATAATAAAGATAATAAATATCGTTAATTTCAATTCTTTGTGATGATTAAATATTGAAAGAAAAAATAATAACCAACCCATCCGCCGAATTGCATTCCAATTCAATAAAACACAAACAAAACAAAAAAAAAAAAAAAACATACATCTACATAATTATGACCAAATCAAATATTTACAATATCAGCCCAAGGATTATGATAATTGTATAAATTAGTCTGTAGAAAAATAATAAATATTTTATTGATTTGAAACAAAAAAAAAAAAAAAAAGTTTTCCTTTTCAATTACATATTTTGTAATTTGTAGTTTTTTTAATATATCTACAAAAAAATCCACCCCATATATTCTTGTGTGTCTTAAAAAAAAAAAGAAACAAAAAAAAAGTTATTTAATGTGTAAAATACACATATACATAGTTTATGAATATAAAATTAACAAAACAAAAAGGAGTCCTTTCTTTCCGTCGGCGAAGTAAAATAACATGTCGAATTATAACTTCCACATAATAATAAATATCAATGTTAACCTTTTCAAGCTCAGTTTTATGAAAAGTGCGAGCATAATACTGGTGTACTTAAATAATAATTCAAAACGCATTGAAAATGCTTAAATAATAAGTGAATTTGAATTTGAATTTGAAATTTTGTTTATTTGCTTTTAATTTGACGAAGAATAAATACCCTCAGACAACAACAACAACAACTTCTATACTACATAATTGTATTAGATTTTGATTCAGTGCAATAATCCCGAATCCTGAATTTAAAACAAACGAATTTCTCTCAAATTTAATTTGATTATTTTAATTAATTTGAGTAATTTTGCTGATGATTTTTTTTTGATTGATGGTGTGTTTATAAAAAATGTTATTAGAAATGGAGCAACAACAATCTGCAGCGTCGTTCATTTCGTCGCTTAATATGCCACCATTTTCAATGGGAAGCTTAGAACAACAGCCTTCACCTAGTCCGGCTGTTGGGGCAACATCGCAGTCTAGTGTTGTAAATAATACCTCAAATTCGACACAAAATATCGGAAACAATAATAATAACGATACTGATTCTCCTTCCATGAATAATGCCGATAATAATGTTTCTCAAAATGACTTTTCCACCTATGTAGTTGGGAATACCAATTTGCATTTGAATAATCCAACCAACAACAGCTTACATAATCATCAGCAACAGCAACAACAACAACAGCACCATCATCACCAGCAACAACAGCAACTACAGCAACAGCAACAACAACAACAACAACAACATCATCACCCAATTTACCAACAGAATCCAAATATTGCCAATTCAAATTTTTCATACTCGTACATTTACAATTTCGATTCACAATATATATTTCCAACAGGTTATCAAGATAACACGTCTTCTCATTCTCAACAAAGTGTTGGAGGAAGTGGAAGTATAGTTGGAAATAATGGTCCAAATAGTACGGGCAATAATAGCAGTAGCAATGGCGGCGGCGGAGGTGGCGTTGGTAGTGCGATAAGTGCGAATCCAAATAGTGGATATATATCACTTATACCGCCACCAGTTGGTACAACAGGTTCCGCTGGCCATGGCGGCGGCGGTAACGGCGAGGTAATCGATTTTAAGCATCTATTCGAAGAACTGTGTCCTGTTTGTGGTGACAAAGTTAGTGGATATCATTATGGACTCTTAACGTGTGAATCCTGTAAAGGCTTTTTCAAAAGAACCGTTCAAAATAAAAAAGTATATACTTGTGTAGCTGAAAGATCTTGTCATATTGATAAAACACAACGCAAAAGATGTCCATTTTGCCGATTTCAAAAATGTCTAGAAGTTGGAATGAAACTAGAAGGTAAGTTTGAATAAATTCCAAATAAATAATGGTCAACAAAATTTAATCAAAAAAAAAAAAAAAGATTGCAAATTAGGGAAAAGTCATTATTATGAATTTTTGTAGTTTTTCAAAAAAAAAAAAAAAATCTATACTCACCTCAGTTCTCAATTTAATACCTTTGCTGCAATTTTGTTTTTAATTTCACTAAATGCTACCTTGAGCCTTTTTATCCTCACCTCTCGTAAAATGAAAAATGGATACGTCCTACAATTTTTTCCACTTTCTGTCCTCCAGTTCACATTTAAAGGCGTTTTTCTTTTTTCATTCACAGCAGTGCACTAAGGAGAGCCTGAGCGAACCTAGTAAGCGCTGAGTAAAGTATGATCAGAGCTCTCCTATTAAATTATGAAACACACCTGAGAACTGTCATATCTGTCAAAAAACATGAAAATTGTATTAAGTTGGGTGCGCTCAGCTTTTTACTCCGTTTGCTCTGGTCATTTTATTCTGAAGCTCTGAACGAGAAAAGAAACACAAATTCGAAACTCTGAGTGCTCTGAGCTTAAAAAAATAAAACACAAACTTATTTTTGACAACTCAGGCTTTGCTCTGAACTAAAAAAGAAAACGCCTTAGACGGTGTTCACATTGGACTCACTCTGTGTGATTCATATTGACATTTCTTAGTTTTATCTCAATCCACCTCATGGTGAGAAAGAGAAAAAAAATTAAATCTCCTTCTCATACTGACGTGGAGTGAGATAAAAGAAAGAGATGTCAAAATGAGTCTCGCGGAGTGAGTCCAATGTGAACACCGTCTTAAGAAGATTGAACTAATCCCCAGTGACAGGAAAAAATGAATGCGTCCCACAATCTTTTCTATTCTTCTTATTCTTGGTATAATTTGAAGCATTTTGTATTCATCTCATGTTAACTGAAAAATGGATGCGTCAGACAAGCTTTTACAGATCATATAAATGTATGTGTGTATGTATTTTCAATTTCTGACCTTGCAACTTGAAGGATAGAAACCAATGTTTATACTTGAAGTTGTGGAACATAATTTTTTTGAAAATTTTACGTGAACATTCATTTTAATTGCACAATACCAAAAAAAAACAAAAACTTAAATATCTTTGGCATAAAAAAAACAACTTCATATATAAATCGTGTTGATTCTTTTTTTTTATTTTTTAAATTAGGTGAAAACCACACGAACACACCCAAGTGAAATCTATTCGAGGTATAAAAAAAACGAAAAAGCTAAACAATAAAAACAAGCAAATAACGGCGAAATCAAATTCAAAATAAATTGAGCTGTCAAACGAATTTTGTTAATTTCGTTTTGAATTTGATAGGAAAACACTTTTTTTGTAGTTTTCTAAATTACCTCATTTCGACTCCAATGAATACGTATGTAGCATATTTTATACTCACCTCTAATGAAATAAAACAAAAATAAATGCGTTCCACAATCGTTTGCAAGCTTTTTTTCTTTAATTTAACATTACTTCTGACTCTCAAGCTTATAGTAATCACGTGTCGTTAAATTGAAGTCGGATGCGTTCCACAAACTTTAATTCTGAGCATGTGACAACACGTTAGTAACTTTTCAATCAATTAATTATGTATTATTATCTCTTGCGACCGATATTCTTTCACTTGTCACATTTTTTTTTTTTTTTTCATTTCTGATCATGTGATTTAAAGCAGCACTATGTCTGTTTGGTAACTAGAAACCTCGTACGACAAACCACAATTTGCTGTCAAATCCAATACAAATTTTTGACAGTTAGCCAAAAGTAGTAAGAAGTTGCAAGTTTACAATTTGGCTGTCAATTGTCAATGCTTGGGTACACACTCAGTTGAAAACCCACCGCTTTATCTGTCAAAAATATTATAACTTTGTCTAGAGAATTAACAAAACTCGGAGTTTGTTATTTTTTTTTTCAGAAGATGAGTAAAGAAAGATCAAAATACAAGCATAATTGATTATTGCGTAGTGTTTAGACGAAGATAAATAAATTCAATTAAAAAAAAGTGGAGTTGAATGAATGGCTGAAGAATAAAAAAAATCAGGTGATTCAGGTTTGAGGTGAAGTTGAACTACACATCGTTCACTATGTAAATCTGACATCTAGTTAAAATTGGTTTGGCTTGACAGTTAGTCAAATGACTTGACTACACACAGTTAAATTGAGTTGAAAGACTTGTTAATCAATTTGAACAAATTAAAAATCTTATGATATTCTTCAACTACTTAATTGATCAAATGACAAGCCAACACTCATGTTGATTTGATCAACAACCGCCTGTATTGACAACTAAGATGAATCGTGTATGCTGTTTCTACCAATAATCAAACCTTAAGACTAGTTCACACTTTGATTGACAGTAAAAAATTCTTGATTTCGTTGCGTCAAACCTTAGAGGTAGTACTATAATTTTCGGAGGGACACTTAAGTAGTCGTAAGAAAGCAAGCGAATACAGAAAAGTAATATGATGTGTGAAAAGTAATATGATTGTCGATTTCTTACTTTTCGTCTTGTTGAGTTCACTTTTGCTTTAGTAAGTTAGGAACTCCCAAGCACACCTCACTTAAGTGAAACTGACATTTTTATCGAAATAGGAATAAAAAGACACAGGCCCTTATTGCTAGTGTTGTTTATATTTCGAAGTGACAATAATCGATTGTATGAAACAGTTAAACGCGTTCAAACCAAAGCTATCTGCAGAGCTTAATATTGTTGTAGAGTCCCCTGTGGAAACATAGCTGCATGACATCTGATGCAACAATTGCTTAGTTTAGATCCATGATCGTCTTTCCTCAAAAGTCATTTCACGATACTCACAATAAGGGCCAGAAATGATTTATTTCACTTATCACTTAAGTGAATTATGGGTTGCTTTCGACGATTTTGACGATTCAGATAGCTACTCTTCTTGGATTTATGACATTAGCTTAAGTCAATTTCCGACTGCATTGTTCAACCTTCAGCCTAAAATTTCCGTATGCAAATAAAAAAAAATTAATGCGTTCCACAAACTTTAAGGTAGACTTTTTCAGTGCGCGATTTAAGTTAAACCAGAGTTAACTCATCAAATTTGGTAAGTTAACTCAAGATTAACTGAACAGATGCTATTAGTTTGTATCCGCCAAGTCTGTTTAGTTATTCCGCATGCATTCTCCACCAAAAAACTGCTTCCTCAGTTCACTGGTTGTTAATTTACTTCTAGAGTTAACTAACTCTGGTTTAACTCTCCACTGAAAAACTGGACCTAAATGTTATTTTCAATTTCAAACATACTTACATGCATATGTATGGGAATAAAAGGGAATACAATTATTTTTTGTTTAAAAATGTAAATGTAAATGGGAAGTTTAATTGTTGATTTTGAACTGTAGCTTCAAGCCTTAACGAAAACGCAATGTTAAAATGTCAAATCATCTCTACGCGTATAGTACACACTAAACATTTTTGAAAAGGGAAATGAATGTGTTCCACAATGTGTCAAATTTTAATTTGTAAATGTGGATGTGAAGTTGAAACTTTCGACTATTTTCTATGAATTGTTTCATTTTTACTCCGTTTCACAATAAAGAAAACAAAAACCGCAAAGTGTAAATGTCATTTAGCGTATAGTGAACACTAACTTCGTTAAATTTCAATTTCTGAATGTGGATGTTAAAAATTCACATTTCTAATCATTTCTAGGTACTTGGCTTAATGAAAATGCTAAGTTTTGTTCACATTAACTGCTTCTGAAATGTCAGATCGATGTGTTCCACAATATGTTAAATTCCAATTTTAACGTTGATGAATTTCTAAAAATTTCCCATTTTTATTCGTTTCAAATTGGATTTAAAAATAAACACAGTTTAAATGTCATATTCTTAATAAAGCGTAGTGCACACTACGTTTTTTTTTGTAATGGGAAATTGATTAATGTGTTCCATAATTTGTAAAATCTTCGACATTTTTCTATGAATTTTTCTTCGATTCAACAAGATAAGGAAAAAAAAAGAAGATAATTTTAAATGTCATAAAGCGTAGTACACATTAACCCCTTTTTGAAATGGGAAATTAATGAAGGTTTATAAAATTTCAATTTCTGATTGTGGATACGGTTTTTCTGTGAATTTTACATTTTTTCTCGTTTCTACTTGGCCAAGTTTAAATGTCATATCATCATAAAGCGTAGCGCACACTTAAATAATTTGAAATGCGAAATTATGTAATAAGTTCCATAATCTGATACTTAAATGACATAAAGAAAAATAGAAATAAAAAAAAAACGTTCAAAATGTCATGCCGACAATAAACTATTAATGTTCTATTTTCTTTGAACTCTTCTTATCAGACTTGAAGAACAACGTCATGGAATTTGGATGATATTGAAACGTCATGGAATTTTGATGAAATTGAGACGTCATTGAATTTTGATGATATTGAGACGTCATGGAATTTTGATGAAATTGAGACGTCATGGAATTTGGTATTGAGGCGTAAGAGGGATTTTTTTCTTTTTGTTACAAAAATCCGAACAAAAAAATGATTGTTTTTTTTATAAGGAAAATAATGATTAGATAATCAAATTAAGCTTTTTCTTTAATATCTTTAAATTATTTTTAAAGCTAAAAAACAAAATGTAAAAAAGAACATGAAGAAACCTATATCGCCTTTTCTAAGTATCTTCACAGTTTTTCTTTGAATTTCATTTGATTCAATTTTCCCAATCACAAAAGTACGCTACCTACCTACATTTAAAAAAAAAAAAAAAAACCACAAAACATTGCTAAAAATTAAAAAAGCCAACTTCGACATGAAACAATAGGAATAGATGATGTAGGTATCTTCAGTTTAATTTGTAAGGAAAAAAAAAAAAAAACAAATTTCATATCGAAATTTTGTATATACATATTCGGCTAAATGTTGCCAAATCACAAAACAAAACCCAAGTTACTTGTTAGGTAGGTATTGTGTATTTAATGTACAGTACCCTTGCTCTGCGTACAACCTTCTGTTCTGACCTACCCCAACCTTCATCGAATTAATGTATCTGTATTAAAGCTTAAGTTTCATAGCAGCAGTATGTTATTATAAATTATATACCTATACCTATACCTATCAACCTACAACCCACCTTAAGCGTTCCACAACCACAATAATTCTATTTTTATTATTTAGGTCATTCAAATTCAATGCATTATTCTTTTCACTATTTTTCGGGATATCAAAAACCATTAAATTGAAACAAAACCATATGTCTCTGAAATTTTTATATTTACTAAAACTTATATCTCTCACATAACTTCCCATGGCTATTATAACGTTGTCTCTTACAATCATGACCTAGTTTCTTGTTTATATATTATGTGTGCAACGCTGAGAGCTTTTTCCGTTGTATAATGATTGTTAAGTTGTGTTTGTGCGATTGAATAATACTTACTTACCTTAAAAAAAAAAAAACAAAACGCTTTCGATCATGTTTTCATAATTCTTGTGTGTGTGTTGTGTTTACCAATTATTAATATGTACACACTAAGCCACATACATACATATATACATACATAAATTATTATAACAAGAGACTATGAATTAAAAGTATGTAGAAATAATTTTGTTCCATTTTTTTTTTTTCTGAAGTGAATCAAATATTATGACATTGGGTGGATACATATACCTACATACATAGCTTTACATCTACAACCTACTGCCTTTATTACACACAGAGATTTCTCAATGCTTAAAAGCTGCATTAAGTTTTTATTTTTTTTTTATTTTTTTTTCAGAGACAAGAGCTCGTGTCTCATAACCCATTACCCATTCCCCTCAACAAAGAAAAATATAAAACAAAACAAAAAAAAAAAATAAACTCTTCGAGTCTTCGAGAAAGTAAAAGTAAAGAAAAAATAAATTCAAATAGGCATTTCAATTGTAATGTTCCAATTATACTGTCCTTGACCTACTCCAGATTCAAAAATTGTTGTTTTATTTATGTGGGTATGTAGTGTTGTGGTAGTTTGTGAGTAAAGAGGTGTGCGTAGACAAGAAAACCATAACGAACTGACGCAAAACTTTGAGATACTTTTTTTTTTTTTTTTTTTTTTAAATACATGGACGTAACATGATGGTAGGTAGTAAGTACATATCAGCTTCAGCATGTGACTGTATTTGCAACTATGAATTGCGGTCGTAAACGTTTTAGCTTTAAGTTTTTTTTTTTATTTTATTTTAATTTTTTTTATATACATAAATACATACATGCATACATATCAGAAAGAAATATGCTTGACCTAAATTTTTTCCTACTTGCTGATTTTAAAAAGCTCTTTTATTTGCTTGTGTGTTTAGTCGATGCTTTTTTCTCGGATTTATCTGTCAAAAGATATGTTTTGTTTAGGGCAGGCTAAATTGTTTAATGTTATAGGTATGTTACATTGTAGGTTCGAACTGAATATCAACATTAAGTTTAGGGTTTATAGGTGGGTAATATTAAAATGGGAAATGAAAATACATACATACATACAAAGGAAGGTGGGTACCTACTTTCGTTTTTTAACATACAGTGGGTAGAGGTAGGTTCAGGTAGCTTCGTATATATGTACATACCTATAGAGCTCTATGTCATCATGGATTGATGAAACTGAACTTCAGTTTCATCCAAGTTATATTTTTTTTAGAGATAATTTATGAAAGCTTATGCATATTATTATTTAGCAATAACCAATATTAATGATGGTTGCCTATATTGTAGGGTTTATCTCTTGAACATAATTTCATTGGCATTATATTATTGTTTCAATCATTTTCGGATTTTTCACATATAAAGGGTTTTCCAATAAGAGGTGTTATTTTGATATTCAAAGAAAAATGGCATTTTTTGAGATAAATGATCAGATTTTTATTTCATTATAAAGAGGAAGGTATGCCGTTAATAATGGAACACAACATTAGCCAAATGGCCGCCACGACCACGCTTACAGGACCATATCCTTTTCATGAAATTTTCCATAACCAAATCGCAAAGTGGCTGCCCTATGTCCTCGATAGCCTCACGAATTCCATCTTTGAGGTCTTGAATCGACGCTGGGCTGTTGGCGTAGACCTTATCTTTCACGTGGCCCCAAAGGAAGAAGTCGCAAGGTGTTAAATCACAAGACCTCGGTGGCCAATTGTGATCACCTCTTCGAGAGATAACACGGTCCGGAAACTTTTCCCGTAAAAGATCGATGGTTTCATTGCTTGTGTGGCACGTAGCGCCGTCTTGTTGAAAGTAAACGTTGTCCAGATCAATACCATCCAATTTCGGCCATAAAAAATCATTAATCATCTCTCGATAGCGCAATCCATTGACAGTAACTGTTGCTCCAGCCTCATTTTCGAAAAAGTAAGGTCCAATGACCCCGCCGGACCATAAACCGCACCAAACAGTCACGCGTTGAGGATGGAGAGGCTTTTCAACAATAACTCTTGGGTTTTCCGAGCCCCAGATGCGACAGTTTTGCTTGTTGACGTAGCCTCCGAGGTGGAAATGGGCCTCATCAGTCAAGATGATTTTTCGATGAAATTTCGGATCATTTTCATGCATTTCAAGGACCCAATCAGCAAAGACACGACGTTGTTGATGATCAGCCGGCTTGAGTTCTTGTGTTAACTGAACTTTATAAGCCTTAAGACCCAAGTCTTTATGCAAAATACGGTGTAATGACGTTTGTGGAATGCTTAATTCCAAAGAACGACGAGGAATGGACAAACCTGGGTTTTCTTCAACACTTTGGGCCACAACAGCAATATTCTCAGTTGTTCTTGAGCGACGTGCACGGGTTTTATTCTTCACATCACTAACTTGTCCCAAAAGCTCGAATTTGTCCACCAATTTCTGTATTGCGGTCCGACAAGGTGCTTCACGACGACCCAAAAATGTTTTAGTTTTACGAACCGTCTCTGCCAAATTTTCACCATTTTTATAGTGAATTTTAATAATTTCAATGCGTTGTTGAAGCGTGTATCGTTCCATTTTTATTAATGACGTAGTTTCTACTTGTCAAATGTCAAAAAATGACAGCTTCAAAAGTGACAGCTACCGAAATAGCGGGCTATTCAAAATAACACCTCTTATTGGAAAACCCTTTAGAAATTAAATATTTGTCCAAATTTTCCGAAACCAATTACCTAAATTATGTACTAAAAATAAATGAAAACGATCGAAACTTGGAGTCTGTTTTAATTTTAGATAAATACACAAGTTAGATAGGGAATTTTATTGTCTAATTGTTAGAGGGTGTCATAAGGTGGTTCAAATCAGAGTTTTTGGGAGTTGTACCTAGTCCTTTTGCATTGGCCGCCATCCTGATTGGTTGGTGTTTGTTGATTAAATCGCTTATTTTCAACTTTTGACCCAAAGTGCACAGAACAAAAGATGTTTGAAATTTGATTACCTACCAAAAACTTTGATCATAAAGAGTTTTTGGCATTTTTATTCAAATAAATTAACAAAATTAGATTAATTTTTAATGCTGAAACACACTCGAAATCAGACAAAACGATTTTGTGTGAAAACTTGCGTGTTTGGTTCGCTTGTTTGTTGTGTGTTGGCTCACAGGAATCAATGCATGTTTTGTCTGATACGACGTGTTTTCGGCCTTATATTAATACTACGTTTCCAACGATCATTCAACTGAAATTTAATACAAATTCTGTATATAAAGGGTGTTTTTTTTAAGAGGTACCTATAGAACTTTGAAATGGAATAAAACAAAAACGATTTTTTTTAATTTACTTTTTTTCGAAAGATAATCTTCTGGCATTATAATTTAAATATGATTTCTGGCATATGACCGTCACGGCTGGCTCGGACGTAGTCTAATCTTTAATCCGGAGGTCCAATTTTCGATGACTTATTCCAACATTTGTGGCCGTATATCGGCAATAACGTGGCGAATGTTGTCCTCCAAGTGGTCAATCGTTTCGGGCTTATTGGCGTTGACTAGTGACTTCACTTATCCCCACAGAAAATAGTCTAGCGGCGTTAAATCGCACGATCTTGGAGGCCAATTCACGGGTCCGTGACGTGAAACTATGTGCGGTTGGCAAACCTTTCCTTCAATAATTCAATTGTGGCACGAGCTGTGTGACATGTTGCGCCGTCTTGTTGAAGCCACAGCTCCTGCACATCATGGTTGTTCAATTGATGAACGAAAAAGTCAGCAATCATAGCTCTATAGCGGTCACCATTGACTGTAACGTTCTGGCCAGCATCGTTTTTAAAGAAGTACGGACCAATTATTCCACCAAACAGTCAGTTTTTGTGGATTTAACGGTGTCTCAACATACACTTGAGGATTATCATCACTCCAAATACGGCAGTTTTTTTTATTGACGTATCCATTCAACCAAAATTCGTTTATAAAAATTGGAATCAACGGCAATCTTGATTCGGGCTCATTTGGGCACAATTTGGAAGCGTTGTTCAGGCGTCAGTCTATTCATGTTGAAATGCCAAACCAAACTAAAAATAAATCACTTGACAGCTGACCAAATGGCCGCCAGTTAAAATAGTGTTGCCAACTGAAAGTTCTATACCTCTAAAAAAAACACCGAATTTTTAAGGACTAAAGGCCGTTAAAAACTATTTTGAAATTTAATATGTTTAAGACATAAGCTGGCCATACACCATCGAGCCAAATTGCAATGTGTGATTAGTCTCGGCTTTGCCATTTGGACTTTCAGTTAATCGTAAATCTTCTTCAAATTTCGAAAATTTACCCTACAAGTTTATTTGGTTATTGTAGCAGATTAAAAATTAAACTTTCGCTTTTGACAACGTTTTTATCGGCGGTCGTTGTGTTCAAAGCGGCGACGCGACGTCGCATCGCGTCAGTGCGGGTGCTTTCCTTTATCGCCATGTAAATTAATTTTGACATGCAAAAGTTTCGTTGACATTTCAAATGTTTTGCGTTGGTTTGGAAGAGCCTTAAAAGCGCTGACTTTTGTCAAATTATGCTTGTCAAATCATGCTGTCATTTTTCATTCGAATTTCAACCATGGCAACCTACTCAAAGTTTCGATGAAATTTTAGAAGATGAAGAAATTGCAGAAAACTTCCATAAATCTCAAAAATCCTCTAGAATTTGCTATTGCCGACAATAATAGTCATTCGAATTTTATTTTTTCTTAAATAAAATTTACACAGCTTGAAGACCTTTTTTTTAAAATGAAATTTTCTAAACGGTTGACAATCATGCGTTCATATTCTCACAAATGTTTGATGCTTGACAAACTGCAGGATGGACCATTCACATTTGGTCAGTTTATATTTCTGAGATCAATCTCACAAATATTTTTTTTGCATTTTGACAGGTAAAGCTTATGTTCCTGTCAAATCTCATCTACTTGTTTATCTTTTTGTGCGGTAGAAAAACTACGCAGATTTAATTTATCTAAACGAGATTAACTAGTAGATCATGCAATTTTCTTCAAAAAAGGTTAAAACTTTTTTGTTCCTTAATAGCAATCATTAAGGCCCAGTTTTTCAGTGCCAGATTAAAGTTAGCCCTGAGTTAATTCATCAGATTTATTCAGTTAAATCTAGATTTACTGAACAGATTCTCTTGGTGTTTTATCCTCCGAGTTGGCTAGGTCGTTCCGCATCATGCATATCCACCTATGAAAAACTGCTTCTTGAGTGTTAACTGTTAACTGTTTATGTTTATTAATTTATGTTCCAAGTTAGCTAAACCTGGTTTAACTCACCACTCTAAAAATAAGCCTCAAAAAATATATCGCCATATTTAAAAAAAAAAAAAAAAAAAAAAAAAAATATGATGAAAATGTCGGTTTTTCGAGTATAAGTTCTAAATAATGAATATTATCGAAAACGCGACATAATTTTTGGAATGCACTGTGATTTTTTTGTATATGGTGTCCCCTGTTAGCTTAACTCATAAGTTATGATTTGTGACAGAATTTTCTTAATTAAATTGTATTTTTTTGTCTTTCTCTTCATCGTCTGCTGTAACAGATAAGTTCCTAAATTCTTTATTCTGCACAAACAGTTGCAACTTCAATTGTGGATGCAGAAAAAGAGGACTGAAATGTCCGGTAATATGTGGGATCCTTCCTCAAAGGTGTTATATGTAATCAAATGCACCACAACGGCGCGGCGGACGTAAATCTTGTATTTTTGGTACAACTGAAAGATTACTTACGTAACCTTTGCCATATTATTTATGCATTCATAACATGGTATATAATATTCACCGTTTCCGAAATTTGACCATATTTGAAGTAGCTAAAGTACTAGTTCGCTTGTATGGGCCTCATCGCTGAAGATGACAGGAAATGGGTGAAGCGTGCCGAACGTTGCCCAAACAGAGCACCCATTTTGATAAAAAACAATTTTATCATTCGCTCGTTTTGTTGAAGGCTATATTCGTCGATATTGATTTGGAAAAACAAACTGAATAAATGACAGCCAATTTGACAGATGTAGCTTCAACAATATGGCCGCTATTAACTATCAAGACTAGGAAGTCCCTATTGGAAGCAAGACCCTTTATTTGTTTCGTTTTAAGCTCATTTCGCCTGTCATTGTTTTGTATTTTTTTGCCATCATTTCTTTCGTTTGTTTTTTTTTTTTATGTAAAGAGTCCAAAGGCATTAAATTCGCCTTCGAATTTTAATGCCCTTTGGGCTCTTTACATATCTAAATATCGGTATCAGAAGCAAACTTGCAAAATTTCAGGTTCTAAGCACTACAGACTGAACTGATACCAACTTTTAGAGAATTCTGTCCCACTGTGCGAAGCGATAACCCATAAAATTAAAAAAAAAAAGTAAACACAATTTATGTTTCCCCAATTTCATAGGAAATTTCTTCCCCCGCAAATTAGATTTCGGGCCGGGAAAAAAAATCCCATCGGGATCAATCTCTCAGGAATATTTTTTTCAAAGGGAACAAGTCAAACCAACAAAAAGTACGTATACGCCACAGTGTGCCATTGTGTCACAGAGTCACCTTCTTGATCAATTTTGATTATTTTGATAAAAAATATTTAAAATTTCTACGACACACTTTTGAAAATGTTTGCTTTTTACTCAAAGTGAATTATTTCTGCATTTGGTTCAGAAAGCTAAAAACATAAGCGGGTTCTTTGTTTATCGATATGTCGGGTTTTTCAATAAGAGCACTACAAAAGTTTTTTGTAAATAAAACAAAAACGGTTTTGGATATCAATGAAATTCTTTTTTTTTCTGTGAAAGAACGTTTGTTGCCATTATGTATGGAACTCGATTTCTTTTGCATGGCCACCACGGGCACGCTTGCAGAAGTCCAGACGCTGAACCCAATTTTCGACAGTTTTCAAGCATAAATCGGCCGATATTGCTGCAATTTCACGTTCGATATTTGTACGAAGTTCATCAATCGTTGCTGGCTTGTTGGCATAGACCAAAGACTTGACGTAGCCCCACAGGAAATAGGCTAACGGCGTCAAATCGCACGACCGAGGCGGCCAAGCGACTGGACCATTTCGTGAGATAAAACGTTCTCCAAACTTGGTTTCCAATAAATTGATTGTGACATTCGCTGTGTGGCTTGTGGCGCCGCCGTCCTGTTGGAACCACATGTCCTCCAAGTCCATATCATCCAATTGGGGCCAAAAATATTCGGTTATCATTGAACGGTAGCGATCCCCATTCACAGTAACGTGCCGGTCTTGATCATCACGGAAGAAGAACGGCCCAATGACGCCGCCGGCCCATAAACCACACCAAACCGTAATTTTTTCGGGATGCAATGATGACTCATAGAGTACGTGTGGATTGCTGCCTGACCAATACCGCATATTTTGTTTATTGACGAAGCCATTTAGTCAGAAATGAGCCTCATCGCTGAAGACCATAAATTGGACGTAGCGCTCTTAACGTTGAGGCCACTGACTCCGAATTTCGGTAGAAAATTTTTAATAATTTCGACTCGTTTTTGGCTCGTATATCTTTCCATCATGAAATGGCATAGCTTACTGAAGAGAAATGTCAAAAGAGCAGCAAGAAATATGGCGTCATTTGCTGTCCCTGTTGCTCTACTTTTGTAGCGTCCTTGTTGAAAAACCCTTTATAACGGTTATTAATTCATCTACATTTTTATATTGACATACATACCTATTGAGCCGAAATTGAGCATCATCGCTAATTACAATTTTTCGGTTATACAGCGGATGCAATGCCAGTTTGTTTATCGCACAGAACAATAATTTTGAAACCAAATTTAAAACAATTTCGAAACGTTGTTGAATGGTCTATGTCATTTTGTAATGTCAATGTTCTGAAAAGACGGACATCAGATTTTAAATTCCATAGTTTAGTCTGCCAATTTAATAACGTTTTATAACAAATTCAGTTTTGCTCGAATTTGTTTGAATTCAAAAAAAAAAGGGTTCTTTTTTTTTTAAATCCACCCTAAAATAAATTTGAACACCCTGTATCATAATTTTACCTACTTTTCAGTTTTTTTGAAGATCGTATTTATAAAATTAGCCGATGGATCATAAATTGGATGCAAAACATTTCCTTTCAATTTTTCTCAACTCCAACTTCAAGACCAATTCATTTTGTTTCACATGGCTCCCACATAATGGCTTCTTCACTTAAAGGTTAAAGCTGCATGTGAATTCGACACTAAAACGAAGGCAAACTTTACAAGCACGAACCGAGATTTTTTTAAGTATTTATTTTGTTTGTCCACTCACACTCACTAGCACCGCTAGGGCTAGTTGCTCAAACGTGGTTCAAATATTGCTCCTTGTTTCAGCAATTTTAACACACCAATTTCGGCGGATTAAACTGACGTTCAAAAATGGTTCAAGCATGTAATTGGCTATTCCCACAAACTTAAAACTTGCCCCATTGTTGAACCTCACTTAATATGCCGAAATCGATGAGTTCAAATCGCTGAACCACGAATCAATATTTGAACCATGTTTGTACAACACGGCATTTAAATTTACCACCATTTTCACTTCCTATTTCCAGTTAAAAGTATAAAAGTAGATTTTGGAAATTGGTGTTCATAACCTATTCTAAAGTGGGAACGTTCAATGTCTACAAAGTCAATCCGAAATTAATGTAATGTGTGCTGAACGTACCCAGTGACATTTGATTGACAATTCTTCTAATCTGTCAATTGTGTGAATTTTAAAAACTAAAAAAAATCCAAATTAAAAATGCGTTTTGCTGCAATTGATTTTTTTGAACAATATTAACATGATAAATTCGATTAATTTCACACCTCATACGTCATACCTTATCATGGTTATCCCATAATTCTCAGACCTTTTTCTGTTAGATTGATTTTGCATTTTTATTTTTAATTTGGATTCTTGAATTGAAAATATTTGTAATAGTTGAAACAGCTGTTCTACAAAGTTCACATTTAAATTCATTAGTACATTCCAGATTGACATAAAGGGTTTTCCAATAAGAGGTGTTATTTTGATATTCAAAGAAAAATGAAATTTTTTGAGATAAATGATCGGATGTTTATTTCATTATAAAGAGGAAGGTATGCCGTTAATAATGGAACACAACATCAGCCAAATGGCCGCCACGACCACGCTTACAGGACCATATCCTTTTCATGAAATTTTCCTAAACCAAATCGCAAAGTGGCTGCCCTATGTCCTCGATAGCCTCACGAATTCCATCTTTGAGGTCTTGAATCGACGCTGGGCTGTTGGCGTAGACCTTATCTTTCACGTGGCCCCAAAGGAAGAAGTCGCAAGGTGTTAAATCACAAGATCTCGGTGGCCAATTGTGATCACCTCTTCGAGAGATAACACGGTCCGGAAACTTTTCCCGTAAAAGATCGATGGTTTCATTGCTTGTGTGGCACGTAGCGCCGTCTTGTTGAAAGTAAACGTTGTCCAGATCAATACCATCCAAGTCCGGCCATAAAAAATCATTAATCATCTCTCGATAGCGCAATCCATTGACCGTAACTGTTGCTCCAGCCTCATTTTCGAAAAAGTAAGGTCCAATGACCCCGCCGGACCATAAACCGCACCAAACAGTCACGCGTTGAGGATGGAGAGGCTTTTCAACAATAACTCTTGGGTTTTCCGAGCCCCAGATGCGACAGTTTTGCTTGTTGACGTAGCCTCCGAGGTGGAAATGGGCCTCATCAGTCAAGATGATTTTTCGATGAAATTTCGGATCATTTTCATGCATTTCAAGGACCCAATCAGCAAAGACACGACGTTGTTGATGATCTTGAGTTCTTGTGTTAACTGAACTTTATAAGCCTTAAGACCCAAGTCTTTATGCAAAATACGGTGTAATGACGTTTGTGGAATGCTTAATTCCAAAGAACGACGAGGAATGGACAAACCTGCGTTTTCTTCAACACTTTGGGCTACAACAGCAATATTCTCAGTTGTTCTTGAGCAACGTGCACGGGTTTTATTCTTCACATCACTAACTTGTCCCAACAGCTCGAATTTGTCCACCAATTTCTGTATTGCGGTCCGACAAGGTGCTTCACGACGACCCAAAAATGTTTTAGTTTTACGAACCGTCTCTGCCAAATTTTCACCATTTTTATAGTGAATTTTAATAATTTCAATGCGTTGTTGAAGCGTGTATCGTTCCATTTTTATTAATGGCGTAGTTTCTACTTGTCAAATGTCAAAAAATGACAGCTTTAAAAGTGACAACTACCGAAATAGCGGGCTATTCAAAATTACACCTCTTATTGGAAAACCCTTTATTATAGGGTTGTCAGAAAATATATGAGGACGTATTTCGATAACAACCCTGGATAGTTAGACAAGTTACGGTATCCGTTTATAAGTAAAGAGATGACTAAAATATTTAGCCAACGACTAGCTGGACAACTGTCTAAGCGTGTTCTAAAAAAAAATTGTGTGAGTCCCGGGACTCGCGGTTAATATGTGTAAACATCAACGTGCGCGGATCCAAACGGACTTGTTTTTGCTTGAAGGGATCTTAAGATTTTTTTCACTGAACGCACCCATCGTTCACGTTTTTTTTTCACTCTACCGCCAGCATAGATGTTTATACACATCAAAAATCTAATAAATACGACTGTTAATATCTATTTAGTTTCGTGTGTGTAACTTAAAGTCAAATAATAACAGTTTTTGGAAATTTATAAACAGTAAGAAAAAATCAAACGGCATTCACAAAGTTATGCGTTGCGATGGAATTGCTTCTTCTAACCTCTCAGTTGTTTGCAAGTTGTTTGCAAGTTGTTTGCAAGTTGTTTGCTAAACATTTACAATCCGTTTATTTAGATTGTTCTTCTTCTTTGCTTCATGATGCCAATTACCGACCAATCGCCCTCACATCCATTCTTTCTTAAGTCATGGAAATACTGATTAATCGTCAGCTTAAAAAATATTTTGAAGAACGAAAGCTCTTCAATGACCGTCAGTACGGCTTTCGATGCAACAGGTCTACCGGTGATTTGATGGCATATCTAACCGAAAAATGGAATGAATCACTACATAGTTTTGGTGAAAGTAAAGTTATTATTGCGCTCGATATTTCAAAAGCTTTCGATAGAGTTTGGCATCAAGCTCTTCTATCAAAGGTGCTTGCTTTTGGCATCGATGAATAACTTCTTCAGTGGATTAGCAATTATCTATCGGACCGTTCAATTCAAGTTTTAACGTTTTTAAGTCTGAAGTTCAAAAAAAAAAATGCTGGTGTTCCCCAAGGCTTCGTTCTGTCTCCGACTTTATTTCTCATTTTCATTAACGATCTCTTGTCTGAAACAGCTAATCCACTAAATTATTTTGCTGATGACAGCACCCTCAGCTTTTCATGTTTGTTTGCAAACTCACACCCATCTTCTTTGAGTGTTGAATTACAACGAGAGAGTATGATAAACTCGCTAAATTCCTACTTAAGTAGCATTGTTGCATGGGGTATGAAAAATCGTGTAGAATTCAATGCATCTAAGACCCAAAGCTGTTTTCTGTCGTTAAAGCGAAATATTCCTCCCCTACCATTATTCGTGAATGGTATACATTAATCGAGGAAACCTAAAAACTTTCGATTCTTGGTATGTCCATAACCGATTACCTTCTGTGGAACGAACACATAATAGTTACTGCTAAAAATGCAGCGAAATGTTTAGGTTTCCTCAGGCGATGTAAAAATATCATTTCCCCTCCGACCTGGCAACAATTTATGAGGCGTACATACGTCCGAAGCTAGAGTACAACTCTCATATCTGGTCTTTAGCATCTAAAACGACATTAGCTTTTTTACATAGATTCCAAAACAGAGTATTAAAGCTGATAGGTGATAGGGCAATCTCGGAAACATTCGTTTTCTTAGAACATCGAAGGAATGTCTCTTGTCTTTCATTGTTTTACCGCTATTTTTTCAGTCAGTGATCTAGTGAAATTGCCAGATGCATGCCTCTCCTGAAACAGTTTACCCGCAGTAATACCCGCATCGCCAGGAATGCCCATCGTTATACCCTTGAGCCAAACTTCGGACGTATCGTGAAGTACAGGGATTCATTTTTTAGTCGAACTACACGAATGTGGAAATCCTTACCCAACTCTATTTTTCCTTCCCACTTCAATATCCAAACATTTAACACAAATGTACAAACGCTCGCACTGTGTTAAAAGCTAACATATAAAGGGTAGTCATAACCCCTTGAGTGCGCGTAAATCATAAAAAAAAAAAAAAATGCAAACATTAACTCTTCAGTTAAGTCTTTCTACATCTGAAATTGAAATTGCATTGTCTAAGCTTAGGACTGACAAACGACCAGATATGAATGGAATCTCCCTAATCATTTTACAAATGTATGCGAAAGTATTGGCTGTTCCTTTAGAAATTACTTTTAATCGTTCACTAGTTTAAGGTAAGTTCCTACTTTCTTGGAAGCGTTCAACGATTACACCCATTTACAAATCGGAAAGTAAGCAAGAGGATTCAAATTACCGTCCAATTTGTACATATCCTAAAATTTTTGAAAAGCTGATCTATGATAAACTAACTCCCTGTCTGAAAGGAACAGTTTCTTCTTATCAAGATGTTTTTTTAGATGGTAGATCTACAACCACCAACCTTACCATTTTAAGTTATTAAATTTTGAATGGACTCGAGATGGGCTCTCAGTACGACCGACGTTGTCTACACAGACTTTTCACTCCAATTTCCTAAATTGGATAAATTCTTACTTAAGGGATCGTATTCAGTACGTTCGCATTAAAAATATTCATTCTTCACCGATATATACCACCAACTGGTGTCCCACAAGGTAGCCATCTTGCACCCATTCCCTTTTTGCTTTTTATAAACGACATTCCTGACATTTTTTTTTAAATTCTAAGGGCCAGTTGACACTTACCGGAATAATTCGCACTTGCGTTTCCCATATTAGGACTTTAAGCTAAATTTAATAGCCAGCGTAAGTGGAACTTAAGTCACCAACACCGGAGACTTAAGTGCCACTTATTCAGGTAAGTGTGCACTGTGATATTGCAACTTAATTTTTCACATTGGTCACTTAAATGCCACTTTTCTGACTGTGAAACTGGCCCTAAATGCTTGATGTATGCGGGCGATTTAAAAGTCTTTCATTGCATAAATTCTGAACAGGATTGCTTGCTTTTGCAAAAAGATCTAGATAATTTTTAAAATTTGTCTACAATTAACTCCCTAAATCTAAACATTTCCAAATGTCAAAGCTTAACCTTTTGTCGAAACCGTTCACCAATCCATTTTACGTATAAAATAAACCAAAAGGAACTGTCCATCGTAACCTTAAAAAAAGATCTTGGTGTGATCTTTGTGTTTTTTGACAGAAAAACTTGATTTTTTTAAGACACTTATGTAACTAAACCTAAGCTTCGCATAAAAATTACAAAAGAAAATATAAATAAATATTTAAGCTAATTTTTGTAATCGAATACTACTTTATGGGTTTTAACCTACTTCAAGTTATGAATGGCTAAATATGTAAAAACATGATCGTCTAAGTCCAACCTTTATTATTTACCCTTCCACTTTATTGTTCTTATCCCATTTCACTCTATAAATATCAATTTTTTTAAGTATTCTTTTAAACACAAAAAAAATTGAAATCAGATGTCACTTTCATTTTACCCCATTTCACCGTACAAATACCAATTTTATGAAAAAAATCTCTAACGCTATCCACTAAAAAAAAAAACCTTTCAAAAGCCAAAAGAATTTATTAAATCGGATAGTTTTTTTTTATTTTGAACCCGTTTCACCCTACAAATTACAATACATATTTGAAAAAGAATATCCCTAAAGCCATTTCCTAGGATAAATCTTTTAAACAAAAAAAGAAATTCCTAAATCGAACAGTTTTGTATTTTAACCCCATTTCACCCTACAAATACTAAAATTTTGAAAAATAATAGCCCTAAGAAAAACCTTTCAAGCCTAAGAAAAACCTTTCAAACCATTTGTTTCTTAAATCGGTCTTTTTTATGTTTGCCCCATTTAACCCTACAAATAACAAAAGTTGAACAATTTTTTATGTTTGCCCCTTTCACCTTAAAGCCATTTCCTAAAAAAAAAAAACTTTCAAACAAAAAACGAATTTCTTAAATCGGACAATTATTTTATGTTGACCCCACTTCACCCTACAAATAACAAAAGTTGAAAAAGAATATCACAAAAGCCATTTCATAGCCGTCTACAGCGCCACCTGTTGAACGGTAATTGAATTGAACAGAAAATAGAAATATTTGCCTACAGCCCCACCTGTTGAGAATTTCCGAACTTTTCTTTTTTCCTAAATCTTCGCGGAGCAATTACGAACAAACCCACAGAAGGAAGTATCCGATTTGGTTCAGTCGTTTTCAAGTTTTTAACGTCCGAACACACTACGATCCATGTTTATATATATAGATATTGATTTTTTGGTTGCTAAAGGCAACCTTTGGTAATTCCAAAGAGGTCTCCGATCCACATACTTTGAAGTGTCTATTTATTACCTATGTAAGGTCTAATTTGGAGTATTGCAATTTTATTTGGAATCCTTCATATATAGAATACAGTAAATTCAATTAGAATCGAAACGATTTAAGAGAGTTGTAGTGAAAAGACTTCACTATGGGACATAAATATGCCTTCTTAAGAAACTAGATGTAAATTAACATTTGTAGGAAGTTCACCGCAATTATGTTCATTCGTGATTAATTGGCAGATTATATTGATTGCTCTCACATTTTAGCTTTGATTGGGATCAATATTCCTGCGAGAATTCTTGGAAACCGAATGTTTTTTAATGTTTCATACCACAGAACTGTTTATGCTGCCAATGAAAGTTATCAAGGTGCGACATGATTGATTTCAATTTTAGTAGATATTTATTTAAAACAAATTTGTTGTTAATTTTAAATAACTTTGCCAGTGGCAATGTTAAATGTTTAATTATACATATTTATATCAAGTAATCGCTTAATGCCAGATTTCATAAAGCCCTTTTAACTACTTAACAGGCTTCTAAATCTTAAAATGACGCATTATATAAAATAAGTTAAATGTCTCATGTACAAAAAAATATTACTCAACGAGGAGGTAAAGAAGAAATCAATTCGATTATAAATGAAATAAAAAGCATATACGATCACTTTGTGGTTTTAAAGTCTAAGTATAAATACATTTATCTGATATTTAAAATAAATAAATTAGTTATGGGAGCCTACAGTTTAGATTTAGATGTTAGGTTAGGTGTCAATGCCAAAGAAGAAAGCGCCCAAGTCTATTTGGAAATATCGAAAATCTTACCCAACACAACTGCGAGTTGGCATTAGGCAATAACGCCCAAAGAAATACCGCCCAAATCGATTTGGAAATATCGCCCAAAAAAACTCTGAACCAATTGCTGCTGTAATTTTATTTCTTAAATAATACAATGCCAAAAATATGAAAATTTTGCCCAACACAACTGCGACTTACTATTTAGAAGGTGTCATGAAATGAAGTCCATAAGGATTTTGGGCTTTATTGCATTCATATATACTTTTTAACAATTCTGTTGTTCTAGAAAACTGTTGGCATTGGCGTCTGTCTGATGACGACTATAGGCGTTTTTCTTGTTTTAAGTTCAGACCAGAGCCTGAACTGTCAACAAAATAATTGTGTTTCTTTTTTAGCTCTGATTGTTCAGATCTAAAAATTTGTGTTTCTTTTTTAGTTCTGAGCATGTTTAGAGCGCGCTCTGTGAGCTCAGAATAAAAAAAGCAGAGTAAACGGAGTAAAATGCTGAGCGCAGCCAACTTCAAACAGTTTTCATGCAATTTGACAGATATGACAATTCAGTGCTCAGGTGTGTTTCATGACGGTGTTCACATTGGACTCACTCCGCGCGACTCATTTTGACATCTTTCTCTTTTATCTCACTCTACACAACTATATGAGAAAGTGAGGCAGGATTTTTAATTTTTTTGAAAAAATCCTTTAATTTTGTTTGAAAAAATCCTGCCTCACTAGACTCTCTCTTTCTCATCATGAGTTGGAGTGAGGTAAAACAATGAAATGTCAATATGAGTCGCGCGGAGTGAGTCCAATGTGAACACCGTCCATAATTAAATCGGAGTGCTCTGAACACATTCTGCTCAGAGTTTACTCCGGTCGCTCAGTGCTCTGCTCTGAACCAACTCAGAACTAAAAAAAAAGAAAAACGCCTTATCCTTTAAACCCACGAAAAGGCCCATCCAAGGTACTGTTTTAACAAGAAAACTATTGACACTGGCAGTCGCTAGGGGCGATTCGTATCAAAAAATTCCATTGAAATTTTCATGGTTTGGAAATATCGTCTTAAATTGTATAATTAAATTATAATCGCATTGAAAATATTTGGGCCATATTTTCATTTTGGAATTTAGAGCAAAACTAATTTTGGGCTATATTTTCAATGTCTCCTCCTTTTTTTTTGGTCGATACAAAAATATGTGTGCTATATAATTATTTCCAAATCGATTTGGGTGCTATTTATTAATGCCTATATTTTATGCCACAAGCTTAAGGGCCAGTTGTAAAGGGTGTTTTTTTTTAGACGTGTGGTTTTCAAGAAGAAATAAAACGCGTATAATTTAATGTTATGGCCGAGAATTTGGCTTTATTATAAAGATAAGGGTTTGCCATTATGTTTTAAAAATGATTTTGGGCAAGTGGCCGCCGCGGCTGGCTCGAATAAAATCCAGTCGAGAGGCCCAATTTTCGACAGCTCCAATTGTTGTGCGCGATGGCGGATGGTCTCATTCGGGTTTTCTTCGATACTCTGCTCCACAGCAGCAATAGCGTCTTCGGTGCCCACTGTACGGCGTCTCTGAGGATGCGCATTATCCACTAGAGTAAACGTGGTGCGAAACCGATTCATGGTTGCTCGAATTTATGCGATTTTGGTAATAAGTCTATTCATTATGAAATGGCAAACCAAACTGAGCATAAATCAAGTGACAGCTGTCAAAAAGACCAACTCCGAAAAAAATATTGCCAGATTGAAAACCACACGTCTAAAAAAAACAACCTTTATTTAAACAAATAAATAAATGGAAAAGAAAAGGAATACAAAAGAGTGCGCTGAACGTCCAAGGGAAAACGACATTATTGTTTAAAAGAACTTAGTTTTTCTAACCACTTTTGTAACTATTTATATTTGTAGGTCCACTTATATGTATAACAAGGGACATTTATTATTCCACGAAGGAATTTTTGGATGGTTTCAGGATTTGTTTTCTTTGCACAACTACAAAGTTGGATGTTGTACATCGAAACGGGTTCAGGTATGGTCTATTTCAAGTATAGAAATACTAACAATTAAGTTTTTTCCCAATTGGTGAAGAATTGCGTGGAAGAAAACAAGGCCGTGTATTGAAAGTTTAATTTATGACACTATTGAAGTGAATCTCTTCTTGAAAACGTCAACGTTTAATCTCGGATAAGATTGATAATTTTTTGCAATTTGTAGGAGATCCTGGATTCCAAACTATTTTTCCTCTAAATGCTTTCAATCCAAATTAACACGTAATGCGCATAACTTGAAGTCTGTTAAGCATATATGACTAGGATTTTGTGAGTCTCCGTTAAATATACTTGTCCAAGGTATATAGAATACATGGTATACTATTGCGCATATTGTTATCCTATCTCTCTCTCTCATGCATATTGTCACCGAGTGACGTAATTCACTTAAAATTTTCAACAAAAGACGTGTAGATGCGCAGAATGAACGAAAAATTTAACATTGAATATCATACTATGTGTTCTTTAACCGTGATATATGCCGAGGTTTTTTTCCCTTGACCTTGACCTAATTCTTTTGTTTATTTTTTTTTTGTTGTATGTATGTCACACTTTTATTTTGGGGAAGTTGTTTCAATCAGCCCAATTCTAAATGAAAATTCCCCGGGAATTTTTTCCCTTTTCCCTACTCCCGTATTCTAAACAAAAAATTCCCGGGAATTTCTCTCTGGGAATTCGAAATAAGAGTATTTATTTTCCCGGGGAATGTTTAGAATTTTGCTGAATATGTTTTCCCAAGTTTCTCTAACTTATTCCGTGGAGCTTGCAAATAAGGATCCATGGTTTTATGGCGAATTCCTTTCAAAAAAGAAATCGAATTTTTTCTAAACAGAATCGATTTTTTTCTGTCAATTGAAAGGAATTCGTATTTCGTAAAAGAATCGATTTTTTTGGTGTGATTGTGTATGTGCTACTTTATAGCTGCAATTGACGCAAAACGTCAAGAAATTATTCACAAAACTATTAAGGTTGTTTGCTTTTATGTTGTGAGAAAAATGTTTTACCAATAGAATCAAATTAATAAATAAAAGATATTAGCCAGCTTATACGGTGCATTTTATTTGTTTGAACTTCTATTTGCACATATATTTTTAAAGAAAATTATTATTGAAAAGTTTTCATCACTTGCACTGAAAATTTTTAACACGTCTTTCACTTGCGAAAGCTATCGCTCAATCCGATAACATAATTTTTAAATTTGGTGCATGGCGCGCCATCCTGCATGAACCAGAGGTCGTCCAAATCCATGTCTTAAATTTCAGTATAAAAAAAGTCGGTTAGCATGACTCTGTAATGCCCACCGTTGACTGAAACGTTGTTCCCAGCCTCATTTTCGAAAAAAAAAGAAAATGATCCAATAAAGCCACCACTCCACAACTTGCACCAAACTCTCACTCTCTGTGGATGCATTGGCCTTTCGACAAAAACGTGTGAGTTTTCCGAGCCCGAGATGCGGCAATTTTGTTTGTTAACGTATAGCCGCCGAGATGAAGATGCGCCTCGTCAAAAAATGTATTTTTAGCTTAATCATGTTTGTGTCACACAGCACTCACTGTGGAAATATGTTTCCAATATTTCCCAACGTTATTCAAGCGTAAAGTGACTCATTTCGTTCCTCGGAGGTATGATACTGACGTTTTGTCGAAATTTCGACCGGTAAACAGCTGTCAGTGTCAAAATAACCTATGATTTAAAATGAAACCACTAGATGGCGGCTTACCCGTTACTTACCTTTTTTTTTGCAATTAAAAATTCTATATAAACATACTCACAGATTTCTCGAACAGGAAGTACACGTTTAACTGTTTTTTTTTTTTTATTTATTTTTAGCTGTTCGAGCAGACAGAATGAGAGGAGGAAGAAATAAGTTTGGACCAATGTACAAAAGAGATCGAGCGCGAAAACTCCAAATGATGCGCCAAAGACAGTTAGCGTTGCAAGCTATTCGAACAACAATGGGATCTTCAGATGTGAAGGGTTCAATGTCACCAACTGCCTACCAACAGCCATATCCAAATATGAACATAAAGCAAGAAATTCAAATACCCCAAGTAATTAAGTTTCTCATTGAGCATTTTCAGACGAAAAGAAATCTTGCTATGTTTTGTTTGTTTTTTTTTAAATTCTATTCAAGGTATCATCTCTAACACAATCACCGGACTCTTCGCCGAGTCCAATTGCAATTGCTCTTGGGCAAGTGCATCCTTCTCCTGGAACAATATCTAATAATTTAAGTGGTAGCAATGGGTCTAGTGCAGCAAGCTCAGGAAATGTACATGAAAGTTTAGGCCGTAACAATGAATCAAGTACCTGCCAGGATGGAGCGCCAGTGAATTTACAGCACTCAACCGATTCAAAAATATGGTATATTGGTTTAATATGGTATCCATGGGTTAACATATTTTTCTTTCAGTTTTGATTCCAGCACCAATCCGTCTAGTACAGCAGACTCGGTTAACAATGTCGAACCGTTGCGGTAAGCATAACAAAGTATCAGCTCCTTGCTTAACCAATATAGTTTGTTTTTGGTTTTAGGGTCTCACCGATGATAAGGGAATTTGTTCAATCAATAGATGACCGGGAATGGCAAACGCAACTATTTGCATTACTACAAAAACAGTCATACAACCAAGTTGAAGTTGACCTGTTTGAGTTGATGTGCAAAGTTCTAGACCAAAACCTGTTTTCTCAAGTTGATTGGGCCCGAAACACAGTTTTCTTTAAGGATCTGAAGGTGAGTTAATAATCTTAGAATAATAAGGCCCATTTGCTGAAACGAAACTTAAGAGCTTATGTGACAGTTTACGCTGAGGAAAAAGTAAAACATAAGCGTTGTGTGTAAATAAGTTATAACTTATTAAAAAGGCAATCAAATGCATTGGTTAAGTTCAAATTCAAATGAGCAGTATTGCAAACCAATTGTGGCTGCATACGTTTATGTACGTAATATAAAAATTCGCGCTTGATGTTTAAGTGAGGCAATTCTGTCTGTACTTTTTTTTATAACCAGTCCCAGCATAAACATCTTTGAAAGAGAATTTTTGTCCTATGTTGATAGAGAAGGTTTTAAAACATGTTTTAGTTGCAAAAATATCGGTAGGAAGAGGAACCTTTACCTAAAATCACTTTCACGAATATCTTTTTTTTTAAGTTTGACATATAAAATGTTTGAAATGTGACGTACAAGTAAATTAAAAATTTCGAAAGCATTTGACATATTCAAGGCACGTTAAAGGGAAAAGTTTGAGCAGCTAAATACCTATATTCACAAAGTAGTTCAGGAACACATCCTGATACATTATGTATGAAATGTTTAATTATGTACATAATGTGTGTGATATGTCAACAAATTTCACTATGAAAACTGAACACGAAAGATCTTTGTTTCTCAAAGGTACATTATATCGCCACCTGAGTGCAAGAACTAGGTTACTTGATTTTTATTTAATTTTTGGGGTAAGCGACGTTCTTTGGTATCTAGGTATCTAAGGCCCCAGTTATAGCTATCATTGAAAACCATCATTGAAAATTTTAATGATTGGTTTTGAGGGACTTAAAAGGCAAAATTAGTAATTATTTTCACTTTGGACCAGCCGTCCACATAAAATGACTTTTATTATTTCAATGAATGAACTACCTTATCAATGATCATTGAAAAATTAAACGTCATTTAATGGCGAAGTGTGGACCCCATTCAATTTTTTTTTTACAAAAATTATAACTTAAGTCATTAGCTTTATTTTTGCATCAAAATAATTACTGATTTCACTTTCTAAAGGTACCAAAATTAGTCATTAAAGTTTTCAATGATGAGTTTCAATGATAGCTATAACTGGGGCCTTAGGGCAATGAAAATTTAAATTTTTCGTTTTTATAATCACGAATATCCCATGTTTTTTTTTTTGTGGGAAGTATATTCGTCAAAAAGTCCAGTAAACTATACGTGCAAAATGTGTGAGTGCCAGGACTTACGGTTAAGATGTTTAAACATCAACATTCATACCAGTGCCAGATTTTTGTTATTGAAATTTATCAATTTACATAATGCAACTGTATCGTAACGTATTGCAGGTAATGTCGACATTTTTGGTTTACCCTACCGTGCGTCGTCGGCATAAATGTTTAAACTTCTATTAAGGCTCAAGTCACCTCAACTCGAAAGTGCATTTCGTTCAGGTACGAGTGTTGGCTTATCAGTTAGTTGCTGCCGTACCCTTCTTAAGTCTTGCCTGATTCACAATGCGACGAGGAAACGGAACGTGAACGTGACGAGAACCGCTGGCATTTTTTTCTAGTTACAAAATCGTCGCCCAATTCACAATGCAGCGAGCATTTTACGAAAAAAAACTTCATTTTTGTAAAAAAAAAATCAATAAAGTATAAACAAAATAACTTACAAAACAAATTTATCAATAACTTTATTTAATTGATTATGTACTTCTTTTGACAAAAAACCTGTAAATAACTTAGCAAAAATGAAAATCGTCGTCACGTCGCGTCAATTTTTCAATTTTTCGAATTCTTGGCGTGACGTGACGACGAGAAACGCCGCATTGTGTATATCCAGGTATGCTTTAATTGTTTGAAATTGGTTTGACAACTACAACGAGTTCTCGTCACGCTCACGTCTCGTTTCCTCGCCGCATTGTGTATCAGGCTTCTAGTACGCTGCTAATGGGAAACGAAAAATCCCATACAAAAATGACACAATGAAATCATCAAATTTCGTTCTCCTTTTCGTTTTGCATTAAGTTTGCTGTTCGATGAGCGAAATTGTTAATCGTAGCAGATTAATAGAATTATATTCAATCACTCGCACTCCACTTTAACCGAAGTTGTTATTCTTTATAATTTTCTTCATCTTTGTTAAATGTTTACTTATCAATAAATACGCTTTTGTCGAGATATTTTAGAAGTAGAAAATCAAGTTACCTAGCTCATGTATTAAGGTGACAGTAAGAATATACTAATTATGTGATATAAACAAATTTAAGAATGGGTCGTAGTCTGGCTTGATCATCGATGGAAACAAGATTACTTTAGTGGATTAAATAATTTAAGTTAAATAATAATAAGTTTACAATAATATTTTGACCAGATTAAGAATTCACAAATCACTTTGTTCACTTTTCGAGCAATTGAAAGACGATGTTCACATTGCACTTACGACATCAAAGAGTTTATTTACCATCTCAGAAGGCTTTTGTTTTTTGTTTCGACCGACGTCTGGGCGAACTTCCCTATTCAGTTCATAGTTAAACAAAATCTAGTACTGAAAAAAAAAGTAAAGTCATAATGCCTGTATGGTAACGTGAAATTTTCACCAAGTTCTCCAAACTTTGGTTTTTGACAGCAAATTTTGAGAATTTGTGAAAATTTGTGCATTTGCAAGAGATTTCACGTTAACAAACACATCTGTAATATAAAATGGAGGAATTTTGTCCCCTTCCACACGAGAAAATTGAAATTCCAGCAAGTTTTAATTTATTTCAATACAAATTTATTTATCAATTATAAAACAAAAAACTACAAACACATTTTTTTGCACTAGCAAAGATGAAATGAACGATAAACATTAAATTTTTTATTTTGTCATAGTTTTCATAAGTAACGAACTATAATAGCTATAACTGTAGCCTATATTGACTTGGTGGAAGGTTAGTCAAACCTTCAATCTAAATAAATAGTGCTATTAAATTCGAACCTTTAAGACGATGTAGTAACAGTAAGTCTATCGAAGATTTGCCAATAACTAAACTTCAACGAACAAAAATATTTGTAATCGCAACGAGCGTTAATAAAAATAATAAAATGTTATGGCGAATTCCTTTCAAAAAAGAAATCGAATTTTTTCTAAACAGAATCGAATTTTTTCTGTCAATTGAAAGGAATTCGTATTTCGTAAAAGAATCGATTTTTTGGTGTGATTGTGTTTGTGACTTTATAGCTGCAATTGACGCAAAAGAAAGAGTGAGCAATCCTAAAAACGACAATCAAGCCTGATTCACAATGCGGCGAGGAAACGAGACGTGAGCGTGACGAGAACTCGTTGTAGTTGTCAAACCAATTTCAAACAATGGAAGCATACCTGGATATACACAATAAGTCTGTTCGCGTACTAGTCCGAAACCACCCAAAACTACTTGATTTTACCAGATTCGGTCCAATCCTGTTCACGTACTTCCATTTCGTGTCATTTTGGGCAGAATAGAGTGCTCGCGAGAGAGAAAACTATAGGTTTGTTCGGCTACTTTCCGGACCAAAAATGGCAATCTGTCAAATTTTCAGGAGCGGGGATGAAATTCTCAGACACTGCCCAAAAGTACGCGAACGCTTTGAACCAAAAATGTTGCCCACTTTTTAAAACGTCAACAAAAAGTAAACAAAAAAAGAGCCCCCTAGCAAACAAAAAAGTAAACAAAGCGACAAAATTGGAATTACTTTTGTAATTATAATTTCTTTATTGAATTTTATAACGAAGAAAACAACAGAAATTAAAGCCATTCAATGTAATTTTTGAAAAATCGTAATTTAAACACAATTAAATTAAAAAGCACTCATTTAAATTACACCAAAGCAAAATTTCTTTAACTAAATATTTTAATTTCGATATTTTTTTTTTTGTAAACACAAAAGCACTGCACAATAAATAAAAGCTTCTGAATAGATAGATTGTTTGGGAATTATTTCACTAATCTTAAACAAAATTCACTTCAACATATGAAAATATAACTTTAAGTAAAAGTAAACAACAGCCATTTTGTATTTTTTTGTTGTTCTTTAACTGGCTTTTGACAGAAAACAGAACTTACCAGATTCTGTCCGGAGAAATTTCTCGGGTAAAAATTGGCAAGAAGGGGAAATAGTTTTCTCTCTCGCGAGCACTCTCTTCTGCCCAAAATGACACGAAATGGAAGTACGCGAACAGGATTGGACCAAATCTGGTAAATTCATTAAGTTTTGGGTGGTTTCGGTTTCGTCGTCACGTTACGCCAAGAATTCGAAAAATTTAAAAAAAGGACGATTTTCATTGTTCCTAAGTAATTTACAGATTTGTCACAAAAGATGTTATCAAATTGTGTCTAACAAATAAAGTTATTGATAAATCTATTGTTTTGTAAGTTATTTTGTTTATATTTTATTGATTTTTTTTTACAAAAATGGATTTTTGTCGTAAAAACGCTCGCTGCATTGTGAATTGGGCGACGATTTTGTAACTAGAAAAAAATGACAGCGGTTCTCGTCACGCTCACGTCCCGTTTCCTCGTCGCATTTTGAATAAGGCATCACTTAATAGAGCGATCACTTTATGGCGAATTCCTTTCAACAAAGAAATCGAATTTTTTCTAAACAGAATCGAATTTTTTCTAAACAAAATCGATTCTTTTCTGTCAAAACAAATCTTGCGTTTTTAGCAAGATTTCACACTGATTTGCACACACACTATGAAGACTTGACATTTCTTATAGTCAAATTGAAAGTCGTGGAATTTTTGGAGGACGAATTGTTTATTTTTTGGTTGCAACGAATTCTACATAATTTAACAAAATATTCAACAATATATTCAGTCAATACAGCTATAAAAATAATTTATTGTGCGTTGTTCATTATCGAACAAAAATTTGACAAAAAAAATAGCCTTCGCGAGTTAAAGACGTGATAAAAAATTTCAGTGCAAGTGAAAACTTTTCAATAACAATTTTCTTTAAAAATATATGTGTAAATAGAATCAAAAAAATCAAAAAAATTAAATGCACCATAACAAATTGGCACCGTATAAGCAGGCTAATATCTTTTATTTATTAATTTAATTCTATTGGTAAAACATTTTTCTATAAAAATCCTGACAAGACAAAAAATCCTGTAAATCCAGTATAACTCTCGAGAGTTTACTACCGAAAGTACTCCCAAAATTAACAGGAACCTTTAGACCCGTTTAAACCAATCAGCGTATAATTAATTTCAAATATTTGTTAGGTTTTCGTCTACCAAACAGCTTTGTTTTTATCATGTGAAAGTTATCAACATATCTGTTCCAAGAGTATTACATATTTGTTTTCGGAACTTATTGTAGTCAGTTTTTGTTAGATTTACATATGAGAATAATCAAAATTTGTTCTCATCGGCTAAATTGATTCTATTTATAAAAAAAATGCATTTTATTTGGTTTGTGTAATTGTTACCAATCCATTTTATACTTTTTGTTTACCTGCAAACTAAATTCTTATTAATTTTTTTTTTTTTTAATTTTATAACTTTTCAGGTTGACGACCAAATGAAACTTCTTCAACATTCTTGGTCTGACATGTTAGTGCTGGATCATTTGCATCAAAGGATTCACAATGGCCTGCCAGACGAAACGCAGCTGAACAATGGCCAGCTGTTTAATCTTTTGGGGCTAGGTTTGCTTGGAGTTCCACAGCTTTCGGATTATTTCAACGAGTTACAAAATAAACTGCAAGATTTGAAATTCGATATGGGTGACTACGTCTGCATGAAATTTCTTATATTGCTGAATCCAAGTATGAATTTTTCGAATTCCAATTTCACTTTATTTTTTTTTTTTCAAAATTTAAATATTAATTTATGTATTATTATTTGTGTTACAGATGTTCGGGGTATTGTGAATAAGAAAACAGTTCTGGAAGGCCACGAAAATGTTCAAGCTGCCCTCTTGGACTACACATTAACTTGTTACCCATCAGTGACGGTAATTTTTGACTTTATTTGAATTTATAGTAACAGTATTTTGTATACAGGTACTGTGTATGCGATCCTTCGGATGTGTTTTGGGTTAAAAATGAACAAAATTTTAGTTACTGAGTAATAAAAAAAAACACGGTATATAGTTCTTAATTTAGAAATATGCAGAACAACATAGGAAGACACTTGAATTCAAGTAGCCTTAACGGCGCATCTGGGTGATTTAATAAAAAAAGTTATGCATTACTGCCTGGAGGGTTCTAACTTGTTCGTTGGAAAATTAAGTTACTTGTCAAAAAATAAGTTTATTCGTTAAACTTATGTTACTTCACGAACATATTTGTTATCATAAATCTCGTATCCGCTTCTGCATGTACAAGTTTGCCTCTTCAAAACCTTTGCAATTCTTTTTTACTTGCTCTTTAGGGGCAAGGGTTGGTTCGTATCTCCACTGTAATTTGAGTTAGAGCCTAAATGGGTGGGCCGATTTGTTTCAAATTACGGGTACAGAGCATTTTTATATGATTTCCTAGAGGGAATTTCGAATTTTAGGTTTAACTCAACTATAACGAGTAGCTGGCCATCCAATGATTTAGGCTTTTTTCAATTTTTTTTTTGAAAAATGGTCTTACGATTTTTGATTAAACTTCGTAGCTGCAATGAACAAAGTGATTGCAGTCTGCATTTACACTGACCGATTTTTCGACGAATATTTTCCTGAAAAATCGATTAAAATGTTTACACTGAACGATTAATTCAAAGAGATTGTTTTCGTTGTCCTCTTCATTTTAAGTTCATTGTACATTAAGATTTACCCAGATCATCAAATGAACGGGAAATTAACACTTAAAACATACAAGAAATTGGAAAGAAGGTGAAAGAGAATGCTCTTATATTTGCGTTAGTCGTGTTTATCTTTTCAGTGGTTGGAACCATTTTATTATAATTTAGTATCCCGGTGCTTCTGATTAGTGGATTTAAAGATTTTAATTGTTTTTTTTTTTTTAATCGTTTTTTTTTTTTTATCGTTGGCTTGGATGTTAATGGGCCATCACACACTGGCTCAATTGAGCCTGGGGAAATGGAAGTTTATAGGTGAGAGAGGTGAAGAGTTCAGAATGAAACGGACAAAATGTTCATCCTTAATTCGAGTGGAATAAGAAAGTTTAACTACTAAAACACACAAGTTGTTTGTTTCTAGGCGAAAAAAACAATCGCTTGTCATGACCACAAAAATTTTTTTTTTGTAAAAGCAAAGGATTTTTTGTAGTTCGAATTTTAAAATTTAAACAAAAAATACGCATACAAATACAACGGTTTCATGTACACAAAATGTTCTCCCAGCTTTCTTCATTCCGTGTGCGATTGAAACAAAAGTTAAGGAGGACTAAGTCACGTTCAAAATTGAACCAGTGTGTGATGGCCCAATGAGATCTTATTTTCTTTACATTTGATAAGACTGGATAGAAAATATGTTTAAGTCAAGAACATAAGGTTTGACAAATGTCCATTTTTTATTCAGGCTAAGAGCATAAGCCTTGATAGATATCAAGATCAACGAGTTCATTACAGCGTATTACGAATTACGATTATCGTTCAAAATCCGTCGTTATCGTTATTTTGCGATTACGATTTACGATAGTCGTTTTTTTGAAACAATACTCGTTTTCGTTTACGACTGCTTTTGGCGGTGGTTTTTTATACTTTTGGATCGTGACTTCAAGTTGTTGTCACTTATTTATTATGTTTGTTTGGTTCTGCTGTTTTTTATTTTATCGGGCATTATTTTCAGGCATCCATTCTCGTAAATCATAATCGGTTTATTTCATGACTATCGTTTTCTTGGGTATCGTTTTGTTTTGCTTTAAGTTTCGTAATTCGTAATACGCGCCCTGACTTAATGTTGTTTTTGTCTAAGTCGACATAAATTAAAGAAAAAAACAAGCCTAATATGCATTATTTTTATATATTTTATATTTTAATTTTAATTAGCCAGTTTAGGTTTCTGAGTTCTCAAATTTTATTTTATTTTTAAGAAGGATAATTCGCCTCTTGCCACTTTAGTGCTACAGAATGATACCGATTATTTATTCTTCTTGTTTCTAAATGTTAATTTTATTTTCGAATTATATTTACAAACTACATATGTATGCTTATTTAATAGTATTTAACAGTTTTGTTAAAAAAAAATCAGAGAACTCGGCAAACTCAGAAAAATAAACAGGATTCCAAATCAAAAAAATTGTATTCGCTGGCTCACTTTTTGGTTGGAAGAAAATTTGTGTGGTGTTGTCCTTACCGTTGGATAGATGTTTGTTTTTTTTTTTATAATACCATAGAATTGCCCTTATAAGCTTCAATAACAATAAGTTTAGCCTTTTCTTCAAGGCATATAACGGTACTTTGGGAGCAATGTCGACATAATCGACAAAATCTAGTAATTCTACGCATCTGTCGAAGATTAGTCCTGCCCTTCACACTATCTGCTCCAAAGCGAGTATGAAGGAAACACTTGATACCGCATTTCTTAACCTAGTTGAAGAACTAATCCCTAGATGCACATCGCACCGCGTGATTTTTAGAGTGTCATACGACATAGGTGGATATTCTTTCCTGTGCCACTCATCTTTTTCTAAAAATCAGCATTAAAATTGCTTAGAGAATTTTTAAGGAAAAAATGCCAATACTCTTGAAACGACTACGTGGCAAGGATTATTCACGGTCGTAAAGACAGTCGCAGGTTTCTTAGATATTTTCAATAAAAATTGACAGATTCTATCGTGAATGGGCTTCGTGCGATCTCAACTTCAACGAATCTCAACGATTCTTGCAACCATCTCAACTTAAATGTCCCCTCTTATATTCCATTCGGCGGCCTCAACGTGAATGCCCCCTCTTATATTACGTTGGAAGGTCTCAACATGAATGACCCTTTTCTTTCTGGTTACTCAATTTTTTGTGAAATCATCGATGCCTAGTTTGCTGAGTTAATACACTACTTAGCAAAAAATCTTTTATTTGACTTTTGGAATTTTGAACGCCTTTAACAAAAATGGGCGTTCAAACAAAAAAAAAGGCATTTCGAGCATAGTTCGTCTCTAAAATGCAGAACTTACCTAGCTCCAAAATATCAAAACATTCGATCCTTATGTCATAAAGAACCCAATTTTATTTTGTGCGTTGCATTTTAAGAACCATCTGCCTAACGACTATAATTTTCAGTAGCTTAATCCAGATTAAAAATTAAATAGATTAAATTAATTTGAATCCAAACATTAAATCCTCTCGTTTAATCCAAATTTAGAATCAATTCTTTAAGTCCAATGTAGATAAATCCAATTTAAATTAAGCTGCTCTCCGGAGGAAAGTTTAAGTACTTACATCCAGATTATTTTGGGGAAGGATAATATGGACCTAGATTTAATAAATCCTGGTTTAATAAGTCTGAATAATAATGAAATTGAATAATATATGGGGTGTCATCTCAGCCCATCCCAAGACAACTGGTTTTAATATTACAGTATGACCCTATGTCATAAATCAGTGCAGAACGAACATATGTCCACTATTCTGACTTAATTTTTTGACCACATAATTTCATAAAAAGGTTTGAGTTATAAATTTTTCAAAGTTTTAAATCGCTCTCCTGAAAATGTGTTAAATGTGACTTAGGATAGTTCTGCATTGTAGAGATTAATTGAGCAGCCAAGAGTGCAATTGAAAAATTGTAAAAAAAAATCCAAATGGGAGGTCGACTATTTGACGATATTGACAATTTTTAGTTTCAACCCAGCCAAAGCAACAATGCAAAAACAATTAGCCACCAAGATATGCGACTTTGGACTTCTTCCTTTGGGATTATCTTAAAAGTAAGGTCCAACAAGCCAACTAAATACAACTAAACAGCATATTGGCTGATCGAGAAGCAATTGTTCAGCAATTGTCACCAAAAATTTTGACCAGCGAGTAGAGGTGTGCCACCGAAGCCTTGACATAATTCCCATGTACCAAATAACATGATTTAATAAAGAAATTAAAATTTTTGTACACATAAATCATTGTGTTTTTTACTGTTCACATCTATTCGTCTTATTAGAACACCTTACTTACTACATAGTCTTACTAGCTCCTGTCATCTAACCCCCTCCCTCCATTTGCTGAAGGTAAAAATTGGCAGCTTTTAACTATTTTCTGCCAAATTAAATCTCCTGCTCATTATTGTGTTATTCTATAATAAAAAGTCCTTGATATTTAATACATATTTTTTTGGTTTGTTTGTTTTTTTTTTTTTAACAGGATAAGTTTAGCAGACTTCTAAACATTCTTCCAGAAATACATGCAATGGCAGCTAGAGGGGAAGAACATTTATACTTAAAACACTGCGCTGGAAGTGCACCTACACAAACACTTCTAATGGAAATGCTTCACGCCAAAAGAAAAGTATAATTAAAATTGTTTAGCGCAATAAATAAAAAAAAATGTCCTGTACAAGTATATATTAAATTTTTCTTGTATTATAAAATTATCTTTAAATATCTTTTTTAGTGTATATGATGTTATTTACGTTTAACGTGGATTTTGTAAATATTTAATATTATATAAAGATCAATGAAAATATGTATGTTATATATTTTAATAGACATGCAGATGTGACATTTATTAAGTTTTTAATTGCTGTATATGAGCTTTTTTTCTGTTTGTTTTTAATTCAACATAAGTTTTTTGTGTTATATTTAATAAATTATAAGCAAAATGTACCTTATAAAGTCTTAAATGATAGATATTTAACATACCTAGTTAGATTTAAACTAAAAAAAAAAGCGTAAATTGAAATATAAGTTGAGCATGTTGTGAAAGGAACAAATAAAAAGTGATTTTAATTTTAGGCTACAACTTTACTTCTAAGTTTTATTGTTATATGATATCATCTTTTCATCTCAGCGATGTTAAACTATTTTGTAATAAAGTAATGTTATTACACTTAGGTTTCGAATTTCTTCTTGTTTTTTTCTATGGGAATTTCAGATTGCAAAGATTATGGTTTATTACGGCAGTTCTGATATTCGGTCGAATTTGAAAACGGAAACGAAAATTGAATCCGTGCGGATTGAAAACGATTGTTCTGATTTCCAGTCGGATTTACTTTTAAGTTTTACCAACTTGATCAACAAAACATTTTCGAAATCAGCTGTTATGTATGCAAGATCTGTCGAAAACGTAATTGTAATCCGCCAACAAAAAGATAACCGAATTTAAAACGTCAATTTGGCGGATTGTAGATCCGTTCGTTTTGCCGAATCCGCAAAACGTTTTCGAATACGGAATTCGGAACAGCGAAAATTTGAAAACGTGAGATATAAAACTCGAATGGAAATTAGAACAGCCGTGTATGTGAAGAATTATTGACATGAAAAAATAAATATTGAATCGAGTGTGTACAAACAGTAGATTCAGTTTTACACGATAAACTTCTAGGACTGACAGGTAAGATCAAGACAAAAAACAAATAGTTAGCTAAATATGCAGTTAGTTAAATATACCGAGCATTCAAAAAACAAGCAATTCGAGAGCACTGAGGAAATAATTCTAATTCTTTCAGATTGCTGAAACCACTGTGGAAATGAAAGGGTTGTTTGCGTTTTGGAGAATGTCTTAAGGTAAGGACCATGAAGTTGATCTGGCACAATTATCTTTCAGCCTTCTCCGAGGTTTTAGAAATTCTTAAAAAGTCGGGTATAACTTGGGCAACAATGGACGAGAAACGTAAATTTATTCAAGATTTGTGTGAACTGCTATGATATTTATACTAATAGATGGAAATAAATATGTAAGTACATACATATATAAATAAACCAAAAATAACAGCCATATTATTCACTCAAGGTGTAAATAAGGTTTAAGTGAATTTTGAATCTGTCATATTAATCCACATTTTTTAAACTTGAAATTTAACTTTTGTGCATAATATTCACTCAATAATTTGACATTTTCCAGCACATATTTTGTTTCTTGTTGTTGTATTTCAAATCTCATCGTTCGAAACTTAACAAAAAAATCAAGTTACTCTAGCATTTTCCGTTTGAACACAATTTTGTTTGTTTGTTTGTGTAATTGAAAGCAAAACTGTGTATGTTTGTTCACGTGCGTAAAAATTTCAAATGTCACTTTGCTTGGCTAAAATGAGTGAATGTACTGAAAATTTAGTGTACACCTGGGTTGAACTACTTTAACAGCTCCCTGAAGGGCAGTTAAAATTGAATCAGATTAAACGCGACAAGTTTTAATAAATAGGGTATATTAACGGGTTTATAGAGTGAATATTATGCGTTTGGGTTGAACTTTTCAGACTTAACTCACCTTTAACCAAGGTATTAATTTAAAACCGGATTAATTGAGTGAATAATATGGCTGTAAATGAATATTGCTATCATGCAATAGTAAATGGCGTTGCCTTTCTGTTCTAAATTTGCATTCGAACATCAATTATTTTGTGGACTTTATTTTCAATTTTTCTAACTTTGGCGTGACGATGAGAAACGCGTTTTTCATCGATATCCTCGTATAGATACTTCAATTATTTGAAATTGGTTTGACAATTACGACGAGATCTCGCCGAGGTTTATTTTTTTTTGTTTTTGCTCACTATCTGCAGGAAATACCATCCTCCCACCTTCTTGTTCTTTTGGTTAAAGGTGGTTTAGCATTGAAGTTGTATGATACTTCTATTATTCTAATATTTAATATCTAAATATTTATAATATATTTAATATCTAAATATTTATAATGATGATAATGATAATGACCAAGTAAATGTTCAAACCAACCTTAAAAACATTTATATTGGAGGTCATTAACTTGTGTCTCTTAGGCCCAGTGTCTCAGTGGAGATTTAAACCAGAGTTAACTAACTATTGGGACTCGGCAACACGCCGCCTAACGGATTTCTCGCGTACTTGATAGAGGCGGTAAAAATAGTTTTGATTTGACAGCCCCATAAGATTAACATTGAAAAGAGAACAAAAATGGGTTTTTTTAAAGTAATTTTTATTCGATATTTCAATAAGAAACCGGTATTAAATAATAATTGAAATCACTTCTATAAACATTAAATTATGTAAAACAAGTAAAAAGTGCTTCAATATGTGAAAATATAATTTTGAAAATTGCAATCAAAAATTGTAAGCAAATAGCCTTTGCAGTATTTTGTGAGGTTATGTATCCCACGATTGTAAACAAACCTCTTTGCAACTAGATTTATTTTCTTACGCGCGCTTTTAAAAGAGAACAGTAAATTTGTTAAATTTCGTGTAATTATTTAATTAAATAGTGTAAAATCAGTGGACTTCAATAAATTATTAAACAATAAACTGAAAAGTGAGTTATACGTTTAATTATTCATGAAATCTAAAAATTTATCGTGTCGCGAAACTCCGAGAGTGCTCGTGGAATTTCATATCAAAATAAAATTTCTTAAAAATTACGCAAAGTTGTTTTTAGTTTAGAAAAGTGATATATAAATATACTAAAGATTCTTTTTATCCATAATGTTCGGTTTTATAAGAATCTGTTGTGTATTTTTTGAGAAAATCGTGAAAAAAATAGTTTCCAATGAAAATGCCGCCACCGCCGGTCATTGAAATTGAAAAATTATTTTAAATTCAGAAATATTTGTTGCGTACTAAAATAAATAGAACTTAAATGAACTACGGAGGCATTTGCTTCATTGTGTTAAGTTTTATAAAAATCCGTGTACTATTTTCCGCGAAAATCGTGTTTAAGTGTTGCAAAAATTGCAACAAAAAAATTTCCATCTAAAGTGATCGGTAGTTCACGTTCTAAAATTGCTAAATTTTTGCAAATTCGTGTTTTGTTATAAAAAAAATGATACAATCTTATACAACAGATGCTTCTCATTCAAAATGCCAAGTTTTATAAAAATCCGTTCGGTATTTCTCAAAAAAGTCTTGTCGAAGTGTTGCTAAAATCAAAGAAAAAAAATACTTTCATCTAAAATTGCGGTAGTTCACGTTCAAAAATTGCTTAAATTTTGCAAATTCGTGTTTTTTAAAAAAAAAAATGATACAATCTTGGACAACAGATGCTTCTCGTTCAAAATGCCAAGTTTTATAAAAATCTGTTCGGTATTTCATGAATAATTAAACGTATAACTCACTTTTCAGTTTATTGTTTATTAATTTATTGAAGTTTACTGATTTTACACTATTTAATTTAATAATTACACGAAATTTAACAAATTTATTGTTCTCTTTTAAAAGCGCGCGTAAGAAAATAAATCAAGTTGCAAAGAGGTTTGTTTACAATCGTGGGATAAATAACCTCACAAAATACTGCAAAGGCTATTTGTTTACAATTTTTGATTGCAATTTTCAAAATTATATTTTCACATATTGAAGCACTTTTTACTTGTTTTACATAATTTAATGTTTATAGAAGTGATTTCAATTATTATTTAATACCGGTTTCTTATTGAAATATCGAATAAAAATTACTTTAAAAAAACCCATTTTTGTTCTCTTTTCAATGTTAATCTTATGGGGCTGTCAAAACAAAATATTTTTTACCGCCTCTATCAAGTACGGAAAAAACCCTTCAGAGGGCGCAAAAACTCATTTACCGAGTCCCAATAGAAATTAACCCACAGTTAACTGAGGAATCAGTTTTTCAGTGGAGAATGCACTTGGAAAGACAAAAAAAAACTCGGCGGATAAATGATAAAAAGCATCTGTGGAGTTAATCCTGAGTTAACTCACTAAATTTGATGAGTTAACTTGGGTTTAACTTTAATCTACCAATGAAAAACTGGACCTAAGACTATCTTTTCCTTATAATGCAATTTAACTTTGTGGTTTGTGCTACAAAACAATTTATTTGGGATTGAACTTTGAAGACGGCACTGTCCTGTAATTCGTCGAATGTGCAAGCACAAGAAAGCAGCTGTATGCTCTAAAGAGGTCCTTTCACTCATGGCGCATGTGCATTTAATATACACAAATCGTCTGGTTGCATAGGGGCGGTAGTGTGTGTGCCATTTTCTCATGGTCGAGTCGAGACCAATGCAATGAAATTAAGATATGTATGTTTGTAGATAGATTACATACCTACTTCAAATATTTTACCATATTCCTTCCTTATTGCCTTTCGGAATAACTGCAGAAAACCATAATAATTTCAATTTTGCGCAATGCAGAGAAAGAGTACAGACAGGCAGTACATCCCATATACTTTTTCATCTCTGATTTCAATATTATTATCCTGGTCAACATTCTTCGAACTTCGAAGTTAAAAGAGCAATTGATATGTTTGAAATTGAACCTGAAATATTAACAAAATGTTTATAGCAGAAGTTATGCATGAGAAAGTCCTACCACTGACAGGCGTAAACTTCGAACCGTTGACATGAAAAGAAAAGCATACAGTAGGAACTTAAACGGATAACAACGAGAACGAAGTTGAAATTTTTAAATTTTCCATAAAGCTGGAAAAGCCAATATTAAAAAAAAAAAAGATATGCAAACATTAATGTTCGTCCGAGGGCCGAAAACTTGTTATTGATCGCACCCAATGAATCTACATGCATAATGCAACCATATCATAGGGAATACGTGTGATACGTATCTTGTTGTACGTAAAGCTAATTTAGTACCAAAACTTTGAGTTATTATGTTCCACAATTGGAACTTAAAATCGACTTCAACATTTCGATCATACCTACATAACGCATCATCGATAATTATGCATTTCATTGCCACACCTACAGAGCCATGAATCAAAGAATTTATATTATATTATTTATATTTATATTCTTTGATTCATGCTACAGAGCATTAACTGCAAATCTACAACTAGAAGTCAAGGAATACAAAGCAACAACTATGTAAATATATAAACCAGTCACCGCAAAGCAACTATTTACTTAAAGCGACAGCTAAAAAACTACAACTACAAACCTACAACTGCAAAAAGATATAAACACTGTCAGCTTTATTTATTAGATTTCACTTACACTCGGTACAACCTCGGAATAGTTAAACTGAATCGAAGCACTTACTCCGTCCTTACGCCACGTCAAACAAATCCTTATTTATAAAATATTTTCTTGGTCGTCTTAGCTGCGCCCTCCTTATATCAAATATATTATCAAAAAAATGACCAACCTAAAACTTTGGTTATTATATAAACGCAAACAAACGCCAGCTGATTTTCACAATTATTCATTTTAAGTAAGTGCATTAGGAGGGGGACCACCAACAAAAGTCCCCTGATCCAGAAGACGAAAAGCTGGTATCGCTCATCCCTCATGAATTCGAGGTTACGAGAATAAGTTCCCAATACCGTATAGCTGCATCACTTGCAAATAAATTTTGATATGCCGTCCTCATGAGTCGTCGCTTAGGGAAGGCCGAGCTATGGCCATTAATTTGTTCATATTTTCTTTCGAAAATTGGTACCTACTTCAAGCGGAAATCTTCATCCCTCAGTGTCTCCTTCTTGCAGTTAAATCTTTTAAAGAATTTAAAACATTTATGAATCTAAAGTAACTATCCATTTCGTCTTAAAATTATTAACAAAAAGGTAAACAAATTTTTTTGTCAAAATAACATTTAGATACTAAAACGGCTCTACTACGGTTTTAAACCTCCTTTAAACCAGCTTTAGCTTAATCCGCCTCTATTCCTCGTGTAGTTTTTTTCTAAAAAAACTTTTCAGGATTAAAGGCGTTGTAAAGTCGGAGTAACTTTACTCAGTCGCTAAAACGAGTTTGTAAATAAGGCTGTGTTGTAAGTACATATTTCATAAATCTCACTTAAAACCAAAATTTAATCAACTTGTTAAATACATTGGGCCATGTTTTTTTTTTTTTTTTTCATAGTCATATTTTAGCAAATTAAATATTTTTGTTTTAATTTGCAAAATTAACTCATGTCGGATCTAAGGAAAACATATTAGATAAATGAACTTAAATAATTTTCTTTATTCAAACGCTTCATATATCATGTGTTTTGTCACAATATGTGTTTTAAGATGCATTTTCTGAAATTATGTAGGTAATACAAATTGTTTTACGTTTTTAAATAATCCAAATGGTCTGTTTGCACCACACCATCCACCCAATGAAATATGTTTAATATTTCCTCGAATCAATGGTTTGCACCAACTAATTTCTTAATAAAAAGTATAAAAACACTGCTTCTTTCAAGTACCATTTCTGCAGCCTATTACTATCCAGTTGAATACCATATTACTGTTTTAGAAGTGTGTGATCTCAATAATTAAATCAAATTTTACCGAAAATTCATTTTTTTTTTTTAATTCATTTTTATTTTTATTTTAACTTATAACTATCTTAAAGCTAGACAAAAATTCATAAAAACTAGCCTACTTATCAATAACTTACAACTAACTTACTGGCCCCATGCGGGCGCTCTAAGTTAAACTATGATTACTTAATACTAATGCCTTTCGGCCTATTAACTATCTTAAGACTAAAATTCTATCGGTTTTTATTTTTTACCGAGAAGAATTTACAAAAAACTCGGTTCTCTGATCCTTTTTTTTTTATATTTTATATAAAACTTACAAACTACTTAAAACTATTATAAAGCTAATTAAAACTACTTAAAGCTACTTAAACTACCTAGAACTACTTAAGACTACTTAAAAACTAGAACAGCCACAGCAAGCATTTTTTCATTTTATTATTTTTTTGTAAAGTTTTTGTTTTTTATATTTTTTTTTTTTTTTTTTTTTTTTTTTTTTTTTTTTTTTGTGCCACCCTGACTGTCCCTACTTAAAACTAATACACCTAAACCTATGTAAGTCGGCCAAGACAAAAAAGCTTAGTCAACTTTAAATAGCCATGTTGCCATTTTCAATCTTCAGCCACCAGAACTGGTTCTCCTGCTTTGCCCTATCTTTTCGGTCCCGATCGGACACAGTCCTACTGAACCGAAGGCGCTCTGCTCCGCCTTGTGCGAGGACGTCTCGATTGTAAAGGAGTCGCCTATCTACAGTTCTACGGCCGACGTGGTAGATTAGCGGAACCGCCTCTCTATCCTGTATCAGCCCTCGACTGTCTAAATAGAGGAATGCATCGGGCGGAATAAAGCCGCTTAAGCGCACACTCTCATAGTATTCGTCGTTAGGGTAGTAAGCCCCAAAAATTAAGCTGTTTGTCGAGGACATCGCTCTTGCAATGTGACCCCGAATCAGCTTAAACAAAAAATTATCTATTCTGTTTATGTTGGCCCCGTTGTAGAGAACCTGGTTGGAATAGTATCGTGTGTACTCCGACTCTGGTGTTCTGTGTAATCCAAGGCAGCGTCTAAGGCACTGCCTCTCAAACACCCGAATCTTTTCCATTTGAGATGGGGCAACGTTGAACCAAACCGGGCATCCATAGGCAATCATCGGCCGGATGAGGGCCATGTAGCAAATCACCTTCACCCTGGTGTCAAGCCGGCTGCTATAAAACAACCGTTTCGTCAGGGCAAAAGCTCCCCTAGCCCTGGTCAGAGCAGCACTTATATGTCTGTCGAAATACAAATACTGATCCAACCAGATGCCAAGGTACTTTACTACACTTTTACTCGCCAGTGGATGTCCATTTGGCCCCACGATCACTAGCTTGCGCCAGTTCTTTCTTGTATCCCTTGAGGCTCCACACAACGGAGTCCTAAACAGAATAGTTTCTGATTTCTGAAAGTTGATTTTCAACTTCCAGTCATCACAATATCGCTGAATCTTGTCGAAGTCACGCTGCAAAAGAATTCTGATGACCTCAACTTTTGGGGCTGTTCTGTACGCAATTAGATCATCGGCATACGCAATTGCCTGAGTTAAACTACCTATCAGATCGCTGGTGTAAATACTGAACAGAATCGGCGAGTTCACCGCTCCCTGTTGAAGACCATTTTTAATATGAAATGTTGCGGTAGAAGTTACATTGTCACTTTTGACAACAAACTTTCTACCATTGAGCATGTCATAAAGCATATATAATAGCGGTTTACTTATGCCAAGCCTGGTCAGCTTTAGATAAAGACCTTCTAGCCATACGGTGTCGAAAGCCTTCTCTAAATCAACCAGACAGGCACCCGTACACTGTTTTTTGGATTTGTTCCATTGAATATCAGAAACGAGTTTAGACGCGGCATGAATGGTGTCATGTCTCGCCTTAAATCCGAACTGATTTTCCGGTATGATATTGTTGTCCTCTGCCCACTTAAACAGAGCTCTATTGATAACTTTTTCGAATACCTTGCTGATACTCGGAAGAAGACTTATCGACCGGAGATTCGCCGGATTGGAGTTGTCCTTTCCCTTTTTCGGGAGAGGATGTACCACGGCTGTCTTCCACCGCACTGGATAATATGCATTATTCAGAGCGTTGTTAAACAGTGTGGTGTAAATGTCTACTGCTTCCCGAGGTAGATGTCGTAGTACAACGTTGGATATACCATCGACTCCTGCTGACTTGTTTTTCTTTAGTGAGTCGAAGATGAGTTGGAGCTCGACCTTCGAAATTAACAGGGAACTTGGCCCGTTTCGCTCGGCGATGATGGCGTTTGCCAAGTGTTCTTCATTGAACCCAGTAAAACCGAGGTTCTCCGATCGCCATTGCGTAATATTATTTCTAAGGTAGAAGTGGTGAAGCAGGGCCCTGTTTTCCAGGTCATGGTTCGGGCGAATGCTTGCATTAACCTTGTACACTTGCTGGAAAGCAGCCCCCACAGCCTCCACTTTCTCACGAGGATCTTCGATGATAAAGAGGTCATCGTCCAAGACGGCTTCCTCTGGATCTATGCCTGCTGTCAGAAGTACGTCTCTGTTCTCTGTCGTCCTCTGGAGCTTAAGACACGGAAGGTCGTTTTGATCGTTTTTTCTAAATATCTTATTAATTTGCGGAAACATACTCGGGTCGCTAGAATTAACGGCCCGAATTTTGTTGTCCCAATACAAATTAATGGACAACCGATAGTTCTCCTTGATCAATTGGTTGATGTTTTTGATAGACGACTTCAGTGTCCTAATCTCCGGATCATGTGGGTCAGTAAACCGTCGGTACAAGCGTTTTAGTCTTGTCAGAAGTCCGCTTTTTTGTCTGTGTATTGCGTCAATGGTCGCGTTACGGTACATGTCAGTTGCGTCACGTTCTTTGTATTTCAGTATTGTTCTTTCCATTGTTCGTTGGATTGTCTCGTCAATTTGTTGCAAGTATTGGTCGATTTCAGTATTTACCGAAAATTCATGTAGGTATGGACATGTACATAAATAGCGAACTCATTGTATGACTGAAACGAGCTTCTTTAGAGCCTAAATAAACATGAATTCACTACGTTTAGAAGATTAGATATCAAAACACCGCGCCGGAGCGCTTGTAGTGTTCATTTTCAATGGGAAACATCCTTTCAATTTTATAAAAGTACCTACCTACTATACTGTCATTGGAAAATTAGAAAACCATGAAGAGCTATTGAAACCGTAAACAAACAACTACTGTCCGTGTCCGCATTCTTAAAAAAATTACCCTTAAAATATCTAACAATGTACAGGTACCTACTACTGAAAAGTCGGAACAAAAATGTGTTGTGATAGTAGACACCTACAATACAATAAATGAGCATGAAGGCAGCACAAACAAAATACAATTCTATAAATAGTATACTAAAAATGTCTACCAAAACCATTTCTACTGCAGTCGAAACAGATTACTTATGTTATTTTGAATGGAAATTCGGCTAGATGTACCCCATGGGTCCTTTTCATCAACTTGGTCCCATTTATTTCTTTGTTTATTTAAACTACCTGTTAACTCCGTTCAACTTAAACAAAACACGGGGCTTTGTTGATGACGACGGTATGGATCTCCGCCACCAAGTGTCAGTGTGAAATTAAAAAAAAAAAAAAAAAACAATCTGACAGCACTCCCTGGTTGGAAAACAAAACCAAATGCCGAAGGCACGAAGGTGAGCCAAAAAAGTCGTATGTTTAATAATAGTGATTACTGATTAGTATGTAATAAAATTAGTTTTTTTGTATCAAACACTTGAAAAATGTTCATTAAAATGTTTAAACACTAATTATACGTAATTCGATCGCAAATTTAAGTTTTCAGTTCCAAATACAAAAACTAATCATATGACCGGATTTTTAACACTGCTGAGAGCATGTAAATATTTTCCAACCAAGGAATTTTTTTGTAGTTGTTTTTAGATGTCAAATTAGAAAGAGAAAAGACAAAGACAAATCTTGGAAGACCTCTATTGCATTGGAGAATTAAACTATGATATCTAGAGAAATTGTTCTTCCCATTGTAATTTGTTTTGATTAAAACAAATTCAGCCTTATTGTGAGTTTCACCCGAACAACATTCCACCAGGAAAATTTGACATTTCACTTTTCGCCTATTGTGAGTTTCTCCCGAAATTGCATGATCGAAAAATTCCCCTTATTGTGAACATTCATTTCGGGCGGAATGTAATGCCATTTTCACTTCTTTTTTGTAGGCGAACAAATTTTCGTTCAAGCGAAACTCACAATAGCTTTTGAAATTCCGGGCGAACAAAAAATTTTAAGGTGAAATATTTTTCGGGTGAAACTCACAATAAGGCTGATTTAGTAAAAGAACATTTAGTAAGGCCTATCTATTTTATTTTATTAAGACAAGCTTAAAGATTCAAATTGATAATTATGTTTACAAACCTGATGAGCGTGCCATTAAATTAACCCCCTGTCGATCTGAAAAATGGGCTATCAAGAATATCTGAGGTGTTTGTTTTCTTTCTGGTGGTTAAGGATTTATGTATTTTTGGACGTTTTTACTATCACAAATGATCCATATAGATCATTAAAAAACATGCATTTCAAAAACAATACGAGATCCTGCTCTCTATCAGGATCACGTTTTATGCTTGGTATAAAGAACACATGGTATGCTATAACGTTGAATTTTTCTTTCGTTCTGCGCTTCTACGTCACTGGGTGACAAAACTACATACAGAAAAACAAAGAAAAACAAAAACAATTGTGAAGTGAATTACGTCACTCGGTGACAATATGCGTGAGAGAGATAGGATAACAACACATGTGCGCAACATCATACCATGTATTCTAGATAGGTACCTTGCGTTTCACGAACCAAAAATTTTGTTTTTACTTTTGCTTCTCAGCAGAAATAAAGTGCAAAGAGAAAAGACAACGAATACATGAGAGAATACAAATGATAAAAGTTAAACATCAGTTAAAATCTAGATTAACTGAACAGATGCTAAATGTTTCATCTCCTTCGATTAATTATTAATGATTCGATTAATAATTAATGTCCAGAGTTAACTTACTCTGATTTGATTGTATAGAAAATTAAATGAACAGAATTTCTTGAAAATTACATTCATTCAGGTTTATTGCAAATTAGTTCTTAAACGTGATTTAAGCTATAGTGATTAAAAGGTATTCTAACGATGACAAAACAAAAATGTCTTCGCCAGTAAAATATGAAGCATCCATTGAAATATTAACTCAATATACTGAACTAAATATATATTTATTTAAGGGCCAGTTTTAAAGCGCACACTTAACGGAATAAGTGGCATTTAAGTTCCCCATATCGGCACTTAAGGCTCAGTTTCTTAGTCTGAGTAAGTGACACTTAAGTGGCCAATATGGCAGAATTAAGTGCCATTTATTCAAGTAATTGTCGCTTTTTTCTATCAGAAATGATCCATATAGATCATCAAAAAACATGCACCACAGTAACACGAGATCGATGTCGGGTGCTATGTTTTGCAAAAATGGTAAGGTAGTGTGAAATGAAGTCGCAAATGCTCGCAAGCTGTCACAATTCACAAATTATTATATCCAAGGGTGTTTACACGATCCAAGAAAGTCGAAAATTTATATGAAATTTGGGTGTCGCACATATTTCGAAAATGGTTTGCGACCATCTGCGGATTGTCCCAAAAGGGTGACTTCAGACTAGAAAACCATTGCGACCTTTTATATTCCATCTGCTCGTATCTTTATATCAGCCCTAGTTTGAAGACAAATTTCTTCCAATCACACCAAAAAATTCGTTCTGTTTCTCTATTCGATTTGTTTAGAAAAAAATCAGTTTTTCCAAACAGATGACATCTATCATTTTAAGCTAGATTTACACGTATATCTACACACACTAAGAAGATTTGCCATTTCTCATAAAGATGAAAATTTTTTTTTGTCGCGGTCGTGTAAAAAGGAAACAAATATTGAAGAGTATTTAATTCAACAATTTCAGAGAATAATAATCCAAATAAATAAACAAAAAAGTTCGTCGGTTTCCGTTGTTTTACAAATAATAAGAAAGTCAGCACACCATCACATATAAAAGTCGATTTTTTTCACAATTTCTTTCCAACAAAAAAAAATCGATCTGAAATGATTGAAAGGAATTCGACATACATAAGTCCGCATTTACATTGCCCTATTTTTCCAATGCCGATTTTTCTTTGTTGTTGTAATCGGGTGGGATTGCGAGAGACAGCCGACATGTTCCACACGATTTTTCCCTTCTCTCTCACACGATTTCAACAACAAAGAAAAATCGGCATTGGAAAAATCGGGGAATGTAAAAGCGGTCTAAGTCATTAATTCCACAGCGTCTTTGTAGGTGACAGCCGTTAACATTTTTTTTCACCGTTAATAACTTAATTTTTGTACTAATACCTTTACGAAATCAATACTTTATTTTATCAACTTTTTGGCAATAATGAGCTTATCATTATTAATGTTTTTATTCAATTGTTTCTTCTAAGCTTATAAACTTGTCCCCTTGTTGTTGGACGATAAAGTTTTTTCTTGTTTTAGGTATTTGATAAATCGTAAGTAAATAAATACGCCATAAAATAAAAATGTATTTAAATAAAGTAATAACTCAAGGCTTAACTATTGTGATTGATAACGTTCAAAATATGCAATTCCTCAATGTCACCTGAGTGTGGCGCGTGGCACTAACTTTTGTTCAAAGTATGATTGGTGTGGGTAACCAACGATAGTGATGTGATGGATCAAATTTAATATCTATTAAAAATCGCAGTGCTTAAAAAAAAGAGCACGAAATACTTTTTTGGACAAAACTGGGCCAGTCTGTCAAATTTTGTCGAGTGGGGATGAAATCCTCTCAGCAAGAAGAAAACTGCCAAAAAAGTTTGGAACGCTTTGTGGGCAACAATTGTTAAGACTTTTTTAATGTCAAAACAAGAATCGACTAGAGTTGCCACGGATATATGATAAATCAAAATCAAGATTTTCAATAACTCATTACCAAAGAAAAAAAAGGTTTCCAATTTTGTACGTTTACATTTTATTATGATAAAAACACAATTTTATCTTATTCACCATTCAATTATAAAACAGTATTTATATGCTGGTGTCAAAAAGCACTAAATCATAAAAGAAATTCCTAAGTTATAATTAATATAGTATTCTTTTCAGAAATACGTTTGGTAAACGAAAGATAAATGTTATAAAAATAAATTGATTTACTAATAGATTACAAAAAAATATAAAACTAACACTTGGGCAACCCTCAGTCAACAGCTTTATTTTAATTTTGTTATTTGAATTTTAACTGACATTTTTTGACAGAGCACATACCTGCCGATTTCTGCCCAGAGAAATTTCTTGGGCTGAAATTGTCAGTTTGTCAGTAAGGGGAAATGTTTCTCTCTCTCGCGAGCGCTCTTTTTCGCCCAAAACTACCCAATTTGTGAAGTGTGGAACAGGATTTGGCAAAAATAGGCAACAAATTGTGACAATTTTGCTTGTGAAAATATAAACAGAAATTGAGAATTATTTATGGGAGCAAATGATTTATTTCAGCCCAAGAATATAAACCATTTTATTTAATTAAAATCATCATCGGGCGCGTTCAGGAAAATAAGATTTCTGAAATTTCGCTCCGTCAAAAAGTGAGTGAGTATTTTGACAACTAAACTGAAAGATTTTGCAACTGATATGGCCAAGATCTCATTTTCCTGAACATGACTAATGAAAACAAATTCTTTGAAACGGTTGAATTTAATCTTTTCTCAAAGAATATCTGTTTAATGTGACATAAGTACTTTACTAGTGTCCACAACGCTCTTTTATAAAATTTAAGCTAGTGAGCGGGAACTTTTGCATAATAGTCTTCAGATCGAACTGATTAGAAAACGGAATAATCAGCCTTATTGTGAGTTTCACCCTAAATTTTTTAAGTGAAACAATTCGACACACGGGTGAGAAAAATTTATCAAAATAAATATGTTACAATATTAGAAAACGTTGAATTATAATATTCAGCCTTATTGTGAGTTTCACCCGAACAAAATTTCACCTTAAAATTTTTTGTTCGCCCGGAATTTCAAAAGCTATTGTGAGTTTCGCCCGAACGAAATCTTGTTCGCCTACAAAAAAGAAGTGAAAATGACATTAGATTCCGCCCGAAATAAATGTTCACAATAAGGGGAATTTTTCAATCATGAAATTTCGGGGGAAACTCACAATAGACGAAAAGTGAAATGTCAAATGGAATATTGTTGGGGTGAAACTCACAATAAGGCTGAATGTAAAATCCACCAAAGTCCACTTAAATCGGAATAATCGGAATCAAAACATTATTCTTGAGTTCCAAAAGAAATACTCAATTTCACTCCTTTCTCTTTTATTAAAACTACCATAGTATCAAGGCGACAGCACTGCGCGGGATTCGATAAATATGATTAGAGATATCTTAGGTTTTACACGTGTGTGTGTGTTCTGTTAGGGTTGAGAAGTTAAACGTGTAGTTTTTTTTTTCTTAACTGGCATTGCGTTCTCATTTGAAGTCTGTTTTAGTTTTAGTAAGGGTGATGCCTTTGCCTAGTCTCCTCTACCTCTAGTGCGGTACCGATTTTTGAATAAACAACACTCTTTGAATCAATTTAATTCAATTTGTTTAGCATTAAAATTAATATGAATATAAGTAACGCTGTGAGGCATCTTCCTAATAAATATGTTTTTCTCAATGGTTGTGTACATAACAAAATTATTTTTAAAATCGAAATAAAATGTTATTTAATTAACTTTAGGTATTAATAATCACATCGTGAAATTGTCGACAAAATGTGAACCTGCAGCCCCTCAAGTAAATACTGACCAAATTCCCGGTCCAAAATCTTTGAAATTAATTAAAGATCTGAGTGCTTTGCAGGTAGGTAAAACATACTTTTTAAAATTAATTTATTAGTGACCTAATTGATAGAGAAATAAAAATGATTGTTTAAAAAATACATTTCAAGGTCTTTTTTTAAAGCATCTGCAATATGAGTTGTCCATGAAATGATAATAGCTACTTATAATATAAATAAATTTAAGGCAATTTAAGAATGTTATGCAACCGTTCAATTGATAACAATTAATAAACTGTATACATAGTGCATTTGGTATAATGTATGTATATTATGGGACGTTGAAGTTGGCTCTTGAATGAAACGTGAACATGAGTGGTTTAATCGATATTTGATGCTCTGTCAAAAATTGAAGAATTTTTAAAGGTGGCTGGATGTGGCTAATTGTGGCTAGATGCCCAAATTCCGATATCATGAGTTCTTTTATATCTTTTTTTTTTCGTTTGTTGTTGTTTTTTAGATTTAAATAATTTAATTTTTCAATATTCGTGCGGGTAACGCTGTGTGTCAGTTGTTTGTACGCCCCATGTAGATATATGGGGTGAAATGAATACAATTTTAACTTCCTGCTTTGTCTATTAGATTAAGTGGGAATTTTTAAAGGAACAAAAATAGGCAACAGTGCAGCAAAAATGTACCTACATACAATTATCTTATATCTCAATTTTGCGGCAAAGGTTATGAAGAAAATTTAAATTGGGGCGAAAAAATAAATCGAAGAGTCCATATAATATTTGAGATCTTAGATTAATAAGTTTCTCATTGAAAATATATCATAACACCTTCGGGTGTAACATTTTCCAATTTTCATGTGTTGTAGGGTTTTTTCTTTGTGTGTAGTTGTGGAGGACTTTTATTTTTTAATCTCCTTCGATCGAAAACGAGAAAGTTGAAAACCGTTATTCGGTTCTATTAGAAGTACCGTTAATAAAGGCAGTTGCCTAAGGAGAACTTTTTCTAGGGCATGAAATTCAGTACAATCTGTATAAATATTTCAAGTCCAAAAAGGCTGAACACGTCCGATTAGTTCAATCTGTAGTATTTGCCAAGAGGGCCAAATAAAAACGATCAACTTCTTATTGACTTAGTATTACAAGTAAATCTTTATTTAGTTTAATTTGATAATGCGCACCAGATAAACCAAGCCAGACAGTCTGCACGTTGTAAAAACAATATATTTTCAAAACTCTCTTTTTAGCTCAGTTCAGCTTTATGCTGAGTTTAGGTTGAGTGCACAAGGTAGCTGCACTACACAATCTACAGGAACACAGCAACAACTTGCATGGCCTGTAGGTACTTTGTTTAATCTTCTGTGTTTTCCGTTTCAATTTATTGTATTTTCAACAGTTATTTGGAATGAGTTTTAAGGAAAAATAAATATCCTTTCGAAGATGGCCATGTTCAAAGTCAATTTGACCGGTAAATGATCGTCATTTTATGAGGTTAAAGTTACAATCGGCAAATATACAAACATCAAGTGAGTTCTTTGAAAGTGCATTGCACATTTGGGCACGAGTACCTACTTTAACGACGTCGGTTATAATTGATAAGGGTTTTTTTTTTAGAGAGGGGGATCTATCTGATGCCGTTTAGGCAGGAGGTGTAAGTTTCTAAAAAAAATACTTACCGCCGTAATATTCACTTCATTTAACCGAAGTAAACCGATAGAATTTAAACGACAAAATCTCGTTTAAATTGGTAATATTCACACCGTTTAAGCAAAAAATGACATTCGGTTTACGTCGGTTTAAATTTGTGATTTAAACCGAACGTCGGATAGCAAGTATGAAAAAACTAAAAAAGGGTTTTTTTGGCTGATTTATTTTGGCTGATTTATTTATCAATCTTTTCAAGTTTCAGTGTTGAATCAAAAAATCTAAAATTGCGCAAATACAGAAAGTGCCACCAAAAGAATAAAAATAAAAAGAGAATTCAACTCAGGCCTAGCGCTTTACTCAATTTAAAACTAATTTGTTGTGTGACCTTATGTTGGCCAGCGACGTCAATACTATAACACCGTACGGTCCCATACGCTGGTGGGAGGAAATCGCCCGAATTTTCAATGCCTTAGCAGTGACCAGTACCAGTAAGTGATATATTCTTGTATTTGTCTTTTCTCTCGATTTTTTTGTTTTTTCCCTCTATCAGCAATGAACGGATTTTGAAGCGAACATTTGTTCATGTTATATTTAAATAAAATTTTATATTTTAATAAAATTAATTCATTCGTGTCACACACAAAAATACACATTAGAAATGTATTTTATTTGTCCTTATCGTTGTTGATGCTGGGCAACAATATCAAACGTCCACCTAGGGTCTTCCAGACATTCCTTGCAGGATTTGTTGCGAATTGAATTCTTCTTGATCTGGTTGCAGCGTCCGGTAGTAACTTCGGCAATGGTATATCGTTGACGCCTAAGTCTCCCATATCTATACATAATGTTATGCAAGATGGCAAACACTGCGATAATTTTTTGTATGACTGCCACTCGATCTTCGCACGTTGCATTTTTCGATATGGACGCCAAATTCGCACTTCTCTCAAGCCTACCTCTTCATCTTTGTCGCTTGACGACGAGAATGATGATGACAATGAAACCGCATCTTTGCCAAAAATGGCATTTTCCATCTTGGAAAATAGAATATTTTTTAATGTAAAATAAAATTCTAAAATGGCAACAGAAAATGGATACACTGCTAGACTGAATATTTGCAATGACTGAACAAACAATAAAATGTTGAATATTAGCTAAAACTATTTAAACCGTACCTAAACGACCAGAAAATGTTGCGGTTAAGTTGGAGTCGGTTTATCGTAGTTTAAAATTTTGGATAGCGTCAGTTTAAGTGAGTGAATATTACCGATTAGTCGGTTTAAAAATTTTAAACCGACTACTGAATTTAAACAGCTTTTAAACGGCGTGAATATTACGGCCGTTAAATTTAAAAAATAAATATTTAAAAACAACGGCAGCTCATATGTACATACAATACATTTCTGTACGTGTTTTGAAAGCCAGAAGTCCATTCTCTTATGGGGTTTTCCATTGGTAAAATAAATCAATTTATTATTGATTTGGATCTGTCAAAAAGCCGATTTTAACCATTCTTGCCATTTGTTGCCATTTAAATAAATAAATTGATTTATTTTTGATTTAAAATCAATTTTGCAGATCTAAATTTTTCAGCAGATTTACCCCTCCATGTACTAACACCAACATAATTCACAGCTGTCAGTTTGCAATTGTATTTTGTATTTGTTTAATTTATTTCGTGTGTGCAAATTTATGTGAGAAATCATTGTTCATAATAAATAGAATTAGTTGAAAAAGAATCGGTAACTTCATCAAGCCCATCTTTTTCTTCTTAAAGTGCATCAAGGAATGAAATTTTGTTTGAAATATTGACACACAGAAACAAAACTATACGAATACAATGACAAAAATAAATCAATTTGAAGAAGTGTTTCATTCGCCACGAAAAAAAATTATTTATTGAGTTTATTTACTATATATTGCATATCGCACAGAGCAAACATACTCTATAATTGAACCAATTAATTGAGACATACACGCCTGCATACCTCATTTATTCCGTTGCATTCTTCAAAACTTCCTTTTATTTATAAGATCGTTAGTTCATTGATTCTATACGCTATACTATAAACACAAACACTAAAGTTATTCACCTGGGTTTTGTCATTTGAACTCTCGTGCTAATTGCCCAAGTAATAAACTTGCTTATCAACACCGATAAGTTGTTATTTTTATCAGCAATTTTGAACAATATCTGTTGAAGTTCAAGGTAAAACTTGGCTGTGATAAAATTTATTGTGTTTTTTTTTTTTTTATTTGAAAAGCAATTAAATTCACGACTGGGTCGCAAATGCTTGCTCTTTAATTTTTTAATATTTAAAGTATAAAAAATATTTAAATTATATGTATATATGGCGTTTTTCTTTTTTAACTCAGAGCAGATCACGGAACTGTCAAAAAAACATTCTAAATTTTTTTTTTAACTCAGGCATATCAGAGCATAAAATGTGTGTTTCTTTTTTCCATCGGAGCTTGCTCAATAAGCTCAGAATAAAATGACCGAGCAAATCGAGCGAAACGCTGAGCGAAGCCAACGTCATACACATAATTAAGAATAAAAAATGGATTCCCTATGAAATGACAGTTCAGTGCTCAAGTGTGTTTCATAATTAAATCTGAGGACTCTGATCATAATCTGCTCAGGGCTCTGATCTGATCGCTCAGCCTCTGCTCAGAGCCAAAAAAGAAAAACGCCAATAGTAACGTTATTATGTCTGTAGTTATATTGTATTAAAACCAATTATTCTTCTTTTTTTTACAGAATTCTGGGTCAGTACAGTTTTTTGCTAATTACGACAAATCAATAGGAAACTATATTGTCGATGTTGATGATAATGTTCTTCTAGACACATACACTCAAATATCATCTGTCCCACTGGGTTACAATAATCCAAGATTACTCAACGTTTTTCGCAATGATCACAATTTAAAGAGTGAGTTTTTGAAATTGTATACAAACATGTACATGTGGTAGTTTAATTTTCTTTCTTCCAATCTATAGCACTCATAAATAGACCAGCTTTGGGAGTTTTTCCTGGCAAGGAATGGCCGGAAATGTTAAACTCGGTTTTGCTGCCTGTCGCTCCAAAAGGACTCAAAAATATCACAACAATGATGTGTGGATCGTGTTCGAATGAAAATGCATTCAAAAATATTTTTATTTGGTAAGTAAAATATAAAGCAGTATCTCTATCTATATAGTAAAAGTGCTCATTGGAATGAGACTACGCCCGCAAATACCAGCATAATAAAGCTTTAAGCTATTGAAGCATCAAATGGAAAGCGTGGAGCAAAACTTAATATCCTTAAGTCAGTGAGCTTATATTCACTATATGGTAGTAGCGTATAGCACCTAATTCCGGAGGATGTATTAGTTGAAAACCCTTTGTCTCACACTCATTGTGTAACGAATAAAATAAAAAAGTAAGTATACGCCACAGTATGCAACATCATTCATTTTATGCTAGTATAGCCCTGTGGTCAAAATTTCGACAATTGCAACTCACAATAATATAATTCGTGTCAATAAATCCAAACGCATACACACTCTCACTCTCTATGAGAACATTCTCTCACAGTATTACAGGCTTCAATGGAATAGCAAATGCATAAACTTTGGTAAGATATAAAATTTACATTCGTCGAAAAGAAAGAAAAGAGAGAAAAGACCAATATGCAGAGATATTCATAAATGCATATTATATGGAATGTCATAATGAAGACATGCAGGCGAACATGTTCGCCTTCATAACGATACTCTTTCATACATTCGCTTTTTTGGCATACACCTATCCCGCTCTACTTTTAAATTTGCAGATCCAGTTGCATATAAATCCTTGAAGTCTTTTTTAATCGAATGCGATTTCTACCAACATAGGTTTTACTGGCGTTAAATGCAACTTTTTCTGCACACCTGTGTATACTTGTAAACTGTAGTCTGTCAAAGCTCTTCAAATCCAGAAATCTTACCATAACTTCAAAACTGCTGCTGTACAGGACCATGGTCCTGCCAGTACTCACATATGGATCCGAGACTTGGGTGCTTAGCAAAAGGCACTCCGACCTTTTAGCCGTGTTCGAGAGAAAAGTCTTAAGGAGAATTGTTGGCCCCATATGTGAGGAAGGACGATTCCGGAGACGGTACAATCATGAATTGTACGCAATCTACCTTGAAGCAGACATCGTGACAAGAATTAAGCTCGGTAGACTCCGGTGGGCAGGGCACCTAGCTCGCATGAGCGAAGAGGAACCTGCTCGGAAAGTTCTTTGTGGTACATTCTATGGTAGACGACAGCGTGGTAGACCATGCTTGCGCTGGAGAGATGGCGTATACCAGGACGCCCGGAGCCTTGGGGTGCGCAACTGGATGGCGGCGGCTCGAGACCGGGATGGGTGGAGAGACTTGTTGAAAGAGGCCAGGACCGGACCCCGATTGTCGAGCCGATGATGATGATGATGATGTTGTATACTTGAAATTACTCTTTTAACGGTTTAACGTAAAAGATCTGACAACGTGATAGTATTTCTGTCAGAAATAAATTATAGGTAGTTTTCGAAAACGTAAACTCCAAAAGTCAGCTGTTTGAAAACCCAAAACGAAATTTGTATCTAAATGCAGGTTGCTAAAGTAATATGTTCGATAACATCATTAGTGGCGCAACTATGCAGTAAACAAACCGAGTTGACATAGACAATATTGAAAAGCCAGATATTAGAAATAATGAAGGTATTGTCTTTTTTGTTTGAGTGTTGGTGAAAGTTGCACCCGCAGTATATAGCAACAGCGAGAGTGTTCGTTAACGTCAAATTCGTTTGCAAAAAATTGACTGACGTTAATCAAACAAATTTTGTGCAAGCAGAACTATTGCATTCCTGACGATAGGAATATCTGCGTCAAAAATCATCATTGGACGTTGAACTGACGTTTTCGAAACGGCCAAAGTCTATTCTTCTGTCAGTTTTTTTATGACAGAAATACTGGTAATTTGTCAAGTCGGAGGGTGTTCACGGAAAGAGAATAATTAAATAACAAAAGCAAATGTGACAGTTTGCCATACAGCCCGCTTGATCAAAGATGAGTATGCACAGTCAGTGGCCAATATGCCACTCCACAACATACCACACGAGACAATTGTGGTTCTAGCTTAATAACAAGTAAAGCAGTCGATGCGTGTGGGGAATAAAGTGATCTATTTTTTGAAAAGTCTTACATTTTAAAAGCAAGTCACTGATAAAATCATTATTTGGCAAACTTTCTCGTGCAATGAAACTTTAAATACAGTCTAAGTTCTTTATCTCAGAATGTCTTCTCGAATGTTCTTAAGACAATATTGAACCTCTTTGTACATGATCTTCTTTGTCAAGAAGTTAGGTTTCTCACTTGCAAAATTCAGATCAAATTGATAATATCACAAAAGTAAAGCTCAACAAAAAAAAAAATAACAGTAAAACTTCAAAATTCTGCCTTATTTGGCCATTTTTTTCTCGGCATTAAGTAGTAGTGAAAGAAAATACCCAAATTTATGGGGTTTTCCATTCAAAATTCGATCTCAAATAAATTTGTTTGTGGTGGCCATTAAATTAGTGTGTAATTGTGTCTGTGGATCTGATGGCTTTTAGACTGATGGCTGTCAAATATACATATAGTGTAGATGAAAAAAAAACAATTTGTCTGTCCAAAATTCTCAAAATCTGTTTTCGCAAATCTGGAACAAAACAAAAATTAATTTTGTTAACCATTAAATAACCCCATGAAACGTCAAAATAAGTCGGCGGTGTAAGTCCATGATGCGCAAACATTATCAAATGGTGTTTTCCATTCGTAAAAATAAACTATTATTTTTTTGATCCAGATCTGTCAAAAAACTGATTTTGAAATTGTTTCCTTGTATTGGACAAAAAAGTTGATTTTATTTTTAGAAATCAATTTTGCAGATCTGGATTTTTCTTTTCATCAACACCACTTTATACGAAAACAATCAAAAGCCATCCTCATTTGACAGCTAACAACTGTCAGAGGCTGAAAATCTCTGATTTTTAAATTGCTGACCACTTAAGGCAAACATTTTCTTTAAGTCGAAAAATCATCATCAGTTGACAGCTCCCAGCTCCACAGATACGAATTTACCAAAAAAAAAAAAAGGACCCACTTTTAATATTTAAATTTATGACATTTGCATTCAAATTTATTACAAAATAAAAGCGTTTTTTAACACATTTTTTTGTTTGTAATTGCAGGTACACACGAAAACAAAGGGGCAACAACGTTAAATTTACCAAGGAAGAAACCGAATCATGTATGATAAATATGGCACCCGGATCACCCAAACTGAGTATTCTTTCATTTAAGGGGGGTTTTCATGGTAGAACTCTGGGCGTTTTGTCAACAACACACTCAAAATATATTCATAAAATTGATGTGCCCGCCTTCGATTGGCCCATTGCATCTTTCCCGAAATACAAATATCCCTTAGCTGAGAATGACAAGGAAAACAAAGCGGAAGATCAACGTTGCTTAGCCGAAGTTGAGGACCTCATTACAGAATATAAGAACAAAGGAATACCAGTTGCTGGCATTTGCGTTGAACCAATTCAAAGTGAAGGTGGTGACAATGAGGCATCTCCTCACTTCTTCCAACAACTTCAGTCAATTGGTAAAAAGCATGGTTGTGCATTACTTATTGATGAGGTACAAACTGGTGGTGGTCCAACTGGCAAGATGTGGTGTCACGAGCACTTTAACCTACCATCGCCTCCTGATATTGTAACTTTTAGCAAAAAAATGCAAATTGGAGGCTATTTCCATAGTGATGAGTTTAAACCAGCTGAAGCGTTCAGAGTGTTCAATACATGGATGGGAGATCCTTCAAAAATTCTAATCCTTGAAGAAATTTTAAAAGTAATCAAGGAAGACAATCTTCTCGATAGGGTGTGCAAAACCGGCAATGTTTTAAAATCTGGACTTATGGATATAGAGAAGGAATTTCCGCATTTGCTGAATTCCACTAGAGGGCGTGGAACGTTCTTGGCTATAAATCTAAAAGACTCCGAGGCAAGAGATAAAGCCATAAATAAATTAAAAATGAAAGGCATCCAATCGGGTGGTTGTGGAGATGTTTCTATACGTTTACGACCTGCACTTATTTTCGAAGAAAAACATGCATATCTATTTTTAGAAAAGTTTAGAGAAACTATTAGGGAAATGTAAGCTTATTCAACTTAAACAACGCACAATATTGCTCAAGTGGAATCGTTCAAGAATTTTTTGTAAAAGAAGGTAGATATAAAAATAAAGATATAGCTTTTTGTTGATGTATATTTTGTTGTTTTTAATATTAAGTTAAATAATTTTAACTGTTCATTATTTTATCTAAAATAAAAAAAGCATTACCAAACGCCTCAAAGTAAATTGCCAAGTAAATAGACTAGATTAACAATCACTGTCCATTCTTTTATTTGAACTAGCATCGCCCTCTGTCGACAAACTTTCTATTCTGAGTTATTTCAGCCACTAATAGCCGTGTTCCTTTGGAGGTGGCGAAGTATTTATGAATACTTTGCTAACCATTTTGAATGGAACGCACAGAATTAATTTGCCTAAAAATCTCATCTGCTCGCCATAAAAGCACGAGTAGTTGTAAGTACTAGATTATCGTTTGGATCTACTCATGAGTAGTTCGCCACCTCCAAAGGAACACGGCTAATAACTCAGAATAGAAAGTTTGTCTAAAGAGGGCCAGCAACAGCTTTCACAAACAAAAACTGACGCATGCACACTCTCACCATCTATTTATAAGGTGAATAAAAACAGCTAACACGAACGAAAACTGAAACACACATACACACTCTCACTTTCTATGAGAACAGGAGAATATAGCCAATAAGCACAGATCACGATGAGAAAAATGAATGCTGGACCGGAATGGAATAAAGCTATCCATAAAAGCACTTTGCTAGCCTAGCAGTGTTTCTTTCGAGGTGGTGAAGCACTCACGGGTACTTTGCTAGTCATTTTCAATAGAACGCACAGAACTAATTTCCCTACAAATCTCATCTCATCTACCCACCATGAAAGCACGAGTAGTTGGGACGTTGGGTAGTATTAGATTATCGTTTGGATCTACTCATGAGTAGTTCACCAACTCCAAAGGAACACGGCTGCTGTTAACAGTCTTATTGTATTGTTATGCTGGATTTACAGGACTGCCAAATAGCAGTATTATGTCGGCAAACTGTCAGAAGAATTGACAAATTCATTCTTTTGGCAGTTTTATGACAAAAAACTGCCAAATTGTCAGTCGTGTAAATCCAGGCATTATTCGAACGTGATTTCTCACCGAGATTTACGCAACATTGAAGCGCAAAACCTATCTGCTTAAAATTAACTTTCCATTGATTAAAAGACTTATGGACTTTTCTATTGGCAATCCAAAAGCGTCCGGAATGCGTGTAAACCCTTCTGAATTTGTTCAATTGGGATTCGGAATGACAGTTCCTCTCTTGAAAAGAAGAGAGAATGCTTCTTGAATCAACCTAGAATTACTCAAACACAAAAGTTGTCAAAGTTTTCAAGTGTCATTACAGATAGGTAAACAACATTTTCAAGTTTAAATATTTGAAATTGAAGATTATTTTGGCAAATTAATGGGTGTGACAATAAATACAAATTTTAAATAAATAAAGTAAAAATGGACACAAGTGACTTTTTATCATCCTCTTCATCATCAAGCGATGATGTTGTATTGGTTGTATTTAAAAAAAAATTGTGTGAGTGCCGGGACTCACGGTTAATATGTGTAAACATCAACGTGCGCGGATCCAAAACGGACTTGTTTTTGTTGAAGGGGATCTTAAGATTTTTTCACTGAACGCACCCATCCTAGTATGCAGATCGTAACGTTGCACACGAACGTTCACGTTTTTTTTTTTTCACTCTACCGCCAGCATAGATGTTGACACATCAAAAAATTATTTCAACATGTAAAAATGTATTAACAACCACATATAATAAATATCCGACTGTAGTAGAAATTTTACTGAATGAATTCGGAAAAAAGCCACAAGTTTTTGGCGGCTGCATGTGATGTTTCACAAATATTTACAATGATACGAAAACTTCAGAATCAAATTAGGCCTGTTTGTGTGTTTTATTGGCATTCCGTATCGGAGAGTTCTTCCGGATTGCCAATTGAAAAGGCCATAATTACTTTGATTCCTTGAGTCAAAGTCAAAAGAGAAGGTGGTATAGGTAATGCTGGATTTACACGACTGACAAATTGGCAGTTTCTTGTCAGTATACTGCCAAAAGAATGAATTTTTCCATTGTTCTGTCAGTTTTTTGACAGTTAACTGCTAGAATACTGCCAATTTGACAGTCGTGTAAATTCAGCATAAGTTTGAACCTGAGTAGAGTTATATTGTTTTCGCACTAAATTTTATTACAAAGGAAATTTAAAAAGAGTACATTCTTTATAAGCAATATCAATATTAACATATCATTTTCAATTGCACAGCTACAGTTTAAAACGTCACTTTTTTAACGACTTTGGTAGATTCCACGCCAGTTTCACTCAGTATTTTCTTAAGATTTGCTGATCGTTTCTCCCTCTGAACTTGCTTATCGAGTCTTTCTGACATTTCATATTCAATGTTAGCCAACCTCTCCTTAGTTGCATTGGCCCTTGAGGATGCTGATGTAGCGGATGAAGTCGATTTGAAAATGTCTGCCTTTGCTGTGCTCAAATCGTCAGTCAAGTCATCAAAATCGTAAATTGGCTAAAACGAAAAAATTGTACATTATGTAGATTCTTAACAACAAACTCGATATAACTTCAACAACTTTTAAAGAGTAAATGTAGCGTGGAGCCAATTTACCACCAAAACATTTTATCCATAAACTTCAAACTAACCTTAACTTTTGAGAAACGATTTGTTGTTTCCAAGCTATTTTTCGTGTTTCTTTCCTTAAGTGCAGTAAAGTCATCAAAATAGCATGGACTTGCTGTTTTAAGTTCACCCATTCTTCTCACAGATCTGCGTATCTGTAAAATGTGAAAAATAAAATTTAATAATATGTATGTATGTATTTTTCATTTGATACAAACATCTTCTTCAGGTTCATCATCGAAAATAGGTAAAGACTTGATAATGGGTTCCTTAGGGCTGTAGTCAAATATGGAAGGCTCTTCGTCATGTATTCCCTTTGAAAATATTGAATTTGGTTTTAACAAATCGTCAATATTTCGGCTTGGTTTCGTTAATCCGATTGAATCCGAATCTGCGTTGAAGCTTTGTAAAAGAAATACAAATATTTCAATTAATTTCTCTTAACTTTTATTCAAAATAAGGTTTAAACAAATAGGAAAATTGACGTGTTAAAAGTGACAGCAATCATTTTATGGCAACTAGCATAGATGCAAAATTAAAGGCGGTTTTTTATCTTTAAAGCAGTTTGTACCCAATTTTGATATTTATGTCGTTTTCGAGTGGACGTTCGGAGCTACTCCTTTTTCACTCTTTTCACTCCAAATTTCCCATTTTCGATAGGAATGAAACAGTTCCGAGATCCAAACGAAAACGACATTAGTGTAATTTTAATAACGATAATGTTGCTTTTTAAAAATATATAAACAATTGTCAGTTGCCACAAAGTGATGATTTTGACGTTTATAATGCAATTTGGTAAAAACGTAAATTTTCACTACCTATTTTAATTTTATTATAAAACATTTACTGTTGCTAATTTTACTTTCTGCGAACCTATAATGCTCAGAAATTGGTCACACTTACCTTCCAAGTTGCTTCCGATCAAGATTATCCAGAGCTGATTTATAGTAGCTTTCTCCAATATTATAGTTTGCGCCATAAATACGAGTTCGTCTTGGTCTTCCAGCCATTATTTACTTGAAATAAAATAAAAATTAAATAAGTAAGAAATTTTCGAAGAAAGTTTAATAAAAAAAATATCAAAAATATTAATCAAATTATACTGGGGTTCCAGTATATTGCCCCTTAAGCCCGAACCACACTACTCTCGTGTGGTGTGTTTTGGAGTAGTGTGTCGCTGTCATTCCAATGTTTTTCATAGATTTCGACACAACATACATCACACGATAAAAATATAGCTCTACGCATATGAAATACATTAGAGCGATAGCGACACACTACTCCCCAACACACCACACGAGAGTAGTGTGGTTCGGGCTTTAGTCAATTCAGCCGCCAAATGATCGTCATTTGTAGCCGCGTTCCTTTGGAGGTGGCGAAGCACTAACGAGTTGCTAGTCATTTTCAATGGAACGCACAGAATCAATTTCCATACCAATCTCATCTACTTTCCATGTAAGTTCGAGTAGTTGGTAGTACTAGATTATCGTTTGGATGTACAAATGAGTAGTTCGCCACCTCGAAAGGAACACGGCTTATGTCGCAGTAATTGCGAACGTCAAATATACAATCGTCCTGCTTGCACATATATATTTTAATGAACGTCAAATTATTTTTTTTGCAAGCGCAAAATCGATCACCTCCATTTTGGCCGCTTCCAAAAATGCCATCTGCGTTAATAATGCATTTGCAGTATGTTCTTAAACAAATAATAATTTTACGGCATCATTGGCGTGGTATTCGAAAATGCTATTTGCTAAAGTCTCATTATCAAAAACATCATGTGTGGTGTAGCTGTGCAGTGGTTCGAGAGATTTTAGCATACTTTCTCACAAAATTTAAAAGTTATTTAAATTTGTTGGATACTTTTGTTCGAAAACGTTTAAAGCGCTTGCAAAAAAACTGATTTGACGTTCATCAAAATACATGAGTGTACAAGCAGGACGATTGCATATTTGACGATTGCAACTTCTGTGTCATAAATGACGATCATTTGCCCGTCAAATTAACTTTGAATTGACGTTTTCGAAAACGGCCTTTTTTACTGCACAGCTCCACCGCAGATGATATTTTCGAACATGAGTGACTTTAGCAAACTGCATTTTCGAACACAATGCCAATGCAGTAAAATTAGTATTTGCGTTTTCGAACAGAAGACTTATGCAATTAGCGTTTAAGAACATTCTTCAAATGCATTTTTGACACAGATGATGTTTTCAGAAACGGTCGAATACTAGCTTGTTTTACCCAACAAATAACGTTTTTTATTCCTTATAGATTATGGTATATAAACTTCTTATTAATTTCATGAAACAGTTTAAATATGTAATGCGCAAATTCAATTAACCAAACAGCGAATAGGCTCTAACCCAAACGCAAATAGATTTAACCAAAACACAAATAGGTTTAACAAAAACTCAAATATAACCCACAAGAATGCAGAAATAGGCTTCAACTTCAAGGAATAGAAATACTATTATTTTTATTGATGAGTGCGGATACAATTTATACGTGTATTTTCCAAGATCTCGTTATTTTTCCTGCTTTGTGTGAAAGAAAGAAAAGAAAACGCTCAGAACCGCAATTCGTAATTTAGAAAAGTTCACCATAAGATTTTGACAAACTCCACATGTAATTCTAATTTCTAACAAATTGTGTTTTTTTTCTCCAAAAACACCATGGTGGCACTATGGGATACCAGGAACTTTTCCAAGGCAGTCCACTGTAAAATGACCTACTTTTTTTTGTTTTTGTTATCTCTAAATCCGTCAAGCGAAACAAAAGCCGTGTTCCTTTGGGGTTGGCGAAGTACTCATGAGTGGCATTTTTAATGCAACGCACAGATCTCATCTACTCATCGCTGTGAAAGCACAGGTAGTTGATAGTACTAGATTATCGTTTGCATCTAATCATGCTTAGTTCGCCATTTCCAAAGGAACACGGCTATTGGTAATTTAAAAAGAAACCAATAAGGAATAATTAATTTATTAAACCGTACATCTGGTGTTTACTTCTCAAAACTTCCAATTTTTGCAAATTTTAGTCCAAAGTTCATAGAAAAAAAATAAAATCGGACTAAAATTGATAAAAATTGGATAATAAAGGAACAGACCTAGTGTTTGTTTATTTATCAATAACCTAATGGGGTTTTGCATTGGTAAATTAATGATGTTCTCCATTGATAAAACAAATCAATTTGTTTTTATTTGGATCTGTCAAAAAGCCGATTTTGACCATTTTGCGTTCCATTGGACAAAATAAATAGATTTATTTTTGATTTAAAATCAAATTTGCGGATCTAAATTTTTCGGCAGAATAAACGCCTCTCTGTACATATTTTACAGGAGCTGTCAGTTGGCAAATGTGTTGTTTGATTTGATTTAACGTAGGTATTTCAAAATATGGTAGAAATAATCCCTCATTATTAATGGAAAACTTTAAAATGAATCAGTAACTTCATCAAGCTATAGCTTTCTCTTCTAAAAGGGACGACATTTTTTTTCAAATTTGCTACGAAAAAAATCAATTTTTAAATTGAAATCTGAATTTACCACTGGAAAAGCCCATAAATGAATGGTGGCGAAGTAATATATGGGCTCTATCTGTTATTCATCCCCTTTGAAACGGCCTTATTTGTCGTAATTGATGCTTTTATTCGACTAAGGTCCAGTTTTTCAGTGCAAGATTAAAGTTAAACCGCGAGTTAACTCATAAAATTTAGTGAGTTTACTCTGTGTTAACTGTACAGGTGCTATTGATGTTTTATCCACGGATTTTGTTTAGTCTTTCTGCATGCATTCTCTACCGCAAAACTGCTCCCTCAGTTCAATGTGGGTTAATTTACTTCTAGAGTTAGCTTAACTCTGGTTTAACTCACCACTGAAAAACTGGGTCTAAGAACAGTGAATGATTATAGATTATACCTAAACTTAGGCAGTTGCGGTTGTTGATTGTTTGAAAAAAATATATATCGTTGGCCATCTGTAAAATCCTCGTAAGTTGAAAATTAAAAAAAAAACCCTGGGAGACACAAAACCCAATTTAAAAACTAATTAAATGAAGTTCGAGAAGAATAGAATTCAGTTACGAGACATTGATATTTGAATCCTGTGTTATAATTTTTATACTGTGTTATAATAATTCACTTATGAGGTTCTTACAGACCGTTGACGATATTTAAAAAATATAAAAACAAATGAAGGACAGCTCTGCACCTGGTGTAATTTGTTTACGATATCTACCACACCGCGTACCGTCAAATTTTCACTTATGAGCATTTCTTTTTTTAGTATCCACCTAATATTTTCTAATTAATTTATTTCATTTCATAAACAACAAAGCCAACATAGTACAAAAGAAAATTAAAATATAGGTACCTACCTACGATTATAAAATTATTTCTGTTTGACTATAATTGTAGGTATAAATAGAATGCCCAACAGTTTTAGTGTTTTATAATATCTTCTTATAACAATGATATTTGATCTTGGTTATTCTTAAAAGAATATTGCACACTGATGATATGCGACCGAGTCGACTCGACTAGCACACTGACCGACTGACCCTGAGTTCATTTATCGAAAAGAAAATTTTTAAAAATCATGGCCGAAATAGCTTATGCTTATTAATTTAGAAGTAAAGCTATAGATCATACTCATTGATGCGAAAGCATTTTCTTCTTGATGAAAATCATTATTCATTGATGAAAACAAATTCTTACAAAACACTTCCGAAAAATTTAAGGAAATTCATTAATCAGCCAGTGAGTATTTGGTTGCAGAAATAGAACGAAACAAAACGAAACGAAACCTTCGAACTTTCACATTTTTATATGAACTCAAACTAGATTTTGAAGTCTGACGAAATGGTATATTTTTAACCTTTAGGTTTTTTATTCACACTTTGATTTTACAAGTGCGTATACCGACCAACTAATTAGATAACGATTTATACCATTTTGAATAGGTATACATAGGTACGATCGCGCACTAAGTTAGCTATATAGTTTTTGTAGTTTTATTGCGGTCAAACTTAAAGGTTTGTCAAAAAGTTGTTTTATATAATATTTGTCTAATTAAATACTTTATTTACTTAAAGTCTATTTTTGTGTTATTTTTTTTTTTTTTTTTTGTTTTTTAATCACTCACTTAATTTTATTTAAACGTAAGTAAATTCGAGAATTCTTCCTTTAAAATGGTCCAAAGCTACCTAGTTGCAATAAAATACTGAAAGCTTTTGTTATTTTTTGATCGAATTTACCCCGCATTGTGGTTATTTATAAATCGGATAATTTCTGTGCGTTTCTTGTGAGCTCATTTGTTTTGTTTGTTTTTTCATACCTTCCTACGTATATATAATATAAATAGTTCAGATGGATTAATAGAGTCTTGAACATTACATTATATTGTGGGTGTTTGTTTAAAGAAGAACAAATAAAAATCGCAATTCAATGCATTGATGGTTTGGGGTATCAGGAATAGATAGTACCAACCTATTACATAAAAAAATAAATCTTAGATCCGTTTAAATGTTAATATCTCTGTATTAGCCTACTTTTAGCAAATTTAGACAGCCTGTGTGCACACTACAAATTCGTGATTAGCCAACATTCTAATCGGAATCTTTTTATGTCTTAAAGATCTATATTTCTTACATAAGGTTCCAAACTGGTTAAAAATCAACTAAGTTGTAACCCGATTGAATATACTCTGCAGAGAACGGGATTAGTTTTATTTTTTCAATATAAAAATAGGTACGATTGATGCTTGGAGGTAATATTTTTACTTTTATTACAATTTACATGATATACAATAACGCTCTATACCTGACACTTTTATTTATTTATTTATTAATAAATCAATACCAATTGCCAATTTTGTTTATTTCGATCATATATAATGGGTTTTTTTTCTTTTTCTTCAATAGTAACAAATTTCCTTAATTTATAAAACACGAGAGTATTTTTGATTAATGTAAGCCTTTGTATGATAATTGTGAGTTCTAATAGAGGCTGCTAAAGTCTGGGTCAAATGTGTATCCGTCTTACTTGAATGCGTGTACCGACTTGATGGCCTTCCACTGCAATATAAGAATGAGAGGTTTATATATATGTTTTTTTCCTAAGAAGTCCTTTTGAAAAAAAAAGGTAGGTAGGTAGGTAGGTAAATCACCTGCAGCTGTTTGTTCGGAGTACTCTTTCAGCCCACGTCTGTGCTCTTGGAATATCCCTGTCGACCCCTACTTGTTTCTTATCAAGATAATCAATGACGTCATTGTAGTAGTTGGTTCTGTAGTTGTACATGTACTTGTACTGAAGGAATTTAGGCCTTGAAGTCGAATAAGGATTAGGTTAAAAGATGTGTTTTGAGGTAATATTAATTAGGTATATGATATGCCAAAAATACCTGACCCAGTGTTTGTACAATTGAACCGGTTTTCTGTAGCCATCGTCCTCTGGTGGAGGAGGTGGTGGAGCTTGTTCTTCTCCCTCCTTAGGCTTAGCAGCATCGCTAGAATCTGCTTTCGCCTCACCAGCTGCTTCACCAGCTGGAGCTCCCGATGCAGCTGCTGCAGAAGATTCCTGGGCAGCAGGTTGTTCACTCTCACCTTCATCAAAACCCCATGGATCTTCTTCATCAGCCATATCGGATCAATGTCTTAAAAATTAAATTGAAATTTTAAATTAAATTTAACGAATTCCCAAACTGTTTTTTTTTTTTGTTTTGTTAAGTTATATTCACATCAAAATTGTTGTTCTGGGTTGAAGGAATAATTTGTTGATACTAACTAATCTAATCAGTTTTCTCGAATGCATCGATAGCAAGATTTAGCCAATAATCAATCACATGGATTATATAACGTATTTACTTTCTTCTCAAATACATAGGTATCCGAATGCTTGAATAAATAATAACATTAGTACACGTTTCATTCAATAGTGCTGCTGCGACTCGAAATTTACATTATGTATGGCGACCATTTAGGTATTGGTTTGGTATACCTGAAGAACCTATTTTAAACATGCATATAATTTATTGTGAACTTGTTTCTATTTTTATTTTCTTGGTAAATAAAGTAATATAAGCGTTAGTTTTGTGTTTGTAACATAGTACTTTCATGTTGGCCTGGCCTTTGAAAAACAACAAAATTGAGATCGAAATGAGATCGACGAAATGTTAAGAAAGTGGCTCTTGCAACCGAATCGGCCACGGCCACACTACTTCAAAAAAAAATAATAAAATGCACAACTCGCGTTGCACTTACTTGCTCTGGTACATAATGCAGGTACATTTAAGTGGTTCTAAATAAAACAAAATTGAAACCCCTGTACTCTGACGCCTGACCCTGTTTCAATGAGAAGTTGTGTTTGCTTTTAGAGCCTCACGTTTGAATTATTACCGTATTTCTCCTTGATGGCTAAACCAATTTTGAATGTACGTTAATAGGTGTGTTTTGTTGAACTAGTTACTGGACCAATTCCGCAATGTTCCACATTCAGCCATATAGTTACTGAAAACCAAATGTGCTGTTAACTTGTTGTTGGTAGAATTTGCATGTGACATTTTGGCTTAATGTGAAGAATTTCTTATTGTTCACATTAAGGAGCTCAACAAAACAAGCCAAAATATTACAAACAAATTTTTTTAGTCACACAAAATATAAAAAAGAAATCCATTTCTTATTAATACCCAATATTAGTTTCCCAAACAAATATGGCGCAATTTCGCTCGAGTTTTTTGTTTAATATCTAAATATGCCTAGTGCCAAGAATAAATTAAATTATTCAAAAAATAACTTCAACTATGTACTATATACAAACTTCATACTTCATTTTTCGATTTTTTCGTGGGAAATAGGAAAGGAAAAACCGAAAAAAAATTGTGGAATGAAAAGGGGATTTTCGTAGGTACTAGTTAAGGGTATTTTTTTAATAATGCCCCCATCACTGATTCGTGCCAGGTATTTTGTATTCATCGTGTTTTGTCTAGGCATTTGTATTGACTTCCATTGCCCGAATTTCCATTGAGATTTTCCAGAAATCTGCATTAACATTGAACGATTTTTTGTTGTTGTTGTAATCGAGTAAAAGAGAAAATGGAAAAATCGTGTGGACCATGTTGGCTGCCCCTCGAAATCTCACACGATTACAACAACAAAGAAAAATCGGTATTGGAAAAATAGGGCAATGTAAATGCGGACAATGCAAACATTTCATCCGATTTCTGGAAAAATCTTCGTGGAAAAATCGGTCAATGTAAATGCAGACCTTCATTTTATACATTTTTTTCACTACCGTTTACTCGCCTCATCAAACAAACTGCACATTAACACTAAACATACAAAAGAATCTAGAAAGAAGGTTAAAAAGAAGCAAAATACACTCTGGAAATATATTTCGGATTTTGAAAAACAAAGGATTTGGTTGTTCCCCTTCACTTTCCATTCGTTAAAGCAACAAAGAACAAAAAGGTTGAAACTGAAAAAATCTTATTTGAAACTGGTGCATAGGTGCCTAATTGCATGGTGGTTTTTCTTAAGGCCGCATCCAGTGAGAGGTTTTATATGTGCGTAAAAAAGAGAAGTGTAGATTCCACCCAAAATTTACCGATGCCCCAGTTGCATGATACGCTTTATATTGTGAGTGAGATATATGTATAATGTATTTTAAGGGCGTGAGATAGGAAAGGATAGATTAAAACAAAAAGATTCTTCTCCTTCGTTTATGGCCTTTTCGATTGGAATCAGAATGACAGTAGTTCTTCTTCTTAAAAGAAGAGAAATTTGCTTCTGCTTTTGTTTTCAGAATAATCCCAGAAGGAACGTATCAAATCGTTCTCCCGGATTAAAAATCGAAAAGGCCATTAGTCACGAGATCAGTAAAATGATTTTCAGCAAAAGACCTTTTAATCAGGCACATATAGAGATAGTGAGAATGTGTGTGTGACGGTTTAGTCAGTGCCAGCTGTTGTTGGACCTATTCTGTACATTCCAAATCGTTACAGCCAATTTTGGGAAAACTTGAAACATGATTTTCTTTAATTGTGTATCACATAAAAATAAAGGTGAGTTTTTAATTAAATTAATTCAAATAAAACTATTTTTTTTTGAATGCACAATAAGTAAAATACACGACTTATGTCCGGTTTCACAAATATTTAACAGGCTTTTAAATTTTTAAATGACGTATTTTGTATTTAAAAAACGTCATTTTAAGATTTAAAAGCCTGTTTAATAGTTAAAAGGGCTTTATGAAATCGGCCATTATTGTTTTCATATATCAAAGACATTTGTGTACATATGTGTACAAATAATATACACTTGAAAATTTAATTTCCTTTTTTTTTTAAATCGTAGATCGTAGTCTTCGTTTTTGTTCGTATACCAAATAGAGTTTTAATGAATTTGACATAGCAGTTAAAATTTTAGCGGGTTTAAACACGCTTACAGACAGACATAAAGAATTATTGGAGATGAATACTTTCTGTAGCCCAAGTCACCTAACTGATTCAAAATTGTCCTTACAATAGCTTCGTTCGTTGAACTTTACCCAGGGTTGACCCAGGTTTTCTTGACAACCCCAAGAATTGTCAAAAAAAAACGGGTTTTTTGGTTCTCAAAAAACGCTCAAGGGCTGTTGACATTTAAAGCAAGATACAAAAGTTCTGTGCTTAGATAATTAATACTTAAAATTTGTTTCAAATATGTCTTAAAAATGAATAAAAACTACTTCAACCGTTTGCTATTTATTAGCATTAAATTAAATTTGTATATTCTCACAATTTGTTTTCCAAAAATAAACAAATAACCTTTAGCACGTGAATCCACAACAAAACATACGCATAACAGCTCATGTCACTTTGGCAGCATTTGCTTTACCTCAACTCGCCACAGCAAAATACCTAGTTCTACTTCAGGGCGAGTTCAGGGCGACCCCAGTGGTGCGTTCTTTTTCTATACAATAGTTAACTATTGTTAATGTGTCAAATAAAGATGTTGAAGTGCCATTGTTAAAAATGTTACACAGTGTAACATTTCATTTAGGAACGATCAATGTTAAAAATATTGTTGATCTGTCAAACGCAATGGGTTGAAAAAAATGAAAATACATTTAGAATGAATAAATCAAAGAAATCATTTAATTGCATCAAATTTATTTCAAAAAATACTTAAAAAATGTTTACAGTTTGTTAATTATATATTAAATAAACTTTATTTTTGAAAAAAAAGCGAATCTTCCAGCGGAAAATAAGATTTTTTTCTTGATTCAAAATGGACACAAATTCACTTGTTAAATTTCTACCGAAATATAAACGAAAGAATACATCAAACAAAGAATATTCATCATAAAATAACAGAACTCGTTTCAAAAATCGAAATCGACAGTAAAAATCTATTAAATTGAAAAAGGAAATCCAAAAATTAATATAGTTTCAACTCAAAAGAACGAAAAGTAAACAAAAGATAACCACAAAATGAAAACATTTCCAAATTCAGCTGCTTTTGACAGATTAACATTTCAATTCATATCGTCGAGATGAGTTGGAAATTGTTACAAAGTATAACATTCTGACAGCTCAACATTGAATTTAGGAACGATTTGAAGACGTCAGAATGTTACACAATGTAACAATTTGAGAATTTAGGAACGACCAAAGTTAACAATAGTTAACAATGGTTAACTTTTTAGAGAAAAAGAACGGACCACAGGTCTCAAAAAACACAGAATTTTTTCACCAGGGTGACTTCAGGTTTTTCAAAAAACGCTTTGGGGCGACCCCAGGGTGACTTCAGGGCTCAACGAACAAACCTAATAGTATTGTCAAATCTAGCATCTGTCGTTTGTCGCGTAGGTATTTGATCAAAATAAATTCGCTAGAGTCGTAATTTGCTTCAAATGTGCAACAACCATTGATCTACATATTTACATCAACAAAACACAAAAAGGCCTTGACGGTATACGAATTAAACCTTAAAAAATAATAAATATCATTAAACCATCAGTTTGGTCCCATCGGGGATGATATAACGAAAACAATTTTTTTGACTTATCCATCTTCGTAATGCCAGATTTGATTGAAATAACAACATTTTTTTCTCGAGAAACCAATACTTGCCCAATAGTTGAGCTAGTAAAATCTATTCAAAATCATTGGACCCGTTTTCGAGAAAAATAAGTTCTTTTTCTTAACGCGGTATGGTAGTTCCTAAAAAGTTGTTTAGTCTGAAACCTAGGTGAACAGACAGAGAGAGAGAGAGAGAGGGAGAGAGAGATTTGACGAGCCCACTTCTTCACTTCTCCTTCTTAACACCAGTGCCTACGTTCAGTAACTCTCGCATGGTTAAAATTGGTCGAGAAACGATGGAAATGGAACAAAACTCATACCATTTGTTTCAATTTTCATCGTTTCTCGACTGGTTTTATCGATGCGAGAGTTACAGAACGTAGGCTCAGGTTTTATAAACTTTTCTGCCTTCTTTGTCGTCTTAATTAGAAGTTTGATAAAAATCTCGAGTTAGATTTTTTTCTATGAATACATTACTTTGCCATTGGACTATTACGCCGCTGCAGGTCTTGTTTCGAATTCAGCCTATTTCACTTCTTTCGAGGGAGTGACAAATCTTCTTGGTATAATAAAGTGACTCTCGTCTTAGCGGTCTGAATTTGGCTACAAATTGTAAGTCCCCTCCTTCTCATGCGAAGGCGACTAACAACATACACACAAAATTGGTTAAAATTGTTATAGTCATTATAGACTTTTGTTCTCCACGACTAGGTACACCTATGGATCGTAAGTATAATAGAGTGTAAAAAGCAAACGAGACCCAATCCGTAATTTGAATTTATTTTTTTTTTCTATAATCATTGGAGATTTATAAAAAAATCTCAGATGATTCTGTGAAAAAGTTTGAACTTAATATTTTTTCAGCGACCTTGAAATAAATCCATAAACAGACTTTATAAAAAGATTTAGTTTACGTTTATCAAAAAAAATTGTTGATTTAAATGAAAAGTTAAAAAAGTTTCGAAGTGAAGCAACCGCAGAACGGCAGCCGTTGGCGCGGCGGTTAGTAATTGGGCAAAATGCCAAGGCCATAGTACCCCGTGCGGTGTTAAAATATATTTAAAAATATATAAGATACATAATATTATGTAGTCAAATGTAGAGATGTGTACTTTATCAAATAATAACAATTTGGCTCAGCGCTAATAGGAGGGTGTGTTTCACTTTCGAGATGTTGATAAGACTTGATAATGCGATGGTAGGGAACACGAAAAAAGTGGGTCTCGCAATTCTGTAAATTCAGTAAAATCAATTTGGACGGAAATATTTCGAGAACCAGATCCTCCGTAAGCTTTTAGTTTACACTACAGGTGCGTTAGAGTTCGAAAACACCTTTCACAACAAAAACTCGTTATCTTAAATATATAGGTTCCTTTGATAGTGATTTACTTGCAGCTCTATCCCAACAACGCTAATCTTTAAAATGAATATATAGCATATACTACCCACACCCTCATGTCGGAATAGCTATATTGGCAGCTGGTAGGAGGACTATATTAAAACCATTTTCTATTTAGTATCGTAGCGTGCAATTTTTGCTATCCATTTTGCTGTTCCTGAATATAACATTATAATAATAAATAATACATTCTTAACTCAATAACCTTAATCATGAATAAGAAGACTTTTAATGGGAAGCGTGTTAGTAAACAAAACGCCTATAAATCATCATTTTAAAAGTAAACACAAAACGGAAAAAGTTATTTTTAGTTCCCACATAATACGTTGATACAAATTTTGAAGAATATGATGTACAGTATTGTACGGATAAAAGAAAAACGTTTATATGAAAAAAATGATATAAGAACATTTTTGCCAGCAACAACTCGAAATCTTAAACTAGTTTCTGATAAAACGTCAAACTTGAAACCGTGCAAAACTTGAAACCCCAACCCTCTATAAAACTAGCTTTGCCAAGAAACTAGTTTCGAAACAAGTCAGTCAACGATATGCCTTTATATGCCCATCACGTTCTCATTAGAACAGAAATTGACTTATTCACCCTTATTTTAACAGGTGTTTTATGTCGAATTCTATTCAACAAAAGAATCGATTCTGTTCGGAACTTTTTCTAAACAAAATCGATTCTTTTCTGTCAAAACAAATCTGGCATTTTTAGCAAGATTTCACACCGATTTGCACAAACACTATGAAGACTTGACATTATTTCTATTACGTCAAATTGAAAGTCGCGGAATTTTTGGAAGACGAGTTGTTCATTTTTTTGGTTGCAATGAATTCTACATAATTAAACAAAATATTTAACAATATTTTTAGTCAATATAACTTCAAAAACAATTAATTGCAGCTGTCTAGTAACACATACAATCACACGAAAAAAAAATTCGATTCTTTTACGAATTCCTTTCAATTGACAGAAACAAATCGATTCGGTTTAGAAAAAGTCGGTTCTGTTTAGAAAAAAATCGATTTTTTTGTTGAAAGGAATTCACCATTATTTAAACGACAAATGTCATTTTCAAAAATTTCCATTACGAATGGCGTTTACATGGCGGTACGCCTTACTTTGAGTGGAATGTAATTTTTTTTGTGAGGAAGATGTCACTCACCCCCATTATAACAGTTTCTTACCTTCCTTTGTACGACAGTTAAAACGGTATTTTTGTCGAAGACAAATTGTTAATCGACTGGCCTGCAAAATTCACAAAAATGTAAGTTTTCAATATGTTAAATACATTTGTGTTTTCCTATGGAATATTCATTTAATAAAGGGTTAAGAAAACTAATCCTGAGCAAATGAGGCATCTCGTAGAGTTAGGTTAGGTTAGGTTAGTTAGGTAGAAGGGCTGACAGAGTTGATCTTGTTACCGTCACACTTAGATCTATGTAGATCCGTTGTGATACCCTAGGAAGTTGTATCCCACTTAATGTAAAAACCTATGTGTTCTGTTAGCAATCAAGCCATTTAGAGGCATTGACGAAGTTCAGAAGACTGTTCGCCGAAGTTCTAGAAAGATCCTCTAAGTCATCAAAGAAATGATTACCTAAGTGTTTCTTTCTTAAGTGACAGAGTGCTGGGCAGTGACAAAGGAAGTGTAAGTGGTGATTTGATGTGCTCGGAAAGTTTAAAAGCGATTCGAACATGTTTGCCTCATAAAAATCAGTTGAAAAAATCTCGTAGAGTTAGTTTAGTTTAAAATTACTGGCGCAAAATTTTAAACATTTAAAACCTACTCTAAATCATTTTTAAATTCGACGCCGACTCTAAAAATGAGTTTTAGAATGAGAGTCGACGCTTTGATAATTTTAAACGATATAAAGTATACTTTAACACTCAAGCACTCGTCTAACTTTAAAAGCAGCAAAATGCATCTCTATCTTTTTTAAAGTATACTTTATCCATTCAACGTTTGTAATTTCATAAGAAAAATTTAAAGAAAAATGTTTGATGAAGATGTAAATCAACAATCACGAAAACTGTCTTAGTTTTAATTTGTGGTGCATGCACCCAGTAACCATTACCACGACAAATCAACACCATCTCCACCCCCCGATTCAATAGACTACGACGCCAAACAATATACATTACAAACTTGTATTCGGTCGACCGCCCCAACAAAAACAAAAAAACATGTGGTACATAGTGTTGGACTACCATATCGTGGAAAATCATTTTCTGCTCACAAAATCACCCGTCATCTTAGCTGGAAAGGTGAAATAACTATAGGGGATGTAAAAAAATAATACAAAAATTACAAACAAATTTAATTTTCAAAGGGGACACCCGAATTTGAACCGGGGACCTCTCGATCTGCAGTCGAATGCTCTACCAAAAATCATAACAAAACCCTACAAATGCGCTTAAAACCCTACAATTGCGCTTAAAACACTTCATCAGTTAGAAGAGTTGTTTAAAGTGTTTAAAATTAAGAAAAGGTTAGACAAGGGCTCGCAACTAAACGACTGCGTTAACTAGAGTTGGTTTCATTCCTTAAACGAGGACTGTTTAAAAATTTGCGCCAATGGCCAATGGCCAATGAAAATAACGAAGATGAAGAAATACTTGTTAGGTGAATTGTTTGGGAAATGTCAATCAGCGGTTTCTGTGGAAGGCGTTTTGGTTTCTTGGATTTCCATATATCCGTATATTACTGTATCCGTTTTGGTTTAATTTGCTATAAGCACATTACGTACCGACGAACTGAACTTTCTAGTTCATTACCACTGAATGTTTAATTTTTATTTTTATAAAATTAATTTCCATGATTTTTCTGCAATTTATATTGTTGATGAGCAGACTTTTGTTTTTTTTTTTTTATTTCGCCATAGATATAAATAAAACACTTTCACAAATTGATTTTATTATATTAAACGAAATAAAATGGCAAAGCATCAAAAACGTAGTATAATGGTTTATTTAAACTATTAACGAGAGGAAGGAGATGCTAAAAAAGTCAAAATAACTTATAATTTCGAAGGTTTGAATGAAAAAACAACCACCTGAGTGAGCTACAACCAAGAGATTATAGGCTGGAGCTATAGCTATTTCACGGCTGCCAGGCCGATCATCAGGCTCCTTTTTAGTGGTGCTTAGTCAATTACGTTCAATTTTAATTTGAAAAACTTTTTGCCCAGCAGAGTTGAACATATAACCAACCGTCTTCAGAGCTATTGCACTACGCATTACGCTACCGAAGTCACGTGATCAGGTCCAACCCAATGTAAATTTTATTGTTTGACCATTGCATTTCAATCAACTAGCAATTTTGTTAGCTACACAAAGTCTGGTTGGGGTACATGCTGTACATTCAAAACTTTTAATTTCTTTTGTAAAGTAAAACTACGCAACGCACATATCACCTTTTATCTTAGAACTAAATCAAACATAAATTGTCTGAATGCGCGTTTTCGCCAAAAAGGCGGTGTCTCTCGTCCCTGACCTTCCTGGAATTGAAAGACCACAAGCCGATCGTACTGAAATAGAAAAAAACTTGCTTAAGAGATAAGATTTTATGCAGAAACTCGAATTTGCGGTTTCATTCTGGTAAAAAGCCGAAGAAAGTCATGATTTCCTACACAATCTCAGGATTTAACCGCCTCCGATTGTGAATTTAGAGCAAAAATATTGAAAGGCAATTTCATAATATGTCCTTTGAAGATTAAAGTTCGAACTTTAATCAAAATCGTTGGGTTAGGTTAGGTTAAGGTGGCTGTCAAGCAGGAAAGCTTGACACACTCAGACCATATTAGTCCATTGTGATACCACAAGAACCTAGGAACTTTTCTCCCTATTCGTTGAACCACTTGGAGCTCCTTACGAAGCCTGCGAGATTGCTTATGTCAATATTTTCTAGATCACTAGGATCGTTGTAGTAGTAATCTCTAAGATGGAGTTTGTTAACGTCGTTGGGATAGAGCAGGACAAGTACAGAGGAGATGAGGAATCGATTCTTCCTCGCCTTCATCCATACAGCTCCTGCAGGAATAATTTGAAAATACTCAGAGCCTCGTTGTTTGGTTGCCTATCACGCAGTGCCCGGTAATGACACCTATTACGGAGCCGATGTGCAGTCGGCTTAGAGATATTAAACTCTTGGAGCGCTTCAGATCTAGCTTTAGCTATATCGGTTCGTCGCCACGCAGGCGGTGATGTTGTTCCACCTTAGGTTTGTTTTCTCTATTACATCTTGCTTCAGCAAAAGTTTGCACGTAGCAAAGGGTATATGTACCTATATTTGCCCTCGTTGGGAAAATAGTTAGTGTTGTTCCACTTCTTGCGAGTTCAGCCCTGCAATTTCCTGGAATGTCCCTATGGCATGGTATGCATCCAGCAGATGTAAATATTAAATTGCTTTGCCATCTCAATGAGAGATTATCGACAGTTAAGGGCTGTTATAGAGTTGGCAGAGACAGATTCCAGGGATTTTATGGAGGCTTGGCTATCTGAGAAGATGCGGATATCTGTGTTAGATATCACGTTTTCTTTAAGCACAGACAGTACTTCTTTAATCGCCAAAAATTCCGGCTGGAACACGCTACAGTGATTGGGAAGGCGAAAGGAGAGATTAATTCTGAGTACACACCTCCGCCAACCCCGTCATCAGTTTTTGATCCGTCAAAATCGGTGTACCTACCAGATTTTTAACAGGAGAGTGAACATCACAAGTACATATGTACTTACTAAAAACTGGATTTTCACTTTGTATTATTTTGTTTATAAAATTTTAGAAAGTAATATAACTTGACCGTTTTTGAAATTACATATATGTTTGTAAAATTTGGACAAAATCAGTCGTGCCGTTAGCGAGATATGTATGTATGTATATGGAAGAAACCCATAAAAATGTCAAGAGAAACCCAAATAAGTTGTTTTTACCTCGCGTTCATGACCCTCGCAAGTTGCAGAATGTGACTTTTTACATTATACGTTTTGCTTGTAAACCACGGAACTGATAGTTCGCCAAATCGTTCGACATGAGTCGAACGTTCGACTCGCGAGTCATAAAAGGGCCCTATTATTACAACTGTGTGTTATCAGGATCACAAATACAAATACAAAAAAAAAAAACGCAATTCTTAATTAATAAACATAATTTAATGACTTAAAACACAAATATTTTTTTTATTTAAAATAAAATAGCTTACATTATACCTAAAGCACCTTTTTCATATGTTTTTTTTTTTTTTTGTTATCTTTAAAATATTTATAACTTCATTATTATAGTCTTTACTCCCAATAGGTTGCGGACATTTTCGTTGTATCTAATGAGAACGACCTTTGAGTGACAAATATTAATTTTCTCTCCGGCACATAAAAGCTGAAGACACGTCGCTCTTTCTAAGAACTCACACATCTTCAATTCTCTCAGGAAAGCTCTGCTCACATGGGAGGGTGATACGGACGGGAAGATCTTAAATGATTAAAAGAAAATTGAATATTGATCAAAATTTGTATTTATTTTTTAGGCATAAACTTAAAATTATATAAATATTTTAGATCGGAAAATAATGTACCTTATGCAACAAAGTATCCTTTGATTTAACTTTAAGCAGGCTACACAAGTCGCTCAACAAGACCCATTTTTCCATTCCTTCATCTTTGAGTAAATAGAGCGGAGGTAAAGGAGAGTCAGCTTCTTCAAACTCGAAAAGTTCTCCTTCGGCATTAACTGCATCATACAAAAACTCAAAATCACAAAAGATATTTTTTATAGACGGATTTTGATTGCATATTGATATAAGTTCTTTTCCATCCGTTTTCCATTCATTATTTTGAAAATAGCGAAAATCTCTTCGAAAGTTGTGTCTTTTTTGTAGGCCTCCTTCAACACTGTCTATTGAGGGAATATCGTTAAAGACATTACATCCATTTTCATTTTCATCTGCAACCAACCAAATATAAAAATATTTGTTATTATAAAAATATGAAACTTAATAAATGCAATAAAAATAACTTTTAAAAAAAGGGAGTGACACAAGAAATTAAATTAATTCAAATGATAAAATTAACTTTCGTTATAAAATGCATGTTGCCTTCTGTTGTTTCAAGTTTCCTAAAGCACGAACCACACTACTCTCGTGTGGTGTGTTGGAGAGTAGTGTGTCGCTATCGCTCTAATGTATTTCATATGCGTAGAGCCATATTTGTATCGTGTGATGTGTTGTGTCGAAATCTATGAAATGCATTGGAATGACATCGACACACTACTCCACAACACACCACACGAGAGTAGTGTGGTTCGCGCTTAAGACAGCGAAAAGCTTAAGGATAATTGTTATACACATGCATATGTATGTACTTGTACATATATTACAAACTAATAAGAATATATAGATTTAGGGCGATTCCATTATCGCGGGTGCAACATTTGGACGCATATAAAGTTCCTTCAAGATAAAATAAAAATTATTTTTAATGAAACAAATCTTGGAAGAATTACATTTTAAAATGTTCACTCTATATTCGTTTACTAAATTTTTGATTTGATATTTATAAAGTTAGGAGGAAGGTTCAAAGTGCTATCGCAAAATTGGCCCTACCTTACTGGATCATAAAACAAAAACACAAAAGTCTGTTAATTGTGAAGCTTTTATTATGTTATGCCTTGTTATTCCGTAAATCGTTAAACTTATTAATTAAAAAACAAAATAATATGATGAAAAACAAAAATAAACTCTAAATTATTCACTTTTGAAGCAATCGCGGGTGCAACATACAACTATGGCGGGTGCTTAGCGTCTAATTTAAGTGAATATTAACATCAATAATAACTTATATAGGAACGAAATAATAAAACAAACAATTTTAATTACTAGTCAGTGCCCTTCTTTGTTACTTTTGTTAATTATTTCTTCTCATTTCTCAAATACGTCAATAATCTCCGAAAATTCTATCAACATATTATTTCCATCAAACTTTTATTCTGGCCCTTCCAACTTTTCGATAATATCTTTAAATTTCACGTCCGCTATGTCACTCACGATTTCAGTGAAGCGTCACCATCAATCGTCGTCAGAAATTGTAATCTAATGTCTCCATTTTCATCTATATCGCTTAGACACAACCCCAGATAACCATATTGTGTAATTATATATTTTGCGTCTGCCGTTTTTACGATAACGTACACAACTAGGAATATATCCTTTGGCAAGACTAATGCAAAAAAAAAAAATAGTACGGGTTTCAGGGCATACCTCTGCTGGTTATATAGAGGGTTCAAGAGAAGTTGTTGGGGACTTTCAATTTAAAGTTTCATTTTCTGCATCACCGGAAACCCGCAGTTTTGGTTTCAATACTAGGCAGGACTCGTCCGATACAGAAGGAGCAGATAAGTCAGGAAAAAAATTTCTTCGTGCACTGAAGGTAAAAGTCGTTCCAATAACTGTCTGTTTCCATGGTAGGTTAATGTGCGCTTACAATGAGACAATAAAGTACGTGCCAGTTATGTTGTCACCGTCTTCAGATTTGAAGAAATGTTTTGACTGAATTTTTGAACAACAACAACAACTTAAAGGTGCTACCACCAATTTTTTACGAATTAATTTATAATTCGTTTATTTTTGGCTAGAGATACAGCTGTTTCAAGGGGTGCCAAGCCGCCTATCATCAGTCTCCTCTTATTAGTTGTGCTGAGCTTTAATCCAATTTTATTATGAAAAACTTTCTACATGCCCACCATAGGGTTCGAAGATCGAACCCACGATATCAGATTTGCTCAGTCTTAGAAGCCGTATGCACTACGCATTCCGCCGCCTGAGACCACTGACGTCACAGATCTAAAATGGGTTGTTTTTTTGTTTATCAAATGCATTTGGAGCATCAGCATTTTTCGAAGCGCCTTTAAGTATGCTGTCTTGTTCCGTCTCTATTTTTTCTATACCTTGTTTCGATAGACTACAATTCGTAGTACGTATCAAAGGGGGAGAGGTTGGAAGATCGGTAACAGACAGACTATTAAGTTATTATTATTATTTATTGTACTATTCATACTAGAATGTCAGTTTATTAGACTTGACCATTCTTTATTCCGTCAAATGTTTTGACTGCATTCCTTGCATGTTTTTCAGTCCTTCCCATTTATTATCTAACACGCCCTCCCCTTATTCAATGAATGCATGAAGTTCAGCATTTTCTTTAAGTTTTCACCTATATTTCTGTGAAGTAGTCTGTTTTCCTTGTTTCCCTGTCATTTAACCTGAAATTTTTATATAAAAGGACAAAATATTTTATTAAATAGTAAAAAAAAGAACTTGAACAGCAGAAATACTTATTCGACGCATATATTATCAATAAAATATGATAAATCACGTAAGAATGTTAGTATATTCAATAAGTTGCACCCGCGATCCTAATATCGCGATCGCCGGTGCAACCAATTTCCATCAAGGTTTTTTTTTTATTAAACTTACAATTTACTCCTAATTACGACTGAATTAATTTTGTTTTTAATTTCTTCTTACTTTTACAAAGTTTCAAAACGTTAGCCCTTTATTTCTGTCAAAAAACCTATCTTTTATATCTTTTATATCGCGGGTGCAACAAACTTATGTTGCATGTTTTTGTGCAAAAGATTATATGGCATTTGTCAACACATGTTTAACAAGTAAATCATACCTGAAAACCGTCGGTAATGGCTATGTCACGCGTGTGTTACCAGTTATGATAATAGGAGTTCGTACCGACTCTTCGTATGTCAATGTGTCCCAAGCGAAAAAAAAAATGTTCTCTTTAAGTTAGGTCTCATTTTTGTTTTTGTTATTAAATATGGTCCTTCTACTTTGCATTTTTATTAAAAAAAAAATAAAAAATATTGTAATTTAGAAATTGATGTCGAAAATCGTCTATAGCGGAATTCTGCGCTTAACGTTACGTGGTGAATCCAAATTTTATACTAAATAAAAAAATTTCCATCATGCCTTAAAATTTCAGATTTTTAAACCCATCCTTTAAAAAGATGAAAATAAAAAACTATTAAAAATTTATCACGAGAAATGTGTGTATTTTTCTTTGCACAAAAAAAAAAACACATAAATCATCAAAATAAATAAAATATTATTGTCAATAGCTACCTCTCCAAAAATATTAAATTCATCACCATCAAACATCATCCTGATCTATTTCAAATTATTCGTTAAACGTTTACTCACGATCCTCAATTTTAATTATAAATTATATAAGAAAAATATTTCCCTATATCCCCCACGTTTAGAAAATATCAAAAACTGAGTTAACATATTTACTTTAAATGAAGACGGAGGAAACTCTTCAAGGGATTGACGTTCGAAAACTCGGAAGTAAACTTCGTATAAGGTATTCAAACGATGGCAAAAAAAAAGCAACCCAGTTGTGTATTCCTCAACGTAGATTCTGATGACGTGCATTGATCACGGTCCCTTCTATACAGCTGCTTTTGTTCTATGTAATACTGGCAAAGTATTGACGTGTGATTATGGTCCTTGTCGTATTCAAATATAAATCTTTCGCCCCCTTGTTAATTTTTCCAATCACTTGATTCAGTGGAGTCTCCCCACTTGAAGAGCAACACCCTATAACAATATAACAGTACCGCCTACCCTAAATAGTACAGCATGGGATGATCTCCGTTTGACCATTGTCAAGGACAAAATATTTTTGTCACAAAAGTAAGGAGACGGTACGGTATGATATTTATCAAAAAGATCAAGGTCGTTCTTGAAAAACCTTTCAACGAAGAAGTCAATTGTGAGCTTGATTTTGAGTTTGACCATGACCTTCAAGTTAATTTTTAAAATGAATGGAAACCCACTTTATTGACATCGGCAATCGATAAACTTTACTCGGTAAACTTTACATTAAGTAATTAAACTCAATGAATGTGTTGGTACCTCTGGGAATAGAAGCTTTTCAAAGTTCGCGTTTAGTAGCGTTCTTATTCATGACCTTATATGGACTTAAGAATGATCTTGATCTTTTTGAAAAATATTTTACCTGAGGAAATATTCAGCCGTTTCGTTACTTTTGTGACATCCGATACATATCTTAGAGTATCGGAAAATATATTATTTATAAATTGATTACCATTAGCGTTCCCAGGACCTGGAAATCTCCAAGACGTTCTATTCTCTTCGCCAACCTGAACATCATTCAAATGCATTGAAATTAAGCTGTTTACTTTTGGATCGGATGCCAGCATAAGAGGAGTTTGTCCTGTTAATTTGAGTGTAATTAAATGAACTTAGAAATCAACAAGAAAACAAAATCTCACCTGAGTAGGTTTCTAGCAACGGATCGGCTCCATAGGACAATAACATTCGCACAATTTCAATGTGTCCATTTTCGCTTGCCTCGTGTATTGGCCTAATACCTGAATGTGCACTTTCAGAATGATTAGCCCCATATTGCAATAAGACTCTAGCAATATCCAAACTACCATTAACACATGCATCATGCAATGGAGTATATCCAGCATTGTCCTTATGATCAGGATGTAAACCCATCTTTTCAAGGCAATAGACAATAACGTCTATATAGCCGAGAGTAGCTGCTTTGTGTAATGCACTCTGTCCAACGCCCTTATTCAAAACCCATTTTTGTATTTCCTTTAGAATATCAGATTCATTTCTAAATGGAAAGTTTTCTTCATTCGTACTCTTTCTTCTCTTGAAACGCGAATAATTCCGTAAGGCACACGTATTAGCCCTTTTCTTTTTCCTCAAATAATCAAAGCCAGAGCTTATTCTTCGTTTATAAATTCTTCTCTTTCTTTTCCTCTTAGATTTATTTGAATTATTATTATTGCACTGATTATCATCTTCTTCCGCCTGTTTAGTTTCCTTAAGTTTATTATTGCTACATTTAATTTTATTTGCATTTTCATGTTCGCCCTTTTGGCAGTGATTTATTTTTTGCAAATCACTTTCGGCCGCACTTAGGCTTAATTTCTGGAAATATTTAATACACTGATCATTGTAAGATCTATCGTAGATATCTTCAAGAGTATTTATTTGAGGCGGGGCCGATGAGGGTCGTTCGTTCCCCCTAAACACCTCGCGAATTGTTTCTTGATTCAGTTGCATTTTATGCTCCCTCCTGGTTCGTGATGGTATAACTTGGGTTTCAAAAACATTACGCTTCTCCTGGAGGCAAACATTATTATTTTCATTTAAAATTGGCTGATGTAGATCGCCGCTATTCGCTTTTGGAAAATTGAATTGCTGCAATTTAGATCCATGCTGGCGCTCATTTTTCAGATATTTTTGCGTGAACTTATTATGGTGGTGATGGAGGTGTTTCGCCTTAAGAACTCTCGAATGAAGGACATCAATTATTGATTTAGGTACATTATCTTGTTTAAAGTCAAAAGACTTCGTTGATTCTCCTTTTTTGGGTGGTTGTGTTGTTTTGGGGTCCATATCCACAGAATCTGCTATTGACTTGGAAATTTTCTGTACGCATTTGCTTTTTATTGTAATGAGATTTGGGGGAATTTTAAGTGCTCGTTTATATCTGTACACCTCTAGATAAATCTTCTCAGTGTTGCTTGGAAGTTCACTTTCTGATTTATTTTCAAATCGACGTTTTGTTTTGTTGTTCTTAAAAGTCGAATCCTTTTTGCTTTGAAGCGCTTGGGTTCTCAAACGCGTTTTGATATTATTCAAACTTGGTGAATTTGTTTTTGAAACCTTATTCAATTTTTGTGGTCTACCTCGGGGAAAAGCATATGAATTGTCTGTATCTCGCAATACAAATTGTGTTGGTTCACTTGCAGGGATTGATGATGTTGAATTTGAAGACTTACATTTGTCTATATCATTGTTGAGTTTGACTTCAGGACTGTGGTCTTTCTCAGCACTGCTGACTGGTTCCAATGCTTCGTCAGTCAGCTTGAGTATTCCAGATACATACTTTTCCCTTTTTAAACGGACTACAGATACTTTTGTCAGATCAAAGATTCGCGTAATTTTATTAATCGGCGTTTTTTGAATACATGTTGATGAGGAATCGGATGAACTAACTTCTTTATCTGCCGCAGAGTCTTTACTGTTATCTTTTGAAACATTACATCTTTCTTCTGCGTCGGAACTGATTGGCAGCGCATGGACTGAATCGGTAGGACTGTCTACTAGTTGAGTATTCCTGCAATCGCTGACACTCTCCGTCGCTTCAGAATTGCCTGAATCGGTTACACTGTGTTTAAGTTCAGTATTACCACAATCGGTGGGACTCTCCGTCGCTGCTTCGGTATTAACTGAATCTGGTACACTATCCATTTGTTCAGTATTCACACAATATGTGACATTTTCTATCACTTCAGTACCATTGTCCATTAATGGAGTATTCACAGAATCATCAACAACACTTACCATTAGTTTAGTATTTTCATTTGATTTTTCATCATCACAATGCACATCCAAGCCGGTTGGACATGTGTTGGCAGGCAGTTTTAGTTTGTCAATTTTCACTCGTTTTATTGATCTTTTAGGGCTTAGATTTGAACTATTTGACGATTCGTTTTCGGAATCGGAATCGATTTGAACATTTGGCATTGGACACTGCAATACTTTTAAAGATGCAGTTATAGGAGTAGTTTTCTCAAAACATTGATCCAGTTGATCAACAAACTTATCACATGTACTACTCCAAGCACATAAATCTAAACGAGTTTTTAACTCTAAGTTCTTAGATTGCACATCTGTACCTTCATCTTGAAAAACGAAACCTTTAAGCTCGGCTTTGGTTCGTATTCTTGATGCGAAAGCGAAAGAAACATCTTGTTTGAATTCAATAAGATTTTCTGGTTCGGGTTCTGGTTCTGGATCCGGCTTTAGTTCAGGCTCTTCTATAGGTTCTGGTTCAGGTTTTAGTTCAGGTTTTAGTTCAGGTTCTAGTTCAGGTTCTAGTTTAGGTTCTAGTTCAGGTTCAAGCTCTGGTTCAGGTTTGATGGTTGTCTGGTCAAAGCCCCCACCCATGTCACTATCGTTCGTTGTTTTTATTTGCACATTTTTGATAACATCAGTTTTCTTTTCAAGCTCATCGTCAAAATTTCGAGAATTTTCAAGTAAATTTGCGCAGAAGGAACTTTTTAAACATTTCTTTTTTATTAAATATTTGCTTTGATCAACATTTCCAACTGGAAATACTCTTTTCCGTGTTACTTCCAGTTGAATACCAGTTGATCTATCAACTAAGTGATTTTCAACCAATTGATTGACAATATTTGCTTTTAATTCAGGTTTAGGAGCTTGTACAAATAAATTTTGTTCCAATTTGCAATCCATTGGAGGCCTACTTGAATTAGAACTAAATCTTATTACCGAGTGTTGATTCGATTGCAATCTACTTGAGTTTAAATTATTGCTCACAAAATTGTGTTTTTCCAAAAAATTTGGTTCAAAATTATACTTTGGAGGGCGGCATCCTTTTTCAATGATCACAGCTTCGTATGATTTCTTTTTCTCACAATCGGCTTCGGTTTTGATGCTTTTGAGAGACAAATCTAAGGGAGAAGCTATGTGAGGTTTTTTACAAACTGAACCATCATCCTGTTGCTGGATGAATAAATGGTTTGCATGTCTTTTGTCATACACATCAGCCTTTTCAGTTTTGTGAACCGAGTTGTCGTTATTCCTTTTTAAAGACTGAATTGCAATATTTCTCGATGGAAAGTTACATGGTGGCAGTTGTTTGTAGTTTAACGTTCTTTTGATAATTTGCATATTTAAATCATTTTCCGATATTGAACTTCTCAAAGCATGAGCATTGTTAATCAATTCACGATAATTGGGTTTTCTTTTTTCTCGAGGTATGTTTTTCGCAGGTGTTACACAGGATTTGCCATAGCCATTTTGCAATGAGTTTCGTTGGCATTCCATATATTGAAAATCATTTGGTCCAATACGATGCTGACTACTTTCAATTGTGGCACCTAGGTCAGTCATTCTATAGAGGTTTTGGCTCTCCACTTTTATTATGCTCTCACCGCTGTACTGATGTATTGACAACAATTGGTTACGTATGAAGTCATTTTTCAGGTTTGAGTCTTGCACATAATCCATATTCGAATAAGGCTTTTTTCTCTTCTGAAATGTCTCACTGCCATACGAAACCAAATCGTTTTCATAATTGCACATCTCTGTTATGACAGGTTCCTGGTCATACTGCTTGGGTACATTTAACCTAACCGGTCTGTCAGAAGTCTCAAAATGCATTAACGGAATGTGGGAGTTTTCGATAACTTGGATTCCAATGAGGTTTTTGTTATTTAATAAAAAGCTTTCGCGGCTTTCTGGAATTTTATACTCTAAACTTATATTTGAAATATCTTTTTGATTGTTGTGAATTCTGTTTGGTTGGATTATTTGTCTATTGTCTCGATGATTTGTCTGCTCCATATTGACAAATTTATCAACAGTGAAGAAGGGCGGACTAACATAGAGGTTATTGCACGGAGATGTGGATACTGGTTTTGATACGTCCAGTGACGAATTCATCCCTGAAATATGGTCCAAGATTTTATTTTCGGTATTGTATTCATTTTTTACATAATCATGTTTTTTACTATCAACTTCAACTATATTAACTGCCAAGCGATCATTGTAGGTAGGTAAGTTGTGGACATAAGAATTGTTCTCCTTTACGCAGTGCGGATTAGTGTTTAAATAGTGACAATAATTGTTATCATTTGTAGCTTTCTGAAATTCCCAGTGTGGTCTAGTTAAATGCTCACCCCACATCATTTCTGATTTAATGTTTCGTTTGAGTTATTTTTTTTTGTATCGGGGTTTAATTTCTTAAATTCATATCATTTATTTTTCCTTATACGTATTTGTACTTTTTTTTTGTTTTAAACCGAATATATTTTTTAAGTGTAGTGGGATTTTGATTATTCAGCGCAAAAGGCCGGAAATTTTTCTTCATACATTTTAATATGAACAGATTTTCATTTAAATTTGTAAGATGCTGGAATCCTTTGGAGTTATTTGTATTTCATTTGTCGTTGTAGATGATATCTGGGAAAATAAAAAAAATTAAGGTTAGGGCATTTATAGGTATATAAGTAAAATACGAAAGGAAACATAAAGACAGATACATAACAATAATAAGCATGTTTTTGGCATTCTTATGAAAGGCCTTCCACACACACCTTAACCCATGTCAAATTGAATGTTTTAAAGAATTCCATGTGACTGCCTAATTTGTGTGATAGAAAATGTTTCAAAAAAATCAGTTTCAAAATAATGTCAAACATCCAAATGTGAAGGTTTTAGAACCATTCCTTAAAATGTCATATGTCAAATCGTAAGATTTACTGCCAAACTGTGTAACATGGGCTGTCAGAGCTGGTGTGACTTTTCAAATTTAGTTTTCATTATATTATATTTACATGGGTTACGATGGAGATGGTGTGAAAAACCCTGTTTGGACTGTGACATTTCAAAACGCAATGACGATGGTTTTGTGAGCGATGGCGCTCTCTCTCTCTCTCACCGATCTCACCCACAAAACCATCATCATGGTATAGTGAGCAGTCACAGTCTAAAGAGGGTCATAGGACTTCAAACGCAAGCATCGACTCTGACCGTTTCCTTGTTCCAGTCAAATTCAGAACTCAACTTCCGAACGAAGAAGATATTTGAAGTTGGACGTCTCAGAACACCTGGTGTAGTCGCCTGGGGAGAGCACCTGAGCAAGAATTTCTCCGCTGTGCATTCATTTACCAACAATCAGTGATTCCAGTTCCGCGACATTATTAAAGAGGTAGCCGAAACTACCAGCCACTCTAGAGAAAGAACCCGTGGTATAGTGACGAATACGTTCACCGGTGACACAAGGTGACAGAAAACGTACATGCGAAAATAATGCCGAGTAACTGGTTGCTGGCTTTAAATCGTAAAAAAAGCATGGCCGATAACTGAACAATCAGTTCTATATCTAATTATTGTAGGTAGTCTTAAGCCATTCTTCAACCCTTTAATAGATAAGTACCATTGTGGCTTCCTGTCCGGCAGATTGAGTATAGACCAAATTTCACACTGGAGCAAATCCCAAATGGAAAAGGCCAACGAATTTCAAATCGAGTTTCACCATCTTTTCATCGAATTCAAAGCAGCATATGGGAGTATTCATTGTCAGGAGTTCAATATGTCTATGGCTGAACTGGAGAAAAATAACTAATACAGGGCTATGTCGCGTAACATTCCAAAATAAGCGCTGTAATGTAAAACTTCAAGTTAAGAGAGCCTTCAAATCCCAGACTCCCTGTTTGAGGCGACAATAAAAGACCAAACCTCCGCTTTGGAGACCAACCCATCGCTGATGCAAGACCACTGGGTCTGGGTGACTGACAGCCTCGTTCTCAGGATTGTAAAGGAAGGAGATTCACTGTATCACATGCAGAAGTCCGTTAAGCAAGTAGACGGAAAAATTAAAACCATGTTTGACAAGTTTTCGATTTGCAAGTTTTTCTACCACAATTTTTGTAGGTATATTTGTTCTGCTTTTTGTATAGAATTGGCAAGGGATGATCGATGCTATTAATTACATTTTTTGAGGTTTGGATACCTTAAGTACCGTTAAGAGAAAAAGGGGAACATTACAGAGTTTTTAGGTAACAGCTGATAGAAAACTGGCTAAGAACAATATATCACACGTTCATGTGTGATGTGTTAATTTAAGATAACAACAGTTGAACCTTAGGGACGTAGCGAACAAAATGCTTCGAAATCTGAGAAAGAAACCATTTAGAAGCCTCTAGGACCTTACCACACAGCCATCAACTGCAGTGGAACACGAAACTGCAGGACTCGACAAACTATTATTTGTATGAATTTGTACAGAATCAAACAAACTATTACCAACTGTGTCAAATAGGGTACAGTTCTGTTGTCCCTCCCGTTCGGCACTTGTGGTATAAAAAGCCTCGTTTGTAAAAAAATAAGTTAATAATATTGGCTTCTTTATTTCCAAAGAGCCGTTGTTTAACTTCGAATTACTTTTTTCATCGTATCTTCAGCTCCAGTTTAGTAATGAAACAAACAGTACAAGATTCAATAACATCTCCTTCTATATCCAATCCATAAAATCTCTTCAAAAAATAATAAAAAGAGAAAATGGTAAGATGGTTCGGAGATCGATAATAAAGTTCATCTCACGGTTTCACTTATTAAACTAGAATCGAAAGCGAATCGAAAAAGTGAAAGCAGTGCGTGAGAGTAATGAATGTGAAACCAATTTATTCGATTCACTTTTTATAGAATCATATTTGGCCCCCAAGACGAACCAGGAATACTTGCATCATTGATATTTTTTCGATTTCCTCTCACCCAAATTTCGGGCTTCATTTGAAAAAATTGCAATTAAAATTATACCGCAAATAAATATCGCCCAAATTTTTATTTTAGGTTATAAAGCACCTGGGATGAGCTGAAAAATAAAATTGTCATATCACCAAGTATTGAAATGAAACTTTTGTCAGGGACTCCCAACTGTTGCTTCTTTTTTTTTAATACCTGTTTGTGTAGTTATTTCAAAGGCGCGGGAGAGGAAGAACCCGACGCCGACGGCTACGGGATGTATCCCCGCTCACTCCGTCGACCAATTTTTGCATTTTACAATTTTACAAAGGAAAACCAAAATTCAGGCTTCGTACAGCATCCATGGACTTTTTCGAATATTTTGAAAAAAAAAATACAACGAGAATTTCAGGAAATCTCTCAATGAAGTCAGTGATCGGGAAAACGACCACACTAGAGATTTTGATCAAACTTGAAGACGAAAAATTCCTTTTGTCTGTATATCTGTCTGGCTACGGCTCCTACGATTTTCTTTACAAAAAATGAGAGCTGAAAATAGTACAACTTGCCATCTAGAAGGAAATAATTTTATCATAAATCATTGCTAGGAGTTACTACGAACAATTTTTTTTTTTATTTTCGACTTTCTCAGCATCGGTAAATAATTTTTACTTTCTTGGTTTTCTCTAACTCTTAAAAATTAAGGACTCTCATTATCGTAATACCTTTGTTTTTGTTTTTTAGTCTCCAATACGACTCTCTGCACTGTGCCCAGAAATTTCAAAATGATTTCATAGGTATGGACTTCTTTCGTTTTTAAAAAAACGTTAGGTAGGTAAACATCACTTTAATCTATTTTCCGTAAAAAAGGTTATAATAAACACTTTTCATCATAAATTTAATATCGAAGTGAAACTTTAGAATGTGTAGGTACAAAGAAAGCAAGCTTAGATTAACTTTCCAGTTTTATTCATTTAGTGTGTGATAACATTTTGTTTTAATAACAATACAAATTTTAACTAGGTACATATATGCTTGCAAGCCCAAAGGTCATTCAAAAACGGAACCTATTTAATACTTGGAATGACCTCTGAGCTACTTGAAAACACATAATCACCAGCCCAGCTATTAACGAGAATATAGGTGTTCAATTTTCATAAACTTTGGAAATACCTAACAGATTAATAGATTTATCAAAGTAATATCAGAGCACATTTTAGAGAAAATTTGAAAAAAAAAAACAAACGGCCTTTGTCTGCGAGCAAAAACAAAAATTCAAATTTTGTTTTCTTTATGAAATAACTTAAAAAGGCTTTGTGCCAAATTTTAATCAAATCAGTTTATCCTTTTAGCCCCTAGCTATATAGCTAGAGGACGAGAATCACTTTTTCGTGAATTTGCACCATCGCATTTTGAGGTTTAATTAAAAACGTCGTACTTTTTATTACACACAAACCAATACAGAAAGTAAAAATACTCGACCGAAATTGGAAATACATATATGTACATTGCCCTCGCACTTCTATTTCGAAAACGCACGTCCTTGGAATACATATTACAAAATAATGATCGGAATGGGTTTTTTAGCTGCTAATTTCTTTTTTTTTTGTCTACATAGGTATACCTATATGTAGTAGGTATATGATTTCGTCACTATTGATAAGCTTGTTGTTATAACTCAACCTTCGATTAGAGACAGCTTTGGCGAAGACTGGGACTCACTCCATTTACTTTTTTCACTGGCCCTATTGATTTATAATTTGTCTAGCTTCTCAAATCTTGATCCACGTCTTTATAAAAGCTTGTGAAAGCATCTTTTTTTTGACACGATCAAGAAGTGGAGCAATTAATTATGTAGGCTTCGTGCATTTTTACCCTCGGTACAATGGATATTTTTCTATGTAGTGCATATTTTAAGAAAAACCTGTGAAAATACCTTTCTTTTGAGTTCCTTTATTAATTTTTTTTCAATTTTTCTTCTTTTGTCAATGTTTTTTTTTTTTTTTTTTGTTGCTGCTTCCAAGCATACAACAAAATCACAGTAAATATCTCTTATTTATTAAATATTGAAAATGAAATTCAAGTTTTTAATGGAAGCTATTGGTGCTTTCTAAAATTTCTGTAGACATTCGACGTCTAGGTATGTTCAGAGGCGATGATTCTTAAATTAAAAAAGCCCATTGTATTGATTGCACAACATTTTAAACACTAATCAAATGATTAAAAGAAGCAACAATGGTACACAAATAAAGAAGTATAATTCGAACAAAAAAATCATTACCAATAGCTAATCGCTCACAAAAAAAAACATGAATAATCATGTATATAAGAAGTTTTCACTTCTTGGTTCACAATTTATAAAAATAAATTTTATTTTATTTTCAAACACGGTTCACTTCAGACATTGAAATGTCAATGTAATATCACTTTTTTGGCATTATTTATAATCAAAAATCAAACTTCAAATCGGTAATCAAGAATTTACACTACAATTTCTAGAGACGAAATAGATAAATCAAGACAATCTCATCTGTAACATCGGCGCCATTTTAAGCCCGTTTTGCATTTCAGCCATAAATAATTTGTATAGATAGTTCACTATGTGGGAATTTTTTAATGTCAAAATTATTTAAAAAAAATACCTCAACATTTTTCTGGATTGAACACAATACACGCGACGCAGTCATCGACGCTTTGAAAAGCCGCAAAGTACTGGCGATGAAGTGGTCGGCACTCCACTTGCCAAGCAAGTTGCTGGCAAGTGGTTCGTTCCTTTTCTCTATTACATTTAACTGTGGTTGATCTTCCAAACAAAATGGGTTACAAAAACTCAAATATATTTGGAATGAATATTCAAGAAAAAAGGTTGTTATAACATTTAATGCAAAAATTATTATAAATACTTAAAAATGCAAACTATATTTCTTCGCCACATAATCGAAACGCTTCAGAAATTTGTATAAAATGAAAGGTGAAAGTTGACTGTAGTTAAAAAATTAACGCACTACTGGCTTCGAAAAAGGCAAGCCAGTTGACGGGGATTTTGCTTAGGTTTGTTTGTATTAGTAAAAAATGTTAGTGTATTGCGACTGGCTAGCCAGTAATGGCTCGTGTGGGCTCTGGGTAAAACACATACATATGCCATACGTAAATTTGAATAAAATCCCGTTAATAATGGATTTACATGTATCTGCATCTGCAAATTTGAAGAAAAGTAGAGCGGGTGGATTTATCCCAAAAAACGAATGAGTAAAAGAGTATTCCATGAAGATGAACATGTACGTCTTCATAACTGCATTATGGCACTTCCTATAATCTTCATCTATGAAGATCACTGTATTTTGGTCTTCTCTCTCTATTCAACAAATGTAACTTTTATATCTTACATCCCTGTTTTTTGCAGAGGTCACATAAAGATCAATGTAAATCCACCATAATTTCTCCAAGGTTTGAAAGTTTCGATTCTCAGATTCACCTTATTAAGGCTCTCCCAAACCAACGCGAAACATTCGCGCGAATATGCGACGACTGAATAATGTTCGAAGATTCGCATCGCGCCAGTGTGGGTGCTCCCATTAATATCCATGTAAATAAATTAAGACAGGCGAAAGTTTCGTCGTCGTTCCGAAGTATTCGCGTTGGTTTGGGAGAGCCTTTAGTGTCAAATATTAATCTTTGGTTAAAATGTAATAAAATTCAACATGATAAAAACCCATAAATTTGGCCGTTAGTTTTCATAAACTGAGCTAATTTTGGCGTTTGTGAATATACGAAAAAGGAAAATATATAGCTATTTGGTGAAGAGCTCTATCTGAATATTCTATAGAGGTCTTCCAAGATTTGTCTTTGTCTTTCTCTTTCTAATTTGACATCTAAAAACAACAACAAAAAAAGTCCCTGGTTGGAAAATATTTACATGTTCTTGGCAGTGTTAAAAATCCGGTCATTTGATTATTTTTTGTATTTGGAACTGAAAACTTAAATTTGCGATCGAATTACGTATTAGTTATGTTTTAACATTTTGGTGATAATTTTTTCAAGTGTTTGATACAAAAAAACTAATTTTATTACATATTATTAAACACTCGACTTTTTTGGCTCGCCTTCGTGCCTTCGGCATTTGGTTTTGTTTTCCAACGGAGTGCTGTCAGATTGTTTTTTTTTTTTATTTCACACTGACACTTCTGACATTTGGTGGCAGAGATCCATTCTATAAATCTTATGTTGATAATCTCAAGAGAAGTAACATATATTCTGTGGAAACTTCGAACGTCAGGTTGACGTTTGTCAACGAATAGTCGAATATCAACAACCGTGTTTTTGTTTTAACCTCTGCATTTACTTCATTAGCACGTTAGTGCCTTAGTGGATCAAAAATAACATTTTTTATTATGCTCTGTATTAAAAGTTATCATTCAAAATAAATTTCTTAACTCAATTATAATATTACTATGGTATGTATTTTTGTAGGTATATAAAGATCCTTAGTTAAAATCTTAAATCGATTTTGCTTTCTCAATTTTGTATGGAAAAGTATTGAAATTCTTAAAATGTAAATAACGAACAAAAATGTAATTAAGTTTTAAAGATAGTTAAATGTACATACATTAATGTAGAATACAGATGAGATGTGTTACTTTGTATTTACCTATAAATAGAGATTCTAAAAAGGAGTCGCCACTCTGCAGTGGAAGTTCTCTATGTCCAATAGGCGAATTAAGACATTATAGTGCTTGCTATTTCAGAAGGTTCATAATTAGCTGTCTGTATAATACAAAATCGATGTTCAACTTAATTAATCCTGGAGCCTTGAGTCTAACAATTAACCAAAGTTTATATTCCTGACATTTCAGAAATTCAGGAATCTCCCAAATATAAACGATTTCTCAGAAAATTTTCACAGTTTTTGCCTCAATTCCTTCCTCTTTTTCAATGGTTCAAACTATAGTACCTGCATAGTTTCTGTCTTCCTACGACCTTATCAATCAAAAATTAAAAACTGATTGACTTTGCAGCCAAAAAAATCATTTGGTCTTGTTTGCAAACGTTTTAAAAATATGTACATTCAAACTTTTACAATGCAAATCACATTAATTGAATTCTGTAATGTAAATGTCGATATTTATTATTTTGATTTTAAGATGATTTTTACTTAATAATTTGTAGGTAGCGTAGAATCTTAATGTGAACTAATAAAAAGAAAATAAACAAAGCAATAACAATTTTCTTCATTAGCAGGAATAGAGGTAAGTGAGTTAGTTATTGATAAAGGAATACACTAATTGTTTTTAAATTTCTGCAAAATCACAACAGTGCGGTCAAAATGAAAATTATATCAGTAATAAGAACAAATTGGAAGAAAACTGTCTTTGGAGTAGGACTGGGAGCCTACGCCTTAAACTATGGACGAGAGATGTATCAGTAAGTTGATAAATTTACTATAGGATCCAAGCACCCTTTCTAAAATGCTCCTAACAACAATCATGCCGATTATGACACTCGCAATACAAGATTGGCAGTGCTGTGATCTCTCCGCTTTCTCATTGCTCATTTGTTGTGACAAAAAAATAGAACACTGCACTGCAAATCCAGTTTTGCGTATTCCATAATCGGAATGGGAAACCCAAATAGTTATAATTTATAAATATAAACATTCATGCCATAAAAACTAATGTATAGCTTATTTTTCAACCAGAATATCTTCGTTGATGAAGGAGTACAGCCAAAAAGCAGCAGTTTATGGAGATCGTTGTGGTGTATATCCGAAAAAACTCATAGTGATTTTGAATCCTGCAGCAAACAAAAAGAAAGCAGAAAAAACTGTAATTACCTACAAAGTACAAAAAAGATTCTTTTTAACTTATGGTTTCTCTTTAGTTTACAAAATATTGTGAACCCATTTTACATCTGGCTGGATTTACAGTGGACATAGTGCGGACTGAATCGGAAGGTTATGCAAAGACTTTTGTTGAACAATTAAAATCAGCCCCCTATGGACTTGTTGTAGCGGGAGGTGATGGTTCTATTTCCGAAGTTTTAACCGGATTAATGCGGAGAAATTTGGACCGATTTCCAATTGCACTTCTGCCACTGGGAAGAAAAAATGAAACTACCAAAAAGATTTTAAATTTAAACTGGTCCTCCAAGATAGATGAAGTCGAAGCACTTCTTAGTGCCTCGTTAAATATCGCACGTGAAAAACTAGAAAAGAAGAGTATATTCAAAATTGAACAAATTGCAAAGGAAAATGACGAGCAACAAGCAAGCAGGCCTATTTATTCGATGGGATCCCTTGAATGGGGAATCTTTCGCGATATAAGATCTTTGCAGGAGAAATACTGGTATCTTTGGAAGGCAGATAAATATTTCTCAGCTTTAGTGAATTCATTCAACCAACAATTGTCGTGGGACTGTAAAGCAGATCTTAGTTACACAACGCCTTGCATTGGGTGTACTAAGTGTATGGTTTTGAATGAAGTCGCAGATTCACAAAAATCAATATTCTCAAGATTGTTTTCTAGACAACATACTGTTAATGCCAGTAAAATTGTTCAAACCTCCGACGTTGAATGCCAGGAGCACAATCAACACGTAAATGCAAGCAACGTTAGATTATATGTTGAGGAAACATCTGATAACAGTAAGCTAGTTCTGGAGTCAGATGAAAATATGAAAACGGGATTCGATTCATTTTTCAAATATTTGTCAGAAGAAAAAGTTTTCAAGCTAATTAAATTTCGTACAATGAATTTTATTCCTGACAACAGTTGTGCGGGACCATCGAAACTATATTCTATAGATGGCGAGGCATACGATGTTCGTCCCATAAAGGTCACATTAGTTCCAAAAGCCATTGAAATATTCATTTAAAAAATACATCAACGTTAATTGTTACAATTTTACTTGTTAGTTTTATTTATTTTTAAACATAACTGACCGAATATATGGACCTACTGTAAAGTGACATTATCTTAGGGGTGTATGTACCAAATATTTGTTGATTATGAGTTTTTTTTATAACCATCATTTATCTTTTAAATGCTACTTGAATAGCACGGCACTATAGTTAGAAGGAATTGAAGGATAGGAAAGAATTTTAGCTTTCACAGTTTCGACTTATTATTATTGGCCCATGAGCACTTGTGCATTATAGTAATTCTGTGGTTTTATAATCTTTTGGCCAGTGTTTTACTATACCTAAGCTTTTGCAATCTTTCTACCATTCACTCACATATAAAGTGTTTACAAGTTTGTTAGCATTCCTGTCCCTAAAAAGTGTGCTTTTCTAGAGATATAAAAGGTCCGCCAAATAACTTTTTTTTTTTTTTTGAAAATGCTATAAAAAAAACTACTGAATATTTTCTCAAATTTCTTTTTTTATTTGAAAGTAAATATAATCATTCCGGTTAATAATGGAAAATAATTTCATTCAAATGGCTGCCTCGGCTTTGTATGGCGTCATACCAAGGTCTTTATGCAAAATTCGTCTCAATGATGTCTCCGGAATGTTCAATTGTTGAGAACGACGGTGAATTGATGTTGATGGCGCTTCACGCACACTTTCTGCTAGGGCTGTGTCAATCAGGAACGATTCGATTTTTTGATCCGATCATCAAAAAGTATTGATGATTGAAATCACAAATTTTCGTTTCAATCGATCCCTATCTCAATCATTTCAATGAATATCGATTTTCGATATCAATCTCAATTGAATTATTAATATATTTTATCGGAGAAAAGAAATATGGGTCAGATTGGATTCGTTCAAAATCGGTACAGTATTCGTTTAATTCGGAGATTGAATTTCATCGAAACCGAAATGAAAAAATTATCTGAGTGCCGGGTCACATGGTTAATATGTGTAAACATCAACGTTTTTTTTTACGTACTGTCACGCCGCCAGCCCTCTAGCTCCAGTGGAAACCCGAAAATTTGCACTGTTCAGAATTTTAGTACGGCGCATCGAAAAACTGAGTACAACAATCGATTTAGGAGGTGAATATTACCTAACAGTCACGGCCGACGTTCTCGGTCCATTAGAACACTTTTAATTTGACAGCTGTCAAAATGTCAAATCACTTCCTAGAATACGGGCTATGTAACGTGGTACATCGAAACGTCGCACAGAGGAAAGTGCACGTTTTTATTTCACTCCACCGCCGGCCGGCATAGATTTTTACACATCAAAAATCGAATCGGAACAGTATGAAATAATAAATTGAGTGGAATGAAAAGGATCGGCTGATCGATTGATTAAAATGATCGAATCATTTTGGTAATCGATTCTTGAACGATTCGATCATTTGAAATGAACGATTGACACAGCTCTACTTTCTGCCACAGACGCAAAAGTCTCGGGCAAAAACACTCTATGTTTTTGGTCTCGGGTGTACGCACTGTTTTTGGCTTTTCACCACAGATTAGCCACAGGAAGATGAGAATCCCCGGCAGCCATTTTAATTTGCCTACAAGCTTGAACTGGCAGTTATCAGATAAAAAATGAGAATGTGTGTATAAAAATCTCACACATAGACAGTAGGGATCTTCACACACCGGGTTAAATTGTTGCGATTCACATCTATTCACCGACGCGGGAAAAAATTACAAATACAACAATGTAAACAAATGGGTTTTGGAGGGTGAAACGTACGAAACATTCTCATCTTCATATGGCTAATCTGTGCTTTTCACGCTTTGGTTTATCGATGAGGATGCCAGTTTCTTTCACTTTTTTCACAAGATAACGAACATACGGAGCTGACGGTGCTTCGCTTTTTCCAAAATCCGTACACAATTTTCGCACACATTCTGCAACATTACCATGATTTTCAAAGTAATGTCGCAATATTTCCCAGCGTTGTTCAAGCGTATACACAACCATATTCGTTTCGTTCAGCGGAAGGATAAAACCACAGATTAGCCATATGAAGATGATTATGTTTCGTACGTTTCACCCTCCAAAACCCATTTGCTTACATTTTGTATTTGTAATTTCCTCCCTCGTCGATGAATAGATGTGAATTGCAACAACAATTTAACCGGTGTCTGAAGATCCCTACTGTCTATGGGTTAGGTTTTTATACACATATTCTCATTTTTTATCTGATATCTGACAGTTAAAATTTTTTAAGCAAATTAAAATGGCTGCCGGGGCTTCTCTTCTTCATGTGGCTAATCTGTGGATAAAACTAATTATCTGTCAAATCAGACATGAGCTAAGTGTTAAAGTTCACGAAATAAGCACTAGTTGACAAAAAAACGTTAGATTGCGGACCCTTTACAAGAATACAAGTTTTAAATTGTGTTAATTTCAGCTGAATGGTATAAACTGGTGTAACTGCCAGAGAAATAATCCAAAAATCAATTTTAAACCAGTTTCATTTTGCTAACATATATATAAACAAATTTATTTACTCGAAGATTCGCATCGCGCCAGTGTGGGTGCTCCTATTAATCTCCATGTAAATAAATTATGACAGGCGAAAGTTTCGTCGTCGTTCTGAAGTATTCGTGTTGGTTTGGGAGAGTCTTAGGCCAAGCGCCATCAACATCAATTCACATTCGTTCTCAACAATTGAACATTCCGGAGACATCATTGAGACGAATTTTGCATAAAGACCTTGGTATGACGCCATACAAATAATGTGCTTAAAAATTGGACCGATCGTGTAAGCTACTGCATGGCCAGCCGAGGCAGCCATTTGAATGAAATTATTTTCCATTATTAACCGGAAGGATTGTACTTTCAAATAAAAAAAGAAATTTGAGAAAATTCAGTAGTTTTTTTTTATAGCATTTTCAAAAAAAAAAAAGTTATTTGGCGGACCCTTTATAAAGGCTTAACTACATAAGCCAAAAAGTACTTTTGTACAAAAGTAAAAATATTTTTTTTCCCGCTAGCGCAGTTGTTTTGTGAAAAAGAATATACAAATTTTTTTTTAGACCAAAATTTAAGCTTTCTGCATCATTTTTATAAGTTTTCCAGGCAAAAAACTATTCCAAAATGAGTTTGAAAATTTTCACTTTTGTACTTTTCACTTTTTGGGCTTATGTAGTTAAGCCTTAACTCTAGAAAAGCACACTTTTAAGGGACAGGAATGCTAACAAACTTGTAAACACTTTATATGTGAGTGAATGTGAGGAATGTCAAAAAAATCTCCTAGAATCGTTGACCGGGAAGATTTCATTTTCCCTTCTTACTTCTTGCCCTTCTCACCTTCTCACAAACTGAATGTTGCTGGCAACTCAGTTTCCTCGTTTGAAAGGGGACTTGTATTCTTACCTCATGGTAAGAAACAGATAGTCGAAAGTTATGCAGGTATTTTTATTTTTTTGAAGAAAACTGCCTCAACTTGTTTATCTCTTTCTCCATATGGGGTGGAGACAGATAAAAGAAACAGATGTCAAAACTAGGCGCATGGAGTGAGTCCAATGTGAACACCGTCCATGTGTCTCATTTTTACATCTCTTTCTTTTTTTTCTCAACCCACCTCATGATGAAAAAGAGATAGTCATTTAAGAAATCCTGCCTACAGGCATAGAGTACCTATATTACCTAGAGAACCGACTTAGGCGGTCGTTCTCTTCCACCCTACAAGCTGTACTGAGAGGAACATGCCCATTAAGTTTTGTATGGGGTTGTTGTCCAATGCATTTTAAATGGGACCGAACCAACATGGCTTCAATTAAAAGGACTTCGCTCAAATTGCTCAAAGTGCTCAATAAGGTGGATAAGACCGCCCAGGGATTCAAAAAAAAAAAATCCGTTAAATTCAAAAATTGAGAAATTTATTAATTTCGTAGTAAAATTTCTTTTTTTAACCTTTTGTCAACCTAAACTATGAAGAATATCGGTCATTGTTGCTCCCGGGTAATAAATTAAATAATATTTTTGAATATTTATGTTAAAAAAAAAACAAAAACACCTACCGAAAATTGAAAGCGCACTCTAGTTTCTTAGCTCAAAAAGCTACGTGTCTACGATTTAGGTGTGCAAATCGTAGACACGTACCTTTTTGAGCTAATGCCACCACTTTGTTCACATTAAACCGTAGACACGTCCCTTTTTGAACTAATGCGCCAATTTGTTTTTATATCCACCATTCACACGGATTCACGGATAAGGAAAAAAGAGTAAACTAAGAGAGTTTTCACTTACTCACCTCAAATAAAATTTGCGGGTGTTTAAGGCAAGAGGGGTACCGGTCGCTTCTCTAGGTAATATAGGTACTCTATGCCTACAGGCTTAACTACATTGAAGCAAAAAGTGAACAACAAAAAAATGTGTGCTAGAGATGCCTGTGTGAAAAAAATCTTACGAAAATTGTGTTTGATCTGTCATTTCAAATTGATTTCGTGGATCAAACTCAAGCAGGCATCTCTAGACAATCTCCTTGTTCGTCACTTTTTCACATTTTGCTTCAATGTAGTTAAGTCTTTAGAGATGCCAGTGTGCAAACAAAATGTGAAGTGGCAGATCAATCAGATTTTTGGTACGTTTTTTTGCAAACAGAGGCATCTCTAGCGCAAGATTTTTTGCCCATTTATCTCTTTGCACAAAGTCTTGAATGTATTCAAAAAAACTTTTAATTCTCTTTCAAGTTGAGCTTGCAACCCAAGTCAAAAACACTCTATATGAAGATGCCAATCTTTCGTACGTATCACCCTCCAAAACCCATTTGTTTACATTGTTGTTTTTGTAATTTCGTTTTGTGTCCATGAATAGATGTGAATTGCAACAACAATTTAACGGGGTGGGATTGTTCTGTTTTCCCAGAACAACCATTTTGTATGTGCAAATAACGCAGCCATCTTTACAAAAAATTTCAACTCACCAGCTTTTCACCATGAAAATGGCGGATTTTAGGTGGGATATCGGGATGTGTTGAACAAAACACCAATTAAGTGGTGCTAAGTCTGCTGTTACACTAGGATTTTCGCGTGATGAAACTTCTTTAAATTTTTCTTTGAAAATGTATCCTGTGAGTAGTTCGCTGTTACGCAATGATTTTAAAATCTTTGGCATTTCACAGAAAAGTCTGTAATAAAATAAATAACGTGATAAGTTAGAATTTATACATTGAAATTTCGGTCATCGATAGTTTTCTATTGGTTTCGCATATACATAGCATAAAGGCTCTCCCAAACCAACGCGAAACATTCGGCGCGACGACGAAACTTCCGCCAAAGCGAAACTTTCGCGCGAATATGCGACGACTGAATAATGTTCGAAGATTCGCATCGCGCCAGTGGGGGTGCTCCCATTAATCTCCATGGAAATAAATTAAGACAGCGGAAAGTTTCGTCGTCATTCTGAAGTACTCGCTTTGGTTTTGGAGAGCCTTAACGCTCTTAAAAGCCTTGTTTTTTTTGCAAGCCCAGAGGGATTTGGTTAAAAAGAAATTATATTGGGGATTATCTATCGACGCCATCACAGAAAAAAAATGGAGTTTCCATAAAAACCATTGATTAGAAGTACATATGCAATTCACGCCGTTAAAACAGTTTAGCCCCGAAAATTATGTGCTCTTAGCTTTACCTGGAGGGGATTAGTTGTTGTTGCATTTAACATGTAAATTCCTTAGCCCCGACGCGACATAGTTTTTTTCGATCAATTTCCTCCAGGCTTGCAACGAGACATGCCAATTTATAACAGTTATAACAATTTTTGGCCATTAAAAGCGGGCGCACGTTTACGCGCTTCGCACTACTTAAAAAAAAACTTTAGGTGATTGAATTATTCCCACCGGCGGAGGACCCTGGCCCTGCGGGGCCGCATAAACAGTAATTTTATAAACAAAAACTGTTATAATTGGCATGTCTAGTCACTTCCTGCAAAAAAACACGTCTAAAGTTGTCTTACAACAGTTGCGTTGATTCTCTGGTTTCTCATTCGTTTTTTTTTTGTCATGTTCAGAGTCTGTTTCAATAATTCGAGAGCGAAATACAATACCAAACAATCGTAGAAACAAAACAAATAATGACAAAAGACAATCGAATATACTTAAATTGATTATAAATTTTCACTTTCAATTTGTTTCCACAAAATTATCCTTATAAGGTTGGGTTAGCACTTGATAACTCGTTGCTCCTTTTATTATACTTTTTGAACATACCCATTGAAACTCGTAAATAACCGACATTTTGGTGGTGAATGTACTTTTACTGCATGTGTGTGCAAATGAAGCGTGGTGGATGTACGCTTACTGCATATGTGTGCGTGTTTCTCCTGAATTTCCCCTATATGAGCTTGTAGGCAAACTCGGATGACAGCCGAGATTGGTATCTTCATATAGAGTGTTTTTGACCCAAGTGACGAAAAACCGCATAGAAAATCCAACCCGAGTCCAACTCGATTTTTCTATCCTTGGCATTGACAGTTGAGCTCATATGTCCATCCGCAATGACGTCATAGTTTCATACCTGCCTTTCTCTATTCCTAGCTTGTCTCTGGTTTGTTGTCATTTATCAATTCACAACCCAATTAATATATTTATTTTTATCTATTTTTTATTTTACTTATGCGAGTTGTGATTTCAAGTTAAAAATGCATTTAAATCATTTTCCAAGTTTTATCAGTTACATAAATAATAATAATGATGAAAAATCATGCATTTGTTTACGATTAATCCTGTTCGATTAGTTTAAAGACATTTATTATGAAGTCAGTTCAAAATGTTTGAAAAAAAAGTTGAACTTATTAATAACTTTCAGCTGAGTCTCCTTTCCTTAAGTGGATTCATGGTAAACAAAGAAGACCATTATGGAATTCACATTATTAATCCTTGCGCATGGAAAATAGCTTTTACTTTCATACAGCCGAGCTTTGGTAATTCGCATGCAGTTTCTCCTCTACGTAACACTTAAAGCTCAAGGCAATTCATTATTGTCTTATATTTTAACCAATTGAGAAGAAGACGTTATAAGTAGTTAAAAGTAGGTGATTATTACTATTTCTATTAATATTACTATGCCAGTCACATAGATTACTTTTTGGTATTCAAACAGCCGCTTGCTTAAATAATTTTCACATTTTTTTTAATTTAACAAATAACGAAATAGAAAAGTATGTAGTGAGTTACCTACCCTACCTAACTATATTGTTTTATGTTGTAATATCATAAATTGTTATAACGCCTCTTCAAGGCTCTCGAGACACGGCCCTCCTATATTTCAAATTAAATGTATATCCACGATGTGAGTATTTCTATTTGAGTATTCAACAGAGAAATGGATGTGCTAAATTATATATTAAGATTGTTTTAGACAATGTTCTCTACTTCACAGACAATATACCTACTATTAGTTAATTTCAAATGCAAAAAATAAACCTGCTGCTTTAGTTGTAATTTGAAAATACAAATTTGAGATACATTTTTTTTTTTTTTTTTTAGTATAAGTTACTCTAGGCTTTTTGACATTTTTCCAAAGCAAAGAGAAAATCGATTTTTCAACGTCTTAAACATTTTCTACAAGTTGAAAAATAGCCAGAAGAGAACAAGATTTGCGGCGCCTCATCTCTTTTCTAATTCAATCCTACGTGCTTATAACTTTAAACTTAAAGCGAGTATCAATCAACAATTATGCCTATTTTTGTAAATATTCATTTTATTGGTATCTTATTTCAATAGTTGAAGAAAAAAAAATTTGTGCTATTTAGATAAATTTCCAAGCAAAATCTGATAGTTTCTTCTGTTTTTACATTTGTTCCCGGGTTTTTTTGCTGTTTAAACACTACCTATACCTCTACTATAAAAAATGTTGAATATGTGGGAAGTAAGTGTTTCTTTATCCGAGGTACAAAGGTATATTAAATAAGTCAGCTTTTGAACGAAGTTCTCAGGTAGTGGAGGTAGTTTAATCAATACATTCTACCTCACTTCTTTATGTTTTTGTGTTGATTTTTTTCTCGAACACCTTCTATGTACCTGATTGCTAAAATTACATACCTAACTACTCTCAGGCACATAGAGATTATTCATCTGCATGATTTTTAATAAGGGCATTTAAAGCCTTTAGTCACTTCTCCATTTCTTGATAGTACCTAGATGCATTTTGCAACAAAGTTTAGGTAAAATCACATTCACTTGGCTTTGGAGTGTTTTATAGACAATCTTAAATGGCAAGCAATAAAAAAAATCGAAATAGGAATAATTAACGACTAAATTTCTATTAGAGACAAAATATAGCTGTTTTTAATTTTTTTTTTCTGACGTCGGAACTCAATAAATTATACTGCATTGCTTTGATAGATTCTTTTTTATAGATTTAATATTAAACAAACTAAAGAGTTTACTAATTCTTTTGTTTTTTAAATAATAAAAAAAAAATCATTTTAATGTTTTTTTTTTAATTTTTATTTTCGGTTGAATTTGAATTGAAAAAGTTATAAGATGTGTACACATGTGAAGCAAAGGCAACGCCTTTAAAATTCTATTTAAAACTCTTAAGTGGTAGGGGTAATAAATCCAAAACACTAGCACAAAATTTGCTTTTATGTTTTTCTTTTTTGTTTAAATGGAAATGGACTAAAAGCCGACAGACAAGGACAAGAAGGAAAAGATCCCTGTTTTAAGTTTCGAGAATACTTAATATAAAATTAAAAAGGGAAGGAGCTTTGCCGTTGTAGCTAGTTGACGTGCATTATAAATGAAAGAATTACGTTATAGTGGAGTGCCTTTACCACTTAAAACACAATAGTCTCGGAACCTAAATGTGTATCAATAAAACTTGTAAGAGACAAAGTGTTTGTTATGAAAAAAAATATTATGAAATATTTTTCTAATCATTTTGGGCGCATTGTGTTTTTAACTCATTTAAAGCACTTAAGAAATAATAATTTTTATAAACATGTTAATTTGGTGTTTCCAGTTTAGTTGAGTCAAGAAACACAAGAAATCGTGTGGGAGGGAGGTTGGAGGAGCAATTTTCTAACAAAAAAAAAAAGAAAAATAATTAGAAATCAACTGCAACACTTACAATAATATGCTATAGCCTTTTAAAATCCACTCTTTTATTTATTTTAGCTTTGAAACAAGTTAAATCAACACATAATTTTAAGAACCTTATAATATAAAGTTTTTTTTTTTAAGTTTTATGTGCATAACTATATAATTACTAACTTTATTACTAAAGGCTCTTTATCAATTTTTAGTCGAATATTGACTTTAGTTGTTTTTAGAATATTAAAAATTTGAACACTACTTTTTATCTTTAAATGTTTATTTAGTACTAGCTGGGCCGCCAGGCTCCGCACGGTAGACAAACCTCGCATACAAATTACAAAAAAAATTATAAATAAATATTTGAGCTTCTCCGAATTCTAATTTCTGGGTTTTAACCAACTTCAGGTTATGAATGTCTTAATTTGAAAAAAAAAAATATGATTATCTAAGTCCAACTTTTATTACTTTTCCAACACAGAAAAAACTTTTGTGATCGACAACCAATTTTTTGTTTGTATCCCATTTCACCCTATAAATAGCAATTTTTTTAAATAATCTTTCAAAAAAACAGAATTTTTGTTTTAACCCCACCTCACCCAATAGATACCGAATTAAAAAAAAACCCTTACGGCATCCACTAAAAATAACCTTTCAAACACAAAAAGAAATTTTAAATCGGATTTTTTTTATTTTGGCCCCATTTCAACCCACATAATTTATAAAAAAATTAAAAAAAAAACTATCCCGAAATCCGTCCCCTTAAAACAACCTTTCAAACACAAAAAGAAATTCTTAAATCGGACAATTTGTATATATTCACCCCATTTCACCCTACAAATAGCAAAATTTTTAAAGAAATATATCCTTAAAGCCATTTGCTAAGAATGACATTTTAGACCCAGGTAGAGTTTTTTCAATCGTATAAGTCTTTTTCATGTTAGCCCTTTTCACCCTAAAAATATCAACATTTTGATAAAATATATGCTTATAACCATCCCCTTAAAAAGGACCTGTAAAGCACATAAAGAATTTTTGAAATCGAATATATGGTTTCTGAGATTAGCCCGAACAAACAAAGCAAGAGTTCCGCTTTGTTAATATAGATTCAAGCTTTAATTTTGATCAAAACAGCAAACTGGATTTTAAATACATATGTTTCAAAAATGTTATCCCAATTGCAATCTCTCCATTGGTCTTCTTTTTTAAAACATCGATAGTTCTTTTGTGAAAATTAGCATCTCCCGCCTAAACGGGGAAACATAGACCACTAGTACGATTTTTTCTTGTCTTGAACTAACCCACACGCTTTTTAATACATCTTATGCGAAAACGAATAAAATATTCATATTGCCCGATTGGAACGTTCGGACATCTCAGATACTGGAACCATGACTGGCGTCAATTTCAACATGATCAATTTGGTTGACGGTTCGTTGATTAGGAGACCTATAAGTCACTCGTGTATATTGAGGTGTGGGCTTCCCAACCTTTTTCACCAAATGCGGAACCACTGCCCTATGCGTTAAAACGGCATAGAATAATTTTGACGTCGTTTTTCAGGCACTTAACACACTAAAATCCGGCGCCATCGTCACGCCCCTTTTATTTTATTTGAAAAAAAAACGATGTGTGTAATTTTTCCCGCCTACAACCACGCCCACTTTTTGATATTAGAATTGTCACCTTATTTTACGCCTTCTACCACGCCCACTATGAATTCTTAGATCTCATTTTTCAACTTATTTAACATCCCTTCCTGCGTCGCAGTCTTCCCCTACTGCGCCGGCCGTTTCTTGGGGTTGGATTCAAAGATTTGACATCCCTTGAAAGTTGAAATTTGTAATTAAGCTCTCTTGAACCAAAGCATTACATGTATAATTTATTTTTAGAGTCGCCATCTAATGCTACACCCACTTTTCCAAACCTTTGAGTTTTCTCCTTTTTTGGTTTGCTTTAATAAACCTATGACATATCATGTGTAGTTTTTTTCAAATCCTTATTAAATGTTCTTTAAAAGTTGTTTTGTTGAACAAGGCATGCGCTGCACAAGTGCACATGTCCTAATCCTATCGGCTGCACCAAAATGTTATTGCTATAGATATATGAAAACAAAAAGACCGTTCAGATCTGTAGTTGAAATTCGACTAATCTGAGTTCTGGAGACCTTCTTGGAACTTCTTGCATGTTAACTCCTAAAATGCATTACTCAGCTTTGACCTATTGAGTTGAATTTAAAAAAAAATGGGTCCACCCCATCGTTAAGTCACATTAAAGCCAGGCGCGCGCACATGCAACTAAACAATGTGGTTTCCATTTTGAGCACAAGGGGCTTATATGGGAGTGCGCGCCGGTTTATGTGCGCGGACTCTCATATATCCCATAGTACTCAAAATCGAAACCAAACTGTTTAGTTGATGATGATTCAGTATTTCATAACCTGAAGCAGCTACGACTTAGTGGGTTATGCCTTTGGTGGGCTAATATTGTTAATATTTGGGGCACAACACCAGGACATAGAAATCCGCCTTCTTCCACACATACACTTTTCTTATATTTTTACTGTTTCTTTTTTTTAACTTCCCTTAAAAGTTTCTCTTTTAAATCTTTTATCTTCTATATCTTTGGTTTAGCATATTATAAAATTTAATAATAGTTTATGTCTAGCCTATAGACTAGAATACAACTAGATTCTTCCAATTAAAATATGAAATTAGTCCGCGCGTGGTCGATAGAAACTAAACGGTCGCGTCGTTAAATTAAATTAGACCGCGCGGTCTAAATGAAATTTTGCTGCAGTCAAAATGATGCCGAAACAAGTTTACCGTATCAAATTAAGATTGCGCCTCACTTAAGGTAGAACTAGAATTGTCAAAGAAAAACAAGTGAATACAAGCAAATCATATGATGCGCGCCCATAATTCCAGATTGATACTTTCGTGCATTGTATTTACTAAGAATAGAATTCAAACCGAAAATGTCTCCATAGATTATTATTGACTAAGGCGAAAACAACCTCTAACTGCCGTGGGATCGAACGAAACGAAAATATTGAAATTAATTTTAGTAAAAAAATAACTAACGTAATAAATATGTAGTTCATTTTTAAAGAATACTAAACTTAACACTACTTATGGGACACACAACATCCTTCATTAAACATGTAACTCACGCCCAAGGCTTCTACAATAATTTTGTTGATTATTTACTAACACAACCAAACCATAATCATAATTTTATTCGGTCAAAGTTGTTGTAATCTTTTAACATTTGATTCTCTATAGAAATGGGATGTTTTAGCAGTAAAGATCGTTTAACAAAAGAAGACATGGATTTTTTAAAATCACACACTCGCTACGATGAAGCTACAATTAAAGAATGGTATAAAGGGTTCAAGGTAAACAAATTTATAATAATCTTCAATAGCCTAAAGTAATATTAATTTTATTTATTTTCTATTTGTAGCAAGATTGCCCCAATGGCCGACTGACACCTGCAAAATTTGTCGATATGTATAAAATGTTTTTCCCATCAGGAAACGCTGAAGAATTTTGTGACCACGTTTTTCGAACGTTTGACATGGACAAAAATGGTTACATAGATTTTAAAGTAAATATATTTTGTGTTTTGATATTTTTTTTCCTTATACATACATACAATATTGAATCTTTTGGGGTTTTTCATTGGTAGAATAAATCAATTTATCTTTGAAGATGGATCTGTCAAAAAGGCATTTTTGACAATTTTTACATTAAATTGGGCAAAAAAGAAGAAGCTGGTGGCTTAATGGTTAGTGGTGGAGGTCTGGGTTTGATTCCACTACTACCTCTACCATGCTACTGCCTCTTGTGACAAATCCTCCAAGAGTATCTCTTGTCATGAATAAGTGCCTCTCATTTAGCCGTTCGGAATCGGCAAAAAATTGTAGTACTCCTCCATTTTTTTTTTTTTTGAAATTTTGACACAGAAACAAAATTACAACGAGAAAAGAAAATTAATTTAAAATCGTACTCCATTTATCTGAATTTACCAATGGAGAACCCCATTAGTAAAGGGTACATAAAACATTATAGTTAAATAAATTTCTTCTACATTTTTTAATCTTATTCTATATAATATTTATGCTGATATCTGATATGTACTATATTCAAAACATAATTCAAAAACTTTCTACGTACATATATACTAGCCGTGTTTTTTTTGCAAGTCCATATGGATTTGTCGAAAAAAACGACATCGGGACTTATATCCATATAGACTTAGCTAAGTCCAGATAATTATCGGGACTTACGTACTGTAAGTAAGAAGTTCCTAAGTCCCGATGTCGTTTTTTTCGACAAATCCATATGGACTTGCAAAAAAACACGCCTATTATGTAGATGAGTGAGGCAAGACTCTAAAGTATACAAAAACGGTCATAAAATCTTTATATTAATCTCATTTTTAAGGTGTGTGTGCATTGACCACAAATATGTCTAGCAAATATTTTAAATTGTATGTTATGGTCTTGGAAGATAAAGTGCTAAATAAAGTTTGTACGGAAAATAGATTGACCTAACTAGGAACGTACATTGAAAAGATTTATTGTACTAGCTGGTTTCACCGGTTGACAAAGTCCAAAGGAAAAATTACTACAATAGGACACCCGAACATGATCTCTCCATAGAACTTTATATCTTTAGGGTAAGTACAGCGTTAACGAAATATCAATTGTAGCCAAGCTAAGTGGAGCACTCATCCATTCAAAACATTTGCTACACAAAGATGATTGTCCCTGTGCTCCTTATGCGATACATGCCTACTATTGCTCACAGAAAATGGTATTCGCCACGCCTTTGCTTTACGTAAAGAATTTACTGTCGCATAAATGGTTATGCTTTGTATACATTTTTGTTTGTTCTTGTTGATATTTCTTAAATTTTTTAAAATTTTTGCATTTAGCAAATTTATTCTTTCTTAATTCTCCCAAACCAACGCGAATACTTCGAACCGACAGCGAAACTTTCGCCTGTCTAAATTTATTTACATGGTAATTAATGAGAGTAGCTACCCAAACTGGCGCGATGCTAATCTTTGAGCATTCTAAGGTCGTCGTATATTCGTAGCGAAAGTTTCGCGTCGGTCTGGGAGAGCCTTTACGTTTTTTTTTCAATAGAATTAAAAAGGCTTTTAAAGAATAAATAAATATTAGATTTGTTTAATATTTATACGAGTATTATTAAGAAAGTAAAATGAAAAACTTGGTTAAAATTATTTTACAAATGTTGTTGTAGTAAGAGATTACTATGAATAAATTTACAATTTATGTATCTATGGTTGAGTTCTAAGATTAATAAAAATCCAATATAAAATTTTAACTTTTTTTAAAATTCAACCTTATAATTCGTATTCGTGGTCTGCACAAGCACACAAATTAGATACAATATAGCGGCGAACATAAGCTTTCTTCTCGATTGCGATCTAATCACTTACTAAATAATGTGTGTTGTCGGAGAAGAAAATTAATCTGTTTTTTTTTATTAATAACATTTTATTTTTTTCTTTACAAATTAGGAATTTCTATTGGCAATCGATGTAACCTCAAGTGGCACTCCTGAAGAAAAATTGAAATGGGCATTCCGAATGTATGATGTTGACGGCAACGGCGTGATTGATATTCAAGAGATGACTAAAATTGTACAGGTAATAATTTAATTTGAATTTTAATGAAATGTATTCAAAACCAAAAATTTAAAACACAGCCCCATGTTAGAGACACTGGACACTACAGAATTTTGGTCGGGCGGTAGTTTGATCGGTCTTTTTTTGTCTGTGTAGAAAAAACTCAAAGAATTTGAACCGCGGCGGCGATAGTAAAGTTCAATGGGGAATACGATCCACTTCAAACTCCATAGTCTGTGATCTGACTATTTTGTGTTTTTTATCAATATTATCGTTAGGTTCAGTGCGTGTGCAATGGTTTTTATAATAGACAAATAGGCATATAAAGGTTTGAGCGCGGCAAATACATTGGGTAGTTTGAGAAGAGATAAGGAACTTGAAAGCAAGACAAGTTTCTCGTCTCTGATTTGCCAGCTTTCGAAAAATTGTCTTCCAACCAAGGCAACTTTTATTGGAAAGTGACTCGAAAGCTAGTCAAAAAATTTCTCCCTTCATTTAAAGTCAAGTGTATTTGTCTCAAAATAATAGCTAATTATATTCTGTCACTCAACAGCAAGCTGAACTTAATTGTTCTGTGACTTGTTTTCTTTTCCCGTTTGTTTTAATGTTTTGGGTGAAGGGGTTCTTTATCAAAATTATGGAAAAGATTTAATCAAAAAATGCATCATATGTAAGTAGGGGAGTGGCTGTAGGGTACGAGCGTATATTATAAAGATGTTAAACGCACCATCCGATGGATAAAACGTGTCGAAAGCACACTTGCCTTTTTCCTTTTTTTTTTATTAATTTATGACGGTCCTCTTCTTGTCGTGGACACATTGCCTTTACCCAAGAAATAATCCGATTTCGATTAGGAAGTCGACCGCTTAATTGAAAAGCACGATGCAAGGCAACGATAGAGCTAGATTTCGCAAATTAGGTTTCGATACAAAAAGCGCGCTGCTCAACAAATGATTGTATTTTTGCAACTGAAACTGGTGTGAACTCAAATTTCCTATGTTGTGCAGTACGAACAAAAAAATTTATTCTTTACACTACATTTTACTCTGCCAAGAGAAGCCATCTACCCACTGGAGTGAAAACTTAATTTTTGGTTCATGCAACGTGATCCCGATAGAGAGAAAGGATCTCGTGTTGTTTTGGTAAGGCAGGTTTTTTGATGATTTACATATATGGATCATATCTTATAATAAAAAACGGCTAATGCCAAGCCAAACCTTACATTGCTAAAGCTGTGTTGAGTTTAATTTTTGCTATGCGTATTGGCGTCACTGCATTGATGAAAATTGTGGAAATAAGTTACTACATCTTTGCCCTTTGGGTCGGAATATCATAAGCAATTCGACAATAAGCAGTTCGACAAATCCAGCTCTCAATGGATTGTCGTTTGAAGATAGCTCTTGTTCTGGTGTAAAGTATTACGAGTATAAATTCTCGGTATGAACCACTGCCCTTACTCTACTGTTGGATTATCAATCGAAAAGGCCATTAGATCAGATGGAGCGTTTTCCCGGAATCAAACAGCAAATTATCATGACCTGGACTATGTTCATGGACTTTGGTTTTTTTCCGTTTTCATTTGTTAATGTAGAGGATAATTGGCAAGAGAATCATCACCAACTCAGGCAGTGTTTTTAGTATAAATTATATTTCCATTGCTCAAGAAAAAACTAATTATAATCCTATGTATTAACAATCCTTGTAATAAGGATCCCGTTTACTTAAGACTCGGATGCCCTGGTGGTAAGCAAATAAATACACGTGATTTAAATTGGCGTGCAATAATTACACGAATTCCATATCAAAGCCTCTAATATACAAATACCTACATATCATATCCAACATAGCTCTTATTATATTGATTATCCTTTTACCCAATTTTAATAATATTCTCTGTTTTTCAGGCTATATACGATATGCTAGGGGCTTGTTCTTCAAACCGCCCGGCAGACTCAGCTGAGGAAAGAGCAAAAAATATATTTGCTAAAATGGATGAAAATAACGATGGCCAATTAACTCAAGATGAATTTTTAAAAGGATGTTTACAAGATGAAGAACTATCAAAAATGCTAGCACCATAAAACTATTTTCTAATAGTAATAATCAATAAGTCACAAAAATGCACAAATGCGAATCTTATCATATCAATGTTTGTGCGATATTATTACATAGCTATCAACTTAAATATTTTTAATACATTTTGTAATGTATCATGTTTTTATACTATCTTTATATTCGATTTAATTGGGATACAAGTTTAAAAACAAAACAAATCAAAAAAAAAAGAAGAATATTTTTGAACAAACATCATTTCAGGTATAATATATTTGAATTTGAATTTGAATAGAAGAACGTATTCACCAAATTATGTAGAATTTTAAATTTCAAATGTATCAAACCTTGCACATCTTATTAAAATTATTTATTTAAGACTAAGCATAAGTACAATTTTCAACAAAATCCCAACTAGTATTACGCTTATTTTCCAGACTTAGGAACGGCACGGGAGGACATAGCACATGAAGTAAAAGATTTTGTACAATGGCAAAGGGTATAACCAAACAAAATGCTTTGAATAAGATATCTCAACAACTATGTAAACAAAAATAAAAATATAGAAAACACAAGTGGTACTAACGATTCGATTCAACAGGTTGTCTTTCTTGCAAAAATTACAATAAATAATTAAATATAAGAAAATAAAGATATTTGTTTTTCAAATTTACAATATATATGTATGTATAAAACCTGTTGCATCGAATCTTGTAAGGATATGTGAATTGCAAAATACGGGAAGGGCAACTATAAAAGTTTGACCACGGATTTAGTATCATTATTTCTTAAATTTTTAACAATTATGATTGTGTCAATGAAAAATAATTATTAAAAATTGATTGGAAAAAGTGCTTCCCCATTGCAGAATCGGGTTTCAATAAAAGGGTCCATAATTAAGACGCATGTTTTCACACAAAGGGTACACTAGATGTGTTACACCTTACCTAAGGCTGCAGTTATGAATCATGCTATAGTTGATGCTACTACTAACACATCACCTAGTTGGTAGAAAAGGACAAGATACTAAAATTTTATTTTGACGAATACTATGTTTTCACTTGTGTTTGCCTACTGAAGTAAGAAGTATTATATGTTTCGTTAGTTGGAGTAGACATGTAAAAACCCAGCTTAATCCAAAATTGTAAAGAACATGAAGGGGAAAAATAGTTTTTGATGTGTAAACATCCAAACTCTCGGTATGGGAAACTGAAAATTCAAAGCATTAGCGAAACGAAATCGTTGTTTTGCCTTTCTTTTGTTCCCCTGAGGCAAAAACTAATGTTTACACATCTTCTCCGCGAGCCCTGGTACTCACACAAATTTTTTAGTCTTTTTTGAGTACAATCGACGAAAGACTTGGAGGTCTCGATAATGATGGAAAATTTTAAGCAGTCTATTGTTGATATAAGCATGTACTCTCACAGTGTACTCTCGTTAACTTGAATATACGATAACTTGAACATTTCAATAACTTAAACAATTAATTTTTGCCTTTACGTATTCTATAACTTGAACAAACCATTTTTAAGACTCGATACCTTAAATTTCTCCCTTAAGTACTCTATAAGTTGAACAAATACAATGTTTGCAAACTCTGTAACTTGAACAAAGTTTAATGTTCGTTTAGAAAAAAATGGGATCAGAATCATTTCATTTGTTGAAAGGAATTCGATATTACATGGAGATTAATGAGAGTACCCAAACTGGCTCGATACGAATCTTTGAACAATCTTCGGTCGTCGCATATTCACTGCGAATATTTCGCCCTGGCTTGTGAGAGCCTTAAGTCGTCTAAAATGTTCCGCCTTTGTTGTTCTGTTTACTTTGGTGTGTGCGTAATATTTTGTATACTTTTAATAGGTGTAGTCAAGTCAAGTTGTTCAGATGCTAACCAATGTCGTGACGTTCCATTTCGAACGAATTCACTCTCGGCTAAATATGTTTTACATCAAAAACAAATTGAGCCGATATTCTAAATACTTCTAGTCGAATTCGTTCCAAAACAAATTGAAAAACAAAATACCTTGGGGCAACACGACCGCGTTGGGTACATACAATATTACCACACATAACGGAAACCAGAGCTGCGCCAGAAGATAAAACAGTAAGTATCCAAGAAAAAAATAAGATTATAATATTTGGACGAGACTAGAAACATGCCAATTTATAACAATTTTTTTGCCAATAAAAGTGGGCGTGGTTGGGTTAACGAGCTCCGCGCGACTTGAAAAAAAACTCTGGGTGCCGGAAATATGCCCCCCGGCGGAGGTCCTGGCCCTGCGGGGCCGCATAAACAGTACTTTTATTTCCAAAACTTTTATAATTGGCATGTCTAGAATAACTTCCATCTGTTTTTAGAAGTTTTCTCTCTTTGAGTGAAATTTAAGTTCAAAAATAATGTTTTTAACTTACCATGGGTTAATACGAAACCTGTTATACTTTTGAGTACGATATTACGACTGTTAATTTATTTAGGTACCTACCCACTTTCTCAAATTTTTTAACACGTCAATTCTTCTTGCCTAAAATCCCCAAAATTTAATTTTAACCGGAAGAGAAATAACTTAATCTGATGGTAATACATATTTTCATCCAAAGTGATTTTACCGAATTTCTATCAAAAATCCCACAAAAGTGTTTGGATAGCGACATAGCCTCGAAATCGGTGGCGGTTTTATAAATTGTTGGTTATATTTTCAAGACCTTTCTTAATCTTAAATATTCTTCGAGGTTTGGTTCTCGAAATATTCGGATCCAAAGTATTATTAGTGTACGTCGAACCAACTTTTAAAAGACTTTGGATGGCGATATTTCCGCAACCGAGCTTTGTAAGGCATTGCGGTTTTCAGTATTCGTTTGAACACGATCCTTCGCTGCCTTGAAAATCTACCACGACTTCCCTTCAACAATTGCGCATATTAAAAGGAAAATACAAAATTTGCCTGTGCGGTTATAATGGATAAGCTTTATTAATATAATTCAAAAATAAAAGGTTTTACATATCTGATAACTCAGGAAATCATAACAAAATGTATTTCTTCTGATTTAACAAAATTATAATTATAGCATTTAGCTAAGCTGTATTAGTATTCTTTTTTGTGTGTTTAAACTTATATGTATATGATTATATCTTGAAGTCGGCTTTTATCAACATTTTATATTTTTTTTATTTTATAAATAATTATTTTCCGCTAAAATTCATACCAGTAGAGAAGACCAACATCTTCTTGTTCTTTTTAGATTTTTTGTTTTTGCTTCCAGCACTTTTGGATTCATTCTTATTTGGAGCGTTGTGCTTTTGGCTTATGGCTTCTGCCAAAACATCTCCCAAGTTTGGTGCTGGATGAAATTCTTCATTTAAAGAATCACTTTCACTGTAACGATCAGATGTCAATCGTGCGCGTGGTGCGACAGATTCTTTTATCCAAGTCGAATCGTTTGCTGGTTTTGGTGAGCATATTCCTATTGTTGGCCAAAACTCTGCTACTGGTGAATCATTAGAGTTAGCAATCGATGAATAGGTGCTGCGCTTTGATGAACTCGGTTGAGTTGGTATATTGATAGCATCAGTGGACAATTGACTAGCAGCACCAGCAAGCATTTCCTCGAAGCCACACTGTAAAAGAAGAAATACATTTTAGGATGTAGTATCTTACATAGCACTTTCGACTATATTCAAAAACATACAGTTGGAAATTCGTGCGAGGAAGACAAATTAATGTTAGCCGTGCTTGAAAGAAGTTTTCCCATTTGTCTGTCATTGATTGCATTTATTTTTATTTCACGTTTCTTTTCTTCTCTGTCTCTTCTTAGACGTAGTTTTTTTCTCTGAAGAATGTCATCTATAAACATTTTTTACAGAGAGAATGTTAATAGGAAAATTCTTATAAATTATGTTTTACCTTTGAAAATATGAAAAACGTCTTCAGATATGATTGGAGGCTCCAACTGAACCTCTACGACCTCAAAATGACATGTTAGTGGCAAGTGGCCCAAGCACGTAAATTTCCTACGATGATCTTCGTCCATTGAATGGTGTTCTTTTTGTAAAATTTTTGCATTTACGAGCATCGGAGCCCGATCAAGTGACCCATAGCAAGCTTGTAACATTTTCACGTTCAATGGATGAAGGAAAATATTTTGGCCATCAACTGACTGATAGAAATAATAATATTTAGCATTAGGTTCTTCTTCTATTGGTTTGAATGTTTTAATTTCAGTAGTTACGGCGCCAACGATGGCATCGGATTTGTCCTTTAACAAGGAATTATCATTTTCTATTTTTGAAGTTATTTTCTTTTCAATGATTGTTTCCATTTCATTATTTATCTCAAATTTTCTTGCTTTCAGCAAATCTAAAGCTTGTTCAACAAATACAAATTCTGGACAGTTTTGTTCACTTTCACAAAATGCCAACTCATTTTGTTCTCTTTCAATAATCGAAATAACATCTGACCTATTTGCTATTAAGAATTTTGCAAATTTCGATTCATCATCGCTACTTGACGAGAACATATGAAGTTGTTCGTCGTCCTCGCTAGCGTGTGAGGTGGTGAACTTTTCAATTGAAAGTGAACCCTTTTTGCGTTGCATCAATTGAAAACTTATGTAATTTCCTACAGTAAAATTGACTTGCTGGACGATGGTTGTGCTTTTCAAGTCATTTGTGTGTACTGCTTCGTAGCAAATAGGACATTTACGCCATGTTTTATCAGACAATGCTAGATAATGAAGAATACATGGCCAGCAGTATACATGACCACAACGAGTCAGTTTAGCGGCAAGAGGTGGATACAAACAGATCGGGCATTGCGGCTCCTCCGTCGTTTGAATGTTGATTTGCTCAATTAAGTCCCAATCGATAAGAGTATCTGGTGATGATGTAATTTTCTTCGGGTTGGCCTTCCAGTTTACAACAAATTGGAAGCTAAGATTAAACAAATAAATTCCAAATAATTTATGCTAACACAAACATCAATAATTTTTACATTAATTGAAATAGTGTGTTTAAATGAAGAGTAGGTAGTAGGTAGCCCTCAATGCTATTCGATTATATCGGAAATTTATAATACAAGTGAATATTTCGTTCAATTTAGTTTCTTGTATCTTTGGAATTTAAAGCGTTACTGCTGTTTGTGGCAAAATACAAAATGCCACGCAAATAATAGCAAAATATGGTTGTAGAACGTATATGAATACATTTAAAAAAAATTTAAATCCTCATTTTATTAATCAAAACATTTAATATTCGTTTTTAATCCATTAGAAATTTAAGTCGTTTAAAATTCCATAGATATTAATAGAGTATTATTTCACATTTATTTAGTGATGGTCTCAGGATAATATAAGTTCTACCTTTAATTCCGGGTAGTAGAGTCAAAAAGTCAATTATAAAATTTCTTAAGGATTTCGTTTTCCTATTAGAGTGAATGCCGTTTAATAGATTCAATTCTCTCCCAAACCAACTTTCGCCTGTCTTAATTTATTTACATGGAGATTAATGGGAGCACCAACACTGGCGCGATGCGAATCTTCGAACATTATTCAATCGTCGAATGTTTCGCGTTGGTTTGGGAGAGACTTTATGGATATGAAATACATTTTTCAAGAAAAATAAATAATTTCCCCTATAAAAAATAATCCCGTTTCGACTGAATAACTGAGTTGATGGCCGCTTTCCGGTGATAGTCAGATAAACTATCTAACTATTCAAAAACTTTCAGATAGCTTTGATTTGTTGTTGAATCAGCTGTCATTAGCAGTTTTTTTTTCAAGGGGTTATAACAACACAAACTTATGCGGATAGATTTGGATAATTAACCGAACACGGCCAATGTCTGTAAATAACAATTAAATTATCATCTTACTTAGCCTGCAAGTATTGCTCCTTGTTGTATTTATGCTTTTTCACTTGGGAACGATTATTGTTGCCATTTTTACCAAACACATTTAATCCGCTGTAGTTGTTCAACTCTCTGGGACCATAATGGAAGTTTAGTAAATGATTTAAATTCTGCTTCTTGCTACTAGCTGCGTAAACAGAATTTAATTCGAACTCATGATCTGCAGTTGAATTACTGCCCCATAATTCAAGATACGACGTCTCCTCCTCCGTTGCTAGTCCGGCGCCGGCAGAAGGCACGTCTTCGAATGCCGAATGACCAGTAGCGAGCCCATAGTTATTGGGGCCGCTCCGAGCCTTGGGCCGTTTATCAACATTGGGCCTTGTCTTTGCTGGGCCAACCTTGCTGCCGCGTTGACTGTCGTTCTTCGAAGCCTGACAATTGGGATTTTCTCTACGACGCGAGTTTTTTGGCCAAGGTTTGTTTGCGTATAATTCTGCAAATTAGGTTTCAAATAAACTTTATATAGAAAACAAAAATATTAATAAACAAATACCTGAACTCTTGTGTGAATCAGAAGACAGGGCTTTGCTGGAACCCTGTCGAGAATATTGTTGTTGTTTTTTGTCCATTACTTTTTTCTTGGTTGCAAATCAAATCAAAATTTAAAGAAAAACTCTTGAGAAAATTATAAAATACTAATGACGACGACGAATCGTGGATTTTTCCTCCACATGGAGTTTTCACTTCGAATTCTTTGAGTTGATACATTTTATTGGGCCATGATTATTACGCACACACGATACAAATTTATTCCTTTGTACTTTGATTTCAGATTTTCTGAGCAAAATTTGCAGAATAAACTTAAGAAACTTTTGAAAATTGTTGGCGTGTTCACGCTTATCGACAAATCTTTGTGTCGATTTGATGGAAAAATCCCACGATTATCGAAAAAATCGAATTAAATTTTTTTGCAAAATCAGCCTCCGAGCTGATTTTAAATTAATGGCGACGACAGCTTGAAAAATGAATAAAAGATGGATGAGGAAAAACGAAAATAAAAGCAAAAGAAAAAGGTAAATGAACAATCATGGAAATGAAACGGAATCGCTCAGAAGTGGGGTTTACATGGACCATCATGTTTGACAACATGGGCTAGTTGTAAACGAAACTGTGCGTAAACATGGTACGGTTTTGGTAAAATTAATTTTTGCTCTGATGATGATCAATGACATAAGCCGTGTTCCATTGGGCCTTGCAAAGTACTTTTTAGTACTTCCCAGTAGATGATGAATGGAATGCTTTCATTTTGCCAAAAGTAAAATCTAACCTCAATATCAATTTAATTTCGGTTTTGTTTTCTTATTTTACTTTAAAATTAGAAAAATTCAACAACAATAATCTATTACGTAATTTCTTTTGATGTCTTTTTCTTGTTTTGAAACTTTCTGTTACTAGATAAATGAACTACTTTGAACTACTTCGACCACAGAGTAGAAGTAGTTGACTGCAGCCAGAAGTACTTGGCAGTAGATACTGGAGCCCAAAGGAACACACCTCAAAGGCATTGTTTTTTCGACAAATCCATATGGACTTGTAAAAAAAACACGCCTACTACTCCCCAACACACCACACGAGAGTAGTGTGGTTCGGGCTTTACTCACACCATCAAATGAACGGCACATTCACTCTAAATACACACAAGAAATTGGGATGAAGGTGACAGAGAATGAAAACAGACTGAACAAATCCTGTGAGTTTTGTCCTTTCCCCTTTCTTTTTACTCCCTTTGCCAAGGAATAAAAGATCGGCATTGGAAAAATCGTTCAATGTAAATGCAAGGAGTCTATGCACTGTATTGCCATTCTTGTCTTCAATTTGGAACTTCCACCAGACTTCAGTGCCAAACAAGCAAGAAAAAAAATCAATAGTTTGACAGAAAAATATGTAGGGAAAACAAAAACATGTGATTGTGATTGGTCGTTTATTTGTTTTCCCTACATATTTTTATGTCAAAATTAGAAAGAGAAAAGACAAAGATAGTTTCTGGAAAAGCCTAATTGTTCACCGCCCTCATCTGTCAAAGCAACAGAATCGATCAGGATCTCAACAAAATGAACACATCTTATTTACATCTGTTTTGAAAAATCCAAATCCGAAAACAAAACATCCAAATCCGAAAACAATAAAACTTCTCATCTTCGCAGAAAATCCTTTTCTTTTTTAAATAGGTCTTAATTAAATAGAATTGATTAATAATGTCTAGTTATTACTTTGTAATAGTCGGTCATAATGATAACCCAGTTTTCGAAATGGAGTTTTCAAACGTTAGCAAAGAGTTAAAAGTATAAAATTCATTTTCTACACATTTCAGTGCATAAAATAAATAAATTAATAATTTTATTTTAGAAAGAAGACAACAGACATCTGAATCAATTTATTGCACATGCTGCCTTAGATTTAGTAGACGAGCATAAGTGGAAATCACCAAACATGCATCTTAAATCCATAGACAAGTTTAATCAGTGGTTTGTAACTTCTTTTGTCACTGCAAGCCAAATACGATTCATTATAGTGCATGACAACAAAAACGATGAAGGCATCAAGAATTTCTTTAACGAAATGTATGAAACCTATATCAAACATTCCATGAATTCCTTTTACAAAATCAATACACCCATCAAATCGGCAATGTTTGAAAAAAAAGCTCAACTTTTTGGCAGAAAATACTTACTTTCTTAGTTTAATTGCGTTTGTTATCATGATTGTTTGTTATAAATATAATACATCTTGTAGTAGATATATAAATAAGATAGTAAAAGAAAACAGAACAAATGTCTAGTTTTGATAAGGTTTCTTGTTTACTTCATCCCTTAAAAGTATCGGAGAAGGACTTTAAATTTAATGAACTTCCTTTTTTTTGGACTTGGGATGCTATTTGTGTTCCAAATGATTGTGAGGTTCTAGACTACCTTCCTTTTTCAATATTATTTTGGTCGTCATAGGAAGTCCACATGGAAGTCGTTAATGAAGCAAGTCATTGAGCATCTCTTATTCATATTTTCTATCTACTTAACTTTGAATCCGCAAACTATGTGACTAGTTCTCTTCCGCTTACAAATTATTTGATTCCAATTTCTACCTTTACCAAAATTATATTTCTTCGAAGAACACAAACACAACAAATATTTTCATATAAAATTACGGAGTTGTATCACATTAGATTTTTTGATATTTTCCCTGCACAACGGACACTCTTCTCGCTCGTCAAGCCAATCTAGTATGCAAGGCCAACAGAAAAGATGACCACAAGGTGTTAAACTCGTGTTAATTCTTGGTTCCAAACACAAAATGCACTGAGGTGCTTCACGGGATTCCTGTGTTTTTAAAAAACCAACGAGTTTTTGTCCAACGCTGTTACGTTCATTGGATTTTCGATTGTATTCTTTCCACGCTTCAAATGAACCTAGCGCAAGTGTTATAGCTAATTGAAGAAGAGTAATCCATCCGAGGATTCTGTAGCCGTACAACGAATGATCGGGCTGCATCCAGTGTCTTATTAGAATGTAATTAATGCCAGTGAATCTCTTTGAAATTTGGTACTTGTTTGAATTAAGATAAAAGAGTGTTTTATGTAGGGCCTTAACATAAGAAACTGAATTTCGCATGTAATGCAAAATTTTCTTTAACTTGTCCCTAGCTTCAGGTAGAATATCATCGTTTCCATCGATGTTCTTCTCTAGATTGTTAAGGACTCTTATGTACAATGCCTCACCACCAAACTCTAGTATAATCGCAGAGAGCCGAAGCTGAAAGAAGTTCCAGTCCAGTACCAGTTACAAATTCAATGCTTAATATAAAATCCGGAACTTACTATTTTTGATGGTGCAGATGTATAGCTGTGGTCAACTTGTATTATAGCAGTGTATTCTTCGCCAAGAGTTTGCAAATTATTCAAAGAAGCAAATCCATGGTAGACGATTTCTGCAATCAATTTACAAACATTATTATACTTTATCCAATTTCGAGGGCCGGTCATTCGCAGTATATCAGATAGGTCTTCAGTCAATTCATTGGTATAAGTAAGGTCTTTTTGAACAGTGCGGATTGTCTCAGGCTGCCTAGCTTTAGCATGTCGGAAGGACATTATTTAATTTTGTTTTCTACTGCAGAAATTTGTGGGCAATAGGTAGTTTCGATAGTACAAAATAAATATCTTTGAGTTGTTCTCGCTGTTTTTTAGGACGTTTTTGAAAACAAAATTGGACTGTCAAATCAAATAGTAAAAGGGAATTAAAGTCGGTACAACAGTTTTTCGTCTTTAGGCCAACCACCTACTTGGTACTATGGCTCAGCCGCATTTAAACAGGGTTCGGAAAGTGATTAACGTCATACAAATTTTACAATTTAATTTAGCTCCATTTAACTGGCTGAATACAATGGTGGTGCAATAGCTGTAAGTGCCTGATTAGGATATCACTTTTATACATTTTATTTAATTTTTTTTGAGAGAGACAAGTTGTGTGAGCTTCACCTCCACTACAAATCGAAAGTTTAGTGAACAAAAAGTGAAAAAGTTATCAAAGTTAAAATAAGTGAACAGTCATGTATACTTCAATGCAAATTTTCTATGAGGCGAACAGAACGAGAAATGACTACAAAAAAAGTTCAATTGCTGAGAATCAACTTAAGGAATAAATCAAATATTCTGGAACTTCCTAACCCAATGTAGCTATGAGACTTTCTATGAATATTCATTAATAGGTGTGTTCCTTTGGGAGCAAGTATCTACTGCCAAGTACTCCTGGCTGCAGCCAACTACTTTTACTCTTTGGTCAAAGTAGTTCAATAATAGCCTTGTTTTTTTGCAAGCCCGGAGGGATTTGGTTGAAAAAAACGATATGGGGGAAAAAGCGACGCCATTACAGAAACAAAATGGAGTTTCCATACAAACTATCGATAACACTAATGCAATTCACGCCGGTAACACAGTTCTTATCCGTGCTTAATTTAAGCCCCGAGAATTCTCCGCGCTTAGCTAAGCCCGAATGGGATTAGTTTTTATTGCATTTAACATGTAAATTGCATGACAGGACGTCGTTTTTTTCGACCGATTTCCTCGGAGCTTGCAATGAAACACGGCTAATGAAGTAACTAAAGGTATCAACACAAGATAAAAACACCATCAGTAAAAAGAAATTAAGTAGTAAATTATTCTTGTTTATGTTTTTCTAATTTAGAACAAAATATAAAAACAAACAACCAAAACTACATTAATATTGAGGTTAGATTTTACATTTGGCAGAATGAAATCGTTTCATTCATCATCTACTGGTAAGTTGTTTTTAAGTGCTGCCAAAGTATCGTAAATTTGTAGCTATCACTTTAGTGCCTGATAGCAGTGGTCGTTTTACACTAGACATTTCTTTACAGCTTCAGATTATTTGGCCTAATACTAATTTTCATTAGGGCAAATGATCTCTCTTCATTGAAAATTTCCAAAGCATCTCATTTCCCAAACAAATTTACCTAACGAAATGATCTAATTCAACCAAATTTGCACGCAACGATGTAGAAAACTAAGTGAAAACCCCAATTGGAACCCATTCTAAGTGAAATCCATTGAAAATTTAAAAGTTCGATGTGTAAAACACAGAAAACAACAAAAAAAGCGAATAACAACCAAATCAAAGGAAATTAGCAATTTTGAGATGTTTTCATTTCAAATCTACACGAGCTGTCGCCACTCATTTTTTTGTTATTACTTTTTTTTATTTTTATGCATCCAACCCTATTAAAAAATGTTAAATTATCGCCAAAATTTAGTGAATTAAAGTACGAAGTTAGTAGGTATGGTACTTGGTTAAAAAGATGAAAAAAAAATTGCAAAACATTTTTAAATTCAAAATTTTAGTAAATAGCCTTCTTACAAAATATTGACAAATCACATGTGAAATAACACCGACCACAATAGTACGTGACGCACTCAAGGAAAAATGCATGTAAAAAATCCTGAGGATCTATTGACATGATAAGGTGACTCTCGTCTTAGCCGTTCGGATTCGGCAGCAAAATGTTGGTCCCCTCTATTCGTTAGTCGTTACGACTCAGCAATGGTGCTCTTTCTACAACATGCTCATGACAGAAAATAATTATAAATGCAATAGATTACATTAAATTGTATATAATGTACATATAGCCATACATACATCAAATATTTATTTCAATATTCAAGTTAATACACAGAACTTTGTTGAATACTTCTTACATTTCTATTAAAAAAAAAAAATATTTGTGAATAAAAATAGAATAACAGAATAAAAGAAATAAAAATAAACACGATTTTTCAACATAATAAGGAAAATTACACAAATCACAAAAAAGTATATTATATAAAATTATGTAACATAAAATAATATAGTATACATTACGGTCTACAAGCGGTGCGCCATGAGCAAATATATGTAATTACTCACATTTCGTACTGATGAGAGCGTCCACATTTATAATATATATTGCTATGTATATATATGAACCATATGCATGCATATATATACACACAACACATACTGGTTAACTCAATTTTTTCTTAACACACAATTATATTGATTATGTATACGATTATATTATATAATAATCAATAATTATTATTAATATCATACTTATTTTATAGCTTTAATAAAAAAATGTATTCTTCATTTAATTTTGAAATAATTATATTTTTTTTGTTGCCTTAATAACTATCATACACGGATTTGGTGTATTCATATATATATTTATAAATGTATTTACTGAAAGTGCTACTTTAACAATCTTACTGGTATTTTATACTCTTTTTTTGTTTGCTATTGTTTTATAGGTTTTATTAGATTTGAATGTAAATTTATACGTTTTTGCGCACCTAGTCTTTAATTTACAGACAAACATGACTAAGCATCTCGACAATAATTTGAAAACGAAAAAAAAAAAAAATGCTTTTGTTTTTACTAGGATTTCATAAATTAAAATTATTATATACAAACAACAACAATAACTTAATGCTAAGACATCTACAAGTCAAATAGAAAAATAAACGGTATTCTTACTTATTTTGTTACGTTAATCCAAAAGATGTAGTAATTACCTACTAGAACATGTTATATTATGTATATTTACATTGCACAAGCTTTATGATGCCGTGCTGCGATCTCAATAGAGTTTTTTTCTGACTCGCCTTCGAGTCCCTAAATACTACTTGGATTTCTTATTAGCAGCGGTTCGCTTTTGTACAAGTCGATCCTTTAAGGTTTTGATAAGATTCTCAATATCTTCTATGTTGTAGCTGAATATGAGTTTACATTGTTTGGCTTGAATGTTTCCTTTGTTAAGATTTTTTAGGGCATGTTGTAAACAATAGATATTTCCTTCGTCGGTTTTCACCATCGATATATACAGATTTGCACGACATAAATCGCATTCACTTTGAATGGATGTTATGGGCTGTTTTCTGGATTTAGTAGTTTTTTCTGCTGGAATTTTTTCTGTTGATGTAACACCAGCAGCCTGGAACGGATTTAAAATTGTATTTATGTGTTTGAATAAGTTTTAAATCAAAATAAAATCAGTTGTATATTTTTAAAGCTATATTTTATTTTTGTTTGCAAGTATTGAATCGGAGGCGGCAAAAATGGGTTTGGCTATTAATGAGGACAAGAAGATAGTTTCGTGATTTAGTTTTTGCAAACACTGTATATAGATATGGATACGAAATTGAAAGATATTAATTTATAAATTATTTAAATCAGAAACCAAAAATGAAAACTTTGTGTCCCAAGAACAATACTTGATTAATTCAGCACGTGCTCAAAATTTGTGTAATAAATGGGTAAGTTTTTAAAAAGTTAACAAATAATGTATCATAAGCTTTTCATTAATTCTTTTTTATTTGAATAAAATAAAATCGCGTTAATTTTTCTATTTAATTTTCCCATTGAAGTAATGCTCGATTAATGCAAGATCGTCATTTTAAAGCCGTTAACTCCCATAAAACTTGTAAGAACTTTCAAACGACTTGATTTGTCTGTAAAAATCGCCACTATAGAGCACAAGTTTTGATATGACCCTGATCTTTATTTGCAAACAAAAATTTCACAGCAGATAAGAGAGTGTAAACCTCAAAAAATATGAATCTAACTTCTGATAGTTTTTAAACACTTTGGCTATTTTGCCTCCTACCTTAAGCTGTTCTCTTGCAGCAACTTCTTTTTCGAAGACCTCATTGATCATAGGCAGCATTTGAGAAAGTACATCCGCTGTTACTCGCTGGTCAGATGCTAGAGCAAACAATAATTGTTCCAACGAAAACATTGCTGGCTCACAGCTATCGTGAATATCCTAAAAAAAAAACATAAAACATTAACAACATTTTTCTACGTCTGTGATGGGTAAATTTCAAATCAACTCACTCTAAAATCATCTTTTCCCAATTCCAGCCAAGAACTAGTAGCAAAATAGACACTTTCCGACACAACATAACCAGTTGAGACACTTGAAGTGTAGGCTCTCGGAAAAATGACAACGTACTCTCCTGGTTTTTGTTCTATACGGCACAAAGAGACCCCGCGGTCAGTTAACATATGCGGCGGCACCATGACCGTGTCGCAGGGCAGCCAAATTGTTTTGTTTTGAATGTGAGTTGGGATGAGTGAAGTAAGGGCCGATCGGAAGTTTGCACTTTGATCATCAGGAATCCCGTACCACAATTTACTCGCACCAGTGTGCAAATACTCAATCCACGATAATCCGTGTGGATCTCGATACCAGCAGCACGCACTAAAGAGCATGCCAACGTGAAGTGTTGGAACAGTAACTCCCATCACAGGGCCTAATGAGCGCAGCACTGATCCAGCGTTGTTCGTTAGCACTTTAAGGTTCCATGGATGACGAGCACACACAGATCCCTTGCCCTTTGGTCCAGGAGAAGGAAAACCGTATCCCCAGCCACTGGAGTCAATCGATCCGGAATGGACACACACATGGCTATCTCGCACTGCAACATGGCGCCAAAATTCCGCTTCTACTTCGGTCACAGAAGGCTCTGAGTTCTTAAACCACAAAGACATTGTGTTGCGAGCTATTCGGAAAAACTGACTGAGGGGCATACTTCGACCCTTCACTATGCACTCCATGGACACACCGTCCACTTCTTCCTCAGACTCCTCGTCGTCTTCGCTCGATACTTCATCGTCTTCGTTGCTAACGCTTTCAGTGTTAACAAAACGATCAGCGTTTCGCCTTGCCCTTGCCTCACGCTTCGCCCAGTCAGCTTCTACTTCATCGAAAAGCTTTTGACGTTCGCTTGGCGACAATGTATCGTACGGTAGGAGATACCTGCAATATATATCATCGAGCTTTGTTACGCGATCCTGCGCTAACTTAGGAATGCACATTTCTTCAGCCACTCGAGTCCACTTTTTCTTTTCGATAACCTCTTTGAGGCCTCCCAACTCCTGAACGGTATGATAAAGTCTGGGCAGATCAACTTCCATTCCTCCAATCCATGGCGGGTGATTCATCACAACACTTTGTGTGGCTAGATATTTCTTAATTGCACTCAGTTCCTTCGTACTTGGACCCCATCTATGCAGCATTTTGTGAACATACTGATTGTACGCAGTGAATCGCATGTCGTCCGACACCCTGCACTCCGGCTTGAAGCTAGCAGGGGGTATGATTTTGCAGATGCCAAATCGTGCCGCAATCGGAGTGATCCTATCGATGAATTCCATTGGATCTAAAAATTCTTTTTCGGTTGGCCGGAATATTGGTGCTTCAACCATTTGCGTTGGATCATCATGACGAGGGAAAGCTGTATTATTGCACATTTTTATTGGAGTGTCGTCTTTGATCTTTTTGCATGATTGGCCACGAGATTTATTAGAACCTGAGAAAAGCGATGAGTTCGAATTGACGCGTGTTAAAGCACCTGAACCGGATGCATGATTCGGCTGCGCTGCACCCGATTCGTTTGACTTAAATCTAGGCTGAACCGTTCCGACAGGCACACTTTTCGAGCTGCCCACTGAAGTTCCAGCTGTTGTTGTATTTGCTGCCACGGTTTGTTGCGGCGCAGCTGCAACAGAGGCCGAACTACTTGTCGCAGGGACAAATATAGAAGGCGGCGTTATAGGGGCCACGATACTGGCATCCTTGTTATTTGTTTGCAAAGAGGTTGAGCTGAGAAGGTTTTTCACTATTTCCGACACATTCATTGAATCCGGAAGCGGTTTGGAATTGGATCCCATCTGTGATTTCGTGACTAAAGTAGCATGCATCACAACTTTCTGGTTGGGACCTTCGGGACCTTCTCGGCCTAGTTTTACTGCCACGCCTTGGATCAAATCTGACTTGCCTTCACCACTTCCTCCAACTGCAGCTCCCTGAAGGGGTATGTAAAACGTATGAACATCTGAATCCGAATCACACACATTGTTATCGCCAGGTTTCTCGGCGGAATCGGCGTTTTGTTTGCCTTTTTCTGGACTTCCTTTTGCAGGCTTGTTTTTCTCCACAGTAAGTGCCACAGGAGTATTGACTTGTGATTTATTTTCATGTTTTTTCTCAACGGTGGTGGTATTTTTGTGCAACGCGATTTGATCAAGTTGGTTGGAATCCTCGGTATGCGATTCGCGACGACTTTGCCTCCGGAATGGTTTGGATAAAGGAACCTTTGTTTCATCGTCCTCCTCTTTATCAAAGGAATAAATACTTTTTTCGTTATCTGCCGAAAATGCGCCGAAAGTGTAGGAAAATGGAGTTTTCTTCTTATGACTTGTTGTCGTGGACTCCTTCAGCTTGGAGTTGTAGACTGTCGTACGTTTTGGAGTTTTTGCTGCATTTGATGTGGCTGCCGTTTGACCGGCTTTAGTCGTGGGCGAGCTAATTGATGGCGCCTTTTTACTTTCGTCTGTTTTTTTCTGCTGTCTCGGGGAAGATGCTGTAGCTGCAGGGGTTGTAGTTGCCGAGTTAGGCTGTTTGACTCCTTTTTGAGGACCTGTCCCTTCCTTGGACACTTTATCCTGAACTTTCTTGGCTTCCTTCTCTTGTTTAGTTTTGTCAATTTTCATTTTCTCTTTAGATTTGGTGACTGTATCGTTTTTCTTATTCATAGCTGTAGCCTTTTGTGTCTGATAGTCCTTGGGACCTTCTTTAAGGTCTTTATTTCCTGCATCTGAGGAGAAAGAACATTCTTCTGGTCTTTGATCATCTTTGGGTAATACCACAGGCGTAGCTTTTAAAGATGGTCCTTTACCTGACCAGGCGCTTTCACTTTTTCCCAAATCTCTGGTGGTTTTTGAAGAGGAACTAAATGAAGTACTTTCTTTGTCATCTCTTGTTGGCGGAGGCGTAGTTGCATAGATGTTTGGACGAAGATTGTCATCAAAATCATCGTCCAAGTCATCTTGAATCTCATCCGGATTTGAAGAACATTCTATCAACCACTTTTGTATTTGTTCATGTGTCATGTTTACCTTGGCTTTTCGCCTTTCCTTACTAGAAAGCTGTTCGCCTAGATAAGATTCAGTTGGAACGACTGGGCCAAGTACAGGCTTATGGATTGAACCACATTTACCCAAGGTACACTTTGTGTTGTCGGGCCCAGAACTTTGCGCCAAACTGACACTAGCAATACCAAATATTTTACCAGATTCTTCTTTGCTCGGCATAAGATTCGCTGCAAGAATGCTTCCGATTTCGTCTTTTAGCGGATCGGATGACGGCTGCGCATTAGACGACGTTGTTGATGGCACCACAGGAATCTTTGCATTCGAAGTACTAGGCGTTTTCGGAGTCGATATATCAAATTTCACTGGAGACGGTGATGGAAAACTGCTACTTGGTCTTTGCATGGTTGATAGCGAAGAGGAGCCATCAAGACAAACTATGCGCCGATCTATATTTCGGTCGAACTTTGGGGTGAGAAAGTTCGGATTGATTTTCGGAGACGGATATGCTTCGATCGGCGGTGGATATGTTGTTGGCGGTGTTTGGTATTTAATAGTTGGCTGAAGAGGAGGAATGGTAGTTTGAGCTGGAGGAGTTTTAAGTGAGGGTTGTCGTGGTATAAATGCAGGAACCGGAGCGGACAAAGGGGTGGGCATTTTTGGTTTATCATCCAACTTGAGTGGAGAGGAATTCACAAGGGTCGATGTTGGTACATTGCATTGTAACGTTGGTGCTGGGGTTGTTATCGGCAGAAGGTTCAACATTTTTGGAGCTGGTCGTGACTCTTTAGCTCGTTCTTCACTATGCGCCACAGTTGGCATCATCGCTATGGGAGGATTATCAGATTTTTTTGAATAATCATCGGAGCCCTTTGTTAATTTTATAGCCAGCGGTTCGTCGTCCGAGTCACTAAAGCTTTTTTCGAGTTTTCTCTTGGTCTCGTTGACCTCTTCATTGAGCAGGAAGTCTTCATCGTCTTCTTTTTCACTATCTTTTATTTCCTCTGGTTTTGGTTCTTCTCTTTTTCGAAGCATTCCTTCTATTTGAGGAGGCTTTGTAGGTTTTTGTTTAGCAGCAGCAGCAGCTTTCGAAGCGGCGCCTTTTGGCGGGCGACCTCTTTTTGCTGGAGGCTTTTCAATTTCTTTTTTTATGGGTGATGTTGGTTTCTGTTCAGACTTTTCAGTTGTATCATTTTCCTGGCCCTGAGCCTGAGCTTGGGCCTGGGCCTGAGCCTGAGCCTGGATTTTTAATTGTTTGTTCTGATCGACGTTCTTTTTTAGTTCTGTTTCCATTTTTTCCATTTCTTTTACGTTGGGCAGATCTGGAAAACTACTTAATGACAACTCGTCGTCGTCGAACTCATCTAATTGCAATTTTTGCCCAATAATGCCCATATAAATAGTTGCAGCTTCTTTAGTCTTCCTGGTCGGTCTTGTGCTTCGAGTTTCAGGTTCGATGATTTCAGGAATTTCAGCTGTTAACTTTTTCTTTTGCCTAGTAGCTGCCGCTGATGTTGTCGTTTTTGCTGTTTGCAACAATTTCAAATCATTTTCATTGTCCTGTTTTTGTTGGCTGAGTTGTTCATTTGAGTGTTTTGAACTTTTTTCCGAGATCGAGATAACACTTTTTTCTTCAATAATCTTTTTTTTGGGCTTTCGGCCAGGTGTCTTTTTAATCTTCTCAGGTAGAACCTTCGCGTCTTCTTGTTTTTCAGTCGGTAGTATATCATTGATTTTTTCGCTTTTCTCTGGTTTTTCAATTGCTTTCTCTTTTGCTTCTTCGACTGTTTTGCTTTTTGGTGAAATGTCATCTTTACTTTGAGAATCATCTTTACCTTGGGCAGGTTGTTTTTGTTGCTTTTTTGGTGATGACTTTTTTGCAGAGGCTTCTTTTGAATTTTTAAGTTTTATAGCTTTTGCCAGTGGTTGTTCGTCTTCTGAAGAAAAATCAAAAACATCTCTGTTTGGGGCAGTTTCTTCTTCTTGTCCTTCCAACACAGGTTCTGGTGGCGGGGTAGGTTCTTTGTTGTTGATTATTTCCTCCGGCTCTTTTTTCTTTTCCACTTCTTCTTTTTCTTTTTCTTTTTCTTCGTGACGTATAACCTTAACTGGCTCGAAAAATGCCCGTTGTCGTGTCATTCTTCCTCCACCTGTTGGTTCTGGTGACGGAACAAATATGGGAGCTTCTTTTTGTCGGGGTCTTTTGATTACGGGTTTTTCTTTGGCCTGTGTTGGTTTTGCTTGTGGGACGGGTTCTTCGAGTCCTTGTTTTTCGATCGGTGGGCCTTGAACTTCACGTGTAGAAGCCGTTCCACTTGTCTCCAGCTTTTTCTTGGCTGAATTAGAGGGTTTTCCTCGTTTGCCTTTTTGCTGTGGGGTTTTGTCAGATTTAGTACCATCTTGCCCACAGTCTACAGAACCTGTTTCTATGTCATTTGTTTCAGATTCATTGTCGTCTAGCTCTGCAAAAGATTTGATGTTATCTTTATTTCTGACAGAACGTCGATTGCCGTCATTGGATTTGTTTAATTTTTCCTTTGGAGGTCTGCCACGACGATTACCTTCGGGTAGTTGTTCTGCCCTCTTTCTGACGGCGAATGCCATAACTTTTTCATCTTTGACATCCTCATTTTTCTTTGCTATAGATTTTTTGGTTTCAGTTTTCTTCACACTTAGGGTCGATGTGGAGCTCTCATCAACCGTTGCACATTTGTCCTTCTTTTTGGTAGACGATGATCTTGTAGATTTTTGCACGTTTGCTTTCGTCGTTGGTGACGATTCTGTATCTTCGTTCGATTTTTCATTTGTATCTTGAGATTCATCTTTTGGAGCCTGAGATGTATTTTGATTTAAAAAATCTAAATGTGCAGGCAGTGCCGATGTTCCACGAAAGCAAAGGAATGTTAAAAAGTCTTCAGTTTTTGGCCTTTTGTTGGGTAAAATTTCTGTTGGTGGTTCACGATTTTCTTGAGTTGCAGAATTGCCCAATGATGTACTCACACCAGCCGCGGCAGTTGAAGATGAAGCCAAACCAGCACTATATGATGATGCTGGTGCACTTTGCCCTTGTGCAAATTTTCTTTGTGCTTGTACTTTCGTCCTGCAAAGAAAAATATAAATGAAATAAACTGTAAGGGAATATTTATTTGATGTTAGTTGGAAAAAAGAGATAGCAGACAACTGGTTGTAAAAAGCAAAAAAAGCATCCCAAGACTACTTGCGTCGTCAGTGAAATTGTGTACACATAGTCGATTCAGTGGAATCAAATTAAGAAAATTCACATTGGGTAAAAGGTCGTTATTTAAATCAATGATAGCTTCTTGATAGGTCGTTGATTCTTAGTGTGGGTGTCTGTTATCCCCAATAAGAAGATTACTAGTGGAAGATTTAATTCCTGCGAAAACATAATCAATTGTACTTTCAGCCATGGACAACAATAAACCCTGTTTACGTATATTTTACGTGTGTAGCATACCACCCACTATTCATATATTGAACAAACTTCAAACCAACGTCACTGGATTCTGCGAAATTTCGAAAGAAGCAAAACATTTTGAATTATTTGTTGTTTAAACAAAATTCACGTTAATTTCGCATTCTATGTATGGCTGAAAAAGTAGACAAAGAAATTCAACAGGGATGTTAAAAAAATTCAAAAACGTATTACAAAGGGTAACAAAAATAACAATAGAAAATGTCATATTTAATCAGTCTGTAGGTGGACAATTTTAAAATGAAATGAAATAATATGAAAAGTGTTCTTTAAGGTCCTTTTTAAACTGTGCTCCATTATTTATTCTTCTGAATTGTCGTGGCAGATTGTTTAACAAACGGACAGATTTCACGAAAACCTGACGTTCAGAAACCAATGATGAGTCACGGGGATAAATTATTTCATAAAGGTAAGTTGGCTTTTGGATTAGTAAAACATCTGATAAAAGAGACTTAAGGTACGAAACTGTAGAAGACTATCAAATGTCATATTGTACAGACGAGATGAAAAATTAACTACTCTGTCATACCTCCGTAAACCATAAATATAGCGTATTATAGAATTAAAGATTACATTAAGCTTTCGCTTACTGGCATAGCTACATTTCAAGAAGATTTCTCAGCCATAAGTTAATACGGGCATAATTAAAGTTTTAGCGACTATAGTTCTGGTAGCCAAAGGCGTGAAAGATTGTGTGGTTTACAGGGCACGAAGGATGCCGTAAGACTTTTCGACAACAATATTTATGTGGTTATCCTAGGATAAATTTCGATTAAAGGTAACTCCAAGATTACGAAAGGTATCAGCGATTGTTATTTTAGCTTACAGTGTGATCGATAAGGCCCAATGGGCAGCTTATAAAGGGTGGTTAAATTTTAAGGGCCGATGTTGAATGTGAACCACACCTAAACGTCAAGTTTTTTTCTGCAGTTCATTTGACATTTCTCAATTTCAAACTAACTCAATTTGAACCATGGAAAGATAGTTCAAATCGAAATCAAAATGCATTTCGTGTACTTACAAAGAAAATCATCTTCAGCGACGAGGCGCACTTTCACCTCAGTGGATTCGTCAATAAGCAAAATTGCCGCATTTGGGCGAATGATAATCCAAGAGTGATTGTCGAAAAACCAATGCACCCACAAAGAGTGACTGTTTGGTGTGGTTTATGGGCTGGCGGCATCGTCGGGCTGTATTTTTTCCAAAATGAGGCCAGTCAGGCAGTTACTGTGAATGGTGTTCGCTATTGAGAGATGATAACGAACTTTTTATGGCCCGAGGTGAAAAAAGGTGTACGTCGATAAGCCAGCAAAAATTCAAAAGCTAAAGGATGAGATTCGGCACATAAACGGCATAGAACCTCAATTATGCCTCAGCGTCATCGAAAATTTGGACCCAAGATAGAACCCTGGGGGGAACTCCGCTTACAGTAGGTACAAAATCAGAAAGAATGTTGTTTGATTCAACATCTTGGAGCCTTTTACTCAAATATGATGATATCAATCTGACTGAGCATGGAGAAAAATTATACAAGTTAAGAAGCTTAGTGAGGTCAACGGTATCAAATGCCTTTGAGAAATCAAGGAGCACTAAAAATGTTACCTCATCTTTATCAATACCAAGTCGTTTATACTCCGTAACATTGATCAACGCTCTAATGCAGCTGTGATTCTTTCGAAAGCACACACCAGCCCATACACAGTACACAATTAAATTAACCGACACACACGGTGTGTATGGGACTCTTTAAGGACTATTCAAATGAAAGCATAGTCCCCTTTCACACGAGGAAACTGAGTTGCCAGCAACAATCAGTTTGTGGGTGAGAAGGGCAAGAAGTAAGAGGGGAAAATGAAATCTCCCCGGTCAACGATTCGAGGAGATTTTTTTGACATTCCTCTTCACACACACAGTAGAGTGTGTTCAACCAAGCTATTTTAAAAGGAAAATACAGAAAGTTTCCACGATTTTGTTTCTTCGTGTGAAAGGTACAGGAGATTTTTAAGGAAATTAAAAGAAAACGTCAAAAAAATCTCCAGCAACTTGTTTCCTCGTGTGAAAGGGGACATAGACTGCTTTTAAACCATGCAATTTCTTCTTGCGATTTTTAAGCACGTGGGCGAGGGACGTTTGTGGTGGCCGGGGTAGACGAAATTGCTGAGGTTGAACAAATTGCAGAGTTATCGCTCATTCTTCTTTGTGCTTTTCCTTTTTGTTCGAATGTGTTTTATTTTCATTCGTCGTCCACTCAGATAACTTCGTTTAATCAAGTGGAGTAAAGAGTGCAGTGAGATGATACTTCTTTACTTGCACAAACTAAACTTTTCATTAAAAATCGCTGTCGTGTAAAAGGTATTTGCAATCAGAAGGAAACCAAAGGAGAAACGAAGATTAAAAATCGCTGTAGTGTGAAAGCAGTCATACAGCGACCAACGAATGAACCAATATTCGACCATTTTGACATTTCTTTCACATGGCTTTTTTATTCGTCGCCACCAAGAAAACAAAAAGAATAGTGATTTTTTTTAAATTTGAGTTACGTAATGCTGTTGATTTTAGGTTACCAATGCATACGTATAGAAACTCCAAAACAAAAAATAGGGTTTTTCATAGAGGATTAGATATTAACAATAATCTACCAAATGAATTGAATGTGGGACATAATTTACCAAAACTCAGAAACCTTTTTATTCGTTATGTTAAAAACAGATTTATTTAAGTTTAAAATTTTGTTTGTAATGAAATTTTTAAATACTGCCAAAAAAATGATATATATATTATATATTTATTGTCAATTTGTAGGTGCACAACTAAGAAAATCAAATTAGAAAAAATCGATTTTTGTACAAATTCCTTCCAACCAAAACAAAAAATAATCCATCTGAAATGCTTGTAAGGAATTCGAAATGAGAAAAAAACATTGGGTGAAAACATAGCATTAGGAAATGACTTAGACGATATTCTAAATCAACAAAACCAAGTATCGAAAAAGCCACTTGAAACTTTATTTTTCAAAATAATGTTATAGTGTAACAAATATTTTCTTTTAATATTAAAATCAATTTATATATTGTTTTTCGACCTGCGGAAGCATAATTTTGTACTTATGTAGTAATTGACAGTTGCGCTACAGTCCGAAATGGACCAGAGTCTCAGCCAACAAGCTGCTTCCAGCCAGCTCGGTCACTAGTAAGCTGTCTCCAGTTTCGCAGCCGATGTTGGTTGTCTTCTTACACTTGCGTGCGCACCTCGCGGTCTTCCCCTACTTCGCCGTCTCTCGGACGTTGGTTCAAAAACAAAACTCACCTGGTAAATCTTCGTTTCGTCCAAAAATTTTCCATATTCTCGGGATCCACTGCGACTTTACTACGATGTTGCCTTTATTATGTTTGCAGGCTTCGACTCGGTGCTTGTTACTTCAAAGATACGACAATGGAACTCAACTCCTGTTATTACATAACCGTGATCGAGATATCCGCAGTCGTATTTCCGAGTCAAGGTCGGACATCAATGATTCTGGAGGAGTGTCAATTTAGTCGTGGTCAGTTTGGTTTACCGTTCATCTGGAGATGTGAAAACTGCGTACTAGCTACCATAATTCGATCGGACTTTACCACCAAAGATGTCTTCCTGGTTAAACAAGCTCGTAGAACATGTATTTGGTGTCATCATCTTTCTCCTCCTTATATTGGCAAACTAAGCCATTTATTTGAAATTTAAGACTTCTTGTCTAAGCTTTGTCCAATGACAAATCTACACCCAAATAGATGCTTATTACGTTCTCGATAACAGTGCTGTAGTATTTAAAGCAGTGTTTTAGTTTTATTTTGTCCGGCCCGGCCCATCCTATCGCATTTCTTGAATGGCGGTGACATCATGATTCTCAGATTAGCAGAGCAACGACTGAAGAACGACTTTTTTGTAATGACATCATTAGGCGCCTATTTAATGCTAATTAAGTAATCAACAACAAAAGTTAATTCTCGAGTACTTTTGGTTAAAATTGATTTCAAGTTAGCAGAGCAATTAAAAATGGTTACAACTTAAAGAACACAAAATTGGTGTGGTCTAATACCTACGAGCTACTTACATAAATGCTTTAAAAATCCACACAAAATTTTCAAAAAAGAAATAATAGTTTTGAAGGTTTGAATGAAACAACAACCACCTGAGTGAGCTACCACCAAGTCATTATAGTTTTGTAAATAGAAATTATTATGTTATTTTTGAATTTTGTATGATCCAAATCTTTTTGATTCAATAAAAGCATTTTATTCAAATTTGTTTCCTTTGAGAAACAATTTTTTTTTTAATTTCTCTGCTTACTTGTAATTGCTTTTTATCAAAACTACTGGAAATAACACAATAAGTTAATAGCATTATGACCTTAAGGGCCAGTTTCACAGTCAGAAAAGTGACACTTAAGTGGGGAATGTGAAAGATTAATTCCCAATATCACAGTGCACGGTTACCTGAATAAGTGTCAATTAAGTCTCCGATGATGGTGACTTAAGTTCCACTTACGGTGGCTTTGAAATTTAGCTTAAATTACTAATATAGGGAACTTAAGTGCCACTTATTCGAGAAAGTGTCGACTGTGAAACTGGCCCTAAGTCTCTCTAACTTAGACTAGGGGCGGTTGGGGGACCGTTGATAACCTCCTGGTTGCCTTCAGCTTTTTCAACCGCCCCTTTACTAAGTGTATATATTTATTCAAATATATTTTTTACAAAGTATTTATTTTAAAGTTCAGCTATAAGTCCTGGTAGCTATTGCTGTACACATATCGTCTGTACATTTATGTAAATTTAATAAATAATAATAATAATAAAATTTGTTGTTGGGTCCTTTAACAGCTTATTCTGCCTACTTCACATATGCATGGTGATATTGACTTTGAAGCAGTCTGGTTTCTTCGCTTCATTTGGCCTATTTAGGGACCTAACATTTCACGTACAGATCCGAAGTTCGTTTGCTTGGTTCGTCATCAATAAATTGGTCCTTATCCGAGACTTGTTGTTATCACCTCAAAGGTACGCCCACAGCCTGCAGGGTCAGACCCTTAATATATCTCCAAGGATGGAGACTCGGATAAACCGCTCCTTGTAGACCTGAGCCCCGAATATTTGTTCACTTAATAGTTAAACCTAACTGGAACTGTAGACGCTAACCGTTAATTCCATCTAGGGAATTATTTCGCTGCATGCTGCCTGGATAAAAAGTTAATATTAATTAACGTGACCTTTCTCTATAATTTTAATTGGAGCTGACCTACACTTCGCTTTAACAAGCTCCATTTGCGTTAGGGTAACAAAACCTTGTAATAACGTTGAGAGTTTAAATTTATATTATTACATATTTCATATCTCATAATTTTGTCCATCATGAATCATGACATTGTATTTTTCGTTTCTTTTTGTTTGTGCGATCCTTTTGTGCATTTTGTTATTATTTTAGAAACTTAAGTACTTAATTCACTTGTTAAATAGGTATATATAAATTTAATTTTGGTAATCGATATACAGACATATTTAGTAATCAAGTGTACCTATATGTTTTAATAAGAATAATGCAATTCCAAAAATGTAATAAATTTATTTTTAATGTTTAAACATCTATGCCGGCGGCGTTACGAAAATCTACATACCTAGTAGGATATTGGGTAAGTTCAATGACAAAAATCTGAAGATCCCCTTCAAGCAAACTATTCCGTTTTGGATCCGTCCACGTCAGTCAACAACGTATGGATGACTTCGCATACGAATCCAAATATGGATCCTTAAAACTGTGGTTGGACAAACGTTAATGTTCACACATATTAACCGTGAGTCCCGGCACTCACACAATTTTTTTTTTTATCTTGGCTTAAATCCCGTTCATATTCACCAGCATATATCATTCGAGTTGGTGGGTATATTTTTGCATTTGTCCAAAAATATTATTCATTGCAAATGATTTGAAATCTTATCAAATACATAATACAAGAACTTCAAGCCAAATAAATAGAACAGTAAATTTATCAAATTTTTCTATTACATTAATTACTTAAGCCACAATACGAGATAAATAAAGCAAATATTCTGAGAAGATTATCTGGAAATTCGTTTGAGTTTACATAATTAGAAACTCTTGTTTACTATTTTCCACGCAGAATGCTATAAAATGATGTCAGACTCCTCAAACGTTCAATATTAATACAATAGTGCGTAAGCTTTGCAGCCTTAATGCGATTGTGCTATCACACAAAAACTACTTTCTATAATAGTTTTTCAATTTGAATAAAATGCAGAACTTTATCGCACGAATTTGCTCTTGTGGTTCAAGTGGCTTAGAATTTCAAAGATTTTGTAGTATAGAGTTTTGCAATTGGCGCGGGTAGATTTTGGCGACCTATGGTGGCCATGTTGTTTTGGTGATATCTGTCAAATCTGTTGATTATTATTCAGTTACTGATGCCAAATCACGATTGAACAGCACGTCCAAATGATAAAACTTTAATATCAAAATCTCTTGGGGCAACGATATGTTCGTTGCGCTCATTTTACGGTTTACATGGTTGTCCTTTCAACTCGATTATCCAAAGTTTAGTGGCCAAATTTGAGTCGACCGTGTAATCAGCCAACGCCCTTGCGTTCTTTGAAAACGACGATGTCTACGCATCAGCATCAGTATCAGCATCAACGGATAGCGCTACCGATTGATGATAACCAATTTGGATAATATGGATGTACGACATGAGTGGTTCCAACAGAACGGCGCTACGTGCCACACGGCGAACGCCACAATGTTCCATTTCAACATCTTCCCGCCCTGATTGAAAAACCCTATATAAAACATTCATATAATAAATTTGAGAAAATTGTAGAGAAGTGCTAAAACAACTCCACCGAGTTTGTTTAGTCGGTCGACATGCATTCTCCACCGAAAAACTGCTTCCTCAGTTCACTGGAGGTTAATTTACTTCTAGAGTTAGCTAACTTTGGTTTAACTCACCACTGAAAACTGGGCCTAAGAGAAGTATTATTTAAAATATAATTTTTGATAAATTAAATCTCCCTAAGGGTTTTTTTTTTAACATTTTTTAAAGTCAATTTATATATAAAATGAATAACTTAATTTTAAAAAATTCATTGATCCGTTAATACCTTCTGATTTTTCAAAATAATAAAATTATACTACGTTTTCACTGATTTAGCAAATCTTCATTTGAGGAGATTTAAATTTGTATGGTAAATCTTCGAGATTTGAAGAGGATTTATGCTAAATCCTCTTAAATCGCGATTTAGTGCTCAGTGAAAACGTAGTATAAATCCTCTTCAAATCTCGAAGATTTACCATACAAATTTAAATCTCCTCAAATGAAGATTTAAAATAAATCTCATTGAAATCTTCATGCAAGAAGGAGGTTGTCAAATCAAACAATCCTAGTTTTGTAGAACGCACCCTTTTAAACGTCACTTTTTCCATTGATTATCAAAAAAAATTATCAAATATTTTTGCGTGTTGGCTGTAGGAATAAAAATGCAAGTATTTACAATGTATTTCATATATTTATAATAATATTTTAGTAAACAAAACAAATTCCAGATAATGCAACAACCAAAACAAAAAAAAAAAAAACTACGGAAAACCTGGACACTGGAGGATGGGGAGCTTCTCATTGAAGTGTGGGCCGAAAAGTTGTGTTTTTTTTTTATAATTATGGGTTCTCGTATTCAATGTACTCACTCTAATGTTATTTTGAAGAATCAAATGGGGTTATAAAAATAGATTTAGGTTACTAGACTCATTTTTAATAAACAGTTTATTCAAAATGAATTGTTTTATTGCTCAAAAATTGTTTTTCCGTTTGCTATACGTTTTCCAATTAAATTTGTTTTATTCTTGTCAAATTGACAATGGCAATTCAGACTGAAAACGTCAAATTAATCTCCTTTTTGCTAGTGAAAACATTTCAATATTAATTTTAAATCTCCTACCTTAAATCCCGGATTATCTCTTGGTGAAAACGTAGTAGATATTAGAATTGCATATTTTAAAACCCCAAAAAAATACACATATTTTTATATTATGCAATATTATTTCGAATTTAAAAGTCCTTTTGTGTACAAAATTTGATCGAAAGCGAAAATGTCAAAAGTCAAAAAAATTGTTCTATGGCAGAGGCCGTTAGTAAATAAATTGAAACAATTTTATTTAAATCGTGAAAGTCGTTCCCTTTTTTTCTAAAACTTTTTTCCTAAAACTTGTATGGCTGGTATAACCTTATAGGAAAACAATCCAAAGTGCTAAGTTTGCAAAAAAATCGTTTCAGTAGTTTAGACTGCAGGTACCTACAGACAGCAAAACAGACAACCATACATACAAACATACAGATACCAATACTTACAGACAGACATAATAGACCGACACATACATACTTGAACACAGACATACAGGCATACAGCAGACAAACAGACAGAATTACAGACGAATTACAAAATACAGACAGGCATACAACCAGACACACAGGCAGACAAACGGAATTGCGGGACCTACTAATTTCCGCATCAGTTATCGAGTAATACGTGACTGAATTATGTGAGTTTGGTATTACCGCTCACGTAATGGAGTCATCATCCCCATAGGGTTTACTCGTTCATTCGATCACTGATGGCACTTACTCGATCAGTCACTAATGCGGTAATTGACCTTCTGGTTTCTATCATCGTACTGTCATGTTTGATAGAAAACTTGAGTTCGGTCTTTTTTACGTACATTATCGCATATAAATACGGATATATGCGAAACGCTCCGCTGGCCATATAAAATTGAACAATCGTTTCGGACAGTACACGAACGGACCTAATATTTGCTTTTAACAAATCGGTTGTCTTAGAATTTCTCTTGAACCTTTTGATTTTATGTTCCATTACGAGTTATCTACAAAAAAAAAAAAACAAAAAATGGTTTCCAACAGATGGCTTAAAAAGATTAACATTGTGTCTAACTCAGCTTTATAGAACACATATGATTCCAACAACACATATAAGTTGCACATGATTCCACTAGTCTATGAACACGAAGGTTGCTGATCTGACTTGTTTTTATAACTCAAATGCTGTGAAAAGCCTACAAGAATTACATTGGGTATCTTTAACGACGAAGAACACGTCTAGAAGTTTACTTTTACCTTTAATAGATAGTAAATTGACTTTGCAAATCACTTTACTTATCACTAGAAAATCTATAAAAGAAAAACAAATCGATATCCAAGGTACAACTCAAGTGACTTCTAAGAACACCAAATACCAAATAATTAAAGTGGAATTGCAAGTTATTTTGTTCATAAATGATTTTTTTACTAAATACCTGTGCAGGTACACCTCTAAATAGTTTATTTTTGAAACTAGATAGTAGAGGGAAATAAATGTTTAAATTTATTCATAACAGCGCAGTGCAACCCACATCGTAGGTACGTTGACTAAATGAGATTTAAGAGCAGAATGCATATACATAGGTAGGTACCTACTGAAGATGAGACAATTTTGTGAATATAATTGTAATAACAACTTTTGTTGCTAGTTTCTGCAAGCAGAGGAATCCTGCTTTCTTTTCTACATGAATGCGTTGAATTGGTGAAGGAGGAAGGGCACCTTAATGTCACCAATTATTCAGTGTCCTATTTAGACACACCCTGGATAAATATTTTAAATAAGTTTTAATTTATGTTATAAAATAGGTAATGTGTCTCTGTGGGCTCCTCGTCCTCCTTGCCACCCGCGATAAATGGGGATTCATATTATTCGAATACGAGAACGAAAACGAAAACGCATACCACACCACACCGCGAGCCTTATGACAAATACGAGACATTTTTTGTCAGCAGCAAGAGGAGAAGAGATCTCGAATTGGTTTGGGGGCGCTACACAAATCCAAGTGTGTTCTTTTTTTGCAATTAGACTTTTTTTTCTTACCTTTTTGGCATTTCTGGTGACGATTCGATGAGCGGGGACTCCTTGCGCTTTCTTTTGGAGTCTTTGGAAACCACCATTTTGCTGGGATCTTATAATCTCGACAAATGACCAAAATAAAAATATTTTCACTTCGGAAAATAACAAAAAAAAAAAAAACACACAGAACTCGGTCGGAACTTCAATTTTCCTGCAAATTATTTTTTTTCTTCTTCGTAAGTTTTTTTTCACGGTTTCATTTTCACTAGAATTCACATAATAATGGAGTTAGATTATACTTGAATGGGTAACGACCCATTTTGGAGAGAGTTTATTGAAGTGTTTTTTAATATATTTTTTTAATTTGAATGCAAATTTTAACATTTATTTTGGAAAAATTAACACGACGACATACATCACTTGGCGAGATTTTTTTTCTATTTTTCGTCTTCGCCGCTATTGCTTTCTTTGCCACTTTTTCAAACAGTTCTTCTCAAACTGTTGGATGGTTGTGTTTGGCTTTGTTCGTAGAGTATGGACAAAATCTTACTGAATGTGACAGGTTTTAAGGTGTGCCCTATACTAGTTTCCATGAAGGCAAATTTTAGAAGAAATTACTTTTTGCAATCTCGCAAATAACAGAAAGTTTTTTAAACGTCAATTTTCTAATTTCGTTTGAGAGCTCATTTCATTTCACCATAATTGCTTGTTATTGATATTTATTCTTTTATTTTTTATGCATCGAGTTTTGATATTTTCTATGAATTCTATTTGGGTGCGTTCGTAAGGTACGTTATTTCCTAACTGATTTTGTGCAAGTTTGGTTTAAATTACCTCATTTCGAAATGGGAATTTATATGGGAAATGAAATGATTTGGAATCGAATTTGGAAATTTTCAACGAAATTACCTCATTTGCTCTAATGATAACGAAGTTTTAGGCCAGACGCGCACATGCAACTAAACAGTTTGGTTTCGATTTTGAGCACTCGGGATTATATGAGAGTCCGCCGGTTTATGTGCGCGGACTCTCATATAATCCCATAGTGCTCAAAATCGCAACGAAACTGTTTGGTTGCATGTGCGCGCCTGACCTTAGACATAATTCATGTGGAATGGAGGCGTCATGTTGATAACTTCAATTTATGCTCATGATGCGCAATATAAATACAAATATCATGACTGTAATGTATACATTTTGACAGAATAACTATATATATATACATACATTGTACATATTACTATGTCTTTTTTCTTAGGTAGGTAGGTAGAGATGGCAGCCCAGAGCAAACTCGCTCCGATGTCTTTTTTCTTACTTTTATTTATTTTTAATAATATTCGTTGTCTTTTTATTTATAATACAGTTTACACTACCTAACCAGCGGAAAAACTAAACTTATTGTTCATGAAACGTGATCCCGATAGAAGGCAGGATCTCACCTCTCATAGTTAAAATTTGTGCAAATTCAAAACGTGTAATAAAGCGTGAAACAGATTAAAGGCTCTCCCAAACCAACGCGAAACATTCGGTGCGACAACGAAACTTCCGCCTGTCTTAATTTATTTACATGGAGATTAATGGGAGCACCCACACTGGCGCGATGCGAATCTTCGAACATTATTCAGTCGTCGCATATTCGCGCGAATGTTTCGCGTTGGTTTGGGGCAGCCTTAAACCAGCAAAAGCATCAGCAACGTGAGCAGCAAAGAGCACGCTGGCCAGCAAATTTATTTATATTGAATTTGTATGCTTTACATCTGGGGTCGAATAGCCGCATACGTTAAAGTGTAGAAACTATGTATTTGGCATGATGCCATGAGTGAACGAAAGCCAAAATACGTATTTGGCATTACTTTATACGTTCACGTATTCAGCTGGACAAATTATCATTCTATTAGTTTGAGCCATTCGTATCCGCAACCAAACCGCATTAAAAACAAAACGAATTCCTTTTCGTTCTTAACTGATGCGTCGATTCGACCCCTGGATTTAAATTTTTAATCTGCATGAATCGAGTGAATAATAGGCCCTTAAAGTTGTCAGCAATGGACCAGCAACAGCAAATTTAGAACTTTTGCCAAACGGCGCTGTTGACGTTGCTGGTGCTGGTCTAATCTGTGTTTAACGATTGAAATACATTGGTTCTAAAATAATGGCGGCCGATATTGCTAGTGACGTCGCTGGTGCTGGTTCAATCTGTTTCGCGCATAGAACTACAGTGGATAACTTTGGATACAAATTGAATGCATCCATTTTTTTTCACTGAACGTACCCAGTTATTGGCTCTGAATACATACTTTCTATGTTTTTTTTTGTTGAAAAGGCGCCATGCACCGTTTGACAGAAAAAAACAATTGTCATTCATCTGCACTTCACTTTTAAAAATTCCTGACCAGATTTTGGAATTGAACTAAGTATTTTTTTAAATAAATTCACTGAAACAACAACAACTTAAACGAAATAATGGCTGAAAACGCTGGCAATTGGTGCTTAATTGAAAGCGATCCTGGTGTATTTACTGAATTAATTAGAGAGTTTGGTAAGTGTTCAAAAGTTGTGATTTAAACAAATTTAAAAGCCGGCAACGCGTTTTCCTCCTGGCTTGACAAAATATTAAAACTTTTAAATTTTCCTTTAAGGTGTCGAAGGCGTGCAAGTTGAAGAGATTTGGAGTTTGGAGGCAGATTCCTTCAAGAATCTAGAACCCATTCATGGTCTTATCTTCCTATTCAAATGGGTACAGGACGATGAACCGTCGGGCTCCATTGTTACAGACAATGGAGCAGAAAAGATTTTCTTCGCCAAACAAGTAATAAACAATGCCTGTGCCACTCAAGCTATTTTAAGTATTTTGCTTAATTGCAAAGGCGATGATATTAAGCTTGGAGATACATTGACCAATTTCAAGGTGAGTGAATGCTTAAGTAAGAGAGGTATGATCTGCTTTTGAAATTAAGCGAGACTTTCAATTTTGTTTGTCAAATATTTTGGATATTAAGGGTGATTTCGCTTTGATCTTCATATAATGTTGGGCAAGTTTTATATTTCACTAGATTTTTAAGAAATTGTGCCCGTGTTGCCCTTAAGCAATAAAGATAGTCTATTACTCGGGTGCATCAGGGAAGAGTAATGGATTTTGTATGGGAGAGTTAAGAAAGTACCACAAACTGAACGCAGAATGATTGATTGGATTGATTCTCTGATAGCCTATGCAAAAGTTTTCCAATTAAGTGAACAGCACTTATGTAATCGTCCCGAGAGGTTTTCAGAAGCTGCGATAGAATGATGTGGAATTCTTGACAAAAAAAACGTGTTTTTAAATTCATGTCGTCTAACGGGGTCAATTCGCACGACCTCGGTGGCCAGTTCACGTAGACTCTACGTCAGATAACCATGCCCTCAAATATAAAGAAAACAAGAATGTTGATTGTATCAATCAGCAGTGTAGCACGTACTGCCGCGACGTCCTGTTAAACTACATGTTCACATCCATAGCATCCAATTTGGGGCGAAAAAATCTTCGTATATTTTTTGAACGGATACCTTTTCAATGCTGGACTTTATCTTGTGTATTTCTAAGATTTTCTCTTATTCGCATGTCCTTCAATCCCTATTATATATTCATTCCAATTTTTCTGGGAGCTTAAACAGATTCCGAACGACAAATTACGGATTGGAATAATGAGTATAAATAGAAATACAAACTTAAAATTTTCTATAATAAACCTATATACATACTTCAACACGAATATTAATTGAAATAATTTTAAAATATGATTTCTTTCAGGAATTTTGTCAATGCTTCGATCCATATAACAAAGGACTAACGCTAAGCAATGCCTCACAAATTCGTACCGTTCATAATTCCTTTGCAAGGCAAACACTCTTCGAATTAGATTCTAAAAACCAAAACAAAGATGAAGATGTCTTTCATTTCATTGGTTACATACCGATTGAGGGTCGTCTCTACGAATTAGATGGTTTGAAAGAAGGTCCTATCGATTTGGGAGCAATTGAAACGTCACAAAACTGGATTGACGTAGTCCGTCCAATCATCGAGAAGAGGATGCAGAAATACAGCGAGGGCGAAATTCATTTCAATTTGATGGCAATAGTTTCGGACAGACAGATGATTTATCAGAAGCAAATTGATAAATTGCTGAATGCGGACGAAAATGCAATGGACACAGATGATAAACAAACAGAAGTAGCTCGACTTAGATCATTGATCGAAGATGAAATTGTTAAGCGTAAGCGCTACAGGGTGAGCGACGGCAAAAAGTCTTATTTATTTGGGTTTGAGTAATTTGTTTTATTTTGTTTTCCCATCTCAGATTGAAAATATCCGACGCAAGCATAATTATTTGCCGTTCATTGTTGAACTGTTGAAAATGCTTGGCGAGCAAGGCCAATTAACTCCACTTTATGAGAAAGCCAAGCAAAGGGCTTTAGAACGAGAAACTACAACCGTTACTAAAACAAAATCATAAATGCATTTATTGTTTAGGTATTTATATTTGATGTATTGCATGAACTATTCATGATAAACAAGTCCTTTTATTAAACGTTAAAATAGTTGAAACTCTTAGTTGTTTTTGTTTTTTACATTTAGATGTGTGTATACTGTTAACGGTAAGTTTCTTCTACTTTTATTTTATAAGAACACTATCTGTACTCCTGCATATTGAAACATATCATCTGAAATTATATGCCTGTTTGGTAAACTTTTACCAAGTTTCCCAAACTGGGTTTTGTTCCTATGGGGTTTGACAGCAAATTGTAAAAATTTGTGAAAAAATTTCACGTTTCACCAAACAAACCTTATATGTAAAAACTTTAATAAACTGAAGGTGATTGTCTTTTATATAACGAACAATTTGTAGTTGTCATAAAGTACACTTGACGTCTCAACTTCAGTCGGTAAAATATGCTGCTATCTTTCAGGTGTATATTTTGTGTCAAAATAAGCTGGCGAAAGTTGAATGTTGTCAAATGAATTGAAACCAAAAATAAGAAAGTAAAATATCGACTACATTGCAAAATTGCTTCAATATCGCCAGTTTTTTGTCGTCGACGCGACGCTTCGTCTTAAGAAGCCGTAATCTGTTGGAATGACGAATATGACAGCTTTACTAAACCTACTATACTATACAGTAAAGCTAAACGGGGAGATATCACCTACAAGAATCCGTTAGTTTTTAAGCTTCCCGATTTTTTGGTAACGACTTAAAATAATTGATCAGAATGACGTCAGGACACTTACGCATAAACCATAAGTTGCACGCCGTGATTTAAAGAAAACAAATGTCTAACAACGCTACACCCTACTACACAATCTTCATTTTGTCTAAAATATATGTCCTCTGATAAGAACGGACAATGCCTGTGGGCTTTAAATAAGAAGCGACAATGTCTGTGGGTTTTAAAATGATTTTGAAAATTCAAAATGACGGACGTGGGGCCAGCTTTTTAAAAACCTACCTGCTTCTGCAGATTTAACTACTAGTTGTGTCACAATGGATGAGTTTCGTGCTTGAAACGATACTGGCAGGCATATGATCCCGTTCTTTTTTCAAGAAATTAAACTTCGTTAGAACAAACATTTTTTTTTGTCTAGGCACGTATTTTATAAGCATTTGTTCGAAAAGCACAGTTCAAGGGCATAGGCGCCCTTTTTTCCCAGGGGGAGGGAAAACAAAATATTTTGATAAAATTTTTGAGGCGATGTTATATTTCATTGAAAAATGATTCAATTCTTTGTATGGTACTCACCTTTTTTCTTTTATGTTAATAACACACTCTTATTCCGTAAGGCGTTTTAGTAAAATACGACACTAGAGACATGCCAATTTATAACAGTTTTTCACCATTAAAAATGGGCGTGCGTTAACGAGCTTCGCGCGACTTGACAAAAAAAAACTGGGTGTCCGAAGTATGCCCACCAAAGGAGGGCCCTGGCCCTGCAGGGTCGCATAAACATTACTTTTATAAACCAAAACTGTTTTAATTGGCATGTCTAGTCACTTCCTTTAGTAAAACGACATGGCTCTAGACGTGGCTATTGGAGTTTTAGTATAACGACTACCGTTTTAATTGTTAGAAGGGTAAAGAAAGAAGAGAACTGTATTTTTTTGCACTGAAATGCCCATTACTGCTTCTGGGTCCGTGTCGTTTTCGAAAAACGACTCACGGAATAAGGGTGATAAATGGCATGGCAATTTATAACAGTTATACTAGTTACAACAGTTTTTTTTGCCATTAAAAGTGGGCGTGCGTTAACGCGACTTAAAAAAAAAATCTGCGTGCCTTATGTATGCCCACCGGGGGAGGGCCGTGACCGCATAAACAGTAATTTTATAAACCAAAACTGTTATAATTGGCATGTCTAGAGTCACTTCCTTACAAAAAACAAAAATTATTTGTTTGTATTTTTATTGTTTTGAAAACAGGAATTGCAGTTTTCTTGGTTGTTTACCAAAACGGTCTATTATTTTATTACCTATACAAAATTCGTATCTTCTTTTACTAGATTTTTGTGAAAGTTCCTCATACACAACGCATCAAGCCTTCCAGATTTTCTTAATGCACTGAAAGATCGCTCTAATGTACATGTTGTGGCGGGAATGGAAAGTCCTGTAGATAGTGCTGCGAAAACCATTTTTCAACACATCACATATACCTATTGGTATATTGACTTTGGTATAAATTCATCTTATTGTGGTTAAACCACATAACAGAGTACTCAGAAAAATTATCCAGAAAAGATCCATATTTATCAGTAATCTTTTGAACAGTCAAATTGAAATTGGATGAGTCCATGCTTTGCATATTTTTAGGCGATAACTGAATATTCACAATATTCCGTAAAATCTATCGTTATTCTCGAGAAAAACATTTCTCATACAGCCTTATTGTGAGTTTCACCCGAAAAATATTTCGCCTTAAAATTTGTTGTTCGCCCTTAATTTTAAACGCTATTGTGACTTTCGCCCGAACGAAATTTTGTTCGCCTACAAAAAAGAAGTGAAATGACATTACATTCCGCCCGAAATGAATGTTAAAAATAAGGGGAATTTTTTTATCATGAAATTTTGGGCGAAACTCACAATAGGCGAAAAGTGAAATGTCAAATTTTCCGGGTGGAATGTTGTTCGGGAGAAACTCATAATAAGGCTGATTGACTACTTGCTCCCGGCTGCACTCAGGACCGAGACTAAGAATGAACTGTAACAATAAAACCATGAGTGAACCCTCCTTGTCCCACCCTGCGGGCGCCTATGCTCAAGAGCGTAGCCAAAAAGCAAAGTTAGTTAAATCATAGTCGAGATGCGACCTGCCAATATACCTTTTAAAGCAATGGGTAGGTTCAGAAGGCGTAGGGACTTGAAGGCAAGGCAAGTTTCTCGTCTTTGATTGGCCAGCTGTCGCAAAATTGCATTCCAATTAAGGCAACTTTTATTGGAAAGTGACTGGAAAGCTAGTCAAAAAATATCTCCCTTCATTTCAAGTCAAGTGCATTTATGTCAATATATCAGCTGATTATATTTTGTCATTAAACAGCAAGCTGAACTTCATTGTTCAGTGACTTCTTTTTTTTCACGTTTGTTTTATTGTTTTTGGGTTGAGGAGTTCTTTATCAAAGTTATAGAAAAGATTTAATTAAAAAATGCATTATTCGTAAGAAGTATTGAAGAAATTATAATATACAATTCGTAATAGGTGTGAGGTGTTTTTCAGATAAAAATATTTTATAAATACTATCTGCACTATCAACGGAAGGTAAAGGTTGGAACTAAAGTTCCATTTTTGGCATGAATGACATCTCACAAAATAACTAGATTCCTTGGTAAAATTTGCGTTCAATGAATGCACTTGACTACATATGTAGTCCCTTGTGTCTGCTGAACGTACCCAATGAGTACGTTCAGATGACGAAGGGACTTGAAGGCAAGGCAAGTTTCTCGTCTCTGATTGGCCAGCTGTCGCAAAATTTCCTTCCAATTAAGGCAACTTTTATTGGAAAGTGACTGGAAAGCTAGTCAAGAAATATCTCCCTTCATTTCAAGTCAAGTGCATTTATGTCAAAATATCAGCTGATTATATTTTGTCATTAAACAGCAAGCTGAACTTCATTGTTCAGTGACTTCTTTTTTCAACGTGTTTTATTGTTTTGGGTGGAGGAGTTCTTTATCAAAATAATAGAAAAGATTTAATTAAAAAATGCATCATAAGCAAGAAGTATTGAAAAAATATAAATTACATTTCGTAATTGACTTGTGTAAGGTGTTTTTCAAAAAAAAATATTATTATAAGTACTATCTGCACTATCAATGGAAGGTAAAGGTTGGAAGTAAAGTTCCAATTTTGGCATTAAAGACATATCTCAAAAAAATAACTAGTTTCCTTTGTAAAATTCGCGTTCAATGAATGCACTTGACTACATATGTAGTCCCTTGTGTCTGCTGAACGTACCCAATTTCTTGAGCAAATATGAAGTTTTTTTGTTTTTTTACTTTTCGACGAAGTATACATAAAATAGAAAAAAATGTATTTTAATGTTTTCTACACATCAAAAAAAAAAAATAAGCAATCCACAACATCTGACGCATTCCAAAAACTGGCAAATAGAAAATTATTTCGAATTTAACTTCAAACACTCATTTTTTTCTGACGGTGTTTTTTCATGACGGTGTTCACATTGGACTCACTCCGCGCGACTCATATTGACATTTCTTTTTTTTATCTCACTCCAACTCATGATGAGAAAGAGAGAATCTAGTGAGGCAGGATTTTTTCAAAAAAATCAAAAATCCTGCCTCACTTTCTAATATAGTTGTGTAGAGTGAGATAAAAGAAAGAGATGTCAAAATGAGTCGCGCGGAGTGAGTCCAATGTGAACACCGTCCATATTTTTGGCAAATTACTGACAAAAAACTGCCAATTTGTCAGTTGTGTAAATCCAGCATTACTTGTTTATGTTTTATGTCAATCCGCAGTTGTTAGCGACCACTCATGTAAATGAAATATCAAAATTCGCGACAATTTGGAATTCGTTGGTCGTGTCAAATACTTAAAATTCAATGCCCTTAAAGGCTGTCCCACACCGGCGCGAAACATTAGCAGCGAATATGCGATGACCGAGGAATGTTCAAAGATTCGCATCGCGCCAGTGTATGTACTCTCATTAATCTCCATGTAAATAAATTAACACAGGCGACAGTTTCGTTGTCGTTGGAAAGTATTCGCGTTAATTTGGGAGATCCTTAACTGTAGATAGGTGGTATGTCGTGAAATTTATTTTGACAATTTTTCTTTTGAACCGATATCAATTTTACAAAATAGAATTAAATATTAAATTCCCTGGATCTGGTTTTTGAATGAATTTGAATAGAGATCGTGTGAACGCCCTTGCGCACAGGAAGCAGGAATCACAAAAAAATACGTTCCACTCACTCAAGTTGGACTCATCAATAGACATTTTCGAGCAAAACTGTTAACTTCCGCAGTAATAATAACTAAATCATTTTATAGGGTTCATAAAAACACCACTGGATTTATTGATATTATTTCTATTGACATGAATAAATATATTTTATAGTTTGTTTGACACATGTTTATTTTGCGTTTATTCATTTTTGTTATATAATATATATATATATATATAATTTACATTGTTATATTATAATAATCGTATTGTAAAGTAGGAATTACATGTTAATCTTTTATTTGTTGCTGTTATTTATTATTGTAAGTGTTGTTATTGCTATTTTATGCAAAGACAAACATTTTCAGTTTAATGATTTTTGTATTTTTTTATTTTTTTGTGAATTTTCTATAATAATATCATCTATAATAATAATTAAAAATATGATGTATATATAGTTTTACCAGTATTAGATTTTTTCACTTGTTTCTCTTTATACATAAAACAAAAACTTTTATAAAATTTCAACAACCGACAAAATAATAAAAATAAAAACACAATTTGGAGCGATCAAACACATATATGGGTGTGTATAATGAAAGTTTAGTATGACAACAATTAAGGTGTTAAGCGAATTAAATATAACAAATAGAGTAAACAAAAAATAGTACTATGTGTATGTAGACATTTATAGCTTTATATGTTTGCAAACATAGAATAGATTTTTCGTATAGAAGACATATTAAGATCAAAACCAGGGTGGGATACTTGTTAAACATAACTTTTTTTTACATAAACCTCAAAAGTGAAACGACTTAATTACCGCAGAAATATGATCTTAGATCCTCAGCTAAATGTCCATAATGTCTTCTGAACGTACCCACTGAAAAAACAGGAGATGATCCATATAGATCATCAAAATACATGCATTACAACTCTTTATCGGGATCACGTTTCATGAAGTTTAGTTTTTAGTTCAACAATAGGTATGCAATATCGTTGTCACTTAGATCCGTATTGTTATATGGATCATCGGCTATTATTTTGAATATTTATTAAAGAAAAAATGAGTATTTGTTGTTGAATTGTTATCCAAAACTAAGAATTTATACGTATTTTAATGCATTAAAGCCAAATTTTATTCGTTTCCTATTCTGACTTTCAAACGACATTATCTAGTTTGTGTGCTGCTAAACCTGAGATACAAATTGAGGACAGTCGATGGAACCAAATTAGGAGCTACTTAAGCTCTATTGTATCGACTAAACTCGATTGTATCAATTAACATGGTGGAAACGAGTTGGAGCAATTAATAATTTCAAAAAAATTGAAATATGTTTCGAAATATGTTTGTTGTCCGAGTTGAATCGATATCTTGCTATTCGTCTCTTGAATATAATAAGGGTATTCGTGCATCATCGTAAACTTTACGACGACGCGTCGGTATTCATCGATAACATCTAACTGATGAGCCCAACTGTTTTACCTGGGCGAAACGCATTTGGACTAAAGGTCGCAAAAAACTTTCAATTGAATTTAATCAATTCAAAACAAAAACAACAGAAATTACATTTTCTATTGTTTTCGTTCTTCTTATTCTGAAAGTTTACTATTTGTTGGAAATATTGCCATAGAAATTTGGACAGTTTGTTTACGAAGTCGTTAACTTTCCGACGATTACAAAATAATCGATAGTTTTACTTCATGGAAAAAAACAGCCATTATCAATACCTATTCTGAAATCAGTCGAAGGTGAGGATCAATGAGAAAAAAAAAAATAAATAAATAAATATCATAAAATCGATTAAATTTATAATTACATACTTTATTTTTAATTTTAAATGTTACATTTTTCTGTGGTGTGAATATTTATAAAGTTGGAAGAGATTTGTATATAGTACTTTGTATTTTATTTATATGAAGCAAATCAGTCTATGAACAACAACAAAAAAAAATTAAATAGATACAGGTATGTAGATATCAAACAAATTTAAAATATATGTATGTACGTAATAATGTATTCTAAAAATAAAGCGTCAAAAATAAACAATGTCATAAAAACTTATATTAAACAATTTTGTGTTATAGTTTATAAACAATGTATTTTGCAATCAAATTTATTGATTTAAATTGACAAAAGTGTTAGAAACAAAAACAATAATAAAATATTATAATAAGGCAATTTATTATTTAATTTGAACTTTATTGAAGTCTTGGTTTAGTTAAAATTAAATGCTTCAAATCAAATGAAGCTACATAAGTGGTAAGATTCAAAATGGTATTTTATAAAACTAAAACCAAATCTTGTTTTGGAGTTGGGAGTATTTAAAAACATTTTAATTGAGAATTCATAAATTAAGATAAGATTTTTGTGTGATCGTATTATTGAATTGCAACAAAAGATTGAGAACAATCATAAATGAGGTTTCTTGCATAGCGAACATAATTGAAATCCTTAAGAAATTTAATAGGCTAGGTTACTACCATTTACGGTACAATTCCCTAAACTTAGCATAGTGAACCCGACAAAGATTGATTTTTTTCTAAAAATAAAATATGTGCAGCTCAAGGGCGCATTTTAACTTTGCAGTGCAAATGTAGAGCTTCACCGGCCCAATTAAATACTAAAATACGTACATACATACATACATATACACATATTTGCATAGCTGATGCAATCTTGAAAAATTTTCTTTTTTTTTAGTTCTTTTAGCAAGATTCTTTGGAGAATATCATGAGCTTTGAAGATGTGTTGTCGGAATAATCCGAAAACATATTTTAACGATGTCGAAATACAACCGTTTTAAAACTTGAACTAGATCCGTTTGATTGAGCTCCTCCAAGCCCGCTGACCTACACATTAGTGTAGGGGTGCAATACCGCTGAGGGTATTGGATATTTTTCACTAAACAGATTAAGTTAGAAATTGGCAGTCATTTATTTTTGTTGTTCAACGTTTTTAGGTAGTCTTTTTTTCAACCTAGAAACGAAAAATAACTGTTCGGGCTCAGAAGGCAATTGAGTAGCAACAACTAAAGTAAAACTACATAAGACATTTTCGTCATTATCCCGCTATATGGTGCAGACATGAACCTTGTAAAAGGTGGATGAGAACGCTTTAGGACGTTCTGAGGAGAGGAAGATTGTATGGGTGATTTTTAGTATCGTGTGCATATACAAAAATGGAAGCGAAAGATACATATAATATAAGCCTCGAACTGGCTTTTAGAATTTTGTTTGTTGAGCCCTGGTCCACACCGAACTGTAGCATTGCAGATTTTAAACGACTGAGTTGAAACGTTGTTCCGGATTACCAATCGAAATTTCCAAACATTTGAAAACTCCTCTCACAAGACATGACACATCTCACACAATTTGAAAGGCCATCTCAAAAAATTCGACATTTTTGAACATGATTCTAAAACATTCACACATTACGTCTTTTTGGTAACGTGAAATTTTTTACAATTTTTGTCAAAGCCCATAGGAAAAAAACCCCTTCTTGTCGAAATTTGGTGAAAATTTAAATTAACAAACAGGCACATTTTATTTTATATTCGAGTGTATTTGAGGTTATGGTGAAACTGTAGCAAAATAGGCATGTCCAGGAAAATGAGATCCCAGAGATTGCACTCCGCCAAAAAGTTAGCAAGCGAGTTCAAATTTATTTTCATCAGGGCCCGTATTACGAATTACGATTATCGTTCAAAATCCGTCGTTATCGTTACTTTGAGATTTGTTCGTTTGGCATTCCGGATCGAAGAGTTCGTTCTGGAGATTTCTTTCCGATTACCAAACGAAAACGCTTTTTATGGACTAAAGGCCGTTAAAAGCTATTTTGAATCGAAAACCGCTTTTAGTTTTATATTTTTTTTTCAATTTTCTTATGGGATTTTCTATTGGTTAAATAAATCAATTTATTTTGTATTTGGATCTGTCAAAAGGTTAAAATAAATTGTTTATTTTTGATTTTTAAATCAATTTTACAGATCTAAATTCTATCGGCAGATTTATCATTGCCTGCGTTAACACCAGCATTTTTTTAGAGCTGTCATTTTGCAAATGTGTTTTTTTAATTTATTTCACCAAGCTAATATTTCTCTTCTAAAAGTGCATCAAGGGATGAACAATTATGTTTGAAATATTGACCCAGAAATGAAACTAGTCAAATACAATGACAGAAACAAATCAGTTTGAAATCGTATTCCATTCGCCACGAAAAAATATATAAATTTTTTGATTGAAATCTGAATTTAACAATGGAAAACCCCATTATAAAATCACTTATATCATTATAATCATCGAGAGAGCTTTCAATAAACAGCAGATTTTCGTTTCAACAAAAAGTGAAACGCAATCGTCGTTCCACTGATATAGTATAGAAAACTGTCCTTTTCAATAAAAACAATTTTCAATAATTGCTATAAGACATACTTATCAAGAACGTTCCACAGATTTGTGTTTTAATTATGGTTTTGTAATGATAATCATGACTGGACGCCTACCATTTCGGTTCTTGTTATACGCCTTTTTTACCAGGTTTAAGTTTATGAGATTTTTTGTTTTTCTTTTTTTTTTTTTTAATAATAAGCTAAAAACATAATATAGTGACAAGAATTATAGATAAGATGTGTGTAGATCGTATAACCTCAACATAGAAATTTTTGTATAAATCTTAATATGTACTTTGTTCTCTTTAATCTCAGAAGTTTTGTAACTGAAATCAGTTTATATAATTATCCTTCATCAACAATATATGAAACTAAAAAAAAAAGAAGCTTGTGTACGTACTATGTATACTCGGACTCGCATGCAGGTAGAAAGGACATAAAGCATTAAATTAATAAAAAAAAAATCTTTTGTCAATTTATATTTTAGCATATCGATATTTCTTAGTTACTGAACGCTCCATTGATTGATTTTAAAATAAAAACCTATGTATGTATGTAAAATTTGAATACACAATAAATTGAATCCTACTTAACAAACAATTTTTCTTTTTTTTTATATATAAAACAATACAACACAAGCAAATAAAGTGCAAGTAATACGGTTCTTCTAGTGCAGCAGTAAATGGATTGCATTTTTTTTTTATAACTATACAATTTATTATTATATTCGTTTTAAAAACGAAATATTAATCTCCATTGATATCTAAATATATTTAAATAAAATTAATGTTTACCTCTGTTTTTGCATTGCTGAATATGTGATGAATTATATAAGTCGAATTTAAATAATTATCTAAGGTTCAGAGGGTGATGGCAAATACAGTTTGAAGTTTAGGTACTAACATAAACGAAATTATCCTATTTTTTTTTTAAACATAATACAAATACAATCATTCTCAATAATAAAATATAACATGCAAACTTGTAAAACGATTTAATACAAAAAAAAAAAAAAACGAAGTAAGAACCAATTTTCACTTGTTTAAGGAAAGGTATTTTTTTTATTGTATTTCAAGAATATTCACTAATTAAGGAAGAAATGTTTTCAAAAAACAAAGATGATTATATAGTGATCATGTTAGAAAATTTATTGGCAGATATTCAGCCAATTATCTGTAAGAGATTGGTAGATTTTCTACCAACCGTGTAAACACACAACTTAATTGTCAACTCATTGGTAGATAATTGTCAGACATGGTCAAGTCTGACAATATTGTAAGATCTACCAATCGTGTACACTTAGCTTAGTACTAAATATTTGGAGAAAACACTTAAAGCCCTTCCACACTATCTCACATTGTTTTAAAACACGTGTGAAAATATCCAGACAAGTTTCACACATGCAGAGAGTATCTCTCACATCCTTTCACAATTTCGATCACGATTTCGATGTGACATGTGTTTAATACTCAATGAGTGTGGAAGGGCTTTTAGCTAATGTAAGAAAAGAGAAAATTTCTTAAAAAACTAATTTTAAAGAATGTAATTTTATTTTATTTAATTATTTAAACTTTTTTCACAACATTAATTTATCTTTTTCCAAAGCGACGCGTTTCGGTTTTTATAAAACCATCTTCGGGCTTCAGTTTGGTGAAAGAAGGTGAATTTTTGGCAAAACAACACCCAAAGTCAACAAGCTGAAGCCCGAAGATGGTTTTATAAAAGCCGAAACGAGTCGCTTTTGAAAAAGATAAATTAATGTTGTGATGTGTTTCTCTTTTCTTACATATATCCACACAACATGGAGACTAGAACACAAAGAAATAATTTTAGCTAATGCTGGGATATCAACAACGTTTAATTTTTTTTCGAAAAATAGCGACGTGAGAGAGGCTTATACTGGAAGCTTCTGCCTGATGTAAAATGGCGTTCTGTAGAAAAGTTCGTCTGACAAACTAAAGCTAAATAACTTGATCCAAAGTACATTTAACTGATGGTTAAAAATAGCGATGGATCAATTTGTGATTGGGTATTTGTTTTTCTTGGATTCAAATTCTTATAAAAAAAATGGGATGTCACTATGTTGCAGTTCGTTTGTTCAGAATCTGAATTTGACTTGAAACTACAGATATTCAAGGTAGAACTATAATAGTCGCCACGTTACTTTTCGTATGAAACCGATCGAATATAAAAATACTCACTGTCGTAGTAATAGTCATTAATTTCTTCCTTAAATGTCCTATTTTGGCCAGAGTAAGAGCACATCTTTTGAATTTAATCCAAGAAAAATGTCTGGTGTCTCACGATTCTATAACGATTTTATATGAAAATAACTGAAAAATTAAGTTTACTAAAGTGTGTTCAATTCTTGTCCACAACTGTGTGGTTGCATTTATGTGCTTACATATCTTCATGGTTGAATAAAAGACAATATTTATGTATTCGTTATTCCAACGAAAAAATGGCTTTCCTCTCCCTTTGTTCCTTCTAACTAGTACCGTGCAATGCAAGTTGCATTAAAGTCTTACAGGATTATACGTATGCATGAATTTAGCGGAACACTAATATTATTATAATTATTTGATCATACCAATCACTCCTTGCAATAATAAATTCCAATTAGCAAGACTCTCCTGCAGATAAATTTTGTATCCTCTAAATAAGTATAAAATATAGTGAATATTTTTCAACCTCTAGTCTAAATTCCTATTTCCAAATATCAAAACTTAATCATATAAATCATCTCTGCTTCTGTAAACGGCTTTTCCCAAATTATTAAATAGTCTTGAAAGTACATATTATCTTACAATAAAAAAAAAAAATAATTATATAAAACAAATACCTAGTCTTAAACAAATAAAATGAATTGTATATAAATATACGAGATATAAAAATGCCATTAAATGTTTTAATGTATATAAATTTAGAATAGTGATTGCGTTAGCGGTTAATCAACAATTTCATTATATTAAAAATAAAAATACTTTGCGCGCGCCTTATAGGCCTCTTTAACGATGGTGTCAATGTTAAATGTGTAATGTTTAATGTTGGATTTGATAATGATAGCGAGTGTGTTGTGTTATTATTATTGTTTATAATATAGCTTACGTAATGTAAAATAAATATTTGTGTTTTTTTTTTGTTTTTTTTTTGTCATTTTGCTCGTTTGATTTCTTACAATTTTATTTCATATAACTTACTATTAGCATTAATTTCAAAGACACAACAGTTTCTGGTCCAGTCCCAGGAAATACTTTTTTTTTTATCGGGCAACAAAAATGGGCCACCCATACTTATTTAGCACACTGCAATCAATCAAATCAACTCTGTCATTGAACTCAATTGTTAAGAAGCTATACTTTCTCGGTGCGCCTGTTTTGATGCCTCGGTACTTTCTCTGTGCACTGTAAATAGTTTAATTCATATTTTCACTTTTATTTAAAGCTTACAAGTTGATCAGATGGGCGTATTGTGATGTTTACCTGCAGCATGCATACGGTTGTATAGATTTTTCTTCTTTTTCTTTAGAATTACATCTAAATTGTATCCATCTGCTGTAATTCTGAAAATAAAAATAATAATAATAAATTATAACCCCTTGTGATAAAATTTCAAAAAACAAAAAAAATTAGGTATTCTGTACACTTTTGCATTGCTTATGCTGGGTACATATCAGCTCATTTCTAAAATACTAAAAGCTCTTCTTAAGTTAGTGTTAGTTTTTGCTTCAGAATTTTATCAAAAGGTTTTTTTTTTAGTTTTTAAACACAACTTCGGTCATATACCCTCCACGGTATGGATCTGATGAATGTCATCGGAGGGACAAAGTTGGCTTCCAATACGTCGATTGTTGTTAGTTTCCCAGCGTAGACTAATGAAATTAAATATCCCCAAAGAACATAATGAAGAAGTCTCAAATCACAAGCTCTTGGAGACCATGACTCGAAATTATGTGTTCTTGGATTATTTCGTTTGCTGTATGGCACGTTGTGCCATTTATTAGGGGAACGAAAAAGTCATATATCATGACGCTATGGGACTTCTAATAATCAAGCACTACCTAAAGTCGACCATTAGCTATCTGTAAAGTGAAAATAAAATCCCAAATTTAAACAGAATTCTACCAATAAACAATTTATCGCTAACAAAAGCCCCCCACTTTCCTTGAATCTAGTACAATTTCTGTCAAAGCGATTTAATATTTGTGTGATTTAATATGTGTGAACAAACAATTTGTAAGCTTCTTCTCAAAAGTTCAGTCCGTTACAAATTAAGAATCGTCAGAAAAAGTAAGCTGGTATTTTTCCAATGGAATTTCTTACTTTAAATGTTGCAAATGTAAAAAAAGTATAGTTTGATCAAATAAGCTTTCGTAACAATCTATTTTTTCAGGTGTCAGAAAAATGTACACTCATTTTGATGTTTACATTTCCTTTGTTCAACACAAATCGAAACAATAAAAAGAAGTATATTTAGGGGTACTTAATACATTTTTAAGTACCTTACGTACTACTACAGGTAACACTGGCATTGAAATGTCATTTCAACTTAAAATGTACGACTTTAAACATGGATTTCCGTGTATTAAATTTTAACCTCTTGCTAGTGAAATCTAGAGATTTTCGATTAAACTATTAACTAAATTTGGTTATTGGTTAGGCAGCTGATTAGCCTCATTTGATGTGATGCCTCCACCAGCCCACAGACCGCATTAAACTGTCCATTTTTCGTCGTTTCGATAATCAGCCTTATTGTGAGTTTCACCCGAACAACATTCCACCCGGAAAATTTAACATTTCACTTTTCGCCTATTGTGAGTTTCCCCCGAAATTTTCTGATCGAAAAATTCCCCTTATTGTGAACATTCATTTCGGGCGGAATATAATGTCATTTCCACTTCTTTTTTGCAGGCGAACAAAATTTCGTTCGGGCGAAACTCACAATCACTTTTAAAATTCCGGGCGAACAAAAAATTTTAAGGTGAAATATTTTTCGGGTGAAACTCAGAATAAGGCTGAATATCATGTGTATTATCTTCGCTCCAAATAAGACAATCTGTTTTATTAATGACATACCTATCCTCTAACGCTATACACAGTTTTTCTATAAAAAAAGGTCTACAAGTTTGGCGCACAGAACCATAAATTTGGCACCAATTTTTTTTTTTAAACTTGGTAACATTGTTGAAGCGCGTATGTCATCCACGAATAAATTTGGTCAGTTTATATTTCAAAGTAATCACTAATTTTGTTCCGTCAAAAATTGAAGATGCGCTTCCAAATTTTTTCCCCGATATTTGACACAAAAACTGAGAAATTTAGCGGAGGAGTTTTCTGAGATATCCGAGAACCAAGAAATAAAAACTGACCAATTGCAAAGACTACAGAATTAAAATGACCCGGAAATTTAAATCTGTGAAAGTCAAAAGTGACAGCAATCACTTTGTAGCACTTGACAGATGCAAAATTGTAAAGCGTTTTTATTTTTATCTTTGAAGAAGTTTGTGCCCAATTTTGATATTTATAATGTAATTTTAATGAAACTAATTTTGCTGTTAATATTAATGTACCGCAAACAATGGTAACGTTCAGGATTCACTAGGATATCCTATTTTAGATACTCAAGTATAGGTTAAATTTGGTGCTCCAATTAGTATTGTAGTCAGCTGTTCTTGGGAATTCTCATCGGATAGATGTTTTTTAGGATAGTTTGAGATTTCATTTTTGGCAACAGCCATCAGATGTGTCTTTGCAAGGGATTACAACAACAAAAAGCTATCTAGATCACTTTGGATACAAATCTAAACGCGGCCATTGCTTATTAGCCCTATCACGAATTCCATCGTAATCGGAATCTTTCCGAATCCCGAAAAAAATATCATCGAATCCGTTCGTAATGGCAATTTGTATGGGATTTTCCACTACGATGTATTCTGATAGTTTTTTTTTTCGGGATTCGTAATACGTTTCCGATTACGATGGAATTCGTGATAGGGCTGAATGCTTTCAAAAAAACTTTAACAAATGTCAGCACCCACGAAGTGAAGATTTTGACGTGTTGTGAATAAACGGGAGAGGGATATGTTGGTATTTCGCAAAGAGCTCTATTGGTTTGACAGATATAACTGTCTGAAGTTGTTAATGGGTTAAAAAAGCACTCATTATTTACCTATATAGAAGTGACTCTATACTCGTACATGCCAATTTATAACAATTTTGTTTAGAAAAGTACTGTTTATGGTCAAAGGCCTTCCGTGCGCCGCCGCCGCCGGCCAGTGGTCATGCTTCGGGCACCCAGAGTATTTTTTCAAGTCAAGTTAACCCGCGCCTACTTTTGACGGCGAGAAACTGTTTTAAATTTGTTATACACATATTACCTAAATCGCAAAATAAAAATAGTTATCACACCCACTGCAGGTTTAATTATATTAATTTCTGAAATTATAGCACAATTTCCCAAAATATGAAAAATATATAAGAGAAAAGTAGTATCTTCTTTCCTATCGAAATTCTACTTAAAAGAAAAAAAAAAAAACGCAAGATCAGCACCTAAGCGGGGAATGCACCATACAACGGTTGTACCAACAGTTTAACAGAATTACTGCTGTATGCGACGATTGAATTGTTTATGGTCCCGCAACAAACGGTTCCAGCAATTGTGGACATTCACATGCAACGGTTTTCTGTCTTGTATAACCATGGGGACAGTATTAGTACAACACAAATAGATACCACGATTGTATAATTAAAGGATACGTTACACATAAAAATAAAGTGCCTGGCTCTGTACAAACTTGAATTATAAGAGAATAAAGAACAACAAAAGAACGTTGCCTTAAAGAGCAAAGAAGAATCAAAACTTCCCTGGTGTCTGACGATATATATATAATATAATGGCAATAATTTTGTATTTGTATGTTTCGCTCAATGAGAGCATAGGTACTCGTAATTTAATTGTACTCACTTTTCAATTCGATTAAGACCAAGCACATCCTTGAAAGCTAAATATATCTTATTCAATGTGAGGTTCGGTAGACCCTGCCCCAAATATCTAACAAACTTAAGCTGTTCCGACTTGGGTAGTCCGCTCTCATGGAAATCCAAAAAGGGTCTATGATCTGTGATCTTATATTCCTGTGGATGTAAATATGAGAACAATAATTTTAAATGTCCATAAATGGCAAAATGTCATAATATAAAATTCAGGTCAATTAGTTTTCTTATGTAACCAAAACAAATTAATGTTATTTTTGTTTTTTTTTGTTTTTTTTTTGTTTTTTTTGTTTTATATGTTTGATTGCGTTGCTCACATTGCAAAATTTGATGAAATTTTCGATGACTATGTATTTTTCGTAATAGGTTACACTTTGATTGCTCTGAATACCGAACTGTTTAAGGAGTTCCTGTTTTTTAGGTGGCAATCGGGCTATGTGCGTACAGACACCGTCTTCGATCCTATGCGTTTCGTGAACATCAAAGTTTTCATGAAACACTAATCGTTCTAAAACTTTAGGCATTTCTGATTTCACAACAACTGAATTGTTGGTGGTGTTGTTGTTGCCGTTGTTCGTGGGGAACTCTACACCATCGTTAGATGCACTTGTTGTTGTAAGACTCTTAAGATCTGCAAGAATATATGAAAGGAATGGAATTGCCACTTATTTTTCTGATTTGAACAAATTGCCTCGAACTACGATGTTGTCAGTAGTTGTTATACATAATTTATGTATGTACAGGAAACAATATTTCATAAAAAATTACATTATTTACAATTACATACAAATTAATTGGAGAAACATGCGAAATAAATAGGTGCAAAATATAAAAGAAAGTCATACGTGTGAAAACAGATATTCAGTAGTTGACAAATATAGTAAAAACATGACAAGTTACAAAAAAAATAAAATGTCGAACAGTTAGAATAATTAAACTCGACATTAAAAAGAAATAAATTGTGAACATTTTGTACCTACTTTTGCAGACGATAATTATTAACAAGCTAAAATTATTATTTTATTCTTAGATTAGCCGTGTTTTCGTGAGAATCATACAAAGCGCAGTAAAAGCTTTGCTAAAAAGCGATGCGGAAGAAATTGGATTATAAAGCTCTTTTTGTATGTGAATTCCATAGTTCGAAATTGTTTGCAAGCGTTCACGGCAGGGTTCGGACTTCAGAAATCGCATTTCGAAGTAGATTGAAACAAAAATCCCAGTGAAACCAAAATTTTCGAAGTAGAATTTTAATTTCATATTAAAGGCTACTCCAATCAACACTTTTTGCAAAAGAGTGGCAAAAAGTGAAGCAATGAAAAACAAAAACATGCTCTAGAGATGCCTGTTTTCGAACAAATTGTGCTTAATCTGTCAAATTAATCTGAAATGACAGATCAAACACGCTTTTACACACACAGGCATCTCTAACGGTTGTTTTTGTTCTTTACTTTCCCACTTTCGAGCAAAAAGTCTCGAATGTAGTTTGTTACAAACCAAATTTATTCACAATTGAATCGAAACCGAAAATAGAAGTAGATTGTAAGCAAGCGCAGTGGTGCAGTAGATTTGATAATGTATGAAAAAGCCAAGTAAATCTACTGCTTTCGCAGTTAAGTCCGAACGCTGGTTCACGGTTCACCGATTGTCACATTTGACTGGAGAAAAAAGGTTTAGTAATCGGATTCGGATGTCATTTATGGTTGTTGTATTTCTTATTACATTGGGCAGCCTCACGAAAACAAGGATATAATCTTCAATAGCCGCTTTTAACTGTGAAAAATACCCGCGTTTAGAGTGAAGGAATTAAGTACATACTCTCAAAAAATATAAAAGCAGTTGAAAGTCATTTTCGAAAACATGTTCCAAAACATCATTTCCGGTACAGCTGTGCAGTAAAAAAAATGGAGTTGGCGAAAGGATAGTTTTTTTTAGCTTTTGTTCGAAAACTTCAATTGCGCTTTCAAAAAACTCATTTGGTCAAAAGACATGTGTGCAAGCAGGACGAATGCAACTTCCGAGTCATAAATGACGATCATTTGCCGGTCAAATTGACATTTTCACTGACCGTTCTCTAGTAACACTGCGAAGATATCGTTGCTAAACGGCTTACATATTTAATTCAGACTTTTAAAAAAAATAACTGTTTTTTAGTTTTCTTCTTTCATTAGACTTGGACTAATATAAAATTAAAACAAACCTTGTTCTTGTTTGTAAAAACAAAAGGTGTTAGAGAAGGGGAAGCCGAAACAAAAAGCCATTACATAAAAAAACAACTCACACATTCGCCAAGTTGTCAAGTCAACCACATACGATTTCAATTCCATTACAATATTACATAACAATGAACCGACAGTATTGTTTTAACGCCGAAAGAAGACGGTCAGCAAAATACATTTCGTGAACTAGCCGAGCCTAGCCTAGCCTAGCCAATTTTATCCTAACCTCGCCTATCCGAAAATTCGAGCCAAACCTATACAAACTGAGTTAAATAATCTTCAATAAATATTAATAAGTTATATAAATTGTTGTTTTTTTATTGTAAACGAGATTTCCATTAGTTTCCGCCGCCGCCTTTACAAAGGGCATTACCTACTATAAATCAAATTTAGTTATTTCTTAAGCTAAGAACGCTGCTGATGCAAAACTAAATTATTGTCTATGCTCTCCAACACGATTGAGAAATGCTTACAGACACCACAGCGAATAAATACCCATTGAATGTGTCACTTATTGCAAAAAAAAATAAATCACAGAGAACAATGCTGTACCAAATGAAAGAAACAACAAATGTAAATAAAATGAAAATGTTACTTTTCCGCATAAAATTAATTTTCTTGCTTTCAAACTGCCATGAAAACGACCGAATTCCTTTCAACAAAAGAATCGATTCTGTTCAGATTTTTTTCTAAACAAAATCGATTTTTTTCTGTCAAAACAAATCTTGCGTTTGAAGCAAGATTTCACACTGATTTGCACACACACTGTAAAGACTTGACATTTCTATTACGTCAAATTGATAGCCGCGGATTTTTTTAAAGACGAGTTGTTTAACCGTGTTTTAAATTTTTTGAATAGGTAAAAATTGTCAAAAAAAGGGAAAAATAATTTCCTCTCGCGAGCGCTCTCTTCTGCTCAAAACTACACGAATAGACGTACGCGATAGGATTGGACTAAAACTGGTAGAATCAAGTAGTTTTGGGTAGTTTGGACTAGTACTCGAACAGACTTAAAGTTTTTTTCGTCGGATTACTTGTCAAAGTGATACAAAATAGGTCTGTTCGTTTACTTACCAAAATTACCAATTTCTATCATTTTTATGACCGATTTCATAAAAATACACTAAAAGCCCTTTTATCTAAATTCCTCTAAAATTTAATCAGACTACTTTTAAATACTTCCAGTTTCTCGGAATATTCTTGGACCCTACTATCCTACTATCGTTTGCTCTTCATCTTCATCTTCATTCTCAGACGAAGACGAACAATCAATAGGTTTGTTCGTTGAGCCCCAAAGTCACCCTGGGGTCGCCCCAAAGCTTTTTTTTTGAAAAACCTGAAGCCACCCTGGTGAAAAAATTCTGTTTTTTGAGACCTGGGGTCGCCCTGAAGTAGAACTGTGGTGAGTTGAGGTAAAGCAAAAACTGCCAAAGTGACATGAGTTGCTATGCATAGGTATGTTTTGTTGTGGATTCACGTGCTGCAGGTTATTGTTTATATGTATTTGGAAAACAAATTGAAAGAATATACAAATTTAATTTAATGCTAATAAATAGCAATAAAAAATGGAAACTTTAGAAGTTGTTTTTATTCATTTTTAGACATATTTGAAACAAATTTTAAATTTTATTTATTATAGCACAGAACTTTTTTTTCTTGCTTCAAATGTCAACAGCCCTTGAAGCCTGGTTCACAATGCGGCGAGAAAACGAGACGTGAGTATGACGAGAACTCGTTGTAGTTGTCAATTTCAATTTCAAACAATGAAAGCATACCTGGATATACACAATGCGTTTCTCGTCGTCACGTCACGCCAAGAATTCGAAAAATTGAAAAAAAGACGCGACGTGACGACGATTTTCATTTTTCCTAAGCAATTAACAGATTTTTCACAAAAGATGTAATCAAATTGTGTCTAACAAATAAAGTTATTGATAAATCTATTGTTTTGTAAGTTATTTTGTTTATATTTTACTGATTTTTTTTTTACAAAAATGAATTTTTGTCGTAAAAACGCTAGCTGCATTGTGAATTGGACGACGATTTTGTAACTAGAAAAAGATGACAGCGGTTCTCGTCACGCATGTGAATGCGTCCCGTTTCCTCGTCGCATTGTGAATCAGGCATGAGCGTTTTTTGAGAGCCGAAAAACTCAGTTTTTTTTGGACAATTCTTTAGGTTGTCAAGAAAACCTGGGTCAACCCTGGGTAAAGTTCAACGAACGAAGCTAATATCTTCTACGTCGTAAAACACTAAATAAGTTTATCTTTTGGATAAGTTTATTTTTTGGTAAATGAACTGTCAAATTTTGTATAGGAAATGGATTACGCAAATTGGATAAAATTATCTAAGGATTTTGCTGCGGAAACTTATACAAATTTATTTGGATAAACTTATACAAACGTCATTGTGACGTCAAGTCAAGTCAAGTCTTCTAAAATTGCATCTTCTTTTTCTTTCTGTTTATCTATTGTTAAAAGTTAATTAAAAGGATTTTACTTTTGTTACAGAAAATGCACAAACCATCATTTTCTTCCGGATAGTTCTAAAATGAGTAAGTCATTAAAGGCAATTTGTTCATATAATTGCACTAATTTCTGTTTTTTTCTTATTTTTGGCATGTTTTATTTAACTTTTTTAAATTTAAATTGTGTTAACGTCGTAAACGAAAATAATAAACCTAGTCAACTTTTTTTCAATGGGATTATGACATTAGCTGAATCAGCTGATTGGTTAACCACATCATTTACGCAAGATGTTTTAAGGGGCATTCATGAAACGTGCGTCGGAAACTAACGTCGGAAACTTTCCGACGTTGCATGAATACCCTTATTGTGTGAGTTTTAGTTTATAGATTTAACTTCTGTCTATGAATGAGCAAGAATGACTTTTTTCCCAGGCGTAAAAAATAAAATTAAATGAAATTATTTTGGCGATTAGGAAGAACAATACTACTGCAAGACAACAACATAACCCAACCCATTGGGCTCAACTAAACCAAAAATACCTGCCACGAAAGTTTTTTTTTTTTTTTGAAAACCTTCGCAATTGATGTATAAGCTAGACTTAACGATATGACTGAACATTAAGCATGGCTGTAGTGGGGTAGTTGGCCAACGCTCTCTCCTGACTTAATTTAAAACATTTCAGAAGGCCATGAGCTTCAATTTGGACCATGCTGCATAAAGTGCATAGTCCAACGGACATAGAACTCCTGCTCTAACCAAGGCTGATTCGACTTCGCTTTGAAATAAAATCAATTTAACTTCTCGCGAGTTAAAAATTGCGAGTTCCATAATCGGCATTAATATTTTGTTCCCAATAAAAAAAAATACAGGGTGTCCGCCGGGAAGGTATACTACTTTGTTTTGCCGCCATTTTGGTAAACATTAGTCTTGACAGTTCACATTTAGCAGTCGTGAAGTCGACACGTGGTAAATTTATTATGGAAAAATATTCGATAAAACCAACGTGTTTTAATCGTTAAAACATTTTTTCAAAATCAATCATCGATTACTGTGACGATGAGAAAGTTACGTGAAATTTTTGGGAGAAACAACGTGCCAACAAAACGCACTATTTATCGTGTAGTGAATGATTTCGAAGAAAGAGGGTCTGTAGGTGATAGGCCCAAGCATGTACCACAACGTAACTGCAAGATCGGCTGAAAACATTACTTCTGCTCAAGGAAGTGTTCAAAACAATCCATCAACCTTAATTCGACGCCGTGCTCAGGTGCTTGGTCTTCAAAGAACAACTTTGGCCACAATTTTGCACAAGGATTTGCATTATTGTTTCCATTTAACATTCAGTTGACACAAGAGCTTCTTCCACAAGACCATTTACGCCGACGTATATATGCCAATAGGATGTTACAGCTAGCCCATGACAACCCCGATTTTCATGAAAAAATCATAATGAGTGACGAGGCACATTTTCATTTGAATGGATATGTGAATAAACAGAATAGTCGGTTCTGGGCAATGGAAAACCCTCAAATTATTCATCAGTCACCTTTGCATCCATTAAAAGTTACAGTCTGGTGTGCAATTTGGTCAGGAGGAATCATTGGACCTTACTTCTTTGAAAATGAAAATGGCGTAACGGTAACTGTGAATGGGGAGCGATATCGTGATATGATTGAAAACTTTTTAACGCCACAACTGCATGCTTTGAGCTTGATTAACATGTGGTATCAACAAGACGGTGCCACATCGCAAGCAGCCAGGATTACAATGGAATTACTGCGAGACCTCTTTCCACAACAAGTTATTTCAAGAAATGGTGATGTTGATTGGCCTCCACGGTCGCCTGATTTGACTGCTCCGGACTTCTTTTTGTGGGGATATCTGAAAAGCAAGGTTTATGCAAACAAACCAGAAACGCTTGAGCAACTCAAACAAAATATTCGTGATGAAATTAATGAAATACCGCGTGAAATGTGTGAGAATGTAATGAAAAATGTGCTCAAAAGGGCTCGCATTTGTGAGACTAACAGATGCATTTACCTGATATTGTATTCCATACATAACTCCCAAGATTAAATAAAACATTTATCAATATAAGATCCATTCTCTTTCATTTAATCAAAAATTATAAACAAACAAAGTAGTATACCTTCCCGGCGGACACCCTGTACATAGATAAACTGTAAATTTTAGCCACTAGATACACCTCAAAATGTTATTTTAAAAAAATTGATTTGTTTCACTTGAAACTACTCAACTCTTATGTATGTATATATTTACGACAGTTTATTGTTCTAAAAGTGTTCAAAGTTGGCCAAAACTACAGCAGGAAATTATCTCATTTTGGAAAAATATAAAGAAAATTAATAAAAACCAATGAAAACCTAATTATTTTATTTTTTTTTCTAATCTAAATATTCCTATAAGACTTTAATTCCTGATCAATAATTTTATCATAACTCACACCTTATTTAATAATCAACAATATAAGTAAGAATTCATTAAAAGCTAGGTGGACAAAACTAAAGCACATTCTTGACTTCATAAAAAAATAAAAACAAAAACACTCTTTTGCTTATATTTAGTGGCGCATTCATTATTTTAAGTTACTGCAGCCCATCAACAAGCCGTGGAGTCAATATGGGGGACATTATTCCAGGCAATTTAAGATCGTTGAAAAATGGAGTCGAAGTTATCGAATCTCGTACGATGAATTTTCAGAATTAAAATTTCTCATAGATTCTCTATGGGGTTGCGATCAGCTTATTATACTGGCCACTTCATAAAAAAAATACGATTTTCATTAAGTCAATCTTTCACAAGCTTAGCAGTATATTTGGGATCGTTGTCATATTGGAAGAGCTTTCATAACGGCATATTTTCCTCACCATGAGGAAGCAGACCGTTCTGAATAATCTGCCGATACATGAAACGATTCATTACACCATTTACCTTGTGAAATGGCCCGTACCCTTGACTGGAAAAACATCCCCAGACAATAATAAGCCTCCACAGTGCTCAACTAGGACCTTTGTAAAACAAAGGATTTAGGCGTTCTTCCTCTGGCCTGCGTACCGTACGAAATCCGGCGGATTCCTATAAATTTAATATGGATACTCATCAGAGAAGATAACCGTTTTCCATTTTGCTCCAGTCTTGCATGTCGTTTTTTCTTAGAAATAAATGGCTTTTTTATAGTCGGTAAGATAGAATGCCACCTTCAACCGCTCGTCCCCAGATAATCCTGCTTGAGATCTCTAAGCCTTTTTTTATTTTCCATACTTATTGTCTATATGAGAGGATCTGTTTTGGTATCCCTGATGATTCTTTTATCTTGGCGACGGCAAGTTTTTCAAAGTCTGTCGCCACTATGGACCATTTTGCCATTTCCCCATGCACGAAATCGTGCTATTTTTTGCGAAATCAACGTACGACTCAATACCAAATAAATGGTATTGATTCACCGTTAGTGAAATCAGGCACTACTCTTTCTTTTCATCCGTTGAAATATATTTACTTTGATACTTTTTATCACTTTTTATATCAATTATAATACTCGATCTGAAACGGGGCCGATGACACACAACTAATATTTTTTTTTTATTATTTAGATGATGCTTGATTATAAAGAAACAATTAAATTTTAAGTAAGAGTAAATTGACTAAGTTCAGGCGAGATTTTGGAAAAATAAGGTCCATGTGCTTTAGCTTTGTCCACTTGATTTTTAATTAGTTCTGAATTATTTGTTGATTTTTAAACAAGCGAAGAGTTATAATAAAATTAATGATTGTGAATTAAAGCCATACACATTATAATTAAAAAAAAAAAAGTAAAAATTATAAAATTATCATAGGTCTTTTGAATTATCTATATATTTTTCCAAGGAGAGTTCATTCCGTGCTTTAGTTTTGGCCAACACTGTACATAAGGTACAAATGTATTATTGCCAGAAGAAATCTTATCGTATCTTCTAACTATAAATTTGTTTTAATGTTACTAGTTAATATTATGTCATCATAAAAATGTATACATACATAACATCAGAATAAATTATAAATTGCATGCAAACATACATTATATAAATATATATAAAATTGTAATTGCATTTCTTGTAGATGGTTAAAGAGGAAAATGTAGACATTAATTTAATTTAAATTTTGTCTAGATATAAAAGTGATACAAAATGAATCATCTTAAGCTAAATATAGAAACGCGCTTCCAATCGCTTTATGAATAAATTATGTTTTTTTTTTTTTGTTGGTTCAAACCAATACGAAATGGTAATTCTATTTGTGAACGGTGGCACAAAGAATTTCATATGTTTATCTTACATTAATTTGAATTTCGAACTACATACATATATTATTGAATAGGTTTTATTAGTTTTTATTGTTGAATTACTTTTGTGCTCTTTGATCCCCGACAGAGTTGTGTAGGTAGTTAAATAATTGCTCTAGAATAGTCTTTATCCTCAAGAAAATAGACAATTTTACTTTTAAATAAAATTTAAAAAAAATGTATTTGGTTCCTGAAATACAGGCGCAAATTTTTAAACAGTCCTCGCTTAAGGAATAAAACCGACCCTAGTAAACGCAGTCGTTTAGTTGCGAGCCCTTGTCTAACCTTTCCTTAATTTTAAACACTTTAAACAACTCTTCTAACTAATGAAGTGTTTTAAGAGCATTTGTAGGGTTTTAAGCGCATTTGTAGGGTTTTAAGGGCATTTGTAAGGTTTTTTTTATGATTTGTCGTAGAGCATTCGACTGCAGATCGAGAGGTCCCCGTTTCAAATCCGGGTGTCCCCTTTGAAAATTAAATTTTTTTGTAATTTTTTTTCTTTTTTTTAACTCCCCTTTAGCTATTTCACCTTTTCAGCTAAGATGACGGGCGATTTTGTGAGCAGAAAATGATTTTCCACGATATGGTAGTCCAACACTATGTACCACATGTTTTTTTGTTTTTGTTGGGGCGGTCGACCGAATACAAGTTTGTATTGTATATTGTTTGGCGTCGTAGTCTATTGAATCGGGGGGTGGAGATGGTGTTGTTTTGTCGTGGTAATGGTTACTGGGTGCATGCACCACAAATTAAAGCTAAGACAGTTTTCGTGATTGTTGATTTACAAGCTCAAAATCTTCATCAAACATTTTTCTTTAAATTTTTGTTATGAAATTACAAACGTTGAATGGATAAAGTGTACTTTAAAAAAGATAGAGAAGCATTTTGCTGCTTTTAAAGTTAGACGAGTGCTTTAGTGTTAAAGTATACTCTATATCGTTTAAAATTATCAAAGCGTCGACTCTCATTCTAAAACTCATTTTTAGAGTCGGCATCGAATTTAAAAATGATTTAGAGTAGGTTTTAAATGTTTAAAATTTTGCGCCACTAATTTTACTTTCGGGAACTCCCAACATTATACATTTTCCATGGCCATGAACTCCTCGAGCTTAAACACACCCAAAATGCTTTGCTTCTTCAGATTTGTCAAAGCTGTTTCTTCACTAAATATTAGGAGCGGAATACTTTAAAAATCGTTGCTCTGAGCAGTGACGAGTTGTTCACGTGTAGGCAGATGAGGCAGCTGCATCAGGCACCGAGCTTTAATGGGCCCCGCAAGGCAAAAAACATAATATCTGGTACATTGTCGTGATACAATAGTTGTGTTTCATTGGTAATTTTATAGCTAGCGCAGTAAAATTTCCCTCGGTATACAATAACAAAAACGAATAGTGCCGATAAATAAGCCACCAAATTAGTGAATATAAAATTGGGCAAAGAGTGTTGTGCAGTTCAAAAATATTAAAGACTTGAACCTTAAATGTCGGTAATATAGATTATTTTTCACTTAAAGATATTTGTTATTTAAAATACTGAAGCGCATCTTCACACGTTATTTACATGTCCGAATGAAAATCCGAAAATTATTTTAGTCGAGATAAAACTGATTTTATAGTAGGTTTGTTCAGCGAGGCTGTTCGGAACTGTTTGGAACAGTTTTGAACAGAAAAGTACAACTTTTTGCGGTTCAATGAGGAATTTTCTGTTCTAAACTGTTCTGGTTTGCTGTTCAATGAGGCTGTATAGAACACTTTGGAACAATTTCGAACACGATTTTCTGTACTAGCTTTTCAGGTAGAATAACTAAGAACAGATTTCCTGTTCTAACTTGTATTGACGTGCTGTGCTGTTCTGTTCTAATCTAACTATTTTGCCACTGAACAAACCTAGTATCTCGTTGACGTTTTGGATTAAATATTCTATAAACGTCAAAATACAGTTAGTTCCATATCTGTCAAGCTATTAACTGCAACGTAGGATTGCTGAAACATCATAGCCAGATAGCCACGACAAATTTCACGACTTAACACTAAGGTGAATTATTATTAATTAAGTCACTACCTTTATATTGGCATCAAAACAAATCACTGACTTCGAGTTCAAAGTTACTCAGTATTAAAAATTAAAATTTTGATGAAAGCTTTAACTGGCACCTAAACCTGGATTTCAAATGCAATCTTTACCATAAATATTTATTTCGTTTATTGTTATGTATAGCGCCAATAGTTTTAAAAATCGAACTAACCTTTACAAACATGGCGCTGAGTGCATTCCTTGGAAAATTAATTTTTGCTTCGTTTGACACAAATAAAACTTTCTCTCTCACTTTCACTTCATAAGAAAAAATGGAAAACCATTTGCAGTTTGAAAGCTACTGCCAAAGTTTATCTACTTGTTCATCTTTTTGTGCAGTGCAAACAGTAAACACTACATAGATTTGTTTAGTAATTTTTACACCATAGCCGCATTTTATTATCGCTAATGATCCATATAGATCATCCCATGAAAATAAATTACCGATTTTACTTTCTTAACGTCTCAAATTCAGTCATTAAAGTTTTCAATGATGGTTTTCAATGATAGCTATAACTGGAGCCTTAGGCCCCAGTTATAGCTATCATTGAAAACTTTATTGACTGAATTTGAGACGTTTAGAAATAAAATCAGTAACTATTTTGATGCAAAAATAAAGCTGATGGATTGAATTATTACTTTAATGAAAAAAAAATCAATTCGATCCCAAACTTCGCCATAATATTAAGTTTAATTTTTCAATGATCATTGGTAAGGTAGTTCAATCATTGAAATAATAAAAGTCAATTTATGTGGACGGTTGGGCCAAAAAGAATTTTTTGGCAAAAATTAATAACCAAGTCACCGCCTTCATATTGGCATCAAAATATGCACTGAATTTGCTTTTTAAGTCTCTCAAATCCAATCATTAAAATTTTCAATCATGGTTTTCAATGATAGCTATAACTGGGGCCTTAGCTAAGCCCGCAGGGGATTAGTTATTGTTGCATTTAACATGTAAATTGCTTACCCCCCAATTTTTTTTTTTTTTGACCAATTTCCCCCGGGCTTGCACAAAAACACGCCTAACATGTGCAATATCTCACCATGTACTCTATATACCTTGGTACTAGTCCGTTTCCTTTGCACAAACCGAAAAATTACAATTTGAATAGCAAACGATTAGCTCATGAGAAACAAAATTGAGAAAGTAATCCAAAAATATATAAGGCATGTCTCTGTGCAAGTCCGGAGGAAATTGGCAACGACGTCGGGTCTAAACAATATACAGGTTAAATGCAACAACAGAGAACGGTACGGTACCATTGGCCACCGCAAATTTAAAGACGGAAATTTCACCACCGCCGATTGAGTGTTGGATATTTGAGTGCTGCCATTTAGTGCTCAATATTTGCGTGTCACCCATTTAAGTGTCAGATTTTTGGTGTCTGGATATTTTGTTTTCGTGTTGGTAAAGTAGTGTAGCTGTAGATAGATTTTATTAGAAATGCTTAATTCACAATAAGAATTCATTTATATTGTTTTCAATAACAAATCGTATTCTTTTTCAGTTTATTTAACGATTTGCATTTTATTTAGGAAATTTTGCAGAACAGCGACTTCTGCAAAATAAAACACGAAAATTAAAAATAAATGATGCAAAAATAGAAAATCATTTATTAACATTATTTTTACTGGCGGGAGGCAATTTTTTCATGTTTTATTGTCAAAAATAGCAAATTGAAATTTGCGTCAAACACTGAAGCACTATGCAAAAGTCATAGAGTACCTATATTACCTAGAGAACCGACCGGTACCCCTCTTGCCTTAAACACCCGCAAATTTTATTTGAGGTGAGTAAGTGAAAACTCTCTTAGTTTACGCTTTTTTCCTTATCCGTGAATCCGTGTGAATGGTGGATATAAAAACAAATTGGCGCATTAGTTCAAAAAGGTACGTGTCTACGGTTTAATTGTGAACAAAGTGGTGGCCTTAGCTCAAAAAGGTACGTGTCTACGATTTGCACACCTAAATCGTAGACACGTACCTTTTTGAGCTAAGAAACTAGAGTGCGCTTCCAATTTTCGGTAGGTGTTTTTGTTTTTTTTTTAAACATAAATATTCAAAAATATTATTTAATTTATTACCCGGGAGCAACAATGACCGATATTCTTCATAGTTTAGGTTGACAAAAGGTTAAAAAAAGAAATTTGACTACGAAATTAATAAATTTCTCAATTTTTGAATTTAACGGATTTTTTTTTTGAATCCCTGGGCAGTCTTATCCACCTTATTGAGCAATTTGAGCGAAGTCCTTTCAATTGAAGCCACGTTGGTTCGGTTCCATTTAAAATGCATTGGACAACAACCCCATACAAAACTTAATGGGCATTTTCTTCTCAGTACAGCTTGTAGGGTAGAAGAGAACGACCGCCTAAGTCGGTTCTCTAGGTAATATAGGTACTCTATGGCAAAAGTTGTCAAACAAAGCATGGGTATAACTGGCAAATCTGTATTCTATTGTGACTGACCACATTTTTATTCAAAAAAAAACATCATTAACTGTCTGTAGGCAGTGGAAAATAGTCTAGTGTTGTAAGATCGACAGCGAACGGCGGAACCGCTTTAATGAAAATTTTAAGCACTAAAAGGCTGGTGGTGAAGTGTCTAACGGTGAAAGTTCGGCACTGAATAGTCCTGCTTCGACAGAAAATTCTCGGCGCTTAACTTAAGCGCGGAAATAACTGTTTTATCGGCATGAATAATTGTTACCGATAGTTTCTATGGAAACTCCATTTGTTGTATGTGATGGTGTCGCTAATTCCTGATGTCGTTTTTTTTTTAATCAAATCCTTCCGGGATTGAAGAAAAAAAACACACATTCTGTCTCAGTAATATCAGGAAATAAAACGAAACACTCAAACAAGTTTATTTGTTCAAAAAATTCGTTACGGCAGTTTCGCCACTGGGTAGTTCACTGCCGTTTTTTCAATACTAGATTTGTAAACACTGCTTACAGACCGGTTTTTTATGGATTAAAAATGTGGTAAGTTACAATAGAACGCAGATTTGCAAGTAATACGCGTGTTGGCAACATTTGCATGGTGTCGTAAGAAATCATAAACAAAATTGTCTGTTGTTTATATTGAACATTTTATTCATTGCAATGTAAAGGTCAAAACAGCGACGTCGCGTCCACCTAGTCAACAAGCTGAAATTACAGAGGCTGAGATGGCTGGGACACATGGAGCGTATGGGCAGCGACGCACCAGCCAGAAGTGTTTTCGATTCTATCCCTGATGGACTCGCAGCAGAGGAACACCCATCTTAAGTGGCGCGCAATAGTAGAGAACGACCTCAACTAACTTGGTGCGCTTGTTGGTTGAGGCCGTTGTCTGTAATCGCCACATAAAGTAAAACACGCTGGATACGAACCCACACCTTTAATTATCCCAAGGGCAATAATTATTGTTACTGATTTTTGGCTGATTTGAAACCTTGAAAATATTTTTAAATTTATCGATTCATATTCATATGTACATATATATATTTTCTGATATTTATTGCTATTTGCTTATACATATCATAGTTATTACGTGTCTATGATTGATAAAGGACTTAAATTAAAAGTACTAGTGCAACAGAAATAAAACTGTTGTTTTTTAACTATGTGTGTATTTTAGTTGCCGATTTCTTCTGGTCAATTCTGGTTTGCATTTTAGTTCGAAGGCTCTGTAGCATGTGGTGTGTTTGAAATTGAGGTAATTGTGTTGCCTGTGTGAGAGAAAGCAATTGCATTTGATATCTGCTATAGAAACTCAATGTATGTATTTTTTTTTCTTTGGATAATATTCAGGTTCGCTACTACGAGTACACCACAACCGAATTGATTTATGTATATCAAAAACGACTACATTTTATTTAATGAACTACACACACCTTCATGATGAGAATATCACATTTATTAGTACTATCACTAATTAAATGGGGTTGATGGAAATGCAATAGGGGATCTTGATTATGATTTAACAAAAATACAAAATAACATATAGCAGAAATAAATCGTTGTATGGGTTGGTTGTAAAAGATGAGCTTAAAAATAGAAGGACGAGACTAGAGACATGCCAATTTATAACAGTTTTTCAACATTAAAAGTGGGCAAAAAAAATCTGGGTGCCTGAAGTATGCAGCGGGGCCGCATAAACAGTACTTTTATAAACCAAAACTGTTATAATTGGCATGACTAAAGTCACTTCCATTTTCAAAACACTCTATATATTTTCAAATATACCATCCACATCTTGCAAAACATAACAAACAAATCACTTATTGAATTCCAAAACGTAACCAAATGCACCTATGCACACACCGGTGAGTAAAACCAGTTTGGTCCATCGCCAACCATCATCTGTCAGTGGGAGAGAACTTGTTCTTCATCAAAGCGAGAGAAAATAACCACTCTATTCATCTTCATTCATATCTTTCCGGATTACTCGGTGCATTCGGTGTGTTTACAACTGTTAGACTTTGGCTCGAAAAGTGAACAAAGTGATTTGTGAATTCTAAATTTGCTCAACATATTATTGTAAACATTATATTATTTAACTTAAATTCCACTCCACTACAATAATCTTATTTGTATCTATAATCAAGCCATAGAAGTTTCACTCCTTGTGTGTGTACTAACTGATACACTCACATATTTTTTTTTCAAAATTTTGCTATTTGTAGGGTGAATTTAAGTAAAAATTATTTACAAAAAAAAAAAAAAAAAACTATATTCGATTCAACAAATTCTTTTTGTGTTTTAAGGGTTATTTCCAGGGGATGGCGTGAAATTTAGTAAAAACAAAAAAGTTTTATTCGATTTCAAAAATTCTTTTTGTGTATCAAAGTTTTTTTTATAAGGAATAGCTTTAACAATATTTTTTTTTTCAAAGAATTGATATTTATATGGGGGGAAGTGGGGTTAAAATAAAAAAAAAGGGATATCCGATTTTAAAAAGACTTTTTGTTTGAAAAGTTATCTTTAAAAAATTGATATTTATAGAGTGAAATGGGATAACTACAAAAAAGAGGTAATAAAGGTTTGACTTGTTAGATCATATTTTTACGAATTCAGCGATTCATAATGTGAAACTCAGAAAGTTCTATTCAATTACAAAAAGGAGGTTTATTTATTTATATTTTCTTTCGTAATTTGTACGCGAAGTTTAGGTTTGTCTATCCGTGCGAAGCCGGCTAGCTAGTATACAAAAAAAAAAGAAAATGTTTTTGTGAAAGGAAAATATTGACAAAATTTTATTTCTCTTTTGCACTTAAAGAAAGTAATTGAACGATTTGTTTTAATGTCCGCGCATATACATATAATTCTGTACGACACAAACTGATTTGGGGTTATCGTTCAATATGTTTCAAAACACATTTTTTTTTTTTCTGTACTATGTGCGCGCACTCTCATCTAAGGCCATGCAAATCATTTTAGAAACCAAACAGTTGCTTGAAAAATTTGGTTTTCTATTCGATTTGGGGTTTCCTTTATCTTTTCAAGCAAGATTTACGCGGTGTATTGTAATGATATTATTCATTCATTCGAATTATTATTCTATCGACACACAAAAAGAATAAATTCATTGACGAAAACAAAAAAAATAACATATTATAAATTAATTCGTAAGCAATCGGTAGCACCTTTAAGTTGTTGTTGTTCAAAAATTCAATGAAATTGACGGAATAAAGAAAGGTCAAGTCTAATAAACTGACACTCTAGTATGAATAGTAAATAAATAATAATTATAACAAATTCAATTTGTATGAAATTTCGGGACTATCCACTTGAAATAGCATAGACAAATTTGTATAATGGCCTTTTCGATTGGATTCGAATGACAGTTCTTCTTCTGAAAAGAAGAGAAATTTGCTTCTGGTTTTGTTTTCAGAATCGTTCCGGAAAAGTTCACACCTATCAATCGGCAATCAAGGCAATAACACTACTCCAGATTGAGCATGGTATTGAGTCATAATTTTGCACACCAAAGTAAAGTAATATTTATCTGAACTTTAGTTTGAATTTATAATGGGCAAAAAATATATTTATGTTTTAAAACCAAAAAAAGTTTAAATTTATTTAAATTTTTATTAATTTATTTATATTTATTGGTTTCATCCTAGCTCATCCCAAGACAACTGGTAACCACGCAGTCCATCCCCGACCCTTCATGCCAAGACCCAACTGTTACCGGGGCAACTCATTCCGGAAATAAGAAGCCATCCCATTGAAAATGTGTGGGATGTTTTGTGCGAGACAAAGAAAAACAGCGCTTTGTTGTTTGATTTAGTTTCTTGGGGATATATACAATACATACATTATGTACTTACTTATGCTTTAGAAATTTCTTATATAGGATAAAATTAAAGTTTCTTTAAATCCAGGGGTGGAATCGGCTAAGGTGATAGTTGATTATCAATTTTCTGATTGTCTCTTTCACGATAGCTGTCTCTATCCTATCTATAGGAAAGGATAGAGTGAGCACTCGTAAAAACGACGATCACTTTATAAAGTGATCACTTTAGTGTTACGCGATTCGGGCCCAGGTTCTATCCAGGCGACTTTTTGTAAAAATATCCCTATAAGGCATATATCGACTATTAGTACTCAAACTAAAAAAAAAGAGCTAGGTACACTACACTAAAAATTGTTACACACGGGAATTAGCATTTTATTGTTCCTCAAAGTAGGTATAAATATAATGAAAAAATGATTATTCCCCGTTTGACGTGAAGCGCGCAATAAAATAGTTTATTTTTATATAATTAAGGATGTGAATCAGAGTCAGAATACAATCAGAAAACGGCGGCAATTATGGGTTTCTTCTAATCCTTTAGAATAGGATGATAAATTGTGCTTAGATATATTTATTTCTTTTCTTTTTTCTTTTCATTACATTGATGTAGGTTTGTTAACTATTATCCAAGCGAGCCTTTGTGGATTTCCTTTTCGAAATCGTTGAAAACTTAAGCCGGGAATACGAAAATCACCAATTCTCAACACCCTTACCGCCATATTATTCACTAGATACATCCAGATTAAAACTTAAATCCAGATGCATTTACATTGAATTTGTATGCTTTACATCTGGATTTAAATTTTTAATCTGGATGAATCGAGTGAATAATATTGCCATTAAACATTGTACCGCTTTACGATTGTATGCCCAAGAGTCATATTAATTAAGTGTGGGCAATGATTTTTGTGTTTCCATTTGTTTTTTTTTTTGCATTTTTCGTCCTGCATTAATAATAATTATTTAAATCAATTAAAAGTTCAAGTAACCTAAACTCAAGAAGTTCTTATTTTCATCATCTTCGTTTTTTATAATTATTTAATACATTTTATTTATCCATACAAAACTTTTTAAATAAAATAAAACACATTTTGCTACCAACGAAATTTTTCACTTGTTGCACAGACCGCAACGATTACGAAAATGCGGTCGATAACGAGCGACGAGGATAATCAATGGATGTCGAGCGCAATCGACAATCACAATACCGATTTGCTAATTTATCGATCGTTAATTGCTTTTCGAAATACATATATATTGCGTATTTTTCTTTTGCTGAATTATCCTATGAACCCTAAGTAAATATAAGATGCACTTTTAGCCACTTACGAATACTTATTGCATGATATACTATTTGGCTAAGATAACCATAGATCTGGTCAGACCGTGACCATTCAATTTGTCTATCTGGGTATTACTGTAAACTCGGCAAACAACATTAGAGAGGAAATCAAACCTAGAAGAACTCTTTCTAATCGCTGATTTTTCCCTTATGCTGAGCAAGCAAACGAGTAATAAAGACCTATCGAGAAAAACCAAGGAAAAGCTGAACAAAACACTCATCATCACGGTCCTTAAATAATGGTGCAGAGGCATGCACTCTTACCCAGACAGATGAAAGCTGCCTTGTTCTATTCGAGAGAAAAGTCCTGTTTGAGTACACAAACTAGACTATATGTGCAGATCAAATCTTCCAAACAAGATAGATTGCATCTTTCATCTTAAAATCTCATCTTGAACGTATCTTTTTGTTTATAAAACAAAAAAGGGCAAATCTTTTCTACAATGGGAATGAAAAACGAAATTAATTTTTATTAAAACCTCGAAATTAACACCAAACCAATACTTGCATATAGAACAAGTCAAAACACATTTATAGCAATAAAGATGGCTGGTCGAGACTCCAGGCCGACAAGAAGTTCGAGAAAACAAGGCTGACCTTATCTTCGGTGATGTGACCAAGTAGAGACCAAGAAGGAGACGGCAGGCTAGATATCGAGCCGTCTGGGGAGATATATTAATTAGCTGCCGCTAATTTGGCTTCGAATCTTTTTTTTTAATTTTGTATGAGCATATAAAGTTTTCCCCAATAATCACAAGACAGTTTCACATACGACTTTTATTATTATATATACATATATATTTTCAGCTTGAAATTTTGTCTATTAAGAGCCCAAAAAAATAAAAGAACGCAAGTTTTCCCCTTAACTTAAATAAATGCATGCAAGTTGTAAATTAAAAAAAAAAATATTTTGATACCCTGCCCACTCTTGTGTTAAATTTTGATTTGATTTCAAAACTTCATTAACTGTCTGTATAGCCTTTTGACAATTTTGGAGTTACGTGAAGAAAATTTGAAGTCTTTGAAACGAAATCTCCCGGACGAAAGTGAAAGCGATATAGTCTGGGGAAAGTCGATTCTAGGAATGAGTGCACCCATTTTCTGATTTATACCTACCTTATTGAGAAATGTTAATAAAACGCTTTAAATTATACATATGTATATACTAAATAAAAACTACTTTATCAAAACCTACTGTGTCTACCCCAAGAAAAGCCATGCATTAAGATTTGTTTGCTTTTTTTTTTAAATTCAATTTTAAAGAGAAAACAAAATTGCAAACCTGATTAAGGCAATAAACAAATGCATGCACTTAAATTAAATACATATCATTATTTTAACTCACCAGCAGTTGCTTTCGATAGGAAGCTTTTGGTCTTATCCAAAATATATTGTAAATTATATCCATCTTTTTCATACCTAAAAATTAAAAAAAAAAAACACAATGAGAAAATACAATAAAAAAAAGTAGCAAAAAAAAAAAAACCTACGTCTCAGTTCGCTTGGTGCAAAATAGATTTTTGAAATTACTATAAATGCAAAATAGTGTAAACGATGGCAGCCCTTGGCCCAAGTATCTTGCAAATTTAATTTGCTCCGGCTTATTCATGCCACTCTGGTTAAGGGCCAGAAACGGTCGATGATCAGTCACATCATATTGCTGCAAAAAAAATATAAACATTAAAATAAAAATCAAAAAATAAGAGAAATGAAATTAATTAAGAAATAAAAAAATCCACTTTTAAGCTAAAAACGCATTTTCCACATGAATATACTTTGAAAATCGATATTTTGTGTGAACATGTATCTTGAGTCTCACATGAAATATGAAACATACAAAATTCATTTCATGTTTACATAATTCTCAAGACGTATGTATGTATGTAGAGCAATGCTTAATGTGGCTTAAGGAGGGTGGTGTGGCGCGTAGTGTGTGGTGGGTATGATGGGATTGTTGTTGGGATGATGGAGTCGAATGAGAATAGGATTGGGAACTGGGGTGGTGGTGTGTTTGTTATATGAATAGGTAGGTGGGGGTTGAGATTAAAATAAAAAGAACGAGTAGGTAGGTATTTCATATATAAATTTTTCATTATGCATTCATTTTCCACATACTTTGCAAAATTTGATAAAGTTCTCCACCACTATCGATTTATCAGCCAAAGTCATTTGTCCCGTGAATCTAACTCCCAGCTGCTTAAGGGTGTCCTTCTTTTTCACAGGCAGCTTGTTCATATGCTGGAAGATGCCCTCTTCGACCTTGTGTGCCGGATGAACGTCAAAGTTATCCTTAATACTAAAATTAACCAACGGTTTGGAAGCATTGCTTTGATTATTGTTGTTGTTTGAGTTATCGCTGCCCGCCGACTCGGATGAGATATTCGAGTTACTGGCATTGAGATGCACTCCAGCAAAGGCGCCCATTGGGTCACAGGAAGACTCATTTGAATTGTTGCTTGTCTGGTGTTGAAGGTCGAACAAGTTGTGCTTGGAATCGTGGTCGAAAGTGTCGATGTCCAGCGAGGAACGGTTCAATGGAGTTGCAGAAGCAGCTGCCGCAGCCAAAGGTGTACCAGTGCGATGGCTATGTGGTGTCATTGATGTACTACTATCTAAATCGATTAAATTACTATTGGAGCAAGGTGTTGCCGGGGCAGGAGTGGAGTTCGATTGTGAATCTTCTCCATAATCGCCAGAATGGCGCAGATACTTGAGGAATTCAAATGAACCATCGAAGTGATGATTGTGATGTTGTTGTTGTTGAGTGGTGCTGGAAGTGGGCTGTGGCGGTGCTGCTTGTTGCGATGACTGTGGGTGATGATGATGATGGTGATTGCTGCTGTGGTCTGCAGAAGCGTGACCACCACTAGCAGCAGGATTACCAGATGCCGTAGCCTGGTTGGTTTGGGGACTGCTCCAGCGTGGCGTTGGCTGTTGATGACTAAACGTCAGTGAGCTGCCCTGCTGTTGCGGATGAACAGTATGTTGATGATGGTGATGATGATGATAACCATGGTGATGACTGTTGACGCCCGAGTAGATTTGTTGATTCCCTAAATGCTGCTGTTGTTGTTGTTGTTGTTGTGGATTCTCACCGTTCACATACATCGGACTATCACCATTCACACCCAGGCTGGCAGAGCTGTTGCTATAGCTACCATTACTGCTCCCGTTTCCAGCAAAACCTTGAAAATCATCAAAAGACTGCACCTTGTTCTCGCCATTGCTCAGATACTTGGCGAATTCCGATGGATCATTCAAGGAATCGAGGAAGAATGAACTGAAATTGCTCGAAATACACGACATTTTAACGTGGTGTCGTTGTCGTTTTGCGCCCCCCCACTTAACAACAAATTGGGGCCGAATTTCAAAGAATCATAAATAAAGAAAAAATAAAAACACAACTACGAGTTCACAATTTACAGACAAAAAAAAAAACACTTAAAACGTTAACAATCTCCTCTAGCAATTCTAGGATAGGTGGATCCCTGCAGTAGCAGGTTATTTTTGGTGTTCAAGAAATTTTCCTTGGAGCGCAGAGAAATAGAAATTCAAATCCAAATCTTCTTGTCGTCGACGAAACGAATTCGCCTTTCTTGCTGCTTTGCTTAGCTGCTGAGGCTGACCTCTTCTTCTTTTCTTCCTTTTATGCGAACCAAAGCAAGCACAAATATCAAGTTTTTCCGATATTTTTCTTTTCTTGTTCCTTTTTGGATCAACAATTTTTTTCTTTCAACTTTATTGGTTCGCTTTCTTCTCGATTGGCCTTTTGAACAGCAGTGCAGTGCAACTTTTATTATTTTATTTGCTGAATTTTATGAATAGAAATTTATTTAAAATTTAACCCCACATATGCTTCCCTTCTTTTGGTTTTCCTTTCTTTTCCACCTCACAAATGCACCGTCGCCGTCGTCGTCTTGCAACACAGACACACTTCACGTTCTCCTCGTCGTCGTCGTCGTCGTCGCGTACCGAACCAAATTTTGACTTGTTTCTCTAGCGTTTTTTTTTTCACTCCTTGCTGTTGGCCTGGCCAGGCCGTGCTTCTACGACGGTCGGGTTGGTTGTTTCCTCCTTGTATGTGATGTGTGGAAGAACTCTTTTCTCTTTTTTTGCTTCTTTTGGTAGTGGCCTCCTCTTCTCGTGTTCTTTTCTTTGGCTTTTCTTCGCTTGGTGCAGCAGCTTCCTTCCAAGTATTTTGTCTTTCTCTTTGCGTATGCTTGAATTTCTTTTCGGGATTGAGATTGAGACGAGATGAGCAATTTTTTCTTTTGATTTTTCCTAACTAATTTCTGCTTTCTTTGAGAAGAGGATAATACTGTTTGGTTAACGTGTAATCATAATTCAATTTACACCTAATTTTTCAATTAATCTTAATTATAAAACTTAATTAGGAAACAATTTTGTTCGAATCTCCGACGCGAGAGAGAACGAAAGCGAAAAACAGTTTATTTTCAACTACCCGAACCCGTAGCCGTGTATAGAAAACGTCGCGCACTTATACTATTATACAAAAACACCCGATGAAATTGCACACACTGACATCGAATGACATATCGGTGTGTAAAAAAATCGAATGTAGAAATCAAGAGGGGAAATTAAACGCCAAAAATTGAAGAGGATAATAGAAAAATAGGGGTGTGACAAAAACAAAAACGTGTGCTAGATTTAAGCTTGTTTCACAATGCGACGAGAAAACAAGACGTAAAGCGTGAAACAAATTAAAGGCTGTCCGACGACTGAATAAAGGCTCTCCCACACCAACGCGAAATATTCGGCGCGACAACGAAACTTTCGCCTGTCTTAATTTATTTACATGGAGATTAATGGGAGCACCCACCCTGGCGCGATGCGAATCTTCGAACATTTTTCAGTCGTCGCATATTCGCGCGAATGTTTCGCGTTGGTTTGGGTCAGCCTTAATGTTCGAAGATTCGCATCGTGCCAGTGTGGGTGCTCCTATTAATCTCCATGTAAATAAATTAAGACAGGCGAAAATTTCGTCGTCGTTCTGAAATATTCGCGTTGGTTTGGGAGAGCCTTTAACCAGCAACAGCACCAGCGCCGTCAACAGCAAACAGCACGCTGGCTAGCAAATATTTTTGAAACACATTTGCACCAGCACCAGCCAACAGAAATGTATGGAGTTTATAACTTTTTGTAGTGTGGTGCTGCCAAATGGCGCTGTTGACGTTGCTGGTGCTGGTCTAATGTGTGTTGAACGATTGAAATACATTGGTTATAAAATAATGGCGGCCGCTGTTGCTGGTGACGTTGCTGCTGCTGGTTCAATCTGTTTCGCGCATAAGCGTGATGACAAACGCTGTCGTCTTTACAAAATCGTTGCCCAATTCACAATGCAGCGAGCGTTTTTACGACAAAAACTCATTTTTGTAAAAAAAAATAGATATAAAATAACATACAAAACAATAGATTTATCAAAAACTGAATTTAAGTTTAACCTGAATGTATCTAGTGAATAAAATGGCGGTATTGTTAAATAAATTTGATCATTTCTTCTTTGAAAAATCTGTAAATTTCTTAGCAAGAATGAAAATCGTCGTTACGTCGCGTCTTTTCATACTTTTTACTTGATACGTTTTTACTTGCACAAAGTTAACTTTCATTAAAAATTGCTGTCGTGTAGAGGTATTTGCAATTAGAAAGAAACCAAAAGAGAAACGAGGTAAAAACAATCTGCGTTCAATGCTCAAAACCACAGATTAGCCATATGAAGATAAGAATGTTTCGTACGTTTCTCCCTCCAAAACCCAAACCCCACAGTGTCGATGAATAGATGTGAATTTCAACAACTATGAACCTTAGAGGATATATTATATGGAGTGCTTGTTTCTATCCCTAATGCATTGTGACGCCTGCGCCCTTGATAGGAGGCGCTATTTCGGTTTAGATAAAGTCTTAGAATATCGTACAGCTACTATCATTCTTTCCAAACCTGCCAGTTTTAGTCCGAAGTTCTGTCAAAGTCCATATAAAAAAAATAAAATTGGACCAAAAATGGGTAGTTTCGAACTAGTACGCGAACACACCTATTACATGGTGACTCCAAGAGAAATATTTCATAGAATACTATAGTGCATGCTATGAAAATTGCTCATGGAGGCTACTTATAGTATTCTATAAAAAATTTCTTGCCACATATTGCTCGGCTCATAGAAAGCTATGGATAGTATTCTATGAGCAAGCAATTTTTCGTTTTTTGTTTGAATTTTGTTTGTTTGTGTGATGTTGTTCTATTCTCGCAAATGAAATAGTAAGTTATAAAAATGCCCAACCAACATTTTATGGCATACTATCGCTCTTTCTTTCTATCAAAAGTGACAGATGGTAATCTATGAAATATTTCAGGTGGAGACCCCGAGTTATAAATCCCTTAAGCTATGAACATACCTAATTTTATATTTTCGAAGTTCGAAAAACGATGACACATGTCACAGAATTTTTTGCTTCTTGCACCTTGCTCTTGCTGCGGACCAAAAGCCCAACGAAAAAAGATATAAACTTTGTAGCGCGAACCTAGACGTTCTGCAATTATAAATATAATTTACCAAATAAAATTTCATCAAAACTTAACCATGAATTTCGTTATTGAAAATAAAAGTGATTCATCAGGTAGAATTGGCCGCTTAGAGCATCCGGAAACCGGGACTTCAGTTCAGACACCTCTCCTTTTACAATGCACAAAGGTGAGCAATGAATTGCACATGGAGATCTGCATTTTGTTTACATTTTTCACCTGGTTTTAGGGAGGAAGTATTCCACATCTAAGCCAGGAAGTCTACAGGTACATAACACATGACGCACCTATTCTACTTTTGTCGTTGTCAAATGTAACCTACATGGCTGAAGCTTTAAAACTATTCAAAAAAGGCATTTCTACATTCGTTGGTTACCCGAATTCGTTGAACATCTTGACCGTAAGAGATATTTGTGAAACAACACCATCCGGGTTCAACGACAAGGACATTGTGCCGTTGTTTACGCGACGAGGGAAGGAACCTTTATCCTCCCAGCGGTATGTATGATAGAAGATTATTTGTATTCATTGGGGACTAAATCAATTTTAATAGGTACATGGAACTAGTTGAAGCTATATCTCCAGACATTTACATTGGACTTTACGACGCCGACACCAATGAGGACAGTTCAAAGAAGAGAGTTCAAAAGTCCGTAGACCGAACTGAAGTGTTCTTTAACTATTGCTATGAAAAGCACCTTAGTTCGAGCATCCTATCGAAGAAAGCAATTTTTGGTAAATAGCACAGTCACTAAAGGTAGGTAGGTCTGCCTACTTATCTACCTATTTCGGGTAAATGAAACTTAGTCGAAGACAACTTATGGCTTGTTCGACGTATCTTTTAGACACTAAGTTCCAACTACTGTGTCAACATATTTCCTTTTTTCACACGACCAAAAAATCTTACGATACTATGCTTAGTCGAAGTACTTTTTGGCCTTGTAAATGAGGCACGTGTCACGTGAGTCTGGCAGTCAATCATCTGTTCCTCCATTTATTATGACACTAAATCTCTTAATTCTAAATTCTGTCCTTCACATAGGGGCCGATGTGTTCGAACGAAAAAAGTAGAATTCTCTTCTCATTATCGACATAAACAGCCCTTTACAATCCAGAGTTTTAAATGCGAATTCTTAATATTAAATAAAATATCTCAAATTTTCAGCACCAATCGTTGGTGGATTCAATAAATTTTCAAGATCCATGTCCATCAAAAAATTAAAAGAAAAGTCCCAAATTGGCGGTTACGTATTGGATGGGTTTCACAACAATGGTCTCAGTGCTACAACAGTTAATTGCAAATCCCTCCTGGACATCGTAGAGCACTGTGTAATTCAGCTTGATGTGGATAAGCCAAAGGTTATGTTGGGTGCCTATAGCCCATTGGTAGTGGCTGAATTGGTTCGACATAACGTTGATATATTCGACACGTCGTATGCCTATGTAGCTGCATCAAATTTCAAAGCGCTTACATTTAATTTCGATAGGACAAAATTGGGCCCAAATAAGCCTATGCTGGAAATTTCAGATGATGCGTAAATAAATTAACATTATTCTAAGACGGTCAAATCAAAATGAATGTGTGTTTATAGATTAAAAGAAGACTTTACTCCATTGCTCAAAGACTGCCAGTGTGAGGCATGCAAACAGCACACGAGAGCGTATATCCATCACCTGTACAATACCAAAGAGCTCCTCGGACCTATTCTACTGATGATGTGAGTCAGATTTATTCATTTATTTGCAAATAATAAAATCGATAAATTTAATTTTCAGTCACAACCTTCACCACTATATGGAGTTCTTTAAAATTCTTAGAACGGCTGTCAGTGAAGACTCCTTGTCACATCTAATCGATTTATTAAGATTTCAAGGAACGGACAAAGAAATCGACTACAGCATTACAGAACTACCAAAGCTGATAAATAAGAGCGACGAAAAAAGAGCGATGTTCAAAGAAATGGCAACAATCCAATGATATTGAAAATTTTCTATATTGTCTTCAAATTTTTACATGAATAAGTTTAAAGTTCTAGATCAGGGTCTTTGAAATTATATCTCTCTTCATTTGTTATTCGGATATTCAAAAGCTTTATATGTATTTACATTTCCTCGGATATAATACGTTCCAACAGTTTTTCGTACAATTAACATTTCAGAAGTATCAATGGTTTTTGTTTGTATTTAAAGGTGTCTTTAAGGTCTTTCATAAAAACAATTCCACAAGCTTTTGATTATCCGAATAATAATAATTGAAGGAATTTTATTTAATGGCCTTAATCTTCTACTATTATAGTTCACTTAAATATTTGTATATTAGAGTATACACATTCCCGCTTTCATTTTTTATTTTTTTTAACACTCTTTCTTCTGTAAGGTTGTTAAACAATTCGCTATCTGAAATAACAAAAAAAAAATTAATTAAAAACTCTAATAAATGTGTATTTAACGATGAAGAAAATAAGTATTTTTAGGTTTACTCTTTTGTACACTTTTTCTCGTTTAAAGTGAGTTTTTTTTTTAACCCAGTAGGCCTATTCCAGAAAGCGCGGCGGATCGTATTGAAAGCGATCCCTCAAATATCGCTTCGCTTTGGGTTTTTCCCAAAAGCAAAGATGGTCGAAAATTACCCTTCTAGTTTCCCAATTTAACATTTCCATTAGTTCTTCCAAGTCCGCATTTACATTGCCCGATTTTTCCAATGCCGATTTGTCTTTGTTGTTGTAATCGTGTGAGATTTCGAGGGACAGTCGAGATGTTCCCGACGATTTTATAAAAAAAAAATAGACTTCTAGGCAATGTCTATTAAACATAGCATTTCTGAATTTTTGATTCTGATACACATATCACATTTTCTGATTTTTGACTATTATAGCCTTTGGTTTAAGCTATTACTTGAAAAATGACTAAAGGCATGTCGAAAAATTTATTTTTGAAGACGCGCAAAGCATTTAATAATGTTGAGGGCTTTTATAAATTGGCATGAGTCTCTATTAGTCCATTAATCTAAGTAATTAAATTGTATGTTGGAATGTGGGGCACTTTAAACTACTGAAAAACTTAAAACTAAAAACAAAAAAATCAATCGAGCCCCATCAACCGCCATTTAATTGAAAAGCAATAAAATGGGTCAGTTTCATTTCGGAATTCTGAAAACTTATCAAAATTTCCACAGTTTTGCTGTCAAATACTCAGGAACGAAAAATTTGGGTTCGCTCAAGTGAGCCCTCTAAAATATAAACTGACTAAAAGCAATAAAACCATTGGGAGGCCTTATGCAAACATTCACTTACATAATATTATGTGTGTTAGTCACAATCGAAAGCTGACTTTTGGCTTGAAAACAAAACAACTAGCCAGTTCAAGTTTCTCAAGATCTGAACGCAATAACTCAATGAGATTGCTCACTTTCGTTGTCAGAAACTGATATTTTTTTTCGGTTCGCTAGCTCAATTATTTTTTGTTGCAGTTGATCAATTTAGAGATGCAGAGTGGTTTTGACTTCTAGCGGATAAATCTTCTTCAGGTTTCTCCTCCTTCTCAGTCAAACTGCAGGAGTTGGCTCCATAAGATGTCAAAAACGTGAACTGGCTAAACGTGTTTTCTGTTTATATAAAAAAAAAAAATTAATGGCTTTTATGTCTCCATGTAACAGAAGTCTTTTTGGGAGTGGAATTCACCTCACTGCAGGCAGACTCAACAAAATGCTTACATGCTTTAGTTTTTGTTGTTCAAACTTATAAAAACTATTTTCGATAAATACCAAGAAGGGACTGAACTCAATAACAAGTAGGAAAAATATTTAAATACCTCCAACAAAAATGATTTGTCTGTCTATTGTATTGTATTGAATGGTATTGTTTCGTATTGTGTTGTGCTGTATTGTATTGCAACAGACACAAATTCGAATCGAGTTTATAAAACCGTATTAACAACATTGAACACGTAAAAAATAAAATAAACAGGTTTTACTCTTACCTCCGACTGTAATATAACCGCTAAATTCACAAAATCCTGCATTCAGTGCTCTAACATCTTTGATTTTGTAATGCTCTGCTCGAGCGTAGACAAATAATTTAATAAGTTTTTTCGCGTTTTGTTTTCTATCGGGTGTTATAAATATATTATGTGGTATGTTGTGATCACACATAAATTTAACCAGTGCATAAATTGTCTTAACAATCGATTCTTTATTGTTATGATCGATTAAATAGCAAATTGCTTCAGTTGGCATTGAATTGTGCAATCTGTATGCACCACTTTTTCCAATAGCTTCAAATTCCTTTGGATATAGAATAACAGTGTGTTGTTATACATTTTTTTTTATGGGAAATTATTAACCTACCGCATTGTCAATATACAAATCGCAATCCATAAATATTAAATGAAGATGCAGATGATTTACCGATGCTAATGCCCCGGGACTATTGTAGCCAATCCGAAAACATATTTCATCTGTCGATAGTAGGAATTTTGTGGAAAATTCCAGTGCTTTTTCTGTGATTAGCTGGGGTTGGGAATTTTCTAAATCTGGACATATCAATGAATGATAAACGGTTAAAGGGCTCTGGTTGATAATGAATGAAACAACAATATCTTCGAAAGGAATATCCATCAGTTTTTCACTTGGTTTGATTTGATTGAAATTGAATTTGCTGTGATCAAACTTGGAAAACAGTGATGGAATAAGTTGTGGAATACGACGTAGCTTCGTTCGGTCGGGATTTAACTAAAAAAAATAAAACAATGTAATGTTAGGTTTTCTTAGAGGAAGCGAATGCTAATAAAGACCATTTTTGTCTATTTATTCTAAATACTGTCAAATAATATAAATATGTTCCCACTAATAATGGCCTTTTCGATTGGTATCAGAATGATAGCTTCTCTTCTGAAAAAAAGGGAATTTTCTCCTGCATTTGTTCTCAGAAGCGTTCACACGTATCAAATTATTCTTCCGGATAACCAATAGAAAAGGCTATTTATACCTATTAATACTGAAACTGGCAGATTTTTTTTTTTCTAATGGGAGACGATGAAGAAAAACAACAAGGCTCCTTGGGAGAACCTGAAATCATTAAATGAATAAACAGCGATACATGGGATGAATTACATACATGCAATGCCAATCACAAGAATTGAACAATTTAGATTATGATGAATGTTCGTTGGGAAAACAGACTGGTATCATCAAAACGAGGTAGATGTTTACATCATCCTGGTTAAACGTTATTTTTTGTATTTCTTAAAAAGCACTCGATTCTAAAAATGATTACCAAAAAGATCTAGCAGGTAGTTTACCTAGGTGATTGAACAAAAATAATGAACGGCTTTCAGAGCAAATTCCGGAAAAACCGTGAAAAATTCATACATAAATATGTACATAAAACTTTTCAATATGCCTATACAAATTGTACATTAGAGCTATGTATACAATTTTAACCGCTGATTAACTTGACTAGTTTAAATCTCATGAAGTCAAAAGCAGAATCTTAAAACTCAATTGGGCTTATATGATATGACTGATGATCTAGGTTAACGCTGAACATTGAGTGTACAAATATTGTCAACAGGACATCCGTTTTTGGCTAAGGACTATACACAAAAATATTTAGTTACCTCCGTATAAAAGTTGTATTTTCCTGGTAAACACCTTCGGCTTAAGACATTTAAATTATATTTAAAAACACCAGGTTCATTATTTAAATCTGTCCACTCTTGTTTTATAGTATTCAATTGATGATTTTGCGACATTTTAAATAATAAGCTTGATGAGTATCATTTATTTATGATTTATGCAATTTCCTGCTTCTTGCTTCTTCTATTTTGTTTGGAGTTTAGTGAAAAATTGGGTTATGTTTTGGATTTTTTGTTTACGTTTTAACATCGTTTGACATTTTCTTACGTTGGCATAAGGCCAGTTCAGTGAAATGAGATCTCAGCGGGCCATGCCATCACACACTAGGTCAATTTAATCTGCGGAAATCGAAATCGAAGTTTGAATACGAGAGAGTTGAAGAGTGCTGATGCGGAAGGAAACGGGCAAAATGTTATCTCTTGTTTCTTACGAGTGGAATATCATTTTTGATTGTGTTAGTGCCTGATTACATGGGTCGTTTTACTGAGCAATTTTGTCTACCCCGGCCAAGGGCCAACGCATACGTCCCTCGCCTACTTGCTTAAAAATCGCAAGATCCAGATTTAATGGTTTAAAAGCAGTCTTAAGAGAAAACATGGGTTAAGGGTATGCTATTCATGCAACACACACCGCCGGTGGACCCGCCTCTGAGTTTACAATACAGGTTTGATGAACGACCTTACAAAACTGCTTGATACTTTTATCGCATGATTCGCATGTTTTATGGCGAATTCGAATTTTTTCTAAACAAAATCGATTCTTTTCTGTCAAAACAAATCTTGCGTTTTTAGCAAGATTTCACACTGATTTGCACACACACTATGAAGACTTGACATTTCTAATACGTCAAATTGAAAGTCGTGGAATTTTTGGAAGACGAGTTGTTTATTTTTTTGGTTGCAACGAATTCTACATAATTTAACAAAATATTCAACAATATATTCAGTCAATACAGCATAAAAATAATTTATTGTGCGTTGTTCATTATCAAACACAAATTTGACAAAAAAAAAATAGCTTTCGCGAGTGAAAGACGTGTTAAAAACTTTCAGTGCAAGTGAAAACTTTTCAATTACAATTTTCTTTAAAAATATGTGTGCAAATAGAAGTTCAAACAAATAAAATGCAACCAACAAATTGGCTAATATCTTTTATTTATTAATTTAATTCTATTGGTAAAACATTTTTCTCACAACAAAAGCAAACAACCTTAATAGTTTTGTGAATGATTTCTTGACGTTTTGCGTCAATTGCAGCTATAAAGTAACACAAACACAATCGCACCGAAAAAAATCGTTTCTTTTACGAAATACTAATTCCTTTTAATTGACAGAAAAAAATCGATTCTGTTTAGAAAAAATTCGATTCCTTTTTTGAAAGGAATTCGCCATTAATTTTCACCTTGTCAAAATCTAAAACGCACGCGGTTTTCGCCGCTTTAATTGATCACATTGAATTTAAATTATACAGCAAACATTAGATACAACAACTTTAGTATAAAATAGTATATTATAATTTATTTTTTATCATTTTTAAATAAAACAAAATTTTCTTACAAAAAGTTTTGAAAATGGATAGAAATTTACTTTTGACGATCCTGGAAGAAAATGTTTAAAAGAATAAAGAACTAAAAACATGTTAGGCTTTGATTAAGAACTGTTCCTCGAGTTTCTTCTTTGGAGTATAGGGATTATGAGCAGGATCAGCATTCAAGCTAAAAAGAAAAACAACATGGAAATAAAATAAAAGCAGAACAAAATAATAAATTTACATAAAACATAATTCACGACTAAGTCGCAAGTAGAGGTAGGACTGCCGAGAATGGTTTAAATAATTGACTGCTATATTTACCTGTAATAATTAATTGCCTCAGCACAGTTGACATTATACCACCAATCGCAGGCGAATTCTTTTTGATTGAAAATTGTTCCATTGGTGCAAAGAAAAGAAGCACCTTGATGACCTTCTCTCCCATCATGGCACACATGATAAGCCTTTGAAAATTTAAATTTCAATTAAATTAGTACAGTTACAAAATGATTTGGATTCATACTTGGATGCGTGTTTTCATAGAATAAAAAATGAAGTTGTTGTTGTTCATAAATGTAGTTTAGTTTCTTACTAAGTTAACTATCAAAGACCCATTACCTACTTTATTTCAGTTTTTCTTACTTGACATCCAGTTTCAACATTTGCATACATCCCAGGTGCAGCAGGTACAGTACCGCAATCAAAGTTTGTATGTGGAACTTCATGGTAAAGTGGGTAATCGACACCTGGAACTCCAGGAACCTTACTCAAATCCTGCTTCTTCTCTTTTCTTCGTTCTTCATAATCTTTTTCAGGATGGAATAAGCTTCCAAATGTCTACAACAAAGAAGAGTTCATAAGTTGAGTTCTTAGTAACATACCTTAAATAGTCTTCGGATGGCAATATTTCCGCAACCAAGCTTTGCAAAAGGTTGTGGTTTTCAGTATTGATTAGAGAATTGATAGATCTTTCTATATCGATGCAAAAGTTTTAAAAAATCTTAAAATTTTTTTTTTTTGTTTTGCACCCCTCTTGGACCCAACACTTTTTTGTGTTTGATTAAAATATCTTGATTTTTTAGAAATAGGTATAAGATACCCATTTGTTTTTAGTAGTTTCTTGTACCTACATATGTATGTACATATTGCAAAAAAAAAATTGTGTGAGTGCCGGGACTCACGGTTAATATGCGTAAACATCAACGTGCGCGGATCCAAAACGGACTTGTTTTTGCTTGAAGGGGATCTTAGATTTTTTTCACTGAACACACCCATCCTAGTAAGCAGATCGTAACGTTGCACACCGTAACGTTGCACACGAACGTTCACGTTTTTTTTTCACTCTACCGCCAGCATAGATGTTTACACATCAATAATCTTAATATATGGCCGAGTTCAACGCACATCTGAATATTCAGAATTCTGAATTTTTGAAGCTTTTGATTGGCCAGCTGTCAGAAAAAGTTCTGAAAATTCAGATGGCTTCTGACGGCTGGCCAATCAAGAGCTTCAAAAATTCAGAATTCTGAATATTCAGATGTGCGTTGAACTCGGCCTATGAAACAAAGTCGTTTTAGTTACAACACTTGTAACTCAAGAACCGCTGGACCGATTTTAATGATCTTTGATTTGTTGGTTTCGTCTCCGCCCCGAATAGCAGAATAACTATAAAAATATTTGTAAAATTCACTTTGGGATAAAATGAAAAAGACGTATGCGATCAAAAAAACTCAACTCTCGTTTCAAAGGATATTCTTAGGAAATGGCTTGAAGGGTATTTTTTTTAGTTTTCAATTTGTACGGTGAAGTGGAGTAAAAATAAAAAAATGTCCGATTTAAGAAATTCTTTTTTATTTGAAAGTTTTTTTTTTTTTAAATGAAAAATATTCTTCTTCAATTTTTGTATTTATAGGGTAAAAATAAAAAAAAAATAGTCCGATTTAAGAAATTTGTTTTTTATTTGAAAAGGTTTTTTTTCAGGAAATGGATTTAGGGATATTCCTTTTCAATTTTTTTATTTTTAGAGTTAAATGGGTTAAAAATGAAAAATTGTCCGATTTAAGAAATTCTTTTAGTGTTTGAAAGTTTATTTTAAAAAAATAGCAATTTATAGAGTAAAAATAAAATGGTGGTTTTCGAATACAAAAATTGTTACTGTGTTGGGAAAGCAATAAAGGTTGGAATAAATCACTTTGCGGGACATAATATATTGACGGGACACTTGCGGGACAAATGTTGTTTTGCGGGACAGTCCCGCGCCTGGCGGTGGCGGGACGTCTGGCATCCTACTTCGCCCCGAAAAGCAAAATATAACTATTAAAATAAAAAAAAAATCACTGTAGGGTAAAATGGAAGAGAAGTATTCGATTAAAAAAACTCTACCTGCGTTTGAAAGGTTATTCTTAGAAATGGCTTCAAGTATTATTTTTAAATTGCAATTTGAAGGATGAATTGGGGTAAAAATAAAAATATTGTCCGATTAAAGAAAGTCTTTTTGTGTTTGAAAGGTTATCATTTTGAGTTGATGGCCTTAGGAATATTTTTCTCAAAAATTTGGTATTTATAAGGTGAAAGGGGGTACAAACGAAAAATGGTATCCGATATCAAAAATTCTGTTTGTGTTGATTGAAGAGGTTATTTTTAAAAATTTTATATTTATAGAGTGAAATGGGATAAACACAAAAAAGTGGTTTTTGATTACAAAAATTCTTTTTTCGTTAGAAAAGTAATAAAGGTTGTACTCAGATGATAATATTTTAACGAATTTCGCCATTCATAACGTGAAGTGGGTCAAAAATCAGTATGTAGTATTCAATTACAAAAAGGAGCTTAGGAGCCAAGCTTAGGTTTGTCTACCCGTGCAAAGCCGGGCGGGTCAGCTAGTATACATTAAAATAAAATACAAAAGTGCGTATTCGACACAGTGTACGCACGCTAAAAGAGCTTTGGTTATCCTTAAAATGACTAAGCACAGCGCGAGTGTTAGGAAAATAAGAAAGGATTTAAAAGGAGATACCATCAAAATTGGTTTTGAAAAATGGGAGGGAAAATATAGCCAAATTAACCATCCCTTATTCGGGTTGTGCGACTAAAGGAAATTATCTCTGTACAGTATGTCCGAAAATGATGGAACAAGGTTAAACTGACGAGAATTTCTAAAAGCGCCAGAATTACGGTTGAATTATTAAAGATGAGGAAAATGCAACTGGCTATTTTATCAGCACATTGTTTATAAAAATTGCGTTAAAATAATAGCTGATTTTACTATCAGAAATGATCCATATAAATGACTAAAAAACATGCATTACAACAACAATACGAGATCCTGCTTTCTATAGGGATCACGTTTCATGACCCAAAAGTTTATTTTTTGCTCTTGCTTCTCAGCTTTGAATATATGTCAAGGATGTGTAAACTGTAGTTTAAAGAAAAAAAAACGAATATTTGAAAAATAAATAAACTTAAGGAAAAAAGAGATGGATATAGGTATCTACAACACATTGATAATTTTTTAATCGTTTTTTTCTTGTGTCCCCTGGACAATTTTGTATTATCGACTTACGCACTATTCAGATGTGGTTCAAATGACGTGTGCTCATATAAATCCATTGATTAATATTTTTATTCATCAAAAGATATATTTTTTGATGTGTAAACATCTATGTCGGCGGTAGAGTGAAATAAAAACGTGGACTTTCCTCTGTGCGAGGTTACGTGGTCAAACTTAACCGTGTAGCACGTTAGGTTACAAAAATTTGCATAGTAGGATAGTGGGTACGTTCAGTGCCAAAAATCTGTAGATCCCCTTCAGACAAACTAGTGCGTTTTGCATCTGTGCACAAAGTCAACAACGTATGGACGACATCACATCCGGATCGAAATATGGATCCTCAAAACTGCGTTTGGACAAACGTTGATGTTTACACAACATTAACCATGAGTATCGGCACTCACACATTTTTTGAAATATTTCCCTATCCTGATGCTTGTGAAAAAAAGTGTAAATTACTAACAATATACATATTTCCGTTAATTGACTCCGAAATCTATATCTATTTTGTATGTACGTAGGTACCTATACGTATTAAGCTTTTCCATTGTCTATTTTTTTCGATTTTCTTATGAATGAAAACTCTGATTAAAGGGAGCACTTTCCTAGTAAAAAGAAAAACACATTCAAATAAAAAAAATCTCCATATTTACTCCTCAGGCATAAAACTATATTACATAATTGAAGTAATACGAGTGCAAGTTTCATACGTTTTCTCATATAAACTGGTTTTAAATGAAAATGAAAAGCAAAAAAAAAAAAACGAATCATAGACAAACCATAACAGTAGCAACTATGTATGCACCTACTAACATTTAACGGTATTCGTTTCTTTTCAGATCATCATAATGGTAAAAGGAGTTCACCCAGTTCTGTTCACTTTTATTTTCAGTTATGTTATGTAGGTACGTTTGCGGTGGTGCGCGTACCTTTAGACAAAAAAAAAAGATTTACAGCCTATGGCAATTCTTTGCAGCAGGAATTTTAGGTCAAAAGAGATTGGCGCAATTATTATGTTACATATTTTTTGTTTGGTAGGTTATGGTATTTTCTGTTTGAATGTTTGTCTTTATAAAATATTATGATCGAACGTGATAATTATAATGCTTGTCAGTTAAGTTAATTTAAGATGGTCCCTTAAATGGTACAGAGTGGATGTGGTGCTTGACAGTTGTTATAACTTAAGACTTGTGGTATCGAGCCCCGCATTCTACTTCAAAATTTTCTAAAACTTATTCTCAATAAAATGCACGACTAGGTCGCACGAACTTGCTGAACGCTGTTTGGTGGTCAAGCATTTACTATTGAAATAAAATTGTTTGAGTCCAAAAGTAAGACAATTTTTTTTTCAAAAAAAGCGCGCATCCACGAATACAGTGACCAACGCCGACGGACGCTATTACAATAACCTTTCTTTAGGACTTCAGCAACAACGAAATATTACTATTATTATTATTTTTTGTACACCAAACCGATAGTTGCAAGTAAAAATATCCATAACGGGACTTAAATCTCTCATAACAGCCAATATCGTCCAACGTAATAAGGTTATGGTCTGAAGTCTGAACCTCTTAGATTACTATAATTAATTAATTAGATTTTATGATTGAATATTTATTGCATGCAGATGTTAAATTTACATTTTATTGAGTTTGATAATTGAGTAAAATCATTTTGAAACATACATAAAGCCCGAACCACACTACTCTCGTGTGGTGTGTTGGGGAGTAGTGTGTCGCTATCGCTCTAATGTGTTTCATATGCGTAGAGCCATATTTGTATCGATTGTGTGATGTGTTGTGTCGAAATCTATGAAATACATTGGAATGACAGCGACACACAACACTCCACACGAGAGCAGTGTGGTTCGGGCTTAAGTCACTGAGTAGTTCTATTTTTCAAACATAGGGCGAATATACCTACAATGATTTAAAAAAAACTTGTGATTTGGCCACTTTGCCATATTTACGTAGATATAGTGTAATATTAACTAAAGTAAACCTCTAAAAAAGACATAATATCAAAAATTAAATTAAAACTCACAGTGAGAACACTTTATACGCATTATTAAGCAATCAAGCAGGATACAAAACTGTATCTTAATTGAATTGAATTTTTGATAACTACATATTAATTATGAAATTAAGTGCTAACAGGTTGTTTTAAGATCCTTTACCTTAAGGTCGTACTTACTTGAATCTCAACGGAGGCTACAAATCCAATTATAAGTAATAATCCAAGTGCAAACAATAATTTAGACTCCATCGCGTACTGAGATGTAAAGAAATAAAGTTAACTTTTGTGGTTTGCAAACAAAGACTGCGAACGCAAAGAAGTACTATGGCCAACTGCTGCTAGCGCTGGGGCTAGATGTTTTAATTTCAAACAGGAGACACATATTAAATTGCAATAGTGAGAAGTGGAAATAATCATTGATGTGGGGGATAATGTTGGTATAAATACTTGTGTGCTGTTCGTCTAAACCAGATATAGTATTTGTATCTATGATTTTTTGTATCTATATGAAATAAAAATGCTTTCGCTAATACCTACTTACCATTATTTGAATTTATCAAAAGTCAATGAACGGGTTATATACTTACATAGACAGACATTTTGGGATTTTGTAATACAAATTCATTAAAGCGAAAAAGGCATTGAAACCAAACCTTTTAAGCCGATTCAATTTTGATGATTTGATTTACTTAATTTTTGTTGTTATATACGTATGTAATTATATATTATTTATAATCATAAATCATTTGGTGGGGTAATGATTTTTAACAAGGATAAAGAAAGGTAAATTTGCAAATACATACATAATATCATATCAAGACGAAAATCTATTTTTGAAACGGAGATGTTGTGTAGATACATATGGATTGTTTATTTGTTTGCATTCGATTGAAAAAAAAAATAAATGTCCTGACAGCTTTTAGAGAACCAGGGCCTAGTGACTGAGATGATAGACAGTTTATATGATAAGGATTTGTCACTTCCCCCCAAGAGGCAGCACCCCTAGAAAAATTATTTACATATATTGGAACAGGCTCGATTTGAATTCAGATGCCCCGTTTTGGGTGAGCTGAATATTTTTAATAAAAATGATCTGTATCATTAGGTCTGTTTGGTAACGTGAAATTTCTTGCGAATTTGCAGAAATTTTCACAAAATTGCACAATTTGTTACAAATTCCTGTTTGTTAACTCGAAAAAGTTGCAATGAGAGAGCACATCGAGAGAGAAAAAAATTTCTCCTCCATTGGATAACTTACGAATTTATGCTACATAAATTTCTGTGTGCAAGAAGAGTAAAGTCTGTCAAAACACCCAGCTGTTAGCATCTTTTGCTTTTAATTTGAAATCGTGGTTTCTGGTATGTGAAAATTAACTTTATAAATAATAAATAACTTCAGAAATTTATAATTTATGTAATTTTTTTTTTAAATTAAATGCAAATTGTTAACAAAACCAGACTTTTGGCATGTGGTTGTTGATGTGAGGAGTAAAATTCTGACGTTTTGTACACAAAAGTGGTTCAATTCGTTTGTTAACTTTATTGTTAGTTTCTCCATTTTTGAGAAATTTGTTCTAACTTTGGTATTTTGGCAGGTTTAATACATTTTGCTAATAAAAAAATACCAAACAGACCTATTTAAAAACATGTATTCCAGCAATGTCACAAAATAAACTCTAAACGTAACCATTCAAACTGTCTGCCTGGCTGAGGCCAGTATTTGACATTGAGTAGTTTACCATTTTCTTATTTCATTCCGTTTCTTTCCATCTGGTTCTCGATTTTGAAAAAAACGGCGTAACTTAAATTTAAGCCACTGCCACTTGCCATTAATAGCCACTAATAGGCACTTTAGATTAAAGCCAACATGCACTCATTTGTATTAAAGTAAAAGTGAAAGAAGCTATAAATTGTTTTTATTAAAGTCAAGACTTTTTATGACAAACAACAACACCAGATCCTGGGGCCCAACTATATAACTCTATCCTATAATAAAAACGTTTGAATTCGCTAAATCTCAGCTCGCTAATTCTATTGCAAGCGCTTATAAACTGAAATAGAACAGATTCTGTGGCAAAAAGTTTTTACGCTAGTGTATAGATGGCTTCCCAGTTTTGAAAATGAAAAGGTAGTGTAAAGCACACCACACCACACAGATATTAAAACACGGCTAATAAAATGCGGCTATGGACCTCTGCCACCAAATGCCAGAAGCACAGATTAGCCACATGAAGATGAGAATCCCCGGCAGCCATTTTAATTTGCCTACAAGCTTGTACTGTCAGATATCAGATAAAAAGTGAGAATGTGTGTACAAAAACCTCACACATATACAGTAGGGATCTTCAGACACCTGGTTAAATTGTTGTTGCAATTCACATCTATTCATTGACGTGGGATGCAATTACAAATACAACAATGTAAACAAATGGGTTTTGGAGGGTGAAACGTACGAAAGATTCTCATCTTCATGTGGCTAATCTGTGGCCAGAAGTTTCAGTGTAAAAAAAAAATAACAATCTGACAGCAATCCCTGGTTGGAAAACAAAACCAAATATCAAAGGTACGAAGGCGAGCCAAAAAAGTCGTGTGTTAAATAATAGTGATTATTATGTACTAAAATTGTTTTTTTGTCAAACACTTGAAAAAATGTTCACTAAAGTGTTTAGACTCTAATTAATAGGTAATCCGATCGCAAATTTATGTTTTCACTTCCAAATACAAGAAATAATCAAATGACCGGATTTTTAACACTGCCAAGAGCATGTAAATATTTTCCAACAAGGGACTTTTTTTATTGTTGTTTTTAGATGTCAAATTAGAAAGAGAAAAGACAAAGACAAATCTTGGAAGACCTCTATTGTTTTAGATTGTTTTGTTTTTTTTTTCGTACAATGCAATGGTCAGAACATTATCTAAAATTTAAACCGGGAGCTAACTTTTGCCCATAAGTTTTGAACTTCCAAAAACTTTGAACAAAGTTCAGGAAAAAAGGGTAGATGTAAAAATGGAATTAAACAAGCTGTGTGATGTGAGGTAAGGTAGATATTAAGAAAATTCTTTTTGTATTTAAAAGGCCCATGTATGCCATTAGGTTTGTTCGTTTAGCCCTGAAGTGACTCTCGGGTCGTAACAAAGCGTTTTTTTTTTGAAAAACCTGAAGTCACCCTGAAGAAAAAATTCTGTTTTTTTAGACCTGGGATTGCCCTGAACTCGCCCTGAAGTAGACCTATGTGTTTTGCTGTGGCGAGTTGAGGTAAAGAATAAACTGTCAAAGTGACATATGAGTTGTGAAGCATTTGTTTTGTTATGGATTCACGTGCTGCTCAAGTTATTGTTAATTTTTGAAAAACATATTGGAAGAATACATCAATTTAATTTAATGCCAATAAATAGAAACAGAAAATGGAAACGTTAGAAGTTGTTTTTACTGATTTTTGGGACATATTTAAAACGAATTTTAAGTTTTAATAATCTCAGCAGAACAAAACTTTTTTTGTCTTGCTTTAAATTTCAACAGCACTCGGGCGTTTTTTTGACAACCGAAAAATCCAGTTTATTTTGACAATTCTTGGGGTTGTCAAGAAAACCTGCGGTTCAACTCTGGCTGAAGTTCAATGAACGAAGCTATTAAGTTTGGTATGGAATATGACATCGTTCAAATGCCTACCTCGGCTTCTTACGGCGGCACGGGTTCGAGTGGTCCAATTTTCAATGACTCTTCCGCATAGATCCGGCTGAATTTGATCGATGGTCTGTGTTATGTTCACCTTAAGGGCATCGGTCGATTGTGGTTTATTCGCATAGAACTGAGACTTCAGGAAACCCCACAAGAAAAAGTCTAGCAGGGTCAAATCGCATGACATTGGTAGCAAATTCACGTCACTTCTGCGAGAGATAACCTTGCCCTCAAATCGTTCATGCAGAATGTCAATCGCGGCGTCCAATGTGTGGTTCGTAGTGCCGGCCGTCAATCTAATGAAATGGAATTATCTTTTTGCTCTCCGAACGAAACTAGTTGATTGTGACGTGCGTCGTACAGCTAATGAGCATACTTACCTTAGTTTCTGTTTATCGTGATGTATTAACACATGCCAAATCGTTAGGGATCGACTGCCATGATGAGCTGTCATATTTTGTTTCCACACTATTGTACCCATTGTACCTACATGATTTTCTTCCCACTTTTTTGACATGTGTTAATTATTGATGGTATAGCGTGAAAGGACTTGAAGGATTTTGAGGAATGGCAAGGGTTCTGAAAAAGATGCTCTCGCATGAACTTCTCGTTAGCGATACCTATTTTTTTTTACTTGAAATTCAAAGAGCAATGAAGATCTGATATGAAGCTATTTCCAATGTTTATGATTGATTCACAAAAAGTACCTACATAATACCGAACAAATGTTTATTAAAACTATTATTTTCATGTAAGAATGTATGTAAGTGGAACATTTTTTTCTAAAAGCACAATCCTAAAAAAAAATGATCTTATAATTAAATACAAAACATAAAAAAAAAAATTCGACAGGGAGCTCCGTGAACAATCTCAGCTTTTTGTTTTCTCACTAAACTAGGGTTTGTAGATAGGTCTTGGCACTTCTAGTTGAAAACCATTGAATAAGTTGTCAAATTCGTTAAAAAGCTGCAATAACAAAACATAAATGTTAGCCTATATAAACCAAAAAACAATGCTTTTGAGGGTTTAATTACATGTGAAGGCCCATAATTTGTATTAAAATGATTGTTCGATAAAATACCCAAGGGATCGTTCAATAGTTTGAAATTTTGAGGTTGTGGCTTAATGATATTTAATTTTTCTGATCCGAGTGAGGAGGTTTTGCTGTATGGCGATAAGTATAAAAATGCTGCAATTAGAAAGCGTTGTAAATCTACTTTATTTTGAAAACGTTACATACATTTTTTCTTGGTCTTTAGCTTGGGTTGATTGAGATGGGGATTTTGTATATGCAGTTGTCTGTAGATGGGGTAAGCTGGCATTACTGATGGTTTTCGTTCGGGATAGTCATGTATCTGTGGAACTAAATAAGTTGTCTCAACTGATGGTGGGGAATCATAAAAGTAACGTCCTTCGTTTGGGATGTATCTTCCATCCGAACTCAAAGCAACTTTGTATACAGTTCTAGATTGTTTGTTAAGAAACGGATAAACCTAAAAATATATAAAACAAATCATGTCGTTGAAACGCTGTTCAATAAATTATGATATAAAAGTAAAAAATAGGTATTTTACTTGTGGATTACGCTGTTGCAAAACTATTCCATCTGGTATAGCAATACCTTCCTTTTGCAAATGATTCAAAAAGAGGCGATCAGTCTGAAAAGCGGTATCGGGAATTTTCCCACCAGCATGAGGAAGAACTTGCTCACGGTATATCTGTCTCTTCTGAAATGAATAAATTACACAAAATAATTGGAATTAAATTCTTAAAAATAAAGATATAGGTACTTAGAACTTTTTCTCAAAAATGGTTCCTTTTTTGATTTTTCTAATTTATATTCACAATTTGTTACATGTGACTTTATTTATTCAAAACTTAATTCAAACCTTTAACTTTCCTTCATTCTAAGACATTTAACATGTCTGTGAAAAAGTAACATAATTCGAAGGAACAGGGAATGGAGCGTGGCAGAGCCACAGTTTGTTTTTAAATTGGAATGAACTGAATCAAAACAGTATATTGTAACGATTTAATAATTACCCAACTACTTTGAATTTGAAACAAGAGAAAATCCTCTAACTGTTTGCAGCGCCATCTCTCGGGAAAACTAAACATCAAACCTTCAACCGTTCACAGTGCCATCTTGTGATTCAGCTGAGTATCAATTCCAATGTTCCATCTGTCAGCGAATGGAAAGGAAACTTCCAGAAGGAGATATTCTCGAATATTCCAGTGGATACTAGTGAAGACTAGAACTATTTACTTCCCTATATAAGGAGAGGTTTTCGAGCGAGTAGAGACAGTTTTAATTTTGAATGTGATAACGTAAAGTAAGAAGTAAAAGTGTATCCGGAAGTGAATTTTAGATTGCATACTAGTGAGATTGAAGAATAGTAAAAACGATTTGAACTGAAATAAAGTGTGTTTATTCTGAATAGTAAATACGTGGAAGTTATTATTTAAAGGAAATAAGTTTTATTATCGAACCTAGGTAGAACTTTACAATATTTTATTTTTTCGTATATTGCACAACAGTTTTGAGTTCACACCAGTTTTCCAGTCACAAAATTGAGTGGGACGTTTTTTGAGTGTAAACCTACATTGCGAAATCTTGTTCTTTCGTCACCGTGCATCGCGTCTTCAAAAGATCTGTTCATTTTCTTCCCAAAACTGCCAATTTTAGTCCAATTTTGTTTTTTTTTGTATGAACTTTTACTGAACTTCGGACTAAAACTTATAGATTTTGCCAGTTTTGGGAAGTAAACAAACAGAGATATTATGTGCTTAGTGATACTGATTACAGGGAGCTTTATCAAAGATTTCTACACTCAGATAATGCGTGATAATAGTATTGTGTACAGCATCCAGTTAAGGGATCATTGGTTCTTATATTTTGAGGAGAATGATCAACTGGTCACGGTGACTTCAGCACTGTACCTAACCAGGCTCCAGGATTTTTTCGTTGGAGCCTGCATTGAAAAAAACGGAGCTTCGAAGGTGTGTTTTCAATAAGATGGAGCTACGCAGTCCACACAGCAAGAGTATGCATCGACTTTTTGACCCAATGATTTCACGGTAGTCTGATCTCGCAAAGAGACTACATGAAATCCATTATTTTCATTAATTGTCCCAGGACTTTGGGAATACGTACCAAAATCGCATGAAATCCGTTCACAATGTTCGAAAGCGTGAACGAAAACTTCGATACGCCATTCTACCGACACGATATTTAAAACAATTTAAACAAAAATTACCTAAGTTGTACGTCTATATACAATACAGACAAAATAATAAAAATGAATTTTGCAAAACACATTTGTTGAAATTTTGGACATTAAAGCATGGTTTTCAGTTACCAACATCGACACTTTAACGAAATTTAGTTAGCTAGTTACATGAAGGTACTCACAGGTATTTGTATTTGCATGCAAAACAATTGATTGGTAAATTTGTTAGCATAGTCTGGTGAATGCAATTTATGTTTTGCATGCAAAGAAAATTAATTTCTTTTTCTTCAGTTATTTTAGTCAGGATAAATTAAGCTTGCTTAAGCCCAACCAATTATTTAAAATAAAGTGCATAATACTAGCCAGGAAATCGTTTCGAAAATTCTAAATTTTTTAAATTTTTTTCGCATGATAAGTATAAACCTGGCCTAATTTTAAGCAACTCCGTTTATCCGTTTAGGCTCTAGCTTGATGCTAAAATGTTTAGAACCCCGCACACAAACGTGGCGGAAGGTATGATGAAAACCACTTCTCCATTGTTCTATCATCGTTACGTTTATTTAAAATTTTAATTTCTCGTACACGGAACTTGCCATCTAGACAGCAAGTTTAAATTGATTTTTAATAGAAAGAAAGAAATAGAAATTGATTACCCTCGAAGAAAAACTCTTAGGTCTCGTCTTTCCATTTGCTTGATCACAGTTTTTGCACTAATGGAGTTTAATGTTGATTCTCTATAAGTTACATGCATAAATACAATGTAACGCTATTTGTTATTCTTAAAATACAAATTCAATGAAGAGGAATTACCTTAATATTCGTTTTAATGAAATTATAGAAAAAGATAATATTCATTAGAAGACAAATGTCTATAAAAAAAAAAAAACAAAAAGAATATTCACTATGCTGTAGCCGTGTGACCGAAGCTTTGGTGATATTCTTGCTGAGGGCCTAAAAAGCAGTGTTGGATTAAAGCTAGTTTAAGAACTATGGGGCCCTCTTTACTGATTTCTACTTATTGGTAACAAGCAAAAAGCGAGATATTAATTAGAGACTAAAATTCTTTTGCATAAATAAAAAAAGAAGTGCCAATACAATATGCATATTGCAATGCTAAAACAAGACTCTTAATTTTTAGAGGATTTTTTTTTTAACTTTACACTAATAAAGTAAGGACGACTTAAGAAATATAAAAAAATAATGGAGCAACATCTTAAATAGTCAATTTTCTAATTGTATAGCTCTTTACTAAAATGTTCTTAGTTTTAAACACTTTTAAAGTTGTATCATAGTTATTATTTTCTCCAGCTGAACACGCCTAAACAGTGACAGCTCTTGCAATTCAACTAAGCAAACATACCTTTTTAAATATTTTAAAATGTCAAATCAGCCCTATGGAGCTAGTATGATATTTAAAAGATAAAATAGGCATTTGGTAATTTTGACTTTAATAAAATGCTAAAAAAAATAATACTTACGCTGGTAAACTCATTTAAAATTAGTGAAAACCTTTTTTTAAAGCTAGTTTCACACAAAAAATGCCTTAATATTGTCCAAAATCGATTAAAATTTTGCATTTTTTTAAAGGACGAGACTAGAGACATGCCCATTTATAACAGTTATAACAGTTTTTCGCCATTAAAAGTGGGCGTTTCGTTTTGAACTTTCTCGATCTGGGCCCAATAGTATATAATATAATAATATAAAAAAAATACGCTCCCGTTGCCAGCGCTTAGTGGCATACACATGGCTTTGCAATAAGATATCTTTTTACTATATGCAAGTCATTTTCTTGGTCATTCATTTTTTTCAATGTGATTTTAGATTTATGATAAGGAAGAATAAATTTCTACAATATGTTATGTACTATAAGATGATTTGGCTACTTTATAACAAGTCCATAGTATTTGTTAATGACTTATGAGTTAGTTTTGAGTTCGTTTGATAACTTTTCTTATTAATAAACATACGTTCGATATATACATGATAGCTTTCCAGTAATGAATTCTGAATAAAACGCTAAAAGACACTTTTATATTTACTTTGCTTTTGTTATTTCTTCAAAGTTGGTAATCGTGCCAAATTTAATGACGTTCGATGTCAAAATAAATTTTTTATCTATCACAAACAATAATCAGTGACAACCATAAAATTAACAAGCTTTAATAGGATAGGATGCATAACAAAAAAAGAAGTATAACAACTTAAGTATATGCTTTAACTAAAATTCATGTGACTAACAATAAACTTTTCAGTTATAGGTCTTATTACCACTTCTAGACAAACCAATAAATTGAAGAGAATGGCTTAGTTTTTTAAATGTTCACGTGAAACCAACATTCAATTTATGTTTTGAAATGTCTTCGGCCAAATTCGAAGGTTCCTTTTTGCACGGGGAACAGTTAGTTGATGTCCAGTGAACATCAATTCTATATGTGTGCCATCAAAGGATGGCTGCGCAAGACGATGGATTAAAAAACCTCTAAAAAAATCGATTTGTTTTCCATTTTATTTTCTACTCCGGAAAAATGCATTTTCACGGCAATCCGTTGAAATTTGGAACAAATTATTCTCATAGTATTTGTCTTCTATCTGTCAAGCCATCTACTGTCGAATTCCATTGAAGGATGGCTTCGATGTTAATAGATTAAGAAACCTCTAAAAATCCAAATATTTTAGAACTTTCTGGTGATTTTTGCATCGAAATATTTAACAGACGTTGCTTATCCGCCGAGCAATAAACTGTTAAATTTCATCAAAGAATGTCTACGATGTTAGTGGATTAAAAAACCTCTCAAAATTTCGAAATTTTGAGGTTTTATTTTTTGAATAGAAATAATCAATTTTAGAGATTTCTGGTTACATGTCACGAAATACACGCAAACGTCAAATATTCCGTCAAGTTTCGGATAAAAGTGAATTATAACATTTTAAAAATGCATACAAATGTTGCAAACTACATTTCTTTTAACTAACTTTTTGCACAAAATCGAATCGCTTCAGAAATTGGAATAAAAGGAACGATGAATGTTGACTAAACAGTAAAAAAATTAACGTACTACTGGCTTCGAAAAAGGTAAGGTAAGTTGCTTAAGTTTGTGTGTATTAGTAAAAAGATTTAAGTGTATTGCAACTGGCGTAACTTCAGGGAGCCGAGTTAACAGATTTGTTAGTTCTATCTTTGTTTGTCGTTAATTAATAGAAGGTTATCATGTGTATAAACATATTGAACAAATCTTATTTTTTAATCCACAGCGTCGTAATACGATGGGATACTAAAATTTAATTCATATCAATTAATAAAAATAGTATGCCCTTCTTAAAATTTCTTTTAAATTTGTTTTATAATCATGCCGTTATATAATTTTCTTGTTTCACAAAGTAATGTTTTAAGAACTACCGCACCAAATCCAGGTTTCCTTTTACTTTGAACCACATTTGATTTTGTCAGTTTTATTTTCTTGAGCTAAGAAAGGTTCCATGCGTGAATTTGTCAAATTTATTTAAACAAATAAAACTATTGATTCAATTTAGGTAACCTTGAAATGTCACAATCTTTCCTTAACCAAATTCTACAAACCTTTAAAATTCTTGCTGTTGTTGTTGGAATCAGTGAAACTGCTACTAAAATAATCAAAATCGATATCACGTTCGATGTCATATTAACGTGCACTTTTCCTAATTTGTCTTTACTTTTTCCGTTGTAAAAGTGAATGGAATTTAATTTGCTGCTCAATATCTTTCACCCTTAACCTTCACTTTCCGATCAATTTATTTTATTATTCAAACAAAAATATTAAGTGTGGGCAAGCAAAATAATTTTAAAACAAAAACACAATAACAATTTCAAGTTTAAAAAGTACCTAAGTAAACTTAAAGACAGAATTAAGGTGAAAGGAAGACTTTTCGGCGGCGACGAAGGTGGCAGCGTAGGATGCGCACAAGAACTTCGTAGTAAGTATCTGCAGATGATTCGTTAGTGATGCCAAAAACACAACGCGACTACCCGATAGCAAAACAATAACTGAGACTGAGCAAATATCACGCAGATGGTAGGAGTTTGTGCAATGTCAAACTCCGGACGCGATGCTTTGTATCTTTGACTATATAGCAATCGAATAAATCCATCCGATTGGCATACCAAAGAATTAAGCAATCCCACCAGCGCAATACAATATCCACTCTAAAACAAAGATCAGCATCAGCACATCATGCATATAATGTTAGCATCATTGAAACCATCTATGTTGGTGCTAAGACCATCATCAGCCTGACACGAAGTGGCAAACGCTAAAACTTAACGATCTTCATCAATCTCATGTGATTTGTCGAGGAAAAAGGTATTTAGACTTAGATTGCACGAAAAGTGGGGTAGTTTTTTTTAATTCACCTGTGTCATATGACAATGATCGCATTTGGAGCGGTTTTCAGTTCATTGTGTGGTTGACTGACACAGAAATGTTTTTTTTTTTTTTTTAATTTTGGCTTAATGTATTCAATTTCAATTACCATTCCATAAATGCGGTTTGATACAATTATTTTCAATAGAACTAATATGGATGTTTTTATAACAACTTTACGCTATATTTTGTCGTGAAAATGTGCCTACCACCGTAGACGTTGAGGTTCGGTAATCGGCAGCAAATTATAGATCCCCTACCTTCGTGCAGACACGCACACTGGAATCTGTGAGATTTGTAAGTCATTGGGCCCTGGGCGCCATTGTTATTGTTAGAAATTTGACAGTTGCCAACTTGTCACTTTCGACACTTTCACCTGTCAAAAAAACTAATGATTTAGGCTGAGAGGTTATGAGACCCTCCATCTCAAGCGACTCAATAATACCTATGAGCAAAAGTAGTCTCACTATATATCCCTATATAGCAATGTTCTGCCACGAGGCTTATCAATAAAGTAACTCGAAAAAAGAGGGCCATACGTTATAGCCACTTTTGTACAAACATATATAGCTTTAGTTAGAATAAGACAAACTCTGTAATAGTCTATAAGAAGTCTCAATAAAGTCTATTCTATTAGGCTTAGAGGATATATAATATTAAGTGCTCATTTCTATTCCTAATGCATTGTAGTGCCTGGGGCCATGATAAGGGGCGCTATTTCACTTTCGGTTTAGATAAAGTCTTAGAATATCGTACAGAGCTGCTATCAATAAATTGTAAGTCATAATTTGCATATTTTCTCTCTAAATTGCTCTAATTTGAAGTAATTCTTGTAATTAATAATTAATTATTTTAAAGATTTCAATATCTTCTTTTTTAGGTTTTTTTCCCCAATGTGCAGAAAACTTCGACCGAAACTTCAAACAGCGACCCCTATGAAAGGTACGCATTCGAATAAAAACAAGCACTCCATATTATATATCCTCTAAGGATTTAGGTCAAATATGACATTACGGCAAAAATACGTAGGGATGTTGCATTTAAAACGTAACGTGACCATATAACTGTAAGATTTACAGTAACGGCGAATTGTGTTCGACGCTAAAGCAGTCTGGACACACCCAGACAAGTGCTATGTTATACAGTATCGTAACATCACAATAAATATAATCCGCTACACACGCAACAAATTAGCGACACCTAGACCAGAGATTATGAATTATAATAATTCATAATCTCTGACCTAGACAACACAGCTGGGTTTGATATTTCACAAATAGAAATTCAGAATAAAAAAAAAGTTGCAACTTACGGATAGCCAAACGAAAGCGCTAAACACATAAGAAGAACTTTGTATTTTAATTTTTAAATGTAAAGAAACAACATTTTTTTTAAATTTTACTACACAGTGTAATTTATTCAGCTACTAACTTAAACAATCTTGTTCTAAGTAAGCATAAACTTATAAAAATATAAAAAAGTGCCTATTATTTATATAACTTCATTATGTCATTAAAAGCACTCTTCGATCCAAATACTAATGCAAATATTCCAAAACATAAGATGAAAATATTCTTCCATAGAATCCAATAGAATTTTCCAAAACCATCAGTTTCTAAATTCATTATTGTTTCAATAAAAACCTAAAAGAATATGTACAAATAACTTTAAAGGAAGTACCCTTTAACAATAAATTTTGGTTTACAGGCATTATTATTCCAAGAATAGAGAAGCAAAAAGCACCAATCAGGCCCATGAATGGAGCAATTGAAGGCACCGCTATTGCAAGTCCCACAGCTGCGATGACAAGTAGAGTTCTGGAATATTTAAATCAGTGTCGTTATATGATTTTTTTTTTTAAATCCAATCTAAGTAGAAATACTGAGCACAAAAATCATCTGTCAGTTCTAAAGTTTACTGCCACTAACAAAGTGTTGCCAATTTGAAATCTAAACCTCTAAAAAAAAAACACATGCTTAATTAAATTACCTTACAATGTAGTTTCCAAGGAGTGAACCATTTAAAAAATATTCTTTTACACTGTTCCATATGATTTCCAGGCAAACAGTGAATTGTAATCCAAAAGTACAAAACATAGCTACAGCAATGAGTAGATTCACAAGCTGTGCAGGCCTGTAAAACAAATTTTTGTTTCAAAACAATTTAATCTCAACTTAAAACAAGCTTAAGTATATGCGTACAACTCGTCAACTGGCAAATTTATAGTAATGGTTTCTTTAGTGTCTTCACCATAGCGCAAAAAGCCAAGGAAACCAATTAGTATACAAAGTGCTGTCACCCCTGTCATCCCTTGAGCGAGAATACCGCAAGGACCCAAAAAATGTTTTGGTGTTCTCATACTGTTCTCCAGAGGCATCATCACGCCGATGGCTTCCAAAGCGAATATAGTTATAGCAAAAGAAGCTGGCAATGTGTCAAAGCGAAAGAATTTTCTGTCCTCAATGGGTGGAATGTCGACCAACAGGTAATAGCATGTTATGGCGAGACCAAATCCTACGAACAAGTTAGCTATCATCGAAATTGGAGCTAAGAGCTTGAGATTCGGCACCCACGTCAGAAGAATGCATGGAAGCAGCAAACTTCCGATTAGAACTCGGTCATTGAAAATTTCTCCTGTCCAATGTTCGAGTATCTATAGAAAGAGTAATATAACTAACAAAAAGCTAAAAACTGAATTACAAATTTACTTGTTGTAAGTTCTTCGCAATTATGACGGTGTAGACGGAACAAGTACCAAAGTAAGTAAGAAACAGCCCAAAAAGAACCAGCATCTTCGCACACACTGCACAGTCCTTTGCCCATTTCGGACCTCTCAGCAATGCCCTCTCTGAGACTTCTGCAAATGTCATTTTTGATCTTTGTTCGGCATAATACAGTCTATGCGCGCAACTAACCTATAATTAAAAGAATTCAAAAATTGTAGACAGTGTTTCCTTCAAAAGTGTATAGTCAGCTCAGCAAATTTGTACACACAAACAATAACATTGCGATAATGGAGAAGTCCAAAAAAGCGTTTTCGACATACCGTCCGTTAGCGTCGGTCGTTGGTGACCGTTAGCGTTCTTTGACAGTTATTATTTATTGTACTATTCATACTTAGAATGTCAGTTTATTAGACTTGACCATTTTTTATTTTTAGGTGCTACCACCCATAGACAGCATACTTAAAGGCGCTTAGAAAATGCTGATACTCCAAATGCATTTGATAAAGAAAAACATCCCATTTTCGATCTGTGACGTCAGTGGTCTTAAGTGGTGGAATGCGTAGTGCATACGACTTCTAAGACTGAGCAAATCTGACATGAATGTAGAAAGTTTTTCATAATAAAACAGGATTAAAGCTCAGCACCCCTAATAAGGGGGAGACTGATGACAGGCGGCTTGGCACCCCTTGAAACAGCTGCCAAATAAACGAATTATAAATTAATTCGTAAACAGTTGGTGGTAGCACCTTTAAGTTGTTGTTGTTGTTCAAAAAAGTTTTTTGACGGTGTTCACATTGGAGTGTCTCCTCCGATTTTTTTTGGCGTTTCTGTGCATTTGTTCACTGCCACTTCATGTTAAGAAAGAGATGACCATGAAAGGCAGGATATTTTAATTCTTTTTTTTTAAACTGGTAGATTTTTTTTGACGTTTACTTTTGTGACATCGGTTTTCTCTATCTGTGATTAATCTTTGGCTTTTAAATCTTATAGAATCCAGTTTATTGGAATTGGAAACATATTTATTTAATAAGATTAATATTTTGTAAGTGGAAAATTTCTTATTAATCCTTCAACGAACACAGATTTTTGTTTTGTTTTAACGACAAAGTGAGTCATATGTGTTCACTGTTCACATTATTATGTGTCTGAACAAATACAAGTTGGATTTACGTCAAAAAAAATATCGGAGGAGACAATCCAATGTGAACACGCGTCTTTACTTCCGAAAGCAAAAGTTAATGGCCGAGTTCAACGCACATCCGAATATTCAGAATTCTGAATTTTTGAAGCTCTTGATTGGCCAGCTGTCCGAAAAAGTTCTGAAAATTCAGATGACTTCTGACAGCTGGCCAATCAAGAGCTTCAAAAATTCAGAATTCTGAATATTCAGATCTGCGTTGAACTCGGCCAATGAAAACGTAACGAAAGGCATATCAAACCAAAATTATGGGCGCGTCATTAGAATTCTTTGTATTGGTTCAGTTTCATAAGACCGCTTATGTCGTGTTCTGACCATTATAGTTCTATCATAAGGCCTGCCGCCCACTAGGCAACATTTAGTTGCTCACCTCAGCAACTTTTACAGCCCTATTCTGCTATCCCATTCGATAGAATCTTTCGATTCACGTGAATGTTTGTTTCATTCAATTTGCCTTAAATTATTTATTCAAAACTTATGTCTTTTCAATGCAAATCTTAAAAGGATCTTATTGTCTTAATTATATTTTTACACGCATCATTTCCTTCCCGCGGATAGCAGAATGCAAATGTTCGAACGTTTAGCAGAATAGCGCTGTAAGTTGCTGCCGATTCAATTACATTGGCTTATATGGGAGAGCGCCCATTGGGTAATTTAGTTGCCTATGTAATTGAATAAGAAGGAACTAAAAATGAGGTGAGCAACTAAAAGTTGCCTAGTGGGCGGCAGTTAATTTTTTTAAGTATTCATATTATAAAAATAATATTTGATTTATACTTACCAGAACATAAGCGCAATGTGTACAAATAACGGCTGTAAGAATTGTAGTAAATACTCCCAGGAACAGTCCAGAGTACATAAACGCTATCGGCATCGATAGGATACCCGTGCCTAGTGCAGCTTTTAGTAAATGAGTCAGAGTTTGGCCGTCACTATATTAAAAACAAAAAATCTAGGGCTTAAAATTAAAGGTCAGTAAAAAGGTCATCTGTAATACAATTTAATCGTTTCGCATTTAATAGTTTGACAATATCCGTGTGGCAAGTTTTTATTTAATTTTGTTGTTGTTTCACAAAATCATTATTTAACGATGCAAATTTTATCTCTCGCATTACATTATTTCACATTAAATTATTTTGCATATTATTTTATTTAGCTTTGATATTGTAGGTATTTCGAAAGGAAGTGACTCTAGACATGCCAATTATAACAGTTTTTGTTCATAAAAGTACTGTTTATGCTGCCCCGCAGGTCCAGAGCCCTCCGCCGGTGGGCATAGAGTTTTTTTTTGAAGTCACGCGAAGCGCGTTAACGCATGCCCACTTTTAATGGCGAAAAATTGTTTTAACTGTTATAAATTGGCATGTCTCTAGTCACGTCCATTTCAAAAAGCAATCAAATTTAAAAATTAAATAGTAACTAAAAGCCGGAAGCACACTTAATTGTCTCGTGTGTTGTGGTGTTCTGCGGTGTGGAGTGGAGTGTCACTGTAGCTCCAATGTATAACAAGGTATCTATACTACATACATAGTATGATATCCTATCTCTCTCAAACATTCTGTCACCGATTGACGTTACTCAATTCAATTCAATTCACTTCATTCACATTTGTTTTTGTTTCTTTTTTTTTGTAGGTGGTATTGTCCCCAAGTGGACGTAGACCCTCAGACCTCAGAATTTTCTTATTCCTTATAACACGAGCGTGGAGTATATTTGTCTCGAGTGAGGTTTTGCGTCGGATTCCATCTTGTTCCAATTGCGCCATACCATAAAATAACGGTTAGTGTGCACAGTCGGCAACACAATATACAACACGAGATAAATATGGCTCCGGGTACAATTTAATGAAAGATAAACACTCTCAAACCAATACTTTCATGCCAAATTTATTTGCATATTTTTTTTACTTACGTCATTGCACTTTCCGTCATCAAGTTTTCTGCAAATGGATCGAAACCTTTGCCTCCTTGTTCTGTATTTGCCATACCGATCTTATAAAATTATTACTGATAAAAGAAAATTTTGACTCAAAATAAAATAAATTAATGATAAAAGATGAGGTATTTTGATTCAAAAACTTTTAAAAAGTTCGATTAGTTCGTTTTCAAAACCAATTGCTTAAATTCGTATCATTTACAAATTAAAGGTGCATAAATTTAATTAAAATAATAAGCTACAATTTTGATGTGTAAACATTTATGCCGGCGTGTGGTTGATTCAAATAAAAACGTAGATTTTCCTCTGTGCGACGTTACGAGGTCACACTATACGATGTAGCACGTTACGTTACAAAAATCTGCATAGTGGGATATTGGGAACGTTCAGTGAAAAAAATCTGAAGATCCCCTTCAAGCAAACTAGTCCGTTTTGGATCCGTGCACGTAGTCATCATAGTTTGAATGAATAAAAAATCTAGAGGTCACTGTGGCGTATGTGTACTTTTTTGGGTGTTATGTTACTCTAAACACCCAAATTATTGCAAAACTTACGATTTACCGCTAAAAAACAGTTAACAAAAACTAAGAGATATGGATTTTGAAACATCCAGTTGATTCCATATTCCACCCACACGCTTCTCACACTTGCGACAGTGCTGTGGAAAAAAGTTTTATAGTTATGATATTTTAAAATTTGAACAACAACAAAATATGCCCAAGGAGAGATCAATTTAAGGTGTGAAAAATGGCACAGCGGAATATCAATATTTCCACATAACCAAACCTTGTTAGGGGTTGCGGTTTTCAGTGGTGAATAGCAAGTCGATTTAAAAATGTTGACCCATCTTGACAAAATTTTTACTTGCTCTATAGGGCAAGTCTTGATATCGTTTAAAAGAAATGTCGAGGTTATGTTATCAAAACAAACACCACGATGATCGAGAATTCCAAATAGTGGGTTTCGTCTGCCGCTCGTCGGTCTGTTATTGGCATCGCGTCGCTGCGTCCACAGTAATTTAAGCTAGAACATAAATGGGTGGTTCGATTTGATTTCAATTTGGTACAGAGCATTCTTATGTGATTCCCTAGAGGCGAAATTCGAATTTTTGTTTTAGCTGACCAGTTACGGGCAGCTGCCATACAAAAATATTTTTTTTTACAATTTTTCTCAAAAATGGCTTAAACGATTTTGATTAAACTTCTTATCTGGAATGGACAAAGTAATTGAAAGAAAACTGCTTTGCAGGTTTTAAGTGAAAAATTCGCATAACAGAAATAGTTTTTTTGAAAAAATTGTGTTTTTTTTGTGATATTCGCGTATTATATCTTTTCCATGGTTAAACCGATTTTGCCGCCGTTTATTACATTGCATACAAAGCAATCCGGAATCACTGTTACCAACGACTCGGTTCAAACCGAAATAAAATATATTTATAAGAGACCGTGTATGAGCACCAGGAAATCGAGCTCTGCCGTAGTAGAAATAGGTACCAATCCCGAGTACTTGGTGAGATTCCGTTTTGAAAGACCCAGGGCCCGTATTACGAATTACGAAACGATAGTTATGACATAAACCGATTATGATTTACGAGAATGAATACCTGAAAATAATGCAGATCAAATAAAAAAAAACAGCTGAACCAAACAAACATACAGCCCTATTCTGCTATTCACGTGAATCGTACTTTCGAATCAACCATTCGATTCCCTTTCGCTCTACCTTTTCATTCTGCTTTCCGTCGGGTGAACTTCATTATCCCAAACCATTTTGACATTCACCTAAACAGCTGTTCATGTGAAAATCTTGGGAAATTTGGGTAGATTGCTTTGGTTAATCATTTTAAATTAAAAAAACAACAAATATCAACAGTTATTAAACTTTTTTTCCACTTCCAAACAGAGGAATGAGAAAATCAACAAACAGAGCACTTGTTTTTGAAAAACTGGATTTAATTTCGTTGCAGAAAATAGAGGGATGAATTGATCTCTATTTGTTGTTCTACCCCGAAAAATGATAATAAGCTATCATTTACAGACAAATCAAATATTCTAAATTAGGCAATAAACTAGATTTTACTTATATTTCACTAATCACTTCCCAGGCAATCCAATAAAAATGAAAAAATCCGCAACATGTTATATGCGGATCTGAATTGTATACAGTGAATGCGTTCACGTGAATAAGAGAATATCGCGAAGTATTACCGACTTTACCTTCCTTAACCCAGATTCACTTCGAATGAATAGCAGAATAGTGATTAGTGAAAATTCAAGAAAAATTCCCCCCAATGAATAGCAGAATAGGGCTGATAATAAATATGTGACAGCTACGTAAAGTTATGAGTCAAAACTATAAAAAAACGACCGCCAAAAGCAGTCGTAAGCGAAAACGAGTATCGTTTTAAAAATACGACTATCGTAAATCGTAATCGGAAAAAAACGATAACGACGGATTTTGAACTATAATCGTAATTCGTAATACGGGCCCAGGTTTTAAGTAGTTAGTTAGTGACGTCTGCCATCTCAGAAAAGAAAAATATGACTTTCGTCACGCTCACGTCACGCAAACACGACAAACTCAACAATCCAAAATTCTTTCAATTAAATGATAATGTGAACGTGGCCTAATTTACTGAATGTAAAGTCGAAAATAGGAAATCTTATTATTAAATTTAACTATGAAAATATACCTGTTTAGAGTTAGAATATTTACAATAAAAACCAGATTTAATTAAACAAATCTATACCAAGGTACTTCAGGAAAATATTCAAATATTTAAACAAATAAATGTAACCTCTGCATTAGGTCCTTATTTTAAATAATGAGGATACTTAGTTAGTTTTTAAGAATTTATTTTACTCAACATTTAGTTAAAGTAAAGACTGAATTTTATTTATTTTGCCTAACATACTTCTTAAGAGTTCCTTCTGTAATGTTATTAACTAAAGACTGAATCCTTGTGCAGTGTTGCCGCAACCTGAAAATAAAAGTCGCTAGAGCAACCTCCAAAAGTCGCTAGATTCACTGAAATTTCGAAAACAAAAAGTCGCTAGAAGTCGCCAGAAAAAAAAATTAACATTTTTTTTGGACAACCTATTTATTTTTTTAAAGTAGGTAAAAAAAAACTTAGGAGTATGCGATCAAAGAATAAAATTATTGAAAACAAAAAAAAAACAATTCAGTCCCATTGTTAACAGAAGTCTATTATAGCATGCATAGCACACATAAAAATTAATATATCATAAATATATTATACAGGTTTCCCGCTTACTTGCAATGGTCATTTTGTCTAATTATTTGGTGAAGTAACCGAAACATTAAAATGTTTTTAGTTTTTCAGCTGCTGTTTTTTAAGATCAATTAAGCGGGAAAATCAATTAAGCGAGGTTTAAAAAATTAATAAACAGTTCTATTGCAATCTCTCTCTGGAATTCAATTTCAATCTTCATGTGAATTAAGCCTAGTGTAAGTTTTTAAAGTGAAGTAAACAAATTTAAAGTTGAACACTTGAACACCTTGAACAGATCCTATTTTCAAAGCTAAATAAATCAATCAAAACAAAAAATTAAAAACAAAGAAACGTCTTCAAAACTATACGTAATAATTTTTTCGTGAAAAAAGTAAAAATTTTAAAAATCTACGCATCTATTTTGATTTTCAAGAAGAGGTAAAAGAGAATGAGACTGATTTGTTTTCGATATTTATCAACTATCGATATTTTTAAACTATCGGCGATAGTTTATCCAACACTTATTCAGAATACCGCGCTCACTCGCACTCACATTTAGAATACAGTTTGCAATGTGGTCAAATCTAAAGTTATTATTTCAACCAACAGGGACATGATTTGAAATCAAAAGTATTATTTGCATGTCGTATCGTAATTCACAAATTCAGAAGTCGCCAGAAAAATCGCTAGAAATAATCTAGCGACATCAAAATAAATTTTGTCGCTTTCTAAGTGGAAATGTCGCTAGATATACCGACAAAGTCGCTAAAATGGCAACCCTGTCCTTGTGTTGTATTTTTTCTGTTGAGCTATTTAAAAAAATAATAACTCATTTTTTTTGTTCATTATTGGGATTTAAAAATATGGTCACGCGTAGCTATACCTGTATGACTGTAATTTAGTCACTTCTGCTACCTACTGTAATTTAGTGACGTCTGCTATCTCAGACGCTAAGTTAGGAGAAACTGCTTAACATTTGAACTGTGTAAATCTAAGTCATAAGATTATATAAATGTTTATAACTATAAGTATATATATATATTGAATTGCATAACAGTACATATAGCTACATATAAGAAAATAAGAATTGTATAGAAATTGTAAAGAACCAGCCAGCGATTGGTGAATAAAAAAAACCTCGAATACACTAAAGTTTGTTGATTCTTTGGTAAATCCTGGACCCGACGAGCATACCTCATAGAAAAAAAATTGTGTGAGTGCCGGGACTCACGGTTAATGTGTGTAAACATCAACGTGCGCGGATCCAAAACGGACTTGTTTTTTCTTGAAGGGGATCTTGAGATTTTTTTCACTGAACGCACCCATCCTAGTATGCAGATCGTAACGTTGCACGACGTAACGTTGCACACGAACATTCACGTTTTTTTTTCACTCTACCGCCAGCATAGATGTTTACACATCAAAAAATCATGGATTACCTACCCCTTCGCTCCAAAAAATATTTATCTCTAGTGTCAGCACAGTTGAATGTTCTTAGCCTAAAATGGAGCAAATAATCCCATCCCATCCCATGGTTTTTTTTTAAATAAATATTTCAGACGAAATATTTTTTGCATTATTTTCTCAATTTTGCAACACTTTTTTTTGATTCTGAAGTTTGTGTTTCTTTGTACATACATATTTGTTAAATCGTCAAATTAAAGTTTTTTTCGTTTTTCATTGCATTCACGTTGAGAAACCTTAGGGTGTATGTGACATTTTTTCTTGGTTAAAAAAATAGCGCCACATGATACTAAGGATAATAGGATCAATCATTTTGGTGACACTTTGACATCTCGAATAAGAATTTGAAGAGATAATATACCTACCCATGCCACCCTTAAAACATCACGTCTCCATTACACAAAAACACGCAACAGCATTAAATTACATTTTTTTAATTTTTTTTTTTTTTTTTTAATTTAATTCAGCTTATTAAACAAAAACTCAATTTGTAAAAATGTGGACAGCTAATAGCTCGGTGTATTGTTATTCATTTCTTTTTGGATTATTTTCTTACAAATAAATGCAGCCACATTGCTTATAAAAATAGCTTTTATTTTATAAAAAAATACAATTTCTTTTAGAATAAATTTATAATTATCGTTTTTTTGTAACATGTGTTACTAAACTAGCATGCTTGTATTCTGTTTTTTTTTTTAATAAATTAAAATATAATAATGAGTTCCTATTAAACGCAAATTTATGATCTATAGGAAACCATCAATATCTTAAAGGTATAGTATAAGGGTACTATTACATTCATTTTTTTTTTTTTTTTTTTATTTAACCTAAACGCATTACAATAAATTTTGTTTTAAGCTTCATTTTAATATGCTTTTATTTTTAGTATTTTGTTTTTGTTAACATTAGGAAATCCTATAATTTATTTAACATGTTTTATGGTTCAATAAGCATTGTGCTTTATATTTTGCTTTCAATTATTATTTTTAGGCACTTTAAATAATAAATGTTATTGTTTTTTTTTAAATTAACTACAGTAAAATACAAACCGTTCGTTTTAAATATGCTTGTGAGGTTTTTCTTCGCAGCATAATCAAAGGTTTTTTTTACAAAAAAAAAAATACAAATCAATCCTATTTCATAATTCTATAAATCAAACTGCCCTAGTCTTTGTTTCCATTAAGGTTTCAAGTTAGTCCGATCTTACATTCAATGTCCTGGATTTAAGATTCAACATCAGAACTGAATTCCTTTTAACACTTTCCAAATCCCATTATTAAATACTACTATTTTATTAACTTCAGGAATTACAGTTACATGAGCACATAATAGTTTAATGAGAGGATTGTCTAAATGTTTCAATTGAATAAATACATATGGAAAGCAAAATCGGGTTGCATTTTACCTTAAAGGAAAAAAAAAATGAAACTGAACAAAAAATTAATGCGAGCTTCTTAACTTGGTCTAAAAATATCAGACCTTACAGGTACATTAAAAAAGTTAACCTGGAGTTCCTATGCATGCATTTATATTTGTACTTAAAATGTACATTGTAAAATTTAGTTTTTTTTTTGTATTAATAGTAAAAAAGAAAAATCAAATTCATCATAACAAAAACAAGCGACGTGCATTTTAGAGACATATACGTACAATCTCAATTGAATCGATTTTTCGTGTTGATTTATGTATACTTTTGTATTAAAATTTGAGATCAAGTTGAAATGGTATTAGCGAGTTGTAAATTACTATAAATTGTCGGTCTAATTAAATTGAACGCTCGGTATTATTTGTACTCGGTCATAAATAGAAATTTGACAAGAATATATTCTTCCATATTCAAGGTGGGACAAAAGTAATTGTGAATGTCCCATCATTTTTACAAATTGCATCAAATTTCTACAGCCAGATTTTAACCGCTCATAAAGCTCGGGCAACGATAGAGATCTTCAAACACCAATTTATGACAGTAGAACATTCTTTTGCGCCACCTTGTATAAGAAAATTGCACTTTACCTTTTCGACTATATTTTAAGTCTCGGCTAAAAGTCAATGTTTGTTAAATTTCGCACTGATTATCGTAAAGATTGAATAAATAAGACGAAAATCACAATGTTGTGTTATCATCTAGGCGCGTTAGAGATATTATACAACTATCGGATGATATATCTCTGTTTGAACTAGCAATGAACCTAACTTCATGGTGCCTAATTTTCGTTACTCATGTTACTTCAGTGATTATTAAAACTAGATAACTAAATTATTCTTATTTGTTTCCATTGTCATTTTCATAATATTGCAACGGTTTATTAGTTTATCCTATTCAATTTTGCATATACTCCCTTAAATTGAAAATAAATTATTTCAAATTATATTTTATACAAATATGTAGGTATGTAGTTATATTGAAAGACATAATTTTCGAATTGTTAAAATTTCGAGACTATATAGGTTTAGTATGAATTTTTATATTTTCAAAAAGAGATTATTACAAAATTGGCAGTGTAACATGATTGATCAATCAAAACTATAGAAAATACCTTGGACAAAATTCATCACTATACTTCGAAAATGTTCATCTAGACTGGATAAGTTACGTTTTAATATCATAGTAAATAATGTTCGGTTAAAATCAATTTTAAATACATAATATATAGTGAGCCTTATAAGGCAAATTCAAGCAGATATAAAAATCTGAAAATATTCAATTAATAATAAAAATTTGGGGAAGACAATAAGTTACATTACATACAATATAATTGAGATATGATATCAATAAAATTTATCTAATTAACTTAAAGTTCTTGATTTGCATATACAATTTATTTAAACTTTAAAATTTTTAACAATAAACCCCGTTAACAATATTTACCTAGATTCTTTTTGTTTTTTTTTTACAACTCGCCTTGCCCTTGCAAAGCACTTAGAATTTGCTATTTAAAATTTGTTTGTATACAAAAACATAAATTAAACTAAAACAAAATATAATTTATAGACCCTGTGGAGGAATCAAAAAAGTAAATGTCTTTTTGTTTTCCTGTTTTTAAATAATTAAAAAAAAAAAAACATGCAATTTGTATGACTATTTGTATAATACTAAAATGTCTTTTATAGCACTATTCGATCCAAATATTAGAGCAAACACTCCAAATAGGTAAATAAATATATTTTTCCAGAGAATCCAGTTACAGCGACCGAAACCAGTCTCTAAACATGAAATGGTTTCAATTGCAGCCTTTTAAATAAATACAAAAAAAAATAAAACAAATTATTATATTTATATTAAATTTTTGGAATAAATCAATTTTAATACTCACGGGCATTATAAGACCAAGGATGGAAAAGCAAAAAGCACCAATTAGACCCATGAATGGAGCAATTGTTGGAACAGCAATCGCCAATACAATGGAAGCAACAACAAGAGTAGTTCTGTAAAAAAAAATAAATATATGTATTTATAAGGCAAATTGTTTTTTAGTTGTTCTAAACTTTTATGATGATCGAATTCTTAAATGAAAAATTTAATTTATCACTATATATGTAGATAACACGAGATTTCTTCAATAAGAAAACGGACAAATACACGTAACTTTGTTGAATTTTCTATATTTTTTTTTTAACAACGGGTGTTCCTGTCTTGAATTTTGAGTCATTTTTGTATGTCGGTCGGTCGTGCCAGCGTTGCTGTCATGTGTAAATAAAAAGGACAAAACTAGGGACATGCCAATTTGTAACAGTTATAACAGTTTCTCGCCATTAAAAAATAGGCGTGCGTTAACGCGCTTCACGCGACTTGAAAAAAAAACTCTGCGTGTCTGAAGTATGCCCACCGGCGGAGGGCGGACCTGCGGGCCGCATAAACAGTGCTTTTATAAACCAAAACTGTTATAATTGGCATGTCTAGAGTCACTTCCAAATATAAAATGCAGACATTAGGTCTGTTCGTTTACTTCTTCCCAAAACTGCTTATTTCTACCAATTTCATTTTTGTTATATGAACTTTGACAGCACTCTGAACTACTGGTAGAACTGGTAGAAATTGGTTGTTTCATGAAGTAAACGAACAGAAGTATTGTGAAAATTCAATGACCTGCGAGATTTTTGTGGAGGATGGAATGTCGTGGATTTTTCGATCACCATACTCCGCACCTACTCGCCGATTCTTAAAAAGGAAAACTGTATGCTAATAACGTAAGATTCGACGCAACGTTGATGAAATTGAGCCGCCGCGCAACTATAGGAAGATGTCATCGAAAATTTCTTCAAAAGACCCAAGGACTATCAGTCCCGAGAGGCCGCATTTATCGGATTACCCCCACATCTACACTTTATGTTTAAACTTTTCAAAAAAAAAAACACTGCGTTTTGTTCAAATTACAAAATCGACAGTCTTAATAGGTCTTTTCGGTAACGTGAATTTTTTTAGAAAGTTGCACAAATTCTCACAATTTGCTATCAAAACCCATAGAAAAAAAAACAATTTTGCGGAACTTGGTGAAAATTTTAGTTACCAAACAGGATTTAACCAAAACCAAGATTTGAGCTCTGTCATAATGTCAGTTTGAATACAAATATAATTGGAAAACAAGTGTTAATTTTATTAGAGTTTTGGTGGGTGTGCAATTTTCTATTTTCGTATTAATCTTTTAATTAATCAATTCATTTTCATATCACTTACATATATATTTCTCTGAAGAAGAAAATGTATGAAAAAATGCCAAGAATTTGTAAAATATGTTCGCACTGGCCAAAATAGCGCAATTTTTGAATATTTTTCGAAATCATCTTCGAAATTGCACAGTTTCAAAATCACGTCAATTTTTATTAAATTGCTTACGAAATTAAGTTTTAAAACAGTTTTCCGATAAAGTAAACAAACAGAGCTAACGAAACTGTGAGACAATATTCGCTGACAATTTGTCTTAGTTACTCTTGAGAATTAAGGCTCTCCCAAACCAAAGCGAATACTTCGGAACGACAACGAAACTTTCGCCTGTTTAAATTTATTAACGAGAGTACCCACACTGGAACGATGTGAATCTTGGAACATTCTTCGGTCGTCGCAATGTACTAAATATATACCATAGGTAAATGTACTACATTTCTTAGTTAACGTGGCAGTTAATTTAGAAAATGAAAATTTAAGGTGCTGAGTAGCTGAGTAAACCAAAGGCTACAATCTTTATTCGAATAAGTTTTATTATCAGACATATTACCTGCATTTTATTATCTAGGGCTATTAATTTTTGACTTACCTTAAAACATAATTAGCAAGAAGAGGTCTTTTTGTGAAGTTATCCTTAATACCATCCCATGCGATTTCCAGGCAAACAGTAAATTGTAGTCCAAAAGTACAATACACACCTAGGGCGATCAACACCTTCACAATTTGGGCAGGTCTAAAAGGCAAACAAAATAATATTAAATTAGCTATAAAAAAATACTTTATTCATTTTATTCCGCAACTTACACTTCTTCAACTGGTAAATTAAGAGTTATACTCTCACCGGTTTCCACTCCAAACCTCAAATATCCAAGAAATCCGAGTAATATGTAAATAACTGTAACACCCGACATTCCCTTAGAGAGAACACCAAAAACTCCAACAAAATTCTTTGGTGTTTTCATACTGTTTTCGAGTGGCATTATAACTCCGATAGCCTCCATTGCAAAAATAGTTATGGCAAAGAACGAGGGTAACGTAGACAACTGCACATATTCTCGTTCCTCTATTGGAGGCAATCCAATTACCAAGTAATAGAAGGTTATAGCAAGACCACATCCCATGAATCCATTTGCAGCCATTGATACCGGCGCTAAGCTTTTCAGATTGGGTATCCATGTTAGCAGAATCAATGGAACAAGTAAAATTGCAATCAGAATTTTCAAATTAATTTCACTTTGAGTATAATGCTCGATTACCTAGAAAGAATAATATCATTTGAATTTCGCATCCTAAAGAAACTAAATCGCATTTGCTGAAGCGAAACTTAAATATTAAAGTTCAACATAAGAGGGATTACACTGAAGAAAAAATAGAACAAAAGCGTTTAAGTTGAACAACATAAAAAATATTAAAGTTTCGTTACAGCAAACAGGCCTACATATGTAGGTGTGATTGTGTTACTTACTTGTTGGAAGTTTCTGGCAACGATAACTGCATATACAGAACAAGTGCCAAAATATGTGAGAAACAATCCAAAGAGAATAACAATTTTGGAAGGTACAGCTAATGCTCGAACCCACCGTGGTCCCAGCAAAAATGTTTTTTCTGATATTTCGGCAAAACTCATTTTTGATTTTTGTTCTTTGTAGTATAATTTGTGTCCACATTTAACCTAGAAGAAAAGCGAAATTATTGTAGTTTCAACAGGAAGTATGAAGTTGAATTTCTCCTCCACATGAAAAGAAAAGGATTTTTAATTCAATTTCCTATCGTGACCCAGTATTTTTAATGCGAAACCACGTTTTGAAATGTTATTCTTGCAAATAAGATCAGATAATCACCCATATTGGGAATTCGGCGAATGAGCTAGAGTGACAGTTTAACCCATTTTCGAAAAATCTTCAATTAGTGAATGCGTCGATAAAGAATTCAACGAATGTCGGTAACTTGACCTGCACCACCGACATATTGTTCAACTAAATTGGTATTAATGAAATCGCAAATCATTTTCTCGAAGAATGTTCACTCAAGACAAAATAAAATGCCATGGTATCCATTCTCGCTCTTATTTAATTTTTGTTCATGACATTTAAATGTCATTAAATGACAGCGCTAAAAGAAAATTGGCATAGTTCAATCGCCGAATTCAATAATTGAAATTAACGCGAACTCGAATTCACCGCCAATTAATTTAACTCCCCGGGGAGTCAAATATTGCGAATTCCATGTTTTGTTTATATTCCAGATAAAACATTCTGTTTTTTTTTTATACATTCTAGAATATTTGGAATGCATTCTTTCCATTGCATGTGAAAGGTGGAATAAAAGGAATATTGGGCGCGTTCAGTGGAATTGATGTATCGTTTTCGATTGGATTTTGGGTCTATTCTACTCCTTTTTAATTCCAATCGAATATGAAAACACTGACTTTCCTAAATTTACACGCACACTTCCAAAAGCCGGCATTTAACAAAATGGCTTCTTCAAGTATTTACCACTTTTGACAATTAATCCAACGAAAACCTTTATATGTATGTGTGTGTTCCTCGTCTACTCCAATATGAAATTGGGAACAGAAGAACACTCCGAAAACATTACTTGGAACAGCCAATCGAAGACTTTTGGAGTAGTAGGAGTGAAAAAGGAGTGCAAAAGGAGTACTCCGAACATCCAAACGAAAACGACATAAGTAATTTAAAAACAGGAAACCAATGCGAATAAATAATAATATTTAATGTAACAAATAATCAATTTGTAACTTTAGGAATACATAATTACGCAAAACAAAAATGTATGTGTATTCAATTGTTTTGACATATTGCCCGAACACGTTATTGCCATTCTTTTTGTTCTAGTTTTTTTCTTTATTCATTTCATCCTGGATGTTCTGGATAAGCATTTTGTCTTTTCCATCTATTCTATTCCATTTACGGAATAACTGTTAATTCTGTTCACTAATCTTTAGGTTTGTTCGTTGAGCATACTAGTCACCTTAAAGTGTTTTTTTAAAAAAACCTGAAGTCACCCTGGTGACAAAATTCTGTTTTTTGAACTCGACCTGAAGTAAGCGTTTTTCTTTTTTAGTTCAGAGCAGAGCCTGCACTGTCAAAAAAAAATCGTGTTTCTTTTTTAGCTCAGAGCATTCAGAGCTCTAATTTTGTGTTTCTTTTTTCGCTCTGAGCATGTTCAGAGCAGGTTCAGAGCGCGCTCTATGACGGTGTTCACATTGGACTCACTCCGCGCGACTCACTTTGACATCTTTTTCTTTTATCTCACTCTACACAACTATATGAGAAAGTGAGGCAGGATTTTTAATTTTTTTGAAAAAATCCTGCCTCACTAGACTCTCTCTTTCTCATCATGAGTTGGAGTGAGATAAAACAATGAAATGTCAATATAAGTCGCGCGGAGTGAGTCCAATGTGAACACTGTCTATGAGCTCAGAATAAATTGATAGAGCAGACGGAGTTGAATAGCTGAACATAAATTTGACAAGTGGAAAAAGAAGGAAGGAAGAACTCTCAGAGCAGAGCACGCTTAGAGAATGTTCGGAGTGGTCAGACTCTGTTCAGATCTCTACTCTGAATTAAACAAGGAAAAACGCCCATAGGTTCTTTGCCGTGGCGAGTTGAGATAACGAATAACCTGCCAAAGTGACATGTGTGTTGTGAAGCATTTATTTAAATACGAAATGTGAACCGAAAAATGAGAAAAATTTGCATTTGTCGAAAGATAAAATATTAGAAGTTTATCTTCAATAATTTTGTTGATATAACTTACCAGAACATACGCGCAGTGTGTGCAAATGAGAGCTGTAAACATTGTTGTGAAAATGCCAAAAAACAACCCTGCGTACATAAAAGCAATCGGCATTGACAGAATTCCAGTTCCCAGGGCGGCCTTTAGTAAATGTGTTAGCGTTTCGTTGTCACTAAAGAAAAACACAAATTTCAATAACAATACCAAAGAATTTTAGTTTTAAAATGTCCAAGATCTTCAAACTTACGTTGTTGCACTTTCCATTGTGAGACGCTCTGCAAACGGATCGTATCCTTTTTCACCGCCTTGTTCAGGATCGGCCATTTTGTATCTAAATTATTATTAATATTGTTAAATCTTTTTCAAAAACAATTTATTGAGCACTTCTTGATGAACCTAACTAACCTAAACTTTTAACTCAACTAATTCTATATATGCCCTTAAAAAATGAAAAATAAATTATTAACTCAACGTACCTATGTATAATGTATATACCTACCTATGAATGATGGTATGAATTCTGCTAAATCAGTTAAATGCACAATTTTGCACGTAAATGCATTTAGTGCAATTCGAAATTTTATTGCATCATATTAGGTCATAATCACAACCAAAATATAATTATGTGTGTATGTTTTGTTTTTTTTTTGCAGAAGGTGTACACTGTACACTTTACAACGAGCGTCAGATTGCCATATAAAAATTGTTTTGTTTTTTTTTTTCAATTTGAAACCTATATGAATAAGATGCAAAAGAATGCCAGCTAGACCTAAAATATTTGGAATGTTGTTATGACGAATAGTCATATTGCAACGTTTACAGAGTTTATTTTCAATGTTATAATTAAATTATGTACAGATATATAAAAAAAAAAATTGCCTTGTTGAAATGACTTCAAATTCTTTTTAACTGATTTTGACACTGTTTCAAAAAAATATAATCCTTAAGGAAATTATCAACCACCATAAGTGAATTAAAGTCGTTTTCCACTAGATTTTCCAACTGTTCTACTCTGTAATTGTTCGATGTCAATTAATTACCCAACACAACAATTCCAGAAAACTGGATTAGTCGGTTGAGTTCAAATAATAGGTATTTTTCTTTAAGTTTTAGGTAAGGTTTCGGAAAAAGTTCGGACTGGAGCTTTTTGATGTTGTTGTAATTTTTTTTAAATGTCACATTTGACAACATAAATTATCAGTAGTAAAAGATCATTTTCAAAAAAAATGTTTGTCAATTAGCAAACTCTTTCTGAAGAAGAAAATGAAAAATTGAAGGTTTTTTTTTTTCAGAAAACAGAACTCTGTGCTTCATAATTTAAATATTATTTCCTTGGGTTCTGATTCTTGGAAATGTTGATTAAAGCACTCCATACACGGTTCAATTTGGTTTTCAACTCAGTTGTCAACTAAATTGATGCCTCGCCACACACTACATAAACTTAGTTGAGAGACTTCTGCTTCAACTGTCAAAAACATTAAACGACAGCGGCCGACCTAGGAGACATGATCACAGACAACACTACAAGTTTACTGAGACTATTAACATCTTCACATTGAATGAGGTGAAGTTAGGTTGAACTACATATCGATCGCCTTGTAAATTTGGCGTTGAGTTAAAATGCCTTTGGCTTGACAGCAAATCATTTGTCTACACACAGCTAAACAAAGTTGAAAACATTCACATCAACTTGAAAAAATTCAAAATCTTTTGATTTTCTTCCAACTCAATCGTCAACCTTCAAATAAGTGAAATGACAAGCACACACACGAGTTGATTTAATGAACTTGAAATTAAATTGACAACGAAGTTGAACCGTGTATGGAGTGCTTAAGATTATTATTGATCTACGGCAACTCTTTCGTAGTACATTTTTTGACATTTAAAAGTAGTAGTAGTCCGAAAATGTGTGCGTTTTATTTTTCCTTAAGAGCATTTTCATATCCCCTTTTCAAATTTTTACAGATTTAGTGCGAACAATTTCAAGAACAAACCCAGGCCCAATATAATAATAAAGTACTAGAAATCGACTAAAGTTTGGCGCTTATATGAATTGTCAATAAAGTACTAGCGCATATTTTCTTGTGCTCAAAATTTGATTTTGTTTTTATCATTGGCGCAGATGTTGACCTTATTCTCGAGATACAAAAAGGATACATTACCTCTGTTCGTTTACTTTCCAATCCTGCCAGTTTTAGTCCGAAGTTCTGTCAAAGTCCATATAAAAAAAATTAAATTGGACTAAAAATGGTAAAAATGGGTAGTTTCGGACAAGTACGCGAACACACCTATTTTATTTCAACATAATTTATCTTCCTTTGTGACGTGAGCCCGGAGGCAAAACTACTGAAAGGGACATAAGAAATCAAGCTAGAACATTTTACTTCTTCATGCGTTTAGGGGGGGGTGCGACACGATATCAACACTTTTCAGGCAAGAAAAAAAAAGGTTTGTTCACTTGAGCAGAAAGAACCTAGGCATAATGACTTCATCAGAATCTACAAATGTCAAAATCAAATAATCGAATAAATTTTTTGAATCTACATTAGCGAGGAATTACAAAATATGTACATATATAGAAAAAAAGGTTGTTGTTTTTTGCCCTAGATCAAAGCAAACAGCGTCGCAATATAAAACAGAAAGATAAGGGGTATTATACAAATAGTCAATTGATTTCAGTTGGAACTAAAACTGACAACCCAAAAACAATTTCAATTTTTATTTTTTTTTTTTTTAATTTCAAAAGTAAATTTGTATGTTCCTACATAACTGTTTTAATTAGCTTGACATTAACAATTTTAAACAACACATCTATCATTTTATGTACATTATATTATTTTATCGTAAAACGAGAAATTAATTAACATACTGTGAAGCCTTTGGTAATTAGCACATTATGAGTGACAAAGCGAAAAACGTATTAATTATTGCGTCATAGTGACAAAGTCTCTAGTTGTCAGTTTTTCCGGTTTGTGGATTATCAATTTTATTTACCGGTAATATTTTTGCATCTGAATAAAAAAAAATTATTTATACATTCATTATGAATTCGCTCTTATAGTTCTTCCTATTCTCTTTATTATTTTTTTTTTTTAATGTCAACATTATCACTATCACAAATAAATTTGAAATATTTTTGAGAGGCCTTTTAATCGAACTTGACTTTGTATTTCATTTCGATGTTTACTCGCATCAAAGCTACTTCAGGAGAAATAAACAAAAGTCTACGTATACGGAATGAATGAAGGTCACCGTTGCAAGTTTAATTAACGTAATTACACCATCCAAGCATTAGCAATAGATGAAACACATGGAACATAATAATCGTTGAGATCTAGCACCACCACCGCCTTTGAATTTTTAAATCTCCACGATACCACATAAATAGCTGGTAAAACTTTTAGACATTTCTCTCATTCTGGCTGGTTCAGAATTTGCATTTGGTCCGAGTTGTAAACATCAATGTATCTACCTAATATGCATAATCCAACCGTATGGTAACGTTTACGTGTGACACGTAGCATATTACAGGAACAGTGTATGACACTTAATGGGCTTCACGTAAATGCCACATTTTTACCGCAGGCATATATACTAACATATTCATAATTCCAGAATTCGCACTGTATACCGCCCAAGTAGATATGAAATCATTACAGCCATCAAAGCACTCAAGAATATCAAAGTGTTAGGATTTGACAGTATTTCAGAAAGAGTTACGTGCAGCGCCAAAATCATCAATTGAACTATACCCTATTCATTGGTTCTTATTAACCCTGGGTGTACATTCAGAAAAAGTATTGATCTTGATAAAATTGACGTAGGTCTGGCAACCAATGGACTTCAATATATGTTATATTCTTTAAATAATATAATAAGTTAAGCCCGAGTTAACTCAGGATTAATTGAACAGATGCTTTTGATGTTTTATCAACCGATTTTGTTCAGTATTTCCGCATGCATCCTCAACCGAAAAACTACTCTTCTTCAGTTAACTGTGGGTTAATTTATTTCTAGAGTTAGCTAACTCTGGTTTAACTCACCACTGATGTTAAAATGTATAAATATGTTAGTCTTACGAAAGATCTCGTAGAAAATAAACGTTAATGACGATCAGAGGTACTTAAAAGCAGGAACGTCAAAGTGAATTTACATAGAAACGACTACCTAAATAAAAACGTTCTTTCATCGGGAAGATTATATGAAAAATCCCAAAAAGTCAAAAAGTGGAATGAAGCAATTTATTATTGAAGACTGTTTTATTTAGTTTAACATGAGTTAATCCGGCCCTGGAGATATAGGAGGTATTACCGTTCGTGATTATAATTTTGTTTGCGCTTGGTTATGTAAGGAAATCACTGATTTTATAAATCAAATGACGTCCTTTTTATTATTGTTATTAATAAAACATACAACAAATAGTTTTGTTTACCCAGATTAGGGGCATTACATTACTACTAATGGGGAAAATTTTGCAAACATTACACTCTTCATGTTGATAAGAAAAAAAAAGAAAACAAACAACTGCGAAGAGGATTACGTTGCGTTGGTAGTTCGAACCTATCTTATCTCTTTGACCTTATTTATCAGCTCTTTTCATTTAACTTATACAGATTAAAGATTTAAATTAGTACTTTTGAAGTTTTTGTATACCTAGGGAATGAGAAATACTTGAACTTGCTCTTAAATATATTCTTTTTGTTGAAATATTAATAGGTACACATGTATGTACATAATATAAATATTAATAGCTTTGTGAAGAGAAATTCAAAAATATTGTTTGTATAAAAACTATTACGTTCCAAATTATATTTTTTCTTCGACAAAAGATTTATGTTAGTTGAATGAACATTGAACAGCTTGTATATTTGTAGACCAAAAGTCGTTCTTTAAATAGACTCGCTGTCAAGTCATTTCGAATAAAAGAATACTTTCTTGCATTTTGAAATCTTTTATTTTATTTATATACCTATTTATAATATTTATTGTTCACAGTGAACAAAGAAAATCCCACTCAAAGAGATTTTATCAGGAAGCATTTTTAGTATTGACGAGAAAAATCACATTGACGACATTCTGGAATTATTAAAAGATCATTCTGTTTTAATGATTCATGATTCGCGTTCAATACACACTCTTGTATTTGAATTATAGCTTACGAAAGAAAGCAGGTCAAAGTTCACATTTAAACATTTTATTTCAACGTCACCAAACAATTGGAAATAATGCGCACCTTCTTGATCTTGTGAAATATTAAGGAAGAACAAATAGAAAGTACACTCCGCATTCTTTGATTGATTTGATAAAATTCTTGTATTCCATGTTTGTTAACTCAATATTATTTATATTAAAAAAAAGAGAAGACATTAGTAGAAACTACCTGAATAAACTTTATAAAAAATCAGCGTGGGAAAATCTTTGTTTAGACTCATTTAGCCTTCAGACTTAATATAGAGTCTTGTTTAAGGTAAAGATTTGAAAGAAAATGTTGTGAGCATTAGGACTCACGGTTTAAATGTGTAAGCATAAGTATTTGTAGATAAAACAATTATAATTTATTATGATTTTTAAATCAAATAGTGAAAGTGAAAATAGTCCAAACGCCAAGGCCTTCGGCTTCGGAGAACTCCCTTTGCACACCTTTTCGGTCCGACGGATTACTTGTCAAAAGCAATAAATGCAAGAAGTCACTTTGTTAAATGGTGATATTTCTTTTCATCCAATCCGTATTCGCATCCTTATGAGAAGTTGTCCATACGTTGTTGATTACGTGCGCGGATCCTAAACAGATTTGTTTGCTCGAAGGGTTTGTCGGATTACTTCTCAATTGGCGTTTTTCTTTTTTAACTCAGAGCAGATCACGGAACTGTCAAAAAAAAATCTATGTTTTTTTTTTAGCTCAGACATATCAGAGCATAAAAAGTGTGTTTCTTTTTTCCATCGGAGTTACCTCAGAGCTTGTTCAATTAGCTCAGAATAAAATGACCGAGCAAATCGAGAAAAACGCTGAGCGAAGCCAACTTCACGGGTTGAGTACGAAATCCCGCATCACAAAATCCCGTATCACGAAATCCCGCATCTGGAACTTGGACAAAGGACTATTTTTTTTTTGAAACAAGGTTTTGGAGGTGGATCTGGAACCAGGACAAAAGTTCTGGAGTTTGGTCTGGAACTTGGACAAAGAATATTTTTTTTTTTGAAAGAAGGTTCTGGAGGTGGATCTGGAACCGGGACAAACGTTCTGGAGGTGGCTCTGGAACTTGGACAAAGGACAATTTTTTTTTGTTTTTGGAAACAATTTTTTTACAATTTAAAAAAAAAAATTCTAGAGCTGGCTCTGGAACTTGGCCAAAGGACAATTTTTTGTTTTTGAAACAACTTTTTTTATTAATTTACAAATTTAAAAAAATTGCTTTTTTTCCAGATATTTTGGTAAGGTTCTGGAGGTGGATCTGGAACCGGGACAAAAGTTCTGGACGTGACTCTGGAACTTGGACAAAGGACAATTTTTTTTGTTTTTGGAAACAACTTTTAACAATTTAAAAAACAATTCTGGAGGTGGGTCTTGAACTGGGACAAAGGAAACATTTTTTTTTTGAACACAAAACAATTTTTTCAAAAGAAAAGTACATTTTTTTTAAATATTTTTTTCCAAAAAAAAAAATTTCATCTCTGTCCAGGTCCAGAAATGCAGAAAAATATTATATTCGAAATTTCTTAAAGATCCCCAACTTCACACATAACTAAAAATTAAAAATGGATTCCCTATGAAATGACAGTTCAGTGCTCAAATGTGTTTCATAATTATATCTGAGGACTCTGATCATATCTGCTCAGAGCTCTTCTCTGATCGCTCAGCCTCTGCTCAGAGCCAAAAAAGAAAAACGCCAAATATTGATAAAAATGAGCAAGTTCGATTTATCAGAAAGTAGTGGAACAATCCGAAAACCGATTCGAAAACGACATTAATTAAAATTGTGACATTTCAAATAGAGGCCTAATAATAACTTTAAATTGTAGATTTTCAAATGACTTTTAAGGACTTTTGGTGTCAAAGTTGTCACTGATTGGTCTTGATGCCAAATCTTTTTTAAACTATCTTTTTAACTTGGTTTCGACTATAATGTTTTATTTGATTTGATTTTGCGGAATATAGCTTAAATTTTTTTCATCCGTGGTACTTACGGTAACTCAAAAGATTTCTTTTTACAAGATACGAGAAGTTATTATTCTAATAAAGATAATCAATAATAAGGATTTCTAAGACTTTCGAAGAAGGGGCTTAAATTGATAATTAGAGGTCGAAACAAATGAGAAAAGACTTTTCATCAATTTTCTAACTTGCAGCAGGCTTCCACCAACTACTTTACCGACTTTTAATAAGATTGGTCCTTCTTAGATCGCAAAGAATTGCAATGCAAATTTATTTCGTAAATTAAGTAGATTTCAAAATTAATCTTGTTAATTTTTCATAGGGCCAATACTCAATAGTTTTGCAAATCGAACTAACCTTTATTACATCGCCCTGGACGCATTCATTGGAAAATCGTGGCATCACTACAAAGATTTATTTAATTTAGCCTGAAAATAATAGGGGTATTCATGCAATGTCGTATTTGCCTCGTAAACCTTGTAAACTGCGTAAGTTTATCGCCTCGTAAATCAAATTTGTATGGAAAATTATAAACGCAGGGCTGATAAGTTTGCGCGATGATTTTACCTCGTAAACCTCGTATACTGCTTAAGTTTATCGCCTCGTAAATCAAATGTCAAAATTTGTATGGACAATTATATACGCAGGGCAACGAATTAAGGATATACAAAGATTGCTTTATAGGTGCGTTCATGCAGAGTGAAGCATTCATTTACGCAAATACGAAGTTCGTAAATATATCTCATTGCATGAATAGCCCTAATATCCTGCGGACACATATAGCATGAGACCCTGCAATTGGTTGTCCAAAACTATTCTAAAGTGGGTGTGTTCAATGATCAAGTAAAAAGCAAATTTCGTTCGTTGAACGTATTCAAAAGTTTAGTAAAATTCATTTAGAAGCTGATTACACATTTCCTTTTTTCGGTTGTTTCGTTTTTCGTCATTTTGACAAATTGGGTGAGAGGTGTAGGAATGTAGGGGGAATAGAGCTACGTTTCTACATCCCTCACCTTATCTGTCAAAAAGACAAAAAGCGAAACAATCGAAAAACTGAATCCTGTAATCAGACTCAAAAAAATTCGAATTTGACAGATTACAGGTGTGTCACTGAAAATATGAGGATGATGACATGTATGGACAAGAACTGTTGCAACTCGTTTATAACTAAGCAGATGTGCAGTTATATTTAGGCCTGCCGCCCACTAGGCAACTTTTAGTTGCTCACCCCAGCAACTTTTAGTTGCTCCCGGTTCAATTACATTGGCTTATATGGGAGAGCGCCCACTGGGCAACTTAGTTGGCAGCAACTTTAAGTTGCTCGGAGTTGCTCGCGGAACTTAGTTGCCGGCAACTCCGGGCAACTTTTAGTTGCTGACCCCCGCCCACTAAGCAATTTCCGAGCAACTTTCAGGAATTTTCGAAAATTTAACGTTTTTATTTGTTGTCCATTGAAATATTACATTGATTTTGCATTTTAGACAGGTCAAATTGAGATAGGTTTAGGTGGAGCACGTTTCTATAGAAAATTAAATACAAAAAAAACAGAAATATTAATTCTCAAAAGTTGCTCGGAAGTTGCCTAGTGGGCGAGGGCAAGCAACTTTAGTTGCTCGGAGTTGCCGGCAACACCAAGCAACTTAAAGTTGCCGGCAACTAAGTTGCCTAGTGGGCGGCAGGCCTTATACAATGACTAGCTGAACAATGGTTCAAGAGTGCACTTAGGAAATGTAATAAATATGAATGTGAATGTCACATAAATGTTTTTTTTTTCTGTCACGGGATTTAATCAAAAACACTACACAGCGTCAATATTGTATGATTACGCGAGTAGGGAAACAAATAAAAACCTTGTTAATGATAACCCACAACGGCTGGGTTACTGAATTAAATCTGCCATTGGGTACGCAAACGCAACATGGTGGACATCTGATCTAGATTCGTATACGAAAGACTTCTGTTGTTGAAGCTTGAAGAAAAGGAGTAAATCTAGCTGATGATCATAATCATGATGTTTGATTGTTGTTGTATCCTGCACTGTATGAAAAATATGCTCATCATCATTGCATTAAAAGCGAACTATAATTTTCCTCTTAATAGGCATTTTTCTCTGAACAGAGTCCGAACACGTCGAGCATGTTTTGAACGTCCTCTGAACGAAACGTGTTCTGAGCACTCTGAACTATTTTTGAAACACACCTGAACACTTAGCTGTCAAATGCTTGTGTTCAGCATTTAATTCTGTCTGCTCTTCTGAGCTCATAGAGCGCACTCTGAACATGGTCAGAACACGTTCAGAACGAAAAAAGAAACACAATTTTTTGTTTGACAGTTCAGGCTCTGCTCTGAACTTAAAATGAAAAACGCCTAATACACCTACTCCTATTTATCTATTGAACATTTAAAAAAAAATTCACAAAGAATTCATATCTTCGCAATCGATTCCCATGACAAACACATTGAACTTTAAAATGTTTAAATCGAACAATTTAATAAATCATTTAAAACGATTTAATTGTTTTGGTTTTTGTTATTTCTCGATCATTAAGCGTCTTCTGCATCTAATTCATAAGAACTCATACCAAATAGAAGTGTATATACGTTAAGTGATTAAGATAAAATAGTCTGGCATTTTATTTTCATATAATTGAATCCTCGAAAATGACAAAAGGTCATAATTTTTAATCTACCCACCTATTAGAACAAAATATTTTAATTTCATGCAATCTCTTCCCTAACATGCTAATAAAATCTTAATTCTCTTAAGTGACAATCAAGATGTGATGTATGTTTAGTGTATACGCTTTATGCGTTAAAATTGAAAAAAAAAAAATATATTGTACTTACACAATGACCGCCTTCTTTTCCCCCGGCGGGAGGAATTGCTCCATTTCTTGCGGCACATTTTTGCCGCCATCCTATAGAAAAAAAAATTTGTAAAATTTTATTTGAAATTGAACTTTTCAGGATGAATGATATTAACATGATTTTTTTCTCTTAATGATCAACTTACAGATATGTTTACCATGCTGCTGGTTTTATTTATACTTAGGGTTCTGAAAGAGAAAAAAAAATATATTTTAGATAAAATTCATTTAACAATAATAAAATTTACATGAATTATAATAATCATGTAGGTACATTATGTACATATATGAGTTAATTTAAAATTTAATTAAAGAAAAGAATACATTTGTTTTTTGATTATTTAATAAGAATGACCCCTATTATGATTCATTAAAACTCAATTAATCGATAGACGACAAATTAGCGGGCTATTTAATGTTTGATTAAATGACACTAACTTGTTGGCTTCGGAATTCAGATAAACTTAATGAATTCCAAAAAAAAAAAAAAAACACTCATCGGTCAGGCGATCGATCAGTGATTTTTTAATTTAATTTACTTTACGACAGCAACCGCTATAGTGCAGTTGATATCATTATTACTTTATGAAAAATGTTCTTGATATTTTGGGGGTGGTGTTGAACCCCCAAAGACTCCCATGCGTTCGAGCCTGGCGAATGGTTTGTGGTTTAGGGAATTCTAAATATTTAGGCGAAGCGTGTTGCAGTTGCTACATGACATAACAATTACTACATTTATATGAAGTTTATATGTTTATTTTTGTATTTCAGATTTGGTCGTGTCGTGACCCAATAATGTCAAAGTTTTCAAACAAAAATTCGAGTTATTTAAAATTAATTTTGATCATTAATTATATTTTTGAGGTGGGGAACATTTTATCCACACTTCATGCGAAACTCAGAAAAGTGGTATTTTGGTGACTGCAATATTTTAGAAAAAATCGAAAAATTATTTCGAATTTAATGTTTCTTAGGCAATATTAAGTGCGAGATGCGAGTGCGAGTGCGGGGTTAAGCCCGAGTTAACTATCCTGAAACATGTTTTTTAATCAATTTAGATCCCAAACTAACTCAACAAATTTGGTGAGTTAGCTCTGGATTAGCTGAAGAGGTAATTCTGAAAGATATGTGTCAAAAATCTATTAAAATCGAAGTACGACGCTATGACGACGCTACTGGAGCAGCCATCTTGAATTAGATAGCAAAACATTGATTTCAACACTGTCGCACTTCGACTTCGATAGATTTTTGACAAATTTTAGGAGTTAAATTTAATATACTTTACCGAAAAACTACTTTTGAGTTAACTCCGCATAAAAGTATTTGCAAGATAAACTACCTCTGATTTAACTCGGAGATAACTCATGCACTGAAAAATTGGACCTCACTATTATAAGAATTTGTTGAATTTTCAAGTCAATGTTTTCGAGAAATGTTTAAAAGTTGACGAAATAAAAAAAAATTGATTGGCTTGGTTTATAATAAACGATCGATACAGTAAATTAAATTTATTGTGTGACCCATATATTCGACAAGAATAATGTAAACGCCTGCATACTGCTAGTCCAAATAAATCAGCGCTGCTGGTCTGCTTTGACAGATGGGAAATAACATACTAATGAAGTATGTTATTTATTGCAATAGTAGCAGATACATGTTGTAGGTGGTATTGGAGCAGCTAACAGAATCTATACCACTTATGGATTATGGTACAGCTTCACTAGTTCTGTTCGTTGAGCCCTGAATTCATGCTGTGCCCCATATAGCGTTTGTTTTGAAAACCTTAAGTCCCTGATGAACAAATTCTGTTTTTTTTTAAACACTAGTTGTGGTAATAAACTGTCAAAATAAAATGAGTTGTGAAGCGTTTGTTTTGTTGTGGATTCAATTGCTGCAGGTAATTGTTAATTTTTCAAGGAATACACAAATTTAATGAAACGTTAATAAATAGAAATGAAAATGAAAACGTTATATAAGTTATTTTTTATTAATTTTTAAAAGTAATTTAAAACAAATTTTAAAGGAACACAGAATATTTTTTTTGCTTTAAATTACAACAGCGTTCGTTTGTTTTTTGGGAACCAAAAAATACAGGTTTTTTTTTGACAAGTCTTGGGATTGTCAAGAAAACCTGGTTTAAACCTCGGTAAAGTTCAACGAACAAAGCTACTAATACAAAATGAGCCCACGTGTTTTAAAGCTTGGACAAACAGAACGCGAACTGGCGGTGAGGGCAGAACTCGGATATTTGCCCGTCGATTTTAGTAGAGTCGAACAGAACGTGGGCACCATTCTAGTTTTGGATATTATTTTCTCGTGAACATAACGGGGCATATTCATAGACATATTATAAGTCTAAAGTTAGACACCCAGGTTAGACACAGCTGCTATTCATAGAGAATTTGGCAGCTCCGTTTAACTAGAAACAGGTCTAAGTATATTTTATTACAATTCTACTACAATTTCCTTTCAATTGGACAAAAAACCACTAAAAACAGCTGTTGAATTGTATTGTCTGTTTAATTCATGATTAATATGTTTAAACATCAACGTTTGTTTTTACCTACTGTCACGGTTAGCCCTCTAGCTCCAGTGGAAATCCGAAAATTTGCACTGTCCAGAATTTAAGTACGGCTGCGGATTGAAAAACAGAGTTTAATTTAATTTAATCAACTTTTAGCTTGACAGGTGTCAAAATGTTCCAAAGCTCCAAAAACGGAGTACGCCAATCGATTTAGGGGGTGGATACTACCCAATGTCACGCCCGACGTTCTGGGTTCACTAGATAACACTTTTAGTTTGGCAGGTGTAAAAATGTGCCAAAACTTTTGGTACGGCGGATCGAAAAACGGAGTACGCCAATCGATTTAGGAGGTGGAAATTACGCCCAGCTCTCTAGGTCCATTAACACACCAATTAGAAATTATGAATTTTATATTCGTGTTTTTTTTTGTTGACATTTGGCAGTGTTAAAAACAACTTAAACAGACGTTCAGCCGAGTTTATTTTTAAACTCCAGTTTATCGTTTAAACATGGGTTTAAATTCCAGTTTAGCTTAGCAGAGACAAACTAAGAACTTATCAGTGAACTATAAATACGGCTCAATGGTTGCTCTGCACTATGTGGACGAAATTCAAAGTTTTTTTTTTATTTTTAAAATTTGTCAACAATAGGCGTTTCGATCCCATCGAGTTGGAGAATGGCTTGACGTTCATGTGTGGTACTAATTACAAATGTAGATACAATATGATATAATTAGTGATTTTGATTAATTAAATTCTGATTATAATGTTATTTTGACCCACTTAAAGACTATAGTGCTGATGAGATAGTGCGCTTATATTTTATAAATATACGAGTAGCTTCCTACGTTTACATTGTTGCATCCATTACATTTCACAATATACCTACATATTATATACACAGAGTAGGTATTAAACCATGTGGTTGTGTAAATGCTTTATATAAATTTATCAAACAAAATCGTGTGCTTAAAATTTAATCAGCACACTAATATAGAACGCAGTTGTTTGATTTTATAATAAGCCAATCAACCTTCCCCACACAAATGTAAATTAAGTATAGGTAATCGCGGTTGTAAATATAAATTTTAGAATTTTTATTCTGAGAGATACTTATATACCATATCCATAATATTTATTGCGTGTTTGATATAAAGCCAATATATATATTTACATAGTAAAACCAACACCTTTTCCAGATAGTTTCGTATTCATTCAGATTGTTACCTTTTCAGAAACCCAATAAAGCGTCTGCGGTTTCGATGGTATGTTATTCGCCCATGCATTATTGCAACTTATAAAGCAAAACTAGAAAAAAATTGAAGATTTAAATTTGGAATGCGAACTTTTTGATTTTTGTATTTGCTGTCGCTTTATTGCATCACTTACATTAAGAAAGGGTCTTTCAATAAGGAGGCTATAGATTTTTAAAATTTAAATAAAACAAGTTGTTATGTTGACTTTGAAGCCAACAATTGTTTGTAGTTTATTTTAAAAGACTTGCGATTTAAGATAGCCCCAGTCCCATAAGAAGAAGTCTATAAAGGCGTTAAATCACACGATGACGGTTTCCAGTTCACGTTCCGATCGCATTTAAACTTTCGTATCGAAATCTCTTCCGTACGGATACCTCGACAGGGCTGATTAACAAAACCGCGGCCGCACAAGCATTTTCAGGTTACTTTGGTTAAAAAATGCACTTTTCTGGTTGCATTTTGGGTTTGGGCTAACTATACCTATACCTATCCTTTAAGCAAGGGAGTGCTATAAATGGGGTATCAAATGAAAAGCTTAGAACGTCATCTTTGGGATAACAAGTGGCCAGACAGACTTTTGTTGGTTTTTGAAGTGATTTCGACAACTTTTGTAAAAAAAAACCGGTCTTTTATATATTAGGCATTTTTCTTCTGGATCATTCTCTGAACTGAGCGTGATTTGAACACTTAGCTGTCAATATTTGACATTTGTCAATTCATTTGTCCATTAAGACAAGAAGGGTAATCATGCAAAGAAATCAATTTCCGCTTTGTAAAAAAATATAACTTTCCGCAGGACGTATGCATGAACACCCCTTAGAAAAGTCACATCAAACACACCACAAACGTCATTTCTAAATTTATCAGGTTTATCTTTACGCTTGCCGCACTAAATAAGAGAAGAAGAGATAAATTTAACAGATTTGCAGAAAAATATTCGCATACAAATTTGACAGTTCGTTTCAACGGAGATAAAATTATCTGGTTTCTGAGGTTTTCCGCCGTTGCATGAATACCCTTAATATATTTTATTAGTTTTTTTTTTATAAACCTTCTCGGCCACCGCCAGCGTGACTATTCGCATTCGCCATTTTTATTATTTTGAAAATTTTTTATTTCCCGACTGTCAAATGTGACGTTGGTTGTGTTCAGCATTTAACTTTGCCTGCTCTGTTGTTGAATTCTGAGCTCATAGAGCGCCTTCAGAACGAAAAAATAAATACAAATTCGTAGCTCTGAGCTAAAAAAGAAACACAAATTTTTGTGTTCTCTTTCTTATTTAATTAACTAGTTCCTTATATGTTTTTTTTTTTGTACTATAAATTATGCATTACAATCTTTGCTTAATCTACACATGACAATTTACACGCATCCAATCTTTATTCTCATTCAAAAAAGAAAATATTCAATGAACTTTTGTTGACCTTTGTTAAAAAAGTCAATTGTTAGGTTCTGTACGTATATATGTATATGGAATTTGTCTTTAACATAAAAGGCCCTTTTCAAGCAAAATGTAAAGCATCAATCAACTTTGATGAGATCCAATTAGTTTTAACACCAGTTTTAGATTTCGGTTGTTTTTTTTTCTGGATTTTCAAAGAGGAACCATATTCGAGAATTTATTTCGGTATTAAAATGTATATATTCTTGTTGCTTAGTAATAAAGCAGTGCGAAATCCCAGAACACACATACCTACAGACAATTCTTAATTGACATAAAGATATAATACATACCTACTTCTATAATTACAAAAATAAAACAAATTATATAAGATTAAACTTGTCATACCTAATGATTGTTAGGTTTTGATTGAACGATTTTAAAGACCCACATTTAGAGAATACTAAGAATTTAAAAGCTTTGTACACATGTATTAGTATTTGTCTGAGTAAGTATGAAAACGGCTTTATTGAGCATTTTTTTGGAGAGACAAAATTAATTAATTGTTTTTATTATCATGTACCTTGTAAAGCTTATAGTTCGGGTAGGGGCATCCATTATTATGGCCAGTTAGGAGACCCGTTTTTATTCTTAGGTTGTTGCTACATCAAAAGCCTTAATACGCTGCTTATTTGAAGCAATAAAATCCATCGTACAAAAAGAAAACAACGGAATCATAAACGAAAAAGTTCGTTCTGCTTTCCGTTTTGAAGATTGCATTTCAAGTACATACGCTGTTCGACGAGCCAAATTGAAAATTGTAGCAGATTACTTGGAGAAGTCTCCCGTCTTTTTTCGCACCGTATTTCTTGTGTGCGAAAAAGTGACATTTGAGCTTTATTCGTGTTTGTATTCATAGTTTTTTGTATTACAGCATCCAAATCCAATTTTAGACTTATGTCGTTTTCGATTGGATTTTCGGTCTATTCTACTCCTTTTTAATTCCAATCGAATATGAAAACACCGACTTTCCTAAATTTACACGCACACTACCTAAAGCCACCATTTAACAAAATGGCTTCTTCAAGTATTTACCACTTTTGACAATTAATCCAACGAAAAACTTTATATGTATGTGTGTGTTCCTCGTATACTCCAATATGAAATTGGGAACAGAAGAACACTCCGAAAACATTACTCGGAACAGCCAATCGAAGACTTTTGGAGTAGTAGGAGTGAAAAAGGAGTGCAAAAGGAGTACTCCGAACATCCAAACGAAAACGACATTAAGTAGATTAAGTTCAAATCTAAAATGTAATAACACAAGAGGAAAATATAAGGAATAATCTTGATAAAATCCTATGAATTTGAACCAGCGAAGCTTTCCACCCAAGGTATATACGGCCAGGGCCCTCCGCCGGTGGGCTTACTTCAGGCACCCAGTTTTTTTTTCAAGTCGCGTGAAGCGCGTTAACGAAAGCCCACTTTTAATGGCGAAAAACTGTTATAACTGTTATAAATTTTCACGTTTCTATCTCTAGCATCGTCCATAAAATATAGCAAACTGTTATACATTGGCATTTCTCTAGTCTCGCCTATTAAATTAACGCGCTAACGCAATTCAAATAATAAAGGTAGAACTAGAATAGGCGGAAGCTGTCGGAGGCTTATGTCAAAACCGACCGAAAAGTAGCTTTCCGAAACGTAAATTTCACAAGTCACACCCATAATGCACTTAAGTGGTTGAAAGTGGGAAAACAAATTAAATAATTGTTTGTTCAGTGTCAATTTGACAGCACAGATTGATATGTTTTTATAATTTACCTATACTTTGCGAAACCACTTAAATTCGATGTGAAATAAATTAATTAAAAGAAAACTTAAGATTTTGATTCACTCATTGATCAATCAGAAAAAAAAGGCAACAACTAAGCACCAAGCGCCAAATTCTTTTAAGTTTGCTTTCACCATTTTGATTTTTGCATCCACATCCATCCACTTAATGCCTAGTACGCTGCTGATGCGAAATCAAATTTTCCGGTGGTCTCCAACTCGACAGCGAAATGCTTACGAAAACCACAGCGAAAACATGACAATTGAAAGCGTCATCATTTGCAAAAAAAAGAAAAAAACAAACACAAGCGCAAAAAAAATCACAGAAAGCCATATGTTGTATTGAATAAGAAACAACAATTATAAATACAAACACGAACAAACCTCAAATGTCACTTTTCCGCACACAATTAATGGTCCGGGCAATTAATTGAGTGGGAAAAAAGAGCGGAGACCTCTATTCAAATAATCTACTACGATTATCAATTTCGCTCATCGAACAGCGTACTGAAAAAAGAAAAGGAGGACGAAATTTTTCATTTATGATTTCGATGTGTCATTTTTCAATGGGATTTTTCGTTTCGCATTAGCAGCGTACTAGGCTTAAGAATGATGTTGAACTATGGCACATCAAATAAAAAAATTGTGTGAGTGCCGGGACTCACGGTTAATATGTGTAAACATCAGCGTGCGCGGATCCAAAACGGACTTGTTTTTGCTTGAAGGGCATCTTAGATTTTTTTCACTGAACACACCCATCCTAGTATGCAGATCGTAACGTTGCACACCGTAACGTTGCACACGAACGTTCACGTTTTTTTTCCCTCTACCGCCAGCATAGATGTTTACACATCAATAATTATTATGTTTTTATTGCACAGACCTACCTACCAACCGATTGTATTTACCTATGTATACACTATTAATCAAATTTCAATGATGCATTAATCAAATGAAAATCTAATTTAAGTCTAAAAACTAATCTACACGATGGAAGTAACTTGTCCTATCTCTACACAAAAATTAACATCCAACTTTTTTTTATCAAGAATTTCTGATTCACATACCAAAGATTGAATCACTTTCAGTTTAAATCAAATTATTTAAAGATTTTGAATAATTCTCAATCAAACTAATTTTCTGACGAAGCGTTGGCGGCCGGCGCGGCGGCGTCGTCTTCTTTTGCCAAACTACATACTGTCTAGAACTGTTGGTTGGCTACCGCCGCCGCTAAGTATTATGCATATAACTGTGCCATGATCTTTTCGTTGGCATGATACTGCTGCAGCATACTTATAATCTATTAGATTTTATTTGTAAAACTAAATACATAACTACAAATATATAGGTATTATACGGTTAGATTGCCTCTCATAATATTACTACGTCTACCTACCACGTGGTTTTTCAATTGACGGCGGATTTCGAATTCGTTCGCAAACCAGAATAGTATACGACAAATTCTTCCCGCCCAAAATAAAAAAAAATGCTCTTAGAAAGCGATAGGTATCTAGAGGCCTTACATTACCGTTACCGTTACCGCACCTTGCACGTGAATATTTTATAATTGCGTGATTTTCCCTGTCTGGCTTCTTTAATAGAAATGGAACCAAAACTAAAGCCGGAAGAAAACTCTTTGAAATTAAGCTTCTCTTGCTTAAATATAGTACAAAGAGAATTCTTATGATATTAAATTCTAATTGGAAATAAAATGCAAAATACTCTTTAAAAATATTTCTCTTTGGCCATATCGAACGAAATTTCAAATGCAAACAATTATGTTAGACTTTATTATTAAATAAAAAGAAAAAAATAGGTGTGCACACCCTTTAAAATTGTCCACATTGGTAGATTAAAAGTTGTCCCGGCTCCGGTGTGTATAAAACAGCATTTTCGAAAAAAAAAATATTCCCCTTGACCAAACAAAAACGGAAACCAGTTTTTGTTGAGATATGAAAGAAACCCACTTATACAATGGCGAATTCGGTGCGTCACACATCATGGACCTAGTACGTATAGAGGTACTATAGAGAAGCCGAAATAAAATTATCTATACAGTGCTGTGTCACAAAATGAAATCAAATTTTTTTGGTCTAATTCTTTCGGGAAAATCAAACTAAAAAAATAACGGAATGCGGGTCGGTTTCTAAACGAGTAAGAAGCAGATGCTAGATATAGAATAATTGGTGGGAACTGGTAAGTTCCGCAGTAGTAGGCGTGAAACTTTTCTCATGCCTATGTAGCTTTTGTTATTTGTTATTTATCTTTTTGTTTTTTTTTTTTTAAACAGAAAAATAATCATAGCAGGTAGGTCTGTTTGGTAAGTTGAATTTTTTTTTTACAAATTTTCATGATTTGATGTCAAAACCCTAGACCAAAAAAAAAATGTTTTGGGTTTTAGGAAACTTGGTGAAAGTTTTAGTTACCAAACAGATATATCAAAAACTTCTCGTGTTGGAATTTTAATTTATTTGTAATTAATGTGAGGAGGGTGTTTTGTTTAGAGGTATAGAACTTTGAAATCGAATAAAACTAAGATGATTTTTTTAAATTGACATAAAATTAACTTTATTCGAAGATAATCTTCTGGCATCATAATTTAAATATGATTTCTGGCATATGACCGCCACGGCTGGCTCGGACGTAGTCTAATCTGGAGGTCCAATTTTCTTGAAGGCCAATTCACGGGTCCGTAACGTGAAACTATGCGGTTTCCTTCAATAAATCAATTGTGGCACGAGCTGTGTGACATGTTGCACCGTTGAAACCACAGCTCCTGCACATCATGGTTGTTCAATTGATGAACAAAAAAGTCAGTAATCATGGCTCTATACCGGTCATCATTGACTGTAACGTTCTGGCCAGCATCGTTTTTAAACAAGTACGGACCAATTATTCCACCAAACCATAAAGCACACCAAATAGTCAGTTTTTGTGCATGTAACGGTGTCTCAACATACACTTGAGGATTATCATCACTCCAAATACGGCAGTTTTGTTTATTGACGTATCCATTCAACAAAAAGTGAGCTTCATCGCTAAACAAAATTCGCTTATTAAAATTGGGATCAACGGCAATCTTGTTTTGGGCCCATTCACCGAATCTACGCCTTGCTAGTGATCATTTGGCTTTACTTCTTGCAATGCCAAATCAAAATAAAAAAAATCACTTGACAGCTGACAAAATGGCCGCCAGTTAAAATAGTGTTGCCAACTCAATGTTCTATAGCTCTAAAAAAAAAACACCCTGTATAACATAGTAAGAAATTTCCAAAAAAAAACATCCGTTTTTATATTTCACATTTGGTAGTAACGAACAGCAAATAACAAAAACTAACTTGCACCAAAAATGTATTTTAGTTACAAAACAACCTAAATTCCATTCGATACTGGAACAAACGTCGCACAAACCCATCGGCAGTAATAATACTGGTGGATGATGTATTTGCAACTCGTGTAAAATTCTACTGTACTTTCCAAAAAAAACACGACTTTCGAATAAAACAAGATACCTACACACGTTAAGCGTATAATTTACTGGAGTAAGTTCGAAAAACGATATCATACACCAAAAATAACCCTTTGCTTGCATTTTATGTGTCGTCATGACAATTTTCTTGTTATCGCTCTCAAATTCTTAGATTTTTTTTACTCTTTTGTTCTTCTTTGAGAAAGTTGAAATTTGCAGAACATATTTCATCAGCAATTTCTCTTTTTTACACGGTTTTAAACATCCATGACGTCATGCCAATCTAAAACTATATATAAAATTGATGTTATTTTAGTGTGGTGTAAGTGTATAGCTCCCACCCGCCCATCACTGATAATTATATAGAATGTTGCTAGGTACACTTTGATGAGTAATAGGAATTCACCTATATCATAATAAACATAGTTTGCGGCAAAACATATGTTGTATATGTACATATATGTACTCGTATACAATAAAATTAAAGAATTATTGCTTGCTGGCTGATTTGATTATTTTTCGAAAAAATCCTTTCATTGAATCGTGAGAATGGAACAAAAATGTTTAGTCGATGTTGATACCTATTGTTGTGCGCAGAGGCTGGAGGCATAGTGTAGTCTATGGAAAAGTGATTGGTAAACATTAGTTAACTCTAAGGTTTGTTTTAAATATTGCAATAGCAGAATGAAGTTGAGCGATATTATTATGTAAGTGTCTCGTCTCTCTTGCGTAGGTTTTGTTTTTATTGATTTAGTTTAATAAAAATAATTACACAGGTTTACAAACTTAAACTTCTTGAAAACAAATGACGGATTCGAGTTCTGCGTCAAAAATTACTTTTGGAATGATTTTTACTCGTTATGGTTAAAATACCGAGTAAGCCGATGTTGTATATGCAAAAGTTAGCACATCAGCATAATCTGTCAGTCACCCGAAATTGGATACCGCCATAGGATGCTTCGTCATCGCCGCTCAGTCACCTGAACTAGACACCGCCGCAGTTTGCGGCGTCCGTCGTCATCTAGATATATCAGCAGGGCAATTGCCATTGTTGCTCAGTTTTTGGTTACATATTGTTTGGCTTAGAGAATATTGTTGTATAAATGGATAAATGACACTTTTTGTGAAGTCATTAAACTAAACGGTAGCGTTTTTTAGTTCTTATTTGGTCTGATTATCACCTTTGTATAGCTTAGTGCCGCGGCCGTGATGTTCCGTTGGCGCTAAGCGGAATATAACATATACTATTTCATGCAAAGAACATTTTTACACGTTTGCGTTTCTAAGTTTCTTTGGCATGCAGTTCCTTGAAGTGCATATAGTTCCACCGAATGCGGTCTTACCTTAAAGCTTTTATTTTATTATTTTAGAGACAAGTTTGGGCAATAATGATAAGAATCGAATTGATCTGTGACTCAAATGGGATTATTTCCACTGGTAGATGATGGTTGGTAATGAACCAAGCAGGTAATTTCAATTCAATTTATTCCATTTATCGATTAATTTAAATTGTGACGCTCTTTTTGTAACAAATTACAAAAGACTGTGTTGAGAGTGTGAATTACATACTTGTAATCGATAATTTGTATGGAAACTTCATTTTTTCTGTGATGGCGTCGGTTATCTCCAATGTTGTTTTTTTTTTCAAGCAAATCCCCACGGGATTGGAAAAAGACGGCGTTAGGCAATAACAGAGTTTGGCAAGACGGAGTTGTTTCAGTACAATTATTGACAAGATTTTGGTTTTTTCCTACCATTTGGGCGTTATTTCCTAAGATTTGGGCGATATTTCCAAATTTGGGAGTTATTTCCCATTTGACTTTTAAAATTTTTATTTTCGGCGTTCTTTTCTTTAAAATAAAATTAAAAAGTTGGATATAACGCCCAAATTGAAAAAAAAAACAACAACAATTGTTCAGAATATTTTTGGGCGATTTGGGTGTTATTTTCTTAGGCGTTATTGCCTAACGCCAAAAAAGACGCCTATTATAATATTTAATATTTTGTTTGACACATCAACAATAGTTAACATTTTTTTAAAGAAAATGAACTCACCCGCTTGTCACAGAATAACTAATAACTTTCTTTAATTTCTTTAGTTTGTTATATATGAATCAATAGCATTAAAAGTAAGTAGCATTCTTGCTATCGGGATTCTTAAAAGAACTCTTAACCAAATACCTAAATATAGATATGTATATCATATATCCCTCTCTCGTTTTTTTCACAAACGTCAAAATCATCACTTTGTAGAAACTGACAAATGTTTGTATAAATTTGTAAATGATGATCACGCGATAATATTAATATAAATAGCAGGATTAATTTCATTAAAAAATTAAATCTAATTAAATTCTACAAACTTATCCACTCAATGAACTATACGTAACCTAACCTCTTAGTGTAATTCAACATTTTTTTTTTATTGTCAAGAATTTCTCATTCACATTCCAAAGATTGAATCACTTTCAGTTTAAATCAAATTATTTATTTAAAGTTTTTAAATAATTCTCAATCAATCTAATTGTCAATGGCGATGGCGGCGGCGGCGTCTTCTCTTGTCAAACTGTAATGTCTATATAACGATGGGTCTTCAGCAAAAAGACAAACGCATTGCATCAGCCACCGCCAAGTCTTATGCATTATCTACTCGTGAGACTCGATACTACTACCAAAATTAAATCTGTAGTTTAAATTTAACTAAGTACATATGTACATACACACATACATATATGAATGTACGAATACGAGATTGTCTCTCACAATACAATACCTACTACAGCCACCACGTGGTTTTTCAATTGACGGATTTCGAATTCGTTCGGAAACCAGAATAGTCCGACAAAAATTTCTCGTCCAGTATGTTAAAACAAAATGCTCTTAGAAAGCCATCTAGAGGCCTTGCGTTACCATACCACACCTTTTACGTGAATATTTTTATAATATTACTATTACATGACTTTGCCCCTGTGAGTTGTGACTTCATAAATAGAATCAAAGTCAGAAGAACACTCTTTGAAATTGAGCTTCTGTTGTTTAAAAATATAAAGAGAATTCTTATGTTTGACTCAAATTGGAAAATTCGAATACACATAATACTCTTATATGTAGACATTTCTCTTCGCCCATATCGAACAATGTTCAATTTCAAATTCAAACAAGATGGTAGGACTTTATAATAGTACCTATATCACGCAAGGAAAAAGGTATATCTACCTACCTAACAGGTGCGCACATCCGTTAAAACATGCCAAGCTGGCAATGGCGAATTTAAAGTTGTGCATGCGGCTGCCTAAAAGAGCATTTCGATAAATATTTTTCCCCTTAAAAATAAAAGGAAATCATTTTTGTTTGAGATATGAAAAAAAAAAAATAATTGTCGGTGCGTCACACATTATGCACTTTAGATAATACAGATAGAGAAGTCGAAACAAAATTATCTACATTGCTGTGTCACAAAAATTTATCAAATTTTTGATGTGTAAACATCTACGCCACGCGCGACGGCGACGGCGACGGTAGGTTAAACAAAAACCTGGGCATTCCTCTGTAATACGTTACGATGTCACACTTTACGATGTAGCACGTTACGTTTGGAAAATCTGCATAGCAGGATATTGGGTATGTTCAGTCACAAAAATGTGCATTCCGTTTTGGATCCAGGCACGAAGTCACAATTTTTCACCATTAAAAGAGTAGTGTTTGCATCAATGCACTTTCCCCACCTAACGGTGGCAGGCCCTGGCAATGTTGGGCCGCATAAACAGAACTTTTTATAACAAAACTGTTATAAATTGGCATGTATAAAGTCACTTCCTTTTAAATAAGGACAAAACTATAAACATATAAAACTGTTATATATTGGCATGTCTCTAGTCTCGTCCCTTTTTAATGCACGCCTACTTTGAATGACAATAAACTGTTAGAATAGAACTGTTAAAACTTGGAATTTCTCTAGTGAAAAAGGGCAACAACATGAAAATGTTTATCTAAAGATTTTTTTCTGGCACAGCAGTGTACATTATCATGAATAGGTAGGGTGCCTCTGCCTATATATGTTGACATTGAATAAAACAAGATAACCACGGTAAGTGTGTCTACTGGAGTGAGTTCGAAACTCGATATCATATACACAAAAAAAAGCACTTACTCAAAGTGGGTGACTATGCTTGCATTTGATATGCCTACCACATGGTCATGATAAAACCACTTTTTTTTTGTTATTGCTGAATTTCTTCGAATTTTATTTCACCGGTTGGATGGAATGGGAATGGAATGTATACTTGTTTCTTCTTCTTGGAGAATATTGAAATTTGCAAAAAATATTTCATCAGCAATTTCTCTTGCATCAGGGAGGGACCATGTGCTTCACGATTTTCGTTTTCCACAATGACTTGGAAATGGTTATGACGTCATACCAGTCTAAAATTTCTTAGGTATAAAGTTGATGTTATTTTTAGGTTATATAGAGATCACGTCTGCCATCTACATACACTTTGGTGAATGGTGACTTATGCGAGGTTTTCCAATGTATATTTAAATTATAAACATAATTTGTGTCAATACATAGATAGAAAAATGAAGATTTATTGCTTGTATTATTCTTCGAAGAAATACTTTCACCAAACCGTGGAAATATGGAACGAAAATGTGTAGGTATCTCTGATTAGGTATACCTTTTGTGCGGGTGTAGCTTCACTATACGCTAACGTAAGCATATTATTTACCTACCTATAATCTATGTAAGAGAAAGAAATTGGTAAACATTAGTTAGATAACTCAAAAAAGTCTGTTCTGTTTTTAAGTATAGGTGAAGGTTAGCGGAGCCATATATTTATTGTTAAGCTGTCGCGAGCGTATTTTTGATGTGTAAACATCTATGCTGGCGGTAGAGTGAAAAAAAAAGGTGAACGTTTGTGTGCAACGTTACGTCATGCAACGCTACGGTGTGCAACGTTACGATCTGCATACTAGGATGGGTGCGTTCAGTGAAAAAAATCTTAAGATCCCCTTCAAGCAAAAACAAGTGCGTTTTGGATCCGCGCACGTTGATGTTTACACATATTAACCGTGAGTCCCGGCACTCACACAATATTTTGTTTTGTTTTTATTGATTTAGCTTGTTTTGATCAGCTGAGATAAGAAACCTTCGAATAATTATTATCAGTATCACCAATGCCTCGGAACTTGTACCACTTTTCATTCATTTCTTATGTCAATTATATTATAGATAAGTATTGCCTCCCAAAGATAAAATTCGGCCGGATGTGCACTTACCTAACCTACCAAAACAATATTCCTAGTGAATACTATAGACATAGTTTGGATTCCAATGTAAGTTGAAGTCGTATCTAATTGATTCTTAATAAAAAAAAACTGTTTATTGGTATGTACACATCCGCTTGTGTTATGCTAGCTAACAGAAATGCCTATATCTAGCCCATTAAAAGAAGGCATGGTCGAGCATGAAAAACCTTACGCAGAACAGTTGTTGTAAAAGGAATATGTATTGGCATTTGGCAAATAACTTACAATACATAATGAAAATAAAACATTAAAACAAAAAAAAAACATTTGGCAACAATCCATATTTTGAAAACGGCAGGAATGAATTTCGATAGATGTTTAGGAGATTATAGTAGTTTGGGGTAGGAATGTTCACTTGATGGTAATTTGGAGATTTCTTTTAATTATCTTAAGAACTGATAAACCGACACGAAAGAGTCTTACCTCAAATGACTCTTCTTTTTTTTAGTATAGTGTAAATTGAAATTGGCAACACTGTTTTCTGTAACAGCTAAAGCAGCAGATTTGACAGTTCTGGCTTCTGGGTTATTTTGGTTTGGCAATTCATCGTGAATAGACTCAAGGGAGCTGCGCGCCGCCGTTGTAACGTGTACAAATTGTTCAAATTTTATTGTGAAAAACATGGTTCCTTTCGAGAAACTCATCGCTCATCCGTATTACGTGCATTTTATGGTGCCGAGCACAGATTAGCCATATGAAGATGAGAATGTTTCGTACGTTTCACCCTCAAAAACCCATTTGTTTACATTGTTGTATTTGTTATTTCTTCCCGCGTCGATGAATAGATGTGAATTGCAACAAAAATTTAACCAGGTGTGTGAAGATCCCTATTGTCTATGTGTGAGGTTTTTATACACACATTCTCATTTTTTATCTGATAACTGCCAGTTCAAGCTTGTAGGCAAATTAAAATGACAGCCGGGGATTCTTATCTTCATGTGGCTAATCTGTGGTGCCGATGAGGATGATGTTGAGAAAAATTCACCGTTTGGCCCCGCTTTAAAGGCCGATGGAATCATTGGTATCCATAATGTCTTCATAAATGATTATAGTCAGAACGTAACAGTCAACGGTGAGCGGTACAGACATGATTATCTACTACTGCTGACAACTTGACATTTTTCTGTCACTATACTGCCAAAAGAATGAATTTTTCCATTGTTCTGTTATTTTTTTGACAGTTAAATGCCAGAAAACTGTCAATTTGTCAGTCGTGTAAATCCAACATAAAACATTAATGTCGCAGACATGTGGCTTAAGCAGGACGGCACCACAAGCCAGATAGCACGCAATACAATTTATTTCCTGAAAGTAACATTTAAGGGACCAATTTCACGAAATATACCTACCTGTCAAAATCAAGTACTTTCAGATACTCTGATAACAAAAGTGTATTGAAATTTTTAATTGTTTCTTTTTTTATTATTACACAATAAAGTGGCGCAGGCAAACTACTTATTCAAACAATTGTTTGAGGAATTATTTGAATTGTGTTTTTTTTTTGTGTTGTTCTACCTAAATTTTAGTTTTTCATTGGTGTTAAATGATAACACTTTGATACTATGTCCGGTACTATATAAATATTAGTTTTGTTATACAAAAGAAATGGCCTCAGAAATACATTCATATGTATATAAAGCCTGCCATTTTTTCATATCTATTAGGGAGGAAATTACGTCAGCATTTGACTTGTTGTTACAGAATATTATTTCTTGGCGATTATCTTTTGTTTTGCTTCCCTCAACGTTACCCTTTTCTTTACTCTTTTATGCAAAAACAATTATACATTGCACAAACATACTACATAGTCACTTTATAAAACCTTGACAGCAGTCAATAGTAGAAGAGAAATGAAATAGCTTTGGCTTTTGCCATAGCTTTATTTTTTTTTACTTCTACAAAATATTTCGGAAGTGTTTTTAGATGTGGACGTATAAAATGTTTTTAAAAAAATATTTTTGATTTTGGACAACTCCAATTGGAATTGGAAAAAATAATGCCAAAAAAAAAAGAACATTTGACGTATAGTTAACTTAAGGTAAGTCCATACTGCGCAGGTGTCAAAAATTAGATGACATTTAGTTAGTTAACAAACGCTTTTTAAGAGACCTCTTCAAATACGAACAAGGTCAATGATTGGCAAGTAAACGAAATCAATAAACTGAAGGATCATTATATGAGCTATGCATACATATGTACATAGATACATACAACAATGTATATACATATGCTGTGCTGAGTTTATTTATTTGAACTTTGCCAGCTTCATATTATTAATAAATAATAGATGTGTTTTTTGATATAATATATACGCTAAAACAATCATTTTCGTGTAAAATACAAAAAAATACACATCCGGTGCGATAAGTATTCCCCCGTAAGAGCTATAAAAACAGGATTATTCTCACTTATTGTGAATTCACATGACGAAAGTGAATTCGGGTGTTCCACAATTTGTTGGAAAAGAATTGTGAACTTGAATTTCGAAAATAAAAATTATTGTTCTGCATTTCGGTTCATTCCGTTTTCTAAATGTATTCAATACACTTTATTAATGCTTGTTGTTTCCATGATTGGTTGTTTCGATTTCCCTTAAAATATTTATATAAGAACGAATTTTTTTTCGAACAATACTTCATAGTAAGGTACTCACGCTATGTCAGGCAAATATAATATGGTAGATTTCTAACGCAAAATTGTTTGTCTAATTTTGTCTATAGACTTCCGCCTTCTTTTTCCCCTTAAAAGTGCCAATTTAACTTCATAAAACAATAAAGAATGGATGCATCTTCAATTTTGACAGTTCGAAGTAATTTCGAAATTTTCGAAAACGAACGAATTATAGAACGTGGCATTTCATTTCACGTGAAATTGAAAACCGATTTCATTTCGAATTAGTCCATAATGCAGAACATGGGCGTTGCGCACTACTTTCCACTAATTCGGGCCAAACGTCAACAATATACTCGACTAGAGTTGCAGTAGAAGCTCATTGTGTTTTTTTTTTCTTCAAAAACCACTACAATATCCAAGAAATACCCAATAGTTAATTCTACAATTTCTTTTTCAGAAACACGTTTGCTAAAAATGATATAGGTACATTTTATAAGAAGTATATGATCATTTAAAAGATTAGTAAAATAATTTTAAAAAAGATGCCTATCCACCAAAACTAAAACTTAAATAAAATGAACACTTTTGCAAGCTTGTTATTTGAATTCAACCGACAAATCCTGTCATCTGGCATTTGACAATCAGCAAGAAATAGCCAGAAGAAATTTTTCGGACTAAAACTGATAAGGAGGGGAACGCTCTCTTTAGCAAGAAATACCGCAATCGTTGATGTGTCTGAAACTGTTTGGAACTATGTGCGGAACACAGATATTCAAATTGACATAAAGTGTGAGTCTATTAAGCTCTTACCTCATTAACGGTGTTTACATTGGACCCACTCTACGCGACTCATTTTTACATCTCTTTGCTTTATCTCACTTCACCTCATGATGAGACAGGATAGTAAACAAACAAAATATCAAAATGAGTCGCTCGGATAGTTAGTCCAATGTGAACACCGACTTTATGTGTAAATGTCAACAAAAATGTGTGTTTTTTTCCAATTAATAATTAATAATTAATTAAAGCGCGGAGAAAAACTGTGTTACCGGCGTGAATTACATATCTACTTGTTATCGATAGTTTGTATGGAAACAGCAAGTCGTTTGTGTTTAACCATTTTCATCCGGAATTGGAAAATCGATTAAAAAAACACACCTGCTGTCTCTGCCATTCTTTCTTTGCTTACTGAGCAACAGATTCTGCTACATTGCTGAGGAAACACCGGACCATATATGTACGTACGTACACCAAATACTGGGATGTCACCAGATAGATTTCCTCAAAGGGATAAATTTGAAGGAAAAGTTGTAGAGTGAGAAATCTCATTCAGCTCTAGATGGGGGCACCTTAATAAATTCATTCATTCATGAAAACCCTTTATAATGTGTTTTTCGCTCTGCTGACAATTTAGGATAATTTGATGAAAGCAAAATTAAGTGTCTCACACGGATTTAACTTAAGATATCCTATAATGTTCACTTTTCTGAAATAATTTTAACATAAATTTTGTTCCGTCAAAAAAGTATTTGACAGGAAAGCTGCATCTTATTCAAATATCTGATCTAGCGAATATCTCTGAAATCTCAAAAAAAACTCAACTGGCAATAACCGTGTCACGCGAATAAAAAACTCTGAGAACTCATGGCTGAATGCAGCAGACCCACGTCATTGTTTGTTTTATGCGTTTAAATAGGCATGTTCAGCAAATGTGAGATCTCGGAGGCCTCAGCAATCTCAGTTGTCAAAATCCTGAGGAAAATAAATTTTGAATTCGCTTGTTCACTTTTTGACGGAGCGAAATATGTATCTGAGATCTCATTTCCTGAATGCCTAATGATCAAATTTCATGTTTGACAAACCATATTGTCGATCATGCTAGACCAACATGCTCGTGAGACATCGACAAATGTGTTTGCTTAAAACAATTTCTTTTTTTTAAGTGCAGTAAATCGCAAATTTAAATGTCAAAAAAAATCAAATGTCAAATACAGAATAGAAACTCGAGATAAGTTCTTGCGATCAGATTGTCAATACTCACTTTTTTTAACCGTTAAGACAAAATACGTTAACGTTAAAAGGGATCGACGGTGTCAATGCAATCTGAGCACAAACGAATGGAAAAGGGTTGAATTCACTCATGGATACAGTATAAAATCAAAAATATAGGGAAGTAAACGAATAGACCTAATATGAAGATAAAAGGTTTTGACTGCTAAAAGCCTTTCCACACTACCTCAAAGTGTAAACCACATGTGAAAAAGGTGCAAAAAAAACGATACTTATGCAATTTTGTGGAAACAAAATTTGAAAACTCTCCTCAAACAAGATCTGACAGCCCATGTCACAGGATTTGACATGTATTTATTCATGAAAAAATGTACAATGGTTTCAAAAACCTTCACACATTTTATCACATTTGAGAGTGTTTGAGGTTAGTTAAACAGTTTTTTTCTGCGATGCAAGTGTGGAAGAAAAATATAAAAATCATTTCAATTTGACATGTGTTAATATTTTTCAGTGAGATAGTGTGAAAGGGCTTTTAAACCACGATAAGGTACAGTACACAGTTCAATAAGAATAAAATCGATTGAAATTAAAAAAAAAAAAAACAACAAAACATGTTTATCCTCTGAACGCTCTTGTTCGTAGTAACAATATTGTATTAGTTGGAAAACGATTTTTTTTTTTAATGAGGAAAAACAAAATATAATCGTTATTGTTGACTTTGCTGTTATCAATAATATTAATTATCTGTTTAGAGCTATTGAAATGAAGCACACAATGAATTGTGTCAACTCGTCACTTTCAACACTATTCTTTGGTGAAAACAATATAGCTTTGATGATTTGTGTATAAAATAATTAAAACAGCCAATTTTATATACATAGATTGGTCTCAAATTTAAATTCCAGCAGCAACAGTGGTTTTATGTACATATTAAATTAATTACTTGGTATTACGAGAATATACCTACATCCGAGTAGTATCCATTTCATTTTATTATACTGCAATACAATGTCATAGAATGTTTATATCTTATGTGCTTCAAAAGCTACTTCTATACCCACTGTATATTATCAGTAGTTAGTAATTTTATTTTTTAAGATTTAATATAAGCAATTATCATTATTATCTGACTGCATGCCTACCTATACCTATACGTTCGTTAATTGAACCATGACATCAAAGCTAAATAAACAGACCAGAGAGCTCTCTATAAATATAAATAAATGATAGAAAATTGCTTTTTACATTCAATATGTAGACTAATTTTTATTTTTGTTGATAATCAAAGTTACAATATTTGCAATGAAAAAATATTGCTTTAGTTTGAAGATGATAGCTTTTAGCGATTTTTTTAAAAATAAGTTAATTAATGGAAGTTTGGTGGTTGTTTTTGGTATTTAATCACTTAGTTAATTTTTTAAATCATCATCATAAATGACCTTGAGTGGTAGTTTAGAATTTACAAAAATTAAAAAAAAATTAAATGTATGAAATTATACCCAGGGGCACGATCTACTGAGGATGATACTTTACCTGGGTTTAACCTCCTATATGGTTCTATTATGTTAGTCGACAGATTAAAATTGAGAAATTATAGTATTTTAAGCTGCCCCGTGTTGTAATTTACCCTCTTTCCCTTATATAATATATATATTTTTTATTTTTTAAACATTCACCATAGAACGCATTTCCATAAATTATTGTAACCGCGATAATATAATATTGATAATGCGATACTTTGTGTGACGGTCTTTCGAGTACGAAGTGTTATTTCAAGATAACGCCATGTGACGCTCAAAGTTTAACAGGGTCCCCAGTCATCATCTGATTGCAAAAATTTCATTAGCATAATATTAGCTGCAAGTTTAAAACTTTTAATAAACGTGTGAGTGTGAAATACACGCCTTTTTTTTAGACAACTTAAGCTAATCAACATTTTTTTTTGGTATTGTGTTACTTCTCGTTTATTTTAGTTCTATAGCCGTTTATTTTTCAATTGACTCAAGATTTTAAATTTCTTTTTAGAACTCAAGTTAAGCGGGTAAATTACCAGCTAAAGACAGTTAATATTTCTTGCTTGCTGTTGTTATCTTTATACCCAAATCATTATCATCCATATAGCAATTGCGTTCTTCTTTTTAAGAATACGAGAATACAAAAAAAGGGGGTCCACACAAGGAGTTGACTGATTTGTCTAATAAAAAAATCACCACACCATAGAACAAAATTGTAGATCTTTGGTAGATATAGGACTAAAGCTAATATCAACACATTTAAAAAAAAAAAGGAGAATGACAAAGGCGTACAATTTTAAACAGCCTGATGTTACGATGTAAACATGATACTATTTAATTGTTTTCTAACTTTTAAGCTCTCTACTAAATTGTTCTTAATTTTAAACAATTTTTAACTAAGTCTCATAATAAAGCTATTTTCATAGTAAACTTTAGCTCAACACTCCTTAAATAGTGACAGTAAGTGCAAAAAAGTAATGGTCTTTTCGATTGGAGTCAGAATGACAGCTCTTCTTCTGAAAAGAAGACAAATTTGCTTCTGATTTTGTTTTCAGAATCGTTCCGCGTATCAAATTGTTCTCCCGGATTGACAATCGAAAAGGCCATAAGCAAACATTCCTTTTTATTATTTATGATTGTCAAAGTGACATATGGAGTTAGTATGATGTCAAAGAGATAAATTAGGTATTTGCTGATTTTAGATAGTTCAACCTAATGTCAAACTAAAAATGCATCGTATTAAATCGTCTAAAATGTTGCGTCGTTAATTTTATACACTTAAACTAGAATAAACTCCCACTGAACACGCCTTAAACAGTTCGTGTAAAAAACTAGACAAACATAATTCCTTGTGACATTTATAAATGTCAAAGTATCATATGGATTTAGTCTGACACTTAAAAGATAGAACAATGCTAATTTCGTTCAAAATTAGCAAAATCCTATTTTTAGAACATATCATTGGGAAATGGATTTTTGTACTGTTGCTGAGTTTTCACATTTAAAAACTATGTAGGTATGTACTGTACATATTTATATGATTTGAAGCCACGTTACTAAAAATACAAGTTTATTTGTTAATTTCGATGCGACAAAAGTCGATCTAACTAAAAATTTGAGCGCGAGTTAAGCATCCCTAGCATTATGTATTGAGAAAAGAGATAAAATTATTTGTATTCAATGATAGCTTTAGTTAAGCATCCCTAGCATTATACATATATTGAGAAAAGAGATAACATTATTTGTATTCAATGATATATTTAGTCTCTAGTACAGTCTTGCACACAACGCTACACCATTTATATAACAGAGATAATATTGTTTGTATACAATGTTGCATAGATATTATTATCTCTTCTTCATTATCAAGCAAGATGATTGTATGCTTTGGTCTACTTGTAGAAAGATAAGGAAGGATATAAATACGACTGTATGATGAGTGGATCGGCAGTCTTATAGTACATATATAGTAGTCTTAAGCAACTTTTAAGATTAATGTAAAATATTAGAAAATAAAGGACATAGTTCCAAAAAATATTCTTTTAATTTTAAAAGTACAAAACAAATGTTTTAATTCGCGTTCAATATGTTATCGAAAGCAATTTTTGTTGTAATTTGTTATTTGAAAACATAGCCGATGGCGTCTGATGCAACAACAGCTTAAGATAAATCTTGAATTTTCGATAACCGACTTTCGACAAAAGTTGATTATCGATAAACAGATGTCGCACGCTCACAAAAACATGTTTAAATTTTTTTTATAATTTTTGATTAAATGTAAAAAAAGAACGCTTACAATTATTGACTTTTTGACAAGCAGCAATTTTTGATGTTTTTTGAAGATTTTAAAGTGGGAAGTTGTAAAACAGTGCCCTCCATTGATAACAAGATATGACAAAGCACATTCGAAGGGAATAAATAATTGATAACACTTAATGAAGATTGTATTGTATTTTATGCATATCTGCAAGAAAAAAAAACAATGAGACTGACTAATAACAGTTTTTCGCCATTAAAAGTACGAACTACGTCTTGAAAAACAAACTCTGGGTGCCCGAAGTATACCCACAGGGGGAAGGCCTTGTCCCTGCGGGTCCGCTTAAATTCGACCTTTATAAACAAAACTGTTATAAATTGGCATGTCTAGAGTCAGTTTCAGAAAAAACCACCTTTTTCGAAAAATTGTTGATAAATTATGGGGTTTGGTTTGTCTCTTCAGATTGAGAAAACGTGTAGAAATTATGTTGTTCTTTTTTTTTACCGTCTTAAAGGTATTTCAATTGAAACTGCTCGTGGCGTGGCTGATGACATACACAAATTCAATATTCCTTGCACCAAACTCTTGAACAATAGGGCAAATTATAGGGGAATCAATGTATCTAACCACAAATCAATATTGTAATACCCACGGATCTTCGAAGTCGCCTTCAAAGACTATTCTTTCACTTTTGCAGAAATGCCAACGTGTTAAACTTAAATAAAAGACAAGGCATTCATATACCTATTCACATGTGAATAACGATTTTTTTTTTTCATGTTCTGAGGAACAATGCGAGACAAAAGAAAAAAAAAAAAAAAACTGTCTCTAAACTGATTTATTCCTCTGTAAAATTAGGTATGTTTGGTTGGATAGTATACGAAAAAAGATGCATCTATGTTATGCCACATGCGGTGATATTTCAAAGTTCTTACCTGTCTCAGTAGTCTCACTCAGTAATCCTCATCGGAACCGAAAGACACAAAACTGAGACTGAAATAAATTGCCAATAATGTGTGCTGAAAATAGCCTACAGTGAGAATGCATTCGTAATAAAGAATCTGAATACCTAAAAGACACAGAAATATGTAAATGTTCAACGTGTCTCTTAGCGGCGATGATGACGAAAATAAATTCGGTTGGGAACATCTCAATTGATTTTTTTTATTTTATTCGAATTACAACCGTGTCGATTAAAGAGGGAATTTCTTTGCTTGAGTACAATTATTTTTTTTTTTTCTTCATACACATCCAATTTATAATCAGAATCGCACTTTAAAAAAAAAATATAATGTTTTTTTTTTGAAAATAAATTAACAAATAAAAGCAAAAAAAAAAACTTACATGAGGTGTATAACTTTTTGGAACTGGAATTATTATTTGTTTAATTTTTGGCGTTTTTAAAGAGGTAGTTTTTTTTCTTTTTAATAAAATCAATAATTAATTGCAGTTTAAACGCGCGCTCTTCTCATTACCAATATACACTTTTGCACCACACTCGAGAAGCAGCGACAACCTTTCGCTTCCAACAAACCGACGCAAGTGAATGTCTAAACTGCTAGCTAGCTCTTCAGTTTTATATTTTGGCATCTGATGATATATTGGGCTTTGAATGTATTTTGTAATTCTACATTGCATACATACATACATTTATAGGTAATGCACAGTTCAGTTGGGAAAATTTAAGAGAATTTGCTTCGATGATTCTCCATTTTCCTATCGAAACTTTTCCACTCCTCTCTCTGGTATAAAAAAAACTCAGAGAAATTGTTTTGATTTCTTTGCATTTAAATTGAAACAAGATTATGACGTAAAAAATTAGCTCATATAGAAAAAGATAGAAGGAACTTACACAAATCTCGTACACGAACCATATTGATTTTAGCCGTATAAGAACTTTTTCGTTAAATATGAGGCACAATGTTACCAATATTCCATAAATTTATATTTATATTAACGGTGTTTAAGAGATGATGGTTATTAAATAATTTATTTTAATTTTTTAATTTATTTTATATACAAAATTATTAATTTATTACTAACTGAGCATAGTTATTTTAATTTATTGTTTTAATTATTTATCATTTTACTTATTCCATTAATTAATTAATGTATTGCTTTTTTGTTAATTACCAGCTGGTCCGCCCGGCTTCGCTCGGGTAGACAAACCTAAGCTTTGCATAAAAATTACAAAAGAAAATATAAATTAATATTTAAGCGAATTTTTATAATCGAATACTACTTTTTGGGCTTAAGCCTTCTTTACTTTATGAATGGCTAAATATGTAAAAATATGATCCTCTTCTTTCTTTCTTTCTTTCTCAACACAGAAAGATTTTTTGTAATCAAAAATCACTTTTTTATGTTTATCCCATTTCACTCTATAAATATCAATTTTTTAAAAGTAACCTTGCAAACACAAACAGAATTTTTAAAATCGGATATCCTTTTTTGGTTTTACTCTACTTCACCCTATAAATATCAATTTTTTGGAAAAAAAATTCCTAAAGCTATTCCCCTAAAAAAAATCTTTGATACATATATACATATGTATTCACTCCATTTCACCCTATAAGTACCAAATTTTTGAAAAAAAAAATAACCCTAAAGCCATCTACTAAACATTATCTTTCAAACACAAAAAGAAAATTCCCTAAGAAAAACTTTTCAAACAAGAAAAAGAAAGGCATTTTTTTATTTTTTCCCCATTTCACCCTACAAATAGCAAATAAAAAACAAAATATTCGTACAGTCATTTACTAAGAATAACATTTTAAACGCATGTAGAGTTTTTTTCAATCGAATACGTCTTTTTCATTTTACCCCATTTCACCCTACAAATTGCACAACTTAGAAAAAAAGAGTACCATATGTTCCATCCATACATGAGCTAGAGCTTAAAAGCATAAGGGTCAACTGATTTGCTTTAAATTTCATTAGGAACATTTGTATGTGCGTATTCCCTTGAGGAGCAACTCGAATTTTTGTTTAAGCTCATCTACATAGGACGGGTGCATTCCGTAAAATATATGTTTTTTTTTTACAAATTTTCTCGAAAACTGCTCTAACAATTTTGATAAGACTTCGTACCTGCGATGCAAATTCGGGTATACTATGAACAAGCGAATTAAAGAAGGTATGAAAAGAATACGGCTTGAGAAAGTATTTTTTTTGTTAATAATACTTCAGTAATGTTTGTCGAGCAATAATTTAGAATCAAAGATGACACCAAGGTCTTTTTCAGTTCAGTGACTCGTTTAAGGTTTACTATACAATCCAGAAGCAATTAATTTCCCGATAAATTTTAAAATGAAGACGGTAGTTTTTCTGTAGTATCAATTATATAAATAAGAAATATTAGAAGTTCCAAAATAGAACCTTGAAGAACTCCAGATGGAGGGTAAAAAGGTACGGAAGCATACTGAAACTGATTCAATGTTACTTTATGTGGTCTATCAGTTAGATAATATTTAAAAACCATTCATAATGAAACCCATTTTTTTAAATTTGTATCTGTTGGGCTATACAATTGCAAGGATATTTTCGGCTCCAGAATCTTAGCACCCCATTTGTGGGATGTTCGCAAGAAAAGCATGCCATCAAGTTTCAGTAATTTGTCAACCATAGGTTTTTATTTAAAATGTTTGTCAAGGTCGTAGAGATTTTTAGCAACTCATTTTCGGGATAAAGGATACCTTTTGAAAGGTCTTGCTGACCTTTCTGTAATTGGTCAACCATGGGTTTTTTTTAATTATTTTTTTTAAGATTTGTGCAAGGTCACAATCTATACGACCTTGGAAAAAAAAACTTAAAAATTTTGTGAACAAATTTATGGCTGACCGAAACTATTTGAACTCCTATAAAAATTTAGAGACCTTGAAATTTTTGTATTATTTTTTTTTTTTTTGAATATCCTTGAGCAAATATTTCAAAAATCATAATAAAACTAAACCTGAGCAATTATTGAAACTAGTTGACCTTTTAGGAGGTCACTAAGACCTTAAAGGTGGAATTATTTTTTGTGAATATTCCTTAGATCCCGGAGCCGATTTTCTGTGATGTTGATTTTATTTGAATTCATTCATCCTGAAACAATCGAATTCAAAATCGAATTCGATACTCGGTACCATGTTCGATATTTTAAAACGTTACAAGCTAACTGAACTGATGTGCTAATTCATTAGATACCTCACCAGATACCTATAATAACTGTAACGATTTTATGGCTTCAGTTGTTTTTCTCCTTTCCAGTCCAAGCGCCTATTTCTTGGAATGAAAAGAAATATCGGGAATCAGTTGTTCCCGATTCTTATCCATTATACAATTCGCAAAAATAAACAAAAATATATTTTCTATTGGTTCCTCTCTTCTTCTCTCAATTGAATGAAATTCCGTTAGAAAAATATAATTTACATCGTATCAATGCTGCTAAATATATTTGCGTCGATAACCTTCGACTTAAATCTTGTGTATGACAGGATGAGCCAACTTGTGCCTCTGCGAAACGCATTTGGACTAAAGGTTATACTTTTGAGTATGTTCGTTAGCTTGCAGCCTTTTTCTGCTATTCACGTGAATCCTACCTTCGATTCACCTATTCGATTCCCTTTCGCTCTACCTTTCCATTCTGCTATCCGTGTCGGTTGAACTTCATTATCCCAAACCAATTTGACATTCACGTAATCAGCTGTTTATGTGAAAATCTTGGGGAATTTGGGTAAATTGTTTTGGTTAATCATTTTAAATTAAAAAAAAACAACAAATATAAACAGTTATTAAACTTTTTTCCACTTCCAAACAGAGGAATAAGAAAATCAACAAACAGAGCACTTGTTTTTTGAAAAAATAGAGGGATGAATTGATCTCTATTTGTTGTTCTTCCCCGAAAAATGATAATAAGCTATCATTTACAGACAAATATTCTAAATTAGGCAATAAACTAGATTTTACTTATATTTTACTAATCACTCTCCAGGCAATCCAATCAAAATGAAAAAATCCGAAACATTTCATATGCGGATCTGCATTGTATAGAGTGAATGCGTTCACGTGAATAAGAGAATACCGCGGAGTATTACCGACTCTACCTACTTTAACCCAGATTCACTTCGAATAAATAGCCGAATAGTGATTAGTGAAAATTCAAGAAAACTTCCCCCCGATGAATAGCAGAATAGGTAAGTCAAAAGAAACCAACAAAAACAAAAGATTTCCAAATGAATGCGTTCAGGACGATATAAATTGTACGTACATACATAATAGGTAAGTTCGATTTGTAAAATATGAAGATTTTAACAAAATCATTGTGCAATCTACTAGATAAACGAAATAAATCTTCGAGGTTTGAAGAAGGTTAAAGATAAAACGTAATATAAGGCGGAACCAAAAAAAATAAGAAAGCTTTTAAATTACAAATGTCTAATTTAGTGGTCAATTAATTTACCGTAGAAGAAATAAAGCGCCATTCTTTAGGGCGCAGCCCTTATGAACATGATTTACCTTCTATTTCATCCAATTTTCTGTTTAGATTAGATTTAATAAAAAAACTAAACAGTAAAACCCGCTTATATTCAGATGAAGATGATACCTACGGGATGTACTTATAATCGATACTGAAAAGTTGGTTTGTCCCGAAAAAAACCGTTGAATGCCAATAACGAACGAAAAACTAACAAGAGGTTAATTTTCTTCCAGTGCACCTTATCACTCTAAGGTTACTTTCATGCATACGTAGAAAATATTCGTACAAAATGGAGGGAATGGATTATGAACAGAAACGGATTAACATCACATTTAAGAACTAAATACTAACGGGTGACAATAAGCGATCAAAATTTTATGAATATAAATCAAAATAAATCAAAAAATCATTGTGGGATTATAAGCGGGATGTACCGTTAAGCAGTGGGCTTATAAGCTGTTAAATTTGTTTTGATTAAATGGCAAGAGACAACTGATACGAGTATGATGTTATATTAAACGGGATGTTCTCTAAAGCGATGTGATTGTAAGTGGGTTTTACTTTATATAAATAATAAGATAACACACCGAGCAAATATACTCTGCTCAGCAAAAGCATATGGGCTATTCTCACTACTCTGAACTCAAATACTTCACACTTGACCGATTGTAATGATTAGTTTCATGTGCATCGTCTCTTGAATAAGTCATGACTCGTTTGCCGGTGGTTGTTCTTGTAATTACTGTATTCTCTTTATTTTTTCTTAAAGTCAATTCATCAATATTTAATTTCGAATGCGGTGATCGAGAGTGTGATAATAAAATTAGACAAAAATACGAACCCAATTGGGAGAGCTTAGATAAAAGACCTCTACCGCAGTGGTATGATGATGCCAAGGTTGGAATATTCCTCCACTGGGGTGTGTATTCTGTCCCAAGTTATGGCTCAGAGTGGTTTTGGACTAATTGGCAAGGTTTGTTAGTCCATTTTGTTTAGTAAATAATTTTATTCTTATCAATTTTATTGGGTGTATCTAACTTTTTTCCTTAGGTCAGAAAATACAATCTTATATAGATTTTATGAAGAAAAATTACCGGCCAGGCTTTACATATCAGGAGTTTGCAAAAGATTTCACAGCCGAACTGTTTAATTCTACTCAGTGGGCGCTGCTGTTTCAAGATAGTGGAGCAAAGTAATCCTTAATTTAATACCAAACTAAATAGAAAAAGTTTCAAATTCTGATACCGACTCTGACTTGCTTTCATTGCAGATATGTGGTGCTTACGAGCAAACATCATGATGGTTTTGCACTTTGGCCATCCAGTCGTTCGTTCAGTTGGAACGCAAAAGACGTTGGCCCAGGAATCGATATTATAGGTGCGTGATAGATTATAATCATACATTAAAGATTGTTTTATAAATTTTATTACAGGAGAATTATCTACCGCTATCCGTGAAAAAACTTCCATTCGATTTGGTTTGTATTACTCATTGTTTGAGTGGTTTAATCGACTCTATGTAGAGGACAAATTGCATATATTCTTGGAGAATAAATATGTACAAGATAAAGTTTTACCCGAACTTTTTGAGTTGGTGAAACTTTATAGTCCAGAAGTGATTTGGTCAGATGGTGACTGGGAAGCTCCGCCACCATATTGGAATTCAACTGATTTTATCGCTTGGTACTTACATACATACATATGTTTGAAAATTAATTTAAAAGTTCACTAGACTTATGTTTTCACTTTTTGTTTAAATTAATTTAGGTTATATAATGAAAGCCCAGTTCGAGATACAGTGGTAACAAATGACAGATGGGGATTCGCAACACATTGCTTACATGGGGACTTCTGGACTTGTTCGGATAGGTACAATCCGGGTATGAAAATTTATAAATACGTATAGGGCAGTCCAACTACGTTTTGGATTATTGGTAACAGGCTGGACTTTGTATTTTATTTTTCCTCAAAGAGTAAAGCGTAAACAAAAATTCAGCATATTCACCTCCTCCCCATCGCTAGCCCCCAATTTTCCACCTTCAATCTACAGATAGTCAGACCTATGACATGAAAGGTTACAACATTCAAGCTGAATAATTTTCACACGCACATGTTTTCTCTCCGACCAACAGGAAATGAAATTGCTTTGTGCGTGGCGATGGCTTAGCTTCCCAAACTTATTTTTGCAAACCATTTACATAAAGACGGAGAGCTTACAATGGTTTTGTCAAGGTTCCACTCCGGTTTGGTCGATTAGTTCTTAATGTTTAGCTTTGAAATAAATGAAAACCCAATCGACCGAACTGGAGTGTAACACTAATGCTTTTTCTCTTTAGTATTTGATGACCAACAACCAGAGGTCACAGATTTAGGTAAATCCGTTTCTAGCTCTTGATTTATTATATCTTTCGCTTGTACTCTACTTTCACGTGCCGACATTCAAAGCGCCTAGTCAATCGGATGTAAAGACAAAACCGATGACAATTAATTTCTAGCTTAAACTAATTCCGGTTGCACATAGTAAAAAACGCATCTATGTACGTACTTTAAGAAATATTTACATAGGTACTTTTTACATACATGTATTGACTGATCTTCTTTCAGTTGATTAACAGGGTGCTTACCTTATCGGCGCTCTTTACAAGAATATCAATATCAAGAATATCAAAGGGAAACTGTTATTTAGTTTACTTAAAAAGTTACAAAATTTACAAACTAAATATTTGCTTTCTTTGCATTTTATTAATGTTTCAAGGAATTCTTCAACCTCATAAATGGGAAAATGCATTTACCCTGGACAAAACTAGTTGGGGACAGCGTTATGATACTACTCTTGCAGACTACATGACGTCGAAGGAGCTTATTAAAGGTATGTCATGTCTTCCCTTAAAATTACCCAAGTACATTACTTATGTATATATTTTCCCTTTTCAAAGAACTCGTAACTACTGTAAGTTGCGGCGGCAATATCCTTGTTAATGTAGGACCAACAAAATATGGAACAATTCTTCCTATCTTCGAGGAAAGACTTCGAGATATGGGAAAATGGCTTCGAATGAATGGTGAAGCTATATACGCCACTAAGCCTTGGTCCTTTCAAAATGATACCGTTACCCCAGGAGTTTGGTATACAAGCAATAAAATGTCCAATGGAGACACCAATGTATATGCCATCGTTTTGGATTACCCATATGATGATAATGAAATTGATTTATACGCATTAAATAAATTGATTGATGGATCAACTAAAATTTCATTGCTGGGCATGCCAAACACAACTATAAGAGTAGGTGTAGGATTTTAAATATTAGGATACTTTTTAAACGGTTTTTTTTTCCTTTCCAGTGGTCATTAACTAAAAGGAGTGTTCATATCAAATTCCCAGGGAAACATTTGGTTGATAAACATGAACTTGATTTTGCATGGACTTTTAAAATAACTATCTAATAGCAATATATTGAAATTTGTATTAAATAAAATTGTGAATTGTAAATCATTTTTATTAAGGAAATTTTCCAACTAAAATACCTTCTTGGCGCAAAATTTTAAACTGCTTGATGTTACCACAAAATTCTTCAGATATAGTCATGCAATTTTTTTTCTCAGGGAGGAGGGAAGGAGTCTTTCTATGTTGTAAACGTAAGCTGGCCAGATAGAGTGCATGATGCAACAGTTGTGGGGAATTTCTTGTTTGGCAACCAATTTCAATGCAGGATATTGACTATTCCCTAATGCAGTGATTTTAGGAGATAGTGCTTATGCTTTCAGTAAATGGTGAATAACGCCACTAAGCACAAATCCGGAAGATCCAGTGGAACGGAGATTTAACAGAGCTCATAAAAGGACCAGGAAAATCATTGAAAATAGTTTTGGTATGAGACGAATATATACTTCGCGAACTAACATTTTTGTCAAAATTGATATAAACATATATTAAATCGTATTAAAAAGACTTTGCTCTTTTGTTATTGCCACTATCCGTATCTTTCTATCTCTATTAAAGAAAAATTAGGAACAAGGTTCTATCTACACATATTCCAGATACACTAGCCACTGTGTACTAAAGAAAATCAAACAAAGTAGTAGATTGAACGTTGTTAATAGAACCTTGTTGCTCCAAGGCATCCCGATACTAGAATCAAGTGCGATGGGAAATATCAAATCAAATGTAAAGTTCTTTTTTAAAATTGGTGAAAAAATTTTACTTTTCACTTTTCTTAAATACTCTGAAAAATTGAAAAGTCTTTTCACTTTGCAAATTTTGTGAAACACTTCGCACTTTTACTTTGCAGGAAATTTTTTTTTCCAAAGTGAAAGAGGGTCAATTAGGCCCCAGATCCCAATTTCATTCTACGCGTCCTGCGTTGTTTACGGAGTGGAAGGTTTTTTTTTTCGAATTTAAGGCAATTATTGTGCCCTTCTTATATCTGCTTCGGGTGTGGCTATTGCTTGCCTTCCTTAAATTTTTTTTGTAATTCTTTTTATTTTTCAAAATAAAAACTACAGAACTTTCGATTTTTTCCAGTTTTTTTTTCGATTACGGTGCGTAGGGGGGGTTTATTTGAGCTTAAACTTCTATTTTCGTCCTTTCTTTGCTTTTTTAATGCATTTTATTTAGCGTATCCTATTTTACCTCAGCCTCTCCTTTTTCTGTTGAAGTGGGGCTATCTGTTGGTGTTTTTTTTGTTGGTATGAGAGAAAAAAAGCATGCAGAAACGTTGTAACTGATTTGTTGCTTTATTTAGTGTATGTATTGTCTTCGATATTGAATAATTTTTGGAAAAATAAAACAAAAAACAGTTTTATCATTTTTACCAAAGCGCTAAACCATCTTTTATTTTTTTTTTTTTGTGATTAAAAAAGGGTAATACACAGTTTAAAATGCAATTTTACTAGAATACTTAAAACTTCATGAATGCTGAGAATTCATATTTTCAAATTTTATACATCATCAGTCGCTTCATCAATTTAACCCAAAAATAAGGCCAAAAAAGCAAGTTAGCAACCCCTCGTAGAAAAAGGGGCAAAAAGGGGTGAAGATAAAAATTTGCAAAAAATCAATGATATATCGTTTCATTATTTGGAACTGATTAAGGACTTTTATTTTTTGTTTGCTTAGAAGCACCATATTCTAGATAATGGCCGCGTTCGGGTAATTATCTAAAGCTAACCGGCTAGGTTTGTGTTGTTGTAATTACTTGTTACAAAACAGCTGATGACAGCTGATCCAACAACAAATCAAAATTATCTAAACATTTTTGGAAAGGTAGATAGCCTGTCCGACTACCACCCGAACGCGGGAAATATGGGGCATTTGGTGGTTTCTTTTTGAATCATGTTATTTTGACTTTAATAGCTCATATGCTATGCGCTCAAAAAATTGACAGTATTGTTGTGTGTTGCCAAAACAGTAAGAATTTTGAATAGAAACTTGGGTCGAAATAATGAAGAAAGTTCGTGAGACGGGAACGCTGATTGATAAATGAACATATATATTCCCGTGCATGTCTCGAAAGCATCATGAAAGTTAAGTGTATATTTGGAGTGGCAGAATTATTGGCCTTTTTTTCTGCCCAAACGACAATGGAGAGGAATTCTTACAGTCAATTAAGAGCTCTATAGAGGCATGATAACCGATTTTGTATAGACAGAAATTGAAGTTTGGACTTAGGTGAGCTATGGTTCCAGAAAAATGGGGCTTTGTGCCACAATCAATTTATTACAGACAAAGTTCAATAATAATTGTGTAATCAGTCGTTTTTTTTTTTAAGGTTGCTGGGCCGCTGTGATTTGAAGCCTTTGGTCAAGCTATTCGTGAAATAGGGGCCAAAACCATGGAAAATGTATTGAAAAATTTGGTTGAAAGGATGACCAACTCAGCGGATACAACTATTTGAATTAAATAATATTCCATGATTAATCGAAAGGTTTACTCTTTTCAATAAAGCAACAATCATTAAAAAAAAATATTGACCAGTATTTTTTGTATTGCCTTTTTGAAAAGAACCCAACAGCATAATAAATGAAAACAAGTGGAAGCGAGTTGCCATACATTCAAACTTTTGCAATGCACTCGTTTACTGGCTTGTCTCTTTTGGAGCCAGTTGAGAAGCAAGTAGACCAGCGAGTGAGGCAAATACAATACGAGAAATCGCCTGAGTGGCTTCAGGGTTAGGATCTTGAGAAATAAACATAATTTAACTTGGACCTTAAGTAAATGCTTAGATAATAAAGGGTCCGCCATTTAACGTTTTTTTCAACTAGTGCTTATTTCGTGAATGGTAACACTTACCTCATGTCTGATTTGACAGATAATTAGTTTTATCCTTCCGCTGAACGAATATGGTTGTGTATACGCTTCGTTAAGTGGGCCTGCGATCGACTTAGAGAAGATGCCGATTTTTCAGATGAAGCTCATTTTGATCTTGGCGGGTAGTAAACAAGCAAAATTGTCGCATTTGGGGCACAGAAAACCAGCACGCATACATTGAAAAGCCGATACACCAAAAACGAGTCACTGTTTGGTGCGGATTTTGGTCCAGAGGCATAATTGGGCCATTTTTCGAAAATGAGCAAGGAGTGGCCGTTACAGTCAATGGCGATCGTTATCGGGCCATGTTGAACGAATTTTTGTTCACAAAAATTGAAGAGGAGGATATTGGCAACATTTGGTTTCAACAGGACGGCGCTACGTGCCACACAGCCGAAGCTAAACTTGATGTTTTGCGCCATTTTCAAAAAAAAAAGTTATTTGGCGGACCCTTTATAATACAGAGAAGAAGAAGTCAAACTGAATATTCATCTTTATTCAAAATTTTCGTCTTTTCTGTTTTTAAATTTATTTAGAAAAAGTGACATAGGCAAGGGCAAAAGTGAGAAGCAAAATCAATTAAAATAAATAATTTCCACTTACCATTCTTAGCACTACACGATGCTTTTTATACTTGATTTAGTGTAATTTGTTCTTGCTCTTGCCGATGTTGTAATAATAAACGAATCAATTCTAATCTGGCTGTTTAATTTGCCTGTTAGGCATACAAAACATGATAACAACCTCACGGTTCAGGCGTTTCAGGCTTTCTTCTTCGATATTCTAGCTGTGTGTGCATGAATAGTTTCTTGTTAAGATGTTCAAATACTCTTCATTACAAAACTCTTGTAGAATACTTTCTTCGCAGTTCGCACCTTTCACGATAAGAATGCCATAATTTGTTTCGTAGAAATAAGTTAAGATAGATGTGAAGTTTTTGATAAACTAAATCCAAATCACCGAACTTCGTGAATGCCACTGTGTGCTATTATTTTCCGCGAAAAAGTTTTCTTCTTTTTTCATTTACAATAAGCCAAGATATTTTTGAATGTATAAAACCATTGTTTATTATTAATTTGTAAAAAAAATGACTCATAAATGTACGTTTGAACTTATATTCTAAAAGATGTAAATGCAAAGCATAAAAAAACGTGCAGAAAAAAAAAGAGTATTATATTTTTAAATTAAGATAAGCCTGTAGTAGCTGTAGTTTTGTTATATAATTCGTAAATTACTTTGACTGAATAACACTGATAAAAGAACTCTTTGTAATGAATGATTTAACTGTTTTAACTTGTATTAACTGGTCTATTGCATGTGATTAACTGTATTATGTACTATTTTATGGAACTTTAATGTCAGAATTGTCTAAAGTTTTTGAAGGTAGTTTGTTAGAAGTATGGACGATTTGATGTTGTTGATGTTGATGAATTATGGTGGCAGCAAATTGTTTCTATTTATCGCATTTTATTTTATAAATCGGCCTTATGCAAAAAATGGCCTTTTCCTTTGGATGTTGCTTCTTTCAGTGACATAATTATTTTGAATTGTTTATTAGTTACTGAGCTGATGGGGGCTTCAAAAACATTAGATGTCAGTTGTGCCCCGGTGGTGTACGAATGACCTGAATCCAATCCGAAACACGCAAACGAAAATACTCAGATTTGGTGAGTATCCAATCACGATACTGATGAGGTATAAATTCAACTAATTTCTCCGCTATTTCCGGATTCTTAAACATTATAATGTATATAATAAATATGTTTATGGCTAAAAGCATAAAAAATGTGAATATTGTCTTTAGAGCTGTACTCGATTTGCGTTTAGTTGCAGTGCCTAACGCAGAGCTTCCTTCGGATTTTGATTTGGTCAACTTTATGTTGATATTTGGCTTTGGTGAAGCATTTTCACTTTTGGTTCTTTTTGATTTGTTTTTAGATTTCTTTGCTTTTTTTGATTTTTGAGCTTCTTCGGTGTTGGTTGTATCTGCTATAGCTTCAAGTTGGGCTTCGTGTTCTTGTTGCAGTTTTTCTTTGGCTTTTTCTACTTCTTCCTGCATTCTGGCCATACATTTTACCTAGAAAATAAGTGTTTTGTTTTTTTTAGAATGCAACACAAATATATCTCTCTGTTTTCAACCATACCGTATTTCTTGCAGAAATATTGCATTCTTTTGCTGTTAAACACAATCCGACTATCTTAGCCAATGCCGGCGTTAGGGGATTTCCTTTGAGATCTAAATAACTGTAAGAGCAGCAATAAAAGCGTATAATTATTACATTGATACACAGTCATACCTCAACTTATTTAAGCTACCAAAACTTAATGGCAAATGTTCTAATTTATTATTGTATAAGTCCAAGTGCCTTAGGTTTCTAAGATTTCCAAAATCTTCTGGTAAAAACTTAATTTGATTCCTGCTCAAATCAAGTCTTGTTATGCTTGTTAAAATTGAAAAGTTTTTCTGAAAACAAAAATGTTTGTTATTTTGATTCTTCATTACGCAAATATTTTGAAATTAATACCCCCAAGGACATCAATTTGTTGTTAGAGAGATCCAAAATAGTAACACGTTTAAATGTAGCCTATAAAAGAAAAGGTATGAATATTATTCATGTTTTCAAAGCTGAGAATTATAATTTAACTAAGGTAAAGACAGATATATTAAGCATTTGCAACGAGTCTACCGACGTAAACAAATTAGTTTTCTTCACTTTTATAGGAAAATCAATGGAAGATTATGAAATGGTGTCAATGGTGTCAAACAGAGGTAGGTACTTTGAAGAACGATTTTGAAGTCTTAACGTAAATACATTTTGATCATCTACCAATTCAAGTGACAATCATAAGCCTAAAGCAGAGATAAGAAGTCAGAAACAATAACTACTCCAAAATGGCAAATTTCTTTTGTAGATATCGACGGTTAAAGTGCAGAACCTCGTAAGTCGTTTTTCAGAAATAAAAAAAAAACTACTTTTAAATTACAGTCGAACTTCTATAACTCGAACTTCCTTAAGTCGAATTTCTCTATTACTCAAAGTTTTATTGAGAACTTTGCATTTTCAACTTTATTTTCATGAATTTTGCCTTCCATAATTCGAATTTCTGTAACTCGAATTCCTCTATATTTCGAATTTTTTAGATTGCGTTTGATGCCGAAAAGTCTCTTCAACTCGAACTTTTTCTCTTATTGGGGAAATCTCTTTTGTTTCAATTTTTTGAAAAGTACTTGAGTCTAAAGCCTCTCCCAAACCAACGCGAATACTTCCGAACGACGACGAAACTTTCACCTGTCTTAATTTATTTACATGTAGATCAATGAGAGCACTCACACTGGCGCGATGCGAATGTTCGAACATTTCCAGTCGTCGCATATTCGCTCCAAATGCTTCGCGTTGGTTTGGAAGCGCCTTTAACTGTGATGAATTTCGAAAGTTTTTTTTTGGGATGAGGGATGGCTGTGTTCATAGTTTGTATGTTTTTTATTTGAACTTCTGTTTTGAACTGGTTAAACATTTTTCATGCGCAGAAGTTCCTAGTTAGGTTTCATTTTTTTTGCAGGAAAAGGATGAATTCACGAATTTTAATGTCAGGAAGAAAATTCAAGCGTCTTCCTTTTTAACAAAAACTGAAGGCCACACAATTTATTTTACCTCAAAGTACACTTTCCATTATATTGAACAACAGAGAAAGTATTAAAAAAATGCTGACACTTCAAGAAACGAAAAAACCTCAATGAGAAAAAAAAACCTTTTAAATTTAAGTGTTGGCAAGGCAGTCTCCAAGGAATGAAAACCTCTCAATTTCAGGGACAATTATAAAGCACACAACATTTTATATAGGATATTTTTTTTCAATTAGAAATGGCATTGTTCAAAAAACACACTGGCTCGTTTTTTCGATGTATTTCACGAGATTGAAATTTTGTATATTTTGTATGAAAAAAAACGTCAACGAATCATTAATGATTTTTATTAAGCTTCTATTATTCAAAAATCAAGGTCTTCTTTTTAATATTCCATTTACTGCAATCAAACAGTAAAACCAAAAATGTTGTCTCATTTCTTTAAATCGAAGTTTCTATAACTCGAATTTCTTTTCTCTCATTTTGAGGTTTCGACTTATGGAAGTTCCACTGTAATTATTAAAAATTAAAAAATAACAATTTTGGTTGAAAGTGCCAAAAAGTGGCTCTGGCAATTCTGATTTTTTCAATTTATAATACTTTTGTGAGTTTTCAACTTACGAGGCACTTTAACCTTCGATATGCAATTTCGTTGAATAGCGCCATGTTACCTCAAACCTTCTCTTATTTTTATTTGATCGCCAGGGTTATTAAGAAGTTTTCCAGGGAATTTATATCTAAAAAATAAATATCTGATAGTAAATAACCAATATAAAGAACTACTACCGCCCGGTGTTTATTGTTTTATGTCTTTTATATATCTCATATGTCTCGTATATCGCAAATGCTCTTAATTTTTCTCTTGGAAAACTTCACACTGAAAAACCTATACAAATTAAGACTACAAGCCACACGTTCACCATTTCACTTTGTCTTTGTTGGGAATAAAAATAAGGGTGGAGGCTCAAAAGGGATAAGTAATTAACATAACCCTTGTTTTCTATTCGGTTGTCGCTCTCAAAGGTAGGGCTAATCCAAGGTCCTCTATTAGAGTTTGAATGGTCAAGGTCTTTTATTTCCAACAACACCAACTTCACAAAAAGAATAAGCTGACACTGTTATTCCCACATAAACAGATTAACTTTCTGAATTAAAAGTTCAATTGAAAATAATTACACAAGCGAGTATGATTTCATTAAATTTTTATATTTAACATACTCGTTTGCTATTTAGTTTCCAATAAAACTTCTACCTGCATTCGATAAGTAGAATTTTTTTTAATCTTTAATGAAACTTACTATTTCTCGGACTGGAACTTCTGTGAGGTCAGACAGGCTTAAATCGATCGCATTGTCCTCCACTCGGTCTTTTACATTAACTTTGATTTTTTCGACTTTGGGCATCTTTTTTTTTTGTTAATTTACACAGAGGTGAGGTAAAAATAATAATGAAATTAAATTAATAAACAAGAATTCGAATGCTCAATGTAAAGTAGTAAACTAGAAGCAGATCCAGATGGGAGTTTGAGTTTATTATTTTCTTTTGTCCTTTTTAATGAGGAAAAAATAAAATTGAAGGTCAAGGATTTGTTTGTTTATCGCAGTCGCAGCAGACAGAAAGTCAAAGTATGCTTCTGTTTTTATTTTGATGTTGGCAGAACTGAATAAACACGTATTCTGTTGAGTGTTGCCTCTTTTGTACCATTAAGAGTATTGTTTTGTAAAATTTTTTTATTAGGCCAGGCACACACCTAGAGATGTATAGAATACTTTAAACGAAGCTGTTTTTATATATCGAATTCCTTTCAAATATTTGAAATCAAATTCTTTTATGTTGTTGGTATTTAAAACTTGGCAAATTAAAACTATTTATTTTTGATTAATATCTGTCGAAAAACAGACTGACCATTTTTGCGTTTCATTGAGCAAAATAAATTGATTTATTTTTGATTTAAAATCAATTTTGTAGCTCTAAATTTTTCTAACACCAACTGTACTAACATCAACATGAAGTATGAAGATTTTTTTTAAATATTCACACAGAAACGAATTAAATACTAAATAAATTTGAGATCGTGTTTCATTCGCCATGTTATTAATTTTAAAATTGAAATCTGTGCCTACGTTCTGTAACTCTCACATGGTTAAAATTGGTCGAGAAACGATGGAAAATGGAACAAAATTCATACGATTTGTTTCAATTTTCATCGTTTCACGACTGATTTCATCAATGTGAGAGTTACAGAACGTAGGCACTGAATTGTACAAAAATCGATTTTTTTTTGTAATCGTGTGTGTGTGCTATTTGACAGTCATTTTGAGGAAAAGATCAAAATGTTATTGCATGCACAAACAAGTGAGAATTTTCATCACTTCAAAAAAAAGTCCACATAAATTACAAAAAAAAAAAATCATTTTTTGGTAGTGAAAAGAAAAAGGACAACGAATTTATGAAAATAAAGAAACAGAAAGAAAAAAGAGATGGGTATATAAAACTGAGACCCTCTATTTGTTTTAATTAATAGGCGCGTTCCTTTATAGGTGGTGAAGCATTCATGAGTACTTTGCTATCCATTTTCAATGGAACGCACACAATTGATTTTCCTAAAAATCTCATCTATTCGCACTGAGAGCACGAGTAGTTGGTAGTGCTAGATTGTCGTTTGCATCTATTCATGAGTACTTCGCCACCTACAAAGGAACATTACTATGATCCAGTGCCTACGTTCTGTACGTTCGCATGAATAAAATTGGTCGAGAAACGATGAAAAACGGAACAAAACTCATACGATTTGTTTCAATTTTCATCGTTTCTCGACTGATTTTATCGATGCGAGAGTTACAGAACGTAGGCACAGATCAAATCTGGTGGATAATACATTACAGCATTGAGCTCATTGCATACTAAATATGTCAACGTTTGAGCTGTTGTGTTGAAATGTTTTCAAAAGCTATCGATAGCTCTGGTGCAAGCATAGCATAGAACTCATTTCGGTAATTCGACATCCCGTGGTCAAAAGAGGAAGCAGAATAGGATGTAGTCGATCTAAGGAGAAGTTTTGATCTGAAATGTGTTGAACGCGGAAATTGACGACTGAAGTTCTATTACTTTTTCTAGACGTCGCTAAATCTACATCGCACATGTTTTTGTTTACAAAATAAAAGTATTTTGCTACAAGGAAAAATCAAAAATGGGTAAAAATGGAAAAGATTCCGGGAAAATGACGCGAGAAAAAACAAAATCCTTCCCGCTAAATGCTAAAAACCTGAAGCAAAAAGTTGATGTAAGTTAAGAAGACCTTTTTATTCGTCGTTAATGTCGTCTCATCGCACTGCGAGTTTTCATACTTTACCATTAAATATGAATTAGGTTTGATAAAATTTAATGAAAAAAAAACAAATACTGTACAATAATTCAAAAAAATTGTACTGGCTGAAGCATAAAGTTTATGTATCCTCAACAGCTACAGCAGACAAGCATTCTGCGACGCTTGGAGAAACGATTCCTCATATCCTCTGTACATATCCTGCAAAAACAAGTCTCGTATGTTGCAAATAGTTTACCGAGCAGCGATGAAGTTTTAACAATAGAGCAGATCAACTATGGTCTCAGAGTGCCAGCAGTCTTGCTGGCTAGGTTTGGACGTCCTAGTCTACGCCTTTCATTTCGAATGGTCTGCCACGCTGTCGTATTCCATAAAATGTACTGCAAAGGGTTTCTCTTCGCTCATACGAGCTAGGTGACCACCTCCATGGGGTCTACCGAAATTTAATTTTGGCTATTTGGTCGGAATGCCTTTTACTAAACACCCAAGTCTCGGATCTATGGTTTAGTTGAGAAGTTATGGTTAGACTGTAGTGAGCTCTGTTGCATTTGATCAGTGTAAGCATCACCCAATCGGCCAGTGGACATTACAACTTGGTGTGACATAGACTGTATGGTTTGGTTCTTATTGTCGTCATCGTGAGACTATATATTTTTTGGTATGAAACTGTTTCTTAGATTTTTCCATTTTTTATTTGTCGAATTTGAAGCTTAAATAATAAATAAATTGTTTGAATAACAGCTCGTGGAGAACCAGGCTTACAACTCTCAACCATTCCTGTGTGCGTGTTGCTAGTTGGCAGAAATTGATAAAGCTTTATAAATCCATCTTAATACATACTACATAATATCTGCTTTATTAAATTTTTAACTCTTCTGATAAACAAGGCCGCTTTTTTCAGCATATCAAGTAATAATCCGGGAGGCGACCTTAAGTTTACCTATTTCATTGCGGCTTTTAAAAAATAGGCACTATCCTTTAGCTTTAGTCCAAAAATTTACAAAACCACCTGTCGGGCAAGCTTTTTCAGATTGCTTTGTTCAGAAAATTTAAACTTTCAATCCTACTCTTTGACTGTAAGAACAAGTGTTTCATAAAGAGGACACTCGGCATATATTCCATACTTAATTTATTAAATTCCTGTAAGTAGTGTTCACTTTTTTGCACTAAGTCGCATCCATTGCAAAAACATTCGCTTCGGAAACAGGCATAGTAATTTAAGTTCATTGATTTTAGTTTTGGAAAAAACTTCCAGAAACAAAGCTTTTACAACAGTGTTGTGTTTCTGGTCTTAGCCAGGGTCCAAGCTTTTTATATGTTATAATATAGGTATATTATTTTGTATTAACAATTATTTTATTAACTGCAGGCTAAGCCTAAACCCCGGATGCAGCAGAGACAAAACAAAGGAGCAGAGCCCATCAGAGGAAAAAAGCAAGCTGAAAACCCAACGCCACAGCGGAGACAAAACAAAGGAGCAGAACTTGTAAAACAAAAAAAGGAAGCTGAAAAAGCTGAAAAAGAGCGCCGAATTATGCAATATAAGAAAAAACGATTAGAAAAAAATAAAGTCATAAGCCAGAAAACATCAAGAGGCCAGCCACTCATGAAAAACAGAATAGAATACCTTCTTAAACAAATCCAAGAAATGAAAAAAAATTAAATTTGTTCAGATATACAAATACTACTATGAACTTTATAAAAACTTTAAACTTGTAAAAATAAATAAATACTTGAATCAAAGTAGTTTATTCGAGTAAGTGACGACAATCGCAATTTTTATTCAAAATTTTCAGCTACAATTTTTAGCTTTTGAGGTTTTCATTTTTTCTTCCCAATAAAATGGCTCAAAATTTTTTGTACATGTTCGAATTCGTGGTGGACGATCTCTTGATCACCCGACCAAATATCTGCGCACCCGAAGAGTATCCAACATGTTGCGAATTGACATTTCGTTCGCATGTATTCGTTTCGATTTGCGACAAAGAATTCGGAGGTTGCATAGACACTGCAAGGAAAAGTGGTAAATGCTGTTTGTTCTCTCTTGAAACGCCAATCAACAGAAACGATCGATTGCAACTACACGTTTTCAAAAAGCGAACAGACCAATGTAAGTTTCTTATCGGAGCTACGGAAATTCCTGTCCACAGGATGTTCGATAAAGTAACGGACGACTTTTATGCAAGAAATCCGAATTGGGATGCACATCTTAAGAATCCCAAAGCAAATACTCGTTCGTCGATATCAAAAAAGAACAAGGTTGTTATTGATAACGATTGTGGAGCAGATTCATCGACGACGGCTCGAAAAGAAGAACTTTGCCCAACGTACGAACTAAGTAAAAAACTATTAGCTTTGTCGAATATGGGTGGTGGATTAAAGACGGGAAACATTGTTTTGATAATGCGATTGGCATGTATGGGTCCGACCATTGTCTCGCCGTTTATGTTTGCAAGGCCTTCATCTTCTGCATGTTGTCCAAAAAAGAGAGCACCCTGCGAAAAAAATGAAGTCAACGACTCCATGAATTGCAAGCGTTATTTTAGTAAAAATGCTGAAAAGGGTTGTCCATGTGGAGAATGCGAGGACGAAGAAGAAAGATGTAAGTACATAACATACAAAAAGAAATGTTTGAGTTAAGATGTGTGAAAATCAATGTTCGTCACAATTGTTGGACTCTTGTTATTGAACGTAACTAATTACAACCAGCCCTATTCTGCTAAACGTTCGCGTGAACATTTGCATTCTGCTATCCGCGGGAAGGAAGTGAATGCATGGTTAAGATTTGCATTGGGAAGATATAAGTTTTATGTAAATAATTTGATGTGAATGGAATGAAAAATTCACGTGAATCGAAAGTTTCGATCGAATCGGATAGCAGAATATGGCTGAACGTGAACGTGTGACACTTAAATGTGTGAAACGGAACGTATTACAGGTAAAGCTCACGTATAGTATACCTGACCGCCGGGATATACACGAAAAATGTATAAAAATAATTCTAATACAAATAAAAGTATGAAATGGATTTCTAAAGCCCCATGACCAAGGGTTAGGTTATCATCAGTCATGTTGGGCCTTCAAAATAAACATTTTTAAAAACCTTAGCCTGAATTATCAAATTAATAAGAGGTATTCATTATATTTATGTTTTCTTTTCTTCTAATTTAAGGTCCAAAAAAAAGAAATAACAAAGACAATAAATCTCACACTTGCTTATCTAACGAACAAGCAAACAAGTCTAGAGGTTGTCCATGTCCAGATTGTGATGAAGAATGTGAAATAGGTATGTATAATATTCAGCCATTAGCAATTATTGAACGTACCCTTGAAGTACGCATGTAAAAGGAGTTTTAAAACTTCTAGTTTAATAGACATTAAAAAGAAACCTAGTTCTTTCCTTGATAGGTTATTTTGGATTATACTTTATACATAATACACATAACAGCAATTTTATTTTATTCAATGCTGATTTTATTTTTTAAAGTAACTATTAAGCCCGAACCACACTACTCTCGTGTGTGAATTACTATGAGTCCAATATATGAGCTTTTCATTCTTATGATTCCAACCAAAAATCTTAAGGTCATTTAAGTGTCCTAGTTAAATAAAGATGGACATTTTTTTTTATGTGTAGACACCATTTAAAGAATTCGTTATTTGTATTTTTGATCCGCACAAAATTAAGGTTTTATCTGTAATACATTTTTTTTTCGTTATAGCCAAGGCCAAGGCTCTCAAAAAAATGAAACACCTAATCAAAAAATACGGACCGATTCAAAATTAAATACCATATTGTAAAAAAAAAAAACAATAGAAAATTCCACATACATAATTATGTGCATAGTTAAAAAAATAATCAATACTCCAGGGTATGTTCTTAGTTGTAAGCGAATGTTTAAACATCAAAAATATAAAATACTAATACAAATATTTATTACAGCGGAAAACGAAGACGACGATGATGAAGAAGAAGGAGATTCCTCGGATATTGTTATAAAACCGTGTATTCTGTGTTCCTCCAAACCGGACTTTGGTCCTGAGAAATACGATGCTTTTGAAGCTAATCTGAATGGTAGTGGCTTAACAATTCGAGTTCTGAAAGACAGCCATGTGGTTGAGAATGTTTGCGATGTCGAAGCCGATGATGACAACGCAAAATATACCTCAAGCAAGGGTAAACCGGCTAATTTACATCTCTACGATGGGGATAACCTAAATGATCTTGTGCAGAATCACACCTTTGCTCGAAATCACATCGAACGGCGGACAGGGGGTAGTATCATCAACAATAAATCTTTGCCGATGGTCCGTGGCAACATAAAGTACTCGGGAAATGATTCATGCTGTGGCGACAGTATCAACATACCACTGCTGAATAAGCTGCCACCAATGAAAAATGTGGACGCATATCGGAAGACCCCGAGCCAAATAAGAAATTGCTGCTTCCAAGTTCAAGCGACTGATATAGACAATACATTGCGTGGCATCAACGCAGCAGCCAAGAAGAAAGGAATAGAGGTGAGTTATAACGTTTATCGTATTGACCGTTAATATACATAGGTTGGTAATACGTAATGCAACAACTCTTATTTATAACTGCTCAGCTCAGGCGCGGATTCAGGATTTCTTTCAGGGGGGGTTGTATTTTTGTATTATTTTGCATATATTTAAAAAAAATTGTCCATCTAAAGCCGTTGTGCGCCGTGTTGTTCGGCGCAAATAATTGTGTAGACACAAAAAAATACGTCAATGTAAACGTCCGGGCGCACACAAATTTGTGTTTCAAATTCAACGCACGCTATCCGATTCCGATGGATTTCCAGCGCACACGAAAAACTGCGGCGCACAGGTATTTTGATGTGGACCAAATTGTTAAATCACGGCGCACGGTAACGTAAATTTTTATTGATCTGGACTCTTTGGACTCGTTTTTGAGAAAATTTAAAAAAAAAAACGAAATGGTTGTATGGCAGTTACCCGTTCTAGATGAGCTTATAGACAAAAATTCGAAATTCGCCATCATATAAAAATGCTCTCTACCAAATTTGAAGTAAATTATGGTCTACTCATATTAAAGTGGATACACAGACTCACAGTTGCGCAGACACGACGCATGGACGGTATGAAGAAACACATTTTTTCGATCTTCTCGATCATAGTAGTCTCAGTATAGTATTGATTCCAACATTAGAGCAGTAAAAATTAATTAAAGAAATTATTGGCTATTCAAACCGCCTTTCCCTGTTCCCTAGTAAAAGAAAATTATTTTAAATAAACAAATTTTCCCAGGTGTGCCACAAATCTTTTGACGATCCAGACACAGATGTCTTTTTGGTTAAACTTGGAAATAAAAAATCGGCACAAAATAAAAAGAACACAATCGAAATCGAATTGAGAACACCGAAAGAACCATCGAATTTCCGAGCTCAAAAATGGACAAAGGAAACTCAAGTAGATGAAGCAATCCTTGACGCTAATATTAAAAATAGAAAACGAAAGGGTAAAAAAGGATCGAGGAAGAACAAATGTTTCTGAAATTTAGGTACCTACAATATATTTATTCAATACACCGACAAAATTAATTATAAATCGCTGATTGAAGGATAAGACCTACAATTTGTTTTTAATGATGGAAGCACCTACATAATTATGGAAATTTTTTGCATTCTGTTTAAAATATTCAATATCGAAGAATTTGTTGAAGACCAGCTTAGATCTTAAAATAACGTTTGTCCCATACAAAATACGTCTTAAAAATTTAAAAGCCTGTTAAATATTTTGTGAAACCGAAACAGAACATTAGTGCCTGATTACATGGGTCTTTTTACTGAAGGTCATTTTACACGGTAAAAGAAAAATCCTTTCATTTCAATCTACCCTTCCCTATCTCACACCCTTAAATCTCACTCACACGCTTCTTGCTGAATCCGAAAATATTTAAACGAAACTGGCGCATTTGTGAAAGTTGGGTGGAATCTACCTTCTCTACTTTACGCAGTAAAACGTCCCATGTATTCAGGCACTGTGCCTAGGCATAAATATTTCAAAAGTGGCCCTTAAACACAACACTTGTGTGCACACCGGTGTCATGACACCTCCCCATATACATCACACCAATCGAGACACCGACACAAAAAAATGAAAATGTTTGATTTTTGGTGTCGGTGTTTCGATTGGTGTGCACACAAGTGTTGGGTGTATGGGCTTTTACACGACAGCGATTTTTAATCTTCGTTTCTGCTTTGACTGCTTTTAAACCATGCAATTTCTTCTTGCGATTTTTAAGCACGTGGGCGAGGGACGTATGTGGTGGCCGGGGTAGACGAAATTGCTGAGCACAGATTAGCCACATGAAGATGAGAATCCCCGGCAGCCATTTTAATTTGCCTACAAGCTTGAACTGGCAGTTATCAGATAAAAAATGAGAATGTGTGTATAAAAATCTCACACATAGACAATAGGGATCTTCACACACCGGGTTAAATTGTTGTTGCAATTCACATCTATTCATCGACGCGGGAAAAAATTACAAATACAACAATGTAAACAAATGGGTTTTGGAGGGTGAAACGTACGAAACATTCTTATCTTCATATGGCTAATCTGTGTTGCTGAGGTTGAACAAATTGCAGAGTTATCGCTCATTCTTCTTTGTGCCTTTCCTAATTGTTCGAATGTGTTTTATTTTCATTCGTCGTCCACTCAGATAACTTCGCTTAATCAAGTGGAGTAAAGAGTGCAGTGAGAAGATACTTCTTCACTCGCACAAAGTAAACTTTTCATTAAAAATCGCTGTCGTGTAAAAGGTATTTGCAATTAGAAGGAAACCAAAGGAGAAACGAAGATTAAAAATCGCTGTAATGTAAAAGCAGTCTTTGTCCCCTTTCACACGAGGAAACAAGTTGCTGGAGATTTTTTTGACGTTTTCTTTTAATTTCCTTAAAAATCTCCTGTACCTTTCACACGAAGAAACAAAATCGTGGAAACTTTCTGTATTTTCCTTTTGAAATAGCTTGGTTGAACACACTCTACTGTGTGTGTGAAGAGGAATGTCAAAAAATCTCCTCGAATCGTTGACCGGGGAGATTTCATTTTCCCCTCTTACTTCTTGCCCTTCTCACCCTCAAACTGATTGTTGCTGGCAACTCAGTTTCCTCGTGTGAAAGGGGACTTTTACACGTCAGCGATTTTTAATGAAAAGTTAACTTTAATCAAGTGAAGAAGTATCATCTCACTGCACTATCTTTACTGAGGGGACGATGACGAATGAAAATAAAACACATTTGAACAAAAGGGAAAAGCACAAAGAAGAATGAGCTATAACTTTGCAATTTGTTCAACATCAGCAGTTTCGTCTACCCCGGCCACCACATACGTCCTTAAAAAATTGCAATACAAATTGCATCGTTTAACAGCAGTCTGAGCGACCAACAACTAATCTTCTGCAAACTGTCAAACGTAAGCTCGCAATCCACAACATTGACGGAGCTAATTCTTTAACTGGAAGCAAAAGCTACTACTCTCATTGTAAAATAACTGGAAATGACCTTAGACATGCCAATTATAACAGTTTTGGTTTATAAAAGTTTATGCGGCCCCGCAGTGCCAGGGCCCACCACCGATGGGCTTACTTCAGGCACCCAGAGTTTTTTTTTTTTTCAAGTCACGCGAAGCACGTCCACTTTTAATGTCGAAAAACTGTTATAAATTGGCATGTCTAGTCTCGTCCAAAATAACTAGGCCATCACTAACATTTTACCAAAAAAGGTACTTTGCCTAACATCTACAACGGCATTACTGTTTGATCCGTTTCAAAAGCTTTTATTGACTTTCTCTGTCATTTGCATGTGCAGTGCAGTGCACTTGCTAGTTTGTTTGATTATTTTGCCATGCCTTTTGCCTCTTTTCACTCCTACATAATTCTCATTCTGTATGCAACGTACTTCATTGTTTTTGTTTGCAGAAATTAGTTTTATTCGCAGCCGACACCGACACAGGACACACACAGAAGCAGTAGTAGCTCTAGCTAGCAGACAGCAAGCAGACACATAAGTTAAGTTGAGAGCTTTTGATATAGGAAACCAAAACCAAAACCAAGGAAGACATCACATGCGATGAGCACACAGTGAAAAAAAACCAGAAAATAAAAAGTAGTCTCGTTGTCAATTAAATTCAAGACAAGAGTGATGAATTTTGTGTGGCAGTTCGAGTTCGCTGTTGCCCTTGCCGTTCATTGCTTTAGTTTATTAATTTAAATCCTCCGTTTATTTCAATTAAATAAAATTACCAAAGAACGGTAGAAGTTTCCTACTTTGCGATTGTAAAAATCAATTAAAAAAAAATATGAAATTGGGCTAGATTGTGATTGGGAAAGTGGTTACATCGAATATTGCGAAAAGAAGTTTATATTTTTTTTTTGTTTACACCATTTTTTCCCTAAAGAGGGTGTTTAATTGTTTTTGTGTTTAGCTGTGTGCGTGTTGTTTGCGGTGACAATTCTTTGACATTTTACCAATTACACGCTTCTGCGGCGTGTAAATGTACAGGGACGGGAAAAAGCTGATTCAACACAAAGAACGTATGCAAATCATAGCAAGGAAGATGGACGAGGTCTTTTCGCTGCATACGGAAAAACTAGATTTATTCGATGGTAAGTTGGGGTATTTTTTTTTGTTACATGTAATCTAGTCTACAGAGTGGTGAATTTTTGTATGGGCTTCCTGGCGCCCCCTTTGGCCCTTCCACCGTGACCCTATCACTCTGTCACTATGAAATGTGTTCCGTCGTTGTGGGACAAAAATAATTCAGCTAGCGCCGCCGCCGCGCGCCGCGCGCCGGTTTATCATTTCTCCTGTTGTGCTAGAAAATCACATGCTTGAGTTGTTCTATCAGTTGGTTATCTAGATGTTTTCTTTTAGATTTAATAATTAGATAAATTAGTGTCTGAGTGGTGCAAAAGCTCTTTATTGAAACAAAGACGAATTCATGTCACATTAAGGAAGGTGTTATTTCATCTATTTAAACAAAAAGCAACAAGGTAGTGTGAAACCACAGACAACACTACTAGAACTATCTACATAATTAATTTTCTTTGTTTTATGAATAAAAATTTTAAAAGCAAACCAGGTCATTGTGTTCTCTCTTATCGTCTTATTGTTGTCAAAAGGCCCCAAGACTCACCCTCAGCTATATTCAACAATCGGAAACAAATTGAATATGAACATACCTGCTATTCTTTCCATAAACGTACGCCTCAAGATGAGCAGGTTTATGATGATTCCTTTAATAGAATTTATACCTATTTAAGTTGATCTAGGTTGAAGAATAAAGAAAAAATTATTGCAATAATTTGAATTCCTCATATAAGTTTACCCTTTAAATTGGAGCTCTGCTTTTAGAGGCAAAGTTTAATCGATTAGATGGCTAAAATTGTTGCTATATATTCAAGTAATAAGGGTAGGGAGGAAACTTTAAATTCAATTTAATTTGTTAGTTCACAAAGTAAATGATAATAACCTTGGGAGAGTTATCGGGTTGCAAAATTTAATGTTTCTTTAAATTTTTTTTTAAAAGGTTCATGCTTTTAGTAGAGTATTCAAATGATTTCGATGCATGATTTGATTCAGGATTTGTGTAATAAAATACAAAATTATTTAAATTTGATAAAGTTCAAATGAGTCACTGTCACTGAAAGTGCATCAACAAAATTTGGTCTCTGACTCAGAAAATCAGAGTAGGAAACTTCGACTCATAACATTTAGTGATGGAATAGGTAGGTATAATTTATTAGAAATGTTGTTTTATTGGTTTAGTAGGTATGTTTTGAGTCATCGTCATTTTGGATGAAACTGACAAAAAATTAATATTTTTATTTAGGTAACTATATGTATTAGTTTAAAATAAAACACCAACTTACTGGCTTACATATTATGGATCACAATCACAAATCAACTGAGTTTAGTTGTCTCTACAACATTTTGACTTAAAATAAATACAGCCATGGCCAAAATAATAGCAACACTTCTTACTTTTAAGTAATACTGTATGTTGCACTTTAGATAGGTGGATGAGTGAAAAAATGTCATCATTATACCAACGGTAATTATATCATCAATCTATTCTACGTATAATCTTCCGAGTAAACAAAAGGCATTAGTCATATTCTGCACTAAGTTGATTGCAACTACAAAATTCAGCCTTATTTTGAAATTCACTTTCATGCGAAAGTAAGTCGAATTCGAATAGTTTGTATTTTGAGTTTCGAACGAATCGAAAGTTCACTTTATCAAACGAAAGTTCATTTTTTGTTGAAAACTAAGCAAATTTTGACTTTCGAATCATTCGAAACAAATGTCATTTATTTGACGCTAAAAATTTTCTGGCGAATAGATTAAAAAAACATGTGAGCTCAAATATTTTTGTTGAAAAATAAAGAAAATAAAATACTTTTATGAATTATTTGTTGACATTTTAATTAAAGGTCGCATTTCAATTGGACTTAACGGGAGCAGAAAGAAGTTCTCATCAAATTGATGGAAGAACATCCGGAGATAGCCATAAGGGATTTTCAATCTTGAATGGATTTGATGCATCCATTATCCCTCTCCTCCATATCTGCTCTTCGCCGCCGTCTTCACTTCTTATAAATAAAATAATTGCCATCTGTTTTTCTTGAAAATTAAACAATCAACTCTTGCTCATGAACTAGCAAATAACAATGAGGTACAAGCATTTACAAATAACAAAAAAATACCGGCGAGGGATTTTACTTTTTTTGTTTTGTTGAAAATTGAAAAGTGTGACCAGGTGTGTATAAAGTAAAGAGAGACTTTGAAGTTACATGTTTTTTTTGTTAGTCAATTTTAAACACAATTAAATTGACATGAAAGCTAAAAAAAAATCTAGTATTTAACTATTCAAAAGTTTTAAATTTATTTTGTTACTTTTTCATGTCAATAAACTTACCATACTATTTTCTAAATGCTCCCAAATTTTAAAATTCCAGTTTTTATTGATGTTTTATAAATAGTAAACTTTACCGGGCCTTCAACATTACTTATCTTTACTTTATTTTTCTTAAATGAGAACGCATTATTTTGACCATCATTTTTATAAAAACAAAAATTCTTCGAAAAAAACAGCTTGGTCACACTAAATTAAATAGAAATGTCAGTAAATGTCAAAGCGGTGATGTTCATTTTAGGAATTCATTCGATAATGAATATTATTCGTTCGATTCTCAAAATATGCAAAGTTCATTCGAATGAATAGATCTATTCTATCGAAATAGCTATTCATTCGAATCTCAAAATAAGGCTGATTAGCTGGCCAAAAAAATAGCAACATATTAAAAAAAGCTTACAAAAGTTAGCTTGTTGATTGAAAAAGACAAAATTTTGGTGAGATTTTAGTCTTAGAATAGTTTTGAAATTTTTAGTAATTTTTTTTTTTAAATTACACTTCGCAATTGGTAGTGCGAAACACTGAACTGAAGATCAACGTGAAGCCATTTTATCCATGCATAACAGGGGAGAATCTATTAGAAAAATGGCAAACATTTATTGGAAGCTCTGCAAGATTAGTGTTTAATGCTATAAACTCCAGAAAAACCAAAGAAACCAGAGGGCGCTAATCTAAACTGACTGGAACAGATAGAGTCACTTTGGAAAGAAAAGCTAAGGTGAATCCTTTCATGCCCTCTAAAGATCTGCAGCGCGAAATAGAAACGCAAATCAGTAGCAGAACTATTCGTCGTATCCTAAAGGATGTTGATCTTCACGCCTTACAACCATTGAAGGTACCATTGCTAAAAAAAATACGTACCCAGAAGCGGATTTGTTTTTCAAAAAGTTACCATATAAAAAAAGATCCCCGTAAGGCCAAGAAACAGTGCAGGAATGTACTTGGAGTGATGAAACTTAAATAAATTCATTCGGAATAGATGGTAAAGAGTTTGCCCACCGCCCAAAGTGCGAGACCTACAATCCGAGGAACACAAAATCAACCGAAGGCATGGAGGTGGCAGCATAATGCTATGGGGTTGTTTGTCTTGGTGGGGCGTTGTTCCAATATTTGTTATAGATGGTATAATGACAACGGTATCGTATTTGGACATACTGCAGACTGTTATGCTGCCGTGGTACAATAAATATAGGCCCCTTAAATCGCGTTTCCAACAGGACAACAACCCCCAAGCACAGGACAAAGTCAATAAAGCTCTGGTTTCAACGAAACAAAATGGTCATTATTGAGTGACCTTCGCAATCTTCGGACCTTAATCCTATTGACAACCTCTGAAATGAGCTAAAGATGGTTATTAGTAAACAAAACCCTTCCAACAAAGCCGATTTCTGGAGAATTGTCCAAGAAATGTGGTATTGGATCCCCCAGGAAAAGTTCCAGAAGTTGGAAGGCTCTATGCCGAATCGAAAACATGCAACAAAATAAAGGTTTTTTCAACTAAATATTAAATTTTCTCTGCTAACAAATAAAGAAAAGTGACATTGTTTATCAGAAATTCTTGTTTTTTGTTAAATAAATCAAGAGTTGCTATTTTTATGACCAGCTTGTGAGAAAGATTACTGCAGACGGAATTGGAAATTTTGCAAACACCTTTAAGTTTTCAAAAAATTTTACATAAACAAAATTAACAAAGTACTTACCACAAATATAATGGGTGATTTTTTAAGAGGTTAAGAACTTTTTTTAAAAAAAAACACAAAAAATTCGAAAAAATGAATGAAATATTTATTTGAATCGATAGTTTGAACCTTGCAATTTAATGTTTAAAGAAAATTTCATGCAAATGTTGACCGCGGCTGCGTCTCAGGTAGCCCATCCGCTGAGTCCAATTTTGGCATACTCTTTCACACATATCGGCCGGTATCTCACGAATGAATGCATGGATGTTGGCTTCCAGTGCGTCAATCGAAGCGGGCTTGTCCCTATAGACATTAGCCTTGACATACCCCCACAAAAAATAATCTAATGGTGTCAAATCGCACGATCTAGGCGGCCAATTGACCGGCCCGAAACGTGAAATTAACTGTTCACCAAACTCGCCTCGCAATTGCGCCATTGTTTCGCGTGCTGTGTGGCATGTGGCACCGTCTTGTTGAAACCACATATCATGCAAGTCAAGAACTTCCATTTCGGGCAAAAAAAAGTTTGTTATCATCGCTCGGTAGCGATTCGCATCATCTTTGAAGAAATATGGCCCAATAATGCCGCCGGCCCATAAACCGCACCAAACAGTGGCTTTTTCGGGATGCATTGGTAGCTGTTGCAATGCTTCTGGCTGATCTTCACTCCAAATGCGGCAATTTTGCTTATTTACGTACCCATTCAACCAAAAATGAGCCTCATCGCTGAACACAAGCAGCGCGCGATGAACATTTCGAACCGAGCACGAATTTTGATAGTACAATTCAATAATTTGCAAGCGTTGTTCATTTGTAAGACGATCCATGGTTAAATTGCAAACCAAACTGAAGCTGTTTGACAGTGACAAAAGGTACTAAACACACGTCAGCCGTCAAAACCAGTGTTGCCAAAACCAAACCAGCTAAAAAATCACCCGTTACAACATAAACATTTTTGAATATTATATATATATTACTAAAAATTAGGGAGTGTTGCTATTATTTTGGCCATGGCTGTATATACCTATAAAACTAAAATGAAAATCAATTTTTGTGAGCTAGTTAGAATTTCAGCTGATTTTTGGAGAAAAAAGTGTGACTAATAGTAATAGTATGACTTGCAATCAAAATATATACGTACCTACTCCTACAGGTGTCTTTCTTTTTCAAATTCAATTAAGAAAAAATTACATTGACAATCTACGACAGTTACCTATGCGACACACCATTACGAGACGACACAATACCCCAAACGAATCACATCCGCTTTGCAGTAGTTCCAGTTAGTAAATTACTTTCACTGAAAAGCGTCGACAGGTGACTTAACCATTTGGAAAATAATAGCATTTTTTTTCAATGAGAGGAAATGGCAAAGTTTGCTACACTCTTTGTGTAGGTTTGTCTGGTTTACATGATTTCAATGAGGTTTGTGTATAAATCCAGAAAAACTATTATTGTTTTAGCCAAGTTTTGATTTGGATTCCCTGTTGGATAGCTTGATAAATATATCATACCCGTAAACATCCAATCAATAACACCATTTAAAATGGTTAGACGAGAAGCCATGTTAGTTATACTTGGGAGTTACTTCAATATTTTGCAATAGTAGTTAATGTTTTGGGACTTATTAACCATTATTAAACCCAGTTTAAACAAAATGGAAATCATTTTACAACAGCAAATTGTTTGGTGTATTTTTGGACGTTATTACCAAATCAACTTGGTCGTTTATATACACCGAGCTTCTTTTACCTAAAAATATCATCTATAAACTTAAATTTAAAAAAATAACAGAATTTCTATTTCAACTTAAGATTAATAACTTTCGCAAGTTACTAAAAAAAAAATTGTGCCACTTAAGAAATCATACAAAAAAATATTTTCAATTTGAAATGGAACTATTCAAACTGATTAAAATAGAACCGACGCTGCCTACACATTTTCTATTCAAAAATCAAAATCCCGCCACAAATGCTGAAGCTAATCGCAAATAACTATACTAATGGTGTGACAACTTATATAGCAGCTTCTGAGTATTACACTGTGTATTGAGTATTTTGTCTTCTATGTATGTATATAAATATTCAAAAGACTGCGTCTAGCTTCATTTACAGATTAAAAAAAATCATTCGGTCGTTTCGAAATTCGTTTAACACGTACACTGAATCCACCATATCAAATTATGATATATTTTTTTTATTTCAGAAACAGAATAAGCTTAATTCTAGTCAAACCACAAATAATTAAAAAAAAACTAGATAGAACTCTAGTTTTTGTGGTCAAACAGGGACATAATTAAGCAAAAAATACATTAAGAATTTTTATTTTTAACAAGCTCTACCTAAAGAATGTGAAAGGTCATAGGTCTCGAAGACAATCTTTTTAGTTTCATTGAATATAATGATTATGATGAATTTAAGTGATTTCGCTTTAGATAGTTTTTTTTTGTTGTTTTTATATTTAGATCAATGAAAAATTATTCAAGAGAGTTTTATAAAAATCAGAGAACATATAAACACTACAACTTGGTGGATATAATAAATAATGTAAGAGTAGGTATGCATGTATGTATATCTAGAGCAAACAAATAAAATCGACCATTCTTATATTTTCTTTCATCTGCATCGTTGCGTAGCCCCAAATTCTTCAAAAAAAATTATTATTCTTTTTTGATCGTTTCTAGACAAAGTTAAAATTAATATTGGGAATTACGCTGATGAATAAATCAGAAATATTGTTGCTATTTGTCTGTGGTCACTTAGTTTTTTTTTTTTTTATAGCAAATCCCATTCATAAAAATGAAATTGAGATCAAAGTTTTTTTTCAGTAAATAATAGGCGCGTTTTTTTATAGTCTAAGAAAACAGATACAAAAAATAATTTTACAAAAAAACAACATTAACTGAGTCTGTACTCTGTAATTAACTTGTTGATTTTGATTTCTATCAAAGTTTATGTCCTAAGCCTTTATAAAATATGAACATTTAACAAAGGCTTATGTTCTTAACTTGAATAGATATTCTATCCAGTGTAATTAAATGTAAAGAAACTAAGACCTGATACACATCCAGGCTAACGATAAGCTGTATAGTTTAGTTGGTATGGTATGTTATTAGTTGTTTTGTAAGTATATACAGAGGTACCATTAAAAAAACAGTGCTGTTATTAAAAATACTTTTTTAAGAAGTCTTTTCACTTTTTAAAATCTAAAAGTCTCATCATTAGAGTTTAGACTTGATTTTGTGCGCCATTGCTTGATGCTGTTATACGAAAACGACACAGCCCCAGAAGCGTTAATTGGCGTTTAAGTAAAACTTAAAGTCTACCGTTCTCTTCTTTCTTTACCCTTCTGACCATTAAAACGGTAGTCGTTTTACTAAAACTCCAGTTGCCACTTCTAGAGCCGTGTCGTTTTACTAAAACGCCTTACGGAATAAAGGTGACTAAAGCTACTTTTGGAGTCAAATCAGTTTTGTTTACATTCATTTTCTTAGGCCCAAATTTGTCCCCATTTACTCATGTGATAGTTGACTGATGAATGTTTAATTGATAAAAGTAAAATCGGCTCTAAGATTAAGGAATTTTATTCGCTGCATAATTACAAAATTAAATTCAGGAAACCTCCCACTGGTTACCAATGAAGCAAATGTCTTACGTTATATGTACATATTTATATATTAGAATCACATTTTTCGAAAATGAGCATAACGGGATAGTGTTTCTTTCGGGATTCGTAAAAATTTTCCGATTACGATGGAGTTTGTGATAAATATACATATGCATATGGACCATTTTTGAAAGGAAATTCTGGCCAAAAGTTTACACGAACGAGTTTAGTATCAAATGAAAGTTGACGTTCAGCTCGTTATATGAGTGAAATATTTTCAAAATTGTTCATGGAAAAGTCGAGATACGTATGTGAGTTGCTGATTGCAAAATAATGATCCAAATAATTGTTCTTAACATGCGAAAATGCCGTATTTATTATTTATACACACAAAGATAAACTAAACTTTTAACGGTGGGACAAAGTCTTATTATAATCCTCACAAAGTGTACAGCAAATTTCGTTTTTCTCGTTTTATTATGATTAAAAAAAAAAATAGTCCAACATTAGGGTACTTTTTTTGGAATTCCTAAGACGTCAATACAAAGCTCAATTATCCAATTTCCCTTGCCAAGTGAAACAATTTTTACACCCCATAATTTATTTATGAATACCAAAACATGCCCTGTTCCCTTATACTCACAAATTAAACTTTAATCTTATAAACCTAGCCTAATTGGATGCAGAGATTACGATGCTTTCTTCTACACACCATCGACACCGTTATCATTATAAATATTCAAACAATTCTGTTTTCAGTGCATATACATACATGCCTATACAATTAATATTTATTTTAACGATACTTTCTTATTCTAATAAAAACTTAAATAGGTATATCATATTCTATCCTTATTCGTGAACTCTTCCGGCAAGTCATTTCATTCGCTATCACTGGTGTCCTCAAATAATTCCTTTGTCAGCTTGTCCTTTTCTATAGTGTTTTTAGCATTTGATAGAAGTAAACTTTTGAGTGTCTCGATATTCTTTTCGGTTTCTTTGATTTGCGTCTCAAGGCGAATGTTTTCTGTTTTTAACGCTTCCACGCGCTGTTTCCGTTCCGTTGCGGTTTTGTTGGTTTTCTCTCGTGATTTCTTGACCGCCTGGAAAAAAGAAAAGAATTTGTTGATTTTTTGAAATAGATTATAATGCTGATGGTTGTTCTGAATGAAAAATCATTTATACAGAATAATGACTCCATTATCGGCGAATGTTTAAAAAAAAAAAAACAAATTTTCTTGTGACAAATATTCTGTGTAGAGAGGGGTAATTGGTTTTATACAATGATGTAGCTGTAGTTCGTAGTACAAGCAAAGTTGAAAGGTACGACCAGTAGCAAACAGCTCTTCAATGCTAATCTGTAGCTGTTTGATGTGTTCCACCAGTAATTTAATTCAATTAGATAGACTATGACAGTTAGACAATCCTTACCATAAGCCACCCAAGTCCACTACTTTCGCCATTTTGCTAAATTGACTAAACTACTTACTTTATTAACTTAAATTATATTAATGCAATTTGTTTTTATTTTCTATTTTTGTTTACATACCTCGTTGTTTCGCATCCTCTTCTGACGATATTCATCGCTGCCGTCATCCGAATTTCCACTCGATGCTATGGATTTTGCAGTTCTTCTTTTGGCCGGCATTCTTTCGCTTATAATACTTTTGGTTCTGTAACCGAAAAGATTGATGATTTATTTATTTTAACAACACAAACTGCAGCTAAAAGCCAAATAAATATTTAGATGTATACTGAAACTGGTAAAGTAAACCACTTACACGGAATAAAATGCAAAATTCGTGAAATAACTATGAATGTCAAGCACAGCTGTCAAAACTGACGCAATTTGTGAGCTTTTAAAAAAAAAGCTTTTTCCTCGAAAGCATATCTCTATTTGTATGGGGTGTGTCCGGCAACTATACTACACTACTATAGTAGTGTTGCCGCACATTGAGGTAATTATAACACTTATGCCGTGTGTCAATCGGATTTTTGATTTTGTATAGATTTAAAAATTTAACTTGGAGTCGAATTAAAAATCATTTTAATCCAATTGATACACGGCTTAAATAATATTTGTTTGCTTTTGTTTAAATTCTTTTTTATTTTTCTAGTATAATGGACAACTGTACGTTTGAAAAGAAAATTTCCATATCTAATATTATTATCTATTATGTGTTGCAATTTGTGATATATGCTCAATAAATTATAATTATTATAATTTCTTCTTTCACAAAAGACGATATTAAAAAAAAAATATAATTTAAATATTATATAATGTAAAAAAAAACAAAATATCATTTGTAAAACAAAACTAAAATCATAGAAAACAAATTATCAGTATCCGTTATAAGAAAAAAAAAAAAAAACTATTATTATGACAAGACTGATTGGTAATTTTAAATTGACGTTAATATTGTAATTATAAATTGCAATGTATAAGAACTACATATATTGATAGACTATAATCGAATATTTAATAGAAATAAATTGTATTTCACATTAATAATGAAGAATTTGAGTTGTTTTTTTATTTAAAAATTATTACTAAAAAAAATAAAACTGTTATCCTGCTCGGCGTTTCAATATCCCATTAATTAAGCCCAAATACCTCGAAGGCTGAGTTTCGTGAAGAAGAAATTGTGTAAATAAATTTTCTCTTACAGATAAAAAAGCTGATGAAGGATGATGATGAAGATTAAATGATAATCATTAAAACCATTTTTTTGTTTTATTTGAATTCTCAAGGAGTGATTCAATTTCGATCTAGGTTTTTATTTAGGAGAAGCGTTTCTGTTCATCAATAAAATTCATAAAAAGAAAAACTAGATATTTTAATATTTTAAAATAAAATAACAACCCTTATTCCGTAAGGCGTTTTAGCAAAGCTACACTAAAACGACACGGCTCTAGTGACAATTGAAGTTTTAGTATAACGACTACCGTTTTAATGGTTAGAAGTGTGAACAAAGAAGAGAACCTATAAGATTTAAATTTACTTAAATGCCAATTAACCGGAGCCGTGTCGTTTTCCTAAAACGCCTTACGGAATAAGGGTGAACAATTCAGGAAAAGTTCGAGATAGTTTATATAATAGTAAGTCGAGTACGTATCGTGTATTCTATCCAAAAAAATCTTCAGCTACCTTTGATTTGGATGGGATAGGTTCTCGAACGCGACAGATGTGTTGACACGTCTCATACTCTGTTGTGAAATGCTCTCATCTACATAGGATGCCTACTGCTTGCTGGAGTAGTTGCTATGCGACCGCTGAGATGTTTTCCATCGTCAATCCTAGCCCAAGTTTTTTTTTCGGCTATCCTCTCAGCAAAGGACATTTTTAGAAATGTAAGAATTAATGACGCGATGGCCAAATATCTCAATCTCAGCAAAAAAAAATCTGTTATTTTTTTCGTTTCGTTTTTTTTATTTTATATTATTTTCCAAATAAAAAAAATTCAATTCTAACTCTTCCTCTTCTTGCCAAACTTTTTCGCTGCACCGCTGCCGCCAAATTTCTTTCCTTTTCCCATGTAATTTTTGGAATTCGATCTTCTTTTCTCTTCCCATTTAATTTGTTTGTCCGATGATTTATCTTTGTTGAAAACAGCACTCGATGTACCTTGTCCTTTTGTCTTGCCGGTTTCTTCCAGCAGTTCGGCAAAATCATCAGCTGCCGCAAACAGAGAACTCATATCTGGAAAATAAAGCAAAAGTGTAAATTTGAATCTAAAACAAAAAAAGTTTCGACTATGGATGCTTGTCTAGTTTCTATCGAATATTTAGAGAAAAATTGACAACTATCGTCAAAATGATGATTACGTTCAAAAGGCTGGATTCAAATTAAGGACTATAATGTATTTTAAGAAACTTACCACCACTGTGCTTGAGTGCCTTGGAGAAGTTCAATGGCTTTTCTGCTTTCTTTGACTTCTTCGACTTGGGTGGCTTCAATTCGTCGTCATCATCATCATCATCAGATGATGATGGTTCACTCATATCATCCCTGCCACCTTCATCCAATGATATAGATCCCTCGTCATCATCATCATCATCGCCATCATCACCAATGGACCCAGCTTCATCTTCTGAGTGATCCTCCTCTGGAATATCATCTTCATCCATACCATCATCATCCCATTCATCATCGTCCATATCCTCATCTCCGTCTTCCTCGATATTTATCTTCTTCGACTTTTTCTTTTTTGTCTTCTCGTCGTCCTTCAACTCGCCGCCCAATTCCTTCAAAAAGTCCAATTCTTCATCTTCCTCCTCATCGACTCCCTTCTTTTTCTTTTTGCCAAAGAATCCATCCAAATATTCCTCGAACTCATCATCGTCCACATCTCCAACTTCATTGTCATCCTCGCCCTTTTTCTTCACCACTGCAGTCTCACGTTTCTTCTCTAAATAATTAAATATGAACATCTCGTCTTCTGTGCAATTGGACTTGGTCAAATTTTTCACAGGTTTGCCCCGCGCTCCAAACGAAACATACTGTTTGCTATGAATCGTCGGCATTTCAGCTTTCTCCTTATCTAGTTTCTTGGGATTCTTGAAGGCAAATCGTTCCAAAAAGTGTGGTAAACTGAAATCCCTCAGTGGATCGCCATAATAATCGATCCGTTTCTCTGGAAATAAAGGTAATCGTATGATTAGTGCAATAATTCGAGGAAATTAATAAAAAGAACTCACTATTAAGGATACTCTCGGCGAAGACCTGAACAGTGGGATGATAATGCTCCATAAGCATCAGCAGTTCCGCCTGCAGAGCGTATTCCGCTCCAGCAAAGGCCGGAACTCTGTGATAGGGATCATATTTCGTCGCAGATATAGTACTGGCCGCTTCAGGATGCTCAGCCTTCTGCAACTTTGCATGATGCCAAGAGGACCCCTCTGACTTTTCCTTTTCCTCCTTCTCGTCACCTACGCCGCCAGCCTTCTCAGAAGAAGCTTCTTCCTCATTTTTCTCATCAATCGGAACATCATCGTATTTTTCCTCTCCTTCACTATCAAACTTGGCCAATTCATCGTCATCCGGACGCACGACATTCTTGGGAGCGTCTTCCTCTGCCAGATCTCGCTTTAGATCACTCCTGGATCGAAGCAATTTATGTATGACAATCAGGCAACCAGCTGCGACGGAAGCTGGCAAATACAACGACATCTGGAGGAGACGTTTGATAAAAGCCTGCGCTCGACTCACATGCGGATCGATGTGTATCGCTCGATGGACGATATGCAAAAACTGTGCCGCTGTCTTGTTCCCAATTGTGGTCAACTCCAAATCAAGCATCTTTTTGTACAGAGCATTGTAAAAACGGTCGGACTTTTCTGTCTTCACAGTGACCAGCTGCAGGAGGAGTGACAGAGTTTGAACGGATATTCGGATGTCTGCCAGATGTACCAGACGATATATCGTGTCCTGCATATCTTTGGTCATAATTTCGGTGCTTCCTTCAGCGGGTTTTGCCTCTAAAATCGCCTTCTGCAGACATCTCAAAATCGCCTGCATGGTTCGATTGTTTATGGCTCCTTTCTTGACCAAAACTTTGAATAGGGCAAAGCAGATGTCTACCAACTTCGTGCATACTTCGGGGCGTCCACTTGGAGCGATCTGAGAGAGAAAACACAAGGCGAAATGTTGCGCTCGCTCGGATATGTTGTTTCGGAATAGAAGCTTTTCTGTTTCGGCGGTGATGACACCGCACATGTTGGGGTGCTTGTATGCGACTTCGGAGAGATGATGCAAGGCTTTCGAGGCTACTTTGGGCACGGGATCTCCCAGTTTGTTGATGAGCATTGTCAGGAGCATCTGCTCTTTTTCCGGAGAGTAGGATAACAGTCGAGCAGCGGCGAAGATGGAGTTGCTTTTATTGTTTTCTTGGCCAGTTTGGAGGCCTTGCTGAAGGTTTTTAAGGAATTCTGAAAAGGAGTATAGATTTTATCAAAGACAGAGGCCTTCCACTCCAACCGACTCACCAAAATATTGATCTTTCAACTCGTTCTCGAAGAACCAGTAGGCGAAGATCTTGCGCTGTTGCTCTTTGGTTAGCGATTCGTCCTTCTTCAAAACCTTCCAGTCAGCAGCGCGCATTTGAATTGAGAGTAGCTTCCTGTGGGCCGGAAGTAGAACTTCCATTATAAGGTCAGTGAGAATAGTTATGACTTCGGTACAAGATTTGTTAGACATCTTGGTGTAGCCAATGAGAGTCTCGAGCGCTTGCAGATTTCCCATTGGGTTGCTGGTGACGAGGAGTGCTCCAGCATTGGCCCGATCCTTGGCTGTTCCCTTGTGTATGGCAGTAAGCAACCACTTGGAGTCATTTGGATTCTCTGGATAGTTAAAGAAACGTGTCAAAAAAGTTGCTTTGCTGTGGAACTAACTTACTTTTAACAAAACGTGGCAGCTCGGTTTCGTATGCTGCTTTGCAGATGTTGAACAATTCGGTTTGTTCTTTTTCCTTAATGTCGAGGATTTCATCTGTTGTCGGATACTGTGGGTACTGATAGAATGGGCATATTTTATTTACTCATACTCAGTTTTTGGGAAACGATTTGTCTTGTAGTCTTTCTTACCACTTGATACCATTTCTTGTGATCTTCTTTATTAGAATCAGATTCGGTTGTTTTCTTTGATTTTTCTTCTTTTGCGAAGAAATCCTCTTCTTCGCCTTCTTCGTCATTGATTTGATTTCCATTTTTGTGAGCACCATTTATGTCGGCTTCTCCAGCAGATGATGACTTTTTCTTTTTGTTTTTTTTTATTTTGACTTCGGTTAGAATTTCGCCATCGTCGTCGAATATGATTTTTTTGGGTTTTGCAGATATATCAGCAGCTGGTGGCATTTTGTTTTAAATATTTAAATAGAAAATAAGGATTTTTGTTGAAAAATGCAGAAACCGAAAGGTCTGCTTTGATTATGCTCTTCTGCACGTGTATTTTGGTTGTCAGTTTTTTTTTGTGATGACATTTCGTTGGAGGGGAAATGGGTGAATAAAAGCTTTTTTCTAAGCGTTCAGGGAATATAAAGAATGAAGTTTTTATACTACGATTCCAATAGAGCCGAAATGAGGTAATTTCGCAAATGACGGAAAAAGTGTTTTGATCTCCAATTTGCTAATTTCGTTGGACAGCTCATTTGATTTTGAATATTATTTGGCCATTAATTACTTGTGTTCTCCTTGTGTTTCTATTGAAACGTAATTTCCAACCTAATTTCGTGCAAATTTGGTTGAAATTACCTCATTTCGAAATTTGATTTTGTATGGGAAATGAGGTAATTTGGAATCGAATTTGGAATTTTTCATCGAAATTACCTCATTTGATGAGTATTATACTACGTTTTCATTACAGCCGAAATGAGGTAATTTCGCAAATTAATGAAAAAGTGTTTTCATCTCAAATTTTGTTTGACAGTTCATTTCATTTTTTGATTTGATGTGGCCGATAATGTTATGCGCGAAACAGATTGAACCAGCACCAGCAACGTCACCAGCAACAGCGGCCGCCATTATTTTAGAACCAATGTATTTCAAATGTTCAACACAGATTAGACCAGCACCAGCAACGTCAACAGCGCCGTTTTTCCAAAGTTCTAAATTTGCTGTTGCTGGTCCATTGCTGACAACTTTAATACTGCAATATTCAGAGGTACCACACTACAAAAAATAATAAACTCCATGCATTTCTGGTGGCTGGTGCTGGTGGCAACGTGTTTCAAAAATATTTGCTGGCCAGCGTGAAGTTTGTTGCTGACGGCAACTTTAAGCAATAAATTTTGTTGTTTTCTCTTTCTGTTGTTCTAGATCGAGTTTTGACATTTAAACGCAAAAGTTTTTGAAATGGATTGCAATTTGGGTGTGTTCATAAGGTTGATACGTAATTTCAAACCTAGATTCGTGCAAATCTGGTTACTTCATTTCGAAATTTGAAACTGTATGGGAAACGAGTAAATTTGCAATCGAATTTGGAAATTTTCAACGAAATTACCTCATTTGCTCTAATAAAAACGTAATATAGGTTGGCACGTAATACTAACCTAATTTAGTGGAAGAAACGCAAATATTATGACTGTTTGGTAACTAAAATTTTACAGAGTTTCCCAAAACTGTTTTTTTTTTTCCTATGGGTTTGACAACAAATTGTAACAATTTGTGAAAAATTTCACGTTACCCAAACAGACCCAAACCACAATAAAATCAACAATCAGCGATTTTTTTTTTCACTAGGCAAATTATGTCATGTCGTTTTTTTGCAAGTCCATATGGATTTGTCGAAAAAAACGACATCGGGACTTAGGAACATCTTACTTACAGTACGTAAGTCCCGATAATTATCTGGACTTAGCTAAGTCCATATGGATTTAAGTTGTTGTTGTATTTAAGTGTAAAATTATTAGTTCCGATGTTGTTTTTTTCGACAAATCCATATGGACTTGCAAAAAAAACACGCCTATACAGAAATTCTTTTCACCACTACTTCTACCTTTTTCCTTCTATATTTACCACCACATTCAGCGAGAACCAGAAAAAACGCTCACACACGGGAAACGTCAAATCTCATGCCCAAGCTTTGAACAGCAGACATGTCGTGTTCAAAAAGTAGTTTTCGTTGACATGTTGCTACACGAGCATGGATTTTTGTGCCTCCATTGGATTTTTTCTATACATGTCCATAATCCGGGGATCGTTCATGCCCAGTGGAGGCAGCATGTAAATGGCTCTGTGCCTGATTACATGGGTCGTTTTACTTAAGAGCCCATCGGTGAGACAGGTAGATTTTATGTGCGTAAAAAAGAGAAGGTAGATTCCACCCAAATTTCACCGATGCGCCAGTTTCAATTAATATTTTCGGATTCAGCTGTTGCCTGTTGGATCATACTCAAGAGAGTAATATTTACAAATTATTTTCATGAGTGTCGACTTATCGAAGCAGCATTCACCGATTGAAAAGAGGTTAGGTGGAAAATTTGCCCTTAATTAGTCATTAATTTATTTGCTATAATTTAGAATTTATTGTTTTCATTTTTTTTTGCTGGGTAAAAACTTCTTAAATGAATGGTTTACTGCTTTTGTTAGATTTGTCATTTTTTAGATTTTAATTATTTGTGAAAATTTCAATTCATTCATGCTGTTTTTTTTGTTGCTTTGCTAACTTGGTGTCAACTTAGCAAAGCACCCTCTCAAAAAGGGGTAAAAACTCCTTGTATTGAATGGTTTACTGCTCAATAATTTTCCGTTAATTAGTTGTAACAATTTCAACTTTGTGGTGCGATGTTTTTTATGTTTTTACTGTTAATTTGCTAAGTTCATATGAAGTACTCCCTCAAAAAGGATTCAAAGGTTCTAGATATTTTATGTTTTAGACTGAGCATAATCTAAAATTTTTGATCAGAAATTATGGTTTTAAACCATCGGACTTTCAGCATTCGAATACAAATTGATAAGAGCATAATGCAAACTAAAATCACTTCAATTCTGCTTAAATAAAAAAAATAAAAAGACAGTCATAGTTTTTTTTTTATACATAAATGTTATTTATTAATGCTTTTGTTGCTAAATATGTATTGGAAAAGGTCCACTTTTATTAATTTGAAAATCGATTGGGATTTTATTTTTTTTTTCATAATAATATATTTTTTTCGTTTAATTATTTTATTTTTTCCAATTTTATTGAATGCTCATTGAGTTATTTGATTTTAAAATACACAGCAAATAATATAATAATGCAACAAGTTTAATAAGTTACTTTCAATAAATTACTATAAACAATTTATGTTTGCTTTAGCATCTACTTAAAAGTTTCTCATAATTTGTATTTTTGTTTTTGTTAAAACTATGCAAAGTTAGTTCGTATTTTTTTGTTGTTAGATAAATATTTTAAGTTTTCACAAAACGTATATAAATATTGTTAATTCCATGTTTATTGAGCTGACAGCTGAGTGATTGTGTGTTGTTGTTGTATTTTCTTCAAGTTTTATGGCAAATTTAAATTATAGAAAAAGGAATTTATGTATGCAAATGATGTTTGTTCTGTTTTTAAGTATTTCATTTTAATTTTCAAACATTGAGCGCAACAATTTATTGTTTTTTTTTTTTAATTTTCTTTATCTTACTAATTATATCTTATGTTTATAAATAAAATTAATAAACGATTAACAAAAAGACAAAATATAACATAAACGACAAAACTTATTCATATGCTTATGTGCTAGTATTATTTACTTTTTTTTTATTATTAAATTGAATTTTGTTGTTTTCTACAGTTTAAGATTTAAGTTTTATATAAATATTCTAGTATTTAAATTGTTTGTCTACTAATAGTATTTTGTTTAGAATGTTTTCTTGTTCTCTTTTTTATTTCTTAGATTAGGTAGGTATATAGGTATACGAAAAAATTATTAGAACATCTTTTAATTTTTTTTTTTTAATTTAAGTTTAAACATTTATATGTTCTATAGGTAATCATATTTGTATTTGTGTCGATCAAAAAAAGTTAACACTAAATTTAAGCGTAGTATGATTTATTAATTTTAATTATTTTTTGTTATTAAATTCATAATATTAATAATTTTTGGTTGTTAGTTGTATAAGTTCTTTTTCTTTTGTATTGTTTTAATTTTTATTGAAATAAAATTTATTTATAGATATATATGTAATTTTATAGTTTTTGTTTTTATTTTTATTTTAATTTTTATTTTCAATTTGTTTTGCGTGTGAAAATTTTGATATTTATTTTTTGATTATATTTCGTTTGGAAATAATTGTTATCAAAGTGTTTCCTACAAATATAAATACATAAGTATAGATAGTTTTAAGGTGACAAATGATTTTTTGTATCTATTTTCTAGTCTTTTTCAGCATCGAGTCGGTAATTATGTAGTAAAACTTGAAGTTTATAATGTCGCTTTCCGTTAGTTTTTCGAATGTTTTTATTCCTTTTTGATTCGAATGAAATATGGAAATTCATAATCCCACACACACTACCGAACATGGATACCATTGTTTCTACAGACATTTATCACTTTGTACTCCTAAATGAAATCAGGAAGCCAATACTCCCAAAAAATCACTTCGAATAACCAGGGAAAGTTTTTGGAGTGTTGGGAAGGGAAACTGAGTGAACTTGGAGAGCTGGGAGTTACCAAAAGAAAACGACATCAAACATTTTGTGAATATGCCTCCATCGTATCTACTAAAGTCATAAAAACTAATAACTCGATTTTTAACATAAAAACATTTTTTGTATTTAAAATAATATTGAGGCACCTCATTCAAAAACAAAACAATTAAAAAGAGAATGGTGTATGTACGCATGTACACGCGTTGGAAGTTATAATTACTTCTTTTGTGGGTAATAAACGTATAGGTGCTTCATTTAGACGCACAATTTCGGATCAATGCGATTAATTTTGTTTTCAATGGCACCAAACTATAAAATTTGGTATTACATATATTTTGTATTTGTTAGAACATCAAGTCTCTCGTTAGTTCTCAAACGTCAAAATCATCACTATGTGGAAACAGATACTTTTTTAAATCAATTTTTGAAAGAAAATACTGGTATTTCATAGACGAAGTTCACATTGGACTCACTCCGCGCGACTCATTTTGACATCTCTTTCTTTTATCTCACTCCACCTCACTATATGAGAAAGTGAGTCAGGATTTTTTGATTTTTTTGAAAAAATCCTGCCTCACTAGACTATCTCTTTTTCATCAGGAGGTGGAGTGAGATAAAACAAAGAAATGTCAATATGAGTCGCGCAGAGTGAGTCCAATGTGAACACCGTCATATATTTATTTCTATAGAATTGAGTGTCTGTTCGTTTAATTTTCAAAACTGACTATTTCATCCAATTTTATCTGTCAATGTTCATAAAAGCAAAATTGGACTAAAATTGGTAGAAATCCACAATTTTGGAAAGTAAACAAACAGGCCTATGAATAGCTGAACTATTGTAATTAAAATTACACTTTAAATACCAAAATTGAGCATAAACTTTTTTGAAGATAAAAAACCGCCTTTCATTTTTGCTTAACAATTTTGCATTATTTTCGCTATAGTCTGTCAAAGCTCTTCAAATCCAGAAATCTCACCATAACTTCAAAACTGCTGCTGTACAGGACCATGGTCCTGCCAGTACTCACATATGGATCCGAGACTTGGGTGCTTAGCAAAAGGCACTCCGACCTCTTAGCCGCGTTCGAGAGAAAAGTCTTAAGGAGAATTGTTGGCCCCATATGTGAGGAAGGACGATTCCGGAGACGGTACAATCATGAATTGTACGCAATCTACCTTGAAGCAGATATCGTGACAAAAATTAAGCTCGGTAGACTCCGGTGGGCAGGGCACCTAGCTCGCATGAGCGAAGAGGAACCTGCTCGGAAAGTCCTTTGTGGTACATTCTATGGTAGACGACAGCGTGGTAGACCATGCTTGCGCTGGAGAGATGGCGTAGACCAGGACGCCCGGAGCCTTGGGGTGCGCAACTGGATGGCGGCGGCTCGAGACCGGGATGGGTGGAGAGACTTGTTGAAGGAGGCCAGGACCGGACCCCGGTTGTCGAGCCGACGATGATGATTATTTTCGCGTTTTTCTTTTTTAACTCAGAGCAGATGACGGAACTGTCAAAAAACATTCTATGTTTTGTTTTTGCTCAGACATATCAGAGCATACGAAGTGTGTTTCTTTTTTCCATTGTTGTAAGCTCATATCTAGCTCAATTAGCTTAGAATAAAATGATCGAGCGAAACGCTGAGCGAAGCCAACTTCACACATAATAATTAAGAATTAAGAATTCCCTATGAAATGACAGTTCAGTGCTCAAAAGTGTTTCATAATTGAATCTGAGGACTCCGATCATAATCTGCTCAGAGCTTTGATCTGATCTCTCGGCCTCTGCTCAGTGCTGTCACTTTTGAAGTTGGAAGATTCCTAAATTTCCCTATTATATATGCAACCTGAAACTGCGCAGTCCTAAAAAGTACCCTATATTTGAACCAAGAACAGTTCAAGCTTTCTCATTCTTGGGTTTCTTTTTGTTTCCTTTTGTAGCACTGCTATATGATTGGCACAGAGTAAAGGCTAGGCATTTTTCGGCCATACCCAAATCGGATGTCTGATTTTACTTCTCCTGATAAATCTTGTTTTAAGTTAAATTTTGACTTGTGACGGTATTATTCTCAACGTTTGATATGTCAAATATATATGTTCAATCAATCCTAAAATAATAATTTACCTAGTGTGGTGCATTGACTCTGAGTTAACGCGAGGTGTAAATTGACTTGATTCAAGAAATAACTCGAGTTTGACCCCGAAATTCAAATGGTCTAACAGAGAAAAACTGGACCTTAATTAATAATTTTCATAGGAAATATGCCATAGAGCTCAAAATGTATGTGTGAAATGTTTAAGTGAAACAAAGGATTCAAATTTCAATTATGGCAGTGATTTGTAAACAACAAACAAATTGGTAGCTTCTTGTAAAGCGAAGTCAAAATAATAAATACATTCAAACACAACTACCGAACGATTTAGCTTTAGCTTAAATCTATTCTCTTTAACCAACTTTAATATTTTGTTCTTGTACCGTTTTTGTAAACCTGTATGCATTTAAATAGCTTTTGATTATACGATAGGTAAAAAAAAATGTTCACTGAAATTTATAACAAACATCACCCGAGTTCAATGCAAGTTGGATTTTAAATCAACTGACTATTTGACAGGTTCTCATTATGGCTAGCTGTCAGAATTTGACATTAACTGATACACAACAATCAGAATCCTTACAAGTTTTGAGTTGATTTAATGTCTAATTCACTCTGAACCCGATTTTTTTATTTTCTTATTATTTAGCTGAATTCACATTCAATACACTATTGAACACACCATCTACACAAATTACATAAAAAAAAAACATTCTACTTATTTGCACTTTGGCGTCGTGTCGCTATCGTCACTTCACCGTGTTCTATACGGATACAAAATATAAAGTATTATCATCTCACCAGGAGTGCGTTTTGGCCTGACTTTGTCGTGATCAGGACCAAATCTCATTCTATAATTTCTCTTAATAAGGCCGCCATGATCTCACAGCGGCACCCAAACAAAATTATGTCAACTGCAATTTTCGACAGTTACACAGCCATTTGATAATTCGGGCATTCCGTTCGACGATAGATGGCGGTTCTGTCGGCCGATATGGCTGAGTTGTTTGTGGTTGGGTTTCAGTGCTGTCAGGCAGGCGTGTCGAGTCGACTGTACTTACATCCGAGAAGAATACAGAGCCCGATTGATCAGAATCGTTGTCCGTGCTGTAGCGTCGTTTCGGCGGACTGTAGATCTCTTCGAATTTCTCTTCATTGAGACCGAGTCGATCGAAGAACTTCTCCAGTTGGGACATGCTCTCTGCTCGCCGGATCTTCTCCATTCCATTTGAGCTCTTTCCGCCACTCATTGGTTGTTCGGTCATCGGGGAGCCACGATTATAGTAACGATCACTTATGTCACTCTTCGATCGCAGTATGGGTTTCCGATCTTCGTCTGATTCGCGATCGGGTGGGCCGTACACAGCAGTCGTGCATCCGCCGCTGCCTCCACTGCGCTGTGATGTGCGATCATTGGAGGTAGAGTAACGATTCCGGTGCTTGAAACGAAGACACTTTTGTCGTTTGAAACCGGTTGGCGGAGGACTTACTTCGGGCTCCTTGAGGCAGTCATCCGTTGGCGTTCGGATCGTCGGGCTGTGTGTCTGCTTGTGGGGGGTAGGCGGTAAGTGGTGAGTTGGTGGAGGTGGATAGATCTTTCGTTGTGACGTGTATCTAGAGTCTTCGTAGTAACGTGTTATGGGTCGGGTTTGCTCGGGAGTGTAGTCGTCCTGAAATGCTTCCGGAACCTCGGGAGTCGTGAAGTTCAATAAACATTCCGAGTCCTTCTGATACTTTAAACGGCACTCCGGACAGTCGGTGTACCTTGATGAACCCACGCCGTAGGTGTAGTAGGAGTTTCCACTGTGCTGGGTAGATGATCCACTATCCCGTCGGTAGTCAGCTTGGTTAACACAAACAGACATTTTGTTGGCTTCTCGTTCTCCACGTTGTTTGCAGCACGGCTCACTTCGGTGAGTATAGTGCCCGGATGATCCTCCAGAATCCCGATTCAGGGAACTACATCCAGACTTATTTGAACGGTTTCCACGACTGCAGCAGCTCAAAACCTCACTGTGAGGTGAATGGCGACTAATCTGGGAATGAAGGTCAGGCAGGGATTTGTGGCTGTTGATGTTGTACGATGGAGATGAGTAGTCATGCTCATCCGAAGTTGTATCGTGTGAATGTGAATATGATCTTTGGTATCTACAAAATTGAATGTAATGACGAATCAAAAAAGTACTTAAAGATTTATAGACTAACCTTGAATTTTGCTCCTTGTCCGGTGAGCTCTCAACTGCAGCATACTCTGCAGGAGGGCTTATGGCCCGGTAGTCTTCGGTAAGAACCAGCGGTTCATTGACTCCAGCTTCGTAGCTGTATATGTCTTCGTCTGAGGCTGGATGTGGTGGCAGAGATTGAGGCGAGAGAAAAGCACTTGGAAACATCACCGACAGATCACTTTGGTCATTCGAGGCATGTACCGATAGCTAGAGAATAAAATTACACCTCATAATAAGGGAAATTTAGTTATTCACCACAAAACTCACCTCTTGGTTGTATTTTCCACCTTGAAACTTACTAAAGGTGTCATATTTCTGCGGGTCATTGGTTTTGAATCTGTCAGGCATAAGCATCGGACCTTCCTTCGAATCGGCGTTGAGAAGCTTCCTTAGCTTGGTCTGAAGCAAATCGGAACTGGAAGAAGCGCTTCGTCGATTCGCGGGTCGATGATGAGGTGGATGCTGTTGGTGCGACTGGTGCAATGTATCCTGTCGCTGTTGCGAATGATGATGATGATGCATACCTCCGGCAGAGTGTGTCCGTGAGGGAGACATAATGCATCCGGATGTATTCATATTCGATATTCGGTCACCAGCTCCACCCACAATAGCTACGGGAACATTGCCACTAGCACCAACGCCACCCACAATAACACCTCCACCACTACCACTACCACATCCACCTCCACCTCCACCTGCACCGGTGCCACCAACGCCACTTGCAGAATTGACCACACCACGGAAATTCAATTGCTGATGCCTATCGAGGACCGTTTCGGACTTGACATAGAATGGTTTGCTCTCGGCCAAGAGCTCGACGGCCGATTTTCGTTTGTGATGACGCCCTACCGTGTACATCACAGATGTGTGCTGATAGTGGTGATGAATTGTCTGCTGTGTAGAGCCCAAGGGTGAGCCACCGCCACCGTACTGTGGTGGAGGCAGTGTTGCTGCATGAGCTATCCCAGCACCTGAGAGATATGATGCCGGAGGCATGATGATAGGATTATTGCCCGCCGGATGATGATGCGAGTAGGCAGAGGGTGAGGTTACGTTTGTGGATCCACTGTAGTGGTGAGTGGTGGAGGAGGAGTGATGGTGATGAGAGCCTGTCATACGGCCACCATGATGACGTGGACTGCCGCCGTACACAATCGCAGCCATAATTGATTTTTATTTTTGACAGTGGTGATGGGGATGTTTTTTTTTTTTATTATTATTTGATTTTCGGTCGTCCTCGTCCTATAGAGTCCTGTGGTTTTATATGAAGTGCGATGTTGTTGCACTCTCTGTTGCTTGATTTTAGCTGAAATGAGAAAAAAGAAGATACTAGAGACGGTGAATACACAAACGATTTTAAATTAGAGACAGAGAGAGGTTTTTTTTTTGTTTGGTTTCGTTTCAATGTTGTTGTAATATTTTAATATTCAGGAAAATTGAAATTCCTGGATGAAACAGAGAAAGAAAAACGAGTGGGAGTACAAGTATAAAATGGTTTTGTTTTGCTGAAGATGGCAAAAAAGGATGTCTGCCTTCAAAATGAGTTTTTGCGAAGGTCTATACATTCTACACTTTACAAAAAGTTTAACGGAGATTAAGATGAATTATTCGTTTCGTGAAAATTTTGCATAAGTTCAATGACTTTTGTCATTTAAATTATGCATTTTGGTGCAAAAAAAAAAACAATTAAAAAGTGTTTCATTGCTTTGTTGTGAAAATCAATTTAAAGAACCGAAAGTCTTAACATACCTAAGCTTCCTTTATGCATAATTTATGCAGAATATATACTTTGGCCTTTGTTAATAAACTTACGCTTATAATAGGTACATTTAAGGAGTTATACAAAAATATTTAACTCACGTTAAGCGCCAATTACCTTTAAAGACTCTGAATACTAAATTAATTTTTAATATATTTTCCTGCAAAAAAACGTTTCATAACAAAGCTTTGAACGGTTTTTAAACTATGTGGGTAATTCTTGTTATAAGTTAATTGGCAAACGCAGCAGGAAGAGCACTTAATTCTGAAACTATAGCTGAATAACGAATATTTATAAATCAGTTCATGTTGTGTCCACTTGACAGCAAAAAGATTTATCGATAGACATATAGGTACGTCGGTATCGTCCTACTGGTTTTTTTTTCTATACTGATCCCCTTTGAGCATGAAAAACATGTGGAATCTATCAGAGAATGTGTGCAAAATTCGGAATTCATGCATAAACCGTTCTAGTTTTTATACGTGAACGGATTTCCTTAACAGTGGTCACCAAAGACGAAAACACGTTATGGTAGGCCAATCGAAGTGTGAACACCACCACTTTGGCGCCAAGAACCGGGGTTGGTAAGCTTTGAACAAAATAAAGATTGGGCGCGTTCAACGCATTACGTTTTACATCTGAATTTTCAGATTTTTGAATTTTTGGAGCTTCTGATTGGCCAGCTGCCATAAAAAGTTAAATGACTTTTAGTGACTTTTCGTTACGTTTGCTTACGTTTCATCTGAATTTTCAGCCAAAAATTCTTATCTGGAAATTCAGAATAAAGTAATAGTGGTGGAGGAAATGTTGAAGTACTATACATAGAAGTTGAACTTTATGATTTTCGCTCTGGTTAGTGGTTGATTTATGATGATTAATTTTCATCACGAACAAATAAATACTTTTTTACATAAAAGAACTTATTTTTTATTGATAAGTGAGTTTTTAAATCAAAAGATTAACTATTCTTAGATGCGGCGCGTTGTCTGTTTTTGTTATTGTATTTTTGTAGTTTCGTTTCTGTGTCAATATTAAAACAAAAATTATTATTGTCAAAAAAGATATGTTTGCAAAATTTTCTGAACGAACTGTCACTGTTTTAGACGTGTTTAGCTAAAGTTTTTAAGAAATGGTTTAAGTATGATAATAGTTAAAACAAAAGTTCTTAATTAAGATAATTGTATCAAAGGGTTTTTAACTATAAAAAAAAAAAAATAGAAAGGTATTTCCTTATGCTGAAACCAGTGACAGTTCGTTAAAAACATAAACTAATAAAATATACCCTCTTTGACATTTGTAAACGTCAAAGTGTCATATGGAGTTATACTACGTTTTCACCATGCACTAAACCGCGATTAATATTAATTGTATGGTAAATCTCTTAGATTTACCATTCAAATTTAAATCTCCTCAAATGAAGATTTAAAATAGTCCCCTTTCACTCGAGGAAACTGAGTTGCCAGCAACATTCAGTTTGTTGGTGAAAAGGGCAAGAACTAAGAGGGGAACATGAAATCTCCCCGGTCAATGATTCGAGGAGATTTTTTTGACATTCCTCTTCACACACACAGTAGAGTGTGTTCAACAAAGCTATTTTAAAAGGAAACTACAGAAAGTTTCCACGATTTTGTTTCCTCGTGTGAAAGGTACAGGAGATTTTTAAGGAAATTAAAAGAAAATGTTAAAAAAATCTCCTGCTACTTGTTTCCTCGTGTGAAACGCCGGGACATAAATCCCATTCAAATCTTCTTGCAAGCAGGAGATTTTTAAATCAAACAATCCTAATTTTGTGCAACGGACCCAATTAAACGTCAGTTATTCCATCGATAATAAAAAAAAGTATCAAACATTTTCCATTTGATCTGCTCGCGTTGGCTGTCTAGGGACAAAAATGTATCTAAGTATTTAACAATATATTTTATATATTTATAATAATATTTCACTTAACAAAACAAATTCCAGATAATGGAAGTATCGAAACAAAAAAAAAACAACGGAAAACCTGGGCACTGGAGAATGAGGAGCTTCTGATTGAAGTGTGGGCCGATAAATTGCCCGAATTAAGAGAATTCTCCTATTCATTGTACCATAATTATCACTCTCATGTTATTTTGAAGAATCAAATGTTGTGACAATAGATTTAGGTAACCTATACTCATTTCTAATAAATGGTTTATTGAAAATTAATTATTGTATTGATCAAAAATAGTTTTTTTTCATTTTGCTACACGTTTTCCAAATAAATTTGTTTTACTCTTGTCAAATTGTCAAACAATTCAATGACAATTCAGACTGAAAACGTCAAATTAATCTCCTTTTCTATGGTGGAAACTGGAAACACTTCACGATTTGTTTTAAATCTCTTACCTTAAATCCCGGATTATCAGTATTAGTCACCATAAAATGTTAAAAAATAAGTACGCAGCTAAACTCGTTTAAATTTTAAAAATCCTCATCTGAACCAAATATCGTACTAAAATTGCTTTAACATCGATTACTTAACTTCCAGAAACTTCCAGATAACAATCTGAGCGAATATCTTTTCCTTTTCATTTAACTTTTTTGTAACTCAGCTACGTATATCAAGCTTTATTGTACGATTCCCTGAAATTTATAAAAATGATTAACCGTTCGTTGCAGCGAAGTTTGCCTTAACTCGTTTTCACAATTAGGTACTATTTAACAATAGGTAATTCTTGCCTTACTTTCGTTTTTAACATAATTTATAATAATTGTCTCAAATTTGCTTATCTATTTTTCTATCATAACTTTATCTTTAAACTTTCATCAACAAAATTCGATAAATAAAAGATATAAAATTAAAACAATAAACTGTTGCAGTTGGTTGTGTATCTCTTTATTCTTAAAAGACAACATCAATAGCCATTCTATTTGAGATTGCTCTAAAAAGAAAACATAAACATTATAAACAACATCCAAACAGCTGATCATTTGCATCAACGTTTGGCCATTTATTTGAAATTGTGATGAAACCAGTCGAAGTGGTCAAAGTTCTTCTTCGTATATCACTGACCTAATTTCGTTCTTTTCAGAATCTCATTTTGTTATTCTTAAAACATAATTTAAAATTCAAACTCTCACTTTATGGTAAATCAATTTGAGGAGAAGCCCATCTATAAGATGCTGAGAAGCTGAGATACTTCATCATAAGTATGCAGAGAGAGAGAGAGAGAGAGAGACAAAGACTTCAATTAACGCCCTCTTTCGTGATCGGTACTTACTGATAAAGTGTAGAAGGAATCACGTTCCTTTTTTGTGGTAAATCAAAGTTTCGTCCTATTTTTTTATTATTCATTTACTGACTTTAAATAAAAACGAAATTTTGAGAACGAGAAGAAAATCATTATTTCATGACAGTTTAAAGGTTCCGTACGTATCGCATAACGCAACACATAACATCGTGAGCGTGACTTCTGATGCTGCTGATGGGAAAAGAACAAAATTTGTGTGTAGTACTTTCTCTTTATGAGATTTTTGTAAGTCGACGAACGAAAAACCTGATTGTTTTTCGTCAATGAGATCCAACATTCATTCAACTTATGTACATACGCCGGCCGTGTGGGACCTCAATTGGGGTTATGAAACGCGACGAAATCTGCCCCCAGCATCACCCAAGCCAAGCAATAAACCCACTTTGTTGCCTTGCTGATTGTCATTTACAAAAAAAAAAAAACTATTGCATGAGTTCAGAACAAATCCACAAGAGTTATCAAACAACATCAACAACAACAAGATTCATTAATTCATACTCGGCTGATTTACATCACTTGGATAAGTCAACGATGGCGCGCACCAAAGAAAAAGAAAAACTTAAACCCGCCACCACAAAATTATTTGAGATTGGAAAAACATCACGACACGTTCGCTTCCCACGATCATCTATTGGGTTGACTTGCGAAACTTGTTTTAGTTTTGGCGTTGCATGCAACGCAAATAGCACAAGTCGCGCAATTGGAGGAGGCTCAGCTGTGCTGCATTTGGGATTAAGAAATATACGAATGTACCTATGTAAAGAGATTTATCTATTAATCTTCTAGTTGCGAGTCTAGAGTAGGCGTTCAGTAGGAATTTTTTTTTTTTGATTTTTAAACGCAACATACATATAGCATGGAAATTGAACCTTTAATTAGATGAATGTGTATGATGTCAGATTTGGACAGAGTTGATTGATGTTTCGTGAAAGGTTTTATCTTGGTCTGATGAATGAACATATAGAGTTTTTATTACCTTCAAAAGGAGGCGTATTTTAGTTGAAATACGAAAAAGACACAAGAAAAGCATAATATTTTTTTTGTCCATTGTTGGGCGCCACTTTCAAAATGTGGTAGGTATGCAATAAGATTATTATTTTAAAGTAAAGCTTTAAAGTAAAAAATATTCCTAAACAATATAAATATATTTTATCTTATGAAAGTTAAATACTCACAGTCGTATTTAACTTGCATTGGGCGCCACTTTCGCATGATATAAAATACAATCGCTATATGTTTATTTTAGCTTTACCTAATATCATGAAAGTATTAATACGTTGTTGAACAAGTAAACAACTTTAAATCAACGATATTCGGTTTGGTCTGTACTCGATTCTCTTTTTCGGTGGCACCTGAAGTGTGAATCGATATAAACATAAAGTATAAAAATCAACGAGAATAGGAACCGAATAGCACCTAACGGTACCTCGACATGAATCAGTTTCATTCGGTTTCAAAACGGCAAGTTTTCGGGTAATTGTGGCGTTCACACGGTTCTATAAGGTTAAATTTTTGTTTTTACTTGACATGTGAGTTAATTTTGAATGAACAATCACTGTGTAGTAAACGTCTGATTTTGGACCCGTGTGTGAGAGAAGACGTCTAGATGTGAACTGGAAACCGATTACGCGCCGTACTGAATGAAACCGAATAAGTGTCATCGAGCCTAACAATAAAATAAAGTGCGCTTATGAGGAAAGCAAAAGAAGAGATCACGAGGTTGTTTTTCTTGAATAAGCCGAAGGAAAACCTATTAAAACTAAGTTAAATCAAACAGAAAGTATTTTATGCTCCAAGTTGGGTGCCATTTAAAGATTTGGGCATTGATGGTCGCATGAACTGGATGAACTTAATAAAAAAAAACAGCTTATGTAATGAACGTATTCACATTTGTACTTATTTATTATTTCTTAGGATATTTTGACTCAATAAATCTACAATAATAAATTGGTGATGCTAGCATGTGGGGAGAACCAGGCCAAGTGGCTTAAAAATCTCAGCCATTTAATAATAGACGACTTTTTATTTCCTCTCAAAATTAATCGCTTGATTGAAAAATCCCACACATTGGGCGCCACGTAAAAGATTTTTTTTTTAAATAATTGTTCATATTTTCACTTAGAATGGATTCTTTGATATGTATTTTTACTATTAAAGTCGTTACTATTATATAATCAAGTAAAACTAAATAACTTACGTCACACCTTCTTAATCACTTCACAACTGAGGCGTTATTATTATGTCATTTCTATACTAAATCAATGCAATGGTCCCCATATAGTGGGCCCTTTAACCAAACACAATTCGATATAATAAATTTCCATCACACGACACCTCTGAACATGGTGTGGCATTGCAATTCCATTTACACAAAGCAATAATAATTCTTAGCAACTTCCTCCATATCGCTGCGATTTACAACTCTGGATATGTAGTAAGCGAGAAGCAAGCACTATGGGTGTGACCGGTGCGGCGGCGGCCGGCGCGGCTCGCGCGGCAGATGAAGTGTGTTCAATCTTGTTGTGTATATTAATCTTGGAACGTGTTAAGCCGACTAACTAAAAACACATCCGGACATCATAAGGAGGATGAAGTGCATTGAATCGAAACCTGCTTCTCAGCGGGCCTCACCGACAATCAGCCATCAGCCACGCTGCCTATGCTATAGTTTTACATTTTCTTATGCCCTTATAATATTGTATGTGGATGTGGCGGACTGACGCGACAAGACCGAAGCACGGCCGGCGACAACTGCATCAACGCGTGGACCATCATGACAGGGGTATTTTGATGGACGGAAATGTTAATTGTCACGACTAGCTCACTCTGTGTCTTTCTGAATGCCATATAGTTGGGCACAATGAAGTGGTAATATGAGAAGGATAGTTAGGGAGATGCAGATCAGTGATGTATCCATACGAAGGCTTGAAGACTTTATTGGCATATGCAATGAGAGGCGCAAAGATTACGCAATGACTTTAAAGATTATTATTGTTGGAATCAATGATGAAAGAATAACAACAATTAGGAGAAGATGCAGGTGTTAATGCAAAAACAGCTTCTTTGAGTAGATATGTATGTAAATTGTATTTGTCTCAAAGAAAAGATTTCGTTGGCTGTTTATCAATCAAATCATGTGAATTCAGACAGAGAAAATGGCTGAAAATAGTTTCTTTCTTCATTTGATTTAACGATATCAAAACTTAAATTCAATTGAAATTTTTTTTTGGGGACCTTTATTGCCTGAACACAATGGAGACGGAGCTGCAACAGCAACTGGACCTGCAGCCGGACTCGCTGTCAAAATATTGAATACACATAATGCCTGTTTGGTAACGTGAAAGTTTCCCAAACTTGGGTTTTTTTTCTCCTATGGTTTCTGACAGCAAATTGTGAAAAATTGCGAAAACTTGTGAAAAATTTCACGTTACCAAACAGACCTATAATTTCAATGTTGTGAATACAATGCGACATAGCTGCAAACGGAGTGAACTATTAACTTTTGCGAGCAGCATTTTTGACATTTCAGAATTTATGGAAGCAAACAAGCCCATTTCAACTCGATGAGTGTTTATATAGGGGTTGTAATGAGCTTCAAGCTCTTTTCAATTCCTCATGTTTACAAAATTCACAAGAGATACAATCAGCTGACCCATTTGTTGGGTCAAATATCCAGAAAGCTGTACAGCTGCATTGTGGGAACGTAAAAAGAAGCACGTACGATACATTTTGACAGCTATTGCAGCTACAGCTCCAGCTCCAGTTCCAGCTGCAGCATTCTATTGTGGTCAAGCAGTTAGTCCAAATGCGTTTCGCCCAGGCACAACAGAAGATTTTAGTCGATGGTTATGGACACAAAGATATCAAGACTTGTGTATTTATTTAACTTTAGCTTCACAGAAACCGCAATTATACAAAGTGAATGGTTTAAATTGAAAGCTCAGTCTCGGATCAGCTGTAGAAATTTGAAAATTAAGTTCGGCCACCCGAAAAATCATCAACCACACGAAGAAGCATATTTTTTAACTGTACCTAATAAGTAATTAATGTCTGTAATAGTGAGTTGCTAATGTGCAATTTAGACTAATTTCTTAAAACCGTTTCCGTAAAAGAAGTTTCTAACCGTGGCCTATCATCAGCCTAAGATCCGACTGATAATTTGTGGTTAAAAATGAATAAAAAATATAATAAGCTACATTTATTATTATAGGCCTACAATACCAAACCACAGATACAGTTACCACTGACACACAGACCATCAACAACAAAAAAAACTACTTACAAAATAAATCAAAAGAAACAACTTATGGTTTTTTTTTCATCGGTTTGTTGGTTTTTGATGCCTACGTACCTACTCGTATACACTTTTTTGCTAATAAATAAATATGAAGTACTCAATTTTACTTTCAATAAATTGTACCTACTATAAAGGTAAAGTTAGGTATTCGTAAAAAAAATAAGTATTTGGAGTAAGGATAACATGAAATGCTATAGAAGAAAACAAGGTATAGGTCGTTAGAACTATAAAAAAAAACTATACCGCTAAATTTTTTTGATCAGAACTAATAGGTGAGTATTTAAGAACTGTAAGTGTTGTGCTTCAGTCGCCATTTTTAAAACGTGTTTTCATCAATATCTCCATAACGACTCATCCTATACACAAAATTTGTTCGAACCTTTCTAATTTCCATGAAATTTAACAATCTTTTTTTTGTTAACAACAAACAACATTTTTATATTAGCCGTGTTTTAGTGAGAGTGTATAGCCAGCTCAGCTAAATTTTTACAAACAAACAATAGCAAACAAAAATGTGATTATAAATACCTTCTTATTGTTTTCTCTACACCAAACAAAAAGTGAATTGTTTTTGGTTTTGTACACAAAATTTGCTGAACTGGGTATACACTTTCACCAAAACATGGCTATAGAAACTATATTTTCAGAGTAAAAACACCAAAAAGTATACTTTATTTAAGTTCAGCCTACACATTCTATTAATAAATTCAAAGATTGGCTATATAGTCTCGAGTCTTACGTGCAACTACATGCGACCTACAAAAAATAATTTATTTCACAACAATGGGCTTAATTACTTTTTAATGACTGTAAAAAGTTACAACAACACAATACAAAATTAGGTTAGCTATAGGTACCTACATGCTTATTAGAAAGCACAGTTTACACAGCTTTAATGGAAACAAAATTTAATTAAGTCGGTACCTTACCTAGATTCAATGATGAATTGATTTCTTGATCCCACTGAGATCCGACATCTAAAAATAAAAAAAAAGTATACAAATATATTATTAAATCAGATTAATATCATACAAATTTTTAAGCAAATAATTTAAAGTAAAACTATAATTATATAAATAGGGTACAACGTAAAGCTTAATGGTAAAATAGTGAAAATCATAATAATTGTGTTTTCATTTTTAAATTAAAATATTCGTAAGAAATTTCGATAAATTGAGTTAGAAGACGGAACCATAGATTACCCATATGAAGATGAGAATGTTTCGTACGTTACTCCTCACAAACCCATTTGTTTGCATATTTGTTTTTGTAATTTCACCCCGCGTATTTGCAATCTGACAGTTCAAGCTTGTAGGCAAATTAAAATGTCTGGCGGGGACTCTCATCTACATGTGGTTAATCTGTGGATGGAGCGTGGAAAACTTATGGAAGCTACTGTGAACCAGAAGTAACTTTCCCATATGTCAAATGAACATTTAGCTAAGTCAAAAAAGATTATCGAAAATTGACAGAAGGCAAAAAATTGATACCAACATTTCCTTAATCATACCGAAATAACTGCATATAAAGTCCCTGTCAATAGAGCTACAAATAGCAATACCAATATCGCTGTCTCGTTTATTCATAAATGGCAAAATCATCACTTTGTGCCAACTGTCACATATACTGTTTTATATTTTTAAATCAAATATTTGCATTGTGTGGAATACATTAATATGTATAAATAGCAAGATTATTTGTATTATTAAAATTACAATTTAAATATCAAAATTGTTCAAAACGGCTTTACATTTTGCCTTTTATTTTCGCTTTATAATTTTGTATCTGTCAGTTGCCACAAAATGATTGCTGTCACTTTTGACGTTGACAGATTCGTCGTGAAGGAACAAAATTTGTTGTATTTGTTAAGCCCTGGTAATGCTTACTTGACAGTCAATCAATAAAAGGTTAAATGAGCTCAAAAAATAAGTGTGTGATTAATTGACGAGAAAGAAAGAAATTTTTCGCACCTTGACGGTGTTCATATTGGACTGACTCCTCCGAATTTTTAAGACGTCTCTGTGCTTTTTACTCACTTCTACTTCATGGTGAGAAATAGATGGTCAGGAAAGGCAGGATTTTTTAATTTTTTTTTAAAAATCTGTGGATTTTTTTGACGTCTTCTTTTGTGAGATCTGTTTTCTCTGTCTGTGATTTATCTTTGGCACTTAAATCTTACAGAATCCAATTTTTTCAATTTACATTTTGTAAGTGAACAATTTGTAATTTAACCTTCAAACTGCACAAGTTTTTGTTTTGTTTTAACGACTCCTAAACGTCAAAGTAAGTCCGATGTGTTCACATTAGTTTGTGTCTGAACAAAACAAGTTGGATTCACGTCAAAAAACAATCGGATGAGTCAGTCCACTATGAACACCGACCTTAAATAAAAAAAAAAAAACTCTAAATAGAATTTTTCAATCATTGTAAATCATTTTTTATAGTTATGTTTTCAGGTGTAATTATATTATTAAATATGTAATTAAAATTCGCATCCCGATTTGGTTTAGGAATAAGAATCATTTGTCACTAACGGTCGTGAAAGCCAATAGATTTTATTTTTTTTTGAACAATTAAAGAGAATTCTTATTTAAATTCAATAAATTTGAATTAAGACGAAACGAAAAATTGCTTTTAAGAAGAAAATGTTATAGTAAGTACTTCAAAAAAGAAGGATTAAACAATAATAGTCGTTCGCCTAACCATGGATTCTTGATTCATCTGTACATTTTTCAGGCATATCTTTGGAAATATGTTTTGTGGAACATATACAATCCCAGTGGGTTGCGGTTGCGGACATTTGGCCAGCGCAAACGAGATGAATTCTTCTGGGTAGAAAACAAGTTCCACACTTTACTTCAAGCGCACACGGGATGAACTATTCCACGAGGAACAAAGTATATATGAAGCTCTTTTTCATTGTGTCAGTATTCCTGTCTTTCATCATTATAGTTCCAAATGTACAAAGTTGTGTGTGTTTATTAGTGTTCTCAAAACATGGTAGATTTTTTATTCCGTTTCGTTCCGCACATTTCACTTCTCTCTCCTAAAAACTCATTGTTCTGGCGGAAGAATTCATCTCGTGTGCGCTGGCCCATTATGCGTGAGTCACAGAATGGACATAGACAAGTTCCTTCGATGCTCATCTCTGGGCATATCTATATCAGATCGTAAGTGCTTTTCAACCATCTAACAAGGTGGCAATCTTGGAAGTGTTGACAAACTTTAAATCATAGATGATGATGAGCCACTTGTGGGAAAGTCCATGAACCTCTTGCCTAATACAACAAATTTTCGTCAACTAAAGTTTGGCAAGACTTGGGTTTGGAAAATTGTGAAAGTTTCACGTTACCAAACAGACCTTTTAGTTATCGAAATGGATTACACCCATGACTGAGCTATCCATCTGGGGCCTAACCATGTAAACGTCGCCATATCGAGCCATTTTAATGGATTCGTAAAGTTATCTTCAAATTATGTAAGATGGAAATTTATTGGAATCAATTACTTACAAATGGCATAAAAAAGTCTTGTAAAATCATTCATTAGCTAGATCCCAATGTTTAAAGCCCATATAGAGTTGCAGTGCCAAAGGCTATTAATTTGCACTATCAAAAATAAACTGTAAATTTGCGCTATGAACTGTCATCACTTAAATAAATGTTATTGTAAAGTGAGTATTACATAATAAACAATTAAAAACAATTTATTAAAATTTATCTTGTCCCACTTCTGACCAAATAACATTTTTCGGTTGCCTTTTCAAGTGTTTCACCTTTTCTCACACAATTCTTGCAATTGGTACAGGCACCAGATTACTGCTTTATCTCACCTTCGACATTTCGAACTACTTGAGTTTTGGTCACGACCACGATTGCTATGTTGTCGAAAGTGGCACTGCTCTGGTCTGGTCTGGTTTAGTCTTATTGGTTTGTTGCGTCGTCGTCGGTGAGCACTTTGCTCCATACTAATGCCACAAATGAGGCCTCCACGAGGCATGTTGTTGTTCCTTCCAGATTTTGCCACATCTAATAAATAATGTTGTTTGTTCACACGAGCCATAGACAAGAGCAGACATTTATATGATATTATTTCGGGAACGGGAAAAAGATAAACTTGTAGATTGGTCGTTGTGCAAGACCACTTAGACTCTGTTCTTTCTTATATTGATTTTCGACATCCTATATTGAGCTCTAAAAGAATCCAAGAGCTCTTTTAATTTTTGATCATCCAGAAACCGAAAGTCTATTATCGGTTGCGTAAGTGTGGATTTTTCAAAAGAAACCGCGACACATCATCAAAAACACACAAACTGAAAGATTTATCAATTTGTTGGCGGATAAATTTAATCTTAACATTCATTAAAGCCAACTCCGATCTCCCTTTGCAGACGCAAAATCAAATTAAACGTTGCGTCGTCGGTTGCATCGACATGCAATATGCACTATCCAGAGAAACATTATCGCATCGAGGTTCGTGCACTTTGAGCAAAGTGCCGGTCCCATGTGAATTTGCAGCTCTTATAATGTCAAACGGCTTTTCTTTTTTTATTTTCTTAATTTTATTTTTGGTTTCTATATTTTGGTCGAACTTGTATAGCAGGCAAAATGTAACGTAAAACACATGTTTGCTACTTGGGTTTAATGGAGTTTTATAAAAATATATACAATTTTTTTTTATCAGATACCTACGTTATAAAAACAGATGTGGCAGATGCGGTTGTATGCTACATTGGGTTATTGTTTGATGTGTGCCTCTTGTTAATGATAGAACGGACGGACGTGGCATTCGACTGGAAAATTGGCATGAGATTAAAAATTTAATTGATATGTCTGGCATCGTCAATTTGACGAATAAGGGTGAAGCTGCATGTTGTTGGTTGGTTATTTATAGAAAAGGCCTAGACGAGATGAATTGATAAAACGAATCAACAGTTGTAGATAAGAGTAGGTTTTCACATAAATGAGGAGAATTAAGAGGAACATTATTTTATTCAACGAAGGAGTTAGAATGACTTAAAAAAAAAAGAAACGATTAATTCATTGGACTGAATATAAACTACAAAGTACTCTGAACGTCCTCTGTGTGACGTTGCGAGGTCACACTTTACGATGTAGCACGTTACGTTATGAAAATCTGCATAGTGGGATATTGGGTACGTTCAGCGACAAAAATCTGAACATCCCCTTTAAGCAAACTAGTCCGTTTTGGATCCGTGCACGTAGTAAACAACGTATGGACGACTTCGCATACGAACCCAAATATGGATCCTCAAAAGTGAGCTTGGACAAACTTTGATGTTTACACATATTAACCGTGAGTCTCGGCACTCGCACCACTCACACCCCAGACGCAGCATGATCTCGATATGGAATCAGTTTGCATTCCAAAATTCTAACTCTCCTCACAGTAAGCTTTCAGCTTTTGAGGTTCACCGCTCTTCATTTCTTATCTTTTGTTTGTTTTTTATTCAATTATACGATTTTTTTTTTGATTTTTTGATAAACAAAAAAATGTAGGTATCAATACTCGTACATATAACCATAAGCAAAAATCTCTTGTCCCCATCACTAATATTAAATTGAACGCAACCGATTGACCACCTTTATCAATCTGTCTTTTAAATCTATAATAAACTTTCATCAATCAAAGATTAAATTGATTTAATTTTTTATAGTTTTTTTATTCATGTGTGTTTGTATAATGTTACTTTTAATTTCACATTTTATCATTAAATGAGAATATTAACGGTCAATCGCATTAAATTTATCAGTAATTGGTGATTTGAAATAAAATGTCACCCCGGTAGAAATGCATTGGGCTTACAATTTACTGTGTTTGTAGCCTGTACAATCAAATCAATATACCCTGCCTTCATATACGAGTAATCTTTTGGGGTCAGAAGCTCAGACATCTAAAGAAAAAAAACAAATAAAGGCAAACATAAAGACAAGATTATTTGAAAATTAATGACATTTTAAACCAACAAAAAAATTATAATTTATACGTTAAAGCACGAAGTTGTTTTAAACTTAAATCGTTGGTAGATAATTTGATAAAAATGAACATAAACACAGAAAGTTGCATCGGCAACAACAAAACTAACTGTCTTCAAATTGAAAATGGTTGTAAAAACTGACATTATTTAGAAACCAATAAAAGTCATCATTTAAAAAAATTATCCGTGTTTTTTTGCAAGCCCCGAGAAAATCGATCGAAAAAAACGACGTCCTGCCCTGGGGCCAAATTACCGCATCAGTGACTGATCGAGTGAGTGCCATCAGTGATCGAATAAACGAGTAAAACCTATGGGGATGATGACTCCATAACGTGAGCGGTAATGCCAAACTCACATAATTCAGTCACGTATTACTCGATAACTGATGCGGTAATTTGGCCCCTTCTATTAACATGTTAAATGCAACAACAACTAATCCCCTTCGGGCTTAGCTAAGCGCAGAGAATTATCGGCGCTTAACTTAAGCACGGAGAAAAACTGTGTTACCGGCGTGAATTGCATACAGTTGTTATCGATAGTTTGTATGGAAACTCCATTTTGTTTCTGTAATGGCGTCGCTAATCCCCGATGTCGTTTTGTTCAACCAAATCTCCCCGGGCTTGCAAAAAAACACGGCTATTAAAAAAAAAGTGTGTGAGTGCCGGGACTCACGGTTAATATGTGTAAACATCAATGTTTGTCTAAACGCCTAATTTTTTTCCAGAACGTACTCAAAGGAAACATGGCCATGTTGTATAATAAACACTGCATTACCTATCTGAAGGCAGTGCTTAAAAGTCTAGTGTTGACAGAACGGCAGCGGAATACCCAGTCGTCGAACCACGTTAAAGGAATTTGAAACTTTATGGTTTGACAGATAGGTGATGAATTAAAATACCTACTTAGAACTGTCAACGACGCTTATGCAACTTCATCTTTCCATCGAGTAAAACTTACACAAAGTTCAGTCTTAACTTTATACTGAACGAACACCCAATGAATGTCACTTTGTATTTTGAAAGATAGCTGGCGAATTATATATTTTGACGTTTTTAGAATATTTAGTTGCAGTTGTCAGCGGAAATCACTAAATTCTCAGTTTCAATTGATTGACACCGCAGCCAACCGCCTATGGAATTGGGCAAAAAATTTAATAAATTTGAATGTTGCGACAGCTCGTGGAGAGCCAGGGCGTATTGACTTACAACTCTAAACCATTCCTGTGTGCGTATTATCTATGGTGGAATGGATGGGACCTACAATTTTCTGTTGAATCCAAATGGCTAAATTGAGTAGGGCTCATAAATAATAAGAGAGATACTCTTGGAGGATTAATAATTTCCTCGCAAGAGACACCGAATTATTTTTTAGATGGACGAAGATGGGGAGCTAACCCAGACCTCCGACATGACAGTCCTACGAGTTTACCATTACGCGATCTGTTTAAATGATGACAGTTGACAGCACATAAATGAATTTGTCCTATAGGTAACTTCTGCAAAATATACGGCAGGGAACTGGCGACATTAAGGCCCAGTTTTTCAGTTGTGAGTTAAGCCGGAGTTATCTAACTCTAGTTAGCTAACCCACAGCTAACTGAGGATCAGTTTTTCGGTGAAGAATTGATGCGGAATGAGTAAACAAACTCGGTCAATAAAACATGTAAGGCATCTGTACCGTTAATCCTGAGTTAATTCACCAAATTTGATGAATTAACTCGGGTTTAAATTTAATCCCGCACTGAAAAACTGGAATTTAAAGTACTAAAATCACAGAAAGTAAAAATTCTTCTGAAAATCAACAGTTATGAAAGCCATGCGCAAAAGAATACGCTCGGTATGACCAGAATTTTTTATTTGCATAAATTATTTTTAATTTTTTGACAAATTAATCGCGAAAATGGACTTAAAGTATTTGTAAATTGAAAAGAAAATATTTCGACAGCATTATCACCATCAGTTCAAAGAGCAAAAAACTCCCATCTTGATGTACATGGATCAATCCAACAGGCTTCAATGAACCTCTTTTAGTTCTTTATACATAGAATAAAGTCTCAAGAATCCAAAGAAAACTATTTATCGGTCTGGGATGAATAGGTCATCTTCCATGCCATTCATGATGGGTTCGTCTTATACTTAAAGAGGGCACACTCGATTGCACTCCAATTAAGAAGATAGCTTTTTTCTTAAAGACGGCGAATAATCTCATAATTATACAAATACTTAATCGATCCAATTACAAAAGCAAGAAGCAGACTATGTGCACTATCTTTCTGTTTTTTTTTTTTTGTCTCATCCCATGGATGTCTCAGAGTAGCAACAAGCTTCTTGGGACAGTTCATCCCCTTTTATAAAATTGCGCAAAATATGTCTTCTTCTTTTTTGTCGTCGTCTTTTATCTCGAATAAAATTTTGTGAACTTTGTGCAATTATATATTTTCTATTTTTGTAATTTAATTTTATTTTTTCTTCGTCTGTTTTTTCAACTTTGATTGTTTAACTGAGATGGAAAAATATTTAATCCAATTAATCGTGTTCAACTTGTTCCATTGTCTTACAACAAGACAAACACAAAACAAAAAAAAATGCATCATTGCGTAAAAAAATAAAATGAAGAAGAAGTTCAATGAACAACTTGAGTTAAATTATGTTTGCTGTCACTTTCGCTTTTTGTGAGGGAATAAACAATTAAATTGGTTTGGGTTTTTGTTTTTATTGAGAAAAACTAAGAAAATTAATTGATGGGTGTGCGAATTATTTAATTTTTCTGTGCAAACTCATTTCCAGTTCCGCAGCAAAAAGTGCATCATCATCAACATCAAAATTAACGAACCAGCGAACATTTACCAGATGTCAAAGCTGTTTTTTATTAAAGTGTATAAACTGGCCCTTAATGAGCTCGACGTTATGACAGTGCACTGTTTAAGGAACGGGAACTCTTAAGTAGTTCTTAAGGCCGTAGTCAATGGGTGAATGGGGGTCAGTGGAGATTAGTAACCTCCAAGGAAAAGAAATCTTTTTTAACATTATTGCATGAGAGGAAACTGTTAAACTTTTGTTTTTTAGCGGGTAGATGGCTTCTCTTGTTATAAGGTAGTGTAAAATGTAGTGCACAGAAAAAAGACAACAAATACATGAAAAATAAACGAACATAAGGAAAAGAGAGATGTAAATGGTGTTTTTTTTTAGACGTGTGGTTTTCAATCTGGCAATACTGTTTTTGGAGTTGGTCTTTTTGACAACTGTCACTGGATTTATGCTCAATTTGGTTTACCATTTTATAATTAATAGACCTACTTTTGAACAACGTTTGCAAATCGTGCGCAATTTTATTACCAAATTAATGGTTCGGTTCGCGCGAAGCATCGCTCGCTGTGTCCAATATTCGGTCGACATAATCGCAAAATCGCATTAATTGGAGCAACCATGGATCGGTTTCGCACCACGTTTACCGTAGTGGATAATGCGCATCCTCAGAGACGCCGTACAGTGTGCACCGAAGATGCTATTGCTGCTGTGGAGCAGAGTATCGAAGAAGACCCGAATGAGTCTATCGGCCATCGCACCCAGCAATTGGAGCTGTCAAAAATTGGGCATCTAGGCTGGAATCTATTCGAGCCAGCCGCGACGGCCACTTACCCGAAATCATTTTTAAAACATTATGGCAAACCCCTTATATTAATAATAAAGCTTAATTCTTGGCCATAACATTAAATTATATGCGTTTTATTTCTTCTTAAAAACCACACGACTAAAAAAAACACCCTTTATATGTAACACTGTTCTCACTATCATCCGTATCTATAGTTTTATTTTCATGTGATGTTCTAAATGGTCTTCCAATAAGGACTTCCGAACATTGACAGTTGTTAACGGCCATATTATTGAAGCTACATCCGTGAAATGGGCTGTCATTTATTCAGTATGATTTGCAAATCACCATATGGACGGATAAAGCGTTCAACAACACATGTAACATGGTGTTCTCATCATCTTCAGCGACGAAGCCCATTTCTGGATGACAAAACTGTCGAATTTGGGATAGTACTAATCTACATGAGATCCATCAAGAGCGTTTGGTGTGGATTTTATGCTGGCGGCCGGGTTTTACATCAGTATATCCAACGAAATATGTTTGTTAAGATCTTGAATTAAGGGTGAACCACGTTTGTACAACTGGTGGCCCTTAACAAGTTTTGCAAGAATAACAGAAATAGAAAACTGGCCTTCCTCTTTTAAAAATTATCTTAATTTAATCTTAGGTCCAGTTTTTCAGTGTGAGATTAAAGTTAAACCCGAGTTAGCTCTTCAAATTTGGTGAGTTAACTCAGGATTAACTGAACAGATATACTTTTGATGTTTTATCCACTGAGTTTGTTTAGTCGTTACGCATGCATTCCCCACCGAAAAACTGCTTCCTGAGTTTACTGTGGGTTAATTTACTTCTAGAGTTAGATAACTCTGGTTTAACTCACCACTGAAAACTTGGTCTTAAATAATTATTATAACATTATTTACTTATGTACATTTCTATTGATTTTTAATTTTTATTGCATTTAAGAAGCACATCCCTCCCCAAAATATTTTCTGACTACGGCCTTGGCAACTACTTTTATACTGATATTTAGGGTGAAAATTCGCGTGTCAATGTTTCCGATCGCCGATTAAGAACAAAATTAAAATCGATGTTAAACACGCGTGATGTGGATGGATTGTTTCTTTTCTTAAGTAATTCGTATAACTTTTTTATTCATAGTATTCATAAAAGTTAAAGGTTTCCATACCAGCAGATTTATGACAAGATTAAATTAAATTGATTTTACCCGTGTGTATGTATGTATGTCTTTAAAAGCAATATTTATATGGCTTATTTTGCTTTTGCTTGTCTTTATCTACAGATTGGCTGAGAATTTTTGTATGTATACATAAAAAAAACGATTTGGTCTTCCCCAGAAAATACGACAAACATTTACCGGAAATTGTTTGTATCTGAAAGACACGTACAGGAAGTACGGTAAAGAAAACGCACATGAATCTCGCAAATATATATTTTTTTATTTTAATAATGGAAGATGACTTTTAAATGTTATTTTGACATAATAACAACAGAAAAGAATTTTTTTAAAGTGTTTTTTTAAGCTTGTCATTTTTTATTGGAAAATCACTAGGTTTTGTATCATATAACATAACTATGTATGGCAATAAGGCCCGCAAAGCTTTTCACATCATCATATCGATATTGAAAGATTCAATAAAACAAATACAATTTGAGTGTGCTATCATCAATTTAATGGTTGATAGTTATAACTACAGCCAATCTAGTTCTTTCTGAAGTTTCCTGGAAATTTATTTTTTTTATTCAGTTCCGTTTTTGTTGGGAGCAAGATATCTCAGAATGGTTGTAATGGGAATTTTTTTTTATAAGGAAGCAATACCATGCTACATGGTCCTAATAGTTTATTCTTTAAAATCGGAACTTCGTTATAAAGAATTCCTTTAGAGACCCATTTATATAAGATACAAGGTGGCCCGCCCACCTAAACCTAAGCTTCGCAAAAAATTACAAAAGATATTACAATATATAAAAAGATATTTATGCTAATTTTTGTAATCGAATACTATACTCTATGGGTTTTAACCTATTGAATAGTGGCTTAATATATAAAAACACGATCCTCTTACTACAACCTTTATTACTTTCCCAACACAGAAACATTTTATGTAATCAAAAACCACTTTTGTTTTTTATCCCATTTCACTCTATAAATAGCAATTCTTCTAAATAATCATCCACAAAAAGAATTTTTGAAATCAGATGCTACTTTTCGCTCCTACCCCATTTCACCCTATAAATGACAATTTTCTGAAAAAAAATCCCTGAGCCCATTCACTAAAAAAAACACCTTTCAAAAACCAAAAGAATTTCTAAAATAGGACAATTTTTATTTTTATTCCATTTCACAATACAAATATTAAAATTTTGAAAAAGAATATCAATGAAGCCATTTCCTAAGAAAAAAATTTCAAACAAAAAAAAACATTTCTTAAATCGGACAATTTATTTTATGGTGACCCCATTTCACCCTACAAATAACAAAAGTTGAAAAAGAATATCCAAAAAGCCATTTCTTAACTGCCTACAGCGCCACCCGTTGAACGATAATTGAATTGAACTGAAAAACGAAATGGGCGCCTGCAGTGCCACCTGTTCAGTATTTTTCTGACTTTTCTTTTTTCCTAAACCTTCGCGTAGCAACTAAAAACATACCCGCAGAAGGAAGTATCCAATTCGGTCCATTCGTTTTCAAGTTTTTAGCATTCAAACACACCACGGAACAGAACGTTATTTTGCAATAAAGAAAATTTCGTTTTAAAAAAGTTCTTTATAGAGATATTTGAATGTAGTTATTTCACAAGAGCCAACCCGATCATCAAACTTCTTTTTTTGTGGTGCTTAGTTCTTGTTTACCTATTCATTTTAAATTGAAAAACTGTCACTCACTGATTGGAATTTCGACATAGACCAAGTGTCTTTAAAAACAAATGCATTACGCATATAGCCCTACCAAAGCAACTTGACTATCTCCATCCCAATTGTTTATCAATTGCATATTGAACGAACTATACCACTAGAGCTTTTAAACTTGGTCAGAGCACATTCAACTTGTTGTTGTTTTATTCAAACCTTCTATATATGAAAAAATTCTGTTGGAAAGAATAGACTTTAGTTGAAAAACTAATGTACGCAGGTTTCCCAAAATGCAACTATATGTCTTGTGAATTATAATTATTCCACATATAGTTATAAAGGGTATTTTTTTTAGAGTTATAGAACTTGAAGTTGGCAGCACTGTTTTCATTGACAGCTATTTTGTCATCTGCCATAGATGTATGTGCTTTTAGGTTTAGGTTTCCAATAGTTTTTTTTTCCGTTTGAAATCCGGAAGTAATGAACAATCAGCTGATTGTACTAGGTAATCAAAAAAAAATTGAAATAACCCATAAAATGGTTATGAACTATCCTCGAATATACACAGATTAGCCACATGAAGATGAGAATACCCGGCAGCCATTTTAATTTGCCTACAAGTTTGAACTGTCAGATATCAGATAAAAAATGAGAGTGTGTGCATAAAAACCTCACACATAGGCAGTAGGGATCTTCACACACCTGGTAAAATTGTTGTTGCAATTCACATCTATTCATCGACGCGGGAAAAAATTACAAATACAACAATGTAAACAAATGGGTTTTGGAGGGTGAAACGTACGAAACATTCTCATCTTCATATGGCTAATCTGTGCGAATATAGGCCAACTTGGTTACCTTCACTCGTACAAACTCAAACAAGTAAAAGTTAAATACCCTGGCTCTGACAAACTGACAACAATCCCGGAAGACTCAATTTCCCATTTGGCACAAAATATATATACATAGATAGTTAGCCATAAATCTTGGGATTTGTCTCTTTGCCTATCTCTTGCTGTCAAGGATGTAATCTCTGGTCGACCCATTAGACTTCCAAAGTGCAACCAATGCACAATCACTATATACATACATATATTCGACCATAAAAACGGGACCACAAACCACCAACCACCGCCATCGCCACCGCCATCAGCAGGTCCACCGTCACCATTAGACCACACCGTAAAAGAGGAAACATGTTCCACTTCAGTGCATGTAGCTATAGTATATCACACAACGAGAGTCAGACAGCGAAAATGTTGAAATAAATTTGATTAGTGCGGCAGGCAACTTCAATTTTCAACAACTATATACTACGGTAAAGGCAATCGCTTGATGCTCTTTCATTTCATTCCCCCAACCACCCGCCGCCGCCGCGCGCTATCCACCACTCGATTTGTCACAAAATGTCAGAGGAAAAATCATACAAAATTCACTTGACAGCATCTACATATAACGCTGAAAGGGCAGATTAATTTTGTTTCAGTGCCAAAATAAGCGAATTTGATTATGAATGCAAATGCGGAAGGGTGTTGGATATATGGTAGTTGGTAGGGCAGGGGCAGTGAGTCAAACGAATTTGGAACAACCCAAACCCAAGAGCACAGATTAGCCATATGAAGATGAGAATGTTTCGTACGTTTCACCCTCCAAAACCCATTTGTTTACATTGTTGTATTTGTAATTTTTTCCCGCGTCGATGAATAGATGTGAATTGCAACAACAATTTAACCAGGTCTGTGAAGATCCCTACTGTCTGTGTGTGAGATTTCTATACACACATTCTCATTTTTTATCTGATAACTGCCAGTTGAAGCTTGTAGGCAAATTAAAATGGCTGTCGGGGATTCTCATCTTCATGTGGCTAATCTGTGCCCAAGAGGCTTAACCGAACATTCATCTCCCATCTCCTTTGTGCAAACGGCTCACCCGAGTCCAGAACTTTAAAGTCTCTATGTAGTGTAATTTCTATGTCCAAAGAACCGTGATATATATAGATAACAGGGATAGGGAATTATGGGAGGTCGGAGATTATAAGTGCACTTCATCTAGATTTGTTTTGTTGATGTAAGTACCTACTTGGATTAAGGGATAGTAAAATTATGACATGTTAATTGGAGACCAATTCTCGTGTGCATATAAATGATGTGATGAAGTTTTTTATTCAATCAGAAGTATAATTAAGCCAATGAAGATAATAACTTTCAATAGAGTCCATATCGAGGCTCTTTTGGTAAGGCGATTCGCTACGCTCAAGATTTTATGGAGTAGATTTTTATAGAGGCTAATACTAGTACCGAGTATCGACAATATTATTGATCAATATGACGCGTTTTTGTTTTTTTTTGTTTGTTTTTGTTTTTTTGTTCCGAACAGAGTCTGAACTGTCAAAAAAATATTGTATTTTTTTTTTGTTCAGTGCATTCAGAGCCTCAAAGTTGTGTATCTTTTTTCGTTCAGAGAATGATCAGAGCTTGTTCAGAGCCCGAACTACGAGTTCAGAAAAAATCGGCTGAGCGTTCTGAGTAAAAAGCTCAACACTAAAGCTCTTGTGCGAAAAGAGGAACAAAAAAGAAGAAAATAAATCCGCAAACAAATTAAAATGGTGGATGAAGCGGTCGGAACCGCGCAGAAGGTAAGTCTTATTAATAAAAAGTACATAGAAATATTTAATTTTTTTATGCATAAAACTTATTTTAATGTAAAATTGGACCAATCCGATGATTTAGTTCAAGTTATCGAAAATGTATTAGAATTATAAGAAGGTAGAATGTGGCGTTAAAAAAAGCCGCATAACTTGAATTTACTTTATTTTTTGCTTTGTGGAGTTTGACAGCTTAAAATTGACAAATGTCACTTGTTGACAACTTCACTCCAAATATGTTTCAAAAATAGGTCTGTTTGGCACCTTTCTTCAGCAAAATGTGTAAAACCTGTCAAAACCCCAAAGAGAGAACGAATTTCTCAAAAATGGAGAAACTTACAAGAAAGTCAACAAACGCATTGAACCACTTTTGTGTACAAAATGTCAGAATTTTACTCCTCACATCAACAATCACATGCCAAAAGTCTGGTTTTGTTAACGATTTGCGTTTAATTAAAAAAAATCACATAAATTATAAATTTCTCAAGTTATTTATTATTTATAAAGTTAATTTTCACATATCAGAAACCACAATTTCAAATTAAAAGCAAAAGATGCTAACAGCTGGGTGTTGTGACAGACTTTACTCTTCTTTCACACAGAAATGTATGTAACACAAATTCGCAAGTTATCCAATGGAGGGGAAATTTTGTTCTCTCTCGATGTGCTCTCTCGTTGCAACTTTTTCGAGTTAACAAACAGGAATTTGTAACAAATTGTGCAATGGATCTCTGCCACCAAATATCAGAAGTGTCAGTGTGAATTTAAAAAAAAAAAAAAAAAACAACAATCTGACAGCACTCCCTGGTTGGAAAACAAAACCAAATGCCGAAGGCACGAAGGCGAGCCAAAAAAAGTCGGGTGTTTAAGAATAGTGATTAATATGTAATAAAATTATTTTTTTTGTATCAAACACTTGAAAAAATGTTCACAAAAATGTTTAAACACTAATTAATTGGTAATTCAATCGCAAATTTAAGTTTTCAGTTCCAAATACAATAAATAATCAAATGACCGGATTTTTAACACTGCCAATAGCATGTAAATATTTTCCAACCAGGGACTTTTTTTTGTTGTTGTTTTTAGATGTCAAATTAGAAAGAGAAAAGACAAAGACAAATCTTGGAAGACCTCTATTTTGTGAAAATTTCTGCAAATTCGCAAGAAATTTCTCGTCACCGAACAGACCTAATATGTCACGTTCAGTTCAGAGCTTGTTCAACATTCTCGAGCTCTGTTCAGAGCATTCTTCTGAACGAAAAAAGAAAAACGCCTGTATTGAGTGATATCTTTATTTTTTTTTATAAGAATTTTATGCAGGCAAGTCTCCCGAAAGTTTGAAGTTTACAAGATAAATAAAATTCAAAGATCTGCCAACAAAGTTTATGAGAGGTCATTGGAAAGTTGGAGTGAGGGAGTAAACTTAATTTTAATTGTTTGTTTTTATCTAAAATATTAGGTACGTTCATTGACAAAAATTTGAAGATCCCCTTCATGCAAACTAGTCCGTTTTGGATCCGTGCATCACGTAGTCAACAACGTATAGAGAACTTCGCTTATGGATTCAAATATTGATCCTAAAAACTGCGCTTGGACAAACTTTGATGTTTTGTTTACACATTTAACCGTGAGTACCAGGACTCACACATTTTTTTTTTACCAAAATACTACCATGCCTACAGTTATAGTGCACACAAAATTTTGTTTCAAAATCGCAAGAAGAGCTTGGAGGGAATACGCAGTATACTCTGTTCGATCAGAGAAATTGATAATTGTAGCAGATTATTTGCAGAAGTCTCTGCTCTGAATTAATTTCCCGGGCCATAAATTGTGTGCGGAGAAGTGACATTTTAGCTTGTAGGTTATTTGTGTTTGCATTTTCATTACAGCATGGCTTGGTGTGATTTTTTTGCGTTTGTTTTTTTGTTTGCAATTTTTGACACTTTCAACTGTCACCGCAAAATTCCGTTACTCATCAGCTGCGTACTAGGCTAAAGGAACACTAAAATTCAAAGCAAATGTGACTACCATTCTAAAATTTATTTAAAACCTATGAAATAAAATTAATGTGTCAAAAACAAGATATAGCTATAGCTCCATATATGTTCTTACCCCAAGACTACATACATCTCTAGAGTATACTACTAAATCTTTTCATTCTTTTTTTAAAAAGCATGTGAGTTTGTGGGAAAAATCTTTGTCTCTTTATTTGATATCAAGTAATAAGGGCACCTCCTAATGTAAAATAGAATGTAATGAAGTGATAAGGAACTCTTAAGTTCACTGGCGCCATCTTTTACTTAACAGCTAAATTTATCAAAAATACTTACCAAACTTTCAACAGCGATGTTCACATCGATTTAATTTAAAATCAACCGCTGCTGCAATTCTGAAAAAAAGAAACAAACAAAAACACAAATAATTATCTATCGTTCCTTTTTTTTTACAATAATTATTACTAATCAATGAAAGGCATCTCCCAGCACCAATAAGTGATCCCTAATTGATTCATCAAAAACAATTTCCCAAACCACTTAACACAATAAAATTATCATCTCAATTATTTCGAACAACAAAAAAAAAAGAAATTGAAGAAAAATTTAAAATGTATCATGTTCCCTCGAAACCCGATGTTAATCTATAGAACGGATGTTAATCATAAGTGAGTTTCAAAGATGCGTTCGAAACATGAATGTATAAATGACTAGAGTGGCAAGGGGATGAGAGAAGAAGCACGAGCAGAGCATTCGATCATAGCATATTAATCTTAATCAAATAATATTACCTGAAAGGTAAACAGCGATATCTCAGCGATAGAGATAGAGACTAATACAGACTAATGATTATAATGAGCTCTAAATGAAGTTGTAATCGATCAAATTGCACATCAATTCAATATTTCCAGATATAAACTTCGTCTTTCGCCCTTTTTGTAATCGTAGATAAAATCCAAATTGCACAGTGGGTTGTTTTTCCATAAAATTTGGAATGAAATTCAATTTTTATTTTAAATTTATTCTTACGGATAGGAGGTTGTACAGTGTACACAATACACAGATATTTTGTAGTACTTTTTTGATTTTTCATTCATTTCTAAAAGAAATGTTTTTAAGAAATTTAATAAAAGTAGTTTTGTGTAGATATCGGGTGGTATAAATTAAAAAGAGCACTTGCCCAAAACTCAACTTTTAAGAGCACATTCTCAATTTGGTATGAATAAAACACTTGAGAATGTGCTCAAGGATTGAGCATCTACATAATGTGTTTGATGGGCACTTCCTCAAAATAAGCACTGGCTACATTAAAAGGTATGAATAAAGCAAAGCACGTACTCCATCGAGAGGAGCATCTGCTCCAATTTGTGAGTTAGCTCGCATTTGGTTGCTCAACGTTGAAGTAAATAACTCTTTATATTCTTTTTTTTCATGAATGTTGAGTTCATACCATAACAGAAAAAGTTCCACCTCTTACACTCCGAATATTTAAAGAAAAATTGATTTTCAATCAAAAACAATACCGAATGAACTAAATGTTTACGTTGGCTTTTTTCTATAAATCAGTGAAATGAGTTTCAAATACAAAAAAAAAACAATTGAATTTGACTCGTTTTATGAGAGCACCTAATCCGTGTGAAGGAGGAGTTACTCACTGGTTGGAGTATAATTTTATTCATACGAAACGGGAGCAGGTACTTTCATTTTTAGCACATTGTCCGATTTTTCTGAGGCATCTGCTCTGAGTACGTGATCCATTTTATTCATATCACCCTATATCTAGTAATTTTTAATCCGTATCAACATTCTAGATATGACACTATTTTACCATGTTTTGTACCTAACTATCCCACTGTTACATCATCACCCTGACTCATTCCATACAAAGAATCTTTTTAAGCATCACAGGAAGAAGGAAGTTTGTCGTGATTTGATTACTCCTTGGTATCTCGGTAAGGTAAGTTATAGTATTCGATGCCATCAGATTAGACAAGACAGGCATAGAAAAAGAAGAATATATTCGTCACGAGTTGTAAATGAGTTAAGGAGGATTTTCCGGTAAATGCCACGTTTCATACCGCACCGACATTGTTAACGATATAATAATTAATTTTTCGGACAAATATAATAAATAAAGTATGTATACGTATTGAGTTGATTTGATTTGTTTTTTTTTTTTTGTTGTTGTTTTGTTATAACTAAAACAAAGGATAAATTGAAGTAGAAGATTGTTGCATATATTAATGAATTGTTTAATCTACCATGACAGCCAACCAACGAAGCATTAATTGATTGCTATTTTATATTTTATTTTCATTTCCGTACATCAAAATGTGATAATGAAATCATCATTTTCATTTTCATAACAAATAATTAACAAAAAGGGGAATCCGAATGGATATATTTTTTGTTTTACTTTTCCGAGATTATTATTAATGGCATTTCAATGCTGAAATTTTATATGATTTTATATTGAAGTGGACGTTAGAATTATTTTTTGTATTATTTACCCATCAATAAGTGCGGATAGCAAGAAATTAAATGTGGAACAAGGTTTTCTGATACGCGATACGGCTGGCCAAGACGCCGCGCCGCGCCGGTTCGTAACGGATGAAATAATTTTGCGTTGTTTCGATTGTCATTGGCGCTTGAAGGGAATCGGATTATTATTGATGCATTTAATTCCCTTGCCCAAGTGTATTTTTTTTTTTGAAGTAGCAAGATGGGTATGTTTAGATAATTAGGGTGTCGGAGGAGAATATCAACTGTCATTATGAATACTGAATAAACGTTCGATCGAAAAAAAAACATGTATGAATCTAATACTGGAATTTTACGAGTTAAAATCGCTATATGCCCACTATCCGGCATTTTGTACGCCTTATTGTTTGTAGTTGTAGTTGGCAATTGATGACTTAAATATGGAGGAAATAAATTACGGCTCTGTGTCAAATTGTTTCAAAAGCCAAAAATCGAATTGAATGTCAAATAGCCAAACAAAATTTTGGATGAGAAGACATTTTTATGTTTTTAGGCGATTTTGCATTATGTGATTGTGACGGTTGACTATTTTATATATACTATTGCCTAAGATCTATGAGAAATGTCATAACGCCCATGTGATTGCACCCAGTGGTATCAACCTCCTGCTGTGGCTCCATCGCACGTTGCGTTGTCCGTCGTGCAAATATAATGTGTAAAATCGCTCAAAACTAAAATAAAAAAGTTATTAAAGAACTGTAAAATGCATTCTGAGTTTTCGCATTTTGGGCATCTGATAAAGGATTATTAAGTAAGTCTTACAAAACATCCAATTTTCTTGGGCGATTTCACATTATTTTCGTACATTTTGAATACTGGATCGCACGAACTCCAGTCCTGTAGTTCAAAACTATAATTTGGTTAGTGATATTGGAAATTTATGGTAATGCTTCAATAATGTTAGAGAGAAAGTGTAAAAAAGTCAAAAGTACTAAAAAAATTAAATAATTTAAACATAAACGGAAGTACCGGATTGAAAAATTGTAGAAAAGTCAGTTCAAACATTAACGAAATATAATATATATCAAAAAACGTTTAACTCTTTTTGCCCTAATACCAATTTTTGTTAACAAAAACCTGATTCGCAGTTTTATTGCAATTATACTTTAAACATTGCAGGTATGAAATTTATTCAGCTAGCCGTTCTAGATGATCTCAAACGATAATTCGAAATTTGACTCTAATTCATCACATAAAAGTGCTCTTTATCAAATTTCAAGTAAATTCTTCTTCCCATATAGATGCGCTCAAGCTTGATGTACAGGTACATCTCGGATTGATTGTGTCGATTTTTTTGACCAATAATAATCAGTCGGTGGTGTTAGCGCAGCGTGAATTTAAACGTCGATTTCCTAATTGTGTTCGCGCCAACTGGGCAAACATTTCTGTGCTTAGATACTGGATTCGAACAGACTGGAACCACAGGAGACCATGCAAGGCTTGGTCGCAACTTGACTGGTCGTTCGGCTGAAAATGTCGCTGAGAATAAAGAAACGTCAACCAGAAGATGGGCCACGCAATTGGGCATCACCAGGCGGACCCTTCATCAGCGAATTTTATAGAGAGAATTACCCATGTTCCCGTACAAAGTGCAAGCAGTGCATCAGTTAAAGCCTGCTGACCGTCAGTCGCTTGTGAATTACTGTCAAACCATCGTCAATCTCAACTATGAAGAGGACAATTTTGTGTCGAAAATCATCATGAGCGACGAGGGGCATTTCCACTTAAGCGGATACGTCAATAAGCAAAATCTTCGTTTCTGGGGCACATAAAATCCGCACGAGCAATAGCACGAGCCACAATGGATATTGTGGTTACGTTATCTCCCGTTTTGGCGATTTGGCATGGCCAGCAAGATCGCCCGATTTAACCATCCCAGACTTCTTTCTGTAGAGCTACTTGAAGTCGCGGGCTTATGCCCACAAGCCTCAGACAATCGTAGCCCTTAAGGGAAATATTCGACTGGAATTCGAGCAGTTACCACCGGAAATCTTGATGATGGTTAAATTTTGCGCCACCTTGTATATGAAATTATACTTTTAGCTGAGACAAACTAATCAAAAACAATGCTTTCCGTGCATGCGCCAGATATAAATACACAAAATGATGCTACGAACAAAATTAGATGACATCACATCGCTGAATTAAGCTTACCGAAAGCCATGCTTTTCATACACAAGACTTATCGAATATTTTGATTCTCGTGTTTTATTTAAAAACATATTACAGCTTCCTGTGCTCTTATAAAGAAATTTGAGGAAGCTTTATGGCAAACATTAACGAAACTATGCATTCATTTTATGTTTTAATCAAGATGTTTGCGAAAATTTGCAACTTCGATGGCCAAACTCAGTACAAGGCCTTTAGAGTTAATAGCTGTTGAACTTAATTTTAAAATTGTATCTCAGGAGACAAATTTTTGGTTAAGTAAACTTTCAATAAGGTTCGAATGTCAACTCTTTTGTTTTTCATAGTTTTCAAAAGTATAATATTTAGTAATCAATAATAACTTTCATTTTCTTTTTAAAAATGTGTTAAAGATGTCTCAAAAATATATATGGAAATAAAAACACTATAATATACAATATATATACATATTACATACATACACATATGCAACTACTACGGATTTTAAATAAAGTTTTCATTTTCATTAAAATTCTCAGTTCCATAGATATATGAACTTAAAATGCCCTTCATTCATCACACATTAAAGTTCCCTAAGACATACAGATATTACGCAACAACGAACTCTTCCACATAGTTTAAAATCGAAAGCTTATTGATAATATATTGCTCTTCAAAAATCCCCACGGAACCTCCGTGCTCCGTCCGTTTTGCTATATATCTACTCAGGTGTATCAATTTCCTTCCTCAAAATAAAAGCTATACCTAAGCATAAAATAGCAGTAAATTCAATTATCTGGTTATTGCTCTTTTTTTATAATCTCTACTTTGGTTACTATTTCCATATTTCACGAAAGATCTAAGGAAAGACTTTAGTTTCCATTCTTCTTTTATTTTTATTTTTTCAAACGAGGTATTCACCTCTCGAAACGATAGAATATACTTGTATGTTGCACATAATGACCATAACGTTGGCTTGGATTATAATGTAAATCACATAAAGGTGCGATCACACTGGCATTAATGCTGAAGTACATATGGAGAGCACAAATGCACGACGTCGTGTATACCTACATATATTAAATCACTACCACGTCAATATGCCAGTGGCGGTGCGCGTGCTGAAGAGGCATTTGCGAAACAAGCCGATCTCATGATGGGCTCTGAAATTGGGTAAGGTATGAATAAACTCGTCATAACCAATATCTTATATCGTTTGAAAAAAACCTGTTTTTTCACTATAGTTTATAGTTAAAATGTATACATTTAGCGAAAATAAAAAAAATATTGCAAATTTAAAAGAGTTGGAATTATTATTTTTTGTGCCAGGCGAAAAATGTTCCACCTACGGCAATGTCAATTTACAAAACCATTCCCTCAATTTCGCCGCTAGTGGCGCTATAACTTCTTTGGGCAATGTCCCTGACAACGTCGTCGTCGTTAGCAAAGCTGATGAAGACAACATGCAAGCTTAACATAAAGCATGCAGTGAAATATGAGATTCACTTTATAGCTGCTGGCTTCTAGGTAGTGCAATACCCGAAGTAGCCAGAGATAGATCAACCACCGGCACTAAACACCGGCATTCAATGGAAATACCAAAGAAGAAAGAAATGCACCCACAAAACGAACGAAGCAGGGCATAAACACACATTTCTACTTCGACGAATTTATATCCACAAAATTCAATGCACCTTCTTTCAAGTTTCAACCATGGATTTGATGGTGGTGGTTGTTGGGAGACGAAAATGCATAAGGAGGACAGAGGGAAGGAAGGGGGAGGTTTAGTTGAAAAATGGCAAAACGTTTTGTAGAAATTTTAATCTACGGACTTTTTCGCTTCCGGACGTTTTTAGTTTCCGATTGTAAGTTTCTACCTTTCATTCAATTTTTCTAACCGTTGATTTTCTTTTCTTCTCTTTTGCAGATTTGCTTTTTAAGAATAGTAATGGAGGTAGAGCTTTTGTTAACAAACATATATTCACATACTTGCATTTGGTTTTTGTGTATAAATTGCGAGATTTGAAAGACATTTTGTGTTTTGGTAAGAACTGCTATGGGACGTGTGTGGCTTCTTTTCTTTAGCGACCGACGGTAAGGAAAACCTGAGAAAAGTCTTAAAGCAACTTATACATCCGAGTATAAGATTAACGTGGAGGTTAAACTGATTCACTATTTCATTTGGTAATGTAAAAAGCTGATCTATTTTTTTTTTGTTAGTTTGAGAGCAGACGTCTTACATAAATATAATGTTCTTATGATTTGACCTTATGGTACTTTTGGCGTTTTTCTTTTTTTAATTGAGAGCAAATCACGGAACTGTCAAAAAAACATTTTATGTTTTTTTTTTTAGCTCAGACATATCAGAGCATAAAAAGTGTGTTTCTTTTTCCATCGGAGTTAGCTCAGAGCTTGCTCAATTACCTCAGAGCAAATCAAGCGAAACGCTGAGAGAAGTCAATTTCACACATAATTGAGAATATAAAATGGATTCCCTATGAAATGACAGTTCAGTGTTCAAATGTGTTTCATAACTAAATCTGAGGGATCTGATCATAATCTGCACGCAGAAGTTGATTTCTTTCAACGTTTGCATTGAGGTCGCTTATGTTGCGTTGGTTTGTGTACCTGCTAGCTAATAGATGTCAAATCGTAATATTTCTGCCCAATGCGTCATTGTAAATACTATACATAAATAGTTATGTCTGAACTTTCACGGTGACAGAAGAATCTTTCAAAGTGACGCCCACCGCGGCATTGGAAATCATCCGTAAAATTCTCTACAAAAAATATTACAACTTTTTGATTTGTAAACATCTATTCCGGCGCGCGGTAGAGTGAAATAAAAACGTGGACTTTCCTCTGTGCGACGTTACGAGCCACACTTTACGATGTAGTACGTTACGTTAAGAAAATCTGCATAGTAGGATATTGAGTATTGAGTACGGTCAGCAAAAATAATCTGAACATCCCCGTTAAGCTAACTAGTCCGTCTTGGTTCCGTGCAAGTAGTCAACAACGTATGGACGACTTCGCGTACGGATACAAATATGGATCCTCAAAAGTGCGCTTGGACAAACGTTGATGTTTACACATATTAACCGTGAGTTCCGGCACTCACATAATTTTTTTGATGTGTAAACATCTATGCTGGCGTAGAGTCAAAAAAAAACGTGAACGTTCGTGTGCAACGTTACGTCGTGCAACGTTACGGTGTGCTACGTAAGGATCTGCATACTAGGATGGGTGCGTTCAGTGAAAAAAATCTTAAGATCCCCTTCAAGTAAAAACAAGTCCGTTTTGGATCCGCGCACATTGATGTTTACACATATATAGTTTTCGGCATAAGATTCTTAAATTTTGTAGGAATTGTAAATTGTGTCTATCTTGTGTTACAAAATTTGGTAATTAAACACAATTTTTCTTATAGCGATCATTTAAAAGATATCATTATTCGAAAATATCGTTCAAAAGTCGAAAATAATGGTCTTTTTTTTGCTTTTAACTCTGAAATTATGAAGTTTTCGAAAAAAATCTATAGATCAAAATATTTTCTCTAAAAAATATTGGAACATTTTGCCATACGAGCTTTCTGCAGTTACAAGATATTGACACTTCAAAAATGGTTACATTTTGGAATATAGGTTCTTAACCCAGGGAAAATGTACATTGCGGTGAAAGTTTTAAACGTAAATGACTAATTTTACACGCAAATATTTTTATTTTGGCATACGAAATACTGGCTTTAAGGTCCTTTGCCAAATTCAAGGTTACGTGTTGAAAATAGCGGATTTTCGCGTATAACTTTTGGATACATGAAAATAACTCGAAAGGTTTAACATGAGTGATGGAGAGTTTCCATTGAAAAAAACGACGATATTATCCTTGACAACTCCAGGAGGAATGTTGACTCTTTCCGCAAGTGAGCTTTGAAGGATTGAGGCACTCCGTAAACTTGTTCATTTAGTTATTTCATGTCACTGTATGCCCCTGGGACCCAGATTAACAAAAAACCTTGATATTAACATTGAGACCTGTAACCTCATTTCGGCATTACGGGAAAAATTAAGAAATTACAGGTAGACAAATCAATAGCTGCACGCGAATATTTGTGAGAATAGCAGGATTGCAAATGTAATGGAAAACCAAAATGACCTAGGAACGTTTTACGACTTCGAAGTTTTTTTTTTTTTAAATTAAAATCAAGCAAAACAAAATTAAGCTTCGGTAAAACTTTCAAAATTATAAGGAAGTTTTAGCGAAACCCAATTTTGAAGAGTATTCAGATTATCCAACCAGAACACCTAGATTTGTATTTTTCTTATTTCAAAAGTCTTCTTAGTCTTTATATTCTGATAGAGAAGGAAGTTTAATTATGAACTATGAAGGCTTTAATTTAATAGAAAATAAAATGTTCAAATAGAGGAAACCTATTTTAAATTCCTGATTAAAGCTAATTTAACAAATCTCATTGCTTCTTATCGAAAGTTTCAAGCCAAAGCTTAATCAATCCATTCATTTCAAATTCAAGTATCTAGGTTTGTAACAAAGCGCATACATTTACCTTAATTTATATGCATCATCATCTGGTTATCACTGATTCTATACAAACAAATCACTGCATCAGGCCCCAGGAGGCCCTATTGTAGTCCATTTATATGTGTGTATGTATCAGTTGGGCTGGCATATTGACCAATCATTATGTTACCGCCCTTCTGCTAAAGAGAAGTAATACACACATTGAATGTTGTTGGATGTCCAATGTCCAATGTCCATGTCATATTCAATTGAGGAATTCATGTAAATTGGGTCAACTGCATCACCACATGTACCACACATGTATTTATAACCATCAGTGGATAAATGTGTCGTTTCGTATTTTATCTGTCATTTGAAAGCATCACGCAAAACACACGCTCCCTGAATCGTCTATCTGCCAACCCACACCGTTACCGTGATGGTGTATAGCTGTATATAGCCGCCCTGAATTGGAAGGCCTACTTTGCAATTTAATATAGGCAGCACATTAAGGCATGGTATAATTGTTCTCTAGCTGTAAGTACGCCAAGCGAGTGTGTTTGATTTGGCGGATGCGCGTGCAATGGTCAGACATGATTAGGGTGATATGATCATCATCTTCATCATACGTACGGTATACGGTTGTACATTGGATGATGCCCTTTTCATTCCCTGATCATTTTATGGCCCAACTGATTCGTCGTTGATGGAACCTCACGGACACAAGGGTGAAATTTATAGAACTCTCAATTCATTGATGTCATTGACCAGCAATTAATCACTTTGAATGTAAATGCTTCACACTCAGCAAACTTAAATTCTGTTTTGTTTTCTTGAAATGAGCTGCGCAGTAAGTATATATGAAATTGTTTTTCATCTACGTAAATTGAACCACCATCTTGATGTCGTTTTAAAGAAGTTTCAATTGAGACACTTTACGCAGATAAATGACTTCAATTGAATCGAATTGCTTATATTATGTTGGGTAAGAAAAATAATAACAAAAAAAAAACTTAATGATGGTGTGATTTTGTGTCGGCACATTTTAATAAATTAAGCTTAATTGATTGGAGTATAAAAATATACTGTTGTTTATATTCGTTCTATTTTTCAATGTTTATCAAGTACTTTAAACTATGACATCATTTTTGGAGTAAGGTTTTTAAATAAATGATGATATTTAAGAGAGAATTAATATTTCTTAAATAGTGAACTAATGGTGCCTAACGTGAGAATAAGGGCCTTATTTCAATAAGTCCCTATTGAAAATTCAGAAAAAAAATTATTTTTAAGCAAGAAATTGTACATAATACAAATGATTTACATTTCTAGTCAACCATCTTCATATCGATTTCCTTACCGATTCCACGTTCACTACATTTGCTCAAAAATATATAATTGCTCTATAAATGGCGCCCAATATGAGGAAAATTCTACGAACCTTGGAACTGAAGGGCCATTTTTACAACAGGCTCAATATGAGTGGTTCCGTTTTCGATTAAATTTCATTCTTTATTTCAATTTCATACGATTAAGGTTGTAAATCAGAGTTCTTTAACTAGTATGTAATTAAATGGCTCCCAACGTTAGGTCTTTTAGTAGATATATGGATGTAAGTATTTTAAGACACTAGAATTAAAAAGTGCCATGCGTTGATTTGTGCAAAAAAAGAATTTGAACTAGAAACCAAGTGTTAGTAGATATGCATAGAACATATGCGCAATAAGTAACCACTTTTGAGAAAGAAAATTTTGGAAACTTCAAAATATTGAAGATGCTTAGATATTCTACTTTTTATATTTACAAAGTTTGAGCTTTGCAATTCACTTCATATAATTATCTGAAAATACATTGCATATTGTAATATAAGTGGTGGCAAAAGTTTCACTTGATAGCCCCAATAATTTATTCCATCTTGCAGCCTAGAGTGAAACATAGAAAAATAAACATTATTTTACTTTCCATCAATAGTTTTTACAATCGAATGATAGTGCTAACATTTATCAAACAATTTCTCTAGAAATGGCGCCCAACGTGTAATATGTAAATACATATGTATATAACGTGTGTGGGTAATAAAATATAATTTTCTTAAAATTTCAAAAGTACACTCTCGTGCAATCAGACACGCTTAAATAGCTTTAGATTTTAAGCCACTCAAAGCCACATTTTAAGCTTTCCGGTACCATAAGCCCAATGTTTTGGGGTTACTTTTTGAAACAGGCCATTTGAATTAAATACAAGAACATCTTTCAATACAAAATCTTATTACTCACATTGATTTTTATAAGAAATTTCAAAACAAATTTCATATATGTATATTAAACGTTGCGTCAGGTAAAGAATGGCGCCCAACATTAGATAAATTTCAACGGAAAAAGATCAATTCTTAGATTCTTAATGCTTGCTAGTTCACTACTACTACTCCATTAAACGAGTTTGTAAAGGGTTCTTTAATATATACAACCCATTTCCCAATTAATTGGCGCCCAACGTAGCGGATCCAAAATATGTATAAAATATTATAAATTCTTCGAACCTCCTTTTATAAGTCAATTCGTTTACACTTCATCTCTGCCAAACAAATTTTGTTGAAGAGCTCCCTTAATATAGTTCCTATTCCTACCCATATATCGTACACTTATAGTCAAAGTGCAACAGACCATAAAAGAGATAAAGAACAATACTCGCCTTGTATAATAGTATAGTAGACGTGATCAAAAAATTTGGGGGTGATCCAAATTTAAAATCGTTTCCAAACAAACAATAGGAAATAACTCAAAAGAGTATTCAACTGCAAATTCGAATAACTATCAACAGTGTAATTCCCCATTTTCCCACCAGTCCCGAAAATACTCGCGTAATCAAACTGAAAGACCAAAAACCAAAACTTTATTTCTTTTTATTGGTGCAATAACCAGGTAAGCGTCTTCGTCCCTCATAAGCCATCCCAATGGCAATTGCCGGATGGCTTGCTGCTTGAATATAAATAGTGAAATCAGCTGGTGGGCTAGCAAAAACTGCATATATAGAGCTTTGCGTCCTTTCTCCCTTTCACGGTACTGTGGGTTGGTGCTGCATACATATATCGACGAAGTTCTTTTTTATTTTATTTTATGTTAGTGGCAACCTACTTTTGCCACTTCAATGAACTCCACAATATGATGCAATTGCTGTGGTTTGCCGTTCTACAATTTGTGCGTCATTCACCAGAAAGAGCCTGGGTGAAGCTGGAGCTAGAGGCACTTGTGGCAGTGGCGGTGGTGGTATAGGTGGAAATGTAGCACTACTCTTGGGTGATGCTCCAATTATGCACATATAGTGCGCAGTCTAAAATCCACCGCCACTAATTGAAGGGCTCTTGCTCTTCTTGCGGGTACTTTTTCCGTGGATTTTGTGCCACATTCAGCCTTACGAGGAAGTGCAAATAATAAACAATTTCATTTTGTTTATTGCAATGCTTCTGATGCCAAAGGAGGTATACAATTATTTGTGTGCGTTTGTATTTGTGTTAAAATGCTGTTTGTGTGTTAGAGCGCGCAGTCACCTTGTAGCGTGCGAAAAACCATACGATTACTTTGAATTTATGTAATCGACTAATTACGAGAGATCTAGATACTGTATCTATACTATTTCAATTGCTGCTGGCATCGTTCTCGATGTGAGGCAAGCTCCACTATATGTATATACGACACGACAGAACGGAAGAAACTAGTCAAAGTAATTAGTAAGCCAAAGCCAATGCAATATATGTTGATGTTGGGCAGAGGAAGCCAGAAATGATGTGTTGTGTAGGTTTTGCAAAACTTGGACTCAAATGTAGCGAATTTTTTTTTGTATATATCTTCAAATCTACAGAGGCGTTGCTGTTGGGGTTGAAGTGGTGAGAAAGTAAGGCATTTTATTTACTTTAGATTTAAATTTTTTTCAGACAATTAAGTTGTATTTAATGAAGGAATATATGATCAGCACAGTATGTCATAACAAGGAAAAACAAAAACTTGGTACTTTTACTTTGTATTCAATGAGATGAACAATATCAAATGATTTGAATCACTTTGATTCTAATTTGTGATGAGTTCTTTTTAATACAAGTCGCTTTATTTTGATTAGTTTTATTTTTGTATTCATTTTATCAAATATTCCTTATTGTAAGTGTAACTTATGTTTTATTAGAAAATGGCGCCCAATGTGGAACAGATCAAACTTTTATAAAAGTTAAGGAATACACATTCTTTATGAATTCTATTTTTTATATTAGAGATACTAGCACTTGAGTAGTTAAATTTAACCTGATTTCTATTTCAACAGATGTTTGTTTGCACGTCATATTTTATTATTCTTACAGTTACCTCACACAGTCAATTGACTAGCAGTTATTTGACTGCATTATTTTTTACTGTTTTAATTTGTTTAGTGATTTGAAAGTCTGAGCTGTAAGAGAGCAGTCGAATGACTTACTTACTGCCTAGGAGGACTAAGACAGATTTTTTTTTTAAACCTACTCAAAGATTAGCAATAGCTAAAACGTACTGCACTTAATTAACTCCTGGTCGATTTACTGCTTTAATTATAATTTCCAAATCAGAATATTTAAAATGACTGTTGACTGTAATTTAAGAGGTTTTTTTGAATTTTGTGTTTTCTGGATTTTTGGATTCCGCGATTTTTTGTTTTTTATTTTTTTTTTGGGATTTCATGATTTTGGGGTTTTTCGAAGTTTCAGGATTTCGGGATTTGGAGTTTTTTGGAATTTTGACTCCAAACTGATTTTTATTTGTTTTTGAGTAATTTATAAAAAAAACATCAGGAATCGAGATTTCAAGTTTAAAGATCTTAAGTTTTCTGGAATTTGTGTTTTCGAGATTTTACGATTTCAAAATGTTTGATTTCAGAGTTTTACTTTTGGGTTTTCGCGATCTAATTTTTATGGAAAATTTTGGGAATTTGGGTTTTTTGAAGATTTTTGAATTCAGGATTTTAAATTTGGGTTTTCGTGATACATATTATGTTTTTGGGAAACTTTACTACCGGGATTTTCGGTTTTTGTGTTTTCAAGATTTGAGTTTGCTATCGGGGTTTCGGATTTTCGAAATTTTGCAGTTCCAGGATTTCTGGATTTTCGTTTCTGGAATTTTGGTATTTCAAACTTTGACCCCAACCTAATTTTTTAATTTTATATTAAAAGCTTTAAGTAACTATTCAAAAATTTAAATCGAGAATCGTTATTTTAGCTTTCAGGATTTTAAGTTTACTGGATTTTGTGTTTTTGGGATTTTTTGTTTTGGGATTTTCAGTTTTCAAGACTTTGAATTTTAGGATTTTACGTTTTGGTTTTCGATGTTTTATGTTTTTTGGAGTTTGTATTTTCAAGATTTTTGGTTTTTCAAGATCTTGGGTTTTTAGGTATGGTATTTTATTTTTGGGATTTTGGGTTTTCAGATTTTGACCTCAATCCGATTTTTAATCGTCTTTTTAAATATCGAAATAATTAAATCGAGAATAAAATCGGATATGCGGTCTTGCGATCTTATGTGCTAAGCCCCAAAAAGTCGTAGTTGGGGTCAAAATTTAAACAAATCTTGATTTTAATATAAGACCTGTGAATGATTCAATTTTGGACAGGAGAGGTACAAAATTAGTCAGATGTGGCCATTTCTGTTTGGAGAAAGTATTTTTTTTTTATTATGTAGGTATATAACCGTTTCTGATTGAAAAATTCTTCAGGACATAAACTTATTGTGGACAGGTTGGTTTTATTAGCCTGCTTCAATTTGTTTTTTTTTTGTGTTCTATAAAATTGTTCTTCCAAAAATAGTAATTCCGAAAATAAGCACATGAACATTTAAACAGAAGAAAACTCTGTCTTTTAACTTTTCTCTTGAGTTAAAGTGAGGAAATATTCTTACCTTTATTATTTGAATATTAATTTTCCAAATAAATAACGGTTTTTTCCACATTCATTAAGTTTTTCATCTTACCTAGAAAAAAATAAACAAATTATTAAATTAACTTTACAATAACGTTTGATAATAATATTGTACTGTATTGTATTGAGATTTATCTACAGTTAGACCTTAATGATTTTCACTAAAAATTAAATTGGAACTTAAACCGGATAAGTAAAAAAAAATATATTATTTTGAAGATATTTAATTTTTTAAGGAAATTTTGAACTTCAAATTTATAAAGTTAAAGAAATTTAAAAAAATAATGTACTGCGTATATTTTGTTTTCTTATTTTAAAGACAGTTTTTTTTTAATTTTCTTAATATTAAAAAAAAAAAACAAATTATTTAAAACAAAATCAGTTATTACTGATCAAAATCTGTTGAGTCGTTAGTTATAAAGTCGGAAATATGTTCTATGGGAGTATCAAAATATTTATAGTGGTTTTCGAGATAAAAAAAGCTTTTGCTTTGTCTTTGAATAGATAAACCTGATCTTCTTTGATACACCCCGGCGGCGTTTGCTATGTGAATATGAAATAATTCAAAAATATAATAAAAAATCCATAAATCATTATTATCCTAAACTGTCACTTTAATAATAGGTTTTAAATTAGAAGGGTAGAAGAAAAAAATAATATAAATTTATCGTCAATGGGCCAATTGCTTTTACTCTCTAGAGGGGTTGGTCATGCTATCATAATGCTTTTCATTATGCTCTTCTATTGATTTTCTGCTATAAATGTTATAGAATGTTGGAAGGACAGTGCCCTAGTTATACACATGAACATGATAAAGAAAAAAAAAAAACATCTCTTAATTCTAGTCACGAATGTAGTTATTGTAATACCTACTCGTAACTCGTAAGATCTGAAAGCGAAAACATTGCCTCACTTTTGAAGGATATTTGTCATTGTTGATTCTTGACACTGGCATATGCAAAGCCTAGGCTGAAACCTTGCAAAAGCTTTTTAAAAAAGTGTAAAAATTCCGAAGGCGTTGTGAGTAGTTGAGATCTGAACAATATAACATGGTCATCGCCAACTAACAGGCTTCAGTAGAAAAAGTCCCGTTATTTGTGCAAACACATCGGAGAACAGTCGATGTGGTGGCCTTACGTAGCCTATAACTTGAGTTCTAATGGTCGGATCTTCAAGGTTAAGGTCCACAAATAAAGGTTGAATCTGTGTTTAAATTTTATTTGGGTTCGTCAAATCATACTAGAGTTGGGTGTAAAGCCAAAATCATCAATTTGATTCTCTCTTTAAAAAAGTTGATTTAAAATTTCAAAATAAAATATTCAGCAAACTTGCCGCCCAAACCTCTTCTGTAAAAATGTCGGTTATAAAACTGTCAAAAATGCAACAGGAAAGGCGGTAGAGGCACTTTATTCAATTTTGTTCTAAGGTTAAGGTTTATAAATGCATATATAAGTGAAATAACAGGCGTCTACAAATTATAAAATGTGAAAAACTTGGAATGTCGAAAACATAAATACTAAGGGCCAGTTTGTCAGTCGACACTTACCGGAATAAATGGCACTTAATTTCTATAGTAGGACCTTACGCTAAGTTTCATAGCCAGCTTAAGTGGAACTTAAGTCACCAACATCGGAGACTTAAGTGCCAATTATTCAGGTAAGTGTGCACTGTGATACTGCGCATTAATCTTTCACATTGCCCACTAAAGTGTCACTTTTCTGTCTGTGAAACTGGCCCTAAGGCATTAGTTATAGCTATCATTGGAAAATCATCATTGAAGATTTCCATTGTTTTAGAAATGTTTTTGCAATCTGTGGAAAATGGCTTAGAAAATATAAAAAAAATACAGATTTTCTTAACATTTTTCTGAAATGCTTGCCGGGATTTTTCTATTTTGATGTATGTGGTTCGTTTTTATTTTCCTTAAATAACTACTTTATTTCAAAAACATTAGTCACTACCATTTTTGATTGCAATGACTGCGAGATGGCTGACTATCTGTCCGATTTTTCCTAAATAATAATTTATCTTCCTATAGTTGAGAAAATATTGGTTTTAGATGATTTTAATCTGCAAATACTAAACTAAACATTTGGATTTTGCATATATTTTATGAGCCTTCTTGATTCCGAAAATAATGAAGTCTCCAAATCCCTGCCACACGAGGGCAGTATTTGAAAAATAAACGGATCTCTTTTACTGATTTAAATTTTAATTATCTATGTTCTTCTTAAAAAAATTCCAAGTTCAATTCCAGATTACTTCATTTCCATATAAGCAAAATTTCGCCTTTCAAAATGAGATAATTTCAACCAAATTTGCCTTACAAAAGGATTTAAATTATTTGCAAACCTTACGAACACACCCACACAATTAAATTCCATGTTTAAAAGCTTCTGGTATTGAAACGTCAAAACTCGATATAAAAGAAACAGAAAGAGATAACAAGCGATTAACGTCAAATCCAAGTTCAAAATTAAATGATATTTCAAACAAAATTACCAAATTTTAGATGAAAACATTTTTTCTGCAATTTTTGAAATTACCTATCATTTCGGCTCGAATGAAAACTTATTATTGCACCGTTCGTTTGACAGTATATGAAAAAAAAAGGACTCGCTCCGTCAACTCATTTTGACTTCTCTATTTCTTTCTCATGAGGAAAATGCAGCCAAGTGAGGCAGGATTTTTTAAAATAATGAAGTGTGAGCGAGATAAAATGCTGAGACGTCGAATTGAGTCGTCGGAGTTAGTCCACGGTGAACACCGTCAAACATCTCACCAACGGCTGCTTCAAATTGACAGCTTATACCAATTTAAATTGACAAATCACATAACCCATTCTTCAAGTACATTACATACAACATCAATCGACATAGTGTGAACGCTTGATTGCACTTTGAGCACGCAATGTACATACATATTTCATATACCTATAGAAAAAGTTTCCACCTGAATTAACACTGATAAAATTTAATTCCACCTGAGAGTACGTGAATGACTTTTTTGATAAGCATCTTACTCCTTTAGCACACAAAAAAAAAAGCAACTCAACCGACAACTATACAGCATCCACCAACGGACCGATTTAACATACAAACACGATAGGAGAAAAAGTGCAAACATTATTCATGTAGGACATATTTGACGGTAGGTAAAAGGGACAACTTATCAAACCAGAAAAGCCGGCCATCTAACCTTCCATGCAGTCCATTCCATATAGACATCGAAGAGAGAAACCAGGAACGCCATCTTTCATTTTGTAGAGTAATTCAAATCAGTATAACAATCATGCTCCAGAAAATAATCACACACAAGAGCGACAGGAGAGGTCCTCGACTTTTCATCAAGACAGAATATAAAGGAAGAAAACGACAAAACCAAAGGAACCGTGCTTCCACCTTATTAAGGACAAATTTTGTTGTTTTGGTTTTCTTCTTGTGTGTAGTCGCCATTAAGAAAAGGATGGTAGCTAGCTCTGAAGTTGCATGTCCTCCCTGAGGGTTTTGATTCTGGGGCTAAGTTTGGAGTATATACATAGTATGTGGGTTGTAGATCAAGTGCTGATTCACCACTTAAATCCAGAAGGACAACAAAGGCATGCAATCCAAACAACAACAAAAAAAAAAACTATATGCACAGGAGACGCGAGAGGATTGACGAGAGATGAGAAGGACGCAACTGTACTCCATTTACATTACGTATTTTATGTAAACCAATAAAAAAGCAGAACATTTTGCAAAGTATGATGCTTTTGTTGTGACTACTTGCGCTTGCAAGACGCATTGTAGTGCCTTCCTGCCATTCATCCCGTTCCAGCCTAACAACTCTTAAAGCTTGAAAAGACAACAACAATAAGGAGAAGGCTTTTAATAAAAAGAAGAGAAAAAAAAATCCTGAAAAATTAGGACAACGAGAATTTTATTCCATTCGAATGGAACATTGTGTGTGTGTCACATTCAGTTTCTTTACGGTCGTTGTTCTTCCTGCGGGACAGGGCAACGGCAACGATAATGATGGTGATGTGCATTTTATGGATGGATCTTGTTTGCCCGACAATAACAATGCCAAAAAGTGGAGGAATGCCATCGCTACTGGTTTGGCTTCGCCTATTACCTATATACATATACATAGATAGAGAAGCTCATGCAAATCCACATGTATTGGGGTATAAATGTATACACATATCTTTCTTCTAATGCGGGTGAATGAATTTTTAGGATTCTTGTCTATCTAGGATTTGGCTTCGTCTCTGGATTTCTGGGATCTCAGCGAGTTTCCTCTTCAGCAAGAAACCATTAGTTGCTGAAGCATGATGCACAAAGCTATGCATAAACTCGTTCATATTTATGTCTTAAGTGTGTTATAAATGTGACAGCAGCAGTGCGATGTGGTTGAACCTTAAGGGCACTTGTGTCAATCAAATTTAACAGTTGGTGGATGTTTAGACTAAATGTCATAAGCAATATGGTTTGCTATACTTTACACCGAGCGCCCTCTGTATCTTTCAACCGATAACCCTTAAAGATCATTTGAAGTTAAAACTGTCTTTCAACTTAAACCAAGTATGCACCGCTACGTATTTAGTTTGTTTCCCTTTTTTGACTGTAATAAACCACAATTATTGCAAAGAGCTGTAGATATATGTATGTATGTATATGTTCTATGACCTCTAATAAATTATGCAAATAAATATGTCAAACACCAAACACACCATAAGTAAAAGCAGCCCTTTTTTTCGAGTTCTATTCTGTGTTCGCATTATGCAGTCTGATGGCCGTTTTTTTTAAACACTCGAGTTCTATGACTTGGCTATATGCTTTAGATGTCAAATGCTAGAATTACTTTGTCTGTGTTTGCACAATGTAAGCTACTCGTAGAGTCGAAACCAAAACCATCAATGACACTGACGCTCTTTTTATATATGGCGCGTTTGAGAAATAGTAAATCAATAAACGAATTCAAATCACGTTTCACACACGATGTAGTGCTTGAAGCCCAAATGGGGGTTTCCGTTTTTCGAAAGATTTATATTTTATTTTAATAAGCTTATTTTACTCGTATACAGTAGTGTTATAACTATTGTGATGACAGCTGTCATCAAAAGGTTTGTTTAAATTTTTATATCTGCTAGGTGTCATTATTTGAATGATGAGTTTTGGTATAAACAGGTTGTAAGGAGTGATTTCAGATTTTTGTTTTTTTTTAGACATTATTGAAAAAAGATATTTGTACATGCATTATGTACATATACCTACTTACTTTGACTGTCATTCATCAATATTTGTGAGAACCATAGTTGAGATTTATAAACATCATCGTTCGTCCGATAGCCAGATTTTGGGTATACAAATAATGTGACCGTACAGTCACGTGTACGTATGACACGATCCATATCTAACGAAACGTATTACACATAACTTGTTTGACGTTTAAGACCAACGTTTTTAGTTTATCCTACCGCTCACCGGCATTGACGTTTACACACACAAAAGTACTAAATACAACTCTCGTCTTCAACGACACCCCTGCTGTTGGCTTGTTAGAGAAAACCGTAATTTGCTTATAGCACAGTTTGCTATTAATTTGACGCTTCTAGGAAGTATTATGACTCCCCCTGTACTTGAGAGCGTAATTGATTTTATGGGACAGATCTTCTTTCGCACTCATGCAGTTACAAAAGTTTTAAAGGATCTCGATATACACAAATCCGCTGGCCCAGATACTATATCCCTCCTATTGTTCTAAAGACGAGTTTTTCAACGCGGGCAAAAGCACTCCGTAAGCTTTTCCATCTTTCCTACTCTATTGGTCTCGTTCCGAGTGGATGGAAACAGCTTTGCTTTGGTGAAAGTAAGATTATTGCATTTGATATTTCAAAAGCGTTTGATGTTTGGCATCAAACTTTCTTATCGAAAATACGTGCCTTTGGTATAGAAGGATTTTTTTATTTCATTGGATTAGATATAAGCTTTCGGACCGCCCAATACAAGTCTTGTTGGATGGTTTTATGCGTGATATACAGAAAATAAATGCTGGTGTGCCCCAGGGTTCCCTTTTGCCTCCGAATCTCTTTATGATATTCATCAATGATCTTCTGTCTGAAACTTCTAATCCAACAAATTGTATTGCTGACGACAGTAACATCAGCTTTTCATATTCATTTATAGAGTCGCATCCTTGTCCTTCGGATGTGGAAATTAGAGCGGCAGCGTATGAAAAGCTCATTAAGTTCTGATCTTCACAGCATTGTCCAATGGTGAATAAAAAACCACGTAGAATTTAATGCTTCAAAAACTCAATGTGGTTTCGTGTCGTTGAAGCTTGGATTGAAGAAACCGAACAGCTTGTAGTTTTCGGTATGTGCATCACAGACCGACTTTTGTGGAATGACCACATATTCAACGTCGCCAAAAGTGCTGCTAAATGTTTAGGTTTTCTTCGGTGATGCTAGAAATTTGTCTCCCCTTTTCTGATCTGGTTGTAATTTACAGAGCTTTTATCCGTCCAAAGCTTGAGTAAGACTCTCACATTTGGGCAGGTACTCCTTTAAGGCATTCCAATCTCTTGGATAAAATTAAAAATAAAGCTTTAAAACGGATAGTGATTTAAAAAAGCTTTTAACGGCCTTTAGTCCATAAAAATTGGCGTTTCCTCCCGGCGATTTCACTTGAACTCATCAGTTGATTAGTGATAGGGCTTTGTCAATACAAGTTCAGTTCAACTTACATGAACTTTTTGACAAAAATCCAATGTGAACTATATCCAACAAGATTAAAATTCTTAAAAAAAAAATAAATTCTTCATATAAAAACAATGCCTGGCCCTGGGCAAAAAATTTCCAGCTTAATGATTAAGAATTGTTTATTGAGCCTAAATTTACTGAATTTTTGGCATACAAATTCATAGTAAAAAGTTTAACCAAAAACAAAGAGATTATTCTATTCCCTAATGAATATATGAATTGTGCAAAATTCTCCAATGGCTGTTATGAAGAAGATAATATAAAATATTCGAATCGAACATTCAAACTTTCAACAAAAAAGATAGGGTCAGAAAAATCGCAATATTTTTAAAAAAGGGTAAAAATAAAAAGCCAGTTTTTAAAAAAGTCGTCTCATGGTTACATGAGGCAAAAAAATTGGTCAAAATGCGACTAAAGTCGCACAACGGAAACCGTGCTAGTGACATAGCCAACTGCATTCCTCCCCTAAAGCAATTCAACCTTAATACTCACACTTTTACGAATGCTCATCAGTTAACCCTTCAGCGCCACTTCAGACGTACCGTCAAGTATATAGATTCTTTCTTTAGCCGCACTACAAGAATGTGGAATGCTTTACCTGGCTCTATTATTACCTCCCGTTTTGATAGTCAGAACTTCAAAACCAATGTGCATCGCTATCTCCTATTAAATCCTTCCCTATTTTCCCTAACGCTCGCTCTGCGTTAATACATTTAAAGGGTAGTCAAAATCCCTTTAGTGTGCGCTGATTATAAAAAACAAAACGAAACAAAATATTTAAACATAAAAGTAGTATAACACAAAAAGTAGAGAAAAGAGTTGCATTAAATTTCAAAAAAGTACGTATACGCCTGAGTTCACCACTGTTTGGCAAAAATACATAGTTTTGATTAAGAATAGAAATTCTCTGACATAGTAGGTACCAAGAACATTTTTTCGTGTTATCAGACTGTTCTGTGAACATGGATCAATTCATTACTCCATTTGTAGATCCACAAGTACCACATCCTATCTATAGCTTTTGTACTGACTGTGGACGTGAAGTAGAACGTACAAATTATGCTTTTTAGATAAAATACATTTTTTTCAGTCTTCTCAAACTGCGGAATCTCTCTCTCCCTCTTGTTGTTATTTAAACAATGTTTTTTTTTTAAGTTTTATGATTTTTTAATGCTAGACTACAAATCCAGAGTTAAGAGTAAAATTGAATTTTAAAAATACTCGGCATCTCTCCTACCGTAATTTCCCTAGGCATTTCAATTCTGATTCAACTTGATATAAAAATTCGAATACTTTTCCAAAACATTCTTTTAATTTATTTAAACTAGTGATTATTCAAAATAGTAAAAAATAACATAGAGGTAATTCAAAATTAGTTGCGTTCAGGAAAATGAGATCTCAGAGATTTAGAGATTTCGCTCTCTCAAAAAGTGAGCAAGGGAACCCAATTTTTTTTTCTCTGCATTTTGATAGCGAATCTGACAAATCCTGTTGATGCAACTGAAATTGCCGAGGTCTCCGAGATCTCATTTTCTTGAACGTTTAAAAAAAAATAAAATATATAAAAGTAGATATATAAATAGGCGCAGCAATGCAAGTCCGATTAAAGAGCCCTTTTAAAGCATTTTAATTTCTGTTTTGTTTTCAAATAATTATTCTTTTTGGTGATAGCTGATTTTGACAAGTAATGCTATACTTTGAATTAAGAGTGCATACAAATAAATAAAACATTTTATTTGGACTCGAATTGGTGCGCCTACTAATATACTTTTTTTTATTTAATGTTCTTTTGTTTGTTTAAGAAAAAAAAAACACCTGCTGTCATTTTCCTGGCCTGGTGAGTTTCTGTTCTGAAAATCAGAAATGAGGGACATTTTTGAATCTTCTTCTGTGAAAAACTATGGAATTTTTATAAATTAAAGGGTGTTTTTTAAGAGGTATAGAACTTTGAATGGAATAAAACAAATATGATTTTTTTAAATTAACATGAAATTTACTTTATTCGAAAGATAATCTTCTGGCATTATAATTTAAATATGATTAAATATTTTCGGCATACGATCGTCACGGCTGGCTCGGACGTAGTCTAATCTAGAGGTCCAATTTTCGATGATTTTTTCCAACATTTGTGCCCGTATATTGGCAATAACGCTGCGAATGTTGTCCTCCAAGTAGGCAATCATTTCTGGCTTATCGGCGTAGACTAGCAAACTCACATATCCCCACAGAAAATAGTCAAGCGGCGTTAATTCGCACGATCTTGGAGGCCAGTTCACGGGTCCGTGAAACGTGAATATATGCGGTTACCAAACGTTTCCTTCAATAAATCAATTGTGGCACGAGCTGTGTGACATTTGCGACGTCTTGTTGACACCACAGCTCCTGCACATCATGGTTATTCAATTGATGAACGAAAAAGTCAGTAATCATGGCTCTATAGCGGTCACCATTGACTGGAACGTTCTGGTCAGCATCGTTTTTAAACAAGTACGGACCAATTATTCCACCAAACCATAAAGCATACCAAACAGTCAGTTTTTGTGGATATAACGGTGTCTCAACATACACTTGAGGATTATCATCACTCGAAATACGGCAGTTTTGTTTATTGACGTATCCATTCAACGAAAAGTGAGCTTCATCGCCAAACAAAATTCGCTTATAAAAATTGGGATCAACGGCAATCTTGTTTTGGGACCATTTGGGCACAATTTGGAAGCGTTGTTCAGGCGTCAGTCTATTGATGTTGAAATGCCAAACTAAACTAAAAATAAAACACTTGACATCCAGTTAAAATAGTGTTGCCAACTTTATAACCCTTAATATACGTACTTAATTCCGTTATAATTTCATTTTATTTTACTTTCAAAAGCCGGATGTGTTTATCGGATCCAAACATCAAATCTCAAATAATTTTTGAGTGATTATTGTGCCTGTGCTGCAATGATGTAATAATAGCTCATTTGCATAATTCCAACAGCATATCTGTCATGCTGCAAGGCTTTCCTGATCTTAAGCATTCTATATTTTTCAAACCTAAGGGCTTATATCTATGTATCTATATCATACCCACGTTCACCTTGACTACAACACATAAAATCACCTTTCAATCATTTCCAATTTTCATCTATTCAACTCGAACGAATCAAATGTTTGACCTTCTATGGCTCTTTAGATAGATAGAATATGTGCCCACAAGTTGCGGTTTATAAATTAATATTACAGGTAGATGTAGTTTTTCCCATTGTTATAAGGCTGTCTATAATGTAATTATTACTATCTTTCTTAAACCACACGATATACCTATAAAAGTTAAGGTAATTTGATATTCCTAAAATTTTAATAGACCGAAGAATTTCGATAAAATTTTGTAACTTATTTGATTTAACTCTTAGCTTAGCTTATTAACCGCATATACCGCACACTTTACGGAATAGAGGAGTGTCTTTCAAAATTTAAGTTTAAGTTAGTTTTGAAGTTTGCGCAAAACTTCTCTCCGGTCCGTGAGTTGAAACTTATTTTTTCTTATACGAAAAGTGCAAATTTCATTAAAAATGTGAAGGAGTTTTCTTTTAATTCAAACCGAAATCCTTCTTAGTTCTTGTTTTTTATTTGTTTGGCTTTTTGATTGAGTTATTCTCATTTGTAAAATTTATTCACTCCTATAGTTACTTAGTTTCTGGTGGAAAGGTTTATAGTCTAAGAGGTGGAGTTGGAAGCTGCAGCATAGTTTTATACAAAAATTAATTTTAATGCTGAAAAAGCTTTATAAATTACATTATTTTATTATATATTATCCAAATAAATACATTTATAAATGATGTGGCAGATCGTGAAAAATCAAGAGCTAGTGACTTACAACTCTCAACAATTCCACGTGTGCCTGTTGTTTGTTAGCAGGAATGGCCCTCAACTTGCTCAATAATTTGACAGGTGACAGTTTCAATCTTAAATGAATGCCCTTCCCCGTCTTATTAGGTACTTTGTTAAATTTTTAATTCATGTAATATTTAACATGTACAAAACAAGAACTTCTATAGTAAATTGAACTCTCACCCTCGGACTATTTCACATTCAGCAATTTGAACACTATAAACTAAAGTAACTATCCATTAGAGACCTTCATCATTATGCAAATTAATGTAAATTTAGTTCACTCGAATGCACGAATTCATCACGAAAATTTAACCATTTCGAGAGTTTTACAATGATTTTTCAGTTCTAAACCATATTCGTTGACTGGACGGAGGGGTTGAGAGGAGAGCTGGACGGCAAGGCACAAGCGATGACTTCATGTCTTTACATTCAAAAAGAAAAAAATATTAAATAAATGAGCACAAAACTATGTCTTTTATATTTTATTTAAAATTTATTCTTTTATTTGGTTATCCACAACGCAAAAAAAAAAAATTATAAAGGCGCCAATAAGTTAACGCCTTCGGTATCTATCTATTTTGCAGCGCAGCAGCCAAATGGGTAGGCGTCTAATTTAATCTATAAAAGCATAAAGAACCAAGTGGATTTGTATCTTTTGGCTTTTATGTGGACTTTCAATTGGTTTGGATAATTTTTTTTTTGTTGCTTCTTTAGACAAACCATTGAATGAATTTAATAGACAGACATTACATACATTATATTAAGCGTAGGCAAAATATTTTTGTGGAATTTCGTTTAACTTAATATTTTTTTTTTTGTATTATTCTTTTTTGAATTGAATATGTAGGTATAATTGAAGTTAATTTATGTAATATGCTTACAAGTTTTCGATGACATATTTTCATTTTAATAGATTCAATTTATGAAGCCTTTGAAATATCTGGCCAACAATTTTTCAATACAAATCTACATATAATAGAAAAAAATTGACGTTGGGCGCCAGTTAATTAAGAAATTAACTCTATAGGAAAATATTGTATACATTCCATTGCACTAAGACCTCGTTATATCTATTTTTATAAAACTTTAACTTTAACTTTACTAAGGAACTTGTAGCTACATATGTTGAAATGAAAAAAAAAACTGACACTAACTTCACAGCGAAAAGTTGATGACCAAAACCACAGATTAGCCATATGAAGATGAGAATGTTTCGTACGTTTCACCCTTCAAAACCCATTTGTTTACATTGTTGTATTTGTAATTTCTTCCCGCGTCGATGAATAGATGTGAATTGCAACAACAATTTAACCGGTGTCTGAAGATCCCTACTGTCTATGTGTGAGGTTTTTATACACACATTCTCATTTTTTATCTGATAACTGCCAGTTCAAGCTTGTAGGCAAATTAAAATGGCTGCCGGGGATTCTCATCTTCATGTGGCTAATCTGTGACCAAAACTTCTTGTAACTAAAATCATATAGGTAGTCTCATTTAGTCTTCGTTGTTTATAACTTAAAGCAACCGAAACTACCTCTCTGCACCATGCTACACGCCTCTCTACTTCCTATTAACAAATACTAAACTGCGAAGTTACCGTTAGAATTCAATTATGACATTGCTTATATGCTTTTTCAGCATGACGTAAAATAACAATAACAACAAAATAACGATATACACGTTTTTACCACGTTATAACGGGTCAGTCACTCGGAACAACAAACACGATCAAAGACACAATATCACATAATACGTGTGGTGATGGACGATGAAGGCGACCGGTGAATGTTGATGTTGATGGCGGCTCGCAATTTTGTATTGTTACTCTTTTCTCTTGGAGTAAATTTTCATGGGCGCATGCGCAAATGTAAACATAACGTTAGCGTTACTATTGGAAACAGCCCTGATTTGCTTGCAGTGCAGCAGCAGGATTAAAGAGAAACAGAAGAAGCAAACTCAACTCACCTGCCGGCTTTGGTTGAATTCGTTTTGGGAAAAAATAAACTTTTTTTGCAGTCCCCGCATGCCTCTTGGTTGTTTTACAGTATTTTACTAAACAACTTAACCACGACGAGCGAAACGATGACATTACATTAAGAGGAGACTGTGTTGAGCAGAAAAGTTGAAATTTACACGGTACGTCGCGTCATCGCGACCGACGCACGTCAAGTTGCAACTTAAAAAAAAAAAAAACTAGAATTTTATTATAGGTTAAGCGAGCACGTATTGAGTATAAGAAATCACGTATGGTGATGGGTAAAATTAACAACAAAAAAACGAAATTCAATAAAATTGAAAACAAACGGAAAACAAGTTTGTGCTTCAGGCATTATTATTAAATATTGTTATTTAAGTGTAGGATTTGTTTGTATTCTTTTTTTTTTTACATCATAACACGTCGATTCGATTGGATTTGTTTTCCATTTATTCAGTGATGCCAACTCTAAAGTCCAGAAAAAACAACAACAACAACCCATCATCATACTTTCTACTCTTTCTCACTGAACCTGAACCATAAAACAGAAACAATGCCATCCACATTTTATTTACGAATTTTACATGCATATGTAGTGATATGTACATTTTGGAAAAATGTGAAGTGGGTAGTAAAAGGGCAAGTGATTGGTTCAAGTTGGTTGCCCCACAACTATTCAAATTTCCTTTTGGGGTAAAAGTGAACTATGTTAAAGAGGTATTTTTATCGATTTGTGATGGAAATGTAATATCTTTGTTTGAGCTGATGAATTTGATGAAAAATGTAACATTTTGTTAGGTTTACAAAAAAGGGAATATAGCTAATAGGTACGATGCTGAGAGAAGATTCTTAACTATGGTTTAATTGCATCAACTTCCGTTCTCACAGTGCAATGCAGCATATTCTTTCAGTTTGATTATGTTTGTCTTCAAGTTTATTATATAGACAGTTAGATGTCTCTCAAGTTAGCAGAGCAAGGTCACCAGCACAATTTTGTGTTTTGATGGCATCATCAGGCGGTTATTATTTGCTAATTAATTACTCAAAAATAAAACTAAATGCTGTTCTGCTAACTTGATTTGAAGTTTAAGATGGTTATGAACCTTCCATTATTTCAATTATTATTTATCAATTTCTACATCTGAATTTGATAGACTGTGAACTTTAATGCAAAAAGTATGAAATGAAAATATAGTAATGTAGGTAGGTACTTTATTGCAAGTTTAATGTATTTGTGAAAAATTTAACTAGAGATTTTGATTAGGATGACGGAAAAAGGAGGCTTTACTCTGGTTACTGCCTGCACGAATGGGTCAGTTTCATATGAACTTATTAGCAACCATCTTGCGATTTTTAACATTCTCCAGATGGGTTTCTGAATGTTTTGAATCGGTTCTGTCATGCAAAATGGATACAAACAGGTCCTTAAGAGAAAATAAACTACAAGCATTTCTTAAACGGGAGTAATTTGTATACAAACAAACATATTTTAAGTGAAATATAAAATAAAAATGGATCGTGGTGGGTTTGGATGCTTAAAACTTGAGAACGACTGAACCAAATTGGGTACTTTCTTTCTTCGGGGTTGTTCGTAATTGTACAACGTAGGCTTAGAAAAAAAAATGAAAGTCGGAAAAGTCTCAAAGGTGGCACTGTAGGCGACAATTTCGTTTTTTCAGTTCAATTCAATTACCGTTCAACAAATGGCGCTGTAGGCGGTTAGGAAATGGCTTTTGGGATATTCTTCTGTAACTTTTGTTATTTGTAAGGTGAAATGGGGTCAAAATAAAATAATTGTCCGATTGAAAAAAATTCCTTTTTTTTTGCTTAAAAGGTTTTTGTTATTAAATGGCTTTAGGGATATTCTTATTTAAATTTTTTGTAGGGAGTAAAAATAAAAAAAATCTTGATTAAGAAATTCATTTTGTAATTGAAAAGTTGTTTAATAGTAGATGGCCTCAGGATTTATTCAGAAAAATGGCACTCATATGGTGAAATGGGGTATAAATGAAAAGTGGTATCTGATTTTAAAAATTCTGTTTATGTTGGAAAAGTTATTTTGAAAATTTTTTATATTTATAGAATGAAATGGGATAAACACAAAGAAGTGGTTTTTGATTACAAAAATTCTTTCTGCATTGGGAAAGTAAAAAAGATTGTACGTAGATGATCATATTTTTACGAATTTCGCCATTCATAACATGAAGTGGGTCAAAACTAAGTAAGTAGTATTCAATTACAAATAGTAGCTTAAATATTTATCTATATTTTCTTTTGTAATTTTTTTGTGAAGCTTTCGTTTATCTACCGGGCGAAGCCGGGCGGTTCAGCAGTAAAAATATAAAATAACAAAAAAAGTGTAATGTTTGTCAAGTTAGCCTTACCACTTCAAAATTTTAAGTATTCAATAATTGGATTAACTGTACAAACAGTGGTGATGCTGGATTCGTGGAAAATGCTTATTTGAGGGCGCGAAAAATTTGTTGATGGTACAACTTGTTTAAAGACGTCGAGCGACAATTGTTTAAGCAAATTTTGTATCAAAAAAACCACACAAAAAAAAATAATAGTAAATTGTAGATTTGGTAATGAAAAAAATGAAAAAAAAAAACAATCGCAAATTTTTTTTTTCTTTGCTAGTTTACGACAGGTAATGACATAGTTCTTCTTTTTTTTTTAATTCATTTTACCCATTTTTGAGGGTTAGTAATTCTCAAGTCAAGTCAAGTTAGCATTACCAGGAGTTATTTAAAAAAACAACAAGACAGTTAATCCAATGATTGGATACTTAAAATTTCGAAGCGGCAATGCTAAATTGACACACATCAACAAAGTTACTTTTTTTTCTCGAAAGCCGTTTGAAGAATTTCAATATATCTTTTCTGTACAGGTCTTGTAAAAAAATATAACAGAAACTTTTATTAACAGTATCTTCTGCCATAGACCAGGTTTTTCCGGTTTTTGACGTTCTTATCAAAATTCCATTGGTTAAATGAAAACTTCGTTCTTTGTTAAAATGTCGTCGGAGACTATTTAAATAACCAAATAGCTCACCGATAGTAATTTATTGGTCAGCAATGGCTTAGTGAATGATGTTCACATGCATGTGGACGAATCCACATTTTAAGAGTCAAAACTCGACATTTTGATCAGTCGTTATTTTTATTTAAATCGACAATTTTCACTTCGACATTATTATAATCTGATTTTTTAACTCAACATTTTGAAAAATCGACAAATCGTACCGAACTTTATGTTATCAAACAACTAGTCGCGTTACATACTTCAAATTGGTACTTCGAGTTCAAATTTAAGGAGCACTTTAATGAAACACAGTACACTCGCGACAAAGTAAACAATTAAAAACCAATGCATGTTCACACTTCCAATGTTTTTCACATTTGAGATTGTGAATTGTTAGAAATAAACAACTAAAACTACGTAGATAACTATTTTTGGAAAGTTATCACTTATTAATTTAAAAAAAGAAAAAAAAACAGTTTCATCAACAAGATTAAATAGCCTTGAATCAAACTTTTAGGTTTACTAAAAACAAAAAATAAAAAAATAAATATTTAAAACTTGTAAATCATTTTTTTTTTTTTCAAATTCGTGTTAATAAAGAAAGTAAAGAATGAAACCTTTCAGGATGTTCATGGAAACGCGAATGTACTGTAGGGTTAGTTTGATAGTTGAAAATCAATCAAAAATTTGACATATTTCACATAGATTGAATATTTACATAAAATACGTATGTAAATATGAAAAATATCACAAATAATTTCGACTGGTTCTTTGTCAATTTTCATTTTGGTATAGAATACGGATATATTTATGTAAAATACACAATAGAAAAGGTCTGTTTTTTTAAGACATTGCTATAATGTGGCTAGATATTTAAAATGTTTGGTAGTGGTTCTATAACGAACGTAATGATCAATAGAGAGAAAGTGCGAAAAAGTCGAAAGTACTACAAAATTTGTCTTACCATGTGAATCAGTATAGCCGTTAACGGGACACATACCTATACTCCAATATCCCAAAAATAATGCAATTTCTTCAAACATAAGTTAAGGTCCTGTTCCCGTTGAGTGAATTTTTGGCAAAAACCTGAAACGCAGTTTTATAGCAAGCACTTTAAACATTATTGGTTTGAACTTTAATCAAAATCATTGAAGCCATTTTTGAGAAAATTTAAACAAAAACGAAATCGTTGTTTGACAGCTGCTCGTTCTAGCAAAAACAAATTCATATAACTAAGGAATAACATATAACTAAATGCTTTCTCGATTAAATTTTCTGTCAACAACACATTTTCGATCGGTTTGCCTAAATGTTAAATAGATGTATAGCTTAAGTTAAAAACGACTCCAATTATGTAGGGTCGTACTGTTTTTTTTTTATGCTCACTATATTTTTTTTCCAAAGGCTGATTGCAGGACTGCTTTAACATTAAGAGGTGGAGATAGTTCCAATATATATGATATGACGTTTCAACTGTCAAAGTGGAACTGCAAAAATTTTCGAAGCTCTCGGTATTTGTTTTAAATTAAATTAAAAATCTAATATAACAGCCTAAGAAAAACCACACAAAAACACTCATTTAATCACTTTGAACTAACACCGCAAATTGTTAGTTAAATTTATTCAAGTAAATAAACTTAAAAAGGAAAGTTTTCTCCGTGCTGCATCGAAATCAAATTGCGGTACAACGATTTGCCGATGAACCGCAAGCGATACTTATTTGAAATTTCACCTGAACAAAATACAACCAACAAAAAGATTTCTCATCCAAAAGCACCAAATATGGGAATAGGTGAATTATCAGTTGCAGATCTAAGAATTATCTTAAATGAGAGCCTCGAAGAAAAGCTTAAAGATCTAGTCACAAAAAATGACTTGTTGGTGCTCTCGAACGAGATACTTTCTTTGAAGACACTTAACACCCAACTTAGCAAAAAACTCACTGTAATGACAGAAAGATGCGATTTGCTTGAAACCCAATTGGAAATTCTCGCACGGAAATCAAATGATAAGTCTATTGTGGTACACCTTCCTTTAGACACAGAAACCGATGCAATCCAATTAGCTAAACAGACTTGCAAGGGGCTTCTGAAGTTAAATGAAGACGAAGAAATCCAATTTAAGAGCTCCAGACAAATACGCAACAACAACACTGAAAGAGGAACTTTCATCATCGAACTTCCCACAGCGGCGATCACCGATAAACTTATTACCGCCGCGCACACGCTCAAAGGCTCCGGAATAAGTATATTTCGCGAGCAATCACTTTTATCAAGGAAAAAAAGAAAAACACTAATAGAAACAAAAAACAAACTGCTGCAGATAAATCCAAATGCCAGAATTTTCGTTAAAGGAGACAACAAATTGCAAATCAACAATCAACTTTTTGTTTACCAAATTTCACGAGGTTTAACTGTCAAATCAGCAGCGGACATGTCACTCATTAGTGAACTATTTGGTGACAGTTGTTACGATTACTTTGACTGCAGCGAGGGAGCGAAGTTAGCCGTGGTTCCAAACTCTTCTTCCGCTTTTGGCCACCAACCGCAGCGAGCGCCATCTGGAAATCGGAGTTCACAACATGTTAGGGATAAAACACAATAGGTAAATTCTGTCGTCTGCCATAACACAATTATTTTTCAAAAATTAAATATATGCTCGTATAATATAACTGGTCTCAAAAGTAAGCTTCTACATTCCGATTTTTTTAAATATTTACAACAATTTGATGTTATAATTCTTATAGAAACTTTTATTGAAGAAAAGAATCAAAATGAATTTCTAAAATATTTCAAAGACTTTAAAGTAATGTTTACACCCGCGATAAGATCAAATTTGCATGGAAGAGCCAGTGGGGGTATTTTATATGGGATTAAAAAATCTTTATGGGGTAATCTTATTAATTTTAAAATTATTGAATCTAAAATTATTTTTCATATGGTTAGCAACAACCTAAACTATTATATTATTCCTATTTATTTAAATTGCAATGATTGGCTAAGCGATTTCGATGAACTAGTGGAATTTATGAATAACACTTCTCTTGAAAATGTGTTAATTGTCGGTGATTTAAATGCTAGGATTGGTGAATATCAAAATTCGTCCGCTAATATTTTACAAGCACGAGTTGCACTGGCCGAGAGTAGATGTTCTAGGGATAAAATTTACAACCGCAACGGGCGGAGTTTAACAGAATTTTTTGAAGTTTTCGGTCTATTTGTTTTAAATGGGTCTTCTAATAGTGATGTATGTGGCGAATTCACTTTTGTTAGCGGTCAGGGACAATCCGTGATTGACTTTGCTGCGATTTCAGGGGACTGGCTGAACATTATCGATGACTTTGAAGTTGCACTAGTCGACTATTCGGCTCATTTTCCAATTGTAATTAAAATTCATTTAACGGAGTTAAACCAGCAAGCTACACCTTCTAGTTTTAATAAGCTGAAGTGGTCGGAGAACAATGCAACCCTCTATAGAAGCCTCCTTTCTCGGCACTTACTATCTCTGCCTCAACAATCCGCAGTCTCGTCTGAAGTGGTGTGTGAAAGTATAGAACGGGTTATAAAGACCGCAGCCCCTTTTGCGTTGAAGAGTACACACACTTTTGTAGCTAAAAATTTATGGTTTGATAAGGATTGTAGAAATCTCCGTAAACTTTCGTTTGTTTACTTAAAACTGTTTAGAACGACCAATTCTCAATTTTTCAAAAACATCTATCTTCGCGTTAATAATGATTTTAAAAAAATGTGCTCAGTTAAGAAAATCACCTATTTAAAAAACGTAGCTAAGAAATTGGAAAACTGCACAAACTCAAAGATATTTTGGGAGACGGTGCGCGAACTTGGTGGGCGCAATCAGGGCATGAAGTTCTCTTTAGAAGCTGAGACGTTAGCAGCTCATTTTAAAACTCTACTCTCAGCTGATGAAGACCGTCATACCTTTGATTACGCGCTACCTGATACTAGAGTCAACGAGCTGGATTTAGAATTCTCATTGCCCGAATTGGAAGTAACGCTCCAAAAAATGAAAAACAGCAAGGCTCCTGGCCTAGACGGCATACCAGTCGAGTTTTTTAAAAACAGCACTATTGATTTTAAAAACTACCTCGTGTCTTTCTATAACAAATTGTACAATGATGGGTGTGTCCCCAACAGTTTCAACGAATCTGTAATTTTTGCCATTTTTAAAAAAGGTGATGCTAATGCTGCGGAAAATTATAGGGGTATTTCAATTTTAAATTCAATAAGAAAAACTTTGTCTGCTATCCTATATGAAAGGCTCACAAAATGGATTGAGGATAACAGTCTTTTGAGCATCTTTCAAGCCGGTTTCCGGCCAGGTTTTTCAACCATGGATCATATCTTTGCTATTTCAAGCATTGCTCAACAATTTATAGATAGAAAAAAGAAACTATACACTTGTTTTGTTGATTTTAAAGCTGCATTTGATAAAGTCAATAGACAAGCTTTAATATACAAACTCTCTTGTATTGGTTTGTCACGAAAGTTTCTCCAAGTGTATGCAAGTTTTATTTCGTCAACAAATGCAAGGGTATGGGACGGTATCACATTTTCAAATCGATTTGAAACAACTACAGGTGTTCCTCAGGGTTGTATCCTCAGTCCATTATTATTTGCCCTGTTCATAGATGATGTCTGCGAGCTTCTTCCGGGTGGAGTTAATTTTGCTAACATTATAATCAAAGTCCTGTTGTACGCGGACGATCTAGTTATGCTTGCTGATAATCCTTTCACGCTACAAATGCAAATAAACCGTCTAAGTTCATTTTGCGAGTCTTGGGGGTTGCAAATTAATACCCAAAAAACTAAGATTGTTATATTTGAAAAGAGACAATCAAGAAGGCGAGCGGAAGAAAAATGGTCTCTAAACAATACACACATTGAGGTTGTACAGGAGTTTAAATATTTGGGTGTCCTCTTGACCTACAATTTAAGCTTTCTAAAGCACTCCAAAGAAAAAAGCAACGAAGCTAAATTGGCACTTAATATAATGTGGCCAAAGTTTTTTTCGAACCAAAACGTTGATCTAACGTCCAAGTACAAAGTTTTCAATGCGACAGTAAATGCATGCATGGCATATGGCGTTCAAGTCTTCGGACACACACACTTCGAAGCTTTTGAAACTGTACAAAGGAACTTTTTTAAGAGGATATTTCGTTTGCCTAACTCAACACCCAACTACGCCATATATGTAGAGTCAGGAATAGTCCCTATATATATACAAAATTTGAAGGCAAGTGCGAACTTCATTGCTAGAGTGATGAAAAGAAGTGAAACTTGTCTTCACAAAATCATTTTAAGAAAATTACTTCGAGTAAATGCTTCCCCGTTTAAAGACTGGAACGAACTAGCTTTATCTTTCGAAACAAGTTTAAACTTAACAGAAACTAATGTGACCGATTGGCAGGCTCAGTTTGCTGATGTGATTGCTAAGGTGGATCATAAAATGTTTCTGGATAATCTTTCCAGAGCATCATCATCTACTTCAAGAGCTATTTATAGTCATTTAAACCACCAACTGCCCTCGGAAGTCTCTTACTTTAGTAATGAATTTTCAGCCTCGGTTATAAGTATCATTTTTAGAGCAAGAGTTGAAATTTTAAATTTAAACTTTGTACCTCATCGATCAGACTTGCCCCAGCTATGTGATCTATGTAGCGGAAGAGTGAATGAAGATATTTACCATTTCGTTGCTGCTTGTCCTATTCTACAAGAAATTCGTCGGTTGCATTTTCGAGAAAGTTTTATATCTTTGGAAAAACTTTTTGAAATTTTAAATGGAGCAATGGGCTGGCTCAGCCTCTTTAAATATTGCCAACATGCTCTTTCCTACCGTAACAGTTTCACATATTAAACTTAGTCGATTACCCGCTTATTGCAGTTTAAACCTAATTTTATACTTAACTATTTATTGTTTTGTTGCTGATCATATAAAATTTGATAATAGTTCTTTTGTGTTTCAAATCACGTTAAAATTGATATTATTTTATAAACAGCTTATCATAACCAAATTGTGTAGTATTTTGTGTTTCAAATCACGTTAAAATTGATATCATTGTTTTATATAAAAATATTTCTTCATATCTTTTGTTAAATTTTTAAATTTTTGCTTTTTATTATTTCTTATATTTTTAAATCATATTATGAAATGTCATCTCAGGCAGACGGCAGTATTGCCATGTCCTTATTCTTAAGTATACAAATTTTTAAACTTAATGATGAAAAAATAAAGAATCTATCTATCTATCTATCTATCTAGTTCCAATTCCTTAAATACTCTTATAAACCTTATCCTATTGAACAAAATTTAAAACTTCTGCACAAAATTTCTTAACTACAAGTGACATTTATTTTTTGTAAAATAGTCATAAACTATAACGGTGGGGTTTTTACAGAGGCTCAAATATGGAAGTCCATTATCTTAATGATTTGCAAACCTAATAGACAAATGGACAGATAACTCAAAGTTCTTTGTGTTGCTTCTTTCTATATTTTCAAAAACCCTTATCCATCATAACACAGCATCAGTAATTTTGATATTCATATCGCCCTTAAATCTTAAAAAAAAAACCAAAAACCCAAACTCCCATAGAACAACTATTAAAAAACAAAAGCAATAAATTATCTTACTATTGGCGTCGCAGATAACCCTTGCGTGAACATTTTGACAAAGTCCTTAAGTAGGTAAATCAAAATCACAACTAGGTACCTGTCGCTATTCTTATGACTTTATTTTTACCATGTATTTATTTTAGGACTCACCAATAAAATTCAAAACTAATTCTTCAACACATTAAGAAGATAGAAGATGCGATGCCTTGAAGATGTAATACATATGTACATATAGGTAGGTAGTCGAAGCTATTGAACTGGTAATAATCCAATCAAGTGGATAGGTTAAGTTAAAATTAATATTTTTGTTTGTTTGTTTCACACATAATTTAACCACAGACACAAACCAGGTATAGAATTTCAAAAAAAAAAAAAAAAAAACAGGGATTAAGGAATTGTTGTGTCTCTCTGTATGACACTGTTGTTTTTCACTGCTTTTTCATTCTCAACATCTCGAAGATACTTCTTCTTCGGTGTTTTTTTTTTTTTTATTATTTTCTGTGCTAAAAAATTAGCTTAATACACCAATTTTAAACAAAATTCACTGGGACACCTCCCCGAAAACAAAAAAAAAATTAAACTCGATTTTGGAGCCTTACATTATTACGAAAAACGAATAGGATAAGAAGAAAAAAGTTTAAATACGAAACCGGGTTAAACTAATCCCTGTACCCTGTATCCGTCATTCGGAATTACCACCGTAGATATGTACTAAAATATCCCGTAAACACTTGTTTCCAACTCGAATGCGGTTCAACAACTGAAAAACAGCACCAACCAGCAAAGCAACCATCAACTCAACTCACTGTGTTGGCTCGTTGTCGTTCACACAGAATCTATCTATCGTGTTCGTGTGTTCAGTTCAGATTCAGATACTTTTTTGTAGTGCTACAGATACTTTCGCCGTATATACGAGTACGACGACGAGTATAGTTTAGTTTAGACGAAATACACTGTATAAACTGATGTATTCGTTGCGTATCGACTACTTTACCAAACCCAACTCCCTGCACCAGTCAGACGATATGTCGTCTACCTCACTTGATTCATTATTATTCGAATAATTCTCATTATTGAGAATGAGAATGAGCTGGAATGGAGTGCAATGAAAATGTGATAATAAGCGGAAAATAAAATTGCATAAACGATGAATGTAAAGTAAAGTAAAAAAAAAAAAAAAAAAAAAACAAAAAACTGCATAATAATGCCAACGAGAACAAGAAATGGGGAGACGGTGTGATAAAATGGGGGAAAAATAAACAAAAAAGCAAAAATACGATAGCATGAGACTGGAATATGTCATGATATAAATTCGATGGAAGAAAAATGTATGTAGGCGCTTAGTTAAAGTGATAAAAATTAAAATGTAAATACAGCTATTTTTAAATGGCGCCCAACTTAAGGTAAAATTAAAAAAAAAAAAAAAAAATAAGCTCATGAGTAGGCGAAAATATTAAGATTCGACAATTTTAAATAACCTAAATGAACTTGTGGACAATGCGATTGTTTTTTTTTTTTTTTTCGTCTTCTTCTTGTTTGTTTTTTAACACAATCTTAAGTGCGTTAGGGGTTATGATATTCTTTATGTATGTATGTTTAAATTTAGACTCTAAATTTCTACCAATTTAAAATTCTATTACAAAATTATCTAAAAAGAAAAACGTTTGCCCATCAAAAGGTGGTGTTTAAGCGAAAACGTTATTAAGGTCGTAAATCTGACATAAAATCGGATGGTTGGTTTTGTTGAGGGCGGAGGGGGTACATATAAAATTTGATGTGGAACAGGTATATAGAGGTCTTAAAAATTCAAGAATTTTTTTAAATTAAAAAACACATCTTGCATTATAATTTATTTAATAATTTAAAACAAATTTATTGTGAGCTTAAAAATTTACAATTTTTTATGTTTAATTTAACTATTTTTTTGATTTAATAAAACGTTATAGTCTGGGTCTCGACAAAAATGCGTGTCGGAGCAAACACGGTCTTTAGTGTCTACAGTTTAACACGCAAAGTTGGTTGAGGTACAATCTCAGTAGCATGTGCCACCTGAAATTCATCGTTATCGGGGATGGATTCGAAGATAATCTGCGAGACCGGAAGCTTAAATTATCCTCATCCGATTTTGACAAGGTCCATGTCCATTCATCATAAAAATAGGATTGGGTTGATAAGGGTCCTACAAAAGGTCATTTTGTGCCTCTACAGGTTCTGAATAAACTCTCACATCGATAAAATTGCTCAAGAAACGATAAAAAATGGAACAAAATTCATGTGATTTGTTTCAATTTCCATTGTTTCTCGAGTAATTTTATATCGATGCGAGAGTTATACAAAACTTATGCAATGTTATTAAGAAGACTTGGATAACAGAATAAAAACTAATCTACATTACTCATTACTCTACATTACTTGTTAGGCTAGTTAAAAATTAACACGGCAAACTGTAACTTTAACATTACCCACTGTCAAATCAAACCTAGGGTAATCTTACGCTTATACGTAAACCAGTCGTGTATATTTAGAGTATTTTGCAACTTGAATAAGTGCACCTTGTAATTTTAACAAGAGACAAAAGTTAAATTTTTTACCTGATGTTTACCTTTAAGCGTAACCAATTCTGGCTTTTGAAATAAACACAGAAGAAAATTTCGCTTTTACAGTTTTCTGTTTAAAAAAAAAAAATCTTGAAGTATTTTCCTCCTAAAAACCATTAGTATATCACTCTTCTTAATTTATTTAAAAAAAAAAATAAAATCAAAAACACCACTCCGCATCAACCGCTCTTGACAATATGCCATTATAATGTTTTGAATGAAAAGTAAATAAGGTTTCACTTCAACATCTGCATTTTATTATCATCTGCGACAGGATGCGGGTGTGCCCCAGGCAGGAGACAGTCAATGCAGAAAATAGATTGCTATACGAATCTATTAATACCGAATACATCTTTGGCTCACTTCAATTATATTAAAAATGGAGATGCAAACAAAATGAAAAGGAATATCCTTGTGTGTGGTGCAGCACAACTCCGCATTGACTCCGACCTGATAACCACAGTCCTCATGCAAGACATTTCTCGAGAAAAACTTACAGATGTTCAAAAAAAAAAAAAAAGGAAATGGCTAGCCAACGGATATATTGTACATAAATATGCAATTACTTTGTTGGATATTGCCTTTGATAACCAACCAACGCCCTACTCTGTCAGTTAAAGGTTCATGAAACATGAACAAACCTCAAGTGATTTATTGTGATTTGGTGGTTGTTGTTTCCCTGATTTGACAGTCCTTTTAAATGCAAACCGATTAAAAATCCTGAATCGAATGAAAATGAATTCTTCTGACTTGTTTGTTGGTTTGAGTTTTATGATCAATTTATCTGGATAAATCAGATTTTTTTAAATATAATAACTTGGGTTTTTTTAACGTTTTTTTTTAATGTGAATGTAAAAGAAAAGACATTCGAACATATAGCGGAAAATCTTTAATATGAAAAATTAGCAAACCTTGAGCCTACACAACACAAAAGTCGATTTTAAAATGAAATAGTTGCAACAATAAGTTGCAGTATTATCCACGTTGGTTTATTATTCACTGCAGTAAGGCATGAGAATTTGCAAGCAGGAAAAATTGTGAGTCACACATTAACGTCAAGTTTTTTGCCCAACTTAATTTGACATTTCTTTGTTTCAGTGTTTGACAAATTCAACAAGTTGAAGAATTTGAAAATGGGCGTTAAAATCAAAATGCATTTCGTGCACTTCGTGATTTTTTTGGTCGGCCTAATCGACCAAATGTGTCCACAATCGGTAGAATTGTGCGCAAAATTTCAGCAAACCGGGTCTGTATTAAATGTGAAAACACCAATGCATCCACAAAAAGTGACTGTTTGGTGCGGTTTATAAGCTGACGGCGTCATCGAGCCGTACTTCTTCGAAAATGAGGTCGCAAAAGCTGTTACCGTGAATGGTGTTCGCTATCGCTAGATGATAACGGACTTCTTGTGGCTAGAAATTGAGCATATAGACCTGGACGATATGTGCTTCCAAAAGGATAGTGCCACTTGCCACACAGCCAACGAAACATGACTCTTTTGCGCGAGAAATTCAATGGCCGTGTTATCTCCCGTCGCGTCGGCATTGTGGCGATGTTAATTGGCCGCCACGATCATGTGATTTGACACCGTTGGAGTTCTTTCTTTGGGGATATTTAAAAGAAAAAGTGTACGTCAATAAGCCAAGAACAATTCAAGAGCTAAAGGATGAGATAATTCGGCACATTACCGACATTGAACCTCAATTATGTCTCAGAGTCATTGGAAATATGCATGCCATCGGATACAGGTATGCCACCGAAGCCGTCGCAAGCATTTGGCCGATATTTTGTTTCACACACAATAATTGTCATAGATCCTTCTATCATACCTAATAACAAATATTAAGATTATTCTCTGAAAACTTTTTGTTTTATTTACAATTAACATCGTGCGTTTTCGTTGGACTATACCCTTTAGATTCATAGGTTTCAAAATGGAAACCCTTCTGCTAGGAAGTCTGTAATATCAGCGATAAATATAAGGCGTACAGTTAGTTTGGGGGTGGGCTCACACTTAATTCTGTTTGAAATGCTTCTGAAGCTTTAGCGCCTTGCCAGACCGCTGACCTTCGTGAACCTTCATATCTTAACAGAAAATTATAGGTCCCCACCGACCCTGCCAATTTTACAACAGGCACAAAAGTAGGATTGGAAGTTGTTAGACTCAACAAGTTGTCATGTCACGCCACCAATTTATTTATTTATTATTTGTTGGTAATTTACAAAGTAACCTTAGAACTTAGATCCTCTTAACATCCCTTCTTGGGAAAAACTTTTGTTTCTTTATATACAAATAAAAATCACATACTTTTCATTAAAATCTAGGAAAATCATAAGCAATTATTCTTATGAAACTCTACTGACCCACTTGAATATAGGAAGGTACTCAAACTTATATAGCCGTCTTTCTTCGATTAGAGTTATACACTTGTGTCTTGTGCCAACCACAAGTGTGCGATTTCGTAACCCACATACAATTTTCCCTAAGTAATGAGATTTTATTTTTCCTTAGCCATGTTCAACGACTATAGTAGGTACTTTCAATTTAAGCAATTTGCTTGACTCAAGCAAAAATATATTCTTAACTTAAATAAAAAAAAGTATCTATGTATCTATAATAGAGGTGTGTTTACAATAAGTATGTATTGCATTAAATAAAAACAACGTTGCGTGCATCGAAATTAATGCTGATTCTTCCACATGTGCAGGCACACTTGCAATAAATTTAGCGTACGTAAGTAGCTCGCCAGCCATCATACTAATAAAGCATTGAAATAAAACCAATTGGTAAGCTGATGACTTCTGTATTGAACGAACATACAGCCTCATGAGGCTTTGGAAAAGTATCTAGATTAGATGCAACGATCTGGAAGCATGAGAACTATGCCACAAACAGCATGCACAAAGCCCTACATGGAAACAATCTTCTGCAAGCTTCTTGCGTGTTGTTTAGAATCTCTTTTTATATCTGGCTATCTGACATGTTATGACGATTGAAGAAATAAATATAAATTTAAATTGAAGCTTGCTTCCACGCCCTCGCCCTTCCCTTCACATACAACCAACAGATATGACATGGATTTATTCGGTAGGCCTGTCTAGTGTATATGGACTCGTAGAGAAATGGGCTTTCTGAGTTCTCGATAAATCGCATGTGGGGTCTTTCGAATTAAAGAAAGAAAGAAAAAAAAACCTCCAGCAGCTACCATATTCTTGCTAGAAATGATATGAATCTAATCAAGAGAAGTTTTAGAATGACATTATGGGCTTTAGTTCCCTCTCATGCGATTACTTTGGACATCACGTTCAACTGGGGAGTAAGAAGTTCGTATAAAACACCAGCGATAGGGTCATTCAGAATGAATATATGTGACTATACCTTTATTGTTCCCTCAAAGAACCTTAATGAAGTCTTTTAAGTAGTGCTTCTAGTTTTAAAACCCTGCTTAGATACGGCAAAAGGTCTCATAATATACAAAACAAAAGGAAGAAGTAAAAAAACCATATACCTATAGGTTCTTTGAAAACTCGTAGACAAGAAAAAACTAACCAACAACAACTATCACGGCCGACAAAGGGCCCTAAATAAACAACCAACAAAAAAGGTTCGAAGGTAATTGTGTTTACATTATTCAGGTAGTGCGGTAATGTGACGACATAGTTTTCTGTCATCGTTTTTCAACTGTAGGAAAAGGTGATGTGCGCGTTAATGGCTTAGTAATTAATCTAAGTGAACCGTGAGACATCATCAGGAGCTGAAGGCTGAACTATAGACTTGGTTTTATTTTATACATTATGTTTGTAGATTTATGAACACGGATTTGCCATTTAAAAACTAAAATGTAAATTGTTATCGAAGAGTAGAACAAGATTTGGGGCGACTAGGCCTACATAATATTGTTTTAATAGCTTTTAAATTATATGCAGGGAAATATATCCAATTACATTAAATACCTTAATGTTTAGTCGAAATTTTCCTTATGGCATGTCTGTATTTATATTCCTCTAAATGTTTGTAGTGGTGCAGGGTTTTTCTTAGATATTTAACTCTTATTTGAACTTTAACATTAAACAACATAGATTATTTGATTTTAAGACATTGTGTTACAAAACAGAAGTAGGTTTAAATTTTAAAGATGGTACTGTCGGTTTTACATTATGCGATCTAATCAACATATTTTTTTTTTAAATAGGTATGCATGTAAGACCTAAGGGATTTAAATTGCAATCTTCTCAATCTCATATTTAAAGAAATGAACCACGGAAAATTGAATTCAGTGAATTTAAATCAAGATTTCGGGAATGTTTCTATTAACCAAATAAATTTTGTATGAACTGACAATAAAAATTAGGTTGGAAATTCATGGACAACCTGACGAACACGCCCAATTGGAACCCGTTTAAAAGGCTTTTGTATATGCAAATGTCAAAACTCGATGTAGAAAAAACAGAAATAGAAAATAACAACAACACAAAATATGCACGGCTTTATAGTCCACGAACTTACTCTTGTGGCTTACAACTATAAAAATGTATAGACCTATAGCTACACGTTTAAGACGCATATATCAATGGTTCAATTATTTAATGACGAGAAAATGTTAACAAATTAGAACTACTTTTTTTCGTTTAAACATTTTTTTTTCAATTTTTAAATGCTATATTTTTTAAACATCAGATTGGAAAATTATTGCAATCTCATGGCGAATTCCTTTCAACAAAGAAATCGATTTTTTTCTAAACGGAATCGATTTTTTTCTGAACAGAATCGAATTTTTTCTGTCAATTGAAAGGAATTCGTTTTTCGTAAAAAAAATCGATTTTATTTTTGTGTGATTGTGTTTATGTTGCTTGACAACTGCAATTTACGCAAAACGTCAAGAAATTATTCACAAAACAATTAAGGTTGTTTGTTTTTGTTGTGAGAAAAATGTTTTACCAATAGGATTAAATTAATAACTATAATTATAATAATTCTATTTTATTAACAAAAGATTTTAGCCAGCTTATACGGGGGCAATTTGTTGGTGCATTTTATTTGTTTGAACTTCTACTTGCACATATATTTTTAAAGAAAATTGTTATTGAAAAGTTTTCACTTGCACTGAAAGTTTTTATCACGTCTTTCACTCGCGAAAGGTATTTTTTGTCAAATTTTTGTTTGATAATGAACAACACACTATAAATTATTTGTATAGCTATATTGACTGAATATATTGTTGAATATTTTGTTAAATTAATGTAGAATTCGATGCAACCAAAAAATAAACAACTCGTCTTCCAAAAAATCCACGACTTTCAATTTGACGTATTATAAATGTCAAGTCTTCATAGTGTGTGTGCAAAAGCAAGATTTGTTTTGACAGAAAAGAATCGATTTTGTTTAGAAAAAAATCTGAATAGAATCGATTCTTTTGTTGAAAGGAGTTCAGCATCAGTTCAACCATTTTCTCAAAAAAAAGTGGAAACCTATAATTTCCGTTATGTGAACCTTTTGCACAAAACTTGAAACGCAGTTTTCTTACAATTAATTTATTTATATTCGTTAGAGTGTGTTTGTACTGAATTTAATTAAAATCGGTTCACCCGTTTACACTTTTCACCTCTTCAAATCTCTTTCAACGTGATTTTCCACTAAACCAAACTTCCTAAAGGCGTTGTTTGTTAACTTCCGGTTCCTATCCTTATATCAATGTATCGAATGATTCAAAAGTTCAACGTCTTCGATATTCAGACAACCGGCGTTTTTCTTTTGTTGGCTCTGAGCAGAGGCTGTGCAGAGGCTGTTAAGAGCAGAGCTCTGAGCAGATTAGGTCAGAGTCCTCAGATTTAATTATGAAACACACTTTAGCACTGAACTGTCATTTCATAGGGAATCCATTTTTAATTATGTGTGAAGTTGGCTTCGCTCAGCGTTTCGCTCGATTTGCTCGGTCATTTTATTCTGAGCTAACTCCGATGGAAAAAAGAAACACACTTTTTATGCTCTGATATGTCTGAACTAAAAAAAAAAACATAGAATTTTCGTTTGACAGTTCCGTGATCTGCTCTGAGTTAAAAAAGAAAAGCCCCAAATATGAAAAGGGAACTGGAAAATCGACTTGTTTACCTATTTAAAATTTTTTTAAAAGAGATTTGTGGCTGAACCACGTGTCTTAGGGACTAAAAATATCACACTGGTTATCTAGAAAATGTCACCTTTCCATCTATGTAAGTATCGTATAAGATACAAAAAACAACATTCCAAAAACATGATTTTTGTAGGTCCTTAAAGAAGTTGTACGATTGGAGCAAATCTAAAATATGTAAACTTGAATTGCAGAAGAACTAAGAGCCCTAGCAACCTAAAAACAAAATTTTCTTGATCTAGGCGTTAGTACCTTTCAATCCTACATATATGTATTTAAAGCAAAAAACAATATTTAAAAAAATTAACTTTTTCACGCTATCGGAATGTTGTTTTATTTGTATCTTGCGATACTTAGATCGAAAGTTGGCAGCAAGACCGAACTGTACCCATCAACAACTATTATCTTAACATCGTTACGGCATACTTTACAGGAAGCTTAAGTCCAAGTTTTCCTCCTGCAGTGTTATTCGAATTTTATTCATGAATTCAGTTATTTAATTTCTAAGGAATTATTGGTTTTAAAGTAAAAACCGGAATTGTTTAAGAAAATTGTCACAAGTAATTTTTTCTAATTTAAATTATTATTAATGCATCTGTCACTGAAATTTCGCGTGGTTGAAATGGTAATTTTTAACAAGATAATTAGGAAAATTAACGTCATTCCTAAACTCGAGGTTGTGGACAAAAAACATTGCCTGTTTGGTAACATGAAATTTCACTATAATGTTTAGACTTTGCCATTAAGTGTGAAAAACAATATCATTCAAATGGACGCCTCGGGAAGATTCGCAGAATGGCGATTCTTTTGAGGTAATTTTAACCACTTTTCGTACATTTTGGGGGGTATTTCGGCCATAACTTGAGTAATGTCGGTTTTTAATGCGTCTAGAGTTCGGAGATTATTCGAGTAAGCACGGTCTTTTGCTTAGCCCCACAGAAAAACATCCAACGGTGTCAAATCGCATGATCTTGGTGGCCAATTTACGTCGCTAAAACGTGAAATTACGCGACCAGTAAACTTCACACGCAATAAAGCTGTAATTGGCCGTGTTGTGTGGCTTATTGCCCCGTCTCGTTAGAACCACATATCGTCCAAGTCATGATCTTCAATCGCTGGCCAAAAAATTGGTTATCATTCGACCATGCCGCTCCGATTTGACTGCAACCGTAAATTCAGCAGCAATATATTCGACTGAGCGTGCATTACGATGATGCAAAGGCCTTACGACATCAGTTTCTTCACGACAATGCGAGAAAAGTGCGGCTATGTTTGAATCACCACTTTTGCAGTAAGTTTTAATAATTTTAACGCGTTGTTCGATTGTTAAGGCAAACATTCGACTATTATATAAGAACACTTCAAATGACAGCTGAGTTTGACAGGTGTCAAATGCCAGCGCTACCAACTTGAAATCACGAAATGATTAACCCGTTATATTAAACTCTTTCTGTCTTAGGAATATGTACCATTAAAATTTTTTCTTGCACAAACTCACAATTCACATGTTTATGTAAATTTAAAAAAAAAACTAACACTTTAACATATCTATGGGATTATTATTGATAAAAAAAAAGTAAACCCTTAACCAGCTAAGGGTTCCTAAAGTCTGCAAACAGAAGATACGAGGTAACCATCAGAAAAAAAAACCCAATGCAAATAATATTCTTGTGATAAAAGTAGTTTCAAGTAGCTGAAGTGAAAACTATATCTCAACTCAAAGAAGATTAATTTCCATGGCTTTGTAGATGGTATGGATGTAAGTGTATATCTTCAGCAATTCCGTACGATACGACCTATTTGTCAAATGATTTATTGATGATATCCAAAAGAAGAAAACAAAAAAAAAAAAAGATACAAGAACCCATACACCATGTTCTATTTGAGTATACCACTTCTATATAGGTAATAAAAAATACTGTCCTATCGCATCCATATTCGTTTAAACTTCTGTTTCAGTTAACTGACCGACCATCATCAGATATAGGGAGATAGAGAGACGACCATGACTTGATGGTCAGTCTATATCCAAATCCAATCGACTCTGCCTGCAAATGGATGTGAAATTAGCATTTCAATATTGTTGGCATGCTTTTTACCGTGGCGATGCGATGGCATGATGAATTTCCATTTTCTGATCACAATAATTATTCATTTTGATGAAGTTGAACGAACTTCATTTATATAGCTCAGAATCAATAACATTCTATCAAAGCGGAATGAAATAAGAATTTTAAGATTAGATATTGTTTGATTATAGAGTCAATATAGTTACAGCCATATTATTGACATCTTTCAAAACTAGTTTAATTACAAAACTAGTTTTATAGAAGTTTGGAGCCCCATTATTGACACGGTTTTATGAAATAAGAGATTTATCCAAAGCTAGATTTAAGTTTTCGAGTTTACGTGTCAAAATACTTTTGAATAATATCAATTTGAGCACCTCCAAACACCTATAAAACTAGTTTTGTAATGAAACTAGTTTTGAAACAAGTCAATAAGATGGCTGTTATACTGTTCCATTTTAGAGAGGTACAATTTAAGTATTATTTAAATTTGCCCCTAAAAATATATAAATTTAACACAACCTAATCAACTTTTCAGCTTCTTTAAGTTTAGAAATATTGAAATGCTGCATCAGGTTTTCCTAAATATACCTATAAGGCTTCTATAGAACTTTCTGCGGAAACAAAAGTCTAATAGATGTCATGAATTTGATAACTACTTCTTTTAAGCCGTTTGGAAATATGAAAAACAATACTAACTAAGTTTGGGACCTGTTTTTTTTGATAAGGCTTCATAAATTATTTTAAAGAAGATAAATGAAGCTTTCTATTGCAATTTCATAGAAGCTTCATCGAATACTTGGGTGAGACCTGCCAGATTTCACTAACGAACATTTAAACAAAATGTCAATTGATACGACGTAATATTAATTTGTAATCTTCTAGATTAAATTATTTATCATAACATCAACACAACTTGCAGAGAAAGTCAAAAATGCATTAGCAAAGGGCACACACATTCAAATAATGTTAATGGCTTTGATTACCCTCATTTTTAAATGGACTTTTTAGAGTTTCCTATTAGCAGGCGCGGATACAAGGGGGGGGGGGTAATGGGTGCAAATTTTAGCTTGTTGTTAGTTTTCTTGTTATCACTATTAAATTGTTTAATAATGTGGTGAACTCGTACTCGGATATGCAATTGGACTATAAATTCCCTATTTTGATTTTTATATTAATTGTAATAAATTTCATTTTTCAGAATGTTAAAAATATTCATCTTAAAATTATACCTAAAGGAAATAGATATAAGGAAAACAAGAAATAAATGTTTGTTCGAGATTCTCTAACGAATTTAAAAATTCTTTAGGGGGATCTGTGTCAATTTCGCATTTTCATATTCTTTTAAATCTGTTAAAAGGAAGGAAACGTTAGCTTGCGAACTCAATTTAAATTCACACAATTATGGTTTCGACGGTATTTTTTTATATATAACCTGCGAAATAAAAAAACTCATTTGCTAACCTGAAGTCGACAGTTTTATAATCGGGTTTAGTTTTGAAAACGTAAACCACATATTATCTTCGCTTTTTGTTTCTGATTCCATCTGTAATTCAACGCATGGAAGTTTCAAGTTTGCAGTTGGCTCACAGTTTCCACGGGTAACATCCTCCATGTAGTTTGCCGAAAAAGACAAATAAATTGAAATGGAGTCAGCAACTTCTTATTTCCTCCGGTTGCCTAAAACAGCAAAGGTGTTTTCCAAGATATCTTTATTGGAGTTTTTAGTTAAAAAGAACTTAAGTTTTAATTAAATTTATACATGCATAATTCAAACTTTTTCAATAACAAACAAAATTCTTTATGCTAAGACCAAACCGTTTATTTTGACTACGGTTCTTATCCCAAAAATCCGATTTTTTGTTTTATTATTGGGATTTATTTTTTTGAATATGAAAATTCTTCTACATCTACATTCTAAACTTGAATGAATTAAATGTGAATTCATTTCATCGTTTGAAAATTAGCAGTATTCTAGGATAAAGTTTAAAGGAAATGCTTAAGACGCCCAAACAAAGCTCTTTACCAAAATTCAGGTTTTTCGATTTTTTTTTTTTCAAAGTGAAAGTCTAATTTTCGGGAGTGGGTCAAAATTCTGCTTTAAAAATTCATTAGAATCGACTTTTCTAACAAAAAAAGAAAAAGAGTTACGCCATTTTTGCATTTATAGCCTCAATTACTGTCTTAGATAAAAGAGTAATCTTAAAACCAAATTAATATCAGAAAATTGCTTTTCAAAATTCTGCCAATAATAAAAAGAAGGTTTGAAAAATGTTAAAAACCGCAAGCTTTTTTACATTTTCCAAACACTTTTTTATTATTGGCAGATTCTTGTAAAACATATTTTTTAAAATCAGGATTGTGAAATGGATATTTTGAGAAGCAGAATTTTGAAAAGCAGAATTTTGATAGAAGAATTTTGAAAACAGAATTTTGCTCCTGCTTGAATTTCGACCCCAAAGGTATTAACAGAAAACAAAAATATAGTCTCAAGTTAAATAAAATTAAAATACATACAGAGAACCATTAAAAAAGGCGTCAGATTAGATGGACGATTTTTTTTTCGAAAGGAAGGCAAAATAATACGAAAATTCCCCCACCCCCCCTGAACGAAATCCTGGTTCCACGCCTGCCTATTAGGAACATCAAAAGGAAGCTTTTCCTTATTTTTTTTTTGGAAATTTTGCTAAAATTATTTCTAATTTGACTTGACTATGGAGATAGGGCAATTTTACTAATTTTTACTTTAATTAGATTGAAAAATATCCAGATAAGCATGGTACCACTACATTGTAAAACAAAATTGAAACCAAAATGAAAAAAACTAACCCTCTAGTGTATGACAAAAAGAGTGACCTCCCAACTGCAGGTTTCTTCTGAATATAGTGTTTTTTTCGTAGATTTAGGGCCAGATTAACAGTCGAAACTTGCCGAAATAAGTGGCACTTAAGTATCCCATTTTACGACTTAAAGCTAAGTTTCATAGCAAGCGTAAGTGTAACTTAAGTCACCAACATCGGAGACTTAAGTGCCACTTATCCAGGTAACAGTGGACGGTGATAATGGGAATAAATCTTTCACACATTCCCCACTTTTCTCACTGTGAAACTGGCCCTTAAACGTAATCCAAGCGAATACACTACAAAACAATACATTTTTGCAAGTAATAAAGTCACCTCTTTAATTCGTTCTTCAAAACGATCAAACTTGATCCAAAAGCTAGATACCTCACTGAATTCTAAAGAACTTTAGGGAAATTTAAAACATGTTGGTATAGCTGCAGAAAGAAATAGCACATAGTTCTCAATAAGTCCCGAGGAAATGTGCTCAATATACTTCCACAAACATCAAACACTAATATGCTTCCTTTTGTGTCTGATGAACACGAAATTTTCATTTTCATTTGAGAGTGTTGATGCGGATTCTGCTAACAAAGCCATTTGTTCAATCAAGTCAAATGCTGGGAAACCTGATTCAATTTCACCGAAATTCATCAAATTGATTCTTCCTATTGCTCTACCGTATATATATTGCACATTTTGAATGTTTGTATTTTTAGTGGAGTATTCCCTGAACAATGGGAAAATGTAAATGTAAAACTAGTGCCAAAGAAAGTGAACTCATCTAAACCATCAGATTTTAGACCAATAAGCTTGTTGCAATTTTTGGGAAAAGTTTTCGAAAAGATTTTGAATGATAAGATTCTATGTTATCTTAGTTGACATAACAAGCTATCTCAGTGGCAATAGGGTTTTCGGACTAACCATAGTCGTCAATCAGCTGTTTTAAAACTAACATCTGATTTTCACGAAACTCCAAATTCTGATAAGTTTGGTATAATAACGCTCTTAGATTTTTCGAAAGAATTTGATAGCATTAATGACACAATTCTACTAAATAAGCTTAAAAATAAATTCAATTTCTCTTCTTCAGCTATTCGACTTCTTAGTAATTATCTCAGAAATAGAAATCATAAAGTCATTACTGTTCATGGTAGGTATCTCTGATCCTGTGATTATTAATTCTGGAGTTCCTCAAGGTTCCATTTTAAGTCCCATTTTGTTTTTATTGTTCATTAATGACCTCCCCGAAGTCGTTTGTTATTGCTCGATTCATATATGTATGCAGACGATGTTCTTCTATACCTACTGTTTTCGTTCAATTGGTTTGTCAGAAGATTGCATTGCAAGAATGAACGAAAACCTTCTAAATATTCTGAATTGGTCCAATTTAAATATATTACAACTATATAAATCCCTCAAAGTCCAGTGCCATGCTTTGCACTCGAAATACATTTGATGAAACTAGTTTTCCTGCAGTTATGCTGGGAAATGATGCTATAGATTTTGTCCACAAATTAAAATATCTTGGCTATTACATTAACTCCCAATTAACCTGCTGTAACGCTGTTTCAGATGTGGTTAGGAAAATATATTATATATATTAGGAAAATATATTCATTAAGAACTTCTTCTTATTTATTGAAACCTGGTATAAAAAAAAACACTTATAGTGAAAAGCCTGCTTTTACCCTTTTTATGTAGGTACGCTTTACCTATGGGTGGTACTTCCTTTATGGTTAAAATAACTCGTTAATCTTCTAAAGCGCAATATATGTAGGTATGTAACTTGCAAATTGTTATTTATTTTCTTAGACACATAATATTTCTTCAAAGATCCGATCCCTTCGACTATATATAGAAAATGTATAAAAAATTCCTATACTAAGAAGGAATCCCAGCAAGTGTTTGTTCCATAATACCATACCTGCCACACTTCCGTATTGTTCATGCTTCTTTATACAACATTATATGTTCCTACATCTTTTCAAATAGTTTTACTGCAAATTTCAAATTCTACGGCTTCCTTAATGGACAAACTCCTATAGAAGCTATATGAGAAAGTTTATCCTATTTAATAAGAAATAAACCGCATCATCTGTTTAACTCCTAAGGCTATACCTATCTTAACGAGTTGAAAATTAACTACGGTAGGTACACTTTATTTGGGTTTAGAAACCATTTACACCCCTTAAATATATGCAACATTTTTTTTTTTCGAGCAAAAAAAAAAAAAACAAAGATTAAAAATCAATATGGCACGCGAACTACATCTCCATTTAGACTAATTGAGTGCTAATTGTCCAATGACCTTTTTTTTTGTAACAGTGACTCGCGCCATTTTCTTATCAGTAATGGCTGGATAGCCCACTTTCATTCCATATGGCGCCACAGAGACCAGCACTTCAAATTTGTGATTAAAAATAAAAAGCACAAAAAAAAAGCAGAAAAAAAAACCATCTCTGATGGCAAATGTGAGTCTGAGCATGGATGAAGGAACGAAATCGTGAAATCGTGCTAAGTGGAAGTATAGGGATAGGTAGAACGAACGGATAGAAAACTTATTCCCTCCAGTGAAGATGAGCATGAAAAACAGTTTGAAGATACCTTTTCCGTTTTCAGAGGAAACTCCGTCGTTGGGTGGAGTGGGAACGGGCTTTCGCCCTTTTCTCTGACACCTTTCCATCATCAGCCCCCACAGCAAACTCACACAGAGACAAACATACTTCACAAAAAAATAACAATTTATCTGAAAATGTCAACGAACTCACCCACTAACTGTAGCGTTGATGAAGTGTCGTGTACCAACTATAGAAGAGGAAGGGATGAAAACATAGGGCTGCGGAGGGATGTGTGCATCTATTGCCGTTCACGAGCGCGGAAATAATATTGTATAGTGGGTGGTTCGTTGGTGGAGGTTCCTTTTCTTTATCCTATACACACTGATGCCGACTCGAGGCTACTCGTTGGGTTTTTCATAAAGCTCCCTTGGGGCCCATTAATTGTGGGCGGGGGCGGTAATATTTCTCGGTCTGAAAAATACCTAGAATGAAATGAGCCGGTGCGGTGGTGTGTGTACCTTATAGATATTGTAAGAATGGTCGGGCTTGTTGGGCAGGTGGGAATGAAACAAGTTGTTTTTATTCTTTTTCTCCAAAATCAATAAAGGTCTCGCCGGAGTCCTACGCTGATAGGTTTCTAGGGATCTCTCTGTGGAAGGAAGAAGTTTTCTATAAAGAGTGAGTTTTTTGTTTGCCTCTTATTGTTTTTGTGTACATTGCTCTCGTCCTATATATTTTTCTGTAATTCCTTTTATTTGAAGGATACCATTGGCAAGCAATTCGCTGTGGTGGATTAACTTTAGTTAGACTTACAAAGCATTTATATTCGTATACAAACCATACCATATCAACCGTACGCTTTTGTTTTGGTATGCTTTTGGTTTTGGCCTTTCCGCTCATTCGCTCCTTTAAAGGCAACGTCATTATAAAAGTAATATAATATTATGTGGAAGTGTAATATTTAGTATGCATGATGGGTCTTTATTTTGAAAAAAAATTGAATTATCAGAGTGTAATGTTTGGAATCCAATTAAAATGAAAAGAACACTTGAAACTAAGAATTTTGATAAGCGCGAATGTTTTCTAATCTTTTGCTTTGTAAAGCTTTTTGTAGATTGTAGCTATAGGGTTCTTTAAATTGAGTGAAGGAATGCAAACGACTTTAAGGTGATAAGAAGAGCATGATTTTTAATATAAAACTCGTTATGTTTCCAAAAACAACTATTTATTCAACGAAAATTAATTGTCTCCCCCCAAAATATAGATTCTAACAGGGCAGTGGCGTAACTACGGGGGAGAGCAAAGGGGCAATTGCCCCCCCCCCAACCATACAAAATACCTATTCAAATATTTGATAGTAAGCTCATTTTGATAAATTGTTCCAAATAAACATTTGTAAAGAATAGAGCTGCAAATATGACACCACTTTATCATAAACTGAGAAAAAGAACTCCTTCATTAGGTAACGCTAATAACTATACCTCCGTTTTTACTATTCAATTGTCTGATCAATTCAAAGTCAAACACTGAAAACTCTTTCTTTCTTTTATTTAGTTTTTAAATAAAGTTGTTTTAGTGAACACTTTTTGAAAAAAAAAAATTCAAACTCAAAATTTTGAAAAAAATATTTCTTTTTGAATTTTTTCAAAATTTTACGCAATTAACTACTATTTTTGTTTTACAATTTCAATGCTCTTATAAATTTTTAGTCAAAAACACAAAACCGGATGCTTAAATGTCTTGTACCTATGTACTTTTTGAGAAAATTGAATACAACTAAATCTACTTTACTACCTACGTAGTGGAAATAAGCAATAAGTAAGAGCAGTAAATATTAAAAACGTTGTGGACAAAATTAAAAAAAAAATTCTTAAAAATTTTGAGTTTGAAAATAATTTTTTTTAAAACTGTTCACTAAATCAACATTATGTATTTAAAAAGAAAATAAAAGAAGAGATTTCTATCTTTACAAAAAGGTACCTATAGCATGGCATTGTAAGTACATATGTATTACAGTTGTTTTGTAACAATTTTTTTTAATATTGTAGAAAATTGCCCCTCCCGGCTAAAGGGGGGGGGAATTGACACCCTCCTATACGATTTTTTTCTTGTATCGACCCAAATTACATACACGCTCTAGCCTTTTGTCACATCTTTGCGAATCGCCCTGTAAAAGTTTTTGTTTTATATTTTTGTCTCTCTATAAAAAAAAATTGTTTGCCCCCCCCCAGAGCAAAATCCTAGTTACGCCACTGTAAAATTGAATGTCCAATAAACGACTAAATTATCTGTATTTATTTCTAAGTCGCTGCATATCTATGCCTTGGGTAGGTAAAGAAATGGATGTTAATATACTGAATACCAATAGCCGTGATTTTTTGGGATTTTATATATAGTAAGAAATTTCCAAAAAAAACCATCCGCAGTAGCCTAGTTTTCATAATCCACATTTTGACAGCTGTCAGAATAATTTGAGCAAAAAAAAAAATACAAATGAAAGATAGTTCGCTACAAATAAAAAGTAAAACAAAAAATAACTTCAACCAAAAATTAATTTTAGTTACATAAAATGGACAATTCTATTCGATACTCGAATAAACGTCACAAACCCATCCCCAGTAGGCTCCTACTTCTCTTTTTATTGGCAGTAATTCTACTGTGGATGTTGTTACTAGTGTAAAATGCCACTGTACTGTGAATAGCTTTAACAAAAAAACACGACTAAATGACTACAATGACTTATCTCTATACGAATAGGGGTCATGTGGCGGATTTTGTTTGAGGAATTTTCATTTCACAACTTTTAGTGTTGCAATTAAATAATTTGGTATTTAATTGCTTGGAAAATTTAATTTTGGCAAGTTTTTATTTGGCTATGTCATCGTTTCGCAAAACCGTCATTTCGCATGTTTCACATATCGCATTTTGAAGAACTGGAAGAGAATTTTTGCGAAATTATCTACATATTTGCGGAGTAGAATGGAATAGAAACTTGAACTTTTTCATTATGGTATACGATTTAGCGAAAAGACCTTTAAATTTCTAGATAAAACTTTTAAATAACTGAAATGAGCGCCTGAATAAAATATTGTTCTAATAAACTCTTGAGGATCCGGCTGCTTATAGCCCAAGAACATTATAGTTTATAGGCACACACAACACACTTCTCCAAAGTTCGAGAAAATTATATACAGGGTTTTTATTGCTTAAATTTGCAAACGATGTTAAGTCTAAAAGCTGAATGCAAATTTTAGGAGTTTAGGTATAACCAAAATATGAGTACGAGAGTTTATAGGTTGATTTTTTTCGAGGTCTGTCTTTTTTTTTTTGCTTAAAATGGACAAATGTTTCATATGGAATGAAATGCGTTTGTTTTTAATGAAATAAATAAATGGTCTCGGTATAGTAATAAAGTCAGATTAAAAGTCAGTTACACTTATTGGTTTTTTACTTGCTCTATAGGGCAAGTATTTCGAGGTTATAATCAAAATTAATACTACGATAATCGAAAAGTCCGAAAAAGTGGGTTTCGTCATACCGTCCGTCGGTCTGTGCGTCCACTGTTATTTAAGGTAGAGCCTAAACAAGTGGACCGATTTGGATGGAATTTTGTACAGAGCATTTTTATGTGATTCCCTAGAGGGGAAATTCGAATTTTTGTTTAAGCTCATCTAGAACGGGTAGCAGCTGCCATATAAATATTTTGGTTTCTTCAAATCTTCTCGAAAACGGCTCCAACGATTTAGACTAAACTTCGTACCTGTAATAACCAAGTCAATTGTAAGAAAACTGAATTATATGTTGTTCTCAAAAAAATCAAATTACGGAATTAGGTATTCAAGGTTTTTTGAGAAAATTGTCTCATTTTTGGGTTATTCACGTATATCTCTGCCATATGGTTAATTCGATTTTTTTATAATTTTGCAATCTGATGTTTCTCAATAATTTAAACAATAATGCATTTAAACATTTTTAAAGACATTATTTTAATTATAAGCAAAAAAAAATCAAACGAAAAATCAATTTTTTAGTGCTTTTGACTCTTTTAATATTTACTCGTTAAATATATACATACATCACGCATCTTCAATGTTGTGTTACATACAGTATTTAACCACAAGAGCAAGTTCGTGCGATCAAGTCGGGCATATTTTAAAGGAATAAATAATGACAATTGTTGTAAATTATGTTAGGCACGCCACTGATATTCTGATATTATCTAACGCTTGGTATTTGTGTTTGCTTTTTTATACATCTGTAAATGTAAATTCAATGTTGATTGTCGACAAATAAAAAATTTATCATACCTAGTTGAAATTAATTATAATTTAAAAATAAAAGTGTTCTTTTATAATTTGAAAATACCTTTTTTTTCTTACCCATTTTTTCACCAGTTTCATTAAGATAAAAAAACACAAATATAATACATATTTGTATAAGAAAAAATTTACTTGTAGGAAATTTCCCTACACATACTATCACTAGTTAAGTCAGTAAACACAGACAAGTCACCTACACCTTTTCACAAAAAAAAAATCAATCGCGTTTCATTCTAGTTCCCACGATTGATCTGCAATCTGACCCCCAAATCTTAAATGGTTGATGGGAAAACAACATTAAATCTACTTGAAAGACTTGGGTAAACGTTACAATATGAGTTATTTGTTTTAATTTGTTGGTACTGGGCGCGTTTGCGTACGTTTTCTCAAAATATTACCAAACAATTGTTAGGATCTTTTTTTTTGTAAAGAATTTTAGAAACTACTATTTTTGCGTAGAAATTTCTTCCAGAATGACTGATAATTTTCGATTAATTAACAAAAATTATACCCCCTTCACCCCACAAAATCAAAGGCTTTGATGGTGCAAATTTAGGCTATCTGCTTGTTAGGAAACGCTTAACACATAAAAATGATAAGCTTTCTACCAAAATTTCGCTGTGTCTGAATTATTTTCTATTTGAAAGTCTAATTTTCTTTTTCAAAGAAAAAAGTAAATTTTCAAGAAGTTCAATTTTTTGTGGTTGCATCGAAACATTCATCAACTGCTGTATTTTCTATTGATCTAAAATATCTAATGACATAACAATAAAGACATCCAACATCACTTAAGAAAAGATCATCTCAAACCTTCAATTGAAACAGTTGTTGCATTTGAATCAACAAAACATAGTCGTGCTACATCGTTGCATCGTCTTCTTCTTACCTACATGCTACATACATATGTGTTGATGTTGAAAACTATTGGTCCTCTTGAAAATTTCGATAATATTAATGTTTAATGACAAACTGCTGTTCAAATTAATGCATTTCTTTAAAAAAAAAAATAAAATATGTTGACTTCTCGCCAATACAAAAGAGAAATGACAAAAATTCAGAACAAATATTAAAGTAAAGTCACGTTCCATTCGTAATGAATGCTCCAATGACAGTTCGTTTGCTTTAGAACGAAAAATTCTATAATTTTTTTTTTTAAAGAGTAAAATAGAAAAATGAGTTTGCATAAGTTCCAGAGGATTAGATGTAGGTATGAGATGCATTATAGTTCTAGATCTTCGTATATGTGTTCTATAGAAAGATTGTTGACAAAATATTAGAATTAACACTTTTGTGGGGTTATTTTTTTTTTATTTGATGAGGGCGATTTAAAACAGCAGATGTCTACTTTTGGGGTTAAAGTTCTTATGTTTTTTTTTATGTTTGTTTATTGGATGGGATTACAAAAGTTAAAGTTTATTATTTTATTGAGTTTTCCAAGTGTATGTATTGGTATTGCAAACTTAAAAGAGAAGACAATTTTTGATCTTAAGTGCGCCATACCCCATACAGGAAGCTTATAAGAAATTGAAGTTCTTATAGCAGGCTCAATATCGTTATAATCACTTGCCAAGAAACTGATAATACAAATATGTATCTACAATGCAAGTTCAGTGAACAGCACGTGAGCAGCGTATAACATAATATATTTAAAAAAAAAGTGTAAACCCCCCTTGTGAAATGAAAAGTTCTATATTCGTAATTATTAAGAATATACATAGAAGTGGTTTTGTTGTCTTTTATCGTCGTGGGCTGAATGAACTTATCAGTTACGACGGACAATTCATGTAGAGAAGCTTCTATCATCCTTCATTTAAATATAATATAGGTATGTACATATATCTTACAACATCCTTCGGAGTGTGCCTTAAGTTGGATACTTAGGCCAGGCGCGCACATGCAACTAAACAGTTTGGTTGCGATTTTGAGCACTATGGGAATATATGAGAGTCCGCGCACATAAACCGGCGGACTCCCATATAATCCCGAGTGCTCAAAATCGAAACCAAACTGTTTAGTTGCATGTGCGCGCCTGGCCTTAGATGACGTTTCCAACCCTCCGCACATGAGTCAAACTGTGTAAAAACGCATGTTTTAAACGGAGGTATTCAAACAAAACCTTTTCTTTGGAATATGTTTGCAACTGATTGTTGTTCATTGCATCACTCACATGAATATGACGAATTCAAAACCCCCGCAGCAAACAGTTTTATAATCTCTAACTATTTTGTGTCTGGCTACAACCAGGAAAAAAACTGTGGAAAGGTAATTTTTATGTGAATTCGTCTGAAATGTTTCTGGTTTGCTTACCTATATTTATCCACCCCCATAAAAATAAACAAAATAAACCCCCATCAAAATGTCAAAATCATAACCAACTGTGAAATTGAAAACATTTCAAAACCGTCAATTATAGGATTCCCCCATATAACAAAAAAAATTTCAAGTCGTAGGTTTTATTATATATTTCAAAATGTCACACACGTGACTGTAACATTTAAAAATTTCCAAGAACTAGACATGAGATTATAATGTCAAAATAACACTATTCCTATATATTTACATTGCAAAAGATGTTCCAGGAACAAATGCGTAACTGACACATGAGTTCCTAAAATCAATTCCTTATCGCTTCATTTTATATTTCTGAAATCTGAAATTGAGGCTAAATCCCCCTCCATACACACACGCCCCAACCTGTAGCACAAAAACGTGATTATGATTTTTCTTGATTGCACACACGTTCTTGAGGATGTACCTACCTACTGACATCACTCTACTCTCAAGCTCAAACAGGTCACGATGTCAATTTGTATACCTATGCAATGCAATCACAACACCAAAAGTATACCTATTCAAAAAAAAAAAACAAAGAATATTGCCCAGCGACAAGGATAATAATAGCAAACTATAAAACTTAGCGCAACGTCATACTATTATTACGTCATACAAAACACATCTTCACAGCATACATAATGTACATCATACATAACATTTTGCTCAAAACATGGCCACCGACCGATGTGGTGGCTGCTGTGCAAAATCATTAATTCAAGAAAGGATCCTTGCATCATTTTTTAAATGTCTACTAACTAAAGTACAACCATGAGAATGAGAATAAGTAGGTGTACGTATATATGTATGTCCTCACCCTCAACTCACATCCTTCGGCTTTGGCTTCTACACCAATCTTATTGTGGTTATTGTTGTTGTCTCTATCTAACGGCATTTCTAATGGAGTTTTTTTACATTCTACATTCCTTTACAGCAGATATTATCGCATAGGATGTCACATAAAATGAGTTTAGATTGTACGTGTGTATGTATTTATGTATGTACATGAACGCTTATATTCCTTAAAAATTGGGGCAAGGACAACGTTGATTATGAAATAATCAAAATGGGGATGATGAGGTTACGGAAGGAAAGAAATAAAAGCTTTTAAAATAATCGTTAAGTTTCATAACAAAATAAGAGAGAGAGAGAGCGATAGAGGAAAGCAGATCCTCTCTCCTCCTTGCAGAACTTAACGAAGGACGCTGCAAAATTATTGTTACAGCTGATATGAGAGAATGGGAGAAACAGATTTTGCGCCATACAATTCGTTGTATTTATTGTATTTTCAAAATAATTGGCAACCAACAAAAAAAAAAAAACATGCCTGAATTTACAAAATGTAGTGTAAGTATTAAATTTTTAGTTTTAATTACATTATACAGAGTTAACTATGTATGTATGTGCCCGTGAAAAAGGCTTAACACACCATTTTCTTTGGGGAATTCAAGTCATTATATAGGTAGTTTTGCTAACTTCATTTGTTTCGCGTGAGAAAAGGACATTATCTGCAATATTCCACCGGCAATCCCATAAACGGTCCAAGTACTACATTATACCTACCTACGTAAAGGGTGGCAGTGGCACCTTCTATACCCCATCATGGTAAAAGCTATAGGAACTATTCTCATACGTACAGGTAGTAGGTATACTATTTAATCGAGTTTTTTGAAGTACTTCAGTAAGGAAAAACTAATTTCCTATAAGACTGTAATAAAACTAAAACAAGGAGGGTCCTTAAAGTATCTATACAAAAGTAATTTGGTATATTATATCGCGTTACGGAAAAGGAGTGTGATAATTTACTTTGATAATTTTAATGTTCCTTTAAGATTTATTTATTTAATTTTTTTTTTTAGTATTTTGGCGTACTTACATGTTATTTAATAAGACGTTATGAGATTAAAAAATTTTCTAAAAGATGCAAAATATTTAAATAAAGGGTCCGCCATCTAACGTTTTTTTTTCAACTTATGCTTATTTCGTGAATGGTAACACTTAGCTCATGTCTGATTTGACAGATAATTAGTTTTATCCTTCCGCTGAACGAATATGGTCGACTTAGAGAAGATGCCGATTTTGCCAAAAAAAAATCATCTTTTCAGATGAAGCTCATTTTTATCTTGGCGGGTAGTAAACAAGCAAATTGGCCCATTTGGGGCACAGAAAACCCGCACGCATACATTGAAAAGCCGATACACCCAAAACGAGTCACTGTTTGGTGCGGATTTTGGTCCAGAGGCATAATTGGGCCATTTTTCGAAAATGAGCAAGGAGTGGCCGTTACAGTCAATGGCGATCGTTATCGGGCCATGTTGAACGAATTTTTGTGCACAAAAATTGAAGAGGAGGATATTGGCAACATTTGGTTTCAACAGGACGGCGCTACGTGCCACACAGCCGAAGCTACACTCGATGTTTTGCGCCATTTTCAAAAAAAAAAGAAGTTATTTGGCGGACCCTTTATATGAGTATTCCCATACCTTGGAGGTATATTTATAGCTATATTTCTAACGGGTGTATGTTTTTTTTGTTGTTAAAAATTTATTGCACAAATCGCAGTTAGCTTTTTGTCTGTCTATATTATATTTAGCAATACTTAGATGTTAAATTTTCATTCCTTAGCCACAGGGGTGGATTCAAAGATTTTCCGGCCCGCAGCGCCGGACCATTGTTGTCTATATGTAGAGAATTTGAATGATTTTTCAGTCAAACTACAATAAATTGTATCTAACGGCTACTTCCTCTTGCAAGAAAGTGACAAAACCTCCAATGAGTATAGGTATAGGTACTCGTAAGCGTCTCCCTTTAGATTGGAAAGAAAATTGTAGGTACCCTAAATTCCTCCCATAACAAGCACACAAGAATGGTTTGAGAGTTGTAAGTCACTAGACCGTTGTTCTACACGAGCTATCACGCCATCAAATTAAGGTATTTATTTTATTTTTATATTTTGTGTCAATGGATTTCCATTTCGTTAGGGCAAATGAGGTAATTTCGTGAAAATTTACAAATTTGATTTTAATTCATATATAATTTCCCATACAATTTTCCATTGCAAAATGACGTTTTTGGGTAAGAAATTACCTGAAAAGTTTACGAACACACCCAATTGGAATCCATTCAAAGTGAAACAAATTGAAAATGTCAAAACTATTGGTCGGTGAATAAAAAAATATGCACGACTGGGTCGCACGATCTTGCTCTTATGCTTGCTCACATTGTGGTTCTATAGTCTGAAATAAATTAGCTATGGGAGTCTCTATTTAATCCATTTGCCAAAACTTAGTTCAGTTGCAGGTGGTATTAAGTGAGTATATAAAAATTAACAATATAGCCCAGTGTTGCACATATGCGCAATTTTCATGAAAGGAAATTATATTATTTAAACTGTTAAATTGTTTTAAATCAACAAGATTAGAAAGAAATTTATTAAAATACTTTGAATCTGTTTTAACCCAACCCGATGTACACCATCTGATTTTTTATAAAAATCTTAATTTATGAGAAAAAAAATTGAAAATCGTAGGAGTGGTTTTAAAAATAATTACTTTTTTATATATAAAAATTTCGTTAACATGGTGGTACGCCAATTTTAAGTATTTATTAATGTTGAGTTAAAAATTGAACTTGACAAAAAATTATGCTAACCGTTTTCGAAATATCGAATTTTCAAAAAAATAATTTCGAATTTTTTTTTCAAAAATCCAACAATCATTTTTTAGAAAATTTTGATACGCACTTTTATTTATATTTGTTACAAGTTTCTGTATAAAAAGTCTAGTTTTATTCGGTTGATCAAATATTGAGATACTCGAAAATCAAAGAAACCGTTCCATGAGAGCTACTGTTAATAAACGTAAAATATAAAATTAAAAAATTTTAAATGGTAGATGGTACTAATTTCAACACACACAAAAATTTTTATCAAAATCGTAGGAGTCATTTTTGAGAAAAAAAAATATTTTTCTTAACGGTTTTTAAACATTTGTATAGGAGGGACCATTATTTTTAGGTATTAGAATAAATTTTGTCAAAAATCTTCTAGATAAAGTTGAAAAACTGCTTTTTACCAAGTTTAATAAAAATCGACCAAGTCGTTTTTGAAATATTGAGTTTTCAAAACAAAATTTCAAACTTTTTTTAAAAATCCAAAAAATATCTTTTTGAAAATTTTGGTACAGAATATTATTAAGAATATGTCAATAATTCTTCATAAAAAAATTGATCAGAATCAGTTGAACCGTTTTTTTGAGAAAAGCGAAAATCAAAAAAATGGTTCTTTGGGAGGTACCATTAATATCCATTTTTTGGAACCATTTTTTTTTTATTAAACGGCAACTTATAACTATTTAAATTTATTGAGTTCTTAAAAAAAATTCTGTAGCGCTGATTTTGAGAAAAATAACTTTTTCCTTTTTGGCCAAGAAATTTTGTATGACAGCTACTGTTAGTTTTGGTCCTAAAAACAAGAGAAAAAAATGGGTGGGGGAATGACCAAAAAACGCTAGGCACCAAGTTTAAAGAAAATCTACCCATCCGTTGAGGCTCTGTAGTCGAACAGACAGGCAGACGGACGTTTTTGCGAGACCCACTTTTTTCGTCTTCGCTATCATCGTAATGTCAAGTTTGATCAAAATCTCGAGTTCGATTTCTTGTACGAATTCATAACTTGCCATATAATTAGTAGCTACCTATATTCGCAAGTAAAAACAGAAGCAGAAAAAGAAAGCATCCGAAATGGCCGCGTTCGGGTTACTATCGAAAGCTTACCGGATATAGGCTTGTGTCTTTGTGATGTTTTAATGGGCACGTTCAGGATTTACTAGGATAGCCTATATTTATAGATACTCAAGTATCCATGTATATTTTTGAACGACCAAAACCGGATAGGTTAAATTTGCTGCTGGAATCAGCTTTTAAGTTAGCTGTTCTTGAGAGTTCTACAAAAAATACCAGAAGAGAGAGATGTCTTTTTTGGCAACAGCTTTTTATCATCAGATTTGTTTTTACAAGGGATTATAATACTACGTTTTCACCAAGAGATAATCCGAGATTTAAGGTAGGAGTTTTAAAATTAATCTTGAAGTGTTTTCACCAGCGAAAAAGGAGATTAATTTGACGTTTTCAGTCTGAATTGCCATTGTCAATTTGACAAATTTAATTGGAAAACGTACAGCAAACGGAAAAACAATTTTTGAGCAATAAAACAATTCAATTTGAATAAACTATTTATTAAAAATGAGTCTAGTAACCTAATTCTTTGTTATCACACCATTTGATTCTTCGAAATAACATTAGAGTGAGTACCTTCATTGAATAGGAGAATCCATAATTATAGAAAAAAAACACAATTTTTCGGCCCAAACTTCAATGAGAAGCTCCCCATCCTCCAGTGTCCAGATTTTCCATTGTTTTTTTTTTGTTTTGGTTGTTGCATTATCTTGAATTTGTTTTGTTTACATTGTAAATACTTACATTTTTATTCCTTCAGCCAACGCGCAAAAATATTTATTTTTTTTATTATCAACGGAAAAACTGACGTTTAAGGGTGCGTTCTACAAAATTAGGATTGTTTTATTTGAAAATCTCCTTCTGGCAAGAAGATTTCAATGCGATTTATTTTAAATCTTCATTTGAGGAGATTTAAATTTGTATGGTAAATCTTCGAGATTTGAATAGGATTTATGCTAAATCCACTTAAATCGCGATTTAGTGCTCGGTGAAAACGTAGTATAAAACAACACAAAGCTATCCAAATCGATTTGGATACTAATCTGAACGTGGCCAATCCGTTGTTAGAAAACAGTCGATGACAGCTGATGCAAACAAAAATCAAAAGCTATCTTAAAATGTTTGGATAGGTACGTATGTTAATGTTTAACGAAAGATCGAAAAACGAGGTAACATAAAACATTGAGTCTTTGTGACCAAAAGCAAAACAAAATAACCGATATCAACATACATAAGCGAAATTAATGGCTTAAAACTGAAAAACTAAGACTGCGTTTGCGTTAATTATTCTTACTTATTCATAGTGAATAAACAATAGAATCTTTATTGTTTCATTCCCTCTTCCAGCGTCTATTGAAATCCCTAAAGGCGGTAGTAGCTCATGCGTCACGTCGCGCGTCGTGGCGTAATGGGTAGTGCGTAGGACTGTCACACCGGAGATCTGGGGATTGAACCCCATCAGCCTTCCCGCCCCGCTTTTATTGCAGGTAGTGAAGACGTTTGTATAAATCCTAGCAGCGATACAATGCGCCTGTTTGGCCCAAAAACTTTCACCAAGTTTCCCAAAACTAGCTTTTTTTCCTATAGGTTTCGACAGGAAATTGTGAAAAATTTCACGTTACCAAACAGACCTAATGTCGATGCAATGTACCTACCTACCTAATCAAGAATGGTTTTTATTTTCTAGCATTATCAAATGTTAAAAAAATAAGCCCCCATTTGTTTTTGTACCCTTGACCTCATTGATCTAAATATAGTAAGTCAATAGATAGTAAGATTAGACAAAATCACAAACAATAATACATATATGTATGTATATCTTTCTTGCATCACCCTTGACTTAAATTTCATTCATTTGTTGCAACCCGGTAGCAGTAGCAGATATTATTTTTTGTTTGTTCTTCTAAACAAGGACATTTATTGTATTTAAAGCTCAGTTCTGAATATTTCTAACCAAACAAGCGTATACAGGATACTTTAAGAGTCCTTGTGGAACGTTTATATAAACAATACAAGGAGAGCATCTTCATCACCATAGGTATAGAACATCATTGTTCTTCTATCGCTGTATCTCTTCTCCAGCAACACTGCTGGCTATGGCTACTGATCATCCTATCCAGCATCGTAAAATTATTTGTTGCCGAAGGCGCTTAGTTCTTGAAAAACAAAAACAAAACAAAATCATAAATAAAAAAAAAAATACAGTTGGTACTGATGAACGAAACGTAGGTATAGTAGTAGTATACTTCGAAAGTCCTTTGTCCTTTATTTTTTAAGTGGAGCAAAACACTTTTGTGCATGTGCTATTGTTGGTGATAGAAAAAAACTTTAAAAAGTAAAAAAAAAAAAAAAAAAAAAAACACTCCCATTGGTTACTCTTCTGTGGGACTGTGGGCCAACAGCCAGCACAGCACATGTTAACAAGTGAAGGATTTTCCCATAGGAAAGCACCCAGTGCCACCCATCGTCATCATCATCGTCGTCGTCATCAATTTCCTACATTGTTTTTTTTTTTTTGGTTTTGGTGTGTTGTTGCATTTTTGTTGTCGTCGTCGTCGTCGGTCTTGGTGTAGTATAGAACGTTGATTTGTTTTGTGGGAAAATCCATGTCATTATCCTTAGTGAGTTGGTCTCGTTGTTGTTGTCGTTTTTGTGCGCATAAGATGTGGCAGATATTTCTTGTGTGGAAAATAAAATCGATGATGACAAAGGGAAAGAGCGACTCTACTTGTCGTCCTCAATAAAAATGTAGTTTTTTTTTTAATTTTTTATTTGATCACTTCCTTGGAGCGACTTCCTTGGAGCTAGATGGAGCTGATATGGTATTTTGTGCTGCATATATGTACCTACTGCTGCTATGGACTACCCAAGCAGTGATGCAAACGCGCGTACAATGCCTTTTGAATATAAAAATTCCTACATGCAAATATTAGCTATTCAAGCGGGTAAAAGGAAAACTCAAAGGAACACTGAGAGACCATCAATACAACCAAAGAGGCTTACGTCTTCTTTTGTAAACATATTTTATCGACAAAAAAAAAACTATAGCTATCTAGTTGAGTTACTCGAAGTAAAAAGAAGTTATAAGTTCAAAGACAATATTTACCGTTTAGAAGAGCTACTTTTTAGTTCTTGCCATAAGTCAGAAAAGGAGGATTTATTAGTTCCATCAGGTTTATTTAAGTTTTTCGCCAGGCACCTACTTATACTTATGTTAAAATTCTGTTGTGATTTTTAAAAGTCCTAGATGCACCACAGACCTTTGGAATGTAGTTATTTTAAATTAAAAATAACCTATATTAATAAATTATGAGTAGGTATAGCCTTAGAGGATATACTATAATATCGAGTGCTCGTTTCTATCCCTAATTCATTGTAGAGCTTGGGGCCATGATAGGGGGCGCTATTTCACTTTCGGTTAAGATAAAGTCTTAGAAGATATCGTCCAGCTGCTATCACTGCTATTAATTGGAAGTCATAATTTGCTTATTTTCCCTCTAAATTGTTCTACTTTGAAGTAATTCATGAAATTAATAAGTGTTTGTTTATTATCTTAAAGATTTCAATATCTTCTTTTTTAGTTTTTTCTCCAATGTGCAGAAAACTCAGTGACCGAAACTTAAACAGCGACCCCTATGAAAGGTCCGCATTCGAATAAAAACAAGCACTCCATATTATATATCCTCTAAGAGGTATAGCATACATACTTTGACATTTGACAGATGGAATTTGTTCAGACTAATCCACAGATTAGCCACATGAAGATGAGAATCCCCGGCAGCTATTTTAATTTGCCTACAAGCTTGAACTGGCAGTTATCAGATACAAAATGAGAATGTGTGTATAAAAATCTCACACATAGACGGTAGGGATCTTCACACACCTGGTTAAATTGTTGTTGCAATTCACATCTATTCATCCACGAGGGAAAAAATTACAAATACAACAATGTAAACAAATGGGTTTTGTAGGGTGAAACGTACTAAACATTCTCATCTTCATATGGCTTATCTGTGGACTATGGACTTATGCAAAATATTCGAAAACAATCGATATGGTTGCCTTACGAAGCCTATATTAGGCGTGTTATTTTGAAAGTCCATATGGATTTGTCGAAAAAAACGACATCGGGACTTAGGAACTTCTTACTTACAGTACGTAAGTCCCGATAATTATCTGGACTTAGCTAAGTCCATATGGATTTAAGTTGTTGTTGTATTTACGTGTGAAACTATTAGTCCCGATGTCGTTTTTTTCGACAAATCCATATGGACTTGCAAAAAAAACACGGCTATTATTAGGTCCAATTGTCCAATCTTTAACATTAAAGGTCTTAAAACGATGGTAAAACATCATGCTTGAAAAACTTAATTAAAAAAAGTCATCAAAATTCAGACTATAGATAGTGTGTGTGGTGCCATTATCAGTTTGATTTTCGCTTTTCAAAATACAACATTGTTGATGTGAAAATTCCAAAAACATTTTCCTACGAAGGCAATAGAAGAAGCGGTAGTAGAGTAGAAGTACTTTATATATGAATTTTCACCAAGAAATCAACTTAAGTTTCCAAAAAAAAACGAAATAAATAATTATATAGCAATTTATAAAGTTAAGATCTTTGAAATTATGATTAAATGCCCGTGTTAATTTAGTTAAGAAATGTACCCCCCTCCTCTTGACTAGAGCTCGCGGCCATGGGCTGAGGGCTTTTAGTATGTTGTACCTGGGGTACACCCCTACCGTTTTAAACAACAACCCAGACTACATAATTTATAACGCGGCTAATCCGACAAACTAGACGATGTCATAATTTGAGATTGGTTAAATTTTGAAAGAAAATCAATTTTACAAAAAAAAAGTGTTTCAGGTAAAATTCTAACATTTACCTTGTTTTCGAGTTGTAACCAGAGATTATCCACATGAAGATGCGAGAATCCTCGGCAGCCATTTCCATTCTCCTACAAGCTTCAAATATCAGTTTGCAGATACAAAATCAGATAATGGATGTGTAAAAACCTCACACAAAGATAGTAGGGATCTTCACACACCTCGTTTAATTGTTATTGCAATTAACATCTATTCATCAACATGAGATGAAATTACAAAAACAACAATGTAAACAAATGGGTTTTAGAGAGTGAAACTTACAAAAGATTCCCATCCTTATTTTAAGCATGCTTAGGTCTTCTAAATAATGAACTATAGTGAGTAGATAGTTATGTTGTCACAATCTGTCATCAGTTAAAACACACGAGAAGTTCAAGTGATAAAAACTCAATTTGATCACCATATAATATCCCAATCCAAAAACCCCATCCCCATCAGTGCTATATATGTATACATATCAAACCCGCAAAAAACCCTCAAAAAACTCTAAATAACTTATTCTCATTCTGCCAACGTGTTTCCACCAAATTGACAGCCAATCATCGATGAAATTATTTCTCTTTTGAATAAGAGTCTTGAAACGTGTTGTATATTTTCCACCTGCAATTCTCGAAATATCGAAATCAATTTGCATCTTAAATGCAACCGTTGTACGTGAGACGAATACTTAGTTAGTTAAGTTAGGTGCCTTTACTGTGCATGTGCACCTATTCACAATAGTCCAATTGAAAATGCACCACAAGCCCAGCAAAGAATAATCGATAACATGCCAAATTTGGTAAGGCAAAAGCACAAAAAGGACCACAACAAAAAAAAAAAAAACAGAACAGTATAAAATATCAATATGTACATGAGCATAGATGCATACACATAACTTTCATGCATACAATTGCGATTATATAGTTTTGCTCGTATGTCTGTCCAAGAATTATTGTTACCTGGGCGCCAGTTTGCAAGCAATTTTTTTTTTTATTTGCAGCCCCGGTGACAGCACCATACTTGGCTCATATGAACGAGACAAGCAAGGTTAACGAGTCTTCGAGCTGCAAAAGCAAAAATACAGGGGCATCACACCACTATAACTGGGCAAAAAAGATCGACGATAAAATGCATCAGAGAATGAGTATAGAGAGATGGAGTTTGAGATGCTGATGCTGCATTCGGGAGAAGAGACGTGTTAGAACTTGAGTTATAAAATAGTTTGTTGAAAGTAAGTGGCCGCACTGACAGTTCTAGATAAGATAAGAAGGTGAGCGGTTGATGGATTCTGGAACAGTAGGTAATCTGATGATGATGGACCACGACCGCAGCAATATCTTTTCAGAGGTGAGACAAAACAGATGCGAGAGAGAACATCCAGAGAGAGATTATTTCAAAATCAATAAACAACCTCATAGACGGAGAGAAAAGGCTACTCTCTGTGGAGCAGCTGGTTAGGTGGGTCCTGCGCCTCATCTCCCTACCACCCTCCGACACGAAAAAAAACTAGGAAAATTTCAAAATCATACGCAAAAGTTCTGGGTTTTTTCATCATTAAATTCGAAACAAAAATCTGTTACTTACCGTGCGTTGGTGTAATGAAATGACAATGCTAATTATGCTCCAAAATATCCCAGGGGACAAAGTGCCATATCTGTGTATCTAATTTAATTAATTTCGATTTTTCTATTTCACACTCACATCACTTCACACAAACATACACTACGCATTTAAGGAAGAAGAAAAACGGGAACAAGTTTGAGAGAAGAAACATAAATGTATTAATTTATTAAATTAACAATCATTTTATGAAAATTTTAATTAAAATTTTATTTTTATTAGGGTGGTTATTGTAATTTTCACAAAATTCCGTTGGTTAACGATTTTAAATTTGCAGCTTTTTTCCATCGCGGCTCAGTAAAAACTGAAGCAGCAGAAGGAACGGATGATAAAAAAGCACACGAAAGGCGAGAACAACAACAACAAGTACCCGATGATGTTGGGGTCGTGGAGCAATGCGATGGAGTTGTTGCAGATTGGAGCAGCCTTAGAGATGAAAAGCGCAGATATTTTTTTTTTTTTTTTGTATGAGATTGCAAAGAAAACTGTGAACGAAAAGTGTTGCTGAGGTATTGTGAGAGGATTGTACTATGTACTTTCAAAAGTCTATTTTGGAAATGGAAAGAATTCTTTTGTAATTACATTTATTACTTTTATAATATAAGTCCTTAAAATTTGCTTACATACCTACCTATTTAGTGAAACCATTGCAAGAATGAAATTTTAACCAATGTGCGTAGGTACATAACATATACAGTGGTGGCCAAAATAATAAGAGTGAAATTTTTTTACTACAATTTTATCACAAGTATTTATTTCTTGAAAAAAACTTCTTAAAATGCTTACAAATATTATAAGTTAATATTATTTCCAAGTGATATTGTGAATGTTTCTAACAAAAAAAAAAAACAAAGTTAATAACGCAAAATATAGATAAAACTTTTTTGAGACGCATTTTCCTGGCCAAACAAATAAGAGTGAATCAGAAATTTCCTAAGGGTGAAGCCAAAAATCAGTTAAAATTCTACTTTGATAAGAACATGAGTAAATGGGTAACTTGAAGACGTCAGTACTTGGTTGCGTGGCCTTTGTTCTTAAGAACCGCTTCACACCTTCTTGGCATAGAGTCAATTAGTTTTTGACATGTTTATCCACAGATGTTGCGTACCATTGTTCTTGGATTTCTTTCCAAAGTGCCTCCGCATTTGTGGTCTTATTGCATGAAACTCTATTTTTCAAATCTTTCCAAAGATTTTCTATGGGGTTTAGACCAGGCGATTGTGAAGGCCATTGCAAAATTGACACATTCTTTTGTTCAAACCACCTTGTCACGACTTTAGTGTCAGTGTGTTTGGGGTTATTATCCTGCTGGAATGTCCACACTAATGGCAGATTATCTTCTTCAAATGGAAGCATAATGTTTTCCAATATTTGGAGGTACGTTTCTTTGGTCATAATATTTTTGATCCAAAAGATAGGACCTACTCCATTATAAGAAAAACACCCCCAAAAGTTTTATATTACCGCCACCATGCTTTACCGTCTGTATGGTGTTCCTAGGATTTAGTTCTTCATTCTTTTTCCTCCTAACATAAATCCGGCCATCAGTTCCAAACAAATTTATTTTGGTTTCGTCGCTGTACAAAATATTTCTCCAGTTTCTTGGACTCCCTGATGCTTGGTGGGAGTTTGCGAATTCAATGCGCTGCTTTATGTTCCTTTTTCTTAGCAATGGAACTTTCCTAGCTATTCTTCCGTGTAAATTTTTTTCTTGCAAACGTCGCGTCGGCGAATCGTTCGGGAGCTAACGTCCAACCACAAATTTGTTTTTATCAAGGTGGATGTTGCAAATGTATCCTTAAGATCTTCTCTAACTATTTTTCTGTCGAGGGTAGGTGAAGTTTTCTTTGGACGTCCTCTTGTTTCGGTTGGTTTTTGTATTTTATTTCGGTCCTTTAATACTCGAGACACAACACACGGAGAACGATGAAGTGCATTTGCAATAAAATCGAAAGTGTTACCTTCTTCTCTTAGTTGCAAAATCAAACGGCGTTCTTCTTCAGAACAATGTTTCGCGCGTCCCATTTTTTAAGTTTCAAAACCAAAAATTATTATTTTAATTAATGGGATATTAAAAAGAAGAACATACAATAATTTCCCAGAAATATTGCAAGCTTACAGTGTACTCTTATTATTTTGTCCGCTGAAAAATATGTTTCGTGTATAAAAGTAGCGGTGCTTTAATAAATACTTATGGAAAATTTTCAGTGACTCTGGAAATTTTTGACAGCAAATGCAAAAATAATTCGTACATTTTTTTTTTTAGTTTCGAAGGTTATTACGATAGAATTTATAAAATAAAGAAAATTTATTGATTCACTCTTATTATTTTGGCCACCACTGTACATATGAACATACTTTGAAGGAAGATTTCGAAATGTTTCCTGATTTCCTGGATGTAGGTAGCAGCGTCCTATTTTACCTACATACATAATATGTATATTTATTTTAGATATTTAGAATTAATTAAAAGAATTTCCTTTTCTACTGAATTTAAACTGATGTTAAACGGTGTGAATATTACGGCCGTAATTGTTGAATAACTTTTAAACGGAACTAAAAATGTATCTAAAAGCTATTTTTTGGATTATGACGAGCCTGCATTTTACCTCCCATATAATCATTTTTTGTTATTGCTAAATTTTGTCTGATCAATTTTTCAATTCAATACTATACGAAAATTTTCCGAAAAATATATATTTTAAAAGTAAAACACTAGGGGTATTCATACAATGTCGTTTTTGCCTCATAAACCTCGTAAACTGCGTAAGTTTATCACCTCGGGAATCAAATGTCAAAATTTGTATGGAAAATTATATACGCAGGAAAACGTAATAAGGATTTACACAGATTGCTTTATGGGTGCGTTCATAAAAAGTGAAGCATACATTTACGTAAATACGAAGTTCGTAAATATATCTCATTGCATCAATACCCATATTATGATCAGATTCCTACAAAATAAATAAACACTAAACATTTTAGTAGTATGTAAATACAAACTTCTGCAAAATCTGTTTGTTTTTGAAAAAAAATTGCATCTTTCTTAAACTTTCATAAATTGCTTGTTTTATTGATTCTTAAGTAAAATAATACAAAAAGGCTTGAATATGCTTCGATTCACTAACTGACACAACCAGCACGGGCACTTTATGCTCCTGATTGTGGTAGCATATCGAAATGACCGATCGACTCGGAAAAGCTTGATCCTTATCTAAAACAACCAAACGGAATGCAGGTGGCTTTGGTTCGGACTTCTTATAGTTGTCATTGTGCAGATGAACATCGAATTGAATTTCCAGCTGTCCAGAGTCCATTTCATCGTATTCGAACTGGGGCCGCAGCTTAATTATGTCAAAAGTCTGGAATATTTCTTCGAATTTCTTGTAATCCTCTTCCTTAGTTAGCATGGCTATGAAACTATTCTGTTCGGTAGAAGAATCATAGTCGTATCTGGATCGTTTGTTGTGCCATGAGTCAGCACCTGTTTCCACTTTCCTTTTTCCCGATGATTTTATCTTCCTTTCAAAGGAGATGACTTCCTGCTCGTCCTTGTCAATTACATTCTGAACCTCCTGGTTCATTATTTTCTTTCGAATATCATTCATCGACCGATCAACTTCGCAGAAATATTCCGAATTTTTAACTCGATCTGGAATCGGTTTATTTTGAACAGAATTCTCCAGAAGACTCCAAATACAATCTTCGACTGTTGGCGGTATTTCAGAAAACACCAAGTTCTGGTACTTTTGAACAATATATCCGATGCGAGAAAAAAGTGAATAAACTAAGTAGTTTTTATAATTAAGATTTTCTTCTTCTCCAAGCAGGAGGGTGTACCCTTGCTCGATCGATATGGCCATCGAACAATACATAATATCAATGCGATTCTATAAGAACTTTTATTTTAATCAAATTTGAATTTAAATATCGAATTTAACTTACAATTTCGAGAAGAAATAAGGCTTCATATGACTCCAGATAAAGTTCTCCATTTAACGAATAACCAAACACATTAAATTTGCCTTCTTTTCGAAGAACTTTTACCGCTTTTCTTTCGAAATCCCATTCGCCTTCGGATCTACCACCTAATCTGTCGATTCTTGGAATTGACAATTGCTTTTTTAACTCCTCTGCAATATAGTTCCAGTTTTCAAGAAGTAAGGAAATAAAGATTTTATTGGAATACCATAAATCCTGGCTAATTCTTCAGATTCCTCTGCTGTTCCAGTGGGTGTTGTTTTCTTTAGTCCATTTCTTAGAGATCCTATTTGAATATTACGCTGGGAGATCAGCTCTGGGGGGCTAGACAAGGCAAGGCTTTGGTAAAAACTATGAGGTACTATTTTTTGATTAAATTATTTTACCTAAGTGGTTTTGTTTTTGGATAAATAATTATTTTACTTTCCATGATGATGAAATTAGTTTTTGTTTACATGCAAAAAATAAAAAAATGTCTTTTGAAAACATAAATGTCAATTTAAGTGAATGCATTCAGAGCCATACAGAAACGACCGGGTGTTTGTATTTTATTATAACGAATTCTTATGCAACAAAAAAAATGCTTTCAAAAAGGAAATAGGAAACAGAAAAATGGATATTACGACATATAACTGTAGGTCTGTTTAGTAACGTGAAATTTTTCACAATTTTTCATAAATTATCACAATATGCTGTCAAAACCCATAAGAAGAAAAAACCAAGTTTTGTGAAACTTGGTGAAAGTTTTAGTTACCAAACAGGAATTTTATGAATCAACTTTTGTATGCTTAAATTCTTACCGCCATATTATTCACTAGATACATCCAGATTAAAACTTAAATCAAGATGTATTTACATTAAATTTGTATTCTTTAGATCTGGATTTAAATTTTTAATTTGGATGAATCGAGTGAATAATATGGCCGTTAATCTCAACTAATTTCAGATATAAGTTGGAAATAAACCACCCATGTTACTTTCTTAATTCGCTACACGAATAGTTACCCCGTTTATATGGATGATCGGTAGGACGAGATGGATAAGCGTTGGATTCAAACATGAGTTGAGTTAAAATCGTTTTGAGATAACAGATGTCATCTCTCAATTTAACACAGTAATGATATTAAAACAGGAGATGACTAGAAGAAAGATAACCTTAATTAACATAGACCTACAAGCACATATCCAAAGCGTTCATTTGCAAAATACAAACATCAAATGCTAGTCAAACCAACTCCTTGGTCTATAATTTTTAGCACACATTTCAACTCGACTCCATTCCTGAAGTGACATCGAGTCAGTTGATTGAAGCCCATTTCATTTGAATTCGGGTTTACGAATAAATATGTCATTGCAATTTCTCCAAAAATATTGCCAACAGCTTATAAATGTTAAATTTAATTTTTTTCGCCATCGCATTTATAGTATGCTTGCTTGAATGCACTCATCCATTTAAATGCCAAACATTATTCGAAGTTCAATGTTAAGATAACCAAATGAAAACAAAATATACGAAATGTCAAAAATTCAACGCACGTGTCATTTGACATCCTACAATAAGCCGTGTGACTTGGATTTCATTTCAAATAAAAATAAATTGCATTTTACGACAGAAAAACTATCTTTAACAATGGTTAAACTACAAAAACCAATTCCCAAAAAATTGGGAAACAAACCTAAATTAGATAATCCAATAAAACAAAAGAAACTTCAATTGAAAAAGGAAAAAACGGCAACAACAAAAAAAGCCAAGTTCTTGGACGATAGCACTCCTGTGAAGGAGGCTAAAGTTTCGCTGAAGGCAGGCAAAAAAGTCGTAAAAAAGCAACAACACAAGAAGGAGTTAAACGGTGAGAAAAAAACTGTAAAGAAACCATTGATTCTAGCTCCAGAATCACCAGAACAAAAACAGAATGGCGAAGGAAAGAAGAATCAAGTCGGCAAAGGAAAAAACGTGGTGACGAATGGAGTAGCGAAGGTGGCTAAATCGACAGTAGTCCCTAAGAAAGCAAACAAGAAAATTGCTTCAGTCCAAAACGCTCGGGTTTCAGAAAAGACAGCAAAACCAGCGAAGGAAATCAAAGCTGCAGCAGAAAATGAAGTTCCTGCCCCAATCAAACTTGCTCCACCAACTAAGGCTAAAGCAGCACCTGTTCCACCAACTAAAACTAAAGTAGCACCTGTTAAATCTAAAGCCGCCGCTCCTAAGAAGAAAGTTACCGTTGCTGCTCCAGCTCCACACAAAAATCCCGAGAGTGTTGCTCCGCAAAAGAAAGTTGATGTTCCAATTCCCGTTAAATCAGGAAAACCAGGAAAAAATCAGAAAAACAAAAAAAAAGCTGCATCAGTCCCCGAACCTCAGCCCACCCCAGTCTTAGAAAAGATCAGGAAAGTAAAAAAGCCAAAAGAAGCGTTACAGGAAAAGAAAGTGGCAAAAATTGCCTTCAGGAAGGCAAAACTGGCTGCCCATAAAGGTGAATCTAAGACGACGAAGAAACCGAAAATTGGAACCACATTCCGTTATGATCCAATTCCCTACGACGAGGACCAATTCAACGCGATTGTCAATGCCGATAACATCAAGAAAATCGCCGAAGCCCTCAAAACTACCGTCGAGAAGGAAGTCAAAACGAAGAAGTCTTTGATCTTTGACGACTACCGTTACTTTTTGAATGTAGCCAGCTTCAAGATTCCAAGTTGTCCCAAGAGGATGGTGAGACTGTGAGTATGGGTGATGTATTCTTTAGAATCCGGTTATGAATCTTAATTTTCCTTCAGAAATCTCAAGCACTCACTAGTTGGCAAAGATGACGATGTCCTGCTAGTAGTTCCTGACTTACAACGAGGAAGAAAAGCCGACTATGAGCCTACCAAGCATCATTTTGAAGATCTGCTACGACAGAAGGGAATCGAAGGCATAACAGTTATGCCAATGAATCAATTGCGCCAGGAATACCGGACTTTTGAGCAGAAGAGGCGGCTGTGCGCCAGCTATGAGTACTACATGTGTGAGGGGCGGATAATTGGACATGTAGGAGCATTGGTCGGAAAGGTAAGTTCATCAAGAAACATCCGGTAATCCCGGTACTAAGTCACACTTCCTTTACAGTTAACCCAGAAGACAAGGAACACCTTCCACCCTGTTCGCCTGGACAAAGACATCAAGGTTGAGATCGAAAAGGCTCTGAAAAAAACCGCCTTCAGGCAGTTGGCCAAAAGCTCTTTGCAAAGCATTCCCGTGGGATCGCATAAGTTTAGCGCGGAGCAACTGGCAGAGAACATCGAACTGGTAGTGGCTCAGCTGAAGAAGGTCTTTCCTGGTGGATTGGGAAATATTCGTAACATTCACCTGAAGATCGGCCTTACCGGAACATCGTCGTTGCCTTTGTACATGAGCATGGCCCAAGCGCCAGAAGAGACACCGATAGTGATCGGTACACGTGAAGAAAGAATGCTCAAATTGAAACGGGAAGCCAACGATGTTCTCTCCAAGTTCACCTTGACAAAGGAGGGTAAGTTGATAAGGTTGACAAGGTCTGGTGTAGAGAAGAAGAGGAAGCTGCAAGAAATGAAAGCTGCCTTGAAGGAAGACGAAGAAAATGATGAGCCTGCGAATAAAGTAAAGAAAGCCAATAAGGACAGTACCGATGATGGAAAAAAGAAGAAGGTTAAGGAAGTGAAAGAACTTGAGTTGCCAGAAAATGAAGAGGAAGATGACGATGATACCGGCGATGAAGATGATGAGGATGTTATTCAATTGGGACAAGGTTCTGATGATGAAACAGAAGATGATGAAATGGCAAATCTGGAGGAGGAAGATGCAGAAAGTGGAGCAGAGATTGTTGAAAATGGATTCGTCAGCGGAGATGATGAGGAAAGTGAAGAAGACGATCAAAGTGAAAATGACGAAGACGATGATGATGATGAAGAAGACGACGATGATGATGATGAAGCAGAGGAAGATGAGGCGGAGAGCGATTAGATTAGAAAGGATTATGAAAATTAATGCAGATAAGGATTTAAAAATAAAAAAAAAAATTAGAGTTAAATGGGCTCTAAGGCTAAGATGCGGGGTTTTTAGTCTTTCTTTTTCTAACAATTAAAAACTCGCAATAAGAATAAGTTGGAATTTTCCTAAGTAAACGAACACACTTTTGAGAGCCGATAAGTTTCTGATTTCTAGCGAGTATCTTTAGCCTAAATTGTAAATAGCCTAATGTTAAGATACTAGCGCCTGACATAGTGACTCTTCGTGCAAAAAACTAATATAGTTTTTCATTGCGCACGTTTTATTCAAATTAAATACGAAGTATGTTGTCTTTCTACTGTGGGAGATTGAATCTGCATATGCACCCACAAAAGTAAGCAGCTTGTTTAGTGAATAGACAGCCAGTAGCTAATTTCGCAATGCGACGAGACAGCGTGACGAGAAACGATGCCATCTTTTTGTCGCTATCAAATGTTTGTCCAATAAAAAAGGACAAACTTCTTTTTTTTTGTAAAAAAAAATCAGTAAAATATAAACAAAATAACATACAAATCAATAGATTTATCAATTAACTTTATTTTTTAAAGTCAATTGATTTTGTATTTCTTGAAAATTCTGTGACAATCGTCGTCAATTTTTCGAACTCACGGTGCGCGTGACGTGACGAAGAGAAACGCTTTATTGTGTATACTGGGGTACTTCCATAGCTTGAAATTGCTTTGACAACTACAACGCTCACGTCTCTTTTCCTCGTCGCATTGTAAAGCATAGAGTACCTATATTACCTAGAGAACCGACCGGTACCCCTCTTGCCTTAAACCATAGAGTACCTATATTACCTAGAGAACCGACCGGTACCCCTCTTGCCTTAAACACCCGCAAATTTTATTTGAGGTGAGTAAGTGAAAACTCTCTTAGTTTACTCTTTTTTCCTAATCCGTGAATCCGTGTGAATGGTAGATATAAAAACAAATTGGCGCATAAGTTCAAAAAGGGACGTGTCTACGGTTTAATTGTGAACAAAGTGGTGGCATTAGCTCAAAAAGGTGCGTGTCTACGATTTGCACACCTAAATCGTAGACACGTACCTTTTTGAGCTAAGAAACTAGAGTGCGCTTCTAATTTTCGGTAGGTGTTTTTGTTTTTTGTTTAAACATAAATATTCAAAAACATTATTTAATTTATTACCCGGGAGCAACAATGACCGATATTCTTCATAGTTTGGGTTGACAAAAGGTTAAAAAAAGAAATTTGACTACGAAATTAATAAATTTCTCAATTTTTGAATTTAACGGATTTTTTTTTTGAATCCCTGGGCGGTCTTATCCACTTTATTGAGCACAATTGAAGCCATGTTTGTTCGGTCCCATTTAAAATGCATTGGACAACAACCCCATACAAAACTTAATGGGCATTTTCCTCTCAGTACAGCTTGTAGGGTGGAAGAGAACGACCGCCTAAGTCGGTTCTCTAGGTAATATAGGTACTCTATGCTTATGTTAACGTTTAATTCGAAAGAGGAGAAATCTTTAAGAAGTCTATCAAAAACGACGTAAGCAAGCCGTTTTTGACATTTGCAAATGGTAATTTGGATATTTTAACTTTAATAAAATCTCAAAAAGATAGTACGTTTCTAAGCCCGTTAAAGATTTGCAAAATTATCTATTTTGAATGCTCGATAGCTATAAACTTTTAACTAATTGCTGGTAAGAACTATGTAGGTATATATACAAAGCCGAGTTGTGAACATTTGTAAGATTTTCCAAGTTACCAAAAGGAACTTATCTGTTACGTTAAATTTCTTACAAATTAACACAGAATTATACAAAAACAAAATATTTGTACCCTATGATTTCCTAAACGAAACTTGGCATCACTTTGCGGTATCCACCTGCCGACTTTTATACGACTATCTCTATTCATTTACTCACTACTTATCTCCCTCTAGCTAATCCAAATAAATCATCATCATTTGCCAACTGTCAGATTTCCCTTTATCAGCCACAAAAGCGAGATATACAACTTGCAATTTCTCGAGAAAAAGAAAAACCCAAATCAAAATCTAAATTCTCGCTCGTATTTCACTTTCTTTCTTTTGAAAATTAATTCACCATTTCATGTGAACTAAAATATCAAATAAATTATCGTTTCTTACCCAAAGTTTGAGTGGTGCATACCTTGAAATTGAAATTTCTCATTCCGTGTCTGTGTCTCTGGAAGAAAGAAAAAAAACCGAAGTCGAAGGAAAAAGTCGCGAGTGCGGTTCGCGTTTCTGGACGACGCAATGTCAGTGGTGGTGTGACGGATGAATGAAGAAATTCAAGAAAAAAATAGAATCAACAACCCAAATTCCTTTACAAAGCAGGAAAACATAAAAATTCCACATTCTTCCAAAGCCAGGTGTTAAAATTGTGTGTGTCTCTGTAGCTTTCGTTGTTCTCGAATCCTTTATGCATCTCTGGCGTGATCGCGAGTGATTAAGTTGATTGGCGGAGCACCCTAGTTGTGCACACACAATCAACAAACTCAGCAAAACGTATCACCGAGTTGTAGCTGAGACCAAACCCAGGCCATAGGTCAGATATCATCAGCCGCAAAATGCCGAAAATTTATATGAAGAAGCCAATTATTGGCATGGCCATACGCAATCGGAATAACATCAAAGATGTTGTGATAACGGTAAGTACATACTTAGTTGTCCCTGGTTAGATTTTATCTCGATTATTGGATCTCGATTCCTCGATGAATGAAGTAGACAAATGACGCAATCCAATTAAGAACCAACAATGGGATGGAATGGAGTATCAATTAAAAGACTGTGCCTGCATTTCATTTGGTTTCGGTTCCGCGCCGAAGCGATGTGAGATGTATCGTCCAATTAATTCGCATAAATTGAACTCTTGGCGTGACAGCAGCACCCCCACTTTTATATTTCGTTTAACGAGCTAGCTACCGCGCCAACAGGGAAAGTAGTAAACTCTGTGTATCATGACCTTGACTGGGAGTTTTGGCTTTGAGTCTGAATTCGGTTGCTGGTGAACCAGTTTATCTAAATCGCGTCTATCTATCGAAAGTTATTCGCCGAACTGATAGATAGTCCAATGTGTACGTGTCTAACCGTTGTAGTACTACTTACCTACTTATCGAGCTTTTGTTTATTTACGTCGTGTTCCGCGTGGCTCTGTCTGACGATAATTATTAATTATTAGTTTTTTTTTTCTATGTCACCTGAGTGCCAGGCCAGGCTAGTCAGCAATAGCATTTCAAAAGACAGGTTATTCAACTTGATTACAACTTCCAGCTATAGACTTTGTTGTTTCTACGATGTGAGGCTGTTTTGATGCCAATTCGCGAAATAGCTAAGCTCTAAACATAATGGTTGAAGTTTGGGACGATTAAATTGCATTTCATGTGATATCTTTTTGTTAAGCTCTGAGATAAACGACAACATTCACAACCCAAACGCATGTTGATGGCCGTCAACTGTAAACAGTTGACCGCAGGCGATGTGAATGAAGTTCAAGGTTAAGTAATATAATAATACTTTTTCGTACGATGCTATATCTCGTTGGTCTTGGTTTATTGCAAGTAAACGAAATTTAAATGAGCGTTTGAATGTTTCAATCAGCAGTTAGCAAATCAGAGGCTTTTAACTGCTTAAAATGTAAATTAATGTTGTTAAACATAAAAAAATGTAGATCATCATTTTTGTAGTTGATTATATAACTGTTGTTTTTATATTTTAATCTTATCTTATCACTTCTTTCAACCATTATCCAAATCCAAATTTTAACAAACGAATTGCCAACAAACGGGTTTTACTGCATACTTGACGAATTACAACATTTCACTAATTTGTTTAAAAAACTCTTTATTTATATTTTTAGGCACCTTTCACACGACTTTTTGAGGATTTTTTTTTTTAATCTCTTTTACCTTTTACATGAAAGAAAAAGTGTGAAGAGACATTTTTTAGTTTTCTTTCTCTACTTGGAGTGTGATAACAAAGCGGTTCGACTGTGCGAATGCGCAGGCCTGGGGATCACAAGGAGACCACAGAAAAAACGATCAAAGGCAAATAACAAGAATTCTTCCTTCTGCAAAGGCTACATGAACATCATAAGGCCTTTGGTATGAAATAAATGTTATTGAACCAAAGGAATTTTGAGAAGAAAATGGCTAACAACTTAAATTTAGCATCAGTAAAAATTTCTTTTGTTGATCATTTTAAAATTACCTTGCCGATGCGCTATAGTTAGACATTCGAAATATGGGACTCAGTGGCAAAAACTTCTTGAATGATTTTTCCACTCTCCAAGAACAGATTTGAAGCTAGTGTTTGGGGTTTTATGGGTAGTTATGGAAAGTTATATTTACCGTGTTACCGAAGTTTCAATTTGAAAAAAACTTCAATTGTCCACAAAGGTTTTTTATGTTTGTATATTTTTTTTGTTGGCTCCTGATGTTAATATTTATAGATATCTTTCTTTTTATTAAATTTGATCGTAGGCGACAAAATGTATATTTTATAGTAAACACTTTTTTATCAACTGTATTTAAGAAAAAATATACACAAGTTGTATTTCATCCACCTTCATCGTTCAACCTTGAATTCCACATATTTAGACTTTTTGTAATATTATGTATGTTCCTATATAGAAACACTGTTCTAGTCAAATAAATATGTGGATCACATATTTGAATCAAAAATAAATTCTTTTTTTTTATTCGAAATAAAATCAACATTTAGTACATATTTCATGCTCTCATACGTCTATAGATTATAGAGTTTCAATTTAAAGGGCCAATTATTTCAACATTTCTTTATAACAAACAAAAAATTACCCAAAAACTTGAACAAAAAATCATTCGAGTTAACCATTCCATGCCTCTGACTTTGTTTTATTTGCGCACGAACTGCTCTCAACTGAATAAATATCAGCTACTGATACGTACTACGTAAATACCTAATAAACAATTGCGATTACTATTTATTAGGGGGAAGTATATGCTATTAAGATAGGTACACGTATTCAAAATTCACCTGGAAACCAAGAATTGTTATTGCAATACTTACATATATGGGAAAAATAACTTTAATTTGCTAAGTCTTAGAAGTCGTATGCACTACGCATTGCACCGCTTAAGACCACTAACGTCACAGGTCGAAATGTGCATTTGTTTATAAAATGCATTTGGAGCATAAGCATTTTTCTAAGCGCCTTTAAGTATGCTGTCTTGTTCCGCCTCCATTTTTCTCCATATCATACCTCCTATGGTGTGCATGTAGAAAGTTTTTGAAAATGAAATTGGATTAAATCTCAGCACCACTAATAAGGAGACTGATGATAGGCGGCTTGGCACGCCTTGAAATAGCTATATCTCTAGCCAAACAAAAATAAACGAATTATAAATTAATTCGTAAACAATTGGTGGTAGCACCTTTAAGTTGTTGTTGTTGTTGTTCAAAAATAATAAACTGACATTCTTGTATGAATAGTAAAGTAAAATAATAATATTTCTTTAAGTAGTTGCGTCTAAAACAATAAATAAAACGTGCTACAAATTCAACAAATTTATTATTTATATTAGGTACCAATTATAACAACTTTTATGATTATGTCATTAAATAAGAAAAAAAGTCTTTTTTATAACTTTTTAACTTCTAGTGAAATCCTTGAATGAGATGGGATAAAGTTTTTTTTTCAATATGCAATAAAAACGTTGATGGTGAAAAAGTTAGCAGAGTAATATAAGCTGACTATTCATCTTCTTCTCAGAATATAAGGTTTTATATTGTTAGAAAGTATGATATGAAAAACAGATGGTAGAATTGTCATACATATTCGTTGCATTTAGTTCCGTATCTGTAGTTGTGACTGTATGAGAATTTGTTACACACGAGGTAAACAAACAAATGGGCATGACAGTAAAGTGCACTGCATTAGCAAAAATGCAAGTTAAATATACACGGTGTTGATTTTTGTTAGTGGTTTTTATAAACTTTAAAATGAAATAAAACTCATAGGAATAATGTTAATGGCCATAGTTTTGGGCACGTTTACAAAGCTATCCAAAGAAATCTGGAAAAGTATTTGTTGTTGTAATCTTTTGTGAAGAAACAGCTGAGTAAGCCTTTCCTATTAATACGTGAACGCAAGCATTGACTTAAATGAAAGGATAATTTTCTGAAATGCATGTGTGAAATTCATTTTGGGTAAATGTCATATGGCGCCGTAGCTGGCTCCGATGAAGGATAATCTGGAAGTCCAAATTTCGACCACTTTATCGAACAGCTGTGAGTCTTTGGTAACTTAAATTTTTACCAAGTTTAAACAAAAAAATTGTTTCCTATGGGTTTTGACAGTAAATTGTCGAATTTCGTAAGAAATTTCTCATTTCTCATTTCTGAGGTTGTCATTAGGTTTGTTCGTTGAGCCCTTAAGTAACCCTGGGGTCGCCCCAAAGTGTTTTCTGAAAAGCCTGAAGTCACCCTGGTGAAAAAATTCGGTGTTTTTTTTTGACATCTGGGGTCGCCCTGAAGTGGAACCAGGTATTTTCCTGTGGCGAGTTGAGGTAAAGAAAAAACTGCCAAAGTGACATGAGTTGTTATGCATATGTTTTGTTGTGGATACAAATTTAATTTAATACTAATAAATAGAAAATGGAAACGTTAGAAGCTGTTTTTATTCATTTTTAAGACATTCATATTTAAAACAAATTTTAAGTTTTATTTATATTAGCACAGAACATGAGCGTTTTTTGAGAACCGAAAAATCCAGGTTTTTTTTTGACAATTCTTGGGTTTGTCAAAAATCTGGGTCAACCCTGGGTAAAGTTCAACGAACGAAGCTATTGACATGCGAGTTGAAACTTGCATTATTAGAAGTGTATCTTCGTGCAAAAATTACCCCAAAAGAACAAATTTTCCAGTGAAAACAAAATAAGTTAAAAAATCATCATCATCATCGTCGGCTCGACAACCGGGGTCCGGTCCTGGCCTCCTTCAACAAGTCTCTCCACCCATCCCGGTCTCGAGCCGCCGCCATCCAGTTGCGCACCCCAAGGCTCCGGGCGTCCTGGTCTACGCCATCTCTCCAGCGCAAGCATGGTCTACCACGCTGTCGTCTACCATAGAATGTACCACAAAGAACTTTCCGAGCAGGTTCCTCTTCGCTCATGCGAGCTAGGTGCCCTGCCCACCGGAGTCTACCGAGCTTAATTTTTGTCACGATATCTGCTTCAAGGTAGATTGCGTACAATTCATGATTGTACCGTCTCCGGAATCGTCCTTCCTCACATATGGGGCCAACAATTCTCCTTAAGACTTTTCTCTCGAACGCGGCTAAGAGGTCGGAGTGCCTTTTGCTAAGCACCCAAGTCTCGGATCCATATGTGAGTACTGGCAGGACCATGGTCCTGTACAGCAGCAGTTTTGAAGTTATGGTGAGATTTCTGGATTTGAAGAGCTTTGACAGACTATAGTAGGCTCTGTTGGATTTGAGAAGCCGCCCGCGTATTTCTTCTTCTATATTGTTATCGGCTGCTACTATTGACCCAAGGTATTTAAAGGATTGCACCACTTCAAATTCGCGCTCCGCTACCTTGATTGTTTGACCAACTGTTCCTCTCGCATTCGACGCCACCATGTACTTTGTTTTACCTTCACTAATGTGCAGCCCCAGATTTTGTGCCGCCTGCTCGATCTGGATGAAGGAATCATGTACAGCTTGCTCAGTTCTTCCGATGATGTCGATGTCGTCTGCGTAAGCCAGTATCTGGCTGGACCTGTTGACGATGGTCCCTCTTGTTGCCGCGCCAGAGTCACGGATTGCTTTCTCCAACGCCAGGTTGAAGAGGAGGCAGGCCAAACCATCCCCTTGTCGGAGTCCATTAAAGATGTTGATTGGTTTGGATAGCAATCCGGCTATTTTTACTTGGCTTGTTACGTTGGTCATGGTCAACCTACATAGTCGTGTCAATTTATTTGGGATGCCGAATTCTCTCATGGCTTTGTAAAGTTGTACCCTGGCTATGCTATCGTAGGCGGCCTTAAAGTCTATAAACAGGTGGTATGTTGGGATGTTAAATTCTAGACATTTTTCCATCGCCTGCCTAAGGGTAAAGATCTGATCAGTTGTTGATTTGCCTGGAATGAAACCACACTGATATTGTCCGATGATGGTTTTAGCGTATCGGGTTATCCGGTCTTGTAGGATAGAGGAGAGTATCTTATAGGCGGTACTCAACAACGTGATACCTCTATAATTGCTGCACGTTGTGACATCTCCCTTCTTATGTATGGGGCAAATGATACCTTTTCGCCAGTCTTCTGGAATTTCTTCATGCTCCCACACATGCACTATAATCTCATGAATTGCTTGACGTAAAGCTGGCCCACCGTGTTGAAATAGTTCGGCTGGTATACCATCGGCTCCCGGGGCTTTGTTTTTCTTTAGCCGGCCTATAGCCTTCTCAACCTCTTCTATGCTTGGTGGCGGCAACATAGGGTACTCTTCTTGAAGTAGTGGAGCCTCCACTTCTGCAGTGAGCTGACCATTTAGCAATTCATTGAAGTACACTTCCCATCGCTCCAGTATGCTTTGAGGATCGGTGATCAGATTTCCCTCTCCGTCCTTGCAGTATGTGCAGCGTGGTGTGTACTGCGTCATGTTTCGGACGGATTGGTAGAACTTCCGCGCCTGGTGCGGACCTCGCTCTCGGCTTTTCTCTATTTCACAGATTATGTTCTTCTCCCAGGCTGATTTTTTCTGTCTGTGAAGCCGTTTTTCAATTCTTCTGAGCTCTTTATATTCGTCTTCGCGTGCCCGCGTTCTATGAGATTGTTGCATTGCTCGGTACGCAACATTCTTACGTTCAGTCGCTAGCTTGCATTCATCATCAAACCAGTCGTTCCGATTTCTACGACTGCTGCCTAAGATGGAGTTGGCAGTACTAATGACAGTATTCTTAAGGCGTGTCCACTTCTCATCTACGCCCAGCATACTGGCTCCAGGACTTACTCTACCCAGTTCTAGGGCGAGTCCTAACGCATTACCAAAGGTGTTAACCTGATCGGCGGATGCAATACGTCTTCGCAAGGCAATCCGCCCTCGGAAAACCATACCAACAAGATAGTGATCCGAGTCGATATTGGCACCTCGGTACGTTCGTACCGTCATCAAGTTCGAGTAGTGGCGACGGTCTATCAACACGTGGTCAATTTGGTTACGAGTGACTCCATCAGGTGATACCCAGGTGGCTTTGTAGATATCTTTACGCGGGAACCTGGTACTCGCAACGAGCATGTTTTTCGATGCTGCCAATTCTAAGACTCGAAGTCCATTGTCATTAGTGTTCTCATGCAAACTATGGGTGCCTGCGTAATGCCTGAATACCGGCTCCCGACCTATTTTTGCATTCAAATCCCCAAGGATGATTTTTACGTCATACCTTGGACAGGCATTGAGGGCCCTCTCGACTTGTTCGTAGTAAGTCTCTTTTTCTTCGTCTGAGGACTCCTCCGTAGGTCCGTGAACGTTAATGAGGCTGATGTTCTTAAATTTGCCTCGCACGCGAAGGGTGCATAGCCTTTCGCTTATAGCGTTAAAGCCGATGATGGCAGACTTCATTTTTTCGCCGACTAGGAAGCCTACCCCGAGCACATGGTGTTTTGTATGACAGCTGTAGTATAAGTCATAATCTTTCTTCTGTAGAACACCATTCCCTGTCCATCTTATTTCTTGAAGTGCTGTTATGTCAGCTTTATATTTTGACAGGGCATCGGCTAGCTGCTGAGCAGCTCGAGCTCTATAGAGCGATCGTACGTTCCATAAGAAAATTCGTAAATCGTTATTCCGTTTTCTTTGCGTGGGTTGTCGTCGTGAGATCAGTCCGTTTCCGAGGCTTGTTGCTGGTCTCGTAATTCTTCTTGTTTTACGGAACAGGGAATTAACCTGTTGCCAACCTGTGGAACCAGCCTGATCATATTAGCCAAACCTTTCTAAAGGCTTGTTTCTAGCGGCCGCCGCGAAGAGGCTATGATCACACTTCCACCAGTCCGAATAGTTACGGCACGTGCATGTTTTCGTATGCTACATGTTATTCCCCCTATTCGTCTGATGGCTGACCGCCAAGTTAAAAAAAAAAAGTTAAAAAATAGTCGCACCAAATTTCATGGATGCAAATAATTGGTAAAAAAAAAACACAATTTGTTTGCATCTATCCGAATTTGACCATTTTTGCGTTCCATTGGGCAAAATAAATTGATTTAAAATCAATTTTGTAGACCTAAATTTATCGCCAGATTTAAGCGCATGTTAAAGCTTTCATTGAAAATCATCATTAAGCAATTTATTTTTTTATTTTGAGGCATAAGTGTATATTTTGATGCCAATATGATGAAAATGGTGACTTAATTATTAATTCTTACCAAAAAAAAAAGTTAATTTTGGCACAACCGTCCACATAAAATGATTTTTATTATTTCAATGATTTAACTACCTTACCAATGGTCGGAATCGAATAATTCAAGCGATCAGTTTGAAATCAATGATGGTTTTCAATGATAGGCTATAACCTGCACCTAACCCCTCCCTGTACTAACACCAACATAATTTGAAGCTGTCAGCTGGCAAATGTTTTTTTATTTTTTAAAGTAATTTCGGGTGCTAAAATTGTGTTGAAAATATGTGAGAGATTATCGGTCATAATAAATTTAAGCAATTAAAAATGTATACATAAGTCAATCAAGCTCATCTTTCTCTTCTACAAGTGCGTCAAGACATGAAGATTTTGTTGAAATATTGACACATATACTACAAAAATTCAATGACAAAAAAAAATCAATATTCCAACGCGTTCCATTCGCTATCGTTTTTTTATACTCATAGAGAAAAAATTTAATAGCTTGCAAGGCAGATAAATAAAATTGAGTAGACATTGTGGGCACTTTAGAACACTTTAAAGTAACATTATGCAAATAAGCACCGTGTGCTTTTTTTTTTTGTTAAAACAAATGCAATCGGAGATAGTTATTAATGGGGTTTTCCATTGGTAAAATAAATCAATTTATTTTTGATTTGGATCTGTCAAATATCCGATTTTGACCATCTTTTTGCAAATCGAAATTTGTCGGCAGATTTACCCCTCCCTGTACTACCACCAACATAATTTACGGCTGTCAGTTTGCAAATGTGTTTTTTTGAATTGATTAATTTATTTCAGGTGTGAATATTGTGTTTAAAATATCTATGTGAGAAATATTCGCTCATAATTAGGGCTAGGATTTTCATGCACTTAAAAATGCAAAATATGCTCTTAAAAATGTAAAATATGCACCTAAAATATGCATTTAAAACCATTTCTCTTGCGAACCATTTGTATGGAAAAAAAAAATTATTTCAATAAAAACAGAAAAATAAATTGGGATTATTGTGCTTGCTAAGCGGAATATCAGCTGCAACAAATGCCTCACATAAATCCATGTTAAAATTGGTTTTTGTTCTAAACGAAAAGAGTTTTGCTAGATTGTTTTCCCAGTGCCGTATGTTTAATAGACTTCAGGTCTTGGTCAATTTGAAATTTTTTCTCGGAGGAGACACCTTTGTTACACAATTTTACAAAAATTAATTGTTTCATCGGTTGTTAAAGTGCGCGAGTTGTCCGAAACATATTTTTTCAGATTTGCATTTACAGACGGCTTCGCTTTCGGCATTGTTTCTGAATTAACTACAGATCTCAAATTAATCGCTTGATTAAATAATTGAATTACTTACAATTTCACTTTACAGCATATCCTTAATTTAACACAAACTTTTATCTAAAAAAACAATACAAAAATTAAAAAAAGATCATCGACATGAAAGTAAATCCAGAAACTAGAACAAGAATAGAACAAAGAAAACTCAAAACATAGATAGACCACAAAATTACCTCTTCCAAGTTACTCACACAGAAACAAATTGAAAACCAAAACTGAAAAACATTACGATTTGGGAGAGTGTATAATATATCTTTTTGTTAACTTGCAACTTCTTGCTACTTTTGGCTACTTGTCAAACATTTGTATGGGATTTGACAGCAAGTTGTGCTACGTCGCGTCGTACGACGTTTCTAGTTACCAAACAGACATAATATGTGAATACAAATGTGACCAAAAACAACTGCTGTCATATATAGGGCGTTTTTCTTTTTTAGTTCAGAGCAGAGCCTGAACTGTCAAAAAAAAAATCGTGTTTCTTTTTTAGCTCAGAGCATTCAGAGCTCCAATTTTGTGTTTCTTTTTTCGCTCTGAGCATGTTCAGAGCAAGTTCATAGCGCGCTCTATGAGCTCAGAATAAATTGATAGAGCAGACGGAGTTGGATAGCTGAACACTAATTTGACAAGTGGAAAAAGAAGGAAGGAAGAACTTTCAGAGCAGAGCACGCTCAGTTCAGAGCACGCTCAGAGTAAGTTCAGAGTGTTCAGAGCTCTACTCTGAACTAAAAAAGAAAAACGCCCATACGCAACTAAAACTAAGTCCGCATTTACATTGCCCGATTTTTCCAATGCCGATTTTTCTTTGTTGTTGTAATCGTGTGAGATTTCGAGGGACAGCCAACATGTTACACAAGATTTTTCCATTCTCTTTCACACGATTACAACAACAACAAAAAATCGGCATTCCAAAAATCTTTCAACGTAAACGCCGACTAACTCGTATGCATGTGTAAAATGGAATACTGGAATATGAACGAAAGCTGTCGTGGAGGTTGTCCACAGAAACTGATTAAAGTATAAATTTAATGGCACGTGTGCATTTTTTACGTCAGGATTATTTTGTTTTTCGAAAATATGCACAAATATGCATTTATTATTGAAAATATGCAATTAAAAGTAAAATATGCATATATAATAAAATATGCAAAAATATGCACTAACGATTAAATGCCATTTTAAAGCAAATTGATTGATTCGTGTTTGTATTTTATTCCTGTGTTTCTAAAGTTTTTAAAAAAAAATATGCATTTGCATGAAAATCCTAGCCCTACTCATAATAAATGGAACCAGTTTAAAATTAATCGGTAACTTCATCAAGCTCATCTCATTGCAACTCTCACTTTTTTTTTTTTGAGATTTTCTAAACGACTGAACCGATTTCGATGAAATTTTTATTCATGATATATGGTAGTCTTCTAGTATTCTATTCTAGCGTACTGATGATTTAATGTATTTCATGTGCTTTGATTCTATCCCAGGATTTCCAGCTAAATAAAAATAGTTGTGCCCACATTGTTTGGATGTCCATGTCCATCTCACCAATTTGTTTTCTTATGGAGTCGAAAATTCTTTTGAGGGGTAAAATATCCACATATTATAATAAATCATTACCCCTCTGATTAACATCATAGTTTTTTGGTCGCAGTGGCATTAACAACACCACCCGCACATCGAGTTAATAACATTCATGTCATTTTAGTGCTAAATAAAAAAAAAATATAGGTATAATTACCTCGCGTCACGGCATCAGCGGAAAAGAAAGAAAATAATCTCTTTTTTTTTGTTCTTTTCACTAAACGACTCGTTTGCATGCCAAAGTGACTACATACCTATACCAAGTTAAGAGAGTTAGAGCTTTGTAATGTTTGAATCCTGATATGAAAAAAAAAACACATTAAATAGTACCTAAGCCAACTGACAACAAATCGATATTGAGTTGAACTGTTTTATTGATTTCGTTTTATAAAATGTGTGTCAATCCAAAGCAAAGACACTTGTTTGCTTTTTTTATTAGTTGTTGCCTTCACTTTTACCCTAAATCCCTTCGATACATGAACTGCGTGTAATTTGTGTGTGTCAATAAAAAAAACATGAACAACTAGCAGCGATTTCTTGACCTCATACTATAAATTTTTAAAAAGGGTGTTCTTTTTAAACAATAAATTTATTGTGTTAGCTAAAGGGTTTTCCAATAAGAGGTGTTATTTTGAATAGCCCGCTATTTCGGTAGCTGTCACTTTTGAAGCTGTCATTTTTTGACATTTGACAAGAGTAGAAACTACGCCATTAATAAAAATGGAACGATACACGCTTCAACAACGCATTGAAATTATTAAAATTCACTATAAAAATGGTGAAAATTTGGCAGAGACAGTTCGTAAAACTAAAACATTTTTGGGTCGTCGTGAAGCACCTTGTCGGACCGCAATACAGAAATTGGTGGACAAATTCGAGCTGTTGGGACAAGTTAGTGATGTGAAGAATAAAACCCGTGCACGTCGCTCAAGAACAACTGAGAATATTGCTGTTGTAGCCCAAAGTGTTGAAGAAAACCCAGGTTTGTCCATTCCTCGTCGTTCTTTGGAATTAGGCATTCCACAAACGTCATTACACCGTATTTTGCATAAAGACTTGGGTCTTAAGGCTTATAAAGTTCAGTTAACACAAGAACTCAAGCCGGCTGATCATCAACAACGTCGTGTCTTTGCTGATTGGGTCCTTGAAATGCATGAAAATGATCCGGAATTTTATCGAAAAATCATCTTGACTGATGAGGCCCATTTCCACCTCGGAGGCTACGTCAACAAGCAAAACTGTCGCATCTGGGGCTCGGAAAACCCAAGAGTTATTGTTGAAAAGCCTCTCCATCCTCAACGCGTGACTGTTTGGTGCGGTTTATGGTCCGGCGGGGTCATTGGACCTTACTTTTTCGAAAATGAGGCTGGAGCAACAGTTACGGTCAATGGATTGCGCTATCGAGAGATGATTAATGATTTTTTATGGCCGGAATTGGATGGTATTGATCTGGACAACGTTTACTTTCAACAAGACGGCGCTACGTGCCACACAAGCAATGAAACCATCGATCTTTTACGGGAAAAGTTTCCGGATCGTGTTATCTCTCGAAGAGGTGATCACAATTAGCCACCGAGATCTTGTGATTTAACACCTTGCGACTTCTTCCTTTGGGGCCACGTGAAAGATAAGGTCTACGCCAACAGCCCAGCGTCGATTCAAGACCTCAAAGATGGAATTCGTGAGGCAATCGAGGACATAGGGCAGCCACTTTGCGATTTGGTTATGGAAAATTTCATGAAAAGGATATGGTCCTGTAAGCGTGGTCGTGGCGGCCATTTGGCTGATGTTGTGTTCCATTATTAACGGCATACCTTCCTGAAATAAACATCCGATCATTTATCTCAAAAAATGCCATTTTTCTTTGAATATCAAAATAACACCTCTTATTGGAAAACCCTTTTTTATAAAAGACATTTTTTACAACCCGTATACATTTTAAAGCCTATAAGTTTTTCGGTTTGATGTGAAATCACCCTCGATAATTTCTTATGACAGTTTGTTAACTTTCCTTGTTGTTTGTTTTTTTTATTTTGTTTTGTTTTATTGTTTTGTATTCCTTAATTTGGGGAAATAAATGGTAAAAAATTGAAAACTGATACTCACAAAAAAGTTCGAGGGCGTGACTGACAGAAATATGATTGAATTCATGAATTAAGACTTAAATACGTCAAAAGAAAAACCTAGATATGTACATATATACACAAATTTATCAAGCTTTTAAAATCTTATCATGACAAAAAAAAAAATATAAAATATTAGGAAATAAGATTGTAAATATATATGTATGTAGGTACACAGTCATTGAATGTGACACATTATGTTCGTGACTTTGCGAAATAGATTAAAAGCCAACTATGTATATTCTTAAAGCAGTACCTAACCTTCCAAAAATTACATTTACATTTTTAAAAGTGCGACCTCTCATATACAAATACAAAGTGATGACTTCATTAGGCAATTAGAGAATAGACATCATTCGATGTGTTGACATCATTTGACGTTTTTGTTAATTAAAATTTAAATTAAATAGTTGATACAAAAAATTTAATTTCATGCATTTTTTTTGGGTTGCAGCCTGATTCTTTAATTTTTGATCCTCTGGGTTTTTTTTTTAAATTAAATATTTAAAAATATTTGACGACAAGATTACTTATACCTTATACTACCCGTGAATAAAAATTAAGAAGTCTGAAAATTCATCTAATTTACCAATATTTTCAAGGTTTATAGAAACAAGTAGTTACGGAACGAGATGTGTATCACCTATCACCACGTGTCAAAACATTAGTCCAGATTTTTGTTGGTTAAATATGGAACAAAAATTCGAAATGGAGATATTCGCTCTCGCCCTGTGCCCATTTTTAATTTTTTGTTTAAGTTACTGTAGGGTAGGTAGGTACGTAAAAATGGCTGCCAACGAGCAGACTAGCTCGCTGACCCGATTAGCGCAAAAAAGCTCAGCTTTAATACCATAACTCGTTTGAACCTATTTGGATGAGGAATGGGTTTGTGGGAATACCCTATATGATGGAAAAACCATACTTAAGCCCGAGTCAGACAGCTAAAAGCCTAAAAGAGATCAAGTCTTTGATTTTCAGTTCGGAAAGTTTGTCAAAGGTCGTCAAAGAAAGACTTTCCAAGTGATTATATCCTAAAACGGGCTACGGCAGGACATTTACAGAGGAAGTGAACTAATGTTTCCTTTTCCTACTGGCCCGTGCGCGGTGCATGTTGCAACGACCCTAGCAATGTCTTACCTTGGTATAAACATTAGATCTTTTGTTCGGGATTTAATATAGGTAGGTTGGCCTTCTACATCTTTCTAGATACATCACAGTTGCTTAGACTGCTCCACCTACCATTAGACTCAGTGAGAAAAATTGTTGCCCTTTATAACTCCGAGAGGTATGTAAAGTCTCTATACTGACGTATTTAGTTGAGTTTGTATTACCTAACATATAGCTTGTAAGCTTCTATCGCTGAGCATGGATATACATATGTAATCCATTTCCTGTTGTAGTCCTCTACACCAATGTCAACTAGTGATTCTAGAATTTATTCATTTAGGACGTTGTTGAAGGCCCCTTCTACAACGTCCAAAAAGGTAGCGAGAGTATATTCCTTGAAATGGATTGTTTTCTCAATTGTTCGCACTACCTCATGAAGGCCGTTTCCGTGGACTTACTCCCAGATACGCGTGTTGAGAGTTTTCAATAGGATATCCAAAGAGGATACCTCTGTGATATGAGTATCGAGAATACGTTCTAGAGTTTTGAGCACGAAAGATGTCAGGCTAATTCGTCGGAAATCCTTCGCAGATTCATGCCCCTCGCCTACCGACTTTCGGGATAAGACTACTATAACGTGTCTCCAGGACTTGGGTACATGGTTGAGAAAGAGGCATCCCTTGAAGATCCACTCAAGCCAAGGAATTGCCACATTTTATTATAGTTTCTGGAGCATAATAGGGAGTATTCCGTCCAGTCCTGGAGACTTGTTCGGTGAGTTATTGAGTTAAGTTATTATAGTTGTAGTGTAGATGCACCCGCAGGGCATTCAAGGTTTTTATTACTTACGTTATCCATTACATACATTATGTATGTACCTGCGTGTGTACATTCATAAGTTTTGTATTCGTAAAAAAATCGATCTGCGGATTGTCAACAAACCTGACACAAAAGTGGGCCTCGCAATTCTGGCTGTCTATCTCTATGTCTATCTGTTCAGCTGTAACCTAAAAATTCATAAAAATGGTTATTGATGATACTATCATCATCATCATCATCATCGGCTCGACAACCGGGGTCCGGTCCTGGCCTCCTTCAACAAGTCTCTCCACCCATCCCGGTCTCGAGCCGCCGCCATCCAGTTGCGCACCCCAAGGCTCCGGGCGTCCTGGTCTACGCCATCTCTCCAGCGCAAGCATGGTCTACCACGCTGTCGTCTACCATGAAATGTACCATAAAGAACTTTCCGAGCAGGTTCATCTTCGCTCATGCGAGCTAGGTGCCCTGCCCACCGGAGTCTACCGAGCTTAATTTTTGTCACGATATCCGCTTCAAGGTAGATTGCGTACAATTCATGATTGTACCGTCTCCGGAATCGTTGATGGCACTATAGAACCATTTTTTTGATTTTTGCTTTTTTCAAAACGGGTCAACTAGTTTCGATGATTCGGGAAGACTCTCTCTCTCTCTTTTGATGCCTCCTATTCAAAACACGGCATATGCAAACATCGAACATATTCAAAAATTTTCGAATGATACAAAATTGTTAAAGAGTACTAACTTACGAATAATATTTAATTTAAATAAAAAATCAGTTTTGACTACCCCAACTTGGGTATACTCGTATAAATGTAAGTCTGAAAATTCCACGCTGATTCAAGGATAAAGCTATATTATTTGTTTTGATAAAGATTTGAAAGATAAGTTCTTATTTAAGGTATTTTATTGACTCAATGTTGATTAAGTTTTTTTTTTTTTATCAAAGGTTGTACATGTTATCAGAAACAATTAACAAGCACGAAAAGTTGTAGGCAAGTGCATGTAGCTACTACAATACCTTACCTACATGCATAGATACGTATATTATTTTCAGTTCATGTTTAGATTTGTTATCTTGATGTTTGACAAAGTGGCAATAGTACAGTAGTCCTTCGATAATGTGAACTAATTAAAACAAGGTGTTTTCGGATTTTTAGATGGATTCACATTACTGGTTACAGTTCTTATAAACTGATTGAAAAAACTTTCGGATCCATTTATAACAAGACAAAATAATTTCTTAAAGCACAAATTCAACATTTATTAAGTTCAGAAAAATTAAAAAAGTATTAATTACGAAAAAAATTAAAATAAAAATCGATGCAATTTTTTTTTGTTTAGGTACCATTACACTAACTGATCATAAAACATCATATCGAAAAGCACAACAATGTAAAACACAACTGGCAGGTGACACTCTCTGGACTGCAGCTGCATTCAAAACCTTAAAATATATTTAAACAAATAACATTTAATTAGTCCTTAATATCACGCAAAAAAGAGATATACAGGGTGTTTTAGACGTGTGGTTCTCAAGAAGAAATAAAACGCATATAATTTAATGTTATGGCCAAGAATTTAGCGTCATTACAAAGATAAGGGCTTGCCATTATGTTTTGAAAATGATTTCGGGCAAGTAGCCCCCGCGGCTGGCTCGAATAAATTCCAGCCGAGAGGCCCAATTTTCGACAGCTCCAATTGTTGCGTGCGATGGCCGATAGACTCATTCGGGTTTTCTTCGATACTCTGCTCCACAGCAGCAATTGCGTCTTCGGTGCGCACTGAACGGCGTCGCTGAGGATGCGCATTATCCACTAGAGTAAACGTGGGGCGAAACTGATCCATGGTTGCTCGAATTTATGCGATTTTGCGATTATGTCGACCGAATATTGGCAAACCGAACCATTATTTTGGTAATAAATTGCACGATTTGCAAACGTTGTTCAGGAGTAAGTCTATACATTATGAAATGGCAAACCAAACTGAGCATAAATCAAGTGACAGCTGTCAAAAAGACCAACTCCGAAAAAAGTATTGCCAGATTGAAAACCACACATCTAAAAAAACACCCTTTATTTAGCAAGCTTAAATTTTAGCAAGAATGTCATAATGTGTAGATAATGTCACTATCGATCATGACTGACAGTTTTGACTGGTGTAAGTCATGCTCATAAAAAAACTTGTGAGGAAATTCGCATGACAAATTATCATTCAGAATGTACTCACTGTCAGTCGTCAGTCAAACCAGTCAGTTATAAATTGATAATGTGTTAATAGTGACATGTATTCGTCACATCGATCTTACACTGCCAGTTGTTCGGACAGTAATCACAATGATTATGCTGCTTTCTTAAATATATTTGTTGTTGAATATTTTTGTTGTTGATACTTTTATCGGCGGGCAAACTTCGAAATGAAAATATCTGCCACTAGTCGATTTTATAGTCTGTATAAAAGTCTCATGGAGCATTAATAAACCATTTTCGTACATCTTCTATGGTTAGTCACGTTATAGCTCTGAACCACAAAATCAAGTTTTTATACAATCTAGTCCTAGTCGTGCGTTTTATTTATTTTTTGAGTATAAATCTTAAAAGCAAAATCGTAAGGTGCAAAGTCAGTACCGTAAATAGAGCCTTAGCTTTAAGACTACAGGTAACTATACAAGTATGACAAGAATAACATTTACATTGCAAAATTTTCTTATCAGCAGGTTTATCAGTTCAAGTGGCAGACTGTCCTGCAATACCTACTACAACTACTGTATATCACGTTTAAACCTACAGCCATTGGCAAAGTAGTTCGTTGAACTAAAAATATTTGTAAGAATCTTAAAAGAAAATTAACCTACATAATGCATCTTGTATCACACGGACGGCGCGCGGGCGGTTTGGTGATGTGTAGTGCATTGTATTGTGTTATGGCTTTACCTATGTCTATCTTCTTTTCTTGAAGAAAAAAAAATAACCCTTAGATAGTAACATTTTCATTGTTGATGTTATGTGTGCCAGATTTGTATGTGACTTTGCTTCTGGCCCAGACGTACATAAGTAATAGTCGGAAAGGTAGTGTTGAATTGGGGTGGCAAAATTGTAGCTTTTCAAAGATTGAGTGCCTTTTTTTTTCGTAAAAAAACGTTCTCGAACATGCCCAGTACTCTACCCTAGCGGTGTACAATGGTCCGTTTGTTGAAATTTGGTGACAAAAAATATTTCCCACGCCAATTATTACTGACGAAATTAATTGTCAGAATTATTAAACTCACGTTAGATTTCAATACAGAAACTAGAAAAATAACAAAAGTTATTTAAAACTATTATTTTAGATTATTTCAAGTTTTTGAATTGCTGGCCTTAAATTTGGTTGACAAATCTTAAATGTTAAAATTTTCATATTTTGATCAGAATCAATTAAATTTGATCTGAAAATCAATTTAAATAAAAGATTACAAAAAATATAAATATATAAAATATTATAAAATACTTCCTTGGGAACATTGCGCAACATTTTTGACTTGCTTTTACAAATAAAAAATCCATCTGCATTGGAATCATTTTAAAAGTACCTACACATTAAAGAACATATTTTAAGATATTTAAAATATAAATTTGAAATTTGACTAAATTCCTGACAATGGTTTTTTTTTTTAATTTTTTGTACTATATTCTGAAATAAATTATGTAGCCCCATTTGAAAACAAAAAAAATAGACATATCATACTGAATTTAACGTCCCCTGATGAAGTGTACCAAATTTCATTAATTTCTATCAAGAATTGGCGTGGAAAATAATTTTTGACGCCAAAATTCCATAAACAATCCACTGTGTGGTGGTGTGGAAGATAAAACAGAAAATCTAAAATTGTAACGTTTCCGCACGAATTAAAATATTCTAATCTTTCTTGTGTAGAATTTTCAGTTGACATTTCTTCAAAAAAAAAACAAATTTTCCTCGGCTATATTTATATTACAATTTAGTGTGTTTTTGTGAACAAATCAAAATGCTCTAATTTGCATTCTCGACGTGCTCTTACTCTTTTCAAAATATTTGCTTTGAGAGAAAAAGAAATTTACGGGTGTCAACCAAGCCCATCCCAAGACAACTGGTCCCAAGACAGCCCATCCCCGACCATTCATCCCAAGACCCAACTGGTACCGGGACAACTCATCCCTGGACAACTCATCCCAACCCAAATTTACGCACCTAAAGTAATTCTTTATGATAAAAAAATCATTCGAGTTAAAATTACTTTGAAACATAATCTCACAGACTACACAAAAAAAAACTTAACTTTTCTGTTATTTTTTTCAAGTGTTCTTTTTAGTTTCATAATTATTATTATTATTTTAAAACTGTAAACTACAGGTGTGTGTAGTTTGTATTATTATTTCACCCATATGGTAAATTTGCTTCTGGCAGCAAAATGAAAAAAAAAAAAATATTAAATGTGGCTTCGGTTTCAGGTTACCTTTGTGGCTTTGTAGTTTTTCTTGTTGAGTAATTAGCTTTGTTTACGTTTTTATTTTTATTTTATCTGCAAGTTTTAATTGGCCTGAAGTTTCAATTGTTGTAAATTGAAGTTCTTTGTTATTTATTCATTTTTTCTGGTTCGTTTAAAATATGCAGACAAAAAAAAACAGTTGCACTTTAAATGTTTTATAGAAATTTCTGCGTGCCCAATGAAACGCGAACAAATATTTAAGAATTTTTGCAGATTTCAATAATAATGTCCTATTTATCCGCCAAGTAGTTCTAGCAGTTCTATAGGCTAGAATTATACGAAAAGAAATTGAAAATCCGACTTCGGTTTGGAATGTGGCCATTTATTTACATCGAAGGTTCTATGGTTCTATCAAAGAAGTTAGCACTAGTGGTCAAATTTCCGAGTTTTAGAACGGCGCGCACGCGATTGTTTTTTTTACTGTTTTCCTTTTTTTCTTGTGAATGTGTATTGTGTGTGTAAGCATCGAATTCTACCAGTTTTTCGCGTCGTTGAAAAAAGTTTAAAGTTGTGTCAATTTGACAACGGCCCTAAAGTGAATCCCGCCATTTTGTTTTTAATTTGAAATAAAGCAATTTAAGAAGTTGCGCACTGTGTTGTGGCTAGTGTGGTGGTGAATACATACATAATAATTCCTTTAAAACATTGCCTTAAAAAATACAAAAATGTTACACCCTCTATAACTTAATTTGTTTTAAATTTGTTATTTTCGCTTTTACTCCACTTATGCGCCGTTGTACTTTTAGAGATTGAACTTAAACCTCAAAAAGTCAACCCTATATCTGATGGTCGAACTTGTCAGAAAAGAATGATCTCATCACGTTAGATCTTTGACGATCTAAGATTACTTAGTGCAACAAATAATTCTTCACTATGGGCAGTAGAACAGGGTTAAGTATACGGGAACGAAATGGCAAATAAACTAGGTCACTATTTTAGCTCAGCAATTATGAGACAAGATGAAGCAAACAAAATAAGAGAATACGTACACCGCAGAGCTTCATCAAAGTCACGATTGATAAATAGTCAAGACCAATATAAATGGTGTTTTTTTTTGAAGGTATAGAACTTTGAAATGAAATAAAACAAAGATGATTTTTTTAAATTGACATGAAATTTACTTTATTCGAAAGATAATCTTCTGGCATTATAATTTAAATATGATTTCTGGCATTTGACCGCTACGGCTGGCTCGGACGCAGTCTAATCTGGAGGTCCAATTTTCGATGACTTTTTCCAACATTTGTGGCCGGTCAATTGTTTCGGGCTTATCGGCGTAGACTAGCGACTTCACATATCCCCACAGAAAATAGTCAAGCGGCGTTAAATCGGACGATCTTGGAGGCCAATTCACGGGTCCGTAACGTGAAACTATGCGGTTACCAAACGTTTCAATCAATTGTGGCATGAGCTCTGTGACATGTTGCGCCGTCTTGTTGAAACCACAGCTCCTGAACATCATGGTTGTTCAATTGATGAACTAAAAAGTCAGTAATCATGGCTCTATAGCGGTCACCATTGACTGTAACGTTCTGGCCAGCATCGTTTTTAAAGAAGTACGGACCAATTATTCCACCAAACCATAAAGCACAACAAATATAGTCAGTTTTTGTGGATGTAACGCAGTCTCAACCTCCACTTGATGATTATCATCACTCGAAATACGGCAGTTTTGTTTATTGACGTATCCATTCAACCAAAAGTGAGCTTCATCGCTAAACAAAATTCCCTTATGAAAATTGGGATCAACGGCAATCTTGTTTTGGGCGGCCTATTTGGGCACAAATTGGAAGCGTTGTTCAGGCGTCAGTCTTTATATGTTGAAATGCCAAACCAAACTAAAAATAAATCACTTAACAGCAGACAAAATGGCCGCCAGTTAAAAAAGTGTTGCCAAATTAAAGTTCTATACCTCTAAAAAAAACACTCAAAAAACACCCTTTATATGTAGATTAGAATCCTTACAGGTCACAACTCAATGCGAACCCACAAGGGCAGAACGCCCGTCAGCAAGTGGCTTTTGCAGAGAGTGGCATGATGCAGAATTCAAAATAAAAGAACACATTTCTGGCTCTACGAAAAGGTACATCATGGCATTGTGAGTGTAACCGTTATTTTTTAATAAAGTGTTTTTCTGTTTTAAGTCATTTTTTTTAAGAAAAAAGAATAGATCCCTCCCTCCGATACAATTTTTTTCTCTTCTAGACCCAACCTAAACGTTCCAGCTTTTTGTCACACCTTATGCGAATCACCCTGTATAATAACTGGCTCCTTATTGCTGATGACACAAGTACGAAGCAGATCGTGTGCTTGACAATTATTCGATATCAACGATAATAATTGGTTAATATGCCTTTTCAAAATTCACACAGCCATTTAATTAATTTGTTTTTGCTATTTCATTTAACCAACTGTACCACATTTTTCTAAACAATCTGACCTACAACCTTTTTAAATGATTATCCACTCACTGGAATAATTTAAAACGATTCATCATCAGGATAAAATATATATTTTTCTGAAATTTGCATTTTCAATAAAAATACATAATGTATGTACCTACTGCAAAACAAATCGAACAACATCGATATATAGGTAGGTACTTTTTTTGTATTAAGTTATTTCATGTGTGCAAAAACAATCACTAATATGATTTCCCAGATGTGCCCAGACTGTCCACCAACCCACTTCCCATCCAACCCACCCACGCACGCACTGTTTGTTGTTATAATTACATACGCATTTTTTTTTAATGAAATCATTTTGCTATGCAACTTCAATATAATAATGTTCATAGTAACACTCAGCTTCACTTGATTTGAGACACCATTTTTTTAATCTCTCTCTTTAATTTATCGGCAAGAAAACTAAGTTTAATTTTATCTTTAGATACGTGAAATAGAGTAGTAAAAGTACTAAAAATAATTTAAAAAAAATAAATTTTTTTTAAAAGTGATCCACTTGTTTAAGGTGGTTAAAGTCCTTCCGCACTATCCCACCTGCAATTCGTTTTAAAGGTGTTTATTTTAGTGAAATTTTTGTGTTTGGTTTTAAAGAATGAACATTTCTTACACAAAAAATCGTAAAAAATCGCTTGTTATAAAATCCGTCCTCAATCAAGTGACATTGAGTTAAAAAGTTATTATAAGACAGAATATATTTAGCTAATGCCTTGCCTACCTACATCTAATATACTCTTGAAAGTTCTCTAAATGCAGTCTATACTTTCTCTTAAATTAATTTATCCGGTGCGCAGGTACTTGACTAGAAAAATTTTAATGGATTTAACTTGTACTCTTTTTTTTTCTTCTATGAAAAAAGCCCCTTGACATTTGTGTAGAGTAAAGCTTCTTCATTCATTAAAAAATGTGTTTTGGAAAATTATAGTTGACATCCTTGGTGCAAGTGCACCGAAAGTAAAAAACAAAAAAAAGAAAACACGGAAGCTTTTGTTATGTACTCAACATATATAGTGAGTCCCCCAGAAAAATAAAATTAATTTATTTTATATGCAAAAAGCTCACGGTTTAGTAAATGCTTTGATGTACATCATACCTAAGGTAAGAGTTGCCAGTTAGTTATTATTAGAGAAAATATTATTTTACATAAATTCAAATTTTGTTTATAATATTTCTTGAATAAATTTATCAAAATCCTACTAGTACCTATACAGTTAAAGTAGGACACATAGAAAAAATGCATCAACTGTCAAAAAAGTTTCATTTGTCATGATAATGAAGAATTAAAAGAGTCCATACAAATATCTACGTCTACCGTATAAAAAAGTATTTTTTTTTCGCCGAATTGGAAAAGATAGAATGTATTAAAAGTCAGAAGGATTAAGTATTGAAATTGAAATGCTAACCTGTTACGATCATGACATCTCGTTAATTTTGTCTGACTGTAAATTACAGTATAATTCCAAATTACCAATTTTGTGATGCTTTTTTTTGTCTATAGCTGAGGAAGTTCAGCGGATCCAGGGCCAGACCGAAGAAAGCAAGGAAAACTCGTTTTTTTGAAGAGTTCAATAACTTCAACTATTCGTCAACTTTATTTGACTTTCGAGTCTTATAATCTAATTTTACTTAAAATGATCTAACAACGTATTTCAAATAATTTTAAAATAGATCTGCCTAAATAACTAACACGGTACTTCATTTAATTCGGATAGAGTCCCCAACCCAAGGCAAAAATAACTTAAATGGGATAGAGTCCTCGGCCCCCGTTGAAACCAAAGCCACAAAATACTTTCACAGCCCGAAAGCCAAAAACTTCGAAACTACCACCTAGTGCACCACGCACTCAGCAGTGTACTTCAGGGTACTTCTTCTTTCGTACTCGAGAATGGTACGCATAACACTGGTAAAAGCAGAAGACGAATTTCAATACAAATTACACCTTCACTTATCATCTCTGTTCGCATGAGTAAGTGTGAATTATAAAGGTGTAGACAAACTCGTCCAACATTAAATTTCATCATATCATATGTTCATATATCTGGCTTATGATAATGAACTGTGTATCCGGTGACTGACGGTCGTTATTATTTGAATTTGAAAATTCAATAATAGTTGAAGTGACAGTTGGGTCGTTATTGAAGGCGATGTGTGGTGGTAGGTAGAATGATGGTTTGTAGATGGAGGAAAAATATGTAACTTCATTACAATTTAATATATTTTTTTTTTTGCAATACAAAATTTACATAATAATGTTACGAATGTGACACTTGCCTCTTTATGAATCAATTTCGAGGGTAAAACAATGATTTAAAGATAGTTAAAAATGAAAATTAATGGCATTTTAGTACCAAAATCAAAAATACCAGCTATATATGTATATATTTTTTTTAAACGTTATTTAAAAAAAAAATTATCAACCCATTCCCACAATATAAGGGTTGGTTTTTTTAAAATAAAAAATTAGAATTTTTTTTTTAAACCAAAAATGTTTTTATTTTGAAAGGGGCCATTGGCATTTTGGGCCCAATTTAAATATTGCTCAACAGTGATGACACTTATGTCATATGAAAGCTTATGGAGAGCGCTTTATTTCTTTATATGGCAGATTAATTCAAATTGAGCGTTTTATAAAAAAAGTATTTAAAATGAAAAAAAAAAAAATTATTTAAAAAAATGGCAACACTTACTTAAAAGTGTTTTACCTTTTTTGAAAGCCAGAAATCTGTTCTTTTATTTTATCTTCAAATCAACTTATTTGTATTAATAGTTTTCGAAAAAATTACTTTCAAACTCAAAAATTGTAAAAAAAACAAAACATTTTTTCACAATTTTAAAAACTTAGTTGTAAATTCGCTTAGTTTTCACTACGTCTATTAATACTTAATTGATTGAAACAACTATAAAATGGTGGCTTCTACTTATTTCTCTGATTTTGACATTCGAACCCCGTCAATTTGGCATTTAAATGATCTTTCTATAGGCAATTGGTTCCCAAACCCGAAAAATCCAAGATGGCGCCGGTTTTTCCAAGATGGCAGTCAACCTCCCATATCGGGATGTTTGGGGATTTTCTGATATAAATAAGTTCATTGTTCTGAAGAATATCCACCAAAGTTTGACTTTAAAAAAAAATTTGCCTGGTCAGGGGTCATTTTTGTCTAAGTTCCACTGGATTAAAGTTAAGGTCTTACAGTGAAGTTTGCAATATCAAGCTATATATTGAAGTCAATATTGAGTGTCAAAGCACTTTATTTTTGATTTTCAAAATGAAAATTTTGGAAAAATATTAGAATTTTGAAAAATATAAATTATTTTACACAGTTTCTGACATAATCCTCTTCTATCAAGTCTTAGTCCAGTTTTTCAGTGCGAGATTAAAGTTTAACCTGAGTTAACTCATCATTAGTGAGTTAACTCAGCATTAACAGAGCATTATATTCGTTTTGATGTTTTATTCAGCGAGTCGTTCCGCATGCATTCTCCACCGAAAAACTTCTTCTTCAGTTAGATGTGGGATAATTTACTTCTAGAGTTAGCTAACTCTCGTTTATCTCACCACCGAAAACCCGAAAAACTGGGCCTTATAGTCTTAAAGGTTTTAATGCGGTGTGAGTGAGCCGGTAGGAGGTATAGGATCACTTTATTCGAATTTTAACCAAGAATATCTATTTTCAAATTTTAAAAATCAAAATCTTGATAAAAATCTATATGTATTCATTACGAAGCTTGAAACTAAAATTTAAAAAAAAATATTCCCGATTATTAAACAATAATTAATACTTTAAAAGTGTGTGAGTTAAAAATCCATTCAATGCTTGACATTCTGAATTGAAAAGTTGATACCAAATTCCAACATTTTGAAGAACATAGCCGATCTATATTTTGAATGCATTACTTTGCGCAATTTTCAAAGAACACCCTATAATCATACTTATTAACAATTTTTGGACAACATTTTTCCAACTAAATGTAAAATTACCAACACCAAAATTCTTTTATCAAAATCGTTAGAGTCGTTTTCCAGATAAATATCCGGTTATTACCGTTATTTTTGGCACTAAAATAAATTCAATTTCCCATCTCCAAATTTTTGAAGAAAATCGCCTCAGACAGTTTAGGCTGTAGGTCGAGGTACAAACAGACAGACATACATACAGACTACCACTGCAGGCCCTTAGTCTAGTAAACTTAAAGCCTATGCAAGCTATTATTATTTCAAAAGATAGAAAAATCCAATTGCTTAAAATATCCATTCAGCCATTTAGGTTGCAGGTGCTGAAACACATTGACATTCCAGCCTTCAGCAACAAAGTGTTTCGTAGTTTCTTTATTTTTCTACTGAATAAAAAATTGTTGATTTTGTTTAAGTTGGCAATGCCCTTTGGTTGTTTTCTGCCTCGTGCTGGCGTAGTTTGTTTACTTTTGTTGTTCTTTCTTACAACCCCAATACAAATTCATTCAATCGCATTTAAATAGCTACATATAAGGAGAGCTGCCATAAGGGAAGACATTTTAGTGTTGTGTTGTTGTTTTGATATTTTCACGACTCTCGTGTCGCATATACATACACATGTACACATCAGCAGAAAGATGCAAACAAAAAGCTTTATGCTTTCCATTTTCACATCCATCTATCCATCCAACCTACATCAACTGATGCGGATACTTTCTCTCTCGCACCCAAACTCGCAGTCGGAACTCTCACTTGTATAATATCGCCATTGAAGGGAAAAGCGGAACGTGCATTGGGGATGAACAAAAAAGCTCAGCTGTGAAAATTTTGTAGCTGGGAAAATTTAGCACAACTATAGCATAGCCATACTTTTCGGAAGGTACAAACTGTGTCCCTGCGATTCCTTTCTCTCAGACTGTTAACGAGTGCGGCGCGGGTGTAAAGTGGTGCCGTTTCGTTTGTTCTATTTTTCTTCTAAAATAGAAAAACATATTTCTTTTTGTTTCATTTTAATTTTTTTTTTTAGTGTCTAAGGTCTTCGTATGATTGTTTTCGAAAAAATCGGGTTTTTTTAATTTTTTTTTGTTGAATAAAAAAAAATGCAAATAATAAAAGTTTATGAAAAAAGTTCTTCGATGACTCAAATATGGGTAATTATTTTGAGAAGACAAATAAAAAAAAAAAAAAAACACGAGTGAACTACCTAATAAAATTGGACGCGAATAGTTTTATGTAACCAACACCTGTCGAAGACGACGAAAAAATAAAGGACATTGTCGTTTTCTTATAATCACCACGAGCAACAAACAACTTGAATATCACTCCCACTCCATATCAACTCCAGACTAAGTATCATCCTAATAATTTACCATGCAGGACTAAGTAGGATTTTTTTTTTTCTCTACAAATCGAAAATCGATTTGCCAAGCTAAATTATATGGCTTGCAACGAAAAGGGATATTATACTGTCCCTAATGGGTGTCCTTCCATTAAACTCAACATTTTTATAATATTGTTGTTGTTTCTGTTTTTTTTTTTTTTTTTTTTGAAAAATACAAAAAAAAAATTAACTCTCATGTGAAAATCAAAACATCTATGAAAGTTCATTGAATCCTAAGGACATATTTTGGTTGGTCCTTAGAAAGTTTATTTATTGGTACTAACGATTACGATTGTCAACATTTTCTACTATGTACTTTGATTACCACTCTAACTGCAATATGACGTGTACGTATACTACCCACCCGATAGGCTTACTTACTAGCTTATTTTCTGGATAAAATATGTAATTGTATGTGATTAAGGACACGATTTGTGTGAGCAACGCAAAATAGCTTAATCGCTTTCTTTATTGTTGTACCACATTATTTAACCTTGAAGGGCACGAAAAAGGGAGTAAAAATAACTATTTATTAGAGAATCTTGAATATTTTGTTGACATGGGGTCTATTTTTAAGGGCCCATGCAATATTTTATATGAACAAGGACACTGGTTTAATGGTTTTTATATAAATATTTCATACAGTAAGGTCGTCTTTTATTTAGAAGAGTGAGAATTTTTTCACCTTCACTCACGAATTTTGTTCGAAGAAATATTTTCACTTTATAGCTTAATCGATAAACGATAAACTATAAAAATGATAATACAGTGTTTTCGTCGTCTGCACAGGTTGTTAACCTGAAAATAAGGAATGCAAACAATTTTTATTTTATTCATTGATTTGTTTGACGAATTTGATTGATTTTTTATGACTTTTCTTTATGATAAGATGGCGCCTAAAGTTGCTTTGAATATTCTAGTTTAAAGGATCACAGATTTGTCGTAATTAAATAAAATCAAGCTTAAGCTAGTAAGTGAAAGGTATTTATTAGCAATTACTTCTGAAAAAAAAAAAATGTAAAATTGAGTTTCAAATAGCTTAAGCTTAATTTTCAATTAAATCAACTAGGTATATATTTTTTTTTTGTAGCTATTGCAGATGTAAATGAAAATGATAAAATACAAAAAAAAAGTACATTTTTAGAGATAAAATCTTTTCTTCAAAGGGAATGTCCATTTTACTATATGGAGCCTTGGCCAAGAGTGTACACAAACAAGTTTGATAGCAAATGAATATGGTGACGTTGAGCTTGTTATATGAGTTGAAGTTGAATATTTTTAAAATTTTAAAATGGGAAAAATATGAACAATTATTTGGAAAAAAAAACACTCTAATCGGCAACTTCAAGCTAAAAAAACTCGACTTTCCCATTAAAAACTTAAACAATATAACAAGCTCAACGTTACCTTTCATTTGCTCTCAAACTCGTTCGTGTACAGTGTACACTCTTGGCCAGAAATGGGCATAATGTCCTTTAATGAATTTCACAATACAGTCAAACTTCTTTATGACGAACCTTCAAGGGAACACAAAATTGCTTCGTTATAAAGAAGCTTTATAAAAAATTCGTTATATAGAAATTATTTTGTTTTTAAATACTGCAAGGGGAACAAAATGAAATTCGCTATAGAGAGAATTACGTTAGAATAAAGAAGTTTGACTGTATATTTAAAATGATCAGAGACGCTTCAAATCTAAATTTCTTTTTAATTTGTTTTGGTATTTTTATTTTTTTGTTTTGTATGCTTTTGAAGGAAAAAATCACTCAAAGATAAATCTGGTGAACCAATTAATGTTGTCATGTGCTTTCTGGAGTTACGTGCGGGATTCTGTGGAATTTACAAGTGTAGATTATTTCTGGAACCCAGACAAAAAGCCCATTTGCTTGTGCTACCCTCCACTTAAACAGACCTTCAAAAACAGCAATTTAAATATTTGTCTGATAAGCCGTTTGAATTATTCAGTTTTGATTTGTGGTTTACATTCTTTTGAATACATATAGACATTTGATTTATTGAAGATTTGAATGAAACTTATACAACCACTTGAAGGAGCTAACTTCAAGCCATTATAGGTTGGAGCTATAGCAATTTCACGGCTGCCAAGCCGATCATCACACACCTTTAAGTGGTCCTTAGTCTATTACGTTCAATTTTAATTTGAAAAACTTTTTGCCTAGACCAAACGTCTTCAGAGCCATATGCACTACACATTGCGCTACCGATGTCACGTGATCATGTCCAACCCAATGTAAGTTTTATTGTTTGACCATTGCATTTGAATCAACTAGCTACACACAGGTTGTTGTACACTTAGTTGGACTTATTGATTTATTATTAATGAAACTTAGTTTTTTGTTTCTAAAATTAATTAAAATGTCAAAAAAAAAAATAACTACTTGTTTTGGAGAGTAAAACGAAAAAATCACCAGTTTTTGGTGATATCTAACATGCGACGAGCTAAAAAAAGGGTCTTGTGAATAAAAAAAAGTAAAAACTTTTTTTTGAAGGAAGCTAAAGCCAATTATTCATAGCTTTTACTAGCAGCTAAAGCTAGACAGTTCTAGCTTAAGCTTTGTTTTATGCGAATAAAAAAATTATAACGTTGAATAGCTTGAGCTGGAAAATTCTAGCTTTACCTTCGTTATGTAAGATCTCGGTTTTTTATTCACATGTTTTGACTTAGATTGCTTTAGCTAGAACTGTTTTTATATAGACCTTAGCGAAAAAGAAGGTTGTGTTACCTTTTGTTATGCCATAACTTTTTATCTGTTCTATAGGGCAAGTATTGGTTGCGGGTAAAAATCTTTTTATCATATGTATTGAACGTCAGTCTCTGCTGAAGCTATTTAATTTCTGCGCTGCTGCCCTCGTCTACGAAAGGTTTATTTCGCTTGAGTTGTTATCATCAATTTGGTCTTCATCTAGTGGTTCTTTTGGTTGTCAGTCTATAGTCTATCTGGCAGGGGAAAAGCTTGAAGATCGTCAGATAATAAGTCATTCAAATATTTTGCCAGATTGTGGAGCACGCAGCAACAAATGACAAGGGTGGGAACCATGCTTGTTGCAACATTCATTTTATATTGCAGACATGAAAAGCTCTGCTTCATACTTTGCCAAAACATCTCTCTATTATATACGCGCTCTCGGCAGAATATTTCATTGTATCTGTTTGAAGATTTTTGTAAGGAGTGTTTGAAGCCAAGGTTTAATTTCGTACCCAGAATCTCGAAGAATTATATAGCATTTACGTGAATTATAGCATTCTCGTTCATGGATGCATAAAGTTATGATCTTTTCAAGATCCGCGAGTCGTCGAGAACTGATGACCCTGGCCACTGGGCGTCCACAATTGTGAATTCTTCGGCTGCATTGCATGACGCTTGTACATTAAGTCTGTGGAAGCCTTTCCGACTAATGTATTCATCAGAAAATCTTGGGAGTTTAGCAATATGGGTGCAGTCTATTGCCCCAAAAGCTCCGGGAAACGTTTATTTTTCCGCCCATTTTGCCTTTTCTGTTTCGGTTTCTCTGCGACTCGACGGAAATCTAATATGAATGTGAGCCTTTTCCATAATCTTGGTGGTCACGTGCTTAACAGTCTTGCATACAGAAGAGCTTTCAACTCAAAGATCTTGTCCTACACCGCACTGAAATCCAGGTTCACACAGATATCTCAAAAATATCTGCATTCTCTGCTCAAAGGTCAGTGCACCTCCCCTACGCTCTGTTGAATCTCCTTAAAAGTAATCAGAAAGCCACTGAACATTTTCTTTTGAAAACCGAAATAAACTATGAAAATCCTCATCACTAATTTCCAACCGTTTCTTATACAATTTTGGTTTTCTTACGCCTATAAACTCGGCCATATTCGCACTATAACTAAACACAATACTAAAAATAAGAACTAGTCAAAGGTTTCTAGACAGGTAAAAAAAAATCTTAATTTTTTTGTAGCTTTAACTATAATATTCTAGTTTAAGCTATTTTTATGCACACAAATTGAAGCTTAGGCTGGAAAAACACGTTAAAACTGAGTGAATTTAGCTATTACTAAAAGACATCTTTAACTAGCTAGTTTAAGCTTATTTTTATTTACCAAAAACCTAGCTTTTACTTAAAAATCGCAGTTTAAGCTTAAGCATTTCTTTATTCACAAGACACAAAGTCTTGATAATTCCTAGCTAGATCTTAAGCCTTAACTATTTGTTAAACCATATGCAAAGTTTCAGCATCAGCTTTTTCCAATTATCAGATTAATTGTAATTTATTTAAAAAAAGGCAATTTTTAACAAAAAAAAATGCATACAGAAAAAAAAATTAAATAAAAATAATAGTAAGGAAAAATTTTAATTTCTGAATTTGTCGTAATTTTGTAGTGAAAAAAGAAATTAATTATTTATTAAAAAAAAAAATCGCATTCATTTTTTTCCTTCACGACCACCTTTGCGACAAATTCATGCTAATTAAACTTTTAAGTTGCTTACTTAACAGACATGCATTTTGTACGTAGATCAAGTAAAAAACGTTCTGTTATCTGCTTGATTATTTCTTGCGTGAATCACAGTTCGTCGTAACATAATTAATGAACTACACTAAGCAACAAAATTAACGGAACAAACATTTTTTTTTAAATTTTTTTTTAGTGTATCAATGTGAAAAGTGGTTGTAATGGGATGAAACAAAAAGAATTCTATTGCTTTTGTATTTACTCTCAATTTTAAAATGAGCAGTCTAAAGAAGTTTTGAAAATTGTAAAAAAAAAAATAAACAGTGATGGTATACATCAAACCAAACAAAATTACCGCTGACATTTAAAAAAATCCCTATATTAGTTTCCTACACCAACGGAATGCACAAAAGAGAGAGAACTCGTTGATAACGTTTAAAAAAAATTATTTGAAAGTTTGTCACTTATACATTTTTTAACAAGTAGGTTTTTTTAATAATATTTATAAAGTTTCAAAATATAAATAAAAATAAAATAGTAGTATGTATGTATTTATATTTATTCTTTAAAATAAAAATGATAGATTATATAAATTAATTAAAAAAAACTCTTTATATTCAAATTTGTTTCCTAGATTGTCATTTGCAGAAATATCCCTACAAGTGGGGAATTTTTTCCTGCATATATCATCACTAGGAATACACTAATAATAGTCCACTGTTGTTTTTCTGCTAAAAGTTGTTTTTTGGTAGTTTCTTAGGTTTGATTAAAGTTATTAAAAAAAACTCTTTATATTCAAATTTGTTTCCTAGATTTTCATTTGCAAATATCCCTACAAGTGGGGAATTTTTTCCTACATATATCATCACTGGAAATACAGTAATTAAAGTCCACTGTTGTTTTTCTGCTCAAAGTTGTTTGTTGGTAGTTTTTTAGGTTTCTTAGGTAAGTAAATAAAAAAACTCTTTATATTCAAATTTGTTTCCTAGATTTTCATTTGCAGAAATATCCCTACAAGTGGGGAATTTTTTCCTACATATATCATCACTGGAAATACACTAATTATAGTTTATTATTGTTTTTCTGCTAAAAGTTGACTACCAATGTCTATTTTAGGTCTGATTTATTATCGTTAGATTTTTTTGTCAGCTCAAAGGTCAGAGTGCCTGTTACTAAGCATCCAAGCCCCAGATTTCCATGGTCTTCTGCTGCTTTGTATAATCACTTTTCGGAATACGTACTCACTATTTGATCTTATCTTAACAGCTGCTTCGTAAACTGTGAAAAAATGTGAAAAATTTCATATTCCAACAAATTCACTCATGGAAATGTATATAAGAACCCAAATATAGTATTACCTTTCATTATACAAAGCCTTTCCTAACATCAAATTATATTTCAATCCACGTATGCAACTGTCAGATATATATTTTGTGTTCATATTTTTAACTTTTCAAGAGAGTTCAATAAACGAAAATCGAATTCTGTCCATCATCACAATAATTACGATAAGAACTTCTATATACGTGGGTTCCTGTGGTTTCGCCCCTCTACTGTCCAATAATCGCCATAGTGACAGTCAATTCGAGGCCAATTTGGGCATGTAAACATAGATTAAACCATTATAGTCGGTATACAGCCCTATATGAATTCAATGAGTTACCATGATAAAAGAAAAGCTTTTCTGTATAATTTATACACCTTTGCCCGTAAATTACTTTAACCCCTATTAAGGATATTGTAGAGAATGGAAAATCATTAACATAGGTATATTTGTTTAACCTCTTTCAAAGAATCGAAATTATTTATTCATTTGTCATTGTTGAAGGATATCTTATTGTTTAGTTTTAAGCTAAGGCTACACGTGCGTTCAATTCAATTTGTCGTTCGTCCACATCACCACGAGTTTCATTTAAATTTCTCATTTAAAGTAAAAAAAAATAATATAAATTTCTGCAGAAAAAAACAGAAGCCATACTACCTGTCGAACAGTTTTCTTCTTCTTCGTTTCTGAAACCCTGAAAAGGAAATTCAATTTTCCCTGTCGAGACAGTGAACAAAAAAAAAACAAAAAAAAGGAAGTCTAGAAAACAAGCTTCATATCAGTGACAATGGCAACGGAACCAAAAGTAAGATTTACTTTTTAATACTCGTTTACCTACATTTATGTACATACATACATACATACATATCTTATGTATTCTAAGGGGACTTAAAAAAAAAGTATACACGTATACAAAAACCTAAGCTTAATTGCAACAGTCTTACGTATACCTTTTCGGTCTCGTACCGAATTCGGAGAAATGAATATTAATGGTAGATTTTTGCTGTCGTCCATGTTTTGTATTGCCAATTTTACCCGGTTACCCAAATGGATTAATTTTGTAACGTTGTTTTTTTTTGACAACAAAAAAAATAAACGATGTCTGAAAGAGAAGTTTTAAATTTCTTAAGAAGTGTTTTTTTTTGCATAATTTCAATGTAACTTAAGGATTAAGTGCAAACTCGCCATTCGTAAAAGAACATCAAACTTCAAGTTAAAGTAAAACATGATACAATTATTTAGAAAAGTCGAAAAAATAGTTATTGTTCTTCATTGTTTTTTTTTTAATAATCCAAAGTCGTGTCGCGTTGGTATATAACAAACTTAGTTATTCAGTGAAGATGATTTCGTTCGCATCATTCCAATTAACAGTTAACATCACTATCTTGCCGGCCGATATCACCCTCTCAGCACATATAATAGAGTTAAATCGATTATTATTATTGCATTCAGTTCAGTGCAAACAAAAATTATCAATTTTTCAGTCAGTGAGTTTCACTCGAACAACATTCCAACCGTGAAATTTGACATTTCACTTTTCGCCTATTGTGAGTTTCCCCCGAAATTTCATCATAAAAAATTCCCCTTATTGTGAACATTCATTTCGGGTGGAATGCAATGTCATTACTTCTTTTTTTGTAGGCGAACAAAATTTCGTTCGAGCGAAATTCACAACAGCTTTTAAAATTCCGGGCGAACAAAAAATTTTAAGGTGAAATATTTTTCGGGTGAAACTCACAATAAGGCTGAGTAATTTTTTTCCGCAACTCAAATTTATTTTTCATTAAAAAACCAACAAAACTATTCAACTTGGTCTGCGTGTAAAATTTCACATTCCTAAGTCTGATTTAAAAAAAGATAAGCACTTTGTTTTTTAATGTTAAGAATTTTTGTTTGTCTTCGAAGAGTGCGAAAAGTTGCAGGTGCAATTTTACACATGGTTAAACAAACAGTTAAGGCTTAAGTTCTTGTTGATTTTTGCCCTTTGGAACTGTCATAAAGAAACAGTTCAGGCTTAGTTCTTGTTGATTTCTGCCCTCTGGAACTGTCAAGATTTTCATACTAAACCTATTTTCTTATAGTAACCTCAAGCTGAACACGCTAAAACAATGACATTTCGTGCAAAAAAGTAAGAAAACATATCTTTTTCACATTTGTCAGTGTCAAAGTGACATGAATGATACTTACTTAAGGTGGCGCTACGGTCCGGAGTGGACCAGGGCCTCAACCAAAAAGCTTCTTCCAGCCAGCTCGGTCCCTAGCTGGCTGTCTCCAGTTTCGCACGCCAAGATCGTTGAGGTCCTCTTCCATTTGCCTGCGCCACCTGAGTCGCGGTCTTCCTCTACTGCGCCGTCCCTAAGGGTTGGATTCAAAGACTTCAGGCTGTCCATTCGCTCTAAATAACCCAGTCATCTCAGTCGTTGTCTTTTTACTCTTTGGGCTAGGTAAGTGTCGCTGTACAACTCGTACAGTTCGTTGTTGTACCTTCTCTTCCCCGTTTATGCAGACGGGACTACAAATCACTCGGAGAATCTTCCTCTCAAAACATCCTAAAGTGTTCTCATCCGCCTTCGATAAGGTCCATGCCTCTGTACCATATAACAGAACCGGGATGATCAGCGTCTTGTACGCAGGGACAATTTAGTTGTTCGAGAGAGTGCTTTGCTACACAATTGCATTCTTAGCCCGAAGAAGCAGCGGTTGGTTGGCAAGAGTTATTCTTCCTTTGATCCTGCAGAGCTGGTATCGTTGTCTGTGTTGATAGCAGAGTCTATAGGTAGACAAAGTCCCTAACTACCTAAAAGTTATAGCTGTCTATCGTAATGTTCTATCCAAGACGTTGGTTTTGGGTGTCTTTTCTTGATGACAGCATATACTAAGTGGTGCTCTCGTTGACCGCTAAGCCCATTTTCTTTGCTTCCGCGCTACGGACATCACACTGTGTTCTTCCAATAACGTCCATACCGTGGGCGTTTGCGAGTAATTGGATGGAATTTTGAAAGATTGTGACTAGTTTTGACGCCAGAGGTTTGCACTACTCTTTCAAGAACGATATTAAAGAAGTCGCATGACAACGCGTGCATCGCCCTGTCTTAATCAATTTTTTACATCAAAGGTGTCGGTGGAGGTCTTTGCTGACCTTGATGATGGATCAGCGTGCGTTCTCCATCTTCATCCTGCTTAAACGGATAAAATATTTTTTTACCATAACTCATTAATTTCATTAAAAATTAAATGAATATTATCTGATTGTTCTCAAAGGGAATGCCCATTTAACTATGGAGCTTTGGCCCAGAGTGTACACGAACGAGTTTGGTATCAAATGAAAGGTGACGTTAAGCCTGAGATTTGAGTAAAATATTTTCAAAATCGTTCATGGGAAAGTCGAGATATTCGGGCTTGAAGTTGCCGATTGCAAAATAAGGATTTCAAATTTTGTTCTAAATAATTGTCCATAACGGGCGAAATAATTGGCGTAGAAAAATGATATTGATATGAAATGAAAGGTATTTTTCTTGTCTTTGAAATAATACTTTGATATTTTTAAAACATTTTGAGATATTAAGTTTGTGACTTCTAGAAAAGCCACTTTTTTTTGCGCGGTCTTTGCCACACCGATATTTCAAAAAATTCAGTGATGACATATACTTTTTTTTAGCTCAAGTGAAAAGCTTATTTTATTACCTTTAATTTTATATAAAATTAAGTGTACTTTATTACATAAATACGTATGTAGTTATTCATATTTATATTCATTGAGCATCTTTATAAACGTCCTTTACATTTTTCCTTCTGCCTTCATATTATATAGTCCTCATTCGAGAACACCTCAAAGCTGAAAAGTTCTAAAATGTTCACGATGTAAAATTGTGCGTTCTCTAAAACCCAGTCAAACCCAGTCAAACACTCTCATACACCATACTTATCTGTGTACATATATGCCTCTGAAAAACTATCAAGCTCATAATTTATCTACTCATCACATTAAGTATTCATGTATCCTCCTATAAAGTCACGCATCCTGCGTGATCCATTGACCTGTGCTAAAAGGAACATTTTCAATTTGTTAATTTATTCAAGCACGCAATTTTGTTGTACATAGAAATCGCAGGACTCACCTATTTGCATACGAAATGAAATATTTTGTGATTCAATTAGCCAGAGTAATTGGGTGTACTATTTATTAAATAAATAATAATATTTTCACGCTACATATAACTGTCATATTGATACACACACTTTTGTTTGTGTATGAAAAATTAATATGGCTTACCTTACTTCCTTCTTAGCAAACAATAAGGACATTAAAGTTCAAAGTTGAAAGTAAAGGACAATTTTCATTTAATTAAAATGAAAAAGGGGTGAAATAGCAACAATTGAAACGTATATGAAATTCAATCTCTTTTTGATAGATTTTTTTATGAAAAGCCTAAATAAACAAAAAGATGACACATACATACATACATACATACAGTTGCAAATAAATTGAGATCTGAAGAATAAGGAAAGAATTCTTTTGAGTACCCAATTCTCTAAATTAATATCTAGGTTTGTATAAGAACTCTTTTGGAAACACTGAGCCAGTTGTAAATTTTAAAGAAATCTGTTGCCGGAAAAAAAAGGTCATCTACCAGTAGGGGGAAAAACATACACAAATTGCCAAAAGTACGAACGGAAAAGTTGCACCCACTTTCTGAAATTTCTATATTGAATATTAAATAATGTTGTGGTATAGCATGTTTTTAGATTTTGATAAAGAGCTAATGGAAATTGACCTCATGCTGCCAGATTCCAAACATCAAAGGTCAAATACTTGGTTTAATTTCCTGACATTTTCGTTTAAACTTTCGACAACTCTGTTATCTATGTTCTGGTTCATAATTGTGTACATCATACATCGCAATGTTCAAATGATTGGATAATTCTTCGAAAAGTCATTTTGTTTTCTTGAGGCGTTCTTTCTTTAGAGCGAGTCTATAATCTTATGATGAACTTTAATAAATTATACTGGCCCTTTGTGGGCGCTCTTAACTAAAGTTTAAGTTTAATAACTTAAGTTCCGTTAATGGGCATGGACTGCAAGCGAAAGGAATTTTAAACTTCCTTTATTAAAAGGTCACGAATGAAGGGAATATTTAAAATTTAATGACTTTAATGGTATAATGTCTTTAGGCTTGATGAACATTATATCGGGTTTTTCAATAAGAGCGCTACAAAAGTTTTTTTTTAAATAAAACAAAAACAGTTTTGGATATCATAATGAAATTCTTTATTTCTGTGAAAGTACGTGCGATGCCATTATGTATGGAACTCGATTTCTTTTGCATGGCCACCACGGGCACGCTTGCAGAAGTCCAGACGCTGAACCCAATTTTCGACGGTTTTCAAGCATAAATCGCCCGATACTGCTGCAATTTCACGTTCGATATTCGTGTACGAAGTTCATCAACCGTCGCTGGCTTGTTGGCATAGACCATAGACTTGACGTAGCCCCACAGGAAATAGTCTAACGGCGTCAAATCGCACGACCGAGGCGGCCAAGCGACTGGGCCATTTCGTGAGATAACACGTTCTCCAAACTTGGTTTCCAATAAATTGATTGTGACATTCGCTGTGTGGCTTGTGGCGCCGCCGTCCTGTTGGAACCACATGTCCTCCAAGTCCATATCATCCAATTGGGGCCAAAAATATTCGGTTATCATTGAACGGTAGCGATCCCCTTTCACAGTAACGTGCCGGTTTTGATCATCACGGAAGAAGTACGGCCCAATGACGCCGCCGGCCCATAAACCACACCAAACCGTAATTTTTTCGGGATGCAATGATGACTCATGGAGTACGTGTGAATTGCTGCCTGACCAATACGGCATATAGAGAAATGAGGCTCATCGATGAAGATGATTTTTCGATTTTTAGCGCTCTTAACGTTGAGGCCACTGACTCCGAATTTCGGTAGTAAATTTTAATAATTTCTACTCGTTGTTGGCTCGTATATCTTTCCATCATAAAATGGCAAACCTTACTGAAGAGAAATGTCAAAAGAGCGGCAAGAAATATGGCGTCGTTTGCTGTCCCTGTTGCTCTACTTCCGTAGTTTATGGGTTGCTTATGAAATATAATATTGAAAAATTAATTAGATATTAATATTCTTTACAAAGCTGGTCAGACTTGTTTCCATTACTTCATTAATCATTCCAGTTCATTTAGGAAGGTATTTATCATAACAACGTCAAAGTTTCTCGAATACTGGAAAATCGCTCAAGTAATACCTAATACCCATTGCAGAAATTACTTTAAAGGGTCTTGATAATTTTTGAAGAATATTTCAATCAAAAGAAATGTTACCCGTCATTTATAAAAATTTGGAAAATTAAAAAAAAAAAAAATAAATAAATTCGGGAGAAGACGGTAATATCATTTGCATTTAAATGCAAATTTCTTTAAATTTTGTCCTCCATATTGACGCAAATGATTGCAAAATTTTAAGAATTGTCGTTCCGATGTAAGACAAAAAAATCGAGGAAGCATTAAGACAGTTGATCTGCTTGATGCTGCAAAACGAAGAATTGGATACAGGTATGTTGACTGGCGTGTTAGTAAAATAGAGAACAGTAATTTTAAGGTGCGAAATTTAACAAAGCTTTCAAAAGACATTTTAAGGAGTTCAAGACTTAGATGAGATATATGGTCATATTTTCTTAGTCCGTAGATGTAGCGAATTGTGCTATTAAATGCTACTTTCAATTTTGTTTTACTTGCTGAAACACAATTGAAAAATATTTCGCAGCCAAAAGTAAGAACTGGGATAACAAGTGCTTTGGTGAGAATCATTCTTGTGTTTAATAGGGTAAATTCTTGAAAAGTCCAGAGACTTCGGACAACTCCATAGGTTCTTCCTACTATTGTATTAATATGGTCATTCCATGTTAACGTACTGTTAAAAACCATACTAAAATTTTTTGATGAGTTTACAAACTCTAGAGGTATATTGTTGAGTATTACCGACGGCAAGCAAGATTCATCCAACATTTTCTTAGATATAACTAGACATTTGCATTTACTAGGATTTAGATTCAAACAATTTCTTGCTGCCCAATCAGAGATTCGCTCGAGTTCTTCGTTAATAATGCAAACTGAGTCTTCTATAAGGCCTAATGGGCAGCTTCGATAGATTTGAATATCGTCTGCGTAGAAGTGCTTTGATGTGTTAAGGATGATTGACGCTATTTCGTTGATATATAAGAAAAATAAAAGTGGTGCCAACCAAAATTGATCCTTGGGGAACACCTTGTTCTAAAGGTCCGCCATCTAACTTTTTTTTTTCAACTTGTGCTTATTTCATGGATGGTAACACTTAGCTCATGTCTGATTTGATAGATAATTAGTTTTATCCTTCCGCTGAACGAATATGGTTGTGTATACGCTTGGCTAAGTGGCCCTGCGATCGACTTAGAGAAGATGCCGATTTTGCCAAAAAAATCATCTTTTCAGATGAAGCTCATTTTGATCTTGGCGGGTAGTAAACAAGCAAAATTGTCGCATTTGGGGCACAGAAAACCCGCACGCATACATTGAAAAGCCGATACACCCAAAACGAGTCACTGTTTGGTGCGGATTTTGGTCCAGAGGCATAATTGGGCCATTTTTCGAAAATGAGCAAGGAGTGGCCGTTACAGTCAATGGCGGTCGTTATCGGGCCATGTTGAACGAATTTTTGTTCACAAAAAGTGAAGAAGAGGATATTGGCAACATTTGGTTTCAACAGGACGGCGCTACGTGCCACACAGCCGAAGCTACACTCGATGTTTTGCGCCATTTTCAAAAAAAAAAAATTATTTCTCAAATTTTCTTCAAATAAAGGGTCTATTTGAAGAAAATTTGAGAACTGATTATCGATAAAAAACAACTTGTTTCCTGTTGGTTAAGTTTAATATCTCCTGGAGAAACGTTTAAGCTGTAACGCAGTTTGCTTAGGAGAATTGAGTGGTTAGTTAAATCGAAGGCCTTGGAGAAATCAAAAGAACCAAGACACTGACACAATCATTGTCAAGTTAGATCTTATATCCTCAATGACCTTCAAGAGCGCACTTGTGATGCTGTGTTTAGGTCGAAACCCCGATTGAATATTAACTAAGCGGTTATTTGTACCTACAGAATTATTTAGTTTGTTTTGCATTATTCTTTCACAAATTTTTGAAAGGAATAGAAATCGATCTAAATTCGTCACATAACGAATGTTTTGGTTAAATGATAATTTTAGTCAATTTCCATTCTTCTGGAAAAATTCCAGTTGTTAAAACAAAGTTAAAAAATATGTGTAAAAAACGGTAGCAACAAGATATGGCAAGATAACTTTAAGGAAAATGGGGTTTACTCCATCAACTCCCACTGCCTTGGATTTTACTGAGAGAAGGCTTCCTACAACATCTAGATTGGATACCCCTGAAAAAGAAAAGGGAGACACTGGAAAGGTTGCTTGGAAGTTGTTGGGTTCGTAATATTCTCTCGATGGTGTAGGATTTGAAGCAGATAAGAATTTTTGATTCAGCTCATTACAGTCTATGTTGTTTTGAATCACAGGAAGCTGTTTTTCGATTCCAAATTCACGAAAATGATTCCAAAGCTCTCGGCCATCTGAACATGGGTAAGGCAGGTGGAATAAAAATGAGTTTTTGCATAACGGACCAACCTTCGGTAGGCCTGATCGCGTTGGTTAATAAGATCTTCGATGGAATTAGTAAGCCAAGGCTTCGATGTACGTGCTGTGCTTTTCGTCTTAAGTGGGACGTGGGTATTCAAAAAATGTATGATATTATCATTCAGGAACTTAACTTGTTCGTCAGGAGAAGACATCCGGTAAATATTTTCCTATGGAATATAGCAAAAATTGTATTAAAGTGACAACTTAACTTGTTCGTCAGGAGAAGACATCCGGTAAATATTTTCCCATGGAATATAGCAAAAATTGTATTAAAGTTCCTTACTTGAGATAAAGGCATTTACGTACAATTTTCAGTTATGAAATCAAAAGTTTGAAAAAAAAGATCGTGAAATGAAAAAATGGGAGCAGCAAGTTGATCATAGCATACAACTGAATCAGTATTACCTACAAAGAACATGTCGAGTAGAGTACTAGAAGTTCGATTAAAATGAGTGGGTAATGATGAGTTAACCGAATGGAGATCATAGGAATTCATTTCTTCACAAAGACTTTTATCAATCAAAACATTATGATTAAAGTCACCGCATACAATTATAAATATTAGAAGATCTGACTGTGATCTGCTGCACTAAATGGTACAGTGGTTTTAGATCCACTTTTCTGTTTGATCGATAGATAGTCCCTAACAGAAGGTTACTTTCGCTGCCAACTACATCTTAAAACAAATATTCGTATGTAGAACCAGGGTGGGAGAAGCAAATTACTTTGCATGACAAACCAACTCTTTTATAAATCGCAACACCCCCACCACGTTACCCATGCAGAAGAAAAATATACAAGATTATTTCATTGGCTACAACTTTGGTCTTAAAAACTTTTCCGCTTAAAACAATAGTTTTTGTTATTAATAAAAACTCGTATTCCGCATTATATTTACATACATCCCACTGACTATCTTAAAAATCGTTTCTAAGTAAAACAAATGATGTAAACCTGCATCATTAAGGTTTTTCTTTCAAAAAATGATAAATAACGCTTAACGCTACCTCAACGAAAAAAATTTCTCTGTACAATTTATAGTTTTCGCGAAGGACATAACCGCACAACGTGTGACGTATTTTTTGTCCACCTAAAGAATAAAATTATACATGCAGTTCTCTCACTATAGAACTCATTTTTGAACTTCATAAATCACAAAAATTACCTTATACTTGTACACACGTAAAAATCTAGACGAGTCCAAGGATATGCCCGCATTCGTCATGGCAAAGTGCAGGCTATACCATATGCTGCAAAGTCATCACATAACATCACACACATATACCATACCTCTGTGTGACTAATGGTAATGCAGCAAAAGTGACACGTTCTCATTCGCGCCTCTAAAAATGGCCTTAATCTTGAAAAAATATATAAAATTCCATTCAGTCTCAAAAAAATACAAAAACTCTCATCCATGGTAAATCCAAATAAACGGAAGTTGATTTTCTTTGATTACGAAATGTTTAATATTTAATTCGTATACAAGGGGCACAAATATATATATACTTAAGCCTCCGAATCCTGTGCAGTTCATAAATAGTGATTGTGTGATGTTTGCTGAGTTGGTCAGCGAAATTAAATGTGAAGCAATTTCTATTTTCCTTTCATTCAGTTTTTGTTGTTGTTTTATTGATCGGACTGCGTTTGTTGTGGGAGTGTGTTGGGTGTATACATGAACGAGTAGAGGCTGAGGAAAGTATAAAGGTGCAAAAAGCTGAAAAGAAAATGAAAAGCGGAAATTGAAAGTTTGGCGTCATGGGTGAATAGGCTTTTCTGACGTTGCCTTTGCCGTTGCCGTTGTGGCAAGTGAGAGAGTTGTGCGCTGGTGTTCTACATTATATAGTTTTTATTTTTATTTCTGTTCAAGAGCAAGGCTGTGGGAAAGCAGGAGATTCTTATCGATTTGTCATTCTTTGTTTAAAGTCTTAAACAGGATATGCACACACAAGCCGCAAAATACGGCTTTAGGCTTCAAGTTCTTATAATTAGTTTTTTTTTTGCTGTCCATAGTGCTTGAGTGCACTTGGGCGTATGTGGAACTTTGTTTGCATAGGAAACAAGTACGAACACTGTGGCGTATACTTGTTTTTTTTTCAAACATGCAATTTAAGGTGTTTTTTTTATGTTAATTTCACGTAACTATATGTGCACATTGGAAAAACAAATCGTGATCCTGATCGATTCCATGTCAAAATGCTTTATAGAGGTATTTGTCTAGCTACAAACATGTCAGCATAAATTATATGGTTTTGTTTTTTTTCATAAGTCTGTATCCAGACCAGGTACTAGCTCAGCTACTAGGTCCTAAAAAAAAGTTGTATGCAGAAGTCAAGACGCTGAACCCAATTTTCGACGATTTTCAAGCATAAATCGCCCGATACTGCTGCAATTTCACGTTCGATATTCGTACGAAGTTCATCAATCATCGCTGGCTTGTTGGCATAGACCATAGACTTGATGTAGCCCCACAGGAAATAGTCTAACGGCGTCAAATCGCACGACCGAGGCGGCCAAGCGACTGGATCATTTCCTGAGATAACACGTTCTCCAAACTTGGTTTCCAATAAATTGATTGTGACATTCGCTATGTGGCTTGTGGCGCCGGCCGTCCTGTTCGAACCACATGTCCTCCCAGTCCATATCATCCAATTGGGGCTAACAATATTCGGTTATCATTGAACGGTAGCGATCCCCATTCACAGTAACGTGCCGGTCTTGATCATCACGGAAGAAGTACGGCCCAATGACACCACACCAAACCGTAATTTTTTCGGGATGCAATGATGACTCATGGAGTACGTGTGGATTGCTGCCTGACCAATACCGCATATTTTATTTATTGACGAAGCCATTCAGCCAGAAATGAGCCTCATCGCTGAAGATGATTTTTCGATGAAAATCCGAATCATTTTCAAGTTGTTGCTCAGCCCAATTCACGAACATATACGACGCTTCTGGTGGTCAAGCGGCTTTAGTGCTTGCGTCAATTTAATCTTGTAAAGATGTAGGCCAAGATCTTTTCGCAAAATTCGCCACAACGACGTCACAGAGATGCCCAACGCTTGAGAACGACGTGTAAGAGACACATTTGGGCTTTCTGCAACTGAAGCCTCAGCGGCAGCAATATTCTCGAGACTACAGGCACTTCTTTGTCTCACTGGCACGGGAACATTTTGTTCTGTGCTCAATTGTTGATCTGCTAGGACGATTATGACGACCATAAATTGGACTTAGCTCTCTTAACGCTTAAGCCACTGACTCCGAATTTCGGTAGTAAATTTTAATAATTTCGACTCGTTGTTGGCTCGTATATCTTGCCACCATGAAATGGCAAACCATACTGAAGAGAAATGTCAAAAGAGCGGCAAGAAATATGGCGTCGTTTGCTGTCCCTGTTGCTCTACTTTTGTAGCGTCCCTGTTGAAAAACCCTTTACAAGATTATTTCTTTTTCTTGTCTTTATTAATTTTAGAAATTCTAAAATATCCAATACCACACTTTCAAAAGCGATTGTCATTTAAAATTTTCATCTAAACCAATCTAACAGGGAATGTTACAAGTTTGTTCCTTTGCCCTACTTAGCTACGGCAGTCTTCGTTTTTGGGTAGGTATATTTCAAAGAGACAGAACAATTATTTTTGATGACTTTCCTCCAGTTGAATTGTATTTAATATTTTTATATTCCATAATAACAATGTTATACATTTTCCTATGCAACTCAACCATTAACAGTATTTTGGATATTTGCCAAAAATATTCTCGAATGTCATCGTTTGATTTCATTTTGCCTTCACCCTTGTTTTTACTGATTAAACTGAATATAAGACCGGAAGGGTTTTTTTTTTTTTGTTCTTTGTTGTTGTTGTTTTTGTCATTAGTAGTTGTGAGTGAAATAAATAAAATTAAATTTGAAAAAACGCTTTTCCTCGCTGTTGCGATGTTGTTGCACAGTTTACATAATCGATTCCACTCATATTCATCATAAACCATTTGATTAAATTGTCAACTATGTAATTTATATATAGAAAATATCGTTGGCTATACAAATTTGACAATTTTAATTTGGTTAATTGCTTTTTTCCATCTGTTGGAAGTGAAGAAAAAAAATGTTTTGGTGTGGACTTGTTTTTGTTATGTCTGTCATTTGTATGAAAATCAGTCATTATTTGTGTCAATTGGTTTGATAAATGTTTCCATCAAAAAATGCAAACATCACAACTGCGTGACAATTTATTAACCCTGCAAGCAGGGGCGGATTAAGTGGTAGGTACATGTGAAACTTGGTAGTGTGAAAATGTTTTTAGAGTTGCAATTGAAAATTCTCAGCTTTTTGACAGAGAAAGTGAGGAATCTCATTGAAATTCCTCAAATTCCTGAGATTTCTGAAATCTTTGAGATTTTATAGAATTTGAGTAACCTGAACTGGCTAATTACTTTGAACTGTCACTGAATCTGTCAAACGAGCGGCTTATGTCAATGAATTGTGAAAATGCGCCTTTAAATTATAAGTATTTTGGTAGATGAAAAAAATCTTTCTGTCGAATATTCTTTCAACACTCTATAAGCTCCTGTTTTGATTATTGTTACATTTGGTGTAGCGGCGGATTTGCATTGGGTGCGCCAACATAATTTCCTTTTTTTTTTTTCAAAACGCAATAATTTAATTTTTTAATATTTTTTTGTAATGAAATACATATCTAAGGCCCATTTTCTGAAACGAAACTTAATAATATGTGATAGTTTACGCTGCGGAAAAAGTAGATTATAAGCGTTTTGAGAATAACATAAATACATTATTTATGTTTCGTATCAGCGCAAATGTAGATGGCGCCCCTCATTGCCCATACTGAATAAGCCGATTTCTGGAAACTGCCATGACCCTTACCAGCATAGCAGCGGGTATGTCGGTAATTTCTGCCCGTTTGTTAGCCTTCAGGGCTTGTTGGTTTGACATTAATCTGGGATTTAAAAAAAAAAAATCCAAAAATAAGGGGACAAACCGGGAGGAAGACACGCTAGGTTGCAATTGCAGAACATCCGTTCGACAATTAGGCCTCGACGACAAACGCACGGTCTTCACTATTCCAAGGCGTGATGGCGACTGAATTATATAGATACAAAGTAAAAAAAACACCCTTTACATCCAAAGTTCAAGGCCCATATTCGCAACAATTTCCAAGAAACCCTTTACACTTCCGTCACATTTTATACGAGATACGGCCTACTTAGCACGAATCAACAGTTATAAACAGTTAATTATCTCATCGTCCACCTCAATATGTATAGCCAACCCTTTCAATGAAAATTTAATGTCTCGGCATTAAATATTGGTTTTAATTAAAACCGAAAATCAAACAAGCGCCCCTCATAAATTTTAGATTCATCAGTGATCGAAGTCGATTTCTATACATACATGCATATGTACACATAATTATGTAGGTTAACCATTTGAAAATATATACATTTCAAAAACACCATCATCATGAACATTTTAATTGATTAAATATTGACGTTGTGTTCTTTATACGAGTAGCCTTATCAAAGGTCCCCAGTATGGACTGTAGCATTGTATGTAACCCATCACAAAGCCTTACGACTTTTTGCAATGTAAACAACTTGATTCATAAAAGGCTAAGATAATAATATTCAACCTCACAGTTTGATTACACACGGATCCTTATAGGCCTCGGGCATTGTACAGAACTTCTCAGTTATCGCATCAAAAGTTCGAATACTGCAGTATTTATGAAGCAGCTTTCGTTGTGAATACAATTATTTCATACAAAACGTTGCTCGAATATTAAATGGCCTGGTGTAATTTCTGAAGGCCATTGAGATGAGCTTGAGAGTGCAAGGTGCATTCCTATGTTGTAGATATATAGCGTTCAACTTCCTTGACATTGTCCTTGAAATAAGCCTGATGCCAAAGTGATGGAGATAGACGTGTTGTTATGGTAGAATGCACATGGACATTGCACATGACTCCCCTCTATATTTTCTTTTCTTTCCCCAAAACTGAGGGACTTGACAAGCTTCATATTTCACCACCAATACCGATGCGATGGTAGGTATAATTGAAATTTCCTTCCGAAGAATTTATAGATGTACAACAAACAAAGAAATCAATAAACTCGTATTTTTCTTATAGGGGCAGGGACAGGGAGAGGGGGGGGGGGGGGGGGGGTTCAGGGCGGTTGGGTCAAATGATGAGAAGAGTCTTATTTCACCTTATGTTTCTCAGAGGACATCGCAAATAATTTCCTATGCGTTAATATACATATATCTAAACCATCACGTAGCACGTTCTTGATGTCACTGTGGAAAATCCATCATTAGAAAAGAAGGATGTGTTTTGAATTTCACTTCACCTTCAAGGCTGATTTCAATGAAAAGGAAACACATTTTTCATGGTTTTGATCCTGCCCGCAAACCTGTCAGCCTTGAGAAAGTTATAACAAACGACGAATCTGTTGTGCGGCATATAAGGATGAGTTTATTCATAAGGAAGGTGTACTCGTTCGTTTAGTAATTGGGTCATTATATGGATCGATTTCCAACAGGACTACGATAAGACGATGTTTTTGTCTGATAGTGATGATGGGTTCGAGTGGGTGAAAGTGACAGGATGGTGATTAATATTAAGCTACATATAGTTAGAGAATGGACTTATTATATGTTTAAACAAAAGTGAAAATATTATATTACGAAATACAATACTGGGAAAAAAGAAAGGGGAAAATATTTTCAACCACCTGATGGTTTTGAACTTGAAGGTTAAAAGAAGTGTGTTGTTTGTTAGAAACAGGAATATTACGCATTGGACTACGAAAGCAGCGAAACTTCCAGGTTTTCGGGACGCTCATCACCATGACCTTGGCGAATTAATACGTGATGTGTATCTCCGGAAGTCTATTAAGTCTAATCTGAAGGCCCAATTTTCGATGAATTTTTCCAACATTTGTGGCCGTATAACGGCAATAACGCGGCGAATGTTGTGCTCCAAGTGGTCAATCGTTTCGGGCTTATCGGCGCAGACTAGCGACTTTACATATCCCCACAGAAAATAGTGAAGCGTCGTTAAATTCCACGATCTTGGAGGCCAATTCTTGGAGGCCAATGTGAAACTATGCGGTTACCAAACGTTTCCCTCAATAAATGAATTGTGGCACGAGCTGTGTGACATGTTGCGCCGTCTTGTTGGAACCACAGCTCCTGCAAATCATGGTTGTTCAATTGATGAACGAAAAAGTCAGTAATTATTGCTCTATAGCGGTCTCCATTGACTGTAACGTTCTGGCCAGCATAGTTTTTAAAGATGCAAACTTGAGGATTATCTTCACTCCAAATACGGCAGTTTTGTTTACTGACGTACCCATTCAACCAAAAGTGAGCTTCATCGCAAAACACAATTCGCTTATGAAAATTGGGATCAACGGCAATCTTGTTTTGGGCCCATTTGGACACAATTTGGAAGCTCTGTTCAGGCGTCAGTCTATTCATGTTGAAATGCCAAACCAAACTTAAAATAAATCACTTTACAGCTGACAAAATGGCCGCCAGTGAAAATAGTGTTGCCAACTTAAAAAAAAAACACCCTGTATATACAAAAAAATTCAGAACTGCAAAAACATTTTGTATCCATGGTTACATGAGCATCCGAAGTAATTCTTTTCGAGTGGAATCAAAAAGCTTGTCAGATTTAAATGGGATTTTGGACGGGGTGAAAAATATTTATATCAAAGTTTTGTAAGTTTATTTATAGAATGATACCATAGTTTGTTCCCAAACTGTAACTTCTCATTTGCGTCCATTTCCAGCATCCATATAGTTGTTATTTCCTGTTGAATGACATCATAAAAGTCACTTGAAAAGATTATGCAGCCGCTCGGAGTTGTAATTTTTCATTGTTTGTTCAGCCGTTTCAAGGATATTTCTCCAACTCTTTCACTTTTGCTGATTTATTTGTTATTGAAAATATTGTTATTTTCTGAATTGCCACGTTCATACAATCTTGATTTAATCCACTCGTAGATATATTTTTCAAACATTTTGTTCATTTTTGAAATATATCTGAAGTGGGCATTTTCTTGATTATATACTAAAGGGGATTGTATGAATACTTCCCTCCCTTCCCCACCAAAATCCATTTATAATGAGCAATTTCAGCATTTTATAAACACTTGAAACAATAACAAGAAAAAACAAAAATTAATATTAAAATCTATAATTAGAAGACCTCTTTATTTCAATATCGAACTCATTTTGAAACGATTCCAAATTTGGTGCATTTTGTTATTATAAATATTGATTTACCATTAAATCAACAACAAAAAAAATATTTATAAATAATTTTTAAGTTTCATTTAAGAGAAAAATAAAATTTGAATTAAAAGCATCAAAATCACATCTTTCGATTGACGACTGTGTATATTGATATTTTTTTTTTAATTAACACGTCTCATCGGTACATGCACGCCATCTGGTTGATGTGTTGTAAAGTAAACCCTTGCCAAAAGTTTCACAAATGGCAAACATGCATACAAATGAGTTAAGTTCATTAAGGGTGGTTCTTTCATTCATGAGGATAGCATCATACATGTATCTACTATAGAAGGTATACCTAAGTATAGAAAGGTAAGGCACCAACTCACTTGGGGTTCAATATGAATTTATAAAATCCAATTAAAATCTGTCAGTTTATTCGTTCAAAGGAGATATCTTGTTTAGGGTTGTTTCAGTGTAATTGGGAAAAGTTTGTTTTCTTAAGAATACATTTATCGTTTCACCCACCCAACCCCCAACCCCCGAACCCTGCCTCTCTCTAATAATGTCGACCAAAGTTTAAATCCCAACTATAACGTGTATAAGTTAAACAAAAAAGACACTGAGGCACAGCAAAGTAAACTAGATTATCATCTTATTGTGAATAAATTTAATTAAAATGATTTCTGCACAATTGCACTTTTGTATTCAGTACAACAACAACAAGAATCATAATAATCATAACAGCAACAACACAACAATTTAATTCGATTTAAAGAGTCAGTCAGTGGGCTTTGTCGTTGTCATATCTTGTGTCCAATAATCTCCAGCCTCTAACAATGTGATGATGATTATGATGAACTCATCATAATAATTACAATATTTACTATACATTGCACTGCACTGCAAGAACAACTTGCATTGCATTGAATTTCGTTACATTCGTTGCATTAAACATTAAACAACAAGACCATAAGATGAATCTTTTGTGTTGAAGAGTATATTATGATAAACGCAATGTCATAAAATCCAATTACTGCGCCTAAAAGAATTAAAGTGGCACTAAATTGCGTCACTTATATTAAGTTGTTGTAAGTGTCATGTAGAAATATTTAAAAAAAAAAAAAGACAAGGAGAAAATAAAAGAAAAAAGGAGGACAGCTCTAGGGTGGACACACCAATTAGGAATTTATAACCATCAGACTCATCCACATAACAGTTACGAGGGAATTTCTGGAGACATTGGAAACAATTATGCAAAGCTAAGTGTATATAGTAAATGGGTAGTTAATCTTAGGTTAAGTATAACTGGCTCGTGTTGGAGCTTACGTACATTTAATTACAAAGATTGTTATTAATAACACATCTATTTCTTAGGAATTTTTTGATGCTTTACATCGCAAATTACTGGCTTTTCTATCATCTTGATAAGGCTGGCTTGTTTTCCATAAACAGGGTGGGCCAAAAGTCTCTTTTTTATATACCCACAAATAATAACTTTTTTCTCTATAGATATTTTCCATTTTTTTTTTTGTTATAACTAGCTGGTTCGCCCGGCTTTCTTAAATTGGACAAATTTTTTATTTTTACCCCATTTTACGCTAAAAATAGCAAAATTAAAAAAAAAAGTATCCTTGAAACAATTTCCGAAGAATAATAGGGCTATCGTGAATTTCGAATGTTTCGAAGTTGGGAAACATTCCAAGGGAAATTTTTACTCACGATAGCCCCCAATATTTAAACACAGGTTGAGTTTTTTTTTATCGGATACGTCTTTTTCATTTTACCCCATTTCACCCTACAAAATGTTTTTTTCCCATATTTTTCTGCTATTCGGTGTGGAGACGAATCCAACAAATCAAAGATCATTAAAATCTGTCCAGTCGTTCTTGAGTTATAAGTGTTGTAACTAAAACGACTTTGCTTTATTAAGGGTCCGCCATCTTTCGTTTTTTTCAACTAGTGCTTATTTCGTGAATGGTAACACTTAGCTCATGTCTAATTTGACAGATAATTAGTTTTTTCCTTCCGCTGAACGAATATGGTTGTGTATACGCTTCGCTAAGTGGGCCTGCGATCGACTTAGAGAAGATGCCGATTTTGCAAAAAAAAAATCATCTTTTCAGATGAAGCTCATTTTGATCTTGGCGGGTAGTAAAGAAGCAAAATTGTCGCATTTGGGGCACAGAAAACCCGCACGCATACATTGAAAAGCCGATACACCCAAAACGAGTTACTGTTTAATGCGGGATTTTGGTCCAGAGGCATAATTGGGCCATTTTTCGAAAATGAGCAAGGAGTGGCCGTTACAGTCAATGGCGATCGTTATCGGGCCATGTTGAACGAATTTTTGTTCACAAAAATTGAAGAGGAGGATATTGGCAACATTTGGTTTCAACAGGACGGCGCTACGTCCCACACAGCCGAAGCTACGCTCGATGTTTTGCGCCATTTTCAAAAAAAAAAAAGAAAAGTTATTTGGCGGACCCTTTATATGAGAGATGTTTTAAACATAAAGATTGGGAGATTAAATTATGAAGTCATCCACGATCGCGAACAAAAAATATTCAATTATTTTTGGAAAATGGCCGCTCAATAATTTACACAAATTCACACATTTTATGGTGTTGAAAATGTTCCAAGAGTTTGTGGTGACCAAATTTGAGCGATATGGGAACGTTAGAGATGTGAGAAATACGGCCGGCGGGCAGATCTGGTTATAGAAGCGATCAACTGAAAACATCCAGGTCATTTGTGAAAGTTTTGCAGCTGGTCCTGAAACATCAAAACGACGACGCACGTTCAACACAGTTGGTTATACCGTGTGGCAAGATTTTGAAGAAAGATCTGCATCTGTATCCTAACAAAATTCCAGTTGGTCAAAAAGCTCGAGCCTGGTTGATCCATCAGAATAACTTTTAAACTACTTCTGTATTTATAAAGGGTGGTTTTTTTTAGAGGTATAGAACTTTGAAATGAAATAAAACAAAAATGATTTTTTTAAATTGACATGAAATTTACTTTATTGAAAAGAAAATCTTCTGGCATTATAATTTAAATATGATTTCTGGCATATGAACGCTACGGCTGGCTCGGACGTAGTCTAATCTGGAGGTCAAATTTTTGATTACTTTTTCCAACATTTGAGGCCATATATCGGCAATAACGCAGCGAATGTTGTCCTCCAAGTGGTTAATCGTTTCGGGCTTGTCAGCGTAGACTAGCGACTTCACATATCCCCACAGAAAATAGTCAAGCGGCGTTAAATGGCACGATCCTGGAGGCCAATTCACGGGTCCGTAACGTGAAACTATATGTTTCCTTCAATAAATCAATTGTGGCACGAGCTGTGTGACATGTTGCGCCGTCTTGTTGAAACCACAGCTCCTGAACATCATGGTTGTTCGATTGATGAACGATCTAACGGTGTCTCAACATACACTTGAGGATTATCATCACTCCAAATACGGCAGTTTTGTTTATTAACGTACCCATTCAACCAAAAGTGAGCTTCATCGCTGACAAAATGGCCGTCAGTTAAAATAGTGTTGCCAACTTAAAGTTCTATACCTCTAAAAAAAAAACACACTTTACGTAAAATAAATGTCATTTCAAAGCATCTCTGCCTGCCATCTAGAATAAATGCAAATAAATCGTCGCAAATGGTTTGTGTGTGTGGTCAGACGAAAAAGAAAAAATTAATACGCAAATGGTTTTGCGGACATTTGCGTACTGTCTTAAAAAGGTGCTCACGAACTATTTGCAAGCTTAATTCGAAAATTTTGGCATACAAATGATGTAAACATTTTTGCTACTTTCGCTCTATAAGCTTTTAAATTAATTTATATCCTTATTTAGAAAAATAAAGTAATTTTTTCATTCAAAATATCTTTTAACGACCTTAGTCCATACAAAATTGCCATTTCGTTCCGCTTTTCTACACCTAATTATGTAAATAATTTATTAAAGGAAATTGCTTCTTCCCCAATACAATTTTTCATATCCAATCATTTATAACTCCCACATTATTGCATGCTGAACAAGAAGCTGTTGATTTACTTTATGACACATAATTTTGTTTTCTAAAAAGAAAATACGTCTTTCAAATCTGCACTCGCACAGATCATAATATTCTCAATCTAACTATTCAATCAGCTATTATAACCTTCGTGCCATAACCAAGCCATGGGCTTATACCTTCGGAAGTATCCATAAAATAATCCCTCTACTGTACATACATGCACAATGACACATCCATTCAGCTGTTAATAAACAAATCATGAAAGTGTTACCATCATCATAATATGAAGCAGAACACATAAAAGAAAACAAAAAAATCAAAAGCTAATAAGAATAAAAAAAAATAAAAAAAATTGTCATTTACGAGTATGTAGCTCTGTACTGCCGCTGCGCCGGCCATTCCCCCATCAAACCAGATAAATCCCCTCCTTTTGTGATCATAAATTCTAATTCTCATCCGAAAAAAAAAAACCAAAAACGAATAACCCGATCAGAAGATTCTTCATTATTACGGTCGACGACAGTCGTCGTCGGGCATAAACCGCTATAAAAGCTCGTCCAAGCCACATGCCTGCCGTTGTGTTAAGTATGTAGGCTATTTCCATTCCATTCATATTCCCATTCCCATCCCACCCAACCCACTTCTCTGGGTCGGTCGGTTCGGTCGTCAACGTGGTGCTCTTCTTCTTTGAATCAAAACAATCGATTTGTTTTGGGGGAGGTGTGGTGCTTGGTGCAAGCAAACGTGAGCTACATCAAGCTCCGTAATGTAATGTCGACCATATTCACAATCAGTGAATACTTATCTAGCGCTCCGTTAAGATGTATCTTTTTTAGTGCGGTGCTTGTCCGTTCGGGGATTCGTTCGGATTCGGTTTTTTCTTTTCAGAGATTTAAATCGAAAAAGTGTTCGAAAGTTGGTTCGGTTCTTGTCACGTGAAGAATTAAAAATGTATATCTTGATAAAAATATTCCGAAAATATGTATAATCTATACATAAAGTCACACGTCACTCAGATGCAATAATTGTCAAAATTAGAAAAGAAAATCATATTAAAATCTAAATATTCAAAGAATTTGTGTTCGCATTATCTTTCTTTTATTTATTTACGTTATTAAAACTGAAAGTGTAAACAATTTTCAGCATAAATTATTGTTTCGTGACAAAGATTCTTTTGGTAAATTTTGTCCGGATTAATAATTCTGTAATAAAAATAATCGATTAAATCAAGAAAATCGGTTTGACGGTTTCGCTATAATAAATCACCACATAGTCTGGGATGTAGTGTTGCAAGTGGTACTTCTCATACTGATGACAACTAATTTAAATAAACAACTAACTCATTTTCCAGATTATAAGTGAAGAAAATGTATTTTTCAAAGAACGCGATAAATCTGTGTGCTTTTGTATCCAAATTCTACTCTCTCAAATGTTTCAAATTGAACAGAATTAAACATTAAACTGTGTTAAAATTATCGCCTTGCTGTGAAAATATAATATTATTTAGCACTTCTCAATGAGTTAAATCTGATAAGAGATTCTAATTGAAGCGTATTTAGCACTAAATAAAACGAAATGTGTAAACACAATGGGGCATGTTCATAGTCATATTATAAACTCGAGTCTAACTGAACTGGAGTCTTAAGTTAACACCCAGATTAGACGCAGCTGCTATTCATAGAGAATTTGGCAGCTCTGTTTAGTTAGAATTAGGTCTAAGGTATATTCCATAATAATTCTGCTACAATTTTCTTTTAATTGAAAAAAAAACACTAAAAACAGCTGTTGTATTGTTTGTTTGACTCATGTGTAAACATCAATGTTTGTTTTTACCTACTGTCACAGCCAGCCCTCTAGCTGTTACCTCATGTCACGCTTGACGTTCTTGGTCTAATATAACACTTTTAGTTTGACAGTTGTCAAAATATGCCAAAATATTTTTGGTACGATGGATCGAAAAACGGAGTACGCCAATCGATTTAGGAGGTGAAAATTACCTAATGTCACGCCCATCTCACTAAGTCCATTAGAACACCAATTAGAAAATTATGTGAATTTTATTTTCATTCGTGTTTTTGTTCTTGACATTTGGCAGAGTTAAAAACAACTGAAACAGACGTGCTGCCGTGTTTATTTTTCGACTAAAGTTTATCGTTTAAACATGGGTTTAAATTCTTTATGAATAACATAAGCTTAGCATAGACAAAATAAGAACTTATCAGAGAATTATGAATACGGCCCAATATTTATTTTAGCTTTTCTAAAAAATACAAATATGGATTACTTCTCTTCTTCTTCTAAAAATAAAATAATTTAATAGAAAAAATTGCATATTTTTAGGAAGTCGATATATGGGAAACCTAGTTGGATTGAATATAGCTTCGTCAACCTGTTTGTTAGATTTTTAAAACTACTAAAAAATTGATTTGAATTGAATTGGACATAGTAAAGACGGAAATTCAGCTCCACTTTTTGACAAAATTCAGTTGTTCAAAAGGTCGACAAAGAATACATAAGTAAAAAATTATCGGTTTTTCGAGATTTCGAGATATGATGGATTTAGTCGTACAGCTTGGCGTATAGGCGTTTAAGTGTATTGTAATGTTCTACCTAGGTTCGATAGTAAAACTTATTTCCTTTAAATAATAACGTCCACTTATTTACTTTACAAAAACACACACTTTATTTCATTTCAAATCTATTTTATTATTCTCCAATCACAATAGTATGCAATTTAAAATTCACTTCCGGATACACTTTTACGTCTTACTTTACGTTATCACATTCAAAACTAAACTGTCTACTCGCTCGAAAACATCTCCCTATATAGGGAAGTAAGTAGTTCTAGTCTTCACTAGTATCCACTGGAATATTCGAGTATATCTCCTTCTAGAAGTTTCATTTCCAGTCACTGACAGATGGAACATTGGAATTGATACTCAGCTGATGAAGATGGCGCTGTGAACGGTTGAAGGTTTGATGTTTAGTTTTTCCGAGAGATGGCGCTGCAAACAGTTAAAGGATTTTCTCTTGTTTCAAACTCAAAGTAGTTGGGTAATTATTAAATTATTATTTTATGGATGACAACTCATCTCATTTAAACCGTAATTTAGAGAGCTGAGCTTGAAGCAAACTACACAAACTAAAATAATTTACCAGTCACCATAACAGGCATTATTTTGTTTGAAATCAAAATGTTATAGAGACAACTCAACTAAGGCCAACAACAGGCCGAGGCCCAGTAATTTTTACTGCGTTGTAATATCAAGCCAGAGGTATGGGTTGGGATCCAGCCTTTCCCGCACCAAAATGTTTCTCATGGGTACTGGATCATGTGGGCAATTAATATATCCTCAATGAGTAATTCTTTTATCAATGAATTTCATCTTAGTCTCGGCCGTTTGGATTTGACAGAAAATTTTAGGTCCGCTCCATTTCTGCGGACTTACGACAAGCATAAAGGAAAGGTTGATATGGTGAAAGTAACAAAGCGCTAGTTATCATCATCAATTCAGTTTGTTGTTTATTCAACTACTTGGCAAATTAGACAGTTTTCACTTGAATAACTTGATATAGTATTTGTTCTTGAAATACGGAACAAACTAAAGAGAAAATACAAATACAAGGTGGAAGCGCGACAGACGCATTGGTTTTGAATTAGAATGTATTTCGGTACGATTGGATGAATGAATGATTTTGTATTTTATCCGAATTGCAAAAAAACATTGAGAATTTTAGTTTACTTGGTTAAAATTAGGTTTTGGTAATGGCCGAATCCTTTAGGCAAAGCTGTAATCCACTCTTTCGATCATTGTGAACGAAATTTGGGTGATTTCGGTCCTGATGTTATCTCTAAAAAAAAAACAATACATTTCAGGTAGTCTCATTGCAAAAAAATCGCACGGTCAAATCATGAAATCGTGCGGACCAGTTAAGATTGCAGAAAACAGACCAAGCAAACTTCTTTGCTGAATACTAGCAGTTAAGTTCTTTTAACCCTGAATATTCCATTATCTGTATTAAACTCGAAATAGTCTTTTTACTTGTCCTAAAAAGATATCGTGTCAAAAAAAAAATTCGAGGTTTATGAAAAAAAAATCCGTTTATGGAAAAGTTCAAAAAAGGTTTTTCGGCATTGCATTTTTGGGTTATTCACGTATATATTATATCTTTTTGACAGCTGGACCGATTTTATTTTAGGATTGCAACCTTGTGCTTCTTAATAATTCAAACAGTATTGCATTTAAAATAAAATAAATCAACAATCAAAGGAAAAAATAAAAAAAAAAAAATTGGTCGATTTACGTACGAAATTAAATCATTTTTAGTGTATGAAACTGGTTAAAAAAAAGAAAATTTTACAAATTTTAATCAAGTTTCGCATCGTACTATTTTTAAATTCAGAAAATTGTTAAGTAGTATCATGCTAATACCTTAACATCAGGGTGTTTAAAGTTTTACTTCAATTTGTTTAATATTTTTTGATTTTTTTTTAACATTATCTCGTTTAAGTTTTCATTAATAGATATTGAAAGATTAAAATTGATCTTTAATGTTAATCTATGTATATTTGTATAGTTGTTAACCTAAAGATTAAGTTCGTGCGATCAAGTCGTGCATTTTATTTCTTTTCTCCAAATGTCATCAATATGTCATTGGCAGATCAGTGCTGCCAAATTATTATTATTTTCCTAAGCGGCGATGCTTTTTTCGAATAAACTGTTTAAAGCTAAGAGTCGGCGGCCGCGCGTCTTGTCAAACCAAATAGAAAGCTTGAGTTCCTCTAAGGACTAATCGATTTCATTTGTTCTACACATGCTGAACTGGTGAGTGTTAATTCTTAAACCCCAGTTGATGGTCAGGAATTTTCTTTCTGCTGAACAGAATGCAATGTGACTGTACCTGTAACAGAAGTTGAAGTTTGCCCAACTTATAGTAAACCATTTACATTTCTTGCTACATCTACAGCTTCACATTTTAGCGCTGCATTTTATTGAAGTGTAAACATCTATGCTGGCGGTAGAGTGAAAAAAACCGTGAAAGTTCGTGTGCAACGTTACGGTGTGCAACGTTACTATCTGCATACTAGGATGGGTGCATTCAGTGAAAAAAATCCTAAGATCCCCTTCAAGCAAAAACAAGTCCGTTTTGGATCCGCGCACGTTGATGTTTACACATATTAACCGTGAGTCCCGGCACTCACACAATATTTTTCTTACTTTTCTAATTTGATAGTGCTAAGAGATTCACTTCTAAACTATAATTGTGTTCAGTCGATTAAACGGAAGCTTTATAAAGGGAGAGAGAGAGAAAAGATATGTGTAACTGTTATTAATTCTGCAACATCCATATCGTTGTGAAACGTATTGATTCGATCATGAGGTGCAGAAGTTAAATTACCTTCCTGCTTTTATGGGTAGATCATTGAGAAGGCGTCCATTTCTCATAACGTTCCCAAGAGACGAATTGTTTTTTTTTTTTGTTAATTTGTAATTGCCTGACAAAGTTTCAATTTTAATATAGATTCAGGTTTTATCAACGTTGAAGCTTCGACATAAAAACTCCTGCGGATTAAGCTTAATGTGATTCAAACAATGTTTCGAAGTTGACAGCTGCATCCGCTTGGTGTCCTCTTTCGCACCTTCCACCGGAAAAGTGAAAATTAAATAAGAAAAATAATTGTGTGCTGGCAGTGCATTTATTCAAAGATGACCAATTAAATGGCTGGTTGGTTTCACTTATAGTTTATTTTTTTTGACAGCCAACAATTTGTCAGAAATAAAAAAAGTTTATAATATTTTCATATATTAAATTTGCTATTTTCTCAGTTTCGACTTTACGTTTGATTTCAAATAGGTATTTAGTTGCTTGTAGACTTTTAACACCCCCCCCCTCCCAACCAATTTGTACTAAACATCTGTATCTATTATAATCCGTCTAATCAATTTTTGAATCTTCGGGTCTGTTTTTTAAGGAGCATATAGGACCTTAACTGCCCCTACGTGCATCGTGTAATTGAATATTAACTGACAAAGATCATCTTAATTTTATAAGCATGTAGATATGTATTTCATTTTTTGTCCCATTTTGTGTGTTCTTAAATTTTACCCTCCTGCAGCTTTTAATGTTTTGCCTATTTTTACGCGTTATGTGATGAGTTTTTGTCCTCGCTGCCCTGACACACATCCTCATTACCTGTCTCACAGGAATTTTCAGTTTCTACCATATTAATTTGATACCAATTCGCATCTTGCTATACCTACCTACAATAACTTTAAATTCACCGCATGCCATTCTTAAAGCTTTATCTCTTCCGACACTTGAGTGGGCCTTGAAATAACTTCAAGCAAGTCTGAAGTATTGTCTCTTATCACCAGCATTTGCACACAAGACCACTTAACACACTTTTCTCCCACTCAAAAGTCGTATCTTCTTATATTATAACTGCGCGTTTTCGTCGGAAATTGGTCGAGGGAAGCTACAGAAACAAAACAAAAATATAGGGATCGCTCAGGGCATAAGTGGTTTATATAGCATAGGGACACTTTGACATTATAGCGAATATGACTTTGAATACATCACGTTCTTACGTTCTAACGTTCCACCTACCACCATCATCAACCTATGTATCTCTAAGTGCGGTGTCCTTGTGTGCCTAGAGCCAACTTAAACACTACATCCGCTCGAGCACCAATAATTGACCTTTAGTCCTTACTATATTTTATTTTTATGTAGATACCTACATATTATATTCTATATTCATATGCATGCATATATACAGCTTGTGTGTTCACTCGCTTGGTAATGATCTATAATGTCCTTTAAATGCAAAACTGGTTTTATGTGTTATTGATTAAAACATAGTCAACTATATAAACAAGGACCTCTGTAAGGTATGCAATAAAAAAAAAAAAAACAAAGTATACTTTTGTCAACTGCTTATGAGCCCGGAAGTACACCACAAAACAAAGCTAAAACAGGAACAAAAAAAAATAAATAAAAGTCTATGAGTGGAGCCCGTGTTTGGCAGACGACCAAATATGCTTGTTATCTCGCTTCCAATCTCTGTAACTCTCTCTCTCTCTCTCTGTCGGTATTTTTCGGCTGCATTGCAACATGTTGGGCAAGGATACACACAACACACACACACATTTGTGGATATGAATATATTTTTGCCGTTGTTATTTTAACGGGTCCTCCTCCTTTGAGTCAAATAAGTTTCGTATGTAAGTTCAGAATGTAGGTGGCATAAGTTGTATAATAGAGGCACCAGGGAGGGTTCAGGTGTTAAACCAAAGGGTTGTGGTTGTCGGAGACAACTTTGTCATTGGAAAATTGCAGTAAGGTAGATTTTATGTGTAAAAAGAGTCGTTAAGGATATTGATGTCATTCGAAAACGCACCCGCATTTTTACATAAAATCTATAGTATGTAGGAGAGGTAAAATTCTCGCTGCAGCTGATTGCAAAATTTTTAATTAAACACTCTCCCACTCAATACGACCAAACTATACACTATACACCACACCGGAGCCAAATGATTCATTGATACTGCATTGTATTATGGGTTTTGTTCTATAAACGTATATGTGCCTGTATTTTCAAATAAAGCTCTTAACGATGCAGGATTTATGAAGCTGAAAAGTAGGATAGTCATCGTTTATTCATATGTAGAGGGTATTTAACACAGGTTTTTAGTTGTTTGTTCTTGTGAGTTGCGATGGAAAATTATTCAAATGAATTTTTGTTTTTATATTGATTATATTGTGATTCCAAGGAGTAACATTATAAAGGGTGTTTTTTTTTTTAGAGGTATAGAACTTTGAAATGGAATAAAACAAAGATGATTTTTTTAAATTGATATGAAACTTACTTTATTCGAAAGATTATCTCCTGGCATTATAGTTTAAATATAATTTCTGGCATATGACCGACACAGCTGGCTCGGACATAGTCTAGTCTGGAGGTCCAATTTTCGATAACTTTTTCCAACATTTATGACCGTATATCGGCAATAACGCGGCGAAAGTTGTCCTCCAAGTAATCAATCGTTTCGGGCTTATCGGCGTAGACTAGTGACTTCACATATCCCCACAGAAAATAGTCAAGCGGCGTTGAATCGCACGATCTTGGAGGCCAATTCATGGGTCCGTAATGTGAAACTATGCGGTTACCAAACGTTTCCTTCAATAAATCAATTGTGGCACGAGCTGTGTGACATGTTGCGCCGACCGTCTTGTTGGAACCACAGCTCCTGCACATCATGGTTGTTCAATTGATGAACGACAAAGTCAGTAATCATGGCTCTATAGCGGTCACCATTGACTGTAACGTTCTGGCCAGCATCGTTTTTAAAGAAGCACACTAAACAGTCAGTTTTTGTGGATGTAACTGTGTCTCAACATACACTTGAGGATTATCTTCACTCCAAATACGGCAGTTTTGTTTATTGACGTATCCATTCAACCAAAAGTGAGTTTCATCACTAAACAAAATTCACTTATGAAAATTGGAATCAGCGGCAATCTTGTTTTGGGCCCATTTGGGTACAATTTGGAAGCGTTGTTCAGGCGTCAGTCTATTCATGTTGAAATGCCAAACCGAACTAAAAATAAATAACTTGACAGCTGACAAAATGGCCGCCAGTTAAAATAATGTTGCCAACTTAAAGTTCTATTCCTCTAAAAAAAACACCTTTTATGTTTTAGCTTTAATTATTTAAAATAAAATGCGCAACTGAATTATACGAACCTGCTCCAAGTGGCTTAGAATTGTATAGATTTTTATATTATTATACATGCATGTAATAAATTCGGCAAAATTGTAATGAATCATGAAACTCGTTTTTAAAATTGCCAAAACAATTTTCAATTTGAATATTCCAGTTTTCGAGATATATCGCAATATTATATCGATTTGGAAAAATCTCTTATTTACAAATTTTAATCGACATCAGTTAATTCATTAACGAGAAAAATTAAAAATTAAAAAAAAATAATTCTATGACAAGCACCGTAAATAACAACTTTTAGTAAAATATTTACTTACCAAAATGCAGACTACACCTAGAATAGTAGGTACTTATACCTACAAAAAATTTATCAAAATAATTAAAGTCGTTTCTTAGATAAATAAACTCTTTTTTAACGGTTTTACTGCCGTATTTAACCGTTGTTTGAGCTAAAAAAAAGTCAACTAAAAATCAAAAATTTGAAAAAAAAAATCTCCAGTGGCTTAGGCTGTAGGTAGAGGTACATGTCTAGGAAGACATACGAACAGACAGACATACAGATGGATACAGACATAGTACATACAGACGTAAATATAGATAGAAATACCACATACAAGCAGACAGACACATACAGAGAGCTGCTGTCAACTAGCTGATTTCGTTATAAGATAGTTTTAACTGTTTAATAAATAATGGTAATTTTATAATTGTTTTACAACTTTCATCAACTGTCAGAATTTTTAATCTGACCTCAGAAACGAAAAAAAAACAGAAAAAATGATATATGTGTACATACAATTTTTCAAGATTAGTTTTTAGATAATGTCAAGTGTTTAAGTCGTTTTCTTAAAAGTAAGTTTATAAGCTTGTAAAAATTATGAAAAAAAATAAATATCAAAACAATAACAAAAAAATTAGTTCTCATTCTTCGGGAATATTTTGGACTTGATGTTCTAAATTTGGTAAACGTATGTTTGCATTCGCAAACCTTTCATAAAAAATTATTTAAACATTTAAGCCAAGTAAATTTTCGTTTTCATACCAAAATTCTCTCCAAAATTTAGGAAAGCATTTTAGCCGAGTGGTACGCAGCTCCAGCTAAAAAAAAATTATTTTTTGGTTCTTACCTACTGTACATGATTGTCTGTCAAAACTTAGCGCTCGAAATAATTGTTCGGCAGATTTTATGGTTCTTGAATTTTGTGTGGTGAACGTTGCTTTGTGAAAATAAAAATTTAAATGGTGGAATATTTATAAAAACAAACGATTTATCTCAGTTAAAGGAAAGGATCCATTTTTTTGATTAAAGTTACTTGAAATAATGAAAACAAATTTTCTGAAATGGTTAAATATAATTTCGTCTAAGAGAACAGCTGTTTGAGGGTTTTAGGTGATGTTTGGAGAGAAAAATGAGAACTAATATTTTGCGCGATCTGCGCTCTATATGCTTTTATCGCAAATTTTAACACATTTCAGACATCAATTTGACTAATTTCCTAACATACAGAATGATTTTTTTTTTTTAATTTTGAATATCCCTACGTACATTTTGACCTACAATTTTTAAGCCACAATTCAATACCAAATCATAACATGTACAAACTTTCATTGATTTTCGTTGAAAATTGGCGTGTGGGAAAGGATTTTCGTCTTCAAAATATTCAATAAAAGCACCACTGTGTTTTGCGAACAGACAGTTTATGCCAAAAACCAATTTTGTATGCAAAATAAGCTGTTTTATGTTTTATATAAACTAAAAAGTGTTATAAAGGGTGATTAAATTTTAAGAGCCGATGTTGATTTCTTTTTATTATGATAATATTGGTATGGTTTAGTTATGTATGGAACAAAATATCGGCCAAATGGACGCCGCGTCCTCGGCGGCACACCTCCATCCGATGGTCCAAATGTTCGATGACGCTGAGGCATAATTGAGGTTCTTTGCCATTAATGTGTCGAATTATCTCATCCTTTAGCTCTTGAATTGTTGCTGACTTATCGACGTACATCTTTTCTTTCAAATAACCCCAAAGAAAGAAGTCCAACGGTGTCAAATCACATGATCTTGGCGGCCAATTGACATCGCCACCACGTGAGAAAACACGGCCATTGAATTTGTCGAGCAAAAGAGCCATTGTTTCGTTAGCTGTGTGGCAAGTGGCACCGTCCTATTGAAACCAAATATCGTCCACATCTATATCTTCCAATTCGGGCCATAAAAAGTTCGTTATCATCTCACGATAGCGAACACCATTCACATTAACTGCCTGACCGGCCTCATTTTGGAAAAAATACGGCCCGATGATGCCGCCAGCCAATAAACCGCACCAAACAGTCACTCTTTCTGGGTGCATTGGTTTTTTTGACAATCACTCTTGGATTATCATTCGCCCAAATGCGGCAATTCTGCTTATTTACGAATCCACTGAGGTGAAAATGTGCCTCATCACTGAAGATGATTTTCTTCGAAAATTGATCATCCACTGTTGCCATTTCTTGCCACCATTCTGACCATTGACGACGCTTGAAATGATCAAGAGGCTTTTGAGAAGAAATTGAGAAATGTCAAATGAAATGCAGAAAAAAACTTGACGTTTAGGTGTAATTCACATTCAACATCGGTCCTTAAAATTTAACCACCCTTTAGCTACAGTTCTTCATCGTGTATGCATTGAATTTAACGTAACCGTTTAGTGTAAAGTTCACATGTTGGCTTTTCAACGGGTGCTAAATATAGGTTACTATAGATTCTTTGTTACGTAGCGAATGTTATTGACAAGAAACGTTCCCTTGCGTTCTGGCAGCATGTCCTATAGTTTTTTTCGATCAAAACATCATAAATTTATCTCAAGTATTCGAAATTAGAGAAATTTCCGCATTTTGTCCATCCCCTCAACACACATCGTACAATTTTCTTAACTTAAAGGGCGTGACTAATTTAAAGAAAAAAAAAAAAAAAACCAAAGACTCTGGATGGGTAATTTGTTTTCTTTTTATTCTATTTTCGTGGGTAGAATTGTTGAGAAATAAGATCGTCTAGACTAGGGGGAGTGCACGTAATAAATTAAATAAACTTCACTTATTGAATGAATTCATTTGTAGATACTCGTATAATTGGTAAATATATTTTATTACTTAATTTTTCATTTTCATTCAGCCTTGATACTTGATGGTTGATGCTTTTATACAGTTTGTACATAGGTACATCATAATCTCATTATCCGCATTACAAAACAACAATAAGGTCATCCATCCACAATGTCGTAATATAAAACCATATTCTTGGTAACCCGCAACTTCTAACAGAAGCCATCACACAGGACCGAAGGCATTTTATTTTGTCTTCCTTGTTCCTGATGGTGGCGTGCTTCGGCGGGCGTGGGTGTTGTTGGAAAATGGTGGCATTGAGATTTTTGTATTCAATGAAATATGAGATTAGAAGTGGTATATTTTGAAAAATAAATACTTACATAAATGTACATTCTCATCTTATACTAGCACTTTATTTTATTTGATCATATTTAATCCGGTAGTTTCTTCTTAAAGGGTGTAGGCCTACTACTTCTACTACGATTTTGTGACTCTAAGACCCCGTTTCCCAATGCACTTCATACTAACCTGAATAAGTGGCAATAAGTCTTCCTTTTTGGCCATTAAAGTTCCACTTAATCAGACTTTAGAAACTGGGCCTTACTCTAATTCTGAAGGCTGCTTCTTGACTGTACAGTGTACGATGCTATGGAAATGCTCGACCGACCCTTTCTTCTGCCTTTTTGTCAATGAAAATTAATGACGTTATAATGACATTTCTCTATTTCCAGTAATCAAAGTAGTATATTTATTATTTTTCCAATAAAAACAATATCGGCGACAAGGTACAACCTTGTCTGGCACCACTTTGAATTTCAAATAAATTCTTCTAACAACTGGCTAACTGTGAAGATGTTGATTATATTTAATGTGGTGAAAGACAATAGATTTCTTCTCGCGTATTGGTTAAAAGCAAAAAACTCTGCCCGAAATTCAAGCTGACTGGAAAGCTAAAAGAGCCTTCAAAAATTCAAAAGGAATTTTAACCGAACATGTGTCAAGTGTGTGTAGTCAATTAAATTATTTCAGTTAGTTAGACTTACGCCCAATTTCTTCACAGAAGTACTAAGCCAGCCTAGTACCCAGTCTAGCTAGACCAGGAACTAGCTCTGGTACTCGGTCCTAATGAAAAGTAAGTACATGACCATTTCTTCACATCACTAGTACCGGATCTACATAAATTCACCAAGCGTTACTAGGACTTAATACGTCTAAAACAGGTCTTATTCTGGTTTTGACAAATATTTTGGCATTTCAAATATTATGTTGATATTTATTTTGACTGAGCGATTTTTAGTGTATTCTGTTTTCGAATGCATTATGTCAATTTTAACAAAAAGGGGACTTAATACCCATTTCACGATACCTCTCTCATCAAGCATCAACTTTGAAATTTGTTACTGTGATCAACAATTTTCCGGTCTACAATTCACGCAGTTAATAGCAAAATGGCCGTCGTTGCTACAAACCTATAGAGAGCGGGAAGATGAAGAATGCCAATAAAGTTCTACCGATATTTACAGGAGTGATCAGTGGTGCTCTGTTTTGAATCAGCTTCCATCAGATGAAGCATTTGACTTGAGTAGAGCATTTTGTGTTATTTTTTGCGTCTAGTTTTGGACATTTTTCTATGTTGCTTTGTGTATAACAGTCTTGGAGAAATGCCCTTTATTGTGTGCATTTCATGTGCGGTTCATGCAATGCATTGGTCGCGTTCGGGAAAATATTCAGAGCTATCAGGATAGGTTTTGTGTTTGTTTTAATCCCTTATAAAATGAAAACAACAATGCATATCTGAAAATTTTGGGGTATGTGCAGAAGGTCTTTTTAATAGGTTGTCGAAACTGTCTACAATAATATTAATCGTTTTAGATATGACGTTGCTTCTCGATATAATGTCCATAAGCAGTGACAATATGTACTTTTACGACTGCATTAACACACGTTCATGCAACGAATTCATTGAATAAAATGAAAATGAGGGAACTAGGGCTTAGCACTTATGTGAAGAAATCATTTGGTACCGATTTGAGTACTAACAACTGGTATAATAACCAGGTACTACCTGATTTTGAGGAGTCAGCTTGTACCGAGTCCTAACAAGTACTCGAATTCCTAATGCTGAAGATTAAGAACTTCAATTCTTTCTGAATTTTAAACGAAGAACGAACGCATATTCACCAAACCAAATACAGAACTATGAAATTAGAAACGTAAAAATCACAATGTGAGTTCGTTGACACCGAATAACATTTTGACTTATACCTCAAACACCCGAATTCAACTTTCAAGTTCTTCCTTTTAATTGTTGTAATTAAATAAAGCTACTCGCATCAAGTGAGGTGAATCCATAAAACATTTCGTATAGCAATACATTGTTTTTGATGCGATGTAGGATCCATCATCATTAAGATTGAACTGTGTTTTCTTTTTTTTTTTTAGAAAAGTTATAGGTACAGCAGGTACATATATATAAAAAAGCTCGTAATGGTTGATACTTTACGGGAAATAATTTTCATTTTCATCATCAACATCATATCCTTGGGTTGTTCCTATAACATCCTCCTAATGACTCTCAAAGTTCATTGACTTCTTCTTCATCATTAACCTCCTAAACCAGAAAGTATACCTACATAATTTTAAGCATCAGCCACTCTCGAAGGTGATTTTGTTTTGAAACATAAAATAAATGTTAAGAAGCTAGACATCATACATATGTGATGTGTTACATTATGGAAATTAATCTCTCATTCGTTTTTGTTTTGTGTTCACAAAATAAAAAATAATTCAATTTGATTTTCTAATTTAATTTTCCAACATGTGTGCCCGTCTTTGTCTTTGTGTTGGATAAATTAAAATCATTGAGGCAATAATGTAATAAAATTGAAATGATGTTTTTGAACCAAGCTAATACTGTGATAAATACAATAAAAATGTATTTGTACTTAATTCTTATCTGTATGTGCATAAATTCACAGACAGCAAATAAAAAAAAGGTTCGTCTTTCAATTAAAGGCAAAGACCTATTTAATGTTTTTGACAGAAAAAAGTCAGCTGCGATTTTTAACTTCCAAGGTTAAAAAGTCCGTGTCGTCGTGTCGTCGATCCCATATTAAAACAACAATAATTTGATATTTATAAGTTGATGTTACTTTGTTAATAAGGTTGACACACATCTGGCCGTAAAATGGCCGTAAAATGGGCGCCCCAAAACATTTTGTTATTAAAGTTATATCATTTGGATGTGCTGTTCAATCCAATCGTTTAACTTGCCATTGTGATTTGGCATCAGTAACTGACAAACAGATTTAACAGATTTCATCAAAACAACATGGCCGCCACTGGCCCTCAAAATCTACCCGCGCCAATTGCAAAACTCTATATTTAATGTTTGAGAAGCTATCAAATAATTAGAAGTGTCAGTCGTGTAAATCCAGCATTAGTATGATACTAAAAAGATAAAATTGTCATTATTTCTTGATTTTAACTTAAGTAAAATGTTAAAAAGATGGACTAGACTAGAGACATGCCAATTTATAACAAATATAATAGTTTTTCGCCATTAAAAGTGGGCGAGTGTTAACTCGCTTCTCGCGACTTGAAAAAAAACTCTGGGTGCCTGAAGTATGCCCACCGGCGCGGAGGGCCCTGGCCCTGCGGGCCGAATAAACAGTACTTTTTTGAAACACAGAAAAAGTTTAACTAAAATGACATCAGAATTCTTATATGCACGAAAAAAAATACTCAAAAACTAAGTTAAAGCTTTAGTGACAAGTATTGTGTTGTTTCTTTTCAAAAACAGCGTTTTTGATTTTTCTAACGTATGTACATTGTACAATTGTACATACATACATATGTGTTTGAACTTTAAATTTTGTTAGAGCAAAAAAGTACTTTTCTTTTTAGCATTTTTAACTCTAAGGTCCAGTTTTTCAGAGCGAGATTAAAGTTAAACCCGAATTAACTGATCAAACTCGGGATTAACTGAACAGATGCTATTGATGTCTTATCCACTTGGTTTGTTAAGTCGTTCCGCATGCATTCTCCAGCTTAAAAACTGCTTACTCAGTTAACTGTGGTTCAATATACTTCTTAAGTTAGCTAAATCTGGTTTAACTCACCACTGAGAAACTGGGCCTAAGGCAAATAATTGTAGTAGGTTTATCAATATTTTCATTAAAGTTGATGAGTAAGCATTTGTTTGGGAGTAGCTCCCTCATTTGGTATAGTTGTTTCATTCAAAACCTTTAATACAAATATGATGGTGCGAAAGCTTGGTAGCCTTTACTGCGAGTGTGTTTATCACACCAAAAAACCCACTTTAGCATTTGTTGTATCAACTTACTTTTGCAATATTTGAAGACGATAAACATCAAGATTTCAAAACTTTGAAGAAACAAAATGTATTGAAAAATTTCTTTAATATGATCACTTTAATTTTAAACAAACACAACTTCGCTAAGTCCCAGAGTTGAATTCAAAATAATAAACTATAAAATCTGGAGTGATATTCAAGTCATCTTAACAAACTAAAATTCCAAATAATAATAAAACAAAAATTTAATTAAATTCCAGATGAAACAATATAAAAAATGAACCAGAGTGTTTATTTTGGTTATCAGACTTGTGCTGCATATTTGAGAGATGATAAAAAAAGTGCCTAAAGTTATAACATTATTTCAGCGTTAAAATTAAAATTCCATCGAATACCCTCTTAAAAAAAACATAAACAATGAAATTAGTATTTTTTTTTTTCTTTTATTCATGTCTCACGAAGAATGATGAATGCAAACTTAAAGTACGCAAGATTTGAATGTGATAGCTCAAAGCATATTAATTAATAGATTGTGCAATTAAACAAATTTTCAAAAAAAAAAAAAACAAAAACTTTATATTAAATACCAACAAAATGACGACAAATAACGAAGAAAGTTATGTATCACCGTCCATAACCGACATCAGCGACAGCAGCATCGACGTTGACGAAGAAGATGAATCATGTCAACCGCTGTCGCCCGAATGTTCCTGCAGTAGTTTGAATAGTGACACAGCCTCAACAATTGCCTGTACAAGTGACAATACCATACCTTCCTGCGTTCCATTAGTAGCAGTTCAAGATAGTCCCGGCACATCATCGGCAGCATCCGGTTCGACTTCAACTGCGTCCACAGCACCAATTGATCGACACTATCCGCCTGACAATCGTTTTCTTCATCGCAAGATACCTCTACCCGCTTCGAAACGTAATATGCTTCAAATCAACGGCGGCGGTGCTGACAATGATAATCTCTCGGAATCAATTGCTACCACAACAACAGAAGTCGATATCGATCAGGACGTTAGTTTGCGCACAGATGTTACAGCTGACACACATTTGAGTCCGGCTGGAACTGGGGCCTGGAAGGGTGATTCGGAAATCGTTCGCAGTTGTTCCATTCGCAGCAAGAGATCTTTTGCATTGTCCCTACGGAGTTCGATTCGTTCGTGTTCGGGATTCAAATGTGAACGTCAAAAATCCGCATCGCATGGCCAATTGCCACATCCGCATTCGCTTCCAGTAGTCGTTCAAATTAAACCAAAAATTAGAATTGTAGAATTTATACGAAGGATATTTACACATTTCAAGGTAGGTAATTTTGTTTGTGAATATTTAATGTTTTGGTTGTTTTATTGAAGTACATAAATTGCAAGAACTTTTCAAGTGACTTTTGGCCCACCCTGTTTTTCGCCATTTCCCATTTATAGCTCGATTTCAGTCACTTCCCCTAAGGCTAGGCGCGCTCATGCAACAATCAGTTTTGCAACAGTTTGGTTACTTGAGAGTGCGCGCACATGCAAAAACTATTCAGTCGTCGATTCGAGCAACTTACAAGTTTGTGTTTTGATAAAAATTGAACGATCACCCCAAATCAGTTCTTCAGAAACAGTATAACCTTTATCTTTGAGTGAAAGAGAGAAAATCTTTTGCAGTCAACATTTTCATTTCGCGAAAAAATGGTGACATGTGTGAATTAGTGCATCTGATTCGATTGCTCCTTTAAGAATGACGAGCTACAAATAGTATACTTCACCGGTGCACTCACTAACACAAAATACATTTCTTTTTCTTTTGTTTTCCACAATAATAGGACGTGCAATCAAAAGAAAGAATGAAACACGAGAAATGTAAAAGCGATATTTGATACTAGCCACATTTTATTATCCCCGATGATCCATATTTTCTTTTTTAGCTCAGAATAGTGCTCTGAACAGAGTCCGAGCATGTGGAGCATGTTCTGAACGTCCTCTGAACGAAGCGTGGTCTGATTTCTGAGCGCTCTGAACTATTTTTGAAACACACCTGAAAACCTAGCTGTCAAATGCTTGTGTTCAGCATTTAACTTTTTCTGCTCAGTTATTTTATTCTGAACTCATAGAGCGCACTCTGAACACGCTCTGAACACGTTCAGAACAAAAAATGAAACACAAATTTGAAGCTCTGAACACTCAGAGCGAAAAAAGAAACACAGTTTTTTGTTTGACAGTTCAGGCTCTGCTCTGAACTAAAAAAGAAAAACACCTATAGATCATCTCATGAAAATAGAATAATACGGATCTTAGTGACAACTGAGTCGTATACCTATCTCTTTTTTCCTTACGTTTATTTATTTTTCATTTATTCGTTGTCTTTTTTATTTACACTACAGTTCATAATTCCTAACCATTTGCAAAGCTGAGAAGCAAGATCAAAAACAAAAGTTTTGCTTCATGAAATGTGATCCCGATAGAGGGCAGGATCTCGTGTTGTTGTTGTTGTAATGCATGTAATTTGATTATCTATCTGTTAATAAAAAACGGCTACTATTTCACTCTGCATTTATGAAAAAGGAATAAGTAAAAATGTTGGGGCATATTCATAGTTACTTTTAAACTCCAGTTTATCTTAGACCTGGGTTTATCCTATCTAAATAACATTGAATAAACCCCAGTCTAAGATAAACTGGAGTTTAAAAGTGACTATGAATATGCCCCATTGTCTCTGTGTTTGTCGATTGCTTGAGAGATGAGAAGTTGCTCATGTGCGCGCTCATCGGTCAACTAAAGTTTAAACTATTTAGTTGCAAATCATTTGCACCTAGCCTAAATCATTTATTTTTTTGTTTTCATTCAAAACTTTCATAGCTTTTCAATAAAAAGTTTCTAAGAAGTAAGATCATGTTAATTGTTTCCTCCGACTAGACCGCTGTATTTCTTTTCTTCTTGCGCCAGCACAAACTGCTCTCGTTTGAAAACTATGTGACAAAACTAGATACAACGAAATGCAAAATAATTCAATTGAGTCCGGTCGCTTCTAGTTTTGACTCAAATTTAGTGTAATAAATCAGTGTGCTCCAAAGTACACACATAGTTTTTATTTGATTTAATTGCAATTACCTAATAATCACTTGATAGTTTAAGAATATCAAGTTGGCTTTATTTGACAATTTTATGGCATTAATGTTTGAATATGATTTTAGGAATGTGGCCGCAGCGGTTGACGCATCCATGTCGTAATCTGAACGTCCAATTTTCGCCCACTCTTCGCAGTAAATTAGGCTGTATTTCGGTGATAACACTTCGAATGTTGGCTTCTAATTTCATCAAATGTTTCTTTCAGTAAATCAATTGTATCGCGCGCTAAGCGGCATTTGCGCCGGGAGTAATCTTGCTAAAACAACATGTCTGATGCAACATTAATGCCGTCCAATTGAATCAATTGCAAAAATAAATAATCATGTCTCTGTACCGCTCACGGACATAAAAACAAAAGATTCCACCGACCAATAAAGTAATGGTTTTTTGAAAATGTCCGATAAATTTCTCGAATTGAACCATGTTTTTCAAAATAACTGCCCAATTTGCAAACGTTGCTGCGACGCGCGCCGTGCGTGAGTCTATTCATGATGAATTGCGAAATCAAACTTACCTCAAAATAACCAAGAACTGTCAAATCGGCTATCACAAAAAACAGTATTGCCAGTTTAAAGTCCTTCGTCTCTAAAAAAAACACTCAATTTTGCCGTCAAATATTGAGGAAAAAAATGTTTTGATTCGCTTGTCCAATTTTTGACGAAGCAACATCTCTGAGATCTCATTTTCCTGAACATGCCTATTGTTGCCTCTTGCTTATCTCTTTGTCATTTTTGTTACAACTTACCGAGTTGTCTCCTTAAACAAACACAGAATTTCTTTTCTTTCCCATCTCATACAAAATTTAGTTTTTTTTTTTTTTTTTAAACAGGAATCTATCTATTTGTGTTGCAGATAAAGATGATCCTTGATTTGATTAAAATTTTTCAACAAAATAAACTAATTTAAATTGTATTTTATACCTAGACTACAGGCCAAAAGTTTGGGTCCGCACCCATTTTTCGAAGGAAATCCAAATTGTAGCAACTAAAAAAACTTTTAAGTACAAAATAAGTGTGTAGAATTTATGAAAAAAAAAATAAATAAAATCAAAATAAGGAGAAAAATCTTTTCATTCTGTTGTTAACACATAGGAATTTATTTAAAAAAAAAAAAAAACAAAAAAAATCGCTTAAACCGATTTTTCCTCGAAAAATCCTCCTTCACATTCGAATACTTTTTTTTTTACAATTCTTGGCATTCTAGATAGCAGCGGCTATTTCATGACTTTTAAGATTTCTTCATTTTCTCTCTGTTTGAGGTAATCCTGGAAAAGTCTGGAAGTATGTTTAGGGTCATTGTCCTGCTGTTGAAATACGAATTCTTCGCCAATCAATCTTAGTCCAGAGATCAAAGCGTTTTCCTCCAATATCTTCTTATACGGCTCCTTCTTCATTTTTCCAATAACTCGAGTCAAATCTCCCACTCTACTTGAAGAAAAACATCCCCAGACGGTCACAGAACCATCTCCTCCATGCTTGATGGTAGGTACCATACAGTCGGGTAGCATCTTTTGTTCAGCGCTGCGTCGAACGAAAACCCTCCGTTTTGTGCCAAATACCTCGAACTTGGATTCATCGCTCCATAAAACTCTATTACAATCTTCTTCCGTCCAGTCTATTTGCTTTTTGGCCCACTCTAACCGTTTCACCTTGTTTTGTAGTCGAAGAAGGGGTTTTCGAACAGCAACTCGTCCAAATAGTCCAGCATCTCTTGGCCTCCGTGTTGTATTTATTTGGTTACGTATTTTGGTGCTGTTTTTCGCCTATTTCGTTTGCTTGTTGTTACTATTAGTAGATCCTCAGGTTTAGTTGTTTATCCTTAAAAGTCCGTTTTGAGCGTGCCGCTCAATGGCACAGCTGAACGCAGCCCTTCGATATCTTCAACTGCGAAGGAACCGCTAGGATTTTCCTTCTTTAATAAGAGTGATGATTTCAGAACGTTTTTCAAAATTTTGGTTTCCGCATCTTTACCCATTTTGAACTAGTTCTTTACCCAATAGGTGAAGAATCTCAAATAAATGTCCATTTCTTCAAAGCGTTGCTTTTATATAAAAAAAAAACTTCCAATCCAGGTCTACAATTTTTTGGTGTTGAAAACCCTTTTTATGTACGAAGCCATAAAAAAGTGGGGAATCAACAACCAAAAAGCCATACAAATTTATAATAATGAAAAACTCAAATCAAGGGTTTTCCAATAAGAGGTGTTATTTTGAATAGCCCGCTATTTCGGTAGCTGTCACTTTTTAATCTGTCATTTTTTGACGTTTGACAACTAGAAACTACGCCATTAATGAAAATGGAACGATACACGCTTCAACAACGCATTGAAATTTTTAAAATTCACTATAAAAATGGTGAAAATTTGGCAGAGACGGTTCGTAAAACTAAAACATTTTTGGGTCGTCGTGAAGCACCTTGTCGGACCGCAATACAGAAATTGGTGGACAAATTCGAGCTGTTGGGACAAGTTAGTGATGTGAAGAATAAAACCCGTGCACGTCGCTCAAGAACAACTGAGAATATTGCTGTTGTAGCCCAAAGTGTTGAAGAAAACCCAGGTTTGTCCATTCCTCGTCGTTCTTTGGAATTAGGCATTCCACAAACGTCATTACACCGTATTTTGCATAAAGACTTGGGTCTTAAGGCTTATAAAGTTCAGTTAACACAAGAACTCAAGCCGGCTGATCATCAACAACGTCGTGTCTTTGCTGATTGGGTCCTTGAAATGCATGAAAATGATCCGGAATTTCATCGAAAAATCATCTTGACTGATGAGGCCCATTTCCACCTCGGAGGCTACGTCAACAAGCAAAACTGTCGCATCTGGGGCTCGGAAAACCCAAGAGTTATTGTTGAAAAGCCTCTCCATCCTCAACGCGTGACTGTTTGGTGCGGTTTATGGTCCGGCGGGGTCATTGGACCTTACTTTTTCGAAAATGAGGCTGGAGCAACAGTTACGGTCAATGGATTGCGCTATCGAGAGATGATTAATGATTTTTTATAGCCGGAATTGGATGGTATTGATCTGGACAACGTTTACTTTCAACAAGACGACGCTACGTGCCACACAAGCAATGAAACCATCGATCTTTTACGGGAAAAGTTTCCGGACCGTGTTATCTCTCGAAGAGGTGATCACAATTGGCCACCGAGATCTTGTGATTTAACACCTTGCGACTTCTTCCTTTGGGGCCACGTGGAAGATAAGGTCTACGCCAACAGCCCAGCGTCGATTCAAGACCTCAAAGATGGAATTCATGAGGCTATCGAGGACATAGGGCAGCCACTTTGCGATTTGGTTATGGAAAATTTCATGAAAAGGATATGGTCCTGTAAGCGTGGTCGTGGCGGCCATTTGGCTGATGTTGTGTTCCATTATTAACGGCATACCTTCCTCTTTATAATGAAATAAACATCCGATCATTTATCTCAAAAAATGCCATTTTTCTTTGAATATCAAAATAACACGTCTTATTGGAAAACTCTTTACTTCTCGATAATGCATATAATCGGTTTTTCCACATTTAGAAATAAAATGCCCTTTTTTAAATCTGGATTAAAAATCCAACTTTTACTACCTAAACGTGTTGCTTATTGTTCAGGTAAAAAACTTAGCTAAAAAACCTAATCTTTAATTAATAAAATCAACCCCCAGACATGAATGAAGTCAGTTGACTACTATGCACTAAAATTTTTGGCCTGCAGTGTCTATACCTACATCAACATAAAAATTAAAAACTCTATTTAATAATTTCAACATTTTAGCAGAACAATTTAAATTTTTATTTTAGAAACAACCCGCATTTAAAAAACATTTATTTTAATTTTTTTTATCAGTTCCAAGGTTTGTAAAGATAATGAAACGATTCATACATATACAAATTATTAATAAAACTACTGCTTATACCAACATATATTTCTCCGATATTTGATAAATAAAAAAAAAATATTTCTGTTCTAATACATGAGATTTATTTAAAACAAAAGTGATTATTGCAATTATCAATTGGACAACAGCCAATTCAATTTAATTAAACAAAAAATGGTCGCAAAATATTATTTTTTTTAAAGAAAAGCTTTAAGAATGTAGAAAAATATCATACCCCAAAAAACGCCCCTTGTTTTAATAAACCTTTAATGTTGAAAATCATATCCTTCATATTACATCACTAGGTACTAATTAACAAGTGCTTATTTAGTATTTTTTTATTATGTGTAGTTTCTTATCCATTTGAATACCTTTGGCATTCATTCAAGTCCCTACTTACTGTCATTGTATTGATGAGAAGAACCCTTACCGCATTGAAATAATTGACATACAAAAACTACTCTTAAAACATCAACTCTCTTGAGAAAAAATCCTGACCCAGATTTGCTAATTTGTCTTAAGAAAGAGGAAACAAAATATAAATCTCCTTCGGAAACGAGCCACTAACTATTTACTTGAAGAAGCCCTCGAAATTTATACATATACATATACAATACACATACAATATATAATTTCAGAAGTCATTCACCTCGGTTAAGATTTCATTGAAAATGTGAATTCTTGTCATTTTTCATTTTCATCAAAATGCTTTCATCATCAATTTATCATTAAAAAAAAAAAAAAGCACATTCAAATAAAATCATGAAAGGATGCTTTAAAGTTGTTGCCATTGTTGTCGATGTTGAACTGTAAATAATAAGACGCGCTCTCATAAAGCATATACATACATACTAATGTCATCAGAAGCCTGTTATGTGCGCTATGTGCGCTTCTCCTGTATGATTTCGTTGAGAGTCTATTTTTAAACCTGTGCGTTTGTTTAATTTATTTAAATTAATCTGTCAACTGGAAGAAAAAAGCTTCTATTATATCTATCCTATAACCCTCATGATGCTGATGCTGCTATACTGCACAACCCATATACGTTCTAAATTTATCTCTCGCGATTACTATAATACAAATATGAAACAAAAACAGAACAGAAAATCAGTTCGATTGACATAAGCATTCATCTTAATTCAAGCTAAACAGGGTGTGCCAGTTACCAGTATGTGGCACCCTTGAGTTAGTCGACGTTTGAAATTAAATGGAATATCTCAGTGAATAATATTCATGACCTTCCGGCGTTATTACAACGAAACGGTTTCAGGTTAGTTGGTCATTCCATCAGAGAGGGAAATAAAAATAAAATAGAATGCGCCTTGTTTAGGAGTGCCCAGTGTCATCAGGCAGGCATTTATTCATCCCTGCTAGACAAAAGGTTTAGTTGTTTTCTTTGTTTCAACTTTTTCATCATCTTCATCATCTTCATCATCATCATGAACCCCATTCATGGCCATGGGGGAAGTTCGTGATTACTTCGTTGCTGTCGTCGTTGGTTTTCCCGTTGTGGGTGGCTCAAAAGTTTATGTCACAACTATTAAAAAAAAAAAAACCCTGCCTTAACGATGATGATAGTAGGTATTGCTGTAAACAATGAATCCAAATCTAGCTCTTCTCGGCGCGGAGTGACGGGCGCGTCGCAGCTCAGTACCCTGAAGTTATTTACAATACCCTCTCCAGATTCTATTTTATATAATTAAAATATCCACAAAACCCTAATTAAACTGGTGTCTCTTTTCTTATTTACAGAGTTCTGGAATCGGAGAGCCTAGTGTGTACCATGCCTTGGTTGTGATATTTTTAGAATTTTTCGCATGGGGCCTGCTAACGATGCCCGTTATAGCGGTAAGTAATGTTTATTTAGTTTCCGAATTCCCCGCATTCTCTATAACCCCTTCCATCATTTTGTTGTTTTTTTTTTTTTTTTTTTTTTTGTAGGTCCTTAATCAGACATTTCCGGATCATACATTTCTAATGAACGGTCTGGTAATGGGTATCAAGGGTATTTTATCGTTTTTAAGTGCACCACTAATTGGAGCACTATCCGACATATGGGGGAGAAAATTCTTTCTCTTGATAACGGTATTTTTCACATGTGCCCCCATACCATTGATGACAATAAACACCTGGTGGTTTTTCGCCATGATCTCAATTAGCGGTGTGTTTGCGGTCACATTTTCGGTTGTGTTCGCCTATGTAGCTGATGTAACAACTGTAGAAGACCGATCGAAGGCTTACGGACTGGTTTCGGCGACATTTGCCGCAAGTTTGGTAAATATAAACACATGGTTTTAATTAAAACAATTTCGTAATTAATTTTAAATTTTATTTGTCTTTGTTTGGCTTTTGTAGGTTATTTCGCCAGCATTGGGTGCAATGCTAATGGAAATGTACAGTGACACATTAGTGGTAGCGCTAGCTACCGCTATAGCAGTGTTAGATGTATTTTTCATATTGGTTGCGGTACCAGAAAGTTTGCCGGAAAAAGTGCGACCGTCGTCGTGGGGCGCACCAATCAGCTGGGAACAAGCTGATCCATTTGCTGTGAGTATAAAAAGAAAAATTTTATGTGTAAAACTACAAACTTACTCTGTATCAATATATTTAGTATCGGCTAATTCTTATAGGTAATCGTCATAAGCGCAATGTAAACAAATGTCTAGGTGTCAAGTGCGTTCTATTTAATTTAATTTATACTCAAATGTCCCATATTGGTGACTAAAGTGCAACTTAATCTCACTGCTGTAGTGTTTTATGTCGAACTTAAATATTTAGTAAGAACAGTTTTTTTTTGAAATCTCAGAAATCTTGAAGCAATTCCCCAGCGAAATTCCTTTGTTTTAAATTTTAAAAAGCTGAGTCTAAATTTTTTTTTTTTTTGATTCGCCTGCCCATTTTGTTTGTCGCAGTCACAGTTGATCAATTTATAAGAAAAAATGTGGAGGCGGAGAGTTCTTTTGGCTTTTTGCGGAGAAATCTTGTTCAGGATTCTCCTCCTGCTCAGTCACATTCATGGAGAAAAGCCTCTAAGAACTCATAGTCCAGTCAACGAAGGAAAAATAAATGCGAAAAATCATGTAGTCTGGGTTAGTATTTTAACGGGTAGGGGTTACCCCCAGGTTCAACATACCAAAAGTCCCCAGCCCAGGGCCGCGAGCTTTAGACAGGAGGGGGGGGGGGATAAAGCTTCCCTTTTCTAGTATTTCACGAATATTTTGAAAACCGAGGGTATTAGCGGAAAAGTATACACTACAAAATGAAAGTATATTAAATAAGCTACAAAAAAAGTCTTATTCATATTTTCGCTAGGAGCAATACTAATTGAGATGCTGGGGGTAGAAATATCAATAAATCTGAAAAAATCATGTTATTGCGTTACAAATTTAGTCTTTATTGATTAATCGACCCAGAAATATTAGAAAAAATAAATGCACGTTCATTCATGATAATTCCATTAACGTGATAAGAGAGATGGTATTTAGTAACAGAAGGTGGTGGGGGTTAAAATATCCTTATTTAATTTATTTGATACAGTGTTTTTTGTCAAATGAAAAACACTGTATTTTCAAGGTTAAGAACCTTACAGCTTATTTCCAAGTAATTGACTAATACTATGTAAAATAATTTTGGGGGTTATTCTAAGAAAAAAATCACTTAGAAGAGGGGGACCTATTTGCCCCCGTTTATAAGGGAGAGATCATTTTCTAAAACATTGGCTTAAAGTGCATATGCAATCAGTTAAAAACAACGGATACAATTAAAATACTATACTATAGCTTTTTGAAAATCCAAAAACCTATTCTATTATTTTATTGCTTAACTAAGTTATCTTAGTCAACAGTTAAAAAAAAATGATTTTGAATTAAAAATTTTGAAAAAAAATAAAAAAAAATTTAATTTATATTGATTTTTTTCAAATTTTTATTTTATAAGGTACTAAATTTTTATTTATTATTTGATGCTCCCATTTATCTTCAGTCGAACGCTAAGAACCAGAGGGTTGTAGGTCTTTTAGTTATTGAGAAAATTTAAGATTATGAAAACTACTACTTTCTAAAAAAATTCTTTCTTCTCATTGAATTCTGTAGTGAATTCAAACCGTCAATTTTCTAACGAAAGTTATTAGAGATATAAGGCAGTAGTTACCCCCTTTTCCTTGTTTTAATGGGTGATTTTTTAAGAGGTTTAGAACTTGTTTTTTTAAAAAAACACAAAACCTTCGAAAAAATGAATGAAGTATTTATTTGAATCGATAGTTTGAACCTTGCAATTTAATGTTTAAAGATAATTTCATGCAAATGTTGACCGCGGCTGCGTCTCAGGTAGCCCATCCGCTGAGTCCAATTTTGGCATACTCTTTCACACATATCGGCCGGTATCTCACGAATGAATGCATGGATGTTGGCTTCCAGTGCGTCAATCGAAGCGGGCTTGTCCCTATAGACATTAGCCTTGACATACCCCCACAAAAAATAATCTAATGGTGTCAAACCGCACGATCTAGGCGGCCAATTGACCGGCCCGAAACGTGAAATTAACTGTTCACCAAACTCGCCTCGCAATTGCGCCATTTCTTCGCGTGCTGTGTGGCATGTGGCACCGTCTTGTTGAAACCACATATCATGCAAGTCAAGAACTTCCATTTCGGGCAAAAAAAAGTTTGTTATCATCGCTCGATAGCGTTCACCATTGACAGTAACGCTGCGATTCTTTGAAGAAATAGGCCCAATAATGCCGCCGGCCCATAAACCGCACCAAACAGTGGCTTTTTCGGGATGCATTGGTAGCTGTTGCAATGCTTCTGGCTGATCTTCACTCCAAATGCGGCAATTTTGCTTATTTACGTACCCATTTAACCAAAAATGAGCCTCATCGCTGAACACAAGCAGCGCGCGATGAACATTTCGAACCGAGCACGGATTTTGATAGTAAAATTCAATAATTTGCAAGCGTTGTTCATTTGTAAGACGATCCATGGTTAAATTGCAAACCAAACTGAAGCTGTTTGACAGTGACACAAGGTCCTAAACACACGTGAGCTGTCAAAACCAGTGTTGCCAAAACCAAACCAGCCAAAAAATCACCCGTTAGAATAACCGTGACTAAATATATTTTTACTTTTTCCATTTTTTCTAAGTAAAATGGTCAATAAAAACTAAATTTGTGAGGTGAAAGAGCTAAATTTCTATGCAAAATCCTTCTTTTTTTTTGCTGTCAAAACCATAAGATTTGCCTTGATTCTGTTGAATTATGTAAACCAACAGTTTGTGATTGACTCACTGTGCATACGTGAGATTAGACATTAAGTAGTTTATGCGCCAACTTTTATGAGTTTAGTTTGTTTCGTTCCATGCTCTACTTAAGTCATATTCTCCAATATGTAAAACTATTAATGAACTAAGTTATTAAATATAGTGAAATTTAAAACCAAATCGCATTGCATATCAATTATTTTAACAGATTCGGCTTTGATTTGCAGTTCGGATTTGTATAGATAACGAAGCACTACCGAAGCCACTTGGATAATTTCTATCCAAACGCAGAGCTCAGATTTTTTTTTTATTGTTTATCAGTTGTATTAAATGGAGTAACATTTTTACTAGCCCCTACTGCCAGTAGTATGTTCAGAGGTGTAGTTTAATTGTTAGCGCCTCAGGCTATGAATTTTTCGCCGCCCTTTATAGTACCTAGTAAGCACTAATTTATATCAGTTATGTTCATAAAAGTACTGTGCATGCGGCCCCGCAGGCCCAGGTGGTCAAACTTCAGGTTAAAAATTGGCATTTCTCTAATCTTGTAATAATATTAAATACATATCCTTTTTTTTTGAATATATTGGTACATATATAGTGCGACAATAAAAAGTATGTATGAATAAAATTTTGCAACAGTTTTGCACATTATCTATTGTAAGTCATTGTAACACTAAAAAGCTACAGTAAAACTTGCATTTGTGCAGCTGATAGCAAGCGGTATGTCATTCTTACTGTCATTAGTTGTTAATTTGTACTATAGGCTATAGCCTAGGTCGACAAATTTCAGTGGGCTAGCAATTTTTTACTTTTTTTTATTGAAATTGTTTCTTTTTATAAAATCTTAAAAGAAGCCAACGTTTCTTTAGAATACGCATTCAAACATGCCTAAAGACCGATTAATTTTATCCGTAGTTAACTTTCCTTAAACGTTCAGCCCTATTAAACTGTGGAATAGGGTTAACTCGTGACTTAAAATTTCCGATTAATAGAAACAGATTGTTCGCGGAATAGTGAACTGACGTTAAGTAAAAATCCTTCAAGAAAATTTACTACAAAGCAAAAAATCTCTGTTGTTTATAGACGGTGTTCACTTTGGACTGACTCATCCGATTTTTTTTGACGTGAATCCAAGTGGGTTTGTTCAGACACAAACTAATGTGAACACATCGGGCTTACTTTGACGTTTAGCAGTCGTTAAAACAAACCAGAAATGTGTGCAGTTTGAAAGATTAATTACATTTTTTTCACTTGCAAAATGTAAATCTTCTTTAATAAATATGTTTCCAATTGAAAAAAATTGGATTCTGTAAGATTTAAGTGCCAAAGATAAATCACAGACAAAAAAAACAGATGTCACAAAAGAAGACGTCAAAAAAATCCACAGATTTTTAAATAATTTAAAAAATCCTGCCTTTGCTGGCCATCTCTTTCTCACCATGAAGTGGAAGTGAGCAAAAGCACAGAGACGTCAACAAAAATCGGAGGAGTCAGTCCAATGTGAACACCGTCATAGTCTTTTTAATATACTCAAATTACTGTCAATAACTTGTTTGTCGAAAGCTCTGGTTTGTTTTTATTTTCTTCCATGGTTTTAAGTTGCTCGGAAACTGTTTGACTGTGACTTAAACTTAAACAGTGGATATCAGTACAATCGTCTTGAATCTTATTCATTGCAGTAATGTTATTTTAGATTATAAAGGGTCCGCCATCTAACGTTTTTTTTTCTTCAACTAGTGCTTATTTCGTGAATGGTAACACTTAGCTCATGTCTGATTTGACAGATAATTAGTTTTATCCTTCCGCTGAACGAATATGGTTGTGTATACGCTTCGCTAAGTGGGCCTGCGATCGACTCAGAGAAGATGGCGAATTTGCCAAAAAAAATCATCTTTTCAGATGAAGCTCATTTTGATCTTGGCGGGTAATAACAAGCAAAATTGTCGCATTTGGGGCACAGAAAACCCGCACGCATACATTGAAAAGCCGATACACCCAAAACGAGTCACTGTTTGGTGCGGATTTTGGTCCAGAGGCATAATTGGGCCATTTTTCGAAAATGAGCAAGGAGTGGCCGTTACAGTCAATGGCGATCGTTATCGGGCCATGTTGAACGAATTTTTGTTCACAAAAATTGAATAGGAGGATATTGGCAACATTTGGTTTCAACAGGACGGCGCTACGTGCCACACAGCCGAAGCTACACTCGATGTTTTGCGCCATTTTCAATAAAAAAAAAAGTTATTTGGCGGACCCTTTATAAATGTACATTCAATGATCATACCTCATTACGTCCCCAGTATCTTATAGAAGCCATAACTTGCAAATCCTCAGGAGTATGTCAAACTCTTGTATGCCAATTCAGGTCTGCTGCAACAATTTGTATGAGTTTTCTTATGTTTTTCTTGGAAAAATTATATTTCTTTCTGAAATCCTGCTCAATAAGCTCTTTCATTGGATCAAATCGGGTTCTATATATTTTTGTGTTTCTTGTCGACAAAGGTGTATTATCCAGCCTATCCAAATGGTTTAAAAAAAAAACGTTAAACCCATGAGCCATTTTTATTTTTATTCAGGACTAAAATTTAAACCTTCACTTTGACATACATTTTTGAGACAAAAAAAAACAAATTTGACAATGTATTGCCTATTCCTTCGCTAAACCACCCTCTTCGGTGACTTAACTTACTCCGCAGTTAGTAAACGTCAGTTAGGAGAAATATTTGTTCAGTAAATGACATTTTGCACTTAATCCACGAGTTTAAACTAAACCACCATAGCGTGGTGAAAAAATTCAATTGTAATAATTTTAAATTATTAAAATTAATATTTTATTTTATTTTATTTTATTTTATTTTATTTTATTTTATATTTTCAGGGCCTTCGTAAAGTTGGCACAGATCACACAATTCTAATGCAGTGCGTAACTGTATTGCTTTCCTATCTCCCCGAAGCTGGACAGTATTCGTGTATATTTGTATATTTGAAATTAAAAATGGGCTTCAATTCAGTTGAGGTGTCAATATTTATTGCTATGGTTGGAATTCTTAGTATAATCGTTCAAGTTACGTTAGGTGTTCTAATGCAGTGAGTATATATTATATTCTTGTCTTGAAAAAAATTTAACATATTAAAAATTTATCTTTTATCTCGTAGGGTACTTGGTGCAAAACGTACAATAATCTTAGGTCTTATTTTTGAAATGATGCAACTGCTGTGGTATGGTTTCGGTAGTCAAACATGGTAAGTGAATAATTTGTATAATATTATTGATTGTAAACTATATTTCAAAATTATTTCTTATTTAAGGATGATGTGGGCAGCTGGAATACTAGCTGCGTTAGGCTCTGTTACGTATCCAGCTATTAGTGTTTTTGTGTCTATTCATTCAACAGCAGATAGACAAGGTAAACTATATCTATCTACATTTTATTCAATTCATGATGATTTTCGACAAAATTACTCACAATGATATTTATTTAAGGCGCCGTCCAAGGAATGGTAACTGGAATGCGTGGTCTCTGCAATGGACTCGGTCCAGCTATGTTCGGTGTTATATTTTATCTATTTAACGTTGATCTAAATGACGAACACAACAGTATAGGTCACAATGGCGAAGATGGTGTTCGAAATGAAACTTTACATCCGGACACATACGCACAATTAGCGCCTGGTCCACCATTCGTATTTGGTGCTTTTATGGTTGTTTGTGCCATAATGGTAGCTGTATTTATACCAGAAAGTCGCAGTGATGTCAGTTTAAGCAGATCAGCGAGCGAAAAAAAGAGTAAGTTAAATAATATTTGAAAATCAAACAATAAAAAAAAATAATATTTTCACTCTTAAACTTTTAAGATTTATTTTACTAAAACCTTTTGAAGTGTTTTGCAATCGTCAACATATAATTCTTTGAATTTGTAGAATCATTATCCTTGAATTCATGATATAAGTCTATTAATGCTTACAATCGCGATTCACTTTTAAATATTTAAAAATAAAAAAAAAATTAAAACTGGAATTATTTCTCTAATATTTTCCACTTTTGCAAAGATTCTCCTCATCAAAAACCATAAAGTTAAAAGCTTTACTTTTGTATTGCAACTTGCAAAAAGAATTTAGTTTGAAGTCGGAAAAGCCGCTCAAATGCTGAACAACCTCTCTCTGTTAATTTTTCCTATTTTTCTGATAACTGTAATTAAAAAACAAAAGTGAAACGCATTTGTGTAAGGGAAATATCAGATTATACAACACAAATAATTCAGCATGTAATTTCAATTTTTTTTAAACTTTCTAGGATTTACAGCTTAGCCGGGGTGATGATGACAGGTTAATCATTCCCGTGCCAGTTTTTATTCTTATTCCCATCCCTGTACCTGTTTTATTAATTTTCTGTAAGTAGTTCCTCTCCCATTAACTTTTTTATTATTTAATTCTTCATCCTGTATATTAACAATATTTATGTCCTTACTAACAATTCTAACAATTTCGGGGAAATTTTCCACACTAATAAAAACTTATATTTGGACTTAATGTTTCTTATATTCAGTTGGGCCTTAGCATTCTTTTAAGTATAAATGTAAAAAGATGTACAGCTATAATAAAACCTCTTTCAAAACTTCTGCTGTTAAATTTTGTATTTTGATCGGGTGACATTGGAGGTTCTTCAAAACAATTCATTACTCATTGTGACAGTCTACTGGTTTTCACATTTAAACCACAATTTGTCGATAGGAAAAGTGTTGATAAAAATGTAGTTCAATGCGAATCCTACTTGCTTTATAGGGCAAGTATTGGTTTCGTGTATTGTGACTTGCAAGCTAGAGCCTAAAAGGGTGGACTAATTTGCTTCAAATGTGGTACAGGTTCAGAGTATTTTTATGGAATTCGTTATTTCAAATTTTTGTTCTATCTCATTTAGAATGGGTATAACTGCTAACCGAACCATTATTTTGATAATAAATTTGCACGATTTGCAAACGTTGTTCAAGGGTAAAGCTAGGAGCAGACGGCATATGAAAAGTTGCAAACGTTTGCGACTCTGACGTGTTGCAAATTCTATATCTACATCATTGCTCGCAAACTTGCATATGGGGGTGTTCACACGATATGCAAAAATTGTCCCAAAAGTCGCAAATGCATTTGCGACCAAGGTACTCACACATCATGTGTCCGCAAATGTTGTCGCAAATATTGTGATAGATATACGAGGTGTTCAGACGATGTGCTATAAAGTCCGCATATCACCCAATTCCAATCATATGCAGGTTTGCGAACATTTCATATTTTTTTTGGAACTGAAAAATTCTCATCTAAAATTTATAACAAATGAATTGTGGTGGGGAAAATATTAAAAGCAGCCAGAATCGGAAAAGTGTGGAATAATTTTTTCTTTGAACTAAACATAGGTTTGCTGTATTTTTCCAATAAAAAGATTAAACAAAAATAGAAAAAAAAAAATGTACTTCATATTATAAAAGCAAATTGATATTTATAAAACCCTGTTGCTGATTTACATTATAATATCATCCCCAGAACTACCCATGCTTAATTTTAAATTTACAAATATAATAAATTAAAGTTCCATTTTATTTCGTTTAAATGTAAATCCTATATAGGCTATAGGTACATGCAAGACTTTGACACAACAACAACTCTACTAGTAATATGAAGAATCACAGCAGCTGATATGCTGCATATGTGAAGATGTGCAATGTTCGGTTTTCGTGTCATCGCAAATGCTTGGGATGGTCGCATATGGCCGCACATGTTCGCAAACTGTCACAAATTATATGCGAGGGTGTTCACACAAAATGCAAGAAAGTCGCAAGCTTGTGTGCAATTTGGGTGCCGCACATAATCCGCAAATGGTTTGCGAGAATATGCGGACTGTCCCAAAAGGGTGTTCAGACGATATACTGTCAAAGTCGCAAATGATGACGTAAAAATGACGTCAGAGTCGCAAACGTTTGCGACTTTTATATGCCGTCTGCTCCTAGCTTAAGTCTATTAATTATGAATGCCGTCTGCTCCTAGCTTAAGTCTATTAATTATGAAATGACAAACCAAACTGAGCATAAATCAAGTGACAGCTGTCAAAAAGACCAACTCCGAAAAAAGTATTTCCAGATTGAAAACCACACGCCTAAAAAAACACCCTTTATATGTAGCTTCCGTGAAAGTAAATGAGGTCACTTACATGCGTTCCTCAATTTCCATGATGTTGAAATTGTCTCTCAATTTCCTGCGTTATCTTCTTGTCGATAGAAGCTAAATATGGCGATTGCTAGTCTCTTCTTCTACTTAAATATTGAGTAAAGCACCATGGTTAAATCCATCTTCTTTATCGCTTTAACTGTAGGGACATATACATATACATACATAGGTATTAATAAATAATATTCTTTCAACATTTAAAACGGCTCAACTTACCTTTCAGCTAAAAAAACACGCTAATGTACACGTATATTCTGTTTTTTTTTTTTAATTTATATAATTTTGTTCAACAAATTTGACGTTTCGAATTTGGTTATCACTGATTTCGAAAAAAAAAGTTTTGAATACTGGCTGATGAAAGTGGAATTTAGAACAATTTTTTTTGAGTCCGTGCGGAAAACATTTCCGTTTACTGATTTGTTTCCGATTGGAAATCAGAATAGGGATGATTGTGTATATTTAGTCTGCATACAACTTTTTATCTGGTCACCTAGTTTTTGCCTAGGCCTCGTTAAAAAGTCGAAAAAATCAAAATAATATCATCTCTAAAACTAAAACAATCTAAATTAAAAATATTTTTTGTATACCCAAAAATGTTATTATTTCTTTTCTTTCTCTTCTTTTCTTCTGCTTTTGGTGAGGTTATATAGATCAAAAATCACAACTCTAACCCACTAAAAATACATCTCTCAAATTAACAATAATTTTTTTGTTTTTTTTTTTTTTTTTAGGAGTCTCATTGGATGTCCAATATGAAATCGAATGTGGTCGCAAATCCTCGAGTCCTTTAGCTCCGTTAATGCGATCAGATTCATCTGCGCAACTGTAGTATTTTTAGATTTGTTTTTTCTAGAATTTAAAAATTTTTACTTGTTAATACGTTAAAAGAAAAAGAGCAAAACGTTAATTCTTACTTATTTTTTGTTATTGCTTATTTAATTTTTAATTTAGCAAAATTATGTACAATTTTGAAAACAAAACAAAAAAAAAAAAAAAAACATCCACAAAACTGGAAGAAAAAAATTTGTCTCATTAAGTCAAACAACACAACACCCGAATGTTGTTGTTTATTTTCATATTTAAAACTACAAAATAAAAATTAATAAAGCAAGAAAATAAAGTGGCAACATTCATTCTGTGATGCGCCACATCACATTCTGTAAAATATTTGAAAATTAAAAACAAAAAATCTAGTTTTATTTTTTAAGCATTTTTTTTTTTTTAATTTAAATAAGTGATAAGTTATTATTTATGATTCAAATAAGTAAACAAAATATTCCAGATTAAGAAGAAAAAAAAAAATGTAAATTTGCATGCACGTTGCGGTTATGTATGTACAATTTTTGTTTATTTTTTTTTTTTTGTTAAACAAAAACGAATGAACATTTTTGTGAGAAAATTAAGCTTTAAATATTTTTTATTTTTAGCTATTCATCACACAGTCGAAGATTAAGTAATTAAAATATTATTCTAAACCACCACACCCCAATGCAATTTTTTTTTTTTGTTTGCCAAATTGTGGGCTTCTTTTAATTTTATGTAATCTAAGACTTTGCCAATTTATTTTTGTATAGAAAAGCAAAATGAACTTTTTATTTAAACTAATTTCTGCCAGAAATATTAATATTTCCTAAAATGTAAATGAAAACCTTATAATACACAAAATAGAAGAAAATAATTTTAACTTTTAAAAATAACAAATCTACAGCTCATCGTGATCTTTAATTTTGTCTGTAAATTATGTAATGTAATATATATATAAAAAAAAAAAGAATAAACACTAAACATTTTGTTATCGAAAAAAAGAAAAAAAAAAAATTAAAAACTTTTCCAAAGAAATTTAAGGAAATTAGAATATAAAGAAATGAGGGATAGAATAGAATATAAATTTAAAATAAAATTTAAATGATTGTAGTGATACATTTAAAGGAGAAATAGTTACATTGGTAAGAGAAATATTATAATTTTGTATAAAATAAATTAAATCAAGAAAGTGTGAACACGAAACAAAAAAGGAATAGAAATAGAAACAGAAACAAAGCTGATAGAAATTGTTGCTACTCTGAACAATACCTACTAAAAATAATTCAAAAAGAAATACGTATTCAAATCAATAGAAATAAATTTCCACAAGAATTAAAACTTAAATTATGTATGTCCTGACAATTTATTACATGTGTCCTGTATGCATGTTGTGCAAAAACTACTAACTAAAACACAAAATCTACTACCAAAATAACAACAAAAGAAACAAAAAAAAAAACTAATTAAGCCGTTAAATTTTAAATCTAAAATATAAAAACAAATAAAAAAGTAGAATAATGAGAATCACCTATTTTGCAAGATATTAAGGCAACGTCAAAAATGATTTAAAGACAAATTAATTACACTGGAAAAAAGTTAATTACATATTTGGAAGAATGAACTCAAAATCTGTTCAACTTATTTGTTTGCAAATCTGTGAGATGATGAATTATTGTGAACATATTTTATTAAAAAAAAAAAAAACAAAAGAAATGAAGAAATGAATATATTAGTGAAGGAGAAAAGAAATAAATATATATAAAATACTGAAACTTATCTTGTTTTTTTTTTTTTTGTGTAATAAAAGCCAATGGTCTGAGGTAAGTGCAGAAATGAAAAATAATATTTTCAATGGATTCAACATAATTTGTGCACCTATTATGCATACGTTTACAGTTTTCCTTTGTTGCTTTGAGTATTTTAAGTTAAGTGAAGTAATCGATGTAAGATTAAATCGAAAAGACTTTTCTCTTGAAGCAAAAGTTAAAAGTGTGGTAGGTAAAAAAAAGTTAATGCGCTCGAATTCCAGAATCAGGCGGCACATTTGTATGTAGGTACTCTTGATAAGAAGAACACTTGTTAATTCATTATTTAATGTCGTTCTGTGCATCTGAGCTCCAGTTTTTCAGTGCGCGATTAACTCATCAAATTTAGTGCGTTAACTCAGGATTAACTGATTACATGCTTTTGATGTTTTATCAACCGAGTTTGTTTAGTCGTTCCGCATGCATTCTCCACCGAATAAATGCTTCCTCAGTTCACTGTGTGTTAATTTGCTTTTAGAGTTAGCTAACTCTGGCTTAACTCACCACTGAAAAACTGGGCCTAAGTCACCTAATGACAAATACGCGTACAAAAAACAACACAAAAATTAAAAACAAAATAATAAAAAAAAAACTGAAACAAATGTGAATCGAATTACGTCACTCATCGACAATATGTGGCCGGAGATAAATCATGCCATCTATTCTGGCTTCTTACCTCAGACCTCAGATTTCCTACATTTCGCATCAGGTTTTCGAAACTGTAATCGAAAAGTTCAAAAAAACCTTTTTTGATGTGCAAATATCTTAGCTCTCGGTATGGGGAAACTGAAAATGCAAAGGCAACGGATATTACAGAAGCGAAACAGAAAAAAATATTTTCGCTTTAAAAAGCAAAACGTTCTTGCTTTGCATTTCGTTTGTTCCCCTGAGGAAAAAAACGGATTTTTAAACATCTATTCCGCGAGTCCCGGTGCTCACACATTTTTTTCTGTTTTGCTTTCACGAAGTAATTTTTCTTAACAAAATTAGCGGCAGTATCTAAAAGTAGATTAGTTTTTACCTTCAAAATTCAATTTGAATCATTTCAATCTTCTTTTTAGATGAGTTTTTCTTCTAAAAACTGAAATTATATAAATTGGAAAAAAAAAAAAAATAAAAAAAGATTTACATACATTTCATAAGAATGAAAACAGAATTTTTCTCAAGGTCAAACGGTTCTTTATTTTCCTACTTTCAATAATAATGTTTATTTGCCGATAAACTGCAACATTGGATCCTCGTCCCTGGGCCTCTTGATCATAAACTCTTCGATTTCTTCTTCGGTCGGCGCCTTAACATCGTACATACTATTATAAGCCCGTTTCCTATCGTCCAGTTCCACCTTCTCTTCTTGCATTGCTTCCTCTTTCTTCTCAGCTTCTCTTCGCTTATGTTTGTTCTTCTTTTTCTTCTTCTTGTCCTTTTTCGATTTCTTTGAAGATTTCTTTGGACTTTCATCTTGGTCCGGCTCTGATTCAGCTTCGTCTTCGTCCTCATCATCTACTGGCGCCTCCTCCTCTATAACTTGTTCCAACTCACGTTGTTGTGTCTGGGGATGTGTGATGACGGCATCTGATGGATCCAACGCCTCTTTGTTGGCACTCACGCAGTACGAGTTTTTTATGAAGGACTTGCAGCATTTGTATCCCCATCTACCGCTGTGCCAGAATGATCCCCAAATAGTCTTATGGTTGTTTGGATGGACATCCTCCTCGTAAGCACTGACAGCTCGGGTTTTCTCCATTCCTTTGACTATCTTGCCACTCCTCGAGTATTCGATGTAGTTTTCGTTTTGCGCCAGCAACAAAGACTTTGGCGGAACTTGAAGATGTTCCTCTCCTCCGTACTTTTCAAGGATATGATCCTTAGTCTGGGACTTGAAGTCTTCTTTCTTTAAGTTGTAGTCCTTTTGCAGGAGTTCCAGCTTCGTTGGCTCAGCCAACAAGTGGACATCGACTCCCTTCCGATGTGCCTCCCATGCAAACAGCTGGGCCGTGGAATGCTTGGTGGTGTCGCCACTGAAGCGGACCGTGTTCTCTCCAGCGAACTCAACTTCATCGGGCTTTAGTTGAGGATTGGGATTGTCCCTCATTGAGCGGGTCTTAGGATCATAGTACGCGGAATTGGGATCCAAGTTTCTCAGATACTTGGCAGTGTCCTCTCGGATCCGAAGATTCCGGACGGTGATTCTTTGTTTTGAATCCACCTTGGTTCCAGGCATGTCAACTTCATCTACGTACTTGTCCTCGTCACTTTCTTCATCCGAAAGCTCTGCATCTGGGTTGTTCTTTAGTTTGTCAGCTTTTAACTGCCTCTTCGCTTCCTCGACCTTTTCAAACTCGTCCACGATGTCTTTGTGAGATGCCGGATCATAGGCACTCCAACGGTCTCGTTTCTCGTCGTAATCCGTGGCATTGCTGTCGGCAATATGTTCGTCATGGACCACAAGGGACTCCGCGTACTTCGCCCCGTATTTCCTTGGTCTCTCCAAACAATCTTTCTTCTTGTGCGTTATGGCTCCGCAATTCTCGCAAGCACCTTTCCTAAACTTCGTTACCAATCTTGAACTGTCTATTCCCTTGATAACCTGCTTCGTCTGCAAGGCCGTACCCTCTTCTTCGTCTTTCTGAGGACGTTGATGTTTCAATGTAGGACCAGATGCCCCATAATACCATGGAGCACTTGAAATGTACTGTGGAATATGTGGATTGATGTCTCTGCCTTCCTCGTCAACGGCAGCTGGTGCTGTACCAGCTTTTCGTGCTTCTTCAAGTTCTTTTGCTTTGCGCCAATCTTCGCGTGTTTTCTTCTTTGGCTCATCTTCGTTATCCTTGTTATGGATGATTTGGGAGACAGGAGTCTTCGGAGCAGCGAAACTCATCTTGAGTGTAAATTTGTTGTTTTTTTAACTACACATAAATAGAAATTTTAAAAATTGAAGCGATTTTCTGTGGATGTTTTGGTTGAAAAATAAATGACAGTTTTCTTGCTGTCATCTCACATGTATGTGTCAAATGTCATGTATGCTGTACAGTTAAATCCAAAACTTTGGTAATTTATGTCGAATTCCTTTCAACAAAGAAATCGAATTTTTTCTAAACCGAATCGATTTGTTTCTGACAATTGATTTTCGAAATCGATTTTGTTTGTGTTGCATTTCCTGTAAATATTGTTTAATATTTTGCTTAATTATGTTGAATCCATTGCGCACTATTTATTTAACTCACCAATTTACATATTTGACATCACTCGTACTGCTTTGTCCCCTTTCACACGAGAAAACTCTGAGCTTCTAGCACCTTTCACTTTGTAGAAAAGAAGGTCACGATGTAAGTGGGGTGAATAAAATCTCCCCGGTCAACAATTGATGGGTTATTTTTGAATTTTGACATAATATTTAAAGTACAGAAAATCTTTTACTATTTTGTTCCTTCGTGTGAAAGGAACAAGAGATTTTAAAAGAAATTAAAAGCAAACGTCAAAAAATCTCCAGCAACTTGTTTCTTGTGTACACATTAAATTATGCGATTCCACAAGAGTGTGGTGCAATCTTTTTGACAGATTAAAGCTAGGACCGCACTCGGCGTAACTGCACTTCAGCGGAACTGAACTTCACGACTTATTTGTGGGAAATTTTATGAGCTATATCGCACTAAGCGACAACTGCACTTCACGACGCGACACTATGCGACAAAGTTGGTAATCTGACCAACTGTGTCGCGACGTGAAGTTTCGTTCAGTTTCGTGCGAAAGTGTGCACGGTGTCGCTGAAGTGCAGTTCCGCCTAGTGCGGTTCTACCTTAAGTGTACACAGATAGGCAAATTTATTCACGCATATTTTGAGCGTGAATAGAAAGTGTACACGGAAAACTATTCACACTTGCGGAATTGAGCCCGAGCTTTCAAAATTTGTCCATCTAAATAATGCTTCGCACGTTTTTTTTCCGTGCAAAATGAAGTGGAGACTTTTGTTTACTTTTTCATGTAAAGCGGTTACAACAAACTGTCAAATTTTGGGCTGGAGCTGCGTACTGCTTGGAAAAACAGCCGAGACAAAATTTGAGATGGGAATCATAAATGGGTAGTTTAGGACTAGTACGCGAACACACCTTTTATAAGATCAAATAAATTGGGGCGATGTGGTCAGCACCCAAGAATTTTCAATCATTTCATTGACTATTGTGAATTTACCCAAACGAGTCTCGTTGTGCAACACACAGCGCAACTGTCAAAATAAAAGACCAAACTAAAAACGAAACACCAACAAAAAACATCGTCAACAGGAACAAAAATGCAAAATTGACCAAACCCTGAAGCCTGAACGAGATTTGAGAAAGATTTGAAGAAGTTGAAGTGAAGTGTAGTAGCGTAGCTTGGCCGTGTCGTGGTTGTCCGTCGCTTTTTTGGATTTTATGTATGTTGTGTTGAAGCCCCTTATTGCTCGTATAAATAAAGTCGTCGGATGCCTTGAGAAAAAAAAAACTAATAAAAATTCAATCGAAAACGAGCCGAAAAGTGAGATTTCATTGTGAAAAAACGTAAGCATGGTGCAAAGCATCCCCCGTCCTGGAAAACCACACCAACAATCAACAACAGCCACATCAATTTTTCCTCATCCTTCCACGCCGTGTGGTCGTTTCTCCTTTGTTTCATTTATTTTTTTTTTTTTTTGTAAATTTCAAATTTATTCTTAATTCTTAAGAAAAAAGTTACAAGATAATTCTTCCAAAATGTGAGTTTCTGTGATCCAAGTTGAGAAAACCTCTATTTTCCTCACTGGAGAGCGATAAAAAGTCTCCGCGAATGCACCAAACCCCTCGAATCATTGATTTTTCTCTGCAAAACCTCCCAGCATCCCGGGCAGTGGGTGGCCTTAAATCAGATGCAAATACAAATTCTGGAAATAATTATCGAATCTCTTGACGGGATTTGTCTTTGCTCATGATTAACCCGTTCGGGACTCAAATTTGAACCCTGGAATCCATTAAAAATCCTCAGGAGGAGCAGGCGGACTTTTTCCTTTGTGCTCGGAAAATTTCTGTGTATCTGCTGGAGAGACGGCGATTACGACGAATGTATCTATTTCTCTGCTTCGTTGGTGTTGTTGTTGGTGATGGTTACGATAATGGGTTGCGGATGCTCCTCGGGTTGTCGAGTCGTCGACGAGTGTCTATGTCCACATGAACTGGAATCATTTTTTTTTTAATCGCTTTTCAGGCGAATCAGGTGCAAGTTGCAACGATTCTTGACGTCGGTCGTTATCCGATGAAGTGAAGTGTGCGCGCTATATTTTTGATTTTCTGCTTCCTGGTGCGGAATTCCAACGATAAATAATAAAAAAAAATACGAAAAATTTGAAAAAAAAAAATTAAATTGTGAAGAAGTGTCTTGGCTTAGTGAAATAAAATACAAAGCCAACGAATCACCACAGCAATTTGTTATTGGATTTATCATCATCACTTTGCGATCACTTGAAGCGAACCATTCAAGAGATTTCACCAAAAAAAATCAGGTTAGTAATGGAACCAGCTACACCAGCTGGTTGTAGTTAACGACTTTTATTATTGTATGACTTCTTGTTCGGAAACAAGTAAAAGTGCTTGACCTAGTTTATGATTTTATTTTTCAGTTAGTGGATAGTGGGTTAGCCGAAAACATTTATTAGAAAAGATTTAAGACAGCAAATCAGTTATTCAAATTTGTATATTTTTTACGAGGCTTCCACAAACCTGAGTGAATTCTTTTCAAGACTTTAGTAGTAATAAAAAGCACAGGTTATTCAGATAGTTGGTTTGAAGGGAAATGAAAAAAAAAGTTTAAGGAAACTGCGAATGGGTAGAGATGCGATTTTCTCTTCTGACTTTGAGTCAACGAATCAAAAAATGTTCCTCAGTATTTATTTCTCAGAAAATAGAAATCAGTCAGACTACTAACAAATCTAGTTCCCAATGAGCTAAGTGTACACGATTGGTAGATCTTACAATATTGTTAGAACTGTCAGTGAAAAACATGCTTACAATGCCTAACAACCGTGTACTTTTACAATTAATTGTCAGAAAATTGTCTTACAATAAATTGTAAGATGATTGTCTGACAATTAATTGTAAGGAATCTTACAATCGTGTGTACGCTAGCTAACAATCGTGTACTCTTACAATTAATTGTCAGAAAATGTAACTGACAATTAATTGTAAGACGACAAATTGTAAGGTATTTGATAATCTTGTACACACACAATTTATTGTCAGGCCTGATAATTTTTATCGTTGTTTGACGTTTCTGACAATGAAGATATTGTCAGATGCACTTTTTTTAACATCATACAATTTTTTCATTGTCAGACAATTTGCAGTGAATTTGGATGTTGATTTTAGTGGTGCAGTGAGGTTAATTTTAATTTTTTTTTATTTAAAAATTTAACATGGAAAGGCAAGAATTGGAAAGAATAATTGGAACCGATGCAACATTTCGGCCTACTTTGCCATCAAATTTGAAGTCGCCGCCTCAGCAATCTGCAAATAAAATAAACAAACAGAAATCCAGAAGAAATAGGAAGAAGGTTCAAAGTGAATGGTCACACGACAGAACCTTGAAGTTTATTCAAGAAATTGAGATGCGACGCAGTCTGTGGGATGCTGGATGCCCCGACTATAAGTTGCCAAGAGAAATTTTATGGCAAGAAGTAGCAGATGCTGTGGGAATGACCATAACGGAATGCAAGGGCAAATGGGCGAATCTGCGCACGACATTTAATTCTAATCTCGAAAAACATCTGGAAAAAAAGTCAGGCCAAGGTGCAAATGAAGCAGTTTCCATAACCTGGAAATGAAAAGTATCTACCAATGAGCTGACAATTAGTGGTGTGCGTACCAATCTCTTACAATTTATTGGTAGGTATGCAGCCAATTATCTGACAATAAATTGTCAGCCAACTTCTGACAATAAATTGTAAGAGATTGATAGATTTTCAACCAACCGTGTACACTACACAACTAATTGTCAGCTCATTGGAAGATAATTGTCAGAAATTGTTAGCTCTGACAATATTGTAAGATCTACCAATCGTGTACACTAAGCTTAAAAACAAAATCCAGTAATGCCTCTTTGTAAATAGGTCTGTTTAGTAACGTGAAACAATTTTTACAAACTTTCACTATTTGCTGTCAAACATCGAAGGAAAAAACCCAAATTTAAAAAACCAAGAAGCCTTATGTGAAATTTTAGTAAAGTTTCTCAAAACTCGGTTTTTTCTTATGGGTTTTGACAGAAAATTGTGAAAATTTTTAAGAAATTATGCTTTGCCAAACAGACCTTCAAACAGACTTTATGCCTGCTTTGTAACTATAACTATCACAAACCATTTTCTATGGTTTTTGCTTTGAGGATATACATATAATATGAAGTGCTCGTTTCTATCCCTAATGCATTGTAACGCCTGGGCCCTTGATAGGGGGCGCTATTTCGATTTAGATAAAGTCTTAGAATATCGTACAGCTGCTTATTTTCTCTCTGAATTGTTCTAATTTGAAGTAATTCTTGAAATCAATAAGGGCCAGTTTCACAGTCTTTCAAATTCCCCACTTAAGTGTCACTTTTCTGACTGTGAAACTGGCCCTAAGTGTTTGTTAATTATTTTGAAGATTTCAATATCTTCTTTTTTAGTTTTTTTTTTCTCCAATGTGCAGAAAACTCAGACCGAAACTTCAAACAGCGATCCCTAAGAAAGGTACGCATTCGAATAAAAACAAGCACATTATATTATCCTCTAAGGGGTTTTGTGACAGCAAATTATAAAAACAGACATGTGAGTTTCCTTTCGACCAAGAAATTCTATTTTTTTTTTTTTTTTTTTTGATCTGAGACAAGAGTTCCCTTTAAAAATATAAATGTTTTATGTAGATTTGCCCTTCTATTTGGTAAAAAAGTTGTTCTTTTTATCAAACATTAATTTAGTGTGTGAATTTTTCATCTAGATACATTTTTTTTTACTATGGATTTCAGTTTTTCGAAAGATGGCCCTTGATGAAAATTTCAAAATCCAAATATATCAGTAACTTCTTAAAAATGTTAAACAATTTTAGCAGGATATTCGATTAAAAAGAGGATTTTACAAATTTTTAACGAGATTAGCATGGTAGCTACTATCTTTTTGACATTATATTAAAGTTGAAATCACTAAATGCTACAAACAGCTGAACAGAAGAAGCGTAGAACGCGTCTAGCATGAGACGATTGACGACTGACCTGAAGAAGTAATTTACGTTCCCAATAAAATACCCTTCAAATAAGTCGAGACTTTTTATTAAATTACACAAACGTCATTAATTTACATGCGTTTTTGCCGAACGAAGTTTAATATGCCAGTATTTGTATGTGTATGACGTTGTATACATTTTTACCCATTAAACCTTCAAGCATCACTAAGCAACATAACAATGTTTAATTAAAAAAAAAAATGCAAGTTATGTACCTATAAAGTAAACAAAAAAAAAAACGAAAACCCAATTAAAATTAAATTGCCAAGAATATCCGGTAGATCTAAACATTCATTAAATTCAGCTGCCTTCAGTTACCTACCTGAATAATCGCTTCCATTTTCAACTAACGATTCGATTATAAGTCAAGTAATAATACACACAATTTCAGGCAAAACAGAAAATCAGCTGACCTCTGAAACAAAAGAATTTTCAACTTTTGCGAAATACCAACAGCACGTAGTTAGTTAGGACAGATGTTACTCCAAAGAATCTGTATCTACTTCTGAAAGTTCATTAAATAGTCATTCATATTGTTGGTTTTTGTTTATAATTTTATTTTGGTAGGTACAAGGTGGTATAGTTCGATAAACCGCCTATGAACTGTTTTCGGGTTAAGTGAAGAAAGTGATCTTCAAAGTGAAATTTCAGTAAAAATATCCCTACGTTTCAAGTAAGGCCACGAACTACATGCAATCCACTACTGACTTGACATTACTGTACGCCCTGCTTGTAGCGAAAACTAGCAAGAGCCAAAAACAAGGTTAGTATGCGTCGTGTACAGAAGGACTTAGACTTCTTAAGCTGAAAGATGAAATGTATTATTAACGAAAGGTCTTCATTTTATCTCTCAAAAGGAATGCCAGAATAGAAAAAGAAGCAGAAGCAAAATAAGCAATATCAAACATACCATCAGGAGCCTAAAAAGAGTCTGTGATAGAGTCAGATAATTGAAATTTTTGTTATTTTGAAAAATTATTAAAGTTTATTATGTCGGCCTCTTTTTTTAACTTAACCTGACCTGAAATATTTTCTATTTACGGCCTTGGGTCTTTGTTTGTTTCTTTAGTTATCGCAGAACGCATAAAATGGAGAAAAAAAGGTGTTCCCGACAGATAACCCTAACGTGTGCGTATAAAATCGCCACGAACCACACAATTGCCCGTTTTTTTTCAAAGAATAGAAACAAAAAAAAAAAAAAAAAAAACAAGGGACAAAAACAAAACCACAAAGCCCGCAAGTTTCCTGCTTGGCTCCCTTAGTTAATTATTTGGAATTAATATTTTATTTGTCGTTACCAAAGCAGAAATTCAACCGTTGTTCTCGTTTGCATTTACATATTATTTTTTATTTTTTTTTTTTTACTTTGCGTTACTGTTCCTTGGAATCCTTTGTTCGGTTAACAGTAACACAGCAACTCATTTGGCATCCAAACAAAAGCCAAAACAAAAGGATTTTTTTTTTATATTTCCCTTCCCGAAAGCAGAGTCTAACATGAAAGTTCTAATATGACCGTGAAATAAACGTACAAAAAGTACAGTTGTACACAATAAAACCGGGAAATGGAACACACTCTATGCGAAACCCAAACCTAAGAAAAAAGTAATTGCAAAAAGGAAATAAGAAATAACTGTTTTCGAGTATTTGAGATGCTTCTCCTCGAGAATAAATACAAGAATTCAATTCTAAAGTAGATGTGTGATGTGAGTCATGGCGTTTGTCGTTCGGCTGCCGTCCTTCTATTTGTACTATTAACGCTGAAGTTATTATGCTGACGCTGCTTCTGTTCCAAGTGCCATTCAACATGTCAGGGATTCTGTGAAGTGGAAGACTGCAGCAGCACATACATATGAAAATTATTATTTTATAATAATGAAGAATAAGTTTAAAAACTGGTTTGAACGGGAAAAAGTGGCACAAGCAACTGCAGTATATTGAAGCCACAACAAAAACAACGGGAACTATTGGTAAGAGTAGCTACACATTTATAAATAGATATATGTAGGTATGTTAGTAAAAAAAACTGCTGTATTCTTCCCCAAAATTGGTGACATGACCATGAGAATCTGGGACAAGGGAATGGAGACACACAACCATCCGTGCAAACAATTGAATGGGATATAATTTTCCTACTGGCGATTTGGAGATATTCTAAGAATTTAGGCTTGCGGAAATTGGTTTTTAAGACCAATATGGTTTAAAGTTTTTTAATGACTTGAATCAGATATGGTGGATTTTGTGGTTTGGCAAAAGGATGTGGTTCATGTGGTTTTATCAAGATATTTCAAATTCCTCTGCTGGTTATTGTTTTATATGTACAATATGTAGATATGTATAAATACATACATACATATATATAAACAAAAATAAAATTTAATTTTCTTTGTATTTATTTCTTAATACATTTTAAACAGTAAGTAACGAAAACCTATAGAAATCTTGGATGTTGGATCTTTTAGATACAAAAAAAAAACCAACATTAAAACCAAATAGAAAGAAAAGCATGGAAAATAGAAAACACAGTAGCCGTTTTTCTTTTACAATAAGTATTCCCAAAATAACCGAAATAGGGTTGGTATAAAAATATGACGAATCATTAAGGTCCAGTTTTTCAGTGCGATATTAAAGTTAAACCCGAGTTAACTCATCAAATTTAGTGAGTTAACTCAGAATTAATTGAATACATGCTTTTGATGATTTATCCACCTAGTTTGTTTAGTCCTCCATTTACTGTGGGTTAACTTACTTCTAGCGTTAGCAAACATTGGTTTAACTTCACCACTGAAAAACTGCGCCTAAGAGAAATTAAAATCTCCAAGCTGCTCTATTGGCTTTAGGTTTCCAGATATTCGAATTGAGATGTTCAAAACCTCGTTCATTAAGCCTATGTTACACCTCGAATTATTTTTTTCGTCTCCAAAACTGGTTATGTCATCTGGAAGTTCGTAAAAAATTTAAAAAATTTCCTTTCAAAATCCGTATAGATGGGATATTCGGGAGTAAAGAAGGTATGACATTTAAAAAGTTCTGTTTGTTTTGAATTTATTTTGTCTTCTTCTTCTTCTTTTTGTTTTTTTAATTTTAGTAGTCTCCGATTGAAGAATATTGAAGAATTAGAATATTAAACAAGTACTTTTAGCAACGAATAGAATACAATAACGGAAAATAATTAATAGTTTTTTTCGATTGGTAATCCGAAAGAACAATTTGATATACGTGTGAACGCTTGTGCATCGATTTAGAAAACAAATGCAGAAGTTAATTTATCTTTTTTCAAAAGGAGAACTGCGTCTCCAGAAAGATGGAAATACTACCTACTCTAACAATAAGCCAGAAAATGTTTGTGCCAACACCTAACTGAATCACTTAGCCAGAAAATATCTGTGCCACCACTTTTATCAAAAAAACAAACCACTTCATCTTATGAAGAGACAACAAAGAAGTAACCAGAAGCAAAAGAAACGATTTGCATTGTTTTTAAATATTGATATAGCGGTTTATTTCAGCGTTTGCTTCAAAAAAGTCGATGTTAAGAATTGATCTGCACCACTTTTCGCTGAGGATGTAGGCTATAGTGGCAAAAAATAGTTATCTTGCCTATATATAAGGTATTAAGAGGTCAGATGACAGGTTCAAAAAGACAAAAAAATTAGGCCAAGCCTTTATACATACATATATATGTATGTCTTGCAAATGCGATCATGACGTTATCTATAGAATGACAAAATCTCAACAAATTTCTTAGTTTCGCTGTCAAAAATTAAAGAAATCAAATTTTTGGTTTCGCTTGCTTGACGTAGAAAAATAGCTAGAGATCTTAAAAATTGAACAAGTTAACTGCCTTGGTAAATTTTGTAAAACAAACTAAGTGCACACTTCCTTTAAAATCACGTACATATAAAATTGTATGAAGTAATGACCCAAAAAACAAAACGAAGATTTCCATTCTCATAAATAAACCTCAATAATTTATTTATACATATACCTACACCCCAGAGTGATTACCTGTTGCTTAGAAAATTCCTAAAAATAAAAAAAATTCTTAAGAGCCCGTCGCTTTTTATCGCCCTTGTGTCATAATGCTGGCTATAAAATGTTTATTTCCATCACTGGAACACTTCAATTATGTATATTCTTCTGCTCGTTTTTATTCAACGCTCTATAAACAAAAATATAAATTTGAATACAAATAAAACAACAATTTAGTACCTACCACTACATGTGGTTGTTGTTGATTCAGTTAAGACAAACACCAGCACAGCACACTTTGATAACTCGTGTGTCGTGTCCCACATCATCTTGCCTTACTTGATTTGGCCTCATCCGTTTCAATATGAACGGGAACGACGCATTGTTTACATTGTATCAACTAACTTGTTTACAAAACAGTGAGTGGCCAAAGTTGCGGCTTGTGGCAGTAGCAATAGCAGTAGCAGTATAGCAGTTTCCTAAGCTCACAAATATTTAGCGGTGAAACCGCATTGTACCTTTCGAGCGAAGTTTTAAATAACCACTCACTATACCTATGATGGGATATCCGGAATCGACACATGGTTAAGTTGGTGGAAATAGTTTTATTCCCTAAAGAGTGGGAGATAAATTCCTCAGTTCGCTGTGATCGTTTTAGTTGTTGTTATTTTAGTTTTCCGTAGTGGAAATTGCGATAAGAATGCTTGTTTGGATAAGCAATCTTTTATAGTGAACTTAAAAGGCTTCACCATTAGTGATGTGCTCCATATCACCGCATAGCCCCCCGGCCGACATCACATATTGTTATAATTTACACCCCGCCGGCCGGGAGGCACACGATTCCGATTGGGCTCTGTTATCGCGTGTTGGTTTCATTGAATTTGGGCCAATTTATGGGAAAAGTTAATACGGATTTTTGTTTTTGTTTTTGTTGTTGTTGTTAGGTGTCCATTCAATGGGCGGCTGTTGTGGAGCTTTAAATAATGTTTTAGTTGGTTTGTATGACTGGAGCGACGACGACGTAAGCCGAAAAGTGGGTTAAGTACCTCGATAGTGGATGGCAAAGTAAATATATATTCGGCTAATTTTAGTCGAACGCCTGGTGTTAGCTGAAATAGATATATGTATGTAGGTTCAATGAACCTCGAGGCTTATATTAAAACTTCGAGGGGGAGTTTTCAACTTTATATTTTATAGAGTATTTATACGTGTTACATTGTTGGGTATACCAAGTGTAAAGGGGCTGTTTATGTTTAAAAGAGAAATGAGAAAAGGTTTAGGAAAAAATTTTCAGCCGCGGTAAGGCCTGTTTGAGTATTGGAGGGGAGGAGTGAGAGGTTGGAGTTACGTGTGGTATTAGAATACATTTTTTTTGAGGTATACAATATTTATATTTTGAGTTCGTTGCTTTGATAAATTTTTTGAAGTCAAAATATGAAAAACACTTTGTCAGCCTCTAACTTTTTTGGCGAATAACTGCAGAGAGTGTGTGTGAGGTATGAGGTTTAACAATTTTCAACTATTATCATACTAAACCTATTTTTTTTGTAATAAACTCCAGCTAAACACGTTTTAAACAGTGACAGTTCGTTCAAAAAACTTATCAAACATACCTTTTTCACTCTTGTTATTGTCAAAGTGACACATAAAATGTTACTATAGCTGTGTTCCGCACTTATGGCCTTTTCGATTGGTAATCCGGGAGAACGATTTGATAGGTGTGAACCCTTCTAGACGATTTTGAAAACAAAATCAGAAGCAAATATCTCTAATTTTCAGAAAAGGAACAATCATTCTGATTCCAATCGAAAAGGCCATTGGTTTCAAACATTTCCAGACCGCCAGATTTAGTCATTTTTATTGTACTATTTCTTGCTAAAGAGGGCGCTCAAGTAAGAGTAAAACATTTCCCCTCCTTACCAGTTATATATATTCGGTTTCACAAATATTTAACAGGCTTTTAATTTTTTAAATGACGTATTTTGTATGGAACAAACGTCATTTTAAAATTTTAAAAGCCTATTAAATAGTTAAAAGGACTTTATAAAATCGACCATTAGTCCAAGAAATTTCTTCTGGCTTTTTCTTGCTGATTGTCAAATGTGGCGTATTCCAGATGACAGTATTTGTCGATTGAATTCAAATAACAAAGTTGCCCAAGTGTTAATTTTATTGTAGTTTTAGTTTTGGTAGATGGGCTGGGCATGTTTTTTTTTTATTATTTTATTAATCTTTTAATTAAGAATTCACTATTGTGTAGGTATATACTTGTGTATTGTAGTGCCTTTTGAAGAAAAAAAAAACACACACCGAGCTTCATAATTTAATGTAATGGGTGATTTTTTAAGAGGTTTAGAACTTTTTTTTAAAAAAAAACACAAAAAATTCGAAAAAATGAATGAAATATTTATTTGAATCGATAGTTTGAACCTTGCAATTTAATGTTTAAAGATAATTTCATGCAAATGTTGACCGCGGCTGCGTCTCAGGTAGCCCATCCGCTGAGTCCAATTTTGGCATACTCTTTCACACATATCGGCCGGTATCTCACGAATGAATGCATGGATGTTGGCTTCCAGTGCGCCAATCGAAGCGGGCTTGTCCCTATAGACATTAGCCTTGACATACCCCCACAAAAAATAATCTAATGGTGTCAAATCGCACGATCTAGGCGGCCAATTGACCGGCCCGAAACGTGAAATTAACTGTTCACCAAACTCGCCTCGCAATTGCGCCATTGTTTCGCGTGCTGTGTGGCATGTGGCACCGTCTTGTTGAAACCACATATCATGCAAGTCAAGAACTTCCATTTCGGGCAAAAAAAAGTTTGTTATCATCGCTCGGTAGCGTTCACCATTGACAGTAACGCTGCGATTCGCATCATCTTTGAAGAAATAGGACCAATAATGCCGCCGGCCCATAAACCGCACCAAACAGTGGCTTTTTCGGGATGCATTGGTAGCTGTTGCAATGCTTCTGGCTGATCTTCACTCCAAATGCGGCAATTTTGCTTATTTACGTACCCATTCAACCAAAAATGAGCCTCATCGCTGAACACAAGCAGCGCGCGATGAACATTTCGAACCGAGCACGAATTTTGATAGTAAAATTCAATAATTTGCAAGCGTTGTTCATTTGTAAGACGATCCATGGTTAAATTGCAAACCAAACTGAAGCTGTTTGACAGTGACACAAGGTACTAAACACACGTCAGCTGTCAAAACCAGTGTTGCCAAAACCAAACCAGCTAAAAAATCACCCGTTAGTTAAGAGTTAAAGATTCTTTTTTGTTTCTATACAAATAAACTTGAGATTTAAACGTTTTTTTTTTTTTAAATCATTTATTTTCTTGAGTTGTAATTCTTAAAATGTTGATCAAGATTTGTCATTGATCTACGGCAACCGGCAACTCTAGTCGAGTATAATTGTTGACGTTTAGTCCGAATTAGAGTAAAGTAGTTAGCAAATCGTTTCCGATATTTTGACAGTTTTCCTTCTCTCTATAACATGCCAACTCCACAGGAGATTTTTCTCTCCCACTAAATATCTGATATCTCTATCAAGACATTTTCATTTATCTTCGCTGGACAAATCATGTCATGATATTTCATTTCCTACCACGACTGCATGGGAGGTTGATGGATGATTTTTGTTTTGCGGACAAATGAGGAACTCTTCGGTTTGTGTTCAAATTGGTTCGGTTGTGTGATCAAATATGAAAGTGTTCGTGGAAGTGCATTGCAAGTTGTTGGCCTAGATTTTTGATGAATCTAATGCGAATCACCCTGTATACAAGTGAATATTATTATTTATACCTAAATATTTTGGATGACTTTTCTCAAGTTCCTTTTTATCTTACCAGTGACAAGTTGCTGTGTGTTTTTCGAAGCACAATAACTGAGTCTAAAAAGGAGAAACCATTATAATAATAATAAATAGATGCGACTCGAAGACCTCTTCAGCCCCAGAACCCAAGCGCACAGAATCTTAGACTTTTTTTTTCTGCCAAATAAGCCGATCGAAGGTTATTGACTTTTTTTTTACATCTAGCACATCCTTATGAAACTCCCTGGAAATGTGATCCCATGCTTTATTTTTAAGATCGTTTCTTTTATAAACGCTGCTTTTATATAATTCCAAAGGCATTCCTTTTCTCTATACATTTTAATAAGCTGCTTCGTTTCGGTTAGAGATAATTTCCAATCACTCATTTTTACAAGCAATTAAAGGAAATTATTCAAAATCACCCGCAAATACAGCGATCACCACCAACATGAGAAGACACAAAATAATGAGACAAAAGAAGACATTTCTAGACAAAAAGCAAAAAAAAAACCATCTGTCAAATTCCATGTTAGATATCCATATCAAGATATTTTATCAGAGATAGATCGCTGACATCATATCATCAAGATGAGCATTCTGAGAGAAATTATATCCTGTGGAGTCGGGGTGTAAGAGCATTTCATCCCCACTCCTCAAAATTTGACATTTATACAGATTTAGTGTGGCCAATCTCGGAAACAGACTTTATGATACAAAAATGATGAAATGCGAACTTGTTGATTTTAACTTTAAATAATAAAATGTTAAAAAGATAGTAAGATGCTAACTCGTTTAAAATTTGGAAAATCCTCTTTTTAACCTAACCATAATAAAAATTCTTTAACATTGTAGATACTAAATGATTTTCTTGTAAACATTTATGATTTATCCAATTTTAAACTATACCTACGCGTGGAAAAAAATTCACGGCCAAGTTCAAGGATCAAACCTGCTTTTAAATTTAAACTACAAATGCTAAAACACCGCTTTGAATTTCGATCCTTCTTTCAGTTTTTAAAATTATTTCTTGTGATCAAAAATTTTATAATAAGGAATGTACCTACATGAGCAAGCAAACTCGTTTATAATATTATAATTTTTTTTATGAAGCAGCTGATTCACTCTGGGAAACATGATTGAAACCGAATCACATTCTTGCAATGTGTTAAACATGTTCATCAGGGTATGCATATTGCATATTTATGCATAACCCGTCCTTGAGTGATTATGAAAAAAATTACATCTTCCCTTCACTCTTTTTTTTAAATGATGGATACATTTCGTCTGCCTAGCCTTTTTCCAAGTCTATCAAAATCCAACTATTTCAACATGGTGGGCCAGATTTACGTCAAGCAATTCATGAGATTATAGTGCGCGTGTGGGAGCATGAAGAAATTCCAGAAGACTGGCGAAAAGGTATAATTTGCCCCATACATAAGAAGGGAGATGTCACAACGTGAATCAATTATAGAGGTATCACGTTGTTGAGTACCGCCCTCTATCCTTCAAGACAGGCAAATCAACAACTGATCAGATCTTTACCCTTAGGCAGGCGATGGAAAAATGTCTAGAATTTAACATCCGATCATACCACCTGTTTATAGACTTTAAGGCCGCCTACGATAGCACAGCCAGGGTAGAACTTTACAAAGCCATGAGAGAATTTGGCATCCCAAATAAATTGACACGACTATGTAGGTTGACCATGACCAACGTAACAAGCTATCCAAACCAATCAACATCTTTAATGGACTATGACAAGGGGATGGTTTGGCCTGCCTCCTCTTCAACCTGGCGTTGGAGAAAGCAATCCGTGACTCTGGCACGGCAACAAGAGGGACCATCGTCAACAGGTCCAGCCAGATACTGGCTTACGCAGACGACATCGACATCATCGGAAGAACTGAGCAAGCTGTACATGATTCCTTCATCCAGATCGAGCAGGCCGCACAAAATCTGGGGCTGCACATTAGTGAAGGTAAAACAAAGTACATGGTGGCGTCGAATGCGAGAGGAACAGTTGGTCAAACAATCAAGGTAGCGGAGCACGAATTTGAAGTGGTGCAATACTTTAAATACCTTCGGTCAATAGTAGCAGCCGATAACAATATAGAAGAAGAAATACGCGGGCGGCTTCTCAAATCCAACAGAGCCTACTATAGTCTGTCAAAGCTCTTCAAATCCAGAAATCTCACCATAACTTCAAAACTGCTGTTGTACAGGACCATGGTCCTGCCAGTACTCACATATGGATCCGAGACTTGGGTGCTTAGCAAAAGGCACTCCGACCTCTTAGCCGCGTTCGAGAGAAAAGTCTTAAGGAGAATTGTTGGCCCCATATGTGAGGAAGGACGATTCCGGAGACGGTACAATCATGAATTGCACGCAATCTACCTTGAAGCAGATATCGTGACAAAAATTTAGATCGGTAGACTCCGGTGGGCAGGGCAACTAGCTCGCATGAGCGAAGAGGAACCTGCTCGGAAAGTTCTTTGTGGTACATTCTATGATAGACGACAGCGTGGTAGACCATGCTTCCGCTGGAGAGATGGCGTAGACCAGGATGCCCGGAGCCTTGGGGTGCGCAACTGGATGGCGGCGGCTCGAGAACGGGATGGGTGGAGAGACTTGTTGAAGGATGCCAGGACCGGACCCCGGTTGTCGAGCCGACGATGATGATGATGATCAAAATTCACCAATTACCCTCATTAAAAATGCGCCTATGTAAGTAATCTCTTATCAGTCCTGACACGCACTACATTTTGAATATAATAATTAGAATAAAATTATCGTTTTTATTCTGAAGATGGCAATTAATTTCCAAAAAAAACTTGCATCGAAAATAGAAATTCATACCACTAAAAACCATATTTTAAATGGCTATTTAAAATAATGCCATAAGCACCTTTTCTGGTAGACTTCTATTTGATTAGTCATCAAAATAATATATTTGAGTTATTGCAATAATAATGATTCCTTGGAAGCCTGTGACTCAATCTTCAAAATAAAAATAATGATAATCTAAATATTCCTGGAATTTTTTTTCATTTAAAGATACATAATATGGACTAATGGGAAATCTTCTTGGCAAAATGGTAATGTGAGAATGTTTTTCGAAAGATTTGCATTTCATTCAATTAATTGTTAAGTAAATAATAGTCTGGCTGGTAGTGTTATTCCAACAGAGTTGGTTTGAAATCGATTTATGTATTTCCTCTTCTTTTTATCACTGAAATTAAAATTTTTGTGGATATTGAAATTGTTAAAAGGTATACAAAGACGATAACTTAACATTTAAAAATTGTGTATCCTCAACTGTATTTGATATTGCTCCGACCCAGCAGAGAATTACTATACATATCTGTACAAAAACCAGCATGGGTTAAAATTACTTTCTCATTTACAACTTTATCTCTCAGGATATACTTATAGGTTATAGCTATACCTACCTTCCCTATTGTTGCTAACTCACCAAACCAGAATTAATAACACCACACAGCTGGTAAGAAACTCACTCAAACCAGACCAAAACTCAACTTGTTTTTTTTTTCTATGTGAATATTAATGGCTGCCGATGACTAAGCTTCTATAAATCACCATTTCACTCCTGTTTACGATTTGGGTTGGGAATTGGGATTTAGATGCAGAAATCACAAAGAAACATTTTTTTTTTTTCAAGTGAGTGGGTTTTTAAATTAAGTACAAGCAAAAACACAAACAAAAATACTTTCTAACTTGCAATCAACCAAAAAAGGTTTGAACATGATGACTCAGCTGAAAAAACTCGTTTCTATATGTGCGATATATGTAAGATACAAATCTAACTTTGAATTAAAGTAGAACTCCGCTGGAGATTTCAAGTCTTGCATGTGTGCCCGTTTCGTTTTTTTGTTTGTTTGTTATTGGTTATGCTGTGCCGTGATGCGGATTGGCGAATTTAGAATCCCATCTATAACCCTGCGCCAGAGAACCTGCTACTTCGACCCGAGTGCAAAATTTAACAAAAAAAAAAAAAACAAAACTTTTTTCTAAGAAAATCAATACAACACGATAAACGTGTTTTCAAGACTTTCAAACTCCATATCTAATAATTGTATGTAGGTAGCTTAACTCGAAGTAAAAATTCAAGTTGGCGAGGACAAATTGCGCCATAGAATAATCGACACAAATGCCTTCTCATATAATTTTGCTGTGAGTTGGGAAATAACTACTCTTATTATACAATCGAATCAATTTGTTCAGAAATGGAATTTATTATTATCATTTTTCTTATTTTCTTACAAATAAAAACGTGATTCTATGTGCAGTAATATAAAAAAAAAAATTATGAAAATGCGTGTGTACAGTCCGTGTCACTTGATTGCAATTGCATCGTTATGTATTTTGTTTAAAATAAAGATTTTCTTTCAGGAATCAAGAGTTTCGACAAGGAACGGAAACAGTTGTTAATTTTTAGGTGGTGACTATTTTGGAACTAATAGATAAGAAAAACAGTTTACTTGCAGCGTAGTTTTCTGCCAATTCGACGCTACAACGCCAACAACATTTTCCAACTCCTCCAGTCTGTCTGACTATTCTGGTGTCTTTCCGTGTAAATGAATGTAGATGGAGAATAGAATTTGTCAAAGTCGTCCAAAAAAAGACGAATCTTAATCTTAATGTCAGACCTGACAATGTCTACCAATGAGCCAACAATAAGTTGTGGATAAAATATACCAATCTCTTACAATATATTGTCAGAAGTCGGCTGACAATTTATTGTCTTTTTCTCCCAACCGTGTAAACACACAACAATTTGTCAGCTCATTGGGAGTAAATTGAGAGAGAGAGAGACAGTAAATTGTCTGACAGTGAAAAAATAAGTGAGTGCCGGGACTCACGGTTAAATATGTGTAAACATCAACGTTTGTCCAAGTGCCTAATTTTTGTTACTGAACGTCATCAAAAGAAACATATTGAATAATTAACACTACATTACCTATCTGTAGGCAGTGCTTAAAAAGCTTAGTGTTGAAAGAACGGCAGCGAAATACACAGTGGCTGAACCGCTGTAACGAAATTTCCAAGCACTAAAAGGCTGGTGGTGAAGTGTCCAACGAACGGTTAAGGTTAGGTACTGAAACGTCCTGCTTCTTAGTTCACTCTCAACTTTAAGATGACTTCACATTACACATGGTTGTTGTTTATGGTAATCACTCTCTGAGCATCGACAAACAACAACTGTCAGTGGAGAGCACTAAAACCGTGGTTTCAATTAAATGACACCGTACCCAAATTCCAAAGGAACTTAATGGTTTAACTGACAGGGGCCGAATTAAAATATCCAGTTAGAACTGTCAACGAACTTGCAACCCTTATGAAACTCCATCTTTCCATCGAGTAAAACTTACAAAAAGTTCAATCTTAATTTTATACTGAACGAACCTCAAATGAATGTCACTACGCGTGTTTTTTTTCAAGTCCATATGGATTTGTCGAAAAAAACGACATCGGTACTTAGGAACTTCTTACTTACAGTACGTAAGTGCCGATAATTATCTGGACTTAGCTAAGTCCATATGGATTTAAGTTGTTGTTGTATTTACGTGTAAAACTATTAGTTCCGAAGTTGTTTTTTTTCGACAAATCTATATGGACTTGCAAAAAAAACATACCTACTATGAGATAGCCGGCAAATTTTATATCTTGAGTTTTTAGAATATTTAGTTGCAGTTGTTGTCAGTGGAAATCACTAAAATAGCAGTTTCAATCGATTGACATCATCAATCGCCTATGGAATTGGACGCTGTGATTTTTAATGAATGCTAACTTCGTGCAAGTACAAAAGTAGCCGATAACTCTGCAATTTGTTCAACCTCAGGTATTTTGTATATCCCAGCCACCTACGTCCCTCGCCAACGTGTCTAAAAATTGCAAGAAAAAATTGCATCGTTTAAAAGCAGTATAATGTAAACGTAGAATTTAAGTTCAGATTTGTATCACTGAACGCACCCGATATCCTACCATACCTACAGCCATTGATCTACCATACCTACAGTCAATTGTCAATCCCTACGGCTGACTATTATTATTTTTGTTTTGATTTTGATTTCTTTTTAATTACTAGTGTCGCGTCCATTTTGTTCGGGGAATAATTAAAAATTAAAGAAAAGAATATAAAAATATAAGTGTTAAAATGATAAAATCGTCGGTCGCGCTAAAAACAATTTGCTTTCGTCGTTGGCAAAAACAATATAAATGAGTGGTCGCGATAGAGTATAATCTAATTGTTGGTCGCGTTAAAATCAATTTGTTTTGGTCGGGGCAAATTAGATTTCGTAACGTAACGTGCTACAACGTAAAGTGCACGACGTAACGTTGCACACGAACGTTGACGTTTTTTTCACTCTACGCCAGCAAAGATGTTTACACATCAAACATTGCATGAAGTTAATAAAAACATACATCTGGCAATTTCTTCATTGTCACAAACGTCAGACAAAGAATAGACGATTATCAAATATGTACCTTACAATTTATCGTCTTCCAATTGTCAGATACAATTTTATTTTCAAAATCAGTACTTCGTCTGAGAAACGTTCACCAAAAAAAATCATCTTTAGCGACGAGGGCCATTTTAAGAAGAATGGATGTGTGTTTGGGACGGTACAATCAAACAATCAAACAATCAAACAATCAAACAATCTTTGATCTAATCCTCTTAATTGTTTTGAAAATAGTCGTTTCTATAATTATTGTTTTACATACATGTTTTTTATCGGATATGAAACTTTAACGACAAGGTGTGATAAGTTTGTTATTCTGATCTGGATTGAATTTTTCGCTTACGATAAGATCTCTCATCAAATTATTTATATTAAGCTAAAAAGCCTTTGGTTTTCCACCATTTTTATTATTCCAATGGGTCAGATCCTTTTTGGAGAACCGCCTTTATAATGTAGTGTTTAGATATTCTGTGTCCGATCCAATTTTTGCCACCTCAGGTGTCTCTCAAGGCAGTCATTTTAGTCCACTTCTATTTGTCCTTGCCATAAACGATATTAAGAACATCATTTCTTTCTCGGACATTTCTATATATATGCCGATGATATGAAGATTTTGAAAATAATATCCTCATCCTCTCTGCTTCAACGAGACCTAAATTCTTTTCTTACTTGGTGCAATCAAAATTTTTCTAAAACTCAATGTATGTAAGTAAATGTCAATCTTCATTCCTTCGAACTTATCACTTTTGCAATGTCCCTATTCCCGTAGTTTCATATATCCGTGATCTTGGCATATCGATCACACACATCGATCAAATTATTGCTAAAGCGAGATCTTTTCTTGGTTTTATAAAACGTTGGTCTAAAGAATTCTCAAATCCCTACCTTACCAAATCTCTCTTCACCACATATGCAAAAAACCTATTCTTGAGTATGCCACTCAGGTTTGGTCACCCCATCAATCAGTTAGAATAGAAGCAGTACAGGGCAGATTTCTTCGTTTCGCTCTACGCAATCTTTCTTGGTCCAATCCCTTTTGTTTACCACCTTACGAAGCCCGTTTACAATTAATAAACTTAAACACTCTTGCTTAACGTAGTGCAGTCTCAGGTTTATAATATTCATCCATCAAGTATTGACTGGTACCATCGATTCTCCGGCAATTCTAGAACAAATTCTCCTTAACACTAATCCACGAAACCTTAGTGCCTGATTACATGGGTCGTTTTACTGAAGGGCGCATCGGTGAGATAGGTAGATTTTATGTGCGTAAAAAAAGAGAAGGTAGATTCCACCCAAATTTCACCCCAGTGCCCCAGTTTTATTTAATATTTTCGGATTCAGCATGAAACGTGTGAGTGAGATATATATGAATTTTAAGGGTGTGAGATAAGGCAGGTTAGATTGCAATGAAAGGATTTTTCTTCACCGTGTAATCACAAGTTTAGTAAAACGACCTTCAGTAAAAAGACCCATGTAATCACTCACTTAGGTCCATTCCTTTCTTCCGCCTTTCTTTTCACCGTACCAACTTTGCCCATTTTAATCGAATCACTAGAATGTTACGCTTAGCCAACAGTGCAGAGAATATCCTTGATTTTAACCTCAGCTTCTCCTTCCTTAGAATGAACTTATACCTACTCCAATTTTCCTTAATTCCCCAATTTCATTAGTTTAAGTTAGAATAAGTTTATTATTTAGTTATTTAATTATTTTTATTAACATATTAACTACAGAATAAATTATTTAAAAAATTATATATTGGAAAAAAGATTGTACAGAAATATGACCTCAACCAACTGACGCGGAGTGTTTATTGTTAGTGCGAGAAAGAATTTACCTCTATGATTGATGATAATATGTTTCATGACGAAGAGTAATCTTTTTATATTTACACCTGAACGTGCTTTCTTTCATCGACTCATAAAAAAAAGAGATTGTTGTAATTTGTAATCAGTGGGTGAGTGTTTGTCTCTTAAGCTTAACACACATTCCACTAGTATTTTAACGACGAGAAATATTTATTTCGATAGGCACATTTTTTTTGTCTCCATAAAATAAACAGATTTTGATAAATTTACTGTGAAGGTGACCGACAGATGCATACATCTAAAAGCATCTAAAGAGGAATTTCAACTTTCTTGTTTTGGTAATTTTTTTTTTGTAGGCACAAATTTAGGTCAAACTTATTTTATTTAGCTGTTAATCATTGACTCATTATCATCATCGGTGAAGTTTCATTTAAAACTTGCGAAATAATATCGAATTTGTAATTTTGTAAATGTAAAACGGCTGGTATTTTTTTTTATTAAAAAAGGAAAATAATAAACTATTACCACTAAAACTTTATGATTATGCGTTTGGTGCTGTGAAATATGTAGATATGTAGCTATACAACTCCAGCTAATTGATCAAGTTGGTAGCAAACTCGATTTCTTGTTTTATTCAAAGCCCGCAATATTTATTGGAGATTTGCAAACGTTTTGACAGTTTAAAAGAAAGCTCGATGAAAAAGGGTATTTTATGTTTAAAAACAAATAGCCCTTACTCGGGGTTGAAATCCCCGAATTACAAATATTTTCGATGTTGTAAACGCGTTTATATAGGTTATGATAGTCAGTTTAATTACGTACGTTTACGCGCTTCGCGCGACTTGGGATAAAACTCTGGGTGCCAGAAGTATGCCCACCGGCGGAGGGCGCTGCGGGGCCCCATAAACAGTACTTTTATAAACCGAAACTGTTATAATTGGCATGTCTAGACTCACTTCCTTCTTTAAAATATGATTTTTTACTTGCGATATATATGTAGGTACTAAATATATGGCAAGTTATGGATTCGTACAAAAAATCGAACTCGTGATTTTGATCAAACTTGACATTACGATGATAGGGAAGACGAAAAAAATGGGTCTCGCAAAAACGTCCGTCTGTCTGTCTGTTCGACTACAGCCTGAACAGTTAGGTCGATTTTCTTTAAACTTGATACTTAGCGTTTTTGGAAATTCCCCCCACCCGTTTTTTTCTTTTTTTTTAGGAGCAAAACTTACAGTAGCTGTCATACAAATTTTTTTGGGCCAAAAAGGAAAACTTATTTTTCTCAAAATCGGCTCCACAGAATATTTTTTTAAAATTTGAATAGATTTAAATAGATATAAGTTGCCGTTAAATAAAATAAATCTTTCAGAAAAATGGTTATTAATGACACCTCCCAAAGAACCATTTTTTTGAGTTTCGATTTTCTCGAAAACTGTTCAAAAGATTTTGATGAATTTTTTTATGATGAAACAACTAATAGATATTAAATAAAATTGTGTACTAAAATTTTCAAAAAAATTTTATATTTTTTTTAAAATTTTTGAAAATTTTTTTATGAAAACTCGATATTTCAAAAACAACTTGATTTTTGTTTTCTCGTAAATTAAGATATAAAAAAACATAGGGGGTACATCGCGTTCGATTCAAAACGTTTTTAGAACTATTTTAATCATTTTTTTCCTAATTTTGTTGATAAAAAACAAATTTCCTTGCAAGAATATTGTATATGTGCAACAATAGGCTATATTGTTAATTTTTGTAATACTACCTTCAACTAAACTAAGTTTTGGAGAATGGATAAAATATAGACTTCCATAGCTAATTTATTTGAGATTATAAAGGGTTTTCCAATAAGAGGTGTTATTTTGATATTCAAAGAAAAATGGCATTTTTTGAGATAAATGATCGGATGTTTATTTCATTATAAAGAGGAAGGTATGCCGTTAATAATGGAACACAACATCAGCCAAATGGCCGCCACGACCACGCTAACAGGACCATATCCTTTTCATGAAATTTTCCATAACCAAATCGCAAAGTGGCTGCCCTATGTCCTCGATAGCCTCGCGAATTCCATCTTTGAGGTCTTGAATCGACGCTGGGCTGTTGGAGTAGACCTTATCTTTCACGTAGCTCCAAAGGAAGAAGTCGCAAGGTGTTAAATCACAAGATCTCGGTGGCCAATTGTGATCACCTCTTCGAGAGATAACACGGTCCGGAAACTTTTCCCGTAAAAGATCGATGGTTTCATTGCTTGTGTGGCACGTAGCGCCGTCTTGTGGAAAGTAAACGTTGTCCAGATCAATACCATCCAATTCCGGCCATAAAAAATCATTAATCATCTCTCGATAGCGCAATCCATTGACCGTAACTGTTGCTCCAGCCTCATCCTCGAAAAAGTAAGGTCCAATGACCCCGCCGGACCATAAACCGCACCAAACAGTCACGCGTTGAGGATGGAGAGGCTTTTCAACAATAACTCTTGGGTTTTCCGAGCCCCAGATGCGACAGTTTTGCTTGTTGACGTAGCCTCCGAGGTGGAAATGGGCCTCATCAGTCAAGATGATTTTTCGATGAAATTCCGGATCATTTTCATGCATTTCAAGGACCCAATCAGCAAAGACACGACGTTGTTGATGTTCAGCCGGCTTGAGTTCTTGAGTTAACTGAACTTTATAAGCCTTAAGACCCAAGTCTTTATGCAAAATACGGTGTAATGACGTTTGTGGAATGCCTAATTCCAAAGAACGACGAGGAATGGACAAACCTGGGTTTTCTTCAACACTTTGGGCTACAACAGCAATATTCTCAGTTGTTCTTGAGCGACGTGCACGGGTTTTATTCTTCACATCACTAACTTGTCCCAACAGCTCGAATTTGTCCACCAATTTCTGTATTGCGGTCCGACAAGGTGCTTCACGACGACCCAAAAATGTTTTAGTTTTACGAACCGTCTCTGCCAAATTTTCACCATTTTTATAGTGAATTTTAATAATTTCAATGCGTTGTTGAAGCGTGTATCGTTCCATTTTTATTAATGGGTAGTAGTTTCTACTTGTCAAATGTCAAAAAATGACAGCTACCGAAATAGCGGGCTATTCAAAATAACACCTCTTTTTGGAAAACCCTTTATAACCACAAGAGCAAGTTCGAGCGACCCAGTCGTGCATATTTTTTTTCTTTAAATGGAATTTTTCGAAATATCTAACATTAAAGATTCAATCTTTATTAATTTATTGTGTGCTTCCCTTTAAGAAAAAAGCTTAGTAGTTAGAATAATAAAATGCCAAACAAAGGCCAACATTGTGTAAGCTAATCCGACTTTTACTCGCACATATCAAAACGTTCCTTCCACATCATATAGTGCACAAACATTACTCTCATTGTGTCCCCTCAAGCTCCTCATTCCTCAATATACACAGAGTATAAAGTCGTTTTAATCAGATCACTGGGGTGGCAATATTCCGCATATTCGTTCATCAACAGACACTGTATTCAACAAAAGTATATATTTATATATTCAACCTCCACACCACCGTGTCTTCTCTTGTCTGTATTTTGTTAACAACGTACATATGTATATATGATGTATCATCAAGTTGCTATTAAGTCTTATTAATATCAATTGAAGCCATCAACAATTTATCCAAGTCACTTGACATGTTCAGAGTTTCAAGTGTGTTCTTTCGCTTCTCTTCTACTGTTTATTTTTTTTTTGTTGTTCTGGTAAGAGATGTTTTATAATTCCCAGTCAGTGACCACACCTTGCTCTGAATTCATTTTATATCTACCTATACGAAATAATTGAGGTAAAAAGAAAGAAAAGAATCTCAAATCGCATTTCAGACTGCAAAACAACCTTGTGCAGGTCTTGTCCTCGACCACAACTTGGTAAAAAGCCACAATTGCATATGTATGTGTATAAGCTCTTCATAGAATGTGTATGGTTTCGTTTTTTAATTGTTGTTTTTGTTTATTGTACTTCAACATATCACGCACTTTGTGTGAAAACATATGCCCATTACACTTAAAGCTCTATACACTGTGCAGTGCATTCAATCGGACCAGCGAACAATAACTATGCAGACATAGTGTAATCCGTCCAATTAAAATCGCTTGTTCCTAATGGCCTGATGCATTCTGTATACATTTTAACTCTTATCAGAGTTAGAAGAAAAAAAACTCAGACCTGCGTCCGCAAAGCCTTTTTTAATGAATGGTTACTTTTACTACACAATACACATGGCCTCAAATTATTGTGAATGCTGCACAATATTTTTTTTCTGATAGATGGCGCTTAACACCAAAATATTTTTCGCCCCTGGCCATCATTTGTATATGCGGCATGCTGAGGCTCACTGTTTAATTTAATTGAATTGAAATAAAGTTGATTTGATTTAAAACGGAGTTGTTACAGTACAATTATTGTGGGAAGATTTTGATTTGGAAGTTTTTTCCTAGAATGTGGGCGATATTTCCAATTTTGGACGTTATTTCTCATTTAACGTTTAAAATTTCTATTTTTTATTTATTTTTTCCTTAACAAAACAAAATTTAAAAAAATGGAAATAACGCCCAAATCGAGAAAAAAAAACAATAACAATTATTCAGATTTTTGTTTGGCAATATTTCCAAATCGATTTTGGCGTTATTTCTTTGGGCGTTATTGCCTAACGCCAATGAAATGTTACATTAACCTTGCTTTTTGGACAGGATAAACATTTTTTTTTTATATGAGTATATAAAACCATTTTTCGGAGTTGAAAGTTCCACCTCAATTGGCCGCCATTTTGGAAATCAGGTTGTACCAATTTGTTCGCGATATTTTCAGAACCAAAAGTCTCACAAAAAAATGTCAGCACATTTTTGTCGAGAATTGAATTCTCTAAAATTTTAGTTAAATAAGTTTTTCCCGTGAAATTGAAAATAAATAAGTGCTAATGCAAAATAGACTTAAATTAAATAAAATTAAAAAACAAAAAAAAAAAAATAAAATAAAATACAATTAAATAAAATTAAATAAAATGTAATAAAATTAAATAAAATTAAATAAAATTAGATAAAATTAAATATAATAAACAAACAAAATAAAATGCCGCAACGTTAAAACGTATTGTCGTTGTTCGTTTGAAACTTTCTCAGCCCTATAAATAAAAAACGCTTAATCCAGTTTTATTCCAACGAGTTTACCAAACCATAAAATAAGAGTTAAGCTACGGGTTTTTATTTTAGATCAATCAAAACAAAATGTTTGTGGAATAATAGTAAAACGATGTTTACGAAAATTTCCTTACGAAAATCTACTACAATATGTAAGATGCAGGTTTGTTCGTATGGGTTTTCACAGCTAATTCTGATAATTTATAGAAAAAAAAACAACGAAAAGCTCACGTTATACCAAACACACATAACCTCTAATATCATATTTCTGTCCAAATTAATATCATTTTTCTATTGTTTCTGTTGTATGTTATGTCCACCTCTTGTCTTTATCATATTGCTATGAATTTCCTCATATTTTCCTTGGAAATCCATATTTCTTCCCGAAATCCTCCTGAATAACCGCACTTGCATTGGAAAATATCTAGATTTGTATATTTTTCTTATTATTGTCTTTGATGGCTGATTGTCCAATAATTGCAAATCGTTTAAGAACTCAATAAATCTAGTAAACATTATTATTTTTATTCAAAATTAAATTTGCAATCTTCGCTTAAATTTTGTAATTTTATAGAATAAATTTGACACATTTGGTTCTTATTCCTTCGCTAAAAGACCTTGTTCGGTGGTTTAGCTTAGTAAACGTCAACTACTAGAAACTTCATTTTTTAATAAACATTTTGCACTTAGTTCACGGAATAAAGACTAACCCTTCGCTATTCTACGTTTATTAATTTGGCTGTCAAAGTCCATCTTCATCGAATATAAAACCTCTCGTACATACGCCATATGTAAAAAAATATCAAAATGTATGTAAAGGGTCCGCCAAATAACTTTTTTTTTTTTTGAAAATGGCGCAAAACATCGAGTGTAGCTTTGGCTGTGTGGCACGTAGCGCCGTTCTGTTGAAACCAAATGTTGCCAATATCCTCCTCTTCAATTTTTGTGAACAAAAATTCGTTCAACATGGCCCGATAACGATGGCCATTGACTGTAACTACCACTCCTTGCTCATTTTCGAAAAATGGCCCAATTATGCCTCTGGACCAGAATCCGCACCAAATAGTGACTCGTTTTGGGTGTATCGGCTTTTCAGTGTATGCGTGCGGGTTTTCTGTGCCCCAAATGCGACAATTTTGCTTGTTTACTACCCGCCAAGATCAAAATGAGCTAGCTTCATCTGAAAAGATGATTTTTTTTTTGGCAAAATCGGCATCTTCTCTAAGTCGATCGCAGGCCCACTTAGCGAAGCGTATACACAACCATATTCGTTCAGCGGAAGGATAAAACTAATTATCTGTCAAATCAGACATGAGCTAAGTCTTACCATTCACGAAATAAGCACTAGTTGAAAAAAAAAACGGTAGATGGCGGACCCTTTATAAGCTGGTAGCGTAATGTTTGGTGCGTAGGACTGTCATGCCCGAGCAGGCATCCTGGGTAAAGTTCCTAGCCTCGGTCACTTAAATAAAAAACGGCTAATGCCTCTTGCGAGGAAGTGCTAAATCAGAAATGATTGAGAACTGTAAGTCACTTGGAGCTGCGTGAAGCCAAAACCCCGAACTCAAAATTTTTGGGAGGGGTTAATCGGGTTCGTTTGTCCATCGTTTGTCCACGTTTGTCCAGGAAAAAAAATCGTTTGTCCACCCTCAGGTAAAAAGTTATTAAGCTTTTTTGTTTTTATAGGAAACCCCAAAAATCAAAACACTTGTCCAAAAACCGCAATTTATAATTTAGGGGGATGGGACAAAGTGCATTCGTTTGTCCACCCGATAATTATGATTGTCCAACAAAAAAATTCGTTTGTCCACCCTCAGAAAAAAAAATATTCAACTTTTCAATTTTATAGCACCAAACGAAAAAATTTCAAAATTTACTTAGCAAAATCAAACCAATTGCATTCATTTGTCCACCGTTTGTCCAGGCTAGTCCAGCAAGAAAAAAAATTTTCCGACCTTTGGTTCAAAAATTATTCAACATTTCTTTTTTATAGCAACTTTCGCAAAACAAAACATATGTCCAAAAACCGCAATTTATAACTTAGGAGGATGGGATAGAGTGCATTCGTTTGTCCACCCGCCAATTATGATTGTCCAACAAAAAAATTCGTTTGTCCACCCTCAGAAAAAAAATATTTTATTTTTTTTTATTTTATTTTATTTTATTTTATTTTATTTTATTTTATTTTATTATATTTTATTATATATTTGATTTGACTTTTATTTGATAACATAATATATATAATATAAACATTTTTTTCCTGGACAAAATTTCCTGAAAAAATTTCGTGTTTTAGTACTTTAATATTATATTACACTCATTTCAATACTATTAATATTTAAATTTTGATGTATTTTTTGTTAACATTGTAATAAATATTAAATAAATAAATAAACGAATGCATTTGGTCCCATCCTCCTAAGTTATGAATTGCGGTTTTTGGACATATGTTTTGTTTTGCGAAAGTTGCTATAAAAAAGAAATGTTGAATAATTTTTGAACCAAAGGTCGGAAAATTTTTTTTCTTGCTGGACTAGCCTGGACAAACGGTGGACAAACGAATGCAATTGGTTTGATTTTGCTAAGTAAATTTTGAAATTTTTTTGTTTGGTGCTATAAAATTGAAAAGTTGAATATTTTTTTTCTGAGGGTGGACAATCGAATTTTTTTGTTGGACAATCATAATTGGCGGGTGGACAAACGAATGCACCTTGTCCCATCCTCCTAAGTTATAAATTGCGGTTTTTGGACAAGTGTTTTGATTTTTGGGGTTTCCTATAAAAACAAAAAAGCTTAATAACTTTTTACCTGAGGGTGGACAAACGATTTTTTTTCCTGGACAAACGTGGACAAACGATGGACAAACGAACCCGATTAACCCCTCCCAAAAATTTTGAGTTCGGGGTTTTGGTTTCACGCAGCTGTCACTTCGCCCTGGGCCTGGCCCTCCTCGTGCTGTCGCACCACTAAATTTATTATTATTATTTATTTATTTTATATCCTGTAAAAATTCTCCAAACCATCTATCTGTATCTATAGGTAATTAAAAAAAAAACTCCTCCAATTCAAACATTCTCAAAAATAGCAGTAAGAAATCAATTAAAAAATGCAAATTCCTCAAAATCTAAAAAAAAAAAAAAAAATGTAATTACGACGTTATATTGGGTCAGTCGTTAGGGCAAAGTAAATGTTTAATACAAATAAACACTAAAAACAATTTCTTCAATCAATCAACAATGAATTTCTTTATCATCGTCATACCCTAACTTGCTTAATATTTACAGCCTACACCCAGCAAGAGAAAAATAATTTTGATTTAAAATGATAAAATAAATCCCGTTTTCCCTTCCCCAACAAGAACTTCGCATTCTCGGTGACCTTAATTAAAAATGGCCTAGTGCCAGGCCAGTGCCATACCAATACCATATACAAAAGAAGATAAAACGTCAATACTCCCCATGGGAGAATAATCTCATTAAAAGTGCGAAAAATATCTACAGATACAATCTCACTCCGCAAAAAAAAAAAAAAAAAAAAAAAACAGCTTAATCGAGAACAGTATGAGTGCAATCTATATGTCTATGTCTATTTACATCAATATATATATACCTACTGCTGACCTGATGCTACACACTTCACTCTTTGGCGCCTTAAAATTAATTTTTTCCAACCTACCGAACGAACGGTTTTGCTCTACTATACACACTGTCACATCCGGTTACACGTGTTTGCCATTGTAAAACTTATTTCCATTTTTAATTAAAATTGCCATTTTGTCCATAGTAGCAGTTGAAGCAGAAGGGAGACATACATATATGTAGATCAGCAAGTGACTGAAGTTAAGGGAAGTAGTAAAGCCACACACCGTGAAACTACATTTTATTTGATGCTATAGCTATAAGCTTATAACTTCTTATTTTACTATATTGATGATACCTATAGTGAGATACTTTTTTTTTACTTTTTAAAATTTTTGTAAACAAAGTTTTTGCTATTTAATCTGAAAGTTTGAAAAGAACTCTCTGGATGATAATAACAAGTAATTGATTTTTTTTTTTGTATTCAAAAGATCGAAAGCGATTTCATTATAAAGTTTTACTAACTTTTTTTCTTATTTTTTTATCATTTCAGGTACATAATTGTATATAGTTCTTGAACATGGACTAAGAATAAACCATTGAACGAGTGAGTGTGTGCGTTTGATGTTGATAGGATTAATTTGTTGAGCAAAAAGTCAGATTTTAATAATTGGCTTTACTTGGCTTTTACAAAATTAAATAGCTCTTTAATATTATTAAACAAAAAATTGGATTACTTTTTTTTTTTTTTAAATATTAATGCGAACACTGAAGATTTTTTGACTATACCCTTAACATGATGGAACCCAGTGCGAGCGAGGAGTTACCGTATTTATACGCAAAAACCAACATTTTACGTTTTTTGAAATGACGATATTTGCTAAACGATCAATCGAATTTTATGAAGAAAATTGTCGAAATCTTTTTTGCATAAAATTGCATAAATTACTTTTCAAAATGTTGTACCATTTAAAAGTAAAAAACTATGCACGACTTGATCGCACGAACTTGCTCTTTTGAGTAACAACTGTGAGTAACCACACATTGAAGATGCATGATGTATATATTTAACGAGTAAATATTAAAAGAGTCAAAAGCACTAAAAAATTGATTTTTCGTTTAATTTATTTTTGTTTATAAAATAATGTTTTTAAAAATTTTTAAACGCATTATTTTTTAAATTATTGAGAAGCATCAGATTGCAAAATTATAACAAAATCGGTCTAACCATGGCAAAGATATACGCGAATAACCAAAAAATAAGACCATTTTCTCAAAAAACGTGGAATACCTAATTCCGTTATGTGAATTTTTTGAGAAAAACCTGAAACGCAGTTTTCTTACAATTGATTTGATTATTACAGGTAGGAAGTTTAATCAAAATCGTTAGAGCCGTTTTCGATAAAATTTGAAAAAAAAAACAAAATATTTGCAATGCAGCTACCCATTCTAAAGGGTGTTTTTTTAGACGTGTTGTTTTCAAGAAATAATAAAACGCATATAATTTAATGTTATGGCCAAGAATTAAGCTTTATTATAAAGATAAGGGTTTCCCATTATGTTTTAAAAAATGATTATGGGCAAGTGGCGCCCGCGGCTGGTTTGAATAAATTCCAGCCGAGAGGCCCAATTTTCATCCACTTTTTGCAGCAATTGGGGCCGTATGTCAGCAATAACGCGCCGAATATTCTCTTCCACGGCGTCAATCGTCTCGGGCTTATCTGCGTAAACAAGTGACTTCACATAACCCCACAAAAAATAATCCAGCGGTGTTAAATCGCACGATGTTAGAGGCCACGCCACAGGCCCACGACGCACAGTGGTGCGAGAGCGGAAAAAAGTCTTTTGAAAAAGTCATGTATATCGTTTTAAACTTTATGTTTAAGTACTCTTAGATAACCCGAGCGTATGATTTAAAAGTATTTTTTAACATATATATTGTATGTTCTGATTTACAAGCCCTCAAAGTTGAAAAATAATTTTACTCAAATCGCGAACCGTATTTTCAACAAATTTTGAGATGTTTTTTTCCGAAGTTCCTGTAGATAAATTCTCTAGCTTCTTAAATAATTTAATTGGTCTATTTTCGATTATCTAAAAATAAAAAAAAATATTGATTATTTATAAAAGATACCTTCTATAAGTAGCCTGAAGCTTAAGTACTAAGAAAAAATGCTTTTTTTTTAAACTTTTTGATTTAAAAAAACAGCTCCAAAAGATACCAAGAAAGTAAGTATGCCACCATATGCTCCATACACTCATGTTAAAGCACAGAAAAAATCAGCTGCAGATACGTGCAGATGTGGAAGTTATGCTCAAAAATGTTTCACTAAATCGGATTTCAAAAAACTCCGTCTTGACGGTGGTGTTTACCAAAAAGTTTGATTTCTTCGGTATTAATTGTCAGAATGAACTGATTAAGCCCATTTTTTAAGAAAAAATGTCAAACTTTATTTTAAAAATTAAACAAAATTAATACATTGACCCAGGTCTGAGAATTTCGATTTTTGCGAAACCATTTATTCCTCCTTGGAAAATTTTTCAACTTTCAACTCAATTTTCTTGAAAACAACACACGAAAAATGATATAGTTTTATGATATTTTGAATTATATGATAGAGCTTAATACATAATAAAGAAAAAGATTAGGGATAATCCTTTATTTTTTTTTTATTTTTCGCTAAAAGTAGGGCAGGTAAAAATTAAAAAGGTGTTTTTTTTTTAAGTTTTATTGCTTTGTTTTTGTTGTGTATTGCGTAATTTTTTATTACCTGTAAGGATTAGTAATGGCTTATTAAAATAAAATCTCTTACTTAAATCTATATATATAAAGGATTAAAAAAAAAAGTCAGTATTGAGTTATTGAGCATTTGTGCAAGGTGTGTAAGAAAAATTTTTACTCTTTGATCAACCAATAAGTGAAAGTGAAGTGAAATATAATAACAAACATATAAAGTGAATTCAATACATTAAAATATACATAGTTAATAATAATATTTTGTTCAAAATAAAAAGTTAAGATTTTACTAAAAAAAAAATTATTTAAATATAACATCAAATCCCTCAAATTTTATAAAAATGTCAAAAACTTTTTTTCTAATAATTTTTTCTTGAGCAAATTTTGACCAAGCATGTATAAGACTAATCTTAACATGTGTGTCAAATTTAATTAAAATTCGTTTAATAGTTCAGATTTTACAGACTTTTTTCCGTTCTCCCATAGAAACATCAAAACCCTCAAATTTTAGAAAAATGTCAATAACTTTGTTTCTAATTATTTTTTTTCAACCAAATTTTGACCAAATGTGTATAAGACTAATTTTTAATTGCGAATCAAATTTCATCTTAATCCGTTAAGCAGTTCAGATGTTACAGATTTTTTTTCCGCTCTCCCATAGAAACATCAAAACCCTCAAATTTTAGAAAAATGTCAATAACTTTGTTTCTAATTATTTTTTTTTCAACCAAATTTTGACCAAACATGTATAAGACTAATCTAAACATGTTTGCCAAATTTCATTTAAATCCGTTGAACCGTTCAGATAAAACAGACTTTTTTCCGCTCTCCCATACAAACCGAACCACTGTGCGACGCGACGCGAGATAACGCTCACCAAAAGTGTCTTTCAATAAATTGATTGTTTCGTTGGGAATTCCTTACCCCGTTTTGTTAGATTAATAGGCTGCTCAGCCATGTTCAAGCTAAGGCTTAAAGAATACCTAGGGACACTTAATTAAGATGGATGTTATATATTTTAATTGGTATCTATTAAATTAAATTAAATAATCTTTTGTTTATTTTCCAAATACTATTCATTTTTTAAATAACTGTTTTTTTTTTTTTAATAACATTTTAGTTAATTTTTGAGTTTGGTTTTGAATTACATAATGTATATCATTAAATAATTAACATTTCTTAAATTTTGCTTTGTTAAATCACTCTTAAAGTAGCACACGAATTTGAATTTGTATATAAAGCTTGCGCTATAAAGAAGATATTGTATCTTACTGCGTAATGCTATTCCTTTTAAATAAAGAACTAAAGAACTAAAGTATGGTTTGTAGCGCCGAAAAAGTCATGAATCATGGCTCTATCCCCATTATGACTGTAACATTATGGACGGCTTCATTTTTGATGAATTATGGACCAAGGATTCCCTCTGCCCATAGAGCACACCAAACAGTGACTTTTTGAGGATGTAATGACGTCTCAACAATGGCTTCTAGATTATGATCACTCAAAAAGTCCAAATACGACAATTTTGTTTATTAACGTACCCATTCAACCAAAAATGAGCAACCATCGCTGAACAAAATTTTCTTGTGAAAATCGGGATCGGTGGCCATCCTATTCATCGAACGTGCCACGTGCTTATGGAATGGAAAACCAAACAGAGCCTCAATCAAGTGACAGCTGTCAAAAAGACCAACTCCGAAAAAAGTATTGCCAGATTGAAAACCACACCTTAAAAAAAAAAAAACACCGTGTATTTCAAAACATAATAAAATCACTGCGCATTTGCCCCACTGTTAAGCATTGAGTTAAAGTGAGTTCCTGTCTCTGAGTATTGAAAATAAATTGCGTGGTACTTAATAAGTTTTGCTCGAGAACGGCACATCCTATGACAAAAATTGTAAACATGTAAATATAACCTAAAACTGATATTCATGCGTCGCCGCATGCAGTACTAGAACTTCAAACACACTCGTGCATTTTTTCGAAGTCTTTCATTTATTCGATCAGATAATTTTCGCTTGGGAAAGCTATTCCTATATAATAAGAGTAAAGAAAACGAGTTTCTACGGAAAGAAACTTCAAAGCAAATCAAAATTTATAAAAAAAAAAAATCAGCAATTTTTAAGGATTTCTCTTCAATTTAACATTTCAGAGATCAACGTCTGTTTCTGTTTTCATTTCGTTTTTTCTCTTCAAAAGGTATACAAATTGATTTATCGCTCGTAAATTTATTTTGATATAATGTAATTTGTTTGAACTCCTGATTGAGCTTCAAATATTTACCTTTGTCATTTATGCTATACCATCACCAGCACCTTATTGAATTTAATAAGTTTCCTTAAATAAGCCTAAACAAAGTTCCAATTTAAATTCGATATTTGAACTTGTTGTGAATTATGTAGGTAGATATTGCTTTCTTAAAATTTTCACTTGAGTGAATATTATATGTATATGTACATATGTATGTATCAGCGTGTGTAAGGTTAGCAGTGTTGGGGCTGTAGTTCCATTTGAATATTGATTTTCCAACTCATCTCTGCTTCATAATAATTCCTTTGAAATTTACATTTCGATGAATACAAAAGGACCACCACCAGACGTTTTCAGTCCATCCCAACTCCCCATACAACCCATAGCTTCCCTTATTCAACCTTAAAACAAAATTCAATCAATCGATTTAAAGCAAACAATATTATATGATACACATGAGCCTTATATTTATATAAATATTAAATATACATTCCTTAGCCAGAGAACTCTCTCTCTCTCTCATCCGTTTGTTGCGATGTTTATATTCAACTATCACGGAATAATTGTGTTATCTCGTTTCTGAGAATATATGTTTGCATTTGCATATGATATCAGGCTGGAAGGCCTTACAATAATTGTATAAGACACTACGGTGCATGTGATCAGATCCAATAAACAAAATATAAATATAATTCATAAATCAAACTAAATTGGAATGTTCACTTCTCAAAGAAAGATCTAGCTGGTAGAAAACAGAAAGATCTCGTCAAATAAACCTAATAGAAACCTTAACTTAACGTTAAATGTATGTAGGTAACGGGTGTTTTTTTAGAGGTATAGAACTTTAAGTTGGCAACACTATTTAAACTGGCGGCCATTTTGTCAGCTGTCAAGTGATTTATTTTGAGTTTGGTTTGGCATTTCAAAATAAATAGACTGACGGCTGAACAACGCTTCGTAATTGTGCCCGAATGGGCCCAAAACAAGATTGCCGTTGATCCCAATTTTCATAAGCGAATTTTGTTTTGCGATGCAGCTCACTTTTGGTTGAATGGATACGTCAATAAACAAAACTGCTGTATTTGGAGTGATGATAGTCCTCAAGTGTATGTTGAAACACCGTTAGATCCACAAAAACTGCCTGTTTTGTGTGCTTTATGGTTTGGTGGAATAATTGGTCCGTACTTATTTAAGAACGATGCTGGCCAGAAAGTTACAGTCAATGGTGACCGCTATAGAGCCATGATTACTGAATTTTTCGTTCATAAATTGAACAACCATGATTCTGCAGGAGCTGTGGTTTCAACAAGACGGCGCAACAAATCACATAGCTCGTGCAACAATTGATTTATTGAAGAAAACGTTTGCGGCAACCGCATAGTTTCACGTTACGGACCAGTGAAGTGGCCTCCAAGATCGTGCGATTTAACGCCGCTTGACTATTTTCTGTGGGGATATGTGAGTTCGCTAGTCTACGCCGATAAGCCAGAAATGATTGACTACTTGGAGGACAACATTCGCCGCGTTATTGCCGATATACGGCCACAAATGTTGGAAAAAGTTATCGAAAATTAGGTCTCCAGATTAGACTACGTCCGAGCCAGCCGAGGCGGTCATGTACCAGAAATCATATTTAAACTATAATGTCACAAGATTATCTTTCGAATAAAGTCAATTTGATGTCAATTTAAAAACATCATCTTTGTTTTATTTCATTTCAAAGTTCTATACCTCTGAAAAACACGACATATTTTTTATCAATTCGATAATAAAAACCAAAAAAATATTGAGACTAAATAAAAATATTGAAGTGAGTCTAATAATGGGTACCGCGCTGTAAAACCGAGTACTCACTCATACTTCCTGTGGGATCTTTGATTTAGTGAACATATGTATGCAGTATGTTATGTTCATATATGGACTCACTTCAATTGTGAATATTCGTCGTGGTGTCAAAAAAAGAAGAAAAGACTGCAGTTTGCAAAATTACACCCCATTTCCATGTATGTATTTCAACTCTATACAGTTTGTCTGCATGAATAACTGTATATGAAAGCAGAGATTATGCATTTTTGTACATTTACGTCATACCTATAACCTCATTTTATATTTTTTGTTCCACATAATGCACTTAGTGCTAGTTTCCGGGAATAAAAGTATAAGGATATTTTATGCACTTATGGAACAAAAAAAAAAAAAGAAAAGAAATGTACTCAAACAAACTGTTGTAGGTGTTTAAAGGTATTTATAAAAAGAGAACATGCCTTGATGTTTATATTTATAAGTGCTGAAATTGAAAAGAATTACTTAAAGTCTGCAACAGCTATTCAGCACCAGTAGGCGTACGAAACCCTATTGTTTCAACAATTTTCCATATTTGTTTTTAATTAGAAAAAAGGAGATCTTTTCGTTTTTGTTTAGAGAAATTTGTTAATTTTTCTCTCAAAATCAAAACAAAAGAATCAACGACACAAAAGTTTACATACATTTCTCAAAGAATTTAAAATAATTCTCTAATAAATAAGTTAGCTGATGATTCCAAGCTAGAACCAACGTGATTGCCCATTCCCAATTGAATATTTTATGTTTTGGGCTTTAAGGAATACAACAAAAATCAAAAATCCATTACTTAATACAATTTTTGATCAAAAATTTCAAAACATTAATATTTTACATCTCGAAATGGACATTTACTAATATAAACATATTATTCAATTTTTTAGTTATTTTGCAGCAAAAAAACATCAATAAATATTTTAAGCCAGTGGGTCAGCCAATTTTTTATTTTTAAATATTTTTATTTTTCACGGTAATACGACAAAACTTACACGGAAATGACAAAATCCTATCACGTAAATGATAATGACGTAACACCATGGAAATAACCTTAACTTTTTTAGTTCAAGTTTACTAATTCAAAAATGTTTTCTACTGATAATGAAATCAAGCTCTCTTATCGAAAATGCGTGCATTTGGTATTAATGAATCTCTTCTTCGTGGATTAGAAATTACCTTTCAATACAAGTTGTATTGGACGGTTTCAAGTCTGATATTTACAATATAAATGCTGGTGTGCCCCAGGGCTCCGTTTTGTCTCCGACCCTCTTCCTAATATTCATAAATGATCTGTTATCTGAAACTTCTAATCCATTAAACTGCTTTGCTGACGACAGTACTCTCAGCTTTTCATATTCGTTTCTAGATTCACATCCATGTTCTTCAGATGTGGAACTTCAACGGCAGCGTATGATAAGCTCATTAAATTCTGATCTCGACAGCATTGTCCAATGGGGAATCAAAAACCGTGTAGAATTTAATGCTTCTAAAACTCAATGCTGTCTCCTGTCGTTAAAGCGGAACCCGCCCCCCATGCCGCTATCCATGAGCGGTACTTGCATAGAGGAAACTGAACAGCTTTCAGTACTCGGTATGTGTGTCACAGACCACCTTTTGTGGAACGACCACATACTTGACATAGCTAAAAACGCTGCTAAGTGTTTAGGTTTCCTCCGTCGCGTCGATGCAAGAAATTTTTCTCCCCTTCTGATCTGGCTGTGATCTACAAAGCCCTTATTCGTCCAAAACTTGAGTACAACTCCCATATTTGGGCTGGTGCACCAAAAACTCACTTGAGCCTATTGGATAGAATACAAAAGAGAGCTCTGAAAATGATAGGTGAAAGAACTATAACGGAAACATTTACATCTCTTGAGCACCGTCGCAATGTTTCATGTCTATCATTATTTTACCGCTATTTCTATAAAAAGTGTTCTTGTGAAATAGCCAGTTGCATTCCTCCCCTTAAACAATTCAACCGTAATACTCGCGCTTCTAGGAATGCCCATTAGTTTACCCTTGAGCCCAACTTCGGACGTACTGTTAAGTACAGAGATTCTTTCCTTAGTCGCACTACACGAATGTGGAATGTTCTACCCAGCCCGATTTTCCCCTCCCATTGTGATCTTCAGACATTTAAAACCAATGTGCATTGGTATCTCCTTTTCAATCTCCTCCAATCTACCTTATCGCTCGTGCTGTGTATATCATATTAAGGGTAGTCACAACCCCTTTAGTGCGCGCTAAATTAAAAAAAAAAAAAAAAAATAAGAATTGCATAGGTTTGTTTAGAATTATTCAAATGCAACTTTATTTTTTTTTTTTGGGGAATTTATAAAGCACGTTTTTCTCGCAAAACCAAGATTGGCTTTGGCAAAATAGTAAAAAATTTGATTGAATTTATATATGAAATGCTGGTTTTCTTTGCCCGTGCAGCTTTCAAAAAAAGAACCTCAACGTCTTCGTGCATATCCGATTGTCAATCAGTTTTTTGTGTTTCTCCTTTCTTATTTTGTATTTGCCTTTCCAAAAACACATGCACATGTGAATCTTTTTTGACATTTTAAATTTTACTGTGTACTTCAGGTTTCGACAAATTGTATACTGGTGAGAAACTTGGTCTTGAATGGCTTTGCAGAAAACAAGTTTCCTTACCACTTCTGGACTTGGCGATAAAGGGTTTTCAGTACAAAGGTGTTGAAAACGAGGAGTTGAATTGCTCTGATCTGTGACGATTGAACCGCTTTTGAAAATTGTGCAGCTTTGACTTCAACGACTTAATGAGTTCTTCCTACTTTCAGATTATTAGTCTTTAAATTTGAAAAACTTCCTTCTAAGTTGACACTTTGGCCTGGATCAATTGGACCTACCTCTGGAATGAAGACATTCTCATTCATCATGAAAGGGGATCCAGGTGGAGTGCTTCAAGGGTTACCAGTTAAGGTCCCCCCCCCTCCAGATTTATTGTACTTTTTTTTATCGTTGGGGGTGATCTGGGGACAAGATGTTCCGAAGGAAATCTGCGGGGATTAATTTAGAGCTAAAGGGTTTTCCAATAAGAGGTGTTATTTTGAATAGCCCGCTATTTCGGTAGCTGTCACTTTTGAAGCTGTCATTTTTTGACATTTGACAAGTAGAAACTACGCCATTAATAAAAATGGAACGATACACGCTTCAACAACGCATTGAAATTATTAAAATTCACTATAAAAATGGTGAAAATTTGGCAGAGACGGTTCGTGAACCTAAAACATTTTTGGGTCGTCGTGAAGCACCTTGTCGGACCGCAATACAGAAATTGGTGGACAAATTCGAGCATCTGGGGCTCGGAAAACACAAGAGTTATTGTTGAAAAGCCTCTCCATCCTCAACGCGTGACTGTTTGGTGCGGTTTATGGTCCGGCGGGATCATTGGACCTTACTTTTTCGAAAATGAGGCTGGAGCAACAGTTACGGTCAATGGATTGCGCTATCGAGAGATGATTAATGATTTTTTATGGCCGGAATTGGATGGTATTGATCTGGACAACGTTTACTTTCAATAAGACGGCGCTACGTGCCACACAAGCAATGAAACCATCGATCTTTTACGGGAAAAGTTTCCGGACCGTGTTATCTCTCGAAGAGGTGATCACAATTGGCCACCGAGATCTTGTGATTTAACACCTTGCGACTTCTTCCTTTGGGGCCACGTGAAAGATAAGGTCTACGCCAACAGCCCAGCGTCGATTCAAGACCTCAAAGATGGAATTCGTGAGGCTATCGAGGACATAGGGCAGCCACTTTGCGATTTGGTTATGTAAAATTTCATGAAAAGGATATGGTCCTGTTAGCGTGGTCGTGTCGGCCATTTGGCTGATGTTGTGTTCCATTATTAACGGCATACCTTCCTCTTTATAATGAAATAAACATCCGATCATTTATCTCAAAAAATGCCATTTTTCTTTGAATATCAAAATAACACCTCTTATTGGAAAACCCTTTAAAATGTTGAAGAATCGTATGGGTATTGAAACAGCTGACAGAATTCTACATGTTAGATATTCCTTACATTCTGGATTCACGTTCCTTTTCCGCAAGAAGTCAGGAGCCATGATAAATGTTGATGACTTTTTATACCAATTTAAAATAAAAAAATGAAAACATTTGGAAATAATTCAAGTTATTTAATTCAAAATGTCATTTCCGTTACCAATATTTTTTTCAAAAACTGTGATTGAAATAACATGATTTTACTTATTGCCCTCACACCGCCTAGTAATAACGTTAAGTTCACACAGAGTCCAGGAATGAAAATTTAATAGAAAAATTGGCTTAGAAGGACAACTATGTAAACCGTAAAATGAGCGCAACGCACGTATCGTTGCCCCCAATTGATTTTGATATTAAAGTTTTATCATATGGACGTGGTGTTAAATCGTGTAACTTGCCATGGTGATTTGGCATCAGTAACTGTATAATAAAACAGCAAATTTGACAGATGTCACCAAAACAACATGGCTACCACGGGCTGCCAAAATCTATACTCACTCCAATTGGAAAACCCTTTATATCAAACGTATTTTCATCTTCAATATACTGAAGTATACATTTTTTTTGTTTAGTTTAATCAAAAGTTATACCCATACCCAAGTTGAAATATGCGTTTGAAAAAAATATCTTCTTTCTCATTTCAATAAATCACATACATCATTTGCATGTGTCATTGAATTTCTCAAGAAAAGGATCATTCAATCATCAAAATTCTTGTTTTTTTAATAAAATAAATAAAAAAATAAAATGAAAAATAGACAAACAAAATTCAGTTTCAAACAAATTGCATGCAAAAGCTTTCCTCATTTTTGTATACATATGAAAAGCATGAATGCAGTAAAATCCCGCATTTCTTTCTTCATTGGTTGAATTCATATGTTGAATGAGAATAAAAAAGGATTTCCTTACAACGCGAATTTATTAAAAAGAAAAATCCTTGAAGGTTCATTTTTTTTCAAAGAGGTATGTTTTTTCTTTAAATGTTGTCGTCGGCTCTGTACAATCGAAAGCTAGCATATATGATCTTATTAACACAGTCGAATCCACTTAACTGAAAGAGCAGTTTGTCACAGTTTTGATTTTTTCGAAACAGTATGTATTTTCTTTTAGGCTACGGTTACGTGTAAACTAAAATGATAAATGGAACATTTACAAAAATATTGGTTGTGCAACTATTGTCCATGTTTTTCTCAAAATCTATTGTTATTACGAAAAAAAAGTGTTACAATTTTGTTTGTGTATAGAATTTTCTATCTGTAAGAGCACATTTCCTTTTTCAGTTCAATTCAATTACTGTTCAACAGGAGGCGCTGTAGGCGTTAGGAAATGGCTTTTGGGATATTCTTGTAGGGTGAAATGGGGTCAAAGTAAAATAATTGTCCGATTAAAGAAATTCTTTTTTTTTCAAAAAAAAAAGCTTTAGGGATATTCTTTATAAAATTTTGTTATTTGGACCGTGAAATACGGTAAAAATAAAAAAAATATCCAAATTAAGAAATTCTTTTGGTGTTTGAAAAGTTGTTTTTTAGTGAATGGGCTTAGGGATTTTTTTTTTTTCAAAAAATCGGCATTTATAGCGTGAAATGAGGTAAGAACGAAAAGTGGCATCTGATTTCAGAAATTCTTTCTGTGCTTGGAAGGTTTTTTTTTTTTTTTTTTAAATTGCTATTTATAGAGTGAAATGGAAGAAAAACCAAAAAATGGTTTTTGATTACAAAAACTATGTCTTTGTCGGGAAAGTAATAAAAGTTGGATTAAAAGGATCGTGTTTTTACATATTTACCCATTCATAACCTGAAGTAGGTTAAAACCCATAAAGTAGTATTCGATTACAAAAATTAGCTTAAATATTTATTTATATTTTCTTTTGTAATTTGTATGCGAAGCTTAGGTTTGTCTACCCGTGCGAAGTCGTGCGGGCCAGCTAGATCTACCTATAACTTTTACTTAGACATTTTTTTTTTTTCAAAAAATGTGATAGTTTTCAAAATATGTATTTTCAAAAAAACCGAATTTCCCCCTTTCACCCCTAAATTTTTACTTTAAATTTTTTTTTTTTTTTATATGATAATTTTTTCAAAACTTAAGACCTTAACAGTCCAAATTTTTTTTCTGCAAAAATTCTGCTTAGTCGATTTTTTTGTTGTTGAATTTTGACCTTTTTTGTCTAATTAATCTGGGCTGTTTAACATTAGACACATACGGGTTTTCAATTCCAGGTATGAGAAGCTCTTTCCATTTTAGCAATGATTTTTGTGGTAATTATTTTTTTTCCAATTTACTGGGATATTCAGTTATGCGGGTTTCATTACCTTCAGCGAATAAATGTATGTACTTGTACATGTTTAAAAAAAAAAACTCTAAAAAAATGCTACGTGCTAATTTTTTTTTGTTTCTAGTAACCTATTTTTTCAATAACTATAAAGTGTAAGGTTAAAATAAGCGGGCTTGACTGTATTCGCATGAAATGAAAATACGATTCAGTCTTTCTAATTAAGAATCTTTCAAAATTCAAATGCTGTGCAATGAAAACATTGCTGCGGGTCCTGTCACACAGTGTAGGGCACCATCCGCTAAACATATATCGCTCCTAACAAAGATAACGACACGGCCTTGACATCTCCATCTCCATCATAAGCATCACCCACCCATCATCAGGCCACCCATGCGACCGACCGCATACCAAATGAAAAATCGACCCAAAATTGCACACGACCTGACCCAGCTGCAACTGAGAGGGTAATTTCGAAACACGTTTAATGCCCCATAATTTTGATTTATATGTGTTTTCGAAAATGGTGGACACGCGGACACGTCCATATATCCTTTTCCTGAATTTGGTCCATCGCCACCGCGCCATACATACCCATACCGCAATGGTCTGTCGACAGTAAAACATTATTCCCGAATACAACTGAAACAATAAACCAAATACCATCCCTGGGGAGCGAAATGAGAACAAACAAACAATACAGAGGTAGCCACTTTCGCACAAACACACCCATGAATATTTATGTATACATACCTATGAAAAGTCCTTCGAAGTACAAAGAATATGGATCCTAGGTAATTACAGGGTGTTCTCCTTTGCACCAAACATGCGCAATAGGAGACAGCTATAGGTATACGGCAGTAAAAAATAGATGATGATGCTGTTGCTACTGCTGCTGCTGATACGATAAAATCCTGCAAAAAGAAAAACCAGGACAGCAATGTTGTATCTGCTATGATGCGATATAGTGGGAGCAGGTTGGGTTAAACGGCGTGGAATTGGGGTGGTCGCTGGCTCATTCCAGGAATCGATGAAATACCAAGTGAAGTTAAAATATCTACCAACAAAACTCCCGGTGGCATCCGTTTTGTTAAGGTATCTATACTTCCGAAGATGTATACGAGGACAGTGTTATTTTAACAACAACAACAAAAAACTAACAACTTGAGACACAAACTGGGACGAGAAAATAAACAAATATAGAGGTCAACCGTGGTAGTGGTATAGGCAATGGTATAGGTACTTGTAGGTAAACGTAAAATGATTGCACCCACGACGACAAAATAAATATCCTGGTGTAATTTATGAAAGACCCAAAGGCAGATGGACTTTTAAGGATTGTATACGTTCTTCGAGTGCGAGTGGGAGCGGGAGTGGAGGATAGGTCCATTTAAATATGAAAAAGTGCGTGTCTCTACCTACATTATTTGCTTTATTTTTCTAACAGTCCCCTTCTTCCTCGCTCCAGTTATTCGTTCCATTTAAAAAAAAAAAAAAACTAAGAACTAAAGGTTTTTGCTTGAAAGTCAAAATAAAACAGGAACACAACACGGTCGCAATAACTTGCTCCTCTAACGTCATTTTTTTTGTTACAAACAAAATATATGTTGAAAATGTTATTAACACCCCTGTTACAATTGATAATTGACAAGTGTCAAAATTAGATATGTAAAAACTTAACAACATAATTATTGAGAATGATCCAGAATCCTTGTCAATTACAAGAATATTAGTTTTGTGTTTTCGTTCAATTTGAAAATACCAAATTTAAGTATCTATGAACTATAAATTGATAAATTGACAATTGTAATAGTTAGGCACTCCACAGGGTGGGATTCTATCTCCACTTCTCTGGATCCTAGTCATGAACAAAATTCTTGTTAGGTTGGAGAGATGCGGCGTGAAGGCGGTTGCGTATGCCGATGATTTGGTGATATTGGTTTCAGGAAAGTTCCCACATTTGATCAGCGAGATCACAGAGACGTCTTTGAGAAAAGTTAGTAACTGGGCTATGAGTTGTGGACTAGGTGTTAAAAAAAAGTAAAACTGAACTGATGCTTTTTACCACCAAAACTAAAATACCTCCCTTCACGCTACCCCGACTCAACGGCGAAGTCCTCCCACTTTCTTCCAGTGCGAAATACTTTCGCGTCATTCTTGACCCCAAGTTAAACTGGAAAATCAATGTTGAAGAACGGGTTAAGAAGGCCTGTATAGCCTTTTATGCCTGTAGTAAGACCTTCGGGAAAAAGTGGGGCCTCCAATCGAAGATGATACTGTGCACAGCTGTGGTACGACCGATTCTCACGTATGGCACTATTGTGTGGTGGCCCGCACTTAACAAAGCATATAACATAAACAAACTTAAGAAGGTTCAAAGAACAGCTAGCGTTGGCACCACAGGAGCCCTACGCTCCTGCCCGACGGATGCCTTAAGCGTCTTTCTGCACCTCTTACCAATTGACTTACACATTAAATATTTAGTAGCCTGCAGCGCGATTAGACTTAAGGAGTCAAACTGTTGGCTTGCTAAACCATATGGTCATAGTAATATCACAGGTTTGATTCCTATTGATATGCTTTAAATGCAGACCGACTACTGCACTCCCGCTCTGGATCTCAGTAGGGATTTCAAGGTTTTATTTCCATCCAAAAGGATTGGAAAGATGACGTCGGGACGAGAGACTTCGACACAACTATTTTTACTGATGGTTCAAAGATGGAGTGAGGTGTTGGTTCAGGAATCTTCTCCGAATCCTTGAACATCTCTAGGTCCTTTCGGCTACCTGACTTTGCTAGTGTATTTCAAGCTGAATTACTAGCGATCAGGGAAGCATGCAGGTTACTCAAACAAGACCCTAACCAAAACCGAAAAACCGCTATCCTGACAGACAGTCAGGTAGCTGTTAAAGCCATTGATTCAGCTATATCATCTTCTAAATTGGTCCAGCAATGTCGAGATGAGCTCTTAAGCCTTAATGCCAACCTCAGGGTCAGTCTTATCTGGGTTCCAGGTCACTGTGGCATTGAGGGAAACGAGCGAGCTGACGAACTGGCCAGGCAAAGGAACGGCCCTTCACAGCTCACTTGCGGAAAGAGTTAACATTCGGCTTGGAGTTGTGAAGGGCAAAATACTCTCAATTTTTCTTACTGAATCCAACAGCAGGTGGGAAAGTTTAACAAACTGCGCAATATCTAGGAAGATATGGCCCATCTATAGTAAGTCCCGGACAACTGACCTGATAGGTAGGCCCAGGCGAGACATAGCCAGGGTTGTTGCGACATGTTCTGGTCACTGGCCAGTAGGAGAACATGCGGCGAAGATGGGCTATCCATACAATACCTTTTGTCGTAGTTGTGGGGACCATCAGAAGAAGGAAACAGTAGTTCACTTCCTCTGTAAATGCCCTGCTCTGGCCAGATTGAGAGCAAGATCATTTGGAAAAGCCTTTCTTGAAAACCTAAACGAACTTTCCGAGATAAAGATCAAAGATTTGATAGCTTTCCTCAACGCAACGAAGTGCTTCTAAGTTTAACTTTGACTTAACTTCTTTACCGTATCCGGTAGACTCCTTAGACAGCACGTGAGCTGAAAAAGGGTGCCTACTTTCACACCCGTAAGGGAATATAACCGCAAACCCATCCAATAAAACCACTTTCAATCCACAGGTCAATACGAGTTTATGGTATCAAAACGGCGCCCTCCGGCGCTAATTGGGCCCGCGGAGCTAGTTTGCTCTGGGCTGCCATTTTTACCTACCCCAGACTTGTGACAAAATTGCTTTGTTTGAAATATATAAAACATAAAACCAATGGATGAAAATTCGAAACTTTTTGTTTTTTTTTTTTTTTTTTTTCACGAAACCAGTGATTGACCCATTTAAACCAAAGACAAAAATATCCTAAAGATGAAATAACGCAAGAACAAAAGTTCGTATCAAGTTGTTTGTTTGTTTTTGTTTTTATTTTTATTTTTTCGTTCTTTTAATTTCTTTGTTTTAGACTTGTGCTTAAGTTGTTCGAGGCATAAGTTTGCATTAGTTTTTGATTTGTTGATATTCTTGTTGCAACGCTATACTCTCTATCTCTCTCTCTCTCTCTCTGCCTCTGATGATAGTCCAGTCCAAAGGAAAAGATATAATTTGACTAACAGAAAACCAGTTGGTAGCTTTCTTTTGTTTTCAAGGATGTTTTACAACAAAGTTTGACCTCTTCATTTATTTTATACAACTTGATCTCTAAGTTTACCATTTCCTTGTAAACAGATTTGTATACAAGCTATGTATGTATACCCTTTGACCAAGTTTAGCTAAAGAAAGTTAGTTTATTGTTATTTAATATTGATTTTAAATCAACTGACAAAAGGTTGTCCTCTTTTGTAAACAAAAATTTCAATAAAAATGCTAAACAAAAAAGAAAACAAAAAAACAAACAGACAAGAATTATTTTTTGTTTGAGTTTTCAAGTCCAAACCTTTTTAAAAATAAATTTCCTTTGTAAATGGTCAGTTTGTTAAAATGTTTAATGAATATTTGAATCAATTCCTTATTTTCATATTCAACATCTTAACTCTTTCAGAGACAATTTTATAATTTAAATAAAAAAAAGTTGTGTTTTGCGGTGAGTTATGAAAAAAAAAACGAATAATTAAAGGGTTTTTCAATTGGTGCGGTTAGGATTTCGGAAGCCTGTGGCGGCCGTGTTGTTTTGGTGACTTCTGTCAAATCTATTGTTTATTATTATATTGATGCCAAATCACCATGATGACAAATTACAGATTTCAATTGATAAAACTTTAATATCAAAATCTCTTGTGGGACCGATGCAGGCGTTGCACCCATTTTACGATTTACATGATTGTCTTTCCCATCAGTCGACTATTCAAAGTTTGGTGGCCGAATTTCATTCGACTGATTTAGTGAACAATCATCAACCACCAATTCGTCAAAACAACGCAAGATCTACGGAAAACATCGCCGCTGCCCGTTAGGGTCCGTACTTCTTCCAAAACGACGATGTGATTGCCATCACCATCAATGGATAGCGCTACCGATCGATGATAACCAATTTCTTCTGGCCAAAATTTGATGTTATTGATGTAAATAATATGTGGCTCCAAAAAAAACAGTGCAACGTGCAACACAGTCAACACCACATTGGACATTCTGAATGAACAAATTGAGAGTAGGGTTAAATCCCGCGTAGGTGAAGTGTATTGACCACTAAAATCGTGCGATTTGATCCAGCTATAGTTTTTCTTGTGAAGTTTCCTGAAGTCGCAGGTCTATGCGAATATAAACCATAATTGGCCGATGTCTTAAAGGTGAATATAACACAGGCCATCGCTCAAATGCAGTCGGATCTATGGATAGAGTCATTGAAAATTGGACCACTCGGATCCGTGCCACCGTAAGAAGCCATGGCGGGCATTTGAACCATGGTATATTCCATATACCACATGTCACAACGTGCAGCAATTATAGAGGTATCACGTTGTTGAGTACCGCCCTCTATCCTACAAGACCGCATAACCCCATACGCTAAAACCATCATCGGACAATATCTGTGTGGTTTCATTCCAGGCAAATTAACAACTGATCAGATCTTTACCCTTAGGCAGGCGATGGAAAAATGTCTAGAATTTAACATCCCAACATACCATCTGTTTATAGACTTTAAGGCCGCCTACGATAGCATAGCCAGGGTAGATCTTTACAAAGCCATGAGAGAATTCGGCATCCCAAATGAATTGACACGACTATGTAGGTTGACCATGACCAACGTAACAAGCCAAGTAAAATTAGCCGGATTGCTATCCAAACCAATCAACATCTTTAATGGACTCCGACAAGGGGATGGTTTGGCCTGCCTCCTCTTCAACCTTGCGTTGGAGAAGGCAATCCGTGACTCTGGCACGGCAACAAGAGGGACCATCGTCAACAGGTCCAGCCAGATACTGGCTTACGCAGACGACATCGACATCATCGGAAGAACTGAGCAAGCTGTACATGATTCCTTCATCCAGATCGAGCAGGTGACACAAAATCTGGGGCTGCACATTAGTGAAGGTAAAACAAAGTACATGGTGGCGTCGAATGCGAGAGGAACAGTTGCTCAAATAATCAAGGTGGCGGAGCACGAATTTGAAGTGGTGCAATCCTTTAAATACCTTGGGTCAATAGTAGCAGCCGATAACAATATAGAAGAAGAAATACGCGGGCGGCTTCTCAAATCCAACAGAGCCTACTATAGTCTGTCAAAGCTCTTCAAATCCAGAAATCTCACCATAACTTCAAAACTGCTGCTGTACAGGACCATGGTCCTGCCAGGACTCACATATGGATCCGAGACTTGGGTGCTTAGCAAAAGGCACTCCAACCTCTTAGCCGCGCGAGGACGATTCCGGAGACGGTACAATCATGAATTGTAATTGCAATCTACCTTGAAGCAGATATCGTGACAAAAATTAAGCTCGGTAGACTCCGGTGGGCAGGGCACCTAGCTCGCATGAGCGAAGAGGAACCTGCTCCGAAAGTTCTTTGTGGTACATTCTATGGTAGACGACAGCGTGGTAGATCATGCTTGCGCTGGAGAGATGGCGTAAACCAGGACGCCTGCAGCCTTGGGGTGCGCAACTGGATGGCGGCGGCTCGAGAGGCCAGGACCGGACCCCTGTTGTCGAGCCGACGATGATGATGATTTAAGTTAAAAAATTACAAGCATATTGCCAACTATAGAAATTCCGGATTCCTTGTTAATGAAAAATGCACTTATAGAAGAGTTACAGGTATAGATGGCCAATTTTTGAGGTGCACTTTCCCGTTTATAAAATTTTAGAAATCTCAGAAACTTAAACGATTTTAATACCATTATTATTCAATGTTAAATTTAAATGGCAACATATTCGACACAATTATAGTTGATTTGATCAGAGGCCATGTTATTTCAATATAAAATTCTTGTTAATAAGAAAATTGAACAATTTTTTACATGATTGTAATGTTTAATAATTTTGACCAGGTTTGTGTTAGGTATTTTAACATTGTGTGTTGTAAATTTGAATACATAACTTATTACAAATTATTTTTCATAGAGTTATTTTTTTAAATTTTGTACCTGATGAACTTAACCTAGAATTACTAAAATATTTGCCCGAGATCATCTGGTTTGTGTATAAAATTATAAGTTGATTCTGTCTGATAATTTGGCCTTATCGCAATGTTGATTTTTACCTACATCTGTATTATAAAAATTGCTTTATAAAATATTTAACCCAAATGAGGTATAGTCAATATATTCAATAGTCGTTTACATGTTGGGTAAGGTCAAATATTTTGTATAAGTTCGTTGAAATTTAATTTTGCCATTGAGCAATGTAGATTAAACAGATGAGTCCTGTCAGTTAAATAGCAAACCAAGTTAATTTATCCAGCTGGACTGTCATGTTTATTTAACATCAGGATTACTTATTCAAAGTAGTGCGTTAATATCATATCATGTACATTTTTTCAAGTATGTATATATATACTTAACATAAACCGTGGTGTTTTAAAATAACAACCTGATAACTGGTTGATTTCTATTCAATTTAACATGACGTTTACTCGCGTGATGCAGTTCAGAAAAATTGGTGGAGTTCGCACGTTTCTCATACTTTGGACTTGACCTGGCGTTTGTGATTCTCATCAACTTTAAAAAAAAACCCCTAACGAATTAATATCAACAGCATCAGTTGTTCAGAAATGAATTTGCATCAAGGGCTGTGTATAAATCAGTTTACAGCTGATTGAACTGCAAACGAGCGAGTAACTTTCGAAATGAATAAATTGTCCACACAATATCGATTGATCGATGATCCTGTTAAGATTGAGTCTCAGCGAATTTAACTTTGAGGCACCTCTATACACATTAAAGCTACAGCAATTCAGCCCATTGTTTTCCTGTGTTTATGTTTTCTTAGTGCCTCACGAGAGGTTTCAACCCGCACTTCTCTAACCCGTAAACTACCGTGATACAGGACTCAACTTTGAAGATATAGAAAGCGTCAATATTAACTGGGTTGTGACATCACACAAGTTTGAAACAAGGTGATACTGTTTCTCATAGTATTCTCCCTTCCACCGTTCCACACTTTTTCCATGTCCTTAAAGAAAATTATTATATCACTTTCTAAAATCTATATATTTCCTTGCATTCAACGCCATTAACTTAACGACACATCCATCCCCTTGGAAATCATCTTCAATCTCCGACATAAACAATGAAGAAGCCATCGCTCAAAGCTTCTTTCACTTAGGCATGTATGAATGTATGTATGTATTCTTATCCAGGGCAAACACACTGTGTGGCAATCATCTTTGTCATTCATATTTATACGCTTCGAGCATTTCCATTACCATTTAGATCAAGGAGACTGAAGAGACACCACGAGCGCAGCGAGACAATGAGGCAACGCTTCTCAGCTATGTTTGTTCTCATTTCCAATGCACACATACACACTCTGGCAGCTGACATTGTTTTTTTTTTGAATGCTTTCTTTTTTCTTTTTTTGATGACCTTTGTGCCATGTTCCCTCATATGGCTGATGGGGGATGTCGCTAACGAAGAATGAAAAAAAAAAAGCGCGTTTATCCTTTTTGATTCTTCATGTATAAATCATCCATGTAAAGGTTATTTAAGGTTAACTTATCCTGAGAGTCTGAATGTGTGTCTGTCAAATTTGTGGTGGTTTTTCATTCAGTTCATTCTTCTGCTCGGAAGTGCACTTGACATTGATTGATAAATTCCGAAAACCATAAGAAAGAGGTTTACGAAGATATTTAGTTGCAGAAGATCATAACCGTCACAACAAAACCACCAGCTGTCATCATCAACCAACGACCCAACCCTTTCGCACTCCTTCGGTTTTCCTTAGGTTATTTCCCTAAGGAAAACCATCGGTATTCTACTCTGGGGTCCCCAAATAACAAATTACCTATACGTACACTGAACAAAATGTGTTTTCTGGAATTTAATGAAATAATTACCTGATTCTAACCAAAAAAATTAGACAGACAAGGACGAAGCTACAAAGCTTTCTAACAAAGCTGTGTTTTGAGAGGCTTACGAGTATTATTTAAGTACGTTAGATTTAGACAAGAGTCAAACCATTTGCGCACGAATTCCTAAAAAAAGTGTCGAAAGTCTATTTTTGTGTTGAATTTCACAAGGGACAATTTTGTTGAAATATTTAACGTTCAACCAGTCTAAGTTTTTATTTTATCATTATCAAAGTGATATAAAAATTATATATCTATCTATGATTTCTGTTTCAAAACAATTATTATTATTAAATATTTTCCATATCGAAAAAGACGTGTTTCAATTATTCTTTTAAAGAACATAACCACTGGTTTAAGGATTTTCCAATAAATTTTTCCTTGAAATGTCTTAAAATAAAACTAATAGATTTTGCCCTTTTCACCTCACAAAATTAAAAGCTGTAGTCCAAATTAAGGGTAATTCTTACGGTGCAGCTACCACATAGAAATTGAGCCCCCAAAATTCACCTTTATAGGATTTTTTTTGTTTTGAAATGGAAGTCTAATATTACTAGGCTACCTATACTAGTATATAGGCAGGAATACGTTTGAAAAGATTTGTGTTTGGATTAACAAACCTATTAATTAGATTTAATCTTTTCTTATGTTTGATTTTGAATTTTTTTTTCAGAGTGTAGCTATACCTTGCCTTATACAGGGTGATTCTCATAAAGTCTGAGAAAAAGATAGAGCGTGTTGACTAGCTCGAGACAAGAAGGTCTAAACCCCCCCCCCCCCGTTTAGCAAAAAGGGGAAATTTTCTAAAAAAAATACTTAAAACAGAAAAAAATATATAAAAAAACAAGAGTTACACATACAATGCCATGATACACCTTTTTGAAAAGCCAAAAATCTCTTATTTTATTATGTTTTTAAATAAAGTTGTTTTAGATAATAGTTTTTGAAAAATTAATATCCAAACTCAAAATTTCGACATTGTATGTGTAACTGTTGTTTTTTAATATTTTTTTTTTTTGTTTTAAGCTTACAAGCTCTAGCTTTTTGTCACACCGTACGCGAATCACCCTGTATATTCTTTTCAACTCCATCAATCAACCTCAAAAACATATATGTTTTACTTTTCCCTAAAGGATTTTTACTAACGAGACATAATTTTTGTTTTTTTTTTTCGAAAACAAAATTGAAAAGCAGATTTATTTTTGTATGATATATAGACTTGGTGTACATTAATTAAACACACATTCTCCACCACTTAAAGGTGCTAATATGTACAATTATACATATGTGGGTTGGTTTTGATTACATTTTTCCTTTGGGGATGTTTATGTTAGGGGGCCATTGGACTAGAGCACCATTTCACTGGAAGCAGTATAATAATTAATTAACTGAAGGCGAGTGAGATTTATTGCTTGGCAACTGTACTTGCTGTTAATGGTTTTTTAATCATTTAAATATAATTCCTTGAGCTAATTTATCTTCGTGATTTAAGGGAGCTTTTGTAATATCTTCCTCTGTCTCATCGTCCGTCGTCGACGTCGCCGACGTCGCGTTGGTCGCTATGACAGGAGCAATTTGGTTTTGGTTTAGATAAATAGTCTTTTGGAACAGGTGTTTTCAAGGGTTTTATAAGAAATTGTGTAATGGGTTTTAAATAAAATGCAATAACTCATAAAAAAGCAGAAAAAAAAAACTTGTAAGATGGATTTGCATTAAATGACATTCCAATAAAGTTAACGATAAAAAAATATATAAATAACGGTTCTAAGCAAACTATACATCCAATTAAAAAAATTGCATTTACAAGGCAGTTATTTCGTATTTGTGGATAATGGCATGTTAAGAAAAAAAATATATAGTATTTGAAAGCTTGAAATTTCATCTTTTAAAATCTTCCGGGCATCGTGCCTCAAAATGACCATTATTTACGAATTGACAAAAATCACTAAACCATTTGTGATAAGTTAAAATTTTGACTGACTGTACCTTTATGAGTATTTCACTGCGTTATGAATAGAATACATTTTGTCAGCTACACGGCTAAGACTTGATTTTTTTCAATTCAATTCAATTCAATTCAATTCAACTCAATTCAATTATATTCAATTCAATTCAATTCAATTATAGGTATTCAATTCAATTCAATTCAATTATAGGTATTCAATTCAATTCAATTCAATTCAACTATAGGTATTCAATTAAATTCAACTCTATTCAAGAACCGGAATGAGTCAGAAGAAACACCGTGTAATAGCGGAATTGTGTGAAATGCATGACAAAATTATTCGAAATAAATTTTTTAACCTTTTAACAAAACAAATCAAACGATAAATCGGTCTTATTTTTTTTAAATAGAATTTTCGGAGTTCCTTACTCAATTTTCGGATACACAAAGAGGATCAACGAATACACATTTTGACAAATATCTATACGTTAGTTTTTGTTGCAGAGCTTTGAGAAATTACCAACTTAAAATGCAAAAAAAAAAAAACAGTTTTTCGCGATGTTTGAGGTTATGTTGCATGACGGAATATTTTTGTCTCCAAAAAAATAACATTTTACTGCCGAAAGTCCCTGCTAATCTTTCTCTTAAAAATTGTTGCTCTAATTTCTGACCAGTACTCGTACCTATTAGGTCAAACTCTCCAAAGTTGCTTTTCTTTTTTTTTTAGTAATTTTTGGGGCAGTTTCCGATTTAAACCAAACAAGAAACCGTAAATAATTTACTTGAACTCTACTGATAGAAAAAATTGTTTCCAAATAAAACAAAATAAATAAACATGATGACACACTAACGAACACAAATAAGTGACATGTGACTTCCTCTATTTTTATAATTTCTTTTTTCCTTCAACTACTTTTTAAATTATACATTTTGAAGTGTGTGTCATCAAAGTGTGCTCCAGTATCTTTCCGATGAAGAACAAAGAAATGCATCTTTTTTTTTTCTGTTTGTATTTCACAAGAATTGACACTCCTCAACCAGTTTCATAAGAAAAAAACAAATTCAAATAAATTAATCAAGCAGCTGTCAGTTGAAGTTTTAAATTTAATTTCCCAGAGTTGACAAAAAGTACTATCTTATCGACAAGAAATGGGGGATTGTTGTATATATATGTAGGATGTGATTATAATTATTTATTAATTTATAACTATTTGTCTTGTTCATTGAGCAATTTGACAAAATAGATAATCATAAATTTTCTTTGGGCGTCAACCAACAAATAGAAGAGAAGATAACTTTTTTCACAAAAGAAAAAGAAAAATAATAATTAATATAGCAACTCTCATTTAAAAATGCGCAGATGAAAATAATTGATTCTGTCATTTAAAGTGACAGTTTTATGGAACTTTTGAATAAACCTTTTATTTTTTTTTCATTTTTTATCGAAATAAATCATACTGTCGGTAAGGTGGTGCCGTTGATACTTCGGTCAGTGGTTTTAGAGCCATTTGTTGTACGCCAAAGAAGATATTTTATTATTATACTGATGTTTAGTCAGTACGGGAAAAAAAGGTATTTGTTTTGTTTGGTTATGTATGGGCAATATGAAAATTTTGCTAGTTTTTTTTAACGATTCGGGTGTTAACAGTAACATTATAAAAGGTGTTTTTTTTAAGAGGTATAGAACTTTAAGTTGGCAACACTGTTTTAACTGGCGGCCATTTTGTCAGCTGTCAAGTGATTTATTTTGAGTTTGGTTTGGCATTTCAAAATAAATAGACTGACGCCTGAACAACGCTTCTAAATTGTGCCCTGCCCATTCGGGCCGTTGATCACAATTTTCATAAGTGAATTTTGTTTAGCGATGAAGTTTGGTTGAATGGATACGTCAATAAACAAAACTGCGTATTTGGAGTGATGATAATCCTCAAGTGTATGTTGAGACACCGTTAGATCCACAGAAACTGATTGTTTGGTGTGCTTTAGGGTTTAGTGGAATAATTGGTCCGTACTTCTTTTAAAACGATGCTGGCCAGAACGTTACAGTCAATGGTGAGCGCTATAGAGCCATGATTACTGACTTTTTCATTCATCAATTGAATAACCATGATGTGCAGGAGCTGTGGTTCCAACAAGACGGCGCAACATGTCACACAGCTCGTGCAACAATTGATTTATTGAAGGAAACGTTTGGTAACCGCATAGATTCACGTTACGGACCCGTGAATTGGCCTCCCAGATCTCCCAGATATGTGAAGTCGCTAATCTACACCGATAAGCCCGAAACGATTGAACGCACTTGAAGGACAACATTCGCCGCGTTATTGCCGATATACGGCTACAAATGATGGAAAAAGTCATTGAAAATTGGACCTCCAGATTAGACTACGTCCGAGCCAGCCCTGGCGGTCATGTACCAGAAATCATATGTAAATTATAATGCTAGAAGATTATCTTTCGAATAAAGTCAATTTAAAAAAATCATCTTTGTTTTATTCTATTTCAAAGTTTTATACCTCTAAAAAAAAACACCCTTTACAACCTTACCTACCGGACCATTATATTTCACTTTTTCCCACTTAAACTCTCCATCATGCTTGCTTAGTTTTGAAAGTGGCTTAAACCATAAACTATATTTGAGCAAACATTCGAATTCGAAACCATCAAAGCGAGTCGAAATATAATTATAGTTTATTAAGCATTCCGTGACTACACTTATACTTGTCAATATTAAATTAGGTATGCGCATTTTCATGCACTCTTAGTGGCTCTAAGCAACTATTTAACAAAAAGTCTTCAATTAAAGTTTAATTCAAAACATAAACGAAGTTTTCTATTTATGCGTCCGTCCGTTCCTGATGTTTGATGGCAGTATATGTATGTAGGTATTGTATTGATGGGGCTGTGTGAGCAAGTTGTAACAATGGAATCATAATGAATTTATGCGCAGCACGCAACCTACATTCATGATGATTATTACTATTATAACTTTTGCCCCAATTTTACAGCCCCAACTTGCATTTGCTCTCACGGCCTTAGTTTTTTTTAATCATAATGTATGTATGAATGTATGTATATTGGCGATTGACCTTCTTCTGTTTCTTCGCTTGGCTTCTATAGGTATACTCGCGTAGGTACTTTGCCCCAAGTTGAACTCGCATATATCGTCTGTTAATTAAGTAAATTAATTCAGCTTCTGAAACATAACTAATAATTTCCTCTCTCTCTCTCTTTCTATTTGCAGGTAAATAAAGCTGTGCTTACTTAATAGGAAAATGCCACATTTAAATGCCAACGTTCAAAACATCACCGACGACAAAAGAATCCATTCTTCACAACTTACAGGTTGGGTATACCTATAGTATAGTTAAATAAATTAATTACGTTTTTTTTTGTTCTCATTCTAAAAAAAAAGTTCAAATAACGGAGACTGAAAATGAATCATGATTTCAATGGCCTCGAGTTTAAGTTTAGATACAACAGGGTATCTACAACTATGATTAACGTTCTTTGTACGATCGTAGGTATATACGGGGTTCTGATGCGATAGCAGAGAATGTTGACTTAAACAAAAAATGCTGTTAGAAGCTGCACGCTTAGACTTAGATATGTACGTTGTACGTACGTACACAAAGTGTTTTGTATTTTGTTGTTATTGTATTTTTGTTCCCCAATTGAGGGCAATTGTTTGTTGTTGATTTAACAAGCTACGGATCTGGTACCTGATGTTGAATAAAGATCTTTTGTTAAGACGCCTTGATTGCTTGGTTTTATTTATATTTTTTTTATGAAACGATAAAAACTTTGAAAATATAAAAATTAAACGTTTATAGAACATTTAGAAATGATAAGTTTTGCTGACTAAACGAACGTTGGATTGCCATGCTGAAAGTCTGAGAACTAATTCTAGCCTATGTCACCTGAGAAGAATGAAAAAACAAAAAACTCCAAAATCTTAGTTTGAAATTGTTACGGGTGTGACAAGTTAATGTTACAGATGTGACAAATGTGATTTATATGCATTAGGCTTAAAAAATGAAATTCTAATGAGAAATTGTTGTCACCAAAAGCGTGTAATCACTTTCCACACAAAAATTAGGGAAATATTTCTCTTTCAAAAGTGAAGTTTTTCTCAATTAAATGTGAAATAATTTCTCATTATGGTGGGAATTCATAATGTTTTTTTAAGGTAAAGAAAGTACTATCAATTAAAAGTGGATTGAATTGCCGTTTATTGGCGATTAAAGTCTAATTATTCTCTCGCACCGTGCAAAATCCATATCCAGAAAAAATAAAAAAAATAATGTTTTGAAATGCCAAAGTGTGACGAGTGTGACGTAACCTTTAAATTAAACTTAAAATTCATGTTCAGTAGGTATAATTTCAAATGTAATTAAATTTTGAATGAATGAGAGCCATGGGGCATTTTAAAGACAAAATCCCTTCAGTCAGTCGGGAAATTCCCATTTTTCCCACAAATCTACATTACATTAAATTATAGACTTAATTGGAGATTTTTTTTTTTTGAGTGAATTAAATTCTTTGTTAAAAAATAAATATCATTCAATTTTATGCCAGAAGTCTTCTATATTCATTCAAAGAATCTTTCGCATTTCAGTCATTAAAAACGAACGAAAGTGGCCACTTAAAGAAATCACTTTCAAAAGTTTGTTTAGCTTTTGCTATTATTTATTCCGTTACTTGAATTATATCTACACTTCTTTTCTAAAAAAAGTAATTCTGATAATTCTTTGAGTATATTTCGCCTTTTTTAAATAATTCTAAAAGAATCTATTGTCATTTTTTCTTATAGTAAAAAATCTAATCTCAATGAGTCAGTTTTACCAGAGTAAGGAATTTTTCGCATGATCTCCCAACACTGGTTCGCTATGACGGTAGATCACAATACACAATATTCTTCTTACTTTTCTTTAAATTAAATGTAATGGGTAACTGGCGGCCATTTTGTCAGCTGTCAAGTGATTTATATTTAGTTTTATTTGGTATTTTAACATGAAGAGACTGACGGCTGAACAACGCTTCCAAATTGTGCCCAAATGGACCCTAAACAAGATTGCCGTTGATCCCAATTTTCATAAGCGAATTTTGTTTAGCGATAAAGCTCACTTATGGTTGAAAGGATACGTCAATAAACAAGACTGCCGTATTTGGAGTGATGATAATCCTCAGGTGTATGTTGAGACACCGTTACATCCATAAAAACTGACTGTTTGGTGTGATTAAAGGTTTGGTGAAATAGTATTCCAGGTAATATTGGAATTGAAAATACCTTTCTCTTCCAAGAATACATTTTTTGAAATCACAAGAAATCAAAAAAAATACCTTTTAAACCCGCAGTTTTACAACTTTCTTCTTTAAAAACTTCACATCTACTCAAAAGCACTTAACTGTAAAAAAATTATTAAAACAAAAAAAAGAAATAATAAAATAATTCTTATTTCTCCAACGGTCACATGAAACTCAAGATGGGGCTATAACGGCTCAGATTGTATTACACTTAAGCCAGTCATTCTTAAGCTCATAAAATGGTCATGTCTTAACAACCACTCAACAAACTGTTCACACATATGTACATATACTCGTGTGTATATACACAACAAATCTTCGCTTTTAAACAAAGTTCTTCAAACGCAAAGAACGACAATTCCAACCGATATTACATATCGAGGAAGTAATAAAGAAGATGAGAAACTCTAAACATTTTTTGCACATACATATGTATACATGTACATATATATAAAAGAATAAGCTTCATACTGACGTAAATATGTACATATATAAAAGTGTCTTCATCGAGTATAGTGTGGCACAGAACGGAACGCATGAGGATAGGATGCATGACAAAATATTGCCAAAGAAAATCCTAGAGAGAAACAAACACTTAAATGTTAATGCCTTTTTCTTCAGCTTCTTCTAAAGAGTAAATCTCTGACTTGGATGACAAAAAATGAGGAAAATTGCACAAAAAGAAAATATAGGTGCAAAAAAAAAAGAAAAAAAAAAACAAACACGGGATACCTACATGCGGTATAAACTGAAACATACATAAAAATCAAATATATACTACACGTCTACATTTTTTGTTTGCCTATGAGAGTGGATGGCAAGCAACAACGACCACCAACAGTGGGAAAGAATATAACTAAGCTTGGAATTAAATAAAAGACAATACTTAAGTTATTAATATTATCTACTATAGAGATTGAATTTTTGATCTTTAATGTTTTTAAAGTAAAATAAAAAAATGCGTATTTCCCCTCCCAGCGTTCTGCAGCATTTTTCCCACTTTTGTTTTTTTTTTAAGAAAATCGGTTTAGGTATTTAGATTCTTGTGTCCTACCGGAAGTAAATAGGTTGGATTCTCTGTAATTGTTGAAAAGGTAATTAGACTAGTTATTAATCCGCAGATTACCAAAGTAATTATGTGAGCAAGCTTACATAAATACCAACAAAATAAAAATTTAATAAAAAAGTAATTTTGGTAGTTTTCAATTTTTTTCATAAACTAGAAGACATAAAACCATCTAGTTTTCAGTGTTCGATTAAGAATTTATAAAGACATCAAATAATTAAAGCCCATTTAGTACTTAATTTCAAAACTTTGAATAAAAAAAAAACAGTAAAATAAAAAAAAATTTTTTTTTTGGTAAATTTTAAGTTTGAAAGTATTTTTTCAAAAATTATTAACACAAATAACTAGGTTGAATCAAACGATAATAAAACAAGTTTTTGGCTTTCAGAAAACAAATAATTTTGTAGGTATTGTAAAAGTTGCCGTTGTTTTTAAATCTTTTTTTTTTTTAATTTTAAGTAATTTTTAGAAAATTGCCCCTCCCGCCTAAACGGAAACACACTTGTATTTAAAATTCCGTTATTATTCATCAGAAATCATTTTTTCATATTTTTATTAAACAAAAAAAACAAATAAAAACTAGAAACTTGGGCGAGCCTATATAAACTTTTTGGCCACTAACTATTTAGAATTCAACCTGAAAAAGGAATTAAATTTCAAGCTAAACACTTTTTGCCTACTCACTTATTGGGCAACAACTTTGTAGTTGTCATCAGCTTTCCGCTTAGAATATCACACTTATCCACAGGTACGAGTTATGATATCAAAATGGCGCACTCCAGCGCTAATTCGGTCACTGAGCTAGGTTGCTACTGCTACTTACCTACCTAAATTATGAAATTATGTTTCCCTCACCAATATTTACCTTAAAGAATTTAAGGGGGCCATTGACCCTCCCCCCCCCCTAACATACATTATGTCTTACCAAACACGAATTGTTGACATCGCATCGTTATCGTTGCAATTGCTATGTCGTCGCATCGGTGTCGGTGTTACTTTGGAAGCGAAATAACTCCCTGCGCCTTAAATGAAAAATAATCTGCATTATTTTTAAACGTCTTTAAAACTATGATTTAATCAATAAATAAAGTGATTTTGCACTACTGTGCGAAGCTACACGGCTGCCTTGGTTATGTCTTCCGTCTGTCCGGCCATCTATCCCATTCCAATGTGATGGTTGTGGTGTGCGAAAATAATTGCAGTAGACACTCTTATAAATGGACAAAAAAAAAAAAATAAAACTAGATGACAGAAGAAGACGAAGCAGCAGCAACAGAAGGAACACAAAAAAAAAATGAGATACCGTGAAGTGAAGGGGTTTAATGAACTTCACACAGATTTGTATCTTTGTATATCTTTTATGTCAGAGCAGAGGTTTACGACAAAAGTTCTTTAAAGTAGAACGTCGTTGTCTTCGTTAAAATTACATAACTCCTTAGTGGCTCAGACAACACTCCACACACCACTCGCTCTGTAACAAGACACACTCGAGTGCAATTGGATGACATTAGGAGTCGATTACACTACAGTCAGAGTGATTGTGATGAACAAAGTAGATGAACGCACTGTAAAGTTGGCAACAGAATAGAGTTTTTTTTGTTCTTCTTCTCGTTTCGTCGTCGCCGTCGTCGTGCTGATTTCTATCTGCGGAAATTAGTTGAATATTATTAATTTTATAAGAACAAATGTAATTTGTGCAAACAAGATATGTGTGTTATTATACTGTTACTGCTACATGCCACCAGAGTTGCTGCACATTTGTATAATATGTACCTACATGATGAAAGATATGCTATGGAGACTGGTCGACCTATCTTCGCTCTATTGATGACAGAGGTTACTCCTCTTTATACTTCTTGAATCGTTGTTCTATACGCAGAAATATGTTACTTACAAAGAAGTTGTTAATCTTATCGTTTGTATTCCATATTCATAGGCACCACTATGTACCGACAATAGAAGGCCATCCGAGTGTAGAGAGAACATAAGAGTGGATAAGATCCGCCAAGCAGTTTTTTTTTGTCATGTCAATCTTAATTGCAGTCTTTCAAGGCAAGTTCCTTGAACCATCATATAATCTGATGATGGAGAACCTTATTGGAGGCAATGGTCGTCGAAAGCAATTAATTATTACATGTCCGCTGCGTAGTTTTACTATTAAAAATTGCATGTAATCCAGACTATTTTATTTGATAAATAATCTTGTTGGTAAACAGAAACATTTTAATAAATTCAATTTGATAATTACGATTTCGTGAAACAAACAATGAACACAAGAAAAATTTGTATCCAACAAAGGAAATTGTGAGGCAAACATCGGAAGTTGTAAATGTTTAATGCGAAACTTAAGGATAATTTAGAAGTGTCCAAATTAAAAATCGAAATGTATGAATTATGGCCGCAATGAAACACGAGGCTGTAGTTGCTTAAGCTATGATTAGACGGTCAGTGTAAATCGTCAACGCATTGGGGTATATTCATAGTCACTTCTAAACTCCAGTTTATCTTAGACTGGGGTTTATTAAATGTTATTTAGATAGTTAAAAACCCAGGTCTTAGATAAACTGGAGTTTAGAAGTGACTATGAATATGCGCCATTGACTATCTGACGTCACCAAAAAAAGTCATCAACTCACTGCCAATGGACCGTCAACGTTGACTATGTCAACGCATAACACATTAACGATCACACGAATGACGCTAGTCCGTCAATGTCACAGGGATATCAACGCAGACTACGTTGACATGGCAGAAAAGTATGCCATGTCAATGTTGGGATTATTGTCAAAGCTTTGTGTCAATGTGTCCTAACATTTGATAGGATGATTACACGTTCAACGAAAAAAGTCAATGCGTTGAAGTTAAAAACAATAAACAATGACGGTGTCAACGCAGCCGTCAACGCATGGACAGTATTTTGCGTTGAGGATCACACGAAAAGACAACTTGGGGACGGAATTTAAAGTCATTTTGACGTCAGAGAGTCAACGCGTTGAGCATTTTCGTTGAACGTCTAATCGTAGCTTCACGCTTTCATTTGGTTGCTAGAATTAATGATACCTTATTTTTCGCATTTTTTAACTATATTTCATAAGATTATTTTATATATTTGATATTATAAAAATTGCTTTTACAAGGTGAACTTTTTCCGATTTTGTATGATTTAATTTTTTTTTTTAAATTATGGAATTAGCGTTATCAGCTGCTTTAGCTGAAATTTATTCACTCCAACCATAGTTAAACGATTTTTTTTAGTTTATTTTATTCTAACTTTCGATGCTTTTCAAAGTATCGCGGTACGCGGTGCTTGTCGCGGCCATTGTGTTCAAGCAATCATATAGCAGCTGATTTAAAAACGATTGAAATGTCAAACGAAAACGTGTTATTGTTCGGTGTGAACGATTTATGAGTTTTCGTAAGCTTTTTTTGCCGAAAACCCCGTTTTGGGTTTGGTGTGAAAAGGCTTTAAGGATATCTTTACATTTGAACCAATAACATCATACGGTGTGACAAAAAACTAGAGCGTGTAGGTTGAGTTGAGACAATAAAAAAATAGTGTAGGAGAGGTCTACCCCCCCCCCCCATTAAGCCAGGAGGGGTAGTTTTCTAAAAAATTGACTTAAAATAGAAAACAAAATATTTAAAAACAACAGTTACACATACAATGCCATGATACACTTTTTTGTAAAGTCAGAAATCTCTTCTTTTATTGTGTTTTTAAATATAGTTGTTTTAGAAAATATTTTTTGAAAAATTAATTTTCAAACTCAAAATTTCGAAAAAAAAATTGAAAAAAATTCGTTCAAACTAATTTTGTTCAGAATTTTAAAAATCTAAAATCTAATCTAAAAAGCTAAAATCTCTTTTAGTTCCTTAAAAAATTGAAATTAACAGAAATAAAATTCCCTTAATTTGACTCCAATCCGTTGCTTAAGTTGCCCTAAAGATCCTATTTCCACTACGTAGCTAGAAAATTAGATTTAGTTATTTTGAATTTTCTCAGAAACTACAAGACATTCAAGTATCTGGTTTTCTGTTTTTGACTAAAAACTAATAAACGCATTGAATTTTGAAAACAAAATTAGTGCTTAATTACGTAAAATTTTGAAAAAAATTAGTTTGAATTTCTAAAAAAAATTTTTTTTTTTTCAAAATTTTAAGTTTGAAAATTTATTTTTCAAAAACTATTTTTTTAAAATAACTTTATTTAAAAACATAATAAAAGAAAAGATTTTTGGCTTTACAAAAATGTATACCATGGCATTGCAAGTATAACCATTGTTTTTTAATATTTTTTCTCTGTTTTAAGTTAATTTTTTTTAGAAAATCGTCCCTCCTGACTAATTCAGTTTTCTAAAGAAATAAAGGAGTTTTAAGCATCCAGCTTTTGGTGTTTGACTAAAAATTAATAAAAGCATTCAATATTAAAAACGAAAATACTATCTATTCTAAATCTATTCTCTTAAACAACATTATTTAAAAACACAATAAAAGAAGAGATTTCTGGCTTTACAAAAAGGTGTATCATGGCATTGTATGTGTAACTGTTGTTTTTTAATTTTTTTTTTCTGTTTTAAGTCAATTTTGCAAGTTCGTGCAATCTTGTCGTGGTTTTGTTGTCAAATCAATCGATTTCAAAATCAATAATAGCCAAACGGAATACTCTATTAAAGAATGCGCTGTTACAATATAACATTCTGAACTGAGTGAGACACATAACACTGTACAAAATTACCAAAAATCATTCTCAATAATTTTTAATTGATTTATACATATCTATCTATAATCAAGCAATAGACAAAATATCTAAAGACAATTTGATCAAATATCAATTGACTGGGATTTATTGTCATATCCAATCCATACAAGAGTGAATTATGATTGTTGATGTTTACTTGAAAGTATTTTGATTCTGAGAATCCAATTAATAAACAAATAAACCTTGAAGCAATAAACATCTCTCTATCTCTTATCGTCATCATCAAAAATAGATAAACTTTATCAAACAATACAAAAATAATACAAAACGAAGCAATAAATATTAAAAAAAAAAAAAAAAATTAAATGCCCCGGGTGAGGCTCGAACTCACGACCTTAAGATTATGAGACTTACGCGCTGCCTACTGCGCCACCGAGGCTATGTTGATAAGGATGCCTCGTCTCCTTTTTACAAAATATTCTCTAAAATATTCAATATAATGGCATATTGAACAAATGATTATATTTATTCAATAATAAATGGGTTAATTCATTAATACAAAACATTAAAACCAGGAAAAGTGAAATTTGTATGCACTTCCTTCAAGAGTGAACATTTTCATGAATCATTGATAAATTCGAGGTCTTAATCAAAACTAACACTACGATAATCGAGAAGTCCGAAAAGTGGGTTTCGTCATGCCGTCCGTCGGTATGTGCGTCTGTGCGTCTGTACATCTGTACGTCTGTGCGTCTGTGCGTCTGTACGTCTGTGCGTCTGTGCGTCTGTACGCCTGTGCGTCGGTGCGTCCACTGTAATTTGAGCTAGAGCCTAAACGGGTGGACCGATTTGCTTCAAATTTAGTACAAAGCATTTTTATGTGATTTCCTAGAGGTGAAATTCAAATTTTTGTTTTAGCTTATCTAGAACGGGTAGCTGTCATACAAATATTTTGGTTTCTTCAAATTTTCTCGAAAACGTCTCTAACGATTTTGATTAAACTTCGTACCTGTAATAACCAAGTCAATTGTAAGAAAACTGCATTTCTGGTTTTTCTCAAAAAATTCACATAACGGAATTAGGCATTCCACGTTTTTTTGAGAAAATGGTCTTATTTTTGGGTTATTCGCGTATATCTTTGCCATGGTTAGACCGATTTTGTTATAAATTTGCAATCTGATGCTTCTCAATAATTTAAACAATAATGCATTTAAAAATTTTTAAAAATATTATTTTATAAACAAAAAAAAAAATCTAACGAAAAATCAATTTTTTACTGCTTAATATTTACTCGTTAAATATATACATCATGCATCTTCAACGTGAGGTTACACACAGTATTTAACCACAAGACCAAGTTCGTGCGATCAAGTCGTGCATATTTTTTTAATTTAGTTCTTCTATTTTAAGCTTTAAAAAAAAAAGCTTCCCGTCTATCCTCGAGTAAAATTCTTGGACAATAATTATGCTGCTGTCATAAAATAATTCATTAAATGTATACTTACTTTTTGTACATTCGGTTTATTTCGAAGAACTTAACTTGATGCATATATAAAGATATTTAAACAACATTTTTTCTTAAACAGCAACACCACCTACGTAACATATATTTGCATTTTGTATTCATTTGCATGAAATTTTGTTAAAAAGATTTTATTTTGAAACTCCTATGAATCACTTGCAAATGTCTGTCTTCGCAAATGAATAAATATTAAAAAAAAAAATAAACATAGAAAATGCACACATGCTTCTTTTGTTTGTTTGGTTGATTTTTGGGAGATTAGATAATCAGTAAATTCAGTTTTAACTAAATTTTTAACACGATTAATAAAAAAATAATAAAAACTTAATTTGTTTTTATCTCTTTTTAATACTGTTGTTAAATTTGTATTGATTTATTTGAATGCTGAATGTGCTATAAAATAAATGTCTATAACTAAGATACAAGGTTAAAATGCAAAAGTTTTAATTATGCACAAAAATGATGATGTATGTTATAGGTAGTCATAAAATACTTAACGAACAAAAAGAAGATGACAATGAAGTTTCAAGGAGTGGACATAAATGTATGGTCATGCGAACAGTGCCAAATATTTTAAATTCTGTATTTTTGTTTTATGTTAAAATATTATGAACTTTGCCAAGAAAGTTCAATACACTGGATAATTTAAAAACAACTTGCATTGTTATAAAAGATACAAATTTGTCTTCATGGGCTTGGGCATTGCTTCCTTATCTATGTTGTTTTTTTTTTATTTTTACTTTTTGTTGAATAAACTTTTTTCCGTTATGCAATTTTTGCTTTTCAGAATAGATATGGTAAGATATTCACCTACAAATCGGCTACGATACCAACATATACTAAAAATGGTGAACCAGATGTTTGGATGCCTTAAAAGAAGATTGCATTCAAAAAAAAAACTTTTTGAAATATAAATATTATTCAAGATACTTGCCGTCATGTGGGTGTGCTTTAATAATGGCATCATTTTGTCTATAGAAAAGTATAGGCATCAGTGTTGAATTTCAGTAGTGGAAATTGCAACACATTAGCGCAGACAAAAGTTTGTGAATATCTGTTTCAAGCTTCAAAGCTGAATACATGTAGGAAAACTTTAAGTGGGTAGGTACTTGACGAGAAAAAAAAATTGTGAATTTCCTTTTTTTTTAACTTCTTATTTTTATAACCAAAAAAACCCACTCGCCGAATTTGTAGGTCTATTAAATTTAAGTGTAACGAAAGCGACCCTAAATGTCAAAATAAGAAGAACAAAAATAGACTTTCTTTAATTCTATGGTTCCCGAGAGTGTTTATTTATTTGTTTTCATTTTATTAAAAAAAAATTATTTTTAAATCAACTTTGGTTGTAATTTTCTATCGAACTGTCCCATTTTCAAACTTTGAAGCGGCTTTTTAAAGTGCATTTGATGGTTTCAAGTGCGTTCCAATCTAAAATGTTGCAATTCTAGAGCTGTTTTCCATTTGCCGTTGTTGACATTCATATAATGCACCATTTTTTAAATATCTGTCATACATAATTTCTTCGTAATTACCATAAAATTTACATTTGATTAGATTAGATTATATTAGATTAGATATAGATTTATTAATTCATAAAAGTTATATTTACAAAAACATTTGAGTTTGAACTTAAATCTTTTGAGGCATGACTAAGGCTGATATCTTTTTTTTCTGAAAAAAAAGGATATACCCGCCAAATTTGGAGATTTCGCGGGATATCAGAATCAGAAAAAAAAGGATAAAACAAGGATACAAAAACAATAAATTTCCACCACAAATCATATTCTATTCTTTTAGTTTAAAATTTTATTTTTAAAAAAATACCTATTTGTTTTAATATTTACGCATACGTATTATGCATTTGGCAGACGAAAATAGAAAATAATCTCTAAGAAACATTTTAATGATCAATCTATCAACAATGTTGCATCGATGTCGTCTTCGATGTCATTGTCACTAGCATCTGAAGCACATTGTTGCATCACATATTTCTCTTTTTTAGAGTTTTGGCGAGACTTGATTTTAAAAAGTTGTAGAATTCCATGCTATGGAAAATGGCTCAGGCGTCAGGCACTTTTAACAAAAAGTGTCACTCTTTGTTTTCACGATTTTGAGAAATGGATACTTTTCTCGAAGTTTAGCGTTCAAAACACATTCCCCTTTAGTTGGTTTTGGCATTTTTTCAATTCGAAATTATTCAAAATAATAAAACTAACCAAAAGAGTTGCGCAGCTTAGCTACGCTAACTGTGAACATATATGTTTAATCGTCGCACTATTTGATTGATCGTTTTAGCTTTTTCCATTAAATTGAAAACATTAGTCGTTTGAAATTTTCCGAAGCTGAAAAAAGGGATATTAAAAGGATAACGCGGGATTTAAGAAGCGTTCACGGGATAGTTTTTTCGAAGTCGGAAAAAGTGACAATCCCGCGAAAAAAAGGTTAGATACCAGCATTCGCATGACCGGAAGGGCCGTCAGCCAGATGATAGCCTAAATTAATAAAATTTCGATTTTTTGTAGTTTAATGGTGCTTTATATACAATTTCCACTTAAAAGTCTTCTCTTATTATCTGTCTTCTATAATTAAGTGCTATTTTTAAATACTGAGATAATTTTTGCCAATCTGTTCCATTTAAAATTTCAATGTGTTCCGCTTGTTCCAAATAACTTTTCTGCCATATTTGTCGCCGAATTTCTGCTAGAATCGGACAACTTGCGATGAAACGCAGTACGTTTTCCCTATCATTGGAGTTGCATAAGGAGCAGTTTAGTGATAGGTCATTGCGATGTGGAATGAAATTTATAGGTAATAGTTCAACTCTTGCCCTGAAAATCAATGAAATTGTTTCACTGTTATGGGTGTCCTTGAAGTAGTTGGATTCTCTTAAATCGTGATGACGTTGAGGGTAGAATCCCCTATGTAGTGAACTAGTAGCTTGCTCTATACTTTTCTCTCTTGATTTTGGAGTGAAGCTTTTCCAGTAGATTGTGTAGATAGGGCCTCCATTCTGCAAGATTATCTAAAGTTAGATTGAAAGAGAGTTCACAAGTGTCTACTAGGTTTTTCCATTCCTGAAACCACGAGCTTTGGGACCTTATTATCGATACTGCAATCTTTCTTGCCACTTTGTCGACGTGGCTATTCATTAGTTTGGTGATGTAGTTGAAGTGCAGTTTAAGAGATGAGAGATATAATGGTGATAGACCGGTTTCGATGAGAAGCATGTAATTAGGTGTTGTTTCTGGTAGTCGAAATTGCCTCTTTAGAAAGAACCTCAAGAGTTTTTCGGTGGTTTCAGACTGATTCCAGCCCCATGATTCCGCAGCATACAGCATTATTGATTCGGACGTTGCGAGAAAAACTTTGTATTTTGCACTAAATGCTAGGTCCTTGTTTCCATATACATTTTTCCACACCGTCCCAATCGCATTTTTGGACGAAGAAAGTTTTTTTACTAGGTTTAAGTTGCTCGTCACAGTGTAACCCAAGTATTGGTATTCCCTCGCAGTTTCAATTTGGTCAACTCCATAATACCATTTCTCGTTTGCAGCCAATCGCCCTGATCCTCTCCGAAAAACCATTGTTTTTGACTTGTTAAGGTTCACTGTTAGATTCCATTTCGAACAGTTATTCCGTAATTTGTTGATCATTAGCTGAAGAGATTCAGGAGATTCAGCTAGAATGACAAGATCGTCTGCGTACATCAGAACTTTAATCCTAAACCCATCAATGGTTATGCCACATGGCAGGTCTTCTATTAGGTCCTCGATATAAAGGCAAAAAGCTGAAGGGCTGAGATTGCAACCTTGTTTCAATCCTACTAACGCGAGAAACCAATCAGATAGATTTTGCCCATCCCATACTGCATTGGTTGTTTCTTTATAGATGTCCTCAATTATTTATCCAAATTTTAGAGACATCCCATCTCTAAACAATTTAAACATCAGATCTTTTCCGTCGATGGAATCGAATGCCGCTCGGAAATCGATGAAACATGCGTATAGTTTTTTCTTTCTACGGAGATATATCTCTGCGATGTTGGTTAGGCTAAATATGTGATCCACTGTGGAATATCATTTTCTAAACCATATTTGGAATTCACTCAGAATATGGTTACTTTCAATCCATGATGTAAGTCGGCTTCTTAGAATTTCCATAAAGATTTTAAGCGATGAGTTGAGAAAAGCAATGCCTCGATAGTTGGATGGGTCCATCTTATCTCCTTTTTTGAATTATAACAAAAAAAAAAAATTATAGATTTCCTGAAATCCTCCGGTGTTTCACCTGTAGTGAAAATCTCATTGTACACTTTTGTAAGAAGTGTTAAAAACTCTAATGTTGCGTATTTCCAGAATTCATTTGGGATTCGATCAATCCCGGGAGCTTTGTTGTCTTTTATTTTGGCTACAACTGCTTCGACTTCAGAGATTGATATTTCTCTATCCAGAATTTGATTTTCGACATTTGGTCTAGCGTATTGGATTGGAGGAGCAAACAGTTCCGGGTTCAATTGTCCTTCAAAATAATTTTGTAGTGTTTCTGCGGGCAAGAGTGTTTTTGTTACAAAAGGTCTTCCTTTTATATTTTGTATTTCTTTCCAAAATTCCGATGAGTTCATGCAGTATGTTAGACTTTCTGCTTGTTTTTTCCAACTTTGTGGAAAGCAGCCAGAGTTAAACCTGTACCTTAAAAGTCTGTACCCGTAGAACCGTCTGTCAATCGACCGATAAGCATCTGACCTTGCTTGTCAAAGGTCTTGGAAAAGCTTCTAGCGAAGCAAATAATAGAGCATCTTAACCCACAGAGTCTGATATATCCGTATCAATCTGGGTTCAGAGCAAATCACTCTTGTTCCACAACAATGGTTAAAATTCATGATGATATCAGACTACAATTCGATCAAAATAATTTGACTGTTTTATGTTTGCTCTAAGGCCTTTGACAAAGTCAACCATGATGTTCTATGTGCAAAAACTTAAGCACTATTTTGGGTTTTCTAATTTGGCTGTCTCCCTTGTAAAGAGCTATTTTTCTGACAGGACTCAGCGTATGGTAGTTGGCGATCATTGGTCACGGCCTAGTTTCTCGAAAACAGGTGTTCCACAGGGCTCTATATTGGGACCAATTCTCTTCTGCCTGCTGTTTGTGATAATGTCTCCTTTCATCTTTATGCAGATGATGTACAAATCTATCTTTCAAGTTGAATTGGCCTGATCGATGACCTTATTTTTCCCATCAACGAGGATCTTATATCCATCTGTAAATGGACTAAGGAAATTGGTCTATTACTTAACCCTAAAAAAACCCAGGCTTTGTTGGTATCCAAGAAGGAGTACAATACGGAACAGTTGCCCTCGATATCCATTTATAATTCCACTGTTTCCTATGTAAAATCTGTGACCAGTTTTGGTATCAACGTTACGAATGATTTATTTTGTTGGGATCAAATAAAATCTGTTGTGGAACGAATATACGGAGCTCTAAGAAAACTCTGGATATCAAGTAGTTTTACACCTACTGATACACGACTTCGCTTGGTTAAAACGCTTCTTGTGTCGATTATTTCATTTTCTGAATTAGTGTATCCTAAACTGTAGATTCTATGTCCGAGCACAAGCTTAACGTTGCATTTAATGACATGACAAGGTTATGTTTACGGTCTACGTAGATACGACCACATATTCAGTTCAGTCAGTTATATTAATTTTTATTAAGTTATTTGTGGACGTTTAGAGCAAACGTTAAACAGTTTTATTCGATTTGCCTTAAAAATTTTAAAATAGCATCATTTGTGATCTGGTAGTTAGAACATTTCCATCAAAGTATCGTACGTTAAGAAATTAGAAAATTATTTTTTTTTTTTGCAAAAAAAACGACTTTTCGTCTTTTTAAACGTGATTTTCGCCTCTTTACACACATTTTGAACGAATCATAAATTCCCAGCGACTTAATAGAATATATTGACTTGTGAACATCAAATTGATTTATTTTTATAAAAGTATCCTTACAAAAAAGACTATAACGACTTCGCAAAATACGAAAACAACCTTAAAAATCGCCTTTTTTACGTTTTCAAAAACGATTTTCGGCTAAAGGACGTAAAAACGACAGAGTGACGATCGCAAAATACGAAAAAACCTTGAAAATCGCCTTTTTTACGTTTTCAAAAACGATTTTCGGCTAAAGGACGTAAAAACGACAGAGTGACGATCAGGAAATTGCCAGCTTTCAATCTAAGTATTAAAAGACCCAAAGAACCAACCGAATTTGTATGTCCTTAAAGAAGTTGTACGTTTGTAGCAAACGTAAAAATTTACTTACTCGATTTACGGCTGAACTAAAAAATTTAAAACATATTTGTGTTCTGTGATTTACCGCACCTTTCCATCGATGTATCACACGTTAAGAAATTAAAAACTATTTTTTTTTTTGTTGAAAAATCGACTTTTTTGACGCTTTAAACGTGATTTTCGCCTCTTTCAACGCAATTTGCCACCAAACCAAATTTTCCAGCGGTGTCTGGGTCAAAAATAGCAATCTAACAACTGCGTATATCAAGTTCACTGCTATATTGACTGTTCAGATAACAGCACTTACCAAAATACAATTTAAATTTAAATTTAAATTCGAATTCAAATAATAAAAGTTTTTTTATAAAACCATTCATAATTTTGTTCTTAATTAAAATAATCAGTGATTCAATGAGGCGCCATTGAGCAAAATTACTTTTTATCTGAATAAATGAATATGATTGTTACAAAGTCACGAAAAACGCCCACGCACAATCGAGTCTTACATAAACACAGCTGAATTGTTTATCACTGCCAGCCAGTCAGTCAATAACAAACAAAAATATTTTGCATCCGTTATATGTGCGTGCGTGTGTGCGTTCGTTCATGTCCGTAATCAGATATAGTTGACTCATAACAACAACAAAGGGTGTTTTTGTCATTGACTTCCAATGCCATGCATCTCGGTTTCGGCGATGATAACGATGACGACGGCAACTCCTACAAACGAAAACGAACCAATCTAACTGTTTGCGGTCTACCAACCAAGCGCATACGCACACCAACCAAACGCAGTAGTAGGTACCAACTGTCAATGCCAACTATAAGTGAATGCGAAGCGAGAAAATAATGTGTCAATTAAATGTCAGATGTTGGTCTTTATACAATTTGACAGCTAATTGAATGGCAATCATCCACACAATGGGTTTTAACTTGTTGTTCCATAATGAATACGTCAAAAGAAGAAAAAAACAAAACCACACAAAGTGAATTTCTTCAGAAATAAATCGGAAAAAGGCCAACAGAGTTGATTGCTCCTCATGATGACGACGAGACGGTCGGAAATATACGGAAGACCCATATCGCACGATACTGAGAATACGAGAATTTGGTTTCCATTGACGGACACGGATTCCAAAGTTTCCAATTTAATTTTGTCAAAGTGAAATTCGAGATGGTTTTTGGCTGACTTCTCTCCAAATCCAAATAGAATCGTCTCTCTGTGGAGGTAAAATAAGCGTGCATCGTCGATGAAAACACAAAAACCAACAATAAATACAAAAACAACAACAACGGCGACGTATTATGTTTAAAATTCCAATTGTAGCCTCTCCGGATGCATTCAATTTATTGTGGGGTTGAGCTTCGATAGACGAGGTGTATCAAATTTATTCTGAAACCAAAACGTCTGCCGCGCTGCACCCGCCGCCGGTTGATGTGTGTAAGTGTGATTTGAATTTCAAATTTGATAATTGCACCTCATAAAAATTAAATTATATGCAAAAGTTGTTTAATGCTCAGTTCAGTTTTATGCCTGTCTATGTTTAGAGTGCAAAAAATAATAATAATTGAAATTTGAGGTTATTGACATTGACATTTGCAAGGAATGTCTCGTTCATTTTGCAACATACTCGTATACAATCAAAAATGAAATAAAAACGAATATTGAAGGTAGTTATGCCTTAATATTTAACACCTTAAGCCCCATATCCAGCTATGGAATGCTAGAACATTATGGAATCTGTGGCAATGTTATTTGTAATGTAAATAGCCTTGAGAGTATTTCGCTGGAAAGTAAGTTATCTTCGTTCAATTGATTCAGCATTAATCAGACAGTAAAACAAAGCCCCGAAAGATTTTTGATCAGTGTAATTTTGTTGGTGTGTCAGAGCGTCCCATAAATGAATTTTATTTCTATAAGTGGTTCCAAGTTTCAAGTTGGTAGCATTGGCATTTGACACCTGTCAAACTCAGCTGTCATTGGAAGTGTCATAATATTAGTTGAATGTTTGCCTGAACAATCGAACAACGCGTTAAAATTATTAACACAAATGTTGATTCAAACGTAGCCACTTTTCGCGCACTACGCGATGATTACGGGCGTCAAAATCGACCGACAACGCAGGCAATCGGTAAAATTGTGAAGAAATTTGAAGAGAGTGGAAGCGTTACTGATATCGTGCATGATCGTTATGCACGCTCGAAAATATTGCTGCTGCAAGTGCAAGTGTTACCGATGATCCGAATTTATCGATTTCGTGGAGTGCGCAGCAATTGGTCGAATGATAACCTATTTTTTTTGACCGGCGATTGAAGATCATGACTTGGACGATATGTGGTTCCAATCCGTCTTGTTATAGCCAACACGACCAATTATGTGGCTTTATTGCGTGAGAAGTTTCCTGGTCGCGTAATTACACGTTTTGGCGACGTCAATTGGCCACCAAGATCATGAGGGTTTGAATTTTTTCTGTGCGACTACGCAAAAGACCGTGTTTACGCGAATAATCCCCGAACTCTAGACGCATAAAAAACCAACATAACTCAAGGTATGGCCGAGATACAGCCCGAAATGTGCGAAAAAGTGGTTAAAAATGACCTCAAAAGAATCGCATGCTGCGAATCATCCCGAGGCGGCCATTTGAATGATATTGTTTTTCACACTTAATGGCAAAGTCCAAACTTTATAATAAAATAAAACTTATCATTAAAAATGTATCGCTGTATGTGTTTTATTTAGCTTTACTTTCGAGACCGAAAAATGAATGACCAGTTATAATATGGGCTCGGTCTAGTCGCGATTTTTTTTTATTTTTGTGAATGAAAATATTCAACTCAAATTTTAATCTAAATGTTGCTTACTATTTACGTTGAAAAATTCAATTTTATAATTTAAAAATTTCATTTTTTTATTTAATAATCTTTTATGCATAGTACAGTTAGACCGCGGCACAGTGGTCCAAAATGACTTTTTTCATTGCAAAAAATCATATTTTTTTAACGCATGATAGATAGATATCACTAAAATTTTGTTTTTCTTCTTAAAATAAATTTCCAAGGCTATAAAAATAGTAATTTTTAAGAAAATTGCTTCACAGGTTTCTTTCTAAATATAAGGCTGAAAGAAGATTTTCTTAGAAAAAAAGAATTAACATCAGAAAAAGGAATTAAAGCAAAACTTTAAAAACAGTTAAAAATTTGTGAAAAAATGTCTGTAGCTATTTAATTATTCATAGGATGTTCCAAAATATAATTGTTCACAACAGTGGATGCATAAAGTTAACAAACCATTTTTTCATGTTTTTTAGGAAGTATATATAACAGTATTTTTTTTGTTCATTTTGTGGCTCATCGAGATATCTTATAAACGGTTTCAGTGGCCAATTTTATGTGAAACAGTGTAGGAAAAAATTATACAGACCAAAATTTGAATCAATAATTTAAAAAAAATTATTTTTATAAAATAAAATAGAATACACAATACGTCTTTTTTAAATTAAGTATAAATCATTGGCATCATCATCATTTTCAACATTTAATAGACTTACTTACTAGTTCTGGGCAATACCTATTTTTCAGCCATTTTTGAGATCTCACGTGCCTTAAAGATTAAATATGTGCATTCGACGATATAGCCAGCATACTGAATGTTCCGTTTACTTCATTTTTTAAAAGAAATCTTGTTGCTAATTTATGCCAGTCACAACATTTTATTTTAAATTTATAATATTTATAACTTTTGAGTATAATTTTGGTTTCTTCGTCGTCACTTATATCTTTGTATTAGTTTTGAAACAAAGTTACGAATTCTTGAGCGTAACGTAATGAGTCGAACCTTTTGAAAACTAAGTCCAAAGTTTATATACATATGAATGTACAAGGATTATTTTACCTGCCACATGTAAATTGCTCATAACCTCTTTTTTTGGGTAGTGATAAGTGGGCGGATTTTAACAAAACGTATTTTAATCGATATAAGAAGAAAAATTGCTTTTAATACCAAAATCTTAGCACCGGGAACCTGCTTTTTTTCAACAAATAACATTATCTCAAGACGATGCAAAAAGTTGCAGCTGCAATTTTGCATATTGAATTAAAAATAGTTAGGCTAAAATATCTTGGTAATTTTTCAGCGGGATTGAGATGTTGTTTGTAACTCTATTCAAACCTCAAAAACTCGTAAAAAAGTGTTTTTTTTTTGTTTTATTTATTAAAAATATTGGCGCAAAATTTTAAACATTTAAAACCTGATCTAAATCATTTTTAAATTAGACGCCCACTCTAAAAATGAGTTTTAGAATGAGAGTCGACTCTTTGATAATTTTAAACGATATAAAGTATACTTTAACGCTAAAGCACTCGTCTAACTTTAAAAGCAGCAAAATGCTTCTCTATCTTTTTTAAAGTATACTTTATCCATTCAACGTTTGTAATTTCATAACAAAAATTTAAAGAAAAACGTTTGATGAAGATTTTAAGGATATAAATCAACAATCACGAAAACTGTCTTAAACAATTTGTGATGCATGCACTCAGTAACCATTACCACAACAAAACAACACCATCTCCACCCCCCGATTCAATAGACTACGACACCAAACAATATACATTACAAAATTGTATTCGGTCGACCGCCCTAACAAAAACAAAAAAAAATGTGGTACATAGTGTTGGACTACCATATCGCGGCAAATCATTTTCTGCTCACAAAATCGCCCGTCATCTTAGCTGAAAAGGTGAAATAGCTAAAGGGGAGTTAAAAAAAAAGAAAATAATTACAAAAAAATTTAATTTTTAAAGGGGACACCCGGATTTGAACCAGGTACCTCTCGATCTGCAGTCGAATGCTCTGCGACAAATCATAAAAAAAAAACCTAAAAAATACGCTAATAACCCTACAAATGCGATTAAAACCCTACAAATGCGCTTAAAACACTTCATTAGTTAGAAGAGCTGTTTAAAGTGTTTAAAATTAAGAAAAGGTTAGACAAGGGCTCGCAACTAAACGACTGCGTTTACTAGAGTCGGTTTTATTCCTGAAACGAGGACTGTTTAAAAATTTGCACCAATTTTTTTTTTAAATTTTAAATGTCAATTTACTTACAAATAATACAAGCACGTAATATTGAAGAAGAGAAAGAGTTTTCATGGAATGTGCCATAATTGCAAAAAAGAAAATAAATAAATTAGTTTTTTGATATTTTTTTTTACTCTATAAACAAAATTGTCCAACTTTGAAAAGCTGTATAAACCAAACTAATTACCAACAAAATATTTTGTTTGCTGTTTTTGAAGCTCTGTTTATATTCTTATTAGAAATAAAAAACAAAACAATACAAAATTTTTGTATTTATGCCACGACTTTTGGCTTTTTGGACCACAGTGTGCCGAGTTTCGCAGTAAATTTTGTTCCACAAATCCTAATGTTTGTTTTAAAATATAATTAAATCTTCAAAAATTACAGCGATTTCTTTTTCGTAAACAGAAAGAAGTTGATTTGGACTCCATAACAAAAAAACAATTTTACAAGCCAAACATTAAAAGTGTCAAAGATTGACAGTTAAATTTATAGCGACGACTTTGGCTACCTCTACCATCTATATTATACATAATCCATATAGGAAACTATAAAACAAAAACCGTACCTTATGTTAAATCACAATTCAAAACATTAATTATATCTCGCTTCACTCAAATGTTCACAATATTTATTTTGATTTAGTGTTTTTCAAGCCGTCACCTAGTGATAAGGTGGAATTTCTTAACACGAATGTATTAAGGCTCTTTGAAATGTATGTGCCATTAAAAACTAAACGCTGTATTCCAAAAAACAAACCCTGTTCCCGAATGAGATTCTATCATTAATGCGACAGCGCGATATTGCCTTCAAACGCTGGAAAACTTTTCGTCTTGACATCTTTCATCAATAATTTTGTGCTCTTCGAAACAAAACTGTATTGGCAATTCGCAATGCAAAGGTTGTCTTATATCGTCCAGTCGTTTCAATGATACACAAAGTTGTAAACAAATTTTTCAAAATCTTTAGAGGCTTGGTGTTACAAAATCTCGTAGTGCTTCAACTTGAGATATTAACATCAATGATCTAAATCAAAGTTTCGTATCTTCGAGCAACTCTACTACCAATTTACCTTCTGATCCCGCTATATTCAATGTTTTTAATAGTCATTCCCAACTCAAAATTAATTTTCCTTTTCGATTATATCTCCTGAGGATGTCGTAGAAGGTGTCCTCTCTAGTAAATCTAACACTATTGGATTGGATGAAATGCACTCTTCGTTTTTGGAACGATATATAAACCACCAATTCAATCATATCAACAAGTGAATTTCCTACACAATGGAAAAAGACAAATGTAATACCTGTTCTGAAAACCTCAAGAGGAGAGGAATTCAAACCAATTTCAATATTACCTTTTCTCTCGAAGGTGTTTGAAAAAATTATTCAAAAGCAAATTAGTATGTTTCTTGCGCAAGAAAGTATATTAACATCAAAACAATCCGGATTTCGTAAAAATAATAGTTGCATTACTGCCTTAGTAAGTGTCTCAGAGGACATAAAGAAGTCTATTGATAAGGATTATGTCACGTTTTTGATACTCCTAGATTTTTCGAAATCATTCGACATGGTGAATCATTCAATACTTTGCGAAAAGCTCTCCCAGTTTTATAACTTTTCTTTTAAAGCAATTAAGTTGTTTTTCTCTTATTTAACTGGAAGAACACAAGCAGTTGTACTCTAAAAAGTCCTATCCAACTTTTTATCTAACAAAAACGATGTCCCTCAGGGATCAATACTTGGGCCGCTCTTTTTTTGACATTTCTCTTCAGTAAGGTTTGCCATTTCATGATGGAAAGATATACGAGCCAACAACGAGTCGAAATTATTAAAATTTACTACCGAAATTCGGAGTCAGTGGCCTCAGCGTTAAGAGCGCTACGTCCAATTTATGGACGTCATAATCGTCCTAGCAGGTCAACAATTGAGCACAGTACAAAATGTTCCCGTGCCAGTGAGAGAAAGAAGTGCCCGTAGTGTCGAGAATATTGCTGCCGCTGAGGCTTCAGTTGGAGAAAGCCCAAATGTGTCTCTCACACGTCGTTCTCAAGTGTTGGGCATCTCTGTGACGTCGTTGTGGCGAATTTTGCGAAAAGATCTTGGCCTACATCCTTACAAGATTAAATTGACGCAATCACTGAATCCGCTTGACCACCAAAAGCGTCGTATATGTTCGTGAATTGGGCTGAGCAACAACTTGAAAATGATTCGGATTTTCATCGAAAAATCATCTTCAGCGATGAGGCTCATTTCTGGCTGAATGGCTTCGTCAATAAACAAAATATGCGGTATTGGTCAGGCAGCAGTGCACACGTACTCCATGAGTCATTATTGCATCCCGAAAAAATTACGGTTTGGTGTGGTTTATGGGCCGGCGGCGTCATTGGGCCGTACTTCTTCCGTGATGATCAAGACCGGCACGTTACTGTGAATGGCTACCGTTCAATGATAACCGAATATTTTTGGCCCCAATTGGATGATATGGACTTGGAGGACATATGGTTCCAACTGGACGGCGCCACAAGCCACACAGCGAATGTCACAATCAATTTATTAGAAACCAAGTTTGGAGAACGTATGTTATCTCACGAAATGGTCCAGTCGCTTGGCCGCCTCGGTCGTGCGATTTGACGCCGTTAGACTATTTCCTGTGGGACAACGTCAAGTCTATGGTCTATGCCAACAAGCCAGCGACATTTGATGAACTTCGTTCGAATATCGAAAGTGAAATTGCAGCAGTATCGGGCGATTTATGCTTGAAAACCGTCGAAAATTGGGTTCAGCGTCTGGACTTTTGCAAGCGTGCCCGTGGTGGCCATGCAAAAGAAATTGAGTTCCATACATAATGGCATCGAACGTACTTTCACATGAATAAAGAATTTAATTGATATCCAAAACCGTTTTTGTTTTATTTAAAAAAAACTTTTGTAGCGCTCTTATTGAAAAACCCGATATTTTGTATCTTTTTAAAATAATTTGTAAACTTGCCATATTGTAAACATTATTGTAGCCTTGGTCCAATTATAATGCTACACTAAAAATTAGATATTATATCTTACAGTGTAGATAAGCAATTCATAAATAAATAAATAAACTAAATAATCTAAACTAAATTTAAAATCCAATCCTACCTTCCAGACTATTAAGTTGATTTTGCTAAATTGTTATTACACATTGTTTTCTATGTAGAAATCTTAACAAAAAACAAAAAAAAAAAAAAAACAATTCAAATCGATTTCATCCATTGACCTCTTATTCCCCAAGAAAGGTTTAAGTGTTTTATTCTCTTTGACTTTCGTTTTCATTTGCCATTTTGTCCTAAGTCGTCTGTGAGGTTTAAGTTTTATTTGTTTCTTGAACTCATTTCCTTTTTCTTCTTATAAATAAATAGAAGACTTATACATATGACCTTTATTTTATAGAGGGTTGTGTATAACATTTATATTACATACGTAAAACGTACGTATCCATACATACACACACCAACTTACAATACTTGTGAAATGATTTAAGAGGTTTACGACTGAAAATACGTGTATGATGTGTACTTGATTTGGTTTTACTTTTCTTTTATTATTGGTAATGTTGTTGTGTTTTAGATTTTTCCATTTCCCATTCATACATAATCGAAAAAAATTACACCCTTTTTTCATTTATATATAAATCAGAAGCTGCGATAAATAACATCAATTTCCTTCAAGTAAAATTGAATTCCTTAAATAAATTAAATATTTAGGGCACCAGTTGGTGTTGAACTTTGTTTTGTTCTTGTTGTTGTTGTTGTTGATACTTGTACGGTAACGAGACATTAAACACATTTTTTATCGATGTTACTTCGTTAGAATTTCTGTCGAAGACGTCAATTTCATGACAGGAAATTAACGACTTAGAATTATTACACCAAGAAGCAAACACGACAATAAATAAATAAAAAATAAATATTGCAAGTGTTCCGCACTTTAATATTTGTTCGTTATTCTCTGTCACGTCTAATACAAAATTCTTGAGGCACTGGAACTGCAAATCGAAAATGGTTATACCTATAGGGTTTTATTTTTTATTTGGTCATACAAAATGAAAATAAAACAAAATTGCAACATATAAAAGGCCATACGTCTCATATTTGGCTAGCGAGTTCCCATCTGGTAACTTACAACTCTCAACCATTTCTGTGTCCGCGTGTTGTTAGTTTGCAGAAATGGAGGGGACCTACAATTTCCAGCCAAACGGCTGAGATGAAAGGCACATTATCATGACAAGAGATACTCTTGGAGAATTTGTCACTTCCTCGCAAAGAAAGACACTTTTCTTATGAAGGTGACATAGGCTTGTATTCGATCCCACACCTTCGGCATGACAGTCCACAGCACTACGTACAACTTAAGTGTGCAAGGCGGGCTAGATTAGGACATGTCCTGATGTATATGTATACGAACATATCAGTAAAGTGTGTTTTTTTAGAGGTATAGAACTTTAAGTTGGCAACACTATTTTAACTGGCGGCCATTTTGTCAGCTGTCAAGTGATTTGTTTTTACTTTGGTTTGGCATTTCAACAAGAATAGACTGACGTCTGAACAACGCTTCCAAATTGTGCCCGAATGGGCCCAAAAAAACAATATTGCCGGTGATCCCAATTTTCATAAGCGAATTTGGTTAAGCGATGAAGCTCACTTTTGGTTGAATGGATTAGCCAATAAACAAAACTGCCGTATTTGGAGTGATGATAATCCTCAAGTGTATGTTGAGGCACCGTTTGGTGGTCATATTTAAATTATAATGCCAGAAGATTATCTTTCGAATAAAGTAAATTTCATGTCAATTTAAAAAAATCATCTTTGTTTTATTCCATTTCAAAGTTCTATACCTCTAAAAAAACACCCTTTATAATTCTAGATATATTTTTCTCAGAATTGGGTTAAAAGCCCCAAAAGTAAAAAAGTTAACGGACTAACAGTCTCGACGGATTCTTGCGACAGTATTCCAAATATTGGCCTTAGTGTAATTGGTTTTCAGCCACGAATATGATTCGTAGAATAGGCGTAGTTTGGTAAATTTTACTAATATTGTATTCGTATTCGTACAAAAGCAAACGTACATTGCACAAATACTATTATTAAATCTACGCATGGTCCTTATACCCATTCGTACATTATACTGTGCCATTCGTACATTGTACGAATGTTATTGTAATATTTACCAATGCTCTTACTATTGATTTGTACATTTTACATTGCCATACGTATATTGTACAAATAATATTGTAGAACTTACCACCATTGCATTTGTAAACAATCAAGAGTTAAAATAATAACAAAATGCTCTGTATTAAAGTATAAAAATAATTTACTGACTTCATATTCCTATATATAAATAGATTAATAATAAATAGAAATTCATGTAATTTTTTGACAGCGACATTACTCCATAATTTCATCAAATGTTTTTAAGTTATTTGGTTCGAAGGCCGCTAAAAATATATAAAATATTTAACAATCATAATTTTTTGAAAAAAATGTCTACTTACACTGAATGTCATGCAAAAAACTATAAGCTGTCGAATTTATTTTTGCTATGCCACTTGCCAATTGTTGAAATTGTATATTAATTATTTCTCACATGTAATTTCTTAACCATCACTTAACTCAATATATTATGTTTTGTTTAATACTTTTTTCTAAATAATATTTACTTTAATATTTATTTTCACAGAAAGACAAATTTGTTTTATACATGCGCACTTCACAATAACACGTTTCAACTAATTTTAAAATGAAATAAGTTTACCAAAAGAAACAACGTAAATACCCGCTTGTATTTTTTTAAACTCAACTAATGCTTCGTACATTCTACGAATAATTCGTACGGTCAACCTACGAATGAATTTTGTCTACTAATATTTGTTTTACTTCGTAAATAGTACGAATTCATTAGTAAATACTACGAATGCAATGGACAAAATTACGAAATTATTCGTACCAGAAATCAACGAATGTTATTAGTTATATGTACACAATAATTCGTACAATACACTCATACTGATTGTTAAATTTTTGTTTACGAATATAATTGGTACATAAAACGAGTTAATTTGTGGATACTACCACAGGTATTAGTAAAACTTCACGAATGAATTCGTAAACATCTAACGATACAAATACTTCGTATATTTTACGAATATTCGTACAATGCACGAATTTTTCTGCTACGAATGTCATTTGTAGCCATTTTACTAATAAATATTTTGAGTGAATGCACTTCTATAAAGCTAAAACTAAAGGACCACCAAGGGGCAATCTTGAGACTGAGATCCCTTTTTTGTATTTTTTTCTTCTTGAATAGGCACATAACACGATTTAATTTCAGACTGGGTCACACAATTATTGAAAAATGAGTCGCCCGGTCTAATTTTAGAACATGCAAATATGATTTTCTTTTCATTCGAGACTGTTAATGTTCCATCTCCGTTAAAAAAAAAATCGATTTAAGACTCATATCCGCCTGAAGAGACACATTATATCAATATCCAACCAATAACGAGTCCATAAAATGTTCAATGTACATTTAATCGACTCAGTTGATGCTAATTTTAAAAATATCGATGACTGTCATTTATGAAGAATAAAAATAGCACAACTCTCTTCCAAATAAAAAAAAATTAACAAAAAAAATTTTTTTTAAACTTGATAAATCTTGTTCTATAAAAATTTAAAATTATTCACGTTCATTCTGAACAGCTGCACGCTAAGCAGCATTAAATTGAAATAAAAGCCAAAATTTAGCCTCGCTAACCAGTCTCAGTCACAGTGAAAGTCATAAGAAAATAAATTGAAATAATTTACCTACAACAAAAAAAAAATCGTTAAATTTTGTTCTATTAAACAATCTATGAAACTAATTATTTAAACATAAAAGAACTATTTAGAAAATTAATTTACCTTATAATTTTAAATTTAGAATGCACAATTGAATGCGACGCTTGTCAAGTTTAATTTATGTTTTATTTTATTTTATTAGATTTTATTACTTGTTATTTGTTTCTATATAAGAGTTTGATGTATTTTTTTAAAAAAAGTTATGTTTTTCTTCCAACTTTCAACTTCCTTTTTTGGAAAAATGCTTTGCATGAACAGGGTGGGACAAAAATCCCCTTCCCAGGTAAATAATTATTACTTTTGAATGAAAAGATAATAACTAATAAAATAAATTATATTTCCTGGACATTTTTTACATAATGTTTCATTAGTTTTTATCTTTTTGCTAAATATTTAATACAGATTTACTAAGGAAAGGAACTATTCGCCCACCTTTTACCTACATAGGAAAGAGACTTTTATCCCCACTCCCCACGTTTGTAATCAAATCATCGACCTATAGCACTCGCTGTTGACGGCGATCACCTGGCCAACGTCGTTTTCAACGAAATATGGACCGGCGTCATCGGTCCCAGCCCAAAATCCACACAAACAGTGACTTTTCGAGGTGCTTTGGATGCTCTTGGATCTCAAGTGGATTGGTATCGTCCCAAATTCGACAATTTTGTCTGTCCAGAAATGGGCCTCATCAAGATGACCGTAAATGGGCGAAGCGCGCAGAACGTAGCCCCAACAACAATTTTATCATTTGCACGTGTTGTTGAACGCTATATCCATCCATGGTGATTTGGTAAAACAGACTAAATAAATGGCAGCCAATTTGACAGATGTAGCTTAAACAATATGGCCGGTATCAACTGTCAAAGTTTCGAAGTCCCTATTGAAAGACCCTTTATTTTGTTTTTTTGAGATAAATTTTGTAATATTTGTGGTAGTAAATTGGGGCATTGTGCAGATTATGTACATTTAAGTGTCACTGATGTTGAATTGTTGTTATTGATTTTATGTTTATTTTCCATTTTCCTTATTCTGGCTCCCTTTTTATTGATAACTAGCTGCCCCGCCCGACTTCCCACGGGTAGACAAACCTTAGCTTCGCATAAAAATTACAAAAGAAAATATAAATATATATTTGAGCAAATTTTTGTAATCGAATACTACTTTATGGACTTTAACCTACTTGAGTTTATGAATGGCTAAATATGAAAAAAACATGATTGTCTGAGTCCAACCTTCATAACTTTGTCAACACAGAGAGAATTTTTGTATTAAAAAAAAAAACACTTCTTTGTTTTTACCCCATTTCACTCTATAAATAGCAATTTTTTGTTCATAACCTTTCACACACACAAAAAAAATTTGTGAAATCAGATGTTACTTTCCGTCCATTCCATCCTATAAGTGGCAATTTTCTGAAAAAAAAAAACAAATCTTTCAAACACCGAAAAAATTTGTATATCAGATATTTTTTTTTTATTTTTACCCCATTTCTCCCTACAAGTATTAAAATTGTGAAAAAGAATATCCCTAAAGCCATTTCATAAGAAAAAGCTTTGAAACACAAAAATAATTTCTTAAACCAGCATTTTTTTTATATTTACCCAATTTCACCCTACAAATATTAAATTTTTGAAAAAGAATATCCCTTAAGCCATTTCCTTAGAAAACTAGAAAACCTTTCAAACAAAAAATGAATTTCTAATGTCGTTTTCGTTTGGATTTCGGAACAGTTCCATTGCTATTGAAAATGGAAAATTTGGAGAAAAGTAAAAGGAGTAGCTCCGAACGTCCACTAGAAAACCACATTAAATCGGACAATTTTTGTATTTTTACTCCATTTCACCCTATATAAATAGCAATATTAAAAAAAATATTCCAAAATCCATTTCTTAAGGAATTAAAAAAAAAATTAATTTCTTAAATTGGACAATTTGTTGTTATTTTTTTTAATAAATAAAATAAAATTGGAAAAGGATATCCTTGAAGCCATTTCCAAAGAAAAACCTTTCAAATAAAAAAAAAGTTCTTAAATCGGACAGTTATTTTATTGTGACCCCATTTCACCCTAAAAATAACAAAAGTTGAAAAAGAATATCACAAAAGCCATTTCCAAATCGCCTACAGCGCCACCTGCTGAATGGTAATTTAATTGAGCTGAAAAACAAAATATGCGCCTACAGCGCCACCTTTTGAAAATTGTCCGTCTTTTGCTAATTAATAAGCAAATCGTTCTCTTGAGCTTCTATTACTTAGCTTATAGCTTTTATTTGTTTTGTCAATAAAATGTAGGTAACTGACACAGTTTTGTATTTGATATAAAGTGATTTGCGAGCTCTTATTCGATACATGATTATTATGTGGGTGTCACTGTATAGACCTAGGTACTTCAGTTTATCCAAGCAAAGATTTCTCAACTATCTTCATTATTTGACAATTTTTAACAACCAAATACCTATAACTTTATGTTCTAAGGCAAGAATAATTTATCAAAAATGTGAGATTACCACATAGTATGAAAACTACCGACACCGTATACATTCAGGGTTATCGATCTTTTTGCTTTCCCTTATGGTATCTCTAAATCTTCATACCTTAACCTTTCTCAGTTCTGTTGTTCTAACTATATAATATAGTTAGCTTGCCTGACTATTCTCAATTTACTATTTACACTTTTAGCATATATGTACCTACACTTCCTTTTAATTTATTTATCTTTTTATATTCCTCGAGAGTCGAGATTCATTCCCCGACTGCCACCCCTCGCCAATCGACCGCACCGCCATCGCCATCGTCACCCATCCCCAGTTGAGTTAGCTTAATTTATTATTCAAATCATGCTTCATTATTATCTTTTATCCGGCGTTTCTATCACATATCGTATTCGCATATAGATATATAGAAAAATTTATACGACCATAGCGTTGATATTTCTCTGCATAAATTATAACCTACATATGTGTGCATACATTAAATCATATAAAAATATTTATTTTTATTTAACCCAAACATGATGTGAGTTAAACCAGCTTTTGGGGGATTAAGTTCTTCGCAGACCGGAAGATTACTTTTATAACATGGGATGACATTATGAGTAAACTGACAGAGTCTGTGCTGCGGTGACATTGGGATACAATTTATGAACACATTTTTGTACAAAAAAAAAAAGTAAAAATTATTGGAAGTAAACATTACACTGATGTCAAAAAACTCGATATAAAGGGTGTTTTTTTTAGACGTGTGGTTTTCAAGAAGAAATAAAACGCATATAATTTAATGTTATGGCCAAGAATTTAGCTTTATTATAATGATAAGGGTTTGTCATTCAGCCTTATTGTGAGTTTCACCCGAACAACATTCCACCCGGAAAATTTGACATTTCACTTCTCGCCTATTGTGAGTTTCCCCCGAAATTTCATGATCGAAATTTATTCAGCCTTATTGTGAGTTTCACCCGAACAACATTCCACCCGGAAAATTTGACATTTCACTTTTCGCCTATTGTGAGTTTCCCCCGAAATTTCATGATCGAAATTTATTCAGCCTTATTGTGAGTTTCACCCGAACAACATTCCACCCGGAAAATTTGACATTTCACTTTTCGCCTATTGTGAGTTTCCCCCGAAATTTCATGATCGAAAAATTCCCCTTATTGTGAACATCTATTTCGGGCGGAATGTAATGTTATTCTCACTTCTTTTTTGTAGGCGAACAAAATTTCGTTCGGGCGAAACTCACAATAGCTTTTAAAATGTCGGGCGAACAAAAAATATTAAGGTGAAATATTTTTCGGCTGAAACTCACAATAAGGCTGATTATGTTTTAAAAATGATTTCGGGGAAGTGGCCGCATTATCCATTAGAGTAAACGTGGTGCGAAATCGATCCATGGTTGCTCGAATTTATGCGATTTTGTGATTATGTCGACTGAATATTGGACGCAGCGTGCGATGCGTCACGCGAACCGAACCATTATTTTGGTAATAAATTTGCACAATTTACAAACGTTGTTCAGGAGAGTAAGTCTATTCATTATAAAATGGCAAACCAAACTGAGCATAAATCAAGTGACAGCTGTCAAAAAGACCAACTCCGAAAATAGTATTGCCAGATTGAAAACCACTCTATTTCATTTCATTTTCACCAAATGAAAATTATAAATGTTAACTATTTATTAATTCTTCTTCTTTGGTTCTCTGAAAATAGTTCTCTTTGACTCGTATTGCGTAGGTATGTAGGTACTTCTATCAAATAACTCCAATGCAACTGTGCACAGTCGCTCCGGTTACTTGTCATCGCAGTTTTTTTTTTTTTTAATATTTTTCTTGTTTTAATTAAATATTTTCGCACCCATTTTTATCTTTCCACACTGAACTCACATAATGCCGCATGTGTGTTGTGCTCTAGAGTTCTGCCATCAGAGCTCATAGCTATTGCTCCTCCTAGAAGACATATAAATTAGGAACAATAATTTGGACTTGTTTTTCTCATTCCATCTGCAGATACATTTTTCGCGTTAATTACAATTACATGCGAGTTGGAATTTGGTAGCAACAACCATGAACTGCAAATGTTTCCAATCTTATTATTTACACAAGGAGCATTTTATATTCTTTGAGATTTTACAATAATTTATAATTTGTTGTTGTTGTTGGGAACATATAAATGAGTGTACTAATTCGCGTGGGAAATTAACTTTAGTGCGTGTATACATTGCATCTTATAATTTGTTGTGTTTTTAATGATGAACAAATTCTTTTGGAATTATAATATAAAATTCAACTGAAGCCGAAGGGGAAAAGAATTTTTTTCTTTAATGTTCGACTATTTGATGAAAGTGTGTAGTTAGTTTAAGATTTGTAGCAATAATTTATAGTCCGGAAGACTATCTTAACTATAGCTGCATGTGAAGTTAGAACCACGATCTCATAGTATAGTTTAGGGGAAGGGGGTTAGGGGAAGGGGGTTATTTGCACCATAGAGCTTTGATCTATTCAAAGCCATAGGGTGCCTAAACATTGAAGAAGTATGGCAAATACTCAGAAATATTAAGTTAACAAGAAAATGTAAGCAAAAATGTCAAAAATATTAAAGTTATGGATTTTTTTCCTTGATATTTTTCTTAAAAAAAAAAAATAATACAATTTTTTTTAAATGCAATATTACTTGAACTACTTAGGTCCGGTTTTTCAGTACGAGATTAAAGTTAAACGCAATTTAACTCATCAAATTTTGGTGAGTTAACTCAGGATTAACTGAACAGTTGCTTCTGATATTTTATCCATTGAGTTTTTTTTTAAGTGGTCCTGCATGCATTCTCCACCGAAAAACTGCTTCCTCAGTTAACTGTGGGTTAATTAACTCTAGTTTAACTCACCATTAAAAAATCTGAGCTTTAGAAGCACCTACTTCTGCAAAATTAAATAAAAATCGATCAAGTTATTAATGAGATATTCGGAAATAATATAAAAATAAGGAATTTTTTCAATATAAAAATTGCTTTCAAAATTACAGGTAGGAAAAATTAATCGAATTTCAAGCAAATCCGTCCATCCCCTTAGGCTTTAGCTCGATGTACAGTTGGACGCAAGAGATGTTAAAAACTACTTTTTTGTTCTAGTTATAATAGTTTTGACTTATTTTTAATTGATTTTTTTTTCACGAAATCATTCCCACATTAGGATACAATTTTTTCAAAATCTACAACCATAAGGCCCAGTTTTTCACTACGAAAATAACGAGATTTCATCAAGTTTGGTGAGTTAACTCTAGATTAGCACAACAGGCGCTTTCAGTGGTTTATACCCCGAGCTTCTTTAGTCCTTCTGCATGGGTCCTCCAATAAGAAACTGCTTCTTGAATTATGTGTATCTAAAACTAAGATTTTTTTTTAAAGAATGTGTTTGCGACGTCAAAAAACAGCTCTCCAAAAAAAATTAAGTTTTGTCGGAAATTTTTCGAAGACCTATTATAATTTCACTGCGTTACATTCAGGTAATGAATTCAGCTAGACTTCGAAAAAAAAAACTGACAGTTCGATATGTTTACAATTATTGACTTACAGCCATATTATTGACTTGTCTCAAAACTAGTTTCATGATAGAACTAGTTTTAAGGATGTTTGGAGGTGCTCAAATTGGTATTATTCAAAAGTATTTTGACACCTTAAACTCGAAAACTTAAATCTAGCTTTGGATAAATCTCTTATTTCATAAAACCGTGTCAATATTGAGACTCCATACTTCTATAAAACTAGTTTTGCTATTAAACTAGTTTTGAAACATGTCAATAATATGGCTGTTAATAATATTAAGGCCCAGTTTTTCGATGAGTTTTTTCGTTGGAAAACGCATGCGGAACGACTAAACAAACTTGATGGATAAAACATCAAAAGCATCTGTTCAGTTAATCCTGAGTTAACTCAACAAATTTAATGAGTTAATTTGGGTTCAATTTTAATCTCGCACTGAAAAACTGGACTTAAATATTTGAACAATATTTTTACGGCGTACCATTTGGGATATAAGATGCGTCTTTTCTTTAAGAAACTTTTTTTAAAAAGACCCATATCCTGCCTTATTACCTACTGGAGTACACCAGTTGAATCATTTCGATACATTTTTTTATATGAAGGCCTTTCTGTAGCTTTAGATTGTTTACCAAAATTTGAAAAAAAAATTAGTTTTTTGGATAAAACTAGGACATAAATCCCTAGCTAAATCTGGACTTGTGTATATGACTCACCGAAGTAGTCATGTTAAGAAATTTTGAACGTTCATTTAAATTACTGTCTATCAACTGAGTTAATGTCCAATTTTCTAATGGTACTCAAACTTATCAACATCATAGTAAAAAGAGCACAATTAATTGATCTTGTTTTGTCAAAGTGATTCAATAAAATTTGCCACTTAAATATATTTATTCATCGTTCATCATCAGCGCCACTGTACACGATTTGTGATAAAGAAAAGCTGTGCAGATTAAGCAAACAAAAAAACCACATATAATTTTAAAATTCAACAGAATTTTCAACTTATCAACTTCATTCACATACTGTTGTTGCTCAGCACAATAAGAGAGAATCGTTATCTACGACTTCAAAGAAACCAACTGAGATGTGCGATGGAATTCGCAATGTCAGATAGCACGTAATATTTGATACTAGAAACAAAAAACGATAGCAAGACGTAATCGAGGCTCCATGCACATTTAAATTATATAAAATTTCAATTGTGTCTGCCCTCCCTTTTGGTTGTAAGCTTCAGCCGAACTAAAGGCGGTAAAAAATGACCTGGTTTACAAATGGAGTAACCACATAGTGTAAGTAGCAAGTTTTATATGCAAACCACGTTATCTTTCGACGTTTCCAAAAAATGTTGGTATTATTTTGCGGTCATTGCTATTTTGATGATTATGTACTTGTTTCCAAGTTGTAGACGTATTCAAAAGTTCCATATAACAAAGGTTATATTGTTTAGACATCCGGATTTTCAAAATTACCATTTTCGGGCAGGTAGGGTGAATAAGGGTAAATGTGCTATAAGGCCGAATATATATATAGATATTTTAACATAAGATAGTTGTCGATGTGTTGGAAAATTTGGAAGACTCTACGTTTGAAAGTTTGAAATTATTTAGGGTCGAAAACCTCTTCTAATCGGTTTCTTACTAATATTTTTAGGCACTTATCTTGATATAGCTAAGATTGTAGATATATATAGGTATCTAAATATATATTTTTGATGTTCTCAGAATGAAAGTTAGAAGTGGACTGAAGTTTCGTTTCTATCTTTCTTAAAACTGTTACAATATGCCTTACATGCTATGATTATAATTCATTACTGTACCTACTAGAAGGTGGTGTTTTCACTTAGTACTTCACAATAACAAACTTTTAAGAATATTGTTGAAGTTTGGCACCAAAACCAGACAAATTTTCTATAACGCTCCCATCACTGTTGAAGTGCAGAGTAAAATTATTTGTTTTTCTCTGAAGTTATAATTCATACTCAGTTTGCACCGCAATATGAGAAAGATGCCATACATGAAATCGAGCTCTGCTATAGTAAGAATATTACTAAGGAAGGGTACACAATGAGACTCTATTCTTAAAAGAATTAAGTTCATGAACTTCCAATCAAAGGGCAGGTTGAAACTAGTTGGTTATTGACGTTTGTGGTTTCAGATTGTTGTTTTGTGACGTAGCTCAGACTATAATCAAGTGACTCTGCTATAATTTAGTAATGTCTGCTATCTCAGACTGCTATTTATAAACATCTGGTATCCCAGACACTAAGAGTTTAGCTGCTATCTTGACTGTAATTTAGTAACACAGACTGTATTAGTGACGTCTGCTTTCTCAGTCTGTAATTTTGTAACATTCGCTATCTTAGACTCTTATTTATGACGCCTATTTTATACTGTAATTTGTGACGTCTGCTATCTCAGATAGTAATTTCTGACGTCTGCTATCTCAGACTATTATTTGTGACGTCTGCTATCTCAGACTGTAATTTCTGACGTCTGCTATCTCAGAATATTATTTGTGACGTCTGCTATCTCAGACTGTAATTTTTTAACGCCCGCTATCTTGCACTGATATTTGTGCCTTCTACTATCTCAGACTGTAATTTGTAACGCCTGCCATCTCAAACTGTAATTAATTTACGTCTGCTTTCTCAGACTGTAATTTTTAACGTCTGCTATTTCAGACTGTAATTTGTGACGTCTGCTATCTCAGACTGTAATTTCTGACGTCTGCTATCTCAGACTATTATTTGTGACGTCTGCTATCTCAGACTGTAATTTTTTAACGTCCGCTATCTTGCACTGATATTTGTGCCGTCTGTTATCTCAGACTGTAATTTGTAACGCCTGCCATATCAAACTGTAATTAATTTTCGTCTGCTTTCTCAGACTGTAATTTTGTAACGTCTGCTATCTCAGACTGTAATTTCTGACGTCTGCTACATCGAGCTGTAATTTTATGATGGCTGCTCTCTTAAATTGTAATTTAGTTACTTCATGAATCATATAAAACTATCTAAAAAAAAAGAATAATAAACAATTGAATAATTAATCTTAAAAAAAAAAACAGTTTGAGATATGTATAGTTTTAAACTACATATTTCCATTACTATGGACACAACCTTAAAAGGTGAAGAGGAAAAAGGTCCCGGTAGTAAATACAGTTTAATATCCTTCCCACGGAACTCTTAAACTATAAACTCTTCGGTAAACGTTTAAGACTGCATTTACTTAGTTTTTAATGAGTTACTACCGATGCACCTTTTGTTCAGTGTACCCGAACTTTTACTTGATGCCCAAGGATGAGTGGCAAGTGAAGAAAACTTCATAAACTAAAAACAACAACTAAAAGGCTTAAAGCATGTCAAGCATCCTAGCAATACATCTATCTGAAATGTGTCTCGAAGGACAGAATCTTTAAGTTTATCTATAGTTGCGGTGGTGGGTGGGGGAGATAGTTTGAAGCATTTTCTCTGCCAAACATAATTCTTCGTACTACATATAGTACCGACTACAAGAACGGAAATTAAATAAGTTTTTTTTTTGTTTTATTATTAATTCAACAGCATTTTCACTTCATGGAGTTTGCTCTTTCCAACGAAGTCCTCGTATACCTACTTTTATAAAAAAGCTAAAAAGAAAGTTAACATGTTTTAGGGATTTTTTCCCTTCTTTTTTGTTGTTGCAAGTTTAAAGTACAAAATTAAATTTTAATAAATTTCCTACCCATGGTGAATTAAATTAGAGAGAGAGAGAGACGTCATAAAAAAGTTGTACGAGGTTATGGTTGAAAAGCAGCAGCATCAGAGGAAGTAGTATCAACGTGATGGGAAGCGAACATTACGTAGAGCCATCTGCTGCACATTAATTGAATAATTGCTGTTTCACTGAAATTTAGATGAAAACTTAATGAGTGAACATAAATTTGTTGTTTGCCAACTGGGTCATGGATGAGGCGGCTAAAACTGACAACCATAAATACATATTATGGCACAACAACAAGGGTGAGCGCCGTGAGCCGTCATCGGGGTTAGAAATTGATGCCGAATAGTGACATAATTCCATAGCTCATAAACACAGATTAGCATAGCTTATCCAGAAGTTTGGGTGAAGCTTTAAATAAATAAATACATACATCTATACTTAAATATTGTTGAGGCTTTAAGTCGTACAAATGAAAAACTACTCAAAATAAATAAACAAAAATATTAGATACGGACTCTTTGCATTTAATATAGAACTTCGTATTCTTGTTTGAAGATGAAAGAATTGGACTTTTGGGTTATTGGTTATATTTTCAATATTCTGATATTCAAATAAGTTCTTTGTGTTTGAAAAGAGGTTAAACTTTTGTTTGTTTCTTTCTTCTCTTACAGGTAAGAAGACGTTGCCAAAAAGGGGTATGAACCTTAATTTATTGTTAAAATTGATTATTTCGCTATACAAAGTAGAAATTGGTGCTTAAGAATATATTTAAGTAATTTTTTTTTTCATATTACGGCGATGTTATGTAAAAAAAAAAGATTTTGGGGATGAACTCTCACAATAAAAATCAGTTTAAAAAATTAAAAAAAAATAATTTCCAATAAAAAAAGTTCTATCATTTTTGTGAACAGTGAATCGTTCTCGAGATATTGGATGAAATGCGTTTTTTAAAATGGCGCTTGAAACACAACACTTTACATTTCGCTATCTGCATAGCTTTTTTATTAAATATTTCTCATATCTGCCTACTGGGAGTGGTCACTTGTCTCCGGAAGAGATCTCCAATCGTCAACGGAGTTGGGTGTCTTCGCTTAGATATTTTTTTTTTTTTTTGTTTCAGAAAACCCGTGAGATAGGTATTTGCGTAGATACATTAAAAAATTCAATTAAATTGGTTCACAGTTTTACTAAAACCCAAACCATCACCATTTCGCCACAGCAAACGAGCTGCTGTTTAGTTGAGAAGCGAACGCAGTTTGTTCGTAATATTGTTTTATTATTAGATTGTCAGAGCCACAATCAAGTAGATGCGGAGATATATGAACAGTGAACACTCACTTCACTGACCTGATGCCTCTTAAGTTACTACATCGTTCCTGACTATGCATCATTTTGACTCATTCAAGATGACTCTCAATAATTCTTCGGGAAGAAATTAACCCTGTTTAAGGAAAATGGCCAAACATTTTGCTGGAAGAAATTATGGATCAAATGCCGTTACATTTAAAAAGGACATTTTACTAGAATAAAGCAAATTACCCTACATCATATCTCCTTGTCGAAAAAGGCACAAAATAAAATACTAGAAACTTACACCAGCATAAAAAAAAATCCTAATTAATTTCCAAAAGTTTAAAAAAAAAAAAACTGCGTCGGGAGAACGTTCGCCAAATACGGTTCTAATTCATAGCCCAAAATTTTGAGTGGTATTAAATATTTCAAAAATTTCAAAGAACAAACTGTCAATTCGGCAAAATATACCATGAAACACCTTCTAACTGCAAATACGAATGAGCTATTTTATTTAATCATCACTTCTTTATTTAACTATAATTTCTTTTACATACAAGAGTTGCAGCGCCGCCGTGCTTATACATATTTACAAAATTTTATGAAATTTGTGTAGTTGGCACTTTGTTTTTCAAAGCTTTCAAATGTCAAATCACCTATATTATATCCAGTGATGGTACATGTAGTGAAGAATTCCTTTACTGTTTATTTGTTTTTTTTTTTTTTGTAATCACACTTCCATCCAAACAAATAGCAAATCAGGGACCAAATTACGGCATCAGTGACTGATCGAGTGAGTGCCATCAGTGATCGAATGAACGAGTAAGACCTATGGGGATGGTGACTCCATAACGTGAGCGGTAATGCCAAACTCACATAATTCAGTCACGTATTACTCGATATCTGATGCGTTAATTCGGCCCAGTTTCAACATAACCTCAAACCTTCAAAACAAATAGAATGTGTGATGGTCTTAAAACAAATCCTGGAAATGTTCATGTATTAAACACATAACAAATTGTGTGAGATGGAGTAAATAAATACAAATAAAATAATTATCTCAATTCCATTGGTGTAGGGAAAAATTTTTCTTTTATTTCGTAGGTATTTTATCTATTTTCATAAATCCCATCACACTATTTGTTCGAAATGTCATTTCTAGTTCGAAGTGAAATTTTCATTCGGGTGAAACTCCGAATAGCTTTTAAAGTTACGGGCGAATAAAAACTTTTAAATTAATTTAGATTAAATCACAAGGGCAAAATTTACAATTTATTCTATACATGTTCTGCTCTTAAGCTCATGTCTTAAATTGTATTCAACGCACAAAAAAATCTTAATATATAGAAATGTAGGAAATTTAGTCAGATCAACGAAATACGAGATAAACGCGGTAAAAAGCGTTTTCAAGTAAAAGAATTTGACAGTTTTTTGACCCAATTTTTTTTTATTTAAAAGAGTTTTCAAAAATGTTTGTATAATCAAAAGATTTAAAGAATATCCAAATCCATATAAAAAAAGTTAAAAGGGTTAATAGGAGCCGCGACAATCGTATATCTACACTTTTTTTTTTTTTAAATTGCCGCCCCTTCCACACGGATTTCAGTCCCGCAAACTGAGATATAGGTTAGCCTCGATATACCCCGCCACATTTAATTTGAAATTACAAATCCTTTGAAAAAATTTAAAGATTGTTTATTTTATACTCTTTTCTATCCTTCTAACTAGTATCGTGCAATTCAGGTTGCATTTAAAAGACCTTAGGTCTTACAGGCATATAGTTAAAATTATTATTATTATTATTATTATTATACTCCCTATTGCCTGTACTATTCTTAGTTTTCAATCTATTTGTTAGACCAACGAAACATGGCAACAGTTTATTTTTTAAGTAAGCAGATTGTTAACCAAAAATCGATAAATAAGTAAAAATAAACATGGGATAGTTTCCTATATTGTTCTCTCATTTAAAGTAGAACTCACCATTGATTTCCCATTGCGAAAAGATAGGTTTCTCAATTCTCTGTAGACATCACACAGAAAGTCATTAAATACATTGCCTGCCATCAAAATAATTACATAACATCAATAGGATCCATTAATAATAATTGTACGTGTCATTGTTACAAGTGAAAACAAATAATAGAAGAGTGTTTTTTTTTTAGAAATATAAATCACTCTCATTATCATCATCACAACGACAATAAAATAACAAAAAAAAACAACAATTTCGATTTCTTGTTCATTGTTTAACAAAAAATAAAAAAAAAGTTCTATCAACTCAGATTGTTCTGCAATTTGACATACATTTGCCGTTATTCGAAAAAAAAAACATTAAGGGCCCCCATTACAATAGAACCACAACAGCATAGCCACATAATAAATGGGGGCTTATGCCTTTATCTCTCCCATTCTATTAGACAACGTTGTTAAGTACTCGCGTTGCTTCATTTGATTTTCAAGTTCATGTAATGTTTTATTGATAAAGCGATACAAAATAATGTATAAACATCATTCCGATACTTTTAAATAAATATTAAAATCATCATTAAAAATTGTTTTAAATAAAAGTTTTGTGTTTTGCCCCTAGTTATGACAAAACATAAATTATTTTAAAATAAAAGTGTAATTCTGATTTGCGTTTTTTTTTTTTTTTTTAGAAAACGATGGTAAGCATTGGGAATAGGGTTGCCAAGATTTCATTTATGTCCTGGTACGATTTTAATTTTATACATAAAATCGCAGTGTGAAACAAATTTTATTCAAAAAAAATTTTTAGAATCCCGACTGAAAATCTTTCTCACCATGAGGTGGAAGTGGGATAAAATATAGGCATTTCTAAATGAATCCAACGGAATGAGTCAAATTTGAAGACAGTTATGATATTTTGACAATTTGAAATGACAGCTGTCAGATTTCAAAAATTAACTTCAACTATAGCTTAGGTCCAATTTTTTTACTCTCAATTAAAAAGTGTTTTTTTGTCGTTTTAATCTATTAGAACAATTAGGTACACTGTATTTAAGTCTTCTTTTTATTCAACCATCTTTAGTTTAAATATTTTGCTTTTAATAAGATATTTAAATTTAAATGTTTATTAAAAAAAAAACTACGCATTTTTACGTTATTGTGCACTAATCAGCTGTCAAAATGCTAAATACAAATAAAAAACGGATCCATATACTACGAAAGAAAAGCAAAGCGTTTGGGAAGAAATTGTTATTGAATTCAACTCATTATGTCCAAATGTTTTGAGTAATGCTGTTCTGTTCTTGATTCTTATTTTGTTCTTTAAATTTTATTCGATGAATCCATACAATATTGCAGGCTCGGCAGAGCAATGCTCTTAAGGACAAATACGCGAACATAAAAAAACTATGCTTCGTAAACAATTTGCAGCTGAAAAAGCTGCAATAAGTCGAAAAATAACTGGTGGAGAAAAAGAAATACCAAAGTGGCACCCAATAATTGAAGCAATGGCTTAATTGGCGAAAGTCATATCAATTTCAATCCATGGTACTTCACCAACTTTTGACGATGACGACGATGATGAAAAATCAAATGATATTGTGTTGCCTTATTTTAAATCGTTGATGGATGAATGTCATGATGTTGAAAAGCTGCTTGACTCAACCAATACGCAAACGGTAGAAGTTCAGCAAAATGATACTGCGGTGATAGCGCTGTGATCCTGTGATGGTATTTTGATTTAGGGCCCAGTTTTGCCTCCAGAAATACCAGAGCAATTGAAAAACGAAACTTGCGGTCGCAATATAACCCCACTCTGGTGCGTAAGTCAAATAAGCATAGATTGAAGCGACCAACATCATCCAACAGCGACAAATTCGACTTCCTCACAACTGAAGTCCAACAAATATTCCAAATTATTGTGCATTTATTTTCCAATAACACAATATATTTTAATAATTAATGAAAACAAAACTGACAGCTATTAGCGTTAGCGTTAGGAGAGTGCAGAAACGGAAACACTACACAACATCTCAATTAGTGCGAAAAATCCTCCTTAAAATGTGAATTTTGTCGTTTCAACTAAACGTGAGTTTAAATTAAATGCTCGATTATTGCATGAAGAAAGCTTTCATTAAAGTCCCTAAAAGAGGCTGAATAAATGATTTTGTTTTTTAATCTATAATTTCCCCTTTTTTAATGCTGAATTTAAATTTAATGGAGAGTGAACAAATTAACCCTTAGTCTGTTCATAATTATTTATAAATTTTAAAATCATTTAACACTGGATGTATTTCTTTAAATTTTTGTTCGAAACCCGGAAATAAAACCTATCTGGCGGAACAGTTGAATTTATGTCTGAAATCCAGGATGTCTGGCAACGAGTATTAGTATTCACCATTGGTATCCATCTATGGAGAAATAAAACTAGATGAAAAATATTAACCATTTTAAATATATTATTGTCAATAATTATGATTTTTATGAAACTCAAAAAGCTTCCAAACATAATATCATTCCTTGGCGTGGACAAACAGAAACTCTACAAGTATATTGCAATGCCATATCTTACGTACCACTTATAGTTATAGTCTTGCAACAATTGCAAGTTCTTCTCAATTTTAGTCTTGTAAGTTGATGTTGGCTACTTTATAGACGGAATTCTAGAAGAAATATTGCTTTGTTTTATTTGTATTTACCCAGTCTTGAGTAGGGCCTACGCTAGTTGGCATAATGTATGTTCAAGCTAGTAGAGTAGTCCAAGGAACTTAAACCTAACAATAGAAGTTCCTTATAAATCATCCGGAAACTTACAAAAAAAACTACCACTATAGCGGTGGTTATCACAACTAACCACCAAATAAATTGTGTAATATTTCATAAAGTTAACATTTTAGTGAATGTGTTTTTACTTGGAATATACAAAGCATATACAAAAAAATTGTGTGAGGCCGGGACTCACGGTTAATATGTGTAAACATCAACGTGCGTGGATCCAAAACGGACTTGTTTTTTTTTGAAGGGGATCTTAAGATTTTTTTTCACTGAACGCACCCATCCTAGTATGCAGATCGTAACGTTGCACACCGTAACGTTGCACGACGTAACGTTGCACGACGTAACGTTGCACACGAACGTTCACGTTTTTTTTCACTCTACCGCCAACATAGATGTTTACACATCAATAACATGAGTATGCCCCGAAAATAATTGAAGACTTCAAATTGCTATTTTTTGTTTACAACCTTATAAAAGGTGTTTTCTTTTTGACTTTTCAAGAAGAAATAAAACGCATATAATTTAATGTTATGGCCAAGAATTTAGCTTTATTATAAAAATAAGGGTTTGCCATTATGTTTTAAAAATGATTTCGGGCAAGTTACCGACGCGACTGGCTCGAATAAATTCCAGCCGAGAGGCCCAATTTTCGACAGCTCCAATTGTTGAGCGCGATGGCGGGTGGACTTATTCGGGTCTTCTTCGATACTCTGCTCCACAGCAGCAGTAGCGTCTTCGGTGCGCACTGTACGGCGTCTCTGAGGATGCGCATTATCAACTAGAGTAAACGTGGCAAAACCGATCTATGGTTGCTCGAATTTATGCGATTATGTCGATCGAATATTGGACGCAGCGCGCGATGCGTCACTCAAACCGAACCATTATTTTGGTAATAAATTTGCACGATTCGCAAACATTGTTCAGGAGTATATCTAAATGGCAAACCAAACTGAGCATAAATTAAGTGACAGCTGTCAAAAAGACCAACTTCGAAAAAAGTATTGCCAGATTGAAAACCACACGTCTAAAAAAAACACCCTTTAGTTTCTGAAATTAACACGTAAACACTCTATAAAACAGATATTACTGTTTAGAAATTTTATCCAGCTTGAAGAAGTCAATTTACTCTCACAATCTTTCATCAAATTAATCTAGAACTATTAGACTAATAAAATGCTTTGATTTTATACCAACTAAACTGTCAACAGAGTTCAATACACATACAATATACAAACATATTTATTGTTTCACATAAGCTCAGTACACTCACCCATTATAATTTACACCACAACCCATAATTTTCCGCCAACTTATTATCTATATAATTTAACCGATTAAGAGCTCGTAATTAACGATAAGCCTATGTAATTAAACTCTAAAAATAATGTATAATAGACAATTCTGCATGTTACATGTTAGTGAGGAATTTTCCATTTCACCTAACTCATAATCAAAAAGGAAATAATAATAATAAATCAATTTAAAGTTTTGATGAAAATTGTAAAGAATTGATGGATTTGGGAGAGAGAAACAAGGAGAACCAATGAAGACGAAAACAAAAACAAAAACGACTCACGGGGACAGAGATGTGATTACTTCAAAATTGTGTTAACAAGTGCACTGTCGTCATCATCGTCGTCGTCGGCGTGAGTCGTTGTCATTTCCCGGAAAACATGCTTAAGCGAAGAAGATAAGAGAAACACTTTTAAACTTAAGCGTTTTCCTTCAATACGTGATGAAGTGGAAAAGTGTGTTAAGAGTTTCAGTTAATTAGTTATTATAGATATGTAGCAAAAGCAATATACAACACAACAAAAAAAACACTCTATTTTTCAAAATTGTTGATAACTTTTAATTGGATGCGATGGTTGTTGGAAAGTTTTCGAATTACAATTTTTACTGTTCAACGAAAATTTACCTGCAATTTAGTTTTTGAGTATCTCAAAGAAAGTTTTTGAATTTAGAGCATTTTAAAGGGTGCCTACATAATTAAGGATCTCATCATGTAAAAAGTGAACAAAAATTTAATAATTTAAAACTATAGTTTTAAATCAATAATGTGGTACAATCAAAGTATGATTTATGACATCACAACAATTTTGTAACAAATTGAAGTTTGCATTTTATTGTTCCTCAAAGTCTAAAGCATTCAAAAGACTTTTTGGAGTATTCTACCCCTCTTTTTTGAACTTTTTTTTAAATTTTAAATTTATTTATTTCAATTTCTATTGTCCGGAGGGGAAAAATATTCAAATATTGGAATTTTGAACATTTGTTGTTTAAGGCCCGAACTACCTAGTACCTACCTTAAAAGATGCGTAGTAAAGTTTCCAAAAAAGTAACTCATATGGTGCCCTTCTGTGCGTCCACTGTAATTTAAGCTAGAACCTAAACTGGTGGTGGGCTGATTTACTTCAAACTTGGCACAGAGCATTGTCATTGTGATTCTCTAGAGGAGAAATTCGAATTTTTGGTCGAGCTCATCTAGAACGGGTAGCAAACATTTCTTTTGTTTCTCAAAAACGGCTCAAAAGATTTTGATTAAACCTCGTACCTTCTTTAACCAAAGTAAGTAAAGTTTTGGCAACAAATTCTCATAACGTAAATAGCAATTCCAAAAACAAACAAAAATCAAAGCAAAAATCTATTTTTGTATTATTTTTGGCATTTTTGAATGTGCGTCATGTTAGCATTTCCACTTCAAAAGTGTAAGAGTCTAATAATTGGCTTAATTGTCGTGAATTTGTCGTGAAAGAACAACATTAGTCGTGCTTGTTTTTTTTTTTTTTTTTTTAAATAATCCCTGATAATTCTAAGTTGACAGTCAATTCATATCAAGCCAAATCATTGAAAATTACTATTTTGAGGTATTTTCATATACAAGGATTTTTGTTTAGGAAAAAGGGCGCGACAAAATTTTTGATTGTACAACTTGTTTAAAGACATCGAGCGACAAATATTTTTGCTGCCAGATTCAGGTGACGAATGGATAATTTCGCAAAATATTTTCCTTTAGATCTATTCCGACATTCTAATAAATTTCCCTTGAGTAGACACGTGATAGGTAATTTTTTAAAGTAAAATTAATTACATTTAACTAATGTTCGAAGCCATCATGGTATTGACTTTTGTTGACAAGATATTTTACTGCCATTAGTTTTTAAAATGATTTGGGCTGGCTAGAATAAAAGCCCAAAGTTTCAAACACTTTATCGGCAGTTACGATTTGTGAGCTTTGCATTCTATCTTGAGTCTGTTCATGACAAAAGGCCAAAATGTGGTAAGCATCGAAAATAAACTGTCAAATTTATTGTCATCAAAAAGGGTGTTGCCAAATTAAAACCCATAACCTTTACAAAAAAAAAAAAAACGAGAATATCGAAATGATGAATTATAACAGTTTTTCGCCATTAAAAGTTCGAAATATTCAAACCGCTTCGCGCGGCTTAAATATTTAGGGTGTTTTTCTTAGATGATTTTTTTAAATTAACATGAAATTTACTCTATTCTTCACATATCCCCACCAAAAATAGTCAAGCGGTGTTTAATCGCACGATCTTGGAGGCCAATTCAGGTTTCGGTAGCGTCAAACTATAAGGTTACCAAACGTTTACTTCAATAAATCAACTGTGGCACGAGCTGTGTGACATGTTGCGCCGTCTTGTTGGAACCACAGCTCCTGATGAACGACAAAGTCAGTCATCATGGCCCTATAGCGGTCACCATTAACTGTAACGTTCTGGCCAGCACCGTTTTTAAAGAAGTACGGACAAATTACTCCACCAAACCATAAAGCACACCAAACAGTCAGTTTTTGTGGATGTAACGGTGTCTCAAAATACACTTGAGGTTTATCATCACTCCAAATACGGCAGTTTTGTTTATTGACGTATCCATTCAACCAAAAGTGAGCTTCATCGCAAAACAAAATTCGCTTGTGAAAATTTTGATCAACGGCAATCTTGTTTTGGGACCATTTGGACACAATTTGGAAGCGTTGTTCAGGCGTCAGTCTATTCATGTTGAAATGCCAAACCAAACTTAAAATAAATCACTTGACAGCTGACAAAATGGCCGCCAGTTAAAATAATGCTGCCAGCTTTAAGTTCTATACCTCTAAAAAAAAAACACCCTTTACCTTTATAATCGTCGGAGGGTCCTAGCGTTGCAGGGCCTCATAATCAGTATCGGTACTTTCATAAACAAAATTGTTATAAATTGGCATGTCTATAGAGTTACTTCCTTGAATAAGTACCTGCAGAAGCCTCTTGCTATAATACGAAATTCTGGCAGTTTTCTTCAAGCCCTAATCTAGAACGGAAAGCTCTTATACATACATACAATTTTTGTTTTGTTTGTTTCTTAATTTGTTAAAAAAAAAAACAGTTTTAAAGTTTTTGACAATACTTCGTACCTGTAATACCCAAAGTGAATTTCTAGATATTTTGGGCAAAATTCAAATAACGGAAATGGGTTTTGAAAATTAGCTCAGAAAATTTATCTACAAAAGAAGAAATACAAAACTCCGCATATACCCTTTCTCTGATAAAGACATACAATTAACATTCTCTGATGACTTTAATGTTTAGTTCTCATACTTTTAGATAAACATTTAAGTGCCCTGTGTGGTTGTGTAGGTTTGTAATTATATAAGTTTATAGAAATGTACCAACCTACCAACATTGTTTATCGCAATCAAAACACTTTTTGAAAATTGAAATGTCATGTTTTGTTCAGGACAGGCAGCTCGTTAAAACTCTGCATGCCAAGTTGATAACAACAAATCATTTTATTCAAGCTTACAATATTTTGGCAAATGGTAATTAACCATAGTGTTCGACAAGTCCAGAGGAATTCATGTCATTTAAGCTTCAAAAAAAAAAAAAAAAAACATAAAGCCGAGTGAAATAAAACTATAAACAAAATTAACCCACAGCATTGTGATACAAAAACCATTTTACAAACCCTAAAGCTACCTTAGACAAGATACTTTGATGATTGCTTTATAAATAAGTGTGTCACAAAGTATCATTATTTCCACCCAGTTGGGTAAACTATTATGGACATGGACATCAGCTGCCAACATTCTGAAAGAAAAAAATATTTCCCTTCGGAGGGAACTCTAACTTTGTCATTAGATAAATGTTTTCATGTGAGAACATCCCATAAAGATGAGGAAATTGCAAAAGTTATGATGGCCACATGTGGCCATTATAAGAACAAAAACAACATCAAAGTACATTAAGCAAAAATGGCATCTTATCATCTCCTTTTTTTTTTTGTGTTTTTTTTTTTTTGGAACAGCACAGTTATGGTACTTTGATAATAATAATTATTACTACTTCTATCTTCATCAGTTCCGGTAGGATGGAAGGACCCCCTTCAGTAAAGGTACAATATAGGAGTTATTTTTTTTCTCCCAGAAATAGCATAGAGAAATGAAATATCGTATTAAAAGTATCTACCTTTTGCATTATTTCAACTAAAGCGTCAAAAAGAAAGAATATTTTCCAGCCGAGAGGCCCAATTTTCGACAGCTCCAATTGTTGCGCGCGATGGCGGATGGACTCATTCGGGTCTTCTTCGATACTCTGCTCTACAGTAGCAATAGCGCCTTCGGTGTGCACTGTACGGCGTCTCTGAGGATGCGCATTATCCATTCGAGTAAACGTGGTGCGAAACCGATCCATGGTTGCTCGAATTTATGCGATTTTGTGATTATGTCGACTGAATATTGGACGAAGCGTGCGATGCGTCACGCGAACCGAATCATTAGTTTGGTAATAAATTTGCACGATTTGCAAACTTTGTTCAGGAGTTAGTCTATTTATTATGAAATGGCAAACCAAACTGTGCAGGAATCAAGTGACAGCTGTCAAAAAGACCAACTCCGAAAAAAGTATTGCCAGATTGAAAACCACACGTCTAAAAAAAAAACTCATTGAACTCATTTCCCTAAATAAACAATCAAACACCGTATCATTAACAATACCTTCCCCTGTTTACCACTGATGAAAACCTAATTGGTGTGGAAAATTGCGGGCAGGTATCTAGAAACTGGACTGTTTGGAAAGCCTCAGGATTGAAGTGGTTGTAAAGAAATGAAGCCCGAAAAGTAACTCTAAAAAATAAAAAGAAGAAAAATTAATTGCTGGCGCGATAGCTCGTGCAGAACCAAAGCATAATGACTTACAATCTTAACTATTCCTTGGTGCGTAGTTTTAGTCGGCAAGAATGGATGCGACCCACAATTTTCTGCCAAATGCGAACGAATAAGATGAGAGGCGCTTTTTCCATGAAAGGAGATAGATGCTAAAACGCCCAAAACGGGAAAAGTGGGCGTGGCACAACAAAATGTGGGGATGCATTTTTTTAGCTAATGAATTTGCGCAACTTTTGATACCATTTTTATTACTGTGCGATGAGTGGAAAATTCACTAAATCACGGTCAGATACTCTTGCAAAGTCTGTCACTTTCTCGCAAGAAGCAGTACCCCTGAAATAAAAACGTTTTCGTTTTTAAGTGGAAAATGCTGTGACTCGATCCCCATACCTCCAGCCACGGAGTGTGGGATTTAATCTTTAAATTACAACTCACAGATATGTATGTACATAACTACTCGCCTTGCAAAAATAGCAATATTTTTGCCGAGTTTACTCAAGGAGCTCGAAAATTTCCAGAATATAAAAACTTGTCAAATACTCGTAAGGGCCTTGTTGGGAAATTCTGTTATCTCATCAAAAAAAAACAACAAAAACAAAAAGTTCATAACCACCATAAATTGATATGAATTAAGATTCAAGTATTGACCTTTGCACTTTTATGGCGAATTCGTTCGCCCAGTGGTTAGGTAACGTATCGGACTAGTAAACGAAACGTCCACGGATCGAATCTCCTCAATGAACCAATTTTGTTTGTTGTTTCTGCTGGCAAAATAACACATAACTTGTGCCAGCCTATCTAATTTCGATAATAAACCTTGCAAGACCCTTATTAGTATCCCTGTAAATCTATTAGCAATTTTACAAGAATCAATATACTATTTTTCTCAGTGTATTTTGTCCTATTTCCCTTTTGGATTTTTTTCAATAGATTTTTTTTCTTCCACTTATATAGCCTGAAGTGATAGAGTAAAAAAAACATCACTGAAATCCTTGCGCAACCCGGAAGCCGTCGTCTTCGTCGTCATCGTCCGTGCGAGCGTCGCCGTCGGTCGTCGTCATCATTGATGTGGCTTCACACACAAAAAACTATAAAGGATAACTTAAAGGGAAATTCACCTCTTATAAGATTAAAGAAAAGGTGTGTTCATTTTACGGTCTTTTGATTAGGTTATTGGGTCGCCCTCGTCATCGTCATCACCTTACAGAAATTCTGACTTTACGGGGCTTTTAATTAGAGGGATAATTTTTTTCTCACTGTTTTTGGATTTCTAAAAAAAGACGATCGCGTTTTTTTTTTTTAAATTATTTTTAATGGTTTGTTGTCAAGGGTTGTTAGGATTTTTTTCTTCATAGAAACTTCCTTAGTGGAAGCAACGACGACGACGAGGATTTGAAATTTATGTCTCAATCGTTAAATGAAGAACTATAAATTAAAATGGACGTTTTAAGTGTTGGTTTTTTATGGTTGGTGTGTTAAGTGGTGTAAAAGGCGTGAAATAGAATTAGAATAGCAATTCTAGGAAAACGTTTAAGCAATGTTTTTTTGTTGTATATACAAACAAGTTGTACAAGGAAACTTAAAATATCATTATTTATGCGTTTATTGGTTTCCCCAAATTGTCACTGCATTACTCACAAAAAAAAAATGAACAACACCATAAATTCTATACAAGTAGTGTGCAACTTCCAGCTTCTATTTCGCACTGCTCCACCCGTTTCTCTGGCTTACTCGCGTTTCATCTAAAAGAATTAAACATAAATCATAATTACGTAAGCCTCTCAAGCATCAGGCAAATATAGCTCTCAAGGCAAGCAAGAATATGGCGAGAAGGTCTAATTGCCAGTAATCGTACTCAGTTAAATAGCGAATTTTTTTTCATTCTCAAGCGCGCCCTCCTCTTGTCTCCTCATGCCAAGGTTTTCTTTATACTTCATATTTTCCAACATCCGATTAATTATTATGTAGCTTTTTAGCGTTGAGCTTGCAAGTTTGCCCTTCTATAGCCCCGCATTACGAAATGTCAGCGGCAGCATCACCATCACCTTCGCACCATAAGCCAGAGCTATACTAATATAGTGGAGTGTAGAGGCATAATATGACAAAGATGCTGAAATGATGAAGGGGTTAAAAAGGTTTCCTTGTGGGGAAGCACGATGTTTTGGATACGAACCGGGTCAAAGGTCTGCATTGTCCATAAAGTATAGCAGAGCAGCACATTTACACTTTTACTGGGCCACTAATTATTATGAATCATGCTCTTTTGTCGCATCTAGCTACAGGAATGGAAGTTTATTTTTATTTTGTTTTGTGTGTTGACTGGAATTAGAAAAAGTCTGACGATGCTCAGCGCTCAGGTGACATATTCACGGGAAAAGCCGTTGAACTTTATTTAAAAAAATAAAAAAAAAATCAGAACAGAGCAGAGCGAATTTTTTCATTTCTTCTCACTCTCTAGAGGCAATAGGTAGAGGTACTTCCGGTCTTGCAAGCGAATGCATTACATTTTATGTGAAAGTGTAAACTATTCATATTGCATCAGGGTTGACGAAGAGCAAGGAGAGGATGAAAGGGCAAAGTTCCGATGCCGTTGAACTTTTTTTTCGAAAAGAGCTAAAATATCGTGGAGCCGCTTTGGAATTTTCTTAACATATATAAAATAACATGAAGGATGCGAAACATGGATGAATATGATGAATTTTGTATGATGTGATTCTCATGCGAGATCTTTGCCATCCCAAAGAGAGAAAATATAAGAGGGTAGAAGATAAGGTATCGAGCCACTTAGAGATTAGTTAAGATATACACTCATAGCAAATTTAGTGTAGGTACATATAAAGGGTCTTTTTTAGACGTTTGGTTTTCAATCTGGCAATACTTTTTTCGGAGTTGGTCTTTTTGACAGCTGTCACTTGATTTATGCTTAGTTTGGTTTGCCATTTCATAATTAATAGACTTACTCCTGAACAACGTTTGCAAATCGTGCCCAAATGGAACCAAAACAAGATTGCCATTGATCCCAATTTTCATAAGCGAATTTCGTTTAGCAATGTAGCTCATTTTTGGTTAAATGGGTACGTTAATAAGCAAAATTGTCGTATTTGGAGTGATCATAATTCACAAAAGATTGTTGAGACGCTGTTACATCCTCAAAAAGTCACTGTTTGTTGTGCTCTATGGGCAGAGGGAATCATTGGTCCATATTTCTTCAAAAATGAAGCCGGCCATAATGTTACAGTCCATTGGTAACGTTATAGAACCATAATCAATGACTTTTTCGTGCCTGAATTGGAGGATATCGATGTGGACGACCTTTGGTTCCAACAAGACGGCTCTACATGCTATACAGCCAACGAAACAATCAATTTTTTGAAGGAAACTTTTGGTGAGCGAATTATCTCGCGTCGTGGGCCTGTGGCGTGGCCTCTAAGATCGTGCGATTTAACATCGCTGGACTATTGTTTGTGGGGTTATGTGAAGTTGCTTGTCTACGAAAATAAGCCCGAGACTATTGACGCCTTGGAAGAAAATATTCGGTGCGTTAGTGCTGACATACGGCCCAATTGCTGCAAAAAGTGGTCGAAAATTGGGCGTCTCGGCTGGAATTTATTCGAGCCAGCCGCGCCGTCGACTTGCCCGAAATCAATTTTAAAATATAGTCGCAAGCCCTTATCTTTATAATAAAGCTAAATTCTTGACCATAACATTAAATTATATGCGTTTTATGACTTCTTGAAAACTACACGTCTAGAGAGAGATATTATTTACCTAAGTATTTCTTAAAAATCTAATTTAAATTAAAAAAAAAAAACACAAGCAAAAATTTAATAATTAACAAAATAGTACGTATACGCCATAGTGATTTATTTGATGAATATTCTAACACCATTTACATTAATTGTTATTCAATACTTTTGTCATTTATTAAAATTTTATATATGTATATGCATTTTTAAAATATTTGTATATTAAAATAAACTTCTATTTCTTTTCATTTTAGATATTTCCGGGACTGAACGATTAAAATTAAAATCGTAAGTATGCTAAAACCTATATATTTCGTTTTGAATTTATTAAATAAATGTTTTTTAATAAATAAGAGTTTTCGAAGTAAAAAATCAACTAAAGATTGGGGTAAAATTAAAAAAAAAAATAAATTGACATGTTTAATGTGAGATTTTAATCCCTGAAATGTTATTTTAAATTAAATCATACCATTGTAACAGTTTCGATGGAGAGAATCCCACATGCGCGTTAAGCCTTTAAACATATTAATCTCTTAAAAAAAAAATGTAATACATACTTTACAAACCTTGAATTTTTCATTTTCTATTTTTTTTTTCATTTCAAAATGAATAATGAAAATCCATCCAAGTGCTACGAAAGGTTTTATCCATTTAACTTAGTTTTATTTATTCATTAAGGGAAAAAAGTTTTATTTTTTTTTTTTTTTTTTAATATATTCTCTGCCATCAATTACCCTTTCTGTGACGAGAGTCGCCTTCCTCAATAAGCATCAACAATTCAAAAGAATCCTTTTTATATTATTATTAGCTAGCTAGGTATACCGTGTGCATGGCTTGACAATGGCAATCCTTATACTCTTTATTGTTGTCCTCGCGACGAGAACTCAGGAATAACACAAAAGGATATCAAAATGCAGATGGAACCCTTTTTTGACTGGCAAATGAACACACAATCTTATAAATGTACGAGAAGAGGAAAGATAAAAAGAGAAGGGTTGGTTGGGTATAGAATAAAAAGAATTGCTTGCTTCAGGCAAAAAGTAAAACAAAAAATCTAAACCTTTCTCGGAATTTTATTATTTTTTTTTGTTTTGTTTTTGATTTTAATATATTCTAGCAAAAGCCTGGAAATTCCAAAGAATCACTTTTATTTTATATTTTTACGAGTATATTATACTTTCCGAGCTATTCCAGGTTCAAATATATTATACATGCATACATACATACATGTTAATGCAGGAAGAACCCGCTTAAAACTGGGTCAAGAACAAAGGAGCTTCTCTGGGTAGAGATATCTACTAACAGCACCGACAGAGAAAAAAAAAAAGGATTTGCATTAGTGCTTCTGCATGGAAAATGTTGCGCCACCAAAAGGCAAATGCACTCAACTTTGTCAGAAATCTTTTCATCTAGTATTCAGGTCCGTATCTGTAAAGAGTCCTTCTTGAATTTAGGCAGCGGTTACCAAGGTCCTTAAAAAAAGGTCTATGTGTGTCTAAAATGGTAATTCAAATTTTGAAAGCGTCGAGAACCATGCGCGATTTGAGCGATTCAAATATAACTGTCCATTGAAGGCGAATGTGATCTTCGTTTGGAGACTTCTTAGTTACTTAAGAAGGTTGCTTTTAGGTAGCCTTACAAGACTGGAGTAGGTGAAAATCATGCGCGATTGGCGCGATTAAAATATGATTCTGCATCTATGGCGAATAAGGTTCTAGTCTGGGGACTTCTGTGTTAATTTAGGAGGTATTGTAGACAGCTCCGCAAGACAAGAGCCCTTACTCGTTGAATACTACACTTAAGGCCCTCGAGTATTGTTCAATAATTGGTCCTCAAAAGTGTTTTCTTTAAAGAACCGGAGACACATCTACCAAATCTAAGCACTGACACTGTTAAACTGTATGAACAATATGCCTTAGGATTAGATATTTAAGATTTAATAAGCCTTGCAAAGGAGAGAAAAATTGAGATGCGCTTGACGCGATTCATTACAATATACTTTGAGCGGCTGAAATGTGTAGTATATGAACAATGAGTCGAAAAATCACATTCATTAATCAAGTATTAACTTCTGCAAAGGAGAAAAACTTAGTTGCGCTTGACGCGATTCAATATAAAATAGTTTTAGCGACTGAAGTGTTAACACAGGTTAGTGAAATCTGTCTTGCGACTTGTCTGATTCATTATCCCTACAATTGGAAATTGTGTAATGAATTTATAGATATTGAGAACATCACTAAAGCATCATTTAGCGATTTGCGAGATTGAACTAATTTAGGATGCCTCAAAGTTTTCTTCTTCGGGTTAAGTTTCCTGTTCAGAACTATGAAAAATGTTCTATTCTTGAAGGATATTTATAATAAACGTAGCTATTCAAGATATTCTGCGTTTAACGCGATTCAAAGTACGTACCATCCAATATGTGTGTCCAAAGCTACCTCACATTTAAAAATCTAGTTCCATTGAAACTGCAAACTCTCAACAATAAGAAAGAATAGCAAAGAATCGTTTAATTCCTCAAAGCATGATTAACATTATGCTTTTAACGCGATTCAAACCGAAAATTATAAATTTCAAGCTAGGTTACGACTAAACGATGATTGTTTAATGGAGCTCTGCATGAACAATTTTGTTTGAATGTTTTTAGTTGGTTCGATGGCAAGATGACTTAGAGGAACTATATAAACTGTGTTTCAGTATTATAGACATTCCCTGTTGAAGTTAAATTCAACTCATTAGGTCTCCCCTCTGCATACGTACCTGGCAACACCTGACTGGGATTAGAAGATACCATTGCCAACAGTAACTCGTCAAGAGCAGAAGGCAAAAGCTTAACCGAACGAGTTTCTCCATAAACTTGTTCAATTCAATTGAATTTGCTCATTGAATAGACAAGAGATAGGTATCTTTGCACAAAGCACAACATCCTTATCAAGGACATACCCATCAAATTATTACGTCGAATTTTGCAAAGAAACTCACTAAAGAGTGAAAAATCATTTGGATTTTGAATAAATCTGGTTTTTTTTTTTTTTTTGAAGTGGGTGCGATTATGGGAAATTGAATCTAGGACGATGACATCGAGCACAAAGCACATCGCCGGCCGCCGCGATAGAATATGGTGGATGACCTAACAAAAAGACAAAACTTACCTACTATCATGGTTATCATCGGAATCCTTATAGAATTCGCATTCATTTCGTTATGACTGGCCTCTAAATTCTGCAGAAACACACACACACACAACAGAAATTCTAAGATATCTGTTTTATTTTTTGTTCTGAACAAAAGAAAGTGATCCTTTTTCCTTGTGGGAATAACAAAGAAACCCAAGATTAAATTTACTTAATTAAAAGCAGAATTCCACTCCTTTGGTGATATCTTTTGATATTCTGCCATTTTTCGATGGCAATAACGTTTGATTGATTGATCAAAATTTACTTAATTAAATATTTTCAAGAATCAGGACGAAAAAGGAAGGAAAAACACCTACAACTATTAATGCTGTCAGAAGAATAAAATGATTGAAGAGGTGTGTTTTTTTTTTATTTATTAATTTTTGTTTTTTTTTTGAATACACACTCAACGCAGCGGACTGGAAGGGAATTTATTTGTTAGATTTTTGATAATCCAGGGGAATTGTTTTTGGGGGTTTGGACAAGTTTATTGGACCAATCCTTTATAGTTGGGTGATGGTGGTTTTTATAGGAGATTTTTATTTTTTTTGTAGATGTTGGGTTTTTATTGTTTTGCATATCTTGATGGGTTTTGTCCTTTATTTTTGTTTAATTTAATTGGAATTCATGTTTCTTCGATTAAGAAGAAATTGGAATTTTATAAAAAATGGAATAAAATGGGTTAAATAAATTTGAATAAATGGCAAAGGATGCTTGGAAGGTTGTTGGTGGAATAACTCTATTCTACTATCTACATATAATTAAGGTCAAAGGACAAGAGAACAGACCGATGTTTTGTGAAGAAATCTATTCTGTCAAGTTTTCTTTCGTGTTTGGTGGTAAGACTGCATGTTGTTTTCATTTTTTGTTGATAAATAGGAAGGAGTGGGCCAACCATTCCGTTTCTATGACCTGGTTAACACCTAAACCAATTCCTATAAATTTTTGTATAGGCAATATTTAAGACGAATTTTTTAATATTGCAAACTTAATAAAGTGTTTTTTTTTAAGTGATTTGTTTTTGAAAGTAGGTAAATAACGGGTTTGTTTTTTTAGAGGTATAGAACTTTAAGTTGGCAACACTATTTTAACTCGCGGCCATTTTGTCAGCTGTCAAGTGATTTATTTTTAGTTTGGTTTGGCATTTCAACATGAATAGACTGACGCCTGAACAACGCTTCCAAATTGTGCCCAAATGGGCCCAAAACCAGATTGCCGTTGGTCCCAATTTTCATAAGCGAATTTTGTTTAGTGATGAAGCTTACTTGGATACGTCAATAAACAAAACTGACGTATTTGGAGTGATAATAATCGTCACGTGTATGTTGGGACACCGTTACATCTACAAAAACTCACTGTTTGGTGTGCTTTATGGTTTGGTAGAATAATTTATCCGTACTTCTTTAAAAACGATGGTGGCCAGAACGTTACAGTCATAATGGTGACCGCTATTGAGCTATGATTACTGACTTTTTCGTTCATCAATTGAACAACCATGATGTGCAGGAGCTGTGGCTTCAACAAGACGGCGCAACATGTCACACAGCTCGTGCCACAATTGATTTATTGAAGGAAACGTTTGGTAACCGCATAGATTCACGTTTCACGGACCCGTGAACTGGCCTCCAAGATCGTGCGATTTAACGCCGCTTGACTATTTTCTGTGGGAATATGTGAAGTCGCTAGTCTACGCCGATAAGTCTGAAACGATTGACCACTTGGAAGACAACATTCGCCGCGTTATTGCCTATATACTGCCACAAATTTTGGAAAAAGTAATCGAAAATTGGGCCCCCAGATAAGACTACGTCCGAGCCAGCCGTGGCGGTCATTTACCAGAAATCATATTTAAATTATAATGCCAGAAGATTATCTTTCCGATAAAGTAAATTTCATGTCAATTTACAAAAAATCATCTTTGTGTTATTCCATTTCAAAGTTCTTTACCTCTAAAAAAACACCCTTTACTTAAAAATAAAATTGACTATTTCTTTTTTTTTTTTTTTTTTTTTTTTTTTTTAATTTTTGATAAATGTTTGTTTCTCTTTATTTAATCGAAGCTTTTACAAACAATTACAAACAAAAAATCCGCATTGCTAGTAATGACCTTCATTAAACAAACCTTGAGTCTAATTTCGGAGGTATCGTTTAGTACAGAGAAGAGATTCCTTTTTTAGCCGTACTACACGAATGTGGACTCCTTCGCTCAGTTTGATTTTCTTCAGATTTCAATATTGATCAGATATACTTAAGACTTATTTGGATCGATATCTTCATTTAACTCCTATCCTACTTTTCCTGAAACGCTAGCATTGTTTTTAATCATTTTTAGGGTAATCATAACACCCCTTTAGTGCGTGTAAAATATATAAAAATATTAATCAATGTTTGTCTGTTTATTACTTTTAGGCTCAAAAACTTCAGAAACTATTTCGTTGAAATTTATAGAAATTGTTCCTTATAGCAACGTGAAGTTTTCAAACGTAGTTTTAATAAAATCCGCCCACTTCAATGCCCATTTTTTGTTATGGAGGTAAACATCTTGTTTAGCATCTTATAAAGTTAAAGTTTTTTGCTAAGCTCTATTGACCCTTAAGCATGTTAAATTAATTGATAAATTTTATTTAAATTTAAATATCTTGTCAAAAATAGAAACGTGTAGTTTAAAATTGGAAATAAAGCATATATCCTTTTCAAAATGCTTTAACTGCCAGTTTATAACAGTTTTAACAGTTTTCTTGCCATTAAAAGTAGATGTGCGTTAACGTTCTTTGCGCGACTTGAAAAAAAAAATTCTGGGTTCCCGAATTATGCCCACACCGGTGCCGGAGGGCCCTTCTCCTGCGGGATCGTACTTCTATAGACTAAAACTGTTATAATTGGCATGTCTAGAGTCACTTTCAATTTTATTCATAATTGTGACAATATGTACTTTCATTTTTAAAAATTTATTGTCTCATTTATAATGGGTGATTTTTTAAGAGGTTTAGAACTTTTTTAAAAAAAAAAACACAAAAAATTCGAAAAAATGAATAAAATATTTATTTGAATCGATAGTTTGAACCTTGCAATTTAATGTTTAAAGATAATTTCATGCAAATGTTGACCGCGGCTGCGTCTCACTTAGCCCATCCGCTGAGTCCAATTTTGGCATACTCTTTCACACATATCGGCCGGTATCTCACGAATGAATGCATGGATGTTGGCTTCCAGTGCGTCAATCGAAGCGGGCTTGTCCCTATAGACATTAGCCTTGACATACCCCCTCAAAAAATAATCTAATGGTGTCAAATCGCACGATCTAGGCGGCCAATTGACCGGCCCGAAACGTGAAATTAACTGTTCACCAAACTCGCCTCGCAATTGCGCCATTGTTTCGCGTGCTGTGTGGCATGTGGCACCGTCTTGTTGAAACCACATATCATGCAAGTCAAGAACTTCCATTTCGGGCAAAAAAAAGTTTGTTATCATCGCTCGGTAGCGTTCACCATTGACAGTAACGCTGCGATTCGCATCATCTTTGAAGAAATAGGCCCAATAATGCCGCCGGCCCATAAACCGCACCAAACAGTGGCTTTTTCGGGATGCATTGGTAGTTGTTGCAATGCTTCTGGCTGATCTTCACTCCAAATGCGGCAATTTTGCTTATTTACGTACCCATTCAACCAAAAATGAGCCTCATCGCTGAACACAAGCAGCGCGCGATGAACATTTCGAACCGAGCACGAATTTTGATAGTAAAATTCAATAATTTGCAAGCGTTGTTCATTTGTAAGACGATCCATGGTTAAATTGCAAACCAAACTGAAGCTATTTGACAGTGACACAAGGTACTAAACACACGTCAGCTGTCAAAACCAGTGTTGCCAAAACCAAACCAGCTAAAAAATCACCCTTTATTTCTTTTGTTCGAAATCAAATCACTCGTACATCTCCACTCACAACAGGAAATTACTCACTCTAGAGAACGAAATGACAACATTTTGTATTCGCAATACATTTTTTTTTTTTTATCAAAAGAACAAAAAGAAAACTCAAACAAATTTTAAGATGTCAATGTCGTCATTGTCAGGGTAGCCCTAAGCAAAACCACACAAATAAACTCGCTGCATTTTCGGTCTCCTAAATTTGTGTATGTACAAGTATGTGACTAGTGCTTACACTGAGAGAAATTTTCGTTTCAATTCTCTATCGTACCTATATTATAATGTTTACATAAAAGGGAAGATATATGTATGTATGTACTTGTATAAACATACACATATGTAGTTAGTAGCACAGCCCAGTGATAACTTTAGTGCTGGAAGGCGCTAATTTGATACCATAACATGCGTGACCTTTGGAGGATATGGGTTGCAAGTTGTTATATTCGTGAACACTTCGATTAATTCGACCAATACGGGGGTTTACTGTTACATATCATACAATGCATAAAACAACATATATGATTTAAGATATACCTAAATGTGAAACCTGCGATAAGCGGACTCTAATGGTCCGCCAAATTTTGTCCGGTTATGAGAATTGTCCGGTGAATAGAAGGAAAATGGAAAAGATTTTCGTATTATTATTATTATCATATTCATTTTTTATTATTCAAAATAAAATTAAACTACAAAACGATATATCACTCAGAATCTTTCAATTTTATTGCAAATAAAGGGTTTTTCAACAGGGACGCTACAAAAGTAGAGCAACAGGTACAGCAAACGACGCCATATTTCTTGCCGCTCTTTTGACATTTCTCTTCTGTATGGTTTCCCATTTCATGGTGGCAAGATATACGAGCCAACAACGAGTCGAAATTATTAAAATTTACTACCGAAATTCGGAGTCAGTGGCCTCAACGTTAAGAGCGCTACGTCCAATTTATGGTCGTCATAATCGTCCTTGCAGATCAACAATTGAGCACAGTACAAAATGTTCCCGTGCCAGTGAGACAAAGAAGTGCCCGAAATGTCGAGAATATTGCTGCCGCTGAGGCTTCAGTTGCAGAAAGCCCAAATGTGTCTCTCACACGTCGTTCTCAAGCGTTGGGCATCTCTGTGACGTCGTTGTGTGCGAATTTTGCGAAAAGATCTTGGCCTACATCCTTACAAGATTAAATTGACGCAAGAACTGAAGCCGCTTGACCACCAAAAGCGTCGTATATGTTCGTGAATTGGGCTGAGCAACAACTTGAAAATGATTCGGATTTTCATCGAAAAATCATCTTCAGCGATGAGGCTCATTTCTGGCTGAATGGCTTCGTCAATAAACAAAATATGCGTTATTGGTCAGGCAGCAATCCACACGTACTCCATGAGTCATCATTGCATCCTGAAAAAATTACGGTTTTGTGTGGTTTATGGGCCGGCGGCGTCCGTGATGATCAAGACCGGCACGTTACTGTGAATGGTGATCGCTACCGTTCAATGATAACCGAATATTTTTGGCCCCAATTGGATGATATGGACTTGGAGGACATATGGTTCCAACAGGACCACGGCGCCACAAGCCACACAGCGAATGTCATAATCAATTTATTGGAAACCAAGTTTGGAGAACGTGTTATCTCACGAAATGGTCCAGTCGCTTAGCCGCCTCGGTCGTGCGATTTGACGCCGTTAGACTATTTCCTGTGGGGCCACGTCAAGTCTATGGTCTATGCCAACAAGCCAGCGTCGATTGATGAACTTCGTACGAATATCGAACGTAAAATTGCAGCAGTATCGGCCGATTTATGCTTGAAAACTGTCGAAAATTGGGTTCAGCGTCTTGACGTCTGTAAGCGTGTCCGTGGTGGCCATGCAAAATAAATCGAGTTACATACATAATGGCATCGAACGTTCTTTCACAGGAATAAAGAATTTCATTGATATCCAAAAACGTTTTTGTTTTATTTAAAAAAAACTTTTGTAGCGCTCTTATTGAAAAACCCGATATATACAGGTTAGTGTAATAATTTAAAATTTTTGATTGTGTTTAAAATATTCCAAAATGTACAGTTAAAAAAATGGCGAAATTAATGAGATGCTCATTTTATGGCTTGAGTGGGCCCAACATCCATTTAAGTTAATGGTGATTAGACATAAGTCTGTAGTTGAGAAATAAAGAAATGGGAGAAAGGACTCAATACTATTGCAAATCTTTTTGTTTCACTTCTTGGCACAAAAATTACACATAAATAAAATTATATGCCCGTTTGTGTGGCTTTCTATTTAAAATGATCAAGAAAAAGTGCCGGGATGAGTTTACATGAACGCATTTTGTATGAGAAAGTTGAAAAAAAAATTATGTAATTCCAAAAAAATGTGTCCTTTTCAGAGAATTGTTTGCCTATCGGAGTTGTCATCAAAGAGTTTTCACTGTAAATATTCTACATGCCTTTTTTCTCTGAGTGTATTACTTCTACTTATATTTACTTTGTCGTGTCAAACTATTGTTCGCTTATCACCAACCTAGGTGTTCGTATTCGTCGTATCTTTGTCTATTTATCCACACCAAACAATCTTTCAATATTCGTTTTATCAGTTTTGAAGAAAACCATTTGATTCGAATGAAATGGCAAGACAACAATAGTTACAGATACGTAGTGTTTTCAAAATAGTGTGTTGTGATTCGTGTGTAGGTACATTTATCATCTACTGTTGAAGATAAAAGTGAGACATTTGTCTTTTCACATAAAACGTGATAAATTCTTTGTTGCCACGAACTCTAACAACCCCTATAGCGATGGTGATGGCGTGTCTTTAATAAGTGTAACTCTGAACACATAAGGTCTGGCTGGGCCAATAAAACTATATCCATATAGTGCGTGACCTTTTTGGCCAACAATTTGGCACAAACATCTATAGTTGTGGTGTGGTATTCAATGGTGTGTCGTTTGTTCTCTTTCCAAATATTGCCCCTTAAATTATCTCGCATGTATGTATATCGGTGAAAGTATTAGGATTGGATTGGGCGATTGGATATGACTCGTATAGAAAAAAACTTACTATACCAACGCCATATGTGTCCGATTTAAATAGTAACGGCGATGGTTGGTATAAACTCTGTTCTAGTGTTTTTTTTTTACTTATAAAGGGTCCGCCAAATAACTTTTTTTTTTTTATTGAAAATGGCGCAAAACATCGAGTGTAGCTTCGGCTGTGTGGCACGTAGCGCCGCGCCTTCCTGTTGAAACCAAATGTTGCCAATATCCTCCTCTTCAATTTTTGTGAACAAAAATTCGTTCAACATGGCCCGATAACGATCGCCATTGACTGTAACGGCCACTCCTTGCTCATTTTCGAAAAATGGCCCAATTATGCCTCTGGACCAAAATCCGCACCAAACAGTGACTTGTTTTGAGTGTATCGGCTTTTCAATGTATGCGTGCGGGTTTTCTGTGCCCCAAATGCGACAATTTTGCTTGTTTACTATCCGCCAAGATCAAAATGAGCTTCATGTGAAAAGATGATTTTTTTGGCAAAATCGGCATCTTCTCTAAGTCGATCGCAGGCCCACTTAGCGAAGCGTATACACAACCATATTCGTTCAGCGGAAGGATAAAACTAATTATCTGTCAAATTAGACATGAGCTAAGTGTTACCATTCACAAAATAAGCACTAGTTGAAAAAAAAAAGTTAGATGGCGGACCTTTTAGTACACAGCGGCAGACGCATCAAAAATGAAACCAAACTTAATTTCTTTTCGTATTGTAAACCATTGGGAATTTAACTTTAAGACTAAAATGTCGCTCGAAAAGCCCATCAATTGGCTAAGCTTTTTTTCTTTAATGTCGTGGACTCTTTCGAGCTGTGGCCAGAATTTGAGCGATTTCGGTCCGGACTTTATTTCTAAGGGCATTCGGGGTCCTGAGACGATTACTAAAAAAACAATGCCAATATTTAAGCTTTACTGTTGATAAAAAATTGAATTAAAGTTAAACTTTTGATCTGAAAAATTTAAATTAGTTGATTTTCTTTCATTGAGTTTGATTCGTTAATGTTGCGTCCATTACTTACTAAATTGACTGCAATTTCATAATTTGTTTACTAAGCACAAATATGGCAATATCATTTGCGAAGGTAGCCATGATAGCATTATTGTTGTCCAGTAGAATAACCCTTATATACAAGAAGTACAAGGTTGGTCTTAGAACACTTCCTTGCGGTATATCGGATTTAATTTTTTTCTTATTTCCGAATAATCATGCTCGTACCGTTGAGATTGCATCGGTCTGTAACATATGATTCCAATATTTGGTTAGATTAGGTAAGGTAGAAGGGCTGACAGTTGATCTTGTTACCGTCACACTTAGATCTATGTAGATCCGTTGCGATACCCTATGTGTTCTGTTAACAGTCAAGTCATTTAGAGGCGTTGACGAAGTTCAAAAGGCTATTCGCTGAAGTTCTAGAAAGATTCTCTAAGTCGTCAAAGAAATGATTTCCTAGGTGTTTCTTTCTTAAGTGACAGAGTTCTGGGCAGTGACAAACGAAGTGTAAGGTATCCTCATGTGCTTCTTCATCGCTGCACCCTCTGCAAAGGTCGTCAGTACTGAGCCTCATTTTCTTTTTGTGGTATCCCAGTAGGTTGTGTCCGATGACTATGCTGACAAGGGAACGAAAATGATTTTTGTTCATTTCCATAATTTTGTCTGTCCTGTCCTGAAATTTAGCCATAATTTTCTAGTTGTGGCGCATGTTTCAAGCAGGTTCTATCTTTCATAGTTTTTTTCTGATATATTGTTACACCAATATCCTGTTTGATGCTACAGTTTGGTACTTTAATATGTCGTTCGGCTTGACTTGAATCAAGTGACGATCCCGTTCTCGCCAGCTCATCAGCTGTACATAACTGTGACCAGGAACCCAGCAGAGTCTAATGTTATGCTGCATGCCAAGAACCCTAAGCTCTTCGCGCCTGCAAGTTACAAGCTTCGAATGTATCTCGGTGCAGAAATTGCTTTAGTTGCTGCTTGGCTATCAATAAAGAGGAAGATGTCAGCTCGTGAAATCGCCATAATTGATATTTGCGTAGCTGCTTTGGTCACTGCCAAGACCTCAGCTTGGAAGACCTGCAAAAGTCCGGGAGTCTAAGGGAGCTAGCCCCAGAGGTTGGTTGTTTTTCCACTCCTCTCTATTAGGAAAAGAGGTAGTGAATGGTGTGTTGAAGTTTAAATAGGGTGTTTGTATATTATTTTTTTTTTTTTTCACCTAAATCCTCATATCAAAAGTCTGAGGTTGAGGATTAAATTTAATACAAATATTATTCTCGGTATTTGGTGTTATTTTCGTGTGTGGTTTTTTATTGTTCGCGTTTTCTTATCTATGGTGTCGAATTCTTTGCAGACTCTATGAATCACCACCTTTAATTTATCAACAAAAATTGCCGCCTGCATCGCACAGTGGTGCGAGAGCGGAAAAAAGTCTTTTGAAAAAGTCATGTCTATCGTTTTAAACTTTATGTTTAAGTACTCTTAGATAACCCGAGCGTATGATTTAAAAGTATTTTTTAACATATATATTTTATGTTCTGATTTACAAGCCCTCAAAGTTGAAAAATAATTTTACTCAAATCGCGAACCGTATTTTCAACAAATTTTGAGATGTTTTTTTCCGAAGTTCCTGTAGATAAATTCTCTAGCTTCTTAAATAATTTAATTGGTCTATTTTCGATTATCTAAAAATAAAACAAAATATTGATTATTTATAAAAGATACCTTCTATAAGTAGCCTGAAGCTTTAGTACTAAGAAAAAATGATTTTTTTTAAACTTTTTGATTAAAAAAAACAGCTCCAAAAGATACCAAGAAAGTAAGTATGCCACCATATGCTCCATATATTCATGTTAAAGCACAGAAAAAATCAGCTGCAGATACGTGCAGATGTGGAAGTTATGCTCAAAAATGTTTCACTCAATCGGATTTCAAAAAACTCCGTCTTGACGGTGGTGTTTACCAAAAAGTTTGATTACTTCGGTATTAATTGTCAGAATGAACTGGTTAAGCCTATTATTTTAAGAAAAAATGTCAAACTTTATTTTAAAAATAAAACAAAATTAATACATTGACCCAGGGCTGAGAATTTCGATTTTTGCGAAACCATTTATTTCTGCCTGGAAAATTTTTCAACTTTCAACTAAATTTTATTGAAAGCAACACACGAAAAATAATATAGTTTTATGATATTTTGAATTATATGATAGAGCTTAATACAAAATAAAGAAAAGGATTAGGGATAATCTTTTATTTTTTTTTAATTTTTCGCTAAAAGTAGGGCAGGTAAAAATAAAAAAAGGTGTTTTTTTTAAGTTTTATTGCTTTGTTTTTGTTGTGTATTGCGTAATTTTGTATTACCTGTAAGGATTAGTAATGGCTTATTAGATTAAAATCTCTTACTTAAATCTATATATATAAAGGATTAATGAAAAAAAGTCAGTATTGAGTTATTGAGCATTTGTGCAAGGTGTGTAAGACAAATTTTTACTCTTTGATCAACCAATAAGTGAACGTGAAGTGAAATATAAAAACAAACATATATAGTGAATTCAATACATTAAAATATACATAGTTAATAATAATATTTTATTCAAAATAAAAAGTTCAGGTTTTACTAAAAAAAACTTTTATTTAAATATAACATCAAAACCCTCAAATTTTATAAAAATGTCAATAACTTTTTTTCTAACAATTTTTTCTTGACCAAATTTTGACCAAGCATGTATAAGACTAATCTTAACATGTTTGTCAAATTTCATTAAAATTCGTTTAATAGTTCAGATTTTACAGACTTTTTTCCGCTCTCCCATACAAACATCAAAACACTCAAATTTTAGAAAAAAAGTCAATAACTTTTTTACTAATGATTTTTTCTTAGCCAAATTTTGACAAAATGTGTATAAGACTAATTTAAAAATGCGAATCAAATTTGATCTTAATCCGTTAAACAGTTCAGATGTTACAGATTACTTTTCCGCTCTCCCATACAAACATCAAATCCCTCAAATTTTAGAAAAATGTCAATAACTTTGTTTGTAATTATTTTTTTTCAACCAAATTTTGACCAAATATGTATAAGACTAATATAAACATGTTTGCCAAATTTCATTGAAATCTGTTGAACCGTTCAGATAAAACAGACTTTTTTCCGCTCTCCCATACAAACCGAACCACTGTGCATCGCCGCGCCGCAACTTCCTTTATCGTTGGTTGTAATAATTGATTTTTATTAAGTGGCTTAATTGCTTGAATTCGGTCGTGTTGTGTTTTTTTTCATAAGCAAGAAATTTCGCTGGCATCGAATTCGAAAAAATAATTGTACTATTTTTTCCTTTTTTTTTTTTTAAATTTCCTCCGAAAAAAAAAATTTGAATTTTTCAATCAATTCACCGTTTTTCTGAGTGTTAATTTTTATTTTATTCATTTCGGAAAATTGACTTAAGATAATTCAATTTGTATGAAATGTTTTCATGATTGTGAGTGAATTTACCTTGATTTTAATTTCAAAGCTTTTTTATTTGTTTTTGTCCATACTAAAATTTAATCAAGTTTTAATATTTGTGCTCAACGAATGAGATAACCTATATAATTCTGCATCAGTTAATTAAATATAAAGCTGATAATATCAACAAAAAAAAAAGTATTAAACTGAAGCAGCTGCAGAGAAGCACAACAAAATATATATGTAAATAATATCAGTCGGATTTTAATATCAGATGAATTTTTACTTTTTGTTTGTGTTTTGTTTAAAGAATTTAATTTATCCGATGTATTTCAAAATTAATATATTTGGTTCATACATTTGTACAATGTACATTTGTGCAATTTACTACATTTAATTTTTTTTTTCATTTTCTTGACAAGAAAGTTGTTTTATAAAATTATTTTTTTCTGAAGGAAAAATTAATGTTTAACAAATAAAGCAAAATTGTGAAACTGGAAGTTGTTCCCTCAAAATTCTTTACAGAGCGATTGGCTTTAGACAAAAAAATATCAATGTCAAAGAATGTCAAGCTGAACATTTGAACTTATACCATTTTTTCCAAGTTTCTCTCTCTCTCGAGGCAAAATCGTACACAATTGGCGAGGGCTATAACCTATAAGAAATATCAAAGAATTCATGGTAATCTAGTACTAATTCAGTCAAATCATAGTTTAGGTTTGCGTTAAATTGGAGTCCAATGAAATTTTAACTGTAGGTAGGGGGTATCACCAGAACACTCCCACTTAGTTTTTCCCCCCTCATTTTCCATAAGGGGTGGCCGCCATCTTGAATTTGGTGCATTTTAAGTCTTAATGCAATTATATCGGTAAATATTGGTTTAAGAGAAAAAAACTTAGACAAAAAATATTCAAAATAAGATTTGCAACAATTTATGTTAAATACTTTTTAATTTTTTTTTCGTCAGATTCATAGTTTCGTCACAAAATCGAAAAAATCAATTAAACTTCCAAAATTTAAGTTTTTAAATGCTTATATCTTAAAAAATATGCAAGATTTTGGAAAAAAGTATTTAACTTAAATTGTTGCAAATCTTATTTTGAATATTTGTTGCCTCAATGAGGAGGGAAAACTAAGTGGGAGTATTCTGGTGGTACGCCCTACCTACAGTTAAAATTTCCGATGATTTAATTGGACTATACAGTGTACAGAACATTTAATGCCCAAGCCAGCATTCTCAAAATATCATGGACATCGAAGCTTACAAAAATCTGCCTATAAATAATTGTACTCAATTTAAAAGCCAAATTGATTTACATGAAAACCCTTTGGGGAGAGTACGATAACTTTGGCGCCAAAAATTGATAATGGTTTCTTGTAGAAGGGTCAAAACTAAGCATTTTTTACAATGGGTTGGGGGGGGGGGGGGGGGGGGGGTGGGGTGTGTACCTCGCCCGTTTAGGAGGTAGGGGCAATTTTAAAAAAAAAAATGATTTAAAATGAAAAAAATATTACTAAAAAACAAAGGCAACACTTACAGTAAATTAATATACAGTAAATTAATATCGTTTCACAATGTTGAGAAAATTTAGTCTAAGCTTTTTTCCATTTTTTTTTATCAAAATTTTGAGTTTGCATGCGAATTTTTTAAAAACTATCAGCTAAAATAATTTAATTTAAATGCAGGATTAAAGTATTCTAGCTTTCAAAAACGGTATATTAATTTACTGTAAGTGTTGCCGTTGTTTTTTAATAATTATTTTTCAATTTTAAGTAATTTTTTTCTAAAATTGCCCCTACCTCCTAAACGGGGCGAGATGGACCCCCCCCCTCCCATAGTAAAAAATGCTTGTTTTTGACCCCTCTAAAAAAAAACCGTTATCAATTTTTGGTGCCAACCCTTTTACCAACAAAGGGCCAGATTTTCAATAGTCATCAGTTAAAAATCAGAAAGAATTTATTCTTCTTTAAATAAAGCAAAAATATGCTTCTATTTATTCCTCTGATAATTAATTGATGATTCAAAAATCGGCTCTAGAAAGTCATAAAAAAAATGTTCTAATGTAATTAAAACTTAAAATGTAAAATATTCTGTCATTTTGAATGGCAAATTAGGCGTGTTTTTTTGCAAGTCCATATGGACTTGTCGAAAAAAACGACATCGGGACTTAGGCACTTCTTACTTACAGTACGTAAGTCCCGATAATTATCTGGACTTAGCTAAGTCCATATGGATTTAAGTTGTTGTTGTATTTACGTGTAAAACTATTAGTCCCGATGTCGTTTTTTTCGACAAATCCATATGGACTTGCAAAAAAAACACGGCTATTGATCCAAATTAACTGCGAAATGTAAATTCTTCAAGACGAGAAAAGTATAGAAATAAAATTACAAAAAAAAAAATTAAGATGCATACACAATTCTTTAAGTTTGTTGACTTAATTAACACCAATTAAAACTGTTATCACCTTATCACTGCTTTATCATGGCAATCATGACTGATTGATACAGAATTCCACACTTAGGTGCTTATTTCCCTGATAAGTATTTTTTCCTTTTACAGTCGACTGTAAAACTTTATTTCGAAGTATGTATTACACGCTCAAAGTTTATTTAGATACTCTGAATTCCAATTAATTCTGAAGTGGGTACTTGAAAGTGGTTTGGTATGGTTTGATAAAATCACGAATGCTAATTTAAATAAAAATAAAATTTACGATGTTGATGAATGAAAAAAATATGACCAGTCTTCAATTAAATGTTATTGAAGTCTACCAGATTTTTTTTTATTTTTAATCATATCTACAACATTTGTTTGTTTAGGAAGTAATAGATATTACTGTTAAATACTGATTTTGTTTTCTTTGATAAAAAAAAATATTACAATGTATACAAACTCACACAAATGAATATTTTTAACAAAAAGTCGAGTGATTAATAATGTAGCTCCAATATGAAGAAAAAATGCCTGCATTGCTGCATGCAGCATTCGTTGTGGGGTATTTTTGACATTTTATGATTGGCCTGTTGTATTGCAAATATTTGAGACGTCTCGACTGTGTAAGCTGGTTTTTAAAAATGAACTAATTGAATTTTAAAAATTACCAAAATACATAGTTTTGTTTTATGAAAAAAAAACTCAAAAAACCGAAAAAAATAATAGCAAATAGCAAATATCAAATATTTCGTTTCAGAATATGAAAAAATACCTTCTCTATGCGCTTCTTAGATTCGTGGAATATTTATGTTAAATTTCCAACAAGAACTTTTCTGCAACTGACCATATAATAATTTTTCAACTTAAAAAAAAAAAAACAATTTTTTTATTTTCATTTCATTTTTTGGCCATTCATATTAAGAACAAAATATATGTATACTGTTTATGTATGTATGTGCGAACGAAGTAGGAAACAATGAATGTGGGTCACTTGACCAGCACAAAGCTCTCAGCAGTCAGCACCAACTCCATTTCCCTTCAAATGTAGATTTCTGCTGGCTTCCATCATCACTATCATCAACATCATCATCATCAACATCGCCATTTCATCAGGCCATCCAAGAGTCACCATCTCACTTCAGGAAATCACCAAGGCGTATCGTTGTTAATTCTCAGAACTATAGTTTCCTCTTTAACTATATTCCAAGTCGGTGTAATCTGACAGGGCTTCTGCAACAGCATAACGTGCCTTATACAGAAAGTAGACCTACTTCAAACTCCTATACAATTGAAAGAAATAATTATTATTTTCAGAAATTCAAAAAATTTCATTTCGAAAGTATTTTCGGTTCGCCAGCTATGCGCTCCACAGATGATTGCACTTTCAGCACAAAATCAAACATTTCCTCTGCAAAAAGCTTTGGCAATTCAAAGTCTTTGATTTAAGACGAATTTATGAAAGTCCAACATTTTTGGGCAGAACGGAGTCATTTTGTTTTTCTGATTGCAGAAATTCCGATCGATTGTTTAAGAATTTGCATATTTTTAATCATACAGGGTGATTCACATAAAATGTGACACAAGCTTAGAACTTGAAAATTTAACTTTCAGGCAAGAAAACAAAATTTTATGAGTGAATGGGAGTTATTGTGAAGTTTAGGCTCGTACTAAGGCTTAAGTTTTGCCTTTTTCTAACAATAAATTGACTTAATTTTAATAAATTTTACTTAAATTTTAATAAATTTTTAATAAAATTTTACTAAAACTTTTCATATTTCCTTAATTCTAGGACTATCATTGTTTCTTTGATAAATAAATTCGAAGGCCTTCCATTGGCATCATGGGAGTGCCAATAAATACCACCACGAAAAAGTCAACGACGGCGACGATCAATGATGCTGCATTAGTAACAAGAACCACCGCCAGGTTGCAATACAATCCAATGCTGCCAACAAGACAAACAAATAACACAACATCAAGAACAACAACAAGAAGCACACCCACAAACAATGAGACTACACAAAGCACATCACATCATTCCAATGAGCCACTAGTTGGTGATATGTCACCAGCATCACCACCAATGTCGTCATCCATTAATGTTGCATCTGCCGCAGATGTCAAATCCCACCGATGGCGTCGTTCGACATCGCCATCTTCATCATCATTATCAGCAGCTGCAGCCTCACATTTCATGACAACGCTGATGACAATGTGTGTGGTGTTAGCTGTTGTGTGCTCACTGCCAAGTCTGACAACGGCGACTGATGATATTGAAATGAAATTAGATTTAACAAAAACCGAATATTCGGTGTGGAATAAGAATACCACTTATGTGAGTTCGACAAAATTCAATGCACGCGGCATGAGCCCATTTTATAATATCACACATGAAATCATGAAACTATTCATTGGACAGGAGGCTATTCCAAATGGTGAGTTTAATTTAATGTTTTTTTTTGTTGCCCTTCTCGAATGACAAGGATGTGGTGTATTTGTTCGAATTTGGCAGCACTGTTTGAAGAATTTGACAGAAAAGAATGGACGAGAGGGTATCTTGTATTAAGACTTAAGAAGATTCTATTTTTCACAGTTGGGAAATCAATCAATGAAATAAGACTGTCTACTGTTTTTGCATTCAATCGTTTAAAATATGTTGAATGTGTGGGTTGTTCAACTTTGTAACAAATTCGAACATTTTAAAATAGTGGTACCTTGGAGGATATTTTTTGAACTTTCATTACTTCCTCTATATGGCAATGAGCAAGTATTGGTTTCGAGTACTACGATAATCGAAAAGTCCGCAAAAATGGGTTTCGTCATACAGTCTGTCGGTCTATCGTCTAAACATCTAAACTGTGCGTCCACTGTAATTTGAGCTAGAGCCTTAACGAGTGGACGGATTTGCATGAAATTTGGTACAGAGCATTTTTATGTGAATTCCTAGAGGTGAAATTCGAATTTTTGTTTCAGATCATCTAGAACGGGTAGCTGCCATACAAATATTTTGTTTGTTTTTTTTTACAAATTTTCTCGAAAACGGTTCTAACGATTTTGATTAAATTTCGTACCTGTGACTTTTTGAGGATATAACGGCGTCTCAACAATGGCTTGTGGACTATGATCACTTCAAATACGACAATTTTGCTTATTAACGTACTCATTCGACCGAACCATTATTTTGGTAATAAATTTTCACGATTTTCAAACGTTCTTCAGGAGGAAGTCTATTAATTATGAAATAGCAAACCAAACTGAGCATAAATCAAGTGACAGCTGTCAAAAAAAAAAACAACTCAAAAAAATGTATTGCCAGATTGAAAACCACACGTCTAAAAAAAAAACACCCTTTATATCTTTTTGATGGTTTGACTGATTTTGTTATAATTTTGCAATCTGCTGCTTCTCAATAGTTTAAACAATATTGCATTTTGTAATTTTAACTCTTTTAATATACTCTCGTTAAATATATACATCATGTGTCTTCAACGTGTGGTTCTACACAGTTGTTAACCACAAGAGAAGTTGCTTGCGATCCATTAGTTGTGCTTAATTTTGTATTTAACCATCCATCTTTGGAAGGCCTAACACCGGGTCCCATCACAAATTGGCATGCGCACATACTTTAAGCTATAACACCTGTATTACTCCCTTTTTTGATTAAAAACTCCTTTTTCTTATGAAACATTCAAATTTAAGCCACAATCGGCCCAAGCACTAAGCAAAAGAGCTTCTGGTGCACTTGATGCAGACAAACCCTATACATTCCAAAACTGCACTAAATTTATTATTATTATTTGTTGTACTATTCATACTAAAGGGTGTTTAAATTTTAAGGGCCGATGTTGATTTTGAATTAAAAACAAATTATTTAGGAAGTTATTGTCATTCATTTTTATTATGATAATGTTGGTATGGTTCAATTATGTATGGAACAAAATATCGGCCAAATGGCCGCCGCGACTTCGGCGACACACCTCCATCCGATGGTCCAAATTTTCGATGACGCTGAGGCATAATTGAGGTTCTATGCCGTTAATGTGCCGAATTATCTCATCCTTTAGCTCTTGAATTGTTGCTGGCTTATCGACGTATATCTTTTCTTTCAAATAACCTCAAAGAAAGAAGTCCAACGGTGTCAAATCACATCCACATGATCTTGGCGGACAATTGACATCACCACCACGTGAGATAACACGGCCATTGAATTTGTCTCGCAAAAGAGCCATTGTTTCGTTAGCTGTGTAGCAAGTGGCATCGTCTTGTTGAAACCACATATCGTACACATCCATATCTTCCAATTCGGGCCATAAAAAGTTCGTTATCATCTCACGATATCGAACACCATTCACAGTAACTGCCTGACCGGCCTCATTTTGGAAAAAAATACTGCCCGATGATGCCGCCAGCCCATAAACCGCACCAAACAGTCACTCTTTGTGGGTGCATTGGTTTTTTGACAATCACTCTTGGATTATCATTCGCCCAAATGCGGCAATTCTGCTTATTGACGAATCCACTGAGGTGAAATTGTGCCTCATCACTGAAGATGATTTTCTTCGAAAATTGATCATCCACTGTTGCAATTTCTTGCCACCATTCTGACCATTCAAGAGGCTTTAGTTCTTGAGTCAATTGCATTTTGTAAGCGTGTAAATGCAAGTCTTTATGCATTATGTTCATCAACGACGAGCGTGAGAGGTGCATTTGTGGGGCACGACAACAAGTTGAGGTGGACGGCTCTTCAATCACACATGCACTGGTGTTTTCACGTCTCATACAGACCCGGTTTGCTCAAATTTTTGCACGATTTTTCCGATTGTACGCACATTTGGACGATTAAATTGAACGAAAAAATCAAGAAGTGCACAATATAATGCATATGATGATTTGAACGCCCATTTTCATAATAAGCCTGAATAACTTTAACGCGTTGCTCGATTGTGTACCTCTCCATGGTTCAAATTAAGTTAGTCTGAAATTGAGAAATATCAAATGAAATGCAGAAAAAAACTTGACGTTTAGGTGTGTTTCACATTCAACATCGGCTCTTAAAATTTAACCACCCTTTAGATTGACAGTTTATATGACTTAACCATTCTTAATTCCGTCATTTTCATTGAATGTTTGAAAAACAACAACAACTTAAAGGTGTTATCACCAATTGTTCACGAATTAATTTATAATTCCGATGGATAACTCGCGAGGCCAACATTTTTAAATCTTTGGTTCTTTCAAAAACATAAACATTAAAGAAAGTCAAAACCATTTAAAATCATTAAGTAAATATATACACCTACCCTTGCTGCATTTTTGATTTATGTTGTTTTCTCGAGAAAAAAATATTCTCTCCAAAAAGTGATGGGAAGGGACAAGATACATCCTATTTCTTTTCTGTGCCATTTATTTATATCCAAGGTCCTTTCAGTAAGTACAACTTTCGTAGTAAATCTAAAAATTCATTCTAGAAAAGTTGTGTCATGTTTTGTGTGTGTGTGTGGGTGTGTATTTTTTTTTTTGCAAATTTCCATCCCACCCACACGTTCTGAAGATAGACCAACAACTTTAGCGTTCCTCATAAATCTCTCAACTTTCTAACTTTAAGGACAAAATATCTCCGCCATGCCAAAACCAGAACAATGCACTCTAACTGTTATTCGTTCTGATTTATACAGATTTTTAAGTATACAAACATACCTCCCTATACCTTTCATGTGTGCCTGTGCACTACAAACTTATACAATTTTATTTTTCGTTTCAGGATATATTGTTGTTACCGAAAAGGGTGTGAGTTTTGGGCCAAAGGTTGAGCACAACGAATGGGGCGATTTAATAAAACATTACTGGCCAATACTCCTGGTTGTTGTTCTAACTGCATTGCTAGTCATTTTGATGCCAATAATTGGGTAAGTACCGTAAAAACCATTATACACAGCTCTTGACTGACCCATAAGGGTTACTTTGGTACGATGAACTCCCAACTCCAATATCTACTCTCCCGGTGCGCACCTTGTCCCTTTTGCATGTGCCTGCCTGGTGCACAGAATATCTCTAATTACCAAATATCCTGTATGTATATTTCAGATTATGCTTTTGCTGTTGCCGTTGTGCGGGTGCTTGTGGTGGACGCTCTCAGCCATTCGATAAGAAACACGATACCTGTCGCCGGGTATTCCTAGGCTTTCTATTGATTTGCGCCGCTACTGGAATTCTGTAAGTTCTTATATTGGATTACTCGTGGGAACAATAAGTATCTCTTTGCATTTTATTTTATTTATTTTTTTCGTTTTGCTAATCGTTTTTTTTTTATTTTCAAGGTTTGGTGTTATAATCGCCTTCACAACAAACGCCTATATGCAGGAGGGTGTTGATGAAGCTACTATTGCTGTGCGTCATGGTAGCAAAGATACCGGAGCATTCCTTAAAGCTACATCGCAACAAATTAACCATTTACTTGTTGAGAACTATCATGAGCTGTCGAAACAGCTGGAATATATTTTAAAAAGTAAGTAAGGTATATGTACGACAGGGATGGATTTAGTAGAGATCTCTCTGATAAAGGCCCATGGCAAACAAAACCTATTTCAAATTTGTTTTTAGATAGCATTTGCCCCGATAGAAGGGTATACCTAGAAGGACAAGTTAAATGAAAAGGATTTCAATTGGAAAAGTGATTTGAAATAAAATTTGAAAAAACAGGCTTTAGGCTGCCAGGTGGTGGTAATTTTCTAAATTAGGCGAGTAGAGACGAAAAATAATTTGTATAATGCATAATGCATGTTAGATGTCGTCCAAAGCAGTAAAGCGAATGTGTTATTAGTTGGGCGCCATTTAAAAAAAGCTCGTTGTAAACTTTAACTTGAAAATGGCTCATTGTTCAGAAAAATTGTAGCCATATTTCTTATTATTTGCAACAGTTGTGGCGCTTCACCGAAAAGCTTCTTCCATCCAGCTTGGTCCTTGGATAGCTGTGTCTAGTTTGGCACGCTCAGTCGGTTAAAATCATCTTCCACATGCGTGCGCCACCTGATTCACGGGCTTCCTCTACTTCGACTTCTCACAAGATGGAGTTAAAGACTCTTCGGGTTAAAGCTTTGGTTATATACTTTTTTGACCAAATCGGTAACAGTTCGTTGTTATATCTTCTCAAAGCAATGCTGATTTATTTGACTTAAGTTTAGATATACATAGCTTTTCTCACTTGGTCAAAATCGGAATTATTAGTCTACTTTGGCGTATCGTCTAGGTTAAATTGTACATTTTGCCTGACAGTAGAATTAGACTCATCATCGTTTTGCAAAAATAATTTTTCCATAGATATTCTCATTATCGACTGGAAATCTACAACGATATTCTTCAATAATCATTGCAGGCTTCTTGTTCGGGACTTGTAGCCTTGAGAGGTTATTTTTACCTTTTCATTAAACTTCCGAAGTCCGAACTTCTTCCTGCTACGTCTTCGTTCTATTTCCTCGATCGTGGGCTTCGCGCGCTCCCTCTTCTTCTTTCTAAAAAGCCGGTGTTCCTATTTCATATTCTGCACGTTGAGCTCGCTGGCAGCTCTGTTTCGTCTATATGCAGCCCCGCTTTGTATGCATCCTGTTTACCTGCATGTGCTTGTCGGCACTCTTCGTTAAACATAGAGTTTGACTCAAAACTTCAGAGGCGTTATTAGAGATGAGCTAAACAGTGATTTTCCAATCACAGGTATAACTGTGACTGTGATTTCTGAATCACTGTAAGTTTAACCTGTGATTGTGATTTTCAAGTTTGGAATATCCTTGAGGCCAAAAAAAAAATTCTCAGTAAAATATAAAGTATGTAATTAAATGAGGACAACAAATAAGTAATTAAAATTAGCTCGTAGGACATAACCATGAATACAAAAATGCTAAAAATCTCAAGTCCCGAATTCAAAATTATCGAATAGCAAAATCTCGAATGTCTAAAATATCGAATGCCCAAAATTTCCAATACATACATACGGCGGATCTAAAAACGGAGTATGCCAATCGATTGAAGAGGTAAAAATTACCTTGTCTCGCCCAACTCTCTAGCTCCAGTGGAAAACCGAAAATTTTCAATCACATTTAGGGCACTCATAGGTTTATTAAAGAGTCGCTCACAGTTAGTGATTGTGATTTTTGACTCACAGGTCGAAAATCACAGGTCGTGATATTTTGCTCATCTCTAGGCGTTATATCTGATAGCTTCTTGGCAATGTTGCTAATGGTTCTAAACACGTGATGCTAGCAACATAGAACTGCTCAAGAGGTCTGTAAATACTCGATCAGAAAAAGACATAGAGATTTCCTGCGATTGTAGTCGTCCGACTTCCTCACAGTATTTCCCTGTATTTGCCGTGGTAGGGATATCCGGTGCCGTTCCTTGGCTACAACAAGTTATTGTACCGCGTCAATGTGATTCAAGACTGCTTGCTTACATCTAAGGATATATCCACGCCCAAATATCTGCTGATTTTGCTCTCGGCAAATAGTCGCCGTAGTATATGTATATTGCACATACAAATCCGAAGTTCGCTGTCCTTATTTAGTTTCCCTGAGTTTCGAATATGTCGTATTAAAAAATAATGCGCCTTGCACCTTTGCCAAACTTTAAAACCGCCTCTGGGCAACACAAAAGAAAAAAAAAAAAAACACAGAAATCTTGTAATACAGTATTTCCTGATGCCAATATACACTTTTTGTATCACCAGCAACAAACAGTAACTTTAGACAACATTTAACGGTGCACTGATTGACTTAAATCCCGGCTAAAGGAAGTCAGAGTTAATAGATTTTATCAAGGAGATTGGCAAAACAACAACTCTTTTTCCGTATATAAGATTCCTGAGACCTGATGTGTTGGTATATCATGTGGGTGGGATTAGACTCCAATGAACGAACACATTGGCTTTTTGGAATTATGTACCATGTTTTGATGGTGCGGTGGTAAATAGTGTAAGCAATAGCAAAAGCAGAGGCACTTAAGAGATTTTATGAAAATTGTGATAATATACCCCAGGCTAGCAAGGAAAAGGATGTCTATATACATATATATGTATTTATAGACACACATCTATCATGATTAAGAGGAAGCTATTAAAATTGTATCACATCGTTGTGTGTTGTGTGTTTTATGTTTTGTTGGGTGGAGCTGAGTTTTGAATTTAATCCTCTTCAGATTTGATGATTATTAGAGCTCTGATGTGGTCTTATTGTAATTAAGCAATTAAGCTGGTAGCAAGTGAGTTGGAAATATTAATTGGCTACGTTAGATAGTTAAGATTAATGTTGGTCCTTAGAATTTAATTATGTTTCAAGGATTCTTGCTATCATCGGTTATGTATTCTACGTCAGCCAGATGTTTGCATCGGAACTTTGTAGCTTTTGAAATGAGTTACAACACTCCTACAGTGTCTAGTAATGGGTCCGCCATCCAACGTTTTTTTTTCAACTAGTGCTTATTTTGTGAATGGTAACACTTAGCTCATGTCTAATTTGACAGATAATTAGTTTTATCCTTCCGCTGAACGAATATGGTTGTGTATACGATTCGCTAAGTGGGCCTGCGATCGACTTAGAGAAGATGCCGATTTTGCCAAAAGCTCATTTTGATCTTGGCGGGTAGTAAACAAACAAAATTGTCGCATTTGCGGCACAGAAAACCCGCACGCATACATTGGAAAGCCGATACACCCAAAACGAGTTACTGTTTCGTGCGGATTTTGGTCCAGAGGCATAATTGGGCCATTTTTCGAAAATGAGCAAAGAGTGGCCGTTACAGTCAATGGCGGTCGTTATCGGGCCATGTTGAACGAATTTTTGTTCACAAAAAGTGAAGAAGAGGATATTGGCAACATTTGGTTTCAACAGGACGGCGCTACGTGACACACAGCCGAAGCTACACTCGATGTTTTGCGCCATTTTCAACAAAAAAAAAAAGAAGTTATTTGGCGAACCCTTGATATGAAAATGGCAATTTAAACAGGAATTTAATGACTTAAGCTTGTTATTGTTTTGACTTTTTTTATTTCAACTTATTTAACTCAAAATCCTTAATTTTTGTTTTATTTTTATAGATACATCTAGCAGTCTTATAAAAAAACTCGAAGAAACATCCAAAGCGGTGTCATTAAATCATCTCGTGAATTTCTTAGCAGACTTGCCAAAAATAAATGCAAAGTTACTTCGAATGAAAAATATCACAAATGAACTTCGAGTCTTTGCTTCTCAATTAAGTGATGGTAAATGAAAATCAAAAATCATTTTAGGAAATCAAAATATACCTAATACTTTTTTTTTTTTAAATTCTTTCAGGACTTCGAGGTGTTAAACGTGATCTTTTGGTTATGTTGACTAAATGTCAAACACAAGAATGCAAAAATGTCTTAGAAAATTACGAAATCGGTAAATTGGATACAAATGGATTTGATTATAATCAGGTGGGTAATTATTTTTTTTTAAAGTAATTATATAAATGTAATTTAAAAAATCCCATTTGTGTAACTAATTAAAATTTAAATTCATTATTCTCATTATTCATGCTAACAAAAAAAAAAAAATACATTTCGGATTGATACATTGCCTTGTGGTTAAATTAAAAATTTTAAAATTAAAATTTTCATCGAATTTGTAAATAGATGCTAGACAGATACTTCCCAAGGGTATGTTTTAAAGCAGTGTGCTCATTTTTAGTAAATTTAATTTTTTTGTGTTGTTACAATTTCTCTTCGTTATTGTTTTAGAAATTATTTCACATTATTTTCGTTTGATTTTCATTAAAAATTAATTAATTTTGAATATAATTAAATATATTTTTATTATTTCATATTTAAAGTTATAAATCTCATTATAAATATATGAAGTCAAAAAAGCTTAAAAAAATATAAGGCGCATTTTCGGTTGAATCTAGATAAATTCTCGTCAATTCAACATATAAGACACCTAACTTGGTGAACTGATTAATCTTCTTTTGCAACTTGCAGCAAGGTTCGGTTCTTTGCTTCGATGTTCACTTTGAATCATAGCAGCAGCATGCCTGAAATCGGTAATTTATAGAGAGAATACTCATGCTGATTAGTTTGCTCTTGGTGTGTCGTAACGCTTTTTACGACCCAGGCTTCTTAAGTCTAGACCGCCCCCATTGACAGGGTGAACTGCTTGTTTTAAATATCCTGGTAAATTACAGGCTCGTTAAGACTTGAACATGATAGGCCAAACTGCCTGGTGCATGGTAGATTGCAGACTTATAAATACTCTGGTAGATTACAGATTTGTTTCGTCTGATATGTCATCAGGCTAAACCGTATAATAGGCATAAGCATAAGCATAATCATCTGCATAGATCCCACACTTAAAATGAATGTAGGTACACCACAGGCTGAACTGCTTGTTGATCACAAGTTTAATCACACTACAGTTTTGTAGACTTACAACGTTTTTTTTTATGGTGTGCCAGAGGTTTTCATTACCTACAGTTTCTTAATACAGTGTGTTTTTTTTTAGACGTGTGGTTTTCAATCTGGCAATACTTTTTTCGGAGTTGGCCTTTTTGACAACTATCACTTGATATATGCTCAGTTTGGTTTGCCATTTCAAGAATTGAAGCTGAACGACCATCAAGCGCGTCGCACGTTCGGTGAATTGGCCCAAAACGAGATGGCCACCGATCCCGATTTTCACAAGAAAATTTTGTTCAGCGATGAAGCACATTTTTGGTTGAATGGGTACGTTAATAAGCAAAATTGTCGTATTTGGAGTCATCACAATCCACAATATATTCTTGAAACGCCGTTACATCCAAATCACTGTTTGGTGTGCTCTATGGGCAGAGGGAGTAATTGGTCCATATTTCTTCAAAAATGAAGCCTGCCATAATGTTACAGTCAATGGGGAACGCTATAGAGCCATGATTAATGACTTTTTCGTGCCTAAATTGGAGGATGTTGATGTGGACGACCTTTGGTTCCAACAAGACGGCGCTACATGCCATACAGCCAACGAAACAATCAATTTATTGGAGGAAACTTTTGATGAGCGCATTGTTTCACGTCGTGGACCCGTGGCGTGACCTCCAAGATCGTGCGATTTAACAGCACTGGACTATTTTTTGTGGGGTTATTTGAAGTCGCTTGTCTACGCAGATAAGCCCGAGATGATTGACGCCTTGGAAGAGAATATTCGGCGGGTTATTGCTGACATACAGCCCCAATTGCTGCAAAAAGTGGTCGAAAATTTTGCCTCTCGGCTTACCACCTGCCTGAAATAATTTTTGAAACATAATGGCAAGCCCTTATCTTTATAATAAAGCTAAATTCTTGGCCTGACATTAAATTATATGCGTTTTATTTCTTCTTGAAAACTACACGTCTAAAAAATACACCCTTTATATATATTTAATGATCTTGCGGAATTGGGCCCCTGATTAGAACCAGCATTTTATTTCCTTGTAGGGTTACTAGGACCCAGGAAGATAAGAGAAATCGCTCAAATTCCGGTGACAGTTCTCGAAAAAGTGCACGAAAACTTCGAAAAAAAGCTTCGGTACTGTATGGACTCTTGAGGCCACCATTTGACTGACTCCATGTAAACTAAAATTCCTAGTGTTGTAGCTGTCGGCGGGAGTTAGACTCACGAATTAATTTAAGGACAAACATTCTATGTTTAAAATCCACCAAAAGCGTTGTGGATAAAAAGAAAACCATAAGTTTGATAGGCATAAAGCATGTGTCTTAAATCGAATTTTAAAGAACTCTGACACCCCGGGAGTTATATGTTGTCGATTTTATGATCCGCATGATAATCTTAAAAGATATCCTCGTCTTAAAGGAGTGAAAATCCAGCGGCCTATCTCTTACTCACACTTTAACTATAGTTCTAACCAAATCATCAGGTATTGATATGACTTCCAGTAGAGGGCAATTTAATGAGTGTAATCAGGAGTCAATTCTGACAACTTTTCGTGTTCGAGAAGAAAGTTTTAGAAAACTAATTAAAAATCAATTTTATTCCGGATAATTTTTCAAGCTACAACTGAAGGAAGTGACTCAAGAAATGCCAATTATAACAGTTTCGGTTTATAAAAGTACTGTTTATGCGGCCCCGCAGGGCCAGGGCCGTCCGCCGTTGGGAATACTTCGGGCACCCAGAGCACTGAAACACTCAAAAATACCTAACTAGTGGACACAGTAGCCTCCACACTCTTTAAATTAATAAGATTGTTTTCAAAACTTGACTATCGATTTTTTCATGTTTTTCATATTTTGATTTTTATTTTTATTTGTTTTTAATTAATTTATTTCAATTAAATTAACTAATTCATATGGTGGTTCCGAATTATAGCTACCTGATGTCACAAGTATCATTGAAAGTGTTGACACTCTAATCAAAAATGGTGATGCATCAGCTGGAAAAGATGGCCGTCAAGCTTGGCAAAATTTGCAAAATGACATCAATCGAACAATTACAGAACATATTCCAAAAATTATTGATTCAATGGAAAAAGTTGGTAAGTAAATTATATTAAATTTATTCTATCGCTTTGTTTTATTTATTTTTCAAATTTTGTATTGCAATTTCAGGACAAGCACTCAAAAAAGGATCTGAAGATATAAACGAAAGATTTACACAAATTACCAAAGAAATCGATCAACAAACTAATTCGGCAACAACAACAGCCGATAAATATATACAGGAATATAGTATCTATAGATTCTATGCTGGAATAGCTATTAGCTCGGTTTTGTTGGTGGTAAAGTTCAAATAAGTTAATTATTCTTTGACTTTAGGTAAAATGGGTTCAAGTTGGAAACTATATATAATTTCTTACATAGTTCTATCGAAAATGAGATAAAACAAAGTTGCCAATTGTTTTTTTTTTTTTTTTTTTAAAGGAAGCATTTGCTCTTGGTTTGTGTTTTCTGATACCAATCGATAATAATACAAAATTTACTCACACCGTAATGCCTGAGTCGAAAGAATTTTTAAGGGAATTTTTTTTTTTAAATTGATACGTAATATATGTTTTGTTTTTAGATTGTGACTGCATTAACTTGTGCGCTATTTTGTGGAATTTGTGGAAAACGTCCAGATGGCTATGGTGATGATTGCTGCAACAAAGGATCTGGTTCTAGATTCTTAATGCTGTAAGTAAATGACAAAAGTAACATAGGTTATAATTTTAATTAGATATGAGATTTGTTTACTAAGAAATATTTTTACCAATTTGCGCCTAGTTAAGAGAACGCATCTCTGTCTCATCATTATTTCAATAAACTTAAGTTTTAATTATAATAAAAAGGAAAAACAGCGCAGGACTACCAGCTTAGTTACCCTTCGATGGGTCCCGGGACATCGTGACATGAATGGAAACGAAATGGCGGATAAATTGGCCGAAATTTGATGTTCCCTTGAACTTATCCAAACTGAACCCTCCGTTCTTATGCCACTAGAAGTAGAAAAAATTAGAATTCACAAACGTTTCCTCGAAACCGCAAACGATAGATGGTCTCGAGGTATCTATGGCAGAACTTCTCTAAGAAAAAAACAGACTTCCTACTTGAACTAAGCAGACCTCAACTATACCTTTTGGTTGGAATCTTATCGGGTCAGAACTCAATGAGAACCCACATGGGCAGAATGGGCATCAGCTCATCCGATTTGTGCAGAGGGTGTGAGGATGAAGAGGCGGGGGAGGGCTCCTATTACTTCCTTTGCGAATGCCCTAGCTTAGTAAGAACCAGGAAAATGGCACTCGGAGATTACTTCTTTGACGACCTAAATGACATCTCGTCTCTGCCACTAAGGAACATCCTGAAATTTATTCAAAGTTCGGGTTGGTTCAGGGAGGCATCTCATACTCAAACCCATCCTCATTTTCACCTATCCTGGTGACCACAATGGATCCAGATTGAGATCTGAGTGCGATGATGCGGTTTGCGTATTATCACCCCTTCTTACTTAAGACCTAAGACCAGCTTAGTGTTTTTTTAATAAATTAAATACAGAAACTGATTGAAAATGAATCGTTGTGTAAAATATCAGGAGCCTAAACTCCTCCTTCAAACTCACTTTCAAATACCAAGCGCTTCGAACTATGTTTTGTTGTTCGTTCTATCCACACAAGCTCTGCAGTTTGGGTCTACTTACATAAAACGTTTAACTCGAATTGATAAGTTATGGCAAAAAAATCACCGAAAGTGACCCAATTTAGAAGTCGTCCCACCAAACATTGATGTGCTTGGAGTATCTCTATCGATTAGACGACTAATACTTTAACATAATGCCGATCCAAGGGCTTAAATCGAAGCTTATAAATATCGAACTAAACTACAGCTATATAAAACTTAAGATTTGCAGAGACACTTCATAAAATCACGTCCGTTTACCTGATGGGCCTAATGGGTTTTAATTAGGTTGCAGCTTGCGTTAGTTTGAATTTATGTAAGCTACTATTGGTCCTCAAAAGAAGTCACATCTTAAATCAGCCGATGGAAAATCAAATTGATTTTGCCGTTTGTCCGAGCTGATGCTCTGAGATTTCAAGTAACAGACTTCACCAGCCTGCTCGGTTTAAAATTCGATGTTTCCACTTTTTTAGAGCAAGTCAACGATTGTCTCCCTCAACCTGATCTGATAAAGAGATAAAGTCTGCCCTTGTTTCTCGTGCCTTCTGGAATCGACGCTGGGCTGTTGGCGTAGACCTTATCTTTCACGTGGCCCAAAAAGAAGAAGTCGCAAGGTGTTAAATCACAAGATCTCGGTGGCCAATTGTGATCACCTCTTCGAGAGATAACACGGTCCGGAAACTTTTCCCGTAAAAGATCGATGGTTTCATTGCTTGTGTGGCACGTAGCGCCGTCTTGTTGAAAGTAAACGTTGTCCAGATCAATACCATCCAATTCCGGCCATAAAAAATCATTAATCATCTCTCGATAGCGCAATCCATTGACCGTAACTGTTGCTCCAGCCTCATTTTCGAAAAAGTAGGGTCCAATGACCCCGCCGGACTATAAACCGCACCAAACAGTCACGCGTTGAGGATGGAGAGGCTTTTCAACAATAACTCTTGGGTTTTCCGAGCCCCAGATGCAACAGTTTTGCTTGTTGACGTAGCCTCCGAGGTGGAAATGGGCCTCATCAGTCAAGATGATTTTTCGATGAAATTCCGGATCATTTTCATGCATTTCAAGGACCCATTCAGCAAAGACACGACGTTGTTGATGATCAGCCGGCTTGAGTTCTTGTGTTAACTGAACTTTATAAGCCTTAAGACCCAAGTCTTTATGGAAAATACGGTGTAATGACGTTTGTGGAATGCCTAATTCCAAAGAACGACGAGGAATGGACGAACCTGGGTTTTCTTCAACACTTTGGGCTACAACAGCAATATTCTCAGTTGTTCTTGAGCGACGTGCACGGGTTTTATTCTTCACATTACTAACTTGTCCCAACACCTCGAATTTGTCCACCAATTTCTGTATTGCGGCCCGACAAGGTGCTTCACGACGACCCAAAAATGTTTTAGTTTTACGAACCGTCTCTGCCAAATTTTCACCATTTTTATAGTGAATTTTAATAATTTCAATGCGTTGTTGAAGCGTGTATCGTTGCATTTTTATTAATGGCGTAGTTTCTACTTGTCAAATGTCAAAAAATGACAGCTTCAAAAGTGACAGCTACCGAAATAGCGGGCTATTCAAAATAACACCTCTTATTGGAAAACCCTTTATATGCCTCCGCCATCTGCATCTCAGTTGTTGAATGCTTATGATTTTAACCAAGATCACGTCGCGTCGTCGCTGTACTGCACGTGTAATACTTCATTATGCTATCCCACCTCAACAAAATCGTATCAAGATTCATGATACGTTGCTAAGTGATGAATTCCATGTGTCAGATGATTTCTACGATTTTGTAAATATCAATCATTTTTCTTACATTTGCAAAGGCTGCTTTTTTTAGAAGTGTGGTTTTCAATCTGGCAATACTTTTTTCGGAGTAAGTCTTTTTGACAGCTGTCACTTGATTTATGCTCAGTTTGGTTTGCCATTTCATAATTATTAGACTTACTCCTGAACAACGTTTGCAAATCGTGCAAAATAATGGTTCGGTTGGCGCGACGCATCGCACGCTGCGTCCAATATTCGGTCGACATAATCGCATAAATTCGAGCAACCATGGATCGGTTTCGCACCACGTTTACTGGCTGGAATTTACTCGAGCCAACCACTGCGGCCACTTGTCCCGAAATCATTTTTAAAACATAATGACAAACCCTTATCTTTATAATAAAGCTAAATTCTTGACCATCACATTAAATTACATGCGCTTTATTTCTTCTTGAGACCCACAAGTCTAAAACATCCTTTATTAATGAAGTATTTTTTTTTCTTTCAACAGAGCTGTTGCTGTGATTTTCCTAACTATTTCGATATTAGCTGTTGCTGCTCTTGTCCATTTCCTCATTGGATTGGTACTCCAGCGTGGTGTTTGCACTCCTCTCAGGTAAATTCTTAATAATTTTTGAGCAAACTAAAATTACTACATTGTTTTTTTGCAGGAATCCCAAAACTGACGATGTCTTTCAGTATATTGATAATTATGTTGATCTCAACAACGTATTTTACAATAGCAACAATCCAAAACAAAAGAAGGGATCACTTAGCACAGGCAATTTGCCACCATTCCGTATTTCACATGTTATAGCGGCTTGTCAGGCCAACGAAACAATCTACGAAGTCCTACATCTCTATAATCGCTTCGACATAGAAACAATCCAAGAATACCCCACTTCGCTCAATGTCACTAAAACTCTGAGAGAATTCGTCGATGGCATTAATTTCGAAACGAAAATCGTAATTCTCAGCGAAGAAAATGAACAGAAGATTCGAGCTATTGCCACATCGGGTTTGAATAATTTCGATCGTGACAAGTTCGTTGATAATCTCAATGAAAACATCACAATCTATTCGCTGAAAGCCTTGGCAACTCAATTAAGAAACACAGCTGCAAAAATCGAAGGTACGTCAATGAATGATGTACAAGTTGGTCTGCGCAATCAAGCACTGCATTTGGAAACCTACGAGGATAATCTTGTGCTGCCAATGCGTGAACAAACCCGAGAACTGATTGATCTAGCTCAAGAACTGCAATCTAAGCTAAGCTATAATCATAAGTCATTTGAGAAGTCCATCGAATCACTGGTGGATGAGATAAAGCAGGCTCAGAACTTCATCAATGTCGAAGGTCGAACCTTTATCAAGAAAACAGCTGAAAAACTGACAACTTTCTTCAGCGAAGAAATTCAACGTTATTTGGATTTGGTCATTCGATCCATACAGACGGTTGTGGGTAAATGTGCACCACTGGCACATGTCTATGATTCGGCTATTGTAGCTACGTGCAATAAATTTGTCGATCCATTGGTGAGTATTGATTTTGTATCAATTTCATTGAATTCAAATATACATGTGTTTTAGAATGGCTTCTGGGCTGGAGTTGCCTGGTGTGTCATCCTCTTCCTGCCAACTTTAGTGATAAGTGTTAAGCTATCTAGTTTGTATCAAAAATCGGATCCCTATCCGGGACCACTAGTCGAATCGTGAGTATTCTCTCTCTCTCTCTCTCTCTCTCTATATATATCTTTTTTCTTTATTTTAATTTCTATGAAATATTCATATTTATTCATTTTATAAACCAAAACATTCAAATTACAAAAAAAAAAAAAAACAAAATAAACAAAATATATATATTTAAGTAATTAAGTGGAATACCAGCCCTTTCCCAACACATCCCATTAAAATAATAGTTATGTTTAAAAATTGTTGGAAGGTTCTGAATTTATTAATTGTTATTGTTTGATTTTCTCTAACTCTGTTTTATGTAAAAATGTGAAAGTAGTTTAAATCTTTTTCAATATTAAACAAAAAAAAAAAAACATATTATATTTTAATTTGCAATTGAATGAGTTAAAAGCTAGAAGCAGAAAATTTCTTTAGTTTTGTTGCAATTTAACGAAGAAGACAAATAAATATTCTTTTAATAATTCAATTATTATTTTGTTTTTACTAAAAGTTAAATGTTTGCAAAATATATTTGTAGAATTGGTTATTCGTAACAAATTTAAATATTTTCTATATTGATTTATTAGCTTAGTGTTTTGTAGGCTATATTTAGTTTTTAGATCGATTAAACGAATAAGACAATAATATATTTGTGTTCTTAAATAAATCCGCATTTAAATCCGTTGGATTATAAAAAACACATTCATTTTTCTTACCTCATAAAAGCAAATTTCTTTTAATTTATTCTATTATTATTTATTTACATATAATAAAAAATTAAATAGTAAATAATACATTGAGATAGGGCCTAGCAGCTAGAACTCCCAGCCTTATGTTGATTCTTTATATTATGAGGCCAGCTTCGTTGAAAAAGTTGTAGACTTTGGAGATGTTATTTTGGTTGATTGTGTTGAGTAGTAGGAAGACTGTTACATTAGAGGGAAGTATGGTGTTGAATTCTGCGGAGATATTGCAAGTCATATGGCCAAGCAAGTGCGATATGTTCAAGTTGTTGTTAAAAAAGTAGGTGGATTTTCTCTTTTTAGTATGCTTTGGTGGCTATCGTTAGTTTCGGTGTGTCCCAGTCGGAGACGGGCAAAAGTTGTGGTGAGCGCTTTTGTCGTAGATGCAGGATAGGTTGGAGCGAGGCCGTTTGTGTTAATCTTTAGTTAGATTGCAATCCCATATCTCTAGACGTTTTTTTTTAAATAATACTATTAATAAGTCTTCGCGGAGGTTCGATTTCGTGTAGATGTTTAACAGGTAAATGGGAAATCTGCCGACAAGATTTGATTCGTGGTCTGCAAACTCATTTCCTCGAATTTCAGTATGGCTGGGTACATAACTTTAAGTGATTTTTCATTTTTTATAAGTAGATCCTCTTATGTTGTTTATGAGATAAGGTCTGTGGTAAGGGTTTAAAACCGCCCTGATAACTGATAGACTATCAGAAGAAATTATAGTTTTTGAATGTCATTTGACTGATGTTTTTGTTGCTTCTAGTAAAGCGGTTGCTTCAGCAGTAAAAATAGAAGCAAAGTCTGGTAGGAGTCCACTTCTTACTAGGGTGCCATTTTCGGAAATGACTGCAAAAGCGTATTGTGGCAAGATTTCGTGCCATCGGTAAAAATAGTGTTCCAACCCTTCGAATTCACATGCGATGTAATTTCCAGGAAATACTTTCGGAGGATGAGATTGTTTGTGCTGTTTTTTTTTTTTTGGTATTTGGATAGATTAAGTAGAATTGAATTTGGTTTAATATTTCATAGTGGGGATGTTTGTTTTTCTTGTTTCAACATTCGAGAGGAATATCGAGTTCCCTTGCAGTACAATAATAATTTTTGAAATGGTTGAAGGCATGCGTTTGTACTTTTTACAACTTATTGCCAAGGCAATGTCTTTGTTGATGATTGAGCTGGTGGTGAAGTTGAGTTTGGGGATGAGTTTAATAAAAAACTTCCTCTTGTCTCTGCTCAAAAGCTGGAAGGCTTTACTTTTTTCGGAGTAAGTCTTTTTGACAGCTGTCACTTGATTTATGCTCAGTTTGGTTTACCATTTCATAATTATTAGACTTACTCCTGAACAACGTTTGCAAATCATGCAAAATAATGGTTCGGTTGGCGCGACGCATCGCACGCTGCGTCCAATATTCGGTCGACATAATCGCATAAATTCGAGCAACCATGGATCGGTTTCGCACCACGTTTACTGGCTGGAATTTACTCGAGCCAGAAATGGTTGAAGGCATGCGTTTGTACTTTTTACAACTTATTGCCAAGGCAATGTCTTTGTTGATGATTGAGCTGGTGGTGAAGTTGAGTTTGGGGATGAGTTTAATAAAAACTTCCTCTTGTCTCTGCTCAAAAGCTGGAAGGCCAGCTTCTGCCATTATATTTTGGATACGGGTTGTACGATATGCATTGATTCTTCTCCTAGCTGCTTGGTTGCAGGATGGTTTCCGAAGGTTGAGCGTTGTTTTTGGACATTTTCCGTAGATAAATAAGCCATAGTCGATTTTACTTAGAACTAAGGATTGTGTTATGTTACAAAGCTGCTCGGCCTTATGGCTAAGATCAAAGTGTAATTTATTCTAATTTCCAATCTGTATTCAATTTTCATTGTTATCCACATATGCCATTTTCAAATAGCACTATATGATATGAAAGTATAACCAAACAGAGTTCTGATTGTTCGAAGTTGAACATTTTTATTGTAGAACTGAACAAAAAAATTGTGAATGTAGTGCTTGACTGCTACTTAGCGGTTTGGGTTCGGACCCCACGCTAGGCAGCTTTCTTTTCTATATTCTCCTAGTTATACAACTAGACGCCACCCATGGCATTCCATGAGATAATCAATACCTTACTTCTCAGTCCATTGTGACAGCAAGAAATCTTTTCTATTCTTCTATTTGTGTTAGGGCCGTGCAATTTAGGTTGCATTTAAAAGAATTTAGGTCTTACAGGTATATAGTTAAAAGTATTATCAAATCTATAATGTAAAAAAGACTATGCAAAAAAGGAGGAAGTCCATTTTCTCTAAGTAATAACCAAAATTACTAAAACTAAAGAGCCTTTTAACGATGTGGCGCAAAACACAGGAGAATTTTCCAAGAAAATATTTAAAATTTTTATTAATTTTGCATTTTCTTTCAGTATGTTAAGTGAAGCGAAATAAGCTATACATATCACTGTTGTTTTTATTTAATTGCAAAAATGAGAAAAATAATACAAAATCACAACTAATTCTGTTTCTGGATGATAAGCTTTCATTTCTTTTTTTTCGCAGGAGCGATAAAATTTCTATTTTTATTTTTGTTCATACTTCCAGAGGTTGATTGAAAATGTTTTCGAAGATAGAACTTTTGCAAGGTACCATAGTTCCATGTGATAGGAACAAGAATTTAAAATCCCATATTTAGGGATCTGCATCTTGTCTAGGCTCTGTTTAAAGAACTTCATGATTGAAGATTTCAAATCAAGAAAAATCCACAAAAGGTATATTTATCTTTCTAAGCCTATAACAGGGCACTGCGCTGACAAGAATAGGACTGTAATTTTTTTTGTTTAGCTCAGACACACAAGAGGAATCAAATTTTTTAATTTTTTTTTTTCAATTAAAACTAGTTTATTACAGGGCTATATATTGCCCCCCCCCCTTTACCCTCTCTCGGAAATTTTCTTGCTAGCAGGATTCAGTTTTCAGAGGATAAGTGCACTCTGAGTGAACAAAATCGTCCCGTTCAACGATTTGGAGAAATCCTCTTGACATTTATTTTCACATTTTTCATCACGTACACGTAGTAACCGTTCAACTTATAGACTTTTTAAAGAAAATTCTCTTACGACTTGTTTCCTCGTATGGAAGGTATCTATGAAAAATCTCACAATTTCTAATCATAAGCCCTTCGGTGCTCAAGTGTGTTTCAAAATTAAATCGGAGTGGAGAATGAGAAGAAAACTTTGCGAATATAGCACAAGACAATTTGCACGCAGATTCAAAGTTAATTGATAAAATTAAATAAATGATTCGATATTAGATTCGTACGAATAGATTAAGGCATACATATGGCGTTTTTCTTTTTTGGCTCTGAGCAAAGCTCTGAGCAGAGGCTGAGCGATCAGAGCAGAGCTCTGAGCAGATATGATCAGAGTCCTCAGATATAATTATGAAACACACTTGAGCACTGAACTGTCATTTCATAAGGAATCCATTTTTAATTTTTAGTTATGTGTGAAGTTGGGGATCGTTAAGAAATCCCGCAGCATGTTGGTGATTTCGAATATAATATTTTCCTGGATTTCTGGACCTGGACAAAGGTGGTTTTGGAACTGGACAGAGATGGAAATTTTTTTTTGGAAAAAATATTGAAAAAAAAAATTTACTTTTCTCTTGGAAAATGGTTCTATTTCCCAAAAAAAATTTTTCCTTTGTCCAAGTTCCAGACCCACCTCCAGAATTTTTTTTTAAATTGCAAAAAAGTTGATTCCAAAAACAAAAAAAAAAATTGTCATTTGTCCAAGTTCTAGAGTCACCTCCAGAACTTTTGTCCCGGTTCCAGATCCACCTCCAGAACCTTACCAAAATATCTGGCAAAAAAGCAATTTTTTTTAAATTTGTAAATTAATAAAAAGAGTTGTTTCCAAAAAAAAAATTTTTTTTTCCTTTGTCCAAGTTCCAGTTCCACCCCCAGAATTTTTTTTTAAATTGCAAAAAAATGTTGTTTCCAAAAACAAAAAAAAATTGTCATTTGTCCAAGTTCCAGAGTCACCTTCAGAACTTTTGTCCCGGTTCCAGATCCACCTCCAGAACCTTACCAAATTATCTGGCAAAACGCAATTTTTTTTAAATTTGTAAATTAATAAAAAAAGTTGTTTCCAAAAAAAAATTGTCCTTTGTCCAAGTTCCAGACCCACCTCTAGAATCTTTTTTTTAAATTCTAAAAAAAGTTGTTTTCAAAAACAAAAAAATGTGTCCTTTGTCCAAGGTCCAGAGCCACCTCCAGAACTTTGTCCGGTTCCAGATCCACCTCCAGAACCTTCTTTCAAAAACAAATGTGTCCTTTGTCCAAGTTCCAGACCCACCTGTAGAACTTTTGTCCTGGTTCCATATCCACCTCCAGAACCTTGTTTCAAAAAAAAATGTGTCCTTTGTCCAAGTTCCAAACCTACCTCCAGAACTTTTGTCCTGGTTCCAGATTCATCTCCAGAAATTTGTTCAAAAAAAAAATTTCTCCTTTGTCCAAGTTACAGATGCGGGATTTCGTGATAAGAAATTTTGTGATGCGGGATTTCGTACCCAACCCGTGAAGTCGGCTTCGCTCAGCGTTTCCGTCGATTTGCTCGGTCATTTTATTCTGAGCTAATTGAACAAGCTCTGAGCTAACTCCGATGGAAAAAAGAAACACACTTTTTATGCTCTGATATGTCTGAGCTAAAAAAAAAAACATAGATTTTTTCTTTGCCAGTTCCGTGGTCTGCTCAGAGTTAAAAAAGAAAAACGCCAATAGGTGTAATAAATCATGTTTTATATTGTCACTGTAAAAAAAAGTACCATAGATCGTATTTTACTTCACTTTGAAGAAAGAAATCAATTTTATTTCCCTATGAGGATTCCGAAAATTTTGATTTTCAAATAAATACTTACCTACACACCCCTCTTTCAAAAAAAATTCTAATTAAGGCGAAGTTGGTAAACAAAATTGCGAATTGTTTTTATATTTTTTTTTTCAGGTAAGTTCTGTATTAAAGTATTTATTTTAATTTGTTTTGTTTGTGCTTTTTTGACTTTTATGTAAATCGTTCATTTATTTTTAATAACTTTCATCAAACTCTTAGAATATTTTTGGCTTTTTTTTTATTGTAAGACAAAATATACGCATTGTAAAAAAGGGTTTAGTTGTCAGTGTTTTTTTTTTTTATATTTCTAGCTTTTAACTCAAGAAAAAAAAAAACAAACCAATTGCATTCTTTTATTTATTGTTGTTAAAATATGTTTAAATATTTTCTTCAGTCATTGTTATGTTTTGAATATGTTGCTTTTAAAATGCATAACTTTGCTTAAAATGTTCATGCTTATACATAATTTTGTTTACATATTAAATAGAAGTGAAATGTTTTGTTCCCAAAATGTCTTGTTATTTTCGTTTGTTTTATTTTGTTTGACTCTTTTGTTGAATGTTTTTAAATTTTTTTCTTAAAAAAAAGTCTTATCACAATAACGTTTCATGCAAAAAAAAAAAAAAAATCATACAAATAAAATACAAAAAAAAAGAAATAGAAATAGAAAAAGAAAAAGAAAATATTGCAAAATTTCTGTAAAATTTTCAGGGAGTATTTGTATGATGCGTACAGTGAACGTGATCACATTCCATTGGCAAAGTAAGTGTTAAATGTTTTTCAATTATTAATAACAATTTATTATTTTAGTTTTCTGTTTTATTTTATATTATTTTTTTTTTTTTACTTTCATAGAGTCTTCTTTTAATTTGATTTTGTGTCTTAATTCCTATATCAAAGCAGAATTGGTGAAGGTGATCAGATAAATAATAATAATAATAATAATAATAGTAGTTCTCTTAATTGCTTCAATTTCGTATTTAAATATGAAATACACGACAGTGTCGTGAAAACGACATGATTAACGATCTTCGAGAAATACGAGACCCTCCTAGAAAAATACAAACTTTAGTCAAGGTCCTTGAAAGTTTTCAGCAGCGAAAACATAGACGAGTAAATCATGTCAAATTCTCTTGACACCTTTCCCTTCAGAAATACCTCGTGTACAAAAAAATCAAAATACTTAATGTGGACACTTTCAGTTCACAAAATCAAAAGCTATGGTACTTTTAAGGAAATTCATAAAACATAACAAAAGCTTCCCACCACTAACTCAGTCGGAATATTTTCGTAACGAAAGTCTAATTTTCCTAGACTTAAAAGCTTTAAGAACTGGGGCCTATTTCACCAAACACTTTTCACTTTTCACCTTGCAACTTTGCAAAAAAATAATTTCCTGCAAAGTAAAAGTGAAAAGTAAAAGTGTTTCACCAATTTAAAATAGAGCTTTGCATTTGAATTCGTATTTTGCAAAGTTGCAAAGCAAATCGCGTTTAAAAATAAACATTGGTTTTTCGTTTCATGCGATACGTTGATACTTTCCATGCATATTGACAAAACAAAAAAAAATTGCAAGGCTATTTCTAAAGAATTTTGTGTCCAGCAAATGGTGATTACATTCGACACTCTTGGGTTCCATTGTAATGTACTCAATGTAGTGTACTCAAAATTTGTTGCAAAGAACGTTAACACATATTTCTTTGACTGTTGAATTGAAATGTATGTCCAATTTTAGACAAAACAAATTCGATGGTTGTTTTAATCGAAAACTCTCTTTTGTCAAAAAATTATTTTCATTGCCCTTCACTTCTATTTCTTCTTCATTTTCCAAAAAATTCTTCAAAACGGTTCATTTGTGTATTATTATTTCAACTTTTCAAAACAAACGATTATTTGCAAATAAAAATTTCTCTTTGCATATTACTGAAAAGCTTTTCAAAATTCTGAATCAAATTTGCAAAGTTTGTTTGTTTGGTGAAACGAAAAGAACAAATACTTGCAAACTAAGAAAACTTTTCACTTTGCAGAATAGAACTTTTCACTTTGCAAATTTGCGTTTGGTGAAAAGTATTTTGCAAAGAGGAAAATTTTTCGACTTATCATTCCAATTATTTCCTCTTTGCGAATTTGCGTTTGGTGAAACGAAATTTGCAAAGTAAAAGTGAAAAGTTGCAAAGTGAAAAGTGTTTGGTGAAATAGGTCCCTGATCTGTTTTTATATTCCGTCTCATTCTTTTATAAGCTCAATGGTTTTTTCTTGAAAATTTACAACTATAACAAACTTGTTTAAAATTCTTAAATAATTTATTTAAAACTTGTTAAGTACTTCAATATTTCTTTCCAATCCGGTCTCCCATAAGCGATTTTCGGAACTGACTGTGAAAGTTTCTAGTAAAATGAATTGAAGCCATCCTCAGAGTTCTGATACCTGGAAAACCATCCAATCTCCATTCTGCTTGGATTTAAAAAACAATGTTATTAATATTTATCCAATTTCCTTGTGCATGCTTACACACCAATACATTTAAATATGCTTTGAACCTTATAAAACACACATTCCCTGTCAATTTCACTTCCTGACTTTCCTTTTTTCTCACCGTTTTTTAGCGGTGAATGTTAACTAAACAAAAAAAATTCAATAGGCAACTTTTGTGTATTGCTTCTTTAGAAAAACATTATCCTTATATCTTCCTATTTTCTGTCTTAACTTACAAAAAAAATCTTTAATATTGTTTTCTCCTTAAAAAAAAAAACAACTCAAATTCCAAAAAAAAAAAAAAACAAAACAAAACCCTTCGTTAATATTGTAGTGGACCCAAGAACAAACGAAGAAAGAGCAAAGAACGTAGACGAAGCTCTCGTGATCGCCGAGCCGATTACTTTGAAGACTCAGGCTCATCACATGGACCTGGACCAGCGGGTGGACGTGACACTCGTTATAATGACATGGCTCCAAAGTAAGTAAATATTTTGTTGTTTATTATTTTTTTTTTTTTTTTTTTAATATTAAAATTAGATTTTTTTTTACAATTTCTTTCAATTGAATTTTATCAATTTTTTTGAATGATCGTTATTATTAAAGTAATGAACTAATAAAGAAAAATCGTTAATTTTAATATTTGTTATTTATGGAATGAATTAGAATTTTTTTAAATATGCCCTCTCTTTTATTTCTTGGGGAGGATTTGTTTGTTAATCGTTTGAATTGCGGAATGATTCTGTTTTTTTTTTTCAATGTGTTTTCTTCATTAATTTAACTTTTTGAATAATTTTTTTTTTCTCACGGTGATGGTTAGTTATGAAAATGTCAAATTGAAATGGTTAACGAATTGTTTATATTTTTTTTTTAATCAAATACAATTTAAAAGAAAAATACACTTCATAGGATGTTTTTTTTTTTATTTAAAATAATCAAATTAAAAATTTGAAATAACTTAAAATGACTGCACAATGGAATAATATGATGAAACAATGTATTGTATAGTCTTTCTATTCAGTTTAGGGTAAGGGAAAAGTTTCATTTGGAATAAAATACAAGACGTGTTTTCTTTAAGAGTGTGCAAGCTCACCGTGTTTGTTGCACGCAAAAATTAATGTATTTTTTATTCACTTTTTGTTTTGTATGAAAACAATAACTGACTATTTTTTGTAAAGTTTTCATAAAAATTCAGTTTTTTTTTTGAAAGAAATGTGAAGTTGCAAATTGTAGGTTTATGAAATTCTAGAGAAACAAATCGGCAACACTTTTTTCGTTGGAGCAATAGATTTCGTAAAAAAAAACCTGCGCAAATGTTAAAATACACGTGCAATTTCTTACACCGCTACGTTTTACGTTTTTGTCGTGTTTGCACAGTAGAAGGGGTGATGATACGGCAAGCCGCATCACTTCACTCCGATTTAAATGGATCTATTGTGCTCCTCAGAATCATGGTAAGGTAGTTGATGGAGGGGTAGAGGAAGGAGTTCTATGTAGTGGAGTGAGTGGATGCTGATGTATGGGGTGCCTCCCTGAACCATCTTAGCTGAGGCATTTACAAAGAAAGTGATAAGAGCCCTCCTCCTCCTCTTCATCTTGACACCCTCTACATGAGTCAGATGTGCTGAATGCTGATGCCCATTCTACTCATGCGGGTTTCCATTTAATAATTGTGACCCGTTTGGATTTTCACCGCATGAGAGACATAATGAGGCCGGGCTTAGCTTGAGTAAGTGGTCTGTTTTTTTTTTTTTTCTAGCGAGATTCGGCAATAGATTTCGTAGACCCGTTAAGTGTCAATTGCAGACCATCTGTCGTTTGCGATTTTGATGGGAAACTGGTAAATCACTCTTCTCTTGCTCCAGTGGCATAAGTATACCGATAGTAAAGTTTGGCTCGGATCAAGAGATGACCTGTTTTTAGCCAGCTCATCCGCCTTTTTGCTACCGTATATATAACCGTGTCCCATTGAAAGTTAACTGTGTTGGTTACACTGAGTATTCTCAATTCGTTGCGGCCTCGGCTGGCTTCGCAGTAGCGCATTCTGTCACTCCAACTTTCCAAGACCTTGTTGATGGGTTCAGGCTGTTGTTCTCACGGATCGCTTAGATGATATTGGCCTTAAGTGCTTGAATCGTTTCCGGATTGTTGGCATGACATCGGTCCTTCACGGTTCCCCACAAAAATAAATCCAACGGGGTTAAATCGCAGCTCCGAGGTGGCCAATTGACATCGCCAAGACGGCTGATAACACAATTTGGGAATTTGGTGCGCAAAAAATCGATTATGGCATGGGCTGTGTGGTTATGGGGCGTAATCCTGCATGAACCAAGGGTCGTCCAAATCCATGTCTTCATGCCCACCGTTGACCGAAACGTTGTTCCCAGCCTCATTTTCGAAAAAAAAAGTGGTCCACAATCCGCACCAAACTGTCATTCTTTGTAGATGCGTTGGCTTCTTGACAATAACGCGCGGGTTTTCCGAGCCCCAGATGCGGCAATTTATATTTGTTAACGTCAACGCCGAGATTAAAATGCGCCTCGTCAAAAAAAGATGAATTTTCGCCCAAAATAGTTGTCCAATTCAAGCTATATAAGTTTTCAATATTTCCCAACGTTGTTCAAACGTAAAGTGACTCATTTCGTTCCACGGCGGTATGATACTGACTTTTTGTCAAGATTTCGAGCGGGAAACAGCTGTCAGTGTCAAAATAACCTCTGATTTAACAAGAAACCACTAGATGGCCCACCCGTATATAAGAAGAAGTTTATATATTCCTAATTTAGTTGAACAAAATTGTATTTTTTAGCAAATAAAAAGATTTACAACTTAATTTATTCACATTTTAAATGCATGCATGTATCTACAGTATATATTTCATTTATTTAAACTCGCCAGTCGTGATCCGTGGGGGGCATTTAAATAATATTTATCATTTTGAACAATAATTTATAAAAAAGACATTTTCATAACTAATAAACTCCCGCTACAAATCTTTCATTTCGTATTATTTTCGCATATTTTAAACCCTCCTTAAAAATAAACACCCTACAAAACAAAACAAAATTTTAACAACGCATCTAATCCATTCCCACAATCGAACTAACTTCGGTTACGGAACGATATTAACACACCTAATACACCACTTTAAATTAGAATTAAAAAAAAAAAAAAAACTATTTAATAATACATAGATACTATATATTTTATAAACCTACATAAATGAATATAATTATTATATATCTTCATATTAAAAAAAAAAAAAAATATTTGTACTTGAGTTACTAATTTATAAAAATTATTTTACATCTATTTTTTTTATTTCTCCGGTGATTTGACATGAAAAAAAATCAAAAAAAAAAAAAACTAAAAAATAATACAAAAATTGTAGAGCATTTGGGGCTATTGATACAAGGCCAAAAGCACTGTCAGCCGACGGTTTCTTTTAGGTATACAAAACAAAAAAAAAATAAAACTTTTAAGTTATTTATTAAAATTTCATATAACTTTTCAGTTGATACATGTTAATAGAAAAAAACAAAAAAATAACCAAAAAGATATTATCAACTCATTAATATCATTAACCCATTATATCTAATTTTGTATTCAATCATTGAAATGGTGAACATCTCATCAACTGACCAAGAATCAAATCACTGCCTATACTTCAGTCTTTTCAATCACACCATCATTTAGGTCATTTTCTAATGGAATTAATTTACATTCATATACATAATGTTTAATGTCAAAATGCTTATATATTATTATATATTACAAAAAAAAAAATAACATTGATATTCTTAACATACATATATTTGTGTTTAGTTAGTTTGAAGTTGTTTATTTTGGTTTTAACTTTTTTTTTTTTTGATGAACTGCACTAATTGACTGAAGCTTGGATTAAACTCTGATAAAAGTGTTTTAAAACGCTCTTTAAAAACTTTAAACAAAAGAAAGTCTGATAAAATCACCAACCATATTTTTAAATATATATTTTATTTAATTTGTTTTTATTTGTTATGCTTCTGTTAGTAATCATGGCTCACCCGGCAATTTGCTGTTTCCGTTCAATTGATATAGTTAAAGTTGCTAGTTGAATCACAATATACTCAAACCGGGAGCAAAAAAAAGAAATGGCAATAAATTCTGGGTTTTAAGTGCGACAAGTGTTTTCAAAATAAGCCTGAAAATTAATATTAATGTTTGGTAAATGGGACTTACGGTTAATTTTGTAGACTTCGAAAGTCATTTTCAAAACTCGAGTCGAGTCAATAGCTGCGGCTGGCTCGAATGTAGCGTAATCGAAGGTCTAATATTCGACTATTTCATTATGACCAGCTGGGGCCGTATATCGGCAATTATAGTTTGCAAGCCTTGTTACGGCGTGAGTTTAGAGCACAAATCATCTGTCAGCTGTCAAATTTACTCTAACTATGAACAGTGTTGCCAATTTATTAACCAAACACGCTTTAAATTTTCTGACACATGTCAAACTCTGTGTAGTTAGGGCGAGACAGTTCCCAACAATTAGTTGTTTCATGTTTGGCATTATAAAGAACATAAAATGCAAAAATTTTATGTAAAGGGTGTTTTCTTTTAGACGTGTGGTTTTCAAGAAGAAATAAAACGCATATAATTTAATGTTATGCCCAAGAATTTAGCTTTATTATAAAGATAAGGGTTTTCCATTATGTTTTAAAAATGGTTTCAAGCAAGTGGCCGCCGCGGCTGGCTCGAATAAATTCCAGCCGAAGGGCCCAATTTTCGCCACTTTTTGCAGCAACTGGGGCCGTATGTCAGCAATAACGCACATAACCCCACAAAATATTAGTCCAGCGGTGTTAAATTGCACGATCTTGGAGGCCACGCCACAGGCCCACGACGCGAGATAATGCGCTCACCAAAAGTTTCCTTAAATAATTGATTGGCCGGCTTCATTTTTGAAGAAATATGGACCAATGATTCCCTTTGCCCATAGAGCACACAAAACAGTGACTTTTTGAGGATGTAACGGCGTCTCAAAAATGGCTTGTAGATTATGATCAATCCAAATACGACAATTTTGCTTATTAACGTACCCATTCAACCAAAAATGAGCTAAATCAAGTGACAGCTGTCAAAAAAAACAACTCCAAATAAAGTATTGCCAGATTGAAAACCATACGTCTAAAAAAAACACCCTTCATAACAAAATTCTTATTTTATTTTTCGAAAAGGGTGAAATGAGGGCGCAAAATGGGAGGATTATGCCAAATTTATTTGTCAGCTTTTGATTCACGCGATCTACAAATTGAAAAAAAAAAAACAAGTTGTTAATTTGATGATCATTAATTTTGCTTTACCCAAAGTCTCATTTGTGTTAAAATGATGTGGGTAAATCCGGTGGTAGCTCTCCGGCTAAGAGGCTGTCAAACCTTCTACGCAATTTCAAACTGTTTTTATCGTTTTCTTCTACTATAAATATGTTTGGTATTTGGACCATAGTCACAATGCGCGGTCTTTGCCACACCGATATTTCAAAAAATTCAGTGATGACACATAATTTTTTTAGCTCTAGTGAAAAGCTTATTTTATTACCTTTAATTTCATATAAAATAAATTATATTTAATCACATAAATACCTAATAATAAACAAAAAATTATTCTAAAGGGCAATTTCCTTTGTACAAAAAACGCCTATTATGTTAAGTGTGTAATCAGTGTTAATAAATACATAAATGTGCAGAGAACTGAACCAAAAAAGACAGTATAGCTATGTAAAAAACTTCAGAAGGTTAGGTGAAGAATCTTCAGTGACATTGGCTACGTTCAACGCATTACGTTTTACATCTGAGTTTTCAGATTTCTGATTTTTTGGAGCTTCTGATTGGCCAGCTGCCATAAAAAGTTAGATGACTTTTAGTTACGTTTGCTTACGTTTCAATAAATGATAGCATTTGACACCACAAATTTCACCTGAATATTTAGATTTTTCGTGCGTTCAACGACATAAATTCAGATCTGAATTTTCAGATTTTGTGATTGAACGTGCCCATTGAGATTCTGAATTACAAAAAAACCCTTCAGATTTTACATATTGTTACGACATAACATACCCTATCAAATAGTTTTTATCTCAAGATATAGTCGCATTTGACATTTAAAGTACTTTTTAATTGGAAGGACCTTATTGTGCTAAGTCGAATGTAGGTAACAAACAAAAACGGAGCCAAAACACTGCCTTGCGGAATACCATAATAATTGTCTTTTAAAATACCATTTATTCAATACATCTCGAGAAGAACCGAGGCCTAGTGACTTACACTCTCAACCAATGCTGTGTGTTTGTTTCATGTCGACATGATTAAAGGAGACCTAAAATGAGAGGCACTTTATCATGTGATTTGCCACTTCCTTGCAAAAGGAAATAACAAATGACAAAAGAAATATGTTTGAGGGCCGGGACTCACGGTCGTACATAGTATGTGTCAACATCAACTCTCTTCCGAGTGCCGGATTTTCGTAACTGAACGTACCCAAAATAACACGGACCACGAATAACGTACTACCCTACCGCTGGCATAGATGATTACACATCAAAAACAGTTTTTGTAGAGTAGGTTTGTTACGAACCCAGTCCGGTCAGGCGAACATATTGAATTAAGCAAATCATTCCAGATTCGTCTGGGGAGGCAACAGTTATTCTGACTTAAAACCATTGTTTTTTATCAAAAAATTAGAAAAGAAGAAATGGTTTTTTAGGATTATTTTTAAAAATGTTTATGGTAAAGAAAAATCATATTATTCCATATTCGATACATATAATTTCTGTAAGATTTTTTTAATTTTTTTTATTTTTATTTAAACCATGATCAACTACGCACAACGCATTCGTATATGTGTGAACATTGTATTTAATTTTTTTTTATTTCGTTTTGTAACATTTTCTATATTGGCTTGATTTCCTATTCCAATTAATTTTTTTATTTTATCATTTCGAATTTCCTTGAAAATTAGATACTAAAAAAAAAAAACATTAAAACCTATATTTTTTTTCAACTTCTGGTCTTGTATAAAATAACCATCAAATAACTCTTATTTTTCCAAATTGTATTCTATTCTTAAGTTTTAAAACTTATCAAATTATTACAAAATAACAAAAATAAAAAAAAAAATAATTAAAGTTGTGCTTTCAAAATTTGACGTGTGTGTGTGTGTTTGTGTTGTTTTGTTCTGTTCTGTGGTGCACCAACAAATAATTATATTATTAACAAAAAGGACACAGAATGTGTGTTGTGACGTCTAACTTAAAAAAAAAAAAAAATCAACGTATCTGTTTTTAATTCTGGTTATTTTTGAGATTTGTTTGTTTTTGTTTTCTTAGTTAACTGAAAAAACCCACAGAAATGTTGATGATGAAAATGAAGAAGAGAGTGAAATTGTTGAAAACATATAAGCTTATAAAAATTAGTTTTAGGCCTTAAAATATAAAAACAAAAAAATTAGTAAAGTTGTCTAACACAAACAGTTGGTTGTGAAATTACAAATATATTTGAGGAGTGGCAACCATGACAAGTACAGCTCGCACATGATATTACACAGATGGAACGAAACAATTAAGGGCGAATCATGAAACATTTAATAGCTTAACTTTAAATAATACCCAGAATAAAATAAAAGAAAAAAAACATGAAGGGAAGCAATTTAAAATTTATGCTTGCCAGCTTTTTGGAATACACAGAGTACAAAAATTGGCCTTGGGTGATAACGCCCAAATCGATCTGGGAATGTCACCCAAATTTTTTTTATCGCCCAAATGATTTCAGTGTAAATTGTTATTGTAAATTTTGATCGTTATTTCCACAATTTTGAGCGTTATTTCCCATTTAACTTTTATAATTTTTATTTTGGGCGTTTTTTTCCTTTAAAACAAAATTGAAAAAAAAATCGAAATAACGCCAAAATCCACAAAAAAACAACAACAATTGTTCAGAATTTTCCAAATCGTTATTTGTTTTTATTTCCAAATCGATTTGTGCGTTTTTGCCTAATGCCACAAAAATTATCCCAAAAAAAAAACCTTAACCTAATAGTTTCAAGCTGTTAGAAAATCAATCTATGGTACAATGTTGCTATCTTGCAAACCTAACTACAAATATCACGTACGAATGATTGACAAAAGAAATATCCACTGATTATATTTTATTTATTCATTCATTCATTTATTTTATTCATTCGAATATATAAAATGGGGAGTATATTAAGAATTAAATTCTTTTTTAAATGAAAGAAATTTCCACTGATTATATCAATTATTTTATGAGTGTTAACTTTGCGAAACAACATTCATGGATTGAAAAGTGGTTAAGTGGTTAATTTGCCGTTAATTAGTCTTTAATTAGTCGTTCATTAGTTGTGATAATTTCGAATTTTTCGTTCCATGTTCTCTATGTTTTTTTTTTGCTGCTTCGCTAAGTTGATATCAACCATTTAATAAAAGAAGTTTTTAACCCGTTTTGAGGTGTTTCGCTAACTTCATATGAATTTGGTAAATTAACAAAAAAAATCATAGAAAACAAAGCATAAACAAATTAAAATTTTCACAACTAATTCATGACTAATGAACTGCAAATTATTAAGCAGTAAAACATTCTATATAATAAGCTTTTAACACTTTTGGGAGGGGGGGGGGGGGGGGTAAGGGTTTGTCTGCTTCAGTAACTTCATATGAATTGAGCAAATTCAGCAGAAAAAACATAGAAAACATAGCGCGACAAATTGAAATTGTCACAACTAATTTACGAAAAATTATTGAGTAGTAACCCATTCAATACAAGAAGCTTTTACCTGTTTTTGAGAGGGTGCTTCGCACCGGTTGACACCCCACCCAGTTAGCAAAACAGCAAAAAAAAAAATCATAGAAAACATAGCCGGGCAAAATTTATTTTGTCACAAATATTCAAAAACCACCGAACGTCAAATTTTTAAGCAGAAAACCATTCAATTTAAGACGCTTTTACCCATTTTTGAGAGGGTGCTTCGCTAAGTTGATATCAATTAGAAAAAAAAAAAAAAAAAATAGAAAACATGGAACGACAAATTCGAAATTATCAAAACTTTTCGATCCATGAATGTTGTTTCGCTAAGTTGAGACTCATGATTATTTTTGCAGTGAAAAATGCCGTTTTTTTTTTTTAATGACTAAGAAAATTTCGACATTTTAAATCTCGACTTGAAAAAAAGTCGACTGCTTTCAACAAAAATTCGAGAAAAATATAGGCTTTTCGACATATTTCGACCAAGAAAATTGCCAGGAAAATATCTATTTTCAAATTATTCATCAGACAAAAATTAAATACACCAAAAAATAACCAAATCAATATATTGAAACATTTAAAATTTGATATACAAAACTTAAACAAAATTCGCCTAGGTTATATTAAATCATTGAAACAAATTAAGCAGTTCATGCCAAATATGAAAATTGGAATAGGTTTTTTTTGTTAATGAAAAAATCGCTTTATTTTTGGGTCATTGCCGTATGGCTCCGTTAATGGCTTCACAGATTTTTAAGTTCTTTTTTTTTAAATTCTACAAAATATATTTTTTTATAAACAAAAAAAAATAAATCCATTGTTCAGAACAAATGTATACGTAAGTATGACGTTTTTAAGGCTTTTTCGAATTTTATCAAAAGCTACTTCTCTATGAAATTCCCTCCTCTAATATTTTAGACGTTTGAAATAAAACTGGGTGGTCATTCCGTAAAACGATTATCGTCAGACGATAGCGTTTCGGCGATAATCGTCAAAGTGATATCATCAAACGATATTGTCAACACGATAGCTAAATAGGTTTCGTTTGGCATTGAAATCTGTCAATTTAGTAGATAAATAGAAGTAAAAATGTTTCAGCGCAATTTATTTGTCTTGCAAAGTGAAAATGAAAATTAAGAAAAACTACAATTAATACGATTGCGAAGACAATTAAGAGATAAATCAGATCCTTTATCTCTTCTTATTCATATGTAAGCACAATGTTTTTATGTTTATGTACTATGGTAGAATATCTTTAATGGCACTGGCTGCTAAATAAAATTAAACAAACAAATAATCTTTTTATTATTGTTATAATAATTCAAACCATTATAGTTTTGTTCAACGTTTTCGGCTATCAAAAGAAGCCTTTGTGATGGTACTCGAAATAATAAACTTGCCAGACGGCTTTTCAATCCAATCGGCGCGCGGCGGCCGCATCAAAACACAACGCTTTTTTACTACAAAATTTCTGTCAAACCCCATAGAAAAAAAAATTTCACTACAGTTTGAGAATTTGTGAAATATACCAAACAATCTCAAACTGAAAACGATAGACGAGACCTTAGTAGTCGAGTTACGTAAAGCAAATCATCGACGTTAACGATAATCGTTTTGACGATTATCATTTTGAAAATTACGGAATGACCCCCCTGTATTTCAGCTTTTTCACATAAAATTCAAACCTTTAACCTTTGTTTTGGTTATTCCCGTATTTTGTTAATCTCTTGACTCATTTAGTTCCAAAGAGTTCTTCTAAAAATTTCAAATGTGATATTGCGTTTTAAAATTGACAAAAATATTTTTATTTAAAAAAAAAAATAATATTTTTTAAAACAACGTCAGTCGAATATTGTGTTAACGTTAAAAATTAACAAAAATTGACAGTGGCTTGTGGAGTAAACCAAACATAGGGAGGACAATTAATAGCATCAAGCTTGAAAGTCTTATTTTTTTTTAGAATATTTTGAGAAGCTTTGAGGCAAGAACTTCGTACGATATTATTTTTCATTTATTAAATAGATTTACGAACTTATTGCGCATTTACCCATATGTACCCTTTCAAAAACTAGATTTATATAAAATCCCCTTCTTCCTGCGGGTCTAGATAATATTTTTTGTTTTTTTTTTTTTTATTTACAACCTGCGAAGGAAATGGTCAACCACCGGCTTCACCATTTATTAGTTTGTTCTCATTTAACTCAATACAATGCACATACATACAGGAAGTGACTCTAGACATGCCAATTATAACAGTTTTGGTTAATAAAAGTACTGTTTATGCGACCCCGCAGGTCCAGGGCTCTCCGCCGGTGGGCATACTTCAGACACCCAGAGTTTTTTTTTCAAGTCGCGCGAAGGGCGTTAACGTACGCCCAATTTTAAAAGCGAAAAACTGTTATAACAGTTTTAAATTGCCATGTCTCTAGTCTCGTCCATTTCAAAATTGTCATATCGTCAAACTATAAACCTGTTCATCAATTTTCTGAATGCTTGTTTGCTTTTAACAAAATTTCGCACAAATAAATTCTTCGAACCTCTCAAAAACTTCAAATTACAATCTATACTATTGTTTAAAAAAAAAAAAATAAATATTTCAATGGACAATTTCACTCTCTACAAACATTTCAAGTCTTGTAAATATTTTGTTTTTTTCAACACATTTAACATATTTGTAATATTTTTGAAAAAAATAAAAAAAAAACAATTATAATATTAATTTTTTCTATTTTTATTTTGTGTTTCTTCAATTATTATTAAAGGCACTGGGATGGTGGACCACCAAGATATCAAAATCCTCCAATGGCACCACCAGCATCCGAATACGAACGCCCACCGCCATATTACTATCCCGGAGCGTCCGATCAGGATTAAATAAACAAAAAATTGATTTGCAATTGAAAGTCCTTAAAAAGCAAAATGGTATTAAAAAACCAATATAATAATAATAATTAATTTTAAAATAATAATAATTCTATTAAAACCTATTAATCCTTTATTTTTTAAATGATCCTGCGAAGAAAAAAAAAAAAGAAAGAATTGAGAGACTGTATTTTATTTCTTTTGTTTTGAATTATTTCAAGTTTTATTTTTCTTTAATATAATTATAATTTCTATTGTTAATTAAATTTTTTTTAAAACAAATTATATTTATTTTTTTTGCTCCGATCTCTTTCTCTCAAGATCAAAAAAAAAATATTTGAATTAATCACAACCAAACGCTGAGAGAAATATATTTAATTTAGTAAAAAAAAAATAAAAAATTTTAATTAAATGAAATATTTGTGTTTTAGAAACAGACATTTTAAGAATTTATGTTGAAATTAAGTTTTTATTTTAATTACAATTACAAAAAAATATAAATGGTTCTAGTGACATCCGAATCAAAGTTGCATTTATTAAAAAAAAAAAAGAAAAGTGTGCACAGAATTTTTATTCAATGCTGGAGTTAGATATTAAAGATACTTTTTTTTTAAATAAGAATAAGAGTTTTTGAATAAAGAATATAAGAGAACAATAAATGTTAAACAAAAAAACTTAAAACAATATGTCCAAGATTATTAATTGTAAGTCTTTTAAGTGAAAGAAAACAAAAATAACAGTAAAAGGAGAAAAAAATGTTAAAATAAAAAAATAACTGTTTATATGATTTGTTTAAAGTAAAATAAATACAAAAAAAAACCATTAAACTTATATAAAAAAAAACTCAAACAGAAAAAAATGAAACATTTCCCCGTTTAATGAAATAAATAAACAATTACTATGCATACATTTAAAAAAAAAATACGAGTTTCAATTATATTACACATTTATATTGTACGATTTATCTGTATTTATGTATTTAGATCAAATTTTTTGAAACATTCAAACATGAAGTAAAATAATTTTACTGCAGATTCAAATAAAAAAAAAAAACATTTAAATAACATACAAAATTTTGTGAAGCAAAACAGACATTATATTCCGAATTTCGATTGTAATCAAAACATAAAAAAAAAGGGAGAAAGTAAATAAACTGCCATTTAAATAAAATACAAAATAAAACAAAAAAAAAAAAAATACAAAAACACTTTTAATGAATCTACAAATAAAGAATATTATTTTATCAGTAGTTAAAAAAATGACAACAGAAATATTTATGAAGTTCTTATGTGTACCGTTGACATTCAGTTTAAATATAGAATAGATTATTTTTTACAGGTTTTATTAGAAATATCACAATGTCAAATAAGTCACATGCAATTTCTTAAGGTTTTATAATTTTCACAAAAATGAGTTGTAGGGCCAGATAAAGATTAAATCAAACATTGAAACCCAAAAATAGTTTATATTACTAAAGGTTGAATTCCTTTTTCACTTATAAAGGGTGTTTTTTTTAGACGTGTGGTTTTCAAGAAGAAATAAAATGCATATAATTTCATGTTATGGCCAAGAATTTAGCTTTATTATAAAGATAAGGGTTTGCCATTATGTTTTAAAAATGATTTTGGGCAAGTGGCTGCCACGGCTGGCTCGAATAAATTCCAGCCGAGAGGCCCAATTTTCGACAGCTCCAATTATTCCGCGCGATGGCAGATGGACTCATTCGGGTCTTCTTCGATACTCTGCTCGCCAGCAGCAATAGTGTCTTCGGTGCACACCGTACGGCATCTCTGAGGATGCGTTTTATCCATGGTTGCTCGAATTTATGCGATTTTGCGATTATTTCGACAGAATAGTGGACGCAGCGCGTGATGCGTCGCTCGAACCGAACCATAATTTGGTAATAAATTTGCACGATTTTTAAACGTTGTTCAGAAGTAAATCTATTCATTATAAAATGGCAAACCAAATTGAGCATAAATCAAGTGACAACTGTCAAAAAGACCAACTCCGAAAAAAGTATTGCCAGATTTAAAGCCACACGTCTAAAAAAAACAACCTTTATTATTACTTAAAGGAACAAAAGAAGAATACTTAGGTTTTATTTATACCCCATATTAATTCATTCCGTTACAAACGAAGGTATTGCACTGGGTGTTTGCCAATAATTTTTGTTATAAAATGAACTTTACAAATTAAAACTTGAAAGATCCAGCCAGACGTATTGTCTTACGAAAAAGTGTTTATTTTTACCTTAAATAAAAAAAAGTATTTTATTTCAACATTTTTTTGGTGGCCTATTTTTCAAAATTCCGTTATACACCGGATGTTTGCCTTAAGTATTTTTGAATAGTGAAAACTATAAATAGTAAAGGGTGATTTTTTTTAGACGTGTAGTTTTCAAGAAGAAATAAAACGCATATAATTTAATGTTATGGCCAAGAATTTAGCAAGTAGCCAAGTAGCCGCCGCGGCTAGCTTGAATAAATTCGAGTAGAGAGGACCAATTTTTTACCACTTTTTGTAGCAATTGGAGCCGTATGTCAGCAATAACGTACCGAATATTCTCTTCCAAGGCGTCAATAGTTTCGGGCTTATCTGCGTAGACAAGCGACTTCACATAACCCCACAAAAAATAGTCCACCGGTGTTAAATCGCACGATCTTGGAGGCCACGCCACAGGCCCACGACGCGAGATAATGCGCTCACCAAAAGTTTCCTTAAATAAATTCATTGTTTCGTTGGCTGTATGGCATGTAGCGCCGTTTTGTTGGAACCAAAGGTCGTCCACATCAACATCCTCCAATTCAGGCACGAAAAGGCATTAATCATGGCTCTATAGCGTTCCCCATTGACTGTAACGTTCTGGCCAGCATCGCTTTTAAAGAAGGAGGGACCAATTATTCCACCAAACCATAAAGCACATCAAACAGTCAGTTTTTGTGGATGTAACGGTGTCTCAACATACACTTGAGGATTATTATCACTCCAAATACGGCAGTTTTGTTTATTGACGTATCCATTCAACCAAAAGTGAGCTTCATCGCTAAACAAAATGCGCTTATGAAAATTGGGATCAACGGCAATCTTGTTTTGGGCCCATTTGGGCACAATTTGAAAGCGTTGTTCAGGCTTCAGTCTATTCATGTTGAAATGCCAAACTAAACTAAAAATAAATCACTTGACAGCTGACAAAATGGCCGCCAGTTAAAATAGTGTTGCCAAGTTTAAGTTCTATACCCCTAAAAAAACACCCGTTTTAAAAATAAAAATTTGAAAAATTTATGTATGAACGTCGAAAAATTTGAAAGGCCTCTGATACAAATGGTAAGCAATTATCATTATCAGGAGTGTGGTGATACTGACTGATAGTGCACTCGGACGTATGTGGACTTTTTTTTTTAAATTTTGGTAAGTCTTCTTCACATTTTTTTTCTTTTGATCTGTTTCAAATACTAAAACTAACGAAGTACTCATACATACATTTTACTAATAAAAAAAATATCGGAAACCTACTAATATTTACTAACGACGCACTTCAGTTTCCAAATTGATTCATCGAAAAACTACGTGCGATTTTATTTTCAGTTTTCCGGTCTAAAATTTTATAATTCTATAATATCTTGTATTTTGTATATTTTCTGTTGTATTTAATACATTTTTTTATAAGAATTGCCCAGTACGTATTGGAAATTGTTTTAATATCGAAAAATAAAATTTTTAACGATGTGACCCATTTAAAAATACAATTATGTATGTATGTATTAGCAAACAAAATCAACAAATAAGGAAACCCGTTTTAGAACCGAAACAAAAATCTTTTCTTCTTGTACAGGTAATTCTTAACTGGCCAAAGAAATATGAACATGGCGTTTTTAATCAAAAAATATCAGTAGATATGTATAAAAAGAAAATTACATAAAACAGAAAAGCTTAACATTTCCATATGAACATAACATTACGAACTACGAGTATCTTTAATTTAATTTTTAACTATCAGACAAAACATAAAATATAACAAATGATGGAAAATAATTTAAAAACAAAAAAATTAAATTCAAACTAAATTTTATAAATTAATTTTTAAAACTATGAATAGGTGAGTGTAAACAAAAAAAAATTTACATCGTTTTATCAATGTAAACTATAGGTGTTGAATGCAAAAGAAAATAATCAAATTAAAATAAAAAAAAAAAAAATTAAACTAATTGATACAGAATAATTTTTTGAGTAAATACTTAGTATTTTAGTGATAAATAAGTCATGCTGACAAATCAGCGGACAAGCAAAGTATATGTAGAAGAAAAATGGTGATCGTTTATGAAAAAAAAAATAATAATAATTTAATCTGAAAAAATAGTAATTTAGAGAAAAATTAAATAGAAGTATTCTTGCATTAAGATTTGCAAGTAATCTAAATTGAGTGTGAACATTTCCTCACCCATCAAAAAACGAAAAACGAAAAAAAAAATAGATAAAAACTTTAAACAAAAACTACATATTTTACTAATACTCCCAAAACCAGGGGATAATTTCGAAATACAGAAATAGAAAACATAATTAGATTTTAACAAAGAATTTTCAATTTTATTGAAATATTACTCTTTTATGTATTATTATTATTATAAAATGAAATCAAATCTTAATGAAGCAAAAATAAAAAAAAAATATTGTTTATAAAAAAAATGGCTGTTTTTTTTTTTTGATGAGCCATATCTTAGCGGTGTTTTGTTTCGACCGGAATATTTTATTTCCCCGATCGAAGATCTGGCAAATCTTTTTCAGATACCAATAAATTCCTAGAGAATCCTGCGATCATCATTCATGTTCCCATTTTTTGATGGAGAAAAATATGCCGTTTTCGAAAACGTCAAATCAAAGTCAATTTGACCGGAAAATAATTGTCAATTATGACGCAAATGTTGTAATCGTCCTACTTTCACGAATGTCTCATTTTGATAAAAGTCAAATGATTTTTCTTGCAAGCGCATTTGACGTTTTCCAACAAAAGCTACAAAAGTTGACTCTTTCGTCACCTCCATTTTTTCACTGCACAGCTGCACCACAGATGATGTTTTCGTACATGTAACTTTATCAAACACAATGCTAAGGCGCCGTTATAGCTTTCATGGAAACTCATCATTGAAAATTTTAATGACTAGTTTTGAGGGACTTAAAAAGCAAAATCAGTGCATATTTTGATGCCAATATGATGGCGGCGGTAACTTAATTATTAAATCTTGCCAAAAAAATATTTCATTTTTGCCCAACCGTCCACATAAATTGACTTTTATTATTTCAATGATTGAACTACCTTACCAATGATCATTGAAAAAAATTGTGTGAGTGCCGGGACTCACGGTTAATATGTGTAAACATCAACGTGCGCGGATCCAAAACGGACTTGGTTTTGCTTGAAGGGGATCTTAAGATTTTTTTCACTGAACGCACCCATCCTAGTATGCAGATCGTAACGTTGCACGACGTAACGTTGCACACGAACGTTCACGTTTTTTTTTCACTCTACCGCCAGCATAGATGTTTACACATCAAAAATAAACGTCGTTTTATGGCAAAGTTTGGGTTCGACTTAATTTTTTTTTCACTAATCTAATAGTTCAAGACATCAGCTTTATTTTTGGATCAACATAATATGTAGTTACTGATTTTGCATTCTAAACATGTCAAAATTGACAATTGAAATGTTCAATGATGGTTTTCAGTGATAGCTATAACTGGCGCCTAATGCAGTAAAAATTTGATTTGCGTTTTCGAACAGAAGACTTTTGCAGTTTCTGTTTAAGAACATTCTGCAAATACATTTTTGACGCAGATGACGTTTTTGAAAATGGCCACATTTTCAGGGAAATTATATTCGGAAAAACCCCCAATCACTATCGGCTGACTTTGGGCATTTTAAAAAGTTCCAGAATCATTTAAATAATCGTACACATATCACCATAGAGATATATAAGATCAAGATCAACGCCAATTTAAAGTAAGCTGTGTGTTCAAGGAGTGAGCAATCACGCTTGTCTGAAGATGGTAAACGTTTTTGTTAAGTTTTCAATGATAAAATTTCTAGCTCTGGCCACGATACGCCACAAGACGAGGAGACTTTTGTGATTTTAGTTTCTTCCTGGTCAAAACCGAAAATTTCAATATCGTCTCTCTGTATGGGTTTCGAATAATTATGTTCCGTCTTGTCTTGTTTTGTGTTTTTATGGAAGAAATCTCGTACTAGAATTTGAACCTATAGAAGCTGCTAAATATTTACATTGAAAAATTGAGTTTTAAAATTTAGAAGTTTGATTTTTAATCTTTTGCTACCGAGGCCGCATCGCACAGAGACTAGTTAAAAGTCTCAAATGCGTGGTTATAAGCTGTATGCCTTGTTTTTGGATTTCTAAGCTGCGTTTTATACCGAATAGACCGAAACGCCTTCTTCTACAAGTTGTAAAAACTATGGGTATCTTGAATTTAAATTGAATTGGGTCGATTCATCAAAAACAAAGCCGCGATATGTATTGGTGAAAACCAGGTGCATTGATTGATTGACGACAAGGTTGCACGCACACTTAGCCCAATCCTTTGTCCTGCTCATAGAAGACAATCACCCCTATCATGGTATCCGTTCGGAATGGAATTTTCTCCGATTCATACAAAATTGATTTTGTAAAAGTGAAATGTTTCATTTCGTCATACGATTAAAACTTTTCTATATTATTACTTGTAAGCACTCGGCTACCTACAAAGGTAAAAGATTAGCCAATAAAAAAACTATTAGGCCTTTTTCGGAGAAAATTCCGTTCCGATCGGATACCATGATAGGGGTCAATGTGAATATTCTGCCAGGTTATAATAATCGGCCCTATCGCGGGGTAACCGTCGTGCGTCGGAGGGGAATTTTCTCAGCAATGCATCCTTCGTCGGAAATTCAATTACGGTTTGAAGCAGCTTTCATCGGAAGAAATTTTACAGAAATGCGACGACGCATTGCGATGGATATAAATTTCAGGCAGCGATGAGCAAATTAACCGAAAATAAATCGAAAATGCGATATATTTTCGATAATTTTTTATAAAATAAACACCATAAGCGTTTTAAACCAAGAAAAATCGGTGCGAGAGTGTAATTTATTGTTTATCAAATGTAATTCTTTCAATTATATTTCGCTAGCGTTCTTAAGAAATGTAAAATTAGATGCGCCATCAATTTCCATTTGAAGTGTCCAAAAAAGAATAAATTGGAAAAAAAACCTTTAATAACAATGGAAATGGATCAATGCACAAATTAAAAAATAACGAACATTCTTTTTTCGATCCACCAACATCCCTTTGTCTTGGTCCCAATTAATTCAGCTGATTGGCTAGATCTTCCCAAAAGACAGCCACTATTTCTGGTGTCCTTTTGGTGTAATTTTGTGCAATATCGGGATATTCGCTCAGCAGATTCACCATCCGCTCATATTTGTTGTGATATTGTTTTTTTTCGTTCCCGCCTGGAAGCAAAAAAGTCCACAAGTTAACGCAAGTTAACGTAAATAAAGTTTATTTCTTTATAACTTACATTTTAATTAACTATTTCTTTAAAATGAAAACACTTTCCACAACAGGAACTTGTCGGAGGACTTCGGAGAAAATGTTTGTTGTATCTGTCAAAAATAAAACCATTAGAAGTACTTCATCGCAAAGCATCGCAAACAAATGGCATGCTTTGAATTTCGTGTGACAGAATTTCCGATCAGCTGATCGGAGAACTACCTCGAAGCAAAATGTCTCCGATTCATACGAAATCAGAGAGAATTCCGCTCCGACGCGACGGTTACCTCGATAGTGCCGAATGACTTTGCAGAAGTTTTTGAAATCGATTTTTTTTTTAGATTTAGAATGTTTTATTTCTGCGTAGACCATAAGATAAAATAGAACGTTTTTTTTAGATAGGTAACATTTTTGTTATTGGTTTTTTAGCAGGTATTAAATTAAGTAAGTCCCAAATTTAGACCAAAAAATGTTGGCAGTTAAGGCTGTATATCGACCTAGGTACAAGCATGCAGAAAGACAGAATTGCGTATTTTTCGTATTCTCGTTAAGTCAGTTTTGATTTTACAGCTTAAATAGGAAAAAAAACAACAAAATTCATTCTTCTGGTAAATGAAACATTTTCAACAAGATTCATGAAGGGACAACCTATAGTCCTATACACATACAAAACCACAATACCTTACCTATTGCAACTTGTATAGCTTCAACTTATTCACATAGAAAGATAAACAAATCAAATAATATAAACAAAAGTACCTTCTTCCATAGAAGGATTCGCAATAAAATTAACCCCAAAAAGAGACGTACATACATCATATCTTTATGACTTTATGACATGAGCATACATTTTAATCAAACGGGAAATATATGTGCATAGATTTTTCATTAAGATATCCCCAGACTCTTATAGACTCTCTCATTGCATTGTTTAATGATTGTGAGAATGCGGATAATTTAATTTTTTTTTTCTTGCATAAGACCTAGCTACATTTATGTAGGTATGTGAAAAAAATATATATTTTATTATCAACGGCAAAACAATGTGACATGAGTCGCAACAACTAACTTTTGAGTGAGAGGCCGCCATCAGGTGGTCTGGTAGCAGCTTTTAAACTCTCAACAGGAAAAGATACATTCGAAGCAGGTAAATATAAGCGCCAACAATTTTCACATTGTAAATCATAAATCTTTCATCAACGGCGAATACATTAGATTTGATTAGGCTTACAAAAAAAGAGAAATAGAAGTTAATTTTGCCATAAAATGAGATTTCATGTAACCCATCCAGTCTTTAGATTATAAGGTAAAACCTTCATCCGAAATCCCTATCACAGATATAACGTCTAGGGAAGAGAACTTTTGATTTCCTGACTTTATTTGTTCGTATTATTTTACAATGCCAATTTGACCACACAAACCTTTACCAAGGGTAGTATTTAAAAGTTGAACAATTCGTTCTTTATCTTGAAACCACTCAATACCACAAATTGTAATATGAGTTTGATTCGGAAGCCTCTTGAGGATCTTCTTACAATTATTGAATTGTTAAATAGCCGCACGCAAAAGTCGTCAAGTTTCGCCATCAACTAACTACTATTTCCACATGCACATAGCTTCTGTCTAATGTTCCAGTTCTTAGCTTCTTAACAGTCATATAACCAGGGTTATTCATCAATAATAATCGTGCTGCTTCCTCGACTATTATTATTTAAAGAATGAAATCAGAGAATTGCAAATCAAAGTTTACCGTCAGGTTGCACAAACTTGCTGAAAGTTAACATATTTTCAGTTGTATATTTAGTATTATAATAATAAATTAAGTGTGACCAGTTCGTCCAGAATCAGGGCCTATATGGACTTATTAGTTATAACTCTCAACAATTCTAGTGGTGCGTGCTTTCGAAAGTGATTTTAAAAGCCGCCTATTGCCACGCCCACTTTTTATATTTTTTAATTGTTTGACAGCTCATTTCATTTGGAATTTGATTTGACTTTCAACAGAGCTCTTCCAAGATTTGTCTTCGTCATTTCTCTTTCTAATTTGACATCTTAAAACAAAACAAAATAGTCCCTGGGTGGAAAATATTTACATGCTCTTGGCAGTGTTAAAAATCTCGTCATTTGATTATTTTTTGTATTTGGAAGTGAAAACTTAAACTTGCGATCGAATTACCTATTAATTAGTGTCTAAACACTTTAGTGAACATTTTTTTAAGTGTTTGACAAAAAAGAACTAATTTTAGTACATATTTATCACTATTATTAAACACACGTTTTTTTTCCTCGCCTTAGTACCTTTTACATTTAGTTTTGTTTTTCAATCGGGAATTCCTGTCAAATTATTATTTTTTTTTTTTTACAAATTCTACACTGACATTTCTAACATTTGGTGGCAGAGGTATATTGTTGTTTTTGATGTTTTCTCTTTCTGTTTCTGTTCCTTATGCATCGAGTTTTGACATTTTCAAAAAAAAAAGTTTTCAAAGCTAAGCTCTTCGGGCGAGACTAGAGACATGCCAATTTATATCACTTATAACAGTTTTTCGCCATTAAAAGTGGGCGTGCTTTAACGCACTTAGCACGACTTGAAAAAAAAAAAACGCTGGGTGCCTGAAGTATGCCCACCGGTCGACGGAGGGCCCTGGCCCTACGGGGCCACATAAACAGAGTACTTTTATAAACCACAACTGTTATAATTGACATGTCTAGAGTCACTTCCAAACTCTTCACGTAATTTCCAACCTCACTTCATACAAATTTAGTTTAATTTATCTCATTTCAAAACAAATCCAATAAAGACACAAGAAAAGAAACTAATTTGGCTAGTGCGAGTGTCATATTGTTAATATTGTGCCTAATTAACGCATGCATGCATCAACGGATGAATGGACGAATGAATTAGCTAAGGCATAAGAAATAAATTATTATGATCAAGGGGAAATCTCATTTGCATAGGGAATGCCTATTGTTAATGTTTATCTCAAATTTAGGCATCAATTTAAATGCCGGTTTGTGAAATGTTTCGGAAAATTTTCAACATTATGCAGCATTACCCTTGGGGCATTTTGAATGATTTACGACTAGATATGAGATAGTTTCAACGACTTATTGTTTGTTGAAAAGTATGAAATTAAAGGTTTGTTAATTTTGTATGTATACCTATACCTATATATTTCTGCTCTCAGGCTATGTGCTTAGCTTCAGATTTATTGGTTTCGAGTTTAAGCAAAATAGTAGCAAATATATGCCTAAATCTAGTTTTCAATGTCAGAGAATTTTGCATACTTATTTTAAAACTTACTGCAGGTTCCTGTTAATAGATTTCATAAACAATAAATAAAGGGTGTTTTTTTTAGACGTGTGGTTTTCAATCTGGCAATCCTTTTTTTCGGGGTTGGTCTTTTTGACAGCTGTCACTTGATTTATGCTCAGTTTGGTTTGCCATTTCATAATTAATAGACTTACTCCTGAACAACGTTTGCAAATCGTGCAAATTTATGACCAAAATAATGGTTCGGTTCTGTTTCCAATATTCGGTCGACTTTATCACAAAATCGCATAAATACGAGCAACCATGGATTGCATGGATGCATCCTCAGAGACGCCGTACAGTGCCCACCGAAGACGCTATTGCTGCTGTGGAGCAGAGTATCGAAGAAGACCCAAATGAGTCCATCTGCCATCGCGCGCAACAATTGGAGCTGTCGAAAATTGGGCCTCTCGGCTGGAATTTATTCGAGCCAGCCGCGGAGGCCACTTGCCCGAAATCATTTTTTAAACAAAATGTCAAGCTCTTATCTTTGTAATAAAGCTTAATTCTTGGCCATAACATTAAATTATATTCGTTTTATTTCTTCTTGAAAAACACACTTCTAAAAAAAACTCCCAGTATTGACACGACTAAACTAATACAATTCACATTGGAACTAACTTAAGGTATGACATTTGCTTATGAAAATAATTGATCGTTTGCGAAAACTTATTCAATGTCAAATGAGTATAAGCATCCATAACTATGACCTTGAGAGCATCCATGCTAAAATTTTGACTATGTTCCGTTTAGCTTAAATTTGACACTTCGTCTTGTGAATGAAATCCCATTCATCCTTGAAATTTATGAATGATGGATGTTGACTTAAAATTTGGTCAGTCTTAGACAAACCAATTACTTAACTATGCAATCTGTCATTTAATCAGTCATCATAATGATACTTTTATAAACAAAAAAAAAAAAAACGCAAAAATTCAACCTTCAGTATTATACTATACACAACACATTATACTCTGACCAAGAACGTCATAATCTAAGGAAATGCAATTAATTTTGCAGAAACTTAATTGTTGGTTTTCCTCACATCACAAGCATTATTATACCTATACTAGTTAACAGACCGAGAAATATTTCAAAAATTTACTGCAGTCAAAGTGGGGTCAGTTGGAACTTGGAAGTTTGATATTATGGCGGGAAACTTCCGCATATAATGTCTTCAAGTATCTATAGTGAAAAGATTCATTTGTTAAAAGGTTGTATAGCTAAAATAATAAGACTGATGTAATAAAGCCCAAGAAATGCTTCTTGCTATATTTCATTGTCGTTTTAGATGGAAACTAGTATATTTATCCAAAAAAATGTATATGGTATCTCAGGAAATAAAATGTATTAATTACTGGATGTTAAATGAAGTAAATTAGAGCAACAATAAAGCAATCAAATAAAAGGCCCGAGTATGGTTTGCAGTAACTTGCTTTTAAAAAAACAAAACTAAATTAAAAAATTAAAAAATTTCAAATTTATAATAGGTGTGTTTTTAAATGCATGGGGTATTGTATATATCCGCTTAAAAATAGTTTCAATGTTAAAATACAACACTAATTTGGCTTAGTAAGTGGGTATAAACTTCTCCGTTTATGATCTAAGAGGGTGTAGAAACAGAAATATCAGTGATATAGTGAATAGATAGATTGATAGTTTAGGTTGGGTTGAGACACAAGAACAAAATCGTATGGGAGGGGGAGAGGTTTATACACCCCCCCCCTGTTAAGTCAGGAGGGGCAGTTTTCTTAAAAATTGACAGAAAAAAAAATATTTAAAAACAACGGTTATACCTGCAATGCCAGGATATATTTTGTCGTAAAGCGAGAAATCTTTTTTTTTATTATGTTCTTAAATAAAGTTATTTTAAAGAAAAGTTTTTGAAAAATAAATTTTCAAACTTAAAATTTTGAAAAAAAATTAAAAAAAAATTTCAAACTATATTTTTTTCAAAATTTTACGTAATTAAGTAATAATTTTGTTTTCAAAATGCGTTCATTAGTTTTTAGTCAAAAACAGAAAACATGATTCTTAAATGTCTTGTACTTTTTGAGAAAATTGAAAATAATTAAACCTACTTTACTAGCTACTAGGAAATAGGAATAGGAGCAACTCAAGCAACGGATTGCAGTCGAATTAATTGAATTTTATTTCTGTTATTTTCAATTTTCTTAAGAACTAGAAGAGATTTTAGCATTTGGTTTTTGGTGTTTGACTTAAAATTAATAAGGGCATTGAATATTAAAAACAAAAATTCTACTAAATAACGTAAAATTCTGAACAAAATTAATTTGAACAAAATTTTTTTAATTTTTTTTTTTTCGAAAATTTGAGTTTGAAAATTATTTTTTCGAAAACTATTCTCTAAAACAACTTTATTTAAGAACACAATAAAAGAAAAGATTTCTGGCTTTAAAAAAGGGTATCTTGGCATTGTATGTGTAACTGTTGTTATTTAATATTTTTTTTTTGATGTGTAAACATCTATGCTGGCGGTAGAGTGAAAAAAAACGTGAACGTTCATGTGCAACGTTACGGTGTGCAACGTTACGATCTACATACTAGGATGGGTGCGTTCAGTTCCCCTTCAAGCAAAAACAAGTCCGTTTTGGATCCGCGGACGTTGATGTTTACACATATTAACCGTGAGTCCGGGAACACTAGAACTAAGTTCTTAAGTTTATTTTTACCTCTTCAGCAGGCAATTGACTCTTAAATTCTTCCATTTTGGTTTCTGAATCATGAACAATACTTTCTCCTTGGTTTACAAGATTGCAATTTCAATCACTTCCCTCTTTTGTTTATCTGTATCTGCATACTCTTCGTCCTTCTTTATCATTTTTTCGATTCGGTCCTTACAGAATCCCAATTTATTGCTCCTTTCCGGTTCCCTTGTCTCGTTCTTTAATCTGAGGAACTCCAAGTGGTGCTGGTGGAATATCAATTAAAGTGAAACCATTTCACGTTCGCCCTGGTGCACTATGATTTCAACTTGGGTCTGTCCATCGGCCGCAGTTGAGAAGACTTTTTTGGTATGGATTGTTTTTTGGTATGGATTGTTGTGTTTCTGGTAATCAACTTTGTAAATACGCCATCAAGTGTCTCAATACAAAGGAGTGACGTCCTATAAGAGTACCTACGTCTGTAAGACAATTTTTCAGTTTTAAGTAATTTTTTGTTAGGGGGGTCTATTCCCCCCGGTTAAACGGGGGGAATAGACCCCCCTCACATACGATTTTTCTCGTCTCAATCCAACCTACACGCTCTTTTTGTCACACTGTATGCGAATCACCCTGTATATTATTTAGAAAGAGGCTCGCAAATATTTACATTTTTTTAAATTATTTTATAAATAACTAAAAAAAATAAAATATTTTGTTTTTTTTTTTTTCAAAAAAAACTTTCGCATGAGACGAATAAAAGCAAGATTATTTGGGTAACATTTATCCATTGTTTTTTTAATTTTTAAATCGAGTTGTTGAATTATTTTTATCTCATAGGTACTCGTATATGCATTTAAGTTTCGTTTAAAAAAATGCGGGTCTAAATCTAATGTTTTAGGAGCATAAACGTGCGACCAATTAGTGTATTTATTTGAATTCCAAAATAATTATTAATATGCTCATTAAAAATGCATAAACAACGAAACAATGCATTATTGGGTCGGTTCATTAGGCATAGTATATGAATGCATTTTAATACGATGCATTCTTTTACAGTTAATGATTGTGCAAATTTATGCGTTGCACAAAAAATTTTGAATCTCATAATGAGGCTTTTTACACTCAGATATAACTGGATTAATTTAATTGTCGGTTCAACTACATATTTGTAATTTAATGTTTTTGTTTTGAGTGCGTTAAGCCATTTGAAATCAGTTTTGATTGGAATTGACATTAGATTCGTTCAGTTGAGGTATAGGGTATTACAACACCACAATCGGTTAGCAACAATATATACTTATAGAGCTATACATACAGTCATACTCTTTTTACCAATTATTCTGCTTTATTGATAAAACGGATTCGAGTGCATTTGATCGGATCATAATGTAATTGTGACTTTTCTTGAATATGTAGTCCATCTAAAGTTTCTTATACGTTTTCTTGCGTATAGGTACCTCATATTTTAATTACTAAGATACAATTTTCACATATATTCTTAAAGTATTTAGAAGACACCTTTTAACAATCGTTGCAGCTTCCTCGTCCATCTACTACGATACCAGTAGGTTTATGCGATACAGTTTTAGCTTGAGTGAGGTGGGGCAAGGTGAGAGAAAATATTTTTTGAATTTCAGAAAGAACTTCTTAACCGCCCTTGCTCTTCCCATTTGGCGGTTAATATCAAGTCTTAGTTAATAGAGAGACAACTTCCAATATCTATATCACTCCTTGAAGTCGTTCAAATGTCTGTATAGTCCCGTCAAAATGACCAATAAGTCAAAATTCCCTATTACGAACTGATAAAATGTTGGTAGACACAAGACGCAAAGGCAAGTGCCCCTCCCCCCTGCAGGCGCCTATGTTCAAGAGTAAAGAGTAAAGAGTTGGTCTATTTAATCGTGAAATTCTTTTCAAAAAAATTTCTTAATTAACCCTATTTTTTCAAATTAGCTTTACTCCAAGATAGCTTGTATGTGTACCGTGGACCATAATTTATTTCTTCGACTTGTAAAGCTTTTTATTTAACTATCCTTTCAATCTACCTAGAATTGAAGATATCAATTTTACAATGACAAAAGATACAGATTAAAAACAAACAAGCCAAAATTATAAAATTCAGAATACGCATAGTGTTACCATATTTTTGTTTTTTTTTTTTTTTCAAAACGTCTGCGATAAAATGTGAATAGTAATACAGTAGGATATCGATAATTCGAACTATTGGAGACCTTCCCTGGTTCGAACTACAGAGAGGTAGTCAAATTACTGGATACTTTTTTCGAAAGCGAATATTTTTAGTGAAAATCATTTCTGCTTAAGCGTCAAGAACTTGTGGTGCTTTTTTTATCAAAATAACAAAGCATTTACAGATAGATTCCAATTTTTAACAAATAATTTTCCATGACAGAAAACATAAAAAAAATCATTTCTTGTGAGAATGCATTTTTGCTTAATTAAAATAATAAAAAAAAAACTAAAGAATATAAATTGTCAATACGTAAAAAAGTTTAAAAAACATCAAACAAATTTCCCACTGTCTGTGCTGCAATACAATTTTTTTTATATTCATTTTGTTTGTCTTAAATTTTCCAATAAATCTTTATAGGGTGCTAAATTCGATTTCAAAAATTATTCTTTGAATTTCAAACCCCGCAAAGCAATATTGAGGCTTTATAACTAGAAATGATCATATGCCATAGCCTTCCTTTCTAATGTTAAATGAATAGGCAGGCGACTGCAAGGTGCCTCTCACCACCTTCGTTCTTGCCACTGTCTGGACATTGAATGCATATTGATTTCATTTGGAAACTTAATTTGATTTCGTTTCGGCTTTGGTTGCCACCTCTCAAATCGGAGAAAGAAAAAGTTTTTTTTTTTCCTTTTAGTTTCACTTTTTTTGGTTTTATTCCATTGGCGTGTCTTTTCTAGAAGTTAATGATCTGATTGATATGTAGACCGGCTTGTTGTTGTAAATTTCAGCTGGAATTCAGTCAAACTGACAGAGACAGTTTATTGAGTTCAATCAAGATAAAATGCAGGAATTTTGTTTTTATTTTTTTTTGTGTTTTAATATAAAGTGTTATCTGTTTTGGCAAATGCATTTGAATGTCATGAGTCCAAGAGTCAATGTCCGACATTGTCCAGCTTTCTGTTAAATGCATAATCTAAACAGCAGTCATTAACCCTCGACAAATTCCATCATCTGTCAATCGATGTGTTTGGCAAAAAATAATGCCAATGGTTCGTGACAAGCCATCAGGGCGTTGATGGGCTTTGACTAAGTACTAGATGAAGAATGTGATAGAGAGTATGTTTATAAAAAGAAATGCATGGGAGTGGAAGCAGGGCTTTCACTTTTAACCATAGCCTCACCAACAAATGCCTGGGAGATCACTTGGACAGCATTTTGATTGTAAATGGGTGCTGTTGTAAAGTTAAAAAAAAAAAAAACAATTAGGAGAGATATTTTCTTGTTTTTTTTTCTGTTTAAGGGAAAACGTTATCGTACGAAGACCAAGCTTATTTATTACAAATCATGTCTAAGGCTAGTACTTGTGAATGAAGTACTAAATTTGTTTTCAAATATTAAAGTGATTATATTAATTATAAAAAAATACAATGACCTCTACTGAAGTGCTCTTACATCTTTGTTGTGTTACAGCCCTTTGGTTTGCAACCCAGGGTGAAGTGGACAACCTGAAGCCAATATATTTAGTACAAAATTGTGTGTAATCTATTTAAGATCTTTCTTAAACTTAAAACCAAAATATTCTGGGAGGCTTTATTCTCGAAATATTTTCACCCAAATTTTGTTGTTATTGAATTTTTAAATAACCATGGATTACCAACTCTTTGCTCCAAAAATTATTTTTTCCTCAATTTTTCGAAAACCTTTCGAGTCATACATCAAATAGAAAGGTCTTTCAAAGAACAAGCTATATCTGCACCTGTCAACAAAAAGCTTGCGCAAGGTCTGGTTCTCAACATATTTTACGATTTAACTGTACTTCGATGTAACCCTTATAAAAATATACGGGACTGGATTGCGCAAACTTGGTCTTGTACAATTGTAACGTAGCCACACACTAAAGATGCATATTAATGGTTTCATATTGTTATAAAGGGTGTTTTTTTAGACGTGTGGTTTTCAAGAAGAAATAAAACGCATATAATTGTATGTCATGGCCAAGAATTTAGTTTTATTATAAAGATAAGGGTTTGCCATTATGTTTTAAAAACGATTTCAGGCAAGCGGCCGCCGCGGCTGGCTCGAATAAATTCCAGCCGAGAAGCACAATTTTCGACCACTTTTTGCAGCAATCGGGGCCGTATGTCAGCAATAACGCGCCGAATATTCTCTTCCAAGGCGTCAATAGTCTCGGGCTTATCTGAGTAAACAAGCGAATACATATAACCCAGCCGTGTTAAATCGCACGATCTTGGAGGAAACGCCCACGACGCGAGATAATGCGCTCACCAAAAGTTTCCTTCAATAAATTGATTATTACGTTGGCTGTATGGCATGTAGCGCAGTCTTGTTGGAACCAAAGGTCGTCCACATCAACATCCTCCAATTCAGGCACGAAAAAGTCATTAATCATGGCTCTATAGCGTTCCCCATTGACTGTAACATTATGGCTGGCTTCATTTTTGAAGAAATATTCTTCCTAATTAAAACCAATACGGTTCCCTTGTTTTTCAATTTGTTACAAGCCGTTTCACGGAACTTTCTTAAACAAAAACATCATCGAAATAATGTTCAAAAATAACAAAAAAAATTGATAGGAGCAAGTCATAGAAATACAGAGAGCCATATGTCACCAATAATCCTCTTAGCCATATTACAGTTCTGACCATCAATCAATATCATATTTGAGAACATCTCCAACAATTGTACGTTTTCAAGCCTGAGAGGCTTGATTATATTTAGTATTAAGAAATTTTAAACTAAAAAAGTCAAACAAATAGACTTATTTATTCGCGACAACAACTTGAATAAAAATACCATGGAAGCCATTATTTAAACATAACCCACGAAAGCATTTCTTTGAGACTTTGCTAAAACCATTTATTCTAGCCATCGGAGCTAACGGCTAAGCTACGAGTACAGCATTAAAATTCATCATTTACTTACTCACTGTCAGTGCTATAATTTAATTAGTCATTAATCTCTCTTTGGTAAAGAGTAATTGTAAAAATGCTTTAGTTATATGTTTTTAATTTGTTTTTAAAAATGTTTGCGTAAGAATTATATTCTACTCATAATCGATTATTTTCTGTAAGCCTTTCCATTGATTGCCCTCAATAAGATACAATTCAAAATTTTCAAACAATATAGGTTCATTGTTGGCTCAATGGCTTCTATTGTTCCCTAATCTACATAAATGAATAAATATATGTTTACGATTATCTTAATAACTTTATTGTTTTAGTTATGTTTATAAATTAATTTTAAGCTCAAAAGTCAAAAGCAAAAACATAATTTACATCGATTGCATCTATAACTTTTTAAGGTGATATGGGGCATATCAACAGGGATTTATTTGAGAAAAAAATTTGGGTGTGCTTAGCAAACTCAGTTCAATATTTAAAAAAATTAACTTCTATTGCGAAATATTAAAAACAATGGCGCAAAATTTTAAACAACCCGATGTTAAGGTGTTATCATGATACTACTTACCAATTTACCAGCTTTCAAACTCTTTACTAAATTTCAGGTGACTGAACTCACTTAAAACTGACAGTTCGCGCAAAAAAGTAGGTAAACATACCTTTTTTATATTTTGTGTTGTCAAAATGACATAATGGATGTAGTAAGATACAATACAAAAAATAAAATTGATTTTAACTTTAATAAAATGTTAAAAAGATAGTAAAGGGTGTTTTTTAGAGGTATAGAACTTTGAAATGGAATAAAACAAAGATGATTTTTTTAAATTGACATGAAATTTACTTTATTCGAAAGATAATCTTCTGGCATTATTATTTAAATATGATTTCTGGCATATAATCTCCACGGCTGACTCGAACGTAGTCTAATCTGGAGGTCCAATTTTCGATGACTTTTTATAACATTTGTGACCGTATATCGGCAATAACGCAGCGAATGTTGTCCTCCCCGTGGACAATCGTTTCGGGCTTATCGGCGTAGACTAGCGACTCCACATATCCCCACAGAAAATAGTCAAGCGGAGTTAAATTTCACGATCTTGGAGGCCAATTTAGGGGTCCGTAACGTGAAACTATGCGGTTGCCAAACGTTTCCTTCAAAAAATCAATTGTGGCACGAGCTGTGTGACATGTTGCGCCGTCTTGCTAAAACCACAGCTCCTGCACATCATAGTTGTTCAATTAATGAACGAAAAATCAGTAATCATGGCTCTATAGCGGTCACCATTGACTGCAACTTTCTGGCCAGCATCGTGTTTAAAGAAGTACGGACCAATTATTCCACCAAACCATAAAGCACACCAAACAGTCAGTTTTCGTGGATGTAAGGGTGTTTCAACATACACTTGAGGATTATCATCACATACAGCAGTTTTGTTTATTGTAGTATCCATTCAACCAAAAGTGAGTTACACCGCTGAACAAAATTTACTTGTAAAATCGGAATCAACAGCAATCTCTTTTCAAGTCCATTCGCCGAATGTACGCCGCCGCGCTGGCCGTGCCCAGTGTTCGTCGTCTATTTATGATGAAATGCCAAACCGAACTAAAAATAAATCACTTGACAGGTGACAAAAGGCAGCCAGTTAAAATATGCTGCCAACTTTAAGTTCTATACCTCTAAAATAAAGACACAATGCTGACTCATTTACAATTTTGAAAATCTTCTTTTTAACTTAGCATCATACTAAATATGCTTCAACACGATATTAAATCGTCTATAATTTTGCGCCAATGTTTGTGTTTTATTTATTTTACTTGTTTGATTTATTTTATTTTATTTTATTTTATTTTACTTGCTTATTTTATTTTATTTTATTTTATTTTATTTTATTTTATTTTATTTTATTTTATTTTATTTTATTTTATTTTATTTTATTTTATTTTATTTTATTTTATTTTATTTATTTGCTCATATGGTAGCTAAAGCAAACAATTAAAGTTAAAAACACCCTGTTGGAGTTTTGGCCAAACATATACCTACCAGTAGTAGATTTGTCCACATTCCGTCTGACCAAATCTGTATGCATAAACGCACGTCACCACACTCTGCCAACCTCAAATTGCAAACCAAAATCTCCAACCAAAACGCCAAACACAGCCCAACCACTACAAATTTCCAATCAATTGTTGATGTTTTGTCCTGCAAGTTTTTCTCTCAACTCTTTTGTTTGTATTACTTTAAATTGCTGCTTATGGTGTTTCTAATATTTATTTTGCTCGCACGCCCATAAAGTTTTTGAGGTTTGGTTTTCTAGTTAATTGTTTTTTTTTTTCTTATAATCTTTTCCTTAACATAGATCTGTCTATTATTTTTTTTTCTTTTGAATGCAATTACAGTTGGACAGTTTGATTTAGTTTGTGTGTGCAATAAATTGATCGAAATTGTATAATTAGAGTATGTCCATCAAGTTTGCGAGATGTTGTGAGAAAAATCCAGCCGTACTTGTACATACATATATCATAATCGTTATTTTGATTATTTCATTGTGTGCTAGTATCTGTGTGTGTGTGTGTGTGTGTGAGTGTGTTTGATATGTAAGATTGTGTGTCCAGTTCAGCTGTTATTATGTTATGATTTCTTGTTTCGTTTTTGTGTCTCTTGGTTTTTGTTTCTTCTTTTTTTGTTCAACTTTGAATTCATTTATGGACCAATATGAACTTTCGCTTTTATTTCCAACAACATGACACACTTCTTTTTTCTACATCTGTATTTTTGATTGATTTTTTTTTCTTCATCAATTTAAAGTGAAAATGAAAATAGATATTTAAATTTTTTTTTTTCTTCGGATTAGTGTAGAGATTTTACATATGTATAGTTGTAGATGTAGATGTCGATGATGAAGTTTAAGTAACTCGCCTGTGGGAATTAAATTATTATATTAGTTATAACTCTATAGGTGTTGGATAGATTAATTGCTAAATAGTACGTTTTTTCTTTTTGTTTGTTTGTTGAATTGATTTTGAATTTGCATTTCAATAGATAAATGGCATATCGGCAAATGTTATGAAAGATCATAATTTTGACTTTTTTGTTTTTATTTAAATTTTTGTTTTTTTGAACTTACTTTTGTATTGAAGGCTATTCATTGTTGATTTTGATTTCAGTAATTTTTAGTTGTTTATTTCTGATTTATTAAGCTGTGTAATTAAGATAAGAGCTATAACGGTTTTTGCTATTATATTCTTCAAGTTATGTGATATGGTATCGATCGATACGATAACTATCCGGATTAGATAAATAACAAAGCAGTTATAATTGGATAAAAATCAAAACGGAAGTTACTTTATGATGTTAATATTTTAAATAAGGGACTTTAATTCATTTTCCAATTTATGTTTTTCGTAGGTATGATAAAAAAAGCGTTATTTAATAATTTTGTGAAGATTTTAAGAAAAAATATATGCGTATTCATCGCGATTACCAATTGGAGATTAGAGGATCTATGCAGATGAGATACATGCCCGGCCGGAAGCGATAAGTAAAATTCACAATTACCTTCTGTCATAAATTCTAATGGTGATGGGCTAGTGCGATAACTCAAAACAAAGATTTGCAGCATTTTTGCGGCGACACGTTTCACATCGATGTACAAACAATTTAAATTTATGATCAACCTCAGGCAATACCATTAATTTCGACGATTTAACTGTTTTTTGTCCGAAGAACCCCCAATAGCCAACAATTTATCAATGCTTAAACATTTTTTTTTTAAGCTCAAATCAACCATATCCCTTAACTTGTGATTGCATGTGATTGGATTGCTCGAATAAATCTCAATTATTGGAAGTTAAAGCCAAAATAAAGACTCTCTTCTCTATTTCAATACCCGAAAGGCATGGATGGGAACCCAACTTAATAATCAGTGAACAGGATATCCCCTTCTACACTGATGGGTCAAAAATAGCAGAAGGAACAGGAGCTGGGGTGTTGTGTGAAACTCTTAATATTAGAGAATCATACAAACTCCCAGATGAGTTTAGTGTCTTTCAAGCTGAGATTTACGCTATTGAAAAGGCGGCTGAAATAATTCACAAGAAAAAACTGAACTCGTCGGAGATCACATTTTTCGTGGACAGCCAAGCTGCCATCAAAGCATTATCCAGTAAGACTATTAGATCCATGATCCAAGGCAGTAGCAAAATGCCGAAGCACACTGAACAATATTTGCAACAACAACCAAGTCAAACTCTGCTGGGGTCCTGGACATAGCAATATCTAGAAGGGAACGGCATAGCAGATGAACTGGCAATTAATGAAAAGAAAACTCAGTACATTCTATCGCTGAGTAAAAAGAATATTAGATACTTGATAGGTGTACTAACGGGACATTGGGCCATTGGCACAATGGCCACAAGATTGTGTGTATTTGCACCCGATTTCTGTAGGAGCTGTCAGGACGTCGAAGAAAATGAAACCATTAAACACCTGCTCTGCGATTGTCCAAACCTTCAAACAAATCGCCTCCGATATTTTGGAAACAGATATGTTGAAGAACTGGACGATCTAGCACAGGTCTCAATGGCAAACATAAGAAAATATATAGAGAGTACAGGCTGGTTCGTAAATGATCCAGTCTATGCAAGTCATTAGTTTAGGAGCATCTCTGCTTTTTATATTAAGGGTATCACAATGGACCAATAGTCCCCCGTGAACGCAACAGCCTTCGGGTTGTTCACGCCCCTCCTAACCTAACCTAACCTAACTTAGACTCTCTTATTTTTTTTCTATTTTCTTACTTTTGTATGTTTTTATTTTTCAAAAATGCTGACTACATCCTTGGCTAAATCCAATGGTGCTGCTAACTTACAAATTCCGTCCAATTGACTCAATGAGTCACTCGTGATTTATGAGTCATCATCTGGCCAATGAAAATCAAATCAACAAAGTTCCTTATTATCTCTGTTTCCTTAATACAAAGAGCAAAAGAAAAATTGCAACCAGAGAACAACAGATTGTCAACAAATGACAAGTAGACAAGCATTGTTTTTTAACACCATATAGCTCCTACATATATATGTACACCTTTAAAAATTGATATAAAAAAACCAGCATTGCTTAAGCCTGATCCCTTCTACAGTGGGATTGATTTATTGCTGAAATAAAACTTGTAAAAGGGCTCCATCACACAGTGCCATATATGACTTCCTCGTTTGCAAGCCTCAATGACGACGACAACGACAACCATACAACAGAAACAACAATGATTTGCGGCTTCACGCAGGCGAAAAATAAAAAATCTCCATTTCTCATCAGACGCAATGGTAGGTATTGCACACAAAGCCTTTCGATTGGGATAAAGTTTCAAGCCCGAAACCGAACCTTGTTATTTAAAAAAAAAATAAATGGCCACCTAAACCTCCAGCAATGAAGCGGAACCCATTCGATATGCAGGCAAATGAAATACTAGTACGATTGCCTAGGTAAACTTCGTATCGTAGAGACGGAGGCAGCATAGCTATACCTCGCTCGATTGGGTTGCTCTTATTCACCTCCCCATAACAGAACACAAACTTCGCATCTGTTGCTAGGTTAACTACTTCTCAGAAGATAGAGATACTTTGCTTCTTTTTTTTTTAACAGCAAGCGGTTAGAGTGGTTTTTAAGCTTTGAGCAATCGTCAGTGTGCTGCGCTGTTGGCAAATTTTATAGACTTATGGTTCGTAGACTTCATAGTTGTTAGCTCTTTGAAGCTTGCAGCCAGAACCGGAAGTCAACCGGAATGCGCTCAAAATATCGTAGATATTAGTTCCATTTTTTGTACTAAAAACCAAATGGTTCTAAGGTTTGAAGTGCTGACTTTCTGAATGCCTTGGTCCAGCCCCTGGTCATGATTATGAAAGATAGTTGTCAGACAACACTAAGAGCGTCTGTCAAAGAAAAAAAGCTGTATGATTGCTAGAATGATCTATATGCATCGGGTACATTCCAGGAGTTGGATAAAGCTTGTTTTGGTCTCTGACTAATTTTGAGACTACACACGTACGAGTAAGCTTACTTTTTTGCAGACTCTGTCGCCGCCGCCGGCCGAAACAAAACTAGTTTCATACGTAATCTTATAGGTATTATTGTTAAATTTGGAGATTAGACACTGGAGGGTATGTTATTCTTTTAAAGTTTAGTTAACGAACGCAATCGGTTCGCGGTGCAATGGACTTACTTTATTGCGTAGCCTTGGAATGGCATATGGTTGTTGGTGAGTATAAAATATAAAATTGAGATGGAAATATTGTACGGTACTTACTTATACTTGTTCATATCGATGTACACGCACGATTTGATTTAATTAAGGTTTTAAATAAATTGTTTAGTCTTTTGAAAAATCCGGTAGGTAATTGCGGTTTCCTATATTTAAGCCGATCTGCATTCATTTTGGCAGAAAGGTTAATTAATCATGCGGATTTGTTTTTTCACGCTGAATTTTATTTTTGTTCCTTTTAATTTACGGCTTATACATTGCTCATATAATTGAATAAATTTGGATGTATGATATATTTTTGTTTTTAGCAGACATTTTTATTTTCATCTGACCTTGTTCGCAGTACTTTTTTGAAAGTATGTACTTCGAGACAAATATAGCGCAGTTAATTATAAAAATTGTGAAGGTATCCAATTATTTATTGTTCATGATGAAATTAGGTTAATTTTATTTTTAATATACCTATCTTAAGGATAGTCATACTTTACAACAAAACAAAACTGGTAAAGAGTGAATATTTTTTTTATTTTTGATTAACGGTTAAATAAGTAAATTATTAGTATGACAGCTCCAGCATAACCCAAGCCTATAGTGATTTACGCCATTCCTGTGTGCGTGATTTTAAATTGGTAGGAATGCGTGGGGACCTACAATTTTCTACAGAATTGGAAGGGCTCTTTAAGATTAAATGCACTTTATCATGACAAGAGATATATTCTTGGATGATTATGAGGCTCTGAAAATCGCTGCATCCGAAGTTTGATTTTCTGTAAGGATACGATAACTCGATTTATATCAATGATTTTTGAAAATTTTAAATACCAAAATATAGGGCGAAAAATTTAGATCCCTTATAACTTCGGATCATTAAATTTACCATAACTCTTCATAATGGGGGCTATCGTGAATAAAATTTCCCTGGGAATGTTTCCCTCCTTCGAAAATTTGGAATGTGAATAATGACTGAAAGTATCAATCGGAATCTAATGGTATAGGGAATAAATTTTCCAGTTGAATATGGCTATCATTTCAATAAGCCAAATTTTAGCTCTCGAAGTGGAGTTGAAAAGTATTGGCGTTTCAAATTTTCGAAGATGGGAAACATTCCAACGCATTTCATTTTATTATTTGTTGTTATTATTTTTTTTTTTAATTGTATATTTTTTTCTTTTCTTTCTGTATTGTCAATCAATCTCGAGAGGAAAAAATAAAGTAGTAAAGTTACAACAAATTAGGTATTTAAATTTAAGTTACAATTATTATTAATAATAATAATTGGATTTTGTATTTATCTTTTTTGTTAAACATAAACAGAATTCCACTGTTAATTCTAAGATTGTTGAAGTTAAATTTCTAACATTTCTGATGTAAAGACAGCTGCATTATATAAGGCGTGTTTTTTTTTTGCAAGTCCATAGTCCATAGTCATAGTCAAGGAACTTCTTCCGTAAAAGTTGGCACCACTGTGCACTCTATGACAACTGTTGAATTATTCAATCAGCACCAAAAAACGTCAATTTTGAAGTCTCTGAATAAATTATCGATAAAATATATATTATATTATTTTGGCATCACCGTTTTTATCGGGACTTACAGTAAGTACCGAAAATTATCTGGACTTAGCTTAGTCCATATGGATTTAAGTTGTTGTTGTATTTACGAGTAAAACTATTAGTTCCGATGTTGTTTTTTCGATAAATCGATATGGACTTAGAAAACATGCCTAAGTATTATTCAAAAATTCAAAAACACTCCAGTATCTCCTATTACATAAATTCTTTTTCCTTAAGCTCAATGTTGACCTTAAGGCAGCTTATAAGCCTTTAAGTGCTTGTATAGGTATATAAACTCAATTGCAACTTTGCCTGGGACATAAGTCATCGTGTGTCTGTAAATGTATCTACAAAAGTTTATCTAAACTAACCCAAATTTTTGTTTCATGTTTTGCCATGTGCTTCTCAGTCAACCATAAAGTCTACTATTCTACGACTATTTACAGTTAAATATACGAGTACGTCCAGTTTTTACTATTGTACATACAAATTTGTTGTATCAAATACACCTCATTAGAGAGACTTCCATGCTTCTTTTGGCCTCAGCAGATGCCACTTTCTATCTAATTGTTTTATGATTACATGTACAAAATATATCCTAACTCCTTAATTAGAAATACTATTTAAATGAAAGCAAATCAATAAAAATTAACACGCATTATATTTTTGGCCCAGACATTCTATTCAAATCGAACCCCAACTTATCCAAATCACACTCGCAACTTCCACTTATTTTTGTAGCTCAGCTGATTTGATCCATGAAATTGCATCCACCATTCACTTTTTCTCACACACCTGAAGCAAAAGATTGGTCTATGCTTTGCATACATACATGTGTAGCTCTGTGGCTGGTTTGTAAAAAAAAGTCAATTTTCAATACAATAAAATGTTATGAAAAAGTGTTGCCAATGTGTTGCAACAAAATAAAAAGTACTATGCGCTCCTCAGAAACGTCAAAAACTCCGCTACCAAACAGATGCAATCTGAATACAAATCATATTGCGATTGCGGTACCTTTTCAATATTCCTAACTTACCATAAAATCGCCAGTAAGAAGCACAACAACTTCCCCGCCATAGCATACATATGGGAGCGGTACGGGGTGGCATAGCGGCGTCATCGCCATCTCCATCGGTTACCTGACAGTTTCGCCTGGCAAAGAGTAGTTCTTGCACTCAAAAGTGTCTGTAGGTATCTGGAAGATTATTATTTAAGTAATGTGTGGTAGGGGCAGCAGTTTTATGGGTAAATTCTTCAAAAGTTTCTTCAAGTTTGTGTCGGTCTTTCGTCTCGTATGGGTTAGCAATACGGTACATGGTTTCAAGCGTCATAGTAGGCGACTCTCTTACTTTTCTATACCATTAGTTAGTTTGACGTTGTTATGCTGTATTGCTGTCGCTGTGCCCCGATCGATCGATGGTAGTTTGAAGTTGTAGTATCAAGTTGAGTGGAGTCGAGAGACTGTGTTTTATGATAGTGTGTCGTTCGTTTGGAGTAGGAGGAGGTTTGGATTTTGAATTTGTTACCATTTTGGTTGTCGGCATCTACAACTATCTAAATCAGTATCAGTAACCTAGTCCATCGAGTGACAACGTTGAACGGCCTAGTGATTTGGATTAAGTGAGAAGAAAAAATAAAAACATATATTTAGGTACTGTGTTCTTGCAAACAAGCGAAATCGAAAGTGGGACACAATATTATAGAAAAATTAAATTAAAAAAAGTAATACAGGACCTTAGATACTCTCTTGTAGTACTCCAGCGCTAAATCAATCGTGCGTGTAGATTTGAAATAGTTTTCTGAAAGTGTTTTTTTTTTTTTTTTGTTAATGCTGAGGCAGATAACAACAACTGTCAACATCTAATAAAACAGAAAATTAGTGAATTTTTTTTTGTATCTATATATTTTCATTTTTTTTTCCAAAAAGAAGAAAATATAAAAATCGTACCGATTGTTGATTGAAGGTAAAACAAAACAAAAAAAAAAATAAAAAGATTTCCAATCTAGTGATCTGGTCTCTAGTTTAAGCACAAGTAAGAAAAAGGAAAGTTGAAAAGAAAATCCAATAAACTAGTGCGAGAAAATTATAATTACCTAGAGATCTTTTTTAGTATAGAAATCATATCGTTACTTGCGGGCACGGATTTCTAATTTATTTATTTTTTTTTTTTTCTTATTTTTATTGCAATTTTATTTCGCGCTGTGAAGAAGATTATTTTTTCTTTGTGAACTAACAACACAATTTTACCTTGTGGATACCAGTTTTGCAGAAACTTGAATCTTTGGTGTGGAATTGAGAAATTAATTCTTAAAAAATGGTAAGTGTTACTTTGAATTAAAAAAAAAAAAAAAACAAAAACTAAAATTTTATTAATGTAGGATGGTTGTATGTATTAAGAAATAAAATGGAAATGTTTTATTAGTTAAATGGATTTTTAAGAGTTGTTGTTTTTTTTTAAATAAGTTAAAGAAAAATACAAAATTGTATTTGAATTAGCCTAAAATTTTGCATAGTAACTTGGGTTGGGATTACAGATTTTGGTTAAATTTTTAATGATTTTTTTTATTAAAAAATATTCTTAAAACTCTTTTAGTTTTTGTAGGATGGGTGGATTCCTTTTCAATTTGCAGTTTTATAGTAAATCAAGCTCTTTTTTAATACAAAATGAGTTATTTTATTATTACACTGCAATAAAAAAGAAGAAATTTAATATTCAGTTTGACACGCAATCGGAAGAATCTCGGGTAAAAGCATTTACAAATTTATTTGAGCAGTTAACGCAAATACCGGAACAACCCAAAAATATACAACTTTGTCCAAAAAAAGTGTCAAAACTCTATTTCCGTTATGTTAAAGTTTCACTTAAAATCTGAAACAGTGTTTTATTTAAATTTTGGCATAAAAGAGATTTGAAAAGTTTATAGTCAACATCGTTGGGGCCATTTTTGAGAAATTTCAAATAAAAAAAAAAATATTTATATGTTTGCTACCAATTGTGGATGAGCTTAATCAAAAATTCGAATTTTTTCTTTGAAAAATTTCAAATAAAAAGCTCTGTACCGAATTTCCAGCAAATTGGTCATTTCATTTAGGTTCTAACTTGAATTACAGTGGATGTACAGGCACACAAATTTAAAGACCGTCGGGCGGTTTGACGAAAACCTCTTTGGGCTTCTCTTTCATCGTAATTTGAGTCTTGATCAAAACCTCTAAGATTTTTTTTAAACAAATCCAACACTTTCTTACTTCTTATGTATCAAGTCTATCTCTAAAGATTTGGATAAGAGCTGATGGTAGGGCTGCCACGAAGCAAAACCCGACGGTACTTTTTCTATGTACCATGTCTCGGTAACCCGCCGGACTTAACCGTGTGTAGAATTGTTTGAGAAAATTCTTAGGACATGAATAAAAACTCTGCACAAAATTTTGCTCTGTTGGATTTTTTTTTAAGGTTGGGCTATCTGGCTCAAAAGAAGCAAAAGGATGTAAATAGTTTATAATTTCTTTATTTCAAGATTTTTTTTTAATATATCAATGGGAAATTTGTGACTTGAATTCTCAGCTTCACAAAGTTGCACTCTTTCCAAAATATTCACGTGGTATTGCTCGGATATCTTCTCGGAAATAGTTTTTAGTTAGAATATGGTCTCTGATGGCTTATCGATATGTACATACATTTTTTATTTCAATTGGGGGCTTTTAAATAAGGAGAACCCGGTGGCGAAGCTATTTGGGTGAAAATGAGCTTCTTCACTCATTATCATTATCAGATTGTTTACAAAATAGTGATTTTCTTTAACTTTCTATGGAAAACAAACCGCCAAATCAAGCCCATGCTGAAAATTTGTTTGTTCATGTCTTTTATGTCTTCAATAAGAAAACATCTTCAATTCAACTAAAATCCGCTGAATCTATCTCCGCGATAACCCAAAAAATATTTTTTGTTCGCTGTTCAGTGATTAATCTTTCTTTATTTAATTTCCGAAGTCTTCTGACACAAAAAATAAATAAAGTAGTTCTACACTATTGAAACCTTTTCGTTTCCCTTGTGTCATCCTGTAGATGAATCAAAATATCACCGTTTAAACAACACACTAAAGAAATAAATTGAAAGTGGGTTGACATTTTGGTTTCAAAATTTTGCGCAATACCACGAGTGTTTAAAAAACTCACAATGGAGGTTTTGAGTGCAAAAGTCCGGGAAATAAATGTTCTTAGTTCAAAAACTTAATTCCTTAAATCTTAATATTGATATTTAAGCATACCTTATCTCCATAGCAGTATCATATCTAAAGTCCTCCAAAATCGCCGCATTGTTTTGTTGTAAAGTAATTTTAAAAGGAGAAGAGAGTTGGAAGTTTATTGAACTGACATTTTCCTACAATCTAAATATATACCATTATGACCTTACGTAATTTTTAAAACTAGATCTAATGAGACTAAAACCAAACCGATACGACTAAAGTCATAATCCTTAAGTGTAAGGCTTACTATTTCTTAAGTAAATCAGGTCAAATATTACCAAATTTTTCGAAAATACCCTAGAGCCATGTATCTTTTGCTTGTATCAAAATTAATATTTCAGAATTGATTTTATTTTTATAAATTTATAATGCATTGGCTTGATATTTAATTAACTGCTTAAATTAATAGAAAAACAAATGTGGCAACACATACAAATATTGAATTTAATTTTTATTTTTTTTTTTTATTTTTTCGTCAAAAAATTTGAATGCAAATGTTAAAGTTCAGCAAAAAAACACTGATCATTTTATTTCAGCTTATCTGTATTTAAAAATTGTGCCTGCACATAAAAGGTACGTCATTTTTGTTGCTGTTAGAAGATTTTATTAGTTGCCAATTCAGATTCAAATTTTATAAAATTATAAAGAACTCAAATTAGGCAAACTGTTTTTATTTATTTCGTTCTTTCTTTTCTCATTAATGGTTAATTGATTTTATTTAGAAATGTTATGTTAATTTCTATTTAAAGTCATCATGATTACTTAAAAAAAAACCCTTTCGGTTGGGTAATTTTAACTTATTGACATTCATCCATTCATACAATTTTTTAATAAAATAATTTTACCGAAATTAAATTATAAGGTTCGATGCTCAGTTCTTTTGTTTGTTAATTCAATTTTTGTTTCTCTCATATATATCTCTGAACAATTATCCAATTTTAATGAAAACTCATGTTATTGTTGCTCAAAATTGTATGCAAATTAAGTCAAATTATATCACATTAAGCAATCATAAGCAGAACATTCCCTTTCTATTGTCCTCAGGACAGATACATTTACAAAAAAAAAAAAAAAAACAAAAACATGTTTCCAAGTTGTTTCCCATAACCGCAGGGCAATCATTTTTTTCAGACATTCAAGAACAAGCAACAAAATAAAAGTGAAAAAGAAATGCGACACAAACATTATGAACAAAAAAAAAAAAAAACTTCCAAATATCGTACATACAAATATGTACCTACTAAAATAAAATCTATAACATGAAAACAACTTGAATTAAAAGGAGGAAAACCACTTTGCAATCCAACTCATATACGAAATAAACATTCAAAATAAAAAAAAGCAGCATAAAACTGTACTGCCTTGAAAAAGCACAACCAGCTCGGGCGGTGGATAGTTGTACCTACTATCTATATAATGATATATGCATATCTTATAAGTTGACTAATGGACTGCACCTGTATTCATATAACTTAATTTGTTGTTGCTGCATGCGGTTTTGTTGGTGTTAGTGGATTTCAGTGACCAATATCTATAATTTTAACCATCGCCATCGTCTGTCCACGGTGACGGCAATAAGTTTTTTGTTTCTCTGTTAACAAATTCAAAAAGCCTGCCTCATACAGATTTTTAGTAATTATTTTTGTTATAGTATAACTTTTAGCTTATTTTCTTAGGTCACACCATGAGAGTTGTTTAAGTTATTTCATAAAATTATTATTGGCCAATATTAATCGTTTAATTAAGTTAGTAAAATAAGGAAGACTAAGAATGAGAAATATTCTTGACAGTATCTTATCACACTTTTATTTATTAAAGTACAGGGTGTTTCAGAAAAAAACATACTTTTTTAAGAAAAAAAATGTAAGATTTTAAAATGATAATTACAGAAACTGAGACCTTTGAGGATATCATATTCAATTAGCAATGATACAAAATTTATAATGAATCATTAAATCATGCATCAAATGCAGTTTGTCATATCCAATATATACATGTCTCTAAAAACAAATACAGGTGTAAGTTAGACGGAGAAGATTAATAGAGTGATTTTTCATTTTAAATAATGCTGAAATAATTTAATCGAAAATTTCTAAAGCCAATTCTAAATCATCTCGTTTCCCATCTGTTTTTAATGTGGTGATATTTTTCTGATTGAATTAGGTAAAAAAACTAATGACGTGTTTCTGAAATAGTCTACTTGTCATAAAAAGTAATTCTGTGAACTTGCATTCTGACACATTTATATGTATTTTTTGACTTATTGACGATGTACTATGATAAATTACCAAGTGATTTTTCAGACACTGAAGCGGCATTTCTTTGAATCACTATGTGGACGTACCTACTTATATTAGTTTAGGGGAAATAAAAAAGAATGCATTTTTATAACTGACATACATACATAAATCCATTATGCATGACAATTCACATCATTTTTGTTTTCATTGAAAGTATAGCTTCGTATTTTCTCTCAATAAGCAAAGGACCTTTGAACTTTGAAATGGAATAAAACAAAAAAGATTTTTTTAAATCGACATGAAATTTACTTTATTCGAAAGATAATCTTCTGGCATTATAATTAAAATAAGATTTCAGGCATATGACCGCCAAGGCTGGCTCGGACGTAGGCTAATCTGGAGGTCCAATTTTCGATGACTTTTTCCAACATTTGTGGCCGTATATCGGTAATAACTCGCCAATGTTGTCCTCCAAGTGGTCAATCGTTTCGGGTTTATCAACGTAGACTATCGACTTCACATATCCCCACAGAAAATAGTCAAGTGGCGTTAAATTTCCCGATCTTGCGATTGCCAAACGTTTCCTTCAATAAATCAATTGTGGCACGAGCTGTGTGACATGGTGCAACATCTTGTTGAAACCACAGCTCCTGCACATCATGGTTGTTCAATTGATGAACGAAAAAGTCAGTAATCATGGCTCTATAGCGGTCACCATTGACTGTAACGTTCTGGCCAGCATCGTTTTAAAAGAAGTAGGGACCAATTACTCCACCAAACCATAAAGCACACCAAACAGTCAGTTTTTGTGGATCTAACGGTGTCTCAACATACACTTGAGGATTATCATCACTCCAGTTTTGTTTATTGACATATCCATTCAACCAAAAGTGAGCTTCATCGCTTATGAAAATTGGGATCAACGGCAATCTTGTTTTGGGCCCATTTATGCACAATTTGGAAGCGTTGTTCAGGCGTCAGCCTATTCATGTTGAAATGCCAAACCAAACTAAAAATAAATCACTTGACAGCTGACAAAATGGCCGCCAGTTAAAATAGTGTTGCCAAGTTAAAGTTCTATACCTTTGAAAATACCACCCTTTACAAAAAATAACAGCAATTAAGAGGAACTTTAGATAAGGATTGTGCCTGTTTTATCTGTCTTGAGCTCATGCATTGAGAAAATAATAAATACAGTTCTTTTCGACCCCCTGGCATATCAAAAAATTTGAATGTTATACGAATATTTGTGTTACATAAAAATGACGGATTGAACCCCCTAAAAACTGTTTTCTAAGAACAAAATATTTAATTTTTAATTTCCTTGTTTGACTAAACATTGATAAGAGCATTGAAAACTATGAACGAATATGCTTTTTATTACTTGCATTATTTTGGAAAAAAATTTGTATCAGCTACTTTTTTCCTAAATTTGTTTTTATTAAATTTTGAGTTTTGGTAAATTGTTTTTCAGAAACAATTCGATTTTAAATCAAAATAAAAGATAAAAGTTCTGGCTTAAAAAAAGCCTTTATATTATATTGTATATAATATATTTTTTAGGCCTAGGTTTTCAGTGCGAGATTAAAGTTAAAACTGAGTTAACTCATCAAATTTGGTGAGTAAACTAAGGATGAACTGGAAAAGAACCTTTTGATATTTTATCCACTGAGTTTGTTTAGTCGTTCCGAATGCATTCTACACCGAAAAACTTTCATCAGTCATCAGTCCAATATGGGTTAGTTTACTTCTAGAGTTAGCTAACTCTGGTTTAAACTCACCACTGAAAAACTGGGCCTTAATAATTTATTCTTCAAATAATTTATTAGGGCTTTAAATCGAGTAAAATTACTTAAGATGGAAATATTTCGAGAACAATACCACGCAGAAGCTATTGGTTTGCAAGTTCGGGTAGAGTTTCCAAAGATCTTTTTTTAATGAATATCGTGATAGGTTTCGGAAACAATATTGAACATGATTTTTTCAAAAAATTCATACAAACTGTTTTGTCTACATTTTTTCAAATTTGTTAAATTGATGGTTTGAAGGTTTGTTAATTATCAATTTACCACTTAAAAGCGCAACTTCTTATGAGGCATGGTTAAAGAAATATCAGCATTGAAATAATTTTCACATATAAAATCATTTCGCACTAAAAACCACCTGTATTGGGAAACAAAAGAGCAACAATACAAATTCCTTCGTATAATTACCTAACTACAGAGCCATTCCTTCATAAGCACAAGCAACGAAAATCTTCAAGAGCGTAAGAATGTGCAAGAACCAGAAGGATACAAATTCTTCGAATGAGCAACGTGAACACGCAAGAGCACCATCAGTGTTTAGAGAAAGAAAATACATAATTTACTAAAAATATTTGCTGAAGTTATAAATTGCTACAAAAACTCAGTGATTTTCAAGTCATTGTTTGCCAATCACAAAATATTTTTCGGAGATCAGATACATATGTTATATTTAGTTAGAGTACAAATTTATAGTGAAAAAGTCTCTCACTTAATCCCTATCTTGAATGTTGCATAAGAACTCCCCATACTCTCTTATGTCTTAAGCTTTAAATTTCCTTCTTTAAACACAAAACAAACTAATAAAAGGCCAAAAATTAGTATAAATTAATTTTTATTTGTATCTTTCAGTGATAATTATTTTTTGTTCACGGAAGATATTAATGCATACAAATTATTCAAATTAATTTGTCGAATTTTAAACACAAATATGTTACGTAATGAATTTCAAAAATTGGCATCAGGTAGAGTTCAGTGAGACTTTCATGTCTAAAATTAAAAAAAAAATGCTATTGATTTATTAATATTGTTTTCATTTGTATTTCCCTTTTGAAACAAAACAATAAAAAAAAATATTACATAAAACTAAAAGAAAAGTAAAACTAGTAATTTTGTTTATGACTTTCTCAAAATCGCATGCATGTATGTCATGGATTGATGGTTGATGGTTGTCTTGTCAATAAACCAAAGAAAGTTGTTCCAATTGCATGACAGCCAGAGTAAGTAAAAATAATAAAATTAAAATAAAAAAAAAAACAAATACACACATACACACATACACACATACACACATACATAAAAATAAAATGAGTTTTTAATGAATTTATCATTAACTTTGCGATTCAATGCGAACTAATTATAGATGTGTCAATAGTATTGACTGACTGTGGGGAAGTTTCTCTATTATTTTTAGCACTTTCGATGAAAACGAGAATTTTATGATGAAAATTCATTTGCTAGAGTTTTTGGGTTCTTATGTGTGTGTGTATGAATATTTTTTTAATTTTTTTTTAAATAAAATGCATGACATAGTCAGTCGCACGAAATTGTTTAAAGCCTGAAAGAGAATAATTTTGTAAATTTATATACGTATTTAGTTATTGCTAACCCTTAGATTAAAATCATTAAATAACTAACTCATTTAAATTTATTTAAAAATATAGCTTAATCATTAAGGCAGTTAGTGTTAGAGTGATATAACACATTTTTTTTTTTTTTTAATATTATATTTTTATTCTAAATCGATAAAACAATTTTTATTTTTAAAATAGTAAAGTCAATTCGTAAATTTTCCTATCCCAGAAGTTGGGTCCTAGAAATGGATATTAGCACTGGCAGTGATTTTAAGCTAGAGGAGAATAATGAACTTGCCCGTGTTTTGAAAACAACCATTTGCATCGCATTTACTGAAATTTTTACTATTCAAAATTCAACAAGAAAACTGGAAAATACTTTTTATTTAATATTTATTCTGCCATTGACTCAAGTTATTGCTGGACTTATGAAGCGTGTGACGTTAATGAATGAATGAGAAAGTCAAAAGTTGGTTCAGAGTCTTCTTGTGTCAGCAATTACTATTGATTATTGACGACTCAAGAGATGTTATTAAAATCATATAAATCTTCAATTTGAAAACAAGATATTTTTGTGTGCACAAATCCCAAACGTTACATTAATCTGTCACACCTTTTACAATTTTAAACTTAATTGTTTTTTTTTAGTTGCTCTATAGTGCAAGTATTGGTTTCGTATAAAAAAAAAATGTCGAGGTTATAATCAAAACTAATAACACTACGATAATAGAGAAGTCCGAAATAGTGGTTTTCGTCATGCCGTCCGTCGGTCTGTGTGTCTGTGCGTCTGTGCTAGAGCCTTAACGGGTGGACGGATTTTCATGAAATTTGGTACAGAGCATTTTTTATGATTCCCTAGAGGGTAAATTCAAATTTTTGGTTTAGCTCATCTATAACGGGTAACTGCCATACAACTATTTAGCTTTATTCAAATTTTCTCGAAAACGGCTCTAACGATTTTAATTAAATTATATACCTGTAAGTACCAAGTCAATTATAAGAAAACTGCGTTTCAGGTTTTTTTGAAAAAATTCACATAACTGAATTAGGTATTCCACGTTTTTTGAAAAAAATCTTCTTATTTTTGGGTTATTCGCATATATCTTTGCCATGGTTAAACCAATTTTATTTTTTTAAACCTACATATTACAGTACATGATTATTAGATTAAGAATTTCAGATTCCAGAACAGTTTTTTTTTTTAAGAAAATTAGCAAACAACGTGTTTTTGCACCCTTAAGCCCGATGCACACTACTCTCGTGTGGTGTGTTGTGGAGTAGTGTGTCATTCCAATGTATTTCATAGATTTCGACACAACACATCACACGATACAAATATGGATCTACGCATATGAAATACATTAGAACGATAGCGACACACTACTCCCCAACACACCACACTAGATTAGTGCGGATCGGGCTTTAGTTTAGATTATATCGAAATATTTCTGAAGTACGAATTTCGATGCAAGACATCTAAAACCTACCGCAATGTATATAGAATATGTACCTACATTAATGTAATTCGGTTTTGGAGTACAAAAATTGTAAAGCAGTGTAATCTTTACATAACACGCATGTGAATTTCGATTGCATCCAACTAAACGCATTTCTTATTTTATTAAAAATGATTTTTACTTAATGCTTAAACCTGGGTCTTGTGACTTACAACTCTCAACCATTCCTCTGTCTATGTTATTGGCTAGAATGAAGGGGACCTACAATTTTCCGAATGGCTAAGGTGAGAAACACTTTTTGATGAAAAGAGATACTCTTAGGGCCAGTTTCACAGTCGACACTTACCGAAATTAGTGGCACTTAAGTTTCCCATATTAGCAATTTAAGCTAAATTTCATAGCTAGCGTAATTGGAACTTAAGTCACCAACATCGGAGAATTAAATGCCACTTATTCAGATAATAGTGAACGGTGATATTGGGAATTAATCTTTCAAATTCCCCACTTAAGTGTCACTTTTCTGACTGTGAAACTGGCCCTTAAAGAATTATTTGTCACTTCCTCTCAAGACGCAGAAGCCTTTAAAGAACGAGTTTCATGCTTCTTTTTCAGTTTCTTATGCTACAAATTTAATAATAATTCTTATTGATTTAATATATATGTATTTATGCATAAAAGCCCTTTTTTCATGATTGAAATTTCAAGAAAGTTAACCCAAAAGAGCAAGTTCGTGTGACCCAGTCTTGTATTTTTTTTAATTAAAATAGTTCAAAAGGTTTTGAGAAAAATAAGCATTTCCTTGAGAGTTGAAAAAATTGAAATGGCCAACAACTTTATTTGAAAACGCCAGCCCAAAAACTATTGTTTTTTTTTTTTTTAATTTAACATTCAACCCTCTTCTCCGTTAAGGGTTTAGCCAAACAGACAGACAGTTAAACAGAATTACGAGATCAACTTTTTTCGACTTCACAATCACCCTATAGTGCCAAGCCTGATCAAAATCACGAGTTTGGTTCTGTTTTACGAATGCAGTACCTGTCACCTATAGGCAATACATAACTTGGTAGCGTAAGAGTCGGCCTAGAAAACGTAATAGCCTATACATATAGTAACTAATGTTTTATAACAAAATACCCTCCAATTGTTTGGGACAATTTGTTGTTGCCATCAGGTTAATTTTCGAAATAATTCTAATTCTTTCTATATATAAATATGGATGTAGTAACAGGTAACACCGCGAAGGTTTTAAATCTTAGAACAAGTTCTCTTGCCTCATTGATCTCAAATAATTTTGGTTAAACTTGTTATCTAAATTACCTACTGACAAATAAAATAACGGTTTAAATTTATATTTCAACAATATTATGACATCTTTTTCAAACTTACTGATATCTTTTTCTCTTTCCTTCTTCTTTGTGTTAATATTTCTCAGGTTTTATTTGTATGTACGTATTTCTTTTTTTTTCTCAACTTTTGTGAAGTTTATATTTGTTGAAATTGTCATTCGTCTGGGCAACCGGCTGACCTTGTTACGATAAAAGTTTATTGCATTGGCCATATATGAAGCAACGGCAACGTAGACGACGACACGACGAGGAGTTGAATCGTGTTGTGCAGTAAAAAAATAATAATACAACCTGATTTAAGACAGTTGGCAACTTCCTTTCGAATGTCTTGTCTGCACGTATTTATAAGAAAAAAATATAATTCACAAACAACAAGAAAAGAACTCAAGACAAACTACTTCCTGTTTTTTTTCTTTTTTAATAAGCCACGCAGGAGGCAAAGATAAACTCAAATTAAAAAAAAATAACCATGATTAAATCAATTGACGGACCTCATTTTCTGTGAGCTGTGACAGAAATAGGTTTTTCTTTTATTCAGTTAAGTACAAGTTATGAGTTTTTTGATTTAATTCAGTTAATAGATTAATTCGTATCTATTGAATTTTCATTAAATATTTATGAGATTTTTTTTTGTAGGTAGGTTGGACTTCATTTTGTCAGATTTGATTTTGAAAGGTTTGCCAGTATAATATAAGATTGTTTCAAAAGAGAAACAAGTCTGTTTTTTTTTTATTTGAATTTGTGAATATCCAGTTTTTTTTCGAATGTACTAAAAAGCTCAATAACCTTTAGATAGAGTTTTGCAGCACTTGATGATGTTTTGGTGAGTGTAGGTGGTCTTAATAATTTATGATCTTCAATTAAACAATTTCAGTCAATTCCAGGTTTGAGATAACGGAGTAAATTTGTGCTTTATTTGTCTTATAATAAATAAGGTACCTATATGTACTGCGCAACAATCAGAATAAAACTTTAAAACGTCAATTAAATCAGCTATAACCTATAAAGTCCAGTAAAGGAATGCATTTTTTGTAAGATCTTTTAAACGTTTGTTTGTAGCTATAATGAAGTACAATTACAATTGTCAGCAAGGAGACACTTAATACTTTTATTTTGGCAACTTATCTTTAACGATTGGATATTGATGGTACTTTAAATAGAAACGTTGTTGATTTTTGCAATTTTAGTTAATGACTTGACTGATTTTATGAAACTATTTGCTATTCCGGAACTTTTATATAAAATGCGCATACCAAATATTTCAGAACAAATCGACAACATTTTTGAAAATTCAACTGTTTGATGAATATTTAGTTGAACTTAGGTTTTAAAGTGATGGTTATCGCAAATTTTGTGGAAGTAACGGGTATTTTTCTTTTTTAAAGTTTAGAACTTTAAGTTGGCAACACTATTTTAACTGGCGGCCATTTTGTCAGCTGTCAAGTGATTTATTTTTAGTTTAGTTTGGCATTTCAACACGAACAGACTGACGCCTGAACAACGCTTCCAAATTGTGCTCAAATGGGCCCAAAACAAGATTGCCGTTGATCCCAATTTTCATAAGCGAATTTTGTTTAGCGATGAAGCTCACTTTTGGTTGAATGGATACGTCAATAAACAAAACTGCCTTATTTGGAGTGATGATAATCCTCAAGTGTGTGTTGAGACACCGTTACATCCACAAAAACTGACTGTTTGATGTGCTTTATGGTTTGGTGGAATAATTTGTCCGTACTTCTTTAAAAACGATGCTGGTCAAAACGTTACATTCAATGGTGACCGCTATACAGCCATGAATGCTGACTTTTTCCTTCATCAATTGAATAACCATTATGTGCAGGAGCTGTGGTTTTAACAAGACGGCACAACATGTCACACAGCTCGTGCCACAATTGATTTATTGAAGGAAACGTTTGGTAACCGCATAGTTTCACGTTACGGACCCGTAAATTGGCCTCCAAGATCGTGAAATTTAACGCCGCTTAACTATTTTCTGTAGGGATATGTGAAGTCGATAGTCTACGTTGATAAACCCGAAACGATTGACCACTTGGAGGAAAACATTCGCCGCGTTATTGCCGATATACGGCCACAAATGTTTGAAAAAGTCATCGAAACTTGAGATTAGACTACGTCAGAGCTAGCCGTGGCGGTCATATGCCAGAAATCATATTCTAATTATAATGCCAGAAGATTATCTTTTGAATAAAGTACATTTTATGTCAATTTAAGAAAATCATCTTTGTTTAATTCCATTTCAAAGTTGTATACCTCTAAAAAAAACTAAAGGTTCAAAACTAAAATTTAATTATTGTTGATAAAATAAAATATTCTGAAAATCTTGGCTCTGTTTATGTCAATCTTTAACTTGTGTATGTCTTGTTCTCTTGTGTATTAATGATAAGATTTTTTAAACTGTCATCATATTTCATAATTTAATAGTAGTTACTTATCTCAAGAATTACCAGGAAACCCAAGTAAACCACCGATGACTGCACTTTTTGTTTCGTATTTATGCCTGGAAAGTGCCTAAAGTCACTTCTGCCAAACACAAAATACTTAATGACTTCTACTTCAATCCACTGCCCTGCCGGCGGCGGCGCCCCGCCGCACTGCCATAGCTAGCATCCAAGCTCATTCACTTTCATTTGATTTCATATCGTCGAAGACTTTCTCTCTCCCTTATGCCTGCCCACAACTTGCAACCAGATGGTTGCCGGCTTAGCAGGTACCCTGGCTGAAGCAAGCGATATCTAAAGTCGTCAAAGCATCGTTGTTTTTTTTTTTTGCAACGAAAGTTATATTGCGGATTTGGTTTTTAGTCTTTTACTTATTTTGTTTTTGTTTTTTTTTTTTTTTAAACTCATATTGAGTTTATCTGTGATTCCGTGTAACCTTATATGAGCATTAAGGTATACATATGTTTTTATATACTATGTAAGACCATATTTATGCTGGGATAAAGAGTGCGAACATTTTTGTGACTCTGACTACCTTTCACTATGTATGGCTCTAAAAATACTACCACCACAGTTTCGGCTTTAAGTCGATTAAGCTGGAAAAAGAGAGATTGTATCTGTGATCTCGCACTGTATAGTTTTTTCTGCGCAAAGCGCGTTAAGTATCGATTCGCCAAAAGTTGTGGTGTTGATATGCCTATAGGTACAGACATTATAAAAGACATATATAACAGAGGTTTAATCTTTAAATCGTAATTCCATCTGGTTATTGAACTTTTTTACCGCGGCAAATGAAGAATAAAAGAAGAAAAAAGAAGAAAAATTAGCTCTTATGAGATGGATTGATGCAATGTGTCTATGGTTGGCGGTGCGGTGGTGGCAAGCGATATTTTTTGATGTATCAGTTTTCAAATGGCTACTGTGTGTGGTGCGGCTTTCAAATATGTTATATGAGACTCTAAGTGACTGTGACAGTTTTGTGTAGGTGACATATTGATGGATGCTTAAGAAATGGTTTTGTTTTTTTTTTTCTATTTTGTTGGTTAGTTTGTAACGTGAGGTGTGAAATAAAAGAGTTGAGCAACGAACTTTTAAATTGTCTGTGGTTGAGGGTAGTGAACTGTTAGCCATCAAATAGCGTCATAATGAGATAATGGTATTTGAATTTGATCAGAAATATTATTAGTTTTATATATTTTTCATATTATAATACAATTATATTATTGGTATTTTGATTATGAATCAATAAAATGAGTGGCAAAATAAAATGACCACGATTAATTAAAAAATTAGCATGCTATCCCGAGTTCCTGTTGTAGAACTAATTCCAGCCGATGAGAGTGTTAAAATATGTGAAACAAAATGACCATTATTGTTTGTCCAGATAAAAACTAGAATTGGTTCTCAAATAAAGAGAGTGTGAAAGCAGTTAACACTGAAGAAAACTTTTCAATACAAAATTGAAAAATATATACATGTGTATGTTCATGAAGCCACCAATTGACCTACTGTTAGTGATTTTTGAAAATTCACCATCTATTCCTCTAGATCGATGAAAAATTAAAAAAAAATTATTTATTACCAAACACAAAAATGATGACCGTAAAAGAGAACATGTCTGACCTCATTTGTGGTTGACCCTCACTTCTTTCAATGTTGGTATTTTTCCATTGTCATAATTGTAATTATCGCAAGAAATATTATTTACCGCAATAGTACGAGTACTAAAAATAATGAAAATACAAAAATCGTGGTTGAACAATTAAATTGAACAGCAAAAACAACAACAAAAAAAAAACAAAACAAAATTAATCAATGGACATAGTTTGATGAGAAGCGTTGGTTGGAATTGGAAAATAATTAATTTAAATGCTGAGCACGTGTGATTGCATAATTTTTTAATATTTCTTTATGACAAATTTATCGCGCCATGGTATGGCGCTGTGAATTTTTTGTCTGAAGAAAATGTCTCATATATGAAACAATTTTACCGCTGAGTTATATGGGTGAAAATGGAAGACGACTGATACTATACGAATATCCGGCGAAAGTTTAATTTGTTTTATGACGGTGCATCTTTCTGGTGAATAAAACAACAAATAATTTTTGATCAATTCAATATTAAATGTTCCTTTATATACACAGATTTATGCAAAAAGAACGTCAGTTTGATGACAGAGACGTTTTAGTATTTTTTTTGGAGAGTTCATGCAGTGAACAAGACAAATTTATTTATAAATGGTGTTTTCTTAGACGTGTGGTTTTCAAGGAGAAATAGAACGCATTTAATTTAACGTTTTGGCCAAGAATTTAGCTTTATTATAAAGATAAGGGTTTGCCATTATGTTTAAAAAATTATTTTTGACAAGTGGCCGCGGCGGCTGGCTCGAACAAATTCCAGCCGAGAGGCCCAATTTTCGACAGCTCCAATTGTTGCGCGCGATGGCGGATAGACTCATTCAGGTCTTCTTCGATACTCTGCTCCACAGCAGCAATAGCGTCTTCGGTCCGCACTGTATGGCGTCTCTGAGGATGCGCATTATCCACTAGATTAAACGTGGTGCAAAACCAATCCATGGTTTTATGCGATTTTGCAATTATGTCGACCGAATATTGGACGCAGCGCTCAATGCGATACGCGAACTGAACCATTATTTTGGCAAAATAATTTGCACGATTTGCAAACGTTGTTCAGGAGTTAATCTATTAATAATGAAATAGCAAACTAAACTGAGCATTGATCTTCTGACCTTTTGCCAGAAACTCATGGTGCAGTATGCTGTAGATGAACAAGACAAACTTCTTTGTGCATCATTTCGGGCTACAAATTGGCAATTTCGGTTCGAATATTCTACGGTAAATCTGTTTAACGAAGTGGCCAAGTGAAATAAACTTCTTCTTTTTTTTTGAAGAATCACCATTTTCGCTCTGGGGGTAGTGTGAGCTGTATGTGGCTCTATATCTTGTTGGAACAATATACTAGAGTTATTAAGGACTTTCGGACGTGACGTACAAGATTATTCAACATGGTCCGGTATACCACCGCAGAGATGGTTTTGGGTGCTCATTTGCACCTTCGAAAATATATTGGTCGATAACTTCTTCAGGTATAACTCCACACCAGACTGTACATTCGAGATTCTTGTCCGTGTCCCCAATTCGACAGGTCTGTTTATTAATAAAATCGATTTAGATGCTAGTGTGCCTCATGGCCGTATGGCAATATTAAAATTATGACGATCTTTTCTTTGTTTTATATAAATTTTAAACTTATGCCATGAAATTTAGTTCTCTAATTGCAAAAACTAACTTCTAAACTAGTTTTAGATCCAGTTTTTCAGTACGAGATTAAAGTTAAACCCGATTTAACTCAACAATTTTGGTGAGTTGAATCTGGGTTAAATTTGTATGTTTTCTTTCCTCTGATTCTGTTGAGTATGTAAGGTCTTTCCGCATGCATATCCTTCTCAAAAATGGATTTTTGAGTTAGTTGTAGACTATTTTATGCCCAGAATTAGCTAACACTGGATTAACTCACAGCTCAAAAACTGGACCATATAGTCTTAATAATAAATGTTTGAATGTCTAAGAAAACTATGCATGGCATTTAAAGAAAATCTTTACCAATATTGGAAGTAGGAGAACAGACCACATCTAGAATTGCTGGACCTCAATTTTGTCCTCTTCTATAAAAGGTCTGTTCAAAATCTCAACTTTTTTTTTTTTGTTTCGTCAGCTAAAGACAAAATTGGATTTTTTTTTGTAAAATAAATAAAATATTGAACCTTTCTTGTTCTAAAATAAAAGGTTGAATTTTTTAAAAAACGTCAACAAATTAATATTAAAAATGCGTATACATGAATGTTTAAAAATTCATAATTTATCCCCTCTACCAAACTCAATACAAATTCAAGCCATTAAATTTGAAATTATTATGTAACTAAAAAGATGACAGAAGTTTACTTTTATTACTAGTACAGGAGTAAGAATGATTTTAATGATGGTTGACATATTCATCAACAAAAACAGTTTATCTGATGTACATATGAAGCTTCACTCAGAGGATATACATATTTATAGTTCTTGCACATCTGCGCTGTCCATAAGTTGTTAAACATTCAACTATTCAATAAAATCGATGATTTATGCGTCATTATGTTCGCCAGTTGCAAGTTTTCACTCTATACCAATGTAGTTTTGACCTTTCACATAAAAGCATCCATACTTGTATCTAAACAGATACATAACTTCATTAACATCATTTTTATTAGAATAATAAATGAACATGGCTACTGCATGCACTTCATCAAATTCAAAATAATAACCTTAATCTGATGTCGTTGTCTTTAGCGTGAGCAGCACATTTTAATGGAATTTGCAAAATGTATGTAAATCCGCTGAATGACCAGTGTTGGAAACTTGTCACATTGAAGCTAAAACCACCACCTCGTCACCACTGCAATGGCGAGACGCTCACACTGATTGTCCTATGATGCATTAAAGTTGAAGTGGTTTTGCGGAGACAGTGATAAAATGTCATCAAGACAGACCCCCACAACAAATCATGGATTTGTGAAATAGCTTTCCCTTTTGCGGATGTCGTTAGCAGACAAAAAAAAAAAACGAGTGAAATTAACATTTTCTTCCTAATACTCAATATTTTTGTCACTTATCCGTGGAAGTTTAAATCAGGAATGTTTACATCAAAGAGGCGGTTGTTATGTCATTCACTAAGCTGGCCAAAAAGGAAGTAAACATGTGTATACAACACATACATACCTACAACATAATTAACCGAACAATGTGGCTTTGAAAATACGAACATAGATCTTTTAAATAGAAGTAAAATTCGTGTGGGTTTAAGGATATGGTTGTGTATAAGCAATGATCAAGATTTACTAATTCAATCGAACAGAAGTAAACCTACTTTTTTGAAATAGTTTTATGTTTTTTTTATAAGTTTTTGAATATGGCCCATATTTTTTGTTGTACTTAAAAATGAGTCATTGGCCAATAGAAGATACGAGATAGGTACCAAATTCTAAATTAAAGAATTAGTAGATGGAAAAAAGCATTCAAGCAATCCTTTTTGTCCAAATCTATTTAATTTAAAAAAAGAGAGAAACTGGCGGCCATTTTATCAGCTGTCAAGTGATTTGTTTTTAGTTTGGTTTGGCATTTCAACATGAATAAACTGACCCCTGAACAACGCATGAAAACTGTGCAAAATGGGCTCGAAACGCGATCGTTGTTGATCCTGATTTTACAAGAAAATTTTTGTCAGCGAAGAATCTCTTTTTTTGTTGAATGGCTACGTCAATCAGTAAAACTACTGCATTTTTAGTGTAGATATTCCTCAAGCCATTGCTGAGATGCCGTAACATCCAGAAAAAAACTGAGAGTTTGGTGTGCTTTTGTACTTGAATACTATACTTTCTGGGTTTTAACACACTTTGCGTTATGAATGGTGAAATTCATAAAAATATGATCATCTTAATCCAACCTTTATTATTTTCCCAACACAGTAAGAATTGTTGTAATCAAAAACCATTTTTCTGTGTTTATCCCATTTCACATTATAAAAGTCAAATTTTTTTAAAATAACCTTTCGAACACATACAGAATTTTTAAAATCGTATATTCCTCTTCGTTTTTACCCCACATCACCCTATCTATTTTTGAAAAAAAAAATCCTAAAGTCATCGCCTAGAAAAACCTTTGATATACAAAAAGAATTTTTGAAATCGAATACACACAACTTTTCATTTTTACCCCATTACACACTTTAATTACCAATTTTCATTCAAACACCAAAACTATATCCAAAATAAATCGTTTTTTTTTTTATTTTTGCCCATTTTACCCTGCAAATATTAAAATTTTGAAAAAGAATACCCCTAGAGCCATTTCCTAAGAAATCCCATTTGAACAAAAAAGAATTTCCTTAATCGGACAATTTTTTTTATTTTTTCCCCATCTCAACCTATAAATTGCAATTATTTTAAAATATCCTTAAAGCCATTTCCTAAGAATAACCCTTCAAACACAGGTAGAGTTATTTTAATCCGGTATGTCTTTTTCATTTTACCCCATTTCACCCTACAAAGTGAATTTGTATAGATATGCTGCTATTCGGGGCGGAAACAAATCCAACAAGTCAAAGATAATTAAGATCGATCCAGCCGTTCTTGACTAAACCGACCTTGTTTGATATATTACGATTACTAAATGCAGAAAATTGACATCAATCATATCCAAATGTCACTTACAAAAAGTTGCATTAAATTTAAATGACGTTAATCTAAGTCAAATTTATAAGTCTTGGCTTAAGCGCTTGCCATGACATGGATTAAAATATCTTCAACTACAGGAAAATGTTGCAATAGGTTAGTTGTTTGTTTTAAATACAACAAACATGTTCCACATGAATCGCAAAACGAAAACAAAAACTAACAAGAGCCAAAGATCACATAAAAATTAGCAAATGATATGAACAAAAAAAAAAAAAAACATGTTTCCATATAATAATTACTTTAACGATGGCACATCAAAAAAAAAAAAATTCGACTTTGCCACTTCAATGAGCATTCATCCCATCTTCTTTTTCTGATGCCATATTTATAGTGATCTTTTCACGGATGAATTATTGTGTTTATTTTTGGAAAAAAGTTTTTCTTTATTTTTTTTTGTCATTATTGTAAGAAAATAAATACAAATATTTCCAATAGCTTTTCACGATATTTTTCATCAAAAAAAAAAAACATTAAGGGAAGAACGGATAAGTTCCACAGCTTAAAAATTGCGTTGTAGACAGTACGATATTTATGCAATAACTCTGGCACTAAATCTAGTTGAATTTTTTTTTTAAATTTAGATTTAGTTTAGATGAAAGTTTGAATGACAATTACAAACAAATATTAAAAAAAAAGAATAAGTAATAAAAAATAAAGAATAATAAATAAACAAAAAATTTATAAAATAAAAAAACATAATTAAATAACTAGTAAGTAGTCCAAAAAAATTAGACTTTCAATTTCGAAAAAATTCCGAAAAAGCTGCATATTTTATTGAAAAACTTTATTTGTATGTGTAAAGAATTTCCTTAAAAGTACTGTAGCTTGTGAAATTCTACACACAAAATTTAAAAACACTTTTTTGTATGAGCAACAGATTTTGAGAGAAAAGAGCTTAAACACACCCATTAATAATTAAAATCGCAGTGATGTGAACAATTTACATTAAATTGCAACAAATAAACAATATTGTTAATGGAAGTTTCGGAGTATCTAAAGACTACCTCCAGGGTTATAAATTGAATTGATATTCAATAGTTCTTCCATTTTTGTGACATGAATTTTGGCAGTTCATCAGGCACTGCTCATGTTTGTCAATTAAATTTTCGAGTTTTTTATTGGAAACCAATACTTGCAACATTCTCAAGGACTTTTAAGAATGCTCAAATTCATGGACCCGCATATATAATACAATCTATTATTATGAATCGTATTTTATATTTGTTTAACTCTGTGAAAAATACTTAATTTTTTGTTCTTCAATTTTTTAAAATGCGTTATCGTCCGCAGAAATCATGTTCAGTGTACATCTACCTACAACTACAATTGTCTTCTTGTCTTGTGGTTATAATATGGTTGTTATTGTTATGGCCTGAAAAAATTCAGATACCCCATGCGCCATGCCAGATTGTTGTGGTTTGTTTGATGGAGTTTTTAATAAATCTCTCAAGGCTGTTACATGTTCAAAATGTTAAAAATATGATAATTTTATTGTACAGCTAACCTAGTTCTCTTTGGATTGTGGGTTTGATGCCTTTAGGGATAAATATCTAACACTTTCGATGTTGCAAAAATTTTTTGGTTGTTTCTAAAGCAGGGCAAATGAATAAACATTTTAAATTTTTAAGGAATATGTACATATATAAATGTATTTGTCAATGCTTGTAAATGAAATTAATTATTATTTCATATTTTATTATATTAAAACATTAAAACAAAGTGAAGTATAGCTGATGATTGCCAAAAAGCTTATATAAAATAGAGATCGAATCTTTGAACTTTTAAAACAATAAAAAAGTTAATAACGTATAGCCTCCTATAAAAAACATATCTGAAAATGAATAACGAAAATTAGGTATTCAATTCATTGAGTTCATGTTGTAAACTAGACAGGTCATAAAGCTATTGATTATGCAATTATACTTTTCATACATATAATTTACTAAAACTAAAAAATATAACTTAGGGATCATTTCAACAAAATGTTTTGTGTTAATATGTGTAAACATCAACATGCGCGGATCCAAAACGGACTTGTTTTTGCTTGAAGGGGATCTTAAGATTTTTTTCACTGAACGCACCCATTTTAGTATGCAGATCGTAACGTTGCACACCGTAACGTTGCACGACGTTACGTTGCACACGAACGTTCACGTTTTTTTTCACTCTACCGCCAGCATAAATGTTTACACATCAATATGAATAATTGTTACTTGCTCTACATTACATAAATATAGCAATTATTGGTTTTATGTACAAAAAATCGTGTTAATCAAAATTAACTTTACGATGTACAAAACAGGGGTTACGTTGATAAAATTCGATTTGTCAAAATGTCAATCTGATCGTACATCGACATTTTTCTGACCGACTGACGACGAAATTTTAAAAGCTCAACTTAACAAAAGTCAAGGAAAATATCAACTTTTCGATATTTTTTGCAAGGGAAAATCTTAATACATAAATCAAAGTCGGTTTAGTTACACCATTTAAAACTCAAGAACGGCTGGGCCAATTTTAATTTTCTCTGATTTTTTGGATTTATCTCCGCCACGAATAGCAGAATAACTATTTAAATATAGGAAAAATTCACTTTGTAGGGTGAAATGGGGTAAAATGAAAAAAACTTATCCGATTGAAAAAAAACTCTACCTGCGTTTAAAAGGTTATTCTTAGGAAATTACTTCAAGGATATTTTTTTTTTAAGTTTCTATTTGGTGGGTCAAATGGGGTTAAAAAATGAAAAGAAAAATGTATCCGATTTAAAAAATTCTTTTGGTGTTTGAAGGGGCATTCCTATGGGAATTGCTAGAGGGGTATTCTTTTTTTAATTGTGTTTGAAGGCTGAAATGGGGTAAAAACAAAGAAATTGTCCGATTTGAGAAATTTTTTTTTTGTTTGAAATGGCTCCAAAAATATTTTCTTTTTTTTTCAAAAATTTGGTATTTATAAGGTGAAAGAATGTAAACTCGAAAAGTGGTATACGATTTCAAATATATTCTTTTTGTGTTTGAAAGTTTATTTTAAAAAAATGCTATTTATAGAGCGAAACGGGAAAGAAATAAAACACTGGTTTTTGAATAGGTATAAAAATTCTTTCAGTGTTATGAAAGAAATATTGGTTGGACTTAGAGGATCATATTTTTACAAATTTATGCATTCATAACGTGAAGAGGGTTACAATCCAGAAATTAGTATTCGATTACAATAAGAAGTTTAAATATTTATTTATATGTATTATTATTTGTAATTTGTATGCGAAGCTTAGGTTTGTCTACCCGTGCGAAGCCGGGCGAACCAGCTAGTTTTGAATAAAACAGATATATTTTTAAGGCTTAATTAAACTTAAATGAATAGATATTATTTATGATACTCTTTGTAATAATACTAATTTAATTATAGGCAAGAGGCAGCTCTTTTTTGTCAAATAACAATTTTTGAATATTTCCCTTTAGAAAAAAAAATACATTTAAAATAGTTGCATTGTAAGTATATTTTCTTTTGCCCGTGTTTCAGTGAATTAAAAGCAAGTTAAAAATGAGTTAGTTCAACAAATTTGGTGAGTTAACTTTGAATTAAAACAAATAGTGCTTTCGATATATTTTTGGTCTTTCACCTTTTTTTTTAATTTTATCGAACCGTTGAATGGTGATGGATGAATTATTATGATGTTGATTCAAAATCTGTCCTGTTGAAATCTCGTTCATTGTCATTCTGTGCATTTTTTATCTCGATTTTACGATTAGTCAATATTATCAAAATCAATATTGTCGGATCGAAATTTTTAAAATTAACATATCGTATCCAGAGTTGGCTGAATTAACTACACTACATTTTCTACATCATTAACAAAAAACTTCATTTGCTACAATTTAGTACGTCTCATACATATGTGGTAAATACAGAAAAATAATATAATTTCAAAAACTAAATACAAGAGTTTTAAAATATAAAATGCAAAATAGCATATAAATCCAATTTCCTCCTTTATTATCAACGGAATTTTTACTTCGCTTCGATGTATATCAATCTTAAATGAACAATGAACATTTGAGCTAAAAAAATCAAACTTCAAAGTGACAGCTGACAGATCATTTGACATTTGAAACTACGTCTGCTACAATTTGTTTCATTAACTACGTTAACTACAACTAACTACGTAGTAGACGTTACAAATGTAGCTATTTCGAACTACGCAGTAGACGTTACAAACGTAGTTATTTCGAAAAAGTGACAGTTTTGCAAACCCTGATTCGTACCGTATTGTTGTCATGTCGGTCTGTTCGCCTAAGAGTCCAACTGAAGGTGAGTCAATTAGCTAATTCGCTCCAAAATTGATACAGGCCATCATTGTAAAACGGATCTATGGTTTATATAAATGTATTTATTTGAAATTCACACTGAACGCTCTCATGAATCGAATTGAATAAATTTTCTATTTCTATTGAGCTTTAAGGCTCTGTCACCTGTCTGATGCTCTTGCTCTTTTTTTGTGTTCATTGTACATATTTTTGAACAAATTTCTTTTAAAAACATTTAAACTTTTGTGTTATATCATCTTGAATTGGTAGCTGCTATACAACGCTTTGCTTTGTCTTTTCTCATTTATTTTTATTTTATGAGGTTAAAGGTCAAATTTTTTTTTTTTTATTGTAAAAAGCTTGAAAGCTGTAAGTCTTTTGAAATATGTGTCAAGACAAAAAATAAAGCTTATGAAATTTTACACAAAATAAATATCAACAACCAAATAACAATTCGTAAGATCTATAGATTAAAAAAAAATTGACTTTAGACGCGCGAAGTAACTTACACCGCGTTGTTGTGAAAATATTGAAACGAGCATTTGTTCTCATGGAAAAAAAGTGTTGTATGTAGAATTATATAACAGACAATTTTTGCCTCGACATTTCTCCAAAAAACTTCACAATTCCCGAGATATTTATGAAAATAATAAATTTTGCCTCCTTCACCCCACAAAATCAAATCATTGTTGGTTCAAATTTAGGGTACTTTTTAGAATGTGCAAGAGACATCAAAACAAGCTCTTCACACTTTGTCCTATTTGTGTCTAATTTGCCCTGGCTGCTTTCGAAAATAATTAATTTAATTTAGTGTTTTTGAAATTTGAATGAGGAATTTCGCCTATGAGAGAGTACACTGTATATTCAAATTAATTTATAAATCTTTTCTACTATTTAAATATACTTACACTATATACCTTCATATAAAATAATTTACGATCATGGATTGACATCAGCACTGATCAAGTCATACACAATTTAACAACTGTGAGTTAGTGTTGAAAAATATTTAAATTTTTTTCGACTTAACTTGGGTTTGCTTTTCTTTAAAAAAAAAATATAAAAAATCACAGATTCAATAAAAAGAATCGGCAAGTTCAGATCAATGTTATTGTTCATAACTTATAAGCCAACCATATGTCTATTCGTATAACAAGGTCAACAAGATAATTATCGCATTGTTTGGCTTGACCAAAGGGTTCTTATATTGCTCTGTAAAATAATCCAGCTTTTTCCGAGTTGGGTTTTTCTTTGAGACACAATAGTAAAAACGAATCAATGTGGTTAGACTACATTCAAATGTGGGTTGGTGATGCTAATTATGAATGTTACAAATCCAGATATGTATGTATGTAGATATGTATGTGTGTCTAAGAAAGTCGTTGATCAAATTACTATGCTCTATACCTACATAGATTGCAATACCCTGACCAGTAACGCCCATACCTATTTGAGCTATGCTATGAATAGTTTTACATCAAAAAAAAAAACTGTTTGTCATAGTCGTCTATATCTAAATGTTGATCTCAAATTGAAAGGTGGGGTATGCCATTCGTTTGCTTTTTCATAATGGATAATTTTAGTATCACTGAGAACACCTTTTACAAGTTTAAGGTTACCTGGGGAAGACTTCGTCTACACCTTTTCGACTTACCTAAAGAATTTTATTTCGTATCGATTTTAGAAGTTCATTTTTGGCAGTCTGGATACTCTCGAACTTAAAAGGTTTTTGAATAATATTTAAGGTAGTGTAGATAACGGGTGATTTTTAAGCTGCTTTGGTTTTGGCAACACTGGTTTTGACAGCTGAAGTGTGTTTAGTACCTTGTGTCACTGTCAAACAGCTACAGTTTGGTTTGCAATTTAACCATGGATCGTCTTACAAATGAACAACGCTTGCAAATAATTGAATTTTACTATCAAAATTCGTGCTCGGTTCGAAATGTTCATCGCGCGCTGCTTGTGTTCAGCGATGAGGCTCATTTTTGGTTGAATGGGTACGTAAATAAGCAAAATTGCCGCATTTGGAGTGAAGATCAGCCAGAAGCATTGCAACAGCTACCAATGCATCCCGAAAAAGCAACTGTTTTGTGCGGTTTATGGGCCGGCGGCATTATTGGGCCTATTTCTTCAAAGATGATGCGAATCGCAGCGTTACTGTCAATGGTGAACGCTACCGAGCGATGATAACAAACTTTTTTTTGCCCGAAATGGAAGTTCTTGACTTGCATGATATGTGGTTTCAACAAGACGGTGCCACATGCCACACAGCACGCGAAACAATGGCGCAATTGCGAGGCGAGTTTGGTGAACAGTTAATTTCACGTTTCGGGCCGGTCAATTGGCCGCCTAGATCGTGCGATTTGACACCATTAGATTATTTTTTGTGGGGGTATGTCAAAGCTAATGTCTATAGGGACAAGCCCGCTTCGATTGACGCACTGGAAGCCAACATCCATGCATTCATTCGTGAGATACCGGCCGATATGTGTGAAAGAGTATGCCAAAATTGGACTCAGCGGATGGGCTACCTGAGACGCAGCCGCGGTCAACATTTGCATGAAATTATCTTTAAACATTAAATTGCAAGGTTCAAACTATCAATTCAAATAAATATTTCATTCATTTTTTCGAATTTTTTGTGTTTTTTTTTTAAAAAAAGTTCTAAACCTCTTAAAAAATCACCCGTTACTTGACTGGTTTAGTTGCTGCATGATGACAGATTTACTAAACAATATTTAAAAAAAAATAAATTTAAATATTTTTAGAAAATCAGCCATAAAATTTAATTTCCATGTTATAAAATTATAATTAAGTAAACAAAATTGTATACTTTATTTAATTTATTTTAATTGATCTTAAAAATATTGTGAAAAACATCAAATATAAGTATTTTTATTTGTTATTTCTTGCATGGTGGTATTTCCTGTTTTGCAAAAACCCCTTCACTCATAAATATTCAACCAACAAATAAAATCTGCATCACTTGAACTTTAAAATTTAATTAAAACTACTATAAATCTAGTTCAATGTGCTTCATAAATTTCTCCAAACTCGTGTTAAGTCAATAAAAATAAAAAAATACACTCAATATTTTATGCAAAAATTATTATGCACCATGCGCGAACCTCCCCAAATTAAACTTCCTCAAAAATCATTTTAATTTGCGTCAAAGGTATGTTAATTTGGAGAAATTTTCTTAAATCACGAATCTATACCAATGGACAAATATCAGAAGAGTTTCTTGTATATATCTAGTCTCTTACACGTTACATATATTTCAAGAGAGGGTTTCCCTGATGGTGATGGAAGCAGTTTCGCTGCATCGCACTTTAAAATTAAACATACTCGATCGGAATTAATACTTTCAGCTCTATATTCAGTTCCGGACTTGGAACTTGAATGAGAGTCTATCGACATCAGCCAGAGCACAGGTGGTCGCCTCATTGTGGTGGCTATTTTTGCTGCAAATCATGTTGAGAGACCATGGCATTGCAAGATACACGGACATACACGTATATTTAATTTTCAACTCTCAATCGGATACATATACAGAATGGCATTGAAATATTAACCTTTTCTATACAGATAAAGCGTGAATTAGATGTTTGGAATACAAAAATATTGTTTTTTTTTTAAATTTAATTTCATTGATTTCAAGATCACTTTCTCAATTGACTTTCAAAACATGTTTCTTTCTTCTTGTGCAACTGCTTTGGCAGTGAATAAAATTAATTAATTTTAAATATGAACGACGGCGACGCCGACATATGTGCAGTTCAATGAACACTTCACATTTTATTGAAAAACCATTATACAAAGATTGGAGAGTTAAATAAATTTATTTTGGTCTAATGCTTCTGGTGAAAGTCTTTGAATCAAATACAAATATTGTTTTTTTTTTACAAATATTTTGAACGAAGTCAGTTTCATAACCAATTTTTAAAGATGGAAATATGTTTAAAAAAAAATATTACACATACGCCGTAGTGAACCTAGTAAACTAAATTATTACAGCCGTGTTTTATTGGTAGTTTTATAGCTAGAGCAGTAAATTTTTCTCGGTAAACAATAACAAAGATGCCGATAAATTAGCCAGCAAGCCGATAAATTATCCAGCTAATTAGTGAATATAAAAGTACGTTGCACTGTCACGCTAGCTTATTCCACCTAAAACAAAACAAAAGTATTGTCTGTTGACAATAAGTGACAAGAGTAGGTATTTCTTGCCATGAAAAAAAGTTTGGCGGACAACTGTAGGCCCTTCTTTTCCTGCCAACTTACAACATGAAAAAAAGTTTGGCGGACAACTATAATAAGCCCCTCTTTTCCTGCCGACTTACAACACAACACGTGCAATGGTTGGGAGTCAGCTAACAATTTAATACTTGATTTTTTTTTGTCGCTAGACTCATATAATCACCTCTTCTTTCTCTATCTCTATCCATGCTGATGCCCAGTGAAAGCTTGCAGAGTTTATCCAATGATGTGTCAATATCGTTGGTCTCATCATCAGGATCAGATTTTTGGCTGCCTTTTCACTAATTTGTATTTTTACGGTGAAACAGTCATATGAACGGTGCCAACAAACTTCAGTGTCATATGGCCGATTCTATTGCAAACTGTTTGTCGTACTACGTACATTGGACTGTGAAACTAACGCCATGCATTTCGGATGTCCATTGATAATTACTACGAACTTTGCGACCGTCTTTACGAGTTTTTCAACGTGAATGAATGATATATTTTGAAGAAATATAGATTTGTAAACACAAAATGAATGTTTTTTTATAAAATTTTGTTTAATGTGTACCTATTCATTTATTTATTTTAAAACCTTATGTAGTCATCAAAGGTATCTGAGATACACTTTACCCACCTATTCACTCATTGCTGACCTTTAAAGAACACGAATTTTAGCTCATCTTCTTATTTCGTTCCTTTGTTTTAAACAAAGATTTAAAACAAAACAAAAAAAAAAAAAACCGTGATAATAACTATGTCACGATGCAATTGAACCAAACGATAAAAACCATTGGCTCTTCATAACCCCTCAAAGTGCATCTTCAATTTATTTTAACCCACAAAGCATAAAACCAGCAATATCGGATGCAATCTTTTAAATTGGTAAACAGCTGTGTTAAGTAGACGCAGTGAACCTCTGTCTTCACATTTAATGTGCTAGTTTTTTTTTATATTTGATTTAGATATTGACTCAATTCTCTTGCTGCAATGTAAAAAAAAAATGTTTTATAACTTATTTGCCCTGAGTCTTAAAAATTGTGACAGCTTTTTTGTTTCAATCTCTGGCCAAAGCCATTTGCCTTTAAAGTTATATCTCTGATCATGTTGGCATAAAAATAAAATATCGATACACTCTGAAGTAAATCGATCCAGTTGTGCGACTGAAAACAAATGAAAACCACACACATGTGGCGTTGTTTGTTTTGAGATCATAAAGATTAACAAAGAAAAGGCATAGTCAAATAGCCGGTTTTTTTTTATATATTTTTGCGAAATCTTTTTTTTTCTTTTGAACAAAAGCCACAAGCATAACCATAACCATAATGAAACAAATTATAGAAAAACAAACCCAAACTAACAAAACTAGATATTTGTGATTTGAAAAATGATTCATTGTGACATATAAAAATGGAAGAAAAAAATTAAACAAAAAAGGTTCGATGGTATGCGGAATTTGTCTGGACCTAGCCAAATAAATTACCTTAGGTAATAAGAAATACAAAAATATGGTTTTGTTCGATGTTTAGTTTTTTTGCGGAAATATTTTTGTTTTTGTTTTCGAGCTAAAGTTTGAATTATCAGGGCAATAACTCAATAAAGCTTAAAGAACTTCGTTTGATGCAGTTGAATAAAAATTATTTCTTGTGGAATATGTGCGTTTACTGAAATATTAAGTGGACGACTTTATCACACCTTAACTTATGGCCTAAGCTGTTGAAGCAATTTCTTCAAATGTTTACCTTATGATTTTTAAGTGTAACTCCAAGTATCTCCAAGTAATACGGTATACCTGTCATACAACCGTTATATCAAAACGGCTTTAATCATTTTGGTAAAAAAAAAATTGTGCACATTATTTTATAGTCTATACATTTTGGTAGGACAACATTTTACCAAAACCTGTCAAACTGTCATGGATTTTTCGATTTTCATTTTTCTCCTCGATCCAAATTTGTAAAGATGAGGCCTTTTTATATTAAAACAATGTTTCGTATGAAAAATTCAATGAAATATTTTTTTGGATTTAAAAAAAAAATTTTAATTTTTTTTTTTTGAAAAATCAAAATTTTGAAAATGAATTAATGCAATATTTTGAAGTAAAATTTGTTGGTGTATATTATTATAGTAATAGTCGTGTTTTGGTGAAAATTATAAGCAGCGCAGTAATGAATTATGAATAAAACTCACTTTTATATTTACTTTTTTTTTGTAATTTTAATGTTAGTAATCGTGCAAAATTTAACGACATTCGATGTCAAAAAAAATTTCTTATCTTTCACAAACAATAATTAGTGACAATCATAAAATTAACAAATTTTAATAATTGATGTGATGGATAACGAAAAAAAAATGAGGTAACAACATAATACTTTATGCACCTAACAATAAACTTTTCAATTATAGGTCTTATTACCACTTCTACACTCACCAATTGAAATGTTTTGAAATGTGTTCGGGCAAATTTTTGAATTTGGCTTACACGGGGCATAGTTAATGTCCAGTGAACAATCAATTCCATATTTATCAACGCTTTTGAATTCAGACGGCTGAATCTTCTTTTCAAAAAAAGGCCAGTAACACCGAAACCAATCGTGGTTTATGTAGACTATCAAGTAATAAAATGTCAGATTTCATGAAAGGATGGCTAAGATGACGATGAATTAAAAATCCTCTGAAAAATTCGAAAACTTTTGCATTTTATTTTCTGCTCCGGAAAACTGCATTTTCAGGGCAATCGGTTGACATTTGGAAAGAAATATTCTCGATACGATCAATAAAATTTGTCCCCTATCTGTTTAGCCATCAACTGTCAAATTCCATTAAAAGATGGCTACGATGCCAATGGATTAAAAAACCTCTAAAAATCCGCATTTTTCAGATTTTATTTTTGTATCAGGAAAATGCAACTTTAGAAGTTTCTGGTGTTTTTGTAATGAAAAATATTCTACAGACGTCAAGTTTCATTGAAAGATGTGTTCGATGTCGATAGATTAAAACACCTCAAAAAATCCAATAAAATCGGTTTAAATTTTTTGAAAAGGCAAATTTAGAGCTTTATGGTGATATTTGTCTATGAATGCCCGACTTTTTTTCACCCGAGATGAATTTAAGAATACATACCATTTAAGTCAAAAAAGTTATGGTTACCAACCATTCGGAAACGAATATTTTTCTGCGGCATCTAAACATTTCAACATTTCAACAATTTATATCCACTTTATGTTCACTCTGATTTCTGACCAAAATTATATTCACTCTTAATTTTGTCGTTGCTTGGGTGTAAAAATTTGCTGAGCTGCCTATTTACTCTTTCAAAAAACACAACTAATATAAGTAAATACATTAAAATTGGCATACAATTTTTTAATGTTAGAGAAATGTTATATAAATATATATTTAAATTTTGTCCTCATAAACTCATATTTTTTAAAGAATCCAGATGTCAAGACGTTCCTAAAACCTTTTTAAGAGTTCTTCAAGCAAATTAAAAAAAAAAACAAATTTTATTCTTCTCCACAATTTTCTCTAATTATATTATTATATGCATGTTCTAAAACTGAACTTAAAATATTTAAAATACTAAAGTTATGGCAACAACATTTTTAATTTGTCTCAAAAAGGGTTCCACAGATTTGTATAGACAAAAATAAGTTAATTTACTCCTACATATACCTACCTTTTGGTAAAAACGAATTTCCCAAAAAGTACCAGTTTTTAATGTTCAACCTTTCCGAAAACGATTCATATTAAGGTAGATGAGTGTGGTTCTTAACAAAATTAAAAACAATTGAGGACGTTCTATAAATTAGATCAAAATAAAAAAAAACCTTCATTTTATATCAATTAATTTAGCAATTCGAAATATAAGAAAACTTTTTTAACATCTTTTTTTCTTTTGTATGCAATTTTACTAGAGCTTTTTAGATATTTTTGTTGGTAAAAATTTAATGGAATAAGCCTAAAGTTTTTTGGAAAAATATACAAATGTGTTAAAAACTGCATAGGTGTAGAATTCTGTAGAATATTTAATTATATCTAGCGCAAACAAAAGAAGATAAATAATCGATATACAACTTATTCTGTTGAAACAATATTAACGAATAAAAATTTATTGAAACATTTTGTTGATAAGAAATATAAAAGTATATTGATAAAACTATACTAAAGTGTGAACGGTACAGTATAAACATACATATATGTTATTTCAATACTCCTCCTCGTTCACACAATATTACATTTATCTCTAAAATAATTATGTTTCTTTGCATTTAATGGTTTAGTAAGTAAATCTGCAATCATTTTATCGGTTGGGCAATATACACATTCGATAATCTTCTTCTTTTCCAAATCCCGAATCATCTTGTACTTAGTATCAATGTGCTTGGTTTTGTATGAGAACTTACCGTCACGCACTAGTTCAATACAGCCTTGGTTATCTTCGAATATTGTAGTCGGTAAATCAATTTGTTCATGCATCTCTATCAAAAGTTGCCGTAGCCATTTTATTTCTTTTGCTGCTTCCGAAATTGATATGAACTCTGCTTCACAAGTTGATGAGGCTACCATATTTTGCTTCTGACATGACCAGCTTATAGTTCCTCCATTTAAAAATATAATACGCCCACTGTTTGACTTTCTGTCTATTCGATCATCAGCCCATGTAGCATCAGCATAACCAAACAGTAATACATCATTTGTTTGAATATTACTGAGCTTTAACTTCATTTTATGTGTTGTTTTGAGATATCTCACCACACGTTTCAGCTGATTCCAATCTTCTGTTGTTGGTTTCGATACCCTTTGTGCCAAAATGCTGACACTTGCTGAAATATCGGGTCTCGTGTTAACTGACAAATACAGTAATCGTCCAATTAATCTTCGATACTTTGTGTTGTTTTCCAATTGAGTTGACAGTACAGTTTTTCCATAATTGACTTCTAATGGTGTTTTAGCTTCTTTTGCATCTTCAAGGCCAAAGTCTGATGCAATCCTCATGATGTAGTTTGACTGACAAAGTTCAAAATTACCATAAGAATCTTTGCTGACTTCCATTCCTAGATAATGTTTGATTTGTCCCAAATTTTTCATTTTAAATTTTGACTTGAGAATACTTTCGATTTCATTTATTTGATCCATTGTAATGCAAACCACAATAATATCATCCACATAAACAATGATATAGCAGTAATTGTTTCCAATCCTTTTTGAGTACATACATGGATCATTGTAGCTCTGATGAAAGTTTCCTCAGAAAAGCAGTTTTGGCATCCATGTGATAAACAAGCATTTTTCTTTTCGCCGCTACCGATAGCAAGGTTCTGAATGTAGTGTGTAGCACAACAGGTGCAAAGACTTCGTCATAATCTTCACCATATTTTTGTGAATATCCTTGTGCTACATACCTTGCTTTGTAACGTTCAACTTCACCACTTTCACTGGTTTTAATTTTAAAAACCCATTTACCTCCTATTGCTGTCTTTCCTTTTGGTAAATCGACAAGTTCCCATGTCCCGTTTGATTCGTGTGATTCAATCTCCTCCTGCATTGCAATGAGCCAATATTCCTTATCATCACTTTCGATGGCTTCAGTGTACGTTTTTGGCTCAATGAGTTCCTTCGCCATGGATATTCTGTTTAATTTTTGTTTCCACTCATTTTCTAGACGTTTTGGTGGAACTCCTTTGTTAACGCGTTGTGAAACTCGATTTAGTTCACGTAATGCTGGGTCTGGTCTCTCACTTTCTGCTGATTGGTCAAGAAGTTTGTTGTTTCTGACTTCAATATCTTGTCTCTCGTTCTGTATTATTGGCTTCGCGTATGAAGTTTCCTTGTCCCAATTTCTTGATGGTTGAGAAGAACTGAATTCAACAAATCCTTCTTCCATTGCGTCATTAATTTTGGTTATATTTGAATTACAAAATTTTACATCTCGACTTATAATAATCTTCTTTGTCTGCTTTGACTGCTCGTCATATCCTAAAAAGATCATTTGGATACCAACACTGTCGAGCTTTTGTCTTCTTTCTTTTGGAACATGAACAAAGCATTTTAATCCAAATATTTGAAATACGTTTGTACTTGGTTTTGTTCCATTCCATCTTTCATATGGTGTCATGTCTGTTGCCCTTGTGATGACACGATTTTGAATGAAGTTTGCCGTTGCTACAGCTTCTCCCCAAAAACTGAATGAAAGATTTGCATCTATAAGCATGCAACGTGCCATTTCAATTAACGTTCGGTTTTTTCTTTCAGCTTTTCCATTTTGTTGGGGGCTGTATGCTGCTGTTAACTGAGTCTGTATTCCATTTGTCTTCATGAAAACCATTAAGCTCTTTCCGGTGTATTCGCCACCTCTATCTGAACGAATGACTTTTGGTTTCCTTAAAAACTTCGTTTCACAAAACGCAACAAACTCCTTCAGTTTCTGTTCAACTTCTGATTTGTGTGCTATCAAACAAATGATGGTAAAACTTGAATAATCATCAATGAATGTAACGATGTATCTTTTGCCACCAGAAGTTATTGTTTGCATAGGTCCACAAACATCTGTATGGATCAAATCTAATGGTGCTGAAGATTCTGATTTTGACTTCTTTGGAAATTGCATTCTTGTTAATTTCCCTTTCATGCAAGTATCACAGGTTTCTTTAATTCCACAATCAACTATCTGCAGGTCTTAAATTGTTCCCTTTGACTCCATGCTACGAATTGCTTCTGGATTTCGGTGTCCCATCTTTCGATGCCATGTATGTATGCATTTATCATTATGTTCTAAGGTACATATAGAATTTATCTGACGCAATACATACATATCACCAACTGCATCAGCAACACCTATTTGCTTGCCTTTAAATTTTATTTCCCCAATTCTATTATCAAATTCAACGCGCATACAATCATTGGTAAGTCGTTTAACTGATAATACATTGCCGACCAGGTTAGGAACAAGTAATACTTCAGTGATCATTGCTTTATGTACGTCATTACGCTCATTACAAAATTCTATAAATCCGGTTCCAATTCCTTCCACTGAAACTACGTCACCATTTGCCAATTTGATTGTACTCTTGTAGGACTCATCAAATTTTATGAAAAACCGCTTGTCATTCACTGCATGTCTGGTCGCACCTGATTCAATAATCCATTCATACTTCTTCGCATGACCATGACCAACTGTGAAGAGAAAATCCTGTTCATTTATAGAATTCAATGAACTACCTGATGACGTTGTTTTCTCCTCTATAGAATTCACTTTGTCAGTTGAGCTCTTCTTTTTGCCTTTGAACTTCTTTGCCAGCCATTCTTTGTATTTTGGGCAGTTTTTCTTGAAGTGATCTTGCTTTTTACAGAAAAAGCAAATGTTCACTTTTCCTACAATCTTTAGAACTGAATCAGTCGCAGCTCCTTCTGAATGAAAATGTCTTTCATATTCTGCGATTACTCGTTGTTGAACTAACGCATAAGTTACTTCTTCTTCTTTACGTGCCTCTAGTGTTGTGATTAATGAATCATAACTGTCCGGTAAACTACTAAGTAGCATTGCTGCACTCCATTTATCCGATAATGTCTCCTCTCCAATATCATGAAGTCGTGTAAACAAATCTTGCATTTTGTTAATGTGATGCTTCACATCACCACCTTCTTCAAGTTTCAAAGAACATATAGATCGCATTAAAAATACCTTATTTGAAAGTGTATTTTTCTCGTGGTATTCTTTTAATGCATCCCATGACTCTTTTGCTGTTCTTTTAGATCGAATAAGTGCCAGTTGATCATCTTCCACCGACAAGCCAATTGTACCTCTTGCTTCATCATCAAATTGATCCCATTCATCAATAAGTTTTTGATTCTCGACGCTTCCATTTGTTTTTCTTATTTCTTGAGGTCGCTGTCCTGTTATCACCTTTTTCCACAGGTTTTGTTTTAGTAACAATAATTCCATTTTAAATTTCCAATTTGCGTAGTTTGTGTTGTTTAGTTTCGCAAACTTGGGAATAACACCTTCTGCCATTATTATAGTTAAAAAAAAAAAATCTGCTTCGTTTCTCCGTTGTGATCTTGATTTCTTTCGTTATTTCAACAAACTTAATTTACTTCTATTTTTGTTTTAAATAAGTCTCATAATCTGTAGAATTCTGTAGAATATTTAATTATATCTAGCGCAAACAAAAGAAGATAAATAATCGATATACAACTTATTCTGTTGAAACAATATTAACGAATAAAAATTTATTGAAACATTTTGTTGATAAGAAATATAAAAGTATATTGATAAAACTATACTAAAGTGTGAACGGTACAGTATAAACATACATATATGTTATTTCAATAATAGGTACAAAAATTTAAGTTTTTTTTTTATCTTATGTTGATAAAAAAAAAATGTTTTAAATATTTTTGAATACAATAGTTTGTGCTTGTTTTACTAAGTAGCAGTACCGAAAAATTAAAACCGAATTGGTCGAGTCGCTAAGGATATGTACGGGAATAACCCGAAAATAAGGCCCTTCAATAGAAAATTCCATTGAAACAGGGACAGCAAGGGGTCAATCAAGTTCTTGAGTTGAATTTACGAATTTAGAGCATTATTTTCTTATCAATACAATTTATTTAAGCAAAATAAATATTAATAATCAGGCTTGCTTACACATAAATTAATTGTTATTTTAAAAAAATAATATTCCCATCTCCAATAATCATCTTAACCAAAATAATGAACCCGAATTTACTCTTTTCTTAATTGCATAATCAATTTTCCCACGCACCTCAATCACTTAAAAATTTATCGAAACTAACTGATAGCAATTATGCAAGCAGAATCCACTCCTTATACGATAAACAATCTCATGCATGCTAAATAATAAAACCTTACCCATAAAGCAAATGAAAGTTATTTTTTCAAAACACATTATGTACATATATACATTTGCTATCATCAAAATAAATTGATAGTCAGGGAAATGTCGTTATGAAAAATTATATATTAATTTTACAGAAAGCAATTATGTATTAATGAAATATATTCCCTCATTCGCCTCATCATAAAGCTAAATATTTACATGGTTTATCAAAAATGAATTTATTTTGTTAATTAGTTTTTAGTTAATTTTAATACCAAAAATAGATATCGGAAAATATCAAAGATCATATCTAAATAAAAGAATATTTAATTTCAACAAAATGTTAGACTATAGACAATTTGTATAAGACCTCTGGATTTTAAAATCAGCTTTCTGGGGTACTGAGACAAAAATACATAAATGAAAAAGAAACTGTGCGTGTCCCATTACCATACAAGTGTTGTTATGTAATTCTTTGAAACGATAAAAATTCAATTAAATTTCCCATAGTCACCACAATTTTCCTTGAATTAATTTTCTACAAGAAAAAACTAGAAAAATAAGAGAGAAATTTATTTGCGAAGCATTATTTTGTCTTCCAGGAATAATGGTGTTTTTTGGCCTGTCTCAGAAGATGTGTATACGAATTAAGAAGAAGAAATAAAATACTTATGCGGCACAAATACCTTCCCAATTTGAAAGCTGTAGTAGGACAAATTGACTTACCAATCACACGAAAAAGAAAATTTTATTCAAATACGCTCAGGAAAAACATCATTACAATGTTAAGGAAGACAAAAATAAATTAAACGAAAAAGCTGAGCTGAAAACTTGGTTGGTGAAAATGTTGTATTTTCTATTATCGCCTTCGCCTCACGTCGCTTGTTTGTTTGTTGAATTTGTATTATTTTGCTTTGTAAAATGACTTCATGAGCACATGACATGACAGACAGAAACGACTCGCTGACAAGAAAGCCGTTCACTTGTGTTTTAATTTTATTTTCTTCTTTTTTTTTGCAATTAGCTTTTGTAAACCATACAAGCGAGTTGGTGCGCACCCATTGAAAGCTGCAAACATAACTTTTTTCTTCAGAGCTACAAACAGTAGGTTAGGTAGATGTAGATACTCTTGGTGCAATGGTGTCTTTATGGTTAACAGTGGTAAAAAAATGTTTGTGCATTGCTGTTGATTGCGTCAGAATATAATGCATTGAATGTGTGTTTCCACAAATGCAACCCGCGCACATGTTAAATATACCTACTTAAATATTTGCGTATTACAAAATTAATACTAACAAGCATTTCCTTAAACTTTCTGATTTATTTATTTAATTTTTTAGAGAAAATGATCAAACTAATTAAGCTCTTTTATTTCTTAGTTTTTTTTTTTTTTCTTTTCAAAGGCAATGAGAAACTTTAATCAAACATCAATTCGGTGTTTGAATGAAAGTTAAATTTTGCAACATAAAATAAATTGGCGATATATATTGTTAAATTGTAGCGCAATAATTAGAGGCCAACATTTTTAACCTCATTTAAAGTGGTCTTAATCAGGTGAGTGTTACCTGCTACCACTCCCAGTACAAAATTGATTTATAATTGGTTTGGTTTTTTTTTTTCTTTCTTTTGCTGAATTACGAAGCAATGAAGTCCAATTATTATTATTACGACGTGGTAACAATGGAATTATTTTTATACGAGTAGTAGGTATAACATTGTTATCTAACTGGAAAAATCTTATCTTGGGATTATAGTTTAGTACATTTAGCTACCTATTTTTCCATATAATAGACCACGTGCTTGTGGGGTCGGTATAGTTTTTGTGAAAGTAGCTTAGCAATAATTTTGCTTCTTATATAAGTAATCGACGTTAAACTGGATTAAGATCAATCAAGGGATATAATATCCGCCTGGGGGGCCATAATAAGTATTTCTGAAGCCTACCAGTCGGTGAGATGGAAGGAAAAAAAACAGAAACTTAAAAGAAAAAGTGTCTATTAGGTACATAAATGGGGATTATACTTAAATATTTAACATGAAGTTTGCTCTTTTTAAAGTCTAAGGTAATAAAAGAGTAACTAGGTAGGACTTGATATTTTCAAAATTGAATATTATCTGTACCTATGTTAATTAAATGGTAAACACAAAAATAAAATTTAATTACATACAAAATAAATTAAATTATAAACTGGCATTTAGCCACATACTATTTTTATAAACAGAAATCAAACAAAAAGCTTTTTTCCCTCGTCTAACGAAAGAAAACCTTCCAGCATAGATATTTGTATGAACTCATTTGTTGCCAAGATTCATCAAGGGGTTACAAATTTCAAAAGATTTTTGATAATATTTTCCTGTTTTCTGAAAATTCCGTCACATTCAGAGAAAATCGTCAAATAAAAAAAATAAATACATTCACTTTTTAAATTAACAAGGTACACTTTGTAATATTAAATTGCAGAAATCTAAGAAACTTAAACCATTTCAAAAGCATTACACATTTAAAATTTTACATTTTATTTTTGTGTTTGCTTAAAAAAAATGACAATTTCTAAGTTTTAAATTTTAACCAATATATTTTTTGAAATTAACATAAAATAGTAATGTTATATAAAATAGTAATAGAAGTAATAGTATATAAAACAAACATACAAAAATAATATCAAAGCTCAGCATAAAAATACATCTAATTATAACAGTTTACTAGCCGATACCCCAAGTTCTTTTTTACGCTTCATAAAAATATATTCTGATTGAATATTTCAACAAAAAAAAAATAACACTAATAACAAATTTGTCTCAGAATAAGCTAATTTTTTACATTTTAGTTGTTTCGTATAATTTATATATAATGGCAAATATCCAATTTTGGCATTTTTGTAATATTTGGTATACAAAATTGTAAGCTTTCCGAAAACTTATCAAAGCAATCGATTGAGTTGCCTACCTTATGTTCAAGAGGCCCTAAAAGCAAATATATTAGAAGTGGGAGTAGTAGTAGGCGGTTTTTCAACAATAATAATTGTCATCCACAAATCTATTAATTTCAGGTATAACAACATCCTTTTTATACATATATAAGAATTCAAATTAAAATTAATACTCCCACCTCTTTTACAATTAAGTTGAATTAAAAAGATGTCATGTTATTTCAACAACAAATAATTCTGATAAATAAGAATATTAGAAAATTCTAATGAGCGCAGTGTTAATTTCATTTACAATTTCATATACCTAGTTATTTTATATAATTTTTACCTGATGAAATTGACCTGTTGTTTTGTTAAACTACCACTGAATCTGTGTATTTACAGATTATTAACGAGATCAGCTTGTTGGCCTTTAAAAATTAACAACTCACTTTGTTTGAGTTAACTTTATGACAATATTAATTTTCCAGTAGATCGGAAGTAACAAAACTGGCTTTCTGAAATAAGTCTTCTACCTAATTCAGGTGCAGTCAAAGTATAGACAAATTTGAACAATTCAAAAAAGAGATTAACAACAACCGACCAGCAAGCGGTTTCTTTAATGTTTTGCCTTAAGCTATATCGGTTGGTATCCTCTTTTTCAACAGCCACGTTGATATAGGTTATCTTACGGTTGCCTCCCACACCATAAATGAAATCATTTTTAACTGTTTAACCTGGACAAACTGTATTTCAATGAAACGTTTAATAACTTATCACAGGTCTCACAATATAAAAAAATGGAAACTAAAATTTGTAAGATCCAAAATAAAACGAAATTCAGTGAAAGGAACATGTTTTTCTCTCCTCGAAAATTGTATCTTTAACCGTACGAAACAATAAAAAAAAAAAAATACTTTTACGCAAAACTAACCGTACACATATGTACCTCCAGTAAGAAAGCTATAAATTTCAAAAAAATACGTACCTATTAAAAAGAAAAAAAAAAAAACAAATTTAAACCAAAAATCATTCATGCAACTCAAAAACAGGTGAACTACAGTTCAACTGGCCACTATCATTTCGCCGTGCCGACACAAAGCGGAGCTTATTGCACAAACTGAATGATTAATATCGAGTATTTTTGTTGTACTTGTTGTAATTACTTTCAGCTTGATTTTTCTGATTTTTTTTTGATGTGTAAACATCTATGCTGGCGGTAGAGTGAAAAAAAAACGTGAACGTTCGTGTGCAACGTTACGTCGTGCAACGTTACGGTGTGCAACGTTACGATCTGCATACTAGGATGGGTGTGTTCAGTGAAAAAAATCTAAGATCCCCTTCAAGCAAAAACAAGTCAGTTTTGGATCCGCGCACGTTGATGTTTACACATATTAACCGTGAGTCCCGGCACTCACACAATTTTTTTAAAGGCGTTGTGCTCTCGAAATGATATTAAGTAAGCCAGTAGTGGATTTCTCGATAGGCAAACCAAGTTTTACTGTAGGGCTCCAGACTGGAGAGCATAAAGTCCAAGAAATTATTGGTTACAACTTGGTTTTGATACTGGATTTATACATATGGCAAAATGCCATTTTGGCAAATTTTAACTTTTATGACGAACAAATGGATAGAAATCAGTAGCGAATTCAGCTTTTTTTTTAAACCGTGTCTGTTTGCCTAAATTTGACCTTTAAAAAAAAAACACAAAACGCTCATCTCGTAATACATCTATTCATACACGGGCACGAAATAAAGAAATTTATTTTGGGAGAAAATATTAAAAAAACACAAATTTATAAAACGATTCTAAAATATCAATCATCCAATCGGTGAAATTAAAGTTTTAATCGTCTTAATAAACGTCATCCAGGCGATTCATGTTTGTATGATGTGTTATATGAATCAATACAACCGTTTAAAGTTTAAACGATGCCGTCACTATACATTTCTGGCTATAATGCCTGTATTTTTAAATAATGACTAATTTTTAAATTTGAAATATAAACGTTGAGTGGAATTAATCATACTTTATGTTGAATTCATTTGAATTCATCTGAACCAATAATTCTAAGGTTTCAGTGTAAGATCATGCCAGTTTCGGAGCTACGTCTCCAAATTTGATGTGTTCACTCTAGTTTAACTCCAAAATTCTGATGATCTCGCACTGAAAAACTGACCTCATGTAGTAAAGCAATCTTAAGATCCTGTTTTTCAATGTGAGATTAAAGATAAGCCCGAATTAACTCATCAAATTTGGTGAGTTAGCTCAGGATTAACTCAACAGATGCTTTCGATGTTTTATCCACCGAATTTTTTTAGTCGTTCCGCATGAATTTTCCAAGAAAAACTGCTACCTTAGTTAACTGTGGGTTAATTTACGTCTTGAGTTAATTAACTCTAATTTAACCTATATACCACAGAAAAACTGGGCCTAAGTTCAATGAGCCTGATATAAACAAAAGAAAATATAACAGTTATCATAAAATGATTAAAAAAATATTATTTAAAATAAAAACGCAGCACAAGTAAAAAAATACCTAAAGCGTCATAATGCCCCTTAATCCGCCCCTGATGCGAGCTCATGCCTTGGTGGCCTAACCCCCAGCATGGAAGCGGGTCACCTTTTTCGGGTGATAAAATCACTCGCATGCCCGAGTTGTTTTTTGTTCGTTCGAAATTGATCATCTCATCAGCATCGAGATTCGAATAAGTCGACGAAGTCGGAACACACAACCGAAACTTAAGGTATAGGCGGCCAATCAAACAAACTCACGAATTAAGTTTGGAACACTTTAAAGTTTTGGTTTTGTTGTTTTTATTTTTTTTTGTTATTTTTTTTTTTCTGTCGCCGCCTTGAGCTTAATTTGAGTTGTTTTGTGTAGTTTACATTCGGCAGTTTACATTATATAAAAAAAAATAGTCTCTAAAGGGAAAACAAGTGTTGTGCAACCTATATACCAATTTGGCAACTTACATTGCGATGAATATTTGGTGGGAACGACTATTATTATCGCGATAATAAAAAACAATTGAAGCACAACTAGCAACAATCGCTGATATGACAACATTTATGTTGCTAATCTTTTACGGGGCTAAAGGTTATTAAAAAACTTAATAACAACATTTGGAGCAAGACATCATAAAATATGCCAGTTTTGTATGAAAGTTAATTTAGAAGATTACAAATCATACCATAGTAGATAATTAAATATACTACACCATAAGAGGCAGATGCACTTCAAAGGTCAACTATTACTATTATTCAAGACCGCCAGCGCGCGCCGGCCGGAAAATGCAATTTGGCATTTCATAAAACTGGTTAGACGAAATAGCTAAAATAATGTTATGTGACTTGAATAATAATAAAAAATACATAAGTTAACAATGGACAAAATACACAAATTCAAATAAATAGCTATTTTTTAGTCCTTGAAAAGTTTAAAGAACCTGACTCAGGGAATAATGTTTTAGGGGTTTTTGTTGTTTTATTTTTGACGGGTTGGTTGTGCGGTTTAACTGCGATGCTCGAAGAACAAAAGGTTGAGCAAAAATCTTTTTAATAATTTGTTTGTCATAAGATCTATTTTAATTTTGGGACTCAAGACGGCTTTCTTTAAAAAAGGCTGTATTTTTTTTTAGAAAAGATAGAATAGAGACTAAATAAATTGTATAAATAAAAATCACAGTTATTTGTAAGAGTCAAGACTTTGCAATAATTTGCTATTACTCAAAGTCTAAAGCATAAAACAACATTTTGGTGAATTTTCCCTTCCAGCGCTACCCCCCTTTTATCCCTTGTATATTTTAAATCAATTTATTTGATTTACTGTTTGTCAGAGGAAAATAGTATACAGGTACAAATATTTAGCATGCATTTCTGAACATATGTTGTTTAAGGTTCGACTTTCTGCAGAGGCAAATTTTCTAAAAATCTTCATTCAGGCTAAGACTTGATGAAATTTGTATTTATTGATTCAATTATTAGTCAGTAATCATGGCTCTTTAGCGGTATAGCAGTTGACTGTAACGTTCTGGCAAGCATCGTTTTTAAAAAAGTACGGACCAATTATTCCACCAAACCTTAAAGCACACCAAACAGTCAGTTATCGTGGATGTAACGGTGTCTCAAAATACACTTGAGGCTTATCTTCACTCCAAATATGGCAGTTTTGTTTATTGACGTATCCATTCCACCAAAAGTGAGCTTCATCGCTAAACTAAATTCGCTTATGAAAATTGGGATCAACGGCAATCTTGTTTTGGGCCCATTTGAGCACAATTTGGAAGCGTTGTTCAGGCGTCAGTCTATTCATGTTGAAATGCCAAACCAAACTAGAAATAAACCACTTGACAGCTGACAAAATGGCCGTTAGTTAAAATAGTGTTGCCAACTTTAAGTTCTATACCACTTAAAAACACCCTTTATATAAATTGATGAAATTTTAACAGAGATATGTGGCAAATTTTCATCTATTTTTTTTTTCAGTTTGGTTATTTTGCAATCGATCTTAAACTCGATGCGCTTATGACTTGAAATATTTCATAGTCCTGTGAAGCAATGGCTTAAGATTTAAGTTCGGGTTTTTGGGTTTAAAACATCTTTACAGGATTCAGTATCTAAACCATATAATATTTGAAATATTTACGTTGAAAACATGACAAAAATGTTAATGAAAGTAACCAGTTACCAACATGAAATCGATGTTTTTTTTTACAATTACACTGTGTGACAAAAATAAAATGCACAACTGGGTCGCACGAACTTGCTCTTATGTGCGATCACACTATGGTTCTAAAGTGTTAAATAAATTAGTTAGTTGGTCCTATATTTTGTCCATTTGCCAAATACATAGTTTAGTTGAAGGTATAGTATTATGTGAGTATATAAACATGAACAATATAGCACCGTGTTGCATATATGCAATGCATGGAAATGATATTATTTATACTGGAACATTTTTTGAAATCAACAAAAATTCAAATAAATTGATTAAATTTTTTTTGAACCAAACGCGATGAATACCAACTGATTTCTATAATAAATCTTAATTAATTAGAAAAAAAATGTTAAAAATCGTAGAGGTGGTTTTAAAAATAATTATTTTTTATATATAATTTTTTTTTAAGCATTTTTGAGAAAAAGTGTATTTTGATCGAAATAATACAGCCCATTCGATCGTATATACATCTAATATTCTACTTTATCTAATTTGCTAACAAATTTAAATGGGTGGGTAATAATTTCAATGTTCTCTGTTTTAGTCCCTTGAAACTTGCAATTCAACCAAAATTATTTTCTTTTTCCCTTTAATATCAAAGAATAGTTAAAACATTGATCTAAATTCTTTCTTTTTAATTGTATTTCAATTACTAAATTATCAAAGCATTTCATACCTAAGTACTGTAAAAGATGATATCTTACTATTCGTATCATTATTGACAATTGAAAAATTTAATTTTTTGAATACAATTACAAATTTTACAAAGTACTCCAGGGTCTGTTTCACAATGATAAAAATAAATATTGTCACAAGTTCATAATGTCGACAAACCAAACTAATTATTTTTGGATTTAGAACATATTCATTGTTTTTTCCTGTAAACTTATGACCCTGTGCCAATTATATGTATGTGTCCTAACTAATCAGAACTTTACTCAGACATTGTGAAATAGCCCCTAAAACTGAGAATCTATAAACAATAAATAACCTGTAGGCCTGCAAGTTGTATTATCTAAAAAAATATATGTCAAATACTTTTTATTACAGTCGAAATTTTCAACCTTAACTGTAAACAAAATTTAAATTCCACTACGTAATTCCATCAATATCCACAAACTTACCCACACTTACAATAAATTCAATCAGCAAATACAACTATTCCCGAAATTTTCTACTAGAATTCGCAAACACAACCAAAAAAAACCTGCCTCCCATGTGATAAGAATAAGCAAATTAAATCCGTTCTTAGACTCACAAACATCCTAGCTATGAGCTTCTTGTTTTTAAACAACAAAATTTAAATTCAATAAGAGGTGGCACATGAAGCACCTCTTTAAAAACAGTATAACTTACCACACGAATTTAAATTCAATTCGAGTCTTCCAAATTGAGTGTGTTTTGGATTTGTGCCAAAAATGTACTATCATTATTGTAGACCATAAAAAAGAAGAAAATGTCATTTGCTGCTTGCAATTGAACAATCGAACAATGTCTTCATTCTTATGCAACAGTTTTTTGTATGTATCGTTAGACTTTTTGTGTTCTAAATGCAACAGAATAGAAGCATAAGATATACAACAACAATCATTTTCAAGAGCTCTTCTGTGTTTTTATTTTACAAATAAATCCCTCTCTCTCTCTCGCTCTCAACATCCAATTAAGTAATTGGCTAAAAGAAGTCGAGAACCTCAAGATTTATTACACCATTCAGCTAACACTTTCAGCAAATTATCAAATTACCATCATCAAGTTTGAAAAAAAATACAAAAAAAAATAAAATCTGAAGAATAAAATGAAAGGGAAACAAACGAAAATTGGTGTCAATCTACCGCATAAATGTTTAGAATAAAAAAAAAATGTGTAATAAAGATACACAGGTTGATTCAGTAATAACTGCCATTGGCAAATCAGCTAGCAATAAGTTTTAATAATTTAAAATATCACAGACAAAATTAATGAACCTCTTTTTTGTGATATTTTGATATCTTTAAGCCTTTGTTTAGCTTTCAATTTCAACAGAAATTACATTTTACTGCTAAGAAAGTGAAACTTTATGACTAAATACTTTAGATACATTTTAGTTTGAATCCTGAAAAAAATACCTAAGGCCCAAAATCCAGAAAATTAGGTTTTTCGGTTTTCATGATTCTAACCCCAAACTAATATTTTTTATGGATTTTGGCATTTAAGGTTACCCAGATTTGAAATTTTCATGGTTATCTAAAATATTTTTGGGTTTCTGCGCTGCTTAAAAGATAAGTGCAGCTCAAAAGACTAAGGCCTATTTGCTGAAATGAAATTTAAATATTTAAGTTCAACTTAAGCGCCTATGATCTACTTTTTCCTCAGCGTAAAATGTCACATTTAAATATTTAAGTTTCGTTTCAGCAAATGGCTCTAAATAAGTTATTCCCTGCAGTGTAGCTTTACACAAAACTTTCAATATCTTCATGTGAAGGATTTATATTCTGAATCACCCTGTACAAAACAAAAATTTCAACACTGTGAATGAGCCATTTGAAAGAAGTCAGCCAGATGTTAAGTCATTATGCCATATGCTGACTCTGACTCTGAGCGCCTCCAGATACAATGGCCAAAAAGAAAATAATAAAGAATCAACGAACAGAAGTTGAGTTCAACTTAAAAAAAAAAAAAAACACACCGATTACATATTTGCCACACTTTGGTTTCAAAGTGCTTTGCCGCTTTATGCCAAGCAGGCATATCTCTTTAAGTACACCAATCAACTTCTTTTTTTTGTATTAAAATTAACATACAAATCTTGATCTTGACTTATGATCAGTGATTTCTGATTGAAATGTAGGTACTTCTTTACCTATGTATATTCGCATATCTATTTAATGAAAGATAAATGTTTAAGTGTTGTATATCTGCCGGATATTGAGAATTTTCAATAAATCCATGAATAATAATTAAGCGAATTTTGTCTTTTTTTGTTTCGAATAGGCAATTAATGGTTTACGGCCTTCAGAAGAAAAAACAAAACAAACAAAATAAATACAAGTGTGAAACAAATACTCTTGAATATAATATTGATGATGTAGCTGAGTGGTCATTTCGGTTGGATAAATTATTTAGCGAGTTCCGTTAAGGTCATTTTATGGTGTTCACTTTTTTGTATTAATTGTCGAACTTAAATTATTCTCATTTTATGTTCAATTTTATTGATTCTTTGACTTTTGAGTCATAATATGTGTTTTAATAATAATGCAACTCTTCCACAAATTCTACAACATTCATGAAAAAATGTCGGCCCACATATTTTATGTTAACCCAAAAGCCATGTGAGATATAAAAAATATGTTAACTAATTTAAATACTAAGATCCATTTTTTTAGTGCGAGATTAAAGTTAAACTGGAGTTAACTAATCAAATTTAGTGAGTTAACTCTGTATTAACTGACCATATGCTTTTGATTTAATCCACCGAGTTTGTTTTGTCGTTCTGCATGCCTTCTTCACCAAAAAACTGCTTCCTCCGTTAACTGTTGGTGAATTTACTTCTATAGAGTTAGCTAACTCTGATTTAACTCACCATACTCCATACCATTTCCTTAGTTTGTTTTTAATAGCACGGAAAGTCATTTCATCATTACCATAAAGAAATTTGTTAGCTGTGTTTTTTTTTAATAGATGTTTGGTAAATTGGTAACACTCTTTCTAGTGACAGTTGACATTTAGTTTGACAGCTAACAGATGTCTTTTGATCGGAACGTTTTGCTATTTCGTCTTATGAAAATATTTACACCAGAACAACGCTATTAGATTCTAATTGCTGTTATACAGCCTCAGCTGATCGATAAAGTGTTCCAAAATTGAACTTCCAATAGCATTAAAATTGGGTACGTTCAGAAGACGTAGAGACTTGAAGGCAAGGCAAGTTTCTCGTCTCTGATTGGCTAGCTGTCAAAAAATTGCCTTCCAATTAAGGAAACTTTTATTGGAAAATGACTGGAAAGCTTGTCAATAAATATCTCCCTTCATTTCAAGTCAAGTGTATTTGTGTCAAAATATCAGCTGATTATACTTTGTCACTAAACAGCAAACTGAACTTTATTGTTCAGTGACTTGTTTTTTCCAAGTTTTTTTTTTTGTTTTAATGCTTTGGGAGGAAGGGTTTTTTATTAAAATTATAGAAAAGATTTAATTAAAAAAATGCATCATTAGTAAGAAGTATTGAAAATTACAATTTATAATTCGTAATTGATTTGTGTGAGGTGTTTTTCAGATAAGAATATTATTATAAATACTACATATGCACTATCAAAGGAAGGCAAAGGTTGGAAGTAAAGTTCCAATTTTGGCATTAATGACATCTCAAAAACTAATTAGTTTTGTATGTAAAACTTGCGTTCAATGAATGCAGTTAACTACACATCCCTTATGTCTGCTGAACGTACCCATTATCTTTTCAATAAAAGCAATATCATATTTAAAAACAGTTCCACTAAAATTGTTTTCTTTTCAAAACCACCTTTTATTAGGCCTATTAATAAAAATCTTAAAGAATCTATTAATTGTACTGAAGTTTGCTAACGAAAACCCTATAAAGGCTTTTACGCATATAACAGAATTCGGCGAATGATGTTGAAGAGTGTCAGTTTAACTTATTTTCGAAAAAATTGCTATGAGTGAATCCGCCGATAAAAAACTCACCGAATGTCGGTAACTTGACCTCCAGCACCGACATATTGTTAAAAAAAAATAGGTATTAATGAAATCGCAAATCATTCGCACTCAATACAAATTCTGACTTTTCTTATCCGCGACAATTTTGTCACGAATCTGCAGTTGATACTTTTTTATTCACACATAAGTATATAAAATAAATGGTACATACAATTTAGTTACGATTAATAATATTGAATGTTAAAATACTTATTTAACTTTTTCTGTGGAGAAAGGACAACTAATGGCAACAAGTTCAAAGAAATGTAGGAATTGAAGCATCAGAGATATTAAAAATAACGTTTCGCTTTGTACCATATAAATTACTCCGGTTTTTTTTTTGAAGAATGTTCCCGCAAGATAAATCAATATATTTTTGCTTATTTTTAAATTGTTTCTTTATGAAAGTTCGGAAAATGGTAAGGAAGTTCAGCAATCGATAAATAGTTCATTCGGCGAATTCCATAATTGGAATTAACGCGACCTCGAATTCACCGCGAATTCAATCAATTCCCCGGGAGTCAAATATTGCGAATTCCATAATCGACATGTACATATTTTATAATTTTTTATTGTGTAAAGCGCATGCAAGCGAGATGAATAATAGTGCTAAAATGTGCCGCACAGTGGTTCAGGATTTTTTTTTAGCAAAGTATTTTTTTTCCACATTTTTAATTTTGTATCTATGCTATAACTCTTACCGGGAGCTTTTCCTAAATCTAAACTTGGTTTAAAAAGGGTGTATTAGTTACCTTTTTTTTAATCAAATTTTCAAAACTATCCACACGAACAAATTTAATTATCTCCGTTTTTATATGCCTAATAAACCATGCGATAAATTTGTTGTCCGTCGTTGCGTCATAGTGTGTCGTTTTGATAAAATTGCAGCTCTTACTCAGTATACTTTGTCTCCAAAAATTACAGTTTACAAGATTTTTACGATCAAATTTTTCTTGGATTGCGATGCGAGAAACTTTTGGCGTGTAAGAAAAGTATCATAAGTATTCTTTCACATGTACACTTCACTGCGCTCAGCTACATAAGAAGATTTCTGAACACTTCTCTTGCAAGCAAACGCTTCTCGCAATACTGTGTACGCAGCCTTATGTTTATGTAGCTGCGAACTGTTAAGCGACAAATGTGAGTTTCTCGTATGCTTCTCAGAAATAATTAAACTCTTCTGTTTCTAAGACAACTGTACACACATCCTTAATGTGTTTTTTGTGTAAAAGTCTAAATCAAAATATTTTTAAAATTAATGGCGCAAAATTTTAGACGATTTAGTAAAGTGTAAATCATTTTTAGTATGATACTAGCTTAAAAAGAGGATTTTGCTAATTTTAAACGATTTTAACATGATACTATCTCATAACATTTTACTAAAGTTAAAATCGCCGGATACCTGTTTTATATTTTTAACATATTTCTAAATCCATATGTCACTTTGACATAAAACAATTTCAAGAAGTTATGTTTGCTTCGTTTTTTGCACGAAATGTCACTGTTTTAGGTGCGTTCAGCTTGAGTTTCGTAAGAAAATGGGTTTAGTATGATACTAGTTAAAAAGTGTTTAAAACTAACAACATTTTAGTAAAGAGTTTTAAAGTTAGTAAAATGTTAACTAGTATCATGCTAACACCTTAACATCAGGCTGTTTAAAATTTTGCGCCAATGTTTTTGAAAGAAAATTTTCTAAGCTTCCAATTTTAGTTTGAATATTTTTTTTTTTCGTAAATGATATTTAATTTATACCCGTATTTAATTTTTAATTTTTTTTTAATTTAACATATTTCTATTATACAAATTAGAATGTTCTATTTTTATCACCACAATGCCCTCCAACTGTTGAGTTTAAAAGAATTCCGTTCTCCAAATTCGTCCATAAGTTTTTGTTTAACAATTAGGTAGGTACTTTGTGTCTTCGCATCGAGCTTCTTTAATTTCAGTACCTATACAAAATTTCAGTTTCAAAAATTGTTAGATCAGTGAATCCACACTTGACAAATTTTAGATCCACTTTCAGTTACTCACTTACTTAGTACTTATTAAGAAATTATAGTTTCAAATATTTTTGTTAAACTTACATTTTGCGATTTACAAATAAGTTAATAAACTTAATCAACTTAGTGTATGCTAACTGCTAATTGTGGTAGATAAGTCCGTTTGCAAGAGAGCATTGTAAATACAATGCAAATTGGGTCTTATATTTACCTTAATATAATACAACCATATGAAACCACACTACAAACAAACAAAAAATGTCCAACAAAACAAGAAACCGTACCTGTATTGAAAGATTTCAATCTATCCACGTATAATGTGCTGCGCTGCAGTACCTGAGTTATTTATTAGATTGCTTTCAAGCTCTGAGGGTACATTGACACATTTCAACATAAAGTTTGAACATAGTATCAGAATGAAAAATACATATATTGTGAAGCCCTGCGGCATGTAAATGCAACATTTTGAATGCAGAATCCAGGGGCATTGTTGTCGCTTTCCGATCCATCTACCATAGCTAAAAGATTTTCAAAATAAAAGGTTTATAACTTGACTAAAAGTCACGACTTCACGTGTTGTCGTCGAAGGCCTTCACGGTTGCTTGTCGTCGTCATCAATCATCATCCATTTGATTTTCTTTGTTTTTATTTTGAGTTAAAAATCAAATTGCACGCGTGCTGGTTTTCAAAATAAGAAACAACAAAAATGTATTATTTACTAAGATTCTGATCGATAGCACTTGAAAATTAAATTTTAATTGCTTTGAATTAAATGAGGCACGACATAATGAGGGTGCACAGCATTACACTGCACGGAGACGGATACACTTTTAGACAGGCACATATGCTTCTCGGCTCAAAAGTGTCAGTATTGTGAAATCATCGTGTCATTCAACTCAATTGCATTCACTTGGATAAACAGATATTGTATTTTTTTATAACGACGCACGATAAATAATTATCTAAGGTTAAAATAATTGATATCGAGTTTTCGATCGGAGATACTACATACATATATGAGTGAATTCCAATTAGTGATGTAGGTCAGTGCCGTTTGCCGTTTGATGTGCCATTTGCCATACTGAATTTAGTTAATAGTAGTGTCCTCTCAAAGTGTTAAGGGCAGGCATTGAACCTTGAATCGAGGCACTCGAATGGAATATACTTGCCTCTGTGAAGCGATCTAATTGAAGGTGCTAATGAGAGTACTTGAAAAGTTTTGAGAAGCGAACAGTACATACATACTCTCATTTTAAAGCAATTTTGTGAAGAGTGCTATAGAGTAGTGAAGAGTAAGTAGTTTTACTTTGTTGGATTTTCTAGTGTTCTACTGTAACCATAATTGTTTTTTTTTTTTTTTACAAATTGTTAATTAGGGACCAATTTAATTTATTTTTAATACGAGGTTAAGATTTGTAGGTTCTTTAATATAATTGTTAGTTCCATAAAAATGTCGTAATTCGTTAGTTTTGGAGGTTATTGATATGAATGTTGTTGGTCATTGCTCTTGGTACGGTGGAACAGCGAACATACATTTTGGACTAAAAACTATCATCTTACAATTTAGTAAATAAATGCAATTCAAATTTTACACATCTTTTTTTCAATAAGAGCGCTACAAGAGTTTTTTTAAATAAAACAAAAACGGTTTTGGATATCAATGAAATTCTTTATTCCTGTGAAAGTACGTTTGATGACATTATCTATGGAACTCGATTTCTTTTTCATGGCCACCACGGGCACGCTTGCAGAAGTCCAGACGCTGAATCCAATTTTCGACGGTTTTCAAGCATAAATCGGCCGATACTGCTGCAATTTCACGTTCGATATTCGTACGAAGTTCATCAATCGTCGCTGGCTTGTTGGCATAGACCATAGACTTGACGTAGCCCCACAGGAAATAGTCTAACGGCGTCAAATCGCACGACCGAGGCGGCCAAGCGACTGGACAATTTCGTGAGATAACACGTTCTCCAAACTTGGTTTCCAATAAATTGATTGTGACATTCGCTGTGTGGCTTGTGGCGCCGCGCCGTCCTGTTGAAACCACATGTCCTCCAAGTCCATATCATCCAATTGGGGCAAAAAATATTCGGTTATCATTGAACGGTAGCGATCCCCATTCACAGTAATGTGCCGGTCTTGATCATCATGGAAGAAGTACGGCCCAATGACGCCGCCGCCGGCCCATAAACCACTCCAAACCGTAATTTTTTCGGGATGCAATGACAACTCATGGAGTACGTGTGGATTGCTGCCTGACCAATATCGCATATTTTGTTTACTGACGAAGCCATTCAGCCAGAAATGAGCCTCATCGCTGAAGATGATTTTTCGATGAAAATCCGAATCATTTTCAAGTTGTTGCTCAGCCCAATTCACGAACATACGACGCTGCTGGTGTCAAGCGGCTTCAGTTCTTGCGTCAATTTAATCTTGTAAGGATGTAGGCCAAGATCTTTTCGCGAAATACGCCACAACGACGTCACAGAGATGCCCAACGCTTGAGAACGACGTGTGAGAGACACATTTGGGCTTTCTGCAACTGAAGCCTCAGCGGCAGCAATATTCTCGACACTACGGGCACTTCTTTGTCTCACTGGCACGGGAACATTTTGTACTGTGCTCAATTGTTGATCTGCTAGGACGATTATGACGACCATAAATTGGACGTAGCGCTCTTAACGTTGAGGCCACTGACTGACTCCAAATTTCGGTAGTAAATTTTAATAATTTCGACTCGTTGTTGGCTCGTATATCTTGCCACCATGAAATGGCAAACCTTACTGAAGAGAAATGTCAAAAGAACGGCAAGAAAAATGGCGTCGTTTGCTGTCCCTGTTGCTCTACTTTTGTAGCGTCCCTGTTGAAAAACCCTTTATCATCGTCATCAAAAAGCCAGTAAGTACTACTCATTATAGACATTCACATTTAACCTGAATTTTCTTTCTCCTGATACCAATGCTCATTTTTCTTCCCAAGTAAAAATAACTCCGTTTGGCTTTCCTTACCTACTGATCCTATAAATCGAATCAAGCTTAAGTTTAGTGCTGCATCATGATGGTTCTCTATTAATGCAACTGCGACATACATTTCTAATTTACGATTATCGTGACAATCCATTCGTTTTTTTTTTGTTAGTTTGTCTGGTTTTTGAATTTAAATTGAAATCGTTGAAATCGAAAGTTGTCTTTAAAAAAAGTCTGTGAGAGTAGTCTGCCTGCGATATCTCTCTGATGCTATTTGAATCTTATTTTCCATTCATTTTTATAGCTTTTCAAGGAGCCATAACCAAACTATAATAGAATGAAACTGGTTGAGCTCTTAACTCGTAGGAAGTTGTTTTGTTTCAGAGTGGATAAATAAATTTTAAGCTTTCTTGCTGACAATGTCGTGGGTTTGTTATAAGAATTTTGTTATAGTCAGAGTCGTAGAGTTTTAAGTTATAATGATATTTCACGTGTCAGAGTCAAGTCACCCTCTTGCATTAAAATACAATTTCTGTCATTATTAATAATTTTCAAAATTCAATATACATAATTCTTAATAAAAATACAATTTATTAATGATTATTATTTTAACTTAGTTTTAATTTATTATAAATTAAGAAATTAAAATTTTAACTAATTCGTGATATTTGTTGTTTTTTTTTTTTTGTATTGCAGTTACCCCCACGGCTGATAAAATTGGCCTTTATTGTGTGTATATTAGTTGTCCTACTATCAAATACCGACAGTGCACAAGGTAAGTTAAACGATTTTTAAAATTATTTTGTTGTTCATTGTTTATAAACTGAAGTAGAAACCAAATTTTGAAGAAATCTATAAAATTGACCGGTTGGTGATTAAACGCAAAAACAACATCATAAATTTAAAATAAATATTTGATAAAATAAAAAATTATTCTCAGGTAACATCTCATAAATTAATCTAACAAAATTAGTAATGCGACGCAAACAAATATTTAATAAAACCAGAAATTTATAAAAAAAAATTTAATAGATTGGGATTTATGAAAAAAGTAAACAAAAAATTCAAAATTCATCTAAATATCGCATAACGTAAAAACTCTTAAAAAAATGCTAAAATATCCAAATAATGGACAGTTTGAAATCTAATTTTTTGAGTGATTTCAAATAATTTCAAAATGCCTACAAAAAAAAACTTGCAGATAATTTAAATTGAGTTTTTTTAAGTTACCCTATAAACAAAACCTCCAAGGGCAAGTTTTTTTTCTGAAAATCGTTTTTGAAAGAAAGTTAATTTTAAAGGTTGCAAATATACGAATTTTGTGCACATCTCTTCGCACATTGCAGCACAAGTTGAGTATCTACATTACAGATCAGATTTGTTTCTTTTTTTTTGAAAATCAAAAATGGCGGAGAACTTTTTCAAGAGTCGCTTAAGATTTTTAAAATCAAGTTTTTAGATTCAATAGAAAAATTGATTTAGCCAAACAAAATATGAATCAATAATTCAACAAGACCAATCAAACAGTGTTAAATCGTTGAAGTATCAAGAAATTTGTATTATTAACTTATTTTTTGAAGACCAAGCATTCCTTATTTTTCTTGTCAAACAAGTGAGTCTTAAAAAATAAGTTATTCAAAAATTTGTCCAACATATATGTTTATTTAAAAAAAAAATGTATTGTGGAACATCCGTGAAAAATTGAATTCAATCAAAAAGCACAATATTTAATGAATTAAGATTTGACAAACGTCTATTTTAGCCTTTTTGACATAATAATATTCATATTTTGAGATGTAAAATTTTCACAATAATTGTTAACCACCTGCTAGTTCGTACTACTTTCTGAAAACTTATTCAAATCTATTGAACTCAAAAAACTTTAATTTTCTATCAATTCCCGTTTATAAAGTTGATTTTTGACTTTTCTACATATTAACCCTTGTTTACCCTAATTTATAGTAGCTTTCCACCCTAACGATACTGATTTTAAACAATAAATACAATTATCAAAATTAGAACTGTTTCTGAGGATGAAAAGTTCTTAATGCTTTTTCTCCTTCACTAATTTGACTATAAATCCCAATCCGAGAGGTATTAATTTAGTTAATTTTGTTTTTAACTCACAAACCATACCTGCTTAATTATCATTTTTAAAACCAGCCATGTTCAGAGATCTTTGGAGATTAATTTATAATAGTCCTGCGGTCAACGTGGGACGTTACTTCAGGGCGTAACCAAATGTTTCCATTTTTATTTGTTGCTGTCGTAAATATTAAAAAATGATGATGGTCGTAAAAACTATATAACTTTGTACCTATACACGAAATTAAGTTGAAAATATTTAACTGAAATTTTTATCGGATCATTTTTACTATTTGGTGAATAAGTCCAGTTTATTGGGGTTCATATAAAGAAAAATCTGTGTCTTAATTAAACTTAGTTACTATTACCACGATGTGAAAGTGGTTTTTGGCATACCGTGTGTCTGTATACGTCCATACTGTACATTGAGCTAAATCCCGAACGGGTGAACTGCTTTGTTCTAAGTTTGGGGCGGAGCATGTTTCTGTTTTTTTAGCTCGTTAAACGGCTCCTACATATTGATTTTATTTTTTTTTGATTTAACTCCGTAGGCTTTTGGCATGAAATTTACATAATGGAAACGGTTTTGAGCAAACTACAAACAATTTCGTTCCAATTATGCAGACATACAAGGTGTGTGCGGAGTAAAAGTAACGACATAATGTCATTAATTGGTATTAAAAAATCTCCATCGTTGCCCGAGCTGTGTCAGCGATTGCTCCATCCTGCTGGAACTACCATGCTCCAGATCCAATTAAGCAACAATCTAAAAAGTTTAATTAATTTATTTTAAGTCTTTTTTTAACTTCTCTTAAAACTTTGTTGTCAAAAAAAAAATGTTTTCATGATTTTTGTTGATGTATTTAAGGATTTGCCTCTTTAACTAGAGCAGAGAATTATTGCTTCAAATGAACGTGTTCATTATTTTCAATGTCCTATTTTATTAATGTCGATCTCGATATATTCCCATCATTCATCTTTCACACAAAGGTCGGTTTTGCTTATACCCAACTTAATTTTCGACTTCGCCACTTAACTAAATGGCAATTGCACGACTTTTTCTCGAGACCCTGCATCATCTTTTCCTCCTTCTTTATTATATCAAAACTTTTTCTAAAAGACTAAGAGTATAATCGATACAAAAAGGATATATTGTACCTCCTTCTTCTCCATTATAAACTCTCTTAAGAGTCTCCCAAATTGCAAACAAAATATCAGCGATTTTCAGCTAAAAATACGTGACTGAGCTATTAAAATCAGCTTGCTAACCCCTATACTTATCCAGACTATTAGCAAATTTGGCTCATTTCCAATGAACCATGCCAACTAACAACCAATAATCACAAACTGCAGCTCCATAATGAAAAACCTGGGCTGCAAAAGGAATTGCTTAATGCACCCAGCGTAGATTTGAACCAACCTAGTGGTTTCATTAAAATGCTCACGCGTCTGCCATTATGTCAAAACGAGGCTCAAAGCCTGAGTGCCAGCTCTTCAACCCGCCACTGTCATCCGTTCCATATATATAGCAAATCATACAAGACCCGCTAAAAGAGTCATGCTTGTTGAAACGAAAAGATCGTGAGCTTCTATATATCTTTTGTGTGTGACTTCTCATCAACTCTGTGTATACAAACAAGCAAACTTACCCATTTTCTTTGTTCTCTCGTTCTCTCATCTTTTTTTTCACATAGCCAAACGAAGAAGACAACGTCGAACAACAACGACAGAACCAACTACATCTGGGTCAAGGACAAACAGTGTTGCGGCCAAGAAGTCAGCTGCCTCCGAGTCACCATCATCCTCCGCGCAAGATCGTATTGACCAACAGACCGCACCGTCATCGCTGCGAGGTCTTCGTGTGCGTTCCAAGTCAAAGGTACGTGGCGGAACTGCACTTGCAGCCGCTGGGGCAGCTTCATCACTTGTTGCTCTAAGCTCACTGAAAAGTGGCAAGAGATCAAAGATCGAACTTACCACCGATCCGGACAGCAATGGCAAGAAGATCGTTTGCTACTACACAAACTGGTCCCAGTATCGTGTTAAGATTGGCAAATTCATTCCCGAAGATATTCCCGGCGATCTGTGTACGCACATTATCTTTGCCTTCGGTTGGCTAAAGAAGGGCAAGCTTAGCTCCTACGAGAGCAACGATGAGACGAAAGACGGTGTTGCTGGACTTTACGACAGAATGATGACCCTCAAGAAGGCCAATCCTAAATTGAAGGTTAGTCCCGCCGCAGCCGCCGAGGGTTTATGCTAATATTTTAATGGGTTCTGTGATTTGTATGTCTTTTCTTTTTGTTTTCTGTTTGTATATAGATCCTTTTAGCCATTGGAGGTTGGTCATTTGGAACACAGAAGTTCAAGGACATGTCTTCCACAAGGTACACTCGACAGACATTCATTTACTCGGCAATCCCATTCTTGAGGAAGAGACATTTCGATGGTCTGGACATGGATTGGGAATACCCTAAAGGCTCTGACGACAAGAAGAATTTTGTTCTCCTTCTCAAAGAACTCCGCGAAGCCTTTGAAGCTGAAGCCCAAGAGTTGAAGAAAGCCCGTTTATTGCTGACTGCTGCCGTACCTGTTGGGCCTGATAACATTCGTGCTGGTTATGATGTCCCCGCCGTGGCAAGCTACCTTGACTTCATCAACTTGATGGCCTACGATTTCCACGGTAAATGGGAACGAGAAACGGGTCACAACGCACCTTTGTACTCACACTCCAGTGACTCCGAATGGAGGAAACAGCTTTCTGTAGACAACGCTGCCAGCATATGGGTCAAAATGGGTGCCCCCAAAGAGAAACTGATCATTGGTAAGTGATGCGATCAAAGTCTTTTCAAAGTTCGGATATCTATATTTTTTCCAACTTAGGTATGCCAACTTATGGAAGATCCTTCACTCTGGCCAATCCAAGCAAACATGGTGTGAATGCTCCAGCTTCGGGAGGTGGCAAGGAAGGTGTCTACACCAAGGAAAGTGGTTTCCTTGCTTACTACGAGATCTGCGAGATGTTGTTGAATGGAGGTGTCTATGTTTGGGATGAGGAAATGAAGGTGCCATACATGGTTCATGGTGACCAGGTAAAATTCCAATAAACCCTTATTATTTCTTGCCCGCATTTTAAATCTTTCCTCTCTTTAAGTGGGTTGGCTTCGATGACGAACGTGCGATAAGAAACAAGATGAACTGGGTCAAAACCAATGGCTATGGAGGTGCTATGGTCTGGACTGTTGATATGGATGATTTCAAGGGTGATGTTTGTGGAGGAAATGTCAAGTATCCGTTAATTGGGGCAATGCGTGAAGAGCTATTAGGAATTTCGAGAGGCAAGGAAGCTAAAGATGTCAATTGGTCAGAAGTTGCGTCCACATTCGATGAAGAAGAAGAAGAGGTAAGTCGAGAAGCCGTGTGATGTTTAAAGAGTTTTATTGAATTTGTTTTTTTTTTTTTTTTTGCAGGAAGAACTACCTGAACCAATCAAAATTGATGTTTCCGAGGTCCTACAGAAAGTCCGCAAGTCTAAGGTCAAGGTTAAGTCAGGTCTGGCTACTGTTCATAAAAATTGTAAGTTAAATTGAGAGTAAACTTCTGAAGACATTTGATTGATGGAATGTTTCTTTTTTTTTGTTTGTGTAGCCCGTCCAGCTCAAGTATTCTGTTATCTCACAAGTTGGTCAGCTAAACGTCCTGGGGCAGGAAAATTCGAGCCCAAAAATGTTGATCCTAAGCTCTGTACTCACGTTGTTTATGCCTTTGCTACTCTTAAAGATCACATACTTAGCGAAGCCCGTGACGATGACCCAGAGGAATATGAGAAGGTTATCGCTCTGCGAGAGACTAATCCAGATTTACAAGTTCTCCTGGCTATCGGTGGATGGGCTTTTGGATCGACACCATTCAAAGAGCTTACTTCGAATGTCTTCCGTATGAATCAGTTTGTTTATGAAGCCATCGAGTTCCTGCGGGAATACCAATTTAACGGACTTGACGTAGACTGGGAATATCCACGAGGTGCCGATGATCGGACTGCTTACGTGAATCTTCTGCGAGAACTGAGAGTAGCCTTTGAAGGAGAAGCCAAATCGTCAGGACAGCCAAGACTTCTATTGACAGCAGCGGTCCCAGCTTCGTTTGAAGCCATCGCAGCTGGATATGATGTTCCAGAAATCTCGAAATACCTTGACTTCATCAATGTTATGACTTATGACTTCCATGGACAGTGGGAACGTACAGTTGGACACAATTCACCATTATACCCTCTCGAGGCAGCCACTGGCTATCAGAAGAAACTCACTGTTGATTTTAGCGCAAGGGAATGGGTTAAGCAAGGTGCTCCCAAGGAGAAGCTTCTCATCGGTATGCCAACTTATGGAAGGTCATTTGAATTGGTCAACATGACACAATTTGATATCGGATCAGCGGCTTCTGGAGGCGGAAGGCCTGGAAAATTCACGAACGAATCTGGATTCATGAGCTATTACGAAGTGTGTGCATTCATGGCCGCCGAAAATACGACTCTGGTGTGGGATTCGGAGCAACAGGTTCCGTTTGCCTATAGGAACAACCAGTGGGTAGGATTTGACGATGAAAGGTCACTTAAAACGAAGGTAAATTGTTAAAATTCATTGACGGTTTTAATAAGTTTAAACGAATTGTTGTTGTTGTTTTTTTTTAGATGGAATGGCTGAAGGAACAAGGATTTGGTGGAATTATGGTGTGGTCAGTGGATATGGATGATTTCTCTGGTCGGTGCGGAGGTGGCAAGTACCCACTTTTGAATGCCCTCAATGATGAGCTCCAAGACTACAAGGTATATTTGGAATACGACGGACCTTATGAGTCTTACGGACCAAGAGGAGCCTACACTACCAAAGATCGTAAGTGACAACGAATCGCTATACATATCTTATAGGGACTTTGTCAAAGGACCTTCTATCCTATTTTCAGCTCATGAAGTAACTTGTGAAGAAGAAGAAGGCCACATTAGCTATCACAAGGACTACCAAGATTGTACACACTATTACATGTGTGAGGGTGAGCGTAAACATCACATGCCATGTCCTGCCAATTTAGTATTTAATCCTTCCGAGAATGTGTGCGATTGGCCGGAGAATGTTGAAGGTTGCAATACAGTGACACCGGCTCCATGAAGTACTAAATTATTCAAATAATTAATTTTATTAACTTTCCACCACCTTTAAACAAAATAAAAACAACAAAAATCATATCTAAGCTTAGAAAAGTAAAGGATATTTTTTGAAAAAAAAAATTATGCAAAAAAAGCTCTCAAGGATGCTGCCTTTTGTCCTGCCCACTTAAGTTTTCTTCTTTTGTTGAACAAATTAAAACGAAGAACAAGAAATAAAAATATTGTTATGAGATATGATAAAATATTAAGTTATACTATTTTTTTTTATAAACCTATATGAGGAAAAGGAGACAAAAATGTCCTTTGGTGAGATGGAATTAATTTTCCTTCTGTCTGCCTTGCGTAATAAATAATATTTTTAAGTAGTTTAAAAATAGAATACAAAAAATAAATTTTATTTTAAACAAAAAGGATAATTGCAAACTTTTAACAACAACAACAACAATAAAAAACTTGCCTTTTCTTTGCCCTCTGTGCGTCTTTAAATTGTTGATGGTATCTTCTAAATTTTATATTTTTTTTTGTGTCAAATTTTATTATTTTCTCTCTAAAAAAAAACATAATAAATATGTAAAAGTGTAAAAGTGTTCTTTTATATAAAGATCTGTGATAATCTTCGAAAAAAATTTAAATTCTTATTTCAAACAAAATTATTTTCTTTTGTTATTATTTCTTCTTTAATAATGTAATGTTTTTTTTTTTGCAGTTTGCTATTTTCTATTTACTATTGGAAATTTTTTTTAAAAAAATCTATATCTGTTTATTTTTATGATTATCCTTTTGTATACTTCGAATTTGTTTGTAAAATTTTTTTATATAATGAATTTTTATTTTTATGTTATAATGAAGTTGTATTATAGATTTTATTTTATAGAAAAAGAAAAACATACGAATAAAGAAATTGAAAAAAAATTAAAACTATGTGTGCTGGGAAAACTTTGGCTGGTAAAAATTACAAAAAAAATATTTTTTAGTTTCTAATCGATCGATAGAAAGGCAGCAACTTCCAGATCACGAATATGCTGATTTAAATTTTCTACAGCTGTTACAATAAATGTGTAAAGACCAAAACAATTTATACATAATGTATATTGTAAGGGATATATGTACCTCTTATATTTTTAAGTTTCTTAGGCAGGGCCACTAATGTTTACGTAAAACAAGAGGATACAAAAACTATAATAATAAATAACATCCATGATTATATGGATGGATATTATACATATAGGTACCTATTATATTGGAGTCGATAGCTTTACAGTTTTTTTTATTTTGAATAGAATAAACGAACATATATGTATCTGTTAGGGTGGCGCTTATTTTTGAATTTCTTTCGACCCCTTCCCCTAAAAGAAAGCAAGGTTAACTTTAACACGTGCCGGCAAGCATTTGAAATTTCCCATACAAAATACATGGAGATTTCTCAGTGTTTTACTCAAAATTTCAGTAAAAGTGTGAAAGGGAAAGTGGTACTTGGTACATATAACGGGTGATTTTTTAGCTGGTTTGGTTTTGGCAACACTGGTTTTGACAGCTGACGTGTGTTTAGTACCTTGTGTCACTGTCAAACAGCTTCAGTTTGGTTTGCAATTTAACCATGGATCGTCTTACAAATGAACAACGCTTGAAAATTATTGAATTTTACTATCAAAATTCGTGCTCGGTTCGAAATGTTCATCGCGCGCTGCTTGTGTTCAGCGATGAGGCTCATTTTTGGTTGAATGGGTACGTAAATAAGCAAAATTGCCGCATTTGGAGTGAAGATCAGCCAGAAGCATTGCAACAGCTACCAATGCATCCCGAAAAAGCCACTGTTTGGTGCGGTTTATGGGCCGGCGGCATTATTGGGCCTATTTCTTCAAAGATGATGCGAATCGCAGCGTTACTGTCAATGGTGAACGCTACCGAGCGATGATAACAAACTTTTTTTTGCCCGAAATGGAAGTTCTTGACTTGCATGATATGTGGTTTCAACAAGACGGTGCCACATGCCACACAGCACGCGAAACAATGGCGCAATTGCGAGGCGAGTTTGGTGAACAGTTAATTTCACGTTTTGGGCCGGTCAATTGGCCGCCTAGATCGTGCGATTTGACACCATTAGATTATTTTTTGTGGGGGTATGTCAAGGCTAATGTCTATAGGGACAAGCCCGCTTCGATTGACGCACTGGAAGCCAACATCCATGCATTCATTCGTGAGATACCGGCCGATATGTGTGAAAGAGTATGCCAAAATTGGACTCAGCGGATGGGCTACCTGAGACGCAGCCGCGGTCAACATTTGCATGAAATTATCTTTAAACATTAAATTGCAAGGTTCAAACTATCGATTCAAATAAATATTTCATTCATTTTTTCGATTTTTTTGTGTTTTTTTTTTTTAAAGTTCTAAACCTCTTAAAAAATCACCCATTATTAAGTGCCATAAGGAGTATACGAACAAATTAATTTCCATTTTTAAAGCAAAATTTACCTAGTTAAAAATAACAGCAAATATAGTTGTTCTAGTGTATTTCTTTATTTAAACTTCTTTTTGCTATCGAATACTAATTTCTGGGTTGTAACCCACTTCACGTTATGAATGGCTAAATTTGTAAAAATATGATCCTCTATCTCCAACACAGAAAGAATTTTTGTATTCGAAAACCACTGTTTTATTTTTATCCTATTTCAATTCACTTCAATTCAATTCAATTTATTTAAAAAAACTCCATAAATAGCCTTTTTTTTAAATAACCATTCTAACACAAACATCATATTTTTTAAATCGGATATCTCTTTTTTGTGTTTACCCCACTTTACCCATTAAATATTATTTTTTTTAATGTCCCTAAAGCCAGCCACTAAAAATAACCTTTGAAACACAAAGAATTTTTAAAATCGGATACCAATTTTCGTTTTTACCCCCACTGCACACTATAAATCCCAAATTTAAAAAAAAAATTCCCCTTTAGCCATCCACTAAAAAAAAAAACCTTTCAAATACGAAAAAAATGTTCTTAAATTTGATTTTATTTTTACCCTTTTTCACCCTACAAATAACAAAATTTAAAAAGGAATATCCCTAGAGCCATTTCATAAGAAAAACCTTTCAAACAAAAAAGAATTTCTGAAATCGTACAATTTTTTTATTTTTACCCTATTTCACCCTACAAATCTTGAAATTAAAAAAAAGAATATCCTTGAAGCCATTTCCTAAGAATAACCTTTCAAACGCAGGTAGAGTTTTTTTTTATCAGATACCTACGTCTTTTTCATTGTACCCCATTTCACCCTATACAAAGTGACTTTTTCCTATATTTGTATAGGTAGTTATTCTGCTATTCGGGGCGGAGAAGAATCCAACAATACAAAGATCATTAAGATCGGTCCAGCCATTCTTGTAACTTAACTGACTTTTTTTTTATATTATGTAGGTATTGAGATTTAGTTTAAAATACCTCTATGTGTATTAATCTTGTGATAAAAAGTTCCTTTTGTTTAAAATAATAACATCTCTATTTTTCTTATTTTACTCGTACTTTTACAATATTTTCAGCGCAACAGCATATTCAGAAAAACTTGAATATTGCTTATAGGTAAATGTGGACTTTTGATCCAACAACTTATCAAGTAGGTAGGTAGGTAACTACTTACTAAGTTAAAAAAAAAAAAATTTTACCGAAATTTAACAAAACCAATTTTTTATAAGAAAAATTTCCTTAAGAGGCCCCTACTTTCAAAGGTCCAGGACCCCCAAATGTCTAAAGACGCCCCTGACCCTAGCCATATGATTCCTTAACCTTTTAGTTCTAATTAATCCCCCAAATATCTCGTCCGTCACCACCAACGACAAAAAAAAAAAACCTAAATCTGGCGATTTTGGGGAAAACCCCCAAACTGGCGACCCTAACCTCCTCCTATATGATCCCTATCGCAATCCTTCCATAATTATTTTTATTTATAATTTTAATTTTTAATTAAATTAGAATTGGACATAACAAATCAACATAATTAATCAATCAATTTAAATGTTGTGTTCATTTGCAATTTGGCATTTTCCATACAAAAAAAATACAGTACTTGTACACGACCAACAGTAGACTAACAGCACAGATAATCCGGCATGGCATTCCGTATCCATCCACAACCACACGCATTCAACATTTATATTTGTAAATAGCCCAGCTTTCGCCGGGCACAATCAAAAATTTATTTTTAGACTCATTAGAGTGCCCCTCTCCACGGAAATCTTTAGTAAAAGGCGAAAGATTTATTCGACATTGAAGAGAAGCCAGAGTAATTTGAGTTCAGTTTGTCACTTCTATTAGTGACTTATTTGGAAAAAAGAAAGTGTGAACTGTGAAACTGTAAAAGACATTTTGTTATATGATTTCTGATTCACAACATTCTCTTGGCAAGGGGATAAGGGATGACGACAACGAGTAACGAAGATTTATGAATTCATGATGTCGATCTAGGCTAGGTATAGGTAAGGTACCCCTGGTAGAGGGAGTTTAGTTGAGTCATCCTCTAGTACCTATCCGTATCCATAATCAGACATAGATTTAGATAAGTATAGAGAAACTATAGCTTAGAGTAGGTATGCACGTTGATAAAGGAGGTAAGGTAGGTAGGTAGCTAGGTACCTAGCCACCTAGACCTATTATTTACGTTCTACCTAGGTATGATTGAAATCTGAAGGTAAGTGTAGGAGTTGAAGACAAACCACAAACATATATAAGATGAAACGGTCAAGATTTACAAGAACGACTAAAATCTTATAAGAAAATCCGTCCAAATTTGTCTAGGGTAGGTAGGTATACAAAAGCGAAAGATATAGGTACCTACCTACCTACAAAAAGACTACTACCCAATGGCAATGATTCTAGCTTCTGGTAGGATCTAAGCAAGGCCAACCATTTACATACGTTTGTCCGACTTCATTGGAACTAATGGAGAGGGAGACTCATCCAAAATAGAAGCATATGAAGTGTTTATCAATTGAACACAAAAATGATGTGATAAGTAGGTATCTATGTATTAGGTTAGTTATTATATTATTAAACAATTTGTTGAAGGTAGATTTTTTATTTAAACACACAAAAAGACTTCGCCTTGATTCATATACTTACATACATGGGGACAAAATCATTAGGAAACCTTAACTTTGAGTCAATTTTAAACTGTAGGTTTGTAGGTACATGATGTATGAAGGTAACAAGTTGAGAGTTTCTTAAACAAATTAACCAACAAACCTCTACCCGATTGCTGGGTAGAACCATCTGCAACAAAAGTGAAGTTAATGTAACTTCTTATATTTCTTAAATAAGAAGGTATGCAGTACCGAGGTACATAAGTCCGATCCATGAATCATTAGCCAAACTATATAACCTAGTTCCATCACGTAGCAACTTCTTGGCTTTGAACTTGATACCCAGCTCATCTTAACAAGTCACGTCCAAGAGTTCAAGAATGCATCACCAATATTTGCCAAAAACCTCTTCTCATCTGTCTCGAATTAAACAACAAACAGCCTTGCATAATAAAAAAATAGTAAAAAAAAAACAAAAGCGATGGGTATGTGCTCTAGTTTAGTTCTTCAACACCAACTTTTATATTCTTTCGCTTGTTGTGCTAGCATCAGCATTTTTCTTTTCGGAGAGCGAACCAAAAACCACAACAAGCTCAGACCTTCCCCAACAACAACAATAACTACTACTACTTATCGAAAGCAAACAAAAAAAAAAAAAAACTACCCAACACAGCACTTTATGCCTCACCAAAACCAAAACAAAGAAACTATTTGGAGCTGGCTCCAGCTTTCAGTTGTAAATCTATTCTTTCAATAGGAACAACGTCAAGATTGATTTTTTAGTATAAATTCCTCAAAGAAACTTCTCCAGAGCATCAATCTCTTGCAAAATGTTCAAGAAACATCACATCACTTGCATTCTTTGGATTACTATCGGCCTGATGGCTATCGCTGTCCGAGCAGGGCCAGTCGACGAGAATGAAATCAAGAAGGGACGTGAATGCAAGACATTCTGCGATAGGTGCGGCTGTATTGGGTTCTATTGTGGCGAGGAATGCATCTGTGAGTGCAATCAGGAGAAAAACGGGGGTGACACCGAGTGCATTTCTGCCATTCAAGCCAACGCCAAACAGAACAGGACTCCCTTCGAGATTCTCATTCAAGGGCCGAGTTCCAATAGATTCCTAAGGAATGCTCTGCAATTCGATCAAAATCAACAAACGTGCAGTGCAGGAGAGACTGGGCGCACGAAAAGGAGCACCGTGGTTATTTATAAGCCAGCCGTTGAGGATCTCCTCAATTTCGATGGATTCTGTGAGAGGCCACTGAAGAAGGAGGATGTGGCGCCGTTGAAGCAGACATTTCGTGGAAAACGAGCTATAGGCAGCGATTCATGGTTCACAGACTTCTCCAACACCCTTGTAAAGCCAGCTCCTATCGCTGGAATGTCGATCGATGCCGACGAAATTGAAGAAACTATCGAAGAGGAACCCGAGCAGGAGAACGCAGTCCAAACAACAGAAGAAGAAACTATAATTCCAAAGATTCGTGAAATCAGGAAAGACCTCAGAAATGCCTTGAACATCGGCGAGAACGAGAGCATAGTCAAGGGAATTCGCAAGACATTCAACAAAATCGGCGACAAAGCAATCAAAGCTGTGGAACTGGACGGAGCCGTTAAGAAAATTCGTGGAGCCATCACGAATCTCCTGCCCACGACAGAAGAAACCCAGCCCGGCAACAGTCAGAGCACCAGCAGAAGGATTCTGAACAAAATCAGAGGAAAGATATTCCAGCCATATGGCGAGGATGAAGGACTCCAGACATAGTCGAAGGGAATAAATAAAAAGCCCACCGCAGGTGGTGTCCCCTTTTTTTCTTTAAAACCGTTATTTATTGTAATATTTAGAAAATTCAAATAAACTTAATTGCTTTTTTCATAAATCTATCGTCTCTTGCCTTTTCCTTTTTTGTGACCACCACCCCCACCACCAGAGTGATGAGCCTGTGCTGGGGCTGAAGCAGATGATGACTGAAAAGAGTCCGATGATTTGTTTTGCCTCGACTTCAATTGGGGAATCTTGGCGGCGATAAATTGCAAAAGGTTGTCTCTGGTTGCCAGCTCGGGATTGCATGCGGTTCCATCGTTGTTTCGCATTTGAATGCGAATGCGTCCACGAAACTGAGGTTCCTTGCTCTTTTCACGGCAATACTCCTTGTTTTCAACAGCAACTCGCAGACTTGTCACCGAGAGGACATCGCGAATCTCAACGTACGTTGGATTTTCAATACATTGTTCCTTGGGTAGACGGCGGCCCTCCTGGCGCGACTTTTTGCTGTTGATGTAGCCTGGATAGACACAAACCCACCTGCAATGTTAAGCATTCCGTAGTTGTAGAATTTGTAAGGGTAGGCGATTGGGTGTATTTTCGTTTACCTTTCCATGTCGCTATGTTTCTTATCGGGTGTCCAATTGGTTCGAACGGCAGCAGCAGCCATTGTTTGATGTTTGTATTTGAATTTTCTTGATAAAATTACCTTATAAAATTAAAAATAAATGCAATGATTATACGTGCAAAGAAGACTTTCGTTTTTTGGTCTTTGACGATGACAGTTAGTTCAAAGATGACACGTCGGTGACAGCAACTGTCATATAAGTACAGTGCGAAGAAAAAGTACTGTAAACTAGGTCTGTTTAGCAACGTGAAATTTCTTGCGAATTTGTACAAATTTTCACAAAATTGCACAATTTTAAGGCTTAACTACATAAGCCAAAAAGTACTTTTGTACAAAAGTTAAAATATTTTTTTTCCCGCTAGTGTAGTTTTTTTGTGAAAAAGAATATACAAATTTTTTTTTAGACCAAAATTTAATCTTTGCATCATTTTTATAAGTTTTCCAGTCAGAAAAACTATTCCAAAATGAGTTTGAAAATTTTCACTTTTGTACTTTTTCACTTTTTGGGCTTATGTAGTTAAGCCTTTATACAAGGCGAGTTTTTTTGCAAGTCCATATGGATTTGTCGAAAAAAACGACATCGGGTCTTAAGAACTTCTTACTTTCAGTACGTAAGTCCCGATAATTATCTGGACTTAGCTAAGTCAAAATGGATTTAAGTTGTTGTTGTATTTATGTGTAAAACTACTAGTTCCGATGTTGTTTTTTTTTCGACAAATCCATATGGACTTGCAAAAAAACACGCCCACAAATTCCTGTTCGTTAACTCGAAAAAGTTGCAACGAGAGAGCATATCGAGAGAGAAAAAAAATTCCCTTCCATTGGATAACTTGCGAATTTGTGTTGAATGAATTTCTGTGTGCAAGAAGCGTAAAGTCCAGCAAAACACCCAGCTGTTAGCATCTTCTGCTTTTAATTTGAAATTGTGGTTTCTGGTATGTGAACATAACTTAATAAATAATAAATAACTTGATAAATTTATATTTTATGTGATTTTTTTTTAAATTAAACGCAAATTGTTAACAAAACCAGACTTTTGGCACGTGATTCTTGATGTGAGGAGTAAAATTCTGACATTTTGTACACAAAAGTGGTTCTCCATTATTTTTGAGAAATTCGTTCTCTCTTTGGTGTTTTGACAGGTTTGAAGCCCGAACCACACAACTCTCGTGTGGTGTTTTGGGGAGTAGTGTGTCGCTATCGCTCTGCTGTATTTCATATGCTTAGAGCCATATTTGTATCGTGTGATGTGTTGTGTCGAAATCTATGAAATACATTGGAGTGACAGCGACACACTACTCCACAACACACCACACGAGAGTAGTGTGGTTTGGGCTTTACACATTTTGCTGAAAAAGATACCAAACAGACCTACTTAGACTGCTTTTACATTACAGCGATTTTTAATCTTCGTTTCTCCTTTGGTTTCCTTCTAATTGCAAATACCTTTTACACGACAGCAATTTTTAATGAAAAGTTTAGTTTGTGCAAGTGAAGAAGTATCATCTCACTGCACTCTTTACTCCACTTGATTAAGCGAAGTTATCTGAGTGGACGACGAATGAAAATAAAACACATTCGAACAGTAAGGAAAAGCACAAAGAAGAATGAGCGATAACTCTGCAATTTGTTCAACCTCAGCAATTTCGTCTACCCCGGCCACCACATACGTCCCTCGCCCACGTGCTTAAAAATCGCAAGAAGAAATTGCATGGCTTAAAAGCAGTCTTATATGCAAGACTTCCAAGATAATTTTAATTGTCAGTCAGTTTTTCGAAATAATTTCTGTGAGATTTTTTTTGAGGGACACGATTTAAAATGTTTTTTTTGGAAGGTTTCACTCTTTTTTAATGTCAATGTAATGCTACGTTTTCATTATGTCAAACTGTAATATTTCGTTGCAAATTTATATGTTTGATGCCAAATCATCTCATTTCCCATACAAATTCACATTTTGAAATAAGGTAATTTAAACCAAATTTGCACGAAGTTACTTTTTAAAGCCTAGTACGCAGATCGTGATAAATTTTAGCTTCCACTTTTCTCTCCAATCATCAGCTAAAACTCTAGCGTCGTTGTGGAGAATATGTCACAGACAACACTTGTTATCTGTAAAAAGTTATATTTAACAATTTCAAAGATTTTTTTTCCGTTATTTCAAGTAATTTTAAGCAAATAAAATGGAACCTTCTCTTTGACTGAGATAAAAAGTTTGTTTCCAAATATTATCCACATCACTTTTTATTTTCACAGAGCAAAATTCACAAAAAAATCAAGAGTAAAGAAACCTTCCAAATTTAGCTGGAGAATTAGGCCAGGCGCGCACATGCAACTAAACTGTTTGGTTTCGATTTTGAGCACTCGGGATTATATGAGAGTCCGCCGGTTTATGTGCGCGGACTCTCATATAATCCCATAGTGCTCAAAATTGCAACCAAACTGTTTAGTTGCATGTGCGCGCCTGGCCTTAATGTGCTGAACAATTATTTCGTGCGCTAAATTTTGACAGATAGCGATGTAGAGTAAGAAACAAAATTTTGATTTTTTAGCTGGATCTAGGTACTACTCTGCTAAAATGCTTAGCTAAATTTTAGCTTGGCTACATTTTGGAGAGAATTTTGTATGAAAACGAAAATTCAGCGCGGTCTTCGTATTAGACCTTAACAAACAGGAATTTGTGACAAATTGTGCAATTTTGTGAAAATTTGTGCAAAATCGCAAGAAATTTTACGTTATCAAACAGACCTAATATATAAATCTCATACCCACTCCTAAAAATTTGACAAACATAACAAATTTAGTGCAAAAAGTAAATGAATAGACTCCATGTTTTTAATATTTTGTTTGAAAAACTGCTGCCAAATAGCCATGATGTCCAATCATATTTGCTTCATAAAATGCCCTTTGGGCGTGGTTTGGTAACGTGAAATTTTTCACAAATTTTCGCAATTTTTCTCAAATTTTCACAATTTTCTGTCAAAACCCACATGAAAAAAACCAGTTTCAGGAAACTTGATGAAAGTTTAGGCTTAACTACATAAGCCCAAAAAGTGAAAAAGTACAAAAGTGAAAATTTTCAAACTCATTTTGGAATAGTTTTTCTGACTGGAAAACTTATAAAAATGATGTAGATAGATTAAATTTTGGTCTTAAAAAAAATTTATACATTCTTTTTCACAAAACAACTGCGCTAGCGGGAAAAAAAATGTTTTTACTTTTGTACAAAAGTACTTTTTGGCTTATGTAGTTAAGCCTTTTTAGTTACAAACAGACATATTGACACAACGTCAAAAAAAGCTAATCTGCAGTTCCATTATTGTTTCATGTTGTAGGGGGTTAAGTAAAAATTTGTTCGTAACGTACGAGCCAACCAATTGAACACAGCCCATATTCCATAGCTTTCAAAACTGTGAAGTTGACATTAAACTTTGGACACTTCAACTGACAGTTTAGTCAGTTTTTTTATTTCTTGAAATTTTTCGACAACAAAGATCGAACAAATTAGCCACGGATTGGATTGCATCGAGCGAAGTCTTGAAGAAAAAGATTTCATTTTCCGGCCGACTGTTCACCGAAGAAAGTCTTCTCTTTCAAGAAAATATCAAACACCATATTCGTCTTTCGCCATCAACTATGGAGGAACTCAATGAAATTCTCGATATGTCCAAAGACAAATCCACACAAAAAGAACAGGATGAAGTGAGTATTACAAGGATTATTGATGTAACTAATCCTTGAAATGATACATTTGACTAATATCTACTCTTCGTCTTTGCTATTATAGATTCTGCTACAGCCTTTCATGTATATAAAACAGATTCCTGGTAAGCAGATTCGTTCGAAACTCGCCTGTGCCTTCAACCATTGGCTAAACATTCCCATGGACAAGTTGTACATTATTGGTGAAATAGTTCAGATGCTTCATAATTCCAGTTTGCTGTAAGTCTAATACTAATGCCTTCCAATTGTTTTGTTATATGTTTAAAATTTACTCGTAGTAGTTGCTTCTCGATGCTCGACGCATGACCTCTAGCAATAGAATCATTAAGCTTACATCCTCCATTTGATTTGGCCATAAATTCCCAACTGAATCAATGAAAGATTTATGTGTTTGTTTACATAAGAACCTCACAAATCTATTTTTCTAACCGAAACGAGCAGACTTCGAAAGTTTGTATGGTCGGTGATGCAAAAGAATTCATTTTCCAAAATTGGTTTTGTTTATTTTTACTTTTTTTATTTTTTGTTTATTTTCTTGAGATCTTGAGAAGAAAAAAATATCCAACGTGTTGAAACATTTTGTCTTCTTCAAGATATGTGTAGTTTAACGGTTTCCTGTGCAACAATAATTCAATATGGTAACCATAAGTTTTATTTGTTGCATTTCATATTCAGATCAGGTATTTTGTGTGAAGGTGATCTTGTCTCGTCTTTCGTAGGTTTCATGGTGAAGGTTGCACTTTATTACGATATAAATCGACTATCAATGGGTTCACGAACACAATGTAAATTATTAATATTATGACACATAAGACGGTCTAGAAAAAGAAATTAAATTTTTGGACTTCGTCGCGTCTCGTGAGGTGCAAATTGCATGTTTATATTAATTTATGTGTGAAGTTATCAAAATTCGTCAGTGCATTTTTATATGAAATTGAATGCATAGTTTAACTGATTAAAGTAACCCTTCAAAAAGTAATCGGGGCTGAAATAAAACTTATCCATAGCTTCAAAATAACAAAAATCTTAAATTTTAATTAAAATTAAATGAATAGTCCAATAGAAACGGGTTAGGTCCACTCAGATCGATTTCGAGAAAAACAAAAATATGAATTCTTAAAACCCTTCCACAATTTCCCTTCAATGGCGTTTTCAATTACTCGTTCAGAAGCCTTCTGAACCCAAAAAATTATAGTTCTTCTTCTGAAAGAAGAGAATATGCTTTTGAATTTAAATTCAGAATCGAAACCAGGACCACTCTCACATACTTTAAAATGCCACAATTGATTAGTTTGAGTTTTTTTTGTTGTAATTTTCATTTCATTCATTTAAAAATCAATAATCTTTGACGTTTTGAAACATTTTTGAATTTAATTAACACAAATACAGTGATACACAAACTTAAAAATCAATCAAGTTGTACTATCGCCTGTTCCATTGGCAAGATGTCCCGATTACCAACCGAAATAGCCCTAAGTATTGACATTATGCCTGTTTGGTAACTTAAATTTTCTCCATGTTTTGCAAAATTGACTTGACTTTTTAACATTTTTTCTCATAAAAGATATGATTGCATTATTGACCTATTAATACGAGCAACTCTTCAATGGGTAGGTACATTATAGTTTTTTTTTTTTTTTTAAACAAGATCGTGCGGTCCAGGCGTGCATTTTAATTCATTAAGTTTTTTTCTGATATAATCTATTCGAATGTTTAGTTGACTCAATAAATAATGTATTTAAAATTTAATATTATTTACTAAACATTCAATCCACAAAACAGTACACATTTTAAGCCAAAAAAAAAATATTGTAGAGCCAATGTTTGTTTTTAATAATTACTCTCAGGGAATTTCATTAAAATGCTATTACAGCTTTAGAGCTTCTTTATGCTAAGCATACAATCTCCATTCGTATTTATTACTCAGTGTATAATTTTTGACCCATTCTTTTTTTTTACATGAATCATTTCTTGTTTCTTTTAAATTTTATGAGGTCAGTTTAAAGTTTCAATTGCAAATAATAATTACTCACAGCATTGTTAGAATTCTTGTTTAACCCTCGCATACACTTCATTGTTGTAAGTTATAATAAGGTAAAGTGCTTTTAATTACACTTAACTGGATCAAATTGATACTTTATATTTATTTAAAGCGATTGTTTTTCGCTCTTTGGTATCGTGATACTTTTTTTTTTCTCTAGACAACCATGAACATGAACATGAACCATTAACACTTAATTAAGATTTTATTTAAATTTCGCATTGCAGTCAGATAACCAAGTTTTTCATCTTTTTTCACTGATGAGGGAACATAACATACACATACTTAATTAAGAATTAAGTTTTTTTTAATAAGTAGTGTTAAGGCCAAAAGGAAACATTTTCCATTTCCGACTCTCTTTCTTGAATTCATCAACTATCTTCCCTTCCACAACTTTTAATCGAATGGGACTAAAGCCCGAACCACACTACTCTCGTGTGGTGTGTTGTGGAGTAGTGTGTCGCTGTCATTCCCATGTATTTCATAGATTTCGACACAACACATCACACGATAAATATATGGCTCTACGCATATGAAATCCATTAGAGCGATAGCGACACATGACTCCACAACACACCACACGAGACATATCTGGTTCCGGCTTAACAGTTTAAGATGTGTTGACGTTAACGTTCATCTAAATGTCGGTTTTTTTTTAATGAACAAGAACATACACACTATATATTATAACCGTATTCTAATGTGATGGAAACGTATTGCACGTAAGACCAACGTTTTTAGTTTATTATAGCTCTGGCATAGATGTATACTGAATGTTGTCAAGAAGATTTACTTACTTTTTCGAAAGTGAGCACAGTTTAAGGAAAAACTAAATTTTTTAAAGCTTTAATCGAACAGATAGAAATGAACTAGACCAAAGGAATTTCAATTTATAACAATTAAAACAGTTTATTGCCATTGAAAATGAGAGTGCATTAACGGGCTTCGGGCTACTTTAAAAAAAAAACTCTAGTAGGTGACCGACACGTATGGCCACCGGCTGCAACAACAGCACCTTTATAAAAAAAAGCTGTAATGGATTAGCATTTCCTTACTCACTTCCTTCTTATCGCAAATATTTAAAAGTTAGTTTGCAGGGCAATTTTTCTATTTCAATTAGCATTTTATTTAGGTACACACAAAAATGTATATTGAAATAATATGTCAACCCAATTCCCAATGAAACAAAACCTCAAATAACAAAAAGCGGTTACTTCTTGTTGTGCTCTCATTTTATTTGGTAATATTAATTATTACTGTGAAGAAGGTTAGAAATTCAATCAAAAAACTATTTCAAACGCAACATAAATTTGTCACTTAATTAATACCAAATAAATCACTTTGATTTGTTCATAACTATAAACAGGCCGCATAACAAGGAAACCCTGTCTGGGAATTTCCCCTTTTCAATAATCATTCATCAATTGGAATAATTTATTAAATTGATGAGCTGCTTTTCTCAATATAAAAAGGGCAAATAAAAGTAAAAAAAAAAAAAAAAAAAAAATAGAGAACAAATTCGTCCAACATCATACATATCACTTAAACATTAAAAACATTTCAACCATCTGAATGCTGCAAAGCAATTCCAAAAATTAATTATTTCCTTTGTTGGATTGGTCATCATTGTGCCTCCGCCCCTTTCTGCAGCATCATTGCTTGGAATTTTACTTTTTCTCTTTACAAAATTCAATTGAATTCAGCAGTGACAATAAATTTGTAAACAAAAAATGCCTTGTTTGCGCTTAATTAACTATTAAAACTCCCCTTGTGAGAGGAGTAGAGAAGCAAATTATTTTAGTTCGTTTATTTATCCCTTATTGCATTTTCAATCTAATACTCATTGGGTTTGTAGATTTTTCATAATTATCATTTGGGACTACTAACACGATTCTCTTACAGAATTGATGATATTGAAGACAATTCAATTCTTCGCAGAGGAATCCCAGTGGCACATTCCATCTATGGAGTTGCGAGTACAATAAACGCAGCCAACTATGTTTTATTCTTAGCTATGGAGAAAGTCCAATTACTTAATCATCCAGAAGTAAGTATTGTTATCCACATAAAACAGAGAGAAACAGTGAAGTTCAACGAATTAAAATTTCCTTTAAACTTTCAAAAACAACAAAAAAAAAAAAGGCAACCAAAGTGTGTACAGAACAACTTCTCGAACTACATCGTGGCCAAGGAATGGAAATATACTGGCGAGATAGCTTTACATGTCCCACAGAGTCTGATTATAAATTGATGACGATTCGCAAGACCGGTGGTTTGTTTATGTTAGCCATAAGATTCATGCAACTTTTCAGTACAAACAAAAGCGATTTTACTAAGTTAACAGCCATACTCGGATTGTATTTCCAAATTAGGGATGACTATTGTAATCTAAGTATGAAAGAGGTAAATTTAAAATATTTTTAAAAATTAAAATCATACTCGTACAATTTAAACTTGGTTATTTTTATTTATTTTAGTATTCTGAAAACAAAAGTTTCTGCGAAGATCTAACAGAAGGTAAATTTAGTTTTCCTATCATCCATGCCGTCCAAAATCAAGGAAGTGATAAACAGGTCTTACGTAAGAAAAATTCATAATAATTCTGTGGTCCATTGGTTGGGATTGATGATTGTTTTATTCATTTTTTGCAGATATTTTGAGGCAGCGAACTCGTGATATCGAGGTGAAAAAGTACTGCATAACTCTTCTCGAAAAGCTTGGAAGTTTTAAGTATACAACAGATATTTTGGATAAATTGGACAAGCAAGCAAGGGAAGAAGTAAGTGTTACGATAAAATTAACTACGTACTCCAATTTCTGAGCGTTAGAATACTTTAAGCACTTTAGTTCTAGCAGCTAGCCAATCTCTAAATACTTGGACATCTACCTATATATAAACGAATTCTAGCTGTAGCCTTACAGCCATATTATTGACATGTTTCAAAACTAGTTTAATAGCAAAACTAGTTTTATAGAAGTTTGGAGTCACAATATTGACACGGTTTTATGAAATAAGAAATTTATCCAAAGCTAGATTTAAGTTTTCGAGTTTTAGGTGTCAAAATACTTTTTTAAAATACCAATTTTAGCCCCTCCAAACATCTTTAAAACTAGTTCTGTCATGAAACTGGTTTTGAAACAAGTCAATAATATGGCTGTTAATAAATGCTAATTAACAATTCTATAATCTGTCAATTTCGAATGAATAAATGAGTTTGAGTGAACTTTTGGATACGTTCAACGGACATTTCGTTCATTTAAATACAATTTTCCAGTTCCTAACTAACCCAGTTTAGAATTGAAGTGTCTTCGTTAGACAAGCGATGGAGAATGTTTATAAATGTCTAATGTCTAATGTAAGACATACTTTGGAATGGGTTTATAAAAAAGACTACAAATCTACAGAAGATTCTATAAATAAATATAAATAGTGCGCAGCCACAGCTCGTGCAGAACCACGGTCTATAGTGACTTACAACTCTCAATCACTCCTGTGAGCGTGTTGTTAGGAAGGAATAGAGTGCATGTTCCTTTTTTTGCCGAAACCGAACGACTATGATGACATGAAAAAGATACTCTTTTCCTCGCACCGTGAAAAAAACTTTTTTTTTAGGTGAAATAGGCTCAGAACATAATAAATTTAAAATTGTCGAAGTAAGTTCGTAAGTAAATTTTCTTCAAGACCTAAGCAACCAGTAATTGTTATGCTCTTTTTTCTTGCTGCCAGTTCACGTAAAAGAGATCTTAGAAATCACCACAATCTCAGTAATCATTGGCATATGCTGCTGTATTCCCACGTATGATATTTCTTTTTTGAACAGGCTTTTAGACTGAATACAAAATACTATCTTTCGACTTCTAATTCCATTTGTCAGCCTTGTTTGGCATGTGGATCGTCCTTATAATTTCATCTCGAAATAAAAAAAAAAAAACAATTTCTATTAATAATGTCTTTCTCTTCTCACAGACTGCGAAATTCGGACCTAATCCCATAATGGAAGCTCTTCTTGATGAACTTCTTTCATGGAAAACAGCAGAACTATAGACTCAGCGAGTTCGGCCAGTATAAAACTCTACGAATGTAATAGTTGAAGTAAACATAAATCAACAAAACAAAATGTAATTTATTTAACTACTTCACTCGTTTACATATCTTATATTATTTATCTCATTACAGCTTTCATAATCTCAACAAAGAAGTTACATTCATCAATATTATTTCAACAAAGCAAAACATGTTCCAACATTATCTTAAGAATATTGACTTTAATTTAAGACTTCGATTGGACATTAGTTTCTAATGGGCATTAACAGAATTGAACACAACAAACATTACAAAAAAAAAAAAAAATCAAGCACTGTTTAAACATTTATAGATATAATAATAATATGTACATGAGTTTTGTGACCTCTTTATTGGTAATATGTTGTTGTTTTTTGGGCTTTCGATCAATTTATATTTCAATTAAATGAAACACATAATTCTGTCCATGATTATGCACATCATCAGGTAGATAATGTTATTTATTTAAAATAATGGTTAATCTAATTCTCCGTATTATATCCTTAATTTTATGTGTCTAATATTTAATTTCAAATTCAATGTGAAATTTTAACTGCTGTTCTATGTTGTAATTTATTGCTGAATAATGTTCCGACTTAAATAAAATGTATATGTCTTGTATTCATTTAATGTCTGGTTTTTTCTTAAGAGACATTTTGCATTTGTGTTCATCGGTTTTGAGAAATTAAAAAAAAAAATAAAACTAATTGCTTTAAATTTTATTTAAAATGCTAAAAATGCTAGCAACCAAATATTCACATAAACTGAAAAAAAAACATAGTTCCATTGTTTGATTGTATAGAAACAAAATAAGAATTGTTATTGAATTTTGCACTTTTGTAAGCTGAAGGTTAAAGGAATAAAAAAAAAATCGTTAAAAAGTATATTATTGCTTGTTTTTTCTTCTGGTGTCCAAAATTAGGTGCAGAGAAATATTGACTAACTAACTGACTTGATTCTAAAAATTACGATTTCATGTTTGCAGGAAGCATTCTTTGTTCTGAGCCCCAGAATTGTCTCAAAACGTTGTTTAAGCAATGTAAAGAACGTACATATATACCTATAACACGATTTTTTTTTTTCAATTTTCTTTTATTATTAACTTTTAATATATTCAGCCCTATCACGAATTCCATCGTAATCGGAATGTTTCCGAATCTCGAAAAATAAAAATCTCAGAATCTGATTCGATGGATTTTGTGATACTTTTTTTCGGGAGTCGTACGTAACAAGTTTCCGATTACTATGGAATTCATGATAGGGCTGATTAAACCCTCCTTATTCGTATTTGAACAATATAAGAGCAAGTGGGTGCGAAACAGCCGTTCTCATTACTTAACCTGAATATTAAATTTTTGTTTTATCAACAAACAAATATGGGATTAAAAAAAAACTTTTTTTGGATACATGTCCCCACAAATATTAATTATTTTCCAGCATCAATATTTGATTTAATTCTATTTGATTGAATTCTTTTATTTCATTCGAACATTAATTTATTTAAATTTAAAACCATGAGATTTAAGAACAAAATATTGTTCATTGCTTATGCGGCATAATGAACCCTCATTAAAGTCCCTTTCCGCTTATGTTTTCGTTATAGCATAAATAATTTGCTCTATTGAAAATATCAATTAATTTAATACCCTCATTGAATATTCATCACTGTGACTTTAACTAATGTCTAATTATTTAATGCGATTATAAAACGCTAAATTAAAAAAAAAAAAAAACAACAAAGTTTTGTTTATTCATAAGCGTCCGACAATTATTCTCTTCAATGAAGTACTGCAACAGGTTAATTCCCTGTTCCGTAAAACAAGAAGAATTACGAGACCAGCAACAAGCCTCGGAAACGGACTGATCTCACGACGACAACCCACGCAAAAAAAACGGAATAACGATTTACGAATTTTCTCAGGAACGTACGATCGCTCTATAGAGCTCGAGCTGCTCAGCAGCTAGCCGATGCCCTGTCAAAATATAAAGCTGACATAACAGCACTTCAAGAAATAAGATGGACAGGGAATGGTGTTCTACAGAAGAAAGATTATGACTTATACTACAGCTGTCATACAAAACACCATGTGCTCGGGGTAGGCTTCCTAGTCGGCGAAAAAATGAAGTCTGCCATCATCGGCTTTAACGCTATAAGCGAAAGGCTATGCACCCTTCGCGTGCGAGGCAAATTTAAGAACATCAGCCTCATTAACGTTCACGGACCTACGGAGGAGTCTTCAGACGAAGAAAAAGAGACTTACTACGAACAAGTCGAGAGGGCCCTCAATGCCTGTCCAAGGTATGACGTAAAAATCATCCTTGGGGATTTGAATGCAAAAATAGGTCGGGAGCCGGTATTCAGGCATTACGCAGGCACCCATAGTTTGCATGAGAACACTAATGACAATGGACTTCGAGTCTTAGAATTGGCAGCATCGAAAAACATGGTCGTTGCGAGTACCAGGTTCCCGCGTAAAGATATCTACAAAGCCACTTGGGTATCACCTGATGGAGTCACTCGTAACCAAATTGACCACGTGTTGATAGACCGTCGCCACTACTCGAACTTGATGACGGTACGAACGTACCGAGGTGCCAATATCGACTCGGATCACTATCTTGTTGGTATGGTTTTCCGAGGGCGGATTGCCTTGCGAAGACGTATTGCATCCGCCGATCAGGTTCGAATCAACACGGCTGCTCTGCGCAATGAAAACACCAGTAACACCTTTGGTAATGCGTTAGGACTCGCCCTAGAACTGGGTAGAGTAAGTCCTGGAGCCAGTATGCTGGGCGTAGATGAGAAGTGGACACGCCTTAAGAATACTGTCATTAGTACTGCCAACTCCATCTTAGGCAGCAGTCGTAGAAATCGGAACGACTGGTTTGATGATGAATGCAAGCTAGCGACTGAACGTAAGAATGTTGCGTACCGAGCAATGCAACAATCTCATAGAACGCGGGCACGCGAAGACGAATATAAAGAGCTCAGAAGAATTGAAAAACGGCTTCACAGACAGAAAAAATCAGCCTGGGAGAAGAACATAATCTGTGAAATAGAGAAAAGCCGAGAGCGAGGTCCGCACCAGGTGCGGAAGTTCTACCAATCCGTCCGAAACATGACGCAGTACACACCACGCTGCACATACTGCAAGGACGGAGAGGGAAATCTGATCACCGATCCTCAAGGCATACTGGAGCGATGGGAAGTGTACTTCAATGAATTGCTAAATGGTCAGCTCACTGCAGAAGTGGAGGCTCCACTACTTCAAGAAGAGTACCCTATGTTGCCGCCACCAAGCATAGAAGAGGTTGAGAAGGCTATAGGCCGGCTAAAGAAAAACAAAGCCCCGGGAGCCGATGGTATACCAGCCGAACTATTTCAACACGGTGGGCCAGCTTTACGTCAAGCAATTCATGAGATTATAGTGCACGTGTGGGAGCATGAAGAAATTCCAGAAGACTGGCGAAAAGGTATCATTTGCCCCATACATAAGAAGGGAGATGTCACAACGTGCAGCAATTATAGAGGTATCACGTTGTTGAGTACCGCCTATAAGATACTCTCCTCTATCCTACAAGACCGGATAACCCCATACGCTAAAACCATCATCGGACAATATCAGTGTGGTTTCATTCCAGGCAAATCAACAACTGATCAGATCTTTACCCTTAGGCAGGCGATGGAAAAATGTCTAGAATTTAACATCCCAACATACCACCTGTTTATAGACTGTAAGGCCGCCTACGATAGCATAGCCAGGGTAGAACTTTACAAAGCCATGAGAGAATTCGGCATCCCAAATAAATTGACACGACTATGTAGGTTGACCATGACCAACGTAACAAGCCAAGTAAAAATAGCCGGATTGCTATCCAAACCAATCAACATCTTTAATGGACTCCGACAAGGGGATGGTTTGGCCTGCCTCCTCTTCAACCTGGCGTTGGAGAAAGCAATCCGTGACTCTGGCACGGCAACAAGAGGGACCATCGTCAACAGGTCCAGCCAGATACTGGCTTACGCAGACGACATCGACATCATCGGAAGAACTGAGCAAGCTGTACATGATTCCTTCATCCAGATCGAGCAGGCGGCACAAAATCTGGGGCTGCACATTAGTGAAGGTAAAACAAAGTACATGGTGGCGTCGAATGCGAGAGGAACAGTTGGTCAAACAATCAAGGTAGCGGAGCACGAATTTGAAGTGGTGCAATCCTTTAAATACCTTGGGTCAATAGTAGCAGCCGATAACAATATAGAAGAAGAAATACGCGGGCGGCTTCTCAAATCCAACAGAGCCTACTATAGTCTGTCAAAGCTCTTCAAATCCAGAAATCTCACCATAACTTCAAAACTGCTGCTGTACAGGACCATGGTCCTGCCAGTACTCACATATGGATCCGAGACTTGGGTGCTTAGCAAAAGGCACTCCGACCTCTTAGCCGCGTTCGAGAGAAAAGTCTTAAGGAGAATTGTTGGCCCCATATGTGAGGAAGGACGATTCCGGAGACGGTACAATCATGAATTGTACGCAATCTACCTTGAAGCAGATATCGTAGACTCCGGTGGGCAGGGCACCTAGCTCGCATGAGCGAAGAGGAACCTGCTCGGAAAGTTCTTTGTGGTACATTCTATGGTAGACGACAGCGTGGTAGACCATGCTTGCGCTGGAGAGATGGCGTAGACCAGGACGCCCGGAGCCTTGGGGTGCGCAACTGGATGGCGGCAGCTCGAGACCGGGATGGGTGGAGAGACTTGTTGAAGGAGGCCAGGACCGGACCCCGGTTGTCGAGCCGACGATGATGATGAAGTACTGCATACAATGTACATAATTCGCGACCTTAGGACAAGAGGGTTTAAAGTTTGAATTGCACACACATCACTTTCGAGAAAACTGAGGTGGAATAATAACTTTTGGACATTGAATTTAATCCAAACGTGTTGAAGCGTACTTTCCTACACAGTTTATTTTTTTTCTGATTTTTTTGCAATCATTGGATTTAAAATATATAAACTAGTTATTTAGTACCTAATTAAAATTTAAAAAAAATCTTTAGAAGATTGTTGCTCAACGCTAGGGCACTTGGGCCTAGGAAAAGAAGGTTCTAACTGGCTGATAGGATAAACTTTGTGGCAATGGGATGCGTTGGAGCAAGAAGGTTGTATCAAGATGGTATAAAGGTTCTATCTAAGAAATATTTCTGTTTTCCTTGTGACGCAAGGTTCTATCTGGTTGGTTAGAACTGGCTGTGTGTTGTAAACTTCAGATCGAATTTAATATGATTGTGTAGATATAGAACCTTGTTTCCTGATAGTTTTTAATTATTTCCGCAACCGTAAGAGATACATAGGCAGATAAGCATAGTGGCAATCGAAAGAGCATAATTAAAGCTTCTTTAGTACGATACAATGAACCTATAACTTGTTGTTCAATTTCGCGATATGTATGTCGTCGCCCCAACATTTGGTTGCCGTAAGCGCCATTTAAATGTTTTTGGGAAATCGCATTTAAAGTTTTGTCAGCTTATTGCATGAAAACCAACCGCTGGGATTTTTTCATTTTTTGATACGATATTTATACGGAAATCCTCTTTCAAAAAATGTAAGAAGTTATTCTAAAACACTTTTAGTTTTTAAAATATTTAAAATTTATTACAAAATGAGTTTGCCGTATACGCCACTAAAATCAATATTTTCTTTTACTCATACACGTACGTCAAAAATTGTGCACATACGGCATTCCAATAATAAATTAGTAAACAAAATGTTTTTACTTAAAATCAAGAAATTAGACCACACCTTTTTAATTTTGAAAAAAAAAGACAAAGTTTTTGAGACCAAAAAATATATATAATGTATTTATTTCACATTTTTTTAAAGTGAAGAACTACTTTTTAAAATTTCATTTTTATTAATAAAAAAAATCACAGTATTTTTCATACAGTCTTTCGTTATTATAATAAACAATACAAAACGAATATTAATAATAAAAAAGTAAAACTTAATGACTTCAAACATTTTATACATTTTTGTTTATAGCAAAAATAACAAAGCAGTAAAATAACTTAAAAAAAAAATAACATTAATTTTTGTATTCGATATTAAAGTAAAACATAATAATTATTATTATTACTTCAGTTGATTGAAAAGAGCTTCAAAATATTTCTTATCATCTGATGATATAAAAGGATACAAACTTTTTATATCATTAATTTTTTCCTTTGATATATTATTTTTTTTTTTTAATTGGTATTAAGATTTTGATCAAATAAGTTCTTCGGTTTTCCCAATGTAGTTTTAGTAGGTTTTTTAATTAATGAAATCGATTTGTAATGTACGTCTCTAGCATTTGTTATAAAAGATTGTTGAAATAAGTGTGGATTTTCGTACTTAATAAATTTTATTTTGGAAAAAGGCATATTTGCAAAATTTAAGTGACCTGCTTTGGCAGGGTACGCTTTGAAATCTGATGGTTGCATCTGAATTAATTTCAGAATTACCTTTTCATAGCGCAAGTTCTTAAGTTGCCTTAGAAGTGCCAATGGACTATGTATCTCAATGTCCTTAAGATGCTTGTCTATTGCACTATGAACAGATTAAAATTCCTGTATGAGTGAGTGTCCAGGCACCGAAAACTTTTGTAATATCATTTTCAAGTTCGGTGACTTGTGAAGAAAAGTGTTTAAAGCTGTTGACATTATCTTATTTTTATTTTAAGGAACACAAGAATCACTCCATAATGTCAAAATTACCACAAGAGGATGTTCTGTCAAGACTTGCTGTAATATTTTAATCAGAGCACTCGCTATATCGTCACCAGAACGGCCACAATTTACTTCACTCCAAATAGCGCAGTAAGTTATTTTTTGTTTTTTGTCAGCGGGGAAAACTGTTGCCGTCAAGTTAAAAACACTTAGTTTTCGTTTGTAGTAGAAAGAGGAAGCGTTTCCTTTGGGAACAGAAAAAACGCTTTGGAGGTCAAAACAAATTATTAAATTTTTCGGCTCCAAGTTGTTTCTGTCTAGGTCTCTTTCGGTCTTCATTTATATTTTGTCATCTTTATGTTTATTAAACTCTGCAATTTCTTTACTTGTAGGTATTTCTTTAGCTTTAAAAGTCAGACACCGATCGCATTGGTCTTTTTTTGGCTTGTAAAAAGACAAGTTAAATGCATTGTTAAACTCTTTGCGGTATATGCACTCTTTGGTAGGGTCATTCGTGGACTCCCTATATAAGGAATACATCTTTGTGATATTTAAGGGAGGCTCCAAATATTTTCTATCGGAGCTTGCCCTACAATAATGGGACTCTACTGTAGGAAAGCTTTTTATGTGATCATGAATCTCTTGTATTTTTCCAGGCGGGGTCACTTTTTTAGTGTTTTTTCCTTTATTGTAGGGATGTTGGCTGCCGTTTTTATTAAGGTTCTTAAAGTAATAGTAAATTCTTTTTTCGTTTATTGAGAGTGTTTAAAAAAAATGTTTTGCAGACTTGATGAATTATGTTATCTGTTTCCAAATAATGGGTGATTTTTTAAGAGGTTTAGAACTTTTTTTAAAAAAAAACACAAAAAATTCGAAAAAAATGAATGAAATATTTATTTGAATCGATAGTTTGAACCTTGGAATTTAATGTTTAAAGATAATTTCATGCAAATGTTGACCGCGGCTGCGTCTCAGGTAGCCCATCCGCTGAGTCCAATTTTGGCATACTCTTTCACACATATCGGCCGGTATCTCACGAATGAATGCATGGATGTTGGCTTCCAGTGCGCCAATCGAAGCGGGCTTGTCCCTATAGACATTAGCCTTGACATACCCCCACAAAAAATAATCTAATGGTGTCAAATCGCACGATCTAGGCGGCCAATTGACCGGCCCGAAACGTGAAATTAACTGTTCACCAAACTCGCCTCGCAATTGCGCCATTGTTTCGCGTGCTGTGTGGCATGTGGCACCGTCTTGTTGAAACCACATATCATGCAAGTCAAGAACTTCCATTTCGGCTCGGTAGCGTTCACCATTGACAGTAATGCTGCGATTCGCATCATCTTTGAAGAAATAGGCCCAATAATGCCGCCGGCCCATAAACCGCACCTAACAGTGGCTTTTTCGGGATGCATTGGTAGCTGTTGCAATGCTTCTGGCTGATCTTCACTCCAAATGCGGCAATTTTGCTTATTTACGTACCCATTCAACCAAAAATGAGCCTCATCGCTGAACACAAGCAGCGCGCGATGAACATTTCGAACCGAGCACGAATTTTGATAGTAAAATTCAATAATTTGCAAGCGTTGTTCATTTGTAAGACGATCCATGGTTAAATTGCAAACCAAACTGAAGCTGTTTGACAGTGACACAAGGTACTAAACACACGTCAGCTGTCAAAACCAGTGTTGCCAAAACCAAACCAGCTAAAAAATCACCCGTTAGAAGTGAAAAGTTTGTGTTTTTTTAGAAGATTCAATTTTTCTTCTACGCTTGATTAGAACCTGCTTTACAAATTTGCAGTAGAAGGTTGGCTTTTCTTGGTCCGATAAGCTCCAAAATGAATTAAATATGCTTTGCCTCGCTTCAGGACAAAAGATTTTTGTACACAAATAAAAACAGGTATGCTTACACGGTTCCAGCATTTTCCTTTCCTTAATATTTGTTCCTTTGATGTTCGTGTACTCCTTTCCAGATTCTCGCAAACGTTTTCTAAGGTGCTGTTTCCACATTTCACAATTCTTTTGTCTTTTACGAGTAGAGTTTTTTGGAGTCCCATCACTTCCTTTAATTGAAAAATATCTACTGTAAGTATATGGAACTAGTTCCTATATATACGATCTTATTTACCAGAAGTATCAAACTCTGATGACATACTTCTTACAATCTCTGTTAGAGGTTGTGGCAAATTTGGCTCATACACATAATAAGGGTCATTTTCGGTATCATCTGACCCTACAAACATGAAACAACGACATTTAAGAAAAAAAAAGTCTGGGTGATTTGAAATTTTGTTTACCAAAGTCTGATTCGGATGTACTTGAGGAAACACTATTTGTTTCTTCTCTGAACTCTGCTTCATTTGGGACTAGCTCGTCTAATAAACTTAAAAGAGTAGAAACATTGAATCAAAACTTATACCTATCTGTGCTATAAGTTCTTACGAAAGAAGGGATTCATCCATATCGGGTACTGGAGAATTCATTTTTCGGAGCTTTTAATGACGTCCTCTCACGACAAGAGATGGGAAGCAAAAGCAACTTAAATATTTTTTCAAAGAGAACGTTATTTATACTTTTTTAAGGGCACTGTAAAATCGTATGCACGTACGGCAAAACCAATACAAAATATTTTTCTTTCTAATGACGTACGTGCATACTATTTAATAGCATTACCTTGCATTTTGTAGGCACATAAGTCAAAACAATAGTGGACAAACATTTGAAGTTTATTGGCGTACGTTGTAGGACAATAGGACGTACGCCAAAACAATTCTTAAACAAAAATTAGCTTAAATTGTATGGAAAATATGACGTATATGCCAAATTTTGGCGCTTACGTCAAAACGACACGTGAACTTGATAAATTTGATGGATATACGTCAAAACCATTCTGTATATCTTTGCAATGGAAACAGATAGAGCCAAACGGATAAAAGATTTGGAAAGAGCTACCCCGAAAACATAAGACTGCATATCAAACTCAAAAAGTGAATTTTGGCGTTTACGGTAACCCAATTTTAGGGCGACGATGTATGTATTATGTTATTAGTTAGTTAGGTGGGGGGCTATGGATAGAAAAACATTCTGGTTCTGATGTTGACTAAAATTTATTTTTACCCGTTGTTAAATGTAATATTCCAACCAAAATATTTGGATGTGTCAAAAAGTCGATTTTGGCTGTTTTATATGCCATTTGGCAAATAAGTTGATTATTTTTTACGCCCAATAGGTGTTTTTTAAATATTTTATTGAGTAAGACATTTTTTTCTTGGGTTCGTTAGGGCACAACAAAGAAGGATGCAATCCAAATTTTCGACCATAGAAAATCCTTGAAAGGTTGCCACTTACGGATTTTAGCTTTCTGTATTCTAAATTTCTTCTCTCATGAAATATTAAATTCAGAATATTCCGCCTGGAAATAAATCTGGTTTTTAATATGTATGAGACCCTAGGAAGAAAATTTAACATAGATACTAAAAAGGGGCTAGCAAGGGTGACTATCAAATTGGGTAGGCACTCGCCAGCTATGAACCCTTTTGCCTTGAGAGAAAAACAAGAGAGACAAAGTTAGTTCTATCATGGACCAGGACCTTAACAGTTGGATACGCTAACCACTGGAGCTAATTCAAAACAAAGATGGTTCCTATTACGATTTTGAAAATGAAGAAGTTTTTATTTTAATTTTACAATCCTTTATATGTACATATGTATATGAGGTATTTTTGAGGAGATAGCAAAACTTGCCCGAAAAGTTTTTATTAGCTTGGACCTCATGAGAATGTGGCATATTTTCCTCTAATTTTTTTTTGTCAAAAACTTGCAATTTTTCCAGCTTGTAACACTTTCGATTTTTTTTTTGTAGAATAGAATGATTCCAATTTGTTGAATCGATGCCAATTGCACATGTCCTTTCAACAACGTTGACCGATCTTGGGCTTTTCGGGAAATTATCTGTCTTTTCTCTTTCTTGTTTATACAGTTATAGAATCCCGCTAGTCAGAGCTCTGACAGGTTAAACAAACAAATACAAACATACAAACAGCGAATGATTTTTTTCAGTGATTTTTATTATTCGCTGTTTTTTTTTATTAAAATATAAGTTTTTAATATTAATTGATGCTTAAATTTCAGTGTAATAACATGTATTCAATAGTTAGAAACGTCTTTGTGAGAAAAAAAAAAACAAAAACTACCAAGAAAAATACTTTACACGAAAAGTTTTACAAAGTGGAGACAGATTCACAAGAACAAATTTAATAAAATAACTAAAATTTTGAAGTGTTAACATGATTTTAACACTTTGATCTTTTAATTATTATAAGCAATAGTTTTAACATAAAACTTTTCGATGTGTATCTGAGAATAGATAAAGATGATTCTCATCGGCTTTGTTGGTCGTTTTGATGACGAAAATGAAAAATTAATTCATTTACTTTTTCCCAACGTTTCGACGGTGGTTGCCGTCTTCTTCAGGGGATCTTTATTTGTAAAAAAAAGAGCAGTAGTTACATAAAAGCGTCAATGTATGCAGGGCGGACGTGGTATACACTTACATTAAAGTTTTAAACAATTATGTATATAAAAAAAAAAAAAAATATTTGGAAATATTTTATATTTATTTAGTCCAATGAGTACAATCAAGTTTTGGATCTACTGTTGGAAACTAAGGAGCAGTAAACCGCTGAGATGTTTTGTGTGTCTTGTTTACGGTTCATGTTGTTCTTGTTATTGATTATGTGTAGTGTTTCTAACGTGTATCGTTTGGAAGTGTTTTTTTCCGTTGCCAAGGTCTCCACACCAGCAAAGTCCATTTGGTGGCCAGTTTCAACGCTGTGACAAGCCAGTGCCGTCTTTCCAGAATTTTTTGAACTAATGTCCGACTTGTGACCCGCCATTCTCTGTCGAAGGAGTTGTTTGGTCGTGCCGACGTAGCATAGATTACATGGATCATTGGTTTTACCTTGGCAGTTTACTTTGTACACCACGTCTGTACAACGGTCCTTTTCTGTCTTCTTTTTTAGTCTGGTTCGACTTGTACGCCAAGTTGACACCAATTTTGTTTTTGCCGATTATTTCTTTAAAGTTTTCGGAAAGCTTTGGGACATAAACGACACTTTTGTAAACACCTTTCCTCTCTTCCAATATATTTTCCGATTGAGCTTTGTATTTTTGAGGTTGTATCAAGCTTCTTATGATTTCGATCGGAAAGCTATTATCCAAGAGGATTTTTGTTACCTTTGCTTCGTTAGCGGAGTGGAATTCCCGATCACTCAACGCAAAGACTTTGTTTATAAGGTTCGATGCGACAAATACACTTCGAAGGTGTACAAAGATGCTGCAAATTTTCTCAAGAAACACAAAAACATTGTTATTATTGTACCAGCTGATAAGGGGAATGTGACGGTTGCGATGAAACTGACTGAGTATGAAGAAAAGATGACAAAACTATTGAAAGTGAATACCACGTCCGCCCTACATACATTGACACTTTTATGTAATTACTTCTTTTTTTTTTACAAATAAAGATCCCCTGAAGAAGACCTCAACCACCGTCGAAACGTTGGGAAAAAGTAAATGAATTAATTTTTCATTTTCGTCATCAAAACGACCAACAAAGCCGATGAGAATCATCTTTATCTATTCTCAGATACACATCTAACAATCAACTTGGTCAAAAAAATTCACTACATAAAACTTTTCTTTTACAATAATATTTTGAGCCAATTTAGAATTCACAAATCACTTTGTTACTATTCGAGCCATGTTAACATTGCACTAACACAATCAAAGAGTTTGTTTAACCTCTGACAAGCTTTCAACTGACGTCTGGGCAGACTTCCTAATAGAAAAATGTATTTTTAAAATGACTCTGAACAAATTTGTATTTAATTAATGGGATTTTTCATTGGTAAAATCAGATTTTTTAAAAATTGAAGCGTGGTGCTTCTTCTTCTTCTTTACTCCTCTACTTCCTTATTCTTCTTCCTTATTCTTCTTCTTCTTCTTCTTCTCGAAAAAAATAACCAACGATGACCTTTGACCTAATTTAGGGATCAGAGCCAGGCGACCAAAAACTCGTTCAGCCTGTCTACTGTGGGAAAACAATCAGTCAATAAAAAGAACAATTACTCCAACTTTAAGTTGTTTGCTAATCAGCTTTATTGAACAGACTGCGACTTCTTGTGATTTGCTGCGGCCTTTTATACTGTGGAAGGCAGCAGCACATTAAAATTTTGAATTTACAAAATATGTGTTGTTATTGATTTTGTTTAGCACTTTGATATTTACTTCATTAAAAAAATGTGCTTTCTTGTAAATGACTTTATATAAAATTAATTGAATGAATTTGAATAAAATGAAAATGAATGAATTGTAAATATATAATATAGGATGACTGTTACAAAATTGATTTTTTTTTTCATGGCGAATAATGGAACACTTTTTCAAATCGATTTATTTTTGTCATTGTATTCGTGTAGTTTTATTTCTGTGTCAATATTTCATATAAACTTCATCCCTTGGTGCACTTTTAGAAGATAAAGATATGAGCTTGATGAAGTTACCGATTCATTTCAAACTGCTTCCATTTATTATGATCGATTATTTCTCACATATTTTTAACACAATTTTTACACCCGACATGAATTAATTAATTCAAAAAACACATTTTCAAACAGACAGTTGGAAATTATTTTTGTGTTAGTACAGGGAGGGGTAAATCTGCCGAAAAATTTAGATCTGCAGTTGATTTTAAATCAAAAATAAATCAATTTTTTTTGACCAATGGAACGCAAAGATGGTCAAAATCGGCTGTTTGACAGATCCAAAACAAAAATAAATTGATTTATTTTACCAATGGAAAACCCTCTAAAATTGTCTATGCTTCCCCAATTTTTGCTCTCTAACTTCGGATTTACATTCAGCCTTATTGTACCCAACAACAACATTCCAGCCAGAAAATGTTCGCCTATTGTGAGTTTCCATCGAAATTTCATGATCGAAAAATTCCCCTGATTGTGAACATTAATTTCGGGCGGAATGTAATGTCATTTTCACTTCTTTTTTGAAGGCAATCATAATTTCGTTCGGTGGAAACTCACAATAGCTTTTAAAATTCCGGGCGAACAAAAAATTTTAAGGTAAAATATTTTTCGGGTGAAACTCACAATAAGGCTGATTGGTAGAGTTTATTATTACACCAAAATGACCCGAATTCTCTAACCATTTATCATATATTTTACAAACGCAATCACATTTTACCACCTTCCGGGGTGTGGTGTTGGTGTTGGTGTCATCCAAGCATTGAACTTTCCCTCTGTAAGTCCATAATCCATAATATTCCATCCATTCTACAATTAAAAATTGAAAATAAAAAATAATTTCACGGACGAATTGTTGCAAAACCATCATCGCCCTTTCGTGTTTCGTCGATGAAGGATTGGTTTTAAAATTGATTTTCACAAAAGCCAAATGGAATTATGAATAACGAAGGCAAGTTCCAAAAGTGATTATTATTTTAATTTTAAGGATTTTCAGTTCAGATTTTGTTCAATCCACTGGAATACTTATTGCGTTGGTAAAATGTTCGCCTTGAATTTTTTGTAATTTTAATAAAAAATCCTTTAAGCGAAATAATAATGACGAAATAATTGGCCAGGATATTAGTTTATGACTCTATGCGGTGGTTCTCTGGTGGTGATGGTGGTTATAATGATTGTGTTGAATTAAATTGGTGCTGATTGCTGGTGATTCTGTTTGTGATTAATATGAGGGCAGAAAAATTTAGAGCTGTGTCAATCGTGATTGATTCGGTCTTTTTGACCCGTTCACCAAAAAGAACGATTGATTGCAATCACAGTAAACCGAAACAATCAATCCCAGTATCAATCATTTCAGTTTTTAAATAAACGAGGTGACGCGAAGTATGTTTCGTTCATTACAATCGTTCTCAATCAATTCACACAAAGAAGGAAAAACACAAAAAAAAAACAGAAGCGCATCAAAAGGTAAAGAAACTAATATAAATGAATAAAACAAAAACCCACGACAGATACATACAATTATTTCTTCTCAGTTTAACTCCATATAATTTATTTTTGTGTTTGTCGTTTCTTTCTCATATGGTTCAGTGTCTGTTTTGTACGTTGTACCTATCATTTGATTGAGAATGACTTGAAAGAACGAAACGTATATCGTTCATGTGAACGATTGAAATTTGGATACAATGGTGGACGGCACGGGTCACAACTCAATAACAAAGACCGAATCAATCTGATTCCAATGTGAACGATGCGATCTTTGTGCTTTAAAAAGCGCGTTACCAATAAAGGTATTATTTTTTTAATTTGTTAGGTAGGTTTTTTATCTACATTTATCTTTGAATTGCAACCAAAAAAAAGAATGAACGTTTGAAAAGAACGAAGTGTTCCTATTTTATTGACAACAAAACGAAACTGAAACCAAAATGATTGGAAAAATGAACTATTTAAAAGAACGAATCATTGAACTGAACGACAAATGAACGATTGAATCTTTTAAAATGAACGATTGACACACCTCTCGAAAAATTACAAACAATAAATGCGCACAAATACATACATAACTGAAGTCTCAAGGTAGAACTAGAATAGTCAGAAGGCCACGCAAGTGGTCGTACGAAACCGAGCGAGTACAAAGAATTCGTATGTTGTGCTTATAATTGCGATTTGGTACTGTTCGTCTAGTTTTCGTTTACTTTTGCCGTCGGAAGTGAAGAGCGCTCATCGACCGCTCATTCGTAAGTGGATGGATGCTAAATTCAAAATGGTGAAAGCAAACTAAAACGAATTTGGTGCTTGGTGCTTAGTTTTCGACTTTTTTTCTAATTGATGAATGAGTGAGGTAAAATATCAACTTTTTAATTAATTTACATATTTATATCACATCGAATTTTAGAGGTTTCGCAAAGTAAATAATTAAAAGCCTGCCACTCTGTGCTGAGAAAATTGACATCGAACAAACAATTATTTAATTTGTTTTCTCTCTTTCAACCATTTAAGAGCATTATGGGTGACTTGTGAAATTGACGTTTCGGAAAGCTACTTTTCGGTCGGTTTTGACATAAGCTTCCGACATCTTCCGCCTATTCTAGTTCTACCTTCAATATGAAACGATTTAAATGATTATGATGCATTTCGTCACTATCAGAGTTCAGAGACTATCCACATGAAGATGACTATCCTTTGTAGCCATTTCAATTGGCCTAGAAGCTTGAAATGTCAATTTGTAGCAAAAAATTAGAATGTATGTACCTATGTATAAAAAGCTATTGAGTATTTTTAGTGCTTATATGGTGTCGTCTCCATTTACATTCATTTACCACCTCTTTGCAGTTAAAAACAAAACTTCAGATTTCTTGCGTTTCGGGCATTCTACAGCTCTATGTGTCCAAAATAAATTGTAAAATTTTACTGATTTTTTAAATGCAAAGAAATTAAGTCCAATAAATAAAAAAAAAAAACAACATATGCTATGATTTTTATTTTTTTTTTACTTTTTTTTATTTTTATTAAAATATTTACAAATTTTAATAATAAGTTATAATATTTTGTTTGTAAATTCCGTTATAGAATTATTATATCAGTTTTATTATTCCATGCTATTTTATTATGTATATTTGTTGTCAAATAAATATTTGTAGTTTTTTTTGTTTTAATAAATTTTCTTAAACAAAGTCAAATATAATTTATTTTGTGTATAATAAGTTTATTTTATAATTAAGACAATATTTAACACTTTGCATTCACATATACATTTTTATATTGTTATTTTTTATTTAACAAATAAAAAAATTAAACAACATTTAAGTATGTACTTTTATTTTTAACTGACTTTTTTTTTGAATGTATACCTATATATCTTTTTTTGTTTAATTTTTGTATTAATAAAATATTACATATTTTGTATATAAACATTTATAAAAATTACAACTTTTATCATAAAATACTTTTATTTATTGATTTTTAATTTTATTTGTTAATTAATTTGTTTCGTATAGCTTTGTTTATTTTATTTAATTTTTTTTTGTCACACAAGAGAAAACACATTTTATTAATTTAATTTTAATATTTCAGTCAATAGTTTTAAATTGAATTTAATTATTAATATTTAGATTCTAGCTAGTTTCTTTTATTTTCATTGAGTTTAATTGTTTTTTTTCGGCTTAATAATTTATATTTATACTTTGTTACTAACATTTAACAGTTAACAACTGTTCTCAATATTAAATAAATCCAATTTGTTTTGAGCTGCTTAAGTATATTTACTTTTTATAATAATTAAAAAAAATAATTATAAATTAAAATATTTAATTTAAAAATCTTCTGTAATGACGGTAACTACCTGCACGATAACTCTTTTTGAGACATGAATATAATGAGTCCGAAGGAGAAAGAAGATGAGACAAATCAAAGCTGATGCCTATAGTACAGTGAGCCGCTCTTTTCGATGCTGGAAAGAGATACGACTCAAAGAGTCATTATGTCTGTTTGGTAACAAGAAACGTCGTGCGACGAAGCACAACTTGCTGTTAAATCCCAAACAAATTTTTGACAAGTAGCCAAAGCAAGTTAACAAACAGACACATTGTGTGATAGCAATAGCAGTCAATGTAGTAACTTCCCATGTCGCGCATATAAGTTTATTAAAAGGCTTTAAAGGGATCAAACATAATTTGTTTGGGTTTGTGTGAGACAATGATCAGGATCACAAATACCGAAGTCGTCCATTGAAGGCTTGAAAAGAGAAAAATGACGTCACGATAATAGACTGGCCCTCGCTATCCACAGATGCCATAACCTAATTGAAAACACGTGGATTATTATAATGAAGACCCAACTAACTACAATCCATCGAATAATGGGGATAGAGGGTCGTTAGCCCCTCAGTCTGGTTGTATTGTCTGTTCCTCTTGGAAGTACTCACTGGGTTCGCTTTATAGATCACCACAAATCGGTGATTTATCAAAATCGTCAAAAAGCAAAACCACACCCAAAACTCTGTGACAAAAACCACTGAAAATGCCTTAACAGTTTTTTGGGTATTGTTACTCTATTTCGAAATGGCTATTTCCAATAGATGCCGGGCATACACAATCATTCTACCCTCAGCTGTTACTCTGGGTTACTGATTTTTTCAGTGGAAATTTTGTTGATTCAGTGTCTTGATACCTTGAACAGAGTAAAGGCTTAACTACATAAGCCAAAAAAGTACAAAAGTGAACATTTTCAAACTCATTTTGGAATAGTTTTTCTGACCGGAAAACTTATAAAAATGATGCAGAAAGATTGAATTTTGGTTTAAAACAAAATTGTTTGTTAAAATATTTTTACTTTTGTACTTTTTGGTTTATGTAGTTAAGTCTTAAGTCAAAAGAGTTGGCTTCAAACTGACATGGCGACAAGTTTTCAACAGAAAAAAAGATAACGATGGTAATTTTCATAAAGTTTCAAAAAGACTGCAACACACTCAAAATTGAGAATTTTAACCCTTACCTTAGGTAACAATTAAAAACAAAAAATAAACAGTAAACAAATTTTAATAAAATGGCAACACTTAAAATAGCACACAGCTCTTTGAATTATCCGAGATATACAAATGTATTTACCAGAATAGAACTCTGAATTTAATTTATCGTGTTTTCACTATGAAATGCTCTTTTAACGAATTAAAGTTCCTGCGATCTCCGCATTCGCAGAAATCTAAATACGAATGAGGACAAACATTTTCGGATTAGTTTGATCACTTTCTGACGGAAGCAAAATTAGTGAGAAATCTTATGTGGTTTTCGTTTCAACCAAAATTTTTTTTTTTTGATTTGTGACAAGTTTTTCCTTTCCTTTCGACCAAAAAAATCGAATTTTGTCGATCTGAAGTCGATTTGCAGATCTCGATTTTAAGCAAGATTTACACAGTTTTTCACACGCAAGAAAAGTGACTTTTACCAGTGTTGTTTTAAAAAAAGCACTCACAATCATAAAACAAAATAAAATCACGTTTTGTGTTCGTTTTGTCGTTTTGCTAGTAAGATTTAAGATCTGACACCCAATTCTGAATTGGTTGAAACGAAAGTCACATTAGAAACGTGAACAGATATGGTTCAACTATAAAAACAAAATTAAGCAACATAATGACTTAGTAAAGTTCTGATTAGTTATCCGACACTCAAATATTGGCACAAGGACATAAGACCAAAAAAAAAAATAACTTGTATGGTTTTATACCTAAAGGGTGTTTTTTTTTAGACGTGTCGTTTTCAATCTGGTAATACTTTTTTCGGAGTTGGTCTTTTTGACAGCTGTCACTTGATTTATGCTCAGTTTGGTTTGCCATTTCATAATGAATAGACTGACGCCTGAACAACGCTTCCACATTGTGCCCAAATGGGCCCAAAACAAGAATGCCGTTGATCCCAATTTTCATAAGTGAATTTTGTTTAGCGACGAAGCTCACTTTTGGTTGAATGGATACGTCAATAAACAAAACTGCCATACTTGGAGTGAAGTGCTCTATAAGCAGAGGGAATCTTTGGTCCATATTTCTTAAAAAATGAGGCCGGACATAATGTTGCAGTCAATCGGCAACGCTATAGAGCCATGATTAATGACTTTTTCGTGCCTGAATTGGAGGATGTTGATGTGGACGACCTTTGGTTCCAACAAGACGGCGGGCGCTACATGCCATACAGCCAACGAAACAATCAATTTATTGAAGGAAACTTTTGGTGAGCGCATTATCTCGCGTCGTGAGCCTGTGGCGTGGCCTCCAAGATCGTGCGATTTAACACCGCTGGACTATTTTTTGTGTTTACTTGTACAGTTGCTTGTCTACGCAGATAAGCCTGAGACGATTGACGCCTTGGAAGAGAATATTTGGCGCGTTATTGCTGACATACGGCCCCAATTGCTGCAAAAAGTGGTCGAAAATTGGTCCTCTCGGCTGGAATTTATTCGTGCCAGCCGGGGAGGCCACTTACCCGAAATCATTTTTAAAACATAATGGCAAACCCTTATCTTTATAATAAAGCTAAATACTTGGCCATAACATTAAATTATATGCGTTTTATTTCTTCTTGAAAACCACACGTCTAAAAAAAAAACACCTGTTACAACCATAAATTAAATAAATTAAATGTTTGTTGGATTGTGGACTTATGATCTTGTACCAAAATTTATGTGTGGAATGATTTATCAGAACCTTACTCAAACATTCTGAAACAAGCCCTAATTTAATTAGACTAATGGGGGTTTCCATTGGTAAAATAAATCAATGACAAAAATAAATAAATTTGAAATCGTGTTCCATTCGACATGAAAAAAATCAATTTTTAAATCGAAATCTGAATTTACCAATGGAAAACCCCATACAATTCTGAATTCAACTTTCAAGGCTTCACAAAATAAATTTGTAGATACCTATTACTGTTACAATATGTTCATTTATATTTGGAAAAACAACTTGGCTTACATACATTATCTTGATATCTAGCTATTGAAAACAATTTTATATAATTAAATAATTAAACCTTCAATTTTTACTCATTTAATTAATAGACATCAAAGCATCTATAATTAAAATGCCATTTGAATACGTATACACATTACCACAGTAGATCACGTGTCCATTATCATTATTTACCCTTTGAAGCTAATCCTATCTAACCCTACCTATTTTGATAGATATATTAAACTTAAGTATATCTATGTTTGTATATATGTATCTATTTCTATATGCACAGTTACAAATCAACAGATAAAGCGTCCACATCCACATTATTAATATATCTATATTTTATTTTACAACAAAGCACATCAAGTTCTGTCTGGGTTGTCTACCTAACCTACCTACAATGTCTAGACCCGCCAATAACCTTTTTACCCCTGCTTTCACATATATATATGAAGTCGAAACAAAACGCATCCTTCCCGCCTCTGTCGTGTCTGGAAGTCATCTCATCTCTATATTCCGGCAGTGAAAAGCAGACACCATTGAAACCCCCCAACCATACCAGCCAGTTTAAAATTAGTCATGTATGTGTCTGTGTGGTGTTAAATCCGTGGCGAAATTACCCCCTACCAGCTACAACCCCAAACCCAGCTGGCTACCCTATTAATTATGTACTTTGTGCACATTATATCAATTTATGCATCGCCATTCAGGGTTTGCATGTTGGTTGTACTACCGCCACCGTTACTACTACTGCTACTACTACTACTGGTACTACTATCGCTGCAGCTGCTACTACTGCTGCAACCGGTGGTGGACTCCTCTGTCGCCATGGAGCTAAATCCTCCGCCACCGTTTTCAACTTGAACTACGGTAGTCTGGCTTTTGTCGGAATCAATGCAATCGTCGACGGAGATGTTAATGAGTCCATCATCGGCGGCGATGGCATTCGCGGTGGCGGTGGCGGTTGCATCCACATCTATAGGGTTCAAGGACTCATCATCGGCGCCATTACCACAACCTCCATCACTATGGTTGGCATCCCCCGGGGGTCATCTGGCAGGACTGGTATCCGATTTTAAAAGTCATACATTCAGGTCAGACATCATTTTCCGGAAGTCGTTCAGTGATCCATACGTATCGAAGTCGTCCATTTCGCGTCGCGCCGGCATCATCGTATTGGGTCGAGGCAGAGACAACGGAACGGGCAGCAGCTCTGGCATCACAGAATGGTGTGTAATTAGGGCCCGTAACGAGGAGAACTCCTTTGTGAATCCCTGTAGCCAGAACACAAAAACGGTTTCATATTAATTTGCAATACAAAATTATACGAACGGGGGTGACTTACTTTGATTTTATAGCCTCGAGGTGTTCGCAGGATCAAGTAATGGGCTACCTTTGGTGCTGGAGGTGGGACACGCAGTGACAGTGCAAAGCATCCTGGCTTCGTACTGCTCTGTCGTACGAGGAATGCACCGGGATTCTGGCGCGATAGCACTTCGAGAGATATTTCACGGGGAATGCCAGCCTGGAACCAGGCAGCACCTTTTAATTCGGTTTGTTCGGAGAGGCTTAGGCTATCTATCCGCAGAGGTGCTGTTGGAGCGAACATCTTTGGGCTTGAGTTTGCTAAACGCGGTGGGTATATGCACAAAATGTTGTTAGATTATGGGCGATGATAAATGGCGCAAATTTATCGAACTCACCACTGCTCGTCTCTCGCAGGTATTTCTTTTTGAAACTAAATTCGTTATTATCCTGCAGGCGATGGGACTCGAGCGATGGAATCGCCGTTAGCGATTGCCGACAGGAGTCACCAAATTTGGCGGAAATTAATTTGTCTGGTTCGCAGATGCCTTCGTTCACATAACCATCTGAAATGGTTTGTGACGAACCTGAGTTGAGGGAGGATGATGTTGTATGCACCAGTGGTCGACTGTCTTCTGTGTTGCGCAGGAGACCCATAGTAAGGCGTTTGACCTGTAAATTAAAAAAAAAAAAATTGGGGTAAGATTTATTGAAATTATTTTTTTTTTCAGGTTGTTTATGTTGTTTGAAATGTTAAGTCTTTTATTTAAGCAGACTGATGGCTTGAAAATAAGTTGCAAGCTATTTTTGTTTGCCAATTATGATAACAGAAACTTAAGGCAACAGTTTTTTCAAGTTTTTTACGTGAATTTGTTGCTTAAAAAATTGCTCGCAACAATCTTAGCAACAAATGTAATGTAAAACAGCTAAATATTATACCTCCCATATCAACAAAGGCAACACAATTCACCAACCCTTCGTTGCTCACGTACATTTCTTGCCCTAAATGTTATCAATCACTGGCAACACAAATTTTGTACTTCAGCAACTTAAGTGTCTGAGTCAGAGCACTCCCTTTCAAAGTAGGCAACGATTTGCAGCATCATTTCGTACATATGATGCTTAAAAAGTTACCCGCAATAGTCATCAATTTTTGGAAATATAAATTATATATGCCAGCAACTTATGTTGCCTGGTGAGTACATTTCCATATTACCATAGGCAAAAAGTTGCAGCAACAAATTTTGTCTCAATAAACAAATAATTCATATGTGCCCGAAAATGTTTCCCCCAAAAAACCTTAACGAGAATATTAACAAAAACTTTGTAAAACAGCTATTTATGTTGCTAAGAGAGTCCAGCTTTCATATAAAAACGTCAAGGAATTGTGGAAATATGTTGTTTCTCTAGTTGTTCACGTGCAATAAGGTTCTCAGCAAAAGTAATTAATTCTTGGCAACAAAAATTCGGTGTACGAAGAATATGTTTTTAAGTTTTCGTGCTTTTTATCAACAAAGGCAACAAAGTTGCGAGAGCATTTTTTTCTTCTCGCTAAACATGTTTAGCCTCCACTTTTTGGCAACAAAAATTCTGGATGCCAGTCGCTTACCTATATTATAAGCAGAGCGCTCTGCCATATCAATGTTGAAGCAACAAGTTACCTCAACATTTTCCTCGTCTTTTCAAACTGGCAGACAATTTTTTAACGATACTACATTCATTAAATTAATGCAACTCCTCCAATTCGATAAGTATTACAAAAAAACTAGGCCATTCAATGAGAAAAACTGCCCCAAAAATTCATACCATCTCATCTGTATAATAATTCATGAAATCAAAATTTTAAAACAACAATACACAACCAGGTGCCTTGCTAAGAATCCTAATAGATTCATCCGCAAACCATTGAGCCTAATTAGATTTTAATGAACTTTTTACAAGATAAGATCGCTGTTCGTGCGAACTTCTCCCCGCAAAAGTGTGGTTAATCGTTGGATTATTTCCAAATCGCGATAAAACCACCCTAGTCCTTTCTCACAGCTGCATTTATAGCCGCACATGAATCCAAAAAAAAAAAAAATAGAAAAATGCGGAATCAACTGGGAGGAAGAACTTTCAACTTTGCAAAACGGAATTAAAAGTTTGAATACTTTTGTGTGGGCCCACTCCTAACCATCACCCTCAACATCTATGTACCTTCTTGATACCCTTTATCATCTGTAGGTACGTGGAGTTTTCATACCCAAAATGAGATTCAATCCACGACCCCGAATTCACCCCGACCGACGACCGACAACGTTCTCTTTTCTGATCTAGTATTCCTCAACGAATTAAGTTGCTGCAATCAAAAAGGATTTCGAAAACGATTTTCGGAACATGTGTTGTCGAGTTTTTGGTTCTTTCTATTCTCCGAAGCAGGAAGGGTTTTATCTGTTGCTATACCTTCTCACTCCTTCGTTGATTGCCGTTTGCCTGTCAATGGTGGTTGATGGAATATGGCAGAAGGATGAAGGCGGAAGTGCATGACATTAGTCTTCGTTTTCTTTGCTAGTTTTAGTTTAGGTTTTTGCTAATTGAATATTCTGTGGTCGCAAGCAACATTTTGGCTTCGTTGTCGTTTCCAAGTTTGTATGTCATTTTGAGTGCAATTGCTTGTGAGATGGAAATTATGTACATATATACCTACTATGTATGTAAATGTTTGTCATATTGTGTTCTGCAAATTGCAATTGCAAAGAATGTGGCGTAAGAGCTTTTATGGGGAAAGAAAAACTAAAATGTAAATTTGGACATCTGATTGAAGTTGAAAATGTCAAAGCTAGAATGTTGTGCTATGATTTCGGTATATAACACAAGAAAAGCATTTGAATGCACATTTCCAATTTGACAATATGTGTGATATGCCATTCTAAGAAATAAATTAACCCGAATTGGCCAACATGTTGAATGAAAGCAGATGTTTTGGCATCTGACTGTATTCAAATTTGTATAACAGTGGTTTGGATCTTGACCTAAAACAATTTAAGTTTGGATCTAAAAGCTGTTCAATATTTACATAAAATGAAAAATTAAACTTTATAATTTAAAAATGTAATTTTTGAAGAGAAAATTCCTTGGGCGTGTGAGAGTAATCTTTTAAAATACAAATTAATTGGATGTATAAATTTAACAAAAATACCGCATCTATTTCTTAGGAATTTGTTGATGCTTTACATCCCAAATTACTGGCTTTTCTATCATCTTGATAAGGCTGGCTTGTTTGCCATATACAGGGTGGGCCAAAAGTCTCTTTTTATATGCCCACAAATAATAACTTTTTTCTTTATAGATATTTTCGATTTTTTTTTTGTTATAACTAGCTGGTTCGCCCGGCTTTCTTAAATCGGACAATTTTTTTAGTTTTACCCCATTTCACGCTAAAAATAGCAAAATTTAAAAAAAAATATCCTTGAAACCATTTCCGAAGAATAATAGGGCTATCGTGAATTTCGAATGTTTCGAAGTTGGGAAACATTCCAAGGGAAATCCAGTGGGTGGATTTTTTGGTAATCTGTTAATACAGAAGTGATAGAATTTACCTATCCTATATCGAACATAGATGCACACCATCCTCCTCTTGACATATTTCTTAACTTGGGCGACCATATAATTAATAATAGTAATTCACATGATTGTTCATTTTCTTTTTACTTTCGGAAAGCCAATTTTCAACAGCCTTCTGAGGATTTTAAAATTCAGGTATTGAAAATATACCAGTTTCAGATCACATTGAAGTTGCAATTTCATTCATCGAGTATTAAAAAACTGTATTATTGACATAGTTCCTCAAAAAAAAATTAAAACACTCAAGCTTTTTCCATCCCATGGTATACAAAAGAACTTAAGATTATTCGTAACAAAAGAAACAGGGCTTGGAAGATTTTCATAAAAAGTATATCCCTGAAGATATAAATGTGGATATTTATCTTTTTGATGGGTTTAAAACCCTACCCGCAATAGTCTTTATACTGAATATATCAATACTATGCAAATTTCCCTTAAGCTAGACCCAAAAAGTTTTTGAAACTTTGTAGACTAGATTTTAGATTAGATTAGATATAGATTTATTAATTCATAAAAGTTATATTTACAAAAACATTTGAGTTTGAACTTAAATATTTTGAGGCATGACCGGAAGGGCCGTCAGCCAGATGATAGCCTAAATTAATAAAATTTCGATTTTTTGTAGTTTAATGGTGCTTTATATACAATTTCCACTTAAAAGTCTTCTCTTATTATCTGTCTTCTATAATTAAGTGCTATTTTTAAATACTGAGATAATTTTTGCCAATCTGTTCCATTTAAAATTTCAATGACTTCCGCTTGTTCCAAATAACTTTTCTGCCATATTTGTCGCCGAATTTCTGCTAGAAATGCAGTACGTTTTCCCTATTATTGGAGTTGCATAAGGAGCAGTTTAGTGATAGGTCTTTGCGATGTGGAATGAAATTTAGAGGTAATAGTTCACCTCTTGCCCTGAAAATCAATGAAATTGTTTCACTGTTATGGGTGTCCTTGAAGTAGTTGGATTCTCTTAAATCGTGATGAAGTTGAGGGTAGAATCCCCTATGTAGTGAGCTAGTAGCTTGCTCTATACTTTTCTCTCTTGATTTTGGAGTGAAGCTTTTCCAGTAGATTGTGTAGATAGGGCCTCCATTCTGCAAGATTATCTAAAGTTAGATTGAAAGAGAGTTCACAAGTGTCTGCTAGGTTTTTCCATTCGTGAAACCATGAGCTTTGCGACCTTATTATCGATACTGCAATCTTTCTTGCCACTTTGTCGACGTGGCTGAAACTTTGTAAATTTGAAAAAGAAATCTGATGGCTATATCCAGTCTATTTTGCCTATGAGAATAGTGTCTTAAATAAAAGGTAACCCTTGATCCTTTATTTGCAAAAAAACTATATTCAGTCTTTAATTGATACTCCACATATCGTAGACGAAGACTTCTTTTTCTACTTACGAGATTTTCCCCAATCTACTTTTAATAATATTACAATCACAATAGACAAAATCTTATAAAGGGGTTTTTTTAAGACGTGTGATTTTAATCTGGCAATACTTTTTTCGAAGTTGGTCTTTTTGACAGCTGTCACTTGATTTATGCTCAGTTTGGTTTGATTTATGCTCAGTTTGGTTTGCCATTTCATAATGAATAGACTTACTCCTGAACAACGTTTGAAAATCGTGCAAATTTATTACCAAAATAATGGTTCGGATCGCGCGACGCATCGCGCGCTGCGTTCAATATTAGATGAAGCTCATTTTTGGTTGAATGGGTACGTTAATAAGCAAAATTGTCGTATTTGGAGTGAGTGATCATAATCCACAAGCCATTGTTGAGGCTCCGCTACATCCTCAAAAAGTCACTGTTTGGTGTGCTCTATGGGTAGAGTGAATCATTGGTCCATATTTCTTAAAAAATGAAGCCGGCCATAATGTTACAGTCAAAGGGGAAAGCTATAGAGCCATTATTAATGACTTTTTCGTGACTGAATTGGAGGATATTGATGCGAACGACCTTTGGTTCGAACAAGATGGCATGGCGCTACATGCCATACAGCCAACGAAACAATTAATTTATTGAAGGAAACTTTTGGTGAGCGCATTATCTCGCGACGTGGGCCTGTGGCGTTGCCTCCAAGATCGTGCGATTTAACACCGCTGGACTATTTTTGTCGAGGTTATGTGAAGTCGCTTGTCTACGCAGATAAGACCGAGACGATTGACGCCTTGGAAGAGAAAATGCGGCGCGTTATTGCTGACATACGTCCCCAATTGCTGCAAAAAGTGGTCGAAAATTGGGCCTCTCGGCTAGATTTTATTTGAGCCAGCCTCGGCAGCCACTTGCCTGAAATCATTTCTAAAACATAATGACAAACCCTTGTCTTTATAATAAATTTAAATTCGTACCCATAATACTAAATTATATGCGTTTTATTTCTTCTTGAAAACCACACGTATAAAAAAACCACCATTTATTATATGTCCTTACTTCATGATGATTACTCATCAAGACCAGATGGAATCCTTTCAATAACATTGAAAAAATGTAAAACAATTTAAGCTTCTTCTCTTGTACACGTTTTTTATCTATCCCTAAGCTCAGTGAAGTTTCCATGTTTAAGGAAAAAATCTTTTGTCGCACCAGTTTTTAAAAAGGGAAGCAAACATATGTAACTACAGGAAAATTGCTAAACTATCTTGTATTCCTAAGCCTTTTGAGCAGTTGGTGTGTGAAGGATGGACTTTTGTCTGTAAAAATCTTATTTGCAGACAATAACATGGTTTCATGAAAAAGTGATCTGCGGTATCAAATTTACTAACATTTTTATATAAGTGATCTCTAATGCATTAGAACTTTAGAACGTGGACAAGAAATTGACTGCCTCTATACGGACTACTCCAAGGCTTTTGATCAACTTTCTCATGAAATCATTTTGTAAATATAAATTTAAAGCTTATGGGTTTCCCACTTGACTCATTACCTGGGTTTCATCATATCTCCAAAATAGATCCTACCAATTTAAATTCAGAAACATTTTATCCAACCCCTTCAAAACCAAATCGGGAGTTCCCCAGGGAAGTCACTTAGGTCCCTTTCTTTTTATCTTAGCTATAAATGATGTACACCTCTGCATACGCTATAGTGAAATTCTAATTTTTGCAGATGATATGAAATTTTTCAGAACCTCTACACTGTAACTCACTCCATGAGAAGTTATATAAATTATTTCACCAAAAAAGTAAAACAAAACCATTTGGAACTATTAATTTTCTTAAATCCCTTCATTTCAAACAAAACACTCCCTCTGCAGTCTTTCAAAGCTTAAATTCTAACATCCAATATAGTCTCGCACATTTATCTTTCTCTCTTAAAGCATTATTGCCTGCTTCACTGATTAACTTGAAACAAATGTTCTCGAAAACGAAATTGAATTGTTATTAACTCTCTCCTCGAACAAAATAACAAAAAAAAAAAAAGAAGAAGAAAGACAGATGGTTTCCAACTTGTACGAATATAATAGAAGTTCCAAAGAAATCTTTTGCCCATTCTGAAATCTCGCAAGTCAACAAGCTGAACAACTTCTTTCAAAATACACTTCATTGGCACACCATCACCATCCCTATCCTGTTTTCACCCAAATTCAAAATTGTTCTAAATGAAGCCAAATGGCCATAGTCGTCGTCATAGTCGTTGTCGTTGTGACGTTGTCGTCGTCTGTTAACTGTCGAGAGTTGGTTGTTGCCTGTGCTGTGTAAGCCTCAGTTAGGTAAATGCAAATTCAAGAATTTTGCGTCCTTCGCTGTGTAGAACAAATCTAACAAATCACCGAGAAAACGCCAAGCAATAAACTTTCAACTTTTAACTTTCAACATTTAACGTTCAACATTCTCCCTCCAACATCTGTTTTTAATCATCATCCTTCGAGAAGTACCTATACCAACCTACCTAGTATGTATTTTCAACTCTAACATCCTCGTTTTCGTGTACCAATTTTTTTTTTTTTGGAAAGGAAATGCAAAACTATACTCCTACAACTTTACTCTTTCAGTCTGCGTTTCTATCCTCAGCTCCCTGTTCCTGGTGCCCACTTGGCTTTGTCCTAACTTTTCCTACTGACTTTGTGACACATAAATATTTGGCATCCCCGAGACACAATGGAGCTGCTGCGTTGGAAAGGAATCCCTATTCTTCTCACTGAATCCAGAGATGTACATAGATACGAGGAGTCCTCCTATAAAGGAGGTAGAGATGCCTAGGTTAGGTCTTTAGAATGTCACACAATCTAACCAGAGACAAGGACACGAATAAAAGAGATCCGATTCGAAGAGATGGTTCATATAGAGAAGGACAAAGCGGCAGAAAAGAAGTGCGGAAATGGAATGCACGTCATGGCAGATAAAGGTAGAGTAGGTATGGTTGACAAATGTGTTTTCGCATTCTTGTCTGGAAGTCTTTCTTCGCGTCCTCTCCCTTCTTGTTTTGTGTTGTAGTCGTTTTGTGACTGCACAAAAGTTCAAAGAACGATAGAAACACACAAAACAGAGACACAATGCGCAACCATATCAAAGGAACATGGGGTTGGGGTGGAAGGAATGTTATTTTGGAAAAAGGACTTTCCAACACCTAACTCAGCAGTCATTGTCATTGCCACACACAGCAACCCACCCACCGCCTGCCGACTGACACTATTCGTTCATGGCATATACTCGCCTTTTCCACATTCCTGCCCTCTCTTTGTCTTGATCCAGCAAATGTGTTGAAAATGGAAATACCGCACTGTCGTGTAATTGTGGGAAACAATACCGAACCGACAACGACGAATGGATTCATTCGCTGTAGGGATGTGAGTGTATACCTCTACCAGCTCCTCCGTAAGGACTCCGACCTGAGATAAGGAAACAACTAGAGATAACACTATAGAATAGTCTGTACGTATAGCCATGACCATACCATCCAGCGTGCTAACTGTGTTTTTATTTTACTCCTTAACCAACTGCACGGACCTAGACCTTCAGGGTTTTCTATTTTTGGATTGGTTTCGACCATTAAGGACTCCTTTTATCCTTTTTATCGTTTGTTTTTTTGTTTTGTTTGTTCCTTCTATATGACTTTTGTTTGGATAATAAATTTTGAATATCAACCACAATAGGAATGGTTTTTGTGAGCGACAGTTTGTTCTAAAAGAAAGTCGACAGAAAGTGGTCTTTAGTGTTTGTATAAGGAAACAATTTGGTAGCCAGGCTGATGAGGTCTGAACTGAAGGGAAATAGAGTTGTCAAAAGAAACTGTGTTGAAATTGTTTGAAAATGAGGGAAACCGAAGAGGAAGACAATGTCAATATTTGGCAGGCGAAGCTATTTTTGGCATGCAAAGTCCGCTTTGATGTGAAAAGTGGATGGAGAAGCGAAAACCAGTGAGAGCCCAATTAAGGAAAGAAAAAGAGGAAGAAATATCTATTTTGACTATTACAATAAAAGTGCGATATTTTCGTGAAAAGGAGGGTGGCGGGGGGTAGGGAAACTATAGACATTCAACTAATGAAGAGTTCCAATGCCAGTGTAGTCTATTGTCATCAAATGGTATGTGGCTGCGTTAGTAGAGAAACCCATTTTCATAAAACTGGTTTGATAGTATTTTAGTAAATTTGGATGGTTTCTTGCAATTAATTTATTTCAAAGCATTTTGAAAAAATACAAATAAGACAGATTGGCATACTATTTTGAAGTAAACTTCCAAAATATATGTAGGTATTATAAAACAAGTAGAAAAAATCAAATGATTCTTAAATATCTGTCTAGAAGCTTCCGCATACAAAAACTATAAAATATTTCGGTGAATAAATTGGCAAAAAGTCAGAAATCAAAAAAAGAATCAGTGGGTGACGTGTTGGTATTCGGGAAAGTTAGTCCCAGGGTTCCTATTAACCTCAACTATCTATTTAGTCTCACATTTTTTTGAATTCGTAAGTATCTTTTCGTTTTTTCTTTATTTTCTCTTCTTGGTGTTTTTTTTTTTTGTTAATGGTGGCGACATCAAAAAAAAAATAAAGCAATTTGATACGAAAGTATTATTAAATAATTGTCAAAAGTCTTTTACTCATCCGCTGAAGTAAAAAAATATTGCGGATTCCGTAATTTACATGAATATTTCATACGTGAATGAGAAAGGTACGGAGGGAAAATATTATTATTCCAGTTGAAGTTTCCTTAGTTGACTTGATTAGTTGGTATAATTTCATATCATCTGCAAAACAGAGACATTAAGCATGTTTAATGACAGATAATTTATATACAGAAAAAAAGAGCGGTCCTATATGACTTCCTTGTGGAATACCTGAATAATTGAAGATCTTAACATTACTGATTTGATCTAAAATTCCAATAACTTAAGGTTCTTAAGCAGAACATTGTGAAGCACTCTATTGGACGCTTTTGAGAAGTTTCGATATTGGTCTATAGTTTTTAATATCTTTCTTGGAGCCAACATATGAATTGAAGTTACTAAAGAAAACTTCCATATGTGTATATCCAAAAGTCACCACTAAAAGAAGATTTTTTAGACAAGAAAACTATAGGTTGAGGTATGAGGTAGGAGTTTTTGCAGATCTTTGACAATTATAGGAGTAATATTGCCAGGAGCTCGAAGCTCCAATTCCAATAATAAAGGGTGTTTTTTTAGATGTGTGGTTTTCAAGAAGAAATAAAACGCATATAATTTAATGTTGTGGCCAAGAATTTAGCTTCATTATAAAGATAAGGGTTTGCCATTATGTTTTAAATATGATTTCGGGCAAGTGGCTGCCGAGGCTGGCTCGAATAAATTCCAGGCGAGAGACCCAATTTTCAACCACTTTTTGCAGCAATTGGGGCCGTATGTCAGCAATAACGCGCCGCATTTTCTCTTCCAAGGCGTCAATCGTCTCGGTCTTATCTGCGTAAACAAGCGACTTCACATAACCTCGAAAAAAATAGTCCAGCGGTGTTAAATCGCACGATCTTGGAGGCAACGCCACAGGCCCACGTCGCGAGATAATGCGCTCACCAAAAGTTTCCTTCAATAAATTGATTGTTTCGTTGGCTGTATGGCATGTAGCGCCACGCCATCTTGTTGGAACCAATAGGACGTCCACATCAACATCCTCGAATTCAGGCACGAAAATGTCATTAATCATGGCTCTATAGCGTTCCCCATTGACTGTAACATTATGGCCGGCTTCATTTTTTAAGAAATATGGACCAATGATTCCCTCTACCCATAGAGCACTCCAAACAGTGATTTTTTGAGGATGTAACGGCGTTTCAAGAATAGATTGTGGATTGTGATCACTCCAAATACGACAATTTTGCTTATTAACGTACCCATTCAACCAAAAATGAGCTTCATCGCTCAACAAAATTGGCTTATGAAAACTGGGATCAACGGCAATCTTGTGATTTGCAAACTTTGTTCAGTAAGTAAATATAAGTCTGAACGTAAATCAATTTATTAAGAAATGGCAAACCAAATTGAGCATAAATCGAGTGACATCTGTCAAAAAGACCAACTTCGAAAAAATGAAGTGCACATTGAAAACCACACGTCTAAAAAAAACACCCTGTATTTATTAATGACAAAAAAAAAAAACAGAAACATAGTAAGATTGAAAGTATGTAAATTACTCAATTATTTATGATTCTAAAGAAATCCGTGCCGAAAAATCCGGGTGGACGGGCACTTTGGAACTTCCTCATTTATTCAAGTGGATATGTCTGGAAAATCAATAGAAAAGGTGGAGAATCTCAAAAAATATCTTGGAAGTACGAGTAGGTACCTATCTGTCTGCAATTAAATCGGAAAAGCAAAGGCTGCATTCGGAAAGTGACCTAATTATGAAGAAACGACTATGTGTAAGCTTAAAGATCAAGCTACTATTTATTAATTATGTTGACTCCATGTTGATAAATAGGTGCAGCAGATGCTGTCGACATTAGTGCTAATGTTTACTGCAAAATAGGTTAAGGATTTTCTATCCCACCCGTATCTCCATTGATAGACTTCATACAAGAATGGATGAGGCACTGTGTCTTATGCTGCATTTACACGACTGACAAATTGGCATTTTTCTGTCATTATACTGCCAAAAGAATGAATTTTTCCATTGTTCTGTCATTTTTTTGACAGTTAAATGCCACTTAAAGTGGCAATGTATTGGTATGATGCAATGAAATATGAAACTCGATAACACAGATATACGCAATAGTGTTCTTAAATCACCACAATTTGATGGTCCTTGTCCAGTGTGTTGATTTTAATTGACTAAATTGTGACGTCTCACCAAAACGCAACTAATTTCAAAACACATTGAGACTTTCATTTGAATTTGCTGCTACAAATTTAATTAAATAAAGATACTTAAAAAAATGATTTTCTTTTCTAATGATAAATCCATTGGGATAAATCAAGAAGATTAAAAAATCAAAACTGAAATCCCACGAAGGAGGAAAACTAAAAAAAAAATCCTCATCAACTTACCAATGGTGGCTTATCAACTAATCGTCTACAGTTATTCATTTCCGTTGGTGAGTTATCCTCCTCGGAACTGGGAGACCGTGGTATGTGGGGATCATTATCGTTGCAACTGTAAATATGAAATTGTAGATATAAATCATACCTAAATAAAGCAAACATTAAAACAGAAAACAACAATAATTAATGAAGGAAACTTTCCATGATTGATAAATAATTTGCAAGACACTCAATTTAGATTGATAATGCAAACATACACACACAAACACACACACACAGACTATTGTGAAAACCCTAAGCAAGGACAACAACCAACAGAAGTAGTATGAAAAAAGGGTATAACTTACGATAAACTTATTTGCGGGAGAAGATGAATTGGTCGTCGTTGGCTGCTGGGTGAGCCATGTGTTGTTGGCTGCTCAACTCGAATCCGAACGTCTTGCATGTCTTTATAGTTAGTTTTCTAGTTATCCTTCTTGTTTGTTTGATTTTTTTTTTCTTTCGTTCAATTTTTCTTTTTCTTTCTATTTATCCTTTTTTATTTAACTCTGCTCACTTGAAAGGCGCCTTATAAATTATTGTCCTGTGGAGGAAAATAAGTTCCAATGAATAAATCATGGGATGTTATGGAAAAGTTTACCTCAAGATGGGTATATTTTTTTTGTTGTTGTTTTATTTGTTTGTTGGAGGAATTGTGTGGGGTGGGTTGGAGTAGAAGTGTAAAGGACGAGCTGGAAACGAATTCCTAAATCAATTCCCGTTTACGGCGACAATTGCCTGATGATATCTCAAGAATGAACGGAAAAGTTAGTGTTTTTGTTGTCTCTCTCTTTCCCTCTTCTCCGGTTTCTGGTATTTATTTATTTCCTTTTAGTTTTTTCTTCGGACGTTAATTTTAGCCATTAAATGATTTTCAAATTCGAATTTATGTTGGTGCCAGAGGATGCAATTATCGCAAAAGGGATGCATCACTCTTCCTGCAAGGGGGAAAACAAGAATAGATAATATATTAGTTAATTTTTGGGTGGATGGATTTTAATTAAGATTAGTTATTTGTTTAGTGTTAAAAAATTTGTAAAAATCAGAAATCGATTAATTAAAAAAAAAAAAATCAAACTTCACCTCTATTTTTTTTTTGCTTGATTTGATTAAAATATTTTAAGTCGTTAACAAGAATGCCAGAAGAAAAAAATAACAAAATATTAATTATAAACAATTTGCAGCCATCTTGGAGAAACGAAAAAAAAATAAACAAAAAAATGTAGTATGGTCTATGCGTCGCGTCGGTGCGTCTGTGCGTGCACTTTAGTTTGAGCTAGAGCCTAAACGGGTGGACCGATTTGCTTTAAATTTGGTACGGAACATTTTGATGTGATTCACTAGTGGAAAAATTCGAAAAAATTCGAATTTTTGTTTTAGTTCATCTAGAACGGGGAGCTGCCATACAAATATTTTTGTTTTTTCAAATTTTCTCGAAAACGGAATTAACGATTTGGATTAAATTTTGTACCTGTAATAACCAATTCAATTGTAAGAAAACTGAATTTCAACTTTTTCTCAAAAAATTCACATAACGGAATTCCACGTTTTTTGAGAAAATGGTCTTAGTTTTGGGTTAGTCGCGTATATCTTTTCCATGGTTAAACTGATCTTGTTATAATTTTGCAATCTGATGCTTCTTAATAATTTACACAATATTACATTCAAAATTTTTTAAAAATACATTTTTGCATAATCCATCGCTTTCATTCCAAATTTATCCGCTTGTTCTATTTCTTGTATATTTTTATAAACATAAAAAATCAATTTTTTAGTTAAATATTTTTTCTCGTTAAATATCTTCAATATATGCCTACAAATAGTTGTAAACCACAAGAGCAAGTTCGTGCGATCAAGTAGTGCATATTTTTTTTTATAATTATAGATACAATATTGATTTTCACTTTGGGGCTCCGGGGCGTATACTTGATGTTTTTTTTTTTAATTTGTAAAAAAGAAGTGAGTTGATTTACGCATACAAATTTTTTCAACAGAAAATATGTGCAGTTTTCCTTAAATAATTATGCCACAGGGTGTTATCCTTCAGATGCGACAAAAAGTAGGTTGGGTCGAGAAAAGAGAAAAAATCGTATAGGTATGAGAGGGTGGAGGTCTATTTGCCCTTGTTTAAGCGGCAAGGTTTTTCCCATTTTTTTTTTTGAAGCCAAATCCATTTATTAATTCTGTTTTTAAATCAAATTATTTGAGTGGATAGTTCTTGCAAAAAATTGTTTTCAAACTCAAAATTTTGAAATAAAAATGCAAATAATTTTGTTCAACTAATTTGTTTTAAAACTTTATATCATTTAGTAATATTTTTGTTTTAAATATTGAATGCTCTTATTAGTTTTTAGTCAAACACTAAAAACCAGAAGCTGAGATCTGTTCTAGTTTTTGAGAAAACTGAAAATACCTAAATCTCCTTTTTTACTAATTCAGGAAATTTTATTTCTTTTCTATTTCAAGTCGATTTTTTTTTAGAAATTTGCCCCTCCAACCTAAAAACGAGCAATAAGATGCTCCTCCTGTATGATTTTTTTCTTGTCTCAACCCAACCTGTTTCCTAGTCCTTTGTCGTATCTTCTGCAAAATACTTAATAAGAAAGGAAAAGCACATTCATCTACATCGCAGAGTCTTCGTAACAAGCCACCCCCACAAAGCTATAATTTTAAAATTGCTTAAAAGGAGAAAATTTAATTCTGAATTGTTTAATTTGTCTAAAATTAAAATTAATTATTCCATTAGCACTTTTAATTTTTCTTAACACAAAATATACAAAAACTCAAGAAAGCAAAGAATCCTTTTTTTTAAAAAAAAAAAAAAATCTTCTACGCATGAATTTGCTAAAGACGTTTTCTAAATTGAATTCAAAAACTCACCTAAAACACAATTGGCTCAAAAGTCCTTGATGCCTTAAGTAGTCGAAGTTTTAATTTAACCTCTTTTTTTATTATATTTTCTTCAAAAAAACTATGTCAACTCAAGTGTAAGCTATAGTTGAGTACCTACTTGGGTGAATTATCATCCTCGAATATAATTGCTAACATTTTCCCACACCACATCACTACCTACTGCTGCCATTAACAACAACCCTTTATACAAACCCTGCTTTTATCCGCCTTGTGCAACTCAAAAAACTATACCCTGAAGGATCTTCACCTTCCCTTCATCCTTCTAAACATTGTTGACACGTTTCAAATTTTTTTAGGTAAAGTCTCTATGTAGTATACGTTACGTATAGCTAGTGGTACTGGATTCTATGGAAGATGGTGTGTAGTGAAGGTATAGTAGTTGTTTTCAGCTCTGCGTAGCACAGAATCAGCAGAATCAGAGGTGCACATGAGCAGCTTAAGTCAAGGACAAAGAAGCAATTTAAATTTTTCGGCCTTAAGGATGTTTTCGACGTTTGTTATGGCTTTGAGTATAGTAGTCATAATCATCATCATCATCATACCGTTTCGTCCTGCAACGTCTTTGTGGATTTTGTGTTTCTCTGTGTGTTGGTTGGCAACTAACTACCTGTCACATGGCAGTTTGTTTTGATAGTGCAACAAGAAAAAGGAAAGCTTGTCCTGCGGCGAACAAGAGTAGTAGGAGGCTATAGGAGTCAGATCGGAATGAATGGAGGCGTTGCGTTGTGAAATAGGCCAACTCGTACAGTAATTGCTTAAATTATTCGGACATTTTATATTTTAAGATTAAAAATGAAAAAATAACCGAAGGGTTGACAGTTTTACTTCTGATGACTCCTTGAGGCACGATTCTTTGAAGGGTGAATCTTTGAAGTAAAACACAGTTGGTTGGTAAGTTGTTGGCTATGATTCTTTTCAAAGATTATTATTCGTGTAATAGTCAATTTAAAATTCTCACTTGTAAAAATATCCTTCACGACCAAAATTTTCATAATAAAAAATGCAATAGCTGTGAAGTAGAAATGAATTGACAAATAAAGGTGTTAAGCTTTTTTTAGTTTTATATTAATTGGAAAAAAATTAAAAATTGTCCGAATAATTTTGCCATTGACTGTTTATTTTCCGCATACCTACTCGTATCATTCAGAATAATGAAAGCATAATTTGAATTTGTAATTTAATTGTTTTCGTTGTGGCAAAATGAATCGCGGTCGCAAACCATCAGATACAGATACCAAAGGTACCTACATAGGTATAGGACAACTTGATGACACTTTACATTTTCTTTAATTTCATTTAAATGGGCGTTGATGAGGTTAACGGTAAGAGTTGCTTGAATGCTGCTGACTTAGATTATTATTATATAGAACGAGTTTTTGTGTCAGCCATTATAAGCTTTTATTTAGGGAGGAATGTCTTTTAATTCAGCGGATTTATATACATATATAAATGTATTTTTTTTTTGGAATAAATAGGTTTAAGCTTATAGTGAATAAATTGGAGCTAGAGATGATGTCTTAATTAAAATTTCACTGAGTAACGAAATAAAATGTGCCATTTGAGTCGAAAGACACAGGGAGTATGAATTATGATGATTCATAAAAATATAATTTAGGTCGCTTGAAGTATATGATTTTATAAAAATGACCCGGTCAGAGCAGTTGAAAGGAAGGTGGACAAAGTGAAAAATGCCTTGGTATTCGTAACATACAAATTCAGGTGATTTAAATTAATAGAGGAAACATTGTTCTTTTTAATTGCTATTAATTAATTTAAAGATTTTAGAGGATTATGGTACCTATTCAAAAATAAAATACAAGATTGAGTTACTACAGGGTCTTTCATTAAGCACTTTTCTATCTTTAAATTTAAATAAAATAAAGAAGAAATGTGTAAGATATCATAGTATTTTTTTATTCGTGAAAAAGGCCTATCAATGCCAGTATGGAATATAACATCGATTAAATGTCCCTCGCGGCTTCTCTGTCGAATTTTCCATGACTCTGGCGCATAAATCAGGCAGAATTTGACCGATGGCATGGGTTATGTCGGCTTTGAGGTCAGAGCTGTGGTTTGTAGTTTATTCGCATAGACCTGCGACTTCAGAAAACTCCACAAGAAAGTGTCTAACGAGGTCAAATCGCATGATCTCGGTGGCAAGTTCATATCATCTCCACGTGAGATGACTATGCCCTCAAATCGCTCGTGCTGAGTTTCCAATGTGGCGTGAGCTGTCTGTCCTGTTAAAACCACATGTCGTTATGGTGTCATCCAATTCAGGCCAAAAGGAGTTGGTATTCATCGACATATAGCGCTCGCCGTTGACGGTGATAGCTTGTCCGTTGTTCTCAAAGAAATGTGGACCGAGGTCTCCGCCAGCCCAAAATCCACACAAACAGTTACTTTTTCGAGATGCATTGTACGCTCTTGGATCTCATGAGGATTGGTATCATCCCAAATTCGACAAATTTGTTTGTTGACGTACGCATTCATCCAGAAATAGGCCTCATCGCTGAAGATGACCGTAAAGGGGCGAAGCGCACAGAACGTTGCCGGAACAGAACACCCATTTTGATAAAACAAATTTATCATTTCCCAGTGTTCTTGAACGCTATATCTGTCCATGGTAATTAGGCGAAACATACTGAATAAATGACAGCCAATTTGACAGAAGTAGCTTCAACAATATGGCCGCTATCAACTGTCAAAGTTCAGAAGTCCCTATTGGAAGACCCTTTAGTAATTACTTTTAAGTGGGAAGTGTGCATGTTACTAAGAGCTGTTTGCTGATACAAAACATTTATGTTCTACTTTAACCCGTATGTTCTACTTTTTCCTAAACGTACGCTATCAAAAATAAGCTCTTATGTAAAATACAGGGTGTTTTTTTTTAGGGGTGTGGTTTTCAATCTGGCAATACTGTTTTCGGAGTTGGTTTTTTTGACAGCTGTCACTTGATTTATGCTCAGTTTGATTTGCCATTTTATAATAAACAGACTTACTCCTGAACAACGTTTGAAAATTGTGCAAATTTATTACCAAAATAATGGTTCGCATCGCGCTGCGTCCAATATTCGATGAAGCTCATTTTTGGTTGAATGCGTACGTTAATAAGCAAAATTGTCAAAAAAGACATTGTTGAGACGCCGTTATATCCTCAAAAAATCACTGTTTGGTGTGCTCTATGAGCAGAGGGAATCATTGGTCCATATTTCTTCAAAAATGAAGCCGGCCATAATGTTTCATTCAAAGGGGAACGCTATAGAGCCATGATTAATGTCTTTTTCGTGTCTGAATTTGAGGTTGTTGATGTGTACGATCTTTGGTTCCAACAAGACGGCGTGGCGCTACATGCCATACTGCCAACGAAACAATCAATTTATTTAAGGAAACTTTTGGTGAGCGCATTATCTCGCGTCGTGAGCCTGTGGCGTGGCCTCCAAGATCGTGCGATTTAACACCGCTGGACTATTTTTTGTGAGGTTATGTGAAGTCACTTGTCTACGCGTATAAGCCCAAGACGATTGACGCCTTGGAAGAGAAAATGCGGCGCGTTATTGCTGACTTACGGCCCTAATTGCTGCAAAAAGTGGTCGAAAATTGGGCCTCTCGGCTGGAATTTATTCGAGCCAGCCGCAGCGGCCACTTGCCCAAAATCATTTTTAAAAAAAATGGCAAACCCTTATCTTTATAAAAAAATTTAAATTCTTGGCCATAACATTAATTAATATTCGTTTTATTTCTTCTTATAAACCACACGTCTAAAAAAAAAACACCTTTTATAAGTTCTTAAGTTTCGTTTCAGCAAATGGTCCTAAGAGCCTTCACATAATTTAATATAGTTAACGCATACCTAGCTAACGAAAAAAAAATAACATTTGCTTTTCAAAAAGAATTTCGAAATATAAGCGACTTTCAAAGAAAAAAAAAGCAAACTTATGGAGTTTTCATTGGTCATTCACTACACTGAACTTCTAAAAGAATAAAATCGTGTCAAATAAACCTAATTATCATCGCATTTTGGAGTTGGAAAAATAATTAGCTTATCAAAAAACATTGAAAACCATATTCCTTATAAATATCTACTAGACTTACAAAAAAACAATCAACACAATATTTCTGCAGGCATTTAACCTGCAAATTGAGGATCTTCTTACATCCACCTGCTCCTTGATTTGCTCGTAATTTGTTGACAACTTCTTTCGCAACCTAAGACTAACAAAAAAAAAAAAATGAATTGAATTCCCAAATAAAAAATTAATGAACAATATACCCATCCCTTTTGCCCCCTCTGACCTCTGTATTACGTTCCCAATAGCAATCTATGTATGGGTACATATATGGCCGTAACTAAAAGATGAAAATGTATCTCTAAGATATATTTTTGTCTCCCTTTTTTCCATATATGAACCTAAAGATATAAACCCATCCTTTTTCCAGGTTGCCCAACAAACAAACAAAAAAAAAAAAACTTTTTCTGCACCCAATCCACTTACCTACTCTGTCCTCTAATTAGATATCCCATAATATTGGTCCCTTGTTAGTTCATAACGTTCCATGTCATTTAATACGATATATACCGTCCTAATAGCAAAGAAAAAAAAAAAAAAGGATGAAAAAAATCCTTAGCAGTATCCTTTTTCCTTAGTTAGCCCGCACTATCAGGGGACAGAGAAGAACGCCACATATACAAAAAATATATAAGAAATACAAAAAATAAAAAGAAGGCAACGTATAAACTCTAGGACTCCGAACAAAAAGCAATCTTATCTCTTCCACAGAGGTGAACACAAGGAATATATGAATACATGTGTATACATATAAAGATCCAAAGAAGTCTTTCTTTTTGTTGTTGTGAGCAATTTTTTTTTTTGATTCCTCGCACAAACATTGCATCAAATAATGTTGTGTACCAATTTGTCCACCGAAGATGTTTAAAGGCTCAGCCTGAACAGATGACTATACATTAAAAATCAGGACAAGTCTACTTTTCGAAAGATCCATTTTTAATCTTGCTCTAAAGATATAATAAAAGTAATGGTTTCGCGTCAAACAACTATTCCAGGTTCTAGAGGGTTTTTCAATAAGGCCGTGTAGAAGTTGAAATGGATCATTGTGGCGTTCGCTGTGTGGCACGTAGCGCCGTTCTGTTGGAACCACATGACGTTAAAATCAATATTATCCAATTGAAGCCAGCGAAAATTGGTTATAGTCTATAGGTAGCGCCATCTGTTGATGCTAATGGCAAAGACATCATCGTTTTCGCAGAACTACGGATTCTCACAGACAGCGACGATATTTTCGGTTGATCTTGCGTGTCGTTGACGCAAGGGTGTTGGCTAATTGTTCACTGAATCAGTCGATTTAAATTTGGCTATCACCAAGCTCTAAGTTCAGAATAAAGCTCTGAACAGAGTCCGAGCATGTCGAGCATGTTCTGAACATCTTCTGAACGAATCGTGTTCTGAGCACTCTGAACTATTTTTGAAACACACCTGAACACTTACCTGTCAAATGCTTGTGTTCAGGATTTAACTCTGTCTGCTAAGTTATTTTATTCTGAGCACATAGAGCGCACTCTGAACACGTTCAGAACACGTTCAGAACAAAAAAAGAAACACAAATTTGAAGTTCTGAACACTCAGAGCGAAAAAAGAAACACAATTTTTTGTTTGACAGTTCAGGCTCTGCTCTGAACTAAAAAAAAAAACGCCTATTTGAACGTAACTGAAAAGTGAAGAAAAATTTGACAGATGTCACCCAAACAACATGGCTGCCACAGGTCGCCAAAATCTACCAGCGCTAATCGAAGAACCCTTCATTACATATTTTTACAATACCGTACCGATCATCTATTGAGTCACTGTATAGTTTTGGCTACGATGATTTGGTTTATATTTCTAGCTTTAAATCGACTTACATACTTTTTTTTTTTTTTCGTTTCATTCCATTTCGTTCAAGGTCTTAAAGTGTGTTAACTCATCTGAATAAGTTATAGTCTACGAATGCGTGATGAAGTGAAAAATGAAACGACATTTTCTGACGAAAAGCGGAGCTCCATTTATTTTGAGTCCTTCTAATGTCATTAACGAAGTCTTTGTGAAGGAAAAAATATGGGCGACATCATCAGAACCCAGAGAACCCGCCGCACACATGTGACTTCCATTTAAATAATTTACGTTGCATAATTTTGATGGCATTATCCTCATTATATCTTTATCCTTAGGTAAACCGAACCAGGAGGATCTGTACCTACTCCGCAGCGTTGACATATTCCACGCGAGTAGTCATCAGCATCATCGTCATCGTAATAACAATCGTTATTCCACACAATGGAATATATGACTTTTCCAGTTGGTTACATTGTTTCCATTTCAGCAGAATAAACATCGCCATTGTTAACATATCCAGTTGTAAGGATAACGGAGGAAGTTTCATGGTCGCGGATATTGTTACAACAAGAAAAAATTTACCTTACGAGGTGAGAGAGATATGGTTTCGGTTTTCGTAATATTTTGCATTCCAAAACCGCCATCAGGCGCCACGTAGGGGAAGAGACCAAGGATAATATCATTCATCATCTTTCTGTGTTCTGTGTGTTATTTTTGTGGCGTTTTAAGCGGAGCTCGGTGGCGTGTTAAAATGTGAAATTTTTCATAAAATTTTAATGAAATATAAACATCGCATCGCTCGACGAACGGATCACATATTAGAGAATGACAGGAAGAGACAAGGTCTTGATGAGCAGGGAGGCTAGCATGACCTCCGGCAGGAAACCAATATCATCCTTTTCCAAAATATCACAACGACCAACACAGCAGAATTATGTAACGTGGAATTTTTCAGTTTTAATTTGCATGTACACAAACCGAAGGCATGTCGAAGTAAAGAAGACCGTTATAGCAGCTAAAGAGGTTGTATAACTATAAAGGTACAAGAGCATAACTTTGTAACCGTAGAGTGGGGATCTTTTCTGAAATTCTTATTGAGGTTTTGTTTGGATTTGGCATTTTTTTTTTCATTTGAGTTTTGGGAAGAATATAAGATTGCGAGCTGCGATCTGCGAGACTGAACAGAGGAAGTGTAATTAATATGGGAGGAGTGCCATAAAGTCACGCTCTAAATGAGGTTATGTCGAATTCGGTGAGTGGAACGGATTTCAAGAAAGTTTTAAATAGTTTTATGTTGCAGTGACATGATGTTGCGTTTTTTTTTTTATTTGCATTATATTACATGGACACTGGACAGACAATAAATTATGGCTATCTAAGTAGGTTTTTGTTTTCCGGTTGTCAGTGATACCTTTGTTTGTTGTGAAGCGATTTATTTTTAAACACGAAAGATGTATTCGAATTATTTTGGTACGGAGCATACAGTGGACCCCTACATGACAAATTAGGAATTATTTTAAATAAAATGCGCTAGTGGCTTCAATTTTACAAGTTTTATTCAATGAAAAATAGGATAAGTTTTACATAAATTTATATTTAAATTAATTATGAATTTAAAAATAAAAATAGTTTTTATTTTTTTTGTTAATTTAATGAGGAATTTTATTGAAACTTTTGGTACCATTCATAAAAGTTTTTTTTTAAATTTTTTTTCTATTAACAGCTAGGTTATTTATTGCGTACTAAAAAAACAAGTAGAGTCAAAAACGATTACCAATTCCAGCTACAAGTAAAATTTGCTTACCGCCTGAAATGCTGTAGAATGAAAATTATATTTTAAGCTAACCAGCGAATTTCTTTTTGGAAAAACTATTCTACCATCGAAAATTATTTTTACTGACTTCAAAACTGCATATAATAGCCTTTATCGTCAGGAGCTCTATATATGGCAATGGTTGTAAGGGGTGTTTTTTTTTAGAGGTATAGGACTTTAAGTTGGCAACACTATTTTGACTGGCGGACATTTTGTCAGCTGTCAAGTGATTTGTTTTTAGTTTGGTTTGGCATTTCAACATGAATAGACTGACGCCTGAACAACGCTTCCAAAATTGTGCCCAAATGGGCTCAAAACAAGATTGCTGTTGATCCCAATTTTCATAAGCGAATTTTCTTTAGCGATGAAGCTCACTTTTGGTTGAATGGATACGTCAGTAAACAAAACTGCCGTATTTGGAGTGATGATAATACTCAAGTGTATGTTGAGACACCATTACATCCACAAAAACTGACTGTTTGGTGTGCTTTATGGTTTGGTGGAATAAAATGGGCCGTAATTCTTTAAAGACGATGCTGGCCAGAACGTTACAGTCAATGGTGACCACTTTAGAGCCATGATTATTGGCCTTTTTCGTTCAGCAATTGAACAACTATGATGTGCAGGAGATGTGGTTTCAACAAAACAGCGCAACATGTCACACAGCTCGTGCAACAATTGATTTATTGAATGAAGCGTTTGGTAACTGCATAGTTTCAAGTTACGGACTCGTGAATTGGCCTCCAAGATCGTCCGATTTAACGCCGCTTGACTATTTTCAGTGGAGATATGTGAAGTTGCTAGTCTACGCCGATAAATCTGAATTGATTGACCACTTCGAGGACAACATTCGCCACGTTATTGCCAATATACGGCCACAAATGTTGGAAAAAGTCATCAAAAATTGGACCTCCAGAGGTTAGACTAGGTACGACCGAGGTCTCCAATAAATATAAAATATAAATATAAACCATATTTAAATTATAATGTCAGAAGATTATCTTTCGAATAAAGTAAATTAATGTCAATTTAAAAAAATCATCTTTGTTTAATTCCATTTCAAAGTTTTATACCTCTAAAAAAAACACCCTATACTTGGGATTTTGGGCAAATTCATCAATATTTGTCATGTGTAATTAGAAAATACACTGTGCATAATTCGAACGAGGGACTTGCTCTTCCATACTGTTCTAAACAAGGTTTCGATAGATAAACAGGACACAGTTATGGTCCTAAAGTATACAATTTTGAGGTAGGTAAGGATTTCATCTAGCTTGGAATAAATATTATTATCTCCACAAATGAGACTTAAGTACTCTAGGAAACCGTTGCTATTTCAGTTTCCAGGAAGAAATGCGTTCAAAGGCCCTAACGTGCAAAACGAAGTGCAGGCTTTTAAAAACTCAAATACTGCTAATCCTGCTGAGTGGTGTTGGACAATATTAGTTCCAAAAGTATATGCGAAGAACTCGAATAGAGGAGAAGATCGAACTGCTAAAAATTGGACAACCAAAAACTCAAGCCACTTCGACTACATTAGCTCATCAGCTACATCGAGCAAAGGGAAAATAATTTGCAAAAAAACATCCTTTACTATACTGATGTCCCTCTCGAAGTCATTTAAGTTCAATATACCTTTTCATAGGTCAGTCACAAAAATTGACAACATATGTTTTGTTTGCAAAACTGCGTCATTTATATGAGATTAACGCGACTCTCTGTACAACAATAACAAGGTTTCTGTAACAACTTTCTATCCATTTCTTGATAAGTTCATATTTTCAATTTTGTAATTGCATTTACCTTTAAATAAATATCACTTCTCAATTGCAGTTTAAAATGAAGATTAACACAGTAAAGCTATTTGCAAGTGGCCTTTGTTCACAACAACCGTACTAAACAGAGAGTATAATGCAACTTTCCTCGAAAAAACATAGTTCACTAATTCCGTAAGAGCAAAGTAGTATTAAGCCCCTGACGAGTGTATAAAAGCATTCATTTACCACATTAACCAAATCCCTCAAATAACAACAGTATAGGAGGTACCTATACTCTATAACAAGGCAACTATATAAACAAAACATCCGCTGATGCCCAGCAAGAGGCGTTCACTTAAGACACCTACTCTTAATGATACTTTCACTGCTTATACCCACAAAAGTTTTATCATAAAAACAACGCCCCGACTTCCCGACTAAACATCATCAGGACAAAGTATAGCAGGTATATCTCTTTGGCAAGTTCGCTTTTATGTCCCTCCATAACAATCCAAGTAATGTTCCGGCATAAGCCCGAAAAACAACTTTTAAATACCCTTGAAGGAGCCAGAATATTGTATGAAGGAGATAGGAATCCTTCTATTGCCCCTCAATGAAAATAACTTTAACATCTGATCGACACAATGACAATGAGATGGCAATGCCGACGACAACGACGACGACAAAAACGCACGACAACGGGACGCAAGCAAAAATTTCCCACCCCATCCCCAACTGAATTTGTTTGGAACGAACGAAAAACCAGGACAACAAACTGCCTCAGGTATATAAAACCCCAAAAACCTCATCCACAAGGAAGAACATCATAAAACCGCATAAAACTTTTTCCAGGAAGAGCACGCACACACACATTTATCGGGGACACACAGCTACACGTGCATAAAATCGGAAATCATCAAATTACCACATTCGTGTTGACAAGAAAACTTAATCATTTAACTATGCGGATACTTGGATATGGATAGAGCCGGAGGCCTTACAGTTTGAAAATCCTACCCCACCCCCTCCCCCGCCATTACCATTACGAGGGGTGAGACCAGAGACTTGTCTTTATGGAATGTCCAATGTTCGATGAACTTGTCGCAAGGATTCGAGAACGGTTGGTCAATAAAAGATTCCCACCGCCACCGCCACCGCCACCGACGCCACATTGTTTGCTATAGCGGAGCGGCATAAAGCTTGAGCTCAGGCATATGCTGTGACTTTTTGTGGAAAGAAACTTGAAACCCTTCAAATCAGCTCGGATACCGTTTTCGAATGAATTCACAGTTGAGCTGCCATCGGCTTAGGTATAATGTTTGTCTATGGGGTTATGGCGATTAAGAACTTTCCCAAGGATCTATGGGCATAGTATAGCCTGTATAAGGCCACCTATTAACCCCATATGTTTATGTGGGAGCGACATTGACTGAATGTAAGGTTTTCTGATTTGAGAAGTGGCGACTATACTAAGGAGAATGGAATATGTGTAGATATTATGAACGGAGATGGAGAAGGAGACGGACTTGAGTATTAAATACCACAGAAGCTGATTTTGTTTACTCTGTTTATGCAGATGGATGGGGTTTTAATGTATTGATTTCAAAATTGAAAATGACGTGAAAAAGCAGGTAGGTACGTAGGAACTATGGATAGAAAGTCATATATATTTGAAATTTGTGTGCTTTCAATGGAGATCGATGGTAAAAAGCGATATCAGATAGGTACAGAAAGGTGATTAAACGTAATGGGTGATTTTTTAAGAGGCTTAGAACTTTTTTCTAAAAAAAAACACAAAAAATTCGAAAAAATGAATGAAATATTTATTTGAATCGATAGTTTGAACCTTGCAATTTAATGTTTAAAGATAATTTCATGCAAATGTTGACCGCGGCTGCGTCTCAGGTAGCCCATCCGCTGAGTCCAATTTTGGCATACTCTTTCACACATATCGGCCGGTATCTCACGAATGAATGCATGGATGTTGGCTTCCAGTGCGTCAATCGAAGCGGGCTTGTCCCTATAGACATTAGCCTTGACATACCCTCACAAAAAATAATCTAATGGTATCAAATCGCACGATCTAGGCGGCCAATTGACCGGCCCGAAACGTGAAATTAACTGTTCACCAAACTCGCCTCGCAATTGCGGCATTGTTTCGCGTGCTGTGTGGCATGTGGCACCGTCTTGTTGAAACCACATATCATGCAAGTCAAGAACTTCCATTTCGGGCAAAAAAAAGTTTGTTATCATCGCTCGGTAGCGTTCACTATTGACAGTAACGCTGCGATTCGCATCATCTTTGAAGAAATATGGCCCAATAATGCCGCCGGCCCATAAACCGCACCAAACAGTGGCTTTTTCGGGATGCATTGGTAGCTGTTGCAATGCTTCTGGCTGATCTTCACTCCAAATGCGGCAATTTTGCTTATTTACGTACCCATTCAACCAAAAATGAGCCTCATCGCTGAACACAAGCAGCGCGCGATGAACATTTCGAACCGAGCACGAATTTTGATAGTAAAATTCAATAATATGCAAGCGTTGTTCATTTGTAAGACGATCCATGGTTAAATTGCAAACCAAACTGAAGCTGTTTGACAGTGACACAAGGTACTAAACACACGTCAGCTGTCAAAACCAGTGTTGCCAAAACCAAACCAGCCAAAAAATCACCCGTTATTAACTGTTTGATCAATCAGTTTATGAACTTGAACTATCGTTAAATCACTGATTCGAAAAAAAAAATAAATATCTTACTTCAACTGGCTGTATTTTAACTTCTTTATGCACTACACTTCTCTCTTTCCGTTTGTGGTAAAAGAAGGGGTTGGCGCAAAGTAAAGAGAGAATTTTTTAAATTTTTTTCTAAAATTGACTTGTATTGTGAATTTGATCAACTTTCTGATTAAAATATCTCAGAAATGTGAAGTGACATTTAAAAAAAAAGATATGGTATCTAAAAGGTCAACATTCGGTCAAAAAAGGTCAATTAGTTCCAAAAATTGTTCAGCTATAGAGAATTTAGAATCAAAGTTTAAAATGTTTCAAGGTCTGCAGCGATTTTAAGCAACTCATGTGTGGGATTTTAGAACAAAAAATATACCATTTCTCCAAACAAGGCCATGAAAGTCGGTTAAACTTCTCATACTATGAGTCAGGTTTCAGAAACGCACGTTCATGAGCGGCTCGGCTCAGCCTTTCCAAATGAACGCTTACCAGATACACTCGCTCATGAGCCATCAAGTGTGAGCACTTTTAGTTTGCGTATGTGCGATGGCAAACCCGCACGCTCATGAGCGTGAGACGAGAGCGAGCTAATTTAGCGCTCGAGAGCCTTTAAAAATTTAGAATAAAAGAAAATACACATTAAATCGTTTTGCGTAAGATATTTTTAAAATGTAATGCTATAGTTTTATAAAGGGTGTTTTTTTAAGAGGTATACAACTTTGAAATGAAATAAAACAAAGATGATTTTGATAATCTTCTGGCATTATAATTTAAATATGATTTCTGGCATATGACCGCCACGGCTGGCTCGAACGTACCTAGTCTAACCTTTAGGTGCAAGTTTCGATGACTTATTTCAACATTTGTGGCCGCATATCGGCAATAACGCGGCGAATGTTGTCCTCTAAGTAGTCAATGGTTTCGGGCTTATCGGCGTAGACTAGCAACTTCACATATCTCCACAGAAAATAGTCAAGCGGCGTTAAATCGCACGATCTTCAAGGCCAATTCACGGGTCCGTAACGTGAATCTATATGCGGTTACCAAACGTCTTCCTTCAATAAATCAATTGCGGCACGAGCTGTGGTGACATGTTGCGCCGTCTTGTTGAAACCACAGCTCCTGCACATCACGGTTGTTCAATTGATGAACGAAAAAATCAATAATCATGCCTCTATAGCGGTCACCATTGACTGTAACGTTCTGGCCAGCATCGTCTTTAGAGAATTACGGACCATTTTATTCCACCAAACCCTAAAGCACACCAAACAGATGTAACGGTGTCTCAACACACTTGAGGATTATCATCACTCCAAATACGGCAGTTTTGTTTATTGACAAAAGTGAGCTTCATCGCTAAACAAAATTCGCTTATGAAAATTGGGATCAACGGAAATTTAGTTTTGGGCCCATTTGAACACAATTTGGAAGCGTTGTTCAGGCGTCAGTCTATTCATGTTAAAATGCCAAACCAAACTAAAAATAAATCACTTGACAGCTGACAAAATGGCTGCCAGTTACAATAATGTTGCCAACTTAAACTTCTATATACCTCTAAAAAAACATCCTAAATAAATAAATGAATTTTTTTCATGAAAAACGACTTTCATACCCTCGTTTTTAAACAAATCTAAAGTAGATGTTTCTATTAAAAAGAAATTCAATTTATAGAGGTGCAGAAAATAAAATGGAAACATTTTCGGATTTTTCAGAGGTTTTTTCATCCATTGTCATCGAAGCCATCTTTCGATGGAATTTGACAGTTAACAGCTTGACAGATAGGAGACATATTAATACATTTCGACGTGAAGAGAATATTTATTTTGAAATGTCAACCGATTGCCCTTAAATCGCAGATTTCTGGAACAAAAAATTAACTGTTCAAATTTTCAGATTTTTCAGATACCTATTATCTGTTTTCATTTTCAACAAGTCGAAAACCCACTAACCACATGGCTCGATAGTTTATGGCCAGCTTACGATTTTGAGCGATTTATGAACTCTATTGGGCTAGCGTACCCTGCTACGAGTATATAAGATATGTTTATCTATGCAATCCAATAAGCCAGTATAACTGTTCCTAACGGCGATATTTTCACTCTCAACATATTGATTGTTTCCAATCACTATACCTTCAGTTTATTCATTTGTATCCAAAAGAATCATCCGTCTGCGTAAAACCTAAATATAGGTATATCCTTGACTCCGTCGTCTGTGTACCCTGCAAGTTCCCATCTTTTGCTAAACTATCAAAACCGATTTATCGATCTTCCACAAGTGCACCTATATGTATACATGAAACCCACTTGCTGCTGTGTCATCTAAGAAAAAAAAAAAAACTATCTTCCAATGAGCAGAGCAACGACGCGACGTTTAAAATCCACCTCTGCTTTGGGCTCTGATCCACCGCGCACACACAACCATTTTCAACCTTGGACTTAACTGCTGTGCAGCTGTTTCCAATGTGCTTTCTGTCTAAAATGTGTCGTTATATGTAAATCCCAAGTCCACTTCAGTTCGGTGTTGCATAAAATTCTTTAGACGAGAAATACCTATACTAAACTCTTAACATTCAACAATTCGGTTCAGTCGCAGTCAGCGTCTATACTATTTCAGTTAAGGTTGTGCCTATACACTTGGGATATTGTGATGTTAACCTAAGTACTAACTGACACTATCAAGCACTGACGGAAAATTAAGTTGGAAAGGAATATTTGTTTTACTGTTTACTCTATGAGTCAAAATATTGGGTTCGGGCAACAAAAACTAAAGAAAATTATTTTTCAAGTGATTTCCACAAGACGAACTCTTCAAAGTTAGGCCAAAAAAATTGTACTGTTTTGCAGAAAATGAGATTAGAATTTGAGTAACAAATGCAAAAAGATGGCTTTTGAGCTATTGACTCCTTTACTTCTGAAGGACTCTGTTGCTATAGAGAGTTATGTTTTTGTTACCAATTGAAATATACAAAATAAAGTTGAATAAACAAATCAATCGAGAATTGAACAAAATTGAGATATTAATAATCCGTAGTACCAGTGTTGGAAGAAATTACAATAACCATGTTGAAGTTGAATGTGGAAGATTTTATCGATAAATAGAAACACGCACAGAGCACATTCATGTGACCCAGTCGTGGACTTTATTATTTTAAATGGAAAACCCATGTTCCTTCCAGAATACTGGTATTTTTCATATAGCTTCTATATAACTCCCAGAAACGGTTCAGTTTATATTTTTCTTTTTATCCAAGCACTATCCATTTGCTTGGATAAATTACTTCTATGGCTGAAGGTTGAGAGTACACATAAGCTCTATCTTCCGACCCGCCTGCCGGATAACTCTACGCCCCCTCAATTCAAACATACAGACTTTACGAACATGTCGTATGCATATAGTAGACAACCGACCGCTTAAGGCCGGATTTGACCTACTTCTAGGGGCTTTGTTTTGAGATTTTCGTGTGTTCGTTTGGGTATATTTTTTGTTCGCTTCTTGTATAGCAGTTTTATAGGTTATATATAAAAAAATCGAACGTTTTGTGGTAGCACTAGCCGCATGGCCACATGTCCACATCCATGCAGTACCAGTAGTCACTTGGAAAAAATGTGGCATTGAGTTAAGTCGAGTTCATTGTTGATATAGGTATAGAGGTACCTCTATTGCTATTCCTATAAACCTAACCTACCCTATGCTCTGTGCCTTCATCGTATATTTACATACATAGTTGTCGTTGGCATGTCAGACAGGCACTTTGCTTAGAAATTAAATGCAGCTTGCCACAATTTTATCTGGAACGAACGGACTGATGGACGTGACGGTTTTTCAATTGCAGTATTCAATCTGTCATATGTATCACATATTTTGCTTCGAGACTCATGAAAGTGGTGGTGGTGGTGGCATCAGGAGAAGGCTTTGAAATTGCAAAACCAAGTCACCAAGGTTGGTTGGTGATGGTGTGGTGAAGCTGTATTTGAGCTTCTTTAAAATGAAAAATTTGAATGAACCTACAGAGCGGTTAGAATTTTGTATGAGTGGTCAACAACAAAGTCATACCTACATACTTGCTGGTTGGATTGGGAATATTACTATGTCAACAAGTTTTGTTTGTTCTTAGAATGCGGTCAGATTGAGAAGACGTTATTGCTCTTTGGATCAAAGGTTGTGGAAATCTATAGATGCTATACGAGACTTTTTTCTGAAAAGGATTAAATGTCATAGGTAGTTGCCACTGCAAACAAAATATTATCCAAAAAAAATTGTGTGAGTGCCCGGTTAATATGTGTAAGCATCAACGTGCGCGGATTCAAAACGGACTTGTTTTTGCTTGAAGGGGTTCTTAATATTTTTTTTACTGAACGCACCCATCCTTGTATGCAGATCGTAACGTTGCACACCGTAACGTTGCACGACGTAACGCTGCACACGAACGTTCACTTTTTTTTCACTCTACCGCCAGCATAGACACATCAAAAATCACTAACTGCCAATTAAATCATAGAGTCCTTACGCTATAGGACCGTTATTAGCTCTCAAGTTTTGTATTCAAATTTATTTCAACGCACTTCTTCACACAAGTTCGAGGCCCTAGTTTCAGAAATTGGTCAGCCATTTGAAAATTTGTAATCAATATTTTAACGAAATTAAACAAATTGATCTGGCTCAGAAATATATAAAGGGTGTTTTTTTAGACGTGTGGTTTTCAAGAAGAAATTAAACGCATATAATTTAATGTTATGGTCAAAAATTTAGCCTAAATATTAGGATAAGGGTTTGACATTATGTTTCAAAAATTATTACGGCCAAGTACCGCCACGGCTGGTTCGAATAAATTCCAGCCTAGGTTCTCAATTTTCGAACACTTTTTGCAGCTATTGGGGCCGTATATCAGAAATAACACGCCGAATATTCTCTTCCAAGGCATCAATCGCCTCGGGCTTATCTGCGTATATAAGCGAATTCCACATAACCCTACAAAAAAAAGTCCAGCCGTGTCAAATCGCACGATCTTGGAGGCCACGCCACAGTCCCACGACGCAAGATAATGCGCTCAACAAAAGTTTCCTTCAATAACTTGATTGTTTTGTTGGCTGTATGGCATGAAGCGCCGTCTTGTTGGAACCAAAGGTCGTCCACATCAACATCCTCCAATTCAAGCACGAAAAAGTCATTAATCATGGCGCTATAGCGTTCCCCATCATTGACTGTAACATTATGGCCTTCATTTTTGAAGAAATATGGACCAATGATTCCCTCTGCCCATATAGAACACACCAAACAGTGACTTTTTGAGGATGTAACGGCGTCTCAACAATGGCTTGTGGATTATGATCACTCCAAATACGACAATTTTGCTTATTAACGTACCCATTCAACCGCTGAACAAAATTTTCTTGTGAAAATCGGGATCAACAACGATCTCGTTTCGAGCCCATTTTGCTCGATTTGCGAACGTTGATCAGGAGTAAATCTATTCATTATAAAATGGCAAACCAAACTGAGTATAAATCAAGTGACAGCTGTCAAAAAGACCAACTCCGAAAAAAGTATTGCCAGATTGAAAACCACACGTGAGCCACACATTGAAAAACACCCTGTATCAATGCGGATAGACAATTGATTTTAAGTTCCTAGCTAAAACCGAGTCCTAACTAGTACCCAGTACCAATTTAATAGTACTATTTTAGGTATTATTTTTGTGAAGAAATCACTTAGCTTATTATATTTTAACTCTGCAAACTCTTGCTTGTGCAAATAGTCCTTTAAAACAAAAACTGAAAAACTACTTTTTTATAAAAGACAAACCAAAAATTCAAAACCAATTATGAAACCTCAAGCCTCAAAGCTCAAAGAAAATGTTAAGTTCTTAAAATTGATGTGGTTTACATATACATACCACCTACACACCAAAACAAAAATAATAAAAACAAGTAAGTTTTTACTTAACAATTAGAAACTTGAAGTTGCCACAAAAATTCAAATCAAATTCAGATGAAAGTATACAAAAACCTCAAAGGGCAGCATCAAATTAACCACAAACTTGAGTTTTTGTTCTATTATATACCACACACAAATGTATGAGATATGTACCTATGTAAGGATACAACAATCACCCGCATTCTGCAGTCACACCCCCCCCCCCCCTCTCCCTCCAGAAAAGTCGTAATTCCTGGGTGTATAACACAATTTGAATAAATATGACTTTTGAAGAGCTTTGACGCTATGCTGCAGCGTGTTCAAAGGGATTCATACAGTGAACGTGTGAGCCATGGAAGTAGGTACCTGAAAATGTGGATTTCAATTCACAACTCATCTACATTCCATCAGGATCTCGCACTATAGGACTCAGAAAGCTGCCGGACTTGTGAATTTTTGAAACGAAAAACTTACCGCGGCAGTAAACATCAACAACGAAGTTAAAGTGGGGTGCAGACAGCATAAGCAATTAATCGTTCAGTGGTGACTGACCAGCAACATATAGTGACCATCATAGCAGCGACCACTTCTGAGCAGGATTCCATTACAATCGACTTCTGCCCCGCGCCGCACCGACACAGCCACATATATTCAAAAAAGGACTTCAACTCGCATGCAACTTTGAGTATTTTTAAGAAATTAATTAAATTCGCTGCTACCAAGTACCAACTTGTTGATGTTGTTGGGTTTGTTGTTTATCCTGAGTAAAGTTCCTTTCGCTCGTTAAAAGCAACTGCGTTCTGAATATACGGTAATGTGGGGTGACCATATTTTTATAAATAAAACATTGGAAAACACTCAACTCTTACTGAAAATTTCTAAAAACTTTTGACGCCACTGTTGTCAGGATTAAAAATATTTGCGCAAAATTTTAAACATTTTTGTATGATATAACTAACTTTTAACCTGTGCCTACGTTCTGTAACTCTCGCATTGATAAACTCAGTCGAGAAACGTTGAAAATTGAAACAGGTCGTTTGAGTTTTGTTCCATTTCTCATCGTTTATGGACACAATTTTATCCATGCGAGAGTTACAGAACGTAGGTACTGTTTACTAAAAGTTTCGTAGTTTTAAACAATTTTTAACTAGTATCACGCTTAACATATTTTCTTCATTAATTCTAGCTGAAAACGCCCAAAACTCTGACATTTTGTACAAAAAAGTAAGCAAACATACCTTTTTTTACATTTGTCTTTGTCAAAGTGACATTGGGAGTTAGAATGATTGTCATTGTCAAAGTGACATTTGGAGTTAGAATGATATTAAAAAGATAAAATAGCCATTTAATGATTTGAAATTTAGTACAATGCTAACCCCATTAAAATTTGTAAAATTGTCTTTTTAAACATTATAATAATGGGCGGATAATTTTTCATCAAAACCGACTTAGAGGAACTAAAATTTGGTTAGAGCTTAGAGTAATAACCAAATATTGGGTGATTTTTTAGCTGGTTTGGTTTTGGCAACACTGGTTTTGACAGCTGACGTGTGTTTAGTACCTTGTGTCACTGTCAAACAGCTTCAGTTTGGTTTGCAATTTAACCATGGATCGTCTTACAAATGAACAACGCTTGCAAATTATTGAATTTTACTATCAAAATTCGTGCTCGGTTCGAAATGTTCATCGCGCGCTGCTTGTGTTCAGCGATGAGGCTCATTTTTGGTTGAATGGGTACGTAAATAAGCAAAATTGCCGTATTTGGAGTGAAGATCAGCCATAAGCATTGCAACAGCTACCAATGCATCACGAAAAAGCCACTGTTTGGTGCGGTTTATGGGCCGGCGGCATTATTGGGCCTATTTCTTCAAAGATGATGCGAATCGCAGCGTTACTGTCAATGGTGAACGCTACCGAGCGATGATAACAAACTTTTTTTTGCCCGAAATGGAAGTTCTTGACTTGCATGATATGTGGTTTCAACAAGACGGTGCCACATGCCACACAGCACGCGAAACAATGGCGCAATTGCGAGGCGAGTTTGGTGAACAGTTAATTTCACGTTTCGGGCCGGTCAATTGGCCGCCTAGATCGTGCGATTTGACACCATTAGATTATTTTTTGTGGGGGTATGTCAAGGCTAATGTCTATAGGGACAAGCCCGCTTCGATTGACGCACTGGAAGCCAACATCCATGCATTCATTCGTGAGATACCGGCCGATATGTGTGAAAGAGTATGCCAAAATTGGACTCAGCGGATGGGCTACCTGAGATGCAGCCGCGGTCAACATTTGCATGAAATTATCTTTAAACATTAAATTGCAAGGTTCAAACTATCGATTCAAATAAATATTTTATTCATTTTTTCGAATTTTTTGTGTTTTTTTTTTTAAAAAGTTCTAAGCCTCTTAAAAAATCACCCATTAAAACGAAAGGAATCCATTGCCAGTCAGTCTTATTCCCAACCAACCTTAAAAGCGTTACTGAGCATGTTCACGTTAATATAGTTCACAAACATACAAATTTCCTTCAGCATGTCATTTGGAAAAAGTCACATCGAATCATACACATTTTTGTTCAGGTTTAACATGGATGGTCACCATAGGTATAAATTTAAAATTAAATTATGAACAGAAGTGCCTTCTTTTTTTTAATGATGTTATGTTGAGGGTGTTTTTTTGTTAAAAAAAAAAACAAAAGGATTTATTGTTAAAACAACTTAAAGTAAGTAGGTACTTGGGGAAGGTGCATATATGTATATGGTGGACATTAATTTTAAGAATTAAAAAAGTTAGTGACCAATTAGTGTTTCAGAAGAAATTATTAGTGTAACGCAGTCGCTTTTGTCAGTCTTCTTTTAATTGCATTGTTTTTTTTTTTTAAATTTATTGTTTTACATTTATGTATGTAGTTCAATTTTACGAACTCAGAGTTAGAATAAAATCGTATTTACTCTTGAGTTTTGCAACGTCTGTTTTTTCCATCGTCATCTTGCACAAATCGACAAATTTGGCAGAGATGCTAAAACTGTTTCTCAAAGGGAATTACCCGTTTCTGGCCCAGAGTGTACACGGACAAGTTTGGTTTCAAATGAAAGGTGATGTAAAGCCCAATACATAAGTAAAGTATTTTCAAAATCATTAATGGGAAAGTTGAGATATTTGGGCTTGAAGTTGCCGATTTCAAAATAATGATTTCAGTTTTTATTCAAAATTGTCCATAATGGGCGAAATAATTAGGTGTCTTTAGTTTTTTTTTGATTTTTTAAGACCAAAAATAGCTAAATTCCTAATCTCAAGAAATTTGTATTATAAAAGGTTTTATTTTTTATTTTCGTTTTTCTCCAAAGAGATTTATTTAAGATCGATTTATTTTTATTTCTATTTATTGGAAAAAAAAGGTGTGACAAAGATCCGACTGCCCAAAAAGATATAGGGCAACCAAATTTCCCAAAAATCATGGTTTTCACGTTTTGACCTCTAAATTAAATAAATTTTATAAAATGTTTTTCAACAGGGACGCTACAAAAGTAAAGCAACAAGGACAGCAAACAACGCCATATTTCTTGCCGTTTTTTTGACATTAATCTTCAGTAAGGTTTGCCATTTCATGATGGAAAGATATACGAGGCAACAACGAGCCGTAATTATTAAAATTTACTACCGAGTCAGTGGCCTCAACGTTAAGAGCGCTACGTCCAATTTATGGTCGTCATAATCGTCCTAGCAGATCAACAATTGAGCGTCTAGTGGAAAAATTTGAATCCACAGGCACAGTACAAAATGTTCCCGTGCGAGTGAGACAAAGAAGTGCCCGTAGTGTCGAGAATATTGCTGCCGCTGAGGCTTCAGTTGCAGAAAGCCCAAGTGTGTCTCTCACACGTCGTTCTCACACGTACTCCATGAGTCATCATTGCATCCCGAAAAAATTACGGTTTGGTGTGGTTTATGGGCCGGCGGCGTCATTGGGCCGTACTTCTTCCGTGATGATCAAGACCGACACGTTACTGTGAATGGGGATCGCTACCGTTCAATGATAACCGAATATTTTTGGCCCCAATTGGATGATATGGACTTGGAGGACATATGGTTCCAACAGGACCGCGGCGCCACAAGCCACACAGCGAATGTCACAATCAATTTATTGGAAACCAAGTTTGGAGAACGTGTTATCTCACGAAATGGTCCAGTCGCTTGGCCGCCTCGGTCGTGCGATTTGACGCCGTTAGACTATTTCCTGTGGGGCTACGTCAAGTCTATGGTCTATGCCAACAAGCCAGCGACGATTGATGAATTTCGTTCGAATATCGAACGTGAAATTGCAGCAGCATCGGGCGATTTATGCTTGAAAACCGTCGAAAATTGGGTTCAGCGTCTGGACTTCTGCAAGCGTGCCCATGATGGTGGCCGTGCAAAAGAAATCGAATTCCATTCATAATGGCATCAAACGTACTTTCACAGGAATAAAGCATTTCATTGATATCCAAAATCATTTTTGTTTTCTTAAAAAAAAAACTTTTGTAGCGCTCTTATTGAAAAACCCGATAGTTCAAAACAGCTTTTAACGGCATTTATTCCATAAAAATTGGGGTTTCATCCCGGCGAAAAGGGTGTTTTCTTAGACGTTTGGTTTTCAATTTGCCAATACTTTTTTCGGAGTTGGTCTTTTTGACAGCTGTCACTTAGTCGAAAATTGCGCCTCTCGGCTGGTATTTATTCGAGCCAGCCGTGGCGGTCACTTGCCCGAAATCATTTTTAAAACATAATGGCAAATTCTTATTTTTATAATAAAGCTAAATTCTTGGCCATATAACATTAAATTATATGCGTTTTATTTCTTCTTGAAAACCACACGTCTAAAAAAACACCCTTTAGTTTTGCACATCTGGTCATAAAAGTTTGTCTGTCTCGTGTATGACAGTAATATGCATTCAAAAATAGTATGAGTATGTGCATAAATATGAATTGCTTTTTAGCAGCCATAATTCCCCTAAGTATGAAAGTTTAAAATTTGTCAACTATTAAATTTAGCTATTTAAAATGATACAAAACAAAATGATTCATAATAATCATTTTATCCACTAAAACTACAGGCATATACCTACTCGTACATAATATTGAAAGTTTTACAGACCTAAACCTCATTAGTTATCATAATTGTTTCTGCCATTACTGCCTGTGGCACAACCACTTTTCCAACTTTTTCTACTACAGGTATCTACAGTAGGTGCATTTCTCCTTTTTATTGTTTTATGTTGTTTAAAAAAAAAAATAAAAACAATAAAATTCCAACGAACTTAGACCACACAAAATTGGACACAGGTGAGCTGCAGTGGCACACTGGCACCATCATTGACTCCATTGTGCTATAATTTTCGTAGCAGAAGGTTGAGCAATAAAAAATCTTTACGACCATCACCTGAGTCTGGTTCATATGGCCACAGAACAACACTGACTCTGGCTCTGGATCCGATGGCATAGTTGTAAACTTCTTAACTGCAGTTGAAGTTTTAAATTGTAATAAAAACAAAAATAAGATAAACAACTATCTCATGGACGGACCCGGACGGAACCTTTTGTATGTTTTTTAATCATCTCAACTTTGAGAACGGCATTGAAAATAAATCCAAATCGACAATGAGCATATGGATGGGATGAACTGGACATGGATGGGCGAGTCCTGACCAAAGGACACATGAGGACAATAAACCAACTCTTCTGCAACCTCTCAAGCAATTAAACCCTCCAACTGGACCCGTTCTGGTCTGCCAAGTTTGCTCTAAAACACATCAGAGTTGACCCGGTGAATGCGGAAACAGGTTGTGTGGGGCTGTTCCTTCCTCGTATCCAGTTGTCTGTCTGGGCCAAAAACAAAGAATACAAAACACAGAGGCAGAACCATCACCGACCGTTTGCCTATAATAAAATTACTATGCAAACGACTCATCTCTCGCAGTGAGTTTGGTTCATTTTATTGGACCTGGCCCAAGAGTGTCTCTGATGATGGCCTGATGTTGATGTATGTATGTTTGGCTTGGTTTAACTTAGTCTTTGGCACACACAGAGCCGTCTCGCAGCTATGTGTTCATAAAATGTCCAAGAATATAAAGGAAGTGGTTGTCGCGCTGTTATGAACGCTAAAACTGGTGTATTGAATGAATAGGCCCAAAGGCGAACAGAGCATGTTATGTGTTCATTAAAAATTTTATTTTGTTTATTCTTTGGATGTCACCCGGTCTGGTGGATGACAAACGGTCAGTATATCAGTGTGGCTCCCCCCGGAGTGGCGGATGTCGTAAAAATTACATACAAAATATGTGCTTTGTATGAGATTTTATTTGTTTGGAATTAACAAAATCAAAACATTTAAAATAAAAGCAATGGGCTTTTAGAAAAGGGACAAGTAGAACAATGTAATAAACCAAATTTTGGTAGGGTTTTACGGGAACAATCATTATTTTTTTTTAACTCAGTTCGGGCATTAAAGAACAAATAAATTCACGGAAAATGGATGGGAGTTGAAATTTGTGGGAATAGGATCCATTAATTGAGCTACTCTAACATCAAAAAGCCATATGCGTATTTGGTTTAAATGTCTTTTTTTACGAATGCATATACTTTCTTTTTTATCAGCAATCTAAATTAGGTATTAGTGCCACAATTCGTGAAAAACATGCCAAGCCTAAAAATAACAATGTTTCTAAATTGTATGTTATTTTAAAACATTTAATACAAATTTGAATATGATGGTCAGTCATGTTCCCTAAGCTAAAACACCTTATTACTAATTATATTTAAGACATTAAGGCCCAGTTTTACAGTGGTGAGTTAAACCAGAGTTAGTTAACTCTAGAAGTAAATTAATCGACAGTTAACTGAGGGAGCATTTTTTTGGTGGAGAATGCATGCTGAACGACTAAACAAACTCGGTGGATAAAACATCAAAAGCATATTTTCAGTTAATCCTGAGTAAGCTCACCAAATTGGATGAGTTAACTCCGGTTTAACTTTAATCTCGCACTGAAAAACTGGACCTACAAATACGGATGTAATTTGAGAATTCACTCTCAACCCTGCAAAAGGTTAATGATTGAAAAAAAAAATTAAATTCAGGCTTCCTTTATTGTTCAAATATAATCTGGCCTTACATGGTACCTATGTACATATATTGGTATGCGTAGAAAAGGTTATAGTTGTTTCACTAACTAGACAAAAAGTTAGCCTTTAAAGTTCGAATGAAACAACAATAAATTGAGTATTTGCTATTCCACCAAACATATAAGCTAAATTCAAGATCTACATAAATAGGTTAATTTCTGTTCTTTCTGTCAAAAATTAAATTAAGCATCAAATCTGACACATTTTTAACCCAATTACCACAAGATCTTAAATAATATTTTTTTTTTTGGAAAAAAAAACGAACAAAAAGCTTAATATTTAGAAAAAAGGCCAAAAAAGCAATAAAGATTAAAATAGCAAAAAAGATTCCTAGAAAAAAAAAACAACACGCTTTCAATTACATTACCTACTGTTAAACCGGTGGCGCTGTAGGCGGTTAGAAAATGGCATTTGGGATAAACTTTTTAAGCTTTTGTTATTTGTTGGGTAAAATGGGGCAGAAATGAAAAAAAACTGTTCAAATTTTGTTATTTATAGGGTGAAATGGGGCAAACATAAAAATAATTGCCCAATTTAAAAATTTCTAAATTTTCAAAAGGCTTTTCTCAGGAAATGGCTTTAGGGATATTCTTTTTCAAAATCTTAATATTTGTAGGGTGGAATTGGGTACAAAAAAAAGTCCAACTTAAGAAATTTTTTATTTCCGTTTAAAATGTTTTTCGAAGCGAATAGCTTAAGGGATATTCTTTTTCAAATGTTGTTAACTGTAGGGTGATATGGGGTAAAAATAAAAAAAATATCCGATTTAAGAAACTCTTTTGGTGTTTGAAAGGTTGTCTTTTAGTGGATGGCCTTAGAAATTTTTTTTTCAGAAAATTAGCGCATTCATATGTTGAAATGGGGTAAAAACGAAAGGTTATTTAAAAAAATAAATGCTATTTATAGAGTGAAATGGGATAATAACAAAAAATTAGTTATTGATTAAAAAAAATCTTTCTGAGTTGGAAAAGTAATAAAGGTTGGACTTAGAGAATCATGTTTTTACAGGTTTAGCCATTCATAACATGAAGTAGACTAAAACCCATAAAGTAGTATTCGATCACAAAAATTTGCTTAAATAAAGGGTCCGGCATCTAAAGTTTTTTTTTTTTCAACTAGTGCTTATTTCGTGAATGGTAACACTTAGCTCATGTCTGATTTGACAGATAATTAGTTTTATCCTTCCGCTGAACGAATATGGTTGTGTATACGCTTCGCTAAGTGGGCCTGCGATCGACTTAGAGAAGATGCCGATTTTGCCAAAAAAATCATCTTTTCAGATGAAGCTCATATTGATCTTGGTGGGTAGTAAACAAGCAAAATCGTCGCATTTGGGGCACAGAAAACCCGCACGCATACATTGAAAAGCCGATACACCCAAAACGAGTCACTGTTTGGTGCGGATTTTGGTCCAGAGGCATAATTGGGCCATTTTTCGAAAATGAGCAAGGAGTGGCCGTTACAGTCAATGGCGATCGTTATCGGGCCATGTTGAACGAATTTTTGTTCACAAAAATTGAAGAGGAGGATATTGGCAACATTTGGTTTCAACAGGACGGCGCTACGTGCCACACAGCCGAAGCTACACTCGATGTTTTGCGCAAAAAATCTGTTGCTCAAGAAATCCTTTACCAATCTGGAAGATTTTCCTTAAAATAATTGTCCACAACTATATATGTATGTACAACAAATATAACAAAGTATAAACCAGTTAAGTTAATGTTTTTTTGCACATAAATACTTAATTGACTTAGCCGTTCGCTGATATGAAACTTGCTAAGAACGACATATCCAACTACCGGCCTATAGCCAAACTTTCCTCTTTCCCCAAGCTCTTCGAAAGCATTGTATATGACTCCCTTAACTTTCACTGTAAATCATTATTTTCTCCCCTGCAGCATGGTTTCCTCAAGGGTCAATCAACCACAACTAACCTAACTGATATTGTCTCTGGGACACTAAATGCATTAGAGAAAGGTAAAGAAGTTGATGTCATAACCACAGATTTTAGTAAAGCTTTTGACAAAATCTGTCATCAAATACCTTAGCTCAATACCTTAAGCTCAATGCCCTTAGATTCCGTCCCTTTTTCATATCATGGTTCAGATCGTACCTATAACAACGTCAATATACAGAGTTCTCTTCAGGTTCTCAATCTCTGATCTCATTAACACCACTTCAGGCGTCTCTAAAGGCAGTCACTTGGGCCCTCTTATCTTTGTCCTTACAATAAACGATGTTGAAAGTAGATATAATTAGTGACTCATATCTGTCTATTTACGCAGATGATATGAAAAACAGTAAGGTCATTTCTACCCCCGCTGACATTCGCTTACTCCAAAACGACCTAAACTTATTCCAAACTTGGTGCGATAAGAATTTTTTTTAGAACTCAACTCAAACTGTTACCTCAACCAAAACACCTTACTACTTTTGCTACCATTGTTTGTTTTATTCGTGACCTTGGGATTATTTGTGAGAGTGAGCTTGACTTCCGCTCTCATTTCGATCAAATAATAAACAAGGCCAATTCATCTCTTGGCTTCATAAAACGTTGGTATAAAAGAATTCTCGAACCCTTACGTCACGAAGTCCCTTAACATTACTTTCGTTAGGGTCCCTCCTTGAATACGCTACCCAAGTTTGATCGCCATATCAGATCTCTCCATCTCGAAGAATTGAAGCTGTGCAACGTAGATTTCTTTCGTTCGCCCTCTGCGGCCTTCCGATTAAAATTGCTAAACTCTTTAAAAGCGTCGAGAAGTCGCTGCGCTCATATAATCTTCGTGCAGCAACTTTTAATGGGGCAATCGATTCACCTATTCTGTTGGAAATTATACCGATCCATACTAAACCACGAAACCTCACACCACCACCACACCACCGTACAAACTACGGCTTCTTTTGAACCGATTTCAAGAATGTTGCGTTCGGCAAATACTTCACAGTACACCCTTGACTTTGACATCAGTATATCCTCTCTCAGAAACTCTCTCTACAACTCCTAAACAAATCACTTCCATATCCATGCTTCGTCACTAAGAAACTCTCTCTACCCCCTGCCTTTTCCTCACATATTAGTTTACGATTTATTTTTAAGTTTTGTCTCTAAAAAGCTGGTAGGTGGGCCTCCGGGCCCAAAAAAAAATAAAATATTAAAAAAAAAACAAAAAACAAAAAGAAAAAAACGAAAAACCCACCATAGCATAATAAGTTTAGTTTTAATGAACAATAATTTCGCTTGTATTAAGCTAAATAATTAATTAAATATTTAAGTTCAACTTACTCGTCTAGGTTTTACTTAAACTGTCACTTAAGTTCTTATGTTAAACTTAAATGCTTGAATTCGTTTAAGCATTCGACTTCCATTGAAACAAATGAAGAAATTTCGTTGAGAAGTTACTAATTCGATTCTTTATTTATTATCTCATTTCGAAATGCCAATTCGCATGAACGAGTGTTTATGTATTTGTATTTGGCAAATTCGCTCGAAATTAAAGGTTAAAATTAGGTAAAACCCTAACAATGAGTATGGAAATTCAATGTTTAATAATTCTTTTAGTAAAATCTATTGCCCCTGTCGTGAATTTTTTTTAGTTCTTTGTTAGCCTGAGCGGAATGCAGTACGTTTACCACTCAAGCTATATTAATAAACATTTGCTTACACCTTGGTATCTATTGTAATGGGTGATTTTTTAAGAGGTTTAAAACTTTTTTAAAAAAAAAAACACAAAAAATTCGAAAAAATGAATGAAATATTTATTTGAATCGATAGTTTGAACCTTGCAATTTAATGTTTAAAGATAATTTCATGCAAATGTTGACCGCGGCTGCGTCTCAGGTAGCCCATCCGCTGAGTCCAATTTTGGCATACTCTTTCACACATATCGGCCGGTATCTCACGAATGAATGCATGGATGTTGGCTTCCAGTGCGTCAATCGAAGCGGGCTTGTCCCTATAGACATTAGCCTTGACATACCCCCACAAAAAATAATCTAATGGTGTCAAATCGCACGATCTAGGCGGCCAATTGACCGGCCCGAAACGTGAAATTAACTGTTCACCAAACTCGCCTCGCAATTGCGCCATTGTTTCGCGTGCTGTGTGGCATGTGGCACCGTCTTGTTGAAACCACATATCATGCAAGTCAAGAACTTCCATTTCGGGCAAAAAAAAGTTTGTTATCATCGCTCGGTAGCGTTCACCATTGACAGTAACGCTGCGATTCGCATCATCTTTGAAGAAATAGGCCCAATAATGGCGCCGGCCCATAAACCGCACCAAACAGTGGCTTTTTCGGGATGCATTGGTAGCTGTTGCAATGCTTCTGGCTGATCTTCACTCCAAATGCGGCAATTTTGCTTATTTACGTACCCATTCAACCGAAAATGAGCCTCATCGCTGAACACAAGCAGCGCGCGATGAACATTTCGAACCGAGCACGAATTTTGATAGTAAAATTCAATAATTTGCAAGCGTTGTTCATTTGTAAGACGATCCATGGTTAAATTGCAAACCAAACTGAAGCTGTTTGACAGTGACACAAGGTACTAAACACACGTCAGCTGTCAAACCAGTGTTGCCAAAACCAAACCAGCTAAAAAATCACCCGTTATAAGAGATCAAAAATAACCACAATATAATAAAATAGGTGTGGAAAGAGTGTGTTAGATTGTCATTATAAGATATCTTAAAAAATAGCCAACGAACACCTTCATAATATTTATATGTCGTGCATTATTTTGTATCTAAGCTATCCAACTCAATTAACCCCTAATATGGCAAAACATGAATTTAATCATAACGTGCAGGCATTATTAAACCGCAATCAGCCACAAAAAACTTCAATTTTTCTTTTTGATTGGTCTTGGTGTTTAATAAAAAAAAAGAAACCGCAAATAAGCTAAAACCGTGTTATGTATACAATTGAAAATAGAGGGACATTTAATTTTTAAATATGGACAATAATCAAAATAAACAGATGAGTGTTTAATGCGGTCAATTTGTTAAGGCAGTTTTGCTGAGTTGAATCAACTGAAAAGTTGTCATAAATTAATTAATTTTCTTATGCCATTTATGACTACATCGTGCAAATGGTCTTTAACCTGCTAGTATCTTTGTCTTAAAAAAAAAAACTGACAAGTGCAACTGACGTTTAATCTTGACATTTTACTGTCATCGTGTAAATATTGGTGCTAAAACTATTTAACAATTTATAACAAATCATCTGCTAATTCATTTCTGGCGTATTGGCAGTATTTTTAGAGCGTTGCCATTATTTGACTCCTTTGTTAGTGTACTCTACTTACAGAATGAATTTCGGTCAATATTTTGTGTATTTGTCAGTCGTGTAAACTCAACATTATATTCAAAGAATTCCTCAAAAAATTCCTTACTCAGGTCAAAACAAAAACAAATAGAAACAGTTTTTGGTTTGTTTTTTTTTTTTTCAAATTTATCTGTGTTCATGTTCCTAAACCAACGGTCCTACCTGAGTCTTCCAAACAACGGAAAAGGGATACAAATGCAGGAAAAAAAGGTTGGTACTCAATATTAAGTGTTTGCCCGTAAAACAGTCACGATTTGGTAGTAAGCTAAATGCATAGTCATTTATTGAGACACAAATTGAGGCAATACACAAAATATAAGCAATTAAATTGAAAAATGTTTAACAGCTTGGGAGCTATTAAGATAGTGCTTCATCACGTCCTGACTAATAGCAGCATTAGTTTCGTTATTATATAACATGAAATTTATATGAGAAAAAATCATCCCAAGGCACATATTATGTACCTAGCTACTCGTATATAGAACATTGAAAATAGTCCAGAAATAATTGTTCATTCTAACTTTAATACACCCTATGTATTGTACATAGCTTCATAATGTCACCACTGGTGCGCTTCTGTTGCCCTAGAATCATACTTTTCCTTTTCAAATTCATCAGTTTTGATTAAAATTGACACAAAACATACGCCATTCTTGCCTTCCTGATGATGATGGCCTCTCAAGACTGCCATTAAACATTTTTGTTTTGTATAATTATTATTTATAGGTATTCCCCGAGAAAAAGAGCTGGCCAAGAGGAGTAGGATTAATTGCATTCTGCAAATAACATTCCTCGTTATTTATGTATGTAGATAGATGGGTACGTATATCCATGTACATAGAGATGTTCGTATATAAATGTATGTATATATTTTCATATTCCCAATCCAGTCTTTTCCCACATTACATCCAACAAAATGCAAAGCGAGCAAAATAAAATAAATATATGTTTTTTTTTCTAGAGAATGAGAGAATAATAATACCCGCCAGGGCAGTATAGGGATTGAGGGTTCAACGAACACGAAAATGGAGTCGAGAGTTATTCATTTGCCTTGTGAATTCCAATTAAAATAAAAAATTCCCTCAAATTGTTTCTGCACTTCCCATTTTGCAATGCGATGGATGTTTAGGAGCATTCAAAATGGACATGGAAGCAACATAATGTATACCTACCCATCGGATGATGGATGGAAATGCATTATTGAGGTTAGAGTTTATTTTCATATATGTTTTGCAAAATTTTAAAATTAAAATTCCTTTTTTCATTTTATATTCATCAATTTGGGATCATGCGAATATAGAGGAATGTCAACCCTTTTCAAGAGGTTAGGCGGATATTTTTGAAAAAGAGTAATTAGTAGTAGACATTTTAATAATAGATACCATCCACTCATTGAGTCAAAATTAGAATTAAATTAAAGGATATGGGAATACGTTCCGAAAAAATATCTTAGATTTGTTTTATTTATTGTCAAGAGACCAAATTAAAGACTGATTCTAAGCATCACACGACGATTACAAGAAAGAAAACAATTCAATAGCTCTCAGAAAGAAAACCGACATTTTTCTGAAAGAAATTTTGGCCAACATGTCGGAATTAGAGGAGTAAATTGAACCGGATGAACGCTAACTACCCCACATCGCTTTGGAAAAAAGTCCAGCAACAAAATAGAAACTACGAAAGAATACAAATATTTCTGGCTAAAACTAAAATGAAAATTACGCCAGAAAAAAAATATTACTAAAATTGTTATTAACTGTCAAATGTCAAATTACACAGTATAGAAATGGCGGTTTTGTTTATGTTTGTCCTTTATATAGTTCAGAATTTTTTCTTTTTTCCATCCAGGATATTTTCTTTTTTCATAAAATTTTATCAGAAGTTTATTCGAATTTATTCCTTTAAATAGAAAATAACTGAATTTGTATTTAAAGATTTATTCATCCCGAAAGAAATTTCGGGCTAATTTTATTTGATTTCAGCAGTGTGTGGTTTTTATTTCATAACGATCGACCTACATTTGCTATTTCTCTTTTAAATCATTTTCTACGATTAAAAGCCCATTAAATACTTTTTTCAGCACTAAATCACTTAGACATACCAAAAAGACAGCACTGGGTTGAATTCTGAGTTCAGTCATCTAGATTCGCACCTTGCTGATGACTTGTCGAAGAAATGCCAAGATAACAGCGATATAAAGAATCACTGTTCAACAGAAAAGAGAATATGACGTAGGTATGCAGTTGTCATCCAAGAGAGCATGTTTGATCAGGGTAGACTGCGTAGTCAGTAAAAAAAAAATAGTCAACCATTATCGACTTTAAGGCCAAATTAACACGAATGATGCCCTTTTTGCAAACGAGAGGACCAGTAATAGGTTTGGTATTACTGGATGAAAAAGTATCATTGCTATTGGGTCCGGGAAAGAGAAATGAAAATGCATTAAGTGTAGATACTGTTTGGTGATTTAACAAAACAATTTTCTTTGTTTTTCTAAAGAATTAGAAGAGATTTTAGCATCTGGTTTTGATGTTTGAATATCTGAATTTGAAGCATCTGCTCAATTGATCCTGGAGCTAACTAGTCAAATTTGTTGAGTTAGCTCGGGTTAACTGTTCATTAAAGTAACTTTATTTAAGAATAAAATGAAAGAAGAGATTTCTGGCTTTGTGAGTGGCGTTGATTTTTAATAGTTTTGTTCTGTCCTCTCTTACAATTTTTTTTTTGTATCGTACAACAACGCCATTTTCAATTTTTATGGTGGGGTTATTTGTTTTTTTTTTTGGCTGATCTATCCTTATTTATTTGATACTAGCTGTCCCACCCGGCTTCGCACATTGAAGACATACATAAGGTTCGCATACAAATTACAAAAGAAAATATAATAATATATAACTGCTAATTTTTGCAATCGAATTCTACTTTATGGATTTTATTCTAACTCACGCTAAATATGTAAGAATATAATCCTCTAAGTCCAACCTTTATTACTTTCCCAACATAGAAATAATTTTTGCAATCGAAAAACACTTTTTTGTTTTTATCAAATTGCACTCTTTAGTTAATTATTTTTTTTTTTAAATAACCTCTCAAGCACAAAAAGTATTTTTGAAATCAGATGCCACTTTTTATTTTACCCCATTTCACCTTATAAATGCCAATTTTCTGAAAAAAATCCCTAAGGTTATCCACTAACAAACATAACATTTCAATAACGAATAAAGAATTTCTTAAACCCGATTTTATTTATATTTTTAATCTCTTTTAAATAATATCCCTAAAGAAAAACCTTTTAAGCAAAAACCGGACATTTTTTAATTTTTGCCCCATATCACGCCAAAAAATAACAAAATTTGTAAAAAAGCATAAACTTAAAGCCATTTCCTAAGAAAAAAATTTCAAACAAAAAAATAATTTCTTAAATCGGACAATTATTTTATTTTGACCCCATTTCACCCTACAAATAACAAAAGTTGAAAAAGAATATCCCAAAAGCCATTTTCCAACCGCCTACAGTGCCACCTGTTGAACGGTATTTGAATTGAACTGAAATACGAAATTTGCGCGTACAGCGGCACCTGTTGAGATTTTTCTGACCTTAATTTTTTCCTAAACCTTCGCGGAGCAATTACAAACAAACCCGTAAAAGAAAGTATCCAATTTGGTCCAGTCGTTTTTAAGTTTTAAGCATTCGAATCCACCACGATCCATTTTTATCTTTCAGAAATTTATCTCTCAAATCGACCTTATTTGTTTTGAAAGGTGTGTAAGGCATACAAGCACATATCCATTTTTGAAAAATGACAAATAATAATATTTGGACTTATTTTCAGGCGTTTTTTTTTATTTATAATTTTTGAAATAAACCTAGAGAATTTTGGTAGCTTTTTTCCTCCTGGGATTTTTTTCTTTTTTGAAATGTGATTTTTTTCATAACGATTCTGCAAAAACTACGTTATATTGAATTAAAGCAATAACTCAATTTCGGCTTTAATTTAATGCCGCAGCCGACGATATGATACATGTTTAAAATTCCCCTTTTTAGACGGGAGTTTTGGGAGACCCAAAATAAAAATTAATTTCTGGTCCAGTTTTCTGGCGTTGTTTGAAGAGAATAGATTCGCAATTTAAAAAAAAAATGTTGATGATTTTGCTGGCACAATTGGGAGGCTTGAAACTGTGATATATACGTTTAAGAAAACAATTATCGATCAGCTGATTTGCTTTAAGAATTTAACTCAACGCTTAAGTGGCATTTCTCTAAGTCACCAGAAGAAATAACATCAGTCGTGTTTTATTGGTAATTTTATAGCCAGCGCAGTAAAATTTCCCTTGGCAAACAAAAACAAAAACAAAGAGTGTCGATAAATTAGCCAGTAAAAGAGTGGATATAAAAGTGGTTATACATAGTTAGAACTTTGAAGATGAAGATGGCGCTCTTGAAAAGTATTCATGACTTGAACCTTAATGTTGTTTTTTTACGCACAAAATGGATGTGATCTATGATATTTGTAGTTTGGTGGAGACAAAATGGATGTGAACTATGATTATTGTAGCGAACACAGCCTAAAGTTGCTAAAGCATTTTATTAACACAGCCAAAAGCGTTTTATTGGTACTTGATTATTGAGCTAGCTATAAATTACCAATAAAACACAGCTATCGTAAGAAGAATGAAAAAGACCAAAATGTCAAGGAGACTAAAAGAACCATAATCTATATATAGAATCTAAAACTGATTTCGTTCGATGCAAGAGCCCAATTACACGAAAATTTTTAGTTCTAAAAATGTAATACTTTCAACTTTCTAAAATGCTTCAAATATAACTGAGAAATATAAATATAACTAAAACAAAGTGATTAATATTTAAATTTATATATTCGCTTGCGGCAAGTATCTCCTTAGTAAAAAATTAAAAGTTAAATTTTCTAGCTCTTTTAGAAGCATTTGAGTAGATAACTTAATATTTTGTACACTTAGTGTACCTTACCCACTAAATTACTCAAGCCGGAAATATTTAAATACAAATTTTGGCGAAAACTTTTACATAAAAAAAAAAAAAAATACTTTCCAAACTGCATTTGAGCAATAAATTTCGCAAAAACCACAAATTCATACAAATTAGCTACCCTTTCGAGTTAAAAAAAAAATAATAATAAAACTTCAACTTTTAAGAATGTACCCATCATCGCAGATACTTGCTATAAAACAAACTCCACCATAAAAAGTGAGAGTTTCATATACTTAGTCAACGTTTTGCCTTGAAGTCTTACACAAATGGGAAACTTTCAAAATTCCATAAAAGTAAACCTTCATAACCAACCAACACTGAACACACAAATTCATAACAACCTCAACCACTATACAACCACCTAAGCTCAGCAGAGAAGCCCGATGAAAAAGTACAAATAAGAAATAAAAAATTGCAAATTTATGAAAATTCCATACTGCTGCTGCTGCAGGAGGAGGAAAACCGCACACTTTCTGCTAATCATCCATTCAAGTTGTTCGTTCGATGGAGACGGCGCGCGCGGCGATGGCGACGTCGTCGATGGTGGAGCAGGCTTAACGCTGCACTAACTTTTAACCACTGACTACAAATATACACACCAGAGAGGCAGCAACTCTTGCACTCTTGCACTCTCCAGTTTCAGTTTCAGTCTCCACCCAGCACAGTCATGCTAATGCTGTTTTACATTGCAACCAAACTTACCACAAAACCCATGACAACTGCCTGGAACTGATGCTACTGTTTGATTACTCTCGCATAACCTATCATCAGGATTATCCTCGTCCTCATCATTCGGAAGACAAGTACACTATCGTGGTACCTGATGTCTGCTGCCCTGCCCCGCTGCACTGATGGGCATATCATCCAAAAGTCACCTATTTATCATGAGGCAGGAGCACTGCCCAGTAACACTGCATCCGAGAGATAAACCAGGACGGCATCGGCACCGCAAACAGTCCGCATACGAGTATAAAACAAATGCAGAATCCCATTCGCAAGATGCGAACGTGCATCTCTGGGATGCGGACTGTGGAGGCAATCCATCTTCACTTATGCCCATGCCCGTGCCCGTCCAAAAGACAAAGCGAGCTGTCGAAGAAAGCCGGGGCTCTCTGTCTCAGTTGGGCATGAAATGACCAATCGCCAATATGGACGACCTCGCGTAACGTTTTTTTAGCCCGCTCTGTTAAAGGTCTATCCAAAGGCGCTGCATCACATCGGGCTTGAATCTATCGGCAGTGGCGCGACGCGGCGAACCGGTTCGGCTTGGCGCGGAAGTCTTTTGCTTCAAAAAGACCGCATTCACATGGCGGCTGTCAAAACGAATCTCTTTGTCTCTGGAGTTGGGGGGCTTTCACATGATCCGCACATGGTGGTGTTGCGGCCACTAGAAATACCAGTTCTTGAAATTATGGTAAGTATGGATAGGCATATGCGGGGCGAGGTGGTGCGACGCACAACTATAATTCCCGAGATGATGCAGGTGACGTTTTGGTCTTGGTTCGTGTTAAATTAGCTATTTGCTATCAAGCTCTATCGTTCAGTTGGTGCTGCATCTATAGAAGACGCATTCAATTATCAATGGAACGGATGTCGGATTGAAGTTCATCCGCATTCCGGTACGATAATCATCATGGGAATATGCCATAGCCACACGGAAGATGATGGACACCGGAGTTGGCACCTTGTCGTGGTGCCGATGATGGTGATGGTGGTAAGTTAGTCATTGAGTTAATTAAGGAGTTCGACGAAGCTAAATGGTGCAAGTGTCTAATGACAAACCTAATGATGCAACCAATGACTGCACCAGAAGTTGACATCAAAGAGTGGTTTCTGTTATATCCGCACTACTGCAGAACTGTTTTCTATAGTTTATATAGTGGATTGTGGGAAGAGTATGGGCAGAGGTTGAGTTGAGATTTGCCAATTACGCGGGTTATTATTTTTTGTCAAACGGAACTTGTTTAGAACGGGTTTTGATTAGGACGAATTGACGAAAGAACGAGTCGAGGAATATCTAGGCTTTAGCGAGTATGGAAACACAGTTATGAGGCTTGGTATAGGTATGCAGAGATTATTTCTTATTTCGCAACATTGAAGCATTAATTCTGATGAAATAATTTTAAAAAAAAGTTGGTTTTTTGTGTGTTAACACACTCGCAGTTAAGACTGCAAAGCTCTGAAGACGCTTGGTCTATTTACAAGTACCCGCTGGGCAAAAAGTTTTACAAATTAAAATTGAACGTAATCGACTAAGCACCACTAAAAGGAGTTGGCCTGGTATCCGTGAAATAGCTATAACTCCAGCCTTTAATAACTTGGTTGTAGCTCACTCAAGTTGTTGTTGCTTCATCCAAAACCTTCCATGACAAAAAGTTGAACTATGAAATATGTAATTAATAAGCAAAGATAAATAAAATGCAACCTAGATATAGGATGATAGGAAACTAGACGGTGTTTTATTGAGACGTGTGGTTTTGTTTGCCATTTTATCACTAATAGACTTACTCCTGAACAGCGTTTGCAAATCGTGCAAATTTATTACTAAAATAATGGTTCGGTTCGTGCGACGCATCGAGCGCTGCGTCCAATATTCGGTCGACATAATTGCAAAATCGCATAAATTCGAGCAACCATGGATCTGTTTCGCGCCATGTTTACTCTAGTGGATAATGCGCATCCTCAGAGACGCATGCCGTACAGTCCGCATCGAAGACGCTATTGCTGCTGTGGAGCAGAGTATCGAAGAAGACCCGAATGAGTCCATCCGCCATTGCACGCAACAATTGGAGCTGTCGAAAATTGGGCCTCTCGGCTGGAATCTATTCGAGGCAGCTGTGGTGGCCACTTGCCCGAAATAATTTTTAAAACATAATGGCAAACCCTTATCCTAATATTTAGGCTAAATTCTTGACCATAACATTAAATTATATGTGTTTTGTTTCTTCTTGAAAACCCCACGTCTAAAAAAGAACACCTTTTATAAAATGAAAACTATTCCTGTTTGCAAGTTTGCTTGTTTGCATGATTGGGGTGAGCTACAATTTTCTACCGAGTCCAAACGGCTTAGGTAAGGGGCACTTATTCATGACAAAAGATACTTTTTGAGAATTTTCCACTTCCTCGCAGTAGCCGATTTGTTTTTACTAGGTGGACAAGGCTGGGGATCGAACAAAGACCTCCGGAACGACAGTAATATGCACTAACCATTATTCGGAATGAAAGGGAGATAACATTTTCAAAGTTCAAAAGGAGGCGAATTAGTAAAAAATCAATGACAAATGAAATAAAACGATCACTAAAAATGAGAAAACCAGAAGAACAGTTTGTCGTTTCAGTTGCGTTCGAAAAACTCTTAAGGGTTTCTCTAGCTATAACTGGTCAAGCTTCTAAAATATTTCACTAGCCTACTAGTCTGCTATCCAAAGTCTGCTTTGGAAAAAATTCTATAGCTGTCACAAGACATCGAAGAGATAGGTTTGCATATATTTCAACACGAAGAACACAGCCAGTGCATGAATTTTTTTAATGCATCAATTTTTTTTTCTTTTTAAAGTTCCAGACCAATAAAATTACGAAACTTATACATAACCAGCCTTTAAAAAAAAGTCCAAAAAACATACCATCTAACTCCGCATTCTGTTCCCAAATATTCGTAGCTTAGGTATCTTGTTACTACATCCGGAACATAAAATTAAAGATCATAAAAAGTTATTTGCCGCATCGTGATCGTCATTCTGCTCCGTGCTCCCTATATCCATTTCAGACCTCCACTGAGCATAAGAATTTTGTCAATTAGAGCGGAGACCAATCCAAATCCAGACCCACCGCTCGCTGCTGGCTGCCCTTTTCTCTTGAATTCTAACACACACAAATTGAAAACAAATATTGGGGTGCGCACCTACGGCTTTTGAGTGGCATGTAAACATTACTAAGTATTTCGGGCTCTTGTTATAATTTTTGTATTTCAAAACGTTGACGCACATTGGGGCAGTCTATACGGAAAAGTAGGATTTTTTTCGAAATATATAATTTACTTATTTATCTGAAGTGAATGAAGCCAACCTCATGACGACTATTTTTTTTTTAACATATTAAGCCAATAATTGTCAGCTGTTAAATTTACTGTCACTTGAAACAGTATTGCCAATTTAAAATCAAAATGTCTATACAAATGTGTATAAATAAAAAAATGGATTGACAATAAAATGAGGGTATTGTTGAGAATTTTGCTGAAAATTATTTTGTCTTTATTTATGGTTTCAAATTGTCAAATTGAAGTTTCAAATTATCCTGTGTCATGTCCCACTGTGTAGTAACAATGGACAGACGATATAGTTGACACTAAACACAAATGGTCGTTGATGCGGTCTGTTTGTTTTGTTTGAATTAAATGACATAAGATCGTTTGACATTTCACATGTCATTATGTTTGTTTAGTGGATTTATTAGTATTTATATATTGTGATCATGTTATATTGACTGTTGAGCTGCATGGTATTTGATACTCTTTTTTATGTTGTTGTTGTCGTGTTCATTTCACAAGAATTGTAATGACACAACAATTTCGGAATGTTTCATTAGATCTTTGTGTTGATGGTTCAATGATTGGGTAAATATTTTTATAACAGCTAGGTAGTATATATACATATGTAGGTAATCATTAATCAATATCGATAAACAGAGATAATTCAAAATAAAAATAAATTTATTGTGATTGATTAGATAAGAATAGGTTTTACAATGAAAATCAAATCAATATTTTTTAGTAGGAAAAAATAAATTGCTTAATAGCGCGCCAATCCAATCAGTGATGTCTAAGCAATATGTAAGGTTTAAACTGGATGGAAGAAATACTTAAGTTATTGTTGTTTTATTTAAACTTTGAAATTTATATTAGATATCTCTATATTTATCACATATGTGTAAAAAAAGACCACACACAGTGTGGTAAAAGAATGATTTGGTGTAAATTTTCATATCTTAAATAAAGGGTGTTTTTTAGAGGTCTAGAACTTTAAGTTGGCAACACTATTTTAACTTGTGGCCATTTTGTCAGCTGTCAAGTGATTTATTTTTAGTTTAGATTGGAATTTCAATATGAATAGGCTGACGACTGAACAAGGCTTCCAAATCGTGACCAAATGGGTCCAAAACAAGATTGCTGTTGATCCCAATTTTCATAAGCGAATTTTGTTTGGCGATGAAGCTCACTTTTGGTTGAATGGATACGTCAATAAACAAAACTGCTGTATTAAGAGTGATTATAATCCTCAAGTGTATGTTGAGACACCGTTACATCCACAAAAACTGACTGTTTGGTGTGCTTTATGGGAATAATTGGTCCGTACTTCTTTAAAAACGATGCTGGCCAGAACGTTACAGCCAATGGTGACTGCTATAGAGCCATGATTACTGACTTTTTCGTTCATCAATTGAACAACCATGATGTACAGGAGCTGTGTTTCAACAAAACGGCGCAACATGTCACACAGCTCGTGCCACGATTGATTTATTGAAGGAAACGTTTGGTAACGGCATAGTTTAACGTTACGGACCCATGAATTGGTCTCCAAGATCGTGCGATCGCGAAATTTTGCTATTAGTAGGGTAAAATGGGGTGAAAATATGTAAATTGTGCGATTTAAGAAATTCTTTTTTTGTTTGAAAGGTTGTTTTTATGAGTTGGCTTAAGGGATATTTTTTTTTTCAAATTTTGTTATTTGTAGGGTGAAATGAAATAAAATTAAAAAAAGTATCCGATTAAAAAAACCCGTTTAGTGGTTGAAAGGTCATCTTTAGTGGATAGATTTATGATTTTTTTTTCAAAAATCTGGTACTTTTAGGGTGAAATGGTATTAAAAGCAATCAAATGGTTTTCGATTACAAAAGTTCTGTCTGTGTTGGAAAAGTAATTAAGGTTGGACTTACATAGATAATTATATTTTTGCAAATTTAGCCATTCATAACATGAAGTTGGTTAAAATCCAGACATTAGTATTGGCAGTAGCTTAAATATTTATGTATTTATATTTTCTTTTGTAATTTCTATGCGAAGCTGAGGTTTGTCTACCCGTGTCATGGGGAGCCGGGTGGACCAGTTAGTCTTATTAGTAGTCCAGACAAATAAGATTAAAAATGGTCCTAATTTCAAACAAATTTCGACAAAGCTGAATTTCAGTGGAGAAATTTATTTTAACATCTTAAGCACTTTTTAATTTGTAGAATGAAAGGGGCTAAATTCATTTGTTTTTAGAAATATCTCAAGAGTTATCAGTTTTTTTTTTGGAGAAATGTTTTTCTCAAAATTAATCGCTCTTACGAAATAAGTATGGTAATCTTTTTGTGTAGAATTTTTGCCAAAAACCTGATAGTTTTCGAGCAGCTTACACAAAAAATAAATGTTGCTCTCTTCACCCCATAAAATCAAAATCCCTGGTCCAAACTAAGAGTAGATACTTTGTAGGAAATTTTTGTTTAATAGGATAAATTTGGTACAGTTCCTTTTAAGAGCCTATATATTTAACCCGAGTTCTACTGTTTGGATCTTAAAATTGAGAAGAATTTACATCAGGATTAGTTTACATAAATATTTTATCAAATTTTATCTTTTACTTCTATTTTCTGTGAAAAATGTTTTAAACAGTTATGTATTTTGTAATTTTTGACAACCTTCATATCTCGAGTTTGAGATTTGTGGAAATACATACATAATTATATTTAATTTTTAAGTTAATTTCTCTGTTATTTAAAATCAAAATTATATAAAAAAAAATCAATATAGTTGACTTATGAAGCCTATAACTTGAGTAATAATGAACGGATCTTTAGCGTAAAGGTCTTTAAATAAAGGCCAAATGGCAGAAAAGATATTGTTTGTGCAAAAATTCGAGGATGCCAACAAAATTTGTACTAGAGGAGTGTTTAAAGCCCCAATCAATCTGAGTTTCGTATTTGAAAATGTTAAAATTGTTGGTAAATATCAGAATTTAAAAACAATTATTGCTTTTACTATCCTGAAAAAAAATATCACTGATCTTATACATACATACGTGTAAATATATACAAAAGGAGAGATCGTAGGAACACTTTCTGAAATTTTCAGAAAAAACAAAAAAAAAAAAACAATTAAAGCTCCAAAATGATGGCAAATTTTGACTTAAGAATTTTAATATTATCTAAAGTTACAGACGTATATTCAAGTTAAAATAAAAATATTATTTAATTGATATTTTTCACACTTTCTCTTTGTATTAAAAGTCCGAATTCTTTTCATCTTGTACTCTCAATGTACTTTGCAATCTTGAAACAAAAGACCCACAAATGTGTGCAAAATGCAGCCAGGAGTTAGTTTTATTAACGAATTCATAACTAATCATTTTTGTACTTCTTTACATATATGAAAGTGAAAATGCTTTTGATTTATTTAATATGCACCTAATCTATTGAACCGCATTGTATACTTATACCTGTACCTGTTTATAATTATACTATACCTGTTTCTACCATTCCCATATTAAATTTTATTGAATTGACATCAAATCTTACAAACCGGAGAACAAAATACCTTTTTCTTTGTGTTTGTTTTGCCTTCAAAAAAGGCATATTCTCATATATCAACATATAATCGAACATACTATATATTCATTTATGTAAAACACCAAATAAATTCAACCAAAATAAAATTCATATCAATTCATTTGGAGGCCAAAATCCAGAAGCGATTTTGAAAAGAATTCTCAAAGATTTCCATGGCTCGGCTGGGCCCGGGCGGCCGATGCATGGCGGCGGATACCTGTTGTTTATCTGAATGCTTATAGGTCTGTCTATCTGGATTGTTTCTCAGTTCACAGAAGATGCTGATCTCGTTTTATACCTTCGAAGCCGACATTTTAATCATCACTTCAGGACGTGAGTTCACATCATCATCATCATCATCATCAACATCATCCACACATCATGTTGTCTTCAACTTCGGATTGCTCTTAAAATGCCTTGTTTACCTGTCAGCAAGATTTAAATTGAAGATGAATACCTATAACATGAACTTCTTCCCCTTCGGATTCGAATTCAAACTTCGGACATGTTTTAAAGAGCCTTTTTCAAAAATATATAAATTGTCCTTATGAGTCTACGAGTGTTGGTATATTACGACGTGTAAGTGTTTGTATACTTATCTTCTTATCAATTTAAAAAAATCTCTAACATCATAAAGGGAGAATGACAACAAAACAAAAAAAAATATAAATAGAAATAAATAAATTGATTAAACAAAACGATGAAAAATAAAAAAACTTTATCAGTTTTCTGATTGAATTTAATGGGCCATCAATTTAAATAACCGATATAAATGAAGCCCTATCAAAAGCTTGGCCATTTAACTTCCCTCGACGGCTAAATACTTGTTTTCCATTGACGGAGTGCGAGGACCAATTTAAATAATATCCAATATACACAACACACAAAACACAACACTATACCTACACAACATTTAAAAAGATACAAAAGTATCTTTTGCATTTGAAATGGGAAACCAATTTTGTTTTTTGTTTTAGATAAAAAGCGCGGGTATTTATTTATGAAAATTGACCATCATCAGTGGTTTTTGTTTTTGCATAATTTACGAGTTTTTTCGCTGTTGTGGTAGTTGTGGTTTTTATTTAATTTTTTTTTTTTGCTCCAAAATTGACAACAGGTGGAGGGTGAGCTAACCAAACACGTTTACCTTTTATCTAATTTTTAGCAGAAAAAAAAAATCAAATTTGATTCATCTCCGGCCAACAAAAGGGGATGAATTCGTTGCGTGTACGACGCGACTCTGACGGTCTCCCTCAATTCTGTTACACCTGTTTAACATTTATTATGGCTGAGGTTGAGATTGTTTTGCTTCTCGTTTTGAACTTTTTTTTTTTTGTTGGTGTTTTCTGTTGTGAAACTTTTGTTTAAATTTTGATTCTATTCTAGTTGATGGGAAATATAGTATAAGTAAGGTGTATAGGTAGACAGTATCTTTGAAGAATTTTCAAACCTTAGTTAAAGGTTAGGTAGGTAAGGTATGTAGGTATAGGCAAGGTAGCCCTGGGGCAAAGTTATAAATTGAAAACCGAATAAGTTTTGTTAACTAGGTAAGTGTTTATTTGTTTTGTGGTTGAAAGTTTACAAAATTGTTTTTATAATTAAGTTGAGTGTTAGACAAGGTTTTATTTGCAAATAGTTTGATGAAATTGGTAGTTATGATGAGGAAGAATGAATCTAAGGAACCTAATACAAATATAGGTCAACTTAAATTTTGGTTAGAAGTGTAATTTTATCACATTTCGTATATCTAAGAGGCAAATATCTTACCTTTGGTGAGGATATGGAAGGGGGACTTCTGATGACGATACGAGTATAGTGATGGCACAATTCCGTCCACCCTATGCCACCATGAAGTTATAAGAATACCAAACTTATGTCTAATAAAGTATAGCTGGAGCTAAGAGCCTAGCTAAGAGACAAGCAATTGCTCAGTAGTCAGAATCAACAGCTCATTCCATCTGTTGAATGAATTTGGATGAAAAACTGACCCCGGTTAATGAAACGTCAGCATTGTTTCCTTAAGGAGAATAGCGCTGCCAACTACAATGGAAACATTTGTCTTAGCATCCACCTACACCTAACTGTTCATTGGATCCATATCAGTGTGGCTTTAGGCCATGAAAGTTCACCATCCATCAAATTTTAACTAAATGTCAGTGTTTAGAAAAAAACAGCAACTTCAATTTGATATACCCACCACCTTTTTATTGATTTCAAACTCTCGTGTACCATTAATTATTGTGGGTATATAAATTCTAGCTTTTTAAAAAGTAATGTTTTCTTTTGGTATGCCATCCAAATTCGAAGACAATGGTTATGGGTGGTGATCAATCAATGGTACAATAATGGATGAAGTGCCTTAATCCTAACATAGATGTGTATGGTTTCGAGTCCCAAGTCCAAAGTCGAAATTCGACAAAAAAAAAAAAAAATACTGGTAACATTGCAGGTTTATCAAACAAACTACAATCTGGGAAGTATACCAAAAGACCCGGCTTCGGGTTCTTAGTACCACATTTATGGAAATACAATTAGTAATTACGAGTTACTATACTCGAGTCTATGAAGAGTCTCAAAATAATCATACAAAGTCAACTACATTCAGAAATTGATCAGCAACAAGATACTAAAAAACCTATTTTCAGGTCATTTAAGAGAATTTCAAGTTTGATTTTTAAAATTCGGAATGGAGAAAATCTAGCTTTAACTGTAAAAAATCTATATACCTATGGGCTGACTTAGTTGACCTCTTATGATCATATTGAGACCGTTTAATTGGTATACTTATGTCCTTTAAATTCTACAAATGCGTTGCAAAGATCCCGAAGCCCCGATAGATGGCATTTTAACTAATAAAGGGTGTTTTTCTTAGACGTGTGGTTTTCAGTCTGGCAATACTTTTGTTCGGAGTTGGTCTTTTTGACAGCTGTCACTTGATTTATGCTCAGTTTGGTTTGCCATTTTATAATAAATAGACTTACTTCTGAACAACGTTTGCAAATCGTGCAAATTTATTACCAAAATAATGATTCGGTTCGTGCGACGCATCACGCGCTGCGTCCAATATTCGATGAAGCTCATTTTTGGTTGAATGGGTTTGGAGTGATCATAATCCACAAGCCATTGTTGAGGCGCCGTTACATCCTCAAAAAGTCACTGTTTGGAGTGATCTATGGGTAGAGGGAATCATTGCTCCATATTTCTTCAAAAATGAAGCCGGCCATAATGTTACAGTCAATGGGGAACGCTATAGAGCCATGATTAATGACTTTTTCTTGGCTGAATTGGAGGATGTTGATGTGGACGACCTTTGGTTTCAACAAGACGGTGCAGCGCTACATGCCATACAGCCAACGAAACAATTTATTGAACGAAGCTTTTAGTGAGCGCATTATCTCGCGTATAGCGGGCTTGTGGCGTGGCCTCAAAGATCGTGCGATTTAACACCGCTGGACTATTTTTTATGGGGTTATGTGAAGTCGCTTGTCCACGAAGATAAACCCGAGACGATTGACACCTGGGAAGAAAATATTCGGCGCGTTATTGCTGACATACGGCCTCAATTGCTGCAAAAAGTGGTCGAAAATTGGGTCTTTCGGCTGGAATTTATTCGAGCCAGCCGCGGCAGCCACTTGCCCGAAATAATTTTTAAAACATAATGGCAAACCCTAATCTTTATAATAAAGCTTAATTCTTGGCCAAAGCATTAAAATATATGCGTTTTATTTCTTCTTGAAATTCACACGTCCAAAAAAAACACCCTTTACCTGCGACAATTTTTGTATCTAAAAGCGAACATACCTTAATACCTTAAATGACTTTGATAAATCGGATTCTTAAAATAGCTTTAACTACAGCCTTAACTTGATGGTAGCCTACTTAAGCTGTTGTTTTTTCGTTCACCGTTCCTGACACCATCAAAAAAAAAGCTAAGAAAAGCGAAGCAATAGCATTCGAGTATAAAAGAGTCTATATTGATAATAATCTTTCGTTGTTGAATAACATCTAGCATTAAAAAAGAAGCACATCACTTTTCATTAATTTTTCTTGATATCGACCATTCTGTCGACAGGAAAATTACTGAGAGCAAAGTTGAAAAAAAAAATCAAAAATTGGTAAATACTTTTCGCTTTTTAGAAACAGCCGAATTCTTCGGGAAAATGTAATAAATTTCTAACGAAACTTGCAACCATCACATCGCTTTCCCAATTGTCGAAGGAGGGACACATTTCCATCAGGGAAATTTTTTTCACATTCCCAATTGTCGAAGGAGAGACATATGTATTTCCATGGAAATTTTATTCGCGATAGCGCTCATTAAGGAAACAAGAACGCCCAAAGCTGATGACGTTCTATTTGACCAGGTCTTAAGGTTTTATTCGAAGCAGGTTGGTACTGTGAATACAGCAACATAGGGCAAGACCCTATGTCTACCTCATTTCTCATAAAATAAGCTAATCGATTTTGAGTCAGAGAAGATAATCAAGGTGAATGCTGTAACCATTCGTTAAATTACCAGCCGAATGGTAGAATATCATGAAATTAACGTTGGTTGTTAGAACATACGAACAACTCAAAGCCCAAAATTTAACTTGAAATTTCCTGCAGACTTTTCATATAAAAACTTATTTCATTCCCTCTCGAATCCTAATCAATTAAAAAGGCTGAAAGAGCGGATATGTCTATGGCTGCGTGTGTATGTGTATCTTATGTGTGGTCAAATGTTTCGCAAATTTACACACAAACTTATGTGAAAAAGCAATAATTCTTCCGCACCTTTTTTCCCATCATCAAGCTGAAGTTCCCTTCCACTTCTATAACTGAGCAAAGAAATAAATCGCGGGGGGTAAATTGGAGTTAAAATTGCATTAATGAACGAGTAACTTGTTTGAGCAAAGATACTCTCAGTTAAAAGAAAAGGTACTTCTCCTCACTCTTGTGGTACACCACACCATCGGCATCGCCGATGCCGCGCCGTTGTAATCTTTTGTTTTAATCCTTGTTTTATTTTTTTTATTTTTTTCATTGAAACTCCCAAAGGATGATTGCAATTCGCAAAAAGGGAAGACAAATATAAGAAATGAGAGATGTGTGCAGAGTGAGGAGGGAAGGATAAAAGAAGGGCTGACAATAAATTGCCGCATTCAGTCTCTGTGGGGTAAGAAACTTCACAAACATCTTAAGTCCATTAGTATAGAGTATAGGGAGGTATATGATAGGGTAAGAGTACCTACAAGACATACCTATACATACATATAAGAGCAAATAATAATAATAAAAAAAAAAACTATAATAAGTGGTTTCTGTAGATACTTTAGCAAACACATACCCTTATATCGAGAGAAAGAGAGCTAGAGGAAGCGTTCAAACGTTCACTACGTTCAACGTTCGTCGGCCCTTATAAGTGATGCTGTATTATATATACCAGGCCGAGATTTTTGTTCCTTCCTTTCAAGTAGTCTCAAGCAATAGTTGCTGCCTTAACTGTTGGTTTTGTTGTTGTTGTTGTTGTTGGTAATGTAATGTAATCCTTTGCTGTTTAATCCTTTTGTAAATTTATTTTGAGGTTTATTAAATCCGTTTTCTTCTTTGTTAGCAGTTGAGATACTTTTTTTCTCGTTGTATCTAGTAGATGAAGTATCTATATGTATATAGCTATCACTGGAGCACTGATTGTGGTACAGGGATTTTTCTGCACTTTTTAATAGATGTTGGTATATTTTTAAACATTTGCAACTAATTCACCAAGATTTAAGCAGAAAAAAAAGAACACATTCGTATGGATGCAGATACACAACGAGGACCGACGACGACGACGACGGACAGAAGAAAAAAAAAAAACGAGTATTTCGCGCAAAACTTGTTTGCAACTTTACCACCGCCAATGGTTGCACATCTGAACGATGAGTGTGCTGTGGTGCATTTGCTGCAAATGCAATCGCGCGACGAAGTGCAATTGAGAGTTTTGAACTCCACGGTCCACATACAAACACACACACACACACACGTTACACAAATATACGGACCGCACACTCTACACTAAAATCTACAACAAGTCGATCCGTTGATGATTCGTAGAATTGGAAACGATGCGTCCAGTGTATTCCATTGCTGTTGCCAGTTGCCACACCGACCGTGGTAATGATATCTACGAATAAAAAGTATCTTTAAGATATTTTTACTTGAACGTTCTCTTTAGCGGGGAGGTTATTTCCTTTGTGTGCTCTTTTGATCGTGATGTTTGGAGTATTTTCGCCCACTTTTTCCAACATGCGGGCGCCCGCTACCTGCACAAACGAGTATGCCCAGTCAGGAACAAAAAGTCTAATATTCACTTTAAGGTGTGCTACATGTGTGTTTCAACAGTTTTTGTTTGTGGCAGCTCAAGGAATACATATAGACAAACATAACACATATGAGTACTGTTAGTTTAGGTGATTTAATAATAATAAGAGGTTTTTATTAGATATTAATTTTTTTTTGTTTTATTTGCAGACACGGATATTCCAGGAAATCGGCCAAGGGTATCTTTTTTTTCATACAAAAAGAATATTTACTAAGCACTTTTGGTGATCTTATTGTTTTTTTTTTTTGTTAATTTTGTTTTATCCCTGAAAATAATATTTTAACAAAAGGAAATTTATATAATTTGCTGTTTTTTTTTCTCTTGTATGTACGTATCTTGGGCAGCAACGGCAAACAGCGGCCAATGCCTTAAGACGTGACCGTTGACATATGATGTTTTTGGTTTAAAAAAAAACCAAAAGCACAATATGTCAACCCACGCGAAGATCATTCCATTGCTGTTACAGTATAATACGGATATAAGAATACGGATTATAAGAATCACACCAAAGAAGCATTTTTGAAACATTTCAGAAACATTTCAGAAAAATTTCAGAAACAAAGAAATATTTTTGAAATGTTTCCAAAATGTTGCTGAAATGTTTATTCTGGTTTCGACGCTTGAGGAAACATATCTGAAATATGTTTACGAAATATTTCTATGTTTCCCATTTCGAGGTGAAACTTTCTTTGTTTCTGAAGCATTTACATAGGGAGTGAGTAACGGAGTGAGTGAATGAGTGAGTGAGTGAGTGAGTGAGTGAGTGAGTGAGTGAGTGAGTGAGTGAGTGAGTGAGTGAGTGAGTGAATGAGTGAGTGAGTGAGTGAGTGAGTGAGTGAGTGAGTGAGTGAGTGAGTGAGTGAGTGAGTGAGTGAATGAGTGAGTGAGTGAGTGAGTGAGTGAGTGAGTGAGTGAGTGAGTGAGTGAGTGAGTGAGTGAGTGAGTGAGTGAGTGAGTGAGTGAGTGAGTGAGTGAGTGAGTGAGTGAGTGAGTGAGTGAGTGAGTGAGTGAGTGAGTGAGTGAGTGAGTGAGTGAGTGAGATTTCATCCAAAAAAATAAAAATGTCACGAAAAGTGTAGAGCAACGAGGATGTTATCTAATCAATACTTAGATATAAATTTTAAAAATAATATTAAACCTCCTGAATTATTTCTATACCTACATTTTTTTAAATTTGTTTCAATTTTTTTATGATGAAAAAACACGACGTTATTTAAACAATTGGGAAACATTTAAGAAACGTTTTTTTTAACAATATTTCCTGAAATCTTTTTTGGTGTGGACAAATATTAAAAAACGTTGTTCAAAACACCGAGTCAACATTACATAATAATTGACCTTTGTCAAAGCTTTTTTGTATCCATATGTTTTCACCTTAAATGACAGCTTCTAATTTTCTATGTGCCAGAGTACATGTGTCGTTTTACTGAAGAACGCATCCGTGAGACAAGTAGCCTTTATGTGAGTAAAAAAGAGAAGGCAGATTCCACCCAAATTTCACCGATTCACCAGTTTCATTTTATATTTTCGGATTCAGAATGCAAAATGTGAGTGAGATATATATGGAATTTAAGGGTGTGAGATAAAAAAGCGTAGATTGAAATGAATTGATTTGTCTTCACCTTGTAATTACGAGTTCAGTAAAACGACCTTCTGAGTACTGAGTAACTGCAAGTGTTTGGAAACCGCCCGAATACTCTGTCAATTGCGTCAGTTTTTCTTTCTATAAAAGAAATTTTCTTTGTTACTTCCATTTTTTGTGTATGAGAAAAACTCGGACATAAGAAATAAATTTCTTGGCTTTTCAGAGTTTTTTTATATCCGTGTTGTACTGTACTTACAACTTAAAAAATTTGACATCCTACACAAATAAAAAGAAACATTATCTTCTAAAGGTTATATTATAACCATCCATGGACATTGGACATGTTCACATTTTACACGGGCTATAGGTTGTTTTAATGAGTAGGCATTTTTGTTTGTGTCCGGGGACATGAGTTTTGCTTTTGCTGCACGAAAAGTTTCATATTGAGAATGTAGTGTTGTTTTTTTATGGGTCTTGCTTACCTACATATCTGCATGTATGTAGCATATTGTATGACTTCAAATGCCATAATTTTGTTTCAATTTTGTATTTTTAAAAATTTACAATTCTGATTGTTTCAGACAATTTAGTGAAGTAAATAATTGTCGATGGATGTAGTAAAAATTCTATATTCGACTTAATTCAATTTCAAAATACATTGCAACACAAGTAAGCAGAACATTGTGTAAAATTATAGAGCTAATTGTATTGTTTTAATTGAACCTTAAAACATTGTTAATTTAACAGGATATCTGCCAGGTTATCTTATTTTGTCGACATTTAACATGTTCACAGTGTTGATGTTCTCTGTCACCTGATTTATTTTCAAGTCATGATTCAGGTGGTTTCAAAGTATACTTAGATTAAAAGGAAAAAAAAACACGACGCAAAGGTAAGAATTGTGAATATTACAACTCGCTATGTTAATTTAACCTTATTATCAATCAAACAAACGAGGAAATGAGAAATCTTCGAAAAGTATCTCTTGTGGGGCCACATTATTTTGTGTATAAAAATTTTTGACGATGGGTAGAAAATTGTAAACAAGAAAATTAATTGTGTGGGACATCAATTTGATTTTTAAAATTCCAGATGCAAAACATGTTGGAAGAATTAAAAAAAAAAAATAAGTATACAGAATTATTGCCTCAACTCTAAAAAGTTAATTTAATTTGGATAAAACAACAGGAGACGTGCCAACAAAATTTTTGAATGAAAAAATTCGTATTTTGAAAATACAGAAATAAATAAAGGGTGATTTCTCAGAGACGGAGAACTTTCAATTAAAATAAAACACTAAACAAGATGTTTTAAATATCCATGAAAGCTTAATTTGACAAATCATTTTATGGCATTAATGTTTGACAGAAATTTCAGGCATGTGGCCGCTGCATCTGACGCATAGAAGGAATAATCTAGAGGTCCAATTTTCACAAACTCTTAGCAGTAAATCATGCTGTATTTCGCCAAAAACACATTCGGGTCTTGTGATTACAAAAAAGCTAAAGCTAAAACTTTGATTTTTAAGTAAAAGCTAGGTTTTTGGTTAATAAAAATAAGCTTAAACTAGCTAGTTAAAGATATCATTTAGTATAATAGCTATTTTAAAATAGCCAACGCTGAATTCATTCAGTTTTGACTTATTTTTCCAGCCTAAGCTTCAATTTGTGTGCATAAAAATAGCTTAAACTAGAAGATTATATAGTTAAAACTACAAAAAAATCAAGAACTGTGCAGAAACCTTTGACTAGTTCTTAATTTTATAGTATTGTGTTTAGTTATAGTTCGAATATGGCCGAGTTTATAGGCGTAAGAAAACCAAAATTGTGTAAGAAACGGTTGGAAATTAGTGATGAGAATTTTAATAGTTTATTTCGGTTTTCAAAAAAAAAATGTTCAGTGGCTTTCGACATGCGACATGCAATGCAGCCGAAGAATTCACAAGTGTGGACGCCCAGTGGCCAGGGTCAGTTCACGACTCACGGATCTTGAAAAGATCATCACTTTATGCATCAATGAACGAGAATGCTATAATTCACGTAAATGCTAAAATTCTTGGAAATTCTGGGTACGAAATTAAACCTTGGCTTCAAACACTCCTTACAAAAATCTTCAAACAGATGCAATGAAATATTCTGACAAGAGAGGGCGTATAATAGAGAGATGTTTTGGCCAAGTGAAGCAGAGGTTTTCATGTCTGCAATACAAAATGAATGTTGCAACAAGCATGGTTCCCACCATTGTCATGTGTTGCTGCGTGCTCCACAATCTGGCAAAATATTGGAATGATTTATTACTTGTCGATCTTCAAGCTTCTTGCCTGCCAGATAGACAAAAATTGTGTGAGTGCCGGGACTCACGGTTAATACGTGTAAACATCAACGTGCGCGGATCCAAAACGGACTTGTTTTTGCTTGAAGGGGATCTTAAGATTTTTTTCACTGAACGCACCCATCCTAGTATGCAGATCGTAACGTTGCACACCGTAACGTTGCACACGAGCGTTTACGTTTTTTTTCACTCTTCTGCCAGCATAGATGTTTACACATCAACAAGAACAACCACAAGATGAAAACCGAATTGGTGATAACAACTCACGCGAAATAAACCTTCGTAGATGAGGGCATCAGCAGTGCAGAAATGAAGAAGTTTCAGCAATCGCTCTATATAAAAACAGTTCTAGCTAAAGCTATCTAATTGTGAGTCAAAACATGTGAATAAAAAACCAAGATCTTAAATAACGAAGCTAAAGCTAGAACTGTATAGCTTCTTAAGCTGCTAGTAAATAAGCTATGACTAGTTGGCTTTAGCTTAATTGAAAAAAAAATTTTCCTTTTTTTTTATTCACAAGACCCAAAATTCGAATGTTACTGAATTGTTTCTGGTTTATCGGAGTAGACATGGTGGACTTTACATTCTAGAGAAAATAATCTTAAAACGTCAAATTTATTGCACTATCGAGGTGGCCAGTTAACAGGTCAATTTCATGAAATTAATCGTTCGTCAAATATTTCTTTCAGTAAATCATTTTTGACGATACATATTTATATCTGTATATGGACTAGTAATTCCACTGGCTCATATAAAGCGCACCAAACGGTGACTTTTTCTGGATGATAAATAATATGGTGTTTTGAATATTTGGGATTGTTATCCAAATGCCACAATTTCGTTTTTTGCTATAGCCATTCAACGAAAAATGTTTTTCATTATGAGCACCATAAAATGCCAGTTATGCCCGAAGAGTTTCTCGAACTATGATTTTTAAAATAAGTTTGAACAATTAAAAAGTTTTGCTCCGAGTGAGTCTATTCATGATATTCATGATGAATTGCCAAACTAAACTAACCTCAAAACAACCATGAAATGTCAAATTGGCTGTCACAGAAAACAGTCATGTCAATTAAAAGTATTCTGTCTCTAAAAATAAAAACACCATTTTTACTAACGGTAGGTACCTGACGTATTTTCTGAGGTTATATCCATAGGAGATAGCGGGAATCCAGATAGCGACAATGCTTTGCTGAGCCTAGAGCAAAAAGACATACTTTCAAAATGCAGTTGTTCACAAAGTGCTGGAGCGATTTTTAATAAATTTCACAGAAGTTTTCAGTCCAAGTTTGGAGGAGTCTTCTTTTGTATTAAGAACGAAAATTCGATCAAAAAATTAACTTAAATTTGACAAAATATCCTAAAATAGCATTTTTCAATGAATGCCAATTTGACTGTCAATTAAGCATTACCAGGGTTTACTTAAAAGAAAACATGTGCTACAAATTTTTCTTTTGCTACAAATTAACGTCATTTTGGATTCTAAAAATTTATAAGTGGCAACGCTAACCTGACAGACATGAAATAATACAAAAATGCTCTGTACTAAATTTTGGACCAAATTTGTATTATGAAAACCTCGTCTAATTAGAACCTCGAAATTTGTTAACACAAAACCATAATACTGAAGAGGAAGTAAAAAAAGCTACCTATTGGATATTTCAGTGTAAAATAATATTTTAGTCTTTCTTGACAGAGAAAGAGATCTGAGATGAGATGAGCAAACAAACCTTTCATTCTACCCAAGATAATCTTACTGCTTCAGGCCAAATTAAAAAAATGGTAAAATCTTAAACATATATTTTCCATTAACACGCACATAAAACGATGACCTGTTTGGATTTGTTTAACGAGCGCCATTAAAAATTTTTTCTCAAATTGATTTGGCGTAAACTGTTTTTTTTTTGTTTTTTTTTAAATTAATTATGTACCTACCTTGAAAATCTAAATCTTTTTACTATATAATTAATAAATCTGTACGACAAGGAATATCACTCTTTTCCACTTAAATAAAGGTCAAGTGAAATAGAAAATTTCTGTGTGGTTGTGTTACTTGTATTTGTTGACATCATATGCCAGCTTTCTAATGAGAACATAATTCTGGCTAATATTGTATTTAATTTCTAGTCAAATACGCTAAATTAATGGCTTTGCATTAATCACACTATCTCTTAGAATTATGTACATATTTGTTGTTTTTTTTTCAAAGAGGAGAATCTTGTTTCAGCTTAAAAGAAATAAATTGTTGTTTTGGTTACAAAAACAAATTTTATCGGATTTAAATTATTTATATATTGGGATATTTAAATTGAAATTGATGGAGGAAGGTATATAGCTTCAGTATAACTTTGGTTTTTCGATGGATAAACAATCATATTTTAATCAATTTTAAGTTAAATATTTTTAATAGGATTGCTAGCTAATAAGTATTAATTATTGAAACCAACATTGTTCAGAACTAAATGAGCTTTATGTTAAAACAAAATCTGAATCATAAAACAAAATTTTTATTTTAATTGATTTTAAAATTTGTATAGAATAAAGGCTGTCTTTTTGGAGTTCAATAGACTTTAAGGCCTGCCGCCCATTAGGCAATTTTTAGTTGCTGAATAACTTTTTTTTTTAGATTTTTTTGAGTTTTTATATAGCTCTATTATAGTTTTTAACTACAGAAGTAAGTTCATATGATCCAGTCGTGTATTTAATTTAATTTAATTAAAGTGAAGTAATTAAAAACTAACTGTCGTCCAACGTTACGAACAAAATTGTATATGCCTACTTTTGTATAATTTTTAAAATAGATTGCGACATACAGATAATACAATCAAATTTAAATACAAAAGCAATTACTTTTTTTTTTAGAAAATTTTACATCAGATTTTATAATTAAAAATGTTGTCTAGGTACCACCATTAGATACATAATGTATAGCCTACATATTACAAACCAACTTTAATATTACTCCAATTTGTTTTTAGTAAACTTGTGAATAGTTGATTGATATTATTAAGTGGCGCCCAACATCCAACAGAAAACATTTATAAATTTGATTATTTTTTACTCGAGGTTGAAATTTTGAATAGAAAAAAAAATCAAATTATACACTGTTTATATCTAAGGGCTTTTAAGATATAACAATTTCTCAAGTCAAGTTAAGGGATTGAAAAAGGTACAAACATTTTAAACCTATACAAAGCAGGTTTAGATAATGCGAATGAATTTATAGATTTCATTAATTGTAGCTATTTCTTGAATTATTATATTTATAACAAACTTATCATATGATTGGTGAATAAGTGCTTCTTAATCGAAAAACACTTTTTTAACTCTGCAACAAGTGCCGGCGTACAGAAGAAAAAAACGTGTGCTGCTTAAAATTAAACAAAATTTCATGCAAAACTAAATTTTTAAATCATCATCATCAACTCTGCACAAATCTAGAGAGTGTTACTGAAGCGAATGAGGAAAGACAAAAATTCTTCACTGGTGAGTATGATGTGCATGTGACCTCTATTCTATTTTTAAACGATACAAACATAAAGTTAGTGCCTCCACCACACCGGTGTGGGAGACTATACCTGGTCTGTAACAGACTCGCTCCAACATAAATTTTAATTTTAGAATCTTTTATACCTACATATATGGACAAAAAAATGTACCGCTCTCATTCATATTTACATTTACATCAAGGAGTGCATTTTTATATTCATTTTTTTTTTGTATGACATTAAAACAGTGTTACATTAACATTAGAGAATGAATGTATCTTGCCTTTTACTCAGAGCTTATTTTCATTCCACATTTTAGCTGCATTAGCAATTCACATTAACCATTTTTTTTTTTTAATTATTCCACTTTCACCGGATAAAGTCCCATTTTGCTATGGTATGAGTGGTGTGTATCCCCATTCGACCCAAAAAACCAGGAAGAGACTGGTTTCTTTCAAAAAAAAAAAAAAAAAAACAGAAAAAATGCGAAAGTTCCACCACAATACCCTCAACTGAATTTATTTAACTTCTTTCTTTTTGTCTTTAATTTAAAACGGGTCTTTACTATTGTTATATTTCACCATGAAAAATTATTTAAGAAAACCCACGTTAAAAACTTCAAATACTCGAAAAGCAGTTCTTGCTAAAGTTTTTTTTTTTTTCTTTCTTCAATAGAGATAAGGCCGTGAAAGATATTTTTTAAAATTGTAAAAACAAAACCACTTCGTCCACCATCACGTACGCGTTCAATTCCAACCGCTCGTCGTTATAAACTGGCCTCGCAGTTAAAGAACCAACATAAATCTAATGCACAACGACTCCGACGACAACAACAACAAAAAAAAAAACAACCGAACAGAAAAAAAAATCGAAATAAAAATCTCAGCGAGAGCGGCTCCATTCCATCGTCTTTACTTGGTTCATCGATGGAATGCATCCAACAGAAACCATGAGGCAGTGTAGTATCATAGACACAAAATCCACCACCACATCACTAACATACCATACCAATACCCCAATACTCATGGACACAAACGGCTGTACAGTGTACACTATAATATGAGCAACATAAAACGGAACGGGTCCCATAAAAGTACCAAGTACCAACCAACCAACATAACATAACATTAGATAAAAAATAATGGAACGAGCAAAATACGATGGAACGTGTCGGAACACAGCTATAGCAAGTCACCAAGTCCGAAACTGCAAATGTCCACAGATACTCTACAGCTTAGGCTTTTGTTGGTTCAGATTGGAAAAAGCGATTTCCCCACACGAAGAAGTATCATTGAAAATTCAAAAGATACTTGTAGAGCGTGTCCGCATGTTTCAATGCCTCGCTTCGCATATGAGCGTAATGCTGTTCAATGCACCACTTGGATTGGAATTAGAAGCACTTGAATCTGTTGCATTCTTTTGGGCCAGAAGAATCAGAGAGACAGCCATAAAATATTGTGGAGAGTGCAACTAGAGTCACAAGCAGAGGCAAATAAAACCGGACACTTTCCCCTTAAAATTATAATTGTGAGGATTTCTCAGAGATACCCAACCAACACACAAACAAAACTTTTATTATATGTAGCAGGGGAGAGAGAGAGTCTTTCAAATAAGTATCAACTAGTGGTTCGTTTCAATTCATGTCATTTCATTCCCCAAAATCGTTTATTATGTTTTTATTGCCAGTGTTGTTGTGTGGTGGAAAAGTCCATTAAATTTTATTACATTTTATATGCATTTGACTACTAGTCTTTAATATTAAGTTAAGTATCTGAATTAAATGCAGCAAAATTGTTAAAAAAACAAATTTTACTTTTTAAATGGCGCCCAACAATTGCAATTTTTTTTGTTCACGTTTATTACCGTATACCACAGATACAACCAAGGCTCTAGAAATAGTGGAAATGCTTCAACTAAGAAAGTCCTTAATTGCCTGCCTATATTGGATAATCCATGCAGTAAAAGATAGACTAAATGGCATCATGGAGAAGAGTTAAAGAAACACACTCATTTTTGAGTATTAAAACTAAGAATAATCTCACCACATTACATGCCGTCATGCAGCGTGGATTCCATCTGAACGACAAACGACACACAGAAAAACCCACATACCATCACCTGGGCTAACAAGACTGAAGGTGAGCTCTGCTGATGCAGCTTTGTGCACCGTGATGCATGTACCATCCCATCACTATCAGAGCCGGGCTAGTGACAATGCGTTTTTGGAACAAGAGTTGGATTTGCAATTAAACAGGTTTTCTATTTTCTTTGGAGTTAGGATTCAATATTTTTGGATTCTTTCTTTTATTATTCTTTTCCCGAAGCACTGTATTAGTGATGCTGATGACTGATGCATTCGACGGCGCGCGGTGGTGGTGTCATGAAGTGTGATTCCCCACATGGAAACTACAATACACTGCGTCTTTCATAAATAAAGCAATGAATAAAGGGTTTTTTTTTTTTTTAATTTATAAACGCTAAATATTTGAACAAAGAACTTCTTCATTCCATAATAATATGATAGATGATAAGAAAAGTGAGAGGTTTGTGACCTGGGTTGAAATATTTTTGATTTTCTATGAAAATTTTAGCTTTAAATTAAGACATTTAGGCCAATATTTTCAGTTGTCAGTTAAACCTTAACAAACCCTAGTAATAAATTAACCCACAGTGAACCACAGTGAAATGCATGCGGAACGAGAGAACAAACAGACGGTGGATAAAACATCAAAATCATATGTTCAGTTAATCTTGAGTAAAATCACCAAATTTGATGAGTTAACTCGGGCTTAACTTTAATCTCGCACTGAAAAACCGGACCTTAAAAGCTTCTGTTATTGTATTGCAAGCATTTTAAAAATATTGTTCGGTTATAAATCGAAAAGAATTTTATCTAGTCGTTTGGGGTAAGTGTGCTCACATCGATTTTCTCAGAAAGGAACATGAAAACCAGATTTGTGGAAATGCGCAATGGAGGAGGTTTTCGATCCTCATCGAAGAGACTTTTAACTATGCTTATATTTTATTTAGTGTGTCGTGAAGAGATTATTTAAAAAAAAAAGTTAAAACTTTTTACAACTTTCAAACGGGTAAGAGTGGCTTGTATTCTGATTGTAAATGCAGTAAGGAGTTTTAGAATTATTAAATTATTTACATTAATTTTTAGTGTTTTTTTTCATAAATTTAATCAAAAAATAGTGTAAAACTTTGTTTGGGGATAAGAGTACGCAAAGATTTGTAGGGCAAGTGTGTAAGAACTCAGATGTTACTAACAAAGTTTGATTGGAAAGATCAATGTTCCAACTAAAATTTTTAATGGGTGGAAGTTCCATTTATGGAACTAGGTTTTTATAGTTTATGGCGGCCATGTTGTTTTATCTGTTGTTAATTTTCATTTATTTTACTTTTCCTGACACTGAAAAGCAATCACCAAGGAAAGTTACAGCGTTGAGTAACACGCGTGAATTATCAAAATGGTGGTCAAATTTTAGTCGAACGGTTCGGTGAATAATCAGTCAACACCCTTACGTTAACAATACGAAAGTCCCCTTGTACATACGAAGAAACTGAGTTCCCAGCAACTTTCAGTGTTTTAGTGGAGAAGGGCAAGAAGTAACGGGAGATAATTGAAATCTCCCCGGTCAACGATTTGAGGAGATTTTTTTGATATTCCTTTTTCACACTTAACGTAGTGTGCGTTCAACCAATAGTCAAATCTCTTACGATTTTGTTTAATTCGTGTGAAAGGTACAAGAGATTTTAAAAGCAATTAAAAGAAAACGTCAAAAAACCTCCAGCAACTTTTTTCTTCATGTGAAAAGGGACATACATAGATCTGTCAAAAACATCGCTGCTGTCAGTGAGAGTACGTACTTATCTAAAAACGACGATGGCATTGCCTTCACCATCAATGGGCAGCGCTGCCGATTCATGCGGTAATCCATTTCCCCCGTTACATTTTTTCCAGCAAAGTCCCGATAGCCATTTGAGCCTAAAACATTTGAGCATAAAACAAAAACTACACACACAACTTATAAAATGCAATTTAAACTTCTAGGTATACCCGTCTTAATTTGAAAACCTTTTATAAGCTTCTGAATCAGATATGTTTATAGGTTTAATCCAAATGATGAAAAATACTTTCAATTTAAATTAACAGTGGTCACAAAAAATAACGAGATATTGGTATTGAATACAAGCTCTGACCTTTGATTGTCAAAATGGCGACTTAAAGATTTGATTAGGTCTCAGAAGTCAGTATACAGATTACCTTGTAGGTAATCCTCTTAAGTTGAAATAAAAAATACTCAATCCAAAAAAAACTACCATTGAATATCCCTTATGAAGTTATCCTCTTTTAACTTACAACTAAATTAAAAAAAAATACAAGGTCTTACACCTATAACATCCGCCTTTTCATCATAGTCGCAATAAGAACCTTGGAAATCTTGAATGTTTATATCGGTCTAACAGTATCAGACATTGTCCACCGATCCAATATGCCCTCCATCTTCTACCCACTTGACTTGAATCCCGCCGTATAAAGCTATTCATTTTGACTTATCTCCCCTAGCCACCTTATAGGTTCTCACCCACACCTGGCGACTTAGGTACCTAAGCGAGCTCATAACTTCATTAAAACTACACGGGCATTAAAATTATTCCACCAGCATCAATTGTGCCACTATAACACCATCCACCATCACTCTCTTCCACCACACCACAAGGTAGCGGTTACGGTTATATTTCTTATCCCAACCGTTACACCATAGCTCCACCATTGCTCTCTATACTTGGTGTACAATCTACATTCTATAAAACCAACAATTTTATGCGGATGCTCAAACGTAAGTATAAGAAGATGTAACTCTATTCGAACTGCGCTGACTGTGATGAAACATTTCCATGGTAATAAAAATGTAAATCCGCTTACGAACGCTTGTAAAAAGCTACTAACACCCAAGCCCCGAGACCCTGACACCGCAAGACTCTGATAGAGTGAACATTTCCCAGCTTCTTTGGCGAAAATTATTGCGCGAATAAAGGTAACAAGAGAATCAAGGCGGGCACATTTGAAAAAAAAAATTAAAAAAAAAAAACATGGGTGGGTGGATGGAATAGTGTGTTCTGTGCGGAACACCCTTCTGATGTCTGTTTCTCCCTCGCAAGTCGCAACAGAGAAATAGGAAGCGCACATAATTTAGAGCAACGTTTTCTTCTTCGTTTTTTTTTTGAGGATTTTAATGAAAATGTTAGTTGGCATGGCATCAGAACTACGAACAGACTTCTCGTTGCACATTTACAACGCGCCGCGCCCCGCGCCGTAACGAAGGAAGACGGTGGATAATGGCTTATAAGTTGCAGCTACCTATAACCTACCCACGTCTTGGAGCATAATCTTTCGTTACCAACAATAATAATTGTAGGATTGTGAAATGCAACAAGTTCAAGACGTAAAGCACCGTTGATTGTGGCAGGTCAGGAATTATAAAATTATTAATGTGATAATCAGTGCGGGAAAATGGGTTGAGAAATTGTATGAGAAAGTAACTTTTTTGGGTGTGTCTTGAAGGAGAAGCAGAACAAGAGTGGTGTTAATGGAAGTAGAAGTGTAAGGATAAACAAGACAAGATGAAACATTTTACTTAAGACAGGAGCGTACTTACAGTGAGTGCCAAGTGGTGATGTATGTGTATTTAACTCCAAGAAAACATTCAAGAATCGATTTAAAGCTGACGAAAGGCTATACTGAACACCGGAAAATAAGGGGAGATGAAAATGTTTGCGTGGGATCTAAAAATGATTAAACCACAAAATGCTAAATAACTCACTCTTGATTGTCTGAGATAATGGTCACACTGGCTATTATATGAATACCGGAAATTTGGAGAAAGAAATAATGTTTGTATTTATGTGGGATCTAATGTTAAAACCACAAAATGTTAATTAAATCACTCTTTCGTTTCTGAGAGTATGGTCACACTGGTTATTTTTCTTCGGCTTATAACTCGAATACTAAGCCGAATTTGGTAATTTACCTCTTATAACTTTTTGTAGAAAATTAAATTTTCTATCGGTATGGATAGTTTAAAAAATTTTGTAAATAAGTTAAAGCAAGAAAACTTAACAAAACCCGCCAGGAAAATAAATATTTTTATATAATTTAAATAAAAATCTCTTTGGTAACATTAAAGTCGCATATGATGGCATGAATTACACACAAACCATTATCGTGGCATCTCTTGCAAATTTGTCGGATTATACAGGATGACGTTTGAGAAATCTCCGTCAAAATCGACAAGAACCATCACACCGAACCTTTTGTTGAACAGTAAGGTCGAAGGCAGTGGATCATTTTCGCCCAACCTCATTTAAGTAGTTCTGAAACAATTGTACGCAACAAGTCAACAACAAAAGTACAAAAATGTCCTTTCCATTATTATCTACTTGCTTATAGCGATGATGATGATGATCGGGAGAACCAAGCGAGTTGTCACATCACACATCACATATTATTTGTATTGACTGACTAAGTGAGGAAAGTATTGAATAGAAGATACCATAATGAACGATGGTTTTTAATTTCAACAATGTGAGGGAAAAATTAGAGCATTTCGAATTCGTGCAGTGCGGCTAAAGAAAGAATCTCTGTACTCAACAGTAACAGTTTGTGTACATCCGAAATTGGGTTGAAGGATAAACTGATTTGATTAGCATTCCCTAAAGTGCGAGAATGACGGTCGAATCGTTTTAGAGGAGGAATACTTCAATTGAACAGTGTTTATAAAAGAAGTGATAACAAGCGAGAGACAGTAAACGTTACGCCGATGCCACAGTAGCCCATATTGACTTTTTGGGTTGCAAAAATCATAACTCTTAGGCTGGTTAAGATATCGTTACATTTTTTTTTCTGTTGAATGGACATTTTTTAAGGATGTAAAATTGTTGAACTTGAAGAAAAAATTCTGCACAGGGCGTTTCAGAATCTTCCACTGAACTAAAAGCTTTCTAACCAAAAGCAATTTACCCTAAAAATAGTCCATGATTTAATTGTAGGTACTTCGTTAATTTAAGCAAAACAGTACTATTTTTTTTTAATTTGTGGCAGAGTATATATAATAAACTATTATGCAAGTACCACGCATGGTTAAAAACAGTCTTGTGTTTTTGAAAAAAAAACATTAAATTCTACGTGATTTGTAATTAACCACGGGACAGTAATCTCCTAGGTCAGCCGGTTGAAACCCGGTTAAAAGCCGTTGATAAGCCGGTTAACAGCTGTTGATAAGCTGGTTAAAAGCCGTCGATAAGCCGGTAAAAAGCCATTGATAAGCCGGTTAACAGCTGTTGATAAGCTGGTTAAAAGCAGTTGATAAGCCGGTTAACAGCCGTTGATAAGCCGGTTAAAAGCCGTTGATAAGCCGCCGATAAACCAGTTAAAAGCCGTTGATACGACGGTTAAAAGCCGTTGATAAACCATATAGACGAACCAAAGAAACCCAGATTGAAGACGTAAGCTGCGAGAAGAAAATCCTCCAAGGAAAAACCTGCAAAGCCGTCATTCAACAGTAGCCAAGCCGAGCGACTAGGAGTCATCAGAGAATAACCTACTATTAACCATATTATTTAAGATTCAATGAATTAGTATTGAAATTTGGGTCTTAATAAAGAAAGACCTTTTAAATAGTTTAAGTGTACCTCCTTTAGTTAAACCCTGGACCCGACGACTATACCTCAGCCTTAGAACCCAAGGTACATCACAAATTGGCTGCCATTGGAGTCCTACATCCGAAGAACAGCGATGGGAATCTAGAAATTAATATGAATAACTGAGGGTACTGTCGTTCGTTTCAGATAAGATATCGTGGATTAATATGTGGAATAGAGTCGGAGATAAAACGCAGCCCTGGGGTACACCATCGAATTAAGCACTCCTGTAAGCGCCATCCAACATAAATTAAGTAATAAGGTTTTTATAATATAAATTCTACTATACTGAAATAAATCAGCCAAGTAAAAGACTATACTTTCCAATTATGAATACATAAATAAAGATAGCAGCTGATGTAGTGTCTTTTTTTCTGCTGCCTTTTTCTTTTGATTTCCTTTAACGCCAAATATTCAGACAACGCATCGGTAATTTGCTGTCAAGCTCAAGCTCTATAGGGCGAACAAACATACCGCATGAAAAAATTCTCAAAGTGTTAAGCTGGAATTTCTTTACATCATGGAGAAGGTATGATATACCCTTTTTTCTCATGCAGGTTTGGCATATAATGAATGCAAGTCATATACAATGTCTTGAAAACATCTTCCCACTTCCTCAATTTCATTTAAACCAACATGCAGTGAGCTAGCTGATGGTATAGGAGTACAACATAAAACATTACATCTTCGTTTCTAAACAGCATCTAATGACACCTTCCTCTTGAACTACAAGAGCCGCTCCGTGTTGATGACGGAATACAAAACATCAAATGCAGCCACCTCACCTATAGACTAGAATAAGTCTGCTGATCTAATACATACATATATGTAGATACGTGAAAAACGTTCATTAATTCAAATTGGCCATGCAACAATGTTGATAGTTTAATTAATTAAATCTCAAACCCTAGTCGCCGCGCCGTCATCATCATCATCAGCTTCGCCTTCAAACATGGTGTCTGCTTCATCATAGCAAATTCCATAGTGAGAACATCAATGGAACTGCCTGCAGATTCGAGAAGCTAAACCTATGCTATGTTATATACAAGCTGATCTTTCCTATACCACACCTTCCAATATGACGACATCAGAATGAAGCTATAAATTTTCTTTTTATTGGAGGAGAAGGAGAGGGAAATTGCTTGGGAGACTTTAGGGTCTCGATTTCATTTCTTGCATTTTGCATTTTGCAGATAAATATAAGTATAAAGGTGGAATGGTAAGTTCCTTTTGACGATAAATAACCGCATATGCAAGGCAAATTTTAACAAACCTACATACATGCGGAGCAGGTGCATCAGCTCTTCAGCATTGCCTCTTATAACGTCTTCATCAGTATAACGAATCTCATCTCCGGTTGGTGATACTGTTACGCCCGATTTAAAATTGCCAGAATCTTATATGTCAGAGGAATGGTTGCTTACATTGCACAGAGACAGAACGCTATGACATGAACAGATATGCAAATTACCTTTGAGACTATATAATTCTAAAAAGCGGAAGTGGTCGGAAGGGAGGTCATGGTCAGAGATGGTTTTTAGTCCGCGACGACTCCGACGCAGGTGAATATGTGAGTCGTCGTGGTGGCATAGAATGGGATCTGATTGACGATGACAAGAATCGGATATTTGGACTTGGATTTAATGGAGAGAAATTATTATTATATTATTGGCAAAGTTCCAGTTGCCATAATGAAACTTTAATTAAAACAGATAATAATCTGCCAGGATTTATGGTTCATAAACGATTATCTAATGTTGAAGATATTAGCAGCGCTATTTTATGGTTTTGGAAGGTGGCCAAAAATCAAAGCCCTATATAAAATGTATCTTGCCCCATTATATAGCAATGCAATTTGAAATGAATAGCATTAAAATACAAATAAAATTGCGCCATATTGAACTATTAAAATTATATTTAACCTATTAAGTGGGGTCTACTGCCTTAAAATTGAGTATTTTTCCACAGGAACCACGTACCTCCTAATCGAACAAATATAATAATGACTTTTATTACAAAAATATTCATAATCCAAATGCAACGATTCAATCTTTTCAACAATTAAATTGCAATCACAGCCATCAGAGCGCAGCGGTTTAAAAACGAAATGTCGTGAAAGCAAGACAACAGTTTCGAAAGAAATTTTATTCTGAATAGTTTAAAAACGTCCAATCTGATGTTTCAACTTAAAGTTTTCTTACTTTTAATCCATTTCTATGTGGATTTAGTTTGCTCTCGAAATTCGGCCTTAACCGAACTTATTGAAAAAGTTCATATTGAGAGCAATTCGGCTACAGTGTACTTCATAAGATTTGACCAAGAGTTTTTGAGTGAATTTCTGGCAACACATCCCAAAATCCCTGTGTCGATTATCCGCGATTTTAACGATGACGATTGGACAAAAATCAACAACGCTATTTTAGTCGTAGAGGGTATTAAAATTCAAGATTCGCAAAATAACAGATTCTTAGACGTATTGATCGGAAAAATTCAAGTAAGGAAATTTGTCATTATTGTGGCTGGTAATGTTGAAAAACTTAAGCAGCACTTCATGTTCTTCATGGAAAACAAATTCACCAGGATTCTCGGAATAGCTGATAACATTTCTTATGCTTTCTTTCCCTATGCTGACAAGCAAGTTGAGAAAATCTCAGAAAATGCATTGCTTCCACAGCCCCTGCATGACTTAAATGGCTTTGCTTTTCGTACAACTATTCATAAGGATATTCCCAGAACTTTTCCCTACACTGATAAACGTGGACGACGACAAGTAGGCGGGTGCTTTGGTCAACTATTTGCGGCCTTCCTCAAACATCACCATGCAACTTACAGAGAAATTTCCATCAATAATAATCTATAGCAGACGAACAAACTGGCAGTGATAGAAGCTTCTTTACAAAACAAAATCGATATCAGCTTTAACGCATACCCACAAAACGCTACCGACTGCAGCTATCCTGTTAAGGTCATCGATTGGGCGATAATGGTTCCGATTAACGGTTATGTCAGTCCCTACGAGTATTTCAAACGACCATTTACACCAATAACATGGATATGCATTGGATTTACCTTGGTCTACATAACATTGATGCAAGTTTTGTTGAATAAATTTCTTCAGAGGCCTTCAGAAGTCTGGCAGAGCTTTAGTCAGACATTTTTGGCTATGCTGATGCTACCCTCTGAGAAGCCTATCACTCGTGCCTGCTATCGTTTGTATCTTCAGGTTTTTATTTTTTCCTTCATTATTGGGAATATCTATGTGATCTTCTTTACATCATTTCTGACAGCTTTCATACCGATAAAGCAATTCAACACTGCGGACGACTTGATTGAGAACAATTTTCCGATTTTAAGTCCAATTTCTGACTTTAAGTACTTAAATCGAACAGGTTATTCTAGAGAATTCATGAACCTTTATGTTCCTGTTGATCACAGGACCTTCTACCAGGAGCTGCATTCTATGAAAAATACCAGTTACGCCTATACACTTGGTGGCGATAGAAGGGATTTCCTTATAAATATGCAGGCCTCTCTGGTGAAACCGCTATTTCGAAGGACTCATCAGGTATTGGGATTTTACTTGGTTGGCTTTGTTTTGCCACAACATTCACCATTTAAGGAAATTTTGAATGACTTCGTGATAAGGATCAAGGAAACGGGCCTGATGATAAAATGGGATGCTGATGTCATTCGGCAAGCTCCTATGGCTGGTTTTAAAATGGATGTTGATAAAAGTGAGGGTGAGAAGCCGTTGCATGTCCCGTTAACTTTGCGACATTTTGAATTTGCATGGGTTATTTTGGCTGTGGGCTGGATTATTGCAATTTTAGTTTTTTTGGGAGAGCGATTTGGCAGCAGTGTTGGATTTTGAATTTTTAAATATTTATCTAGATACAGTTTGAAGCATGTACGAATGTTTTTTTTTTTTTAATTTTTGTCCTGACTTACTCTTAGCACGAGTGTAATTTTATTATATTCACTTTAATAAATGTACACAAATATTTCGAAGTTTTATTTTTTCAAAAACTGAAGCTCGATTTTTTGACAAACTCTTTACACCGCTTGACGAAATATTAAAACTAGTTTGAATTTTCAATTAATTTTTCATCATCATCGGCACTTTAATTGACACACGTCTGGTTCTTGCTTTCTTCCACAAATCTCTCCGTCTATCCCGATCGTTGCAATGCGAAATAATGAAATGTGAGATGAAAATTGCAATGCGAAATTATCATTTTGCGAAACAATGACAAAGCGGAATAAGAACTTCGCAAGCAATTAATTGCGAAATGATGAAATTGCAAGATAGCAATGACAATTGCGCCCCGAAACCCCGCCCCCTATATACTTAAGCATCATGAAGCCATGTTAGCCATGGTCTAGCATGTACCATAAGTTATGTTAGGGGGTTTCCACCCCGTGCTGCGGCGCTCCAAAATAATTTAATACGAAGTAATAAATAGCCAACTAAATAATTGCGAAAATGAAAAGAAAATTCTAGATAAAAATTGTGATGTGAAATCTGCGAAATTATAATTTTGCGAAATAAAAACTTCCCAAAAAATTAGTTGCGATAACCAACGAATATTCCGAAGATGACCCCTCCCATTTACGGTGCATGAAAAAGGAACTCGAATACAAAATTGCTCCGATTCTCACTTAATTGAACGACAGGGGACAAATTGACCTCAGGCTAAGTATGAACTGCCATGATGGTCAACAGGTCAAGTAAGACTGACCTTCCCTGTTTGCTTTAAACTAAAGTTGGAGATCTCAATTGATATGGGAGATGAAGATGACTTATTTCTTTGCTTCTCTAAACTCTTGCTTCCAAGAAGTAAACAAATTAATTCCTCTATTGAAGATCACCAAGTCATAATTCTCATGATCAATTTGAAGAATTTATTGTTCCTTCTTGGAAAGACGATCTCATCGCTTGAGCTTCTGGAATTTCGGACCATCTGTTTGCTTGGGTATGTTTTTCATTTTCAACATTAAAAACGAAGACCATAAAAAATCCCAACAAAAACCAAATAGGTATCACGAAGAACATAAACAAAACAAAAAACCATTACAACCAATTCCCGATGTGATGGTCAATGATCTCTGCGATCCCATGTCGTAGTGAATACACCTTCATACTCTTTTTTCTCTCTCAAGAGATCGTCTTTGTTATGCGTAGAATGCGCGAAAACTCCTGTGCGCATAGTCACCGAGTGACCAAACATAATCCGTTCATTTCGTTTAGCCATAGCCATGCCAAGCTACACGCAAGGCTTTCAAGAAGAAGACAAAAAAAAAGGTTTCAAGACTTCCTGTGTCCAGCATATGAGTTAAACGAGGACCGCTCCGGCTGGGTCTACATAAACAGGTTACAAATTGGAACAATTTCGGCGAGAGAAAACATCATTGTGGTCGACACGAAGGAGGACAACCACTCCTTTGTTATTGCTCCTGTGTATAGGTATACATATACGTGGTTATTCCTGTTGCCAATGATGTCGATCGCAGGCTTTGGAGTTCGTTCCTTTATTTCAAGTTATTTGGCTAAGCCTGATGTCCCAGCTTTCATCGCGACTATCATCAGCAACGCATAAGAACATTGGATCTTATATGCTTTTTGGCTCCAACAATGATTTGTGGGCAAACGATCGACAAGCAATTTGCGGTCTTCATTGTTTGGCCTCAAATCGAGGCAATCATCTGGGCGCAAGCGCGAAGTTGATTTATTGCCCCTGAGGCGCGGGCGGTGTGCATGTGTGTGTGTTGTGGCAGCTTTGAAGTTTGATAGCCGGTGTTATTAGAAAATTCAGATGAAGATATTCGAGAATGATGATGGAATGATGGAGGGGCAAAGGTAAATTAAATGAACGTTTATATATTTTTTTGTTCATAACGGCGTTATTGTTTTCCAAGCAAACACTTTTACTATGATCCTCCGGGGGTAAAAGCTTTGTTATTTATTGATTGATATGGAGATTAGCAGCAACGAGATCACGAGTTCATGGTTTATAGTCTGTTGGGCAAGTTGGTCTACAGGCTGAGGCTTAAAACAATACAAAATGGGTCAATGTATATATGTATGTATTTTTTCTTTGTGATATGCATATACTTTGGTACTGAAGGGTATTTTTTTTAGACGCGTGGTTTCGAATCTGGCAATACTTTTTTCTGAATTGGTCTTTTTGACAGTTGTCACTTGATTTATGCTCAGTTTTATTTGCCATTTTATAATGAATAGACTTATTCCTGAACAACGCTTCCTAATTGTGCCCAAATGGGCAAAAACAAGATTGCCGTTGATCTCAATTTTCATAAGCGAATTTAGTTTGGCGTTGAAGCTCATTTTTGGTTGAATGGTTACCTTAATAAGCAAAATTGTCGCATTTGGAGTGATCATAATCTACAAACCATTGTTGAGACGCCATTACATCCTCAAAAAGTCAGTGTTTGGTTTGCTCTATGGGTAGAGGGAATCATTGGTCCATATTTCATCAAAAATGAAGCCGGCCATAATGTTACAGTCAATGATGAGGAACGCTATAGAGCCATGATTAATAACTTTTTCGTGCTTGAACTGGAGGATGTTGATGTGGACGATCTTTGGTTCCAACAAGACGGCCGGCGCTACATGCCATACAGCCAACAAAACAATCAATTTATTGAAGGAAACTTTTGGTGAGCGCATTATCTCGTGTCGTAGGCCTGTGGCGTGGCCTCCAAGATCGTGCGATTTAACACCTAAATTCTTGACCATAACATTAAATTATATGTGTTTTCTTTCTTCTTGAAAGCTACACGTCTAAAAAAAACACCCCTTACATACATATGTTATATGACAAGTGATGGATTCGAAAGAAAATCAAACTCGAGATTGTGATCAAACTTGAAATTACGATCGTAGGGAAAGATTGAAAAAAAAGACGAAAAATGTCGGTTACCCAATTCTGTGTGTCTGTCGGTATGTCTGTCTGTACCTTGACCTACAGACTACTGAACCGATTTTCTTGAAATTCAAAAAAACTTAAGGTTTTTTAGTGATGCCATAGATGACTTTTTTTTTTCTAAATATAACGGTACCTTCCTTATGTACATTTGTACAACCGTTATGTAAAAAAAATAATGTATCTCGTTAACAGCTCTACTGATTTCGATCAAAATTTCAATGCCGGAAGTTCTTTGAAATTGAAACACATTTTAAATTTTGAAATTTTTTTCTTTGATTTAGAGAAATCAATTGTTTTTTGAAAAATCAATATTTGGAAAACGGGTTGTTGAATTATTTTGAAATCTTGTTTTTGGGTGTATTTTAGTTATTAAATACGTAAAAATGGCATCCCATTTTTTTAAAATTCCAGAAATATGTATACTATTCAAAAATTATTTTTTATTCATATACATACATTCATTTTTACTTGGCAAAGTATTGGTTTCGTGTAGAAAAAATTCGAGGTTGTAATCAAAACTAACACTACGATGATAGTGAAGTCCGCAAATGTGGGTTTCATCATGCCGTCCGTTTGTCGGCTTATGCGTCTGTGAGTCCACTATAATTTGAGCTAGAGACTAAACGGGTGGACCGATTTTCATGAATTTTCGTAAAGAGCATTTTTATGTGATTCCCTGGAGGTAAAATTCGAATTTTTGATTTCGGTATAAATCATCTAGAACGGGTAGCCTCCATACAAATATATTTTTTATCATACATTTTTTTGAAAACGGCTTTAACGATTTTAATAAAACTTCGTATCTGTAATAAACAAGTCAATTGTAAGAAAACTGTATTCCATGTTTTCTCAAAAAATTCAATAACAGAATTAGGTATTCCACGTTTTATTGAGAAAATATGGTCTTATTTTTAGGTTATTCGCGTGTATCTCTTGCATGGTTAGACCGATTTTGTTATAAAAATTGATTTATAAACAAACAAAAATCAATTAGTCAGCGTTGGCATTTTTTAAATAATACTTTTTTATAAAATGCGCAAAAACAACATTTTCGAGCTCGATTTCAATTAAGCTGACATAAAGTACTCTCCATAAGTTTTCATATGACATACATTTCTTCACTGTTGAGCAATATTAAAATTGAGCCCAAAATGTCCATGGTCCTTTATTTGCTCGTCATTAAAAGAGGTACTGGTGTTGGATTGGTATTGGGGCTCAAAACCTTAAAGGTCTGCTCTGCCATGGAAATTTCATATTTTATTAAAATCTCTCGTTCGATGCATTTGTAAATTCCTATAGATGACTTTGTATCTATACACCGACATAAATATTTATGTATATCTATGTATATTTTATATAGAAATACTTCAGTGCAGTCATATAGCCACAATTTGACCTCTAAAACTGATTCTCTTCTATAATATTCTCAGCCAGTTGCTGCTTGCTGTTATAAATCTTTTATGAGAAGCACAATCCAATTGAATTCCCAATAGATTCCCATTTGTTCCTCTATCTATCTGTTTCAACACCTCATTTAATTTTTTTTTGTTTTTTCCATTTCGATTGGCAAAAATGTAGGTACTATGGGTACTCCCATAAAAGAATCCCATTGACCCCGATCTCGCAGCCATTCCGAGCATTCGTGTACTATTTTCATATTTTATTTAATTTTCTCTCCATCCGGGATATGGAGATATCTGTATATCTGTCTGCATATCTTTAAAGAGGGCAAAAAGAGATTCCTCTAAAACTATGATGATCCAGTTTTATGCAATAACACAATAGCAAGCCCCTGGTTGATGGGATGCACGCCTTCTGCTTCAACTGTGATGGTGGCTGTGCGAGAGCGAGTAGCACTTATGAAGAATAGTATACCAGTTCTTTGGTAGGTATTCGATTGGATTGAGTTTGAGTTCCCATCAGAATTCTACACTCAATTCCCAAGAAAGTGATTTAAACACCCATTCCCTATCCGCATTTTATTGCATGGTCTCTTTTATCCCTTCATACCTCTCGCTCTATATCGACTTGATGGCATGCATCCCTAAGGAACTTTCAGGAGCCACATAGTGATAGTTGAGCCATTTCATACACGGGTTTTCCACAATCTTTCACTCCTGCAATACTCATAACATCTCAAACGTCCTTATTTTCTTGTTTTTTTTTTTTTATTTTTTGTACTCCTTCAGCTGATGCAACTTTTTTTCGCTTTTGCACATTTTCAATTTCCCATTGTGGATGAGTGATGAAAATGGGAGCTGAGTTGAGCTGTTGAACTTTTTGTGTGCGGTTGCTAAAGCTGCGCGACGGGATAAACAAATGATGCAGCATCGGGGGTGAGCTATATACCTACATACCTACACATCGCTGTGCCTTTCCAAAGAAGCAAACAAATGAAATTGAGGTCCTTCCTTTCAGGAGCATATCCTTCCTCCACGAGCCAGCCTTGAGTTTCTTCGCTGATGTTGAATGTTCTCTTGGATTGTGCATTTTATGTGAAATTCAAACAAAATGATTATTATTAAATTAAATTGAACATCCTTTCTCTGGGAGATGTGCCCTGTGTGTGTATGATGTTTTCTGCAGCTGGCAGGGCCATCAGAATAGACAGGAATTGAGTAAAACAGTGCATCTTGTTTGCTTACGATGAAAAATTAAAAGAAAATTGTTTGAGTTGCGCTGATGTGATTAGGGTTGTTTTTTTTTTTTTTGTTTTGTGTTGTTGTTGTTATTTCCGCGAAGAAGGTACCTGTCATTATATCAGTTTAATGGATATTAGGTATAATCTTAAAAAAAGCGAACAAAAACCAAAGGAACTGGTGTGTAAAGAAAGGGCTTTGAATACCTTGTAAGGTATGATGTAGTTAAGCTTGGAGACTGCATTGCTTAATAATGAAAGGAAAATCAGCCTGTATACGAAAAGTTATTTTTTTGAGTTTTACAATCAATTCCAAAAACAACAATGTGAGAGCAAAGTGAGAGCTAGAGAGATGAGAATGGTCTTGCATTTGCAGCTAATAAGGGACTCAGGCTGTTTGTTTGAGTTGGGCTTCGTTGCGGTTATAATCGAGTTAAAATATTACTGTGGTTATGGATTGGTTAAAAAAGAGTTATTTAAAAACTTTTTAGATATATAGATAAATAACACTCTATTTTAAAAAGCGTTATTTTAAAACTTATTTTAAAATTAAGAATTATATTTGGTTAATTTGATACCAAAAAAAACCCTCTTATTGAAAATTTTATTCTAAATAAGTGGCTATAGAAATGAGTGGGAGAAGAAAAGAATTAACCTATCTTCATGGATTGATTATTTTAAAACACTCAAGCGGTTATTTAATGGTTAAAATATATCAAATATTTTACATAAATAAAAATGGAATTTTTAAAATCAATATTTTTGAAAAATGCTGTGATATAGAGGTAATTTCAACCTAATGTTGTGTTTATTACTATCGTAAACTAAGGGTTACGAAATAACTCATTTCTAGCCAGTGCCTACGTTCTGTAACTCTTGCATCAGTAAAATCAGCTGAGAAACAATGAAAACTGAAACAAATCGTGTAAGTTTTGTTCCATTTCCATTTTTCATCGTTCCTCGACCATTTTTATCCATGCGAGTGTTACAGAACGTAGGCACAGGTTATAAATTTTAATTTTACTATTAAAGGCTTAAAAATTTAAAAGAGTCATGTCGAATTTGAAAATGCTTCATAAAATTTAATTTATTTCTCAAAATCTTAAGCGCAAGTAGAACTATAGATATCTGCAACTTTTCTAACGTTCTTTCATGAAAAGATAGGTAAGGTACAGCTTTTGCACAAAAGACCATGATGCACATCACATTCAGTGTGTATATTGTGTATGTGACTAAGTTCCGAATGCCATTTAGCTTTCTTTATCGAGAGTCACATAACTTCTCGTAATCGTTCTCACTAAATAACACACGTTCTCCCCAAATCCTGATGGAAAATCTTGAATTCCTTCTATATACAAGCCTTCCATCAGGTTCTATTTATAATACAGTAAGGAACATTCATTTCCAAAAATTCCTTCACACACTCACATTATTATATCCTTGCTGGGTTAGTTGAATCCTTGGCGCCTTAAAACGTATAATTAGTTGAACCATTCTATACCTATATACCTAGAAGAAAACTGCTGTTTCTTGTTCTCGAGCTTTCATCTTGATTCAAAAGCACGAAATTTGGGTTAACACTACGCTGCTTGAGTGTAATAAGATATTCTGCTCAGCATTCACACATAGGTCACAGAGTATAGTTACAGAGTCACAGAGTTAGAAGAGCATTCCTTTTTATACTTTCTTCCAACTGCTAAAACTCTTCGTCCTTGGCTCTCAAGGATCTCAACCTTCTTTCAAGCTAGGTAATAATTTAAAATTCACTTTTGTTAAACCAGCACCGCGTCGAAGTACGTTGATGGGGGGGAGGAGGAGGAAAGAAGAAGAAGATGTTTGTTTCTTATTTAACTTTGAGTTTGCTACGATGTGTATCCTGTGGATACGTTACCTTACCTAGGTTAGGATAACAATTACAAAGCACACAATTAACATAAACGAATTCATTCATCTGCTCTGTTATGGTGTTGTTGTGTTATTGTTTTGTTTACAAAACGCTCCGGGACGGGAGAACTGAAATTGAAATGCAAAACGAAGAAAGTCAAATGCTTTGTTGTTTTTGAAACTTGAGTTGTTTAGAAACTCATGATTATGAGCTCTGTTGGTTCTGTTTAGTCCTCTCTGTCTGTGTGTGAATGTTAGATTATATTCATCATTTTAAATGTTACTGAAATGAAATGTTTCTCGATTGTATTTTTCTTTGACTTAAAAGGATAAGAAGTGTAAATGCTTTTCACTTGAATATTAAATCTTTTCTCTTAAACTTGAGTTAAAGGAAAAAAGCCATATACTTACACTTAGACAGGGTGATTGGCATAAGGTGTGACAAAATGCTAGAGCGAGTAAGTTGGGTCAAGACAAGAAAAAAAAATCGTACAGAAGGGAGGGTCTATTCCCCCCGTTTTGGCAATTTTCTAAAAAAAAATGACTTAAGACAGAAAAAAAAAATATTTAAAAAAAACGATAACACTTACAATGCCATGCTATACCTTTTTGTAAAGCCAGAAATGTATTCTTTTATTTTATTTTTTAAATAAAGTTATTGTATTGGACAGTTTTTGAAAAATAAATTTTCAAGCTCAAAGTTTTGAAAACAAAAATGAAAAAAAAATGTCAAGCTATTTTTTTGTCAAAATTTTATGTAGTGAAGTATAATTTTTTTTCAAAAATTCGATGGTCTTATAAATTTTTAGTCAAAAACCGAAAACTGGATGCTTAAATGTCTTGTAATTTTTGAGAAATCTGAAATTTGTTTACATATGAAAATGTATCACTTTTTCCTCAGTGTAAACTGGCACATAAGTTCTGATGTTCAACTATGTATTTAAGTTTCGTTTCAGCAAATACAGGCCTTAGAAGATCTCACTGGTTGACGACACCTTGATCTACCCCGTACTGTAAATGATTGAGGTACCTAAATTTATTTAAGTGTCGCATATTATATTTATGGTCGAAGGCCGATGTTGGAAAAAAATCCATACACTTCAATTTTGAAACCTATTTTCCCTCCAAATTTTATCTGCACAGCATTTTATGTGCAATTTTCAACATCATTTATTTTCTCAAAAAAAAAAAGAAAACTGTATACACTAACTTTATGTATTTGTTTATGAACATTAAATACAATGTTTAACAACATTCCTCTTTCTGATGTCAATTACATTTACGTTCAATGAAAACTAAAAAATAAACTGAAAATTAAAGAAAAGAAAAACAAAAAAAAAAAAACCCAAATGCAAGTTTCCAGCCAGACGTTAAAGAACTTTTTAATTAAAATAAAAATGCCAACTTTCGGACAAAGCACCAGCTCAGCGCAGGCAGACATTTTTAACAAACAAATAAAACCCTAATCCGACTTCACCCTGTTTCCGGTCCAACTCGCTTCTGTCCTTTTATATCCCTGAAAATGTTTCTGCTCCAAATGCACCCTAAAACACAGGGATAAAAAAAATTACAAAAAAAAAAAAAAAAAAAAAAACAAACCAGAAAAATGTCGGACATCCCGGGGGAGATCAAATTAAATTTGAATTTAAAAAGAAATACCCCACTTTACCCGCTCCCCCCCACCCCCTCCACACAGAATGCGGCTAAAGCTTCCAGTCAAATAAAATGTTCCAAAACAATGCCCGCCGACGAACTGCAACTATTGCAATTTAGGAATGGACTCTCGCGAATTGCACGATGTAGATGTATCTAAAACAAAAAGACATCACCATCCTAAATAGAAAAGGATTTTTCGGTTGCTAAACTAAAATCCAGCCCTAATCTACCACCCTATAACATCTCTACCACACATACACATCACCGCTAACAAATAAATGGATGCCCACAAAAACAAGTGAAATATAAAAATAAGGGCTGTCAGCTTTGGTGCACTTAAACAGCCTCTGTGCTCTGTGTCTCATCAACAGAGAAGTTGCTCATTTATCACTCACTCTGGCATGCAGCATGATCCCCAGCAGCAAAACAACAACTACAACAACAGCCACATCACAGGATAGTGTTGATGTGCAACAAAATCGTCCTTTTTCTCTTATCTGTTTCCCCACACTTTGGTGCAATTGCACGTTCGGGTGCTTAGGTATTTGATGTTGTTGTGTGTCTATGCAAACATGTAAACAAAAATATCCCAGCTCCAACAGGATGCAGGATTCTATAAAGGATGCAGATGGGGGATAGACCCCGCGGATATCAACATGACGTGTTGTTATTTGGCAGATAGTTTACCCGCAACGGGTGTGGGTAGTTTGCAAAATAGTTCTGTGTTTTTTTCGCAGCCGGAAATAAAAAAAGAAATTGAAACAAAAAAAAAAAAACGGAGACAAAAAAAGAAGCTTGAAACACAAATAAAATAAATACGTGAAGAATATTTTTATTTTATTTTTTTTCCAGTCCTAGATAGTCGTACGTTCGCCATTTTGGTGTCATGTTTTATTCTTCCCCTTCCATCTGCCATTAACACGATAGTCGTGGCTGCACAAGATTAACAGTGCAATGAATGTATCCTTTCCTTCCATCACTCACTTAAAAACCGTCTGTCTCACAAGCACATTAAGCGCTTAAGGCCACGCGCGCCGCACTGCGCTGCGCTGCACCGCTGAGAAGTCCATTTTTTGTAAGCGGAATTTCGGTAGAGTTTTTGGTGAAATCTATAGGACTGGCGCAACATTTCAATATCATTTTTTACTAAATTGTTCTGTTTAGGTTCTTTCTGATATTAGACCAAAAATTGTGACAGTTTTTAAACAGCCACCTACACTTCCATTGGCGACTTTCAAAATCGTATATCTTAGACAGTGTTCACATTGGACTCACTCCGCGCGACTCATATTGACATTTCTTTGTTTTATCTCACTCCAACTCATGATGAGAACGAGAGAGTCTAGTGAGGCAGGATTTTTTCAAAAAAATGAACACCGTCTTACATACAATTTGAATAATAACAGACAACTGTCAGAATTTTTTATCTCACGTCAGATTTAGATACTATGGTAACTGCCAGAATTTTTAATCTGATGCCTGATACTATAATAATTATGGTAATGACACTTTCAAAACCAATTATAAATTATTTAAAGTTGTTGAGCCATAGACTTTAAACTAGGTTGGCAACTTTAAATTGTCGAAATTTTCGAATTTTCATTAAAATCAATCAACTTTGGTCTAAAAATCATTTTCAATACAAGAATTTCCACTTGAAATAACACATTCAAGCTCAAAAATTTTAAGACGTTTCAAACGGTAAATAATTTTAAATTTCGTACCATATGCCTACTTTATTTCAGAAGCCTCCATTTCGAATAGAAGCAAATACACGCAGTAGGTATCACTGAATTCAGCGTGCACCAAATTTCATCAATTTCCTTCAAAAATTTCCCATATGGGAAATAATTTTCTGTCGCCAAAATTCAACGAAGTAACCATTGTGCGACGGATGGCATGCCAAATACCACTTTTTCGGAGTTCTCCATAATCGTAATGTTAGTTTTGATTAAAACCTCGAAATATTTATTAACACAAAACTAAAATTAGACCTGGATGAAAGTAAGTGCGGCGAATGGCGATCAAGACAAGGGAGCCAAATGCAACGCTTCTGCGGGTAAAGCACCTGACGTTATTTTAAGACACAACTTTTCTAAAATACCTCTGGAGAACGCAGAAAAAAGTCATAATTTTGCCAAATTGTATCAATCAACTTAGCCGTTTATAGACAGAAGCTGATGTTCAATGAATTACATAAAGAGTTTTTCAATTGGCGCGGGTAATTTTGGACAGCCTGTGGCGGGCATGTTGTTTTGGTGACATCTGTCAAATCTGTTCTTTATTATTCGTTGCTGGTACCATATTACCATGGCAGGTTACACGATTGTAATGGAAAAACTTTAATACCAAAATAATTTCGGGGCAACGATACGTGCGTTTTACGGTTTACATAGTTGTCCTCCTATCAAGTCGATTATCCAAAATTTGGTGGTCAAATTTGAGTCGATCGATTCAGTGAACAATCAGCCAACGCAAGATCTACCAAAAATTGTCCGTGAGAGTCCGCACTACTTGGAAGACGAGGTTGTCATTGCCATCACCATCAACGGATAGTGCTACCCATCGATGATAACCAATTTCTTTTGGCCCAAACTGGATTACATGTGGGTCCAACAAAACGGCGAAAGCAACAATGCAAATTCAGCATGAAAGATTTGAGGGAAGAGTTTCTCTCCTGGAGGTGACATGAATGAATGGCCAGATTGTTTTCTGAAGTCGCAGATCTTATGGGTCAATAAGCCCGAATCAATCGATCCGATGCCCTCAAAGTTAGCATAACCCAGGCCATCGCTCAAATTCAGCGCCGAATCTATGCGGTAGAGGAATTGAATATTGGACCACTCGGATCTATGCCACCTCACCGTAAGACGGGCATTTGCATCACGATGTCAAATAAAAATAATTTTGTTAATACCTCACACACAGCTTGTTTTATTCCATTTCAACATCTATACCCGCCCTTATTGAAAAACCTTTTAGTTGTGCCGTAGTGTCTCCAACTTGTAGTCCTTTGTGTATAGAGGTTTACTTAATTTCAGTTTTTCAATTTTGTTTATCTCTTCGACACAATGGTAGCACATGATTAGCACATTTCAAACGGCACAGTTTGAATTTTTAGGAAAATTCAATATACATATTTAAAAATCTAAAGATTTGGAACTAAGCAAGTTTTCTTTGATTTCTAGGGCGTTTAGCCGCACAGGCACCTTCTTCTAAATAATTTGAATAATAATATTGCATTCAAAAATTTTGAAAAATGCATTAAAAAAAAAATGAAAAAAAAAAATTATTTTGTTAGTATTTTCCGCTGTTTTAGAATATTCTCGTTAAAGAACCATTAAAAGTGCATTTTCAATGTGTTAACCATCACAAGAGCAAGTTCGTCCGATCAATTAACTAAAGGGTCCGCCAAATAACTTTCTTTTTTTTTGAAAATGGAGCAAAGCATCGAGTGTAGCTTCGGCTGTGTGGCACGTAGCGCCGCCGTCCTGTTGAAACCAAATGTTGCCAATATCCTCCTCTTCAATTTTTGTGAACAAAAATTCGTTCAACATGGCCCGATAACGATCGCCATTGACTGTAACGGCCACTCCTTGCTCATTTTCGAAAAATGGCCCAATTATGCCTTTGGACCAAAATCCGCACCAAACAGTGACTCGTTTTGGGTGTATCGGCTTTTCAATGTATGCGTGCGGGTTTTTTGTGCCCCAAATGCGACAATTTTGCTTGTTTACTACCCGCCAAGATCAAAATGAGATTCATCTGAAAAGACGATTTTTTTGGCAAAATCGGCATCTTCTCTAAGTCGATCACAGGCCCACTTAGCGAAGCGTATATACAACCATATTCGTTCAGCGGAAGGATAAAACTAATTATCTGTCAAATCAGACATCTGCTAAGTGTTACCATTCGCGAAATAAGCACTAGTTGAAAAAAAAAACGTTTGATAGCGGACCCTTTACATTGAAGAAGTTCAGCAACAACCGTTTCCTCTTTCTTTCCTATTATGGTTAGAGAAAATAAGATTTCGATAATCACTGGGAAAGTTAAAAAAAAATGTGTCCTCCTACATATAGAAATACCTACCTTACCAAAAATCCTAAGAATTACCTAAATTCATTATACCTACTTTAAGACTTAAATCATCAAACTTTTATAACTCTTTCAACATAAAACTTTGAAGCTCCATCCGTATTCTATACCTATGTATGTTTTATTAGCATTGCTCAACCTTGTGCGAATGTAAAAAGCGAGATATTAATACAGTAGCAACAAACGCACCCTCAAGGCGTCAATTTCCTGCGTTGCCAGCATCCTCTTAAATCTGACAAAGCCAGAAAGAACTTTTGCGCTGCTAAAACGTATCACTTCCACTATAGCTGAACTGGCGCATTCAATACACAATCAACTCTGTCTAGGTATGCCTATACACCTTCTCCTGTGCCTATAGGGTGATTCCATAGTAATAATATGCGCTATATTCGATTTTTCCCATTCCCCAGCTATGAACACACAAGTTCATTTATCTCGCATGTGCATATCATTATCCTCGCAAAGAGTTATTTTATCCCTGTTTTTTGTGTTGATGGTTTGGATCCTCTTTTATTTATCCTTTTTCTCACCTAACCGCTTCGTCGTCGTCGTTGTTGTGTCGTACAGTGTCGTTGTCATCATTGCCGAGGCCTTTGGGGCTAGCATACTCCCAGTAATGATGTTTGTTCTTCACATATGAAAATGAGGGTGTGAGTCCTTTTTGTTTTCGACTTTGAAGCTTGGGGCTATAAGAACACACCTACGTAATGTACAACCTTTTTGTAGCAGTCTTTCTATATACTCGTGCCCCCACCATTCCGTTATACATCACCTGGAATCGGTTATCTTAATTACTTGTAACACAACTGCACGAAGAATACTTTCCTTTGAAAGTTGAGATCTTGATAACACATATACCTAAAAAGACTTTGAAAAGACCTTTTAGGCGTACATCAGAGATTAAGAAACGCGTTCTAATTGAGATAGCACTGCTGTCAAGAATCTTAACCTAGATTGCACACTTTTCTTCATCAAGGAGGAGTAAGGGGTAGGTCGTAGGTAGACATATGTATATACCTAGATATGTAAGCCTAAGTCGTGTGTGAAAGGACTAATAATTATGTGTGCACACAATTAGATACTATCTTTGGACATGGACATTGAATTGATGGGGTTAGAAAAGACAAAAGCGACAGTTTCAAAAGAAATCGAGCTGAATCTGGGACACTGAAGCGACTAAAGAGAAAAGATGGAATTCATAAGCTTAGAACCTTATAATTTTTAAATAAACAAAACCGAAAGTGGATAGAAAAATCAATAATATATGTAAGTAACTATATTCATTTAAATACAGGGTGGCGCTCGAATCATGCTACATTAAGGCCCAGTTTTTCAGTGATCAGTTAAACCAGAGTTAGCTAAATCTAGAAGTAAATAAACCCACAGTTAACTGAAGAAGAAGTTTTTTGGAGGAGCAGTTTTATTGTATAGAAAATTAAATTTTATTTAATATATCTAATTGTTTTTGAAGATGATAGATCGTAAATGAACTCCACGCTCATTCACGCATATGCGATACCTGACCAGAAAATTTTTCATTGCGGCGTGAAGGGTTGAATTCGGGATCGCCTCAATTATCGTTTTAATCGACTGCTTCAACTCAGTCAAATTCCTTGGTTTAGTTTTGTACACCTCTTGCTTGACATAAACCCATACAAAAGTCCCGTGCAGTCAGGTCAGGTGGCCTTTGGGGGCAGCGGAACGTTGCATTTCTGGATATTAATTTGTTTCGGAATTTTCGCTTCAGCTCCGCCATATAGCCGGTCTACCTATGTCTGGAGTTGCTCCATCTTACCGGAACCAAATTCTGCTGAAAGGGATACGTCTTCGGCGTAGTTTTGGGTAAGAAAAACTCTTTCAACACCTTAAATAATGGTCCCCAGTGACAGTTGCTGTTACACCGAACACCGTTTACTTCCAAGAAATATGGCCCTATACAATGCACCTTGATGAAACTGCACACCACATAGAAAGCCTTGCTCTGGGTGCAGTTCCATCTCATGGATTGTCTTCGTGCGATGCTTCCAGATTCGGCAAACAAATTTTACCATCAGCCTGATAATGGTCCATTTACTCAGGGGAGTGCCGCCAAACTCCCTATATTGACGGAAATGACGGACTGCAAAGCATGGAACCGCTGCACTATCCAAATCCTCGTTTCGTTATCCCAAGCATTCATTTTAATCTAAATAGTAAGCTAACAAATAAAAAAAAAATAAGTCGTTTACTCAGACTGAAAAAGTTATTACGTTTTGTTTTTGTAGCACGATTCGTGAGCCACCCTGTATATAAAACAATATAATACAGCCCGCAAAACGACTCCAAATTCCCTTTTTGAATTGAGGCAGGCACACGCAAAATATTTATATAAAGGTACAGCGCATTCATTAATTAACTAATATAGTAAACTTGCATTTTTGAGACTTATATATGTATGTTTGAATATATGAACAAGTCGACTTGATTTGAAGGGACGAACTGAAGTTTTAAGAAAAAAAAAATAAGTCAACTCCTGGCTATGGCTATGAAGTGACATAGACAATTCCAGGATCGAATCTTAAATGAACCAAAAGGGTACATAACTGGCGAAGGTCTATCTAATTTCTATAGTCACTCTTGAATGAATGAATAATATTAGGGGTAATTGCACTTTCACCTAAAGATTTATTGTGCCTCCATCTAGAGCTGGATGATCTTGCCCATTCTAAAGCTCTTCCTCCAGATTAACACGTTTAAGTAATCGTTCCAGGTGTTTTATTCTTTGATGCATGAGTGCATCGCATATGCCTAGAATGTGGTCCGGTGTTTCTTCATACGTATTACAGATTATGCAGGTAAAAGGCTGCTTCCTAGACCAAGAATACTAAGGTGCCCTCTGAGTCTGCAGTGGCCATACGAGGAAACCCCTAATTATTCTAATGTTGTTCCCACTTAGGTAATTCAGTTTTTGAAACGATCTTGGTTATAATTCCCGAGTAAAAGTTTCGCTTCTTCCAATTTTTGGATCTGTTGGCCTCCTCCTCTCTTTTGATTTTGTTTTTAATCACATTTTCTCCTATTCCGCAATAGGGCTCAGGCCCCACTAAGGTGGTTGTTGCGTCTGTTTTTGCTAGAGTCTGCCTCCTTTTTACGCTGGACCCCAACATCACTAGGTATCCAATGGAGTGAGACATTGTTGTACTTACCAAGTTCGTTTAGCCTATATAGTCACCCTTGCTATAGCCCCTTATCGGTATCTATTAAAAACTTTGTTGGACCTCATTTAATACTTTATTGTTTTTCCATCAGGCGGAACAGTGCAATAACCGTGGCGTGTGTTATCATCGGACAACTTTAGTTATCAAGTCAATATAAAATGTTCCTTCAAGTAACTTAAACACTTTATGAAAATTATATAACAATAATTATTCACCAGGGCAATTTAACTACCTATACCTATATGTACACTTGAACTACCTATATGTATACTTATACATACCTTGTAAACCCTTTTTTCTTCAGTTCATTTTTTCCTTATAAAGTTAGGTATAAGTACGTGCACAATCCATGTGTGTATACATATATGTATATGTACCTTAAATAATTGCCACTAAATTTCGCAGTCAACTACAGAAATAAACTGTTTGACCTTCCAATGGCCATCTGGTAGCACAATAAAGTAACAAAGTAAAAAAAAAAAAAAAACTTCAAACAAAACGAAAAGGAATTCCGATCCAAATCGGATCACGTTCACGATTCATAAAACACAAATGGAATTCTTCCACATCCGGTTTCAATGGACCGCGCACAATACAATGGAACAAGTTGACAGGAAAAAAATAAATAAAATCAAGAAAACAAAAACAAAAACAACAACAAAAAATTGAAAGAACTGTAATTTCCTCTCAATTCCCAATTTAGACGGCAAGACCATCCAGAACCAACCAACTAACAGCTGCATTGTATAAGACTTATTCAACGGTACCTACGAATGAACTAACTATATAAGTGCACACCGCAATCCGAAAAATATCTTCCCCGAATGCAAATTGATTTAAGTTTCGCGCCATTTTTGATGACGTCTTTCCAAGAGAATTCAGTCCTCCCTATACCCCCTTCATTCTTTATCTTTAGATGAAAAGTGTTACGTGTCGCAAGCTCCAGCAACGTGGATCGTCTTGTGCTGCGTTGTGTAGTCGTCGTCGTCGACTGAATTAAATCGCTCGAATTAAGTCAAGCATAAATAGATTCATTACTATGCGAACGCGAAGCATAAAAAGTCGTCCTTCCATTTAAGAGTTTTAACAAATTGACTGGCATGCAGCATGCGTTTGGTGTCTCCGAATTTTAAATGGATTTGGATTCCCAGCCGCGTATAAGCTTCTGACGCATGCCACAGAAGAAGAAAAAAGAAGAAGATTCTATTTTCGGTGATGAGCTTCCTTGAGAGACCTAATGGATAATTGGCTAATTCTGGTGTAAATCATTGCTGCGTGAGTTGCAACATGACAGGCAGCATTATGCACAACGCATTTTACACGCTTTGATGTCGGGTCGGCAGACATACCATTATATCCCGCTCCTGATGATGGCCAACGCGTGGATTATATTTTTTCATCTTACCGACTAGAGATGAACATTATAATATTTGCACAAAGATTTGGAAATCCGCAGAGGTGACAATGAATATAATCTTTAACAAATTGGCTGCCAGTGATGCCACTTAGGCCGAAATTTTTCAGAGATTAATTAAACCAGAGTTAGCTAACTCTAGTAGTAATTTAACCCACCGTGAACTGAGGAAGCAGTTTTTCGGTGGTGAATGCATGCGTGGAGTGACTTAACAAACTCGGTGGATAAAACTTCAAAAGCATCTGTTCAGTTAATCGTGAGTTAACTCACCAACATTTGATAAGTTAACTCGGGTATAACTTTAATCTCGCACTGAAAAACTTTATAAAAGGAGTTTTTTTAGACGTGTAGTTTTCAAGAAGAAATAAAACGCATATAATTTTATGTTATGGCCAAGAAATTAACTTTATTATAAAGGTAAGGGTTTGCCATTATGTTTTAAAAATTATTTCGGGCAAGAGGCCACCGCGGCTGGCTCGAATAAATTCCAGCTTAGAGGCCCAATTTTCGACCACTTTTTGTAGCAATTGGGGCCGTATGTCAGCAGTAACGCGCTGAATATTCTCTTCCAAGGCGTCAATCGTCTCGAGATTATCTGCGTAGACAAGCGACTTCACATCACCCCACAAAAAATAGTCCAGCTGTGTTAAATCGTACGATCTTGGAGGCCACGCCACAGGCCCACGACGCGAGATAATGCGCTCACCAAAAGTTTCCTTCAATAATTTGATTGTTTTATTGGCTGTATGGCATGTAGCGCCGTCTTGTTGGAACCAAAGGTCGTCCACATCAACATCCTCCAATTCAGGCACGAAAAAGTCATTAATCGTGGCTCTATAGCGTTCCCCATTGACTTTAACATTATGGCAGGCTTCATTTTTGAAGAAATATGGACCAATGATTCCCTCTGCCCATAGAACACACCAAACAGTGACTTTTTGAGGATGTAACGGCGTCTCAACAACGGCTTGTGGATTATGATCACTCCAAATACGACAATTTTGCTTATTAACATACCCATTCAACCAAAAATGAGCTTCAACGTTAAACAAAATTCGCTTATGAAAATTATGATCAACGGCAATCTTGTTTTGAGCCCATTTGGGCACAATTTGGATGCGTTGTTCAGGAATAAGTCTATTTATTATGAAATGAAAAATTAAACTGAGCATAAATCAAGTGACAGCTGTCAAAAAGACCAACTCAGAAAAAAGTATTGCCAGATTGAAAACCACACGTCTAAAAAAAAAACCACCCTATATTTTAAAATTGACTCGGTTGATTTAGATTAAACTTTAAAAATCCAATTTTCCTGGGCTATTTAGACTCAATGACTAAGAGTTTGAATACAAATTAAGAAAACAAGAAGACGTGGAACCATAGTTATGTCAGCACTGCCAAAATTGTTATCCTTTTCTCAAGTACCTATAGTTGTACGATGTCTGTCACTTGCATTCGAAATCATCACAGAATAAGAAGTTTCATCTTTGTCTGATGTCATTCCAAATCGTTTATTTTTTGTTGTTGTTGTGTGTGACTATGTGTGATGGAGTTTTGGTACCATCAACCCGGCTAAGAGGGTCGTTTTCACACTGAGTGTGACACTCCGGTGATTTACGGCTACGTGCCTGGAATCTACAATTACCTTTGAATTGCGGAAAATTTGATTTGGCACGTGCTCTGGGAGTAAGTTTGATGGTTGTTGAAAAAAAATCTGCTCCAGGAGCAACATTACCATGCACAGAAGAAGAAAACATCAGTTTTAGTCTCTTCTCTCTAGATGGGTTCTATAGGTCGAAAAAGGAACTAATGGGATACTTAGGGCAAAGCAAGCAGAATCTTGTCGAGCTTAATTGAATTTGTGTCGTTAAATGAAGGAAAAGTAGTTGAATAAATTTTGTATTTTTTTTTTTCATTCACACACCATTGAAGAAATCAAGTCATAGAGTGAATGAGAGAGAGGATGGAAATGATTTCATATATACATAAACAAAAGAGGACTTGAACTTATTTTGGACTAACTCCAACTCCAAGAATCAATAGTTGATTTCAATGACTCGTGAAGCTTCCGGAAGTGATGGTTTAATTTAAAATTTTGCGAAATTTCGCAATTATGGTTTCGTTGGGACTTGGTGACAAACTGGCAGTTTGGTGAAAGAATTTTGATTATTACCTTGAACTGCTTACAAATAAATAACCAATTAAACACTTTTAATTTTGATTTAACAGAAATTTTTCAACTAAAATGAGCAACTCATCAAAAACTCACCTCAGATTCTTTTTTGTCTTTTTCTATCCAACACAATTCGAAATTTGATTAACTTAATAGTTTTTTTGATGTGTAAACATCTATGCTGGCGGTAGAGTGAAAAAAAAACGTAAACGTTCTAGTGCAACGTTACGGTGTGGAACGTTAGTGAAAAAAATCTTAAGATCCCTTTCAAGCAAAAACAAGTCCGTTTTGGATCCGCGCACGTTGATGTTTACACATATTAACCGTGAGTCCCGGCACTCACACAATTTTTATAATCTCTTGTTTAATTTGTCGCAAGAGTATTTTGTCATGTTTAAACAAAAAATATGCTATGTTAAATACTGTGTGTAACCCCACATTGAAGATGCATAATGTATATTTTTAACGAGAAAATATTAAAAGAGTCAAAGTGCTAAAATATTGATTTTTTGTTTGATTTTTTTTTTGTTTATAAAAAATGTTTTTTTTTTTTAATTTTTAAATGCATTATTGTTTAAAATATTGAGAAACATCAGACTGCAAAATTATAACAAAATCGGTTTAACCATGGCAAAGATATACGCGAATAACCCAAAAATAAGACCATTTACTCAAAAAACTTGGAACACCTAATTCCGTTACGTGAATTTTTTGAGAAAAACCTGAAACGCAATTTTAGTAAAATTGAGTTGGTCATAACAGGTACGAAGTTTAATCAAAATCGTTAGAGCCGTTTTCGAGAAAATTTGAATAAACCAAAATATTTGTATGGCTGGTGAGCTAAAACAGAAATTGAATTTTTCCTCTAGGGAATTACATAAAAATGCTCTGTACCAAATTTCATGCAAATCGGTCCAACGGTTTAGGCTCTAGCTCAAATAACAGAGGTTGCACAGACGACAACGACGCACAGGCGCACAGGCCGACGGACGGCATGACGAAACCCACTTTTTCGGACGTCTCGATTATCGTAGTGTAAGTTTTGATTATAACCTCGAATTTTTTTTTTTACACGAAACCAATACTTGCCCTATAGAGCAAGTTAAAAATTGCAAACTATACTTACTTATCTACATACAACTTTGCTAAACCAAAGTCGAATTCATATATTTTTTTAGGGCCGTGTCAGTCAGGAACGATTCGATTTTTTTGATCCGATCATCGAAAAGTATCACGAATTTTCATTTCAATCGATCGCAATCTCAATCATTTCGATTGTTCTCGATTTTCCATCCCAATCTCAATCATTTCGATAACTCTCGATTTTCGATATCAATCTCTTTTCAATTATTAATATATTTTATCGGAGAAAAGAAATATGGGTCAGATTGGATTCGATCAAAATCGGTACAGTATTCGTTAAATTCGGAGATTGAATTTCATCGAAACCGAAATAAAAAAATTGGCTTAGTTTGACAGGTGTCAAAATATGCCAACATTTTTGGTATGGCGGATCTAAGAACGGAGTACGCCAATCTATTTAGGAGGTGGATATTACCTATGTGTCACGGCCGACGTTCTGGGTCCACTAGAACACTTAGTGTGACAGGAGGTGTCAAAATATGCCAACATTTTTGGTACGACGGATCGAGAAACGGAGTACGCCAATCGCTTTATGAGTTGGAAATTTCCTCAAGTCACGCCCAGCTCTCTAGCACTTTTAATTTGACAGGTGTCAAAATTTCAAATCATTTCCGAGAATACGCGCTTCGTAACATGGTACATCACAACATCGCACAGAGGAAAGCCAACGTTTTTATTTCACTCTACCGCCGGCATGGATGTTTACACATCAAAAATCGAATCGGAACAGTATGAAATAATGAATTGAGGGGAATGAAAATGAATCATTTTAGTAATCGCTTCTTGAAACGATTCATTCATTTGAAATGAATGATTTACACAACTCTAACTATTTTCGTATGGCATGATAAAAAAAAAAGTAAATGGATTAATTTATTTGTGATTCTATTCCTGCAGACGTCAAAATACGATACACACATCAATCACTCACTTACGGAGAGACAAAACAAAAAATACAAAAATTTCAAAATAAAATCCTCTTTGCATACTTTCCATCAAGAATGGTAGGTATGGGTAATTAAATGCTGCTTTCATGTTAAAATAAGAGATATACGCTTTTCCACAACAAAAATCCTGGATAACAAAGCAAACACACTGCTGACGAAATTTTTAAGAGCTATCATAATAGAATAATAGAGATGAAGCCATCTATACAGTTACACGTATCTCCTAAGTCGCATAAGTGATGCCAAAGTGTGAGCAATTTTTGATGAGGATTTTTTTTTTGTTTTCGATGATGATTCCTGTCGACATAGAGCTTCCATTATCCAAATTAGTCTGCTCTTACAACTTTCGGGGATAAATATTAGCCCAGACGTTTTCATAGCTTCGCAGTTCAGATGTAATCGGGTTTAAATTAAAAGCAAAAAAAAAAAAAAACGAAGGTGTATCTTTAACGAAGAAGAGTTGTATAAATGCTCCGCAATCCCCGCAGGACATCAGGACTTAAAACTTATATATTTAAACCCTCGGGATGTTGTTTATCAAGCTCTATCCTACATATGTACCTATACCAACACTTTGCAATGCATAGTTGGGGATAGAAAAGCAAAATAACTCGCAGCTCTAAATAATGTCATGGGTTTTAGTTTGATGTCCTCTTATAACAATGTGCATTACCTTTTTTTTTTGCAAACTGTAGAATGAATAATAGCAGGAAAACACAACGCAGATGCCTTGTGGCAGGTAAATAGCAACACATTGTGGCATAAAAATGAAATGTAGGCCGTGTCGTGAACAAAAACCTGCGAATGCTTGGTCATGTGGGCTTAGTGTACCTATACCTACATCCTGCATAAGTGTAATATGGATAAAGAAGGATTTATAGTATTGTAACAAGGGAGTGTGTAATGTAGTATATGTAGATGCTGTATATGGTACAATAAATTGCACTATATGAACAACAAAACGAATTGAAAATCGCTACAAAAATTCAAATAACTTTATACCTATAAACATGTAGGTAAGTCCTTGGGTTTGAGGTCTTTTTTAAAATGTTTGATTCAAATAAGCTTAGTATTAGAAGCTATACTTATAACAAAAGGAATCAAATGAGGTTATACCGTCCGGGAACCTGTCAGCTTCTGTCCACGGTCGTTTAATGTTATGTTGTTTATTAAAAAGTCATGAGATACCTACCTCGTTTTGAGCCCAGAAAAACGCCGTTAAGATGAGTAAACTTCAACTTTCCTCCGAATGCCGGATTTTCGTTATTAAACGTACTGAATAAACATTATGCAAACGAATCGTAACGTGTTATACGTAAGGTATTACACGGGAATTATCACACGTAGGACCCCCTTCTTTGTTTTTCCTACCGCCGACGTAAAAGGTCTTTCATTAAGTGCTTCCTACCTTTAAATTTAAATAAAACAAAGTGTGTGTGAGATATCATCGATATTCTGTATACGTTTGAAAGGCCTATTGATGCCATTATTTATGGAATATAACATCATTCAAAATGGATTCTCTGGGTGGCGCCTATCCGAAATGTCCAATTTTCCATGACTCTGGCGCATAAATCAGGGTAAATAAACATATGGTTTGTCACACAAGCCGCTGTGGTTTGTGGCTTAGTTGCATAGACCTGTGACTTCAGAAAACCCCACAAGAAAAAGTCTAAAGGGGTCAAATCGCACTATTCCGGTGGCCAGTTTGCATCACCTCCACCTGAGATGACCTTGACTATGCGCTTGAACCGCTAATGTAGAATTTCCAATGTGTCGTGAGCTGCGTGGTACGTAGCGCCATATCATCCAATTCAGGCCAACAAAAGTTGGTAATCATTGACCTATAGCGCTCGCCGTTGACGGTGATGGCCTGGCCAACGTCGTTCTCAGAGAAATATGGACCGATGAAGCAGCATGCCTAAAATCTACACCAAACAGTGACTTTTTCCGGATGCATTGGCCGATCTTGGATTTCGTGTAGACTGCTATCGCCCCAAATTTGTCAAGTTTGTTTGTTGGCGTACCCAGTCATCCAGAATTGGACCTTATCACTGAAGATGACTGCAGATGGGCGAAGCGCGCGGAATCGGAACGTTGATTGATAAAACCATTTTATCATTTGCACGTGTTGTTGAACGCTATATCCGTCCTTCGTGATTTGGCAAATCAGACTGGATAAATCACAGCCAATTTGACAGATGTAGCTTCCACAATATGGCCTCTATCAGCTGTCAAAGTTCGGAAGCCCCTATTGTACGACCCTTTAGATGTTTCCACCCCAACAATTGCAGGTAAAAAAATGATAATTGTAGGTTAAGTCCGTGAGGAAATGGACGAGACTAGAGACATGCCAATTTATAACAGTTATAACGGTTGTGAGCTTTCGTTAAAGCACTTCGCGTGACTTAAAAAAAACTCTGGGTGCCTGAAGTATACCCACCATCGGAGGGCCATGACCCTTCCGGGCCGCATAAACCGTACTTTTATAAACCAAAACTGTTAAAATTGGCATGGCTAGAGTCACTTTCTTAGGAAATACCTGTGGTTGGAAGTTGTTTTTTTGTATGTACAATTGCAACCTTTAAGTTTTGGAAAAATCTACCTTTAAGCCCGTTTTCTTCCATATATTCTATCGTTTATGTTTTTTTTTCTAGCCACGTTTTACAATTTTCAGCACTTAAATAAAATTCCTGCTGCTTATAAGCGCAGTGAAGCATAAAATATTTCAATTTTACTATCCCAAAACATTCCTCCCCCCCCCCTTCCCCAAAAACACATTCGCACAAACTCACCTCTCAAAAAGTCATAATTTAATTTTTATTATTTTCTGTTTTGCAACCAATTTGAAAGTAATCTCTTTCAGCCGACTGGGCTTTTCAATTATACATATATAGCTTTTATGTACATATATGTGGGGTTTCGTCTAGCCCTTAAAATACATAGCATAACATACCACCTATAGTCTATATAGGCAGCAGCAAAAAACAAACCTCACACTTATATGAAAAACTGTCCCAAAAACATAGCCGAAAGTTGTAACCCTTAACCTGTTGGCCATAAAGCATCCACACGCCACCATACCGTAAACCACAAAATCCAAAACTTTGTATATTTCCAAAAAGCCAGCCATCAGGCTTTCTGGGGATGAATCTCCCACAGACATCCAACGACGACGCGCCGGTCATGTCAGGTCTGGGGTGTATGTGCGTAGATTTCAAAATACTGCACCCCAACAACTCAGAAATATCGTTTTAAGCATTGCCATTCTCTACACACATATAAACAACGGCCAGCGTTATATGAACCATTTTATATGCTGCTTTATAGTATTTCTCTTAGCCTTGTGATTATTTTGAGCTTTAACGCAACAGAGGGTTGATTTTTTTTAAATTTTATTTTTAGTTTTTGCATTACATTCTACATTCAATTTGAAGGGTGAACTTTTGTATTTTGTCGCGTTTTCTCTTTTTTTTTTTTGCGGAAGGGGGGGGGATGAAGGAGTTTTTCCAATGCCCAAGGACTTTTGATCGAGTACTTTAACACAAAACACTTTTCGGTCTGATGCTTTTGCAGCCGTTCTCATACAAACAACTAACAACTGTTGGGTATAATAATTTCAACCCCTATAGAGACCTTAGAAGTGGATATCAGCTGGATGGAGTATGATGCTGCAGTCACCACCCACTCAGAATAATTTATTTGCATCGTTTAGTCATAGATCATTAATTTGCTTTTTCATGTTGTGAAGAATTTTTTTCAGCACTGAACTCTTATGAAATGTTTTTTTCTCTTTGTTTCGAATTTAATTGAAGTTTTTGAACTTAGGAGGCGGACGAAATCTATAAGGGTGCGTAGGGTGGTTTTATTTCTTTTGTTTAAGTCGAATAGTAAGTGTGTCTATGTTTGGAATGATTTGACAGGAAGGAGCAATTGACAACTGTATAAACTTTTATAAGAAACTAAGACTCTGGCAGAGTTTTGAATAAAAAAAATGGCAACAAACTTAAGGAATACAGTTAAATCACAGATTCTCACTTCACACGTGAAATTGGTTCCTCGAAAACGGCTTTAACGATATTGAAGAAATTTTCACAGTTTTCTCTAAGGCACGAGAAAAAAATAAAAAAAAATAGATGCAGTCAAATCCGTCCATTGCCACGCCTTTTTTATGATTTGTGCGTTTCTCTGAAACGGCTCGAACAATTTGGTTAAAATGTTTAGTGTTTGTTTCCGTGGGCGAGAAAAAAAAATATGGAATTGGTTTTAGTAAAATCCACAACTTTCCACTTCTACTTTTATGATACCTGGTTTTTCGGAAACGGCTCTTAAGATTCGGATGACATTTTCAGTTGTTTTTTTTTGAGCGAGAATAAATTAAGAAATTGGTTTTAGCAAAATCCGGCAACTGATGCCACTCCACTTTTCTTATTTCTTGGTGGTATGTTTATCAGAGACTGCTTTAATGGTAATGAACTGCTTTAACGATACAAAAAAAACAAGATTTAGATTCAGTAAAAACCACCCACTGCAACGCCCAATTGTCGGTATCTGGGGTGTCACATGACCAAACACTTATAGGCTATATCTTTTATAGAGCAATAGTATAAAATCTGACTCTAATGTAGTGAAAGCAGAATCTAATTTTGGTAATTAATTATTATTATTTATTGTACTATTCATACTAGAATGTCAGTTTATTAGACTTGACCATTCTTTATTCCGTCAATTTCATTGAATGGTAATTAAATTCTAAATTCTGTTGGGTGTGTAATAGCAGTGAACTTAAATAAATAAAAAAAAAATATTTTTTTTATTTTCAAATATTTTCAAAGCGAAATTGTATACCCACCCATTAAACTGTCAGTATAAAGAACGAAAATAATTACAATTTATGTCGCGACCCCAGCTAAACAAAAAAAAAACTTCAGCAATTTCATGAGACAAAGGAGGATAAGACGTTTGAAAGGACATTGAATTTTTACAAATTCGGAAATTGGAAAATTATTGAGAGTGCCAAGGCTTAAGTGCCAAACTTTTCCTATATCTTCAATTTCACCCAGACATCTCATTATTATTGTCTCTGGCTGGCTTGGATTTTCTATTAAAAATTCTTCTTCTTCCCTTCTTAAAAAATATAAAGTTAAGGCTCATCAACGCCTTATGTGCGCCAACGCCTCTACTTGAAACTTATCCCTTATATTTCAACAGCTAATTTTTATTATAAAATTTTTATGAAGGATAAAAAATTAATTACATAAGATAAGAATCTAATAGGGGGACGTATTCAAGAATCTCAATTATCCAAAGTGAAAGCAGCAGAAAAAAAAACACGAGACGAAAGGAAATCTGAAGTTGATTCTTGAATTGAATATTCATCCTGTCAAAAGAATCATGATACTTGTTTTTCTATAGCACTTCCCACCTCCCACCTCCCTCCTCCCTCATCTCGCACTCTGTATAGTCAATTCATTTATTATTTAGGACAACAACAAATTATCGATTGGTAAAGGCCTCCCGATACAGCACGAGGACCCGCATCAGCATAGGCCGGCTCGACGCCGGAAGGAATCTTGAATTGAATCTTTAGAAAACTTAATGAAAGTCCCTTTTTATAGGTTTCGATAATATTTTTGTTTTGTCCTTTTCTTCAACTCAAGCCGGAGAGGACCATGGACCGATGGTGATGATGAGGACGACCCATCAGTTTGTGTGTACATAAGATAGACGCGCGGGCTTATATAGGTTTTGTGATTGTTGTGCTTAACGTATATGTAGGTATAGTCGTTGTTATGCTTGGGATCCAGCTCCGGCAGCATCAGCGGAAGCACGTAGTTGAAATTACTGTGTCACTCGAAGAGAATGGCACGGAATAACGTTTTGTAAAAAGCCTGCGGAAGGTAGGTGGAAATTGAAGTGCTTCCATTGTGTCCGTAGCACGTTCCGATAAAGTGACACTAACAGATTGTGAGCTTTACACAATATATAGGCGGAACAAACACTGGTAACCCAGATGTTGCTGTGGAAGTTAATTAAATTTACAACAAAGTTCATCAGCTTCTGCTTCTGGATTTAGACGTAGGCATGATGCATATACAAAATGATAAGGTATAGTTGTAAGATACTCTGTTACCGGAGATATTTATTAAATAAATGCAAAACTTTAAAACTTTAATAAAACAATTTTAAAGTCATAAAAGGGATGAATTGAATTTTTAGGTCAGACCTAGACGTTCCTGAAGATGATCCTCTAATCTTGAAAAAATAGTATGCTTGGAAGATAATCTATATTAGTACTTGAAGTAACTTTAAGAAAAAGGGTGTTTTTTTTAGATGTGTGGTTTTCAATCTGGCAATAACTTTTTTGGAGTTGGTCTTTTTGACAGCTGTCATTTGATTTATTCTCAGTTTGGTTTGCCATTTTATAATTAATTAATTTACTCCTGAACAACGTTTGCAAATCGTGCCAATTTATTACAAAAATAAGGGTTCGGTTCGCGTGACATATCGCGCGCTGCGTCCAACTTACCTTAATAAGTGGGACTTAAGTCTCTGATGTTAGTGACTTAAGTTCCACTTACGCTGGTTATGAAACTTAGGCCCAGTTTCACTTTAGGCTAAGTCTCCAACATCGGAGTCTTAAGTCCCACTTATATAGGTTAGTGTGCACTGTGATATTGCGCCTTAAACTTTCAATTTTCCAACTTAGGTGCCACTTATCTGACTCTAAAACTGGCCCTTAGCCTAAAGTCCAAATATGGGAATCATAAGTGCCACTTATTCCATTGAATTTCGACTGTAAAACTGGCCCTTAAAATATCTCTTCTCATGAATAAGTGCCTCTCACTTTAGCCGTTCGGATACAGCAGGAAACTGTAGGTTCCGTCCCTTCCTGCAAACAAACAACACGCCACACAGGAATGGTTGAGAATATTGTAAGTCAGTAGGCCATTACATTGCACGATCTGTCACGCCACCATTTTTTTTTTTTAGTAGGACTTCTTTAGGAGGAAGTTAGACTTCGTAAAAGCTTCATTTAATTTTTCTCTTCTGTTTGACAGTCTTTTCTCTTCCCTAGAGGAGCTCGAAAAGTTGGTTTCCTTATTTCAAATTTTCATTAATATATTTTCTTTTATATTGACTTGTTCTTAATAGAGAAAGTACAGTTAAAGCTCTCTTAGCCGCCCAATGACAATGACGACCAAGGGATACATATTTTGTATTTGGTTCAAAGTAGCTTTTACGGTGTTTCGTCCCGGCCGGCGAGCTTACTTGGAGTCGTATCAGTTAACTACTGAGGGCCTTGTCAATACCTAGGTATATAATTTCCGTTAAGTTTAATTCTGTGCTTGGGGAGGAGATACAGTATTTCAATATTTTCTGCTCTAGATTTGTACACACAAAATTTTGAAATTTCCGTGTTTTTGTTTGTTTTGAAAAATAAAAGTAACATTTATTCCTTAATATTCTTAAAAACTGAAAGATCCAGAACCATCTAATTTTTAGAGTTTGAATGAAAATCCGCAAGAGCATAGGAAACTGGAACCAAAAATTGCAATTTTTATGAAATTTGGCCAACGTTGTTTGCCTTTGTAAAAGGTTTCAGAAGCACATATAGATTTTTATTAAAACCATTCTATCGAATTGCCTGACTAAAGTTATGACGATTATTGTAAAAAAAAAATTCTTTGGAATTTAATGCAACGAAATTTATTTAAATCAAGCTGCACACAAATTTAATCGACAATTTAATTCAGTTTTTAATTACAAAATGAAAAAATTATTTGAGGTCAATATATGCTTTAACTCTATAATTATTTAAACACAAATACCTATATAGCAAATTTGTTTTTATTATTTTTTAAATGTCACACAATCTGGTTAAACAAAAATAAGCATTTCGTTAAGTTCAAACTAAAGTCAACAACTCTAATTGCCTACATACTATATGGACATGACCACACTTCAAAAATGCTGTAAGCTATTTCTATTTGATTGCGTAATTCATCCACTTGATAATAATTAAACAAATAATCTGATAAAACACCAAAAATATACACAAAATAAATAAATACAAAACAAGAACGCAAACCACCAATTATTATATGGTTCATCCTCTTCCGCATCCGCATCCGCATCCACACCCATCAGCCATCAACAAGCGTTATAGCCAGAGGGTTAATTCAAAATCATGTTTTCCATTTCAGATTCCATTAATTTCATGTCCAGACATTTTAATTAAATCAATCCTCAAATAGAAGGCCACTTTTACAAAAAACAAAAAAAAAAAGAATTTCATATTGAAACGCCATAAAAAATCGAAAGGATTTTATTTTATTATATTTTGAGCAAAAAAAAAAAAACAAAACAAAAATCGAGGAATTAAAATATTTATTTAATTTTTTCAATGGAAAAATGCGCGATAATTAAAAAGAAATACAAACAATTTATTAAATTCAACACATTGATGCAAATTTTTTTTTAGATTATTTTAATGCCCGCCACCGCCGGCCGCCGCCGCCGTACCACCGACCGCCTGTCATTATCTCAGTGCTATGACGTGCAATTATTATAATTTTCCATTTATGAACACGAACGTAATTATTTCACCTCAGGTTTGCTGCCTATTCATGAGGAAGCTAGAATAAAGCAGGAAGCCAGCCATCATATAGTGCCATCACCCACAGGGTTGCTATTGCTATATCAAATGTAGTTATTCCACCTACGGGCACACAGAGATCCTGACTGCTCTGCTATACAAATATCCATAGCTCCTGCTGATGGCTTATACACATACATATGTAAATTCATTGCATGTAGGTGGTAATAAAATAGAGGTATGGAGGCAGAGATGATTAACATTACGTAAATCAGATTTTAAAGAGATTTATTATTGGATCTCTCCCTGAAATCAGCGGATTCCAATTCCAATGGATGAAGGTGAATGGAGCTTATTGAAATTCCTGACAGATCATAATAGTCAATGTTTGGTGATTTATTAATGTATGTGCATTGTGTTTTGCATTGTGAGGTTTATCGTTTAATTGGATTGCAAATGAAGTGTGGTGTCATGTTTGGCTTTTTGTCTGCTGATAACAACTTTAACTACTTTTTGTTTAATGTTCATTTTGTTGGCTTTTGACGAAAACTACAACATAACCTTAGAACAAAAGACTTTTACTCTGCAATGAGGGGAGCATCACTCATCTATGGTTTTTTGTTACAAATGTCCCATAGTCAATTAAATTTAAAAAAAATGTATGTAAGTGGTGGTTTTTTTTTTTGTGGACGTTAATTAATTAATGCTATGGCCAAGAATTTAGCTTTATTATAAAGATAAGGGTTTGCCATTTTTAAAAATGATTTCGGGAAAGTGGCCGCCGCGGCTGGCCTAAATAAATTCCAGCCGAGAGGCCCAATTTTCAACAGCCCCAATTGTTGCGCGCGATGGTGGATAGACTCATTCGGGTCTTCTTCGATACTCTTCTCTACAGCAGCAATAGCGTCTTCGGTGCGCACTATACAGCGTTTGTGATGATGCGTATTATCCACTAGAGTAAAGGTGGTGCAAAACTGATCCATGGTTGCTCGAATTTATGCGGTTTTGCGATTATGTCGACCGAATATTTTACGCAGCGCGCGATGCGTCGCTCGAACCGAACCATTATTTTGGTAATTAATTTGCACGATTTGCAAACATTGTTCAGAAATAAGTCTATTGATTATGAAATGGCAAACCAAACTGAGCATAAAGCAAGTGACAGCTGTCAAAGAGACCGACTTGGAAAAAAGTATTGCCAGATTGAAAACTAGACGCCTAAAAAAAACACCCTTTACAAAGTTCGGAAAATTTCCCACCCTGGTTTTTAACATAACACTTTTCTCGCATGACATTTTTCTTGGAAAATTTATTTATCGCATGATATATTTCTCGTATCTTATAGTTCTCGCATGATATATTTCTGCCATGATATTTTTCTCGCATGGCATTTTTCTCGTATAATTATTTTTTCTCGCATAAAAATTGATAAAAAGTAGCTCTATTTGTATTTTACTTAAATTTCAGGAAATTGAATCCTCCCGTAAAATATTGTATTTAAAAAACAAGCCAAATCCTTAGAAAACAATATAAATTGTCTGGCCCATGTTCTATTTCCCCTCAACAATGTCCAATCTACATCGAAAAGAACCACAACGGCTGACCTAATTTCTGACATCTTTCTTTTTGTCTACTTTTTGTTGTTGTCATTTTGTCAATAATATAAAAGTGCAACTTAAATGACTGTCCCCGTCATCGTCAGGACTCAAGAGCTCCACTCTTTCAATAATTTTCATCTTTGTTAAAAAAATAATTTTAACTTTTCCTTACAACTAGGTCGAGCTGAAGATCCTTGTTTGATGTGCCCATTATATAAGCGCAGACATGCACTTGTTGTTTACATCAGATAAATTTGCAGCCATCAGCCAGCCAGGAACAGGAGATAAAAATAATAAAAAAAAAAAACAAAACTAATCTTAACAACAAGAGCATACAAAAGAAGAAGGAGAAAATTGGTTCACAACAACAATTACAGGGCTCCGGGTGCTTGCAGTGTGGAGGTGCTGAAGAGTTACTATAAATAGGGACTCTCAAGAAACAGGCACTTCGAGGGACTTTTTGATTAACTTTTTCACTAGATTCGAACAATGAACAATGTAAAAATAAAAAAAGAAGCTAAAGAAAATGAGAGAAACACAAATCTTGGAAAGTAGAACGACGAAAGTCGATGCTGTTTTTAGATTTTCTTCTTTTTTTCTGTACGATTTTCTTTAATCATCGGTGTGGGTATTTTGTAGGATCTCCTGTTTAATGTCCTTCTCTTTTAACAATTTTAAGGACACGAAGGCAAGCGTACATAGGAAGGATACATTTTTATTTATAAAGGATGTTTTTTTAGGGGTATAGAACTTTAAGTTGGCAACACTATTTTAACTGGCGGCCAATTTGATAGCTGTCAAGTGATTTAATATTAGTTTGGTTTGGAATTTTAACATGAATAGACTGACGCCTGATGAACAACGTTTCCAAATTGTCCCCAAATGGGCCCAAAACAAGATTGCCGTTGACCCCAATTTTCTTAAACGAATTCTGTTTAGCGATGAAGTTCACTTTTAGTTAAATGGATACGTCAATAAACAAAACTGCCATATTTGGAGTGAAGATAATCCTCAAGTGTATCTTGAGACACCATTACATCCACAAAAACTGACTGCGGTCATATGCCAGAAATCATATTTAAATTATAATGCCAGAAGATTATCTGTCAAATAAAGAAAATTTCATGTCAATTTAAAAAAAATATCTTTGTTTTATTCCATTTTAAAATTCTACACCTCTAAAAAAAACACCCTTTATTTCAAATGAGAGACGATATGATAAGATTGGGAATGGTTTCTTTTGAAATAGAATCTCCTTTGTCCTTTTTTGTCAGCAAGCAGTATGCAAATACCATTTTAATGTTTTGAAGAACAAATTCATTCGAATTCTCTGGATTGGGATAAATAATCAAAAGTAACTCGATATCAAAATGTGAAATTCAAATTAAATTCACTTCTATTTGGAACTTTAATTGGACAAATCTATATACTCAACATACCTACATGCTCCTTTATGTTGCGTATGTGTATGTGTGAATTCAAGCAACATGCTTCAATCATCAAAAATGTTGAACCACAATCCAACATTCTGATGGTTTTCTCTATTATTTCCAACACAAATTATTCAATGATTCAGCAAAATTTGTCTTAAATCTCACAAGTGATTTATTTACCATTATTTCACTTAAATGATGCTATATGATATATGCTCGTCTGATGTCTGAACAATTTCTGGAACTCTGCCAGGGCCAAGCAAGACACAAATGGATACAGTTTTAAATAAGAATTATTCAAAATTAAATTCAATCAACACAAAATTCCAAAAGGATGCATTATTATAGCTCTAATGGACCTAAAAGTCCATATCTTCAAGAAGAATATCGATTGGAATCTGCAGAGGGCAGAGGCTTCTTTGAAAAATTCTCTCTCTTAACAAATATTTACTTATAGATAGAAAATCATTCTACTTTGAAGGGAAATTATTTATCTAATCTTTGAGGTCATGGATAGCCTCATTTATCTATTTATCTTGTGGACAGCTCACACTCTATACAGCTAGACATTATACAAATTAACCAGAATTAAAAAAAAAAAAAAAACGGTATACCATCCCTGATGGATTGTAAGGATAAATCCTTCTTCTCTCCCATTCAATCACAATGATTAGGTTTTTCATCCATTATATCCCTCTTTGTTGTAACCTTAATGGAGGAATTAAGCTCTATTTCGGTCTTAAATGAACACCGGTCTAATAAGCGGTTGAAATTCAATTACGAGCTTAATTGCTTCTGTCGATTTTGATTTGTTTCCATCCTCCATTAGAGGTTTGTTAAAAAGAATCAATTATATAGTTTTTTTTTCTCGCTAAAAGATTGACCGCAGTGCACAAGCCAAAACTCATTAAATCCATACTTCCCGCCCAATTCCTCTTGGTAGCAAAACAAAAAAAAAAAGGTTATAAAATATTCTTGAGCCCAAAACAAAGTATATTGGTACGCCATCTGTTTTCTTAAACAAAAAATACAAAATCCTTCGAGGTCTAGTGGGTTTTAAGGAAATATATTTGAAGTGAAACTTCTTAACGCAACCTCTGGGATGGAGAATCAACATAAAAATGATGGAAGTAGTCCCGCCATCGGAGTGACTTCACAATATTCAGGACAGGAGCAGTTAAAAAAAAACTAATTAGCTGCAGTGGGAGAGTATTCCATACAAGTTCTCTTAAAATAAAGATTATTGCTAACGAAGCTTATGAATTGAGTTCTAACCGATTGCTTTTCCAGTTAAAGGTCGAGGAGAAAAGACAAGCCACAAGGTGTAAAAATTTTTAGCCAGGGATCAAAAAAAATTAATTGTTAATTGTTTTTCGTTACTGAAAAATTTAAGGCGTGTTTCGCTAACTTCATTATATGAATTTGGCAAATTAGCAGAAAAAACATAGAAAACATAGCACGACAAAATTGAAATTGTTACAACTAATTCACGACCAATTAACAGCAAATTATTGAGCAGTAACCAATTCAATTCAATACCCGTTTTTCAGAGGGTGCTTTGATAAGTTGACACCAAGTTAGCAAAGCAGCAACACAAACATAGAAAACATAGCACTGTAAAATTTATTTTGTCACAAATATTCAAAAACCACCGAACGGCAAATTATTAAGTAGAAAAAATTTCAATTTAAGAAGTTTTTACCCATTTTCGATATCAACTTAGCGAAGCAGCAAAAAAAAAACATAGAAAACATGGAACGACAAATTCGAAATTATCACAACTAATTAACGGCAAATTTTCCACCTAACCACTTTTCGATTCATGAATGTTTTTTTTCGATAAGTTGGCACTCATCTGAATTTTACTTTAAACAAAATCGAACTTTCAACATTTAAAGAGGTCTATCAGGAGGTTCGTCAGGAAATTTTGGTCTAACTTTTTGCGCTGACACTTATGGGAGTGTTATGTAAGAAATGACGTCCATAAAAGTTATATGTAAGTCACTTCCGGTTACAGCTTTAAGCAAGAACATAAAGAAAAAAACTGGATTTTATTGACAAATTTCGAATTGTCAACATTTGAAGATGTCTGCCGGTGGGTTCGTCAAGGAATTTTTGTCTAACTTTTTGCGTTGACACTTGTGGGAGTATCGTGTAACAAATGGCAGCAAACAAAATTGTATACAAATTACTTCCAGTTAGGATTTAAAGTTACAACATTACGCAAATGAGTTGTCTTTTTCACACTTGTGTCAAATTTTACACATGTTGGTCACACCAAAACCCAGGCAGACAAGCTGATTCTTGTGCAACGCCCCAACGGCTTTCTATAGATAAACCTTGCAACATTAAATAAATGAGTTGACTTTTAATGTCTTTGGCTTACGGTATATAATATGTCAACTATTTTCTTGGACAAAACTAAATATGTGCGAGATTTTTATTTGCAAGAATTTGGTAGTTGCGAGATTCTCAGTTGCGAAATTAAAATGCGAAGTTCTTAAAAGCGTGATTTCGTTTTCTGAAGATTTTTTTTTAAATGCGAGAAACAAAAATTATTGTTCCAATCCTCTTCTACAAAAGTTGCTGGAAGAGTTCACAAACTTTTAATTTTTCACATTTCAAATTGTTAGAAAAAAAAAAACAATAAACAGTGCCGATTGTGTGGCGAAAATAATAAATAAATTAACAGAAAAAAATCAGATTTAAAAAATATGGATAGCAACAAAACCTGTGCAGCGCCATCTTTGATTTTTTTTTCTTTAAACTGTATGGGCAGTGGGCACGTACAAAAAAGCACGTAGGTACGACCCTTTTTGGAAGCTGTTCTAACTTCAGTTCCAGTTGCAGCATTCTATTGTGTTCAGGCCTTTAATGGAACAATTGCTTAATTTAGAGAAAAACTTGATTTTCACAAAAAAAAGTATGCAAGAAAAGTATTATTAGAAAAAATATAATTATACATTAATAACGAAAATAAAGGGTCATTCATTTTTCGGTTGTTTGTAAAATAAAGCTGAATAAAACACACACAGTCATAAATTTTTGATGAAAATTTTATTTTATTATAAAGTTTGGACTTTGCCATTAAGTGTGAAAAATAATATCATTCAAATGGCTGCCTCAGAATATTCGCAGTTTGCGATTCTTTTGAGTTAATTTTTAACCACTTTTTCGCACATTTCGGGCTGTATCTCGGCCATTACTTGAGTAATGTTGGTTTTTAATGCGTCAAGAGTTTGGGGATTAGTTTCGTAAACACGGCTATTTGCGCAGCCCCACTGAAAAAAATCTAACGGTGTCAAATCGCAAGATCTTGGTGGCCAATTGACGTCGCCAGAACTTGAAATTACGCGACCAGGAAACTTCTCACTCAATAAAACCATAATTGGTCGTGTGGTGTGGCTTGTTGCCACGTCTTGTTGAAATCACAAATCTTCCAAGTTATGATATTCAATCGTCGGCCAAAAAAAGGTGTACGACACCTTCAATTGCTGCGAACACCGGGAAAACGATAAATTCGGATCATCAGCAACACTTACAGCTGCAGCGCACCAATATTTTCGACTGAGCGTTCATTATGATGATGCAAATGCCTTACGGCATCAGTAACGCTTCCACTCTCTTCAAATTTCTTCACAATTTTACCGATTGCTTGCGTAGTTGGTCGATTATGACGACCCTAATCATAGCGTAATGCACGAAAAGTGGCTATACGTTTGAATCACCACTTTTGTAGTAAGTTTTATTAAATTTTAACGCGTTGTTCGAATGCTAAGCGATCCACTATCGTAAATTGCAAACATTCAACTAATATTATGACACTTCAAATGACAGCTGAGTTTGACAGGTGTTAAATGCCAGCACCACCAACTTGAAACCACGAAATGAATGACCCTCGATAGTGGATTCTCTTAAAACAAGTTGAAGATACACCTGTCCCTGCCCTCTGAGGAAAATCCTGGAACAGCAGGACATTTCTTTAAAAATGATTATAAAATTCAAAATAAATGACCCCCTTGCAACGGGCAAACAATTCTCTTAAAGCTGAACCAATCTAAAGCCATTCATCATTCAATTATTGACCTTTATTTGAAATGCGATTTGTCTCATGGTCTGATGTAACTTAACGATATAACGTCTTTTTCCCAATGGGACCACCAGAACCAACAGAACTGCTAAAAAAAAAACATCAAACTTTTCCACGAACATATTTTTTTTCGATTTTGTGCAATTACACAGTGGGTATTACTGTGAAAAGTTGAACGGCACTATAATAGCATTTTCAACAGCAACATACACACACACACAAACGCCCTTTTACAAAAAGGGCAAAGGATCAAAAGAAAACTCGTTAAAAGTTTTCCTCTTCTATACACGGTATACACTTTGGTGGCGGCCTCTGACTGTTATAGTTGGAAAAGCTTTTCCTTGTTCCTTTCGATGTAGGTACCTATACCAGGCAGCTTATATGTAGTTCTCTCAACTGCAATTCATCTCCCATCTGCCAGCCATATTGGAGTGCAATTTCAATCCTATGTGGCAACGGCTCACTGCCTTTTGACAGTCGTCGTTCGACACTCGACACTATATAGCTATAACATTGGCAACGCGGCGGTGGCTCATACTACATTGCACCTTTTTTCTCAAAACCGAAGGGGTCGAGGCGAAATCACGATGGAGGAAATTGTTACATCCTGTTCCTGCCACCACGCTGCGCTGCTGGTTGGCATCTAATCCATGTAAAATTTGAGTTCGATGCTGCATTGTAATGGTTCCTTTGATTTCTATGTTGCGCGCAGATTTTATGATTATGTAACTGATGGCCTTTGATCTTTTGGCAAGAGTAAGGAGAGAAGAGAGATACAGTTACTGCTATATTTAAGTTTCATGCAAAAGGATATTGCAACTATACTCTTACTCGTACACAGGTGTTTATTTGTTCTTGTTTAATCTGAATGGCGCGGTTCCCACATTCAAAGGCACAAAGTAAAAAAAATCATTTAAGAACCTATCCATTCGCTATTTGCGATCTGATGAGTTTCAAAGGGAAACAATATCCATGCTTTTAGCTTTTTCAAACACAAATCCAGATGTGCCACCATACTATCCACAAAGTTAATATACGACCTACTCTCATGCCTCATTTAATATTTTTAATGACAACTAGGTATTCCTATATACATATTATGTAAAGGGTGTTTTTTTAGACTTGTGGTTTTCAAGAAGAAATAAAACGAATATAATTTAATGTTATGGCCAAGAATTTAGCTTAATTATAAAGATATGGGTTTGCCATTATGTTTTAAAAATGATTTCGGGCAAGTGGCTGCCGCGGCTGGATCGAATAAATTCCAGCCAAGAGGCCCGATTTTCCACCACTTTTTACAGCAATTGGGGCCGTAGGTCAGCAATAACGCCCGAATATTCTCTTCCAAGATGTCAATCATCTCGGGCTTATCTGCGTAGACAAGCGACTTCACATAACCCCACAAAAAATGGTTCAGCGGTGTTAAATCGCACGATCTTGGAGGCCATGCCACACGCCCACGACGAGAGATAATGCGCTCACCAAAAGTTTCCTTCAATAAATTGATTGTTTCGTTCGCTGCATGGCATGTAGCACCGTCTTGTTGGAACCAAAGGTCGTCCACATCAACATCCTCCAATTCAGGCACGAAAAAGTCATTAATCATGGCTGTATAGCGTTCCCCATTGACTGTAACATTATGGCCGGCTTCATTTTTGAAGAAATATGGACCAATCATTCCCTCTGCCCACAGAGCACACCAAACAGTGACTTTTTGAGGATGTAACGGCGGGCGTCTCAACAATAGCTTGTGAATTATGATCACTCCAAATACGACGACTTTGCTTATTAACGTCAATCAAAAATGAGCTTCATCATTGAACAAAATTTTCTTGTGAAAATCGGGGTCAACAACGATCTCGTTTCGAGCCCATTTTGCACGATTTGCAAACGTGGTTCAGGAGTAAATCTATTCATTATGAAATGGCAAATCAAACTGAGCATAAATCAAGTGACAGTTGTCACAAATATCAACTCCAAAAAAAGTATTGCCAGAATGAAAACTGCACGTCCAAAACAAAACACCCTGTACATTCTTAAAATTCACTATTTTTATAGCCTTGGAAATTTCTTTTAAGGAGAAACAATTTTTTTAGCGATATCATTATGCGTTATTCGGCCAGCCGAGCGCAGGTGTCACTTGGAAATGGACCCAAACTAACTTAGAGTGGGATATTGGAAGAAGCTAAAAGTTTGTCCCCGTATAACAATTCAGTAAGAACGTATCTTTTCAGATGGACGTTTATATATAGACCCGTAAAGTCGACCACCTTTCTTGGAGAAATTTTGTTTGAAATTGGTAAAAAAACTTTGTTTTGTTCGGGATTCAAGGCTTAACAATCATTTGAAGATGATCCTTTGGCTCACTTGATCGGTTTGTTATCTATTCGGAAGGTTTGTTTTAATCTTTTGCCCTTCACCCTATACCAATACTTTTTGCCGTTTTTTTTTTAATCTTAGATGAACTATATATGAACACTATACCCACCAGTCGATACAGCAAAAAAATCGGTGTGAAAGGAAATCCCTTTACCAACCGAATTGAAATTGTTGAAAGTGCGACTCAAGTCAAAAAGCATCCTACCATGACATCACAGCGCTAAAAAAATAGCACAAAACGAAGGAATTCGCTAAATCTCACCCCAATTTCATTCAAAACTTTTAAAATTAAAAACTTTATATTACACCCTCTTTCGAAAGTCTTCTCTTTATTGGAACATTTTTCAAATTATCCTTAGGTGATAAAAGGATGCATTCATTGCATATAACATCAATTCAAATATTTTCCTTTTCAAAAAATTGTTTGCCCACTCGATTCTATAAATATCAATGAGATTCTTGTTTAAAAAGTAAAAAAGGGAACAACGCAAATAATAATATTAAATAAATAAATAAAATAAAAAAAAAAAAACAACATCAACAATGTCCTTCCTTTTGCAAATATTGCCTCCGGCGCAGTTATATACGATATACATGTATAAATAAAAAAAAAAACTGTCCAAAAAGGAAGTCCTTTTCTTTTGTGTAATTTTTAATGAATTTTTCCAGCACAGCTCAAATAGGCGAAACAGCAAGAAAAATGGTTATTTGCGATGACAAACTTGCTGAAAGTTTTTTTTTTCTGCTAATTTTTCCAAAAAGTCATAATAATAACAAATAATAGACATTGTTGGTGTTTTTTTTTTTTTTTTTTCTTGTTGTCGTCCCTTTGGAAGAACACAAAAATGTGTAGCAATGTTTACACAAACACATGCTCATGCCAGGGCCCACATTTGCGGAGAATGTAAAAGTGTAATTTTAAGTGAAAATCATCTTCCTCCCGCACTTCCTCTATAGAAATTATAGCATTGGGTAGAAGCATCAGAGAGTGGGAGAGGGAGGGGGAGAGAGAGAGAACAAGATGAGTTGAGTTGAGGGGTGGATTAAAAAGTTTTGTCAAAAAAAAAAATGTCCTGTCAGGATATGAAAAGTCCTCCAGTGATAAGAAGAGCAGTTAGGTTTTCCAGCCGCTCTGCTCTGTGATATTTTAATGTTCCTCGCCTCGATATCATCTCTGCGATGGTGTAGGTATGTGGATGTGGAGTGGAAGTGCTTGGTGCTATCAGTTTTGAGTGAATGATGATGTGGGGGATGAGTTTTTGTTGGTGATGGCAGCCTCAGTCAGAACGGAAACGAAGGGAAAATATTATGATGATGATGATGATGGTGACGGGACAAATATTTATGGTTAAGTAGAAGTGGCTGCTGAAGGTCCTTTATTTTTTGTTGAATTCATGAGTTTCTATACTTAGATTTGTTAATGTGCTCGGCGATGTGCCTATTCCCATGGGGCAGACGGACAAAGTTTTCGGTCATTTTTTTTTTGTCTATATTTTTTACCAAATTGTGGCAATTTTGTATTTTAGTGAAATTTCATGTTTTGCCATCAGCAACTTTAAATGTTGGTGATTTAAACGAAAAAAGAGATAAAGATAAGGAGGAAGTGATGGTATATGTAGCCATCAGCTCTATAGCAAACATTTATTCGTGGCATTGGCTAGAAAGTTTTTGTTATTATCAATTAAGACATTTTGCTTCCTGAGCTCGATTGCTGTCACAATTTGGTGTTTCCAATTTCACAAAATCTTTGGTAAGTTATCTTTTTTTTTTGGGGTTAAAAATTGTATTTTTGGATTTCTATAGTGCTGGCCTCCTCATTTTGATTATAAAAAACTTGGTCCAAGATAGTAACAAAAACGGTACTGGCCTGCACTTTGTGTTTGTTGAAGCAGTTTGTGTGTATTTACAAATGCTTGATTAGTGGATAGTATAAAACTCCTCACATGTTTGATTCTAGAATTCTCACCAGCTACCGACGCAACGTTCCGGCATTAATTTCAAAATTTTTTAAAATTATTTTGTAGCCAGAAATCGTTACAAGAATGCTGTTGATATACGGTAAAGTAATGCATTTAACTTTCGTATCAATTTTAACCTCTTTGAAATTGTTCCGGTGAATGTATAGAGAGGCCTAATAATTTTTTTGAGACTTACAGCCCGATTCTCAACTTGTGAGAAGTAACAAGTCACAAGCTCTTGTGACTATTCCTTGTGAGGATTGTTGTGACTCGATAACATTTTTGGAATTCTCCTCCAATCATCACAAGAAAGCTCACAACTAAACTCACTTCATTAAAGGTGAATTTTGTAGTTCCATAATTGCAACAGCTGATTATTAGAAACATAAAAAAAAATATTTTCAATCAGGCCATATACATATTTATTACTTAATTTAAAAAAAATCAAGTTTTCATTTCAAATTTTATTTAAGGTAGGCATCTAGCTCCTTACCTACTCTTTTCTACAAGAAACCATAATAAAGGTAGGTATTTGAATGAAAAAGCAAAGATTCAGAATCAGAAAGATGACAAAAGAGCACAGAATCAACAGTTAATTTCACTTTTATAGGGGTGGATTTCTTGCTTTCATCTTTGGTATGGACAAAAGAATATGAGTGTTTTTTTTTTGAACAATATCATTCACAGTGAGTATTGTCAGAATATTTAAGAAGAAGTAGTGACTTTTTACAGTTAAGTTATCGCTTCTCGGCCTTATGGCTAAGATCAAAGTGTAGTATCTGTTCTTATCAGCTTAACATCTGATAGATCCCCCATCGGGGGACAACAAATGTTAAACTGATTTTTGGAATTAGACGGAGTGCTAGGAGCTTGCTCCACCTCTGTCGCGGGTTGGCCCGGTATTGCAGTACCGCCGGGATCGGCCCAATAAATATAACATACAACAACTCAGAAAAAATATTGAACTATGTAGAAATTCAATAAACTAAGGTTCTCAGCTCAACTCTTTTGTTTCTTTTTATGTGTCATTTATGTTTTTACCAATTATTTATTAATATATTGTTTATATACCTAAAAGTTTGTATATAGGACTTTGCTACAAAAATAAAAATAGTCCGAAAATTGGATATTATTGGTTTTTCATCACATAAAGTCGATAACTATTTATAAAATATAATAAAAACAGATAATTTCTTATCATCAATATAAATACTAGCTCTGGTGTGATAACGTATAATTTGATAAAATATTGATTTTGATTAAAAGGGCTTCATGTTCTTTAATTTAGGAATTAGTGTGTGAAAGATAGAGCAAGAAATCGATACGTGAAGTGCTATGATACGTGAAGTGATTGATTGACAATACTGGTTCCGTTCAATTTCTCAAAAAAAAAAAATGCTTGTTATTGAAAAAAAGCGTTCAAAGGGTTGCCAGATTTCTAAAAAGTGTCAACGGTCAATGTATTTTTAAGAAGAGAAAGTGTCCTCAAATGTTACCCTGACTTAGGAAGGGACCTATATTTATTTATGAAACTTTGGTTACAGAAAGTTTCATTACTAAATTATGTAATAGAAAAATGGCAGTTTTACCTTACAGTTCTTTGAATAAGGCCTTAACTTTTGGACTCCAAAGTGTCGGACATAAATACCTACAATAAATTAAAATAAAATAAAATAAAATAAAATAAAATAAAATAAAATAAAATAAAATAAAATAAAATAAAATAAAATAAAATAAAACAAAATAAATGTATGTTTCTCAAGTTAAGGGTTAATACACCCACTCTTCTGCCAAGAAGATCCCTTGGCACCCTAATTTGATACCATGAAATATCATTCAATGCAAGGTTGGAAATTTACTAGAGTTGGAGAGCCAAGAGCTCTGAAAACATTAACATTTTTGTCTTTAAAATTGAAAAGTGTCAAAAATATTAATCAACTTAAGTCACACTTTATCAAACTTTAATTTTTCTTATACTGACACCAAAACTATTTAAATTATCATACCTAAATATTATTACTGTTGACATTTTACAAAGATTTCATCCAATATTTGTGAACCTATTTCCTTATAAATTCCATATATGTATACTCATACTCACTCTGCCCTCTCCCCGTGTCATAAATCTCACTTTGAGCTTACAAGTATTGCATAGCATTTGTCACTCAAATATAAACCACAATTTCATACCCACAATCAAACTCCCATCACATTATGTTGCCAGTTTCATTAATCTCATGATGAAATATGGATCTCACTTCTAACCATTTCTATCCATTTGGCACAACGCCTCCTTCCAAAATCTATCTCACACGACATAATACATGAGCGAAGGCAACGTTTTTAGGTAAGATAGGTAAGGTATAGGTTGGTAGGTATATACCCAGGAGGGCTTTAACACAAAACCACAATATAATGTCAACCGCATTTCACCAAGCAACACACACACAATTCCACCGCAAAGCATGACAACATGGATAAAATAATGAAAGGCAAACTAAGCAAACCACGTCAAACACAATAATTCAACGCTGTAGCCTGATGGAACTATACCACTCTCGCCTCGTCTCTGCCTCTCTACAGCTTCCATCAAGCGGGACACAGAAGACAGAAGTGATCCGGCTCGGCGTGTGTCTCTAAAGCGTTGTGTATGTGGCGTCGTGTCGTTATAGCTGAGGAATTCAATTACCAAAAACAGGTGGAAGGAGTTTGACATTATTGTCACACATACAAACACACGCTCGTCATTTTTGTCGTCCTTGTCATTATCATTACCAGTGAAGTCGCGTATACGCTACACGGCTGACTTTTTTTACACTTTCCAATTTATTCTTTGTTCTCGCATTTTGAATTCAAAAACCTTGACATGACTGAGTTTTGTTTCATTAGAAAGTTTTGGTTTAATTAAGAATAAACATAAAGACAAGACAAAACAAAAAGAGAAAGAAAAGGAGGGGGTGGCTTAATGTGTTTAACTAGGTCAGTCTTTAAATTTGTTGAACAAAAAAAAAAATAATAATTAGACAAGCAGGAGTAACACGGTTGCAACTTTGATAATATCTAATTTAAAAGAACAAACTCTATTCGTTTTGTTCAACACCAACACCAATTAATATGGCTAGGTGACTGTAAAAGGGTTTGAAAAGACCTTGTTGTGTAATTATAATTAAACAAACTACATTTTCTCCAACGTTTAATGTTACTGCTATATTTCGGAAGTAACTGAGTGCCATGCGAAACGCATCGCCAGACGCCAGAAATCTTTGAAATTATAAGCTACTTGAATCAGAACAGCAAGTTTGTGCGATCCAGTTGTTTGCAAAGAAATCGGTTAAGCTGATAGTGAGAAATTTGAAAATAAAAATAAAAATTCGGAAAAGAATGGTCGAGGGGGCGGTAAGGAGGGTTAACGGGTGGTAAATGCACCATGAACAAAATATGGTCCCAAAAGAACTTTGATTCAGTTTCTAACTCCGCCTCCAATTTCCAGTTTTTAAAGACTTCCAACTAGAAATAAGCGGACATAGTATCCAGTTACTGTTAATATCAACATACAACTAGGTACTCACAAAAAAATGGCAGGAAGCCATTCTCCAATTTATGGTATAATTATTCGTCTTTCAAATGTTGAGGTGATATTTCGTGGGGGAAATTGTTATTTACTGGAGCCGAATTCAGGCCATCAGAATACCATTGTGGCCTGACTGATTTCTGCATTTATTAAAATGGCGAAAACTAGTATTATTTATAACTTAAACCAGCTAAACGTTTTATGATTTTATATGAAGGTTTTTATAATACAAATTCTATATACTACTGAAATACATCAGCCAAGTAGAAGACTTAGCACTATTTAATTGGACTTGTTGAATTATTGATTCAAAATAGTTTTCGTTTTTTATGTTTTCGTCTAATAAGTGAAAAAATCAACTAGGCCACTCTACTTCTCATGGCCTCAATTACATTAATAGGCGTATTAACTACTATTCTACCAAACCAGGAACAGTTATTATCAGTTCGAACATTTATGTTTAACATTTTATGTTTAGCTTCGTCCTACGTCAACTACCCTTGTCCTAAGCACATAATATACATAAATAACACAATTGCATGTGGTTTAAATGTTAATATAACACTTATGTATACACGAGAACGCAAGCCTCTGCTGATTCAGATCTTTTTCCACAAAACAGTCACATTAAACTTTTAATACTGGCCCGGGCGACGGCGACGGCGCTTTTATTTATTCGCCCATGAAATATTTTATCTCAACTGCCTTAGCTTTACTTGAGTCCATTTATTTACTTTTAATCCGACGCTTACGACTACCACATGCGAACATAATGAGCTTCGCCTGTTTTCATTATGTAGGTACGTGCATTACAACGTACGAACGACGACAATGAGTCCTCGCCACCGATTATATTAAGAGAATCGTATCAAAAACGTAAAAAGACTTATAGTCCTTTTTCGCTTTAATATATCCCTTCTATACCTATACGAGCACACTGAATAAACTTTAACAGGACATCCATCCACACATGGTAGGCGCATCATGGGTATAGGTATACCTACTTACATACGAACACGAGGCAGTACCTAGATGTATATATATTGGGCTGCCGGGTTTTTGCTTTGGTTTATGTTGGCCCAGCTATCAGATGATGATTATCCTTCGGATGATGGCCTCCCAAAATGGCTACTATTTCGAATGTGTTACAATAACATGAAATTAATGGAGTAACGGGATTAATTATCATAATAAATTTAATAAGACTGAAAGCAAAATCCTTGACGTCAAAATGAAAGCTTTTAATGGAGTTGGCTAATCTGATGCCCACATACCTATATACATACAATGATGGTTGACATGTTTATTCTATGTCCTTGTAGAAATTTCGTTGATAAGAACTGAACAATATCCATAGGTATGCCTTTTTTTCAGAATTCTGGTCATGATTTTTTTAAATAATTTTTTTTTTTTAATTAACAAAATCTAACATTATAATGAAATTTAAAGAAATGTTGCGTACCTACAAAATTGTGTCTCTGAAACAAAAATAACGATTTTTTATAACGCTTTCTTTATTTCTAATTGGAATTCAGTTAGATGGTTAGGTATACCTATAGACTTCAAAAGGACATTTTCGTATTTCAATGAAAAACTAAAGAAAAAGATAGGTAGGTATTCTAAAAAAAACAACCCTCTGGTAGAAGAACGTTGAATGAACAGCAGTTTCAATACAAGTACATCCAATATATTTTATAAGGTTACATCTAACATTCTGTATTCTGCTTCGGGTTTTTCTTTGAAACTTTGGTAAAGCAAAAGGATATGTTTGTTTTCTTCTTTAAATATAATTCATAGTGTGTTCTGTGAGAATTTTCAACAAGTAATGTTATTATTTACCGTTAAGTTATCGCTTCTCGGCCTTATGGCTAAGATCAAAGTGTAGTATCTGTTCTTATCAGCTTAACATCTGATAGATCCCCCATCGGGGGACAACAAATGTTAAACTGATTTTTGGAATTAGACGGAGTGCTAGGAGCTTGCTCCACCTCTGTCACGGGTTGGCCCGGTATTGCAGTACCGCCGGGATCGGCCCAATTAAAAAACAAAAATCTGTTAAATCAATATCAAAATCAATATGAAAATCCGAAAACTAAAAATCTTACTCTCTTTTCTTTCGTCCATGTTGTGGATAAGGACACAGGTATTTGAAGTTTGAGATGAGACGTATTTGATCACAAATTTTAGAAAATCAGACTAATCAGAGCTCAAACTTCAGAAGAGGGTTGTGATTTTGCATTAGACTAATGCACTTTTTTCGAAAAATAAATCTATCGCACTTTTGGTTTTACGAAAAAAAAGTCCTTCAATAAATAATCTTTAAAATAATTTTTCAATTCTATCATTGAACGCAGTCATTCTCATTCTTCATGAATTTATGCATACAGCTTTCAGTTATCAGCTTTGATTTGATGATAATTGACAGCTGTCACAGCAAATCTGTCAACGCAACTTTTTTATTTATTTGAGTTTGTTTTTTGTTTTTATTGTGAGAAAAGCGGAAAGGATGATTACATTTTTAATTAAATCTGCACACAAATAGTAAAATTGTTTTAAGTGATTGAAAATTTATATAAATATGGTTGCAGCAGAAGTTTATATTTCTTATTCCCGATTTTATAAAAATACAATAAAATCCCTTTTATCTAAAGTCGTCTTAAATTCTATCAGACCTCACATTCGAAATGCACGTGAAAAAGCATTATAACGGGTTTTCCAATAAGAGGTGTTATTTTGATATTCAAAGAAAAATGGCATTTTTTGAGATAAATGATCAGATGTTTATTTCATTATAAAGAGGAAGGTATGCCGTTAATAATGGAACACAACATCAGCCAAATGGCCGCCACGACCATGCTTACATGATCATATCCTTTTCATGAAATTTTCCATAACCAAATCGCAAAGTGGCTGCCCTATGTCCTCGATAGCCTCACGAATTCCATCTTTGAGGTCTTGAATCGACGCTGGGCTATTGGCGTAGACCTTATCTTTCACGTGGCCCCAAAGGAAGAAGTCGCAAGGTGTTAAATCACAAGATCTCGGTGGCCAATTGTGATCACCTCTTCGAGAGATAACACGGTCCGGAAACTTTTCCCGTAAAAGATCGATGGTTTCATTGCTTGTGTGGCACGTAGCGCCGTCTTGTTGAAAGTAAACGTTGTCCAGATCAATACCATCCAATTCCGGCCATAAAAAATCATTAATCATCTCTCGATAGCGCAATCCATTGACCGTAACTGTTGCTCCAGCCTCATTTTCGAAAAAGTAAGGTCCAATGACCCCGCCGGACCATAAACCGCACCGAACAGTCACGCGTTGAGGATGGAGAAGCTTTTCAACAATAACTCTTGGGTTTTCCGAGCCCCAGATGCGACAGTTTTGCTTTTTGACGTAGCCTCCGAGGTTGAAATGGGCCTCATCAGTCAAGATGATTTTTCGATGAAATTGCGGATCATTTTCATGCATTTCAAGGACCCAATCAGCAAAGACACGACGTTGTTGATGATCAGCCGGCTTGAGTTCTTGTGTTAACTGAACTTTATAAGCCTTAAGACCCAAGTCTTTATGCAAAATACAGTGTAATGACGTTTGTGGAATGCCTAATTCCGAAGAACGACGAGGAATGGACAAACCTGGGTTTTCTTCAACACTTTGGGCTACAACAGCAATATTCTCAGTTGTTCTTGAGCGACGTGCACGGGTTTTATTCTCCACATCACTAACTTGTCCCAACAGCTCGAATTTGTTCACCAATTTCTGTATTGCGGTCCGACAAGGTGCTTCACGACGACCCAAAAATGTTTTAGTTTTACGAACCGTCTCTGCCAAATTTTCACCATTTTTATAGTGAATTTTAATAATTTCAATGCGTTGTTGAAGCGTGTATCGTTCCATTTTTATTAATGGCGTAGTTTCTACTTGTCAATGACAGCTTCAAAAGTGACAGCTACCGAAATAGCGGGCTATTCAAAATAACACCTCTTATTGGAAAACCCTGTATGTAGAAAAAAATGCTACGAAAAAAATTATATTTGAAGGACGGATTCCAATATGAACTCGGAATATACTTGGACGTCTTACTTTATGTTGCTCTTCATCCTCAGATGAACAATCAATTATTCTAAAAACAAACAAATTGTGAAGGCTTTCCGAAACCAACCAACCCAAAACATTTGGAACGAATATGCGATGACTGAACAATGTTTGAAGATTCACATCGCCACCCACCAATGTGGGTGCTCTCATTTATTCCCATGTAAATAAATTAAGAAAGGCGAAAGTCTTGTCGTCGTTCGGAAGTATTCGCGTTGGCTTGGGAGAGCCTTAAAAGATTATTATCTACACACAAACTATATTTTTGTTTCGACCTATTCACAATTTAAATTTGCAAGTGACTGCAAAATATCATCTATAATTTTCTTACTCGTCGGATGACATCTGACATATAAGACTTCACAAATCACACTTTTAAAATTTATTGAGACGAAAATGGGCTTTTAGTTTATAAGGGCATTTAAAAGCATTTTAAATTTAAAAGCACTTGGTGAATTCAAAAAATCCCATTTTAACTCTAAATGGGCTATTAAATATTTAAAAGTCCTTTATGAAATCGGGCATTAGTTTTTTAACATTTTAAAAGGCAGGCAGATTTTTCTGGTAAGATATTTAAAACTTAGCGTTTTTTTTATTGTTAGAGTCGACGACGTTGAGGAAAAATTTGTTTCTTGACATGTAAATCTACTGCAAAAATATTGAATCTACTGCACTTTTTTTGCAAATCTACTTCAGAAAAATTGTCAAAAAGTGGCAACACTGCTTCGGAGTAGTTAAGGGCTGGCTAAACAGAGCGTGGTCTAGCGTTCTTTCTAAGAAAATTTAACACAAAATTGACCATCGCATTCTTTTCTTGCTTGTGAATTGTTGGCCATACCGCCCAGCCGCGTTCTATTTGGCAAGCCCTTTATAAAGGGTCCGCCAAATAACTTCTTTTTTTTTTTTAAATGGCGCAAAACATCAATTGTAGCTTCGGCTGTGTAGCACGTAGCGCCGTCCTGTTGAAACCAAATGTTGCCAATATCGTCCTCTTCAATTTTTGTGAACAAAAATTCGGTCAACATGGCCCGATAACGATCGCCATTGACTGTAACGGCCACTCCTTGCTCGTTTTCGAAAAATGGCCCAATTATGCCTCTGGACGAAAATCCGCACCAAACAGTGACTCGTTTTGGGTGTATCGGCTTTTCAATGTATGCGTGCGGGTTTTCTGTGCCCCAAATGCGACAATTTTGCTTGTTTACTACCCGCGAAGATCAAAATGAGCTTCATCTGAAAAGATGATTTTTTTGGCAAAATCGGCATCTTCTCTAAGTCGATCGCAGGCCCACTTAACGAAGTGTATACTCAACCATATTCGTTCAGCGGAAGGATAAAACTAATTATCTGTCAAATCAGATATGAGCTAAGTGTTACCATTCACAAAATAAGCACTGGTTGAAAAAAATCGTTAGATGGCGGACTCTTTAGTTAGCTTTTAGCTATCACTTCCAAAGAAGGAATTTTAAAAATTTCCTAATTTTTCTCTAAATCTGGCAACAAGTAAAATTAAAATTGTTTACTGTTGAAGAAAGGTAAGAAATGAAGCGGTGGTGGAATTGAGTTATTAAATAAGAAATAATTAAAAAAAAAAGTATTTTCTTGTAGGTATTTGTTCACGTCTTTAAGTTTTTCATTAGCCTATTTCCAACTTATTTTAATTTTTGTTACTTGAATTGGTTAATCTTGGAAGTCTTTCTGGAATTTAAGTAATATCTACTATTTCAAGAAAGGAAGAGTTAGGTATCAAAGTTATAGAATTTCTTTAAACCTCTTAAGAGTTCTTTTTTTTGCATTACACTTAATTTTTCTTATTAAAAGTGGAAGTATTGCATTCTACACTTAACAAAACCATTAAGGAAACAATAATTTTGTTAGTTTTTTTGAGTCTTTTTTTGAATTGCTGTAGGTATCTCTGCAAAAAGTAGTCGTTCCTACCTAATGCAAGTATAGGCATTGGTTTCGTTGAAAAAAAAAATTAAAAATTTGAATCAAAACTAACACTAAAATGATCGAGAAGTCCCAAAAAGTGGATTTCCGCATAAGTCCGTTGGTCTGTACATCTACTTTAATTTGACTTAAGGCGATATTACACTGTCATATAATATATATGTCCTTATGCCATATAAAATATGAGCCAAAATATGTTGTATGACAAAGTAGTACAAGGCTCCATGTATTTTTTGTCATATTTAATTATCACACTTATATGACACTTTTGAGGCATAGATATTTATTTGGCAAACTTGTTATAATTATTTATATGAGAATGTAATACTGCCTTTAAATCTAAACGAGTGGATCAATTAGCTTCAAAAATGATACAAAGCATTTGTATTTGATTTGAATTTTTATTTAAGCTCATTTAGAGAATTGGTAGCTGCCATACGTATAGGTACAACGATTTTAATTTTTTCCCCAATTTTCTAGAAACCAGCTCTAACATAAATTATGATTAAGCATCGTTCATGTAATAAAGGAAGTGATTTTAAGAAAACTTCGTTTCAGGTTTTTAGAAAAATTGGCACATAATGGAAATCGGCATCAAAACGTTGGATTTATATATTGCATTGAAATTAATTTTTTATTTTTTTCGAATTTTTATCAATTTTTCGTTAAAGTTGTTATCATTTAACGATTGACATGCATCTTCAGTGTTACAGTTGTTAACTTCAAACAACAAGTTCGTGCAATCCACAGTTGTGCAAATTTTGTTTTTAATTTTGAGCTGCAAAAATTCTGAAATTGGGCTATATTGAATTGCTTCCACACTTCCGGGAACCCTGGATCCTATATCGCATGGTCTTTCCATAGAAAACAGCATACATAGTTTGGTAATGGTAACACTAAATATTAAATTATAACCTTGCCAAATTACAATGTTGTTATGTTTTACACAGACGAAACAAAAGAGTTGAGTTAAGAACCTTAGTTTATTAAATTTCTACATTATTAGAGGTATATAGTTTCAAAATGTTTTCTAAGTTATTGTATGTTAAATTTATTGGGCCGATCCCGGCGGTACTGCAATACCGGGCCAACCCGCGACAGAGGTGGAGCAAGCTCCTAGCACTCCGTCTAATTCCAAAAATCAGTTTAACATTTGTTGTCCCCCGATGGGGGATCTATCAGATGTTAAGCTGATAAGAACAGATACTACACTTTGATCTTAGCCATAAGGCCGAGAAGCGATAACTTAACTGTAAAAAGTCACTACTTCTTCTTAAATATTCTGACAATACTCACTGTGAATGATATTGTTCAAAAAAAAAAACACTCATATTCTTTTTGACATACCAAAGTTGAAAGCAAGAAATCCACCCCTATAAAAGTGAAGTTAACTGTTGATTCTGTGCTCTTCTGTTATCTTGCTGATTCTGAATCTTTGCTTTGTAATTGGAAGACCTATAATGGTGTCTTGTAGAAGTAGGCAGGTATAAGTACCTGTAGGTGCCTGCCTACCTACAAAAAATATAATTTTAGCTTTGCGTGTTTTTAATTTGCACTCAAAATATTTTTAAGATCTAAACATAATAATTTATCATAATCAGTGATCGTTTAAACTGAAGATCATATTTCTAATAATTTATTTTGAATTGATTCAGGTAGGTATCCAAAGTTGCAATCAGTGATTTTCTGAAGATTTAACAATGCAGTAAGATTGTAGGTATTTCCATCGCACTACAAGACTTATCACAACACTCATGTGTAACTCCGTGTCGTCTGCGTCGAAGTTAGGTAATCCCATCGTTGTCTTTTGTCCATGCTTGGCACCATATCAAGAGTAAAGCCGAAATTGAAATCGTATTTAGTGTTTTCGATGCTTAAGTTTTCGTCGAGGGAAACTAAGGAACACGTAGGCGTTGGTAGGTATAGGTACTTTTTATTAGATCGATACATATTTGTATTTGATGTGGTGGTGGAAATATACTCAAGGGAATTGCTCTTTGTTCTATGTCAATTGAAGCCATTTGGACACTGCACTTCTAAATACTCTCGCAGATCTTTGCCACAGATTCTTCGTTCACCAATCGCAAGATTTATTATAATTGTTAGACACACAACAAGCAGGAGCATTCCTTAAAGACCACAATATATCTTAGAAAATGTAATTGCCATAAGCATTTTAAAAGTTTGATTGAGGATCGAGCTGTAGTCCAACTACAGCTTCCGTGATTCTAGGTTCTTAGCTAATAATATGTCTTTTGATTTGCTCAGTTCCTTATAGCTATGTATATAATTAACAACTGATTAAACTTTATGTCTGGGTCTTCTATTAATAATATTTGTGTAGACTCACTAGTTCCATAATTAATTATGCAAATTTAATTTGACTCTTGTCAGTATACTTTATTTAATTCACGGCCTACCTGATGAAATTAAATGTTTACTTATTTTGTGTCTGATGGATGCTGTGATTTATCTTGAACAGTGTGTTTATATTACAGTTGTGTCCATTTTCCATATGTAGGTAAGGCTTCATGGAGAATGATGAGTTTTCTCTTTAAATTCGATACAGGTAATAGCACCTTTGTATGAATCTTCGAAGTCAGAACTTACATTTTAGTTTAGTTAAGTTTAATCTCATCAAAAACGGGTAGGAGCGTAGCAGGATGCTTCTTTTCTACACTGCTGTTCCAAGAAAAGAGAGGGCGCATCTCAATTTTAATAGCTTTGAGATAGCTTAATGCTTTTAAATGATTTTGCTTTCTTGTTTGCAGATTTAATAATTTTGAAAATTGTGAAAAACCGTTTTTAATAAGTAATTTTCTTCGTGTAATACATACATTCACTGTGAGCATTTGTTTTTATAATTTTGATGAAAATGGACTTCCGATTTTTTTGCCTAGTATGCATGCAAGGAATTTAAATTGGTACTTAATGAAAATATCTTCTTTTATGCTGTGGGAAATAAAAAGGGACACAAACACAAGAAAAGATGTGTGGGACAAAAAGGGAATTTTCCGACTACCTGAAAGGACGTTTCTTAATAATGCCCCCCACCCCAGCACTGGTTCAAACTTTATAACATCAAATATCAAACATTTAAAAGAATGGTTTGTAAAAAGCAAATATGTACTTGTAAAATAAAAAATAATGTAATAGATTGAGGTTTAATAAATAGGTTCAACTCTCGTCAAACCCTTCAAAAATTTTATTTTAGACTCATTAGAGTGCCCCACTCCACGGAAATCTTTAGTAAAAGGCGAAAGATTTATTCGACATTGAAGTGAAGCCAGAGTGATTTATTGTGTGTTTATAACATCCTTAAGATAAATCAGGAGACACAACTGGATGTGAATTGCAATGCAAACAAAGTTAAATAAAATTCAATTGTTAGAATTGTTGCAGTACCTAAATTTACCTGCATGTTGTAGTATTGTAGGTAGGTAAGTAGGTACCCTTGGCACAAAAATTTCACAAATAAACAAAAAATGTTTGAAAAAATTAAAGAAATTCACGGTGCTAACCCATAGGTTAGATATGTCTCAATGTCTCAATATCCGAAAAACATTTTGTATCCAAAAAGAAGGATGCTCTAATAAATTAGAGTCTTGTGATAGGTAGGTATAACTCCACCATTCAAAAATGTTCAATGTTAATAGGTTTGCCATTTTTAAGAATTAGGTAACTAGGTAGGTAGGTACTCCTTATACTAAAAAAAAAACAAATTTCAAAATATAACAAGGTATATCTACTTACCTATTGAATTTAATAAAAAATTAAATAACTTTTTAAACATTATTTTTTTTATATTATTGTGCAGGTATACCTATGCCTTTTTGTTTGCGCGATTCCAACCTACATAAGCAGTTACCTATTAGTCGAAAAAAAAAAAAAACAATTCTTGGGAAATAGCTAGGTACCACACAAGTAGCACAGAATTATTTAAAAAAGGATTTGAGAATTCTAAAGCGGTTCTTGCATTCTTCTTTAAAACGGATTAAAGTTCGTGTTAAGTAAAGAAAAGGCGCAAGTGGGCTGTCCGATAGAAGGAATTTAGAAGGTAAACTGATTCTTAAAATCTTCTTAATTCGGAATTACATTTGTCTCAAATACTTCCTTACTCCTTCTTAAATGGGTACCTATTAAAATTTCTTTCCCTTCAAAAAGCCGTTTTAAATACTCCTTTACTCCTTCTTTAAGAGTTATACCATTTCTAATGAAAAAAAATAAAATTTATTTATATTTTGTTTTATTTTTATTTATTTTGTATTGTGGATTAATTATTTATATTGGCCTTTCATTTTTGTACTTTTATTTTCTCTTTTCAACTATTTTTGCTTTTTCCTGTAGTGATATTATTATCTTCCACTGTAGTTGAAGTCAATTTTTTTATTTATCAGTGCTTCCACCGGGATTCGAACTCGAGTTCCTTCGCATGCCGTTCCTGTGCGGTACCTATTCAGCCAATCTGATGCATTTCAATATTTGTCTAAATTAAAAGCTAGTTGAAAGAACGTTTTCGATTTTCAATTGTGGAAAAGAATGGACATAGGTTACTCATAGTAAAAAAGAAACAATTATAATACTGGCATCGTATTAAATAGTATTCGTATATATCGTATTAATTTAAAAGTTGCTTGAAATATTGGAAAAATGGCATTCCAACACTAATACACCTTAAACGTAATTTAAAAAATATAGAAACACGTTTTAAAACTTTAGATTTTTTTCAAAAACAAAATTTATTTTTTTTTTTTTAAAACGAGACTGATGGGGAATTGAACCCAAGACTCCGGCATGACAGACCTACGCACTAATCATTACACCACCGGCTACTTATCGTATCAAGTAGTGCAATTAACAATACTATTTTTAGAAGACTTAAAAAAGTTTTAAAGAATCAAAAAAAAAAAAATCCTATTAAATTCCTTACAAAAAAATAATTTTTAGAAGGATTAAAGAAGTATTAAAGAAATAAAAAAAACTACGAATTAAGAAATTTAATACCAAAATTATACTATTTTATGCTATTGCGTTAATATCCATTTTTGCCAAGAGACAAACCATAATATTCCAAAAATAAACTCATCATAATTTTGTATGCATGTAAGCTGGCTCCCCAATGAATCGTATTTTGTTTATGTCTAATATTTTTTTCCTCTTTAAAAATACTACCAATTGTAAATGCTTAAAAATGTATGCTTGCAAAAAATTGTAATTTGAAAGACTTTTAACTTATTTTTGAAAATTCAGTTTTTAAAAATGGCTAAGGGAATTCGTTTGTAATTAAATTTTTAAGTATTTAAAATAAATTCTTACAAATGGGAGGTAGGTATACAATCTATGCCAATCCAATAACGGTACTTGCCATACAACCGTTATGACAAAAATAATACATTTTGGAAACAGCTCTAACGATTTTGATAAAAAAGAATATTGTGTACAATATTGTAGGTATAATAGATTGCATTTTGGTAAGAACAAATTTTACCAAGAGACGTTCTTAACGGTAGGTACCTTTCATATAAACGTTTTTTTTTTTAGTTACGACTTTCTCGTTAATACAGAAAGTCCTTTAAAAATGAAATAATATTGCATACACAATATTTTTGAAAAATCAATCTTCTGAAAACGGTAGAATGAATTTTTTTTGAAACAATGTTTCAGGGTGTATATTATTAAGTACTTAAAAATGGAATATCCCATTTTTTTTTTAATGTTCGCGAAATTTTATATACATATGTACCTACAAAAAATTGTTTTTTTTTAAGAAAACCGCTCCAACGATTACAAACAGCGGGCGGAGTTCTTCATTTTGAGATTAAAACATTTTCTGGAGTTGTTTTAAAAATTTAAAGAAAGAGTTTCATGAGTTTCTTTTCCATTTTTTCATATATGAATAAAAATACTAATACTATAACACCACAGAGTTTTTTTTGTGTCAGAAACAAAATTTTACTGTTCGGGAGGTTATTGGTGTGCTTAATACGAATCTGAACTCAGAATTGGTCCACCAGATCAAGCTTTCGAGAAATTCAGTATTAAAATTAAAAAAGATACAAAGGAGTAAGTACAGGAGCTTCAATAATATTTACCATGCGTATGATGTTAAAAAGAGCTCGTCTACTTAAATTATTTTTAAAATTTTATTTTCAAGTATTTAGCAAAACAACAAAATTCTAATATGTATAAAGTACTCATTTCCAACGATTCATATTGGATTAAAAATCGTTTCAAAATCAAGGATCATAATAAAGATTTTTTTGTCAACTTGCAACTTGCAAAATTCCCCCTTACGAGTTTATCGGCAATAAAAAGAAATTTTAACAATAGACTCATTATCGTTGAGTAATTTTTTAAAAGGACTAATTCCACTGCCTTCAGCTATAGAAAAATCATACCAAAAATCCAATTGAAATCCATTCAAATCATCATTTTTAGTCCTCCATATACCTTTATCAGCATCCCTTTTCTGATGCCCTCCCCCCCCAACAACTGTTACAATTTTTTTCAAGTGTATTTCATGAACCTGAACAATAAAATTGATTTAAAATTTACATCTGCATGATGGTTAACGCAAAAAAAATTCATCAAGGATTTCTAAGTTCATCCAAAATAAACATTCAAATGCATTTACACTAAAGGACTCGTTTTTATTTTTCCACTACCCTCTCCAGGATACAAAAAAAAAAAAAAAAAAAAACGATTCCTAAGTGAAACCAGCCCACTCTCCAAATTACCCTATTTGATGGCATTTAATTCAATTAATGGAGGAAGAAATCAAGTGTGTACGGGTTGTTCAGCTGAAGTGAAGTGCATGCTCTCGTGTATTTACCCACAAGGACACAAGTGCTAGATGGTGGAAAGTGGGTTTCAGTGTACATAAACAAGTGCTTAGGAATTGAACACATGTGTCGATTGGATGGCGGACGAAGATGACGAAACAAAACACCCTATCTCCATTGCTTTAAAGTTCTCATTTAAATCTAAAGGATATACAATACACTATATATGTATGTACGTAGAAAGGATAATCCATTTGTGTGATATATGGATTCGAATGAGAATCCAAAGGATGTCCTTGTCAGAGGATGTTGTTAGCTGAATTACACTGATGCTCTGTCGCTTTGAAAGCCATTCCACATCATACAGGATATATCATGACATTCGTCGTTGCAAAGTGTAAGAAAGCAAAGTTGAAGAATATGCTGGCCCGCATCATATGGGGAAGTCTCCATTGACTCGTATTTATCTCAGTCTCATATATAAATGGGTTTCTGGGCAAAAGAAAAAGGTTAGGTATCCCTTTTCCAGTCGAAGACGATCTTTCATCCTGTGACACGATGAAAAATGAGTTCCTTCAATAGTGACAAATTTTTTTGTACTCGTTTTCTGTTTTTTTTTTTTTTTTTTTTTTAGCGTCACGATTGAGAAGAGTGTTTGTTGCTTTCCTCTCGGTGTGTGAAATTGCCCAGAAAAATACTCAAAGCTTAAAGGAATTTTACGAAACATTTCCAGAAAAAAAAAAAAGAATCAGGTTAAAAGAAGAAGTAAATATAGAGGAATGAAACGAGATTCGTGCTCCACTTTGGGCAAATAAAAATCTCAGCGTATTACATTCCGAACACGTTCGACACAAGAATCTCAAGAGTCCTGTGCCAGAAAAAAAAGAAAGAAAAAAACCGACTAGGAAGAGGAAAACACTTGGGCGAGTTCCTGTTGGGCTTTGAGTGTAATCGAGAAGGTCCTTTCTGGTTGAATGTGAACTGCATACATAATTGAGAAGACGCACAAACCGAAAAGAACCGTGTTTATTGGACGCAACCAAACAGAGTTCGATTTTTGTTTCATAATAAATATTAATATTGACATGATTTTAATCGCTTGAATGAATGGGAAAAGGACTTTTTCTTAAATCTCGATATTAAATTATTTAATTCGAGTAAAAGCAATAAATGATTCTTTAATTTCGAATTTAAGTCAGAATATAATGTGTATGGTAATGCTGGTAATGGTTTGTGTATAATTTATCTGGGGTGTTATCCTAAGAGTAAACCTTATAAAACACACTTGTAAAGAGATTAAAGTATATTCCGATTGCATACCTTCAGGCGTTAATTCTTTTTTAATTTTGTTTCGAAAGTGAAGAGTTCTTAAAAGGAAATTTTTGTCAACTATGCGGAAAGAATCAACGATCCGGTAGAAGATGATTATGTGAGGTTTGACTAGTTACATAGTACAGTATAGAGTGACTCTCAAGAGCAACCTGTTCTATACTTCTATAAACACCTTAATGAAGCTTTTTGCTGCTATATAATTTTGCAACGGATCTTTCCTTCCCTATAGAAAAAGCTTTAAAATCCCGACCCAAAAAAGCACAATAAATATAAGAACTCTCGAATTATCGCCGCATTTTCAAACTCTTAAGACTGCTCTCTCACCGCAAACTAATGTTCTCCCCCTAGCATCATAAGGGTTTTTTAGAGTGGTAGATCAACTACCAGTGTTACCGCAGGTGATATTATTTATGTGTCCACTGAATAAAAAAAATGTGTCCTTTTGAAAATTACTGAGTACTCGAGTCTCCTAAAGAAAAAAGAGTCCCCGGGGACTCTATAGTGTCCCAGTGGAAACTTTGTCAACTAGCATTCATGTATATTGTATTCATATATTCAATTTTAATTGAGTGAGCACCATAATATCTATCTACACTTTAGAGGTTCAGAATCTGACTGCTAGTGTTCCGCACGGAAGCCTTCTTGGCCCTCTGATATTTGTTTTAGTAAATAAATAATGTCGAAAATATCTTTATGTGTCGATGATTAAAACAGCTCCAAGGATTCTTTAAAATCTCTTTATATAAACATTTTTAAGTCCTAACCACATATACATTTTTAACATCCACATAGATTTAAGCTTTTTTTGTCAATCAATTCGTATACTTTACTTTCGAAATGTAGGTACAAATAAATAAATTATCATTCCCCCTTTTTACGGTTAAAGAATCTTAAAAGATTAGTACTTTACACATCTACAAATGAAAACATTTATAATCGTACATTTTTTGTATAAGGTTTTATCACGTTTGAAAAAGTTAACTTATGCTCAATTGACACAACTGACAAAATGCTATTATTTCTACCAAATTGTAGACATTTTTCTTTTCATCGCGTAAACAGACAACTACAATTATTCGACTTTAATTATACAATTTCACTGGCATCGTGTAAATATTGCTCGGACACCATTTTTAACTTGTTCATTTAGGCACATTGACAGTATATCAACAGGGCGCCATTTATATGACTTTGTGTAAATGTAAAGGGTGATTGTTTTAGACGTGTGGTTTTCAAGAAGAAATAAAACGCATATTATTTAAGGCCAAGAATTTAGAATTTATTATAAGGATAAGGGTTTGCCATTATGTTTTAAAAATGATTATAGGCAAGTGGCCACCGCGCCTGGCTCGAATAAATTCCAGCCGAGAGGCCCAATTTTCGACCACTTTTTGCAGCAATTGGGGGCGTATATCAGCAATAACGCGCCTAATATTCTCTTCGAAGCCGTCAGTCGTCTCGGGCTTATCTGCGTAGAAAGCGACTTCACATAACCCCACAAAAAATAGCCCAGCGGTGTTAAATCGCACGATCTTGGGGGACTTCCACAGGCCCGCGACGCGAGATAATGCGCTCACCAAAAGTTTCCTTCAATAAATTGATTGTTTCGTTGGCTGTATGGCATGTAGCGCCGTCTTGTTGGAACCAAAGGTCGTCCACATCAACATCCTCCAATTCAAGCACGAAAAAGTCACTAATCATTCCCCATTGACTGTAACATTATGGCCGGCTTCATTTTTGAAGAAATATGGACCAATGATTCCCTCTGCCCATAGAGCGTTATTATTATGATCACTCCAAATACTACAATTTTGCTTATTAACGTACTCACTCAACCAAAAATGAGCTTCATCGCTGAACAAAATTTTCTTGTGAAAATCGGGGTCAACAACGATCTCGTGTCGAGCCCATTTTGCACAATTTGCAAACGTTGTTCAGGCGTAATAACTACTTATTATGAAATGGCAAACCAAACTGAGCGTAATTCAAGTGACAGCTGTCAAAAAACAAACTCCGAAAAAAATGTTGCCAGATTTAAAAAGACACGTCTAAAAAAACATCTTATATAATTCAATGTCAATATAAAAGCTTTTTAACCAAACTATATCAGCTTTTTTGAGATATTTTATATGTTTATTTCATTTTGTTCAAGCTTATATAGTAAACTTAATGTTTTTATCAACAAATATATTTTTGTTCGAAGATTAAAAGTTTCTTTGTCCAAAGATTTGAGTTAAAAAAATAAATTCTATCTTCCTTATTTTGCCCTTGAAAATGTAGTGGAACGATTTGGTTCCACCACATTTTTAAGGTTTTATTGAAGCCTTACTACTCCCTATCTTATCCGGAAGAAGCTAGAAAAACGGACCAAACTTACTTCCATAAGTAATCCGCAAATAAATCTGAAAAGCTCTTCAATTGAACAATCTTTTTGTATTGCTTTATTTTTAAATTATAGTTGTACCGTAATTTTTTGTTGAATTTAAACTTTAATAAAATTTAAACTAAACAATTTCTATTATAGATATTTCTGTTGGCAGTAGTTACTTATTTTAAACTTATTAAACTCATTAAGGATAAGGTTAAACATATTTGTTGGTAAATTTCGAGCTTATTATTTTCGTTTTTTTTTTTTTTTTTTGAGGGCAATAAAGCTCTCTCTGACTCGATTAACTGCTTTTTTGTATTTATCCTGTAGCTGTCTACCTCAATGCCAATTAATCCGCAAACATTTGAGTATTTTTTTTTAATTTTCCTATTTCTCATTAACACATATTGGAATGTTGTGCACGGGACCATAAATAATTCATTCATAATATCCCATTGTGACAAGTCAGCAGCCTCCTTGTGCTTTTTTTAAGTAGTTAAAGTGGGCCTATAGAACTTATATAGTGTTCTGCCTTTCTGCGACACTTCGTCATACTTCTTCGCCTCAGGAAAATTCCAAATTTTTCGACTGCAAGAACTTTAGTATTCCCAAAATCTGCAAGGACTCGAACGTATCAAAGTCATCCAAATAACGATGTGAAAACTTCTCATCGGCAATAGTTCTCGGAAGTGCCAGTGTCACTGGCAGTTGTTCTGCCATAACAGAATGATGAGTGATCAATGCTTTGAGTGTTGAAAATTCCTTTTTGGCTCCCTAATGCGAAAAGAGAAAGAATTCGGTTAGAAAAAGAGTGCAGTTGAAGAAATATCATTGATATTTCACCTTGATTTTGTAGCATCTTGGAGATCCGAGTATAACGAACTTCTTCACTTTTGCCTCCATTCGGAGGGAGAGTATGTAGTTGCCAGGCTTGACACTAGAACTTTGACGAATGATAAATGCTCCGGGATCTTCTTTGCTCAATTTTTCGGCTGCAGCTTTGCCCGAGATATTTGGCTGAAACCAGGGGGCATCACGCAGCTCGGACGGCATTTCACAGATGGGTTTTCTCTTGGGGCTTTTTCCATCTGGAAGGTAAGACATTTCTGATGTATGAGCGCGAGATGTTGAAAACTTTGATTTTCAGCTAAACTTACTCTTTTCGGTCTTCGGAGAACCGCCTAGTAATTGGCAACAATCTTTGATTCCCACATCCGAATCGACTTCGTCTCCATCCTCGAGGTAGAAATCACTTTTGGGCCAACATCCTCCTTCCACTAGCCGAATGCATTTCGACTTGGTTTGATGATTGGATGTCACGACAAGCAGACACTCATCATCATCATCCTCCTCGTCATCGTCAACATCCTTAATGTCATAGGAATCCTCCATCATCGTAAGATAATCCACCTAGAAGAGGGATCAAAAGCTGTTAAAATGAAATCCTCACACACATTAAACAAAAAGGACTACAATTCAAGGATATTGCTTACCTCATCATACTCAACAGCTTCTTCGGATTCTTCCTCGGAGACAGTGGGGTGGAAGAATTTTTTCCTCAGAAAATCTCTCATACAATCGTAGACTTTGGGTTTTTTTGGAACCGAAGCTGCCATGGCAATCATCTCACAATCGTCCTTTTCCATCAGAGTTGCAGCGTTGCTCATGCCGGTGCCAGTGGAGGTTTTAGTGTTAGTGTCAGTGTCAGCGTTAGTGGTGACGTCTTCCTCGACGTTCTGGCTTTGTATTAAAAATTTAGACAGTTGATGGTATTTCTTGATGGCAATTTCAACACTTTTCCGAGTCGATTTAGTCCTTTTTGTCGTTGTTTCGTCCTTTAATGGAATATCGTGTTCATCAGGGTACAATTCAGAGTAAGGCGGACAGATACGCGTGTCGTATTTTTTCAGCGATTTTGACTTCTTATTTGTCTGAGGACTCTGACTCTTCTGCAAGAACTGTGAAGGAAAAAGAAAAAAACAAGATTACCAACAGAAGTTCTTACTCGGTCCAAAAGAAAAAAGGTAAACAAGTTTATTGTGTTAACATACCATCCCTACTCCTTAAGCATAAGTCACACTGATCCCTATCAGAATTGATGGCAAACAAAGAAGGAGATATCCTTGTTCCTTTTCTGTCTACATGGACGAGCAATTATATTTTCAGTTTGAATTCTTACCTGACCTAAGTGGATATACATAAACCCATGCCTTTTTCACTTTCATTTTAATTCTAAGTCCAAGTGAGAGAGAGGTTAGATTTATAGAAATGCATTAAGGACCTTTATCAAAAAAATAAGATGGGCATTTTGGTACTGTATTGCAAATGCCTATAAATGTGTATACGAAGCATTTTTACTGACCTAATCCACTTAACACGTATGTATTTAATGTATCTATGTTGTTGGTCCTTTTCTTCGAATTATTCTCTGAATTGAATAATACCACAGTATGAGGTCCTTGAAATATATATTTTTATTATTATTATTTTGTCCAAATGTGTACTTCACGTGAAAGGAATAAAAATGTTGACTTGTTTTGGTGTTACAAAAATTTGTTACGTGCGGTAAATGAAGGTAAGCATTTTTTTCCAGTAACGTATACCATCGACAATGGGACAAACAGGACATTAATTTTCTCTATACAGAACATTTTCTAGGACGAACGTTTTATTTAATGGAACACACCTCTCCATAGAAAGCCTAAGATTTATGGAATTTTATGTTTAAGGGTGGATGGGTTTTTGGAAAGATGTCACATATTTCGTGGCATTATTGTTGCATTCTTCCGAGGAGTGACTTTTTTAAGAGGAACAAATGAGATCTTAAGGAGCCGATTTTATACTTAGAAGTTTTTTGCTAACGTGCGTGCTGTTATCAGTAGCTGTGTTACGAATACGTTTTTAAGACAAAGGATACAAATTAAAAATATTGCACGTAGTAATAACCTTAAGCAAAATTTAATTTGTTAACAAAGAATGTGGTACTATGTCATTTGTTTTCCATCGATAGGTGTTTGAAAATTCCTTTTGATTTAGGGCACATGTCTGTAATAAGGCAACATATACAAACTAGTTTTTAGAGTCTTGGATGAAGGTGGATTGATCACTCAGTTGAATCAATGGCACATTTTAAATGGAAACAAATATATAGTATACAGGATGACTTAGCATATAAGGTGTGACAAAAAGCTAGAGCGTGTGGGGGTTTATTTCCGCCCGTTTAGCAAGGACTAAAAACAAAAACAAAGAATATTACAAAACAACACTTACAATCCCATGCTATGCCTTTTTGTGAAGCCAGAAGTCTCTTCTTTTATTAAATTTTTAAATTAAGTTGTTTTAGTGAACAGTTTTTGAAAAATTAATTTTCAAACTCAAAATTTTGAAAAAAAAATAAAAAATCATCTGTTCAGTTAATCCTGAGTTAACTCACACAATTTTATGAGATAACTCGGGTTTAACTTTAATCTCATAATGATATGCTCTTGTGGTTAACAACTGTGTGTAACCATACATTGAAGAAGCATGATGTATATATTTAACGAGAAAATATTAAAAAAGTCTAAAGTACCCACTAAAAAAATATTTTTTATTCGTTGTTTTTTTTTCGTTTATAAACAATGTTTTTAAAAATTTTTAAAGGCAATATTGAAGATTGCAAAATTATAACAAAATCGATTTAACCATGGAAGATAACACGTGAATAACCCAAAAATAAGACCATTTTCTCAGTTTAATTAAAATCGTTAGAGCCGTTTTCGATAAAATTTGAAGAAACCAAACAATTTGTATGGCAACTACACGTTCTAGATGAGTTCATACAAAAATTCGAATTTTCCTTCTAGGGAATCACATAAAAATGCTCTGTACCAAATTTGAAGCAAATTGGTTAACCGGCTTAGGCTTTAGCTCAAATTACAGTGGACGCACAGACCAACCGACGCACAGACCGACCGACGGCATGACGAAACTCACTTTTTTGGACTTCCCGATTAGGTATCGTAGTATTAGTTTTTATTACAACCTCCAATTTTTTTTTTGTCCACGGAACCAATACTTGCCCTATAGAGCCAGTAAAAAATTAATGAAAACTATTGCCAAAAACGTTCTGCGAATGTTAAAAAATGTCAAAAATATGTGAAAATTAGCTGGCCCGCCAGTCTTCGTACGGGTAGACAAACCTAAAGCTTCGCATGAAAATTATAGAAAAGAAAATATAGATCAATATTTAAGCTACCTTCGTTTTGTAATTGAATACTACTTTCTGATGAATGGTGAATTCGTAAAAATATGATCATCTTAGTCCAACCTTTATTACTTTCCTAACACAGAAAGAAAATTTTTGTAATCTACTACTTTTCGTGTTTATCCCATTTCACTCTATAAATATCAAATTTTTTAAAATAGTCTTTCCAACATAAACAGAATTTTTGAAATCGAATAGAACTTTTCATTTTTACCCAATTTTACCCTATAAGTACCAAATTTTTGAAAAAACCAACACCAAAAGAATTTCTAAAATCAGACAATTTTTATTTTTACCCCATTTCACCCTACAAACAACAACATTTGAAAAAGAATATCTCTAAGGCCATATCCAAAGAAAAAGCTTCACAAAAAAAAGAATTTCATAAAACGGACAACTTGTTTACTGAAATGCGAAATGTGAGCCTACAGCGCCACCTGTTGAGAATTTCCGACTTTTCTTTTTTTCCTAAGCCTTTGCGTAGCAATTACAAACAAACACGTAGAAGGAAGTATCCAGTTTGCTTTAGTCGTTTTCAAAGTTTTAAGCATCCGAACAAACCACGATACATTTTAATATATAGGATGTCCGGAGGGAGTTTTTCAACTTAAATTGCGAATATCAAAATACTAGCGGGTTGAGGTAAGCACGAGGGGTATCATTCAAAGCGCAGGATTTGCGGGATTGTTAGTCGCCATGAGTCACTGGTCGGGAGTGCACCGTGCGTTTACAATGGAGCAATATTTGAAGGGCCAATTACCCCGCTCGCTGAAATAATGGCACACCAAACTGTCGCGACATGTCGTTTTTAAGCAATGTAAAAGTTTTTGATGGCATTCTCTAGGGTTGTTGGAGCACCAGTATTGTATATTTTGTCGTTAACATATCCATCAATATGGAAATGTGCTTCGTCACTGAATAAAATGTTTCCAAGCGTAAGTACTATCCGAAAACGTTCCAGCATTGTTCTTGCGAAGGATTCTGGCAAAGGATAGTCACTTTCGTTGAGATACTGAACAATTTGCATTTTCTACGGGAGGAGCTTTAATTTCTTTTTCAAAATAACATGCACTGATGATCTTTTTATTCCTGTGGAGGCCACAATCTTCCTTATCGATTTACGTGGATTTCGAATAATTTCATTTCGAACTTGAGACACATGTTCTGGAGTTGTTCCTGACGTTGATGGTCCCCAGGAATAGGTCTATTGACCATAGTGCCTTCTTGCCTGAATCTTTGTACCACAACCCTATAAGTTGCGTGCTCGGCGCATCACTTAGTCGCCGAATATTAAAATGAGTACAAAAAGCGCGACGCGCACGTACCAGCTCCACCGCAAACGCGCGGTTCCCTCCCGACCAGTGACTCATGGCGACTAACAATTCCGCAAATCCTACGCTTTGACCCACTAGTATTTCGATAATCTCAATTTAAAGTTGAACAATTCCCGCAGGACACCCTATTCATGTACATGATTTCAGATTAGCTATAGGCAAAATGAGATTTTGTTTAAAAGTCCGGCGAAGGGCGTCAATAACTAAACTGCTATATAAATGCTATTTCTGGAATAGTTTCGTGCAATTTTTTTCAAAAAAGGCTTTCTTTTTTCAAAAAATGTGGAGGTTCCTAAAACGCCAACAATAAAAATCGTTGAGTATTACCTATACAAAATTCTCAACATTTTTTTATTGATCTGTTTTAGAATTAAAACATTTTCTTCTTTATGAAACGAGGATTAACCAAAAAATAATCTTAAAATAACATAATAGGGTGTTCTTTTGTGGGTTGACTTACAACACTTTCAAAAATTTCATTTAAAAAAAAAAAATCATTATTTTCGTGGGAAAAAACATTTTTAAAAACACGTTATTTGTATTTTTTTTAAATTAAAAACTAAAACAAATTATTTCGTGAACTCTACTAAACATCATTTTCAAAACTCTGAGAAATAAACTCTGGTAGACTTTTGAATTCAATATCATGACGCTTATACAATTACGCACCCATGTTACCATATTTTGGGTGTACATCCACAACCGAAATTTACTGTGGGTTTTATTTGGTCTAATAGAAAAGTAAAACATACCACAATTATGTATGTACATATTTTTTGAATTATGAAACACTAAAGGGTTTTTCAATAAGAGCGCTACAAAAGTTGAAATTCTTTATTCCTGTGAAAGTACGTTCGATACCATTATGTATGGAACTCGATTTCTTTTGCCTGGCCACTACGGGAACGCTTGCAGAAGTCCAGACGCTGAACGCAATTTTGGACGGTTTTCAAGCATAAATCGCCCGATATTGCTACAATTTCACGTTCGATATTCGTACGAAGTTCATCAATCGTCGCTGGCTTGTTGGCAAAGACCATAGACTTGACGTAGCCCCACAGGAAATAGTCTAACGGCGTCAAATCGCACGACCGAGGCAGCCAAGCGACTGGACCATTTCGTGAGATAACACGTTCTCCAAACTTGGTTTCCAATAAATTGATTGTGACATTCGCTGTGTGGCTTGTGGCGCCGCCGGCCGTCCTGTTGGAACCACATGTCCTCTAAGTCCATATCATCCAATGGGGGCCAAAAATATTCGGTTATCATTGAACGGTAGTGATCCCCATTCACAGTAACGTGCCGGTCTTGATCATCACGTAAGAAGTACGGCCCAATCACGCCGCCGGCCCATAAACCACACCAAACCGTAATTTTTTTCGGGATGTAATGATGACTCATGGAGTACGTGTGGATTGCTGCCTGACCAATACCGCAGATTTTGTTTATTGACGAAGCCATTCAGCCAGAAATGAGCCTCATCGCTGAAGATGATTTTTCGATGAAAATCCGAATCATTTTCAAGTTGTTGCTCAGCCCAATTCACGAACATACGACGCTTCTGGTGGTCAAGCAGCTTCAGTTCTTGCGTCAATTTAATCTTGTAAGGATGTAGGCTAAGATCTTTTCGCAAAATTCGCCACAACGACGTCACAGAGATGCCCAACGCTTGAGAACGACGTGTGAGAGACACATTTGGGCTTCTGCAACTGAAGCCTCAGCGGCAGCAATATTCTCGAGACTACGGGCACTTCTTTGTCTCACTGGCACGGGAACATTTTGTACTGTGCCTGTGGATTCAAATTTTTCCACTAGACGCTCAATTGTTGATCTGCTAGGACGATTATGACGACCATAAATTGGACGTAGCGCTCTTAACGTTGAGGCCACTGACTCCGAATTTCGGTAGTAAATTTTAATAATTTCGACTCGTTGTTGGCTCGTATATCTTTCCATCATGAAATGGCAAACCTTACTGAAGAGAAATGTCAAAAGAGCGGCAAGAAATATGGCGTCGTTTGCTGCCCCTGTTGCCCTACTTTTGTAGCTCACTCATTCGATCCATATGTTAAAAAATATATATGATTATCATAAAAGCCCGCATGATTCAACACCCCTTTTCTTAAATCTAAAGGCGCGCACGCCAAACCATATACTTCCGCATCTGTTCAAAATCCTGCAATTTTTCCCTATCATTCACCGAAATCTACCCATTTTAAAATTTAAACATCAACATCTGCCAATCGTTAAACAATTTAATTACTAATCAATTGACACAATGTTTCGCTGTCGCGACAAACACATCCCTTATCTTTTTCCTCCTTCGATATTTTTAAACCTCTCTAAGTCGTTTCAAAAGTCCTAACTCAATGTTCAATATCTAAAACTGATCCCATATAAAAAGAAGATTGGTCTGAAATGTGTACACTTCGTTGATTCATTGATTCCTATCGCCTTAGGTTAGACAAAAAAAAAAAAACCCAAAGTGAATTTGAAACTAATTTAATTCCCCCCAACATGCAACAACTTAAAAAAATACTTCAATCGAAGGAATACAATAATAACACGTTGGATGATAAAAGGTATCTTTTGATAACATGGTGTGTTGTGTAATCCAATGAATACATAAATAGGACGGCTGCTTCGTGCGTTGAAATAGTTAAAAGAAATGAAGAAATAATATATAAATATAAGATACCTACATCCACATCCTTGAAGATGTTATAAGGATCTCTCCATATATTCTAGGTACCTACTCAGCTCAGCTTACCCATCAAATTTTAATGGCATCACTTCTAAAAGAATTCCTCATTCTGTGTCTATATACCAATATACCTGTAAAAGAGTTCATCAATTTTATAGATTGATCAAATAACGAATCGAATTCGAATGAAAAGTGCGCGCCACACTCATCTCGCATTTTTATTATTACTCTTCTTATTTTTTTTGTTACCTGAAAGAACCACAACAATCGGCACTTTTCGTTCAGTTCGATTTGGATTCTCATTATTTTTCAATTTTCATTGGAAATGCCACCGAAAAAAAATACAAAGAATTCAAAAGATGGAGTATGAAAGGATAACAGGAAAAAAAAATACAAAATAAAATAAAATGCACTCTGAAGAAGGAGTCCCCATCATAAATATAACAACTCTTGAGAAGTACACTGTGCAGAGTTAAGGGATATAGAAAGGACGAAACATCATCGTCCCTTCTTCTCATGATGTAGGTAATGGTGTAGTGGTAGAGTCCTCAACGAGGACGATAGAGTGAAAATTGTGAATCCATTGAAATTCATTTTTATTATGTTTTCTGAAAAGGACTTTTAAGGACCACGGAAAATTGTAGAGAAAATGTGCAATCCTTGGTACATATGTTTTTTTTGTTGTATGTTGTTGAAAACTGATGGCATTTTATAGTGCCTCGTCATATTATTGATGATCCGGTGAGCTCCTCTCGCTGAGGTGTCTGCTCAAGTTGGGCTACGCTTCATCAATTCTCCATTATATTCAAGACACACCGTCGGTATAGTGGCACATGTGATTCATTCCCTATAATATTATGTACATGTACATACTTAATGGAATATCCTTTTTTCATTTCGATAGGACCCTTAATGCAAAAAAAATAATATTTCTATTGGTAGGTATAGGTATAGGTTATTATAAATGGTGATGGAATTTCGTTATGGTTTTCGAGGGTTATTTTTTTTTTGCATCGCAGTCGAGTCGATTCGCAATGGACATTTGTTTGACTTTTTCATAGTTCAAAACTCGGAAAATATTGATTTTGTTGTTTTTTTTTTTTTTTGAAAAGGTGGCTTGTTCTGTATGAACATTTTTTAAGTAGCTGCCAATTTTTGTATTGATTTTCCATAAGTGCCATAACAATGCCTTTATTATTTATCTTTTGGAGTTGAAAGTCCTGGGAACCTTTTTCACATGAATTGACAGGTGAAACTTCATAATCTGACATCTTCCAAGTTGACAATTGAGTGGCTCAGAAGTTAAAGTGGTCGTTGGATTGTACTGTGTCGACTTATTTTTATGTGAAATTATATTATATCGATCCCAGTGACACTATATTCTCATAACATTTTTTCCAGTGACTGGATTTTTTTTGACATTATCCGTTGTGATTTTTGGCCACTTTTTTGTTAGCGCCTCAAAATTACACAAGAGTTTTGATGCAACTATAGCTGTGTAGTACTCAAAGTCAAACTAGACAGAAATTGACTGACTGAGCTGACGACGATTACAATATATACACAGAACTCAAAAACATGTTTATCAACTATTCAAATGATTTGTATTCCAATTATATTTCAAAAACCGAAAATGAACTTAAATTTAACCCTAAACATTTCTGGAAGTTTGTAAATAGTAAAAGAAAAATCGACGGCTACCCCAACTCTATGTCCTATAATAATATAACAAGCCATAATTCTGAAAAAATCTCTAACATGTTTGCTAATTTCTTCAAAGATGCTTTCTTAGACCCTAATTATAATGAACCATTGCCTATACCAACTTCCTCACAAAATTATTCGCACCTCAGTTCAATTAATTTTGCTATTTCCGAGTCTTGTATTGTTGAAAAAATTCTAAAACTTGATGAATGTTTTAGTCCTGGCCCTGATGGCGTCCCGTCCTGTGTGTTAAAAAAATGTGTATCTCATTTGTCTCTCTCAGTACTTCAATTTTTCCAATGGTGTCGAAAAGTGCCTTCATAACTCCAGTTCAGAAAAAAGGATCTAAGAATAATATAACAAACTACCGTCCTATTGCCAAACTTTCAGTAATTCCAAAACTTTTAGAGTCTATTATTTGTAACGTCTTGTCTTTTAACTGCAGCTCTATTTTTTAGCTGGTTTGGTTTTGGCAACACTGATTTTGACAGCTGACGTGTGTTTAGTACCTTGTGTTACTGTCAAAAAGCTTCAGTTTGGTTTGCAATTTAACCATGGATCGTCTTACAAATGAACAACGCTTGCAAATTATTGAATTTTACTATCAAAATTCGTGCTCGGTTCGAAATGTTCATCGCGCGCTGCTTCCATTTTATGATCGGCATTCTCGACCTTCTGAGCAGTCTATTCGGAAGATTGTGACCAAATTTCGCACCAAATTTACTTTGTTGGACATTAAACCACCAACACGTTTACGTACTGTGCGTAGTGAAGAAAATATTGCGGCCGTATCAGCTAGTGTGACAGAAGACCGCGAAATGTCGATTCGGCGCCGTTCCCAGCAGTTAGGCCTTTGTTACAGCACTACGTGGATTTGGGCGTAAAGCCTTTTAAGATACAGCTGGTGCAAGAACTAAAGCCAGCCGACCTACCACAACGCCGAATTTTTGGTGAATGGGCTCTTGGAAAGCTGGCCGAGGATCCGCTTTTTTATCGAAAAATTGTGTTCAGCGATGAGGCTCATTTTTGGTTGAATGGGTACGTAAATAAGCAAAATTGCCGCATTTGGAGTGAAGATCAGCCAGAAGCATTGCAACAGCTACCAATGCATCCCGAAAAAGCCACTGTTTGGTGCGGTTTATGGGCCGGCGGCATTATTGGGCCATATTTCTTCAAAGATGATGCGAATCGCAGCGTTACTGTCAATGGTGAACGCTACCGAGCGATGATAACAAACTTTTTTTTGCCCGAAATGGAAGTTCTTGACTTGCATGATATGTGGTTTCAACAAGACGGTGCCACATGCCACACAGCACGCGAAACAATGGCGCAATTGCGAGGCGAGTTTGGTGAACAGTTAATTTCACGTTTCGGGCCGGTCAATTGGCCGCCTAGATCGTGCGATTTGACACCATTAGATTATTTTTTGTGGGGGTATGTCAAGGCTAATGTCTATAGGGACAAGCCCGCTTCGATTGACGCACTGGAAGCCAACATCCATGCATTCATTCGTGAGATACCGGCCGATATGTGTGAAAGAGTATGCCAAAATTGGACTCAGCGGATGGGCTACCTGAGACGCAGCCGCGGTCAACATTTGCATGAAATTATCTTTAAACATTAAATTGCAAGGTTCAAACTATCGATTCAAATAAATATTTCATTCATTTTTTCGAATTTTTTGTGTTTTTTTTTTTAAAAAAGTTCTAAACCTCTTAAAAAATCACCCATTATTTGACAGTCAGCACGGTTTCGTAAAATAAAGTCAACCGTTACAAATTTATTTCATTTTACATCTTTCTGTCTGGATGCTTTTGAAGATCGAAAACAAGTTGACTGTGTATTTACTGATTTTAGTAAAGCTTTAATAAATTAAAAAATCTGGGTTTTAATGAATGTTATTTAATGTGGATATCGTCTTATTTAGAAAACAAAAATTACTGTGTTACTTTTCGTAGTGAATGTTCTAACCAATTTAAAGTTAACTCTGGTGTTCCTCAGGGCAGCCATTTGGGTCCTTTATTGTTTATATTATTTATTAATGATTTAACTTCGTTCCTACAACATTCCTCGGTTCTTATTTATGCTGAAGATATAAAACTTTATAAAAAAAAAATAACCTCTATTGAGGACTGTTTGCTTCTGCAAAAAGATTTAAATAGGTTTAGAGAATGGTGCAATATTAACCATCTTTTATTGAATATTGACAAATGTAAAAGTATGTGCTTTACACGCAAAAAAACTAGTTTAACTTTTATTTATACGCTAGATTCTTCTCCTCTGTGTAGGTTGTCTGTATTCTCTGATATGGGCATAATTCTCGACACTAAATTAACATTTACTGAACACTTAAACTTAATTATTAAAAAAGCCAACAAAATGCTTGGATTCATCCAGCGATTCTGTCGTGACTTCAAAGATCCTTATGTCCTTAAGCTTCTTTTTATATCTTTTGTGAGACCAGTCCTTGAATGCGGATGTGTCGTATGGGCGCCATACTACTCTGTGCACATCAATTGAAACATCACACAAATTTGTAACAAGCTTGATTTTTCAGCATGGAAACAAAAATAGTATAGGGTCGGGTCATACCATCGATTCGCTTGACTCACTCATAGCAGCGCATAAGATTTTTGTTGCAACAAGAAAATCAAAAATTCGATACCCCAGCTAAGGCTGACAGATCAAAGCGAACATAAGCATAAACGTCGTATACCTACGTGATGGTGTCAGCGTTAATGAGTGTCAGACACGGCGATCCTAAAACAATTCAATTAAAAGTGTCAGTTGGGTGCTATATAGGATCTAGTTTTCTTGTCCGATCTCACAAACCAAAAGTATATCAATCGTTGAGTCGTTATTTCTTAAGCCGCACAGTGGGACAACTTATATGAAAATGTAGGGAAATTAATTTATAAAGAAAAGAAAATTTCAATTCAACATAAATTCATTTTGAAATACGTCTTCGGCAAGGTCCAGTAAGCATTGCATTGATGCATTGCAAAATTTTTCTGTAGTCTTTAATCTGTTTTTTTTTTTTTTTAAATTCACAAATATGGGTCTTAGACCTTAAAAACTGTTTTTACCTAGCTTCTGTTTAAAAAAAAAAACGAAATTTAGGAAGTTTTATCAGATTGTTCTGAACATTTTTTCAAATTTTCGGACCTCTGTGTTCAAGACTTATGCACGAAATGCGAACAAATTTAGCCTCCTTTTCGAAATTCTCACTTTTTTATTATTTTTTTTTGTTTGGTTTTAAAAGTGTTCTAAAAACATTGGTCCGAAAAACTCAAGTTGTATAGGGTGTATTTTTTTAAGAAAAAGGTTTACAAACTTTTTTTTTTTTAACTTTTCGAAAAAACTTTGATTCAGAATATTTGATGATAAATGCATGTGATGATGGGAAAATATTGTGTTCATTTATAAAACTCGTATAAGACTTAAATTGAAATTAAAAAAAAAAAAAACATCTACAAGATTTGTGAATATTATAAAACTTTTTTCGAAAATCAAAACTTGAAGTTATTTTAAGTCAAACCCAGTTTTGCCTGAAAAACACAAAAATGTCATCCAAAAATTTTAAAAACTTAAGACTTAACCTAACATAAGTAATTATAGGACTTTGTCCGCTCCCGGAGCCCTTCTTTCAAATTATCAATAATTTAAAACTTAATTCTTATTTTGTAAGCAAATAATCTTAAAACGTCTTCAAAATCCTGCTTCTTTAAAATGTGTTTTAAATTCAAGAAAATTTCGATCCAAAATTAAAAAATTCATTCCAGGTTGTGGCCTTACAAATTTTACCAGGCCTTCATAGAGTGTGTGAAGTTAGCCCCCTTTTTTTTTAATTTGTTATTTTTGAAAGCTGTTCCCGGTTGTTCCCGATTTGTTACAATTTTTTTCTCAAAAATATTCAAAAATGGAGGTTTTAGTCCCAAAATACGGTTTTTCACCTAGCCCCCTTTTTTAAAATTGTTCTAGTTGTCTTGAACATTGTTCCAAGTTCTTGAACCTCTATAATAAAAATTTCAACTATATGCCCAAAATTCGAAAAAAATCTAGCCCCCCTTTTTTCGAAAATCGAACTTTTTAATTTTTTTTTAGATTTCAAAAAGTATTCTGAACATTGTTAAAAAAATTAAAGCTGGCAAAGGCCTATTTTTAAAGATAAGGCCTTCAAAACCTTTTTTTCAAAAACGCGAAAATTGGCTCTCCAAAATTTTATTTAAAAAAAAAACCTTTGATTCATATTTTTTGATCATAAATGCATGTGTTAAGAAAAAATTGTGTCCCTAAATTTAAAAAATCACCCTAAAACCTAAGACAACTCATTTAGCCCCCTTTTTCAAAAATCAGAAATCCAAAAGTTGTTCCAAGTTCAAAATCGCTCAAACCCAATTGTTCCAAAGATTCATCCAAAAATATTCAAACTTGAAGATTTTATGCAGAAATCCTTGTTCTAGCACTGGTTAGATAGATATCATACAACGTGGGGTAGGTGTCAAGCGGATTTTCTTGCGTCTACTTCACAACATGTTCTTACATATAAACCCCTCCTAATGCGATGACATTGATATCCTTAACTTTATTGGTTACATTTTTTTTTTTTTCAATTTCAAAGATATTTTGTCCCACTGTCGCGTGCATTTGTGGCATCGCACCATGTCGATCGAATAGCCTAGGAAAAGCCTATATTATGAAATAATTTTTAAATATATTTCATCGCCCATTCCCCATTTTTTCCATATCAAACACTTAACTCATGTGGGCGTAATCGGTGCTAACTTATACGAATTGGGTATTTTTTATGATCATCGGGAAGGAATACAATTCCCGCTCCTCCGACATTTACAAAAGTCAAAAAATATATTTTATGGGCTCTTTTAAAGGGACTTTACACTGAATACCGATAATTGCTTCACCATAAAGTTATTTCCATAATCCATTTTCTTTTTTATTAGGAAATTAAATTATGGTGGTTGCTTTGCTGGTTGGCGTGCTGAGTGCTGCTGAGGAGGTTGACGGACGGGGGATATTATTGGTGGGAGTATTTTTGTCCATCACTAACAATAAAAGTCGTGGATATAATTAACACTTTATAAAAATAAAATAGTTTAATTGATTTCAAACTTATTTACATTGTTGTCGTGAAGTTCTACTCCAAAGCCCAGACACTATGGCCCTTAAAAAAAAATATAGGCACCACGAGGAAAAGGGGTTTCGTTTGAAGTGCTATATAGCGCGATGGTAATGGCGATGGCGTGTCTATGGCCAATAATCCTTGGCGTTATTTTCTTCGCATGCAAATGTAATGTGAAAGAGTTGTTTTACAGTTAAAATAAAAATAAAAAAAAAATAAAACATGACAGGGTGTTTTTAAAGAGAGAAACGAGACGAACAAGAATAAAAAAAAAATCCATCCGTCCGTCAATATAATTCCTAGGCCTTAATTTTCTACACGAAAGCGAAGCCAATGCAATGTCAACAGTCTGGTTCCGATATTGTTAAGCTCTTTAATTTTTTTTGTTCTTCTGCTGTTTACTTTATTTTTCTTTTGTTTTAAATTTTTCACAACAATTGAAATTCGATGTCGTCGCCGCATTTGGGGTTTTATTCTTTTTTTTTGTTTGTTTTTTTTTTTGCTTTCTGCAGCTCAAATGATTGATGAAAGGATTTAATTCTCTTTTCTTTTTGAAAGGAGCTGCCACTCTGCCATTGCCTGGTGTTTAATAGAAGAAGAGAGTTGAGTATAGAAGAAATTAATTGATGGGCTGTTGAACGCTATGAATCAAACGGAATTAGGGGTAACATTTTTTGTTGATATAAAAATAATGAGGTGGGTACCTATATAGCTTTTTTCGTTTTCCTATAAATAATGACAGTGTTGATGGAGTCGATGAAATGTGAAAGCTTTGCCTTGCACGGAATAAGGGAAGGTATGCTTGCTCGCTTGAGCCGTTTGTTATGATTTTTTAAGGGTTCTGATGTTAAAGAGTTAATTCATGGTTGATAGACTGAGAATTTTAAATACAACTTTGACTTGAATTTTAGTTCAAGGAAAGTCAAAATAATGGACACTTCTACTCTCTCTTGTAAATTGATTTAAAATGTTTTTAGTCCGCATGGTAAAGGCTAGTTCCATCATATAGAAAACCCGATGGTGTTTTTTTTAGACGTGTAGTTTTCAATCTGGCAATACTTTTTTCTGAGTTGATCTTTTTGACAGCTGTCACTTGATTTATGCTCAATTTGGTTTGCCATTTCACAATAAACTTACTCATGAACAACGCTTCCAAATTGTGCCCAAAACAAGATTGCCGTTGATCCCGCTTTTCATAAGCGAATTTTGTTTAGCGATGAAGCTCATTTTTGTTGAATGGGTAGGTTAATAAGCAAAATTGTAGTATTTGGAGTGATCGTAATCCACAAGCCACTTTTGAGACGCCGTTAGATCCTCAAAAAGTCACTGTTTGGTGTACTCTATGGGCAGAGAGAATCATTGGTCCATGTTTCTTCAAAAATGAAGCCGGCCATAATGGTACAGTCAATAGGGAACGCTATACAGCCATGATTAATGAGTTTTTCGTATCTGAATTGGAGGATGTTGATGTGGACGACCTTTGGTCCCAACAAGACGGCGCTACAAACCATACAGCCAACGAAACAATCAATTTATTGAAGGAAACTTTTGGTGAGCGCATTATCTTGCGTCGTGGGCCTGTGGCGTGGCCTCCAAGATCTTGGGATTAAACACCGTGGACTATTTTTTGTGGGGTTGTGTGAAGTCACTTGTCTACGGAGATAAGCCCGAGGTGATTGACGCCTTGGAAGGGAATATTCTGCACGTTATTGCTGACATACCCGAAATCATTTTTAAAACATAATGGAAAATTTTATCTTTATAAAAAAACTATATTTTTGGCCATAACATTAAGTTATATGCGTTTTATTTCATCTTGAAAACCACAAGTCTAAAAAAAACACTCTTTACTAACAGTTGGTTTACACAAAACGTTTTAATCAAACTTTATAAAGGGTCCGCCAAATAACTTTCTTTTTTTTTTGAAAATGGCGCAAAACCTCGAGTGTAACTTCGGCTGTGTGGCACGTAGTCCCGTCCTGTTGAAACAAAATGTTGCCAATATCCTCTTCTTCAATTTTTGTGAACAAAAATTCGTTCAACATGGCCCGATAATGATCCCCATTGACTGTAAGGGCCACTCCTTGCTCATTTTCGAAAAATGGCCCAATTATGCCTCTGGACCAAAATCCGCACCAAACAGTGACTCGTTTTGGGTGTATCGGCTTTTCAATGTATGCGTGCGGGTTTTCTGTGCCACAAATGAGCAAATTTTGCTTCTTTACTACCCGCCAAGATCAAAATGAGCTTCATCTGAAAAGATGATTTTTTTTGGCAAAATCGGCATCTTCTCTAAGTCGATCGCAGGCCCACTTAGCGAAGCGTATACACAACCATATTCGTTCAGCGGAAGGATAAAACTAATTATCTGTCAAATCAGACATGAGCTAAGTGTTACCATTCACGAAATAAGCACTAGTTGAAAAAATAACGTTAGATGGCGGACCCTTTAGAACAGGTAGCTGCCATACAATGATTTCGGTTTCTTTTTCAATTTTTTCTCGAAAATGACTTTACTGATTTTGATTAAACTTATCGTACCTGTTATTTTAAAAGCAGTTTCAATAATACTGCATATAACGAGTTTGCCAAAAAATTCGAGTATCGGATATAGAGTTTTGGGTTTTATTTTTATTCAGAATTGCAATATATTTAAGTTATTCCTTAAAATCTATACTTAATGGCTATAGATCTTGCGCGAGTTTTTACATGATTAAGTTATATCTTAAATCTTTCTTAAAGTTAATTTTCATATCAAATACATTTTTGCAAAGTCCAGTGTCACTTTGTTCAACCTGTAAGATAAAAAGAAAAATCTGTTTTCCTTCTTAAAAATTTTGCCAACAAAACAAAAATAAACTGTCCATTTTACTTATCCACTTTTATTTTTATCTCTTAAACAGCTAAACCTTAACAAACAGAAAAATAAAGAAAACAAAACTCTTTAAACAAAAGATAAAGACTTCCGTTTTGCTTATGGTCATTTCCCACAAAAGGGTTGATGTGATGTCTTTTGTATCTTATATCTTTTATATCCCTCCATCAATATTGTAAACGAAAATATTTACATTCTCTTTACAAAAGGATTACCATATTTTCGAATATTTGTCTTGTTTCTCTATTTATTTTCGTTTGAACTTAAGACTTCACTCACATTCACATATGAATTGATTTTCAATTTGAAGAATGATGATCAATTTCAAAGACATTTCCAAGAAAACAAAAAAAAAAACAAAAAAAATACATGTTTAGATACATTGTACAAAATCCAAATGTATCAACACAAAAGGGATATAGCCTTCAATATTTTTTTTTGTAATTTCTCAATCATTCAAAATCTCTTCAGTCCCTCATCGATTCCAATGAAGGATAACTTCTATAAATTTTGTTTTCTTTGATTGGAATTTGTTTCCACATATTAAAAAGATTTTGCTTTGATAAAAGATGCATAGATGCATTTTGGTGAAAATGAAAAATGAGATGCATTTCCTTGTGGGGGGAATTCGATTCTTTGTATTTGAAAAATTTAAATGAAATATCGTTTCAATTTCTATTTAATTCAAAATAGGTTTCTCATCACAGTTATTTAAGGAATTTTTCAAAATGTTTCAAATCGGGGTGGTACGATAGTATAAATGTTGAATCTTATGAAAAGTAAGATGCAGCTGCAACACGACTACATAATATTTTCTTTAAATTCAAATTTTCAAGAACATTAAGTTAGGTGAAGAACGTTGACGTGCAGATCACCTGCTTCCACACTTCAAGTTTTATTAAGTAATGTAACGATATTCTCAAGATAAAACTAAGCCCTTTTTCCATAAGTGGAGAAGGAGATAAGCATTCCTCAACCACTTATATCATATCGTATAAGAGACCACTTGAGCTCATTACCGAAGATTGACCTGCTTCAATCCTCCATACTTATTCCATATGGAAATAGATACTGGGAGATCTCATCATAATTGAACAAAGATAGACTCACATTTGATCGAAATTTCTGTCTGCACTTGCAGACAAAAATAAAATCAGACAAAGATACTTTGCTCAACAAAATAAAAGCAAAAAGGCACAATTAATTTCATTCCATTATCTTTAAAACTTCAATCCACTTAAGGCTCCATGTAGCTCTCACCATCTTCACCCATAGCCATAAGTGAAGAGGGGCAACAAAAAAACAAATCTTCTCTGATTTCTTGGGTGAATCTACAAAGATCTCTATGAGAGGATCATCAGCGATCTTCAACCATCCGCATCGACAAGACGACAATCACAAATAATTCGAGAATCATTAGAATCTTTTGGAGGACGCGACATCTTGAATATAAGACCCAGGGGTAATTATTCGGAGTGATTCCCTTAGTCATAGCATGAAAGATAGACTCCAATGTTACGCTCCACTTGCAACACGCACAATGCACATGCACATGATCGTCAAAGGAATATTATAACCTACACTTAAGTGCTCAATGATAAATGGTCCTATACTTCAATCTATTCAAAAAAGGATTTTTCTTTTTTGTATCTTTTGTACATCCATATCCATACTCGTATCTCTGTCTTTTGAAAAGAATATAAATTTGGAAAAGATTTTGTTCTTCTTTATTTTTTAAATAGATGATCTCTCTGATGCCATACTTACTAATTAAGGGGGAAGCACGATCGTTTGTATAGCGGATTTGGCTTTGGATAATGAAAAGTGTTTTTTTATTTTTATATTTATTTTCTGGTACCCCACAGTTTTCAGCCCCTAATGGATGTAAATGGTCTGTTTAATTTGAAATGTGTGCCCAAGTTTTTTTTTCTGTCCCGGCAAAAGAAAGAGAATCATTTTTTATTTGAGAATTTATTACGGACAAGTGGTGTGAGTTCAAAAAGGCGCGCATTTGATTGAATTGAATTTATTGTAGAAAGTTGTAACTCTTGGTGATAAAAAAGCTAGAAACCATAGCGCAGTTTACCAAAATGATTTAACCAAATTTAAATAAATAATAAAGGGTGTTTTTTTAAGACGTGTGGTTTTCAATCTGGCAATACTTTTTTCGGAGTTAATCTTCTTGACAGTTGTTACTTGATTTATGATCAATTTCGTTTGCCATTTCATAATTAATAGACTCACTCCTGAACAACGTTTGCAAATCGTGCAAATTTATTACCAAAATAATCGTTCGGTTCTGCGTCCAATATTCGGTCGACATAATCGCAAAATCGCAGAAATTCCAGCAACCATGAGTCGGTTTTGCACCACGTTTACTCTAGTGGATAATGCGCATCCTCAGAGACGCTGTACAGGGCGCACTGAAGACGCTATTGCTGCTGTGGAGCAGAGTGTCGAAGAAGACCCGAATGAGTCTATCCGCCATCGCGCGCAACGATTGGAGCTGTCGAAAAGTGGGCCTCTCGGCTGGAATTTATTCGAGCCAGCCGCTGCGGCCACTTGCCCGAAATCATTTTTAAAACATAATGGCTAACCCTTATTGGTTATTGTTTTATTGGCCTTAAATGACCGATTTAAATTGATATCACTTATAAAACACGAATAGTCGATTTTTCGATCATCAGTTAAACGTTTAGTTAACTGCCAGGAGCAATAACTATAGGAACAAATGTTGGCTTTATCTGAAGATCGAGTTAGATTCTATAATGATGGATGCATTTGCTTCAAATTTTGTACAGACAATTTGAAAACTGGTAGTTTTTTATTTAGGGGGGGGGGGGCAGGGCGGGTAGAGGAAGGTTCGGGTCCGGATTTTGGAATTCGATTTTTCATTAAAGCATGATTTGTTTGTTGGATAAGTTATTTAGAAATAAAGAACGTACAATTTTCCTTAAAGAAATTTTCCTTTGAGCTACAATAAAGTAGAAACGCTTGTATGAATTCATTCTTTTCATACAAATTATGAAAAATTCATCAAAATAAACAAGTCTATTAAGAGAAAAGCCACGATAAAGCCTTCCTCAAACAAGGTTTATTTTCATTGAAGTGTTTCATTAGGTCAATGAATTTTTCTTTGAGTTAACGAAAAATAGGTTAATGTAAGAAATTTCATAAATTTACCAAGTACTACCGAAAACCCCACTCTGTAACGTTAAATTCGACTATGGATTTTTCTAAGTATAGAATAAAATTCATGAACAATTCTAAATTCGTCTCCAAGAGAAAACAAGAGTATAAAAGTTATATCAAATTTTTTGAACACCGTGTTAAAAACTACATGAATATTTGCCTGACTTTCAATTATTGAACACTTTTTATGTTTGGGGCCATCTCTCTCAAAAATAATGGCCTATTAAATATAGTATTCCAAAAAACCTTTTTTCAATTATTTATCGATCTAATTTTTCCACCAAAAAAAAAAACGTATCTTTTGACTTAAACGTTTTTATTAACTCGGTTTCTTCTCTGTCTATTTGTTCCGCACAAATTTTGCAATCGATTTTAAACTAACTTACCGGACCGATGAGCTACAGACTTTTAATTTCAAAAAGAGCTTAGAACTCCATGATAAAATGTATGCTTAAAGTTTGAAGTTTCGAGCTCATTAGTTAAGTTACGATTAGACGGTCAACGAAAATGGTCACCGCGTTGACTCTCTGATGTCAAAATGACGTATAATTCCGTCCCAAAGTTGTCTTGTCGTGTGATCGTCGACGCACGATTTTTTCCATGCGTTAACGGCTGCGTTAACCCTACGTTGACATTGTTTTTACATACAACGCATTGAATTTTTTCGTTGAACGTGTAATCACCCTGAGCAAATGTTAGGACACATTGACGCAAAGCGTTGACCATAATCCCAACGTTGACATTGCATACTTTTCTGCCACGTCAACGTAGTCTGCGTTGACTTCCGTGAGACATTGACGTACTAGTGTCACTCGTGTGATCGTCAATGTGGTATGCGATGACATGGCCAAAGTTGACGGCTCAATGGCAGTGCGTTGATGACTTTTTTTTGTGACGTTAGAGAGTTAATGCGTTGACCATTTACATTGACCGTCTACTCATAGACGCACAACTAAAAACCAGAAACTAATTAAATAATTCAAATTTTAAATTAACCCCTTTTTGAGAACGAATTCATATGTATAAAATAATTTCTTCTAGCCCAAAACATAAAAATAAAATATGCACGACTGGGTCACTTGCTCTTATGTGCAATCACACTGTGGTTCAAAAGTCTAAAATAAATTAGTTATGGGAGCCTATATTTTTTCCATTTGTCAAAACTTAGTTTAATTGCAGGTAGTATTTTTTAAGTATACAAAAATCAACAATATAGTCCCGATTTTCACATATATACATTATGGATGCAAGGAAATTATATTGTTTAAACTGGAAAATTGTTTTAAATCAACAAAATTAGAAATTGATTGAAATATTTCTGAAAGTGCTTTGAACCCAACGCAATGTACACCATCTGAATTCTTAAATAAACCTTAATTAATAAGAAAAAAAATTTAAAACTCGTAGGAGAGGTTTTAAAAATAATTAATATTTTGTATATAAAATTTTGTTAACAGTTAAAAAAAAAATTGAAACTTAAGCCAATTTGAATTACACTTATTAATGTGGAGTTAAAAATTGAATTTTACAAATATTTTATATATTTTATTTTACGTGTATTTTCGAAATACCGAATTTTTCAAAAAATTATTTTGAAATATTTTTTCAAAAGCCAAAAATATTTGTTTTGAAAGTTTTGATATGCAACATTATTTAAACTTCTTACAAGCTTCTGTACAAAAAATTTAATTTTATTCGGTAAGTCATATCATGAGATAGTCGAAAATAAAAAAAAAAACGTCCTATGGTAGGTACTGTTGAGTATAGATCAATGTAAAATTTAATAATTTTAAATTCAAGACCTTACTAATTACGAAACACAAAAATTTTTTTATCAAAATCGTAGAAGTCGTTTTTGAGAAAAAAAAAGATTATCCTTAATGGTTTTTAAACATTTGTATGGGAGGTACCGTTAGTTTTGTTTATAGGAATATTTTTTTTCTAAAATCTTCAAGATAATATTAAAAAACTGCTTTTTGCCAAATTTAATAAAAATCGAAAAAGTGGTTTTTAAATATTAAGTTTTCAAATTTGGTACACAATATTATTTAGAATATGTCAATTATTCTTTCTACAAAAATTGATCAGAATCTATTGAACCGTTTTCGAGAAATGCGGAAATCAAAAAATGGTTCTTTGGAAGGTAAAAAACCATTTTTTTACTAAACGGAAGCATATAACTTTTTAAATTTATTGAAGTCTTTTTTAAAAAATCTGTGCAGCCGATTTTGAGAAAAATGAGATTTTCCTTTTTGGCCAAAAAAATTTGTATGACAGGTACCGTTATTTTTGGTGATAAAAAAACATGAAAAGAACGTGTGGGGGAGTGTCCAAAAAGTACCATATTTAAAGAAAATTGACCCATCCGTTTAGGCTGTAGCCGAACAGAAAGACAGACGGACGTTTTTGCGAGACTCATTTTTTTCGTCTTCTCTATCATGGTCTATCATGTCAAGTTTGATCAAAATCTCGAGTTCGATTTTTTGTACGAATCCATAACTTGCCATATAGAACCTATATATTCGTAAGTAAAAAGAGAAGAACGTTGGGCATAGGTATGCAATATACAGCATTTTTTCGGATTTTAACTTGTTTCGTGATACAAAAGTTGAACTCTCTTTCAAGACGTTTTGGAAGTTTTTTTTTCTAAAATTGTGTATTTTATTTTAAAAACATCTCTTTTGGATGAATTGAATGTTCCTACGCACATTTTCCTTTTGAATTGTTCTTAATTGTCTATTTCCCATAAATAAAATACAAAGGAAATTAAGGTCACATAAATAACTATAGCTGAATTTTACAAATTGATACTAAATTGATCTTTTACAGGTGTTTATCTGCCTACTCACTCCCACACAAAACATAATATATTAATTTATTTTTTCTCCGAAAATATAAAAACGCATAAATATAATTTTTCTTAAAGAAATAAAAAAAAAACAATTTTATGATAAAATTTATGAATGAAATATTCAAAGTAAAATGCATCCAATACACACACACAACAAAAAAGTAGATCAAAGTCCCAAAAATACGTATACCACTAACCAATAAATTAAAAGTTTTTTATCAATTTGTTTATAATTTACCGAAAGCCAATTTATTTGATCATAATTCATTTTCAATTTGGGTGGCGGTGGCAATCAGAATAAAGACTGTTTTATATTTTTTTTTTAATTTTATTTAAGCGGCTTTATAAAGTTATTACAGCTTGTTTGCCATCATAGAGACAATTTCTCTTAATTATCATCATAGGCTAAAGGGTCTGTGACCTTTCGAGTCACTTTATTCATTGTTTTGTATGTGAAGCTTGTTTTTAACAGAAATAAAATTGATAAGAATAATTTATGAACAAAACAATGAGTGATTTACATTGATTGTTTACTTTTGTCTCATATTTTGATTTATTGATGTTGATGGTGTAATTTACGGCGCCAGAGCTTGATAATGTATAACAATAGGGCTTATCTGAATTTGTAGTTTGTAATTTTATTTAAACTTTGTGCACATGTATTGTATATTCGGTTTGTTCATTTCGGAGAAAGAGAGAAAATATATCCTGGAATTTTGTTGTCTCTGACACAATGGACATAAACAAATGGGTGTTATCAAACAATGCGCCTTTATGACAAAGGGAGAATCATTTTGATTACTTTCTGATACATTCTTTAATTTGACATCTTTACTTGTATGTTTATTGAAATTAACTTAATTTACAGGGTGATTCGCATACGGTGTGACAAAAACCTAGAGCGTGTAGGTTGGGTTAGGGCAGGAAAAAAATCGAAAAGGAGTGGGGTACATTCCCCCCATTTAACCAAGAAATAGTATAGGAGGGGGGTCTATTCCCCTCACTTAAAACAGATAACAAAATATTAAAAAACAACAGTTACACATACAATGCCATGCTATACCTTTTTGTAAAGCCAAAAATCTATTATTTTATTGTGTTTTTAAATAATAAGTTGTTTTAGAGAATAGTGTTTGAAAAAATTAATTTTCAAACTCAAAATTTCGAAAAACAAAAATGAAAAAAAATTGTTTAAAATTGTACGTTATTTGGTAGTATTTTTGTTTTTAATATTCAATATCCTTGTTAATTTTTAGTCAAACACTCTAAGCTGGATGCTAAAATCTCTTCTATTTCTTCAGAAAATGCGTATGTATAAAACACAGTGGGTTTAGTTATACTAATTTGTAACTCAAGAACGGCTGGATTAATTTTAGTGATCTCTGATTTCACTTTGTAGGGTAGAATGAAATAAAAGTTAGAAAAACGTATCCGATTAAAAGAACTCTACTTGCGTTTGAATGGTTATTCTTAGCAAATGGCTTCAAGGAAAAGTTTTTTAAGAAAATTGCAATTTTTAGGGTGAAATGGGATAAAAATAAGAAATTCCGATTTAAGAAATTCTATTTTTTATTTAATTTTGTTATTTTTGGAGAGAAATGGGTTTAAAAAAAAAATGTCCGATTTAGGAAATTCTTTAATTGTTGGAATTTTGTTATGTTCGGGGAGAAATGGGGTACAAAAAAATTGTTTAATTTTAGACATTATTTTAGTGTGTAAAAGTTGACTTTTAGTGGGTGGCTTTAGGGTCCTTTTTTTAAAAAATGGGGTAAAAAGGAAATGTTGCATTTTTTTTTAGAAGAACTTACATGATAAATGGAACAGGCTAGAAACTGGATATCTTAAGACTGAGACAAAATATCAACTTTATTTAAACGCAGTTTCAAAGGATGGTATAGATTCCGGAGACGGTACAATCATGAATTGTACGCAATCTACCTTGAAGCAGATATCGTGACAAAAATTAAGCTCGGTAGACTCCGGTGGGAAGGGCACCTAGCTCGCATGAGCGAAGAGGAACCTGCTCGGAAAGTTCTTTGTGGTACATTCTATGGTAGACGACAGCGTGGTAGACCATGCTTGCGCTGGAGAGATGGCGTAGACCAGGACGCCCGGAGCCTTGGGGTGCGCAACTGGATGGCGGCGGCTCGAGACCGGGATGGGTGGAGAGACTTGTTGAAGGAGGCCAGGACCGGACCCCGGTTGTCGAGCCGACGATGATGATGATAGTATTAAAAATAAAGTCCTAAACAAAGTTTATACCACGAGAATTAGCAGAGTAGTTTTTGTTAACATGGGTCAGGGTTCACCAAAGTAAGCATTTTCTTAAATCCACGATAAATGATGTAAAAATTAGAGATAGATCTTTACTGTAAGATTTTTTTTTTGGTAGAATATACCCAAGAACCTCACCCTGAAATATTTCCAACCAGGTCCGGGACACCCTGTATAAATGTTTTCAAAAAATTAATTTTTGAATTGTTTTAAAGTTTTTTTTTGTTGTGGGTTATTTTATTATTAAAAACTGCTCTAAAAATTTGTGAATATTTTCATAATTAAATATCTGTTGAAGAAATAAAACGGAGATCTTCTTTTTTTTGGCATCAAAATATTTTATTACTTTTTGTATTTTTTTTTAAATTCAATTTTTTTGCTTTTGAGAACATTTTGTTCTAATTTGTGTTTCGATTTTCAAAATCACTTAAACCTAAAACCAAATACGCGTGACCTAGTCGTGCATTTTAATTTGTTCAAAAACTCAAACCTTTATCTTTAATTTGAATTAATGGGGATTATCAATAATGCGAAAAATATACCTGCCAATGGAAACTCATTGTTCTTATTATTTGGCAAAGATCTTGCTTTCACTTTGTTGTAAATCAAATTTAAATTTAAGAATATATAGGTATATGTATGTTGAACCTATTTCTTATCATCCATATGTACATTATGTACCTATACCTACACGGGTAAAAATTTAGTAATAAGTAAATGTGTCCTTCAAGTAAACGGGTTCTATTGTTGTTCCAGAAATGAAGATAAGCTAGTGTTTTTGAATTTATTCTCAGACAATTTTTCGTCAGATTTACCGTTATTAGCTTATTTATGTAAACCAATTTCTGATAGGGAGATACTTAGCTATCAAAAAAGTTACTAATGTCGCCTACTCCCTTTATAATCAAAAACATTACCCATATAGTTTTTATATCAACAACATGCCAAACTAAGACACGACATATCTTAAATTTTGGCCTGAAACTACATTTTATACCGCAGAATGTAATATAAACTGTTGGAAATACAAAAGAAGCAGTCAAATTAAACTCTTTTGCTTAGATAAAATCGTAACTAACTGTGTATCTCGAGTGCTCCTCAAGGGAGAGCACTTGGTTTTTTTTTGAAGTAAAACTCGCACATCAAAATCTCAAATAGCTTACGAATATCAAAATTCGCAAATTAATAATCCCGCTTTTCATATTCTCGCAGTTACCAAATACCGCTTTGAAAAACATCGTTAGTATTTACATCTCGCACCCAAAAATCTAGCAAATATCAACCAAAATCTCGCAAATTAAAGTCCCGTTGTTCGAGAAAACTGTTGACATAGCTTGTTAACAGCATGGCTACTGAAGACAGAACATACCCTAGGGGGAGCAATGAGGAGTTGCGTAAGCGGGACTAAGGACCCAAAAGGTAGTTTAAGTCCTTCGAACCCGCAAATCTAACTGCAATAAAGTCCAAAATTTAGCTTTAGACTTAAATTTAGCTTTAGAAATGAATGTATAACCTACTATACATACCTACTTGAAAAGGTTATTATTTTTATTTTATTTCCAAATGCGATAATTTAGTTTGCGGATTTTTGTATTTGTGAGATTGAAAATTGCGGAATTTTTTTATTGCGAAATTTCGTAACGTGATAATTCTTCAGCGATCGTTATAGAAGGTACATACATACCTTATAACAAGCTTTTCAGAAACCTATGCAAATAGAAATGTAATGAGGAGAGAGGAATTCGCTTGAGCCACTTAAAAAAAAAGGATTTAAAATCTTGTATTTGTTCATTTTGAAAATTAAACAAAGCAACACAGGAATGGGTCTGCTAGTTATAAATAAATATATTGTCTGATTTCCAATCGTAGGTACTCAATATGCTTTTCTTTATAATCCTCGGTTTCAATTTCTAAAATCTTCTTCACTCACATATTCACCGAATCACCTCAGAGCCACCCCTGTTGTATTCCATCTAATCTCTCCACAAATTTTGTTGACAGTTCAACTGCTGTTATACATATCCATCAACTTTCTTTAACTCTTATCTCATAAGAAGATTCATATTCAAAATGTCAACATTTCTCAATCTTATTTTGGGAACCTACCTCTTTTTGTTTGCAATCACTGGCACCAGCAACTTCCTGTTTGATATCCTCCTCGTTGTCGAAACGGTTATATTCAAATTGTCGACCCATATTTTTATTTTTATTTTAATTTCTATCTCTCAACGCGCACTTTTCGTTATCACAATTTTATCGGACTCACTTCCAAGGAAGATCACAACAACAATGATTATTTTTTTTCAAATCCGCACAGAAGGGCACTGTAGTTGATGTTGATAACACTGTTTCTATAAATATATTTTGATGGCAATAAATTCTTTATTTTTTTTTTTTGTATCACTTGTGTTATCGTTGGTTAAAGAAATATTTAAAAATTCAAAACTTTGTTTATTTCCGTAGATAATCCCAGTGTTTGGAAAAATTTCGAATTGGAATGGAATTTCGAAGGGAAAAGAGAGCGATACGGAGCCGTACGATCACAACAAGCATCGGACACGAAATGTTTTCATTTTCATCGTCCAATCATGCACATTGTCGAGTCGACACAGTCGTCGTTGTCGCTGTCGTTGTCGTTTCGGTTGGATTTTATAATACGAATATTCAACACAAAAATCATCAGCAACAGCAGCAGCAGCAGCGGTTTAAGTGTAGAAGAGCAAGAGCATAGGAAGCAGGCACTTTTCAGAGTTCATATGGACAGCACGGCCGGTGCGCGGTGTTCACTCAATCCCCCTGCAGCAGCAGCAGTAGCAGTTCAGAAAAAGGAGGTAAATTATATGAAACGGCAACTCATCGTCATCAAGCAAGAAGCACCAACCCTCCCTTCCCCAGCTATACCAGCACAGTTCTCATTCCACTCGGGAACTTTTTCAAAAATGCACTGCACTGAGTTTAATTTTTTCGAATTACTGAGTGGAATTTCTGTTAGTTTTCCCGGCCTAGCCGGGTGGGTTTTTCTTTTTCTTTTATATTTTTTTTTTTTTTTGTATTCTTTTCATTTTTCATTTTCCACTTTATATTTGTTCTTTATTTAGTTTCACTCATCAGACTTAAGCCCAACGATGACGGCGACGTTATAGTGGCGGCAGCACAGGTCATAATTATGATGTATGCGACTTATGTATGTATGCTGCCTCGCCTCCTTCGTATGTCCGATTGTCAATCTTTTTTTTGTTTGCTGCATGGAATGCAATATGCACTGAAAATTCTGCAATGTGCATTATGGTGAGGGTATGGTGTTGCCATTCAACAAAAGCGGATAATAAAGGATTTGTTTGGGGCTTAACTGATGATGTTATAGACAGAAATGTGGGAAATATTTTTTTAATTCCGACCTGCTTAAGAGCTTTGGAGAGTTGGCTCTGTCTACAAAGTTTCTAAAACTTTTTTAAATAAAACTACCTAATATTTCAATATGTATTTTGGTTCACAATGGAAAATTCTTCAACGCTATCCGAGAGATTTAGGAGCAAGATCATAAGTCTACAAGCGGAAAATTTTATATTTGTGATTTCAAATTCGACTTGAATAGGTGGGTCAAAAGACTGCGGTTTTATCACCCTGTCTGTATTTTGTGCCTTATCCTTATAGTTAGGGAAACTTGGCATTAAAGTTGTCAAAATCGGAAAAGGCTATAAAATTTATTTTTAATTTGTTGTCTTCCTCATCTGTTACAAATATAGCGAAGCAACGCGAGCCCGGGTCTGTTAGTATAAATAAAGGGTCTTCCAATAGGGACTTGCGAACTTTGACAATTGATAGCGGCCATATTGTTGAAGCTCTATCTGTCAAATTGGCTTTCATTTATTCAGTCTGCTTTGCCAAATCATCATGGATGGATATTGCCTTCAACCACACGTATGAATATCATAAAATTTTTTTATCAAAATGGGAAGTCGGGTTCGGGCAACGTTCCGCCACTTACGGTCATCTACAGCGATGAGGCCGATTACTGGTTGAATAACGTTGAAATTAGTTGAATACGTCAACAAACAAAATTGTCGAATTTAGTACGATACCAATCCACATATGAGGTCCAAGAGCGTCCTATGCATCCCGAAAAAATTTACTGTTTGGTGTGGATATTAGGCATGTGGCATCATCGGTCCATATTTCTTTGAGAACGACGTTGCCCAGGCCATCACCATCAACGGCGAGCGCTATAGGTCAATGATTACCAAATCCTTTTGGCCTGAATTGAATGATATGGAGGCACCAACGACATGTGGTTTCAACAGGACGGCGCGCAGCGCTACGTGCCACACAGCTCACGCCACACTGGAAATTCTGCAAGAGCTACTCGAGGGCATGGTCATCTCTCGTAGAGGTGATGTGAACTGGCCACTAAGACGATTGCGATTTGACCCCGTAAGCCTTTTCCTTGTTGGGGTTTTCTGAAGTCCTCAAAGCTAACACAACTCATGCCATCGGTCAAATAAAGCCTGATTTATGCGCCAGAGCCATACAAAATTGGACATTTCGGATGCGTGCCACCCAAAGAATCGACGGCGGACATTAAAATGATGTTGTATTCCATAAATAATGGCATCCGTAAGCCTTTCAAACGAATACAAAATTACGATGACATCTCTCACCCACATTTTGTGTTATTTAAATTTAAAAATAGCAAGCGCTTAATGAACGACCCTGAATAATAAAAAATGTCAAATTATTGAATAAAATTAAAAGCCATATAGTGGAAAATAAGATCTCGGAGGGCTCACCAGTCTCAGTCACATGGGCAGGATTCCTCAGCAAAATTGGATCCGCATGCTCACTTGCTGACGGAGTGAAATCTTTGAGATCTCATTTTCCTGAACACACATTATAAAATCTTTTGAAATTTTGAAGCAACATGTCTTAAGTATTATCTGGATTCATATACAGCTTCTGGAGCTCTTTAAGTTCAATTTTTTGCTTAACCCTCCTTAAAGATCCAAACTTGTTCTACTAAAATTATCCAAAAGATTTAAATCAAAATATTTTTCATTTTAAACTGGCAATACCTTTAGTCGAAAGTGGAGCTATCAACAAGCTTATTATTACTTTTTTGCACAGTTCATTATATACATACAGGCAGAAGCAGCATTTGCACTGACAATCCCTTGCAAATAATGAGAACGTTCTTCCATCCGTGTAGTTGTTCATCCCTTAGCGCGATGACTATTTACCTGAGTAGATTTGCCTCATTGCATGAGTGCTTGCTTGGTGAGTGCCTGCCTGACTGCTGCTACTAGGGCAACTTGGTTGCCTGCAACATGGCACACACCATATCATCCTACCTTTCAACCAGCTCTGTATACGGGCTCGGTCCTAATAGGCTTATTTATTATTTACATATTTGTTGTGCACATATATACCTACCAATTCGCAAAGAACCGGGCCCGGACAATCAGGCCCGTACCGTAGTATTACTGAGTTGATGAGTTGTCGGAGTGTGTGCGCTCCTAGCGCACGTATTTACGCTGATTATAAAGATAGTTCCGTTCTTTTCATTATTTTTCTGGATTACACAACGGTTGAGTCGAAATGAGTCGATGAAATAAGGGATAAGGGGTTAACGTTGGGTGATTTTTATCTGCACAGTAAGTTGACGAGGTATTGGTTGTGTTTTGGTGCTCACCAGAAGAGATGCGGCGACTAAGATAGCCTTTGATCTCGATTCAATGCTCCCGGGATATCTGATGAGCTGATGAAGCTCCATCACCGCTGCTTCTGCTGCTGGGCCGCTGCCACTGCAACACAAACATTTATTTAATTATAACGAACCGGAATCAGCGGCTGGCGCTTTATGGGGGAAATGGTATTTGTGTCATCGCGAGGCTGATGGGGTGGAATGGAGACCAAGTCAAAATATGAAATCAAGATGCAGAATGTAGGTCATCCTCATCATCATCGTGTGACGCAGCTGAGTTCCCATGCGACACACTGTACCACATTTACGCTTCGAAATTCTGGAAGATTGACATAGTAAAGTACGGTGGAATAGCTTTGTTTGTTTTCCCCTTTCGCGACGCGACGAGCCAACGACCAACGACTGACATCTCGAAAATGGAGTGCTTTGCTGTTTCGGTGTTTGACACACACATATACATTTTTGTATGTTTTGACATGTTATAGCTGATGGTTGCTTCTTTTTAACTACATACATATATTCGGATGACGATATATATGGCGCTTCGGGATGCAATTTTGCTGTCGTCAAAAGGTAGGTCTGTGCGACACATGTTGTACAGGATGACGCGTGGTGTTGAACATCATGAAGCACTATAAATATATGTCAAACCCACTCTCCTGCCTCCCCGCCATCATCTACCGACACAGCGACAGCGACATGTCATGTAGAACATAGTTTTCTTGTTTGACATTGATGTGAATCATGCGGTCGAGATTGTGATTAAACTTTTCGAGGGTTAAGCCTTTGAGACTTTTGAGTGTGATGCAAGAGCAAGGCGATATGCGAAATGTGAGTGTGATCGTGATGATGTTGAGAGATTTGAAAAACCTATGTCGACATAATTTTCTCTGTTTTTTTTTTTTTTTTTAATCTCTAGGGTGATATGAATCTAGTGGAATTATTATGGATGTGGTGTTTATGTGAAATTTGTATAGTTTTTGACTGTTCGAAGTGAGGAAGTGCGCTATTGGATTGCGAAAGTTGAACAATTTTGATTGCTTATTGCGATAACATCTATTTGTGAATACTGATTTGAATGTATTTCATCTTTAAATGAGGGCTTTCGCGGATATCAAAGAGAATCTAATTCTATGAAAAACCAGTGGGAAACATATACAGACAGGGTAAAAAAAGAAAAAGGATATAGAAAGATGGTTTCCCTTATTCCGTTTAGAGTGGGTTTATTTGTTCTTGTTATGATGTGCCTTGTTGATTAAGTCTGATTTCATTACTATCTTTCAACCAACAAGCGTCGGTCACCATGAGGAAGCTCGATTTGTAGCTAGCTCTGCGTGATCGTGATGCAGTTTCGCACTGAAGTTGATTGAGTAACCGTGTGTGTCAACTAGAGATGAGCAAAAAATCACGACCTGTGATTTTCGACCTGTGAGTCAAAAATCACAATCACTACCTGTGAACGAATCTTTAATAAACCTGTGAGTGCCCTAAATGTGATTGAAAATCACAACTGTAGTAAAATCACAACAAAAAGAAACGATTCACAAATCACGACAATCGCACAATGAACTTTATGAACTGTGAACAAAATCACGACGAGAGAAAAGTCAACAATGAGTAAAATGAATCAGAACGAGAACTGTAGTAGTGATTTAGTTATTATTTTAGCAACTGAACGAAATCACAATACAGAAAAACAAAATCTCAGGACTCATGATGAAAATATGAAGAACAGATTAATTCCTTTATTTTTAGTTTAGGATCTAGAAAATAGAACTGAATTGTGAATTGAGGTCCTGGCCTGGTTGTGATTTTGTACACAAGGACAAAGAAAAGTGAAACTAAAATTTTGACATTGCAAATTTTCGGGTTTCTCCTGGAGCTAGAGAGCTGGGCGAGACACAACGGTAATTTCCACCTCCTAAATCAATTGGCGTTACTCCGTTTTTGGATCCACCGTATGTATGTATTGGAAATTTTGGGCAATCGGTATTTTAGACATTCGAGATTTTGCTATTTGATAATTTTGAATTCGGGACTTGAGATTTTTAGCATTTTTGTATTCATGGTTATGTCCTACGAGGTACTTTTAATTACTTATATGTTGTCCCCATTTAATTACTTTATATTTTACAGAGAATTTTTTTTTGGCCTCCAAAGATATTCCAAACTTGTCAATCACAATCTCAGGTTAAACTCACAGTGATTCAGAAATCACAGTTATACCTGTGATTAGAAAATCACAGTTTAGCTCATCTCTAGTGTCAACTGAGTTGGTAGCTTTCTCTTATGCGACGTCGTTTTCAAAGAAATATGGACCGATGACGCCGCCAGCCCGAAATCCACACCAAATAGTGACTTTTTCGGGATGCATAGGACACTCTTGGATCTCATGTGGATTGGTATCGTCCCAAATTCGACAATTTCGTTTGTTGACGTAGCAATTCATCCAGAAATAGATCTCATCGATGAAGATGACCGTAAATGGGCGAAGCTCACGGAGCTTTGACTGAACAGAACAACCATTTTTATAAAACAATTTTACCTTTGCGTGAATAAATGACAGCCAATTTGACAGATGTAGCTCCAACAATGAGGCCGCTATAAACTGTCAAAGTTCGCAAGTCTCTATTGGAATACCGAAGAAGCAATAATTGGCCAGTTTTTATTTGTTTGATCTCAGTTACAGCAAGTTAATCACTGTCTGAGTTAATAGGGCATAATTTCCCCTAACAAAGTTCTTTAAGTATCCTCAAATAGACAAAAAAATGTTGAAATCTGGACGCATAGCACAAAAAAATTTGCATCAAATTTTTTCAATGTATAACATCTCCCATTTAAATATATGCGAAAACTTTATGTCCTCGGTATCTGACCTTCCTCGACAAGAGCTCGTACGAAAAATATTTTACAAAAAATAGAAACCGCAAAATTTTTAAAAAATTATTATTATTAAATGAAAGCTATTAGAAAAAAAAGGAATGCTGTTTTGTAAGCAAATAATCTTCAAATTTTAAGTGAACCACTTTTCAAAAGCACTCACCGTTTTATTAAAAGGTGTTTTTTTTAGAGGTATAAAACTTTAAGTTGGCAACATCATTTTAACTGGCGGCTGTCAAGTGATTTATTTTAAATTTGGTTTGCCATTTTAACATGAATAGACTGACGCCTGATGAACAACGCTTCCAAATTGTGCCCAAATGGGCCCAAAACAAGATTGCCGTTTATTAAGCGGTGAAGCTCACTTTTTGGTTGAATGGATACGTCAGTAAACAAAACTGCCGTATTTGGGGTGATGATAATACTCAAGTGTATGTTGAGACACCGTTACATCCACAAAAACTGACTGTTTGGTATATGCTTTATGGTTTGGTGGAACAATTGGTCCGTACTTCTTTAAAAACGGTGCTGACGAGAACGTTACAGTCAATGGTTTGACCGCTATAAAGCTATGATTACTGATTTTTTCGTTCATCAATTGAACAATCATGATGTGCAGGAGCTGTGGTTTCAACAAAACGGCGCAACATGTAACACAGCTCGTGCCACAATTGATTTATTGAAGGAAACGTTTGGTAACCGCGTAGTTTCACGCTAACGACACGTGAATTGACCTCCAAGATCGTGCGATTTAACGCCACTTGATTATTTTCTGTGGGAATATGTGAAGTCGCTAGTCTACGCCGATAAGCTCGAAACGATTGACCACTTGGAGGACAACATTCACCGAGTTATTGCCGATATACGGCCACAAATATTGGAAAAAGTTATCGAAAATTGGACCTCTAGATTAGACTATGTCCGAGCCAGCCGTGGCGGTCATATGTCTGAAATGATATTTAAATTATAATTTCAGAAGATTATCCTGCAAATAAAGTGAATTTCATCATCATCTTGGTTTTATTCCATTTCAATGTTCTTTAACTCTAAAAAAAACACCCTTTATAATAAATAGGTAAAAAAAACAATATTTTTGATATACCGACCTTTTTTTTGAAGCGCAATATCTTCTAGAAGCAAAGCTCGTACGAAACAGTAGAGGTACCTTAATTATTATGCAGAAAACATCATAGTCAACACGAGCTTAAAATATGTTACAAAGACCTCATTTTGTAAGAAAAACGTCAATTGTTTACTTTTGAGCAAATACAAAAAAATTAAGGCTCTCCCAAACCAACGCGAATACTTCAGAACGACGACTAAACTTTCGCCTGTCTTAATTTATTCACATGGAGATTAATGGGAGCACCCACACTGGCGCTGGTCGAATCTTCGAACATTATTGAGTCGTCACATACTTATTCGCGCGAACGTTTCGCGTTGGTTTCTGAGAGCCTTTATTGTGGTGGACTCTATATCATGATTTAAAAGACGAATGCACACACGTGCATACTTTTCCCACTGTCGTCTTTTAAAAGAGATCCATTTCATTATTTGTAAATCTCGTTCCTTTTATGTATTATGAAATACCACTCCAAAAGCATCTCTATTTATGTAATTGATTCTCAAATAAAATAATTCAATTAATTTTGTGTCAACAGAATGAAATTTCTGATATATCGATTCCATTAGAGAATCTCAACATAAATTCCCAGAAGACAAATTTGCACTCACTAAACGATCCGAAGCACTTATAGCTTTTAGTCCGACGCGGCGTTCATCCGCCCTCCTGAAACAATATATGTATGTATATATACTGATCAACCCCCATACATAAAAAAAAAAACCATCAGAGACACAAAATCCGAAGTGAACAACAACCATCATGTCATTGTGTGGGTTGCTTGCCTCTGCCTCTGTGTCTGTGCAAGTGACATTCAGCCCTAATTGTTTTGTTAAGGTTGGCCAAAATGACAAACGAAGAAGAACCTCCTCTTAATACTTCACAAGAGTTGTAAATTGATCAAGTGCAGACGACCTCCATTCGGGACCAATAAGTAGTTCATGGACCATCAACTTCCGTGAATATAAATCCTCTGCCAAAGCGAGTCTCTGTCTCTCACCGAGGTGCAGAATAAAGTGGAAAGTAATTTCCTTAAATGCTTTTTGTGGCAACACTACTCGTCTCCTGTTTTACCTATAGCTATACGTAGTGGCTTTCTATACATCAACCCCTATAGCTCCTCGGTCCGTATTCACAACATGTACACACATGGCGGTCTCGAGAAGTCTTAAAAACTAAAAATTCGCCGCAATAAATTGTCCAAGGGGTGGAAGTAGCATAGGGTAGATATACTAGGTGTAGGTAATGCCTGTTCACTGTTATGAAAAGCCAGTGCGGAGTTAGTAACACTGGGGTAAAATATAAACATTTGCAATCCCGTGGTTTAGAGCAGCAACAGGAGCAAGAGAAGAAGTTATAAGGACCACGCTGATGCTGAGGTAAAGTGGTTTTCTTGCGAACAGAACATAGAACTACAACGGCATCAGAGGGTGGTGGGCTACATAGGGTCATCCCGGATGAGTCAGTAACTGGGATATAAAGTATCTATGTGGCGTTAGATACTTCATTCGTGTGTGCACTTGGCACTTGGTTGATTTATTTTTTGGGTATTTTTATTTAAGTACAAAAATATTTATAACCGATGCGGTGCTTGAGTTTGACATGTGGGCGTTGTTTGAATGGAATGATGATTAAGGGCTGTTTTGTATTTAGAAAAAAAAAAAAAGAAAATCAAATTTTAGTGTGGGAAGAATAACTGTTCGGTCATTTACATGATAAAGGGTTAAACTATGGCATCAAAAGACTCTATATTGTCAAGCCAGCTATTACAAATTATGGACAGTCTCACTTTAACGTTTGAATTATTTCAAAAATATTATAAGTTTACAAATTAATGTCCCTTTTTCTGCGTCTTGAAAATGGTTTAATTTTTGTTTTTGCGAAATTTATAGGAACAAGCAAAACATCCTTTCCAGAAGCTTCGAAGTTCTTAGCAACTTTTGGTTGAATTTGTAGAATACCAGGTGGTTTCTTATTTCTTATTTATGGAGGAGAAGATTCAACAACGAGCTGTGCGGGCTTTACAGCGACGTCGACCTGGTCAAAAAGCTGAAAATACAGCGGCTGAGATGGCTGGGACACGTGGAGCGTATGGACACCAGCCCGACGAGTCTCCGAATCTACCCCTGATAGTCTGCGCAGCAGAGGAAGACCCCACCTTAGGTGGCGCACACAAGTGGAGAACGACCTCAGCCAACTTGGAGTGCGAAACTGGAGGCAGCTAGCTAGGGACCGAGCTGGCTGGAGGGGCTTGTTGGTTGAGGCCGTAGTCCATCCTGGACTGTAAGCGCCATCAAAAGCGAAGTAAGTTCTTATTTCTTGAGTCCCATACCACTGATGGTCAGCTCTTTGAATACCCGCATTTATAATTGTGTCACTTGGCACAATCATTTTGTACTCTTAGGCCCAGCTGTGTGAGATTAACATTGTGAGATTAAAGTTAAACCCGAGTTAACTCATCAAATTTGGTGAGTTACTTCGGGATTAACTGCGAACATATGCTTTTTGTTGAACTTTTCTTCTCTATATGGAAAACTTTTGTGCCAATAAATAAAACAATCTTATAGAAAAATTAAGTTTTTATAACAACTATCTTCTAAGAGAATACAAAGTCATTCACAACACCATCCTCGAATTCAGGCACGAAAAAGTCATTAATCATGGCTCTATAGCTTTCCCCATTGACTGTAACATTATGGCCGGCTTCATTTTTGAAGAATCATGGACCAATGATTCCCTTTGCCCATTTTTTCTAGATGTAACGGCGCGGCGGCGTCTCAACAATGGCCTGAGGATTATCCTCACTCCAAATGCGGTAGTTTTGCTTATTGACGTTTTCAACCAAACGGCCATTCAACCAAAAATGAGCTGCATCGCTGCAAATTTTTTTTTTTGTGAAAATCGGAATCAACAGCAATCTCGTTTCAAGTCCATTCACCGAAAATAAATCACTTGACAGCTGGCAAAATGGCCGCCAGTTAAAATAGTGTTGCCAACTTAAAGTTCTATATTTCTAAAAAAACACCCGTTATATGTATAAAGATTAGGTATGATAAATTTTAACAATTTTTGAGTTAAAAGTATGTATGATCCAAGTATGTATGTATTGTAACGATTTAATAATTATCCAACTACTTTCAATTTGAAACAAAAGAAAATCCTCTAACTTTTTGCAGCGCCATCTCTTGGAAAAGCTAAACATCAAACCTTCAACCGTTTACAGCGCCATTTTGTGATTCAGTTGAGTATCAATTCCAGTGTTCCATCTGTCAGCGACTGGAATGGAAACTACTCGAATATTCCAGTGGATACTAGCAAAGACTAGAAGTATTTAATTCCCTATATAAGGAGATGTTTTCGATCGAGTAGAGACAGTTTTAATTTTGAATGTGACAGTGTAAAGTTTAAAGTAAAAGTGTATCCGGAAGTAAATTTTTAAATTGCATACTATTGAGATTAATGAATAAAAAAAACGTTTTGAAGTGAAATAAAGTGTCTTTATTTTGAAAAGTAAATAAGTGGAAGTTATTATTTAAAGGAAATAAGTTTTATTATCGAACCTAGGTAGAACATTACAGTATGTTGGATGTATATGTGCTTTGTTTATTTTAATATAGTTACTCACATGATACTACCCTGAAATAAACTCACATAAGCAGAGAGCAGCATTCATAGTTATTTATTTAACTTATTGCCAAAGTCTATAGTTTCATATCTCCCCATGGTTAAAAACAATTTAACATTAAATATCACCAACATTATTAAAAAAAGTTTTGATGAAAAACTTAAAATTTATTAGTTCATTTGTCTGAAATATTTCGAGTCCTGTGAAGTTAGCAAAAGAATTGTTTAAAATTTAATAAAAAATGAGAGTTCCCTGTAGCAAACAAAGAGTTCTAGAGTTCCTCATACTTTTTTCAATAGTTCTGGCGAATTAAGTGTTAAAATTCGAAAAAAAAAGTTTTTTTTGCTAACTTCACGCAGCAAGGATTTGTTTGAGAAAAAGAGTTCTGATCATGTTTTTCAACTTAAAATCAAGAGTTCTAGAGTTCCTGATGGGTTTGAGAAAGAGTTCTGCAAAATTGAAATAGTTAGGGCTATTTAAGGTGCCCATTGACTTAGAACCAAAAATTTTGAAAATCCAAAAAAATCAAAAAAAAGGAGTTCTGATTAGAGTTCCCGATAGCAAACAAAGAGTTCTGAACATTTTCCTAATAACTTTTTTTTCTAAAACTAATTTTTCAAAAGTTATTCGCAAATTTCTTGCGATTTATAGGTAGGTACTATATGGCAAGTTATGGATTCGTACACAAAATCGAATTCGAGATTTTGGTCAAAAAGTGGGTCTCGCAAAAACAACCGCCTGTTTTTTTTTTAAACTCGGTAACTAGCGTTTTTTGGATATTCTAATTTTATTTTCGAAAAAAACGACTTAAATACAAAAACAAATAAAAATTGAATAAAAAAGTAGTTTGGGTAGGTTTTAAATTTGCTCATAAACTAGAAGACATAAAACCATCTAGATTTCAGTGTTCGATTAAGAATTTATAGGGACATCATGCATGAAATAATTAAAGCCAATTCAGTACTTAATTTCACAACTTTGAATAAAACGCACTTTTAAAACACCATCGTAGTGCTGGGTACTATAGCACTTTCTGTTCTTTCTGTTTTTTGTGTTCGCTACACATGAGCATTGACCACGAAAAAAATTTAGTTTTTTATCAAAGTTTTGAGTTTGAATGCAAATTTTTTGTAAATTATTAATAAAAATAATATAATTTAAATGAAGGATTAAAGAAAGGAACCTCAATTTGCGAATAACTTTTGAACAATTAGTTTTAGAAAAAAAAGTTATTAGGAAAACGTTCAGAACTCTTTGTTTGCTATCGGGAACTCTAATCAGAACTCCTTTTTTTTGATTTTTTTGGATTTTCAAAATTTTTGGTTCTAAGTCAATGGGCACCTTAAATAGCCCTAACTATTTCAATTTTGCAGAACTCTTTCTCAAACCCATCAGGAACTCTAGAACTCTTGATTTTAAGTTGAAAAACATGATCAGAACTCTTTTTCTCAAAAAAGTCCTTGCTGCGTGAAGTTAGCAAAAAAAACTTTTTTTTCGAATTTTAACACTTAATTCGCCAGAACTATTGAAAAAAAAGTATGAGGAACTCTAGAACTCTTTGTTTGCTACCGGGAACTCTCAGTTTTTATTAAATTTTAAACAATTCTTTTGCTAACTTCACAGGACTAATATTTCGGACTTAAATTTTTGTGTCTAACATTTCTCTCATCTATATTTTTCTTCATCTTCAAAAACAAATATCAGTAGGGCCAAACGCAATTCCTGGCAACACCATCGTCCTTTTTTCACTAAAATATACAATTTTCTAATATTCAAATTTTTTATAAATTCTCGCTACTTCCCAATAATTTAATCAAATGCAAACAATTTTCAGCTATTGTTCGTTCTTATTCAACGGGAAAGGACCTATGTCAGAGTTTTGTTGCTTTAAATTTCAATGTTTACATTTTTTATCTACAAAAACAAAAAAAAAAAAAACAAAATGAAACAAAGAAAAACAAAAAACTGAAAATATTTTGAAACCCCCCTGCGTGGATGAAGGAGTATTGCCGAGAAGTCGGATCACTGTCTCAAGTGATATATTTTCATTTTTCATTTCACAAAATAGTGTCGACGATGAAAACAACATGGTATACATGCGGGAAAGAACACCACGAAGAGAGTAGGTAGGTATCATTCAAGTCCTTATTTTAAGAAAAAAAAAAAAAAAACAAACTCTAAATGGTCATTGTCCCTGGAAATGAATTCAAAAATATTAATTTTCAACATCAGCAGCACAAAATCTTTGAAAATTAAATCTACATTTTCTGTCTTAAGAGCTCTGAGTCTCAAAAAAAAAAAGAAGGATTTTCTTTAAACGAGATTCCATGTTTTCCAACTCTTAAGGCGATATTACACGTGTAAGGGAACACCTCAGGGCAAGAAGAATATTTCATATTCATACATACATATGTAAATGTACGAATATGTATAGGTTTTGAAAAGGATACGTGATGGCACGCTATGTAGCCTCGTTGAAATTACTGCACAAAAATACCTTTCGCCTGTTTTATTATCGCATCACATCGCATCCGTGGAGCTCAATGTTCCCAAATAAAAACACGTTGTCCCGCTAAAATACCCTCGACTTTATAAGACTCTCTTATCACGATACTCCCATCAGAGGTATGTATACATATATAATATGTACGAGGAAAACATTGAAGTCCCGAAAACACACACATCTCACACTTTGGTAATTAATTCCGATTGCGTAGCGCCGATAGCCGGAACGACAGATGTTTGCCAGAATTCTGCTTTCTCCATATCCGCCACCGCCACCGCCATGGCCGATGCCGAAATGGAGTTCGAGTTCCTGCAGGAGGAGTAGCCGGGGCCCTTGTGCAAGTGCTGGTATGCTGTCACATTAATTAACATCGTATATATCGATTGAGTTGGGATGGCAGCAATTTTCCAAAAATGTCATTATTCCGGAAAAGTATCAAATTTCATAGTTTCAAAGATTGTCGTTCGCCCCAAATAACGATTGTGAGTCCCAAAATTCCTTTATAATAATATGGACTTCTCGGGCAAATGTCGCATTCACTTGTTAACAAAACGACGAGTAGTTTGTATTTTGTAACCAAAAACTGGAAAGGATTTCCTTCTCGATTGAGATCTCTGGAGATTTGCGCCCTGCTTGAGGATATGTGTGTCTGTATGTTCGGAATGTCCTTTTTCAAAACGTTTGACGCTTTTAATTAGCTCGAGCTCAAGCAGATGATATAATTAATGAGTCAATGTGTTACATATTGTAGATACACGCTTAATGTTGCCATGTTGAGTTTAAGAAGGCCAATTTGATTAAGGATCCGGATACAGTACATGATGCTGTAACCACCTGCGTTAGGCGGATAATAATGTTATGGGTATCATTTTACAACGAAATTGGGTCGATTTAATTACAAGGAAACAACTTTGAGATTGACTGTATCTATAGGGTATACCTACATAGATATGGGCAACTTTATGGTTTAGAGTTTGAATTTCTACATTATGTATATTTTTTAGTTTAAAGCTATTTAACGAATTCGTCTATTTTTAAAGCCGGGATAAAGCTATTAAAAAGCATAAAGAAATATATATTAATTTCCTGAAATGCCGAGTGAAATTTCATAGGTATGTACATTGGTACATACAATTATCTGAATCGAAAATGAACGAACAAAAACTCTGCAAAAATCCTGTCAATCCGCGCTAAGCCACGCTACGGCTAAGTTACAAAATATTCCCCGCTGAGTCCCACAGAAATCTCCTTCTCCTGTACCCCCTACCAATTGGTGACTTAACTGATGGCTACACACCACACGATGTTCTTGCATTTACCGTGTGACAAGTCGGCTGATTTTGATCATCGTTAAAACAAAATCTGTAGCTTTAAGATTTTTCTTGTTCTCGGCAGCATCAGGTAACATGAACATTGTTAGTTTGGATGCAACACATATACTTTTAGAACGGGTTTATTACAAACGTGTTGCGTATACACTGTTTTATTCATCGTGTTCATCTTAAGATAAAACACTATGATAATTTTGCGATTTATGCCGATATTCACGCTTCGTTAAAATTTTATTGACGGGATTGAATCACGATCTTGAGCAAATACATCAGTGTAGCTAGTTTTTTTTATGGTTTCCACCCAGCGAAGTGCCAACTGAAGCTTTTTCATGCCTTTTAGGCACTATTTCACTACCTATAGGACGTTGAGGCTTTTTTTCCCCAAAACGGCTATAAACTAAGTTTTTTTTTAATTTATTTGTGTTTTTCGTCTTCTTCTTCTTATTTATTTGTTTTTTTCAGATATTTGAGAAATTTAAATCTTGCTATACCGACTTTAGAAATATTTCCCAGTTTTGAAGGAAGGCATTTTAATTGTTAAAAGCAGATGGTATGTTTCCTTTTTTTCGAAAAAAATAGTTAACCATATTCTATGCTTGCCGCATTCCTCCAGCAACGAACGGTTGAAATAATTTTTTGCGTGCATTAATTTAGATAAAACAAAGATGAGAAATAGACTTAACAACAGAAACTTTGGTTACTTTAAGGAACAGGACGATCTCTATTAAAAATGTCCATATATTTTGTATTTCATACTAAGTATGATGTGCCTTAGTAATTTAAATGATTGAATTCATCAATGTTACTTAACAAGGCGTTAATTTTGAATTATTTAAGTTTTTTTTTAATAAAGGAGTCTTTTTTATTGAAAAAAATCATCTTTTTTTTCAAGTGAGGCATTATTTTGCCCAAAGTGGTTGGCAATTCTGGTTCCACCAGACACCAGAGGCCAGGAGTCATTTAAAAAAATAATTTTGTCAGATGAATTATGCTCTTTTGCAAGGTTATTCACTATTCACGTATTTGAAATGCTAAACGATTTTGCAAATAGGCTTTTACCAAACTTATATTTTTTGTCTTTCAACGCACTTCGAACTCCACATTTAGCACTCCCTTCTTCGCAATTTGGAGTTCATACTTCAAACTCCACGCTTCACACTCCACATTTCGAACTCCACACTTCGCATGCCCCACTTTGCAATTAGTTAGTTAGTTGAAAAACTTTATTTGAAAAATAGCTTTTAAATTTACAATTTTGATAACCTTAAGTTTAATATAGTTTGGCCAATGGCCGTCTACCAGATTGACAATTTGTTTAAGCTTATATGTATAATTAACTTATTCGTTTAATTTAAAACTCTCCTTCGATTATGCGATGCCTATAACTGAGTACGGTTTTTATATATTTTTATTTATATAAACTTTCCCAGTCTACTTTTCCATTCAGGATCAGGACGTCCAACTTGTCGCCATCTTGTTTCCATCGAAGCTACTCCAAAGTACCTGACACGAAACTCTTTCAAAATGGCATACCTGATGGCGATAAAATGATAAACATCTTCCCTCTCCTTGAGGTTCCAAAGGTCGCATAGAATTGGCAGGTTGGGTCGATGTGGAATGTAATTTAAATTTATAAGTTGGCCTCTAACTTTAAATATTACATTTATCATATTTATGTGGTATCGGTTTAGTAAGTACATGCTTTCTCGAAGATCTATATTGAGCTGGCTGTAAATCAATGTGCTTTTCTTGTGTGAAATTTGCGTATGTTGAGTGGCTCCCCCTCACTTACTCTAATATTGCGCCAAACTTTTGTCTTAAGTCCGGAGGGTTCATGTCGGGTAAAAAGTGGAAGTTTTCACCTACACGAAGAGCCAACTCCTTCCACTTTTTTACGAGGTTTCCCCTGGAAGATTACATTTTTTTAAGAACTTGTTTAGGCAGCCTTCTCTCCTACATGTCCATCACATTCATAACATAATCAAAATGCAGCTTTAGGGTCCTCAGGAACAATGGCGGTTCTGTTGTTTCCAAATGGAGTATATAATTTGGTGTGCTAATTGGTAACCGAAAAATACGTTTTAAAAAGTACCTAAGGAACCTTTCAACCTCTTCAAATTGGGAGTATCCCCAAACTTGGGCAAAATAAAGCAATATAAAAGCTGACGTCGTTTGAAAAATTGTAAGCTTTAAACTATGTTCGATACATTTATCTTCGATACAACGAGCCCACACTGAAGAAACAGCTGTTTTCGCTTCCGTTAGTTTTAACTCAAAGTGTTTTCTCATATTGAGATTTGAAGAGACAACTATACCCAAATATTTATACTCCCGGACTATTTCAACATTTACACTTTTGACATACACTTTTCGTTGTTTGCATATCTACCCACCTCCATCTGGGAATATCATAACTTTAGATTTTCGCAAATTAACTGACAAATTCCAATTTTCACAAAATTTCTCCAGCCGGTTCATTATACTCTGCGGTCCTTCCGCAGATTCAGAAAAGAATACGGTATCATCCGCAAAAATAAGACCTGGTATCCGCATGTTTCTAAATTGGATTCCTCCACCAATCTCCTCCAAGATGTCATTGATGAATAGAATAAATAGTAACGTACTCAAGACGCAACCTTGCTTTACTCCCATTTCTGTTGAAAACTCTTCAGAAATAAACTCACCTTCCCAAACGTAGGCTGCGTTTTTTTCATACATTGCTTTGAGTAATGCAACAATTTTACTGGATATTCCCAACTTATAAAGCTTTTAAATAAAGTGCTTCACGGGCAATTGAATCGAACGCAACATTGAACTCTGTATTTTGTACTTCACACTCCACACTTTGCACTTCTTCTCTTCTTCGCATTTCACAATTCAAACTTTGCACTCCACACTTCGAACTCCAAACTTCACATTCCGCACTTCGCACTCCCAACTACGTTACGTTACGTCCATGCAACCAACTCTGTTGAAGGCCAGGTCTGTAGGTTTTTGAAAATCTTACTCGTCTCAGCCCGACATTATACTTTAATAGTTTGGTTCTTGGAAATTTAGATGCCCACATTTTATAGCTATTGAACGTTTTACTGGTGTACCTATACAGCTTGCTTCCGAACATTTATCTAACTGTAGTGATTCGCTTAAACTGGATAGGTAACTCGTTTACTTTTTTAACCTCTGAACTTCAGACCTGCGTGTCCCAAATTTCTATCTCCATTTTTTTCCAGAGAAATAAATCTGGGAGAGTCAGGTCTTGAGTTCTGCTAAGCCATCACGGAATATTCTATCAGCCGTGTAGTTAAGTGTTTTAAAGATCGCACGTCTTCAGGCCCACCCACTGTTTTTTTTTTTGAAAATTCTCAATTTTGTTTTTTTAATCAGACATAAACGTGTGCAATCAATATCATCCACCTGCCAGCTCCAAGAGTTGCCTCCTTTATGAGAATGAACCAGGGCTGTCTTTTTCTGTGTCAGGACACACGCCACACCTGTCTTTCATTTTTATGAACTGTTATTTATGGTTTTGTTTTCTTTTATAATCTTTTAATTTAATATTTCATCCTGACTGTAAATATTGATCCAAAATCGGTATATGCGAGTCATCGCGCGCCATCATCATCATCATCATCATAAAAAGGTGTCTCCTTATCCATTTGGAGCATGATTCATTGCCATGTCATCATTATCACTCTGCTACCCACACGTCGCGTCGTTTATCATTTAATTTTCTTTTTGTCAAAAAATAAATAAACAAACAAACAAACGATAGGGAAAAAATAAAACTTTTTTTAGCCGAAATTTCATTCGCCTTGGCATGGTAGATGGTACTACCATGGCGTCGTCGTCGTCGGTATTGTGAAGGTGAAGCGCCATATCGCCCAGCATATTCCAGACGCACCCCATATACATATAGGTATATGTAGCTCCTCCACGCACAGCACATTGCACAATAACGTCAATCAATTTATTAGACTTTGACAGGATATACGAAACCCGGCTGCGTGTTCTATATGATCGATTTCATTTTTACTTTCAAATAAAACAAAAAAAAATAAAACAAAAAATAATTCTCTGTCCCCAGAGACAGAACACAATTTTGTTGCTGTTTTTCTTCCAATCCCCCTCCCTCGTCGACTTCTATGTTTCTCCCCCTGAGAATCGTTCTTGATTTATGAATTCCAAAGTGCGAATGTCCTTTTAATGGGCGGATGTGTCACAGACTGAGACTATGCTGAGGTGGGATTTACACTTGTTTAGGGACAAGGCCGTATATGTATATCCAAGGAGGGGTAGTTATCCCATTGAGAGTCTAAAGTCCCCTTAGGGGAATTGCCCATTTCTGGTTGAGAGTATATAACACTAACGAGTTTGGTATCAAATGAAAGGTGACGTGAAGCCCGCCAATGCATAGGTAAAATATTTTCAAAATCGTTCATGGGAAAGTCAAGATATTTTTGTTTGAAGTCACCGATTACAAAATATTGATTTTAGTTTTTGTTCTAAATAATTGTCCATAATGGGCGAAATAATTGACGCAGACAAATGATATTCATATCAAATGAAAAATATTTTGGCTTTAAAATAATTTCAAAATTATTTTGATATGTTAAACACGATTTTGAGATATTGGGGCATATTCATAGTAATTTTTAAACTCCAGTTTATCTTAGACTGGGATTTATTCAATGTTATTTAGATAGATAGATAAACCCAGGTCTAAGATAAACTGGAGTTTAAAAGTGACTATGAATATGCCCCATTGAGTTTTAACTTCTAGAAAAGCCACTTTTTTTTGCGGGGTCTTTGCCATACCGATTTATCGAAAAATTCAATGATGACATACATTTTTTTTAGCTCTAGTTAAAAGCTTATTTTATAACCTTTAATTACATATAAAATAAGGTGTACTTAATCAAGTGTACATACTCATTATCGTGATGTGAACGGTTCTATGTATAGAATGCGACTTCATTGTTCATTCGAAGAGGTTAATACTGCAAGAAACCGTACGGTAAAATACCGATACCGAACCTTAAGTTATGTATGAAACATTTTTTAAAGCCAAATATTAATACCTAATTCAATTAAACTGATAGAAATTTGTATTGATTTATGTAACCCCTTCGATATATTTTACTAGCTACGGCTTTGTCTTAGGAGGATAAACTGACTCATAGGGGCAGATTTAATTTTTATTTCCTCCCTGATCTCCCCAAAAAAAAAAACGTCAACTTTTATAAAAAGAAAATAATAAATACAAAAATGATTAATAAAACGTTTTCCATTTGCAGGACAGGTGGGGTAAGCCATCAAAATAATTACTTCGCACAAATTTCCATCACTAAATCATCAACAAGAATTCAACCATTTCTCCTTGCCTATGGATGATGGTTCACCTGCGCTATACATACAGATAAACACAGGGACGTAAACAAGGAAATCACTTCCTTGAATGGGCGTGAAAATGGGAGTTTGAACCAAACAAACAAAAAAAAAAAAAATCTTAAATGTAACAAAATTTTTATTTAAATATCATTTTGCCTTTCACACTCTTACAGTGGTTGACATTAAACAGACTAAGGACACTCCATCCAGTTAGAAGAAAAAATAAATAAATATTTAATATTTAAAAAAAAAAAAAACAGTGGGAGCAGAAAAAAAATCAAAATTTATGATATACATTTCAATCTAACGCCACCCGCGCGCCGGAGACGGAGACCGATGCAGGAGTGAGGGTTGAGGGTGGCACTATACTATATAGAAATGAATGGTAGTATTTCATTTTTATTTTTCATCAGAAATTTATGCAGGACGATTTAAAAAGGACACAAAACATTTTTCAGAGTGCAAAAAAAAAAAATATATTTTAAAAATATGAGAGTGGAATTGGAGCAAGAACCCCCCATAAAACCTTAAATACAAAAAAGGAAAGTTGTCATCATTGTGGGTGTGTGGATACGATTTTGGAGGAGCCAAGAAAAAACGAAATTAAACCAAAATTTAAATATATTTGCGTAAATTTGTTATTAAATTGAGAGGTTTTTGTGTGTTGGGCTGGGAATTCTGTGGAATAATTCTCATAGGAGCTGATGGCGATGGGGGGCCTCTTGATGGTTCTGTCTGTTAATGGTTTCGGGTCTAAGAGGAATTTAATGGGCATATTTTCCAAAAAGATTTTGACAGGAAGAGGCGTGTTTTGAATTAAAAAAAAAAAAAAAAAAAAAAAAAAAAAAAAAAACATTCTCAAGAATATTGTTAACGGAACAAAATGAATATTAAGTGGCCATTAATTAGGGTAGAAAGAAGTGGGGGTATGGCATTTATTATTGACAAGGCTTTAATAGTATAATACTGATGGTGTGGTTGTGATAATGGAGGGATATTAAGTCGAATTGGCAAATCGCTTTGAACATTAAGTGAGTTTTTGTCTTATAGGAAAAGATATTTCAATCAGATAAATTATCTATTCGTTACGTTTAGAGAATCTTGTGATTTTAAGATTATTTTTTGAATTAAATTTTTGTAAGTGTACGGAAATCCTTTGAAATCTAAAATTTCCTCACACCTTTGGGGCTATAGCCTTATGGTACACTAATTATTTTGGTCGACTAAAAAATCGTTAATCGTCCGGGGACGAATTTGTGCATTGTGGTGGGCAATTGAAGTAAATGTTTTTTTTATTTTTTCTGCAAAAACACCATTCTGTCTTATATCGTGTATAGGGAGCTTATTTAAGATTTTTATTCAGGCAGGACATCGTGTGGCTCAAGCCCCATTGCGCAATCTGCCTTTCCATGAAAAAAATCTTATAACGGGTGTGTTTTTAAGACGGGTGGTTTTCAATCTGGCAATACTTTTTTCGGAGTTGGTCTTTTTGACAGCTGTCATTTGATTTATGCTCAGTTTGGTTTGCCATATCATAATGAATAGACTTACTCCTGAAGAACGTTTGAAAATTGTGCAAATTTATTACCAAAATAATGGTTCGGTTCTCGCGACACATCGCGCGCTGCGTTCAATGTTCGATGAAGCTCATTTTTGGTTGAATGGGTACGTTAATAAGCAAAATTGTCGTATTTGGAATGATCATAATCCACAAGCCATTGTTGAGGCGCAGTTACATCCTCAAAAAGTCACTGTTTGGTGTGCTCTATGGGCAGAGGGAATCATTGGTCCCATATTTTCAAAAATGAAGCCGGCCATAATGTTACAGTCAATGGGGAACGCTAAAGAGGCATGAATAATGACTTTTTCGTGCCTGTCGCTTGTCTACACAGATAAACCCGAGACGATTGACGCCTTGGAAGAGAATATTCGGCGTGTTATTGCTGACATGCGGCTCCAATTGCTGCAAAAAGTGGACGAAAATTGGGCCTGTCGGCCGGAATTTATTCAAGCCACATAATGGCAAACGCTTATTTTTATAATAAAGCTAAATTCTTGGCCATAACATTAAATTATATGCGTATCATTTCTTTTTGAAAACCACACGTCTAAAAAAAAACTCCCTTTACATTTAGTCCGTGTTATTGTGTCTGATGGTAATAAGGCCTTTTCACGTGAGAGGTTATAGGCCAATCATACTTAAAAAGACCCAACCTGACCGCATATTCGCCAATCCTTTTGCAAGAGATTGTTTCCCCACCGCTATGGTCAAAATCCCACCATATAGTCCCGGATAGTTACGACACGCACATGATACTTGTTTTTACATTTATTCGGCTAGAACCTGACCACCAGCATATTTAAGTAAGCTTTTAAACTAAAAAGGTTTTCTAATAATAATAAGTGTTATAAATGCACCAGTATTACATTCACATACAAATCAGTCCAGTAGAACACTTATTTTACCACCGCGTGCTATATAATTATTATACCAGCTAATACCGCAACTATTTTTATCCAAATTGATATAGCAACATAAAGTCGAGGGGTTGCATATTTTTGCATAATGCTGTGAATAATTTGACTTTAAAACAAATTATTTGGATAACAATCATTCGCTTGGGTCCCCTTTTAGTGATATAACCATCGGTCTTTAAGTCTTTCAGGAAAGTTAAACAAAACATTTACGATATGGTTAGTGGAAAAAGCAATCTGTAGTTTGATTTTGGATTTCACTGTGACCAGAGGTATACCTATGAAAACCGAACTGATGTTGGTTCTTCAAGTTGTGCTACTTGTTGTTGCCCTGGTGAATATAGTCGACTCTAAGGATGCTAGTGCCAGTCTTACAGAACTTATCAAACGGGTACACATTGAACGTGATAAAGCGGCATTTTTCTTTATAAATTTCGATGAAGATTTTCTGAGTACTTTCCTGCGAGGAAATCCCGGAATTCCAGTATCTATTCTCAATGACCCTGAAGTTGCCTACACCGAATTCACCAACGCCGTCTTTGTAATTCAAGGTCGGGAAGATCAAACTTTTCACAATGACACATTGTTAGATACTTTAATGGCAAAACTTCAAGTTCGAAGGGATGTAATAGTTTCCGCCGGCAGTCTTAACAACCTGGAGGAATGTTTCTCATTTTTAGCTGATAAAAAATTCACACGCATCCTTGGTATAGCTGGTGATAATACCTCATATGCATATTTCCCTTATGCTGACACCAAAGTGCAAGAACTTTCCCCAAGTGGCCCACTTCCGCAGCCTTTAAAAGATCTGAATGGTTTTAATGTTCGTACAACTATCAAGCAGGACATTCCAAGGCTTTTCCCTTACATAGATGACGAGGGGCGACTACAAATTGGAGGATCTATTGCCAAAATATTTATAAGTTTCCTTCAAAAACACAATGCAACTTTCAGGGAAATAGAGAACAAAAACTTTACGGTAACAATATCCGATATATTGAGAGCGACTGCTGCAAATGAAATCGACATCAGCATGAATGCCTACGTCCCAAAGCTTTCCTGTGGTTGGAGTTATCCGATAAAGGTTGTCACTGTTGTTCTTATGGTTCCAATAAATGGCTTCGTCGATCCCCACGAGTATTTCATTCGACCATTTAGTCTAAGAGTATGGATTTGCATTGGGCTCTTTCTCATCTATGTCACTCTGTCGAAAGTCTTGCTGAACAGAGGCCAGCAGAGGACTGCTGGATACTGGCAAAGCTTTAGCGAGACATTTTCAGCAATGCTAATGTTATCGCCGGAGAGAACTATCACAAACAATTATCGCCTACATCTGCAGATTTTCCTTTTTACCTTCCTCATTGGAAACATCTACGTGATCTTCTTCACGTCCTTCATGACAGCTTTTATACCAATCAAGCAATTCGACACCATTCAGGACTTAGTTGACAACAATTTTAAAATATTGTCAACTGATTTTGACAAAAAATACTTCACTGAAGCTTATTCAAAGGATATCTTGGACCTAATGATAACTGTGGATATCAAAACTTATGCTAAGGAACTTCTTTCAATGAAAAACACAAGTTTTGGTTATATCGTTTCTAACGACAAGCGGGAATTTTTAATCAACTTGCAGTCTGCTGTAGTGAAGCCTCTATTTCGTACAGCTAAAGAAACATTGAATTTCTTTTTCATTTCTTTTTTCCTGCCTCCACACTCAACATTTAAGGATATTTTGGATGATTTTATTATAAGCATCCAGGAAACAGGATTGGCTCAGAAGTGGGATTCCGATACACTATTTAATATTCGTAGAGAGGGTTGGGGAACCAATATACTATATAGCAAGGCTCAGGAGCAAATTCACGTTTCGTTGAATGTTGGGCATTTAAAGTTTGCTTGGACGGCCTACGGCATTGGATTGGTAGTTGCTGTGTTGGTTTTTTTGGGCGAACGTTTTGGTGATAAAATATTTTAGATTTAACTTGCACCACAGTGATTTTCTTTATAAAAGCACATCTCTCAAAATTATAATTAACAACATTTATTAAATAATAATCCACCAAGCTAGCATTTATTTATTTCAAAGCTATCAAGGCAAAATATCAAATTATAAATCGATTAAAAATAAAAATTTTCATTCTGTGTATTTACTCTTACTTTTTGTTAAAGTTTTTTTAACGCGAGATTAAAGTTAACTGATCCAATTTAGTGAGTTAACTCAGTAAACTGTGGGTTCATTTACTTCTAGATTAAGAAAACTCCGGTTTAACTCAGCAGTGAAAAACAGGGCCGTAAAGAATCATAAACAGTTGTTTGTTTTATTTCACTCAATCGAGTTGTGATTGTGACCCGGTTAAGATTCCAATCAAGAGGAACAGCTGAGGTCTGCTTTACTTTAGTAAGTAAGTAATTTTATTAGAAAGATCCGGCCATATTTTTATCAAACATAAAACCAAATAAATTTATCGAAAGACGAACACTTTGACTTATGACTCAACTTTGAGTGAAATTTTCGTGCCGAAATAAGGATGCAGAATTCTCCCCCTGAAATTCTTTGATAGAAATTCAGGGAAAGTTTCAAAAGCTACGGAAAACGGAATCAGGCAAGAAGTTAACGTAGCTGCTATTAGACTTCGCTGCTCGAAGAAGATCATGTTTTCACAGAAATATGAATTTTGTCAAGAGCGAGCAGTCAACACATCTGAACTGAATGATTAAAGGAACCGAAATGTAGAAAAATCCCAAGTTTTAGACGTACCTGCACATGATACTGTTTCAATTACAGAGAATTGAGGTTCTAAAGTTTGCAGGTTATTTTTTTGACTTTCTATTTCAAATTATTCACGCCAAGCCACTGACTGTCAGTCCTGCTTCACAGGGAACAGGGCCAAGAATTGGACAATAATGAGAAATGGAGATCTGAAAATGTTCTTCGACGGATATTTGGCCCTGTGTGTTCATCAGAATTTCTTTCTATCACTCTCAGGTCCAGTTTTTCAGTACATGAGTTAACTCCGAGTTAAATCAGAGTTAGTTTATCCTGCAAATACTTTATTCCCTTTCCCGAGTTAACTCAAAAGTAGTTTTTTTCAGTGAAGAATTAAATTTAACTCCTAGTATTGTCAAAAATCTATCGAAATCAGTATAGAAATTCATAAGACATTTTAAATTTTTCGGATTAGCCGCGTTTTAAATATTTAATATTTAGCGAGTTCAATACAGTACTCACCCCGAACGTTTCGCTTCAAATTACATTGAGCGTGGTCACCGGGAAACTGCCATGAAAATGTATTGAACTCGCTAAATATTAAATATTTAAAACGCGGCTAATCCGAAAAATTTAAAATGTCTTATGTAAACAACCGCGAAAGCCTTAAAAGTTATATAGAAATTCATATTTCGCTATCGAACTCGATATGGCGCCACTATGAAAATCACCCTTTCAATAGTGTCGTACCTCGATTTGAATAGATTTTAGACATGCATCTTTCAGAAATACCTATACTCAGTTAATCCAGAGTTAAGTCACCAAATTTGTTGAGTTAACTCGGGATCTAAATTGACTGAGAAACATGTTTTAGGAGTTAACTCGGGTTTAACCCCGAAACTATAGGATAATACCGCACTGAAAAACTGGGTCTTAACTAAACTGAAGGTGTTTTTCTTTATTAGTTCAGAGCAGAGTCAGAGTTATCAAAAAAAAGCATTTGATTCTTTTTAAGTTCGATGCGCGCAGAGCTTCGAATGTTCGAATTTGTTTTCCTTTTTTCGTTCAGAGATATAGCTCGGAGCGTGCGGTCAAAGAGCTCAGAATAAAATGACCTAGCAAATTTAGTGAAAAGCTGTCTAATTTGACAGCTATGCCAAATTGCCAACTCAGTGCTCGCTCAGGGTGTTTCATAATTTAATCGGAGAGCTCTGAACTCTGATCACATTTTACTCTGTTCTGCTCTGAACGAAAAAATAAAAATACCTTATACGTTTTTCTTTTTTAGCTCAGAGCAGAGCCTGAACTGTCAAAAAAATAATTGTGTTTCTTTTTTAGCTCTCAGAGTTTCAAATTTGTGTCTCTTTTTTAGTTCTGAGCATGTTCAGAGCACCCTCTGTGATCTTAGAATAAAATAGCAGAGTAAACGGGTTGACATTCGGAAGGCGGAAAATTAAAAAAAAAATCATCGTCAAAACAATAAAAATTGCAGAAGAGGCTGGTCGCTCGAATGGAGAAGGTAAAAAACAACATGACTTTTTTTTTTTTAATTAGTTTATTTAAACAAACATTTTGAACGCCTCCAAATTGATTTGAAAAAACCCATTCACCAAAAAATTGCAAACCAAATAAATGTTCATCATATCAATGCAAATTTGAATAACATTTGAGTGAGTAGGTCGACTCTAAATGAAAGGGTCTTAAACGTTACTACAAAAAAATAAAAGAGTACACTCAAAAAAGTTTTTGGTGTACTTCGATCTCATACACGACATTTTATTCCAAGCGCCCGTCATCCACCCTCCAGCTGTAATTTCTTCCGAGGATGTTGACGTCCAAGTGACAGAACGCCTTATAGAAGGGAACATGGAGCTAGATAACATTCTTGAAGAAAGTTTTACCACAAACTACAGAGAGAGGAAGAATAATATAGCTGAAGATAAAACTGGTACGCACCACTTCCTCGGCATAATTTTCATTTTTTATAATTCGCCGTAAATTAATTTTAACATTATTTTCTAACATCATCTTCATTTTTAAAGGGTGGTTAAATTTTAAGGGCCGATGTTGATTTTGAATAAAACACAAATTATTTGGGAAATTGTTGTCATTTCTTTTTATTATGATAATATTGGTATGGTTCAATTATGTATGGAACAAAATATCGGCCAACTGGCTGCCGCGACCTCGATGGCACCACCTCCATCCGATGGTCCAAATTTTCGATGACGCTGAGGCATAATTGAGGTTCTATGCCGTTAATGCGTCGAATTATCTCATCCTTTAGCTCTTGAATTTTTGCTGGCTTATCGACGTACATCTTTTCTTTCAAAGAAAGTAGTCCAAAGGTGTCAAATCACATGATCTTGGCGGCCAATTGACATCGCCACCACGTGAGATAACACGGCCATTGAATTTGTCGCACAAAAGAGCCATTGTTTCGTTAGCTGTGTGGCAAGTGGCATCGTCTCGTTGAAACCACATATCGTCCACATCCATATCTTCCAATTCGGGCCATAAAAAGTTCGTTATCATCTCACGATAGCGAACACCATTCACAGTAACTGCCTGACCGGCCTCATTTTGGAAAAAAATACGGCCCGATGATGCCGCCAGCCCATAAACCGCACCAAACAGTCACTCTTTGTGGGTTCATTGGTTTTTTGACAATCACTCTTGGATTATCATTCGCCCAGATGCGGCAATTCTGCTTATTGACGAATCCACTGAGGTGAAATTGTGCCTCATTACTGAAGATGATTTTCTTCGAAAATTGATCATCCACTGTTGCCATTTCTTGCCACCATTCTGACCGAGTCACTTGCACCTTGTAAGCGTGTAAATGCAAGTTTTTATGCATTATGTTCATCAACGACGAGCGTGAGAGGTGCAATTATTGGGCACGATGACAAGTTGAGGTGGACGGCTCTTCAGTCACACTATCGCTAACAGCAGCATGCACTGGTGTTTCGACGTCTCATACAGACCCGGTTTAATCAAATTTTTGCACGATTTTTCCGATTGTACACACATTTGGACGATTAAATTGACCGAAAAAATCACGAAGTTCACGACATGCATTTTGATTTGAACGCCCATTTTCATAATAAGCCTGAATAACTTTAACGCGTTGCTCGATTGTGTATCTTTCCATATGCTTCAAATTGAATTATGGCGAATTCCTTTCAAAAAAGAAATCGAATTTTTCTGTCAATTGAAAGGAATTCGTATTTCGTAAAAGAATCGATTTTTTTTGGTGTCATTGTGTTTGTGTTACTTTATAGCTGCAATTGACGCAAAACGTCAAGGAATTATTCACAAAACTATTAAGGTTGTTTGCTTTTGTTGTGAGAAAAATGTTTTACCAATAGAATTAAATTAATAAATAAAAGATATAAGCCAATTTGTTGGTGCATTTTATTTGTTTGCACTTCTATTTGTACATATATTTTTAAAGAAAATTGTTATTGAAAAGTTTTCACTCGCACTGAAAGTTTTTAACACGTCTTTCACTCGCGAAAGCTATTTTTTTTTGTCAAATTTGTGTTTGATAATGAACAGCGCACAATAAATTACTTTTATAGCTGTATTGACTGAATATATTGTTGAATATTTTGTTAAATTATTTACAATTCGTTGCAACCAAATAATAAACAACTCGTCTTCCAAAAATTCCGCGACTTTCAATTTGACGTATTAGAAATGTCAAGTCTTCATAGTGCGTGTGGTGCAAATCAGTGTGAAATCTTGCTAAAAACGCAAGATTTGTTTTGACAGAAAAGAATCGATTTTGTTTAGAAAAAATTCGATTCTGTTTAGAAAAAATTCGAATTCTTTGTTGAAAGGAATTCGCCATTTGTCTGAAATTGAGAAATGTCAAATGAAATGCAGAAAAAAACTTGACGTTTAGGTGTGGTTCATATTCAACATCGCCCCTTAAAATTTAACCACCCTTTACATCATCAAAAAATAAAGTAAACGTTTCTCTTAATTTAATAACTTTATTCATTTTTGTTGAACAATAAACAAATTTTACTTTTCTTGAAACAAAACATATGTGTACGTTTGACAGTCTGACATTTGACATTCCTAATCATGACAGTTCAGTTCTCAAGTTGTTTCATAATTAAATCAGAGAGTTCAGAACATACTCTGCTCAGAACTTTAATCTGTTCGTTCAGATTCTTCTTCTGCTCTGTGCTCAGCTCTGAACTAAAAAAGTAAAGGGTTTTCCAATAAGAGGTGTTATTTTGATATTCAAAGAAAAATTGCATTTTTTGAGATAAATGATCGGATGTTTATTTCATTATAAAGAGGAAGGTATGCCGTTAATAATGGAACACAACATCAGCCAAATGGCCGACACGACCACGCTTACAGGACCATATCCTTTTCATGAAATTTTCCATAACCAAATCGCAAAGTGGCTGCCCTATGTCCGCGATAGCCTCACGAATTCCATCTTTGAGGTCTTGAATCGACGCTGGGCTGTTGGCGTAGACCTTATCTTTCACGTGGCCCCAAAGGAAGAAGTCGCAAGGTGTTAAATCACAAGATCTCGGTGGCCAATTGTGATCACCTCTTCGAAAGATAACACGGTCCGGAAACTTTTCCCGTAAAAGATCGATGGTTTCATTGCTTGTGTGGCACGTAGCGCCGTCTTGTTGAAAGTAAACGTTGTCCAGATCAATACCATCCAATTCCGGCCATAAGAAATCATTAATCATCTCTCGATAGCGCAATCCATTGACCGTAACTGTTGCTCCAGCCTCATTTTCGAAAAAGTAAGGTCCAATGACCCCGCCGGACCATAAACCACACCAAACAGTCACGCGTTGAGGATGGAGAGGCTTTTCAACAATAACTCTTGGGTTTTCCGAGCCCCAGATGCGACAGCTTTGCTTGTTGACGTAGTCTCCGAGGTGGAAATGGGCCTCATCAGTCAAGATGATTTTTTGATGAAATTCCGGATCATTTTCATGCATTTCAAGGACCCAATCAGCAAAGACACGACGTTGTTGATGATCAGCCGGCTTGAGTTCTTGAGTTAACTGAACTTTATAAGCCTTAAGACCCAAGTCTTTATGCAAAATACGGTGTAATGACGTTTGTGGAATGCCTAATTCCGAAGAACGACGAGGAATGGACAAACCTGGGTTTTCTTCAACACTTTGGGCTACAACAGCAATATTCTCAGTTGTTCTTGAGCGACGTGCACGGGTTTTATTCTTCACATCACTAACTTGTCCCAACATCTCGAATTTGTCCACCAATTTCTGTATTGCGGTCCGACAAGGTGCTTCACGACGACCCAAAAATGTTTTAGTTTTACGAACCGTCTCTGCCAAATTTTCACCATTTGTATAGTGAATTTTAGTAGTTTCAACGCGTTGTTGAAGCGTGTATCGTTCCATTTTTATTAATGGTGTAGTTTCTACTTGTCAAATGTCAAAAAATAACAGCTTCAAAAGTGACAGCTACCGAAATAGCGGGCTATTCAAAATAACACCTCTTATTGGAAAACCCTTTAAAATGCCTTATATTTCGCATAAATTCTAATTTAAGCTGAAAAATGCATTTTTGCCAACTTTTATGAAGCCCTTATTTTATTTTTGATATAGTTTAATATATTAATTTATTTCCGCCATTTCTTTTATGAGAGTAATAATTGTTGATTAATAAACTATTACCGAAATTGCAGGAACATTTTTACTTAAAAACAACCCTCTTTGTCTGATATCGTCCAATAAATCATATTATGGGCTTACCCTCGTCACAAAGTTTCCCATATAAGACTTGACTGCCATCATAATCAAGCAATCATTTTACATACATTTATTTTACATGTGTAATGAATGCATTACGAATTACAAAATAAACTGCATAAAATTTTCAATTTATCAGCACCCTCTAGATACCTACATATACATATATATTTTTTTTTTGTTGAGGACCTTTCTATGGTACCCTTAAAAATAAATGCATAAATTGAGTCTTCAATAAAATGCATCACTCATCGGCGGCCATGCCCGATGCCGGGCTACAAAAAGTGTCACATTTATGATTTCTGTTATCTCTCAATCTTTCTTTTAACTTTATTCCTACCTAGGGTTTGCTGCCATTGCATACTGTTATATTATGAGGACTCACTCGACTTGTCTAGAGTTTTTTGTTGGTTTTCCTTTGAGAAACAACTATTATCCTGTCATAATCAGAAATATTCCAGAATTTCATTTCTATTCCCCTTGAAATAGAAATTCAAAGCAAATATATGTAGTTAAACTCGAAGATAGACAGCGCAAGTATTCAAGAATGTTGGGAGGACATTTCCGATGTTTCCCTAGTGCCTGGTGTGGCGAGGAGGACTCATGATAAATGAAAAATGAGGCCACGTGCCTTATCATCGCTTAGAAACAAGGAAACCAATTTGTACAATGGTGGTACTTCCGCGCGCGCGCCGCCGTTGCCTACGCCTGGCGCTGATGCAAAGAACCCAATACCCAAAGCATGTTTGTTATTTCTTCTGTGAAAACAACAGCTCTCCTTTGGGATGAATCAATCTGGAATGGGGTCTCTGAAAAACAAAAAATTATTCATTCACATTCATATCGAAATCGAAAGTAGAAAAATTGAAATTTAACTTACACCTAGGTAAGTATGTAATGTAGGTATATCGTTTGAGCAGGGGTGCGCTAGGCATTGGCATGGTGGCAAGTCAGTCATGTCACCCTTAGGTTATCTAATCACTCATCAATGTGGGCGTTTTTTTTTTTTTTTTTCTTTGAATCCCATATTTTTTTCGGGAAATTTATGGAAAATATTAATTCACTTCATGACAATGAATATTTTGACGCTCTTTATACTATCTGCATTGAAAATCAACAAATTAATTAAAAGGGATACTATACATCCATTCGTTCAAGAATGAAGTCCTGGTTTGCCTAAATGGATACACAGTGGTGCGGCGTTCACTCCCCTTAACCTCCTGACCTATTTAATCATAATTTCTGGCTACTACTTCTTTCTATCGTTTGTTCGTTCGTTCGCTCGTTCGGGTGAATAAGTGCTGGCGGGCGTGAAATCGCGATAGATAATGGAAATCGAATTTCAAGAGGAGTTAAAATGAAGTGTGACCGAATTGAAGACAGCAAGCACAGCCACTGTGTGGCTATTTTCAAGAAACCATGTGTTTTTCACAGTATGTCATGCAATAAAGGAAATATTTGGTTTGATATCATTTTAAATTTATTATCGTTTGGTTTTCGCAATGTCAAACAAGTTGTAGCTAAATTTTAAACCCTATTTTTAAAAAATACTCTGGATTTATATTTTTTTTTAAAGTTATTTTTTTAAGATTTTTAAATTGAATTCGCGAAAAGTTTTACAATATCGACGCTTTCTGTTAGAACCTCATAATTCAAAAATGAAAAGTTGTGCAAAAAACTATTTCACAAAAATATATGCACGGCTGGATCGTACGAAGTTGCTCTTGTGGTTAACAACTTTAGTGCAGACAGAACGGGAAGATAAGAGAAGCACCAGATTGCAAAATTGCAAACCATTTAAGAGATATACGCTAATAACCCAAAAATAATACCATTTTCTATGTTATGCTTCTTTTTCGGTTATGTTTATTTTGTGCCAAAAACATGAAACGCAGTTTTTTTACAATTACTTTGTTAATTCCAGATATGAAGTTTAATAAAAATCGTTTTAACCGTTTTTGAGAAAATTTTAAAAGTACAAAATTTTTATATTGCAGCTAGGCGTTCTAGGTGAGCTAAAACAAAAATTCCTCTAGGGAATCATTTAAAAATTCTTTGTACCAAATTTCATGCAATTCGGATGACCCGGTTAGGCTCTAGCTCAAATTATAGTGGATGCACAGACGCACGATAAAACCGACTCACGCACAGACCGACGGACGGCATGACGAAACCCCTCTTTTTTCGACTTCTCCATCATCGTAGTGTTAGTTTACTTTACACATAATATGGTGACCATCCGTCCTTTTTTTGAGACGACAGTCCTCTTTTTCAGTATCGTGTCCTCTTCTTGGTTTTTTGTTTTTCTTAAGAGGACAGTAGTTTGGTCTCCTAACTAAGTTGTCCTCGCAATTTCTTCTTTTTAGAAACAGTTTAAATTTTTCTCTAGCACTTAATCACTTAGGAGTTTTTCAGTGGTGTGTTAAACCAGTGTTTACTTACTCGGGACATTAACTAACATATAACTAACTCAAAAAGCAGTTTTTAAGTGGAGAATGCATGTGGACCGACTTAACAAACAGAGATACAAAATTAGAAAGCATCTGTTCAGTAAATCCAGAGTTAACTCACCAAATTTGGTTGGTTAACGCGGGCTTAACTTTAATCTTGCACTGAAGAACTGGGTCTTTAAAATACAAAATAGACAGCACCAGGTTAAATCATTGAATTCTGGCATATAGTTTTTACTATTTTGAGCTTTTTTACCACTCATGTTTTACAGCAGCCCAAGTATTGACTATTGACAGTGTATATCAATGTGCAATTATCACGACTTTGACTGTGCAGATTTAAAGATTTCCTTAAGAAGAAAAATCCAAAAATTAAACACATTTACGTTCATTAAAGATGGTTTTCATTTTTACCTCTGAAAAGAAAATGGTCACCGTATAACAAGTAAAAATAAACAATTCAGCTGCTCTCTTTCTTGTCATCCACACTGTTTTTCTAACGCTGAGAAATAGAAGATCAAAAAAAAGGTCTTTGCTTAGCATAAAATAGATGATGTCGCGACTGAACGATTTTTCATTTTATTTTCGGTTGATTTTTCCCATCTCACACCATTTTCCTTGTCTTTGTCTGTATTTAGATTTTCCGCCAAAGAAACAAATTTCGTCACAGTTATTTATTTTGGTCGATCGAAGAAAGACATCTATGTTCTAGGTAGGTATAGCCAAGTCGACAATATAATATGATGGTTACATAGAACAAAGTTCGGATCCGTCTTGAGTTCGAGTGGCTTCTTGCTCTTCGAGTTTATTCAAATCCAATTTATCATCATTTCTCGTCGTTGTTATATTGGACAAAAGATGAATCGCGCTCTTTCAGAAGAACCATCATCATTCGCAATTCGTGCTCTGGTGGTTTCTTGAAGATGATAGACATCTTTCTTTGATTTTTTTTTTGTTTTTTTTTTTGTTTTGTTACCAAGAAGCTTCTCCATCCCCATCGCTATCGCCATTTACCATATCGCTAAGCAAATATTCAATTTGTCTCAAGTGAAGTGGAGTAGCACGTTTTTGTTTGGGGAAACAGTTGCGAAGGAACAAAAAAAAAAAAAACATGAAATTGAGTTTGATACATTGAATGACTGACATTCTTTTGAATACCTCGGTTTTCAGAGGCGGATTTACAATGGAATAGACGATTTCATAAACCAAAGGGAGGTTGAATAATTGGCAGAAGGCATGGTGCAGGAATTCTTAGATTTGTCTTCTTTTGGAAGCACACACCAGCTATGTGAACGAAATCAATCTTATAGTAAATAAATGGTCTGAATAATTTTGTTCGAATCTTCGTCAATCTTCCCTTTCATAAGACTTTCCACTGGCTTGGCTTTGTAGGTGCTACTAAATCCTCTTCTAATTTCTAACCCTTGACTTCCTCAACTACTCTGCCGCCTTTTACTTTCAAATCCGGCTATGTAGACATCTAAAGTTCTATCGAATGGATGAAGCCCCTGTGTCCGGCTGAATCAATTGAAAGTGAGTTCGTTGCGTCGCCGTCGCGTCGTGTGTCTTCTCTGAAATTGATTGATAAGATGTTGGATATTTTTTTTTTTCTGTGTTGATGGAGAAGAGTATCTTCTAGGCACTCGAGTATTTATTTCATCAGACATATGAGTGGCAGATCACAAATGATCATTTGATTGATCTTTATTCTGCATTTAAAATTGTGGGCGTTGAACTCGGAACATCTATTTTAAGTCCTTTCTTATCTTCTTCAACAATTATCATGCCGTGCGTCGTCGCTCGTATTTGCTTCCTCGTTAAGCGAATTATAAATGACCAAGGGTCAACTATCATTTCATTTTATCTTGAAATACGATCCTTTATTGCTAACATACTCGTATACTCGTCATCATCAGGGATAAGTTCCATAATTGAAATCGAGGATAATCTAAATTGAAATTAGTTAACGAAATAAATAGAGGCATACATAAATTGAATGTATGAGGGTTGCAGGTTTATTATTTTTTATTTATTTGGTTTATAAACAATTCAATAATATTCTATCAAAGAGATACATTCGAGGCAGATTATGAGTTAATCCTGCCAAAAAGAACATAATAAACTGGTGGAAGAGCTAGATACACCGTTGTATTGATGTTTTCTTAAGCGATTTACATTTTTTGTTCCAATAAATTCATAGCAATTCGTCATAGTTTGGTCATCTCATGGCAATGACGTATTTTGATAACGTACTGGTAAAATTTGAAAAAGAAAATCGTGTAGGACGTTTATATAAATGTCTCAAAAAATCATTTATTTTCTAAGCCCAGGAAATTTTTACAAAAAAAAAATAAACTTCAAAGAATTTGCCAAAGGTAAATTTTGGTAAGGAGCTTAATTTTTTTGTCTCAAGAAATTCATCTCTACAAATTATCCTAAGGTTGAGGTGAAAGGTTTAAGTTTTAATTCGTAGGAGCAAAAGATTTAGAGAAAAAACTTGAGCAAACGTTACAATATATAGCAGTTTTTTGTTTTAATGTAATTCTTCCACATCACCGCAATATAAAGTAAGGGAGAAGGGGGCAAGAAGGACCACTTAACCATCAAACATTCTTAACTAAAGGGTGTTTGTTTTTAGACGTGTTGTTTTCAAGATGAAATAATACACATATAATTTAATTTTATAGCCAAGAATTTATCTTTATTTTAAAGATAAGGGTTTGCCATTTTGTTTTTAAAATGATTTCGGGCAAGTGGCCACCGCGACTGGCTCGAATAAATTCCAGCCAAAAGGCCCAATTTTCGACCACTTTTTGCAGCAATTGGGGCCGTAGGTCAGCAATAACGCGCCGAATATTCTCTTCCAAGGCGTCAATCATCTCGGGCTTATCTGCGTAGACAAGCGACTTCACATAACCCCACAAAAAATAGTCCAGCGGTGTTAAATCGAACGATCTTGGACGCCACGCCACAGGCCCACGACGCGAGATAATGCGCTCACCAAAAGTTTTCTTCAATAAATTGATTGTTTCGTTGGCTGTGTGGCATCTAGCGCCGTCTTGTTGGAACCAAAGGTCGTCCACATCAACATCCTCCAATTCAGGCACAAGAAAATCATTAATCATGGCTCTATGTCAATAGCGTTCCCCATTGATTGAAACATTATGACCAGCTTCATTTTTGAAGAAATATGAACCAATGATTCCCTCTGCCCATAGAGCACACAAAACAGTGACTTTTTTTTAGGATGTGAGGGCTTCTCAACAATGGCTTGTAGTTTATGATCACTCCAAATATGACAATTTTGCTTATTAACGTTCCCATTCAACCAAAAATGAGCTTCATAACTAAACAAAATTCGCTTATGAAAATTGGGATCAACGGCAATCTTGTTTTGGGCCCATTTGGCCACGATTTGCAAACGTTGTTCAGAAGTAAGTCTATTTATTATGAAATGGCAAGCCAAACTGAGCATAAATCAAGTGACAGCTGTCAAAAAGACCCACTCCGAAAAAAGTATTGCTAGATTGAAAACCACACGTCTTAAAAAAAAAACACCAGATTGATGGGGAATTTTTAAATGATAAATCAAAGATCTATACTAATTTTTCAGCTCTATGCCAATATTGTCGAAGTTTTGAACTCAATTCTTTTTTGTCCTTTTTGACTATCTCGTAATTATTTAAAAAAAAAATAAAATAATTCCTGTTGAATTCCTATCAAATCGTCACAACCTTATATTTATTTAAAGAGCGATAATATAGCAGAAGTTTCACTGTTAACCAAGTTTTCTCTGAAGCCAAATAATGAAACTCACATTAAAATCCAATTCCTTTGTCCCAAAGTGGTTTATTTCATATCAAAGCGTTCTATTAGCCCGCACCGATATCACAAAAACAGGTACCTACTATAGACTCATGCCACAAAGCAATAAATTCTCTAATACTCAGCTGCATCTTAGGGACCTTATAACTAAGTACAGGTTCGCTCGTTGTCGTGCTCACCTTCTATAAACCATTCCCTACCATCCCAAAGACAAGTCTAAAAACATGCGGTTGAAAATTGGTGAAAATTGTGAGCTATTTTTCTCGTCCCATTGTCATCGTTATCGTTGTCGTATGTCGTCGTCGTTGCCCAGATAAAGGACAGAACAAAATCCTTTTTAATATTATTCTTTTCGCATTCCTTTGTCGTTTTTCATGTGGCATTTCTATTAATGACCATTGCATTCACTTTTGTGGTCGTCTCCCTCTCCATCTCCATGACCATGATGATATCAATGTGCCTTTTCCGCATCTGTTCGGTGCTCGATCCGCAGTGGGAGAGGGTTTTCATACTTCTCATTTCTCAACTTGCAATGTAACTCGCACTCGCATCACCCGCCAGGATGTCTAGTGGGATACTTGAAAATGCCAAAGCGAATACCTAGATATCATGTGGTGGTCCTTGAAGTAGGTACTCGTATATCTTTAGAAATATCCTTTGTTTCCTATTTTGTTTTTTAATTCGTCCTGCATGCATGTTCTCCAAGTTTTTGCTTGATTTCGCATTTCTATTAATTTTTTTTTTTTTGCTCTTGTTGGTTTAAGGACTCCGCATGATGGAAAATGGAAAATTAAATTGCGTTACGGCATTGTTTTGGTTACTAAAGGACGGTACTTCAATAGTTTTATTTTTTTTTTTTGCCAGGACAACAAAGTGTTCATGAACACTGAACAAGAACACAAAAGGTCCTTTGCTCTTCTTCGTCTAATACACGAAACATTAAAAGATTTTTGGATTTTCATTTGATGACATTTTGATGAAGGATATGATTCGAATGTGAATAGGAAGAAAATATATGACTTTTCGCAGGACAAAGGGATTTATAAAAGAATGAACAACAACTAGAATAATGTAGTTTGTAGAATTTCGAACTGGGATAAACATGACCACATTAGATTGGATTCAAAGAGAAATAGAAATCATATCTCGGGTTTTAGGAGGAGATAATTCAATTTGATGCCTGTGTTACCTGTGGGTTTGAGGGGAATTTAATTAAAAATTCATACAACTCATTATTTCATCTAATGTTTAAAAATAACATTTCTTGTATTCTGTATATTTGGATTTAATATTCTGGAAGAGCGGCTAGGACAACATTGTGTGAAACCAGGATTCAACTATTATAGCACCTGGCATCGGGGTCGGAAGGAAATCAGGTAGACTCATGAGAATGTTGAATTTTGACTAGGTATACTTATATCTCCACAAAGAGGAAGCAAATAAAGGTGGGACTACTTTCAAATTCAAATCAAGTTGAGGAGGGAGAGAGGCGAGGTATGTATAATTATTATTTATATTTATTCCTCCTTGAAATTCGGAATGGGTCCTTGAAACAATAAACAAAACATATATTAGTTTTTTTATGTTCTTGTTCGGGTACCTACCTATATGTGAAGATAAATTATAGCCTTATATTAAATCGGATTGCGCGATGCTGATGGAATTTTAAAAACCTACAGGTGAGTTGGAAAAAACATGGAGCTGTCAGTATTTTACTGAAAGGAGGTTTTATTACAAACGAATTATAGACATTTAATGATGCTAAAAAGTAATAAATAATAATTACCGCGGGCAGCAGGTGTATTTTATTACTTGCTCTATTGGGCAAGAATTGGTTTCATGCAAAAAAAAAACTAACTAACACTACGAAATTCGAAAAATTCAGCTGTGGGATATTGAAACCCCATATGTGGGATATTCGCAAAAAAGTATACCTACCATTTGAAAGAGGTCCAAGTAACTTTATAAAAGTTTAGCTTATTTCAGTAATTGGTCAGCCATAAATTTTTGTAAAGAATTTTTAAAGTTTTTTTTTCAAAGTCACAATCAAAAAACTTTAAAAATTCTAAAACCTTTAACTATTGATTCAAAATTTCCTATGGCTTACCAATTTCTGAAACTAGCTGACCTTTTTTGACGAATTACTGACCATACTTTTTTGCGAATATCCCACATATGAGTTGCTATGGTCCCACATCCCCAACATTGGGGTTCGTCATACCTTTCGTCAATCTGAGTGTTCGTGCGTTTGAACGTCTGTGAGTCCACTGTAATTTGACCTATAGTAGCCTAAACGGGTGATCCGATTTGCATGAAATTTGGTACAGAGCATTTTTATGTGATTTCCTAAAGAACCAATTCGAATTTTTACTTTAGCTCAACTAGAATGGGTAGCTGCCATACAAAAATTTAGTTTTTTTTTTTCAAATTTTCTCAAAAACTGCTGTAACAATTTTGACTTTTCGTACCTACCTGAAATGACCAAAGTAATTGTAAGAACACTGCGATTCATGATTTTGGCGAAAAATTCACATAGGAAATTCACGGAAATAGGTATTAAACGTTGACAAAATGGTCTTTATTTTTGGGTTATTCGAGTATATCTTTTCCATGGTTACACCGATTTTGTTATAATTTTGTAATCTGTTGCTTCTCAATAGTTCAAACAATATTGTATTTAAAATTTTCGAAAAAAAATAGTTCAAACTGAAAAAAAAACATTAAACAAAAAAATCAATTTTTGTGTTACTTTTGACTGTTTAACATTTTCTCGTAAAAGATATAAGGGTTTTCCAATAAGAGGTGTTATTTTGACATTCAAAGAAAAATGGCATTTTTGAGATAAATGATCGGATGTTTATTTCATTATAAAGAGGAAGGTATACCGTTAATAATGGAACACAACATTAGCCAAATGGCCGCCACGACCACGCTTACAGGACCATATCCTTTTCATGAAATTTTCCATAACCAAATCGCAAAGTGGCTGCCCTATGTCCTCGATAGCCTCACGAATTCCATCTTTGAGGTCTTGAATCGACGCTGGGCTGTTGGCGTAGACCTTATCTTTCACGTGGCCCCAAAGGAAGAAGTCGCAAGGTGTTAAATCACAAGATCTCGGTGGCCAATTGTGATCACCTCTTCGAGAGATAACACGGTCCGGAAACTTTTCCCGTAAAAGATCGATGGTTTCATTGCTTGTGTGGCACGTAGCGCCGTCTTGTTGAAAGTAAACATTGTCCAGATCAATACCATCCAATTCCGGCCATAAAAAATCATTAATCATCTCTCGATAGCACAATCCATTGACCGTAACTGATGAAATTCCGGATCATTTTCATGCATTTCAAGAACCCAATCAGCAAGGACACGACGTTGTTGATGATCAACCGGCTTGAGTTCTTGTGTTAACTGAACTTTATAAGCCTTAAGACCCAAGTCTTTATGCAAAATACGGTGTAATGACGTTTGTGGAATGCCTAATTCAAAAGAACGACGAGGAATGGACAAACCTGGGTTTTCTTCAACACTTTGGGCTACAACAGCAATATTCTCAGTTGTTCTTGAGCGACGTGCACGGGTTTTATTCTTCACATCACTAACTTGTCCCAACAGCTCGAATTTGTTCACCAATTTCTGTATTGCGGTCCGACAAGGTGCTTCACCACGACCCAAAAATGTTTTAGTTTTACGAACCGTCTCTGCCAAATTTTCACCATTTTTATAGTGAATTTTAATAATTTCAATGCGTTGTTGAAGCGTGTATCGTTCCATTTTTATTAATGGCGTAGTTTCTACTTGTCAAATGTCAAAAAATGACAGCTTCAAAAGTGACAGCTACCGAAATAGCGGGCTATTCAAAATAACACCTCTTATTGGAAAACCCTTTACAATACCTTTCATAATAAAGGGTCCGCCATCTAACGTTTTTTTTTCAACTAGTGCTTATTTCGTGAATGGTAACACTTTAGCTCATGTCTGATTTGACAGATAATTAGTTTTATCCTTCCGCTGAACGAATATGGTTGTGTATACGCTTCGCTAAGTGGGCCTGCGATCGACTTAGAGAAGATGCCGATTTTGCCAAAAAAAATCATCTTTTCAGATGAAGCTCATTTTGATCTTGGCGGGTAGTAAACAAGCAAAATTGTCGCATTTGAGGCACAGAAAACGCGCACGCATACTTTAAAAAACCGTTTCACCCAAAACGAGTCACTGTTTGGTGCGGATTTTGGTCCAGAGGCATAATTGGGCCATTTTTCGAAAATGAGCAAGGAGTGGCCGTTACAGTCAATGGCGATCGTTATCGGGCCATGTTGAACGAATTTTTGTTCACAAAAATTGAAGAAGAGGATATTGGCAACATTTGGTTTCAACAGGACGGCGCTACCTGCCACACAGCCGAAGCTACACTCGATGTCTTGCGCCATTTAAAAAAAAAAAAGTTATTTGGCGAACCCTTTATTAGGTATATTATTTGTACTCACTTCTTAGCCTTAACTAAAAGTAAACACGAAAACTCGCCATGTATAACAGTTATAAAATTGTATCAAACACATTAAAGCTTGAATAAAAAAGATATAAAATCGTGGATTTTATTTATTTTTAATTTCCTTTGATTTTGATGCGTCCATCATTTTTACTAAATATATATAAATGCGATGTAATTATGCTGTCTACGTCTAAGCATACAGACACTTAAATGAATCACCGTACTTTTTTTTATTATTTTATTATGTACAAAGTATTCTTTGAAAGCAATTTTCCATCCCTCTTTCTCAACACTTCGTTAGAACTGTCATTAAAGTTTCACTCACCAACTAATTACCATATATAGGTACTTACTTTCTTGCTCATACTATAACTCGCTTGGTATCACTCAGTGCCTGCTTTTGCTTAAGTTTTATTTTACAACCGAACGTCGCCAGACTTAACATAAACATCACTTTATGATTGAACGAAACGGAACGGAAGAATGGAGAAGGAACAATCCCATACCATAATCAAACAGTCAACCCTCCATTAAGTATTGTGTAAACCAGTCCACCACCAATCATGCAACTCAATTACATTTCCGTCAGCTCGCATTAATAGATCCGTCATAAGGCACCATAATGGGCAATTTCATAAAATTAAGGAAAAGAAAAAATAAAGCGTAGATATCCAAAGACATTTCCGATAAACAAAATTTCAAAAACAACCACATCAACAATTCTGCCGAAGTGGAAAAGACCGATGATGGAATGGACGGGCCGGAGACGGGGCCATTTGAATGTGCCCCCTTCCGTAAAAGTGCGACGAGCATACCAAATCGCCGAATAAACAAAGTCGCCCACTAAAAGGCTTTGTAATGAGACCGCCGCGTTTCCTATGCACTTTCCCGCACACATTCATTAACATGACCGTGACATCGTAAATTCCGGTCATTCCAACTACTATGTGTCCCATAGTGAGTCAGCAGGGTCTATAGCCTTTAGTAGCACTATTGAATTGTCGGACGAAATTCGCTTCAAAATAACTGTTTAGGTGGACTATGTTGGAACCGTATGGCATATGATTAATCCCTAAACCATCAGCACCACAGACAGAGTCCTGAAGTGTGAGAGGATGAGACAGTGTAGTGAATATTCATGAGTGGTGCTCGCATTTTTTCCGTGGGATTCAAGGACCTCTCTGTGCCTGTGTGTGATCCGAATTCGAGCAGACATTACGTCCTCAACCGCATGCTGCGTGTGACAGTTTTTTCGTTTGAATAGAATGAAGGTCTGGTCAACATACGACGACATATTGATACTGCTGTATGCAGTCCCTATTTATTTTATTCCACGAAGCAGCACAGGCCACTTGGCACTTGATGAGATCGTGTCAACATTTTAAGGTTGCTTGCAAATTAATTGCGCACAAGGATAAATCTCTGATGGAATCTCTACACGGGGGGTGCTACGAGAAACCAGAGTACAGTTGATGCAAATATGGACGGACACATGCATTGCATGTGTGTTTATGAGTGCTAACCTAGTAACACGGACAATACGTTGCGTTGTCCGCATACGGATTACGAAGTTGGGGTGTGTCAAATGCAACAATGTTCAAGTGCAAGAGGAGGGTTCTGCAACAAAACTGTTGACAATAGTTATAAATATACATCTAATGAATGCATTAGGGGTTTCTGATGATTGTTAATTGTTTGAGGTGTCGAATGACCAAACGCTTTACATCTGTTTAAGGGTATAATTAAGGGATCTTCAGGAGTATGGTATGAATGTATGGGAGTTCGGCGTTGGGTTGTTCATCACTATGAAGATTCTGTTAGTCATTACATTATTATTTGTGTTTGACATTTGAGATATGGTAATTGTTTTTTTCTTCAAGGCACACAATACAAGGCTAAACAAATAGAACAAACATTTTGCTTTTGAGTGTAATGTGAATGGGAATATGTATAAGGCACTTTTTCATGACATGATGCGATATACCTATACTCTTGGAGGATTTGTCACTACCTATGTATACTCGCCAGAGCTAGAGGCAGTATAATCCTGAAGCTTCTATAGGAGTTTACATCTTCTATATCAGCAAAAATAAAATATAGGTAACACTAACTCACGGCCTCTTATTGGTATTGTAAAGGGTGTTTTTTTTAGACGTGTGGTTTTCAATCTGGCAATATTTTTTTCGGAGTTGGTATTTTTGACAGTTGTCACTTGACTTATGCTCAGTTTGGTTTGCAATTTCATAATTAATAGACTTACTCCTGAACAATGTTTGAAAATCGTGCAAATTAATTACCAAAATAATGGTTCGATTTACGTGACGCATCGCGCGCCATCTCTACAGCGCAAGCATGGTCTACCACGCTGTCGTCTACCATAGAAGAATGTACCACAAAGAACTTTTCGAGCAGGTTCCTCTTCGCTCATGCGAGCTAGGTGCCCTGCCCACCGGAGTCTACCGAGCTTAATTTTTGTCACGATATCTGCTTCAAGGTAGATTGCGTACAATTCATGATTGTACCGTCTCCGGAATCGTCCTTCCTCACATATGGGGCCAACAATTCTCCTTAAGACTTTTCTCTCGAACGCGGCTAAGAGGTCGGAGTGCCTTTTGCTAAGCACCCAAGTCTCGGATCCATATGTGAGTACTGGCAGGACCATGGTTCTGTACAGCAGCAGTTTTGAAGTTGTGGTGAGATTTCTGGATTTGAAGAGCTTTGACAGACTATAGTAGGCTCTGTTGGATTTGAGAAGCCGCCCGCGTATTTCTTCTTCTATATTGTTATCGGCTTCTACTATTGACCCAAGCTATTTGAAGGATTGCACCACTTCAAATTCGTGCTCCGCTACCTTGATTGTTTAACCAACTGTTCCTCTCGCACCACGTTTACTCTAATGAATAATGCGCATCCTCAGAGATGCCGCACAGTGCGCACCGAAGACGATATTGCTGCTTTGGAGCAGAGTATCGAAGAAGACCCGAATGAGTCCATCTGCCATCGCGCGCAACTATTGGAGCTCGGAGCTGTTGAAAATTGGGCCTCTCGGCTGGAATTTATTCGAGCCAGCTGCGGCGGCCACTTGCCTGACATCATTTTAAAAACATTATGGAAACCCCTTATCTTTATTGAATTTTTGAACAAGAACTTAAAGGTGCTACCACCAATTTGCTTACGAATTAATTTATAATTCGTTTATATGGCTAGAGATACAACTGTTTCAAGGGATGCCAAGCCGCCTATCATCAGTCTCCTCTTTATTAGTGGTTCTGAGCTTTTATCCAATTTTATTATGAAAAACTTTCTATTTGCCCACCATAGGGATCGAACCCACGATATCAGATTTGCTCAGTCTTAGAAGCCTTATGCAATTTATAATAAAGCTAAATTCTTGGCCATAACATTATATTAGGTGCCCCTTATTTCTTCTTGAAAACCACACGTCTAAAAAAAACATCCTTTATATCATTTTAAAACGAAGATATGTACAGTGCGTACATGTATATTATGTTGATCTACATTTCCAAAAAAAAAAGTTAAATAATCTCGAAAATATTTTTACAAAAAAGTCAAATTTGCTCAGGTGTGACAAATTATATCATTTCATTTACATTAGCTTCACCAGAAACCCAAATTCTTATCGAAATATCAGTTGATAACACATTTTTAACAAACGACACCGAAACCAAAATGTAAGCAAACACTTCATATATTTATTTCTCTTCTAGAGTAAAGGAAACTGGATGCCGAGATCATCTGGTGCAATGCAAATATTTACTTCCCCTCGCCACACATGAGATCGAACAATAACACCGCATTCAACTTCATGAATGTTTTCATAGTCGCACTCTCAGACAGAGAGCATCATTGCCCTCGAATGTTTTAAAAAAATAAAAAAAAAACCCTAAACGTCAGAAAAATCCACAAAAAGGCAACTGCATCCTCTCTAAAGAGCTAAAGTAAATCCATTAAGCGCCAGTTAGCTTAGCTGCATACCGCCTTCAACACATTCATTCCATATGGGCTTGTCCTCTGTACTGTTATAGAAAATAGAAAACCCTCCCCAACGAGAATCCATTTATCTGTCATTTTCCAAACAAACACACAAACAAAACATCGGAGATCGCTGAATGACAGCTCAGTGGAAATGACACCTCCAATATTCTGGAATTGATTTTCTATTTTTGCTTCAACGTGCCGGAGACAACATCAACCAAATGGCAACTCATGACACACCGTTAATGTTACCCCATCTAGAATATCATCTGCACTATACAACCATCCTTTTCACAGAGAGATTGACAGTGTTCTGCTGAGCTGATGCATCTAGATCGAGGAGGGGAGGTTTTTATGGCTTCGAAGGATAAATTGCGACTTCATATCCTGCAACAAAGTTCTTTTACTCCTCCTTGCCCTTGCCCACGTCCCCGTATCTGGCCATGATAGTTTGTCTGTCACGTGTATGACAATGTATAGTGCGTTAAGAAATGTCCTTCGAGACACTTATACCACTCCTTCGCAATATGGCAGCGACGGGATGTGATGTGATGCAGCCAGAACACTCTTAACACCATTTCAACTTGCCCTACGGGCCGCAAAAACTGTGAGCTTGAATTTTTTAAAAGGCCATTAACATGAGAGTTTGTTCGAGAAAGTATCTTTTAACTGAGGCAGTGATGTCACTGCTCCTTCTACTTCTACTTCTTACATCTTCTCCTGCCTTGGTGGTTCTGGTCCTGACAATTGAGTGAGACATACTCGTTTGGCTTGGATCCTTTTTGCACATCAGGCAGGCCTTCCCCCAGCCCTTTGCCAGTTCAGTGTTCGGTAGTTGTGTTACTTCTGGAGGGAATTCATGTTATGGAACTGTCATATGAAAGGGACGCAGCCAGCAGTTGAACATACATCTAAACGTATCATTCCGAAAGGACTCTACGACGAATGAGATTGGAGAAGATTGAATTGTAATGTTGGTTGTCACGTGAGTTGATGAGTGTGATTGGGTGTAGGATGTGTACTTTGGATGAAATTTCGAACAACCAACGAAACGAATATGACAATGACAATGACAATGACGAGGAACGTACGACGCGACGCAGGAAATTAAAATGTGATAAATTTTCCAAAATGAGTTGACGGGTGCACGGATGAGTAAGATTGACAGATAAGGGAAGAAGTTTTTGTTGGAGAAGCAGAATACGTAATAATGATCGATAAATAGGTTGTGCATAAAATGATTGCGATGGTTTATTAAAACAACATAATCGCGTAGAAATAATTGAAGCACATTGTATTTAGTAGAGTCAAACAAGACGACAAAAATTTGTAACAGGCTGGACTTTGCAAAGTCTAAAGCAAACAAAACAAATATGGGGTATTCTCTTCTCCAGCGCTCTCCCCCATTTTTTCCCTTTCTATTTTTCGAATCGATTATTATTTCGATTCCTCATGTGTTGTCGAATTTGTCGTTCCATGTTTTCTATGTTTTTTTTGCTTTGCACCCTCTCAAAAATGGGTAAAAGCTCCTTAAATTGAGGGTTTTCTACTTAATAATTTGCCGTTCGGTGGTTTTTCAATATTTATGACAAAATAAAATTTATCGTGCTATGTTTTCTATGTTTTTTTTTTTTTTGCTTTGCACCCTATCAAAAACGGGTAAAAGCTTCTTGAATCGAATGGTTTTCTACTTAATAATTTGCCGTTCGGTGGTTTTTGAATATTTGTGACAAAATAAATTTTGTCGTGCTATGTTTTCTATGTTTTTGTTTGCTGCTATGCTAACTTTGTGTCAATTTAGCGAAGCACCCTCTCTAAAACGGGTAAAAACTTCTTAAATTGAGTTGTTTTCTACTTATTAATTTGCCGTTCGGTGGTTTTTCAATATTTATGACAAAATAAAATTTATCGTGCTATGTTTTCTATGTTTTTTTTGCTTTGCACCCTATCAAAAACGGGTAAAAGCTTCTTGAATCGAATGGTTTTCTACTTAATAATTTGCCGTTCGGTGGTTTTTGAATATTTGTGACAAAATAAATTTTGTCGTGCTATGTTTTCTATGTTTTTGTTTGCTGCTATGCTAACTTTGTGTCAATTTAGCGAAGCACCCTCTCTAAATCAGGTAAAAACTTCTTAAATTGAGTGGTTTTCTACTTATTAATTTCTAATATTTATGACAAAATAAAATTTATCGTGCTATGTTTTCTATGTTTTGTTTGCTTTCCACCCTATCAAAAACGAGTAAAAGCTTCTTGAATCGAATTGTTTTCTACTTAATAATTTGCCATTCGGTGGTTTTGAATATTTGTGACATAATAAATTTTGTCGTGCTATGTTTTCTATGTTTTTGTTTGCTGCTATGCTAACTTGGTGTCAATTTAGCGAAGCACCCTCTCTAAAACGGGTAAGAACTTCTTGTATTGAATGGGTTACTGCTCAGTAATTTGTCGTGAATTAGTTATGACAATTTCAATTTTGTCATGCGATGTTTTTTCTGCAAATTTCACAAATTCATATGAAGTTTTGATTATTTTTTTTTTTTCAGGTCCGACTCTACCTGAAAACATAAGGGGCGACAAAGTTTCTAAACATGAGTCCTTTATGACTGTACATTGAACTCATCGATTTTGGGAAACTTTGCCATCACTTTGCACTAGCTGCACAGGCTCGAAAAATTTTCAAAATTACAAGCTGAATATTTTGTCAATACCCTTTATTTTTCCTTTTTAACATAAAGAACTGCATTCAAATTATGGTCCTTATACACTTCTCCACTTTACGGTCAGGATTTTTCCATATATCAGGGCCCAATTTTCGCTCGAGGTTCATGAATTTGTGAAGAACTTTCTTCTAAAACTTTTGTCACAATCCATATGCACACACGTTATCTTAAAAAAATTATGCTACGATTAGACGTTCAACGAAAATAGTTAACGCGTTGACTCTCTGACGTCAAATTCCGTCCCAAAGTTGTCTTGTCGTGTGATCGTCAACGCAGAATACTGTCCATGACTCCATGCATTGACGGCTGCGTTGACACCTACGTTGACATTGATTTGACCTTCAACGCATTGACTTTTTTCGTTGTGTAATCACACTGAGCAAATGTAAGGACACATTGACGCAAAGCGGTGACCATAAACCCAACGTTGACATTGCATACTTTTCTGCCACGTCAACGCAGTGTGCGTTGGCTTCCGTGTGACATTGACGGACTAGCGTTGACATGGTTAACGTTGACTGCTCAATGGCAGTGTGTTGATGACTTTTTTTTGTGACGTTAGAGAGTTAATGCGTTGACCATTTACATTGACCGTCTAATCATAGCTTTACACTCAACTTTGTCAAAATGTCACCAAATTCAGATTTGTGTATCTGGTAACCTTTAAAGTATATTTTATAAGCAATAAAAGATCTATACTTGTACTCGTAGTATGAAGGCATTTCTGCTAATAAATATAGAATAATTTTATACTCTCTGAATGCGGTGGTTTTCAACAGTATCAATGTCCATAAAAGATCCTTATGCGTTGCATAAATAAAACATATATCAGATTTCGTCTCTGTCTGGCCCCATGTCATATAACTCTCATTGATCTTCCCGACCAAACGCCTTATTCTCCTTCTCTTGCACGCAACACTGACACCATCAACTACTTTAAATCAGATAATCACAAACCCACCTTACGTCCTTTGTCCTTTAAGGACATTCACATTACATTAAGCACTTTTCATTTCCCAATTTGCGCTTCGATGACTTTAATAGTTCCTTTAAATCCAACCCACAATGTCTAATCCTCTGAATATGCTATTTTTGCGTCATTATTTAAAATGCGGTGTATCCTTGTTTATGTTCACAATTCTAGCACTCACAATCGACACAATGGAATTTCTAAGAGGATTTTCGAGGGAACCTCCATTATTGGCGAATTCCAGAAGCGTTTTATCTACACCGCACCGCTGCTGATGCTGATGGCTGCTTTGTCTCATAATGCACAACGTTGTCATTGCCACACCGCCACCGTGGCGTGGCGTATGCTGTGTTACAAGGATTATTGTCTTACTCCGGGGCTAAGTGAAGTGCACAAACACACACATTGGGAAAAACAATGATGATGGTTCACTAGGGGACACTCTCGACGATTTTATCTCTCATATCTCAGATGGCCTTTCGAGTACTTCAACAAAATCCCTCCAGCAATGGTGATGGTGATACCTGAGTAATTGTGGATTTTTCGAGAAGATAAGCTA